>CM060915.1:673043257-683043257 GCA_030737875.1 Allium sativum
ATTATCCATTTTCACAGGGACACCGACATATATCTTAAACATATATCATTTTATACTTCTTTCACGTTCATTTTATTTTCTCATAATATATTATCTCTTTTCCTTCTCTTGTTTCATATGCTTGCCACAATTCCCAAACAATTCTAATCACAACCTTAATCAAATTAACAATTCATTCCAAGTCAATCTCTCTTGTTTTATCCTTGCAAGAATTTGGTTGACGTTATTAATATTTTTTAAATCATATTAAACCTGAATCATTTGTGGTTTTATTCATATTATGCCTTGATTGTTCCTATCAATTGTTTTCAATGTTCCTAATTTTTTTTTTTGAAATATTTTGAATACCTTCAAACAAAACTTAACCTACTGGTTTGATCGAGCTTGATTCAAAAGTTAGATTATTATTTTTAGTTATTTGTCTTTTTATTTAGTTTGTCGTTTGATTTACAGTTTTTGTCCTATTTTCTAATTTCTAATTTGAGTTTAAATTTCCAATTAGTGTTGTCATGTGTCCCAATAATTTAATTATCTTATTTTTTTTCATTATCGTTATTTCTCAAAGAAAATACCAATGGGCTCATTAATATTTTGTAGAATATCTTCCCATTGTACGTTTAACAGAGAAACCAACGTACATCTAAGATATTGTCATTTTCTAATTTTCACTTTCAATTATTTTTCTCACAATTGTTTTCTTTTCCCTATTTCACACACTTGATACAATTCAAAAACAACTATAATCGAAACACAGATCAAATTAAAAATTCTTTCCAAGCAATTTTATTCAATCACTTTAATTTGTATCCTAACAAGAATTTGATCAACATTATTAAAAATTTACTTCATGTTCAACTTGAACTATTTATAGTTTTATCTATATTTTGCGGTGATTGTTTACTAATCAATTGCATTCAACTTGTAAAGCCGTGAATATTATTTTCTTTGCTTGTCTTGCAGATAGTTAAATATGTTATTACCACAAAATCTCCTACTGATTAGTAAATATGTTATAGGTAAAGTTGAAACGCTTTTTAAGTCTCATGTTTTACATAAATATTGACTTTGATTGTATTTTTTATTTGATGATTTTTCTTTTTTTAATTCATTCATTGTAGTGATAATTAATTCTTTGCTACTTACATATAAGCTCTTACATTTTTTAATTCGTCCGGTCTGTGTTTGATCCGATTTTATTTAGGACAGAAACTGAACACACCTTCATTTGGTCCGATCTGACCGATTTACACCCCTATATGATATTAATCGATATCAACTTGTTTCATGAGATAATTACAAATGTTTCCATTTTGCTAATTACTTGGGAGATTTAATGAAATAATGGACAAAAGCATTATTGAAGTTTTAACTTTTCTATTAATGGAAAACATCATAATTTTTCTTTGAGTAACTCATAGAATACATAATTTTGATCCATAGTAAAACGAAATTAACTTTAAGCATTTCTTACAGTTTTAAATGATTATTTTACTATATAAAATTCCTACAACAACGATTCTTTACTATAGTGTAGGTACCTAATTTATAAATACAAACGATAATCTATTTTCATTACTTTGCTCCAGTAGATATGTTTCTTTACATCATTTGATTTGTATTTTATATATAACGAGATATCAGGTAAATTATTTTGTGTATCTACAGTTATTTTTTAATTGATATATTAATTTACTTTGAATTATTATTATCACTATATATATGTTATTTTATCTGTACGAATACTTGAAGTATTAGAAATTATCTGGTTATACCAAATATTTAATCACATCATATTAGGTGTAAGTGTCATGCTGTATTATGTTACCTGTATTACAAAGGGATTTTTAGGCACAAGGACAAACTTAACAAAAAAATATCCATAAGGACAAGAGACTAAAATTTTAGCCACAATGACACTTTTTAGTGTAAAGGAAGGAAATCAGGGGCCCACTATCATTTCATACTTTACACTAAAATTTGTCCTTATAGCTATTTTTTTGCCTCTTATCCTTATGGATTTTATTTTTGTACTTTTGTCCTTCACACTATTTTCTTGTATTAAAAATATAATGTTTTGAATCTATAATAATATTTTCTTTAATTTGATCATTATGTGTAATAATGTATATATGTTTTGGGATCTGGTTTCTTTGAACCTAATTCTAACATTATTTCATTTATAGTACTATTTCTCTACTCTTAAATTTAGAGTTATATTATCAAATTAAATTATATGTACATATGCACATACATATATTATACTTTTATGTGTTATACATAGGGTAAAATTATGTTGACTTATATCGCTTATGGTTGAAAATTAATAAGTGAGCATGCTTAATAATGTAATATTAATCAAGTTAGAAACTACTAATTGTTGATGTTATCGTTCGTTATATAAAACCACCATTATTTAAAATATTAAAATTCTCCTTTATAGTTGTTTACGCCAAAAGTTGGCACAAACACCCAAGGATTATATGTAGAGGGTACAGTATGAAGAAATACATAGAAATAAAGTAGAAGTAGAAATTGAGCAGCAGAAACAGAATTAAAAAAATGTAAACAACAGAGTTGGATTTGGACCATTTATTGATGATTTTATTTCGGATCGACAGGGATCCAGAATGTACAGAATACATAAGAAAACAAAGACCAAAGAGTTCATTTCTGCCTAAGGTAGCTGCTATTTATAGTAGTCGAGTAGAAATATTCATGGGAAAGTCGGAGACCATAGACGGTGTTATGGAAGGAAGCCCACCCCAAGTAACTCTAAGGCAAGGATCAGTGCCGATCCCTCTGAGGTGAAGAACGTAAGGCGTGATCCCTCTGGCGACTCCTTTTCGATGCTAACTTCTTAATTCTGGTGATGTTTTTAGTAGTTGCTTTATCGTTTGAGAGATATAAAATGATGTTGGATAAGCTTGAACTTCGTGCTGGTACAACACGTAGATATATCGATCTTACGCTTATGAAAGGCTGAGGGATGTATGTGGATTCGATCCCTATGGATGAGAGATGTATACCGACCAATCCCTATAGCTGATGGATGATACCGATCCCTATTACTAAGATAAGGATAAGTACCAATCAAGGTTGTGGAAGAGATATGCATCGATCCCTTACTTATGGATGGTGAGAATTTACACTTAGAGTATGTCTTGTTGTTTTACCATGATTACTTGATCGTAATCTTGTAGTATGGTCAGTGCTTGATATATGGATTTTCATATCATCGCTTTGGGATGTATGCCTTGATAGTTGTCGTGTCTAACTTATCGAGTCAAGTAGATGCAGTCGGACCAAAAAATCGAGTAATATTTTCCCCTTAAAGTACATTGTGTGGCGATTTCGATGTGCTTTGAATCAAGATAAATCAAGGTCATTGGAAAGGATTCCACTTTTCTTCCTGAATGATCGTTATCCTTTCAATGATGTTGCTTTTGAAATGAGTTGTGCCCTCTGTCGATAGTTGTATATGCTTGGTTCCGTTGAACCAATTGTTCCTAGTTTTTTGAACTGGTCCTCTCTTCGGATTTTCATGTGATAATCTAATTTCCGTCGAGTCAAGAAATTGATCGTTGAGTATGCATGAATTTTCGAGCTTTTAAGCTGACGGTTGATCATGAACCCTGATTCTCCCTAAAAGCTTAGCCAATGACATGAAAATCAATTAATCGGGTATGAGGTGACAGTCACTCTGGTCGTACTCCGGATCTTGTCACGAACTATTGAGTTATAAACACTTTGAGTGTGTGTTTGCGATCGTCGTTAATTAAGCTTCTGCATATGTTGAGTGACATGTTGAATTGAGTCCAACTTTGTGTAGCTTGCAACTGTGTAGCTGGCTTTTGCGTTGAATGCTCGAGTGACTTGCTTTCCTTTCAATGAATTCACGGTCCACTCGTGGTGCATGTCTGGATGATGGTTGGTCGTCCAAGTGTTCAGGAGTCAATTTGACAAGTTTAGTTTGGAGGCATCCTTTCGGTCGCAACATGAGGTAATGTGAAATTCTGGATGCAAGTGCCAAGGGCAAGACATCGTATTCCACCTTTTGCTAGATAGTACATTTGCCTTCTATCTTAAGATGGTGGAATTGGTGCATGGGCATCAAGTCTTGCCCTTTGTAGTCTATATCCTTGTCCTCAGTCTTAAGGGGTAGCTGGTTAGCAAATAGTGAAATTTTGTTCCTTAGAAATTTATACTCTCTCGACGGATCTTAAGTTAGAGTTGAATAGTGGATGGTCAATTTGCACCCTGCTCGGACTAGTTTATGCCTATCATGTCGAAGGCGAAATGAGGTGGTACAAATGGTCGATTCACTTTCATTTGTACATCATGCTCCCATCCAAGATTCGAGGACTGAAGCTGGGCAGTGAATGACTGAATCATAGTCACCTCATAAGATCCCTTGCCCATCTCTAGGGACAGTCAAAGGGTGAATGGTTATAGTATATCCAGCTGAGGTCGGATGTTTAGCAATCGAGTCATGTCTAGTCGTGCTTGCGTCCCTCTCATTAGAACGTAGGACAGAACTGGCCTGTTGACCGTCATGTTGCATCTGTTACATGATTGATAATCGACTGGTCGGATCTAAGGCATGAATCAGCTGTTGGCGTTCTAGTCACGCCCTCTTTGAATTTTCTGCTGTGTTGCCCCTAGTATAGGGGAAATGGTTGACATATGGCGATGTAATCATATCGATCCTAGGTCCGGAGGCGAACATAAAACTTGTACTGTTTTCCAAGATTTAGTTTCTGAATAAAAGTCCAATTCTTCCTTTTATCCTTTGTTGGATAAATGTTTGAGCTTTGCGATTTCCATTCAATGTACTTACATTAAATCACTCCTTGTTACACTTTACTTTTAGTTGGTTACTTTTAAGTATAAACTTTTGAGTTTAGTGTGGTTCATTGTCGGGGAGTTCCACCCTCAAGGCCTCCTTTCAGCCATGGCCTTAAGTCGTGTGGAACTTGAAGTTGTAATCTCCTATTTCAAGGCCTTCTTTCGGTAATGGCCTCAAGTTGTATAAAACTTGAAGTTGGAAGCTCCACAAGGGCTCCTTTCGATTGTGGCTTCAAGTCGTGCGGAACTTGAAGTTGAGCGTCATGGTCATCCCTATGAGTTTATACTCACCCGTTGTAGGCGTTGTTGGTTCGTCCTTTATACTCTTTCGTTGTTTGTTTGGGTTAGAATCGTAGATATCATTGGTTCATCCTTTATACTCCCGTCATTTTTTTGGCGTTAAAGTTGACCCAAATGAACGGTAGGTATCACATTCGTTTAAGCATGGTTTGGTTGTCCCAAAGTCCCAAGACAAGGATTGATAGTCGGACACTTGAGTCGCTAACGTTCAGATGGTTTATACTCGGTCTAGTCGTTTTTTTCAAGGCTCGAGTCGGTAAGTAGTTGGTCATTTCACACATGTTATTTGGCTTATACTCTGCTGGTTGAAACATGAGCGAGAGTTGATGGTGGACGGTTGATTCACATCTGTATTGTGGAAGCCCGATTACGGACTTGAGTGAATTGGATGGCGCCAAGCTCCGAGGCATCGTAGTTGCGGGGTCTTATGCTTGTGTATGTAAGTCGACACTATCATACTAACATCCTACACATGGTAGATCCGAATCTGATCGACCGATGCCCATCATGCTTATGGCATGGTCTTGCGAGTGGATGGATAGGTCACGTCTGCTAGTGGTTGTACTCTGCCTGATGGGTCGAAGATTATGAGTTGATGATCAAGTAGAGTTCTATCTGATTGTATTTATACTCAATACTCCTACTGCATGGGGAAGAGTTAGGAGCTGGATGGTCGGACCGCATCCGCTACAAGTTGTCGATAATGAAAAGGCAGCAAGTGCACCGAAAAAACCCGAGCGTGGGTGAAGGAATTGATAGTGGAGTTGTCATGATTTTAAGTTACTTGATTTCTCATGGATCGAGGAAAATGGTTAGGAATGGACACCCGAGTAATGTGTGCTTGTGATGGTACTCTTGTCTAACAGTTTAAGCAAAAGTTGATGAGAGAACAGTTAAAAAGTTTTCATCTAGTTTTATACCTTTGCCTTCGGAACATGGGATATAGTAGTTTGAAAGGTAATTATGCTTTCTTCATTCGATATTATGCTTTCTTCATTCGGTATTATGCTTTCAGCCCTACATTGAGGATATGCATGAGTGTATGAATTGTTATGTCACATCTACTTTGGATTGAATTCCGAATATTTCGATCTTTTGATCGAATCTGAATGTCTTAGCACTCTCTAGGCGTAAAACAAGGAGTGGATGATCAGATCACATCCACTCTAAATAATACTCCGACCCCAAGTTAAGCGTAGTATATTGCAAATGAGTAATCAATTCACATTTTCCTTGGTAGTACTTTGAGGGTTTAATGGTTGGTCATGGAGGTTTGGTCGCACGACTCTGGGTACTGTGGCCATGATCCTCATAGAAGATGTAGAATTTTGCAGTCCATATCCGGCTTTTGGTTGTCACTTTCACGATTTTGTGTAACGCTCCAAGTCTCGAGTCATGGAGGTTCTCTGTTGCATCATTCAGAGGTGTATAGTTGTTAGAAGTTAGGATCCTTGGTCGCTTTCCCGAATCGCTTCGTTAGTAGTGGTTCATGTTCTAGACATTCAAGTCATCTTTGGAACTGGTTCTACATTGGTTCTTATCAACGTCAGCATGGATGCCAACGGAACTACAATTTGGGTTATAGAAAATCTGGCCTCCACCTTTCGTGATTACTGAGTCGCCTTGCATTAAAAGCGATCAAGTGTAAGCGGAGACTTCCTTTATAGTTATTCTCCAAAGTCGGTGTCCAAGTAGACTCTTTGGATCAAAACCATCAAGATTACATCTTCTACTGGGTTACTAACTTCAACAACGATGGCGTAAACCTTTGTAAAAAGTTCATTAATCGGTCTCAAGTCTTTGGAGCATGTTAGAGAGGGACATTACATCCTTAGGGCGAGTCATGTTCATTCGGAATCGCTCTAGGAATATTCTTTCTAATTGGTCAAATGAGGAGATGGACCGTGATAGTAGTCGAGTGAACCACGTGCTCGTTACTCCTTTGAGAAATATTGAGAAGCGGTCGCACTTAGTCGTATCAGTCGCTCAGACGGAATCCACATTCCTTTTGTAGTTCAGTAAATGCTATCGGGGGTAAGCATTTTTCACATATGCCAATATAATTGGACTGTTGAGTCTACATGAAAATTCCTCGCGTTGGATAAAGTTCATAATATGGATCGTGGCTTCATAATGCATCCCAATCGTCATCATTTTTATATCGGTTTCCATGACTTGTTGTCGGATAGTCGCTGTCAAGACTGAAATATTTTCTAAAAATTGGAGACAGATACGAATCGGCCTATATACATACATTAAAATGGCAGTCAGTATCGTTCCTCTTCGAGGGGTCGGTAGTGAGCGCTGATGAAGGGACTGATGACATGTTGCATGAGGGATCGGGTATGAACCCTTCAAATGCATTTCTACCATCTATACCGAACATTTTCGAGGGATCAAGTGTAAGAGATCGACTTCTTTTATATTCATTTTTTTTTTGTTTTCTAGACTTGTATGCTTCTGTTAATGTAATCCTGCTTTAGACTTATGTGTGCATCTACTTGAGCTTGAATGCTTTTGAAATGGCATTCCATTTATGAATTTGCAACTGGACTTGTATATGTATATTCATGGCTGTAATGTTTGTGTGATGAGGTAAATGCAGGGGTTGGGTACAATCCCTATCAAGGCAAGATTTTTATTTTTTGAAGTTGTGTATTTTGCACATGCATTTTGTCCTATGACTGTATGCAAATATAAACACCCAGGTAGGATGAAAATAAAATGAACAAACACATATGGACGTAATTAGGAGCCACTGAAAGTAGTAGCTACCTTGCAGACTTCTTTTCAAATCTGAGTAGAGAATAAAAGTTTGCAAGAATAAAGACATGATCGTATCTCATGAATGTAAAGATCAACAAGTGGACGATAAGATAAGAAGCAGAGAATTAAGTTCTCGGTGAAACCACCAAAATATTTATGTTAAAAATTGCCACAACATTCAAGAATTGTATGTAGAGAGTATAATACAAAGAAATAGAGTAATAGCATATATTAAACAACATAAAACAATATGAAAATATACGTAATGGATTTTATAATGGTTCGGCGTTTGAGCCTACATCCACTTGAAGATTTTGGATCATTTTATTGATGATTTGTAGTTATAGTGTCTCAAATGAGTAGGGATTCGGATTGAAAGAATACAACGGAAAACAAGGACCCAAATGTCCATTTCTTTTCAAGGTAGCTGTTATTTATAGATGCAGGTTGATTAGAAATATCTTCAGGAAAGTCGGAGGCCTTAGATGGAGTCATGGTAGTAACCTAACCCAAGATTGCTCCAGGACAGAGATCGATATTGATCCCTCTAATTGAAGAACCAGGGGAGCATCCCTCTGATTACTCCTATTTGATGTTAGTTTCTTGGTTCTGGTGATGGTTTTGGTAGTTGCATTTTCATTTTGAGAGATTTGTGGTGATGTTGGATGAACTTGAACTACTTATTTGTTCAACACGTATTTATATCAACCACGTCTATGAAGTGCTGACGGACGTATGTCGATCTGACCCCTATGGTTGAGGGAGGTACGCTAATCCAATCCCTATGGTTGAGGGGTGTAAACTCTCGAGGGGTGTATACCAATCCCTTTGGTTGGGATATGGTTACATACTGATCCCTAAGTCTGAGGGTGAGATGGGTATCGATCCCCTGCTTATGGATGATGAGAATTCACACTTAAAGTATGCCTGATTGTTGATTTTCCATGTTCACTTGACCTTAATCTTGTGGTATGGTCGGTGCTTGATATCTATACTTTTTTATCATCGTTGTGGCCATATGCCTTGATAATCGTCGTGTTTAACTTGTTCGGTCAGTTGAAGATAAATTATCAAAAAAAAATTGTCGGTAGCGTTCAAGTAAAAACCAATCAAAAGAATTACAATCCATAAATATGTATTTTCAACTTCATATGACTTAGCGTTTTAAAAAATGCTTTGTTGAATCTATATCATGAAACCCGTGTGTGTAGTAGAGGTTCACACTTGCACACAAGCACACACGCACACATGCATGCACACACACACATATATGAATATATATATATATATATATATATATATGTGTGTGTGTGTGTGTGTGTATAAGCAAAGATTGGCTACACCTCATTTCTGCCACATGGCCGAACCTTTACTTCCCTGATTTCACCATGTTCCAATTTAATGCTCTCCTAATCTTGTTGCTGATTAGAATGTGTACTTGAAATCATAATGTGTACTTGAAATCATAAGTAATAGAGCTATAGAAGAATTAGGTGTAGCTGATTTTTCTTATTTATATATATTCACACACACATACATACATGTGAAATCATAAGGTTTTCAGACGTTCATAATGTCGGTTGAACATTTTCAAAGTTATGTTTTTAGAAGTGTTCAATCTACATTACAAACATTTATGAACCTTATGTATACATTCCAGGAAGAAGCGGTGTTGTGGGATTCAAATTTAAATACCGAGCTTAAATCCAAACCCACAATCACAACAGAAGACGAGATCGATGATAAACTTGCAAAAACAACCGATCTCAATATCTCAATCACCATAATAGAAATTAACCAATTCAAATGTTACTATCTCAATCAAAAGCAATCTAAAGTAAGCAATAACGATAAAATAAATTACATACAAGGTTTATAGGAGTATAGTACTTACTAAGAAGATAGAAACATAATCATTCATCGATACTCTTCATCATCTACATCTCTCCAATCGTGCTACCTTGTGGCAATTGGCACTCCAATAAGCGAATCAAGTTTGAGTAATGCGCAAACTTGCCAACCGATAATGCTTTGATGAACATATCCACCGCACTTTCCATCATGTGCACTTTTTAAAGATATACTAGCTTATCTTCATCTATGACTACTAAGACGACTCTCTCACTTCAGTGTGATTAGTTCGTGAGCTAAAAGCTAAATTCTTTGTCAAATGAATAACGCTTTGGCTATACATCGAACATCAGTACTATCATGCTTGAATCCCAAATCACAAAACAATCACCTCAAATAAAGTGCTTCTTTTGCCGCTTCCACCATGACTTTCAACTCCGCCTTCGTAGTGGATATATCAACTACGTTTTGCAATCTTGATCTCCAACTAATGGATTTACCACTAAGAGTGGAGACATATCCAGAAGTTGATCTTCAATTTATATCACCGACGTAGTCTGAATCACAATAACCAACCAACTTGCAATTCATTCCTTCACTACCCTAAAAAAAAGACCATGAGAAAATGTATCTCTGTGATATCTCATAATAGCCTTCCAATGCGATTTTCTTGGATTAGTCATATACCGACTAACCATCATGGTGATAATTTGCAATATCGAGTCTTGTACACACCATGACATACATTAAACTTCCAATTGCACTTGCATATGACACGTTTGTCATATCAGCCTTGTCTTTTTCCCTGATAGATGATCCTTTACTCGAAAGCTTCATATGCAAATGTAAATGTGTATTTAATACCTTTGTTTTTTCATGTTAAAATGGCAAAACACTTTCTCAACATATTCCTTTTAAGTCGGTTTCAACTAAATACTTTCGATTCCTCTGTTTCCATGCCCAAGATTTTCTTTGTCTATCCAAGATCCTTCATTTCAAATTCCGATTTCAAAAACATTTATAACTTATTGTTTTTCTTCTTGTCTTTAGAATCAATGAGCATATCGTACACGTACATGTACACAAGCAAATAGATCCAACAACCATCTTTTAATCTCTTGAAATACACACAAGCATCATTGGTGCTTCTATCAAAATCTTTCTAAAACATAAAATGACCAAATCTCTTGTATCATCATTTAAGTGATTGCTTTAGGCCATATAGTGATGATTTCTTTAACTCCAAAAATATTTGACGTACCATCTACGACAAACCCTGTCGGTTGTTCTATGTAGATATCTTCATCAAAGTCATCATGCAAGAAGACAGTTTTTACATTAAGTTTCTCCAACTTAAAAACCATGAATATAAACTATTGCTAGTAGAATTCGGATCGAAGTCTTACGCACAACCGATGCTAAGATCTCATCATACCCATTTCCCTTCAATTGTGCAAGCCACTTTGCCACTAACCTAGCTTTGTATTTCTCATCGTCCTTCATCTTGTAAATCCATTTTCGTTTTATAACATAGTTTCTTTTAGGAAGTGGAACCAAATTCAAGTTTGGTTTCTTCTTCAACGATTATATAACTTCCTCCGTGACACAAATTCACTTCAAGCTATCAATCAAATTCATGACGTCATCAAGGTCAATCGGCTCATCTTGGACTACATGAAGAGTATGGTCCAAATTGTCATAAAACTAAGATAGTTCCAATCACCATATCTTTAAGGTTGTCTTACAGCACGTCAACCTACCCAAGAAACAATAATATCACCCAAACTCTTTTTAGATCCACCTTGAACCGAATCATATCTACTATCATATACATCACAAACACTACTAAAGAAAATGTGTGGAGCATGTGATGTTTCATCAACTGCTTCTGCATCACAACTTTACTACTTGGACTGAATGCAGGATAACTCATTCTCGTTTGATTCACCATGAACCAAAATCAGAACAACCGATGAACTCTCATTCTCCTTGAACATGGCCAATTCATCAAAAAGGACATGACCAAGTCTGCAGCCTCCTTCATTTTCGGACTCCAAATCCGATGGCAATGCCGTCCGTATATCAAGCAAGACCCCTTTAAAAGCTCTAGACTTATGCTTATCATTTCTCAAATCATGCATACAAACCGGACAACCGAAAACACGAAGATAACTCAAGTCAATGTTTTAATATTTCTACACTTCATCCGAAATTTTGTTACCAATAGTTGAGCATGGAATTCGATTCATAGTAGGCACTGCAGTTGACAAAGCTTTCAAACCAAAATGCTTTAGATAAATCTAATGTCAAACTCAAACATCGAGTTTTCTCTTGTAGAGTATCGTTTATCGTTTTTGCTGTTCCATTAAATTGCAGATCTTATGGTGTAGTAAATGCTTCTGAATGTTATCATGCTTGCAATACTCTAAGAATTCTTTGAAATCATACTGTCTGCCATTGTCATACCTTAGAATCTTCAAAAACTTGTCATTTTTATTTTCAACAAGAACCTTCCACACTTTGAACTTTGCAGTTATCTTCAACTTGGCGTTCTTTACATACACCTATACATTTCGAGAAAAATCATAAATGAAAGAGTATAATACTGAGATCCCAAAGAAGCTACTGGTGTTTGTCCTAAATGTTGCGATTTGTGACATGAAATCACATATGAAGACGAGACATTGATGTGCTTGGCGATAATGGAGATGGAGCAGCGGCAGAAAGAAGGCAAGGAGGAGTTGTTTTGTGCTATGTTTCAGCACAGACGCCTGAGGGATCTTGGTCAGACGTCTGTGTCTACAGGTTTTGGAACCCGAGAGCATGGACAAACGTCTGACATATATTGGTCAGACGTCTGAGCGGGTTTTCTGCGGTTTTGACTTGGTCTTTCTATGACTTGTTCTGCAAGTATTGAAGGGGAAAATTGGGTATTTGCCTATGGCTTCTATTCTCCTATAAAAGCAGCATCTAGGGTTGGATTAATGTATGACCGAATAGAGTGGCGGCTGCGTGCCTCTAGGGCTTGGTGCCCTAGAGAGGATTGGTGCCTCCAATTAATACAAGGCTTAGCCGTCGTTCTTCATTGTTCTCCTTCTCCAACAAAGAGTGTTAGTCATCTAGATATTCTTTCCCTTTCTCAATAAGGTTATTGATTCTTGTAGTTTGTTTGTTGTTGGTTGTTGAACCAGTGTGTGTAAACAAAATTCGTTTTGAGAATCAATAAAGAGGGTGGTTGGGTGGAATATTTTGTGTTTGCGCGTGTGATTTCATATCTGTGTTTGTTTCCATAGAAATCATCTTTAAGTAATTGGGTGAATAAGATCTTGATCACTTCCGCAAAAGCGCAATTTTCACAACAGTTGGTATCAGAGCTAGATCATCGCAAAACTTAGAGTGGTTTTGGATTGGAAAAAACAATTTTTTTTTATGTTGGATATGATGGCGCTGTTGGTGATGAATAATTTTGATTGGGGATTTGAAGGCCTCAATGGTTTGGTTGATGGAGATGAAGAGAAGCCCTCAGATGTGGATGAGTGAAGATGGAAGAAGACGAAGATGTTGGCAATTGGTTTGATTTGTCTGTACCTTGATGATTCGGTTCATGTTTTCGACATGGGTCTTCATGTTGATGATTCTCGAGGGATCAGGAGTGATCGAGGAAGGAGCTCAGGTCAAGTGTTAGACGGGTGTCGATGTGGAAGGCGAGTGACAGTTGAAGAACCTAGTCCACAGCAAGGTGGACAGGTTAATTTGGTCACTGTTGATGTGTTCGACAAGAGTCTTCATGTTGATGATGCTCAAGGGATCTGAGATGATCAAGGAAGGAACTCAGATCAAGTGGTAGACGGGTGTCATCGTGGAATTGCAAGCATTTTTAGACCGTTGGTTTATGCACGGTGCAACTCAGGTGGTAGATGCATCTTTTGCAGGCGGTGGGTTGTGTTTGTAATTGAGGTGTGGTCATAGTCTTTTCAAATCGACTGGGTGTGATTGTTGCCCTGAAATCAATTGAGTCCCTGTACTCGGAACAGGTGGGGTGTACCTCGTTGCCTGGAAATCGAGGTTGGTTTTAATTGAGAGAAGGTGTCGTTGAAAGAGCTAGATGACTTGTGTGTTGGAAGTTAGTTTGATGTGATGCGATTTCATATCAAGGTGGAGTGTTGTGATTTGTGACATGAAATCACGTATGAAGACGAGACATTGATGTGCTTGGCGATAGTGGAGATGGAGCAGCGGTAGAAAGAAGGCAAGGAGGAGCAGTTTTGTGCTATGTTTCAGCACAGACGTCTGAGGGATCTTGGTCAGACGTCTGTGTCTACAGGATTTGGAACCCGAGAGCATGGACAGACGTCTGACATATATTGGTCAGACGTCTGAGCGGGTTTTCTGAGGTTTTGACTTGGTCTTTCTATGACTTGTTCTGCAAGTATTGAAGGGGCAAATTGGGTATTTGCCTATGGCTTCTATTCTCCTATAAAAGCAGCATCTAGGGTTGGATTAATGTATGACCGAATAGAGTGGCGGCTGCGTGCCTCTAGGGCTTAGTGTCTTAGAGAGGATTGGTGCCTCCAATTAATACAAGGCTTAGCCGTCGTTCTTCATTGTTCTCCTTCTCCAACAAAGAGTGTTAGTCATCTAGATATTCTTTCCCTTTCTCAATAAGGTTATTGATTCTTGTAGTTTGTTTATTGTTGGTTGTTGAACCAGTGTATGTAAACAAAATTCGTTTTGAGAATCAATAAAGAGGGTGGTTGGGTGGAATATTTTGTGTTTGCGCGTGTGATTTCATATCTGTGTTTGTTTCCATAGAAATCATCTTTAAGTAATTGGATGAATAAGATCCTGGTCGCTTCCACAAAGGCGCAGTTCCCACAACACTAAACATCCGAGAAAACATACTCAAGAGCACCTCTCGAATCAGGTTTTCCTTCATCGAATGATACTTTAGTTTACTTCCTCATAACACATTCCTCGCGAAACTGAAATTTGTTGTAACTCTTACCATCGATCAGCTCCCTCTTTCAAAAAATATCCAAACTCGTTTTCGAGTCATGACGCAGCCTTAAATGTCACAACCTTGTTACATCCAAATCATGAGCATCTAGTCAACTTTCACATTCTATGGTTACTTCTCGAAGTAAATAAACAATGTAAATTCTAGCATGTTTCATCACCACAAGCACATCGTTCAAAACCCGCAAACTGTGATTCATAATAGCGATATAGTCGAGAGAATCTAATTGCACCAAAGAAATAAACGACTTCCGATGTCTTAGAACATAGTGTACATTAGTGAACGTGTGAACCACTCCATCAAACATTCTTATTTACATGGAGCCAATGTCTACCGAGCACCGATATATAAATAACATCATTTCTCATAACAATTGTATTTTCTTCTCTATTGAGATAATGGAAAAACAATTCCTATTTGTCATCATATTATAAACGTTCCTGAATCAAGTTACGCGTTCGCTACTCGAAACATCCGATGCAACCGTCGTTAATACATTTTCATCCATTTCACCAACAACACTTTTCACCGTTACCGGTAAAGATGCTAATTTTTTCTTTTTATCCTTGTCCGGACAATCATTCTTCATTTAGCCGACTTCTTCATGTATTGACTTGCAAGTTCATTTTTCTTATTAATATATATATATATATATATATATATATACATACATGTATGTATGTATGTATGTATGTATGTATGTATGTATGTATGTTATTGATATTATTACTGTGTTGCAATAGGAACCATGACTTCTTACTTACCCTTAATTCCAAAAGCATATATAACTGTTTGCTGGATAAAGTTTCTATTTAGCCCGTTTTGAAGACTGTTAGCAACACATATAGATCGTATCTTAAACTATTTGAAATGGGAAAGCACAACTCAACCTTTAGATAGATATTATGTATTTTTAATTGTATCTTAGATCTAATGAAGATTAGAAGATCCATATGTTAAAATCCATTGTATCGCCAAACTTTTTTTAAATCAAGTCAAAAAGCTGCTCCATTTACAAATACAAGTTAGATCATTTAAAGTAATTTATCCATTTTTGAGAAGTTTGTATTGAAAAGATTACTTGGGTGCGGTTGGGAATTGTTCTGATACAAAACAATACGTTCAATACAAAATATAAAGGCATTGTACAAAAATGAATAATTGCTCCAATGCATTTTTGCGTTCACACAATTAACAGCAAAATATTTATTTCTTTTATTTTTATTTTTTATTATAGGGTTTTAGCATAGTTGAACAAACAAGCTATTATAAACTAGCATGTATTCACAAAAAGCTTATGATATCGTTAACAAAAATATTGAAATCTAACAATGTAAAATCATGTTTCAAACTTGATCTTACCCATCATGGTTCAATTTATATTCTGATGCAAACTTAGTTAACCTTTATAAAAATTAATCAATGCATACTAATTTATCTTATATACGTATTTGAATCCACAATATCTAATGTTTTCAAAACAAAATAAAAATGGAACAACAGAGAAATCTGAGTTTTAAGTTAGATGTGGAAATCCAACCCATCAAAATAAATTTCAAAGTTTGTACAATTAACAAAATATAAATCATTTGAATCAATGATTTACGACTTGAATCATGTTTCAATATATAGTATAAAATTTCATGGTCTATGATTCAAATCCCATATTGAAAAATTTAGTTTAAAATATGACATATTTTTTTTAATAGTCAAAATGTAAACACAACTTTTTGGTCTGATCATGAAGTTCCAAAATAATTCTATATGTAAACAAGATGTAAGGACTCTAATCCAACATAATGTAACATCTATATTCAGATGAAAATTTTGAAACATAAACATGGTTACAAGTTCAAGACTTATTTTCAACAAAAAATTGCAATTTTTTTTCATTTTATTTCTCAGTTTATTTTTATGGAACTGCATAAATTTAATGATTTTGTAAGGGACTTTTTTTTTGTTGGGCATCTTATTTCAAATTCAATCACACTCAGTTGCCTAACTTTGTGTTGGTAAGTTTAGTCGTCCCAAATTCAGTGTTTTCTGTTCAACAACCATCCCAATGTTAAAAATTTATTTGGAGGAAGAGAAACAAATTAGAAGAAAGTAGAGTATATTTTAAGAGAAAAAAAAACTTTTTATTGCTTGATTCTTTTTTCTTGCTTGATTATTGATTGGTACAACATATGAGAGAGTATCTATATATAACATGACAGTGTTCTACACTCTTCTCTCTCTAGATAATTCTATTGCATATTTTGATAGACCAAAATTTATTATCATTTATTTGATTTTGACCTTTCCTAAAACAAGGATAGAATTTATTACATAATTGGCATTTACTTATAGAACCAAATTTATTTGTTTCCATTTAAAACCAAGTTTACTTTTCAAAATCCCCCATAAACTTGGTTTTATTACTCCAAGCAAATTTCTCAACCTGATAAAATCTTCATACTTGAGCGGCTTGGTGAAAATATCAGCAATTTGATCATTGGACTTCACGTACTCTAGCTGCACTTCCTTTCTAGTGATGCACTCTCTAATGTAGTGATAACGTGTGTCAATATGCTTGCTTCGATCATGAAAAACTGGATTTTTGGCCAAAGCAATTGCTGATTTGTTATCCACGAAAATCTTGGTTGCCTCCTTTTGTTGCAAATCTAATTCTTTTAGCAAGTTCCTTAGCCAAATTGCATGGCAAACACATGAAGTAGCCGCTACATACTCCGCTTCGCATGTAGAGAGCGTGACAATTGGTTGTTTTTTCGATATCCATGTGAAAGTTGTGTCTCCCATGTAGAACACAAAACCACTTGTGCTTTTCCGGTCATCTATATCTCCACTCCAATCGCTATCACTATAACCAACAAGATCATAATTATCAGAAACAGAGTAGTACAAACCAAAGTTTGTTGTCCCTTTAACATAGCGAAGAATCCTCTTTGCTGCTTTCAAACCTGTTGTAGTTGGATTCTCCATGTATCGGCTTACAACTCCAACCGCATATAGAATGTCGGGCCTTGTGCACGTTAAATATCTTAAGCTACCAACCAAGCTCTTGAAAAGTGTAGAGTCTACCTTTTCTCCTTCTTCGTGTCTTGATAATTTGATTCCACATTCAATTGGCGTGTAAACTGGATTAGAGTCTTCCATCTTGAACTTTCTCAATATTTCCTTAGCATAACCTTCTTGAGTGATTAGAATGCCTTCATCTTCTTGTTTTACTTCAATGCCAAGATAATAAGACATGAGCCCAATATCAGTCATCTCAAACTCCTTCGTCATCTCTTTCTTAAACTCTTTAAACATGCTTGCATTGCTACCTGTGAAAATCAAGTCATCTACATACAAACATACAATCAATGTATCACCATTTTGGATTTTAATATAGAGTGCATGCTCATATGGACATTTAATGAAGTTTCTCTCTTTCAAATACTTACCAATTCGAGCATTCCAAGCTCTTGGAGCTTGTTTCAACCCATAAAGTGCCTTCTTTAGCTTCAAAACTTTGTCTTCTTCTCCCTTGACTTCGTAGCCTTGTGGCTGCTCGATATAAACTTCTTCTTCAAGGACTCCATTTAGGAAGGTAGACTTCACATCCATTTGATGTATCTTCCAATTGTTTTGAGCTGCTAAAGAAATTATCAATCTTACAGTTTCTAATCGAGCAACTGGAGCAAATACCTCTTCATAGTCAATGCCAGCTCTTTGAATATAGCCTTTTGCTACCAATCTTGCTTTGTATCTCTCAACTTCTCCTTTGGCATTTTTCTTTACCTTGTACACCCACTTGACACCAATCGCCTTGTGTCCTTTTGGAAGTGAAGCTAGCTCCCATGTGTCATTTTTCTTGATCGCCTTAATTTCTTCGTCCATAGCATCTCTCCAACTTTTCTTTTGCAAAGCTTCTTGAAAATTTATGGGCTCACAATCTGCAAAAAGACAAAAAAGAGTAATATTGTCTTGGTTTTCTGTTACATCATAAATTTCTTGAAGGCTTCTAAAACGAGGAACCCTTTCACTTGAGCTCCCATCTTCTTGACAATTTGTTGCTGGTGAGGCTAGTGGGGAAGTAGGCTCTTCACTTGATTGCTCGATCCTTAGTTGTTGTATCTCATCTTCTTCAAAATATGGAAAGAAGTTGTAATTCTCATCAAACGATTTCCAATCACATTCTCCTTCTTCATCGAATACAACATCTCGGCTAATTATTATTTTCTTCGTATCAGGATTATAAAGTTTATAGCCTTTTGAATTTGTGTCATAACCAATAAAAATATATTTTTCACTTTTATCATCCAATTTGCTACGCTTTTCATTCGGGACATGTACATGAGCTATGCTTCCAAAAACTCTTAGATAAGAAATGTCAGGCTTCCTTCCGCTCCATGCTTCTTGTAGTGTCTTCCCCCACACACTTCTTGTTGGAGATCGGTTTGATAGATAAACAGCGCATGCCACAGCTTCCGCCCAAAATTCCTTTGGTAGTCTCTTACTTTTGAGTATGCTCCTTGCCATTTCAACAATTGTCCTGTTCTTCCTTTCTGCTACTCCGTTTTGCTGAGGAGATCTAGGCACTGTTAGTTGGCGTCGAATTCCATTATCTTCACAAAACTTCTGAAATTCTCTTGATGTGAATTCTCCTCCACGGTCAGATCTCATGGCTTTTATCATAAGGCCACTTTCCTTCTCAACATGAGCTTTGAACTTCTTGAAGTTCTCAAATACTTCTGATTTCTCCTTCAAAAAATACACCCACGTTTTTCTTGAAAAATCATCAATAAAAAGAAGGAAATAATTACTTTTACCTAGCGAGCTTGGCTTGACTGGTCCACACACATCTGTATGTATGAGTTCTAATGGTTTCTTGGCCCTTGAGTATGACTCCTTTGGAAAGCCCATTTTGACTTGCTTCCCAAGTAAACATCCTTCGCACAGTTGATTGGAATGATTTATGCAAGGCAACCCTCTCACCATTTCTTTCTTAAAGAGCAATTCCAATCCTTTGAAGTTAAGATGTCCAAAACGAAGATGCCAAAGCCATGAGACATCTTGGTAGTACGCCTTAAGACATTGGGCGGCACCATGTTGAATGTTGAGCACAAACATTCTATTTTCTGACATTGGTACTTTAGTAATGAGATTGCTTGCACTGTCTTTTATGGAAAGGCTTTTATCCTTTAATTGAATATCATAACCTTTCTCTAAGAGTTGTCCTAAGCTCAAGATGTTACTTCTCATGTTTCGCACATAGTAAACATTAGAAATAAATTGATGCTCCCCATTCTTCAATTTAATAAGAACATTACCTTTGCCTTTCACTGCTACCTTTGATTCATCTCCAAACGCCAAATTGTTCTTTATTGTTTCATCAAGCTCCACAAACATATTTTTTCTTCCGCACATATGGTTGCTTGCGCCGCTATCTAGATACCATTGATTGTCCTCCCCTTTTTCATTTTCTTTATGGGCCAATAATAATGTGCCATCTTCTACAATTCTTTCTTCAGCATAATTGGTCTTCTCTTCAACTTTATTGTTTCTTGGAGCTCTACATTCAGAAGCATAGTATCCAAATTTGTTGCAATTATAACATTTGATCCGTGACTTGTCACTCCTTGAATTTGAGTTGCCTCTCCCACGACCTCTAGTTGTGCTTTTTCCTCTTTGATTATTGAAGCTATGGTTATTGACCACGGCCCCATCTTTGTTGGCTTTGATTACTTTCTTCCTTTTTTTAATCAATTCGTGTCTTAAGAACATGCTCTACGGTCTCTTCCTTCTTCTTTTTCTTTTCTTCATAAGCCTGCAATGAGCCTAAAAGCTCCTCTATAGCCATGGCCTCCAGGTTTTTTGTTTCTTCAATGATGGCGACAATATGTTCAAACTTTAAATCTAATGATCTAAGAATCTTCTCCATGATTCTGACATCATCTAATTTTTCACCATTTCTTTTCAAGTTATTAGTAACAACTAAAACTCTTGAAAAATAATCAGAAACAACCTCTTAATGTTTGAAGACGCACCTTTTTGACTTGATCTGCCCCCTTGTAAGATACCTGAAGCCTTTCTCATGCTTCTTTTGCTGATTTTGCTTCCGAAATCTTTTCAAAAGTGTCATCATCCAATGCTTGATAAATTAGACTAAGAGCCTTCTTATCTCTTGTCCTCAAGTTTTCCAATTCATCCTTTTGGGTTTGGGATAGATTATCTTCGTCTTCTGGTTCAGTATAGTCTTTCTCAACTATCTGCCATACACGATTTGCTCCAAAGAGGACCTTCATTCTTAAGCTCCAATTATCATAGTTGGTCTTGGTAAGCATTGGAACTGGAACGAGAACGTTGTTATTCGCCATCTCTTAGGATCTTCAAGCTCTGATACCACTTTGTTAAAAATTTACGTGGAGGAAGAGAAACAAATTAGAAGAAAGTAGAATATTTTTTAAGGAAAAAAAAACTTTTTATTGCTTGATTCTTTTTTCTTGCTTGATTATTGATTGGTACAACATATGAGAGAGTATCTATATATAACATGACAGTGTTCTACACTCTTCTCTCTCTAGATAATTCTATTGCATATTTTGATAAATCAAAATTTATTATCATTTATTTGATTTTGGCCTTTCCTAAAACAAGGATATAATTTATTACATAATTGGCATTTACTTATAGAACCAAATTTATTTGTTTCCATTTAAAACCAAGTTTACTTTTCAACAATTTGCAAATTCCAATTCCATTAAGCAAAAAAGTTAAGTTACTCAAAACATATAATAGAGCACCTCAATCATAAATCCAATAACAAGCAGTCATACGTATACACACACATAAACGTACATGCATATGCATATTTACATACACACGCACACATGCATGCATGCATATACATACATATATACTCGTATGTATTGTGGCTTTCATGCAGCTGATTTTGTGTTCAATCACAGTAGTTTCCTCATTGATATCAATAACCGTTGCTAAACTTTTGTATTGCGTAGTTATCTAGGATTTTGGTGTGGAGGTAAAAGAATAATGTTCCCGAATGGGAGAGAAGGAAAATTGTAATTAGCGATGGTGTTTTTGATTGTTCAGATACATTCTTCTTGTATTTTATAACTGGATTAGTTAAAATAATTATAGGAACCCTAAGCAGAGCTCTATTATTTTGAGAATTTAGGTAACAGAGTTTGGTTTGGAGTACAAACTTTTGCGGCACCAGTTGTAGCAGCAAAACTTCACCTAACGTGTATTAGTGACTTGGTATGTATAAAGTAAGATGCTTTCGCATCCAACTTCTAGTATTATCTGCTAAACTTGAGCTAGTACATTGACAGTCTTACTTAAAGTAGATAAATATATTCCTTGTTAAACAGAAAATGTTATCTCGTTGAACATGAAATAATTTGGCAAAAATGATGTGCAAAGGCATTTTCTTGTCAAAATATGTATCTTCCTATGTTATTTCATTTAAAAGAATACAAGATAGGATTAGCTGGCGGTTGGTCTCTATATGAACAGGAATTTATCTTGTAAGACATCCTATAATCTTAAAAGCAGCAAATCTGTGTACTTTTAAACAGTAGCATGTTGATTGATATAGCAGATTTTGATTAATATCCTTATAAAAACTAAATAATCCACTGTCACTGTGATTCACTATAACAGACTAAAATAGCTAAAATAATCAATGAAGTTCATGAAAACAAGGATTTATAGGCATATGTGTTTATCAGGGATTAATAACCTGGTATTAGCAAATTCATTGAGTCTGCCTGTGCTTGAAAATATGATCAACCCAACCTCTGCGTCACAAAGGATAGCCAGCTCTTTGGCTTTTTTTAGCAATCCATTTCTTCGCTTTGAGAAAGTCACTTGTCTGCTTGTCGAGTTATCGATCCTCCTAATCACAATCTTTCCTCTCCCCATTGATTGAATATGATGTTCAACTAAATAGAGATCAATACGCTTTCAAATGTTTCAGATCTGCAGAACTTTTGTTGGGATGAGAATGAATAAAATGATTATCTAGAATTCACTCGTTGTTTGTATACGAAGTAAATGCTCACCTGAAACTTGAACAGAGATGCGCTGTGGCTCTTTCAGATCTCAAAGCAATTAATACTAAATTAAGATTAAGCATCTAATTATAGATTAAGCTTTGTTAGCTACTTTTATATTAGTCTCTTAATCTTGCTGGTTTTCCTATTTTGATTACTTAATTATTGTTTTCTTCCTAATTATAGAAGTGCAGTAAAGGTTTTCAACATAATATCGTATGCTTTGGCGATCACTGACACGTGTTCCCAGTGAATTAAGCTTGAGAGGTTTATTAGGTTACAGTAAAAACTTTTGATACTAGAAAAACCATTGGCCGAGTCTCTTTTTGATCCCTTTGACTAATAAGAAACATTTTTTATTGTCTTCAATATTTTTCTGACTATCTAAACATAAGTCATGTATATGTAGTAGCGTGTTAATTGCTATTCGTCTGGTAATTAATCAGATAATCATTATTAAACCATAGCATCATATTGACATAGGAAATGAGGTAATAGAACTAGAAAAAAAAAAAAAAAAAAAAAATCTTACAGCAATCTTATTATTATTATTATTATACAATGATGATAAAGGTATAAAAAAAGTTCATGACTGATATAAGCCATCTAAGCGTATATTTTTATTAGTGGGTTAGGCAAGTGGTTAGAATTGTTTAAGGACAAAGGAGCATATTGTTGGGTTGCAAAACCTTAATTTCTACGAATAAAATATATCAAGTGGAAGCAAAAGGAACATTATGACCAACTGCCATGATTAGTATTAGACATAATTAATATACATGAATCATGCATGCATTACTTCTAATTTGCAGTACCAAACCAAATTTATAATTAAGCATCTTCGTATTCCAGACTACAGTTTGTAATCATCAAATATTCTTCGAGTATTTCGTGAAGGAAACCAACATTTCTGTCTTCTTTCTTTTTGCACAGAAAAATATTGCGGAGTCTGAAAAAGTGAAATAATGCAGACAGTGGACCACGTTGACCTTGTAAGCCAGTTTACAGATGGTATACCGGTAAGCTTAGAAATTGTATATTGAATTTCTGTTCAGTCTAGTTTGTTAATCTTGTTTCACAGATATCGTATCTGGTGATGTAGGCGAATTTCCTTCTCCATGTCAGTAGCATAGAGAGGTGGCCACTAATGAAGAATAAATGCACCTATTTTCAATTTTAAATTGATGTACTGATTATCAGTTCGGGATGAATTCTTGATTTTCTATTTACTAACTTCGCAGAGGTAGCTGAATGCATCAAAATCTTGTTTGTTTGGAAGCAAGTTTCAGTTACTTCATCACGAAATACAGGAACTTTTGTGTAGTTTAATGGTATTATTCTGAAAAACATTAATGATTGTGAAGTCTCGGTTCCGGAATAAATCTAGGCGTTGGTTTTTCTGGATTTTAAGATGTAATATTTTTGGTTTGTAAATGTACATCATAAGTCATGATCAATTTGCAGATGGCATACAGTAGAGGTTAGGGTCTGTACGTCAAGATACTGTATGCCTTCCATAATCTAACATTGGATATTGATATGTTAATTCCTGCAGTTAAATGACATAGGATCAGTACAAACCTATCATTCTTCCTAGATCTATATATACTTTTTTTTAGGATTTTGCTATATGCATACACTCCAAAATGACTAGTTTGTGTTCCTTTCCCTCCCTTGCACTCCATTTCTACAACAAAAACATGCTCCTTTCATCGAGTTTAAGACATAAACACTCACTGAATGCAAAACATTACCCAGATGTAGAAGACTCAGATAGAGTTTCAAAGAAAGAAGAGTCGGTAGGCAGTCGAATTGATCGAAGAAATGTTTTGATTAGCCTTGCAGGATCTGCGACGGCTCTGTCTGTAATAAACCAGTCTGCCTTATCGAGTCCAATCATAACTCCAGACATCGCTCATGAATGCAACCAAGCGGATACTCCTTCTGGCTCAACCATAAACTGTTGTCCACCAAAATTCGGTTCTGCCATAATCGACTTCAAACCACCACCTAAATGGGCGCCTCTAAAGGTACGCCCTGTGTTACACTCAGTAACCGATGAATATATTTCTAAATATGAGAAAGCAGTCGAGCTGATGAGAGCATTGCCTGCAGATGATCCTAGAAGTTTCATGCAACAAGCTAATGTGCATTGTGCATACTGTGATTCGGCTTATGGCCAGGTTGGGTTTACTAATCTTCCGATTGAGGTGCATGGATGCTGGCTCTTTTTCCCTTGGCACCGCTTATATTTATACTTTTATGAGAGGATATTGGGGAAACTTGTTGGAGATGACACATTTGCACTACCTTTCTGGAATTGGGATAATCCTTGCGGCATGACTATACCTGAACCTTTTGCGAATCCCTGGTCTTCTCTATATGATGCCTTGAGAAATCCAAATCATCAACCTCCCATCACAGTTGACCTTGACTACAATGGCAAAGATAGATCAATCTCCAAGAGTCAACAAATCAATCTTAATCTAAAGGTAACTCGTCCCTTCTTCAAAATATAAATATTTACTTGTGCTTTGAACCTCACTAAGAATTTTGCAAAGGTGCAAGAACATGGTTAAATAATTTTGTTGCTTTTGAGAACTTAAACAAGCACTGATTTTCTAAGCTAATCAGTTCTTATCAATATGTTGATGTGCAAGTTAAGATGGATTTAATTTCTTGTGATCTATTCTGCATGTTTTTAAAAGTTCAAACTAAAGTTGTGTCAGAAACTTGGTCTGCTTCACTTGGAGAGTACTCACTACTACTTGAATTTTTTAGCTCCGTCTCAATTCGATTATGTCAATACTTTGTGCTCTGCACATGCGTACACATGTGCACATGGTGAACACAGATGTCATGTATAATCATCCAATCTAAAATAACCGGGAATATGCCTGCATACTAGGTAATGCACAGAGCGATGATTTCAAATGCCAAGACAACAGAATTGTTTCTTGGGAAGCCATACCGTGCAGGCGATGAACCCAATCCTGGGTCAGGTACCTTTGAAATTGGTCCACATGTTTCAGTGCATAGTTGGACTGGAGACCCAAAAGAGCCCTACGGTGAGGACATGGGAGCATTCTATTCCTCAGGACGGGACCCTTTATTCTTTGTACATCATGCAAATGTCGATCGAATGTGGAGCATATGGAAAAGGCTCGGGCACAAGGATTTTGATGACCCCGATTATCTCAGTTCCGAGTTTCTTTTCTTCGATGAGAATGCACAACTGGTTAGGGTTAAGGTGAAAGATTGCTTGATGTCTGAATCACTAGGGTAACTAAGTCTTACAATTTTATTTTGATTTACATTTCTAATATAACAATAGCTCAACAGCTCCTATTTTTTATGGCAATAGATACACATATGAAGAAGTTAGCATACCTTGGCTGCACAGCAAACCTACTCCAATCACCAACACTAACAAGATGCTCCTTGACTGCATGAAAGCCACAGCTAATACTACATTTCCCTTTGCTCTAGACTCTGCAATGTTCGCAACTGTGAAAAGGGAGAATGCACCGAGCAGCAAAACAGTGAAAAAGAAGAATGAGGAAGTGCTTCGTGTGGACATCGCTGAGTTAAAAAGGGACACATACATCAAATTTGATGTCTACATCAATACAACTGATCACAGAGAAGTTGGACCAGAGGCTAGCAACTTTGCAGGAAGTTTTGCGAATTTGCCGCATAAGATTGGGAATATGGGAAATGAGATGATGGAAGCAGGTGCTAAACTAAGGCTTGGGATTTCAGATTTGCTCGAAGACATCAAAGCGGAGAACGATGAAACGTTGCTTGTTACGATTGTGCCACGAGCTGGAAATGTTAAAATTGGAGGACTTGAGATTGAGGTTTATTGACCTGGATGGTTTGTTACGTTTGTAGCGTTTGTTTGACAGCGGATTTCATAAAGATGTTGATTATAAATTGTCAAATTGATGAATTACTTGTCTGAGAAAATAGACTAGGAAGTAGCTAAACCATTGTATGTTATTGCATATCATGTATCGTTACAATTACATAGATTGTATGGGTGGTAAAAACGAATATATTTCTTTAGAATATTACTATGACAAATTGTTCTACTAACACATACCTAACAATCTACTTGTGTGTTTTGATATTATTATTGCATTCGTTGTGGTTAACGAGAGCTACTGATCTATTAGCTTTGTAAAATCCGCTAGTCGTCTGACTATCCAAACACAGGTCATGTAGTAGCGTGTTAATTGCTATTCGTTTGGTAATTAATCAGATAATCATTATTAAACCATAGCATCATGTTGATATAGGACATGAGGTAACAGAAAAAATATTTTGCTTCAATCTTATTATTATTATTATTATACAATGATGATAAAGGTAGACAAAACTTCATGAGTGATATAAGCCATCTAAGCATATGTTTTTGTTAGTGGGTTAGGCAAGCGGTTAGAATTGTTTTAAGGACAAAGCAGCATGTTGTTGGGTTGCAAAACCTTAGGTAGTATTTGGTTTATTTTGTGTTTTGAGTTTTCAACATTAATGCAAAAATTTGAAGGGCAACTGAGTTGATGGACTAAAGACGGATGAGATGATGGAGGGTATGGTGATGGTGATTGAATGAATTTGACGTCGTAATTTTTTCGTTGTTTTTTGAAAATACGAAAAAATAAAGTTGTTTTTTGTTTTGTGTGTTAAATTCATTTTGTAAAATAATCGTTTTTTACGATATGTGTGCGTTGTTCGTACTTCGTACGTACAAAAATCGAAAACTAAGAAACAAAAAGAGAACGCACATTTATAAATAAAATATATCTAATGGAAGCAAAAGAAACATTATGAATTAACTGCCGTCATTAGTATTTCATGAAGGAAACCAACATTTCCTTCTTCTATCTAAAAAAAAAAAAGAAAAAAAAAATCAGAGTCTGAAGAAGCGAATCAAGCAGATCAGTGGACCATATTGACCTTGTAAACTGTTGTGCGAGAAGATTACGCGAATGCAGAAGCACAATAAACAAGATCTAGATTTGTCAATTGAACATCAATGTAATCTGATAGCAATTACTATATTACATCAAACAAATAGTACATAACTATAACGAAGAAACAAAGAGACACACAATATTTATACTGATTCCACTATCATCGAGATAGTGTACATCCAATCCAAAAGAGAGAGATTTTATTCCACATGAGAGAGTTTACATATTCAAACCTCAAATAGGCTTAATAAGAAGAGACACCATTAGGGATGACTGACTCCATGGCAGGATGAGTTTACAATGAAGTATGCCCCTCAATATATAGCCAGTGCAAATCCATATGAGTCATCAATTAAATTACCAACATACGGTAATAATATAACGAAGACAAATTACCATAGCAACAAATGTGCAAACATAGGAAACAAATCCATCCGTTTCATTAGCATAAATGTAAGAAATTATTGCCTGCGTTTATTTCTTTTCATCTCATGCAAATGCAATCAATTAATTCATGCATCTCCATATTAAACCAATATTTACTTTCCATCTATTCGTGATTTTGTATCACATAAATTTAACATAACCCTGTGTACAGACTGTATAACGGTAAGCTTAGAAATTATATATTGAATTTATGTTCAGTCTAGTTTATTAATTTTGTTTCACAGATATGGTATCTGGTGATGTGGGCGAATTTCCTTCTCAATGTAAGTAGCATAGAGAGGTGGCCACTATAAAGTGTTAGGAAACAAACGAAGCAGCAGATGACAGAATGAACCAGGATTATCTTTGAGGCACGTCGATCAGACGCTATCTTCAAGAAGTTGATCGCCCCCACTACAAAGTAGATTGCTGAAGGGTTTGACGGCGGCACTTCTCCAGGATACAACAAAGATTAGTTTTCGCAGTTAGCAATGGACTGCAAAAACGTAGATTAGTATATTTCTGAAGAACTGAGAAGGGAAGAGATCGAAAAGAAAAGTGATCTGTTTGGGCGTAGAAGCAGGTTTAAATAGAGGCTGAGAAGGCATTTCGAAGGGACATAACGTTTTGAACGAGCGCATCGTTTAAAAATCAAAAATCACGACAGTTGGCCAACAGTCGAACCCGATCCGTTTTAATCACGTACGCGCCACGTGCCCCAAGTGCCCAAGTGCCATCTTTGACCTTTTAATATGATCTTATATATATAGGCCCAAGCCCATATGTGCATATCCTTTAGCCCAATTCTTTTCATTTCACAATCTTATAACAACAACTCTTAATATATAAGTAGGAGTTGTTTATGATATTTGCCAATGTGGGACAAATAATATTTCAATCTTCCCAATAATCCCCCACTAGATTGTAATATTATACTTATGCATCCACGAAAGTACCTTTCAGTTTAAACTTTCGTGTTAGTTTAAATATCTAAACCTTAACAGAATTTTTGGTGGCTAATAGCTTAAACCAAAATCCTATTTGTTAGAGGCGAGATATCTAAACACATAAGTATGTATTTCTTCTAGAAATATATCTTATGATCCTAATTGATCTTCAACATCCCCCTGGTATTCGTGAACATAAGATTAACTTCTAATCTTATTGAAACTTTGTTTCTTATGTTCATATAGATATCAGTTCTAATCCGTCCTTGTTACTGTGGACAAACAGATATCTCTTAACGTAACATATAAACATTTAATAATCCATGTTTATCAATTACCTAACTGCAACTTGTTATTACCCTTTAAACCTTAGGCTAAGTGACATAAGGTTGGGTTCCTATTGCAGGTAATCAGAAAGGTTTTAGACCCATCCCCCAACTAGTTGTTTTAATCATTTCTCTAGGTAATCCTTTAGTTAATGGGTCTGCCAAGTTTTTCTTGGATCTAACATATATTATGGTAATAACTCCATTCATAATTAATTCTCTGACATATGCATGTCTCAAGCTTATATGTCTAGACTTTCCATTATAAATTTTATTATAGGCTCTAGACATAGTAGCTTCACTGTCACAATATACAGAAATGGCTGATGATGGTTGTGGCCACAACTCTATTTCCGTTAACAGATTCCTTAGCCATTCTGCTTCCGAAGCCAATGCATCCAAAGCAATAAATTCCGCTTCCATTGTAGAATGTGTGATAACAGTTTGTTTCTTGGAAGCCCATGATATGGCACCGCCTCCAAGAGTGAAAATCCATCCAGTGGTTCCTTTATTATCATTTTCAGGGGTTGCACCACTTGCATCTGAATATCCTTCTAGAACTGCTGGAAAGTTTCCATAGTGGAGTCCTAACTTAATTGTTCTTTTAAGATAACCTAGGACCCTACCTACTGCTTTCCAGTGCGCAAATCCAGGATTACTTGTGTACCTTGATAACTTACACCAGGCATAAGAAATATCAGGACGTGTGCAATGCATGGCATACATGAGACTTCCAATGACACTTGCGTATTCTAGTTGAGCAATAGCTCTTTCTGAGTTTTCAAATATTTTAACAGAAGAGTCATAGGGGCTACTTGCTTCTTTAATATTTAAATGTTTATACTTGAAAATTAAATTTTCAATGTAATGAGATTGGCATAATGCATAACCCCCATCGTATTTCTTTACTTTAATGCCTAGAATAGTGTCAACTTCGTTTAAATCTTTCATCTTGAAACAAGATGTTAAATATTTCTTCGTCTCATTTATGCCTTCCATATTAGTTCCAAATATAAGCATATCATCCACATATAGACAAATTATGACACCATAACGTTCTGTGAATTTTGAATAAATGCACTTGTCAGCATTGTTATGCTTGAAGCCATTCGACAAAATTACAGAATCAAATTTCTCATGCCATTGTTTTGGTGCTTGTTTTAGCCCATATAAAGACTTAATTAATTTACAGACTTTATTTTCATTTCCAGTCATGACAAAACCTTCAGGTTGTTCCATGTATACTTCCTCATCTAAATCACCATTAAGGAAAGCGGTCTTGACATCCATTTGATGCACATGTAGCCCATGAATAGATGCAAGGGCAAAAAGAGTTCTTATTGATGCCAATCTAGCTACTGGAGCATATGTATCAAAATAATCTATGCCTTCTTTTTGTTTGAAACCTTTGGCTACTAGCCTTGCTTTGAAAGTTTGAATGGACCCATCAGTATTATATTTTCTTCGAAATACCCACTTACAACCAATTGGTTTAGATCCAGGAGGCAAATCCGCTAGAACCCAAGTATTGTTAGCAATAATTGAGTCCATTTCATCTTGTATTGCTTCCTTCCAGAAAGCAACATCTCTTGAGGTCATTGCTTCCTTAAAAGTTTTAGGATCCTCTTCATTATTCAAAATGTAAACTGTATCATTTACAATTTCAGTTCTATTTCCATTTACAAGATGAATCACATCATCAGGTGCTACAAAATCAGGATCTAATCCTTTGCTTTTCCTTGTTCTTTTGCTTCTTCTTGGTTCTTCAGGTATATTCGTATTCTTTCTTTTATCAGAAGAAGTATTCATGTTATTTTCTTTGTCATTATCATTGATAACTTGTGTAGGATATGAAATATGTGTGGAATCACATATAAATTTATTTTCAATGAATTCGACATCTCTTGATTCCACGATCACATTAGATTTGAGATCTAATAATCTATATGCTTTTGAATGTTCAGCATACCCTACAAATATACTTTTCAGAGCCCTTGGTCCAAGTTTAACTCTTTTTGGATCTATGATTCGATAAAAGGCTAAACATCCCCAAACTTTAAGACATTTCAAGCTCGGTTGCCTGCCTTTCCACATTTCATACGGAGAAATCTTGGTCTTCTTTGATGGGATTCTATTATGTAAATGACATGCTGTCAGAAGTGCTTCTCCCCATAAATTTATATTTTGTTTAGCATTCAGAATCATGGCATTAGTCATTTCCACTAATGTTCTATTTTTTCTTTCTGCCAAACCATTTTGTTGTGGGGTGTAAGGTGCTGTCGATTGGTGGATTATGCCATTTTCTTCACAAAATGATGAGAATTCATTTGAAAAATATTCTCCACCTCTGTCTGTTCGCAACACCTTTATTTTCTTTTCCTTCTGATTTTCAACACTAATTTTGAAACGTTTAAACATTTCAAATGCTTGATCTTTTGATCTCATCAAATAAACATGTGTGTATCTTGAGTAATCATCTATAAATGTGATGAAATATCGATTGCCCCCTCTAGTCAACACACCATTTAATTCACATATATCCGAATGAATTAGTTCGAGTAGTTGAGTATTTCTTTCAGATTTTGGAAATGGCTTTTTACACATCTTTGCTTCAATGCAAATCTCGCACTTAGATTGTTTTATAAAATCACAGGAAATCAACCCTTCTTTAGACATATATTGCAAAGATTTAAAATTTAAGTGAGCCAATCTATTATGCCATAAATGAAATGAGTCAACAGTATAAGCAAACTCGTTCATTTTATTAATACTTAGTTTATACATTCCATTACAAGCATAGCCTTTTCCAACAAACTTCCCTCCTTTAGACATAATCAGACTATTACCATTAAGAACGCATTTAACACCCTTATTACAAAGAAGATATGCAGAAACTAAGTTCTTTCTAACATCCGGAACATGCAAGACATTCTGGAGAATTAGTTTCTTTCCCGAAGTGAACTCCAATTCAACTGTCCCTTTTCCAACAACAACGGATGTATTGTGATTTCCCATAATCACCTTGTTGTCATCAGAAACCTTTTCATAGAACTTAAACATGGACTGGTTATTACAGACATGAATAGTGGCACCAGAATCATACCACCAATCCATCTCTTTTAAAGTATCAGCCATGTTTAACTCCATTGTCGTGTCAGTATCCAACTTGGTTATCATTGCAATGATTTCAGATTCATTCTGTTCAACCATGTTGGCGGAGTTTGCGTTCTTTTTTCCTTTTTGCTCGGTTTTCTGTCTTTTGTAAAACCTGCAATCACGTTTAAAATGTCCTGGTTTTCCACAGAAATAGCAGTCTCCCTTCCCTTTGGCTTTGTTTTGATGGTTGTTTCCGCCGTCTCTCTTTCTTTTTCCAGATTCCTTATGCCCCTTGTCATTATCGACAATATTCACATCAGATTCAAAAACTTTCTTCTCACGAATTCTAGTTTCCTCTTCGATACGAAGATGTTTCTGAATCTGCTCCATTGAGAAGTCTTCTGACGAGTGCATAAGTTTCTTTCTGTAATCACTCCAACTTTGCGGGAGTTTAGCCATGACAGCCCCAACCTGTAATGCTTCAGGGATGCTTATTTTGACATCCTTCAGTTTGTTGAAAATAACTTGTAGTTCGTGTACTTGATCAAGAACAGAAGCATTGTCAAGCATTTTATATTCAAAAAATTCGAAAATCAGAAACTTATCTGCTCCTTGTTTTGCGTTGCTGTACTTTGATTCCAGAGTTGCCCAGATTTCCCTTGGTGACTTGACAGAAGTAAAAAGATCATATAGGCGATCGGATAATGTATTGAGTATGTGCCCTCTGCAAACCACTTCATCTTCCTCTCGTTTTTTGCGTTTCTCAATCAGTTCCTGACTGTCTTTGTCGGTAGGTGGAGGTATCGGTTGCAGTTTTGGATCAAGGACGTATGCAATTTTGAGGGTAGTCAGCAAGAACATTATCTTATCTTGCCACCGTGTATAGTTAGTGCCATCGAAGCGATCAAGTTTTGTAAACTCCGGATTCATGATTTTGTATGTGGATTCAGAGGCCTTCGCTGTCGCCATTATCAACTTCTTGAAATTGTTAGGAAACAAACGAAGCAGCAGATGACAGAATGAACCAGGATTATCTTTGAGGCACGTCGATCAGACGCAATCTTCAAGAAGTTGATCGCCCCCACTACAAAGTAGATTGCTGAAGGGTTTGACGGCGGCACTTCTCCAGGATACAACAAAGATTAGTTTTCGCAGTTAGCAATGGACTGCAAAAACGTAGATTAGTATATTTCTGAAGAACTGAGAAGGGAAGAGATCGAAAAGAAAAGTGATCTGTTTAGGCGTAGAAGCAGGTTTAAATAGAGGCTGAGAAGGCATTTCGAAGGGACATAACGTTTTGAACGGGCGCATCGTTTAAAAATCAAAAATCACGACAGTTGGCCAACAGTCGAACCCGATCCGTTTTAATCACGTACGCGCCACGTGCCCCAAGTGCCCAAGTGCCATCTTTGACCTTTTAATATGATCTTATATATATAGGCCCAAGCCTATATGTGCATATCCTTTAGCCCAATTCTTTTCATTTCACAATCTTATAGCAACAACTCTTAATATATAAGTAGGAGTTGTTTATGATATTTGCCAATGTGGGACAAATAATATTTCAATCTTCCCAATATAAAGAAGAATAAATGCACCTATTTTCAGTTTTAAATTGATGTACTGATTATCAATTCGGGCTGAATTCTTGATTTTCTATTTACTAACTCAGTGGTAGCTGAATGCATCAATCTTGTTTGTTTGGATGTAAGTTTCAGTTTCTTCATCACGTACTACATGAACTTTTGTGTAGTTTAATGGTATTATTCTGAAAAATATTAGTGATTGTGAAGTCTCGGTTCAAGAATAAATCTAGACTGTAATATTTTTGGTTTGTAAATGTACATCATAAGTCATCATCAATTTGCAGATGACATACAGTACAAACCTAACATTGGATATTGATATGCTAATTCCTGCAGTTAAATGACCTTGATTCATAGTGCCAGTACAAATCTACCATTCTTCCTCTCTCTCTCTCTGTATATGTATATATGTATATGTATATATGTATATATATACACACATATGTAATATGAGGAGCAATCGGGGACACCCCAGTTTTGCAGTCCCTGTTGCACCCCCTATCCGTTCGTGAGCTACAGCGATCCAAATTCAACGACAATTTGTAGATGTTCAATTCACACATATATAATGATCTATCCAAAATTTGAGTTCGTTCCGATATTCGTAAAATTTTCAAAATCATAGCTCAATTATTCATCGTTCAGACATGTATTCAAACCGTTAAATTTAAAAATCAAATATATTATTATGCGAATGTCGGACGAGCTCAAATTTTGGATAAATCATTATATATGTGTGGATTGAACATCTACAAATTCTCGTTGGATTTGGATCGCCGTAGCTCACGAACGGATATGGGTGAAACAGGGGTGATCCCGATCGAATATATATATATATATATATATATATATATATATATGTATATATATATGAGCGTTCCAGGCGGGGGGGAATCTAGCCGTTCCATCAAGAGGGATCAAAATTCACGGGGGGCAGAATGCAAAGTGGTATTTGTAAAATATGCACACAAGGTGCTTGACAAAATGTAAAGTGCTTTTAGGGAAAAAAAATTGAGGGGGGTCAACTGACCCCTGCCTCTTCAAAGTACATTCGCCCCTAGTTTCGGGGCACCCCTGTTTTGTAGCATCCCAGTTGCACCCCCTACCGATACGTGGACTGCGGTAATTCAAATCCAACGAGATTTTGTAGATGTTCAATCCACATACATATAATCATCTATCTAAAATTTGAGCTCGTTCCGCCATCCGTAGAATAGTATATTTGATATTTAAATTTAACGGTTCGAATAAATGTCTGAACGATGAATAATTGAGGTTCGAATAAATGTTTGAATGGTGAATAATTGAACTAAGATTTTGAACATGTTACGAATGTCGGAACAAGCTCAAATTTTGGATAGATGATAATATGTATGTGGATTGAACATCTACAAAATCTCGTTGGATTTGGATTACCGTGGCTCACGGATCGGTAGGGGATACAACAGGAGTGCCCCAGAGCGCTCTCCATATATATACACACACAACATATTTTTGGTTTGTAAATGTACATCATAATCAATTTGCAGATGAATGACCTTGATTCATAACCATTCTTCCTATACATATATATGTATGTATGTATGTGTGTGTGTATATATATATATATATATATATATATATGGCGAGCGTTCAATGACACCCCTTATTCTGCACCCTCTATTAGCCCCCCTGTTTTCCACCTCTCGTTTATATTATTTTAAGGTGAATGGAAGGTGAGAGAGTTACTGGAAGGAGAGATGGAGTAAATGTGTGGTGGAAAACTGGTAGGCTAAAGGGGTGCTCACTGTTTGGGGTGCCATTGAACGCTCATATATATATATATATATATATATATATGTATGTATGTATGTATGTATGTATGTATGTATGTATGTATATGTATGTATGTATATGCATGTATGTTCAGCATATTTTTGGTTTGTAATGTACATTATAAGTCATGATCAATTTGCAGATGACATGCAGTACAAACCTAACATTGGATATTGATATGCTCATTCCAGCATTTAAATGACCTTAGTTCATAGTATCAATACAAACCTACGATTCTTCCTTCATATATATATATATATATATATATATATATATATATATATATACACACACACACACACACACACACACACACACTTTTTTAGGATTTTGCTATATGCATGCACTCCAAAATGTCTAGTTTGTATTCCTCTCCCTCCCTTGCACTCCATTTCCACAACAAAAACATGCTCATTTCATCGAGTTTAAGACCTAAACACTCACTGAATGCAAAACATTACCCAGAAGTAGAAGACTCGGATAGAGTTTCAAAGAAAAAAGAGTCAGTAGGCAGTCGAATTGATCGAAGAAAAGTTTTGATTAGTTTGCAGGATCTGGGACAGGTCTGTCTGTAATAAACCAATCTGCCTTATCGAGTCCAATCATAATTCCAGACATCGCTTAGGAATGCAACCAAGCAGATACTCCTTCTGGCTCAACCATAAACTGTTGTCTACCAAAATTTGGTTATGCCATAATTGACTTCAAAACACCACCTAAATGGGCGCCTCTAAAGGTACGCCCTGTGTTACACTCAGTAACTGATGAATATATTTCCAAATATGAGAAGGCAATCGAGTTTATGAGGGCACTGTCTGCGGATGATCCTAGAAGTTTCATGCAACAAGCTAATGTGCATTGTGCATACTATGATTCGGCTTATGCCCAGGTTGGGTTTACTAATCTTCCGATCCAGGTGCATGGATGCTGGCTCTTTTTCCCTTGGCACCGCATGTATTTATACTATTATTATAGAATATTGGGGAAACTTGTTGGAGATGACACATTTGCACTACCTTTCTGGAATTGGGATAATCCTTGCGACATGACTACACCTGAACCTTTTGTGAATCCCTCGTCTTCTCTGTATGACACCTTGAGAAATCCAAATCATCAACCTCCCATCACAGTTGATCTTGATTACAATGGGAAAGATAGATCGATCTCCAAGACTCAACAAATCGACCTTAATCTAAAGGTAACTCATCCCTTCTTCAAAATATAAATATTTACTTAGGGGCGGATGCACTCTAAGGCCAGCTAGGGCCAAGGCCCCATCTACTATTGCAATTCCTTTGCAAATTATAGTTTGTAATCAATTAGCCCCATCTCAAGTAAATACTCTGCCCTATCTCAGGCCCCTTTCTGGCTCCGCCACTGTATTTACTTATACTTTGAACATCACTATGAATTTTGCAAAGGTGCAAGAACATGGTTAAAAAAATTGTTGCTTTTAAGAACTTAAACAAGTGTTGATTTTCTAAGCTTATCAGTTCTTATCAATATGTTGATGTGCAATTTAAGATGGATGTAATTTTTTGTGATCTATTCTGCATGCTTTTTAAAAGTTCAAACTAAAGTTGAGTCAGAAACTTGGTCTGTTTCGCTTGGTGAGTACTCGCTACTACTTGAATCTTTAAGCTCCAGCTCAATTTGATTCTGTCAATACTTTGCACTCCGCACATGTTGAGCAATTATGTAAATTTCCTTATAATTAGATTTGTGGAGAAAAGAAATAAAATGTAGAATGGTAAGACACACAAATTTGATAACGGAGTTCGGCCAATTATGCCTACGTCTCCGGGCTGCTGTAGATCTTTTATTTCAGAGAATATTACAAAGTGATTACACAGAATACTTTATACTCAACACTCGATCTCACTCTCTTCTTGCTCTCCTTTTCTTCTTATTGGATTTTGGAATGAGACGGAAGTTATGAAGAGGAAGGGTGTATTTATAGGTGAGAGAATGGTTGGTGGCAGTTGGTGGCTTGGTTGGTGGCCGGTAGGTGGCATTGTTGGTGCATGGGGTTGGTGGCACACCATGTTGAACACATGGGTGGCTCGTTGTTGCTACACATGCAACATTACTAACAATCTCCCACTTGAAGACTGATTTCAATCCGTCTTCACACCTTGATCGATGCAACATCCATTCTGCTCTTTTTACTCTAGCAGATCAACTAAAGTTGAACACAACTTCAGTTTGTTGATAGTTACCATATTTGTCAACATATCTGTTGGATTCTTGCCTACTTCGATCTTCTATTGGAATCTTTTGACAACTAATCGATCTTTATATCTGTTGGAACCATCATGCTCCTCTTTCACCCAATACACCCATTTATTATGAAGTATCTTCTTTCCTATGGGTAACTCAACTAGTTCTCATGTTTGGTTGGAGATGAGAGACTTCATCTCATCATTCATGGCAAGCTCCCACTTGCTAGCATCTTCAGTCTGAAATGCTTCATCATAGCATTCAGGTTCCTCTGCATCAGTCAGCAACAAATAGTTCATGTATTTTTTGGTAGGTACATAAGGTCGAGAAGACCTTCTCAATTTAGGATATGGAGTAGGATGTTGTAGTGTGTCAGACTGGTCCACACTACTCAGATCAACGGTTTCATCAGGCTGAGCACTTTCTATAGTCGGTTCTGTGATGAGACTATCTGGAATATCGTTTGCATCTGCAAATACTGGCTCACTCTGCATTGAGTCATTGACTTCTGTTTTATGTCTGTCTTTGTACATTACTGTTTTGTTAAAAATCACATCTCGACTACGGATCACCTTCTTATTTTCATCATCCAAATGCAGTAGCCAAACTCATTTTCGCCATAGCCGATGAGAGTGCATTTCTTGGATTTGGGATCAAGTTTATTCCAGCCTTGATCACTAATATGCACATATGCTATGCAACCGAAAACTTTTAAATGTGATAATTTTACCTCTTTTCCACTCCATACCTCTTTTGGTATTTTTTGCTCTAGTTGAACCGAAGGACCTATGTTGATCAAATAAGCTGCTGTGCTGACTGCTTCTGCCCAGAATTGCTTCGGTAGACCTGATTGTATACGAATGATTCTGGCTCTTTCTGTCAACGTTCAGTTCATACGCTCAGCTGCACCATTGTGTTGAGGCGTACCCAGCACGGTTCTCTGCATTTTGATCCCGTGCTCATAACAGAACTGCTTGAATCTGGTGTCTTCATATTCACCTCCATTGTCAGTTCTAAGCTTTTTGATCTTTAGATTTGTCTCATTTTCAACCATAGCTTCCCATATCCTGAAAGTCTCGGAAATTTTAGATTTATGCCTCAAAAAATAAACTCATACCTTTCGCGAGCGATCATCGATGAAAGTAACGAAGTAATGCTTTCCACCAATGGATGAGACGGTCGTTGGCCCCTAAACATCGGAATGAACAAGCTCCAGCTTTTCCTTCTTTGGGGTTTTACCACTTATTTGAAAGCTGACTCTTTTCTGCTTTCCAAATATGCAATTTTCACACATGCCTATTTCCACTGACTGTAGACCTGGAAGTTTTCCCTTCGAGTGCATAATCTTCATTCTCTTTTCACTTGTAACAACCCGGAAAATCAGAACCAATTTAAAAAATTTATTTTGGCAATTTTAATGAATTTTGAATATTTAAAATGAATTATTTTAAATAATAACGATGGAAATTTTATTTTTGATGAAGTTAAAACGAGTAATTTTATTTTAATTATAAAAGGAATTGAAAATGGCGCGGTAGTTTGAAAATTCGATTTCAATTTTCAAATGAATGTACAAGATTCAAAATAAACTGGATTTTAGCGAAACCAAAAATATTTGAATCTATTTGAAAATATCTTTAAAATATCTTTCCAACGAATCGGAAAAATTGAAATTTCATAGCGGGAATAAAAAGTTATGCCCAGTTGAAAATTCAGAATAGTCGTTATGGAATTTTGGCCCTTAAAAATAGCTATTTTGCAAATGACCTCTGTTTTCGACGAAACCACTTTTGTTGGATCCGGAAGGTCAAATTATTGCTAGATTCCAAAATTCATAATTTTCGGGATCAATATGTGAGCGTGTCAAAAGAAAACGTGTTTTATCAGTTTTAGTCAATTTGGATCGACCAGAAAATGTCCATTTTTCAAGCGGTCTTCAAATTTGACAAAATTAGTTTTGTTAGGACCGTATCGTTAATACGAAGCTAGAAATAATTTTTTTGGAATTTTTAGAGTCAGTATGTGGCCCCGGTGAATTAAAATGTACGTTCAAATTTAATATATATTGATTTATATTTTAATTTTGATAAAAACTGATCAAAATAGTCGAATTAGCTTATGAAACATATCCCATTGTGTTCGGAATGGGGGTATTTAGCTAGGGGCGATAGTCGTTGGGTTTGATTTGGAGTTTGGATTGGTAAACATGAATTATTGGAATTAATTAATATTAATATATAAATACACACACTCTAGTCAAAACAGGGTCAAACCCTTAAATTCATTTCCACGTGGTAAAACCAGAAGAAATCGTGCCTCCATCTCCTCCCACGAACGACGGCCCTCCTCTGAATTTCATTCCTCAATTGTTCGAAATCCATCACGAATTATATCGTGCTTCCTAAACAAAATGAAGGGGCCTTCCAAGACCTGTAAATCCATACGGATCAGATCAATTAAAGGGTGGTGTGTTGTTCGAATCTCGAGCACAAATTGGCAGCGTTCGAGCGTAGGTTTTGAGGCTGGGGGTGATCGAGTCTCACGCCATTCACGGCGAAGGCAGCTGGCGCTCCTCGTGGCAGCAGGCGATCGGTCCTAGGACGACGGTGGACGGCGCGCAGGCGAGCCCTAGTTTCTGACTATGGTTCGAAGACGTCCAAAACAAAAGGCAGTGAGTTTTCCTTTGTTTTTTTTGTTTTTTTAGAAAGCATTCTTTTTGAAAATAAAATTAGCATAGTTTAAAAGTAAAATTTACATTATTTTTGAAAATAAAAAGGAGCATTCTTTTTGAAAATAAAATTAGCATAGTTTAAAATTAAAATTAATATTGTTTTCAAAATCAAATTAACATTGTTTTAAAAATGTAATTAGAATTAACATAAATCAGTTTTAGAAATATAATTAGCATTGTTTTAAAAATAAAATTAGTGAATTTTTTATAAATAGAAAGGTGAAATTTTTATAAATAAAATTAGTGAAATTTTTATAAATAGAAAGATGAAACTTTTATAAATAGAAAGATGAAATTTTTATAAATAAAATTAGTGAAATTTTTATAAATAGAAAGATGAGATTTTTATAAATAGAAAGATGAGATTTTTAAATAATAAACCGTTTATAAAAATATGATATATATATATATATATATATATTATATAAGTATAAAAATATGATTTTTATATGAATGGTTTTGAAATAAAAATATAATTTTTTATATACATGTAGCGTTATAAAAATATAATCTTTTATATACATGTAGCGTTGTTAAAAATATGATTTTTAATATAAATCGCGTGAAACAGACTGCGATGGGGCCGATTGGAAACAAATCAAACCATCCCATAAAGATTGACGGAGTGGATCCCCAAGGTGAGAACTTCTCACTTTAATTTTATTCTCTAGTTAAAATATATACTAAAATGCAGATGGTGCTTAGTAGCACCCGACACCCGTCGTCCACAAACCATGGACGACTTGTTTGTTTGTTTGTTTGTGTTGTGAAAATTGATTGTGTGATGTGGAATGGAATAAATATTTTATAGTTAAAAATAAAAAAATTAACGTGTATATGAATAAAATAAATATTCATAAACAAATGGGACGATTTGTTTATGTACACACATTTGACTAATATTGATTGGGACGATAAATTTTACACGTCGTCCCAACTACACAAATAAAAATTCATTATTTGTTGATTGAAACCCCATACGGGTATTGGGATGATATTGGACATACATTAATCCCAATATTTAGTTGTATGTCAATCGATTGGTTGACAAGCTGTGTAAGCATTAAATATTTATATTTAATGCTTATGCAGTGTAGAATGCACTCTGGATGATGGTTGACTGTGTTTGATTGCTGTTGTATACATGTATTGTATGTCTGATTCCAGTTCAAAAAGAACGAATATTTTAAAATAACGAATATTTTAAAATAATATTCAGAAAAGAATCAAAATCTGATTTTGATGTCCGATTTAGGATGGACACGAATATATTTAAATATATAAAGCCGTGTTGATTAGATTAACGCCATTTTGACATGAACGATATTTATATCGATTTTTTTCATTTTTATAATGAATATCGAAAAGGAATTGATTTTAAAATCTAATGTTTTGAAAATATTATCATTTATATATTAATGATATGGAATATTCAATTTTGATTTGAAATTGAATATGAAGTTGAAATCGTTTTGAAAACGAATTTAAAACGATTTATAAAATACGTTTTAAATGGAAATCGACGAAATATGTATTATATATATATATATATATATAAAATATAACGGCCTGAATAGAACGCGCCGCGCTGCGGCAGTTTGCGAATTTTGACCATTGACTTCGAATGGACATTACAGGAGATCCGACCGTCAGATTCTCCTAAAACTGGAACCATTGGGTTCGTATCGAAAAGTGCTTTCTAACGAATATTAGAGATTTGAAATCTAACGGTTGGATTTGGAATTATGTCCAAATCAAATTTGGAAAAGGTTGTTGTATGTGCAGTTCGATGGCCGTTTATGGAAATCGACTGTACGGGCCTTGATGAAATTATTAAAAATATCAATAATTAGTGTAAAATCCTAAGAAATGATTTGGAAAGAATTGGGATGAAAAATTCCATATTTGAATAGATAAAGGTAGATTTTTATCGAAATGAACTAGTTATTAGCTAGAATTATAATCCAATGTTTTTAAATAAATAAATTGGATTTGAAATGGTTTTAAAAATAACCAGGATTTCCAATATATAAATTGGAATGGATTTGAATTGAAATTGTATTCGGAGTATTTCGATGTTGGATTTCGTGATTATACAGATATTGTTATGGAAATTTGAAAGATATATTTATATCGTTATTTCCAATACGATATTGGTTGGTTGTAGTATTTGATATTGAATATAAGCCGGTATATTTTCTATTTAGAGCCTTGTATTTAATATCAAATGTGATTTTGAGTTTGTCGTGAACGGTGTCTTCAGTAACACTGTTCTTGAAACCCATGTGAAGAGAATAAATCTTTTAATCAAGATTGTTAGAGTTTCCAATTATATTTAATAATTGGAATAAAATGGAATGTGAATTGGGTTTATCGTGAACTGTATTTTTAACGACATTCGTTCTTTAACCCGATTTACAGTTAAATGTGATTTGGATTTATAAATCTATTATTAAGTTTTAAAGGAAATTTTCCAAAGTGAAGTTTTCCAATTTAATAAAATAAATTGGAATGGAATGAAATTCGATTTGGTAATAATCGAAATGGACTTCTGTGGAGGAATATTGTTACTATATATGGAATTTAAGAGGCTTTGCCATTTTTCCATTTATAGTATCGGTTAGATATGGAAGTTCATATCGATTATATACATTGATCTGTTTTCCGTGAAGATTCCATTGTTAATGGAATGTGATTTTCGGTTTATCGTGAGCTGTGTTTTAAATGACATTAGTTCTTTAACCCAGTTAAAGATAAGATTTATTTCTTAACTTTGAATAATCATTAAGTAATGATTTTTGGAAATTAAAACTGAATCAGAGTTTTAATGAGTCTTTAAATAGATTGAAAGGTGAATTTGATAACTAAAATTATCAAATTCAAGAAATGATCGAGAATGGAGTACCACCAGTTTTACTCTAGGCGATAGTTAAATCTTCAATTAGATTTGAACGTGAAATGGTAATTGAATTTACAGATAATACCGTGGTGTTAGATATGAAGTATTACCAGTTTTGCTTCATGGGATGAATAGGTTGGGATTGGGGAATTAAAACAAATGATTACTTCGATAAGGTTTGCTAATCCCGACTAGTTTGGATAAACCATAATTTGGTTCAAATTGATATCCAAAGGAAGATTAAAGAATAAATTTTAAAGAATTTATCTTTGATAAAATTAATGGGAACCTTTCCCTAAGTATAAGAATATTTGAATAAAAGAATATTCTAGATTGGAATGAGGCGTATGTTGTGTTTTTATAACACTTGTTTATAAGATACGCGAGTTATTCAGAAAGACCGGGTTTATCCCATTCTGAATAACTGATTCGACGATATGTTGACGATGAAGACGGTGGTTGAAGACCGGAGGTCTTCACATCGTTTGGACGATTATTGATGTCTTGATTGGGCTGTACACCCAAGACGAGGTAATAAGTGGTGGTCATCCAAACGTACTTGTAGATCGAGCAGGTATGCGAGGACCTCTCTCCTGTATTGGACATATGGGACGAGGAATAAGGTGCCTTCGGTTTCGTTCAGACCCAGAACGAACTTGTAAATGGATGTGTGCCTGACATCGGATTTCATTCTGTGTGATTGATAGACATTGGTTTCATAGTGTGAATTGCCTGTGTGGCATGCTGAGATGCAGATGATCAAGGCTTCTGTTGAAAAGCAGAGTCTTGTGGTTGATGATCAAAGCACGACTTTAATATAGCATAGCTTTGTGTAGCGTTAATTCGCGAGCCTCACACCCCGGTGTGAACCAGAAATGGGAGAGGACCTCAGGGAGGGCATGCGTTTCCTTCTAGCTAGGAGTGGTGTCAGCATTTTGCAAGCCCTGACGTTTTACTTATGTGGATGATGGATAGCGAGGCGCCTCGGTTATGTTGGTCTCTGCGGAGCCGATGGATGGTCTTTATACAGACCAGATTTACGCCCTATAGGGCGGGGAAACGCAGTGTTCAGGCATTTTAATCCACTCCGTGTGGACCGACCCTGATGATCCAAGGTGCAGTTGCGGCTGTTCTTGAGGCTCGGGCTAGAGAGTCTCGAATTAGCACCAGATGATCCCTTTGCCTTGGTTCACAGATGGAAATCCAATTTCCAATACGACATTTTGCGGTTTTGATTGTAGAGCCTAGTATGGCGACATAGTGGGATGGGGCACTCATGCCTATGATTGATACATTTATATTTGAAATTGTTTTGACACTATACACTTATAGTAATAGTAAAAGATGAAATTTCACGTACCAAACATTTTTGGCTATTATAAGGTAAAAACTCTATCCTCCGGCTTGCGTTGCATTGTGTGATGGGACCTGAGTCTTATAATAGCTTCATTGTTCTTTATTTAGCATTGCGCTATTTGTTTTATGCACTGGTATCCTTGTGGTAAACCCGTTCCGTGTTATACGGCGTGGTCCCTTGATTTACCTAACTTTAAAATCAAATTAATAATTGTTTTAGTTCTCACACCAGTCACATGACTGACCTGGAGTTTATTGTTTTTACCTGGGTGCCCCTATTTTCCACACAGGTAGCTTGTAGTTTTGGTTTTGCAGATTTATACTCACAGGATCCTGGTTTACAGCTGGAATGATATTCAGAAAGCTCTGTATTCGTATATTCTTTTCAGTTGTGTTTTGTATTATTTTTCGCTGTATTGTAACTTGTAAATTTCTGATATTTAGTAAATGTGTAATATTTAATATTTATTCATACTCTGTATATTCTTGTATTCTGATGAATTTGTTGTAATAAGCAATGAAATGTTCTTCTGTTTGTGTTCTAATTTGTCATGTTCTCAAGGAAATTCGGTCTTTCCTTCATGGGGAAGTTCGGGTCGTCACATCACTCATATGGCCTAGCCTCTAGTTCCATATGTTGGAATTTCCATTGCTAGTTGCAACAGTGATCGAACATCGTGCTCTGTTGTCATGTAAAGTGTACCACTCTTCTTACCATGAGCAACCGTCATTGCACCTTTTGAAATTTTCCAATCATCACCGTGGAAAGTCGTAGTGTAGCCTTCACTAGCTAATTGTCCTACGGAGATCAAATTCTTTCTCAAGTCCGGTATGTGCCTGACATCCTTTAGCTCCCAAACCAACGCATTTAGCTTAATCTTCACAGCACCTTTACCAACGATATCACAAGGTTGATCGTCACCAAGATATACCTTTCCAAGATTTCCAGAGGCGTCCCTTTCGAAGAATTCTTTCTGCGAAGTGGCATGAAACGATGCTCCAGAGTCAAGCACCCAAGACTCTTCCTTGCTCTCCAAAGAGCATATCAACGCTTCATCTCCTCCTGAAGTAGAAGTAACATTTGCCTCTGCCTTCGCCTCCTGATCCTTTGGTGCACTTCTGCATTGATTTTTGTAGTGCCCGGTCTTTCCACAATTCCAACATTCAACGGTCTTTGAGCTGTGGTAATTGTTGGGATTTCTGGATTTAGATCTCCAGTCCTTCGACCTACCACGGTAGTTCGATTTGCTACGTCCATTTCCTTGTGTTGAATTTCTTCCTCTTGATTGTGTATGCAAAATTGAAAAATTTGACGAATCACCAGAATCTCTTCGTATCGGATCTCTTCACTGAGGACCATATCGCGAATATCATCAAATTTTAACTTATTGCTTCCCAACAAGCTACTCACTACTGTGACAGTAGTGTTCCAACTTTCTGGCAGGGAAGACAAAAGTATCAACGCATGTACTTCTTCGCCAAACTCAATTTCAACTGAACTTAACTGAGTAGTAACTGTATTCAGTTCATTGAGATGTTGAGCTACCGATGCACCTTCTGTCATCCGCAAATTGAACAATCGCCTCATCAAATGAACTTTGTTAGAGGCCGATGGCTTCTCGTACATACTGGAGAGAGCAGCCATAAGACCCGCCGTGGTCTTTTCTTTTGCTATGTTGAAAGCAACATTGCGAGATAACGTCAATCGAATAACTCCAAGAGCTTGTCTATCAAGAAGAGTCCAATCTTCATCCTTCAAATTCACTGGCTTCTTTTCTGAGAGAGGTTGATAAAGCTTTTTCTGATATAGATAATCTTCAATTTGCATTTTTCAAAAGCCAAAGTCTGCTCCATCAAACTTCTCGATTTTCATCTTTCCTTCATCTGCCGCCATTGCTCCTACTCGAATTTGATTTCTTTTCTAACAAATTATGGCTCTGATACCAGTTGTTGAGAAATTACGTAAATTTCCTTATAATTAGATTTGTGGAGAAAGGAAATAAAATGTAGAATGGTAAGACACACAAATTTGATAACGGAGTTCGGCCAATTATGCCTATGTCTCCGGGCTGCTGCAGATCTTTTATTTCAGAGAATATTACAAAGTGATTACACAGAACACTTTATACTCAACACTCGATCTCAGTCTCTTCTTGGTGAACGCAGATGTCATGTATAATCATCCAATCTGAAATAACTGGTAATATGTCTATATACTAGGTAATGCACAGAGCGATGATTTCAAATGCCAAGACAAAATTGTTTCTTGGGATGCCATACCGTGTAGGCGATGAACCCAGTCATGGAAAAGGTACCATTGAAATTGGTCCACATGATTCAATGCATAGCTGGACTGGAGACCCAAAAGAACCCTACGGTGAGGACATGGGAGTATTCTATTCCACAGCACAGGACCCTTTATTCTTTGTACATCATGCAAATATCGATCGAATTTGGAGCATATGGAAAAGGCTCAGGAACGATGATTTTGACGACCATGATTTTCTCAGTATCGAGTTTCTTTTCTTCGATGAGAATGCACAACTGGTTAGGGTTAAGGTGAAAGATTTCTTGATGTCTGAAATCTCTAGGGTAACTAAGTCTTACAATTTATTTTGATTTGATTTGATTTTGCATTTTTATTTACATTTCTAATATAACAATAGCTCAAGAGCTCCTATTATTTATGGCAATAGATATTCATATGAAGAAGTCAGCATACCTTGGCTGCACAACAAACCTACTCCAATCACCAACACTAACAAGGTGCTCCTTGACTGCATGAGAGCCACAACTAATACTATTTCCCTTTGCTCTAGACTCTGCAGTGGTCGTGTGGACATCGCTGAGTTAAAACTTAAAATGGGACACATACATCAAGTTTGATGTCTACGTCAATACAACTGATCACAGAGAAGTCGGACCAGAGGCTAGTAACTTTGCAGTAAGGTTTTCGAATTTGCCGCATAAGATTGGGAATATGGGAAATGATATGATGGAAAACCTGAAGCAGGTGCTAAACTAAGGCTTGGGATTACATATTTGTTCGAAGACATTGAAGCGGAGAATGGAGAAATATTGCTTGTTACAGTTGTTCCATGAACTGGAAATGTTACAATTGGAGGACTTGATATCGAGGTTTATGCAACTGGATGGTTTCTAGCATCTGTTTGACAGCGGATTTCATAAAGACGTTGATTATAAATTGATGAATTACCTGTCTGAGATAACAAATTATGATGTTGTTAAATCATTGTATGTTATTGCATATCATGTATTGTCATAATTTCAAAGATTGTATGGGTGGTAAAAACGAATGTATTCCTTCAGAATATTATTACCAGTCATATTAAAATGTTCTACTAACACATGCCCAACAATTTACTTGTGTGTTTTAATATTATTATTGTATTCGTTTAACTACTGATCTATTAGCTTTGTGAAATCCGCTCGGGTGTACCTTTGTCGCTCAAAGCATGATCTTTCTTTATTTGAAACAGTTAAAAAAGACCCAAAAGCCTAATACAAAAAGCGGGTTATAGAACTTGGCCCAAAGCCAAATATAAGAGAATTGAAATCCTAGTCTCTCACAATACAAATAGGAAAATATTGGTTTGGAAAAAATTTAAGGTTTTTTCAAGTTTAAGGACAGTCCACTAAGAATCTATCCTGTAAGAAGATTAGCAAAATCTCCATGACGATAACTATTGGCAGATCTTCGTCATGCTGCTTTCTTTTCTTTGCAACTTCTTCCTTTATTCTTAAGTAATACTCAAATGATGGATGTGGCTGCTCCAAAATTTCTAAATCTTTGCACGTTGAAGGAATGGTTCTATTTGTCATCTTTGTAGTTGGCTCAATATTGCTTCCTTCTGAAGGCATGTAAATAGGATGCTAATATCTTTAACAGTGATTTTGAGTTCATCTTCATGAAGTATAAAAGCTTCTCTGTCCGCTTAATATCAACTATAGACAACATCTAAATTTTTTTGATGCTTTTTACACTTCTTTAAAGCCATTTTCTTTTCATAGAAGACATTGAAAAATTCATAAAATGGTGTGCTTTCACACTTTACCATTTTCTTTGATGCTTTTCACACTTGAAAATTTCATAAAATGGTGTACTAACACATCCTCTTTTTTTGATGCTTTTCACACTTTACCATTTTCTTTTAAGCATTTCCAAAATCTTTTTACTCGATCCTTCTTATTCTTCACAAGTTTAATAATCTTATATATTGCTCGGAGGCCACATCTATAAGCATACTCAGGTTTCGGGTCTTCATTTGTTGAGATCTCTTTGGTTTGCTTTACCGCCTCCATTTCTTTCGAAACTCGTGGACCCGGTCGCGAATTTTTAAAATCATCATCCTAATATGTTAATAAAATATCAGTATCTATTTTTTTTAATAAAATTGTAAGATATAAAAGAATGATAGGTATCGGTACCAGTTTTGTATATAAAATGCTGGGTATTATTACTAGTAAAATACTAAAATATTTTAAAATGTGTAGATGAAAGAATCGGTATTCGTAAAATGTTAGTAACACCTATTCGGTTTTATGTATTGGTTTTGATTGTTTTCTGATATCATTTATGCTTGTTTTGTCTTGTTTACAGAATTATGTGCTTGGTATCAGTTTTTGCATGTGATATGGTATCATTTTTAGTAAATGAAAATAGGATTCTATTGTTTTAGGTAAACAATATCACTTTTGCAGGTTCTATGGTACTAGTTTTGCCAAACAATACAAGGAAGGAAGGCATTTCCGATGGCTGAAAACCTTCGACAGCTGTCAGATTCAATCATTGGGAATGAAGGCGTCGGTGAACAAAACTTACGATGGCTTCCAACAATACTCGTCGTGTCAATTTCCGACGGATTCAGACAGATTCCAATGGTTTCCGACATGTGTCGACCGCCATTGAAAACAGTTGGTAATATCATGCATGAAGGTCATCACTAGCCTTTGGAAACTGTCGGAAAACTGCATTTTTTTTGAATTTCTGCTACAATATTGTCTTCCAACCACATTTCTCATACAACCACTATTCCACCAATAATATGTCATACCCAGTATACAATATTCCAACCAAATATCAAAAACCATGTTAAACACAATTCACCAAACCAAATAATACATTAAATCAATTCACACTTTACCTTTAACATGCAAACAACTATCTAATACAATATATAATATATATGTCACCAAGTCTATCATCATACAACATACACAATATTAAATCATTGAGTGTTTCATTTATCAACCAAGTCTACCATCACATAATACACACTACAAGAAAACACTAATTTAGCGTCAGATATTTAGAAGCGGAAATTTCTGTTGCTAATTTGCGATGAATTTCCATGTGATCTGTAAGGGATAATTTTTTATTTTTTCAACTTTTTTCTTTTATTTATTACCGTCATCTTCTGTCATCCCCCACTAAGACGTTGCAAATTGCGTCAAATTATCGACAGAAAATTTCTACCACTATTTTCCACTGCAAATCCAAGCAGAATACCGACGAATATTTATCGAAGCTATTTTGCAGCAGAATTCCTACAGATTTGCAAGAGATGGAAATATCATTTTATTATAATAATTATGTAATAATTAATAATAAAATTTAATACTTATGAAATGATATCTAGTATTCAATAATTAATTTTAATAATTGTATTTAATAATTATAGTTGATAATTTTAGTTGATACTTATATTTTATAATTGTAGTTGATAATTATATTTTATATTTCAAAAAAATTTAAAAATTGAAATCATCTTTAATATATATCATAAAAGATAACTTTCCTCAACAACATTTATGTAATGTTGTTTTACAGTGTAATTAAATGACACATTTTGTTTACCCAAAAACTATATTTTCATAGTGAACTAAAAGAAAAACAAGAGATTTGATTTAACAAAACGGAAGAGTGTTATGAAATTAACCCATTTCACAAAAAAGAAAAAAGAAAAAAAAAAGAACGCATTATTATGAATGTCTAAAAGGTTTAAATATATTTTGCCAATGAAGATTTATCATCAAAATTAAAGGTACATAACCTAAATAGAAAGAAAGATTTTAAAAAGTATTCTACATTGGCCTTATCTAGTTTTGCATAACAAATAATTTGTTAATTATTGCTTTAAAAACTTTCCTTGTATTGTTAATAAACTTCGAATCATTTGTCTAAAATGCTCACCATAGATCTGGAAAACAGTTTGCAACAATTATTGCCAACTAATTCCTTACTCATTCGTTGATCTGCGTCCTACTAATGGGAGAAATCTTAATCGTTTGATCTGTAATCCAACTTGCAATACGAGACATTCTTTCGCATAAATAGAAAACACGGACAATTCTTCCTAGAATCCTTTTCGTTCCATCTCTCCGAGAAATCTTTCATTTCCTTCCCAGCAAACCCTATCTTCTGCTCATCGTTACCAGTTATCACACATGAAATACAAACACCCAAATATTAGAAAAACCTTATGGTTTTAGATTGGAAGCAGCCTAAGCACCACTTGTTCTTCTAGATTTGGTTGTTAATTCTGCATTTTATGTTTAATCTTTCTCAAATCAAGTTTGAACATTATTTTTATCGACACAATTGAATTGCTCAATTGGAAAGACATGTTGGAGAATGGAGTTTTGATGACAACAACCTTATTTCAATTATCGTTGATTATAAAATATATACTAACACTTTTTGTATAGAATATATATATATATACACACACACACACACACATATGCAGGAATTATATACAGGAAATACTACTGAAGACTATACAGTTCAAAGATGATAGAGATTCAGAATTCAAACAAATTTCAAGACTCATGAGTATACAAGATTTCAAGAGTTCAAGATTATTATAGTTATAGAGTCTATATTTTGTAAGACTCTAAATAGCACTCAAGGTTCAATATTCAAATTCTGATTTTCAAATTCTATTTTCTATCCTCAATTCTCTCTATTCTATTTCTTATCTTTTCTATTTTCTTTTATTTTTGTTTTTTATTTTTCAAACTTAAATTTTATATATTTATATTCTTATACTTTATATTTATATAGTTTAAAACCTTATAATTTTATAAATATGTTTATATAGTTTAAATTTATGTTTCCATATGATTTTCTACTTTATAATATTAATTTGCAATACTATATTTTGATTCAAGAATTTCCAGAATTATATTTATATCAAAACACTTGAAAAAATGTTTTAAAATTCAAAAATACACTAGGGTATGTCGACATATAACTGTCACTTTTTCAATTTTGAAAGGAAGTGTCTTTTCATAATTTGAAATGATTCAGAAACGTTTCAACCTTTCACACACTATAAAAGGGGTTAAAACCGATTTTTTAAACATATCTTCTTCTCCACTTTCATCCTCTTTCATTATATAATCATTTTTATGATTTTTACACTTATACTCTACCGAATTCAATTCAGTTTTGATCAAACTTCTTCTCTCTACACTCTCTTCTCATCTCTCTCTTAATCAAGTGCTATTGAAGAGTTCTAGGGTTGTTTGTAATTATTTGGGTTGAGTAAAAGAGGAATCGGTGGTATCCCTATAGCCGAGAAATCAAGGAAGTAGGAATCTGTGTTTCCTTGTAGCCGAGAAATTAGGGAAGTGGAAATCGATGGTATCTCTTGTAGCCATGAAATCAAGGAGGGTGTATTTTACTATTGATATAGTAATAAAACTTTGCGCAATCCAGCGTTATGCGGGACTAGACGTAGGAGCAATCAGAACCAGTATAAAATCCATTGTGTGCTTTGTTTTTTTGCATTTTTATTTCTGTCTATTTTGCTTTTGTATTTGAATCTATATCTATGATTGTGTTTGTGATGTTTGATTCATTCTGTTATTCACATAAGTTTTAGATTTTGTTTAAGTTCTCACAAACACTATTCTCCCCCTCTCTAGTGTTTGTTTTACCTTAACGATCCACTCTGCATTCCCTAAAAATTGGTATCAGAGCAAGCTTTTTCAAAAAGTTCATAATCTAATTTTTGAAAAAATTTAAATGGCAAATTTTGAAATGATTTATAACACTAGTTTAAATCTATGTATTGCATCAGTATTAGATAAGTTTGCATTCAATTTTATTGGAAAAAAAAATCAAATTACTATTTGATATTTGAATTTTGAATTTTTTTAAATTTTGAAATCTTGGATATGTTACAAAACCATCATGATAGAATTGTAGTTAGTTATTTTGGAAAGACCTTTGATTATTTGAAAAGTCATTTGAATATTTGAAAAGACATTTGAATTATTTGAAAAGTTACTTGACTATTTGAAATGTTGTGTTGTTTTACAGGAAAAGATGTGTTATATGGCTATTGGATGATCAAAATCTGAAAAGATGGTTGATGTTGGAAATTCAAATTCCGAAATGGTGGCTATTGAAAATTCAAATTCTGAAAAAGAAATTAAAAAGAGGAGAAGAGTAACGACTGTTGGTGAAGAGACATCAAGAAGAAATGGATATATATAATATAAATCAACAAAGAAATGGGTACCAGATCACATTATAACTTTGGATTTACATCTACAAATTATCTTCATACTGCATTTCTCTTCATTTGCTTTGCAATGCCGCTGGTTTCATGTAAATCCGTCAAGAATTGATCAAGTAATGATCAAATCAAGTTTTGGTGAACAAAGAGAGAAGGAAACCAAAACTGTCGACTGTTATCTTCAAATTGCATCCACATGTTAGACTATTTTGTCTCAAATTCTTTTCCAGATTGTAGTTATCATTCTCGCAGTCGATTTGATGGGTAGATTGTCAAATTCCGATCAAAATTGAGTGAGATATGACCATTTGAAGTTGGATATGCAAAAGTGAAAAACTGTTACGGGATTTCATGCATATCTCTTACTGTTTCGACTTGCGCACCATAATTCCATCCAAATTCGTCCCCAAACGGTCACCAGGTCGTATTCCTTGAATTCCTCTTCGATTTGCCTTTGATTTCGTCCAATTCCGTCAAGAAACGAAGAAGTTATGCCTCCTGAAAGTTTGATTGAAAATGAAAAACGAGAAGAAGAAGAAGAAGAAGAAGAAGAGAAGTGGTTATGAAGAGGCATGACTTTTGGGCCTTTATATAGTGATAGAAGTGTCCATTCATTCAAAATTCAAATTCAAATTTTGGCTCCAAGTTGGTTGAACTACTAAATCTTCGATATCTTTCTCATACGATGTTCAAATTCAGCAAATGAATATAATATCCTGATCAGAAAAACGAGCCCGTCGCAATAGAGCAGATCTCATCATCAAATTCCGGAAGATCAATTCAGAATTCAGAGAATATCGAAGAAATGGATCTAAAAACCAAATACGCCTTAATTAATTTTTATTTTTTTTGGTTGAATGGATGTTTTGTTTGCCTAGTTTTGAATTTGAAAATTAAACTTTAAAATTAAAACTTGAAATTTGAAATTCAAATTTGAATTTTGAAGTTCAAAATAATAATATTATAATAATAATAAACATAAATTTGATTATTTGTTTGGATTAATATTATTTCAGGAAATAGTTAAACCTGAAATATAAATCGATAATATAATACCAAGAAGTCAAAACAATATGTCTTTTGATTTTCTACATGTATGTCGACATACATAAATGGTCACGTCGACATAATGAAATTAAAATTTTGAATTTTGAAAGTTTAAATTTTCAAACTTCCCTCCAACTTTTCAATTAGGAAATGTCAGTAGTTATTAACTTTATCTTCTTGTTTCAAAATATATATATTAAAAATATATACATTAATAAAATATATCGACATGTTAATATAAAATTAATATAACTTTTTGATATTGTCTAATTCATCTTTTATATAATTTAAACATGCATAGTTTAACTTATATATTATTTATATGATTTCATAACAATTTTGGGTTACATTATCACAAATATTGCTTGTAACTTAAATACTTATTTTGTTTTTTTTATTAAGATTTATAAAAGCTTAAATATTTAACCTCATATTTTGATATAATAATATATATATATATATGTATGTATATATGTATATTATGATTTTATATCTTAAATATAAGAAATTATAATTTTATAATTGAATTTATATCCAAATTTCATAATTTTTTATGGCTATAGATTTCTTTATATAGTTTTAACATGTAAATAGTTCCTTAACAAATTTATTTATTTTGATTTCATGAAGTTTAAATTTAAAATTGATTTATATCAAAACAGTGATTTATATTTCATAATAAATTAAATTTTAAGTCTTGTTTAAAAATATTTATATATATATATAATTATGACTATATGTTTACTTTATATGATACAATTCTATATTCTCTTTAAAAAGGATCTTCAGTGTTTACTATATTAAAGAAGCATTCTACTAAGATTATTTAACTCCAAATTTCTCATAGATAGTTTAATTTTTTTTATTATTTAATATGAATACATAAAACTTTTATCTTTACTATCCTTTCAATCTCTTTCATAAGTATCATTAACTTAAGTCTAGAAATTAACATATATTATCCTTGTTTAATTCAAATAATTTTTAATATACATATATGCATAATAGTTAAATAGTACTTTGAATATATAGATATAATTACCAAATCATTCTGCATACTATCATTACACATCTTATTTCATATCATACATCACTATTATAAATTACAGTACATCTCAGATTGAAATCGTTCATATCACAAGTTGTATTTCATTTAATGTATCACTTCATATAGACTTGCATATGACATACTACATTATAACCAGCACACTGCATTACATGTTAACTTTAACTCCACACATAACAAATATATAATATGAGAAGTTTTTATCTAATTAGAAATTCAGGATTATTAATCAAATACATAACATATTTACTTTGTCTTGATTAACTTGATTGATTTGTTTGGCTTGGTTAAATTGATTGAATTGATTGAATTAATTGACTTATTTAGTTTGTTTGTTTTGTTTGACTTAAATAACTTGATCGACTTACTTGACATGGTTAAATTTTATTAGTGGTTGATAGGTTTGTTAGAAATAAACTTATGCATTTGTAGTTAATAGGAGCTTTATAGGTTTTAGGATAAATAGAAGTTACAAGAAATGTTTGGTTTTATGTTTGAATTGATGTTTTGTGACAACAAAACTTAAATTGATTGATTGATTGGCTTGAATTGCTTTACTTATATCATAATTTTAAGGATATCTTAGTCTAGAATAAGGTCTTATTATAGTTTTAAGGGAATTAGAGTTTAGGATATGTTTAGCCTTGTATTAAATTAAGGGGGAGTTTTAGAGTTTCTAAGGATTAGTTGAAGGTTCTAGAATACTTTGGTTGATTTAATTATTTAGATTGATTGTTTGAATAGGTTGTTTGTTTGAATTGGTTTGCTTGTTTGAATTGATTGGTTTGCTTATGTTATTATCCTTCTATTTAGTTTATTAGATTAGTGTAATCATAGATTTAGGGGGAGTTATAGAAAATTATAGAGAATTATAAGTTAAGGGAGAGTTCTAGATTTAGAGAAAGTTATGTACAGTATTAAGATATTGTATAGACATAAATTTAGGGGGAGTATTTTATAAGGTATAGATAGATTTAGGATTCAGGGGGAGTATTCTACTTAGAATTAGTTAATAGATTAAGGACGAGTATCATCAATGGGTTAGTTACTTAAGTTATATTCAGAAAGTAATACAATTTGGGGGGAGTACCTTTAGAGTTTCTTTTTGATAATGCCAAAGGGGGACAAATTATAAAATATAGACATAGTTTATAGGATTCTTACAAGCAGGGGGAGTATTTGAAGGATCATCATCAACAGGTATATACAGGTATGATATTTTATAAACTAAGGTTGTCATCGTAGAAAAGGGGGAGATTGTTGGAGAATGGAGTTTGAATGACAACAACCTTATTTCAATTATCATTGATTATAAAATATATACTAACACTTTTTGTATAGAATATATATATATACACACACACACATATGCAGGAATTATACATTGGAAATATTATTGAAGCCTGTACAGTTTAAAGAAGATAGAGATTCAGAATTCAGACAAATTTCAAGACTCATGAGTATTTAAGATTTCAAGAGTTCAAGATTATTATAGTTTTAGAGTCTAGATTTTGTAAGACTCTAAATAGCACTCCAGGTTCATAAATCTTATTAATTTCGGGACTGATAAGGTAAGTATAATTCATGGTTAATTAAGTCTTAGGAAGATTATGGCTGTTAGGCTCATAAATCTTATTAACTACAATCAGTGGAAATAAAAAGAAACTAAAGATTTGAATGTTGCCTTAGGAATATATGACCGTTATGGTTATAAATGGAAATAAACTTATGAACAAAAATAAATAAAATAAAAAGGCGATTTATGTGTATTGATTGTCGTTTAAATTACTAAGTCCAATAAGGAAAAATGATTAATCAAATACCCTAGGATAGGGAGTATATAATTTTCCTTATTTAACAAGTTAACATGAAACTTATAATTAAATGTTAGAATTGGACTTAATATGTTAATGATGTGAAGCATTATTAACCATAGGAACCCATGACGATAATTAATAGTATACGTATGGTATTTCTATGAAAAGAAGCTAAACGAGAATAACTCAATAATGTAGCTGCTTTATTCCCATAAGGAGGTACATTTAGGGCTAATTGGGTACGAACTTAATAATCTTCGTGTATAGTCTGCTTCCTTGGTTCTTAAATGGGTTGGGTCGAGGAATCCACCAAGGAGTAGATCTTCCAGTCTAGGGTACTTAAATGGTATGTGTGTGTGTGTTTGAGGCCTATCCAAACCTGGAATTTTAAAAATGTCTGGTATGTTCATTCCATAGGACTATCTATCCTACGGGAAGTAGTAAGCGACTAAGGGGAATATCAAATGAGGTCAGCTAGATGGTAAAGCGAAACACCCTCTCTCACCTTACACGGGGTATGGGTTTATATGCGTTAATGACAGTAGCCTTAACTATTAAGGGCCTCGTATCTAGTGCTCTCTAGTTTGTTGCTAACATTGGATAAATCATCGAGAAGTATTGGGTGACCAATAGGTCCGCGTAGGGTCTTAAGTGATCGGGAGAATCCACCATATTTATCATTCGATAGTCGGGCATTAAATGACTAAGGATGTGAGTGTGAATAAATATACTCCATAATTAGGAATCCACTCTCAATTTAATAACCAGCCATGTTCTGGTATAAAGGCTTCATAAATATATGCGTAAACTTTCTATCTTGGTATAATATTTAATTGTGAACGCTATCTTAGGAAGGGTAATCAGAGTCGTGCATAATTGTTTACAATGTTAGGCTTGAATTACTAAGCTTGGTAGGCATACATCTTGGTTTGAACCAAACGGGATACATCTTTATACTATAATCTGTGTTATGCATTTCCTGTTAACCAAAATCTTGTTGTTCTGACCCCCTCCTCATTTCGACCTCCCAGGTTTATCTAAAGAAGGTCGGGTTCTCACAGGTGTTTAGGTTTGGTTTTCGGTTCTCGTTCCCTCTCATACTCGATAATCAAAAAGTGACTTACTTTAAAAAGGTAGTTACTTGAGTTAATACTAGTCTATCCTAGTTTGTTTATGCTATGAGTAATTTTTTTTTATGGTACTCTGATTGTGCTCATGCTCATTTATTTGCAGGTACCAGATTTACATGCTCCATACTTAGATGTGTTCGAGTTTCGATTTTTTTCGAAATTTGGGTGCATAAATGTATGGGTTGTTACATTTGGTATCAGAGCATAAGTTAGACACTACACCATATATGATGATTAGGCTGTGTTTTAGCCGCATCTAAAGCATGTAGGCACGACAAAAAGCCATATCAAAAAACGGCGTGTTAAATTTTTAGTTACAGCTCAAAAACGTATCCCAATATGATAACATACGGCTATTGGCCGTGTCTAAAGTATAAGTAGATACGGCTATAAACCGTATCTTATATATATATATATATAAGCAGAAACTGCAGCACATATTATTTGTAACACAAAGCATACATAACACAGGATACATTGATTCACAATTGTAACAGTAAACGAAACAAATGTATGAAATATTTCATTACATTACAATATATAATGATACATGCTATTTGATTACATTACAATAAATAAGATATATGCTATTTCATTACATTAAAGAAGATACATTAAAATGCAGCCACATGTTGAATCAATGCTTCCTTCAAGATGAACATCCTCCAAAACAGATAAAAGATCATAAACCAGCCAAGCAACATTGCATTCTATCAGAAAACAATACCAAGGTAATCTCAAACCAAACAAGAACCACTGGCAGAACCAAGCTTATTAGCTTCATCTAAAAGCCAGCAACTAAAACTCAAAGCAGAGAAAACCGACAACTAAATCCATGCTTATTAGCTTCATCCAAATGACGGAGGTTGCTGCATGCACACACATGTTATAATAATCAGGGGCGAATACATGAATATATATGAGAAGGGGCAACAATAATCATCCATAAGAAAGTTATATACTGATATACAAAAATTCATCATCTGAACGCATATCCATAATATAAGTTTCAAGTTGATTCTCAAGTACCACAATATCATACATAGAAAAATATTTCGGATAAAATCGAACAAATTTAATCAACTTTGCAATGTTGAAAGCAGAAAATGAATCGATTGGATTAAGACTTCTCATACACAAATGCAACTCACTATTTTGCTCTGTATTAAACCAATTGTTTATTCTGAAAGTTGCAAATCTATGACGGTGTTGCAAACGTTGACTCGTATGTGATGTAAATTTGTAATTTTTTCAGCTCTCCGTCTTGAACATTTACGAGCTACATACTCATCATCAATGTGAGGTACAACAATTCCATTCAAAGAACAAAATAATAACACTTCCTCTAACATAGATTCCCACTTCACATCATTACATCTCATGTCTTGTAGGCGTATTTTTGATATTTTTACAAATTCAACGCATTTTCAATCTCTTGATCTTTTTTTTTTGCAATGTAAATAATAAGTCATAAAATGTGTGTGCCATAAACACAAAGTCATATGAGTGCATTATGTCTAGCAAAACTTGTGCATTGACCTTTTGTTTTGAACTAATATCGTCATCCACAATAATTTCTAATTAACACCTCACGCACAGAAGTGAACATAGTAATAAGTCTAATAAGTGTACCATAGTGTGATCCCCATCGAGTGTCACCAGGTCGTTGTAAACTTGTTTCTTGATTCAATCCTTTTCCAGTAAGAATCTCTCCTTTAGTAAAAGCTTCAACTTCAGATCAGTAAGGATCAGTGTACATGGTACAATAATACACACAAATTAGCAGGCAACACAAGTAAAAGTGTCTGAATTCAAGGTAGACAAATACAGCACACGTAAATGATAGCAAATCATGCCACACTATAAAATTGGGGATAATACCCAATTTAAACACAATAGCAACATGAATTTTAGGTAGACAAGCATGTGCAACTATCTATCATTCATATTTTTGAACTAAGGCATGGAAATTCAAATTAAACCCAATTCGAATTCAAATTAAACCCAATTCATATTTAACTTTAACCATGTTCTAGTACTCACCTCCAGTGGCGACGAGAAGGATGGACAACGGTGGACTAAGGCTTCACCGGTCAATTGAAGGCAGCGCGAGGTGACGCTAACTCATGGACTGCGGTGGATGGCTCATTGACAAAGGAAGTCGATCGATTACCAAAACCCTAATTTAGGTATTCGGTGGTTGCCATTGCAAAATAAAAAGAGGATAATTCGGCCGAAAGTTTTGATGTGGTAAAAGTCGATTGTGCCTGAGTGGAGGTATGGGGGGGGGGGAATTTGAGATGGTCAGATTAAGAGTGTTTGGGGTGGTGCAGATCGCAAAATGTAGTTTGAGACGGCTATAAGCACTATCAAATTTGATACAGCTTAGAGCTGAATTGTATATCTGCATCCCTGTGTGCCAAATTCGCTGATATGGTGTAGTGAGATGGTCAGAAGAATTAGTGAAACTAGGACTCGTGAGGGAACATAATTCGATTTTCTTTTCCGTTTTTCTTCGTATTTCTTACTCGACTTTGATTTATTTCGACAATGAATTAGTCATGGGCCTAATTATATAGAATGGGCTTTGAGCGACTAAGAGTTGAAATATGTTGAGTTCGGGTTTCTAGCCAAATTTTTCTTACCCCATGCTATGTTGGCGATCTTTTCGAGAAGAGCATGAGGATGACATATGGTGGATTTCGTTGATTTGAGTTTTGGAGACTGGACAAAAATTCAGCAACAACCGAGATAGTTTCAACTTTTGGTTTTTAGTTTAGTTGGTAGTTCTAGTCAAAGACCTTTCCTTGGTCTTTAAATGGGAAATCCATGTTAATATGTCATATCCATTCGGAAATATAATCACAAGGTAAATCCATTCGATACTTCGTTAAAATTTCTGGGTATTCCTTTATTAAAAATATTCATTTGAGTTCTTGGCCTTGTGTTTGAAGGAATTTTATTTTTAAAACTATTTGTAAAAAATAAGATGGAATTCGAAAGTTTTGAAATTTCGGTTTTGGAAAATGGATTTATAAAGATATAGTTTTATAAAGACATGGTTTTAAAAATTTAATCTATTAGTGTTTCAGAATTGTGGGGCTTTGTGTGATTTTAAAAAATATAATCCAATTGGTAAAAAGAAGGGAATTAAAAATGACAAAGAATATGCCACTAAACTTGAAAATAATTAATACCCATTCCTTGTGATTTTTTAGTATCCCTCTTTTTATATATATTGGATGATTTATTAAAATTATCACAATTAAAACTTGACATTTTAAAGTTCCAACATTTTTTAATACGAAAAAGTTTTTCAATTTGTAATACGAACTGGAATACAAATAATAATATTAATAAAAATAAAATGAAATTATAACCATGAAACTGTTAGTTTATAATAAATTCCATTTTTGAAAATTTTGAAATTTTCCTTCGAAAAGGCTAAGGAAAATCCTTCATCTTGATTTTTTAGGGTATTTGATTTCGTGAATCGTTTGTTTGTTGTCAGCTAGGTAAGGGGAAAATCCGTTTTATCTTAATTACGGATTTCTAGTTGAATTATTTTGGAAATTCGTTCGTTCATTGTGTGGTCGCAATATCGTTGTTGTGACTACCATGGATCTTTGGAAACAGTTCAGAGTTTGACTGGGGTCTTTGATATTGCTGTGATGAGGATAATTATTTTTGGATCTCATCAAATCTTAAAGGATGACGCGGGACGATTAATATTTTAATCCGACCTAATAAGGTCAAGGTTCAATCCTTGCCCAAAACCCACTTGACATTTGACCTTTTAGCATTATACGTAGAGTAGTCAACTTGTTGATGAGTTTTGGTACAGCTTGGACCAAGACCGTAAAAGTTGCGTCCAACTCACCCCCTTAATTTCTTTCTTTGGTCCTTCCTTCCTCATCTAGCCGAGCCATATTATTATCCTTCTTCTTTTTCCTTTTTCCGCATGGTCTCCTCTTTTTCCGTGCTTGTTTACGAGCTATGTTCAGATTTGGAGCTAGAGTCATGTTTTGAGTTCCTTCTTCTGCTGAGAGAATTCGTTTTGTTTCCGCTGAGCTAATGGTATACTCTGATTTCCTTGTAATTCTGATGTAAAAATTATGTAATGAAATAAAATTTCTATTATTTGTGTTTAAGTATGTCAGTGCCTATAACCATCCGTCTTTGTGAACGATTTTAGTTGGTTTAATTACCGGCGAGAATCAGGCAAAAAGGCGGGTCGTTACAGAGGGTGAATAGTGTTATTGAGAATTTAAATAAAATCTAAAACTTATATGTCTATTATATGAATCAAACACCACAGAAACAATCACAGACATAGAATCAAACACATACACAAAGATAAACAGAAATAAAATGCAGAAAAGGAAAGAACACACCGGATTTTATATCCGTTCAGAATTGCTCCTACGCCCAGTCCCACACAACGCTGGATTGCGAAAAGTTTTATTATTATATCAATATCCAATTACAATTGTCCTTGATTTCACGACTATAAGGGATACCACCGAATCCACACACACACACACTTGATCAAGTATATCCTCCTTGATTTCACGGCTACAAGGGATACCACCATTTACCCTTCCTTGGTTTCACAGCTACAAGGGATACCACCAATTCCTAACACTACCCAAACAATTACAACAGCCCTATAACTCTTCAATAGCACTTTTATTTAGAGAGTAATGAGTAGAGAGTGAGAAGAGAAGAAGTTTAATGAAAATAGAATTGAATTCGGTAGAGTATAAGTGTAGAAATCATAAAAATGAGAAGAAATAATGGTGTAAAGAAAGGAGATGAAGATGGAGAAGAAGAATGACAATTAAATTCGAAATCAGCCCCTATTTATAACATTTGAAAGGTTGTGACAATAAAATTCGAAATCAGCCCCTATTTATAACATTTGAAAGGTTGCAACTTTTCTAAACCGTCACAAATAGTGAAAAGACACTTCCTTTCATTTTGAAAAAATGATAGATTTATGCTGACATGTATATAAATGTGTGTCGACATATTATATTTCAAAATTGAATATTTGGTATTTTCAAGTGTTTTGATATATATGTATATATATATATATATAATTTTGGAAATTCTTGAATTAAAAGATAATGCTATAAATAAATATTATAAAGTAGAAAATCATATGAAAACATAAATATAAACTATTTAAACATATTTATAAAATTATAGTGTTAAAACTATATAAATATAAAGTATATAAAAGTATAAATATAAAATTTATAAAACTTGAGTTTAAAATCAAAATAAAATAAAATAGAGAAGGCAAAGATTGAAGATAGAAATTGAAATCAGAAATTGAGAAATAGAATTTGAATTTGAATTTGTACCTGAAGTGCTATTCAGAATCTTACATAATCTAGACTTTATTACTATGTTTGTCTTGAACTCTTGAAATCTTGAATACTCATGAGTCTTGAATCATCTCTGAATTCTGAATCCCTACTATCTTTAAACTATACATTCTTCAGTAATAATTCATGTATATAAATCCTTTATATGTATATATATATAAATATATATTCTAGACAAAAGTGTTAGTATGTATTTTATAACCAATTAATATTGAAATAAGGTTGTTGTCATCAAAACTCCATTCTCCAACAATCTCCCCTTTTTAGATGATGACAACCTTATTTTATAAAATATCATACCTGTATATACATGTTGATGATGATCCGCCAAATACTCCCCATGTCTATATGAATCATATAAACTATGTTTATATTTTGTAATTTCTCCCCCTTTGGCATTATCTACTCCCTCTAAATCCTATAATGATCTAAATAATTCCTATACCAAAGTAATTCCCAAATCAGAGTAAAGTACTTCCCCTTAATTTATATAATCCTATAACAGAAATTCCTAACATCATGATTATCAATCATCAATACAAACTAATCCAAATATTATAATTACATTTGTTAGATATCATATATACAAACCAAACCAAATCAAAGAACACCACACCCTATGTTTAATATATACAAGTTAGAAGTCATAGAATCAAAATTCAAACAAATCAAATCAACCATACCAATCAAGTAAAAGTTTCTTGGAACTTCAACCCAACCGTCTTCTTCAAAGATTGGATGCTTCTTGATGACTTCCCAATCTTCATCTTCTTTGGTTGGTGGAGCCTTAGCGAGATTGTTATCTTCATCTCTGAAAAGAGAAGAGATTAGCCACCAAATTGCATCAAAGTGCTTCTCTTGTTGTTCAAACATCTTTATTTAGCTTAATTCGAGATGATGCTGATTTCGAAGAATTATAGAGAGGATATTCTTGAATGAATTCAAGGTTTCTTCAAAATTTTCGCTAAGATTATGAATTGGATTTGCCATGAATTTGAGAGGAAATGAATAAGAAAGGAGAAATGGAATAATGATTTTTTCTGGAAGAAATAGGCTTAAATAGGGTCTGGAATTCGTTGGATTTTGAATGGATATAAGTTAGTTATTTAATTTATAATTTTGAAACAATTTGAAAATATGGTAGTTATATGTCGACATATACATGAATTTATGTCGACATATCCTATTTAAAAATTTGGAATTTTTCAAATTTTGAATCTTTTGAACTTTTATTAAACTATAATTAATTCTAAAGTTTTTACAGAAACATAAAGATGATTTTGACATAAATAAAAATCCATTCATAACTTAATAGAAAGCAAATACATCAAATTAATTAAGACACACTAAATATGAGATTCGAAAGCAAATATAAGCGAATACATAAAGATAGATTAAACTAGATAGACTAGTTTTCATATGATGATGAGGGAGGTGAGATTCCAGGCTTTCTTCCAATCTTGACCATGAACTTGGTCATTTTTGAAAAGTTCTTCTTAAGCTTATTTTTATTGTTGATAATCTTTACTTGATTTTGATCAGTCGTCTCTTTGGAAATGTGTCTAGTGTTGGTTGAACACTCAACACTTTCTAAAGAAGTTTATTCTTCTTCTTCGACTTCTATTGGCGCTTGTTCTTATTGCATTCGAGCTTGTTTGGATTCAAATGTCTCATATGGTTTGAAAGTGAGAGGAATTTGCATGAGATGTATTTTGAAGAGTCTATTTGAAGAGTCAAATAATTTCCTTGGTACAAATTCTTCTCCGTGAAGATCAACTCCAAAGTATTTGAAAATGCGGGTGAGATAAACACCATAGTAGAGAGTGTTTTCTCTTGATGACAATTCTATTGGTTTGATCTCTTTTAAGATCAGATCAGCCCAATTAATGTTATAGCCACCCATAATAGTGAAGAGGACTTTTTGGACTTTGAGAGTTGGATTATTAAAGTTTCTGGAGTGGGGAGTGATGTTATGTTGGAGGAGATTGACAATTCTTGTTTTTGGATAGAAAAAGCGATTTTTGAATTCCATGTGAGCGTCGCTTTCGAATATGTCACGATAGGTCTCTAAACCGGTTTCATCGATAACGAAATCCAAAAAATCCGAGCCTATGCTTCGACAATTCAGGATATTGCCTAAGAGTTCGGCATCGAGAACGATTTGCGTGCCTTTGACACTACTCCAAATTTGGTCTTCGTTGCCTTCGTAAAATCCACAATCAAGATTCGCATAGAACATCTTGATAAGCTTAGGATAACATACTTCCTCATTATCCCGTGAGTCAATTAGACTCAGGACTTCGTTTTGTTGAAAAAGGGATGTAGGATCATAAGATGGAAAATCGCTAAAGACGGCGAAAGCACCCGTGTTAACCTTAGCATTCGCTACATAGTTAACATAAGTCTTGATAGCTTCTTTGTCATTATGAAGATAACCTTTTATGGTTTTGGTTAACTTCAATTTCTGAGTTGAACTTGAGGAAGCCATTGAATTGATAGTTTTGAAGAGAATAGATATGAAGAATATTGATTTGAGTTGTGAATGAAGGGAAGAGAGAATAGGTGTATATATAGAAATTGAATAGATATGAATTGAATAGCACAACTTTTCAGACTTAAATGACACCTTTTCAGACCTTGGGAGTTGGTGAAAAGTTGGAGGGAAGTTTGAAAGTTTAACCTTTGAAATTCAAAATTTAAATTTCAAATTTCTGATCATGTATGTCAACATATAGACATATGTATGTCGACATATGTGCCTATTTTCAAAGGAAATTGAATTTTTGTGAAATGTAATTTAAATTATCGATTTATATTTTAGGTTTAATGATTTCCTGAAATAATTATAATCCAAACAAACATTCAAAAAATTATTTTATTATTTTATCTGTTATGTATTATTATATTATTATTTTGAATTTCAAATTTCAAGTTTAAATTTTAAAGTTTTAAATTCAAAATAAAGAAAATAAACAAAGCAACCATTCAACCAAATAATATTAAAAATTAATTAAGGCGTACCGGGTTTTCAGATCCTTTTCTTCGAAATTTTCTGAATTCTAAATTATCGTAAAGCACATATTTGAATTTCCGGTTTCTAAATCTTCATCACTTGATGATGAATCTGAATCATCTAAAGTTGCTGCGTATGCTTTCTTTCTCTTTCTTAACGAAATGTTGTTGTCAGTTTGGTGAGTCGATTTATCTGGATATGGACACATTTTCTTTATATGGCCTCGTTTGTTGTAGTTATAACATCGACCATCATTACTTCTTGAACTTCCTTGGTTATAATTTTTCCTTCTATATCTAAGAAATTTTCTAAAATGACTTGTCATAAGAGCCGTTTCTTTACCATCTTCACTACTCGAGTCAGAATCATTTGCTATTGCTTTTAATGCAATAGATTTTTTCTCAGTTGGCATGTTTTCCTTTCTCTTCTGTAATTGGAATTCATAAGACATCAGATTTCTGGTTAACTCCTCAACCTTCATTTCATTGACATCATTGACTTCTTCAATTGCCAAAGTTTTCCGATCCCATTCTAGAATCAATGAACTCAATATTTTTCTGACTTGATCTTCTTCAGAATAAGTTTTTCCAAGTGGTGTTAATGAATGCACTATCTCTTGAAATATGCAATACATATCGGAGATAGACTCATTCCTGTTCATTTTGAATAACTCAAACTGATTAACTAACATTGCTATTTTAGTTTGTTTAACTTTACTAGTTCCTTCATGAGTAACTTGTGAAGTTCTCCAAATTTCATGAGAAGTTTTACATATTGACACTCTATTAAACCCATTCTTATCTAATGAATAGAATAACATATTCATGGCTTTAGAATTGCTTTGTGCAGTAGTCTTTTGTCCATTTTTCCATTGTGCAAAAGTAGTTGTGGGTTCCACAAATTCATTTTATGTACTATTCCACGTGTCTAATCCTACTGATTGTAAATATATTTTCATTCTACATGCCCAATATGAATAATTACTACCATTAAACGGTGGTGGTCTAACAGTGGACTGATCCTCTATAAAACAATTATTATTGCTAGTAGTGTTAGTTGCCATTATCACTATTTTCAAAAAATTAGATTATGAACTTTTTGAAAGACCTTGCTCTGATACCAATTGTTAGGGATTGTGGAATGGATCGTTAAGGAAAAACTAACATTAGAGGGGGTGAATAGGGTTACTGAGAATTTAAACAAAATCTAAAACTTATATGATCTATTATATGAATCAAACACCACAGAAACAATCATAGACGCAGAATAAAACACAGACACAAAGATAAACAGAAATAAAATGCAGAAAAGGAAAGAACACACCGGATTTTATATTGGTTCGGAATTGCTCCTACGTTCAGTCCCACGGAACACTGGATTGCAAAGAGTTTTATTACTATATCAATATGCAATTACAATTCTCCTTGATTTCACGGCTATAAGGGATACCACCAATTCCACACACACACTCTTGATCAAGTATATCCTCCTTGATTTCACGGCTACAAGGGATTCCACCGATTACCCTTCCTTGATTTCACGGCTACAAGGGACACCATCGATTTCAAACACTACACAAACAATTACAACAACCCTATAACTCTTCAGTAGCACTTTGATTCAAAGAGTAATGAGTAGAGAGTGAGAAGAGAAGTTTAATGAAAATAGAATTTAATTCGGTAGAGTATAAGCGTAGAAATCATAAAAATGAGAAGAAATAATGGTGTAAAGAAAGGAGATGAAGATGGAGAAGAAGAATGATAATAAAATTCGAAATCAGCCCCTATTTATAACATTTGAAAGGTTCCAACGTTTCTGAACCGTCACAAATAGTGAAAAGATACTTCCTTTCAGTTTTGAAAAAATGACAGTTATATGTCGACATGTATATAAATGTATGTCGACATATCATGCTTTAAAATTGAATTTTGGGTATTTACAATTGTTTTGATATATATATATAATTCTGGAAATTCTTGAATTAAAACATAGTGTTATAAATGGATATTATAAAGTAGAAAATCACATAAAAACATATCTATAAAATATATAAAATTCTAGAGTTAAAACTATATAAATACAAAGTATATAAAAGTGTAAAATCACGAATTTCCTAGTGATTTAATAATTAATTTAATTATTTTAATATGCTGGTTTAATAATTTAATGGTTTGAACTTAAATAATTTTGATTATTTAATTAATACAGATAGTGGGATAATATAATTTAATTTCTGAAATAGTCAGAAATAGTAGGAGAACTGGATATTTAATTTAGTTTATATTCGAATTATAATAACGAATTTATTTAGTAAACGATAGTTGAATGTATTTATTTATAGTATAATTTAAAACGAGCTCGAAATGTCGCGATTGTTCGTAATATTAGGTTTTAAACTTCAATTGAATATACATAATTCGTTATAAGTCAGATTTCTTCGAGATAAGAAACGTCTGAATTTGTTGAATTATATTTTTCTAATGGAAGAGAAAAATGGAGATTTCGTATTATAGTTGTAAGTTATGTCCAAATCAAATTTTCAAATATTCACTATGGAATCGTTTATAAGCTATAATGATTATTTAATATAATTAAATACTGGTTTCGAATTTGGACAAGATCTTTGGGACGTATACTTAATTTAATTTGTAGAATTTTTCCAAAAAAATTTATCGGAAAAATAAGTAACTTTTCTTTTAACGCAAATTTCACCCTATTAGCGTTTTGAAATTTCACAAAATAAATTAACCAGTCTATATTATTATATTTTTGGGATTGTGACACATTGCTGAATGCAATGGTATTTTTATCTTTTTCTATAGTAGTCCGTAAAACGAATGAATTTTTTGTAATGGAGACCCCATGAAACTTGACTTTGAAAACAAATATATTTACTGCCTTTTTCAATGACCACTCGTCTGTCGGCGTGCGTTCCCCTTTAATAATTTAAATCACATGCTCGACGTATAGAAAAGAAAATATACATAAGTTTGCCAAACTACGTGGTAATATTTTCCGTCCAAAGTTAAAAACGTTCGCATCAAGTTCGGGTGCCAGATCATAAAACCAAATGTTATTTTCTCAAAATTTTAGACCGTTAGTTTTTGTACTATTATTTAGAAATGGTCTATGGACAACTCTAATTCAAGATATTGGTTACTAAAGTTCAAAATCAAATTAATGTGCTTGATCACGTGGAACAGAAGCTATTTCATGAGCAACCAAAAATAATAATAAGATATTACCTTACCTTAGCAGCTAAGTAATTGTACAACCTATACCTTGAAAATATAAGCTACTTCACAAACTAAAACACATGCCTACATATGCTATAAGTTACTTAACCCTTAAGTTTACTTAATCTATATATACACACGAGCCAGGTTCTTCCTCCAGTTCAAGAAATCAAAGTCGAGCCACTCTTCCCTTTTAACAGCAAAAGGAACTTCGAAACTGAGTTTCGTAATGGCTATAAGAATTTAAAACTAATTCCATCCTTCCTTTGGGAAAAATCCAAACTAATATATACGAGTGCTGTCAAGCTGTCTTCAACCTTATATATACTCTACCATGTTTGATCACTTCTCCTGCACACGAGAAACATTAGACAACGAATGATAGGGTTGTCACGTTCGTGAATTTTAAGCATTTATTCGAGAAATGGATATTATATCTTGGTTTAAAGTTGGTTTTGCCACCTACGCCTGTTTTCATTTGGAATCTATGACAAAAAAATGTCGCGCCCCAAGTTGACAGCAGCGAGGTGACTGGGTTGGTAGCATGCGAGTTGAGAAGAGAATAGAGACTTTGGGAGTGAAGGTTGAGTTTTTGTTCAGTGGTTTCAATTGTGCTTGAGGAGCTGGTGAAGTTTGAGCTGCCTATGATAAGCAGATCGTAGGGCACTCATGAAATTTCTTTTGAGGACTTTGCCATTTTTTTCTGATGCAACAAGCACAGTACGTGCGTGGTGAGGGTAAGCAATGGGTTTTGAGGGAGCAGTTTGAGTGCTTCGTATTGGACATGAGGGGAGAGAGCTGGAGATGAGGAGGGCATTGGTTTTATTTGTGTAAATTGTTATGAAGGAGATCGGGAGTTTGATGGAGGAATATAAGTGTGGAAATGGGAAATAAGTGAGCAGTTTCTTTGAGTTGGAGGAGAAGAAGTGTGTTATAAGCAGAAATATGGGCCGATTCCAAGAAAACGTGAGTGGCCCCTTTTAATAAATAAGTAAGCCCAATATTTAAATGTATATATATATATTTAATTTAATTTCAAAGAAGATATTGACTAGAAATTTTAATATCTTATACATACGATATCAGAAATTGACGCGGTCAGTCACATTGGTATCTTATGACCGTAGGTTACACAATGGAATTGGTGTGGAGCCGTTTGAAGCTCGTTTGAATTTATGACAGAATAAAATGCCTGATCGAATCTATTGAACGTTATCGCTATTCAACGATAAACGACCAGGGTGAGTAAACTCACTAACTCTTTCCAGTTTTATAATTTTATAAATGTTATTTAATATTTGATAAATGATAATTGATAATTGATTTGTTGTGTGATGGTTGTTTGGATTAATTGCTTTTTGGTAAGCTAAAATTTTAGATATAGTTATATATTTATAAACCGTTAGTTAAACATTGATCCCATTTATTTTAATATTTCATATTCGTTTTCTGCTTGATTGAAGTGAATTCTTTTATGAAATTAGTGTTATTTGTGTTGATTGACATCTGTGGATGCAGGGAAGCAGGTTGGAGGGATCCAACTGGATTCCTCAACAATTTTATTGTTGATTTTCATATATTACATTATAAGATGTGACAAATAATATGTGGTTGATTATCATACGTTTGCGATGTTTGAACAACATTGACCTGAATTAATTAATATTAATACCATAAAAAATATTCGAATATATTGGAAAAGAAATTTGGGGTTTGAAAAAGGAAAAAAAATTTAAAATAGAAATTGAATTTCGAGGAAGCTAGATAACTTGTTTTTAAAAATAAAACAAGTAACTAAATTTTTAGATAATATTTTGAAAATGAAATGGAATAATTCTTATTAAATAATAACTTGGGAAGTAAATCCAAGAATGAATTTAAAAAGGAAATGAGGAACCGTTTTAAAAGAAAACGATGAGATTTTACGATGTTCGAAATGTAAGCAGGATTGAAATAATATAGATGGATTTAAAATTAGAATTCAACTTTGTCGAATATAGTATAAATAAGTTATTTTTAGAAATTATATATTATATAATTTTGAATTTGAAAAGATAGTTAAAATTTGATTTGAAACAAATAATTTAAATCGATTTTGAAATCGAGATGAAGTTATAAACTTGATAAAATTATCAAGAAGTTCACTTGTAAGTGTTGAGTATGGAGTGGAATATGATTATGAAATTATAAAATAACTTGATGAATGGATTTTAACCGGTAATGATATTTTCAAATACTAATTAAGATTGATTTGATAAAACGAGTATAGGTTTTAGAATAGAAATGATATTCACATTTTAAAGTGAATAATGGTTCAAAAGCAAACGTTTTGAAAATAGAAATGGAATTAAGGAAATTAGAAATTGACTAGAGATTAGTTAATTTGAATGGCTTTCTGTGTATCGATCTGATGTTGGTTTCGGCCTTCGGGATTGATTCTCAGGGAGTTGTTCTCTTACTAGTTTACGGTTAGAGACTAATGGACGATGAAGGATAATGATGAGTGGATAAGAAACGGAATTTTTTTCCAAAGATAACCTATATTTTTGAAATACGAGAAATAAGGAGTTGTGAATATATGGAAACGTTTTTCCAAGAACTCGTGAGAGGCTAAGCAAGTTGGAAAATATTTGGGTAAAGATATTTAAGGAAAATTGGGAAATGAAATGATTATTGATAAATCTATTTAAAAGAGCACAATGTTGATTGATGATTGATAAGATTTTCATTTGGAAATACAACCGTTGTTTGTTTGTATGTTTTCCTTTGATAGTTAAATAACCGGCTATCAACGGTTTTGACCATTTCTCGTTATCAATATGGAGAGACCAGGATCAGATTTATTATCTGAAAAGCACTCTGTATGGGCATTAGCGTTGTGGATCACTTATGATGAAGTTAATTGAATACGGAGTTTATGCAAGGGATGTTCTGGTGATCCTAGGTAGAAATTGCCTAAGATGGATTTACATAATAGTGCCTTCGGTTTGTCCAGTCCAAGGACAACGTATATGGACAAATGTCTGACAGAGTATATATAATAAATCGCATAAGTTGATCTCTTCAAACGTATTTACGTTGGTGGCGGAGGAATTCGTTCTCTTAGCTTTATACCCACAGTATTTTTGGGGAAATCAATTTGTGATTTGGTGGGTATGACGATGTGGCATTCAAAATAAATAAAAGTATGATCTGTTAGAAGATACGTTATAACCTCAAGCCTCATTAACCGAGAAATGACAGAAATCGGGCAGGCAGCATGGCTAAGTGGGTCGCACCCAATTAGGGTATATTGTGACCATCTAGAGAATATTCATATTTGTTACTTCTTTTTATTTATCAAACCGACCGTTAGGGAGGTTTCCCTACTGTAAGAGCCAAAATCAATTTGTCTGAGCCAATAAATTTCGGCTTAAATTTCGGCTACTTTATCTAACTTTCCCGTGAATGTCCTCCTTCTCGCTATTCCAACTCTTCCTCCTCTGTTTCCTCTGTTCTTCCATTGTTTTCTACGCTTTTCTTTCTCGTCCGACTTTCCTCCCAATATTTCAATCCCTAAAATCGATTGCCACCTGCTCTCAAATCGATCGTCGTCTTCTCTCAAATCGACCGTCGCTTCACTTCTGATCGACCGCCGCCTCCTTCAAACTGCCTCATCCGTTCAGGTTTTTATTCTTATTCGATTCAATCTTGCGCTGTTGTTTTTGGTTTAGGGCTTAACATTATGTTGTTGCTGTTTTTCGTAAATTGATTTGTTCTTGAATTGTGAATTCCAATTTGGGCTAATTTATTTCTAACTCAGTCATGGAACTGTAAAAACCCGTAACTTCCCCGTAAAGGAAAGCGTCGGATAGTTCGAGAACAAGCCACAACAGAACGCATACAGAAGAACATTTCATTGCTTATTACAACAATGCACCAGATTACAAGAATATACAGAGTATAAGTGAATATTACACAGAAATATCAGAGATTTAAATTACATTTAAATACATAGCAGCGGAAAATAATACAATACACAACTAGAAGGAGATATACGGATACAAAGCTTTCCGGATATCGTTCCAGCTGTAAACCAGGATCCTGTGAATATAAATCTGCAAAACCAAAACTACTAGCTGCCCGTGTCAAAATAAGGGCACCCAGAGTTTAGGTTAAAACAATAAACTCCAGGTCAGTCATGTGACTGGTGTGAGAACTAAAACAGTTATTAATCTTTACTTTAAAAGAGAGTAATTCAAGGGACCACGCCGTATAACACGGAACGGGTTTCCTCCCAAGAATACCAGTGCATAAAACAAATAGCGCAATGCTAAATAAAGAAAAATGAAGCTGTTATAAGACCCAGGTCCCATCACACAATGCAACGCAGCCGAGGATAGGGTTTTCCCTTATAACAGCCAAAGAATGTTTGATACGTTTAAAACAAATCATTTGATACTATTATAAGTGCATAGTGTATAAAACAACTTCAAATCATAAGTATCAATCATAGGCGGCATGAGCGCCCCATCCCACTATGTCGCCATATATAGGATTACAACTAAAACCGCAAGATCACGTATTTGGAAATTGGATTTCCGTCATGAACCAAGGCAAAAGATAGTCCTTACCGAATTCGAGACTGCCTAGCCCGAGTCTCAGGATCAGAACGCATCGACCCTTGGAGCGACAGGGCCGGTCCACACGGAGTGGATTAAAATGCCTGAGCACTACGTTTCGCCGCCCTTTGGGGCGTAAGCGAGCCAACAAGTGACTCCATCGGACCCGGATCGTCCGATCTAACCGAGGCGCCTCGCAACAGCAACAACCACATAAGTCAAACTCGTCAGGGCGTGTAAAACCACTGACGCCACTTTTAGCTAGGAGGAAACGTAGGCCCTCCCTGAGGTCCTTTCTCCCGTTTCTGGTTCATACCGGGGTGTGAGGCTCGCGAATCAACGCTACACAAAGCTACGCCACAAAGGCCGTGCTTTGATCACCAACCACAAGACTTTGCTTTTCAACAGAAGCCTTGATCATTTGCATCTTAGCATGCCACACAGGCAAACCATCCTATGCAACCGATATCAGTCACACAGAATGAAATCCGATGTCAGACACACAGTCCATTTACAAGTCCGTTCTGGGTCTGAACGAAACCGGAGGCACCTAGTACCCCGCATATCCATCGATCTCCAAGCACGTCTGGACGATCACCAACTGTTTCCATCTTCTTGGGTGTACAGCCCAATCAAGATCATCAGTAATCACCCAAACGACGTGAAGACTTCTGGTCTTCGACCACCGTCTTCATCTTCGACTTATCGTCGTATCAGTTATTCAGAATGGGATAAACCCGGTCTTTCCGAATAACTCGCGTATATTTAAATAAGTGTTACACAAACACAACATACGCCTCATTCCAATTCATCAGTCACTAACCGTAAATTAATCAAGAGAATAATTCCCCAAATATTAACCCCGAAGGCCGAAACCAACATCAGATCAATATCCAGAAAACCATTCTGCTTAGCTAACCGACAGTTAGTTTCTGATTTCACATTCATAGGGAAAGGTTCCCATTAATTTTATCCAAGATAAATTTCTTGAATTTATTCTTTAATCTATTTTTGAATATCAATTCAAACTAGTCGGGATTAGCGAACCTTACCGAAGTAATCATTTGTTTTAATTTCCCAATCCCAACCTATTCATCCCATGAAGTAAAACTGGTTATACTTCATATCTAACACCACGGTGTTATCGGTAAATTCAATTACCATTTCACGTTCAAATCTAATTAAAGATTTAACTATCGCCTGGAGTAAAACTGGTGATACTCCATTCTCGATCATTTCAATCTAATTAAAGATTCATTAAAACTCCACTTAGTTTTAATCGTTAACTGGGTTAAAGAATCAGTGTCATTTAAAACACGGTTCACGATAAACCCAAAATCACATTCCATTAATTATCGGGTTAAAGAACGAGTGTTATTTAAAACACTGTTCACGATAAACCCAAAAATCAATATCAATTCAATTCCAATTAAATATTATTTAATTGGTACACTTCATTAAATCTAAATAAAAAGATTTAATCTTTTCTCAACTGGGTTCAAGAACAGTGTTAGTGAAGACACCATTCACGATAAACCCAAATCACATTCGATATTCAATACAAGGCTCTGAATAGAAAATATATCGGCTTATATTCAATATCGAATTCTACGATTAACAAATGTCGTATTGGAAATAACGATATAAATATATATCTTTCAAATTTCCATAACAACATATGTATAATCACGAATTCCAACATCGAAATATTCCGAAGATAATTTCGATTCAAATCCATTCTAATGCGATCATTGGAAATTTTGGTTATTTTCAAAACCCTTTTCGAATTCAATTTATTTATTTAAAAATAAATAAAATTATAATTCTAGTTCAAAACTAGTTCATTTCGATAAAAATCTATTTTTATCTTTTCAAACATGAAGTTTTTCATCCCAAAACTTCACAAATCATTTCTTATGATTTTACACAAATTATTACTATTTTTAATAATTTTATCAAGGCCCGTACAGTCGATTTCCATCAATGGCCATCGAACTGCACTTACAGCGACCTTTTTCAAATTTGATTTGGACATAATTCCAAATCCAACCGTTAGATTTCAAATTTCTAATATTCATTAGAAAGCTCTTTTCGATACGAACCCAACGGTTCCGGTTTTAGGAGAATCCGACGGTCGGATCTCCCGTAATGTCCGTTTGAAATAAATGGTCGAAATTCGCGAACTGCCGCGGCGCGGCGCGTTCTATTCAGGCCATTATATTATATATATAATATATATAATATATATTTCGTCGATTTCTATTTAAAACGAATTATATGAATAGTTTTAAAATCGTTTCAAAAGCAATTTCAACTTCCATTTCAATTCAAATCAAAATTGAATTCTTCTTTATAAATTCGTTTCAAAATTCATTTCTATTCAATTCAAATTTCAATTCAATTTGAATTCATTTCAATTCAATTTCAATTCAATTCGAATTCGTTTTCAATTCAATTCATTTCGAAATCGTTTTCAACTCAATTCATTTCGAAATCGTTTTCAATTCAATTCGAAATCGTTTTCAATTCAATTCGAAATCGTTTTCAATTCAATTCATTTCGAAATCGTTTTAAAATCGATATAAATATCGATCCACGTCAAAATGGCGTCAATCTAATTAACACGGCTTCATAAATTTCTATTTTCGAATATTCTATTTCAAATGTTTCTTTTTCAAAATAGTTGTTATTATCAAAAATATTTCGTTCAACACATGACCAATCTCAATGAATGAGTACTGTCAACACATGAACTTTTATTTTATATCGATAAAGGTGTAAATTTTATTACTAAAATATTTCGTTCAACACATGACCAATCTCAATGAATGAGTACTGTCAACACATGAACTTTTATTTTATATCGATAAAGGTGCAAATTTTATTACTAAAATATTCCGTTCAACACATGACCAATCTCAATGAATGAGTACTGTCAACACATGAACTTTTATTTTATAATATTCTTTATTTTTCAAATTGGAATGAGGCCCAATCAATTACCATATAAAGTTAATTATATGGATTTCCATACAACACATGTATATAATAGCATTGAAAAATAATCAACCATCAACCAAAGTGCACTACACTGTATAAGCATCAAATATAGATATCTAACGCTTATAACAGCCTGTCAATCAATCGATCGACATATTTAATCAATCAGGATGAGTGAACTTCAAATTTCATCCTAACACCCGTGTGGGGTTTCAAACAATCAAACACATATTTTATTTGTGCAGTTGGGCGATGTGTAAAATTTATCGTCCCAATCAATGTCCTTCAAATAGGTGTACATAAACAAACCGTCCGGTTTGTAAATGAATATTTATTTATTCACATTCACGTTAAAAATTATATTTTTAACGATAAAACATTTTATTCCAACATATGAATTTCTATTCAGTTCATTCTTTAAATAAAATGATATTTTTATTTTTCTAACATATTTTAGAAAATTTCGGCGGCATAACGGCACGATACTAGAAACGGGACAAGGCCTAGCCTTATCCCCGGTCTAGTGAAGGCCCACGCCATTCACACATCAATCAAACCATTCAATTCATCAAACAATTCAATTTCAAATCAAATCATATAACTAACCTATGCAACCAAACAAACAAGTCCATGGTCTGTGGACGATTGTGTCGGGTGCTACTAAGCACCGTCTGCATCCTAGTATATATATATATAATTAGAAAAGAAAACGAAAGGTGAGAAATTCTCACATATAGCTATCCTAGCTCCACGGCACTTCATTGATAGAAATCTTCATCGCTATCGCATCTTCGTCATCTTCGTTGTCCGCTTCCACTACCTATGTAAAAATTGAATTTTACTTCGATATTCAATATATAAAAAATCATATTTTTAGTTCGCTATTCAATATATAAAAATCACATTTTTAATCCGAAGTTCAATATATAAAAATCACATTTTTAATCCGAAGTTCAATATATAAAAATCATATTTTTCAAATCAAAGTATATATATATATATATATATATATTTCTAAACAAAATATATGTATATTTTTCTAAACAAAGTCCATGTATATTTTTCTATTCAAAATCCATGTATATTTTTCTATTCAAAATCCATGTATATTTTTCTATTTAAAATCCATGTATATTTTTCTATTTAAAATCCATGTATATTTTTCTATTCAAACAAAGATGTTTATATTTCTTTAAACAAAGATGTTTATATATTTTTAAACAATGTAATATATATATATATATTTAAACAATGCGATGTATATTTTTTCTTCATAAAAACTGATTTTGTAAAAATAATGATTTAAACATTGAACAATTAAACGAAGTCATCAGTAATTTTAATTAAGAGATTAAACCTTAATTATTTCACTAACCATTCCATTAGGGTTAACAAGCCCTCGTTTTTACAATTCCCAGGCCTCGACATCTTCACCGACTTCCTCTCATTGTCGGCGGTCTTCAAGTGATCGGCGCCCTATCCATGGCCAGCACTCAACGCCCCATTCCAAGCTCCATCGATCCGTACCAACCTCATCTCCAATTTCACACCATATCGCTGCAATTTCTCCTCAATCGCATGCCCTTTGAACCGCCCCCACGCCTTCGCCAGCCCATCGGAAGTCGAGCCCCTCCACCGGCAGCTAGCCCTCGCCATCCCACCCATTTCAGTTCAGGGGTCTTCAATGTCGGATGCGCCATGAAGGAGATTGACGGGTTTTAATTTGGTGGCTTGTGGATTGTCTGTTCATTTTAAAGAGGAGAGGCGGCTGGTTTATTTCAGTTAGGGTTAGAAAGTGAAGTTAGGTTATAAATATATATATTTATATATTATTTAATTCAATTAATTTCTTTATTGGGAAATCTCGCGTCTGAACTTCAAATTAATCCCAACGAATGTCGCCCTTAGCCAAATACCCCCATTCCGAACATAATGGGATATGTTTCGTAAGCTGATTCGACCGTTTCGATCAGTTTTCACTAAATTTAAAATATAAATAAATAGAACGGTCAATATTGATTTTAACATACATTTTAATGTACTGGGGCCACATATTGACTCTAAAAATTCCAGAAAAATTACTTCTAACTTCGTATTGACGATACGGTCCTAACAAAACTAGTTTCGTTGAATTCTGAGACCGTTGGAAAAATGGCCATTTTCCAGTCGATTAAAATCAACTGAAACTGGTCAAACGCGTTTTCCTTTGCCACGCTCACATATTGATTCGAAAAATTATGCAATTTGAAATCTAGCAATAACTTAACATCACGGACCCAACAAAACTGGTTTCGTCGAAATCCGAGGTCGTTTGCAAAATTGCTATTTTTAAGGGCCTTATATATATAAAAATATATATAAATTCCACAGCGACTATTTCTAATTTTAAACTGGACATATCTTATCATTTCTAAGATGAAATCTCAGTTTGCTAACTTCGTTACTAAGATATAGTTATACAGATTCAAATATTTCTTGTTTCGTTCAATTCTGACTTATATTGAATTCTGTATATTCATTTGAAATTAGAAATCGAATTTTCGAACTACCGCGCCATTTTCAATTCCTTTTATAATTATATATAATTATTATATATTCTAACGACGACGTATATAATATATACGTTATAATTATATTCAAAATAAATTTCTCGCCGATATTATTTAAAATAATTCATTTTAAATATTCAAAATTCGCTAAAATTACCAAAATAAAAATTTCAAACTGGCCCGCATTTTACGGGTTGTTACAATCTCCCCCACTTAAAACTTTTCGTCCCCGAAAAGGAACAAAGTCGAAAGTGGTTTGATTAATCAACTCTACGTTCGATCTGGCTTTCATTCTCCAACTTTTCAGTTTCTGAGAATTTTCATAATCTCAAAAAATTTGGCTAACACCCTAAATTTTTGAAAAATTTCGCCATAACCTCCCCTGCAATGGGAGCATCGGGGAATTTCAAATAGCTTCCCCGGTCCTTCAGATCTCAAAAAGAAAAAGAAAAAGCCAAGCGGCTAGCCAATAGGCTCACAAAATCATCATCACCCAAACAAAACTGGAAATTATGTAGTAAACATGTACCTATTTGTCGGGCAAACAAATTTTATTCTCTGGCTCTAGCCTCCTTGCTATGACCTGTTCAATGTAAGTACAAGTATATGCAAGCAAATGCGACCAATTTTCAATACAAGTCAATATTTGATGCTATTAGGCTAAATGGCTAAAAATTAGCAAACAAATAAACAAACAACACAAACATCAATCAATTAGTGAATTTAACGTTTCAAATTCATAATTTTGATACATATACAAAAATCATGTTTTTGATGCCAATTCACAACAAAGCGTTCTAGCTATATAAGATTTGGTTCTCACACCAGTCTAATGGAAATATATAGATATCACACCTTCGAAACACGAATATAAATACTGATGATGTGGCCACATCATCAGAATTATCCCCGGGTGTCTAGAATGTGACTCTATATCTATCCAGTATATTAAAATTTCGAATACACGCGGATCAGACGTATACGCAAAATCTATATATACTGGACTGTCCAACTCAATATAAATAGATAATCAAATACGAATAATTGATTTAAATTTTCAGAACAAAAATTGTTTTCATTTGAAAAATATACTATTCACACTCGTTCTAGGATACTACTGATCCTATCTCTAACGAATCATTCCATTGGATATTGCTAATCCAATATCTGATGAATTCTTTCGTATGGTTCTAATGTGCCTTGTTCTCTGAGCTTTGTAAACCAAAGCTCTGATACCAACTGTAAAAACCCGTAACTTCCCCGTAAAGGAAAGCGTCGGATAGTTCGAGAACAAGCCACAACAGAACGCATACAGAAGAACATTTCATTGCTTATTACAACAATGCACCAGATTACAAGAATATACAGAGTATAAGTGAATATTACACAGAAATATCAGAGATTTAAATTACATTTAAATACATAGCAGCGGAAAATAATACAATACACAACTAGAAGGAGATATACGGATACAAAGCTTTCCGGATATCGTTCCAGCTGTAAACCAGGATCCTGTGAATATAAATCTGCAAAACCAAAACTACTAGCTGCCCGTGTCAAAATAAGGGCACCCAGAGTTTAGGTTAAAACAATAAACTCCAGGTCAGTCATGTGACTGGTGTGAGAACTAAAACAGTTATTAATCTTTACTTTAAAAGAGAGTAATTCAAGGGACCACGCCGTATAACACGGAACGGGTTTCCTCCCAAGAATACCAGTGCATAAAACAAATAGCGCAATGCTAAATAAAGAAAAATGAAGCTGTTATAAGACCCAGGTCCCATCACACAATGCAACGCAGCCGAGGATAGGGTTTTCCCTTATAACAGCCAAAGAATGCTTGATACGTTTAAAACAAATCATTTGATACTATTATAAGTGCATAGTGTATAAAACAACTTCAAATCATAAGCATCAATCATAGGCGGCATGAGCGCCCCATCCCACTATGTCGCCATATATAGGATTACAACTAAAACCGCAAGATCACGTATTTGGAAATTGGATTTCCGTCATGAACCAAGGCAAAAGATAGTCCTTACCGAATTCGAGACTGCCTAGCCCGAGTCTCAGGATCAGAACGCATCGACCCTTGGAGCGACAGGGCCGGTCCACACGGAGTGGATTAAAATGCCTGAGCACTACGTTTCGCCGCCCTTTGGGGCGTAAGCGAGCCAACAAGTGACTCCATCGGACCCGGATCGTCCGATCTAACCGAGGCGCCTCGCAACAACAACAACCACATAAGTCAAACTCGTCAGGGCGTGTAAAACCACTGACGCCACTTTTAGCTAGGAGGAAACGTAGGCCCTCCCTGAGGTCCTTTCTCCCGTTTCTGGTTCATACCGGGGTGTGAGGCTCGCGAATCAACGCTACACAAAGCTACGCCACAAAGGCCGTGCTTTGATCACCAACCACAAGACTTTGCTTTTCAACAGAAGCCTTGATCATTTGCATCTTAGCATGCCACACAGGCAAACCATCCTATGCAACCGATATCAGTCACACAGAATGAAATCCGATGTCAGACACACAGTCCATTTACAAGTCCGTTCTGGGTCTGAACGAAACCGGAGGCACCTAGTACCCCGCATATCCATCGATCTCCAAGCACGTCTGGACGATCACCAACTGTTTCCATCTTCTTGGGTGTACAGCCCAATCAAGATCATCAGTAATCACCCAAACGACGTGAAGACTTCTGGTCTTCGACCACCGTCTTCATCTTCGACTTATCGTCGTATCAGTTATTCAGAATGGGATAAACCCGGTCTTTTCGAATAACTCGCGTATATTTAAATAAGTGTTACACAAACACAACATACGCCTCATTCCAATTCATCAGTCACTAACCGTAAATTAATCAAGAGAATAATTCCCCAAATATTAACCCCGAAGGCCGAAACCAACATCAGATCAATATCCAGAAAACCATTCTGCTTAGCTAACCGACAGTTAGTTTCTGATTTCACATTCATAGGGAAAGGTTCCCATTAATTTTATCCAAGATAAATTTCTTGAATTTATTCTTTAATCTATTTTTGAATATCAATTCAAACTAGTCGGGATTAGCGAACCTTACCGAAGTAATCATTTGTTTTAATTTCCCAATCCCAACCTATTCATCCCATGAAGTAAAACTGGTTATACTTCATATCTAACACCACGGTGTTATCGGTAAATTCAATTACCATTTCACGTTCAAATCTAATTAAAGATTTAACTATCGCCTGGAGTAAAACTGGTGATACTCCATTCTCGATCATTTCAATCTAATTAAAGATTCATTAAAACTCCACTTAGTTTTAGTCGTTAACTGGGTTAAAGAATCAGTGTCATTTAAAACACGGTTCACGATAAACCCAAAATCACATTCCATTAATTATCGGGTTAAAGAACGAGTGTTATTTAAAACACTATTCACGATAAACCCAAAAATCAATATCAATTCAATTCCAATTAAATATTATTTAATTGGTACACTTCATTAAATCTAAATAAAAAGATTTAATCTTTTCTCAACTGGGTTCAAGAACAGTGTTAGTGAAGACACCATTCACGACAAACCCAAATCACATTCGATATTCAATACAAGGCTCTGAATAGAAAATATATCGGCTTATATTCAATATCGAATTCTACGATTAACAAATGTCGTATTGGAAATAACGATATAAATATATATCTTTCAAATTTCCATAACAACATCTGTATAATCACGAATTCCAACATCGAAATATTCCGAAGATAATTTCGATTCAAATCCATTCTAATGTGATCATTGGAAATTTTGGTTATTTTCAAAACCCTTTTCGAATTCAATTTATTTATTTAAAAATAAATAAAATTATAATTCTAGTTCAAAACTAGTTCATTTCGATAAAAATCTATTTTTATCTTTTCAAACATGAAGTTTTTCATCCCAAAACTTCACAAATCATTTCTTATGATTTTACACAAATTATTACTATTTTTAATAATTTTATCAAGGCCCGTACAGTCGATTTCCATCAATGGCCATCGAACTGCACTTACAACGACCTTTTTCAAATTTGATTTGGACATAATTCCAAATCCAACCGTTAGATTTCAAATTTCTAATATTCATTAGAAAGCTCTTTTCGATACGAACCCAACGGTTCCGGTTTTAGGAGAATCCGACGGTCGGATCTCCCGTAATGTCCGTTTGAAATAAATGGTCGAAATTCGCGAACTGCCGCGGCGCGGCGCGTTCTATTCAGGCCATTATATTATATATATAATATATATAATATATATTTCGTCGATTTCTATTTAAAACGAATTATATGAATAGTTTTAAAATCGTTTCAAAAGCAATTTCAACTTCCATTTCAATTCAAATCAAAATTGAATTCTTCTTTATAAATTCGTTTCAAAATTCATTTCTATTCAATTCAAATTTCAATTCAATTTGAATTCATTTCAATTCAATTTCAATTCAATTCGAATTCGTTTTCAATTCAATTCATTTCGAAATCGTTTTCAACTCAATTCATTTCGAAATCGTTTTCAATTCAATTCGAAATCGTTTTCAATTCAATTCGAAATCGTTTTCAATTCAATTCATTTCAAAATCGTTTTAAAATCGATATAAATATCGATCCACGTCAAAATGGCGTCAATCTAATCAACACGGCTTCATAAATTTCTATTTTCGAATATTCTATTTCAAATGTTTCTTTTTCAAAATAGTTGTTATTATCAAAAATATTTCGTTCAACACATGACCAATCTCAATGAATGAGTACTGTCAACACATGAACTTTTATTTTATATCGATAAAGGTGTAAATTTTATTACTAAAATATTTCATTCAACACATGACCAATCTCAATGAATGAGTACTGTCAACACATGAACTTTTATTTTATATCGATAAAGGTGCAAATTTTATTACTAAAATATTCCGTTCAACACATGACCAATCTCAATGAATGAGTACTGTCAACACATGAACTTTTATTTTATAATATTCTTTATTTTTCAAATTGGAATGAGGCCCAATCAATTACCATATAAAGTTAATTATATGGATTTCCATACAACACATGTATATAATAGCATTGAAAAATAATCAACCATCAACCAAAGTGCACTACACTGTATAAGCATCAAATATAGATATCTAACGCTTATAACAGCCTGTCAATCAATCGATCGACATATTTAATCAATCAGGATGAGTGAACTTCAAATTTCATCCTAACACCCGTGTGGGGTTTCAAACAATCAAACACATATTTTATTTGTGCAGTTGGGCGATGTGTAAAATTTATCGTCCCAATCAATGTCCTTCAAATAGGTGTACATAAACAAACCGTCCGGTTTGTAAATGAATATTTATTTATTCACATTCACGTTAAAAATTATATTTTTAACGATAAAACATTTTATTCCAACATATGAATTTCTATTCAGTTCATTCTTTAAATAAAATGATATTTTTATTTTTCTAACATATTTTAGAAAATTTCGGCGGCATAACGGCACGATACTAGAAACGGGACAAGGCCTAGCCTTATCCCCGGTCTAGTGAAGGCCCACGCCATTCACACATCAATCAAACCATTCAATTCATCAAACAATTCAATTTCAAATCAAATCATATAACTAACCTATGCAACCAAACAAACAAGTCCATGGTCTGTGGACGATTGTGTCGGGTGCTACTAAGCACCGTCTGCATCCTAGTATATATATATAATTAGAAAAGAAAACGAAAGGTGAGAAATTCTCACATATAGCTATCCTAGCTCCACGGCACTTCATTGATAGAAATCTTCATCGCTATCGCATCTTCGTCATCTTCGTTGTCCGCTTCCACTACCTATGTAAAAATTGAATTTTACTTCGATATTCAATATATAAAAAATCATATTTTTAGTTCGCTATTCAATATATAAAAATCACATTTTTAATCCGAAGTTCAATATATAAAAATCACATTTTTAATCCGAAGTTCAATATATAAAAATCATATTTTTCAAATCAAAGTATATATATATATATATTTCTAAACAAAATATATGTATATTTTTCTAAACAAAGTCCATGTATATTTTTCTATTCAAAATCCATGTATATTTTTCTATTCAAAATCCATGTATATTTTTCTATTTAAAATCCATGTATATTTTTCTATTTAAAATCCATGTATATTTTTCTATTCAAACAAAGATGTTTATATTTCCTTAAACAAAGATGTTTATATATTTTTAAACAATGTAATATATATATATATATATATATATTTAAACAATGCGATGTATATTTTTTCTTCATAAAAACTGATTTTGTAAAAATAATGATTTAAACATTGAACAATTAAACGAAGTCATCAGTAATTTTAATTAAGAGATTAAACCTTAATTATTTCACTAACCATTCCATTAGGGTTAACAAGCCCTCATTTTTACAATTCCCAGGCCTCGACATCTTCACCGACTTCCTCTCATTGTCGGCGGTCTTCAGGTGATCGGCGCCCTATCCATGGCCAGCACTCAACGCCCCATTCCAAGCTCCATCGATCCGTACCAACCTCATCTCCAATTTCACACCATATCGCTGCAATTTCTCCTCAATCGCATGCCCTTTGAACCGCCCCCACGCCTTCGCCAGCCCATCGGAAGTCGAGCCCCTCCACCGGCAGCTAGCCCTCGCCATCCCACCCATTTCAGTTCAGGGGTCTTCAATGTCGGATGCGCCATGAAGGAGATTGACGGGTTTTAATTTGGTGGCTTGTGGATTGTCTGTTCATTTTAAAGAGGAGAGGCGGCTGGTTTATTTCAGTTAGGGTTAGAAAGTGAAGTTAGGTTATAAATATATATATTTATATATTATTTAATTCAATTAATTTCTTTATTGGGAAATCTCGCGTCTGAACTTCAAATTAATCCCAACGAATGTCACCCTTAGCCAAATACCCCCATTCCGAACATAATGGGATATGTTTCGTAAGCTGATTCGACCGTTTCGATCAGTTTTCACTAAATTTAAAATATAAATAAATAGAACGGTCAATATTGATTTTAACATACATTTTAATGTACTGGGGCCACATATTGACTCTAAAAATTCCAGAAAAATTACTTCTAACTTCGTATTGACGATACGGTCCTAACAAAACTAGTTTCGTTGAATTCTGAGACCGTTGGAAAAATGGTCATTTTCCAGTCGATTAAAATCAACTGAAACTGGTCAAACGCGTTTTCCTTTGCCACGCTCACATATTGATTCGAAAAATTATGCAATTTGAAATCTAGCAATAACTTAACATCACGGACCCAACAAAACTGGTTTCGTCGAAATCCGAGGTCGTTTGCAAAATTGCTATTTTTAAGGGCCTTATATATATAAAAATATATATAAATTCCACAGCGACTATTTCTAATTTTAAACTGGACATATCTTATCATTTCTAAGATGAAATCTCAGTTTGCTAACTTCGTTACTAAGATATAGTTATACAGATTCAAATATTTCTTGTTTCGTTCAATTCTGACTTATATTGAATTCTGTATATTCATTTGAAATTAGAAATCGAATTTTCGAACTACCGCGCCATTTTCAATTCCTTTTATAATTATATATAATTATTATATATTCTAACGACGACGTATATAATATATACGTTATAATTATATTCAAAATAAATTTCTCGCCGATATTATTTAAAATAATTCATTTTAAATATTCAAAATTCGCTAAAATTACCAAAATAAAAATTTCAAACTGGCCCGCATTTTACGGGTTATTACAGGAACTTAAATTGTCCAACGCATTAAAAAAATTGATACCAACTATGCAGAAGGTTTTTAGAAAATTAGGACTTTAATCTAACATTAAGCTACCTACTTGGTCCGATTTATGTCACTAGATTACCACGGTTTTGCCTTGAATCAAAATTTTCCCATGTACCTGTGCGTTGAGATATAAATTGTGACTTAGATGGCAATAATTGTTGAAGTGTATGATCACATACCAACGCAAAATGATATCTGATCAGAGAAAAATAGAGGAAAACAGAGCAAATCAATGCATGAACAGGCTGACCAAAAGATATGTAATATTGCGTGAACCATTGCAACTGTAGGTTGACATTTTAGCATTCATCCTATTGTTCACATCTATGGCTCAAAAAAAAATATTGATTGTGCAGAAAATGGGACTTAGTTACTTGGAGTTATCTCCTACTACTTGGTATCACTGATGGAGTACTAGAAATTGCAGTTACAGTTATGTATGCTAATGCAGCTACATTAATATATATTCATTAATCCATTTGGTTATAACTAACCTTAAAATATGGACATTGGCAATTGCAGTCATGTAAACTGGCAAGATAATGTTGCTGCCTTGGGAAACATATCCAGTTTTGGCAAAGACTTGGCTGAGTTACTCAATACAACAGTGATACCCATTGATGGTCTCCACTACAAATTCACTTTCTAACACAGATCTGTGCATAGAGTTTTGTAGCATGAAATACAAAGCAACCACTAAAGATGGTCTAAACAATTTTTGTTCATCCATTAATCCATATGATTATTAACACTTTTTGTTTTTCATGGTATAAAAATGAATAAGTGCAGGCACATAAAGATAGTAGAACTAGGGGATATGACATAAATTTAGATATTAAACTTCATTATTAGCGACGATTTGGTTGCTATGCCTACTTCAATCGCAAACATTCACAGTGTACTCAAGAAGTCCGGAGTTAGTGATATGGACGTTGTAGAAGAGACTAGCTTCGAACTTGATGTGAGCAAGGTAAGTTGTATTTCGCTTTTACACTGTTATTATTCAATTTACCAATTCTTGAAACATAATGCAAACAATCTTGTATCTAATTAAGCATATCGATGTATATTTGAAACATATGTTTATGCAATGTTGTTGCATTATGGTTTTATTTGTATTGACTATCGTCTTTATGCTTGAATGCTGGCATGCATGTTGTCAACTTTGGGAGCTGTGGCGTTTATACTTGGGATTTGCAATTCCATTTCAATGTTGTCTTCAAGTTCATGTAGGATCGTACGGGGCTAAGTTCAGATATCTTAAGTTCAGCTCTCAAACTATATGTTAATGCATTTCAAAATTTTATTTTGGACATAATTTCCAATGATACCTCCTCTTAGTTGAATAACCCCATGAAAAGCATTAATGTTCTAGTAATTTAACATGGTTTAACTTTTAGATATCATTAAGTCGAATAACCCCAATTATTCGACTTTGTGCTTAATTGTTGATTTAGATATCATAGGGGTATGAACCATTTGTTTCATTTGAAGGGCTAAAGCAGCTTCATCGCTTTTTGTTTATTCTTGGAATTACACATGTTCATCGCTTTTTGTTTATTCTTGGATTACACATGTTCATCGCTTTATGTTCAAAAGTCTTATTATGTTTATGTTTATTATGTGCATCGCTATCTCTTAATTTTGGCGACTTATTAGATGCAATAGCAAATGCATTTGGAGTATGTAGATTGATTGATCTGCATGTTACAGTTTAATTACATAAGAAAAATGTTAAATTTTGATTATATTGCAGGTAGATTTGGATGGCACATTTCTTGTTCTGGGACTAGCAGCTGCTACTGGTTTAGGTTTTGCTGCCTTGGTTGAGGTATGCAATGCGTATATAATGTGTTTCTTCTGAGTATAAACTAATAGAGAGTTAATACTGCAGATTAAAACTTTGCTTCAACTGTTAGGCTCTGCAGCTATTGTGCAGTTTATGACCAAGAAGTTGCTGCTTGTGGAAGTTAGTCATTGTTTTCACATTTATATTTCAAATCAAGTTGGATAGTTGAATTACATTTTTCATCAGTACTCTAAAAATTTATCTGCAGGATCTCAAAAAAACAATTGAACAAGTTGACAAATTCTTAAATACTGTAATCGTTCCCAAGGAAAATAGTTAGCGATATAAAGGTATATATGTTTTCAAACATCCATGCTTATTATGTTTTTGGGCTTTCTTTGCTTCTTTTTATGGTTTTGCTGAAGAATTTAGGTTTGTTTTGCGATGGGTTTAATCTGATCTTTTGAGTGCTAGGCTTTGCCATATCTTTCCTTCAATGCTCTTGGTTTTCTATGTTGGATCTGAGTTGTTTGTGTGGTGTTAAAGTAAGATAGTCCTCCACTCCTCCTGGTCGTTCTTTATTTTGTTGCAGAATTTATACTGCTGCTCCACTTTCTTGGTATTCTTGGTTTTGATTTCTTATTCGCTGGAGCTTGTTTCTCTTTGGAGTGTTAGTGCTTAATCCTGTTGTCGTGTTGTTTGTTCAAGTGACTGTACTTTGTTTTTGTGCTGTGTATGTTTTTCCTTTTGAGTTGGCCTTTGTTTTCTTTTGTATAGTATTTGTTGTATTGTAGTTTTATTTATGGCCAACTCAAATGTTATGTAATATTTTCCTATGTAATCAAGCACCCCTTTATGAATAAAATAAAATAAAATGGGTTGACTGACCATTTCTTGAATTTTGAACTGAGTTTGTGATGAATGAAGCACACCAAAATGTCAAAACAATATTATGAGAAAGAGTATTTTTAGAATAGAAATAAGTTAAAATGGATGGTCTTGCATGCTGTTTGATTGCTGTTACATATTATCTATATAATTGGCATTCGCTTTAGTAATTGACTTGCTGTTTCAATTACTGTTACATATTACTTTTAAGTTCTAACTCATATTCTTTTTCTAAACTTCAGTAACTGAAGGCTAACCTTTGTAAAATCCAAATTGTTTTCTGTTTTAATAATTTCTGTCAATGTATAATTCCTAAACAAGGTTGATGATAAATATTGCATCATGATTGTGAAATCTACCTTAATACAGGAATAATTGATCAACTCCATTAGCTAGCATATTAATATAGCAGAAATTTTGAATAAATTAAAGTAATGTTTACAAAGATTAAAAATAAAATATATAGTCATCTGTTGAGGATATTATTGAATTTTCATTTGCCCACCTGAAATGTCATATGTATACTGGAATATTATTTACTGTTAGTCTGTATAGTTCTTATACCATATTATGCTCAACTGATACAAGAATGCCATTATCTCGTTTTAGGTGGATAAAAATCATTTCTTCAAGTATTATATATTATTTTAATATATCATTTTCAACTTTTAATTGTTAATTATGTATTTATTTAATATTCTTTTTTGAATAAGGCAAAATTATTTTTGAAATTTATAAAGATTTATAAAAAATATTTTTAAAATTACAAATCCATACGGTCGGTTTTCCCACCGTTGTGCGGTTATACTAGTATATATCCCGAGAATGGTTATGTTGGTATACCAACTGTAAGGTGACAATATATTCAGAACATTCAAGCGAAATGAATGGTCGGTCATGTGTGGTCGAGTTGTAAGATGTTCTTGTTGAACTCCAGTGTATCGCTTCTAGAGTACACAGATCGGAAGGTGATTACATACTTTGTCATAGTTGGAAATACATTACCCAATAAGAGCCCGCGATTTGGGCTCATCCACTAATTACCCTATTAAGCCCGTTTAAGCAATTTTTCACCTTCCAAACCTTGTTTCAGCCATATCTCCCAAACGGTAAGTCCGTTTGATTAATGTGACCACTCTACGAAAAGTTAAACCATCATCCGAATCCAATGGAAGTGGTTTTAGGTCAAAACTCCTTACCAATCAAAAGTTATAAGAGAAACAAGATTCTCCAGGGGCAAAACGGTCATATAAAATTTGGCAAAAATCCTGAACATGGGAAATGACCCCAATAGTCGTTTCCCAAAGTTACACAACTATGTGACTTCTTATGAAAATAAATATTCTATGATCGTCTGGTTCGTAGAATGCGGGCCATTACACTCTAGGTGGTGCTTTAATGTGACCATGCAGATGGCATTAAAGGCATTATTTCCACAGTGTGCCAATGAGTGCCTTAAAAGTGCTGAGGACATGGTGATTGCGATGCGCTAAAGAATATCTTTCCTAAAATGTACCTCGAAAGTCCAAGGACTTTATGTAGAACTTATTAGATTGCACCACGTGGTTAGAAATTTGTACTTATCACTGATGAATTTCCTTAAAAAAATCTTATAACTTTCCTTGCCATGTAAAATAATTGATAACCGCTTCGAGACCTCGCCATTGATTAATATAATGTCCAACAGCACGATGATAGAGAGGATAAACTCCTCCATGATTCCTTTCATTTTTCAAACATTTATATCTTGATGGATAATAATTGGGATGATCTTTAATCAAGAAATAGATGTTCTCATAGAAGTAATCAAGAGGCAGTCTTTTACAGACCGAGCCTTAATGATGCTTAAGCCTTTTAGAGCTGACATTATTTTTATTCCCAACGACTTCTTTTTAGATATTTATGAGAATTATGAGCAATATTAATAGTTTCTTTACCTTTTAAAGCTAATTCAATGAAATCTTTTTTAGATGTCTTTTTAAAGGTGATCCCTTTTGGTCATTTCCTTCCTTATCCTCATAAAAGAATTGTCTATTGCTACATTGCTTTTTGAAATTAGTCAGTCCCATTTGGAATGGACTGATGTTCCACCTGTCAAGATTATACAGATTCATTAGCCTCCTCTTGTATTCGAAGACGTGTAATACCATTTGTCTTAGCACTTGCTCCACGTGTTCTCATATGTCATTTGTAATTCGGTATTGAGAAGTTGGTACAACTATCTCTAGTTCACTTCATCCTAGTTTTGACCTGATTGTAGTCCTCGGGTGATTAGTTTGGAATTCAAAATAAGAAGGTATAGGCATAGTAAGGTATATCCTTTAAGCCTCGGTGGTGCAAGAGACTCAAACCAACTTCTAACGCTAAACATGTTAACGAGCTACTTCGTTAGTACCCCAAAATTTCTAGCCGAAGCCAAAAGTTGAGGATTTATGCTTGAGTCGAAGCATAAGTCGATATTCTGAAGTTGTATCCCTATTTGGAACTTAAATAATTGAGTCCAGATCACAGGTCGAAGCCTCTTTAGGAGTTTTGGGGTCAAAGCACTTGGATATATCTAACTCAAAGTGAATCGACCCAAAACATGTTTGGTCGAAACACTTACATTTGGTTCATCTTGACTTGAGATTGTACCAATTCGACTAAACTTGTTTTGGGTTGATTTGCTTCAAGTTGAGTTAGATCTATATCCAAGTGCTTCAACTCTGAGCCTCTAGAAGGGGCTTCAACTTAAGATATGGGCTCAATTATTTGAGTTTGAAGTAGTGATTCAACTTTGGAATATTGACTAGTGCTACTAGTTAAGCATAAGATCACAACTTTTGGTTTCACACTAGCCATCATGGGTATTTACAAAGATATTAGTAAACACATTCTAACCAATGTAATAACCACTCAAGGGATACTTTACTTTTGTTCTTTTATTATGCGCAAGATGATGTATTCGAAGTTAGCCTTTCATTTATTTTCATGATTGTCTTCGTCAAGTCCGAAGAATAGTTAAGCACAATTATTATATCCCTTCTTATTATTCTTACTAAGTCATTATGATCTTCATTTCGTCGGAAATTGTCTTTTCATTTCTAAATGCATGCAAATAACATCTTTTTGTTGATAGAGGCCAGAATTCCTAAATTCATCGATTATTATGAAATCCTGAGTGAAGAATACATCTTGTTCCTGTTCTCCCTCAATCTAAGATATCTAAAACCAACAACCGTACTCTATTAATGCCTCTCTTTAGCCATATTTTAGTCGAAAATGCTTGGATATCATCATGGGTGAAGAATACATTTAAGCCCGTAGAAAATATATTCACTTATATTTTATTTAAGTGAATATTAAGCTCACATCCCTATTTTGAAACTTAATTAGGCTCACATCCGGTCATAAACTTATTATAAATTAGGTCCCTGTTTTCGAAACTTATAAAATAATAATTAAAAAAATAAAAAAATTCGTAAATTAGTAATAAAATAAATTATGCATTATACAAAAAATTCAGTTCAAAAAACAACAAAAATCATGTCAGAAAGAAGAAAACAGCAAAAAAACAGAAAAAACTGCAGTTAAATGCATAATATTATGCACCTTTTTGAGTTTATTGCATGCATATGTTCAATTATTACAGTTCTTACAGCGCCTAGATTTAACTGTATATTTTCAGTTCATTTTTGTTTGCATCCAAATGTGCAAATATCTCAGAAAACATGCACACATGTGTGCAACATTTTTATAGGATAACACGTTAGCTAAAGTAGGGACCTAATTTATATATAAAAAAAAAAACCCACCCCCTATTTTCTGAGTTCCGCCTTTTAAAAAAAAATGTGCGGTACTTCATAAAAAAAAAATTCTAAAATCTGGAAATAATTTCAGGATTCCACGGAAATCAAAAAAAAAATAGTTGCATACATTTATGCAATTATTACTGATAATTGCATATATGTATGCAACTTTTCCATAAGCTGTGTTCGGTTTGGAAATCTGAAAATAAAACTGCACAAATGTGTGCAAGTATTTGAAATATTTGCACACATGTAAGCATGTATTTGCATGAATAAAAATCAACGAAGATGAATGTAGTGAAAAATAAGCACGGATGTATGCAGGAAAATGATATATCTGCATACTATTATGCATTTAACTGCAAATTTCGTTTTTTTCTGTTTTTTTATTTTTGACGCCTTGTTTGATGGTTTTTTGTTCTGAATTTTTTAGCGTTTACATGTTTTATTTAAATACGAATTTACATGATTTTTTTATATTTTTTTGATGAATTTTCAGAAAATAGGGACCTGATTTACAATAAGTTTATGACTGTTTTTTTTTTATATTTTGAAACTTAATAGGGACCTCTAAAAAACGCACCATTTATTTAATTGCTTATTGAAATCGGTCATTATATATTTATAACTATTGCAATATATATTAATAATACAATTATTTAAATAACAATCAAAATATTGTAATTAGCCTATCATAAATAGTAATTAGTTTAACTAATTGAAATAATTATAAATTAGATAAATCATTCGATCAAAAGAGAATTCATCATTTTAGTTGTGTTACTTGTTATGTAACAAGCTACCCAGAACGGGCCTAAATCCTGACCCAAAGAAGACGCATCGAAACTTAAAACAATTCTAAATAGATCGTTGATTTCTATGATAAATGAATCTATAAGATCCAAACTATAATAGAATCAGAAGTCATAACAGAATGGACAAGGTAAAATAGTAAATAAGACGTACCATTTCGTAAAACCATAATAATATCTAAATACAACATAGCCTCAAAGTCATAAATACTAAGTCATATATATAGGTATATCATAGATATAATACTAAATATCATACATAATGATAATAACTAAATAAAATAACTATCATCATTACCATGTCTTATATCATCAAGCTTGAACTACAAAGGTCGTCCTACCTCACTTATGTTATTATGAGAAGGAGGTCAGAACAACAAGTTCATGTGAATAAAATCTTTAAGTTTATACTCATTTACTTGAACTTGGACAGTATAAAAACTATAAAGGTCATGTTAAGCAGTAGTACACACATGTACAAATATTTGTTTATTAATATATATATATTGGAAAGAGACGAACTCTTCAGTTACTTAAGGCCAAATAAAAATAAGGGAAGATTCCAACAATCACTTAATACTTTAGGTTGATTTCTATAATTACTTAAGACCCAATGGCTGACCCAAACACTTAGATCTCATTCCTTGTAGACATTGCAAAATATTTAAATACTCGCAAAATAACACGAGAGATAGTATGCAACCGCTTAGGACCGGGATAACATGTGAATACTCTATCATTTAATACCTTACCAATAGACGACCCTTGTCGTGACTGTCTAGATCGCACTAAAGGCGAACTCCTAGCCACTTGATACTTCCTATGGGCAGGTTGTTCCCCTTACATATGTTAGGCGAACTCTTAAATAGCCCACCCCTAAATAGACCCGCGCTATAGTCACAAGAGGTAGAGATTAATCTTCTTAAGAAAAACCTAATCAATTCAAGAATATTTTATTCCTCAATCGAAAACAATTAGAGAAAGGTCCTCGATTACTTAATACATAATAAGGGAGGGGTTTATGACTATAGCCCAACTCCTAAGGATAAACTCATTAGGAAAAGCGTGATTCCAACTACTTAATACCCCTTTAAGGCGGATCATCCCCTTAAGACCTTTCTCACGGCAGGTCGATCACAACGCTAAATGGACCATGGCACTAGATGTGTCTTGTTAACCCACGTTCTTGTAATGGCTAGGAGCCGGGTTATCTGCGCAAACTTCAACTACTAGGAGGGATTAATCTCATGCCCTAATGCCACTTAATACAAAGGAAAGGCCACTAACACACACTAGCACACAAATTCCTAGCAAGGACAATAAATTCAAAAATCTTAATTTTTAACAGTAATTATGTATTTAAGGTACATAAATATGCAATAAAAAATATTAATAATAACGCATTAAATAGGCACAGGTGGAAAATGAACTATTCATCCAAATTGTAGCCTGTATTCAAAATAATAGATTTATAAGTCATTTTCCCTACAAAGGACTTGTAATCATAGGTATGTCATAGGTCAAAGATCCAAAAAAGGATTTATATATTAAGTAGGCTGACAGTAACAATATATACTATAGACAGACTTGTAATCATAGGTCTCAAATTACTTCAGTAAACCAAAGGGACTTATTTAACAACATATGTATATTTTTATTTTAGTCCAGTTCCAATTTTTTTGATTTATGTAAATTTCATTGAAATAAAAGGATTTAGGTTTCATGTTGTTTTATGACACTCAAATCCATCATTTTATGAATAAAAAAGAAATTTAACTTCATACAATTTACTGTCATTTAATCCATTTTTTTCATATAAACCTAGCTTTTGGATAAGTGGAGTAAAAAATGTAAAATAAACGATTTTTATGTATAAAAATCCCTTTAACTTAAATTCATAACCCAAAATCCATATAAAGAACATATATTGACACTTCCACTTTATTTGGAGATTTAAGGGAGTTTTAGTTCAGTTTACTTAATTCTCAAATCTCTTAGGCATATACAATCCAATTTTTATACTAAACTAGTATAGATAAAAAGGAAACTGCAAGTACGCACTCGCAGCCTTTGGAAAAGAGAACTATGTTCAACCCTAATTGAAATCCTTCTTTGGATGTTGCCACATGAATCAAATCCAAAACTTCTATTTTTATGTTGCATATGTGTAAAATCAAGAAGGGATCATATATGTATGTAAAGGTTAGATCCAGAACTAATAAAATAAAATAGAACAAGGAGGAAAAGAAGAAGAAAACTAACCTTCCATAAATATGGATTCAAAAAAGATAAATTGGAGAAACGTAGCCACAAGAGATTGTAAATTTTAATTTGGGCTCTAGGGTTCTATTTATAAATGGCAGAGTGTATAAAAGCTATCAAATTTGAATAATAAAATATGAACCGTTCATAGCACAAAAACTTAAAGAAATGGACTAGAAACCCCTGGCCGCCACTCCTTTATTCCTCACAACATGGTCGACCTCCCCTATATAGGGAGGTCGACTCCCCTTCTTACCTGGGCGTAGTGAATTTATCTAATGCATCAATTATTTATTACCACTTAATGTTAATTAATTTGTGTTTAATGTCTTTAGTTTATCTCCTATTTGCCTATATATATAAACATAAGTCCAAATTCAAATCTAGAATATTCCTTTATGCTTATTCACTAATTCAAAATCAAATTGTAGTAAGTTTAAATTTAAATTTCAAAGTTTATTTATTTTAAATTTCAAAACTTTTTATTTATGTATTTTTCATACAGACTCCATTTTCAGCAGTATATATAAAAACGAATCACAATATCTCTATGAACGCAATAGTATAACTTTTGTGGTCAAATTCCATAAGTATTATATATCCTTATTTCGACATATTATTATTATTATTATTATTTAATTATTATAGTTTTATATGTCTATTTAGAGTATATTTTATAGGGTGTTACAGTTAGATGTGAATTTAGTAAGTTATTAACGTCGAACTACTTGGATGATAACGTTCACATGTTACTTAATTTATGGTTTAATATTTTAACCTAATTTATAACTTATTTAGTTTTAGTAAAATCCAGTTTCACCTTATTAAGCGTTAATCGATTACAACTTTTGTTTATTTCAATTCTTTTTGCCAAAGTCATATCACTTTGAACCTATGAAATTTGGTAGTGATCAAAATTTCAGTATTGCACATTTACTTAACCGTACTATTTTGATAAGAAATTTTGACCTTGAGTTGAATCAAATTGGTTGTAATGCAAACCTCATAAAATAGAAGAGATGAATCATAAGGGGCATCACTTTCAGAGCTTTTACGTGATCCAACTATGACCACTCGATGGATGTCGCGTAATTATTCGACTATAATCAAAGTAGAGTTTTCATATTGAAGATCGATAGTATTCACAAGTTGAGAGAACTATGTAAATTAGTCACATCAGTATTTTTCTCTTGATCTTAGTTATATTAACCAGTAAAAAGTTATCAAGTTGATCATTCTAAAGGTATTTAACAACTATTAGTACGTAATGGGCTAGATGGTCTAACAGTTGAAGCTGTATAGTTTTCTCTTTGTTGGATAGCTATACGGCCTACCTAGAAGATTGCCGCCCAATGTTGGCTCTATCATATGTCGATCATAGGAGCCTTCGTTGTTGGTCTTCACCTTTCATGTGGCCTTGTCAATCCTATGACAACTCAGTAGTGGCTAGGACCACACATGAACTGGAGTCACTTCCTCTGAGTGACCCAACATTATTTCCTTTCATTGGCACTTTAGGCTTCCCTTTGTGCCCGTCTCCACCCCTGGCTTGTCCATGTCTTCTTCCTTTGTGTCTTTTACCCTTCTTTGTAAGGCCGAGACAGCAATCATTAACGATCGTTTATCTCAGCTAACTAAGAATTCATGTCCGTCATGCTCCGGTGCTTCCTTCTCATTTTCATATGATCAGATCTCAGAGGACTATGTTGGGCTCCCTGAGTCCTATGAGACGACTAGTCGCTCATCCGACCTCCATGTTCGATCATCGCGTCATAGACTGAGATTGGTTCCTCGCACCCCTGACACCATTCACACACGCTATATAGCAGCTTCCGAGCAGATCTTGAGATCTACTTGACATACGCTTTATCTGATCTGAGCGGAGGTGTTGTATTGTAGTGTTTCAACTTTTTGTTGCTTCTGATCCTTGGATGCTTTCATCTGAATGGTGAATTTCTTGTTCTGGAACGTTCGTGGGATTGGTAACGATGCTTCTTTGGCTAGACTAAAAGACATCGTTAAAAATCATTATGTCTCTATGGTGGCACTTCTGGAGCCTTTTTAGGTCTGGAGGTAATCATCAAGTTGGTTCTCTCCATTGGCTTTAGGGATGCCCTAGCCAACATCTCTGCAAAGATTTGGATCCTTCGGTCCAAAGATGAAGTGGTCCGTCCGACTCTTCTCAACTTTTATCTATGGCTTGTTCGGTTCCTTCATTTACTGCCTCCTTTTTTTTCTATGGTTTAAGCTAAGTGTGATCGGACCGAAAGATTGATCTTTCGGCCTGACATCCTTTTTCTTTCTGTTTTGGGTTTTTCTGTCTCGGTGTTAGGAGGTGACTTCAACGTCGTCACCTGCCAAACCAAGAAACGGGGATGCGCTTCTATTAACCGTGCTACGGTAGCGGATTTTAACGCCTTTATCATTAACTTGGGTCTTACTGAGGTTTCTTTTGTCGGATCGGCTTTTATTTGGTGTAATAACCTGGAAGAGCCTAACCTGATTCTTTCTAGACTTGACATATTATTCGGAACAGAAGGTTGGTTTAACCTTCCATTCTCTTTCTCTGTTTCGCATCTGCATCGTACCTTTTCAGATGATGCTCCTATGATTCTTCGCTGCTTGCCCCATATTCTCTATAGTCCTTCCTCTTTTAGGTTCCAGAGTATGTAGAGATCCCACCACACATTCATCGAGTTGTGGAAGATTCATGGAACGCTCGTGCTTTTATCTCCTAATTTGTTGTTTTTCTTTGAAGCTGAAGCGTCTCATTTCAAAAATATCTTCAACCGTTCGAGTGGCCTAAGAGACTCTTATTTGAGCAGAATCATCTTTTGACGAGGATCCTTCTCCTGCTAACAAGGAGGCGTGGGCGATTGCCCCGCTGGCCTTCTCATCGTAACTTCATATTGAGAACAACTATCTTCGCCAAAAGGTAAGGATTAAGTGTGTAGTCGAAGGAGATATGTACTCCAAGTTCTTCTATTCTTCTATTCGTAAGTTGAATAATATTCTTACGATCCATCAGATTCAGCGACCTGATCTCTCTATGTCTTCCATGTCGAAGGAAGTAAAATAGACTATTCTTTCTCCTTTCCAATCTTTTTCGGTTTTCCCTCTATGCATGTCTCCGATCCGACCCTGCTAGCTTTCATTCCAAAGATGGTTCTTCATTCGGAGAGTGTTGATCTTTCCATACCTCCTTCCTTGGAAGAAATACGTGCTTTTGTCTTCCCTTTTCGTAAGGATAGTGCGAGTGGGCCAGAAGACTACAACGGGGTCTTCTTCTGGAGAGTCTGGTCGATTATTCAAGCAGATTTTTCCCTTATAATTCGGTATTTCTTCTCGGGTAGAGCTCTCCCTTAGGGATGGACGTCCACCAATCTGGTCCTTATCTCCAAATGCGAAAATCCTAGTTCGTGTGCGGATTTTTGCCCGATCATCTTATGTAATTTATCTAACAAGGTTATCTCTGAGGTTCCAGCATCTCGTGTTGCTCTGTTTCCGGATCGTATTATCTCCTCTTATCAGACTGGGTTTGTTAAAGGATGATTGATCATGGCTAACATCCTTTTATCCCAGGAACTAATTTCCCAAATCGATCGGAAGGTCAGAGGTTCTAATGTGGTCGTTAAGATGGACATGGAAAAGGCTTACGATTGCATGTCTTGGTTTTTCGTCATTAAGGTTCTAAGGGCTTTTGGCTTTCTAAAACGCCTTATCGATATTATCTGGAGGCTTATTTCAAACTGCTGGTTCTCTATTCTTATTAACAGAATAACCAATGGGTATTTCAAGGTGGAAAGGGGCATCGTCAGGAAGACCCTCTTTTCCCTTCTCTATTTGTCATTGCTGCCGAGGCTTTCGTACATGGGTTGCACTCACTCACGATAGCAAGTTAGATTTAGAGGTTTTTCATCCCCTCAGGCCATCCTCTTATTTCTTCTCTTTCATTTGCTAACAACATTATCATTTTCAATAATGGTGGTCATTTCTCAGTTCGTCGCCTTCTAGCCTCGTTCAGCAGTACGAGAGGTGTTCGAGACAACTCATTAATTCTGCTAAAGGTTGCTTCGTTCCTGAAACACCCCACCTCCGTTAAGGTCACTCACCAAGGGAATGTCTTAACTTTGGTGGAGGTTTATAGGTAAAAGTCACAGATAAACAAAAGACAGATATAAACACATATGTGTAAGCAGCGGAAAACAAACAGACTTTCATTTCATAAATACGTGTTCATACAAAACATTTCCATAATTGTCTCACAATACTTCCAAAACATTACATCATCATTTTATGTCTTGATTATTAAATAAAGAAGCATGAAACATAATTAAAATTGCATAATTCCCCATAGAATGTGTCCAAAAGCCATAGCCAAGGAAAGAGAGTCCAAACCATACATCTACTGTCTTGAAGCTTGCAAAGAGTCTGACTAAGCTGGATTGTTTCCTCCCTGTGGACCTGGGGGGAAACAGAAGAAAAGAAGACGAAAGAAAAACAGAGTCAGACATAAAGCCTGGTAAGTCTAGTGACTCTTCAGTATGTGAATAAGAAAAAGAGCGTGACAGGAATAAACTGGAAATAGGAAAGTATCATAAACTAAGATAAAGTAGTTTAGAACCGAATATACTACCGCACCCCACACTATAACTCTGCACCTACTTGTACTTGTTTTGACTGGCACCCCATGATCAGGGTGAAGTGATCCCCTTTTTCTAAAGATCGGCTCCTACTCGGATAATCATATGTGTCATACGGCCCCCAATGATTGTAGATACCTATGCTGGTCCCACCATGGGGTGTATCAAGTCCCGTGGTGGTGGCCCGACACAATTCTAAAATACATAGGTTATACTACTGATGCCCAGTGCCCTGTTTGTCTTCTCCGAAGTGTGTGCACGCCCGCACTCCGTTAGAACCTACACTGCTGCACTAACCGCCGTCGCTTTTGACCGCTTATAATCAGCCCAGTAATCGTGCCCCACCCTGCCTAGTTTCAGGGTAACATGATACCTAATTGGGTTACTGCTGAAATGGGTCCCCGTTACTAGGGTTTTCTAGTCAAAAATGTTAAGTGGTTAAGTGCCTGTATTAACCTAACCCCACCCATCAGTTTTTGTTAACATGTTAAGTTGGTTAAGTGTTTTAGTTAACTTAACCCTACCAATCCTAACTTAGCTTTGATTTATTCATTAAAGCACCGACCACTCACATTAGACAGGTATTGTTGTGGTTACTGGACAGCCGATCGGTTCCAGGCAGGTTTACACCGCAACTCAGTCTAACCTCGGGTCCTTATTGGGCTTAGTGCCTTAACCTCCCACATTGGATAGGTATTGTTGTGATTACTGGACAGCCGGGCGGGTCCGGGCGGGTTTACATCACAACTCAATCCAACCTCGAGTTAAGCACATTCGTATTTTCTAGATTTACATATTTGTTCTTTTTATGTAAATGTGTTAACAATTAAATGTTATGGCCCATTTTCAAGTTCATCATTTTTGGTACAAAAATTAATACCATTTAAATGTCACCAATTTATTGGCATGTTCCAATCATGCCAATACATATATTTTCATGTTTAATCCCAACGATATTCCCCCGTTTGTACGTTCACAAGATTATAATGAATGTTGGGCTAGATATTTCAGCCTAACTTATAAGCATAGAAGGGAAAGCCAAGAACATGAAATATTCTAAATAACATAAAGGGTGTGTGACATATGAACTTGCAACTTTGCGATCTAATTAACATGGGTTTCAACTTGTCATGTGAACTTGCATTCAAATAAGAATCTAATTAAATAGGTGTCACATGAAATCGCATAATTTAGACTTGCATAAAACATAAGCCTAAACATATTTTTATCTAGGCCTAACTTCAAACACAAACTAGCATGTGACAAAGTTATTACATGTCCATAAAAATGTCTATTATTGACATTAACCCAAAAGTGTGAACTAGGTCAAATCATGTATCATATTATAACATGAAACTTGTAATAATCGTGTGAAACTAAATGGTACTTGGTATGGACCCAATTACAAACTTGCAAGGAACATAAGAACATATACATGGGGTTTAATCATGTAGGCATAATGGTCTTAACATAGAACATGTGTATATAAGTCTTAACTTGGACTTAGAAAAATGTATACAATCTATGTTAAACATATAAATATATAGGTGTAAATCCTAACATTAACCATATACTTGTATGTGATGTTGCCTTCATTCTAAATGTACAACATGACCAACATCAAGTCAATTATACCACAAACATCCCAATACCATTCACAATACAATCATTGCAATACACAGATATGAATTAGCATCGTCGTTATACAATAGTAAAATTCCATTTCCACTTTACATCGAATCAAGTCTTAATTTTATTCTCATCGGAAAAATCACTATACTTACAACAAACAACGATCTTGATTTTTTGGTTTCTGAGTTCTGAATTTGCAATGCTTTCCTTTGGGTAGATAAACATTGTTTGAATCTTGTTTTTACTTTAGTTTTGCTCGTCTCTAAGCTTTCTCCAACTGACGGCTACTCTTAGTTTCCTCCCGGCAGCATGACGACTCTAGCTCTAATTTTTTGTGTGAATTTAGGTTGAGTCTTAGGTTGTATTTATAGAATTTCAGATTGATTTGAGCCGTCAGATGATCATAGAGTGAATCCAGACCATACACACCAAGAGGAGCCAATCAGGAGGTGACAAGTCAGCCCATGTGACACACCAAGACTCAGAAATTCGACCAGAACCCGACCAGGCCAGCCAAGACCTGACCAGGTCGACTGGGCAGGTCGACCCCCAGGTCGACCCCCGGGTCGACCACATGGTCGACCTGGGTACCCAGGTCGACCCCCTGGTCGACCTGGGTCCTGGGCGGGAATTTTCCCGCCAAGACCAGTTTGGGTCTGTTTTCGAATTTCAAACTGAATTTTGAACTGTTTGAATTTTAAATTGAATTCTGAAACTTTCGGAGGTCATAACTCCTTCATACGGAGTCCGATTTACGCAAACTCGGACTTTATCTCAAGCAGAATTCCGAGACGAACGCAATGGCGTAACCCGTTTCCCTTAATCCTTTTAATTAGAATTAATTATACTTTAATTTGTGAAACTTAATCTTACAGAATTACGGGGTGTTACATTCTCCCCCTCTTAAAAGGATTTCGTCCCCGAAATCTTCAAGTTTAGGAAGAATGTATATTCTACCATCCAATCGTCCATCCACTCAACCATCATACACAAGCGTCCATTGTCCTTAAAAGACTTCTAATGCTTCATGATCATATGCATAGTTTGTGTATATGTCCTTATCTAATTCAAAAATTAGGCGGTCTACTGATTCAGTTGACCTCCTTAATGCAAATCATGTAAGTGTCATGAATCCATTATGTATGCAAATTTTTCCCTACTCATAATTCTACATGAGTGCGCAACCATTCATATAAATGCGACATCCATGTGACAACACATCAAGTTTCAGCCATATACAAATATGAATACATATATGCATATGCAATATGAAGTGACTGAGCCGATCTAAAACCTAGGGTGTGTGTGTATATGCATCCACGAGCAACCACTAGCAATCACTAGCAACCACTTGCAGCCATCATCCATAACATGTTTTCAAATACATGTTTGCATTCATTAGTTTTCTGCCTAAGGAGTTAGGAAAAGGACCGAGAAAATATACCTAAAAAGATAGATACAAGCATAACTTAAGGAAAAAGAGAGATCAAAGATGTACCCTCAAAAAGAAAATGGTAGGTCGCGCGTATTATGTCCTCAGTTTCCCAAGTCGCATCTTCCTCAGCGTCGCTCCATTGAACTTTAATGAGCTTGACTTCACGGTTGCGTAGCTTTTTGATTTCAGTTCCCAAGATACGAGTTGGAACTTTCCTCACAGTTGCTTCTCGTTCTATCTCAACTTCTTCTAGAATGCTTGGCTCCACCACTTCCGCAGACTCATGTAAACACTTTCGTAGGTGAGAAACATGAAAGACATTGTGGACTCCAGCCAATCTTTCGGGCAGCTCTACTCTATAAGCCATCTTCCCAATCTTCTCGATGATAGGGAACGGCCCTACAAATCTTGGTGCTAGCTTTCCTGCGGATCCAAAGCGAACGACGTTCCTTAAAGGAGATACCTTAAGGAAAACTGTAACAACCCGCATTCTACGCATCAGAGGATCATAGAATATTTATTTCTTTCTCATACGAAGTCGTATGGTCGTGTAGAGTTGGGGAATGACTATTGGGGTCATTTACCATGTTCATGATTTTTGTCGATTTTTAAATGACCGTTTTACCCCTAGCTGATCTTATTTCGTCTATAACTTTTGATTGGAAAGGAGTTTTGACCTGAAACCACTTCCATTGGCTTCGAATGATGGTTTACCTTTCCGTAGAGTGGACACATGTGAAAACGGCCTTACCGTTTGGGAGAAATGGCTGAAATAAGGTTTGGAAGATGAAAAACTGCTTAACCGGGCCAAATAAGGTGATTAGTAATTGGGCCCATGACCCATTTCGGGATTAGGGTTATGTGGGGGCTGAAATGAGTTAGGTTTTCATTTCATTTCAGTTTTCTAGCCTCCACTTACCTCTTGGAAACCCTAAAAATGGCCTCCAACCTCTAAAACACCTCCAAATTACTTTCTACTTGAAGATTGGGCTTGGCAACATCAAATCAAGAGAGATCTTCACCAAATCAAGATTAGAGCTGCTGTTTTGTATTGGAATTCACACCAAATCAGAGATTTATTTCAGATCTAAGGTTTATTTGTGGCTAAGGTGAGTGATTAGCTTGCTTTTACACTAATTATGGTAATTAGCGAAGATTAGCGAAATTATAACTCAGAAAATTCTAGAGAGATTTGTAAAATTCCAGAATATTATTTTATGACTCTGATATGAATTTGGGTTAATTTGGACTAATTTTGTTAATCCCGGAATTTAGGGGATTAAGAGGTGGTTAGTGATAATTAGCGAATTTATGCATGTTAAAAATCTAGAAAAATATTTATAAATTCTTAAATGATGTTTTAGACCTCTGTTAGTAACTTGGGTTAATTTGGTTAAGTTTTGCTAATCCTATCATTAGTTATGCTTGAACATGTTTAAGGGAAAATATGGGGTTTTGGTTATGTTTGATCCATTTTAACCTATCATATTGATGTTTTGGTGTTTGAGGTCACTTCTACTTGTTGCTATGAATGTATGGTATGCTTTGTGGTTGGTTACAAAAGTTAGAATGGTTGAAAACGTCGTCGAATGGCGTAAAACACTCGCTGGAGAAGTTGCAGGAAAACGGTGCAGGTTTTCGGATCGGATCGGCTGGATGGGCTCGGACCGGATAGTGGACTGGGCAAGGGATCACCGAACCGAACCCAGGCTTGGCACAAGAGAAAATATGGAAAAAAGGAAGGCCACTATGATTTAACTGGGATCAGATCGAGTTAAGGAAGGGGGAACCGGATCGAATTGAAAGGAAATGAGGGGGATCGGAGCGGAAGAGAATGGGGAAGTGATCGGACTGTGACCAGGAACCCGAGCCGAACCGATGGAGCAAGGGTACACCGAGCCGAATCGATGCAAGTATATCCGAACCGAACCAATGCGATGTGGAGGACCCGAACCGAGACGACGGCCAGTAACTGGGGCAACCCGAACTGATGATTAGGGGGAGACCCGAACTGATCCGGTGATGACTGAAAACCCGAGATGAAAAGGTAGTCCAAATGGAAGTTAGAGCTTAGGATCTAGTTGGGAACCAATGAGTTCACTTCATGATTGGGTGTAACACCCCACACCCGCTAAGGTCACTCACTAAGGGAATGCCTTAACTTCGGTGGAGTATTTTGAGTGAATATAGAACAGAAAAATTACAACAGGACAGATATAAATAATACTTGTTAACTAAAACATCATTCAATTGTAGCAGAAGGTAAACATGTTTGGTTACAATAACAAAACCATAAAACAAGAGTCAAGTACTAAATATCCATCCTAATAAAAACATAGGTACATAATCCCACTACATAACTAATAGCCATAATAGAAAAGATAAGCTGAGCTTTACACCAACGGTCCAAGCTCCAAGATAGATAAAGCAGTCTGAATCAAACTCCACTAGAACTAGGCTCAACCTGAGGACCTGAGGGGGAAAAGGTAAAAACAACGGGGTCAGACATAAGTCTGAGTGAGCCCTATAACTTTAACAATACAATCATTAAAGTAATTAGGGTATGATATAAACTTGGTACGGTAATGACTGGGGATTAATGACTACACTCAGCAGCCAACTAAGATAACGGTAAAGACGCATCTACCCACCCAAGGATAATTACTAACTGCACCACACCAGTCATTCCTACTTAAAGGTTGATCCCACCCATGGACTTAGAAAATATAACTAGTAGTTTCATGTACCCCTAGCTGACCACATAGGTGTCGTCTGCCCGTATCTCCACTAGGTGTACCCACTACTCCCCAAGCGATCGGATCCCTAACGTAGATACCCGTGCTGGCCCCACAGTGGGGTGTATCACTCCCCAAAGTGGCAACCCGATACAATCAACGGTGCACGGGTTATACCTACATGATGCAACAATGTCTTACCTACCAGCCCGGGTCCACACACGCATATGAAACCCGTTGGACTTGCGTTGCCACCGCTAACCCGTTTTGGCCTCTTATAGTCAAGCCCAGTACGCGTGTCCCGTCCTCGACATGGGTCGAGCCCACAAAGATACATATGGGTTACTGGTTGAAATGGGCCCCCACAAGCTACCCACCTAAGCTTTCTCCCTCTAGTGTATCCCACTTAACCCTTTAATCATGTTTAATTACATGTTTCCACTTTGGTTAAGTATTCTAATCGTATTTTGTATTGTCACCCAAGGCAACCCACTAGATTTCCACATGCCACCCAAGGCACTTACTTGATTTCCACATGCCACCCAAGGCACCCACTTAACCCCTCATGCCCCACTACATGCTTATCTGGTTAAGTGTTTCTTAATTGATTAAGAACGTAACCTTTGTAAAGACCTCTCACATTAGACTGTCTTTTATGGCAGCTGGATTTGCCGGTCGGGTCCGGGCAGCCTTACGCCATAACAGAGTCTAACCTCGTGTCTTTACACTTGTCACGTATTTAGTTTATGCCTAAGACCTCTCACATTGGGCCAATCATTTGTAGCCGCTGGATTTGCCGGTCGGGTCCGGGCAGTCTTATGCTACAAAAGGGTCCAACCTCGTGTCTTAGTCGATTAATTACACCTAATTAATCACCCCCATATTTTGAATTAATTTTCCCTAATTAATTCCAATTCAATGATGTACATAATTGACCCAATTATGTCCATCCACTTATGGTATGCAACATCATACCCATTTCACCACAATTTTGTTAACATGAATATTAACCCCATCGTTCCCCACGTAATACGCTAACATGACATATTTAAAAGGGAAGATTCATCACAAATACAATGGGTTCCACTTTGCATAACATTAGCATCAACATGGGTTTTAAAGGTGTCAATGACCATAGCATCAAACCCAACTAGCATAAATAACCAACCCCAAACTTGCATGAATCACATATGTCATAAAGAGGGTAACTTGCATAGATGTTCATGTCATAGACCTATCATAAAGGGATAAACTTGCATACATGTCATAGGTCTAAAAAGGGATGAACTTGCATATGTTACTCATATCATAAAAGGGGTAAACATGCATATATATGCATGACATACAAAGGGGTAAACTTGCATATGTATGCATATCATACAAAGGTGTAAACTTGCACATGTTACTTGCATATAATCAAACACCAAACTTGCATAACATGTCATATATGAACTTGCATATAATCAAACACCAAACTTGCATAACATGGTGTCATAATGGATCAATGTTTATCATAGTGATTTGCATAACTAGCATCATGAACACATAGCATAGAACTTGCATAACTAGCATCATGAACACATATAGCATAAAACTTGCATAACTAGCATCATGAACACATAGCATATGATAACATAACTTGCATTGATCCACATACATAACCATAACCTCATTATATCCTATCATAATTAGTTTAGCAATTGCTTGCTAAAGGCATAGAAACTCACAACTTGTTGATTAGCACTCCTATGAAGAAGATTTAGTTGCTAGAGTTGATTAGAAGTTGATTTGAGAAGCTATCTTCCTCTTTAATTTGATGGAGGCTCCTCCAAGTTGCATTTTGACGGCATGATGACGTTGTATCTATTTTTAGTATGGATTAGGGTAGTCTTAGGGTGTATTTATAGATTAGTTAAGTGTTTTAGGTCATAGGATTAAGCCTAGGATAGTTTAGAGCCATCAGATCTCGTCACAAGCCACCAAACACAGCCCAAACCTGATCAATCTCACTCAAATGGTGCACCAGGCAAAACTGCCCGGCCACCTGTGTCGACTCCCAAGTCGACAGGGCAGTCGACTTGGGTCTAGCTGTGTCGACTCCCAAGTCGACTCCCCAGTCGACTTGGGGCGGTTGGCGGGAATTTTCCCGCCTGGCTCCATTTCTGCATTTGAAATCTGTTTTTCGAAATTTGAATTCTCTGAAAACTTCTTCGGGCCTTAACTGGGTCATACGGACTCCGATTTCGAAAACTCGGACTCTATTTCGCGTATTTTTCCGAGATGAACGCAATGGCATAGCCCGTTTCCCCTGATTCAGATCTTAAAAATTTAATTCTGCCCTGATTTACATTATTACAAGTTATTCAACATACAGGGTGTTACATTCTCCCCTACTTAAAGGATTTCGTCCCCGAAATCTCTAAGTCAAGAAGAACGTATCCTACCAACCAAACAACCATCTACTAAACCATCAAACACTGGCATCCATTGTCCTTAAAATTTCTAATGACGTATGAACATATGCAAAAAGTGTGTGTATATGTTCCCTGTCTAATTCAAAATCAGGCGGTCTACTGATTCAGTTGACCTCCTTAATGCAAACCATGATAGTGCCATGCATCCAATATGTATGCGAAAGAACCCTATCGACACATACTATTTATACATGTGTGCACAACCATACACCAAAATGCATCATCCATGTGATAACACAACCATTATACATCCATTAATATAGCTACCTACACACAATTATATGCAATATGCAATATGAAGTGACTGAGCCGATCTAGTGTCTAAAGTGTGTGTATATGCATCCACGAGCAACCACTAGCAAACACTTGCATCCACACGCATCCACCAATCATAACATGTCTCAAACACATGTTTCAACCATAGGTTTACCCTATCTAAAGGTCAAAGGTACTAATGAGAGGACATACTAAAGATAAGATAAGAACTAGACAAACGATAAAGGAGAAGTTAAAAGACATACCCTCAAAAAGGAATGGGTACAGTGAACACAACTTCGCTTCTGTCTCCCAAGTAGCGTTGCTCTCATCATCTCCCCATTGCACTTTGACTAGTTGAACCTCTCTATTTCTCAACTTCCTAATCTCTGACCCAAGGATGCGAGTAGGAGCTCGTCGAATCGTCGCATCACGCTCTACCTCCACTTCTCTAAGCAAGCTCGGCTCTACCACCTCTGCGGTCTCATGTAGGCACTTCCTCAAATGTGACACATGGAATACGTCATGTACACCACTAAGTCTCTCGGGTAAATCCACGCTATATGCCATCTGTCCATTCCTTTCCTTAATAGGAAACGTCCTACAAACCTTGGTGCTAACTTCCCAACGGACCCAAAGCGAACAACATTCCGTAATGGAGATACTTTAACAAAGACCATGTCCCCAACATCAAACTCAAGATCCATCCTTCTCTTATCCGCGTAAGAATTCTGTCTGTCTTGCACCGCTTTCATCCTTCTTCGAATCAAATCAATCTTTTCCGAAGTCTCTCTAACCATATCAGGCCCAAGCAAGATCTTATCCGTAGATTCCCACCAACATGTAGGTGATCGACAAGGCCTTCCATAAAGAGCTTCGAAAGGAGCCATGCCAATACTAGACTGAAAGCTGTTATTATACGCGAACTCCACCAATGGAAGATGCTCTTCCCATGTACCTCCAAAATCTAAGATACATAGCCTCAAAAGGTCTTCTAGAATATGGTTCACCCTCTCGGTCTGGCCGTCCGTCTGAGGATGATATGCGGTGCTCAAACACAACTGAGTCCCTACCGCCTCTTGCAATCTCTTCCAAAACTCGCTAGTGAAGATGGGATCTCGATCACTCACTATGCTAGAAGGTACACCATGCAACTGAACTATCTCTCGAAGGTAAACTGAAGCTAGCCATGGAGCAGTCCTCTTACTCTTCACGGGTATGAAATGGGCACTCTTAGTAAGTCTGTCTACCACAACCCAAATTCCCGTATTACCCTTCCTCAATCTCGGTAACCCATCAATAAAATCCATCGAGACGCTATCCCACTTCCATTGCGGAACCATTAATGGGTGAAGCAACCCACCAGGTTTCTTTTGCTCCGCTTTCACTTGTTGGCACACCAAGCATCTAGCGACATACTCGGCCACATCTTTCTTCATACCGGCCCAAAAGAAAACTCGCTTCATGCCTTGGTACATCTTGTCCCCACCGGGATGAATGGTCATCTTCGAACGATGTGCATCATCAAGAACAGCCTTCTTCAAACCCTCGTCTTGCGGTACACAAAGTCTACCGTCTCTACGCAACCACCCCTTATCATCTAGGGTGTACCTACTCAAATGGCTGGACGACTCCCCCCTTATGAGCTTCTCTACTAACTCAACCAACTGTGGGTCGTCCCGCTGTGCCTCGCCAATCCGTCCCAAAAGAGTAGGTCTGACCTCTAAGGATGCTAGCAAACCGGGTACAAAGTCAACGGAAGGTCTGAAATCAAACATCGAAATAAATTCCAAGCTTCGTCGTTCCACGAACAATGGACTCAAGGACAACCTTTTTCTGCTCAAGGCGTCTGCCACCACGTTACCCTTGCCAGGGGTATACGCTATCTCGAAATCATAGGATGCTAAGAACTCCATCCACCTTTGCTGTCTTAAGTTCAAATCCTTCTGAGAAAACAAGTACTTCAATGATTTGTGGTCAGTGAACAATTCGAACCTCTCGCCAAGAAGATAATGGCGCCAAGACTTAAGTGCAAAAACAATAGCGGCCAACTCTAGATCATGGGTAAGGTAATTTTTCTCATGCTTTCTCAACTGCCTTCCCCCATAGGCTATTACCCTTCCCTCTTGCATTAAGACTGCGCCTAGTCCTGTCCCACAAGCATCGGTATAAACAACAAATGGCTTACTCCCATCTGGCAACACTAAGACTGGAGCTGTGGTTAAAGCTCTCTTTAACCGTTGGAACGCATCATCACAATCTACGTCCCATGTGAAGACTAGGTTCTTCTTTGTCAAGCGAGTTAATGGGGCTGATATCTTCGTGAAGTCCTTGATAAACTTCCTATAGTAGCCAGCCAACCCCAAGAAACTCCTCACCTCGGTAGCATTCTTCGGAACCTTCCAATCTTGGATGGACACTACCTTCGTGGGATCCACAGCTATCCCCTCCTTAGAGACCACGTGCCCTAAGAACCGCACTTCCTTCCTCCAAAAGTGACATTTAGAGAATTTAGCCTTAAGGCTATGCGCTCGAAGAGTCTCCAACACTTCCCTAAGATGTAGGACATGCTCTTCTTCACTCTTAGAAAAGACTAAAATATCATCCACAAAGACCACCACGAACTTATTAAGGTACTCCCTGAACACCCTACTCATCAAATCAACAAAGTATGCAGGGGCGTTCGTCAAACCAAATGGCATCACCAGCCACTCATAGAAACCATCCGGAGTCCTAAAGGCAGTCTTGTCTATGCTATCCTCAGCCACTCTCAACTGATGAAACCCCATGGCTAAGTCCAATTGCGAAAACACTGAGGCGCCAACCAACTGATCAAAGAGATCATCAATCCTCGGCAATGGGTGTCTATTCTTCTTTGTAAGCTTGTTGAGTTCTCTATAGTCTACACAAAGTCTGAGGGACCCATCCGCCTTCGTGGCAAAAACCACTGGAGCACCCCACTCCGATATACTTCGTCTTATGAACCCCTTCTCAAGCAACTCCCCTACTTGCTTATTGAGTTCCCTCCTCTCACGAGGAGCCATGTGGCGCACTGGCAAAGATACTGGTTTAGCATTGTCTACCAGATATATTCGGAAGTCTATCTCCCGCTTCGGAGGTAAGCCCTTCACCTCCTCAAACACATCCGAGTATTCCCGGACCACTCTAACAGATCGCAAACTCTCGACCGAAGCGTCAAGCGATTCAAGATAACTTAGCATAACAGAATTCATGGGACTACAAGAGATCTCGAGAGTATTCCCCAAGCGGGTCATGAGCCTAACCACTCTCCTTTCACAATCAAGAACGGCACCATTACTGGATAACCAGTCCATGCCCAGAATTAACCCATAGCCCGTGAAGCCCAAAACAAAAGCATCACATCTAAACTCAACGCTAAGTATAGAAATCTTCAAACCCAAACATATCATGGACAAATAAGTGGAGCCCCCAATTGGGTTTGAAACAACCAAGGGATCATCTACTAGACTGGTGTCTAAGTGCAGTGACTCAACTAATGATGATGAGATAAACGAATGCGATGCGCCAGAGTCGAATAAAGTACGGACAGGATGATCAAACAGAAAAACCAGACTTTCAACGGAAATAGTTCTACCTCTTTCCTGAATCGGTGGAACCGCGAGAGCCTGAACTTGCCCCCTTGCCTGACCTGGTGCCATAAGAGCTTGCACCTGTCCTCCTGAGGTAGATCCCGTCCTCTGCCCCTTCTTAGGGCAGTCTTTCACTAGATGCCTTGCTTCGCCACAGTGGAAGCAGCCAGTCTTCTTCTTCTTCCGACAATCTTTGCTTAGGTGGCCTGGTGTCCCACAATTGAAGCACTTCTTCTTTCCATATACAGATTTTCTTCCGCCCTTGAAAGAAATTTTGCCACAAACCTTTGTCTGAAATCCGCCCAAGAGTCAACAGGGCGCTCTCCATTAGTGACCTCCCACCAGAACGAGGCCTCTCCCTTCATTAACCAAGCAGCTAACTTGACTTTCTTTCCTTCTTCCATCTCAAAGATATCTATCAACTCTTCCACCTCCTTAAGCCAATCCCTATCTTCCACAAAAGTTTCTGATCCTTGAAAAGGTTTCCCTCCCATAGCCTTAAATTCCTTGCAAGTCTTAGCAAAAGTATCCGTGCGAGGAGGAGGAGGGGGAGGAAGATCGGGTGCAACTGGTGGTGGAGAAACATTTGCTGGACTCGCAGCGGTGGCCCTAGCCTCCATCAATCTCCTATACCATACTGGTATCGCTACACCCTCCGGAAAGTTAAGATCTTCAGCCATGCTGAAACGAAAAAGGAAAGATTCAAAACGGAGAATTCGAAAGATAAAGATATGGCTATTGGGGATTATGCCTTTCTTTCAAAAACTTTTCTCTTAAAAGACATGTTTTTGAAAATACTCCTTCCAAAAATGTTTTTAGAAAAATAGTTTTTCTAAAAGTTTTATCTGTTCTGGTAACCTTCAGCTTTGATACCACGTGTAACACCCCACACCCGCTAAGGTCACTCACTAAGGGAATGCCTTAACTTCGGTGGAGTATTTTGAGTGAATATAGAACAGAAAAATTACAACAGGATAGATATAAATAATACTTGTTAACTAAAACATCATTCCATTGCAGCAGAAGGTAAACATGTTTGGTTACAATAACAAAACCATAAAACAAGAGTCAAGTACTAAATATCCATCCTGATAAAAACATAGGTACATAATCCCACTACATAACTAATAGCCATAACAGAAAAGATAAGATGAGCTTTACACCAACGGTCCAAGCTCCAAGATAGATAAAGCAGTCTGAATCAAACTCCACTAGAACTAGGCTCAACCTGAGGACCTGAGGGGAAAAGGTAAAAACAACGGGGTCAGACATAAGTCTGAGTGAGCCCTATAACTTTAACAATACAATCATTAAAGTAATTAGGGTATGATATAAACTTGGTACGATAATGACTGGGGATTAATGACTACACTCAGCAGCCAACTAAGATAACGGTAAAGACGCATCTACCCACCCAAGGATAATTACTAACTGCACCACACCAGTCATTCCTACTTAAAGGTTGATCCCACCCACGGACTTAGAAAATATAACTAGTAGTTTCGTGTACCCCTAGCTGACCACATAGGTGCCGTCTACCCCTATCTCCATTAGGTGTACCCACTACTCCCCAAGCGATCGGCTCCATAACGTAGATACCCGTGCTGGCCCAACAGTGGGGTGTATCACTCCCCAAAGTGGCAACCCGATACAATCAACGGTGCACGGCTTATACCTACACGATGCAACAACGTCTTACCTACCAGCCCGGGTCCACACACGCATATGAAACCCGTTGGACTTGCGTTGCCACCGCTAACCCGTTTTGGCCTCTTATAGTCAAGACCAGTACGCGTGTCCCGTCCTCGACATGGGTCGAGCCCACAAAGATACATATGGGTTACTGGTTGAAATGGGCCCCCACAAGCTACCCACCTAAGCTTGCTCCCTCTAGTGTATCCCACTTAACCCTTTAATCATGTTTAATTACATGTTTCCGCTTTGGTTAAGTATTCTAATCGTATTTTCTATTGCCACCCAAGGCAACCCACTAGATTTCCACATGCCACCCAAGGCACTTACTTGATTTCCACATGCCACCCAAGGCACCCACTTAACCCCTCATGCCCCACTACATGCTTATCTGGTTAAGTGTTTCTTAATTGATTAAGAACGTAACCTTTGTAAAGACCTCTCACATTAGACTGTCTTTTATGGCAGCTGGATTTGTCGGTCGGGTCTGGGCAGCCTTACGCCATAACAGAGTCTAACCTCGTGTCTTTACACTTGTCACGTGTTTAGTTTATGCCTAAGACCTCTCACATTGGGCCAATCATTTGTAGCCGCTGGATTTGCCGGTCGGGTCCGGGCAGTCTTATGCTACAAAAGGGTCCAACCTCGTGTCTTAGTCGATTAATTACACCTAATTAATCACCCCCATATTTTGAATTAATTTTCCCTAATTAATTCCAATTCAATGATGTACATAATTGACTCAATTATGTCCATCCACTTATGGTATGCAACATCATACCCATTTCACCACAATTTTGTTAACATGAATATTAACCCCATCGTTCCCCACGTAATACGCTAACATGACATATTTAAAAGGGAAGATTCATCACAAATACAATGGGTTCCACTTTGCATAACATTAGCATCAACATGGGTTTTAAAGGTGTCAATGACCATAGCATCAAACCCAACTAGCATAAATAACCAACCCCAAACTTGCATGAATCACATATGTCATAAAGAGGGTAACTTGCATAGATGTTCATGTCATAGACCTATCATAAAGGGATAAACTTGCATACATGTCATAGGTCTAAAAAGGGATGAACTTGCATATGTTACTCATATCATAAAAGGGGTAAACATGCATATATATGCATGACATACAAAGGGGTAAACTTGCATATGTATGCATATCATACAAAGGTGTAAACTTGCACATGTTACTTGCATATAATCAAACACCAAACTTGCATAACATGTCATATATGAACTTGCATATAATCAAACACCAAACTTGCATAACATGTCATATATGAACTTGCATATAATCAAACACCAAACTTGCATAACATGGTGTCATAATGGATCAATGTTTATCATAGTGATTTGCATAACTAGCATCATGAACACATAGCATAGAACTTGCATAACTAGCATCATGAACACATATAGCATAAAACTTGCATAACTAGCATCATGAACACATAGCATATGATAACATAACTTGCATTGATCCACATACATAACCATAACCTCATTATATCCTATCATAATTAGTTTAGCAATTGCTTGCTAAAGGCATAGAAACTCACAACTTGTTGATTAGCACTCCTATGAAGAAGATTTAGTTGCTAGAGTTGATTAGAAGTTGATTTGAGAAGCTATCTTCCTCTTTAATTTGATGGAGGCTCCTTCAAGTTGCATTTTGACGGCATGATGACGTTGTATCTATTTTTAGTATGGATTAGGGTAGTCTTAGGGTGTATTTATAGATTAGTTAAGTGTTTTAGGCCATAGGATTAACCCTAGGATAGTTTAGAGCCATCAGATCTCGTCACAAGCCACCACACACAGCCCAAACCTGATCAATCTCACTCAAATGGTGCACCAGGCAAAACTGCCCGGCCACCTGTGTCGACTCCCAAGTCGACAGGGCAGTCGACTTGGGTCTAGCTGTTTCGACTCCCAAGTCAACTTGGGGCGGCTGGCGGGAATTTTCCCGCCTGGCTCCATTTCTGCATCTGAAATCTGTTTTTCGAAATTTGAATTCTCTGAAAACTTCTTCGGGCCTTAACTGGGTCATACGGACTCCGATTTTCGAAAACTCGGACTCTATTTCGCGTATTTTTCCGAGACGAACGCAATGGCATAGCCCGTTTCCCCTGATTCAGATCTTAAAAATTTAATTCTGCCCTGATTTATATTATTACAACATACGGGGTGTTACATTGGGCTTTGTTGCGGGACGTGTGCTAAGGAGTTGTCGACGTTCATAACTTCGATTCACCACTGAAAAATGAATGTTAGACTACGTATCGGTGTAGTAGAGTCACCATGACTCAAGGGGCAAAGTGATCGTAGTAAGACTATGAGCCAGTGGAGTGGAGCCGTTGTGACTCCATGGGGCAGAGTGGACATAGTAAAGGATTAGTAAGGCTATGAGCCAGTGCAGTGGAGTCGTTGTGACTCCATGGGGCAAAGTGGACATAGCGAAGGATTAGTGGCTATGGATCAGTGCAGTGAAGTCGTTGTGACTTCATGGGGCAGAGTGATCATATCAAAGTATTGGGTGATCGAAGTGGTGGGTATCGTATGCTTTACGCACTTAGTGAGAGATGTGAGGATGGTTGCTATGCTTGATTGTTTGCCATCACTATGACATGCACACCCCCACCCCCCGTATGTTTGTACACCATATGTTAGTGGCACCTTAGAGTGTTGTACAGTATGTAGTGCTAACTCTTTGGTTGCAGGTCCAGGTTCAGTTATGGTTTAGTATACCTGTTATTGTTCTGTTTAGCTGCTTATCGCTCATACCAGACTTTTGTCTAATCCAGAGTTTTATGTCTTTTCTTATTACTCTGGGTGCTCCTAAATGAGCAGACTAGAGACAGGTTAGCCGGTGATGCACGAGTAGCTAATCCGGAGACGAGCAGGAGGCTTCCACGTATGATATATATATAGATATTCTCCATGTGTTGTTGATTGTCGCTGCTCTGGGCATTAGTAGCGTACCTTTTCCTTTTTGCTTTAGAGACAGTATTTCGAAATTGTAATAAGCTGTATTTTGGATTTCCGCTGCTATGATGCTTAGTTCTAGTTTTAGCTTATGCACTCTCTCACCTGTTTTATGTCAAGTATGTTGCTATTATATTTTGTTCCATGCGCTATGAGACATTCTACAGGTTCCTTGTTGATTCTTCGTCTTCTTTCTTTTCTTCTGACGACCGTTCCGTGCGAACTGGACATGTGTACAGCGCAATTTTGGAGTAAATGTCGGTTGGTGCGGGGCGGGCTGTCACATTTGGTATCAGAGCGAGGTTGCGTAGTTAACCTAGGGTAGTCATTTGGGAGAGATAGTATACGTAGATGAGAGCACGTATTTGTGATTACTTTGGCTTTCAAAAGATATATATATATATATACTATTAGTAGTATAAAGATGAGGTTGTACTGCACTGGCACCACTATGGGGATGGTTAATCGTTTTCTCTTTACAGATTCGACGATGAGCCGAAATTTAAGAGGTTCTGGTAGAGGAGCCAATAATGGGAATGCTCCTGAGATGAGGGCTATGTTCACTGACCTCATGAGAGATATGGTCAGGGATATTTAGAGGGCGACTCCTAATGTTGCTAATGATGGTGGTGTAGCCGTGCAGGCGCTTAGGGCCGATTTCGCCAAGCTGTGCAAGGATTACACTAACCATGGTGGGAAGCCGTTCCACGGAACGAAGTCGACCACGGATGTTCAGGATTGGTTGGATAGCTGTGATCGTATCTTCGACGACTTGGGTATCGAGGATGCGATGAAGAGAAGGCTAGCGTCTCATCAGCTGCAAAGGCGAGCGATGAATTGGTGGAATGCTATTAAGACAGCCACTCCAGAGGATCAAGTTACTTGGGATTAGTTTAAGGCTCGCTTTAGCGATAAGTTTATCCCAGCTGCTCAGAAGTCAGAATTGTTTAGGAAGTTTTTGGAGCTTAAGCAGAATCGTAGGGCAGTCTCGGACTATATTTCTGAGTTCGACACTTTGTCGAAGTATGGACTATCTCTTATTGATACTCCTGAGAAGAAGAATGAGAAATTCATTACTGGTTTGGATGGATACTTGGGGGAAAGGCTTATTAACCACATCGATGAGACTTTTGATTCGATTGTTGGGAAAGCTTTGAGATCGGAGAGTCTTTACCCTAAGTCAAAGACCAAGGTTGCATCTGCAGAAGGGCCAAAGCCGAAAGCAGCCGGTGGAGGCAAGAACAACTCTCAGAACAAGAGGAAGCAGAACCAAGCTAAGGATGGCCAGAAAAAGAGAAAGAAAGATGTTGAGTGCTTCAGCTGTGGTAAGAAGGGCCATTATGCCAAAGACTGTCGGGCCAAGCCAGCGGATAGGAAGTGCTACAACTGTGGCCAAGTGGGACATCATAAGGATAAATGTCCACAACCTCTTAAAGAGAGGTAGATTGTGAAAGCATATGCTATTAGTGTTGTTCCTTCTTCGTCAAATGCCCCAACTGCGGTGGAGAATGGAAAGAATATCGTCATTCAAGGTATGCTTTCTATTTCTGATGTACCTGTTCGAGTATTGATTGATACTGGGGCTTCCCGTTCCTTCATATCTAGTGACCTGGTAGATAGGTTGGGATTAGAACCCGAGATAGTCGATAGACCTTTGGTTGTAACGAACCCGATTGGTGGTTCGACTAACCTTAGCATGATTTTTCGTAATTTGGTCTTATCGAGTCATGGATGTATGTTTGTTTGTGATTGCTTTGTTTTGGGCTTTACTGGGTATGGCATTATATTGGGAGTCGATTGGCTCCAAAGGTACGGGGTGGTGGTAGACTGTGAGGGCTTTTTGGTGACAGTTAGAGCGGATGATGGGCGGAGGGTGGTGTTTGGTCGTCTACCTAGTGATGGGGTAATGGCTAGTTTTATAAATTCCCTCGACATACCGCATGATGAGTTGTCAGATGTGCCCGTGGTTGGCCAGTATCCGGACATCTTCGAGGAAGTGACCGGGCTTCCACCACACCGAGAGATTGAGTTCTGTATTGATTTAGTAAAAGATGCCAGACCTATAGTGATGCCACTTCGTCGTATGGCACCAAGAGAGCAACGAGAGCTCGGGGTGCAAGTAAGCGATCTTTTGAAGAAGGGATTTATTAGAAGAAGTGTTTCCGAGTGGGGAGCACCAGTTGTGTTTGCCACTAAGACAGATGTTTCCCTTCGTTTATGTGTAGACTATCGCGAGTTGAATAAAGTGACGAGGAAGAATAAGTATCCTCTTCCACGGAAAGATGATTTGTTTGATCAACTGGAAGGAGCAAGGGTGTTCTCCCAGTTGGACCTCGCGACCGGATTTCATCAGCTCCGAGTAGCAGCTGATAGTATAGCTAAAACGGCATTTCGGACGCCGTCTGGATTTTATGAGTGGTTGGTCATGCCATTTGGGTTGACCAATGCCCCAGAATACTTCGTGGATCTTATGAATAGGGTATTCAGAGATCAATTGAATAAGTTTGTTCATGTGTTCGTGGACGATATCCTTGTTTACTCGAGGACAAAGGAGGAACATAAGGAACATTTGAGGATAGTGTTGGAGGTGTTGAGAAAACACCAATTGAAAGCGAAGTTCTCTAAGTTTCACTTCTGGAGGAGGGAAGTGAGATTCTTGGGCCATGTTGTTTCAGAGAATGGTATTGTCGTGGACCCTGTGAAGGTGGCTACGATACAAGATTGGTCTACGCCCAAGAATGCAACTGACGTAAGAAGTTTCTTGGGGTTAGCTGGATATTACCGTAAGTTTATCCAAGATTTCTCCAAGATAGCGGCACCATTGACTCAGTTGACTAAAAAGAATCAAGCCTTCGTCTGGGACGGAGTGTGTGAAAATGCATTCAAGAGTCTAAAGGAAAAGTTGATGCGTGCGCCGGTGTTAGTCATTCCTAAAGGGAATGAAGAAATGACGGTATACACGGATGCTTGTGGTACCGGGCTAGGTGCAGTATTGATGCAAGGAGGCAGGGTTGTAGCTTATGCTAGTCGGCAACTAAAGCCGCTCGAGAAAAGGTATCCTACCCATGATTTGGAATTGGCAGTGATCGTTTTTGCGCTGAAGATGTGGAGACATTATCTCTTGGGAGAAAGATTCGAGTTGTTTACCGATCATAAATCGTTAAAGTGTCTTTTCTCTCAGAAGGATCTGAATCTCCGTCAGCAGAGATTGTTAGAGTTCTTGGCTTCCTATGATTTTGATATCGCATACACACCAGGAAAGGGTAATGTGGTAGCTGATGCCTTGAGCAGGAGACATGCCACCTTAGGGGCTATGTTTCTTGAATGGAAGCAACTAGAGTATATTGCAGGGTACGATTTCAGACCAAAGTGCGAATTGGATCCAGAAATGTTGGCTAGTTTGACGATCAGACCCACTTTGATTGAGCGGATTGGTTCCAGTCAGAGGGACGATCCTAACCTGTTGGAAATCATCTCCAAGTTAGAGACGGGAATCGATGAGGAGATGAACAAGTATGGGCTTGATCGAGAAGGATGGCTTCGAAAGGATGGGAGACTAGTTGTACCCAATGTCAATGGCTTGAGAGATGAAGTGCTTAGAGAATGTCATCACTCAAAACTGACTATACACCCCAGTGGTAACAAGATGTATCGAGACATGAAGCAGACTTACTACTGGGAAGGGATGAAAAGAGACGTTGGGAAGTCTATATCTAAGTGCATGAATTGCCAGCTAGTTAAAGCCGAGCAAAAGAAGCCTAGTGGTTTGTTACAACCTTTGGAAATTCCCGAATGGAAATGGGAACAAATCTCGATGGATTTCATTGATGGTTTACCCAGGACTAGATCGGGACATGATGGCATTTGGGTAATTGTGGATCGATTGACCAAGAGTGCAAGATTTATACCAGTCAAATCGACCAGAACGACAGCTAAGTTAGCAGAACTATATGTGAAGTGGGTAGTGAGATTTCATGGAGTACCTAAAAGCATTGTAAGTGACCGAGACCTGTTGTTTACTAGTGGGTTTTGGAAGAGCTTACAAGAGGCTCTAGGGTCAGAATTATATCTCAGTACCGCGTATCATCCTCAAACCGACGGTCAGACAGAGAGGGTGAATCGTATATTGGAAGATCTCTTGAGAGCTTGTATATTGGATTTTGGTGGATCATGGGATGACCATTTGCATCTAGTAGAGTTTGCATATAATAATAGTTACCAATCCAGTATCGGTATGGATCCATATGAAGCTTTGTATGGAAGAGCGTGCAACTCACCATCGTGTTGGATAGAGACCGGTGAGAAGTTTGTGCTTGGACCAGATGTGATAATAGAAACTTCAGATAAGATTAAGATCATTCAACAACATATGAAGGCTGCCCAAGATAGGCAGAAGAGTTATGCTGATAAAAGGGGAAGAGACTTAAAATTCTCTGTTGGTGACTTGGTGTTTGTGAAGATTTCTCCGTTAAAGAGCGTGATTCGATTTGGAAGGAGAGGCAAGTTAGCACCAAGATTCGTTGGTCCATTCTCAGTTCTCGAGCAAGTTGGGAATTTGGCGTATAGACTTGAATTACCAGAGAAGATGGCGGGAGTTCACAACGTATTTCATGTTTCCCAGCTAAGGAAGTTCGTACACGACCCAGATACGATTATTTCACCTGATCAGTTAGAGGACTTCGAAGTAGAACCCGAGGCGGTGGGGAACTGCAAGCCGATTTGTATTGCCGGGGACGATACGAAGCAACTTCGAAGGAAGACGGTGAAGTTAGTCAAAATTCAGTGGGGAGAGAACGAGAACGACTGTACTTGGGAGACAGAGGAGAGCATTAGGAAGACGTATCCAGAACACTTTGCCTGGTAAGATTTTCTTTGCAATTTAGTTATTCCGCATGCTAGGATAGACTTGTTTTGCATGTTTAATTATTGTTTTATGGCTGATAGGCATGCGGGACCTTTTGTGTGTTTTGGTTAAGGAATTTCGGGGGCGAAATTTCTTAAAGGGGGGAGAATGTAACAACCCGCATTCTACGCATCGGAGGATCGTAAAATATTTCTTTCTTTCTCATACGAAGTCGTATGGTCGTGTAGAGTTGGGGAACGACTATTGGGGTCATTTACCATGTTCATGATTTTTGCCGATTTTTAAATGACCGTTTTGCCCCTAGCTGATCTTATTTCGTCTATAACTTTTGATTGGAAAGGAGTTTTGACTTGAAACCACTTCCATTGGCTTCGAATGATGGTTTAGCTTTCCGTAGAGTAGTCACATGTGAAAAACAACCTTACCGTTTGGGAGAAATGGCTGAAATAAGGTTTGGAAGGTGAAAAACTGCTTAACCGGGCCAAATAAGGTGATTAGTAATTGGGCCCATGACCCATTTCGGGATTAGGGTTATGTGGGGGCTGAAATGAGTTAGGTTTTCATCTCATTTCAGTTTTCTAGCCTCCACTTACCTCTTGGAAACCCTAAAAATGGCCTTCAACCTTTAAAACACCTCCAAATCACTTTCTACTTAAAGATTGGGCTTAGCAACATCAAATCAAGTGAGATCTTCACCAAATCAAGATTAGAGCTGCTGTTTTGTATTGGGATTCACACCAAATCAGAGATTTATTTCAGATCTAAGGTTTATTTGTGGCTAAGGTGAGTGATTAGCTTGCTTTTACACTAATTATGGCTAATTATGGTAATTAGCGAAGATTAGCAAAATTATAACTCAGAAAATTCTAGGGAAATTTGTAAAATTCCAGAATATTATTTTATGCCTCTGATATGAATTTGGGTTAATTTGGACTAATTTTGTTAGTCCCGGAATTTAGGGGATTAAGAGGTGGTTAGTGATAATTAGCGAATTTATGCACGTTAAAAATCTAGAAAAATATTTATAAATTCTTAGATGATGTTTTAGACCCCTGTTAGAAACTTGGGTTAATTTGGTTAAGTTTTGCTAATCCTATCATTAGTTATGCTTGAACATGTTTAAGGAAAAATATGGGGTTTTGGTTATGTTTGATCCATTTTAACCTATCATATTGATGTTTTTGTGTTTGAGGTCACTTCTACTTGTTGCTATGACTGTATGGTATGCTTTGTGGTTGGTTAGAATAGTTAGAATGGTCGAAAACGTCGTCGAATGGTGTAAAACACTCGCTGGAGAAGTTGCAGGAAAACGGTGCAGGTTTTCGGATCGGATCGGCTGGATGGGCTCGGACCGGATAGTGGACTGGGCAAGGGATCACCGAACCGAACCGAGGCTTGGCACAAGAGAAATTATGGCAAAAAGGAAGGCCACTATGATTGAACTGGGATCAGATCGAGTTAAGGAAGGGGGAACCGGATCGAATTGAAAGGAAGTGAGGGGGATCGGAGCGGAAGAGAATGGGGAAGTGATCGGACTATGACCAGGAACCCGAGCCGAACCGATGGAGCAAGGGTACACCGAAACGAATCGATGCAAGTATATCCGAACCGAACCAATGCGACGTGGAGGACCCAAACCGAGACGATGGCCAGTAACTGGGGCAACCCGAACCGAACCGATGATTAGGGGAGACCCGAACCGATCCGGTGATGACTGAAAACCCGAGATGCAAAGGTAGTCCAAATGGAAGTTAGAGCTTAGGATCTAGTTGGGAACCAATGAGTTCACTTCATGATTGGGCTTTGTTACGGGACGTGTGCTAAGGAGTTGTCGACGTTCATAACTTCGATTCACCACTGAAAAATGAATGTTAGACTATGTATCGGTGCAGTAGAGTCACCATGACTCGAGGGGCAAAGTGATCGTAGTAAGACTATGAGCCAGTGGAGTGGAGCCGTTGTGACTCCATGGGGCAGAGTGGACATAGTAAAGGATTAGTAAGGCTATGAGCCAGTGCAGTGGATCCGTTGTGACTCCATGGGGGCAAAGTGGACATAGCGAAGGATTAGTGGCTATGGATCAGTGTAGTGAAGTCGTTGTGACTTCATGGGGCGGAGTGATCATAGCAAAGTATTGGGTGATCGAAGTGGTGGGTATCGTATGCTTTACGCACTGAGTGAGAGATGTGAGGATGGTTGCTATGCTTGATTGTTTGCCATCACTATGACATGCACACCCCCACCCCTGTATGCTTGTACACCATTTGTTAGTGGCACCTTAGAGTGTTGTACAGTATGTAGTGCTAACTCTTTGGTTGCAGGTCCAGGTTCAGGTATGGTTTAGTATACCTGCTATTGTTCTGTTTAGCTGCTTATCGCTCATACCAGACTTTTGTCTGATCCAGAGTTTTATGTCTCTTCTTATTACTCTGGATGCTCCTAAACGAGCAGATTAGAGACATGTTAGCTGGTGATGCACGAGTAGCTGATCCGGAGACGAGCAGGAGGCTTCCACGTATGATATATATATATATATATATAGATATTCTCCCTGTGTTGTTGATGGTCGCTGCTCTGGGCATTAGTAGCGTACCTTTTCCTTTTTGCTTTAGTGATAGTATTTCGAAATTGTAATAAGCTGTATTTTGGATTTCCGCTGCTATGATGGTTAGTTCTAGTTTTCAGCTTATGCACTGTCTCACTTGTTTTATGTCCAGTATGTTGTTATTATATTTTGTTCCATGCGCTATGAGACATTCTACAGGTTCCTTGTTGATTCTTCGTCTTCTTTCTTTTCTTCTAACGACCGTTCCGTGCGAACTGGACATGTGTACAGCGCAATTTTGGAGTAAATGTCGGTTAGTGCGGGCCGGGCCGTCACAAAAACCCTGTCCCCAACCTCAAACTTAAGGTCGGTCCTTCTTTTGTCGGCGTAGGACTTCTGTCTATCTTGGGCCGTCTTCATCCTTCTTCGTATTAAGTCCACTTTCTCTGAAGTCTCTCTAATCATGTCTAGCCCAAGTATAAGCTTATATGTAGACTCCCACCAACAAGTTGGTGATCGGCACGGTCTTCCATACCAGGCTTCGAAGGGTGCCATGCCTATGGTGGCTTGGTAGCTGTTGTTGTAGGCGAATTCCACTAAAGGAAGATGATCCTCCCATGTCCCTCCAAAGTCAAGAACGCGAAGTCTCAAAAGATCCTCTAAAACTTTGTTCACCCTTTCCGTCTGGCCATCGGTTTGGGGGTGATAGGCCGTGCTCAAGCATAACTGTGTGCCTACAGCTTCTTGCAGACTCCGCCAAAACTCGCTTGTAAAGATAGGGTCTCGGTCACTAACAATTCTAGAGGGTATTTCATGGAGTCGAACTATCTCTTTAAGATAAAGAGACGCTAGAGATGAGGCAGTCCTTCTACTCTTGACAGGTAAAAAGTGGGCGCTTTTTGTGAGCCTGTCCACTATTACCCAAATGCTAGTATTGCCCCTTCTTGACCTAGGCAGGCCATCAATGAAGTCCATTGAAATGCTATCCCACTTCCATTGTGGGACCTCTAGAGGATGGAGCAGACCACCAGGCTTCTTCTGCTCCGTCTTGACTTGTTGGCATATCATGCACTTAGAAACGAAATCTGCCACGTCCTTCTTCATGCCACTCCAAAAGAAAACTCTCTTTACGTCCTTGTACATCTTGCCTCCGCCAGGGTGTATAGCCATCTTGGAATGATGCGCTTCCTCGAGAACCTTCTTTATCAACTCCCTTTCTTGTGGGATGCATAGTCTTCCATCCCTCCTCAGCCAACCCTTATCATCGATGGTGTATCTATTGAGGTGACTAGAAGTCTCACCCCTAATAAGCTTATCAATCACACCAACAAGCTGAGGGTCTTCACGTTGTGCAGTCCCTATTGAGTCCAAATGAGTAAGGCACACTTCAAGAGATGCTAACAAACCCGGTACAAAATCAGAGGAGGGCCTAAAGTTAAAACTGGCTGTATACTCCAAGCTTTGCCTTTCTACAAAGAGAGGGCTTAGTGTCAGCTTCTTTCTACTCAAGGCGTCTGCTACTACATTGCCCTTGCCAGGAGTGTAGGAAATCTCGAAATCATACGAGGCAAGAAACTCCATCCATCTTTTTTGCCTTAAGTTAAGATCTTTCTGCGAGAAAAGATACTTCAACGATTTATGGTCAGTGTATAATTCAAACTTCTCACCTAGGAGATAATGGCGCCAAGACTTAAGTGCAAAGACGATGGCGGCCAACTCAAGATCGTGGGTTGGGTAGTTCTTTTCATGAACTTTCAATTGTCTTCCACCATAAGCTACTACCCTCCCTTCTTGCATTAGAACAGCGCCTAGTCCTGTACCACATGCATCCGTGTATATTGTAAACATCTTGCTTCCGTCAGGCAAAGTTAGAACTGGGGCTGTTGTAAGAGCCCTTTTCAAGCGTTGGAACGCAAACTCGCAATCCAAGTCTCAAGCGAAAGTCAAGTTCTTCTTCGTCAGCCTTGTAAGAGGAGCTGAGATTTTTGCAAAGTCTCTGATGAACTTCCGGTAAAAGCCTGCTAGCCCAAGAAAACTTCGGACTTCAATTGCGTTCCTTGGTGCCTTCCAATCTTGCACCGCCACTACTTTCACGGGGTCCACGGCCAACCCCTCTTTGGACACTACATGCCCAAGAAACCTTACTTCTTCTCTCCAAAAGTGGCACTTGGAAAATTTGGCTTTTAGCTGATATGCACGGAGAGTATCCATGATTTCTTTTAAATGCTGAGCATGTTCTTCCTCATTCTTTGAGAAGATCAAAATATCGTCTACGAAGACAACCACAAACTTGTTGAGGAACTCTCTGAACACCCTACTCATTAGGTTTACGAAATAAGCGGGTGTGTTTGTAAAGCCGAAAGGCATGACAAGCCACTCGAAGAAACCATCTGGGGTTCTAAATGCCGTCTTATCAATGCTATCTTCAGCCACTCTGAGCTGATGAAACCCGGTAGCTAGATCAAGTTGGGAGAAAACCGACGAACCTACAAGCTGATCAAACAAATTGTCGATTCTGGGAAGAGGGTGCCTAATCTTCTTGGTCGGCTTGTTTAGCTCCCTATAGTCAACGCATAGGCAAAGCGAACTGTCCGCTTTGGTTTCGAACACCACTGGAGCACCCCATTTCGAAATGCTCCGTCTAATGAACCCCTTCTCGAGAAGCTCTTTAACCTGCTTACTGAGCTCCTTTCTCTCCCTTGGAGCCATGTGTCTAACTGGTAAAGCTACGTGCTTTGCATTATCAACAAGATATATGCAGAAGTCTATTTCCCGCCTCGGGGGTAAGCACTTCACCTCTTCAAAGACATCCGGATATTCACGGACCACTCTAACTGACTGCAAATTCTCAACAGAAGCATCAAGCGACTCTAGATAACTAAGCATAACAGCGTTCAAGGGATTACAAGAAATTTCGAGAGTGTTACCAAGCCGAGTCAAAAGCCTAACCACTCTCCTCTCACAATCAAGAATGGAACCATTACTGGATAACCAGTCCATGCCTAAGATCAATCTATATCCCGAGAAGCCCAAAACAAAGGCACTACATCTAAACTCAACGCTTAGAATAGAGATTTTCAAATCCAAATAAACCATTGACAAATAAGCTGAGCCCCCAATTGAATTTGAAACAACCAAGGGATCCTCTACCATACTAGTGTGTAGGTGCAGAGATTCTACTAAAGCTGATGAAATAAAGGAGTGTGATGCGCCAGAATCAAAGAGAGTGCGAACTGGATGATCATAAAGATAGACTACACTTTCTACAGAAATATTACTACCTCGTTCCTGTGGAGGTGCCACCAGTGCGTGAACATGTCCCCCTGAAGTGGATTCAGTCCTCTGTCCCTTCCCTCGCTTCTTTGGGCAGTCCTTAGCCATGGATCCAGTCTCTCCGCAATGGAAACAACCACCATTCATCTTTGCTTTCTTCTTTCTGCAGTCTTTCACCACATGTCCAACAATGCCATAGAAATTACACCTTCTCTTTTCATGGGACTTATTGTTCTTCCCGCCTTTCTTGAAGTCTGTTTTCTTATCTTGTAAACCCTCTTTCTTTTCTTGAGGCACTTCCACTTTTGCCTCTTTCTTGCCTTTATCTTCCTCGTGTAGTAGCGCCATGTCCACCAAGCTCTCATAAGTTGCCCCCATGGGAACATGGGTCACAGCAAGGCTGTGTAGAGGCTCATTCAGACCTTTGACGAAGCGAAGAGCCTTCTTGTGTTGGGTGTTTACTAAATCCAGCCCAAATCTGGCCAGCTGATTAAACTGATTGACGTACTCCTTGATCGTCATGCTTCCTTGCTTAAGAGTTAGGAACTTCTCCATCTGCAGGCTCCTTTCAGCTTGGGAGAGGAATTTCATCTCAAATCTCATCCTGAAATCTTCCCAGGTTTCCACTGGTCTCTCAGCATTGGTGACCTCCCACCAATAAGAAGCTTCATCTTTAAGCAACCACACTGCTAGCTGTATCTTTTGCCTGTCGTCAACTTCGAAGATGATGAACAAATCTTCGGTCTCTTTCAGCCAGTTCCTTGCTACCACAAAGGATTTGGTTCCATAAAAGTCCTTCCCACCCATAGCCTTGAAGTCTCTACACGTTTTTGCGAAAGAATTTCCACGAGGAGGAGGAGGAGGAACCGCTGCCACAGGGGGAGGAGGAATGTCTGCTGGGCCCGCATCATTGGCCCTAGCTTCTAGGTACCTTCGGAACCAGTCAGGTATCGGTACTCCTTCTGGAAGTTTAAGATATCCAGACATGCTAAAACAAAAAGGAAAGATTCAAGACAAAAGGATAGAGAGATAGTACGCATATGGATTTGGGGAATTATGCCTTTTATTAAACAACGCTTTTTCAAAAAAATGCATCTTTAAACTTCTTTTTGAAAATAGTTTAAAAAACCTTTATCTAATCTGGTAAACCTGTTCTCTGATACCAAGTGAAACACCCCACCTCCGTTAAGGTCACTCACCAAGGGAATGCCTTAACTTTGGTGGAGGTTTATAGGTAAAAGTCACAGATAAAACACAAGACAGATATAAACACATATGTGTAAGCAGCAGAAAACAAACAGACTTTCATTTCATAAATACATGTTCATACAAAACATTTCCATAATTGTCTCACAATACTTCCAAAACATTACATCATCATTTTCTGTCTTGATTATTAAATAAAGAAGCATAAAACATAATTAAAATTGCATAAATCCCCATAGAATGTGTCCAAAAGCCATAGCCAAGGAAAGAGAGTCCAAACCATACATCTACTATCTTGAAGCTTGCAAAGAGTCTGACTAAGCTGGATTGTTTCCTCCCTGTGGACCTGGGGGGAAACGGAAGAAAAGAAGACGAAAGAAAAACAGAGTCAGACATAAAGCATGGTTGTAACGACACGGATTTTGCCCGGACCTAATCGATCGCAAAATCGACCAAGACCGTTCAAAACTCGCATACGTTAACTTTGGGAATACAATTCATAAGAACAAATAACAATAGACTTTTATAGACATTACAATAATGTTACATCAGAGTACAAAATACCAGAGTACATCAATTAAAGGAATGATACAGCGGAAGTTAAATTACAATACATAAATACAATACACAGCAGAAGACTATAAATGCTCTGGACACAGCTTTAAGCTTCAATCCAGGATCCTGCTAAAAGAATAGATATCTGCAAAACAAGTTACTCGACTGCCCATGTGGAAAAATATGGGCACCCGAGTTTGCTAGTGAAACAAACTATAGGTCAGTCATGGGACTAGTATGAGAAATATTAACTAAACTAATCTAATGATAAGGCTAATCACAGGACCACGCCGCTAACGCGGAACGGGTTTACTCCATTGGATTGCCAGTGCATAAGTAAACTAAATCGTTCAAATAACGCTATGCTTTTTAGAAAAATGAAACCATTATAAGACCCAAGTCCCATCACACAATGCAACGCAAACCGGAGGAGAAGGTTTTACCTTATAATGGTCAAAAGATGCTTGATATGGTAAAACGGATTTAGTATTAGTGTGTATATATTCTAATAAAAACATTTCAATCATAATGTATTAATCATAGATGGCACGGGTACCATATATCATGTCGCCATACTAGTTCTACATTCAAAATCGCAAGGTCGTATTGGAAATTGGATTTCCATCATGAGTCGAGGCTAGGGGCAAGCTCCTCTCCGATTCGAGACACCCTAGAAAATGCCTCAGGATCCCCCGCAGTGAACCCTTGGATGCAGTAGGGGCGGTCCCCGCCTATCGGCAGTGGATTGGTTATGCCTGAGCACACGTTTTCCGGTTCCTTTGAACCTATAATATGACCACTATCGGCCTATAAAAATCCGAGGCGCCTCAAAATCCATCATCCACATAAGTAAAATGCCAGGCCGTGTTAAAGCACTGACACTACCACTAGCTAGAAAGAAACGTGTGCACTCCCTACGGTCCATATCCCGTTTTTGACTCATACCGGGGTGTGAGGCTCGCGAAGTCATGATATACACAAAGCTATGCCGTAATAGGATATGCTTTGATCATCCCACAAGGCCCTGCTTTTCAACAAAAGCCTTGATCATTTGCATCTTGGCGTGCCACATTGACAATTCACGCCATGCAATCAATCACTATTAATATATACCAGGGTGTTAAGTGGAGAATAAATCCTCCACCACCAAACAGACATACATTAACAGAAATAGATTTAATTCACATGGAACGAAATCCAATGTCAGACAATGCATCCATTTACTAGCTTATGCTTTGGGTCTGAGCGAAAACCAAATCCGAACAATCAACAATAGTCCGGACGGCCACCACTGAAGCCCCTTCAAGGTAGCTACTCCCATCAAGGGTCTCTGTAACAACACATCCATCCGATGTGAAGATCGTCGGTCTTCAACCACCGTCTTCATCTTCGATTCTTCATCGTCGTAGTAATTATTCGGAATGGGTTAAACCCGGTCTTCCCGAATAACTCACGTATTTTATAATTAAAAATCAAGTACTATAAAAACACATCCAACGCCACATTCCAATTCAGAATATTCTTCTAATAAAATATTCGTATTATTCTATCAAAGATAAATCCTTTATGTTTATTCTTAAATCTTTTCTTTTAAAGATTTATTAAAAACTCCAATTTGGTTTTAAATATCAAAATCATTATTTAATGATTATTTAATTTTAAGAAATTAATCTTATCCTTATTTGAGTTAAAGAACTAATGTCATTTAAAACATTGTTCACGATAAACTCAAATTCATCTCCATTAAATAGGGGATTTTCATAGAAATCAGACCAATGTATAATCGATATGAATTTCTATATCGGGCTATTAATATAAATGGAATAACGGCAAAGCCTTTTAAATTCCATATATATATATATATATATATATATTAACGGCCTTCTTTTACAGAAGCTCATCTCGAATATTATTAAATCAAATTCCATTCAATCCCAATTTAGTATATTAAATTGGAAAATTTTACTCTTGGAAAATATTCCATTTTAAATCTTAATAAAAGATTCATAAATCCCAAATTATATTTCACTGCAAACTGGGTTAAAGAACAAGTGTCGTTTAAAACACTGTTCACGATAAATCCAATTTACATTTCATTTTATTCCAATTATCAAATATGGTTGAAACTCTAAAAATCTTAATTAAAAGATTTATTCTTTTCTCAACTGGGGTTAAGAACAGTGTTATTTAAGACACCATTCACGACAACCCAAAAATCCAATTTATTCTATTTAATTCCAAGTAAATATTAACTTATTGGAAAACTTTATTAAATCTTAATTATAAGATTTGTTCTAGTTAATAACTAGTTCATATCGATAAAATATATTTTTATCTCTTCACTATTGGAAATTTTCATCTAAATTTCCTTTAAATCATTTATTATGATTTTACATAATATTTCCATATTTTTAATAATTTTATTTTCGCTCGTACAGTCGGTTTCCAATAACGGCCACCGAACTGCATCCATAACGACCATTTCTAAATTTGATTTAGACATAATTCCAAATCCAACTGTTAGATTTTAAAACTCTTATATTCATTGAAAAGCTCTTTTCGATACGAACCCAACAGTTCCGGTTTTAGGAGAATCCGACGGTCGGATCTCCCGTTACGTCCATTTAAAGTTAATGGTCGAAATTTGCGAACGGTCGCTGCGCTACACGTTCTATTCGGGCCATTAAATATATTATATCATCGATTTCTATTTAAAACGTACTTTATAAAATATTTATAAATTCGCCTTAAAACAGTTTTAACTTTATTTCAATTTAAAGTCTAAATTGAATGTTTTATTTTCTTGTCATATTTAAAAATATTAATATTTCTAAAATATTAAGTTTACAAATCACTTCTTTTTAATATTCATTTTAAAATGAATACATTAAATCGGTAAACACATTCGGTTTAAAACGGCGTTTCTATTTAAAACAGATTAAATAGGCCAATTCAATTTCTTATTCATTTATATTTTATACTGGGCCAGACCTCCCACATTAAGCCTGTGACTTATGGATGCTGGATATGCCGGTTGGTTCCGGATAGACTTATCCCATAAGTTGGGCTTAACCTCGTGTCAAGACCCGTTTCGTATTTTTAACTCAACCCTTTTCATTGTGACTTTTTAACCCATATAATAAAATCTTTTGAACTTTAAAAGATCAAAACTATTATTTGATTTCTTTTAACTGAATATTATATTAAAATATTCTTTTAATTCAAAATTGGAATGGGATCCAACAATTACCATATAATTATATGGATTTCAAACACCGCAATGTATTCTACACTAATGATAAAAATCATTAATAACATCCAAACATCCAAAGTGAATATTAATACTGTATAAGCGTCTAATAAATAACGCTTAAAACTAATCACAAGGGAGATGCGTGAATATCATCCCAAGACCCGTGTGGGGTTTCCAACCAACACATAACATATAACAAATAATTAAATAAATTATTTGTGCACTTGGGCGATGTGTAAAAATTATCGTCCCAATCAACATAAACAAGTCAGGAAACTTGTTAATGGCAGTGTAACATATTTTTGAATTCCAACATAAATGTTTATTTCTAACATAAATGTTTATTTCTAACATAAATGTTCTTTTAATTCTAACATAAATGTCGTTCTTTGAATGCTAACATAAATGATATTTTTATTCTAATTAACTATTCTTAACAAAATGACATATTAATACAACATTTTATAACTAAAAGGCATTTTTAATCAAATGCAACATTTTAAATAAAAATGTGACTTTTCTACGTACTCTAACATTACATTTAAAATGTGAAATTTTAAATGTAAACATGTTTTTATTTAAAACATGACTTTTTTTATATTCTGTTCATGACATTTAAAATATGAGTTTTAAATGAAAACATGTTTTTACATAACATGTTTTTATTTAAATGACATGTTAATTCTAACCTTAAACAAATGACTAGTTTATATCTAGATAAACACTTTTAACGAAAGCGATGTTTTAATTCTAACTAAGCATTTTGACAAAGTGTTCTTTTATTCTAATACTAACGTTTATGACAAAAAAAATGTTCTTTTCATATATTGCATTAAACTAGAGTTTTTAATGTTACCATGTTTTACATTTTAAAACATGAACAAATTTTGTTAAACCATTCATTATATTAAAATATACATTTTAATGTAAACATGTTTCATAAGTTTAAAACATGGACAATTTATATTACGCCATTCATTACATTAAAATATACTTTTTAATGTAAACATGTTTTATAAGTTTAAAACATGGAGAATTTATATTATGCCATTCATTACATTAAAATATACTTTTTAATGTAAACATGTTTTATAAGTTTAAAACATGGAGAATTTATATTATGCCATTCATTACATTAAAATATACTTTTTAATGTAAACATGTTTTATAAGTTTAAAACATGGAGAATTTATATTATTCTACTCCTTTTGTTAAATGACATAATGAAACCTAGTCTCTTTATTTCATTCTTTATATTGTAAAACAAGTGACGATAAAAAGATATTCTTTTTGTTTTAATCCATTTTATGGTAACAAATGACAATAAAAATACATGTTTTATAATGATCCTTTTACGTTGAAATATGAATTCCAATGTGAAAATAATTTAACATGACAATTATTCTTTTTAATGTCTTATTAACATTAAAAATGTAAAGTTAATGTGTGCACATTTTTATTTAGAAATGATCATCTTATTAAAAATAAAGTTTAATTTAAAAACATGTTTCATCTCATAACATGTACAATTTTGTAAATCTATTCATTACACTAAAAATAAAGTTTTTGTAATGATGTTTCCTATGACAAAATTTGTTTACCTTCATAACATTAAAATGTAAATTTAATGTGAAACGTGTTTTCCTAATATGAACAAATTCATTTGTTTACCTTCATAACATTAAAATGTGAATTTAATGTGAAACATGTTTTCATAATATGAACAAATTCATTTGTTTACCGTCATACATTAAAATGTGAATTTAATGTGTACGTGTTTTCCTAATATGAACAAATTCATTTGTTTACCTTCATAACATTAAAATGTGAATTTAATGTGAAACGTGTTTTCCTAATATAAACAAATTCATTTGTTTACCTTCATAACATTAAAATGTGAATTTAATGTGAAACGTGTTTTCCTAATATGAACAAATTCTTATGTACATTCGTAACATTAAGATATAATTTAACGTGAAACTTGTTTTCTAAATGCGAACAAATATTTATGTACATTCAATACATTAAAATATAATTTTAATGTAAAATTTATTTTCTAAACACGAACAAATGTTTATGTATATTCAATACATTAAATTGTAATTTTAATGTAAAACAAGTTTTCTAACACGAACTATTTTATTAACATACTTTACATTTAAATGTGGTTTCCAATGTATTCATGTTTTACATTTTAAAACATAAACACATTTATTCATAACACTAAAATATATTTCCACCACAATCACAATTCATTTTCATTATTATAACCAAAATCAAACATACCAAAATTTCAATTCAAGCCACATCACAACACAACCAACATTTCAATAAAGATATACAACATCACATGAACTTTATGAAATAAATGTTAATAAGACATTATTCGTATTTGCCGTATTTAGCATGTTTAATCACCATAAGGGAAAACTCTATCCTCTGGTGTGCGTTGCATTGTGTGATGGGACTTGAGTCTTATGGTGATTCCATTTTTCTAAAAAAGCATTGCGATGTTGTACGTTCTAACACTTTAAATTATGCACGACAATCCATTGAGTAAACCCGTCCCGCATTAGCGGCGTGGTCTTTGGATTTGTCATATTATTATTACTAAACTAGTTATGAATTCTCATACCAGTCCCACGACTGACCCGTAGTTTGTTTCACCTTTTTGCAAACTCGGGTGCCCTCTTTTCTACACGGGCAGCCAAGTAAACAGGTTCATTCTTTGGTTGGAGTCTTGTCTTGGAGTTGCTCATTATCTTTGCTTGGACTTGCTTTTGCGGAGAGGGGATGACTGGGAGCTTTGAAGACAGCTATCATTTACTTCTATTGCATTTTTCTCTCTTTAATTTCAGACATTAGACTTGTTTCATTTCGTATTGCTTATTTTGAGAGTTGGAACTTATTTCCATTTCTGCAAACTTGATGTAATAATTTGGAATTCTGTGACTGTTGGAATTCTGTGGTTTATGACATTATATTTCCGCTACTATAATGTTATTATTCTATGGTATTTCCTCTGCTATGTTGTATCAGTGATATGTATTGTTATATTTATGTTGTATTCCATATGATTATTCCTTACTTTCTCCCAGTGGAAGTTTGGGGTTATCACATAAATTTCACATTTCAGTAAATAATTAATTTGAATCATAAAATAGAAATCTCACAAATAGCTTTCCATTCAGATCAGTTCAGATTGAAATTTCCCTCAATTCATGATTTGCTCCATTTCAGTTCTGGACTGTTTCATAGTGAAGCCCTTGTCCATACGAGTTCAACGAACTTTGTTTCGTTCGATTTCGTTTCTGTTTGAAGAAGTTATTGTATTATAAACATTTGATTTCAAAAAAATGAAATAATTAAATAATTAATTAAGGATTAATTGCATTGGTTAAGGGACTTAACCCCTTTCTTCTTCGTTCCTTTCTGTTGTACATTGAAACCCATATCGACCGCCAACTCCTCACTTGCGCACGCTGTACGAGGCATCAGACCTCAATCTGAGACCACCACACTGACCACCATCGAGCCACCATCCATCGCCCAGAAGGACCCCCAGCTCGCACCTCACCATTGGTTAGCAAGATCTCGAAGTGTTTTTCGATTTGTGGTTAGAGGTTTGTTTTAATTCAAGACATTTAGGAAAAAAAATAAGGGATTAAGTTTGGAGGAGTTCGGCCATTGATTCATAAGGTAGGCGGCTGGAAGAAGGTGTTTAGGGTTTCGTATTCTATACCGTATATATACCTTAGGTTATATATACATTAAATAATATTTAATTTAATGGGTGTTTATCTTATCTTTTCTTTCTTGTATTTAAAAAAAAGGATAAAATATGGCATATTTATTTTATTCTGGAAAGATAGTCTTAATTCATGCGATTGATTTTGTTGGTGAAAACATTGATTACCTTTTTATGTTCAACGTACCTCTCTTAATATTAATGTTTCCCTTACATGTTCATTATTTTCTAAATTTAAACCATTCTTTTCTTTTGCCCAATATTCATTTAGGCCATTAGTGTTTACCATATAAGACTTGTATCCATTTATAACAATCTGTTTAATTTACCTAACGTTTCCATTCATCTTTTATTCTCAAGTATATTCACAGTTGATTATTTTCTCAAAATTTCTTCCTAATTTTTGTCCTTCCCTAATCCTCGCAAGCTTCAAATTAAAACATTTTTTATATATATATAATCGTTTGCAAAAGAGAGATATCAAAGAAACAAAAGGAAAATAATTATTCTTTATTTAAAAACGCATGCAACATGCATTATTCTCATTTTTCTTGTATTTAAAAACGCATGCAACATGTATTATTATTGTCATCCTTATGTTTCTGATAAGGAAGTGATGATTCAATACTTAATGCATAAATGGAATTCAAAGTATTTCATTTGATGTTGAAATAGGTCAGTTAAGTGCTTAGAGATTTTAGACATACATTTAGCTAACGTTTCCAATTCTGTAAGAAAATGTAATAAATGAACTTTTAGCGATAATGTTGTCTCACTTTTGTCATTTGAAAATATTTCTATTGATGCCTGTAGTATTACTAGAATTCTTTTTTTTTAGCGAACGCGTACTGCGTATAAGCAACGTTGTTCGTTTTAAATTCTAATATTATGAAACAAATTATATTAATGTGAACGAAGCTGCGCATGTTTCTTATTTCACAATTATAGAAGAATTTCATATCTAATTACAAATAATTGTTTATTAAAAACAAATTTGAAATCATTCATTAATCATAAAATTTATATACAAAGTCATTCAATAGTTTAATAAAAAAAATGAAAATTTTAAATTCTGACGCATTTTTCATTAAAATTTGTTAAAATAAAAATTTTAAATTGGTCCTGATTTTCTGGGTTGTTACACTGGTAAGTCTAGTGACTCTTCAGTATGTGAATAAGAAAAAGAGCATGACAGGAATAAACTGGAAATAGGAAAGTATCATAAACTAAGATAAAGTAGTTTAGAACCGAATATACTATCGCACCCCACACTATAACTCTGCACCTACTTGTACTTATTCTGACTGGCACCCCATGATCAGGGTGAAGTGATCCCCTTTTCTAAAGATCGGCTCCTACTCGCATAGTCATATGTGTCAGACGGCCCCCAATGATTGCAGATACCTATGTTGGTCCCACCATGGGGTGTATCAAGTCTCGTGGTGACGGCTCGACACAATTCTAGAATACATAGGTTATACTACTGATGTCCAGTGCCCTGTTTGTCTTCTCCGAAGTGTGTGCACGCCCGCACTCCGTTAGAACCTACACTGCTGCACCAACCGTCGTCGCTTTTGACCGCTTATAATCAGCCCAGTAATCGTGCCCCACCCTGCCTAGTTTCAAGGTACCATGATACCTAATTAGGTTACTGCTGAAATGGGTCCCCGTTACTAGGGTTTTCTAGTCAAACATGTTAAGTGGTTAAGTGTCTGTATTAACCTAACCCCACCCATAAGTTTTTGTTAACATGTTGAGTTGGTTAAGTGTTTTAGTTAACTTAACCCTACCAATCCTAACTTATCTTTAATTTATTCACTAAAGCACCGACCACTCACATTAGACAGGTATTGTTGCGGTTACTGGACAGCCGGTCGGTTCCGGGCAGGTTTACACCGCAACTCAGTCTAACCTCAGGTCCTTATTGGGCTTAGTGCATTAACCTCCCACATTGGATAGGTATTGTTGTGATTACTGGACAACCGGGCGGGTCCGGGCGGGTTTACATCACAACTCAATCCAACCTCGGGTTAAGCACATTCGTATTTTCTAGATTTACATATTTGTTCTTTATATGTAAATGTGTTAACAATTAAATGTTATAGCCCATTTTCAAGTTCATCATTTTTGGTATAAAAATTAATACCATTTAAATGTCACCAATTTATTGGCATGTGCCAATCATGCCAATACATATATTTTCATGTTTAATCCCAACGATATTCCCCCGTTTGTACGTTCGCAAGATTATAATGAATGTTGGGCTAGATATTTCAGCCCAACTTATAAGCATAGAAGGGAAAGCCAAGAACATGAAATATTCTAAATAACATAAAGGGTGTATGACATATGAACTTGCAACTTTGCGATCTAATTAACATGGGTTTCAACTTGTCATGTGAACTTGCATTCAAATAAGAATCTAATTAAATAGGTGTCACATGAAATGGCATAATTTAGACTTGCATAAAACATAAGCCTAAACATATTTTTATCTAGGCATAACTTCAAACACAAACTAGCATGTGACAAAGTTATTACATGTCCATAAAAATGTCTATTTTTGACATTAACCCAAAAGTGTGAACTAGGTCAAATCATGTATCCTATTATAACATGAAACTTGTAATAATCGTGTGAAACTAAATGGTACTTGGCATGGACCCAATTACAAACTTGCAAGGAACATAAGAACATATACATGGGGTTTAATCATGTAGGCATAATGGTCTTAACATAGAACATGTGTATATAAGTCTTAACTTGGACTTAGAAAAATATATACAATCTATGTTAAACATATAAACATATAGGTGTAAATCCTAACATTAACCATACACTTTTATGTGATGTTGCCTTCATTCTAAATGTACAACAGGACCAACATCAAGTCAATTATACCACAAACATCCCAATACCATTCACAATGCAATCATTGCAATACACAGATATGAATTAGCATCGTCGTTATACAATAGTAAAATTCCATTTCCACTTTACATCGAATCAAGTCTTAATTTTATTCTCATCGGAAAAATCACTATACTTGCAACAAACGACGATCTTGATTTTCTGGTTTCTGAGTTCTGAATTTGCAATTCTTTCCTTTGGGTACATAAACGTTGTTTGAATCTTGTTTTTACTTCAGTTTTGCTCGTCTCTAAGCTTTCTCCAACTGACGGCTACTCTTAGTTTCCTCCCGGCAGCATGACGGCTCTAGCTCTATTTTTTATGTGTGAATTTAGGTTGAGTCTTTGGTTGTATTTATAGAATTTCAGATTGATTTGAGCCTTCAGATGATCATAGAGTGAATCAAGAACATACACACCAAGAGGAGCCAATCAAGAGGTGACAAGTCAGCCCTAGTGACACACCAAGACTCAGAAATTCGACCAGAACCCGACCAGGCCAACCAAGACCTGACCAGGTCGACTGGGCAGGTTGACCCCCAGGTCGACCACATGGTCGACCTGGGTACCCAGGTCGACCCCTTGGTCGAGCTGGGTCCTGGGCGGGAATTTTCCTGCCCAGCCCAGTTTGGGTCTGTTTTCGAATTTCAAACTGAATTTTGAACTGTTTGAATTTTAAATTGAATTCTGAAACTTCCGGAAGTCATAACTCCTTCATACGGAGTCCGATTTACGCAAACTCGGACTCTATCTCAAGCAGAATTCCGAAACGAACGCAATGGCGTAACACATTTCCCTTAATACTTTTATTTAGAATTAATTATACTTTAATTTGTGAAACTTAATGTTACAGAATTACGAGGTGTTACAGTTCCCGCTAATGACTTATCACCGGTTAGATCCTCTTGGATCGAAACCTTCACCGGTTTCAAGATAGCCTCCATTCCCTTGCCTTACCTCGGCATTGTTCTATAAAGTGGTAGGAAGCTCAACGCCATTTTCGATCCTCTAACTGAGAAAGTCAGGGGAAAGACATACGTTGGAATGCCTCTCTTCTTTCTTAGACAGGTAGATTGGTTCTCATAAAGTCTGTTATGGACTCTACCGGATCTCATGACTTTGTTGCTATGACTCCAACTTCTTCTTTCTTCCGTTCTTATCGATCGTTGGCATTGTCCTTTTTCTGGGGTAAAAATGACAACGCTAATCGTTACCATTGAATTTCTTAGGACATCATTTGCCATCGAAAAAGTGAGGGGGGCTTAGGCATGCAAAATCAAAAGGATATAAACACAGCCTTTGCTTGCAATTTGTGGGTTCAGTTGGGATCGAATAATTCCTTATGGGCGACGTTCCTTCACGCCTAGTGCCATTGGCTTATGGAAGGAAATTAAACCGGTATCCCATCCTATGCAAGTGAGACGTTGAAACGAATGCAATCTGTGAAGTCCTTTTCGGATTCACATGGTGGTGGGTCTGGCTGGGATGGATGTCCTTTCTCGATCTGAGCAGCATGGGAATCAGCGAGGACCCCGATTCCACATCTCCATCATTTTTCTTTTATTTGGGATGTCTGATCCCAATCATGTCCCGTTGTAGATGCTGTGGAGCTGGTGAGTTGGAATCCATTGCTCATTTGTTTTTCCATAGCTATTCTGCTAGATCTGTTTGGAATTACTTTGGGAATTTGGTTGGTCTTTGAGGTAATGCTGCTTCTCTTGTTGATTTACGGAGATACTAGTAGGACTACATCTTAGGTAAATCTATTTGTTCGATCCTCTTCCATCTAATTCCTTTTCTTATCTGCTAGCATATCTGGTGCTCGCGGAATAAGGAAATTTTTGACGAGTTGCCTTTGGACCCTCCTACCATTATTCAGAAGGTAAGGAACGATGTTTTCCTTATGTTTCATGGTAGGCCTTTTAAGGGAACTATTGGCCCCCGCTCGAGGAGGTTGGCTGGTACCTTTTGTGTTACCTCAGTCCTTCTTATCCCTAGAATGAGGATTGGTTTATCACTTTTGTTATTTATGTGCGGGCTCCTGCCTACTAGTATGAGCTCCTCCTCTCTCCCCATCCCCTCTCCCATTTTTATCTAATGTTGTTTTCTAGTACTCCAGGCCCTGATTTATAGGTAATTAATGGTCTAAGCCTCTTTTGATCTATGTATGCTGGTAGTGTTGTTTCGGAGCTGGAGCTTAGAGGGGGAGCTAATTGTTCTCGTCTGTTGGCTTCGGGGCTTGGTTGGCTCTTTATCAGGGTCACCGCCGTCGCTCTATGGAGACGAGGAGTTAACAGAGTCATTTTTTTGTCTGGAGAGTGACTTGTCAGAGCCAGTTCGATTAGCCACTATTCTTGGATTGGAAGGCCCTCAATTGTATTTGTATTCATGTTATTTTTTTCGGTGCTATATTGCTTGTGTGTGTGCACAAATTCTATAGGCTTTTTTTACAAATCTGTTTTTGTGAGCCGTTGGAGAATGGCTAGATACTCCCTTTTGTTATATATTTGCTTCTTTTGTTAAAAACACTATTAAAACGTAATATTTAGTGCCTATGTTAGCTATGAGTAATATGTTATCCAACATTTGGAGAGCATTTTGTACTCTAGCCTCAATGTACACATAAATATTCAATCTCGATGCATCTAGATAAGGAACTTTTAAAATAATATGTTTATAATACTATGACATAATACTCATGATTGTAAATTATTTATAATTACTATCACTTACATACCATTTTTAGATTTTCTACTATATATATTTAGTTGAGCATTTAGTCAATTATAACACAATATCAAATATATAACAGACTTTTTTATTACGAGCGAATATTGGTTACAGAGTTAATCAACTCATAATGGATTACCCAGATTTCAATACACTATACCCCTAACTCAATCAAATCAACAAATGAATCATTGGATGCACGATCGAGGTTCAATTTTATTAAAGTCTTATAGTTTAAATCCATAAGTTTAGAGGATAAAATAAGTACAAGGAATGCTCCTAGAAATCAACTAGAGGTTGTCATAAAATGTGGTTTTAACTTAGTGATGCATTCCCTGACTTACACGGATAAAAGCTGATTTCTATTAAATCATAATTTTTTTAGGACTAATTCTATTCATATACCAGCAGTTGATAAATATACATCTAATAAACATACACCAAAAAACATAGTAAACTACTATACATCAAATATGACTTTACACACACCATGTCTTTTGCGGAATTGTCTTTGTTTCATCTTCTTCGCCTTCTCTCTTTCAAACATAAAAACCATTTACCCAAAATTAGTAATTCCTTGCAGCAAATTAAGTTAAATTTAACCAAAAAAAGAAAATAGCTTTTGCATTCTTAAAATTTTCAAAATAGTTATCTATTTCAATAAAATAATTTTATTTTTAGAAAATGTATAAACATTTTTAAATTTTAACAATTAGATTTGAATGTTGTCTTAATTGAAATTTTAGGTTTCACTTTGAAATTATTCATTTAAAAAGGCAGTTTGGACCAAATTTCGTTAATTTGTGGATTATATGCAAAAGTTTTTAAAAACCAATGAAAAAGGTATTTTAATGATAGATTTTTATAGGGAAACACATGTGTATGTTAAAGGAGTTTTTGTGCATGAATAAAATTTGCCAATGTTTATTACAACACAAATCAATTTCTAATAAATTCAAGAAACTTCTGTAATATCTCTAAGGCCAAAATTATTATCTTTAGCATGCTTAAAGGGGGAAATGCTATAAAAATTGTTATAAAGCAGCCTTAACTGTATGTAAACTTTTAAACCCCTTGTTGATGTCCAAAAGTTGGTAACAACACTCTATGAGTTCTAAGGCAATGAAACTAAACGTCCAATATGAAAATTAATGGAAGAAAGTAAATCATATAATGTTTATAGTGGTTCGGTCCGTAAGAACCAACATTTACTTTGAAGGTTTTGATCTTTTATTCACTTCTTTTTCAGAAGTAAAATTGTGGTAATTATAGTTCCAAGCAACTACAATGGCAATGGTGGAAAGCAAGTTTAGAAAGGTCCAAGTAAGAGCTTCTTTCCTTCTTCCCTCCAAGGCAGCCCGAAAAGTTCAAATGTCCAAGAAGGAGTATATTTCTTCCTCCCAGAGTGATGGACTAAGCTTGGGAGTCCAATATGAAATATCTTCTTCCTAATGTGTCAAGAGAGAAAAAATCTAACCCTGAACTCGTTTCTGAATGGGGTATTTATAGTTGAAGGAAGCAGATGGGAGATGAGGCACATAGGCACGAGCCCACCAATTTTCGTCTTCAGGTATCAGTACGATCCCGGGATTGGTACCAATCCCCGAGGACATAGATATTTTTGTGTCCTTCTTGAAGACCTGAACCCAATTCCCTCCGTTGATTTCGTATCTTGGAAGTGCCATGCAAAATTTTGATGCCGAAGTCCTTTGATGCTTTACACTGATCTGAAAGTGGCTTTGCATTTTGTACCGATATCATTATACTTTGTTGAATTTTGGATGGTTCTTCAGGGAGTTGTGCACATGTGGGAAACAAATTTCCTCAGGAAGCTCTTGGATTTGAAATATGTAGAGGAAGTTGGGGATACATATTTGGGAAGTTTTGAACCGGGATACGAGTTTCCCACTACCAATCCCTGAGTACTGGAACAAGTTGTGGATGGAGTCTGAGCCTCGTGCAAATACTGATCTAATCCCAAGATATGAAATCATTAATACCGATCATGGGAGTGTTGGACAAACTTGCTGAGTTGCTTTGATCTCAGGGATATGTACCGATCCGAATGGATAATAAATATCGATCCTTAAACACTTAGCCATTTGAGAGAAGTTTTGATGAGCCGAGATGACCATACTTGTACGACTCTATCCGGGCTTGATTCTTGGTTGTTTGGAATACACTCTGAGTCATTTAAGCACGTAGTTCTAGCATTATTGAGAATTCAAGTTGCATTAAACATTGTTACTCGTACTAGAACCTGTGTGGTTTCTCAGGTAAGTGTCTAATTCCTGTTGATTCAAGAAACAAAACATTAGTCTCCGACTCTCGCATACGCCGCAGTGTAAATGAATGGTTTTCAACATAGAGTCATGTATGCACTCACACATTTGCCATAATTTAGAACGATACGATCTGTAAATACCCGCCCGAAATGGGCCTAAATTTCAACCTAGAAAAGGCCCATCGAAACTTAGAACCATTATAAATGGAATGTTAGTTCCTATAAGGAATTACATCATTACATTATCGGAATCTCACAAAGCGGAACAAGAAAGTATAATACCAAAATATGATGTACTACTTTGTTTAAAAGCCACATAATTCAAACACAGATTGTCAAAATACATTTATTCTATAAGTACATCAATAAATTCATTATTAAAAGTTTCCATAAGCAGTACAACAATGATAACTAGTAATAGAATAACATCTCTGTTTTCCACTTCAGCCTCCATCACTGCTTTGTCCATAGAATCTACCCCACCTGCTGACCTGTTGTATATGTTAAGGAGAGGGGTGAGAAAATAAAGTCCTGTGTAACTGAAATATAGTATTTACTTAAAGGTCATACCCTAGATTTAGCAGGTTATATATATATATATATATATATATATATATATATATATATATCAAGGTATGTCTATGAAACACACAAGCATTCACACAAATACAAAGTATCTAACCAATGAGGTGGATATCCAAGTTAATCGCTTAAGACCTTCATTAGTGTATCAGGGTAAAGACCCCACAAAGTGGGCATTCTCGGTCACTTATGGCCCTATTAAAGGTGGATTCTTATGATCTCTTATAACCCTGAGGTGGACCCAAGCCTCTTAAGACCCCGTCCTAATACGTTAACGTTCTTAAGTCTATACTCTCACTTGTAATATAAGAAGTAGTATTGCTAACGTTACTACTTATACTTAACTGATATTACGATAGAACACCTATGCCTCTTAAGACTTACCTTAGACAGATGGTGAGCATGCTATGGCCACATATCCTTTATAAACTAGTCTTGTCCCTAGTTTTAGCCCTTACAAGCTCCTAGAGGAAGTTGGCATCCCCCGTGAACTACCCTTTTCCATTACCGCCACGCCTAACTACTTTTAGAGAAGGAGGACCCATAGACTTACTTCGAATCTAATAAGGGTGGATCCCATGACTTTGGTACCTATCCAAGTAATAAACCTTCGGAGAGGATCCTAATCCTAACCACTTAAGACCCAAACTAGATAAGAAGAGAGTCAACCACTTAAGACCTTCCCAAGGTGTAGTAAACCTGCCTATTCACACATAATAGATATATATATACACACACACATACAGACCTCTCACATCAAACCTTGTACCTATAGATGTTGGATATGTCGGACGGTTCCGGGCAGACTTCTACTACAAGTAGGTTTAACCTCGTGTCATAGTTTACTAGATTTAAATAGCCCATGGCACCCAGACCTCTCACATTAGTTGGGCCCACTTGTAGTTTCTGGATTTGCCGGTCGGTTCCGTGCAGGCTTATACCACAAATGACAACTAACCTCGTGTCTATGTGTCACTATTTAACATATTTACAAGCCATTATATACGCACACACAAGCAATCAAAATAATGAGGACATTTCAAATTAAAATCCTATCCAAATCACATTTATTACATCATTATTATGCTAATTACGCTATATAACTAGAATTTATTATGTATAAACAACGCTAGTTTTTGTATGAACAAGAGAATGTTCTAACGAGGTAAAATTTGTCATCTTGTCATAAGTTTAAGGCATACAAGTTAAATTTCCAAATTTTGACCGCTACATTCTAGGCATGATGGCATAATAATAGATAACAGTAATGGAAAGATACAACATACATACAATTACAACTTGCATCCTAGGCTTATTGGACTGACTCTAGTAACGAACTAAGAATAGGATATAATTTCATATACACACACACATACATACATACACATACACATACATACATATATATATACATGTAGAATATATTTTTATCTAATTTACCCCTTTTTACATATTGCACATAAAAACGTTCATATTTGGTTGGCTTCAACTCTGAATATGTTCGAATTCCAAATAGAACCTATTCAAATAATGAATCATATCAAAACTAAACCTTTTTTGGTTACCTACAAAGATTTAGACAGAAAGGATAAATCACATAAAATAGAAGTTATATTGATACTTCTTGCGAAATACATAAAAATAGACGATTTGGGGGTTTTGTGGTTTAATATTGTCATTATACCAAATCCTCTTAGGCTAGAAATCCATATTATAATCTATAAATGTAGAATATGCCTAAGAAAATACTAATTCCACTCATAGTGATTGGAAAGGTCATAGAACTGACGTTGTTATGCCTTTCTGACGTTAATTCCAACTCTAGAGATCTATATACATAAGAATCAATTGATTAAAATTCTTATATATATTTCATATGATTCCAAGATATAATCTATTAGAAAAGATTAGAGAAAGAAGAATAGGTTTGTAGAAGAAGAAGAGAACCTATTTTTGGAATCAATGGCGGTAGAGTGGAGGCACAAGTAGAGAGAATGGCTAGGGTTTAGGTATGGAGTCTATGGCTCTATTTATAGTTGCTTGTGTAAGAAAAGACCGTAGGATGATTTAGATCTAATCCTAGCTGTCTATTTATATAAATTGGCCCCAAAACCTAACCAAACTCAGCCTCATTGGGCGTTTCGACCTCCCCTCAAGGAGGGCGGTCCATCGGCGGTCATCGCCCTTCCTAGAGGGGTGGTCCACCTCTTGGTCGCTGAATTGCCCAATGAACGTATGTGGGTTAGAGACATTAATTATATATAACGTTGATTTATTTCGCTTATCTCCAACCTTATATATATTATTTTTGTCCCCTCATTCTTATCTTTATTCAAAATTCAAATTCATCCCATTTTTTTCTTGGATATTTATATATTATTTATTAAACTACATATATATATATATACAAGTGTTTACCATCTAATTTCATTTGATTGTAACATCAACATAAGATTACCGTTTTCAACATACTATATATGAAAATGATTCAAAAATTTTCCATGAATCCAAATAAAAGATTTTCATATCCAAATTCTTAATGCTACAAAATCTCATTTTTTAGCATGATTTTTTATTATTTAATTGCCTATATTCCATTAATTATTATTATTATATATTAAGGTGTATTTTTACGGGGTGTTACATTCTTTTCCCTTAAAATAGACTTCGTCCCGAAATCTGTTTGAATGGGCGAAAAATACAACTCGCTTGAAACACCTATGTTGTACATCCACGTTATACTTAATTCATCCATAAACATCCATGACTCGCAGTTATTATGTAGGATCTAGATTAAACCTATAGGGGGTGAATAGGGTTTATTGGAGCATTATGAGATGTTTAGAAAATAATCAGATCACATAATGCAACAGAGAAAATAAATGTAGAAAGAAAATGACACGGATTTCACCCAACTTCGGCAAACCCTGCCTACTGCTACATTCCTAAGGTTTCTACTAGGTAATAAAATAGATCCCGCTTATAAACCCTGTAAACTCGTGAACCCCTCGCTCCTGTTCTAATCCTACGCTCAAAGCCCTAGACTAATCTATATCCCCTAGATCAGATTTTTTTCCCTAGCTAAAAACCCATAGATAGTAAACCCTAGTTTTGCAGACACTAGGAAACTGTTTGAATTGGTTACAAAAAATAAATAACCCTCCCTTTCTAACAAAAATAACCGACCATTATTTTCATTTTATCAAAATATCGGTCTTCCCCTTTTTCTTCAATGTCGGCCAGTGAACAAAAATTTGGGCATTGTTCCTTGTCCAAAATCGCGACCCTGATGTTCTAAAAAATTGCTCCATGTTGCTTCGATACTAGATCCTCGTGATCGAAAGGTCTTCAATCGATCAAAAAACTATGAGTATTAAGCCTTGATTCTTTTTTGAGATGTTGAATTTGTTTTCTTTTTTTTCGATGAATTTGCCTAGGATGAAAATGGTGTATATATAGGGTTATACGAACCCTAAAGCTTCTCTGATTTCTTGAAATGATTTGCTCTGTTTTTTGGTCTAATTGCTTGCGTGTTTTCCACTTGCGTGATTTCCTTCTTTGTTGCCAAGTTTGAATTGCGTGATTGAATCGGTTGAATACTGGAAAGTTTTGAATGCGAAAACGAATTGTTTCCAAAACCCATTTCTTTGAATTTGTGAAGTTAAAAACATGCGTGAATTTCTTGTGATGGATCCAGACATGTTTCTGGTCTTCAATGATTCTGGAAATTTAATTGTCCCATTGAAATTACCCTGCGTGATTTCCTTAGATACAGTGATGAAAATTCCATATACCATATGAATTTGAATGCACAAATCTATTGGCAAATATTCATTTCTAGAAATAATTTCTTACCCAAAATTGTTTCTGCATTTCTGGAAATAATAAAAAATCTTGCCAAAAAGATTTGTGATTTCTGGATAGATATGCATTTGTTTGATGCCCAATTCCGAAATGAATTAAATTGCAGAATTAAACTGTGTTGCCAAAAATTAACTTAGTGATCTCTGGAAAAAAAATGTTTTGGCATCATCAGTTGATTTGTTGATGATTCCTTGATTTCTAGAAACTTTTTTAAAAATGAATACGTGCAATTCATGTGCCATGATGCGATACTTTAGTACATCATTCAATTTTGTTGCTTATAATCTTTTTGTCCATGTTGTTCCATTATGAACTTGACCAGTTTTCATGAGTTTGCTCTCGAACACATGCATATATAAGTACTTGTTTACAAACTTGTGCATGTGTATCTGGAAATACATGAACCTGCTCGTCCATATGCAGTTGTGTGAACTAACTTCTTATATTCTTGCACTTCCTTGTGTTTGATCGCAGTGCTTTGTGTTCACCTGAATGTTCATATTCATGTTCATGTTTGTTTGGCTTGACCATCATGTTTGTGCACTTGATTAATTCATGTTGGCTCTGTCCTTCCATGACAGCCTGTTTGCTGCACCAAATTGGCATCGTGCATATCCCTTTGATGTGTAGATAAGCTTCACTGGTTTGAGTTAAAACTAAATCACGACTGTAATGACCCGTAATTTGGCAGGAGAATAATTAACTAATTTAATTATTAAATATCGATTTAACGATATCAATAACTGGAATTAAATAATATTTATATTTAATTAATATAAATAATAGGATAATATACTTCCAGAATAGTCGGAAATAGTAGAATTCACAATACGATGTGAACTGGATCTTATATAAACTATAATTCAGTTTGGAGTTGAATTATAATAACGAATATATTGAATCGATGACAGTTGAACGTATAGTTTATAATATATTTATAAACGAGCTTGAAATGGCGTTGCAGTTCGCTATTTGGCGATTTGAACTTCAACTGAATGTACAGAGTTCGTTTTAAATCGGATTTCTGTGAAACAAGAAACGTGTGGAGCTGGTGGAGTATATCTTTCTAGTGGAAGAGAAAAATCAGGATTTCGTCGTGTAGATTTTGAGATATGTCCAAATCAAATTTTAGAATAGTCGTTATAGAATCGTTTATCGACCGTAACGGCTTATTCGATATAACTAGAGATCGGGTTTGAATTTAGACATGGTCCTTTCTGGAAATAGCGATAATTTAATTTTTAGAATTTTACTATAATTTTTAATTAATTTAATAAGCAACTTTTTATTCGGAGTATTTGGCACCCTGTATCGACATTTCGGGGTTTCACAATATGAGTTCATCTACCAGTATTATTACATTTCTGGGACCAGAGCACGTCACTCATTTCAATGGTATTTTTGTTTCTGTCCATAACAGTCTCTACGCGAACAGAATATTTCATAGTACGGTACACTATGTTTTTAACTTAAAACAAACTAAACTGAATGGTTAACTGGTCAAACGAACTCGAAATTCAACGAAACAAGTTTCAAACGAAACCTTAGGAAGAGGTCTAGTGAAACGTCAAGGCCTCATATTTTTAGGATTTTTTCTGAAATTGTTAGGAATTATTTCTCGGTATTTTTCATCGATATTTTCTAAAGGATTTTCGCAAACGGTGTCGGAATTCGACGAAACCTGTCCCATTGGATCTGGAATGTGTTTTTATGCTAGGATTAGCTTTGTTTGTCAAAAATGGAAATCATACGAATTTAAAATGGATCGAAATGAAATGGAAAGGGAATATTCCAGGGAATATTCCCTGTCCACAAAATAATCTATAAAAAGGACTTAACGCACAACTCTTAGGACCTAATTTCATTCTCTGCAAGGTCAAAGCAAAAGCGCCGCCACACATTTCAGTTCCAACAGTAAAACGCAAGGAGAAAAAAATCAAAATCAATTCATAATAAAATCCTAAATTGCTATGGTTCGAATTGCTGGAACTATAAGGGTATAGCTTCACTACCATAGAAGTTTGGGAGGGTTCGGATCTTTTTCTGTCACTGTTAGGGGTAGGGTTTTCCATCGCCAGGGGTATCGGTGGGTGGAGGCAGCAGGCGAGGCTCTCAGATGGATGTTCGAACCGGTATGAAAGCGGATGTGGCATTTTGTACGGGGTTCGAGTTTTGTACTGGAGAAGGGGTGTACTGTAAATATGAAGAGGGATGAACGGCTATGGCCAATTGCGGTTATTGGTTTCGAACTGGCAATTTAGGGGAGAAAGGGTTCGAATACAAAGGGATTTGCGTTAATCAAAGGGTTAATGAAATGGTGGAATAAAAGGATGCGGAAATAACTGGAGATTGATGGGTGATAGTGAGGCTGTAGGGTGCTTGGACGATGCTGAAGTTGGATTGTGCGAAGTGCCAGTACGAACTAGTGGTGGTGGCAAGGTTTGAGAAGGGAAATTCATGGTGGGATCCATTTGTATTTTAATGAAGCAAGAGGGATCGGTGAGGGGCATGGTATGGACTGTTCTGATACTGGAAGCTCGCGTCCTTTTCTTTTTGGAGAAGGTGAACTGTGTATGTAGCGGGTTGTAGGAGTTTGGGTGTGGTGGGCCTAAAGTTGGTGGGCTTGAAGAAGGGTAAGGCCCAACGAGGTTTAAACTATAATAACTTGTGTATTTAAACTACGTATAACTTCTAAAATCAATAACTTTTTCATATGTGAACGGAATTGGGCAAAACAAGATCAGTTGGGACCGTATGGACGAGAGCTTCACAATGAAGCTGGCTGGAAGTGGATTCGAGCTCGTTTGAATTTATGGCGAAAGAAATTGTTTGATTCAAATCAAATAACAGTTTATCGTTCTTTAACGATGAACTGCCAAAGTGAGTAAAACTCACCAACTCTGAACAGTTATATTTTTATAATGTATTCTTAGAACTGTTAATCATCTGTTGATTGCTGTGTGTTGGTTGATTGACTGAACTGCTAGTCAGTTAGTGGAAATTATATATATATATATATATAAACCATTAAATATTTATATATTGATGTTTTTATCAGAATAATCCGTACTGAACTGATATTGATGTTAATCGTGTTGTCTAACATCTGTGATGCAGGGAAACACATTGGAGGGACCCAACCGGGTTCCTCAATATTTATAATACTGTTTTGTTCCTATATTCTGTTATATGATATGATATATAATCTGTTGTTGATTATATGTGGTTGAATGTTATTTACCATCGTGATTTGATATGATTGAATACCATAACATACGGGGTGTTGGTAAGGGAATTTTCAAAGTGATAGTGAAAATAAAATATTTATAAATGAAATATTTATAAATAAGTGATATTTATAAATTTGAATATTTATAAATAAGGAATATTTATAAATAGGAATATTTATAAATAGGAGATATTTTAAAAAGGAAATAAATTCAAACCATTTTCTTTTTGAATGGAAAGGCCTGTGTGGCGGGTTTGGGGATTTTCCCGATACTCACGATACAAAAGGGGTTATGGCGAATTTTCCCGGGAATTTAAGGAGTTAGAATATTTTTTAGAATAAAATAGAAAAAGGGAATATTTGTAAACCATTTACAAATAGAATTGAAAAGGGAATATTTAGAAAATAAATAGAGTTAATAAATTGGTTTATAACGGAATAAGATGTTATAAAAAGGAAACCGTTATAAAAAGGAAAACGTTATTAAATGAACATTTATAAAGTGAAGAACCGTTACTAAGAAAGTGAATCTTTATAAATGAATAAACGTTGTTAAAAGGGGATGCTTTTAAATGGATAAACGTTAATAAAAAAGGAATGATCGAATATGGTATTCGAAGTTAGTTAATCGAATATGGTATTCGAAGTTAGTTGATCGAATATGGTATTCGAAGTTAGTTAATCGAATATGGTATTCGAAGTTAGTTAATCGAATATGGTATTCGAAAGTTAGTTAATCGAACATATTATTCGAAAGGGGTTAGTCGAGTCGAGTTAGTTGAATAGAGTTAACCAATAGAGTTAATCAATTAGAGTTAAACAGTAGAGTTAATCAGTTAGAGTTAACCAGTTAGAGTTAACCAGTAGAGTTAATCAATAAGAGTTAACCAGTAGAGTTAATCAGTTAGAGTTAACCAGTTAGAGTTAATCAGTTAGAGTTAAACAGTTAGAATTGAACAATTAGAGTTAATCCAAATGAGATGCCATTTAGCACGACTGCTAGCGTAATTCGCAGGGCTGTAAATAGCCTAAGGCGGTCGGATGTTTCTTGAGGGAATCAGGCGTAACCATTGTGATCGCTGCGATCTAGAGTTAAGAAAATGGAGTTAAATAGAGTTATCGAATATTAGTTATTCGAATGGAGTTGAATAGAGTTAAACGGAGTTGAATAGAGTTATCGAATATTAGTTATTCGACAGGAGTTAATCTAGTGGAGTTAAATAAGTCGAGTTAATTAAGTTAAGTTAGTCAAGATAAGTTAATCAAACCGAGTTAATCCAAATGAGTTAAGTTAAAGGAGTTAGTCGAATATTGGTTATTCGAATAGAGTTAAAGGAGTTATCGATTAGTTTAATCGAAAGGAGCTATCGATTAGTTTAATCGAAAGGAGATTATCGAATATATCGTATTCGAAAGAAAGAGATCGAATATAGTTTATTCGAAAGAGAGAGATTTCGAATATAAGTTATTCGAAGAGAGATAATCAAATATAGGTTATTCTAAGAAGAGCTAATCAAATAGAGATTACTCGGAAGAGAATTACAAGTCGAATTCAATTATATCGAATTCGGGAAAGTAATATTTACTTTCCGGTTTTTAAATCAAGAGTATACACTAATAAATTTGGGTTAGGATTAATTATTCGAATTAAAGAATAAAAGTTATAATTGAAGTTAGATATTGCGAAGGTAGGGATTATAACGTTATCGTTATAATCAATGTTTCAATAAAGAAGTGGATTCGTAAATTGAATCCGAGAGTTACGTAAAGAAGTTGTTAAAGGTTTAAAAGATAAATTGTTACTATTTCGAAGTTATAACGTTGTTCAGTTAAGGTCTGAGAGGTAATTATACCCCAACTTGATTGATTTCCTTCTTAACTAAGAAATGGTAAGGTTTGATAGTGAATGATGGTTAAGTGAATTCAGTAAATGGTTTGAGTTGGCATAGCGATGTTTATTTAAACATCAGTTTAAATCCAATAAAGGAACTTTGGAAATGTTTTCCAAATAAGAAATCAGAAATGTTTTCTAATATAGAAAACAAGGAAATGGAAATGTTTTCCATTGTTAATAAAGTATATTTTCTAAAATTAGAAAATAAGAAATTTAGAATATAGGGAAACAGGAGATAAGTAAATTAATGAACTAAAGAGATAAATGTTAAATGATGATTGGTTGATATAATTTCCGTCTGGAAATAATATCGTTGTTTGCACACGAGTTTTTCTTTGATAGTTAAATCACAGACTATCAATGTTTTGACCATTTTAACATTGTTAATATGGAGAGACCGGTTGGATTATTATCCAAAGAACCACTCTGTTTTGGCATAAGCGTTGCGAATCATATATGCTGAATACATTGAAGACGGAGTAAAGTGCAAGGGCTGTTGTATAAATCTTAGATAACAATGGACTAAGATGGATGTACTGAATAGTGCCTTCGGTTTCGTTCAGTCCCAGAACGAACGTAAATGGACGAATGTCTGACAAAGTATTTCCAATGATCGAATGGGTTGGTCTGTATAAATATATATGGTTGCAACGGATTTATCCCTTAGCATAACATCCAGGATATTTGTATAAACCAACTAATGATTTACGGATCTGATAATGTGGCATTCAAAGTGATCGTGTTATAAATGAATGGAAAGTAAGCGTAGCTTCTAGCCTCACATCCGGTAAATGACAGAAATCGGGAAGGTAGCATGGCTAATTCGATCGCACCGAAGTAGGGTGTATAATCACCTATCTAGAGAATATTCATTTGCTTCTTTTAATCTATCAATGTTGTCCCATATATATACGGGAAACGGTTGCTGATCCCAACCGTTGGTGATGTACATTCGATACACTCAAGCGAAATGAGTGGTCGGTCATGTGTGGCTGAGTTGCAAGATGTTCTTGTTGAACTCCAGTGTATCGTTCCTAGAGTACACTGATCGGAAGGTGGTTCCATACCGTGTCATAGTTGGAAATCCATTACCCAATACGTGCTTGCGGTTTTGATTGTATACTATATTTGTAGAACGTGAGATGAAAGCGTTTCTGCTAGATTGTTATCTAATTGTATTTAGACATTATTATAATATCAGAATGATATTGTTTACAAAGTTGTTGGATTCTCATAAGGGAAAAACCCGTTTCGTTATGCGGCGTGGTCTTATGAGATATCGTTTACTTGTTCAAACTGTTTTAAACTGTTTTACTCATACCAGTCCCATGACTGACCCGGAGTTTATTTGTTTGTTTCCCTAAACTCTTGGGTGCCTAATTTTGTACGGGCAATCAAGTAGTCGGGATTTTACAGATACACTTGGAGAGCTTGGAGCAGGAGGCTTCAGGATTCTATAGCTATTATTATTTCCGCTGTTGTTGTAAGTGATGTACTCTGATAAGTGCTATTGTATATATAACTGTTTGTATTTCAAAAAGTTATGTTATATTTTATTCGTTCCGCTGTGAGATTCGTTTTTACTCTGATGAGGATGTTCTTCTTCTTCTATTCTATAAGTTCTACCTTATCTATCCTCACCCTCTATCTTCTTTCTATTAGTTTCTTGAATTTCAAGGGCAATTTGGGGTTGGGCTTGTGTTATTTAGTCAGCTCAAATTGGACCGGATTTTCGGGTCACTACAGTTGGTATCAGAGCATTGGTTTAGTTAATACCTTGGCTCTGTGGCGTAATTCAGTAGAGATGGGATTAGTAATATCCTAGACTGAGTTTGAGTGTATATATACGAGTGCGTATTTGTTAGTTAATATAAAGTGGTTTTATATTGTGGAGATTTATTGGTTGAGTGGCTTATGAATTCTGGTCGATCAGTTTGATCCACTGTATCGGTAGGAGTTCTATAAACACTTGAATACGATGAACCGACATAGTATGTTTTGATATAGTATATTGGTTGTGTTGGTTGTTATTATAATCGAGTAAGATTATAAAAGTGAAATAGTTATAAATAACTTATTAGAATTCATATAAGTAAAGTATATGAAATAAGATGAAGAAAATCTGAATTTAAATCAGATTGGAATTAAAATAAGGAAATTTTAAGTTCCTGGGAGATTTTGAAAACGTTTTTCAAACTGAAAGTGATATAGTATTGAACTCACTTTGATAGCTGGAAAATAGATTCTGATGATGAATCGCGACATCATCAGTGTTCATTTTCGAGTTCTAAGTGACGGATTACTACCAAAGGTTTTGTTTTTGAATTGTTTTGCAAGTTGGTTAGAAATTCAAAGGTTTTGAATTAGCATTATGATTTCAAATTGATTTGAAATTTACCCAGGAATTTAAGTTCTGGAATTAAAATTTAGCTAATGAAGTTAAATAAAATGAGATGGTAAAAATAAATTGGAATTTAACTTGAACTGAGTTAACTAGAATTGAATTAGAGAATAATCTGTTATGGAATTGGGTTGATGAGTTAAGAATTTGAAATTTGATATTGGGGTTCGAATGAAATTCGATTTGGATGTGAGGATATGAACTGATTGGAATTAGATTGAGATAACACTGGTATATGCTGAGTTGATAGCATATGTAAGTGATAGAGTTGATATGCCGACAAAAAGGTACCAGTTTATATTTGATATGAGTTTGAGATTTTGATGAGCCGAATTGGCAAGCCGCTTGGCTGTTTGATTTTCTTTTGGGTAGAGAAGTCCTAGAGAGGCGAGTTAGAGTTTTACCGATAGGGCTGTACAAAGGAGACGCTGGCGAAATTTTTCGAAAAGTTAAGGTGTTAGAAAATTTTCAGATTTTTTTTGAAAATTTAGTTAGTCGGAATCACTTAATATTTTAGTCGATATTAATGGGTTCAGTTGAAACCGGAGATAAGAGGTAAACAGATAAATTTTTACCCAGTAGATAGGGTCGTCCCCTACCTTAGCAATTTCGAGGACGAAATTATTTTAAGGGGGAAAGATTGTAATGACCCGTAATTTGGCAGGAGAATAATTAACTAATTTAATTATTAAATATCGATTTAACGATATCAATAACTGGAATTAAATAATATTTATATTTAATTAATATAAATAATAGGATAACATACTTCCAGAATAGTCGGAAATAGTAGAATTCATAATACGATGTGAACTGGATCTTATATAAACTATAATTCAGTTTGGAGTTGAATTATAATAACGAATATATTGAATCGATGACAGTTGAACGTATAGTTTATAATATATTTATAAACGAGCTCGAAATGGCGTTGCAGTTCGCTATTTGGCGACTTGAACTTCAACTGAATGTACAGAGTTTGTTTTAAATCGGATTTCTATGAAACAAGAAACGTGTGGAGCTGGTGGAGTATATCTTTCTAGTGGAGGAGAAAAATCAGGATTTCGTCGTGTAGATTTTGAGATATGTCCAAATCAAATTTTAGAATAGTCGCTATAGAATCGTTTATCGACCGTAACGGCTTATTCGATATAACTAGAGATCGGGTTTGAATTTAGACAAGGTCCTTTTTGGATATAGCGATAATTTAATTTTTAGAATTTTATTATAATTTTTAATTAATTTAATAAGCAACTTTTTATTCGGAGTATTTGGCACCCTGTATCGACATTTCGGGGTTTCACAATATGAGTTCATCTACCGGTATTATTACATTTCTGGGACCAGAGCACGTCACTCATTTCAATGGTATTTTTGTTTCTATCCATAACAGTCTCTACGCGAACAGAATATTTCATAGTACGGTACACTATGTTTTTAACTTAAAACAAACTAAACTGAATGGTTAACTGGTCAAACGAACTCGAAATTCAACGAAATAAGTTTCAAACGAAACCTTAGGAAGAGGTCTAGTGAAACGTCAAGGCCTCATATTTTTAGGATTTTTTCTGAAATTGTTAGGAATTATTGCTCGGTGTTTTTCATCGATATTTTCTAAAGGATTTTCACAAACGGTGTCGGAATTCGACGAAACCTGTCCCATTGGATCCGAAATGTGTTTTTATGCTAGGATTAGCTTTGTTTGTCAAAAATGGAAATCATACGAATTTAAAATGGATCGAAATGAAATGGAAAGGGAATATTCCAGGGAATATTCCCTGTCCACAAAATAATCTATAAAAAGGACTTAACGCACAACTCTTAGGACCTAATTTCATTCTCTGCAAGGTCAAAGCAAAAGCGCCGCCACACATTTCAGTTCCAACAGTAAAACGCAAGGAGAAAAAAAATCAAAATCAATTCATAATAAAATCCTAAATTGCTATGGTTCGAATTGCTGGTACTCTAAGGGTATAGCTTCACTACCATAGAAGTTTGGGAGGGTTCGGATCTTTTTCTGTCACTGTTAGGGGTAGGGTTTTCCATCGCCAGGGGTATCGGTGGGTGGAGGCAGCAGGCGAGGCTCTCAGATGGATGTTCGAACCGGTATGAAAGCGGATGTGGCATTTTGTACGGGGTTCGAGTTTTGTACTGGAGAAGGGGTGTACTGTAAATATGAAGAGGGATGAACGGCTATGGCCAATTGCGGTTATTGGTTTCGAACTGGCAATTTAGGGGAGAAAGGGTTCGAATACAAAGGGATTTGCGTTAATCAAAGGGTTAATGAAATGGTGGAATAAAAGGATGCGGAAATAACTGGAGATTGATGGGTGATAGTGAGGTTGTAGGGTGCTTGGACGATGCTGAAGTTGGATTGTGAGAAGTGCAAGTACGAACTAGTGGTGGTGGCAAGGTTTGAGAAGGGAAATTCATAGTGGGATCCATTTGTATTTTAATGAAGCAAGAGGGATCGGTGAGGGGCATGGTATGGACTGTTCTGATACTGGAAGCTCGCGTCCTTTTCTTTTTGGAGAAGGTGAACTGTGTATGTAGCGGGTTGTAGGAGTTTGGGTGTGGTGGGCCTAAAGTTGGTGGGCTTGAAGAAGGGTAAGGCCCAACGAGGTTTAAACTATAATAACTTGTGTATTTAAACTACGTATAACTTCTAAAATCAATAACTTTTTCATATGTGAACGGAATTGGGCAAAACAAGATCAGTTGGGACCGTATGGACGAGAGCTTCACAATGAAGCTGTCTGGAAGTGGATTCGAGCTCGTTTGAATTTATGGCGAAAGAAATTGTTTGATTCAAATCAAATAACAGTTTATCGTTCTTTAACGATGAACTGCCAAAGTGAGTAAAACTCACCAACTCTGAACAGTTATATTTTTATAATGTATTCTTAGAACTGTTAATCATCTGTTGATTGTTGTGTGTTGGTTGATTGACTGAACTGCTAGTCAGTTAGTGGAAATTATATATATATATAAACCATTAAATATTTATATATTGATGTTGTTATCAGAATAATCCGTACTCAACTGATATTGATGTTAATCGTGTTGTCTAACATCTGTGATGCAGGGAAACAGGTTGGAGGGACCCAACCGGGTTCCTCAATATTTATAATACTGTTTTGTTCATATATTCTGTTATATGATATGATATATAATCTGTTGTTGATTATATGGGGTTGAAGTTATTTATCATCGTGATTTGATATGACTGAATACCATAACATACGGGATGTTGGTAAGGGAATTTTCAAAGTGATAGTGAAAATAAAATATTTATAAATGAAATATTTATAAATAAGTGATATTTATAAATTTGAATATTTATAAATACGGAATATTTATAAATAGGAATATTTATAAATAGGAGATATTTTAAAAAGGAAATAAATTCAAACCATTTTCTTTTTGAATGGAAAGGCCTGTGTGGCGGGTTTGGGGATTTTCCCGATACTCACGATACAAAAGGGGTTATGGCGAATTTTCCCGGGAATTTAAGGAGTTAGAATATTTTTTAGAATAAAATAGAAAAAGGGAATATTTGTAAACCATTTACAAATAGAATTGAAAAGGGAATATTTAGAAAATAAATAGAGTTAATAAATTGGTTTATAACGGAATAAGATGTTATAAAAAGGAAACCGTTATAAAAAGGAAAACGTTATTAAATGAACATTTATAAAGTGAAGAACCGTTACTAAGAAAGTGAATCTTTATAAATGAATAAACGTTGTTAAAAGGGGATGCTTTTAAATGGATAAACGTTAATAAAAAAGGAATGATCGAATATGGTATTCGAAGTTAGTTAATCGAATATGGTATTCGAAGTTAGTTGATCGAATATGGTATTCGAAGTTAGTTAATCGAATATGGTATTCGAAGTTAGTTAATCGAATATGGTATTCGAAAGTTAGTTAATCGAACATATTATTCGAAAGGGGTTAGTCGAGTCGAGTTAGTTGAATAGAGTTAACCGATAGAGTTAATCAATTAGAGTTAAACAGTAGAGTTAATCAGTTAGAGTTAACCAGTTAGAGTTAACCAGTAGAGTTAATCAGTAGAGTTAATCAATAAGAGTTAACCCGTAGAGTTAATCAGTTAGAGTTCACCAGTTAGAGTTAATCAGTTAGAGTTAAACAGTTAGAATTGAACAATTAGAGTTAATCCAAATGAGATGCCATTTAGCACGACTGCTAGCGTAATTCGCAGGGCTGTAAATAGCCTAAGGCGGTCGGATGTTTCCTGAGGGAATCAGGCGTAACCATTGTGATCGCTGCGATCTAGAGTTAAGCGAATGGAGTTAAATAGAGTTATCGAATATTAGTTATTCGAATGGAGTTGAATAGAGTTAAACGGAGTTGAATAGAGTTATCGAATATTAGTTATTCGACAGGAGTTAATCAAGTGGAGTTAAATAAGTCGAGTTAATTAAGTTAAGTTAGTCAAGATAAGTTAATCCAAATGAGTTAAGTTAAAGGAGTTAGTCGAATATTGGTTATTCGAATAGAGTTAAAGGAGTTATCGATTAGTTTAATCGAAAGGAGCTATCGGTTAGTTTAATCGAAAGGAGATTATCGAATATATCGTATTCGAAAGAAAGAGGTCGAATATAGTTTATTCGAAAGAAAGAGATTTCGAATATAAGTTATTCGAAGAGAGATAATCAAATATAGGTTATTCGAAGAAGAGCTAATCAAATAGAGATTACTCGGAAGAGAATTACAAGTCGAATTCAATTATATCGAATTCGGGAAAGTAATATTTACTTTCCAGTTTTTAAATTAAGAGTATACACTAATAAATTTGGGTTAGGATTAATTATTCGAATTAAAGAATAAAAGTTATAATTGAAGTTAGATATTGCGAAGGTAGGGATTATAACGTTATCGTTATAATCAATGTTTCAATAAAGAAGTGGATTCGTAAATTGAATCCGAGAGTTACGTAAAGAAGTTGTTAAAGGTTTAAAAGATAAACTGTTACTATTTCGAAGTTATAACGTTGTTCAGTTAAGGTCTGAGAGGTAATTATACCCCAACTTGATTGACTTCCTTCTTAACTAAGAAATGGTAAGGTTTGATAGTGAATGATGGTTAAGTGAATTCAGTAAATGGTTTGAGTTGGCATAGCGATGTTTATTTAAACATCAGTTTAAATCCAATAAAGGAACTTTGGAAATGTTTTCCAAATAAGAAATCAGAAATGTTTTCTAATATAGAAAACAAGGAAATTGAAATGTTTTCCATTGTTAATAAAGTATATTTTCTAAAATTAGAAAATAAGAAATTTAGAATATAGGGAAACAGGAGATAAGTAAATTAATGAACTAAAGAGATAAATGTTAAATGATGATTGGTTGATATAATTTCCGTCTGGAAATAATATCGTTGTTTGCACACGAGTTTTTCTTTGATAGTTAAATCACAGACTATCAATGTGTTGACCATTTTAACGTTGTTAATATGGAGAGACCGATTGGATTATTATCCAAAGAACCACTCTGTTTTGGCATAAGCGTTGCGAATCATATATGATGAATACATTGAAGACGGAGTAAAGTGCAAGGGCTGTTGTATAAATCTTAGATAACAATGGACTAAGATGGATGTACTGAATAGTGCCTTCGGTTTCGTTCAGTCCCAGAACGAACGTAAATGGACGAATGTCTGACAAAGTATTTCCAATGATCGAATGGGTTGGTCTGTATAAATATATATGGTTGCAACGGATTTATCCCTTAGCATAACATCCAGGATATTTGTATAAACCAACTAATGATTTACGGATCTGATAATGTGGCATTCAAAGTGATCGTGTTATAAATGAATGGAAAGTAAGCGTAGCTTCTAGCCTCACATCCGGTAAATGACAGAAATCGGGCAGGCAGCATGGCTAAGTCGATCGCACCGAAGTAGGGTGTATAATCACCTATCTAGAGAATATTCATTTGCTTCTTTTAATCTATCAATGTTGTCCCATATATATACGGGAAACGGTTGCTGATCCCAACCGTTGGTGATGTACATTCGATACACTCAAGCGAAATGAGTGGTCGGTCATGTGTGGCTGAGTTGCAAGATGTTCTTGTTGAACTCCAGTGTATCGTTCCTAGAGTACACTGATCGGAAGGTGGTTCCATACCTTGTCATAGTTGGAAATCCATTACCCAATACGTGCTTGCGGTTTTGATTGTATACTATATTTGTAGAACGTGAGATGAAAGCGTTTCTGCTAGATTGTTATCTAATTGTATTTAGACATTATTATAATATCAGAATGATATTGTTTACAAAGTTGTTGGATTCTCATAAGGGAAAAACCCGTTCCGTTATGCGGCATGGTCTTATGAGATATCGTTTACTTGTTCAAACTGTTTTAAACTATTTTACTCATACCAGTCCCATGACCGACCCGGAGTTTATTTGTTTGTTTCCCTAAACTCTTGGGTGCCTAATTTTGTACGGGCAGTCAAGTAGTCGGGATTTTACAGATACACTTGGAGAGCTTGGAGCAGGAGGCTTCAGTATTCTATAGCTATTATTATTTCCGTTGTTGTTGTAAGTGATGTACTCTGATAAGTGTTATTGTATATATAACTGTTTGTATTTCAAAAAGTTATGTTATATTTTATTCGTTCCGCTGTGAGATTCGTTTTTACTCTGATGAGGATGTTCTTCTTCTTCTTCTATTCTATAAGTTCTACCTTATCTATTCTCACCCTCTATCTTCTTTCTATTAGTTTCTTGAATTTCAAGGGCAATTTGGGGTTGGACTTGTGTTATTTAGTCAGCTCAAATTGGACCGGATTTTCGGGTCACTACAACGACCTTAAGCTTGTATATGTGCACTGCCTTGTTATGTGCTTGCTTCACTTGTCCCACTAAGTTGCACACTTGTTTGATGTGTCAACTAGATCTTGAACTGTTCGTTTATATTGTTGCACCATTCAAGTAAACTTGTACTCTTGATGTTGAAAACTGGCTCGACTAAGGTTGCATACTTCGAGCATGAATCTTCTTGCATTCATGATTGCTCATACTGCTCTATTCATGCTTGCACATGTGATTGCTATTACATATTTCATACATCTGTGTATGGGGTTCGACATTTTCATGTTCCTCAGCCATATTGACTACTTGCATTCCTCACACCTGACTTGCTTACTTGTTGCTCCACTGCATTTATGGTTGCACTGTGTAGCCAGCTGTGTCAATGCCTTGTGCTCGACCTCTAGTCCATGCTGTGTTGAATATATTCTTGTAGGCTTGACCCAGTTTGACCTTTATTTTTTTGCTGTGTAAATATAGCTCTGCCATGATATGCTTGTACATTTGTACTTGCCTTTGTGCATGTCGACATGTATACATATATGTATATATACACATATGTGTATATATATGCATGTGTATATGTGTGGTTATTCGAATGACAGACATGAATATTTTTATTAGCAGACCGCTATATCTAAGTTGTGGATGTTCAGAATCAACTAATAATGATGTTTGTTCTGATCAGCAAACCGGTGTAGTGTGTTAAGGTTGATCTGTGAGCACTAGAATATACAGTCTGCCTTGTGGTATTTATAGTGTATCACTGTGAATATCACAAGCTGTCTAGACACAGATGGATGTCCATATAAATCAGATCAAGTCAGGAAAAATGATGAGAAACACACCAAAAATTCTGAGGCCAATAAATTTTAAAAATAAAAATATATTTTCTAGAGTATGAAAATATTTCTGTTCCAGATTACTATGTGTGTGTGTTTTTGTGGCAGGTAAGCAGAAGACTGGACTGACTGTGAAGATAGAGACAGAAGACAAAACTGTATAAGAGTGAGTAGAGTGAAAAAAATGTATGTGTTTGTACAACTGAGTGAACGAGTGTTGTAGTAAGAAACAGTGTATAAGAATGAAATTGTGTATGAAATTGAATGTAAATTTGTTGTATTTCAGTGAAACGTACAACTAGTGGAGTTATAAATTTGTATTGTTTGGAATGTTGAAATAAAATATTATATTTAAATAAAATACTGTTTGAATATTTAAATTCTTGTACAGTAGTATTCTATTTAAATATAAATATTATATTTCTGTCTCTAACGTAGTATAACAGTACAATTACAAACACATTTATAATAATAAATATATGTTAGTTATCATCAAACAAAAATCATAGAATTATTAGATACAACAATCTCCCCTTTTGATGATGACAAACATAAAATGAGATTTTGAATATAATACTAAAATAAATGTGTTTGACAGTGAATTTTTGAACTCCCCCTATTTGAATGCTCTCCCTACAACAAAGCTCCCCCTTGATATGTGCATGAGTGAAACCATAACTGAAACTTCAATATTAAAATATTCAAATAAAATTCCCTCATCGATCAAAATCTCAACCCATTCGTCCTCTTTTGTTATCATTAAAAGGATACAAAAATTAAAATAATGTTGAAGTAATTGACTAAAAATATAATATCATCTTAAGAGAAAGAATGTTCATCATAAAACTCAATTAATCAAACAAAAATCATAATACTCTAAGAACTAGTGACAAATTTCACATTGTAGAATGATGGATTTACGATGATATTTATAAAAATGGAGAGAGTTTTTAAAATTATATTAATTCCAATTATTTTCAAAAGAATTTTTACAATATTGAGCACAAAAACAGTGATGGATTTGGATAATGATTATAAACTCAATTTAAGTGACGCAATCAAATAATCTCAAATCCCAATAGCTATCAATTAACAAATCATAATATATCTTAAAATATTAACACATTTCGCAAATTAGAAAAATGGATTGATAGGCTGGTTTTTACACACCAAGGAGGATTTCATATAAAATTTTATTTACTTAATTTTCTTTCCTTTTTATTTAAGAGCACACTGACCACGCATAACCAGATCTTGGATTTTTAAGTGAGATCAGTTGTAGCTTAAATATAAGTAATCTCATAACCATGCATGACCAGAGCTTGGATTTTTAAATGAGATTAGAGAAACACTTATGAATATTATATTTTTATTATTTCCCATTCCAAAAGAAAAACTCATCGGTATATAAAACCAATATGGATGATAAAAATATGGTAGGTATAGAAATGGTTTATGAAATAAATTTCTTAATTAATCATATTATGAAATATGCTCAACTGTACCGGGATTCTTAAAAACTTTCAATTATCACTAGTTCTAAAAAATAATATAATCACAATTCCATCACAAATATTTCCACTATTTATTCAAGACTATTTAAAAAAAATTAAACTCTCCGCATTAATATAAAATCATGATGGATGACATAATGATGATAAAATAAGAATACGTTCGTGAAATAAACGGCCAATTCAAAGATATTATAAAAAATGTTCAATCATCATGAAAATTTTAAATAAATTTTCCTCTTGTTGTGAAATATACTACAGAAAAACATATCATAATTTCAATAGTCTAATAATAATTTTGATGAGTTCTAAATATAGTTCAATTTGGTTATTGATTTCAATTTCTAAATAAATAATCAATAAATGATTTTAAAATTGAAAAATCAATTACGAGAGGATTTAAAAAGATTTATACAAGGCAAATGTGATTTGAAGAGGTCAATACAAGATGGAAAGAATAAAAAGAATCAAACAGATGAGTGAGAAAATTTTAAACACTTCTGATACCACTTGTTGTCTCTGCAAACGAGGATTTTAATACTGCCCTGGTGGCTAACAAAGATATCTCAGAGACTGATTTTACGTTTTGCCACTCGAACACAAAAATTTTCAAAAAAATTACCAACCCCAAGCAGTTAAATCAATCAGAGCAGCAAACAATTTTTACTGAAAGCAAGCAGTCATCAAAACATGTTCAAAAACGATTCCTTTTTACCAGAGCAGCAAGACAAACAAATTCAAGGCAAACTTGTCAAGAGAAATTTTTACAAACCAGTCACAAAAAATGATTCATGACCCCAAATTAAAAATACATTTTATTTTAGATCATTTGAAGGAATATGAAGATCTCAAGATTTAATGAATCAATCACACCAGATTATAAGTTTCAAATCCAAGATTTGTGTGAGATTCACGAAATAAAAATTTCAAATGATTTCAAACAAACAAATATTCAAATCAAATTATCATGAAATAAGAGTGAGTTTTAAGACTAGATTTTCAAAGAATTTTTCAAAATTATTTCTGACAAGCACAAGAGAAATTTTCAGAATATTTACATCAAGTTTGAGGGATATTCATGATCCAAAGATAAAATGGTTTTTTTGAAATCACATGAATAAATGTAAATTTTGGGATAAAATGAATCAATCAAACAAGATTAGTAATTTCAAATCTAAAAAGTGTGTGAGTTTCAAAATATCAAAAAAAAATCAGATGATTTCAAACAAACAGATGTTCAACCAAGATGATCATGAATGACGATGAATTTCAATATGTAAACAATGATTTAAGCCAAAAGTTTTTCAATTCAGGAATAATCAAGCCAATCCAAAAATCTATGAAATTGACACAGTTGAAAATAGTAGTGTGCTGTAATGAGTATAACATTTCAAGCCTTTCCAAAATGAATTAGAAGAAACTCAAAACAGCAGAGATGTGTGGAATTTCAATAGTTTTCAAATCTTCAAAAATTTAGAATTCAAAATAACAGTGTTCAAGATATAACAAGAATGCTTCAGCACTGTTAGGAATTTAAAAATAAAATAATAAACTTCAAAACAAATGCAGATATTTACAAGTTTAAATTCAAGATCTGGAAATGATTAATACATGAGAGTTCTATTCAAATAAAGCGAATTTCCAGAGAATCATCAATTCTGCAATTTGAAGTTTAAAAAACCCAGAATAAAAGAAAATAATATGGCAATGTCAAATCAAATCATTATAATAAAAAAAAGAAATAGAAAGGGCGGAGGGAGGAATAAACAAAGAAGAATAAAAAAGAAAATATTAACAGAGATGAGTCTAGAGACCATACCTGAATTCAATGTAAGCAAATGAATCTCTTACTCAACATACTTGGCTAAGGAACTCTGAATTTAAAGATGTGAAGTAGTTTGAACACAAATTTGCAAAGTAGTTCCTCAGCCTACTCCAGTACGTAACAGTTTAGGGGATTGAGTGGTCTAACAGAAATAGTGAAACCACTCACAATTTTGTTTACTACTTTAGGTACCCAGACTTGTTTATATAACAATCCATTCAAATCTATCTTTGTGACTTTGAGTACCCAAATATGTTTGAACTTGGTCAACATTGATTTTGTAGATTCAGAGAACTTCATTTGTTTAAATGGATTTTTATTAAACCAATATTTTTTTAATGTGGTTGGCCTTTTCAGAATACAAGCAATTTGAAGAAAATGAGAATTTTTGAGAATTTTGTGTTTCAGTTGAAATTCAAAATCCAAGTCCTTTCTGGTTTCAAAAGAGAAATTATTTTTCAATTGAGAACTCAGAGAATTTTGACTATGTGAAAACTTCTTAAATTTTAGCTCAAAAACATTGGCTTTGGATTTTAGCAAGTTATTCTCATTTATAAGCTTTTCAATTTTTGCCTTAGACTGAGAAATCTCATATTCAAATTGATTACTCTTCTCAATTTCAAGTTTTCCAAATCCCTTGAGTTTTTCAATTTCTTTTTCCAAATCATGATTTATATATGAAATTTCAATCTTGTTGTTTTTTAAAGATACGTTTTCATTTTCAGGGAACTTGGAAATCTCTTTTATTTCAGTTAATTCTTTTTTAAAAGATATGCATTTATTGCATTTGAGATTCTGATTCTAACGGTTTCGATCTTAAGCTCTTTCAGAATTGTTTCAGTTTTCAACAAACTTCCTTTTTCAAAATATTTATGTTTGGAATTCTTAGTTGCCTTAATTTTATCCAACTCCTTTTGCAAAGCAATGTTTTTATCAATTAGCTCATCTTCACGATTTTTCAAAATCAAAATTTCATTTTCGAGCTGATTAAAATTTTCGTTAAGATGAGCAAATTCTTTTTCTAAATTTGAATAATTTTTGCAATTGGAGTTTTCAAATCTCTTAACATTTTCTAATTCCAAAACATCAATTTTCTACTTAACTCAAGATTCTCGTATTTAAGATGTTTATTTTTCAGTCTGAGACTCTCAACAAAATTTTGTTAAATCAGTACAAAGATGAATTAATTCTTCCTATGAAAAATTTCCTGTTGAGTCTCCATCGCTATCATCATCTGTTGAGTCTTCATCTGAGACTCCTGTTAAGCACACATCTGAGTTTGAGCTGGCGATTGAGGGGTTTGAGCAGTTGTCTTCATTTTGTCCATACTTTGCATTAAGAGTAATCCAAATATCCTACGCAGTTAAACAGTGGGATATAAGATTAAGCTGGTTATTATTAAGATAATAATAGGGATTATTCATAACACGAGCATTGGTAATTTTATTCTTCTTATCTAGCATATCACCCACATTTTCAATAACATTCCAATATTCAGAATTAACAGATTTTAAATAGAATTTGATTTTCGATTTCCAAAATAAAAGGTTTGTCCCATTGAAAATAATTGGAATATCACTGGACTAACTCTCAGTACACTGACAACTAGGAAACACCATCTCTAGAGTTAATGAATAACCTGCTATGATACACTTGTTGGATCTAGATTAACCCTAGATGGGGGTGAGTAGGGTTTATTGGATCTTTACGAGATGTTTAAAAAATGATCAAATCGCATAATGCAGCAGAGAAAATAACTGTAGAAAGTAAATGACACAGATTTTACCCAGCTTCGGCAAACCCTGCCTACTGCTGCATTCCTAAGGTTTCTACTAGGTAAACAAATCTCGCATACAAAACCTGTAAACTCACGAACCCCTCGCTCCTGTTCTAATCCTACGCTCAAAACCCTAGACTGATCTATATCCCCAAGATCAGATTTTCCCCTAGCTACAAACCCATAGCTAATAAACCCTAGTTTTACTGACACTAGAAAACTGTTTGAATTGGTTACAAAAAATAAATAAATAAACAATACATAAAACTCTCCCTATCTAATAGAACTAACCGGCCACTATTTTCACTTTATCAAAATATCGGCTTTCCCTTTTTTCTTCAATGTCGGACGGTGTACAAAAATTAGGGCTTTGTTCCCTGTCCAAAATCACGATCCTGATGTTTTGAAAAATTTCTCCCTGTTGCTTCGATTACTAGGTGCTCATGGTCGAAAGATTTAGACTTCAATCGATTGAAAAACTGTGAGTATTAAGCCTTGATTCTTCTTTGAGCTCTCGAATTTGTTTTCTTGTTTTTCGATGAATTTGCCTGTGATGAACATGGTGTATATATAGGGTTGTACGAACCCAAAAGCTTCTCTGATTTCTTGAAATAATTTGCTCTGATTTTTTGTTTGATTACTTGCGTGTTTTCCACTTACATGATTTTCTTCTTTGTTGCTAAGTTTGAATTGCGTGATTGAGTCGGTTGAATACTAGAAAGTTTTGAATGCGAGAATGGATTGTTTCCAAAACCAATTTATTTGAATTTGTGAAGTTAAAAACTTGCGTGAATTTCTTGTGATCCAGACATGTTTCTGGTCTTCAATGAATCTGGAAATTTAATTGGCTCCTTGAAATTACCCTGCGTGATTTCCTTAGATACAATGATGAAAATTCCATACACTGTATGTATTTGAATGCACAAATCTCTTGCCAAATATTCATTTCTGGAAATAACTTCTTACCCAAAATTGTTTCTGCATTTATGGAAATAATAAAAAAAATCTTGCCAAAAACATTTGTGATTTCTAAATAGATATGCATTTGTTCAATGCCCAATTCCAAAATGAATTAAATTGCAGAATAAAGCCGTGTTGCCAAAAATTAACATAGTGATCTTTGAAAAAAAAAATTGGCACCATGAGTTGATTTGTTGATGATTCCTTGATTTCTGGAAACTTTTAAAAAAATGTATATGTGCAATTCAAGTGCCATGATGTCATACTTCAGTACACCATTCAATTTTGTTGCACTGTTTTATAATCTTTTTGTCCATGTTGCTCTATTATGAACTTGACCAGTTTCATGAGTTTGCTCTCGAACACATGCATATATAAGTACTTGTGCATGTGTATCTGGAAATACATGAACCTGCTCATCCATATGTGGTTGTGTGCACTAACTTGCTTGTATACTTGCACTTCCTTGTGTTTGATCGCAGTGCTTTATGTTCACCTGAATGTTCATGTTTGTTTGGCTTGACCATCATGTTTGTGCACTTGAGCAGTTCACGTTGGCATTGTCCTTCCATGATAGCCTATTTGCTGCACCAAATTGGCTTTGTGCATATCCCTTTGCTGTGTAGATAAGCTTCACTGGTTTGAATTGAAACAAAATCATGACCTTACGCTTGTATATGTGCACTGCCTTGTTAAGTGCTTGCTTCACTTGTCCCACTAAGTTGCACACTTATTTGCTGTGTCACCTAGACCTTGAACATTTCATTTATATTGTTGTACCATTCAAGTAAACTTGTACTCTTGATGTTGAAAACTGGCTCGACCAAGGTTGCATACTTCGAGCATGAATCTTCTTGCATTCATGATTGCCCATACCGCTCCATTCATGCTTGCACATGTAATTGCTATGTACATATTTCATAAATCTGTGTATGGAGTTTGGCATTTTCATGTTCCTCGACCATATTTACTACTTGCATTCCTCAAACATGACTTGCTTACTTGTTGCTCCACTGCTTTTATGGCTGCACTGTGTAGCTAGCTGTGTCGATGCCTTGTGCTCGACCTCTGGTCCATGTTGCGTTGAACATATTCTTGCAGGCTCGACCCAATTTGAGCTTAATTTTTGCTATGTAAATATAGCTTCGCCATGATATGCTTGTACATTTGTACTTGGATTTATGCATGTCGAAATGTATACATATATATATATATACACGTGTGTGTGTGTGTATATATATATATATGTGTGTGTGTGTGTGCATGTGTGTGTATGTGTGGCTATTCGAATGACAGACATGAATATTTTTATCAGCAGACTGCTATGTCTGAGTTGTGGCTGTTCAGAATCAGCTAATAATGATGTTGGTTTTGATCAGCAAACCAGTGTAGTGTGTTGAGGCTGATCTGTGAGCACTAGAGTATACAGTCTGCCTCATGGTATTTACAGTGTATCACTGTGAATATCACAAGATATCTAGACACAGATGGATGTCCATATAAATCAGATCAAGTCAGGAAAAATGATGGAAATACACCAAAACTTCTAAGGAAAATAAAATTATATTTGCTAGAGTATGAAAATATTTCTGTTCTAGATTTCTCTGCGTGTGTTTTTATGTGACAGGTAAGCAGAAGACTGGACTGGTTGTGAAGACAGAGAAAGAAGACTAAAATGTATAAGAGTGAGTAAAGTGAAACAAAATGTATATATGTTTGTATAGTTGAGTGAATGAGTGTTGTAGTAAGAAACAGTGTATAAGAATGAAATTGTGTATGAAATTGATTGTAAATGTGTTGTATTTCGGTGAAATACAAAAATAGTGGAGTTATAAATTTGTACTCTTTGGAATGTTGAAATAAAATATTATATTTAAATAAAATACTATTTGAATATTTAAATTCTTGTACAGTAGTATTCTATTTAAATATAAATATTATATTTCTATATGTGATGTAGTATAACATACAATTACAAACACATTTATAATAATAAATATATGTTTGTTATCATCGAATAAAAATCATAGAATTGTTAGATACACCAATTATGAACTGCAGACCCACTAATGTGAGCTCAATCCTAGCGTGTAGGTGTAATAAGTGATGCAATATGTATGCAAAACAACCTAATTACTCATATATTTCTATATGAGTGCGCTGTGCAATTGTGCTGCATCCATTTCCTAACATCCAATCTTGCAACCACAATGCATAATAAACGTAATTTAGAGGAAAAATTACTCGAGAAAAGCTCTGCGTGAGTCTGTCTCGTCTTATCGTCCGTCTCCTGAGTGCTCTTTGCAGGATCATTTCCCCATTGTACTCGAATGAGGCGAATGATTTTATTGTGAAGTCTCTTGTTTCCTTGCTCAACAATCTTCGCAGTGGCATGGGGCACCCTGAACTCCAACTCGATTTGAGAGCAGGCTCTTGTTGAAGCTAGAGGGGGAGTTAGGGAAAGATAGTGATGTGGTTTAGTTCCTTGGATCGAGAGTCATGTACGACCAAAAATTTGTAGGTTTCAACTGAAAATGTTATTGCAAGTTAATTACTAGGGGCAGCTTTGGTGAGCTACAGGACGGAACTTGAACGGATGGATCGAGCTCGGTTGGTGGGGTCGAATAAGTGCATTTCGAAGTCAGCGTCGTGTTGGCGAAAACTGTTCGTCGAACGGAAGATCCTAGCTATGTGTCAATTAATCAATGGGCACGCTGATATTTGTTTTATTGTACAAGAGGAGGCACATTTTAAAATAGGGAAGAAGAGAAAGGGGCATGTGAGTTACCGGTGAGGCAGTATACTTTATAATTAATTAGTGAAGTTAATTTCATTTTTATCATGTATTAACTTATAACTGCAATATCTAGCTCGTATGGGTTTGGATTGACACGCCATAAGTTGCATTGAGTTCGTAGTGATGACTACTACGCATACACTATGGATTGGTAGCATTCTGGATACTTTAGATTTTTTTTGTCTAATTTTAAACATCTGTTTGAAATTAGATAAAGATGTGAAATTGTCAATTGGAATGGATGGTGAGTTTAACTCATACTTTTTGATATACTATTGTACCACATAATAGTATTGACGGTTATTTACATATTTATATGTATAATTGTTTGTTTGGATGATTATTGCTTTGTTGATGGTTGTTGATATATATATCCGCCCTTGGAGCGGATGACCTTTGACATTACCTATGTTGTAGCAGAAAATTCATTTTATATGAATTAGTGTATCTAAATTGTATTTCAAGTACATGTGCTGATATATGAGCTTTTATGCAGGGGACAGGTTGAAGGGATCCAACAGGATTCCTCGATATAATTGTTACCGTAATTATATTCGTATAATGTTATATGGATTGATTGGATGTTAAACCTGACTGTGGACCCCATTGGATATATAACATTGTTATATGTGAAATTTGTATGAGTGAATATATTATTTTATATAATATATTGAGTTTGTCTATTTCACACAATTTGGTGTGTTTGGCATAACTGGTCCGAATTGGGTAATAACACGGATTGAATGAGAACTGGGAAATTTGAATTGAATGATTTTGGAACAAAACAAACTTTTAAAATCCTTTTTAACTTTTTTATTTAAAACCTATTTTAAGTTATTTTACTATATATACATTTTAGCTTTTTATTTAAAACCTATTTTTGACCTATTTTACTATATATATTTGGAAATCAATTAAGCCCGTTTTAAAAGATTTGGAAATGATTTTGGATTATAACACACCTATTATAATCAATGATTTAGAAATCTCTAGTATTTCACCTTATTGAATATTTATCGATAATTAGGTTTCTAAAGGATTATTATACGAATGAAGATAAGTATACAAATGGTTTTGGGTTTGTCATGATAATGTGTTAATTACATTCGTCATTAACCCTTGTAGATTACATCATCGAACTTAATATAATTGAATCTTTAAATAAACGTTTAAAGAGGATTACTTAAAGGAATTGTTTTGGGCATGTTGTAAACAATGTTTTATCAACATTTATTTTGAAACCCTTGTAATATTGTTGAACTGGAAATATACAATTTAATGATTTTCAATGTACTTGTATCTTTAATAAAGAGATTATAAAGATGGAAATAAATATAGGAATGTTTCAGGATAAAGATATTGAAGAAGATGGTATGACTTATAAAAGAGAAGCGGTTCTTTATTAATGATGGTTTTAAGCTCTTTAATTATATTTTAGAAGAAAAAAATATGGGAGAATTGCGAGTACACTTATACCAAAGGGATAAGTGTATACTTAATTACCTTTTGAAATATTGGTGCCATAAAAGAATAGGGAAATGAATTATAGATACACCTATACCGAAAGGATAAGTATATTAATACTTTTTAAGTATTAAAGACTGTGGGACTAGTAAAACATATACATATACACATTTTATATGTATAAGTTAGTTATATACACTAGTATATAAAGGAATATTAATCGAGTGGGAGTTATTGATTAATATGTAAAGTCTTATTTGAAAAGTGAGGTTTTATTAGATAAAAAAAGTTTTACTAACAAAATTTGTTTTGATTAATGAAAGATTAATTAAATGGAAAAGGAATTAGAAGTTGTTTATATAAGTTAATCGTGCTTTGTGTAATTATCATGCTTTGTGTAAACCCCACACTTTTTTGAGACCAAATTTCGACAAAAATCGAAACTCAAACAGATCCAAGCATGGAGCTTGTAAATCCGGTACCAACAAATAAATGAGCACGAGCATAATCAGAGTACAGAAAAATAACTCACAGTGGAAACAAAGTAGGATAGACTAGTATTAACTCAAGTAACTACCTTCTTCAAAATGAGTCACCATGTCAGTACCGAGCATGAGAGAGAATGAGAACCGAAAGCCAAACTTAGACAATTGTGAGAACCCAACATTCTCTAGAAAACCTGGGAGGTTGAAATGAGGAGGGGGTTAGAACAACAATTTCTGGTTAATAAGAAGAGTACAACATAGTTTAAAATACAAAGATGTATCCCGTTTGGTCCAACCTAAGATGTATGTCTACTAAAGCTAGTAATCCTAACCTAACCTTGTAAACATTTACGCCGACTCTAACTACCATTCCCGAGGTAGTATTCCAAATAATATCAATACCGAGGTAGAGCATATTCGCATACATTTGTGAATCCTTTGTACCATTATTGAATTAATTATTAAACCGAGAAGTGAACTCCTAACTATGGAGTTTAGTTACTTATGCGTGCATACTTAGCCACTTAACGCCTCACTATCAAATGATAGATAGGGGTGGATCCTCTTGAGCACTTAAGACTCTAGGAGGACCCATTGGTCATTTTATACCTCTCGATGATTTACTTGACGTTATTATGACTAAAGGACACTAGCTACAGGTCCTACTAATTTAGGCTTATGTCATTCACGCATATAAACTCATTCCCCGCATAAGGTGAGAGATGGTATCTCATCGCTTAAGACCGATAGGACTAGGTAGACATCATCTCGCCATTTATGACCTTCCTATGGTGGAATTGTTACCATCTAGCTGACCTTATGGGATAATATCTTAGACGCTTAAAATACTTCCTGTAGGATAGGTAGCCCAATTGAATGACCATAACAAATACTTTTAAATCCAGGTATAAGTAGGATTCACACACCACTTAAGACTCCTAACTGGAAGACCTAATCCCAGGTGGACTCCTCGACCCAAAGTCACTTAAGACCCAAGGAAGCGGACTATTCGCGAAGATTATCAAGCTCGTACCCAATTGGCCTTTGATGCTTCCATTTATGGGAGTGGGCTATGCGATCGCTTATTACCTTTTTATAGGTGGATCCGACCACTTAGGACCTTAATCCCAAATTAGGCTACATTATTGAGTTATTCCCGTTTAGTTTCTCTTTGCGAAAATACCATACATATACAAACTAATTATGTTCATGAGTTCCTATGGTTAATAATATCTTACATCAGTTGGACCTATATTCGACTACTGGAAAGTGCAGACTTCTATCAAATAAGGTAACTGACCTCACATCATTAACCAACCAAGTTCAACTTTAACTTTTAATTACAAGTTCTAGATTAACTACTATAAAATAAGGAAAATTATATCCCCCTTAGCCTAGGATATTTTTTTTAATCATTTTCCCTTATTGGACTTAGTATTTAAAACAACAATCAACACCCATTTTCCCCTTTTTATCTCATTTATTTCTATTTAATAGGTTATTACCATTTATGATCATAATGGTCATATATTTTTAAGGCATTAATTCTCCTTAATTATCAGTCCCCAAATATTTATTTGTTGTACCCTAACAGACAATACTAAGTTATTAATTTATTGTCTATTTTATATATATATATATGGATAAATATTTATGCACCAGACCCCTCACATTAAGCCAGCCACCAGTAGATGTTGGATTTGTCGGCCGGTTCCGGGCAGACTTCAACCACAAGTTGAGCTTAACCACGTGTCTTAGTGCAGTTATAATTCAATTTCCTAATTGTGGTTTACAACATTAATACTAGGCAATTTAGAAATTGTAACCGTTAGACTTAACTACCTAATTAAATTTGTTTTCCCTAAATTAACTACCGTTACAATAGTTATTTATTTATTTATGGCCCTATTTATAGCAATCAATTGCATTAATTGCTACAACGGTCACCACAAATATTTTCATTTAATATGGATTATATTTACATGAATAATTCCATAAAAATGAAAACCATTCAAACACTCATTATAATATATATTTTGTTGTTTACGTAGATTTGGACGGATAATGTGTATATGTATATATTTATATTTTCGCACAGTTAACGTAGTTATTCTTTTTATTTTATTACTGTTAGGTTTAATGTTTTGGTTCAACTAATAACCAAACATTCCTTTTTGCATTCAGTTCTGAAATAAGGTTCTAAATCTTACAAAAACACTGTCAACTATAATTATTGTAAATTATGCCTGAATATTGGAATAAACACATTTCAAACCACAAGAAATTTATATTATGTACATTTTAGAATAATTGATGTAAACTATGCACAAATATATATATATATATATATTTATATTTATATGTGAATTTACACAACTTCTCTCTTTTTCAATATTTGACATATTTCTTATTGGTTTCAAATAATGTCTTTTTATTTAAAAAGAGCAAAAGGCACATTACAACAACTAAGTTAAACCCAACAAAATTGAGCACAAACAGGTTTATATCTTTTTAATTAAGGTTACATACTTTATCGTTTAACATTGAGATTACAGATCTAGAATAAAACTACATCTTAACAGTGTTTTATAGGATTGATTTCCAGATCTACAGTGTTTACAATAGCCACAATATACATTAATCCCAGATGTAGGAAATAATACAATCAATCAAGTAAGCCTACCAATTATAATATCATTCAAACCACAAATTTACACTTTTAGATTTTGAGAACATTCATAAACAGATCTAATAGGCATCGTTTCATATTTTATAGCATTATAAACAGATCTGATAAATGTTAGGCATAGATTTAAGATCTAATACAAAACAGATAATAAGTTATTGTAACTTTGTACATAAATTTCCCACTCACCTAATAGCATCCAAATCTGAAATCTGAATAATCTTTTAGGCCTACAGTTCCCAAATTCTTACAGATCTACAGTTATTCAGAAAAGGAGATACTTTCAGATTTGTAGATTTGCATGAAAATAGGAAAAGAGGGTAGAATCTGATGAAGAAGAGTTTAGACGTCAATCCATATCCTTTTCCACTTAAGTATGATTACCCCTTTAAAATCCATATGGTTTATGTTTGATTGATTGTACATGAATCTATTTTTGTTTTAGAAATTTATTTGAAGAGAAAGAGAAAGGGAAATGGCAGAGCTTCGTTGCTGCATACAGATTTGTTTGGAAAAGAATGAGGCATTTCCCCATTATTTATAGAAGTTGAATTAAGCACGAACCGTTGGATTAGATTAAATAAACATTTGTCCATTTATATAATAATGTGTGTATATGTATGTATATATATATATATATATATATATATATATAAACAAACCCCTTTTAACCTAGCTGTCACTGGGTTGTTCAGTCTAGAAGCGATCGATCGCTCCTACGAGGGTGTCGACCGTCCTTCAGCCGGTTTGCCCAGTGAAAGCATGTTTAGGGCTGTCAATGAATACCCGAAAAATCCGATATTCGTTCGAATCCATATCTAAAAATAGGAAAAATATCCATTATCCGACATTATTCAAAAAGCGGATACGAATATCCGATATTCGAAAAGCTTTTCGGATACGCATATGGTTATAGTGGAATCCGTTTCCGAAAAATATCTATCTGACTAATTGATGTAATATATATAACTCAAAATAGAAAAATAGAGTTATTAATTATTTTATAACTATTGGATGCTAATATGATATGAATTTTGTCTATTTTTAGGGAAAAATGGTAGTTTTATTGTTTAATTTTGGAATATTTTTTGATATGCTTATGGATATTAGTATAAAACAATGTTTCATGATCACATTTCTTTATTTTATGTTTTTTTTTACAAACAATAGTATTAAAATTATTTTATGTTGATTCAAACTTTTTTATATATACTCTTAAATTTATTAATTAAAGGATCCAATATTCATCCGTATCCCGAAAATTAAGCGGATACAGATATCCGATATCCGAAAATTAAAATACGGATATTCGATATCCAAAAATAATTTTGGATACAGATACAGATATGGCACTATCCATTTCCAAAAGCATACGTTGATAGCCCTAGGCAGGTTACAAAAGGAAATGTATATTATATTTATTATGTTTTATTAATTTCGTTCGTTTTTCATATTACGCCCGTAACTTTTTCTTATGGGCTCCGTTCGCGAAACTCAAAACATGAAAATTAACCAGAATTCCAAGACGAACGCAACAGTCAAAGACTCGTGGTCAAATTTCATCATTTTCAGAAATTCCTATTTTTGAAAATCTAATTAAATAATTAATTAATTTATTGTCAAAATTCTGGTTTGTTACACTTTGTGACTTGATGGTGCTTTGGATCTTTTATTCGTTTGTCATGGAAATTAACCGAGGCTATTTACCATATACAATCGTCTACTGCGTGACTTGATATTTGATTAATCGACTATAAAACTTAACCTTAACTCTAGTGATGGGTTTTGAGGAAACAGGGATTGGTAAGTGTTCTACTTATCGAAAACCACTTCAAAACTAGTATACGGGTTCTATGTTTTGGAAGCGGTTGTGAAGTGAAGTTTAGGTGGAAATTCGAGATTTGTTGAGATTCTTAAACATAGTTAGTGACTCTGAAATCTATTAAGGAATCTGTGTGTGATTCCGAGCTCTACTGATGTATTTGAATCGTGTGTGATTCCGAGATCTATTGAGAAATCTATGTGAGATTCCGAGATCTATTGTGTTGTGTTATCCCATTTAGGAATTCTTGTTTTATTTGATTGATGAAGAATCATGTAAAAGATGCCGAACGAAACCTCAACATCGGAAATGACAAAAAATAGAGTAGGACCACAACCTAGGGGTTTGCTAACCCGTGGCAGAATATGTTGACTTATCTAGAATATGCTTATAGATGTTGCACGAGGAGTTGGATATGTTTGGATCCTACATGGCATAGATTGGTATTTTCGTGCGTGGACCGGTTGTGGTTACCTGATGGTATATTTTATCTAGAGATATACAATGCTCAGAGGTAGGTTCTGACCCTTGTGCAGGAGTTTTAGATCCGGCTTAACCCGGAGAGATTCCCTCGGGAAATCCAATATGCGAACATGCATTATCGGTTTGTTTGTACACTTACTAGTTATCGAATGTAACCATTCCAGCTATTTGATTTAATTTACATTCTACGCTGTAGAGATTATCTGTTATACAACAATAATTCTCCTAATAAATGGTTGGATGTTATTGAGGGGACAACTGTTATGAACATGCATACGACCTCAATTGTATTAATATATGATGTATACGTTGAGTTATCTCACGTGGTTTCCAAGCTTGATCCAGGTGTTATTTTATTGTAATGCTCAGATCAGACCGGGTATATTTTTTAGATCAGATTTGGGATTGCTTTAGAGCTTTAAAAGAGGAGTTGATGTTGAAACGTATGCTTCTTGTAACAACCTGGAAAATCAGAACCAATTTAAAAAATTATTTTAAGGAAATTTTGTAAAAAATTGAGTCAGAATTTAAAAACTCGATTTTTAAATTAGAATATAACCCTTAAAAATAGCCATTTTGCAAACCACCTCCATTCTCGACGAAACCACTTTTGTTGGATCTGGAGTATCAAATTATTGCTAGGTTTAAAATTCCATAATTTTTGGAATTAATATGTGAGCTTGGTAAAATTAAACGCGTTTGGTCATTTCTATTGAATTGGATCGACCATTGAAAAGGCCATTTTTCAAACGGTCTCCAAATTCGATGAAATTAGTTTTGGTAGGACTATGTCGTCAAAACATAGCTAGATTTATTTTTCGGGAATTTTTGGAATCAATATGTTGCCTCGGTAAATTAAAATGTACGTTCAAATCTAATATTGAACGGTATATATCTTAATTTTGAGAAAAACTGACTGAAATAATCGAATGGACTTACGAAACATATTGCATTGTGTCCGGAATGGGGGTATTCTTCTAGGAGCGATAGTCGTTGGATTTGATTTGGAGTTCGTATGGGTTAATGGATATTTTTGGAATTAAAAGAATTAAATAATTTAAATATAAATTACATGGGCCAATCAAAATCTCTGAACCTTAAATTCATTTATCTGGAAATCGTACCGCCCCCCAAACCGATCGACGGAAAAACCGCTCCCAACTTCCCCTCTTAAAATCTCTTCATCCGCTGATCGATTCAAGTAAGTTCTTAAGAGAAAATTAAAGAGAATCGAGTGTTCTTCAAATCTATACGGTGAGATCGTCTGGAGTTCTGTATTTAGCTCGGATCGCTCTCTCCAAGGACAGGCGCTCGCCCTCGGTTCCACGCTGGAGAGTCCACCGAGTTGAACGTGGTGGGTAGCCGTCGTAAGCCCTCTCGTAAGCGGAGAGCGTGGTGAGGTCCGATCATCTTCAAGTGCTACGGGTCTGGTGAAAAATCAATACCTAGTTTCGAACGACAGTATAGAGCATCAGCCTATATATTTCGGAGAAAAGAAAGGTTTATATTTTAATTAATTACATTGCTAATTAATCTGAATAATGTCATTAGCACTGTAAAAATCCTATCTTTCTCATACAGCGTCAAAATCACATGAAAGAGGAACCATTGTGATCGTGACAACGTCTTCTACATTCTAGAAGTGACCAGAGGAATTTTAGAGCTAGCCGTCAATTAAGGAGGAGTGGAACCTAGTGTGAGATTTCTAAATTCAAAATAAAATGGATATATATATATTTGTAGTAAAATCATTATAAATTGTATACAGTGCCTGTTAGCTCACCTCCCTCGTCCACAGACCATGGACGATTTAAATTGATTGTGATATTAAAAAAAATATACGCTATATAAAATATATATATGCGTTGTATAAAATTGGGATTGATTGATTGTGGTTGTGATGAATTATTGGATTGAATTATGGAATTATTGAATGGAATGATTATGTATGGTGCAAGCCTAGGTTAGAAGAGGAGCAATGCTCAGACACTGTGCCGGTGCTACAACACCCTACCGTTATAATGCCGAAATTTTCTGAAATGAACTATATAAAATAATCATGTGTTGAATAAAATGTTTGAACAATAAAAATATCATTTTTATTGTATGTATGAACCACTAAAAATATTCATGTGTTGAATAAAATGTTTGAACAATAAAAATATCATTTTTATTGTATGTATGAACCACTAAAAATATTCATGTGTTGAATAAAATGTTTGAACAATAGAAATATCATTTTTATTGTATGTAGGAACCACTAAAAATATTCATGTTTTGAATAAAATGTTTGAACAATAAAATATCATTTTTATTGTATGTATGAACCATTAAAAATATTCATGTGTTGAATAAAATGTTTGAACAATAAAAATATCATTTTTATTGTATGTATGAACCATTAAAAATATTTATGTGTTGAATAAAATGTTTGACCACTAAAAATATCATTTTTTATTGTATGTATGAACCATTAAAAATAATCATGTGTTGAAATAAATATTGGATTGGTAAAAATATTATTTTTAACATGTATATGAAGTGTTAAAAATAACCATGTGTTGAAAAAAATGTTTGTCCATCAAAAATATTATTTTTGACATGAATATGAAGTGAATAAAATTGTCATGTATGGAAATAAATATTTGTTCGCTAAAAATATTATTTTTAGCTTAGATATGCATATATATATATATACACATGCTGAACAGGTAAATGGATTTGTTGTTGAGTAAAGAATTAATTTGCGTGCTCGACAAATATGTAAGCCTTAATGAGTTGACTGCGCAATTTTATTTATTATATAAACTCCTGTGAATGCCATTGGATGCGATGTGCTGGTTATTCTATGTGAGATTATAAACCATGCCATAGGATAGCAACAATTAATTTTGAACTGCACTACATGACATACTACGTGAAGATATCATACTTTATCATATACCATATAAGCATTTGGAGCTTATATGACGAGGTTGAGATTACCATACGAGCGAGACACTTGTATGGCGATGGTTGAATCACATGTTGAACTGAGGACTGATATGGACTAAATAAAATATAACGGTAAATTGTAGGAATTAATAAAAAAAACCACACGGGTCTGGAGATGACAATAATTCACGTCTCTCTTGATTTTAGATACGACACATGAATTATTTATTTTCCAACATTGGACAAGGTGACGAGACATAATCTCTAGAGATATGATCTTTACACTCTCCCTTGGGAATAGATAGGTCACTAAAAATTATGTATGCTTTTTCTGGATTTATTGGGTTCCTAATACGGCCCAATAAATTTTTCAGACCCCTCCCGAACAAAGGAGGTTATGACGAAATTTTCCAAAATTTAAAGGTGTTAGCCAATTATTTGGAGAATTAAGTGGTTTCGAAGTCGTCGAATAAATTATATAATTTATATATAATATAAATTAAAATTAAACGAATCGCGCGCGGTAATTCGCGTTTTGGAATCGTAATTTTAAATGATTATACTGAGAGACCCGACCGTCGGATTTTCCCGAAACCGGAATCGTTGGGTTCGCTTTGGAAAGATCTTTCCAACGATATTAAATTTGTTAAGATCCAATGGTTAGATTTTGAGAAATGTGTAATTCAAATTTGAATAAAAACAGCGCCAGGGCCGTGTAATGACCTGAAACGTCATTCGATGGAAATTGGCTATTTTTACATAAATAAAAATAGTAATAAATCGTTTTAAAATGTTATAAACGTTGTGGAATAAACCGATTTTACTTGGTTTATTAGATATTCTGATGGTTAGATGTATTTGACATGAAATTATAATATTGAATTGAAAAGTGAATGTCAAATAGTTTAACCATGGAAGGAATGAATTGATTGGAATTCTATATATACATGAATTATTTGAAAAGGCCAGGTTAATTCTCATTTCAAATAATTGAACGACGACTAAAGGTCAAAGAAAATGAAGATGGTGCAAGACCGGTGATCTTCACATCGTGTGGATTACTACTGATGCCTTAGATATGGGTAGCTCCCTTGATGAGGTTACAGTGGTAGAGGTCTGGACGTATTTTTTATTGTCCTGATTTGCAAGGGCCTCTCTCCTGTATTGGGCATATGGGACGAGGAATAAGGTGCCATCGGTTTCGTTCAGACCCAGAACGGACTTGTAAATGGATGTGTGTCTGACATTGGATTTTATTCTGTATTGATTAAGTTCTATTAAATATATATCTGTTTGGTGGAGGAGAATTTATTCGCTTACTTAACACCCTTCTCTGAGACGTATGAGCTTAGAGGTTATATTTGATGGATATCGGTCGCATGGCGTGAATTATCAGTGTGGCATGCTGAGATGCAAGTGATCAAGGCTTTTGTTGAAAAGCAGAGTCTTGTGGTTGATGATCAAAGCACGGCTTTAAATAACATAGCTTTGTGTATAGCGTTAATTCGTGAGCCTCACACCCCGGTATGAACCAGAAACGGGAGAGGACCCCAGGGAGGACATACGTTTCCTTCTAGCTAGGAGTGATGTCATGGTTTGGAGCCCAGACATTTTACTTATGTTGTTGATGGAAAGCGAGGTACCTTAGATTTGAGTCCCTAGAGGCTCTTGGTATGGTCAATGTACTGACCAGATTTACTCCCTATAGGGTGGGGAATGTATTGTTCAGGAATTACTAATCCACTAACGTAAGTGTGGACCGGCCCTGGCGCTCCAGGTGCAGTTGCGGCTGAATCCTGAGGCTCGGGCTAGAAAGTCTCGAATTCGGTAAGGATGATCCCTTGCCTTGGTTCATGATGGAAATCCGACTTCCAATACGACATTGTGCGGATTTGATTGTAAACCTATATATGGCAACATGATATATGGTACCCATGTCGTCTATGATTGATTCATTATAATTGAAATTGTTTTTGAAACATATAGACACTAATAATAATATCAAATGAATTTGTTTTATACGTATTAAGCATATTTTGGCCATTAAAAGGTAAAACTCTATCCTTCAGCTTGCGTTGCATTGTGTGATGGGACCTGAGTCTTATAATGGCTTCATTTTTCTAAAAAGCATTGCGTTGTTTAAATGATATTTTATTTCATGCACTGCCCATCCAATGGAGTAAACCCGTCCCGCGTTAGCGGCGTGGTCCTGTGATTGACCTTATTATTAAATAAGTTAGGTAAGATTTCTCATACCAGTCCCATGACTGACTCGTTGTTTGTTTCACTTGCAAACTCGGGTGCCCCTATTTTCTATACGGGCAGCCTAGTATTCAGGTTTTAGCTTGGTACATTTTGGATATGGATGGAAGCTGTGGAAGCTGATGATGTCCCTTTATCATTTCTATTGTAGTGTTTCAGACACTATTATGTATCTTATGTTTGATTCCACTGCAGACATTGTATATTAAGCTAAACCTGTATTCTGTACTAAGTATGATCCTGTTATGCTATGTAATTCTGATGTTGGTATTATTTCCAGTGTAATTTGATGTACATTATCTGGTGTAATTCTATATTTATGTTCTGCTGTTATTGTTTATGTGTTATATTCCACTGATTATCCTTGCTTACGTGGCACGGGGGTTTGGGATCGTCACACTCGTATTTCTTTATTTATTCCATTGTGCATTTTTTATATGTATCAGCAATTGCAAGGACATGTTACTATGATTGTTCAGGCTTATTCATTGTGTACTCTGATTTGATGTATGTATATTAAAGTTTCTCTTTTTGTAAAGAGCATTATTTATATTATAGATTGTTCGTTTCATTGTAAGATTCTATTTTGTATGTTTTTTCTTCTGTTCTTCTATCTCCTTTCTTTTCCCCTAACTATCAGACTTTCTAACACTTGATTTAAGATACATGAATACAGAGGATGTGTTAATGTTGATTTTCGAGAGCCGAAAAGTTGGATTGTTACAAGAATCGAGGCTTGGGATGCCGAAATAGGTGAGACAAGAAACTAAATAATGTATATTTCTACATGTTCCAACAACATATTTATTAGCTAACTCTCTAGTGCCAAATAGGTGCGCTGAAAAAGGAGTTGGCGTAGTGAAAGCAGTGATGGCCAGGGCTCGAGAGAGCACAAAGGATGTGTTAGCATTAATCGCGGCTTAGGAAGCCGCACTTGAGAAAGACAATAAAGTAGTCTTTGAGGAAAATGGTCGGCTATGGAAGGAAAGTGAAGAGGTGCAGCAACTCTTACAAGATAACGAGGTACTTGCCAAAGAAAGTGAGCGACTAGGGAAGGAGATGGGAGGGACACAATACTCAGATCAGACAATTGCTTGAATCAAATCGCACTAAGCTCGAGCGGGCCAGAAAGGAGAAAGGGGCAGTAGAGGCATCAAATAGATATGTGTTTGGCCAGTCAAAGGGCATCAAGGATGAATTCGAGGCCCAGTTGGAAGAAAACAGAGTCCAAGTTAGGCAGGCTCGAGCGGAGGCAAAGAGAAAGCTAGAGCCGACAGTGTGAGACTTTTATTTGAAAACTCTTTGATTCTGCGGAATCTCATGGGTCGAAGACTACACCCGAATGCTTTCTCAAGCCTGGGAAATGTTGTTGGAGGATGAGGCTGGTGCCCAAGAGGTGCAAACAGTGGATGAGAAAGAGCTGATGGCCCATTATTTAATAGAAGAGGAGTGTCATGTGTTGGAGGAAGGGAAAGCCTTTCTTAAAGAAGACGCTGAAGCGGAGGAGGCGGAGTGACTTGTTGTTGAAAAGAGGGAAGGCGTCTGTTATAGAGAGTATGGAGGTCGTTCATGAATTTGAAGGTGGTACTTCCCAATAGCAACTAATCATTCCTCCTTGTCACGCTGGAGGCCCATCTATGCCAACTCCCCCTGGTTACGAAGTATGACCTAGACCATCCAGAGTTGGAACACGTTGACTTCCAACAACAGCTAAGGAAATATGCCAACTGAGGCCATGCAGCAAATGATAGAAGGTATATCCACTTTATCATTGGTATTCGGAAATATGATAACACGAAGTAGAAGTATAGTAACTATTCTTCCTCTTCGTCATGCAGATTCTCATGGAATAGAAGTGACAACTGGCTTAAAACAACAATGGATGTCGGGTCCGAGTTTGATGTGGAGGCCTACAGAAGACAGATAGGAGATGAGTTTGGTCACTACGATGTATTCCTGGGCCTGGAGAAGGGTGCGATAGGAATGGCTTACTTTGTAAAACTTTTAGAGGAAGAGAAGGTAAAGTAGCAGGTGGATCTTCAGGCGATAGGATAGATAGAAGCAGGAACTACAATGGGCCCAGATGTTGATGAAGTCTGAGGAAGTGGAGGCAAAGAAGATGGCGAACAAGGAATTACTCCTCAAAGCTCATTGAGAGGCTACAGAAAAGGATGAAGTAGAGGCCCGGGACAAAATTTAGGATGAGGCCAGAAGAAAGAATAGGAGGAGGCCACCTAGAAGAGCGTGAAGGAGGAATTCCAAAGGCAAAAGGCCGAGGGGGAGGCGAAGCTAAAGGATGAGCTAGAGGCTAAGAAGAAAACCGAGAGGGAGGCTTGGAAGAAAGTCGAAAAGGAGGCAATGAAAGTCGAGAAGAAATCCAAAAAGGAGGCAGATAAGGACATGATGCTGGTGTTACCCAACGAGTCTCAGCCTAAAACCCTAAAGATGATACCTAGCCCTAGCTCGGAAATTGAAAATACTTAGGTCCTAGACGACTCCGATGAGGAGAAGATGCTTGGAGGGGATCCAGGAAAGGGGTTTGATATGAAGCCTCTCCTTAAGCCTACTCTACCGAAAAGGAAGAAAGGAAGTGGCGGGAGAAGCTCGAGGAGGAAGAGGAAGAATAGCGAGTGAGAAGGCACCTGGGTCCGGGTCCGAGAAAAAGAAGAAGGGTGACACTTCTAAGTGATTGTTATAGATGGTTTTTTGTTTGTAGGCTGATAGGACCGAAAGTACGACCCTTGCTTTTGGATGCATGATGTGGTTTTGATGTACATCGTGTCGTTAGAAAGAAATATTTTGACTTCTGAATGAAAGCTAGTTTACTTTGCTTACATCACTTGTCGTTTTAAGTGTTCAAGTATTCCTTACATTTTCCAGTACTGTACTTATGTAAATTAACTTATCGTCACACTTAAATTAAAGTTGTTTGAAACTTCACTCTTGAAATACTCAAGTCATGTGAAGTTCGAGTTTGTTGACTCCATAATCGAGACTTCCTTTCGGTCGTTAATCTCCGGCTATATGGAGTCTAAGTGTGTGAACTTCACTCTCGAGAACTCCTTTCATTCGTCGATCATGATAGCGCTAAGTTCAAGTTTTGGTAACTCAACTCTCAAAACTTCCTAGCAGTTTTGATTTCGAGTCATGAGGAGTCATGGGTGGATGTTGTTGTTTCTTCCTTTATGCTCTTCCATCGTTTCATTTGGGTTAGATTCAAGGGCGTCATTGGTTCTCCAGTTTAAACTCAAATTCAAACTGTGAGGATCGGAGTTATCCAGGTTAGTGGTTGGAATCACACTTACTCGGTTGGTGGGTTGTCCCCCCAAGTTCGGAGACAAAGGGACGGAGTTAGACACTTAAATTGATAAGCGTCGCGAATTATTTATACTCAGTCTCATCGTTGGTTCGAGACTCGAGTTGATTTCCAGAGGGCGGACCATTCCATAAGGTTTGAGTCTTAGTAAAGACTCAAGGTGGTGAATCAATTCCAAGCACTAAGGTGCTGATCCAGTGTTGTATTCTTGTTTATACATGTCGGTTGTTGTCACAGTTTTAACATACAACACAGAAAGTAAATGCACTAAGAATAAGGAGATCTGGAAGCGTTTAATGATAGTGTTGGTGATAGCATGCTAAGATGCTCTGAACTGAAAACAAAACATTTGTGGAAAGTAGTAAGTATGTACAGTAAGCTAGGTGAAGTGGCGACAAAGGTGCTCATTGTTCCATTCTCTTGGTAGTTTGGTGTCATCAATGTAGTTAGCTTGAAAGTACTGTCTCCAAGCCTTCATTGAATAACGCACGGACCTTCTCAGTGAGGACGGATTTCGGTCAATGTGGGAAAGATCCACTTAAGGACGAGGTAGCTGATGTCAAAGTGCTTTGGAGTTTGAACGGACTTGGGCATTAAAGTATTTGATGACCCGTTAGCGGTGCGCAGTTGCTCTACGTTCTGACTCAACCCTTTTCTCTTCGAGTAAGTCGAGAGATTCCAAAAGGAGATCTCTGTTGGTATCTGGATCATAATAAGAGACTCGATGATATTTAGTTCAAGCTCAATGGGAATTACAGCTTTAGAGTCATACGAGAGAGCGAATGGAATGTGGTTGGTTGTTAACTTATGGGTAGTTCCGTAAGCCCAGGGGGGTGGAGGTAGTTCATCTACCCACTTGTCTCTTGCATTTTCCAACACTTCTTGATGATTTTGTTGACAACTTCAACTTGTCCATTGGCTTGAGGATGAGCTACTACCGAAAATTGTTTCTCGATGCGATGGCGTCGACAGAAGTCTTTGAACTCAGAACTCTCGAATTGGATACCGTTATAAGAAATGATAGCCTTGAGAACTCCAAAATGACAGAAGATGTTACGAACAATGAAGTTGATTACTTTCTTGGTTGTGATTGTCGTAAGAAGCTCGACTTCGGCCCACTTGGTAAAGTAGTCAATCGCGACTATAGCATATCGAGCACGGCTCTTTGCTATTGCATGAGTTACGATAATGATGATTCCCCACACTGCGAATGGTCACGGACTGACATTTGAATAAGTTCTACAGGAGGGGATCTAGGAATCATGGAGAATCACTTGCATTTGTCGCATTTTCGGGTGTAGTTTCTGCATCCTACTCGAGAATTGGCCAAAAGTAGCCATATCGAATAATCTTTTTTGTCAAAGTTTTCCCCCAGGTGTTGTCATTGCACCTGCCTTTGTGCACATCCAGTAGTACATGTTTGGCGTCGTTGTAGGCTACACATCGAAGTAGTGAAACAAAGAATCCTCTTCGATAGAGCACTCCTTCTTAAATGATGTAGCGTGATGCTTTACAAAGGAGCGATGGCTTTTCATTTCGAGAGCCTAGGAGGATTCCATGTTGCAATTAGCCTTTGATCGGAGTCATCCATGACTCGGGTTCAGGCTCGGTTTTCTTCATTGATATCAGATCGGTCTCCACCTAATCTATACTTGGAGAGTCAAGCACTTCAATAAGGACGAGTCCTAAGAGCCGAGCATCTATAGGGCTTGCTAATTTGGCCAACAAATCGGCCTTCTCGTTTTGTTCTCGATGGATGTGAGTAATGGTGTAGTACTCGAAGTGGGTAAGCAATTAATGAACCCGACCAACGTAAGGAGGGAGTCGTGCTCCTTTGGCTTGATATTCCCCACGCCCTTGGCACACGATAAATTTTGAATCTGAGAAGATATGGATGGCCTTGATGTTGAGTACTTTTGCAAATCTGGGTCCAGCTATCAAGGCCTCGTATTCCACTTCGTTGTTAGTGGCAGGGAAGTTGAGCTTTAAAGTATAACAAATAGAGTGTTCCTCAGAGTAATAAGTATGACTCCGATGCCAGAACATTGACTATTTAATGAATCTTCCAGATACGACTTTCAATAAATATTGAGAGGCTCATTGTCTTTCGTTGGATCGTTGGGAGTAGTGAACTCGACTATGAAATCTGATATGGCTTTGTCTGAGGATGTCTCTACGGGGGATGAAGGTGAGCTCGAATTTATTCAACTCGATATTGTATTTCATAGGCCTCCCAGATGCCTCAGGCCATTGAAGGGTCTGTCGCGACAGCTGATTAGTGTAGACTTTGATTGGATATAACTGGAAATGGGATCGAAGTTTCTGGGAAGAGTTCAACAAGAAGTAAGCGAGCTTTTCCATCTTTGAATGGTTCTTTTCGGCTCTTGTCAATCTATTGCTGATGTAGTAAACTGGCCTTTGGACATTATATTCTTCACGCATAAGCGCCGAGCTAATTGCCTGTGCAGAAACAACCAAATAGATAAATAAGTCCTCGTGGTCCACAAGATTTCATGGAATATGTGGTCGCTCCCAGTGATTCAGAAGCTCCTATAATGCAGCGATGCATTTCGGTATCCATGCAAAGTTGCGCTTCACTTTCCTGATCTAATAAAAGAAGGAACGCAGTTATCGGTTTCTTTTGAGATGAATCGACTTAGAACGACCACTTTTCCGTTCAACCTTTGAACATCTTTGATGTTCTTGCGATCTTCGATGCTCTGAATTGATTTAATCGTTTCAGGACAATCCCTCGTGAATTGATGATGAAACCAAAGAATTTTCCCGATGCAATGCCAAAAGGGTATTTCAAGGGATTGAGTTTCACGCTATATTTACAGATAACACTGAACATCTTCGCTAGGTTTTTGACATGATCATTCGATGGTCGCGTTTTCATGAGCATGTCATCCATGTAAACTTCTACGCATCTTCCAATTTGGCCTTTAAACATTCGGTTGACCAGTCGTCAATAGGTGGCCCCAGCATTCTTGAGACCGAAAGACATGGCAACATAGAAATATTTCCCATGATCAGTGGTGAATGAAATGTGCTCCTGATCAGGAATATATATCGAAATGTAATTGTAGCCCGAGTGTGCGTCCATGAAGGAAGGAAGCTGGTGCTTGCAGTAGAATCAATGAGTCAGATGATCTTTGGAAGCGAGAAGCTTTCTTTTGGGCATGCTTTATTCAAGTTAGATTAATCGACGCATCTTCGCTATTTTCCATTCGATTTCTTAACTAAGACTGGGTTGGAGATCCATTCTGGATAGAGGGCATCGCAGATAAAGTCGTTGTCGATTAGCCTATCCACCTCCTCTTTGATTGCTGCCGATCTTTTTACCCCAAGACTCGGTGTTTCTATTTCATGGGAAGCTACTTTGGGTCGATACCAAGCATGGGACAAGCGATTCCTGGGTCGACGCCACACATATTAGAGTGGGTCCAAGCAAATACATCCAAGTTGGCCCGTAAAATCCATAAGTTCTTCCCAGATAGTTGGCTGGAGTTGCGATCCAACTTTCAAGACCTGAGATGGGCCGACGGGGTTAATCACAACATCAATAGTTGGATCCACCGGAGTATCCCTTCCGTACTTGGGCTCCTCGCCCTTCCATGAATTGAGATCCTAGGAGAGACATCTGTAGTGTCTAAGCTAAGATTCAGACTTTGGTGGCTGCTATGCATTTTGGCCATTGGTGTAGAGTGTCGTCTCTACAACTTTGTCCTTCTTCTTACTGATTATATCCTTCCATTCAATAAGATAGTAGGCTCTTACTGCGACTTGGTCGCCCCAAATGGTAATGATCCCATAGTCAGTCGGGAATTTCATAAGGAGGCACGAAAGCACCATGAGGATTCAGAACTCAGCAATGGTTGGTTATCCAAGGAAGACGTTATAGAGAGAAGGGACATCAACGACGACAAAGGTGAGGATCATGAATCGGCTTCGATCCCCATCTTCCAGTTGTACAGCAGCTCTATAAGAATAACTGACCGGTTGGAAGCACCATTGAATCCATGAACAATAGCCTTCCACGGCTTTAGATCTCTGGCCTTAAGATTTATTTGATCGTAGCCTGCTTGAAGATGTTCATGGAACTCCCCTAGCCGACGAGGATTTTCTTTAAATAGGACGGCCCTATGTAGGTGGAGATGACAAGCGAATCAATGGAGGAAATCTCGATTCCCATAGCATCTTTTTCTTGGAAGACTGTCGTCTCTCATAATATTTTGCAACTTTGCTAGGACTGACTCGTCTACGGCAACAGAGCACGCTTCTTGGTCAGCATGCTTGACGGAATTGGCGTATCCTTCCATATGTTGAAAGCTCTCATTTTCGGGGTGAGATCCACCGCAAATGGTGTTGATCACAATGCCCCTATAAGGGGGTCTAGGACTGGTCTACCCGGGTGCCGCTTGGATTTGAACAGGTGTAGGCGTTGAAGGGACGCATACGCATCTTTTGGAGCAGAATTTTGAACTTATTGTTGGAGTTGCTTTTCTCTGATAAGATTTTCAATTGCGTCTCGCAGGTGGTGAAATTCATCAGTGTTGTGACTTAACATGTCGTGGAATCTGCAATATTTGCCAGAGATCTTCTCTCTGTTGGTAGATTTCCTTAACGTTGGTTTCTTGTACTGCATCGCATTATAAGTCTTGAGATAAATTGTCTCTAGCTGAGTATTCAGTGGAGTGTAGACCATGTAGGAAGGAAAGCGATCACACTTTTTAGACTCCTTTGGATTACATCTCCTAGGCTTGCCATTGTTCAGTTTGGGCTTGAATTGGGCGATCCCCTCGCCCTTCCAAGAGATTTCTTCGGTTTGTCTAGCCATGACACTATCTTGCGCAGCGCCTTGGTGTGAGTTATGGGGATGGTTGCTTTGAGCATCCCTGTTCCTGCGCTTCCTCCTGGTACAAGAACCGATTAACTTTCTCATAGAAAATTTCCAGAGACTTAAGTTGTTTTTGTCAATCCGGGCTCTAAATTCAGAATTTGGTAATATGCCTTCGGCAAGCTGAACAAGGACAGTGCGTGGTTTAGGATCTTCGATTTATTATAGGGCATTGTTGAATCGTTTGAGGTAACTCTTGAGAGTTTCTCCAATGCTCTGGTATAGGTTCAAGATGGACAAGATGTCTTTAGGCCTGGTGATGTGCATCGTAGACGGGAGTCGAGAGAACCATAAACGAGCCACGCCTTTAAGGAATATGGGAAAGCATCTACACTTCATCAGTATGTGGCACTGTTGGAGTCCATGTGCCACTCATATCAATTTATGGAGTTATGGATCAGTCTTACCCAAGGAAACTGTATGTTGCCGCATGTTGAATCTTCGTGGCCATTTGACATTAAGGGAAAATTCGGTGAAGGGGTTACGCCTCAAATTGGATTTCTCATTCATCGGTGATGTGCCCCCGCGATTCCCTCATGATCCTACGGACCATATCGGTGAGAATCGAAGGTTGAATCTCCGTTAGATTCCAGCAGTCGTGATCTAGCTCTGGGGTTCGACACCCATGACGCCTCCTATGATGAATGTCTTCATCTACTTGAGTATCATCAATTTCAATTCTCTGGTCTTGTGGAGGTGGACTGGAAGCAACTAAGGTCTGAATAATTATTCTAAGCGTAGGCACCAATTTTTGAGTAGAGACAGGCATGTCAGGCAAAGGTTACCTTGTAGTGGGTTCAGCGCTAGTTCCTGTAACATTACTAGGGCCTGACCGGGAGCGGTCATAGTAATAGGCTCCCTCTTTGATGGTAATTGTAACACCATCATTTTTAACTCCTCCTCCTTTGACTATGGTCGCTACGACGGGTATCGAAAGAAGAACTTTTCGAAATGTAAAGAATGGTCCGTTCGTTCCTATTGGCTTGAAGGCATGAAAGGTCTCTATTGGCATTTTCTCGAAGCCTTGCCATCAAGTCAATATTCTGCCTAATTTGGTCATTAAGCAATCTTTGGGTTTCGTCCAATTTCTTAGTTACTTCAGAAAATTGGGCTTGGGTAATTGTAGCCTCAGGATTGGAGGAATTAGCCATATCCAAGGTGGCCAGAGCTTCAGAAGGTTGTTGTTGCAGAGAGGGTTCTTAGTCAGTAGTAAAAGGTCCGACGATAACGGATTTTCCTTTCTTAACCACTTTCAGTAAATTCAGTAGGCAAGTCTATGGAGACCTAAGTTGTGCTCCAAGTTTTGATGGAAGAACGGTAGGAAAGATGAAGTCTTTACTTTCTCAGCGAAAACACAAGAATATTGATGTCCAAAAGTTGGCAACAACACCCAATGAGTTCCAAGACAATGAAACTAAATGTCCAATTTGGAAATTAATACAGGAAAGTAAATCATAGTGTTTATAGTGGTTCGATCCATGAAAACCTACATTCACTTTGATGGTTTTGCTCTTTTATTTATTTCTTTGTCAAGAGTACAATGGTGGGAACAATAGTTCCAAGCAATTACAATGGCAATACTGGATAGCAAGTTTAGATAGATCTAAATAAGAGCTTATTTCCTTCTTCCTGAAATGTCAAGGCAGCCCGGAAAGCCTAAGTGTCCAAAAATGGGGTATATTTCTTCTTCCTGGAGTGATGGAGCGAGCTTGAGAGTCCAACATGCAATATCTTCTTCGCAAAGTGTTAAGAGAGCAAAAAATCCAACCTTGAACTCGTTTTTAAATGAGGTATTTACAGTTGAAGGGGGTAGGTAAGAGGTGGCACGTGGGCATGTGCCCACTAATTTTCATCTTTTGGTATCAGTACCGATCTCGAGATCGGTATTGGTCCCGGAAGACAGCTAATTTTGAATCCTCCTTGAAGATCTGAAACCAATTCCCTTAGTTGCTTTCATATCCTGGAAGTGCCATTCAAAATTTTGATTTGGAAATCATTGGATGCTTTACACCAATCCTGAAGTGGCTTTACATTTTGTATCGATCCCCGTATAACTAGCTGAATTGTGAATGGTTCTTCGGGGAGTCGTACACATTTGGGATACGAATTTCCTCAGGAAGCTCTGGGATACGAAATCTAGAGAGAAAGTTAAGGATACGGATTTGGAAAGTGTGGAACTGGGATACGAGTTTCCACTACCGATCCCGGAGTACTAGAACGTGTTCTGGATGGAAGCCGAGTCTTGTGCAAATACTGATCCAATCCCGGGATACGAAATCACGAATACTGATCTTAGGAATGTTAGACAAATTCCTTGAATTGCTTTGATTTTGGGGATACATAATGATAAATATCGATCTCCAAACGCTTAGCCATTTGAGAGCAGTTTTGATGAGCCAAGATGACCATACTTGTACGACTCCATCTGGGCTTGATGCCTTGATGTTTGGACCAAAGTTATCAAGACCCAACCGCAAGTCAAATCGTGACTTTTTAAGGTTCAAGGTTTAGAAGGTCGAACTAATTGAATCGTTCAAACCATGCATTTTTATTTTCTAATAGTTTATACGTTTAACATGTAAATTATGGAGGAAGTTGCTTAACATACAATGTTTGTTCGTCACATTCAGAAAATTATTAGATTAAACTCAAAATAAATATAAAATTTGAAGTCGAATAACAGTTAGCTGCAATTTTTTTTGAAAGAAATGAGGATTGAAGTGTAAAAATGCTCCAATTTCCACGTTCTGTACGCTACCCTCTTCTTCTTTTTCTAGCAAAACTCGTTTCCTTATTCAAAAATCAAAATAACTGCAATTAAACCTAAAATCAATTAGCAATTAACAATAAAATCGCACCTCCCTCTGAGAATACAAAAGGTGGAATTGAACATCAAAGTAGCGCTAGTTCTGGTAATGGTTGGGAAAATAACGAAAAAGAAGGTAGAGCAACTAGCTTAGTTAGCAATTTTGGGTATTTCGCCGACGATTTAGGTTCAACCATGACTTGAGGTGGATTGCGGCTCTAGATGCCTCTGGGCTGCGCTGATTGTTGGTCGACGGTTTTGGAGGTCCGATTCGATCTTTAAATGTGACAACCGCATGACTCGAACCTACGACCTCCCGGAAAGCAACAACACACTAAACACTATGCTAAAAGATCTTTGTGTTAGCTTTCTGAGAGGTAGAGTGTCGAATCCCGCGGTTGTCACATTTGGTATCAAAGTCAATACCTAGCTGGAATTATATTTGTAATGATATGAACCAACAAGAACGTTAGGCTCTTTAGGGGATTTGAATCATGTGATAGTCACATTCGGTAACACTGGTTTGTACTCCACTTTTGAACCGTTTAACCAAGCAATGGACCGAGTCGTGTGGGTCTGAACTGCTTCTGATAGCTGGGCCAAAAGACCAAGGAACACCCCTGAACGTGTTCAACCTATTTTCACATTCATCGCGTTTCATTTTGAGCCATAAATATGTTTATTTAACTCAGTAAAACATCTAACATGTCCAATTTTGTTAATTACTTATCTAGAACAGATGATTATTCCAACTTGTGAAACTCGTTACACACCCCTCCTTTAACTTCCCAGACATATCATACTCATTTATGGAGAACAACTTTAACATGTCCAGGTCTGTTTCTTTCTGCTCTCTTGTGGAGAACTGGAAGAGCAATTTATATGCAAATTTACATCTAAAATACCTTCTGTCACAAATTTCATCATTATTTCCATTCATCCAACCTCATTAATACGTTACAACACTTGCCATAAATGCATTTTTATACCTCCTTGATAACTTATAGCTTATCCAAACTTGATAGCTGGTAATATATTTTTCTATCACAATAATTTACATTCCAAGTAAACTAAGCAATCAAAAGCTTCATGCCTGTTAAATACAATCTCTCATACAAATCAATAACTTGACCGCAATTCATCCATTCTTATTAACAGCTATAAAACAACATTAACAAACAAGATTCAAAGGTTTAAATCACGAAGGAAAGGATGCAAACAAAATGGTTTACAATGCAGTGCTACTAACAGGGCTCTCTTGTTGACAAATAACAAAATTTCGCTTGGGTGTAGATTTCATACCGCTGAACAAGATTAATCGGAAGGAATCGAATAAAAAGGAATCTACAATGTAAGGCTGTCTGGGTTCTCGATAATCTTGGAAAATGTCTGAAGGAAAGCGGCAAGATCCGCACCATACACTATTCTGTGGTCGGCTGTAACATTCACCTGAACAACAGTACAAGCTCAGGTATATGTATTACATTACGAACTTTAGTCATAAATACAACTATCAAATCTTTTTCCATCTTTGCCTATAAGCCCCACATTTACAAAACATGAAGAAAAAAAATGAAGGAGTTTCACTCATTAATCATCATTCAACAAATGTTAAACTGCTGATGTACTTGGTAAAAAAACCGAACTCACAGCGACAGTGTAACTTCATACCCAAGGAATATACAAGGAAAGCAAGCATTCAAAGTAATTTTGTACATATACCACTATGTAAATTAAAATGCATAGTTAAGTAATATTGTACAGAATATATAGGTGTGTTATCGACACACATAAGATATGATGTACTGTGGATACAAGTATGCTGGGAATCAAGAAAAATAACATAGATGGTAAAACTTACGAGCATTTTGTTTTTAACTGAGAAGAAACCATCCTTGCCAGCAACTGGAGTGGGCTTTGATGCTCCCACAGCCATAATAGCCCCCTTCAAATCCATTCATTCTTTCAACTTATTGCAATTCGCATGGGCAAGCATTATAGGTATATTTGTTTGAAACTAATAGTTTTGTACTCACCTGGCCTGGAGGAAGTATAGCATCAAATCTGTCCACTCCAAACATACCCAAGTTTGATAAGGTAAATGTTCCTGTAAGATGAGTCAAACCTCAATAACCTATTTGTATCTGTACTACAGTGCTTAATAGTCGAACCAACTTCTATTTGAAATCAGATGATATGCTTGTGTTTTCCCATGCATCTTATTTACAAGTTTATGCATACATTATTCAATGAAATATCCAATGCAATTTGCTGTATATTTCAGTTCAAGCAGCCATGATTCTGACAGGTAAAAAAATAATGACTACATGACGCGTAATTATATGCGCTTCTTTATAAAATATTGAACCAACGAAGCTGACCTGAATTATACTCATTTGGTGAAAGCTGCTTAGAACGCGCCTTGCTTACCAATTCTTTCCATCTTTGTGATAACAAATAGATATCAAGCTGCAGGTGAAAGGATTATTTCACTCGACGACATGACAAATGCAGACAAATAGTCAAGTCACTGATGAAGTACCTTATCTGCATCTTGGAGAACAGGGGTAATAAGACCACCATCAATTGCTACTGCAACAGCAATGTTAATGTTGCTGTTGTAAGTAAAACTTTTTCCGTCCTTGCAGCTTGCATTCACAACTGGATGTTGTGCAAGTGCCATTGCCGCAGCTTTGGCCAAAAGTACTGTCATCGTGACACCTTTTGACTTTACCTATTTTTATTACCATGCATAAACATTGCTTTGTAAGTCGGAGAATTAAAACCCAATTTGGATCGACGTAAACAAGTACCTTTTTTGCCTTTTGAAAGTCAAAACCAATCCATTTTGGCTTTCAAACAGCCAACAAACAACTAAATTAAATCGATCCAAACAAAGCATAAATTGTTTTAAGGTTTATCAATCAGTATCAGATATTAATGTCAAATAAATAATAGGTCAAAAAAACGATTAAAACATTTCACATGCCAAAGAATATGTTCATAATAAAATTAGAATGTAAATCATGTAACTGTTATTTTAAATAACATGCCAAGATATTGACAAGGCTTTGACTCTCAGTCAGAGGATATGACTGGTTAAAAAAAACATATCAAGCAAAACAAAAAATGTGGAAATAATTTGGCAATAAATTTAAGGATGTTTAATTGTAAGATTTAACAGTAACAGTAAACATTTTGCCCAGGAACTAAAGGAATTAGATTGCAGATTGCAGTATAACTTAAAATGCATCAGGAAGAACAAAATTAACTGTATCACTGACTAAGCAACCGAATTGGTACTAAAATTGAAATAGTTGATCAAATGAATTACGGTGAACATGCATAACCTATATTTATTGACAAGCATTCAATTTGATGAAGGATTTTATAGCATAAATTTAACACAAAGATATAGTATTTCAAAGAAACAAAGATACTCATACCAGTTCAAACTACAAAAAGTTGGGACATTAAAACTTTGCTCTTGCATATCAACCATCGATGTAACGGTTAATAAGTGCAAATTAACCCTTCCAGATGTTAAGCCTGCTCTTTCAGTTTCTTCCAAATAATCCCATACATGATACATCAAGTAATGACTAATGTAATCCAATGTATGTTACATAATAACTACCTTCTCCACCCCCCTCCCCCCCAAAAAAACCTCAGATAAATTGAAAAATAAAATAAAGAGCCTATGCTGGTGGACATTATGAAAACCACAAAACCATATCTGATGTCGGACAGAAGTTCTGCTACCAATCAAATCAAAGCTTAAGTTGGAAGATTAAATAGAACCATTTATTACGTTGTACGAAAAATAAATGCAGAAATTGTAATCAATTAACGAGTTTTCTATAAAACAAAAAAACCAAATAATTTATTTTCCTAAAATTTTCTGTAACTAGTCTACAATTTCTGTTGAACATACACAAATACCATCCTCTACTAACCATCCAAGGACGAACGTCCACAATTGCATCCATGATCTAGCACACTGTGCACATGATTAACATCAGGGTGAAGGTTAACACTAAACCAAGACTGATTTGAAAAGAAAAAAAGATGCATGAATAACGATGCATGATGCATTTGTGAAAGAACAACTAAATATAAAAAATAAGCCATGTAACAAAAGGCTGTACCCTGTCATAAAGAGCATCAAGCGCATCAGTCATAATCGGGTATCCAACCCTAAAAGTTGGCACATTCAAACTCTCCACCATATTCTTTGACACGGCACTCTGCATTGTGGTAAATGGCACAATAGTTGCCCCTGGGATCGGTGGCAACTCTGCTGCCACTTTACTGGCTGATTTTACCGTTTTCACCGACTCAGCAGCAGGAGCAGGTACTGTTGCCTTTTTTGGCTCAATGCCTGCTGCTTTCTCCACATCAGCTGCCGTGACTCTCCCATAAGGCCCTGATTTTTAAACAATATACTTGATTTCATTTGCAGTTATTTGATGCAGTCATTTCACTCGGTTTTCATGCAAAAAGGGAATGGAAAAAGCATGAACAAAGCGAGAGATTCAATGATCTGAAAAGTTTAATGATCCATTGACACAAGGTCATCAAATGAGAACATTATTATATCTCAGTTGCCACCAAATCGCATGTATATCTCTTTTTATCAACGTGCATAAGCATAAACATAACCAGGCCTATAAAAATGTTCTCGCTCCAAGGCTTTCTAAAAATTATTTTGGTCTCCTTACACCTACCAAATTATAATAAAATTCCTTAAAAATATAACATATGTTAATTTTTCCCATATGTACAGAAATGGATTTGCACAGCATAGCACCATTTTTTTTATATAAGAAAAAAATTTATCTTACCTGAAAATGTTATACTTGTAGTCACTTACAATTCTAGAATGTTATCTGACGACAATATATCATAAGCACGACTAAAATGAAAGATGATAGACTCTATATATGATAGGTGTACTCTAAAAGTGCAAAAGCTAAACATAACCAGGTCTACAAAAATATTCTTGCTCCAAGGCTTTCAAAAAATCATTTTTGTTTCCTTACAGCAACCAAATTACAATAATATTCCTTAAAAACATGAGTAACATATGTAATCGTTCCCGTATGTTCAGTAATGGATTTTGCATAACATAGCACTAGTTTAGTAATAATAGTAATAATTATCTTAAATTTTACTACATAATGCTATATTTGTAGCCACCTACAATTCTAGACTACTGTCTGACAACTATATATCATATGCACGAATAAAATGGAACATGATACTATGATAGACTAATAACACGATAGTTGTACTCTAAAAGGCCAATACCTGTCCCAACCAAACCCATAACATCCACCTTATGCTGCTTCGCTAGCTTTTTTGCATAAGGAGAAGCGACCTTCTTACCGGAACTCACAGCAGGTATCACCTCAGCAGCAGGTGGTGTCTGTATCCCCGGTGCTGGATTCTCTGGCATAACTTCCTGCTCATTGCTAGGCGGCTCAACTACAGCCTCTTTCTTTGAGGAAGAAGACGCAGCCTGCGCCTTTGCCTGGGCCACTTCCTCCTCTGATTCCGCCAGAAGTCCGATCGGCGACCCAACGGGGGCCGTCTCACCTTCAGGAACGACGATGGCGGCGAGGATTCCGTCATAGAAGGTCTCGACGTCCATGTCGGCCTTGTCGGACTCCACGACTACAACAGACTCACCTTTGGAGAGCTTGTCCCCCTCTGATTTGATCCAGGAAACGATCTTTCCCTCCGTCATCGTCGATGAAAGGGCCGGCATAAAGATCTCGCGGATCTTAGCATGTACTGTCAGTGTTCTGGCACGTGGACGGTAGACAGAGGAGCGAGAGAGAAGAAGAGGGCGTGTAGTAGAGATGGATGATGAGAACGAGGTCGCCATTGTTGAATTGATGAATGAATAGGAAGGAAGAGGGATAGAACGAGATTTGGACGATTAATGTTTCCTTTTTTGTAAATATAATTCAGAGGAGAAGGGGGCGGAAAAAACGAGAATGAGAGCAGTGGGAGTATCGCCGCTTGTAGAGTAACTTAGCAGTACACAAGTAATGAGCATGAAAGTCCTTAGACAATTTTGTCCACGTTTTTTTTAATAAAAAGAAATAGTTAGGTTAAGAGCACTCCCAATAAAGGAGGGGAAAACGCGATTAGAAGAGTAAAAAATAAAAAAAATAAAAAATAAAAAAAAAAAAAAAAAAAAAGTGAAGAACTCCCAATTGCCCATTAGCAGAGAGAGGGAAAAAAAAATTAAGAACGCTAAACGAAAATCTCTTTCTCGTTTAGTGGTTGAAAATTTGTCAGTTTTCCTCTAAACGGGAATCATTTCGTCGTTTAAAATGGGGAAATCCCTACTTTTAATTTCTTCCCACGCTCAAACTCGCGATGTTGCAGCGCGAGGGAAGAAATAAAAACGAGGATCAGCCCTGTTTCAAACCAAATCGCGATTGCTGGAAATGCCTTAACAGCTCAGCATACTCCTTTTCCTCCTTTTTACACGTTATAATTCACATTTATCATCAATCCAAACCGATTTGTCAGCCATTTGAATAAAATTACTCATTTTCAAATTCGGGTTTCTACTTTCGATCAATGGAGTCATCTAAAGATAAATTTAACGCTCATAATTGAATCAATTTCATGATAATCATGAATGCAAGTGCAAACTGGAGATTTGACAATATATGCAATTTGTTAAAGTTTTATCTTACATGCTGGAATATTGCAACCAACAACAGCTACTGTGAAAAACGCACTTCGGTTTAATTAGTAAAAACACAAAATCAAACAGAAAAGGCGGTCCAAAAGTTTTCATTATACTATAAGAAATTTGAAGCAAATATTTGACATGAATTGTTTTGATTCTTAATAAGATGTGTAACGACCTGCCTTTTTGCCGATTTTCGCCAGTAATCAAACCAACTTAAATCGTTCACAAAGACGGATTGTTAGGGATACTTATACCCTTTGTACAAAAGTAATAAAAAAATTCCATTATCATTACAATAATATTACATTAGAGTTACAAGAGATACATCAGATTACATCGATTACACAGCGGAAAAGATACTAAACTCAACGAAAGAATATGAATGCTCTAAGATATAATAGCTCTAGCTAAAACCAGAATCTTGCTCCAACCAACTCCAAAGCTAAATCTGCAAACCAAACTACCAGGCTGCCCGTGTGGAAAATTATGGGCATCCAGAGTTTAGGTGTGGGAAGAATAAACTCCAGGTCCTTTATGGAACTGGTGTGAGAACTCAAAAATAGTTGTTTTAGGGTTTATTTTAAAGTTAGGTAATTCACTGGACCACGCCGCTAATGAGAAACGGGTTTACTCCATGTGAATACCTATGCATAGAAATTCACAATGACTTTTTGAAAAATGAAACTAACATAAGGTCTCGCGGCACACACACAATGCAAACGCACACATGGGCGAGGTTTCTCTTTATGCTGTTAAAAATGTCTTTGATACGCGAAAATCCTCTTTTATATTATTATTAGTGCATAGTGTGAAAACCTTTTGAAAGTGAATGTATTAAAATAGCCAATATAGGTACCATATACTATACTAACATATAGTATACAGCTAAAACCATACAGGGTCATAATGGAGATTGGGTTTCCAACAATGATCAGGCAAAGGAACTTCCATACCGAAACGAATTTTGAACACCTCTAGAGGGATGTCCGAGGATCAACTCATGCTCCTCATGCTAACACAAGGTCGGGTTACCTATTTAACTAGGTAACTTAGAGTACGCCTGAGTATGTCATCTCCCGGTCGTTACTGACCTTTTCGAGCGTGCGCCAATAACAACCACAAAAGTAGATGTTTTTCTACATAGGTTAATACCTAGGCTTCATACCATGGTACACCTTTTATCTAGAAGAAGACAACACCTCATAACCCTGTCGCATTTCTTCCTGTTTTGGCCATTCACCGAGGTGTGAGGATTGTCGACGTCACGATATACACAAAGCTACGCTTAAATAAGTCATGCTTTGATCATCCATAGCTCACCGCATATCTTAAGTATGCCACATTGTTCATTCACAACGCATCACTGATTTCCATCAATATATAACCTCTAAGCTCATGCGGCTTAGAGAAGGGTGTTAAGCAAAGAGAATAAATTCTCCGCCACCAAACATATATATATTTAACAGAGATAAGTGCTACGCAATCAATTACAATGTCAGACACACAATCCATACATGTCCATTCTGGGTCTGAACGAAACGTCAATCCGAAGTTCCTTCCCATACGTTCGGGCTTCTTGCCACTTAACTGATATAAAATCCATCCATAAATGGGAGCTACCCATTTGAGACATTCAGCAAGTCGTCCTTACGATATGAAGGGTCCCGGTCTTCAATACCGTCTTCATGTCTTCAATTTCTCCACAACGTCATATTATTACTTGGAATGGTTTTCAGACATAATTCTGATCTTGGTCTTTCCAAATAATATGCGCAATTAAAAAAACACAATTGCGGAACACACAGTCTTTCAACCAATCTCCTTCCATCTTAGATTTGTTAAATTAAACTTCTTTAAACACATTTTAAAATTATCTTTAACAATATCCATATTTTAACTTTTCTTCTTTAAAACACATCCTTCAAATCAAAGATAGTATAGCCTCAAAACCTTAACCAACTTTTCATTTGATAACTCGTTAGCCAAATCCAGTTTCTTTTGAAAACCTTTAATCCATATTTCAACCATGGTTTCCAATCAAAACGATTTCCTAACATTCAATTCTTTAATCTTAATTAAAAGATTATACATCCTTTCCAATTCCTTACTTTTAATTTCCTCAAATCAAAGATTTGATTGAATCCCAAATTACGATATGAATTTCCAAATTCAATCTCATCAGGTTTCAAGAATGGTATTATTAAAGATATCATTCACAACCAAATCCAAATCAATTAATATTAAACATAAGTTACATAGAAATTGTATCTACTTGTATTCGATATCAATTCTTATAATCAACGAATACTATAAGTGGAATAACGATATAATAATAATATCTTCCAAATTCCTCATATATTATACGTTTACACCACAGAATTTCATATCAAATATTTAAAGATTATTTATATCCAACTTATCTCGATCAAATTAGGAAACCCGTATCTTAATTAAAAGATTTACCCAACTCTTTGACCGTAGAACTAATACCATCAACTTATCCTAAATATTAATCTCTGTATCCAACTCACACTGTAAGCGGAATAATGGTGAACTACCTTTTAAATTCCTCAAATAGTAAGAGTCATCATCTACCGAATTAATATCAAACATACGAAAATTTATCTTCAACTATATCCAATTATTTAAAATTAAAAATCCTGTTTAACTATTACATAAATCAATTTAAATTCCATATAAAATATTTTCAATACTTTTAAAACCTTTTAAAACATTCCACAAATCATTTTAAAATGATAACTTATAGTTCGAAAAACAGATTACAAGTTAAAAACTTCAAAATAGATGGTTACCAAAGAAAGCGTTACAACAGCGTTTCAAAAGCGTTACAAAACAGTTATATTGGCTAACTTGATCAAAACAACTTTTATATAATCCAAACCTTAAATTTTCCGATTCAAAACACTTTTAATTAATTTATAATGATTTTAGAAAAAAATCCATATTTTAAAACATTTAAAAATAGTTGTTTACATTTATGGTTAGCATACTGCACTTACAACGTCCTTTTCCAAAACGGTTTTAAACATAACTTGAAAATTATAAGTCGAAATTAAAATCTTCTTTTACTCATTTGAAAAATTTTGTTAATAGAAATCAAACATTTTTCATTTCATGTAAATCCGATTTGAATTGCAAAAGTTATGAGCGTATAAAGTTTGTAACTAAAATACACGAATTATCGTTGTGCAGCAAGCTCTATTTTGATCGCAATAAAAATTATTCTGTGATACTTCAAAATACCTTAGAAAACCATTATATACTTATATAAACCATTTAAATTTATTTAAATTGACTTTCCAAATTATTTCGTGTTTAAAATTCAACTTTTATTTTTCACTTAATAAATTAAATTCCAATTTATTTCTTAATTCAAATAATTTTAAATTAAATTTTGAATTAGCCATCTTGTCTGCTGGATCGGTTAGGGATAGCCAAGGAGAGCAGAAAACTATATTTTCCAAACGCAAAGCAAGACACTATCCTCTCTGTCATCCTAGAACGTTTCGGTATTTATTTATTTTATTTTATTTGTCTTAAAAGAGACCTCATCAATATATATGTATTCATACGCATGTGTCTTTTCCAATTATTAACCACCAATTTCAATAATAATATTGCTTCTAATTACGAAGGAGATTTGCCCATCACCAATGTAATACCATAACTGTCGTGTCATAGTGTGTGCGAAACAACATCAACAACCATTATAAACATCCATAGCAACCATCATCAACATAATTAAATAAATAATAAATGTGCACAAGCGTTATAACACTAACAATTAATAATGTGTGTTCTAAATTACGCAACCATCATCCATCATAACAAACATCAGCCATTAACATCCACAGCTAGTTCAAACTGATTACACTAGTTAACTATCCAAATTATAACTAACTCTTCACTAATTAGTGTATAATAAACTAGTGTAGAAGTTTAAGAAGTTCTAACCAAAATAGCTTTCCCATTCTTCATGGTAGGCGAGCCTAGCTGACTGCGAACGAACCATCGGACAGTATTTCGGTGCACTATCTTTTTCGCCAATATATATATATATATATATATATATATATATATATATATAGAGAGAGAGAGAGAGAGAGAGAGAGAGATAGCATAGTATATATCTATGCAGTTAAAGCCCCGCTAAATCCCCATTATAGCCCATAGCGCTCTTCAACCGCTACGTTATTTCAATTTAGCATTGATGAACAGTAGATCCGCTTTTAGCCCCGCTTTTTTCTGCTACATCCGCTAAGTCGAGGTTGTTTAGCGTCCGCTTTAGCAGTATTAATATATATAGCTTGATTTTACTAGTTCTCTCTTTACAAAATCCAACAAATTTAGTTTAAAGGGCTAAATTTAAGGCATAAGTGTCTAATATATAGTAGTAATCAATTATAATCATCAAATTTACCATGCATAACTATGATATTCCTTGATTTTGATATAAAAAAACCAATTAATATTAGTTTCTTGTACATATATAATGTGGGAAAGATGATTAATAAATTTTCAGATATTTGGCTTTACATCCAATGAACATTTTTGCGCCTCCGGTATATTCCCACTCTATCCCCGCTACACCTTTTTGCACCTACGCCGCTATAGAACTGCTAAGCGCTTTAACTGCATAGGTATATATTAATCTTTCTCTTTATAAGAGGAGGACGGGGAAAGAGAGGCTCTTGGCCGAACCAAGATGGAGGAAGAAGGAAGTCATGTACAAGAGCTTTAGAAAAGAGAAGAAGTAAGAATGAATGAAAAAAGAGGAAAATGATGCTTATATAGGAAAATGGGAAGCTTAAGAGAGTGACACATCAATGGACACTTGTCCCTTAAGGAGGCCTCTCTTACATGTATGTTGACACATCAAGGGACACATAGCATTTATCCATGAAAGGGTGCATGCAAAATGACAAGTGTCCTAACACATGTCTTAAGGAGAAAAGTGAACTTTTGGTAGCATTTTCCTTAAAATGCTATGAAAACTAAGGGCAACACTTAATTCTAATGCTACTAATTCATGTTATTGTTTGATAAATATGACCAAACGACAAATAATATCATTAAATCCAAACTTATTAATAATCATTCCCATCCATTAAATTTATAATTCAAATAAAATCTACCATTTAACTTATCAAAATTGTTAAATATTCTTAACCATATATATTTATGTAAAATTCAAATTTAAATCAAATTAAATTTATTTTATATTTAGAAAATTCAAATCAAGCATTAAAAATTTCAATTTTAAATTAGTTAAAAATTATGGATCGTTACAAGTTGGAATTGTACATTTTGGAAAAGGAAATGAAGTAACAAACACAACTATTCTACTGTTGAATATTTGTTAATCTTAATTTTATTTAGCTGTCATTTGGTTTTAATCAAGTTTGACTTTTCTTTTAATTTGAAGGGTAAGCATTACCAGAAATTGACAATTCACTTTAATTTGAAGAGTAAGCATCACCAGAAATGAATTCATGATCCCTATTACGTAATATGCTAACATCCAGTAAATCTATGTTCAGTACTGATTTTGCGATTTACTGAAATTACTCATCCATAATCAAGTCAGTTAGAAAATGATGTAACTTTCTCCAAATGACAACCATTTGAAGCCACTCTAGGTAAACTAAAGTGCTTCCTGGACAAAAAGGTAAATCTGATAATAGGATGCCAAAAAATATTTATATACAGTGAAAGGAAAATATACATCATGCGAATATTTGTAACATAAATACTAACTAATTATTTTCTTATTTTGCAGAGAAAACAAAAAAGCAAGATAAGCTTAATTGTATCGAAGATAAATTTCCTGAAAAGAAGCTTCAATTGTTGGTAAAAAGCGAAAACATAAACAAAAAATTCAAAAAGATAAAACTGAAAATGAAAAGTTGAAAAATGAAAATAAAGCTCTAAAAAAATAATTTGTGTTCCTAAAAAAGGAAAACGAAGTTTGGAGAAGAAGAGGAGGAGGTGGAAAATAATGAAAAGCACGATGATTATGAAAAACCTGACAATGATTGTAATGATGGTGATGTATATAATGTTGATAGTAATATCTATGGTAAATTTGATTATGGTAGTAAAAGTATTTGTGATGTAATAATAATTGTATAAAAGATTCCTACCACTCATAATTTGTTTTCGTGATATTAATATGAGGTCCATAGTCTCTCTTCAACACGTGGAAATTCTTATTAGATGGTCTAATTAGATGTTTCCAATTAGGATTTGGTTGGATTAACTTAATTTTTGTAATCAGTTCTCATACTAGAATCTTAATTCATATCCAAATTCATCCCATACACACTAGTTTCTCTAGAAGGAAATTACTTGGCATTGGGAAGAGTGAAACAACAACTTGTTTCTTGATCTAGCTGAATAAGCATTAAAAACATCTTATGAACAATTGATAGGCTTGCATAAAATAAATCTAATTTTTGGCTCATCAAAATTACATTGGTCATCCCTTGCATCTTAAACTATCTAAGATTGGGGTTCCTATAACTACCCATTTAATGGGTTCAATATTCTGACTAAGACCAAAGTTCACTAGGGTATGAATTATTGTTATTAGTATCAAGCAAAACATGAGTATATCGAAGAGCAGTCTATGACTCATAGTGAAATGATAACAAAATATATGATTAAAGCTAATACCTTGGAACTAATAGCATTCCTTGGATGTCTAGTGTGGGTATCACCACAGAGCATGAATGAGATTATTTACCTTCTCAACGTACCGCCTTGTACTAGTACCCTATTTTTTACATGGGTTGTAGTAAGGAGGGTTCAAAATAATATTCGTGTGATTAGTATGTTTCATGTTTTATCAGTAATGCTACTTTATGTCGATTAATTTCCATTATGTGTTATGTCAATTATTCATAAATCATCATTTTAGCTTTATATGCATGTACAGTACGTTCAACCTACCTCGAGGTATGAAATATTTTTGTGTGTGTATTTATATATAAGCATTGCTATCGCCAATGGATAAGGATACAACCCATGCTAGTATTTGTGACTATACACTACTTCCTGTATTCCCCAAGGAACCTTCTATTTGTGCCTAATAATGGCATAACAACTCATTATCCATATTGTTCCTCTCTAAAACTTATTTGAAGGTTAATTAGCTCGACTCCAAACCTCTGAAGGTTAATTAGCTCAACTCCAAACGAATAATATCAAAAAACTTTGAGGCAATTGCATATCTCTATGAAAAATACACTAACATAAAGTGTAATTGGCCTCTAGACATAACTGTTGTCTTTCTAATGATTTTTTTAAGATCAAAGGGGCTCCCAACTTAATGTATATGTGCATATTCCTTAAGTGTATGATACCAACAATGTTAACATAGCTTTGAGTTTTCTCCTAACTTCCAATTTTGATTGTCTTACGCGAATCAAGAAGTTGTGCACTTAGTTACTTTGTACCTTACATTGGAGTTAAAGCATACCCTTGCTGTTCATTGAAGACTTTGAATATGAGGCGAATCCACTTTGGTTTATTCTCCAAACCTATATATAAACCTATATCCTTGAAGCATTCCCAATCCAGGATGGGTTGGGAACCAACCGACCCCCAACAAGGGGTCAGCACGTCCAATCCGTGTGTTTTGGCAATCTCGGGGTTGCAAAAGCAACCCGGATGGTTGCTTTGAAATTAGCCCTTAACTGGCTTATTTAAAGTTGGCTAAATAAACCGATTAAGGGACATATTATTTAAAAATTAATTTTTCTTAGCCGGCTTATTTTTAGTCGGGGAATGGAGGATTTCAATCAACATTTTCACGTGGACTGCAGTCCATGTGAGGGCTGTTAACCGGTTTAAAATAAACCGGCTAACAACCTATCTAGACTTCCCTCCGTTGGGGGTTGGTCTTGGTTGATTTGTTGTGAATCAACAAATCTCAACCCCCGAATTGGGAATGCCCTTAGGATACTATAAATGCAGATGTCTTACATCACTCCAGTGTATACAAAATAGTTGGTGGTCCCTTGTAGAAGGCAGACTTATGTTGTGCAACACTCCAAGCCTCGTATCTCAAACTAAACTAAAGAACACTATGTTTATAGTTAATCTAAGTATTAGCTAGACTAAATAATCCACACCCTTCATAAACATATCCTTGAGGTTACATGATTCCATCTAGAATATTATACCTCATAAGGTTAATTGTTAATTCTCATTTATTTGCCATAAACTTAATTCTTATTTATCAAATGTTATTAAGTATCGTTTTCAATTTCTTTTCTATTAATATAGTACAGTACCATTTACTGCTCCTTTTTAATTAATTCAATTAAGTATCCTTTACTGCTTTTTTTATTTAATGCCAAATTTGGTTACTGTAACTTATATATTTCTTTAATACATTATCTTATTCATTCTTAGGGATTATTATTTATTTTCTAACTATTTTTAATCACACATATCTAATCAGATTTTCATTTATAACACTTGTGTTCTTTATACAAGGATTCCTACATTTTAATGCATCGAAATTTTATCTCTTCTGAAAGCAAATGTTATCTTTCATAAGTAAAAAGGAATTGTACCTGTTTCCTTCAAGAATATGCCTTTTTATTTCTTACATAATATTATTCACATATATTCGTTATCTACATTAATGGGGACTGGGATTTTCTTCTTCTAGTCGCCTCCTCCCCTATTGCTTCAGTTTCATTGCCATATTTTCTCCTCTACTCAAATTGATTATTCTCTTTAACCCTCCCCTGGCTTTTCCTGTTGTTGTCACTCTACCCTACTTGTTGTTCTTCCTTTCCCAAGCGATATTTCTCTTAGATCCACTTCGGTCTATATGTCGTTTCTTTATTTGTGAAGGTTTCATGCTTTCAGGGTTCACCATACCTCTTGGTGGCTCGGGTGGAACTCAGGTAACTACCCTCATCCTTCTATCCAACAACTGCCCTTGTGATCCTCTTTGTCTCCCTTTTTTATGTTATTGGTGATATTATGTGAACTGCTACCTGTTCGTGTAGTGTATCCACCCTGGGGTGTATAATACGACTTTATTCGACAGTTAGTTCTTTAGTTTGTTGTTCACTTGAGTTTCCTACTGTGTAAATAAGGATCTGGATGGTATTTGGCTGAAGTTTTTGAGGTTCGGTTTGCTTATTTTCTTTCAGCTGGTGCCTTTTCCTACCGCTGCCTCTCCCTTTTGTTGCATTTGTGCAACTTGTAACACCAAGTCAAATATACCCTAATTAGACATAGAGACATAAAATAATAATAATAAAAGATATTTAAAAATATGAATATTTCATACATGTGAATTTATCCACGAAAATATCACCATTGTGTTCATGGTGAGATTCTGATCTGTTTTATTTGTCAAAAACGGAGTCCGTACAAAGAAGATATGCACATAACAAAGTTTGAATATAAAATAATAATAAATAATAAGCATACAAATTTGAAATTGAAATTAATGGGATAAATATGGAATTGAATAAATACAATTGGCATAAAGATATATTCTGCTTTCAAATTCAAAGTTGTGTGTAAATATATACATGTAAAAAGGGGACACGACTTAAAATATGTAAACGAAATTAACTAACTGTGACAACCCACCTGGAGTGAGCTTAAATTCCGATCCAGGAAAAAAAATGGAACTTAGAGTCCTTCTAAACGGATCGTTGGTTCCTATAAGGAAATACTAAAATAGATATAGTAAAGTAATCTAAACGAAATCAGAGTCCCACACAGCGAAAGGGATAAAATATAATATCTCAAAAATAGATGTACCATAAATAAACCGTCATAAATGTTAGATACAACAAGTCACAAGAAATAAAAGGTACATCAACAATTATCCCAATACATAATGATAGTAATAAAACTTCCATAAATAACTAAAATCCTCCATCATCGGGCTCTATCTCCACAGCCTCGCCGATCCTAAGCGTCTTCACCTACTAACCTGTTTATGTTAAGAGGAGGGAGGTCATAACATAAAGTTCTAATGAATGAAAATCTCATAAGTTTATGGAGTGACTATTTCCTATATTTGGCAGTGTAAATTCTTCATGTTATGTCTATGCAAATCAACACACAACCAATAACATAATTTATGAGGTGGACTACCCTACAGTCACTTAAGGCTTACTACTGCTTTTTTATGTTAGGATGGATTCTCAATCATCACTTAATACCCTATGGGGCGGACTACCATTCGGTCACTTAAGGCCATTACTTTATATTAATTTTTAGACTGGATTCTCCATCATCACTTAATACTCTATGGCGGACCCTTGTCACTTAATACCTCGTTTTATAATCTTTAACGCAAATATATATTCTCTCCTTTGTAATACAAGAAATATTAATCTGCCACTTAATACCGGACTGAGGCAGACCTTTATTGACATTTAAGACCCCTCCAGCGGACCCACGTATTACTATTTAAGTAGTATTACGAGTGAACTCCTAACCACTTAATACTTCCCTTAGACAGGTGGTTCCCATTACATGGTCGGTGAAACTCTTAGTAGCTCATCTCAATGTCAGCTCTCACCAATCCCCTAGATAAGAAGCGGACACTTCCAGAGAATTACCCCACTCATACGTCATCGTCTACTAGGACATTTAATACTTATACGAGAAAGGTAGGCCCAACGACCAATTAATACCTAATAAGGCAGGTCCCATAACTTTGGTCTAGAACCAAGGAGTGAAACTTAGGAACGGACCTAGTCCTAACCACTTAATATCCAGCAAGGAAGGTCGGCCACTTAATACATTATCAAGACAGACATACTTTACACACACACACACACACACACATATATATATATATATAGACACACACACACACACACGCTAGACGTCTCACATTAAACCGACCACTTGTAGATGCTGGATTTGCTGGGCGGTTTCGGGCAGGCTTCTACTACATGTCGGGCTTAACTTCGCGTCTTAATGTAATAATTATAATGGTCCATGACACCTAGATCTCTCAAGTTAACCAGTTTTACTTGTAGATGTTGGTCGGTTCTGGGCAGGCTTCTACTACAAGTAATGGTTAACCTCATGTCTGTGTGTCATTAGTTATAATTAAAAGCCATTAACTTACACAAACACACAACTTCCTATGGGGACACTTAGTTTCTATTACCTAATTTAAACATGTTTAGTACGCATCTAATACACATTTATATTAAGTTTAATTAGGCTGTAAATATATGAATAAATAGGTGTAAATTTAACGCATGTGAATAGAGACCTAATACGTTTGAAATGTCAATCCCAATGACCACAATTAAGGTATACAAGTAAATTTCCCTATTAATTAACATGGCCTACATGTATGATCTCACTGAATGATTAAAAAGGGAAATAACAACACATACAAATAAAACTTGCAACCTAGGTTTGAATAGTTATTTATATAATAATAGTATAGACAAGGTGCAATAATCTAATTACATATGTAAAACCTAATTTTTGGTGTTGCTTCACTTTTTGTCTTGTATCGCATACAAAAACTTAAGATTCTAATATATTGTATATAATATGTTTAAACAAATCTATTTAAAATATATGCTTAAACCTGTTAATTTACAACACACAAATCTTATGTTTTAGTATGCAAACATATATGAATAATTAAAGTGAAAATCAAGTAAATCAGACCAAAACTAAGAATTTCACAACATCCAAAGCCTAACTTTTACTATTCAAATAACATAAACCCTAATATAAAACTTTTGATTGACCATTTCCACAATAATCAAAATATAGGATTTAGAGGGTTTGTAGTGTTTTGTTTTTGTTTTAATTTAAATCCCATACAGGCATAATAATCCAATTCCATACCACAAAATATAGAAAATAGCAACTTATAGGGTTTTCACTCATGGTGATTTGAGACAGAAGAAAAATAGGATTTATGTAGAATTAGATATGAATTCAGCCTTCGAAATCGTACTTCAATCCTTCTAATATATATATATATATAAGAATAAAATCATAGAATTTCATATATATATATATATAATTAAATTCCAGAATCTAAATCCATATATATAAATCTAGATTAGAGAAGATAGAATGGAGGTTATAGAAATAGAAGAGAATCCTAACATTTCTTTGGAATTAGCAATGACAGAAGGGAAGAATGGAGGCGTAGAATAAAATGAGAGTAAGGTTTAGAGTGAGGCTAGAGAGCTATATTTATTGTTGTAAGTGTGTGTATAGATCGTTGGATTAGTTTGATTTAATCTGGAAGGCCTATTGATGTAAAACTATATAAATCTCCCTATAAAAACACACCCTTACCATGCATCCCTTAGAAGGGCGGCTGACCCTCTCCTATAGAGGTGGTTGAACCCCTTCTGGGGTCAAGCCAGGAGATTTTGAATCTCCAACAACGTCGTTTTAATTAATTTCCGAGTTTATGGCCTTGATTTCTTTCCATAAGTTGATTATCTTTGTACCCTTTGCATATGAATATATATTCACAAACTCAAAACCTTCTTGGAATATTCTTTTACGTCAATCTATAGTTAATTATATTCAGATTTATATTTTTCAATTTAAAATTCGAACTTGTGCGTAAATATTTATGCTTTATTAATATCATCTTCATACAGTCTTCGTTTTAAGTAAATAAAATATGAAAATGGATTAGAATCTCGCCACGAACAAAATAGTAATAACTTTCGTGGCCCAATTTCCAATTCCCAATTATTCAAAATTATACTTTTAGCCTATTAATTTATTACTAATCATTATTATTTATTTTATTTCAAATTATCTTATGTCTATTTAAGGCTTATTTTACAGGGTGTTACAATAATATTTATTATCAACCAATCAAATGCATGAAATAAATTCATGATGCCCAGAGTAGGAGGACGGTCAACTGTTCCTCCTAAATACGGTCGACCACTGGGTCGACCGCCCTTAGGAGTGTTGGGGAATGCAGATTAAGGATCTTAAAGCAAACTAAATACTTGAGGGGGGTAAATAGTGTTTTGTGGATTTTATTAATTTCCTGAAATCTTTTTAAGTTTATCAAAGTGTTATGCAAATCACATATATGAATTATCACATAATCAAACACAGATGCAAATAATAATAATAAAAACAATAAAATGATAGTACACACCGGGATTTTATACTGGTTCGGAGTTACATTACATTTAGCCCCACACAACGCTGGGTTGCTGTGGATTTCTTTTCAACTAATATCCAAATTACAATCCTGGATTTTAGGGCTAAAAGGACACACTCCCAACTCATTTACAAAGTACAATGAGACTCGGTTGATTTCCGAGCCACAACCTACACCCAATTACTTCCGGGACACAATCACCCCAGTCGATTTATATACAAGACACAACCACACCTTTCTCAGTATCAGTTTTGGAAGACTGAATTGATAGATCTTGACCTTGTGATCTTTAATTACATAAATCTTATAACTCTTGAGTAGCACTTGAATTTGAAAGAGAGTTTGATAAAGAATTTAAATAGAAAGAGACTGATATAATTCTCCTTGAAAATCGGTAGAGTATAAGTATGGAATTTAAGAAATTAAGAAGAATAATGGAGAGAAGAGAAAGGAAGAAGAAGATTATGAAAGTTAGTTAAAAATTGAATTAGAAGACTATTTATAGTCTTCCAATAGCCAAATCCTTTCAGAATAGTTTTGAATTCAAAAGATAGATCTTTTCAAAAATTTAATTTGAAAATAAAATGGCTCCTATGTTAACATATAATTTTGCATATGTTGACATCCCTTAGAGGAACCCCAAAAATAAAAACTTTGAATTAATGCAAATAATGGTTAAATAAATTATCGTGATTCTTGAGTTAAAATAAACTATATCCTTTATATTAAAATAAAGTTTTAAAATGTATATTAAAAACATATATTTTAGATGATTAAAATATATATATAAAATGATATAAAAGTATATATATAAAATTGTGAATATAATAAATACTTTATAACTTAATAAATATAAGTAAGGAAATTTAAAACATAAGTAAATATAATAAAATTAGTATTAAACATATAAATAAGAAATATTTGAATCTGGAGTTAAAACGTATTAGGAAATAAAATATATTTAAAAACAAAGAAATATAGTTTTAAAATAAGGAAGTAATTTTGAAATCATTTTGAAAATGGTGAGAAAAAATAGAAATAAGGATTCAGTGCTAATCAGAGTTTTAACAAGAAATCTAGATGTAACGCCCCACTTCTATACTCGCGTTAGCCAAGGCCATTGCAAGCGATGGTGTCGACTAACCCAAGGAATAAGGTTGCTGAGGAGCGACCATCTTTATATTAGCTTTGAACGAGTGTTAAACATATGGGAAAATGTGGTCTTACTTTTTAAATCTCACTAGGAAATCAAAAACATCTAAATCAAGTTCAAATATACTACACAGTGGCTATATATAATTCAGAATCAATATAAAATACATAATAATAAGATCAAAGTCAGACACAGATATTCACATCATTAAGGCGGAAATAGATATGAATATAACACATAAGAGTAAATACAAAGATAATGGTCATAGTCGATCCACTATCCAACAAAGAATAGGTACAAGTTCTAGCTAAAAGAATATGTATACATAGATGTCACTATCTCATATACGTATAAAAATCAATAACTATAACTCGAATGTAGTTAGCAAAAGCCAAGAATGGTCCCCAAGTTATGAGACTGTAATACTTCGGTCTGCCCCGAGTATTATTTATAATAAAATAAACAATAAACAAGTCAGTCTAGTTGTACTCATCATAATAAACTGAGATAGAGTAAGGGATATAAACAGAAAATGACATATACGCAAAAGCAACAATGTTCACATGAAGAATGTGAAGGCTCAGAAAAATGTCTATAATATATCTCATAGAAATCTCGATGCTATAAAAGATTATCACACTCTAAAGATATAGCTACTCACGAGAAATGATGTCACTCATCAAGACTACACAAAATAGAAAATACGATATGAACACATGAATATTCGTGAGAAATAATGTCACCCATCAAGTCTACACGAAATTGAAAATACGATATCAAAATATGAATATTCATGAGAAATGACGTCACCCATCAAATCAACATGAAATAGATAATACGATATCAACACATGAATACTCATGAGAAAGGATGTCACCCATCGAGTCAACATTAAATAGATAATACGATATCAATGAAACTCGGATTCTAGAAATCGATAAATCAGAAATCTAGGAAATCTCTAAAAGGAGAGGCATAACTCAAGATGGGAGCCCGAAGACTAATCAACTCATGTATCGAAGGTGAGACACGATCTCAAGGCAACCAGCCATAATATTGAGCCGAATCTCCTCGGATAAGATGATCTGAAGATCCACAGGAACCGAAGTTGCAAGGGATGATCCGAAGATCAACGAAGTGACCCGAAGATCAGAATGATCCAAAATCAAGTAAAATGTAAACTACGCTAAGTTAGTAAATATAAGAGTCGAGCTATATGTTCCATAACCCCTTGCTCTACTTGTATATTTACGAACAAGTTGTATATTCCACTAGAAATATGAAATGGTCATTGCCACGGTGTTCAATCGAACGAGTCCAAGAATTAACCGTCGAAGCAAACGCAAGGGTTCATAGTCATTTTTTTATTAAGGCATTTAATTAGATTTCTCATACGAAAGAGAAAAAGGTTTATAAAATCATATACTAGTAGATATTAAAACAATTTGGAAAATAACTTCATATAATGATGTAGAATTAAAAACCGTTTAGTAAAATATTTGGTATCTACTAATAATTTTAAACACATTGTTTATAGTTTTGAAGTGGCAAATCTCATGGAATAGTGATCGAACTAAGAATTCACATTCTAATAATGTAAAATAAATCTCAAATCTATCGATTATAATTTCGTTCACCACGAATAAATCGAAAGATCATAAAGTCGAACCGTAGAAATATGTGAATCAGAGAAACTGAAAAGTTATAGAAAAGGCGAAATGGGCCGAAACTCGGTCGAGAAAGAGCCTGAAAAAACCTAAATTGTTGACGTGGTTTCCACTGGTTAATAGCAGAAATTTGGTCCTTAGACGTCTGAGGCTTCAGCTCAAACGTCTGAGCTGACATTATGCTATGTTTTTATTTTTCCCGAGAAATATGACTGACGTTTGACGCTTTGGTCAGACGTCTATGTTGAAGCCTGGGCAACACTTTGCCTAGGCAATGAAGGGTTTGAAGGTGCAAATGGCCTTGGATGATCCTGGACTTATGGTGATGGCTTATGACGATTTCTATGTGTTAATTAGGCCTCAAATGCTCGTTGAATGAACTCACAAACTCCAAACTCAATTTCCAATAACGATTTACACATTGAATTCTTATAATCCAATTCAAAACTCATGAATATACATTCACACCCAAACAACCCAAGACATACAATGCACACACAACATATACATGCCAAGGGCACACTTATACAAACATACAAGCTTGTGGCATAGATGTGAGTTCACAAGAACTCACCTTTGATTACTAGAAGCCCAAAGAAACCCTAAAACCAAGCAAGATCAATCTCTCTTCAAGCAAAGCTCTTGAATCTCCAATTTAAGAGCATATAAGTAGAATTCCTAAGAATTACGTTATAAAATTTCAGAAATTGAAGAGAGAATTAGATGGAGATGGACTTACTTAAGCTTCTCCCTTGATTTTGCACTTGATTCCTACAACATTGGAGCTACTACAATCAAACTAGGTTTAGGGAATTCTAATTTCTCTTTTTGTTCCCCATTTTCTATTTTGTTTGAAGGCTAAGAGTGAATGAGGGAGAAGGGGTCGGTTTGGTTATAAGGAAGTAGGCTAGGTTGGCTAACCCAAGCCCCAACCAAAGTCCCAAATTTCACTAACTCCAAACATATCGATATTTATAGTTTTTCTTGTCGTAAATTGCATTTTGAACTCAATGGAAGTGGTCTCGAGTTCAAATTCGTCTGTATGCAAAATGTGACCCATATACTCGATTAACGATTAATGATGTTATATTTAAATAAAATACTTAAATGTATAATCACAAAATGTGCGGGTTGTTACAGCCTTCCTCCATTAAAGAAATTGCGTCGACGCAGTTACTTAAGGAAAAACTCAAAAGTAACAACCAAGCATCAACAAAAAGAATCTATCTACAAATAGATTAACTCAAAAAAATAACTTCCGAAATAAATTTTTAACTCTGAGTTATAAATCACTATATAACTTAAGTTTATACACATATAATGTTCAAATAAAAGTCACGAACATACATAAAAAACTAACTTATTTTCCCTACAAGTGTTTTCAACAAATTAGAATTATCCTTTACTTAAATTATAAACCTCAATTTCAATAATTATTTAAAAGTTAAATTGGGAACTACCGCACCATGATTTTTTTGAAAATTTAGTTTAGACATATCTCAAAATTTACAAGATGAAATTCAAATCTTCTTTTCATTAGAAAACTATAATCCAATAGATCTGGATAATTCTTGTTTCGAAGAAGTCCGACTTGTATTTGATTCTACACTTATTTGAAATTCAAATCAAAAATTATGAACTAAATTTGTGATCATAAATAAATAAATGAAAACATTTCACAGTGCTTAGCAGAAATAATTTATACGTTTTCGCCTCACAAGGCTAATCTCAAGCAGATTAGTATTTTACTTAGCCAAAATTATTTCATTTAATCATTTTATAAAATAATTTAGAAATCATTAAAACTAAGTCCCAAAAGTTATTTCAACCCAAAAATAAAAAATAGTTTGAATTCCTACCCAAGGAAAGGGACTCAAGGTTTGTCTAGGCCAAGATTTCACAAACATTGAGTCAAATAAATTTGATACCAACTGTAACGCCAAACCTCTATACTCGCGTTAGCCAAGCCATTGCAAGCGATGGTGTCGACTAACTCGAAGAATAAGGCAATTGAGGAGCGACCATCTGTATATTAGCTTTGAATGAGTGTTAAACATGTCAGATAATGTGGACTTACTTTTTAAATATCATGAGGAAATCCGACACATCAAAATCAAGTTCAAATCTACTACATAGTGGCTATATATAATGCGGAATCAATATAAACTACATAAAAATAAAATCAAAGTCATACACAAATATTCACATCACTAAGACGGAAATAAATATGAATGTAACACATAAGAGTAAATACAAAGATAATGGTCATAGTCGATCCACTATATAATAAATGAATAAGTACAAGTTCTAGCTAAAAGAATATGTATACATAAATGTCACTATCTCATATACATATAAAAAATCAATAACTAGAACTCGAATAGTTAGCAAAAGCCAAGAATGGTCCCCGCTAGAAGTCATGAGATGTAAGCGATATAAACAGACATTGACATATATGCAAAAGCAACAATGTTCATATGAAGAATACGAAGGCTCAGAAAAATGTCTACAATATATCTCATAGAAATCTCGATGCTATAAAAGATTATCAAACTCTAAAGATATAGTTACTCACGAGAAATGATGTCACCCTTCAAGTCTACACGAAATAGAAAATACGATATCAACACATGAATATTCGTGAGAAATGATGTCACCCATAAAGTCTACACGAAATTGAAAATACGATATGAACACATGAATATTCATGAGAAATGTGCCACCCATCAAGTCAACATGAAATAGATAATATGATATAAACACATGAATACTCAACATGAAATAGATAATACGATATCAACACATGGATATTCATGAGAAATTATGTCACCCATCAAATCATCATGAAATTGATGACATGATATCAGTGAAACTCAAATTCTAGAAATCGATAAACCAGAAATTTAGGAAATCTACAAAAGGAGAGGCCTAACTCAATACGGGAGGCTGAAGACTCATCAACTCGTGTATCGATGGTGAGACGCGGTCTCAAGGCAACTAGCCCGTAATATTGAGCCAAAGCTCCTCAGATAAGATGATCTGAAGATCCACTAGAACCGAAGATCAACAAAGTGACCCGAAGGTCGAAATGATCCAAAAATCAAGTATACTGTAAACTACGCCAAGCTAGTAAGAGTCAAACTACATGTCCCATAACCACTTGCTTTACCCGAATATTTACGAACAAGTTATATATTCCACTAGAAATATGAAATGGTCATTGCCACGGTATTCAATCGAACAAGTCCAAGAATCAATCATTGAAGCAAATGCAAGGGTTCGTGGCCCTTATTTTTACTAAGGCGTTTAATTAGATTTCTCATACGAATGAGAAAAAGGTTTATAAAATCATATATTAGTAAATAGTAAAGCAATTTGAAAAATAACTTCTTATAATTAAGTAGAATTAAAAACCATTTAGTAAAAGATTTGATATCTACTAATAATTTTAAACACATTTTTTATAGTTTTGAAGTGGTAAATCTCGCGGAATAACGATCGAAAAACAATCAAACTAAGAATTCATGTTCTAATAACGTAAGCTAAATCTCATAACTATCGATTATAATTTCGTTTACCACGAATAAATCGAAAGTTCATGAAGTCGGACCGTAGAAATATGTGAATCATAGAAACTGAATAGTCACAGAAAAAGGCGAAATGGGCCGAAACTCGGCCGGGAAAGATCCTAGAATAACCTAAACTATTGACCGTGGTCACCACCGGTCAACTTTAGAAATTTGGTCCTCAGACGTATGAGCTGACAATATGCTTTTATTTAATTTTTCCCAACAGCTTTGACAGACGTCTGACGCTTTGGTCAGACGTCTGTGTTGAAGCCTATGCAACACTTTGCCTAGGAAATGAAGGGTTTGAAGATGCAAATGGCCTCAGACGAGCCCAGACTAATGTTGATGGCGTATGATGATTTCTAAGTGTCAATGAGGCCTCAAATGCTCACCGAATCAACTCATAAACTCCAAACTCAATTTTCAATAATGATTTACATATTGAATGCATATAATCAAATTCAAAACTTAAGAATATATATTCATACAGAAACAACCCAAGACATACAATGCACACACAAAAATACGTGCCAAGGGCACACTTATACAAGCATATAAGCTTGTGGCATAGATGTGAGTTCGTAAGAACTCACCTTTGATTGTTGGAAGCAAAGAATCTATCAAATAGAAAGCAAGAACAACCTCTCTTCAACAAGAACTCTAGAATCTCCAATCTAAACACACATAAATAAATTTCATAAGAGTTAGGTTTAGGAGATTTCAGAAATTAAAGAGGAGTTGAGTTGGAGAAGATGAAGAGGAAGATGGAGAAGCTTACCTGAATCTCTACACTTGATTTTCCTCTTGTTTCAGATCTCTAGAAGCCAACCCTAGCGTTAGGAATTTTAATTTCCAATTCCTTTCCCTATTTCTATTTTGCTAAGCCATAGTAATGTTATGAGGAGGAGAGGAGATTTGGGAAGTTACAAGGCAGGTGGGTTAATGGGTTGTGTTGGCTAACCCAATCCACAACCAAAATGTAACAGCTTATATTATTCTTCTACCTTAGATATTTCAGGGACGAAATCCTTTAAGGAGGGGAGAATGTAACAACTTAAATTTTAATACAAAATGGTTAATTAATGGATTATCAAATTAAAATATAAGTTGTAAAACTATGGGGAATTTGGCTACGGGGATTGCGCCATTGTGTCCGTTATGATTTTCTGGTTCAGATAGATATTTGGTTCACGTGAAACAGACTTAAAACGAAGAAGATATGGAAAATAGAAGTTTGAAATTCAAATTTAAAATTTAATATAAAAAACACACATATATAAATATATATAACGTCTTTACTGGGATGACCTAGTCCCTAGCTAGGTAGACCCAAGCAGTACATGGGTTGACCCCTGTGTCGACCCACCTAGGTGATGGGTTGTCCCACTTAAACAACTAGGAACGATTTCATGCCTGGCACGAAAAGGAGGAATGGTTGGATTTTATTTGTAACAACCCGAGAACCAATTTAAAAATTTTAATTTGTCTATTTTAATTAATTTAGAATATTTCAAAAGATTTATTTTAAATAATAACGACTAAAATTTTATTTAAATCGAAGTTAGAACGAATAAATTTATTTTAATTATATAACGAGCCTGAAATGGCGCGATAGTTTGAAAATTGACTTTGAACTTTGACTGAATGTTCAGGATTCAAAATAAACTGGATTTTAGTAAAACCAAAAATATTTAAATCTGTTTGAAAATATCTTTCTAAAGAACCGAAAAATTGAAATTTCATAGCGGGAATAAAAAGTTATGGCCAGTTGAATATTCAGAGTAGTCGCTATGAAATTTAATATAAATATAGCCCTTGAAAATAGACATTTTGCAAACGACCTCCGTTTTCAACGAAACCACTTTGATTAGATCCGGAATGTCAAATTATTGCTATGTTTCAAATTTCATATTTTTTGGAGTTAATATGTGAGCGTGGCAAAGGAAAACGCGTTCGATGATTTCAGTTTGAATTGGATCGACCAGAAAAAGTCCATTTTTCAGACGGTCTCCAAATTCGATGAAATTAATTTTGTTGGGACCGTATCGTCCAAACATAGCTAGATTTAATTTTTGGAATCAATATGTGGCCCCGGCAAATTAAAATGTACATTCAAATCTAAAATTGAATGTTTTATATTTTAATTTGAAGAATAACTGACTGAAACAGTCGAATGGGCTTACGAAACATATTCCATTGTGTCCGGAATGGGGGTATTTAGCTAGGGGCGACACTCGTTAGGTTTAATTTGGATTCCGAATTAGAAAACCCTAATTTTCAAAGTAATATAAATATCGGCCAATGAAATTAATTCATCCATTAATTTATTTTCCCAAAATCAATTAAAAACCCGTAAACTCCTATATCGACGGCGGCTAGGTCTCCAGACCTTCTCTCTTCATTTCCGGCCGATCCCTTCAATAATATCCTTCGCCACAGTTGAAGCTTTTGTAGATCTCGCCTCCCTCTTCAAATCCATACCCACCACTCCCCCTGTCATCGCTCCATCGTCGAGTTCTACCTCCGAGAAGTCATCAACTTCGAGCAGCCGCCACCCTCTCGATTCACCATCGAGTCTGACGCCACCACCAGGCGCGAGGAGCCCCCTCGGAGCTCTACAACCTGGTACAACCTTATCTCGACCAAGTGCTTCGGATTTCACGTAATCGTCAAACCTAGTTTCGAACAACTTTGACAGGTAACGGCAGTGAATAATTTTAAATGTTTATAATGCTTTAAAGCGTTGCGAAGTTGATGAATCGTATAAAAATCATATCTTTTTCATGTGTTGTCCAAATCCAGTGAAACAAGAGACACCGGGACCGTGACACCATACACTACGTTCTAGAAGGGAGTAGAACACATTTGGAGCTCGCTACAATTTAAGAAGGATTAAAAATCAATGTGGGATTTCTAAATTCAAATTGGAATGGAAATGAGTTATATAAATTATATAAGCAAAGTATAAATTATATACGTGTTGTATACCTCATGTATGGGCGTTGTATAAGTTATAAGAGCGATGTATAAATTATACATGCGTTGTATAAATCATATATGCGTTGAAATGGAAATAATATATATATATATACTCCCCTCGTCCACAGACCATGACCGATATAAATTGATTGTGTTAAATGATTGTTTGTGGTTGAGAATGATGGATTGTGGTTGAAAATAATTGATTGTGGTTGCAACAAAATTGGAATTGTTTATGGAAAAATTCATTATGATATGAAAAATGATTGAAATGTTTAGATCATTTAGTAAGCCCCCTTGTAAACGCCGTGAGGCCTAAGGTAGTGCGAGGAGTCGTACATCGGGACAGTGCCGGTTTTAATTACCCTGCCGTTATAATGCCGAAATTTTCTGAAATATTCATGTGTTTGAATTTTATTCATGTGTTGAAATATATTCATGTGTTGATAATATATCCATGATTGAAACAAAATTGTTTAGATAATAAAAATCACATTTTTATTGTATGTATGAAGTTTATAAAATATTCATGGGTTGAATAAATAGATTGAACAATAAAAAATCACATTTTTATTGTATGGTTGAATCACTAAAAATAGCCAAGTGTTAAATAAATTAGTGGAACGACGTGAATATGAAGTTCTAAAAATATTCATGTGTTGAACAAAATGTTTGAACAATAAAATTAACATTTTTATTGTATGTATGGGACAATTAAAATATTCATGTGTTGAACAAAATGTTTGAACAATAAAATTAACATTTTTATTGTATGTATGAGCCATTAAAAATATTTATGTGTTGAATAAATTCCTTGAACGATAAAAATATTATTTTTATCAAGTATATGACTCACTAAAAATACACATGTGTTGAAACAAATATTTGTGGGCTATAAGTATTATTTTTAACATGTATATGAACTAAATAAAATAGTCATGAGTTGAAATATATTTTTGTTCGCCAAAAATATCATTTTTGTCATAAGTATGAAGTGTTAAAAATAACCACGGGTTGAAATAAATAGTGGTTGACTGGAAATAATATTTTTAACATGTATATGAAGTGTTAAAAATAACCACGGGTTGAAATAAATATTTGTCAACTGAAATTAACATTTTTAACATGTATATGAAGTGTTAAAAATAACGATGTGTTGAAATAAATATTTGTTCACTGAAAGTAATATTTTTAACATGTATATGAAGTTCTAAAAATAGCCATGTATAGAAATAAATATTTGTTCGCTAATAGCTTAGATGTGCATATATATATATATATACACATTGTTAAACAGGTAAAAGGATTGGCTGTTGAGTAAAGAACAAAATTTTATGCCTGACAAATAGGTACGTGTTTACTAATTTTCTTTTTCTTTTAAAGATTTTATGAGCCTAAGGCTGGCCGCTTGGCATTTTCTTTTTCTTTTAAAGATTTTATGAGCCTAAGGCGGGCCGCTTGGCATTCTCTTTTTCTTTTGGATTGATGAGGGCCATGCGAGGCGAGTTACGGTTTTTCAAACCCCTCCCCGTACAAAGGAGACTATGGCGAAAAATTTCGAAATCTAAAGGCGTTAGTGAAATATTTGAAGTGAAAAACGATTTAGAAATCATCAACTGAATTATATATATATATATATATATAAAATTAAACAAAACGAATAACGAAGCTGCAGTTCGCGGTTTCGAATCGTACTTTTAAACAATTATACCGAGAAATCCGACCATCTGATTTTCCCGAAACTGGAATCGTTAGGTCCGCGTTGGAAAGGTCTTTCCAACGATATAAAATTTGTAAAGATCCAACGGTTAGATTGTGTGAAATGTTTAAATCAAATCTGAGGAAAAACAACGCCGGAATGAATTATATATATATATATATATATATATATATATATATTGCGCTGCTGCAGTTTGTGTTTTGAAATCGTAACTTTAAACGATTATATCGAGAGATCCGACCGTCGGATTTTCTCGAAACTGAAACCGTTGGGTTCGCTTTGGGAAGATCTTTCCAACGGTATTAACTTTGTTAAGATCCAATGATTATATTGTGTGAAATGTTTAAATAAAATCTAAGGAAAAACAACGCCGGAATGAATTATATATACATATATATATAAACTAAATAAAACGAACCGCGCTGCTGTAGTTCGTGTTTTGAAATCGTAACTTTAAACGATTATATCGAGAGATCCGACCGTCGGATTTTCCCGAAACCGGAACCGTTGGGTTCACTTTGGGAAGATCTTTCCAACGGTATTAACTTTGTTAAGATCCAACGGTTAGATTTTGAGAAATGTGTAAATCAAATCTGGGGAAAAACAGCGCCACGGCCGCGTTCTGGCCCAAAGCGTCATTTAATTAAATTGAGCTACTTTTAAATAAGTAAAAATAGCGATAAATCGTTATAAAATATATATAGCGATATGGAATGGAAATAAACCGACTTTACTCAGTTTATCAGGTATTTTGATGGTTGGATGTGTTTGACATGAAAATTATATTAATGAACTGAAATGTGGATGTCAAATAATTTAATCATAGAAAGAATTGATTTGAATTCTATATATATGTGAATTATTTGAAAAGGCCGAGTTAATTCTCATTTCAAATAATTGATCGACGATAAAATGTCGAAGATATGAAGACGGTGCAAGACCGGTGATCTTCACATCGTATGGATTGCTACTGATGCCTTATATATGGGTAGCTCCCTTAACGAGGTTACAGTGGTAGTGGTCTGAACGTGCTTGTTGTTCGTCCAGATGTGTGAGGGCCTCTTTTCCACATTGGACATACGGAATGAGGAATAAGGTGCCTCTGGTTTCGTTCATACCCAGAATGGACTTGTAAGTGGATGTGTGTCTGATGTGTATTCCATGCTGTATTCGTGGATCTCTACTAAATATACATCTGTTTGGCAGTGGAGAATTTATTCTCTTGTTTAACGCCCTTCTCTGAGATGTACGAGCTCAGAGGTTGTATTTCGGTATACATCAGTGGTATTGTGTGGATTGACAACGTGGCATGTAAAGATGCAAATGATCAAGGCTTTTGTTGAAAAGCAAAGTCTTGTGGTTGATGATCAAAGCACGGCTTTAATATAGCGTAGCTTTGTGTAGCTTGGATTCGCGAGCCTCACACCTCGGTATGAGTTAAAAACGGGATAAGGGACCCAGGAGAACATGAAGTTTCTTTCTAGCAATGGGTGGTGTCAGGGTTTTGCAAGCCCAGACATTTATTATATTTTTACCTATGTGGATGTGGAATGCGAGGCGCCTCGGTTATATCGGTCTCTACGGAGCTGATGGATATGTCCGATAGGACCGAGAAACATGTGTTCAAGAATACTAATCCTCAAACGTAAGGGAGGACCGACCTTGGAGGATCCAAGGGTCTACTGCGGGAGACCCTGATGCATTTAGTAGAGTGTCTCGAAGCCGGCGAGGAGTACAACCCTTGCCTCGACTCATGACGAAATCCAATTTCCAAAACGACATTACGGTTTTGATTGTAAACCTATATATGATGACATAGTAGATGGTAGCTATGTCGTCTATGATTGATACATTATGACTGAAATTGCTTTTGAATTATATATGCACTAGTGATAATACAAAATGATTTTGTTTTATACGTATCAAGCATTTTTTGGCCATTATAAGGTAAAACTCTATCCTCCGGTTTGCATTGCATTGTGTGATGGGACTTGAGTCTTATAATGGCTTCATTTTTATAAAAAGCATTGCATTGTTAAAAAGATTTACTTTATTTCATGCACTGGCAATCACTGGAGAAAACACGTTCCGCGTTAGCGGCGTGGTCCTATGATTTGCCTTATTATTATTGTTTAACCAGTTAAGTAGATTTCTCATACCAGTCCCATGACTGACTCGTAGTTTGTTTTCACTTGCAAACTCAGGTGCCCTTATTTTCACACGAGAAGCCCAGTAACAGGTTACAGGAGATATTTTGGCTTAGCACTATAGCATGGAGTGTGTTTTTGGCAGATGGCGAACACTGGTTTTCTCTGTAATTTGGCTATTGACATTTCCGCCAGTATTATATTATGTATATGTACCGCTGATCGCGATGTAGACTGATTTATCTCTGTTATGTATTATCTGATGTATATGTCACAGTGATCTTGATGTAGACTGATCATTTACTTTATGCATTAAGTTGTATCCTATGACTGTGCTACTCTGATGTTTATTACATTTTATGATTCCGCTGCCATACTAATGTAAATTATTCTATTTCATGTTTAAGCTATTATCTGTAATCTGCTAATGTTGATTAATGTGTTATATTCCTAATGATTATCCGTAATTCCATGACACGGGGTTTCGGGATATCACATTATTCATGAGTTTTAGGGCAACATGTATGGTAGAGATTTGTTGATATGACCAATTCGGATTGACCCAAGGACAGAGCGGTTCAGATTGAAAACCTAGCATCTGATGGCTGAGGGTCTTCTACTCGACCTATAAATAAACCTCCACCCCTCCCCTATTCCTCACTACTCTTCTCCTCTATGCTATGCAAATATTCTTTATGAAAGTAATGGAGTTTTGAAATAAAACACTTTTAAACAATTTATACATATTATTCTAGAGGACTATATATGCACATATTTTGGAGGATTGTTTACATATATTCTGGAGTTCTACCGGGGACATATAGAAGCAATTATTGGCGAGAGTACTGTTATTATTTTGATTTTTGATACGTAAAAGTAAAATTGGTACAATAGAAGTTGTAGATGCTTTCAGATCTGAATTATACACACTTTATTTACATATTCTGATTACTTACAGTTTATTTACAAATTCAGTTTATTCCTATTTCTTTTCTGTAAATTTTTCTGCCCATTTCTACAGTTTCTATTTAGTTAATATTCAGATTTATGTAAATTGTTTATGTTCAGATTCCTCTTCTCTGTTCTATTTTCCAGTTTTGCAATTTGTTTTGGTTATGCCCAAATAGGCCTAAAAGGCATATGAATACGGTTGATTTAGGCATAGATTGATATGCGTAATTACATACAACTTATTATTATCCTTTGTTATGCACACGCTTGGGAAATTTAATTGAATCGAGATAATTGAATAAAATTGAGGCTACTTGTACATATGTTGTATAACTGTAATAAAAAGAGAATGTTGGACTGATAGTATGCAAACTTGATTAAAGTTTGTAAAAATGAATATGGCGCAGGATTGGACAGAAAAATGAACTGTAACTTATATTTGCATAAATATGATAATTAGGAAATCAAAATAAACAAACGTAATTTAATGGCAAATACGAATTTGACACGAAATGGTTAAAAATGACGGTTAAGCTTTATTATGTATATATTGATTTACAATAGGTAAATTACGAGCTTAAAAAGGCGTTAGGCTTTAATATGGACTATTAACTTATAGGGGTTAAGTTACGAGCCTAAAACTAAAATTTTATGGTGGCCTAAAAATTAGGTGTTAGACTTTAATATGTGCATATTGATTTATAAGGAAGTAAATTACGAACCTAAAAGGATATTAGGCTTTATGAACATATTGAATTGAAGAGGTTAAGTTAAGAGTAGACTAATTAAAATTTGCCACTAGCCTTTAATATGAACATATTGACTTAAAATGGTTAAGTTATGAGCAAAAGGCTTTAACATGGACATACTGACTAATAAGGGTTAAGTTACGAGCTTAGAACGAAAATGCTATCGGGGCCCCAAATCAAGGGGGATTTGGGCCAACCATTTTTTTTGGGATCCATACTGTGTTGCATGTCCTTTCTATCACTTACGGTCTCAGTAAGGAGGCAAACAAACGCACCATGTTGTGTAGTGGTAGTAAGTTGGTCTAATGGAGGTGGGTACGGGTGCTTTCCGATGGTTTAATGTGTGTGTATTGACCCGATTGGGGAAAATAAGACACTGCGACACCTGTAATAATAAGCTTGTCATTAGCTGGTGGGTTCGGTCTGATAAGCCCAAGGCGCATAGTGGACATAGGTTATCACCGTGGGTATAAGTAGCCAATCGATGGGTAGTACTAGGAATATTTTTCCTAAGTGTGTTATGTTTGGAATTTGTAGTTGTACAAATAGCCAAAAGTTGAAGGTGAATGAGAATAATGAATCCTATCTATAATCTTTTATGATTCACTTTAGGTGTACACATACACTTACCCTTTATGACACTAGAACTATTGTTTTACCTATTTACTTTTTTCATTCAATCATGCTAGTAGTCTAACAGCTCACTAGACTTTATGTCTGACCCATTTCCTTTCCTTTTTTCAACCGGGCTCTCAGGGAGGAAGTGCATAGTTTGGATTGCCTAGCTGATTCTTTCTTAGAGGATTCTTATAGAATATGTATTTCTTTCCATTTCTTTTCCACGGTTTGGTTGTATCTTTTACTGCTTAGGGAATAATATTATTATGTATTCTGATGTTGTTTTTAATTGAGATTTTGAGACATAATATTTATGACAATTTGATTTTGTTGAAATAAAATGGTTTTATCATCTTAATGTAAATTGTCTTCTACTTCCGCTATATTTATTAAAGTTTGTCTTGTGAAATCTTAGGCTCTATGATATATTTTTTCCTTTATACCTACAACGTCCCACATTTCTGAACTGCTTTGTCTATAGGGTCAATCCAGATTGGTCATATCAGCAATTCTCAACTATACACGTTGCCTTGAAACCCATCACCCAGATAGGGTCGATATATTCAACTGGGTGGACCCATCACCCAGATGGGTCGACATAGGGGTCGACCCATTTGTGGTTTGGGTCGAACCCTGGGTCAACCTGGCCAGGGATTGGGTCATCCCAGTGAATATGTTATTAATATATATGTATATATATGTGTGTGTGTGTGTTTATATTAAATTTAAAATTTGAATTTCAAACTTCTATTTGCCATAACTTCTTCATTTAAGTCTGCTTTACGCAAACCAAATATCTATTTAAGCTAAAAAATCGTAACGGTCACAATGGCGCAATCCCCGTAGCCAAATTTCCCATAGTTTTATAACTTATATTTTAATTTTTTAATTTACTAATTAACTATTTTGTATTAAAATTTGGGTTCTTACAATAATGCAATGCTTGAATGGCTTAACTTACATTATTTGAGTGTAAAACAAACGGATTTTACGGTAAAACCTTTATTTAAACATATCTAATTGACTTAAAACTTTTACTAGATGTTTTTAAGATGTTTCTAAGCTTTTATGAATTTCATGTTAAGTTTAATTATAAGTTAGTTATGAATTTTTTTTACTAAAGTGATTAGTTAACTATTTTGGACTTCAAATTTTATGAATTACAAATGAGGAATTATTCTTGAATATATGAATTCTGGTATTTTCCCTATGCATAGATTAATTGATATGAATTTCCAAGTTAGCTAGACTTATGGTATAATTAAAATTAATTAAGGAGTTAATGTTATTGATTAATAAATTTCCATTTTCTAAAATCTTAAGATATTGAAAATACTACTTAGGATCAGGCCCATTTGTATAAACAATAGGATTGCAAGAACTATGTTGGAGATTGTGAAAAGTATATCCGTAAAAAGAAATAAACTAGTTTTCTCTGTATTTACGGTTAGTATCATCGTACCTTAAGTAGAAAGCCCCTTTGCGCCTTCCAGGATGGTCTGGAGCACCTTCTGCTTCCTTTTAACAAGCATCAGATACTTGTAATGCCACCTGATTACATATGAAGTATTTGGGTCTCCGCTTTCGTATGTGGGGTTTCGGCCTCCACCTTTCGTTTAGGGTCTTAGGCATCTGGCTTATGTTTAAAAGTGTCAACTCTAACATGGTCGATCTCCTTTTCATAGGGGCTTCAGTCGTTGAGCTCAGTCGATATGAGTATTTTCGAAAGTATAAAATAGGGGTTGTTACCTCTATTGTTTCGAAGGCTTTGAGGCTTCCACCTCAATACCCTTCGGTAGAGCTGAAAGGGAATGCTTTCCTTTAACTTGGTTTTATATAAAAAACATAGTGGTTATCGCCTCCGGATCATCTAATAATGTTAGAAGGATCCTATTTGGAACCTTATTGTAACTTACTAATTTTCACCTCCTCACTTTTTCGATTGTGTTGATGGAGCTATTTTCGAAACCTCGAAATATAAAGATAAAGGGGATTTTCCTTATATTTTAAATAAGCTTGGAAATTACTACCTCATTACCAATCAAAGGATCCAAAGGGGCATGTTTTACTTAAACTTTGTTTTATAAAGTACAAAAGAGGTTGCCCCTCATTTTCCTTTGTCGAATCATAGGGTTTGTTTTCTAAGCCATGGATTTATAGAGTAAGAGGCTATCGTCTCTATACCCTTTGGAAAAACCGAAGGGTTCAGTTAAAATGAAAGCCTTATCCCTATAATCAACTTTTTCTTGCATTGCTTTGCTTTGGTAGAGATTTGGGCCGAAGTGGTATCGAACCCAATGCATATACGAATGATGCTTTCGATGGGGAACCAACACATCACTTTAAAAGAGACACCTTGTCTGGCGAAGCTAGGGTTTTTACTTAAACTTGGTAGGGAACTTTGCTAAGCTTGTATGCATGTACAAACATATTGGGGTCACCAATAGGGTAAACGAAAGGGATATTAAGGGTACCAGTTATTATTCAAAACACACTGAGATTATTAATCTCATAAATTGAGGGGTTCTTGGTCAATCGAAGGTTAAACCATATGGTAGAGTGAGGGTTACTTGCGTTGTCTAGTGTAAGCAAGGGTTACTCGCTTCACCTTAATTAAGTGATTCATAGTTATCAAAGGTTAAACTATGGGATGTGTGATGCTTAATCAACATCTCAGATTCGATTTTGATGCCTAGGGAGGGTTACTCAACGAAGCACAATAGGAGAACCGAAATAAAGAAAACGATAAGGAACTAGAATGATACCATATACAACTATATGTATGTGGAACCATTAAGATAACTAGTCAAGGTAACGAGGATGGAGAATCCACTGTATGTTGCACTTTATAATTGTTGTTATACTATTATGTTCTGACCATTGAAAGTGCATGAGCACAGGGTTGCTTACGTTTTGAGGGGTACTAGCAAGAGGAAACATGTTCCTCTAAGCAGGGTGGTCTCGCTTCATTTGATTTAGGTAAATAGAGTATTTTTCACATGAGTCTGTTGACTGACTAGAAGTTTATGTTTCCGCTTTTACTCTGGGTGCTCATTTGAGTAGGCTAAGAGTTAAGGTTTTCTATTTTTTGCTTCTACGAGTAAGGTTCTAAAGACGTCCAAGAGGTATTAGTTATTCTATGAGATCTTTTTCGCTATCTGATTATTTTGAATGTCATTAAAGGCACGAAAGTTATGCCTGTGTATATTGACTTTGATCAACCGAGGGCATTTTCATATGTTGCTCTCAAAGATTATATTTTTTTAATATTTATATTTGATATAAAAGGGGTTACGAGTAAAGAACGAATATTATCAATGAACGTGTTTAAGTTCTTTCATATTCCCATGTCCTATGATGATCTGACTTATTAACTCGATGTCTCCTATCGTCGGAGGTTAATAACATAAATGACTGTTGCATCTGTAGCGCTTAGCTTTAGGCCTTAAAAAATAGTCCGTTACATCTCATTTGCAGTGCGACATATTTTAGGGGGTAAGTGTAACCAGACATTTGGGCCCGAAAATTCTGGACTACCTAACGATCTATAAAGCTCGACTAGATGATAGCACAATAGACACAAAGTCATGACACGAAGCATACATATCCAGATCGGACTAACCCGGCTTGGCCAACTCCATACATGCTCTTGAAGACTTGGAGCGGTCATGTCTGTTAGCCTTAGGCCGATTCAATCATTATCAAGAAAGCACGTCGGCTCAGCCTTGACACATGACTACAGATCAGCTAGATCAAGTGAACCCGGATCAGGTAGATCAAGTGGCTTCGGATCGGTTAGTATCATTATCTAACTCTTCGGACTGATACAATTTTTTTGAGCAACTCAATAAAGTTCGACTACGACCTGGAAATACTCGCACATGGACACTAAAACCAGATCCAAGCCAGATCAAACAAATGCCTCAAGATTAAGAATACAATTCTTAGTCGGATCATCAAACATGGGTGAATCTAAGTCGAAACTGATCTGGATTGCCCTGGATCGACCTCTAATATGGAACCCATGTTTTGAATATTAGCCTCAAACATCTTGGAATGAGTTTTCCTATGACTCTTACTTCTTATCCTGGATTTGCAACTGATCTGATCCTGCTACAATTTATAAGTATAAGGCACATTGGAAAGCTAAGGAACTTTTGGCTCTTTATGCATTTTTTTATCCATTGTTGACATTGTATCGAAGATCAATACGACTCAAAATCGTGTAACTATCAAAAATCATTTAATAAAGAGTTAAAAAGGAAAGTTGACGTAGGCTTATCATTGCCGAACCACTATAAATTGTGCAACTTTTTTCTTTTCTCGTTTTAGTTTTATATTTCTTCATTTTTGATATCTTAATATACATACTTTAGAGTGTTGAACCATTTGTGGTATCAACACTATTAAACGAACTAAAGATTGATACAAGTATCAAACTGATTTTGTGGCCCGACAACCTAAGTGTTATCTCATTTCAACCAATCTAGTACTACATGCAAGAACCAAACATATGAAAATAGGTATCTATTTTCTTTTATATCAAGTAACAAAATAAAAACGAGAAACCTATCACATACCTTCAATTTACCAAATTTTTGACATATTAAGAAACCACTATCAGTAAAGAACTTCATTAGATTTAAGGTAGAACCAAAAGTTGATGGAGTACCTGAAAACTTTCACAACCTAAAGTAGTGATCAAAACCAACAATGGTTTAAGAGCTAAACCATAATTAGATCCAGCTTCAAAAGCACAATTATCTCTAGGATATAAAAACAATGGTCAAATTCGACAATGGATCTGAAGCATCCAAGGTCAGACTCAAGTTTAGAAGCTCAATCATCATTGAGATCCAAAAAAGGTTAAATCTGACAATGGATCTGATATAGTCAAAGTCAGATTCAACTTCAAAACCATAATCGTCTTAGGATTTAGTCAAAAATATGTTTTTCATCTCTCGGAGGTTAAATCGAAGTCTAAAAAAAATCTGATAAATTGACATAACAGTTGCCTAACCTCTCAAATTCTTAACAACTAAGAGATATCTAGACTTGGTTAGCACTGAATACTCCTTATACTCAAACCCGCTTGAAGTTTTCTCTCATTTGAAGACAATTTTAATGATGAAATTAAAGACTACAAGAAGAAATTTTCTGCCTCCATGATAAAAGAAAATCCTAGTTAGTTTTGAGGTGAGGGTATCGTGAGATAAGCGAATATGTTCATCTCCAAATAATGCAATCGAACAATATAAAGCAAGTGGACCGATTTTTAAACATAAGCCCAGTAAGTCAATATATAAATACAATGTGACATATTACATTTCTAAGTATCAAATACAACTTATTTTCCTACATTTTTCTTGCAGTTCAAAATATCAATATATTCATTTAGAATCAATGTCAAATATATATATATATTTGATTGCCAAACAAGGATATGAGAATATGTTGTTTATGTACCTTGAAGATCTTTATTGATCTACGAAGAAATCCTTGAAGGCAAGACAAATAGGTTCTTAGACCAAATGAGATATTGTTAGATGTGTTATTTGAAGGGTCTTCTATTGGATTTTGAACCTATATGCTTATATACTCTTTCCAGAGAAAGATGAGAAACAACTACCACTGAATCATTATCTTTGGTCCATCGCGTCTAATAGCCACTATTGATTTCTAACAATTGTCCTCTTATAGAAGAGCATCGCATCAAATCAATGATTGGCCATCGCATCCAATTGTCGTGAATTAGGGCATCAGCTGACGAATGTTTTGATATTCATGGCATCAAAATCGCATTGCATACAACTTCCATTAGAAACAACGTTTAACTTTTCTATGTGTTTTCTTAAATAGTAATATTCTCTTGTACAATGAGCTACAAGCTGTTAAGGCAAACAACTTTTGTAAGTAGAAACTTCAAAAATATTGTGATTCACACATCAATCGGGACTCGAACAGCTAGCCTATAGTCATTACATCTATTATCTTACCATCGGGATACAGAACTAATAGACGAGAAGTTAAACTTCACCTGGGAAAGGACATAATATAACAAATGTCTTATAAGCTATAGAGCTAAAAAGATGATGAGTATCAACATTCAAGTGGGTCAATGTTGGATTCATCATCTGGTAAAAGGCTCGCCCCATAGGAATGTCCAATGTAGGTTATCATATATATACATATATATATATATATGTGTGTGTATATATATGTGTGTGTGTGTATTTATGGGAAACTCTATTTGGACTTAAAATGATGAAATGAAATTAGATACAACAAATCTCAACCACTAGATCTCCCCATGAATTCCACTTCCTACATATATGTGTGTGTGAGGTGTGATTCCCGTAATGCTTAATCTATTATTACAGTTCATTCAGATATATTTCTGTAAATTTGAAGTTATTTACAAATACCCTAAGAGCATCTCCAACAGTGGGTAATTCATACCCTTGATTAGTAATAAATGGCAGAAATCATCCCAATAGATGTTTGGGGACGTAATATTCAGCAAATGTTACGGGACCAATCTTGAATTCGGAATTGGCCCCGGGCACCGATTTTTTCGGAGTACAACGTAGTGAGTCAATTTTATCAGCGTTCGCCGAATTAATCAACGTGCTACGTTGTGCGCTGCTAAAATCGGCGCTGGCCCTCACAACCAATCAACTCCCTATTTTCTTTCAATCCAAACGACTTTACAACGATCATATTTTACTCCAACAAATATAAAACATTCATATTGTTATAGAACGAGTCTAGAATGATCAAAATACAGTTACAAAGGATACATTTAATTTGACCGGAATTAGTGTTTTTTAATTTGCAAACCTTTTCCAAAAAATACGATAGCTTTAGATGTTAATAATAGCAGGTAAATAACACATAAAAATGCAATAGAGGGTTTGTGTAGATGTTTGTGTAGCTTTATCGATATGAGTGCCTATTTTGTCGATAAGGAGTCAAACGATTAGGGTCGTCCCCTATTTTATCGATAAGGAGTCAAGCGATTAGGGTCGCCCCCTATTTTTAATTGATAAGGAGTCAAATGTTTAGGGTCGTGCCCAAGTCTGAACCGATAAGGACAAACGATTATGGTGGTCCGTATTTTAAATCAAAAAGGAGTCATATGTCTCGGGGCGTCCCCTATTTTAAATCGAAAAGAAGTCATACGTTTCAAGCCGAACCTATTTTAAATCGAAAAGGAGTGAAACGTTTAGGGTCGTCCCCTATTTAAAATGGAAAAGGAGTCATATATTTCATGTTGCCCCTATTTTAAATCGGAAAGTAGTAAAATGATTAGGGTCGTCCCTTAATTTAAATCGAAAAGGAGTTGAAAGATTAGGGTCGTCCCCTAGTTTAAATCAATAAAGAGTCAAACGATTAGGGCCATCCCCTATTTTAAATCGAGAAGGAGTGAAACGATTAGGGTGTCCCCTATTTTAAATCGATAAGGAGTGAAACAATTAGGGTCATCCCCTATTTTGAATCAAAAAGGAGTCATATATTTCGGGTCGTCCCCTATTTTAATTTCATAAGGAGTCAAACGATTAGGGTCATCCCCTATTTTAAATCGATAAGGAGTCAAATGATTATGATCACCCCCTATTTTATATCCAACGGAAATTTGAAAGGAGTCAAACAATTAGGTCGCTATATAATCGTTTATGAAATTTATTGATATATTTTTTAAATCGAAAGGAAAATTTGAAAGGAATTATTATTTAATCGCGTTTGTACATTTAATTTATAAATTATATAAAAATGAGCTCATAACGTCATGGTAGTTCGTAGTTATACGTTTTGAACTTCAATCGAATCTACAGGGTCCAAAATACATCGGAATTCTTTGAAAATACGTCAAAACTTCAATCGAGTTTTCATATTGTAGATTTCGACTTATGTCAAACTAAAATTTTTGAAAGGTCGTTATACAATCATTTATAAAATTTATCAATATATTTTTTAAATCGAAAGGAAAATTTGAAAGGAAATTATTAATTAATTGACGTTTGAACGTTTAAATTATAAATTATATAAAAACGAGATCGTAACGTCGCGGCAGTTCGTATTTATATGTTTTAAACTTCAATCGAATCTACATGGTACAAAATTCTCAAAAGGTCGCTATATAATCGTTTATGAAATTTATTGATATTATTATTAAATCGAAAGGAAAATTTGTAAGGAAACAACATGTAACATACAACGATCCATAACACAATGCATCATAAAATATAGTTGTCAACATGAAAAGAATAATAGGTACATCATATAATTTAGTACAACATGAATCAACATGACATCTACACACGAGTAAACATGTCAAAAGAACATATATTCTAATACAACAAGGTACATACATATATACATCATGATAAAAATAACCACATCACCATCATGATCCTCGTGAACGTCATCGTAAATCCACGGCATCATTGGTCTCAGACTCCTCACTATCCTCCTCATGTCAACATCGCCATGATACAGAATATCATCGTCCTCGTCACCGCCTCCTCCTGATCCTCCAACAACACCTGGTCCTCCTGCATCACCTAGTCCTCCAGCACCAACTGATCCTACTGCACCACCACCACCTAACGCCGCTAGCTGGGCTCATAACTCGTCGTTCTCGGCCTACAAATCATACACTATCGCGTGGTGCACCAGATACAACGAATGAGAATGTAGCAGTGCCATCTCCTGAACAATGGCTAAGTGTCGTCTATGCTGGTCTAGCCTGGGTGCAAACTTTAATAAAAGAACATATAAACTCAGTTTGTATACCTTAAAACAGATAAGATAATAAATTTACAAGTATGAATATTACCTCATGCGCAGGATACAATCCAGCCGTAGGGATATCAACAACCATGCGATCAGGTGGGTAGACAATAGGAAGGGATATAGTGTACAACTAAGATCATACGCCTGAAATGTGTCGGCAAGAGAAAAATCCATAGGCTGATCGGAGTACAGTAAAGGGGTCGGATCAAAAGTAAACGGTGGTGGATGAACTCTACCCATAGCCACTTAGGCTCCTATGTGATCGGAGTTCACACCCCGACTATAAACTGGCAACATGTATCGCCGAGGAGAAACTCGATGCCAATAAGTACCAAAATCTGCTCCTGGTAATAAAAAAGCATGTGTATCAACCCATCATGCCTGTCTCAGATCCTGTATGTTTTATCTTACGACGGAATGACACAACTTAAACATATCATCAGCAAAAAGTGGATCTCCGGGTACACGCAACTCACCAGGCCCTTGATAATAACAGCGATCTCTCAAGTACCAAATAGGAAGGTAGGATGGTGGGAGAAAGATGACACGGCGCACAGATAAACGACATGCAATGACTAATGGGTGTCCATCACCTAACGGGCCATCCTTTGAAAGAGACATTCAATAAGAAGTCCACGGTGCTCGTAATATGTTGGCCCTCGATCTCAAATCAATCTGAGATCGGGACTCCATCAAGTCGTGTCTGACACCAGCAGGAGCACGTTGGACTGCGTGACTAGTCTCTCATCGACGCATGCGTGGGAAAAAGGAATTGATAGCATGACTGGCGGTCGGAACTATGCGGGGATGCATGTTGGTCGTGTACTCATAGTACCAGCACGGCAACATGTACCAAAAACCAAACATCTGCTGAACCTCTCCAAAAGCGTAAGAGTCAAGTGTGGCGTATAGACATCCCAATATAGCTGAGCCCCAATCAATCATATGCAGATGCTCTAAATCAGCTAGTGCTGCTAGGTAGCCCAATCGAATTTGCACTTTCTGGTTCGAAAAGAATGTCGAACCAAAGAGATATAAAAAGGTAGCCCGGAATACAACATCCTGCATACCATCTACATCCATATGTGCTAGAATGTACTCAAGTAAATATGCAATGAAAACGGCTTCGGAAGATATATGATTAGCGGAGAAATCGGGAATATAGTACAAGTAAGACTCAGGTGACTCATAAGAGAAGTCAAATGGGCATGAGAGTCTATCAAAGGCGCCTATCTCAATCCCCGTAAGCATATAAAAAATGGCTAGGGTAATACCTAGCTCAAAATCAGGAAAGTGGAAAGTGTCCGTCGTAGGCCACCATCTCTCTAATAAGGCCTTTAGTAACGATCGATTGAAGGACTGGGGTGGTATAATCTGTAAGAAAAGACCGAACAGACTGGCCAGTAGCCTGTCTCGAATAACAAGTGGTAGTATGTCAAAGGCATGTGTAATAAACTTCGCTCAACTCCTACGAACGCAAATGTAGCGAGTTTAGTCAAAATATTTTTTTGGTCGGTTACTAAACTATAAAATAACAGTTCATACTACCTACGTACTTTGGTAAACTATTTAATAGTTCAATAAAGATACATGTTAAATTAAGAAATTATACCTGAACGGTCTCGAGAGCAGTAAACAAATGGTGAGTGAATCCCTGTGGTAACTCATGAAGGATACGTAGATCCTAAATCTCGTCTCTGCTGTTGGAGGAGCTTGCACTGGACCAGCTACCTCATCCAACTGAGCTCGTACGATCGATAAGCAATCTTCGTAACGCGTGGCGGCATCCCGACGTCCAAACCGATATAAAAAAAATTAAAAGAAAATTTATGTGGGGTTGTGAGGAATTCAGGCCTAGCGCGCTCTATTTATCGGCACGCTAGGCCGGACGCCGATTTAATTCGCGCGTTACCTTAACGCGCCGATTTAATCGGCGTGCATCTGTGGGGAGAATTCAACAATTCTCCCCTAAATCTTACGTGTTGTAAGATTACGACTCGTAAAATAGTTGGAGATGCACTAAGGCACATGTCGATTATACATTGGTTTAGACCTCCTTGTTTCCTGTTGTGTGGTAGTTTCAACCTCCCTTTATTGGTTTTTTGTAGTCTCAACTCTAGTTTTAACAATTATTTCTTTGCTTGGTTAACTAATTCACGTACTTGTTAATTATTCAGAAAAGGAAAAAATATTAGAAGAGTTATACAAAAAAAAAAAATGTCTGTCAATTATGAATCATTTGTTTTCCATCATTTTTCGATTTTAGACGTTTTTATTTATTAAAACATGGATTAAAATTTAATTACATGCTTCTTTCTATCTTAACAAGTTCAAGAATAAGCCAATAAAATAACACATAATACTCGATTATTACCGCCAACCAACACTTAGCAAGTTCGACTACAACCGACCAATTTGATAAAGTCAATCTGACGAGAGAAAAATACATTCTCTTTTGGCATCGTCCTTATAAGAATGATGCAATTTCAAACAGATCACTCAGTTCACAAACATCAAAAGCATGATGACCAAAAGATGATCAGAGGTACAATTACAGTGGCAGCATAACCTAAGTCCAAAAAAAGTGAAGCAGCAACGCTCAGATTTAAAACTAACTGCATAGCAACTTTCGTTACGACTCTTTTGGGTAAGCTTCTAATGAATCAGCACCTATGGGGCACAACATTTAAACACTACTCGTAATGCATACAAATTTTTTTACCGTACAAGACACAGATGTGATGTGAAGAAGGAACAATTCAATAACAGCAAAATAAGTTTTATTATAAACCACAACATACAAAATAGCAGATCAAGTCCATGCTCAAGTTGTCAATACAAGTTTTACACCTTCAAGAGTTGAACACACCGACCATGATAACTGAAAAGCGAATGCAAAGGTAGTCATCATGCACCCGGACACAGCATGCTGTGCACAACCATACGGTTCTTAAATTACGACACCAAATGCACAATAAACAACTAAAAAATTTGGCGCACAAAAGAATGTAATCATCCAGCAAAACTGTTGGATTAGACTTCAATAACGGGTATGCATCTCATTTATTGATAGCTGCATGCATGCATAACGCCTTAATGGGTTGCCTCCCGACTGTAAAATTGATCCAAGGTCTTTGCAGGAATACGATGTAGAAGTTCCCGAGGGAATATTCGGAGAAGAGTCCATGCTAGATCGAGCGATTGGAAAATGTTGCGAGTGTCGTAAGCGCCTTGAGTCACGAATTTTCTCTCAAACTTGTCCAAAAATTCGAGGTAGAGCTGCAGATATAGCAAATTAGAAACCGGATTAGCAAAATAACGCAACGTAAAGGGCATTTATCATGTAATATAAAAAAAAATGTGCCAAGAGTGCTATAAAGGGTTTGGGGGGGGGGGGGGGGGGGGGATCAACAAACAACAAAAACTGGGCACTTTGTCCACTTGTTTAACCTCATCTGTGTAAATACGCTTCCATATATATATTTACTTATGCATATATTACATCCACCTTATTAGGAGACAAAAAACATTAAGGATTTGTTTCGTTTCGTTCTAGATCTTGAGTTTTCAACTTGCCCCAAGAAATATCAAGAATTGTAAGAAGAAAATGTACAATTCTTAGCCATTGCGATAATTGAAGGGTTACGAAGACATTGGATATTTTTGGTACCTTCGTTGCGTTCCAAAACACGAAAAACAAAATAAATTTACATGTTAATTTCATTTTTTAAAATTGTTTATTTTCCAACAACACATACGATGAAAACACGCTTTTGTTTAGACCAAAACACAAAGCTGAAAATGACAAGATAAACAGGGCCTGATTTTCATGGTCATGCATTAGCATGTAGTACAGATAAAGGACAGTGCAGGAAACAGTTGAGACGGAGAATTAGGGTTACCAAATCTTCGGAAGATAGTGCCTCTTCTCCCACAACTGCCTTCATAGCTTGAACGTCTTTTCCAATTGCATAATTTGCATACAACTAGAACATTAAAATTTATGAGAAAAACAAAATGAGCATAGAAGTAATCATAGAAATATCATTTGACAAATATAACTAACCTGGTTTGACACGTCAGAATGATCACGACGAGTCATGCCCTCACCAATAGCACTCTAATGAGAAATGAGAAATGAAAAAAAAAAAGAAAAAAAAAAAAATCAGTTGACATCTTAAACTTCGCATTGCTAGTTAAGAAATATTGAGTTATTGAAGTGAAAAAAGGGCTTTTACCTTCATCAGTCGTGAGAGGGATGGCAAGACATTGATTGGTGGATAGATCTGTCACATGGTAAGAAAGTTAAATGCAAATTCAATTCTCACAAAAACAATAGAAGCCATAGCCAAATTGACCACTGTATGTGTGTGTGTCAATAAATATTGTAACATGGTTTATCTTTGTGGTATTAAAGATGCATCTGTGATAAGCTTGTCATCAAAATAACAAAAGATGCATTTTCATTTATTTCCATAATTTACCACCCCACAGTTATAAAAATACAAACTAAATGATGAATAGGAATTGGAGATGCTGCGTTTGTTTCGAATAAACAGTGCTTCGAATTGAGCTTACTATTCACATCCACAGCCTGGAAGGATGAACTCTTAATAACCAATCTCTTCAAGTCAATATATTGTTGTACAAAATAGGAAAACGTTTTTGTTGTGATTCATAAGTTTGTTACAGTTAGTCCACATGTAGAACAAGCAAAAAATAAATAACAATTAGAATTTAGAACCACATCCAGGTCTGATTCTAAGGATATGAATCAACAGGACTACAGCTCATCCGATATACTCAGTATAAACAACCAAGCTGCCTTATATAGCTCAGGAATAAAGTGCAATCTGATTTCAAAACAGTACCTGTCGATTGTGAAGTTGTCTGTCTATGTAAATTTGCCCTTCTGTGATGTAACCAGTAAGATCAGGAGTGGGATGTGTGATATCTGTGCAAAAAATGTTTAAAATCAGTCGACTTCAAGGAATATGTTGTGCTTAATTTATTCATTTGGCAGAAAAGAAAGCATGAATTTTGAAGTGAAGGCAAAACAATTTACACCCACGTGACCCTGAATTGCACTTTACCTGAACTGTGAAGTACAAGGCTATTTCAGAGTGTTTAGTTTGTGTATGCTTCTGAATACCGTAAATCTATGGGCAACTACAATAATAGACTCCTCAATTTTTAACGCAAATATCATGCATATTTATGTTTATCAAATTGTACAAGTCTTTCAATTGATAAATATCATCGTTGGAAACAAGTCGGCAACAATATCAAATTGATGTTCATAGCCATGCATTACCATCATTAGGCATAGTTAAGATAGGTATTTGAGTGATAGAGCCCTTCCTCCCTTCTATACGACCAGCACGCTCATATATTGTTGCAAGATCTGTGTACATGTAACCAGGATAACCACGTCTTCCAGGCACCTCTTCTCGAGCAGCAGACACCTGAATCCAAGCAGAAAGTTCCACATCAAGCAATCATGTTAAAATAAAACCAAAAGAAACTCAAGAATGATCATTACTTAATTTTAACACATATGATCGAACGATCCAATGATTGCAAAATTTATACAAACTATGGTTAAACAACGTATAAGGTTAATGACATTACACTAAAAATACGCATAACATCATTTCGGCAATGTTTTAAAATTTGCATTTCAGTCATGCTTTGTTTCGGGATACTCACACACAGAATATCGGACCGTATTAGATCTCGGACGAAATGAATGAATATCTCGAATATACATCTCAAACGGATACTTTGGATCGTAAAATACATACAGGGACTATCTTGGAGTAGCTTGCAAGTCTAAAGACACATTTTTACAAGGTTCTATTATGATTGTTAAGAAAAATGTGACGTACTTAATTTGTGCGGAAAGATAGTTATTGCAGTAGAAAGTGTTGCCCTACCCCCCCCCCCCCCCCCACACACACACACACACACACACACAACCCTTTTTCCCTCAAGAACATGGTAGTTCGGTTAAATTAGCGGTACTTGAAGATTTTCTTGTCATACAAATATTGATAGAAGAAAAGAAAGAAAGAAAAATGAAGCCATTTGGTCTGACTTGAATAAAACGGGTTCTATTTGTTGTGATTAAATAATTGATTCGATAAGTCCTTTTGAATGACACAAAAAGTCATAAAAAACATATCGTTTCGGATAGGCCACGGGTTAAGATCCTGATTAAGATTTAGGTTGAGATTTTAAAACCCTGGACGAGACGAGTGTCAAACCAGGTTGATTTTTATTTTTTATAATCTTTCATTATGTCTGAGTGCAAAAAAGAGTATTCGTTGGCCAACATGGAAGTAATTTAAAACTTTAATTACAAGTTAATCTAAATTTTGCATCAAATTCTTCAATGCAGAAGTAACAGTGAAAATATTTCCAAGCACAGTCCATTTTATCGCCATAAGTGGAAAACATTTTGATGCTCCATGTAGATAAACAAAATTTCTTCAAGTTACTTGGTCACATTTCCTCAAAGTAATTGACATATGTCAACCCTTTGCAGATAAGTTGAGCAGTGATCACCATAAGCATGACAAAGGCTATATATAAAATCAAGGATATGAGGTAAATGTTCGGGGCTGTAGCAGATTTTCCTTGACTCCGAATGGAGCATCAAAAAAATCGCTTTGTAGATGAACAACCATCTGAACCTTGTTGAGAGAGCATAGCATATCAAATTTATGCTGACTACATACAGATCCAGCGCTGTGTCTGAAGTTCACAAATATGAATGGTACAAGAAATAAATCAATACAAGTCCATGGTATTAGCTCGTGCACACAAAATTAATGAAGAAAAGGGTACTGTATCTATATTTATTAAGATAAAAATAACCAAAAAAGCTAAATTTAGTAGTTCAGAGTCCCAAGGTTTTCAAAATGAGATTCAAATCGTAAAATTTAAATTATGAATCGAAACAGGATTTAAATCGTGAATCGTGGATTCAAAAATCATGCGGTTTAAAGTTTGCATACACTTTGAAATTAATTTTTATGTTTAAACTTCTACATCTAAACCTAAAGCATCATTTTTTTTCTCTTGTTCCAGTTTTAATTTGTTTTTAAATGATTAAAATTGGAACCGTAGGCCCAAATAAATATATTGAATATGTTAATTTGAATTGAAATATAAATTGAATCGTAAAGGGAGGGATTCGATTAGAAACGGGATTCAAACGTAGGATTTTAAGATTTTTAACAACAGTTTCAGACCCAAAAAAAAGGGATATTCTATGACTAATCTGTATTAAGCATAGTAGCTAAGGCAGCTAAGAATCTGTAATACTGTCAAATATTCCTGTAGTAAGAGTTCCAGATGAGAAGGTTGACTAATATTACCTCACGAAGAGCATCAGCATACGAACTCATGTCAGTTAAGATGACAAGGACATGCTTTCCACATTCATACGCAAGGTATTCAGCGGTTGTAAGAGCAATTCGAGGAGTGATAATACGTTCAATAGTAGGGTCGTTAGCCTACAAAAGTAACATTAGATGACATAAACAAGATACATAACAGTATATAGGAAGTGGTAGAAAGCAAAGCAAATATACCAAGTTCAGAAAAAGTGTAACCCTCTCCATAGAGCCATTCTCTTCAAAATCACGTTTGAAAAACTGAGCTGTTTCCATATTAACACCCATAGCTGCAAACACGATTGCAAAATTGTCATCTTCTCCCCCCTGTGCATCAATCAATGGATATATGAAATCAGCAGAGTGAATGTTAATTTTTTGTAAAATAGTTGTATTGGAAAGTGACAACCATATTTTAGATTCTTCAATAAAAAAATTACTGCATGGACTATAACTGGTAGTTAACCTTTACATATATACCTGACTCTGTGTGTGTATATATATAGACACCTACAGGTATGTATATACACACACATGTACATATATATACACGCAAATGTACATATATATATATATGTGTGTGTGTGTGTGTAGTGTATACATAGATATACTGATGATGTGTGTGTATACATATATATGTAATTTTCAAAACAAAAAAAAACGTATATATGTGTGCATATGTATCATATACATGTGTGTACATATACATAGCATGTATGTATGAGTGTGTAGTTTCCAGAACATATGTCATCATGTTATATAACTGTAGATTTTATAATTTGACATGTAGATAGACCTGAGATGGTCCTTAGAGCATGAGATTCAAGGAAAAAAGCAGTGTCCCTCAAATAAAACCAAATTTTTAAACAATTGATCACTTTACCTTTTGAAAATAAATATGCTGAGTGTAAGTGTGTGTGTATATATATGTATGTATGTATGTATATATATATATATAATTCCACGGCCCTACCAATTTTGGAGACCCAGATGACCAACCGCCATCGTTGCCTTGGGCCTGCCCAAGTTGCAAGCTAGTAATTCACTTTTTACTGCTATTTAGTACAGCATCGGTCTAATGCACACGTTAATACGTTATTACATTTGACGTAACATTCAATTTTTTATTTGAAAGTAAGATATACTCCAGATTCTGTTCAAAGTATATTTGAAGTAAGATGTAATATAAACGACAATGAAAAGTAGATGTTTTCCAATTTTCTATTTTAAGAATGTAAAATTTTAAAATGTATCTTTCACATTTTGAGATCTGATTGAGAAACTTGATATTTTGGGAAAATAAATAAATAAGAAAGCTTTAGCATTTCAGATCATTTTCAAATTTTGGAGAAAACCGCATACATTTGCATATTCCAAGAATTTCATGTTTTTTTGATGTTAAAAAAAAGACATTTAGAAACAGAATACTCAAAATACCAAACCAAATGCATCCTATATTTTTATATTCACACAAGGTTAAATCATTAAATCGGCATCTTTTTACCTCCAAGAGATTCTCGGATTTCTCCAAACGCTTAACCAGTCCTGCCTGACGACAAATTTGAGCAGCAATTTCATTATGTGGAAGCCCAGCAGCAGAGAAGAGGGGAATTTTTTGCCCTCGAGCGATGGAGTTCATCACATCAATAGTCGATATTCCAGTCTGTATCATCTCTTCAGGATAAGTTCTCTCACTTGGATTGATAGAGCTTCCTGTGACACATAACTGTTTAATCAATGGCATAAGAATCCACAACAAATGGGTTAGTTCCGCAAACTGACTCTAGCCTAATTTTACACCGATGCTCTTGGGCAATTCTAAATACACAAATGCTTAAAACTCTTAAGAAGGTAGAGCAAATATTATTTTAATTGTTTCAAGATGTTGCATTTGACTGAATGCTTCGAGGGCATAGATGTGAAGTTCAGTGAGGTCTAGTGGATACAGGCAGCTATGCTCAAAGCAAAAGAAGATAATAACTAACCAGATATATCTAAATATGCCTCAGGCAATATGGGTGGTCCATTGTCTATAGGTTTCCCGGAGCCATTAAAAATGCGCCCAAGCATATCCAATGAAACGGGGGTTTTTAGAACCTGCATATACAAAAGCAGAAAACTAAAGAGTAAGAGAAGTTAGATGCATTGAAGCAAAATAGACGGTGTTAAGATGCCTCTATATGTTTATTGCAGTTAGAATAAAAGGGACGAAAATGGTACACCAACTGTTGTAACTAGCTAATATAGGTTTAAGTTGGGCCTGGCATTAATATATTCTATTATAAATCGTTTATTACAACATAATAGACATTAAAAATCAAATTGGAGAATGAAAGAAATAGCCAGTCATGGTTATGTTTACAGATTAATGAAATGTGTGAAATTGATAACATATGTACGTACTATACTACAATGATACAATCTGTGTACTTTCTGAAAATTCATCCTCAAAATATCAAATGCCAAATTTCAAAAATTAAGAACAAATATAGTTATAAGATTTTATACCTCTCCTGTAAATTGCACGGTAGTGTACTTGTTATCAATGCCTGAAGTTCCTTCAAAAACCTGCAGCCAAAATGCATAAAGATTAACAGAAAATACCAAATTGTTTGGATAAAACCGTGGACATACGTATATAAGCATATGGATTAAAAATTTAAAGAGTAGCATTCCTAGCCGATGATAACACAATAATTTGGAAATGAGGTGTCACTTATCAGCATACTTATTTGCATACATAAAATGGTTCAATTTTTCCTAATCTCAAAGCATCTGTTTAGTTTTCTGACAAGACAACACTTTTGCTTCTCCAGATTAACGTTCATAAATGAGTCCAACCCATGTAACAGCTCTTTGATACCGCCAGGTGCATTTGCAGCAATACAAATTCTGTGATTGTATTGTTTCTTTTGCATGCCTTTAACTGAGTGTTGAGTGGTAAACCGTTTATGTTGTGCTTATACTTCATTAAAGAAAGTTAATTTTCCTTCTTTTTTTCTTTTGACAAATTGTTTAATCGAGGACGTATAACATCATATAACCATTAAACAACAGAAGATAACAACCTGAACAACAGCTTTCTCCCCATCAACTTCCAGAACTTGCCCACGCCTTGTTGTGCCATCTCCAAGGCGTATATTAACGATTTCCTGATACTTAGGACCCTAAAATTATTATAGAATGCAAACATAAGATATATAACACCAATTGGGATTATGTATGTGTGTGTGTGTGTGTGTGTGTTTGTTTGTGTGTATGTGTGTGTGTTATATGGGGCCGGTTATTTAGACACAAATTGAGAAACACAAGATCTCAACCGTTGGATCATTATGTCCTTATATGGGGAGGTGAAAATCAGGGAGCAACCCAATGGTGGAGATTCATTGTGTCACCAATTGTGTTTATTTTTGTGTCTAAATAGACATATATATATATATATATATATATATATAGACGAGCATTCAATGGCATCCCAAACAGTGCTAGCACCCCTTTAGCCCCTTTGTTTTCCACCACACATCTGTTTTCTCTCTCCCTCCACTACTTATTCTAATATAAATGAAAGGTGGAAATAGGAGGGCCGAAGGGGTGCTCCGATTTTTGGGGTGCCATTGAACGTTGCTCATATATATATATATGTATATATATATATATACGAGTCAACGACTACTTGAAGGAGCAGTTCATTACCTTGACTTTCTCCAAAATTACCAATGGCCCTGCAACCCCTGACACAGTTCTGTATTCTGTGACATGATAAAGCCAAGAAAGATGGACATAATACTCTTGTCAATATGATCCAAGGGTACAAGTAAGTTTTAGAGAAAGGGAATAGTGAATAGTGAAGAAAAAGTTTTCTTTGGAAAGAAACAAATTATAACCCAGAAAGGATAGAATGTGTTGTGGTACACAAAGACCACCAAATTGTAACACAACACAAAACAGAGCTTCCAACAATGAACATTAAATGCACTTTACTCTGAAGTCTGAATCTGGAAGTTAGGCGCACATTGAACAAGCTATTATGTTTAATTGCATCCAACACGTGAATGCATCATGTAACGTCTGTTAGGAAAGCTCTATATCTGTAGAATACTCGATTATTCCCTAACTGTTACAACTCTAACCACTGTTTGAGGATTTTTTGCCCAAACATAAAATTTGTAGCATAGCTAAGGGTGTAGTTGGATATGAATTATGATCAGAGTTACATTCAGGATCAAGCATATGGATTATGGACTGAACAACAGGTTTCTTGCTCTATGAGAGGTGACGAACAGTTAAGCTGGAAGATTGCAGCCCTGCTGCTCAATGCACTACACTTTATTAACCTTGAATACGAGAAAATTGAAAGAGCATAGTCAAGCTGGAAGATTGCGCAACCCTGCTGCTCAAATTCACCAACACTTAACTAACCTTAAATACGAGCACGGACAACATAAGTCTTTAAAGCCACTACATTCATGAATTGACTTTGCAGAGTTGGAAAATATTGGTTCCAGTTAGTACAGTAAAGTTTCAAAGTCGGAACCAGGATTCCGTGGATGATGGTCCGGTTTAAAATCAGTTTTTTTTTTTTTAAGCCAATTGTACTTACTTTTTTTTTCTACATCTATATTTGTACAAATAGCATAAAAAGCATAGTTATTAATGGCACACGGCGCATAAAGGCGCAACATCAGTCTGGAGCCTTGGCGCACGACGCGGCAAATGGCGTGTGCCTTTCTGATTTACTGCGCATGTTTATTTTTTAATTTAACATATAACAACAAATTTAAAAAGTTTAGTATTTTTTGCTAAAACATATGTAATCAAAGTTTTTACAATTTTGCAAAAAGAAACATCATCATATTTGACATCATTAACATAGAATTTCAAGCATAATAGTTTTCAAAATCCAAAATAACAATATATATTACTAATAATCTAGAAATCCGAATCCGATTCAACAATCATATTTTCCAAAAGTTCTGGTCTAAAACATTAGTTGATGCACTACTTTTGTAGCATGCAGCAATTTGTATGTAGACTTACTGTATGCAGCAGGGAGCATAGGAATGCATACTCACTGAATGCTAAATATTTGTATGCAGCAATTACAAAGTCAACATACTACTGTGTACGCATGCAGCAATTTGTAGAATTGTTTGTATATAACTACATATGATATATATTTGATTTACCTGCTAATAGATATGTTTGTATACAAAAAACAAGCAAAAAACAAAATAAAAAACAAAAGGCGCGCCATTTTGCGCCGTGCGCCTTTTTTGCGCCGTGCGCCTTTTGCGCCATTTGCTGCGCCTTCTCATATGCGCCGCGCCACAAGAAGAAATGGCGCAGATGCCGCGCCGCGCCGCACCGTGCGCCATGGCGTTCATAACTATGATAAAAAGATAACCTCCACTACTTTACATAAGCATTTAAGCAAATGCCTTTAAATAACTTCTACAAAAAAGAAGAAAAAAGAAAAAAAAAATGAATGCCTTGCATTTATATGAATAAGTAAAAGGTGGCACGCTCTGTTGTAAAAATCCTTCTAAGTTCCCACCTAGGCGCTAATCTAGCCTTACCGCCTAACTATTTGCCTACTCCATCAAGGTGAGACTTAGTACATTATCTATGCATATAAACGGGTGTATAGGAACCAGCTCATGCGCCAATTTAGGCTTAGCTCCTCTTATGAGCATCAAAATGTTGGGTTAAGGCGGCTTTTCTTCATAATTGCTTTCAAAAATATCCAAACTTAAAAAATCTCATTTTGGATCAGTAAATACTAAATAAAATACTAAAACTTTATCCAAAATGTTCAAGTTTATCAAAAATGTCTAATTTTGATTGATCCTCGTCTAGGCGGTTAATCTTTAGTCCATACTTCCTGCCTAGCGTTTGCCTAGCAATTTTTATAATCTTGGTTGCACGCAATATGCAAACAATAAAATAAACTATTCTAATTGTTATCACTTTTTCACATTTAAATATAAATAACAGAATTAAGTAAATTTTATGACGTTAGATATCATGTCTTCTTTCTCCTCATAGCCTGAGCTTATTAATTATTTCAAATGTGGCCATCTAAACAATCGTTTATTTTCTTTTTATTCCCTTTCAACGTTATTTTTGGTTCACTTTTCAAATGTTATTTCATGTATTTCTGCATAAATACTTGGATTCGAGGTGGGCTACGGACAACTGAGCGCACCTCTAGATCTGGTATTGAAATGTTGTATCATTGTACTTTAGCTACTCCAGAGTTGAGCATACGTGGGTACTATGCCTATGTGGGTAATGCTCGACTTTTTAATATATTCCTATGTTGCACATTATGCCATACAAAAGAATGTTGAAATTCCACTCAGATAGTGCATCCTGCAATATACAGGATATTTTTTCATGTGCAAGATCTGCACTTAAAAATTATTTCTCAATTAATATGCTCACTCAAGAAGGATAACATCTATATCATAAGGGAACATATTTTCAATCTGAGAACAAATTCTGAATATGATTCAGCCTTGGATATTATATCAAACAGTTGTGAACGTGACGCATCGACCATAACTAAATACAGATGAAAACAGTTGTGAACATGATGCATCAATCCTAACCAAATACAGATATAAATAAACAAAATTTTACACCCGATAAAAACTGCTTGCTTTGCGGTGGTAGTAACCAACGTTGTTCTCGTGTCTCGGACAAAGCATAAGGTAGTTGCAGAATCTTTGTACTAAAAAACAAAAGTCCAAATATAATTGCTTTTTTTAACAACCAACACTTATTATATTACCCACTTAAATCCCCAAGTTTTGAGTGTTTGTACTTTGAAATATTTTGGTTCTCTGTTGTTTTTTTTAAAGGTAAGTAAGAACAATATTATTACCAGCAATTATAACATTTAAAAAAAAAAAAAAAAAAAAAAAAACACATAAGATGCAGATTAAACAAAAACAGTATAACAGCAAAGTAAAAAACTAGTGTCCTATCTTAATTTTATTAACATTTCCTTAGCAATTGTTATTGTATGGGCAAAATACACGCATTAGCAAGCAAAACACATTTGAAATGGTTCGATCATCATACCCATTCCGATCTCCAGGGTTCCCTCTTCCATATCAACGCCATTTTGTGGGGCACCCATATTTCCCTAAAATTTAATATAACAATTGTAAGTGGATACACATGCCCAGTTGAATCATACTTAAATTTGTAAAATAGTCAAATGAATGTCAAGGATCTCTCCATGATGCAACCGCTCCGCTTGAAATATCAGTAAACATGATAAAAATTGTAGCAATGACCGTACAAAAGCTTCTATGGTATCAGAATATGTACCTCAGTGGAAGTTTGTTTTTCAATAAAGGTAAATCAACAAGCGAAACCTAGCCGTATTACTTTTTAGGTTTGACTTGCAAAATATACCACAAACGGAGTTTAACCAAATTTAACACGGGAGTCCAAGCTTATTGTTCTAAAAATTGAGGAATTATTTTTCCAAAAGACAAATATACATCTAATAGCTTAAACCAGTTGAATATTAAACCCATGAATTCGCAAGGTCCTCCTGTGAATCCGAAGATCCACAAAAAATATAAAATTTGAATAACCCAGTGAGTCTCATGTCTCTATCACGTATTAATCACCTAGTGTTCTCTAATTCGAATGGAAAAAATAAAAATAAAAATCGACACCAAAACAGAAAAGAAATGAGATCCGTAAACAGAATAGAAGTGAGAAAAAAAAAAAAAAAAAAAAAAAAAAAAAACAATCGTAAGGATCATACAAGTGAACAAGAAAATTACAGTATAAAACGCAGAAGAGAAATTGGAGCGGAGAAAAATCACCTTCAGATTTGATACTGCTGTGAATAAAGAGAGACGATGAGTAACGAGAGAATGAGAAACGCGCGACTATTTTATTTGATGTGGATGAATATAAAATGATGTTATGTTGCGTTTTTTTACTAAAAAATGGTAATTTATTGCATCAGATATAAAGATAAAGATATAAATCTAGACCAGAGCTAAATGCTCCACATTATGAGCTTTCTTTTTTTAATTCATTCTCTATTTCACCCAACAAACACCGTATGAATACATACTTCAAAATACCCACCATTTATTTTCGGGTTACCCATTCAGCAAATGATTTCACGCTATCGGATAGTAGTACAACACCGTTCAGGAACGTAGACAGTTTAAAATAAACGATTTTATACTACCGAAAGACCTTCTGTTGTCGATCGCATGTGTTGTTCTGAAAAGAAAAAAAATCAAATAATCATTCCAACGGCCCTATATTGTCGTTCGGTAGTATGGTACAACACGCTCTCTTTTTTCTTTGGATAAAAAAAGTCCTTAACGTGGAGCATTTAACACCGCTCTAAATCAAAGTATGCCACAAATTACAAAACGAAAGAACAAATATGATACGAACAATAAAAAAAGACGCACTTTGATTTGAATAACATTACAAAACAGACACGTAATTCAAGATTTAAAGTTGCGTTTTTGACGAACGGTAACGGAGCATTTGAGTGTGACATGTTTGTAAATGAAGAATGTGTTTTTTGCTACGAACGGGGTATTTGAGCGTGGTATTTGAATGGAGTATTTGAGATGTGTTATTTTGTAATATGCGTTTAATTTTAACATTGTACAAAATACAAGTTCAAAATATCAGTAAAAATACAAATACAATTTCAAAATAACAGCAGGAAATACAGATACAAAAATATAAATTTAAAATTCAGATACAAATACATATATAGATACAGGTACAACAGTATGTTTCAGCACAGCCCTGCAGCAACCAACTGATCTCTTGTGGTATCTCGAAGTGCTGACATTTTCGTTGCACCCATTCATTGCCTCCGTTCGTCTCATTTCTCATAGCATAATATTCCTCCAATATTCACGAGGAGTAAGTTCAGAATCATCATCAAAAGCCATAAAATCTGGATAACTACTGTTATATTTGAGTATGTATTGTGTAAGGCCATTGTAGCTATGACAACTTTGACTTGAGTTTCAAATGAGTATGTTGGCATACTCTTCAAAATGGAAAACTTTTTTTCAAATACCAAAAGTTCTTTCAACGGCCATCCGTAAACTCGAATTGTAGAAATTAAACACTTCATTGGCAGATTTTGGTTGATTCACGGTCTCACGAATATGCAGAATATGATACCTCACATTTCAGTAGGGTGATAAATATCCAATTTGAAGTGGATATCCTGAATCGACCAAATAATACTGTCCAACTGAAATTTTAGGAAAGTTGAAGTTTCTATCATTTATAACTGAATTAAAAAATCTATTATCATGCGCAGTCCCTTCCCAATCAGGCATAACATAAGTAAACTGCAAATCAAAAGAGCATACCGCTAATATATTATGTGTAGCATAATATTTTCTTCCGATATACGGAATAACTCGATCAGCAGGTAAGTGTGCCATTACGTATGTACCATCTATAGCGCTAATACAATTTTTAAAATATAGATAGTAACAGATTGAACTGTTAATGTGATGTGGAACATTATTAAATTGTGGATCATCTGGATTTATTATATCAGCAGCAAGTAACTGAAAATCATTTAAGACAGCATGAAAACAAACAAAAATTATGCTACCTACTCTTTAAAATCTTTCGCTAAGTTGTCTATTTGAGAGCCCAGTTACCATTGTGTAAACGAAAATACAAACCGTTTCTCCAACACAAATTTATGTCGTTGAAGAGAGACCATGATGTTGTAGTCTATCACATAATGAGTAGAAACAAAGTCTATGTTAGAGATAGCGGAATGCGGATCTTAAGTCAAAACAAACACTAGAGGGGGTGAATAGTGTTTATGAGTAATTTATGAAAATCTTAAAATTAAATGATCTACTATATGAATCACACACACCAGAGATGATCACAAACATAAAGGCAAACACAGACACACAAATAAAGAAATATAAAATGCAGAAAAGGAAAGAACACACCGGATTTTATACTGGTTCGGATTACTCCTGCGTCCAGTCCTAAGCAACGCTGGATTGCGAGAGTTTTATTGTTATCAATATTCAAGTACAACCCCATGATTTCACGGCTACAAGGTTAATACCACTCCAAACACCCTTGATTTCACGGCTACAAGGTTAACATCGCTCCTTTTCCTTGATTTCAGGGATACAAGGAACACACCATTTCCCAAACAATTACCAAATAATTACAACAGCCCTATAACTCTTCAATGTCACTTCCAAATTGATAATAGTAGATAGAGATTGAGAAGAGATGAAGTTTTATACAATTTGAGTAGAAATCGTCAAAGTATAAGTGTAGAAATCAAGAAAAATATGCATTTTAATGGTGGTATGAAAAGGGGTGAAGATGGAGAAGAAGAATTATGAAAAAAATCGAAATCAGCCCCTATTTATAATGTTTCAATAGTTGCAACGTTCCAAAAACGTTACAAATGGTGAAAAGACTTCCTTTGAAAATTGAAAAAATGACATTTGTATGTCGACATAGGCATTTATGTATGTCGACGTATGCCTTATATTTTGATTTTTTAAAACTATTATTCAAGTGTTTAAACATATATACTATTCTGGAAATTCTTGAATCAAAGCTTAGTAATATAAATAAATATTCTAAAGTGTAAAATCATATTAAATCATAATAATATAAAATATAAACATATTTATAAAATTATAAGGTTTAAAACTATATAACTATATATAAAAAAAACTTATATTTATTAAAACTTTAAACTTATATGTTTGAAATCATAAGTAAGATAAAATAATTTGAAATTTGAAAACAGAATTTGAACCTGAAGTGTTATTCAGAGTCTTACATATAAACTAGACTTTATTACTATATTTTTCTTGAAATCTTGATAACTTGATAACTCATGAGTCTTGAATCTCTTCTGAATCCTGAATCTCTTGAAACTCTAAAAACCGCGTAGTCTTTAGTATTTAAGTCCTGTATACAAACCCTGCATATATATATATATATATGTGTGTGTGTGTGTGTGTGTGTGTGTGTGTGTGGTATTCTAGATAGAGATGTTAGTATATATTTTATAACCAACAAATATTGAAATAAGGTTGTTGTCATCAAAACTCCATTCTCCAATTGGAGAATGGAGTTTCGATGACAACAACCTTATATCAATATTAATTGATTATAAAATATATACTAACATCTATATCTAAAATATATATATACACATGTATAAAGGAGTTGTATACAGGAAATAATACTGAAGACTGTACAGTTTTAGAGATTCAAGAGATTCAGAATTCAGAGAAGACTCAAGACTCATGAGTAATCAAGAAATCAAGAGTTCAAGATAGTAATAGAGTCTAGTTTATATGTAAGACTCTGAATAGCACTCCAAGTTCAAATTCAAAATCAGTTTTTTCAAATTCTGATTTTTAAATTTCAAATTCTGTTTTTCAAAATTCAAATTCAAATTTTAATTAGTTTTCCTATCTTACCTTTGATTTTAAACTTAAGTTTCAAAGCTTATTAGTTTATATATATATAGTTATATACTTTTATAATTTTATATTTATATAGTTTTAAACTTTACAATTTTATAAATATGTTTATAATTTATATTTATGATTTCATATGATTTTCTACTTTATAATAATCATTTATATCATTATGTTTTAATTCAAGAATTTCCAGAATTACATACATAGTAAAACACTTGAAAAATATTCAAAATTCAAATTTTTAAAACATATATGTCGACATACAACTGTCGCGTTTTCAGTTTTGAAAGGAAGTGTCTTTTCACTATTTGTAACGTTCCAGAAGTGTTGTAAGCTTTCAAATCTTGTACATAGGGGTTGATTTCGAATTTTTTTAATCATTCTTCTTCTCCATCTTCACCCCTTTTTATTCCTCCATTATTATTTCATATTTTTTTATGATTTCTACACTTCTACTATGCCGATTTCTATTCTAAATACATAAAACTTTTTCTCTTCTCACTTTCTACTCATTACTCTCTGAATTGAAGTGCTATTGAAGAGTTATAGGGCTCTGAGGGGCTGGGTACGAATGATAGGGGGTTCTCGCCATGTGGTTTGGTGGCAAACAGTGGGCTCTTACCCCCTACATGTTCCTTTTGAGGGTTGGTTGATCAGTTGAGAGGTTGGCCACAAAACAAGGTGACTGGGGGATCCGTTGGAAGCCATGGCGGGTTTTACTTGCTGCTTCAGGGGATGAAGGGATGGTTGCAAAGCCTACTGGACCCATGATGTAACGACCCAAACTCGCCCTTACGGGGAAATCCCAGATTGAGTTGAGAACCCGACAAATCGGAACACAACCGACAGAACATTTCATTGCTATTACAACAATTTACATCAGAGTACAAGAATATAACAGAGTATGAATAAATATTATATACCAGGAAAATATTAGAGATTAAAATACATTACATAGCGGTGGAAAAATAATACAAAACACAACTGAAAGAAATACACGGATACAGAGCTTTCCGAATATAGCTCCAACTGTAAACCAGGATCCTATAAAAATAAATCTGCAAAACCAAAACTATTAGCTGCTCGTGTGGAAAATAGGGGCACCCAGAGTTTAGGTTAAAACAATAAACTCCAGGTTAGTCATGTGACTGGTGTGAGAACTAAAACAGTTATTTAAAACTTTACTTTAGAAATAAACTAAATCAAGGGACCACGCCGTATAACACGGAATGGGTTTTATCCCAAGAATACCATTGCATAAAATAGTTTGTAAACAGCGCAATGCTTATCAAAAAATGAAGCTATTATAAGACTCAGGTCCCATCACATAATGCAACGCAAGCCGGAGGACAGAGTTTTCCCTTATAATAGCCAAACATGCTTGGTACGTTTAAAACAAATCATTTTGATACTATTATAAGTGTAAAGTGTATAAAACAACTTCAAATATAAATGTATCAATCATAGACGGCATAGTACCCCATCCTATTATGTCGCCATACTAGTTCTGCAATTAAAACCGAAAAGACGCATATTGGAAATTGGATTTCATCTATGAGTCGAGGCAAGGGATTATCCTCGCCGGCTTCGAGACACTCTAGCAAATGCCTCAGGGTTCGGACGTCGGCGAACCCTTGGTTCCTGCAGGGCCGGTCGACACATAGCAGATTAATTATACCTAAACACACGTTTCTCGGTCCTATAGGACCTATCCATCGGCTCCGTAGTAACTGGTATATCTGAGGCGCCTCGCTATCCATCATCTATATAGGTAAAAATATATAAATGCCTGGGCTCCATACCATGACACCACCCATAGCTAGAAGGAAACGTCATATCCCCTTGCATCCCTTATCCCATTTTTGACTCATACCAAGGTGTGAGGCTCGCGAATTAACGCTATACACAAAGCTATGCTATTTAAAGCCGTTCTTTGATCATCAACCACAAGACTCTTCTTTTCAACAGAAGCCTTAATCATTTGCATCTTAACATGCCACATTTGCATCTCAAAATTCCAATCTATCGATATATAACATCTGAGCTCGTACGTCTCAGAGAAGGGTGTTAAGCAAGAGAATAAATTCTCCGCTACCAAACTGATATATATTTAATAGAGATCAATCAACATAGAATAAAATTCAATGTCAGACACACATCCATTTACTAGTTCGTTCTGGGTCTGAACGAAACCGAAGACACCTTATTTCTCGTCCCATATGTCCAACACAGGAGAGAGGTCCTCGCATATCCGGTCGATCTCCAAGTACGTCTGGACGATCACCATTTATTACCTTGTCTTGGGTGTACAGCCCAATCAAGACATCAGTAATCATCCAAACGATGTGAAGACCTCCGGTCTTCAACCACCGTCTTCATCGTCGACTTATCGTCGAATCAATTATTCAGAATGGGTATAAAGCCGACCTTTCCGAATAATTCACGTATTTTATAATCAAGTGCTATAAAAACACAACATACGCCTCATTCTAATTCTGAATATTCTTTTATTCAAATATTCATATCCTTTGGGAAAGGTTCCCATTAATTTTATCAAATATTTTTTTTTTAATTTATACTTTAATCTTCCTTTGGATATCAATTCAACCCAAATTAAGGTTTATCCAAACTAGTCGGGATTAGCGCACCTTACCAAAGTAATCATTTATTTAATTTCCCAATCCTAACCTATGCATCCCATGGAGCAAAACTGGTAATACTTCATATCTAACACCGCGGTGTTATCGGTAAAAATTAATTACCATTTCCCATTCAAATCTAATTAAAGATTTAACTATCGCTTGGAGCAAAACTGGTGATACTCCATTCTCGATCATTTCCCAAATTTGATAATTTAAATTATCACATTTGCATTTCAATCTAATTAATGATTCATTAAAACTCCCCTTAGTTTTAATCTTCTAACAATCATTAGTTAATGATTATTTAACTTTGGAAACACAACCATGCCACATCGATAATCTACACCGTACCATTGATTTCTGCCTATATATAACCTCTAAGCTCGTACGTCTTAGAGAAGGGTGTTAAGCAAGAGAATAAATTCTCCGCCACCAAACATATATATATTTAGCAGAGATTAACAATACAGTTCGAAATCCAATGTTAGACATGAAATCCGATTTATTTTGAATCCTATACATTCATTTGAAATTTAAAATCAAATTTTCAAACTACCGCGCCATTTCATGATCGTTTTTAATTAAAATAAATTTATATGTTTTAACTTCATTTATAATGAATTTTTAGTCGTTATTATTTGAAATAAAATATTTTAAATATTCAAAATCCATTAAAATCGCTAAAATAAAAAATTTAAATTAGTTCTGAAAATCCGGGTTGTTACAGTGTGTTCCTTGTAGCCCTAAAATCAAGGAAATGAAACGGTGTTAACCTTATAGCCGTGAAATCAAGAGTGATGGAATCGGTGTTAACCTTGTAGCTGTGAAATCAAATGGATTGTACTTAGATATTGATCTAGTAATAAAACTCTGCACAATCCAGTGTTGCGTGGGACTGGACATAGGAGTAATCCAAATTAGTATAAAATCTGGTGTGTTCTTTCATTTTCTACATTTTACTTTTGTGTATTTCTTTGTTTGTGTGATTCTGTGTCTGTGATCATCTCTGTGGTGTGTGATTCATATAGTAGATCATATAAGTTTTAGATTTTCTTAAATTCCTTGAAAACGCTATTCACCCCCCCCCCCCCTCTAGTGTTAGTTTTGCCTTAAGATCTGCATTCTACGTTGCCTAACACAACAATCTCCCTCTTTTTGATGATGACAACCTTGATTTATAAAATATTTGTACATGTTCATTACTTGTTGATACTTTTTGATCTGGTTCTTCTAATACTCCCCCGCCATCATGAATCCTACATACTCCCCTTTAAACCAAGCCTAACTAATCCTTATTTTATAATTTCTCGCCCTTTGTCATCAACAAAAAGAAATTTAAGTTATACTCCCCTATAAATAACTATCATATATATATTTTTTGAATCTAAAGTTATTATACTTAATTTTATACTCCCCCTAAATCCATGCCTATATATAAACCTGACTTAATATTACACTGATATACTATGTTATAAGACTTATTCTATATTTTTAAATCTATACGAAGAAAAGAATATGATCATTAAATTAACCATACAAAGAAAACATTGTACATAATATAAAAACGTCTACGAATACATGAATTGTACGTATTACATCGCATTAATGAATAAACGAAAAAACATAAACATTTAATTGTTCTTAACTATCAGGGATTTGTGAATTGGGCAGTGCGGATAATGAAGACAGAATTCCCCGCTCTGCTCAATTACATTTCCTTCTAGATCGAAACAAACTTCGCCAACGCATACGACTTGATCGTCCTCCTTCATTCCTTCATTTTGTGCCTCTTCTTGTTCCTCCTCTTCTATCATCTCATCCTCTTCTTCCTCTTCCACTATTGGATTATCATCTTCGATGATAATCGGATTAGTGTGATTATCCATAATAAATTTTTGTAAATTTTGCATGATTTTTCCTTGTTTCTCAAGCTCTTGATTAGTCTTTATTTGTAACACTTGGATTTCAGCGAGCATTTGTAGAACATTCTCCATTTTCTCTTCTAATTTTATCACACGAGCGAGAGTAGAGCGTTGAAATGGACCTTCGGATGGTCTGGCGGACGATTCAGGATTGATTTGACTATTATAATTAGTGGAGACCATTGTTTAATTTAGTTTGAGTTTTTCCAGAAATGAAATGAGAGAATGAAGAAGAAAATTCGAAGTAGAAAGTTTAAATAGTTGTTGTAACTAACTTTGGTGGGAATTAATTTTTGAAATATGGCAGTTATATGTCGACATGTCGAAAAATGTATGTCGACATATGTATGTTTTTAATTTTTCTTGTTATAATTATATATATATTAATATAGCTAATTACTCTAATTCACTTAATGAACAAATACCTAATTCTCTTTTAAATTTAGTAAACATTGCTTCATTTGTTAATATATCTGCTATTTTTTTTCTGTTTCTATAAATTCGAGTGAAATTTTCGCTTTACTTACGTTATCTCTTAGAAAATGATGTCATATATCTATATGTTTAGTTCTTGAATGATGAGTTGAATTTTTAGATATATTTATAATGCTTGTATTATCGCAGTATATTAGTGATTTATATACATTTAATCCGAAATCTTTTAAAGTTTTTGCATATATATTACTTGAGATGACCCAAACTTTCCTGTGAAGGAAAGCCCAGATTGTAATGAGAACACGACAAATCAGAACACAAACAGAAGAACATTTCATTGTCTATTACAACAATTTACATCAGAGTACAAGAATATACAGAGTATGAACAAATAATATACATTAGAAAATATCAGAGATTAAATTATATTACATAGCAGCGGAAAATAATACAAAAACACAACTGAAAAGAATATACGGATACAGAGCTTTCTGGATATCAATCCATCTGTAAACCAGGATCCTGTGAATATAAATCTGCAAAACCAAAACTACAAGCTGCTCGTGTGGAAAATAGGGGCACCTATAGTTTAGGTTAAAACAATAAACTCCAGGTCAGTCATGTGACTGGTGTGAGAACTAAAATAGTTATTAATCTGATTTTAAAGTTAGGTATATCAAGGGACCACGCCGCATAACACGGAACGGGTTTACCCCTAAGAATACCAGTGCATAAAACAAACAGCGCAATGCTAAATAAAGAACAATGAAGCTATTATAGGACTCAGGTATCATCACACAATGCAATGCAAGCCGGGGATAGAGTTTTACCTTATAATAGCCAAATATGCTTGGTACGTGAAATTTCATCTTTTATTATTACTATAAGTGAAGAAATCAACTTTAAATATAAATGTATCAATCATAGACGGCATAGTGCCCCATCCTACTATGTCGCCATACTAGGCTCTACAATCAAAACCGAAATGTCACGTATTGGAAGTTGGATTTCCGTCTGTGAACCAAGGCAAGGGATCGTCCTTACCACTTCGAGATGCTCTAGCCCGCCCCGCGGGAACAACCGCAACTGCACCTTGGATCGTCAGGGTCGGTCCACCCGAAGTGCAAAAGGTGAATTAAAATGCCTGAACATGCGTTTCCCCGCCTATGGGGCGTCAATCTGGTCTGTATAAAGACCATACCATCCATCGGCCCCGCAGTGCCGATATATCCGAGGCGCCTCGCTATCCATCATCTATATAAGTAAAACGCCTGGGCGTGTAAAACCCAGAAACCACTCCTAGCTAGAAGGAAATACATGTCCTCCTTGAGGTCCCCTCCCGTTTCTGGTTCACACCGGGGTGTGTGGCTCGCGAATTAACGCTACACAAAGTTATGGTATATTAAAGCTGTGTTTTGATCATCAACCATAAGACTCTACTTTTCAACAGAAGCCTTGATCATTTGCATCTCAGCATGCCACACAGGCAATTCACGCTATGCAACCGATGTCTATCAATCACACAGAATGATATCCGATGTCAGACACACATCCATTTACAAGTTCGTTCTGGGTCTGAACAAAACCGGAGGCACCTTATTCCTTGTCCCATATGTCCAATACAGGAGAGAGGCCCTCGCATATCCGGTCGATCTCCAAATACGTCTAGACGAGCACCACTTATTACCTTGTCTTGGGTGTACAGCCCAATCAAGACATCAGTAATCATCCAAACGATGTGAAGACCTCCGGTCTTCAACCACCGTCTTCATCGTTGACTCATCGCCGATTCAGTTATTCAGAATGAGATAAACCCGGTCTTTCTGAATAACTCGCGTATATAATAAACAAGTGCTATAAAAGCACAACATACGCCTCATTCCAATTCTGAATATTCTTTTATTTAAATATTCATATCCTTTGGGAAAGGTTCCCATTAATTTCATCAAAGATAAATTCTTTAAATTTATTCTTTAATCTTCCTTTGGATATCAATTCAAACCAAATTATGGTTTATCCAAACTAGTCGGGATTAGTGAACCTTACCGAAATAATCATTTGTTTAATTTCTCAATCCCAACCTATCCATCCCATAGAGCAAAACTGGTAATACTCCATATCTAACACCACGGTGTTATTGGTAAATTTAATTAACATTTCACGTTCAAATCTAATTAAAGATTTAACTATCGCTTGGAGCAATACTGGTGATACTCCATTCTCGAGCATTTCTTGAATTTGATAATTTTAGTTATCAGATTCACTTTTCAATCTAAATAAAGATTCATTAAAACTCCATTTAATTTTAATCTCCAAAAATCATTACTTAATGATTATTCAAATTTAGGAAATACTTCCTTTTTTTAACTGGGTTAAACGACTAATGTCATTTAAAACACAGCTCACGATAAACCCAAAATCACATTCCATTAATTATGGAATCTTCATGGAAAACAAATCAATAGATATAATTGATATAAACTTCCATATTCGACTAATAATATAAATGGAATAACGGCAAAGCTTATTAAATTCCATATATATTAGCAGTCTTCCTCCACAGAAATTCACTTCGATTATTACCAAATCGAATTCCATTCCATTCCAATTTATTGTATTAAATGGGAAAACTTTACTTTGGAAAATCTCCTTAAAATCTTAACAAAAAGATTTATAAATTCCAAATCTCATCTCATTGTAAATCGGGTTAAAGAACGAATGTCGTTAAAAACATAGTTCACGATAATCCCAATTCCCATTCCATTTTCAATTCCTATTAAATGTTAATTAATTGGTAATTCTTCTTCAAAGATCAACTAAAGATTTATTCTTTTTTCAACTGGGTTTAAGAACAGTGTTAGTGAAGACACCGTTCACGACAAACCCAAAATCTCATTTGATATTAAATACAAGGCTCTGAATAGAAAATATATCGGCTTATATTCAGTATCAAATTCTCAAATCAACAAATATCGTATTGGAATAACGATACATATCTTCCAGATTCCTCTACAATGTCCGTATAATCATGGAATCCAATATCGAAATATTTCGAAGATAATTTCGATTCAAATCCATTCCAATTCATATATTGGAAATTCTGGTTATTTTTAAAACCATTCCAAATCCAATTTATTTATTTTAAAATATTGGATTATAATTCTAGTTCATAACTAGTTCATTTCGGTAAAAAAACATATTTTTATCTTTTCAAATATGGAATTTTTCATCCCAATTCTTTCCAAATCAATTATTATGATTTTACACAAATTATTAATATTTTTAATAATTTTATCAAGGCCCGTACAGTCGATTTCCATAAACGATCATCGAACTGCACTTACAGCGACCTTTTCCAAATTTGATTTGGACATAATTCCAAATCCAACCATTAGATTTCAAATCTCTTATATTCGTTGGAAAGCTCTTTTCGATAAGAACCCAACAGTTCCGGTTTTAGGAGAATCCGACGGTCGGATCTCCCGTAATGTCCATTCGAAGTCAATGGTCGAAATTCGCGAACTACCGCGGCGCGTTCTATTCAGGCCATTAATATATATATATAATATATTATATATATTTCATCGATTTCCATTCAAAACGTATTTTATAAATCGTTTTAAAAACGGTTTCAACTTCATATTCAATTTGAAATCAAAATTGAATATTCCATATCATTAACATATAAATGATAATATTTTCAAACATCAAATTTTGAAATCACTTCATTTTCGATATTTATAATAAAAATGAATAAAATCGATATAAATATCGTTCGCGTCCAAATGGCGCATATCCAATCAACACGGCTATATATATTTAAATATATTCGTGTCCATCCCAAATCGGACATCAAAATCAGATTTTGATCTTTTACTGAATATTATTTTAAAATATTCATTATTTTAAAATATTCGTTATTTTAAAATATTCATTCTTTCTGAACTGGAATCAGACACAGCCAATTACCATATAATGTCATTATATGGATTTCATACAACACAGGTATACAACAACAGTGATAAATAATCATCCATCAACCAAAGTGCGTTCTACACTGTATAAGCATTAAATATAAATATTTAACGCTTACAATAGCATGTCAATCAATCGATTGACATACAACTAAACAATAGGGATTAGTGTACGTCAAATATCATCCCAACACCCGTGTGGGGTTTCAACCAACAAATACCGAATATAATTTGTGCAGTTGGACGATGTGTAAAATTTTATCGTCCCAATCTATATCAGTCAAATGGGTGTACATAAACAAATCGTTCGATTTGTAGATGAATAGAATATTTACTTTATTCATATACACGTTAAAAATTATATTTTTAACTCTAAAATATTTATTTCAACGCATGAGTGTTTTACTCAGTCCATTTATACAATGAAAATTATATTTTTATTGTTCAAATATTTTATTCAACACATGAATTTTTTATACAGTCCATTTCACATCACAATACAATTTTCATAACACAATACAATCAAACAAGTCGTTCATGGTCTGTGGACGACGGGGAGCAGTTCATAAGTGTAGTTATAAAATAAATAACTGTACAGAAATAATTTTAGTGAGAAGTTCTCACCTTTGGGATCCACTCCTCCATTTCATTTCTGAACGGTTCAGATTTCGTTTTGATTTCAGTCTTATCCATTGCCATCTGTTTCATGCAATTGATTATTAAAAATCACATTTTTATACTGTTACTTCATACATAAAAATCATATTTTTATGTTGATGTTTATATTATAAAAATTATATATATTTTTATAATTCAGTTTTCCATATTTTTATAACGCTAATTCTTATATGAAAATCGTATTTTTATATAAAGAGAATTCATATAAAAATCACAATTTTATTTCGCAACATATATAAAAATTATATTTTTATCAAACTATAAATTATATTTTTATCTCGCTGTTTACACTGTAAAAATATATTTTTATATTCATAAAAATCTGGTCTTTCTATTTTTAAAAATCTAATCTTTTTGTTTTTAAAAATATTATCTTTTTGTTTTTAAAAATCTTATCTTTTTTTAATATAAAAATATAATATTTCTTATATAAGAATTCAATCTTTCTTTATGTAGAAATTCAATCCTTCCCTATATAATAATTCTATCCTTCTCTATATAAAAATTCTGTTTCTAATTCGCTATTATATATATAAGAATCAAATTTTTATTTCGTTATTCATAGATATGATAAAAATTCTATTTTTATTTAACTAAAAACAATATTCGTATACACGATAAAAATTCTAATTTTATCTACGAACAATCATATTTTTTTATAGAAGTAAAATCATATTTCTATTCAAAGTTATATATAATAAAAATTCAGATTTTAAATAATGTACATAAAATAAAAACTGATTTTTCTTTAATGTTATACATAAAAAAAAACTGATTTTAAAATAATGCTTTTCATATATATATATATATATATAAACTGATTTTAACAATGCATTTACATAAAACTAAATCAAGCTTATAAAACCATTACCATTTCACTGTAAATCGATTTCCACCTGAACCCAAAAAGAACCCCTTTTTCACGTTGACCGGATTTTGACTCCCCCCCAGCCATCGCTCCAGTCGCCGATCTCCGTCGCTGTCCTCACCATTGACTTCGCTACCCAAAGCCACATCTACTGACCCCCCCTCTCTCGACGTTCGTTGCCCCCTAGCGTGTTCCGACCTGCTGCGTCGAGGTCCGTGAAAGCGCATTGCGCCCGATTGCGAGGGTACCCGAGTGAAGCTCTTCCACCTACGAGCTCAGTGAATCCAACCCCGATGAATTTCGTTGAGTTTTTCTTTTGATTTAATTGGAAGGGGGATTTTAGAAGTAGTCGCGTGTTTTCTGCGTTACAGGAGATGAAGGAGAAAGGGATTTAGGTTATAAGGAGAAGGGGGTTATTTATATAATTTTATTTTATTATATTTAAATTTTTTTATTTCATTAATACATGTTTACCGATACGAACTCCAAAACAAACCCAACGATTGTAGCCCCTAACTAAATACCCCCATTCCGAACACAATGGGGTATGTTTTGTAACCCAATTCGGCTGTTACGGTCAGCTTCCATTTAAATTAAAATATAAATCATTATATATACAATTTAAACGCACATTTTAATTTATCGGGGCCACATACTAACTCTAAAACAATTCCGAAAAAATAAATCTGACTATGTTTTGACGATACGAACCTAACAAAACTAATTTCAACGAATTTGGAGACCGTTTGAAAAATGGCCATTTTCTGGTCGATCCAAATTGACTTAAACTGTCAAAACACGTTTAACTTCGCCACGCTCATATATTGATCCCAAAAATTATAAAGTTTGGAATCCAGCAATAATTTGACATTCCGATTCCAACAAAAGTGGTTTCGTCGAAAATGGAGGTAGTTTGCAAAATCGCTATTTTTAAGGGCTATATTTCCATAGCGACTATTCTGAATTTTCAACTGGACATAACTTTTTATTCCCGCTATGAAATTTTGATTTTTCAGATTCATTGGAAAGATATTTTCAAATAGATTCTAATATATTTGGTTTCACTAAAATCCGGTTTATTTTGAATCCTATACATTCATTTGAAATTTAAAATCGAATTTTCAAACTACCGCGCCATTCCCAATTCCTTTTATAATAAAAATAAATATTTAGGCAGCGTTTGGTTTATTTTGTGTTTTGCATTTTTAGTTTTCGGCGTTAATTATCAAAGTTGTGAAGATTTGAAGTGTAGTGGTGGTGATGGATCAAAGGGAAACGGAATGACGGAGGGGACCGCGGGAATGGTGGATAGACGGATTTGTTATTGTCATTCCCTTGTTTTTTAAAATATTAAAAATAATAAAAAGTTGTTTTCGGTTTTGTGTGTTAACTCCGTTTTGTAAAACGGTCATTTTTCACGATATATGTGCATTGTCGGTATTTTTGTATGTGTGAAAACTCAAAATTGAAAAATCTAAACCAAACGCTACATTATATTCTACGTTCTAATTCTATTCAAAATAAATTTCTAGTCATTATTAATAAATCATTTTAAATATTCAAAATTCATTAAAATTGCCAAAATAAAAAATTTAATTGGTTCTGATTTTCCGGGTTGTTACAATCTCCCCCGCTTAAAATATTTTCGTCCTCGAAAAGGAATGGAGCTGAAAGTTGTTTAACTAACCAACTCAACTTTCAGTTTGGCTTTCATTCTTTAACTTTTCAGTTTCTAAGAATTTCTAATTTTTCAAAAATTTGGCTAACACCCTAAATTTTTGAAAAATTTCTCTATAACCTCCTTTGTATGGGGAGCACCAGGAAAATCCTCAAACCGCCACACAGTCCCTCTCATCTCAAAAAGAAAAGAAAAAGCCAATCGGCTCATAAAATCATCCAAACCCAATAAACTAGTAAACATGTACCTATTTGTCGGGCATACAATTTTAGTCCTCTGCTTAGCTTCCTTGCTATGACCTGTTTAATGTATATGTATGTATATGCATGCAATTTCAATCAAATTTTCAAATCAGTTCAACATCCGACACAATTTGGTTATATTTACCGTTCATATTCATATTGGTTTCATTATTCTAATTAGTGAAACTAATAATCAAACAACTCAACCAGCAATCAATTAGTTGATTAGATTTTCCAACATGTATCTTTTACATATATAGTCAAAATCATGTTTTTGATGCCAAATCACAACAAATAATCCTATCTAATTTTGGTTCTCACAGCAACCAATGGAAATATATAGATATCCCACCTTCAAAACTCGAACACAAGCACTGTTGATGTTATAGCGATCATCAGGATCATCTCCGGACGATTAGAGAGTGATTCTATATCTATCCAGTATATTTGAGGCTTCGAATACACATTAATTACGCGTATATTCAAAATCTCCATATACTTAATTGTCCAAATCAATCTATAATAAATATTCAAATATGTATAATTAGATTTAAATTTTCAAAACAAAATTTGTTTTCATTTTTATTTTAAAATAACCCTCTTCCGACTCATTATAGGATACTACTGATCCCATCTTTAACGAGTCATTCTCAATGGATATTACTAATCCAATCTCTGATGAATCCTTTCGTTAGGTTCTAATGTGCCTTATTCTCAAGCTCTGTAAACCAAAGCTCTGATACCAAATGAGACGACCCAAACTTTCACATGAAGGAAAGCCCGGATTGTAATGGGAACACGACAAATCAGAACACAAACAAAAGAACATTTCATTGTCTATTACAACAATTTACATCAGAGTACAAGAATATACAGAGTATGAACAAATAATATACATTAGAAAATATCAAAGATTAGATTATATTACATAGCAGTGGAAAATAATGCAAAAACACAACTAAAAAGAATATACGGATACAGAGCTTTCCGGATATCAATCCAGCTATAAACCAGGATCCTGTGAATATAAATCTGCAAACCAAAACTACTAGCTGCCCGTGTGGAAAATAGCGACACCCAGAGTATAGGTTAAAACAATAAACTCCAGGTCAGTCATGTGACTAGTGTGAGAACTAAAACAGTTATTAACCTGATTTTAAAGTTAGGTATATCAAGGGACCACGCCGCATAACATGGAACGGGTTTACCCCCAAGAATACCAGTGCATAAAACAAACGGCGCAATGCTAAATAAAGAACAATGAAGCTATTATAAGACTCAGGTCCCATCACACAATGCAACGCAAGCCGGAGTACAGATTTTTACTTTATAATAGCCAAATATGCATGGTACATGAAATTTCATCTTTTATTATTACTATAAGTGAAGAAATCAACTTCAAATATAAATGTATCAATCATAGACGGCATAGTGCCCCATCCCACTATGTCGCCATACTAGGCTCTACAATCAAAACTGAAATGTCATCTATTGGAAGTTGGATTTCCGTCTGTGAACCAAGGCAAGGGATCATCCTTACCGCTTCGAGACGCTCTAACCCGCCCCTCAGGAACATCCGCAACTGCACCTTGGATCGTCAGGGCCGGTCCACCCGAAGTGCAAAGGGTGAATTAAAATGCCTGAACATGTGTTTCCCCGCCCTATGGGGCGTCAATCTGGTCTGTATAAAGACCATACCATCCATCGGCCCCGCAGTGCCGATATATCCGAGGCACCTCGCTATCCATCATCCACATAAGTAAAACGCCTGGGCGTGCAAAATCCAGACACCACTCCTAGCTAGAAGGAAACGCATGTCCTCCCTGAGGTCCACTCCCGTTTCTGGTTCACACCGGGGTGTGTGGCTCGCGAATTAACGCTACACAAAGCTATGCTATATTAAAGCCGTGCTTTGATCATCAACACAAGACTCTGCTTTTCAATAAAAGCCTTGATCATTTGCATCTTAGCATGCCACACAGGCAATTCACGCTATGCAACCGATGTCTATCAATCACACAGAATGAAATCCGATGTTAGACACACATCCATTCACAAGTTCGTTCTGGGTTTGAACGAAACCGGAGGCACCTTATTCCTCATCCCATATGTCTAATACAGGAGAGAGGCCCTCGCATATCCGGTCGATCTCCAAGTACGTCTGGACGAGCACCACTTATTACCTTGTCTTGGGTGAATAGCCCAATCAAGACATCGGTAATCATCCAAACGATGTGAAGACCTCCGATCTTTAACCACCATCTTCATCGTCGACTCATCGCCGATTCAGTTATTCAAAATGGGATAAACCCGGTCTTTCTGAATAACTCGCGTATATAATAAACAAGTGCTATAAAAACACAACATACACCTCACTCCAACTCTGAATATTCTTTTATTTAAATATTCATATCCTTTGGGAAAGGTTCCCATTAATTTTATCAAAGATAAATTCTTTAATTTATTCTTTAATCTTCCTTTGGATATCAATTCAAACCAAATAATGGTTTATCCAAACTAGTGGGGATTAGCGAACCTTACCGAAGTAATCATCTATTTAATTTCCCAACCCAACCTATCCATCCCATAGAGCAAAACTGGTAATACTCCATATCTAACACCACGGTGTTATCGGTAAATTTAATTACCATTTCACGTTCAAATCTAATTAAAGATTTAACTATCGCTTGGAGCAAAACTGGTGATACTCCATTCTCGAGCATTTCTTGAATTTGATAATTTTAGTTATCAGATTCACTTTTCAATCAAATTAAGGATTCATTTAAAACTCCATGTAGTTTTAATCTCCAAAAATCATTACTTAAAGATTATTCTAATTCAGGAAATAAATCCTTTCTTTAACTAGGTTAAACAACTAATGTCATTTAAAACACAACTCACGATAAACCCAAAATCACATTCCATTAATTATGGAATCTTCATGGAAAACAGATCAATATATATAATCGATATAAACTTCCATATCAGACTAATAATATAAATGGAATAATGGCAAAGCCTTTTAAATTCCATATATATTAGCAGTCTCCCTCCACAGAAATTCACTTCGATTATTACCAAATCGAATTCCATTCCATTCCAATTTATTGTATTAAATGGGAAAACTTTATTTTAGAAAATCTCCTTTAAATCTTAACAAAAAGATTTATAAATTCCAAATCCCATCTCACTGTAAATCGAGTTAAAGAACGAATGTCGTTAAAAACACAGTTCACGATAAACCCAATTCCCATTCCATTTTCAATTCCAATTAAATGTTAATTAATTGGTAATTCTTCTTTAAATCTCAACTAAAGATTTATTCTTTTCTCAACTGGGTTTAAGAACAGTGTTAGTGAAGACACCGTTCACGACAAACCCAAAATCTCATTTGATATTAAATACAAGGCTCTGAATAGAAAATATATCGGCTTATATTCAGTATCAAATTCTGAAATCAACAAATATCTTATTGGAATAACGATATATATATCTTCCAAATTCCTCCACAATGTCTGTATAAACACGGAATCCAACATCGAAATATTCCGAAGATAATTTCGATTCAAATCCATTCCAATTCATATATTGGAAATTCTGGTTATTTTTAAAACCATTCCAAATCCAATTTATTTATTTTAAAATATTGGATTATAATTCTAGTTCATAACTAGTTCATTTCGATAAAAACATATATTTATCTTTTCAAATATGGAAATTTTCATCCCGATTCTTTCCAAATCATTTATTATGATTTTACATAAATTATTAATACTTTTAATAATTTTATCAAGGCCCGTACAGTCGATTTCCATAAACGATCATCGAACTGCACTTACAACGACCTTTTCCAAATTTGATTTGGACATAATTCCAAATCCAACTGTTAGATTTCAAATCTCTTATATTCATTGGAAAGCTCTTTTCGATACGAACCCAACGGTTCCGGTTTTAGGAGAATCCGACGGTCGGATCTCCCGTAATGTCCATTCGAAGTCAATGGTCGAAATTCACAAACTACCGCAGCGCGGCGCGTTCTATTCAGGCCATTAATATATATATATATATATATATAATATATTATATATATTTCATTTCCATTCAAAATGTATTTTATAAATCGTTTTAAATTCGTTTTAAAAATGGTTTCAACTTCATATTCAATTTTAAGTCAAAATTGAATATTCCATATCATTAACATATAAATGATAATATTTTCAAACATCAGATTTTGAAATCACTTCATTTTTTATATTCATTATAAAATGAATAGAATCGATATAAATATCGTTCGCATCCAAATGGTGCATATCCAATCAACACAGCTATATATATTTAAATATATTCGTGTCCATCCCAAATCGAACATCAAAATCAGATTTTGATCTTTTACTGAATATTATTTTAAAATATTCATTATTTTAAAATATTCGTTATTTTAAAATATTCATTCTTTCTGAACTGGAATCAGACACAGCCAATTACCATATAATGTCATTAAATGAATTTCATACAACACAGGTATACAACAACAGTGATAAATAATCATCCACCAACCAGAGTGCGTTCTACACTATATAAGCGTTAAATATAAATATTTAACGCTTACAACAACATGTCAACCAATCGATCGACATACAACTAGACAATTGGGATTAATGTACGTCAAATATCATCCCAACACCCGTGTGGGGTTTCAACCAACAAATACTGAATATTATTTGTGCAGTTGGGCGATGTGTAAAATTTTATCGTCCCAATCCATATTAGTCAAATGGGTGTACATAAACAAATCGTTCGATTTGTAGATGAATTTTTTTATTCATACGCACGTTAAAAATATATTTTTAACTCTAAAATATTTATTTCAACACATGAATATTTTATTCGGTCCATTTATACAATGAAAATTATTTTTTTATCGTTTAAATATTTTATTCAACACATGAATATTTTATACAGTCCATTTCACATCACAATACAATTTTCATAACACAATACAATCAAACTAGTCGTCCATGGTCTGTGGACGACGAGGAGCAGTTCATATATGCAGTTATAAAATAAATAACTGTACAGAATTAATTTTAGTGAGAAGTTATGACCTTTGGGATCCACTCCTCCATTTCATTTCTGAACGGTTCGGATTTCGTTTTGATTTCAGTCTGATCCATTGCTGTCTGTTTCATGTAGTTGATTATTAAAAATCACATTTTTATACTGTTACTTCATACATAAAAATCATATTTTTATGTTGATGTTTATATTATAAAAATTATATTTTTATAATTCAGTTTTCCGTATTTTTATAACGCTAATTCTTATATGAAAATCGTATTTTTATATAAAGAGAATTCATATAAAAATCACAATTTTATTTCGCAACATATATAAAAATTATATTTTTATCTAACTAAAAATTATATTTTTATCTCGCTGTTTACACTGTAAAAATCATATTTTTATATTCATAAAATTCAGGTCTTTCTATTTTTAAAATCTAATATTTTTGTTTTTAAAAATCTTATCTCTTTGTTTTTAAAAATCATATCTTTTTTAATATAAAAATATAATCTTTCTTACAAAAAAATTCAATCTTTCTTTATATAGAAATTCAATCCTTCCCTATATAAAAATTCTATCCTTCTCTATATAAAAATTCTATTTCTAATTCGCTATTATATATATAAGAATCAAATTTTTATTTAATTATTCATAGATATGATAAAAAAATCTATTTTTATCTAACTAAAAATAATATTCATATATACGATAAAAATTCTAATTTTATCTACTAACAATCATATTTTTTTTATAGAAGTAAAATCATATTTTTATTCAAAGTTATATATAATAAAAATTCAGATTTTAAATAATGAACATAAAATAAAAACTGATTTTTCTTTAATGTTATGCATAAAAAAACTGATTTTAAAATAATGCTTTTCATATATATATATATATATATATATATGTGTGTGTGTGTGTGTGTGTGTGTGTGTACATATATATATATAAACTGATTTTAACAATGCATTTACATAAAAAATCATGCTTATAAAACCATTACCATTTCACTGTAAATCGACTTCCACCTGAACCCAAAAAGAACCCCTTTTCAAGTTGACCGGATCTTGACTCCCCCGCAGCCATCGCTCCAGTCGTCGATCTCCGTCGCCGTCCTCACCATTGACTTTGCTACCCAAAGTCGCATCTGTTGACCCCCCCCTCTCTCGACATCCATTGCCCCCTTGCATGTTCCGACCTGTTGTGTCGAGGTCCGTGAAAGCGCATCGCGCCCGATTGCGAGGGTACCCGGGTGAAGCTCTTCCACCCACGAGCTCAGTGAATCCCACCCCGATGAATTTCGTTGAGTTTTTCTTTTCATTTAATTGGAAGGCGGATTCTAGAAGTAGCCACCTGTTTTCTGCGCTAAAAGAGATGAAGAAGAAAGTGATTTATGTAACAACCCGAAAATCTGGGTCAGTTTAAAAATTTTATTTTGGCTATTTTAGCGAAGTTTGAACATTTAAAAAGAATTATTTTAAATAAAAACGACGAAAAATTTATTTTGAACAGATTAGAACGTATATATTTATATACGTCGTCGTTAGAATATAATATTTATTTATATTTATAAAAAGGAATCGAAAATAGCGCGGTAGTTCGATAATTCGATTTCAAACTTCAATTGACTGTACCAGGTGCAAAACAAAATGGATTTGAGTGAAACCAAAAATATTTAAATCTGTTAGTGAATACCTTTCTAACGAATCTGAAAAATCGAAGTTTCATAGCGGAAAGCAAAAGTTATGGCCAAGTGAATTTTCAGAAAGGTCGCTATGGAATTTATATAGCCCGTGAAATTGGCCATTTTGCAAACGACCTCGGAATTCGACGAAACCACTTTTGTTGGATCCACGATGTCAAGTTATTGCTAGATTTCAATTTTCATAATTTTTCGATTCAATATGCGAGTGTGGCAAAGGAAAACGTGTTTGACCAGTTTCAGTTGATTTTAATCGACTGGAAATTGGCCATTTTTCAAACGGTCTCAGAATTTGATGAAACTAGTTTTGTTAGGACCGTATAGTCAATACGAAGCTAGAAAATATTTTTTGGGAATTTTTAGAGTCCGTATGTGGCCCCGGTAAATTGAAATACACGTTCAAATTCAATATATAGATTTATATTTTGATTTTGACGAAAACTGATCGAAACGATCGAATCAGCTTACGATACATATCTCATTGTGTTCGGAATGGGGGTATTAACTAGAGGTGACAGTCGTTGGGTGTGGTTTGGGGTTCGTATCAATAAACAAATAAATTCGCGGATTAAATATATTATTTAATTTAATATATAACCCTAACTTTTAAAACCCTAGGTCAAACTAACTTTGCCCGGTCAACCCCAAACAAACACAGCCGCTCTCGACGATCTGGAAGGCCAGAAAACACCGAAGCTCTTCCTCAAAATTCCACCAATCCACGGATCGATTCTAAACCTAATAACCACCGAACCGTTCAGCATCGAGAGGGCCTTCCAACCGACGGTGGTGATCCGTTCTTGTTCGACGAAATGGCCTGGGCGGCGCTGCAAAGTCGCAGCTTTCGAAGGGCGATTGAGGAGCAACCGGAGGTGCGAGCTGGCCGGGTTTAGGCGGCACCGGTGACGTTTTGGATTGCGGGGACCGTAATGGAGTTGGATCGAGGCCTCGTGCCTCGTGTGCTGTGCAAACTCGAGCCCTAGTGGCGGGTTAATGGGTTCGAGACCAGAACAGTTCGACTTCGAGCGAGAGAAGGAAGGGTAATCTCCTGTTAACATGGTTACTAGTAAATAAATGTCATAGTTTAAATATGTAATTAGAAATGTCATAGTTTAAATATGTAATTAGAAATGTCATAGTTTAAAATATACGAGCTAGAACTTGTTTTTGAACTATACGAGCTAGAACTTGTTTTTGAAAAATACGAACTAGAACTTGTTTTTGAAAAATCTAAACTAGGTTGATTTTGAAAATATAACTTAGAATGTTGTTTTGAAAATATATATTGCACTATTTTGAAATAAAATATACATTGTTTATAAAATAGAAATAGCAGAATAAAAATATAATTTTTACATGATAGGAATATTAAAAATATAATTTTTATATAGTAGAGATTATAAAAATATGATTTTTATAAGATGGAGAATTTAAAAATACAATTTTTATATATGATGTAGCGAAATAAAAATCTGATTTTTATTATATATAGAGAGAGAGATAAAAATATGATTTTTACTATTTACAGCGTGGAAAAGATTGCATTGGAATCGACTGAAATCAAATCCCAATCTGAACCGTTCAAAAAGAAAGAATGGAGGAGTGGATCTCCAAGGTGAGAACTCATCACTTTTATTTTAAATTTCTAGTTAATATATATACTAGGATGCAGACGGTGCTTAGTAGCACCTGACACCCGTCATCCACAGACCATGGATGGCTTGTTTGTTTGTTTGATTTAGATGTGTAGTTGATCGTGTGTTGTGAAATGAAATAAAATATTTATATAGAAAATAAATATTCTATAGTTAAAAATATCATTTTTAACGTGTATATAAAATGAAATAAATAAATATAAACGAATCGGACGATTTGTTTATATACACACATTTGACTGATATTGATTGGGACGATAAATTTTACACATCGCCCAACTGCACAAATAAAATCTGTGTTTATTGATTTGAAATCCCACACGGGTGTTGGGATGATATTTGGCATACACTAATCCCAATTATTTAATTGTATGTCGATCGATTGGTCGACAGACTGTGTAAGCGTTAATTATTTATATTTAATGCTTATGCAGTTGTGTTGTGCACTTTGGATGATGGTTGATTATTTATCGTTGTTATTATATACATGAGTTGTATGGAATCCATATAATTAACATTATATGGTAATTAATTGGGCCTCGTTCCAATTGGGAAAATAAAGAATATTATAAAATAAAGATTAACGTGTTGACGGTACTCATTTGTTGAGATTAGTCAGGTGTGAAAGAAATATAGATTCATGTGTTGAATAGAATAAATATTCATTTGTTGAATAGAATAACGAAGTTATTGAATAATATAAAGCCGTGTTGATTAGAGATGCGCTATTTTGATGCGAACGATATTGATATCGATTATATTCGTTTTTAAAATGAATTTGAATTGAATAAGAATTGAAAGTAAACTCAAATGAAGTCGAATTGAATAGAATAGAAATTGAATTCGAATTGAATAGAATAGAAATTGAATTCGAATTGAATAGAATAGAAATTGAATTCGAATTGAATAAAATAGAAATTGAATTCGAATTAAATAAAATAGAAATTGAAGTCAAATTGAATAGAATAGAAATTGAATTCGAATTGAATAGAATAGAAATTGAATTCGAATTGAATAAAATAGAAATTGAATTCGAATTGAATAGAATATAAATTGAATAGAATAGAAATTGAATTCGAATTGAATAGAATAGAAATTGAATTCGAATTGAATAAAATAGAAAATGAATTTGAATTGAATAAGAATTGAAAGTAAACTCAAATGATGTCGAATTGAATAGAATAGAAATTGAATTCGAATTGAATAGAATAGAATTCGAATTCGAATTGAATAGAATAGAAATTGAATTCGAATTGAATAAAATAAAATAGAAATTGAATTCGAATTGAATAGAATAGAAATTGAATTCGAATTGAATAGAATAGAAATTGAATTGAATAGAATAGAAATTGAATTCGAATTGAATAGAATAGAAATTGAATTCAAATTGAATAGAATAGAAATTGAATTCGAATTGAATAGAATAGAAATTGAATTCGAATTGAATAGAATAGAAATTAAATTCGAATTGAATAGAAATTGAATTCGAATTGAATAGAATAGAAATTGAATTCGAATTGAATAGAATAGAAATTGAATTCAAATTGAATAGAATAGAAATTGAATTCGAATTGAATAGAATAGAAATTGAATTCGAATTGAATAGAATAGAAATTGAATTCGAATTGAATAGAATAGAAATTGAATTCGAATTGAATAGAATATAAATTGAATTCGAATTGAATAGAATAGAAATTGAATTTGAATTGAATAGAAATTGAAATCGAATTGAATTGAATAGAAATTGAAATCGAATTTGAATTGAATTGAAATGAATTTAAAACGAACTTATAAGAAAAAAAATTGAACTTTGATTTGAAATTGAAAAGGAATTTGAAATTGTTTTTGAAATGAATTTAAATGATTTATGAAATTCGTTTTAAATAGAAATCGACGAAATATATATTATATATATAATATAATGGCCTGAATAGAACGCGCCGCGCCGCGGTAGTTCACGAATTTCGACCATTGACTTCGAACGGACATTACGGGAGATCCGACCGTCGGATTCTCCTCAAACCGGAACCGTTGGGTTCGTATCGAAAAGAGCTTTCCAATGAATATTAGAAATTTGAAATCTAACGGTTGGATTTGGAATTATGTCCAAATCAAATTTGGAAAAGGTCGTTGTAAGTGCAGTGTGGCAGTTATTGAAAACCGACTGTACGGGCCTTGATAAAATAATTAAAAATATCTATAATTTGTGTAAAATCAAAAGAAATGATTTGGGAAAAACTGGGATGAAAAAATCCATATTTGAAAAGATAAAAATATATTTTTATCGAAATGAACTAGTATTGAACTAGAATAAAAATCAATTTATTTTTGAAATAAATAAATTGAATTTGAAATGGGTTTTAAATAACCAGAATTTCTAATATATTTTATTGGAATTGAAATAGAATGTGATTTGGGTTTATCGTGAACTGTGTTTTAAATGACATTAGTTCTTTAACCCAGTGAAAGGAGTTTTAATGAATCTTTAATTAGATTGAAATATGAATTGATAATTTAAATTATCAAAATTGGGACATGATCGAAAGGGGAGTATCACCAGTTTTACTCCTAGCGATAGTTAAATCTTTAATTAGATTTGAACGTGAAATGGTAATTAAATTTACCGATAACACCGTGGTGTTAGTTATGGGGTAATAACTGTTTTGCTCCAAGGGATGACTAGGTTGGGATTGGGAAATAAAATAAATAATTACTTCGGTGTGGTTCGCTAATCTCGACTAGTTTGGAAAACCATAATCTGGTTTGAAATGACATCCAAAGGAAGATTAAAGAATAAATTTAAAAGAATTTATCTTTGATAAAATTAATGGGAATATTTCCCTAGAGTGTGAATATCTTAATGAAAGAATATTCTGAATTGGAATGAGGCGTATGTTGTGTTTTATAGCATTTGATTATAAGATACGCGAGTTATTCAGAAAGTCCGGGTAAAACCCATTCTGAATAACTGATTCGACGACGAGTCGAAGAGATTGAAGAAAGTGCAAGACCGACGATCTTCACATCGAATAGGTGGGTGCTACCGATGCTCACGATGGGAGTAGCTACCTTGAAGGGGGCTAAAGTAGTAGCCGTCCGGACGTGCTTGGAGGTCGACGGATATGCGAGGAAAGTGCCTCTGGTTTCGTTCAGACCTAGAACGGACTTGTAAATGGATGGTGTGTCTGACATTGTATTCCTTTATATTGTATTCGTTGATCTCTGCTAAATATATATCTGTTTGGCGGTGGAGAATTTATTCTCTTGCTTAACGCCCTTCTCTGAGACATACGAGCTCAGAGGTTATATATTGGCAGAAATCAGTGGTATGATATGGATTGATAGTGTGGCATGCTGAGATGCAGTGATCCAGACTTTTGTTGAAAAGCGAAGTTTGGTGGATGATGATCAAAGCGCAGCTTTAATATAGCACGGCTTTGTGTATAGCGTTGATTCACGAGCCTCACACCCCGGTATGGTGGTAAACTGATGGTTTGATCAGTATGCTTTTTAGTGGACGGGCACCTTAGTGGTTTCGTGGATTCGGTCGACCGAGATTGAGCTCAGTGCTCAGAGGGATACGGTAAGCGGTGTTTTCTCTCGCCGAGACGTAAGCCGCAGTGATACTCGATTTCCCAAAAGTGCGGATGTGCATTACGGTGTTTTCTCTAGCTGAGACGTAAGCCGTTGAGATGGCACTACGTGATCGATCTTTCGAATCAGGAGCCACCATGATGGAAATCCAATTTCCAAATATGACATTTTTCGGTTTTGATTGTAGAGCCTAGTATTGGCGACATGATATATGGTACCCATGTCGTCTATGATTGATATATTTATATTTGAAGTTGTTTTCTTCATTTATAGTAATAATATAAGATGAAATTTCGCGTATCAAGCATATTTGGCTATTATAAGGGAAAACCCTATCCCCCGGCTTGCGTTGCATTGTGTGATGGGACCTGGGTCTTATAATAGCTTCATTGTTCTTTATTTAGCATTGCGCTGTTTGTTTCCTGCACTGGTATTCTTGGGAGGAAACCCGTCCCGTGTTATACGGCGTGGTCCCTTGATTTACCTAACTTTAAAAACAAAGATTAATAACTGTTTTAGTTCTCACACCGGTCACATGACTGACCTGGAGTTTATTGTTTTAACCTAAACTCTGGGTGCCCCTATTTTCCACACGGGCAGCTAGTAGTTTTGGTTTTGCAGATTTATATTCACAGGATCCTGATTTACAGCTGGAACAATGCTCGGAAAGCTCTGTATCCGTGTATTACTTTCAGTTGTGCTTTGTATTGTTTTTCCGCTGCGATGTATTTAAATGTAATTTAAATCTCTGATATTTTCTGTGTAATGTTTATTCATACTCTGTATATTCTTGTATTCTGATGGAATTGTTGTAATAAACAATGAAATGTTCTTCCGTTTGCGTTCTGATTTGTCGTGTTCTCAAGGTAATCCGGGCTTTCCTTCACGGGGAAGATACGGGTCCTTACAATTTAGGTCATAAGGAGAAGGGGGTTATTTATATAATTTTATTTTATTATATTTAAATTTTTTTATTTCATTAATACATGTTTACCGATACAAACTCCAAAACAAACCCAACGACTATCGCCCCTAACTAAATACCCCCATTCCGAACACAATAGGGTATGTTTCGTAACCCAATTCGGCTGTTACGGTCAGTTTCCGTTTAAATTAAAATACAAATCATTATATATTCAATTTAAACGCACATTTTAATTTATCGGGGCCACATACTGACTCTAAAACAATTCCAAAAAAATAAATCTGGCTATGTTTTGACGATACGGTCCTAACAAAACTAATTTCACCGAATTTGGATACCGTTTGAAAAATGGCCATTTTCCGGTCGATCCAAATTGACTTAAACTATCAAAACACGTTTAACTTCGCCAAGCTCATATATTGATCCCAAAAATTATAAAGTTTGGAATCCAGCAATAATTTGACATTCTGGTTCCAACAAAAGTGGTTTCGTCGAAAACGGAGGTCGTTTGCAAAATCGCTATTTTTAAGGGCTATATTTCCATAGCGACTATTTTGAAATTTCAACTGGACATAACTTTTTATTCCTGCTATGAAATTTTGGTTTTTCAGATTTGTTGGAAAGATATTTTCAAATTGATTCTAATATTTTTGGTTTCACTAAAATCCGGTTTATTTTGAATCCTATACATTCATTTGAAATTTAAAATCGAATTTTCAAACTACCACGCCATTTCCAATTCCTTTTATAATGAAAATAAATATTTAAATTCTAATCTCGATTCATATAAATATATACGTTCTAATTCTATTCAAAATAAGTTTTTAGTCGTTATTATTTAAAATAAATCATTTTAAATATTCAAAATTCATTAAAATTGCCAAAATAAAAAATTTAAATTGGTTCTGATTTTCCGGGTTGTTACAATACTTGTGAACAAGCCAAAGCAGCAGATATATATCCTGCTTCAGTTGTTGGCAAAGATAATGTATTTTGCTTTTTTACTAAACCACGAAACCAATGAATATTCTAAGAAATGACATGTTCCATTAGTGCTTTTACGATCGGATTTACATCCCGCATAATCAATGTCACAATAAGAGATTAAATAAAACGAATCATCCTTAGGATAAAATAACAAAATCTAATGCATGTTTTACGTATATTGGAATATGTTTTATGGCTTTTAGATGAGTTTCCTTTGGTTGTGATTGATATCTTGGACAGAGACATACACTATGCATTATATCTGGTCTACTAGCAATTATATATAATAATGATCCTATCATACCTCTATATAATTTTTGATCAACGTCTTTTGACATATCATCTTTACTTAAGGCTATATTAGTTGCCATTGGTGTTGGTCTCTCATTAGTTGTCATTAAATTATATTTATTAATTAAATCTCTTGCGTATTTTTCTTGATTAATGAATATTCCATTCTTTAATTGATGGATTTGTAAGCCTAAGAAGAATGTTAGTTCTCCCATATGGCTCATCTCAAATTCTTGGGTCATAATATTTGAAAATTCTTTATTTATTTTATTATTTGTTGATCCGAAGATTATATCGTCAACATATATTTGTACTAATTGTATATCGTTATTATTTCATTTAATAAAAAGAGTATTATCTATTTTACCAATTTCGAAGTTAGATTGTAATAGATAGTTTCTTAATCTATTGTACCAAGCTCTAGGAGCTTGTTTTAATCCATATAACGCTTTCTTTAATTTATATACGTGGTCTGGAAAATTTTCATCTTCAAAAAGAGGTGGTTGTTCTTTATACACGTCTTCTTTAACATATTCGTTTAGAAAAGCACTTTTAACATCCATTTGATATAACTTGAAATTATTATGATTTGCGAAGGCAAACAATATCCTAATAGCTTCTAATCTTGCTACGGGGGCAAACGTTTCATCGTAATATATTCCTTCTTCTTGAGTATAACCTTGTGCTACTAATCATGCCTTATTTCTTACTAGCTCACCATGTTCATTCATTTTATTTTTATAAACCCATTTAGTTCCAGTTATAGTTTTATCCACTGGTTTAGGAATAAGTTCCCAACATCATTCTTGGTAAATTGATTCAATTCTTCTTGCATAGCAAGGATCCATGGATCATCGGATGATGCTTCCTTTGGATTCTTAGGTTCAGTAGTTGGAATAAATGCTGAATTACTCATATTATTTAATTAGTTTCTAGTTCTAACAACATATTCAATATCTCATAAGATATTTCTACAAAGTGGTCTCTTAGTAATCTAATTGATTTATTTGGTTGATGAATTTCATTATTCACTTCATCAATCTCATTTTTGCATTCGTCTTCATTATTTTGTGTTGTATTCTTATAATTTTCATCAAAAGATACATTTAAGGTTTCTTATATAGTACTGGTTCTTAAATTAAAAACTTTATAAGCTGTACTTCTCTCTGACTATTCAATAAATATTCCTTTATCTGATTTAGAGTCATATTTTCCTAAATTATCCTTAGTATTAAGAATAAAACATTTACTACATTTTAAAATATGATACTTTTGGTTTCTTATTATATAAAAGTTCATATGGTGTTTTCTGAGTTAAGGGTCTTATTAATATTCTATTATATATATAACAAGTTGTTACAACTGCCTTAGTCAAAAAATTTCTTGGTAACTATCAGATAACGTGGTTCTCGCACACTCTTAAATTGATCAATTCTTATGTTCAACTACTCTGTTTTGTTGAGGGGTTCTTGGGAAAGAAAAATTATGGGTTATCCCCTTTTTATTACAAAACTTTTCAAAATTTTCATTTTCAAACTCTCCACCGTGGTCACTACGTATTGTTTTGATTTTTAAAGATAGTAAATTTTGAATTGTTATGGCAAAGGTTTTTAATTGATCAAAAGCTTCACTTTTATTTTTAAGAAACAAAGTCCAGGTAAATCTTAAAAAATCGTTGATTATTACGTAAACAAATCGATTGTGATTTATTGATTGAGTTTGGGATGGGCCAAATAGATCCATGTGAATTAACTTTAATGGTTTCGAGGTTGTAATTTCCTCTTTGGATTTAAACGAACTTCTTTTTAATTTTCCGAACTGACAAGCGTCGAATCCCCTAATTGAATCTAACTTTGAAATCCTAGAGATGTGTTTAAAATTTATATGTCTGAATCTGTTATGCTAGATCCAAAGGTCACTTGTATTGGCCATAAGACGTAGATTATCTTTGGAGATTTTCATACTTAATACATAGATATTTTCTTTTTATCTCCTTCGAATATTATTTTTGAATTCCTATCTTCTATAAAGCATTTATCCTTTTCAAAGTTTATTTTATAGCCTTTATCGCAAAGGACTTACACATAGTAAATTATGTTTTAGATTCCTAACTAATAAAACATCAAAAATAGTAGGAGTTTTAGAATTACTGACATTGCCGATGCCAGCTATATATCCTTTAGAGTTATCTCCGAAGTTGACCATTCCTCCATCGTCATATAGTAGATTATTCAGTAATTATGGATTTCCCATCGTATGCCTTGAATGGCCACTATCCAATATCCATTTGTCCCTTTTGATTTCCACCATTTGTCCATCAGAATTTGAATTCTCAACAGCCACGTAACGCATCATTTCAGAATTTGAATTTTCAACTGCTATGTAACCCATCTTTTCAGAATTTGAATCTTCAATATCCATGTAACATATTTGTTCCTGTTTTGGACAATAATTCAGTTGATCACTTGAATTTTTAACATAATTGAATGCAGACTCTTTTAACATTGTTGCAATACTTGAATTGAAACTAGTGTTATAAATTATTTCAAAATTTGCCATTTAATATTTCCAAAAATCAGATTATGAACTTTTTGAAAACTTATGCTCTGATACCAATTGTTAGGAATAGCGGAATGCAGATCTTAAGGAAATACAAATACTAGAGGGGGGGTGAATAGTGTTTACGAGGAATTTAATAAAATCTTAAACTTGAATGATCTACTATATGAATCACACACCAGAGATGATCACAAACACATAATCAAACACACACAGAAATAAACAAATATAAAATGCAAAAAAGGAAAGAACACACCGGATTTTATATTGGTTCGGATTACTCCTACGTCATGTCCCATGAAACGCAGGATTGCGGAGAGTTTTATTATTATCAATTTCCATGTAGAACCCCTTGATTTCACGGCTACGAGATTAACACCGCTCCAAACACCTCTGATTTCACGGCCACAAGGTTAACACTGCTCCCTTTCCTTGATTTCAGGGCTATAAGGAAACACGCTTTCCCAAATGATTACAACAGCCCTATAACTCTTCAATAACACTTCCAAATTGATAGTAGTAGATAAAGATTGAGAAGAGATGAAGTTTTACATAATTTGAGTAAAAATCGTCAAAATATAAGTGTAGAAATCAAGAAAAATATGTATTTTAATGGTGGTATGAAAGGGATGAAGATGGAGAAGAAGAATTATGAAAAAATCGAAATTAGCTCCTATTTATAGCATTTCAATGGTTGCAACATTTCAGAAACGTTACAAATAGTGAAAAGACACTTCCTTTGAAAATTGAAAAAATGACAGTTGTACGTCGACATAGGCATTTATGTATGTCGACATATGCCTTATATTTTGATTTTTCAAAATTATTTTTCAAGTGTTTAAATATATATACTATTCTGGAAATTCTTGAATCAAAACTTAGTATTATAAATAAATATTCTAAAGTGTAAAATCATATGAAATCATAATAATATAAATATAAACATATTTATATAGTTATAAGGTTTAAAACTATAAAACTATATAACTATATATATAAGATTATATTTATTAAAAATTTAAACTTATATGTTTGAAATCATAAGTAAGATAAAATAATTTGAAAATAATTTGAAATTTGAATTTGAATTTTGAAAACAGAAATTGAAATTTGAACATCAGAATTTGAACCTGGGGTGCTATTCAGAGTTTTACATATAAACTAGACTCTATTACTATATTTTTTTTTAACTCTTGAAACCTTGATAACTCATGAGTCTTGAATCTCTTCTAAATCCTGAATCTCTTAAAACTCTAGAAACTGTACAATCTTCAGTATTTAAGTCATGTATACAAACCCTATATATATATATTCTAGATAGAGATGTTAATATATTTTTTATAATAAATAAATTACGATAATTGAAATAAGGTTGTTGTCATCAAAACTTCATTCTCCAATGATCTATTCATACAAAAATTATTTTGGCAACGTTGTTGATGCTCGTCCAAAATGTCGTTGGTCCAAGCTAAACTGGTATACTCTGAAGTATTAATCCGGGCACATGATTCCTCCGTGAAGTTTGGCATAATGATATCCCGTGTAGATCAAGTAAATCGTCGAAATCGGAGACAAACATTTTTTTGGAAGATAAAGAAGAAGAATATGAAGAAGAAGAAGATGATGATGGATGAGAAGGGGAGGAAGTAGGAGATGATTTATAAGGGGAAGGGGAGGATGCTGTTGGGAAGGTGAACGTTGCAAAATTAGGAAGGCACTAGCCGTGTCCGACATCATCGCCTCATTTTCCAATGTTCACCCATGCCATTGGTGAACGTGGAATTCCACATTCATGCGTCGGATGCGCCAAACGCAAACGCAACGGTAGCGATGCATGAAATGACTACGAATGGTACCAAAGTATAGCACACACATTTGACTTTCCTACTTCCCAAAAATTTGTAAGCTATTGAGAAAATTAATGGCAATTCTCTTTTGGAATTTGCGTTTAACTCCTGGTTTAATCCATCAGCAAATTGATCTGTGTACCAGGTGCTAAATTTCTCCAAATGTTAAATGTGCTCTCATTCTCTTTTATCAAAGAAAAAAGTTGCTTGCATCTATGTTGGTATTTTTGTTGCAAGACTACTTCATTGGTAAATGGTTTTGTAAATTAGGTCTTTATTTTTAAAATAACAAAAATTACAAGAAAAATTCCATCTTTGCGATGGAAAATGCAAAGAAATTAGCGGCTTTCAGGAAAAAAGTTAATAAATTATATGAAATTCGATAATAGTGAAAAACTAGAATTATTTAGTAAAATAATAATCAAATAACAATTTATGAACAAAAAAAATTGTGTTTCAAACTTTGAGCTACTTTTTGAAAAGCGTAAATTAGCTTTCATTCTTACCGTAAACCGCAAACTGCTTTGCTTTTTCTAATTCAAAAAATTAGAAACTTTATTTACATATTCATTGCTACAAGCATTTTTCATATAACAACTTCTAAAATAGGGACCTTATGTGAAAAGCCCTTTATTTTAATCAATTAGCTTAATTTGGACTCATGGATTACTAGATATAACTTTGCCTTTTGTGGTTAGAGCCCAACTTTAAAAACAAGTGTACTGCAAAAAACACCCAAAATTTTCCTTTCTACTACCATGAGTGGTAACCGAAAGCACAAAATTGGATGCTTTTAGCACCACACCACCACGTGAAATTAATAGTACCGGGTTTTATACTTCTTAATTCACATAATTACGTTAGAAAGTACATATTCAGGTGCTTTAGCAGCACACAAAAAAATGTACAATAACTTGCATTGACGTGATAGAAGTACAAAAACAAAATTAAAAAAAAAGTATATGAATTTAGGTAATAATGAATAGTAGGTGTATGGACATATATGAAATAGAGAACCAGGCATATACTTAAAAACTCTGTTGTATAGGGAAACCAAGTCTACAGTGTATTAGGCCTCTTGAACCACCATTTTACCTTATTTATTTTATCGAGATAGTTATTCGACTTAGGGGTCGAACCAATGTTTTTACTAGATGAATAACCCATGTCAGCTAAGCTACAGCTGCAGACATATGTATGTATGTATGTATGTATGTATGTGTGCGTGTGCATATTTGAAATTGAGCATATAGATGGCAGTATATGGTTGCAGTGTGTAACACCCCGTATTTCCTGTGAACATTAAAGTAACGAATAAATGAATACTTAATTTTAAAAGTGTAAATTAGGGGAAACGGGTTTCGCCATTGCGTTCATCTCGGAATTCTGCTTGAGATAGAGTCCGAGTTTGCGTGAATCGGACTCTGTATGAAGAAGTTATGGAGTTCAGAAGATTTCAAGTTTAAACGGAAATTAAATATAAATAATAATTAAATCAAAAGGCAATTCAAATTCAAAAATTCCGAGAGAAGCGGCTAGGCGGGAAAATTCCCGCCCATAGGGGTCGACTCCCCCCGGGGGGGTCGACATAGGTGTCGACCCCCCAAGAGGGGTGTCGACCCCCCTATAGGGGTCGACCCCCTCGGCCAGATCTGGACTGTGTTGTCCAATGACGTTTTCTGGGTCATTAGAACATATGTGGCGACTTCCGGTTGGTTCTGTTTGGTCTGGATGGCTCTGATTTCTCCTAGGATGATCTAACGCTCTCATTAATCTAAACTTCTATATAAACAACCCCAACCCTCAACCCTAAAACCTCATAAAAATTCTCTCTGGAGCCGTCATGCTATCCATGGCCAAACTAGCGTAACCTCCATTTTTCTCTAAACTAGAAAGCAAGTTAGGAAGTCCCAAATCAAATCAAAATTAGAGAATCAGTAGTCTACATCAAAGGATAACTTTTCAATTTCAGAAATCAGATCCCAGAAAACAAGATTTGTTCTTTTGTTTGTAAGTTCAGTTATTCTTTAGATTTGAACGAATAAAAGTCATGACTTGTAATAAAGAGAAACTAGGACTGTGCCTAGTTGTAAGATAATCGTATTCTGATTCTGAAATTACTTATGCCTACGAGGCTATTGTGATTGAAACAATCTATCATGTTGTATCTTAATTTGGTAATGAATCTATCATGTTGTATATTAATTTGGTGATGAACCTATCATGTTGTATCTAAATTTGGTAATGAACCTATCATGTTGTATGTTAAGTTGGTGATGAACTTATCATGTTGTATATTAATTTAGTGATGAACCTATCATGTTGTATATATATTTGGTGATTCTTTTATGATATGTTATATGCAAGTTCATAAGATAAGTCATGTTCATATAGGCTTATATGTCTAGATCTACATGCCTATATGTTTAGATCTATGTTAATTTGATCCTACTCAAATGCAAGTTCACATTTACATGCTTAATTAAATTTGTGTAGTACTATGCCAAATTTATATCACACATGCTTAGTTGATCTATACTGTTTTATGCCGTTGGAATATTACATGTCCCTTTGCTTTTCCCTTTTATTTATGAGTTAGGCTAATTTGCGAGCCTAACGTTCTATGTAATTTATGCGAACGAATAATGGGGGATACGTTGGGAAAAATACTAAATTACATGCTATTGACATAGATTGGCTCATAATCATGTAAATGATTAATGGCATAAAATTGTATAGTTTGTATACCTAAGAATTGTGGACATAATTTAGTGGGTAAATGGGACATGACTTAAGGTTGACAACATGGGTGGATAATTTACATATAAACATAAACGGTAAATATGTAAATTAATTAAAAGATGAATATGCCTTACCCGAGGTTAGATTGAGTTACGGCGTAAGACTGCCCGGATCTGCCCGGCACATCGAGCAACCGTAACAATACAGATCTAATGTGAGACGTTAGCGCATTAAGCCCAAAAACCCGAGGTTAGATTGAGTTGCGGTGTAAGACTGCCTGGAACCGCCCGGCACATCCAGCGACCGCAACAATATAGATCTAATGTGAGAGGTTGGTGCTTTAATGAATGAAATAAAGCTAAGGCAGGCTAAGAATGGTAGGGTTAAGTTAATTAAGGCAACACTTAACCAATACAACATGTTAACTAAACTGATGGGTGGGGTTAGGTTAATTTGAGAACACTTAACCATTTTAACATGTTGATTTGGAAACCTAGTAACGGGGAACCATTTCAGCAGTAACCCACATAGATGTATCATGATACCCTTAACTAGGCAAAGTGGGGCACGATTACTGGGCTGATTATAAGCAGTCAAAACAACGACGGGTGGTGCAGTAGTGTAGGTTCCAACGGAGTATGGGCGTGCATGTACTCCGGCATGGACAAATCAGGAACTGGGCATCAGTAGTTATACACTGTGCATATTGAATTGTATCGGGTTGCCACCATAGGAATTGATACACCCCATGGTGGGACCAGCACAAGTATCTACAATCAAGCGGGGCTGCATGACACAAGTCATAAATGCATGCGAGTAGGAGCCGATCGATAAAAGGGGTCATTTTATCATGAACATATGGTGCTAGTTGAAACACTTGTTAGTAGGTGCAGAGAAATAGACATAAGTGCGATAGCATATTCAGTTTTTATCTTATTTCTAGGGTTTTGTCCTAGGTTCAGTTTATTCATGTCATGATCCTTTTACCTGTTTATATGCCAAATAATCACTGGACTTACCAAGCTTATGTCTAACCCGTTTGTTTCGTCTTCTTGTCTTCTGTTCCCCCCCCCAAGTCCGCAGGGATACTTCAACTTAGTCCAGACCTTTTCCAGCTTGAAGAAAGTAGACGTATTGCTTGGATTCTCTTTTCTTGGCTATGGCTGTGGTTACACTCTTAATTGGGGATTTATGCTGCTTTATTATTGTTTATGCTTCTTTATGTTTTAGACAAGACAGAGGCTTTATTGTAATCATTTTGGAAGTTGGTTTTTAAGACAGTTGTTGTAATGTTTTGAATGGACCACGTGCTTATGAAATAAAATTTTGTCTTTCCGCTGTTTATATTGTCTATCTTGTAAATTACCTGTATCTTTTACCTATATTACTCCACCAAAGTTAATGCATTCCCTTTGTGAGTGACCTTAACGGAGGTGGGGTGTTTACACTTGGTACCAGAGCAATGGTTTACTAGATCGAATAAAAGTTTTTGAAAGCTATTTTTTAAAAAGAAGTTTAAAGAAGCATTTTCAAGAAAAGTGTTGTTTTATTTTAAAAAGCATAAACCCCAAAGTCGTATGCACTATCTTTCTATGCTTTGTTTTGAACCTTTTCTTTTCATTTCAGCATGTCTGGGGATCATAATCTTTCTGAGGGCGTGTCGGTACCTGGTTGGTTCAGAAGGTACCTGGAGGCTAGGGCTAATGACGCAGGCCCAGCAGACGTTCCTCCTCCCCCAGTTGCAATTGTTCCTCCTCCTCCTCCTCCTTGTGCAAATGCTTTCTCGAAGATATGTAGAGAATTTCGAGCCATGGGTGGAAAGAACTTTAATGGGACTGAATCATTTGTGGAAGCAAGAAACTGGCTCAAGGAAAAAGAAGATTTGTTTGTGATCTTCGAAGTGGATGATAGGCAGAATATACAATTGGCTGTGTGGTTACTTAAGGACGAAGCCTCTTATTGGTGGGAAGTTACTAATGATGAGAGATCAGTTGAAACTTGGGAGGATTTCAGAATGAGATTTGAAATGAAGTTCCTCTTGCAAGCTGAACATTTGATTAAGGACGGGAAGAATAACAAACCCCGTGACAAGAGGAAGTGTAATTTTTGTGGCATACCTGGACATATGATTAAGGACTGCAGAAAGAAGAAGAGGAAGATGGGTGGTTGTTTTCAGTGCGGCGAGACATGACACATGGCTAAGGACTGCCCAAGAAAGCAAGGGCAAGGGAAGAGGACTGGATCTACTTCTGGAGGCCAGGTTCACGCTCTCATAGCACCTCCGTAAATACGAGGTAGAAATATTTCTGTTGAGAGTTTAGTTTATCTTTTTGATCATCCTGTTCGTACTCTCTTTGATTCTGGCGCATCGCACTCTTTTATATCTACTGCTTTAGTTGAATCTCTGCACCTAGACACCAGTATAGTAGAGGATCCCTTGGTTGTTTCAAATCCAATTGGGGGTTCGGCTTATTTATCAATGATTTGTTTGGATTTGGAAATTTCTATACTAAGCGTTGGGTTTAGATGTAATGCCTATGTTTTGGGCTTCACGGGCTATGGGTTGAATCTAGGCATGGATTGGCAATCCAGTAATGGTGTCGTCCTCGATCGTGAAAAGAGAGTGGTTAGACTTATGACTCGCCTTGGTAACACTCTCGAAATCTCTTGTAATCCCATGAACTTTGTTATGCTTAGCTACCTAGAATCTCTTGATGCGTCTGTTGAAAACCTGAAATCTGTTAGAGTAGTCTGTAAACACTCGGATGTCTTTGAAGAGGTGAAGGGTTTACATCCGAAGTGAGAGATAAACTTCCGCATATACCTTGTTGATAATGCAAAACCCGTTGCTCTACCCGTTAGACACATGGCTCCAAGGGAAAGGAAATAGCTCAACAAGCAAGTTAAAGAGTTGCTTGAAAAGGGGTTTATAAGGTGGAGTATTTCTGAATGGGGCGCTCCAGTGGTGTTTGCAACCAAAGTGGATGGTTCACTTCGCCTATGTGCTGACTATAGGGAGATAAACAAGCTGACCAAGAAAAATAGGCACCCACTTCCCAGAATAGACGACTTGTTCGATCATCTTGTAGGTGCATTGGTTTTCTCCCAACTATATCTGGCTACCGGGTTTCATCAGCTAAGAGTGGCTGAGGACAGCATTGATAAGACCGCATTCAGGACCTCGGATGGTTTCTTTGAATGGCTTGTCATGCCTTTCGGCTTGACAAATGCACCTGCATATTTTGTTGACTTGATGAGTCGGGTGTTCAGGGAGTTCCTAAATAAATTTGTAGTGGTCTTCATGGACGACATTTTGATATTCTCGAAAAGTGAGGAAGAGCATGCTTTGCATTTAAGGGAAGTCATGGATACTCTTCGTGCACATCAGATCAAAGCAGAATTCTCCAAATGCCACTTTTGGAGAGAAGATGTAAGATTTCTTGGACATGTGGTATCCAAAGAGGGGATAGCTGTGGATCCCGCAAAAGTAGTTGCGGTGCAAGATTAGAAGGTCCCCCGGAATGCAACCGAAGTCTGAAGCTTTCTCGAGATAGCGGGCTTTTACCGAAAGTTCATTAAAGACTTTGTAAAGATCTCAGCCCCAATTACAAGATTGAAGAAAAAGAACCTAACTTTTGCCTGGGGTTTGGATTGCGATATTGCTTTCCAACGACTAAAAAGGGCTCTGACAATAGCCCCGGTTCTGACATTGCCTGATGGGAGCAAGACGTTTACAGTATACACAAACGCATGCAGGACAGGATTAGGCGTTGTCTTGATGCAAGAGGACAAAGTAGTTTGTTATGGAGCAAGGCAGTTGAAGGTACATGAGAAAAACTACCTAACTCATGATTTAGAACTAGCTGCCATTGTTTTCGCTCTTAAGTCATGGCGTCACTACCTACTAGGAGAAAGGTTTGAATTGTTTACTGACCATAAATGGTTAAAGTACATTTTCTCATAGAAAGATCTTAACTTAAGACAACAAAGGTGGATGGAATTTCTGGCCTCATACGATTTTGAGATTGCTTATACCCCTGGCAAGGGCAATGTGGTGGTAGACGCCTTGAGTAGGAAAAAGCTGACCTTAAGTCCTCTCTTTGTAGAAAGGCAAAGCTTGGAGTACATAGCAAACTTTGACTTTAGACCTTCCTTCGAGTTTGTGCCTGGCTTGTTAGCAACACTAGAGGTGCGGCCTACGCTTTTGGACTCAATAGGAACCGCGCAATGTGAAGACCCTCAGCTAGTTGATGCGATGGATAAGCTAATTAGAGGTGAGACTTCTAATCACCTCAATAGATACTCCGTCGATGACAAGTGTTGGTTGAGACGGGATGGAAGACTATGCGTCCCACAAGCAAGAGACTTGGTGAAAACCGTTCTCGAAGAAGCACACCATTCTAAATTGACCATACACCTAGGTGGGGCCAAGATGTATAAAGACATAAAAAGGGTTTTCTTTTGGAATGGCATGAAGAAATATGTAGCTGAGTTTGTCTCTAAATGCTTAATATGCTAGCAAGTCAAAGCGGAGCAGAAGAAGCCTGGTGGTCTGCTTAATCCTCTAGAAGTCCCACAGTGGAAATGGGATAGCATTTCGATGGACTTTATTGATGGGTTGCCTAGGTCAAGAAGGGGCAACACCAGTATTTGGGTAATAGTGGACAGGCTCACTAAAAGCGCTCACTTTATACTTGTTAAGAGTAGGAGGACTGCCTCGTCGTTAGCATCCATTTATCTTAAAGAGGTGGTTCGACTGCATGGGATACCCTCTAGCATAGTAAGTGATCGAGATCCTATCTTTACGAGCGATTTTTGGAAGAGTTTGCATGAAGCTGTAGGCACACAGCTATGCTTAATTACTGCCTATCACCCTCAAATCGATGGTCAGACGGAAAGGGTGAACAGAGTACTAGAAGATCTTTTGAGATTGTGCATTCTGATTTTAGAGGGACATGGGAGGATCATCTTCCTTTGGTGGAGTTCTCCTACAACAATAGCCACTAAGCCACCATAGGCATGGCACCCTTCGAGGCTTTATATGGAAGACCATGCCAGTCACCAACTTGTTGGTGGGAGTCTACGGATAAGCTCGTACTTGGGGCGGACATGATCAGAGAAACTTCAGAGAAGGTGGACTTGATACGAAGACAAATGAAGACTGCACAAGATAGACAGAAGTCCTACGCTGATAAAAGAAGGACCGGCCTTGAGTTTGAGGTTAGAGACAGGGTTTTCCTTAAAGTATCTCATTTGAGGAATGTCGTTCGCTTTGGGTCTACAGGAAAATTGGCACCAAGATTTGTAGGGCCACTTCCTATCATTGAGAGGATTGGGAAGATGGCTTATAAAGTAGAGCTGCCCAAAAGATTGGCTGGAGTTCATAATGTATTTCATGTCTCTCATCTATGAAAGTGCTTACATGAATCTGCGGAAGTTGTGGAGCCAAGCATACTAGAGGAAGTAGAAGTGGAACGAGAAGCAACAGTGAGAAGAGTTCTAACCCGTATCTTAGGGACAGAAGTCAAAAAGCTACGCAACCGTAAAGTCAAGCTTGTTAAAGTTCAGTGGAGTGACGCTGAGGAAGATGCGACTTGGGAGACTGAGGACAAGATACGCGCAGCCTATCGTTTTCTTTTTGAGGGTAGAAACCAATGGATGTAAACATGTATTTGAAACATGTTATGATTGATGGTTGCAAGTGGTTGCTAATGGTTGCTCGTGGATGCATATACACACACATTAGGTACTAGATCGGCACAGTCACTTTCATATTGCATATGCATATATGTATTTGTATATGGATTGAAACTTGATGTGTTATCATATAGACGTTGCATTTGTATGAATGATTATGCACTCATGTAGAAATAATGGTTAGGAATAATTGCATACATGATGGACTCATGGCACTGTCATGATTTGCATTAAGGAGGCCAACTGAATCAGTAGACCGCCTGATTTTGCATTAGATAAGGACATATACACACACTATGCATATAGTCATAAAAGCATTAGAAATCTGTTTAAGGACAATGGATGCCTATGTTTGATGATTGAGTAGGTGGATGATTGGATGGTAGGATATACATTCTTCTTGACTTGAAGATTTCGGGGACGAAATCCTTTAAGGAGGGGAGAATGTAACACCCCGTATTTTCTGTGAACATTAAAGTAACGAATTAAAGAATACTTAATTTTAAAAGTGGATATTAGGGGAAATGGGTTTTGCCATTGCGTTCGTCTGGGAATTCTCCTTGAGATAGAGTCCGATTTTGCGTGAATCGGACTCCGTATGAAGAAGTTATGGAGTTCAGAAGATTTCAAGTTTAAACAGAAATTAAATATAAATAATAATTAAATCAAAAAGCAGTTCAAATTCGAAAATTCCGAGAGACGCGGTTGGGCGGGAAAATTCCCGCCCATAGGGGTCGACTCCCCCAGGGGGGGGGGGTCGACACAGGTGTCGACCCCCCAAGAGGGGTGTCGACTGGGGTGTCGACCCCCCTATAGAGGTCGACCCCCACGGCCAGATCTGGACTGTTTTGTCCAGTGACGTTTTCTGAGTCATTAGGGCATATGTGGCGACTTCCGGTTGGCTCTGTTTGGTTTGGATGGCTCTGATTTCTCCTAGGATGATCTAACGGCTCTCATTAATCTAAACTTCTATATAAACAACCCCAACCCTCAACCCTAAAACCTCATAAAAATTCTCTCTGAAGCCGTCATGCTGTCCATGGCCAAACTAGCGTAGCCTCCATTTTTCCCTAAACTAAAAAGCAAGTTAGGAAGTCCCAAATCAAATCAAAATTAGAGAATCTGTAGTCTACATCAAAGGATAGCTTTTCAGTTTCGGAAATCAGATCCCAGAAAACAAGATTTGTTCTTTTGTTTGTAAGTTCAGTTATTCTTTAGATTTGAACAGATAAAAGTCATGACTTGTAATAAAGAGAAACTAGGACTGTGCCTAGTTGTAAGATAATCGTATTCTGATTCTGTAATTACTTATGCCTACGAGGCTATTGTGATTGAAACAATCTATCATGTTGTATCTTAATTTGGTAATGAATCTATCATGTTGTATCTTAATTTGGTGATGAACCTATCATGTTGTATCTAAATTTGGTGATGATCCTATCATGTTGTATGTTAAGTTGGTGATGAACTTATCATGTTGTATATTAATTAAGTGATGAACCTATCATGTTGTATATATATTTGGTGATTCTTTTATGATATGTTATATGCAAGTTCATAAGATAAGTCATGTTCGTATAGGCTTATATGTCTAGATCTACATGCCTATATGTTTAGGTCTATGTTAATTTGATCCTACTCAAATGCAAGTTCACATTTACATGCTTAATTAAATTTGTATAGTACTATGCCAAATTTATATCACACATGCTTAGTTGATCTATACTGTTTTATGCCGTTGGAATATTACATGTCCCTTTGCTTTTCCCTTTTGTTTATGAGTTAGGCTAATTTGCGAGCCTAACGTTCTATGTAATTTATGCGAACGAATAACGGGGGATACGTTGGGAAAAATACTAAATTACATGCTATTCGCATAGATTGGCTCATAATCATGTAAATGATTAATGGCATAAAATGGTATAGTTTGTATACCTAAGAATTATGGACATAATTTAGTGGGTAAATGGGACATGACTTAAGTTGACAAAATGGGTGGATAATTTACATATAAACATAAATGGTAAATATGTAAATTAATTAAAAGATGAATATGCCTTACCCGAGGTTAGATTGAGTTACGGTGTAAGACTGCCCGGAACCGCCCGGCACATCCAGCAACCATAACAATACAGATCTAATGTGAGAGGTTAGCGCATTAAGCCCAAAAACCGGAGGTTAGATTGAGTTGCATTGTAAGACTGCCCGGAACCGCCCGGCACATCCAGCGACCGCAACAATATAGATCTAATGCGAGAGGTTGGTGCTTTAATGAATGATTAAAGCTAAGGCAGGCTAAGAATGGTAGAGTTAAGTTAATTAAGGCAACACTTAACCAATACAACATGTTAACTAAATTGATGGGTGGGGTTAGGTTAATTTGAGAACACTTAACCATTTTAACATGTTGATTAGGAAACCTAGTAATGAGGACCCATTTCAGTAGTAACCCACATAGATGTATCATGGTCCCCTGAACTAGGCAGGGTGGGGCACGATTACTGGGCTGATTATAAGCGGTCAAAACAACAGCGGGTGGTGCAGCAGTGTAGGTTCCGACGAGTATGGGCGTGCACGTACTCCGGCATGGACAAATCATGCATTGGGCATCAGTAGTTATACACTGTGCATCTTGAATTGTGTCAGGTTGCCACCATAGGAATTGATACACCCCATGGTGGGACCAGCACAGGTATCTACAATCAAGCGCGACCGAATGACACAAGTCATAAATGCATGTGAGTAGGAGCCGATCGATTAAAGGGATCATTTTATCATGAACACATGGTGCTAGTTGAAACACTTGTTAGTAGGTGCAGAGAAATAGACATAAGTGCGATAGCATATTTAGTTTTTATCTTATTTCTAGGGTATTGTCCTAGGTTCAGTTTATTCATGTCATGATCCTTTTACCTGTTTACATGCTAAATAATCACTGGACTTACCAGGCTTATGTCTGACCCGTTTTCTTTCGTCTTCTTGTCTTCCGTTCCCCCTCCCCCCGGTCCACAGGGAGGGAATAGTTCAACTTAGTCCAGACCTTTTCCCGCTTGAAGAAAGTAGACGTATTGCTTGGATTCTCTTTTCTTGGTTATGGCTGTGGTTACACTCTTAACTGGGGATTTATGCTTCTTTATATTGTTTATGCTTCTTTATGTTTTAGACAAGACAGAGGATTTATTGTAATGATTTTGGAAATTGGTTTTTAAGACAGTTGTTGTAATGTTTTGAATGGACCACGTGCTTATGAAATAAAATTTTGTCTTTCCGCTGTTTATATTGTCTGTCTTGTAAATTACCTGTATCTTTTACCTATAATACTCCACCAAAGTTAATGCATTCCCTTTTTGAGTGACCTTAACGGAGGTGGGGTATTTACACAGTGCAAATCTTAGGTGCTACATACATTCATACAAATCAATACGTGTCTAGTGCCGCCAATCACATTAAGAATATACTTAAATAACCATTTTGCGAATAAAGACAATCAACTCTTTTACTTTTGGGAAACTCAAATTAACTTGCATTTCTATTACAAAAGTACCCAATCATATATTGGTTCAAATCTCTAAAATGTATGGATCAAAATTACAAATCATGGTTACATAGCTTTTATGATTACACCACAAATAGGAACATGGTGAGCACCTCTTTCCAATAATCCAATTTTTTCTTGAATATATATGATTGCCTTTATTACATTAATAATTGACTATTAATGATGCAGAGCATGAGTAACATCAGGTTTGAACACGTTGGTATCAGTTACCTTCACGATCACCTTGGCAACCTCTAAAATTTAGATTTAAGCACAGTTGTTTCATGTTGAATTAGTTAAATAAAAGTTTGTTATGGCACCTCTAGTCGATTAACCCAACAATATTCAACCCCTGAATATTACGGGCTTAACTGGGTGGTATCCTTGGTGGTTTTTTTCCCTTTTTATGGGATTCTGGGGTCTATAGTCCGTAAAATGTGCGTCTGAAATCTCAACCCCTTAGTCACCATTTTTTCTCACTCTTCCCTCCTACCAAGCCGTTAGAAAAATCATTCGCATATATCCTCAAAAAGAAGCCAGGCCATTACATATTCCTCCATCCTTTGGACTAAAATAAGAGGACCCACGTATACTTCAAGCGGTTATCGGCATAGGTCTAAAACCACTTTGACCGTAGTGCAAGTATAATTTAGCCATAATTTCGTTATAATGATATATATAACGTATTCTATAACAACCAAGGTTTAGTGATTACTTGTATAAGCAATTATAACTGTGTTTATAATTTATTAATTTAGAAAATAAACATGAATCGGGGGAGGATAACTTGTATAAACCTTTAAGTTGAACAAACAATGGGTTTTGGATTTAAAATGAATAAATATGTTGGTTTATTAATAAGTTGGATCTAATAATGAGATAAAATGAATTAAATTCAACATGTATTTGTCAAAATAAATTTAAATGTAAAGGAAATGAAGTTTTAAAAACTTTGTAATGTAAATTTATGATAAAAATGTCTGTTTGAGGATTTTAATTGCCAAAATGCAATAATTTTATAAATTGTCGTTAAAAGTAAATTTTGATTATTAAAAGTGTATTTTAATTTTTAATTAAGTTGCAAATAAAATATAAAAAATGAAATATTGATTGAAAGTCAATATTTAATGTGTTAAAATATTTTAATGAGGCTTGTGCATTTTTTGACAAGTAATTGAAGTTTTTGCAATTTTAATGTTAAAAATGTAAGTTTTAAAGAAATGTAATGTAAAATAAATATTTTAATTAAAAATAATTTATGTGTATACATTTTAGAGTTGTGATTAAAATAGTTTAAATGGTTTTTAAATATGTTGTACAATTTTTATAAACTTAGAAACATTAAAATGTATGCGATTTGGTGTTAAGTGTGTTAAAATAGTGTAAACATATGTTTTTATTGGCAAAGCCGACCGTTTTTTAAAGTGACCGCAAGCATTTTTATTATAACCAATAATAAATACAAATATAATAGGAAGTTGGTGGTAACCAACCTACTATTCGGTTTTTTAGGTGGACCGTCTACTACATACGACATTTAAAGTGGGTTGTCCACCATATCTAAACTAGATTATAGTACAAGAGCTAGTATATAAACTAGACTATTATGGATTACCTATTCCTAACACCCCACGTAGGGAGGACGAAATTACATTTCAAACTTTCATACACATGCTACAAGCATCATACATACAAAATAGTGCCAACAAGTACAAGAAACATGCTGAAAAGATAACTCTCCTAAACATCTCCCTACTTGCACGAGATCCATGGCACAAGGCTTCAAAATTGAAAAGATGAAAAGCTGGAAGTTGGTAGAAGCCCACTTACATACTAGAATCTGACATAGAAACTTTGAGAAGGACCTTTGCATTATGGCAGATCGTGTGTGCAATAACTTAGCCATCCAACCTAAAATGACGGTCGAGAGCAAAGGTCTTCACGTCTTGCCAAATCAGTGGAAAACCAAACACATCGCACCCAAGACAAACTGCCTACATATTTTACATAGAAGATACCGTGTAAGTCAAAACATGAACAAAGATGGAAAGGAAGGAATAGTGGCCACAGATCAGCGATGATGTGAGCAAAGCTTCCCCTGTGTTGCTAAGTAAGCCAAGAAAAAACCCAGCAAACCAATGTCATCCCAAACATCCCAAGACTCACACTATTACATGAAAACAATTATTTAACTGCAATTGATCACCAAATAAACAAATGAAGGTTCCAAAAACATACACAAATAAACTAATAACACTCATAACTACTAACTTAACGATTAGACGAGACAAAATCATCAAGAATAAAGAAAATCCAAAAACATCATTATTACCGACCCAACCAAAACAACAGACCATTACACTTTCGACCAACAGTTCCACTCACCATGTTAAAGATTTAAAAGCTTCCCCATAACTTAACATGATATATAGGAAGAAAAGCATATCAGTATGTAGTTCGGCAAGTCGCTAAAACAACAAAAGTCTACAGAAGTCGATGCACAAGCCAATACTCCGTGACTGATCATACAACACCTACTAGAAACACCGAAACCATAACAACTCAAACAAACACTGCTGAACCGAACAGGGTGCCCTACAAACGCCTTCCATCCCCATTCCAGCTGATAAAGTTAGATAAAAGTTGGACTAAAATTCACCAAGCAATGAATGGGCTTAAATAGGCTTGGTAACCTAACGTTGCTCATTACAGAAATCGTATGACTGGGATTGTCGAATCACCACTCAGAAAGAACAACAAAACTCGATGAACCAGGAGGGTCGCCGCGTCTAAGAAGATACTGATTAACAGTAGTGGGGTTGAAAGTAGATGGTGTGTGGAACAGAGAGAAGGGGAAGTTGGGATCTAGGGTTTTAAATCAAATCGATAAAATTGGGGATCGTTAGTGCTAACGCAGTCGAAAGCAAGAAAGTGATAGAGGAGGTAGAAGATCGAAAGAGAAAGGGATGAGAAGATCAGAGGAGAATGAATCGAAGAGGAAGAGGAAAGACGAATGTAAGTTAATGACATAATTAAGCATAAACATAAAATACTTAGGCTAACGGGTTGGTTTTGGATTCAAACCAAAGGCCATTTGCAAAATTTAAAGCCAGGCGGAAAAGGATTCAAGAAATATGTTCATTTCTCTTACCTCTGTCTTCTCCTTGAAGCAAAACTAAGAAGAAAACAATATTCCCTTCTCAAACTTTGCCAAATCCAGTCTGATTTTAAACTAAATTTTAGAAGAAAGCATGCAAATCTAAAATCTCAACCAGTAATCCTTATAAACCAGGGATTCTGTTATACCCCACGTCCATTAATGTCACTCACTAAGGGAATGCATTAACTTTCATGGAGTATTATAAGAGTATAGAACAGAATATCACAAGACAGATATATAAAATGGTACTTAAGAAAATTCAAAATTTATTCATTGCAGCGGAAAAGCAAAACATGTCTGGTTACAACATCAAAACCATATACTAAAGCCAAGCACACAATTATCCATCTTGTACAAAATTATTATTAGAGTACATAAAAGTAAAACCATAATCCCACTCCAAATAGCCATACTGGAAAAGAGATAAAGCTGAGCATTACTTTCAACACTTCCAAGAACTTCAAGAAGAAAGGAATCCAAGTCAAGCTTCACTAATCCTACCCTGAGGACCTAGTGGGGGGAGAAAGAAATGAGGCGAAACAAAAAGGGTCAGACATAAGTCTGGTGAGTCTACTGACTTTAACAATATAATCATTAAAGTAACAGGATAAGAACAGAAATTGGATATAAGAGATGACTGTAACATAAGCAGATATGACAAGGTAAGTAAGGTAGAACATCGGCTGTGCTTCTAACCACTACATGATATACTCTGCACTGTACCACATACTAGTTACATACTAAAATTTGATCCCTTTTAAACAAATATAATGATGGTAGCTTCGTGTACCTCTAGTTACTATCATAGGTGCCAACTTGCTCCTATCCTCACTAGTTGTACCCACTACCCTTCCCATTTGATTATGTACCTCTAGCTGCTATCATAGGTATGCACCTACCACAACTAGATGTACCCTCTTATTCGATCGGCTCCCTAACTTGTAGATACATGTGTTGGTCCCACAGTAGGGTGTATCACTCCCCAAAGTGGCAACCCGATACTACTAAAATGCATGGCTTATACCTACACGATGCAACAACATCTTACTACCATCCCGGACCCACGCACGCACATGACTCCGTTGGACTTGCACTGCCATCGCTAACTCTTTATTGACCTCTTACAATCAACCCCAGTAAGCGAGTCCCTGTCCTCGACCTAGTTCGAGCTCATATAGATACTAAAATGGGTTACTAGTTGAAAAGGGTCCACCCACTTGACACAAGCTTCCCTCCTAAGCTTGGTCCCCACTAGGAATTCCCATTTAACCCCTCTTTATCCCCATGTCTAATCACATATCTCATCTTGGTTAAGTGCTTTTATTATGTTTCACATGCAATCCATGTTACCCACTTAACCCTTTATCATCCCCATGTCTAATCACATGTCTCATCTTGGTTAAGTGTTCATTAATATATTATACCCGTATTCTTGGAAGACCCCTCACATTAGATTGTCGTTTTGCGGTTGCTGGATATGCCGGGCGGTTCCGGGCAGGCTTATACTGCAAACCGAATCTAACCTCGTGTCTTTGCATTATTATGCATCTAATTTCTGCCTTTGACCTCTCACATTAGACTGTCATTTGCGGTTTCTGGATATGCCAGGCGGTTTCGGGCAGACTTCTACCACAAACCAAGTCTAACCTCGTGTCTTAGGCGTTCATTATCTCTTCTTTTCTACAAACCCAAATTCAAGTTCTGACTTATTACATATATTCCAATTGCCCATAATTTCCAATTCAAGTTACGTTCATAATTCCAACCCAAGTCATGCCTATAATTCCATGTATATAAATTGTACCAATTTATGCCCCAAATCAATTACATGATTACAAAGCAATTTATGCCCAATTACATATTATTCAATATTTTCCCAAACTTTTCCTAATCGTTCCAACGTTATTCATACGCAAATCTCAACGCAATATGTTAGGCTCGAAGTTAGCCTAATCTCATAAAGAAAAAGGAAAAGAAGAAGGGAAGAGAATCATGACATCAAAATTGGCATAAAATAGGCATATGAAACATGAACTGGCATAGAACAATAATATAGATCCAATAGGCATATGATAACAGTAATTTGGGTATGTGTTTGAAAGATAAGAATTCTACAAAATTGATATGATTCGTCTTACTTACAGGCATGATCATTAAATCTAATTTACAATCCTATCACAATTACTTTTTAATTATATGTGAAAGTAATGTAGACTGACAGCGACATGATTTAGGAGAGAGGATAGATCTGAATCATGATTTCTGAATTTGATTAGCTAAACCGTTGTTGTAGAATTTGATTCTTATCTTCCAATTTGAATACTCCTATTCTGATTTGCTTTGGTGGAGAAGAAAGGCTAGGTTAATTTAGATTTGAGCAGCATGGAGGCGCCATGGATTAGTGTAATGAAATTAGGGTTAGGTTTAGGTGTCTATTTATAGGAGTAATATGTGTATTAGGACCTTTAGATTAGACTAGGAACCATCTGAACCATCCAGACTAGAAAAACACGTCATCCAGCCAATCCCAGAAGGACACATCAGCCCTAGACAACCAAAACACGTCGGCCAGATCTGGGCATATGGGGGTCGACACCCCTATAAGGGGGTCGACACCCCTATAGGGGGATCGACACTCTAGAGCGGGAGATTTCCCGCTCACCCAGATTTGGCTGATTTTGATTTTTGAATTCATTTTTGATTTGTTATTTAATTATTATTAAATTCTGCTAATTCTTGAATTCTTCTAAGCTTCATAACTTCTTCATACTGTATCTGTTTTATGCAAACTCAGGCTCTATTCCAAGCAGAATTCCGAGACGAACGCAATGGCGCAACCGTTTCCCTTAATTCTTCTTATAAAAATTAAGTATTCTTTAATTATCCCTTATGTCATGATTTTAAAATTACGGGTAGTTACATTCTCCTCTCCTTAAAGGATTTCGTCCCCGAAATCTTCAAGTTAAGAAGAATGTATCCTACCATCCATCATCCATCTACTCATCCATCATCCACAAGCATCCATTGTCCTTAAAAGATTTATAATGTTATATGAACATATGCAAAAGTGTGTGTATATGTACCCTATCTAATGCAAAGATCAGGCGGTCTACTGATTCAGTTGACCTCCTTAATGCAAAACATGATAGTGCCATGCATCCATTATGTATGCAAAAGTATCCTAACGATACATATCATTCCTATATGAGTGCACAACCATTCATTCAAATGCATCATCCATATGATAACACATTCAATATACATCCAATAACTCAAATATGCACACTCATTCATATGCAATACGAAAGTGATTGAGCCGATCTAGTGCCTAATGTGTACGTAAATGCATCCACGAGCAACCACTAGCAAACACTTACATCCACTTGCATCCACCAAACATAACATGTCTCAAACACAGGTTTACAACCATAAGATTTTCTACCTAAAGATCGAAGATATAATCGAGAGGTTACATTAAGCGATAAAACAAGTATAAACAAAGCGGTAGAAAAAGGAGTAGTTAAGAACATACCCTCAAAAAGGAAAGGGTACGACGCATGTATCTTGTCTTCAGTCTCCCAAGTCGCGTCTCCTTGATCATCTCCCCGTTGGACTTTAACCAACTTGACCTCTCGGTTGCATAACTTCTTGACCTCCGATTCAAGGGTGCATGTAGCAGCTCGTCTAATCATGGCATCTCGCTCCACTTCCACTTCCCTAAGCATGCTCGGCTCTACTACTTCCGCGGTATCATGTAAACACTTCCGCAAATGTGACACATGAAATTCGTCATGAACACCACTAAGCTTCTTGGGCAACTTCACTCTATAGGCCATCTGTCCAATTCGCTCTGTAATGGGGAATGACCCTACGAACCTTGGTGCCAATTTCCCTATAGACCCAAAATGAACTACATTCCTCAACGGTGATACTTTAATAAAAACCATGTCTCCAACATCGAACTCAAGATCGGTTCTTCTCTTATCAACGTATGACTTTTGCCGGTCTTGCGCCGTCTTCATGCGTCTTTGAATCAAGTCTATTTTCTCCGAAGTTTCTCTAACCATCTCGGGGACAGCAAAATCTTATCTGTAGATTCCCACCAACAAGTATGTGATCGGCAAGGTCGACCATATAGAGCTTCAAAAGGTGCCATGCCAATACTAGTTGGATAGCTGTTGTTGTAGGCGAACTCTACTAATAGAAGATGTTCCTCCCATGTCCCTCCAAAGTCCAAGATGCATAACCTCAAAAGATCTTCTAGAATCCGATTCACTCTTTTTATTTGGCCGTCCGTCTGAGGGTGATAAGCGGTGCTCAAACACAATTGCGTTCCTACCGCCTCTTGCAAGCTCTTCCAAAACTCACTAGTGAAAATGGGATCTCGATAGCTTACGATAATAGAAGGTATGCCGTGTAGACGAACTGTCTCTCGGAGATAAACAGATGCTAACCATGTCGCTATTCTTTTACTCTTAACGGGAATGAAATGGGCGTTCTTGGTAAGTCTATCTACTACTACCCAAATCCCCATATTACCCTTCCTTGACCTCGGTAACGTGTCGATGAAATCCATGGAAACACTTCCCCATTTCCACTGTGGAACCTCTAAGGGTGAAGCAAACCACCAGGCTTCTTTTGCTCAGCCTTGACTTGTTGGCACACTAAGCATCTAGAAACTAACTCAGCCACATCCTTCTTCATTCCGGCCCAAAAGAAAACTCGCTTCATGTCCCTATACATCTTGTCACCACCGGGATGTATGGTCATCTTAGAACGATGTGCTTCTTCAAGGATTTTCCTCCTCAAACTCTCGTCTCGAGATACGCAAAGTCTCTCATCCCTACGCAACCAACCTTTGTCATCGATAGTATACCTTTTAAGATGGCTCGAAGACTCCCCTCTTATGAGCTTGTCTACTATCTCTATCAGTTGTGGGTCATCTCGCTGTGCCGCACCTATCTGTCCAAAAGCGTATGTCGTACCTCTAACGATGCCAACAAACCGGGTACATAATCGATAGAGGATCTAAAGTCAAAGGTAGAGATATACTCTAAACTCTGCCACTCAACAAACAAAGGACTCAAAGTCAACTTCTTTCTACTCAAGGCGTCAGCTACAACGTTACCCTTGCCTGGGGTATATGCAATCTCAAAATCATAGGATGCTAAAAACTCCATCTACCTCTGTTGCCTTAAGTTTAGATCTTTTTGAGAGAACATGTATTTTAGTGACTTATGGTCTGTATACAACTCAAACCTCTCACCAAGCAAATAGTGATGCCAAGACTTAAGCGCAAAAACTATGGCAGCTAACTCTAAGTCGTGGGTAGGGTAATTCTTCCCATGGGCCTTTAACTTCCTTCCACCATTGCATATCACCCTCTCCTCTTGCATCAAAACTGTGCCAAGCCCTGTCCCGCAAGCATCGGTATACACTGTGAACGGTTTACTCCCATCCGGCAAAACTAAAACTGGAGCTGTCGTCAATGCCCTCTTCAAACGTTGGAAAGCATCGTCACAGTCAACATCCCAAGAAAAGGTCAAATTCTTTTTCGTCAATCATGTAAGTGGGGCTGATATCTTGGCAAAGTCCTTGATGAACTTTCTGTAATAGCCCGCCAAACCAAGAAAACTTCTTACTTCCGTTGCATTCCTAGGAATCTTCCAATCTTGGATTGCTACCACCTTCGCGACATCCAATGCTATCCCTTCCTTAGGGACCACGTGCCCTAAGAACCTCACTTCCTTTCTCCAAAAATGACATTTGGAGAACTTAGCTTTGAGTTGATGTGCTCGAAGAGTCTCTAAGACTTCCCTAAGATGTAGGGCATGTTCTTCCTCGCTTCTAGAGAATATCAAGATGTCATCCACAAAGACCACCACAAACTTGTTTAGAAACTCCCTAAACACCCTACTCATCAAGTCTGCGAAATTAGTGGGTGCATTCGTCAAACCAAAAGGCATGACGAGCCATTAAAAGAAACCGTCGGGAGTCCTAAAAGCAGTCTTATCTATACTATCCTCAGCTACCCTCAACTGATGAAATCCTGTAGCTAAGTCCAACTGCGAGAAAACCAAAGCACCAACCAACTGATCGAACAAATTATCTATCCTCGGCAATGGGTGCCTGTTTTTCTTCGTGAGCTTATTCAGCTCCCTATAGTCCACGCACAATCTAAGCGAACCATCAGCCTTTGTAGCAAAAACAACAGGAGCACCCCACTCCGAGATACTTCTTCTTATGAACCCTTTCTCCTCTTCATGCATCAAAGCCATGTCAACAAGTTTTTCGAAAGTAACCTCCATAGGAATGTAGGACATAGCCAACCCATGTAATGGTTCATTCAGACCCTTGGAAAATCTCAAGGCCTTCTTATGTGGTGTATTAATTAATTCCATACCAAATCTTGTTAACTTGTTAAACTTGTTAACGTACTCCTTCACAGACAAACTCCCTTGTTTCAAAGCCAAAAACCTCTCCATGTATAAACTCTCCTCCGCTTGTGAAAGAAATTTCAACTCGAACCTTCATCTAAAGTCTATCCACGTCTCCACTGCACGTCCTCCATTAGTTACTTCCCACCAAAAGGAAGCTTCATCCTTCATTAACCAAGCAGTTAGCTGAACCTTCCTTCCCTCGTCTTTCTCAAAGATACCAAACAAATCCTCCACTTACTTGAGCCAATTCCGAGCCTCAACGAATGTCTCAGTCCCATAAAACGGTTTTCCGTCCATCACACAGAAGTCTTAGCATATCTTAGAAAAAGCGTCTACACGGGGAGGAGGAGGAGGAGCGGCTGCAGCTAGGGGAGGAGAAATGTCTGCTGGGCCTACGGCAGTAACCCTAGCCTCCAGATAACTTCTGAACCAACCTGGTATCTATATGCCCTCGGGTATAATGGGTTCCCCAGACATGCTGAAAGGAAAAAGGAAGAGATTCAAAACAGAGAATCGAAAGATAGATATATGGCTTTTGGGGATTATGTTTTTTCATAATAAACTTTTCTCTTGAAAATACCCTATTTAAAACATGTTTTAGAAAATACTTCTTTCTAAAAATGCTTTTGAAAACGGTTTTCAAAATCTTTTATCTGTTTTGGTAACCTTCAGCTCTGATACCACGTGTAATACCCCATGTCCATTAATGTCACTCACTAAGGGAATGCATTAACTTTAATGGAGTATTATAAGAGTATAGAACAGAATATCACAAGATAGATACATAAAATGGTACTTAAGAAAATTCAAAATTTATTCATTGAAGCGGAAAAGCAAAACATGTCTGGTTACAACATCAAAACCATATGCTAAAGCCAAGTACACAAATATCCATCTAATACAAAATTATTATCAGAGTACATAAAAGTAAAACCATAATCCCACTCCAAATAGCCATACTGGAAAAGAGATAAAGCTGAGCATTACTTTCAACACTTCCAAGAATTTCAAGAAGAAAGGAATCCAAGTCAAGCTTCACTAATCCCACCCTGAGGATCTAGGGGGGGGGGAGAAAGAAAAGAGGCAAAACAAAAAGAGTCAGACATAAGTTTAGCAGATATGACAAGGTAAGTAAGCCAGAACATCGGCTGCGCTTCTAACCACTACACGATGTGCTCTACACCATACCACATACTAGTTGCATACTAAAAGATGATCCCTTTTAAACAAATATAATGCTGGTAGCTTCGCGTACCTCTAATTACTATCATAGGTGCCAACTTGCTCCTATCGCCACTAGTTGTACCCACTACCCTTCCCATTTGATTATGTACCTCTAGCTGTTATCATAGGTATGCACCTACCACCACTAGATGTACCCTCTTATTCGATCTACTCCCTAACTCACAGATATTCATGTTGGTCCCACAATAGGGTGTATCACTCCCTAAAGTGGCAACCCGATACTACTAAAATGCATGGCTTATACCTACATCATGCAACAACGTCTTACCTACCAGTCCGAACCCACGCACGCACATGACTCCGTTGGACTTGCAATCAACCCCAGTAAGCGTGTCCCTGTCCTCGACCTAGTTCGATCTCATATATATATATATATATACTAAAATGGGTTACTGGTTGAACATGGTCCACCCACTTGACACAAGCTTCCCTCCTAAGCTTGGTCCCCACTAGTAATTCCCACTTAACCTATCTTTATCCCCATGTCTAATTACATGTTTCATCTTGGTTAAGTGTTTTTATTATGTTTCACATGCTACCCATGTTACCCACTTAACCCTTTATCATCCCCATGTCTAATCACATGTCTCATCTTGGTTAAGTGTTCATTAATTTATTATAACTGTAATCTTGCAAGACCCCTCACATTAGAGTGCCGTTTTGCGGTTGCTGGATATGTCGGGCGGTTCCGGGCAGGCTTATACCACAAACCGAATCTAACCTCGTGTCTTTGCATTATTACACATCTAATTTCTGCCTTTGACTTTTCTCACATTAGACTGCCGTTTGCGGTTACTGGATATGTCGGGTGGTTCCGGGCAGACTTCTACCGCAAACCAAGTCTAACCTCGTGTCTTAGGCATTCATTATCTCTTCTTTTCTACAAACCCAAATTCAAGTTTTGACTTATTACATATATTCCAATTGCCCATAATTTCCAATTCAAGTTACGTTCATAATTCCAACCCAAGTCATGCCTATAATTCCATGTGAATTGTACCAATTTATGCCCCAAATCGATTACATGATTACAAATCAATTTATGCCCAATTACATATTATTCAATATTTTCCCAAACTTTTCCTAATCGTTCCAACGTTATTCGTACGCAAATCTCAACGCAATATGTTAGGCTCGAAGTTAGCCTAATCTCATAAAGAAAAAGGAAAAGAAGAAGGGAAGAGAATCATGACATCAAAATTGGCATAAAATAGGCATATGAAACATGAACTAGCATAGAACAATAATATAGATCCAATAGGCATATGATAATAGTAATTTGGGTATGTGTCTGAAAGATAAGAATTCTACAGAACTTGATATGATTCGTCTTACTTACAGGCATGATCATTAAATCCAATTTACAATCCTATCACAATTACTTTTTAATTATATGTGAAAGTAACATAGACTCACAGCGACAGGATTTAGAAGAAGGGACAGATCTGAATTCTGATTTCTGAATTTGATTGGCTAAACCATTGTTGTAGAATTTGATTCTTATCTTCCAATTTGAATATTCCTATTCTGATTTGCTTTGGTGGAGAAGAAAGGCTAGGTTAATTTAGATTTGAGCAGCATGGAGGCGCCATGGATTAGTGTAATGAAATTAGGGTTAGGTTTAGGTGTCTATTTATAGGAGTACTAGGTGTATTAGGACCTTTAGATTAGACTAGGAACCATATAAACCATCCAGACTAGAAAAACACATCATCCAGCCAATCTCAAAAGAACACATCAGCCCTAGACCACCAAAACACGTCGGCCAGATCTGGGCATATGGGGGTCGACACCCCTATAGGGGGGTCGACACCCCTATAGGGGGGTCGACACCTATGTCGACTCCCCTAGGGGGGGTCGACGCCCTAGAGCGGGAGATTTCCCGCTCACACAGATTTGGCTGATTTTGATTTGTTATTTAATTATTATTAAATTTTGCTAATTCTTGAATTCTTCTAAGCTTTATAACTTCTTCATACTATATCCGTTTTACGCAAACTCGGACTTTATCCCAAGCAGAATTTCAAGACGAACGCAATGGCGCAACCCGTTTCCCTTAATTCTTCTTATAAAAATTAAGTATTCTTTAATTATCCCTTATGTGATGATTTTAAAATTACATGTTGTTACAGATTCATTTCATCTATTTCTCAGATTTGAGAAAATCATTTATTGTAAGTTTCATCCTTAGTTGCATGTCTTTGTTCTTGGTTTCTATAGGTATCTGAGACATTTTTGAGATTAAAAGCTCCTTTCTTGCTAAGTAAATAAGCTCTATTTCGCTGTAAAATTCAACGATAAGTAAAATCTCATACTTCTAGCTTGAATGAGTTTGCATGTCGAAGTACTATGGTTTTTGCCTGTATAAATTCGTTTACTATAAACATAAATCTAAGATATATGTTTATAGTAATTATGTAGTTTTATGCCTGCTTTCGTGAACCCTATGATCTATGTTTATGTGTCAAATTCATGCCAAAAAAATTCTAGATTTTTTTCTGATTGTTAATTTAAATGCATGCTTGAAATCATGCTCTAATTCAATCTGAAGCCCTATCGAAATCTCGTTGGAAAATCAAACTGAAGAAGGCAGAGGTCCTTGTAGAACTTGCGTTCTATATGTCGACCCATACTCTTGTAGAGTCGATCCAAGGGTTGACCTAGACCTAAGTATAAGTCGACCTATATTAGTGCCAGGTCAAGCTATATATTTCCTACGTTTTTCTCTTTTGGTTTTTGTTTTGAGTGCATTTTCTGATGGTTTTGCTGCAACATTTTGAGCCATTTTAACAGGCTTAATCCTAAACATAAGAGATATGATAGTAATGTCAATTCATATCTCAGATTGATGAGTTTTTGTGTGAGTATTGATACGTTGATTTCAATGAATTTTTATTGAATTTAGCTGATTTGTGCACGAGTTTTATAAAACGATTTCTAAAGAATTTTGGATTCAAAATCCACTTTCAAAATAAGTATTTCATATACCAAAATATAAATATGTAATTATTTCTTAATTTATTTCATAAGTATATAATCGCTATTAAAAAGATATTTTAAAGGAAATAATTTCCAGATGTTTTCAAACAATTTTCAAAAACCCACTTTCTCGAAATATATTTTTTCCATATAAAATCACATGTTTTGCACTCTTTAGGAGAATGAGGATGCGACTTAAACATTATAGTAAACCATGTGGTTTGGGACACATATGTTTATTATATCGGTTAATTTTGGACTTGTTCAATTGAAGCTACACCAATGTGGAGTTAAATGACTTATAGTAAACCGATAAGTGAAAACGTATGGTATTTGGTGCATTATTGTCACTATTTTGGTTTCTGTTAGGAAGTATAATAACCTGCCTTTTCATACCATTCAAGTTGGATATGACACTAACTCAAATCATTTGAAACAATGGATTGTTTTAACCATTGGGTTTAATAAAATCAAATCACAGAACATAGATCTATATCATAGAAACAAAATAGCAGAATAACTCACAACAGAATAAATAACTTAGTAGTTAATGAAGCTACTAATTACAAATGCTCAAAATCAAAATACATTATATCAGAAAAATAAATTAACACATTATAAATCACATAAATATATAGTATATAAAAAAATGATAGAAATGGAATAATTGAATCACCAAGATAACAATAGTAGATAGATAATAAGCTGAATCTTCAATAAATCTCTAACTCTCGAAATATGAATCACCAAAGATGAACTCCTCAGTCTGACTCGAGCATCAAATCAAAAAACAAGACACTCGAGTCACGATTAACGTTCTCAATAGTAAATCAACTCAAGTGAAATGCTCAAATGAAATGTTCAAGTAACTTAGAATGTTTGGATTCCATTCTTTAAGGATCTATTAAATTAGATATTGTTGATGTCAAAAGTTGGTCACTAGTGACGATCAACCCCCAATCGTGCGTTGAACACACGAATAACAATCACAGAGTATAGAAAAGTAAGTAGAAACATGAAACACACTGGATTTTTATAGTGGTTCGGCAAAATCGGTGCCTACGTCCACTTTATATTTACTAATTTTTGAGGATTACAGAATACAACTAATTTTTTCTCGGTGGAAGAGAAGTAGGGATTACAATATCTTTGTAATATTTGAAGTGCACGGTTGGATGCGTTCCAATGTACTGAGTGTGGGTTGGAAGTGGAGGATTCAACACACCTTTCCATTTTTAGTAATGGGGTATTTATAGTTGGAGGAGTGGGATGAGCGGTGTGCCATGTGGTGTGACGACCACCCATAACCCCTGCACCAAACAAGAGGAATATTGCGATGAAAGACGTGCTAGACAGCTATGGATGATATCAAGGTATGATAACAACAACGGAACCTGTCGTAGAACTCACAGCGCAGGGATAAAATATAATAGAACATTTACAACAGATATTGTCAGTGAAGCAGAAAACACTAAAATTTCATAACAACTAGAAAGTAATATCCATACACTTGGATTACGACAATAGTGTTTATACAAATTTGCCTCACTATAGCACTGAGAGAAGAATAACAAATAGCGGAAATCCAAATACTATATAGTGGGAAAGATAAATGCCAGCCTCCTGCTCGCCTCTGAACAACAACATCGTCCTCACTAAGCTGTCACCTGTCACCTTGCCACCTAGTATTCCCATCCAACACCGGATGAATAACCCAAGGTAATAAGAGGGAAACATAAAACCTTGAGTCAGACAACAGTCTTAGTGAGCGATAAAACAACTAACAAACATCATCAATAAAGTATATGAGAATAGGTAGATTAACAAACCAATCTACCAACACCAGAGAAGAACCCAAACCTGACTTCCCCACATCCGACAGTGATAGCTTTACAAAACACATTTCAACCATACATCCACAGAAATCAGAACTACCATTCATTCATGGTAAGAAGAAGCAATCAAACCATAACACTCATAGCATCCAGATTATACATCTCACGTAAACCATTCTAGTCGAATTCAACATCACTTAAGCACAAGCCCCAGAGGCCTAAACCAATATCAGATAAGAACCCAAGAAACAATCTCCTTTGACGTTGGACAATCTACGTGAGATGGTACAAATAGAACAACCAATCATCCATGACTGACTCTGGCTATCACCGCCAATTCTTCATTGAAACTATCGTTAATCGCATGATGGCCAACCTTGCAATATGTCAAGGGCTAATGGTAATCCCGGTTCTAGCAGAATCTTCGTACGCCTTTCAACGATATGTACATAGGCTTTTCAACGATACCCAAGGTACTCGACCAACAACCTTCCGGTCTTTAGGTGCCCCTATTATACCCATGCTTTAAGCCCACTAGAACCTACGACAACAATAATCTCTCAGCCTTCGCATCTCTAGTCATCCAACTCGATGACCATTCATAGATCAAGGAACCTTCTCGAGCAACCATTATCCACCAACTCACGACCTTTGAGTTGTCATACCATTCATTGTTCTATACTGATCAGCGAACACAATTCAATACTTCGAATATTCCTACTTGAATTTACTTCGAAATCACAACATTACTGAATTAACCAAATAACATTAACATAAGGTCCAACATCCATTCACAGCATTCATCAATTTCCTATGAAACAGGCCGACCAATACAAACATCACGACCGATCCGGAGCTCCTCCAAACCGACCCGAAACTACGACCGACCGACCCGACCTCTATCGACCGACCCCTTCTGGTGACCGACCCCACTGGTGACCGACCTCATTACTTTGCATGACCGACTCTTGCTTTACTGACCAACCGACCACCCATTATGGCACCACCGACCCGATCCCATCACATCCGACCGACCCCATCATGGCACGACCGACCGACCGTGGGTGCTCGACTGACCCAATTCTGCTCAACAAACCCCATCACTTGTACTACACTTTGTACTATGCGACCGACCCGTGGCCTGTACTAGTCCAATCCACCACCAAATTCAACCAAAACTTCATCAAACGACCAGATCGATGAAATCTACTCAACCAATTCATCCAATTCAACCACAAACATGATATGAAATCACTAGAAACTTGAATATGACGATCTTCATCAAAATTATGCAGACTTCAACAAAATCATGATAAATGAACATATAAACTAAATTAGATCCTATGGCGATTCATATGAAAATAAACTTATCATGATGTAGATCTAAGGAAAATGACTTGAAAATGATGAAATTAGGATCATAGAACTCATATACTTGATTGAATTCGCGTGAGAGATGCATATCACTCACCAATTCTCCGAAACAACCCCAAAACACTTTGATCTAGATCCGGATAGCGAATAATTTGCTCTAAACTATTCGATTCGATGAACTCTCCCATGGAATGACGTAGATCTAACTTCAAACAAGGTAGATCAAGCTTCAAACAAGGTAGATCTTCGATTCTCTAAGCTTTAATGGTGGAAATGTGAAGAGAATGGAGAAACGGAGGATCCTGTACCTCTTCCAAATGAGAGAATGGAGAAAATAAACTATTCTCCATGCCTCTTACCCCCTATTTATAGTCTTCCACCAGCCCACTAATGGGCCTATCCAAATCAACCCATTATGGCTTACAAAACCTGAACAACCAACTGCAAAACCTTAAAACAATGATTCCTTCCAAACTGCTGAGCCAAATGTTTAATGTGACCACTCTACGGAAAGGGAAACATTGTTTCCTTTCCAGTGGCATAGGTCTCAACACCTAATTCAATCCGAGTCAAATGTTATGCCCTGTACAAGATTGATAGGGGCAAAATGTTCACAAACAAAATTGGTAAAAATTATAGACATGTCTCACATCCCCATAAACAACATATCAAAATATGAGAATGATCCAACCCTCAGGGAATAAAATAAAAATATTTTACGATCCTCCAATATGTAAAATGCGGGTTGTTACGTTCTCCCCCTTTTAGGAATTTCGCCCCCGAAATCCCAAACAAACACAAGCAACCAAAACAATTCCGCATGCGTATCATCCATGAGCAGACAATTCTATCACCCAAACTAGTAGCCATCAAGCTGTACATCCATAGCCTTATCCTAGCATGCAGAATTCTAACAACAACCATAGCACAAGTTACAATGATATAATGATGACACAATATCAATGGGTCGTACCGACGAAGAGTTCTGGATGGGTCGCCTTCGCTCTCTTCTGTTTCCTATGTACAATCGTCGGCATCCTCACTCTATTGTACCTTGACTAGCTTAACCGTCTTTCTCGTAAGCTGTTTTGTGTCATTCCCCGCAACACGAAGCAGCTTATGAGGTCTCGCAACTACGGTCTGAACTTCTAGGTCTTCGTACTGCTCTGGAGATAGAACCACATTAGAATCATGCATGCACTTCCGTAGAAACGACACATGGAAAACATTATGCATGCTCGACATCTTCTCGGGTAACTCCAATCTATATGTCAGCTTTCCTATTCGCTAGACTATAGGAAACAGTCCAACGAACCTAGGGACTAAATTTCCTTTATTTTCGAACCGAACCATATGCTTCAATGGCGAATTCCAAATCTTTACGACGCATACCAGCATAACTCTTCTGACGATCTTGGGTTGCCTTTATTCGTTGCCGAATGATCTCGATACAATCCAATGTCTCTCTTATCATCTTAGGCCCAAGTATCAACTTATCTCCAGTTTTTAACCAACATACCGAAAAAATACATGGTCTACCATATGGTGCCTCGTATGGTGCCATCCCAAAGCTCGACTAGTACCTGTTATTATATGCAAACTCGACTAGATGTAGATGGTCTTCCCACGATCCCCCAAAATCTAACATACAAGCTCTTTGGAGATCTTCCAAAACCCAGTTAACCCTCTCGGTTTGACCATCGGTTTGAGAATGATAAGCCGTACTTAAACACAACTCGGTACCCAAAGCTTCTTGCAGATTCTTCCAAAATCCACTTGTGGACAATGGATCTCGGTCACTCACTATGCTCTTCGGGATACCATAGAATCAAACTATCCATTTCACATAAAGCTCAGCTAATTTTGTTGTTGTCCTAGTCGACCTGACATGAATAAATCTTGCACTTTTGGTCAACCAATCCACGATGACCCAAATCCCTTCATTTTCTGCCCTTGTTCTAGGTAGTCCATCGATATTTGTTCCCACTTCCATGTAGGAACTTCTAATGGCTGAAGCTAACCACTCGGCTTCTTCTATTCAGCTTTCACCAACTAACAGTTCATGCACTTGGAAATGAACTTTCCAATATCTCTTTTCATCCCTTCCTAGTAGTAGGCTCGCTTCATGTCCTGATACATCTTATTACCTCCGGGATGAATCGTCAGCTTCGAATGATGACATTCCCTCAGAACCTCATCTCATAATCCATCGATATTAGGAACAACTAGTCGTCCTTGCTTTCGAAGCCAACCTTCTCGATCGACCTCGAACTCTTTATCCTCTGGTTCCAGCCTCTAGATAGACTCAACAAGCTTTACATCTCGCTCTTGGCTCTCGCCAATCCTTCCAATGAGAGTAGGTCTTATCGATTAGCTTGCCAACATCTCAGGTTCCAACTCACACCTAAGCCTGAAATCAAACCCTGCCAAAAAACTCAAGGCTCTTCCATTCCAAAAACATTGCTCCCAAACTTGCATGTCTTCGACTCAACGCATCTACAACTGTGCTACCCTTTCCAGAAGTATAGGCTATACCAAAATCATACGATGCCAGAAACTCTAACCACCATTGCTGCCAAAGGTTCAGATCCTTTTTGGAGAAACGATACTTCAACGACTTATGATCCGTGAAAAACTCGAATTGAACTCCCAACAGGTAATGTCTCCATATCTTCAGAGCAAACACAATCGCCGCCAACTCTAAATCATGAGTTGGGTGATTCCTCTCATGCGGCTTTAGCTATTGACTCGCGTAGGCCACAACCTTATCCTTCTGCATCAGTACTGCTCCAAGCCCAGTACCACATGCATCAATATACACAATCATCTCTTCATTCCCACTTGGAATGGTCACCACGGAAGCAATCGTCAGTCTCTCCTTCAGGATCCCAAACGCTTTCTCACACTTTGCATCCCATGTGAACACTTGGTTTTCCTTCGTCAATCATGTTAATGGTGCAACTATCTTAGAGAAATCTATAAACCGTAGGTAATAACCTTCCAACCCAAGGAAACTCCGAACATCCGTCGTATTCTTAGGTTGATCCCAGTCCTGTATTGCTACCACTTTAGCGGGGTCAACCGCTATTCCATTTCCAGAAACAACATGGCCTAAGAACCTCACTTCGCTCTTCTAGAAGTGACACTTCGAAAACTTAGCTCTCAGTTGATGTTTTTGCAAGACTTCCAAAACAACTCTTAAGTGCGTCTTATGATCTTCCTCGTTCCAGAAGTAAACCAGAATATTATCCACGAACACAAGCACGAACTTGTTCAACTGATCTCTGAACACCCTATTCATAAGATCCACAATATACGTTGGCGCATTAGTCAACCCGAACGGCATCACCAACCATTCAGAAAAATAAGATGGTGTCCTAAAAGCAGTCTTTGGCACACTATCCTTTGCCACTCTCAACTGGTGGAATCCCGTTGCTAAATCCATTTGAGAAAACACTTTGTCTTCGTGAAGCTAATCGAACAAGTAAATAATCCTCGGCAACGGATACTTGTTCTTCTTGGTCACCTTGTTAAGCTCATGGTAATCCACATACAATCTTAATGAGCCATCTGCCTTGGTTGCAAACACGACTGGTGCACCCCACTCGGAAGCACATCTCCGAATGAATCCTTTTCCCTAAAGGTCGCGAACTTGAACCTCTAACTCTCGATGTTCCTTAGGCGCCATTCGCCTAAGAGGCATAATGATTGGTCTATCACTGTCGACCAAATCGATCCTAAACTCGAGCTCACGATCCACACCGATGACAAGTCTTCCTGTGGAATCACAAGCGAATATATATAGCTGACGAAGACCCCGTCTTCGGGATTACATCTAATCAACACCTTTCGCCCTTCCACATCCCCGACTCCAACCTCTAGCTTCTTGCAATTCACTCTTGCTGCATACCTCTTGAGCCAATCCATACCCAAGATGATCCCAAACCCAGCGATGTTCAAAAAAAAGCAATCACACACAAAAGAGCAACCATGACTCGACAACACTAGACTTCGACACAACATGCACAAACTGAACGAACCCCCAACTGGACTAGTCACAATCAATGGTCTATCACAAATCTCGGGTTCCAAACCCAAGAGGCACACAAGCTCATTACAAATGAAAGAATACGATGCTTCAGTATCGAACAACACACGAAGTGAAACGCCATTAACTGAAAGAATACCTTGAACGGCGACACCCTTTCCCTTCTCCTCTGCCGCTGGAGATCTTGAAGAAGATGGCAGGGCTTTCAAAGCATATGCCTTCACAACCTGCTTGCCCTTAGCTGATTTTGGGCAATCTTTCTTCTCATGCCCAGGCTTTCCACACTTGAAGCACTTCCTCTCAGCTTTAGGATTCTTGCACTCATTAGAGAAATGGCTCTTTTGTTGGCAGTTAAAGCAAACCACCTCACTCTCAGGCTTCTTCTGGCCATCTTTTCCCTTCTACTGTTGCCGCTTCCTCTTCTTGCTGTTACCACCCTGCTGTGGTTTTGGAACCTCCTTGGATGCAACAACAACAACTTCCTCCTTCAGAAACATGCTCTCATGTCTCACTGATTTTTCCACAAGCTTCTCAAATGAATCATCAAGATGTTCCACTAATGATCTTCCTATCTAGGCCTCCAAACCCATAATAAGCTTCTCGTTCTTCTGATAGGGTGTATCAATGTATGAACGAGCGTATCTGGACAAGGCCTCGAAATCAGAAACATAATCAAGCACAAAACAACCATTCTATTTCAGCTCTACGAACTTCTTGAACAAAACATACTTCTGAGCAGTGCAGATAAACTTTGTCTCGAATTTAACTTGGAACTGTTCCCAAGTTATTTCCTTTTCTCGAGTCTCAAGCGTTATCGAATTCCACCACTCCATGGCCCTGCCCTGTAGTTGCCTTGATGCAAGCTTTCTCTTAGTTGCATCATCCATTCCCAAATCTCCAAAAATATGAACACAAGAATCTAACAACCTTTGGACCTCTTCCGTTGGCTCCGTTCCTTTTGAATGGTTTTCCTCCCTGAGATGTATAGTCTTTACAAAGCTTCGCAAAATCCACAAAACTAGGAACTTGCACGGCTACATCTACCGTGGTTGCCACTAGAGCGGGTACTCTTCGCATGAATGCTTCCATCATGGCCTCAAACATGGCTAGGTAGTCTGGTGCACCACCATTACCCCCTCCATGCACAACCCCCTCCCTAGTAGTATGTCTTGAAGCACGTTGACTCATTCTAAATCTGTAAATTAGAATGATTAGCCACTTACAAGAAAAGCTGCTAAAGAAGTACAAACACTACTATACTATATAGTATCATATAGTATACATCCATCAAAATCTACAAATAAGTCTCTCTTACGTGATTACGTCTTTGAACTTTGACTAAAATTGTTAACCAGAGCTTTGATACCAAATGTGACGACCGCCCATAACCCCTGCACCAAACAAGAGGAATAATGCGCTGAAAGATGTGCCAGGCAGCTATGGACGATCATCAAGGTATGATAACACCAATGGAACCTGTCGTAGAACTCACAGCTCAAGGATAATATATAATAGAACATATACAACAAATATTATCAGTAAAGCAGAAAACACTAAACTTTCATAACAACTAGAAAGTAATATCCATACACTTGATTACGACAATAGTGTTTATACAAATTTGCCTCACTACAGCACTAAAAGAAGAATAACAACCAACGGAAATCCAAATACTATATAGTAGGAAAGATAATACGCCAGCCTCCTGCTTGCCTTCGAATTGCAACATCGTATTCACTATGCTATCACTTGTCACCTACCTCCTAGTCTTCCCATCCACAACCAGATGAAAAGCCTAAGGTAATAAGAGGGAAATATAAAACCTTGAGTCAGACAACGGTCTTATTGAGCGATAAAACAACTAACAAACATCATCAATAAAGTATATGAGAATAGTAGATTAAAAAACCAATCTAGTAACACCAGAGAAGAACCCAAATCTGCCTTCCCCACATCCGACAGTGATAGCCTTTACAAAACACATTTCAACCATACGTCCATGGAAATCAGAACTACCATTCATTCATGATAATCAGAAGCAATCGAACTATAACACTCATAGCATCCAGATTATATATCTCATGTAAACCATCTTAATTGAATCCAACATCCCTTAATCACAAGCCCAAGAGGCCTAAACCAATATCTCCTTCGACATTTCTACGTGAGATGGTACAAACAGAACAACCAATCATCCATGACTCACTTTGGCTATCACCGCTAATCCTGCTTTGAAACTATCGTTAATCGTATGACGATCAACCTTACCATATGTCAAGGGCTAATGGTAACCCCAGTTCTAGCAGAATCTCTGTACGCATTTCAACGATACGTACCTATGCCTTTCAACGATACCTAGGTTACTCGAACAACAACCTTCCGGTCTTTAGGTGACCATATTGTACCTTAGCTTTGAACCCACTAGAACCTACGACCACAATAATCTCTCGGCCTTCGCATCTCTAGTCATCCAACCCGATGACCATTCATAGCTCAATCAACCTTCTAGAGCAACCATTATCCACCAACTCACGATCTTTGAGTTGTCACCTCATTCGTTGTTCTATATCGATCAATGAACACATTTCAATACTTCAAATATTTCTACTTGAATTCACTTCGAAGTCACAACATTATTGAACCAAATAACATTAACATAAGGTCCAACATCCATTCATAGCATCCAACAATTTGCTACGAAACAGGCTGACCCATACAAACATCACAACCGACCCGGAGCTCCTCCAGACCGACCCGAAACTATGACCAACCGACCCGACCTCTACCAATCGACCCGCTCTGGTGACCGACCCCACTGGTGATCGACCCCATTACTTTGCACGATTGACTCTTGCTTTGCTGACCGATCGACCACCCATTATGGCACAACCGACCTGATCCCATCGTAGCACGTCCGATCGACCCCATCATGGCATGACCGACTGACCCCATCATGCACGACCGACCCGACCTTGGATGCTCAACCGACCCCATTTTGCTCGACCGTCCCCATTTAGTTCGACCGACCCCATCACTTGTACTACACTTTGTACTATGCGACCAACCCATGGCCTATACTGGTCCAATCCATCACCAAATTCAACAAAAACTTCGTCAAACGACAAGATCGACGAAATCTACTAAACAATTCATCCAATTCAACCAAAAAAATGATCTGAAATCACTAACAACTTGAATATGATGATCTTCATCAAAATTATGCAAACTTCAACAAAATCATGATAAATGAACATATGAACAAAATTATGGATCTAACTTGCATGAACATATAAAATCACATAGAAATTACCAGTTTAGAGTTGCTAAATTAGATCCTATGGCGATTCATATGAAAATAAACTTACCATAATGTAACCTAAGGAAAATGACTTGAATGATGAAATTAAGATCATAGAACTCATATACTTGATTGACTCCGCGTGAGAGGTGCATATCACTTTTTAATTCTCCAAAACAACACAAAAACACTTTGATCTAGATCTGAACAGCGAAGAATATGCTCTAAACTCTTCGATTCGATGAACTCTCCCTTGGAATGGCATAGATCTAACTTCAAACAAGGTAAATCTTCAATTTATAAGCTTTAATAATGGAAAGGTGAAGAGAATAGCGAAATGGAGGATCCTCTAGCACTTCCAAATGAGAGAATGGAGGAAGTAAACTATTCTCTATGCCTCTTACCCTCTATTTATAGCCTTCCACCAGCCTACTAATGGGCCTCTCCAAATCAGTCCATTATGGCTTACAAAATCTGAACAACCAACTGCAAAACTTTAAAACAGTGATTCCTCCCAAATCGCTACCCAAATATTTAATGTGACCACTCTACGGAAAGGGAAACATCATTCCTTTCCAATGCCACAGGTCTCAACACCTGATTCAATCCGAGTCAAAAGTTATTGCCCTGTACAAGATTGTTAGGGGAAAAATGGTCATAAACAAAATTGGTAACAATTATGGACATGTCTCACATCTCCATAAACAACATATCAAAATATGAGAATGATCCAACCCTCAGGGAATAAAATAAAAATAGTTTACGATCCTACGATACGTAAAATGTGGGCTGTTACATGTGGCTTGCCTCTTTTGCGGAGCTTGGACACGTGGAGCTCGATCAGGCTGAATAGTTGCAACGGTGGGACATGGTATACTACTGAGTAATAGTTCTCTCGAGAATTGCGTCTTGCATGGCACTTGAACTATGGTATATCAAAAGCAGCATTTTTCTGGAAGAGTTTAACCACTTTGATTGCCTTGAGAATCGGGCTTCGTTGGGTGACTCATATGGATATTTCTAAGTAAATTTGATCGATCCAAATTTTAAGGAGAGGTCGACTTGATCGGTTGGGAGAGAGATTATGCAGGGAAGAGATACGCCACTATTAGAAGGAATATGGATCAAGCCGAGCCTTGTTTGGACATAAAGGGTCGTCCGTTGGGATCAGTCAGTACTATTTGATGAGCCTTTTGACATTGGGCTCTAATCCATTGAGCCATGATAGATTTTGCCAAAAAGTTGGTCAATACTTTGCCCCTTAGAATACATCTCCTTTAGTAAAGGGAGATGACTTCTGGATCTTCTAAAGGATGTTGCATCAGAGCTCAATGTGCAGGTTAGCTTTGGTTACTTCGAACCATATTAAGGCCAGAAATCTGATGATCCCGATGGTTGTATCAAGGCCGAAAAACTAACAATCGGTGTAGATCATATTAGGCCAGAAAATCGACAACCACTGAAGACCGTATTAAGGCGGGGAATGTTAAATGATTAGTCGTTGACAAACTTTGTCATGATATCCAGTGCCTGCATAGATGGTAGGGGCCATTCTAGGTTTAGAGATGGCTGCAAGCTCGGTTGGAAAATGGTGGCGAGTATTAACCATATTCGGCTTGAAGAGTTGGCGAGCATAAACCATACTCTGCTTTGCCTGGTGAGACGGTATAGTCGGTTGTTCTAGGGCCTCTAAGGTCTGATCCTGACTGTGTTTTAGTGAGTAATTAGAAGGTTTGAACATAAATCATGCCTTTGAAAATGTATTGTGAAGTTTTGGCGAGTGGAAATTACACTCGGCTTGAAGAAGGGGTGAGTATCAATCATACTCGGCTTATGGAGTTGGCGAGTATTAACCATACTCAGCTTATGGAGGTTTAACCATACTCGGTTTATGGAGTTGGTTAGATATGATGGTGAGTATCAATCATACTCGGCCTTAGCAAGTGTTAACCATGCTCGATTTGGGAAGTTGGTTTAGGCTATGGTGGCAGGCATCGACCATAGCTTAGCTAGCGCTGACCATATTTGGGTCATCGAGCATCGATCATGCTTGGCTTGAATCGTTCAAACATAATCCATGTTAGGAAACGAAAGCTTATTTATGTTAAAGAGCTATTACAGGTGAATGAAAATAAATTCTAAGGGAGTGATAGTTGAACCCAGAGCATGCCTAGGAGTTAAATCCTAACTCAGCACGTGTGTACTTCAACATACCCTCATTATTGAAAGAAACAATAAAAGTACATTTCTTATATGGGAGAAATCTAAATCTTATTAATTAATGATGATGCCACGATTGCTGGGCTCAGGGTCCTTTCCATTTCTGGGAGCTCGAGGACCGGCCTGAGGAGCTTGAGTAGAAGATTGTGGCGGCACAGCCTGTGTAGGTATCTTGACGCACTCGGGAAGTTCTCCATGCCTAACCCTATCCTTGATAAGGTCGTGCAAGTATCTTCATTCACTGGTTTTGTGGCATGTCATATTGTGGTACATGTAGTGCTTCCCAAAGTTGAGTTCCTTTTGGGTCGGCTCCCTTCGAGGAGGTTTTGGGAAGGGTAGAGTTCCTCGTACGTCAAGATAGATGTTGAGCAAGGAGGAGTTGAGCTCGGTGTATTGATCATATTTGTTTTCTATCCGGAGTCGTACGTTGTGATCATTCTTGTCCAAGACTTTTCCTTTACCCTTGTTTTAGCCATTAGTGTTGGATGTACCTCCGTCCTTGGTGGCAAGCACCTTGAGGCTCTCCATCTCGATGCTAGCATCTTCTTGCTGGAGGACTTGGTCTGTATCGGCATAGAAGTCATCAATGTCCCTGGGGGATTCCTGGTTAAAGAGATCCTGAATTCCGATCAGATCTAAACCCTTGCAATGGCGGCCATAAGCACCATCGATGGCTCAGGTCGATCGACTGATGTTATAGTTGCGCTGAATCTTTCTATGAAGGATCAGAGAGTCTCTCCGGGTTGTTGTTTGATGGTGGTGAGGAACATGATGCTCTTTGGTCAGGAGATGTGAACTTAGAATTGCTCAATGAATCGGATGACCAACATATTCCAACTGTTGATCGACTCAGTTGTTAGCTGTCGGAACCACATACCAGCTATGTCGGTGAGGAAGAGAGGGAAGCACTTGGCCATGACGTTGGTCGATGCAAAGAGTACTTCCATGTGACACATGTGTCGCATGAGATGGATGGTCAGGTCGGTCTGGCCGTTGTAGGGATCCATGACCAGAAGCTTGAAATCTAGAGGATTTTGGGAATTTATGATTTCCCTGGTGAATGGACTGTAATGGATGTCATTCACATCCTGCTGAGAAGACGTGCCCCGAGTGAAGCATCTGGTGATACTTGCAAGCTGGCTTCCATCTCCGAGGATTCGTTGCCATGAATCCAATTCTGTACTGGGGACATTACTGAGAATCCTAGGGTTAGGATCCGTTGAAAGCATGCTCGGAAGGGGAACGATTGGTTGGGTTAGACCTCCAAGAGTTTAGTGAAGGTGAGAGTGAGGGTGAATCCTACCCTCGGGTTATGGTTTAGCCGCTCCTGGGGTCGTTTGGTTGTTATTAGACCGAACCATACCAGTTACTGTTGGGAGTAATGGGCTCAGGCGAGTGGTACCCATCTGGAGCCCGGCATTGCCTCCCGGAGCGATATTAGAAGGATTTACGGTAATGTTTCCCTTCATTACGTTGGGGACCGGTATGGTAGAGTGGTCTTAGTGACACAGAGAGTTGCCATCACCAGCTCTTATATGACGATCACCCATAACCCTTGCACTAAACTAGAAGAATAATGCGCTGAAGGGTGTGCCAGGCAGCTATGGACGATCATCAGAGTAGGTAAACAACAACGGAACCTGTCGTAAAACTTACAGCGCAAGGATAAAATATAATAGAACATATGCAACCGGTAATAGTAATGAAGCATCAAATAGCAAACTTTTGAAACTTTCTCAACATCCTGAAAGATTATCCAACTGATACCAAAGTTTGTACATAAGGCCTCACTACAACCCTCATAAAGCACTCAAACAGCGAAAATAGAAATACTAGATAGTAATGAAACTGGTATTCCAGCCTCCTGCTCGCCTCCGCACAGCAGCACCATCCTCACTAATCACCTGTAACCTGCTACTTAGTCTGCCCATCCACAACCGGATGAACAGTCCAAGGTAATAAGAGGAGACATAAAACCTTGAGTCAGACAGTAGTCTTAGTGAGCAATAAAACAACTAACAAACTTCAATAATACAGTATATGAGCATGGGTAGATAAGCAAACTAATCTACACACAACACTAGAGAAGAACTCAACCCAATCTTCCCCACATCGGACAGTGAGAGCCTTTACAACAACATTTCAATCGTACACTCATGGAAACCAGAATACCCATTCGATCATGGCAAAGCACTTATGACATCCAATTATAAGTATCTCACGTAAACCATCCTAATAGAATTTCACATTTCTCAAGCACAAGCCCTAGAGGCCTAAACCAATATCATACAAGCAATCAAGAAACATCTCCTTCGACGTTGAACAGTTTACGTGAGACAGGACAAACAAGGCAACTAATCAACCATGACAGACTCTGGCTATCACTGCCAATCCTGCTTTGAAACCATCGTTAATCGCATGACGACCAACCTTGCCATATGTCAAGGGATAATGGTAACCCCAGTTCTAGCATAAACTCCATATATCCAACCTTGACAATGTCCAACCTTGACAACTAGGCCTTTCTACAAGACCCAGGGTACTCGACCTACAACCGGTCTTTTAGACGTCTCTAATGTACCCCTGCTTCGAGCCCGCTAGAACTTATGACAACAATAATCTCTCGGCCTTCGCATCTCTAACCCAACGACTTTTCATAGCTCAAGCAACCTTCTCAAGCAACCATTATTCACCAACTCACGACCTTTGAGTTGTCATCTCATTCGTTGTTCTACGCCGATCAACGAACACCTTTCAGCACTTCGAACCTTCCTACTTGAATTTACTTCGAATTCACACCATCACTGCGCTATGGCTAGGGTTCGGGGGGTTGCCCCAAAAATATATTTTTTCAAGATCTTTTTGTTCAAATCTGAATCGTACCCGAAAAATAATTTTTTCAAAAATAATCCTGGAGCACCTACTGATCGCCCCCCCCTCGGAGCACCCACTGTCCTCCATGAAACACACCCACTGATCGGCCTGAAGCACCCATCGATTGGCGTGAAGCACTCCCACTGGTATCCGTGAAACACACCCACCGATTGGCCTGAAGCACCCACCGATCAGTGCACTTGAAACATCCACCAATCAGCCCTTCTAAACCTCCACTGGTCGATCCTCTGAAGTACAACTGATCGGTCCTCTGAAGTATCACCCCTGGCTTATTCCCTAAGACAAGGTTTTAGACCGATCGGTCCACTGTACAGCCCCAATTCAACCCCAATTTCAACCAAAACTTCGCCAAACAACTATATCGACGAATCTACTCATCCAATACATCTAATACAATCATAAGTATGTTATGAAACTACTAACATCTTGAAAATAACAATTATCATCAAATTATGCAAATTTCACCAAAAACCATAATAAATGAACATATGACCTAAACTGCGAATCTAACTTGCATAAACATGCAAAATGGCATAAGAATTACCAGTTTAAACATGCTAACTTATATCATAGGGTGATTTGTATGAAAATGGACTTAACATGGTATAGATCTATGGTGAAACACTTGAATTTGATGAAAAACATGAACAAACACTCACATGCTTTATTGAATCCATGTGAGAGATGCATATCACTCACCGATTCCCCAAAACAAGCTAAAATTGACGAAATAAGAATCCGGACAGCAAGTACCTCACACCAAACCTCTTGATCTGATGAACTCTTGCCTCAGTTGATGTAGATCTAGCCTCCAATGGTGTAGATCTATGATTTCCCTCCTTGGATTTTGATTTTTAATGGTGGAAAGGTGTTAGAGGAAGGAGGAGCTCAAGGCCACCAAATGAGAGAATAGAAAACTAAAACCATTTCCCATATCCCTTACCCCTTATTTATAGTTTCCACTAGACCATTAATGGGCCTCTCCCAAATCAGCCCATTAGGCTCCCAAAACCTGGATAGCCAACTGAAAAATCTTAAAACAACGATTTCTCCCAAACCGCTAAGCCAAATCTTTAATGTAACCACTCTATCGAAAGACAATCATCAATTCCTTTCCAATGGAATAGGTCTCACCCTCTGATTCAACCTGAGTCAAAAGTTATTCCCTATACAAGACTGACAGGGGTAAAATGGTCACAAACAAATTCAGTAAAAATTATGGACATGTTTCACATCCCCATAAGCAATATATCAGAAGATGAGAATGATCCAACTGTAACACCCCGAATTTCAATTAACACTAATAGTTAGTAATTAAAATATAATTAATCTCAGATGGAAGAACCAGGGGAAACGGGCTGCGTCATTTCGCTCGTCTCGGAAAAATACGCGAAATAGAGTCCGAGTTTTCGAGAATCGGAGTCCGGATGGCCCGGTTATGGCCCAAAGAAGTTTTAGGAAGTTTAAATTTAAAAAGCAGATTTGAAAAACAAGTTTGGAGCCAAAAGAGGAAAGGGGGGAAAAATTCCCGCCTAGCCCCGTGTCGACAGCCTTGTCGACAGGGGTGTCGACAGGGGTGTCGACAGCCCTGTCGACAGGGGTGTCGACACAGGGTGTCGGCCCTGCTGGTCTGGGTGCACCAGGTTTGGTCTTGGCTGAGTCTTGGGCTATGTTCTAGAGGGTTCCTAAATCTAAGGGTCCTAATCTAATCTAGGGTTAATCTAAGGGCCTAAAACACTTTCTAATCCTATAAATAAGACCCTAACCCTACCCTAATTCATTCATAATTAAACCTAGTAACTAAACTATGGCAAAATGCTAGCTCTCATGGCCTCCACTAATTTTATGAAGAGGGTTGTATGCTAATCACTCTCTAATCAACCTCTAATCCCTTCTTAGCATCTTAATCTTCTTCATTTGGTGTGCAAAGTTGCTAGTTGTGAGTTTCTATCACTTTGATGATCTTTTGGTAAACTAATTAGATGAGATGTGATGAGATTTATGGTTTTGTATGTGGGTTAATGAGCTTTGAAATCATATGATATGATGTTAGCATTAATCTTATGTTTATGCATGTTGAGTATGTATGTTTATGCATGTTGAGTATGTAAGTTTATGCAAGTTTAATATGAAGTAAGTTATGCATGATGCTAAATATGCAAGTTGTGGGCTATGTAATCATATGCATGTTATGCAAGTTCATAGTGATATGCTATGCAAGTTACATGTATGTAAATATGCAAGTTACATGTTTGTTAATATGCAAGTTACATGTATGTTAATATGCAAGTTACATGTTTGTTAATATGCAAGTTACATGTTTGTTAATATGCAAGTTACATGTTTGTTAGTATGCAAGTTACATGTATGTAAATATGCAAGTTACATGTTTGTTAATATGCAAGTTACATGTTGGTTAATATGCAAGTTACATGTATGTAAATATGCGAGTTACATGTTTATTTATGTGCAAGTTACATGTATGTAAATATGCAAGTTACATGTTTATTAATATGCAAGTTCATGATGACACACTATGCAAGTCTATAAGCTAATATGCAAGTTTGTTATGCAAAATGAATATGTAAGTTATGTGACATATTATATGCAAGTTATGTGACATGTTATGCAAGTTCATATGCAAGTTATGTGTTTGTTAATATGCAAGATGGCACCTTTGAAACATGTTCATTCATATGCAAGTTGACACCTTTTATATGTGTTATATCATGAACGAAATTACGTGGGAACGATGGGGTAATTAAATGCATAAGTTAATAAGATTGTGTGAAATTAATATAATTATGCATAACACAAAATAAATAAACATAGTATGGGAATTTGCCTATTTGGTTAGGTGTACCCATATTATGTGTTGGGAATTTACCTATTGAGTTAGGTCTACCCCATGGGAATTTACCTATTAAGTTAGGTCTACCCATGTTAAGAAAACTTGATTAATTAGGGATAATTAATATAAAATTATGAGGGTGATTAATTAGGTGTAATTAATTGACTAAGACACGAGGTTGGACTCAGTTGTAGCGTAAAACTGCCCGGACCCAACCGGCTTAACCAGTTGCTACAAATGTTAGCCCAATGTGAGAGGTCTTAGGCACAAACTAAATACGTAATTAATGTAAAGACACGAGGTTAGACTCTGTTATGACATAAGGCTGCCCGGACCCAACCGGCTTAACCAGCGGTCATAAAAGACAGTCTAATGTGAGAGGTCTTTACAAAGGTTACGTTCTTAATTAATTAATTAAGAAACACTTAACCACATTAGCATGTAGAGGGACATGAGGGGTTAAGTGGGTGCCTTGGGTGGCATGAGAAAATCTAGTGGTTGCCTTGGGTGGCAATAGAAAATACGATTAGAATACTTAACCGAAATGAAACATGTAATTAAAACATGATTAAAGGGTTAAGTGGGATATACTAGAAAAAGGGACAAGCTTAGGTGGGTAGCTTGTGGAGGCCCATTTCAACCAGTAACCCATACGTATCTTTGTGGGCTCGACCCATGTCGAGGACGGGACACGCATACTGGGCTTGACTGTAAGAGGCAAACGGGTTAGCGGTGGCAACGCAAGTCCAACGGGCTTCATATGCGTGAGTGGGCCCGGGCTGGTAGGTAAGCCGTTGTTGCATCGAGTAGATATAAGCCGTGCACCGTTAGTTTTATCAGGTTGCCACATTGGGGAATGATACATCCCACGGTGGGGCCAGCACGGGTATCTACGTTAGGGAGCCGATCGAATGGGGAAGTAGTGTGTACACCTAGTGGATTGTAGGGCCCCGTGGCGCCTACTTGGTCACCTAGGGGTACGCAAGTACTATTTAGTTAATTTTATAAGTCCTTAGGTGGGATCAACCTTTAGGTTAGAAACGACTGGTGTGGTGCAGTTTAGTAATTTACCTTAGGGAGGGTAGATGCGTCTTTATCCTTTATCTTAGTTCAGTTGACTGCTTAGGGTACCCATTTATCCCTATATGTTACCGTATATCAGTTCATATCTTCTCTGGTTACTTTAACGATTGTATTGTTAAAGTTATAGGACTCGCTCAGACTTATGTCTGACCCCGTTGTTTTTATCTTTTTCCCAACCCTCAGGTCCTGTGGTGGATCCTAGCAGTAGCGGAGCTTGATCGGATTGCTGTTCCAGTCTTGAGGAGCTTGGATAGATGTAAAGCTCCAGTTACCCAGTTATCTTTTCTTTTGTTTTGGCTATTGTATGAGAGTGGGATTATGTATTCCTTTATTTTGATGGATATTGTACTTGACCTTTATTATGGTTTTATGATGTAACCAGACATGTTTTACTTCCGCTGTTATGAGATGATGTTTTAAAATTTCAAGTACTATTTATATCTGTCTTGTTGTAATTTTTCTGTTCTATATTCACTAAAATACTCCACCGATGCTATGGCATTCCCTTAGTGAGTGATCATAGCGGGAGTGGGGTGTTACACGTGGTATCAGAGCTTAAGGTTACCAGAACAGATAAAATTTTTGAGAAAAACTATTTTCTAAGAGTATTTTCGAAGAAAGTATTTTCAAAAGCATGTCTTCTAAGAGAAAAAGTTTTTGAAAAAGAAAAGCATAATCCCCAATAGCCATATCTTTATCTTTCGGAATCTCCTTTTTGAATCTTTCCTCTTTCGTTTCAGCATGGCTGAAGATCTTAACATCCCGGAGGGTTTAGTTATACCACTATGGTATAGGAGGTTGCAAGAGGCTAGGGCCGCGGCTGCGGGTCCGGCCAATGCTACTACACCAGAGACAACCGCTCCTCCTCCTCAGCCTAGAGTGGATAATTTTGCTAAGGTTTGCAAGGAGTTCAAGGCTATAGGAGGAAAACCTTTTCTAGGTTCAGAGACTTTCGTAGAGGCTAGAGATTGGCTTAAGGAAGTGGAAGAGTTGCTAGATATCTTTGAAGTGGAAGAGGGAAAGAAAGTCAAGTTGGCGGCTTGGTTAATGAAGGGAGAGGCCTCGTTCTGGTGGGAGGTCACTAATGGAGAACGCCCGGTTGACTCTTGGGCAGATTTTAAGCAAAGGTTTGGGGCTAAGTTCCTCTCAAGGGCGGAAGAGAATCTGTTTATGGAGAAGTTCTTGAATTTGAAGCAAGGGAATCTCACGGTGAAAGAATATGTCAACAAATTTAATCAATTAGCGAGATTTGGCATAGAGTTGGTGAATACACCGGAGAAGAAGGCTTTGAGGTTCGTTAGAGGCTTGAACGAACCATTGCAAGGAATAGCTATGACTCACATTCCTATGGGGGCCACCTTTGAGAAACTTGTCTATATGGCACTTATGCATGAGGATGATAAGAATTCTAAGGCACCAGAGAAAAAGGGGGATCAGAAGAAACCGCAACAACAACAACAAGGCAAGGGCGGGAAAGGCAATGGTGACAAAAAGAAGACGAAGAAGAAGTGCTTCAATTGTGGAACACCAGGACACCTCAGTAAGGATTGTCGCAAAAAGAAGAAGACCGGTTGCTTTCATTGTGGTGAAGCAGGGCATCTTGTGAAAAATTGCCCAAAGAAGGGGCAGAAGACGGGGTCTACCTCAGGAGGTCAGGTGCAAGCTCTTATAGCACCACCTCAGTCAGGGGGGCAAGTTCAGGTTCTCTCAGTTCCACCGATTCAGCAGAGAGGTAGAACTATTTCCGTTGAAAGTCTGGTTTTTCTGTTTGATCATCCAGTTCGTACTTTGTTTGACTCTGGCGCATCGCATTCTTTTATCTCATCATCGTTAGTTGAGTCACTGCACTTAGACACCAGTCTAGTTGATGATCCCTTGGTTGTTTCAAACCCAATTGGGGGCTCTATATATCTGTCTATGATATGTTTGGGTTTGAAGATTTCTATACTTAGCGTTGAGTTTAGATGTGATGCTTTTGTATTGGGCTTCACGGGCTATGGGCTGATCTTGGGCATGGACTGGTTATCCAGTAATGGTGCCGTTCTTGATTGTGAAAGGAGAGTTGTCAGGCTTATGACCCGCTTGGGTAATACTCTCGAGATCTCTTGTAATCCCATGGAATCTGTTTTGCTAAGTTATCTTGAATCGCTCGATGCTTCGGTCGAGAGTTTGCGTTCTGTCAAAGTAGTCCGGGAATATCCGGATGTGTTTGAAGAAGTAAAGGGTTTGCCGCCGAAGCGGGAGATAGATTTCCGAATTTATTTGGTGGATAATGCCAAACCAGTGTCTTTGCCAGTGCGCCACATGGCTCCTCGTGAGAGAAGAGAACTTCATAAGCAAGTAGGGGAGTTGCTTGAGAAGGGGTTCATAAGGCGAAGTATATCGGAGTGGGGAGCTCCAGTAGTGTTTGCCACGAAGGCGGATGGGTCCCTCAGACTTTGTGTGGATTATAGGGAACTTAATAAGCTCACAAAGAAGAATAGACACCCATTACCGAGGATAGATGATCTCTTTGATCAGTTGGTTGGCGCCTCAGTATTTTCACAAATGGATTTAGCTTCAGGGTTTCATCAGTTGAGAGTGGCGGAGGACAGTATAGAGAAGACTGCTTTCCGGACTCCGGATGGTTTTTATGAGTGGCTAGTGATGCCATTTGGGTTGACAAACGCCCCTGCATACTTTGTTGATCTCATGAGTAGAGTGTTCAGAGAGTATCTGAATAAGTTTGTAGTAGTTTTTGTGGATGACATCTTGGTCTTTTCCAAAAGTGAAGAAGAGCATGCCTTACATCTCAAGGAAGTGTTGGAGACTCTTCGAGCGCATAGTCTTAAAGCTAAATTCTCTAAATGTCATTTTTGGAGAAGAGAAGTGCGATTCTTAGGGCATGTGGTCTCTAAGGAAGGGATAGCTGTGGATCCCGCAAAGATAGTATCTATCCAGGATTGGAAAGTTCCTAGAAATGCTACCGAGGTAAGAAGTTTCTTGGGGTTGGCAGGATATTATAGGAAGTTCATCAAAGACTTCGCGAAGATATCAGCCCCATTAACCCGCTTGACGAAAAAGAATCTGGTTTTCTCATGGGATGTAGATTGTGATGATGCTTTCCGACGGTTAAAGAGAGCTTTGACCACCGCTCCAGTTTTAGTGCTTCCGGATGGGAGTAAGCCGTTTGTTGTTTATACCGATGCTTGTGGGACAGGATTAGGCGCAGTCTTGATGCAGGAGGGAAGGGTAATAGCCTATGGAGGGAGACAATTGAGAGTGCATGAGAAGAATTACCCTACCCATGATCTAGAGTTGGCCGCGATTGTTTTCGCACTTAAGTCTTGGCGCCATTATCTTCTTGGTGAGAGATTCGAGTTGTTCACCGACCATAAATCATTGAAGTACTTATTCTCTCAGAAGGATTTAAACTTAAGACAACAAAGGTGGATGGAGTTTTTAGCATCCTATGATTTCGAGATAGCGTACACTCCTGGCAAGGGTAACGTGGTGGCAGACGCCTTAAGTAGAAAAAGGCTATCTTTGAGTCCATTGTTCGTGGAACGGCGAAGCTTGGAGTTTCTTTCTTTGTTCGACTTCAGACCTTCTGTTGATTTTGTACCTGGTTTGTTGGCATCCTTGGAGGTTAGACCTACTCTCTTGGGACGGATTGGCGAGGCTCAGCGAGGCGACCCACAGTTGGTTGAGTTGGTAGAGAAGCTGATAAGGGGGGAATCGTCCAGCCATTTGGGTAGATACACCATAGATGATAGGGGATGGTTGCATAGAGACGGTAGACTTTGTGTACCGCAAGATGAGGGTTTGAAGAAGGCTATTTTGGATGATGCACATCGTTCAAGAATGACTATTCATCCCGGTGGAGACAAAATGTACCAAGACATGAAGAGAGTTTTCTTCTGGGCCGGTATGAAGAAAGATGTGGCCAAGTATGTGGCTAGATGCTTAGTATGCCAACAAGTTAAAGCGGAGCAAAGGAAACCCGGTGGGTTGCTGCACCCATTGGAAGTTCCGCAATGGAAGTGGGATAGTGTCTCAATGGATTTCATCGATGGGTTACCGAGATCGAGGAAGGGCAATACGGGAATTTGGGTTGTGGTAGATAGACTTACCAAGAGTGCCCATTTTATACCCGTAAAGAGTAAGAGGACCGCTCCATGGCTTGCTTCAGTCTATGTTAGAGAGATTGTTAGATTGCATGGCGTGCCATCCAGCATTGTGAGTGATCGAGATCCTATCTTTACTAGTGAGTTTTGGAGAAGTTTGCAAGAGGCGGTAGGGACTCAGTTGTGTTTGAGCACCGCATATCATCCTCAGACGGACGGTCAGACCGAGAGGGTGAACCGTATCTTAGAAGATCTTTTGAGGCTTTGTATCTTGGATTTTGGAGGTACATGGGAAGAACATCTTCCTTTGGTAGAATTCGCATATAATAACAGCTTTCAGTCCAGTATTGGTATGGCTCCTTTCGAAGCTCTTTATGGAAGGCCTTGTCGATCTCCTACATGTTGGTGGGAATCTACGGATAAGATCTTGCTTGGGCCAGATATGGTTAGAGAGACTTCAGAGAAGATTGATTTAATTCGAAGAAGGATGAAAGCAGCGCAAGATAGACAGAAATCTTGTGCGGATCGGAGAAGGACGGATCTTGAGTTTGAGGTTGGGGACATGGTTTTTGTCAAAGTATCTCCATTGAGAAATGTTGTTCGCTTTGGGTCCGTTGGGAAGTTAGCACCGAGATTTGTTGGGCCGTTTCCTATTAAGGAAAGGATTGGACGGATGGCATATAGGGTGGAGTTGCCCGACAGACTTAGTGGTGTTCATGATGTATTCCATGTATCACATTTGAGGAAGTGCTTACATGAGACCGCGGAGGTGGTAGAGCCGAGCTTGCTTAGAGATGTAGAGGTAGAGCGTGATGCGACGATTCGACGAGCCCCTACTCGCATCCTTGGGTCAGAAACTAGGAAGTTGAGGAACAGAGAAGTCCAGCTAGTGAAAGTGCAATGGGGAGATGACGAAAGCAATGCTACTTGGGAGACGGAAGCAAAGATGCGTTCTTTGTATCCATTTCTTTTTGAGAGTATGTCTTTTAACTTCTCCCTTATCGCTTGTCTAGTACTTATCTTATCTTTGGTATGTCCTCTCGTTAGTACCGTTTGACCTTTAGATAGGGTAAAACCTATGGTTGAAACATGTGTTTGAAACATGTTATGGTTGATGGATGCATGTGGATGCAATTGTTTGCTAGTGGTTGCTCGTGGATGCATATACACACACATTAGGCACTAGATCGGCTCAGTCACTTCATGTTGCATATCGCACAAATGGATGTGGTAGTTAGATTGATGGATGTATCATGGATGTGTTATCATATGGATGATGCATTTTTGTGTATGGTTGTGCACACATGTAGAAATTTGTATGTGTCAATAGGGTTTCGCATACATATTGGATGCATGGCACTATCATGGTTTGCACTAAGGAGGTCGACTGAATCAGTAGACCGCCTGATTTTGCATTAGTATACGGACATATACACACACTTTCTGCATATGTTCATACATCATTAGAAGTTTCTAAGGATAATGGTTGCTTGTGGTTGATGGTTTAGTAGATGGTTGTTTGGTTGGTAGGATACGTTCTTCTTAACTTAGAGATTTCGAGGACGAAATCCTTTAAGTAGGGGAGAATGTAACACCCCGAATTTCAATTAACACTAATAGTTAGTAATTAAAATATAATTAATCTCAGATGGAAGAACCAGGGGAAACGGGCTGCGTCATTTCGCTCGTCTCGGAAAAATACGCGAAATAGAGTCCGAGTTTTCGAGAATCGGAGTCCGGATGGCCCGGTTATGGCCCAAAGAAGTTTTAGGAAGTTTAAATTTAAAAAGCAGATTTGAAAAACAAGTTTGGAGCCAAAAGAGGAAAGGGGGGAAAAATTCCCGCCTAGCCCCGTGTCGACAGCCTTGTCGACAGGGGTGTCGACAGCCCTGTCGACAGGGGTGTCGACACAGGGTGTCGGCCCTGCTGGTCTGGGTGCACCAGGTTTGGTCTTGGCTGAGTCTTGGGCTATGTTCTAGAGGGTTCCTAAATCTAAGGGTCCTAATCTAATCTAGGGTTAATCTAAGGGCCTAAAACACTTTCTAATCCTATAAATAAGACCCTAACCCTACCCTAATTCATTCATAATTAAACCTAGTAACTAAACTATGGCAAAATGCTAGCTCTCATGGCCTCCACTAATTTTATGAAGAGGGTTGTATGCTAATCACTCTCTAATCAACCTCTAATCCCTTCTTAGCATCTTAATCTTCTTCATTTGGTGTGCAAAGTTGCTAGTTGTGAGTTTCTATCACTTTGATGATCTTTTGGTAAACTAATTAGATGAGATGTGATGAGATTTATGGTTTTGTATGTGGGTTAATGAGCTTTGAAATCATATGATATGATGTTAGCATTAATCTTATGTTTATGCATGTTGAGTATGTATGTTTATGCATGTTGAGTATGTAAGTTTATGCAAGTTTAATATGAAGTAAGTTATGCATGATGCTAAATATGCAAGTTGTGGGCTATGTAATCATATGCATGTTATGCAAGTTCATAGTGATATGCTATGCAAGTTACATGTATGTAAATATGCAAGTTACATGTTTGTTAATATGCAAGTTACATGTATGTTAATATGCAAGTTACATGTTTGTTAATATGCAAGTTACATGTTTGTTAATATGCAAGTTACATGTTTGTTAGTATGCAAGTTACATGTATGTAAATATGCAAGTTACATGTTTGTTAATATGCAAGTTACATGTTGGTTAATATGCAAGTTACATGTATGTAAATATGCGAGTTACATGTTTATTTATGTGCAAGTTACATGTATGTAAATATGCAAGTTACATGTTTATTAATATGCAAGTTCATGATGACACACTATGCAAGTCTATAAGCTAATATGCAAGTTTGTTATGCAAAATGAATATGTAAGTTATGTGACATATTATATGCAAGTTATGTGACATGTTATGCAAGTTCATATGCAAGTTATGTGTTTGTTAATATGCAAGATGGCACCTTTGAAACATGTTCATTCATATGCAAGTTGACACCTTTTATATGTGTTATATCATGAACGAAATTACGTGGGAACGATGGGGTAATTAAATGCATAAGTTAATAAGATTGTGTGAAATTAATATAATTATGCATAACACAAAATAAATAAACATAGTATGGGAATTTGCCTATTTGGTTAGGTGTACCCATACTATGTGTTGGGAATTTACCTATTGAGTTAGGTCTACCCCATGGGAATTTACCTATTAAGTTAGGTCTACCCATGTTAAGAAAACTTGATTAATTAGGGATAATTAATATAAAATTATGAGGGTGATTAATTAGGTGTAATTAATTGACTAAGACACGAGGTTGGACTCAGTTGTAGCGTAAAACTGCCCGGACCCAACCGGCTTAACCAGTTGCTACAAATGTTAGCCCAATGTGAGAGGTCTTAGGCACAAACTAAATACGTAATTAATGTAAAGACACGAGGTTAGACTCTGTTATGACATAAGGCTGCCCGGACCCAACCGGCTTAACCAGCGGTCATAAAAGACAGTCTAATGTGAGAGGTCTTTACAAAGGTTACGTTCTTAATTAATTAATTAAGAAACACTTAACCACATTAGCATGTAGAGGGACATGAGGGGTTAAGTGGGTGCCTTGGGTGGCATGAGAAAATCTAGTGGTTGCCTTGGGTGGCAATAGAAAATACGATTAGAATACTTAACCGAAATGAAACATGTAATTAAAACATGATTAAAGGGTTAAGTGGGATATACTAGAAAAAGGGACAAGCTTAGGTGGGTAGCTTGTGGAGGCCCATTTCAACCAGTAACCCATACGTATCTTTGTGGGCTCGACCCATGTCGAGGACGGGACACGCATACTGGGCTTGACTGTAAGAGGCAAACGGGTTAGCGGTGGCAACGCAAGTCCAACGGGCTTCATATGCGTGAGTGGGCCCGGGCTGGTAGGTAAGCCGTTGTTGCATCGAGTAGATATAAGCCGTGCACCGTTAGTTTTATCAGGTTGCCACATTGGGGAATGATACATCCCACGGTGGGGCCAGCACGGGTATCTACGTTAGGGAGCCGATCGAATGGGGAAGTAGTGTGTACACCTAGTGGATTGTAGGGCCCCGTGGCGCCTACTTGGTCACCTAGGGGTACGCAAGTACTATTTAGTTAATTTTATAAGTCCTTAGGTGGGATCAACCTTTAGGTTAGAAACGACTGGTGTGGTGCAGTTTAGTAATTTACCTTAGGGAGGGTAGATGCGTCTTTATCCTTTATCTTAGTTCAGTTGACTGCTTAGGGTACCCATTTATCCCTATATGTTACCGTATATCAGTTCATATCTTCTCTGGTTACTTTAACGATTGTATTGTTAAAGTTATAGGACTCGCTCAGACTTATGTCTGACCCCGTTGTTTTTATCTTTTTCCCAACCCTCAGGTCCTGTGGTGGATCCTAGCAGTAGCGGAGCTTGATCGGATTGCTGTTCCAGTCTTGAGGAGCTTGGATAGATGTAAAGCTCCAGTTACCCAGTTATCTTTTCTTTTGTTTTGGCTATTGTATGAGAGTGGGATTATGTATTCCTTTATTTTGATGGATATTGTACTTGACCTTTATTATGGTTTTATGATGTAACCAGACATGTTTTACTTCCGCTGTTATGAGATGATGTTTTAAAATTTCAAGTACTATTTATATCTGTCTTGTTGTAATTTTTCTGTTCTATATTCACTAAAATACTCCACCGATGCTATGGCATTCCCTTAGTGAGTGATCATAGCGGGAGTGGGGTGTTACACCAACCCTCAGAGAATAAAATAAAAATGTTTTACGATCTTTCGATACGTAAAATGCGAACTGTTACATCTTTGTTGAAGGGAAGGCAGCATAAGATGGGTTTGCAGTAAGACGTTGAGTCGAAGCGGATGTAACAACGTTCCTGGTTCTGGCCGACCCACTGGTTGCACTGGATCTGGAGCTATCTGCCTAGGCGGTTGAGCGAGCCCTGGAGTGGAGGCAAGGTGGTCGGCTAATCCGAAATTTGGTCATGCCCAACCTGTGAATCTGCGGCTACCAGAGCTCCATTTAGTACCGGCAGTGATGATCCTAGCACTGGCCGATCGGGAAGTGAAGTTGAGCCAGGAGGAAGCAAAGGTATGGACCGATCTTGGGCTTGGATTTCTGAAGATCGATGATCAGTTATTGCCTCAGTCCCGCTCGGTTTAGGAAATGATACTAGAATGTTGGATCCTTTGTTCATATGAGCGAGAAGGTCATTCATCGCTTCCTGCTGACGTTTGAGAAGTTCACCCTAAGATGCCATCTGATTTCTGAACTCAGACAAGATTTTATCCATGTCATCCCCAGTGAGGTATCATGTAACACCCCTAAGTCCCACATCGTGGAAGCCTGTGAGAAGTGAGTACTTATATAGTAGAGCCCATCTCTTACTAATGCCGAGGCCTTTTGAGGAACAAAACCCCACACCTATACGGTGGCTAAGTTGAGGACAATATCTTGCATGAACGGAGGTGCGGGCTGTTAAGTGGTATCAGAGCCAATACCCAGCTGGAATTGTGGCTCCTGTGTGGACCACAGCGCCTGTGAGCCAATGGGGACGTTGGGCTCTGTAGGATGGGAGAATGTAACACCCTAAGTCCCACATCGTGGAAGCCTGTGTGAAGTGGGTACTTATATAGTAGAGCCCATCTCTTACTAACGCCGAGGCCTTTTGAGGAGCAAAACCCCACACCTATACGGTGGCTAAGTTGGGGACAATATCTTGTGTGAGCGGAGGTGCAGGCTGTTACATATCGGGACGTGTCTTCGTGGGAGGAAGCCTCGTGGCTTTCCCTCTTTGTTGTTGTTCCTGCTGCATCGGCAGGTAAAGGATGTGAAGATGAAGCATCCTTCTTCCTCTTGTTTGCCATCGCTTGGTTTAGAAATTGTTGAAGGCAGTCAAAGGTCGTAAGGTATGTCCAGTGCGTTCCCCTACCTGGCGCGCCAAAGTGTTGACATCAAAAGTTGGTCACTAGTGACGATCAACCCCCAATCGTGCGTTGAACACACGAATAACAATCATAGAGTATGGAAAAAATAAGTAAAAACAGGGAACACACAAGATTTTTATTGTGGTTCGGCAAAATCTATGCCTACACCCACTTTGTATTTACTGATTTTTGAGGATTACAAAATGCAACTGATATTTTCTCTGTGGAAGAGAAGTAGGGATTACACTATCTTTGTAATATTTGAAGTGCACGGTTGGAAGCTTTCCAGTATACTGAGTGTGGGTTGGAAGTGGAGGATTCAACATGCCTTTACATTTTCAGTAATGGGGTATTTATAGTTGGAGGAGTGGAATGAGCTGCGTGTCACATGGCTTGCCTCTTTTGTGGAGCTTGGACACGTGGAGCTCGATCTGGCTGAATAGTTGCGGCAGTGGGACCTGATCTATAGTTGAGTAATAGTTCTCTATATAATTGCAACTTGCATGACACTTGAACTATGGTGTATCAAAAGCAGCATTTTGTCTGGAAGCGTTTGACCACTTTAATTGCCTTGAGAATCGAGCTTCATTGGGTGATTGATACGAATATTTCCAAGTAAATCCGATCGAGCTGAATTTTAAGGAGAGGTCGACTCGGTCGGCTGGTAGAAAGATTATGCAAGGAAGAGATGTGTCGCTGCTAGAAGGAATTTGGATCGAGTCGAGCCTTGTTTGGACATAAAGGGTCGTCCGTCGGGATCGGTCGGTACTGTTTAGTGAGCTTTTTGACATTAGGCTCTGATCCATTGGTCATGACAGTTTATGCCAAAAGTTGGTCAACATATATTATATAATACAATACGCTATTATAGTAGTGTCTATAGTTAAATATAATATTGAATATAGCATAAGTTTTACCCTTACAGTGCTTATAACGATGTAGTCTATATAGTACTGTAAACCCACCGTAAACTAGTGACATCAGAGAGCACTCCATAGGTATGACATGAATCAAAATCGTAGGGGATCGATCAGGATAATATGACAAGCACATGAGGCAATACCCAAGGTAGGATTCTACCAATTGCACGTTCGGACCTGTGGTAACGCATAGCCGCAACTACAACCCACCACGAACAACACACCCATAATTAGAGGGGCCCACCGAATCATAAAGTAATGTATAGATATCGAAGAAATATGTTCAATAAGTGGTGCTACCTCTATTAATCAAGGTATAGCTCCTGTTTTAGTCATTTTAATTATAACCCGAAGGTCAAGGTTATCCATCATCGTTCTCTTAGTGCATTCTATCTCTGTATAAGCATTAAAATAAATAAATAATGCTCATCACAGTCTGTCAACCCATCGATTGACATATAATTAAATTTAGGGAAGATGTGAATAAATTACCATCCCCAGACCCTTGTGGGGTTTTCAAGCAACAACAGTCTATTCAAAATGATCACTGGTTAGTTAATTTAACCAGTTCTAATTCGATTTGAATTATTTTTCCGATTTACCAATTTTCACTGTTTAAATTATAAATAAATATTTACAATTTAATTTCAATTACCACATTACTGTTAACATTATTTTTAATATAATAATCATCACAACATCACAATCAAAACACAATATAGTCAATTAAATCGTCCATGGTCTGTGGACGAGGGAGGTGAGCTAACAGGCACCGTACACAGTTTGTAATAATTAAAAATGATAAAAATCTACACTGGCAGTTCTATATATTTTTATACATGAATAAAATAACATGATAAAATATAATTTAGTGAGGAGTTCTCACTTTAGGTTTCACTCTGTCATTCTTTATTTCTGAATTATTTTTAACAAAATTAAACAGGCATTTAATTTTGTCAAAAATTCCAACTGCCTCCATTTCTATTCTGGTCAGTTTTGAAATGTAGTGCACGTTGTTGCAATTCAAACGGATCTGAAATCGCGAAATTCTTATACAATTTGAACAAGACACGGTCTTTTAAACGTTGTAATACATTAATTACTAATTAATAATATAATTAAATTAATTATCCTTTCTAATTACATTTCCACGTTGGCGTCCCCTTTCCAGGTTCTCACGCGATCGAGGACACCCAAAACTCGACCAATCTTTAACGCCGCCGCCACCTCCTCAGTTGATCGGAACCTGATCCAAGCATATCACGACGTCGGCCTCCCTCCGCTCCACCATCTCCAGGAACCTCAACGAGATTGACCCCCCTGTTGCCCCAAAATCGATTTGAACGCAGCTCCTTTGAGCTTCAATTTCTCGCGAAACACCTCATACCAACTAATCATAGCCGTACAGATTTAAAGGGTTTGAAAAGATCTTCGAATTTTTCTTTATGAATTCCCGATGTTAGTGTACGGATTACGAGAATTTTGTGGAGGAAAGTTGGAGCATTTCTGCCGTTAAAACTATAGTTGCGGCGCCAATATGAGGGATTAGGGTTAGGGAAAATCTGAAGGGTATTATATAGAAAATTAAAATATTATTTAATTTAAACTATTTCTCAAAAGTGAAATTTCGCATCCGGACTCCAAATCTAACCCAACGACTGTTGTCCCCAGCTAAATACCTCCATTCCGGACACAATGAGATATGTTTCATAAGCCAATTTGACTGTTTCGATCATTTTTCGTCAAAATTAAAATATAAATCAATATATATATTGAATTTAAACGTACACTTTAATTTACCAGGGCTACATAATGGCTCCAAAAGTTACAGAAAAATAAATCTAGCTATGTTTTAGCGATACGGTCCTAACAAAACTAATTTCATCGAATTTGGAGACTGTTTGAAAAATGGCCATTTTCCAATCGCTTAAATTGAAACTGAATTAACAAAACACGTTTAAATTTACCACGCTCACATATTAATTCCAAAATTATGAAATTTGAAACCTAACAATAATTTGACATTTCGGATCCAATAAAAGTGGTTTCGTCGAAAACGGAGGTCGTTTGCAAAATGGCTATTTTTAAGGGTAGATATTATATTAAAAAAAATTCCATAGCGACTATTTTAAATTTTAAACGGGACATAACTTTCAATTTATAAAGTGAAATATAATTTTTTCACATTCGTTAGAAAGATATAATTAAACAGATTCAAATGTTTCTTGTTTTACTGAAATCCGATTTATTTTGAATCATATATATTCAATTGAAATTTAAAATCGAATTTTCAAACTACCGCACTATTTCAGGCTCGTTTTATAATTAAAATAAATTTACATGTTCTAACTTCGATTTAAATAAATTTTAAATCGTCATTATTTAAAATAAATCATTTTAAATATTCAAAATCCATTAAAATAGCTAAAATAGAAATTTTAAAGGGTGCGTTTTTTAGAGGTCCCTATTAAGGTTCGAAATTAAAACCACGTCCCTCCCATATAAAATCTTCAAACCCGGTCCCTGGAATTACTTCCGCCTGACACATCTTGAAAGTTCCGCTTCCTCCTTTCTTCCCTTCACCGCCTCCATTTCCTGCAAGAAAGACAATGCGGCAGTGCCTTAAAAAAATCTAAAATCATAAAATAATCTCAGAGATCCACGCTAATAAAAAAAAAAGTTGCATACATGTATGCAACTATTGCCAATAGTTGCACACATGTATGCAATCATTGCATAAAGGGAATTCAATTAACGGTTTTGCCTACAGATATGTTGGACACATCTGTGCATGTTTTCAGTTTTATTTGCACACTTGAATGCAAATAAAAATGAACCGAGTTTCACTATTATGAATTATTGCATCCTTCTATGTAAGAAATGTGCAATACATGCACAGAAATATGCAAATAAATCAAGGCGGAAGGAAGCACTGGAATACATACACATATGCATGCAACAAAATCAAATATGTGCATAATATGATGCATTTAACTGCACTTTTTCACCGTTTTCTTGCTGTTTTTTATTTTTGCTGTGTTTTTTGGACTGAATTTTTTGTAGAATGCATAATTTATTTTAATATTAATTTATGATTTATTTTATTTTATTTAATTATTATTTCATGAAGTTTTGAAAAATAGGGACCTAATTTATAATAAGTTTATGACCGGATGTGAGCCTAATTAAGTTTGCTTTTAGGGACCTGAGCCTTATTTTCACAATTTTAAATTGGTTCAGAAATTCCGGGTTGTTACACCAATCCTCATCTCTTTAATAACCAAATGCTTATTTCACATTGATTGGTTCCTTTACATTTCAAAATAGTTCACACTTCCGAATAAAATATCATATTTTTCTTTAAAACCGTTTCATATCCAAAATAGAACATACTTTCATATGAAATCTCTATTTAAACGAAACTTAGAATATTGAAACAATTCCAAATTTAAAACAACTTGAATATTTAAGATAGTTGAATTTGTTTATATATTAAAATAGTTTAGATATATTTAAATAGTTTGAAAAATAAATAGTTAGTACAATTACAAGTTATATGTATAAATAGTTGGAATTTATAATAGGATTTATTAAATTAGTTAAATATATATATGTAGTTAAATATTAAAGATGTTTATAAAATAGATAGTTGATTTTTAAAGTAGTTGATTAAAATATTTAATACGTATAAGTGAAAATAAAATAGTTTATAACGTAAACAAGTTATTTATTAAAATAGTTAACATATATAATAGTTGAAAAATAAATAGTTGGTAAAGTGAAATAGCTACGTAGAAAAACAGTACATAATGGTTTAAAATAAAATAGTTTGAATTAGAATTGTTTCTTTTTCTCTCAATAAAATTGGATTCATATTCCAAATTCAAGAATTCATTTAAATATTTCATTCCAACTCGAATTTCAGTTTTAAATCCCGTCTGAATCAAATCCATCTTCAAGTCCAATTCAAAAGGTTTCAATTTAATTTTAGTTCACAAATATTGCAGATTTACTTCAACTCAATTCAATTAGTTCAGTTCAAATAAATTAGAAGCTTCAATTTAAACTTTTATTTAAAACATTCAACATATAATAATTTCGAGTTTAATCTTCAAAGGAAAACAATTTATAAAACATCATTTATATTGTCTTTAAAAAATATTTTAAAATTCAGAGTTAAAACAAATTTTATTTAACCAACCGGTGTCCGTATATAATTTTATATCCTATGGCCAAGTGGTATTTAAATTTAATTCTTAGTATTTCAGGAATAGATATATATCATTTCAATCCTAATCAGGAGTCATAAGTATTAACCATTTCAACCTATGTTCTTAATTTATTTCAATGATTAATCTTGAGTTTATTTTATGTTCGTAACATCTATGAAAATGGTTAGGATTATTAAACGGGAAAAACAACAAGGTGAATCACACAATTAAACATCGATATATCAAACTTATCAATCTAAGGCATCCATCACAACCACTCCGTCCAAACAGTTCAATATCACATCAATTTACTAGTTATCATGTGTCGGGTTTAACTAGCAATTAATTTCAATTTAACCTAACTATGAAAATTAAATTAGCATTTAAATTATATTATCGTTGCAAATCAGCATAAATATGCATTTTTAACTACCAAACAACAACCAATACAATCACATCATAACATGATGTTAATCCAACTAATAATCAAATATTTTAGTTAAGTGTGAGTGGTTTTAATCATTCACCTTTAGTTTTGAACCCGTTGAAAATCCAAATAAAGACCCAAAATTTAACAGTCTCGGAATTCATCCAAACCAACTCCATATCGTCGCGTAAATCTGAGTTTATATGAGAATCTTATTCATATTTATGTGTTTATAATTTAAATTAATATAAAATAAACAAAAAAAATCACTTAATCCCACTATGCCACGTTAGCACCCCATCCCTTCTTCTCCAATTTCTAATTTAGAACCGCCTATAACCTCCTCAAGCCATTACAATAACTTCTCTCCTCCTTTTCTCCTCCTCCAATCAACCGTTTCACCCAAATCTTTAACTAAAACATTTTCCTTGATGAAAGCTATGTAATGTCCTGTTCAAGTCGGTAACTAAACCAACTCGAACCGTCCAAAAGGACAGATTATTATTTAGCTTACAGGGTTTACATAATCAAACATAGAATCATAGAACAAAATAATAAACAATATCTCACAACGAAACTTTTATTACAAAATATCAGAGATTATACAATATTTGTATATATGGAAAGATTTTATACATACATTAAAATTAAAATAAAGTTACAGATTTGACGAACCCAAAGTTAGCGCGTCTTCACCACTCTCTAACTTCGATAGCCGAAGTCTTTAAATCTGCAACACTCAAGTCTGATCCGAGCATTTCATGCAAAATGCAAAACACTCGGGCCAGGATTGACTTATTTCAAATAAATTAACTTGAATAAAATACGATAATAAAACAACTAATCCTAACATATGTGCAGCATGGGGTATAACATAAAGTTCAATATATGTTCAAATTTACATGACATATGCCCAGACACGCATGAAAATGTACTTAATCAATAATGTATTAAGTTTGTATTTTGGGTTTAAGTTCGGACATCATGTACCCAATGTGTATCTTAACCAAATAATACCCAAGCCAGGTACAAGATGATATGTGGTCTGGGCCACCAAGCATGTATCTGTAGTCCCATTTGGAATATACGAACATGAGATTTATCTATGTATATAAACTGATTATATACTGCAACTGGCTCGATTTCTACCATTTGTTGTTCTAATATAACATTAAAATCATAAAGTGCTAAGTTCCAAGTTGTTACAAAATGAAGCAAGCATGGCACCAGTGTAAATGAAATGGAGTGCAAAAAACGCCAAATACATATTAAAAAAATAAAGATGCCAAAGTTCTTACAGCCACTGTGATTTCTAATTTCAAACCAAAGCAAGCAGTGCTTCATGTTCACAAAACACTACATGGGATAGAGGGGTGTGTGTATCAATCCTTGCATTCCTAGGAAATAAAAATGCTACATTCTAGTTCAATTACGTGTGCCCAGCATCAAACCAGCTTAATGATCATAACATAGACTAAAGGCCCAGCCATGCATAAACTGGTCATAAAGTGCACATGCCAGCCCATGTTTCAAATTTCATTAAGAATATTCTATATACACACTTGTGTTGATACGCATATATACATACAGGTAAGTGCATATATACATATATAAAGTACCGGTGTAAGTGTCAAACATTAAGGCAGTAGGTATGTGAGATTCATGTGCCTGGGGGATGTATACACATTCGCGGTCAATATAAAAAGGTGTAACATGTAACTAGGCACGGTTTAATACATATAAGCACATAATCGTATATGTGTATACATATACATGATCAAAGTTCATAAGTGCAAACAGGTGCACACACGATAATAGTAAGAGCATGTGACATAACAAGTGGCAACAAAAGATGGACAAATCGAGCAAGCGGGTATATTTACAGCAAGGCAACAAATTAGTCAAGTTTTACTTTGGTTCACATGAGGCAAGGCAGGACACAAAACTACATATAAACAGGGCAACATATGTCAGGTTTTACAATTTTACCAAGTACCATAACAAGCAATATGAAGTATTTCAGGCCAGTAAAGAAAAATATGGCCAGCAAGCATACGAGTTCAGGTTCCAAAACAGAGGGTTACATTCAAGAATTTACACAAGGCAGGATTTTAGCAATGTACACGGCAATATGCAACATGTATTGATGTATATACGTATGTCGGTGATATGTATATATATATATATATATGATGTATATATATATATACACATATGTGCATCGACACCACATTTATACAAAAATCAAGTCTCTTGTAACAACCTGGAATTTCACAACAAAATTTAAAATTATTTTAATATAATTTAAGGAAAAATGCATCAGAATTTAAAAATTCGATTTTTAAATCATCGCATAACCCTTAAAAAGTGTATTTTTGACAGCGACCTCAGAATTCAACGAGATCAGTTTTGTTGGATTAGGAATAATCAATCATTGCTAGATTTTAAATTTCACACGATACAGAGTTAGCATGTGGCCGTGCGAGGCAGACACATTTGCTAATAAACAGACGCTTAGTTTACAAAGAAACATTATTGAGACGAACTTAGAACTCAGTTTCACTTTTTTTCCTGATTCGTATCGTCAAATAATGTAAGAATCCAAAGTTTCAAGATTTTTGGAAATGGTGTGTGAGCGTGCAAGACGAAAAGGTACGCAAAATTCGCATTTTTGAAGCTTATTTGAGCTAGAGAGAAAAATAAAACAAAAGGTCAAACGAACTCGGAATTCGACGAAACTTGGTTTGTTGGATTCGTATTAACGAGTACTAGCCCATGAAGAAGTTTCATAGCAAACGGAGATTGTTTGCAATCGGAGAGAGCGGGAGATAAATTTCTATATAACTCTCACTTCTCTCCTCTTTCTTTTCACTTCTCTCATTTTCCTCCTTCCTCCATTTTCTCCAAATCAATGGCCTCCGCAAATTCCCAAACCCTAATTCCACTTTCCTCCTCCTTTCCTCCCTCCTAGCCACTACCCTCCCTCTCCCTTCCCCTAGCCCACAGCAGTCCCCCATGCAACGCGGCAACACCCCCCCCCAACAGCCCATGCACGAGCACCCCCCCTTTCTCTTCCTTTTCCACTCCAAAATTCCTCCTTTCCTCTTCCTAAAGCTTGCTACACCTTCTAACCTTCCTCCTACCTCCTCTACACTTCTCTAAGCTCACCAATACACTCTCCATTCACAACTAAAGGTCCGGACATCGGAGTGTAAGGGTTCGAGCACCCCACACGAGCTTGATTTCATCTCCAGCGAGCATTATAAAGCATAGGAGCAAAGCTTGAACACTTTGGATCTTCGGATTACCGCATTCAAGCTTTGCAAAGTCGCATTCTTCTGCATTTAAAGAATATGCGGAGTGGAACTCGCGGTGAGAATTCTAAATTTAATTTAGAAAGGGGTTAGATAAGTTAGTAAATAGTTAGATAATTTTTAGTAAGTTAAAAATGTGATTTTTAACTAGTTTATGACATGAAAGAATTTTTATTAAGTTAAAAATGTGATTTTTAACTAGTGTATGACATGAAAGAATTTTTAGTAAGTTAAAAACGCGATTTTTAACTAGTACATAACATGAAATAAATTTTAATTAGTTAAAAATGTGATTTTTAACTAATGTGTGTGATGTATCTCACATGCATGAGATGTAAATAAAATTATATTGATATCATGAGATTGTAACTAGAATGAAAGAAATAAAATTAACTATAAAGCAATATGATTAAAAAATGTTAAGACTTTAGTAAACGACTAACGGTAGAAATGTTATTTTTTATCGTTATGCAAGTAAATTTATTTGGTTAAGTAGTTGGTGATTAAAAATATTTAATCATGTTTGTTGATGTTCATTATTGCATACATACATGCACACACACACACACACACACACACACACACACACACATATATATATTCTTGTTAGTTCAACATTTGAACTATTCACAAATCATTTGCATTAGAAGCGTTGTATGAATATGTGACACTCACATGACATACGACGTGGATAGATATATGTGGCGCCTTTAATGGCATTGGATGTTGAGTATTTATTTATTTATGATTTTTGTGTGTGCATTGGATGTGAGTGATGGAATCTAGATTAATTAAACATAACCATAGAATAGAAAGCAGGTGTTGGACTATACTACATAAGCATAGCTGGACATACCCATATAAGCATGTAGCCGCTTGATGCTTATATTATGTGAACCGTATTGTATTCATTTATTTGATACTATACGACGAGAACAATGACTGGAGATCAGGAATACTGCATATTGATCAGATGAGAGCAGAAGACATGATTTGGACTAAATTGAACCTATAAATAAATTTGCAAGATTTAATAATAAACCCTACATAGGTCAGGAGGCGACAAAAATATACACGTCACTCTTATGTAGATACGGTACATGGGGATTAGGGTAATTAAATTGTACACATCGCATGCGGGCGATGTGTAAGGCACAATGGTTGTCCACATGATTTTTAATTCTCACATGGGCATTGAGATTTTTTTTTTTTGCACCTCTCTCAGTGTACACACTACACATGTTGTATTGATATACTGTGATTTATTGGAGCCTTTTTATGCCATCTCCGATTTTTCGGAGCCCTCCGAACAAAGGAGATTATGGCGAATTTTTCCGAAATTTAAAGGCGTTAGCTAAATATTTAGTCAAATAAATAGTTTGGAAGTCGTTGAACAAATTATATTTTTTATACGAGAATATAAATTAAGCTAACGACCAGCGCAACGGTAGTTCGCGTTTTCGACTCGTAATTTTAAACGAGTATACAGGGAGATCCGACCATCGGATTTTCTCAAAACTTGAACCGTTTGGTTCGTTTTGAAAGGGTATTTCCAAAGATATTAAATATGTTAAGATTAGATGGTTAGATCATTAGAAATGTTTAATTCAAAATTGAATGAAAACAGCGCCAGTGCAGTCGAATGATCTGAAACGTCGTGCGACCGAATTGAGCTATATTATATATATATAGCGAAAAATCTTTTTAAATTAAAATAAGCAATTTAGAACGTGAATAAACTAATTATGATTGGTTTATAAAAATGAAAATGGTTAAGTATAATTTGGTGTGAAAACTTATTAAATGAATTTTGGGTATATTGTGACTGAGTATTTAATTCGATGACCGAATTAAATTCTCGATTTAACCTTTTAAAATAAGGAAGTGGAATGAATTGTTAAGGTCAATAACTTAACTAAGAAGAATGGATTTGATTTACATATGCGAGAATTATTTGAAAAGACCGTGTTAAAAAATCTGTCCATTCTATTTTTGTTTTGGTTATAGGACGTCCATACTTTTTCAATTTATCTCTTTCAACTTGGACGCCGTGAGGCGGGCCTTGGAAAGTTTTGGAATAAGCAGGGGGAATTCGAAGATCCTCTAAACGTAGAGCTCGTAGGGCTTTGAAACCAAATACATTACCTACAATGGAAGTAAACATGTTAGTAACATAACCTTCTTCACTCCTCATTTCAAGTAATTAAATGACGACTAAAAGTCAAAGAGATGAAGACAGTGCAAGACCAAAAATCTTCACATCGAATGGATTACTACTGATGCCTTCGATATGGGTAGCTCCCTTGAAAAGGTTATAGTGGTAGTTGTCCAGGCGTACTTGTTGATTTTTCGAATATGTGAGGGGCTCTCTCTTGTATTGGACATATGGGATGAGGAATAAAGTGCCTCCGGTTTCGTTTAGACAAAGAATGAATGTATGAATGGATTGTATGTTTGACGTTGTAATATGTGCTATGTTGTTGATCTCTGCTAAATATATATTTGTTTGGTGGTGGATAATTTATTAACTTGCTTAATACCATTCTCTGAGACATACGAGCTTAGCGGTTATATATTGGTGGAAATCAATGACATAGTATGGGTTGACAGTGTGGCATGCCAAGATGCATGTGATTAAGGCTTTTATTGAAAAGCAGAGTCTTGTGGTTGATGATCAAAGCACGACTTTAATTAGCATAGCTTTGTGTATAACGTTAATTCGCGAGCCTCACACCCCAGTATGAGTCAAAAATGGGATAAGGGACGCAAGGATTGCATACGTTTCTTTCCAGCTAAAAGTTGTGTCATGTTATGGAGTCTAGACATTTTTACTTATGTGAATGATGGATTGTGAGGCACCTCGGATTTAGAGCTGACTAAAAGGCTCGAGTGAGAGGTCTGATAGGACTGGAAAACGTATTGTTTAGGAATAACCAATCCTCAAAAGTAAGAGAGGACCGACCTTGTAGGATCTAAGGGTTGCCCATAGGTGCGATCATAGATCATCTTGCCATAGGTGATCCGAATTCGCCAAGAAGACCATCCCTGACCTTGACTCATGATGGAAATCCAATTTCTTATACGACATTGTGCGGTTTTAATTGTAAACCTATATGGCGACATAATATATGGTACCTATGCCGTCTATGATTGATACATTTATGTCGAAATGGTTTTTGAAACATCTAGACACTAATGATAATATCAAATGATTTTTTTATGCGTATCAAGCATATTTGGCCCTTATAAGGTAAAAATCTATCCTTCGACTTGTGTTGCATTGTGTGATGGGACATGAGTCTTATAACGGCTACATTTTTCTAAAAAGCATTGCATTGTTTACTTGATTTACTTTATTTTAATCACCGACAATCCAATGGAGTAAACCCGTTCCGTGACATACGACGTGGTCCTATGATTTGCCTTAGTTTTAATCAAGTTAAGTAACTGTAGGATTTTTCATAACAGTCCTATGACTGACTAGTAGTTTATTTTTCCTTGCAAACTCGGGTGTCCCTATTTTTACACAGGCAGCCAAGTAAACAGGTGATGGGCTTTCTTTTGGATATGCACCGTGGCATTAGGTGCTCTATTGGCTGAAGATGAAGACTTATCTTTTATCACTTCTTTAGGACTCTTATGCATGTTTATATTTGATTTCGATGTAGACTTATTTTCTACTTGATGAAACTTGTTATGTACTAAGTAGGATCTTGTATCTATGTAACTCTGATGATGATTATGACGTTGATGATTTCCGCTGTTATGTTATGATGTAAATTATTCTCTGATTTTATGTATTATGTTACGTTCTGTAATCTGCTGATGTGATTAATGTGTAGTATTTCAAAGACAGACCTTGCCACCGTGGAGCGAGGGTTTGGTTCGTGTCAGGCGTGGTATCAGAGATTTGGTTTACCTTAGTTCTGGGATTAAGTATATTAAACGACTCGTTAGAAATAGAATGAGTAGTATTCTAGGACGAGTAACTCATTAGAGATAAGATTAGTAATATCCTAGGATGAGTACATCAGAATAGCATATAACTTGATCATTACATCATTATTCATGCATATATCTTTATGCTTTTTCTATTCCTTGAGATGTCTTTTCTGTTGGTTTGACTCTTTTCTTGCTATTCGCAAAACTAAAAGAAAATGAGTGTACGAGGCAGAGGTCGAGGAAGGGGCAGTAACCCCATTTTTAATAGTCACCATGGTTTCGATGAAGTTGAATCAGATTCTAACAATGAATTAGTGTTGCCACGACAACCCCACTGCAACCATTCGATCTTGATGCGGTTGCCAAGAAATATAAGAACTTAGGCGGAGTGCCATTCACAGGCACTGGAACCGTTATGGAAGCTCAAGCTTGGTTGAGATCTTGCGAACGGATCTTCGCGGGCCTAGAATAGGCAGATAACAGGAAAGGATTTTTAGCATCTTGGCTACTTAAAGACGAGGCCCTAATCTGGTGGGAAGAGTTGACTGTAGGTGATATTGAAGTTGATATGATATGGACTAGGTTTAAATAAGTCTTTGAGCAAAGGTTTGTTCCACGACAGGAAGTCGAACGCTTGCATGACGAATTAGCTAATCTTCAGCAAGGTGACAGAACCGTCCATGAGTATGTTAACAAGTTTAATGCACTCTCTCGCTATGACCCAAAATTAATTCAGGAACCGATCATGAAGAACAAGCGATTTATTGAGAGCCTTCAGAGAAGGTATCACAGCAGGGTGACAACGCATATAGAACTTCCATTTGCTAAAGTTGTTGAGATGGCTTGTAGATATGAGGGTATCGATAAGAAAAACTATCAAGTAGATCAAGAAAGAAACCAAGCTTACAACAAGAGAAAGATTCCCAACGCAAAGCTTGAAGCCAGCAAGACTGAAGCAACCAAGTCTTAAGAAGATAAGCGAGCAAAGATTAAATGCTTCGACTTTGACCAGTACGGGCATTGGGCTAATTAGTGCAATGCTCCTAATAGGCCAATAAGAAATGAATCCAGTTCTAGTCAGCAGCCTCGCAACCTTGGTGAGTGCTATAATTGCCATAAGTTGGGACATTTTGCAAGGAATTGTAGAAACACCCCACGTCCGTTAATGTCACTCACAAAGGGAATGCATTAAGTTTCGTGGAGCATTATAAGTAAACAGAACGGAATATTACAAGACAGAAAAAGTAATACTTGAAAATTTTGTAATTTTACTGTAGTGGAAACAGAAATAAGTTTGCTTACATTTCCAAATACCAAAATCAAGTACATAATATCAGTCTTGTACAAAACCTTCAGAGTACATAATTTTAAAGCCATAATCCCCAACAGAAAAATGCCATACGCAGAATCAAAGCCAAGCAATACACCTATCAACTTCAAGCTGGAAAAAAGAGATACCTGAACTAAGCTTGAGTATTTCCTCCCTAAGAACCTTGGGGGGGGGATGGAAGAAAAGAAACAAAACAAACTAGGTCAGACATAAGTCTGGTGAGTCCAATGACTTTAACAATATAATCATTAAAGTAACAGGATAAGAACATAAACTGGAAATCAAGAAATGACTGTAGAATAAACATGCATGACAAAGCAGACAAGATGAACAAGATATAACATTGATTGCGCTTCTAATCACTACAGGATAATTACTACACTTCACCAATGCTAGTAACACCGTATCACGTGAAACACCCCACATCTGTTGATGTCACTCACAAAGGGAATGCATTAAGTTTCATGGAGCATTATAAGTAAACAGAACAAAATATTACAAGACAAAAAAAGTAATACTTGAAAATTTTGTAATTTTATTGCAGCGGAAACAGAAATAAGTTTGATTACATTTCCAAATACCAAAATCAAGTACATAATATCAGTCTTGTACAAAACCTTCAGAGTACATAATTTTAAAGCCATAATCCCCAACAGAAAAATGCCATATGCAGAATCAAAGCCAAGCAATACACCTTTCAACTTCAAGCTGGAAGAAAGAGATATATGAACTAAGCTTGAGTATTTCCTCCCTAAGAACCTGGGGGGAAACGGAAGAAAAGAGGCGAAACAAACTAGGTCAGACATAAGTCTGGTGAGTCCAGTGACTTTAAAAATATAATCATTAAAGTAACAGGATAAGAACATAAACTGGAAAGTAAGAAATGACTGTAGAATAAACAGGCATGACAAAGCAGACAAGATGAACAAGATATAACGTTGATTGCGCTTCTAATCACTACAGGATAATTACTACACTGCACCAATGCTAGTAGCACCGTATCATTACTAGTTACACCACACCCTTACTAGCCCCCTACTAAAAGTTGATCCCTCTTACTAATCATGATAATGGTAGTTTCGTGTACTCCTAGCTGCTATCGTAGGTGCCTTTTTTGCTCCTACCCCTACGAGTTGTACCCACTACCTTCCTCGTTCGATCGACTCCCTAACTCGCATGTATTATTACTTGTGTCATTCGGCCTCGCTTGTATGTAGATACCTGTGCTGGCCCCATCATGGGGTGTATCAATTCCCATGATGACAACCCGACATGATTCAAGATGCACAGTGTATACTACTGATGCCAGTGCCTGCTTTTTCCACTCCGGAGCACGTGCACGTCCATATTCCATCGGAACCTACACTGCTGCACCACCCACCGCTACTTTGACCACTTATAATCAGCCCAGTAATCGTGCCCCACCCTGCCTAGCTCAGGGTACCATGATACATCTATGCGGGTTACTGCTGAAACGGGTCTCCATTACTAGGGTTTCCTAATCAACATGTTATAATGGTTAAGTGTTCTCAATTTAACTTAACCCCACCCATTTGCTTAATTAACATGTTGTACTGGTTAAGTGTTGCCTATTCATATGTTACTTAACCTTCTCACTGATTCACGCATGTTTATTTAACGGTTAAGTTTGTGGGCCTATATATACTAATATTACCCACTTACCCAAGATTTACTTAACCCTTCCCCTTATAGAGTCCATATGTATTATTGGTTAAGATTGCCTTAACCCTGTCTACTTTGTTCGTGTAATATTGGTTAAGTTGTCTTCTTGTCCATGTTAACTTAACCCACCCACCTAACATGTTGTATTGGTTAAGTGTCGCCTGTTCGTATGTTACTTAACCTTTCCATTTTTAGCATGTCTGTTCCTTAGCCTTAATTTATTCATTAAAGCACCAACCTCTCACATTAGAACTGTTGTTTGCGATTGCTGGATGTGCCGGGCGGTTCCGGGCAGACTTCTACCGCAAACTCATTCTAACCTCGGGTTTTTGGGCTTAATGCGCTAACCTCTCACATCAGATCTATGTTGTTGCGGTAGCTGGATGTGCCGGGCGGTTCCGGGCAGTCTTACACACTACAACAAAAATACTCTATTACAATGTCCATTTTACAACGGCATTTGCTGCCCGTTGTAATAGAATGTTATTACAACGGTCATTTTATGACCGTTGTAATAGATGTCATGTAAAACGCCCTTTTTACAACGGGCAAGGACTGCCCATTATAATAGATTGCTATTACAACGGTCAATAAAAGCCCGTTGTACTGGATATCAATTTTACAACGTTCACAGAGTGCTCATTGTAATAGATATCTAATTTACAACGGTCACATAATGCCCATTGTAAGTGGTGTCAACTTTACAACGGGAAATGCCCATTGTAATATGTGCTAATTTTACAATGATCATAAAATGTCTGTTTTAACTGGTACCAATTTTACAATAATCATAAAATATCTGTTACAAATTTTCGACAATCAATAATTAATAATTACAATACTTTCCTAAAATTAATATTGATTATTTTTATTATTATTTATTTATTAATCATTAATAACATTATATTAATCTTATGTTACTAATTACTAACTATTATATTATTTATTACTATTTAATAATTAATCATTTATAACTTATAATCATTAATGATTATGAATAAATAGTCATTAATTACTAATTATTGTATATAATCAGTATTCTAATAGGCTTAATTTTACTTTTGAGTTATCAATAAGTAATGTCGAGTAATTAGTATCAAATATATAATAATTTATAATTAAAAATAAATATAAATAATTTATAACTTTCAATAATATTAATAATTTATTATTAATAATATTACTATTAAAAATTAAAAATTAATAGACTTAGTTTTACTTTCAGAAGTAATAATGATATAATACTGATATTGGATGGTAGATTTCGATTTTTTATTTTTGAAATTTGGACGCAAATCAAATATTTGTCAGTTATAATAGAAATGTTACAACATTTTTTTTCCTGTTATAATACAAATGTAATGTTAACAATTCTTCTTTTTAATTAGTTGTAATAGATTCTTATTATAACCTATACAGATGTTAATATTTAAAAACTATTTTTTTGTTAGTTGTAACACCTTTACAACCTTTTATTATGGCTGTAAACCAAATTTCGTTGGCTCCAAAATGAAACTTAAATGAAATTTCCCGTTGGCTCCAAAACCAATTTTTTGGCTCCAGATTTGTTTATTGGCGTAAAATCACTGCTCACTTTCCACTCCTCCTTGGTAACTCCAATCCACCGTCTATCTCCAAAACATTTTTACACCAAACCCAAACCCGATAAGAACCCCTACGTCGCACGCAGCTCCGTCCCTTCGTGAGCACCACAACGAAATTAGTAACATTTTTACAATGGACTAAAAATGCTCGTTGTAATAGGTGACAAACAATAATTGATAGCTACGATTAATAATTAACATTAAATTATAATTAATAATATAAAGTAACATTTAATAATTATTTTTTTCTAATTAATAATAAAGAGTAATTAATTTCAGAAAACAAATAAATAATAATATATACTTAATATTAAATAATTTATAATTAGTAATTTATTATAAGTGAAAATTCATAAATAATAATATTTCATTTAAGCGATTTTTAGAAAAGGACAAAAATACAATTTTGTTCTCTGATTTGAGGGTTCTAACTCCGAGCATACTTGGACACATGTATGGAATCATAATTTGCAAGCAAGAACAATTTAGCAAGCCGACTAATCGTATTAGATTTTATATATTTTATTTTTCCTAATCTCATCGAAATATATTCATATTATAAAAATAATAATATTAAAGAAAATGCTGGAATGGGCTCATTGTTTTCATCCTCAGGCCCGCCCTCTTTTCATTTGTCGCTTGTTCTTTTTTACTAAACACATGAAAACCCTCGTTAATGGAATTAGGGGTTACAACCGCCGCTTAAGTCCTTCCGTCAATTCTCCTCTCCCTTCACCCTTGCGATTTCTACTTCTCCTCCGTCGTCCCCATCTGCAATCTCTACGACCTCTCCTTGTGGATACGGAAATCGGGGTGCGGCAGGGACGAAGACGTAATTTGTTTATGCCTTCAAATAAAAGAACGATGCTTAGCAGATTAGTGAAATCGATCGATACTTTTAGTTTAGGGTTGGGATGGTGAGAGGGGATCGCGTGTGACATAGGGGACTGCCGGAACTCGACATCGACATGGAAAGAGGGCTTCAGGTGGGCGCGACTCCGATTTGGGGTTGGAGGACCTACTGCCTGCTAGTGCTAGGGCTGCGCGAGGGGGTAAGCACTCTGTAACTTTTTTCCTTCTTCTTTTTGCGATTTTGTTTGTCTCGTTTCTTCCTCCATCTCTATTCTGTTTTTTTCATATTATTTTTTTCATTTTACACTCCTGCGCGTAAGTTAGATTTAGGGGATATTGTATCAAATTTTTCAAAATTGCTACAGTAATTATAGTCTAATTATGTGCAGTAGATGCTTTCAGTAGATGCGAGTCTTTATATTTGTTTTATTTTTTCGATTTCCAGTGAATCAATGACAGTTCCAGTAAATCAATGACAATTGATATATATTTATTTTTTCTTGGGTCAAATTTAAAACCTGAAACAAAGACATGACTATATTATGTCCATAACAAATACATGACCAGTAGCATGAGAAATCATATGAAAGTCATATATTATGGTAAAAGACACCTGCAGTATAAAGTCCACATGAATGTAAACATAAAATGGTTATTCCTTAATTGCCATATTTTGATTCAATGTAAAATTTCAACATGTAAATATTAAGAAAGCAGTTGGTTTTACTCGAATTGGTCCAGTCATCATTCAAGTACTTTTGGGCCACACCATCACAACGTTTACATCCTCTTCTTCATAATTATCTAGAACCAATGATTTTCTGCCATAAGAAAACATTAACTGACCATTTTCTAATCGTCTTGATATAGAAAGATAGACAAATTATATAAAAAAAACCGATGCAATGTAGCACAATGGTTTGATGTCAATCATGAGTATTAGTAAAAACAGAAACAATAGAAACAAATTATGCAGACCTTGAGCCTAAATTTTCATGTTCTTCTTTATGTGAAGGAAATACTGATTTTGCTATTGGAGTTTCAGAGTCAAAGCAAGGTAAATCTTCATGTAGCATCTGGATCGAATCATTAACATACATGCCCATAGATAGATAAAGGACATGGAACAAAAAAAGTAAAAAATGATAGGATGGAATGATATAAAATCAACATACAAATCTAACCTTTCTAATTTGGCACTGTTTTCTTTCACAGTACTAATAATCCACTGATATTTTTTTATAAGCACATAACAGTAGAATAACATAAGAGTGCTTTTCTATAATATATTTTCTTATGAACAATGAAGATTATCATTACCCATATTTACGTTCCTTCCGTCAATAAGCCATTAGGTATGTGCTTTTTTATGTTTACTACTACTTTTAACTGCGTATGAACTTAGTTTTGATTATCTGTGAACCCAGATGTCGAGAACTAACTCATAACCTTCAAAAATTAAATCCTGGAACATCCAACTGTTCTGTATACCCAACTTAACCGTCAAAGTTTTGATTACCAATCTTTAGTACCTTTTATTATCTTACTGAGTTTCGATTCAAGTTTGATTATTGTAGCCGAGTTGCTTTAGTTCGCAAATAGAGTTACTGATAGGCATAACATGCACTAGGCTTTGATTTAGTCCGATTTTTACTTAAAGCATGATCTTCTCTTTTATTTGATTCTTAGATATAAAATACAACAAATGAATATTGAGTTCTATGTTTCTTGTTACATTATTGTTACTATAAAAAAGGCTCTACATGACATGATATGTGTTTTATATACGGTATCGTACTTTAATATATTTTAATTGGTTTGCATATTCAATTTTATATTGACATTTCTACCAACTAGATTAGAGATGGGGATCAAATACTAAAAAGGCTCAAATTTGGGTCTGTTGTCAGAACTGAGCACCCATTAAGATGCCATTTTAATACTAACATGTACATACTCCAGGAAGGTTTTTTATTTGCTCATTGTACAACATGCAAGGCTCCTTACAACCTGAGTGTTCAGGGCCATACAGAGAGAAAATGGAGAACATTGAAGTTCATATTTTTTGTGACCCGTGATATATTAGTATCTTTGGTGTTGTTCGACTTGTAAGTCTGCTGTAGCATATTTTGTTCTTCAGTTTTATTTCAATTATGTATCATTTTCTGTACTGTGTATTTTAATACCCATGTATTTTCTCCATAGGATGTTATTTCTTTCCTGTCCTATCTGGTTAATGTGCTTGATCATCATCGACAATTTGGTTTGAGACATGCTTGGTGATTCGATAGTGGCATAAGCTTTTACTACATATGCGGTAAACCTTTAACTATCATCACATTCACATGCACATGGTTTATATGAACATATTTATTATCAAGTTAAATGCAGTACCCTTTCTACTATTAATGTTTAGATTAAGTTTGTTTCTGAAACTTGAATAGGCTTATGTGTCATCCTTTTTTCTGCACAAGGACATTAACATGAGAATCCTAAAAGTAATTTTGGAATTTCTGGAACTGTGCATGATTTTCCTATCACATTACTGAAGTAAATTTTTTTGGTGTAGGTTACAAAGGTTTTTTCCTTTTTTTTTCCTCATGTTTTATATTTTTGTGTGTATAGAGCATGTAGATTTTAGTTATATTCCAATTTCTTTGTAGGGAGCTTGCAATTTATTTAAAATCTTAGAGAATTAAGGTCACGATTTTATGTTGTTAAGAAGCACGCGCTGAATTCCCAATATATACTCTGGGTAAATCATGGGTTAATATTGACAACTATCTGTTGTGAAGTTCTAGCATGTTAAGTTTGATCATGTGAGCTACGTAACGATTGGGTAACTCGTCGGGTTATAAGCTAGAGTAGTTATAATTGTTGGACTTACTTATTGTAGTTGTCTTTTAACATGCATACTATACGGCATATAAATTGGAGGACAACTTCACCGTGTTTTTGTTGACAGTGGCTCATTATGGTAACCCACGTGACTGAATTTTTGCTCACTCACAAGGAAAATAAAATATATAGCCTTAGAACTGTGTTTCTTTTATAAACCGCCAACTCGGCATGCATCAAAATGTTTATATTGATTATGCTTACATTAACTATGCACTACATTCATTTCTAGGTACTTGTTTTTTGGTTTGAGTACAAATTTGAAGAGCTTCATAGGCTTAGCAATTGGTTTTGGGTCAATCACTGAAGATGAAGACATTGAGAGTGAGTGTAAAAGAGTGTATGTAGTGCGGCAATACTTGTACAAATGAACATTTTGTATAGTTATTGTGTAACAAAGATAAGCAGAACTTTGTACTATTCAGAAGTATAATAAAATATTTATTTGATTTGAATAGTTATTGTGTAAAGTTGTTGGCTTGTTGTAAAACAGGTTTACCAAGTAGTATAGTAGTATATTACAAGCGGCTTTTCCCATCGTAACAGCTAATAAATTACAAGTGGCTTTTTCCCATTGTAATACAGTATATTACAACGGTCAAGGACCGTTGTAATATACTATATTACAACGGGCCAAAGCCGCTTGTAATTTATTATCTATTACGACGGGTTTATAACCATTGTCAAAGAGACATTGCACGTGACAGATCAAGTTATTACAATGGTCCTTTACAACAGTCATTGCCCGTTGTCAAATAGTTAGGATCTATTACGACGACGCATACTAAGACGGGCATATGCCCGTTGTGAAATGCATATTACAACGGTTTTTGCCCGTTGTAAAAGGACTGTTTTGTTGTAGTGACACCGCAACTCAATCTAACCTCGGGTTAGGCACATTCATCTTTTAGCCAATTTACATATTTACCATTCATGTCCAAATTTATATGTAAATTATCCGTAAGTGTGGTCAATTCAAGTTATGCCACATTTTCTAGTTATGACCAAAATTAATTATATGATTACAACCCCTTTTTATGCCAATTACATAATATTCAACTTTTACTCAAACTTTTCCCCAACGTTCCCACGTCGTTCGTACGTATAGTTCATGTGATACGTTAGGCTAGCAATTAGCCCAACTCATAAAAAAAGGAAAAAGGGAAGAAACACATGACATCGTATTTGGCATAAACAATATAGATTTAAGACTACATAAATCTAGTAAACATATAAAAATAGATCCAATCAACATATGGTGTGCGAACTAGCATAGATCTAAACATAAACTTGCACGGATTTTAACACATGAACTGGTGTGGATCTAATCATATAAACATGTAGATCTAAACATATGAACATATAGTTCTAAACATATGGACTGATATGGATCTAATCATATAAACATGTAGATCTAAACATATGAACATATAGTTCTAAACATATGGACTGATACGGATCTAATCATATAAACATGTAGATCTAAACATATGAACATATAGTTCTAAACATATGGACTGATATGGATCTAATCATATAAACATGTAGATCTAAACATATGAACATATAAAAATATGATCTTACATATATGAACATTACTTGCATATAATCTTTCATAACTTGCATAGATCGAGCAAACTTGCATACATAACTTGCATATGTAATTAGGCATATGAATTAACATAGAACATAACTTGCATATAATGAATCAAATCAAGCATAAATCAAAACATAGTTTGCAAAGACATAAACTTTATATGATTTAAAAACATTTTCATACAGTGCAATTCATAACTCATCACAATTACGTTTAAACAATTATCTTGTGAAATTAACTGCACTAACAGAAAACGGATCTTGAATTCTGGGATCTGGTTTCTGAAATTGCTAAGCTAATCCGTTGATGTAGGCGTTGATTCGTTCGTTGTTGTTCTAGAATTCCTTTTCGCAATTCCTAGGCTTTGAATCTTTATCTCTTATCTTTTTATCTTTAATCTAGAATTTGATTTCTTATGGTGGCGGCTAGGTTAGTTTGTAGATGAACAACATGACGGCATCATAGTTTAGGGTTGTGAGGTTAGGGTTTAGGTTTAGCTATGTATATATAGATGTTTAGGATCAATATGGGCCTTTAGATCAACCTAGGAGTCATCAAAGTCATCCAAACCCAAGAGAGCCAACCAGAACATGACACATATGCCCTAACACCTCAAAAAATCGTCACTGTCCAGATCAGTTCGCAAGTGTCGACCCTACGGGGGGGGGGGGGGGGAGTCGACACCCATGTCGGCACCCCTAGAGGGGGTCGACACCTATGTCGACACCCCTGAGTGGGAAATTTCCCGCTCAGCTGTTATTCTGAAGTTTTGAAATTTGAATCTGCTTTAGTTATTTAATTATTATTATTTTAATTTAATTTTTGCTTAAACTTGAAAACTTCTAACCTCAATAACTTCTTCATACAGAGTCCGATTCACGCAAACTCAGACTCTATCTCTAGCAGAGTTCCAAGACGAACGCAATGGCATAACCCGTTTCACCCAATTCTTCTTTTAAAGATTAATTATTCTTTAATTATCTCTTATGTCCCGTTTTAAAATTACGGGGTGTTACATTCCCCCCTACTTAAAGGATTTCGTCCCCAAAATCTTCAAGTCAAGAAGAATGTGTATCCTACCATCCAACAACCATTTACTCAACCATTCAATTACATGCATCCATTGTCCTTAAAGAGGTTTCTAATGCTTTCATGATCATATGCATAGAGTGTGTGTGTGTCCTTATCTAATGCAAAATCAGGCGGTCTACTAATTCAGTTGACCTCCTTAATGCGAATTATGTCAGTGTCATGAGTCCATCATGTATGCAATTATTCCTAATCGTACTTTATAACTTCTACATGAGTGCACAATCACTCATACAAATGCAACACCTATACGATAACACATCAAGTTTCAATCCATATACAAATACATATTTACATATGCAATATGAAAGTGACTGAGCCGATCTAGTGTCTAATGTGTGTGTAAATGCATCCACGAGCAACCACTAGCAAACACTTGCATCCACTTGCATCCACCAAACATAACATGTCTCAAACACATGTTTACAACCATAGGATTTTCTACCTAAAGATCGAAGACATAATCGAGAGGACATACTAAATGATAGAATAAGTCTAAACAAAGCGATAGAAAAAGGAGAAGTTAAGAATATCCCCTCAAAAAAAAGGGTACATCGTATGCATCTTGTCTTCCGTCTCCCCAGTCGCGTCTCCTTGATCATCTCTCCATTGGATTTTAACCAACTTGACCTCTCTGTTGCGTAATTTCTTGATCTCCAATCCAAGGATGCATGTAGGAGCTCGTCTAATTGTGGCACCTTGCTCCATTTCCACTTCTCTAAGCATGCTCGGCTCCACTATTTCCGCGGTATCATGTAAACACTTCCTCACATGCGACACGTGAAACATGTCATGAACACCACTAAGCTTTTTCGGCAACTTCACTCTGTGGTCTGTCCTATTCTTTCTGTAATGGGGGATTGCCCTATAAACCTTGGTGCTAATTTCCCCACGCTCCCCAAAACGAACTACGTTCTTCCACGGTGACACTTTAATAAAAACCATGTCTCCAACATCGAACTCAAGGTCGGTTCGTCTCTTGTCAGCGTTTGACTTTTGTCGGCCCTATGCCATCTTCATTCATCTTCGAATCAAGTCTATCTCCTCAGAAGTTTCCCTAACCATATCTGGCCCAAGTAAAATCTTATCCGTAGATTCCCACCAACAAGTTGGTGATTGACACGGTCGTCCATAAAAACCCTAATACTAGCTTAATAAATGTTGTTATAAACAAACTCCATAAATGGAAAGTGCTCTTCTCATATCCTCCAAAATCTAGGATGCATAACCTCAAAGGATCTTCAAGGATTCTATTCGCCCTTTCTGTCCGTCCATCCGTCTGTAGACGATACGCGATGCTCAAACACAACTGTGTATCAACTGCCTTTTGCATATCACCTTTTCCTCTTGCATCGAAAACTGCTCCAAGCCCTGCCTCGTAAGTACCGGTATATACTGTGGATGGTTTTCTCCCATCTAGCAAAGTCAAAACTGGGGCTGATACCTTCGTAAAGCCCTTAACGAACTTCCTATAGTAGCCCGCCAACCCTAGAAAACTTCTTACTTCCGTTGCTTTTCTAGGAACCTTCCAATCTTGGATTGCCACCACCTTTGTAGGATCCACTGCTATCGCTTCCTTAGAGACCACGTGTCCTAAGAACCTCACTTCTTTCCTCCAAAAATGACATTTGGAGAACTTAGCTTTGAGTTGATGCGCTCTAGGGTCTCTAAGACTTCCCTAAGATGTAGGGCATACTCTCCCTCGCTTCTAGAGAAAATCAAAATACTATCCACAAAGACTACTACAAACTTGTTTAGGAACTCCCTAAACACCCTACTCATCAAGTCTACGAAATATATGGGTGCATTTGTCAACACAAAAAGGTATGACGAGCCCTTCGAAGAAACCATTAGGAGTCCTAAAAGAAGTCTTATCTATGCTATCCTCAGCTACCCTCAACTGGTGAAATCCTGTAGCTAAGTCCAACTACGAGAAAATCGAAGCACCAGCTAACTGATCGAACAAATCATCTATCCTCGGCACTGGGTGTCTATTTTTTCTTTGTGAGCTTGTTCGGCTCCCTATAATCCACGCACAATCTAAGCGAACCATCAGTCTTCGTAGCAAAAACAACTGGAGCACCCCATTCCGAAATGCTTCTTCTTATGAACCCTTTCTCAAGTAGCTCCCCTACTTGTTTACTGAGTTCCCTCCCCTCTCTCGAAGCCATGTGGCGCACTGGCAATGCAACTGGCTTTTCATTATCTACAAAGTATATTCGGAAGTCTATCTCGCGCCTCGGGGGTAGACCCCGAACCTAATCAAAGATGTTACCATACTCACGGACTACACGAACAGATTTCAAATCATCAATGAATGCGTCAAGAGATTCTAGGTAGCTAAGAATCACTGAACCCCTAGGGTCACAAGAAATATCAAGGGTCTTTCCACAACGAGTCAACAGTCTAACTACCCTTTTTTCACAGTCTTGGATGGCACCATGCCTGGCTAGCCAATCCATCCCTAGAATCAAGCCATAGCCCGTGAAACCAGAAACGAAGGCATTGCATTCAAACCCAACACCCAAGATAGACACTCTCAAAACCTGACAAACCATAGATAAGTGAGCCGAACCACCAATAGGATTTGAGACTACAATGGGATCCATAACTAGACTAGTATTTAGGTGCAGTGTTTCAACTAACGAAGCAGATACAAACGATTGCGAAGCGCAAGAGTCAAACAAAGTTCAAACAGGATGACCGAAAAAGGAAAATCAAACTTTCAACAGAAATGCTTCTATCTCTCTCCTGTCCTGGTGCCATGAGAGCATGAACCTGTCCTCCAGAAGTAGGTCCTGTCCTCTGTCCATGCCCTTGTCCTTACCTCCTTGGGTAATCTTAAATCATATGTCCTGCCTCGTCGCAATGGTAACAACCATTCTTCTTCTTCCTACAGTCCTTAATTATATGGCCCGTTATACCACAATAAAGACACTTTCTTTTGTTACGGGGGTTAATTATTCTTTCCACTTTCTCCTTTAACTTCTTCGTGGATTAAAGCCATATCAACAAATTCCTCATCCTTGGGTTGTGTTCCTCAGCCTAAACTTCCTCATCGACCAAGCAACTAGCTGAACTTTCCTTCCATTGTCTATCTCCAAGATACCAAATGAGTCCACTTCCTTGAGCCAACTTATAGCTTCGACAAACGTCTCAGTCCCATGAAAAGGTTTTCCGCCCATCGCACCAAAGTCCTTCCATATCTTAGGAAAGACATCTAAACGCGGAGAAAGAGACTCAAGAAGGAAAAAGGAAGAGATTCGAAACAAAGAATTGAAAGATAGATATATGGCTTTTGGGGATTATGTTTTTCATAGTAATTTTTTCTCTTGAAAACTCCTTCTTTGAAACATGTTTTTGAAAATAATAAAGGAAGAGATTCGAAACAAAGAATTGAAAGATAGATATATGGCTTTTGGGGATTATGTTTTTCATAGTAATTTTTTCTCTTGAAAACTCCTGCTTTGAAACATGTTTTTGAAAATAATACTTTTGAAAATGGTTTTCAAAATCTTTTATCTGTTCTGGTAGCCTTCAGCTCTGATATCACGTGAAACACCCCACATCTGTTGATGTCACTCACAAAGGGAATGCATTAAGTTTCATGGAGCATTATAAGTAAACCGAACAAAATATTACAAGACAGAAAAAGTAATACTTGAAAATTTTGTAATTTTATTGCAGCGGAAACAGAAATAAGTTTGATTACATTTCCAAATACCAAAATCAAGTACATAATATCAGTCTTGTACAAAACCTTCAGAGTACATAATTTTAAAGCCATAATCCCCAACAGAAAAATGCCATATGCAGAATCAAAGCCAAGCAATACACCTTTCAACTTCAAGCTGGAAGAAAGAGATATATGAACTAAGCTTGAGTATTTCCTCCCTAAGAACCTGGGGGGAAACGGAAGAAAAGAGGCGAAACAAACTAGGTCAGACATAAGTCTGGTGAGTCCAGTGACTTTAAAAATATAATCATTAAAGTAACAGGATAAGAACATAAACTGGAAAGTAAGAAATGACTGTAGAATAAACAGGCATGACAAAGCAGACAAGATGAACAAGATATAACGTTGATTGCGCTTCTAATCACTACAGGATAATTACTACACTGCACAAATGCTAGTAGCACCGTATCATTACTAGTTACACCACACCCTTACTAGCCCCCTACTAAAAGTTGATCCCTCTTACTAATCATGATAATGGTAGTTTCGTGTACTCCTAGCCGCTATCGTAGGTGCCCCTTTTTTCTCCTACCCCTACCAGTTGTTCCCACTACCTTCCTCGTTCGATCGGCTCCATAACTCGCATGTATTATTACTTGTGTCATTCGGCCTCGCTTGTATGTAGATACATGTGCTGGCCCCATCATGAGGTGTATCAATTCCCATGATGGCAACCCGACACGATTCAAGATGCACAGTGTATACTACTGATGCCAATGCCTGATTTTTCCACTCCGGAGCATGTGCACGTCCATACTCCATCGGAACCTACATTGCTGCACCACCCACCGCTACTTAGACCACTTATAATCAGCCCAGTAATCGTGCCCCACCCTGCCTAGCTCAGGGTACCATGATACATCTATGTGGGTTACTGCTGAAATGGGTCCCCGTTACTAGGGTTTCCTAATCAACATGTTATAATGGTTAAGTGTTCTCAATTTAACTTAACCCCACACATTTGCTTAATTAACATGTTGTACTGGTTAAGTGTTGCCTATTCATATGTTACTTAACCTTCTCACTGATTCACGCATGTTTATTTAACGGTTAAGTTTGTGGGCCTATATATACTAATATTACCCACTTACCCAAGATTTACTTAACCCTTCCCCTTATAGAGTCCATATGTATTATTGGTTAAGCTTTCCTTAACCCTATCCACTTTGTTCATGTAATATTGGTTAAGTTGTCTTCTTGTCCATGTTAACTTAACCCACCCACCTAACATGTTGTATTGGTTAAGTGTCGCCTGTTCGTATGTTACTTAACCTTTCCATTTTTAGCATGTCTGTTCCTTAGCCTTAATTTATTCATTAAAGCACCAACCTCTCACATTAGAACTGTTGTTTGCGATTGCTGGATGTGTCGGACGGTTCCGGGCAGACTTCTACCGCAAACTCATTCTAACCTCGGGTTCTTGGGCTTAATGCGCTAACCTCTCTCATTAGATCTATGTTGTTGCGGTCGCTGGATGTGCCATGCGGTTCTGGGTAGTCTTACACCGCAACTCAATCTAACATTGGGTTAGGCACGTTCATCTTTTAGCCAATTTACATATTTACCATTCATGTCCAAGTTTATACGTAAGTTATCCACAAGTGTGGTCAATTCAAGTTATGCCACATTTTCTAGTTATTCCCAAAATTAATTATATGATTACAACCCCTTTTTATGCCAATTACATAATATTCAACTTTTACCCAAACTTTTCCCCAACGTTCCCACGTCGTTCGTACAAATAGTTCATGTGATACGTTAGGCTCGCAATTAGCCCAACTCATAAAAAAAAGGAAAAAGGGAAGAAACACATGACATCATAACTGGCATAAACAATATAGATCTAAGACTGCATAAATCTAGTAAACATCTAAAAATAGATCCAGTCAACATATGGAATGCGAACTAGCATAGATCTAAACATAACTTGCACGGATTTAAACATATGAACTGGTATGGACCTAATCATATAAACATGTAGATCGAAACATATGAACATATAGTTCTAAACATATGGAATGATATGGATCTAATCATATAAACATGTAGATCTAAACATATGAACGTATAGTTCTAAACATATGGACTGATATGGATCTAATCATATAAACATGTAGATCTAAACATATGAACATATAGTTCTAAACATATGGACTGATATGGATCTAATCATATAAACATGTAGATCTAAATATATGAACATATAGTTCTAAACATATGGACTGATATGGATCTAATCATATAAACGTATAGATCTAAACATATGAACATATAAAATATGATCTTACATATATGAACATGACTTGCATATAATCTTTCATAACTTGCATAGACCGAGCAAACTTGCATACATAACTTGCATATGTAATTAGGCATATGAATTAACATAGAATATAACTTGCATATAATGAATCAAATCAAGCATAAATCAAAACATAGTTTGCAAAGACATAAACTTTATCTGATTTAAAAAAAATCATATAGTCCAATTCATAACACATCACAATTACGTTTAAACAATTATCTTGTGAAATTAACTGCACTCACAAAAAACGGATCTTGAATTCTGGGATCTGATTTCTGAAATTGCTAAGCTAATTCGTTGATGTAAGCGTTGATTCGTTCGTTGTTGTTCTAGATTCCTTTTCACAATTCCTAGGCTTTGAATCTTTATCTCTTATCTTTTTATCTTTAATCTAGAATATGATTTGTTATGGTGGCGGCTAGGTTAATTTGTAGATGAAAAGCATGACGGCATCATAGTTTAGGGTTGTGAGGTTAGGTTTAGCTATGTATATATAGATGTCCAGGATCAATATGGGCCTTTAGATCAACCTAGGAGTCATCAAAGCCATCCAGACCCAAGAGAGCCAACCATAACATGATACATATGTCCTAACACCTCAGAAAAACGTCACTGTCCAGATCAGTTCACAGGTGTCGACCTACGGGGGGGGGGGGGGGTGACATCCTTAGGGGGGTCGACACCTATGTCGACACCCCTGAGCGGGAAATTTCCCGCTCAGCTGTTTTTCTGAAGTTTTGAAATTCGAATCTGCTTAATCCGTTTCACCCAATTCTTATTTTAAAGATTAATTATTCTTTAATTATCTCGTATGTCCCATTTTAAAATTAAGGGGTGTTACAATTGCCCACCGACTAAGAAAGTTGAAGAGGCTCATGTTTATGATGGGGCGAATGCGCCAGCTCCTTCTGTAAGGGGAGGCAGACCAAATGTTTTGGAAGTACCCTTACAATTAAAAATATTCCTATTAAAGTGCTACTTGATACGAGTGCATCGCGAAGTTTTATTTCGAGTAACACAATTAAGAAATTAAATTTAAAATTGAGAAACCTTGAAGAATCCATTAGTGTCCATAAATCAATAGGGGGTTCGCTTATTATCCGTTTATATTGTAGAGTGCCTTTCTCGTATTCCTTTAACCAATTTTCTTTTGATCTAATCGTCATGAATCTTTTTGAATTTGATATCATACTTGGTTTGGAGTGGTTGACTAAATACGAGGCTGAAGTTAAATGCACGGAAAGAGTTGTTAAGGTTAAAACGAAGCTTGGATATATTATTATACCATGCATTGGCTCGAATTTAGATAGAAAGGAATTTTGGTCATCTCTTTCGGTTTCTCCCACCTCCATTGGGAATATTCCCATTGTTAGAAATTATGCGGATGTGTTCGAAGAAGTTAATAGCTTACCTCCGCGTAGAGAAATTGATTTCAGAATCAGTCTCGTTTCGAATGCAAGGACCGTTGTGTATGCAATTCGAAGAATGATGTTAAAAGAGAAAGAAGAGTTGAGTGATCAAACTCAACATCATTTATGGAAAGGTCTGATCATGCCTAGTTTCTCATGTTGGGGAGCAACAGTGGTATTTGTTCCTAAGCTAGACGGTACTCTTAGATTATGCGTAGATTACCGAGACCTAAATAAGTAAACGTTTAAAAAATAAATATCCACTACCACGCATTGATGATTTGTTAGATCGCTTAAATGGAGGGAGAGTGTTTTCGAAGATGGACTTAGCTACAGGTTTCCTTCAGTTGCGGATTGCCGAAGAATGTGTTCCTTTGACAGCTTTTAGAGGTCCAGACTTATTTTACGAATGGTTGCCCTTCGGCTTATGTAATGCTCCTTCTTATTTTCGTTGATTTGATGAATCGAGTATTTCACGGAGTTTTCAATATATATATGCTAGTTTTCATTGATGATATTTTAATCTTCTCTAAGTCAGCTAGCGAGCATGCGAAGCATTTGGAACAGGTTTTGGAAATTCTGAGAAAGAATGTATTGAAAGCCAAATTTTCTAAATGCACATTATGTCAAGAAGAAGTGAAGTTCCTTGGTCATGTAGTATCGAGGGAAGGAATTTCAGTGGATCAAGGCAAAATTACAGCCATTCGAGATTGGAAGCAGCCAAATACACCCATGGAAGTCAGCAGTTTTCTGGGATTAGCGGGCTATTATCGAAAATTCATTAAGGATTTTTCGAAGCTATCAAGTCCACTGACAAAGCTTACGAAGAAGCATGCAAGGTTTAATTGGACGACGGAATATGAGTCCGCTTTCCAAGAGTTGAAAGTAAGGTTGACCACTGCTCCAGTGTTGACTATTATAGATGGCAATCAGGATTTGATTGTCTATACAAATGCTTCTCATGAAGGAGTAGGGGCGATATTAATGCAAAGAGACCAAGTTGTTGCTTATGCTAGCCGTCAGTTGAAGCCACATGAGAAGAGGTATGCTACTTATGATTTAAAGTTGTTGGTCGTAATATTTGCTTTGAAGATATGGAGGCATTATCTTTTGGGTGAGAAGTTTGAATTATATACTGATCATAAATCATTGAAGTATTTGTTCACCCAAAAAGACTTGAATTTGAGACAGCAACGTTGGTTAGAATTTCTTACAGCATGCGATCTTGATATTTTGTATACTCCAGGGAAAGCCAATGTTGTAGCAGATGCACTTAGGAGAAAGAATGCAATCATCGCTAAACTTATCATCGCACCTTCATTGATTGAGAAGATCTCTGTTCTTCAGAAAGACGATAATTTTATTCAAAAGATTATCAAAATAATTCAACAAGGTGAAGACTCGAGTTTCCAGATTGATAACAAGGGAGTTCTGAGATTGTTAGGTCGAATCTATGTTCCGAACATTCCGGAACTCAAAAGAGAAGTAATGGATGAATGTCACAAGTCCAAGCTTAGTATTCATCCTGGGGTAAGTAAGATGTATTATGATCTTAAGCGCACATTCTGGTGGAGGTCTCTAAAGAGAGATATCTCTATATATGTTAGCAGGTGTCCAACTTGCCAACAGGTTAAGAGCGATCAGCAGAAGGTCGTTGGCTTGGTGCAACCATTAGAGGTTCCAGAATGGAAATGAGATCAGATTTCTATGGATTTCATTGATGTTTTTCCTAGAAACAAGAAGGGTAATGATATTGTTAGGTTATTATCGATCTTTTCATGAAGAGAGCCCATTTTATTCCAGTGAAATCGACTAGAACCGCTCGGAGCCTCACTCAGGTATATGTGAGAGAGATTGTCAGATTGCATGGAGTTCCCAGCAGCATTGTTAGTGATCAGGATCCGATCTTTGCGAATAAGTTTTGAAAAGCATTCCAATCTGAATTGGGAACAAAAATTAATCTTAGTACCGCATATCATCCTCAGACAAATGGCCAGACAGAGAGGTTGAATCGTATATTAGAAGATTTATTGCAGGCCTGTATTCTTGATTTTGGAGGGTCTTGGGAAGATCACATTCATTTGGTTGAATTCTCATATAATAATAGTTATCAGGCGATCTTGAAATTATCTCCATTTGAAGCATTGTGTTGATGGGCAAAATTGTCGCACGCCAACACCCAAGTTGTATGTGTGAACAATTATCCAAATAAGCAGTAAATAATGTAAATGCGGGGAGACACAGCTTTTATAGTGGTTCGGCACTAACGCCTATGTCCACTTTATAATCATCATTCATCATATCTTTTGTCGATTACGAAGTTGTACAAGTTCGGACAATAGCCAAGTAGAAAGTGTTACAATAGAATAACAAATATATGTTTGTTCTACACTTTGACTAAATTGCCCTTCTTTCTCTTCGTTGAGAAGCGTTGACTTGGTCAACAATATCCAAGTTTAGTGCTCATGTCCATGAAGTTCAAAAGTAACATAACAATCCTTGTTAATGTTCAAGTGTTGATGGAAAACATGCATGTCATGTTTTAATTATCCATGCCATCTCCAATGGCCATGGTGAAGGTGTTGGAAGCCATTAATGAGTGTTTGGAGCTCTCAAGGTCCAAAAATTCCAAGGCAAAAGGCCCCAAATGAAGGCCAAGGTTTGGGGTATTTATAGGAGGAAGGTTAGGTGGGAGTAAGTAGGAAATGGGACCCCACAAGCCCTTAATTTCGCACCCAAACAAAGGCCTCCTTACAGAAAATTCGCACCCCACCAGAGGGGTGCGGAATTTCGCACCCCCGGGAGGTGTGCTTAATTCGCACACCACTAAGGGGGTGCAATTCGTACCTCTCCAAGGGATGCGAATTTGATGGAGGAGGGGACCGAAGTCGTGTTGTCGAGGGAGTTGAAGTTCCTGAATGCGAAGTGAAGGAATCCATGGTTTTGCTGGTCCAAAGTGAAGGGATCCAGGCTTCCGGCATGGAGAAAATCAGATGAATCGGGCGTTGCTCACTGGTTCGACCTAACCGGTTTGGTTGATCGCCGCCGGGAATGTGGGTCCCTGGACCCCCACTGGCGTTGCGCTCGGACCCGCTTGACGGCTCGCCTTCGGCTCGGCTGACAGCTTGCCAAGAGTTTGTCAGGCCCAGAAGAGGGAATTTGATATAAGTTTTGGGCCTTCTTGTGCTCACGACGCGACTTTGATCAACTCGCTTTGTGTTTCCCGATGTCGTTTTCCATGCTTGAGCACGTTGCTAACCAAATACTTGACGTGTGACAGCTTCGACAAAAAAGCGTGTCAACACATTGTATGGTAGACCATGTAGATCTTCTGTATGTTGGTTAAAGCCTAGTAATCGATTAGTGTTGGATCCAGATATGATCCGAGAAGCTTCGGATAAAGTGGATTTTATTAAGAAGCGATTACAAGCAGTACAGAGCCGACAAAAGAGTTATGCGGATTCTAGAAGAAAAGATTTGGCATTTCTGTTGTTGATCACATATATTTGAAGATCTCTCCGATGAGAGGAGTAATTCGATTTGGGAAGACAGGGAAGTTGGCTCCTAGATATATTGGTTTGTTTCCTATACTCGAGAGGAATGGAACTCTACCTTACAGGGTTCAGTTACCAGATTGGTTTCCTGGAGTGCATGATGTGTTTCACATTTCTCAGCTTCGAAAGCATGTACACAATCCAGACTTGATCGTGGAAGAGGCTAGTCAACCAATATTAGATATTACTCCGAGTTTGGTTGTTCATAAAGAGCTCATGAAGATTATTGGTAGAGAAACCAGAGTTCTAAGGAATAAAAAGGTGCATTTAGTCAAAGTGCAATGGAGCGGAGATCTTAGAGACTGTACATAGGAGACAGAAGATAGCGTTAAACAAGCTTATCCCAGGTATAGAGTGGATATCCCAGATTAGCTCTTGGGTAAGGTACATTTATGTTATGTTACATTACTATATAGTTTCCTACTTTGCTGTTGTTTCCATTTCCGGGACGAAAAGTTCTAAGTAGGGGAGGCTGTAACAACCCAGAATTTCACAACAAATTTTAAAATTATTTTTAATATAATTTTAAGGAAAAATGTGTCAGAATTTAAAAATTCGATTTTTAAATCATCGCATAGCCCTTAAAAAGTGAAATTTTGATAGCGATCTCATAATTCGATGAAACCAATTTTGTTGGATTTAGAATAATTAATCATTGCTAGATTTCAAATTTCACGCGAAACGGAGTTAACATGTGGCCGTGTGAGGCAGACACATTTGCTAATAAATATTTGCTCAGTTTACAAAGGAACATTATTGAGACGAACTCAGAATTCGATTTCACTTTTTTTTCTGAATTCGTAACGTCAAATAATGTAAGAATCCGAAGTTTCAAGATTTTTGGAATTAGTGTGTGAGCGTGCAAGACGAAAAGATACACAAAATTTGCACTTTTGAAGCTTATTTGAGCTAGAGAGAAAATTAAAACGAAAAGTCAAACGAACTCGGAATTCGGCGAAACTTGGTTCGTTGGATTCGTATTAATGAGTACTAGCTCGTGAAAAAGTTACGTAGAAAATGGAGATTGTTTGCAGTCGGACAGTTGGAGAGAGTGGGGGATAAATTTCTATATAATTCTCACTTCTTCCTCTTTCTCTTTACTTCTCTCATTTTACTCCTTCCTCCATTTTCTCCAAATCAATGGCCTCCCCAAATTTCCAAACCCTAATTACACTTTCATCCTCCTCTCCTCCCTCCTAGCCACCACACTACCCTCCCTCCCCCTAGCCCACGACAACCCCCCTAGGCAACGTGGCAGCACCCCCCACCAACCCACGCGCGATCACCCCCCTCTCTCTTTCTCTTCCACTCCAAAATTCCTCCTTTCCTCTTCTTAAACCTTGCTACACCTTCTAACCTTCCTTCTGCCTCCTCTACACTTCTTTAAGCTCACCTATACTCTCTCCATTCACCACTAAAGGTCCGGACAGCGGAGTGTAAGGGTTCGAGCACCCCACACGAGCTTGATTTCATCTTCAGCGAGCATTGGAGAGCATAGGAGCAAAGCTTGAACACTTTGGATCTTCAGATTCCAGCATTCAAGCTTAGCAAAGTCGCATTCTTTCTCATTTAAAGAATAGGCGGAGCGGAACCTACGGTGAAAAATCTAAATTTAATTTAGAAAGGGGTTATATAAGTTAGTAAATGGTTAGATAATTTTTAGTAAGTTAAAAATATGAATTTTAACTAGTGTATGACATGAAAGAATTTTTAGTAAGTTAAAAGTGTGATTTTTAACTAATGTATGACATGAAAGAATTTTTAGTAAGTTAAAAATGCGATTTTTTAACTAGTACATAACATAAAATAAATTTTAGTTAGTTAAAAATGTGATTTTTAACTAATGTGAGCGATGTAGCTCACATGCATGAGATGTAAATAAAACTATATTGATATCATGAGATTATAACTAGAATAAAATAAATAAAATTAAATACGAAGCAATATGACAAAAAAATTGTTAAGACTTTAGTAAGCGACTAACGGTAAGAATATTATTTTTAATCGTTATGCAAGTAAATTTATTTGAATAAGTAGTTGGTGATTAAAAATATTTAATCATGTTTGTTGATGCTCATACATACATGCATATATATTCTTGTTAGTTCAACACTTGAATTATTCACAAATCATTTGCATTAGAAGCGTTGTATGAACATGTGACACTCACATGATATACGACGTGGATGGACACTTGTGGCGCCTTTAATGGCATTGGATGTTGAATATTTATTTATGATTTTGTGTGTGCATAGGATGTGAGTGATGGACTCTGGATTAATTAAACATCACCAAAGAATAGAAAGCAGGTGTTGGACTATACTGCATAAGCATAGTTGGACATACCCATATAAGCATGTAGCTGTTTGATGCTTATATGATATGAACCGTATTGTATTCATTTATTTGATACTATACGACGAGAACAATGACAGGAGACCAGGTATACTGCATATTGATCGGATGAGAGAAGAGGACATGATTTAGACTAAATTGAACCTATAAATAAATTTGCAAGATTAATAATAAACCCTACACAGGTTAGGAGGCGACAAAAATATACACGTCACTCTTGTGTAGATAAAGTACATGGGGACTGGGATTATTAAATTGTACACATCGCATGGGGGCGATGTGTAAGGCACAATGGTTGTTCACATAATTTTTAATTCCCACACGAGCATTGAGATGATTTATTTTTACACCTCTTAGTGTACACATGTTGTATTGATATACTGTGATTTATTGGAGCCTTTTTAGGCCATTTCCGATTTTTCGTAGCCCTCCGTACAAAGGAGGTTATGGTGAATTTTTCCGAAATTTGAAGGCGTTAGCCAAATATTTAGTCAAATAAATAGTTTGGAAGCCGTTGAAAGATTTTTTTTTATATGAGAATCTAAATTAAGCTAACAAACAGCGCAACGGTAGTTCGCGTTTTCGACACGTAATTTTAAACAAGTATACAGGGAGATCCGACCATCGAATTTTCCCAAAATTTGAACCGTTTGGTTCGTTTCAAAAGGATCTTTCCAACGATAATAAATATGTTAAGAACCGACGGTTAAATCATTAGAAATGTTTAATTCAAAATTGAATGAAAACAACGTCAGTGCAGTCGAATGACCTGAAACGTCGTGCGACCGATTTGAGCTATTTTTATATATATTAAAATAGCGAAAAATCGTTTTAAATTAAAATAAGAAATTTAAAACGTGAATAAACCAATTATGATTGGTTTATAAAAATGAAAATGGTTAAGTATAATTTGGCATAAAACTTATTAAATGAATTTTGGGTATATTGTGACTGAGTATTTAATTCGACGACCGAATTAAATTCTCGATTTAACCTTTTAAAATAAGAAAGTGAAATGAATTGTGAAGGCCAATAACTTAACCAAAAGAAGAATGGATTTGATTTATATATGCGAGAATTATTTGAAAAGACCGAGTTAATCCTCATTTCAAATAATTAAATGACGACTAAAAGTCAAAGAGATGAAGACGGTGCAAGACCGACAATCTTCACATCGAATGGATTACTATTGATGCCTTCGATATGGGTAGCTCCCTTGAAAAGGTTATAGTGGTAGTTGTCCGGACGTACTTGTTGATTTTCTGGATATGCGAGGGTCTCTCTCCTGTATTAGACATATAAGATGAGGAATAAGGTGCTTCCGGTTTCGTTCAGACCCAGAACGGACGTATGAATGGATTGTTTGTTTGACATTGTAGTATGTGCTATGTTGTTGATCTCTGCTAAATATATATTTGTTTGGTGGTGGAGAATTTATTATCTTGCTTAACACCCTTCTCTGAGACGTACGAACTTAGCGGTTATATATTGGTGGAAATCAATGACATAGTATGGGTTGACAGTGTGGCATGCCAAGATGCATGTGATTAAGGCTTTTATTGAAAATCAGGGTCTTGTGGTTGATGATCAAAGAACGACTTTATCTAGCATAGCTTTGCGTATAACATTAATTCGCGAGCCTCACACCCCAGTATGAGTCAAAAATGCAATAAGGGACGCAATGAGTGCATACGTTTCTTTCTAGCTAAAATTTGTGTCATGGTATGGAGTCCAGACATTTTTACTTATGTGGATGATGGATTGTGAGGCGCCTCAGATTTAGAGTCAACTAAAAGGATCGAGTGATAGGTCTAATAGGACCGAAAAACGTATTGTTCACGAATAACCAATCCTCAAAAGTAAGAGAGGACCGACCTTGCAGGATCCAAGGGTTGCCCATAGGTGTGATCCTAGATCATCTTGCCAGAGGTGATCCGAATTCGGCGAGGAGACCATCCCTGGCCTTGACTCATAATGGAAATCCAATTTCCTATACGACATTGTGCGGTTTTAATTGTAAACCTATATGGCGACATAATATATGGTACCTATGCCGTCTATGATTGATACATTTATGTTGAAATTGTTTTTGAAACATCTAGACACTAATGATAATATCAAATGATTTTTGTTTATGCGTGGCCCTTATAAGGTAAAACTCTATCCTCCGGCTTGCGTTGCATTGTGTGATGGGACCTGAGTCTTATAACGGCTTCATTTTTCTAAAAAGCGTTGCGTTGTTTACTTGATTTATATTATTTTATGCACCGGCAATCCAATGGAGTAAACCCGTTCCGTGACATACGGCGTGATCCTGTGATTTGCCTTATTTTTAATCAAGTTAAGTTATTGTAGGATTTCTCATACCAGTCCCATGACTGACTCGTAGTTTGTTTTTCCTTGCAAACTCGGGTGCCCCTATTTTTACACGGACAACCAAGTAAACAGGTGATGGACTTTCTTTTGGATATGCACCGTAACATTAGGTGCTCTTTTGGTTGAAGATGAAGACTTATCTTTTATCACTTCTTTTGGACTCTTATGCATGTTTATATTTGATTCCGATGTAGACTTATTTTCTACTTGATGAAACTCGTTATGTATTAAGTAGGATCATGTATCTGTGTAACTCTAATGATGATTATGACGTTGATGATTTCCACTGTTATGTTATGATGTAAATTATTCTTTGATTTTATGTATTATGCTACGTTCTGTAATCTGCTGATGTGATTAATGTGTAATGTTCCAAAGACATACCTTGCCACGTGGAGCGGGAATTTGGTTCGTGTCATCTCTAAACATCCAACAGGCAACAGACAAAGTGCAAGTTTTATTAAATCTCACAAAATAGCTCATGCAACAAGTATGGCCAATACAATATGCACAGACAACCAAAGATGGCAGTAAGAGTGCTCAAGTACATAATGCACAAAATACACGGCAAGAGGCTAAGTCAAACAATAGCAACAAGGAAACACCCAATTTTTTCAAGGCATGAATATGCTGTTAAAATTTTATTTTAATATTGAAGTCAAATTACTTGAATCTAAGAAAATCATGAAGGAACTCACCTTCACACAACGACGAATGGTTAGGAGCAGAAAGCGGCTTCGATTTGCTGTGAGACTTCCGGTTGCTGGAAGACACGGCAAGGCTGCGGGCTCGGGTTCGAGGTAATGACGAAGAAGAAGGTTGCGGTGGCTCAATTTTAGGAGGAACGAATAAGGGAAGAGCGATTTTCTTGGGAGTCCATTATCGAATTTGGGGGAAGTGGATTTTTCGGTTGGGTGAAATGAAAAGGAAAGGGAGAAAATAAAATAAAAGGAAATGAATTGTGAGATGAGAAGGACAAGTGAAAAAAGAATTCAGCGAGATTCTACAAGTGGCAAGAATCATTTCCTCAAGTGGTTTAATTTATACAAGTGTACACTATGTATACAAACAAACTTATATATGTCTTTCAAAGTGTATATACTAATTATTATACCTTAAGTATGCCATAATATAAGTTTATTTCATACATTTCAAATACATATCTTAAATTAAATTTGGAAACCAAGTTCAAAAATAAAATAAAATAAAATATAAATTCTCAAGTTAAGTTAAAAATCATAATTTACAAATATTTAAACAATATATTTCAATTAGTTCAAAATATTAAAATGTTTAAATTTAACTAAACCATTTAGATTCAAATATCGAATTTAATTTTACAAAATTTATTCAAAACCAAGTTAAAATAGACTAGATTTCTAAAATAAATTTCAAGTATAAACATAAATTTCAATACTAGATCAAAATTAACTACATAATTTAAATGTCAAAAATCTCGGGTCGTTACAAGATACCTCTCCAGCCCAACCAACTCCACTCGAACGCCCTAGCTTAGCGCGACTAGTAGCGTCAAGGCAAACAACACACCACCCAAAACCATGCCGAGTTCTACAATTTCTCCATCGAAGGTGTTATTTCAACCTACAGACCTGAATACAATATTCAATTCGCGAATCAGTCTCCATGTTAACCGCAAATCCAAAGCCTAGTTTGCCTCATCCACTGTAAAAATTGTCGAACCTAGATAATAGGACCGCACCCTTCAAAAACCCACATACATAAATATCTTGGTACAAGCAACTCAAGGAAACAAATTTCACAAATTTAGGATTTATTTTTGAGTTGTTTTTTACTATTGAAAGAAGAGGATCATTGTTTTTTTTTTCTAAAAGAAATTAAAGGACGACGACTTGCTTGAACAGAGGAATAGGGTCAGAGCAACTTAATATAAGATTTGCTTTTAATTCTCGTCAAATGTTTCAAGCCCATACGACCACACGGATCATCCGATTGCTATAAAATTTAAGATCTAACAATAATTTAATATTTCGGACCCGATGAAACTGATTTCATCGAATTTCGAGATCGTTTGCAAAATTGTTATTTTAACAGGTTGGTTAATGTACCAATTTTTCATTTATTCAGTTTCAAAGTTCATTAACTTCATTAACTTCATTCAAGTCCAATTAAAATTTAAATTACATTTAGAAATCAGTTTCACTTATTTGAACTTTCAATTTTGATTATTTACCAAATTCATTTTGAGTTTCAATTATAAATTAATTAACTCAATTTCATTCATATATGCTTCAATATTAAATTCCAACTTCAATATTTATCAATAAAACCCAAATCATAGTTTCATTGATAGTCAATACAAGTTATTATTATTATTAAAATTGGTTGAAATTCATTATTTAATCAATTTAATTAAGTTCACACCATAAAACTTACATAATTAAATCATTAGGTTTTATTTCCAACCATAATAATAATCAAAATCATATATGGTGGAAAATATAATCGTATACGCTTCGGACGAGGCACCACCCCGTTGGGGGTGCTACCTCCTAGACCCTTGCAATCTGACCAATCAGGTGGGGGCGTTGCCCCAGCACCCTTGGATCCTCATTCGTAGAAGATAAGATTTGATAAAATTTTAAAAAATATTTTAACATGTTACACAACAAAACAAATATTTAATCAACCAAGCAACAATTGAAAAAATCATAAATTAAAATATTATGTTTAAATGCCTCATTTGAATATTTCGATTGAAACCGTAAGCGCATTTTTAATTTAATTTACGGGCACAACTATGTTTAAATAGTTTACTATTGTTTATGGCAATCGCATCTATAAATATTCGAATAAATGGGGTACATTGCAAGCCTACGACTATGCGGGGAAAAGGTGAAGCCTTAGGCCTATTCTGAAAAATGCGAGCGTATGGACAAATGCATCGCAAGCCCAAATAACCGAGTGCGGATCCTCTGGACCGAAATTTTTATAGTCCCGTGGACTAAAACAACCTGAACCATTGATTTCGGTGGGACCCACCTGAAATTAGGAGGCCATATTATTTTGGTTTATGGGATCATGAAAAATTGGGTCTAGTTGATCCTTTGTCCAAATAACCAGTGCGAATCTACATGGACTCCATGACTACTTATTCTCTTCCAGCACCAAAAATCAGTACTGTTGCTCAGAATACTTTTTCTTCACCGAAACGCAATCAACATCAACTAATTACAGCGTCGTCATTTATTTTTTTCCCTTTTCCTTCTGCAAACTAACTTCGCCATGGCTAACCCTTCTTCGCCAAGTATCATTCTCGCATGGTAATACTTAGTATTCTTACACACTTGCATGCTGTTTGTTGTAATGCGAGTAACTTTGACAAGTGATTATGATTCTTAAATTATCTGGTCAATTTTTCCTGTGAAACGTTTGTGATTTTTAGGGGATCAGGTGAAGATGGGCAGCTGGGTATGGGGGACTGGGAGGAGAAACATTTGGTTTCAAGTATCAAATTTTTGGAAGGTTATGATATTGTCTCTGTTGTGGCTGGAAGTAGGAACTCCCTTGCTATTTGTGCCGATGGCCGCGTACGTGTTTTCTATCTTTTTTATCCTTTTTACACTTTTGTTATTGTTTTTTAGTTGATGGACGATGTTTTGATTTGATTATTTGTTGGTAATAAGTCACTCTCTTGATACACGCTTGCAGTTTTTAGGAATTTGTTTAACCTGTTTCAAGTGTTTGTCTTTTTGAAAGGATTACAGAGCCTGATATATTTCCTTACTCATGGTGTTTGTGCGTACCAAAATTTACTCAGAATTTGTGTAAAAAAAAGATTTTTTTCCCCTTCCCCACATGCTTTGCCTTTTATCTCCGTTAGTAGTTTAAATTGGACGGTTAGCCAGAATTTTTCTTGCTCCATCTTAACCCAGACTAGTAGCAAACGCTTTCAAAAATTATGACAAAGCTATATGTGACTGTAGATTAGTTGTTTAAGGATTCCTAAATTATTTATATGCTTGCCGGTGCAGTCACACGAAGCCAAATAATATTCTATACTTGCAACTATAATTTTTGGTATTGTTCAATTTAGATGTTTTTTCATTACATGTTTATTTGATTGGAGTCCAAGTCTTCATATTTGAAGACACAGTAGTTAATATTCTTCGACAGTATATTCCTAAACTAATAGACAGAAAGAAAAAAATAGTTGGGAGATGTCATGATCTATGCAGTGACCGTCGAGTATCGGTTAGCTTTCAGCGTCAAATCCTATTGTTATTTATTCATTATACAATGGCTCATCCTTGAACCATGATAAAGTTGCAACTTCTCAGTGGTAATTTGAATCAACTTAACACACGGAAGCTACATTTTGTCTACCTTTGCCTAACATGAGCTATGACTAAGAGAGGTTTCTATGTAATACGCAGTTACCATTTTCAACTTAACAGATGGCTTATACGCTGAAATGTTCTGCTAAATGCCACGTAATGCACTATTTGAGCATTATAATAAGATTTATTTTCAGTCTCAGTCTTCTTTTAATATACCGCTAGCAGTGGATAGTTTACTTCTGCGGTTCCGCCTTCTCAGGATTAAACACAAACCCATAGTATTGGCAGTAATAAGAAATATAATACAAACTATTTTACAGTTATTTACATGGGGATGGAATCAAAGGGGCACATTAGGCCATCCACCAGAAACCAAGGCAGAGTGTGTTCCTAGTCTCGTAAAAGCTCTTTCTAAGATTAAGATTGTTCAGGTAAAAGCAAAATACCCTCTTTTTTTTCTTTCTTCCTTTTTCAGTTTCGTTCTCACCTTTGCAGTACAGTATTATGACATGTTGAATTGGTAAATCAGGCAGCGATTGGGGGGTGGCACTGTCTTGCCGTAGATGATCAAGGGAAGGCATATGCATGGGGTATATCTGATACACACATACGTTATTTTATGCAGCTGAGCTCAAGAAATCTGTTTCTCTTTTTACTCAATTTATGATCAAATGGTCTTCATTCCACACCTTCCTTCAGCCGTTGGAATCAAATTTTATTTTTGAATATTATTATTCGGTTTACTTTTAACATCGATGCCGATGAGATTTGATGCCAAGACTTCTAAATTACAATCTAGAGAACAAAGCAAGTTGTTATATTTATACATTTATGAATGCAGACATTATCTCACTATTGGACTAGCAATGGAATACCTTTTTTATATTTTTCATTTCCCCACCCTTTTCCCATCACTAATTTGAGGAGAAATTGAATGATAGGCGGAAACGAGTATGGGCAATGCGGAGAAGAACCAGAGAGAAAAGAGGGTGGCACTAAAGCCCTGAGAAGAGACATTCCTATCCCACAAAGATGCGCATCTAAACTTTCTGTTCGTCAGGTAATAAAATTGGATTCCTATATCTGGAATGTCATGAAGCAGCCTGCTTTAAACAAATCTACTTTGAGCTCATTTAATTACAATCCTCTTAACCAAATTGTTTTAGTGGTGTTGATTCGTTACTTGAGAAGTGAAACATATTCGGCTTCAAAATGTCTTATTTATTTCAAGAAATTGTATACATGGCCCATTTAATATGCTTATTGCATTTATTTAGTTTGATACGTACTATAGCCCATATGAAGTGTGTAGATAGCCCATTTAATATAATGTGAAACTCTATTTGGGCACAACAAATCTCAACCACTAGATCTTCCCATGAATTCCACCTTTCACATGAAGACAAACGAATCCAATGGTTCATGATTTGTGTATCTTATTTTGTGTTCCAATAGCCGCTCCCTAATATAATATGCTTACTGCATTTATTTAGTTTGATACAAACTATAGCCCAGAAGAAGTCATTAAGTAGTTCTTGGTTTGGATCCATAACTGTGGGAAAATTTTCTTATTTGTGTTTAACATACTCCATATATACGGTACTAAACCATTTTACCCCATGTTAAATTCTTCTATACCTCTCATTGACGATCGATCACATGAGGTTAACGATGGAGCATGTTGCATATGATTATTTGCACTAGTTCATTTGGTTTTTCAATTATATCCCTCTTGATGCATGTGAACAATCATTAATGGTTCTCCCCACCAGGTATTCATAATTAAAGTTTTACGGTGATATGTATAGTAGTAACAAGCAGGCATCAAATTTCTTGCATAAACTAGATCATAAACTGAAACAAAATTCTAACCTGCCATTGTCTTCAGTTGATGGATAATCTTTTTTTTTTTTTTTTTATTTATAGCGAGTATTATTATGAAAATTTTGTTGAACTTAAATGTATCACTTGAATGCCAACAGTTAACAAAGAATGATAATGGCTACCAAATAACTATTTATAAATCAGTCGCCACCACAAATAAATGAGCGATAAATAAAGGGACAGCAAATTCAGCCTCCTTCGATCTATATGTTATGTTCACAAGTCCAGCAGCTTTCTTGCTACAGATGGGATTACATGAGATATACTATGAAATTATAATATTATTCAATTCATGTGGGCAGCTAAAACAACAATGCTGCATGTACTATAACCAGTTTGAGAAGTTGAAATTTTTAGTGCAAAGCCAAATTTTAGTTTCTATTCCAGGGTTTTCTTTGGATTAATCAGAATTTATTTGGGATTGAAGTAGATTCTAATTTATGATGGATGCTAATGTACCTATTAACCCTTGAACATACAATCTGGACCTATAAATCCATGCTCATTATCTGTAGCCCATATTTCCATCATTCGACTACTGGGCTCAAGCCGTCAACTGGTCTTCAACTTCCACTCATGATACAGGCCTAGATCTGTAGACCTATAAGTGGGGGTGATCGACCTCTCCCAGCTTTCAGTTTGTAGCATGGTAGTCAACCAGTTGACTGTTGCATGTTGTTATGTGCTATACTCCATTTACTTCTTTTTGTTAGTTTCCATTGTTTCTTTGGATAAGTTCTTCAGTAATACTTCCACATTTTGTAGTCGCATAATTTCAACAAGTATTTATAGTGCTGTGTTTATATTTCCAAATCCTTTTTTTTATTTTTTTATGTTTGATTCTGTACTAGAAAATAAGAATGATATGCATTCAATTAATTCTGTTGTAACCATTTCTACGGTGTAAATTGAAATTATTATTTATGGCTAAGGAAATTATTATTGAATGCTTAGGTCCTTGGCAACAGTAAGATGCTAGGATTTTATCATAAAGGTTAGGGGTGAGCATTATTTGGTTAAACCGAATAAGCCAACCAAACCAATTGAATTTGGTCGGTTTGGTTTGGTTTTGAAATTAGAACGGTTTGTAATTGGTTTGGAAAATTATTTCATTTGGTTATCGGTTTAACCGAATTAACCGAACTTTTATTATATTTTCAAAATTATCGATATTATAGTAAATATTTTAAGTTAATTTAGTTATCTAAATTAATTTTAATCATCACATATGTAACAAAATTACTTTTGAAAAGCATAAAAATCATAAATAACAATACTTTAATCATATATTTATAGTTTATTTCAAATTATAGTTAATATTACGAGCATAAAGTCTAAAATAGTTTAAGTTCGGTTATATCGGATAACCAACCGAACCAACCAATCTTAATTTGGTCGGTTTGGTTTGGTTTTCATTTTTATCGGTTTTAGTTTGGTTTGACAATTTTCATCATCGGATAAACCGAACCAACCAAATGCTCACCCCTAATAAAGGTAAATGAATGAGTACTTTTGTAATTTTCTGATTACGAAGTTCGAAATTTCTGAAGTTGCAAATACAATAAAAACTTAAAAGTTTATTGAATAACACTAACATTTTGTGGATGCCCTCCAAAGCTTAACATATCATGTCTGCAATATACCCTCAACTTTGTAAATATTTGGAAAAGATGTTTGCACAATCCGTCTTGCATTATGAATGAAAACTTTATGCAATTAAAAAATAGTGTGACAGAAAGGGAAAAATATTATACTACTTACTGAAGATTTCATATAAAATATAAATATTCATAGCTATTAAATGATTGCGAATTTTTTATCTCAAAAACATAGTTACAAATGAAATTTACTTGAAGTGAAGTTTGATATTATAAGCTTTCAGATATCCCTAAATCAAGTCTAACTAGTAGTTAGTCTCTCATCACACGCACAAATTCAAGTAGTTGGATGTGTCAACATATGGGAACTTTGATGGATGACTTATTCATTTGATAAAATGCATATTGATGATCCCTAAATAGTCCTTATGCAAATAAAGTTGGTTGTATCTTGTGTTTCAGGTTGCTGCTGGAGGTACACATTCAGTTGTGCTAACAAAAGAAGGTCATGTGTGGACTTGGGGTCAACCATGGCCGCCTGGTGATATGTACGAAGCTTATCCGATATTCGTTTGCTATTTTTTTTTTCCATCTTATGTGTGTGCTAACTAAATAAAGTTAGCTTGCATCTGTTCATCTTGAGTTAGTAAATTGACAACAAAATTGGAAAATTTCCATCAGTTTCATTAAACAAAAGCTAAGGATTTTTCTTTTATTAAAAAAGGATTTTTGTACTAATTGCGAATAAAACAGTAGTATAAGTACCACTTGAGCTAACGCGCAGAGTTAATAAATATGTCACTGGGATAAGAAGTTAAAATAATCTAAACATAACTCATGCAACACTGTTACTCTCCAGTCTAGAACTTGACACGGTGTTTTTTCCCAACAGAAAACAGATATCTACACCGGTCAAGGTACAAGGACTTGAGCGAATAAAACTAATTGCAGTTGGTGCTTTTCACAATTTAGCACTTTCTGAAGATGGAATTTTATGGGCATGGGGAAGTAATGAATATGGGCAACTTGGAACAGGGGATACTCAACCAAGATCACAACCTATTCCAATTCAGGCGCTTTCTGATCTTACATTGGTCTGTATTGTATTATTTTGCTATTTATCTGATATTCACTGTTACATTGATACGTATGATTACCTCAGTTTTGGAATTTGAAAAATCAAACATATTATTATTTACATATATTGTCAGTCCGACTTTTTCTAATATAATAATTTATATCATGTTTATTTCAATACGTAGAATGAATGTTCATTCATTAAATTTGTTTGTTATCATTATAGTTTATCGTCGATGTTATTACGAGCTTTTCTTTGCAATTTTAACCAGTAAAATTAAATTTCAACTGCTATGCAAAATAAGCTAACATGTTCTTGATGATTGCATTGTGTAGATTGACATTGCTGCAGGGGGCTGGCATTCTACTGCACTAACTGAAAATGGCGAGGTGCATATCACTCTTATCTTACAGAACTCCAATTCAGTTTGCAGACTTAGACCTTGACAGTTATTACCTTGGCGAAAGGGAAATCACCATGGGGGTTTTGTGTGTGATTTTTTTTTTTTTTTTTTTTTTTTGGGGGGTGGGGGGCAGGATCATGGATGATGCTGATTTGTAGTGAGATTCCCATATATGATTACAATTACTAGAAATACTCAGATAAAATGATGAATATGCCTATCAATTGATACCCGCAATCTGCTTGCATCCATATCCCAAAAAAAAAAAAAAAAAAAAAAAAATGTGAAATTCAATCAAACGAATTCAGATGTGACGGTATTTGCATATGGAATTTGTCCATCTTGCTTTTAGCAAGATAATAATGTGTATTTTAGTACATAGCATGATATATATTTAATGTTCTTAATGGTAAAAATATTATTTTGTGCTTATTAATGAATATTCATTGCTCAAAACTATTTGTTTCTCGTATTTGTATGAACATTAGCAGTAAAGTGGGTTCACGTTGATCCATTTTTTTTGCAGAATTCTTTTGTTAATTGTGAGTGGATAAGATAATATATGCGATACTCCTTCGTTGTCTTTGGATATTATCTGACGTCCGAAAATGATTTCGGAATTGGATGTGAATATGACACTATTTGCATCCATATTCAATCCACATATGTATCTGACCATTGGCATTCCTAATGATGAACGATCTAAAACAGCATTATTGGCCTTACACTTTGAGGATGGGAAGCATTGGTAAATTTGTTTTCGGTGTGAAGATAATGTCTGTGATCAGTTGTTGCAAACACAAGATGTTAAGCTGACAGTCAGAATGGATATACTATGGTTGTGGTACTACACAACTGCACTGTTTTTTACACTCATGCTTGCGTCCTTGTGAAAATTTAACTTTCTCTTGGATATTTTATACAGTGCTTATTTTGATAAGCATGATTCACGAGTTAGATACGATGAGTACTCAAACCTAGGAAGTCACTCAATTTCACACCTCGAGCATATAATACCGTGCTGTCCAAACTATTTACTGCACCAGAATATAGAAGTCGTGTTTGGTTTAGCATATTGTTCTAAAATATGGTTATTTGGAACTGCCCTTAAAATGGGCATTTAATCCAGTGGTTTTTCCAAAAGAAGGCTGAGGAAAAGAGAAAGTCTTTTTTTTTTTGGGTAGGGGGGTGGGGGGTTGTGAGAGAGAGGGAGGGTGGGACGGAGAAAGAGGGGGAAAGTAAATTACGTAATACCATATCCTGACTCTGTCTAGTACAACGAAACTTTTTTTTTCCCTCCTCGCATTCTGCAAAACTGTTTTACGTATTATGTTCTACGTTTGTTATAGGTGTATGGATGGGGAAGAGGGGAGCACGGTAGGCTTGGATTCGGAGACAATGATAAGAGCAGTAAGATGTTACCTCAGAAAGTTCAGCTTCTTGCTGGAGAAGATATTATCCAGGTAAACCACTCAAAAAATTTCTGCCTAAGAGTTGACAGTTGAAATGCTTGTTCATACTGAGAACTTCATGTTTGCAGATTTATTTTGTCACATTGATATACATTGCATACTTAAGTGTACGGTGCATGCTCTAAGTTGATGTCATCGTAAATATATTATTCATAGAGCATGCTTGATGTTTCTAATCAAAGTACAATATAACCATTCAAGCGCTTTTGGAATTTTCAGGTATCATGTGGAGGCACTCATTCAGTTACTTGTACTCGTGATGGAAGATTGTTTTCAGTAAGTATTTTGAAGAATTTGTGAGACTTAAGTTCACTCAGGGTCTGGTTTTTCTATGGTTGAACTGTAGTCATTTGTTCAGAAGCCATACAGTTGCACATTTTCCACTTTTGAATATTGCAGACAATGTGCAGCTAACCTAGGAAGTTCTGTATGGCTAATAAAATGCAATTCTGTTTTACTTCAAGAATAATGTTATAAAAAGAAAAAACTACAAATAAACCGACGGTTATGCCACCCACTCCACTTGATGTTTCCATAATGGAGATTTAGGGTAAACAAGTTTCCTTGTTTCTGAATTTTTGGATCTGTTATGGTTAATGGGAATTTCAGTTATTGTAGCGCAGTTTATTGAAACATGGAAACACCAATTATGTCAAAGTTTTGTGTCTAAATTGACTTGTGTTCTAATTTTACAGTTTGGGCGGGGAGACCATGGGCGATTAGGGTCTGGAAAGAATGTTACAACGGGGCACCCGACAGAAGTTCCAATAAACATCCCTCCACCGCAGGGTGACGACGCTGCAGCTCCTGGCCGCTGGTGTGCCAGGTACATTGCATGTGGAGGACGCCATACCTTAGCTATTGCATCGTGGGTTGATGAAGCACCCAAGCAAGAGATGGAAGATGAACCACAACGGAACATGCAAGAAGTTCCCAAACAGCAGCTAGAAGAATAGCTAGGATAATTATAACAATTACATAATGCTTTGTGTGAGTCTGTCTTACGAAACTGATGACTTATATACTGAGTAATTTATTTTTTAGCAATAATGTTCAGGTGCTAGAACTGGGAACTTATTGTATAATTTATTTAGACTGGGATTATACACTTCGACAATTTTATCCATGTGGAGTGTGTTCACTTTGTGTCCGCTGAGAACTTATCTGACTCTGTTGCAAGATGTCCTATCATGGAAGCAATGAAATTGCAAGCATTGAAAATGATTAATGTTAGGTATATAAAGTATTATTTTTGTATACTAATTTGGTTACTTATGGAAATTAGTTAGTCTATATTTGATCCTAAAAATATATGAGTAAATTGATTCTCTTAAGAGATTTAGAATCAAAGCGTTTTAACTAGGACAACATCAGAAGCAGTCGGTGCTTTGACTTACCTGTTTTCGTTTTTGGACAAAGGATAAACTAAGTCTAGATATTTGAAACATTTTTTCATACTTGATTAGTTTGACAATCGATGGATATCACAAGTTTGAAAACCAAAAGTGGTGGTAAGTAGGTTTAATTTTCATGCAATCAATTTACTTATATTAGAAAAGTATTTTGAATTTATAGTAAACAATGCTTATAAATGATATTTATTTTTAATCTATTTAAATACGATTCTAGAAAAGAAGAAATATTCTATAAGATTTATTAGTATACTTGTAGCATTGAGACAAGTATGCGAACATATTTTCCAAGTATGGAAAATGTAGAATTTTGTGAAATTACTTATATCGCAGAGGTAAGTATATGAATTCTTTCCAAGCATTGAAAGAGTATAAATTAATATTGAATGAGTAGTAGACTTATGTAATATCTTTTATAAAGTTATTTTAATACAAATAACTGGAAGGAGATTTTAATCAATGAAATGATTAATTAAGAAGGCTTGTTGGTCGCTTATTAGCTTAATCATACCGGGTTTCGATGTGAAATTAAATCCCTACTTGATTGTTTTGTTATTTGATAGTTAAACATCCGGCTATAAAATCTTGAGTAGTTTTGAAATTGTCGATCATTGACTCAGGGAGACCAGGATTGGACCGAGGTTACCATTTGTAGTTACGTCCAGGAAGGGAGATTGTTACATTTGGTATTAGAACTGAAGGTTAAGTAAGAAATTTTGCTTTGGTGGATACACACACACACACACAATAGGAAAATTTGTTAGTGCTATCACTACACCATATATGCTAATTAGTCACTACACCATATATGCTAATTAGGCTGTGTTTTGAGCCGTATCTAAAGCAGTTAGGCACGGTAACAAGCCGTATCAAAAAATGACACGTTAAATTATTAGATACGGCTCTAAACTGTATCTCACTGTAATAACATACGACTATTGGCCGTATCTAAACGATTAGTAGATACGGCTATAAACCGTATCTTATACACACACACACACACACACACACACATATATATATATATATATATGTGTGTGTGTGTGTGTGTGTGTGTGTGTGTGTAAGCAGAAACTGCAACACATATTATTTGTAACACAAAGCATATATAACACAATTTGTACACATGATACACTAATTCACAATTGTAACAGTAAACGAAACAATTATATGAAATATTTTATTACATTACAATATATAATGATACATGCTATTTGATTACATTACAATAAATAAGATACACGCTGTTTCATTATAATAAAGAAGATACATAATGTTACATTACAATAAAGAAGATATGTACCGTTTCATAATTACATTACAATAAAGAAGGTAAACTTCAGCGATCAACCACTCTCCGCTTTTCAACTTTGGAGATCGACCACTTCGATCCGTAGCTAATGCATTCACCAAGTTGAAGGTGTAATTTTCTGGTTAAGAATTTAATGGGTGATTCACTAGATGAATGCACTTTAGCTCACGCACCGGGGTCGGGTATTTATCCTAACCGGAGAGTTAAAGCCTTCAGCTTGGTGAGGCTTTACTGGTGAAACACCCAGTAAATTCTTAACTAAAATGCATCATCTTCGTCTATACTTGCAACCTAATTTCCATTAGAACAATAATGAGTCAGAATATACATATACAACACACACATATTTACACATAAAAGTACATATTTCCACAAGACTAAGTACTGACCTGAATGCACAAGATAATAGAAGAATATACAATTACAACACACACCTACTATGCACAACAACATCATGAACATACAAGCAAGAAGAACACAGCCAGGTCATGGATGAATACAACAAATCAGTGCACAAGCACATGCACATACTTGATGAACATAATGTCATATACATGAGCACAAAGCAACTTGGTTCGAGGAAGAAAGTCATAAATGGGAAAGCAGTTCCGGTGGACCAGCAACAGTAATAACACATACACACATATTTACACATAAAAGAACATATTTTCACAAGACTAAGTACTGACTTGAATGCACAAGATAACAGAAGAATATACAGTTACAACACACACACCTACTCCGCACAACATCATCATGAACATACAAGCAAGAAGAACATAGTCGTGTCATGGATGAATACAACAAATCAGTGCACAAGCACATGCACATACTTGATGCACATAATATCATATACATGAGCACAAAGCAACTTGATTCAAGGCAGCAAGTCATAAATGGAAAAGTAGTTCAGGTGGAGCAGCAACAACAATAACACATACACACATATTTACACATAAAAGAACATATTTCCACAAGACTAAGTATTGACTTGAATGCACAAGATAACAGAACTAGCAAGCAAGAATGAAGTATCTGTTCTTATCAATTTTTAAAGTGTCCAAAACACAGAAGAAAACATCAAATACATGCAGCTCAGTCAATAAAACTAGTATTCTTTAGTTCTCAAATCATACCACGTGATTATTTTTGGCACAAGCCAGAAATGACACATGCACTTCAGATCAGTAAGGATCGGTGTACATGGTGCAATAATACACACAAATGAGCAGGGAAGCACAAATAAAAGTGTCTGAATTCAAGGTAAACAAATACAACACAAGTAAATGATAGCAAATACACTGCCGCACTATAAAACTGGGGATAATACCCCATTTAAACACAATAGTAGCATGAATTCTAGGTAGACAAGCACATGCAAATATCTATCGTTCACATTTTTGAACTAAGGCATGGAAATTCAAATTAAACCCAATTTATACCCAATTCGAATTCGAATTCAAATTAAACCCAATTCATATTTAAATTTAACCGTAATCTAGTACTCATTTCCAGTGGCTACGAGAAGGATTGACAGCGGTGGATTGAGGCTACGCCGGTCAGTTGAAGGCAACGCGTATTGACGATAACCCATGGATTGCGGTGGATGGCTTATTGACAAAGGAAGCCGGTTGAGTTCCAAAACCCTAATTTGGGTATTCGGTGGTCGCCATTGCAAAATAAAATGAGGGATAATTCGACCGAAAGTTTTGATGTTTCAAAAATCGATTGTTCCAGAATGGAAGTAGGGGGGATTTTGATACGTATTTCATATGGTCTAAAGCTGTATCAAATGAACAAATCCGGGGCTACGTCGATGGACGGTAAGATTTAGGGTGTTTGGGGTGGTGCGGATTGCAAAATGTAGTTTGATACGGATCTGAGCACTATCAAATTTGATACGGCTTATAGCCAAATTGTATATTCACATCCTTGTGTGTCAAATTCGTTGATATGGTGTAGTGTATAAATTTTTTCATATTATGTTGTTGAGTAGTTTATGAATTCTGGTTTAGATGTTAGATCCCATAATGTCAACAAGGACTTTTAAACACTTGGACAAGGCAAATCGGCACAATTGAAAATTGGTAAATGAAATTTTTTCTTATGATTATATTAATAGTTTTAAAATTTAATATAGTTAGGTGTTTGTTTATTAGGAAATGATAACATTCGATCAGTATCATCTACTATTTGATTAGCCATGCTTATCCAGTTTAGAAGCATTAGCATTGTTTGCTTATTGATTGTATATGTTCAGCTAGTTTTGAAATTTTAATTGTTTTGTTTAGATTAAATACAAATAATCATGAACTAAGCTTCACAATTTGATTATATGATGTTCTAGTAACGTTGTTATAAAGGGTTACTATAACAAAGGAAGTTATCATATAGGTGTTAACTAGCCATTTGACAAGACCGTTACGCGTTGGACTTGGGACATCTGGATCACTCGTGGCTCGAGCGTGGACTCGTACAAACTCAGATTAAGCATCGGAATCTACCTTCGCTTGAAATCAGAAAATTACTCGATCATAACGATCTCCTCCGGACATCGTCCGATCACCCAGAAATAGCTTGATCGACTCGCTTGATCACTCCATATTCACTTGATCGATCACACACAGAATCAGATCAATCACCTCAAAAAAGCATGATTGCCATAGCTCGATCACCTTGAAAACAACAACTCTGGAAATTTGCCCAATCACTACTCGGGTAAGTAGAAATATGTAACGTTCCATATTTTGGTAGTCAGATATTTAAATTATTTAGTATTTTAAACGTTGAATTTGAAATATAAATAGATTTATAATATTAAATTCGTTTATAAAACGAAGTTAAAATATATAATTTATATTTAATTTAAAACAAGCTCGTAACGTCACGGTAGTTCGTAATTTATAATTTGAACTTCAATTGAATACATAGGATCCGATATAAGTCGGAATTCTGTGAAATAAGAAATGTTTGAATCTATCTGATTATAATTTTCTAATGTAAGAGAAAAACGGAGATTTCATATTATAAATGGTGAGTTATGTGCAAATCAAATTTTCAAATAGTCACTATATATGGAAATCGTTTATAAACGATAACGTTTATTTATTTAATTTAAGAGGGTTTCTATATAGATTGAACATCGTTTAACTATAAAATATTAACGTTGAATTATAAATCAATATTGGTTGAATTTGAAGTTGAATGAGATTCCATTTGGAGATATACGACAATAATAATTTATTATTATTAAATAGAATTTGTTTGGAATTTGATTATATTTTATCGATATTATATAAGCCTTAAAAATAGCTATTTTTCAAATGACCTACGTTTTCAACGAAACGAATTTTATTGGAATACGTATAGCTAGTTATTGATAGATATCCAGTTTAGTGCCAATCAGAGTTGGTTTGTGAACGTGTGAAGTTAAAATGTGAACCGATAATTAAATTGGAAATAATGTAACAACCCGTATTCTACGCATCGGAGGATCGTAGAATATTTATTTCTTTCCCGTATGAAGTCGTATGGTCATGTAACTTTGGGAAACAACAATTAGAGTCATTTCCCATGTTCATGATTTTTGTCGATTTTTAAATGACCGTTTTGCCCCTAGTTGATCTTGTTTTGGCCATAACTTTTGATTGGAAAGGAATTTTGACCTGAAACCACTTCCATTAGATTCGTTTGATGGTTTACCTTTCCGTAGAGTGGTCATAATAGCCAAACGGACTTACCGTTTGGGAGATATGGCTGAAATAAGGTTTGGAAGGTGAAAAACTGCTTAACCGGGCCAAATAGGGTGATTAGTGAATAGGCCCATAACCCATTTCGGGATTAGGGTTATGGGGAGGCTGAAATGAGTTAGAGAATCATTTAATTTCAGTTTTCTAGCCTCCACTTATCTCCAAGAAACCCTAAAAATGGCCTCCAACCTCTAAATCACCTCCAAATCATCTTTTGATCAAGGATTAAGCTTAGCAACATTAAATCAAGGAAGATCTACACCAAATCAACATTGGAGCTGCTGTTTAGCATTGGGATTCGCATCAAATCAGAGATTTATTTCAGATCTTAGTTTATTTGTGGCTAAGGTGAGTGATTTGCATAGTTCCTCACTAATTATGGCTAATTAAGGGTAATTAGTGTTAATTAGTGAATTTAAACATGATAAAATTTTGGAAAAATGTTCATAAATTCTTAAATGATGTTTTAGACCTCTGATATGAATTTGGGTTAATTTGGTTAAGTTTTGCTAATCCTATCATTAGTTTCACCTAAACATGCTTAAGGGGAAATATGGGGTTTTGGGTATGTTGATCCATTTTAACCTATCATGTTGATGTTTTGATGTTTGTGATTGATTATGCATATTGCTATGACTTTATGATATGCTTTGTGATTGATTTCAATAGTTAGAATGGTCGAAAACGTCGTCGAATGGCGTAAACACTTGCTGGAAAAGCTTTAGGAAACAGTGCAGGTTTTCGGATCGGATCGGATATGGTGGCTCGGATCGGATAAGTGAACTGGGCAAGGGATTCGATCGGATCGGAACTTGACACTTGAGAAATCTGGCAAAAAGAAAGGCCATGCTAGCAATATTGGGATCGGTTTGGATAAAGGAGGGGGATCGGAGCGGCTAAAGGAGGAGGATCGGATCGAAACAAATGAAGGGCGAGGGAGCTAATCGGAGCGGAAGCACGAACTGGATGGGAGATGGCACCCGACCCGAACCGACGCGATGGAGTGGACCCGAACCGTACCAGAGGAGGACCATGAACTGACGCAGCGTAGTGGACCCGACCCGAACCGATGGCTTGAAGGGGGACCCGACCCGACCCAGTATTGACCAATAACCCGAGATGCAAAGGTAGTCCAATATGGGAAGTTAGAGCTCAGGATCCAATTGGGAACCAATGAGTTCACTTCATGGTTGGGCTTTGCTGCGGGACGTGTGCTAAGGAGTCGTCGATGTTCATAATTTCGATTCACCACTAAAAACGGATGAAGGGCTACTTATCAGTGCAGTAGAGTCATTGCGACTCGAGGGGCAAGGTGATGGTAGCAAGACTACGTTATCAGTGCAGTAGAGTCATTATGACTTGAGGGACAAGGTGATGCGTAGTAAGACTATGAGCCAGCGCAGATGGGGTGAATAACTCCATGGGGCAAGTGGACATAGTAAAGGATTGGTAAGACTATGAGCCAGCGCAAATGGGGTGAATAACTCCATGGGGCAAGTGAACATAGTAAAGGATTGGTAAGGCTATGAGCTAGCGCAGATGGGGTGAATAACTCCATGGGGCAAGTGGACATAGCAAAGGACTAGTGGCTACGTTATCAGTGCAGTGAAGCCATTTATGACTTCATGGGGGCAAAGTGATCATAGCAAGGTGTGTTGGGTGATCGAAGTGGTGAATATCGTATGCTTTACGCACTAAGTGAGAGATGTGAGGATGGATGCTATGTTTGATTGTTTGCCATCACTATGACGTGCACACCCCCACCTCCGTATCTTTACACTGTTTGATATGGCACCTTAGAGTGTTGTACAGTATATAGTGCTAACTCTTTGGTTGCAGGTCCAGGTTCAGGTATGTTTTAGTCTACCTGTTATTGTTCTGTTTAGATGCTTATCGCTCATACCAGGCTTTATGTCTAACCCAGAGATTTATGTCTCCTCTTATTACTCTGGGTGCTCACACGAGCAGACTAGAGACAGGTTAGTTGGTGATGCGCGAGTAGCTGATTCGGAGGCGGGCAGGAGGCTTCCACGTATGATATATATATTCTCCCTGTGTCGTTGGTGGTCGCTACTTGGGCATTAGTAGTGTACCTCCTTTATCTTGCTTTTGCTTTAGAGACAGTTTGAAAAGTTGTAATAATGTTAACTTTGGATCATAAGCTGTACTTACACTTTCCGCTGCTATGTTAGTTGTTTCAGCTTATGCATTGTCTCGCCTGTTTTATGTCAAGTATGTTATTATTATATTTTATCCTATGCGCTGTGAGACATTCTACAGGTTCCTTGTTAGTTCATTTCCTTCTTCCCTTTTCCTCTGACGACCCGTTCCGTGCTAACTGGACATGTGTACAACGCACCTTTGGAGTAAATGTCGGTTGGTGTGGGGCGGGCCGTCACACTTGGTATCAGAGCAATAGGTTGCTTAGTTAACCTAGGGAAAGACACCAGGGAGAGATAGTACGTATATGAGAGCGCGTATTTGTGAATACTTTGGTTTTCAAAAGCTATATATATATATATGCTATTGGTAGTATAAGAATGAAGCCGCACTGCACTAGCACCACTATGGGGTCGTTAATCGTTTCCCTTTTACAGATTGACGATGAGCTGATATGCTAGAGGTGCTGGTAGAGGAGCCAATAGTGGGAATGCTGCTAACATGAGGGCGATGTTACTGACCTCATGAGAGACATGCTTAGAGAAGTGCAAGGGGCAATTCCCAATCCCGGAGTTGGTGTTGGCCCAGTAGTGCAGGCGCCTAGGGTCGATTTCGCCAAGTTGTGCAAGGATTACACTAACCTTGGTGGGAAGCCGTTCCACGGAACGGAGTCAGCCACAGATGTTCAAGATTGGATGGATAGCTGCGACTGTATCTTCGACGACTTGGGTCTTGAAGATGCGATGAAGAGAAGGCTAGCGTCTCGTCAACTGCAAGGGCGAGCGATGAATTGGTGGAATGCCATTAGAACAACTACTCCAGAAGATCAGGTTACTTGGGATCAGTTCAATGCTCGCTTTAGCGAGAAGTTCATTCCAGCTGCCCAGAAGTCAGTGTTGTTTAAAAGGTTCTTGGAACTCAAGCAGAATGGTAGGGCGGTCTCTGACTATATTGCTGAGTTCGACACCTTGTCGAAGTATGGGCTATCTCTTATCGATACTCCTGAGAAGAAGAATGAGAAGTTCATTACTGGTTTGGATGGATACTTGGGGGAAAGGCTTATCAACCACATCGATGAGACTTTTGAATCGATTGTGGGGAAAACTTTGAGATCGGAGAGTCTTTACCCTAAGTCAAAGACTGAGGCTGCATCTGCAGAAGGGCCAAAACCGCAAGCATGCGGTGGAGGCAAGAATAACTCTCAGAATAAGAGGAAGCAGGACCAATCTAAGGGTGACCAGAAAAAGAACAAGAAGGATGTTGAGTGCTTCAGCTATGGTTAGAAGGGCTATTATGCTAAAGATTGTCGGGCCAAGACAGCGGATAAGAAGTGCTTCAACTGTGGTCAAGTGGGACATTTCAAGGATAAGTGTCCGCAACCTCTTAAGGAGAAGCAGATTGTGAAAGCATATGCTATTGATGCTGTTCCTTCTTCATCGAATGCCCCAACTGCGGCGGAGAAAGGAAAGAATGCTGTTATTCAAGGTATGCTTTCTATTTATGATGTACCCGTTCGAGTTTGTTTGATACTGGGGCTTCCCGTTCCTTCATATCTAGTGACCTGGTAGATAGGTTGGGACTGGAACCCGAGATAGTCGATAGACCATTGGTTGTGACGAACCCGATTGGTGGTTCGACTAGCCTTAGTATGATTTACCGAAATTTGGTCTTATCGAGTCATGGATGTATGTTTGTATGTGATTGCTTTGTTTTGGGCTTTACTGGATATGGCATTATATTGGGAGTCGATTGGCTCCAAAGATACGGGGTGGTGGTAGACTGTGAGAGCTTTTTGGTGACAGTTAGGGCGGATGATGGGCGGAGGGTAGTGTTTGGTAGTCTACCTAGTGATGGGGTTATGGCTAGTTTTGTAAATTCCCTCGACATCCCGCAGGATGAGCTGTCAGATGTGCCCGTGGTTGGCCAGTATCCGGACGTCTTCGAGGAGGTGATCGGGCTTCCACCACACCGAGAGATTGAGTTCCGTATTGATTTAGTGAAAGATGCCAGACCTATAGTGATGCCACTTCGTCGCATGGCACCAAGGGAGCAGCGAGAGCTCGGGGTGCAAGTCAGCAATCTTTTGAAGAAGGGATTTATTAGAAGAAGTGTCTCCGAGTGGGGAGCACCAGTTGTGTTTGCCACTAAGGCAGATGGTTCCCTTCATTTGTGTGTGGACTATCGCGAGTTGAATAAGGTAACGAGGAAGATTAAGTATCCTCTACCACGGATAGATGATTTGTTTGATCAACTGGAAGGAGCAAGAGTGTTCTCCCAGTTGGACCTCGCGACAGGATTTCATCAGCTTCGAGTAGCAGATGAGAGTGTTCCGAAAACGGCATTTAGAACGCCGTTTGGATTTTATGAGTGGTTGGTCATGCCATTTGGGTTGACCAATGCACCAGCCTACTTTGTGGATCTTATGAATCAAGTATTCAGAGATCAGTTGAATAAGTTTTTTCTTGTGTTCGTAGATGATATCCTTGTTTGCTCAAGGACAGAGGAGGAACACAAGGGACACTTGAGGATAGTGATGGAGGTGTTGAGAAAACACCAATGGAAAGTGAAATTCTCTAAGTGTCACTTTTGGAGAAGGGAAGTGAGATTCTTGGGCCATGTTGTTTCAGAGAGTGTTATTGCCGTGGACCCTGCGAAGGTGGCTACGGTACAGGATTGGCCTACGCCCAAGAATGTAACAGAGGTAAGAAGTTTCTTGGGGTTAGCTGGATATTATCGTAAGTTTATCCAGGACTTCTCCAAGATAGCAGCACCGTTGACTCAGTTGACCAAGAAGAATCAGTCCTTCGTCTGGGACGAAGTGTGTGAAAAGGCATTCAAGAGTCTAAAAGGGAAGTTGACGCGTGCGCCAGTATTGGTCATTCCTAAGGGGAATGAAGAGATGACGGTATACACGGATGCTTGTGGTACCGGACTAGGTGTTGTGTTGATGCAAGGAGGTAGGGTCGTAGCTTATGCTAGTCGGCAGCTAAAGCCGCATGAGAAGAAGTATCCTACCCATGATTTGGAATTGGCGGCGATTGTGTTCGCATTAAAGATGTGGAGACACTATCTCTTGGTAGAAGGATTTGAGTTGTTCACCGATCATAAATCGTTAAAGTATCTCTTCTCTCAGAAAGATCTGAATCTCCGTCAGCAGAGATGGTTAGAGTTCTTGGCTTCATATGATTTTGATATCGCATACACGCCTGGGAAAGGTAATGCGGTAGCCGATGCCTTGAGTAGGAGACATGCCTGTTTAGGGGCAATGTTTCTTGAATGGAAGCAACTGGAGTATATCGCGGGGTTTGATTTCAGACCAAAGTGCGAATTGGATCCAGTCATGCTAGCTAGTTTGGTGATCAGACCCACTTTGATAGAGCGGATTGGTTCCAGCCAGAGGGACGATCCTAATCTATTGGAAATCATCTCCAAGTTAGAGATGAACATCGACGGTGAGGAGATGAATTTGTATGGGCTTGATCGAGATGGATGGCTTAGAAAGAATGGAAGGCTAGTTGTGCCCGACGTGAATGGTTTGAGAGATGAAGTGCTTAGAGAATGTCATCACTCGAAACTAACTATACATCCCGGTGGTAATAAGATGTATCGAGACATGAAGCAGACTTACTACTGGGAAGGGATGAAAAGAGACGTTGGGAAGTTTATATCCAAATGCATGAATTGCCAGCTAGTTAAAGCCGAGCAAAAGAAGCCTAATGGGTTGTTGCAACCATTAGAAATCCCCGAATGGAAATGGGAGCAAGTATCGATGGATTTCATCGATGGTTTACCAAGGACTAGATCGGGATATGATAGCATTTGGGTAATTGTGGATCGATTGACTAAGAGCGCAAGATTTATACCAGTCAAATTGACCAGAATGACAGCTAAGTTGGCAGAATTGTATATGAAGTGGGTAGTGAGATTTCCTGGAGTACCTAAAAGCATTGTGAGTGATCGAGACCCGTTGTTCACTAGTGGGTTTTGGAAGAGCTTACAAGAGGCTCTAGGGTCAGGATTACATCTCAGTACCGAATATCATCCTCAGACCGACGGTCAGACGGAGAGGGTGAATCGTATATTGGAAGATCTCTTGAGAGCTTGTATATTGGATTTTGGTGGATCATAGGATGACCATTTGCATCTAGTAGAGTTTGCATATAATAATAGCTACCAATCCAGTATCGGTATGGCTCCATATGAAGCTTTGTACGGAAGACCGTGCAACTCACCATCATGTTGGATAGAGACGGGCGAGAAGTTTATGCTTGGGCCAGATGTGGTGAGGGAAACTTCAGATAAGATCAAAACCATTCAACAACGAATGAAAGCTGCCCAAGATAGGCAGAAGAGTTATGCTGATAAGAGGAGAAGAGACATAAAATTCTCCGTTGGTGACTTGGTGTTCGTCAAGATTTCTCCGCTAAAGAGCGTGATACGGTTTGGCAGGAGAGGCAAGTTAGCACCAAGATTTGTTGGCCCATTCCCTATTCTTGAACTAGTCGGGAATTTGGCATATAGAGTTGGCTTACCAGAGTAGATGGCGGGAGTTCACAATGTATTTCATGTTTCCCAATTAAGGAAGTTCGTTCACGACTCAGATATGACTATTTCACCTGATCAGTTTGAGGACTTCGAAGTAGAACCCGAGGCGGTTGGGAACCGCAAGCCGATTCGTATTGTGGGGCATGATACGTAGCAACTTCGAAGGAAGGCGGTGAAGCTAGTCAAGGTTCAGTGAGGTGAGAACGAGAATGATTGTACTTGGGAAACAGAGGAGAGCATTAGAAAGACGTATCCAGAACTCTTTGCCTGGTAAGATTTACTTCGTAATTTAGTTATTCCGCATGCTAGGATAGACTTGTTTTGCTTGTTTTGCATGTTTGATTGTTGTTTTATGGTTGATAGGCATGCGGGACCCTTTGTGTGTGTTTTGGTTAGGGAATTTCGGGGGCGAAATTTCTTGGGGAGGGGGGGGGGGATGTAACAACCCGTATTCTACGCATCGGAGGATCGTAGAATATTTATTTCTTTCCCGTATGAAGTCGTATGGTCATGTAACTTTGGGAGACAACCATTAGAGTCATTTCCCATGTTCATGATTTTTGTCGATTTTTAAATGACCGTTTTGCCCCTAGTTGATCTTGTTTTGGCCATAACTTTTGATTGGAAAGGAATTTTGACCTGAAACTACTTCCATTAGATTCGTTTGATGGTTTACCTTTCCGTAGAGTGGTCATAATAGCCAAACGGACTTACCGTTTGGGAAATATGGCTGAAATAAGGTTTGGAAGGTGAAAAACTACTTAACCAGGCCAAATAGGGTGATTAGTGAATAGGCCCATAACCCATTTCGGGATTAGGGTTATGGGGAGGCTGAAATGAGTTAGAGAATCATTCCATTTCAGTTTTCTAGCCTCCACTTATCTCCAAGAAACCCTAAAAATGGCCTCCAACCTCTAAATCACCTCCAAATCATCTTTTGATCAAGGATTAAGCTTAGCAACATTAAATCAAGGAAGATCTACACCAAATCAACATTGGAGCTGCTATTTAGCATTGGGATTCGCATCAAATCAGAGATTTATTTCAAATCTTAGTTTATTTGTGGCTAAGGTGAGTGATTTGCATAGTTCCTCACTAATTATGGCTAATTAAGGGTAATTAGTGTTAATTAGCGAATTTAAACATGATAAAATTCTGGAAAAATGTTCATAAATTCTTAAATGATGTTTTAGACCTTTGATATGCACTTGGGTTAATTTGGTTAAGTTTTGCTAATCCTATCATTAGTTTCAACTAAACATGCTTAAGGGGAAATATGGGGTTTTGGGTATGTTGATCCATTTTAACCTATCATGTTGATGTTTGTGATTGATTATGCATGTTGCTATGACTGTATGATATGCTTTGTGATTGATTTCAATAGTTAGAATGGTCGAAAACGTCGTCGAATGGCGTAAACACTTGTTGGAAAAGCTTCAGGAAACAGTGCAGGTTTTCGGATCGGATCGGATATGGTGGCTCAGATCGGATAAGTGAACTGGGCAAGGGATTCGATCGGATCGGAACTTGAAACTTGAGAAATCTGGCAAAAAGGAAGGCCATGCTAGCAATATTGGGATCGGTTCGGATAAAGGAGGGGGATCAGAGCGACTAAAGGAGGAGGATCGGATCGAAACAAATGAAGGGCGAGGGAGCTGATCGGAGCGGAAGCACGAACTGGATGGGAGATGGCACCCAACCCGACCCGAAGTGGGACACCCGACCCGAACCGACGCGATGGAGTGGACCCGAACCGAACCGTACCAGAGGAGGACCATGAACTGACGCAGCGTAGTGGACCCGACCCGAACCGATGGCTTGAAGGGGGACCCGACCCGACCCAGTATTGACCAATAACCCGAGATGCAAAGGTAGTCCAATATGGGAAGTTAGAGCTCAGGATCCAATTGGGAACCAATGAGTTCACTTCATGGTTGGGCTTTGCTGCGGGACGTGTGCTAAGGAGTCGTCGATGTTCATAACTTCGATTCACCACTAAAAACGGATGAAGGGCTACTTATCAGTGCAGTAGAGTCATTGCGACTCGAGGGGCAAGGTGATGGTAGCAAGACTACGTTATTAGTGCAGTAGAGTCATTATGACTTGAGGGGCCAGGTGATGCGTAGTAAGACTATGAGCCAGCGCAGATGGGGTGAAAAACTCCATGGGGCAAGTGGACATAGTAAAGGATTGGTAAGACTATGAGCCAGCGCAGATGGGGTGAATAACTCCATGGGGGCAAGTGGACATAGTAAAGGATTGGTAAGGCTATGAGCCAGCGCAGATGAGGTGAATAACTCTATGGGGCAAGTGGACATAGCAAAGGACTAGTGGCTACGTTATCAGTGCAGTGAATCCATTTATGACTTCATGGGGCAAAGTGATCGTAGCAAGGTGTGTTGGGTGATCGAAGTGGTGAATATCGTATGCTTTACGCACTAAGTGAGAGATGTGAGGATGGATGCTATGTTTGATTGTTTGCCATCACTATGACATGCACACCCCCATCTCCGTATCTTTACACTGTTTGATATGGCACTTTAGAGTGTTGTACAGTATGTAGTGCTAACTCTTTGGTTGCAGGTCCAGGTTCAGGTATGTTTTAGTCTACCTGTTATTGTTATGTTTAGATACTTATCGCTCATACCAGGCTTTATGTCTGACCCAGAGTTTTATGTCTCCTCTTATTACTCTGGGTGCTCACACGAGCAGACTAGAGACAGGTTAGCTGGTGATGCGCGAGTAGCTGATTCGGAGGAGGGCAGGAGGCTTCCATGTATGATATATATATTCTCCCTGTGTCGTTGATGGTCGCTACTTGGGCATTAGTAGTGTACCTCCTTTATCTTGCTTTTGCTTTAGAGACAGTTTGAAAAGTTGTAATAATGTTAACTTTGGATCATAAGCTGTACTTACACTTTCCGCTGCTATGTTAGTTGTTTCAGCTTATGCACTGTCTCGCCTGTTTTATGTCAAGTATGTTATTATTATATTTTATCCTATGCGCTGTGAGACATTCTACAGGTTCCTTGTTAGTTCATTTCCTTCTTCCCTTTTCCTCTGACGACCCGTTCCGTGCTATCTGGACATGTGTACAGCGCACCTTTGAAGTAAATGTCGGTTGGTGTGGGACGGGCCGTCACAAATAAAATAACGCCTTTTTTTTTAAAATGGAGTTGGATTTCAACAAAATTAATTTTATTGGTCCGAAATGTTAAGACGTAGTAGTACATTAGTTTTCGTTACGGTTGGAGTTTGTGTGTGACGGTGCGTATATTTAACGTGCCACGTAAATAGCGGTATAATTTAATTAACCGTATAAAATAAAACGTATGGTACCAAAGCAAAATATATGAAAAAATATAAACAAACACATTGCTTATGTCCTTAGAAATGATGGTACATGCCTATCTCTTCAATTTTTCCTATCAACTAGTCATTCTAGGAAATGAAAACTCATGCACCAGCCTTCCCAAAATTTACGTGCAGCTACCCTAGCCATGCCATTTCTGAAAATTAGCCACACAATTCTTCTCTGCAAACCTACCTAGTAGCCGACCTAAGATATAAACACACAGCTACCCTAAGTGTCGGCCCAATGAATTTGTTGCCTAAGCCACATTTGAATTTTTTTTGTGCCCATTGCCATATAAAATTTCAACTTTTTTTTCTTCGAATTATGAGTATAAGATAACATAAAAGACTAGCATACAAAATATTCACTTTTTATTCAAAATGCATTACATAAAATAGACTATAACATTCAAATCAAAAATAAATAAACTAAATGTCAACATTTCAGAAAAAAGGGCAGACTGTCTCTGAACATTTTAAAGAAAAAGGGTTCTTTCAGATTTTTTTTATAACAAAATCTTCAATCGAATCATGAAATCAAGTTATTCGATTCCTACAAAAACAATTCCAAAACTAGTGATCAACAATAAGTTAAAAAAATTAAGATTATTAACTAAATATAAATCAAATCAACCACTTTAATTCTTGAAATCAACTATAATTACTCGTAGTTGCAGCATCAGCCTAGCAGGAGGAGATGGAGCAAAGCAATGAAGGTCTAGAGCTCAGGACAAGGAGAAATAATTACTTTTAAGTTCGTCGCTGCTTGTTTCAATTTTCTACGAGGGCCACAACCCTAATTTTTGATTGATGTTTTCAATCGCAACCTGGAGCAAATGCAGGAGAGATCATAGAGAATGGGATGGAATGGACCTATTATTTCTTTAATTTTTTTTACTAGTTGCATCTATTTTTTTGTTGGGCTTTTTTGTTGCCTTGGGCTTTTTTGTTGCCCTGGGCATATGGGGTTGCCTCATCCCATTGTCTTGGCGGGCATCCCCCTAGGTCATCCCTAGCTACCCTAAAGCCATACTATGCACGACCTACCTCGTACCACCTGAACTGACGTTGTGCCTATCTCCAATTTTCTCCCCTATAAATATGGCCTGCTTCTCTTCGTTTCTCCCCTGCTAACAATATGAAAAATAAAGCCATAACTCTATCCATAAAAGTAAATTAAAATCTTCCCTCTCCTCTGTATATAGCAAGTGTGCCTCGTTTTCTTCTCTCCCCAACGAAATAGAAACCAAAAACTTTTCTTCCTTCAATGTACAAACCAAATCCGTTTCTAGGAAAAAGAGAACAGAGAACCTGAAGCTCGTTTGTCATGTTTTCGGGTAGGTTGACGTGGAGTAGTTGGTCGTGGAAAGTTTGGGTGCGTGATGGAGTCCGATGTCTGGGTCAACCATGGGAAGGTTAGGGGAAATGTCGGAGACATAGTCGAGAGGCGGAGCAGTGATGGTGGATGAAGCTATAGGCGTGTGGGTGATGGGTTTCGAGATTTAAGGTTGAGGCTATGCGTGTTTTGGATGCCATCGTGGAGCTGGGGAGCAGCGTCGTCGATTATGAAGTGTTGGAGCTCCGACGTTGAACGTGGCAGCGTGGGATGTTGGATGGACTGGCAGTGGAGCCACAGTTCGGTTGAAGAGCAGGTGGAGAGTGGTATTTAAACTGCCTGATACTATATTTACATGGCTCAATATATATCCTATTTCACGTGGCCAACTATGTATAAACGACAGGTATAAGAAGGGCTTACATATGCATAATTTTATATATATATCGTGCCCCATGTATACGTTGCTAGTTATACTTAAAATGTGATTTACGTTAGTTAGGTTTAAAGTATGCCTAATTATAATACGCCTAACCATATAAGTGCCTAATCTTAGTACGTTCCCAATTATATATTTATAAACATATAATTAATTAATAAATTAAGATTTAATTAAAGGTTAATTAATTTAAATTTAAACCATAACTTGAAATGTGTGTAACGTTCTCATATGTTATCAGAATCAACAAGAAGCATTGGAACCACATCGGCAAGCATGACATTTTAGAGCTGGTTTACACAGAGCTGGACGCAGTTGGAAGTTTTAATTAAATTAAATGCCAGTTTAATTTAATTAAAACAAACCATTTTGATGACGAGTGGAAACCCAAGGACTCACTCAATTTGTCCCACTTACATTTTATATAAATCGGGTTTAATATTTGTGTGCTATGATTGTTTATAATTGGATGTTTACTGAATATATTATTATATATTGACTAAACCAATTAAATTAAATGTTCGTTTACTTTAACTAAATCAATTGTTATTTTTAAACGATTGTAACCGATTGAGGTAACTAGACCTTGTTATAAACATATGAAATTAATAATTAGATGTTTTAAATTACTGTTATTAGTTGATTGTTAGAAATTGTATCTGAATATTGAATTGAATGATATGATTTGAGGTAACATATTTGGATGTGGGGAAAAACAGGTCGGAGGGATCCAACTGGATTCCTCGAATATATTAAAACTTATTTATTTTCATATTATCATTATATGAATTGTTTTGATTGGATGATTGGTTTGGTTGTTGATTATTGATCGGAAATTTAACGTTTGTTTTGTTTTAACCAATGGGCAATATGGGTTGAGTAATTGGCAACATCAGGCCTATAAATCAATCATTTTATAAATATTGATTTACCGTCAAGCGAATTGATGGAAATGAAGTTCTAAAATTTATTTTATAACTGAAGATAGATTTTTAAATCTATTAATTTGAATGAAAGTTTATTAAAAAGGAACTATGTATTTATTATTTAAGTAATTATTAAATGATTTTAAAAAACAAAAACTTATGTTAATAAAATTTATAAGAAAATGAGAAGAAATTAACCTAACGGTTAAGAGTTGGATAATTGTTTAAAAAAATAATTAAATGGAATTATTTAAATTAATTATATTATTAATTAATTAAAAAAAAAGGACTAATTGGAACTGATTAACAAGATAGCCGTGTTTTGAGTTGACTAAGTCAACTATTTTAATTGGAATTGGTTATTTAATAAGTTTGTTTTCAATTAATCTAATGAAATAGCTTAACGAATATTTGTTTAATTTTTAATAAATTTTAAAAAGAAACTTATTATTTATTTAGTTAATAAAGAATTTAGCTACTTCGACGGTCGCTAATGATGAAGAAAAATATTATTTAAATTAACAATAATTTAAGAGGTTATTTTTAGTGAAACTCATTCAAGTAAGTAATCGACTTGTAGTGGAAACTTGTTGAATTTTGTAAAGAGATAACGAACGGGTTTTATATTAACCCGAGTTTTTAAAACAAAGTTATAAAAGAGATTTTAAGCTAATACGATAGCTTAAAATAAATGTTTATTTAACATTTGAATTAAGTAAAAAGAAATCGAGAAAAAAAGGGTTTATATTAAACCTGAGTTTATAAATAAGGTTTATAAAAAGGGTGTGAAGTTAAAACGTTGATTTTAAATTAGCATTACTTAATAATGAAATTAAGTGAAATGGATGGAATTGAAACGAGATTTTCAAAGCGGAAAATGGTTGAATGGATTAAAAGTGGAATAGTATGAGTTGATAAGGAGTTAAGATAAGGAATTAAAGAATTGGAACCTAATTGGAGATTAGTTGAGTTGAATGATTTTCTGAGTATTAATTTGGTGTTGATTTCGGTCTTCGGGGTTGATACTTATGGAGTTATTCCCCGACCAAATTACAGTCAGGGACTAATGAATGTTGAAATATAGAAATGAATGAATAAGAAATAGGAATGTTTCCAATAAATTAAAAGGGTTTGAGAATATAAAATGAAATTTCCAAAGTAACAAAAATAAAAAATGATTTCATGAAAATATACAATATTTTCAAAGTAAAGGAATTAAAGAGATAAGTTTGAATAGGTTTATTCAAAGGGAATAAGTGTTAGTTTTTGTTTTCAAGAAATAAAACAAAAGAGATTTCATAACGTTGTTTTACGTGAAATTTGTTGAAACCAAAGTTAGGAATATATATATATATATATTGTGAAAATACTCTTATATTAAACTAAGAGATAAATACTCTGTTAAAGATTTAGAAGTTTAATTAGTCATTCGTTAATTATTTTAATTAAGAGGACAAGTAATGCTAAGTACTAAACCAGTAAATTCATTTTATTTTCATGGTTGTGTAGTTGTTTATTTGATAGTTAAATAACCGACTATCAAATCTAGCTTATACGATTGTTGGTAGGGAAAGACCGAGATCGAATTTATATTCGAAAACTATTTCGAACCAACAAATAAGTGATGGTGCAGATTGAAGATGGAGCAGTTAAAGACCATGGATCTTCATAAGCGGAAGGACTACTAGTCAAATTTCTATGGCTTGCAACTGGAGTTATCTGATTTATGATTCCGTCGTGGTTGAGATCTACGGATCGCAAGGACTACTCGCTACTGATCCATTGGATGATACCTAGGATGTGGCAGGAGGGTGCCTTCAGTTTGTCCAGTCCCAGGACAACTTGTATGGACAGATGTTTGATAGAGTATTTCCAAAGGAGTCACGTATGTTGATTTCCTCAAACGTATTTCTCTGTTGGTGGCGGAGAAGACACCTTCTCTTAGCTTAACACCCGAAATATTTTTGTGGACGTCAATTATCTATTTTCTATAGGATTTAACGATGTGGCTTTCAAAGTGAATGGTGGCCAAATGTTCTAAAAAGATAATTATAACCTCAAGCCTCTTCAACCGGGAAATGGTATAAAATTAGGTAGGTCACATGACTAAGTGGGTCGCTCCCAATTAGGGTGTATTGTCACCATCTAGAGAAATTTCTATTTTTTCTTCTTTCGCTTCTGTATCTCCAGGGAGACACTTATGTTGCTAGCAACCGTAAGGTGATAATATATTCGGAACATTCGAACAAAATGAATGGCCGGTCATGTTTAACCAGGGTTGCAAGATGTTCTTATTGAATCCTAGTGTATTTTTAAACAAGCGATTGAGTAGAAGAACAAAGTTTAGCATTTATACTTGGCTTCAAGTATATTAAAATAAACTACCAATCCTTGTGCCATTAGTGATTCAATCCATAATTTTGTTGTGCGCAGTCAAATGGTGATCCACTTTTCACTTCTCAATTTGTGGCTGATCCAATCTCACATATACTTATAAATATGACATTATTTAAACATTTTTGGATGATCTTTTCTTGACTTTTGGAGTCCACTTCTCAAGGACATTACTAAAGCCTACAACAACAACGTTTTCTTTACATTCTTACAAATAAATTGAATTGTTCCTGTAATTATATAGTATAAACAATAGATTAAAACAATGGAATGTAAGTATAATCTATCGAACCACTATAAAATCTCGTGTCTCTTTACTTTTACGTACTCTATGACTGCTCTGTGACTGATTATTGCAATTATTATTTGATTAACATACGAATCGGGTGTTGGCATTCGACTGAAAATTTAATGCCAATGTTTTGGCGCGTTGGGCAGGGACTACTACTTGAACCGAAGGAAATCTCTCTGTTTAGGAAGCCATGGAGAAGAAGAAAGTCATTGACAAACAACATGAAAGTGCAATAATGGAAGGAGAAAGTCAGAAGGCTTCTTTCGTGGGAAATCCTTCCATGTACCTAACAAGATAAGATATGGACAAGGTGGTCAACAAACTACAAACCCAACTGAAGCACCAAGAGAATCCACTTAATCGGAAAGAGGAATTGATGATCAAATTCCTCAAATAGGTCGAACAACCGCAACAAGCTCAAATTCAGAATTCGATCATCGAAGTCGGGCTTGGTGGTATCCAGTGACTTAACTTGGAACTGAGGGCAACTATCCACGCACTTGGAGGAATCAGCATCGATCCAAGGTACCAACCCGGGGGATGCTGAGGACAATCCCCCTATGTAACAACCCACATTTTATGTATCTGAAGATCGTAAAATATTTTATTTTATTCCCTGAGGGTTGGATCATTCTCATATTTTAATATATTGCTTATGGGGATGTGAGACATGTCCATAATTTTTACCAATTTTGTTTGTGACCATTTTGCCTTTGTCAGTCTTGTATAGGGGATAACTTTTGACTCAGGTCGAATCAGGTGGTGAGCCTGTGCCATTGGAAAGGAAATGATGATTTCTTTTCCATAGAGTGGTTACATTAAAGATTTGGCTCAGCGATTTGGGAGGAATCATTGTTTTAAGGTTTTTCAGTTGGTTGTTTAGGTTTGGAGAGCCATAATGGGCTGATTTGGGAAGGCCCATTAGTGGGCCAGTGGAAGGGTATAAATAGGGGGTGGAGGTATGAGAAATGTTTTAGTTTCTTTATTCTCTCATAAGGTGGCCCATGTTCCTCCTTCCTCTAACACCTGTCCACCATTAAAAAATCAAAATCCAAGGAGGGAAAGCATAGATCTACACCATTGAAGGCTAGATCTACATCAATTGAAGGAGTTCATCAGATCAAGGGGTCTGGTTCGAATTGCTTGCTGTCTGGAATCTTATTGCATTGATTTTTTCTTGTTTGGGAGAATCGGTGTAACGACCACGGGTTTTCGACCCCGAAAACCAACACAAATATCTTTATCGTATAACATGTCGACCTTCCAAGCATCGAAAACACAGGAACGTTATTAGAAAGAAATTAGAGGTGAGATAAGAAAGAAAGATTAGAATAGTAGAAGAAGAAGAACTAACAACACAACACAGAGTCTCACATCACAGCAGAACAAATATAATATAGAAATAAATCTTTATAGAGAGCTTTAAATAAAACTTACAATCATCAGAGTACATCAACATATTTGGACAGTTATAATATCTTGTCCATATATACAACACATAACGGAAGAACAACCATATATCATTCGTCTGAACTTCTCCAGCTCGTCTCTGGACTTCACAACATCTGGTAATCTAAACCTGTACAACCCGGTCTAACCCGAGCATTACAAATGACGGGTCAGTCTGGTGAACTAGAGTGAGAAAAACCACTTAGTTTAAAATTTATAACACAACTTGATTTTAAAGTCAAAATCTTTTTGAAAGAAAAGGATAATTGTAAGAACAAATCCACACATAAATACGGATGGGTTTTACCTTACGATAACCCCAAACATTTTTGAAATCAATATCTTTTTTGATATTATAATAGTGTCTAAATACAAATAAACATCAATCTAGCAGAACGCTTGCATCTCATGCTCTACATATATAGTATACAATCAAAACCGCGGGCGCTTATTGGAGAATGGATTTCCATGGCAAGGTATGGGAAACCACCTTTACAATGTACCTCCGGAGATGAATACATTGGGGTTCAACAAGAACATCTTGCAACCCAGGCTAAACATTACCGGCCCCTCACTTCGCTTGAGTGTACTGAATATATCATTACCACGGCTGGGGGCCAGCCAACCGAACCGATAGCATGTATGCAATTAAAATAAAAGGGACAACCGAAGGCAATTGATTTCTCTAGATCAGGTAATGATATACCCTTTTGATGGGTGCGACCCACATAACCATGCGACCTACCCGATTGATGAGACTTGAGGTCATACTTACACTTTTTATGACATCTGACCACCATTCACTTTGAGTGCCACATCATTAGATCCGTCAAATCACTAATTGACATTTACAAATAAACTCTGGGTATAAAAGAAGTGCCCCTCTTTGCCACTGACTCGGTATATTTGTAAAAATCAACGTATGTGGTTTTCAAGAAATACTCTATCAGACATTCGTCCATATAAGTCAACCAGGAACAAGATGAACCAAAGGTACCCTCCCACCACATCCTATATTGGTATCACCCCATGGATCGGTACCGAGTAGTCCTTGCAATCCGAAGATTTCACTTACGACAGAATCACTGCCAAAATATCTCTGGCCGCAAAACCAGAGAAATTCAACAAGTGGTTCTTCCATTTATGAAGATCCACGGTCTTCAATGCTCCATATTCAATCAACATTTCCACGTATTTGTTGGTCAGAATGGTTTTCGAATATAATTTCGATCCCGGTCTTTCCGTACCAACAATCGTATTGGCCAGATTTAATAGTCAGTTATTTAACTATCAAATAAATAATCATGTGAATGAAATGAGTTTATTGATTCAGTACTCGGCATTACTTGGCCTTGTTAATTAAACATCTGTTAATTATATTCTTTAAATCTTCCAATATTTGGAGTTTATATTTTACATCTTATTATAAATAAGTATATTATTAAAAATCATTTCATTCACCGGTAAACTTTTCGAACACAACTTTTAATATTATTAACGGAAATCATAACTTATGTTTTCCTCACCTTTTCTCGTTTATAAACTAATACCATTCCTAGATAATCGTGAAGTCATTCCAGTTGGGGTATTTTATTTACCTCTCAGACCTTGATCAACAACATTCATATCTTCAGAATAGATAGAAGTTTAATAACCACACGTTTTCCTTTGAAAAACTTATTAATATCGCAACACCATTTACTTTAATTAAGTGAACTGTTATTATACTTCTCGATTAATCTTTAATAATCCCCTTTAATATTATACTCGAGTTTCAATTCTATTATAAATAGAATCCTTTATAAAATTTGTTTAACATCTTTTTATGAACATTCTTTAACTTGTTTGCAACAACAATATCATATTGATTTTTAAACCATATATAACTGTCTTTAACAAATATAATATAAATATCTTAATAAATTTTATATAAATATATTTATAAATCTTACCATTATATCCTTTACAACTCTTATATTGACATCTCCTACGAATCCCTTTTATCAAAACAATTCATTTATCATCTGTAACAAACGTTACAGATTTCATTTCTAAACTCTTAACTTTCATTTATAAAATCGTTGTAAATCATTTACGACACTTATATTCGTTTCCATTTCCAAAATATTTTATTTAGCTTATACTCTCGCTTTCGATTAACATTCCGAACTTCGGAGTATCACATTCCGAACCTCGGAATAAATCTCACTTCGTTATTTCATACCATTTCCCAATTTCTAAATTCCCTTTTGCTATCTTCAAATATTCAGTAAATATTTTATTTAAACTATTAAATTTGCTTAAAAATCCCTTTTACATCTTCATTATAAAAACTCGGTTTTAATATAAAACCCGTTCATAAACTCTTTTCATAATTCAATTAGATTCGTTTCACTTCGATCACTTTTTAAATGAATTCCAATTAAAAACTAATCCCATAACTTACTATTAATTAAAATAATAATTTGCTGCAATCATTAACTACAGTAGCAGTAGTTAACTTCTTAATTAAATAAATAAATAGTAAATCCCTTTTAAAATTTTATTAAAATTAAAACAAATATTTGTTAAACTATTTTATTAATTTAATTCAAAACAAATTAATTTAAAACAATCCCAGTTAAAACGGTTGACTTGGTCAACTTGATACACGATTAATTCGTTAATCGATTTCAATTATAGTTGTTCCTTAAAACTAATTAATATAATTAATTAATTTAAATAATTTCATTTAATTGTTTCTTAAAAACAATTGTTCAAATCTTATCCGTTAGGTTAATTTTACTCTCTTGCTTTATAAATCTGATAAATATCAGAATTTACTTTATAAAATCATTTAATAATTGAATATAAACTTAAATAATAAATATTTATTTCCTTTTAATAACTTTTATTTCAAATACAGATTTGAAAATCTGTCTTTAGTTATAAAATAAATTTTATAACTTCATTTCGTCGATTCACCTGACAGTAAGTCGATATTTGGAAAACTGATTGATTTACAGGCCATATACTGCCGATTACTCAACATTTATTACCCATTGGTTAAAACAAAACAAACGTTAAATTTCAGTTCAACGGTTAAAAACCAAATCAATTATCCAGTCAGAACAGTTCATATAATGATAATATGAAAATAAATATCATTAAATATATTTGAGGAATCTCTTTGGATCCGACCAACCTGTACTTCCCTGTATACAAATTGGTTATCTCAATATAAACTCATTTAATTCAATTTAACTGATATAACAGTAAATAACGACCATTTAACATCAACCAATTTATTTAATACTAACAAAATAATTCAAACAATTAACACGTTTATTTTATAAACGTGACCAATAAGGTAAGTTACCTTAATTGGGACCAATCGTTAAAATAACGATTTGGTGTTTCACTGAAATTAAACAACGTCTGATTTCATCGGTTCAATCAATATATGAATATATATTTAACAAACAACAAACAGTCAACCATTAGCAATCATAGCACACAAAATAAAAACTCGACTTATATAAAATATAAGTGGGAAAACAGAGTGAGTTTAACTCACCTTGATTTCATTGTTACTTAAGTGGTTCAGTTCTAGTTAAATTAAACAAACGTTTAATTTAACTAGAAATTCCAGTTATCTCCAGCTTTGTCCAAGACAGTTCCAAAATGTTGTGTTCAATGCTACGTTCACAACATAGTTTGTTTCCTTAAATTCTGCCAATAAACACATGAGTTATAACTAATATGACTTTTCGGTTTATTTTGAATAATTATTTTTTCTTAACTAATAATAACCATTAGTTAATTACTTTTGGGTCGCGATTATTTAGCCGACCAGTTCCCCCTCCATATGTTGTTCTTGTTCAAAGGCCCTACATCAATTATAACTATAAATATTGTAGATTACACAAGGTAAATTTCTAATTAAATTCTTAAATTTTGAATTAATTAATACTTAAAATAATTACTTTGGTTGCTTAAAATAAGCATGCTGACTTCTCTCCCATTCATCATGCTGCGTTCCCATTCAACGTGCTGTGTTCGTTCAGCCCAGTTCCAGTATGATTTCAACACCTGCTTGTCACGTTGCTTTACTTAGAATTAAATCTTTAAATTTGCTAATCTCGTTGTCTAAGGGATAACCGGCTTCCATTTCGAATTTGAATACACGGGTTGAACACCTTCCTTCTGCTGCTTTGTTCTAACTACATCGATGGACAATAATTTAATTCAATGATTATTATAAATCATTGCTTAGATTTAAACGGACCACTTTAATAATAATAATCATTACTATGTTAAAGGATAACAAGGCTGATCGTTCATTCAAATCCTTCCTCTTCGTTTGCCTTCGTTCTGCCTCACATTTGCATCTATATAGTACCATACGTTGCAAGTTGCAACTTTCACTTTACCTGAACCCAAATGTGCCTTCATTCTTCTTTATGGTTGACTTCTGTTTTTCGTTGTTCACACCTAAACCGTCATGCGATGCTCTCCTTTCCTCGTGAATACTGATCTTTACTTCACGCACAAAATCCTGCTACCCGCAAGAATACTATCCGCTACCGCACCTCGTTCTTCTCGCTGGAGCCGCATCAGCAATGACTGGAACACGCGTCCAAACCTCCACCGCCTTCAATGAGAGTGACCTGATACGGTCCTTCCTAATGCCCAAAGTCCCACTGTTTCTCGATTTCGTTGCTTGCACTTTCACATACCCTTAACCGCATCAGACAATTTACCTCGCACCGCCATTCAGGCGTCCGGCCATCCATCTGAAGCCAACGCCGCCCCTCTGGTCAACCATAACCGACCCTTCCTCCCGCTCGACAGACCCTCCCTTACGAACCACGGGCTTCAAAGCCCCTTGCTACAAAATCACTAAGCCACCAATGGTGTACTGCCCCTCCTCCGACACTCTACTCAACCGCACACTCAACGACTGTCATTATCATCCATCATGCCATCGTCTAGTTCAACGTCTTCACCATGTCACAAACCACTCAGCTCCATTGAACTCCTGAAACGCATGCGGATGAAAGCTCGTGGCATGGTGAAGTCAAGGAAATTCTTTTCGGTTTTAATAGTTTGTATATAAGCTATTTTAATTTTACTTTTGGTTGAGGATGTCTACATTTCTTCCTTACTGGGAAAAAAAGAAAGAATGAGGGAGTAGATATACTTATATAGGAAAACAACTTGCGTGCCAAGCTGTTTAGAGTAGTAGCTTTGCAGAAATTTATAGGTTAGCTGATGTTATTTTGTACCTTTATTTAATTGCTTAGAATTGAAGAAAAAAGGATAGGTAGGCTGCAGCTATGATTTCATTTCAAAGTATAAGTGGCGTGTTTAGGCTGGTATGAAAACCAGAGTACCACAATTTCACAAGTAGCATGCGCAGATGGTACATATGGAATAGGGCAGGTGTGGATTTTGAAGTAATATGTGGTTCGCAGGTTAGGAAGGATTAGTAGGTCGAGAAATGTCAATGGTTTAATAACAGTATGGGGGAATTTTCTTAGATTAAATAAAATAATCATTATGTCTATTATCACACAATCGATGTTTAAATTCCGTATGGCCACGCACACATTCCAAAAATAACAGAAACGATCATACTGCTATGTTTTGAATTTCAGATCCAATGGAATACATTTCGTTGAAACCGGCTCCGTTTGCACAATGGCGTTATTTTGATTTCAATATATTTATCGGTTCCCGTTTAAATTTTGTCCACTGACAAAACAACTCTATTTGACTCCAAACTGCAAATCTAACAATAATTAGTTATACGCATTACAATAAATTTGTTTCGTCAAAAATGTAAGTCATTAAAAAAAACAATTATTTTTAAAGCATATATGATATCGATAATATATATATATATTCCCAAACAATTCAATAAAATAATAATAAATTATTATCATCGTAAATATCCAAATCGAAATATCACATATCTCCATATATACACCAATATGAACTGAACCACTCGATATCAACATTTCGAGTTAGATGATATACAAATATATTTTAAAATCCTATTATTTTAATTAATAAACGTTATATTTTAATAACGATTTCCATAGCAATTATTTTAAAATTTAAATTGGACATAACTAACCATCTATAACACGAAATCCATATTTTTCTCTTTCATATGAAAATTATAATCAACAAGATTCCAATGTTTCTTGTTTCATTGAAATCCGACTTATATCGGATCCTGTACATTCAATTGAAGTTCAAAACTCAATAGTACGAATTACCGCACCATTTCGAGCTCGATTTATAATATATATAAATATAACGTTCAAACTTCATTTTAAATAAATGAATTCAATATTAAAATCCATTAATATTCCAAATATAATATTTAAAATAATATATTGAATTAAATATTTGACTACCAAAAATACGGGACATTACATTCTTCCCCCTTAGGATTTCGTCCCTGAAATTACTAAGGTGAGAGAAATGCCACAAACCTATATATTTTCAAAATCCAGTTTATTTTAATTCGAAAACCAATTCATTGTGGAAAAATAATTTTTTTTAAAATATTGAAAATTTTCTCACTTTAAATTCTTGGAAAAGATTCGGCAGAGTCTCCCCTGTACGGAGTGACATCTGCGATATCGCAGGAACAAATAATATATATACATCGACCACACGGTTGGAAAACAAAATTTAAAAACCCAAAATTTTATATTTTCATGTAGGCATTCCTTTTACAAGCGCTATTGAGCATACTACTCAATTTACATGCAATCTATGCAACCAAACTTAATTCTCTAGCCTTCTGGCACCTGCACTCACCTAAGATTACCACTTAAGCACAAATACATGTAATTTTGTAGATATACATCATTAACCAACAAGTATAACTATACTAATTCCAAAAATTAAACATGAATTGTCAATTCAGTTTATACAATCTGAGACGACCCGAAATCCCCCTTACGGGAAATCATGGATTGAATTGAGGACAAGACCAATCAGAACACAATCAGAAGAACATTTCATTGTTTATTACAACAATACCATCAGAATACAAGAATATACAGAGTATGAATAAATAAAATACAACAGAAAATATCAGAGATTACAATACATTACATAGCAGCGGAAAATAATACAAAACACAACTGAAGGGGATATACGAATACAAAGCTTTTCGAATATTATTCCAGCTGTAAACCAGGATCATGTGAATATAAATCTGCAAAACCCAAAACTACTAGTTGCCCGGGTCAAAAATAAGGGACCCAAAGTTTACGTTAAAACAATAAACTCCACGTCAGTCATGTGACTAGTGTGAGAACTAAAACATTTATTAATATTTATTTTAAAGTTAGGTAAATCAAGGGACCACGTCGTATAACGCGGAACGGGTTTCCTCCCAAGAATACCAGTGCATAAAACAACATCGCAATGTTAAATAAAGAACAATGAAGCTATTATAAGACCCAGGTCCCATCACACAATGCAACACAAGCCGGAGGATAGGGTTTTACCTTATAATAGCCAAAGAATGCTTGATACACTAAATTTCATCTTTTATTATTACTATAAGCGTATAGTGTCAAAAACAGTTTCAATCATAAGTATCAATCATAGACGACATGGGTACCATATATCATGTCACCATACTAGGCTCTGCAATCAAAACCGCAAATGTCACGTATTTGGAAGTTGGATTTCCATCTGTGAACCAAGGCAAGTGATCGTCCTCACCGCTTCGAGACTCTCTAGCCCGAGCCTCGGGATCAGAGCTCGAGTGACCCTTAGATCGTCAGGGCCAGTCCACCGACGTGGATTAAACTTAAACCCTGAGCACTGCGTTTCCCCGTCCTTTGGGGCGTAAATGAATCCTATAACTCCATCGACTCCACATAGCCACCGATATATCTGAGGCGCCTCGCAACAGCAACAAACACACAGGTGAAAATAATATAAATGTCAGGGCTGGTAGGTCACTGACACCACCCTAACTAGAAAGAAACGCATGCTCTCCTTGAAGTCCTCTCCCGTTTCTGGTTCACAACTGGGGTGTGAGGCTCACGAATTAACGCTACACAAAGCTATGCCACACAGGCGGTGCTTTGATCATCAACCACAAGACTTTGCTTTTCAACAAAAACCTTGATCATTTGCCACTTAGGCATGCCACACAGGAAATTCACACCATGCGACTGATGTCTATCGATATACAACCTCTGATCCCGTACGTCTCAGAGAAGGGTGAAGTAAGGGAATGAATTCCCCTTCACCAGGCAGATGTATATTTAATAGAGATCAATAAACACAGAGCAAAATCCAATGTCAGACACACAGTCCATACAAGTTCGTTCTGGGTCTGAACGAAACCGGAGGCACCTTGTACCTCGCATATCCTTCGATGTCCAAGTACATCTGGACGATCACCAACTGATTCCCTCCTCTTGGGTGTACAGCCCAATCAAGATCATCAGTAATTATCCAAACGATATGAAGACCTCCGGTCTTCAACCACCGTCTTCATCCTCAACACCACGTCGAATCAGTTATTCAGAATCGGATAAACCTGGTCTTTCTGAATAACTCGCATATATAATAAACAAGGGTTACACAAACACGACATACGCCTCATTCCAATTCAGAATATTGTTTTATTCAAATATTCTTATACTTTGGGAAAGGTTTCCATTAATTTTATCAAAGATAAATTCTTTAAATTTATTCTTTAATCTTCTTTTGAATATCAATTCAAACTAGTCGGGATTAGCAAACCACACCGAAGTAATCATTTATTTTATTTCCCAATCCCAACCTATTCATCCCATGAAGTAAAACTGGTTATACTTCATATCTAACACCACGGTGTTATCGGTAAATTCAATTACCATTTCACGTTCAAATCTAATTAAAGATTTAACTATCGCCTAGAGCAAAACTGGTGATACTCCTATCTCGATTATTTCAATATAATTAAAGATTCCTTAAAACTCCCCTTGGTTTTAATCTTCCCAAAAATCACTATCAATGATTGTTTAACTTGGGAAATCATATCCTGTCTTTAACTGGGTTAAATAACCAATGTCATTTAAAACACGGTTCACGATAAACCCAAAATCACTTCCATTTACAATGGAATCTTCATGGAAAACAAATCGATATATATAATCGACATAAACTTCCATATCCGACTAATAATATAAATGGAATAACGGCAAAGCCTTTTAAATTCCAGATATATTAGTTGTCTTCCTCCACAGAAATTCACTTCGATTATTAGCACATTGAATTCCATTCCATTCCAATTTATTTTATTAAATTGGAAAACTTTACTTTGGAAAATCTCCTTTAAATCTTAACAAAAGATTTATAAATTCCAAATCACATTTCACTGTAAATTGGGTTAAAGAACGAATATCGCTAAAACACAGTTCACGATAAACCCAATTCACATTCCATTAATTATCGGGTTAAAGAAAGGGTGTTATTTAAAACACCATTCACGATAAACCCAAAAATAAATTCAAATCCAATTAAATACCATTTAATTGGTATACTTCATTAAATCTAAATAAAAGATTTAATCTTTTCCTCAACTGGGCTTAAGAACAGTGTTAATGAAGACACCATTCACGACAAACCCAAATCCCATTTGATATTAAATACAAGACTCTGAATAGAAAATATATCGGCTTATATTCAATATCAAATTCTAGGACCAACAAATATCATACTGGAAATAACGATATAAATATATCTTTCAAATTTCCATAACAATATTTGTATAATCATGAAATCCAACATCGAAATATTCCAAAGACAATTTCGATTCAAATCCATTCCAATTCAATTATTGGAAATTTTGGTTACTTTTAAAAACCTTTCAAATCCAATTTATTTATTTCAAAAATAAATGGATTATAATTCTAGTTCAAAACTAGTTCATTTTGATAAAAATCTATTTTTATCTTTTCAAATATGGAATTTTTCATCCCAATTCTTTCCAAATCATTTCTTATGATTTTACACTAATTATTGATATTTTTAATAATTTTATCAAGGCCCGTACAGTCCATTTCCTTCAACGGCCATCGAACTGCACTTACAACGACCTTTTCCAAATTTGATTTGGACATAATTCCAAATCCAACCGTTAGATTTCTAATTTCTTGTATTTGTTAGAAATCTCTTTTCGATACGAACCCAACGGTTCCGGTTTTAGGAGAATCCGACGGTCGGATCTCCCGTAATGTCCACTCGAAGTCAATGGTCGAAATTCACGAACTGCCGCAGCGCGGCGTGTTCTATTCAGGTCTTTATATTATATATATAATATATATTTCGTCGATTTCTTTTTAAAACGTATTTTATAAATCGTTTTAAATTCGTTTTCAAAACGACTTCAACTTCATATTCAATTTTAAATCAAAATTGAATATTCCATATCGTTAATATATAAATGATAATATTTTCAAAATATTATATATAGAAATCATTTCCTTTTCGATATTCATTATATAAATGAATAAAATCGGTATAAATATCGTTCACGTCAAAATGGCGTTAATCTAACTGACACGGCTTTATATATTTAAATATATTCGTGTCCATCCCAAATCGAACATCAAAATCACATTTTGATCTTTTACTGAATATTACTTTAAAATATTCGTCATTTTAAAATAATCGTTACTTTAAAATATTCATTCTTTCTGAACTGGAATCAGACACAGTCAATTACCATATAATGTGATTATATGGATTTTCAAACAACAAATGTGTATAACAACAATGAAAACAACAATCCATCATCCAGAGTGCATTCTACACTGTATAAGCATCAAATATAAATACTTAACGCTTATAACAGCCTATCAATCAATCGATCGACATACAACTAATTATTGGGATTAGTGTATGTCCAATATCATCCCAATACCCGTGTGGAGTTTCAATCAATCAAACACAGGTTTTATTTGTGAAGTTGGGCGATGTGTAAAATTTATCGTCCCAATCTATGTCATTCAAATGTGTGTATAAACAAATCGTTTGATTTGTTTATAAATCTTTATTTTATATACATGTTAAAAATTATATTTTTAACTATAAAATATTTATTCCATCACACAATCAATTTTCACAACACGACAATCAAACAAACAAGTCATCCATGGTCTGTGGACGACGGGTGTCGGGTGCTGCTAAGCACCGTCTGCATCCTAGTATATATTTCAACTAGAAAATAAATTAAAAGTGAGAAGTTCTCACCTTTGGGTTCCACTCCGCCAGTTTTACTTCTGAACCGCTTGGATTTGTTTGAAATTCAACGCAATCCTTTACATGCTGTTCATAATAAAAATTACATTTTTATTGCTTCATTCCAATAAATAAAAATCACGTTTTTATTTCTACATCTTATATTTCCTACTACGCTTCATTTCGTTAAAAATTATATTTTTATTATTGTTCTCTCCGCCTAAAAATCTCATTTTTATCTCTCTACTTCATATGTATATAAATCAAATTTTTATTCGCTTTATATATAAAAATTCTATTTTTACATCGCTTGTATATACATAAAAATTCTATTTTTATTTTCAAAACAATGCGTATATTTATTTTCTAAAAATCTCAACTTTCCACATATAAAAATCTATACTTTCCTAGGTAAAAATATAAATTTTTCCTAATTAAAAACATAAACTTTATATAATAGAGGAAATCAGGTTTTATATAATAAAGAAAATCAGGAAAAAAAACTTATTGTGAATCGATCGGAGGAGGGCTTGGCGTCGCCGTGGAGGGGCGGTGGAGCTGCTGGGGGTCGGGATGATAGCGCAGGCGGCGGTGAAGCCTGCAGCGGCGGCGCACTTGGGTGGAGGCGGGTTCGACTTTGGGTTTGGGGAGGGTTTCGAAGAAGGGGGAGGTCAGAGGAAAGGGGAGGGGGTCGGAGTGAGGTGGCGTCATGTTGGGGAGGGGGCGACGCAACCACGGTGGCCGGAGGCGGGAGTAGGGGGTGGTCAATGGGGTTAGGGCACAGGGTTTCCCCTAATCGATTTTGAAAAAGGAACGAGGGGGTTTGACTGAGTAAAAAGAAAACGGGATGGGATATTATATAATTTTAATTATTTCAAAAAGTAACTTTAAATTTTAAACTCCAAACAAGACCCACCGCCTGCCGTCCATAGCTAATTACCCCCATTCCGAACATAATGGGATATGTATCGTAGGCTGCTTCGACTGTTACGATCAGTTTTCGTCAAAATTAAAATATAACTCTAAATATTGAATTTGAACGCACATTTTAATTTACCGGAGCCACATACGGACTCTAAAAAAACCTAAAAAATATTTTCTAGCTTCGTATTGACGATACAGTCCTAACAAAACTAATTTCGTCAAATTTGAAGACCGTTTGAGAAATGGCCATTTTCCAGTCGATTAAAATCAACTGAAACTGGTCAAACGCGTTTTACTTCGCCACGCTCACATATTAATTCTGAAAATTATGAATTTTGGAATCTAACAACAATTTGACATCCCGGATCCAACAAAAGTGGTTTCGTCGAAAACAGAGGTTGTTTGCAAAATTTCCATTTTTAAGGGCCAGAATTCCACAGCGACTATTCTGAATTTTCAACTGGGCATATCTTTTTATTCCCACTATGAAATTTCAATTTTTCGGATTCGTTGGAAAGATATTCTCAAATAGATTCTAATATTTTTAGTTTCGCTAAAATCCAGTTTATTTTGAATCTTGTACATTCATTTGAACTTTAAAATCGAATTTTCAAACTACCGCGGCATTTTCAATTCCTTTCATAATTTAAAATAAATATTTATATTCTAACGACGATTCAAATAAATATATTCATTCTAATTTTATTCAAAATAAATTTCTCATCGTTATTATTTAAAATAATTCTTTTTAAATATTCAAGATTCATCGAAATTGCCAAAATAAAATTTTACATTGGCTCAGAATTTCCGGGTTGTTACACAATCCATGGTTATATCCTTAATTTCAATTCCCATGAAGTTTTATTCTAGTTTTTATTATACTGGAATTTATTTACTTTAGTTTATAATTTATTCAACTCTATTAAACTGTTGATTCATTTTATTCAAACAATCTACCATCCAATAATAAACAATTCACAACCATTTCAATCAAATCCACTGAATTTATATTCGATATTAATATTTACTTTAATTCAACATAATTGAACATCAATCGATTAATCTTCGATTGATTTCTATTTATTATTATTTATTCATTCAATTTCCAAATTCAGATTTACTTTATTTAATTTAATTTCAATATCGTTATTAGTTTAATTTAACATAACCAGGTTAAGTTTCAATTCAAATTTTTTATCCAATTTGAATTCCATTTAATCCAAACAATACACAATATCTCAATAATTTTGTAAAATTATTTCCTTTCTATATAAAAATATATTTCGGGTAAAAATTATTCCATTTACCCTCTTTACAAAACAATATTGTATCCATTACCAGTTCGATGCTTTTTCAACACTTGAACTGATCAACTAACACAATACAAAACATTTGTATATAAAATTTAGAAACACGTTCTCATGCATATACACTCAAACTCAATCAAGGATATTACTATTCCCATCTCTATTGAGTTATACCACAGAGCCAAGGTTATTACTAAACCATTGCTCTGATACCACTTTAACGACCATAGGTTTTCAACCCCGAAAATTGACACAAATACCTTTATTGTATAACATGTCGACCTTCCAAGCATCGAAAACACAGGAACGTTATTAAAAAGAAATTAGAGGTTGAGATAAGAAAGAAAGAAAGATTAGAATAGTAGAAGAAGAAGAACTAACAACACAACACAGAGTCTCACATCGCAACGGAATAAATATAATATAGAAATAAATCTTTGTAGAGAGCTTTGAATAAAACTTACAATCTTCGGAGTACATCAACATATCTGGACAGTTATAATATCTTGTCCTCATATACAATACATAGCGGAATAACAACCATATATCATACGTCTGAATTTCTCCAGCTCGTCTCTGGACTTCGCAACATTTGGTAATCTAAACCTGTACAACCCGGTCTAATCCGAGCATTACAAACGACGGGTCAGTCTGGTGAACCAGAGTTAGAAAAACCATTAAGTTTAAAATTTATCACATAACTTAATTTTAAAGTCACAATCTTTTTGAAAGAAAAGGATAATCGTAAGACCAAATCCACACATAAATACAGACAGTTTTTACCTTACGATAACCCCAAATATTTATGAAATCATTATCTTTTCTGATATTATAAGTGTCTAAATACAAATAAACATCAATCTAGCAAAACGCTTGCATCTCACGATCTACATATATAGTATACAATCATAACCGTAGGCGCTTATTGGAGAATGGATTTCCATGGCAAGGTATGGGCAACCACCTTTCCTACAATGTACCTCCGGGGATGAATACATTGGGGTTCAACAAGAACATCTTGCAACCCAGGCTAAACATGACCGACCCCTCACTTCACTTGAGAGTACCGAATATATCATTACCGCGGTTGGGGGCCAGCCAACCGAATCGATAGAATGTATACAATTAAAATAAAAGGGACAACCAAAGGCATTTGATTTCTCCAGATCAGGTAATGATATACCCTTTTGATGGGTGCGACCCACATAGCCATGCAGCCTACCCGATTTTTAACCATTTCCCAGGTGATTAGGCTTGAGGTCATACTTAGACTTTTTATGACATCTGACCACCGTTCACTTTGAATGCCACATCGTTAGATCAGTCAAATCACTAATTGACTTCTACAAATATACTCTGGGTATAAAATAAGTGCCTCTCTTTGCCACCACTCGGTATATTTGTAAATATCAACGTACGTGGTTTTCAAGAAATACTATGTCAGACATTCGTCCGTTGTAGTGGCCTGTAAATCCATACCAATTTAAGTTGTCTAATATCCTACACATTCAACTCAAAGTGCACAGAAATACAGATCTTTAATAGAAAGAAATAAGAGGATGAGAAAGATAAGATATAACTAATAGAATAGAAGAAAAAGAAGAAGAACATCAGAATCTAAACAGTATCAGAGTAAACACGAATCTCACAGCGGAACAATAAAAGATAATGTATAACATAACTTTCTGAAATACAAATCTGAATTTGTATATATACATACCATATCAGAATATAACTCATATACATCACAGCGGAAATAATCTCTAATAAATAGCGGTGAAGCTTCCTGCTTTGAGCTCCTCCAAGTGAATCTGCAAAGCCTAAACACTTGACTGCCCGTACAAATTTTGGGCCCCCAAGAGTTTAGGGAAAACACACAAAATAAACTCTGGTTCAGTCATGGGACTGGTGTGAGTAAACTCCAACCACATTGTTTAATTTTGAAAACCCTTTTGAAACAAAAGGATAATAGTAAGACCAGCCCATACATAAACATGGACGGTTTTTACCTTACTATAACCGAACCATTTTTGATATCAAAATCCAGTGATATTATAATAATGTCTAATCAAATAGTAGAACGCTTGCATTTCACGCTCCACGTACATAGTATAAAATCAAAAACCGCTGGGCGCTTATTGGAGATTGGATTCCAACTATGACAAGGTATGGGACCACCTCCCGATCAGTGTACTCTAGAGGGGATACACTGGGGTTCAACAAGAACATCTTGCAACCTGGCGCACACATGACCGACCACTCATTTCTCTTGAGTGTATCGAATATATTGCCACATACGGTTAGGCCCATATAACCGCTATCCGAAGATACAGAAACAAAAGAAGAACAAATACGAATTTTCTTTAGATGGTGACAATACACCCTAATGGGAACGACCCACATAGCCATGCCGCTTGCCCGATTTTTGTCATTTTCTAGTTGTGAGGCTTGAGGCTATGTCTATCTTTTCAGAACATCTGTCCACCATTCACTTTGAATGCCACATCGTCAAACCCGTCAATTCACTAATCGATTTCCAAAAATATCACGGGTATAAAAAGCTAAGAGGAACGAATTCCTCCGCCACCAGACGTAATACCTTTAAGAGATCAATCGTACATGATTTATTAGGTATACTCTATCAGACGCTTGTCCATACAAGTTGTCCTGGGACTGGACAAACAAAAACACCATCCTGGAACAGAACGACCCTTGCATTTCACTCCGTCTTCAATTGTCTTCAGCATAATCTAATTCGCAGCGCCTATCCCTATACGGAGTGGTTTTCGGATAATATATCCAACCGGTCTCTCCATATTGACAACGATGGTCAAAACACTTCGATAGTTGGTTATTTAACTATCGAAGTAAAAACAAACATTCATTCAAATGTACAACTACACATCACACAACCACGGGCACTTTTTATTTAACATTCATTTTTATTATTCGAATTCCCATATCTTACCAGATATTTCTCAAATCCCGTTTTAGCCTTTTTCACACTTCTTGGAAAAACATTCCCAGTTATTATAAATTCTTATTCTCCCATGTTATAAAAAACATACGTTATTTACATTTGAAAACATTTCCATTCTTTTTACATTCTTTATTTTCCGTACTTAGGTAATATACCCTATCTACATTGGAAAAATATTCCCAATTTCATTATAAATATTTTAATCTACCAACCGTTCACTTTTAAAACGTTATTCACTTTAAAATGTGAATATCGTACCTATTATAGAAATCTGAACATCATTATCAAATAACTCTTTATTCAAATAATAAATACCCTTATCTCGTTTACCGAAATAATTTTATATTCCCATTCCACTTTATAAAATCTATTTCTAAGTCAACTTCTTGTTAAATTAATATCAAGTTTATAACTAAAAATTGATTACATATCATATTGTAATTTATTGGTTTAAACTAAATATTAACTATCCTATCATATTATAATTCCTAAAAATAATACATTTGACATCGTCGAACTATAGTTCCAATTCCTAATAGTGTTAATTAGTTCTAATCATATTCCTGACATCGAAATGATGTCATCATTTTCTGAAACGATTTTCCAATTTCTCTTTCTAACTTATGCTTATATTTCTTTGGATAAACATCGTTACTTATTACTTTCGGATAAGTGGATTTCAAACCAAACTGTTTCATTCCCTAGGGAGTAGTGCTATATATAAAAAGCACGCTTAAGCTTGGTCAACAACGCAAATTTATCGTTATAGTTCAAAAACTTGTCACACGCTGTAATATTTCCCTTTATAACTAATCTCGACATAACAGTCACGCTTAAGCCTAGTCAACAACGTTATTTTATCGTTATAGTTAAAAGACTTGCAATATGCTACTATATTCCACTTTATAACTAATCTTGACATCTCTTTCCGTTATAAACTAACATCATCCCTTGTTAATAGTGAAGCCGTTCAAGTTGGGGTATTTTAATTACCTCTCAGACCTTGATTAACAACGTTCTTATCTTAGAATAGATATTAGTCTGTAACTCTAAACTCCTTATTACTGATAGTATCAATTAAACAGTACTTGTTGCTTTATTTTAAATATGGGTTTATGATGCCATATCCTTATTTGAAAACTCGGTTGTTTATAATTATTTACATTGGTCACTAACTCTTTGCTTCATCTTCCTTATACACTTTCATCTAAAAATTCTCTTATCAAAAATCGATCATGTTGTTTGTCTTTTGGCAATTTACATCTTATTCGAATTATTATACCCAATTCAAGAAAACATCTCAATACAAACTTAATACTATCTTAAATGGAATCCATTTAAGAACCAATTACTTTAATCAAATAGTTATTAACTTGATCATTTGCTGAAGCAAAACAGTTTACTTTATTATTAATAAATAATACTAATTACATTAGTTCAATACTATTAAACTTGACTAATTAAAAAGGTAATTAAATCTTATTAATTTTGATAAATTTATTTTCATTAGATTAATTGAAGACCAATTAATCTAATAATCATTTTCCAAATAAACATTTGATTTAATCAACTTCATTACATCAGTTAATTCGTTAACTGGTTTTAATTACTTCTTACCATTAGATTAATATAATTAATCTAATAATATTTCTTAACTATTTGCTTTAAATTAATTATCCAAATTATTCACTCGCAAAATAGTTACAGCTTAATAACTTATTTAAACGTCAAATAATTGTTTATATTTATTTTATAAAATGAACTATAAAATACAGTTTATAATAGAACTTATATTATAATTTAAACTTCGCTTCAATTATAAAAATATAATTTTTATAATTAACTTCGTTGATTTGCCTGACGGTCAATCAACTTCTTAACCAAACGATGGATTTATGGTCGACTGCTGCCATTTTCTTAATTGATATCGTTTATTGATTAAATCAAAATAACGTTGAATTTCCATTCAACATCAATATTCACACAGGGTTTCAATGTCATTTGGGTTCAAACAGTGTATATATAAAACAAACAATACATGTAAATATTGTGGAATCCGGTTGGATTCCTCCAACTGGTTTCCTACATCAATAAATGCCAGTCAACGCAATTAACACTAATTCCATGCTAGGGAAAATTATAATCGATGGAATCAGTATCCAACCAATGATGTGTACATATGCAACGATATATATATTTCAACCAATTTAATTGAAATCTACCTAAACGACCATCACACAACATTCAACAAATATTAAAATATAATTAAAATATTTTAAAATAGAACAGAGTCAGTGAATTTACTCACCTTTGCGCGTTAACCGTTAAATAACGATTTGCGTCAGCTCGGATCCGTGCCCGTTAGAAGCCCCTCCTTCGAAACCAAGAAAAACACCCCGTCTGCATACCATTCCACTATTTCGTAGATTGTACCGTTTTCTTTTCTTTTTATTTTTTTTCGTCTTTTACTCATCAGGCCCATCACGAACAAACCCGTACCAAAGAACCCGTCACCAAATTACTCATTACATCACGCACTGAATCTCATCGCACAACTACCCAGAAATTCAACCCGCTCCTCCTCTTGAACCAATTACTATCGTGACCACATTTAACACTCAAGACTCAACCCCGTGTACATGCATAACCCTCTTCATCAAACACTTCAACGCATGCCTCAGTACAAAGCTTGAGCATCCCCCCGCCTTGCGAGCTCATGCTCCAAAATCCCCAAGCAAGCCCCTGTTTCTGTATATTCATCATTAAGACTGCTGCAAGATTTTCATGCATTATTCCCTCTTGCTATTTGAAGTCGAGCCACTCAAATGTCGTTAGCTCACATAAAAATCAACGTTCTTCACCCCCACCGTGTCAAACCATATCGTTTGCAGTCAAATAGAAAACACCACCCACCGAGCCTCCACGTTCCCATTTGCCAAAGCATTATCATCTTTGTTGCTCCTTTGCTTGCTCATTCACATGGAGCCACTGCCATTTACCCTTATTTCCTTTCACTTCCAGAAACCAGCTATTGTCATTCCTCCAACTTCTGTAAAATAGTGGACCTGCTACAACTAATTATTGCCGACGTCCACTGAAAATCTCTAGTATACAAACAACTATACCCATCTCGTCTCATGTACACACAGTAAGCGTGATACCCAACAGATTCCTGAACAACTAACTTCGAACTGACCCCTTCCTAAACGCTCACCAGAACTGTCATTCGATGCCCTGCTTCCCCTACCTCCGAGCTACAGCGGACCCCTCCATCCCAAACAAAACCGTAGCTTAATGAATCCTCCGCTCAAATATCAACAGTCACTGCTTTCCCCCCTTTTACTCTCCAAAGCCTAATCGCATGCACTCCCCCTTCACAAACTCCATCCGCATAAACTACTGAACAATACTAATACCCCTTCTCCCCTCTTGTTAACATACCCAGACAGCAAAACCCGCTCCTCCACTCTCCACTTCGAGTTCACCGTCCTTCTTTGCGTTTTATACCACGCTGCACCCATAACAAGCACTTTCGTGCTCATCTCCTCCTTTTGCCAGTCCCTCGCGCTTCTTCTTCTGACCTGAATCTCGTCTATATATAAACTCCCCCTTTAAGTATAGGCTACCCTCTTCTCCAAGCATGGCTCTATTTTCATGCCATGCGCGTTTCTCATTTTGTTTGTTGTTTTGATTCCTTGTATATTTGCTTTGAGATTTGTATTTTTTATATTTTCTTTTTCATCAGGGTGAATGGCGAATTGTTCGCTTCATCAGGTTAGAAAAGAAAAATGATGGGAGGTGGCATATATATAGAGTTTAAATCCTTCCTTGCGAAGGAATAGGTATGTATAATTTTCTCCATAGGCATGTGTTTTCTGCTGGATGACACTCATGGTAACTGTGTGTTAGCACATAAGGTTGTTGTTTTAGCTTTAATTTCCAAAGCATTGCTTACATGATGGAAAAGTAATAGCATACAGTAGGCTTATAGGTAGGTTTCACCATGGATTTAATATATCAGACAAACTTAGTACTTAAGGAATGGAGAGAATAGGGTAGGGGCGGTACGGTTAATTGAAGATGATAGTTGTCCATTTTGAGTATATATATTTCTATTTCATTTTTGTTTGCCTTGTGAATATAATATGATTTTTGGTTTTACTGTTTATACAATATATGGCTTTGGATTAAATTTTGGGAATCCCTCAGAGAACTTGATACTTCAAAACCAAGATAAATGGATGTATGTAGGATTATGACGCTTTATATATCATAGCTAGTTAGATAGGATGTTACGTGAAGTCACATAATAATAAAACAAATCAATTTTTACTTCATGAGGAAGGAAGAGTATACCCCGTTACGTAGGCTTCGTTCATGTCCGAGCCGCTACGGACAGAAATAAGAATATGGTCGTGTCCAGCGAGGTGCCACGATCTTAGAAATGTAATAATATCGGTAGGTTAACTCATATTGTGAAACCCCAAAATATTGATATAGGGTGCAAAATACTCCAAATAAAAAGTTGTGTATTTAATTAATTAAATATTACAGTAAAATTCTAAAAATTAATTTATCACTACGTCTCAAAGAATCTTGACCAAATTCGAATTCGATATTTTAATATATTTAAATAACCGTTATGACCATAAACGAATATGCCGCTGCTTTTCTGAATATTTAATTTGGACATAACTTATAATATATAATCCGAAATTTTGATTTTTCACTTCTAATAGAAAGATATAGTTTAATAGATTCCAACGTTTCTTGATTCGAAGAAATCTGACTAATAACGGATCTTGTACACTCAGTTGAAGTTCAGAACGTTAAATTACGAACTACAACAATATTTCGGGCTCGATATATTTAATATATTTTTTATACGTTCAACTTCGTTTTAATTAATATATAAATCCACTTATATTACGAATTCAATATTTAAACTGATTTAAATATTCAAATACAAACCGATAAAAATGCGGGACGTTACATCCATACAAGTCATCCAGGAACAGGATGAACTAAAGGTAGCCTCCTACCACATCCTATATAGGTATCACCCCATGGATCGGTAGCGAGTAGTCCTTGCAATCCGAAGATTTCACTTACGATATAATCACTGTCAAAATATCTCTGGCCGCTGAACCAGAGAAATTCAACAAGTGGTTCTTCCGTTTACGAAGATCTACGGTCTTCAATGCTCCATATTCAATCAACATTTCCATGTATTTGTTGGTCGGGATGGTTTTCGAATATAATTTCGATCCTGGTCTTTCTGTACCAACAATCGTATTAGCCAGATTTGATAGTCGGTTATTTAACTATCAAATAAATAATCATGTGAATGAAATGAGTTTATTGATTCAGTATTCGACATTACTTGGCCTTGTTAATTAAACATCTGTTAATTATATTCTTTAAATCTTCCAATATTTGGACTTTATCTTTTACTTCTTATTATAAATAAGAATATTCTTAAAAATCATTTCATTCACCAATAAACTTTTCAAACAAAACTTTTAATATTATTTATGGAAATAATAACTTATGTTTTCCTCACCTTTTCTCGTTTATAAACTAATACCATTCCTAGATAATCGTGAAGTCGTTCAAGTTGAGGTATTTTTTTTACCTCTCAGACCTTGACCAACAACATTCATATCTTCAGAATAGATAGAAGTTTAATAACCACATGTTTTCCTTTGAAAACCTTATTTATATCTCAACACCGTTTACTTTAATTAAGTAAACTATTATAATACTTCTCGATTAATCTTTAATAATCCCTTTTAATACTATACTCGAGTTTCGATTCTATTATAAATAGAATCCTTTATAAAAAAGATTTAACATCTTTTTATAAACATTCTTTAACTTGTTTGAACCAACAATATCATATTGGTTTTTAAACCATATATAACTGTCTTTAACAAATATAATATAAATATCTTAATAAATTTTATATAAATATATTTATAAATCTTACCTTTATACCCTTTACAACTCTTATGTTGACATCTCGTATGAATCCTTATTATCAAAACAATTCGTTTATCACCTGTAACAAACGTTACAAATTTCATTTCTAAACTCTTAACTTTCATTTATAAAATCGTTGTAAATCATTTACGACACTATATTCGTTTCCATTTCCAAAATCTTTTATTTAGCTTATACTCCCGCTTTCGATTAACATTCTGAACTGTGGAATATCACATTCCGAACCTCGGAATAAATCTCACTTCATTATTTCATACCATTTCCCAATTTTTAAGTTCCCTTTTGCTAACTTCAAATATTCAGTAAATATTTGATTTAAACTATTAAATTTGCTTAAAAATCCTTTTTACAACTTCGTTATAAAAACTCGGTTTTAATATAAAACCCGTTCATAAACTCCTTTCATAATTCAATTAGATTCGTTTCACTTCAATCACTTTTTAAATGAATTTCAATTAAAAAATAATCCCCTAAATTATTATTTATTAAAATAATAATTTACTGCAATCATTAACTACAGTAGCAGTAGTTAACTTTTTAATTAAATAAATAATTAGTAAACCTCTTTTAAAATTTTATTAAAATTAAAACAAATATTCGTTAAACTATTTTATTAATTTAATTTAAAACAATCCCAGTTAAAACGGTTGACTTGGTCAACTCAATACATAATTAATTCGTTAATTGATTTCAATTATAGCCGTTCCTTTAACTTAATTAATATAATTAATTAATTTAAATAGTTTCGTTTAATTTTTTCTTAAAAACAATTGTTCAAATCTTAACCGTTGGGTTAATTTTATTCTCTCGCTTTATAAATCTGATAAATATCAGGATTTACCTTGTAAAATCATTTAATAATTGAATATAAACTTAAATAATAAATATTTATTTCCTTTTATTAACTTTTATTTCAAATACAGATTTAAAAATTTGTCTTCAGTTATAAAATAAATTTTATAACTTCACTTCGTCGATTCACCTGACGGTAAGTCGATTTTGGAAATCTAATTGATTTATAGGCCATATACTGCCAATTACTCAATCAATATTACCCATTGGTTAAAACAAAACAAATGTTGAATTTCACTTCAATAGTTAAAAACCAAATCAATCATCCAATCAAAACAGTTCATATAATGATAATATGAAAATAAATATCATTAAATATATTTGTGGAATACTGTTGGATCCCTCTAACATGTACTTCCCTGTATACAAATTGGTTATCTCAATATATACTCATTCAATTCAATTTAACTGATATAACAGTAAGTGATGACCATTTAACATCAACCAGTTTATTTAATACTAACAAAACAATTCAAACAATTAACACGTTTATTTTATAAACGTTACCAATAAGGTAAGTTACCTTAATTGGGACCAATCGTTAAAATAACGATTTGGTGTTTAGTTGAAATTAAACAACGTTTAATTTCATCGGTTCAATCGATAACATTTAGTTTCATCGGTTCAATCAATATATGAATATATATATTTAACAAACAACAAACAGTCAACCATTAGCAATCATAGCACACAAAATAAAAACCCGACTTATATAAAATATAAGTGGGATAATTGTGTGAGCTTATCTCACCTTGATTTCATTATTACTTAAACGGTTCAGTTCTAGTTAAATTAAACAGACGTTTAATTTAACTAGAAATTCCAGTTATTTTCAACTTTGTCCAAGACAGTTCCAAAATGCAGTGTTCATTGCTACATTCACAAAATAGTTTGTTTCCTTAAATTCTACCAAAAAACACATGAGTTATAACTAATATCACTTTTCGATTTGTTTTGAATAATTAATTTTCCTTAACTAATAATAACCATTAGTTAATTAATCTTGGGTCACGGTTATTTAACCGACCAGTTTCCCATCCATATGTTGTTCTTGTTCAAGGGCCCTACATCAATTATAACTATAAATATTGTAGATTACACAAGGTAAATTTCTAATTGACTTCTGAAATTTTGAATTAATTAATACTTAAAATAATTACTTTGGTTGCTTAAAATAAGCATGTTGATTTCTCTCCCATTCATCACGTTGCGTTCCCGTTCAACGTGCTGTGTTCGTTCAGCCCAGTTCCAGTATGATTTCAACACCTGCTTGTCACGTTGCTTTGCTTAGAATTAAATTTTTAAATCTTTGCAATTCTCGTTGTCTAAGGGTTAACCGGCTTCCATTTTGAATTCGAATACACGGGCTGAACACCTTCCTTCTGCTGCTTTGTTCTAACTACATCGATGGATAATAATTTAATTAAATAATTATTATAAATCATTTCTTATCTTTAAACGGATCACTTTAAAAATAATAATAATTACTATGTTAAAGGATAACAAGGTTGATCGGTCATTCAAATCCTTCCTCTTCATTTGCCTTCGTTCTACTTCACATTTGCATCTACACAGTACCATGCGTTGCAAGTTGCAACTTTCACTTTGCCTGAACCCAACTGTGCCTTCATTCTTCTTTACGGTTGACTTCTATTTTTCGTTGTTCACCCCTAAACCCTCACGCAATGTTCTCCTTTCCTTGTGAATACTGATCTTTACTTCACGCACAAAATCCTGCTACCCGCAAGGATACTATCCCCTACCGCACCTCGTTCATCTCGCTGGAGCCGCATCAGCAATGACTGGAACACGCATCCAAACCTCCGCCGCCTTCAACAAGAGTGCCACCTGATTCGGTCCTTTCTAATACCCAAAGTCCCACTGTTTCTCGATTTCGTTGCTTGCACTTTCACATACCCTTAACCGCATCAGACAATCCACCTTGCACCACCATTCAGGCGTTCGGCCATCGATCTGAAGCCAACGCCGCCCCTCTGGTCAACCGAAACCAACCCTTCCTCCTGCTCGGTAGACCCTCCCTCGTGAATCACAGGCTTCTAAACCCCCTGCCAGAAATTCACCCAGCCACCAATGGTGTATTGCCCCTCCTCCGACACTCTACTCCCCTGCACACCCAGCGACTGTCATTATCAGCCATCATGCCATCGTCTGGTTCAACTTCTTCACCATGTCTTGAACCACGCAGCTCCATTAAACTCCTGAAACGCATGCGGATGAAAGCTCATGGCGTGGCAAAGTCAGGGAAATTCATTTCGGTTTTAATAGTTTGTATATGAGCTATTTTAATTTTACTTTTGGTTCAGAACGTTTGCATTTCTTCCTTACTGGAAAGAAAAGAAAGAATGAGGGAGTAGATATATTTATATAGGAAAACAACTTGCGTGCCAAGCTGTTTAGAGTAGTATCTTTGTAGAAATTTATAGATTAGTTGATGCTATTTTGTACCTTTATTTATTTGCTTAGAATTGAAGAAAAGGGGATAGGTAGGCTGTAGCTATAATTTCATTTCAAAATATAAATGGCATGTTTAGGCTGGTACAAAAATCAGAGTGCCACAATTTCACAAGTAGCATGCGCAGATGGTACATATGGAATTGGGCAGGTGTGGATTTTGAAGTAATACATGGTTCGCAGGTTAGGGAGGATTAGTAGGTCAAGAAATGTCAATGGCTTAATAACGGTATGGGGGGATTTTATTGGATTAAATAAAATAGTCATTGTGTCAATTATCACACGATCGATGTTTAAATTTCATATGACCACACACACGTTCCAAAAATAACAGAAATGACCATACTGCTATGTTTTGAATTTTGGATACAATGGAATACATTTCGATGAAAACCGACTCCGTTTGCACAACAATGTTATTTTGATTTCAATATATTTGTCAGTTTCCATTTAAATTTTGTCCACTGAAAAAACAACTCTGTTTGACTCCAAACTGCAAATCTAACAATAATTAGTTATACGCATTACAATAAATTCGTTTCATCGAAAACTTAGGTAATTAGAAAAATGATTATTTTTATAGCATATATGATATCGATAAAATATATATAAATTCCCAAAAAATTCAATAAAATAACAATAAATTGTTATCATCGTAAATATCCAAATCGAAATATCACATATCTCCATATATACACCAATATAAATTATACCACTCGATATTAACATTTCGAGTTAGATGATACACAAATATATTTTAAAATCCTATTCTTTTAATTAATAAACGTTATATTTTAATAACGATTTCCATAACAATTATTTTAAAATTTGAATTGGACATAACTAACCATCTATAACACGAAATACAGATTTTTCTCTTTCATACGAAAATTATAATCAACAAGATTCCAACGTTACTTATTTCATAGAAATTCGACTTATATCGGATCCTATATATTCAATTGAAGTTCAGAACTCAATATTACGAACTACCATGCCATTTCGAGCTCGATTTATAATATATATAAATATAACGTTCAAACTTCGTTTAAATAAATGAATTCAATATTAAAATCCATTAATATTCCAAATATAATATTTAAAATAATAAATTAAATTAAATATTTGACTACCAAAAATGCAGGACATTACAATCGTTGAGTGATTTACATGTCTCACATGGATTCAATGAAGTATATGAGTATTTGATCATGTTTTACATCATATTCAAGTGTTTTACCATAGATCTAAACCATTATAAGTCCATTTTCATATGAATCACCATAGGATCCAATTTAGTAAGTTTAAACCGGTAATTTCTATGCTATTCCATATGATTATGCAAGTCAGATCTATAGTTTTGTTCATATTTACATTATGGTGATTTTGGTGAATTTCACATAATTATTGATGAATTTGCCAAAGTGGGACGAATGAGCCAGGAGGGTCGGTCTTGCAGAAACTTGGCTCGAACAAGCATTGGTCTAGAGCAGTTCGGCCGAAGAAGAAATAGAAGGGTCGGTCGTATATGGCCCTGGTCGGTCGAGCGAGCCAAGGGAAGTGAAGGTTGGTCTGAAAGTATGTCTTGGAAAACAAGTCTGATCGGGTTGATCGAACATGCAGGTGTGGATCAGTCAAGCAAGGTACAGGCCAGACAGTTTGGTGTGGTCATGGCTAGGGTCGAGTACACATTGGGTCGGTCGAACAACAATTTGGTTGAGCAAAGCAGGGTCGGTAGCACCATGTTGGGTCGAGTAGTAGGGTCGGTTGCACCATGTTTGGTTGAGAAAAGGAGGGTCGGTCGCACCATGCTGGGTCGGTCGGTTGAGCAAGACAGGGTCGGTCGCATTGGGTCAATTTTTGAAAATTTTATTTTTTGGGTACAACTCGGATTTGAACAAAAAGGTCTGAAAGAAATATTTTTCGGGGGCAACCCCCCGAACCCTAGCCGTAGCGTAGTGACATAATTTGGCTCGGTGATGGTGTGACTTCGAAGTGAATTCAAGTAGGAAGGTTTGAAGTGTTGAATGTGTTCGTTGATCGGTGTAGAACATCGAATGAGGTGACAACTCAAAAGTCGTGAGTTGGTGAATAATAGTTGCTTGAGAAGGTTTCTTGAGCTATGAAGAGTCATCGAGTTGGATGACTAGAGATGCGAAGGCTTAGAGATTATCGTTGTCGTAAGTTCTAACAAGCTCGAAGCAGGGGTACACTAGAGACGTCTAAAAGACCGGTTGTAGGTCGAGTACCCTGGGTATCATTTAAAGGCCTAGTTGTCAAGGTTGGACATACATACGTATCGTTCAAAGGCGTATGGAGTTTATGCTAGAACTGGCGTTACCATTAGCCCTTGACATATGTCAAGGTTGGACATTATACGATTAACGTTGGTTTCAAAGCAGGATTAGCGGTGATAGCCAGAGTCAGCCAAGGATGATTGGTTGTTCTGTTGTACCGTTTCATGTAGGTTGTCCAAAGTCAAAGGAGATGTTCCTTAGGCGCCTGTCTGATATTGGTTTAGGCCTCTGGGGCTTGTGCTTGAGGGATGCTGAATTCGATTAGGATGGTTTACATGAGATACATATAATCTGGATGTTATGAATGCTTACCATGGTTGAATAATTGTTCTGGTTTCCATGGATGAATGGTTGAATTGTTTGTCATAAAGGCTATCACTGTTCGATGTGGGTAAGATAGGGTTGAGTTCTTCTCTGGTTTTGTGGGTAGATTAATATGTTTATTTATCCATTCTCATATACTTTATTGATGAAGTTTGTTAGCTGTTTTATCGCTCGCTAAGATTGTTGTCTGACTCAAGGTTTTATGTTTCCCTCTTATTACCTTGGGTTGTTCATCTGGTTGTGGACGTGTTGACTAGGTGGTAGGTGACAGGTGGTTAGTGAGGATGATGTGGCAGTTCGGAGGCGAGCGGGAGGCTTACGTATAACTTTTATTACTATCTAGTATTTTTGTTTTCGCTATTTGAGTGCTCTATGAGGGTTGTAGTGAGGCCTTATCTACAAACTTTGGTATCAGTCGAATAACCTTTCAAGATGTTGAGAAAGATTTGAAAGTTTGTTATGTGATGCTTCACTATTATTACCTGATGTATATTTTCTACTATACTTTATCCTTAAGCTGTGAGTTCTGCGACAAGTTTCTATGTTGTTTACCTACTCTGATGATCGTCCATAGCTGCCTGGCACACCTTTCAGCACATTATTCCTCTTGTTTAGTGCAGGGGTTGTGGGCGGTCGTTACATTTGGTATCAGAGTTCTGGTTAACAATTTGAGCCAAAGTTCGAGAATGTAATTACGTATGAGAGACGTACTTGTAGATTTCAGTTGGATGCTTACTATATATATTAGCATATATAGTAGTAGCAGTTGTATCTCTTTAGCAACTTTTCTTGAAAGTGGCTAATTATTCTAAATTGTAGATTTAGAATGAGTAGACGACCATCAAGACACGCTGTTAGGGGAGCTAATACTGGAGGGGAAAATGGCGGTGAACCAGACTACCCTACCATATTTGAAGCCATGGTGGAGGCATTAATGTGAAGGGTGCCCGCTCCAGTGGCAGCTACGGTAGACGTAGGAGTTCATTTCATAGAGTTGTAAATTTTGTGAAGCTATGCAAAGATTTTACATCTTTGGGAGGAAAACCATTCAAAGGATATGTGCAAGCTGAAGAGGTTCAGAGGTGGATGGATTCTTGTGTTCGTATTTTTGGAAACTTGAATTTGGATGGTGCAACAAGGATAAAGCTTGCATCAAGGCAGCTACAAGGCAGGGTCATGGAATGGTGGAATTCAGTCATGCTTGAGACTCCAGAGGAAGAAATTTCGTGGGAGCAATTCCAGGTTAAGTTTGAAGCAAAGTTTATCTCCACTGCTCAAAAGTTAGCTTTGTTCAAGAAGTTCGTGGAGCTGAAACAGAATGGTCATTCTGTGCTTGATTATGTTTCTAATTTCGAGCCCTTGTCTAAATACGCTCGTTCATACAATGATACACCTTATCTGAAGAACGGGTAATAATAAGAAGAGGAAGCAACAACAACAGAAGGGAAAGGATGGCCAGAAGAAGCCTAAGAGTGAGGTGGTTTGCTTTAACTGCCAACAGAAGAGTCATTACTCGAATGAGTGCAAGAATCCTAAAGTTGAGAAGAAGTGCTTCAAGTGTGAGAAGCCTGGGCATGAGAAAAAAGACTATCCAGAATCAGCCAAGGGCAAGTAAGTTGTGAAGGCATATGCTTTGGAAGCCTTGCCAACTTCTTCAAGAGCTCCTACTGTAGAGAAAATGGGAAAGGGTGTCGTCGTGCAAGGTACTCTTTCTGTCCGAGGTGTTTCAGTTTGAGTTTTGTTTGATACTGGATCATCGAATTCATTCATTTGCAATGAGCTTGTGTGCCGCTTGGGTTTGGAACCCGAAATTTGTGATAAACCATTGATCGTGACTAACCCGGTTGGGGGTTCGTCCAATCTTTGCATGATTTGTCATGGTCTAGTGTTGTCAAGTCATGGTTACTCTTTTGTGCGTGATTGCTTTGTGTTGAACTTCGTTGGGTTTGAGATCTTCTTGGGCATGGATTGGCTTAAGAGGTATGCGGCAAGGGTGAATTGCGAGAAGCTAGAGGTAAGAATTGGGGATGTGGAAGGGCGAAAGGTGTTGATTAGATGTAAACGCGAAGAGGGTGTCTTCGTGAGCTATCTATATTCGCTTGGGATTCCATAGGAAGACTTGTACTCTGTGCCGATCGCTAATGAGTATGAGGATGTCTTTGACAAGGTCAAAAAGTTTCCACCGCATCATGAGATCGAGTTTAGGATCGATATGGTCGAGGGTGCTAGACCAATCATTATGCCTCTTAGGCGGATGGCGCCTAAGGAACAGCGAGAGTTGGAAGTGCAAGTTCGTGACCTTCTAGGAAAGGGATTCATTCAGAGAAGTGTTTCCAAATGGGGTGCACCGGTCGTGTTTGCAACCAAGGCAGATGACTCGTTAAGATTGCGTGTGGACTATCGTGAGTTGAACAAGGTGACTAAGAAGAACAAGTATCTGTTGCCAAAGATTTATGACTTGTTCGACCAGCTTCACGAGGCCAAAGTGTTTTCTTAGATGGATTTGGCAACGGGATTTCACCAGTTGAGGGTGGCAAAGGATAGCGTGCCAAAGATTGCTTTTAGGATACCATCTGGTTTCTTCAAATGGTTGGTAATGCCACTCGGGTTGACTCATGCACCAGCATATTTTGTGGATCTTATGAATAGGGTTTTCAGAGATCAGTTGAATAAGTTCGTGCTTGTGTTCGTGAATGACATTCTGGTTTATTTTCGGAATGAGGAAGAACACAAGACGCACTTGAGAGTCGTATTGGAAATCTTGCGAAAGCATCAGCTGAGAGCTAAGTTTTCGAAGTGTCACTTATGGAAGAGTGAAGTGAGGTTCTTAGGCCATGTTGTTTCTGGAAATGGGATAGTAGTGGACCCCGCTAAAATGCCAGCAATCCAGGACTGGGATAGGCCTAAGAATGTGACGGATGTTCGGAGTTTCCTTGGCTTGGCCGGTTATTACCGACGGGTTATCAAGGATTTCTCCAAGGTATCTGCACCGTTAATAGGGTTGACGAAGAAGAACCAAGTGTTCATGTGGGATGCAAAGTGTGAGCAAACGTTCGGGGTCCTGAAAGAGAAATTGATTAGTGCACCTGTGTTAACCATTCCAAGTGGGAATGAAGAGATGGTGGTATACACTGATGCATGTAGTATTGGGCTTAGAGCGGTACTGATGTAAAAAGATAAGGTGTTACATACGCGAGTCGAAAGCTAAAGTCGCATGAGAAAAACTATCCAACTCATGATTTGGAGTTGGAGGGGTTGTGTTTGCTCTAAAGATGTGGAGACATTACCTATTGGGAGTTCAATTCGAGTTGTTCAGGGATCACAAGTCATTGAAGTATCTTTTCACCCAAAAGGATTTGAATCTTTGGCAGCAACGATGGTTACAGTTTCTAGCATTATATGATTTTGATATAGCCTATACTCCGGGAAAAGGTAACACAGTGGCAGATGTGTTAAGTCGAAGACACGTAAGTTTGGGGGCGATGTTTTCAGAATGGAAGAGACTCGAGTATCTAGCAAGGTTCGATTTCAGGCCAAGGTGTGAGTTGGAACCTGAAATGTTGGAAAGCTTGTCGATAAGACCCGCTCTTATCGAAAGGATTGGCGAGAGTCAAAAGTGAGATGCAAAGCTTTTCGAGTTTATCCAAAACTGGAACTAGAAGATAAGGAGTTCGAGGTCGATTGAGAAGGGTGGCTTTGAAATCAAGGGCGATTAGTTGTTCCTAATATCGACAGATTGAGAGATGAGGTTCTGAGAGAATGTCATCGCTCGAAGTTGACGATTTGAAACACCCCACGTCCGTTAATGTCACTCACTAAGGGTATGCATTAAGTTCTGTGAAGCATTGTAGGTAAACAGACACAAAATAATTACAAGATAGATATAAATAAATATAGCAGCGAAAATTTCAAAAAAATTATTTCAGATATAAATCATAATCTCATGGTTTATAATACCATAATTCATAAAACCATTACAACAAAATACTTCTGTCTTGCATAATTAGAGTACATAGGAGTTAAAAGAAAACATTATTCCCCAATAAAAGAGTAAGCCATAGCAGAGACAAAGACTCGAGCCATACTTCAACAGTAGCTCCTAGTAAGATGATATCCAAATCCTGGCTAAGCGTGGGTGTTTCCTCCCTGAGAACCCGGGGGAACGGAAGAGAGAAGGGAAAACAAAAAGGGGTCATACATAAAGTCTAGCGAGTCTAGTGACTTTTAGCCAGTAAATAAATAAAGGTGAACATGACAGGAATAAAGTGGGTAACAGAGATCACTATACAAATGGCAGGTGTGACAAGGCAGATAAGGTAAGGTATATACATGCTTCACTATTGACTAATCTACACTATTACTACTATAATTTAAAATGAGATAATCACTTCCACAATAAGTTAGTAGACCTAGGGCATACGTTCAAGTATACCCTAACCTCTACCCTAATCGATTGGCTCCCTACTCTGTAGATATCCTGTGCTGGTCCCACAGTAAGGGGTATCACTTCCCTAAGGTGGAAACCTATAATGTGCACAACCATATCTACTGGTGTCACGGTCGTCTTAGCCCCTTCTACCCGTCCCATGCACGCACATGTCTCCGGTCAGTTTGCGCCGCCCACACCATCTGTCTCGTTTGGATCTCTTACAATCAATCAGTATGCGTGCCCCTTCTCTGCCTAGTACGGTACTTGATACCAACTCTGGGTTACTGATTGAAATGGGTCCCACACAATATGATACAAGCTCTCTCCTTTATCTTGTATCCCCACTAGGTTTTTCACTGACTATGTATACCCTTCGGTGTCTTTAATTACATAGCCCTATACTAGTTATGTTTACCCTAGATGGTGTCTTTAATTACATAACCATTATTACTTCATCTATCCGTTATGTATACCACTTAGGTGTCTTTAATTACATAACATTTATTGGGTTAAGTATATGGGCCTATATATATATATATATATATATATATTTCCCATCCCTTTTAACTTACTTAACCCCTCCCCACTACCTATCCAATTTTACTTAACCCTAACTTATATCCATATTCATATTAAATTAGGTTAAGTAGTCCATTTCTTTACAATGTCCAATTATGGTTATAATGGGCTAGACCTCCCATATTAGGCCTACAATGTGTGGATGCTGGATATGCCGGTTGGGTCCGGGCAGTCTTATTCCACAGTTGGGCCTAACCTTGTGTCTTAGCCCGATTCGTATTTGCCTACTTAGACCCCCCACATTAGGTTCAACATTAGTGGTTGCTGGATATGTCGGTCGGGTCCGGGCAGACTTCCGCCACTAATGTAACCTAACCTCGTGTCATAAGTACAATTAAAATTCTTAATTTTAATTACTAAAGATTCTATCTTTATCCAAATTTTCCTATGTCATTATAGGTAATTAATTCATCCTTACCCAAATTTACCTATGTCATTATAGGTAATTAATTCTATGTTTCCCCATTTGAATTATATGCTCATTTCATATAAATATTGTATAAACTATGCCAATTGTAACTTCCCTTTGTCCCCATTCCTAACTAACGTATTCACATGTATGGCGACATCGAGGCTATAAAGTAGCCTCGTCATAACAATAAAAGAACATGATAAGGGTGATAGTTCAACATGTTTTGGCATAAATATTAACATAACTGGCATAGTAACTAAGTGAATGACATGTGATGATTATCATAATAAAGTGGACATCAAATTAATAATTTGTGTTTAGGCAAGCATAATGAGATCTAGATTCAATATTAGGTGTCCAATTACCTAAATCTAGCACATACAGGGTGGCATAATAACAAGTTTAGATTCACATGTCAAGTTTACCACATATACCAAGGTATCATAATATAACTAGTGAAAATTGATTAGCACCAAAGTCTAGATCCAACTAGTGTCAAATTAATGGATATACTATCATCCTAACATGGTTACAAATCAATGTTCATATAAACGTCATATCGAGTCACCACAATCAGATCTAGAAAGTTAGATCTTTATTAACAAGTTCACATGTACCACAATATAATTGTAATTCAAGATTCACATAGGAAACATAGTAGAATGTCCATATATTAGATCTAGGGGAAATGACATAGTATGCTTACATAAGTTCATGATTTGCAGCATATACCCGATTCATAGTCTACCACAATTCACATTTATCTGTTTAAACCTAAAAGTGATTAGAACTCGTTGTGGTAGAAGAAAGAATAGATTCAACGTTTGTTGATGTTCTAAAACCATCCTCCTCTTTCACAATCCCTAAGGTTTAATTCGTTGGAGAAGAGACTAGCTTAGTTTAGGATGTAGCAGCGTGGCAGCTTATGGACGAATTTAGTTTAGATTAGGGTTTAGGTTTATGTGTGCTTATATAGATGTGTAGGATTAATTAGAGCCCTTAGATTAGTTTAGGATCAATCTAAACCATCCATTTCACAATGACACATCACCCAGCCAATCATAGGATGCCACATATGCCCTAATCCATAAAAAATCATCACTGCCCAGATCTGGCCGATGGGGTCGACCCCTACAGGGGGGTCGACACCTATGTCGACACCCTCTGGCGGGAATTTTCCCGCCCACTTCTTTTCGTTGGTTTGAATTTCGAATTTTGATTTATTAATTATTTATTTAATTCTGATTAAACCTGAAATCTTCTAAGCTCCATAACTTCTTCATATTGTATCCGTTTTACTCAAACTCGGACTCTATCTCAAGTAAAATTCCGAGAAGAACGCAATGGCACAACCCGTTTCCCTTAATTCTTCTTCTAAAAATTAAGTATTCTTAAGTTATCTCTTATGTCATGTTTTAAAATTATGGGGTGTTACATTCTCCCCTCCTTAAAGGATTTCATCCCCGAAATCTTCAAGTTAAGAAGAATGTATCCTACCATCCAATCATCCATCTACTCAATCATCATCCACAAGCATCCATTGTCCTTAAAAGATTTCTAATGCTATATGAACATATGCAAAAGTGTGTGTATATGTTCCTTATCTAATGCAAAAATCAGGCGGTCTACTGATTCAGTTGATCTCCTTAATGCAATGTATGTTAGTGCCATGAATTGAATATGTATGCAAATAAACCTATTATAACATATAAGCTCTACATGTGTGCACACTCATTCGTCCAAATGCGACATCCATATGCTAGTTCATCCATTTCCATCTGTAAAAGAAAAGAAAATTGCACACACATCCATATGCAGTATGAGTGTGATTGAGCCGATCTTAGTGCCTAATGTGTGTGTATATGCGTCCATAGGCAACCACTAGCAAACACTTGCATCCATCATCCATAACATGTCTCGAACACATGTTTACATCCATAGGACTCCTATCTAAAGGTCAAAAAATACTATGGATAAGATTTACTCAAATGATAGAAACAAGTATTGATAAAGCTTTTGGAAAAGGAGTTAAGAACATACCCTCGAAGCAAAAAGGGTAGGAAGCATGAATCTTATCTTCGGTTTCCCAAGTCGCATCCTCTGGGTTATCTCCCCATTGAACCTTAAGCAACTTGATCTCCTTATTGCGTAGCTTCTTAACCTCTGATCCCAGAGTACGGGAAGGAACTCGCCTGATTGTTGCCTCCCTTTCCACCTCTACCTCTTCCAATATACTCAGCTTAACAACTTCTGTGGTGTCATGCAAGCATTTCCGTAGATGAGAAACATGGAAAACATCATGAACGCCAGACAGATTTTCAGGAAGCTTTACTCTATAGGCCATTTGGCCAATCCTTTCGGTTATAGGAAATGGTCCCACAAACCTAGGTGCCAACTTCCCTACTGCTCTGAAGCGGACCACATTCCTCAGAGGTGATACTTTGATAAAACCAAGTCTCCTACTTCAAACTCGATGTCGGTTCTTCTCTTATCTGCATAGGATTTCTGTCTATCTTGAGTTGTTTTCATTCGTCGTCGAATAAGGTCAATCTTCTCGGATGTTTCCCTAACCATGTCTGGCCTAAGTAACAATCTTTCTATAGATTCCCACCAACAAGTTGGGGACTTACATGGTCGCCCGTACAAAGCTTTGAAGGGTGCCATACCGATGTTGGCTTGATAGCTATTATTATAGGCAAACTCTACTAAAGGAAGATGCTCTTTCCATGTCCCTCCGAAGTCTAGGATACACAGCCTCAGAAGATCTTCTAAAATTATGTTCACCCTCTCTGTTTGCCCATCGGTCTGAGGATGATAAGCGGTGCTTAAGCGCAACTGTGTACCTAATGCCTCTTGCAAACTTCTCTAAAACTTGCTGGTAAAGATGGGGTCATGATCGCTTACTATGCTGGAAGGTACTCCATGGAGGCGAACTATCTCATGAACATAAATCGCTGCCAACCACGATGCCGTCCTTTTGCTCTTGACTGGAGTAAAGTGTGCGCTCTTAGTGAGTCTATCTACTACCACCCAAACACTGGTATTGCCTTTCTTTGATCTACGCAACCCATCTATAAAATCCATAGAGATGCTCTCCCATTTCCACTACGGGACCTCCAACGGATGAAGTAATTCTCGGGGCTTCTTTTGCTCAGCTTTGACTTGCTGCCAAACTAAGCATTGAGAAACAAATTCGGCCACATCCTTCTTCACTACAGCCCAAAAGAAAATGCTCTTCATGTCTCTGTACATCTTGTCACCGCCTGGATGAAGGGTCATTTTAGAATGGTGGGCTTCTTCTAGGATTGCCTTTATTAAGCTTCCAGTTTGAGGAACACAAAGCCTTCCATCTCGTCGCAACCACCCCTTTTTATCTATGGCATATCTATTGAGGTGACTAGAAGTCTCCCCTCTTCTGAGCCTCCCCATAATGTCTAAAATCTGTGGATCACTTTGTTGTGCAGCTCCTATCTGGTCCATAAGAGTTGGTCATATCTCCAAGGATGCAAACAATTCAGGCAAAACCTCAATGGAGGGTCTAAAATCAAAAGCTGATATGAACTCCAAGTTCTTTCTTTCCACAAATAGAGGACCGAGGGTCATCCTCTGCCTGCGTAGTGCGTCTGCCACCACATTACCCTTGCCAGGGGTATAAGCAATCCCAAAATCATATGAAGCTAAGAACTCCATCCACCGCTGTTGCCTTAAGTTGAGATCCTTTTGTGAGAATAGGTACTTGAGAGATTTATGGTCGGTGTACACCTCGAACCTTTCTCCAAGTAGATAGTGACGCCACGTCTTCAACGCGAATACTATGGCAGCCAGCTCTAGAGCATGTGTGGGGTAGTTCTTCTCATGAACTCTCTACTGCCTACCCCCGTAACATATCACTTTCCCTTCTTGCATTAGGACCGCACCAAGCCTTGTACCACATGCATCAGTGTAAAACGTAAACATTTTACTTCCATCAGGTAAGGCCAAGACTGGGGCTGTTGTCAGAGCCCTCTTCAGTCGTTGGAAAGCAACGTCACAGTCTATGTCCCATGAAAATGCCAAATTCTTCTTTGTCAGCCTGGTGAGAGGGGATGATATCTTTGCGAAGTCCTTAATGAACTTCTTGTAATAACCCGCCAACCCTACAAAGCTCCTCACCTCGGTTGCATTTATAGGAATTTTCCAATCTTGCACTGCAACAACCTTCGCGGGGTCTACAGCTATCCCTTCTTTGGAGACTACGTGCCCTAAGAATCTTACCTCCTTTCTCCAGAAATGGCATTTGGAGAACTTTGCGTTTAGTTGGTGGTCACAGAGAGTTTTCAAAACTTCCCTCAGATGTTGGGCATGCTCTTCTTTGTTCTTGGAGAAGATCTAAATATCATCAACGAAGACTACGACGAATTTGTCTAGGAATTCCCGAAACACCCTACTCATCAAATCAACAAATAGGCGGGTACATTTGTCAGCCCAAAAGGCATCACTAGCCATTCAAAGAAACCGTCCGAAGTTCTGAAAGCAGTCTTATCTATGCTATCCTCAGCCACTCTCAATTGATGGAACCCTATAGCCAAGTACAACTGAGAAAATACTGAGGCACCAACGAGCTGATCAAATAAATCATCAATCCTCGGAAGCGGGTGCCTATTCTTCTTGGTGAGCTTATTTAACTCTCTATAGTCAACACACAAACGAAGTGAACCATCCGCTTTAGTTGCGAATACTACTGGAGCACCCCACTCAGATATGCTACGTCTGATCATCCCTTTTTCAAGTAGCTCCCCTACTTGCTTACTCAGCTCCCTCCTTTCTCTTGGAGCCATGTGGCGCACTGGTAATGCAACTGACTTTGCATTGTCTACCAGATATATGCGGAAGTCGATCTCGCGCCTAGGAGGTAAACCCCGCACCTCATCAAAGACATCAGAAAAATCCCGAACTACTGGAACATATTACAAATCATCTATGGATGCATCTAGAGACTCTAGGAAGCTAAGCATAACCGACCCTTGGGGGTCACAAGAAACTTCGAGGGTCCTCCCATGACAAGGAGCCTAACAACCCTCCTTTCACAATCCTGAACGGCCCCATACATTGTAAGCCAGTCCATTCCTAGAATCAACCCATAGCCCATAAACCCAAGTACATAAGCGTCACATTCAAATTCGACGCCTAACACAGATAATTTCAAACCCCTACAAATCATCGATAAATGAGCTGAACCACCAATGGGGTTTGAAATAACTATGGGATCTACTACCATACTAGTAATTAAATGTAGAGATTCAACCACAGAACTAGATATAAATGAGTGTGAAGCACCAGAATCAAAAAGTGTTCTAACTGGAAAGTCTAAAAGAGAAACTAAGCTTTCTACGGAAATTTTTCTACCTCTTTCAGGAGCACTGATCGCGAGAGCATGCACCTGCCCTCCAGAAGTCCCAGCTCTTAGCCTTTGTCCCTGCGATCCCTGTTTCCTCGGGCACTCCTTAGAGAAGTGTCTGACATCTCCGCAATTAAAGAAACTGGCCTTCCTTCTCTTGCAATCTTTGATCAGGTGGCCTTCCTTTCCACAATTGTGACATTTTCTCTTATCCTTGCCTTTAACATCTTTTTCCCCTTTCTTCTGTTGTTGCTGCTGTTGCTGTGGCTGTTGCTGCCCCTTCTTGGGCCATATCTTCTTATTCTGCGATGTCCACTCAGCTTTCACTTCCTTCTTTTCTCCCTTGTCCTCCTCATGCATTAGGGCCATATCAACAAGCCTTTCGAACGTGGCCCTCATCGGGATGTGGGACATCTCCAGCCCATGTAGAGGCTCATTCAACCCTTTGGCAAACCGCAAAGCCTTTTTGTGTGGAGTATCCACCAACTCTGGACCAAACCTTGCCAGCTGGTTGAACTTGTTCACATATTCCTTCACCGTCAAATTTCCTTGTTTGAGAGCTAAGAACCTCTCCATCTGAATGCTTCTCTCAGCTTGGGAAAGGAATTTCATTTCAAACCTGTGTCTAAAATCTCCCCAAGTTTCCACCAAACGTCCAGCTTGGGTGACTTCCCACCAAAATGAGGCTTCGTCCTTTAACAACCAAGCAGCTAATTGGATTTTTCTTCGGTCCTCCATTTCAAAGGTGACGAATAAGTCCTCGGTCTCCTTAAGCCAACTCCAGGCTTCTACGAATGTGTATTTCCCATGGAATGGCTTCCCTCCCATAGCAAGGAAGTCTTTGCAGATCTTGGCGAAGTTATCTTCTCATTGAGGGGGAGTAGGAGGAATGACTGGTGCAGTTGGGGGAGGAACGTCTCTTTGTTCTTCGGCTATTGCCGTGGCTTCCAAATACCCATGGATCCATCCGGGTATAGTGACGCCCTCTGGAAGATTAGGGATGTTTTGTTCCCCAGACATGCTGAAAAAGGAAAAAGGATGAAATTTAGATAAGGAGCCGAAGGATACTACATATAGCTTCTTGGGGAATATTTTCAAAACAGACTTTTCTTTTTGAAAATACTTTCTTTTAAAAAAAAATTGAAAAATATTTTTCAAAACTTTTATCTAATCCGGTAACCTTCAACTCTGATACCAAATGAAACACCCTACGTCCGTTAATGTCACTCACTAAGGGAATGCATTAAGTTCTGTGAAGCATTGTAGGTAAATAGACACAGAATAATTACAAGATATATATAAATAAAGATAGCAGCGAAAATTTCAAAAAAATTATTTCAGACATAAATCATAATCCCGTGGTTTATAATACCATAATTCATAAAACCATTACAACAAAATACTTCTGTCTTGCATAATCAGAGTACATAGGAATTAAAAGAAAACATTATTCCCTAATAAAAGAGTAAGCCATAGCAGAGACAAAGACTCAAGCCATACTTCAACAGTAGCTCCTAGCAAGATGATATCCAAATCCTGGCTAAGGCTGGGTGTTTCCTTCCTGAGAACCTGGAGGGCAAACGGAAGAGAGAAGGGAAAACAAAAAGGGGTCAGACATAAAGTCTGGCGAGTCTAGTGACCTTTAGCCAGTAAATAAATAAAGGTGAACATGACAGGCATAAAGTGGGTAAGATAGATCACTATACAAATGGTAGGTGTGACAAGGCAGATAAGGTAAGGTATATACATGCTTCACTAATGACTACTCTGCACTATTACTAGTATAATTTAAATGAGATGATCCCTTCCACTATAAGTTGGTAGACCTAGGGCAAACGTCCGAGTATACCCTAACCACTACCCTAATCGATCAGCTCCCTACTCTATAGATATCATGTGCTGGCCCCACAGAAAGGGGTATCACTTCCCTAAGGTGGCAACCTATAATGTGCACAACCATACCTACTGGTGTCATGGTCGCCTTAGCCCCTTCTGCCCGACCCATGCACGAACATGCCCCCGGTCGGTTTGCGCCGCCCACACCATCCGTCTCGTTTGGATCTCTTACAATCAATCAATAAGCGTGCCCCTTCTCCGCCTAGTACAGAGTTCCTTACTTGATACCAACTCCGGGTTACTTATTGAAATGGGACCCACACAATATGATACAAGCTCTCCCCTTTGTCTTGTATCCCCACTAGGTTTTCCACTGACTATGTATACCCTTTGGTGTCTTTAATTACATAGCCCTATACTAGTTATGTTTACCCTAGAGGGTGTCTTTAATTACATAACCTTTATTACTTCATCTATCCATTATGTATACCAGTTAGGTGTCTTTAATTACATAACATTTATTGGGTTAAGTATATGGGCCTATATATATATATATATATATATATATATATACATATATTACCCATCCCTTCTAACTTACTTAACCCCTCCCCACTACCCATCCAATTTTACTTAACCCAAACTTAAGTCCATATTCATATTAAATTAGGTTAAGTATTCCATTTCTTTACCATGTCCAATTATGGTTATAATGGGCTAGACCTCCCACATTATGCCTAAAACGTGTGGATGCTGGATATGTCGATCGGGTCCGGGCAGTCTTATTCCACAGTTGGGCTAGCCTCATGTCTTAGCCTGATTCGTATTTGCCTACTTAGACCTCCCACATTAGGTTCAACATTAGTGGGTGCTGGATATGCCGGTCGGGTCTGGGCAGACTTCCGCCACTAGTGTAACCTAACCTCGTGTCAAAAGTACAATTAAAATTCTTAATTTTAATTACCAAACATTCTATCTTTATCCAAATTTTCCTATGTCATTATAGGTAATTAATTCATCCTTACCCAAATTTACCTATGTCATTATAGGTAATTAATTCTATGTTTCCCCATTAGAATTATATGCTCATTTCATATAAATATTGTATAAACTATGCCAATTACAAATTCCCTTTGTCCCCGTTCCTAACTAACGTATTCACACGTATTTTGGCGGCATCGAGGCTATAAAGTAGCCTCGTCATAACAATAAAAGGGAACATGATAAGGGTGACAGTTCAACATGTTTTGGCATAAATATTAACATAACTGACATAGTAACTAAGTGAATGGACATGTGATAATTATCATAATAAAGTGGACATCAAATTAATAACTTGTGTTTAGGCAAGCATAATGAGATCTAGATTTAATATTAGGTGTCCAATTACCTAAATCTAGCACAGACAGGGTGGCATAATAACAAGTTTAGATTCACATGTCAAGTTTACCACATATACCAAGGTATCATAATATAACCAGTGAAAAGTGATTAACACCAAAGTCTAGATCCAACTAATGTCTAATTAATGGATGTACTATCATCCTAACATGGTTACAAATCAATTTTCATATAAACGTCATATCGAATCACCACAATCTGATCTAGAAAGTTAGATCTGTATTAACAAGTTCACATGTACCACAATATAATTGTAATTCAAGATTCACATAGGAAACATAGTAGAATGTCCATAAATTATATCTAGGGGAAATGACATAGTATGCTTACATAAGTTCATGATTTTCAGCATATACCCGATTCATAGTCTACCACAATTCACATTTATTTATTTAAACCTAAAAGTGACTAGAACTCATTGTGCTAAAAGAAAGAATAGATTCAGCGTTTGTTGCTGTTCTAGAACCGTCCTCCTCTTTCACAACCCCTAAGGTTTAATTCATTGGAGAAGAGACTAGCTTAGTTTAGGATGCAACAGCGTGGCGGCTTATGGATGAATTTATTTTAGATTAGGGTTTAGGTTTATGTGTGCTTATATAGATGTGTAGGATTAATTAGAGCCCTTAGATTAGTTTAGGATCAATCTAAACCATCCATTTCACAATGACACATCACCTAGCCAATCAGAGGATGCCACATATGCCCTAATCCATCAAAAATCGTCGTTGCCCAGATCTGGCCGATGGGGTCGACCCCTACAGGGGGGTCGACACCTATGTCGACAACCCTATAGGGGATCGACACCCCTTAAGGGGGTCGACACCCTCTAGTGGGAATTTTCCCGCCCACTTCTTTTCGCTGGTTTGAATTTCAAATTTTGATTTATTAATTATTTATTTAATTTTGATTAAACCTGAAATATTCTAAGCTCCATAACTTCTACATATTGTATCCATTTTATGCAAACTCGGACTCTATCTCATGTAAAATTCCGAGACGAACGCAATGGTGCATCCCGTTTCCCTTAATTCTTCTTCTAAAAATTAAGTATTCTTAAGTTATCTCTTATGTCATTTTTAAAATTATGGGGTGTTACACGATTCATTCCGGTGGCAATAAGGGTATCAGGACATGAAATGAATCTACTACTGAAAAGAGATGAAGCAGGATATTGGAAAGTTCATTTCCAAAGTGTATGAACTGTCAGTTGGTGAAAGCTGAATAGAAGAAGCCGAGTGGTTTGCTTTATCCATTGGAAGTTCCTACATGGAAGTGGAAACAGATATCGATGGATTTTATCGATGGACTACCTAGAACCAGGGCAAGAAAAGAAGGGATTTGGGTCATCGTGGATCGTTTGACCAAAAGTGCAAGGTTCATTCCTGTCAAGTTAATTAGGACGACATCGAAATTGGCTGAACTTTACGTGAAATGGAGAGTTTGATTCCATGGTATCCCAAAGAGCATAGTGAGTGACCGAGATCCGTTATTTACGAGTGGATTTTGGAAGAGTTTGCAAGAAGATTTGGGAACCGAGTTGTGTTTAAGTACGACTTACCACCCCCAAACTGATGGTCAAACCGAGAGGGTCAACCGGGTTTTGGAAGATCTCCTAAGAGCTTGTGTGTTGGATTTTGGGGGATCATGGGAAGACTATCTGCATCTAGTTGAGTTTGCATATAATAATAGCTACTAGTTTGGCATTGGGATGGCACCATACGAGGCGTTGTATGGGAGACCGTGCAATTCTCCAGCATATTGGTTAGAAACAGGAGATAAGTTGGTACTTAGGCCAGAGATGATTAGAGAGACCTCGGATTGTATCTAGATCGTTCGACAACGAATGAAGGCGGTCCCAGATCGTCAGAAGAGTTATGCTGATAAGCGTCGAAAATATTTGGAATTCGACGTTGGTGATATGATTTCGTGAAGGTTTCACCATTGAAGCATATAGTTCGATCCGGAAGTAAAGGAAAGTTTGCTCCAAGGTTTGTTGGACCATTTCCGATAATTGAGTGAACTGGAAAGCTCGCAATATTAGAATTACCTGAGAAGTTGTCGAGTGTGCATAATGTGTTCCATGTATCGTTTCTATGGAAATTCATGCATGATTCGAATGTGGTGTTATCTCCAGAGCAGTATGAAGACCTAGAAGTTGAGACCGCAGTTGTGAGACCTCATAAGCCACTTCGTGTTGTGGGGAATGACACGAAACAACTTAGGAGAAATATGGTTAAGCTAGTCAAAGTATAATGGAGTGAAGATAGAGACAATTTTACATGGGAGATGAAAAGGAGCATGAGAGCGACTCATCCAGAACTCTTCGTCGGTAGGACCCTTTGATATCGTATCATCGTTATATCGTTGTATCTTGCTGTTGTTTGATAAAATTTTGCGTGCTAGGTTAAGGCTATGGATGCATGGCTTGATGGTTGCTAGTTTGGGTGATAGAATTGGCTTTTCATGGATGATAGGCATGCAGAATTGTTGTGGTTGCTTATGTTTACATGGAATTTCGGGGGTGAAATTCTTAAGGGGGGAGAATGCAATAGCCCACATTTTATGTATCGAAAGATCGTACAATATTTTTATTTTATTCCGTGAGGGTCGGATCATTCTCATATTTTAATATGTTGCTTATGGGGATGTGAGACATATCCATAATTTTACCAATTTTGTTTGTGACCATTTTGTCCCTGTCAGTCTTGTATAGGGCATAACTTTTGACTCAGGTCGAATCAGGTGGTGAGACCTGTGCCATTGGAAAGGAAATGATGATTGCCTTCCGTAGAGTGGTTACATTAAAGATTTGGCTCAGTGGTTTGGAAGGAATCACTATTTTAAGATTTTTCAGTTGGATGTTCAGGTTTGGAGAGCCACAATGGGCTGATTTTGGAAGACCCATTAGTGGGCTAGTGGAAGGGTATAAATAGGGGGTGGGAGGTATGAGAAATGTTTTAGTTTCTTTATTCTCTCATAAGGTGGCCCATGTTCCTCCTTCCTCTAACACCTTTCCACCATTAAAAATCAAAATCCAAGGAGGGAAATCATAGATCTTCACCATTGGAGGCTAGATCTACATCAATTGAATAAGGAGTTCAACGGATCAAGGGTTTGGTTCGAATTGCTTATTGGCCAGAATCTTATTGCATTGATTTTTGCTTGTTTGGGAGAATCGATGAGTGATTTACATCTCTCACATGGATTCAATGAAGTACATGAGTGTTTGATCATGTTATACATCATATTCAACTGTTTTACCATAGATCTAAACATTATAAGTCCATTTTTATATGAATCACCACAGGATCCAATTTAGTAAGTATAAACCGTTAATTTCTATGCTATTCCATATGATTATGCGAGTTAGATCTATAGTTTTGTTCATATTCACATTTATGGTGATTTTGGCGAATTTCACATAATTATTGATGAATTTGCCAAATTGGTGATGTTATTGGTTTCATAACATGTTTATGATTTTATTTGGTGAATTAATTGAGTTGGTTTCGTCGATTATATCGATTGGCGGAGTTTTGGTCGAAATTGGAGTTGCATTGGAGTGGTGTAGGTTTTAGGTCGCACGTAAGGGGGGTCGGTCGTACCAAAAATGCGGATTTCTTGGGAAACAAGTCAGTAAGTGGGATGAACGAGCCAGGAGGGTCAGTTGCGCAGAAACTTGGCTCGAGCAAGCATTGGTCTGGAGCAGTTCGACCGAAGCAGAAATAGAAGGCTTGGTAGTATATGGCCCTGGTCGGTCGAGCGAGCCAAGGGAAGTGAGGGTCGGTCTGAAAGTATGTCTTGGATCACAAGTCGGATCGGGTCGGTCGCTCCTAACTAGGTCGGTCGATCGTGTAGGAGTGGATCGGTCGAGCAGGGTACAGTCCAGACAGTTTAGTATGGTCATGGCTTAGGTCGAGCACCCTTTGGTTCAAGTACACATTGGGTCGGTCGAACAACAATTAGGTTGAGCAAAGTATGGTCGGTCGCACCATGTTGGGTCGAGCAGCAGGGTCGGTCTCACCATGTTGGGTTGAGAAAAGGAGGGTCGGTCGCATAGTGTCAATTTTTGAAATTTTATTTTTCGGGTACACTCAGATTTGAACAAAAAGGTTTGAAAGAAATATTTTTCGGGGGAAACCCCCCGAACCCTAGCCGCAACGCAGTGACGTAATTTGGCTCGACGATGGTGTGACTTCGAAGTGAATTCAAGTAGGAAGGTTCGAAGTGTTGAATGTGTTCATTGATCGGTGTAGAACAATGAATGAGGTGGCAACTCAAAGGTCGTGAGTTGGTGAATAATGGTTGGTTGAGAAGGTTGCTTGAGCTATGAAGGGTCATCGGGTTGGATGACTAGAGATGCGAAGGCCGAGATATTCTCATTGTCGTAAGTTCTAGTAGGCTCGAAGCAGGGGTACACTAGAGACGTCTAAAAGACCGGTTGTAGGTCGAGTACCCTGGGTATCATTGAAAGGCCTAGTTGTCAAGGTTGGACATACATACGTATCGTTGAAAGGCGTATAGGGTTTATGCTAGAACTGGGGTTACCATTAGCCCTTGACATATGGCAAGGTTGGACGTCATACGATTAATGATGGTTTCAAATCAGGATTGGCGGTGATAGCCAAAGTCAATCAAGGATGATTGGTTGTTATGTTTGTACCGTCTCATGTAGGTTGTCCAAAGTCGAACGAGATGTTCCTTAGGCGCCTGTCTGATATCGGTTTAGGCCTCTGGGGCTTGTGCATGAGAGATGTTGAATTCGATTAGGATGGTTTGCATGAGATACATATAATCTAGATGTTATGAATGCTTATCATGGTTGAATGAGTGTTCTGGTTTCCATGGTTGAATTGTTTGTCGTAAAGGCTATCACTGTCCGATGTTTGGAAGATAGGGTTGAAGAACCTCTGGTTTTGTGGGTAGATTAGTATGCTTATCTAACCATTCTCATATACTTTATTAATGAAGTTTGTTAGCTGTTTTATCGCTCACTAAGACTGTTGTCTGACTCAAGGTTTTATGTTTCCCACTATTACCTTGAGCTGTTCATCTGATTGTGGATGGGCATGCTAGGTGGTTGGTAACAAGTGGTTAGTGAGGACGATGTTGCAGTTCGGAGGTGAGATGGACTCTTACGTACAAGTTTTATTACTATCTAGTATTTCGGTTTCCACTGGTTGAGTGCTCTATGAGGGTTGTAGTGATGCCTTATGTACAAACTTTGGTCAGTCGGATAACCTTTCAAGATGTTGAGAAAGTTTCAAAAGTTTGTTATGTGATGCTTAACTATTATTACCTATTGTATATTTTCTACTATACTTTATCCTTAAGCTGTTTGTTCTACGATAGGTTCCTATGTTGTTTACCTACTCTGATGATAATCCATAGCTGCCTGGCACACCTTTCAGTGCATTATTCCTCTTGTTTAGTGCAGGGGTTGTGAGCGGTCGTCACACCCTAGTATTGCGAACATCTTGTTCTATCAAATTTTGGATTTGAATCTAGGACTTGGTCGTGGAAATAAGGCACGAACTGACTCATTGAAAATGATGTTTATATTTATGTATGTATGTATGTGTATCTCTGTTTATGTATGTGTGTGTATGTATATATATACACACACAGACATATATATATACATACATACATACATATATATATTAGAGACAAATGCATGAGAGAGTCTATATTTGTTAGTGCTATAAAATTGTTTTATATTATGTTGATTGTTTTGTTGAGTAGTTTATGAATTCCAACCTGGACAGTATATCTCTTTGTGTCTATAGGATTTTTTAAACGCCTGGACAAGGAAAATGGGCATAATAAAGGTTCTGAAAGTTGGTAAATGAAACTTTTACATATGATTATATTATTGGTTTCAAAAATTAATATAGTTAGTTATGATGTGTTTGTTAGGAAATGATAATATTCAATTGTTATCATTTATTGTTTATTAGCCATGCTCATCCAGTTTAGAAGCATTAGTTGTTTTATGCTAATTCATTATTTATGCTCGGCTAGTTTATGAGGATTTAATTGTTTGTTTGGATTAAATAAGAATTCATCATGAATTAAGTTTCACAATTTGATTGTATGACGTTCTACTAATATTGTTATAAAGGGTTACTATAACAAAGGAAGTTACTATATAAGTGAAACCAACCATTTGGTAAGGCCATTACGCTTTGGGCTTGGACATCCAGATTGCTCGTGGATCAAGTGCGAAATCATACAAACTCGAACTAAGAATCAGAATCTATATTCATTTGAGAATCAGAAGATTACTCAATTCGGATTGATCGCCTCTAGGCATCATCCGATCACTCAGAAACAACTTGATCGACTTGCTGGATCACTCCATATTCACTTGATCCATCTTGCACATGATCAGGTCAATCGCCTTAGAAAAGCATGACCGTCATAGCCTGATTACCTTGAAAAAAAAGATAATATCAGTTCGGCATTTGCCCGGTCACTTCTAAAAGTTCAGATCGATATTCATCAAAATGGTGATTAACTACTCAAAATGCACAGATCGACTCATAGATTCTCTACATAAAAAAACTATGGAAATTTAGTCGACCACTGCTCGGACCATTAAGAATTCAATAATTTAGATCGGTATAATATGGAAATGATCGATCATATTAGAGCGAAGCAGATCAACTCAAAACATGTGATCAGTATGAGGAAATCATATGATCGAGCAAAGAGCTGGAATCCAAATTATTTAATAAGGGATCGGATTCGAAGCAAGCCAGTTGATCGATTATTTGCGGACTCAAGCAGATCAAGCAAAATAACACGATCAACACGACCGATCACATTGAGAATCTAGATCCTTGCATGGAATCTCGAATTAGTATTAATTGAACTTGAGCGGTTAAAATATTGATCCCTCTAAAGGATCGGTATTGATCCCTATGCCAGCAGGGATTCATCCAAAATTTTGTTGTGCGCAATCAAAGCGCGATCCACTTTTCACTGCTCGATTTGTGGCTGATCCAATATCTCGTTCAACTTTGAATATAACATCGCTTTTGGAGGCTACTTCGTAAGGACGTTGCTAAAGCCTAAAGCTTTTTCTCTATAATCTTAGAAACAAATTGAACTATACTTGTAATCATATAGCATAAACAATAAATTGAAATAAGTAAACGTAGGCACGGTTTGTCCAACAACTATAAAACCTTGTGTCACTTTATTTTTACATGCCTCGTGACTGCTATGTGGCTAATTTTTGCAATTACTATCCAATTAACATACAAAACATGTGTTGGCGTTCGATTGATAAAATCCAACGTCGACATTTTGTCTTTCCAGGTAGCGTCTACTATTTGAACCAAAGGAAGTCTCTCTGCTTAGGAAACCATGGTGAAGAATAAATCCACTAACAAAAAACATGGAGGCGAAGCTACGGAAGGAGGAAGTCAGGGGGCTTCTTCCGTGGGAAATCCTACCTTGTACCTAATAAGGGAATATATGGAGGAGCTGGTAACAATCTACAAACATGCCTCGAGAACTAAGAGAATCCAATTAAACGATAAGAGGAATTGATGACTAAGTTCCTCACTCAAGCTGAATAACTGCAATAGCCTCGTATTTGGAATCTGATTACCAAAGATAGACTCAGTGTTTTCAATGAGTTAACTTGGAGTCGAGGGCAACTACCCCTACACTTGGAGGAATCGATACCAACCCGACCCGAGGGATCAATAACGATCTAAGGGAAGCTAGGGACAATCCCCTTTGTATTGTAAACATGCTGTTTAATCTTATTTTGGATCCAAATCTAGGACTTGGATGTGTAAATGAGACACGCACATGCTCAAACATTGAAAAGAGATACTCAAATCGCTCAAACTATGAACGTAGGAACTAGAGATTGGCGTGAGTTGCTCAATGACGATAATCATGGCAAAGATGTGATCAGAAGGACCTCGAGCATTGATTACCCAACTCTGATTTAGAATGGAATCGACATCCATTTTCTCAAAAGATCTGAAACTCATAGAATCCATCAAACTTTAAGCTACCGATGTTGGAAGCTTATGACGGTAGGAAGGATACTACTGCACATCTCATGCCATGTATTCGCCATACAAAAGTACCGAGGCATCTGACGATGTCACGGCGAAGTGCTTCCCTCTCTTTTTGATGGGCATAGTTGTTAAGTGGTTCAGGTAGTTGTAACAAATTTTATCATAAGCTAGAGAAACCTAAGGTTTTTTTTAAACAATTCTAAGTCCACATCACCAGACCCAAATGTGTGATGACACTCACTACAATCAGGCAAAGGAACAAATAAACTCTACGCAAATTCCTAAAGCATTTCAATCCTATTGTGGTTTCATGGGTCGATCATATCCAACAATGATTCTAATAGCTACAATATCTTGAACCTTGGACAATTATGAGTTCAAAATTTCATTGGAAAGAGACCCCTGCATGATCTAGGGGCTTTTATCTTGAAGAAGACATATTCCTATGGCAGGAAGATGTGAAGGTTGATCGTGAATCCCTTTAAGTTAATCTTGTCAAACTGGATGGGAGTCATAGCCTGATCCACTCGCTGGATTATTCCATATTCAATTGATCGAACACACATAAGATCAGATCAATCACCTTAGAAAAGCATGATCGCCTTAGTCCAATCACCTCCAATACCAAAGATCACTTCGATCCCGCACTTTCCCAATCACTTTGAAAAGTTCGTATTGGTATTCATAAAAATGATGATTGACACAGTCCAATCATTCGAAATGCATAGATCGACCCATAAATTCACTCCAGAAAACAATTTGGAAATGTGGACGATCACTGCTCAGATCAGTAGGAATCTAATCCTTTAGATTGGCACAAACTCGAAATGATCGAACAACTTGGAGCGAAGAGGATTTACTCAAAACAAGTGATCGATATGAGGAAATCAGGTGATCAAGCAAAGAGCTCATATCTGAAATATTTAACAAGGGATCATATTCTAGATAAACTAGATGGTCGATCATTTAAAGATTCAAGCGGTTCAGGTAAAATAATGTGATCAACATGCGATCATGTCAAAGCTTCAGATCCACGCATGAAAGCTCGAATTGGTATTAATTGAATTGGAGCGGGTTAAACTCATGCGCATGGACTGATCAAGCCAAAACGTGTAATTACCTCGAGAATCTTAGCAGAAACAAGTGATCCAGCAGACGATCATAGTTTAGCATTTAGACTTAGCTTTGGATATAAAAAATAAAATATTTATCCCTATGTCACCAGGGTTAAGATCCGAATTTTTGTTGTGCGTAGTCAAAACGCAATCCACTTTTCATCCTTAATTTTTGGTCGATCTAATCTCTCATACTATTATAAATAGGACATCATTTGGACATTTTTGGAGATTCTCTTGGCATTTGGATACTGCCATGCAAGGACATTGCTAAAGCCCACAACAACAACTTTTCTCTGTGTTCTTACAAATAAATCGAATTGTGCTTGCATATAATATATACAATAGATTGCAACTAGTGGGAGTAGGTCAAGATTTGTCAAACCACTATAAAACCTTGCATCTATTTGTTTTTACATACTCTATGACTGACTATTACAATTATTATCTAATAAACTTACGAAATAAATGTTGGCGTTTGATTGACAAAATTCAGCGTCAATAATAAGGATGATTTTATAATTTGTTTTATAAAAATGTAATCTATAAATAAAAGGGATTTGTGGGAATTTAAATTTCAGTGTCTCTGAAAAATATTTTAAATGATTTTGGAGAAAAATTGATAGTAAGTGTATTACTTGAGAGTATTGATAAATGCTTCAAAGAGAAATTTAATATACATTTTTATTTGGTAGTTTGGGAATGAATATCAATTGGTAACGTGATAATTTGAATAATCTTCCTAAGTGAATCAGATATTAGGCAACAATTGTAGTGCGCTTAGTAAACTATTTCTTTTTTTCATTGCATGGTTGAAACGAGTTCGAACCCAAATGCAAATTAAATCCAAATCTGGAAATTCAAATTAAGTAGTAATAGATATTTGGTTAAAACTATTTTATGTAGAAATATATGTGATGATGTTTCGAAATGAGATTTGAAAAAGAAGAAGTATTTCTTATGTGTTAACTAGTTCGAGTGACTTCAAAATGACTAAAAATGGTAATAAATAGGTTCAGATGGTAAATACCTCTCTTAGGTATTACCCTTCTTTGTAAGGGGATGCCGACGCTACTTGGTAGCATCCAATTCATGGTACCTTTTTGCTGTTACTTAGTCTGTATGTATATATATTTTGAACTGAAATATAAACTTCCATTTCAAAAGAGTTTTAAAATAAAAACTAGGTATTTATCTCTTATGTTTCCTTTGAGAAAATGGATTCAAAATAAAATGATAAGAGAACAAATCATATAGCTGTATATACTCCCGGGATATAGTAGGAATTATACAAGTTTGAAACTTAAGTGAAATGAAATATCTTCAAAAATAATTTTAGAAAATAAAATATTTTGAGTGATATAATTATTAATTTATTATAAAAGGAAAAAATCATAAGTTGGACTTGGATCATTTTATTTGCATGATAGTTCTAGATCTTGAGTTCGAGCACATGATTTCTAGGTTATATACACCAATCTAAAGCACCGCCTTCACTCGATCTCTCAATGGTGAATACTTGATTATATTTTTGGATGATGTGAATGTTTTTTAAATCATATTTTATGAATATGTAAGGGATCAGGTTCTCGCGATGTAGAAGCTAACAGATTTATACTAGTTTAGATGGGAAATTCATGTACCTAGAAAAGTGATTAGATAAGTTATATCATTTGTATGGATGATTCACGCAAAACGTATAGGCTTATGAGAAATCATTAAGGTTTTGTGTTGGATTGTTTTCTTCTTTGTCAGGGTATGATGAAATTTCAAGGTCGAATTTCTTTTAAGGGGAAAGGGCGTAACGAACCATATTTTTATCGCTTTGAATTGTAAATATTTTACCAAATAACTAATGATTGTGAACTCATTTTGAAAGTTCGTTTACAAAAATATGTAGTTCGATGAAAAATTAAAAATGTGATCAAAACTATTTTTTTGGATTTCTGACCTTTCGTCAAATAAAAGTTGTTGAAACTTGTTGTGCACACTACTATACATATGTGCACAAACATATACGAATAAGAAAAGTATTTTTTTTTCTAATTGATCTGTTATTTAAATCAATAAAAAAAGTGCTTAAAGAATTAAGAAAAGAAAACTTTTCCTTTCCTATTTCATAGGATTTGATGTAATTCTTAATTCTTTTATGTTTAAGTAAGGAGATTTTTGTAATGCGTAATCCCATTTCATAGTCGTTAAGTTGCTTTCCATACTTAAAGAGTTATTTCTGTGGACATTAAATTGACACTGAACTTTTATTTTGAAATAGATTGTTTACTATATTTATAGAAATATATAATGAAACATATCCTAAATGTAGTTTGATTTTCATAACTAAGTTTTAAAAGTATGTTCAATTAAACAGTAGTCCTTGTAAATGTATTTTGGAAGCTTGTATTTTATAGTAAGGTATAAAAGGTTATCTGCTTTAAATATTTTGTGAATTCTTTTCAAAATGCGTTTTATAAATGTCATATAAGTATTTAGAAAGGAGTTTTATATTTTAAATTTATTCTTAAGAATTAGTTAATTTATTTTGAAAAAGTGGTTTAAGTTTTATAAGGGAAATTATCTCTTCAATTTGAAGATGTGTTTTATTTAAAGATACTCTAGTAACATTTTGTATATAAGTTTTGAATTGTAGTTCATATACTTTTAAAAATGTACTTTTTAAAAGTAGAATATTTATAAAGGATTTTAGATTTTAATGGATTCAATCTTTTAAATGACTTGTTTATATAAAGGAGTTCCCTTACTTTTTTCTCTTTTAAAGGTGATGACTTTTAGGTTCTGATTTTTGATCGAAGTTTGAACTTAGTTAAAGGCATTTCAAAGGAGGTTCGAAAATTAGATAAATGATCATTTAAATGAATATTTGATATAATAAAGTAAGTGGCACTTTTGTGAAAAGAAGAACTTGACTTTCTGGATTTAATTTAGATTTATACAAAGATTGTTACGTGAAATTTATATAGAATCTTAAAAAAGAAGAAAGCATGGATTATAATATCCCTATTGTAGTAAATGTTTTTTTAGAAAAAAGAGATTATGGACTATAAATTTTTTAGTATAGTAATTAGTTTTGGGAAAATGAAAACAAAGTTTGTGCAACATCATCTATTTAGAGGCCTAAAAATAAGCGCTACCGATACTTCGGTGCTCAATTGTATTAATTCTCTAGTGACAGAATGAGGTCGATTAATAACACCATTAATATCATAGACATAAGAAAATGGAAATTTTCAAAATACATTTCATTAACAACATTTACTATATATTCCTAATCGAAGCCCCATGTTTATACAAAATATAAATTACCGCAGAATACTCTAAGGATGTCATATGACGGTGTCCACTAGTTGATTAGAGTCAAAATTCACGAGAAATTGTGCAACTTGTCATTACACCCATCCAAAAAAATATAACCCAGCATATAAAACAAAAGCTCCTAAATAGTTCTCTACCTTCTGCACATCTCTGGAAGCTTATTCGTCAAAGTGGAAACCTAAAAAGCACAACTCATGAACTACCCAATGAGCATAAGAGAGTTGAAGGAGGAAATAAAAACTTCGGGTAAGGCAAAAAGTCTGGTGTGAATAACAATTTTTCATCCTGAACCATATAGATGACTAGTGGGACCGTGCCTCTAAGCAGAACAAGTTTCCTCTTTACTAGCATCCTCTTATAAAATTTACTATATATCCTGCCTCTGCATCCATAATGGTTAGAAAAAAATTGAATATGCTTATTTTTTTCGTACATGTAAGTTTGACCGATTGTCTCAAACATAATTTCCCATTAGTAACTGTGAACCTGTTATTTTCATGGCTTAACTAATAACTTGTTAAGTTCCTATGTACTCCATATCCTGATTTATCGGTTTCATGATATCACAATGAACCTATTGATTTCCACCAATAACAACTTCCAACCATAAGTTTCACAGGATTATCGAGAATAAAAGGGAATCATTCAATAGCATTCCTAAAATCATAATTTTCATAGGCTTATCGAAAACCTATTGGGATATCCTTATACCATGTTTGCAATCAAAGTTTTCAAGGGATCATTATGAATGTTTTGGACTTCTCCAAAAACATTACTAAGCCCATAGTTTTCATGAGATGATTATGAAACAATTGGAACCTTCCAACCTCATAATTTAATTATTATTTTTTGACTAATTATAGGCATCCTAAAACTTGTAGTCTATTTGATTTCAAGGATTCATTTATGCTAATTCAAGAACTAAATTTAACTATAATCCCTGAGGGTCAACTTAGCTAGTTACTCTTCACTTAGCTGTCCCAAGGCATAGTTGTTTGGTCATGGTAATGTAATTATAACAATTATAATCATACAATGATAACTTGTCAATATTATTTAGAATAGATAATATCCATCATTCAAATATGTTCACTCAATAACTATTATTTAGTCTTAAGTAATATTCTTTTTGTTAGTTTTACCTTAAAACTTGGGTTAATAAATTATTTAATTTCTTGAAACCATTTTCATAATATACGGTTAATCCCCCCGATTTATATTTAAAACAAGGAAAATGCAGGCCTTTTATTACTAGATATTTATGTCATTTTATTCCAACACCATACAATTATATCTTTCTTATTATCAATTTTATATAAATCCAATATGTTACATAATAAGGCAAACTGATTAAGAGTAACACCTTCAAGAATATGATTAAAAAACTAAAATTCCATGGAAAAATCAGCTTATGATTATAAATATCAAATATTAAAACCTTTTTAAAATTACAAATATCATATAATTCTTTAAATTCAAATTTAAAGGAATAGCAGAAATCCAACAATTATCTCAAAAATAGGCATTATTGCTAGAGTGCACAATATAATTAATGGATAACTCATAAATATAAAAATTAAGCATAACAAATTACCAAAAAATGCGAAAGATGGTTAGAGTTATTACTAGAACAAAGATTTAAATTATAGCTACCACCATACCATTGATTAGAAATTAATTCCTTCCATAATAAGTTAACAATACTATTGACGTCAAAAGTTGGCCACTTGTGACAGTCAACCCCCAATAGTGCGTAGGGCACACGAACAATAATCACATAATGCAGAAAAATAAATAAAGACAGGGGACACGCAAGATTTTTATAGTGGTTTGGGAAAGATGATGCCTACGTACACTTTATATATATATATATTGATTTGCTTTTGATTACAAGTACAATATGTTTCCATTTTGAAGAAAGTAGGAGATGAACACAAAATCCTTGTGTTGCAGAGAAAGAGTTGGTTATTTTTGGAGTTAGCCACGGGTTTTGAACTTGAGAGAGGAAGTTTCGAAAAGAAGTCGAAGTCCACCTTTTCCATTTTGGGTATGGAGGTATTTATAGACGAAGAAGTGGGCTGAGCGAGATGTAATGTGGCCTGCCTCTTTGGCGGAGTTTGGACACGTGGAGCTCAATTCGGCGAGGTGATTGCGGAGGTGGGACCCGTTCTACTGTTGCGTAATAGTATCCTCGAGAATTGTAGCTTGTGTGGCTCTCGAGATGAGGTGTATCAAAGTAGCACTTTGGTTGGGAGTGTTTGACCGCCTTTAGTGCCTTGAGAATCGGGCTAAGTAATGAATGACTCATTTGAATGTTTCCACGTAGATCCAGAGATATCTGATCGAACCGATTTTTGAGGAGATTTTTGACTCAGTCGGTGTGGGAGAACGATTATGTCAGGATATGAAATGTCGCTGCTCGAGGGAGGCCGGCTCGGGTCAAATCTTGCTCGGGCTTTCTGAAGTAGAAGCCGACCATTGGGATAAGTCAGTGCTGAATGGTGAGCCTTTTGACATTGGGCTTCGATCCGTTGAACCATGATAGATTTTGCCAAAAAAGTTGGTCAACACTTTGCCCCCTAGAATACATCTTTCTTGGTAAAAGAAGATGTGTTCTGGATGTAACATCGGAGCTCAATGCGTGGGTCTCTATGGTTACGCCGAACCATATTAAGGCCAGAAATTCGACGATCCCAATGGTTGTATTAAGGCCAGAAAATCGACGATCGGCGCAGATCATATTTAGACCAGAAAACCGACAACATCAAAGACCGTATTAAGGCCGAGAGTGTTGTGAAAGCAGTCGACAATTGTTTTGTAATGTCCAGTACCTGTAGAGATCGTGTAGGCCATTCTCAGTTTAGAGATGGCTGTGAACTTGATTGGGCGAGTATTAACCATACTTGGCTTAAAGAGTCGGCGAACAGTAATCACCTTGGCTTAAATAGGTGGTGAGTATCAGCCATACTCGGCTTATGTATTTGGCGAGTATTATCCGTACTCAGCCTATGGAAATGGCGAGTATTAACCATACTTGGCTTGCGGAGGTGGCGAGTATTATCTATACTCGGCTTTTTGGCAAGTGTTAACCATGCTCCGCTTATATAATTTTTTCTATACTCGGCTAGTGGAGTCAGATATGGTGGCGGGCATTGGCCGGGTTCTTAGTGACAGTAGAAAGCACTGGCCATATTTTCATAAGGGATATTTGAGTATTTGTGAAGTTTGGCAAGTGGAAAGTGCACTCGGCTTTGAGAAAGGGAGAGTAACATATGTACTTGGCTTACAAAATGTTAACCATACTCAGCTAGGGGTGTTGGTCCAGATATGGTAGCAGGCGTTGACCGTGTCTTAAAGGCGTTGGCTTAGCACAGACCATATTTGGGTTGGCGAGCGTCATTCATGCTTGGCTTTAATCGTCCAAACATAATCCATGTTCAAAAAAAGAAAGTTTATTGCTGCTAAAAAGCTATTACAAGGAAATGAAAATAAATTCTAGTTGGGTGAAAGCTGAATCCAGAGCACACCTAGGAGCTAAATTGTAACAACCCGTATTTTCAATAACCTGTAATAACATAAATCGAGGCAGAATTTAATTCTAAAATGGGAATCAAGGGAAACGGGCTATGCCATTGCGTTCGTCTCGGAAAAATACGCGAAATAGAGTCCGAGTTTTCGAAAATCGGAGTCCGTATGACCAAGATATGGCCTCGCGAAGTTTCACGAAAAATTCCCAAATTAAAGTATACTTAATTAAGTGAAATGGGTTGTGTAGATATATATATATATATATATATTGATATATATATATATATATATATAATTGAAAATTTAATAAATAAATATGCAAAAATGCTCAAAACAGCGAATTGGGAGAGGGGAATAACCGAACCGGCCGATTTTTGAAGTCGACCCGAGCCCGCTGGGTCGACTAGGGGTTAATCCAGGGTGTTTGGCTGTCAACCCGTGGGCCGATTCGCTCAAGTGCAGATTTTGCATTTGAATGGTTCTCATGGTCCATCTTTAATCTAAAGGCCCTAGATGGTTCCTACACTTGACTTCTTCCCCAAGACATGCTTTGATGGCTTGGATTGAATCTAGGGTTAATCCTATGGCCTAAAACACTTGCCTAATCTATAAATAAGACCCTAACCTACCCTAATTCATTCATAATTAAACCTAGTAACTAAACTATGGCAAAATGCTAGCTCTCATGGCCTCCACTAATTTTATGAAGAGGGTTGCATACTAATCACTCTCTAATCAACTTCTAATCCCTTCTTTGCATCTTAATCTTCTTCATTTGGTGTTCAAAGTTGCTAGTTGTGAGTTTCTATCACTTTGATGATCTTTTGGTAAACTAATTAGATGAGATGTGATGAGATTTATGGTTTTGTATGTGGGTTAATGAGCTTTGAATCATATGATATGATGTTAGCATTAATCTTATGTTTATGCATGTTGAGTATGTAAGCTTATGCAAGTTTAATATGATGTATGTTATGTTTGCATGATGCTAAATATGCAAGTTGTGGGCTATGTAATCATATGCATGTTATGCAAGTTCATGGTAATATGCTATGCAAGTTACATGTATGTAAATATGCAAGTTACATGTTTGTTAATATGCAAGTTACATGTATGTAAATATGCAAGTTACATGTTTGTTAATATGCAAGTTACATGTTTGTTAATATGCAAGTTACATGTTTGTTAATATGCAAGTTACATGTATGTAAATATGCAAGTTACATGTTTGTTAATATGCAAGTTACATGTTTGTTAATATGCAAGTTACATGTATGTAAATATGCAAGTTACATGTTTCTTTATATGCAAGTTACATGTTTGTTAATATGCAAGTTACATGTATGTAAATATGCAAGTTACATGTTTATTAATATGCAAGTTCATGATGACACATTATGCAAGTCTATAAGCTAATATGCAAGTTTGTTATGCAAAATGAATATGTAAGTTATGTGACATATTATATGCAAGTTATGTGACATGTTATGCAAGTTCATATGCAAGTTATGTGTTTGTTAATATGCAAGATGGCACCTTTGAAACATGTTCATTCATATGCAAGTTGACACCTTTTATATGTGTTATATCATGAACGAAATTACGTGGGAACGATGGGGTAATTAAATGCATAAGTTAATAAGATTGTGTGAAATTAATATAATTATGCATAACACAAAATAAATAAACATAGTATGGGAATTTGCCTATTTGGTTAGGTGTACCCATACTATGTGTTGGGAATTTACCTATTGAGTTAGGTCTACCCCATGGGAATTTACCTATTAAGTTAGGTCTACCCATGTTAAGAAAACTTGATTAATTAGGGATAATTAATATAAAATTATGAGGGTGATTAATTAGGTGTAATTAATTGACTAAGACACGAGGTTGGACTCAGTTGTAGCGTAAAACTGCCCGGACCCAACCGGCTTAACCAGTTGCTACAAATGTTAGCCCAATGTGAGAGGTCTTAGGCACAAACTAAATACGTAATTAATGTAAAGACACGAGGTTAGACTCTGTTATGACATAAGGCTGCCCGGACCCAACCGGCTTAACCAGCGGTCATAAAAGACAGTCTAATGTGAGAGGTCTTTACAAAGGTTACGTTCTTAATTAATTAATTAAGAAACACTTAACCACATTAGCATGTAGAGGGACATGAGGGGTTAAGTGGGTGCCTCGGGTGGCATGAGAAAATCTAGTGGTTGCCTTGGGTGGCAATAGAAAATACGATTAGAATACTTAACCAAAATGGAACATGTAATTAAAACATGATTAAAGGGTTAAGTGGGATATACTAGAAAAAGGGACAAGCTTAGGTGGGTAGCTTGTGGAGGCCCATTTCAACCAGTAACCCATACGTATCTTTGTGGGCTCGACCCAGGTCGAGGACGGGACACGCATACTGGGCTTGACTGTAAGAGGCAAACGGGTTAGCGGTGGCAACGCAAGTCCAACGGGCTTCATATGCGTGAGTGGGCCCGGGCTGGTAGGTAAGCCGTTGTTGCATCGAGTAGATATAAGCCGTGCACCTTTAGTTTCATCAGGTTGCCACATTGGGGAATGATACATCCCACGGTGGGGCCAGCACGGGTATCTACGTTAGGGAGCCGATCGAATGGGAAGTAGTGTGTACACCTAGTGGATTGTAGGGCCCCGTGGCGCCTACTTGGTCACCTAGGGGTACGCAAGTACTAATTAGTAAATTTTATAAGTCCTTGGGTGGGATCAACCTTTAAGTTAGGAACGACTGGTGTGGTGCAGTTTAGTAATTTACCTTAGGGAGGGTAGATGCGTCTTTATCCTTTATCTTCGTTTAGTTGACTGCTTAGGGTAGCCATTCATCCCTATATGTTACCGTATATCAGTTTATGTCTTCTCTAGTTACTTTAACGATTGTATTGTTAAAGTTATAGGACTCGCTCAGACTTATGTCTGACCCCGTTGTTTTTATCTTTTTCCCAACCCTCAGGTCCTACGGTGGATCCTAGCAGTAGTGGAGCTTGATCGGATTGCTGTTCCAGTCTTTAGGAGCTTGGATAGATGTAAAGCTCCAGTTATCCAGTTATCTTTTCTTTTGTTTGGCTATTGTATGAGAGTGGGATTATGTACTTCTTTATTTTGATGGATATTGTACTTGACCTTTATTGTGGTTTTATGATGTAACCAGACATGTTTTACTTCCGCTGTTATGAGATGATGTTTTAAAATTTCAAGTACTATTTATATCTGTCTTGTTGTAATTTTTCTGTTCTATATTCACTAAAATACTCCATCGATGCTATGGCATTCCCTTAGTGAGTGATCATAGCGGGAGTGGGGTGTTACACGTGGTATCAGAGCTTAAGGTTACCAGAACAGATAAATTTTTTGAGAAAAACTACTTTCTAAGAGTATTTTCGAAGAAAGTATTTTTAAAAAGCATGTCTTCTAAGAGAAAAAGTTTTTGAAAAAGAAAAGCATAATCCCCAATAGCCATATCTTTATCTTTCGGAATCTCCTTTTTGAATCTTTCCTCTTTCGTTTCAGCATGGCTGAAGATCTTAACATCCCGGAGGGTTTAGTTATACCACTATGGTATAGGAGGTTGCAAGAGGCTAGGGCCGCGGCTGCGGGTCCGGCCAATGCTACTACACCAGAGACAACCGCTCCTCCTCCTCAGCCTAGAGTGGATAATTTTGCTAAGGTTTGCAAGGAGTTCAAGGCTATAGGAGGAAAACCTTTTCTTGGTTCAGAGACTTTCGTAGAGGCTAGAGATTGGCTTAAGGAAGTGGAAGAGTTGCTAGATATCTTTGAAGTGGAAGAGGGAAAGAAAGTCAAGTTGGCGGCTTGGTTAATGAAGGGAGAGGCCTCATTCTGGTGGGAGGTCACTAATGGAGAACGCCCTGTTGACTCTTGGGCAGATTTTAAGCAAAGGTTTGGGGCTAAGTTTCTCTCAAGGGCGGAAGAGAATCTGTTTATGGAGAAGTTCTTGAATTTGAAGCAAGGGAATCTCACGGTGAAAGAATATGTCAACAAATTCAATCAATTAGCAAGGTTTGGCATAGAGTTGGTGAATACACCGGAGAAGAAGGCTTTGAGGTTCGTTAGAGGCTTGAACGAACCATTGCAAGGAATAGCTATGACTCACATTCCTATGGGGGCCACTTTTGAGAAGCTTGTCTACATGGCACTTATGCATGAGGATGATAAGAATTCTAAGGCACCAGAGAAAAAGGGGGATCAGAAGAAACCGCAACAACAACAACAAGGCAAGGGCGGAAAAGGCAATGGTGACAAAAAGAAGACGAAGAAGAAGTGCTTCAATTGTGGAACACCAGGACACCTCAGTAAGGATTGTCGCAAAAAGAAGAAGACCGGTTGCTTTCATTGTGGTGAAGCAGGGCATCTTGTGAAAAACTGCCCAAAGAAGGGGCAGAAGACGGGGTCTACCTCAGGAGGGCAGGTGCAAGCTCTTATAGCACCACCTCAGTCAGGGGGGCAAGTTCAGGTTCTCTCAGTTCCACCGATTCAGCAGAGAGGTAGAACTATTTCCGTTGAAAGTCTGGTTTTTCTGTTTGATCATCCAGTTCGTACTTTGTTTGACTCTGGCGCATCGCATTCTTTTATCTCATCATCGTTAGTTGAGTCACTGCACTTAGACACCAGTCTAGTTGATGATCCCTTGGTTGTCTCAAACCCAATTGGGGGCTCCATATATCTGTCTATGATATGTTTGGGTTTGAAGATTTCTATACTTAGCGTTGAGTTTAGATGTGATGCTTTTGTATTGGGCTTCACGGGCTATGGGTTGATCTTGGGCATGGACTGGTTATCCAGTAATGGTGCCGTTCTTGATTGCGAAAGGAGAGTTGTCAGGCTCATGACCCGCTTGGGTAACACTCTCGAGATCTCTTGCAATCCCATGGAATCTGTTTTGCTAAGTTATCTTGAATCGCTCGATGCTTCGGTCGAGAGTTTGTGTTCTGTCAGAGTAGTCCGGGAATATCCGGATGTGTTTGAAGAAGTAAAGGGTTTGCCTCCAAAGCGGGAGATAGATTTCCGAATTTATTTGGTGGATAATGCCAAACCAGTGTCTTTGCCAGTGCGCCACATGGCTCCTCGTGAGAGAAGAGAACTTCATAAGCAAGTAGGGGAGTTACTTGAGAAGGGGTTCATAAGGCGAAGTATATCGGAGTGGGGAGCTCCAGTAGTGTTTGCCACGAAGGCGGATGGGTCCCTCAGACTTTGTGTGGATTATAGAGAACTTAATAAGCTCACGAAGAAGAATAGACACCCATTACCGAGGATAGATGATCTCTTTGATCAGTTGGTTGGCGCGTCAGTATTTTCGCAAATGGATTTAGCTACAGGGTTTCATCAGTTGAGAGTGGCGGAGGACAGTATAGAGAAGACTGCTTTCCGGACTCCGGATGGTTTTTATGAGTGGCTAGTGATGCCATTTGGGTTGACAAACGCCCCTGCATACTTTGTGGATCTCATGAGTAGAGTGTTCAGAGAGTATCTGAATAAGTTTGTAGTAGTTTTTTTGGATGACATCTTGGTCTTTTCCAAGAGTGAAGAAGAGCATGCCTTACATCTCAGAGAAGTGTTGGAGACTCTTCGAGCACATGGTCTTAAAGCTAAATTCTCTAAATGCCATTTTTGGAGAAGAGAAGTGCGATTCTTAGGGCATGTGATCTCTAAGGAAGGGATAGCTGTGGATCCCGCAAAGATAGTATCTATCCAGGATTGGAAAGTTCCTAAAAATGCTACCGAAGTAAGAAGTTTCTTGGGGTTGGCAGGATATTATAGGAAGTTCATCAAAGACTTCGCGAAGATATCAGCCCCATTAACCCGCTTGACGAAGAAGAATCTGGTTTTCTCATGGGATGTAGATTGTGATGATGCTTTCCGACGGTTAAAGAGAGCTTTGACCACCGCTCCAGTTTTAGTGCTTCCAGATGGGAGTAAGCCGTTTGTTGTTTATACCGATGCTTGTGGAACAGGATTAGGCGCAGTCTTGATGCAGGAGGGAAGGGTAATAGCCTATGGAGGGAGACAATTGAGAGTGCATGAGAAGAATTACCCTACCCATGATCTAGAGTTGGCCGCGATTGTTTTCGCACTTAAGTCTTGGCGCCATTATCTTCTTGGTGAGAGATTCGAGTTGTTCACTGACCATAAATCATTGAAGTACTTATTCTCTCAGAAAGATTTAAACTTAAGACAGCAAAGGTGGATGGAGTTCTTAGCATCCTATGATTTCGAGATAGCATATACCCCTGGCAAGGGTAACGTGGTGGCTGACGCCTTGAGTAGAAAAAGGCTATCTTTAAGTCCATTGTTCGTAGAACGGCGAAGCTTGGAGTTTCTTTCTTTGTTCGACTTCAGACCTTCTGTTGATTTTGTACCTGGTTTGTTGGCATCCTTGGAGGTTAGACCTACTCTTTTGAGACGGATTGGCGAGGCTCAGCGAGACGACCCACAGTTGGTTGTGTTGGTAGAGAAGCTTATAAGAGGGGAGTCGTCCAGCCATTTGGGTAGATACACCATAGATGATAAGGGATGGTTGCATAGAGACGGTAGACTTTGTGTACCGCAAGATGAGGGTTTGAAGAAGGCTATTTTGGATGATGCACATCGTTCAAGAATGACTATTCATCCCGGTGGAGACAAAATGTACCAAGACATGAAGAGAGTTTTCTTCTGGGCCGGTATGAAGAAAGATGTAGCCGAGTATGTGGCTAGATGTTTAGTGTGCCAACAAGTTAAAGCGGAGCAAAGGAAACCCGGTGGGTTGCTACACCCATTGGAAGTTCCGCAGTGGAAGTGGGATAGTGTCTCGATGGATTTCATCGATGGGTTACCGAGATCGAGGAAGGGCAATACGGGAATTTGGGTTGTGGTGGACAGACTTACCAAGAGTGCCCATTTTATACCCGTGAAGAGTAAGAGGACCGCTCCATGGCTTGCTTCGGTCTATGTTAGGGAGATTGTTAGATTGCATGGCGTGCCATCCAGCATTGTGAGTGATCGAGATCCTATCTTTACTAGTGAGTTTTGGAGAAGTTTGCAAGAGGCGGTAGGGACTCAGTTGTGTTTGAGCACCGCATATCATCCTCAGACGGACGGTCAGACCGAGAGGGTGAACCGTATCTTAGAAGATCTCTTGAGGCTTTGTATCTTGGATTTTGGAGGTACATGGGAAGAACATCTTCCTTTGGTGGAGTTCGCATATAATAACAGCTTTCAGTCCAGTATTGGTATGGCTCCTTTCGAAGCTCTTTATGGAAGGCCTTGTCGATCTCCTACATGTTGGTGGGAATCTACGGATAAGATCTTGCTTGGGCCGGATATGGTTAGAGAGACTTCAGAGAAGATTGATTTAATTCGAAGAAGGATGAAAGCAGCGCAAGATAGACAGAAATCTTATGCGGATCGGAGAAGGACGGAACTTGAGTTTGAGGTTGGGGATATGGTTTTTGTCAAAGTATCTCCATTGAGAAATGTGGTTCGCTTTGGGTCCGTTGGGAAGTTAGCACCGAGATTTGTTGGGCCATTTCCTATTAAGGAAAGGATTGGACGGATGGCATATAGGGTGGAGTTGCCCGACAGACTTAGTGGTGTTCATGATGTATTCCATGTATCACATTTGAGGAAGTGCTTACATGAGACCGCAGAGGTGGTAGAGCCGAGTTTGCTTAGAGATGTAGAGGTAGAGCGTGACGCGACGATTCGACGAGCTCCTACTCGCATCCTTGGGTCAGAAACTAGGAAGTTGAGGAACAGAGAAGTCCAGCTAGTTAAAGTGCAATGGGGAGATGACGAAAGCAATGCTACTTGGGAGACGGAAGCGAAGATGCGTTCTTTGTATCCATTTCTTTTTGAGAGTATGTCTTTTAACTTCTCCTTTATTGCTTGTCTAGTACTTATCTTATCTTTAGTATATCCTCTCGCTAATACCTATGACCTTTAGATAGGGTAAAACCTATGGTTGAAACATGTGTTTGAAACATGTTATGGTTGATGGATGCATATGGATGCAATTGTTTGCTAGTGGTTGCTCGTGGATGCATATACACACACATTAGGCACTAGATCGGCTCAGTCACTTCATGTTGCATATTGCATAAATGGATGTGGTAGTTAGATTGATGGATGTATCATGGCTGTGTTATCATATGGATGATGCATTTTTGTGTAGGGTTGTGCACGCATGTAGAAATTTGTATGTGTCAATAGGGTTTCGCATACATATTGGATGCATGGCACTATCATGGTTTGCATTAAGGAGGTTTACTGTATCAGTAACCGCCTGATTTTCGCATTAGGTAAGTACATATACACACACTTTTGCATATATCCATCCAGCATTTAGAATCTTGTAAGGACAATGATTGCTCGTGGATGATGCTTTGAGTAGATGGATGATTGGATGGTAGGATACGTTCTTCCTAACTTGAAGATTTCGGGGACGAAATCCTTTAAGGAGGGGAGAATGTAACAACCCGTATTTTCAATAACCTGTAATAACATAAATCGAGGCAGAATTTAATTCTAAAATGGGAATCAAGGGAAACGGGCTATGCCATTGCGTTCGTCTCGGAAAAATACGCGAAATAGAGTCCGAGTTTTCGAAAATCGGAGTCCGTATGACCAAGATATGGCCTCGCGAAGTTTCACGAAAAATTCCCAAATTAAAGTATACTTAATTAAGTGAAATGGGTTGTGTAGATATATATATATATATATATATATTGATATATATATATATATATATAATTGAAAATTTAATAAATAAATATGCAAAAATGCTCAAAACAGCGAATTGGGAGAGGGGAATAACCGAACCGGCCGATTTTTGAAGTCGACCCGAGCCCGCTGGGTCGACTAGGGGTTAATCCAGGGTGTTTGGCTGTCAACCCGTGGGCCGATTCGCTCAAGTGCAGATTTTGCATTTGAATGGTTCTCATGGTCCATCTTTAATCTAAAGGCCCTAGATGGTTCCTACACTTGACTTCTTCCCCAAGACATGCTTTGATGGCTTGGATTGAATCTAGGGTTAATCCTATGGCCTAAAACACTTGCCTAATCTATAAATAAGACCCTAACCTACCCTAATTCATTCATAATTAAACCTAGTAACTAAACTATGGCAAAATGCTAGCTCTCATGGCCTCCACTAATTTTATGAAGAGGGTTGCATACTAATCACTCTCTAATCAACTTCTAATCCCTTCTTTGCATCTTAATCTTCTTCATTTGGTGTTCAAAGTTGCTAGTTGTGAGTTTCTATCACTTTGATGATCTTTTGGTAAACTAATTAGATGAGATGTGATGAGATTTATGGTTTTGTATGTGGGTTAATGAGCTTTGAATCATATGATATGATGTTAGCATTAATCTTATGTTTATGCATGTTGAGTATGTAAGCTTATGCAAGTTTAATATGATGTATGTTATGTTTGCATGATGCTAAATATGCAAGTTGTGGGCTATGTAATCATATGCATGTTATGCAAGTTCATGGTAATATGCTATGCAAGTTACATGTATGTAAATATGCAAGTTACATGTTTGTTAATATGCAAGTTACATGTATGTAAATATGCAAGTTACATGTTTGTTAATATGCAAGTTACATGTTTGTTAATATGCAAGTTACATGTTTGTTAATATGCAAGTTACATGTATGTAAATATGCAAGTTACATGTTTGTTAATATGCAAGTTACATGTTTGTTAATATGCAAGTTACATGTATGTAAATATGCAAGTTACATGTTTCTTTATATGCAAGTTACATGTTTGTTAATATGCAAGTTACATGTATGTAAATATGCAAGTTACATGTTTATTAATATGCAAGTTCATGATGACACATTATGCAAGTCTATAAGCTAATATGCAAGTTTGTTATGCAAAATGAATATGTAAGTTATGTGACATATTATATGCAAGTTATGTGACATGTTATGCAAGTTCATATGCAAGTTATGTGTTTGTTAATATGCAAGATGGCACCTTTGAAACATGTTCATTCATATGCAAGTTGACACCTTTTATATGTGTTATATCATGAACGAAATTACGTGGGAACGATGGGGTAATTAAATGCATAAGTTAATAAGATTGTGTGAAATTAATATAATTATGCATAACACAAAATAAATAAACATAGTATGGGAATTTGCCTATTTGGTTAGGTGTACCCATACTATGTGTTGGGAATTTACCTATTGAGTTAGGTCTACCCCATGGGAATTTACCTATTAAGTTAGGTCTACCCATGTTAAGAAAACTTGATTAATTAGGGATAATTAATATAAAATTATGAGGGTGATTAATTAGGTGTAATTAATTGACTAAGACACGAGGTTGGACTCAGTTGTAGCGTAAAACTGCCCGGACCCAACCGGCTTAACCAGTTGCTACAAATGTTAGCCCAATGTGAGAGGTCTTAGGCACAAACTAAATACGTAATTAATGTAAAGACACGAGGTTAGACTCTGTTATGACATAAGGCTGCCCGGACCCAACCGGCTTAACCAGCGGTCATAAAAGACAGTCTAATGTGAGAGGTCTTTACAAAGGTTACGTTCTTAATTAATTAATTAAGAAACACTTAACCACATTAGCATGTAGAGGGACATGAGGGGTTAAGTGGGTGCCTCGGGTGGCATGAGAAAATCTAGTGGTTGCCTTGGGTGGCAATAGAAAATACGATTAGAATACTTAACCAAAATGGAACATGTAATTAAAACATGATTAAAGGGTTAAGTGGGATATACTAGAAAAAGGGACAAGCTTAGGTGGGTAGCTTGTGGAGGCCCATTTCAACCAGTAACCCATACGTATCTTTGTGGGCTCGACCCAGGTCGAGGACGGGACACGCATACTGGGCTTGACTGTAAGAGGCAAACGGGTTAGCGGTGGCAACGCAAGTCCAACGGGCTTCATATGCGTGAGTGGGCCCGGGCTGGTAGGTAAGCCGTTGTTGCATCGAGTAGATATAAGCCATGCACCTTTAGTTTCATCAGGTTGCCACATTGGGGAATGATACATCCCACGGTGGGGCCAGCACGGGTATCTACGTTAGGGAGCCGATCGAATGGGAAGTAGTGTGTACACCTAGTGGATTGTAGGGCCCCGTGGCGCCTACTTGGTCACCTAGGGGTACGCAAGTACTAATTAGTAAATTTTATAAGTCCTTGGGTGGGATCAACCTTTAAGTTAGGAACGACTGGTGTGGTGCAGTTTAGTAATTTACCTTAGGGAGGGTAGATGCGTCTTTATCCTTTATCTTCGTTTAGTTGACTGCTTAGGGTAGCCATTCATCCCTATATGTTACCGTATATCAGTTTATGTCTTCTCTAGTTACTTTAACGATTGTATTGTTAAAGTTATAGGACTCGCTCAGACTTATGTCTGACCCCGTTGTTTTTATCTTTTTCCCAACCCTCAGGTCCTACGGTGGATCCTAGCAGTAGTGGAGCTTGATCGGATTGCTGTTCCAGTCTTTAGGAGCTTGGATAGATGTAAAGCTCCAGTTATCCAGTTATCTTTTCTTTTGTTTGGCTATTGTATGAGAGTGGGATTATGTACTTCTTTATTTTGATGGATATTGTACTTGACCTTTATTGTGGTTTTATGATGTAACCAGACATGTTTTACTTCCGCTGTTATGAGATGATGTTTTAAAATTTCAAGTACTATTTATATCTGTCTTGTTGTAATTTTTCTGTTCTATATTCACTAAAATACTCCACCGATGCTATGGCATTCCCTTAGTGAGTGATCATAGCGGGAGTGGGGTGTTACATAAATCCTAACTCTATATGTGTGTACTTCAGCATACCTATATTATTAAAAGAATAGATACATTAAAAATCTAAACCTTATTAATTGATAATGATGCCACGATTGCAGGCCTCGGGGTCCTTTCCGTTTCTAGGAGCTTGAGGACCAGCCTAAGGAGCTTGGGGCAGACGATTGTGGCGGCATGGTCTGTGCGGGCTTCTTGACGTATTCGGGTATTTCTCCTCATCTAACCCTATCCTCCATGAGATCCCGCAAGTACCTGCATTCACTGGTGTTGTGGCCTGCTATGTTGTGGTACATGCAGTGCTTCCCAGAGTCGAGCTCTTTTTGCGTCGGCTCTCTTCGAGGCGGTTTTGGGAAGGATAGAGATCCTCATACGTAAAGGTTGATGTCGAGCAGGGAAGAGTTGAGCTCGGTGTATTGGTGTAACACCCCACCTCCATTAAGGTCACTCACAAAGGGAATGCCTTAACTTCGGTGGAGCGTTTTAGGTAAAAGATGCAGATAAATTACAGGACAGACAAATAAAACAACGGAAAATAAAGTCATTTTATAAACAATGTGGTTCAATCACTTTTTCAACAATTGTCTCAGTCCTACTTAAAAGTAATACATAGAACTTTTGTCTTGATTCAAAGTATAAAAGAAGCATAAAAATAACAATGATATTCCACAGTAAAGCATGAACCAGCCATAGCAGTGGAAGAGAGAGTCCAAAGCAATACATCGACTATCTTTGAGCTTGGAAAGAAAATTGAGCTAAGTGGTAATATTCCCTCCCTGTGAACCTGGGGGGAAACGAAAGAAAAGAAAGCGAAAAAAACAGGGGATCAAAAGATAATGCATATGGCTTCGGGTAATATGCCTTTAAAACAAAACTTTTCTTTTGGAAATGCTTCTTTTAAAACCATTATGCAAAATTTATTTATTTTCCAAATCTTTTATCTGATCCAGTAACCTTCAGCCCTGATACCAAGTGAAACACCCTACCTCCGTTAAGGTCACTCACAAAGGGAATGCTTTAACTTCGGTGGAGCGTTTTAGGTGAAAGATGCAGATAAATTACAAGACAGACAAATAAAGCAGCGGAAAACAAATAAAACCTTACTTTATTGATAAAACAACAGCTTGGTAAAACAGCTTGGTGTTGGAAAACAATCTTTGTACAAGCTGTTTAACCAAGCTGTTGTTTTATCAATAAAGTAAGGTTTTATTTATTTTCCGCTGCTTTATTTGTCTGTCTTGTAATTTATCTGCATCTTTCACCTAAAACGCTCCACCGAAGTTAAGGCATTCCCTTTGTGAGTAACCTTAACTGAGGTAGGGTGTTTCAATTGGTCGTATTTCTTCTCTCTCCGGAGTCGTACGTTACGATCATTCTTTTCCGAGATCTTTCCTTTTTTTTTGCTCTGGCCATTGGTGTCGGATGGACCTCCGTCTTTGGTAGCAGCACCTCGAGGCTCTCCATCTCCATGCTGGCGTCTTCTTGTCAAAGTAACTTTTCGCCCTTAGCATAAAAATCTTCGATATCTTTGGGAGGATCTCTGGTCAAAGAAATCCTGAACTCTAATTGGTTCTGCACACCTGCAACGGCGGCCATAAGCACCATCGATGTTGGGTCGATCGACTGATGCTACGACCGCGTTGAATCTTTCCAGGAAAGACCGGAGGGTCTCACCGGGTCGTTGCTTGATAGAGGTCGGGAACATGACACTTTTTGGTTGGGGGAGATGTGAACTCTGAACTGCTCGATGAAGCGGGTGACCGGCATGTTCCAGTTGTCGATCGACTCAGTTGTTAACTACCGGAGCCCCATATCGGTTATATCTCTGCGGAAGAGAGGGAAACACTTGGCCATAATGTTGGTCCGTGCGGAGAGTACTTCCATGTGGCGCAAGAGATGAATGGTCGGGTCGGTCCGGCCATTGGTGAATGGGCTGCGGTGGATATCATCTATATCTTGTTGAGAAGACAAGCATCTGATGATACTTGCAAGTTGGCTTCCATCCCCGAGGAGTCGCTGCCATGAATCTAGCTTTGCATTGGATGGAATCCCAGTATTGGGATCTGCCAAAAGCATGTTATGAAAGGGAACCGTTAGTTCGGTTCAACCTTCGAGAGTTTAGTGAAGGTGAGGGTGTACCCCGGCTGTTGGTTCTGGGCAGACTGGCGTCGCTTGAGTAGAACGAGGATTGGACCGAGCCATGCCCACAATGGAAGATCCTGGCTGATCCAGCATAGCATGTGATGTTCGGGGCTCTGTGTTGTCCCTGCCTAGGGCAATAATACGATGGTCTTTAGTAGCGTTTTCCTCTGCTATATTGGGAACCGATATGGTAGAGTGGTCTTCTTGGTTTGAAGGGAAGGCGCCATCAGCTCTTCGTTGGAGGGAAAGCGGCGTAAGACGAGTTTGTGGTAAGATGCTGGGTTGTAATGGAGATGGCGCTGATCCCGGTTGACCTAGCTGTTGTTCGGTTGGTCCAGAGAGTCGAGTTGTCCCCTGGAGTAGAGCCAAAATGGTCGAACGACCTAGATCTTGATCGCGGGCCTCCTGAGAATCTGCAGCTGCGCTGGTTGCTGGAAGTGACACTCCTGGCAATGGTAGTTCAGGAGGTGAAGTCGAGCCAGGAGGAAGCAAAGGTGTAGTGTGGCCTGTGGCTTGTATTTGTGCATACCGAAGATCAGTTACTGCCCTAGCCTCGCCCGACGGGGGAAATGATAATGGAATGTGTGGTCCCCTTTCCAACCGAGCAAGGAGGTTATTCATCAACTGTTGTTGATGTTCGATGAGTTTACCCGGAGATGTTACCTGACCCCTGAACTCGGTCGGGATCTTATCCACGTCGTCCCTGGTAAGATATCGGGACATGTCTTTATGAGAGGAGGCTTCCTGACTTGCCTCTGCTGCGTGTGTTTCTGCTACATTAGCATTTGTCGGACGGGAAGACGTTGCATCTTTCTTCTACCTGTTTGCCATAGATGGCTTAGAAATTGCTGAAGGTGGTCGAAGGTTCGCCCCTTACCTGGCGTGGCAAAGTGTTGACGTCAAGAGTTGGCCACTAGTGACAGTCAACCCCTAATCGTGCGTAATACGCATGAACAATAATCACAGAATGCAAAAAAGTAAATAAAGACAGGGGACATGCAAGATTTTTATAGTGGTTCGGCAAAGATGATGCCTACATCCACTTTTTATATATATATATATTGATTTGCTTTTGATTACAAGTACAATATGTTTCCTTTTTGAAGAAAGTAGGAGATGAACACAAAATCCTTGTGTTGTAGAGAAAGAGTTGGCTATTTTTGGAGTTAGCCATGGGTTTTGAACTTGAGAGAGGAAGTTACGAAAAGAAGTCGAAGTCCCCCTTTTCCATTTTGGGTATGGGGGTATTTATAGGTGAAGAAGTGGGTTGAGCGAGATGCAACGTGGCTTGCCTATTTTGCGGAGTTTGGACACGTGGAGCTTGATCTGATGAGGTTATTGCGGTGGTGGGACCCGGCCTACTGCTGAGTAATAGTATCCTCGAGAATTGTGGTTTGCGTGGCTCTCGGGATGGGGTGTATCAAAAGTAGCACTTTGGCTGAGAGTGTTTGACAGCCTTTAATTCCTTGATAATCGGGCTAAGTAATGAATGACTCATCTGGATGTTTCCACGTAGATCCAGAGATATCTGATCGACCCGATTTTTGAGGAGATGTTTGACTCAATCGATGTAGGAAAACGATTATGTTGGGATATGAAATGCCGCTGCTCGAGGGAGGCCGGCTCGGGTTGAATCTTGCTCGGGCTTTCTGAAGTAGAAGTCGACCGTTGGGATTGGTCGGTGCTGAATGATGAGCCTTTTGACATTGGGCTTCGATTTGTTGAACCATGACAGCTTTTGCTAAAAAGTTGGTCAACAAATACAATCATTAAATTTCAAGTTCCAATTGCTTAATAATTAAATATTTAAAGTATATAAATTAACAATGCATAGATCAACCTCCTTTTCTAGGTTTACAAACAATTTTCCATTGAAACAAACATTTAGAGCAAGATAAAGAACTATCACCACACCAAACGAAGTCCCTCTTAATCTTATCAATTTTCAAAATAACCCACTTTTGGAAGAGGTAAAAAGCATTCAATAAACGGGTCAAACTAATAAGACAAAGTTAATTAAAACAACCTTATCCATTCTAAATAAAAATCTGTCATTCCAAACAGGCAACTTATTGTTAATTTTATCAATAATTATGTTTCAATCATCATGCTTTATTTTTTATGGCGTAATTAACAAAATCTAGGTATTCAATATGAAATTTTATTGAATAACAATTTAAACTATTGGCTACTTAAGCATCACGATTGTTAAAATCAATTAACACTAGAACATAAATTTTATTAAAGTAGTTCAAATCTATAAAAGATAAATTTCAAAGCAATGATATGCCTGGGTAAATAAAAAGAGAATATCAGAGTGTCATCGACAAACTAAAGAATATAGATACCATCTCTAGTAACATCTCTACCAACAAAATTCTAACAAACCATTCCTATTGGCAAGTTTAATAATTATGGAAAACACATCAGCAGAAAGATCAAATAATAAAGGAGAAAAAGGTCACCTTGTCTAAGACCACACTTTAATTGAATTTTACCTCCAATAACACCATTGACTAAAATACTAGAGTTACTAGATTTTAGCATAGACTAAATCCAGCTAACCCACCTATCTCTAAAACACCTAGCTAAAAGAAGGTTCTTAAAAAAGATCAATCAATTGAGTTAAAAACTTTAGCAAAGTCAAGTTTAAGAATAACATAAGACACATTATTCTTACAACAATAAATAATATATTCTTAAACAACCACAATTCCATCGGTAATATTTCTACCTTTGATGAAAGCATTTTGAGCACTATCAAGTAATTCATCCATTTTAGATCTTAATCTATTGGATAGAACTTTAGAGATAATTTTAATAAAACAATTTTATAAAGAAATAGGTATGAAATATTTAAAAGATTAGCCCTAATTTTCTTGTGTGATAGAATCATATTAGCAAAATTAAATCTACCTAATGATAATTTAACCTTAAAAATTTCATTAAAATTACTAATTAAATCACCTTTCAAAACATCTCAAAAACTAATATAAAATAAAATAGGGAAGCCATCTAGAACAACGACATTGACCATATGCATGTCTTTCATAGCTTTCTAAATCTCAGATTCAGTAGAAGGACTATCTAAACTACTTAAAATCGGCTCTATTGTTCACATTATATATGGAACTCCAATCAGCCTTAGTTTTATGATCATTAGAACTACAAAAAATACCTCTGAAGTAATTAGTAAATTCTCTATTAAGATCATCTTGCCTAGAAATTATGGAATCATCAAATAAAATAGAATTAATGGTATTGCACCTTTTCCGACCATTAACAATTTTATGAAAAACTTTTAGTATTTTTGTCTGCCTCATCAATTGAGTAACCCTGGATCTTCGCTTCCATATAATTTCTTCTAGTAAAAGAATTTTATTAAGATCCTCAGAGATTAGAAAGCACATTATTTTCAGAATACTAGGAATTCTTCTTTCCTTGATTTAAATTAAAATTAAGATATCCTTTAAATCTTGTCTTACTTAAGTTTTAAGTAACTGAACACTTTTTATTCCATTTTTTAAAAGAAAACTTCTAAGCTCTTTAAAGTTGTGGATTAAAACTTTAGCAATGCTATTGAGAAATTTAAAATAAGTATTCATAGAGAGGCATTTTTTGAAACTAAATCTTTAAGATTATTCTTGAGTAACCACATCTTTCAAATCTAATTTTTTTTATTTTTATATTTCGAATTAGAAGAAGAAAGAATAATGGCGCAATGATTAGAAAATAAAGTCGGTAAACCCACTACATTACAAATAGGAAATTATCTTCCAATTCATCACTAATGAAAAATCTGTCTAAATAGGCCATAAAAGGATTTTCTCTACCATATGACTACGTGAAAATTTTATTACTTAATTTAATTTCAAATAAATTGTTGTTAATGTAAAATGGTCAAATTCTTCCATTCTGGAGAAATCTTCTTCCTTAGAAGATCTCTCCCCTAAAAATCTGATAAAATTCAAATCACCATCCATAACTTAAGGACTGGAGCAAACGATCTAAATTTTAAACATTCGCTTCATAATACTCTACAACCTAATTTAGAATTAGGAGTGCTCCTATTGGAAATATTCAAAATAGAATCATCGCTAACAACGTATAAGTTTAAATGCATAGAATGCTCTTTAATAATGTATAGTAAAAGCTTCAAACATTAAAGATAGCAACATAATATGTTATTTTAAAGCTAGAACTGGTAACATGCGGCATCGATATCATAGTTATTGATATAATGCTTATGTCGACATTAATAAAGTTGACATTGACATTATAAACATTGATACCAGGCGCTTTCTGTTAATCCCTAAAAAAATCCATACGCACATTGAATGGAGAGTATCAGGGCCGGTCGTGCGAAAGGTTATCTGAAGCACTTAAATGGCTCACAACGGATGGAGTGCAACTGCACAAAACAAGATCCAGATGTCAAACCCAAGACAAGTTAGGTCCGCCATCATGACCAAGGATGATGGCATGAAATGATTACAAGAAATGCGACTCAATAAAGGAAAGGATTGAATATCCCACGAAGTCGTTTCGCCCAACAGGAATGCTCGACCTAACATCAAAGTTCGGTCGCGCGTACCGGGGCAGAAATCTAGGTCGCATATATATCTGAACAACTGCTCATAGATGACAGCACCTATTGCTCGATACTCGAACCAGAAGCCTACTGATCGACCATACACCAGTCTTCGGAAAAAGCTCCTGTACCTCTTAGAGTCGCAGCCCCAGTCAGTCATAACACTATCACTCGCTCACCAAATCAAACATAACCGCGCTAAGGTGTTATGGCCAACTTGTTCCCTCGTTTATCCATCAAGCAAGTCACTCATTCAACATAAGCGGGAGCGACCTCATAACATAGTCGTGAAGCCAAACAGCGTCATACAAAGGCAGCAAGAAGACGAGCCACTTGGACCGAGAAGGACGGTCGCACAAGGAACAAAGGAGACTCAACTCTAGACCCGCGTTCCGCTCTTACAAGATCTCCCAAAGCGCTCATAGGATGCTCGCTTACATGGACCCGCTCAGTTATTCAAGATACTCGTTCCAACGAGCCGCCCGCACATGATAACTGGATACAGCCACAGACAGCTGGCTACAGCTAGCCAGTGGCACGGACGTAATTAACGAAATGAACGATCCACAACCTGGATAAAGGGATTCCAGATCATTTTCCAAGGGGAGTTCACCTATAAATACACCATGACTACCAACATAAAAGGGATCGGCTCCTAAAAACCATGAAGTGCTGCTGGACTTCATCCTCAGCCACAGATTCGGCCATGGCGTCAAGTACAATCCTACAATGAAGGAAAACGAAGTCATCCTCCTTCTCGATCATTCATCCATCCTTCTCCCCCTCAAATTCTGCTATTCTCTTGTATAATTCCTTAGATTGAAATATATAAACAAGGATATATTGAGTGAGTATAGATATGTATGAAAAGAGAGGGCTGATGTATTTAGTAATTCTCGTTTAAAGGCAGGAAATCACCTTCACAGTGGACGTAGGCCTCGTTAATGGCTGAACCACTATAAATCTCGTCTCTACTTTACTTTTCTTGCATTTTTTACTTTTTATTGCTGATTAAACACGGTTCCATTTATTTCTTACCGAATTGATGAAGTACAGTTTAGTACCTTGGGTGTTTAGACCATTTTTGGTGTAAACATTTTGGCGTCCACCGTGGGGCCGTGTTTTGCTTTTTTCCATTTCAGATCTGACGAGATTTTCTGAGAGGCATTGTGCTTATAATTATGAGCATGTTGAGGAGAATCACCGATGAAGTCAACAACCCCAACGACGGCATCAACATCGTCACACCGCTAGATAGCGACTCCGAGGAAGGGGAGCTACCAGAAATTAAGGAAACCGTAACCAGGGAAAAGTTGGAGGAGGCAGTGACAGGATTAACGAGTCAAATAACTATTGCGAGCAACGCAATGATGAAGAAGCTCGAATCGATACTCGCCATTCAAGCCGCTACCGCAAAAGCCGCTCTAAGAGCCACTTGTTCCTCGTTGGCTCAAACGAATCGTGAGTCGGAAACAGAGCTCCCCGCTTCAAACTCAAGACAACAGGATTCCACCCCGAGAGTGCACGTCGCACCAATCCAAACCATGAAAGGGGCAAGGCACATGTGCGCGATTACTCTGATAATGCAATCACGGGATGGGAAGACAGTCCTATTGTCATCAGGACGACCCTGCCGAAAAGGTGCCCAAATTCCTTATCCCTGGTCCATGAAGACATATCTAGATTGAGGGTTGATAATAAAAAAGGTGATCAGCCCATGGATCCAACCAACGAACGAAAATACATCTTGGAAATGGCGCAAGAGATTGTGGAGGAAAGCCTAAAAAGGAAGGATGACCAGAGAGAATGGGAGTCCTTCCCAGCTAAAACCCCACTTACCAAGAGGATTAAGAAGACTATACACCAACAAAGGTTCGAGCCTCCATCATTGCAGCCCTACGATGGGACAAGCGACCCTAGTATATTTCTGTGCAAATATGACCAGTACATGAATGGGGCATGCGATACTAATGAAATCAAATGCTTATATTTCCCAACTTATCTAGAAGGAATGGCCTATCTTTGGTTCATAAAGCTGCCACCACAGTTTGTGGATGATTTCGTGACCTTGGCAAGGCTATTCAATGAGCAGTTCAGATATCAGGTGTTCAAAACTCGGGATGCTACGGAGCTAAGCGGACTACGACAAAGACCAAGAGAGCCCCTCAAAGATTTTCTCACTCGCTTTGATATGGCATTGGCTAAAGTCAAGAATCTCGAACCCGGCCTGATCTTAATGGCTCTTAAAGGGAGCATATGCAAGAAAACCAAGTTAGGACGATGGATCAAGAAAAAGAAACCAAGTATGCTCGAACGGTTACTTAGTAAAGCCGAAAAATATGCAAATACTGAAGAAAAGAATGCACGGGCATAAGAGAATGGAAAGGTGCAAAGCAATTTAGATAAACAAAAAAGGAGCAATGAAGAAGAGGACGGTCGAGCAAGAAAGAAGCTACGCTTTTTCAAGAACTCCGAATTCACTCCCCTTAACGATTCTAAGGGAAATATCTTCATGGCAACTAAAGGCACCGAGAGATATCCAATTTTGAAACAAAGGCACGTCAAAAATGCCGCCATGAGGTCAGGAAAATTTTGCCAATTCCACAAGCAGCCAGGACACGATACCGATGAATGCAGGCACTTGAAGTCGGTAATCGAGGGGTTGATCAGGAAGGACCGGTTGCAATAGTATGTACAAAATCATAAGGATTACCCTGACTCTTCTCAAACAAGGGGAAGTACACCTTAAAAGGGAAGGGGCTCAAACCAATCCAAGGAGGATGCTCATCAAAGGGACCAACTGCTGATATTTTAATAATGGAGCATTAAATTAAAGCTCTTATTACTTTACCTTGTTCCCTTGATTTTATCTTGTCGTTAAAACTTTTTTAACTTGCCTTATTATTCACTGTGTCCATGTTAAGAAATGGTTTACTTACAAAAAACTATGTGCATCAGAAATTAATTACATGCCTATTTGAATAACATACTTGTTGGTCCGTGCTAAAAGGGGAATAATCTCTTGGAATGTAGGTATAGCAAAGGCAATCTGCCATACACAGCAGGGGGTGTAACAAAAAATCCCAGGGCGTACACCAAATGAAGCAGTTTGGGAATCGCAGACATCAAGCAAGATCAAACGGGAGGAATAGACTCATCACCTCAGAAGGAACAAGCTGTTCTAAGACAAACAACAAGACGAATGATGCATCTCCCATTATGAAGTATGCTGAATGCTTGGCAAACACTCATTCAAAGGACTGCTACCAGACCTTATTGAAAATACAAATATCATCGAATCTGTCCCTCGGTTAAAATTGCTAAGCCAACCTAAGAAGCACCTTCTTAGGTGACCTTCCTATGTGTTGGACACAAGTTTTCCAACTTGAGAAAAAAAAACTCAATGAGGAAAACCAATGTCTGTGTCCTAAGGTAAGGAAAAAAGTCGAAAAAACCGACATGCCCCGAAACGAAAAAGTCCCACGGTTAAAATTGCTAAGCCCACCGAAGAAGCACCTTCTTACGTGACCTTCCTAGGTGCTGGACACAAGTTTTCCAACTTGAGAAAAAACTCAATGAGGAAAACCAATGTCTGTGTCCTAAGGTAAGGTAAAAAGTCGAAAAAACCAACATGTCCCAAAATGGAAAAAATTGCCAATCACGAGGGGCGCCTTGTTAGGTGAAGGGCACGAAGTTTATCCCTTTTGAGTCAAGACTCGATGAGATGAATTAGTGTCCGCTCCTCGAGATGAAGCCTAAAATGGGGAAGGATTGAACATGCTGGAAGGACCAGCACAAAAACAGAAACCCAACCGAAAGGAGGTGGCCATTCTTGTTCTTTGTTGTTAACCAAGTCAAACAAAGCCAAGGATGGACTACAACAGCAGAAATCCTAGCCGAAAGGGGGTATCATAAATCCTAGCCATATGGGAGTATCCATTCTAGAACCTATTTGAATAACCAAAACAATCAAATGGGCCCTAAAATGGATCGAAAATCTTTAACCTAAGACCTCCTTGGGGGCACAATACTAATAAATAAAAGATACCAAACGCGCTTATAATAATACAACTGCGTAACGGCCTTCGATAAGCGAGAAACCTAAAAGGATAACTAAATTCCAACCATAATAATAACAATAGAAAATCAGGCGCAACCGAACGATTAATAAAGCGCCCGGACGAATGTGTAAATCAGAAAACAAAGGTGCAACGTGCGACGCACCCGCGCATAAACAAACCTTAGAAGTCACAAATTAAAGCGTACGAGAATAAGCGAGGCTGGCTCCCGCATACACAAGTCAGACTAAAAAGTACTATTCAAAATCAAAACCAAAATAACTGAACAGGCGAAGCATTGGCAGGCCACAATACTTAAATGAGTTAAGAAATGATTCTCTCCCTAGACTGTAGGGCCTCGACAAGTTTGCGCTTATCTTCCTCCAGAGCATGAAGTCGCTCAATATTCTCTCTATTCGACTCCTGAAGATCTTCGACCAAGGAGTGACAGCCACCCATTTGCTCGACAATACAGTCTCTGACTGTTGTAATGAGACCTTCAACTAGATGTGGATGTGGTTCCAACTGATTGAATTCGGCCAATATGTTTTCCTTCATAGCATCCATCTTCCCTGCGATAATCCATCTGTCGAATGGGTCTATGTACACACCAGAACGCGAGCTAGCTGGACACTGAGCCACAAAGTCCTCGGCGAGTGCAGGATGGCAAGGGTTGGGAACAGGAAGAGGTTCCGGTACGGTTGCAGGATCTAACGTGATGGATGAAGAGACCATACGACTAACAGCGGTCTGAATATCTGAGTCAGAGAGTCCATTCAGCGAACAATGACTGTGAATATCATTCACACTCGAGGTCTCCTTACCTTGGGGCGACTTTTTGCTACCAGCCCTTCTCACCGATTTCTTCCTAAGCTTCTTGGACATGAGAAATTCCATCCTTGGGCGACCTGCTTCAAAAGGACCAGTATGGACACAAACGACAACCTTGGAAAGGAGAACAACTAGTCAAGTTCAAGCATAGACAAAAAATATTTCAACTAACGAAGCCTGGGGCATTTCACCAAACAATTTATGAACAAATACCAAGCATCGATGTTCCAAAGAAAACAACCGAATGGTTCATGTTCGTCAAAGATAAATACAGAAACGGTATCCACGCTGTACAAAAATCATACCTAGAAAAATCATGGCACCTCGAAGAAAATTGCTCAAGACAGACATATGCTACTACAAATAAAAGGCAAAGTGACGGAATGAGAAAGCCAAAACCTTTCGAAGGAAAAATCAAGGCAGGAATGTCAAACATAAATTACCTGATTAAGCTCTCGAGGAAGCGCCGGTGTGACCAAAGAATTTTTTGAAATATGTAAAAATGAAGAGAAGCAAGTTAAAGGTGAATAAGGAAGACTAAAAGGCATTCATCCAGAGAATTCTCGCCACAATGGCCTAGTGCCTGACTACACAAAAGTGTCTCATCAAGTCCTAGCTGGCATCTCGAAATTCAGCTGTTCAGACAGTAATCAAAAAGATACATTGAGCCTCTCGCTCATAGGAAAAGACAATACCACTCAGCGACGATGAAGTAATCTTAATATTTGGCACAACCGAGCCCTCAACAAGTTAGGACAAACCCACCAACCAATGTGCGATCAAATATATCGAAGCCAGTAATTGCTTACAAAAAGAAATCATGGACTTCGAGGGGCAACTGTTAATCCCTAAAAAATCCATACGCACATTGAATGGAGAGTATCAGGGCCAGTCGTGCGAAAGGTTATCCGAAGCACTTAAATGGCTCACAATGGATGGAGTGCAACTTCATAAAACAAGATCTAGATGTCAAACCCAAGACAAGTTAGGTCCGCCATCATGACCAAGGATGATGGCACAAAATGATTACAAGAAATGCAACTCAATAAAGGAAAGGATCGAATATCCCACGAAGTCGTTTCGCCCAACAGGAATGCTTGACCTAACATCAAAGTTCGGTCGCACGTATCTGGACAGAAATACAGGTCGCATATATATCTGAACAACTGCTCATAGATGACAACACCTATCGCTCGATATTCGGACCAGAAGCCTACTGATCGGCCATACACCAGTCTTCAGAAAAAGCGCCTGTACCTCTTAGAGTCGCAGCCCTAGTCATTCATAACACTATCACTCGCTCACCAAATCAAACATAACCGCGCTAAGGTGTTATGGCCAACTTTTTCCCTCGTTTCGCCATCAAGCAAGTCGCTCATTCAACATAAGCGGGAGCGACCTCATAACATAGCTGTGAAGCGAAACAGCGTCATACAAAGGCAGCAAGAAGACGAGCCCCTTGGACCGAGAAGGACGGTCGCACATGGAACAAAGGAGACTCAACTCCAGACCCGCGTTCCGCTCTTACAAGATCTCCCAAAGCGCTCACAGGACGCTCGCTTACACGGACCCACTCAGTTATTCAAGATACTCGTTCCAACGAGCCGCCCGCACATGATAACTGGATACAGCCACAGACAGCTGGCTACATCTAGCCAGTGGCACGGACGTAATTATCAAAATGAACGAGCCCGTCCGTGCCACAGCCTGGATAAAGGGATTCAAGATCATTTGCCAAGGGGAGTTCACCTATAAATACACCATGGCTACCAACATAAAAGGGATCGGCTCCCAAAACCACGAAGTGCTGCCGAACTTCATCCTCAGCCACATATTCGGCCATGGCGTCAAGTACAATCCTACAATGAAGGAAAACGAATACATCCTCCTTCTCGATCATTCATCCATCCTTCTTCTCCTGAAATTATTATATTCTCTTGTATAATTCCTTAGATTGAAATATATAAACGAGGATATATTGAGTGAGTATAGATATGTATGAAAAGAGAGGGTTGATGTACTTAGTAATTCTCATTTAAAGGCAGGAAATCACCTTCATAGTGGACGTAGGCCTCGTTAACGGTTGAACCACTCTAAATCTCGTCTCTACTTTACTTTTCTCGCATTTTTTACTTTTTATTGCTGATTAAATACGGTTCCATTTATTTCTTACCGAATTGGTGAAGTACAGTTTAGTACCTTGGGTGTTTAGACCATTTTTGGTGTAAACACTTTCAGAATAGTTGGTTCCATGCCATATAGAAGAGTGTTGAAACCATATAAAAGCACTATCATTCCTTAAAGTTAAAGTGCAACATTCATTCCCTAAACTTTTAATATTGATATTAGTGGATTAGGATATCGTTTAAAGCCAAAAACAAAGTGGCATGAATGCTATATAAGATAAAACAAAGGATAGCGAAATTGACAATGGTCCTCATTGGTCTATTTAAGAGATAATTATGTCGACCTTCATCTCAATGATAAAACCATACACATGTGTGTCAAGTCTATTGAAATCATTTTTATAGTAGTTGATATCTTATACTTCGCTTCAGGTCTATGGTGGTATAGATGCTTGTCGACATTGGGTAACTATAGTATGAGAAAAGTTTTCATATTACACTGAAAAACAAAAATATCATATTCTTTTTTATATAAAAAATTTAGGATCAAAACCATCATTCAATTATTTTTAATAATTAAAACCTAAAATAAATGTTGATTTTTCGTTACAAAATTCATAAAATATTACTATTAATTGGAAATTTATGAAACTAATAACCCATCTCCAAAATTAAATTTTACATAATACATCCAAAAATCAATACATTTAAAGGCCATTTACTAATGTTTTCCCCAAAAACCTATCGTTATTATTTCATAGAAGCTTTAGATTTTCACCATTTAATCAAGCAATGGCATAATCATACCTGGCATACCATATAGTTATCCAGAATTTCAGACACAATATTAAACCAAAATCAAGCAAGCATAAATGAGGTGATTTCATTATTATTCACCTAAGTTTGATTATAGAGTTGAGATTTGAATATTGAATTGGTTTTCTTGGCTTCCTCTATTGAATTCCTAAACTTTTTTTCTACTATTTTCTCTCATTTAATGGTTGGCCAACTTCTTATCTTTTGTTGTTTTGATTTTATGCAAAAGAGGATGATACGAGAGTGAGAGGGTTTAAAAGAAATATACATCCATCTATTTTTTTTCCCTCTTATATATTCTTCTATATTAAGTTATAACATAATCTCAATAACTAATTGGTTAGTTAATTATTTATGGAACACCAATATTAATTAACAAATCTCAATCCCTTGTCACGTTGTGGATCACACTGTTCTATTTAATTTATCTAATTAAATCTTGTAAATAGTGTTAAGTAAAATTAAGGGCATTACTTGGTCCCTTCCTTAAATATTTCTACCTCTAAATTCAGTAAGTAAGCATATAAAAATGAAGAAATTTATAATAATCAATGTTAATATATAATATTAGCTTCAAATTCTATGTAAAATATATATAGAACATGCCATCATAATAGCTCAGGATAAGTATCTATAATCATGTCCTCTAGCTTTTCTTGTTGTAACTCCACTGTACTTTCACCACTCTGACTGTCTCGTTCCTTAGCCTTTTCTCATCTTTAGTCGCAAAACAAACTAGTTTCTTAACAAATTTAGATCTAGCTCTACCACTGAACTTCCAACATAATTGGAGGATAGTAGTTTCTAGATCATGCACAAATTTCCTAAAATAAGAAACATGGAAAATATTATGGAATTCTATAAAACTACTTCATAATTTTACTCAGTAAGCATGTTTCTTGATCCTTTTACAAAATGGAACGGTCCAACTTATCTTTGAAAATCATACTACACCTTTCATCAAGGATACTTTAATAAACATATTGTTACCAATTGAAAACTAAAGATCCTTATGCTTTTGTATGCATAACTTGTCTACCTAAATTGAGCTTCTCTTATCCTATTCTAGATCAACTTAATCTTCTTTATGGCTTCTTTTACCATATCTATACCAAAAACTAATCTGCTTTCGGTGTCTGGCCAACATGTTGGTGATTTGCAAGGCCTTATATATAAAGCTTTGAAAGGCACAATTGCTATACTAATTTGACAATTATCATTATATGAATGCTCGATTAAATGAAAATGGTCTTCCCATAACCCGCCAAATCATAACACACAAGTTGTTAACAAATTCTCAAGGACCTTATTGACTCTCTGTATATTCCCATCTATCTGACGGTGATAAGTAATATTCAACTTGAGCTTGATATCTAGAACATCTTGTAAACTCTTCTACAATTCACTAGTGAGCAAAGTGTTAGCATAAAAAGTTGCGCTAACCCCCATAAGAGATTATATGAAGAAAATGATAAGGATTGTAAATGAAAAACAAAGAAAATATGTAAATAGAATCACATATAGAAATTATAATAGTTTGATAATGAAGGCCTATGTCTATTGTTCAGATAATTTTATTTACTTTTACTAGAATTTACAAGTATAAGAATGTGGATGGTGAAGATCCTGATCGGTATAAACTCTTAGAAACTTCTCAAGGTTGCCAAAAAATATTCATTTCAGCCTAGGCACCCCATATATATAGACATAGGATGCCATGGAGCTATGGAAGGAAAAATTGAGCACGTAGAAGGAGTGGACAAACATGGCCAACCTACGTTCAGGTGGTGGATCCGGGTCTACCAGGGAGGGTTGGATCTGAATTGGTTGTGATTCAGATTTGGCATCTCCTTGTGTCGGTCTAGATTGGAAGCTCATTATGCCTTGGTTCATGTCTCCTCTTTGACTTCCGGTTTATAGTTTCCAACGTTGTTGTCTTTGCTTGTCGTTCTAGATGAGATTGCATAGCTTCGCATAGGGCTAATCCAAATTTGATAGCTTCTGTACTTAAGTTTTGAGGACTCCGTCTCGTATTTCTCTTGAGATTGATGGAAGATCACCTTTGTTGTAAATGGGATTTGATCGTATCATCATTCATGATTGTTCGACTAATGACTATTTGGCTAGCCATAAGTTGAGTGGTCTAAAATAGTTGGCCTGAAAGGTCGGGTATACCCCCAAACTATGTCTTGTGTCAGCATGACGTGCTCTAAGTTTGAGTCAACTCCCGTAACTTGAAAAGATGTTATTATATCTCCGAAACAGTTGGAACCTTCTACGAGAATGTTCCACAATTTCTATAATCGTTATGGCCTTTTGTTGATGCTTCCATCCATATAAGTGTCTACATATACTTCACTAGTCCTTTGTTTTGGTTCGGTTCCCTTGGACTAGGAGTTTCGTAACAACAATCTTAGACAGTTCTCATGGGGTCTCTTCTCAAGTCCTTAGATGAGTCATTTGACTTTTTGAGAAATCCAAAATTTGATTGTGAGTCATGCACACGCCTTTGAATGATGCATATATTATGGATTCCCAATTCCGAAATATCCTAGAGTATGACTAAGTCTCAATTGTATAGGAGTAGTCGTTGTTGTACGTATGATTAAGCGTAAACGCAAGCATGGATGTTTTTGATCTTCGGATTAATGTTTATTCTAGACTTAGAATGAGCATTTTGACCCAGATCTTACTTGTTTGAAGGGGAGAGCAAGGGCCTTATGATCTACTTTTTTCCTATAAAGTATCCAGTCTTCTCTCTCGTCTTCTTTAAAAAAAAATTGCTATCGGTCCCTGACCTGGGCCTATGATATTCTACTTTTGTCATAATAAGTTTTATTCTTTTCTTTTTATTATGATGTTCTAACACATTAGTATAGTTCTCAATTATCATAATAAACTGTTCAATTTTCTTACTTCTTAAATTATAACGCTTGTCATAATTTACTGCTCCAGCGCCTTGATAGTGAATGATCACTGTGTTGGTTTAGCCTAAATTTTCTCTGTGCTCGTTACTGATTGACGATGACAATTATCCGAACGGCTATTGTCCTTGTAGGTCCTGACCACCGAGCCTGCTCTAGGCAGCCGCACAGATCCTTAAATCACCCATCAGCCTTTCGGCTGCTTGTAAAGGACAACCTTATTAGTCCCCAAGTACAAATGCATCCAACACATACCCTCTTAATACACAACAGATTGCCTCCAATGGACCGCTCCATTATGCCTACATTGGAGGGACATACCGGGGTATCCTCCATGTCTTGTTTGAAGTCTCCACTTAATGCTCTAGCATAGCTTGCGCAGTCTCAATCCCAAATCTGGCTTCACCAATCCTCGATAGAATGGGAATGCTGCTACAAATGCTCCTCGTGAGATCTTTGTATTTTGAAGGATCTTCCATGGTCCGCTTTGTTGGGCCTACATCCATATTTCCTTTAAACTGCTCCAAATGCATCTCACCTTTTTTGTTTGACCCTACGTTTAATCTTTTATTATGCGCTTACTTTATCTTATCCTTCTTTTAATAATCTTTTGTTGTTTATTATGATATTACATTCACTTTAGCTTTCTTACATTTTATGACAGTCTAAGTCTGAAACTGTTCCTGCTTATCAAAAATAATTTATCATAATAATTATTTTATTTCTTGTAATCAACATTCCAACAGCAAATCACAATCACATTTCTCATTTATTCTATTTCCCTTTCTCTTAAGTATTTAACTGTATTATTATCTTTATTTATATTTACCAACTCTTGTCTGTTATTTTCTTTCTCTTCTTACCTTCATTGTAAGTTAATTCTAGGAAGTTAATCGCATTCTAGTTGGTTAGCTACAAAAACTTTACAAATCTATTTCTTTATTTTAGTATAAAACAATATAAGTAGTAACCTTAATTATAAAATATTTCTTTACTGTTTTCCTTTAATTGCTAGACAGCGTAAAATACAGGAACATCCCTATTTTGCACTAATCCCGCTTTCTTTGCTTTTATTCTAATAATTACGTTTACTGTAAATTATAGAAATATACTCTTTTTTCTCAACTACCAAACAATGCTATTATTGACTACCAGTTCTGTTTATATATTAAATTTTTCTTTTTATTCAATTTTGTATGTTTGACATTTAATACTGTAAAATTTTCACCTTTAGACTTATGCCTTTCTCTGCAATCCTTAAGCCCAAAATTACTTATAATTGTACGAATTATATTCCATAAGAACAATATTTGCATATAAGTACAATTTTTTAGGATTTGCAGTTTGGATAAAATAACTTGCATAGAATAATTACATAGTCGAAGTATGTCAATGTCAATTAAATAATTTAAATGAAAATCACACTATATTATATACCACTAGTCAGAAGATATATAATCTAAATCCACTCGCCTGGAAAGAGCACTCCAAGTTCCAGATCTAATTCAAATCCAATTCTATTATCCATAGCCTTCCCTTTGTAACCCTATTGGATCCACAAATTGGAATTTGCATGGATTTATAAATCTAAATAAAAAAACTATCCAGAAAACTAGATCTGTAAACTTATCTCATTCAAATGGTTTATTTTTGGATGACTTGTTCTCTAATTTGTTTCTTTTACAATTCGGCATGTGTGTTAGATCCGTCATAGGTAAGGACTCCTCCAAATAATATTCTAGTTGCACCCCAATCCCCAGTTCCCGTGACTGAGCTTTATTCATCCGTTATCTACTGCGATTCGACATCTTCCACTGGTATGGACCCCACTATTTATTATTAGCCAATTATCTACCATAACTCAGCAACTACTTATAATATGCCTTTGATACGAGCTCTCATCATTCATCCATTAGTTGGTCATCTACCATGATTCAGCATACATCTTCTGTTGGTATGGACCCTTAGAAATTAAAAAACTCCCTATATCGGTCCCTGACCTGAGTCTTATTTTTTAACTTAATCCATGATCTAAGTTTTATTTGTCTTAGCCCAATTCTAAATCTGAGCCCAATCGAAAATCCTTGACCTGAGCTTCTAACACCTTATTTTTATCATAATAGTTTTTATTCCTTTTTTATTATGATTTTCTAACATGTCAATATGGCTCTCAATTATCATAATAAGCTATTCATTTTTCCTACTTCTTAAATTATAACGCTGGTCATAATTTGCTATAATTTCCTAAAATTTTCCTAATTCAGTTTGATTACATTTTGATTCATATCTACAATTTATACAAATGTTTTATGTAAATGTAGTATTCTATTATTTAATTTGTATTTGTGAAGTTTATACCTCTAGATTATTTTTCACGTGCCAAAAAGGGGATTAAATCTGCTTCTTTGAACTAACATCTATAAATCTATGTATCTTTAAACGAATGTAAATAACCGTAGAAAAGAGTAAATAACTAAAGGAAATAAAATAACTGTAAGAGAAAAAGACATAAAACAAACTTACAGAAATTAACTAAAAGTTGTAAGAAAAGATAGAAAATACTTACTGAAAATAGCTTTAAAACTGTAAAAAAACCTACAACCATTAAGAAACCTATTAATTTAAATTATTTGAAAATCTGAATAATTATAACATCTACCTGTAGTCCTTAGCGCTTACCTGTGACCTTCCCAGATCTCGTCCTTAGGCTGTCTAATATTCTTATATTTACGAATCTATTTTCAGAAATATTAATTTGGGGCTCTGACTCAGGAAAAAGGAACCCAGAGGGAAAAGATATGTGTGAGAAAATATTTATGCCTAAGGTCTTAGTGGAGCTTGGAGATTTTAGGTTGTAGGATCAACTGATTATATCTAGTCTAAACACGCCAGAAGACCAAATTTGACCGTATAATTAAACAAACACATATCAGATTTCATGAAACATAGTTTTTAAATTTATCTGCTCGTACCTGGATGAAATATCTTCAAGGGTACTTTGTGGGTCGACGTGAAACATTTACGGATCGACTTGTAGGACGACTTAGGGTAGGTCGGGTCGACCTTGGTTGATCTATTTTTTTAATTCTGAATATTGTTTAATTCTTATTCATTCTATAACTCTCTTATACGAACTCTGGTTTTGGCAAGTTATATATGTAATTTTCTTTGAAATTTGCCATGGACTCAATGGTACAACTCCCATAGCTAAATTCTGAAAATTTTACAAACTTATTTTATTTTAATTAATTCTACAATTCATATTTAACTAATTAAGTTTGAAAATTGCCACAGACTCAAGGATCTCAGGCCAATGCGCAGCAGCGATGGTCCAACGGGCGGTGAACCGAATCATGGTAGATAAGACATTATTAATCATCACGCTAGATAGCATGTGAAGGCAAATCCACGGTTGAGTGATGATACAGAGTAGGTCCAGTTCACTTTCGAGGTAGGTAGATTTAGTATAACGGGCATCAACTTCCATATTAGCTTAATAGTAGAGAGCAGAACGATCGTTTGGATATAACTAAGCATCATTACAGTCTATACTTCAATGGTAAAATAGTGCAAATGATTGAACAACTATTTCAGCTTGAACTAGACAGATAATCCAATTACCTTAGAAACTATTCTAAATTTTGCATGTACATATTACTTTATGACATTATAACTATTACTAAGTCTATTATATTTATCTTGCTTAATCATGCTAATAATTACTTCATTCACCAGACTTTATTGTTGACCCACTCCTCTTTCTTCCACTTTCTCCCCTATTAGGCTCGCAGGGCTGAGGCTTGTTGATTTAGACATCTTGGAGGATCGTTCTCGGAATTTCTTTCTCGTTGCTGATGTATTCTTTTGTTTTACATTTTTTCATTGTGATTTTTGTTGTATTGAAACTTATGAGAGAGATTATTATTATTGTACTTTGATTTTATGTAACACCGAGGTTTTTATGAGACATGTAGCTGTTATGGTTTATACTTTATTCTGAAATGAAAGTTTGGCTTTTAAAATAATAAACTATGTTTTTTTAAAACACTTCATAATGGCTAAGGAATGAGCTTCCAAAACACTAATGGGGACTACGGTTCCCCACAGCTTCTGATTCATTTTCTTCTGCATTATTTCTTTTTTTTCCACTCACTTTCGTAATGACCCGCATTCTACGCATCGAAGGATCGTAGAATATTTATTTCTTTCAGATATGAAGTCGTATGATCATGTAACACTGGGAGACGACTATTAGGGTCATTTCCCATGTCCATTATTTTTGCTGATTTTTAAATGACCATTTGCCCCTATCTGATCTTGTTTCGGTCATAACTTTTTACTGGACAGGAGTTTTGACCTGAAACCACTTCCATTAGATCCGGATGATGGTTTAACTTTCCGTAGAGTGGTCACATTGGCCAAACGGACTTACCGTTTGGGAGGTATGACTGAATTAAGGTTTAGAAGGTGAAAAACAGTTTAACCGGGCTTAATTGGGTAATTAACAGCTAGGCCCAGAGGGGGATTTCGGGATTTGGAGTATTTAAGGGCTGTTAGGGTTTATAGAACACCCTTTTCTCATTTCTTCAGCCGCCACTTATCATCCCTCTCAACTTAGTAATGGCCTCCATCATCTAGGATCACCTCTAATCACTTTCTAATCAAGTATTAGCCTAATCTACGTCAAATAAGGAGAAATAGCACCAAATCTAGGTTGGAGCTGCTGTATAGCCTTGGGGATAGCGCCAAACAGAGGATAATTTCATATTGGTATTTTATTTGTGGCTAAGGTGAGTGATTTGCATAGTTCCTCACTAATTATGGTTAATTAAGGGTAATTAGTGTTAATTAGCGAAATTAAACATGATTAAATTATGGGAAAATATTTATAAATTTCAAAATATTATTTTAAACCTCTGTTAGAAGTTTGGACTAATTTGGTTAAGTTTTACTAATCCTATCATTAGATTTGCTTAAACATGCTCAAGGGAAAATATGGGATTTTGGCTATGTTTGATCTGTTTTAACCTATCAAATTGTCGTTTTTGTGTTAGTGGTCAATTCTATATGTTGCTATGACTGTATGGTATGTTTTGTGATTGATTAGAAAAGTTAGATTGGTCGAAAACGCCGTCCAATGGCGTAAAACAGTCGCTTGAAAGAAGTGCAGGAAATTAGCCGAACCGGATCGGATCGGAGAAGGGGAGCACGAACCGAACCATGGAGCACCATGCAGCTTCGACCCAACCCGTTCTCCTAGAGTACGCCACGAAGTCACGATCCGTCCCGCCTGTACCTGGAGTTCTCTGAACCGACCTGCTTGTGAATGGTGATTACGGACCGATCCGGCTTGGAATGTGCCACGAACCGATCCGATGCTACGGCCACGACCCGACCCGATGGGATGACCACGAACGGAGCCATTCGCAACTAGGGGATCCACGATCCGAACCGGAGCACCATAAGCCACTCCATGCATCACGAACCGACCCGAACCAGATGGAGATCAAACGGATGGGTGACTACGATCTGAAGTAAAGTGAAGTGAAGGGCCAAACCGATCCAGAGGAGACCAAAACCCGAGATGCAAAGGTAGTCCAAGCGGGAAGTTTATACTCAGGATCCAGTTGGGAACCAACGAGTTGACTTCATGATTGGACTTTGTTGCGGGACGTGTGCAAAGGGGTTATCGACGTCTATAGCTTTGATTCACCACTAGGACGGGTGTTAGGCAACGTATCAATGAAGTGGGGTAGTTATTACTCCATGGGGCAAAGTGATCGTAGCATGGCTATGAGCCAGTGTAGTGGGGTCGTTATGAATTCATGGGGCAGATTGGACATAGCAAGGACTAGTGGCTATGGATCAGTGCAGTGGTGTCATCATGACTCCATGGGGCAGAGTGATCATAGCAAGGATTTGGGTGATCAAAGCAGTGGATATCGTATGCTTTACGCACTGAGTGGGAGATGTGAGGATGGTTGCTATGCTTTATTGTTTGCTATCACTATGTCATGCACACCCCCACCCCCGTATTCTTTACACCATATGTTAGTGGCACCTTAGAGTATTGTACAGTATGTTGTGCTAACTCTTTGGTTGCAGGTCCAGGTTCAGGTATGGTTTATTATACCTGTTATTATTCTGTTTTGCTGCTTATTGCTCATACCAGACTTTTGTCTGATCCAGAGTTTTATGTCTCTTCTTATTACTCTGGGTGCTCTTAAACGTGCAGACTAGAGACAGGTTAGCTGGTTGTGCACGAGTAGTTGTCCGGAGACGAGCAGGAGGCTTACACATATTATGCTCTATATATATATTCTCTCGTTGTCGCTGCTGGTCACTACTTTGGGCATTAGTAAGGTACCTTTCATTTACTTTGCTTTAGAGACAGCTTTAAACATTATAATAATGATGATGTGGAACATAAGCTGTATTTTGGATTTTTCCGCTGCTATGATGGTTTAATTTTCAGCTTATGCACTGTCTCTCCTGTTTTATGTCAAAGTTATGTTACTGTTATAGACATTCTACAGGTTCCTTGTTAGTTCAAAATCCCTTTCTTCCCTTTCTTTGGCGACCGTCCCGTGCTAGTTGGACATTGGCACAATGTATTTTCATTGGAAATGTCGGCTGGTGCGGGGCGGGCCGTCACATTTGGTATCAGAGCTCTAGGTTGCGTAGTTAACCTAGGGAAAGACACCAGAGAGAGATAGTACGTATATGAGAGCGCGTATTTGTGATATTTTGGTTTTTAAAAAGATATATACGTATATATATATATATACTATTAGTATACTTAAGGATGAAGTCGCACTACACTGGCACCACTCAAGAGATGGTTAATCATTTTCTTTTTACAGATTTAACGATGAGCCGATATACGAGGGGTACTGGTAGAGGAGCTAATAATGGGAATGCTCCTGATATGAGGACGATGTTCACTAACTTCATTAGAGAGATGCTTAGAGATGTGCAAGGAGCAGTTCCTAATGCTGCTAATGGTGGTGGTGCAGCGGTGCAGGCGCCTAGGGCCGATTTCGCCAAGCTCTATAAGGACTACACTAGTCTTGGTGGGAAACCATTCCACGGAACGAAGTCGGCTACGGATATTCAGGATTGATTGGATAGCTGTGAGCGTGTCTTCGAAGACTTCGGTATCGAGGATGCGATGAAGAGAAGACTAGCATCCCGTCAGCTACACGGATGGACAATGAATTGGTGGAATGTTATTAAGGCAGCTACTCCAGAGGATCAAGTCACTTGGAACCAGTTTAAGACTCGCTTTAGTGATAAGTTTATCCCGGCTGCTCAGAAATCAGAATTGTTTAGGTAGTTCTTGGAGCTTAAGCGGAATGGTAGAGTAGTCTCGGAGTATATTGCTGAGTTCGATACTTTATCGAAGTATGGATTATCCCTCATTGACACTCCCGAGAAGAAAAATGAGAAGTTCATAATAGGCTTAGACCAGTACTTGGGGGAAAGGCTTATTAACCACATTAATGAGACGTTTGAATCGATTGTGGGGAAAACTTTGAGATCAGAGAGTCTATACCCTAAGTCAAAGATTGAGGTTGCATCTGCAGAAGAGCCAAAGCCGCAGGCAAGCGGTGGAGGCAAGAATAATTCTCAGAACAAGAGAAAATAGAATCATACCAAGGATGGCCAGAAAAAGAGTAAGAAAGATGTTGACTGCTTCAGCTGTGGTAAGGAGGGCCACTATGCCAAAGAATGCCGGGTTAAGCCAGCGGATAGGAAGTGCTTCAACTGTGGCCAAGTGGGACATCACAAGGATAAATGTCTACAACCCCCTAAAGAGAAGCAGATTGTGAAAGCATATGCCATCAATGTTGTCCCTTCTTCGTCGAATGCCCCAACTACGGCAGAGAAAGGAAAGAATGTTGTTATTCAAGGTATGCTTTCTGTTTATGATGTTCCAGTTAGAGTGTTGTTTGATACCGGAGCTTCCGGTTCCTTCATATCTAGTGACCTGGTAGATAGGTTGGGATTGGAGCCCGAGATTGTCGATAGACCTTTAGTAGTGACTAACCCGATTGGTGATTCGACTAGCCTTAGTATGATTTGTCGTAATGTGGTCTTATCGAGTCATGGATGCATGTTTCTTGTGATTGCTTTGTTTTGGGCTTTACTGGGTTTGGCATTATTTTGGGAGTCGATTGGCTCCAAAGATACGGGGTGGTGGTAGACTGTGAGGGCTTTTTGGTGAAAGTTAGAGCGGATGATGGGCAGAGGGTAGTGTTTGGTGGTCTACCTAGTAATGGGGTAATGGCTAGTTTTCTAAATTCCCTCGACATCCCGCATGATGAGTTGTCAGATGTGCCCGTGGCTGGCCAATATCCGGACGTCTTCGAGGAAGTGACCGGACTTCCACCACACCGAGAGATTGAGTTCCGTATTGATTTAGTGAAAGATGCCAGACCTATAGTGATGCCACTTCATCGTATGGCACCAAGAGAGCAGCGAGAGCTCGGGGTGCAAGTGAGCGATCTTTTGAAGAAGGGATTTATCAGAAGAAGTGTTTCTGAATGGGGAGCACAGTTGTGTTTGCTACCAAGGCAGATGGTTCCCTTCGATTGTGTGTAGACTACCGCGAGTTGAATAAGGTGACGAGGAAGAATAATTATCCTCTACCGCGGATAGATGATTTGTTTGATCAGTTGAGTGACGCGAGAGTGTTCTCCCAGTTGGATCTCGCGATAGGTTTTCATCAGCTTAGAGTGGAAGCTGAAAGTATAGCTAAAACGGCATTTCGAACGCCGTCTGGATTCTATGAGTGGTTGGTCATGCCATTCGGGTTGACCAATGCACCAGCATATTTTGTGGATCTTATGAATAGGGTATTCAGGGATCAACTGAATAAGTTTTTTCTTGTGTTCGTGGATGATATTTTGGTCTACTCGAGGACAGAGGAAGAACACGAGGAACATTTGAGAGTAGTGATGGAGGTGTTGAGAAAACACCAACTGAAAGCAAAGTTTTCTAAGTGTCACTTCTGGAGGAGGGAAGTGAGGTTCTTGGGCCATGCTGTTTCAGAGAATGGTATTGTCGTGGATCCTGCGAAGGTGGCTACGGTACAGGATTGGTCTACGCCCAAGAATGCAACAGATGTAAGAAGTTTCCTGGGGTTAGCTGGATATTATCGCAAGTTTATCCAAGACTTCTCCAAGATAGCAGCACCGTTAACTCAGTTGACTAAGAAGAATCAAGCTTTCGTTTGGGATGAAAGGTGTGAAAATGCATTCAAGAGTCTAAAGGAAAAGTTGATATCCGCACCAGTGTTAGTCATTCCTAAGGGGAATGAAGAGATGACGGTATACACAAATGCATGTGGTACCGGACTAGGTGCTGTATTGATGCAAGGAGGTTGGGTTGTAGCTTATGCTAGTCAGCAACTGAAACCACATGAGAAAAGATACCCTACCCACGATTTGGAATTAGCAGCGATCGTATTCGCATTGAAGATGTGGAGACATTCTCTTGGGAGAAAGATTCGAGTTGTTTACTAATCATAAGTCACTAAAGTATCTTTTCTCTCAGAAGGATCTAAATCTCCGTCAGCAAAGATGGTTAGAATTCTTGGCTTTATATGATTTTGATATCGCATATACACCAGGAAAGGGCAATGCGGTAGCTGATGCATTGAGTAGAAGACATGCCAGTTTAGGGGCTATGTTTCTTGAATAGAAGCAACTACAGTACATCGCTGGGTATGATTTCAGACCAAAGTGCGAGTTGGATCCAGAAATGTTAGCAAGTTTGACGATCAAACCCACTTTGATTGAGCGGATTGGTTCCAGTCAGAAGGATGATCCCAACTTATTGGAAATCATCTCCAAGTTAGAGATGGGTATCGACGAGGAGATGAACAAGTACGGGCTTGATCGAGATGGATGGCTTAGAAAGAATGGAAGACTAGTTGTGCCCAATGTCAATGGATTGAGAGATGAAGTTCTTAGAGAATGTCATCACTCAAAACTGACTATACATCCCGGTGGTAACAAAATGTATCGAGACATGAAGCAGACCTACTATTGGGAAGGGATGAAGAGAGACGTTGGGAAGTTTATATCCAAATGCATGAACTGCCAGCTAGTCAAAGCTGAGCAAAAGAAGCCTAGTGGTTGTTGCAACTGTTAGAAATTCCAGAATCGAAATGGGAACAAGTCTCAATGGATTTCATCGATGGGTTACCAAGGACTAGATCGGGCCATGTTAGCATTTGGGTGATTGTAGACAGATTGACCAAGAGTTCAAGGTTCATACCGATCAAGTCGGATAGAACTGCAACTAAGTTAACGGAACTGTATATGAAGTGGGTAGTGAGATTTCATAGAATACCCAAAGGCATTGTGAGTGACCGAGATCCGTTGTTCACTAGTGGATTTTGGAAGAGCTTACAAGAGGCGTTAGGATCAGAATTACATCTCAATACCGCGTATCTTCCTCAAACAGACGGTCAGACAGAGAGGGTGAATTGTGTATTAGAAGATCTTTTGCGAGCTTATGTATTGGATTTTGGTGGATCATGGGATGACCATTTACATCTAGTGGAGTTCACATATAATAATAGTTATCAATCAAATATTGGTATGACTCCATTTGAAGCTTTGTACGGAAGACCATGCAACTCACCGTTATGTTGGTTAGAAACTGGTGAGAAGTTTGTGCTTGGACCAGATGTGATAAGGGAAACCTCAGACAAGATTAAGATCATCCGACAACGAATGAAGGCTGCCCAAGATAGGCAGAAGAGTTATGCTGATAAAAGGAGAAAAAAATTAAAATTCTCCATTGGCGACCTAGTATTTGTCAAGATCTCTCCATTAAAAAATGTTATTCGATTTGGTATGAGAGGAAAGTTGGCACCAAGATTTGTTGGTCCATTCCCAGTTCTTGAACAAGTTGGGAATGTGGCATATAAAGTTGAATTACCAGACAAGATGGCAGGAGTTCACAACGTATTTCATGTTTCCCAGTTAAGGAAGTTTGTGCACGACCCTAGTGTGACTATTACACCGGATCAGTTGGACGATATCGAGGTTGAACCCGAGGCGGTTGGGAACCGCAGGCCTATGCGTATTGTTGGGAACGATACGAAGCAGCTTCGAAGGAAGGCGGTGAAATTTGTCAAAGTTCAATGGGGTGGTGATGAGGAAGGTTATACTTGGGAAACAGAGGAGAACATAAGGAAGAAGTATCCAGAACTCTTTGCCTGGTAAGGTTTTTATATCGGTATAGTGCTCCCTTATTAGTAAACCGCTTGCTAGGATAGGCTTGTTGTGTTGTTTGGTATGCTTTATTGTTTTGTTAATGATTGGTAGGCATGCGGGATCCTTTATATGTTTTAGGTTAAGGAATTTCGGGGGCGAAATTTCTTAAGGGGGGAGAGTGTAATGACCCGCATTCTACGCATCTAATGATCATAGTATTTCTTTCACATACGAAGTCGTATGGTCATGTAACATTGGGAGACGACTATTGAGGTCATTTCCCATGTCCATGATTTTTCCCGATTTTTAAATGACCATTTTGCCCCAAGCTGATCTTGTTTCGGCCATAACTTTTTATTGGAAGGGAGTTTTGACCTGAAACCACTTCCATTAGATCCAGATGATGGTTTACCTTTCCGTAGAGTGGTCATATTGGCCAAACGGACTTACCGTTTGGGAGATATGGCTGAATTAAGGTTTAGAAGGTGAAAACAGCTTAACCGGGCTTAATTGGGTAATTCACAGCTAGGCCCAGAGGGGGATTTCGGGATTTGGAATAGTTAAGGGCTGTTAGGGTTTAGAAAACACCTTTTTCTCATTTTTCAGCCGCCACTTATCATCCCTCTCAACTTAATAATGGCCTCCATCATCTAAGATCACCTCTAATCACTTTCTAATCAAGTATTAGCCTAATCTACGTCAAATTAAGGAGAAATAGCACCAAATCTAGGTTGGAGCTGCTGTATAGCCTTAGGGACACCGCCAAACAGAGGATAATTTCAGATTTGGTATTTTATTTGTGGCTAAGGTGAGTGATTTGCATAGTTCCTCACTAATTATGGTTAATTAAGGGTAATTAGTGTTAATTAGCGAATTTAAACATGATTAAATTCTACGAAAATATTTATAAATTTCAAAATATTATTTTAGACCTCTGTTAGAAGTTTGGACTAATTTGGTTAAGTTTTACTAATCCCATCATTAGATTTGCTTAAACATGCTTAAGGGAAAATATGAGATTTTGGCTATGTTTGATCCGTTTTAACCTATCAAATTGTCGTTTTGTTGTTAGTGGTCAATTCTATATGTTGCTATGACTGTATGGTATGTTTTGTGATTGATTAGAAAAGTTAGATTAGTCAAAAACGCCGTCGAATGGCATAAAACAGACGCTGGAAAGAAGTGTAGGAAATTAGTCGAACCGGATCGGATCGGAGAAGGGGAGCACGAACCGAACCGTGGAGCACCATGCAGCTCCGACCCGACCCGTTCTCCTAGAGTGCGCCACGAAGTCACGATCTGACCCGCATGTACCTGGAGTTCTCCGAACCGACCTGCTTGTGAATGGTGATCACGGACCGATCCGACTTGGAATGTGCCACGAATCGATTCGATGCTACGGCCATGACCCGACCCGATGGGATGACCACGAACGGAGCCATTCGCAACCAGGGGATCCACGATCAGAACTGGAGCACCACAAGCCACTCCATGCATCATGAACCAACCCGAACCAGATGGAGATCATACCGATGGGTGACTACGATCTGAAGCAAAGTGAAGTGAAGGACCAAACCGATCCGAAGGAGACCAAAACCCGAGATGCAATGGTAGTCCAAGTTGGAAGTTTGTACTCAGGATCCGGTTGGGAACCAACGAGTTGACTTCATGATTGGACTTTGCTGCGGGACGTGTGCAAAGGGGTTATCGATGTCTATAGCTTTGATTCACCACCAAGACGGGTGTTAGGCTACGTATCAGTGCAGTGGGGTAGTTATTACTCCATGGGGCAGAGTGATCGTTGCATGGCTATGAGCCAGTGCAGTGGGGTCGTTATGACTTCATGGGGCAGAGTGGACATAGCAAAGATTAGTGGCTATGGATCAGTGCAGTGGTGTCATCATGACTCCATGGGGGCAGAGTGATCATAACAAGGATTTGGGTGATCAAAGCGGTGGATATCGTATGCTTTACGCACTGAGTGAGAGATGTGAGGATGGTTGCTATGCTTGATTGTTTGTTACACTATGTCATGCACACCTCCACCCCCATTTTTTTAAACCATATGTTAGTGGCACCTTAGAGTATTGTACAGTATGTTGTGCTAACTCTTTGGTTGCAGGTTCAGGTATGGTTTAGTATACCTGTTATTATTCTGTTTTACTGCTTATCGCTCATACCAGACTTTTGTCTGACCCACAGTTTTATGTCTCTTCTTATTACTCTGGGTGCTCTTAAATGGGCAGACTAGAGTCAGGTTAGCTGGTTGTGCACGAGTAGCTGTCCGGAGACGAGCAGGAGGCTTACACGTACTATTCTCTATATATGTATTCTCCCTGTGTCACTGCTGGTCATTACTTTGGGCATTAGTAGTGTACCTTTCATTTACTTTGCTTTAGAGACAGTTTTAAACATTGTAATAATGATGATGTGGAACATAAGCTGTATTTTGGATTTTTCGCTGCTATGATGGTTTAATTTTCGGCTTATGCACTGTCTCGCCTATTTTATGTCAAAGTTATGTTATTATTATATTTTATTCCTTGCGCTGTGAGACATTCTACGGGTTCCTTGTTAGTTCAAAATCCCTTTCTTCCCTTTCTTTGGCGACCGTCCCGTGCTAGTCGGACATTGGCACAACGTACTTTCATTGGAAATGTCGGCTGGTGCGGGGCAGGCCGTCACAACTTCCCTATCGCTTTCTCTTCCTTCCTCTTCTTCCGATTTCATCTTTCGAACCATTTTATCCTAGCCCTAGCTTTTCGCTTGTGGTCTTAATTGCTCTACCTCTACTTCTAGTTTTCAGCCTCTTGTATTTACCAACCTTATATCTGCCTTCTGAAGATCTTCGTGCTTTCTATTTTGTCGTACCTTATTCAAATTCATTTTACAAAAGCTTGAATCTCCTCTTATAAACCCATTGTCATGCCTACTTTTCTCCTCCTCCTTCTCTTTCCCTCCTCAGTTCCGTTCTACCCCTCCAGTCCCTATCGTTTTCGACTTCTTGCCTTTTCTATTCGCGATTTCTCCATTTTTCCCATAATCGTACTGTTTTGTTTCACTTTGTTTGTTCAATCATCACCGAAAATTAGGCCGATTGAACTTCAACCATGGATCGTGTAAATGACGTGCCGGTTATTGGGTGGCTTCCAAATGTTGGAGCAGTTGGAGGGTTGTGGTTCAGTCATTGGTATGGATGTTGTTTGTTAGTCTTGTAGGCATCAGTTGTGTTCATGCAAGTGGTGTGTGTTGCTTGTGTTTTGTATTAGGTAATAATTTAAATGGTCAAGAGTTGTTTTGATCAGTGGTTTGCTTTAGGTCATTTGGTTTTAGTTTGGTGAAATTTGACGTGGTTATGGTTGTACTTTGTTGTTCTTCGGTCTGGGTTGGTTGATCTTGGCATTCCGATATTTTGTGTGAATGTTGGAACTTGGCTGTGATTTTTTAAGTTTGTGGGGAAGTCATTAAGTGATCGCCCTGTGTTATATTTATTTTCACTATGTACAAGTAACATTTAATCCATACATGGAGTTAGTTAGTCCTCTTAAGAAGGCCGTGTGCTACTATATTTTTCTTTATGTAATTGTACTTTCGTTGTCTTCCCGAAGAAGAATTTCCACCCCACATCATGACGTATATGTTGTTTTAGTGGCTTAGGCAAATCAACATATCTCATGTTCCATAACTAGTGTAGTTTCTATTTTTTAATCGTTAGGCTTTTAGCCTAACTCCTCGTACTTGTATGTTTTTATTACTTGCTATAATGAAAAAGTGGAAGGTCCACTATAAAAACTAGTTGGCCTTGCTAATAAAGGTTATATTTTCAATTTGAATATTTCTACTGTATTTATTTTCATGCCTTGTGAATTTCAGTCTCGATGATATATACCTTTATACCTTAAATGCCCCCACGTTCTTTATCATGGCTCAACTTGGGGAATGCAAAGGGTTGTAGGGGTGAAAACATGTTATGTTTAATGGACGCAAGTGGTGGCTAGTGGATGCAATATTGGATCCATACACGTACACTAAACACTATTATCTTATAAGGATCAACCAAAAATCACAAGCAGATGCATATGGATGTGTATTGCACTTTTTATTTATTCCATAGCTGTCATAAATGGATGATTAATCATATGGATGTTGCATATGGATGATGGTTGTAGAACACATATAAAACTATTAGTAATTGTTATGATCTTTGCATACATATAGATGCATGACACGAACATATTTGCGTAAAAAGAAGGTCAACCAAATCAGCAAACTGCTAATCTTTTGTACTAGTTAGAGACATATCACTATCCTATTGCATAAGAATATAAATTACATTAGAAATTTTAAGGGAAATGGATGTAATGGATGTTATTTGAGTAGAAGCATATAGATTTTGGGCATGGGGTGTAAATTTCATGTTTCAGATCCTTAGACTACCGACTTAAAATAAGCAATAAGTTCGACTATTGAGAAAGTGGTTGAATGTTTATATGTTATAGATAAAAGAAAATTTGAAATCCACTCTGAGTCTAAACCCTCCCCCCACACATATACATACATACATATATATATATACATATATAAATTTTCAATATATATATATACGTATATATATAAGGACCTAAAAATTGAAAGTTTAAAAAGATAGTAAATTTTGATAGGAAATTTGAATGTTTGGGAATTTCAGAAAAATGTTAGAATGCTTTGATGAGAATTTCGTACTTTTGGAAACTCTATAAAATAATCATATGTTTTAGAAAGTAACATTTTGTAAGTTTTCTACAAAGATTTTTCAAATAAGATTTTAAAGGATAAATCGAGTTTTGAAAAATATAGAGAATTTAAAAAAGAAGTGCACTCTTATAGGGTTGATTGTAACACCCCGTAAAATATACCCTAATTAGACATAGATAACTAGAATAATAACAATTTAATATGTATAATATTATGCTGAAAATATGGATATTTAATACATGGGAATTTATCCATGAAAATATCACTATTGTGTTTGTGGCGAGATTCTGATCCATTTTGACATTTTATTTGTCGAAAATATAGTGCATATGAAGAAGAAAAGTACATAACAAAGTTTGAATATAAAATAATAAACATATGCACTTGAATTTGAAATTAATTGGATAAGTATGGAATAAAATAGATACAATTGACATAGAGGAATATTCCACAATCAAATTCAAAGTTATGTGTATATATGTATGTATGTATGTAATAAGGGGTTCGACCACCACATCAGGAGAGGAGATGACTTCCTGGTCAACCGCCCTCCTGGGGATAGGTCGATACCTTCGAGCCTTAGAGGGTGGTTGGAGATCAGGTTTTGTTTTGATATATTTGGTTTTTGGTGTCAACGGATGGCTTGGATTTTATAAATTAAATCCAACGGTTTCTATAAATTAAATCCAACGGTTTCTACACAGTTTGACACATATAAATAGAACCTTAGCCCCTCTCTTTCAGCATATTCTAAGGATTTCTGCCTCCATTCCCTTCTTCTTTGTCTCTGTCAGTGTTGGTATCCAGTTAGGTGGAGGTTAGTTCTTCTTCTTTTTCCTCCTTCTATTCTAATTCTATTATGTTTATTTTATTTTATACTTAGAATTGCTGGGTCTAATATCTATAATTTTAAAGGAAAAAAATTTGGAGAGCGTTGGTGCGTGGCTATAATCCAGATCTAGATTAATTCAAAGTTTTCTCTCTTTGTTGTTTTATGAGTGAGTTTCTATAATTTTACCTAATATCTGTTGCTTGTTAGTATAAATCTGGATTGATTATGCCTATAGGTGTTTGAAATTTATGAAAACAAAACGTAAGAAATCCCCTAAACCTCTAATATTACAGAATTTTCAATCTAAGTTATTGTCTATGTTTTTGATTGCGAATATAAATAAAAAGGTGATTTTCCTGTTTTTGTTCATTTCATAATTTCGTCTCTTTTACTTTCCTTTCCTTTATATTATAAATCCTAAGTTGACATAAAAAGTGTGGATTTGGATATTGTAACTTACATGTATTTAAATCTCTATTTTTATATAAATAGTAGATTTAGATACCATAAAATAATTGTGATTAAAATCCTTACTTTTGTGTACAAATCACTCATAGTGGAAGGATAATAATAGTGCTGGAAAGAATATACATATATTATTGTTTATTCATTTTGTCCCCTTTTTGTTTGTTGATGTAATCTTAAAAACCTAGGATTACGAGTCTAATTTTTATTATGCTATGTTTATTTCCCTATTGATGCTTTAGTTTTGAAATGAAGATTTATATGTCATATTGTGGACTTGGGAAATATGGCTTATATACCTTTTATTTGGAGAAAAATTGACACTACATCGTTTAGTGCACTTTATTTTTCGATTGCCTCTAATTACGCCTTGTTATATTTATAATTACTAAATATCATAATCCACGTATCTTTAATGCATATTTATTGCGTTGAATTAGGAAATTCATATTAAATGTCCCCATTAAGAAATTTGTGTATTGTGCATGATTTAACTAACTTTAAATGACATATGGATTCGAGGTTAACCCCTATTTGTAATAGATGTCTGCTCGGACAACTTGGTAAATCCAGTAGCTACAAGAAGTTGGGTTACTATAAGATGTCTAGTGTCATGGTCATTTAGCAAGTGATAGGACTGCCTCGAGAAGGTGTTAAGCGGATGGTCCACAATATGAGGGTATTAAGTGCTTGGATTTGGTCCTCTCCTAAAGGCTCTTCCATTGCGTTTAGACTAAAGTCATAGGGTCTGCCCTTATTAGGTATTAAGAAATCTATAAGTTCATCTTTCTCTAATAATTATCAGATATCAAATGGTCTCGAATGAGTGAGGTGGTTATCTAGAAGTTGTCCGCTTCTTATCTAGGCGCCAAGTGAGGGTACACCTGTGGATGGGAAACCAAGAGTTTCGCCAAGCATATAAGGGGAACCGCCTGTCTAAGGGAAGTATTGAGCGGCTAGGAGTTCACCTGTAATTTAAGGTAGATAATAACGTACGGTCCGCCGGGAGGGTCATAAATGGGGTTGAGTGTCTACCTAAAACCCAGTATTAAGTGGTTGATTGCTACCTCACACATTACATTGAGAAAACACACACACACACATATGATGTAGTCTACTAAGAAATAAGGTCGTATGTGACTAGGATCCGCCAAGGGGCATTAAGTGATTGTAGGAGTCCACCAAAGTTTTAATGGCCTTAAGTGACTAAGAAAAAATCATCTCTTTCCATTTAATATATATGAGTAAACGTAAAATTTGTATATGTGTGTTTATATTCGCCTAGAGATAAACTTTGTAGGTTTCATACATCCAAGTATAGGAAATATGTTTCCTTTTCAAGGTTAAAGAATTTTATTCACCAGAACTATTGTTCTGATCCCCCTCCTATTAACAACACAGGTTAGGCAGGATGGCAGAGCATGTTAGACGATGATGTGGATGATGGAGCTTGGCGATGGCAATTATTATTTAGTTTACTATTATCATCTTGTTGTATCTCAGTTATCATTATGATGTACCTTAACTTGTTAGTCGTCCCTTGAGATTTGATGTATTTCACTTTATGATATTTTATGATATGGTACACCTATTTGATTATTATATTTTATCCATTCCACTGTGAGATCTGATTTCGTTTTGCTATAGCTCTATTATTTTCATTTTTTGTAGAAACCAACGACCTATTTAGAACGACTTTAAGTTTCGATGGCCTTTTCTAGGTTAGAATTTTACCTCTTTTCCGAGCAGGTTGTTACATTTGGTATTAGTGTCTATGTTACCCAATTACGGGAGATTATACGTATGAAAGACGTGCTTGTTATTTTGAAAAAGAGTTTTTAAAAGGTATATATATATATATATAAAGTACGCATATCTCCATAAAATGGTATCTATAAGACCTTCTAGGAAAGTCTTGACCTTAGTTTTTTAACGAAATCCTAGAAGCCATGTAGTGATAGAAAATTTTCCCTATCATTTTAAAAACTGTATAAACATATAATGGAATAAACCAGAGGATTGAAATATACGAGAAGAACTGTAATTCTCTATTTAATAGGCAATAATTGAGAATTAATTCCAGAATCCTTGTGTCATTTATGGTGAAGATAAGGGAAAGATGGTTAGAAAGAATTTGAAATAAATGTTCGTTAGGCAAACAATTAATGCAAACAAATTAATATTCATTGCAAACAAATATGTTAAGTTTTAAGGAGAAAGGAAGTACATCTTTTATTAATGGTATAAAATTCTACAATAAGAAATATGAAAATTTAAAATTTTGAAAAGAGTACTAAAGGGTCAACAAGTAAAAGGATACTAGAAACGGAAGGCATAATAAGACAATTATGACCATTTATACAAAGATATGAACGTTTGACTTTGAATAAGAAATTAAATGTTCATAAAAATGAGGGTTACTTAAATGGATAAAATGGGCATAAAGGACACTCATAAAGGCAACAATTAAATGTAAAAAATCATAATAATAAGAACATGGAAGAAAGGGTTTAAGGAAAGTGAAAGACTTCCGTTAAAAAAGTGGACATCGATCTCTATTAAAAAGATAAGAGGTAAAAATACAAAAGTTTAGAGGAAAATAGTAAGTACGGTTTTTTTTTCAATTTGGCAAAAGGCTTTTCTAGGAAATCTATAAAAATTATTTTTAATAATACCATCAAATAATTTGTAAAAATGAAATTTTGAAGAAAATGTGAAACTTTTAATAGATAATAAGTTATGAAAATTTCCCTATTTAGGAAAAAGTTACCATTACTTTCGATAGATAAATTAGAAACGTAAATTTTTAAGAAAATAAAAGATGAATTCTTAAAAAAAGGACAAATGCTTAATTGTAAACAAAAAAGAAAGTTTGCATTCATGAGCTTTGAGAAAAAGAAATGTAAGCTGTTTAAGCGGAAAATAATGAATACCTTTAAATTGTAAATTTATTACCATCACAGTTTCCATGTCACAACTTCTAAAATTTAAATGAATTAGAAGTTTCCAACTTTTTTATAGTTTTACCCATATTTTCTGGGTTAAGTTTCACATGAAATAAATGAATTTAAAAAGGCTATTTCTTTCAAGACTTTGCACAGTTGTACTAATAATTTGAGATTTAACTGAAAATAAAGAAGATAGAAAAGTAGATTGTATAAACGTTTGGTAGGATAAATGGAAAAAGATATACTCATTTGACAGAAAATGATAGAAAATTTATTATTGAAATTTAGGTAGGAATGAAATGGTTAATTCTTTCAGTAACAAAGAGTATATGAGTAGAACACATGCAACTGATTACTCCATTTAAATTGATTCAGTAATTTACGACCATTAAATGTTCTTTGAAGAGTATCCTTAATAAAGAACTAATTAGAATATATATATATATATAATCAAAACATAGATCGATGTGAATTTAAATATGAGTAAACATACACATGACTGTAAAAGCTTTAATATATAGTGACATAAAGGGGATATTAAACTTTACTAAAAGTATACAGACTTTGAATAAATGTTTCAAAATGTATTTTAAAAGTACCCGCATAGTTTGAGAATATATCAATGAGTGTTGTTGAACATTTTAGAGGACTTAACTGTCACTTAATTTGATTTGGATATTTAATTATTAAGGTTTTGTTTTTAAAATAATTTGAGCGTTTATTTTGTTAAATCATAAAACGTTTGTCATTTCAAGATTTTAAATTGAAATAAGATCATCATTCGAGCTTCCATCAAATTTCGAAATGGTGTTCACCTCCTTCGGTTTTAAAGCGATTTCCTCTTCCTTCATCTAATTTTCCTCTAGTTCCCCGACCCTTTTCTACGCCACCTCTTTCTTCTCCTTTTCACTTCGTTTCTTCTATGCTAAAGAAGAAGAAGAAGCAGGCTGCGTCTGAATCCTTTATCAATGGTGGTTCTTTCACCATATATAGTCGTAGGTATAGTAGCTCCTCACTTGACGTGTCTAGTTTGGGTATGCCTCCGTATGACCACAAGACTGCCTCTTTTACGAAGCCAGTTGTACTTAAGGAGTTAGGCGTCTCACCTGTAGATCGTTTAGGCTCCTACTCTATGTTCGAGTCTTCTAACTTCCCCGTGTTTGCAGCGTCTCCAGCTGTGGGTTTGGCTTCTTACCAACTTGCTGAAGTAGTACTGATGAACCGGCTTCTGTTTTTCACTCCAGCTCAAGTATTGTTAATTTTGTTCATCCAAAGCATTACAATAAGGCAGTGGCTATGATCGTAAATGACAAAGATTGTGGTTTAGAATGAGATGGTAGCAACGATTATGTGGCAATACTGTCTAATGCAGAGAATACAATTAAGTTTGTTACTAGTGCTAGATGCACATAGCCTGTTTGTTTTAATGACGCTGAGATGCTACTAGGAAATGGTCATCCCTCTTCAATTCCCTGCCCCTCTCTGCTGGAGTTTACATTCCTCGTATTTTCTTATACTCAACCAGTGACTCTCCACCGAGTGAAGTAGTACAAGAGGGTATTAAACATTGGAAGGATTTTTTAGTCGAATTCCTCCTTGATTATGAAGCCACATACCTAGAAATTCGTGAGCATTGTCATAAGAGATGGAGTCTTAGAAGGGATATGCGTGTGTTATATATTGATGGTATTTTCTATTTTAAATTCTCGATAGTAGAAAAAAGAGATGTGTTTTAGATTTATATCCCTCCATCATCAATGGCAAGCCACTTATTGCCACCACTTGGAAAATGTTCGTTGGACATGCTAGAGAGCAAATTCTGTCTATCCCAGTTTGGGCTAACCTCACTCATATCCCCACGGTTCTCCAGACCTTAGTTGGGATTAATTGATTAATCGTACTGGCAAACTCAGGTGCCTTGATGCCAGTACATTCAGTGGAGAATGTGATGTTTACGTTCGTGCTTTGATTCCATACAAGCTGCTTCTTAATCAGATTAAGGTTAGCCTTGATGGCCATGAATGTTTCATGGATGTCATGTATAAATGGAAGCTCGATATCTGTCTCTCGTGCTAATCCTTTCGCCACATCTCAGAAGCCTGTAAGCTAGCTAGTGATGCACCCATTCCAATTAAGCTGCCTTTTATTTGTCCTCCTCCTAGAGTTTGGGTTCCAAAGGTAACCCAACCCCCTTTAGTCGCGCCCACTATCACTCCTACCTCCGCACTTGATGTTTCTACTATCTTAGTCACATCTGTTGTTATTATTTAGGAGACTGCTCCTCCTGGTACCTCTCCTTCTTGCTCGCTTTCCTCTCCTATTACTACTATTTCTATCCTCCCTCTATCTGGTAACCCCAATGTTATATGGTCTTCGTCTGACCGTTCTTGGCACCATCAACCCTCGGGGATGAGATTCTCACTAGAAGATAATAACTTTTTTGCTTACGTGACTGAGGAGGGTGATGAGTCTAAAGTGTTTATTTTACTGTAGTGATGGGGATGGGGTTGTCTTGGATACTAGTGGAGATGAGGGTATATCAAACATGGAAAAGTTCTCTGATGCTTTATAGGATAGGAAGCTTATCTATGACACCGACTCTGATGGTTTTACCCCTGACCTAATCTTTATCTTAAGGGCTACGGTCATGTATATCATCCTATTGAGGACAAGAGAGGTTATATACCTTTCGGTCTGGAGGATTAATGGGATTGTTGTTTAGTAGTTGAGGTGTTGCTGCTTCACTCCTGGTCTGTTATTTTCAGTGTTCAGCCACTTCAAACCAGCTCTAGCTGTTAGACTATCTATCTAACTCATGTATTCATTATTTGTTGTAATGAAAAGTGGTTGCGGCCACTATCAAAATCGGTCGTCTTTTCCAAAAAAATGTTTGTCATTTGGAAAGCATTAAAAGATGACATTCAAAATGTTTATGAAGATAAATGTTAAAATGAAAAGAAGTTAGTTCACTCTTATTTTATAAATTATGAACCTTTAATAATTACTTCTAAAACTTTGCTATTTTTTTAGCAAAGTTGACCGGCTTTTAAAGCGACCGCAAACACTTTTATTATAACCAATAATAAATACAAATAAAACAGGAGGTTGGTAGTTAGTAACCTACTGCAATTCGGTTTTTAAGGTGGACCGTCCACTGTTATACGATCTAGGTTACATCATAAAAGGTAGGCACTTTTTTCTAGACTATAATTTCGACTCCATGCGGGGAGATAATTTCATACACAGTCAATTATATAGATATAATAAGAATCAATACGAAGGATTAATGGGCCAACATACAAGTACACTAGCATACCCTAGGCCCTATTGCAACAGCAAAGTACAACTATAATAGAAATGACCAAGCAATAACTTCCTTAAGAACCACATCAAAGCATGACACTCCACGTACCATCTACGCATAGCAAGGACATGAAGTCCTTGTTGTTGGATCTAGATTAACCCTAGAGGGAGGGGTTAAAAGGGTTTATTGGATTAATTCGAAATGTTAAAAATAATCACAACACAGATTTCAATAGAGAAAATAAATGCAGAAATAAAATAACACAGTTTTTACCCAGTTTCGGCAAACCCTGCCTACTTCTGCATTCCCCGAGGTTTTTTTTACTAGAATTAAAAACAATCTCCCGCATATAAAAACCTATAAAACTCCCTCGCTAACCGCCTATAAAGTCTTGTACACTCGCAAAAACTACCGTTGTTCTAAATCTACATTCAAAACCTTATGCTGATTTAGAACCCTAAGATCAGAATATCGCGAATTACATTCCCGTAACTCGTAAACCCTAGTTAAAATCCTATAACTAGAAGACCTTAGTTTTTACAGAAAAACTAGAAAACACATTGAACGATTTACAACACGAAAATTAAAAACTACTCAAATAAAATAAAACAACAAAACCCCCCTTCTTTAATTAAAACAAGGTCGGCCTCCCTTTTTATCTTCAATGCTTTTTCTTTAAAAAATGATGTCGGTCATCTCTAAAAAATTAGGGTTTTGCTTTCCCCTTAATCACGACTTCGAAATTGCTGAAAAATGTTCTCTGATTTTCTTCAGCTGTCATTGTTCTTGCTTGTCAATGATTTGGGATTCTCGATCGAAAAAACTGTGAGTTGCTTTTGATTTGTTTTTTTCTAATTGCTCTTGAATTGATGATTTTGGTTGTCGATATTGCCTATGATGAATTGGTGTCGAATATATAGGATATTGAAACCTTAATTCGTCTATGATTTCATTATATGTCTGGTCTTGATTGTTGCATGAATTTGTCCCCTTTGTTTCCTCGGTTTTGATTGAAATTCTAGAAATAGTCTCTGCGTGATTACTGCTTTGTTTTGAATGATTGTCGTGACTTGTTGCCTTGTATGATTCATTGAAAACTGGAAATACTTTTTTGAAAACTTGCCCAAAAATGTGCATTCGAAAATTCATGGAAGTAATTTAAAAACAGTGAAACAATCTTTGAATATTCTATCCAAAAATGTTTTTCAGGAATTTAACATATGCTTGTGTGTATTTCTAGAAACTCTGGAATTGTTCTTGCCTATAACAGAACTGTGATTTATGGAAATAAATCCTTGTCTCTTGTAAAATCTTTGAATTGATTCAATGCCGTGAATATCTCCTTCGAGTTTCGGGTAATAGATAAATGATTCCATGCATGTTTTGTTTGCTTGAAAAAACTGATTTCCCATGGCATTAAAATATCTTGATTGATTTCATTTCTTGAAACATTCAAATTCTCTTGCATTATGGAAACAATTTGAAATATGAAATTGATTTCTTGCCCAAAAGAATATAACAGTGATATTTGGAAATAACTTGCGAGATATTCTTGTCCAAAAATGTGATTTACAAGCCGTGAATCTTCTGCTTGATTTTCTTGGCGTTTATGTTCTTATCAAATTAAAATTTGCCTATTTTTCTCTACCAAAAAATTATGCACACTTGAATTCATGGATTGTTTTAAGTGATTTTTGCCAAAACTGATTTATGAAACTTGTGACATAACTGGATACAACTTAAAATGTTTCTTGGCATAATAATGTTTTTTCCAAGTTTGTATACTCTCTAGAAATTCATGTGATTAAATCTTGCATGCTAGATTATATTATTCCTTGTTTGCTTCATTGTTCATCTTTGAACTACTGACCTTATGCTGAATTATATACACATATATATTGCCCTGGCAATCTTCTTATGCATGATTCTTTGTTTCACTCTGGCTCGATATGAGTAAATCTGTGTACATAGGCTTACTGTGTTATCCATATATGCTTTTACTTGCTGTCTTGAATTGCACTTCACTATTTTGTTCACTCTTTCTTGAACTATGCTCATATATGCCACTTGCCAGATTTTCGCATGCACCTATTTCCTGTAATTTGCTGTAGCATACAGTGTTTATGTACATGTGCATGTTTTTTGCTGTAGCATGGCTGCTGCATATTTAAATTGCTTCTTGTATCACTGTTGTACTTCACAAGTCTGAATTGTTGCTTGACCATTGTAGTTGACCTGAGCTGATTTGGCATGGCACTTGAATTTTTTTGTTTTATTGCCATGTATCCTTGGTTGAGCCTATGCATGCTGGCTTGACTATGAAGTTGTCTTGTGTATTGTATACATGTGCACTTGCACAGTCCTGCTTGAATGTTTATACATGTGCACTTGCACTTGCACACTTGTATGTGCTCACTGTTGACTGTTCCATTTGTGTTCTTTTGGGCTTGTGTACTTGACTTGCTACTTCTCATGTTTGCATCTGCCTTGCTTTAGAAAGTGTGTACATTGTGGCTTGCATGACTATGAAACTGTCTTGTATGGCATGTAGCTATTCCACTTTAAACAATTTGCCCCATGCTCCTCTTTCATTTGCTGTTTATATGCTTGTTTTCACTCATGACTTTTGGTCTGGTCTTTATGTATATTGGATGTATGTATATGCACCCTGGCTTTGGTTTGATCTGTGTTGTGTCCCTGTCCACTTGTTGTACTCTGTTTTGCTGTTGTACAGTGTGCATTGGCTTGAAATATGTGCATTTGTATATTGTAACGACCCAGATTTTTAGCCATTAAATTTTGAACATTTAAATTGGTTTTAAATGCTGTATTGATAATTTAAAAAGGATTTTATAACGATTTATTAAATAAATGAATCAATTTTAATTAATATGAATGTTGTTTTAATTTGAAATATCAAGTCATAAATTCAAATTAGATTATTTGAAGCTATATGTATATATTTAGATTGGAAATATATTTTATTTGTTTCTTTTGAAATTTGATTCAATTTAATTTCCAAACAATATCGGATTATTACAAAATTAATTTTATAAAATCCAAAATTGATTATTATTCCAAGATTTTTGAGATGTAGTTATAATTTAATTTATAGAATTTTTCTGTAATTTTTATTTTGAAAAATAAGCAACTTTTTATTTGAAGTATTTTACATCCTATATCAATGTTTTGGGGTATCACAATATAAGTTAACTTGTCTATATTGTTATATTTTGGGACCGTGACACATTTCTCGACGCGACCATGTTTTTGTTTTTGTCCATAATAGTTTGTAAGTGTACAGAATTTTTGTAGCAGGGTACCCTATACTTTAAAATCTTAAAAATATATATACATATGGAATACACGTTACCCTCTGACCAATTTCTTTTGCATAACATTATAAAATCAACCCTAGTCTTTAAAGGGGAGGAGCTTCTTCCTATTTGAACTCATGCTTATAGTTCTGTACATATCAGTAAAAACCTTCATTAGATAATCATAATATAAAATGGACACGTAGTGAATGATTTTGCCAACCAGGTAAATCAATTTTGATTATAAAAACTATCCATAAAAATATTAGCATATTTGAATTAGAGTAGATTCCAATATACTTTGTTTTATATACATGTAAATCTACTTATATAAATGAAGTCCTTCAGAACATAAATCAAAATTCATGAAAGAAACCATACTGTGTAAACTTAGCTAACGTGCTACCATTTTTTTTCGATACAGTGCTTGCCAAGCTTATCAGAATCGTGCCCTCCAAGCTTATACAAACCGTGAGTACCAAGGCATTCTCCATTATAAGTTAACACCCTGCACCTTATCTCTACACGCAAACCCCTAAATTCCTCAGTTAATTTTCGCATTTCTCATTTTAGCTCAAAACCAATTTTACAGAAATCAGAAACGAGAAAATTTCCACTTCAAAATTCAACAATAATTCAAATCGAATTTTATAAATTCTAAAACTGAAATTGTGAGGCTCCTCTTGACAACAGCTCAAGCTGGTACAAGTTTTGGCTAATCCGATCATCGAGGGTTGGCGCAACAATGATGATAAGGGGGGTACGGTTAAGTAGTGTGTGTATGAGGAAGGAACTGGGGAGGGTTTCGTACCATGTGAAATTACAGAGAAGAGGGATGCAGGTCTTCTTTTGCGTGTTGGCTGAAATTGCGACTGTGAGGGGTGAGTTGTTTTGTATGTTTTGGAGTTTGGGGTTTACTGTCTTGGGGTTCACGGAGGAGTAGAAATAGTTGTACGGGTGCTGGTAATGTTGAAAGCGGTGAAATTTCAAAGGGTTTGGTGAATAAAAAGGTCGTCTCTTCCCTTAAGCAGGTGCAACATGGCTGGAGATGCAACGGTCCAGGAGGAACTCGAGCTGGATAAGACTGTAATGGGGGAGAAGCTTCCACGAGAGGAGCTTGCAGGAGATTTCAATTTTGAAAACAATGATGAGACGATGACCTGAGAATTGGTAAAATGAATTAAGAGACAAAACGTTATTAAGGAGTTGGTTTATTTTTATTATGGGATGAGTTAGCAGGCAGTCTCGCTGTGTAAAAGGAGAAGAAGAGTTAGGGGATAATTATGAGATTTTGGGGATGGATAAGGATTGGCTCTAAATTACCTAATGATGAGCAATATTGTTGGGCGCCGCATGAAGATATTGACGATCGCATCAGCTTTACTTGCTATTTCGATTGTATTTCGCCATGACGGTTTATTTTCTGACAAGCTTAAGCTAGATATTTCTGAAGGAAGTGCACGGTGAAATTTGGATATGCACTGTAGAGGAACGGGTTCAGAACTGTTTGGAGAAGATGGTTTTAACATAGAGAGGAGGTAAAGGGGGTGTTAATGGTGAGTTCAGTTTGAAAAATAAAATAAAATGGGATATGGTAGGGAGCAGGTTGAAGAAATCATGTCCAAGTACTGAAGCAAGAAACAATGAATGCCAGGGGAGGATAAGTGAACAGTGGGTTTAATATTAAACGGTAGTTTAGAACGTTAATTATAATTAGTTAATATATATAATTATATATAGTGTAAATCATATAAGGCTATAACAGTTATAACTTAATCATATGTCGACATAAGCAGACAAAACTAATCTCGTTGGGATCGCGATGAAGAAATCTACGTGTAGAACCAATATGGCTGAGAATAGGGTTATTGGAATTTCGTGATAAGATCAAACGCTCGTTTGATTTTAAACGGAACCAAAAGCAGAACCGTCAACTGCAAACAAGGTCACTAACTCTGTCTTGTTTATATTTTATATAAACAAGTTTTAAATTTATTTACAGTAATTTTATACTATGTGATGGTTGTTTGGATGAATGGTTGATAAAATTGGTTGAATTGGTTATATCATTGATCGCTTAATAACTCTGTTCACCATGACGTTTCATATTGATGTAAAAATAATATTATTGATGTTGATTAACATCTGTGGATGCAGGGAAACAGGTTGGATGGATCCAACTGGATTCCTCAACATTTATATTATTGTGATTGCATTGATTGTGACAAATGCTGTGATATGTTAACTGTGATTGAACTTGTTGTGCTTAAATACCACTGGCCCTAAAATTTTGGTATTTAAATACCGTAAAAAAAAATCGATTAGAAAAAAATTTGAGATTTAAAAAGGAAATATATTTTTCCAAAAATTGAAGTGTAATTTTGAATAGAGTTAAAAAGTAGAAACTTGTTTTATTAAAACAAGAAGTTTAGTCTAAATGAGTTTATAAAATAAGTGAATTATTTGACATTGTATAAAATGAAACATAAATTCTAATTTAAATTTATATGAAAAGTGGAAATCAGTTTCGAAACCAATATTGAACTGAGATTTGAACTTAGCAAATTTATAAGGAAATTATAAACGAGATTTTAAATGATTGCAATACAAATGAGATTGGTATGGAAAAATCCGAGTTGAAGTTATAAATAGAATTTGGTTTAAGATACTATTTGTAAATACGAAATCAAACTGATCTGATTGTATATAAAAGAAATATATTCATGATTAAAATGAATAATGGTTAAGAAAATATTTTGCGAATGAAATATCTCTAAAGGAAATTTAGATTTGAAATATGAATCCAGATTGGAATTTGAATAAGGAAGGGAAATGGGTAGCCGTTTCAAGGGAAATGATGAGCTTTATTCCAAAATTCAGAATACGAAATAATCGGTGATAACGTATTGTAGTTTGGAACGGTTATAAAGAAATTTGGTGAGGATTTCGAAAGGAGGAATTCAAAAGTAAATTTGGAATTTGAATTAACTTGAAATGGTAGATAAATTCCAAAATTTGGAATATAAATCGAATATAGATTATTCGAGAGAGAGTATTTATTGGAATTCGATTATATCGAATTTAGGGAAGTGAATATTTTTACTTTCCGTCTTAAATAAAAATTTAATTATTTATTTACTAATTTATTTATTGAAATTAATAAGTGCAAGTTAAATGCTTTGTAAATCTAAATAGTGATTATAACGCTAACGTTATAACAATGTTTTATAAATCTAAACAACGATTTTAACGCTATTGTTATAATAAATGTTCTGTAAATTTAAACAGCGATTGTAACGCTATCGTTAAAATAAATGTTTATAAACCAAATATTTGGAAACAACGATTTTAACGCTACCGTTAAAGTCAAAGTTTTTCCATAAAAGAAGTGGATTCTTAGATTGAATTTGAGAGTCGCGTAAGCGATATTTTGTTTGAAGTTGTGAACTTCGACTATTTCAAAGTTGAGAATGTTGTTCAATTAAGGTCTGAAAGGTAATTATACCCCAACTTGATTGACTTCATGATTGATGGAGAAATGGTTAAGGTTCGATAGTGAAGATTGGTTAGCAATACGGTTAGTTAATAAATGATTAATGGTTTGAGTTATAATAACGATGTTTTATAACATCGCGGTAATTTAAAAAATTCTGAAGTGTTCCAAAATAAAATGGGAGATATTTTCTATGCATAGAAAATGAAAAGAACTGGTCAACGAGGAATTAATAAATGGAATATGGAAAATATATTTCGATATTAATAAGGGATATTTTCTAAATATAGAAAATAATGATTCGTGAATATTTAGAAATGTTTTTTAACTGGAATAAGAGATATTTTCTCGAATAAAGAAATTTGGATATTGGAAATGGTTTCCATTAATCAAGAGAAACAATCGAGCTTTGAAAAGATCTGGAAAAGGGAAAAAGGAAATTTAGAATTGGTAATATAATGAGGAACTAATATAAAAAAAAGGGGCCAATATTGTTTGATGCTTGATTGGTAGAAATTTCCATTTGGAAATAGGACCGTTGATTGTATGGATATTCCTTTGATAGTTAAATCACCGACTATCAAAGTTTTGGTTTATTTTATACCTCCGTTGTCAATACGGAGAGACCGAGATCAGATTTATTATCTTAAAACCACTCCGTATTGGCATAAGCGTTACGAATCAACTTATGCTGAAGATAACTGAAGACGGAGTAAAGTGCAAGGGCTGTTCTGTTAATCCTAGGTAGAAATACCCAAGATGGAATAATAGAATGGTGCCTTCAATTTGTCCAGTCCCAGGAAAACGTATATGGAAGGATATAATGATGTGGCATTCAAAGTAAATGATGGAAATATGTTCTGAAAGATAGTCGTGACCTCAACCTCATCACCCGGGAAATGACAGAAATCAGGCAGGTAGCATAGCCAAGTGGGCCATTCCCATTAGGGGTATTATCACCTGATCTAGAGAAAATTCATTTGCTTCTTATTATATTCGCTGTTGTTTGCTTTCGGTAATGGTTGCTGGTCACAACCGTTAGTGATAATATGCTCGCTACACTCAAGCTAAATGAGTGGCAACCATGTGTGGGCCGGGTTGCAAGACGTTCTTGTTGATCCCAGTGTATTCCCCTCTAGAGATACACTATTGGAAGGTGGTTCCATACCTTGTCATGTTGGAAATCCAAACTCCAATAAACGCCATGCGGTTTTCGATTTTATATTATATATGGAGCGTGAGATGCAAGCGTTCAGCTAGATTTTATTTATTTGATTTAGAAACTATTATAATATCACCAGATTTTGATATCAAAATGTTTTGATTTATCGTAAGGTAAAAACCATCCGTATTTACGTGTGGATCAGTCTTACGATTATCATTTCTTTCGAAAGGATTTTTAAAGTTAAACAAAAGGTTAGAGTTTACTCACGTCGGTCCCATGACTGACCCAGAGTTTATTTTGTTTGTTTTCCTTAAACTCTTGGGTGCCCAAATTTGTACGGGCAGTCAAGTAGTCGGGATTTTACAGATTCACTTGGAGGATCTTGAAGCAGAAGGCTTCACCAGTTAGCTATAGACTATTATATTTTTCCACTGTGTATTGTGTTTGTATCTGGAAACAGGTGTTTATAACTGTTCCAGAAATAGTTGTTGTACTCTTATCATGGTATGTATATGCAAAACATACTTGTATTTCAAAGTTTATGTTATCTAATATATTTTATTCGTTCCACTGTGAGTTCGTGATCTTCGTTTTCTTCTATTCTCATATTTCTTTCTTTCTATTTCTCATCCTCTAACTTCTTTCTAATAATGATTCGTATTTCTGTGCAATTTGGGTTGGACATGTGGTGTTATTAGTCGACTCAAAGAGGACGGAAATTCGGGCCATTACATATATGGTTGAGTTGTGTGCATCTTTACTGGCTTGAGTATTTTGAGCTTGCACACTTGTACCATTAAAAATTCATGTTGAACCATTATTCCTGCTATGTATATACATACATACATACATACATATATATATATATATATGCACAGACGTGTGTGTGTATATATATATATATATTTCTGTGTGTGTGTGTGTTTGTGTCTGCATATGCACTGGATTTCTTGGTTCATGTCCATTCACGATGTTTGACTATATTGTTCCTACACAAAAATATGTGTATATAAATATACATGTATATGTATACATGTATAGTGCATGTGCAGAATACACACACACACACACACACACACACACATATATATATATATATATGAGCACTACAGACGATGTCTACCTTGTGGTATTTACAGTGAATCACTGTGAATATCACAAGTAGTCTACACACAAATGGATGTACATATAAATCAGACAAGTCAGAAAAATAATGAGAAACACACCAGAAAAATCTGAGGCAAATAAAAATCTAAAATAAATTTATATTTGTTTAGTTCCAATCTATTGTGTGTTTATTTCTGTGACAAGTAAGCAGAAGACTGGATCGACCGAGAAGCTGACAGAAGACAAGTGTGTGACATAATATATACAAATGAGTGAATGTACAATTGAGTGAATGTAACTGAGTGTTGAGTGTTGTAGTGAGGAATAGATGTATCAAAAGAAACTGAATGTGAAAGTGAATGTATTGTATTACAATGTGATGTACATATTAAGGAGTTATAAATTTTACTATTCGAATGTATAAATAAAATATTATATTTCAATAAAATAATGTTTGAGTATTTAAATTCTTGTGTAGTTGTATTTTATTTATATGTAAATAATATATTCTGTCTGTGATGTAGTGGAATAGTACAATGACAAGTACATTTATAATAATATATATGTTTATTATCATCAAACAAAAATCATAGAATTGTTATATACAACAATCTCCCCTTTTGATGATTGCAAACTTATAATAAGATTTTGAATATAATAAATGTGTTTAGCAGTGAATGTTTGAACTCCCCCTATATGTATGCTCCCCCTACAACAAAACTCCCCCTAGATATGTGCATGAGTGAAAAGAATAAATCAATCAATTGAAATTTCAATATTAAAATATTTAATGAGTATCCACTCATCGATCAAAATCTTAACTCATTCTCCCCCTTTTGTTATCATCAAAAGGATACAGAAATTAAAACAATGATGAAAAGTTGACTAGAAATATAACATCAGCTTAAGAGAAAGAACATTCATCATAAATTTCAATTAATCAAACAAAAATCATAATATTCTAATAACTAATGGCATATTTCACATTGTAGAATGATGGATTTACGATGAAATTTTAAAAAAATGGAGAGAGTTTTAAAACAAATGATTTCCAATTATTTTCAAAAGATTTTTTACAAAATGATGAGCACAAAACAGTGATGGATTTGGACTACGATTATAAATTCAATTTAAGTGACGCAATCAAATAATCTCAAATCCCAATAACTATCAATCAACAAATCATAATATATCATAAGATATTGACACATTTCACAAATTTGAAAATGGATTGGTAGGCTGGTTTTTACATATCAAGGAGGATTTCATATAAATTTTTATTTATTTCCTTTTTCTTTTTATTTAAGAGCACACTGACCACACATAACCAGATCTTGGATTTTTAAATGAGGTCAGTTGCAGCTTAAATATAAGTAATCTCTTAACCACACATGACCAGGGCTTGGATTTTTATATGAGGTTAGAGAAAAACTTGTGTATATTTTATTTTTATCATTATCTTATTCAAAAGTCTCCTTAGTATTTAAAACCAATATGGATGATAGAAATATGGTAGGTGCATAAATGATTGTGAAATAAATTTGTAAACTAATCATATTATGAAATATGCTCAACTATTACGGGATCTTTGAAAATTTTCAGTTATCTTTATTTCTGAAAAATAATATAATCACAATTCCATAACAAATATTAACACTTGTATATTTAAGATGATTTTAAAAATATTAAACTCTCCACATTAATATAAAATCATGATGGATGACAGAATGATGATAGACAAAGAAGATGTTCGTGAAATAAACACCAATTTAAAGATATTATGAAAAATAGTTCAATCATCATGAAAAATTAAATAAAATTTCCTCTTGTTTGTGAAGTATATTGTAGTCACAACTCATCATAATTTCAAAATATGATAATAATTTTGATGAATTCTAAATACAGTTCAATTTGGTTATTGATTTCAATTTTTGAATAAATAATCAATAAATGATTTTAAATTTGAAAATCAATTACAAGAGGGAATTGAAAGATCTATACAATTTGAAAAAAAAACCAGTTCAAAAATAAATAAATGAGAGAAATATAAGACGCCTAAGACTGATACCACTTGTTGTATCCATTAACGAGGATTTCGATACCACCCCGGTGGCTAACAAAGGTATCTCAAACACTGATTTTACGTCCTGCCACTCGTCACATAATTTCAATTTTTTTTACCAAGCCCAAGCAGTTAAATCTAACAGATCAATTCCATCTGTCAAAGCAGCAAATAATTTTTACCAAAACAAGCAATCATTAAAACATTTTTAAAAATGATTCCTTTTTATCAGAGCAGTGAACTTTAATCTTAGAACACGTTTCACAAGAGAGATTTCGGAAAATTTAATACAAGTCCAAGAAGACAAATCATGATACAAGATTTAAAGAAACATTTTATTTGAAATCACTTGAAGGGATGTGTTGATTTCAAGATACAATGAATCGTTCACACAAGTTTATTAATTTCAAATTCAAGATGTGTGTGTGATTCAAGATACCAAAATTTCAAATGATTTCAAACAATCAAATATATAAATCAAATGGTCAACGAATTAAAAGTAAGTTTCAAGATACAACACCACAATCCATTCAAAGATGATTTTCAATATTCAACACAAAGGTTCAAGCCAAATTGATTTTCACTATAGAAATATCCAAGACAATCCAAAAACCAATGAAATTATCACAACTGAAAAATAGAAGTGTGCTGTAGTGAGTATAATTTTCAAGTCTTTCAAAAATGAATTTGAAGAAACTCCAAACAGCAAAGGTGTATGAAATTACAATAGTTTTTCATATCTTCAAAATTTTAGAATTCAAATTAACAGTGTTCAAAATATGATAAGAATGTTTCAGTACTGTTAGGAATTCAGAAATTAGTAAATAAAAATAAACTTCAAAATAATTGCAGAAATTTACAATTTTGAATTCAAGATCTGGAAATTATTAAAACATGAGAGTTGTATACAAATGAAGCAAATTCCAGAAAATCATGAATTCGACAATTTGAAGTTAAGAAAGCTCAAAAATAAATTGTGGCAGTGTCAAATCAAATTAGAATGATCAAAAGAAAATAAATAGAAGGGATAGAAGGAGGAATAAACAAAGAAGAATAAAAATGGAGAATATTAACATAGATGAGTTTAGATGTTATACCTGAATTTGATGCGAGTAAATGAATCTCTAACTTAAAACAATATTGGCTAAGGAACTCTGAATAGTTCAGCGATATGAAGTAACTTGAATTCAATTTCTATTTCCCAAAGCAGTTCCTCGGCTATTCTTCAGTACCTAAGCATTTAGGGAATCGAGTGGTCTAACAAAATTTGTAAAACCACTCTTAACTGTGTTCACAACTTTAGGTACCCAAACCTATTTCTATAACAATCTATTTGAGTCAATCATTATACCCTTAGGAACCCAAATCTGTTTGAATCTAGACGAAATCACTTTATTTCTTTTTGGGGTCCAAAATGGATTAAATGGTTTGTTACCAAACAAATTCTCATTTCGTTTATGATTTAAAAATCCTTTGAAATTATCAGAGTTCAAATTATCAAGTTGATTCTTTTCAAAGCAATTTGAAGGATTTTTAAAATAATTTGGATTAATAGTTTTTCAAACTCGTTAACTTTTCCAAAACCAAGAGCATTCCTATTTCTAGAAGAAAAATGATTTTTTAACAACATATCCAAAGATTTTTCTCCGGTTGAAAAACGTTTGAAACTCAATTCGAGATTGTTGATTATGGATTTAAGATCACCATTTTCTTTCATTCGATTTGAACAGTGAATAATGCTGATCTTTCTCCTTTCAACATCATTTTGTTTCAAAATCAAAATTTCATTTTCAAGCAATTTTATTTTGGTCTTGGATTCAAAATCACAGATTCAAATTGAATTTGTTTTTCAAAACTCTTGAATTTTTCAATCTCTTTTTCAAGCTCATTCAAGATAGAATAAGTTTTCAGCAAATTTTCCTTTTCAAAAATTTCAAGTTTGGAATTTTCAGATGTCTTAAAATTATCCAATTCCTTTTGTAAAAAATTGTTTGTGTTTACAAGCACAGTCTTGTTCTCTTTTAAGATCAGAATTTCATTCTCAAGCATTTGAATATTTTTATTTAGATAAACTGTAATGACCCGGAAATCTGAACCAGTTTGAAAATTTTATTTCTGGGAATTTTGTTGAATTTTTAGTCCAAATTTAAAATTTTCAATTTTAAATAACTCTGAAACAGTTAAAAATGGTCATTTTGCAAACGACCTCGGAATTCGACGAAACCACTTTCGTTGGATCCGGAATGTCATAATATGGCTAAGTTTCAATTTTTAGAATTTTTCGATTTAATTTGTGAGCGTGGCGAAAGAAACTGTGTTTGGTCAAAAATAGTTGAAATTTAACGATTTAAAAATAGCCATTTTTCGAACGGTCTCAGAATTCGATGAGATTGGCTTTGTTAGGACCGTATCGTCATCACGATGCCAAAAGTAATTTTTCTGGATTTTTCTGGATCAGTATGTGGCCTCAGGAAATTAAAATGTATGTTCGAATTTAAATTAAACGATTTAATTTGAAAATAAAAGAAAACCATACCGTTACTTCAGAATTGGACCATGGGGATAGCACCATCGCGCTCAGAAGGCGTGAAAACATCAAGATCGACAGTCGTTGAGCGCGAATCGGAGATCGTATATGAAAACTGTAATTTCTCGAATTAATTAATTAATTAATTAAATTAAACCCTAGAATACGGTATAAATACGGGCCGTATAGATGAACAGTTCCTCTTCCTCTTCGTTCAAAACACAGCCGCCGAAACCCATATTTCATCGAATCTTTGACCTTCGATTTCTCCCTCCATACTCGACGATTTTCTGCAAACTTTATACCGTATCGAAGAGGAAACCGAGACCTTCGCAACCATACCCGTTTCATCCGCCACCATCGCTGGAGCCGGCCGCCACGTCGCCAGGAACCACCGCCGTCGCGAGCGTCGTGGGCCCCACCACGTTCAACCGAACGCCACCCCCTTCCGGCCGCCGATACTCCTCTCTTTTCCAGTCGACGTCCAACAAACGGCACCTTAATCCATCAACTACAGGCAGAGAAAATCGAGATTGAAAATTTGAACCAAATCTGAAAATATTAAGGTAATTCTATTTCAGAAATTGTAACGCTTTTAAGCGTGGCAGAAACAGTTGTTAAAAGTCTGGTTAATTAAAACATTGATAACTTATTCGTATGAACTCGGATTCTGAAAATTTCAGAACCCATAGGACCGTGACGACGATTAGGACCTGCTGAGAGTGATTGGGGGCATCTGAATATTTTTTTTGGATTATTATACCTTTTATCCAGTCAAGGTGAGAATTCACTGAACTTGAATTTATTTAAATTATTAAACCGTATGAATCTGCTATGACATAAACTGAATGTGAACCTGCTATGACATAAACTGTGTGTGTATGCTAGGACTAAAACCACTGTATGCTGATCGACACATTTTTGCCAATATTTAAATATGAACAAAATGTTCATTGTATGTTTATTGACATTTTAATATGTTAAAGTAGAAAATGTTGAAATTGTTCATTGTATGTTATATTGACATTGTCATGATTAAAGTAGAAAATGTTGAAAATGTTCATTGTATGTAAATTGACATTTGGGTTAGTATTAAAAATAAGGAAAGCACCGTATGTTAATGAACTATATTTTGTTCATTATTAAAAATAGAAATTAATGAACTATATTTTGTTCATTATTAAAAATAGAATTTGTCGCCATTTGAAATGAATACATTTTTGTTCATTATAAAATAGAATACACACTATTTTGTTCAATATTTAGATAGAAATTATTCACCGTATGTCGATGAACAATTTTTGTTCATATTAAAATAGAGAGCACCGTATGAGTCATTGATATTAAAAAAAAAAAAAAAACTGATCATCGTATTAAAAATAACATTTGTGTTAAAATATAAAATGCATTGTATGTATATCATCGTTTTGTGTCATGTTATAAAATATAAAATGCATTGTATGTATAGCATCGTTTTGTGTCATGTTATAAAATATAAAATGCATTGTATGTATAGCATCGTTTTGTGTCATGTTATAAAATATAAAATGCATTGTATGTATAGCATCGTTTTGTGTCATGTTATAAAATATAAAATGCATTGTATGTATAGCATCGTTTTGTGTCATGTTATAAAATATAAAATGCATTGTATGTATAGCATCGTTTTGTGTCATGTTATAAAATATAAAATGCATTGTATGTATAGCATCGTTTTGTGTCATGTTATAAAATATAAAATGCATTGTATGTATAGCATCGTTTTGTGTCATGTTATAAAATATAAAATGCATTGTATGTATAGCAACGTTTTGTGTCATGTTATAAAATATAAAATGCATTGTATGTATAGCATCGTTTTGTGTCATGTTATAAAATATAAAATGCATTGTATGTATAGCATCGTTTTGTGTCATGTTATAAAATATAAAATGCATTGTATGTATAGCATCGTTTTGTGTCATGTTATAAAATATAAAATGCATTGTATGTATAGCATCGTTTTGTGTCATGTTATAAAATATAAAATGCATTGTATGTATAGCATCGTTTTTGTCAATGTTAATATAAGAAACTTCATTGTATGAAAATAGAATTTTGTCAATATTAAAATAGAATTGCAATCGTATGTTAATTGGAAAATGTTGTATGTTAATATAGAAAATGTCACCGTATGTTAAATTAACATTTTTAGTTATGTTAATTTAGAAAATGGTCATTGTATGAAAATGACATTTGTGTCAAATGTTAATATAGAAGATAATAAAAGAATGTATTGTATGTGAAATAGCATTATTTTCAATGTTAATAAAAAGAAGATGAAGTGTATGTAAATTTAACATCATTCACAATGTTAAATAAAAAGAAAGTTCCACCGTATGATAGTTACACTATTTTATAATGTTAAGATTTAAAGAACTTGACCGTAGGAAGAATATACATTATTTATAATGTATATAGAAAGAGAATGTACCTCGTAGGAAGGATATACATTATTTATAATGCAGATAAAAAGAGAATCTTACCATAGGTAAAACACACACTATTTATAATGTGTATAAAAAGGAAATTTACGCCATAGGAAAATGTACATTATTTATAATATAATTGGAAAAGATAGATGAAAGGTAATAAATGGGATGATGTTTTATAATTTACATTTTTAAATGTGAATTATAAAGTATAAAATGAAAACAAAATAAAAAGAACCATTCACCGCCTAATTATGAAATATATCTTCATGTAAGTTAAAGAAGTGAAAAGGTAAAAAGGAGAGATGGATGTAAGGACGGTGAGTTAAGCGTATTATTTATATATATTATATATAATATATATATAATTAAAATATAACGAATCGAGCGCGGTAGTTCACGTTTTGAAAATGAACTTTTAAACGATTATACAGGAAGATCCGACCGTCGGATTTTCCCAAAACTGAAACTGTTAGGACCGTCTTGGAAAAACCTTACCAACGACATAAGTTGCGTTAAAATCCAACGGTTAGATTTTGAGAAATGTAAAAATCAAAATGGACGGAAAACAGCGCCAGTGTCACCTTTGACCTGAAGCGTCGTAAAATAAAGAAATTAATTATATTAAATAATTAAGGCAAGGATAAATCGTTATAAAACAACATAACGATATGAAATGTGTTTTTCTCAAATTTATGAATACGAGATTATTTGGAAAGTCCGGATTTATTCCATTCCAAATGATTGTACGATTTCAAGAGTCTAAATATGAAGACGGCGTATGAAGACCGTAAAATCTTCCCTCGAATGGACAACGATCAAGACTCTGAATTGGGTAGCTCCCGATTCAAGAGTCGTGGTAATTGTCCAAACGTACGCGTTGGTTTCACGGATTTGACCCTCGCTCAGACCCAGAGCATGGGTGTAAATGGATGGTGTGTCTGACATCGTACCCCATTAAATATCATGTTGTCGATTTTCTGTTAACGTATAAATGATTGGTGGTAGAGAATTTATTCTCTACTTAACACCCTTTTATATATTGACAGACGGTCAATGGTACGGTATGGAGTGACGGTGTGGCGTGCTAAGATGAAATGATTAAGGTTTCTTGTTGAAAAGCAGAACCTTGTGTAACACCCCGCCTCCGCTAGGGTCACTCGCAAAGGAATGCACTAGCTTTAGAGGGGCATTATTGGTAAACATGCACAGAAATATCACAAGACAGAACATATAAAATAGCGGAAGTAAAATCGAACTTTCATAAATTCAATAATTAAGGTCTAAAGCCTTTTACATCAGAGTACATCAACACCTGTCTTGCAATAGTAAAGAAGCATAAAGACTTTTTCATAAATTATTCCCCAAGTAAAAAAAACAGTAAAGTAGCCATAGCCAAGAGAAGTCCAAGCCATCCATGATGACCTTCAAGCAGAAGAAGTCCGAACTAAACAGCATTGTTTCCTCCCTGAAACCTGGGGGGGGAAACGGAAGAAAAGAGGCGAAACAAAACGGGTCAGTCAAAAAGACTGAGTAAGTCCTATCTACTTCCAGTATAAAAACAGGTAAAGGTAACATGACATGCATAAATTGAAAGTAAACATAAGGATAACTACAAGATAGATAAACCAGGGTAGCCGGTTGAACTACTGTGGCAAAGTAAACTAAGGTATCATGATAAACTACGGTGTTATGATAAGTCAAGGTATCACATCGTCAGATTTCTATCGAGCACATTATCCCAAGGTATCTACCCCGTCTAACATCCCACGGTATCTATTATGTATATTCTTCCTAGTTCTAACATGTATATTTGCTCTGCACCTCTCGTACTAGTATCCCTACCCGCGTCATGTGTTAACCATGAATGTCCCTTGCTCAAAGTCGTGTAATGGTCCATGTCAACCTAATATATCGCATATATAGGTTACTCAAATCATATGTTTCTTTCCATGTATATAAGTTCAGTCCTTTGCCGTACCTCGTACGGGCTTCCTCATGTCGTATTATCCTTGAAATCGTTTGGACTGTCACCCTTGTTCTAGCTAGGCTCTTCTATATGAATCATCGTTTGAACTACTAGGACTTACGCCACCTAGCACCACTAGGGATTACGCTTACCTATTGCACGCTTTCGTATTTCGGTTTGGGTTAAACCACCTAGGCCACTAGGGATTACGCTAACCCTCAACCGCGCCCTTTTTCCCACGCATTCATCGTGAATCGTTTTTCTATAACTGTATGCACATGTATCACATCGTGCCATCCGAGTCCTGTCACAGGGCAAAACAAGAAATACAGGACTCGGTCGGGAGCTTTAGATTTATCTGCCGATGCAGATACTAAGGTCTGCTTTTCTACACGTGGCTATGGTCCCACGAGACCCCTCCCTCAACTAGTGAAAGGCAACACAAGAGAAAATCTTGCATGAGAACTACACTCCGGACAGCCCACATCCTACGGCCTACCTCACCCATAATTAGATAGCAATTATGGTCTGTTGGGTGTTCCCTGCCTTTCCGTACGTACACGCTTGACTCAAGATGGTAGATGATCGACGAACTTGCTATCTCGGGCACCTTATGTATTCGTCGACTCACTGCTATCCACCCCAGTCTTTAGGTCGCTCGCATAGCAACCAAGGCATATTCTTGGTTCTTCTACCGCAGACCTCAACCTCTCGTGAGCCTAGTATAATGACCTGGCAGCTCACAGAGGGATCCCAAGAATATCCTCATGTTCCCCGAAGCCGCTGCTTCGTTACCCAGTTCGTTGGAGCCTTTATCTAAATCAGATAGCCCGCTCCTACACGCCTACTTAAACGTTGACCTAACGTATCGGGTTACTAATCTATCTAAGAAATGGTCCAAATTTCCTTGACTAAGAATTATTACTTAGTTTCCCTTAACTAAGGTTTACCACTTAGCCTTATTTCCATAATCCTTGTTAACTATGGTTATTTACCTAATCCTCCGAATTAGGGTTTACCTAATGGGTTAAGTGTCACTTAAGTTCATAACTTAGCCCGTCTACAAACCATGTCAAAATTGGCTAAGTATCCAAGTCCAAGACTTAACCCTACAAACCATGTGTCAAATTGGCTAAGTATATTAAGCAATCCATAACTTAACCTCGTCTAATTATCATTTTAGATTGGTTAATTATATAAATTAACTTGACCTTGTCAAATTACCGAGTCAAATCGGTCAAGCGTATTCAAGTGATTCGTGACTTAGCCTTATCATGTTTTCACGTTATATTGGTTAAGTATGGGTTAACTTAACCTCCATAAATTCACGAGTTAGATTGGCTAAGTATAGGTCACTTAACCACATCCAATTAACGAGTTAGATTGGTTAAGTTTAGGTCACTTAACCACATCAAATCATCATGTATAATTGGTTAAGTATAAGTTGCTTAACCCCATTAAATTATCACATTAAGTTGGTTAAGTATTGGTTACTTAACCTTATTGAATTACCAAGTTTAAATTGGTTAAGTGTTTAACTTAACCCCATCGAATTACCGTGTTTAGATTAGTTAAGTGTGGATTACTTAACCCCATCTAATTACCGTGGTTAGGTTAGTTAAGTATCAATTACCTAACCCCGTCTAATTACCGTGTTTAGGTTAGTTAAGTCTTAATTACTTAACCTCATCTAATTACCAAGTCGGATTGGTTAAGTGTAAATTACTTAACCTCATTCCCTAATCATCTTGCATGGTTAAGTGTCATTAAGAAATCAAGTCCGGTCCCACTTAACCTACCCATTCGTGTCATATCGGTTAAGTGTCATTAGTCAAATTTACTTAACCTTATCATGTGGCATTAATTTAATTAATGCACTCTTAACCTCTCACATTAGACCTTGTTGTGGTTACTAGTTAAGCCGGGCGGGTCCGGGTAGATTTACACCACAACCTAGTCTAACCTCGGGTCTTAAGCGCGACATGACCAACTTCTCACATTGGGTCCTATTGTTTGCAACTACTAGTTAGGCCGGTCGGTTCCGGGTAGTTTTACGTTGCAAACTCAACCCAACCTCGAGTTGGCCACACTTATATTATCTAAGTTCATCATGCTTCCAAAACATGTTACAAGTTTTCAAGCATTTGGGTAGACCTAACTTAATAGGTAAATTCCCAAAGGGTAGACCTAACTTAATAGGTAAATTCCCAAGCTCATGTTTTTATGCATACTTACATGTCAACTTCCATGTCGTCTTTCAAGTCATATTTTCAAGTATAAACACATGTCATATTCAAGTTAAGATTTCGCGACATGTTCATGTTTATCTAACTACCCAAAATCGCTTTTTCCCAACGCAAGCAAAGCGAGTCAACATAGTAAGGATACTATGTCACATATTGGTCTCAAAACATGCATGATGCCAAAAAGGGCTTGGCTTCCACATGCATAACATCATAAAGGGGTTGGCCATAAACATGCATAGTGTCATAAGGTAATTTGGCCACAAACATGCATATTATCAAAAAGGGTTTGGCCACAAACTTGCATGTTAGCATAAGGGGTTTGGGTTCATAAACATGCATAAGCCCCAAAATCTTGTCTTAGCCAATGTTTCACAAGTAAAGTGGTTCTTAAAGGTTCATGCTAGCATTTCATGCATAAAGATCCAAACTTGCAAGTTAAACTAGGTTATGCATAGCATGAGAGGCATGATTAAGTCACTCACATGGCCTAAAATCATAAACATGAACACAAGAGGCAAAGTAAGGTTCATATAGGTTCGCATAATCATGTTTAGCCTCATTTTATCCCATGTCATTATCAAAACTACCGTTTCCATCTAAAAGTAGCTAGAACTTACTTAGTTAGGCCTAGGGAAAGAAGCATGAATCATCTTGGCTAAGAAAGGTGCCTCCTTTGTTGAAGAACCTTCATGAAACTCGCATAGCAATGTTGATTTGGCCTCTATTTGGTGTAGCAAGCTTGCACCTTTTGATTTGAACCCGATTTGAATGCATAGGCTTTAGGAAAAGGGGATGGAGGCCATGATCACTTGGCATTTGGGCAGCACTTCGTGGAGAGGGTGAGTTATGAAGGTTTAGGGGGGGCTTAGGGGTGTTTTTATAGAGATTAGGAGTGTTTTAGGCCATAGGATTAGATCTAGGATAGATTAGGACCATCAGATCTCGGAAGCTTCCAGAATCAGCCCAAGAACAAGACCAGGTGAGACAAATAGGTGCGCCAGGCAACTTGCCCCGGCCACCCCCTGTCGACAGGCAAGTCGACAGGGCTGTCGACTTGGTCTGGGCCCAAGTCGACAGGCCTGTCGACAGCCCTGTCGACATGGCCTAGGCGGGTAACTTCCCGCCTAGCCCCAGACCTGATTTTCAAAGCTGTTTCCGAAATTCAAATTTCCAGAAACCTTCTTTGGGCCTTTTACGGGTCATACGGACTCCGATTCTCGAAAACTCGGACTCTATTTCGCGTATTTTTCCGAGACGAACGCAATGGCATAGCCCGATTCACTTGATTCAGAATTTATAATTTAATTCTGTCTTGATTCTTGATTTAACGTGTTGTAAAAATTCGGGTTGTTACATTCTCCCCTTCTTAAAGGATTTCGTCCTCGAAATCTCAAAGTTAGGAAGAACATATCCTACCATCCATCATCCATCTACTCAAACCATCATGCACAAGCAACCATTGTCCTTAGACGACTCCTAATGCTTTATGAATGTATGCAAAACGTGTGTGTACATGTTCCTTAGCTAATGCTAATGATCAGGCCTGAAAAATCTTTTGAATTCAAAAATATGTTTAGTGCTATGAATCCATCATGTATGCAAATAGTCCTAGTCATATACACTATATGCGTGCACAAACATTCAACCATATGCAACATCCGCATGATAACACATTCAATTTCATCCATAAACCAGTATAAATACTCGTGCATATGCAATATGAAATGTGACCGAGTCGAGCTAATATCTAATGTAAATTCGCACATCCACGAGCAACTACTTGCAACCATTTGCAACCATATCAACCATAACATGTTTCAAATACATGTTTACATCCACAGGATTCTACCTAAGATTCCCTGAAACAGGGTCGAGAAGATAAACAAAACAAACTCCGTACGGGGTTTGTAACAGAGACAGGACCGAGAGGATATCCATAAAAGATAGCCTACAAGCAAGCTCAACAGAAAAACAGGGATCGAGGATATATTCCCAAAAGAGATATCATGCACGTATTTAATCTTCAGTCTCCTGAGTCGCATTACCTTGAGCTTAGTTCCATCGTGCCTTGACCGCCCCTTTTACTTCACGATTTCGCAGCTTCTTATTTCCTGTTTCCATAACATGAGTTGGAACTCATTTCCTCGTCGCCTCTCGTTCCACTTGCACTTATTCTCCTTCTAGAATACTTGGCGCAAACAGGATTGCGTACACATTATTCCATGCGAGCCCTCAAAATTCACTAGTGAATCCTGGACCTTGTACCATAAGGTATTCCACGTAGAAAAACTTCCTCTTGAAAGTAAACAAGTTACCATGCGCACTTACTAGGGTAATTCCCATAACCCATACATAATCGAAGTAAACCATCCGTCTTATTAGCGAACACCATTCGATCGGGTTTCTAATTTCCAACAAAGGCATCTAGGGATTCTAAGTAACTAATCATGACAGAACCCAAAAGGTTACGCGATACTTCAAGGGTATTACCAAAGCAAGCCAAGAGTCTAACTACCCTCCTTCTAAAACCGAGAGTGGCACCCCTTACTGGATAACCACTTCATCCCTAGAATCCATCCACAACTTATAAACATAAGCATTATTTCCAAGCTCAACACTTGATATAGACATTCTCAAATCCAAACAAGCCATGAGTAAATGGACCGATCTTCCAATAGGACTTGAGACAAAAACGGGATCCTCTCCTACGCTAGTACTAAGGTGCAGAGACTCAACTATCGAAGCGGACTTAAAAGATGCGGTGATCAAAACAAAGTCCCGACAGGATGATAGAGAAGAAAAGCTAAACCTTTAACAAGATCGTTACCCTCCTTCTGAGGTACCCTAGAAATGAGAGCATACTATTGCCCTCCGAATGATCTTGTCCCTGTTCCATGATACTTAACTATCCGTCCCGTTTCACCATGCCAAAGGTACTCTCTCGTCATGGGTTTCATTGTTCATCTTTCTCCCTCCTTTTAGGACTCAGCCATACCAACATGTTGCTTATCCCTGAGCTCGTATCCTTTATCCTTGATCTTACTATCCTTTCATGGATAACTCTGCAACGGTCTCTCGAGAACCACCTCCATCGTACGGGAAACACTTACGCAGCTAGAAAGACTAGTCGCAGTCAAAACCACTGTGACTACAGATGGAGGAAAGAAAGGAAAAGAGATTCAATCAAGGAAACAAGGATAATGCTAATGGCCTTTGGGGAATAGCCTTTTTCTTTTTAAAAGAAAATTTTCTTGAAAAATGCTTCTTTGTAAACGGTTTTTCAAATAATTTTCAGAAGGTCTTTAAAAACTTTTGCCCAGTCTAGTAACCTTCTGCTCTGATACCAAATGTAACACCCCGCCTCCGCTAGGGTCACTCGCAAAGGAATGCACTAGCTTTAGAGGGGCATTATTGGTAAACATGCACAGAAATATCACAAGACAGAACATATAAAATAGCGGAAGTAAAATCGAACTTTCATAAATTCAATAATTAAGGTCTAAAGCCTTTTACATCAGAGTACATCAACACCTGTCTTGCAATAGTAAAGAAGCATAAAGACTTTTTCATAAATTATTCCCCAAGTAAAAAAAACAGTAAAGTAGCCATAGCCAAGAGAAGTCCAAGCCATCCATGATGACCTTCAAGCAGAAGAAGTCTGAACTAAACAGCATTGTTTCCTCCCTGAAACCTGGGGGGGGAACGGAAGAAAAGAGGCGAAACAAAACGGGTCAGTCAAAAAGACTGAGTAAGTCCTATCTACTTCCAGTATAAAAACAGGTAAAGGTAACATGACATGCATAAACTGAAAGTAAACATAAGGATAACTACAAGATAGATAAACCAGGGTAGCCGGTTGAACTACTGTGGCAAAGTAAACTAAGGTATCATGATAAACTACGGTGTTATGATAAGTCAAGGTATCACATCGTCAGATTTCTATCGAGCACATTATCCCAAGGTATCTACCCCGTCTAACATCCCACGGTATCTATTATGTATATTCTTCCTAGTTCTAACATGTATATTTGCTCTGCACCTCTCGTACTAGTATCCCTACCCGCGTCATGTGTTAACCATGAATGTCCCTTGCTCAAAGTCGTGTAATGGTCCATGTCAACCTAATATATCGCATATATAGGTTACTCAAATCATATGTTTCTTTCCATGTATATAAGTTCAGTCCTTTGCCGTACCTCGTACGGGCTTCCTCATGTCGTATTATCCTTGAAATCGTTTGGACTGTCACCCTTGTTCTAGCTAGGCTCTTCTATATGAATCATCGTTTGAACTACTAGGACTTACGCCACCTAGCACCACTAGGGATTACGCTTACCTATTGCACGCTTTCGTATTTCGGTTTGGGTTAAACCACCTAGGCCACTAGGGATTACGCTAACCCTCAACCGCGCCCTTTTTCCCACGCATTCATCGTGAATCGTTTTTCTATAACTGTATGCACATGTATCACATCGTGCGATCCGAGTCCTGTCACAGGGCAAAACAAGAAATACAGGACTCGGTCGGGAGCTTTAGATTTATCTGCCGATGCAGATACTAAGGTCTGCTTTTCTACACGTGGCTATGGTCCCACGAGACCCCTCCCTCAACTAGTGAAAGGCAACACAAGAGAAAATCTTGCATGAGAACTACACTCCGGCCAGCCCACATCCTACGGCCTACCTCACCCATAATTAGATAGCAATTATGGTCTGTTGGGTGTTCCCTGCCTTTCCGTACGTACACGCTTGACTCAAGATGGTAGATGATCGACGAACTTGCTATCTCGGGCACCTTATGTATTCGTCGACTCACTGCTATCCACCCCAGTCTTTAGGTCGCTCGCATAGCAACCAAGGCATATTCTTGGTTCTTCTACCGCAGACCTCAACCTCTCGTGAGCCTAGTATAATGACCTGGCAGCTCACAGAGGGATCCCAAGAATATCCTCACGTTCCCCGAAGCCGCTGCTTCGTTACCCAGTTCGTTGGAGCCTTTATCTAAATCAGATAGCCCGCTCCTACACGCCTACTTAAACGTTGACCTAACGTATCGGGTTACTAATCTATCTAAGAAATGGTCCAAATTTCCTTGACTAAGAATTATTACTTAGTTTCCCTTAACTAAGGTTTACCACTTAGCCTTATTTCCATAATCCTTGTTAACTATGGTTATTTACCTAATCCTCCGAATTAGGGTTTACCTAATGGGTTAAGTGTCACTTAAGTTCATAACTTAGCCCGTCTACAAACCATGTCAAAATTGGCTAAGTATCCAAGTCCAAGACTTAACCCTACAAACCATGTGTCAAGTTGGCTAAGTATATTAAGCAATCCATAACTTAACCTCGTCTAATTATCATTTTAGATTGGTTAATTATATAAATTAACTTGACCTTGTCAAATTACGGAGTCAAATCGGTCAAGCGTATTCAAGTGATTCGTGACTCATGTTTTCACGTTATATTGGTTAAGTATGGGTTAACTTAACCTCCATAAATTCACGAGTTAGATTGGCTAAGTATAGGTCACTTAACCACATCCAATTAACGAGTTAGATTGGTTAAGTTTAGGTCACTTAACCACATCAAATCATCATGTATAATTGGTTAAGTATAAGTTGCTTAACCCCATTAAATTATCACATTAAGTTGGTTAAGTATTGGTTACTTAACCTTATTGAATTACCAAGTTTAAATTGGTTAAGTGTTTAACTTAACCCCATCTGTAACAACCCGAAAATCTGGGCCAGTTTAAAATTTTTATTTTGGCAATTTTAGCGAATTTTGATTATTTAAAATGAATTATTTTAAATAATATCGACGTGAAATTTATTTTGAATATAATTCGAACGTATATATTATACGCGTCGTCGTTAGAATATAAATATTTATATATAATTAAAAAAAGGAATTGAAAATGGCGCGGTAGTTCGATAATTCGATTTCAAACTTCAATTGAATGTACCGGGTGCAAAACAATCCGGATTTTAGTGAAACCAGAAATCATAGGATCTATTTGATAGTATCTTTCCAACGAATCCGAAGAATCGAGATTTCATTGCGGGAATCAAAAGATATGTCCAGTTGAAAATTCTGAATAGTCGCTATAGAATTCAGGACCTTAAAAATAGACATTTTGCCAATGGCCTCAGAATTCGACGAAACTAGCTTTGTTAGGACCGTATCGTCAATACGAAGCTAGAAAATATTTTTCGGGAATTTTTCTAGTTAGTGTGTGACCCCGGTAATTTGAAATGTACGTTTAAAATTCAATATAGTGATTTAAATGTAAATTTAACGGAAACTGATCGAAACGATCGAATTGGCTTACCGGGCATATCCTATTGTGTTCGGAATGGGGGTAATTAGCTAGGGGCGTCAGTCATTAGGTTTCGTTTGGAGATCAGAGCATTAAACAGATAATTGAAGAATTAAATAATATAATTAAATATATATATATACGGAAATAATTCTCCTAACCCTAGTCAAACGTTTTCCCTCAGTCAAACAAAAAAAAAAACCGCCACTCCCAAATCAAAAGCGACGGAACCCTAAATCGCCCCGCCCCGACTTCAACGCCCCACCGTCGCTGCTCCACTCCGCCTCCCCTCCGGCCTCCGGCAATCGCCACCCCCCCTTCCTTCCCTTCTCCTCTCTCCTCTTCGAACGGCGACAACTTCAACCCCAACGCACCCTCACAACCGCGCCGCCCAGCCTGCCTTGGCCCCACCGCCGGCGACTGGAGCCTTCCCCGACCACAGACGATGAACAGCGCCCCCCCCCCCCCCCCCCCACTCTCCAATTCGATTTTCCCCCGCTGTAAGTTTTTTTTTTCTCTTTCTCTCTTTAATTTTGTTTTCTTTTTCCCTATAAAGAGTTAGGACTTTTCATTTATGAAAGATTGTGAATTTTATAAATAAAAGTTTTGATTTTTATAGCTAAAAAGACTTGATTTTTTTTTTAGTGATTAAGATGAGATTTTTAATATGAAGTGGGCGTTGAAAAGATGGGATTTTTATTTTAGTGAATATCATATAAAAATGTGATTTTTATGTGAAGGATAATAATAGAAAGAAATGATTTTTACAAAGCAAAAGAAATAATTTTTATCTAAGTAATGAAGTAAAAGTATAATTTTTATATAAGTAACGAAATAAAAATATGATTTTTATCATATGAATAGCAAGCTAAAAATATAATTTTTATAATGAAAGTGAATTGGTAACGACAAGATTTTTATCGTATATTTGAAATATTTTTATGAAGATAAAAATTCGATTTTTACATATATGATGTAGCGGAAAAAAAAAATACGATTTTTATATATTGAATAGCGAAGTAAAAATCTGATTTTTCTATATATGAATGTGTAGTAAAAAATTTGATTTTTATTTATGTAGTGAATACGAATGACGAAAGTGACCAAAGAAGAAACGACGAAGATTTCCTACATATGAAGAGTCGTGGCGTTTGGTTTAGCTATTCGGTGAGAACCTCTCACTTTAAATTTCTTCTTCTAGTTATATATATATAGATATATACTAGGATGCAGACGGTGCTTAGTAGCACCCGACACCCGTCATCCACAGACCATGGATGGCTTGTTTGTTAAATTGTTTGGTTGTGTAGTTGGTTAGATTATTTGGTTTGAACTGAATTGTTTGGTGAAATAAAATTGATTTGACTGATGTGTGAATGGCGTGGGCCTTCACTAGACCGGGGATAAGGCTAGGCCTCGTCCCGTTTCTAGTATCGTGCCGTTATGCCGCCGAAATTTTCTAAAATATGTTAGAAAAATAAAAATATCATTTTTATTGTGTAAATGAAATGAATAGAAATTCATGTGTTAAAATAAAATATATTATCATTAAAAATATAGTTTTAACGTGAAAGTGAATAAATAAATATTTATAAACAAATCGGCCGATTTGTTTATATACACTGATTTGACTGATATTGAATGGGTCGATAAATTTTACACATCGCCCAACTACACAACTAAAAATCTGTGTTTGATTGTTTTTAACCCCACACGGGTGTTGGGATGAAATATGAATTTCACTCATCCTGATTGATTAAATATGTCGATCGATTGATTGACAGGCTGTTATAAGCGTAAGATATCTATATTTGATGCTTATACAGTGTAGTGCACTTTGGTTGATGGTTGATTGTTTATTATTGCTATTATATACATGTGTTGTATGGAATCCATATAATTAACGTTATATGGTGATTGATTGGGCCTCATTCCAATCGGGAAAGTAATGAATATTATAAAAGAAAATTCATGTGTTGAATATAAAAATAGTGATGTGTTGACAGTACTCATGTGTTGAGATTAGTCGTGTGTTGAAATAAATATAGATTCATGTGTTGAATGGGATAAATATTCATTTGTTGGATAGAATAAAGAAGTTTTGAAAATATAAAGCCGTGTTGATTAGATTGACGCCATTTTGACGTAAACGATATTTATATCGATTTTATTCATTTCGAAATGAACTGAATTGAAAACGATTTCGAAATGAATTGAAAACGATTTCGAAATGAACTGAATTGAAAACGATTTCGAAATGAATTGAAAACGATTTCGAAATGAATTGAATTGAAAACGATTTCGAAATGAATTGAATTGAAAACGATTTCGAAATGAATTGAAAACGATTTCGAAATGAATTGAATTGAAAACGATTTCGAAATGAATTGAATTGAAAACGATTTCGAAATGAATTGAATTGAAAACGATTTCGAAATGAATTGAATTGAAAACGATTTCGAAATGAATTGAATTGAAAACGATTTCGAAATGAATTGAATTGAAAACGATTTCGAAATGAATTGAATTGAAAACGATTTCGAAATGAATTGAAAACGATTTCGAAATGAATTGAAAACGATTTCGAAATGAATTGAATTGAAAACGATTTCGAAATGAATTGAATTGAAAACGATTTCGAAATGAATTGAATTGAAAGCGAATTCGAAATGAATTCAAATTGAATTGAATAGAAATGAATTTTAAAACGAATTTATAAAGAAGAATTCAATTTTGATTTGAATTGAAATGGAAGTTGAAATTGTTTTGAAACGAATGTAGAACTATTTATAAAATTCGTTTTAAAAGGAAATCGACGAAATATATATAATATATATATATTATATATATAATGGCCTGAATAGAACGCGCCGCGCCGCGGCAGTTCGTGAATTTCGACCATTTATTTCAAACGGACATTGCGGGAGATCCGACCGTCGGATTCTCCTAAAACCGGAACCGTTGGGTTCGTATCGAAGAGAGCTTTCCAATAAATATTAGAAATTTGAAATCTAACGGTTGGATTTGGAGTTATGTCCAAATCAAATTCGAGAAAGGTCGCTGTAAGTGCTGTTCGATGGCCGTTGTTGGAAATCGACTGTACGGGCCTTGGTAAAATTATTAAAAATATCTATAATTTGTGTAAAATCATAATATATGGATTGGAAAGAGTTGAGCTGGAAAATTCCACATTTGAAAAGATAAAAATAGATTTTTATCGAAATAAACTAGTTTTGAACTAGAATTAAAATCAATTTATTTTTGAAATAAATAAATTGAATTTGAAAGTGATTTTAAAAATAATCAATACTCCCAATACGTGGATTGGACTGGAGTTGAATCGAAATTATCTTCGGGATATTTCGATGTTGGATTTCGTGACTATACAAATATTGTTATGGGGATTTGAAAGATATATTTTATATCGTTATTTCCAATACGATATATGTTGGTTTCAGAATTTGATATTGAATGTAAGCCGATATATTTTCTATTCAGAGCCTTGTAATTAATATCAAATGTGATTTGGGTTTATCGTGAATCGTGTTTTAGAAGACATTGGTTCTTTAACCCAGTTAAAGGCAAGATATCGATTTTTGAGAAGATTAAAACTAAGTGGAGTTTTAATGAATCTTTAATTAGATTGAAAAAAATGAATTGATTATTTAAATTATCAAATCTGAAAGGTGATCGAGAATGGAGTACCACCAGTTTTGCTCCAAAGCGATAGTTAAATCTTTAATTAGATTTGAACGTGAAATGGTAATTAATTTTACCGATAACACAGTGGTGTTAGATGTGGAGTATTACCAGTTTTCTCCATGGGATATATAGGTTGGGATTGGGAAATAAAATAATAATTACTTCGGTGTGGTTCGCTAATCCCGACTAGTTTGGAAAACCATGATATGGTTTGAAATGATATCCAAAGGAAGATTAAAGAATAAATTTAGAAGAATTTATCTTGGATAAAATTAATGGGAACCTTTCCCTAAAAATGTGATTTTGTGAATAAAAGAATATTCTGAATTGGAATGAGGCGTTTGATGTGTTTGTGTAACATTTGTTTATCATATACGTGGGTTATTCAGAAAGGCCGGGTTTACACCCATTCTGAATAACCGATTCGACGAGATGTCGAAGATGAAGACGGTGGTTGAAGACCGGAAGTCTTCACATCGTTTGGATAATTACTGACGATCCTGATTGGGCTGTACACCCAAGAGGATGGAAATAGTTGGCGGTCGTCCAGACGTACTTGGAGATGGATGGATATGCGAGGAAAGTGCCTCCGGTTTCGTTCAGACCTAGAACGGACTTGTAAATGGATGGTGTGTCTGACATTGTATTCCTTTATATTGTATTTGTTGATCTCTGCTAAATATATATCTGTTTGGCGGCGGAGAATTTATTCTCTTGCTTAACGCCCTTCTCTGAGACATATGAGCTCAGAGGTTATATATTGGCAGAAATCAGTGGTACGATATGGATTGATAGTGTGGCATACTGAGATGCAGTGATCCAGACTTTTGTTGAAAAGCAAAGTTTGGTGGTTGATGATCAAAGCGCAGCTGATATAGCATGGCTTTGTGTATAGCGTTGATCCGCGAGCCTCACAGCCCGGAATGGTGGTAAACTGATGGTTTGATCAGTATACATTTTTAGTGTAGTGGATTCGGTCGACCGATATTGAGCTTCGTGCTCGGAGGGATAGAGTAAGCGGTGTTTTCTCTTGCTGGGACGTAAGCCGCGGTGATACTTGAGTCCCAAAAGTGCGGATGTGCATAGCGGTGTTTTCTCTCGCTGAGACGTAAGCCGCGGTGATTTGTACTACGCGGTCGATCTTTCGAATCAGGAGCCACCATGATGGAAATCCAATTTCCAATACGTGTATTTCGGCTTTATTTGTAGAGCCTAGTATGGCGACATAGTGGGATGGGGCACTCATGCCGTCTATGATTTATATTTATGATTGAAATTGTTCTTGACACTATACACTTATTATAGTATCAAATGATTTGTTTTAAACGTATCAAACATGTTTGGCTGTTATAAGGTAAAACCCTATCCTCCGGCTTGCGTTGCATTGTGTGATGGGACCTGGGTCTTATAATAGCTTCATTTTTCGAAAAAGCATTGCGCTGTTTATTCTATGCACTAGTATTCTTGGGAGGAAACCCGTTCCGTGTTATACGGCGTGGTCCCTTGAATTACTCTCTTTTAAAGTAAAGTTTTAAATAACTGTTTTAGTTCTCACACCAGTCACATGACTGACCTGGAGTTTATTGTTTTAACCTAAACTCTGGGTGCCCTTATTTTCGACACGGGCAGCTAGTAGTTTTGGTTTTGCAGATTTATATTCACAGGATCCTGGTTTACAGCTGGAATGATATCCGGAAAGCTTTGTATCCGTATATCTCTTCTAGTTGTGTATTGTATTATTTTCCGCTGCTAGGTATTTAAATGTAATTTAAATCTCTGATATTTCTGTGTAATATTCATTTATACTCTGTATATTCTTGTAATCTGATGCATTGTTGTAATAACAGTGAAATGTTCTTCTGTTTGTGTTCTGATTTGTCTTGTCCTCACAGTAATTCGTTCTTTCTCATCTCTTCGGAGACCGGGGAAGTTTCGGGTCGCTTCACCATCGAATTACCGTGTTTAGATTAGTTAAGTGTGGATTACTTAACCCCATCTAATTACCGTGGTTAGGTTAGTTAAGTATCAATTACCTAACCCCGTCTAATTACCCTGTTTAGGTTAGTTAAGTCTTAATTACTTAACCTCATCTAATTACCAAGTCGGATTGGTTAAGTGTAAATTACTTAACCTCATTCCCTAATCATCTTGCATGGTTAAGTGTCATTAAGAAATCAAGTCCGGTCCCACTTAACCTACCCATTCGTGTCATATCGGTTAAGTGTCATTAGTCAAATTTACTTAACCTTATCATGTGGCATTAATTTAATTAATGCACTCTTAACCTCTCACATTAGACCTTGTTGTGGTTACTAGTTAAGCCGGGCGGGTCCGGGTAGATTTACACCACAACCTAGTCTAACCTCGGGTCTTAAGCGCGACATGACCAACTTCTCACATTGGGTCCTATTGTTTGCAACTACTAGTTAGGCCGGTCGGTTCCGGGTAGTTTTACGTTGCAAACTCAACCCAACCTCGAGTTGGCCACACTTATATTATCTAAGTTCATCATGCTTCCAAAACATGTTACAAGTTTTCAAGCATTTGGGTAGACCTAACTTAATAGGTAAATTCCCAAAGGGTAGACCTAACTTAATAGGTAAATTCCCAAGCTCATGTTTTTATGCATACTTACATGTCAACTTCCATGTCGTCTTTCAAGTCATATTTTCAAGTATAAACACATGTCATATTCAAGTTAAGATTTCGCGACATGTTCATGTTTATCTAACTACCCAAAATCGTGTTTTCCCAACGCAAGCAAAGCGAGTCAACATAGTAAGGATACTATGTCACATATTGGTCTCAAAACATGCATGATGCCAAAAAGGGCTTGGCTTCCACATGCATAACATCATAAAGGGGTTGGCCATAAACATGCATAGTGTCATAAGGTAATTTGGCCACAAACATGCATATTATCAAAAAGGGTTTGGCCACAAACTTGCATGTTAGCATAAGGGGTTTGGGTTCATAAACATGCATAAGCCCCAAAATCTTGTCTTAGCCAATGTTTCACAAGTAAAGTGGTTCCTAAAGGTTCATGCTAGCATTTCATGCATAAAGATCCAAACTTGCAAGTTAAACTAGGTTATGCATAGCATGAGAGGCATGATTAAGTCACTCACATGGCCTAAAATCATAAACATGAACACAAGAGGCAAAGTAAAGTTCATATAGGTTCGCATAATCATGTTTAGCCTCATTTTATCCCATGTCATTATCAAAACTACCGTTTCCATCTAAAAGTAGCTAGAACTTACTTAGTTAGGCCTAGGGAAAGAAGCATGAATCATCTTGGCTAAGAAAGGTGCCTCCTTTGTTGAAGAACCTTCATGAAACTCGCATAGCAATGTTGATTTGGCCTCTATTTGGTGTAGCAAGCTTGCACCTTTTGATTTGAACCCGATTTGAATGCATAGGCTTTAGGAAAAGGGGATGGAGGCCATGATCACTTGGCATTTGGGCAGCACTTCGTGGAGAGGGTGAGTTATGAAGGTTTAGGGGGGCTTAGGGGTGTTTTTATAGAGATTAGGAGTGTTTTAGGCCATAGGATTAGATCTAGGATAGATTAGGACCATCAGATCTCGGAAGCTTCCAGAATCAGCCCAAGAACAAGACCAGGTGAGACAAATAGGTGCGCCAGGCAACTTGCCCCGGCCACCCCCTGTCGACAGGCAAGTCGACAGGGCTGTCGACTTGGTCTGGGCCCAAGTCGACAGGCCTGTCGACAGCCCTGTCGACATGGCCTAGGCGGGTAACTTCCCGCCTAGCCCCAGACCTGATTTTCAAAGCTGTTTCCGAAATTCAAATTTCCAGAAACCTTCTTTGGGCCTTTTACGGGTCATACGAACTCCGATTCTCGAAAACTCGGACTCTATTTCGCGTATTTTTCCGAGATGAACGCAATGGCATAGCCCGATTCACTTGATTCAGAATTTATAATTTAATTCTGTCTTGATTCTTGATTTAACGTGTTGTAAAAATTCGGGTTGTTACACCTTGTGGTATGGGATGCATGACTTCACAAGCCTCACACACCGGTTGAGTCTAAAAAGGGGGAAGGGAACGCAGGGAAAGTAGTACGTTTCTTTCTAGTTAGTAGTCATTTTACTTTTGTGGATGATGAAATGAGGCGCCTCGGATAGGTCCTATAGGACCGGGGAACGTGTGCTTAGGAATTGCCAATCCTCTAAGCTGTATTTGAGGACCGGCCCTGCCATTTCCAAGGGTTAACTGCGGGTAATCCTGAGGCATTAACTAGAGTGTCTCGAATCGGTAAGGAGTCCTCCCTAGCCTGGACTCATGATGGAAACCCAACTTTCCAATACGAACCCGACGGATTTGATTGTATTGCTAGTATTGGAGGCATAGTATATGGTACCTATGCTTCCTATGATTGATATCTATAATTTGAATTGTTTTGAAACCTATACACCCTAATAATAGTATTAGTTTCGTATTTGGCGTATTTTAGCATGTTTAACCACCATAAGGTAAAACTTTATCCTCTTGGTGTGCGTTGCATTGTGTGATGGGACCTGAGTCTTATGGTGGTTCCATTTTTCAAAATACATTGCGTTGTGTTACGTTTATTTATCTGTACTAAACACTGTAATTATGCACGGCAATCCATTGGTACAACCCGTTCCGCGTTAGCGGCGTGGTCTTTGGATTCGCCTTATTTTAGTAGTAATTTTAGTTAAGAATTCTCACACCAGTCCCACGACTGACCCATCGTTTGTTTCACCTTTTGCAAACTTGGGTGCCCTCTCCTTCTCACGGGCAGCCAAGTAGACAGGTTTACTCTTTACTTGGAGTTTTTCTTTGGAGTAGCTTATATTCTCTCTCTTGGGATTGCTTTGGTGAAGAGGTGATTACTTGGAGCTTCGAAGACTCTCTATCTTTTGCTTTATCGCATTCTCCTTTTTTTTTATTTCAGACATTGAACTTATTTCCATTTCATGTTATTTAATTTGGAGTTGGAACTTATGTCATTTTCTGAAAACTTGTTGTAATAATTTAGATTCTGTGATTGTGGATTTCTATTGCTGATAACATTATATATCCGCTGCTATGATGTTGTTACTTTATGGATTTCCTGTGCTATGTTGTTTCCTATGACTTGCTATATTATAATTATGTTGTATTCCATATGATTTCTCCTTGCTTTCACTCCGTGGAAGTTTGGGGTCATCACATAAACAAGATTGTTTATCAAAATCAAACAATTTTTACAATCAGAGCTTGAACAATTTTTAGAGTACTCAAGTTTTAACCCCACATCATTAATTTTGCTGCTCAACTCATGATTTTTAGATTTTAGAGATTTGTTTTTCTGTTGGAGTTTATCAACAGATTTAGTTAAATCGGTACACATATAAACTAAATCTTCGTATGAAAAATTTGTTGTCTCATCGTCTCCATCGTTTGATCTACTTGAATTTTATGTTTCTCCTTTCAAGCATAGATTTGAATCTGAGTTGATCTTCTGGGGTTTTGAGCTGTTGTTGTCAATTCTTCCATACTTCGTATCGAGAGTATTCCTGATTTCCTGTGCAGCAAACAATGAGAGATATGGTTATATTGGTCATCATCAATATAAATATAAAATATGAGTAGCACGAGAATTAAATCCAGTGTGATTCCTATCGACCATATCAAACCCATTAACAACAATATCCCAACATTAGTAATAACAGATTTTAAATAGGATTCCATTTCTGATTTCCAATTCAAAAAATATGTACCATTAAAAATAATTGGAATACGACTAGACTGCCTCTCACCGGGTTGACAACTAGGGAATACCATGACTTCAGAGTTAATAAAATACATACTCTAATACCATTTGTTGGATCTTGATTAACCCTATAGGGGGTGAATAGGGTTTATTGGATTAATTCGAGATATTAAAAGTAATCATAACACATATTTCAGCAGAGAAAATAAATGCAGAAATAAAATAACACAGATTTTACCCCACTTCTGCAAACCCTGCTTACTGTTGCATTCCCCAAGGTTTTTTGCTAGAATTAAAAACGATCTCCCACATACAAAAACCTATAAACTCGCGACTCCCTTGTTAACCGCCTATACAGTCTTGTACACTCGCAAAACTTGTTGTTGTTCTAATTCTACGTTCAAAACCCTAAGCTGATTTAAAACCCTAAGATCAGAATTTCCCGAATTACAATCACGTAACTCGTAAACCCTAGTTAAAATCCTATAATTAGAAGACCCTAGTTTTTATAGAAAAACTAGAAAACACATTAAACGATTTACAACACAAAAATAAAGACTACTCAAATAAAATAAAACAATAAAATCCCCCTTCTCTAATTAAAACAAGGTCGGCCTCCCTTTTTATCTTCAATGCTTTGTCTTCAAAAAATAATGTCGGCCGTCTCTAAAAAATCAGGGCTTCGCTTTCCCCCTAGTCACGACTTCGAAATTGTTGAAAAATGTTCTCTGATTGTCTTCAGCTATCGTTCTTCTTGTTTGTCAATGATTTGGGATTCTCGATCGAAAAAACCGTGAGTTCCTTCTGATTTGTTTTTTTCTAATTGCTCTTGAATTGATGATTTTGGTTTTCGATATTGCCTATGATGAATTGGTGTTGAATATATAGGATATTGAAACCCTAATTCATCTCTGATTTCATTATGTGACTAGTCTTGATTACTGCGTGAATTTGTCCCCTTTGTTTCCACGGCTTTAATTGAAATTCTAGAAATAGTCTCTACGTGATTGTTGGTTTGCTTTGAATGATTGTCGTGATTTGTTGCCTTGTATGATTCATTGAAAACTGGAAAGATTTGTTTGAACACTTGCCCAAAAATGTGCATTCGAAAATTTGTGGAAGTGATTTAAAAACCGTGAAACAATATTTGAATTTTCTATCCAAAAATGTTTTTTAAGAATTTAACATATGCTTGTGTGTATTTTTGGAAACTCTGGAATTGTTCTTGCCTATAACAGAACTGTGATTTCTAGAAATAAATCCTTGGCCCTTGTAAAATCTTTGAATTAGTTCAATGCCATTAATATCTCCTTTAAATTTCTGGAAATAGATAAATGGTTCCATGCATGTTTTGTTTGCTTGAAAAACCTGATTTCCCATGGCTTTAAAATATCTTGATTGATTTCATTTCTTGAAACATTCAAATTTCTCTTGCATGCTGGAAATAATTTGAAATATGAAATTGATTTCTTGCCAAAAAAATAATAGTTATATCTGGAAATAACTTATGAGTTATTCTTTTCCAAAATGTGATTTACAAGCCATGAATCTTCTGTTTGATTTTCTTGGCATTTATGTTCTTGCCGAATTGAAATTTTCCCATTTTGCTCTACTAAAAAATTGTGCACACTTGAATTCTTGGATTGTTTTAAGTGATTTTTGCCAAAACCGATTTCTGAAACTTGTGACATAACTGGATACAATTTAAAATGTTTCTTGCCATAAAAATGTTTCTGCCAAGTTTGTATACTCTCCAGAAATTTATATGATTAAATCTTGCATGCCAGATTATATTTATTCCTTGTTTTCTCCATTGTTCATCTTTGAACTGCTGACCTTATGATGAATTACACACACACATACAAACACACACACACACACACACGCACACACACACACACACAAATATATATATATATATATATGTCCCTGGAATCTTGTTGTGCATGATTCTTTGTTTCACTCTAGCTCGATATGAGTAAATCTATGTACATAGGCTTACTGTGCTATCCATGTATGCTTTTACTTGCCGTCTTGAATTGCACTTCACTATTTTGTGCACTCTTTCTTGAACTATGCATATATATGCCACTTGCCATATTTTCACATGCACCTATTTCATGTAATTTTCTGTAGCATACAGTGTCTATGTACATGTGCATGTTTTTTGTTGTGGCATGGCTGCTGCATATTTAAACTGCTTCTTGTATCACTGTTGCACTTCACAAGTTTGAACTGTTGTTTGACTATGAAGTTATCTTGTGTATCGTATAAATGTGCACTTGCACAGTCCTGCTTGAATGTTCACTACAAGAAAAACCGAGAATAGCGACGGATTTTTAGCAACGGAAAATTCCGTCGCTAATTAGCGACGGATTTTCGTGGGCTTTGTAAGAGAGAATATTTTGGATTTTATATGTCACCTTATTATAAATTATTACCGTCAAATAGTAATTCTGTCGCTAAATCAATGGAATTTGCAGCATTTTACCGTCATAAAATATTTAACGCTAAATACCGTTGCTAATAGAGTCGGATTACCGTCGACATAATTTTGAAGCTATTTTTCCTGCAGTTTTCCAAGAGATTTGAAACGGAGTTTTATATTTATTATTTATAAAATGTTTTAAATTCGTGTTTTTACCTAGTAATTAATTAGTAAATTTAAATTTTAAACAATTAATGTTAATAATACATTAGTAATTAATAATCAATAATAACTATTAGAAGTAAATAAAATTCAATAGTTAATGCTGATTAATTTTTTTTTTGAAAATTAATGCTGATTAATTATTAATTACTATATAATATAAATAAGAGGTAATAGTAATTAATAAAATACATTGTTGTTCGATGTTTATTAATTTTGTTTTGATAATCAATGATTATTTAATAGTCTTTAATACGATTAATTAAATTAATATCAAGAAATTGTTAATACATATTTGCTTTTAAGAAATTGATTGGTACGTATTATTTGATAAATAATTGAATTTTTTTTTGGACTTTTGTATTTATTGTTTGTGAAATGTTTTGCGTTTGTGTTTTTACTTAGTAATTAATAAGTAAATTTCACATAAATTCCAGAACTCACAATTATAACTTATAATTAATTGTAAATAAGTAATAATTAGTAACTAATTTTCTCTTGTTAATTCCAATTTTGTATTTATTACATGCTAATTATAATTGTTAATTATATTTTATTATTTTTGAAATTCTAAAATTTGTTAAATTAAAATTTGAAAATTCATAAAATTTATAAACCAAAATTTAAAACTTTGTGATAACCCCAATTTTTATAGCTTTAAAATAGTATTATTTGATTAGTAAATTTATTTATATGTATGAAGAATAATATGGTTCTTTGCATATATATAAATATGAGTAGTTAAGTTGATATGAAAATACACATATTAGTTGTGTATTGTGTGAACCATGAAAGATTTGATTAAGTGATATAAAAGTTTGCTTAAGTATTATAAAATAGGTTTAAAATTGTTAAATGAAAAACCTAGGGGCAAAGTGGACATTTGGCAAGGGGAAAACCCTAATATCTTAACGGGTAAAAGAAAAATAAAATTAGCCGACCATTTCATTTTCATTCCTCTCGTTCAAAAAAATTAATATAAACAAAAATGGCCACAAGCCCTAGGGAAAAACCGGATTGGGGAAAATCAGATGTTAATCGTCTCGGTGCAGATATGAGATGGATTCACGTAAGGAAAGGATTCTGGATGAGAAGCAATAACAGATCTGTGAAATCGAAGGCCTAATCAAGCTCGGGAAGCACAAAATCAAGATTACACCCTCGGTGAGTGTATTTTCCCCCGTTTTACTTGGCACTAAGACCTCTATAGGTAGCCGTATTGCTTGTACCGCTTGCTGTATGCTCAGTTGAGCGACAGCTATATACTGAATGCGTGAATCGTGTGTTAGTTTTAAATTGATTTCTGTGATGGATGCTTTATTGCTTGAATGGCACGCTGATATAGTTAGTGATTGATGCTTTTCTAGCTGTTTTATGGTTGCAAACTGAATGTATAGATTAGGGTTATGTCTGGGATGAATGACCCTTGAATAAATTGCATATCACTGATTGTTGTGCATAAGTAAATGGTGAAAGTAGTGAGATCTTATTTGGGTATTCATATCAGGATTGGGTACGAATACAGGAGAATAAGGAATACAAACCAGATCAACTTAAGGAACTGGGGAAATTGAACAATTAAATTCGATTAGTTGTCTGGTGCTTGGATGCTTGGTTGCCAATGCATGATTTATTTTGTATATTGGATTGGTTACAGGTTTATGTATATGAACCGTTTAGTTTACCTACTAGAAAAACCTGAAGTATAAAGATCATCATGTGATATTCAGTAAATTATAGAAAGGGAAGTTTGTGACAAGCACAAACACCAGTTGATAAATACAGATTAATGTGAGAAATGTTTGTATATTGAATGATTGAATGCATTCTTTGTTGATGCTTAGATAGGTAATATATCTTCAGAAAAAGGAATTTAATTTTGATAGAAATGCCAGATGAGAGTCGAATGGATATATATATATATATATGTATATGTATATATATATATATATATGCACATTGTATGATGAATAAATGACTTGCTATGCATTGTTTAATCAGTTTAGAGTACATGCATAATGTTAACTCGTGGTCTGTTATGTATATATACATATATTTGTTTAAACAGAAATACATTAGTGTCTGATTGAAGAAAGCAAGGGTTGTTATACATATATTTGCTTAAACAGTGATACATATGTGTTGATTTGAGGAATACATGACCTATTATGTAAACATTTAGGCAGTTTAGTATATATATGTTTATAAAATGGTAAGCCCATGACCTGCAGTACATATATATGTATTGTAGGATGAACACCTAACCTGTTGTATGCTTAGATTAAACTGTAAACCAAGTATGATATAGTATGTCCCTGTTAGCTTAAATACCTGCTATTCGTATGTTCAGACAGTTTGATTAACACAAATGTGTGTATTTAGCAAACAAATAATCTGCTAAATATAAATCGTTTAGACAGTTTTATATGTAAGGGCTTTGTAAAGTGAACTTTTAACTTATTGTAATATAGGGTAGGCAGTTTTTAACATGATATTAAATATTGCTTAAAACTGTAATGAATTATCTGTATACCTAGAACACCATACATTATAAAATACACTCGTACCAGACGTTTTATGTCTGACCCTGTTGATTGCCCATGCAATCTCTGGGGTGTCTCATTCGAACGAGGCAGTCTGGGGTTTGTTTTACAGGTATGGATTGCTTGTTTCAGCTGTGTAATGGAGTAAAGAATTGGACTGTTAGGATGCATAGAAGTCAATATGTAATTGCAGATGCAAGATTTTGTGTATTTGAGTTTAATAATGTTGTGTACTAATTATATTGTGTAAACTGGGTAATAGATTTACATATATGTTACTCACTGTATGCTATTAAAATGATGTGAATTTGCCGAATATTGATATATGTATTCAGTGAACCATTTATATGGTCACTTAGGCATTGTGTATTTAAATGAAAGGAAAGTTTGTATGAACTTAAGTATGTTATTTGGTCCATTTGATAACTGAGTCATTTTATGTTGCTGGAAACAAAATTTTCACTGAATTAAGTTGGAGATGACAGTTTTGGAGTTATTTACATCTACTAGTGGAGAGGGCGCAGTGTATAATCCATATATGCTTGCGATGTCTCTTATATATGTATATATATTGTTATAATATAATTATATATTTAAATTTTTTAGTGTATGTAGTAAATCTGTGGAGTAAAAGTGATACTAGCATACAAACTAATGTATGGCATCTGCAATCTTATGGATTATCGATATTTCCTTTACTGAATTTGACATTGGACTTACTAATTATTCCTTTTAATTTTATGAGTCCTTGGTTCATTGCTAAAATTATATCTAAAATTTATTTTTCTTCATGTTGAAATTAATGTGAAATTTTAGTTTTGAATTTGTACAAACAGGATTGTGTTCTGTGTTCTGCACATGGAAAGATTGTGGAAACCTTAAGGTTGAAATGGTGTTAGCTAGGTTCTTTCTTCTTGAACATATTAATTGTTTCTTGTTGATTTTGTTATGGTAAAATATGTGTACTTTTTTCTAGTTCCGTGTATAGGTTGAGGATGTCACTCACTCTGGTCCAACCAAATTGGTGCTATACTTCACTGGTGCCACCAATATTCTTTATACTTTTGGTGGTCATGCAGTCATAGTGTATGTATATACTATATTGCACTATTTTTGTCCTAACTTTCTATATGCTTTAAGCAACATCACTGCACAAAAATTGTTAATAGTTGGTAAAAGATGACCGTATTTGTCACCCTCCAAAAACAATGGGATGTTTTTTTTCTTTTATGTTTATTTAAAAAAAATATTAAATGAAAAAAACACAACTTGACAATCAAATGGATTTCAGTATTTGCTTCTGGGTGGTTTCTTCTATTTCAGTGTTTATGACTAAGGAGGCAGACAAGCCATATTGTGTTATGATGAAGTATCTTTTCCACTGCTTAATCAATTGGTACCCTCCTATTTTTCCATAAGCAAATATTACCCAACTAATTACTGATGACTTGAATATAATTGAAGTTCTCCCATAGTACATTACTAGTTTTAGCCTTTGGGACCATTTAAGGTAAAAAGAAGAGATAGCGTTGCTGGATGAAGTACTAAATTGTACTAATTTTAGAAAAGTATTCTTTTTATATAAGCCTTTACAGTTATATCATACCCCTATATTGAATATATCTCCTTTGTTTAATTTAAATTGTCTACTCGGTTACAACATAAACATATTTTTTAGTTTCTATTCTGTTGTCATGAGCTAATGTCTGCTTGGTTGAAGAGTTTCAGATTCACTATCTCTTTGTGTTTAGAGGGGAGCTCATATGCCTTGCTACTATAAATGGTCTTACTATATCCAAAGAATTTCAAGTCTTCAAGGCTTATTTTTGTGGGTTGAAGTGGAGGAGGATAAATGATGCTTCTGATCTCCTGTTCTTTCTTTTGACGAAAAAGATTGTGTGTTGAAGGCGGTATTGATTATGCTTCGAAAGGAAGATGGTGTTGATTATGCTTCGAAATGAAGAGGAAGTGGAACAATGCTACAAATAATGGTGTAGATTGAAATTGATTTGCAGTTTATGTCTTTGAGTTGTTGTTTTGTAGTAAAGAATGTTGTTCAAATTAAATTTTTGTAGCTTTGTTTTCGTAGTTGGAAGAAATAATTCACAGATTGAAATGATTTGTTATATAATTTGCTTATAGCGTATTGTTAATTTTATCATATTGTTTACGTTTATTTTGTATAATTTGCTTATACCATCCGCTTGTTAAATGCTGAATAGTAAGGGTTTACCAATAAGAAAAGAAGCCTGATTTTTTGTTAAAACTTTTTGTCGCTAATCCCTTGGTAATTAGTAAGGGTTTACCGACTGTTTTTGTAAATAATATTTTATACTAAATTAATAATTCGTCGGTATATAAATAAAAATTAAAATAAAAGTAAATTAATAAATAATATTTATTTTTGTTATAAAATTAGTAAAATGACGGTAAATTATCGGAAAATTCATGCTAAATTCCGTCGCAAAATTTGACACAGACACCGTCATGGTTTTTGCCGACTATACCTTTATGTAGGAAATCCGTCGCTAATGCCTGTTTAGCGACGGATTAGCAGCGTTTTTTGCCGCTGCTATTTACTATTTTTCTTGTAGTGGTTTATACATGTGCATTTGCGCACTTGTACGTGCTCACTGTTGATTGTTCCATTTGTGTTCTTTTGGGCTAGTGTACTTGAGTTGTTGCTTCTCCTGTTTGCACCTGTCTTGCTTTAGAAATTGTGTACACTGTGGCTTGCATGCCTATGAAACTGTCTTATATGACATGCATCCATTCCACTTTGAGCAATCTGCCCCATGCTCCTTTTTCATTTGTTGTTTGTATGCTTGTTTACACTCATGACTTTTAATCTGGGCTTTATGTATATTGGATGTGTATATGCACCCTGGCTTTGGTTTGACCTGTGTTGTGTCCCTGTCCTCTTGTTGTACTCTTTTTTGTTGTTGTACAGTGTGCATTGGATTGAACTGTGTACATTAGTATATGGTCGAGCTGTGTACATCTTGATTGGCTTGAGTATTTTGAACTCGCACACTTGTACCATTAAAAAGTCATGTTGAACCATTGTTCGTGCTATGTATATATACATATACATATATATGTATGTATGTATATGCACAGATGTGTATATATGTGTATGTTTGTGTCTGCATATGTACTGAATTTCTTGGTTTATGTCCATTCACGATGTTTGACCGTATATACATACACATGTATGTGTATACATGTATAGTGCACGTGCAAAAATATATATGTGAGCACTACAAACGATGACTACCTTTTGGTATTTATAGTGAATCACTGTAAATATCACAAGTAGTCTAGACATAGATGGATGTACATATAAATCAGACAAGTTAGAAAAATGATGAGAAACACACTAGAACAATCCGAGGCAAATAAAAAATTAAAATAAATTTATATTTGTTCAGATTCATATTTGTTTAGTTCCAGTCTACTGTGTATTTATTTCTATGACAGGTAAGCAAAAGACTGGATCGACAGAGAAGCTGACTGCTGCTGACATAAGACAAGTTTGTGACAGAATATATACGACTAAGTGAATGTACAACTGAGTGAATGTAACTGAACATTGAGTGTTGTAATGAGGAACATATGTATCAAAAGAAATTGAATGTGAAACGGAATGTATTGTATTACAGTGTGATGTACATATAATGGAGTTATAAATCTGTACTGTTCAAGTGTATAAATAAAATATTATATTTCAAATATTTAAATTCTTGTGCAGTAGTATTTTTTTATATAAATATTATATTCTGTCTGTGATGTAGTGGAATAGTACAATGACAAACACATTTATAATAATATATATGTTTGTTATCATTAAACAAAAATGATAGAATTGTTATATACAACACCTATCCCATCACATCTGAGCCTATGACATAAAGAAGGAGCAGTATTCTGGGAAAACCAAGGCAATCTCGTATTGCGACCAGCATAGTAGGTAGAGTAGGGAAAACTTTGCTAATTTAAAAAGAGGTATTTATTGTTCTTCAATAATCATTTTGTAAGAAATAAAGGAATTCTTATTAAAGAATGTTTTATTTAAAAAGACGAATGTAAACACATTAGGAAAATAAGAAACATCACACTCTTTGTAAATGGGTTGCATTTTAAAGGAAAATGAAAATTTAATACTTTAGGTTTTAATGAGACATTAAATGCTCATTTTTGAATTCAGTAAATTTTGATGAATTGTTTAAATATATGATAAAAATTAACAATAGCATGAAAATATATTTATTTTGGAAAACTGCTAAAATTACACTTTTGCAAAAGAAATAATCTTGGAGTAAATAATGATAGAAAATTAGATAAGTCAGAGTTAGGTTCAAAGGTTAGATAAGAATAAGTTGTACAACCTAATATGGATTGCATCAGTTCCAAAAGAAATAATCCAGGATTTTCTAAATCAATCTTTGATTGTAAACTAGGTTCCCTTAGATAGCTTAGTTTATAAATTCGTATGTTTATAGTTGTATCTAGTGATTAGTAATATACATACATCGATATAGGACAAGTTACATAATTTAGGATGAGGGTTGTTATTGACGCTCCAAATATTGTTATGGGGGGACCAATTTTTTATTTTTCAAAAAAATTGTTAAGGGTTGTACCAATAAGAAAGTAGCCCTTTAACAAATAAATGTAATTTTACCTTATTACCCATTTAAGCTTAATTTTACTCTTATGTTCATTAATCTATTTTTTAATGGTTAATCAACACCATCAACTATGGAGAAATCAACCCCCTTGACCGAACTAAAATCATTATTACGACATCCCCTGTCGAAATAAAAAAATTACGTCCAGTAATTCCCCAAAATTTTCAAAATTCGATTAGTCGATTTGATTAATTACACCAAAATCGAGACTTTTAAAACGAAGAAATTTAACTACAACCATCGAAATAAAGAAGAATGAAGATCAATATCACGTACCTTTCGATTAGCTTCTTCGCTATCCCACAATCTAGTAGAGAGGAAAGTGATGTTTTCTTCGTTCTCACCATTTTTTCTTTGACTTTGCCTTGACGTTATTTGCAATTGAACGATTTAGGGTTTTTGTGATTTAGGGGACTGATTATTTCACGATGAGTAATTTTTAAAATTAGGGGTAAAAGCGTAAGAAATAAAAAAAAATCGTCACCTACATTGAGTGTCCTTAAAATTTGGCCTCTCCCTTAACAGAAAATGGAGTGTCAATAACAGCACCCTTTAGGATTCATGGATGTTAATTGCAAATTTAATGGATAATAAATTTGTAATTAATAAGATAAAAATGGAATTCATAGGGACTGATTGGAATAAATTGATATATTCTCAAGGAGGTAAAAGAAATTAAGTAAGAATTTGTTAAATGGTCCAAATTCATTCTATTATGGGTATACTAATCAGGATTATGGACATACCATAACTATAAGAAAAGCAAAAATGAAAAATTGAGAAAATAAAAATTATTAGAATGATATGTTAAGTTTGCAATAAAGGATTAAGACTTCAATACTATTTATACCACTTGGTTGTAAATGATAACTTCCACAATAATTTTCTTTTCTTAGGTTTTGAGGTTGTAAGTGCTAGTAGTCTCCCGTGATGATTGGAAAATGGTATAAGGTGGTGAAAGTAATGTATCCCTATTTATAATTGTGTTGATTGGGATTTAAAACCACTTTGTAAGTTTTATTGTGAATAAGAAAGTTGTTTTGGGATATTTAACCAACGATTAACCACATATGGAATATAGGAGTTAACAAGGAATTAGATTTGCAACCAATTATGAGGAATGCCTTGATGTCATAATTTTAGAATATTGAGTAAAAGGATGTTTAACTTCTAGAATGTCATCCTTAGCAATAAAAATTTAACGCATGAGACAAAGAAACAGGCCCAGCCGCGTAAATGTAGGATTTCCGTAATTACCCTTTTTAGCTTAAATCTAGCTGTGTTTTGAGTTGTTCAAGTATATCTATTTAATTTTTATATATTAGCCCTTTTATCATTTTTTCACAAAAAGACTATCTGAAATTGTAAGGAATATGCACAAATTATAAAGGAGGAGATGTGTAAATTTACGTGTTTGCATGTAGTTTATATTATCTATTCCAAATAAAAGAATACCCATTCCTTGTAATTTTAATAAGTCAATACTCTTTCCTTATTGTTAATTGGGCAAATTTATGAAAATTATAGCAAAGGAGCTTTTATAAAAATTGAATTTCAACATATCAGAACATAGATAGATTGTTCTAGTTATTAGTATGGACTAGAACATAAATTAATTTAATTTAGAAAGTTAGGTTTAGGAAATTTATTAGGTATAAGGATTTCTCATCAATTGTAGATAGTATAAATAATATTTATCTTTTACGGATTAACATAGTTACCTTTTTGGTAGTTGGTGGGCTCTCTTGAAGTATTTCAAGGAGGCAATCCAAATTATCAAAGTATTGATGGGATAACCATCGACGAATTTCTACTCGAACCAAGTTTGTAATTGGTGAGTTTGAAAAAAGTCAATTTTGATTAGGTAGCTTGTGAAGGTTAGAAAATTGGCATTATATTTTTGTGGCTTTCCCAATGTTGGAAAATAAGAGAAGTTATTGATGATTGGATCCCATGACATTTTATACTGTAATGTTTAAGATACTTTAACATTATGGAAAATTTTAGTAGGGCCTAATCAGAAAATAAGGACTAAGACGGAACCCTTTGCGTCTCATGACACCATGGATATCCTTGAGCACAGAACTACAAGGCTCCACAATGTTAAGTTAGACTGGTTCAAGTATGTTAGCGAGAAAATTCGGTAGAAGGCATGAACATTTTAAATTTTTTAGCCTTTCTCCTCTAGACATTTTTCTCTTTAAAATTAGGATTTTGTGGTTTCATTATGATTGCTAGAATGAATGGTATGAATTAGTTGGAACACAAATGTGATGTACACTCATATAGAAGGGTTCTACACTTTCCATTTGGTATATATGAGTAGATGTAAAATTAGTACCTGTGTGTTTATATTCTCCTAGACATAAAACTAATAAGTTTAATACTGGAAAGTATAGGAAATAGGTTTCCTTTTTATGCTTAAAGAATTTTATTCATCTAAATTGTTGTTCTGGCCCCCTCCTCTTAACAATACATATTAGGCAGAATGGTGGAGCATGCTAGACAATGATGGAGCTTGGCGATGGATATTATTATTTAATTTACTATTATTATTATCTTATTGTATCTCAGATATCATTATGATGTACCTTGACTTGCTATTTGTGACTTGGGATTTGATATATTTGACATTATAATATTTTATGATATGGTACACCTATTGATTATTACATTTTATCCACTCCGCTATGAGATTTGATTTTGTTTTAGTCTGGCTCTGTAATTTTCATTTCTTATAGAAACAAACTTGTTTAGAATAGTTATAAGTTCTCATCGGCCTTCTTTGGGTTGGAATTTAGGCTTGCTTGGAATTTAGGCATGTTCCAAGCAGGTTGTTACATGGACAATACAAGCGGAACCGGTAGTGGTATGCAAGGTAGAAAAGGCGTGAATTTGGAAGATGAATACAGTAAAAAATGAGGCCATGGAGATTTTACTTGGAGAGTAAAGTAGGCTCTAAAATTGTAAGCTAAGTTGTAACAACAACATAACCATAATGAACTAATTAAAGAAAGACTCAAAAATGAAAGATGAATAGATAAAAGATAGAATTTTTTTGAAGAAAAGTTGGTTAACTTGCTTAAAAGAGAGAACCATGTAGTTAAAAGAAATGGATAAGAGGTACGAGTCATTAGTTCGCCATCTTAAAGCAGGGCTTCAACCAGTTTCACAATACGATTTTTCGTCTCATAGTGAGAATTTGCTGATAGGGCAACTTGGGTATCTTAGGAGAATCCAAGTTCCTTACTCATGTTCTTTTAACAAATATTCTTTAAATATTATATCATTAACCTTTTTATTTTGATCATAAACTTTTCTCTAAGTATCTCTGGGATGGGTAGATCTTAAGATTAAGCCTATGGATGGTAGAATTGATTGTATGTTATGTGTGATGGACGCAAGTGGTTAATAGTGGTTGCAAATGAACGCATGTACACACACTAGGCACTATTATCTATTAGAGATCGGCCAACTAGGACACCAAGCATATGCATATGGATGTATGTGCATTTTCATTTTATTTTCATGATTGCTATAAATGTATGATCTTCATATGGTTGTTGCATATGGTGGCGTACATATAGGACTATCGGTTATTATTAGGGTTGTTATATATATTTGGATGCATATCACGAGCATAACCGAACAAAAAAGAAGTTGATTGAAGCAATATATTGTCTAATCTTTTGCATTAATTAGGAACGTATACACTACACTATTGCATACTAACATAAATTACATTAGAAAACTTAAGGACAATGGACGCAGTGGATGATGTTTAAGTAGATGGGTGTAGGCATTGATTGTGATTATTTCTTTCATTCTTCCGTCCTTGGAGGTTTTGGGAATGAAATCCTTTAAGGAGGAAAGAATATAACAACCCAGAATTCAAGTAACAACGGTTAGTTAAGAATTCACTAAATAATAAAATAAGTTTGTGAAATTGTTAGAACTTAGCTACGAGAGTTGTACCATTGAGTTCGTGGCAATTTTCTGAGCAATTTGCATATATAAATTTTCAAAATTAGAGGTTGTATGAGAGAGTAATAGAAAGAATAAGAATAAGAATTCAGCAATATTTAGAATTTATATATACTTATCGGCTAAGGTCGGCCTGACATACCCTAGGTTGACCCCGCAAAGTACCCTGGACGATATTTTATCTAGGTACGAGTCAATAACTTTAAAAACTATATTCCGTGAAACCTGAGACGTCGTTAGTTTAATCTGATGGTTAAATTTGATTTTGTGACTTGTTTGGACCAGATTTAATCAGCTAATGCTATGGCTTAAGATCCCCAAGATCCACTATAAATTAGACCTTTGACCTGGTTATTCTCTCACACTCAAATCTTTTCCCTTAGGGTTCCTTTTTCCTGAGATAAAGCCCTAAAATTAAAGATTTCTACGAAGTGATTTCTAAACATAAAATTTTATAATCAGCTTAAGCATGGAATTTGAGAAGGCCACAGAAAAGAGTTAAGGACTTTCGGCGAGTGTTGTAATTTTTGAGATTTTCAAGTAATTTAAAAAATATGGTTCTTAATAGTTGTAGTTTTTCTTACATCTTTTGAGTTATTTTTTTTGTAAGTATTTTTTTGTCTTTTCTTATAGTTTTAATTAATTTTAATAAGTTTGTTTTTCAGTCTTTTTCCCTTACTGATATTTTATTTCTTTTAGTTATTCACATATTTCAATAACTATTTACATTTTTTACATAGATATGTAAGTGTCAGTTTAAAGACGCAGGTTTAATCCCCTTTTTGCATGAAAATAAGGCAAAAAGTGTAAGCTTCACGAATACAAATTAAATAACATAATACTAAATTTACATAAAACATTTATATAAATTATAGATATGCAATAAAAAAGAATTAGATTGAATTACTCAAATTATAGGAATTTGCCGTAAATTATGACAAAGGGTATACTTCAAGAACTAAGAGAAATAAATAGCTTATTATGATAATTGGGAATTGTTCTGATATTTTAGAACATCATAATAAAATGGAAAAAAACAAAACCTATTATGACAAAAATAAAATATATAAGCTCAGGTCAGGGACCGAGTCAATGGTTTGGGATCAAATTTGGGATCGGGCTAAGAGAAATGTCAATTAGACAATGGATTAAGTTAATAAATAAGACTCAGGTCAGGGACTGAGATGGGAACATTATAATTTATGAGGTTTTGTAGCAGTGACATATAGATGCCAAATCATGGTAGATAAACGACCAATAGATGAGATATCAAACATGGATGCTGAATCGTGGTAGATAACAGACTAGTAGATAAATAATGGAGGTCCATACTCGCTGCGGATGCTGAATCGTGGTAGATAACTGGCTAATAGATAAATAATAGATGTCCATACCAGTGGCAGTTGCTAAATCATGGTGAAAAACAGACTAGTAAATAAAGCCCAGTCATGGGGAATGAGATGGAGGCACAACTAGGATATTGTTAGGAGGAGTTCGTACCAACGACTGATCAGACACGTGTGCCAAATTGTGGTAGATAACTGACTCGAGGCCTGAAATTAGATGAAGGAAATAAAATAAATGAAAGGGAAAAAGATTGAAAAAAACAGTCTTATAGATATTAACTAAAAACTTTAAGAAAAAATAAAAACTAGTTACAGAAAAATAACTAAAAGACTGTAAGAAAAACTACACCTATTTAGAATCATATTTCTTTAAATTACTTGAAAATATGAATAATTATAACACTCACCTGGAGACCTTAGCTCTTATATGTGTCCTTCCCATATCCCATCCTTAGGATGATTGTATATTTTTATGTTTACAGATCTCTTTCTATAAATATTTAAATTTAGGGCTCTGCCTCAGGCAAAAGGGACCCAAAGGGAAAAAGACTTAAGTGTAAGAGAATAGTTAGGTATAGGATCTTATTTATTGTGGAACTAGGGGATCTCAAACCGTAGGATTAGCTGATTAAATATGATACAGACACGTCACAGAACCAAATTTAACCATTCGATTAAACAAACGACCTCTTTAATTCCACGAAATATAGGTTTTAAAGTTACTGGCTCATGCCTAGATGAAATATTGTCCAGGGTACTTAATGAGTCGACCTGACACATTTGCAGGTCGACCTAGGGTGGGTCGAGTTGACCTTGGTCGATCTCTCTCTCTCTCTCTCTCTCTCTATATATATATATATATATCAAATTCTAAATATTGGCGATTTCTTATTCTTTCTATAACTCTCTCATAGCTCAAAAAACTACCACGAACTCAATGATACAACTCTCATAGCTAAATTCTGACAATTTTACAAACTTATTTTATTATTTATTTAATTCTTTAATTAACTACAATTAATTGAATTTTGGTTGTTACAGTACTATAACGAAAAGATCAAGATATAAGATTTGATGTTGATTTTTTTTTAAATAGCGTTTACACAAAATGAGAGATAATGGATGTGATACTCTTGTGAACGACGTTGAAATTTTCTGTTAAAAATATGATATTTCTTATTTAAACATGGATGACTGTAGTCTTTTGAGTAGCTCAAGATGAGGACCAACGATTAAAAATTTACATCACTATCGAGTCGACTTGTTTTATCTTTGTTTAAATAAACAAATTGTTGAACTTAACAATCGCTTTGACAAGGTTAGTTCGAAATTGCTTCATTGTATGTCAACACTTAGTCCAATTGATTCATTTGCTTCCTTTGATAAAATAAAGTTAGTCCGTTTATCTTAATTTTATCCCAATGGCTTTTTCGAAGCAGAGTGCATGGACTTCTCCGATCATTGAGGATTTATGAAGTGGACATGAAATACAACAATATGTATAAAGATGTGAATGACAATTGTGATTTTGCTAAAACGATGGCATTAATGCGAAAGAACATCGTATATATTTTGGTTTGTAGCGCATGACTTTGTCACTTATCTTACATGTTTCTACTGCGACCATGGAAAGAACATTCTTTGCCATGCCTATAGCGAAAATCAGTCCATGAAATCGAAAGGGAAATGAATATTAAATGATTATTGTGTTGCATATATCATGAAAGAAATATTTGCTCAAATTATCAATGATGCAGTCATCAATCTGTTTCAAAACATGAGAACTAGATGTTGACAACTCTAGATTACCAATATTTATGTTGTGGTTGTTAAGTTTGAAAAGATCAAAATAATTGATCGTTTTTGTAATGAAATACTACGATATATCCGGATAACTACAAAAAAATAAAAATAAATTATGGGGATACCGCCCTTAAACCTTTTAACCTTGTCACCTCACAAGACTACACTCTGTATGTGTGTGTACATACACACATACACACACACACACACACACACACATATATATATATATATATATGTATATATATGCGCATTCAATTGAAATCGAATAAAAGTAAAAACATTTATATTTAACCCATTCTCTTAGGAGACCATCACATTACGTCAGACTTTGATTTCTTTGATCGATCCAATGTATGAAATATTTTCGACTGTTCGCTTGAACTTTTCCGTTATAACTTTGTGCATTCCTTTTTTATTACCACATGCATTATATGCTTGTACAATGGGTTTCAACTGAATTCAAACAATGTTAGACGTTCAACTATGAGGGCCATTTTGAAACGACACGACATTTTGAAAATTCAAAACTACAAAATAATGCATAGAATTCCAAAGAATATAATAAGTAAAAATGAAAAACAAATACATGAAAATGTAATATACATTAAATAGATATCCGAATTAATAAAAATTTGTTAGAGGTGATGAACAATGAAATATAGAAGGGGACGGAGGGGAGGAGTAAATGTCAAGGAGCAGTCTATGCATTCATTGAGTCGGATGCCAAAGTATCTCCCCAACGACTTCAACAAGCTTTGAAAAAAAAACCATTAACACATTCGACGTGTGGCCTAAGAGTGGATACTATTTGGCTAGAATTGAATTAATTGATTAAATCAGTCTATTTCGCTCGGTTTAGTTTGGTCTTAAAACTAAGTCACCTGAGTTCAGTTTGATATTTTTTTCCAGTTATTAGTTTAACAAATTTAACCAAAATTTTACATTATTGTCTAATTTGATGATATTGTAACACTTTAAGTAATTGGTTAAGTGATAAAAAAACAAGGTTTACATGTTAAAAATAAATCAAATTTTGTATAAACATAAAAAATCCTTAAAATATAAATTTATATTTTTCTTAAGTAAAGTAACTTTTTTTTTGCAAGGTTAACCGGTTTTTAAAGTGATCTGTAACACTTTTTCCACTACAACATACAATGAGTACAAAATGATACAGGAGGTAGGCAAATTGCTTACATGCTACAGACATTTTCATAGCCCTAACTACAAACTAAACCAAACCGATATAGATCACCATGTAGGGTGAGAATCAGAGTAAGTACATAGTAGCTAGAAAGACAGAAACGATAACTCTATATTAGGCAAATTTCATCACTGATACACACTGCAAAAACAACACAAACCACTTTAAATAGGCCGCAAGCAGTCCCAAACATAACAGTAAATAACTCGCAAAAATAGCACTACAACACTCGAATAACGCGAATGACAAGAAAAACAACAGCCACCACAAGACCAACAATTATCGCTAGACAGGTATGAACCAACATATAACCCAACTACCTTGAAACCAACCCGGCGACCTCACATCCAAAGTTCCACAATGACTACACCACTATGACATAGAAAGCATTCAAAGGCAACAAACCACATACATGTACACCCCAATAAAACTAAACTACCACCACACTAATATCAGCCCTCGCCGTAAGCACTCGCGGAGGCCAAAAGTCGGATGGATAGGAGTTTGCAGGAGCAACAACACAATGAGCAAGGACCTTTGAAACAATGAAACTGAGGCTTAATAACAAGCTGGACAAAACAAGTTCGGCAGAAAGATGACTAACGACCGACCAAAGAAATTCGGATGCCAACAACCACAACACAAAACAGTAACATACAAAATAATTCCATAATCACTGCTAAAACTTAGCTCAAAATTTCCTTACCACATAGCAGTCGAGAAACTCGTACCTTAGGACCTAGGGGTCACGTCAAAGGTGAAGGAGAAAGAGCTGACCAACCGGGGCAAGATGGAAAGGCAAAGAATCTCACGTGAGATGTCACAGGGAGGAAGTGAAGAAGAATAGAAGTCAGAGATCCAAATTCAAGTCATAACAAGTAAAAACAACTTCCCAAAGTCAAAAGCAAAGGAGATGTCTGATTCTAAATGCTCAAAATTCGACCAAGAAAATAAGAAGTCGGATCTTAAAAAAAAATAGATTTGAGCGAAAATAAAAATACTCAATGTCGAACAAAGAGCAAGAAGAAAGGAATCAACAACAACAGGAAAAGCTTAGTTAGGACAAGGAGACGAGGTGATTTTGAAGAAGGAGGCCATCAATCGAAGAAAATAGGATTGAAAGAGGCGGCAGGAAGACGAAAACCAAGTCTCCATTATTTACATGATCATTAACAGATAAAGTAATTGTTTGAGTAGCCTTGTCAAAAAAAGTAATTATTTGAGTAATAACACATCTTTATAGTGCGCTTAAACCAGTTACCGATCGAATTAATCCAGTACAGCCCGTTTTTTTTGTTTCAATTCAATTTGGCCAGGGGTAGCAATTAGACCCGACTCGATAGATCTGGACTCGACCCGACGGGTCTCGAGTCTAGGCCGGTCGGGTTTTGTCGGGTCTAAACTATACAATTTCAAAATTTGGACCCGACCCCAGCTTCGTTTCGGGTCGGGTCGGTTCGGGTTCGGATGGGTAGTAACAACTAAAATTACATACATTTCAATACTTTTTGGTCGGGTCTTTCGGGTCGGGTTTTATCGGGTCTTTATTGTATTTTTCATCACCTAGACCCGACCTGAGACACATCGGGTTCGGTTCGGGTATTTTCGGGTTGAGTCAGTTCGAGTTTTCGGTTCTCAGTTCTAATCGCCATCCCTAAATTTGGCATTTTTTATTTTAAAACTATTAAGTGCTAGGGATTGATTTGGTTCGGTACCGGAACTTCATATGCAAAATCATTACAGTGCCGATTTACATGGTGATAGAAAAATCATACCATTATCAACCAACGAAATCAGTTACCAACAATTCGATTTATGATTGGTAATGAATGGTAGAGGTCGATAATAAGTTTTACCATTTACTAGTATGAGATCTTTTTGCCCTTTACTGGTATTATTTATCTATCTTATTTTACGTAGTCAAACATACAAGAAAACATAATGGATAAAGCTTAAATATCATATAAATTATATTTTTTCTAAGATAACATAATAACATTTTTCTAGATATTTTATTAAACCGTTACATATTATGTAATAAACATATATGATGAAATATATAAATACGCATATGTATTGGTTAAGGTATGTGGTAGGTATGGTAATTACTGTTGCTAATGCTTAATTACCATTACCGTACCGCATATTTTCATACGGTTTGGCATACTGTACCAATTGAATTAGTTACCATTTGTTCGGTATTACATTCGTTGGTAGCGGTTGGTAATGGTTGATAAGTGGTAATATTGTAAAAATGTTCAGTCGTATTAAATGGTCGTCACGGCGCAACTGACAAGGGAAAAAGGAAAAAAAAAAGACCATACCGCGAATGGTACCTTTAGCCCTAGGGTCGACCCATATCTAGTACAGTGCTGATGTTGATAGGGGGCCCATGAAACTCGTTCCACTTGCCCAAACCCTAGAATCAAGCCATCGCACTCGCTCTTCATCTCGAACCCTCTTCGAGTTCTTGCATCCGCAATCACAAAACCCTAACGGTTTTTCTCCGCTCTCCATCTTCATTACAGGTCGAAGCATCGGAGGAACGCTAAAAACCACTAAAATTCGATGGGTTTCCAAATGCAACCGTATGGCATTCAGTCGATGCTAAAAGAAGGGCACAAGCATTTGTCCGGTCTTGACGAAGCTGTTCTGAAAAATATCGATGCCTGTAAAGAACTGTCAACTATTACTAGAACCTCTCTCGGTCCCAACGGTACTTTGTTTTAGATTGAAATGGTATATGTTACCGTTTGTTGTTTTATTTGGACGGATTCAGGAAAGAATGCTGATTCTTACCACTTCCCAGAATATTTAGTTCACCTGTAGATCCATTTCGGGTGAGGTGGAAAGAACTCGATAGTGCTTTTTAAGTATTGGAACCGGAAACTACTTTTGACGTAGCTATATTTGAATTTGAGCTGTTATCTTTACCTCAGCAGCAGATTAGATTATAGTGCTAGTGAATGATTCATAAACAAAGCAGATGATAATGCATTAATAGTTTGTTCAAGTATGATTTAAAACAAAGTGCATGTGGATGAACTATTTTTGGTTCATGTATGCTTGTCTTGGTTATCAGAAGTATAGTCAATATTAATTGGTATTGGGTGCTGCCATATGGGAAACTTAAATCTTTTCTTTGGGCGTTCTTCCAGCACAATGAACGCCTCTTCTTTTCCTTGTTTGGCCATCATCATTGGTGCTTTTTAATCCCTACAGACAATCGACATTGAATAAATTTCCTCTGGAGTTCCTTTTGATTTTTTTTAGTCTCATAAAACCAAGTATATACTTTTAACTTTAGGTAGTAAGGACCAAACTCTCAATTAATACTCCTGGTGGGGTAAATAACTTCAACTGCGATCCTATGACCTTTGGTCAACTAAGCATGCAACAAAACAATTGGGTCATCCCATCATTCTATCACATATACTAATATATAACATGCACACACATATATACATACATACAAATATATGTATATACATGTACGCATATATGTATAGTAAGTAACGTTGTAAAACATAATTTGGGTTATTTGCTCATTATGGATCAAAATTGTGGGAAACGATTGGTTTGCAACCATTTTGGTATGTGCTGATACTTCGAAATTGGGTGCGTACCGTATGAACTTGTAAAATAATTTGATTTTTGAGAAAATTTGTTAATTATATGGATTAGAACACGATACAAGTGTCCAGTGGATCAAAAATGTTATTGGAAATTTATTATGATTTAGTGATAAATACCTTCAATTTTGTTTTATATTTGCAGAACGTGATCGTTCCAGCAATCCATTTGAAATTAATAGAAGCAAGCATCTTCAACTTTCAACCATTTGTATACAAAATCCTTCATTGTCATATTTGAGTATCTTCACCTTCAATCAATCAATTAACGCTGTTTGCTTCATTTAATAATTAGAAATGCTGTTTTCCTCGAATTTACATATATAAGAGTACCATCTCGTATCAGTCCAGTAAACAATGTTCTAGTCCATAATTTTATCGTTCTCTTGCTGACTTCTATTTTTATATTTTAGGAATGAACAAAATGGTGATAAATCATCTAGATAAACTATTTGTGACCAATGATGCGGCTACTATTGTGAATGAACTCGAGGTTCAACATCCAGCTGCTAAGATCTTGGTTCTAGCTGGCAAGGCTCAACAAGAAGAAATCGGGGATGGTGCCAATCTCACAATTTCTTTTGCTGGTGAACTACTCCAAAATGCAGAGGAGCTTATTAGGATGGGACTTCATCCAAGCGAGATAATCAGTGGCTATAAAAAAGCTATTGACAAGGTTTGAATTCTTTATTTTCTGTGTGTGTTCACACGTATCTTAGTATACTTCAATCACTGCTTTTGGTTGCTAGCTCATAGGTAACACATTTAATACAACATTTCTTTATATATATATATATATATATATCAGTGTAGTCAAGGCGCTCGCCTAGGCGCCAAAAAGCCCTAGGCACCAGCCTAGGGCTTTTTTGATTGTCAAGGCGCCAGAAAAGCGCTCGAGGCGACAAAGCCCTAAGAAAGCGCTGAAGTAAAAAAGCGCGCTTCTCTTAGGTTTTTTTTTTTTTTTATTTAATTTGTGTTCAGCCCAAATCGAGCCGGTTTTGTACAGCAGTTCTTTTTTTTTTTTTTCGATTCCTTGAAGAAATGCGGTTTTCCTTTTCAAAACAAATGCTGTTCTTTTTTTCTTTTTCTTAAATGCAGTTTTTTTCTGAAGTTTCGAAAAAATGCTGTTTTTTATTAAAAATCAGTGCAGTTTTTTTTAAACAAGTTCAGTTTTTTTTTTTTTTTTTTTTTTTTTGGAAAAAATGCAGCTTTTTGTTTTGAACAAATGCTGTTTTTTTTAAACTATTGCAAGTTTAAAACTCTATTTGAGTGATTAAAAAATTATGCAAGTTTAAAACTCTATTTAGGACTAAGTAATGATGTTGTAATTTCGTTATTTTAACTATTTCTATCGTTTGTAGACTTAAAGTGAATGGCTTTATGCCTTCTTTATTTGGCTTATGATGATGGTGTGATATTTTAATCTCAATATTGCATTTATAAACACTTTTTAAAAGCCAAAATGAAGTTTTATGCCATTTTCTAAGTGCAGTTTTTTTTCTCTGTAAAACAGCAAAAGTCATGCTCAAGGCGCTCAAAAAAGCCCTAGGTGCCAAAAAGCGCTAGGCGCCAGCCTGGGGCTTTTTCGCCTTGACTACACTGATATATATATATATATATATATATATGATATATGATATATATATATATATATATATGTGTGTGTGTGTGTGTGTGTGTGCGTGTATATATATATATATAGGAATTACTATTTTGAAATATACCTGAGGCAGCCATTTATGAGATACTTTAAGGTATTTATATTGATTTGAATTGCTGTTACTTAAGAAATTTTCTACAAATTCAATATGAGTGATTTATCTTTTGCAAATTGGTGAAACTAATTAATCAAGATAAAAACAAAAAATCCACATGAATTGCCTAATTTTTAGTAGTTATGTTATATTCCAGTGTTCTGTCAAATATTTTAGTCACCTAAGTGTGTGAATACTTCAACATCGATTCCCAACTTTCATGAATGCATCATTGGGAAGCCATTGACTATATTATTTTTTATGATCGGAATTAGACAGTGGAACTTCTAGAGGAGTCAATTGAGAAGGGATCAGAGAACATGGATGTCAGGAACAAAGACGAAGTAATTTATCGTATAAAGGCTGCAGTTGCTAGCAAGCAGTTTGGTCAAGAAGATATTTTGTGCCCGCTTATTGCTGATGTAAGTGCATGGTTGAACTTCTACCCTTATCCCATGTATTTATCCAAAAACAGAGATATCTATTGCTTTTTTTTTTCCGGATAGATAGATGTTACAGTATTTAATATAATATATATCTCAGGCTTGCATTCAAGTATGCCCCAAGAATCCTGCAAATTTCAATGTTGACAATGTCAGAGTTGCAAAGCTCGTTGGAGGTGGTATTCATAATAGCTCAATAGTTCGTGGTATGGTTTTGAAAAATGACGCTATTGGAAGCATTAAAAAGATGGAAAAAGCAAAGGTAATCAATAACTTATTGGCAGATTCATGCATTTACACAACTGCAGCTTTAGCAAAGATCCTAGTTATGCTAGAATATTAGATTTCCTTTTGACTTTTTTATGGCTTCCCTTTTGTTTTATTGGTAATGTTAACCTTTTTAAATGTGAAAAGAATAGTGATAATACCTATTTATTTTATGTATTTGATTGCATAACTCCCATATTCTCCTTGGGCTCATGTATCTGATTTTGTATCTACCGTTGGTATATTTGTAGATAGCAGTTTTTGCTGGAGGTGTTGATACGTCAGCAACTGATACCAAAGGAACTGTTCTGATTCATAATGCAGAACAGGTAATAAAATTTTCTTTGCTTGCATGGATATATTGCTTATTTCGTTCATAGTTGCATTTCAGTAATGTTAAGTTTTACTATTTGTTATACATAGACACATGGTAATACATTTATGTTTTGGTTTTATATTCATGATATTGCAATGGAAATGGAAAAACTTAGCTTGGCTATTATCTTCTTTTATCCAATTTGCAGTTGGAAAATTATGCAAAAACTGAAGAAGCCAAAGTTGAAGAGCTAATTAAAGCTGTTGCAGAGTCTGGGGCAAAAGTAGTTGTCAGTGGCGCTGCAGTTGGAGAGATGGCTTTGCATTTTTGTGAGCGTTACAAGTAAGTATGCTTATTTATTTATGATATGTATCCACCTGAAATAGCTGCTTTATTATACAGGCATATATGTTAATTTTTATTTATTCTCCCTCTCAGTTTGTAGCTCGTTTATTTGAAATATGGTAGTAATATTTGTCATCCTGTTATTATTGTGAACTGCTATTATTTTGGAGATATGTACATGTATTCATGGAAGCCAAAACAACCAGGCCTTCAATAAGATTTACAAATGTTTCTGTAGCTATCATCTCTTTTGAGGATCCATCCCAGCATGTAACATGAAATGATTTTTCATAAGATTACTAGTTATGTCCTTCAGGAATGTCTAGCCAGAATATTATATATGGAAACATGTCCTTGCAAAGATAGAATAAAATATGCTCAATTAAAATTTGGCAAGTGTGAGAATGTTTTTAAATCGACACATCACAATCTACATACAAATTTATTAGTTTTTGCAAATGAGTACTTTATGGCGTGTATATGAGAATGTGATGCCAAATACACTCCTCAAAGCATATATTTTACACAACATATATGAGAATGTGATGCAAAATACAATTTCTCACTTTTTTGACTTTCTTGCTGAATATAGACTCATGGTTCTGAAGATTAGTTCAAAGTTCGAGTTAAGAAGATTCTGTCGAACAACGGGTTCTGTTGCTCTTGTAAGTGTCCAGAATCATCATCTCAAAAACACGACAATATTCATGGATGGTTGGTAATTACTAAATTCTTTTGGTACATGCAGTTGAAACTTAGCCAACCAAACCCAGACGATTTGGGCTATGCAGATTCGATCTCCGTGGAAGAAATTGGTGGCTCCAGGGTATGCATAATTGCCTTATATGCAAAATATCCAGTTTCTTGTTTGAGTAGAGTTCCAATTATTGATGAACCGCCTTGCCTAACTCTTGCTTCGTCCTTTCTTGAGTCCAGGTGACAGTTGTTAAAAACGATGAGGGTGGAAATTCAGTTGCGACACTTGTCTTACGAGGTAGCACGGATAGTATATTAGATGACCTTGAAAGGGCTGTTGATGATGGTGTTAATACCTACAAGGTATACTTTGTCCCCGGCTTCCAATTTCTTCCACGAACATTTGCTAGTTATTTTTTTCTTCCTTTGTGTTTATAATTACAGCTAGTGTTAGGAAAGATCAGTCATGCATGCCGTTTTGTTTTAAAGTTCAAGAGTAAGTCGTTAACATTGTTTTGTTCTAACCCAAAGATGCATGTGTTACCCTAGGTTAAATGGGTAAAAACCAGCAGCAAATTTATCATTTTGTTCTGAACCCTGGATGTCATGTTTTGATTGAGATTCAAAACCAGAATATCAGCGGAAGTTAGTTTTGGTCAAAATTCATGGCCTCTTTTTTTTTTTTCCTTTTCTTCAGATTTTATTAGGCAAGCCTTAAACCATGGTTGTGATATTTGAATATGATTTTATCTTCCAGATACTGCTAAAAAATTCAAACTCTTACCTCATATATATCCTAAAAAGATGGTAGTGTGTTTAATTACATCTCTTTGGTCTTAGTATTTATAAGTGTATGTATCAAACAAATTCTCTGTAATTAACAGACATTTAACATTACTGTTTGCCAACATATTTACGCTTCCAATGCTATGTTGATTACTTCCTCATTCATATTTTTCTCCTCAGGCTATGTGTAGGGACAGTCGTATTGTTCCTGGTGCTGCTGCAACTGAGATAGAATTAGCCCGAAAACTGAAGGAATTCTCCTTTAAAGAAACAGGGTATGTTGATATTTATTTATTTTTTTTATTTATTTTTTTTGGGTGTTTTTTAAAAATCAATTTTCATATAGTTGCATTTTTCTGAATGAAATTTTGTTTTGTGTTTTTAGCTACCAAATTTATTTCCACTTTTCTAGCTTCTTCAGATTCCTCCCTATTCTTTAGTTCAGTTTATCTCTGTTGTAATGTGTGTGTGTGTGTGTGTGTGTGTGTGTGTGCGCGCGCGTAAAATAGGCATGTGCAAAATATGCGTGTGCGTGATTGATTTTGCGTAAAATAGGCATGTGCAAAATATGCGTGTGCGTGATTGATTTTTATGCATCCCATGCTCATGATATCAGTTATCTACAATAGTTTTGTGAGGGTACAACGATGTCTTTGCATAACCGCAAGTCTTTAACTTCTGTTATTAACACTATCAGTGCAATATTATAACACAAATCTTCTACGAACATACTCTTAGTTGAGAGTGTAGATTTATGGCTAAATATCTATCTCCCAGTGTTTGACATAGTACGTGATTGCATTTTCTACCGACTTATATAACTCCCAACTATCTTTACTTTTATGTGGATTATATTTGACCAATTGTTTGTGTCGTGCGTTACATATTAGTTGCATGGTTAGACAGATGTCTTATCTGGATCATTGTACAGTTGGGTATGTGGAGGATAAATATGCGTACTCAGTTTAATGTATATGCTATATCGATTGTTGTGTGTTCTGTTGGGTATCCTTAGTTATGCTGTTTCTGGTTCCAATACTCTTTGTTGGTTACACTGTTGTTTTCTTGTATGTAAAGAGTCACTTCCATTAACATGTATGCTTACTGTAAACAGGAAATGAAATTTTCTTTGAATGGAACAGGTATTCATAATGTATTAACTAACAAATGATTTGGGTAAATGAAAAAGGGTTTTCTTTCCCAAATAACAGTTCTTTCTGAAGTCCTTTAATACCACATTATAATTCTACTCTTTATCACTGTTTCACTTGTTCTTATTTCATCACTATTAACTAACTGCCAGCTAGGAGCATGTCGATTTTGTTTTAGCTGTATTGAAGCTAGATTGAACTAGTATGTTGAGATGTAGTTTCGAAGCATACAAGTACAGGTTCTCAGTACGTAGGATCAAGCATGTGAAATGTAGGAGGCTGAGAGCACCCGTTGAACATTAGGTTAAGATCATAGATGAATGGTGATTTGTAAGATATAGTTACACCGAGTGAATATACCAGACACATATCTAGTTATGTATATAGGGATATTCCCCAAGACCCCATTAGAAATCTTTTTACTTTTTAAATTACCGAACTTCAAATTTTGTCGAATTTATTGGATATTTTAGTCTACTATGAATATCATCTTTGAGGATGTGAGTTCATTATGAATATCATCTTTGAGGATGTGAGTTTCATTATGGTTAAAATATTGTTTGAATAACTGATTTGAAATACACGCGCGCACACGTATAATCAAGGGTTTGAATATTGGAATTAGGTCATGTCACATCGCAAAATTTTCGCACATGACATTTTGTATCGGGTGAGATTCAGATAATATAAGTGTATTATCGGGCATACGTTTCAGATTTTAAAATACTTCCAAAGGCTGTTTCAGAATGGCTTACGAGTCTAAAATTGATATTGTTCAAAAATAAGTGATGGTTGTTACTAAAAAGGAATTTTTGCGTACTTAATTTGCATAGAAGGATAGCTGTTGCACTAGGAAGTTTGGAGGAGCATTAAAATTTGATTTTTATGGTACTTAAATTTTTCGAATTTAAATATCGGTATTGATAAAATAAAAATCATGAGGTCTTTTGTTGCAACTCTATAAAAAAAATGGATTGCAGGAATTATTAAATAACGAATGGTACGATAATTCCAGTTAGTTTTTATAAAAGCATGAAACAAAAACATATAATTTGTCGTGGATCGAAATCCAAATTTAGATTTTAGTTGATATCCTAATATCTCGAATGAGATGAATGTTAAATTAGATATGAATGATATTTAATGTTTCGTTTCTTTCAAACACAAAAATGGAACGTTCTGCAAGATTTGGCGAGGTGGACGTGAGTTGAAATTTTAGATTCAATTGAGCACAATTATTCATACGAGCTTTACAGCATGCGCTTTGCGCGTGAATTATTTCTTTTACCAAATTCTTTATGTAACGTGAGAGCTACAACACAACACATGCTTCGTGAGTATTTTTTTAAAATATAAATGTTTTACATATTAAAAATAAACGATTATCATAAATATTTAACTATGTTTTTACATTTGCATCATGTTTAGCTGGTTTGAATTTTAATTTTGAAGTTACAACATATAATTTATTTACTTTATTAGTGTGAATGTTTGTTTGTTATTAAATGTATATGAAATTTATTTGTAAGATCCTCTTTTTAAGTGATATCAAGTCAGGTGATATATGTAAAAAAGCGTTTTTGTATTTGTAAAAAAATAAAATAAATTTATTAGATCCTAATAATTTTAAGCAATGTTAACATTTGTAAATTAATGTTATTTCATTAGGTGATTTTTTTTATGATGTCAATTGTTTAAAGAATTGTACATGAAGGACAATTCTGGGAGTTCACGGTCGGACTAAAAGTTTGTGTTTTCAAGATAACTATTAATAAAGATAAGTGATGAGTGATAATATAATTTAGATACATATCATCAAATCAATCAACAATTTGCGATTGCATCAAAGTTGTCTGCTTAAGCACACTTAGGCTTAAAAAGGCCCAATGTGCATCTCTGCACTTTTCTACCTCTAGAGGCACAAAGAGCACTTTTTGGTGTTTTCAGTATCTTGTTTTTATAAATTATTATGTGAAGTCAAGGCATGTCCAGTCAGTTTGAGCCCGCTCAGTAGACAGTTTTGGTATAAAAAATGTGATGGTGCTTGATGTGTCCTAATTATTAAACCCAGAATAACGGTGCCATATTATAAATACTCATGGATTTATTGGTGCTGCACTTTTTAATTATCGAGATATATCATTAAATCGTTGAAGAAATTGTGATCATCTTAGGGTGATCCTTTTGTCAATGGATGCTCTTATTACACTCGTAGTCTATGAAGGATGAGAACCATGTAGCATCTACATCAATAATTCAAGTATTATATACGTCATTAGTCCGATCCTTTGTAGGAACTCCTGTAATAACTAACTTGCAAAATAGATCTGTTTACCATTAAGAGATTCGATGTTTCTGACCTTGTTTAATCTTAATTTTTTAAAAATGAATTGGTTTTTTGGACATGTTTTCAGCAGAATAGAACACCATCTGCTATTTTGTTAAATTGGACGCATATCAATCTGCCAGTTGATTATGATATTGCATCGAGGTTGCTAAGAGGCCTGCTTAACGCCTAAGCATTCTTACGCTGAAAAGGTTCAGTGTGCACCTATGTGCTTTTCTACCTTTAGAGGCCCAGGTGTCAATAGTGGCTCAAAGAGCAAAGTATGCTTTATGTTCTCCAAGGATGTTGTGATCACATAAACATTTTCTCAGGCAGCCTACATTTTTCCGTTCCCTTCTACTGAATGTTATGATGATGGAAATCAACTCATTCTCATTGAACTATTCAAGTTTTGCTAATAAGCTTTGATTTGAAGTTGAAATTAAAACTGATTTACAGGAAGATCTGTTATATTTTATTTCGTTTTTGTTTCCATTTAAATTTGTTATGTTTTTTTATCCGTTTAGAATGTTATCCATCAATCACAATGAAATTTTAGACTATACTGATTCTAAAAGGTACCGACTGTTGATTTATAATGTTATTAATTTCATTCGAAGTAATCTTAGATCTAAAATCTTGAACAACTTGGAAAAAATAATCACAACAAAACGGTAGAAAGACATTAATTTTTGAGTGGTCATAATTAAATTAACAAATAGGTATAATAAATTAACATTTGCAGTTTTGAACATGCTCAAGATGCAACCTTTACGTCTTGCTGCTCTTTTGAGTTGCTGCCTTGGATTGCATAATTCAAAAATGTAGAAAGGTGCCAATGAGCTAGATCTTGTTTGGTTTGCAATATTTAGTTTCGGATTTTAGTAACAACCGAAATGAATTTGGTTAATCTTTCTTGGGAAACCGTTAATTTGGAAAATGTTTTTAACTTGTAAAATTGAAAACATCTATTGTTTTCTGCCTTCTGGAAATTATCAAAAAGATGGAAAACCATTCTCTTTTTCTTCCCACTTTGTTGTAAAGGCTACGATTTTCCACCTTCTATATTCCATGCCTTTTGAAATACATACTGAAAATGCAGAACAAAAAAAAGAAGAAGAAGACTAAACGACAATACTACAAACTACAAAGACAAAATGTGGCATTATAAACATTGTTAGTTTATGGACATTGAGATAAAAATCTTAAGCTTATATGAATTGAAATAAATCTCAAGTTGAGTCTTTAGCTAATGCGATGCTAATGACATATTGTGCTAGTGTCCATGTGCAAATTGTGGTATGCATGAAGCGACAACAATGCATTCTCTCTTATGGCACTACACATTCAAAAAGACATACAAATAGCATAGTTGGCACCCAAGATGTGCTAAAGGGGGGCACACCTTTTCTGTAATGAAAAATTACGATCGTTGCCCTCAAAATCAAAACGGTTCTGAAGTTTTCTTAGAGCCTCCAATCATTTTGGGATGGCACTGAATTATTGCTGGTGGTTTGAGATGCAATGTATTTCAGGTCCTTGTGTCCGTAATCGAAACATGAACCGGTTCATTTTCATAATAACTTATGTTAATTTGTAGCATTTTAATTTGTATAGCATAGAAACATTACAAGGATTCTGAATGCTAGGAAACACACCCCTCTTCGTGCTTTTATACACACAAACATTTATTAATGTGGATATTAGGGACACATCTGTTTTTAAACTTAATGGAAGTTTTTCCCCTTCAATTTAGGAATAAAAATTTGGTCCCTGCAATTTATAAGTCTCACAGGCCAACAGCTACTATAATGATATGTTAATTTTCAATATTAAAACATGATATTTTTTAGTTGATTCATCGGATTTGGATTCCGTTTTCACCATTAAATTACAAATTTTATTATCTTTCAATTAAGATTCATATATAACATGTTTTAACCAATTTTTTAAAAAAATATTTATAGGGTCAATTTTTGTACGTCAAATATTTTGTGTGTTTGAGTAGGGTGGATTTTGGCAGTAGAGCGAGGAGCTGAGGCTAGCATGTTATTGTTTAACGTCTCATTTGCTCTTCCCGTACTTATTTATGCTTTTCTGGCATATACTACTGCTACAACATGCAAAGCATTGGCTTAATCTTGAAAGCTGAAATTTTTTCACTGAAGCTAACCGGATTCTGATTTTTGTATTAACAACGGATGAACGTGAGTTGGCGTTAAAAATGATGGACGGTCTCATGTATTTGCCACTTGCACATCTCTATTGTAATATGCTTGTATTTTCAATATTATAGCAGTAGATATGACAACGATGCAAAAATACAGTTTCAGTTAATATGCACCGATTGTTTATGAAATCAAACGACTACATTGGAATGAATGACAGTGGAAAGCGTGTTCCAGAAATTTTGTATGCGAAAATCCACTGATTTTAGGCAGCCTATTTGGAGGAATAAATTGCACCTTACTGATTTCATATCTTCATAGTTACTATATTTGAAAAGATGAATAAATTGCACATCACTGAATTCAAATCTTCATTGTAATTATTAAGTGCAAATATTAGTCTGTGGATCATTAATTCTGTTTCAAATATTCGTCTTGCAAATATTTCCCTGCTGTCTAAGAAATTGTCTTGGGGATAAATATTTGTCACACATAAACATTTGCCGGCGGTCAGATATATATTTGTATGGGGTCAACTTTTTGCCAAGTGAATTTTTGGCTAAAGGCAACTTACGAATCCCTTGTAGGTTACTTGTTCCTGTAAAAAAAAATCGTCAAAACATATGACATATGGATGTTGATGAAAAGATAATAAAATTTGTGATTCAATGGTGAAAACTAGATTGAACTCCGACGTGTCTGCTGAAAGATATCATGTTTTGAATATTGCAACTTAAATTCATATAATTGTAAAGAGGTTAATTGGGTTTAACAATTTTAGTAGTGTAATTTATATGTCAGAACCATGGAGGATGTGTGCCTATATTTTCTTTTTTCTTTTCAAGAGAGCGACATGAGCTTGAAAGTTCTCTTTATTAATACCAAGTCATCTCAATGAACATAAGGATGATATAAGAACTCTGTAAGCGGCAACGCTTGATAGTTGATACACACAGCCCTCGGTCTGGTGGCATACTGAAGTAATTAAAATCTGAGTATTATTGGGTACATACTACTGAAGTTACAAAAAACTGCATTAGTTGGAGAAATATTGCTTTAGAATGAAGCACAGGAAATTGTTATACTGTACACTGATAGTGTTTTTTTTTTCAATTTATTTTATTATTATGATTTTATTTTTTTATTGGAAAAAAAAGATTTCTTAATGATTTTTTGATGACAAGGTGAGTATAGCTTATGTTTTGGGTCATTCTTCGCAGCTTGGATCAATATGCAATAGCCAAATTTGCTGAAAGTTTTGAAATGGTACCTAAAACCCTTGCTGAAAACGCTGGGCTCAACGCAATGGAAATCATTTCTTCCTTGTATGCTGAACATGCAGCCGGAAACCCTAAAGTTGGTATTGATTTGGAGGAAGGTGCCTGCAAAGACATTACAAGCATGAATATATGGGATCTCTATGTCACAAAGTGAGTATTTCCATTCCAGATCATCATTTTTGTTTCAAATTTGGTTCAGTCTGTTTCATTCATATTTTAAAAACTTATACAATGTTAGAAGCACTAGCATAGCATACCTATCTTTTAAGCTTAACAGCAGTCTTTAGATTTTGGATTTTGTGATGGCTCTATGTAGTATAATAATATATTATTAAATTGAGAATAATGTTAATTTGATTGTATATTTTTGTTATCTTAAAAAGTCCAAGTAAAATTGGGACTATCAATGGATACTAAAAAAAAAAAAAAATCTTAAATCCGTTTGCATCCGTATTCAAAAAGTGAATAAATGTCTGATATCTAAAAAAGGATGCAATACTAAGACAACCGTATCCGAAAATTGTCCGTCCGGTTTCTGTGAAAATTATAGTTTGTTTTATGTGTATTTTAGTATAATGAAATATATTTAATGTTCTATAAAAAGAAATTATTTATGGGAGCAACTATTTGTGCACAGCTTTAGACAAAATTGGTGACATAAAGGATCTGGACCATTGGATCCTTTTGTCTTTATATGAGATGTGGAATTAATGAGGTAATCTAATGGTTGAAATGAGTTACCAATTTCGTCACCATTTAGTGTTTCAGTTGTCTTTTCCATAGTTTATATTATAGACATCTAATGCATGTTAAATGTTCAAAGCTATTTTATTATCGTCATATTTGTTTAGTTTGCATAATTTTATAATCCGTGAGATTGGAAAGAAATTATGTTGAATCAAATTTCTTTATTTATGTTTACCGATCGTTAGTGGAGAGGTTCATTATCTGATTTCGGTTTGTATATGTGAATGTGGATATCCGATTCCAATACCTGAAAATGATATGATTTTGCATGTGGATACGACACTATCCACATCTAAAAGTATCCATTGACAGGTTTAATGAGGATATTAATGTGTTTTTTTTTTCTAACATCTTGATATCCTTGCATAATTAGGGACTAATGTTGTTTATTCTAAAACAAAAATAGATTTTTTGCTCTCAAGTATGCTGCAGATGCTGTATGCACGGTTCTTCGAGTTGATCAGGTGATTTAGTCTTATTCATATTTCGGCCCTTAATTCGCGCAGCTTGCGTTCCTATGTTAATAAATTTTGGACCATATGTAGATTATAATGGCTAAACCAGCTGGTGGGCCGGGAAGAAGAGATCAACCAGCTGGCATGGATGAGGATTAGGTTCACCAGTTTCGAGCCAGCCTTTTGTGTCGATGGTGTAGAATAATGGCTAATTTATGGCAATGAATGTTGGGATCTGTGTTTTAAAGCACTTTAGATTAGTTGCTTGTGTGATTTATGAGTTTTGTTGTGATTTCAACTTTTGATTTCAACTTTTCTTGAATATTGTTGCCTCTACGTGGTAAAATCAAGGTAGTTTTGTTGTGATGTGATTGTTCATAACAGCTTGAAATTAATAGCGTTCATTCTACCTAACCATGAAAGCATGATGGAAGCTCCAAAGTGGTTTCCACCTGGTCATTTCCAAGTGGTTTTGGTTATGTTTCACACTGGTGGTTGTTTATTGCCTGATTTTTCATATTTTATATATGTATTTAGTATTGGTGCTTAGGGCATCGTCGATGGTGAAGACTGATCATATTACATTTTCTGCACTATGAAACTTCAAACGTTGACCTTTTTCCCACTGTTTTTGGATGGAATGCTTGTTTAGGGCAGACAATGGATACCTAAAAAATTCGATATTCGTATCCGAAAAGCGAATGAATATCCAATATCCGAAAAAAAGATGTGGATCCGAATATATATATATTCGCATCCGAAAATTATTCGTTTGATTTTTTATAACATCACACTCAAAATTATATGTATATTAGACTTTTAGTATAAAGAATCAGATTTATTGCTTTACTAAGTCGAAGGTTTATATTATATGCACTAAATGCATGTTAGTTATAGTTACTCAAGTCTATTTAATTTCATCATATATGTTAATTTTTGACACCTTAGTGATCAATGAAATTGAAAAACATTTGTCTTAAACTAGAAATTTTCACATTGACACGGTGTAGTTGTAGGGAATAAAAGGATTGAGTAATCTTTTAATTTACTCTGATTTTGATATGTTTGTGTTCTTTTATTTGTTTATTTCAACTTTTCTTTTTTTCTTTTTCTCACACTCTAACTTCTTTCCTCTATCTATTTACTTTTTAGTGCAGTTTGAGTTGACATGTGTAGTTAAATGTCGGTTTAAACTATACGAAAAAAATGGGTCGTTAAATTTGGTACCAACTGTAACGACCCGAAAATTCGAAGCTCAAATTTACGACAATAATATATAATCCCGTATTATTTATTAAAACCCAAGTATCGAAAACGCAGATTGTTAATAAAAAGAAATTAGAGGGTGAAAAAAGAAAAAAAAGAAATATTAGAATAGAAGAATAAGAAGATCAGAGTCTCACAACGGAACCAATAAAATATAATATATCAAAACTCTTTACACTTCGTGTACACGTTTAAATCTTTATTATTTGATGTACAACAACTCATCAATATACGAATGTTTGTTTACTTTAACATCAATAAATGCTATATTTAGGTTCATCACGTAGCTATGCGAGTTAGTTGGTATAAGTGTATGTCTGAGTATTTTGATGATTTACCACAACCCATTTCGAATAGATTACATGCACCACCTTTCGATGACTTTCTAGTTTTACCTAGATTTGCACATGTAGATTGATGCATTGTAGAGGCTCTCGCTGAGAGATGATGGCCTACCACTCATACATTTACACAAACAAGGTCATCTTCTCATGGGTCACCCTTCCCTTTTCAATCATTTACATCCAGGATCCCCTCTTACACCAATATAAAAATATCCGTACGAAAAATCAAAACTTAACTTATGCATATGAAGATACATATATCTCTTTTACTTAATTAATCGGAGTATTATTTAAAAGTAAAAGCAGGTTGGTTAGTTTAAAGTTAACCAATCACAACATAACCAAATAAAGATTTAAGCACTTGTTTTTCTTATATATATGTCCCTTGCAAATATATATCTATTTAGCATATTTTATGTAGCTTACGCCTTCAAATTTTGGGGTTGACATAACATTGTGTTTTCGACCATACATTTTGCATAACTGACATAACTTTGCATTAGGGGGATTTATAAACTTACGTACATACACACACACACACACACACACACACACACACACACAACTTGTCATTTAGACTTTATACATATACATTAGCTCTAGTTCCTTGTATCTAAATGTTATCAAACACTGCCTACGAATTATAACATTATTCCTATTTTTTTACCAAAATATGGCACACACAGGGGTACATATTATACATATGGATATAAATATAAATGCATTCCTGCCCGTGCTTATTTATCAACATGACAATATTTCATATAAGTGTCTATTTATAATGCCATGCTGAGTTTCAGTGGCTCTATTACATAAAGATAGCCAAGCTCATAAACTTTACGTATACCATATTCACTAAAAAAAGGGCTCAGTTTTATCCCCTACTAATACAACTTCCTTTTCATAGGTAATATCAATCACATAAACAAATAAATTTTCCCACGATGTCTATTTATATAGTTACCATGCTCACTTCAGCACAAAACCTACTGTGTAGTGAATTGGCATGTGCATACACTGATTTGTATGCCATGCTCATTTCAGTAGCATAGGAGAGATAAAAACATTTTAAAGCAGTAAGCTATATTATTTCCATATAAACGATTTCATCCATCAACCATCACTCAAACTTTTATATATCAGACCATCAACACAGTTCTGGCTTCTTTTAAGAAGCCACACCCATATATTACTAATATGGCATGACCCCTTTTTCAGCATAAAACACAAACAATCTCAAATCTCCATCAAATTAACAGAATACAGATTGGTCATTCAATTCTTTACACTAAATATATACTTAAACATTTAACAAGTTTATAGTAACAATCATATATCATACACTGTTACAATTTAATAAATGTAAAACTTATTTAACTTGCCTCTCTAGGCCCTTTCCATTCAAAAAGAAAATCAAAAAGCCAAGCGGCTTGCCGATTCGGCACATAAAATCTCATATGGAATTTAAACGTGTACCTTTTTGTCGGACACTCGAATTAAAATCTTCATACACTTCATTCCATACTCATATACGTTCATTTCTAATTTATTCCAACTCAATCCGATCATTTTAACTCAATTCGCTAATTTATTCTTTAATTAGCTCTTTTGCGTATTCCACTTTTTATTTGAACATAACACGTTGAAATAAAATTTTAACTTGCTTATAAACCAACCAAATTCCGTTTTCAACTCAAGTTTCATATTCGATTTCGAATATAAATTCTCAAATCTCATTTACCTCTCAAAGTTCAATTTCGATTCAAAATTCGATTAACTAATTATTTTTTAAATTAGTTGATTCTATTCAATAGTTAAAAATCTGATTTTTGTTTCAAAAATCAGTTCACTTACTCCACTTGAGTTCATATTTATTTTATATCTCAAGTCTGGATTTTTCTAATGGAATTTTGGATTTTTATTTACTTAAAATCCTTTTATTTATTTAAATAAGCCATTATGGTTTTATAATGGTTATGGTGCTGTTTTTCTAAAAATATTGATTTTGACATAACTCTAGATCTATAAGACGGAATCTAGTTTTTTCTCTTTCATTAGAAAACTATTATCAAATCGGTCTTGACGATTCTTGTTTCAAAGAATTCTGACTTAAATTGAGTTCTATATACTCAATTGTAGTTTGAAACGCTAATTTACGAATTACCGCGCTGTGGTGAGTTCGTTTTAATTATATTTAAATATGAACGTTTAAACTTCGTTTATTAATATATTTCAATCTCATTCTTATATATTTTAATATAAATTAATCCAGTTTTCCAAATCCAACTTAATATTTCCAATTATCCCTAATTGTCAATTATTTCATTACTCGGTTATAAATTCAATTGCTACACCATTTATTTATTTTATATTCATATCTAATTCCCTTAGAAATGAATTATCTAATAGGATTCATGAAATCGTATTCTAAAAATATATATCCTTTGGATTACCTCAATTCAGTTTATATTCCGAATTCCTAAATAAAAACGTTGTTCCCTTCCGAAACGATTTCAATATCCTTTCTGGATATAGTTTCAAATCCTAGTTTCTAATAATACCATTTCAATATCCTTTCTGGATATAATTTGTTTTTACAAATTCGACACAGTCGAATTTAAATCATAAATCCGTATGGATTTATTTTAATTCAATTTACATTCTGAATATCATAATAGATTTATCGTTTCTCTTTGAAACTAATTTCAATTTCCTTTTTTTTAATTCACATCTGAATTTAGACTTCCCAAAGTATCCAAATGATAAATTTTCCATTTCAGTTATAAACACCGTTTATAAATTCACTTAAATTTCCCGCATTATTTAATTTATATACATCGTTTATAAATTTCTTACTTCCTGCATTATTTAATTTATAAACATCGTTTATAAATTCAGTACTTGTTTTATTATTCGAAACAAGTTAATATTTCTTAGCCCATTTGAAATTCAAATTCTATTTTAGAAAAATAGATTTTTTTCCCGTTTAAATCTCAAAATCCCTTTTTCACAATATTTTTATAAATCAATATTTAGGCGCAGTGATATTTAAACATTCAAAAACACCCAATTATCAATCATAGGTTTTCTAACACATCATATATGATAATATATATGAAAACAAACAAATAATAATATTTTTGAGGAATCCAGTTGGATCCCTCCAACCTGTTTCCTGCATCCACAAACGTTAGCCAACATAAATAATACCCATCCTGCTTCAAGGCAGGACATCGTGGCATAGAAGGTCATCCACTATCATATTGTTGGACGCATAGGGTCATCCGCTAATGATACCGCGGGAATCCGCTAATGGTACTGCTGGAAATATCCAACCACCAATATATATATATATATATATATATATATAAATTTGCCACAACCACCAAGCCTAAATAACTAATATATTTATAATAGCCACAAAAATATTTAAATGCATCCAAACAACCAACAAACAGTGTATAAAAATTATTTAAATAAAATCCAGAGAGTGGGTTTACTCACCGTGATTTTTATTTGCAACCCATTCCAGTTTTTAAATTAAATTGAATCACTTCTAGCTCGGATATTCGTAGCCATGGACCAACCCGTCTTATTTTCAAGCTTTCTGATCCTTGAATAAATTAAATATACATTGTTTAAATCAACGATATATATATATATATATATTTCATTTAATTTAAATGATAAAAATAATAATCTAAAATGTAACACCCTATATTTTAACAACATTAAAAGAGGAAAAATTAAAGAATAATTAATTTAATATTCAGAATTAAGGGAAACAAACTGCGTCATTGCGTCCGTCTCGAAATTCTGGCCAAGATAGACATTTGGTTTGTGTAAAACGGACACCGTATGAAGAAGTTATGAAGGTTTCAAGTTTGTATACACGCAAGAGAAATATATATACATATATATATTTTATTTCAGAAAATCAGAAAATTGAATTTCTGTTCAAAAATCAAAATTCCGGAGGCGGCAAAATTCCCGCCCGAGAGGAGTCGACTCCATAGAAGGGGTGTCGACCCCAGGGTTGACCCCTCAAGGGGGGTGTCGACCCATGGGTCGAGCCCCTAAGGGGTGGGTCGACCTCCCTTGGGCTGAGGTGGCAGGTCAAAATCTAGGGCTGGCAGCTATAAATATAGGCTCATTTCTCTTATTTTGTTCACTGAAAATCAATGGAGTCCTAAGTGATGTCGGTACCTGGACTGAATCAAATCCTTTTCTTCTTCTGCAAATCAAAGTTAGAGATTCAAGTGTAGATCTGTTCTTCTCCTATCTTTCTAGATCCAAACGCTGTGAGTTTCAAGTTGCTTTTAGATTTAAACAAATAAAAAGTAAGCATGATAGAACTGTAATTTGGATCTATGCATGTTAACCCTTGAATCACTTCAGATCTGTAATAACTTGTGAATCTGTGATATTTTGGCATACAATGACCTGGATCTTAACCTTTATTATGTCAGATCTACTTTTGATTATAGATCGAATTCAATATTTAGATCATCTTGTACCTATTATGTTGTGGTTAATTTGGATCTATCAAGTATTGAACATGTAACGACCCAAGGATTTTCGGCCCCAAAAATCGACATAAATACCTTTATCGTATCTTAGGCCGACCTTCCAACACCGAAAACACTGGAACGTTTATAGAAAGAAATTAGAGGGTGAGATAAGAAAGAAAGTTAGAATAGAAGAAGAAGAAGTATCAACACAACACAAAGTCTCACATCGCAGCGAAACAAAATATAATTCAGAAATAAATCTTTACTGAGAGCTTTTAAAGATACTTACAATATCAGAGTACATCAACATCTCTGGACAGTTATAATAATCTGTCCTCATATACAGCGGAATAAATACTAGATATCATACGTCTGAACATCTCCAGCTCGTCTCTGAACTTCGCAGTACTTGATAACCTGAACCTGTACACCCCGGGCTAACCCGAGCATTTACAAAAACACCGTGTCAGTCTGGTGAACCAGAGTGAGAAAAACTCGCACAGTATTAAGGGTATCACACAACTTGATCTTAAAGTTAAAATCCTTTCGAAAGAAAAGGATAATCGTAAGACCAAATCCACACATAAATACAGACTGTTTTTACCTTATGATAACCCAAAACAGTTTGAAATCAATATCCTTTCTGATATTATGATGGTGTCTAAAAACAAGTAAATATCAATCTAGTGGAACGCTTTCATCTCACGATCTACATACATAGTATACAATCAAAACCGCGGGCGCTTATTGGAGATTGGATTCCGACTATGACAAGGTATGGGACCACCTACCGATAGTGTATCTCTAAAGGCGAATACATTGGGTTCAACAAGAACATCTTGCAACCCGACCCTCACATGACCGACCACTCATTTCGCTTGAGTGTATCGAATGTATGTCACTAACGGTTGGGCTCAAACCACCGTTTCCCGAAAAGGGACAGCATCGAAAATAGATTAAAGAATGAAATGGATTTTCTCTAGATAGGTGATTATACACCCTAATAGGAGCGACCCACATAGCCATGCTGCCTGCCCGATTTTTGTCATTTCCTGGTTGTGAGGCTTGAGGCTAGAATTTACCTCTAAAACATTTGGCCATCCTTTATTCTGAATGCCACATCGTCAGATCCTCTGGATATCACTAATTGACGTCCACAAAAATACCCTAGTTGGGAGCTACCCAACTATGACACGTTTGAAGAAATAAAATTACGTAGCCCATTGGAAATACTCTGTCAGACATTCGTCCATACAAGTCATCCAGAAACAGGATGAACCGAAGGTACTCTCCTACTGCATCCAATATAAGAATCACCCCATGGATTAGTAGCGATAGTCCTTGCAAATCCACAGATTTCAATCACGACAGAACCCCAGTATATCTCCGGGTCGAATCAAAGATTATAAGTGGTTCTTCCATTTTATGAAGATCTATGGTCTTCAAATGCTCCATCTCGATCATCGTCTGATCTCTTCTATATTTTCGTATTTGCTAGTCGAAATGGTTTTCAAATATATATTCTATCCCGGTCTTTCCGTACCAACAATCGTAAAGGTCAGATTTGACAGTCGGTTATTTAACTATCAAATAAACATCTATGGAGTCATAAAAAAATAGATTTACTGGTTTAGTACTTAGCACCACTTGGCCTCTTTAATTAAAATTAATGAAACTTGAATATTCAAATATTGGGAAGACAATTCACTTATCACTTTAATATACTGATATTCGCAAAACCATTTTATTTTAATATTTGAAAGAATATATAACGATATCCAATATTCCATTCGACAATTATTGTCAAAATATTTACTATACCAATTCATTAGTTAAAACTGAGAAATCAGTTCAAATTACTATTCGACGTTACGCCAACCCTTATGTTTTCATCACTTGGAAAAATATCCAATCCTTATTCTTATAGAATAAACCATTCTATATCTTATTCCTTTACTTTTCGAAATTATCGCCAATCTCCTTTTAATTCCATTACTAGGGAAAATATCATCTCATACTATTCCCGTTACTTTGGGAATCTTATCATACATTCTTGCCATTACCAACTAGTATCATCCTTGGATGGTCCCGAAGTCGTTCAAGTTGGGGTATTTTAATTACCTCTCATACCTTGATCAACAACGTTCTTATCTTCAGATAAATACGAGTTGTAATTCAAGAAAACACATCCCACTAGTGAAAATATCTTTATAGTTTTCCTTATGTTTTGGAAGCTTCTCTTTTTAAATATAATTAATATCGCTTAATTCGTTAACTAAACATCACTTTTATTAACTCTCGACTTATTCAAATACTTTGTTTCCTAAACTGGATTATTACAAATCCTATTCCAACCTCTTTTACCGAACTCAATTTAAATCCCTTTTTCCCAATTCCCTTTTTCTTTTCAGGAAATCTCTTTTCAATTCTATTGATTGAACTTAATACCATTATTAAGTATTTCCAATTTAAAACAACGCTTAAACTCATATTCCATTTATAAACCTTGTTTATAAATTTCAGGTTTGATATAAACTCCCTTTATATCTTCACCTCCCTTTACTTAATTCAAACGTTAAGTAAAACTTTTCATTTAAGCTATGTATTCGCTCAAACCCTTTATTGCTTCATTATAAGACTCGAGCTCAAATAATAAAACTTATCCCTAGCCTCTTTCCAATACTCGACTATATTTCATTTCAACTTGGTTACTTAAGTATATTTCATTTAATTAGTGATTACTATAACAACTCATTCTTTTCAACATAATCATTTCAAATCAATTAACTCCTTTATTTACTAGAATAAATAATAAATTTCCTTTTAAAATCTTACTAGGATTAACCAATTATTCATTTAGTTATTTCACTAATTTAAAAGTCTAACTTAGTTAAAACGGTCGTCTCGGTCAACTCAAAACACGATTACTCTTCTAACCAATCCCAGTTAATTCCTCCTTTAAATTAATTAAAATAAAATTATTTTAAATAATTTCATTTAAATGTTCACTTGACGTGATTAATGAAATACTTAACCCCTAGGTTATTTCCTACTTATTTGCTTATAATTCTTATTAACATAAGAATTTGGTTTATAAAACCATTTCATAATTCCTTATAAACTTTAAATAAATAATTAATTAACATTTATTTCCTTTTAAATAGCTTACATTCAAAGTAATATCTTTAAAAACCTATTTCAGTTATAAAATATATTTATAACTTTAATACTGTCGATTCGCCATTGATAAAATCCATATTTTTAAAAAATCGATTGATTTCTAGACCATGTGATGCCAATTACCCAACCCATACCATCCATTGGTTAACATCAGAATAAATGTTGAAATATTGTTCAACGATCAACAATAATCAATCATTCCTTTTTATTTGATTGATATTTCCTATAACGATCATCAATCAATTAACAGCCAATTCAAACAATTCAAGCACGTTTATAAATGTGACCAATCAAGGGAAACTACCTTATTCAGGTCAAACCAAAATGATTGGTATTTTTCCTAAAATTAAACGATCGTTTTAATTTTATTTGTTGAATCAACAATAATTATATAACTAGCAGACGGTCAACCATTAACAATTAGAGCACGCAAAATAAAAAAAACCCAATTTATATAAAATATAAATGGGAAGAGCTGAGTGAGTTTAACTCATCTTGATTTGAATTTGTTGATAAAAAGTTCATTTTAGTCAAATTAAACTGACGTTTAATTCGACTAAAATTCTCGGTTGTTCCCGATCCTGACCAACTCTGCTCCATCTCGAAGTTCTCGTCTTTAAGGTCCCAACGCAACTAACCGTGCATAAATCTGATAACGTGTGTACGAGAAATCGTATTAACAAATTTATAAACTAATTGAATTATAAACATAGATTTCTTTTTAAATTTTTAAATGGGCTTTTACCTTTATCAGCCGGCCCAACCAAAAAGAATCCGACCCGCCTGCCCCCCCTTAGAACCCTTACATCCGATCCCCAATCCACAAAACAAACACCACCTCCAGAATTTTCTCAAATCAAAAACCCTAAGCCTCATTTATCAGCCGCCTCCACCAATTTATCGTTCCTGGCCGAAATCCGAAACCCTATGCCCCTTTTCTTCTGCCAATTCGAGATGAACGGCGTCGCAACCCCCACCTCTACTCAACAACTCTTCACTCTTCCTTTAAATCGTTCGGTCGGACCTATATGCCGCTACCTCAACACCCACATCACCACAACTCCTCCGATCTACTTCCCAACCTTCTAGATCTTCGACTGCAATTAGATTCACAACGCAGATAAGTCTTTAACTGTATATTTTTATTTTGATTTTTCTGGTGGTTTCAAATTATTTTCTGGTTTACCGTATTTTCAAATGGGTTCTGGAATGATGAAACAACTCTGTGTGATACGTATTTATAGACGCGGTTGGGTTTAGATAGGGATCATGTCCATCCGTAGCTTAATGTAGGTAATTCAACTACTAATTTCATAGGCCATTGGTTTTTCTTCTACTGCAGATTTTGATTTTGGTGATGGCAGTTGATGTGGCGTGATACTTATAGCAGTGGATTTTAAATGAATTTTGTATTGGGTTTCAGTACTGTATGGTATGAATTGTTACTTCAGATCAGAGATTTTGGAACTTTAAACATAGATTTAGTGTGATGAAGATTAGATATAGGGTACAGTGTAGATATGTATATTGATTCGGCTATATATATGAATATATATAAGCTGATTTGGTTGTGCAGATCTATGTATAAATATATATTTCTATTGGGTTTTTCTTAGCAGTCCTTGTACTATTTCTCTGCTGTTTCAATGCTGTTCTTAGCTGTTTCATTTTTTTCTCTTTTGTACTATTTTACTTAACTGTTCATTGATGTAAAGATTTAATGTATGAGCTTAGCTATGAATTGTCGATTCCATTTAGCTGTTCATTCCGTGCTTATGGATATATATATATATATATATATATATTCCATTGATCATCTTTGTGGTTCGTACTATGTTCTTGAAAGAATAAGGCATGTTGAAATTTAAAATGAATTGTTCTATTCATTTGTGTATACTGTATATAAATATAGCTGTACAAATTTGATCCATATCTTCTCTAGCCTGTATTGTACAGTTCTAGCTATCTTCTTTCTCTTTTCTTATGCTGTTGCAGATTTGAAGTATGAATTCAACTTTTCATTTAGCTGGTCGTGTACAGACCATAGGTAATACATATACATTATGTTTTTGGTTTCAGTTTAATATCTTCTCTTTTCATTTAGCTTGTATTGATCTTTTCTTTTCAATTTTAATACAGTATGTTTTTGGTTTTAGTTTTTTTCCTCATGTTCCCATTGTATATGTTTTCTTCATACTGTATGTAGCGACTTATGACTAAGTAATAATCAGACACTTCAAATGAATCATTGTGCATGGGCAGGAAATATTTATTTAATTTTGATGTTATCGGTATAATTATAGTGATCAATCATGTAATCAATATCATTGTTTAATAATTTGATTTTTGTAGCCATGCTCATATTCAGTACACTCCAGATTGATTGCTTGGTATATCTGTCTATCTTGTTGACAAATTTGATGTTTCTTTTTATCGTATCTAGTTGATGCATGTATCACCTTTAAATTATTTTAATTTTGGGCATTTGATTACATTATTCGAACTAGCGTGGTAGTACCGTTTCCACGTTAATATACCATAAATTATCAATCAATAGACTATTGATTTATTATTACTTTATGATATGTTAACCTTGGAAACAGTGTTGCAAAACTCGACATCAAAAATCCTGGTTTTCGATGATATTCTATTTACATAAAAATCGTTTAATATTTATAAATAAATCGATATAATTTAAAAAACGATTTCATAGCGACTATTTGAAAATTTGAATTGGACGTAATTTGAAATCTATAAGCTAAAATCTCAAATTTTCTCTTTCATTAGAAAAATATCATCAAATCGTTCAAACATTTCTTGTTTCACAGAATTCCGACTTACATCGGATTCTGTATATTCAGTTAAAGTTCAAGTCGAAAATTACGAACTAGCGCGACGTTTCGAGCTCGTTTTAATTAATATATATATATATTCGAACTCTATTTTAAATAAATAAATTCGATTAAAAATCCATTATATTCCCAATATAATATATAAACAAATTTAACTATTCGAATTTGAATGGCCGAAAAATCTGGGATACTACAGAACATCTAAATCCTAGTTTAGATCCCATCATGTCTATTATGACATCCCCACTATATTAGAACCCATTTATTATCACAAGTTCACCGGTCTATTCTTATATGTTCATCTTAACATTATGCCATGAAAAGTTTATGTCAACTCTGTTAGAATAATCATCTCTGTCATCTTCTCTTCACCCTTTCCCTTTTATTTTATATAGCCAGGCTACTTTTGAGCCTAAGCATGCCGCTAAATTATGTGATTACGTTAGTTTGGCAACGAGGGGAAAAACATTGAAATTGAGCATATCTTGTGAATTGGGAATTTGGGGCATAATTGGTAAAAAGGTGAAAATTGGCATAATTTGAATAATGTATTATATATATGAAATTGGACATATATTTCACTATGAACATAATTGGGGGAAAAAGGGGCATGAAACCTATAACCTATAACCTATAACGACATAGGTAAAAATTGGCTAATAATGGAAATGCCTATAGTTACAATAACTTGAAATTGTAAACCGCGCTTAGGCACGAGGTTAGATTGCACTTATGGTGGAAGTCTGCCCGGAACCAACCGGCATATCCAGCGACCACAAGTGGTGAATCTAATGTGGGAGGCCTAAGTGCACAAATACGAGACGTGCTAAGACACGAGGCTAGGCCCGATTTATGGAATAAGCCTGTCCGGACCCGCCCGGCATGTCCAGCATCCACAAATTGTAGGCTTAATGTGGGAGGTCTAACATATTGTAACCATAAATGAATACATGGTAATAAACTTGAATACTTAACCTAGTGGAATCCATAAGGATTGTATGAACATAAAATTGAGTAGGGGTTAAGTAAATTTGTTTGGATGGTGGGTGAGTTACGTAAATCTGAGGGGTTGAGTAATATTTATATATAGGCCCACAAAATTAACCTGATAGGGTTATGTAATTAATGACACCTAGTGGTAAGCATAACCTGTGGGAATGTTGGAGTTATGTAATTAAAGACACCTTTTTTAGGTAAGCATAACTTGTAGAAATGGTAATGTTATGTAATTAAAGACACCTAGTGGTATACGTAACTGATGGAAATACTAGTGGGGATACAAGACAAGGGAGGGGAGCTTGTATCATATTGTGTGGGACCCATTTCAGTCAGTAACCCTTAATGGGTATCAAACGAGTACTTCGAACTAGGTCGAAGTTGGGGCATGCTTACTGGGCTATTGTAAGAGATCCAAACGACGAGGACAGTGTGGGCGACGCAAACCGACCAGGGACATGTGCGTGCATGGGCCAGGCAGAGGGGGCTAAGACGACCGTGACACCATTAGGTATGGCTGTGCACATCAACGAAGGGTTGCCACTTTAGGAAGTGATACCTCCTACTGTGGGGCCGACATAGAATATCTACGGAATAGGTAGCCGATCGATTAGGGTACATCGGGACGTATGCCTAAGTCTACCATCTTATAGTTGTTGGGATCATCTCATTCTGGTGATACTAGTATCAGTGCAGAGAATACGAGTAATCATTAGAGAAGCGTATACACTCTATCATGTTTACCTTGTCATACCTACCTTTTATGGTATTATATTTCTTATCCACTTTATATGTCTGTCATGCTACTTTTACTTATTTACTTGCTAAAAGTAACTGGACTCACCAGACTTTATGTCTGACCCTTTTTGTTTCCTCTTCTTTCTTCTGTTTACCCCCTAGGTTCTCAGGGTGGGAATACTCAAGCTTGACCAGGATTTTGCTATCATTTTGTTGGAGCTTCTTAGATGTATTGCTCAAGCTCCTATCTTTGCTAATGTGGCTATGTTTTTATTTGGGGAATTTGCTTCTTTTATTTTGTACTCTGATGTTTAAAGTACAAGACAATAGTTTTTATGATGTAATGGTTTTTATGTATTTCAGACATGTGATGTTTTTGAACTACGATGCTTTATGATTAATAAAGTTTTTAATTCCGCTGTCATTTTATATCTGTCTTGTAATATTTCTGTTTCTGTTTACCTATAACGCTTCACGAAACTTAATGCATTCCCTTTGTGAGTGACATTAACGGACGTGGGGTGTCACACTTGGTATCAGAGCGGAAGGTTACCAGATTAAATAAAAGTTTTTGAAAACTATTTTCAAAAAGGTTTTAAAAGAAAGCATTTTTCAAAAAGAAAAGTCTGTTTTGAAAAACAAATTCCCCAAAGCCATATGTAATATCCTTCGATCCTTTGTCTAAATCTCTTTCCTTTTCGTTTCAGCATATCTGGGGAACCTAATATTTCTGAGGATGTTACGATACCAGGCTGGTTCCGCAGGTATCTAGAGGCCATGGCACCTGCCAGAGGTCAAGCTGACGTTCCTCCCCCAATTGCACCCGTCGTTCCTCCTCCTCCTCCTCCTCCAAGAGCAGATAATTTCGCTAAGATCTGCAAAGATTTCTTTGCCATGGGAGGGAAGCCATTAAGTGGAACCAAAACATTCATAGAGGCAAGGAATTGGCTCAAGAAGACCGAGGAATTGTTTGTAATATTTGAAGTGGAAGTGCAAAGGAAGATTCAGTTAGCTGCCTGGCTACTGAAAGATAAAGCTTCATTCTGGTGGGAAGTAGCCCAAGCTGGACGTCCGGTGGAGACGTGGGATGATTTTAGACAGAGATTTGAAATGAAATTTCTTTCCCAAGCTGAGAAAAGCATGCAAATGGAGAGGTTCTTGGCGCTAAAACAAGGAAACATGACTGTTAAGGAATATGTGAACAAATTCAGCCAGCTAGTAAGATTTGGATTGGAGTTGGTAGATACTCTGCATAAGAAATCTTTGCGGTTTGCTAAAGGGCTGAATGAAGCTCTTCATGGGTTAGCTATGTCCCATATTCCAATAGGGACTACTTTTGAAAGGCTTGTTGATATGGCCCTGATGCATAAGGAAGACAAGGGCGAAAAGACGAAAGTAAAAGTTGAGGAAACAACACAAAATAATAAGGTATGGCCCAAGAAAGGGCAGCAGCAACAATAGCAACAAAAGAAAGGCGGAAAGAATGACAAGGCTAAGGATAAGAGGAGGTGTCACAGTTGTGGACGAGAGGGTCACATGGTCAAGGATTGCAAAAGAAGGAAGAATACTTGCTTCAATTGTGGAGAGGTCGGACACTCTGCTAGGGAGTTCCCGAAGAAACAGGGACCACAGGGACAAGGTCAAAGGGCAGGAGCTTCTGGAGGGCAGGTGCATGCTCTCGCGATCAGTGCTCCTGATAGAAGTAGGAAAATTTCCGTGGAAGGTTTGAGATTTCTCTTTCCAGTCATCCTATTAGAACTCTTTTTAATTCTGGCACTTCACATTCATTTATATCTAGTTTTGTGGTTGAATCTCTGCACTTAAATACTAGTATGGTAATGGATCCCGTTGTTGTCTCAAACCCCATTGGTGGTTTGGCTCATTTGTCTATGATTTATTGGGGTATGAGAATATCTATCTTAGGCGTCGAGTTTGAGTGCGACGCGTATGTGCTCGGTTTTATGGGCTACGGGTTGATTCTAGGGATGGGTTGGCTAATCATGTATGGTGCCATTCTAGATTGTGAGAGAAGGGTTGGTAGACTTTTGACTTGCCATGGGAGGACCCTCGAGATTTCTTATGACCCACAAGGGTCTATTATTGTAATGACCCGGGATTTTGTGCGACTTTGGTTATCGCCATAAACTCAATGATGACTAACCAAACATCGAAAAATACCAGTCATAAATGAAAGAAATTAGAGGGTGAGGAAAGATAAGATAGAAACTTGGAATAGAAGAAGAAGAAGAACACAATATCAGAGTAACACGAATCTCACAGCGGAACGAAAAAATATATTTCATAACATAACTTTGAAATACAAATATGTACTTGAATATACATATCATTATCAAAGTACAACACTTACAACACAGCGGAAATAACTATAGCTATATGATCCTGAAGCCTCCTGCTCCATGCTCTTCCAGTATATCTGTAAATCCTAACTACTTGACTGCCCGTACAAATTTAGGCACCCAAGAGTTTAGGGAAAACAACAAAATAAACTCCGTGTTAGTCATGGGACTGGTGTGAGTAAAACAGTTTAAAACAGTTCAAGCAGGTAATCGATATCTCATAAGACCACGTCGTATAACGGAACGGGTTTTTCCCTTATGAGAATCCAAATATCTTTATATCAAAACCTTTTGATATTATAATAATGTCTATCAACACAATATAATAATCATCTAGCAGAAACGCTTTCATCTCACGTTCTACATATATAGTATACAATCAAAACCGCAAGCACGTATTGGGAAATGGATTTCCAACTATGACAAGGTATGGAACCACCTTTCGCTAGTGTACCTCTAGAGAGGAATACACTGGTTCAACAAGAACATCTTGCATCCCGGCCACACATGACCGACCACTCATTTCGCTTGAGTGTATCGAATGTATATCACCAAAGGTTGGGATCAGCAACCGTTTCCCGAATGGGACAGTATCGACAATAGATTTTTAGAAGTAAATGAAACTCTAGATCAGGTGATTATACACCCTACTTCGGTGCGACCGACTTAGCCATGCTGCCTGCCCGATTTCTGTCATTTACCGGATGTGAGGCTAGAAGCTACGCTTTATCATCACACCAGATTCACTTTGAATGCCACATCATCAAATCCATCCAATCACCGATTGACGTCCTCAACAATACATTATGTGTTAGCTAAAGAAATTTCCTTCTCCGCTTCCATTCTTGGTACTGTTGGAGAAATCAATATATGTGATCGTCTGGAAATATTCTGTCAGACATCCGTCCATACAAGTCATCCAGGAACAGGATGAACCGAAGGCACTATTCTGTAAATAGGATAGCCCTTGCATAACTCCGTCTTAAATTTCCTTTGGCATATATAATTCGCGACGCTTATGCTAATACAGAGTGGTTCTTTGGATAATAATCCAACCGGTCTCTCCATATTAACAACGTTAAAATGGTCAAAACTCCGATAGTCTGTGATTTAACTATCGAAGAAAAACAGGTGTGCAAACAACGATATTATTTCCAGATGGAAATTAATATCGATCAAACATCATTTAACATTTATCTACTTATTTCATTAATTTACTTATCTCCTGTTTCCCTTTATTCAATATTTCTTATTTTCTAAATTTGGAAAATATACGTTATTAACAATGGAAAACATTTCCATTTCTTGTTTTCTTTATTAGAAAACATTTCCATTTCTTGTTTTCTTTATTAAAAAACATTTCTGGTTTCTTGTTTGGAAAACATTTCCAAAGCTTCTTCATTGGACTTAGACAGATGTTTAAACAAACATCGTTATGCCAACCCAAACCATTTCCTTTACTGCCGAACCTTAACTATTCCTTAGTTAAAAATGAAGTCAATCAAGTTGGGGTAGAACTACCTCTCAGACCTTAACTGAACAACATTTCTAACTTTGAAATAGGCAAAGTTCACTTTATATTTCTTTAACTAACTTCCTTACTTAACTCTCGTTCGAATAAATCTCTATTCGATTTATTCTATTTGATTTACTCTATTTGATTTACTCTATTCACTTAACCCCTTTCGAATAAACTATATTCGATTTACTAACTTTATTCGAATAAACTATATTCTATTAACTCCTTTTACTTTAACTCTAATCGATTAAACTAACATCGATTAACTCCTTTTACTTTAACACTAATCGATTAACTAACATCGATTAACTCCTTTTACTTTAACACTAATCGGTTAACTAACATCGATTAACTCCTTTAACTTTAACTCTAATCGATTAACTAACATCGATTAACTCCTTTTAACTTTAACTCTAATCGATTAAACTAACATCGATTAACTCCTTTTAACTTTAACTCTAATCGATTAAACTAACATCGATTAACTCCTTTTAACTTTAACACTAATCGATTAAGTAACATCGATTAACTCCTTTTAACTTTAACTCTAATCGATTAAACTAACATCGATTAACTCCTTTTACTTTATTTCGAATAACTATATTCGATTTAACTCCATTCGCTTGACTCTAGATCGCAGCGATCACAATGGTTACGCCTGATTCCCTCAGGAAGCATCCGGCCGCCGTAGGCTATCTGCAGCCCTGCGAATTTCGCTAGCAGTCGTGCAAAATGGTAACTTATCCTATATAACTATGTCTGATTTATTCCTTTTAATAAACTATGTTTGATTAACTCCTTTAAAAATCCTATTTATTTCCTAAATAAATATTCCTTTATTTTATTCTATTTGTTTTATCAACATTTTTCCCTTTTATAAAACTCTATTCGTTTTATAAACATTTTCCTTTTATTTACTTTCGAAATATTTCCTTTTTATAAAATCTATTGATTTTATAAAATTCCTTTATTTCAATATACATTGAAATAATTCTTTTTACATCCCAGGGTCTTTTCTGATATTAAAAATATCGAATAACAATGATCAATATCATTCCAACACACATAATCCATAACAGATTATATAACACATCATATATCACAATATATGAAAAACAGTAAAATAAATGTTGAGGAATCCAGTCGGATTCCTCCAACCTGTTTCCCTGCATCACAGATGTTAAACAATATAGATAGCATCACTTTCAGTTCCATATGATATATTCTGTTAAACAGAATCAATATAGAAATTTAACTAACTGACTAGCAGTTCAAATCAAACAGTCAACACACAGTCAATCAGACAATTTTAAACAGTTCTAAATATACATTACAAAAATATAACTGTTCAGGTTTGGTGAGTTTTACACACTTTGTCTGTTAGTCGTCAAATACGATTACGGTCGGTCGATTCTGACGGACGTTATATTTTGTCGTGATTCGTAACTGCCTCCAAACCTTCCAAATCAGTTCCAGACTGTTGTTCCTGTCCATATGGTCCCGACGGATCAGATCGCTCGGAATTCTGATATCATACAGAAAAATTATTGTGTTTAACAAGTTTTAAATAAGCATTTACATTATTAAATCCATTAAATTCAAAATGGGCTCACCTCACAAAACGTCGACCCATTGGCCCTACCACCTGAATGCTACAGCAGTCTCTCTTCTCGTTTTCCTGTACCCCCCTTTTACCAACCCTGCTGTATCATCTCCTACCTCCATTTTCCCTTAACTCAATTCGAACCCCAGCAAAACACCATGACCGAACTTCTCATCTCTCATGGCCCCTGCTTCTCTTCCATTCAATTCTCACAGAAATCATCATCCCCATCCCCATTAAAATTTCTATCCGAAAATACCAAAATCCTTCAACTCAAGATCGGACAGCAGAACGCGTCATCTCTCATTCCTTCACGGTTAATCTGGGCTTTACATTTAATTCTAACTTCAGCCCAACATCCATCAAATGTATCTCATCTTCCATAATCATCCGCCAGCACCTGTAACAAATCCTCCACCACTTCCAAATACTTCGAGCTTCCATGCTCCACGTCCTCTTCACGAAATGGAAAACCACAGCCACCATTCGACTTCTCTCCAATTTCTTAACCACCTCGTACCAATTTGTCTTGACTCGATCTCATCCCTCAGTTTGCGTCGAAACCGTACTTCAACCGGCAGCAGGAGGCTGTGACATTTTCCGACACCATCTTCAACAAAACTTGGCCAACCCATGTCTCTTCGTGTCATGAGTTCAACTCCGCTGGCCTTCCAACCCAGATCCGCCTCAGTGGTCTACCGTTGGTTAATCTAGGTCACAACTACAATTTCCACAACGAACCCTACTGCCATCGCGACTTACAAACCCGATATAGAGAGCAACAGAAAGCTTTCGGAAATCATAATATATGGGTTTTTGAATTTATGGAATTTGTTTGGATTTTACTTTGATTTCTACAGATTTCGATTTTCATGTTTTAGGATTGTAGGTGACGACTCGATTTTGCTGTTGACTTTGGGGTTAAAAGAATAAGGGTTTAGAGTATTTAGGGTGGATATTTATAGGAAAGGGGTTGGTATTTTATATTATTTTATTTTTGTTCATTAGCTAACTTTGCACTTTAAAAATCCGTGTGATCATATACAATGTCCAAAAATCATGAAAAACGAACATATAACAAGAATTTTACATTACGGACCCAACGAAACTTATTTCGTCGAATTCTGAGGTCGTTTGCAAAACTGGCTATTTTTAAAGCTCTAAATAACCCTTTTAAATATATAAATATATTTAAATATAACTGAATTAAATATAAATAAATTTATATTATCGTATATATTCACTGAGGAATATCATACAGCTCCAGCATAATTATATATTCGCTATTCCGAGTCCAGATTGAATCGATATTCAATTTTACATTGAAAAATCCTTTTATAACGTATATAAAGCGTTACGAATTATAAAGGAATTTCACAGCGACTTTTCTGAAATTTGATTTGGACGTAAATCAAAATCTACACGACGAAATCCCGATTTTTTCTCTTCCACTAGAAAGATATACTCCACCAGCTCCATACGTTTCTTGTTTCACAGAAATCCGGCTTAAAACGAATCCTGTACATCCAGTTGAAGTTCGAATCGCCAATTTACGAACTGCAGCGCCATTTTGAGCTCGATTTTAATTATATTATAACCCTATGTTCAAACTGTCATTTATATAATATATTCATTATTCAAATTCAATTCCAAGCTGAATTAGATATTACGGATGATCCAGTTCAAACCATATCGCCATTTCAGCCAATTCTAATTATTTTAGAATTAAATATATTATTTAATTTATTATTTTAATTAAATATTTAACCTTATTTAATTCCACAACCATTTTATTCACTAAACCACCATTTATATAATTAAATAAATTAATTATAATACCTCTGCCAATGGGGTCATTACAATCTTCCCCACTTAAAATAATTTCGTCCTCGAAATTGCTAAAAGGTAGAGAACGACCCTATCTACTGGTTAGAACATATTTGTTCACTTCTTAACTTCAGTTTCAACTGAACCAATTTAATTTCAATTAAATTATTTATTCATTCTTATTAATGAAAATTTTCAAAAAATCCTGAAAATTTTCTAACGCTTTAACTCTTCAAAAAATTTCGCCAGCACCTCCTTTGTACTGGTCAAACTCCAACTCGCTTCTCTGGGCCTTCTCCAACCCAAAAGAAAATCAAACAGCCAAGAGACTTGCCAACTCAGCTCATAAATCTCATGCTTATATCAAATTTAAACTTGTACCTTTTGTCGGCATATCATTATATCATTTCCACCTGTTATCAATTCAGCATATACCAATGTTATCCCAATCAAATTATGAAATCACTTTTATCTCCACTACAACCATTCGCTTATATCCGAGCCAAATATCATTTCAACTTGAGTTTCTTCTCGATTCCCAACTCTTAACTTGATTATCACATTACACTTCAAATTTGAATCTCATGATCCAATTTGTCTTGATATCATTCTAATTCAATCTCAGTTACCACTTTACTGGCTTTACTTTAATTCAAATTTTTCTTTCACAAATTTCTGTTAAATTTGTTTTTAATTCAAACGGTCTTTCCCTGGGAGTTTTCAAACAGTTTACTCTTTACAAAAATCAAATTTTCCCTTTGAACATGTCACTGAGCCCTTAATTAATATTCCATTAGTTAAATAACTTCTCTATTTCCTTATCAATATTTGTTAACCAAATATTTTCAATAACCATATTGGCCTTTTATGTTATTTGGAAACATTTCCGAATATCGCCTCCCTTCTATTTTCTAAACTTTAGAAAATATATGCCATTTATAATTGGAAAATATTCCAATTACTATCTCTTTTCCGATCTCTTTTATTTCTATACTTAGAAAATATTCTTTATTATATTTCCAAGCTTACACTTATTTGGGTTAAAACGGATGTTGTGTAAAACATCGTTACAACAACCCAAATACTATATTCAACTAACTCTTATTCAACATTGATCTTCGAGCCTGAAATCTTACTATTTATTTGTTAATAATGAAATCAATCAAGTTGGGGTATAACTACCTCTCAGACCTTGACTGAATAACATTTATAACGTCAAAACAGATACGACTACTTACTCGAATAATCAATACCATACAACTACTTATTCACCTTTAAACACGTATATACTTTCTCTTTCTATTCTTACTAGATTTTATTCTCATACTTCCTTTTTGATTTTACTATTATATTTCTAAGTTCGTTTCCTTATCGACTTATATATATATATATATATCGATACGTTGATTTCTAACTATCAAATTATTTTAAAAATATTCTAACTCCTTAAATTCCCGGAAAAATTCGCCATAACCTCCTTTGTATCAGGAGCATCGGGATATTTCAAATAGCCTCCCATGGCCCTCACCAATCCAAAAGAAAAAGAAAAAGCCAAGCGGCTAGCCGATATGGCGCATAAAATCTCATATATGAATTAAATACATACCTTTTCATCGAGCATTCTATTTATATACCTTCATACATTTTTCCATACCTATCTCATGTATATTTATAACTGCCCAATCTATTTTAACTATACCTGATCGTTTTAACTCAATTCGTTAATTAATTTGTTAATTAACTCTTTAGTCTATTTCACTTTTATATCTGAACATGACATGTTCAAATATATTTTAACTTGCTTATTGACTAATTTGAATCCAAATTTCAAATTTAAGTTCTATATTCGATTTCGAATATCCAATTACAAATCCAATTCACCTTTCAAAGTTCAACTTCAAATTCAAAACTCGATTAACTAATTCCTCTTTGACTTAGTTAATTCTATTCAATTTCTATTAAAATTTTATATCACTTCTATTATTCAAATTCTATATAACCAAATTCTATTTGAATTTCTATATTCAAATTCCATTTCACTTTCGATATTCAAATCCTATATTTGAATTCCTTTATATTTCCTATATTCAAATTCTATATTTGAATTCCTTTATATTTTCTATATTCAAATCCTATTATTACTCTATATGAATTCTATATTCAATTTTTCATTATTTAAATCTTCTTTATTCAAATCTCATTTGAATTTCTATATTCAAATCCCCTTCGAATTTTCTATATTCAAATCCCCTTTGAATTTTCTTATTTAAATTCTATGTTTGAACTTCCTTTATTCAAATTCCTTATATTCAAATTTTTTTATAAATCCCATTTTGAAATTCAACACAACTTGTCTTTCCCAAAACAAATTCAAAACAGTATCTCCGGTAGTAATTCGTCACTTACAACTCGAAAATGAATACTGATGATGCAGCTGTCATTATCAGAATCTATTTTCCAGCGATCGAAGTGAATTCAATACTATAAAACCATTTCTAACATTTCCACTTTGAAATTCATTTCAAAATATAATTCACACTGCTTGTAAAACAAAGTTAAAATCTCCCAGGATCTTAAATTTTTCCTTATTTTTAATCCAAATCCATTTACAAACACTTATCCAATTTTCCAGAATTTTAACTCAATTTCTGGCTTAAATTTCAGATTTAACTTATCTGATTTCACGTATTTCACTTATATGAATTCTGATTGGTTATTTACATAACCATTTAATTTAAAACCTTACTCGATTATAATAGTGACCAACACATCCAATATATTATAATCCTTTCAATATAATTCCGTTATATCAAAATCTAATTTGGGTAAAATTATTTCACTTACCCACTTTTCAAAACATACCATGACAGTTCATCGTATTCGAGTGTTTACAAAATCCCTACCGATACAGTGGATCAAACTGATCGACCAGAACTCATAAACAACTCACTCAATAAATCTCCATAATATAAAACAATTTTTATATCAATAACAAATACGCTCACTCGTATATATACACTCAAACTCAATCTAGGGTATTACTAACCCTATCTCTACTGAGTCACGCAATAGAGCCAAGGTAAAACTTAACTTAAGCTCTGATACCAACTGTAATGACCCGGGATTTTTTGCGACTTTGGTTATCGCCATAAACTCAATGATGACTAACCAAACATCAAAAAATACTAGTCATAAATGAAAGAAATTAGAGGGTGAGGAAAGATAAGATAGAAACTTGGAATAGAAGAAGAAGAAGAACACAATATCAGAGTAACACGAATCTCACAGCGGAACGAAAAAATATATTTCATAATATAACTTTGAAATACAAATCTGTACTTGAATATACATATCATTATCAAAGTACAACACTTACAACACAGCGGAAATAACTATAGCTATATGATCCTGAAGCCTCCTGCTCCAAGCTCTTCCAGTATATATGTAAATCCTAACTACTTGACTGCCCGTACAAATTTAGGCACCCAAGAGTTTAGGGAAAACAACAAAATAAACTCCGGGTCAGTCATGGGACTGGTGTGAGTAAAACAGTTTAAAACAGTTCAAGCAAGTAATCGATATCTCATAAGACCACGCCGTATAACGGAACGAGTTTTTCCCTTATGAGAATCCAAATATCTTTATATCAAAACCTTTTGATATTATAATAATGTCTATTAACACAATATAATAATCATCTAGCAGAAACGCTTTCATTTCACGTTCTACATATATAGTATACAATCAAAACCGCAAGCACGTATTGGGAAATGGATTTCCAACTATGACAAGGTATGGAACCACCTTTTGCTAGTGTACCTCTAGAGAGGAATACACTGGGTTCAACAAGAACATCTTGCATCCTGGCCACACATGACCGACCACTCATTTCGCTTGAGTGTATCGAATGTATATCACCAACGGTTGGGATCAGCAACCGTTTCCTGAATGGGACAGTATCGACAATAGATTTTTAGAAGTAAATGAAACTCTAGATCAGGTGATTATACACCTACTTCGGTGCGACCGACTTAGCCATACTGCCAGCCCGATTTTTGTCATTTACCGGATGTGAGGCTAGAAGCTACGCTTTATCATCACACCAGATTCACTTTGAATGCCACATCATCAAATCCATCCAATCACCGATTGACGTCCTCAACAATACATTATGTGTTAGCTAAAGAAGTTTCCTTCTCCGCTTCCACTCTTGGTACGGTTGGAGAAATCAATATATGTGATCGTCTGGAAATATTCTGTCAGACATCCGTCCATACAAGTCATCCAGGAACAGGATGAACCGAAGGCACTATTCTATAAACAGGATAGCCCTTGCATAACTCCGTCTTAAATTTCCTTTGGCATATATGATTCGCAACACTTATGCCAATATAGAGTGGTTCTTTGGATAATAATCCAACCGGTCTCTCCATATTAACAACGTTAAAATGGTCAAAACTCCGATAGTCTGTGATTTAACTATCGAAGAAAAACAGGTGTGCAAACAACGATATTATTTCCAGATGGAAATTAATATCGATCAAACATCATTTAACATTTATCTACTTATTTCATTAATTTACTTATCTCCTGTTTCCCTATATTCAATATTTCTTATTTTCTAAATTTGGAAAATATACGTTATTAACAATGGAAAACATTTCCATTTCTTGTTTTCTTTATTAAAAAACATTTTTGGTTTCTTATTTGGAAAAAATTTCCAAAGCTTCTTCATTGGACTTAGACAGATGTTTAAACAAACATCGCTATGCCAACCCAAACCATTTCCTTTACTGCCGAACCTTAACTATTCCTTAGTTAAAAATGAAGTCAATCAAGTTGGGGTAGAACTACCTCTCAGACCTTAACTGAACAACATTTCTAACTTTGAAATAGGCAAAGTTCACTTTATATTTCTTTAACTAACTTCCTTACTTAACTCTCGTTCGAATAAATCTCTATTCGATTTATTCTATTTGATTTACTCTATTTGATTTACTCTATTCACTTAACCCCTTTCGAATAAACTATATTCGATTTACTAACTTTATTCGAATAAACTATATTCTATTAACTCCTTTTACTTTAACTCTAATCGATTAAACTAACATCGATTAACTCCTTTTACTTTAACACTAATCGATTAACTAACATCATTTACTCCTTTTACTTTAACACTAATCGATTAACTAACATCGATTAACTCCTTTTAACTTTAACTCTAATCGATTAACTAACATCGATTAACTCCTTTTAACTTTAACTCTAATCAATTAAACTAACATCGATTAACTCCTTTTAACTTTAACTCTAATCGATTAAACTAACATCGATTAACTCCTTTTAACTTTAACACTAATCAATTAAGTAACATCGATTAACTCCTTTTAACTTTAACTCTAATCGATTAAACTAACATCGATTAACTCCTTTTACTTTATTTCGAATAACTATATTCGATTTAACTCCATTCGCTTGACTCTAGATCGCGGCGATCACAATGGTTACGCCTGATTCCCTCAGGAAGCATCCGGCAGCCGTAGGCTATCTGCAGCCCTGTGAATTTCGCTAGCAGTCGTGCAAAATGGTAACTTATCCTATATAACTATGTCTGATTTATTCCTTTTTATAAACTATGTTTGATTAACTCCTTTAAAAATCCTATTTATTTCCTAAATATATATTCCTTTATTTTATTCTATTTGTTTTATCAACATTTTTCCCTTTTATAAAACTCTATTCGTATTATAAACATTTTCCTTTTATTTACTTTCGAAATATTTCCTTTTTATAAAATCTATTGATTTTATAAAATTCCTTTATTTCAATATACATCGAAATAATTCTTTTTACATCCCAGGGTCTTTTCTGATATTAAAAATATCGAATAACAATGATCAATATCATTCCAACACACATAATCCATAACAGATTATATAACACATCATATATCACAATATATGAAAAACAGTAAAATAAATGTTGAGGAATCCAGTCGGATTCCTCCAACCTGTTTCCCTGCATCACAGATGTTAAACAATATAGATAGCATCACTTTCAGTTCCATATGATATATTCTGTTAAACAGAATCAATATAGAAATTTAACTAACTGACTAGCAGTTCAAATCAAACAGTCAACACACAGTCAATCAAACAATTTTAAACAGTTCTAAATATACGTTACAAAAATATAACTGTTCAGGGCTGGTGAGGTTTACTCACTTTGTCTGTTAGTCGTCAAATACGATTATGGTCGGTCGATTCTGACGGACGTTATATTTTGTCGTGATTCGTAACTACCTCCAAACCATTCCAAACTAGTTCCAGACTGTTGTTCCTGTCCATATGGTCCCGATGGATCAGATCGCTCGGAATTCTGATATCGTACGGAAAAATGGGCTCACCCCACAAAACGTTGGCCCATTGGCCCTACCACCTGAATGCTACAACAGTCTCTCTTCTTGTTTTTCTGTATCCCTCTTTTACCAACCCTGCTGTATCATCTCCTGCCTCCATTTTCCCTTAACTCAATTCGAACCCCAGTAAAACACCATGACCGAACTTCTCATCTCTCATGGCCCCTGCTTCTCTTCCATTCAATTCTCACAGAAATCATCATCCCCATCCTCATTAAAATCTCTATCCGAAAATACAAAAATCCTTCAACTCGAGATCGGACAGCAGAACGCGTCATCTCTCGTTCCTTCATGGTTAATCTGGGCTTCACATTTAATTCTAACTTCAGCCCAACATCCATCAAATGTATCTCATCTTCCATAATCATCCGCCAACACCTGTAACAAATCCTCCACCATTTCCAAAAACTTCGAGCTTCCATGCTCCACGTCTTCTCCACGAAATGGAAAACCACAGCCACCATTCGACTTCTCTCCAATTTCTTAACCACCTCGTACCAATTTGTCTTGACTTGATCTCATCCCTCAGTTTTCGTTGAAACCGTACTTCAATCGGCAGCAGGAGGCTGCGACATTTTCCGACACCATCTTCAACAAAACTTGGCCAACCCATGTCTCTTCGTGTCACGAGTTCAACTCCGCTGGCCTTCCAACCCAGATCTGCCTCAGTGGTCTACCATTGGTTAATCTAGGTCACAACTACAATTTCCACAACGAACCCTACTGCCATCGCGACTTACAAACCCTATATAGAGAGCAACAGAAAGCTTTCGGAAATCATAATATATGGGTTTTTGAATTTATGGAATTTGTTTGGATTTTACTTTGATTTCTATAGCTTTCAATTTTCATGTTTTAGGATTGTAGGTGACGGCTCGATTTTGCTGTTGACTTTGGGGTTAAAAGAATAAGGGTTTAGAGTATTTAGGGGTGGATATTTATAGGAAAGGGTTTGGTATTTTATATTATTTTATTTTTGTTCATTAGCTAACTTTGCACTTTAAAAATCCGTGTGATCATATACAATGTCCAAAAATCATGAAAACAGACATATAACAAGAGTTTGACATTACGGACCCAACGAAACTTATTTCGTCGAATTCTGAGGTCATTTGCAAAACTGGCTATTTTTAAAGCTCTAAATAACCCTTTTAAATATATAAATATATTTAAATATAATTGAATTAAATATAAATAAATTTATATTATCGTATATATTCACTGAGAAATATCATACAGCTCCAGCATAATTATATATTCGCTATTCCGAGTCCAGATTGAATCGATATTCAATTTTACATTGAAAAATCCTTTTATAACGTATATAAAGCGTTACGAATTATAAAGGAATTTCACAGCGACTTTTCTGAAATTTGATTTGGACGTAAATCAAAATCTACACGACGAAATCCCGATTTTTTCTCTTCCACTAGAAAGATATACTCCACCAGCTCCATACGTTTCTTGTTTCACAGAAATCCGGCTTAAAACGAATCCTGTACATCCAGTTGAAGTTCAAATCACCAATTTACGAACTGCAGCGCCATTTCAAGCTCGATTTTAATTATATTATAACCCTACGTTCAAACTGTCGTTTATATAATATATTCGTTATTCAAATTCAATTCCAAGCTGAATTAGATATTACAGATGATCTAGTTCACACCATATCGCCATTTCAGCCAATTCTGATTATTTCAGAATTAAATATATTATTTAATTTATTATTTTAATTAAATATTCAACCTTATTTAATTCCACGACCATTCAATTCACTAAACCACCATTTATATAATTAAATAAATTAATTATAATACCTCTGCCAATGCGGGTCATTACAATTATGCTTAGTTTCCTAGAGTCTTTTGATGCATCTATCGATGACCTGCAATCTATTCCAGTAGTCCAAAATTATTTTGATGTTTTTGATGAGGTACGGGGCTTACCTCCGAGGCGCGAGATCAATTTTCATATATATCTAGTGGACAATGCAAAGCCAGTTGCATTACCAGTACGCCATATGGCTCCAAGGGAAAGGATGGAGCTTAGCAAGCAAGTAGGGGAGCTACTTGAGAAAGGGTTTATCAGGAGAAGCATATCTGAATGGGGTGCTCTAGTGGTATTCGTGACTAAGGCGGATGGTTCGCTTCATTTGTGTGTGGACTATGGAGAGTTGAACAAACTCACAAAGAAGAATAGGCACCCACTTCCAAGTATAGATGACTTGTTTGACCAACTTGTTGGTGCCTTGGTATTTTCTCAGTTAGACTTGGCCACGGGGTTTCATCAGTTGAGGGTGGCAGAGGACAGTATAGATAAGACCGCTTTTAGGACTCCAGATGGTTTCTTTGAATGGCTAGTTATGCCTTTTGGGTTGACGAATGCACCCGCCTATTTTGTCGATTTGATGAGCAGCGTGTTTCAGGAGTTTCTAAATAAATTTTTCGTGGTCTTTGTTGATGATACCTTGATCTTCTCAAAGAGTGAGGAAGAGCATGCCTAACATTTGAGAGAAGTATTGAAAACTCTCCGTGCGCATCAGCTTAAGGCAAAGTTCTCCAAATGCCATTTTTGGAGGAAAGAGGTGAGTTTCCTAGGGCATGTGGTCCCTAAAGAAGGGATAGCAGTAGATCCCGCAAAGGTGGTTGCAGTTCAAGACTGGCAGATTCTAAAGAATGCGATGGAGGTGAGAAGCTTTTTGGGGTTAGCAGGCTATTTTTAATGTCCCGTATTTTTATATGGTATATTTTTTTTAATTATTTAAAATATGGTTTCGTAATTTAAATGGTTTAAATTTAAATAACTATTGAACATTTAATTAAGGTAATAATTAAATAATATAATTAATTTTGAAATAATCAGAATTAGCTGAAATGGTAATATTGTGTGAACTGGACAATTCAAAATATATAATTCAGTTTGAAATTGAATTACGATAACGAATATATTATTTGAACGACAGTTGAATGTATGATTTATATTATAATTATAATCGAGCTCGAAATGGCATGGCAGTTCGCTATTTGGCGATTCGAACTTTAAATGAATATACCGAATCCGTTTTAAATCGGATTTGTGTGAAATAAGAAACATTCAGAGCTGGTGAAGTATATTTTTCTAGTGGAAGAGAAAAATCAGGATTTCAATGTGTAGATTTTGATTTATGTCCAAATCAAATTTTAGAAAAGTCGATATGTAATTCCTTTGAAATTTATAAATATATATTTGTATTATAAAAGGATTTTATATATATATCGAATATCGATATAAATGGGAATTTTGAAATATCGAGTTATAAATCCAATTGGAGATGTATGGTATTCTAGTGCGAATATATACGATAATATTTATTTTTAAATGTTTAATTTAATTATTTTTAAATATATTTATATATTTAAATGGGTTATTTAGAGCTTTAAAAATATCCAGTTTTGCAAACAAACTCCGTTTTCGATAAAACTAATTTTGTTGGGTCCGTAATATTAAATTATTATTAGATTTCAATTTCTGTGATTTTTGAAGTCAGTGTGTGGCCGTACGGATTTTTAATGTGAAAAACAGTAAGTATTCTAATGGTTAAAAATACGTTGTGTGAGCAAACAAAGTCGGAATTCGACGAAACCAGTTTCGTTGCGTCCGTAATGTCGAACTGTAGCTGTGTGTCCATTTTCGTGATTTTTGAATATCGTGTGTGATCACACGAATTTTTAGAAGGCAAAAACGAATATTAAAATAAAAATATTTAGAAAATATCTCAAAATATCTGGATATTTATCCTACCTATAAATATACTACCTTACCCGTAAACCTAAATCCTTCATTTCCTTAGTCAAAATAAAACCGCCGTTCTTTTCTTCCTTTATTTCAGCAAACGAGTGTTTTTAAATTCAAACCAAATGATAGAAAAATCTATAAACTATAATATATGTATATTTGAACTTGAATCGGTGTTTGCATCAATCTCGCATAGTTTTTATTGGGTTCAAACGATTTTTATTCGATGTTCATTTTCCTATCGATAAGCTAGGGTTAACAAATTTGTGAAGAGGGATCAATGTTAGTGGATTTCGAGTGTGTATATTGATTCCAGGTTAGAAGAGGAGCGGGTCGACAGATTTTTGGGGTATTCGGTGTTAATTGAGTTCGATACATCACTGTAGATGTGAAGTCGCAGCTATTCGAGATCGAAGATGTTTGGGTTCGAGTTCTACTTAATGGCGTGGAGGAGGTGTAGTTCGAGAAGAGGTGTTAGAAGATGATTTTAGTTTTGAATTTCATTGTGTAATGGAGGAGAGGTTGAGGTTTAAAGATTTAGAAATGGTTCGAAACGAAGGAGCAGGTTGCGTGGTGTATTGTTGGGGAAGAAAGAAGTTCGGGGCGGGTATTGAAAGGATGCGGATTGTTCATGAATGGGTGATGGGCCGGATAAAGGTTAAAGCCCAAAATGAGTTTAAATTAATTTAGTTAGATTTAATTTAAATATGGTACTAACTTATAATTTACATATCTATTCCACACGATATCAGAATTTCAAATCGTTGGATCCGTTGGGATCGTATGGATGGGAGCGTCACAATGGGACTGACTGGGAGCGAATCGGACCCCGTTAAAATTTATAGCAAAATAAATTGTTCGTCTGAATCAAGCGATGGTTATCGTTATTAATGGTGATCGTCCAATGTGAGTAAAACTCACCAACTCTACCGGTTCACATTTTTATAACGTATATTTAGAACTGATAAATGATGATTGATTGCTGTGTATTGACTGTTTGGTTGAACTGCTAAGTAATTGTCTGAAATTATAGATCTGGTTATATACATATATAAATAAATAAATAAATAAATATATATTTAAATTGATTCCGTTTAGCAGAATATTTCATAGTGAAATGAAATGGATGTTAATTATATTGTTTAACATCTGTGGATGCAGGGAAACAGGTCGGACGAATCCAACTGGATTCCTCAACATTTATTTTACTGTTTTCATATATTGTAATATATGATGTGATATATAATCTGTTGTTGATTTTGTGTGTTTGAATGATAACGACCATTGTGAATTGGTATTTTAAACACCATAAGAAATACTGGGATATGGAAAAGGGGATTCTCAAAGTGTATTTTGAAAATAAATTATTTATATAAAATCAATGGAATTTATATATAAAAGGAAAAGAATTTTATAAAAGGAAATAATTATAAAATCAAAGGATTTATAAAAGGAATATTTATTTGTCAAATAAATAGAATTGAAAAGGAATATTTATTTGAAAAATAAATAGCATAGAAAAGGAAATATTTGTAAAACAAATAGAAAAGGAAATTGCTAGATTATAAAAGGAATTACTTATAAAATCAATGGATTTTATATAAAAAGGAAATATTTTATAAAATAAATAGAATTATCAAAAGGGATTTATTTGGTTAATAAATAGATTATAAAAGGAAATACTTGAAAAATGAAAAGAATTGTATAAAAAGAGAATTTTACATTTGAAAGGTTTAGACCCGTGCTTCGCACACGGTTATAACGTGATATGGGTTTAAAGCAATGATTTTAAATAGAATCTGTTCTAACCGATAGATTGAGAAGATTAATTTATAAATAATATTTTATAAATTAAATAAAATATTTATCATTGGATAAACAGAATATATAAGTCAGGACTTATATAGAGAAGTAAGAATCCATTTCAACATCGATATTTGAAACTGAATATGGAAGTAAAGTTAATCAAAAGAAGTTAATCAAAATGAGTTAATCAAAATGTGTTAATCAAAATGAGTTAGAGGAGTTAATCGAATTATAATTAATCGATTAGAATTAGAGTTAATCGAATTATAGTTAATCGATTAGAATTAGAGTTAATCAATTAGAGTTAAATCGAATTAGAGTTATTCAAAGAGGATTATCGAATATTAGTTATTCGAAAGAATTATCGAATATTAGTTATTCGAAGAGGATTATCGAATATTTGTTATTCGAAAGGAGTTATCAAATATTAGTTATTGGAAAGGAGTTATCGAATATTAGTTATTCGAAAGGAGTTATCGAATATAGTTTATTCGAATAGAGTTAAAGGAATTAATCGAATGTAGTTTATTTTTGTAACGTCCCGCATTTTTATCGTCTTGCATATTTAAATCAGTTTAAATATTGAATTCGTAATATAAGTATATTTATATATTAATTAAATATTGAAATCAGTTTAAATATTTATATATTTAAATCAGTTTAAATATTGAGTTCGTAATATAATCGTGCTCATAACAACGCTGTAGTTCGTAATTTAACGTTCTGAACTTCAACCGAGTGTACATGACTCGTTTTAAATCGGATTTCTGTGAAACAAGAAACATTCGAATCTGTTGAACTGTATTTTTCTAATGGAGGTGAAAAATCGAATTTCTGAATTTTATATTGCAAGATATATCCAAATCAAATATTCAAATAGTCGTTGTAAAATCGCTTATCGACCGTAACGGTTTATTCGATATAACTTGATATTGGTTTCAAATTTTGACAAGATTCTTTTGAGACGTAGTGATAATTTAATTTTTAGAATTTTACTGTAATTTTTAATTAATTAAATACGCATATTTTTATTTGGAGTATTTCGCACCCTATATCAATATTTTGAGGTTTCACAATTTAAGTTGATCTGCCGATATTATTATATTTCTGGGATCGTGACACATCGCGTGACACGATGGTATCAGTATTTCTGTCGACATCAGTCCGTAATCAAACGGAGTTTTATGGGATGTGCACTATGTTTCTTAGACAAGAATTAAAGTTGATTTCACTTTCACATACGCATACACTGCTCATGTTACTTCATTTAATGAAAACGTATCCTATGCACATCGTTCAAAATATCTCCACTGTCCCCAAGCATGGCTTAGCTCATAAGTAAGGTAACATTATATATAAATTCACGCAACTACAGGGCGGCGTTTCCTGGTAGAGGTAGATTTAATCCTTAGCGGTTAAGTTAACTTACTGTTTTTCTTTGTGCCATCCTATCCAAGTACCTTCAACATGGATTGTCAACCCCTATATATATATATTTTAACCCACCTATGCACGTCAATTCTACCCCAGGCTTCGTGCTTAAGTTAGCAGACCAATATTTTTCTATACCTTCGAGCTTAAGTTTTCACGTATCCCGTGCCCTTACATCTGCAGGCCTACTTGCTGAAATAACAACACAAATTAAAGGCACACAGGCCTATGAAGATGGTAGCTGCATCCTACCAAGATGCTTCGTGCCATGGAAAATCAGCAGCAGTGTATTTTCAAATCACCGCAAGCATAGGCAAATCTGAAAACAACGCAAGCCTATCCTATCCCCTACTAACCTTAGAAGTGTGGCCATCAAGCCGTGTAAGCCTATAAATACACAAGCCTCCCATTCCAAAATGCATACACAAACCAACGAATGAAATTAGAAGACGCGATCTTCATAAAAGTTTTAAAATTCAAAACCGATTGTTTTAAATGGCGTGAAAATTTAATTCCAAACCACTAAAATACTCACTGATCCTCGTCTATATATGAACCTAGCAACCTTCCTTCTTCTTCTCTAGTTCCATCCATTGCTGTGTATCTACGTTTGCTGTATGAGGGGAGATCCATGCGAACACCTATGCGTGAATATATACAAGAGGACAATAAGACGCTGTAGCGGGAAAATATGTATTCATTGAAGCAAGACAAGTATCGTGGTGAATACATGGTGTGTGTAGAGCAACGTTGGGGAGTCCATGGTTTGAAGCAAGCATGTTTACAGTAACATGCGGTGCACAGTGCTTCTAAGAGGGAAGAGAAGGACGTGAGAGCAGAGGGGTGAATGCATGGAGTTGCGATACAGGTGAAATTGGAGTGAAACATTTTTAATGAAAAATGAAAGTGCTTGAAAAACATGCGGGTTGGTGTTATAACATTGGAGGGTGGGGTTTCGTATGCATGGAGATGTCAGATGGGCGGTGTAGGTGGAGTATGGGGTAATGAGTTTGAAGTGGAGCTGTTTGTGTGTGTTTAGAAAGTAATAAGGAAGGAGGGGAGTAAAGGCACATATAGAAAGGAGGCGCATGATGTTATGGGAGCATTACGTGAAAAGATGAGAAGTGAGGCAGCTTTACGTGCGTGTACAAGGGAGGGTTTGATGGTGAGGTCTCAGTCACTTGCATGGAAAATGAATGAGGGTGATGTACTGCAAAACGTTAGCAGTTGAGAAGAAAGTGCGGAAGTACTGATGGAAACGAGGTTGGATTAAAGGCTATAGGTTCGGAAATATATATATATATATATATATATATAAATGGAGGAGGACTGTTTAAAATGAAATATAGCAGGAGGACGTCATGTTTTGTGTACAAGGCGGGAAGAGGACTTGTGTATATTGTTGATGGTGTTACGGAAGTTCAAACGTGAGAGGAATTGGGTGCAGAAGCTCCAATTTGATTTCAAGTTTTAAGTGACAGTGTGAAATGAAATAAGACGGGGCGGAGTCTGCGGTGCACAGCATGGTGGCGTAATGCCTGCGTATTTCAAGTAAAGTGGCTCGCGGATGTTTTAAAGGAGAACGGGCCGGAGGTTGGAAGCTGCTGTGTAACAAGAGAGAGTCGGGTTCAACTGGGTACGGTATGGCGAGATGTAAGGTTGTTTTATTAATTATTGCACAGAAGTGAAAAAATGTTGCGGTATTCAGAAAGAGCAGAAGTAGATGATTACGTAAACAAAGTAGTAGAGATAGAAACATGGTGGTAATGAAAAAGCATTGACTCAGTTCAAATTGGAACGGGAGTAGCTAATCACGTTTTAACGATGGTTAAGGAATTTGACCAAATCAATCGCAATGGAGTCGTAAGTCGTAACGACGAAAGCTATGTCATGAGACCGGTTTCTCTGAAAGCCGAGCCACTGGAATTTCATGATAAATATCAACGGAAGCAAGTCGTTATTTAACGGTTAACGCGCAAGGTGAGTAAATTCACTAACTCTGATCTATTTTAAAATATTATAAATACTGGTTGAATGTTGTGTGATGGTCGTTTAGGTAAATTACAGTTAAATTGGTTGAAATATATATATCGTTACATATGTACACATCATTGGTTGGATACTGATTTGACTAACATCGGTGGATGTAGGAAACCGGTTGGAGGAATCCAACCGGACTCCTCAATATTTATATGTACTGTTGAATTTATATATGCACTGTTTGAACCATGTTGAATGAAAATTCAACATTTGTTTGATTTAATAAATAAACGATATCGATTTAGAAAGTGGCAACAGTCGACCATAAACACCTTGTTTTGTAAGAAGTTGATTGGCCGTCAGGCAAATCAACGAAGTCGATTATAAAAATTTAGATTTTTACAATTAAAGCGAAGCTTTAAACTGTAATAGAAATTCTATTATAAACTAGTAATTTATAGTCCATTTTATAAACTAAAATATTAGTTAATTATTTTTAATTAAATAATTGTTCTTAAGTGGACCTCATTTAAAATGTTATTGAATTAGAGATGTCAAGATTTTTGTAACGGAAAGAGATGTCATGATTTTTGTAACGGATAGAGATGTCAAGATTTTTGTAATGGAAAGAGGTGTCGAGATTAGTTATAAAGGAGAATATTACAGCGTATGACAAGTTTTTGAACTGTAACGATAAATTAACGTTGTTAACCAAACTTAAGCGTGATTTTCATATATAGCAGCACTTCCTAGGAAAGGAAAACAATTTGGATTGAAATCCACTTCGTCTAAAGTAATAAGTAACGACGTGGGTTCAAAGAAACAGGAGAAATATCTGATAAGATATGGGAATTTGAATAATAAAAATAAATGTTAAATAAACTAGTGTCTGTGATTGTGTGATGTTTAGTTGTACATTTGAATGAATGTTTGTTTTTACTTCGATAGTTAAATAACCGACTATCGAAGTGTTTTGACCATCGTTGTCAATACGGAGAGACCGGTTGGATATATTATCCGAAAACCACTTCGTATAGGCATAGGCATTGCGAATTAGATTATGCTAAAGATAATCGAAGACGGAGTGAAATTCAAGAGCTGTTATGTTTGTCCAGTCCCAGGACAACTTGTATGGACGAATGTCTGACAGAGTATCCCTAAAGGTCAAATAAGACGATCTTTTCAAGGTATTACGTCTGGTGGCAGAGAAATTCGTTTCTCTTAGCTTTTATACCCGTAATATTTTTGGGAAGATCAACTAGTGATTTGACGGGTTTGACGATGTGGCATTCAAAGTGTATGGTGTCCAGATGTTCTAAAAGATAGACGTAGCCTCAAGCTTCACAACCGGGAAATGACAAAAATCGGGCAGGCAGCATGGCTATGTGGGTCGCTCCCATTAGGGTGTATAATCACCTATCTAGAGAAATTCCTTTTACTTCTTTAATCTATTTTCGATGCTGTCCCTTCTCGGAAAACAGTGGTTTGAGCCCAACCGTTGGTTATATACATTCGATACACTCAAGCGAAATGAGTGGTCGTTCATGTGTGGGCCGGGTTGCAAGACGTTCTTGTTGAACCCAGTGTATTCGCCTCTAGAGATACATTATCGACAGGTGGTCCCATACCTTGTCATAGTTGGAATCCAATCTCCAATAAGCGCCCTGCGGTTTTTGATTTTATACTATGTATGTAGAGCGTGAGATGCAAGCGTTCTTCTATTTGGTAATTTACTTGATTAGACATTATTATAATATCACAGGATTTGATATCAAATTGTTTGGGTTATAGTAAGGTAAATACCGTCCATGTTTATGTGTGGGCTGGTCTTACTATTATCTTTTTGGTTTCAAAAGGATTTTCAAAGTCAAAATATATGGTTGGAATTTACTCACACCATTCCCATGACTGATCCAGAGTTTATTTTGTTTGTTTTCCCCTAAACTCTTGGGTGCCCAAATTTGTACGGGCAGTCAAGTGTTTCAGGCTTTACAGATACACTTGGAGGAGCTAAAAGCAGAAGACTTCACCGTTAGTATTTAGAGATTATTTCCGCTGTGATATGATGTATTGTACTCTGAAAATGGTATGTATATACAAAACAGATTTGTATTTCAAAGTTATGTTATATAATATATTTTATTCATTCCGCTGTGAGATTCATGTTTACTCTGATCCTGCTCAGTTGTATTCTTCTTCTTCATCTTCTTCTTCTTCTTCTTCTTCTTCTATTCTATTAGTTCTATCTTATCTTTCTCATCCTCTAACTTCTTTCTATTAATGATCTGAATTTTCGTGCACTTTGAGTTGAATGTGTATGATATTAGTCAACTCAAATCGGTACAGATTTTCGGGCCATTACAGTTGGTATCAGAGCTTAAGGTTAAGTGATTACCTTGGCTATGTGGCGTAACTCAGTAGAGATGAGGTTAAAAATACCCTAGATTGAGTTTGAGTGTATAAATATGAGCACATATTTGTAAATTGGTACAAAAACTGTTTTATATTGTGTTGGTTGGTTTGGCGAGTGGTTTATGAATTCTGGTCGATACTGGATTGCAAACTGTATCGATAGGTGTTTCTAATCTCTTGAACAGAGTAACTCAACACAGTATTGTTTTGAAGAAGGGTAAATAAAATAATTTCGCCCAAATATATTTTGATATAAAAAGAAGTATATATCTTGAGATCATTATAGTATATTAGGTGTGTTGATCGTTACTATAATCGAATAAGATTATAAGTGGGTTGGTTATGTAAATAACCAATCGAAATTCATATGAGTATAAGGTATAAAATCGGATGAATTAAATCTGAAATCTAAACCAGAATTGGAATTAAAATTCTGAAACATGAAATTGTTTGTAAATGAATTTTGAATTAAATATATGGAATTTTAAGATCCTGGGGAAATTTTGGAATATTATCCATGTTTCGAAAATATATTTTTGGAAGTAAATTTCAAATAAAAGTATTTGAATATGAGTTTTGAAAGTGATATAGTATTGAACTCACTTTGATGGCTGGAAAATAATTCCGATGATGAAGTCGACCATTATCGGTGTTCATTTTCGAGTTCTAAGTGATGGATTACTACCAAAGATTTTGTTTTGAAATAAGTTGTTCGGAATTGCTATGAATATATATGTATATGGTTTCAAACTAATTTGAAATAAAAACCCCAGGAATTTGAATTCTGAAATTTAAAATTTACTTATGAAGTAAATAAGCAGAGAATTTAAATAAGTCAAATAAAATTTGAGTTGAATTGAAGCCAAGTAAGTGGAAATCGTACTGGAATAAGGATTTGACTTGGCAAAGTAGTTGAGTTGTGAATTAAGATTTGGAATGGAACCAAACCTAGGGGTGAAATTTGACTATTGAGTAAAAAAAAAATTGAAATTTGAAATTGGTGTTTGAAATGGAGTTGGCTTGGATGTAAGAGAATTATTGGTTAAGGACAACTGACTGGAGATTAGTTGGAAATGCATTTGTGTATGCTGGATGGATTGCAAATGGAAGAGGTAAAGTTGAATACCCGACAAAAAGGTACATGTTTAATAATTTGAGCATGAGATTTCTGAGTCCTGTTGGCAAGTCGTTTGGCTATTTAATTTTCTTTTGGATTGGAGAAGGCCAAGAGTGGAAAGTTGTTGTAGTACCGAATAAACCATGCAGAGGAGATGCTGGCAAAAATTCTCTGAAAATTTGAGCTGTTAGGGAATTTTCAGAATTTTGAAAATATTCGAAATAAGAAGGAATTAATATTTGATTGGAATTAATATTTGATTGGAATTAATTAGTTCAGTTGAAACTGAAATTATAAAGTAAACCAAAAAGATTTTTAACCTGTTTACAACAGAGATTGTAGCATTTTCCCCATCTTAGCAATTTCGAGGACGAAATTATTTTAAGGGGGAAGGAATGTAACGTCCCGCATTTTTATCGGCTTGTATATTTAAATCAGTTTAAATATTGAATTCGTAATATAAGTGGATTTATATATTAATTAAACGAGGTTGAACGTATAAAAATATATATTAAATATAATCGAGCTCATAACGACATTGCAGTTCGTAATTTGACGTTCTGAACTTCAACTGAGTGTACATGACTCGTTTTAAATCGGATTTCTACAAAACAAGATATGTTCGAATCTGTTGAACTGTATTTTTCTAATGGAGGTGAAAAATCAAATTTCTGAATTTTATATTGCAAGATATATCCAAATCAAATATTCAAATAGTCGCTGTAAAATCGTTTATCGACCGTAACAGTTTATTCGATATAACTTGATATCGGTTTCAAATTTTGACAAGATTCTTTTGAGATATACTGATAATTTAATTTGAATTTTACTGTAATTTTTAATTAATTAAATACGAATATTTTTATTTGGAGTATTTCGCACCCTATATCGATATTTTGAGGTTTCACAATATAAGTTGATCTACCGATATTATTATATTTTTGGGATCGTGACACATCGCGTGACACGATGGTATCAGTATTTCTGTCCACATCAGTCCGTAATTAAACGGAGTTTTATGGGACGTGTACTGTGTTTCCTAGACAAGAATTAAAGTTGATTTTACTTTCACATACGCATACACTGCTCATGTTACTTCAGTTAATGAAAACGTATCCTATGCACATCGTTCAAAATATCTCCACTGTCCCCAAGCATGGCTTAGCTCATAAGTAAGGTAACACTATATATAAATTCACACAACTACAGGGAGGCGTTTCCTGGTAGAGGTAGATTTAATCCTTAGCGGTTAAGTCAACTTACTGTTTTTCTTTGTGCCATCCTATCCTAGTACCTTCAACATGGATTGTCAACCCCTATATATATATATTTAACCCACCTATGCACGTCAATTCTACCCCAGGCTTCGTGCTTAAGTTAGCAGACCAATATTTTTCTATACCTTCGAGCTTAAGTTTTCACATATCCCGTGCCCTTACATCTGTAGTCCTACTTGCTGAAATAACAACACAAATTAAAGGCACACAGGCCTATGAAGATGGTAGCTGCATCCTACCAAGATGCTTCGTACCATGGAAAATCAGCAGCAGTGTATTTTCAAATCACTGCAAGCACAGGCAAATCTGAAAACAGCGCAAGCCTATCCTATCCCCTATTAACCTTAGAAGCGTGGCCATCAAGCCGTGTAAGCCTATAAATACACAAGCCTCCCATTCCAAAATGCATACACAAACCAGCGAATGAAATTAGAAGATGCGATCTTCATAAAAGTTTTAAAATTCAAAACCGATTGTTTTAAATGGCGTGAAAATTTAATTCCGAGCCACTGAAATACTCACTGATCCTTGTCTATATATGAACCTAGCAACCTTCCTTCTTCTTCTCTAGTTCCATCCATTGATGTGTATCTATGTTTGTTGTATGAGGGGAGATCCATGCGAACACCTGTGCGTGAACATATACAAGAGGACAATAAGACACTGTAGCGGGAAAATATGTATTCGGTGAAGCAAGACAAGTATCGTGGTGAATACATGGTGTGTGTAGAGCAACGTTGGGGAGTCCATGGTTTGAAGCATGCATGTTTACAGTAGCATGCGGTGCACAGTGCTTCTAGGAGGGAAGAGATGGATGTGAGAGCAGAGGGGTGAATGCATGGAGTTGCGATACAGGTGAAATTGGAGTGAAACATTTTTAATGAAAAATGAAAGTGCTTGAAAAACATGCGGGTTGGTGTTATAATGTTGGAGGGTTGGGTTTCGTATGCATGGAGATGTCAGATGGGCGGTGTAGGTGGAGTATGGGGTAATGAGTTTGAAGTGGAGCTGTTTGTGTGTGTTTAGAAAGTAATAAGGAAGGAGGGGAGTAAAGGCACATATATAAAGGAGGCGCATGCTGTTATGGGAGCATTACGTGAAAAGATGAGAAGTGAGGTAGCTTTACGTGCATGTACAAGGGAGGGTTTGATGGTGAGGTCTAAGTCACTTGCATAGAAAATGAATGAGGGTGATGTACTGCAAAACGTTAGCAGTTGAGAAGAAAGTGCGGAAGTACTGATGGAAACGAGGTTGGATTAAAGGCTATAGGTTCGGAAATATATATATATATATATATGTAAATGGAGGAGGACTGTTTAAAATGAAATATAGCAGGAGGACGTCATGTTTTGTGTACAAGGCGGGAAGAGGACTTGTGTATATTGTTGATAGTGTTACGGAAGTTCAAACGTGATAGGAGTTGGGTGCAGAAGCTCCATTTTGATTTCAAGTTTTAAGTGACAGAGTGAAATGAAATAAGATGGGGCGGAGTCTGTGGTGCACATCATGGTGGCGTGATGCCCGCGTATTTCAAGTAAAGTGGCTCGCGGATGTTTTAAAGGAGAACGGGCCGGAGGTTGGAAGCTGCTATGTAACAAGAGAGAGTCGGGTTCAACTGGGTGCGATATGGAAAGATGTAAGGTTGGTTTATTAATTATTGCTCAAAAGTGAAAAAATGTTGCGGTATTCAGAAAGAGAAGAAGTAGATGATTACGTAAACAAAGTAGTAGAGATGGAAACATGGTGGTAATGAAAAAGCATCGACTCAGTTCAAATTGGAATGGGAGTAGCTAATCACGTTTTAACGATGGTTAAGCAATTTGACCAAATCAGTCGCAATAGAGTCGTAAGTCGTAACGACGAAAGCTACGTCATGAGACCGGTTTCTCTGAAAGCCGAGCCACTGGAATTTCAGGATAAATATCAACGAACACAAATCGTTATTAACGGTTAACGCGCAAGGTGAGTAAATTCACTAACTCTGATCTATTATAAATATTATAAATATTGGTTGAATGTTGTGTGATGGTCGTTTAGGTAAATTACAGTTAAATTGGTTGAAATATATATATCGTTACATATGTACACATCATTGGTTGGATACTGATTTGACTAACATCGGTGGATGTAGGAAACCGGTTGGAGGAATCCAACCGGACTCCTAAATATTTATATGTACTGTTGAATTTATATATGCACTATTTGAACCATGTTGAATGAAAATTCAACATTTGTTTGATTTAATAAATAAACGATATCGATTTAGAAAGTGGCAACAGTCGACCATAAACACCTTGTTATGTAAGAAGTTGATTGCCCGTCAAGCAAATCTACGAAGTCAATTATAAAAAATTATATTTTTATAATTAAAGCGAAGCTTTAAACTGTAATAGAAATTCTATAATAAACTGGTATTTTATAGTCCATTTTATAAACTAAAATATTAGTTAATTACTTTAATTAAATAATTGTTCTTAAGTGGACCTCATTTAAAATGTTATTGAATTAGAGATGTCAAGATTTTTGTAACGGAAAGAGATGTCATGATTTTTGTAACGGATAGAGATGTCAAGATTTTTGTAACGGAAAGAGGTGTCGAGATTAGTTATAAAGGAGAATATTACAGCGTATGACAAGTTTTTGAACTGTAACGATAAATTAACGTTGTTAACCAAACTTAAGCGTGATTTTCATATATAGCAGCACTTCCTAGGAAAGGAAAACAGTTTGGATTGAAATCCACTTAGTCTAAAGTAATAAGTAATGACGTGGGTTCAAAGAAACAGGAGAAATATCTTATAAGATATGGGAAGTTGAATAATAAAAGTAAATGTTAAATAAAGGAGTGTCTGTGATTGTGTGATGTTTAGTTGTACATTTGAATGAATGTTTGTTTTTACTTCGATAGTTAAATAACCGACTATCGAAGTGTTTTGACCATCGTTGTCAATACGGAGAGACCGGTTGGATATATTATCCGAAAACCACTTCGTATAGGCATAGGCGTTGCGAATTAGATTATGCTAAAGATAATCGAAGATGGAGTGAAATTAAAGAGCTGTTATGTTTGTCCAGTCCCAGGACAACTTGTATGGACGAATGTCTGACAGAGTATCCCTAACGGTCACTAAGACGATCTTTTCAAGGTATTACGTCTGGTGGCAGAGAAATTCATTTCTCTTAGCTTTTATACCCGTAATATTTTTGGGAAGATCAACTAGTGATTTGACGGATTTGACGATGTGGTATTCAAAGTGTATGGTGGCCAGATGTTCTAAAAGATAGACGTAGCCTCAAGCTTCACAACCGGGAAATGACAAAAATCAGGCAGGCAGCACGGCTACGTGGGTCGCTCCTATTAGGGTGTATAATCACCTATCTAGAGAAATTCCTTTTACTTCTTTAATCTATTTTCGATGCTGTCCCTTCTCGGGAAACGGTGGTTTGAGCCCAACCGTTGGTGATATACATTCGATACACTCAAGTGAAATGAGTGGTCGGTCATGTATGGGCCGGGTTGTAAGACGTTCTTGTTGAATCCAGTGTATTCGCCTCTAGAGATACACTATCGGCAGGTGGTCCCATACCTTGTCATAGTTGGAATCCAATCTCCAATAAGCGCCTTGCAGTTTTTGATTTTATACTATGTATGTAGAGCGTGAGATGCAAGCGTTCTGCTATTTGGTTATTTACTTGATTAGACATTATTATAATATCACTGGATTTGATATCAAAGTGTTTGGGTTACAGTAAGGTAAAAACCGTCCATGTTTATGTGTGGGCTGGTCTTACTATTATATTTTTGGTTTCAAAAGGATTTTCAAAGTTAAAATATATGGTTGGAATTTACTCACACCAGTCCCATGACTGACCCAGAGTTTATTTTGTTTGTTTTTCCCTAAACTCTTGGGTGCCCAAATTTAATACGGGCAGTCAAGTGTTTCAGGCTTTACAGATACACTTGGAGGAGCTAAAAGCAGAAGGCTTCACCGTTAGTATTTAGAGATTATTTCCGCTGTGATATGATGTATTGTACTCTGAAAATGGTATGTATATACAAAACAGATTTGTATTTCAAAGTTATGTTATATAATATATTTTATTCATTCCGCTGTGAGATTCATGTTTACTCTGATCCTGCTCAGTTGTATTCTTCTTCTTCATCTTCTTCTTCTTCTTCTTCTTCTTCTATTCAATTAGTTCTATCTTATCTTTCTCATCCTCTAACTTCTTTCTATTAATGATCTGAATTTTCGTGCACTTTGAGTTGAATGTGTATGATATTAGTCAACTCAAATCGGTACAGATTTTCGGGCCATTACAGTTGGTATCAGAGCTGAAGGTTAAGTGATTACCTTGGCTATGTGGCGTAACTCAGTAGAGATGAGGTTAAAAATACCCTAGATTGAGTTTGAGTGTATAAATATGAGCACATATTTGTAAATTGGTTCCGCTGTGAGATTCATGTTTACTCTGATCCTGCTCAGTTGTATTCTTCTTCTTCTTCTATTCTATTAGTTCTATCTTATCTTTCTCATCCTATGATTAATAACGTATATTTTCTAAATTTAGGAAATAAGGAATGTTGAATATATGGAAACAGGAAATAAACACATTTATGAACTAAAGAGATAAACGTTAAATGATGATTGATCGATAGAATTTCCATTTGGAAATAATATCGTTATTTGCACACGTGTTTTCTTTGATAGTTAACTCACCGACTATCGAAGTTTTTGACCATTTTCCCGTCGTCAATACAGAGAGACCGGGATCAGATTCATGACCTGAAAACCACTCTGTATGGGCGTTAGCGTTGCGAATCAAATATGATGAAGAAAATTGAAAAGGGAGTTATGCAAGGGCTGTCCTGTTTACAGAATAGTGCCTTCAGTTTGTCCAGTCCCAGGACGACCTGTATGGAAGAATGTCTGATAGAGTATATTTAATAGATCGCGTAAGTTGATCTCTTCAAACGTATTTATGTTTGGTGGCGGAGGAATTCATTTCTCTTAGCTGTATACCCGTTGTATTTTTGGTGAAATCAATTTGTGATTTGGCGGGTATGACGATGTGACATTCAAAGTGAATAGATGTGTGATCTGTCAGAGATAAGCGTGGCCTCTAGCCTCATAGCCGGGAAATGACAAAAATCGGGCAGACAGCATGGCTAAGTGGTTGGTTGCCAATTAGGGTGTATTACCACTTATCTAGAGATATTCATTTCATTCTATAATCTATTGTCGATGTTGTCCCATTCCGGAAACGGTTGCTGATCCCAACTGTTGGTGATATACATTCGATACACTCAAGCGAAATGAGTGGCCGGTCATGTGTGGCCGGGTTGCAAGATGTTCTTGTTGAACCTAGTGTATTCCTCTCTAGAGGTACACTATCAGAAGGTGGTTCCATACCTTGTCATAGTTGGAAATCCGTTACCCAATAAGTGCTCGCGGTTTTGATTGTATACTATATATGCAGAACGTGAGATGAACGCGTTCTGCTAGATGATTATTATATTGTGGTTAATAGACACTATTATAATATCAATGAGTTTTGATATAAAGATTATCGTTTCTTTCAAAATGGTTTGAAAGTTAAATCAAATTGATTTGGATTCTCATAAGGAAAAACCCGTTCCGTTATACGGCGTGGTCTTATGAGATATCGTTTTATTGCTCAAACTGTTTTAAATTGTTTTACTCACACCAGTCCCATGACTGACCCAGAGTTTGTTTAGTTTTGTTTTCCCTAAACTCTTGGGTGCCCAATTTTGTACGGACAGTCAAGTAGTCAGGATTTTATAGATATACTTGGAGAGCTTGGAGCAGGAGGCTTCAAGATTATATAGCTATTGTTTATTCCATTGTGTTGTAAGTGTTGTGCTCTGCTAGTGTTACTGTATACATATACTGATTTTATTTCAAAGATATGTTATCTATTATATGTTGTTCGTTCCGCTGTGGGATTCGTGTTACTCTGATGTTGTATGTTCTTCTTCTTCTTCTTCTTCTATTCTAAGTTTCTATCTTATCTATCCTCACCCTCTAATTTCTTTCATGGACTATCCGGTGTTTTCGATGCTTGAATAGTCGACATAGTGTTGTATGTCGATATCCAGGATCGCAAAATCCCCGGGTCGTTACAGTGGTATCATAGCTTAAGGTTAAGTAATTACCTTGGCTTTGTGGCGTGACTCAGTAGAGATAGGGTTAGCAATACCCTAGATTAAGTTTGAGTGTATATATACGAGAGAACGTATTTGTAGATTTCAATATAAAATTGTTTTATATTGTGGAGATTTATTGGTTGAGTTGTTTATAAGTTCTGGTCAATCAGTTTGATCCACTGTATCGGTAGGGTTTATAAACACTTGAATACGATGGACCGACACAGTATGGTTTGAAAAGAGGGTAAATGAAATAATTTTATCCAAAATATATTTTGAAATAAAGTATAGATATTTGATATATTATAATATATAGGACGTGTTGGTTGTTATTATAATCAAATGGGATTATAAATTGGAATGGTTATATAAATAGCCAATTAAAATTCATATAAGTGTAATATATGAAATCAAATAAATTAATTCTGAATTTAAATCAGAATTGAAATTAAAACCCTAGGAATTTGGAAAGGTGTTTGTAGATGGAGTTGAAATTAATATATGAGAATTTTAAAATCCTGGGAGATTTTAAATTTGTTACAAGCAGTGAAAAGGATATTTCAAAATGGATTTCAAAATGAAAGCGTTTAGAAATAGTTTTGAAAGTGATATAGTATTGAACTCACTTCGATAGCTGGAAAATAGATTCCGATGATGATAATGACATCATCGGTGTTCATTTTTGAGTTGCTAAGTGACGGATTACAACCAAAGATATTCAATTTGAAATATTTTGAGAAAAACAAGTTGTTTTGAATCCTGAAAAGGAAAGTTTGATTTTTGTGAAAAGCAAAGTTATTTGAAATTCCCAGGAAAGATGGTTTGAATTAAAATCAGTTAAGTAAGTGGAAATTTAACTGGATTAGAATGATATCGAGAAAATTCGATTTGTGTCATAGGAATTCGAAATAGTATTGAATTGATGAGTTAGGAGTTTGGAACCAAGAATGGATTTGAGATTGAGAATGAGATTTGGTTTGGGTGTAAACGAATGGTTGGGTTTGAGGATAAAAAGTGATTTGAAATGGATTGGAGATTGATTGGGATGACATTGGTATATGCTGAATTGGTAGCATATGTAAAAGATGTATTGATATGCCCGACAAAAAGGTATGAGTTTGTATTTTTTTTGGGTATGAGGTTTTTATGAGCCGAATTGGCAAGCCGCTTGGCTGTTTGATTTTCTATTGGGTTGAAGAAGACCCGGAGTGGTGAGTTGGAGTTTGAACTATTGACCAGTACAAAGGAGGTGTTGGCGAAATTTTTCGAAAATTTCGGGTGTTAGAAAATTTTCAGGATTTTTGAAAATTTTCGTCGATAATAATTAATTAATATATAATTGAAATTAAATTGGTTTAGTTGAAATTGAAGTTAAGAAGTGAACAAATAATTTTTACCCAGTCAATAGGGTTTGTTTTCTACCTTAGCAATTTCGAGGACGAAATTATTTTAAGGGGGGAAGAATGTAATGTCCCATACTTTTATACGGTATAATAATTATTATTTTTAATTATTTAAAACATGGTTCGGTAATTTAAATGGTTTAAATTAAAATAAGTGTTGAATATTTAATTAAGGTAATAATTAAATAATATATTTAATTCTGAAATAATCAGAATTAGCTGAAATGACAATATTGTGTGAACTGGACAATTCAAAATATATAATTCAGTTTGAAATTTAATTACGATAACGAATATATTATTTGAACGACAGTTGAACGTATAATTTATATTATAATTATAATCGAGCTTGAAATGGCGCGGCAGTTCGCTATTTGGTGATTCGAACTTTAAATGAATACACATAATCCGTTTTAAATCGGATTTCTGTGAAATAAGAAACATTCGGAGCTGGTTAAGTATATTTTTCTAGCGGAAGAGAAAAAACAGGATTTCATTGTGTAGATTTTGATTTATGTCCAAATCAAATTTTAGAAAAGTCGCTATGTAATTCCTTTGAAATTTATAAATATATATTTGTATTATAAAAGGATTTTATATATATATATATATATATCGAATATCGATATAACTGGGAATTTTGAAATATCGAGTTATAAATCCAATTGGAGATGTATGGCATTCTAGTGTGAATATATACGATAATATTTATTTTTAAATATTTAATTTAATTATTTTTAAATATATTTATATATTTAAATGGGTTATTTAGAGCTTTAAAAATAGCCAGTTTTGCAAACAAACTCCGTTTTTGACGAAACTAATTTTGTTGGATCCGTAATATTAAATTATTGTTAGATTTCAATTTCCGTGATTTTTGAAGTCAGTGTGTGGCCGTATGGATTTTTAATGTGAAAAACAGTCAGTATTCTGATGGTTAAAAATACGCTGTGTGAGCAAACAAAGTCGGAATTCGACGAAACCAGTTTCGTTGGGTTCGTAATGTCGAACTGTAGTCGTGTGTCCATTTTCGTGATTTTTGAATATCGTGTGTGATCACACGAATTTTTAGAAGGCAAAAACGAATATTAAAATAAAAATATCTAGAAAATATCTCAAAATATCTAGATATTTATCCTACCTATAAATATACTACCATACCCGTAAACCTAAATCCTTCATTTCCTAAGTCAAAATAAAACCGCCGTTCTTTTCTTCCTTTATTTCAACAAACGAGTGTTTGTAAATTCAAACCAAATGATAGAAAAATCTATAAATTATAATATACGTATATTTGAACTTGAGTCGGTGTTGGCATCAATCTCGCACAGTTTTTATTGAGTTCGAACGATTTTTATTCGATGTTCATTTTCCCAGCGATAATCTTGGGTTAAAAAATTTGTGAAGAAGGATCATTGTTAGTGGATTTCGAGTGTGTATATGGATTCCAGGTTAGAAGAGGAGCGGGTTGACAGATTTTTGGGGTATTCGGTGTTAATTGAGTTCGATACTTCACTGTAGTTGTGAAGTCGCTGCTGTTCGAGATCGAGGAAGTTTGGGTTCGAGTTCTACTTAATGGCGTGGAGGAGGTGTAGTTCGGGAAGAGGAGTTAGAATATGATATTAGTGTTGAATTTCATTGTGTAATGGAGGGGCGGTTGAGGTTTGAAGATTCAAAAATGGTTCGAAACGAAGGAGCAGGTTGCGTGGTGTATTGTTGGGGAAGAAAGAAGTTCGGGGTAGGTATTGAAAGGATGCAGATTGTTCATGAATGGGTGATGGGCCGGATAAAGGTTAAAGCCCAAAATGAGTTTGAATTAATTTAGTTAGGTTTAATTTAAATATGGTAGTAACTTATAATTTACATATCTATTCCATACGATATTAGAATTTCAAACCGTTGGATCCATTGGGATCGTATGGACGGGAGCGTCACAATGGGACTGTCTGGGAGCGAATCAGACCTAATTACAATTTATAGCAAAATAAATTGTCCGTCTGAATCAAGCGATGGTTATCGTTATTAATGATGATCGTCCAATGTGAGTAAAACTCACCAACTCTACCAGTTCACATTTTTATAACGTATATTTAGAACTGATAACTGATGATTGATTGCTGTGTATTGACTGTTTGGTTGAACTGTTAAGTAATTGTTTGAAATTATAGATCTGGTTGTATATATATAAATATATAAATATATATATATATATATATATATATAAATATATATATAAATTGATTCTGTTTAGCAGAATATTTCATAGTGAAATGAAATGGATGTTAATTATATTGTTTAACATCTGTGGATGTAGGGAAACAGGTCGGAGGAATCCAACTGGATTCCCCAACATTTATTTTACTGTTTTCATATATTGTAATATATGATGTGATATATAATCTGTTGTTGATTATATGTGTTTGAATGATAGCGATCATTGTGAATTGGTATTTTAAACACCATAAGAAATACTGGGATATAGAAAAGGGGATTTTCAAAGTGTATTTTGAAAATAAATTATTTATATAAAATCAATGGATTTTATATATAAAAGGAAAAGGATTTTATAAAAGAAAATAATTATAAAATCAAAGGAGTTATAAAAGGAATATTTATTTGTCAAATAAATAGAATTGAAAAGGAATATTTATTTGAAAAATAAATAGAATAGAAAAGGAAATATTTGTAAAACAAATAGAAAAGGAAATAGTTAGATTACAAAAGTAATTACTTATAAAATCAATGGATTTTATATAAAAAGGAAATATTTTATAAAATAAATAGATTTATCAAAAGGGATTTATTTGGTAAATAAATAGATTATAAAAGGAAATACTTGAAAAATGAATATAATTGTATAAAAAGAGAATTTTACATTTGAAAGGTTTAGACCCGTGCTTCGCACACGGTTATAACGTGATATGGGTTTAAAGCAAAGATTTTAAATAGAATCGGTTCTAACCGATAGATTGAGAAGATTAATTTATAAAAAATATTTTATAAATTAAATAAAATATTTATCATTGGATAAATAGAATATATAAGTCAGGACTTATATAGAGAAGTAAGAATCCATTTCAACATCAATATTTGAAACTGAATATGGAAGTAGAGTTAATCAAAAGAAGTTAATCAAAATGAGTTAATCAAAATGTGTTAATCAAAATGAGTTAGAGGAGTTAATCAAATTATAGTTAATCGATTAGAATCAGAGTTAATTGAATTATAATCAGTCGATTAGAATTAGAGTTAATCGAATAGAGTTAATCGATTAGAGTTAAATCGAATTAGAGTTATTTAAAGAGGATTATCGAATATTAGTTATTCGAAAGGATTATCGAGTATTAGTTATTCGAAGAGGATTATCGAATATTAGTTATTCGAAAGGGGTTATCGAATATTAGTTATTCAAAAGGAGTTATCGAATATAGTTTATTCGAATAGAGTTAAAGGAAATAATCGAATATAGTTTATTCGAATAGAGTTAAAGGAATTAATCGAATATAGTTTATTCGAATAGAGTTAAAGGAGTTAATCGAATATAGTTTATTCGAAAGGAGTAAATTGATAGAGTTAATGATTAGAGTTAATCAAATAGAGTTAATCCAATAGAGTTAATCGATTAGAGTTAATCAAATACAGTTAATCCAATAGAGTTAATAGAATAGTGTTAATCGAATATTAGTTATTCGAAGAGAGATTATCGAATATAGTTTATTCGAAGGAAAGAGTTATCAAATAGAGATTTATTCGAAAGAGAGTTACGTAAGGAAGTTGTTAAAGGTTTAAAAGGTGAACCTTGTCTGTTTTCGAAGTTAGAAATGTTGTTCAGTTAAGGTCTGAGAGGTAGTTATACCCCAACTTGATTGGCTTCGTTTTTAACTAAGGAATGGTTAAGGTTCGACAGTGAAGATTGGTTAAGTGAATTTAGTTAACGAGTATAATGGTTTGAGTTGGCATAGCGATGATTTATTTAAACATTTGTTTAAATCCAAATGGAGGAGTTTTGGAATTGTTTTCCAAATAAGAACCAAAAATGTTTCTAATATAGAAAAATAGAAACGAGAGTAAATATGGAAATGCTTTCCTATGATTAATAACATATATTTTCTAAATTTAGGAAATAAGGAATGTTGAATATATGGAAACAGGAAATAAACACATTTATGAACTAAAGAGATAAACGTTAAATGATGATTGATCAATAGAATTTCCATCTGGAAATAATATCATTGTTTGCACACGTGTTTTCTTTGATAGTTAACTCACCGACTATCGAAGTTTTTGACCATTTTCCCGTCGTCAATATGGAGAGACCGGGATCAGATTCATGATCTGAAAACCACTCTGTATGGGCGTTAGCGTTGCGAATGAAATATGATGAAGAAAATTGAAAACAGAGTTATGCAAAGGCTGTCCTGTTTACAGAATAGTGCCTTCGGTTTGTCCAGTCCCAGGACGACCTGTATGGAAGAATGTCTGACAGAGTATATTTAATAGATTGCGTAAGTTGATCTCTTCAAACGTATTTACGTTTGGTGGCGGAGGAATTCGTTTCTCTTAGCTGTATACCCATTGTATTTTTGGGGAAAGCAATTTGTGATTTGGCGGGTATGACGATGTGACATTCATAGTGAACAGATGTGTGATCTGTCAGAGATAAGCATGGCCTCTAGCCTCACAACCGGGAAATGACAAAAATCGAGTAGGCAGCATGGCTAAGTGGTTGGCTGCCAATTAGGGTGCTTTACCACCTATCTAGAGATATTCATTTTATTCTATAATCTATTGTCGATGCTGTCCCATTCGGGAAACGGTTGCTGATCCCAACTGTTGGTGATATACATTCGATACACTCAAGCGAAATGAGTGGTCGGTCATGTGTGGCCGGGTTGCAAGATGTTCTTGTTGAACCCAGTGTATTCCTCTTTGGAGGTACACTATCGGAAGGTGGTTCCATACCTTGTCATAGTTGGAAATCCATTACCCAATAAGTGCTCGCGGTTTTGATTGTATATTATATATGTAGAACGTGAGATGAAAGCGTTCTGCTAGATGATTATTATATTGTGGTTAATAGACACTATTATAATATCAATGAGTTTTGATATAAAGATTATCGTTTCTTTCAAAATGATTTGAAAGTTAAATCAAATTGATTTGGATTCTCATAAAGAAAAACCCGTTCCGTTATACGACGTGGTCTTATGAGATATCGTTTTATTGCTCAAACTGTTTTAAATTGTTTTACTCACACCAGTACCATGACTGACCTAGAGTTTGTTTTGTTTTGTTTTCCCTAAACTCTTGGGTGCCCAATTTTGTACGGGCAGTCAAGTAGTCAGGATTTTACAGATATACTTGGAGAGCTTGGAGCAGGAGGCTTCAGGATTATATAGCTATTGTTTATTCCGCTGTGTTGTACTCTGATAATGTTACTGTATACATATACTGATTTTATTTCAAAGATATGTTATCTATTATATGTTGTTCGTTCCGCTGTGAGATTCGTGTTACTCTGATGTTGTATGTTCTTCTTCTTCTTCTTCTATTCTAAGTTTCTATCTTATCTATTCTCACCCTCTAATTTCTTTCATGGACTATCCGGTGTTTTCGATGCTTGAATAGTTGACAAAGTGTTGTATGCCGATATCCAGGATCACAAAATCCCCGGGTCGTTACACTATTATAGGAAGTTCATTAAGGACTTCGTAAAGATATCAACCCCACTCACCAGGCCAACGAAGAAGAATTTGGCGTTTTGATGGGATATAGATTGTGATGTTGCTTTCCAACGACTGAAGTGGGCTCTAACAACAACCCCAATCTTGACCTTGCCTGATGGAAATAAAGTGTTTACAGTCTACACTAATACATGTGATACAGGGCTTGGTGCGGTTCTGATGCAGGAAGGGAAGGTACTGTGTTATGGGGGTAGACAACTAGGAGTTCATGGGAAGAACTGCCCTACCCATGATTTAGAGCTAGCTACCATAGTATTCGTTCTTACGATGTGGCATCATTATTTGCTTGGGGAGAGGTTCGAGTTGTACACCGATCATAAATCTCTCAAGTATTTGTTCTCACCAAAAGATCTTAATTTAAGGCAACAAAGGTGGATGGAGTTCCTAGCTTCTTATGATTTCGAGATTGCTTATACCCCTGACAAGGGTAACGTGGTGGTAGATGCACTAAGTAGGCAGAGGATGGCCTTAAGTCCTCTGTTTGTGGAAAGGAAAGACTTGGAGTTCATATCGACTTTTGATTTTAGACCCTCCACCAAGTTATTGCCTGGTTTGTTTGCATCACTGGAGATACGACCTACTCTTATGGATCGGATAGGAACTTCACAGCGAGATGATCCACAGATTTCAGACATCTTTGATAGGCTCAGTAAAGGGGAGACTTCTAGTCACCTCAATATATATTTCATTGACGATAAAGGGTGGTTGCGACGAGATGGAAGGCTTTATGTTCCTCAAAATGGAAGTTTGTTAAAGGCAGTCCTAGAGGAAGCCCATCATTCTAAGATGGCTATTCATTCAGGTGGTGATAAGGTGTATAGGGACATGAAGAGGGTTTTCTTTTGGGCTGGTATGAAGAAAGATGTGGCAGAGTTTGTTTCTCAATGTTTAGTTTGTCAGCAAGTCAAAGCTGAACAAAAGAAGCCCGGTGGTTTACTTCATCCTTTGGAGATTCCACAGTGGAAAATTGGGAGAGCGTCTCTATGGACTTCATAGATGGTTTGCCTAGATCAAAGAAAGATAACACCAGTATTTGGGTTGTGGTAGATAGACTTACTAAAAGCGCTCATTTTATTCCAGTTAAGAGTAAGAGGACGACAACTTGGTTGGCATCAATTTATGTTTGTGAGATACCCCGTCTTCATGGAGTACCTTCCAACATCATAAGCGATCGTGACCCCATCTTCACTAGTGAATTTTGGAGGAGTTTGCGAGAAACATTAGGTACATAGTTATGTTTGAGCATCACTTATCATCCTCAGACCGATGGACAGACGGAGAGGGTGAACAGAGTTCTAGAGGATCTTTCAAGGCTGTGTATCCTAGACTTCGGAGGTACTTGGGAAGATCATCTTATTTTAGTAGAGTTCGCCTATAACAACAGTTTTCAAGCAAGCATTGGCATGGCACCCTTCGAAGCATTATACGAACGACCCTGTAGATCACCGACTTGTTGGTGGGAATCTATAGAAAGGCTATTGCTTGGACCAGATATGGTTAGAGAAACGTCCGAGAAGATTGATCTTATTAGACGACGAATGAAGACCGCTCAAGATAGGCAAAAATCCTATGCAGACAAGAGAAGGACTGACATTGAATTTGAAGTAAGGGATATGATTTTCATTAAAGTATCACCGTTGAGGAATGTGGTTCGCTTCAGATCTGTAGGGAAATTAGCACCAAGATTCGTAGGACCATTTCCCATAATAGAAAGGATTGGCCAAATGGCCTATAGAGTAAAGCTGCCAGAGAGATTATCCGGTGTTCATGATGTTTTCCACGTTTCTCATCTGCGGAAGTGCTTGCATGATATTGCAGAAGTTTTTGAGCCAAGCATATTGGAAGAGGTAGAGGTGGAATGGGAGGCAACAATCAAACGAGTTCCTTCCCGTATTCTTTTAACAGAAGTCAAGAAGTTACGCAATAAAGCAATCAAGCTGATAAAGGTTCAATGGGGAGATAACCCAGAGGATGCGACTTGGGAAACCGAAGGCAAGATTCATGACTCGTACCCTATTCTTTTCGAGGGTATGTTCTTGACTCCTTTTTCCTAAGTTTTATTCATACTTGTTTCTATCATTTAAAGTGTATCCTATCGATCAAATCTTCGACCTTTAGGTAGGAATCCTCATGGATGTAAACATGTGTTTGAGACATGTTATGTTTGATGGATGCAAGTGGTTGCATATAAACACACATTAGGCACTAGATCGGTTCAATCACTCTCATACTGCATATGGATGTGTGTGCATTTTTCTACTTTTATGGATGAAAATGGATGTATCATCATATGAATGTTGCATTTGGATGGATGATTGTGCACACATATAGAACATACATGTTATAATAGGGTTATTTGCATACATGTTGGACTCTTGGCACTAACATACATTGCATTAAGGAGGTCGACTGAATCAGTAGACCGCCCGATCTTCACATTAGTGTTGGGACATATACACACACCTTTGCATATGTTCATATATGCATTATAAATCTTTAAGGACAATGGATTTGTGATTGGTGGATAAGTAGATGGTAGGATATGCATTCTTCTTAACTTGGAGATTTCGGGACGAAATCCTTTGAGTAGGGGAGAATGAAACACCCCGTATTTTATAAACATTAAAAGAGAACAAATTAAAGAATAATTAATTTAATATTCAGAATTAAGAGAAACAGACTACGCCATTGTGTCCATCTTGAAATTTTGGTCAAGATAGACCTTGGTTTGCGTAAAACGGACACCGTATCAAGAAGTTATGAAGGTTTGAAGTTTGTATACGCACAAGAGAAATATATACACACACACACACACACATTATTTCAGAAAATCAGAAAATTGAATTTCAGTTCAAAAATGAAAATTCCGGAGGTGGAAAAATTCCTGCCCGAGGGGAGTCGACCCCATAGAAGGGGTGTCGACCCCTCAAGGGGGTGTCGACCCATAGGTCAAGCCCCTAAGGGGTGTGTCGACCTCCCTAGGGCTGAGGTGGCAAGTCGAATTCTAGGGTTGGAAGCTATAAATATAGGCTCATTTCTCTTGTTTTCTTTACTGAAAATTAATGGAGGCCTAAATGATGTCGGTGTCTGGACTGGATCAAATCCTTTTCTTCTTCTGCAAATCAAAGTTAGAGATTCAAGTGTAGATCTGTTCTTATCCTATCTTTCTAGATCCAAACGCTGTGAGTTTCAAGTTGCTTTTAGATATAAATAAATAAAAAGTAAACATGATAGGAATGTAATTTGGATTTATGCATGTTAATCCTTGAATCACTTCAGATCTGTAAACTTGTGAATATGTGATATTCTGGCATACTATGACTTGGATCTTAACCTTTATCATGTCAGATCTACTTTTGATTATAGATCTAATCCAGTATTTAGATCATCTTGTACCTATTATATTGTGGTTAATTTGGATCTGTCAAGTGTTGGACTTCTAAATCCTAATTTAGATCCCATCATGCCTATTATGACATCCCCACTATGTTAGAACCCATTTATTATCACAAGTTCACCGATCTGATCTTATATGTTCGTCTTAACATTATGCCATGAAAAGTTTATGTCAACTCTGTTAGAATAATCATCTTTGTCATCTTCCCTTCACCCTTTCCCTTTTATTTTATATATCCTAGCTACTTTCGAGCCTAGGCATGCCGCTAAATTATGCGATTACGCTAGTTTGGGAACAAGGGGAAAAACATTGAAATTGAGCATATCTTGTGAACTGGGAATTTGGGGCATAATTGTTAAAAAGGTGAAAATTGGCATAATTTGAATAATGCGTATGTACATGAATTTGGACATATATTTCACAATGAACATAATTTAGGGAAAAAGGGGGCATGAAACCTATAACCTATAACGACATAGGTAAAATTTGGCTAATAATGGAAATGCAAAGAATTACAATAACTTGAAATTGTAAACCGCGCTTAGGCACGAGGTTAGATTGCATTTGTGGTGGAAGTCTGCCCGGAACCGACCGGCGTATCCAGCGACCATAAGTGGTGATCTAATGTGGGCGGCCTTAGTGCACAAATACGAGACGTGCTAAGACACGAGGTTAGGCCTAATTTGTGGAATAAGCCTGCCCGGACCCGCCCGGGATGTCCAACATCCACAAATTGTAGGCTTAATGTAGGAGGTCTAGCATATTGTAACCATAAATGAATATATGGTAATAAACTTGAATACTTAACCTAGTGGAATCCATAGTGTGACGACCGCCCATAACCCCTGCACTAAACAAGAGCAATAATGCATTGAAAATTGTGCCAGACAGTCATGGACGATCATTAAGGTATGGTAGATAAACGAAACCTGTTGTAAACTCACAGCGCAAGGATAAAATATAATAGAACATATACAATAGGTAGTGATAGTGAGGTAGAAAAACACTAAGCTTTCTTGACAACTAGAAAGTATTTCCCATACACGTGGGAATCAATAACAGTGTTTATACAATTTGCCTCACTACATCACTCAAGGAAAAAGAAAACAGCGGAAACCAATACTAGATAGTAATAAAACTGGTATGTGAGCCTCCTGCTCGCCATCGATCAACATCATTGTCCTCACTAAAGCAATACCTACCACCTGTTACTCAGTTTTCCCATCCACAACCAGATGAACAACCTAAGGTAATAAGAGGAAACATAAAACCTTGAGTCAGACAACAGTCTTAGTGAGCGATAAAACAACTAACAAACTTCATCAATAAAGTATACGAGAATGGGGTAAATAACAACTAATCTACCCAGCTCCAGAGAAGAACTTACACCTGCCATCCCATAACATGATAGTGATAGCCTTTATGATCCATACATCAAAAGGGATAACAATTCAGCCACGGCAACCAGAACAACCATTCATACATAGCAATAGGAACTCAATCATGATCACAACATGCATTCAAACATCCATGACTGACTCTGCCTATCACCGCCAACCTTGCTTTGGAACCCTAGTTATCGTATGACTGGCTAACAACTTGCCATCAATTGTCGAGGACTATATACGATGCCCCGGTTCTAGCAAAACTCCACACGCTATACTCAACACATGTCTATGCCATACATGACGCCCAAGGAACTCGACCTACAACTGGTCTTCAATTGTACCCATTGCTTTGGATCCGCCAGAACCTACGACAACTATAGTTCCTCGGCCTTCTCATCTCTAGTAATTATCAATTATGACTATTAATCTGCTCAGAACACCTTAGAGCCGTCACTCCACACGAACTCAATACACCCTTGAGTCGTCATACCATTCGTTGTTCTACTTCGATCAACGAACACATTTCAACACTTTAAAACTTCCCAACTGAATTCACTTTGAAGTCACATCATCACCGGAAATGGCCGACCAGAAATGGCAGAAATGGCTAACCAGAATAGGCCGACCCAACTTTAGTCCGACCCAACTTTATGCCGACCCAACTTTAGTCCGACCCACTTTGTGCTGACTAGGCTGACCCACTTTTAAATGACTAGGTCGACCAACTTTCTAGTGACTAGGCTGACCCACTTTCTAGTGACTAGGCCGACCCACTTATGGCCGACCCAAATCCTGCATATTGCAATTCAACTCCGATTTCGACTAAAACTTCGCCAAATGATAAATCCGATGAAACTAACTCATCCAATTCATCCAAAAGGATTACAAGCATGTTATGAAATCAACAAAATCATCAATATGACAATTCTATCAATGATAATGTCAAATTCACCAAAAAAATCCCAATAAATATGCATATGAACAAAAACCATGGATCTAACTTGCACATTCATATGAAATATCATAGAAATTACCTATCTAAACTTGCTAAATCAGATCCTAGAGTGATCTATATGAAAATGAACTTACCAATGCATAGATCTAAGGAAAAACACTTTGATGAAAACATGATATACTACTTATACACTTCATTGAATCCATGTGAGAGATATAAATCACTTACCGATTCTCCAGAACAAGCTAAAATGGTAGAAATAAGAATCCAAACAACAAGCACCTCGCACTAAACACCTTGATCAGATGAATCAATGCTTCAATTGATGTAGATCTAGCCTCCAATGGTGTAGATCTATGATTTCCCTCCTTGGATTTGGATTTTTAATGGTGGAAAGGTGTTAGAGGAAGAAGGAGATCAATGCATCCAAATGAGAGAATGGGATAGTAAACTTTTTCCCTCCTCTCTCACCCCTTATTTATAGGATTCCACCAGCCCACTAATGGGCCTTCCCAAATCAGCACGCTAAGGCTCCAAAACCTGAACAACCAACCGTTAAACCTTAAAACAATGATTCCTCCCAAACCACTGAGCCAAATCTTTAATGTAACCACTCTACGGAAAGGCAATCATCAATTCCTTTCCAATGGCACACGTCTCACCCTCTAATTTGACCTAAGTCAAAAGTAATTCCCTGTACAAGACTGATAGGGGAAAAAATGGTCACAAACAAAATTGGTAAAAATTATGGACATGTCTGACATCCCCATAAATAACATACTAAAATATGAGAATGATCTAACCCTCAGGGAATAAAATAAAAAATATTTTATGATCTTCCAATACGTAAAATGCGGGCTGTTACATTCTTCCCCCCTTAAGAATTTTGCCCCGAAATGCTAAACAAACATAAGCAATCATAATAATTCCGCATACCTATCATCCATGAGAAGCCAATTCTATCATCCAAACTAGCAACCATCAAGCCATGCATCCATAGCGTTATCCTAGCATGCGGAATTTTATCAACAACAACAAGATACAACGATATAGCGATTACACGATATCAAAGGGTCCTACCAACGAAGAGTTCTAGATGAGTCGCTCTCCTGCCGTCTCCCACTTACAATTTTCACTATCTTCACTCCATTGTACCTTGAAAAGCTTAACCGTCTTCCTCCTAAGCTGTTTCGTGTAATTTCCCACAACACGAAGCGGCTGACGAGGTCTCGTAACTGTGGTCTCTACTTCTAGATCTTCGTACTGCTCAGGAGATACCACCACATTCAAATCATGCACGAACTTCTGTAGAAACGACACATGGAACACATTATGCACACTCGACATCTTCTCGGGTAACTCCAATCTATATGCGAGCTTTCCAATTCGCTCGACTATCGGAAATGGTCCAACGAATCTAGGAACTAACTTTCCTTTACTTCTAAATCTCACCGTATGCTTCAATGGTGAAACCTTCACGAAAACCATATCGCCCACGTCGAATTCCAAGTCCTTACGACGCTTATCGGCATAACTCTTCTATCGATCTTGGGCTGCCTTCATTCACTGCCGAACGATCTCGATACAATCCGAGGTCTCTCTTATCATTTCTAGCCCAAGTACCAACTTATCTCCAGTTTCTAACCAACATGTTGGAGATTTGCACGGTCTTTCATACAATGCCCCGTATGGTGCCATCCCAATGCTCGACTGGTAGCTATTATTATATGCAAACTCAACCAAATGTAGATGGTCTTCCCACGATAAGTCTAACACACAAGCCCTCAGGAGATCTTCCAAAACTCAATTGACTCTCTCGGTCTGACCATCACTTTGTGGATGATAGGCCGTACTCAAGCACAACTCGGTTCCCAAAGCTTCTTGCAAAATCCTCCAAAATCCGCTAGTGAACAACGGATCTCGATCACTCACTATACTCTTTGGGACACCATGGAATCGAACTATCCATTTCACATAAAGTTCAGCCAATTTCGACGCCGTCCTAGTCGACTTGACAGGAATAAATTTCGCACTTTCGGTCAAGCTATCTACAATGACCCAAATCCCTTCATTTCCTGCCCTAGTTCTAGGTAGCCCATTGTAACGTCCCAGATTTTTGAACGTTAATTTAAATCTGTTTTAAATATTGATTTAGTGATATTAATGGATTATATATCGAATTTATTTACAAGTTCGAATATATAATTTATAATGTAATTAAAACGAGCTTGAAACGCCGCAGTAGTTCATAATTTTCGATTTGAACTTTAACAGAATATACATGATCCGATATAAGTCGGATTTTTGTGAAATTAAAAACGTTTGAACCGATTTGATTATCTCTTTCTAACTGAAGAGAAAAATGAAGATTTCATAGTATAGATTGTCAACTATGTCCAATTCAAATTTCTGAATAGTCGCTATGGAATTTCGTTAATAAACGATAATGTTTATTAAATAAATGTAAAGAGATTTCTATATATTTGGATTTCGTTTTAAATCAAATTTCTGAATATTGAGTTAAAATATATATTGTTTATTCCATTTGGATAACTACGATAATAATAATTTATTATTTATTTAAATAGGATTTGTTTTGAATTTCAATTTATTTTATCAATATTTTAGCCTAAAAAATAATTTTATTTTCAAACGATCTTCATTTTCGACGAAACGAATACTATTGGAATGCGTACAATTAATTTTTGCTAGATTTCCAGTTTGGGGTCAATCGGAATTGTTTTATCAGTGACCTATATTTAGAGGTGAACCGATAAATTAAAATAACGCTGTTTTTGAAAACGGAGTCCGTTTCCAACAGAAATTAATTTCATTATGACGGGAACGTCACGTCAAGATGTAGCAGTACGTCCATTTCCATTATGTTTAAAGACCGTGTAAATCGATTTGAAATTTCCATTATATCTTTCTAATGAAAGAGAAAAATTAAGATTTCATAGTACAGATTGCCAACTATGTCCAATTCAAATTTCTGAATAGACGCTATGGAATTTCGTTAATAAATGATAGCGTTTATTTAATAAATATAAAGAGATTTCTATATATTTGGATTTCGTTTTAAACCAAATTTCTGAATAATGAGTTAAAATATATATTGGTTATTCCATTTGGATAAATACGATAATAATAATTTATTATTTATTTAAATAGGATTTGTTTTGAATTTAAATATATTTTATCGATATTTCAGGCCTTAAAAAAATAGTTTTATTTTCAAACGATCTCCGTTTTCGACGAAACGAATTTGATTGGAATGCGTACAATTAATTATTACTAGATTTCCAGTTTTAGGGTCAATCGGAATTGTTTTATTAGTGACCTATATTTAGAGGTGAACCGATAAATTAAAATAACGCTGTTTTTGCAAAAGGAGTCCGTTTCCAACAAAAATTAATTTCATTATAACGGGAACGTCAAGACATAGCCGTACGTCCAATTCCGTTGTGTTTGAAGATTGTGTAAGTTAATTCGAAATTAGCATACCACGTTAAATATATAATGGAAGCTGTATAAAGTTATGTACGCCGCAAAGAAAACCTACCCTATTTTTTTATGCGAACTGATATTTTTTTGTGCCTACCCTAAGTATGTACTGAAGCTTACATCGAAATGGAAATATAACCGCCTAGGAAATTTAAACGAATGTGCAAACCTCACATCCAAGTCTTCTTCACATTTATAACTACACATACTGTACAAATGACCAGACACCTTACCCATACCCTTATACATGCCTAATTTTGCATACTTAAACATACGTACCCCCTATAGTTAATATTTCCTGACCCTATATTGTATAAAATACAGTACCAAGTCCTTGCCAAATTTTAGTGAAGCACCAACAAATGTTTAAAGCCACATGAACAAGCATGTGCAATGAAAGAGACATCCACACAAATGTGCCGCCCACGCACTGAACAGCCGGCCGAACCCATTGCCTACCTCCCTACTTTTTATGATATGATGTGCAACAACTTATATTTTGCATAACACATGGGCCTACCCCTCATTTCAATCAAGCCTACGCACGTATAGATTCAGTCCTATATGTATAAAACTCTAAATATATTAACCGTGGTCAGCACGTAATCCATCCCTATAAATAAATACGTCTGGGCTGTTTTCTCCTTTCTGTTCCAGGGACCCAAAAATGAAACAAAACTTCCCTTCTTCAAAACTTATAAAAGCCTTCACGTATAAATAAAAAATTTAATAAAATAGAAGGAGTTTGCATCGAACTGATGGGTTTGAAATAATACAACGAGTGTGAGGTTTTCAGTTGAGTGGGAGGAGGATGTGGGTGAAGCTCCGACGGTCGGGCAGTGGAAGCTGCGGTCAGCGCTTGGTTTTGGGTAGTAGAAGGAGGCAAATACCAAATTTTTCGGTGATGAAGTTGGAAGAAAACATGAATAGGTGAAGGGAAAACGATATGTAGCTTTTGAGATAAAATAAATATGGGGAAGGAGATCTGCGCAAGGGTTGAGATGCAGTAGCGTCAAAATGGAGGGAGCGTGGACATCATGGGATGGTCTGTTCTTGAACAACGTAAGCAACTGTTTGAAACAAGGGAGAGTTGGGTACATTTTTAAATGGTCAAAGATAGATGCATTTGGGAAAGAATGTAACGTCGAACAGGTGGAAAGACAAAGCATTAACGTGAGAAGAGCATAATATGGAGGAGCAAGACAGTGGAGAAAGCGGAAGAGGAAGGTGGTGTGTAACAACCCGGAAATTCTGAGCCAGTTTAAAAATTTTATTTTGGCAATTTTAATGAATTTTGAATATTTAAAATAGATTATTTTAAATAATATCGACGAAAATTTATTTTGAATATAATTCGAACGTATATAGTTATATAGATCGTCGTTAGAATATAAATAATTATATATAATTATAAATAGAATTGAAAATGGCGCGGTAGTTCGATAATTCGATTTCAAACTTCAAATGAATGTACCGGGTGCAAAATAAACCGGATTTTAGTGAAACCAAAAATATTTGAATCTAATTGATAAAATCTTTCCAACGGATCCGAAAAATCAAAATTTCATAGCGGGGATAAAAAAATATGTCTAGTTGAAAATTCTGAATAGTCGTTATGGAATTCAGGCCCTTAAAAATAGCCATTTTGCAAACGACCTCGGATTTCAACGAAACCACTTTTGTTGGATCCGGGATGTCTAGTTATTGCTAGGTTTCAAATTTCATAATTTTTTGAATCAATATGTGAGCATGGCAAAGGAAAACGCGTTTGACCAGTTTCAGTTGATTTCAATCGACTGGAAAATGACCATTTTTCAAACGGTCTCAGAATTTGACGAAACTAGTTTTGTTAGGACCATATCGTTGATACAAAGCTAGAAAATATTTTTCTAGAATTTTTCTGGTTAGTATGTGACCCCGGTAAATTGAAATGTACGTTCAAATTGAATATATATAGATATATATTTTGATTTTGACGAAAACTGATCGAAACGATCGAATCAGCCTGCGATACATATCCCATTGTGTTCGGAATGAGGGTAATTAGCTAGGGGCGATGGTCGTTGGGTTTGATTTGGGGTTCGGAGCGATTGACAATTAAGGATGGAATTAAATATTAATTTAAAAATATATAAAAGGATTTCTAAACCCTAGTGCTCAGTCAAAATCATTTCCACGCGTGGTCAACTCCCTTTATTGCGCTCCAGGCGAAATAAACGTCCAACTTCTTCCTCTTCTCTCGCACAATCAACACAATAAAATTAAAAATTTCTAAAACAAATTTGAAGAGGCTCGTGAGCTCTTTCAATCCCTACCAAGTTCACAATATATCGTTGAGTAAAACGCATGAAATCACGGCTCAAGGAGCAGCCGTTTCGAGCAGTTTTTTTTGGGTGGAGGGGGCCACCGGACGCGGCGCCGTCGCAGGGGAGGTGAAGGGCTCGAAGGCGCAGCGTGTGGCGGGGGAGGATCGACCTCCGGCGGTCGGAGCAGTGAGCGGCGACGGAATCTCGATCTGGAGCTCGGTCCAGACATGTTACAGTGAGTTATTTTAGCTTAACTAATTTAAATTTAAATACACAAGATTAAAATCAATTTGTTTAGAACAGTATAAAAATATAGTTTTTAAAATATTTAGAAAAATATAAAGGTGAGATCTTTTAAAATATAAAGGCGAGATTTTTTTAAAAGAAATACAAAGAAGTGATTGTATATATATATATACATATATATGACAACGAAATAAAAATTCGATTTTTATATATTGAATAGCAAAGTAAAAATTCGATTTTTATATATTGAATAGCGAAATTAAAATTCGATTTTTATATATTGAATAGCGAAATAAAAATTCGATTTTTATATATTGAATAGCGAAGTAAAAATTTGATTTTTATATATTGAATAGCAAAGTAAAAAATTCGATTTTTATATATTGAATAGCGAAGTAAAAATTCGATTTTTATATATTGAATAGCGAAGTAAAAATTCGATTTTTATATATTGAATAGCGGAGTAAAAATTCGATTTTTATATATTGAATAGCAAAGTAAAAAATTCGATTTTTATATATCGAATAGCAAAGTAAAAAAAATTTCGATTTTTATATATTGAATAGCGAGGAAAAAATTCGATTTTTATATATTGAATAGCGAAGTAAAAATGTGATTTTTACATATGTAGAGAATACGGGCAAAGAAAGTAACAAGAGGCAAGAACGGCGAAGATTTCTACATAAAGAGAGTCGTGGCGTTGGATTTGCTATTCAGTGAGAATTTCTCACCTTTAATTTAATTTTCTAGTTATATATATATATATATTCTAGGATGCAGACGGTGTTTAGTAGCACCCGACACCCGTCGTCCACAGACCATGGACGGCTTGTATGCTTGTTTGTTTGATTTGGATGTGTAGTTGATTGTGTGATGTGATGTGAAATGAAATAAAACATTTATATAGTTGAAATAAATTATTTTATAGTGGAAAATATTTTATAGTTAAAAATAGAATTTTTAACGTGTATATGAAATGAAATAAATTAATATAAACAAATCGAACGATTTGTTTATATACACACATTTGACTGATATTGACTGGGACGATAAATTTTACACATCGCCCAACTACACAAATAAAATTTGTGTTTGATTGTTTGAAACCCCACACGGGTATTGGGATGATATTTGACGTACACTAATCCCGATTATTTAGTTGTATGTCGATCGATTGATTGACAGAGTGTTATAAGCGTTAAATATTTATATTCGATGCTTATACAGTGTAGAGTGCAATTTGGATGATGGTTGATTATTCATCGTTGTTATTGTATACATGTGTTGTAGAAAATCCATATCATTAACATTATATGGTAATTGATTGGGCTTCATTCAATATCTGAAATAGAAATATTTGAAAATAGAAATATTTGAATAGAAATATTTGAAAAAGAAATATCTGAAATAGAAATATTTGAAAATAGAAATATTGGAATAGAAATATTTGAAAAAGAAATATTTGAAATAGAATATTTGAAAATAGAAATATATGAAGCCGTGTTGATTAGATTGACGCCATTTTGACGTGAACGATATTTATATCGATTTTATAATGAATATCGATTTTATCCATTTTATAATGAATATCGAAAGTGATTTCAAAATCTGATATTTTGAAAAGAATTGAAATTCAAACGAATTTGAATTGAATAGAAAACGAATTCGAATTGAATTTAATAGAAAACGAATTCGAATTGAATTGAATTGAAAACGAATTTGAATTGAATCGAATAGAAAAGTAATCTGATTTGAATTGAATTCAATTGAAAACGAATTGAAATAGAATTGAAATCGATTTGAATTGAAATCAAATAGAAGTGAATGGAAAAAGAATTTATAAGGGAAAATTCAATTTTGATTTGAATTTGAAATAAAGGTTGAAATTGTTTTTGAAACAAATTTGAAATGATTTATAAAATTCGTTTTAAAAAGGAAATCGACGAAATATATAATATATATATATTATATATATAATGGCCTGAATAGAATGCGCCGCGCCGCGGTAGTTCGTAAATTTCGACCATTGACTTCGAACGGACAGTGCGGGAGATCTGACCGTCGGATTCTCCTAAAACCAGAACCGTTGGGTTCGTATCGAGAAGAGCTTTCTAACGAATATTAGAAATTTGAAGTCTAACGGTTGGATTTGGAATTATATCCAAATCAAATTTGGAAAAGGTCGCTGTAAGTGCAGTTCGATGGCCGTTGATGGAAATTGACTGTACGGGCCTTGATAAAATTATTAAAAATAGTAATAATTTGTGTAAAATCATAAGAAATGATTTGGGAAAAATTGGGATGAAAAACTCCATATTTGAAAAGATAAAAATAGATTTTTATCGAAATGAACTAGTTTTGAACTAGAACTATAATTCTATTTATTTTTAAATAAATAAATTGAATTTGAAAATGGTTTTGAAAGTAACCAAAATTTCCAATAATTATATTGGAATGAATTTGAATCGAAATTGTCTTCGGAATATTTCGATGTTGGATTTCGTGATGATACAGATATTGTTATGGGAATTTGAAAGATATATATATATATATCGTTATTTCCAATACGATATTTGTTGGTCATAGAATTCGATATTGAATATAAACAGGTATATTTTCTATTCAGAGCCTTGTATTTAATATCAAATGTGATTTGGGTTTGTCGTGAATGGTGTCTTCATTAACACTGTTCTTAAGCCCAGTTGAGAAAAAGATTAAATCTTTTATTAAGATTTAATGAAGTGTACCAATTAAATAATATTTAATTGGAATTAAATTGGTATTGATTTTTGGGTTTATCGTGAACAGTGTTTTAAATAACACTTGTTCTTTAACCCGATAATTAATAGAATGTGATTTTGGGTTGTCGTGAACGGTATCTTCAATAATACTGTTCTTAGATCCAAAGGAGTTAAGAAAATCAAAAACTAACTGGAGATTAGTTAAGTTGAATGGTTTCTGGGGTATTGATCTGATGTTGGTTTCGGCCTTCGGGGTTAATACTTAGGGAATTGCTCACTTGCTAATTTATGGTTAGGGTCTGATTGAAATGTAATGTGATTTTGGGTTTATAGTGAACCGTGTTTTAAATGACACTGATTCTTTAACCCAGTTAAAGATTAAAACTAAGTGGAGTTTTAATGAATCTTTAATAAGATTGAAAAGATCGAGAATGGAGTATCACCAGTTTTGCTCCAAAGCGATAGTTAAATCTTTAATTAGATTTGGACGTGGAATGGTAATTAATTTTACTGATAACACCGTGGTATTAGATATGGAGTATTACCAGTTTTGCTTCATGGGATGAATAGGTTGGGATTGGGAAATAAAATAAATAATTACTTCGGTGTGGTTCGCTAATCCCGACTAGTTTGGAAAACCATAATTTGGTTTGAAATGATATCCAAAGGAAGAATAAAGAATAAATTTTAAAGAATTTATCTTTGATAAAATTAATGGGAACCTTTCCCTAAGAACGTGAAATTTGGAAACTAACTGTAGGTTAGCTAAGAAGGATGGTTTCCTGGGTATTGATCTGATGTTGGTTTCGGCCTTCGGGGTTAATATTTGGGGAATTGTTCTCTTGCTAATTTACGGTTAGTGACTGCTGAATTGGAATGAGGCGTATGTTATGATTGTGTAACATTTGTTTACTATATACGCGGGTTGTTCGGAAAGGCCGGGTTTATACCCATTCTGAATAACCAATTCAACGAAAAGTCGAAGATGATGATGGTGGTCGAAGACTGGAAGTCTTCACATCGTTTGGGTGATTACTGATGATCTTGATTGGGCTGTACACCCAAGATGAGGGAATCAGTTGGTGGTCGTCCAGACGTACTTGGAGATCGACGGATATGCGAGGAAAGTGCCTCCGGTTTCGTTCAGACCGAAAACGGACTTGTAAATGGATGGTGTGTCTGACATTGTATTCCTTTATATTGTATTCGTTGATCTTAGCTAAATATATATCTGTTTGGCGGCGGGGAATTTATTCTCTTGCTTAACGCCCTTCTTTGAGACATACGAGCTCAGAGGTTATATATTGGCAGAAATCCGTGGTACGATATGGATTGATAGTGTGCCATGCTGAGATGCAGTGATCCAGACTTTTGTTGAAAAGCAAAGTTTGGTGGATGATGATCAAAGCGCAGCTTTAATATAGCATGGCTTTGTGTATAGCGTTGATTCGCGAGCCTCACATCCCGGTATGGTGGTAAACTGATGGTTTGATCAGTATGCTTTTTAGTGGATGGGCACCTTAGTGGTGTCGTGGATTCGGTCGACCGAGATGAGCTTAGTGCTCAGGGATATATAGAGTAAGCGGTGTTTTCTCTCGCTGGGACGTAAGCCGCGGTGATACTCTGGTCCCAAAAGTGCGGATGTGCAGACGGTGTTTTCTCTTGCTGGGACGTAAGCCATGGGGAATTGCACTACGCGATCGATCTTTCGAATCAGGAGCCACCATGATGGAAATCCAATTTCCAATACGTGTATTTCGATTTTATTTGTAGAGCCTAGTATGGCGACATAGTGGGATGGGGCGCTTATGCCGTCTATGATTGATACTTATGATTTGAAGATATTTTATACAATATGCACTTATAATAGTATCAAATGATTTGTTTTAAACGTATCAAGCATTCTTGGCTATTATAAGGTAAAAACCCTATCCTCCGGCTTGCGTTGCATTGTGTGATGGGACCTGGGTATTATAATAGCTTCATTTTTCTTTATTTAGCATTGCGCTGTTGTTTATGCTCTGGTGTTCTTGGGAGGAAACCCGTTCCGTGTTATACGGCGTGGTCCCTTGATTTACCTTACTTTGAAATAAAGATTTACAACTGTTTTAGTTCTCACACCAGTCCCATGACTGACCTGGAGTTTATTGTTTTAACCTAAACTCTGGGTGCCCTTATTTTCGACACGGGCAGCTAGTAGTTTTGGTTTTGCAGATTTATATTCACAGGATCCTGGTTTACAGCTGGAATGATATCCGGAAAGCTTTGTATCCGTATATCTCTTCTAGTTGTGTATTGTATTATTTTCCGCTACGATGTATTTAAATGTAATTTAAATCTCTGATATTTCTGTGTAATATTCATTTATACTCTATATATTCTTGTATTCTGGTGCATTGTTGTAATATACAATGAAATGTTCTCCCGTCTGCGTTCTTTTGTGGCTTGTTCTCGAACTATCCGCGCTTTCCTCACCGGGGAAGTTACGGGTTTTTACAGTTGGTATCAGAGCTTTGGTTTACAAAGCTCAGAGAACAAGGCACATTAGAACCATACGAAAGGATTCATCCGATATTGGATTAGTAATATCCAATGGGAATGACTCGTTAGAGATGGGATCAGTAGTATCCTAGAACGAGTGTGAAGAGTATATTTTTGAAAATGAAAACAAGTTTTGTTTTGAAAATTTAAATCAATTATTCGTATTTGATTATTTATTTATATTGATTTGGACATTCCAGTATATAAAGATTTTGCGTATACGTCTGATCTGCGTATATTTGAAGTTTTAATATACTGGATAGATATAGAATCACACTCTAGTCGCCCGGGGATGATACTGATAATTGTGATCACATTTTCAGTGTTTATATTCGAGTGACGAAAGTGAGATTTCTATATATTTCCTATTGACTGGTGTGAGAACCAAAATTAGATAGGGCTTATTGTTGTGATTTTGCATCAAAAATCTGATTTTTAGAATATATATCAAAGTTATGAATTTGAAAAGCTAATCAACTAGTTGATTGATGGTTGTGTTGTTTGATTACTGTTTGGATTAATTAAAATTTGAACCATATAGCCAATTTGAACTAAAAGGTGAATTGTATTGAAATTTAGTCGCATTGGCTTGCATACACATGTACTTACCTCGAACAGGTCATAGCAAGGAGGCTAGAGCTGAAGAATAAAATTGTTTGCCCGACAAATAGGTATATGTTTAACATAATTTACTATTTTGTTTGAGTGATGATGATTTTATGAGCCGATTGGCTAGCCGCTTGGTTTTTTCTTTTTCTTTTTGAGATCAGAAGGCCTGTATGACAATTTCGGGATTTTCCCGTGGCTCCCGGTGCAGGGGAGGTTATGGCGAAATTTTTCGAAAATTTAGGGTGTTAGCCAAAATTTTGAAGTTTTTAAAAAGTTCTTAGAAACTGAAAAGTTGAAGAACTTAAGCCGTAATCAAAACAATGAAAGTTGAGTTGGTATTTAAAACAACGTTCGGCTTCGTTCATTTTCGGGGACGAAAAGTTTTAAGTGTGGGAGATTGTAACAACCCGGAAATTCTGAGCCAGTTTAAAAATTTTATTTTGGCAATTTTAATGAATTTTGAATATTTAAAATAGATTATTTTAAATAATATCGACGAAAATTTATTTTGAATATAATTCGAACGTATATAGTTATATAGATCGTCGTTAGAATATAAATAATTATATATAATTATAAATAGAATTGAAAATGGCGCGGTAGTTCGATAATTCGATTTCAAACTTCAAATGAATGTACCGGGTGCAAAATAAACCGGATTTTAGTGAAACCAAAAATATTTGAATCTAATTGATAAAATATTTCCAACGGATCCGAAAAATCAAAATTTCATAGCGAGGATAAAAAAATATGTCCAGTTGAAAATTCTGAATAGTCGTTATGGAATTCAGGCCCTTAAAAATAGCCATTTTGCAAACGACCACGGATTTCGACGAAACCACTTTTGTTGGATCCGGGATGTCTAGTTATTGCTAGGTTTCAAATTTCATAATTTTTCGAATCAATATGTGAGCATGGCAAAGGAAAACGCGTTTGACCAGTTTCAGTTGATTTCAATCGACTGGAAAATGACCATTTTTCAAACGGTCTCAGAATTTGACGAAACTAGTTTTGTTAGGACCGTATCGTCGTTACAAAGCTAGAAAATATTTTTCTAGAATTTTTCTGGTTAGTATGTGACCCCGGTAAATTGAAATGTACGTTCAAATTGAATATATATAGATATATATTTTGATTTTGACGAAAACTGATCGAAACGATCGAATCAGCCTGCGATACATATCCCATTGTGTTCGGAATGAGGGTAATTAGCTAGGGGCGATGGTCGTTGGGTTTGATTTGGGGTTCGGAGCGATTAACAATTAAGGATGGAATTAAATATTAATTTAAAAATATATAAAAGGATTTCTAAACCCTAGTGCTCACTCAAAATCATTTCCACGCGTGGTCAACTCCCTTTATTGCGCTCCAGGCGAAATAAACGTCCAACTTCTTCCTCTTCTCTCGCACAATCAACACAATAAAATTAAAAATTTCTAAAACAAATTTGAAGAGGCTCGTGAGCTCTTTCAATCCTTACCAAGTTCACAATATATCGTTGAGTAAAACGCATGAAATCACGGCTCAAGGAGCAGCCATTTCGAGCAGTTTTTTTTTGGGTGGAGGGTCCACCGGACGCGGCGCCGTCGCAGGGGAGGTGAAGGGCTCGAAGGCGCAGCGTGTGGCGGGGGAGGATCGACCTCCGGCGATCGGAGCTGTGAGCGGCGACGGAATCTCGATCTGGAGCTCGGTCCAGACATGTTACAGTGAGTTTTTTAGCTTAACTAATTTAAATTTAAATACACAAGATTAAAATCTGTTTGTTTAGAACAGTATAAAAATATGGTTTTTAAAATATTTAGAAAAATATAAAGGTGGGATCTATAAAAATATAAAGGCGAGATTTTTTTTAAAAAAAAAACAAAGAAGTGATTGTATATATATATATATACACATATATATGACAACGAAATAAAAATTCGATTTTTATATATTGAATAGCAAAGTAAAAATTCGATTTTTATATATTGAATAGCGAAATAAAAATTCGATTTTTATATATTGAATAGCGAAATAAAAATTCGATTTTTATATATTGAATAGCGAAATAAAAATTTGATTTTTATATATTGCATAGCAAAGTAAAAATTCGATTTTTATATATTGAATAGCGAAATAAAAATTCGATTTTTATATTGAATAGCGAAATAAAAATTCGATTTTTATATATTGAATAGCGAAGTAAAAATTCGATTTTTATATATTGAATAGCAAAGTAAAAATTCGATTTTTATATATTGAATAGCAAAGTAAAAATTCGATTTTTATATATTGAATAGCGAAATAAAATTTCGATTTTTTTATATTGAATAGCGAAATAAAAATTCGATTTTTATATATTGAATAGCGAAGTAAAAATTTGATTTTTATATATTGAATAGCGAAGTAAAAAATTCGATTTTTATATATTGAATAGCGAAGTAAAAATTCGATTTTTATATATTGAATAGCGAAGTAAAAATTCGATTTTTATATATTGAATAGCGGAGTAAAAATTCGATTTTTATATATTGAATAGCAAAGTAAAAAATTCGATTTTTATATATCGAATAGCAAAGTAAAAAAAAATTCGATTTTTATATATTGAATAGCGAAGAAAAAATTCGATTTTTATATATTGAATAGCGAAGTAAAAATGTGATTTTTACATATGTAGAGAATACGGGCAAAGAAAGTAACAAGAGGCAAGAACGGCGAAGATTTCTACATAAAGATAGTCGTGGCGTTGGATTAGCTATTCAATGAGAATTTCTCACCTTTAATTTAATTTTCTAGTTATATATATATATATATACTAGGATACAGACGGTGTTTAGTAGCACCCGACACCCGTCGTCCACAGACCATGGACGGCTTGTATGCTTGTTTGTTTGATTTTGATGTGTAGTTGATTGTGTGATGTGATGTGAAATGAAATAAAACATTTATATAGTTGAAATAAAATATTTTATAGTGGAAAATATTTTATAGTTAAAAATAGAATTTTTAACGTGTATATGAAATGAAATAAATTAATATAAACAAATCGAACGATTTGTTTATATACACACATTTGACTGATATTGATTGGGACGATAAATTTTACACATCGCCCAACTACACAAATAAAATTTGTGTTTGATTGTTTGAAACCCCACACGGGTATTGGGATGATATTTGACGTACACTAATCCCAATTGTTTAGTTGTATGTCGATCGATTGATTGACAGAGTGTTATAAGCGTTAAATATTTATATTCGATGCTTATACAGTGTAGAGTGCACTTTGGATGATGGTTGATTATTCATCATTGTTATTGTATACATGTGTTGTAGAAAATCCATATCATTAACATTATATGGTAATTGATTGGGCTTCATTCAATATCTGAAATAGAAATATTTGAAAATAGAAATATTTGAATAGAAATATTTGAAAAAGAAATATCTGAAATAGAAATATTTGAAAATAGAAATATTGGAATAGAAATATTTGAAAAAGAAATATTTGAAATAGAATATTTGAAAATAGAAATATATGAAGCCGTGTTGATTAGATTGACGCCATTTTGACGTGAACGATATTTATATCGATTTTATAATGAATATCGATTTTATCCATTTTATAATGAATATCGAAAGTGATTTCAAAATCTGATATTTTGAAAAGAATTGAAATTCAAACGAATTTGAATTGAATAGAAAACGAATTCGAATTGAATTTAATAGAAAACGAATTCGAATTGAATTGAATTGAAAACGAATTTGAATTGAATCGAATAGAAAAGTAATCTGATTTGAATTGAATTCAATTGAAAACGAATTGAAATAGAATTGAAATCGATTTGAATTGAAATCAAATAGAAGTGAATGGAAAAAGAATTTATAAGGGAAAATTCAATTTTGATTTGAATTTGAAATAAAGGTTGAAATTGTTTTTGAAACAAATTTGAAATGATTTATAAAATTCGTTTTAAAAAGGAAATCGACGAAATATATATAATATATATATATTATATATATAATGGCCTGGATAGAACGCGCCGCGCCGCGGTAGTTCGTAAATTTCGACCATTGACTTCGAACGGACAGTGCGGGAGATCCGACCGTCAGATTCTCCTAAAACCAGAACCGTTGTGTTCGTATCGAGAAGAGCTTTCTAGAACTATTGGGATGGAAAACTCCATATTTGAAAAGATAGAAATAGATTTTTATCGAAATGAACTAGTTTTGAACTAGAACTATAATTCTATTTATTTTTAAATAAATAAATTGAATTTGAAAATGGTTTTGAAAGTAACCAGAATTTCCAATAATTATATTGGAATGGATTTGAATCGAAATTGTCTTCGGAATATTTCGATGTTGGATTTCGTGATGATACAGATATTGTTATGGGAATTTGAAAGATATATATATATCGTTATTTCCAATACGATATTTGTTGGTCGTAGAATTCGATATTGAATATAAACAGGTATATTTTCTATTCAGAGCCTTGTATTTAATATCAAATGTGATTTGGGTTTGTCGTGAATGGTGTCCTCATTAACACTGTTCTTAAGCCCAGTTGAGAAAAAGATTAAATCTTTTATTTAGATTTAATGAAGTGTACCAATTAAATAATATTTAATTGGAATTAAATTGGTATTGATTTTTGGGTTTATCGTGAACAGTGTTTTAAATAACACTTGTTCTTTAACCCGATAATTAATAGAATGTGATTTTGGGTTGTCGTGAACGGTATCTTCAATAATACTGTTCTTAGATCCAAAGGAGTTAAGAAAATAAAAAACTAACTGGAGATTAGTTAAGTTGAATGGTTTCTGGGGTATTGATCTGATGTTGGTTTCGGCCTTCGGGGTTAATACTTAGGGAATTGCTCACTTGCTAATTTATGGTTAGGGTCTGATTGAAATGTAATGTGATTTTGGGTTTATAGTGAACCGTGTTTTAAATGACACTGATTCTTTAACCCAGTTAAAGATTAAAACTAAGTGGAGTTTTAATGAATCTTTAATTAGATTGAAAAGATCGAGAATGGAGTATCACCAGTTTTGCTCCAAAGCGATAGTTAAATCTTTAATTAGATTTGGACGTGGAATGGTAATTAATTTTACTAATAACACCGTGGTATTAGATATGGAGTATTACCAGTTTTGCTTCATGGGATGAATAGTTTGGGATTGGGAAATAAAATAAATAATTACTTCGGTGTGGTTCGCTAATCCCGACTAGTTTGGAAAACCATAATTTGGTTTGAAATGATATCCAAAGGAAGATTAAAGAATAAATTTTAAAGAATTTATCTTTGATAAAATTAATGGGAACCTTTCCCTAAGAACGTGAAATTTGGAAAATAACTGTAGGTTAGCTAAGAAGGATGGTTTCCTGGGTATTGATCTGATGTTGGTTTCGGCCTTCGGGGTTAATATTTGGGGAATTGTTCTCTTGCTAATTTACGGTTAGTGACTGCTGAATTGGAATGAGGCGTATGTTATGATTGTGTAACATTTGTTTACTATATACGCGGGTTGTTCAGAAAGGCCGGGTTTATACCCATTCTGAATAACCGATTCGACGAAAAGTCGAAGATGATGATGGTGGTCGAAGACTGGAAGTCTTCACATCGTTTGGGTGATTACTGATGATCTTGATTGGGCTGTGCACCCAAGATGAGGGAATCAGTTGGTGGTCGTCCAGACGTACTTGGAGATCGACGGATATGCGAGGAAAGTGCCTCTGGTTTCGTTCAGACCTAGAACGGACTTGTAAATGGATGGTGTGTCTGACATTTTATTCCTTTATATTGTATTCGTTGATCTCTGCTAAATATATATCTGTTTGGCGGCGGTGAATTTATTCTGTTGCTTAACGCCCTTCTCTGAGATATACGAGCTCAGAGGTTATATATTGGCAGAAATCAGTGGTACGATATGGATTGATAGTGTGGCATGCTGAGATGCAGTGATCCAGACTTTTGTTGAAAAGCAAAGTTTGGTGGATGATGATCAAAGCGCAGCTTTAATATAGCATGGCTTTGTGTATAGCGTTGATTCGCGAGCCTCACATCCCGGTATGGTGGTAAACTGATGGTTTGATCAGTATGCTTTTTAGTGGATGGGCACCTTAGTGGTGTCGTGGATTCGGTCGACCGAGATGAGCTTAGTGCTCAGGGATATATAGAGTAAGCGGTGTTTTCTCTTGCTGGGACGTAAGCCGCGGTGATACTCTGGTCCCAAAAGTGCGGATGTGCAGACGGTGTTTTCTCTTGCTGGGACGTAAGCCGTGGGGAATTGCACTACGCGATCGATCTTTCGAATCAGGAGCCATCATGATGGAAATCCAATTTCCAATACGTGTATTTCGGTTTTATTTGTAGAGCCTAGTATGGCGACATAGTGGGATGGGGCGCTTATGCCGTCTATGATTGATACTTATGATTTGAAGATATTTTATACAATATGCACTTATAATAGTATCAAATGATTTGTTTTAAACGTATTAAGCATTCTTGGCTATTATAAGGTAAAAAACCCTATCCTCCGGCTTGCGTTGCATTGTGTGATGGGACCTGGGTCTTATAATAGCTTCATTTTTCTTTATTTAGCATTGCGCTGTTGTTTATGCACTGGTGTTCTTGGTAGGAAACCCGTTCCGTGATATACGGCATGGTCCCTTGATTTACCTTACTTTGAAATAAAGATTTACAATTGTTTTAGTTCTCACACCAGTCCCATGACTGACCTGGAGTTTATTGTTTTAACCTAAACTCTGGGTGCCCTTATTTTCGACACGGGCAGCTAGTAGTTTTGGTTTTGCAGATTTATATTCACAGGATCCTGGTTTACAGCTGGAATGATATCCAGAAAGCTTTGTATCCGTATATCTCTTCTAGTTGTGTATTGTATTATTTTCCGCTGCGATGTATTTAAATGTAATTTAAATCTCTGATATTTCTGTGTAATATTCATTTATACTCTGTATATTCTTGTATTCTGGTGCATTGTTATAATATACAATGAAATGTTCTCCCGTCTGCATTCTTTTGTGGCTTGTTCTCGAACTATCCGCGCTTTCCTCACCGGGGAAGTTACGGGTTTTTACATGGTGCGAAGCCTTGAATGGTGGTACAACAAAGTAGGGCAGTTTTGGGCGTTAAATGAGTACTGTGCATGAGCAAGGCAGGAAGGAGGAAATGTGGGAAAGCTTCATATAGTTTAGTGGCAAATATGGGGAGGATGCGTATGGTGGTAGGTGGGATGGAACGGTACCCTTGCGGATATAAGAACCGGTGAGTAAAGTGGTTTCGAATCAAGCAGGCGGGGTTCATGAAATGGTGAAACAGTGAGAAGGTGTGCAAGGAAGTTGGACTGTAGTGTGTGTAAGAGAATGGGAATGTGTGAGAGATGGTGAAGAGCTGTTTGAACGCGTGAGGGAGGAGATCATCATGTGAGGTGCGGTGTACAGTAAAGGGAAGAAGATTGTTAATTACCGTGAAGATTAAGGTGACATGGCCTTGTTTAGTTTCTAACGTGCTTAATTAATAATGCCAAATCCTTAAATTATAATTTGTGTAATAATGTTTATTAATGCCTAATTATGTTTGGGTAGAATAGTGCCTGGTACTTGACCGTGCTTTAGAATATATGGTATATTTTAATGCCCAGCTACATATGATAGAGTATAACGTGCCTAGGTGTCATTATTAGTGCTTAACCCATTTATAATGTGTCTTGACCAATTTATATAATGATATAACTTAACGAGTTAATTAAGGATTTTAGTTAACGTTTAAACTATTTTAAATAAGGATTAATTATTTAGGTAAAACAGTTAATAATAATTTGTGTATCCCATTTATATATAAATAGACTCAAACGAAACCAATCGTGTTGAAACCATATCGGCAAATAAACATTATGAAGCTGGTAGGATCAGAGTTGGGTGCAACTGTGAGTTATTAAAACAAATCATTTCAACATCAAATGGAAATCAAGGTGAGTTCAACTCACTTAGTTTATCCCGTTTATATTTTATATAAGCTGGGTTTTATTTTGTGTATGTTGAATATTATTCGTGGATTAAATTAAGAGTTTGTTTAATTTAATCAAATTACATCGTTATTTTACTGATTAGATTCCAAACGAGGTAACTTACCTTGTTGCATATAATAATATAAACGTATTAAATAAATAATTGGATGTTTGAATGGACGTTATAAATTGATTGTTGGCTGATATTAGTTATACTACTTATTTCTGTTTACCATAATAAATATATTGTCGTATTGAATCTGAGTAACCAATTGTGATGCAGGAAAGTACAGGTTCGAGGGATCCAAACAGATTCCTTAAATATGTTGTTTATTTCCGTATTATACGAAATGTTTAGTCAATTATTGATTATTGAACCCAAACCGAACACTTGTTTGATAACCAATAATGATATTGGTTGGGAAAATTATCATCAGATGGCCCAAAATGAATCATTTTATAAAGATTGATTTACCGTCAGGTAAATGAATAGAAACGAAGTTATAAAATTGTTTATAACCAGAGATGGATTTTGAAATCTATTTTTATATAGATTATTTTTAAATGCAAATTACGAGGAGAAGATAAATATTTATTATTTAAATTTATAAGTGGTTATTAAATGATTTTATAAAACAAATTTATAAGATGATAAGAAGAAAGTAATGTAATGATTAAGAGTTGGAAAAATTAATAATGATATTAAGTGAAGTAAAGGGAAGTGAAATGAGATTTTCAAAACGGAAAATGGTTTAAAAGCAAACATTTTGCAAATGTGAATGAAGTTAAGAAAGTTAGAAACTGATTGGAGATTAGTTGAGTTCAATGACTTCTTGAGGATCGATCTGATGTGGGTTTCGGCCCTCGGGGTTGATATTTAGGGAGTTGTTCTCTCACTAGTTTTCGGTTAGAGACTAATGAATGTTGAGTAATGGAAATAATAAGAGATTTGTTAAAAATATAATGATGTTTTCGAGATTAATGAGATAAATAAGTTTAATTAAAGAGGCCAAGTGATGCAGAGTACTATACCAGTGAATTCAATTTATTTTTATGGATGATGGTTGTTTATTTTGATAGTTAAATCACCGACTATCAAAATCTAGCCAAATCGATTGTTGGTAGGAAAGACCGGGATCGAATTTATATTCGAAAACCATTTCGACTAGCAAATATGTAAATGTTGAAGATGTTCAGAAGCTGATCGAGATGGAGTAATTGAAGACCGTGGATCTTCATAAGTGGAAGGATTACTTGTCGAATATTCTATGGGATTGCAACCAGGGGTATTCTGACGTGATTCGGTCGTGGTTGGGATTTTACGGATTGCAAGGACTTCTCACTACTGATCCTTTGGATGTGGTAGGAGGGTGCCTTTGGTTCATCCCGTTCCTGTATGACTTGTATGGGCGACGCGAATGGTGGCCAGATGTTCCAAAAGTCGATTCTAACCTCAAGCCTCATCAACCGGGAAATGACAAAAATCAGGCAGGCAACATGGCTATATGTGTCGCTCCCATTAGGGTGTATAATCACCTATCTAGAGAAATACCACTTCCTTATTTAATCTATTTCGTTGTTGTCCCTTTTTCGGGAAATGGTTGCTGATCCCAACCGTTGGTGATATACATTCGATACACTCAAGCGAAATGAGTGTCGGTCATGTTTGGCCGGGTTGCATGACTTTCTTGTTGAACCCAGTGTATTCCCCTCTAGAGATACACTATTGGCAGGGGGTTCCATACATTGTCATAGTTGGAATCCAATCTCGAATAAGCGTCTGCGGTTCGGATTGTATACTAAATATGTGGAGCGTGAGATGCAAGCATTCCGCTAGATTGCTATTTATTTATATTTAGACACTATTATAATATCGGATGATATATATGATTTCAAAATGTTTTGGGTTATAGTAAGGTAAAAACCGTCCGTATTTATGTGTGGATTTGGTCTTACTATTTTTTTTCAAAAAGATTTTGAACTTTAAAATCTAGTTGGATGATTCCACTTAAACTGTGCGAGTTTTTCTCACTCTGGTTCTCTAGACTGACACGGTATTTGTAATGCTCGGGTTAGACCTAGTTGTACAGGTTCAAGTTATTGGATATTACGAAGTTCAGAAGACGTGCTGGAGGAGTTCAAACGTATGATTTTATCTAATATATTCCGCCGTGTGCTGTATTTGAGGATAGGTTGTTATAACTGTCCAGATTTGTTTGTTGTACTCTGATGTATGTAAGTATATTACTTCAAGCTTTCAATGCAGTTATTTATGTATTATATTTTGTTCCGCTGCGATGTGAGACTCTGTGTTGTGTTGATTCTTCTATTATAATATTTCTTTCTTTCTAATCTCACCCTCTAATTTCTTTCTATAGACATCTGGGTTCCTAGTACAATTTGGGTTGGATTGGTATTGTTTGACCAGCTCAAAAGGTACGGGAAATTTGGGTCGTCGCAGTTGGTATCAGAGCTACTGGTTGAGTAGTAACCTTGGCTTTGTGGCGTAACTCAATAGAGATGGGATTATTAATATCCTATATTGAGTTTGAGTGTATATACGAGATAGCGTATTGGTATATTTTATACAAGAATATTTTGTATTGGGTTGATTAATCAGTTCAAGTATTGGGAAATCATATTGAACTGGAAATTGACAGGATATTGCTTTATAAGGAGGGTAAATGAAATAATTTTACCCAAATTATATTTTTATATAGAAAAAGGAAATGATTTTCTATTGTATAGTAATAGTGGTTATTTGAGTGATTGGAGTTCGAATTAAATTATGAAATGAAATTAAGCTAATTGGGGGAATTAACTAGTCAATTGAATTGGATATGAAAATGAAACTTAACCCGGGTAAGTAGAATTAATATGAAATTAAATAAAGATTGGAATTTGGAAATTGAATGGATAATAATGGAAATTAATCGAATATAAATCGATTGATATTAATGTATGTTAAACCAAAGTGAATGCAGATCAGTAAGTATCAATACTGAATATAATTCAAATAATTTGATTATTAATTACTTAGATGTTGGATTGGTTGCATAAATTTCATCAAGCAGGTCACTAAAGAAGTAGAATGTATTGAAACTAGATTATTAAAACTTGGATTGTTATTGGCATTATAAATTGATCTAAGTGCCGATCCCAAAAGGATATGGAGATGACTTGGTTATACAGCTTGGAAATACAGATGGAAAGACGAAGGGCAGTTAGTTGATTGATTCGAAATTGGAATAGAATAGCCCGACAAGCAGGTATACCTTAATATATTGATTGGAGTGTTTGATTTTACCCCTGAGTTGGGTAACCGCTTGGTTTTCGTTTTCTTTTGGAGAAGTTGAGGCCTAGAGTGGCAGTTGTAGTTGTTCTGATCAAGCCGTGTAGAGGAAGTGCTGGCGAAATTTTCGAAAATTTCAAAGAGTTCGAATTTGTTTTGATAATAATTCAAGAATAATTATTTTGAAACAATTGGGTTCAGAGCATTCTTCGTACCATGAAATTTCGGGGACGAAATTCTTTTAAGGGAGGAAGAATGTAACGTCCCAGATTTTTTAACGTTAATTTAAATTTATTTTAAATATTGATTTAGTGATATTAATGGATTATATATCGAATATATTTACTAGTTCGAATATATAATTTATAATGTAATTAAAACGAGCTCGAAACTCCGCGGTAGTTCGTAATTTTTGATTTGAACTTTAACTGAATATATAAGATCTGATATTAGACGGATTTCTGTGAAACAAGAAACGTTTGAACTGATTTGATTATATCTTTCTAACGGAAGAGGAAAATGAGGATTTCACAGTATAGATTGCCAGCTATGTTCAATTGAAATTTCTGAATAGTCGCTATGGAATTTCGTTAATAAACGATAGCGTTTATTTAATAAGTATAAAGAGATTTCTATATATCTGGATTTCGTTTTAAACCAAATTCCTGAATATTGAGTTATAATATATATTGGTTATTTCGTTTGGACAAATAAGATAATAATAATTTATTATTTATATAAATAGGATTTGTTTTGAATTTAAATATTTTTTATCGATATTTCAGGCCTTAAAAAAATAGTTTTATTTTCAAATGATCTCTGTTTTCGACGAAACGAATTTTATTGGAATGCATACAATTAAATATTGAGATTTCTAGTGTGGGGTCAATCTAAATTGTTTTATCAATGACCTATATTTAGAGGTGAACGGATAAGTTAAAATAACGCCGTTTTTGCAAATGGAGCCCGTTTTCAACAAAAATTAATTTCATTATGAAGGGAACGTCAAGACATAGCAGTACGTCAATTTCTGTTGTGTTTGAAGATCGTGTAAGTCGATTCGAAATTAGCATACCACGTTAAATATATAGTGGCAGCCGTATAAAGTTAAGTACACCGTAAAGAAAACCTACCCTATTTTTTATGCAGACCGATATTTTTTTGTGCCTACCCTAAGTACGCACTGAAGCTTACGTCGAAATGAAAATACAACCACCAAGGAAATTAAAACGAACGTGCAAACCTCACATCTAAGTCTTATTCACATTTATAACTGCACATACTATGCAAATGACCAGGCACCTTACCCATACCCTTATACATGCCTGATTTTGCATACTTAAACACACGTACCCCCTATAGTTAATATTTCCTGACCCTATATTATACAAAATACAATACCAAGTCCTTGTCAAATTTTAATGAAGCACCGACAAATGTTTAAAGCCACATGAACAAGCATGTGAAATGAAAGAGACATCCACACAAACATGCCGCCCACGCACTGAACAGCGGGTCCATTGCCTACCTCCCTACTTTGTACGATACGAACGTGCATACACTTATATTTTTCATAACACATGGGCCTACCCCTCATTTAAATCAAGCCTACACACGCATAGATTTAGTCCTATATGTATAAAACTCTAAATATATTAACCGTGGTCAGCACGTAATCCATCCCTATAAATAAATGTGTCTGGGCTGTTTTCTCCATTCGGTTCCAGGGACCCAAAAATGAAACAAAACTTCCCTTCTTTAAAACTTATCAAATCCTTCACGTATAAATAAAAAATTTAAAAAAACAGAAGGGGTTTGCATTGAACTGATGGGTTCGAAATAATAGAATGTGCGTGAGGTTTTCAGTTGAGTGGGAGGGGGATGTGGATGAAGCACAGATGGCCAGGTAGCGGAAGCTACGGTCAACACTTTGTTCTGGGTGGCAGAAGGAGGCAAATACCAGATTTTTCGGTGATGAAGTTGGAAGAAAACATGAATATGTGAAGGGAAAAAGGTCTGTAGCTTTTGAGATAAAATAAATATGGGGAAGGAGATCTGCGCAAGTGTTGAGATGCAGCAGCATCAAAATGGAGGGAGCGTGGACATCATGGGATGGTCTATTCTTGAACAACGTGAGCAGCTGTTTGAAACACGGGAGAGTTGGGTACATTTTTAAATGGATAAAGACAGTTGCATTTGGGAAAGAACGTAACGTCAAATAGGTGGAAAGACTAGGCATTTACGTGAGAAGAGGATAATATGGAGAAGCAAGACAGTGGAGAAGCGGAAGAGGAAGGTACTGCGAAGCCTTGTAAGGCGGTACAACAAAGAAAGGCAGTTTTGGGAATTAAACGAGTACCGTGTGTGAACAAGGTAGGAAGGAGGAAATGCGGGAAATCTTCATATAGTTCAGTGGCAAATATGGGGAGGATGCGTACAGTGGAAGGTGGGATGGAACGGTACCCATGCGGATACAAGAACCGGCGAGTAAAGTGGTTTTGAATCAAGCGGGCGGGGTACATGAAATGGTGAAACAGTGAGAAGGCGTGCAAGGAAGTTGGACTGTAGCGTGTGGAAGAGAATGGTAATGTGTGAGAGCTGGTAAAGACCTGTTTGAACGCGTGAGTGAGGAGACCATCATGTGAGGTGTGGTGTACAGTAAAGGGAAGAAGATTGTTAATTACCGTGAAGATTAAGGTGACGTGGCCTTGTTTAGTTTCTAATGTGCTGAATTAATAATGCCAAATCCTTAAATTAAAATTTGTCTAATAATGTTTATTAATGCATAATTACGTTTGGGTATAATAGTGCCTGGTACTTGACCGTGCTTTAGAATGCATGGTATATTTTAATGCCTAGTTACATAAGATAGAGTATAACGTGCCTAGGTGTCATTCTTAGCACTTAACCCATTTATAATGTGTCTTGACCAACTTATGTAATGATATAATTAAACGAGTTAATTAAGGATTTTAGTTAAGGTTTAAACTATTTTAAATAAGGGTTAATTATTTAGGTAAAACCGTAAATTATAATTTGTGTATCCCGTTTATATATAAACAGACTCAAACAAAACCAATCGTGTTGAAACCGTATCGGCAAATCGGCATTATGAAGCTGGTAGGATCAGAGTTAGGCGCAACTGCGAGTTATTAAAACAAATCATTTCAATGTCGAATGGAAATCAAGGTGAGTTCAACTCACTCAGTTTATCCCGTTTTTATTTTATATAAGCTGGGTTTTATTTTGTGTGCAATGTTTGCTAATGGTTGATGATTGGATGACTGTTTATTTGTATGTTGAATATTATTCATGGATTAAATTAAGCGTTTGTTTAATTTAATCAAATTAAATCGTTATTTTAATGATTAGATTCCAAACGAGGTAACTTACCCTGTTGGTTACGTTTATAATAATATAAAGGTATTAAATAACTAATTGGATGTTTGAGTGGACGTTATAAATTGATTGTTTGCTGATATTAGTTAAACTGCTTATTTCTGTTTACCGTAATAAATATATTGTCGTGTTGAATCTGAGGTAACCCATTGTGATGTAGGGAAGTACCGGTTGGAGGGATCCAACTGGATTCCTCAAATATGTTGTTTATTTTCATGTTATATGAATTGTTTAATCAATATGATTTATTGTTGATTATTGAACCCAAACCCAATAATTGTTTGATAACCAATAATGATATTGGTTGGGAAAATTATCAGCAGATGGCCCAAAATGAATCATTTTTAAAGATTGATTTACCGTAAGGCAAATCAATAGAAAGGAAGTTATAAAATTGTTTATAACTAGAGATGGATTTTTGAAATTTATTTTTATATAGATTATTTTTAAATGCAAATTACGAGGAGAAGATAAATATTTACTATTTAAAATTTATAAGTGGTTGTTAAATGATTTTATAAAACAAATTTATAAGCTGATAAGAAGAAAGTAATGTAATGATTAAGAGTTGGATAAATTAATAATGATACTAAGTGAAGTAAAGGGAAGTGAAATGAGATTTTCAAAATGGAAAATGGTTTAAAAGCAAACATTTTGCAAATGTGAATGAAGTTAAGAAAGTTAGAAACTGATTGGAGATTAGTTGAGTTGAATGACTTCTTGAGTATTGATCTGATGTTGGTTTCGGCCTTTGGGGTTGATATTTAGGGAGTTGTTCTCTCACTAGTTTTCGGTTAGAGACTAATGAATGTTGAGTAATGGAAATAAAAAGAGATTTGGTAAAAATATAATGATGTTTTCAAGATTAACGAGATGAATAAGTTAAATTAAAGAGGCCAATTGATGTTGAGTACTTAGTAGTGAATTCTATTTATTTTTATGGATGATGGTTGTTTATTTTGACAGTTAAATCGCCGACTATCAAAATCTGGACAAATCGATTGTTGGTAGGAAAGACCGGGATCAAATTTATATTCGAAAACCATTCCGATCGGCAAATACATAAACATTGAAGATGTTCAGAAGCTGATCGAGATGGAGCAATTGAAGACCATGGATCTTCATAAGCGAAAGGATTACTTGTCGAATATTCTATGGGATTGCAACCAGGGGTATTCTGACGTGATTCAGTCGTCGTTGGGATTTTACGGATTGCAAGGATTTCTCGCTACTGATCCTTTGGATGTGGTAGGAGGGTGCCTTCGGTTCATCCTGTTGCTGGATGACTTGTATGGGCGACGCGAATGGTGGCTGGATGTTCTGAAAGTCGATTATAACCTCAAGCCTTATCAACTAGGAAATGACAAAAATCTGGCAAGCAACATGGCTATGTGGGTCGCTCCCATTAGGGTGTATAATCACCTATCTGGAGAAATACCATTTCCATATTTAATCTATTTCGATGCTATCCCTTTTTCGGGAAACGGTTGCTGATCCCAACCATTGGTGTTATACATTCGATACACTCAAGCGAAATGAGTGGTCAGTCATGTGTGGCCGGGTTGCAAGACGTTCTTATTGAACCCAGTGTATTCCCCCATAGAGATACAATATCTGCAGGTGGTTCCATACCTTGTCATAATTGGAATCCAATCTCCAATATGCGCCTGCGGTTCGAATTGTATACTAAATCTGTGGAGCGTGAGATGCAAGCGTTCCGCTAGATTGCTATTTATTTGTATTTAGACACTATTATAATATCAGATGATATATATGATTTCAAAATGTTTTAGGTTATAGTAAGGTAAAACCGTCCGTATTTATGTGTGGATTTGGTCTTACTATTATCTTTTTTTGTTTTCAAAAGGATTTTGAACTTTAAAATCAAGTTGGATGATCCCACTTAAACTATGAGAGTTTTCCTCACTCTGGTTCACCATACTGACACGGTATTTGTAATGCTTGGGTTAGACCACGTTGTACACGTTCATGTTATTAGATATTACGAAGTTCAAAAGACGTACTGGAGGAGTTCAATCATATGACTTTATCTAGTATATTCCGCTGTGTGCTGTATTTGAGGATAGGTTGTTATAGCTGTCCAGATTTGTTTGTTGTACTCTGATGTATGTAAGTATATTACTTCAAGCTTTCAATGCAGTTATTTATGTATTATATTTTGTTTTGCTGTGATATGAGACTCTGTGTTGTTTTGATTCTTCTTCTTCTTCTATTCTAATATTTCTTTCTTTCTTATCTCACCCTCTAATTTCTTTCTATAGACATCTGGGTTTCCAGTACAATTTGGGTTGGATTGGTATTATTTGATCAGCTCAAAAGGTATGGGAAATTTGGGTCGTCACAGTTTGTATTTGAGCTACTGGTTGAGTAGTAACCTTGGCTCTATGGCGTAACTCAATAAAGATGGTATTAGTAATATCCTAGATTGAGTTTGAGTGTATATACGAGGGAGCGTATTTGTATATTTTATATAAGAATATTTTGTATTGGGTTGATTAATCGGTTCAAGTACTGGAAAACCATATTGAACTGGAAATTGATTGGATATTACTTTATAAGGAGGGTAAATGAAATAATTTTACCCAAACTATATTTTTATATAGAAAAAGGAAATGATTTTCTATTACATAGTAATAGTGGTTGTTTGATTGGAGTTCGAATTAAATTATGTAATGAAATTGAGCTAATTGGGGGAAATCAACAAGTCCATTGAATTGGATATGAAAATGAAACTTTACCTGGTTAAGTAGAATTAATATGAAATTAAATAAAGATTGGAATTTGGAAATCGAATGGATAATAATGGAAACTAATCGGATTAAATCGATTGAAATTAATGTATGTTAAACCAAAGTGAATGCAGATCAGTATTGAATATAATTCAAATAATTTGATTATTAATTACTTGGATGTTGGATTGGTTGCATAAATTTCATCAAGCAGGTCACTAAAGAAGTTGAATGGATTGAAACTAGATTATTAAAACTTGTATTTTTATTGGCATTATAAATTGATCTAAGTGCAGATCCCAAAAGGATATGGAGATGACTTCGTTATACAGATTGGAAATACATATGGAATGACAAAGGGAAGTTAGTTGATTGATTTGAAATTGGAATAGAATTGCCCAACAAACAGGTAAACTTTAATATATTGATTGGAATGTTTGATTCTACCCCTGAATTGGGTTAACCGCTTGGTTTTCGTTTTCTTTTGGAGAAGTTGAGGCCCAGAGTGGCAGTTGTAGTTGTTCCGATCAACCCGTGCAGAGGGAGTGCTGGTGAAATTTTCGAAAATTTTAAAGAGTTTGAATTTGTTTTGATAATAATTCAAGAATAATTATTTTGAAATAATTGGGTTCAGAGCATTCTTTGTACCATGAAATTTCGGGGACGAAAATCTTTTAAGGGGGGGAAGAATGTAACGTCCCTGATTTTAGAATGTTAATTTAAATATTGATTTAGTGATATTAATGGATTATATATCAAATTTATTTACAAGTTCAAATATATAATTTATAATGTAATTAAAACGAGCTCAAAACGATGTAGTAGTTCATAATTTTTGATTTGAACTTTAACTGAATATAGAGGATCCGATATAAGTCGAATTTCTGTGAAACAAGAAACATTTGAACCGATTTGATTGTATCTTTCTAACGAAAGAGAAGAATGAAGATGTCATAGTATAGAATGCCAGCTATGTCCAATTCAAATTTCTGGATAGTCGTTATGGAATTTCGTTAATAAACGATAGCGTTTATTTAATAAATATAAAGAGATTTCTGTATATTTGGATTTCGTTTTTAAACCAAATTTCTGAATATTGAGTTAAAATATATATATATTGGTTATTCCGTTTGGATAAATACGATAATAACAATTTATTATTTATTTAAATAGGATTTGTTTTGAATTTAAATATATTTTATCGATATTTCAGGCCTTAAAAAAATAGTTTTATTTTCAAACGATCTCCGTTTTCGACGAAACGAATTTTATTGGAATGCGTACAGTTAATTATTGCTTGATTTCCAGTTTGGGGTCAATCGAAATTGTTTTATCGGTGACCTATATTTAGAGGTGAACCGATAAATTAAAATTACGCCGTTTTTGCGAACGGAGTCCATTTCCAACAAGAATTAATTTCATTATGACGGGAACGTCAAGACGTAGCAGTACGTCCATTTCCGTTGTGTTTGAAGATCGTGTAAGTCGATTCGAAATTAGCATACCACGTTAAATATTTAGTGGCAGTCGTATAAAGTTAAGTACACCGTAAAGAAAACCTACCATATTTTTTTATGCGGACTGATACTTTTTTGTGCCTACCCTAAGTACGTACTGAAGCTTTCATCAAAATGAAAATACAACCACCTAGGAAATTAAAACGAACGTGCAAACCTCACATCCAAGTCTTCTTCACATTTATAACGCACATACTGTGCAAATGACTAGGCACCTTACCCATACCCTTATACATGCTTGATTTTGCATACTTAAACACACGTACCCCCAATAGTTAATATTTCCTGACCCTATATTGTACAAAATACAGTAAGTCCTCGTCAAATTTTAATGAAGCACCGACAAATGTTTAAAGCCACATGAACAAGCATGTGCAATGAAAGAGACATCCACACAAACGTGCTGCCCACGCACTGAACAGCGGGCCGAACCCATTGCCTACCTCCCTAATTTGTACGAAACGAACGTGCAACATCTTATATTTTGCATAACACATGGTCCTACCCCTCATTTCAATTAAGCCTACACATGTATAGATTCAGTTCTATATATATAAAAATCTAAATATATTAACCGTGGTCAGCACGTAATCCATCCCTATAAATAAATCCGTCTGGGCTGTTTTCTCCATTCGGTTCCAGGGGCCCAAAAATGAAATAAAACTTCCCTTCTTCAAAACTTATCAAAGCCTTCACGTATAAATAAAAAATTTAATAAAATAGATGGAGTTTGCATTGAACTGATGGGTTCGAAATAATACAACGTGCGTGAGGTTTTCAGTTGAGTGGGAGGAGGATGTGGGTGAAGCTCCGATGGCTGGGTATTGGAAGCTGCGGTTAGCACTTGGTTCTGGGTGGCAGAAGGAGGAAAATACCAGATTTTTCAGTGATGAAGTTGGGAGAAAACATGAATAGGTGAAGGGAAAAAGGTCTGCAGCTTTTGAGAAAAAATAAATATGGGGAAGGAGATCTGCGCAAGGGTTGAGATGCAACAGCATCAAAATGGAGGAAGCGTGGACATCATGGGATGGTCTATTCTTGAACAACATGAGCAGCTGTTTGAAACAAGGGAGAGTTGGGTTCATTTTTAAATGGACAAAGAGAGTTGCATTTGGGAAAGAACGTAACGTCGAACATGTGGAAAGACAAAGCATTAACGTGAGAAGAGCATAAAATGGAGAAGCAAGATAGTGGAGAAAGCGGAAGGGGAAGGTGGTGCGAAGCGTTGTAAGGTGGTACATCAAAGATGGGCAGTTTTGGGCATTTAATGAGTATCGTGCGTGAATAAGGCAGGAAGGAGGATATGTGTGAAAGCTTCATATAGTTCAGTGGAGAATATGGGGAGGATGCATATGGTGGAAGGTGGGATGGAACGGTACCCATGCAGATACAAGAATCAGTGAGTAAAGTGTTTTCGAATCAAGTGGGCGGGGTTCATGAAATGGTGAAACAGTGAAAAGGCGTGCAAGGAATTTGGACTGTAGTGTATGGAAGAGAATGGGAATGTGTGAGAGATGGTGAAGAGATTTTTGAATGTGTGAGGGAGGAGACCATCATGTGAAGTGCGGTGTACAGTAAAGGGAAGAAGATTGTTAATTATCGTGAAGATTAAGTCGACGTGGCCTTGTTTAGTTTCTAACGTGCTTCATTAATAATGCCAAATCCTTAAATTATAATTTGTCTAATAATGTTTATTAATGCCTAATTACGTTTGGGTATAATAGTGCCTGGTACTTGACTGTGCTTTATAATGCATGGTATATTTTAATGTCCAGTTACATATGATAGAGTATAACGTGTCTAGGTGTCATTATTAGTGCTTAACCCATTTATAATGTGTCTTGACCAATTTATATAATGATATAATTAAACGAGTTAATTAAGGATTTTAGTTAAGGTTTAAACTATTTTAAATAAGATTAATTATTTAGGTAAAACCGTAAATTATAATTTGTGTATCCCATTTATATATAAACAGACTCAAACAAAACCAGTCGTGTTGAAACTTTATCGGCATATCGACATTATGAAGCTGGTAGGATCAGAGTTGGGCCAGCTGCGAGTTATTAAAACAAATCATTTCAACGTCGAATGGAAATCAAGGTGAGTTCAACTTACTCAGTTTTTCCCGTTTATATTTTATATAAGCTGGGTTTGATTTTGTGTGCAATGTTTGCTAATTGCTGATGATTGAATGACTGTTTATTTGTATGTTGAATATTATTCATGGATTAAATTAAGCATTTATTTAATTTAATCAAATTAAATTGTTATTTTAATGATTAGATTCCAAACGAGGTGTTTCCTCCAAATTTGGAAGCAACACCAAAGGTGCAAACGATGCATTTCACCGATTCGGTAAGATTAAAAAGTGGAACCACATTATTACAAAATAAAAAGCATAAAATGTAGACAAAAGAGTTTTTATAGTGGTTCGATTCACGATGAATCTTACGTCTACTTTCCAATCAATTCTCATTACGATATTTTGTTTACAACATGAATAAATTCTCTCTATACATTCATTTTTCCCTTTTCTCTCTTTTTAATCTCTTTATGATTTAGTCTCACTTGAATTTGACAAAGAAAATAAAGGGATCTTTAGCTTTGTTATGTTAGATGTATCAATCCTTGATCACTTAGGTGTTTTGAATGATCTTCATAGTGAATTAGCATTCAATTTAGACTTTGTAGAGGATTAGAGAATATTCGAGACCGCTTGAATTGTGTTAGAGAGCTTTCTCATGAAGCTTGAATGAGATTCAAGGAGCTTTGGTCCAATTGGAGTGAGTTTTAATGATCATTGAAATGGATTTGATCCACATGAAGTCAGAGATGAGTTGTTAGATCCATGAGAGCCATTAGTGAAGTTGTAGAGAAGCTTTGAATTTGGCGTCACCTCCTTGTAGGAATGAATTTTTCCTCCCCCTTTTCAATGCGAATTATGTGGGAGGGGGATATTTATAGGTGGAATTCAGACCAGGTGGCAATTCTGTAATTATCTTGTACTCCCTTTAGGTCGTCGGGCGAGCCAAAGGACCTAGAGGAATGTTTCTACAGTCTAAGGAGTGGTGGTACGGGCTTAAAAGAGCGAAGCGAGCTAAGACGAGGTGGTGTAAGCTTGAGCAAAGCGGGGCGACCCAGGCATGTCTAGAGCGGGCTAAACCAGGACGAGTGGGTTAAGGTCTCAAGCGGGCTAGCAACCTGAGGAGTTGGCAACCTAAGAACCTTGCGAGCTAGAGTCTGAGCGAGCCAAGATGTCCCAATGACTTAAAATGCTCAAACGAGCTAAAGTTTCCTGAATATCTCATATTGTTTGAATGACCCAAGACACCGTAACGACCTAGAGCACTTACGCGAGCTAAAGAGCTCATTGAGTTAGAGAAAGCATAACGACCCAAAGGGCTTAACGACCCAAAGGGCCTAACGACCTAAAATCATAAATCGACCCAAACATGTTTATTATTTTCTGGAACATATTTTATTGGTTAACATATTCCCCTCGAAGTTCGTATTTATTAAAAATAATACGGGCTTCGAACTAGGTGACACTATCATGTCGTTTAAGATTTTAGGTCGCTAGGACCTTCAGACCGCGTGAGTCCCTACCATATTTTATCCTTAGGTCGTCCAGCTTCTTAGGTCGTGACAAGGTCTTAAGTCATTGCGGCTTCTTTGTCATGCTTTGATAAGAGTCCATCGGTGTTCTTCTTGGGATTAGATTGTTGTGGGGCCCTGCAAACTTGGTTTATTAGCTTAATCCCCCTCTTTATTTTCTCTCCAAGCTGCCATTCTTTTATTCTTTCCATCTAAGCTAGAAAACCTCATTAATGGCGGCCATCATCAATTAAATCCTCCGATTATTATCATCATCAAAGTGATTCAAGTCCAAACAATCCCTCAGTCTGGTAATCAATTTCAAAGATTCTCATCACCAAGAATCAGGTGCGATTCAAAGTTTTTTACTTACTGTGTATGCATATGCATTTTAAGTTGAAGTCGACATTTTCGGAATTTGTGGGATTGTTGTCTGGTACAATTCCAATCATACATTTGATGATAATGATGATGTATGTATTGATCTTGAGCTTGCCTATTTGTGATGGTTTCGGCCTAACTTTCATGTGTGAATTTTTGCAATTCAATCATGGCTTTTACTACTAAATGTTATGTACACTTAGAATGGTAATTTTGCTCAACTCCATCACTCATCGACGAGCCTAACTTGCAGTATCATGCCTTGTCATCCTTTTCAAATTTAAAATGTCCTTGTTTGGTTGCATATCTCAGGTCGTTGTTTTGTGATGGCTCATGTTGAATTAGGTAGTCGCAATCAATTTCAGGTTTTAGACCAAGACCCTGTTCTAGGTCGTTACGACAACTCAAGGCTTTAGGTCGTTATTTCAGTCCTCATCCTTGGGTCATTAAACCCTTGAAATTTTAGGTCGTTTACGACCTAAAACTTGAAGTAGGGAGACTTCATAAGGAATCAAACTGTTATAGTGACCTAAAGCTTCTTGTTTGTATAGAACAACCTAAAGTCCGATACCATACAGAACGACCCAAAAACTTTAGGCTGGTAGGAACGATTTGAAACATCTTGGATAAGTTGCTTTCTGGTCCGTTATTCACTTCTAAACACCGCTATTGTGCAGGATGTCTAAAAGAACTGAAGGGACCTCGAGCGAGGACACAACTAGCAAGCATCGTAGATTGGAAAAACTTCCCATGCCAGAAATCCCAACTTTGGCCGAGCTAAAAGCTATCATAGACATGCCTAGTTTCACTTCCAAGCCACACACCTCCGAGCTTGTTGATCGCTTTGAAGGCTGGTGTCTTCATGGATTGAATTTTGATCAATTTGACTTGGACATATACCCGTCTGATAAGCGATCAGTCCCCGAAGATTTGGATATCTCAAAGAATTACTCATTGACGCAACTTGATGCTATCAGGACTTGGATGGAAAAGCACTTCGAAGAAATCGGCCAATACCATGCGCGCAAATTAGGAGCTTGGAACACCTTTGCTTGTGATCTCCAAAGGCTGAACAAGGAGAATATTGAACTCATTACCACTTTGGAAAAGGATAAAGTCATGCTTATTCAGGCTCTTAAGTCTTAGGATGAGATCATTGCTGAATTGTTGAGTCGTGGAAGCAAGGCAGAATCGACCGGTACTTCTCCTTCTGCTCAAGTTGGGGAATAATCTAGTGATGAAAAGGAGTTCTTTTGTTTGAATTTTGCTATTATCTTTTATGTACTTACGCTATAGACCAGTTGTATATGCAAGTGCCAGTCCTCGCTTAACACTCTTATGATATTTTGCGTCCGATGCCTCTGTATTGGGCTTGTGATGTGATGTGGTGTTGGGAATGTATTTTGTCTGTCGTACTTTAAACCTTTATGCTAGGATCAAAGAATGTTTGCTGTGGAAATTTTTGTTTTGAACTTATACATCCTATGCTACCTGTTCTGCAAATAAGACAAGTTTTTGCACGATTTTGGACTTATACTCATTACCAATTGTCCACTTTGATAATGGTTTAGTTAGAAATGAGCAACAAAGAATTTTAACTTTGCATTGAATAAAATGCTTGCTAAGGACCATCTTATTTGACGGTTCAAGACTCGTTAAATATTATTTGCGTAGTCATGATATTCTAATTCTAATTTGTAATTAATGGTTGACTGCAGATCTCGAACATCATCATTTTAATGACCCATAGAAGTTTGCTTGGTATCTCTTATCCGAGAAACATGTATCTATAATACACTTTCTACTTCCCTTCTGAGAAGCTTTGATCTTTGTGCCCCTTGTTTAGGGAGTTGTTATCGATCTTCTCCATGGGATGTATTTTAGATTTCATACCCGTGTTTGGGCTAAATTTAACACTTATCGTGTCTGAGATTTTCAGACACTACGCAAGTTAAGTTGTTAATGTCCAAACTCTGTTCACAATCCGGCTTGGTTAATTCAATCATTGGATACTTTTGCCACTCAATTATACTGATTAATCCAAGCGTCGGTATTTTTAGAAGGTGTGCCCCTAGAAAGGACTTCGGTTAAGCCCCCAATGTTTGTCGTCATCGGATCAGGTGCTTCCTGATACTGACGATCAATCGGGCGCCCTTGGAGAGCACTTTGGTTGAAACCCCAATATTTGTCATTATCGCATCAGGTACTTCCTGATTCTGATGATCAATTGGGTGCCCCCAGTGAAGACTTTGGTTGAAACCCCAATGTTTGTCGTTATCGCATCAGGTACTTCCTAATTCTGACGATCAATTGGGTGTCCCTGCAGAGGACTTTGGTTGAAACCCCAATGTTTGTCATTATCGCATTAGGTACTTCCTAATTTTGACGATCAATTGGGTGCCTCCGGAGAGGACTTTGGTTTGTACTGGTCCTTCCAGCGTGTTTGCCGGTCCTTCCGGCCTAATGTTGGTACTTCCAACATCAGGTTTGTTGGTCCTTTTGACTTGGTGCTGGTCCTTCCAACGTGTTTGTCGGTCCTTCCGACCTGATGTTGGTACTTCCAATATCAGGTTTGTCGGTCCTTCCGACTTGGTGCTGGTCCTTCCAGCGTGTTTGACGGTCCTTCCGGCCTGATGTTGGTACTTCCAACATCATGTTTGTCGGTCCTTCCGACTTGGTGCTGTTCCTTCCAGCGTCTTTGTCGGTCCTTCCTGTTGTATATAACGGTGTTGTATACACAATTATATGATTTTTGTTTGATGATAACAACCAGATAAATATTATTATTAATGGGTTTGAAATCGTACTGTTATTCTACATCACATATAGGAATATTATATTTATATTTAAATAGAATACGACTGTATAGATATTCATATTTTCTTACAGTATTTTATTTAAATTAAATATTATATTTCAAACACTCGAACAGTAAAATTATTTACCACTCCACTATTTAATTACTTCACAGAATTTGTACTTGTAAATACACAGTATACGATAAACAAATTTTGTTTGACGACAATAAAATAATATTTTATTTCAAACAATTTATTTATTACAAATAAACAGTACAATATCTTCACTACAACTCTCACAATCAGTACATTTTGCATCTACACATACATTCACTCAGTTACACATTGACACATACAGACTTATATACATTCACAAACACTGACACTCTGTTCTTCTATCTTCTGTCTTCATAGCTTACGAGTCAGTCCAGTCATTTGTTTACCTGTCACAATGAAACACACACACAGTACACTGCAATAGAATTTAAATTGAATAAATGCAAATATAAATTATATTTTTAAAATCTTATTTGCTTCAGTTTTTCTGGTGTGTTTTCTCATCATTTTTCTGACTCGATCTGATTTGTGTTCATCTAGTACCCACTGATCAGCCTCGACTTGCCACACTGGTCTGCTGATCAGAACCAGCGTCAAACTAGTTGATTCTGACCAGCTTCAACTCAGTGCGACAGTCTGCTGATATAAAATAACATATATTGGCAATAACATGTAGTCGAGCTGTAACGTCCCGTATTTTTCGGCCATCCAATATTTAATTTAATTTATTATTTTAAATATTTTATTGGGAATATTAATGGATTTTAATATTTAAATCGTTATTTAAAACGAGATCGAACGATATATATATATGTATTATAAATCGAGTTTGAAAATGGCGTGCAGTTCGTAAATTGGAATTTAACTGTTTGTTTTAATAAATACAAAAATATTATTTCATCGTTAAATTTAGTTTATCGAATGAAATTAGATTATATTGACATTGTATAAGATTTAAAGATTTCCAAACCTAAAGTTTGTGTAAAACACACTTTATATTTTCAAATATAAAGAACATGTAGGATTTTCAGCATTTGCTCTTGCCTTTGAAAAAGCTGCTAGGCTTAGTGCGGACTGACCAAATACTCTTTATATATAGCAACAAAATACAGTTTTTTAGTTCATCTAATTTAATATATTTAATTTTCTATTGCAACGGTATAACTTTAAAAGATCACACGTTAATGATAATCAAAGGCAACGTATTGTCATTTAGATTCTAACTAATTTGCATTCAAACTAAACTTACTATGATTAAAACTCATATAACATCAACCTAATTCATTTAAACTACACGCAGAGAATGCTGGAGCAAACACAGTGAAATATAGTACATGGCAGTAAAATGAAAGAAACTTATATATATAATCCTGCCTGTGCAAATGCAAATTTAAAGGAACAAAAGAATTCATTCTGAATTTTCATACAGCACGACTTGTCCTTTTACGAAAACAGTAAAACACAAATGTCTCTTTTGGCACAGTATATCAACCAGAATAGCCAAACAGCTCGAACAACTAAGTATGTTCATACATTGATGCATCAAATCAGAACAGCTAAGGAAAACTAAAAGAGAAAAAACAACAACTAATGAAACAGAAATGAACAGTTAAAGACATATATTTGTATAAATCCTTATATTTGTATGCTGGAACTGTTTAAAAACTAATATACAAAACTTCACATTGTCCAATATAGATTTAGCACTCAGAACTTCACTCAGGACTTCACATTGTTAGCACATGAAAATCCAACCTGCAAAGATGAATAAAGAAACAACATATATATATATACCATCAATATACAGACAGTTGAGATAGCTAAGAATATATGAATTTGTACCAAAAATATACAGACAAATCAAAACAGGATATCTTCATGTAGACAGAAAATTTCAGATATAGATCCATAAGCCGTTCTGCATACACGGCATGTTCCAGTCTAATCTACAAATGAGAAAAAATCAAAAGCTTCATGCGTGTAGAATATATGAATAGAAAATGTGAACAAACTATACAAATTTCTTTATAACTTTACCTAATTAACATAGGGTCAGTACATGAGAATCCATCAAAATATTGACACCGCTCTGCTAAGCATACATAGCAGCCTCCCTCAAGGACCAACAATTCGATCCTAACATCTAAAATGAAACAAAACAAATATATATATATATTTATACGTACAACCAAAAATATTCATGTAACAGCTAAATGAACAGATTTTGAACAGCTAAAATAAAATATACATTTATAATTATACATCAAATTTGCACGACTGAATATTTATATATAGGCAAAATCTTCTGTACAAATCTATAAAAGCATAAGAATCCAGATTTGTCACATACAAGGAAATCGTACCAGCTAATTCTATATTTATATGTATATATATATAGTCGAAATATTATGAACCAAATCCACACTAGGATTTGTTCTGCTATGTATTAAATACAAAATATACAGGTTACAGGCAAATCTTCAAATGGAATAGACAATTCATAGCCCTCGTCCCCTAATCTTCACATACACTGTTGAATCCATCTAGGAATACGCACAGGGCTGTTTTCATATATTTAAAAATCCCAATAGAAAATCTATATTTCACTTTCAAATCTTTGATTTGAATTTACAACTCATAACCTAAATCTACACAAACAAATTGATAACTGACAGTACATAAAGTCCAATGCAAATCTGTACAACATCCATGTTCCCAGTACCAAAAGTTTGATCACATCACCGCTGGAAAAGGGAAAATATCACCTAAGCAACTAGAATCCCAAACTAGGGGATTTCAGTTTGATTTTGACATCAATTTTATCCATCGACGGGTATATATACACACGAATTTGTGTTGTAAAGCCCCAAAATGAAATAGATCAGAAAAAACCCATTCGAACCCTAGAAAAATCAAAACAAAAAAATAATATAACAAACAAAATTCAAGTGATATACTTATCTTAATCAGTAGATCCACATACTTCAAGTCTGTATACCTTCGCTCGATTTCCTGACGATTTTGTTCGGACTCGATAACCTAGGGTTTGGAAGAATCTATGCAACTGAGGCCTTGCTTTCATTGTTGAGGGTCTGTAGCGATGGAGGGGGAAGCTACTTAGTCGCTAGAAAGGGATGGAGTTAATCGGTGAAGAGGCGGTGATTGTCGAAGGAGTTGTTCGGGTTCGGTGGATCGATTAAAGAAGGAGCGAAGGGAAGACTAAAGGGGAGAGGCGCATAAAGCGGAGGTGGCGACGCCGCTGCTCTTCGATGTTGCTGGAGAATTAGGGGAAGCGATAGGGTTCCGGTCCTGGAGGAAATTTGGAAGAGGCCGCGGTGAATTGTGATTTGAGAAAAAACCCGATGGATAAGGGTTTTAATTAGTGGAAGTGGGTGGGTTTTCTTGGGCCGTGGATTCAAGGTAAAAGCCCAATTTAAATATAAATCCATGTTTAAATAAAATAAATTACCTTATAAATTTGTTTGTAAGGTATCTCGCACATATCTTATCAGATCTGAGCACGGTCTGTCTCGTTGGGACCGTAGAGACAAGATCTTCGAAATGGAGCATGATCAGTCAGGACTGGAAGCAAGGAATTTTTTTAATTAAATTAAACGGCTGTTTGATTTAATTAAAAACCAACGTTTAACGACCAAATGAAATCAAAGGTGAGTTAAACTCACTCAGTATTCCCATTTATATTTTTACATATAAATTGGGTTTTTATTTTGTGTGCTCTGGTTGCTGATGATTGACTGTTGCTGGTTATATATTTATTTATTGATTTCAACCAATGGAATTAAACAATTGTTTAATTTCAGTATTAAAATCAAATCGTTATTTAACGGTTTGATCCAATAAAGGTAACATACCTTGTTGGTCACGTTTATAAAATAAACGTGTTTGATCGTTTGAATTGTTTTGTTTATTGGTTGATGTTAAATGGTCGTTATTTATTATTATCATATATGAACTGATCTGATGGGGTGATTGATTTGAGTATTGGTTGTTGACTGAAATTTCAACATCTGTGCAGTTTAAACCAATGGGCGGTATTGTTTGAGTGTCTGGCAACATATGACCTATAAATTTTATTTTTACAACTGGAGATAGATTTGAAACATATTATTTTAAATAAAAGTTTATAGAAAGGGAAAATAAATAAATGGTTTATTTAAGATTTGATTTATTTTTAATCAATTTTATAAGGGCAACTCTGTTGTTAATCATGGTTATAAGTACGAGGATGAGAGATAAATCGAATGGTATTGTTTTAAATTTAATAAGATTTTAAAAAGGGAAAATTTAATAAAGGAATTAACTACAAAAGTAGTTAACGACCAAAGTAAATTATTATGTTAATAATTTAGAAAATACTTTTTAACTGAGATTCATTTTAAAAGTACTCAGAATTGAAATGGAATCCAATGGGATGGTGAAAGAGAATTACGAACAGGTTTTATATTTAAAACCCGAATTTGTATAACAAGTTATAAAAAGGAATTTTAAGCGAAGGTAATAACTTAAAAATAAATATTACTTAATGGTTTGAGTTAAGTGAAAAGAAATTTAGATCAAAAAGATTTATAATAAATCATGGCTATGTAAAGGAGATTTAATGTGTAAATGTGATTATTTGTACATTAAAGTTACTTAATAAAAGATTAAGGGGATTAAAATAAGATTTCAAAGCAAGAATTGCTGAATGGGTTTGAAAAGGGATTAATAAAACTGAATTTGGTAAAAGAAGCAGATTATGAGAATTTGTAATCAAATTCGAGTTATAAAATGCGTTGGGAAGAAGATTACTTAATTAGTGAATTAAGAATGAATGGTATATTCGAAATAAAGATTTTCAAAAGAAATGAAGGTTTATGAAACCATACTTTTAAACAAAATAGTTAAATGAAAGTTGTGTTGAGATTAGATGAGATTTTGGCTTTTATTACAGCGCGTATCTATATTTAGATATAAACGTTGTTGATCAAGGTCTGAGAGGTAATTAAAAATACGCCAACTTGAACGACATCAGGACCATCTAAGGATGATATTATAATGGTAAAAGGAATGAGTGATAATTTATTTCCATTAGTGAAATAATAATGGAAAGGTTGGGTTTTATCCAACAGGAATGAGCACTGGGTACTGTCAAGAAATAAATAAAAGATATCTCGTAATGTTGTTTACAGGTCGTTTCGAAGGAAAGATATAGAGAATTGGATATGATATAGAATTTTACTAAGTATAAAAACGAATTTGTTTTAAAGTATAATCTTACAATAAATAAAGAAACGAGGAACTATATTTATAATATCGAAATATATAAGAGTTTTAAATGAATGTTGTTTAATTAAAAAGGCCAAGTGATGCCGAATACTGAACCAGTGAACTCATTGGATTGCCATGATTGAAACACTACTTATTTTGATAGTTAAAACACCGATATCAAACTTGTCCAATACGATTGTTGGTACGGAAAGACCGGGATCGAAATTATATTCGAAAACCATTCCGACCAGAAAATACGTGGAGGTATTAAAAGATGATCGAGATGGAGCATTGAAGACCATAGATTTTCGTAAATAGAAGGACCGCTAATAATCTCTGGTCTGCAGCCAGCGATGTCCTATGGTTCTCTCGTGGTCGGAATCTACGGGTTGCAAGGACTTCTCAATATTGATCCATGGGGTGATTCCTATATGAGATGCAGTAGGAAAGTACCTTCGGTTCATCCTGTTCCTGGGTGACTTGTATGGACGAGTGTCTGACAGAGTATTTCCAAAAGGATCACGTACGTTGATTTCTTCAAACGTGCTATAGTTGGTTAGCTCCCAACTAGAGTATGTTTGTGGACGTCAATTGGTGATATCTGGCGGATCTGACGATGTGGCATTCAAAGTGAATGTGATCAGGTGTTCCAAAAGGAAATTCAAACCTCAAGCCTCACAACCGGGAAATGACAAAAATTGGGCTGGCAGCATGGCTATGTGGGTCGCTCCCATTAGGGTGTATAATCACCTATCTAGAGAAAATCTATTTGCTTCTTTAATCTATTTCGATGTTGTCCCTTTTCGGGAAACGGTGGTTTGAGTCCAACCGTTGGTGATATACATTCAATACACTCAAGCGAAATGAGTGGTCGGTCATGTGTGGGCCGGGTTGCAAGACGTTCTTGTTGAACCCATTGTATTCGCCTCTAGAGATACACTATCGGCAGGTGGTCCCATACCTTGTCAAGGTCGGAATCCAATCTCTAATAAGCGCCCGCAGTTTTAATTGTATACTATATATGTGAAGCGTGAGATGCAAGCGTTCCACTAGATTGATATTTACTTGTATTTAGACATTATTATAATATCAGAAAAGATATTGGTTTCAAAACTGTTTTGGGTTATCGTAAGGTAAACACCGTCAGTGTTTATGTGTGGATTTGGTCTTACGATTATCCTTTTCTTTTAAAAGATTTTGACTTTAAAATCAAGTTGTGTGTTACCTTAATACTGTGCGAGTTTATCTCACTCTGGTTCACCAGACTGACCCGGTGTTTTGTAAATGCTCGGCTTAGGCCAGGTGTACAGGTTCAGGTTATTGAGTGATGTGAAGAGACGAGCTGGAAGAGTCCAGACGTGTGATAGCTACTATTCCGCTGTGTGTTGTATCTGAGGACAGGTTATTATAACTGTCCAGATGTTGATGTACTCTGATGGTTGTAAGTATTTTTAAAGGCTCTCAGTAAAGATTTATTTCAGTATTATATTTTGTTCCGCTGCGATGTGAGACTATGTGTTAGTTCTTCTTCTTCTTCTTTTATTCTAATATTTCTTTCTTTCTTTTCTCACCCTCTAATTTCTTTCTAATAGCGTTAGCGTTCCAGTGTTTTCGGTGTTTGGGAGGTCGGTATGAGTTACAGTAAAGGTATATATGTCGATTTTCAGGGCTGAAAATCGTTGGGTCGTTACAGTGGTATCAGAGCTATTGGTTTAGTAGTAACCTTGGCTCTGTGGTGTAACTCGATAGAGATTGGGTTAGTAATACCCTAGATCGAGCTTGAGTGTATTTATATGAGAGCGTATTTGTAAATTTTATATACAAATGGTTTGTATTGTGTTTGTTGATCGGTTCAAGTGTTGAGAAGCATAGAACTGGCAATGAATGCAGTATTGTTTGTAAAAGGGGGTAAATGAATTAATTTTACCCAAATTATATTGTGTATAGAAAAGAAATAATTTATCAAATTATCGGGATATTGGTTTGTGTGTTTGATTGATGTGAATGGAAATCAAATTTGATTGAAATTTGAATTGAAACTTAACTTGGTCAAATTTAATTAAATTAATTAAATTTGGAATTTGAATTAATCAAATAGAAATAAATCGAGTATTAACCGATTGATGTTCAAATATGTGAAACCAAAAAGCATAAATTCAAGTATTTTGATTGAAATTGGTTGTGCATAGATGGTTGATTGGTATTGATTTGGTGTTAGATTGCTTGAATATGAATTCATCGATAGTTTAATAAAAAGTTGAATTATAATTAAATTCCAGTATATTCTACTGGAGTGCAATCACATGGATTAAAGTTGAATAATTCCGTCCTGTGTTGCAAATGAATACTTCATGCTTGATTTTTGAAAATATTTATTTACGATATTGAATTGGTTTTTGATTTAAAATAAATAGAATTTAGAAATTAATGGGTTCGTAACGTCCTTTCTTACCTTAGCAATTTCGAGGATGAAATTATTTTAAGGAGGGAAGAATGTAACGTCCCGTATTTTTCGGCCGTCCAATATTTAATTTATTTTATTATTTTAAATATTTTATTGGGAATATTAATGGATTTTAATATTTAAATCGTTATTTAAAACGAGATTGAACGATATATATATATATATTATAAATCGCGTTAGAAAATGGTGTGCAGTTCATAAATTGGAATTTAACTGTTTGTTTTAATAAATACAACAATATTATTTCATCGTTAAATTTAGTTTATTGAATGAAATTAGATTATATTGACATTGTATAAGATTTAAAGATTTCCAAACCAAAAGTTTGTGTAAAACACACTTTATATTTTCAAATATAAAGAACATGTAGGATTTTCAGCAATTGCTCTTGCCTTTGAAAAAGCTGCTAGGCTTAGTGCCGACTGACCAAATACTCCATATATATAGCAACAAAATACAGTTGTTTAGTTCATCTGATTTAAAATATTTAATTTTCTATTGCAACGGTATAACTTTAAAAGATCACACGTTAATGATAATCAAAGGCAACGTATTGTCATTTAGATTCTAAAAAATTTGCATTCAAACTAAACTTACTATGATTAAAACTCATATAACATCAACCTAATTCATTTAAACTACACGCAGATAATGCTGGAGCAAACACATCGAAATATAGTACATGGCAGTAAAGTGAAAGAAACTTATATATGTAATCCTGTCTGTGCAAATGCAAATTTAAAGGAACAAAAGAATTCATTCTGAATTTTCATACAACACGACTTGTCCTTTTACGAAAACAGTAAAACACAAATGTCTCTTTTGGCACAGTATATCAACCAGAATAGACAAACAGCTCGAACAACTAAGTATGTTCATACATTGATGCATCAAATCAGAACAGCTAAGGAAAATTGAAAGAGAAAAAAAAAACTAATGAAACAAAAATGAACAGTTAAAGAAACCATATATTTGTATAAATCCTTATATTTGTATGTTGGTACTGTTTAAAAACTAATATACAAAACTTCACATTGTCCAATATAGATTTAGCACTCAGAACTTCACATTGTTAGCACATGAAAACCCAACCTGCAAAGATGAATAAAGAAGCAACATATATATATATATATCATCAATATACAGACAGTTGACACAGCTAAGAATATATGAATTTGTACCAAAAATTTACAGACAAATCAAAACAGGATATCTTCATGTAGACAGAAAATTTCAGAAATAGATCCAAAGGCCGTTCTGCATACACGGCATGTTCCAGTCTAATCTACAAATGAGAAAAAAATCAAAAGCTTCATGTGTGTAGAATATATGAATTGAAAATGTGAACAAACTATACAAATTTCTTTATAACTTTACCTAATTAACATAGGGTCAGTACATGAGAATCCATCAAAATATTGACACCGCTCTGCTAAGCATACATAGCAGCCTCCCTCAAGGACCAACAGTTCGATCCTAACATCTAAAATGAAACAAAACAAATATATATATTTATACGTACAACCAAAAATATTCATGTAACAGCTAAATGAACATATTTTGAACAGCTAAAATAAAATATACATTTATAAGTATACATCAAATCTGCACGACTGAATATTTATATATAGGCAAAATCTTCTGTACAAATCTATAAAAGCATAAGAATCCAGATTTGTCACATACAAGAAAATCGTACCAGCTAATTCTATATTTATATGTATATATATAGTCGAAATCTTATGAATGAAATCCACACTAGGATTTGTTATGCTATGTATTAAATACAAAATATACAGGTTACAAGCAAATCTTCAAATGGAATAGACAATTCATAGCCCTCATCCCCTAATCTTCACATACACTGTTGAATCCATCTAGGAATACGCACAGGGCTATTTTCATATATTTAAAAATCCCTTCATATATTAAAAAACCCCAATAGAAAATCTATATTTCACTTTCAAATCTCTGATTTAAATTTACAACTCATAACCTAAATCTACACAAACAATTTGATAACTGACAGTACATAAAGTCCAATGCAAATCTGTACAACATCCATGTTCCTAGTACCAACAGTTTGATCACATCACCGCTGGAAAAGGGAAAATATCACCTAAGCAACTAGAATCTAAAACTAGGGGATTTCAGTTTGATTTTGATATCAATTTTATCCATCGACGGGTATATATACACATGCATTTGTGTTGTAAAGCCCCAAAATGAAACAGATCAGAAAAAAACCCATTCGAACCCAGAAAAATCAAAACGAAAAAATAATATAGCAAACAAAATTCAAGTGATATACTTATCTTAATCAGTAGATCCACACACTTCAAGTCTGTATACCTTCGCCCGATTTCCTGACGATTTTGTTTGGACTCGATAACCTAGGGTTTGGAAGAATCTGTGCAACTGAGGCCTTGCTTTCGTTGTCGAGGGTCTGTAGTGATGGAGGGGGAAGCTACTTAGTTTCTGGAAAGGGCTGGGGTTAATCGGTGAAGAGGTGGTGATTGTCGAAGGAGTTGTTCGGGTTCGGTGGATCGATTAAAGAAGGAGCGAAGGGAAGACTGAAGGGGAGAGGCGCATAAAGCGGAGGTGGCGACGCCGTTGCTCTTCGATGTTACTGGAGAATTAGGGGAAGCGATAGGGTTCTGGTCCTGGAGGAAATTTGGAAGAGGCGGCGGTGAATTGTGATTTGAGAAAAAAAACCGATGGATATGGGTTTTAATTAGTGGAAGTGGGTGGGTTTTCTTGGGCCGTGGATTCAAGGTAAAAGCCCAATTTAAATATAAATCCATGTTTAAATAAAATAAATTACCTTATAAATTTGTTTATTAGGTATCTCGCACATATCTTATCATATCTGAGCACGGTCTGTCTCGTTGGGACCGTAGAGACAAGATCTTCGAGATGGAGCATGATCAGTCAGGACTGGAAGCAAGGAAATTTTTTAATTATTAAATCAAATGGCTGTTTAATTTAATTAAAAACCAACGTTTAACGACCAAACGAAATCAAAGGTGAGTTAAACTCACTCAGTATTCCTATTTATATTTTTATATATAAATTGGGTTTTTATTTTGTGTGCTCTGGTTGCTGATGATTGACTGTTGCTAGTTATTGTAATGACCCGGGTTTTTGACGACCTTGGTTATCCGATATACAACACATATCGAACATCCAAGGGTCAAAAATACCGGTCATTAATGAAAGAAATTAGAGGGTGAGAATAGAAGAGATAGAAACTTAGAATAGAAGAAGAAGAAGAACACAACATCAGAGTAACACGAACCTCACAGCGGAACGAATAACATATAACATATATATATATATATATAACATAACTTGAAATATGCATTTGTACTTGAATATACATCATTATCAAAGTACAACACTTACAACACAGCGGAAATAACTATAGCTATATAATCCTGAAGCCTCATGCTCCAAGCTCTTCAAGTAACTGTAAATCCCGACTACTTGACCGCCCGTACAAAATTGGGCACCCAAGAGTTTAGGGAAACAAAACAAAATAAACTCCGGGTCAGTCATGGGACTGGTGTGAGTAAAACTGTTTAAAACAGTTCTAACAAGTAAAACAATATCTCATAAGACCACGCCGTATAACGGAACGTGTTTTTCCCTTATGAGAATCCAAAATATCTTTATATCAAAAACCTTTTGATATTATAATAATGTCTAACAACCACAATATAATAATCATCTAGCAGAAACGCTTTCATCTCACGTTCTACATATATAGTATACAATCAAAACCGCAAGCACGTATTGGGTAATGGATTTCTAACTATGACAAGGTATGGAACCACCTTTCGCTAATGTACCTCTAGAGAGGAATACACTGGATTCAACAAGAACATCTTGCAACCCGACCACACATGACCGACCACTCATTTCGCTTGAGTGTATCGAATGTATATCACCAACGGTTGGGATCAGCAACCGTTTCTCGAATGGGACAGCATCAACAATAGATTTTTAGAAATAAATGAAACTCTAGATCAGGTGATTATACACCCTAATAGGTGCGACCTACATAGCCATGCTGCCTGCCCGATTTCTGTCATTTACCGGATGTGAGTCTAGAAGCTACGCTTTACCATCAAACCAGATTCACTTTGAATGCCACATCATTAAATCCATCAAATCACCGATTGACGTCCTCAACAATACATTATGTGTTAGCTAAAAGAAGTTTCCTTCTCCTCTTCCACTCTTGGTACGGTTGGAGAAATCAATATACGTGATCGTCTGGAAATACTCTGTTAGACATCCGTCCATACAAGTCATCCAGGAACAGGATGAACTGAAGGTACTATTCAGTATATCCATCTTAGGCACTGTTATCTAAGACTTATACAATAGCCCTTGCACTTTACTCCGTCTTCAATTTTCTTCGCCATATATGATTCGCAATGCTTATGCCAATACAGAGTGGTTCTATGGATAAGAATCCTACCAGTCTCTCCATATTAACAACGTTAAAATGGTCAAAACTTTGATAGTCTGTGAGTTAACTATCAAAGAAAAACAAGTGTGCAAACAACGATATTATTTCCAAATGGAAATTATATCGAACAAACATCATTTAACATTAATCTCTTTAGTTCATTTTACATCTCCTGTTTCCCTATATTCAACATTTGCTATTTTCTATACTTAGAAAATATACGTTATTAACACTGGAAACATTTCCATTCCTTGTTTTCTGTATTAGAAAACATTTCTGATTCTTGTTTGGAAAACATTTCCTAAACTCCTACGTTTGGATTAAGCAGATGTTTAGATAAAACATCGCTATGCCAACTCAACCATTTCCTTTAATTACTAAATTCACTTTACCATCCTTTACTGCCGAACCTTAACCATTCCTTAGTTAAAAATGAAGCCAATCAAGTTGGGGTAGAACTACATCTCAGACCTTAACTGAACAACATTTCTAACCTTGAAATAGGAAAAGTTCAGTTTAAATTCCTTTAACTAACTTCCTTACTTAACCTTTCTTTCGAATAACTATATTCGGTTAACTCCTTTCACTTAACTCTTATCAATTAACTCTATTGGACTGACCCTATTTGCTTAACTCTATTTGATTTACTCTATTTGATTTACTCTATTCACTTAACTCCTGTCGAATAAACTAGATTCGATAACTCCTCTAACTATATTCGAATAAACTGTATTCGATTAACTCCTCTAACTCTATTCGAATAAACTGCATTCGATTACCTCCTCTAACTCTATTCGAGTAAATTATTCGATAACTACTTTCAAATAACTAGATTTGATAACTCCTTTCGAATAGCTAGATTCGATAACTCCTTTCGAATAGCTAGATTCGATAACTCCTTTCGAATAACTAGATTCGATTAACTCACCTCGAAAAACCAATATTCGATTATTCTTCTCTCGAATACACTATATTCGATAACTCTACTTCAAATAAGTGATATTCGATAACTCTACTCGATTAACTCCATTTGAATAACTCTAATTAGTTAGCTCTAACTCTAACTGGTCAACCCTTACTGATTAACTCTAATCGATCATTTCTAACTCTAATTGATTTCTCTTATTCGAATAACTCCTATTTGATAACGTTTATTCATTTATAAAGATTTACTTTTGGTACTGTTTCTTTACTTTATAAATGTTCTTTTTAATAACGTTACTTCAATTATACAATCGTTGTGTACCCATTCTATTTAAAACTATCGGTGTTAAAACCAATATCTCTTATCTATATAAGTTCAGACTTATATATTCCATTTATCGATAAATATTTAATTTAATTTATAAACTATTTTTATAAATTAAATCTTTTCTATTTATCTGTTAAAAACAGATTTCCATCTCTATTCATTTTCTAAATATTCCTTTGGTTGAATTCTATTTATTTATTAAATAAATATCCCTTTTATTTAATCCTATTTATTTAATAAATAAATATCTCCTTTTTCCTTTCTATTTATTCCCTAAATAAATAAATAATCCCATTTAATCTATTTGTAACTGTTTTACAAATATCTCCTTTTAAATCCTATTTGTAAATGTTTTACAAATATTTTCTTTTTATCTCTATTCTATTTGTAAATGGTTTACAAATATTTCTCTTTCTATTTGTCTATTTATTTTCTAAATAAATAATTCTCTTATACTTCCATTTATTTATCTAAATAAACATTCCATTTTAATCCTATTTATTTTCTAATTAAATTCTCTTTTGTTTTAATCCTATTTATCTCCCAAAGTAAATAATCCATTTAAAATATCTAATTTATTTACCAAATAAATAATCCATTTAATTTCTTATTTATTTATCTTAAATAAATAATTCACTTTATAAGTATTCCACTTATAAATATCCTTTTTATAAATATTTCCTATTTATAAATATTCCTGTTTATAAAATCTTCTTTGATTTTATAAATAAATTTCCTTTTATAAAATCCTTTGATTTTATAAAATAATTTATTTTCAAATATCCCTTTGAAAATTCCCTTATCAACATTCCGGTATGTTATGGTATTTAACATACAATACAACAATGATCAGTATCATTCACACAGATAAAATCATCAACATATTTCATATCACATCGTATAACACAATATATAAAACAAAACAGTATTTATATATTGAGGAGTCCAGTTGGACCCCTCCAACCTGTTTCCCTTCATCACAGATGTTACACAATAAAATCAACATCACTTTCAGTTCCATATGATATATTCTGTTAAACAGAATTAATATAGAAATTCAACTAACTGACTAGCAGTTCAATCAAACAATCAACACACAGTCAATCAGTCAATATTTAACAGTTCTAAAAATACAACATGAAATTATAAACTGTTCAGAGTTAGTGAGATTTACTCACTTTGTTTGCAGTTGACGATTCTGCTTGTTTTATATAGTTTCAAACAATCATTTGAAACTACAGAAATTTCCAACTGCCTTTGAATGATTCCATTCCCATTTGTACACATCGAGTTCGTTCATACGATTCTGATGATGCTTGTTTCGGGCAATTTATTTTGAATCCGACCCATCTCTAATTTATGATCCTTCTTCCTGGAATGCCACACAACAGTTTTGCTGAAACTTCTCCATCATACCCAAATCTTTATGGACCCTGGGACTTGTTCTAATGAAACACCATTACAGTTCAACTCATTCGAATAACACATACGAACCCATTAACCTCCCCTTCCTCCTGCCTTACTCACTCGCATCCAGGAACCACACCAAACAGTCAAACTGTTTTCTTCCTTGTAGCGTGAATACACGCTTCAGTATCAACATCAATCAAACAAAATCACCAACACCTTCACTCCCCCTCCTCGTCAAAGCCAGCACCACCATTCCAGGTCTCACGACCATCACCTGAACCCTTCACAAGAACTGTACTGGACATCGCAACAACCACACAAAACCGATGTCCACCAAATCCGTTACTTCCAGCATCGAACGCCATACTCCACCACAAATCACCTCGTTCTCCCCTTACAACCTACCGTAACCCTCACAGTTTGTCTCAAACCCCTTCTCTCCCCATGCCCTTCACCGTAGTCCCCTTCGTGACCCACTCGATCCCCAACTCCCTCCATATAGTACGCTGTGAAAATATCAGCGGAGAAAGATCCTTTGAACTGCTCAGATCCAGACAACATCGAACCACTTCACAGCCATTTCTTCGATCCTTCTTATCCCAAGAACTCACTCAACTTTCCACCAACAATCACCACAAAAACCAAAGGATCGGAGCCCTAGGCTCTTTGAGTCCTGCTGTGAAATTTACAGCGACAAAAATCTCATTCGAACGAAATAAAAAGGGTATGGAATTGGTGAGCACTCTTGCGTGAATTCAAATATCTATAGCTTATGATTTTTAGGGATTGATTTGAGTTAATATGATTATTTTGAATCTCTCGTTTTGTTTGGAGAGGAAAGACTGGCGACCGAGTTTTTCAGAGAGAAAGAGGAATAAAATAATTAGGTTAGAACGATTTAGGGTATTTTAAAGTGTGGAGTTTGGCTTGGTGTACAAACCTTGTCCATTCAATTTTTTTAATTCATTTGTTTTTCATCGATTTATAATTTCCTATGCCTACGTATAACATCTAAAAATCACGAAACTGGGCATGTAGCTAGAGTTCGACATTACGGTCCCAACGAAACTGGTTTCGTCGAATTCCGACACCGTTTGCTCACACAGCGTATTTTTAACCATCAAAATACTGACTGTTTTTCACTCTAAAAATCCGTATGACCACATACCGACTTCAAAAATCACGGAACTGGAAATCTAACAACTATTTGACATTGCGGATCCAACAAAATTAGTTTCGTCGAATTCCGACTTTGTTTGCAAAAGTGGCTATTTTTAAAGCTCTGAATGACCCATTTAAATAAATAAATAATTTTAAATATAATTAAATAAATTATTAATAAATTAGTATCATCATATATATTCACAGTAGAATATCATACCGCTCTAGAATATTCCTATATGAATTTCTAACTCGATATTCACTTCTGGGTCAACCCGATATTCGATTTATATTGAAATTCCTTTTTAAAATATAAATAATTCCTTTATAAATTATAAAGGAATTCCACACCGACTTTTATGAAATTTGATTTGGACATAAATCAAAATCTACACGACGAAATCCCGATTTTTCTCTTCCACTAGAAAGATATACTCCACCAGCTCCACACGTTTCTTGTTTCACAGAAATCCGGCTTAAAACGAATCCTGTACATTCAGTTGAAGTTCGAATCGCCAATTCGCGAACTGCAGCGCCATTCCAAGCTCGATTTTAATTATATTATAGCTCTACGTTCAAACTGTCGTTTATATAATATATTCGTTATTCAAATTCAATTCCAAGCTGAATTAAATATCACATATTATCCAGTTCACACCATGTTGCCGTTTCAGCCAATTCTGATTATTTCAGAATTTAATATATTATTTAATTTACTATTTTAATTAAATATTTACCATTATTTAATTCCATGACCATTAAATCCTTTTAATCACCTTTTAAATAATTAAATTAATTAATTATTATACCGCTGACGATGCGGGTCGTTACATTCTTCCCCACTTAAAATAATTTCGTCCTCGAAATTGCTAAAGCTAGAAGACGACCCTATCTACTGATTAGAACTTATTTGTTCACTTCTTAACTTCAGTTTCCAACCGGACCAATTTAATTTCAATTAAATTATTAATTAATTCTTATCAACGAAAATTTCCAAAAATCCTGAAAATTTCCAAAAATCCTGAAAATTTTCTAACTCCTTAACCTTTCGAAAAATTTCGCCATAACCTCCTTTGTACTGGTCAATCGGTCAAACTCCAACTCGCCTCTCTGGGCCATCTCCAACCCAAAAGAAAATCAAACAGCCAAGCGGCTTGCCAATTCGGCTCATCAAAATCCTATACCATACGAAATATAACTTGTACCTTTTTGTCGGGCATATCAACTCTATCACTTCCATATGCTATCAACTCAGCATATACCAATGTTATCCCAATCAAATTCTGAAATCACTTTTATCTCCAACACAACCATTCGCTTTTTACCAAGCCAAATTTTCATTTCAAACTCAAGTTTCATTCTTAATTCTCAACTCTTTACTCGATTATCACATTACACTTCAAATTTGAATCTCACAATCCAATTTGTCTTGATATCATTCTAATTCAATCTCAGTTACCACTTTACTGGCTTTACTTTAATTCAAATATGCTTTCACAAATTTCTATTAAATTTGTTTTTTTAATTCAAACAGTCTTTCCCTGGGAGTTTTTAAACAGTTTACTCTTTTCAAAAATCAAATTTTCCTTTTTGAAATTCAACACAACTTGTCTTTCCCAAAATAAATTCAAAACGGTATCTCTGGTAGTAATTCGTCACTTACAACTCGAAAATGAATACTGATGATGTAGCTGTCATCATCAGAATCTATTTTCCAGCGATCGAAGTGAGTTCAATACTATAAAATCATTTCTAAAAATTTCCACCTTGAAATTCATTTCAAAATATAATCCACACTGCTTGTAAAACAATTTAAAATCTCCCAGGATCTTAAATTTTCCTTATTTTTAATCAAAATTCGTTTACAAACACTTATCCAATTTTCCAGAATTTTAATTCAATTTCTGGTTTAAATTCAGATTTAATTCATTTAAATTTCATATATTTCACTTATATGAATTTTGATCGATTATTTACATAACCATTTCACTTTATAATCTTCCTCGATTATAATAACAACCAATATATCTAATATATATACTTCTTTATATCAAAGTATACTTTGGGTAAACTTATTTTAATTTACCCTCTTTTCAAAACATATCGTGACGACCCATCGTATTCGAGTGTTTAGTAACTCCTACCGATACAGTGGATCAAACTGATGGACCAGAACCCATAAACAACTCAACCAATGAATCTCCACAATATAAAACCACTTTATATACAATTACAAATACGCACTCGTATATATACACTCAAACTCAATCTAGGGTATTGCTAACCCCATCTCTACCGAGTCACGCCACAGAGCCAAGGTAATTCTTAACTTAAGCTCTGATACCAACTATAACGACCCGGGTTTTTGACGACCTTGGTTATCTGAATTACAACACATATCGAACATCCAAGGGTCGAAAATACCGGTCATTAATGAAAGAAATTAGAGGGTGAGAATAGATGAGATAGAAACTTAGAATAGAAGAAGAAGAAGAACACAACATCAGAGTAACATGAACCTTACAGCGGAACGAATAACATATAACATATATATATATATATAACATAACTTGAAATATACATTTGTAATTGAATATACATCATTATCAAAGTACAACACTTACAACACAGCGGAAATAACTATAGCTATATAATCCTGAAGCCTCCTGCTCCAAGCTCTTCAAGTTTCTGTAAATCCCGACTACTTGACTGCTCGTACAAAATTGGGCACCCAAGAGTTTAGGGAAACAAAACAAAATAAACTCCGGGTCAGTCATGGGACTGGTGTGAGTAAAACAGTTTAAAACAGTTCTAACAAGTAAAACGATATCTCATAAGTCCACGCCGTATAACAGAACGGGTTTTTCCCCTATGAGAATCCAAAATATCTTTATATCAAAAACCTTTTGATATTATAATAATGTCTATCAACCACAATATAATAATCTTCTAGCAGAAACGCTTTCATCTCACGTTCTACATATATAGTATACAATCAAAACTGCAAGCACGTATTGGGTAATGGATTTCCAACTATGACAAGGTATGGAACCACCTTTCGCTAATGTACCTCTAGAGAGGAATACACTGGATTCAACAAGAACATCTTGCAACCCGGCCACACATGACCGACCACTCATTTCGCTTGAGTGTATCGAATGTATATCACCAACGGTTGGGATCAGCAACCATTTCCCGAATGGGACAACATCAACAATAGATTTTTAGAAATAAATGAAACACTAGATCAGGTGATTATACACCCTAATAGGTGCGACCTACATAGCCATGCTGCCTGCCCGATTTCTGTCATTTACCGGATGTGAGGCTAGAAGCTACGCTTTATCATCACACCGGATTCACTTTGAATGCCACATCATCAAATCCATCAAATCACCAATTGACATCCTCAACAATACATTTTGTGTTAGCTAAAAGAAGTTTCCTTCTCCGCTTCCACTCTTGGTACGGTTGGAGAAATCAATATATGTGATCGTCTGGAAATACTCTGTCAGACATCCGTCCAAACAAGTCATCCAGGAACAGGACGAACCGAAGGTACTATTCAATATATCCATCTTAGGCACTGTTATCTAAGACTTATACAATAGCCCTTGCACTTTACTCTGTCTTCAATTTTCTTTGCCATATATGATTCGCAACGCTTATGCCAATACAGAGTGGTTCTTTGGATAAGAATCCAACCGGTCTCTCCATATTAACAACGTTAAAATGGTCAAAACTTCGATAGTCTGTGAGTTAACTATCAAAGAAAAACAAGTGTGCAAACAACGATATTATTTCCAAAATGGAAATTATATCGAACAAACATCATTTAACATTAATCTCTTGAGTTCATTTTACATCCCCTGTTTCCCTATATTCAACATTTGCTATTTTCTATATTTAGAAAATATACGTTATTAACACTGGAAACATTTCCATTCCTTGTTTTCTGTATTAGAAAACATTTTTGATTCTTGTTTGGAAAACATTTCGAAAACTCCTACGTTTGGATTAAGCAGATGTTTAGATAAAACATCGCTATGCCAACTCAACCATTTCCTTTAATTACTAAATTCACTTTACCATCCTTTACTGCCGAACCTTAACCATTCCTTAGTTAAAAAACGAAGCCAATCAAGTTGGGGTAGAACTACCTCTCAGACCTTAACTGAACAACATTTCTAACCTTGAAATAGGAAAAGTTCACTTTAAATTCCTTTAACTAACTTCCTTACTTAACCTTTCTTTCGAATAACTATATTCGATTAACTCCTTTCACTTAACTCTTATCAATTAACTCTATTGGACTGACCCTATTTGCTTAACTCTATTTGATTTACTCTATTTGATTTACTCTATTCACTTAACTCCTGTCGAATAAACTAGATTCGATAACTCCTCTAACTCTATTCGAATAAACTGTATTCGATTAAGTCCTCTAACTCTATTCGATTAACTCCTCTAACTCTATTCGAGTAAACTATTCGATAACTACTTTCAAATAACTAGATTTGATAACTCCTTTCGAATAGCTAGATTCGATAACTACTTTCGAATAGCTAGATTCGATAACTCCTTTCGAATAACTAGATTCGATTAACTCACCTCGAATAACCAATATTCGATTATTCTTCTCTCGAATACACTATATTCGATAACTCTACTTCGAATAAGTGATATTCGATAACTCTACTCGAATAACTCCATTTGAATAACTCTAATTACTTAACTCTAACTCTAACTGGTCAACCCTCATTGATTAACTCTAATCGATCATTTCTAACTCTAATTGATTTCTCTTATTCGAATAACTCCTATTTGATAACGTTTATTCATTTGTAAAGATTTACTTTTGGTAACGGTTCTTCACTTTATAAATGTTCTCTTTAATAACGTTACTTCACTTATACAAGTGTTGTGTACCCATTCTATTTAAAACTATCGGTGTTAAAACTAGTATCTCTTATCTATGTAAGTTCAGACTTATATATTCCATTTATCGAATGATAAATATTTAATTTAATTTATAAACTATTATTTATAAATTAAACCTTTTCTATTTATCTGTTAAAAACAAATTTCCATCTCTATTCATTTTCTAAATATTCCTTTGGTTCAATTCTATTTATTTATTAAATAAATATCCCTTTGATTTAATCCTATTTATTTAACAAATAAATATCTCCTTTTTCCTTTCTATTTATTCCCTAAATAAATAAATAATCCCATTTAATCTATTTGTAACTGTTTTACAAATATCTTCTTTTAAATCCTATTTGTAAATGTTTTACAAATATTTTCTTTTTATCTCTATTCTATTTGTAAATGGTTTACAAATATTTCTCTTTCTATTTGTCTATTTATTTTCTAAATAAATAATTCTCTTATACTTCTATTTATTTATCTAAATAAACATTCCATTTTAATCCTATTTATTTTCTAATTAAATTCTCCTTTGTTTTAATCTTGTTTATCTCCAAAGTAAATAATCCATTTAAAATATCTAATTTATTTACCAAATAAATAATCCATTTAATTTCTTATTTATTTATCTTAAATAAATAATTCACTTTATAAGTATTCCACTTATAAATATCCTTTTTATAAATATTTCCTATTTATAAATATTCCTGTTTATAAAATCTTCTTTGATTTTATAAATAAATTTCCTTTTATAAAATCCTTTGATTTTATAAAATAATTTATTTTCAAATATCCCTTTTGAAAATTCCCTTATCAACATTCCGGTATGTTATGGTATTTAACACACCATACAACAATGATCAGTATCATTCACACAGATAAAATTATCAACATATTTCATATCACATCGTATAACACAATATATAAAACAAAACAATATTTATATATTGAGGAGTCCAGTTGGACCCCTCCAACCTGTTTCCCTGCATCACAGATGTTACACAATAAAATCAACATCACTTTCAGTTCCATATGATATATTCTGTTAAACAGAATTAATATAGAAATTCAACTAACTGACTAGCAGTTCAATCAAACAATCAACACACATTCAATCAGCCAATATTTAACAGTTCTAAAAATACAACATGAAATTATAAACTGTTCAGAGTTAGTGAGATTTACTCACTTTGTTTGCAGTTGACGATTCTGCTTGTTTTATATAGTTTCAAACAATCATTTGAAACTACAGAAATTTCCAACTGCCTTTGAATGATTCCATTCCCATTTGTACACATCGAGTTCGTTCATACGATTCTGATGATGCTTGTTTCGGGCAATTTATTTTGAATCCGGCCCATCTCCAATTTATGATCCTTCTTCCTGGAATGCCACACAACAGTTTTGCTGAAACTTCTCCATCATACCCAAATCTTTATGGACCCTGGGACTTGTTCTAATGAAACACCATTACAGTTCCACTCGTTCGAATAACACATACGAACCCATTAACCTCCCCTTCCTCCTGCCTTACTCACTCACATCCAGGAACCACACCAAACAGTCAAACTGTTTTTTTTCCTTGTAGCGTGAATACACGCTTCAGTATCAACATCAATCAAACAAAATCACCAACACCTTCACTCCCCCTCCTCGTCAAGGCCAGCACCACCATTCCAGGTCTCACGACCATCATATGAACCCTTCTCAAGAACTGTACTGGACATCGCAACACCCACACAAACCGATGTCCACCAAACCCGTTACTTCCAGCATCGAACGCTATACTCCACCACAAATCACCTCGTTCTCCCCTTACAACCCACCGTAACCCTCACAGTTTGTCTCAAACCCCTTCTCTCCCTATGCCCTTTACCATAGTCCCCTTCGTGACCCACTCGATCCCCAACTCCCTCCATATAGTACGCTGTGAAAATATCAACGGAGAAAGATCCTTCGAACTGCTCAGATCCAAACAACATCGAACCACTTCACAGCCCTTTCTTCAATCCTTCTTATCCCAAGAACTCACTCAACTTTCCACCAACAATCACCACAAAAACCAAAGGATCAGAGCCCTAGGCTCTTCGAGTCCTGCTGTGAAATTTACAGCGACAAAAATCTCATTCGAACGAAATAAAAAGGGTATGGAATTGGTGAGCACTCTTGCGTGAATTCAAATATATATAGCCTATGATTTTCAGGGATTGATTTGAATTAATACGATTATTTTGAATCTCTCGTTTTGTTTGGAGAGGAAAGTCTGGAGACCGAGTTTTTCAGGGAGAAAGAGGAATAAAATAATTAGGTTAGAACGATTTAGGGTATTTTATAGTGTGGAGTTTGGCTTGGTGTACAAACCTTGTCCATTCATTTTTTTTATTCATTTGTTTTTCATCGATTTATAATTTCCTATGCCCACATATAACATCCAAAAATCACGAAACTGGACAGGTAGCTAGAGTTCGACATTACGGTTCCAACGAAACTGGTTTCGTCGAATTCCGACACCGTATGCTCACACAGCGTATTTTTAACCATCAAAATACTGATTGCTTTTCACTCTAAAAATCCGTACGACCACATACTGACTTCAAAAATCACGGAACTGGAAATTTAACAACTATTTGACGTTGCGGATCCAACAAAATTAGTTTCGTCGAATTCCGACTTTGTTTGCAAAAGTGGCTATTTTTAAAGCTCTGAATGACCCATTTAAATATATAAATATAATTAAATAAATTATTAATAAATTCGTATCATCGTATATATTGACAGCAGAATATCATACAGCTCTAGAATATTCCTATATGAATTTCTAACTCGATATTCACTTCTGGGTCAACCCGATATTCGATTTATATTGAAATTCCTTTTTAAATATAAATAATTCCTTTATAAATTATAAAGGAATTCCACAACGACTTTTCTGAAATTTGATTTGGACATAAATCAAAATCTACACGGCGAAATACCGATTTTTCTCTTCCACTAGAAAGATATAATCCACCAGCTCCACACGTTTCTTGTTTCACAGAAATCCGGCTTAAAACGAATCCTGTACATTCAGTTGAAGTTCAAATCGCCAATTCGCGAACTGCAGCGCCATTTCAAGCTCGATTTTAATTATATTATAACTCTACGTTCAAACCGTCGTTCATATAATATATTCGTTATTCAAATTCAATTCCAAGCTGAATTAAATATCACAGATGATCCAGTTCACACCATATTGCCATTTCAGCCAATTCTGATTATTTTAGAATTAAATATATTATTTGATTTGTTATTTTAATTAAATATTTACCATTATTTAATTCCATGACCATTAAGTCCTTTTAATCACATTTTAAATAATTAAATAAATTAATTATTATATCGCTGACGATGCGGGTCATTACATTCTTCCCCACTTAAAATAATTTCGTCCTCGAAAATGCTAAAGCTAGAAGACGACCCTATCTACTGGTTAGAACTTATTTGTTCACTTCTTAACTTCAGTTTCCAACCTGACCAATTTAATTTCAATTAAATTATTAATTAATTCTTATCAACGAAAATTTCCAAAAATCCTGAAAATTTTCTAACTCCTTAACCTTTCGAAAAATTTCGCCATAACCTCCTTTGTACTGGTCAATCGGTCAAACTCCAACTCGCCTCTCTGGGCCATCTCCAACCCAAAAGAAAATCAAACAGCCAAGCGTCTTGCCAATTCGGCTCATCAAAATCCCATACCATATGAAATATAACTTGTACCTTTTTGTCGGGCATATCAACTCTATCACTTCCATATGCTATCAACTCAGCATATACCAATGTTATCCCAATCAAATTCTGAAATCACTTTTATCTCCAACATAACCATTCGCTTTTTACCAAGCCAAATTTTCATTTCAAACTCAAGTTTCGTTCTTAATTCTCAACTCTTAACTTGATTATCACATTACACTTCAAATTTGAATCTCACAATCCAATTTTTCTTGATATCATTCTAATTCAATCTCAGTTACCACTTTACTGGCTTTACTTTAATTCAAATTTTCTTTCACAAATTTCTGTTAATTTTTTTTAATTCAAACAGTCTTTCCCTGGGAGTTTTTAAACAGTTTACTCTTTTCAAAAATCAAAATTTCCTTTTTGAAATTCAACACAACTTGTCTTTCCCAAAATAAATTCAAAACAGTATCTCTGGTAGTAATTCGTCACTTACAACTCGAAAATGAATACTGATGATGTAGTTGTCATCATCAGAATCTATTTTCCAGCGAACGAAGTGAGTTCGATACTATAAAATCATTTCTAAACATTTCCACCTTGAAATTCATTTCAAAATATAATCCACACTGCTTGTAAAACAATTTAAAATCTCCCAGGATCTTAAATTTTCCTTATTTTTAATCCAAATTCGTTTACAAACACTTATCCAATTTTCCAGAATTTTAATTCAATTTCTGGTTTAAATTCAGATTTAATTCATTTAAATTTCATATATTTCACTTATATGAATTTTGATCGATTATTTACATAACCATTTCACTTTATAATCTTCCTCAATTATAATAACAACCAATATATCTAATATATATACTTCTTTATATCAATGTATACTTTGGATAAACTTATTTTAATTTACCTTCTTTTCAAAACATATCGTGACGACCCATCGTATTCGAGTGTTTAGTAACTCCTACCGATACAGTGGATCAAACTGATCGACCAGAACCCATAAACAACTCAACCAATGAATCTCCACAATATAAAACCACTTTATATCAAATTTTAAATATGCACTCGTATATATACACTCAAACTCAATCTAGGGTATTGCTAACCCCATCTCTACCGAGTCACGCCACAGAGCCAAGGTAATTCTTAACTTAAGCTTTGATACCAACTGTAACGACCCGGGTTTTTGACGACCTTGGTTATCCGATATACAACACATATCGAACATCCAAGGGTCGAAAATACCGGTCATTAATGAAAGAAATTAGAGGGTGAGAATAGATGAGATAGAAAATTAGAATAGAAGAAGAAGAAGAACACAACATCAGAGTAACACGAACCTCACAGCGGAACGAATAACATATAATATATATATATATATATATAACATAACTTGAAATATACATTTGTACTTGAATATACATCATTATCAAAGTACAACATTTACAACACAGCGGAAATAACTATAGCTATATAATCCTGAAGCCTCCTTCTCCAAGCTCTTGAAGTATCTGTAAATCCCGACTACTTGACTGCCCGTACAAAATTGGGCACCCAAGAGTTTAGGGAAACAAAACAAAATAAACTCCGGATCAGTCATGGGACTGGTGTGAGTAAAACAGTTTAAAACATTTCTAACAAGTAAAACGATATCTCATAAGACCACGCCGTATAACGGAACGGGTTTTTCCCTTATGAGAATCCAAAATATCTTTATATCAAAAACCATTTGATATTATAATAATGTCTATCAACCATAATATAATAATCATCTAGCAGAAACGCTTTCATCTCACGTTCTACATATATAGTATACAATCAAAACCGCAAGCACGTATTGGGTAATGGATTTCCAACTTTGACAAGGTATGGAACCACCTTTCGCTAATGTACCTCTAGAGAGGAATACACTGGATTCAACAAGAACATCTTGCAACCCGGCCACACATGACCGACCACTCATTTCGCTTGAGTGTATCGAATGTATATCACCAACGGTTGGGATCAGCAACCGTTTCCTGAATGGGACAGCATCAACAATAGATTTTTAGAAATAAATGAAACTCTAGATCAGGTGATTATACAACCTAATAGGTGCGACCTACGTAGCTATGCTGCCTGCCCGATTTCTGTCATTTACCGGATGTGAGGCTAGAAGCTACGCTTTATCATCACAACAGATTCACTTTGAATGCCACATCATCAAATCCATCAAATCACCGATTGACGTCCTCAACAATACATTATGTGTTGGCTAAAAGAAGTTTCCTTATCCGCTTCCACTCTTGGTACGGTTGGAGAAATCAATATACGTGATCGTCTGGAAATACTCTGTCAGACATCCGTCCATACAAGTCATCCAGGAACAGGATGAACCGAAGGTACTATTCAGTATATCCGTCTTAGGCACTGTTATCTAAGACTTGTACAATAGCCCTTGCACTTTACTCCGTCTTCAATTTTCTTTGCCATATATGATTCGCAACGCTTATGCCAATACAGAGTGGTTCTTTGGATAAGAATCCAACCGGTCTCTCCATATTAACAACGTTAAAATGGTCAAAACTTCGATAGTCTGTGAGTTAACTATCAAAGAAAAACAAGTGTGCAAACAACGATATTATTTCCAAAATGGAAACTATATCGAACAAACATCATTTAACATTAATCTCTTTAGTTCATTTTACATCTCCTGTTTCCCTATATTCAACATTTGCTATCTTCTATATTTAGAAAATATACGTTACTAACACTGGAAACATTTCCACTCCTTGTTTTCTGTATTAGAAAACATTTCTGATTCTTGTTTGGAAAACATTTCCAAAACTCCTACGTTTGGATTAAGCAGATGTTTAGATAAAACATCGCTAGGCCAACTCAACCATTTCCTTTAATTACTAAATTCACTTTACCATCCTTTACTGCCGAACCTTAACCATTCCTTAGTTAAAAAATGAAGCCAATCAAGTTGGGGTAGAACTACCTCTCAGACCTTAACTGAACAACATTTCTAACTTTGAAATAGGAAAAGTTCACTTTAAATTCCTTTAACTAACTTCCTTACTTAACCTTTCTTTCGAATAACTATATTCGATTAACTCCTTTCACTTAACTCTTATCAGTTAACTCTATTGGACTGACCCTATTTGCTTAACTCTATTTGATTTACTCTATTCACTTAATTCCTGTTGAATAAACTAGATTTGATAACTCCTCTAACTCTATTCGAATAAACTGTATTCGATTAACTCCTCTAACTCTATTCGAATAAACTGTATTCGATTAACTTCTCTAACTCTATTCGAGTAAACTATTCGATAACTACTTTCAAATAACTAGATTTGATAACTCCTTTCGAATAGCTAGATTCGATAACTCCTTTCGAATAGCTAGATTCGATAACTCCTTTCGAATAACTAGATTCGATTAACTCACCTCGAATAACCAATATTCGATTATTCTTCTCTCGAATACACTATATTCGATAACTCTACTTCGAATAAGTGATATTCGATAACTCTACTCGATTAACTCCATTTGAATAACTCTAATTAGTTAACTCTAACTGGTCAACCCTCACTGATTAACTCTAATCGATCATTTCTAACTCTAATTGATTTCTCTTATTCGAATAACTCCTATTTGATAACGTTAATTCATTTATAAAGATTTACTTTTGGTAACGGTTCTTCACTTTATAAATGTTCTCTTTAATAACGTTACTTCACTTATACAAGTGTTGTGTATCCATTCTATTTAAAACTATCGGTGTTAAAACCAATATCTCTTATCTATATAAGTTCAGACTTATATATTCCATTTATCGAATGATAAATATTTAATTTAATTTATAAACTATTATTTATAAATTAAATCTTTTCTATTTATCTGTTAAAAACAGATTTCCATCTCTATTCATTTTCTAAATATTCCTTTAGTTCAATTCTATTTATTTATTAAATAAATATCCCTTTGATTTAATCCTATTTATTTAACAAATAAATATCTCCTTTTTCCTTTCTATTTATTCCCTAAATAAATAAATATTCCCATTTAATCTATTTGTAACTGTTTTACAAATATCTCCTTTTAAATCCTATTTGTAAAGTTTTACAAATATTTTCTTTTTATCTCTATTCTATTTGTAAATGGTTTACAAATATTTTTCTTTCTATTTGTCTATTTATTTTCTAAATAAATAATTCTCTTATACTTTTATTTATTTATCTAAATAAACATTCTATTTTAATCCTATTTATTTTCTAATTAAATTCTCCTTTGTTTTAATCCTGTTTATCCCCCAAAGTAAATAATCCATTTAAAATATCAAATTTATTTACCAAATAAATAATCCATTTAATTTCTTATTTATTTATCTTAAATAAATAATTCACTTTATAAGTATTCCACTTATAAATATCCTTTTTATAAATATTTCCTATTTATAAATATTCCTGTTTATAAAATCTTCTTTGATTTTATAAATAAATTTCCTTTTATAAAATCCTTTGATTTTATAAAATAATTTATTTTCAAATATCCCTTTGAAAATTCCCTTATCAACATTCCGGTATGTTATGGTATTTAACATACAATACAACAATGATCAGTATCATTCACACAGATAAAATCATCAACATATTTCATATCACATCGTATAACACAATATATAAAACAAAACAGTATTTATATATTGAGGAGTCCAGTTGGACCCCCTCCAACCTGTTTCCCTGCATCACAGATGTTACACAATAAAATCAACATCACTTTCAGTTCCATATGATATATTCTGTTAAACATAATTAATATAGAAATTCAACTAACTGACTAGCAGTTCAATCAAACAATCAACACACAGTCAATCAGCCAATATTTAACAGTTCTAAAAATACAACATGAAATTATAAACTGTTCAGAGTTAGTGAGATTTACTCACTTTGTTTGCAGTTGACGATTCTGCTTGTTTTATATAGTTTCAAACAATCATTTGAAACTACAGAAATTTCCAACTGCCTTTGAATGATTCCATTCCCATTTGTACACATCGAGTTCGTTCATACGATTCTGATGATGCTTGTTTCGGGCAATTTATTTTGAATCCGGCCCATCTCCAATTTATGATCCTTCTTCCTGGAATGCCACACAACAGTTTTACTGAAACTTCTCCATCATACCCAAATCTTTATGGACCCTGGGACTTGTTCTAATGAAACACCATTACAGTTCCACTCGTTCGAATAACACATACGAACCCATTAACCTCCCCTTCTTCTTGCCTTTCTCACTCGCATCCAGGAACCACACCAAACAGTCAAACTTTTTTTTCCTTGCAGCGTGAATACACGCTTCAGTATCAACATTAATCAAACAAAATCACCAACACCTTCACTCCCCCTCCTCATCAAGGCCAGCACCACCATTCCAGGTCTCACGACCATCATCTGAACCCTTCTCAAGAACTGTACTGGACATCGCAACACCCACACAAAATCGATGTCCACCAAACCTGTTACTTCCAGCATCGAACGCTATACTCCACCACAAATCACCTCGTTCTCCCCTTACAACCCACCGTAACCCTCACAGTTTGTCTCAAACCCCTTCTCTCCGCATGCACTTTACCGTAGTCCCCTTCGTGACCCACTCGATCCCCAACTCCCTCCATATAGTACGCTGTAAAAATATCAGCGGAGAAAGATCCTTTGAACTGCTCAGATCCAGACAACATCGAACCACTTCACAGCCCTTTCTTCGATCCTTCTTATCCCAAGAACTCACTCAACTTTCCACCAACAATCACCACAAAAACCAAAGGATCGGACCCCTAGGCTCTTTGAGTCCTGCTGTGAAATTTACAGCGACAAAAATCTCATTCGAACGAAATAAAAAGGGTATGGAATTGGTGAGCACTCTTGCGTGAATTCAAATATATATAGCTTACGATTTTCAGGGATTGATTTGAGTTAATATGATTATTTTGAATCTCTCGTTTTGTTTGGAGAGGAAAGACTGGAGGCCGAGTTTTTCAGACAGAAAGAGGAATACAATAATTAGGTTAGAACGATTTAGGGTATTTTATAGTGTGGAGTTTGGCTTGGTGTACAAACCTTGTCCATTCATTTTTTTATTCATTTTTTTTCATCTATTTATAATTTCCTATACCCACATATAACATCCAAAAATCACGAAACTGGACATGTAGCTAGAGTTCGACATTACGGTCCCAACGAAACTGGTTTCGTCGAATTCCGACACCGTATGCTCACACAGCGTATTTTTAACCATCAAAATACTAACTGTTTTTCACTCTAAAAATCCGTACGACCACATACAGACTTCAAAAATCACGGAACTGGAAATCTAACAACTATTTGACATTGCGGATCCAACAAAATTAGTTTCGTCAAATTCCGACTTTGTTTGCAAAAGTGGCTATTTTTAAAGCTCTGAATGACCCATTTAAATATATAAATATATTTAAATATAATTAATTAAATTATTATTAAATTAGTATCATCGTATATATTCACAATAGAATATCATATAGCTCTAGAATATTCCTATATGAATTTCTAACTCGATATTCACTTCTGGGTCAACCCGATATTCGATTTATATTGAAATTCCTTTTTAAAATATAAATAATTCCTTTATAAATTATAAAGGAAATCCACAGCGACTTTTCTGAAATTTGATTTGGACATAAATCAAAATCTACATGACGGAATCCCGATTTTTCTCTTCCACTTGGAAAGATATACTCCACCAACTCCACACGTTTCTTGTTTCATAGAAATCCGGCTTAAAACGAATCCTGTACATTCAGTTGAAGTTCGAATCGCCAATTCGCGAACTGCAGCGCCATTTCAAGCTCGATTTTAATTATATTATAACTCTACGTTCAAACGATCGTTTATATAATATATTCGTTATTCAAATTCAATTCCAAGCTGAATTAAATATCACAGATGATCCAGTTCACAACATATTGCCATTTCAGCCAATTCTGATTATTTTAGAATTAAATATATTATTTAATTTATTATTTTAATTAAATATTTACCATTATTTAATTCCACGACCATTAAATCCTTTTAATCACCTTTTAAATAATTAAATTAATTAATTATTATACTGTTGACGATGTGGGTCATTACAGTTATATATTTATTTATTGATTTCAACCAATGGAATTAAACCGTTGTTTAATTTCAGTATTAAAATCAAATCGTTATTTAACGGTTTGATCCAATGAAGGTAACTTACCTTGTTGGTCACGTTTGTAAAATAAACGTGTTTGATGGTTTGAACTGGTTGAATTGTTTTGTTTATTGGTTGATGTTAAATGGTCGTTATTTATTATTATCATATATGAACTGATCTGATGGGGTGATTGATTTGAGTATTGGTTATTGACTGAAATTTCAACATCTGTGCAGTTTAAACCAATGGGCGGTATTGGTTGAGTGTTTGGCAACATATGGCCTATAAAATTTATTTTTACAACTGGAGATAGATTTGAAACATATTATTTTAAATAAAAGTTTATAGAAAGGGAAAATAAATAAATGGTTTATTTAAGATTTGATTTATTTTTAATCAATTTTATAAGGCCAACTCTGTTGTTAATCAGGGTTATAAGTACGAGGATGAGAGATAAATCGAATGGTATTGTTTTAAATTTAATAAGATTTTAAAAAAGGAAAATTTAATAAAGGAATTAACTACGAAAGTAGTTAACGACCAAAGTATATTATTATGTTAATAATTTAGAAAATACTTTTTAACTGAGATTCATTTAAAAAGTACTCAGAATTGAAATGGAATCCAATGGGATAGTGAAAGAGAATTACGAACAGGTTTTATATTTAAAACCTGAATTTGTATAACAAGTTATAAAAAGGAATTTAAGCGAAGGTAATAACTTAAAAATAAATATTACTTAATGGTTTGAGTTAAGTGAAAAGAAATTTAGATCAAAAAGATTTATAATAAATCAGGGCTATGTAAAGGAGATTTAATGTGTAAAAGTGATTATTTGTACATTAAAGTTACTTAATAAAAGATTAAGGGGATTAAAATAAGATTTCAAAGCAAGAATTGCCGAATGGGTTTGGAAAGAGATTAATAAAAGTGAATTTGGTAAAAGAAGCAGATTATGAGATTTTGTAATCAAATTCGAGTTATAAAATGCGTTGGGAAGAAGATTACTTAATTAGTGAATTAAGAATGAATGGTATATTCGAAATAAAGATTTTCAAAAGAAAAGAAGGTTTATGAAACTGTACTTTTAAACAAAATAGTTAAATGAAAGTTGTGTTGAGATTAGATGAGATTTTGGTTTTTATTACAATGCGTATCTATATTTAGATATGAACGTTATTGATCAAGGTTTGAGAGGTAATTAAAAATACCCCAACTTGAACGACATCAAGACCATATAAGGATGATATTAGTTGTAAGGGTAAAAGGAATGAGTGATAATTTATTTCCATTAGTGAAATAATAATGGAAAGGTTGGGTTTTATCCAACAGGAATGAGCACTGGGTACTGTCAAGAAATAAATAAAAGATATCTCGTAATGTTGTTTACGGGTCGTTTCGAAGGAAAGATATAGAGAACTGGATATGATATAGGATTTTACTAAGTATAAAAATGAATTTGTTTTAAAGCATAATCTTATAATAAGTAAAGAAACGAGGAACTATATTTATAATATCGAAATATATAAGAGTTTTAAATGAATGTTGTTTAATTAAAAAGGCCAAGTGATGCCGAATACTGAACCAGTGAACTCATTGGATTGTCATGATTGAAACACTGCTTATTTTGATAATTAAAACACCGACTATCAAACTTGTCCAATACGATTGTTGGTACGGAAAGAACGGGATCGAAATTATATTCGAAAACCATTCCGACCAGCAAATACGTGGAGGTATTAAAAGATGATCGAGATGGAGCATTGAAGACCGTAGATTTTCGTAAACGGAAGGACCGCTAATAATCTTTGGTCTGCAGCCAGCGATGTCCTGTGGTTCTATCATGGTCGGAATCTACGGGTTGCAAGGACTTCTCGCTACTGATCCATGGGGTGATTCCTATATGAGATGCAGTAGGAAAGTACCTTCGGTTCATCCTGTTCCTGGGTGACTCGTATGGACAAGTGTCTGACAAAGTATTTCCAAAGGATCACGTACGTTGATTTCTTCAAACGTGCTATAATTGGTTAGCTCCCAACTAGAGTATGTTTGTGGACGTCAATTGGTGATATCTGGCGGATTTGACGATGTGGCATTCAAAGTGAATGTGATCAGGTGTTCCAAAAGGAAATCAAACCTCAAGCCTCACAACCGGGGAATGACAAGAATCGGGCAGGCAGCATGGCTATGTGGGTCGCTCCCATTAGGGTGTATAATCACCTATCTAGAGAAAATCTATTTGCTTCTTTAATCTATTTCGATGCTGTCCCTTTTCGGGAAACGGTGGTTTGAGTCCAACCCTTAGTGATATACATTCGATACACTCAAGCGAAATGAGTGGTCGGTCATGTGTGGGCCGGGTTGCAAGACGTTCTTGTTGAACCCAGTGTATTCGCCTCTAGAGATACACTATCGGTAGGTGGTCCCATACCTTGTCAAGGTCGGAATCCAATCTCCAATAAGTGCCCGCGGTTTTGATTGTATACTATATATGTGAAGCGTGAGATGCAAGCGTTCCACTAGATTGATATTTACTTGTATTTAGACATTATTATAATATCAGAAAAGATATTGGTTTCAAAACTGTTTTGGGTTATCGTAAGGTAAAAACTGTCCGTGTTTATGAGTGGATTTGGTCTTACAATTATCCTTTTCTTTTAAAAGATTTTGGCTTTAAAATCAAATTGTGTGTTACCTTAATACTGTGCGAGTTTATCTCACTCTGGTTCAACGGACTCACCCGGTGTTTTGTAAATGCTCGGGTTAGCCCGGGTGTACAGGTTCGGGTTATTGAATGATGTGAAGAGGCGAGCTGGAAGAGTCCAGACGTGTGATAGCTACTATTCCGCTGTGTGTTGTATCTGAGGACAGGTTATTATAACTGTCCAGATGTTGATGTACTCTGATGGTTGTAAGTATTTTTAAAGGCTCTCAGTAAAAATTTATTTTAGTATTATATTTTGTTCCGCTGCGATGTGAGACTCTGTGTTAGTTCTTCTTCTTCTTCTATTCTAATATTTCTTTCTTTCTTATCTCACCCTCTAATTTCTTTCTGATAGCGTTCCAGTGTTTTCGGTGTTTGGGAGGTCGGCATGAGTTACAGTAAAGGTATTTATGTCGATTTTCAGGGCCGAAAATCCTTGGGTCGTTACACGAGCTATGAACAAGCGAAGAGGACAAGTGTTTCTTTAACTAGCAGATCAGTTTATAAGGTAAAGCATGGTGAAACAAGCTCAAATGACACTAGAACATATACATGGAGCTTCAACAAGACTACATGGAGTCAAGCCAGAAAAGACAATCATGGTCGAGACAAGTGACAGAGCCAAACAAGCACTCAAAACAGCATGTGATATAACACAACAATGAAGAGCATTTTTTAGTCATGACATGGGTAATGTGCATGGTGCAACCAGCATGGTTCAAGTCAGCATGACAACACAGATTGGTTTAGATTCAAGAAGGTGCAGCTAGCACATACACAGTACAAGGCAAGACAGCATGAATGGTGCACAACACATCAGAAATGAGCATGTGGTATGATACATGGTGCAAAACACTAGGATGAGTACAACAATGATCAGATATACAGAGTTTAAGCCTGGCAAAACATGGTGTAACAAAGCAGCAACTACATGTGAACAAGGTGGTTTAAGCACAAACAAGGAGAGAAGTCAAGTTCACACAGAGCACAAGACAAGCATGCATGATGCAAACATTGTCAGTCACAAACATATGCAGGTAATCAATATTGCATGTACACACAAAATAGTATGAATCAGGTTCGAGAAAATGTCAAGCATGGGTGCAGGCAAGTGCATGTATGATCAGTATTTCAACATGTACAAGTTGTGATACAGTGGAGCAAGTGGAAAATCTGCTTTTAGATTTTTCTATCAACTAAGTCAGTTTTCAATGGAATTAGCAATTTTAATTGTTTCTAAATTTCCAGTCATGGCATATATATATGGCGAGTGTCTCCTAAAATCATAAATGGCAAGAAATTTTTTTTGTCATAGAAGGACATATCAGCAGCCATTTTAGGAAAGATTATTTCCTTTTAAACTCGAGTAAAATGTTTGTTTGAAAATCAATAGTTGTTCAAAGGAATTATTTTGACCAGGTTCATAGAAAGGAGGAATAATTGAGTCCATATTCATCAAGCATGTTTCACACTGCTTTCAAAATTCAGAGGTGGTAAAACTGGAAACCTACTAATTTTCAATCAAGATTTTTTAAAACCAGAAACATTTTTTTTGGGGCAAGTGTTAAATTCATTTCTGTATTTTCAAGCAAGAGTTAATTTCGGCAAGTATTATTTTTGGTAAAAAATGTTTCCTCAAAGCTTCTGTGGCAAGTTTTTATTCCTAAAATCAATCAGGGTTTTCTAAACCAAAGAAGAATATTTGTCAAGTACTAATTCCAGAAATCATTTTCTTTGGAATAAATTCATTCAACATTTTACAGAATCCATTCATGACTCTCACGCAATTTATTTGTGCAAGGAACCAGTAGATTTTTTTTCTTGTTTTAGATCAATAAGGAAATTCATTCATGGAAGCAAATAATCCTTCCAATCGAGGCACAAAAAGGAAATTTCAATCAAAGAAAATCATGCAAGCAATTCTTTATAGCCGAGAATCAAAAGGGAAAATTTCATCCGAGAATTACACAACCAAAAGTGGAAAATCGCAATCAATCAAACCAAGTCATATTTCACGAAATCAGAGGTATTTTTAGGGTTTCGATTACCCTATACATTTTCTACACACCAATTACATCACAGGCAGAGAGTGCATCGAAACCACAAAAAATTGAATCGAAATCAACAAGCGAGGATTTCAAAGAGCATAAATCATTTTCACATCAAATTAACTCACAGTTTCCGATCGCAGAAGGAACCCCAAAATCATTGAAGCAAGGAGCATAAGCAATCGATCGAATTCATCAACAAGAATTGGAGCTACAGAGAATTTCCAGAGCAATTCATTTCGAAGTCGAAATCGATTTGGGGATCCAAAGAAACCCTAGTGCAAGCCGCCATTTTTAGTTTTCCAGAGAGATCGGGCTAAAAGAAAAAGGGTGCACAAATTTCTGAAGTGGCCGGCCAAGCTTTTGAAAAGGGGCTTTGGATTTGTTTTTTTAAAAAGGGGATGACCCCTTATATTTAAACTCCTTTATTCAATTTCACAAGGGTTTCTTTTGTTTTTATTTTTGTTGTATTTTAATTTTGTTTTGTAAATCGAACCGAAACAGTTGCTAGAGTCTGTAAAATCTAGGATTTACTGGTTACGGGGTTGTAATCAGGGGGATCTGATCTAAGGGTTTAGATCAGTCTATAGTTTTGAGCGTAGGGTTAGAATAGGAGAAGGGTTTTTGAGTGTACATGGTCTTGTATGCGGAAACTGTTCTATCACCTAGTAGAAACCTTAGAAATGCAGCAGCAGGCAGGGTTTTGCCGAAGCTGGGTATATTTGTGTGTGATTTATTTTATTCATTTCTGTTTCTGCTATATTCTGTGATCTGTTTATTATTATATATCTCGTTATATTTTTAATTCAGTTAAAAACTGTGATAAACCCTATTCACCCCCCTCTAGGGTTAATCTAGATCCAACACTTCCGACTTGGTGCTGGTTATTCCAGCTTTGGGTTGGCTCCAACTCCCTTGTTGGCTGCTTGACTTGGCGGACTATTTTCGATTAGGCATCGAAGCTTTGAAACTTTCACTTAGAGGAGTGCCCCTTCGATGAAAGTTACAATGTTTATTTGTCATGGCACTTGTTTATTGTTTGAATCTTTGTGACTTTTCCCATTCACTTCTCAAGGCGGTTCTTTTCTATTCTTGCATTTGTGCAAGTTGATATTTACAACATTTGGTTCTTGAGTTTGTGTTGTTGGGATCGTTATGCTTTGTTTGGTTCTAAAGGAACAAGCACTCGACGGACAGTCTACAACATGGAATCATTTTTAATCAAGTTTTGATTTAACATGAGATTTGCAAGCTAGAAATTAATTCAGACAGATATGCTCTTAATCGTAGAGCTAAAGTTCAGTACATCATTTGCAGGTTATTACAGACTGTTTACAAGAAGTTTTGAATATAACAGAAAGTAGAACATGTAATAAAGCATGAACTAAAGCAGGAAACAGAGCATGAAGTAAAGAAGTGACGATGTTGATCGCTTATTCTGGGCCATTGGAATTGAAGTACAATCAGCAGTTATTAGTTGATGATCTGCCTTGGCATGGTCTGAACGAAAGCTTCGTTGTTTGTTGCCCCTGGCCTTGGGGATTCGGAACAGTATTTGAGGATTGTGGATTTTTCACATATTGTTGCAGACAATTCTTCCTAATCGGTTCTTCCATTAGTGACTTTAGATGCCTACACTCATTGGTGGTGTAGCCTGGCTAATTATGAAATTGGCATAATTTTCCAGAATTCGCTTGATGGTCGTTGATTTTCTGAGGTTTAGGTATTGGATAATCTTCGGTGTCTTTGGTTGTAGCAAAGATGTTTTCTAGAGTGTCATTTAAAGGTGTTAGCTCTGATGGATTAAGAAAGCGTGGCTTCTTGCCATCTCGATTTTCCTTTCCGTCGCCCCCTCTTTTCTGACCTCCGGTATTTTTCTGATTGTACTGAGTAGCAGTATTTTTGGGAGCTTCGAGAAGCGGGTTAGCATCCATAATCTGAAGAGGTACCGGACTAGTTTCAACTCTCATGTACTCCTCGGCTTTTTTATAGATTTTCTCGAGTGTGCTTGGCTCTTTCATTTTAATCCATTTACCAAATTTGCTCTTCTCGTCTATAGCGCCAATTAGAGACATTAAGATCATGCGAGGTTCCGGATTCCCTACTTCAGATACAACATCATTAAACCTTTTAAGGAAGGCTTTGACAGATTCTCCTGGATTTTGCTTTATGGACGTAAGAGATATAACGTCCTTAACTTTCGTAGCTTGCAACCTGAACTACTCTTTGAATTTCAGAGTCAAATCATCAAATCGGTTGACGGATTTGGGCGGCAGCCTCGTAAACCATAACGATGCGACACCTTCTAGATAGAGAAGGAAGCACAAGCATTTGATCTTATCCATTGCCTTGGCTGCACTCATGTGCCACTCGTATTTGTATAGGAAGTGATTTGGTTCAAAATTTCCGTTATATGGAGGCAAAGTAGGATGAGTGAACTTTTTGGGGAATTCAACCTTGTGGATCTTGTTTGTGAATGGATTTATGCTGATGGAGAAGTCCCATTCCCTTTCACTATCCTTGCGAGGCATGTTATCTTCCATGATTTGCTTTACCACATCCGCGATATATTCCTTTGAGTTGTGTTGTTCTGGAGAACAGACTACGATCTCCTTTCCAGATGCTCATCGTGGCGAGCGATTATGTTTAGGGGATCTAGGTCTTTTACTTCCGCTATGGGAAGGTGCCTCCTTGACAGGTCTCACAACTAGTCGGTTATTTCGATCGGAGTGGTTTATAGCATTCAACTTTGAGTCTTCAACATTAGCGTCGTCTTTGCCAACAAATCCTTCTAAGTTGTCATTATGAGGATCGAAGGATGATGAATTTGCATTCTCTTCAAGGTTGACATGGATTTCCGGAGGAGGAGCGAGATTTGCTTGAGCGTTTAAGAGGGCGCTCACTTTATCCATCAAAGCTTGATTAGCATCCACGACGGTTTTATTAGCATCGATTAAGGCTCTAGTGGAAGTTTCCATTCGTTGGCTCAAGTTAGCGACAACAACATCTAATTCTGCTTTAGTTACTCCAGGCCCAGACATCGAATTTTCTCCTACTTCAAAACTGTTTGTGAGTGGAGTAGCATCATTATTGACAACATTGTTATTTTCTTTAATGGCATTGGTAGTAGTCTTCTTAGATTTGGCCATTATATCGGATAAGGCCTTGAATTTGGAAGGTAGTTCGTCGATTGGCCTAGATCTTAGATTTGCGGAATCTACGGTAGAAGTAAGCTCTTAGGATCGAGAGAAATGCGCACGCGGCCCCATGGTGGGAGCCAAATGATTCAACCAAATTTGGAAGCAACACCAAAAGGTGCAAACGATGCACTTCACCGATTCGGTAAGATTAAAAAGTGGAACCACGTTATTATAAAATAAAAGCATAAAATGTAAACAAAAGAGTTTTTATAGTGGTTCGATTCACAATGAATCTACATCCACTTTCCAATCAATTCTCGTTACGCTATTTTGTTTACAACATGAATGAATTCTCTCTAAACATTCGTTTTTCCCTTTTCTCTCTTTTTACTCTCTTTATGATTTAGTCTCACTTGAATTGGACGAAGAAAATGAAGGGAACTTTAGCTTTGTGATGTTAGATGTATCAATCCTTGATCACTTAGGCATTTTGAATGATCTTCAAAGACTTCATAGTGAATTAGCATTCAATTTAGACTTTGGAGAGGATTAGAGAAGATTCGAGATCACTTGAATTGTGTTAGAGAGCTTTTTCATGAAGCTTGAATGAGATTCAAGGAGCTTTAGTCCAATTGGAGTGAATTTTAATGATCATTGAAATGGATTTGATCCACATGAAGTTAGAGATGAGTTGTTGGATCCATGAGAGCCATTAGTGAAGTTGTAGACAAGCTTTGAATTTGGTGGCACCTCCTTGTAGGAACGAAATTTTCCTCACCCTTTTCAATGTGAATTATGCGGGGGGGGGGGGGTATTAATAGGTGGAATTCAAACCAGGTGGCAATTTTGTAATTCTCTTGTACTCCCTTTTGGTTGTCGAGCGAGCCAAAGGACCCAGAGGAATGTTTCTACAGTCTAAGGAGTGGTGGTACGGGCTTAAAAGAGCGGAGCGGGCTAAGATGAGGTGGTGCAAACTTGAGCGAAGCGTGGCGACCCGGGCATGTCTAGAGCGGGCTAAACCAGGACGAAGGAGTGGGTTAAGATCTTTAGCGGGCTAGCGACCTGAGGAGTTGGCGACCCAAGAACCTTGTGAGCTAGCGTCTGAGCGAGCCAAGATGTCCTAATGACTTAAGATGCTCAAACGAGATAAAGCTTCCTGAATATCTCGTATTGTTTGAACGACCCAAGACACCGTAACGACCTAGAGCACTTACGTGAGCTAAAGAGGTCATTGAGTTAGAGAAAGCATAACGAACCAAAGGGCCTAATGACCTAAAATCATAAATCGACCCAGACATGCTTATTATTTTCTAGAACATATTTTGTGGGTTAACACGAGGTAACTTACCTTGCTGGTTACGTTTATAATAATATAAACATATTAAATAAATAACTGGATGTTTGAATGGACATTATAAATTGATTGTTGGCTGATATTAGTTAAACTACTTATTTCTGTTTATCGTAATAAATATATTATCGTATTGAATCTGAGGTAACCCGTTGTGATGCAGGGAAGTACAGGTTGGAGGGATCCAACCAGACTCCTTAAATATGTTGTTTATTTTCGTATTATACCGTTTAATCAATATGATTTATTGTAGATTATTGAACCCAAACCCAACACTTGTTTGATAACTAATAATAATATTGGTTGGGAAAATTATCAGCAGATGGCCAAAAATGAATCATTTTATAAAGATTGATTTACCGTCAGGTAAATCATTAGAAAGGAAGTTATAAAATTGTTTATAACTAGAGATGGCTTTCTGAAATCTAATTTTATATAGATTATTTTTAAATGCAAATTACAAGGAGAATATAAATATTTATTATTTATTATTTAAAATTTATAAGTGGTTGTTAAATGATTTTATAAAACAAATTTATAAGATGATAAGAAGAAAGTAATGTAATGATTAAGAGTTGGATAAACTAATAATGATATTAAGTGAAGTAAAGGGAAGTGAAATGAGATTTTCAAAATGGAAAAAGGTTTAAAAGCAAATATTTTGCAAATGTGAATGAAGTTAGAAAGTTAGAAACTTATTGGAGATTAGTTGAGTTGAATGACTTCTTGAGTATCGATCTGATGTTGGTTTCGGCCTTCGGGTTGATATTTAGGGAGTTGTTCTCTCACTAGTTTTCGGTTAGAGACTAATGAATGTTGAGTAATGGAAATAAAAAGAGATTTGGTAAAAATATAATGATGTTTTTGAGATTAACGAGATGAATAATTTTAATTAAAGAGGCCAAGTGATGCTGAGTACTATACTAGTGAATTCAATTTATTTTTATGGATGATGGTTGTTTATTTTGATAGTTAAATCACCGACTTTCAAAATCTGGCCAAATCGATTGTTGGTAGGAAAGATTGGGATCGAATTTATAATAGAAAACCATTCCGACCAGTAAATACGTAAACGTTGAAGATGTTCAGAAGCAAATCGACATGGAGCAATTGAAGACCGTGGATCTTCGTAAGCGGAAGGATTACTTGTCGAATATTCAACGGGATTGCAACTAGGGGTATTCTGACGTGATTCGGTCGTGGTTGGGATTTTACGGATTGCAAGGACTTCTCGCTACTGATCCTTTGGATGTGGTAGGAGGGTGCCTTCGGTTCATCCTGTCCTGGATGACTTGTATGGGCGATGCGAATGGTGGCCAGATGTTTCAAAAGTTGATTATAACCTCAAGTCTCATCAACCGGGAAATGACAAAAATCGGGCAGGCAGCATAGCTATATGGTCGCTTCCATTACGTTGTATAATGACCTATCTAGAGAAATACCATTTCCTTATTTAATCTATTTCGATGTTGTCCCTTTTTCGGGAAACGGTTTTTGATCCCAACGTTTGTGATATACATTCGATACACTCAAGCGAAATGAGTGCCGGTCATGTGTGGCCGGTTTGCAAGACATTCTTATTGAACCTAGTGTATTCCCCTCTAGAGATACACTATCGACAGGTGGTTCCATACCTTGTCATAGTTGGAATCCAATCTCCAATAAGCGCCTACGGTTCAAATCGTATACTAAATATGTGGAGCGTGAGATGCAAGTATTCCGCAAGATTGCGATTTATTTGTATTTAGACACTTGTAATGACCCGTATTCTACACATCATAGGATCGTAGAATATTTATTTCTTTCCCATGTGAAGTTGTATGGTCATGTAACTTTGGGAAACATCTATTAGAGTCATTTCCCATGTTCATGATTTTTGTCGATTTTTAAATGACCATTTTGCCCCTAGTTGGTACTGTTTTGGCCATAACTTTTGAATGGAAAGGAATTTTGACCTGAAAGCACTTCCATTAAATTCGTTTGATGGTTTACCTTTCCGTAGAGTGGTTACATTAGCCAAACGGACTTACCGTTTGGGAGATATGGCTGAAACAAGGTTTAGAAGGTGAAAAACAGCTAATCGGGCTTAACCGGGTGATTAGCAACTAGGCCCAATGGGGGATTTCGGGATTTGGGGTATTTAAGGGCTGCTAGGGTTAGGATTTCGGTTTTAGACTCATTTTTCCAGCCGCCACTTACCTCCTTCAAGCTCTAGCAATGGCATGCACCTTCTAATTTCATCCCAAATCATCTCTAATCACTTTCTAATCGAAGATTAAGCAAAACTACATCAAATCAAGGAAGGGTAGCACCAAATCAGAGAGAGAGAGCTGCTGGAACACATAGGGATTGGATCCAAATCAGAGATTATTTCAGATCTATAGTTTTTTTGTGGCTAAGGTGAGTGATTTGCATAGTTTTACACTAATTATGGCTAATTAGGGGTGATTAGTGTTAATTAGCGAATTTAAACATGATAAAATTCTGGAAAAATGTTTATAAAATTCGGAATGATGTTTTAGACCTCTGTTAGAAATTTGGTTTCATTTGGTTAAGTTTTGCTAATCATATCATTAGTTTTGCTTAAAACATGCTTAAAGGAAATATGGGGTTTTGGTCATGTTTGATCCATTTTGATATGTCACATTGTTGTTTTGGTGTTTGTGGTTGATTCCCTATGTTCCTATGATTGTATGATATGCTTTGTGGTTGATTAGAAGTGTTAGATTGGTTGAAAATGCCGTCGAGAGGCGAAAATAGCTTGCTGGAATGGTGCAGGTTTTAGGACCAGGAAAAACCGACCAGGCTTCTGACCGACCAGGTTCTTGACCGACCAGGTTTCGACCGACCGCGGGAAAACAGAACGACCGACCAGGTTCCAGACCGACCAGGAATGAAGGAGGTTTCAGACCGACCAAGTCTGGAACGACCAAGGGAGTTTCGACCGACCAAGTCTGGAACGACCAAGGGATTTTCGAACGACCGAGTTTGGACCGACCAGGGGGGTTTCTGACCGACCGACCCCGTAGGAACTTCAGACCGACCAGGATGGGTGAAATGCGACCAGAGGAGGTTTCAGACCGACCAGGGGAGGAGCGAAATGCGACCGACCAGGAATGAAGGAAACCGATCCACTCGTGCTCCATATCACGATCCAAACCATATGCAGATGACCACGATCCGAGCTGAAGGAGCTTGTCACGAATCAATCTGGAGGGGAGCGCACGATCCAAAACAGAGGGTGACCACGAGCTAGTGACTGCGAACCGAACCAGAGTGGTGCGACCCGAACCGTTGGAGGGCGGAGCACGATCCGAACCTGAAGGAAGACCACGACCTGAAGCAAAGTGAAGTGAAGAAAGGAAGACCGATCCGGATGGAGATGACGACCAAAACCCGAGATGCAAAGGTAGTCCGAATGGAAGTTAGAGCTCAAGATCCAGATGGGAACCAACGAGTTCACTTCATGATTGGGCTTTGCTGCGGGACGTGTGCAAAGGGGTTGTCGGTATTCATAACTTTGGTTCACCAGTGAGAGATGGATAGTGGGCTTGTAGTGATAGTTACACAGGATTGGATTCCGTCATGGCCCAAAGTATTAGGTGACCAAAGTAGTGGATATCGTATGCTTTACGCACTGAGTGAGGGATGTGAGGATGATTGCTATGGTTGATTGTTTGACATCACTATGACATGCACACCCCCACCCCCGTTATCTTTACACCATTTGAAAGGGCACCTTAGAATGTTGTACAGTATGTAGTGCTAACTCTTTGGTTGCAGGTCCAGGTTCAGGTATGATTGGATTATACCTGTTATTGTTATGTTTTGTTGCTTATCGCTCATACCAGGCTTTATGTCTGACCCAGAGTTTTATGTCTCCTCTTATTACTCTGGGTGCTCACACGAGCAGACTAGAGACAGGTTATGGTTAGCTGGTGATGCGCGAGTAGCTGATTCGGAGGCGAGCAGGAGGCTTCCACGTATGATATATAGATATTCTCCCTGTGTCGCTGGTGGTCGCTACTTGGGCATTAGTAGTGTACCTCCTTTATCTTGCTTTTGTTTTGTTGAGACAGTTTGAAAAGTTGTAATAATGTTGGCTTTGGATCATAAGCTGTACTTGGATTTTCCGCTGCTGTGTTAGTTTATTTTCAGCTTATGCACTGTCTCGCCTGTTTTATGTCAAGTATGTTGTTATTATATTTTATCCTATGCGCTGTGAGACATATTACAGGTTCCTTGATTAGCCCATTCTCTTCTTTCACTTTCTTCTGACGACCGTCCCATGCTAACTGGACATGCGTACAGCACACCTTTGGAGGAAATGTCGGTTGGTGCGGGGCGGGCCGTCACACTTGGTATCAGAGCTCTAGGTTGCGTAGTTAACCTAGGGAAAGACACTAGGGAGAGATAGTACGTATATGAGAGCGCGTATTTGTGATTACTTTGGTTTTCAAAAGCTAGATATATATATACTATTGGTAGTATAAGAAGGAAGTCGCACTGCACTAGCACCACTATGGGGTCGTTAATCGTTTTCTCTTTACAGATTGAACGATGAGTAGAGACACCAGAGGTGCTGGTAGAGGGACCAACCATGGGAATGCTGCTGACATGAGGGCGATGTTTACTGACCTCATGAGAGACATGCTTAGAGAAGTGCAAGGGGCAGCTCCCAATCCCGGAAATGGTGGTGGTCTAGTAGTGTAGGCGCCTAGGGTCGATTTCACCAAGTTGTGCAAGGATTACACTAACCTTGGTGGGAAGCCGTTCCACGGAACGGAGTCGACCACAGATGTTCAGGATTGGTTGGAAAGCTGTGATCATATCTTCGATGACTTGGGTCTTGAGGATGCGATGAAGAGAAGGCTAGCGTCTCGTCAGCTGCAAGGGCGAGCGATGAATTGGTGGAATGCCATTAGAACAGCTACTCCAGAAGATCAAGTTACTTGGAATCAGTTTAAGACTCACTTTTGTGATAAGTTTATTCCAGCTGCTCATAAATCAGAACTGTTCAAGAAGTTCTTGGAGCTTAAGAAGAACGGTAGAGCAGTCTCGGAGTATATCGCTGAATTCGACACTTTATCGAAATATGAATGGTCCCTTATCGATACAGTCGAAAAGAAGAACGAGAAGTTCATAACTGGCTTGGATGGGTACTTGGGGGGAAGACTTATAAACCATATTGATGAGACGTTCGAGTCTATTGTAGGAAAGGCATTAAGGTCAGAGAGCCTTTTCCCTAAGTCGAAGGCCGAAGTTGCTACGGCATCTGCAGAGGAGCCAAAGCCGCAAGCAGGCGGTGAAGGCAAGAAGAATTCTCAGAATAAGAGGAAGCAGAACCCGACCAAGGATGGTCAGGATAAGAAAAATAAGAAAGATGGCGAATGCTTTAGTTGTGGAAAGAAGGGCCATTATGCCAGAGATTGTCGAGAAAAGCCTGGGGAAAGGAAGTGCTTTAACTGCGGCCAGCCGGGACATCACAAGGATGATTGCCCACAACCTCCTAGGAAGAAGCAGATTGTGAAAGCGTATGCTATCAACGCTGTTCCTTCTTCGTCAAATGCCCCAACTGCGGCGCAGAAGGAAAAAGGTGTCGTTATTCGAGGTATGCTTTCTATTTAAGAAGTTTTGATCGGGTTTTGTTTGACAAACCTGAGTTAGTCGATAGACCTTTAGTAGTGACGAGCCCGATTGGTGGTTCGACTAGTTTTGGCATGATTTGTTAATGTGGTCTTATCGAGTCATGGATGTATGTTTCCTTGTGATTGCTTTGTTTTGGGCTTTACTGGGTTTAGCATTATTTTGGGGAGTCGATCTACTCCAAAGGAATAGGGTGGTATTAGGTACCTACCTAGTGATGGCGATAGTAACTGGAGTTAAGGAAGCTAAGAGGTTATCGTTGTAATAAGTTCTAGTTGTCTCTGGGAGGCAAATGAGTACTCCAGTGCTAGATTGTTTTGCTAGTATCACCTCATGTGGATTGTCTTAACTCGGAGGAGATGTTCCTTGGGTGCTTGTCTGATATTGGTTTAGGCCTTTGGGGCTTGTGCTTGGGGAATGTCGATTTCGACTAGGATGGGTTGCGTGAGGGGTAAATAGTTGTTGTGATTTTTCATTGGATGATATCTTGGTTTACTCGAGGAGTGATGGGCAGACTGAACATGATGAGACTGTTCAATGGTATAGACTGCCCAGAGTTAGACTCGATAGGGTTATAAGATTGCTCGAGTGGGACTCGGGAAAGATGCAAAGTAATGGATTGTTTAGGACCCTATGTTGATGTTCTCTATTGGTTAGTAGAACTTTGAAGGAATAGGATGTGTTCGTTGATCATGGAAGATACAACGAAGATTAGAGCGATTCAAGTTGGACTTGAACTCGTAAAAGAAAATAGGTGTTCGTTGATCTTGGAGATGCAACGAATAGGGAGACGACTCACGTTGGACTAGAGTTTGTCGGTACTCAAGACTGGGTCTGAGTTATAGATTGACTCGAGTTGGACTCGAGAAGGCTGCAAGGAATTGGATTCAGCTTGAGTTGGACTCGAGAGGGCAGCAAGATAATGGATAGACTTGGGTTGGACTCAAGTATTTTAGGAGGACTAAAAGCAGGGGTATCTAGGGACGCCCGTTACCCTGGATCCGTTGGACGTGATCTAGTTATCCTTGGAGGATAAACGTACGTTGGACGTACGGTAGTCCGATTGGAGGCTGGGCTTCCATTAGTTTAATTATCCTTGGAGGATAAACGTACGTTGGATGTACGGTAGTCCGAAGGGAGGCGGGGCTTCCATTAGCCTGGGATTGGTTGGACCAGTCAAGTAGGCATCGGTGTATGTATGGAGGCTGGGCTTCCATTAGTTATTGATGTTGGTTGGACCAGACAGACTGGAATCGACATATTGGGATTGGTTAGACCAATCATGTAGGTGTCGATGTGTTCATGACTTTAGCAGGTGATAGATAGGATTTGTTTGATGGATGTCATGGTTGCTATGTTTGTTCCTATCTTTCTTCTCTTGAGTAAACTATCACCTATAGGGTTCCAGCGATGGGGAACAAAGTGATTGTAGTAGGACTATGAGCCAGTGCAGTAGAGTCATTATGACTCGAGGGGCAAAGTGGACATAGTAAAGGATTAGTAAGGCTATGAGCCAGTGCAGTGGAGTTGTTATGACTTCATGGGGCAGAGTGGACATAGCAAATGACTAGTGACTATGGATCAGTGCAGTGGAGTCTCCATGACTCCATGGGGCAGAGTGATCATAGTAAAGGATGTGGGTGCAGTACTAGTTGCATTGAGTAGGAGACATGCCAGTTTAGGGGCAATGTTTCTTGAATGGAAGCAACTGGAGTATATCGCGGGGTTTGATTTCAGACCAAGGTGCGAATTGGATCCAGTCATGCTAGCAAGTTTGACGATCAGACCCACTTTGATGGAGCGGATTGGTTCCAGCCAGAGGGACGATCCTAATCTATTGGAAATCATCTCCAAGTTAGAGATGGGTATCGATGAGGAGATGAATGTGTATGGGCTTGATCGAGATGGATGGCTTCGAAAGAATGGAAGACTAGTTGTGCCCAACGTGAATGGTTTGAGAGATGAAGTGCTTAGAGAATGTCATCACTCAAAACTGACTATACATCCCGGTGGTAATAAGATGTATCGAGACATGAGACAGACTTACTACTGGGAAGGGATGAAAAGAGACGTTGGGAAGTTTATATCCAAATGCATGAGCTGCCAGCTAGTTAAAGCCGAGCAAAAGAAGCCTAGTGGGTTGTTGCAACCAGTAGAAATTCCCGAATGGAAATGGGAACAAGTCTCGATGGATTTCATCGATGGTTTACTAAGGACTAGATCGGGATATGATAGCATTTGGGTAATTGTGGATCGATTGACTAAGAGCGCAAGATTTATACCAGTCAAATCGACCAGGACAGCAGCCAAGTTGGCAGAATTGTATATGAAGTGGGTAGTGAGATTTCATGGAGTACCCAAAAGCATTGTGAGTGACCGAGACCCGTTGTTCACTAGTGGGTTTTGGAAGAGCTTACAAGAGGCTCTAGGGTCAAGATTACATCTCAGTACCACATATCATCCTCAGACCGACGGTCAAACGGAGAGGGTGAATCGTATATTGGAAGATATCTTGAGAGCTTGTATATTGGATTTTGGTGGATCATGGGATGACCATTTGCATCTAGTAGAGTTTGCATATAATAATAGCTACCAATCCAGTATCGGTATGGCTCCATATGAAGCTTTGTACGGAAGACCATGCAACTCACCATCATGTTGGATAGAGACTGGCGAGAAGTTTGTGCTTGGACCAGATATGGTGAGAGAAACTTCCGATAAGATTAAGATCATTCAACAACGAATGAAAGCTGCTCAAGATAGGCAGAAGAGTTATGCTGATAAGAGGAGAAGAGACTTGAAATTCTCCGTTGGTGACTTGGTGTTCGTCAAGATCTCTCCGTTAAAGAGCATGATTCGATTTGGCAGGAGAGGCAAGTTGGCACCAAGATTTGTTGGCCCATTCCCTGTTCTTGAATTAGTCGGGAATTTGGCATATAGAGTTGGCTTACCAGAGAAGATGGCGGGAGTTCACAATGTATTTCATGTTTCCCAACTAAGGAAGTTCGTTCACGACTCAGATGTGACTATTTCACCTGATCAGTTAGAGGACTTCGAAGTAGAACCCGAGGCGGTTGGGAACCGCAAGCCGATTCGTATTGTAGGCCACGATACGAAGCAACTTCGAAGGAAGGCGGTGAAGCTAGTCAAGGTTCAGTGGGGCGAGGACGAGAATGATTGCACTTGGGAAACAGAGGAGAGCATTAGGGAGGCATGTCCAGAACTCTTTGCCTGGTAAGATTTACTTTGCGATTTAGTTATTCCGCATGCTAGGATAGACTTATTTTACTTGTCTTGCATGATTGATGGTTATTTTATGGTTGATAGGCATGCGGGAATCTGTGTGTATGTTTGGATTAGGGAATTTCGGGGGCGAAATTTCTTAAGGGGGGAAGAGTGTAATGACCCGTATTCTACACATCATAGGATCGTAGAATATTTATTTCTTTCCCATGTGAAGTTGTATGGTCATGTAACTTTGGGAAACATCTATTAGAGTCATTTCCCATGTTCATGATTTTTGTCGATTTTTAAATGACCATTTTGCCCCTAGTTGGTACTGTTTTGGCCATAACTTTTGAATGGAAAGGAATTTTGACCTGAAACCACTTCCATTAGATTCGTTTGATGGTTTACCTTTCCGTAGAGTGGTTACATTAGCCAAACAGACTTACCATTTGGGAGATATGGCTGAAACAAGGTTTAGAAGGTGAAAAACAGCTAATCGGGCTTAACTGGGTGATTAGCAACTAGGCCCAATGGGGGATTTCGGGATTTTGGGTATTTAAGGGCTGCTAGGGTTAGGATTTCGGTTTTAGACTCATTTTTCCAGCCGCCACTTACCTCCTTCAAGCTCTAGCAATGGCCTCCACCTTCTAATTTCATCCCAAATCATCTCTAATCAATTTCTAATCGAAGATTAAGCAAAACTACATCAAATCAAGGAAGGGTAGCACCAAATCAGAGAGAGAACTGTTGGAACACATAGGGATTGGATCCAAATCAGAGATTATTTCAGATCTAAAGTTTGTTTGTGGCTAAGGTGAGTGATTTGCATAGTTTTACACTAATTATGGCTAATTAGGGGTGATTAGTGTTAATTAGCGAATTTAAACATGATAAAATTCTGGAAAAATGTTTATAAAATTCGGAATGATGTTTTAGACCTCTGTTAGAAATTTGGTTCCATTTGGTTAAGTTTTGCTAATCATATCATTAGTTTTGCTTAAAACATGCTTAAAGGAAAATATGGGGTTTTGGTCATGTTTGATCCATTTTGATATGTCACATTGTTGTTTTGGTGTTTGTGGTTGATTCCCTATGTTCCTATGATTGTATGATATGCTTTGTGGTTGATTAGAAGTGTTAGATTGGTCGAAAACGCCGTCGAGAGGCGAAAATAGCTTGCTGGAATGGTGCAGGTTTTAGGACCAGGAAAAACCGACCAGGCTTCTGACCGACCAGGTTCTTGACCGACCAGGTTTCGACCGACCGCGGGAAAACAGAACGACCGACCAGGTTCCAGACCGACCAGGAATGAAGGAGGCTTCAGACCGACCAAGTCTGGAACGACCAAGGGAGTTTCGACCGACCAAGTCTGGAACGACCGAGGGAGTTTCGAACGAACGAGTTTGGACCGACCAGGGGGGGTTTCTGACCGACCGATCCCGTAGGAACTTCAGACCGACCAGGATGGGTGAAATGCGACCAGAGGAGGTTTCAGACCGACCAGGGGAGGAGCGAAATGCGACCGACCAGGAATGAAGGAAACCGATCCACTCGTGCTCCATATCACGATCCGAACCATATGCAGATGACCACGATCCGAGCTGAAGGAGCTTGTCACGAATCGATCTGGAGGAGAGCGCACGATCCAAAACAGAGGGTGACCACGAGCTAGTGACTGCGAACCGAACCAGAGTGGTGCGACCCGAACCGTTGGAGGGCGGAGCACGATCCGAACCTGAAGGAAGACCACGACCTGAAGCAAAGTGAAGTGAAGAAAGGAAGACCGATCCGGATGGAGATGACGACCAAAACCCGAGATGCAAAGGTAGTCCGAATGGAAGTTAGAGCTCAAGATCCAGATGGGAACCAACGAGTTCACTTCATGATTGGGCTTTGCTGCGGGACGTGTGCAAAGGGGTTGTCGGTATTCATAACTTTGGTTCACCAGTGAGAGATGGATAGTGGGCTTGTAGTGATAGTTACACGGGATTGGATTCCGTCATGGCCCAAAGTATTAGGTGACCAAAGTAGTGGATATCGTATGCTTTACGCACTGAGTGAGGGATGTGAGGATGATTGTTATGCTTGATTGTTTGACATCACCATGACATGCACACCCCCACCCCCGTTATCTTTACACCATTTGAAAGGGCACCTTAGAATGTTGTACAGTATGTAGTGCTAACTCTTTGGTTGCAGGTCCAGGTTCAGGTATGATTGGATTATACCTGTTATTGTTATGTTTTGTTGCTTATCGCTCATACCAGGCTTTATGTCTGACCCAGAGTTTTATGTCTCCTCTTATTACTCTGGGTGCTCACACGAGCAGACTAGAGACAGGTTATGGTTAGCTGGTGATGCGCGAGTAGCTGATTCGGAGGCGAGCAGGAGGCTTCCACGTATGATATATAGATATTCTCCCTGTGTCGCTGGTGGTCGCTACTTGGGCATTAGTAGCGTACCTCCTTTATCTTGCTTTTGTTTTGTTGAGACAGTTTGAAAAGTTGTAATAATGTTGGCTTTGGATCATAAGCTGTACTTGGATTTTCCGCTGCTATGTTAGTTTATTTTCATCTTATGCACTGTCTCACCTGTTTTATGTCAAGTATGTTGTTATTATATTTTATCCTATGCGCTGTGAGACATATTACAGGTTCCTTGATTAGCCTATTCTCTTCTTTCACTTTCTTCTGACGACCGTCCCGTGCTAACTGGACATGCGTACAGCGCACCTTTGGAGGAAATGTCGGTTGGTGCGGGGCGGGCCGTCACAACACTATTATAATATCAGATGGTATGTATGATTTCAAAATGTTTTGGGTTATAGTAAGGTAAAAACCGTCCGTATTTATGTGTGGATTTGGCCTTACTATTATCTTTTTTTTTCAAAAAGATTCTGAACTTTAAAATCAAGTTGGATGATCCCACTTAAACTATGCGAGTTTTTCTCACTCTAGTTCACCATACTGACACGGTATTTGTAATGCTCGGTTTAGACCGGGTTGTACATGTTCATGTTATTGGATAATACGAAGTTCAGAAGACATGCTGGAGGATTTCAAACATATGATTTTATCTAGTATATTCCGCTGTGTGCTGTATTTGAGGATAGGTTGTTATAACTGCCAGATTTGTTTGTTGTACTCTGATGTATGTAAGTATATTACTTCAAGCTTTCAATGCAGTTATTTATGTATTATATTTTGTTCCACTGCGATGTGAGACTCTGTGTTGTGTTGATTCTTCTTCTTCTTCTATTCTAATATTTCTGTCTTTCTTATCTCACCCTCTAATTTCTTTCTATAGACATCTGGGTTTCCAGTACAATTTGGGTTGGATTGGTATTGTTTGATCAGCTCAAAAATTACGGGAAATTTGGGTCGTCACAGTTGGTATCAGAGCTATTGGTTGAGTAATAACCTTGGCTCTGTGGCATAACTCAAAAGAGATGGGATTAGTAATATCTTAGACTGAGTTTGGGTGTATATACGAGAGAGCGTATTTGTATATTTTATATAGGAATATTTTGTATTGGGTTGATTAATCGGTTCAAGTACTGGGAAACCATATTGAATTGGAAATTGACACGATATTGCTTTATAAGGAGGGTAAATGGAATAATTTTACCCAAATTATATTTTTATATAGAAAAAGGAAACAATTTTCTATTTTATAGTAATAGTGGTTGTTTAATTGATTTGATTGGAGTTCAAATTAAATTATGGAATGAAATTGAGCTAATTGGGGGAATTTAACTAGTTAATTGAATTGGATATGAAAATGAAACTTAACCTAGTTAAGTAGAATTAATATGAAATTAAATAAAGATTGGAATTTGGAAATCGAATGGATGACAATGGAAATTATCGGATATAAATCGATTGATATTAATGTATGTCAAACCGAAGTGAATGTAGATCAGTAAGTATCAGTATTGAATATAATTCAATTAATTTGATTATTAATCACTTGGATGTTGGATTGGTTGCATAAATTTCATCAAGCAGGTCACTAAAGAAGTTGAATGGATTGAAAACTAGATTATTAAAACTTGGATTGTTATTTGCATTATAAATTGATCTAAGTTCAGATCCCAAAAGGATATGGAGATGACTTGGTTATACAGATTGGAAATACAGATCGGAAGATGAAGGGCAGTTAGTTGATTGATTCGAAATTGGAATAGAATTGCCCAACAAACAGGCAAACCTTAATATATTGATTGGAGTGTTTGATTTTACCCCCGAGTTGGGTAATCGCTTGGTTTTCGTTTTCTTTTGGAGACGTTGAGGCCCAGAGTGGCCGTTGTAGTTGTTTTGATCAAGCCGTTCAGAGGGAGTGCTGGCGAAATTTTTGAAAATTTTAAAGAGTTTGAATTTGTTTTGATAATAATTCAAGAATAATTATTTTGAAACAATTGGTTTTTGAGCATTCTTCGTACCATGGAATTTCGAGGACGAAATTCTTTTAAGGGGGAAGAATGTAACGACCCAGATTTTTGAACGATAATTTAAATCTGTTTTAAATATTGATTTAGTGATATTAATGGATTATATATCGAATTTATTTACAAGTTCGAATATATAACTAATTAAAACGAGCTCGAGTAGTTCGTAATTTTTGATTTGAACTTTAACTGAATATACACGATCCGATATATGTCGGATTCCTGTGAAACAAGAAATGTTTGAACCGATTTGATTATATCTTCCTAACGAAAGAGAAAAATGAAGATTTCATAGTATATATAGCCAGCTATGTCCAATTCAAATGTGTGAATAGTCGTTATGGAATTTCGTTCGTAAACGATAACGTTTATTTAATAAATATAAAGAGATTTCTATATATTTGGATTTCGTTTTAAACCAAATTTCTGAATATTGAGTTAAAATATATATTGGTTATTCCGTTTAGATAAATACGATAATAATAGTTTATTATTTATTTATATAGGATTTGTTTTGAATTTAAATATATTTTATCGATATTTCATGCCTTAAAAAAATAGTTTTAATTTCAAAGGATCTTCGTTTTCAATGAAACGAATTTTATTGGAATGCGTACAATTAATTATTACTTGATTTCCAGTTTGTGGTCAGTCGGAATTGTTTTATCAGTGACCTATATTTAGAGGTGAGCCGATAAATTAAAATAACCCTGTTTTTACAAACGGAGTCCGTTTCCAACACAAATTAATTTCATTATGACGGGAACGTCAAGACGTAGCAGTACGGCCATTTCCATTGTGTTTGAAGATCGTGTAAGTCGATTCAAAATTGGCATACCACGTTAAATATATAGTGGCAGCCGTATAAAGTTAATTACACTGTAAAAAAAACCTACCCTATTTTTTTATGTGGACTGATATATTTTTGTGCCTACCCTAAGTACGTACTGAAGCTTACATCGAAATGAAAATACAGCCACCTAGGAAATTAAAACGAACGTGCAAACCTCACATCCAAGTCTTCTTCACATTTATAATTGCACATACTGTGCAAATGACCAAGCACCTTACCCATACCCTTATGCATGCCTGATTTTGCATACTTAAATACACGTACCCCTATAGTTAATATTTCCTAACCTTATATTGTACAAAATACAGTACTAAGTCCTTGTCAAATTTTAATGAAGCACCAACAAATGTTTAATAGCCACATGAACAAGCATGTGCAATGAAAGTGACATCCACACAAACGTGCTTCCCACGCACTGAACAGCGGGCCGAACCCATTGCCTACCTTCCTACTTTGTACGATACGAACGTGTAACAACTTATATTTTGCATAACACATGGGACTACCCAACATTTCAATCAAGCCTACACATTTATAGATTCAGTCCTCTATATATAAATCTAAATATATTAACCGTGGTTAGCACGTAATCCATCCCTATAAATAAATGCGTCTGGGCTGTTTTCTCCATTTGGTTCGAAGGACCCAAAAATGAAACAAAACTTCCCTTATTTAAAACTTATCAAAGCCTTCACGTATAAATAAAAAATTTAATAAAATAGAAGGAGTTTGCATCGAATTGATGGGTTTGAAATAATACAATGTGCGTGAGGTTTTCAGTTGAGTGGGAGGAGGATGTGGGCGAAGCTCCGATGGCCAGGTAGTGGAAGCTGCGGTCAACACTTGGTTCTGGGTGGCAGAAGGAGGCAAATACAAGATTTTTCGGTGATGAAGTTGGAAGAAAACATGAATAGGTGAAGGGAAAAAGGTCTGTAGCTTTTGAGATAAAATAAATATGGGGAAGGAGATCTGCACAAGGGTTAAGATGCAGCAACATCAAAATGGAGGAAGCGTGGACATCATGGGATGGTCTGTTCTTGAACAACGTGAGTAGCTATTTGAAACAAGGGAGAGTTGGGTACAATTTTAAATGGACAAAGACAGTTGCATTTGGGAAAGATTGTAACGTCGAACAGGTGGAAAGACAAAGCAATATGGTGAGAAGAGCATAATATGGAGAAGCAAGACAGTGGAGAAAGTGGAAGAGGAAGGTGGTGCGAAGCCTTGTAAGGTGGTATAGCAAAGAAGGGCAGCTTTGGGCATTCAATGAGTAATGTGCATGAACAAGGAAGGAAGGAGGAAATGTGGGAAAGCTTCATATAGTTCAATGGAGAATATGGGGAGGATGCGTACATGGAAGGTGGGATGGAACGGTACCCATGCATATACCAGAACCGGTGAGTAAAGTGGTTTCGAATCAAGCGGGCGGGGTTCATGAAATGGTGAAACAGTGAGAAGGTGTGCAAGGAAGTTGGGCTATAGCGTTTGGAAGAGAATGAGAATGTGTGAGAGATGGTGAAGAGCGATTTGAACGCGTGAGGGAGGAGACCATCATGTGAGGTGCGGTGTACAGTAAAGGGAAGAAGATTGTTAATTTCCGTGAAGATCAAGGTGACGTGGCCTTGTTTAATTTCTAACGTGCTTAATTAATAATGCCAAATCCTTAAATTATAATTTGTCTAATAATGTTTATTAACGCCTAATTACGTTTGGGTATAATAGTGCCTGGTACTTGACCGTGCTTTAGAATGCATGATATATTTTAATGCCCAGTTACATATGATAGAGTATAACGTGCCTAAGTGTCATTATTGGTGCTTAACCCATTTATAATGTGTCTTGATCAATTTGTATAATGATATAATTAAACGAGTTAATTAAGGATTTTAGTTAAGATTTAAACTATTTTAAATAAGGATTAATTATTAAGGTAAAACCGTAAATTATAATTTGTGTATCCCGTTTATATATAAATAGACTCAAACAAAACCAGTCGTGTTGAAACCGTATCGACAAATCGACATTCTGAAGCTGTTTGGATCAGAGTTGGGTGCAATTGCGAGTTATCAAAACAAATCATTTCAACGTCGAATGGAAATCAAGGTGAGTTCAACTCACTCAGTTTATCCCGTTTATATTTTATATAAGCTGGGTTTTATTTTGTGTGCAATGTTTGCTAATGGTTGATGATTGGATGACTGTTTATTTGTATGTTGAATATTATTCGTGGATTAAATTGAGCTTTTGTTTAATTTAATCAAATTAAATCATTATTTTAATGATTAGATTCCAAACGAGGTAACTTACATTGTTGGTTAGGTTTATAATAATATAAACGTATTAAATAAATAATTGAATGTTTGAATGGACGTTATAAATTGATTGTTGGCTAATATTAGTTAAACTGCTTATTTCTGTTAACCGTAATAAATATATTGTTGTATTGAATCTGAGGTAACCCATTGTGATGTAGGGAAGTACATGTTGGAGGGATCCAACCGGATTCCTTAAATATGTTGTTTATTTCCATATTATATGAACTGTTTAATCAATATGATTGATTGTCGACTATTGAACCCAAAACCAACACTTGTTTGATAACCAATATTGATATTGGTTGGGAAAATTATCGGCAGATGGCCCGAAATGAATCATTTTATAAAGATTGATTTAACGTCAGGTAAATCAATAGAAAGGAAGTTACAAAATTGTTTATAACTAGAGATGGATTTTTGAAATTTATTTTTATATAGATTATTCTTAATTGCAAATTACGGAGAAGATAAATGTTTTTTATTTATTATTTAAAATTTATAAGTGGTTGATAAATGATTTTATAAAACAAATTTATATGCTGATAAGAAGAAAGTAATGTAATGATTAAGAGTTGGATAAATTAATAATGATATTAAGTGAAGTAAAGGGAAGTGAAATGAGATTTTCAAAATGGAAAATGGTTTAAAAGCAAACATTTTGCAAGTTTGAATGAAGTTAAGAAAGTTAGAAACTGAATGGAGATTAGTTGAGTTGAATGACTTCTTCAGTATCGATCCGATGTTGGTTTCGGCCTTCGGGGTTGATATTTAGGGAGTTGTTCCCTCACTAGTTTTCGGTTAGAGACTAATGAATGTCGAGCAATGGAAATAAAAAGAGATTTGGTAAAAATATAACGATGTTTTTGGGATTAACGAGATGAATAAGTTTAATTAAAGAGGCCAAGTGATGCTAAGTACTATACTGGTGAATTCAATTTATTTTTATGGATGATGGATGTTTATTTTGATAGTTAAATCACCGACTATCAAAATCTGGCCAAATAGATTGTTAGTAGGAAAGACCGGGATCGAATTTTTATTCGAAAACCATTCCGACTTGCAAATACGTAAATGTTGAAGATGTTCAGAAGCTGATCGAGATGGAGCAATTGAAGACCGTGGATCTTCATAAGCGAAAGGATTACTTGTCGAATATTCTATGGGATTGCAACCAGGGGTATTCTGACGTAATTCGGTCGTGGTTGGGATTTTACGGATTGCAAGGACTTCTCGCTACTGATCCTTTGGATGTGGTAGGAGGGTGCCTTCGGTTCATCCTGTTCTGGGATGACTTGTATGGGCGATGCGAATGGTGGCCAGATGTTCCAAAAGTCGATTATAAGCTCAAGCCTCATCAACCGGGAAATGACCAAAATCGGGTAGGCAACATGGCTATGTGGGTCGCTCCCATTAGGGTGTATAATCACCTATCTAGAGAAATACCATTTCCTTCTTTAATCTATTTTGATGCTATCCCTTTTTTGGGAAACGATTGCTGATACCAACTATTGGTGATATACATTCGATACACTCAAGCGAAATGAGGGTCGGTCATGTATGGCTGGGTTGCAAGACGTTCTTGTTGAACCCAGTGTATTCCACTCTAGAGATACACTATCGGCGGGTGGTTCCATACCTTGTCATAGTTGGAATCCAATCTCCAATAAGCGCCTGCAGTTCGGATTGTATACTAAACATGTGAAGTGTGAGATGCAAGCGTTCCGCTAGATTGCTATTTATTTGTATATAGACATTATTATAATATCAGATGATATATATGATTTCAAAATGTTTTGGGTTATAGTAAGGTAAAAACCATCCATATTTATGTGTGGATTTGGTCTTACTATTATCTTTTTTTTCAAAAAGATTTTGAACTTTAAAATCAAGTTGGATGATCCCACTTAAACTGTGCGAGTTTTTCTCACTCTGGTTCACCAGACTAACACGGAATTTGTAATGCTCGAGTTAGACAGGGTTGTACAGGTTCATGTTATTGGATATTACGAAGTTTAGAAGACGTGCTCGAGGAGTTCAAACATATGATTTTATCTAGTATATTCCGCTGTGTGCTATATTTGAGGATAGGTTCTTATAACTGTCCAGATTTGTTTGTCGTACTCTGATGTATGTAAGTATATTTGTCGTACTCTGATGTATGTAAGTATATTACTTCAAGCTTTCAATGCAGTTATTTATGTATTATATTTTGTTCCGCTGCGATGTGAGACTCTGTGTTGTGTTGATTCTTCTTCTTCTTCAATTCTAATATATCTTTCTTTCTTATCTCACCCTCTAATTTCTTTCTATAGACATCTGGGTTTCCATTACCATTTGGGTTGGATTGGTATTGTTTGATTAGCTTAAAAGTTACGGGAAATTTGGGTCATCGCAGTTGGTATTAGAGCCATTGGTTGAGTAGTAACCTTGGCTCTGTGACGTAACTCAATAGAGATGGGATTAGTAATATCCTAGATTGAGTTTGAGTGTATATACGAGAGAGCGTATTTGTATATTTTGTGTAAGAATATTTTGTATTCGGTTGTTTAATCGGTTTAAGTACTAGGAAATTATATTGAACTGGAAATTGACACGATATTGCTTTATAAGGAGGGTAAATGTAATAATTTTAGCCAAATTATATTTTTATATAGAAAATGGAAATGATTTTCTATTGTATAGTAATAGTGGTTGTTTGATTGATTTGATTGGAGTTCGAATTAAGTTATGGAATGAAATTGAGCTAATTAGGGGAAATTAACTAGTCAATTGAATTGGATATGAAAATGAAACTTAACCTGGTTACGTAGAGTTAATATGAAATTAAATAAAGATTGGAATTTGGAGATCCAATGGATAATAATGGAAATTAATCGGATATAAATCGATTGATATTAATGTATGTTAAAATGAAGTGAATGTAGATCAGTAAGTATCAGTATTGAATATAACTCAAATAATTTGATTATTAATTACTTGGATGTTGGATTGGTTGCATAAATTTCATCAAGAAGGTCACTAAAGAAGTTGAATGGATTGAAACTAGATTATTAAAACTTGGATTGTTATTGGCATTATAAATTGATCTAAGTGCAAATCCCAAAAGGATATGGAGAAGACTTGGTTATACAGATTGGAAATACAGATGGAAAGACAAAGGGCAGTTAGTTGATTGATTCGAAATTGGAATAGAATTGCCCGACAAGCAGATAAACTTTAATATATTGATTGGAGTGTTTGATTTTACCCCTGAGTTGGGTAACCGCTTGGTTTTCGTTTTCTTTTGGAGAAGTTGAGGCCTAGAGTGGCAGTTGTAGTTGTTCTGATCAAGCCGTGCAGAGGGAATACTGGCGAAATTTTCGAAAATTTTAAAGAGTTTGAATTTGTTTTGATAATAATTCAAGAATAATTATTTTGAAACAATTGGGTTTAGAGCATTCTTTGTACCATGAAATTTCGGGGACGAAATTCTTTTAAGGGGGGAGAATGTAACGTCCTAGATTTTTGAACGTTAATTTAAATCTGTTTTAAATATTGATTTACTGATATTAATGGATTATATATTGAATTTATTTACAAGTTCGAATATATAATTTATAATGTAATTAAAAGGAGCTTGAAACACAGCGGTATTTCATAATTTTCGATTTGAACTTTAACTGAACATACAGGATCCGATATAAGTCGGATTTCTACGAAACAAGAAACGTTTGAACCGATTTGATTATATCTTTCTAACGAAAGAGAAAAATGAAGATTTCATAGTATAGATTGCCAGCTATGTCCAATTCAAATTTCTGAATAGTCGCTTGGAATTTCATTAATAAACGATAACGTTTATTTAATGAATATAAAGAGATTTCTATATATTTGGATTTCGTTTTAAACCAAATTTCTGAATATTGAGTTAAAATATATATTGGTTATTCCGTTTGGATAAATACGATAATAATAATTTATTATTTATATAAATATGATTTGTTTTGAATTTAAATATATTTTATCAATATTTCAAGCCTTAAAAAATATAGTTTTATTTTCAAACGATCTCAGTTTTCGACGAAACGAATTTTATTGGAATGCGTACAATTAATTATTGCTAGATTTCCAGTTTGAGGTCAATCGGAATTGTTTTATCAGTGACCTATATTTAGAGGTGAACCACTAAATTAAAATAACGTTGTTTTTGAAAACGGAGTCAACAAAAATTAATTTCATTATGACGGGAACGTCAAGACGTAGAAGTACGTCCATTTCCGTTGTGTTTGAAGATCAGTCGATTCAAAATTACCATACCGCATTAAATATATAGTGGCAGCCATATAAAGTCAAGTACACCGTAAAGAAAACCTACCCTATTTTTTTATGCAGACTGATATTTTTTTGTGCATATCCTAAGTACGTACTGAAGCTTACATCGAAATGAAAATACAACCACCTAGGAAGTTAAAACGAACGTGCAAACCTCACGTACAAGTCTTCTTCACATTTAAAACTGCACATACTATGCAAATGACTAGGCACCTTACCCATACCCTTATACATGCCTGATTTTGCATACTTAAACAACATACCCCCTATAGTTAATATTTCTTGACCCTATATTGTACAAAATACAATACCAAGTCCTTGTCAAATTTTAATGAAGCACCGACAAATGTTTAAAGCCACATGAAAAAGCATGTGCAATGAAAGAGACATCCACACAAACGTGCCGCCCACGCACTGAACAACGAGCCGAACCCATTGCCTACCTCCCTACTTTGTACGATACAAACATGCAACAACTTATATTTTGCATAACACATGGGCCTACCCCTCGTTTCAATTAAGCCTACACATGTATAGATTCAGTCCTAAATGTATAAAAATCTAAATATATTAACCGTGGTTAGCACGTAATCCATCCCTATAAATAAATGCGTCTGGGCTGTTTTCTCCATTCGGTTCCAGGGACCCAAAAGTGAAACAAAACTTCCCTTCTTCAAAACTTATCAAAGCCTTCACGTATAAATAAAAAAATTAATAAAATAGAAGGAGTTTGCATCGAACTGATGGGTTCGAAATAATACAACGTGCGTGAGGTTTTCAGTTGAGTGGGAGGAGGATGTGGGTGAACTCCGATGGCCGGGTAGTGGAAGCTGCGGTTAGCACTTGGTTCTGGGTGGAAGAAGGTGGCAAATACCAGATTTTTCGGTGGTGAAGTTGGAAGAAAACATGAATAGGTAAAGGGAAAAAGGTCTGCAGCTTTTGAGATAAAATAAATATGGGGAAGGAGATCTACGCAAGGGTTGAGATGCAGCAGCATCAAAATGGAGGGAGCGTGGACATCATGGGATGGTCTGTTCTTGAACAACGTGAGCAACTGTTCGAAACAAGAGAGAATTGGGTACATTTTTAAATGGACAAAGACAGTTACATTTGGGAAAGAACGTAACTTCAAACAGGTGTAAAGGGAAAGCATTAACGTGAGAAGAGCATAATATGGAGAAGCAAGACAGTGGAGAAAGCGGAAGAGGAAGGTGGTGCGAAGCCTTGTAATGGGGTACAGCAAAGAAAGGCAACTTTGGACATTCAATGAGTACCGTGCGTGAACAAGGCAGGAAGGAGGAAATGTGGGAAAGCTTCATATAGTTCAGTGGCGAATATGGGGTGGATGCGTATGGTGGAAGGTGGGATGGAACGGTACCCATGCAGATACAAGAACTGATGAGTAAAGTGGTTTCGAATCAAGCGGGTGGGATTCATGAAATGGTGAAACATTGAGAAGGTATGCAAGGAAGTTGGACTGAAGTGTGTGGAAGATAATGGGAATGTGTGAGAGATAGTGAAGAGCTGTTTCAACGCGTGAGGGAGGAGACCGTCATGTGAGGTGCTGTGTACAATAAAGGGAAGAAGATTGTTAATTACCGTGAAGATTAAGGTAACGTGGCCTTGTTTAGTTTCTAACGTGCTTAATTAATAATGCCAAATCTTTAAATTATAATTTGTATAATAATGTTTATTAATGCCAAGTTACGTTTGGGTAAAATAGTGCTTGGTACTTGACCGTGCTTTAGAATGCATGGTATATTTTAATGCCCAGTTACAAATGATAGATTATAACGTGCCTAGGTGTCATTATTAGTGCCTAACCCATTTATAATGTGTCTTGACCAATTTATGTAATGATATAATTAAACGAGTTAATTAAGGATTTTAGTTAAGGTTTAAACTATTTTATATAAGGATTAATTATTTAGGTAAAACCGTAAAGTATAATTTGTGTATCTCGTTTATATATAAATAGACTCAAACAAAACAGTCATGTTGAAACCGTATCAGCAAATCGACATTATGAAGCTGGTAGGATCAGATTTGGGCACCGCTGCGAGTTATTAAAACAAATCATTTCAATGTCGAATGGAAATCAAGGTGAGTTCAACTCACTTAGTTTATCCCGTTTATATTTTATATAAGCTGGGTTTTATTTTGTGTGCAATGCTTGCTAATTATTGGATGACTATTTATTTGTATGTTGAATATTTTCATGGATTAAATTAAGCGTTTGTTTAATTTAATCAAATTAAATCGTTATTTTAGTGATTAGATTCAAAACGAGGTAACTTACCATGTTGGTTATGTTTATAATAATATAAACGTATTAAATAAATAATTGGATGTTCGAATGGACATTATAAATTGACTGTTGGCTGATATTAGTTAAACTGCTTATTTATGTTTACCGTAATAAATATATTGTCGTATTGAATTGAGGTAACCCATTATGATGCAGGGAAGTACAGGTTTGAGGGATCCAACCGTATTCCTCAAATACGTTGTTTATTTCCATATTATATGAACTGTTTAATCAATATGATTGATTGTTGATTATTGAACCCAAACCCAACACTTGTTTGATAACCAATAATGATATTGGTTGGGAAAATTATCAACAAATGGCCCAAAATGAATCATTTTATAAAGATTGATTTACCATCAGGTAAATCAATAGAAAGGAAGTTATAAAATATTTTATAACTAGAGATGAATTTTTGAAATCTATTTTTTTATAGATTATATTTAAATGCAAATTACGAGGAGAAGATAAATATTTATTATTTATTATTTAAAATTTATAAGTGGTTGTTAAACGATTTAATAAAACAAATTTATAAGCTGATAAGAAGAAAGTAATGTATTGATTAAGAGTTGGATAAATTAATAATGATATTAAGTGAAGTAAAGGGAAGTGAAATGAGATTTTCAAAACGGAAAATGGTTTAAAAGCAAACATTTTGCAAATGTGAATGAAGTTAAGAAAGTTAGAAACTGATTGGAGACTAGTTGAGTTGAATGACTTCTTGAGTATCGATCTAATGTTGGTTTCGGCCTTCGGTTTGATATTTGGGGAGTTGTTCTCTGTGACAGCCTGCCCCGTACCAACTGACATTTACTCCAAAAGTGCGTTGTACACATGTCCAGTTAGCACGGGACGGTCGTCAGAAGAAAAGAAAGAAGTTGAAAGAACCAACAAAGAACCTGTAATATGTCTCACAGCGCATGGGATAAAATATAATCATAACATATATTTGACACAAAACAGGCGAGACAGTGCATAAGCTTAAAACAACTATCATAGCAGCGGAAAATCCAAATACAGCTTATGTTCCACATCATTTAATTATTACAACTTTTCAAACTGTCTCTAAAAGCAAAATCAAGATAAGGGAGGTACACTACTAATGCCCAAATAGTGACCACCAACGACACAGGGAGAGTATATGTAGATATCATACGTAGGAGCCTCCTGCTCGTCTCCGGTACAGCTACTCGTGCATACCACCTGACCTGTCTCTAGTCTGCTCGTGAGAGCACCCAGAGTAATAAGAAGAGACATAAAACTCTGGGTCAGACAAAAAGTCTGGTATGAGCGATAAGCAGAAAAACAAAACAATAACATGTATAATCCAATCATACCTGAACCTGGACCTGCAACCAAAGAGTTAACACTACATACCGTACAATAATCTAAGGTACCACTAACATACGGTGTAAAAATACGGGGTGGGGTGTGTGCATGTCATAGTGATGGAAAATAAATCAATCATAGCAACCATCCTGACGTCTCTCACTCAGTGCGTAAAGCATACGATATCCTTTACTTTGGTCACCTAATCCTTTGGGTCATAACGGAATCCAATCCCGTATAACTATCACTACAAGCCCCTAATCTGTCTCTCAATAGTGAACCAATGTTACGGATACCGATAACCCCTTTGCACACGTCCCGCAGCAAAGTCCAATCATGAAGTGAACTCGTTGGTTCCCAACTGGATCCTGAGCTCTAACTTCCTATTTGGACTGCCTTTGCATCTCGGGTTATTTGTCTTCTTCCCCGGATCGGTTCGGTTTCTTCTTCCCTCGGTTCGGTTCGGAATGCTTCATCACCTCTGATCGGTTCGAATTCCTCAAGTTCCTCCAAGGTGCATTGGTTCGGGTCGGGTAACGTGGTTCAGATCGTGGTTCAGCCTCCTTCGGTTCGGTTCGGTGGCCAAGCTCCATCGGTTCGGTTCGGTGCCCAAGCTCCATCGGTTCGGTTGCTTCATTCGTAGTACTCCGGTCCAGTCCCACTCTACTACCTCTGGTCCGATCCTCTGTTCCAATTCAGTTCGTGTGGCCTTACTTCCTCCTGTGCCAAGCTCCGGTCCGGTCCGTGCTCCGATCCGATCCCCTTCTCTTCCCTTCAGTTCGATTCGGTTCCCCCTTCCTTAGCCCGATCCGATCCTAGTTCAACCATTGTGGCCTTCCTTTTTTTGTCATACTTTCCCTTGTGCCAAGCCTCGGTTCGGTTCGGTGATCCCTTGCCCAGTCCACTATCCGGTCCGAGCCCATCCCTCCGATCTGATCCGAAACCTGCATCGTTTTTCTGCAACTTTTCCAGCGAGTGTTTTACACCATTCGATGGCGTTTTCGACGATTCTATCTATTATAATCAATCACAAAGCATACCACAAAGTCATAGCAACAAATAGAAGTGACCTCAAACACCAAAACATCAATATGATAGGTTAAAATGGATCAAACATAGCCAAAACCCCACATTTTCCCTTAAGCATGTTTAAGCCAAACTAATGATAGGATTAACAAAACTTAACCAAATTAGCCAAATTTTCTAAAAGAGGCCTAAAATAATATTTAAGAATTTACAAATTTTTCTAGATTTTCCTGAGTTATAATTTCGCTAATCTTCGCTGATTACCATAATTAGCCATAATTAGTGAAAAAGCAAGCTAATCACTCACCTTAGCCACAAAAGAACTTTAGATCTGAAATAAATCTCTGATATGGCGCGAATACCAATGCAAAACAGCAGCTCTAATCTTTATTTGTTGAAGATCTCCCTTGATTTGATGTGGATTAGACTAATATATGTTTAGAAATGTGTTTTGGAGTGTTTTAGATGGTGGAGGCCATTACTAGGGTTTCAAGAATGAAAGTGGCGGCTCAAAAACTGAAATGAAATGATTTCCCAAACCCTATCAGCCTCTCCATAACCCTAATCCCGAAATGGGTCATGGGCCCAATTACTAATCACCTTATTTGGCCCGGTTAAGCAGTTTTTCACCTTCCAAACATTATTTCAGCCATATATCCCAAACGGTAAGTCCGTTTTTCACATGTGACCACTAGACGGAAAGGTAAACCATCATCTGAAGCCAATGGAAGTGGTTTCAGGTCAAAACTCCTTTCAAATCAAAAGTTATGGATGAAACAAGATCAGCTAGGGGCAAAATGGTCATTTTAAAAATCGGCAAAAATCATGAACATGGTAAATGACCCCAATAGTCGTTTCCCAAAGCCACATGACCATACGACTTCGTATAAGAATTAAATAAATATTCTACGATCCTCCGATGCGTAGAATGCGGGTTGTTACATTCTCCCCCCTTAAGAAATTTCGTCCCCGAAATTCCTTACCCCAAAACATACAAGGGTATTCCGCATGCCTACCAGTCATTTATAAACAATCAAACATGCATAACAAATAAAACAAACCTATCCTAGCATGCGGTTTACTAACAAGGGAAGAAACTATCATTACCAAAACCTTACCAGGCAAAGAGTTCTGGATACTTCTTCCTTACTTCCTCCTCTGCTTCCCAAGTACAGTCTTTCTCATTCTTACCCCACTGAACTTTGACTAGTTTCACCACCTTCCTTCGAAGCTGCTTCGTATCGTTCCCAACAATACGCATAGGCTTGCGGTTCCCAACCGCCTCAGGTTCAACCTCGATATCGTCCAACTGATCTGGTGAAATAGTCCTACTAGGGTCATGCAAATACTTCCTTAACTGGGAAGCATGAAATACGTTGTGAACTCCCGCCATCTTGTCTGGTAACTCAACTTTATATGCCAAATCTCCAACTCGTTCAAGAACTGGAAATGGACCAACAAATCTTGACCGACCTTCATTCGTTGTTGGATAATTTTGACCTTATCCGAAGTTTCTCTTATCATACCTGGTCCAAGCGTAAACTTCTCACCAGTCTCCGACCAACATGTTGGTGCCTTGCACGGTCTTCCGTACAAAGTTTCAATTGGAACCATACCAATACTGGGCTAATAACTATTATTATCCATAACTCAACCAGATACAAATGGCCATCCCATGACCCTCTAAAATCCAATATACAAATCCTCAAAAGATTCTCTACTACACGATTCACCCAAATACCACCAAAACCTGATATAATCCTTGGTAAACCATCAATGAAATCCATTGAAACTTGTTTCCAACGGTTGTGACAAACCATTAGGCTTCCTTTGCTCAGCTTTCTCTAACTGGCAATTCATGCATTTGGACATAAACTTCCCAACGTCCTTATTTATCTTTTCCCAGTGGTAGGTCTGATCCATGTCTCAATAAATTTTTTTACCGCCGGGATGTATAGTCAGTTTCAAGTGATGATATGCTCTAAGCACTTCATCTCTCAGTCCGTCTACGTTGGGTACAACTAGTCCCCCATTCTTTTGAAGCCATCCTTCTCGATTAAATCCTTGCTTGATCATTCTCTTCCCATCGATACCCATCTCTACCCTAGAGATGATTTCCAATAGGTTAGGATCGTCCTTCTAACTGGAACCAATCCACTCCATCAAAATCGATCTAATCGTCAAACTTGCTAACATTTCTGGATCCAATTCATACTTAGGTCTAAAATCATATCTCACGATATATTCTAGTTGCTTCCAACCCAGAAACATAACCTCTAGACTGGCATGCCTCCTACTCAATGCAACTATTACCGCACCTAAATCCTTTGCTATGTCCACTCCGCCCCATGAAGTCATGACAACTTCACTGCACTGGCTCATAGCCTTGCTACGATCACTCTGCCCCATGGAGTAATGACTACCCCACTGCACTGATACGTAGCCTAATGTTTGTCCATCCTACCATCTCTTTGTTCCCCATCGCTAGAACCTTATAGGTGATAGTCTACTCAAGCGAAGAAAGATAGAGACAAACATAGCAACCATAACATCCATCAAACAAGTCCTACCTATCACCTGCTAAAGCCATGAACACGTCGACACCTACATGACTGGTCTAACCAATCCCTATATGTCGGTTCTTGTATGTCTGGTCCAACCAACATCAAGAACTAATGGAAGCCCAGCCTCCAAACGGACTACCGTACGTCCAACGTACGTTTTATCCTCCAAGGATAACTAGATCACGTCCAACAGATCCAAGGTAACGGGCGTCCCCAGATACCCCTACTTTAAGTCCGCCTAAAATACTTGAGTCCAACCCAAGTCTATCCATTATCTTGCTGCCATCTTGAGTCCAACTCGAGCCAAATCCAATTCCTTGCAGCCTTCTCGAGTCCAACTCGAGCCAATCTATAACTCAGACCCAGTCTTGAGTATCCATTACCGACAGACTCTAGTCCAATGTGAGTAGCCTCCCTATTCGTTGCATCTCCAAGATCAACGAACACCCATTTTCTTTTATGAGTTCAAGTCCAACTTGAATCGTCCTAATCTTCATTGCATCTTCCATGATCAACGAACACATCCTATTTCTTCAAAGTTCTACTATCCAAAGAGAACATCAGCATAGGGTCCTAAACAATCCATTACTTTGCATCTTTCTCGAGTCCCAGTCGAGCCATCTCATAACCCTATCGAGTCTAACTCGGGGCATTCTATACCATTGAACAATCTTATCATGTCACGGCTGCCCATCACTCCTCGAGTAAACCAAGATATCATCCAATGAAGAATCGCAACAACTATTTATCTCTCATGCAAACCATCCTAGTCGAACTCGACCTGCCCCAAGCACAAGCCCCAAATGCCTAAACCAATATCAGACAAGCACCCAAGGAACATCTCCTCATAATTCGGACAATCCACGTGAGGTGATACTAGCAAAACAACTAAGCACTGGAGCACTCATTTGCCTCCCAGGGACAACTAGAACTTATCACAACGATAGCCTCTCAGCTTCCTTAACTCCAGTTACTATCGCCATCACTAGGTAGGTACCTAATACCACCCTATTCCTTTAGAGTAAATCGACTCCCCAAAATAATGCTAAACCCAGTAAAGCCCAAAACAAAGCAATCACAACAAACATACATCCATGACTCGATAAGACCACATTACAACAAATCATGCAAAGACTAGTCGAACCACCTATCGGGTTCGTCACAACTAAAGGTCTATCGACTATCTCAGGTTCCAATCCCAACTTATCTACCAGGTCACTAGATATGAAGGAATGGGATGCCTCGCTATCAACAAAACTAGAACAGAAACATCATAAATAGAAAGCATACCTCGAATAATGACGCCCTTTCCCTTCTCCGCCGCAGTTGGGGCATTCGACGAAGAAGGGACAACGTTGATAGCATATGCTTTCACAATCTGTTTCTCTTTAGGGGGTTGCGGACAATCATCCTTGTGATGCCCCACTTGGCCGTAGTTAAAACACTTCCTTTCCCCAGGCTTTTCTCGACAATCTCTGGCATAGTGTCCCTTCTTGCCACAACTAAAGCACTCGCCACCATTATTCTTCTTCTTATTCTGACCATCCTTGGTCGGGTTCTGCTTCCTCTTGTTCTGAGAATTCTTCTTGCCTTCACCGCCTGCTTGTGGCTTTGGCTCCTTTGTAGATGCAATAGCAACCTCAGTCTCCGAATTAGGAAAAAGGCTCTCTGACCTTAATGCCTTCCCTACAATAGACTCGAACGTCTCATCGATATGGTTTATAAGTCTTTCCCCCAAGTACCCATCCAAGCCAGTTATGAACTTCTCGTTCTTCTTCACGACTGTATCAATGAGGGACAAACCATATTTCGACAAAGTGTCGAATTCAGCTATATACTCCGAGACTGCCCTACCATTATGCTTAAGCTCCAGGAACTTCATGAACAATTCTGATTTATGAGCAACTGAAATAAACTTATCACAAAAGCGAGTCTTAAACTGATTCCAAGTAATCTGATCCTCAGGAGTAGCTGCCTTAATAGCATTCCACCCATTTATAGCCCGTCCTTGCAGCTGACGGGATGCTAGCTTCCTCTTCATTGCGTCTTCGATTCCCAGATCTTCGACGATGCGCTCACAACTATCTAGCCAATCTTGAACTTCTGTAGCCGACTCCGTTCCGTGGAACGGCTTCCCACCAAGACTAGTATAATCCTTGTTTAGCTTGGCGAAATCGGCCCTAGGCGCCTGCACTACTGCACCATTACCAATCGCAGCGTTAGGAACTGCTCCCCGAGCATCCCTAAGTATCTCTCGCATGAAGGTAGTAAACATCGTCCTCATATCAGGAACATTCCCATTGTTTGCTCCTGAACCCGTACTCCTCGTATTTCGGCTCATCGTTCAATCTATAAAGAGAAAACGATTAACCATCTCCATAGTGGTGCTAGTGCAATGCGACTTCATCCTTAGCTATATGAATAGTATATATATAGCTTTTGAAAACCAAAATAATCACAAATACGTGCTCTCATATACGTGTACTATCTCTCCCTGATGACTTTCCTAGGTTAAATACGCAACCTAGAGCTCTGATACCAAATGTGATAGCCCGCCCCGTACCAACTGACATTTACTACAAAAGTGCGTTGTACACATGTCTAGTTAGCACGGGACGGTCGTCAGAAGAAAAGAAAGAAGTTGAAAGAACCAACAAAGAACCTGTAATATGTCTCACAACGCATGGGATAAAATATAATCATAGCATATACTTGACACAAACAGGCGAGACAGTGCATAAGCTGAAAACAACTATCATAGCAGCGGAAAATCCAAATACAGCTTATGTTCCACATCATTTAATTATTACAACTTTTCAAACTGTCTCTAAAAGCAAAAGCAAGATAAGGAAGGTACACTACTAATGCCCAAATAGTGACCACCAACGACACAGGGAGAGTATATGTAGATATCATACGTAGGAGCCTCCTGCTCGTCTCCGGTACAGCTACTCGTGCATACCACCTGACCTGTCTCTAGTCTGCTCGTGAGAGCACCCAGAGTAATAAGAAGAGACATAAAACTCTGGGTCAGACAAAAAGTCTGGTATGAGCGATAAGCAGAAAAACAAAACAATAACATGTATAATCCAATCATACCTGAACCTGGACCTGCAACCAAAGAGTTAACACTACATACCGTACAATACTCTAAGGTGCCACTAACATACGGTGTAAAAATACGGGGGGGTGGGGTCTGTGCATGTCATAGTGATGGTAAACAAATCAATCATAGCAACCATCCTCACATCTGTCACTCAGTGCGCAAAGCATACGATATCCTTTACTTTGGTCACCTAATCCTTTGGGCCATGACGGAATCCAATCCCGTACAACTATCATTACAAGCCCCTAATCTGTCCCTCAATAGTGAACCAATGTTACGGATACTGATAACCCCTTTGCACACGTCCCGCAACAAAGTCCAATCATGAAGTGAACTCGTTGGTTCCCAACTGGATCCTGAGCTCTAACTTCCTATTTGGACTGCCTTTGCATCTCGGGTTATTTGTCTTCTTCCCCGGATCGGTTCGGTTTCTTCTTCCCTCGGTTCGGTTCGGAATGCTTCATCACCTCGGATCGGTTCGAATTCCTCAAGTTCCTCCAAAGTGCATTGGTTCGGGTCGGGTAACGTGGTTCAGATCGTGGTTCAGCCTCCATCGGTTCGGTTCGGTGGCCAAGCTCCATCGGTTCGGTTCGGTGCCCAAGCTCCATCGGTTCGGTTGCTTCATTCGTAGTACTCCGGTCCAGTCCCACTATACTACCTCCGGTCCGATCCTCTGTTCCAATTCAGTTCGTGTGCCTTACTTCCTCCTGTGCCAAGCTCCGGTCCGGTCCGTGCTCCGATCCGATCCCCTTCTCTTCCCTTCAGTTCGATCCGGTTCCCCCTTCCTTAGCCCGATCCGATCCCAGTTCAACTATTGTGGCCTTCCTTTTTTTGCCATACTTTCCCTTGTGCCAAGCCTCGGTTCGGTTCGGTGATCCCTTGCCCAGTCCACTATCCGGTCCGAGCCCATCCCTCCGATCTGATCCGAAACCTGCATCGTTTTTCTGCAACTTTTCCAGCGAGTGTTTTACACCATTCATGGCGTTTTCGACGATTCTATCTATTATAATCAATCACAAAGCATACCACAAAGTCATAGCAAGAAATAGAAGTGACCTCAAACACCAAAACATCAATATGATAAGTTAAAATGGATCAAACATAGCCAAAACCCCACATTTTCCCTTAAGCATGTTTAAGCCAAACTAATGATAGGATTAACAAAACTTAACCAAATTAGCCAAATTTTCTAACAGAGGTCTAAATTAATATTTAAGAATTTACAAATTTTTCTAGATTTTTCTGAGTTACAATTTCGCTAATCTTTGCTAATTACCATAATTAGCCATAATTAGTGAAAAAGCAAGCTAATCACTCACCTTAGCCACAAATGAACTTTAGATCTGAAATAAATCTCTGATATGGCGCGAATACCAATGCAAAACAGCAGCTCTAATCTTTATTTGGTGAAGATCTCCCTTGATTTGATGTGGATTAGGCCAATATGTGTTTTGGAGTGTTTTAGAAGGTGGAGGCCATTACTAGGGTTTCAAGAATGAAAGTGGCGGCTCAAAAACTGAAATGAAATGATTTCCCAAACCCTATCAGCCTCCCCATAACCCTAATCCCGAAATGGGTCATGGGCCCAATTACTAATCACCTTATTTGGCCCGGTTAAGCAGTTTTTCACCTTCCAAACCTTATTTCAGCCATATCTCCCAAACGGTATGTCCGTTTTTCACATGTGACCACTCTAAGGAAAGGTAAACCATCATCCGTAGCCGGTGGAAGTGATTTCAGGTCAAAACTCCTTTCAAATCAAAAATTATGGATGAAACAAGATCAGCTAGGGGCAAAATGGTCATTTTAAAAATCAGCAAAAATCATGATTATGGTAAATGACCCCAATAGTCGTTTCCCAAAGCCACATGACCATACGACTTCGTATAAGAAAGAAAGAAATATTCTACGATCCTCCAATGCGTAGAATGCGGGTTGTTACATTCTCTCACTTGTTTTTGGTTAGAGACTAATGAATGTTGAGTAATGGAAATAAAAATAGATTTGGTAAAAATATAACGATGTTTTTGAGATTACTGAGATGAATAAGTTTAATTTAAGAGGTCAAGTGATGTTGAGTACTATACTAGTGAATTTAATTTATTTTTATGGATGATGGTTGTTTATTTTGATAGTTAAATCACCGACTATCAAAATCTGGCCAAATAGATTGTTAGTAGGAAAGACCGGGATCGAATTTTTATTCGAAAAACATTCCGACTTGCAAGTATTGATGGTGATATACATTCAAGCGAAATGAGGGGTCGGTCATGTGTGGTTGGGTTGCAAGACGTTCTTGTTGAACCCAGTGTATTCCCCTCTAGAGATACACTATCGGCGCGTGGTTCCATACCTTGTCATAGTTGGAATCCAATCTCCAATAAGCGCCTGCGGTTCGGATTGTATACTAAATATGTGGAGCGTGAGATGCAAGCGTTCCGCTAGATTGCTTTTTATTTGTATTTAGATACTATTATGATATCAGATGATATATATGATTTCAAAATGTTTTGGGTTATAGTAAGGTAAAAACCGTCCGTATTTATGTGTGGATTTGGTCTTACTATTATCTTTTTTTTTCAAAAAGATTTTGAACTTTAAAATCAAGTTGGATGATCCCACTTAAACTATGCGAGTTTTTCTCACTTTGGTTCACCAGACTGACTTGATATTTGTAATGCTCGGGTTAGACCGGGTTGTATAGGTTTAGGTTATTGGATATTACAAAGTTCAGAAGACGTGCTGGAGGAGTTCAAACGTATGATTTTATCTAGTATATTCCGCTGTGTGCTGTATTTGAGGATAGGTTGTTATAACTGTCCAGATTTGTTTGTTGTACTCTGATGTATGTAAGTATACTACTTCAAGCTTTCAATGCAGTTATTTATGTATTATATTTTGTTCCACTGTGATGTGAGACTCTGTGTTGTGTTGATTCTTCTTCTTCTTCTATTCTAATATTTCTGTCTTTCTTATTTCACCCTCTAATCTCTTTCTATAGACATCTGGGTTTCCAGTACAATTTGGGTTGGATTGGTATTGTTTGATCAGCTCAAAAGGTACAGGAAATTTGGGTCGTCACACCATCAATGAAGTCCATCGATACCTGCTCCCACTTCCATGTAGGAACTTCTAATGGCTGAAGCAACCCACTCGGCTTCTTCTGTTCAGCTTTCACCAACTGACAGTTCATGCTCTCAGAAATGAACTTTCCAGTATCTCTCTTCATCCCTTCCCAGTAGTAAACTCGCTTCATGTCCTGATACATCTTACTACCACTGGGATGAATCGTCAAATTCGAGTGATGACATTCCCTCAGAACCTCATCCCTCAATCTGTTGATATCCGTAACAACTAACCATCCTTGCTTTCGAAGCCAACCTTCTATATCGACTTCGAACTCTTTATCCTCTGGTTCCAATCACTGGATAAACTCGACAAGCTTCATATCTCGTTTTTGGCTCTCGCCAATCCTTTCGATAAGAGTAGGTATTATCGATAAGCTTGCCTACATTTCAGTTTCCAGCTCGCATCTTGGCCTGAAATCGAACCTTGCCACATACTCGAGGCTCTTCCATTCTAAAAACATCGCTCCTAAACTTGTGTGTCTTCGACTTAACGCATCTACAACTGCATTTCCCTTGCCCGGGGTACAGGCTATACCAAAATCATACGATGCCAGAAACTCTAGCCATCTTTGCTGCCGAAGATTCAAATCCTTTTGTGAGAAAAGATACTTCAACGACTAGTGGTCCGTAAACAACTCGAACCGCACTCCCAACAGGTATTGTCTTCACATCTTCAGTGCAAACATATTCGCTTCCAACTCTAAATCATGAGTTGGGTAGTTCTTCTCATGCGGCTTCAGTTTTTGACTTGCGTAGGCCACAACCTTATCCTTCTGCATCAGTACTGCTCCAAGTCCAATACCACATGCATCGTTGTACACCACCATCTCTTCATTCCCACTCGGAATGGTCAACACAGGAGCACTCCTTAGTCTCTCTTTCAGGATTCTGAATGCTTGTTCACACTTCACATCCCAAGTGAACACTTGGTTCTTCTTCGTCAATCCTGTTAACGGTGCAGCTATCTTGGAGAAATCCTTGATAAACCGTCGGTAATAACCAACAACTCAAGGAAACTTCTCACATCTGTCGCACTATTAGGTCTATCCCAATCCAGGATTGCTGCCACTTTAGCGGGGTCAACTGCTATCCCATTACCGGAGACTACATGACCTAAGAATATCACTTCATTCTTCCAGAAGTGACACTTCGAGAACTTCGCCTTAAGATGATACTTCCGCAAGATCTCTAACACAAGTCTCAAGTGTGTCTTATGTTCTTCCTCATTCCTGGAGTAAACCAGAATATCATCAATGAACGCAAGTACGAACTTATTTAGTTGATATCTGAATACCCTATTCATAAGATCCACAAAATACGCTGGCGCGTTAGTCAACTCGAATGGCATCACAAACCATTCGAAGAACCCGGACGGTGTCCTAAAAGCAGTCTTTGGCACACTATCCTTTTCCACCCTCAACTGGTGAAATCCCGTTGCCAAATCCATATGAGAAAACACTTTGGCTTCGTGAAGCTAATCGAATAAGTCATCAATCCTTGGCAACAGATACTTGTTCTTCTTAGTCACCTTATTCAGCTCACGATAGTCCACACACGATCTTAACGAGCCATCTGCCTTGGTTCAAACACGACTGGTGCTCCCCATTCAGAAACACTTCTCTGAATGAATCCCTTCCTAAGAAGGTCTCGAACTTGCACCTCCAATTCTTGCTATTCCTTAGGCGCCATCCATGTAAGAGGCACAACGATTGGTCTAGCACCCTCGACCAAATCGATCCTAAACTCGATCTCACGATGCGGAGGCAAACCTTTGACCTCGTTAAAGACATCCTCATACTCATTTGCGATCAGCACAGATGGCAAGTCTTCTTGTGGAATCACAAGAGAATATAGATAAACGAAGACACCCTCTTCGTGCTTACACTTTATCAACACCTTTCACCCTTCCACATCCTGGACTCACACCTCTAGCTTCTCGTAATTCACCCTTGCCACATACCTCTTGAGCCAATCCATGCCCAAGATGGTCCCAAACCCAGCGAAGTTAAGAACAAAGCAATCACACACAAAAGAGCAACCATGACTCGACAACACTAGACCACGGAAAATCATGCAAAGATTTGACAAACCCCCAACTAGATTAGTTACTATGAAAGGTCTATTACATATCTCGGGTTCCGAACCCAAGCGACACACAGGCTCATTGCAAATGAATGAATGCGATGCTCCAGTATCAAACAAAACTCGAACTGAAACACCATGTATAAAAAGAGTACCTTGCACTACGACACCCTTTACCTTCTACTCTACGGTAAGAGCTTTTGAAGTAGACGGTACTGCCCCTAAAGCATAAGCCTTAACCACCTGCTTCCCTTGAGCTGATTCTGGACAATCTTTCTTCTCATATCCCGGCTTCCCACATTTGAAGCACTTCTTTTTAGCTTTAGGATTCTTGCATTCACTAGCAAAATGGCCCTTCTGCCAACAATTGAAGCAAGTTACTTCTCCCTTTTGCTTCTTTTGGCCATCCTTTCCTTTCTGTTTTTGTTTCTTCCTCTTCTTGTTGTTACCACCCAGTTAGGGTTTCTGCTCCTCTTTAGCTGCAACAGCAGACATGTTCTTAGGAAACAAACTTTCATGTCTCAAAGGCTTCTCGGTGATCTTCTCAAAGCTATCATCGAGGTGATCCACAAGCTGACTCCCAAGATATTCATCCAATCCCAAGACAAACTTCTCGTTCTTTTGATAAGGAGTATCCACATATGAACGAGCATACTTCGATAAAGCTTTGAAGTCAGAAATATATTCAAGAACTGGATGACCATTCTGCTTAAGCTCCACGAATCTCTTAAACAGAATAGACTTCTGCATGGTGGAGATAAACTTTGCTTCAAATTTAGCTTGGAAATGCTCCCATGAGATATCCTCTTCAAGGGTCTCAAGTGTGACAGAGTTCTACCACTCCATTGCTCTTCCCACTAACTGCCTTGATGCAAGTTTCCTCTTTGTTGCATCATCAATACCCATATCCTTGAAGATTTGTACACAAATATCCATCCAACTTTGAACCTCTTCAACTGGTTCAGTGCCGTTGAACTGTTTCCTTCCCAATGATGTAAAGTCTTTGCATAACTTTGCAAATTCTGCAGCTCTAGGCACTGGAACTTCAACATCAACCGTAGCTGCCACTGGAGCGGGATTCCTTCGAAGGCATGATTCAATCATAGCTTCAAACATAGTTGGGTAATCAGGTGCCCCGCCATTACCCCCTCCAGGCATAGCTTCTTCCTAAGCAGAATGTCTCGTATAACGTCGACTCATTCTAAATCTACAATTTAGAACGATTAGCCACTTTCAAGAAAAACTGCTAAAGGAAGTACAACGCTACTACTATATATGCTAATACATATAGTAAGCATCCAACTGAAATCTACAAATACATCTCTCATACGTAATTACGTCTTCAAACTTTGGCCAAAACCGTTGACCAGAACTCTGATACCAAATGTGATGATTTCCCATAACCCTACACTAAACAAGAGGAATAATGCGCTAAAAGGTGTGCTAGGCAGCTATGGACGATCATCAAGGTATGGTAGATAAATGAATCATGTTATAAACTCACAACGCAAGGATAAAATATAATAGAATATATACAACAGGTAGTGATAGTGAAGCAGAAAAACACCAAGCTTTCTTGATAACTAGAAAGTATTTCCCATACATGTGGGAATCACTAACAGTGTTTATACAATTTGCCTCACTACATCACTCAAGGAAAAAGCAAACAGTGGAAACCAATACTAGATAGTAATAAAACTGGTACGTGAGCCTCCTGCTCGCCATCGATCAACATCGTCGTCCTCACTAAAGCAATACCTGCCACCTGTTACTCAGTCTGCCCATCCAAAACCGGATGAACAACCAAGGTAATAAGATGAAACATAAAACCTTGAGTCAGACAATAGTCTTAGTGAGCGATAAAACAGTTAACAAACTTCATCAATAAAGTATATGAGAATGGGGGTAAACAACAACTAATCTAGCCAGTTCCAGAGAAGAACTTACACCTGCCTTCCCCACAACATGACAGTGATAGACTTTACGATCCATACACCAAAAGGGACAACAATTCAGCCATGGCAACCAGAACAACCATTCATACATTCATTATCATAACATGCATTCAAACGTCCATGATTGACTCTGACTATCACCGTCAACCTTGCTTTGGAACCCTAGACCATACACGACAACCTGGTTCTAACAAAACTCCACACGTTATACTCAACATGTGTCTAGGCCATACACGACGCCCAGGGCACTCGACCTACAACTAGTCTTCAATTTTACCGCTTACTTTGGATTCGCTAGAAACTATGACAACTACAGTTCCTTGGCCTTCTCATATCTAGTCGTTATCAATTACGACTATTAATCAGCTCATAACACCTTAGAGCCGTCACTCAACACGAACTCAATACACCCTTTAGTCGTCATACCATTCATTGTTCAACTCCGATGAACGAACATTTTTCAACAGTTCAAAACTTCTCAATTGAATTCACTTTGAAGTCACATCATCACCGGAAATGCCCGACCAGAAATAACCGACCGGAATAGGCCGACCCAACTTTAGTCCGACCCAACTTTATGCCGACCCAACTTTAGTCCGACCCACATTATTCCAACCCACTTTGTGCTGACTAGGCCAACCCCCTTTTAAATGACTAGGCCGACCCACTTTCTAGTGACTAGGCCGACCCACTTATGGCCGATACAACTTATGGTCGATCCAACTTATGGCCGACCCAAAACTTGCATATTGCAATTCAACTCCGATTTCGACCAAAACTTCGCCAAATGATAAATCCGACGAAACTAACTCATCCAATTCATCCAAAAGTATTGCAATCATGTTATGAAATCAACAATATCATCAATATGACAATCTATCAATCATAATGTCAAATTCACCCAAAAAAACCCATAAATATGCATATGAACAAAAACCATGGATCTAACTTGCATATTCGTATGAAATATCATAGAAATTACCTATCTAAACTTGCTAAATCGGATCCTAGGGTGATCTATATGAAAATGAACTTACCAATGCACAGATCTAAGACAAAACACTTGAATTTGATGAAAAACTTGATCTACTACTCATACACTTCATTGAATCCATGTGAGAGATGTAAATCACTCACCGATTCTCCAAAAAAAGCTAAAATGGTAGAAATAAGAACCCAGACAGCAAGCACCTCGCACCAAACACCTTGATCCGATGAATCCTTGCTTCAATTGATGTAGATCTAACCTCTAATGGTGTAGATCTACGATTTCCCTCCTTGGATTTGGATTTTTAATGGTGGAAAGGTGTTAGAGGAAGAAGGAGATCAATGCATCCAAATAAGAGAATGGGATAGTAAACTTTTTCCCTCCTCTCTCACCCCCTATTTATAGGATTCCACCAGCCCACTAATGAACCTTCTCAAATCAGCCCACTAAGGCTCCAAAACCTGAACAACCAACCATTAAACCTTAAAACAACGATTATTCCCAAATCGCTGAGCCATATCTTTAATGTAACCTCTTTATGGAAAGGCAATCATCAATTCCTGTAACACCCCACGCCCGCTAAGGTCACTCATACCAGGGGAATGCCTTAGTTTCGGTGAAGTATTTTAAGTGAATATAGAACAGTAAAATTACAGCAAGACAGATATAAATAATACTTGAAAATTTAAATCATCATTTCATTGCAACGGAAAGTAATACATGTTTGGTTACATCACAAAACCATAAACCAGAGTCAAGTACATAATATCCATCTTGATAAAATAGAAGTACATAATCCCACTACATAACTAATAGCCATAAAAGGAAAGATAAGCTCGGCTTCACTTCATAGGTCCAAGCTCCATAGGATAGATACAGCAATCAGATCAAAGCCCACTAGCACCAGGCCCACTCTAATAACCTGGGGTTGGGGGAAAAAGATAAAAACAACGGGGTCAGACATAAGTCTGAGTGAGTCCTATAACCCTAACAATACAATCATTAAAATAACCAGAGAAGACATAAGTTGATATACGGTAACGACTGGGGATGAATGGCTACACTAAGCAGCTTGGTAAACTTAGGATAAACTAAGATCACCGTAAAGACGCATTTATCCACCCAAGGATAATTACTAGATTACACCGCCCCAGACTTATCCACCCAAAAGTAATTCCTACACTGCACCACACCAGTTTTACCTACCTAAGATTAATTCCTACTTAAAGGTTGATCCCACTAAATGTACTTAGTAATTTTTACCCAGTAGTTTCTAGTACCCCTACATAGGTGCCGTCTGCCCCTATCATTACTAGGTGTACCCACTACTCCCAAGCGATCGGCTCCCTAACGTAGATACCCGTGCTGGTCCCACAATGGGGTGTATCATTTCCCCAAGTGGCAACCTGATAATATCAACGGTGCACGGCTTTATACCTACACGATGCAACAACGATTTACTAACCAGCCCGGGTCCACACACGCATATGAAACCCGTTGGTCCTACGTTGCCACCGCTAACCCGTTTTTGGCCTCTTATAGTCAAGCCCAATATGCGTGTCCCGTCACTCGACTTGGGTCGAGCCCACAAAGATACGTTTGGGATATTGGTTGAGATGGGCCCCCACAAGCTACCACCTAAGCTTGTTAATTTTATCTAGTGTATCCCACTTAACCCCTTTAACCATGTCTACTTACATGTTATAAATACTTTGGTTAAGTCATTAATCATATTTTAATTACCTTTCAAGGCACCCACTAGATTTCCACATGACACCCAAGTCCTTTACTTAATTCCCACATGCCACCCGAGGCACTTACTTAACCCCTTAATCATGTTTAATTACATGTTCCACTTTGGTTAAGTATTCTAATCGTGTTTTCTATTGCCACCCAAGGCAACCCACTAGTTTTCTCATGCCACCCAAGGCACCCACTTAACCCTCAAGCCCCACTACATGCTTATATGGTTAAGTGTTTCTTAATTAATTAAGACCGTGATCCTCATAAAGACCTCTCACATTAGACTATCTTTTATGACCGCTGGTTAAGCCGGTTGGGTCCGGGCAGCCTTATGTCATAACCGAGTCTAACCTCGTGTCTTTACATTAATCACGTATTTAGTTTGTGCCTAAGACCTCTCACATTGGGCTAACATTTGTAGCAACTGGTTAAGCCGGTTGGGTCCGGGCAGTTTTACGCTACAACTGAGTCCAACCTCGTGTCTTAGTCGATTAATTACACCTAATTAATCACCCTCATAATTTATATTAATTATCCCTAATTAATATCAAGTTTTTCATAACATGGGTAGACCTAACTCAATAGGTAAATTCCCATGGGGTAGACCTAACTCAATAGGTAAATTCCCACTTATGTTAATTTATTTATTTTTATGGTATGCTTAATCATACCCAATCATACTTTAATTAATTTATTAACCCCATCGTTCCCCACGCAAATCGTTCTCATTTCACGACATAAATAAAGGGAAGATCCATCGCAAATATCATGGGTTTAACCAAATCTTAGTATATAACTTTGTCATGGGTTAAGAGGATGTCAACTTGCATATATGAGCATATATTAACCCAACTACATTTAACCCAAACTTGCATATTATCGCACATGACTTGCATAACATATCGCATATGAACTGACATATTATTATACACATATCTTGCATAACATGTTGAACTTGCATATAAGCATTCACATAACTTACATAAGCACACATAACTTGCATAACATGTTGAACTTGCATATAAGCATTCACATACTTGCATATTAACAAACATGCAACTTGCATAGCATATCTTGCATATTAACATACATGTAACTTGCATATTAACAAACATGTAACTTGCATAGCATATCTTGCATATTAACATACATGTAACTTGCATATTAACAAACATGTAACTTGCATAGCATATCTTGCATATTAACATACATGTAACTTGCATAGCATATATTATCATACATGTAACTTGCATATGAACTTGTTAAACATGCATAAACCCACTTGTTAAATATGCATAAAACAACTTATTAATCATGCATATTATCACATACTTAGCATGCATAGAATCACATACTAAACTTGCATAATATCATATACTTAGCATGCATAGAATCACATACTCATTATGCATAATATCACCTACTTAGCATGCATAGAATCACATACTCATTATGCATAATATCACCTACTTAGCATGCATAGAATCACATACTCATCATGCATAAACCACATACTTAACTTGCATAAAATCAATTACTTATTATGCATAAACCCACATATCCAACTTGCATAAACTCTCATATAAACTTACATATTCAACATGCATAAACTCACATATTCAACTTGCATAAACTTACATATTCAACATAGGATTAATATTATACATAGATTAGCATATCATTACAAATGATTCAAACTCACAAATCCGCATTCAAGACCATAAGTCTCATTACACCTAATCTACTTATCTTAACAATTGATCATCAAAGTGATAGAAACTCACCACTAGCAATTTGCACTCCAAATGAAGAAGATTAAGATGCTTAGAATGGATTAGAAGTTGATTAGAGAGGTTGATTAACTTGCTTTCCTTCATTGATTTGTGGAGGCCATGATCAAGTTTCATTTTGCCATAGTTTAGTTACAAGATTTAATTATGAATGAATTAGGGTAGGGTTGTGGTCTTATTTATAGGATTAGGTTGCATTTTAGACCCTTAGATTAACCCTAGATTAGATTAGGACCCTTAGATCTCGGAACTCTCCAGAAATCAGCCCTAAGACCAAGCCCAAACCCCAAACTGGTGCACCCAACCACAGAACTCTCTAGAAACTGTGCAGGTTTCTTGGCTCGGCACGGGCGCACTTCCCAAGTGCGCCAGTCTATTTTTGTACTGGCGCACTTCACAAGTGCGCCAGTGCATTTTTGTTCTGGCGCACTTCACAAGTGCGCCAGTGCATTTCTGGCCTGTTCCGGTTCTTCTGCCTAACTTCGTTCGTCCATATCTCTTTCATACGGACTCCGATTCTCGAAAACTCGGACTCTATTTCGCGTATTTTTCCGAGACGAACGCAATGACGCAACCCGTTACCCTTGATTCCCACATCTGGGATTAGTTATTCTGTAATTAGTGAATTTTAGCATTAACCGAAATTCGGGGTGTTACATTCTCCCCTCCTTAAAGGATTTCGTCCCCGAAATCTCTAAGCTAAGGAGAATGCATATCCTACCATCCAAACAACCATCTACTCAATCCATCAAACACGGGCATCCATTGTCCTTAAACAATTTCTAATGATGTATGAGCATATGCGAAAAGTGTGTGTATATGTTCCCTATCTAATGTACGAACATATGCAAACCATGATAGTGCCATGCATCCAATATGTATGCGAGATAACCCTATCGACACATACCGTATCTATATGAGTGCACAATCATTCACCAAAATGCATCATCCATATGATAACACAATCATTATACATCCATCAATATAGCTAACTACACACAATTTTATGCAATATGCAATATGAAGTGATTGAGCTGATCTAGTGCCTAGAGTGTGTATATATGCATCCACGAGCAACCACTAGCAAACACTTGCATCCACTTGCATCCATCAACCATAACATGTCTCAAACACATGTTTCAACCATAGGTTTTCCCTATCTAAAGGTCAAACAGGACTAACGAGAGGACCTACTAAAGATAAGATAAGTACTAGGCAAGCGATAAAGGAGAAGTTAAAAGACATACTCTCCAAAAGAAATGGATACAAAGAACGCATCTTCGCTTCCGTCTCCCAAGTAGCATTTCTTTCGTCATCTCCCCATTGCACTCTAGCTAGCTGAACTTCTTTGTTCCTCAACTTCCTAGTCTCTGACCCAATGATGCGAGTAGGAGCTCGTCGAATCGTCTCATCGCGCTCTAACTCTACTTCTTTAAGCAAACTCGGCTCTACCACCTCAGCGGTCTTATGTAAGCACTTCCTCAAATGGGACACATGAAATACATCCGGTACACCACTAAGTCTGTCAGGCAACTCCACTCTATATGCCATCCGTCCAATTCTTTCCTTAATGGGAAATGGCCCTACAAACCTTGGTACTCACTTCCTAACAGATCCAAAGTGAACCACATTCCGTAACGGAGATACCTTGATAAAAAGCATGTCCTAATATCAAACTCAAGCTCTGTTCTCCTCTTATCCGCATAAGATTTTTGCCTATCCTGTGCTGCTTTCCTCCTTCTTCGAATCAAGTCAATCTTCTCTGAAGACTCTCTAATCACATCGGCCCAACCAAGATCTAATCCGTAGATTTCCACCAACATGTAGGTGATCAACAAGGCCTTCCATAAAGAGCTTCGAAAGGAGCCATACCAATACTGGACTGAAAGCTGCCATTATATGCGAACTCCACCAATGGAAGATGCTCTTCCCATGTACCTCCAAAATCCAAAATACATAACCTCAAAAGATCTTCTAAGATACGATTCACCCTCTCGGTCTAACCGTCCGTCTGATGATGATATGCGGTGCTCAAACACAACTGAGTCCCTACCGCCTCTTGCAAACTCTTCCAAAACTCACTAGTGAAGATAGGATCTCGATCGCTCACTATACTGGAAGGTACACCATGCAATCTAATACTCCCTTGAAGGTAAACTGAAGCTAGACATGGAATAGTCCTCTTGCTCTTCACGGGTATGAAATGGGCACACTTAGTAAGTCTATCTACCATAAGCCCAATCCCCGTATTACCCTTCCTTGATTTTGGTAATCCAACGAGACACTATCCCACTTCCCATTACGGAACTTCCAACGGGTGAAGCAACCCTCCGGGTTTCTTCTGTTCCGCTTTCACTTGTTAGCACACCAAGCATCTAGCGACATACTTGGCCGCGTCTTCCTTCATATTGGCCCAAAAGAAAACTTGCTTCATGTCTTGGTACATCTTGTCCCTACTGGGTTGAATGGTCATCTTCGATCGATGTGCATCATCAAGTATAGCCTTCCTCAAATCCTCGTCTTGCGGTACACAATGTCCACCGTCTCTACGCAACCACCCCTTACCATCTAGGGTGTACCTACTCAAATGGCTGGACGACTCCCCTCCTTATGAGCTTCTCTACTAACTCAACCAATTGTGGGTCGTCCCGCTGTGCTCTGCCAATACGCCCCAAAAGAGTAGGCCTAACCTCCAAGGAGGCTAGCAAACCGGATACAGAATCAACGGAAGGTCTAAGTCAAACATAGAAATAAATTCTAAACTCTATAGTTCAACGGACAACCTTTTTCTTCTTAAGACGTCTGCTACCATGTTTCCCTTGTTAGGGGTATACGCTATCTCAAACTCATAAGATGCTAAGAATCCTATCCAAAATCGTCACAACTGTCCATCTCTCACGCAGACCACCCTAGTCGAATTCGACATCCCCCAAATGCAAGCCCCAAAGGCCGAAACCAATATCAGACAAACACCCAAGGCACATCTCCTTCGAGTTCAGGCAACCTACGTGAGATGATACTAAAAATAATAATAATAATGGCTAAACAATTAAGCCTTTGACCAACTTTGGATGTCCTCGCCAGTCTCGCTCCAAAACCACCGTTTATCCTATAACTGGCTTTGCTCACCCTATTGAGCACATACGAAAACTTATTACGCTCCTTGAAAAGACCAAGATGTCATTTACAAAGGCCATCACAAACTTATTTAGGTACTCCCTGAACACCCTTCTCTTCCAATCAACAAAGTATGCAGGGGCGTTCGTCAAACCAAATAGCATCACCAGCCACTCATAAAACCATCCGGAGTCCTAAAGACAATCTTCTCTATACTATCGTCAGCCACTCTCAACTGACGAAACCATGTGGCTTAGTCCAACTGCGAAAATACTGAGGCGCCAACCAACTGATCAAAGAGATCATCAATCTTTGGCAATGGGTGTCTATTCTTCTTTGTGAGTTTATTTAGTTCTCTTTAGCCTACACAAAGTCTGAGGGACCCATCCGCCTTCATGGCAAAAACTACTGGAGCGCCCCACTCCGATATACTTCTTCTTATGAACCCCTTCTCAAGCAATCGCCTACTTACTTATGGAGTTCCCTCCTCTCACGAGGAGCCTTGTGGCACACTGGCCAAGTCACTGGTTTGGCATTGTTTACCAGATATATTCGGAAGTCAATCTCCCGCTCCGGAGGTAAGCCCTTCACCTTCTCAAACACATCCGAGTGTTCCCGGACCACTTCTAACAGATCGCAAACTCTCGACCGACGTGTCAAGCGATTCTAGATAACTTAGCATAACAGATTCTATGGGATTACAAGAGATCTCGAGAGTGTTACCCAAGCGGGTCATAAGCCTAACAACTCTCCCTTCAAAATCAAGAACGGCACCCCTACTGGATAACCAGTCCATGCCCCAAAACTAACCCATAGTCCGTGAAGCCCAACAAGCATCACATCCAAACTCAACGCTAAGTATAGAAACTTTCAAACCCAAACACATCATGGAGCCCCAATTGGGTTTGAAACAACTAAGGGATCATCTACCAAACTGGTGTCTAAGTGCAGTGACTCAACTAACAATGATGAGATAAACGAACTCGATGCGTCAGAATCAAATAAAGTTCGAATCAGATAATATAGAAATCCCAGATTCCAACCTAGACGGTCCTATCCCCATCTGGTACACTAGCCGTGAGGGAATACAACCACCCTCCAGGAGATTCCGAACCTTGCCTTTGCCCCTTAGGATAATCCTAATAAAATGTCCTATTCCTCCCAAAAGGATAACGACTAGCCTTCTTCTTCTTCCCATTCTCCACTCGTAACCTCCCACCAATGAGGTTTCGTCCTTCATTAACCAAACAACTATTAGAGCCTTCCTCCCATCGTCCATCCAATAAGTACTTACAAGTCCTCCTCCTTCTTGAACCAACTTCTAATCTGATTTACGTCTAAGTCCCTTGAAGCGGTTTTCCATTCTTATCTATCTTAGAAAGATCATCTACACACGGAGGGGGAAACTCAAACCGAGAGAGAAAGAGATTCAAACGGAGAATTCGAAAGATAAAGATATGGCTATCGGGGATTACGCTTTTCTCTCAAAAACTTTTCTCTTAAAAGACATGTTTTTGAAAATACTCCTTCAAAAATTTTCTTAGAAAAATAGTTTTTCTAAAAATTTTATCTGTTCTGGTAACCTTAAGCTCTGATACCACGTGTAACACCCCACGCCCGCTAAGGTCACTCATACCAGGGGAATGCCTTAGTTTCGGTGAAGTATTTTAAGTGAATATAGAACAGTAAAATTACAGCAAGACAGATATAAATAATACTTGAAAATTTAAATCATCATTTCATTGCAACGAAAAGTAATACATGTTTGGTTACATCACAAAACCATAAACCAGAGTCAAGTACATAATATCCATCTTGATAAAATAGAAGTACATAATCCCACTACATAACTAATAGCCATAAAAGGAAAGATAAGCTCGGCTTCACTTCATAGGTCCAAGCTCCATAGGATAGATACAGCAATCAGATCAAAGCCCACTAGCACCAGGCCCACTCTAATAACCTGGGGTTGGGGGAAAAAGATAAAAACAACGGGGTCAGACATAAGTCTGAGTGAGTCCTATAACCCTAACAATACAATCATTAAAATAACCAGAGAAGACATAAGTTGATATACGGTAACGACTGGGGATGAATGGCTACACTAAGCAGCTTGGTAAACTTAGGATAAACTAAGATCACCGTAAAGACGCATTTATCCACCCAAGGATAATTACTAGATTACACCGCCCCAGACTTATCCACCCAAAAGTAATTCCTACACTGCACCACACCAGTTTTACCTACCTAAGATTAATTCCTACTTAAAGGTTGATCCCACTAAATGTACTTAGTAATTTTTACCCAGTAGTTTCTAGTACCCCTACATAGGTGCCGTCTGCCCCTATCATTACTAGGTGTACCCACTACTCCCAAGCGATCGGCTCCCTAACGTAGATACCCGTGCTGGTCCCACAATGGGGTGTATCATTTCCCCAAGTGGCAACCTGATAATATCAACGGTGCACGGCTTTATACCTACACGATGCAACAACGATTTACTAACCAGCCCGGGTCCACACACGCATATGAAACCCGTTGGTCCTACGTTGCCACCGCTAACCCGTTTTTGGCCTCTTATAGTCAAGCCCAATATGCGTGTCCCGTCACTCGACTTGGGTCGAGCCCACAAAGATACGTTTGGGATATTGGTTGAGATGGGCCCCCACAAGCTACCACCTAAGCTTGTTAATTTTATCTAGTGTATCCCACTTAACCCCTTTAACCATGTCTACTTACATGTTATAAATACTTTGGTTAAGTCATTAATCATATTTTAATTACCTTTCAAGGCACCCACTAGATTTCCACATGACACCCAAGTCCTTTACTTAATTCCCACATGCCACCCGAGGCACTTACTTAACCCCTTAATCATGTTTAATTACATGTTCCACTTTGGTTAAGTATTCTAATCGTGTTTTCTATTGCCACCCAAGGCAACCCACTAGTTTTCTCATGCCACCCAAGGCACCCACTTAACCCTCAAGCCCCACTACATGCTTATATGGTTAAGTGTTTCTTAATTAATTAAGACCGTGATCCTCATAAAGACCTCTCACATTAGACTATCTTTTATGACCGCTGGTTAAGCCGGTTGGGTCCGGGCAGCCTTATGTCATAACCGAGTCTAACCTCGTGTCTTTACATTAATCACGTATTTAGTTTGTGCCTAAGACCTCTCACATTGGGCTAACATTTGTAGCAACTGGTTAAGCCGGTTGGGTCCGGGCAGTTTTACGCTACAACTGAGTCCAACCTCGTGTCTTAGTCGATTAATTACACCTAATTAATCACCCTCATAATTTATATTAATTATCCCTAATTAATATCAAGTTTTTCATAACATGGGTAGACCTAACTCAATAGGTAAATTCCCATGGGGTAGACCTAACTCAATAGGTAAATTCCCACTTATGTTAATTTATTTATTTTTATGGTATGCTTAATCATACCCAATCATACTTTAATTAATTTATTAACCCCATCGTTCCCCACGCAAATCGTTCTCATTTCACGACATAAATAAAGGGAAGATCCATCGCAAATATCATGGGTTTAACCAAATCTTAGTATATAACTTTGTCATGGGTTAAGAGGATGTCAACTTGCATATATGAGCATATATTAACCCAACTACATTTAACCCAAACTTGCATATTATCGCACATGACTTGCATAACATATCGCATATGAACTGGCATATTATTATACACATATCTTGCATAACATGTTGAACTTGCATATAAGCATTCACATAACTTACATAAGCACACATAACTTGCATAACATGTTGAACTTGCATATAAGCATTCACATACTTGCATATTAACAAACATGCAACTTGCATAGCATATCTTGCATATTAACATACATGTAACTTGCATATTAACAAACATGTAACTTGCATAGCATATCTTGCATATTAACATACATGTAACTTGCATATTAACAAACATGTAACTTGCATAGCATATCTTGCATATTAACATACATGTAACTTGCATAGCATATATTATCATACATGTAACTTGCATATGAACTTGTTAAACATGCATAAACCCACTTGTTAAATATGCATAAAACAACTTATTAATCATGCATATTATCACATACTTAGCATGCATAGAATCACATACTAAACTTGCATAATATCATATACTTAGCATGCATAGAATCACATACTCATTATGCATAATATCACCTACTTAGCATGCATAGAATCACATACTCATTATGCATAATATCACCTACTTAGCATGCATAGAATCACATACTCATCATGCATAAACCACATACTTAACTTGCATAAAATCAATTACTTATTATGCATAAACCCACATATCCAACTTGCATAAACTCTCATATAAACTTACATATTCAACATGCATAAACTCACATATTCAACTTGCATAAACTTACATATTCAACATAGGATTAATATTATACATAGATTAGCATATCATTACAAATGATTCAAACTCACAAATCCGCATTCAAGACCATAAGTCTCATTACACCTAATCTACTTATCTTAACAATTGATCATCAAAGTGATAGAAACTCACCACTAGCAATTTGCACTCCAAATGAAGAAGATTAAGATGCTTAGAATGGATTAGAAGTTGATTAGAGAGGTTGATTAACTTGCTTTCCTTCATTGATTTGTGGAGGCCATGATCAAGTTTCATTTTGCCATAGTTTAGTTACAAGATTTAATTATGAATGAATTAGGGTAGGGTTGTGGTCTTATTTATAGGATTAGGTTGCATTTTAGACCCTTAGATTAACCCTAGATTAGATTAGGACCCTTAGATCTCGGAACTCTCCAGAAATCAGCCCTAAGACCAAGCCCAAACCCCAAACTGGTGCACCCAACCACAGAACTCTCTAGAAACTGTGCAGGTTTCTTGGCTCGGCACGGGCGCACTTCCCAAGTGCGCCAGTCTATTTTTGTACTGGCGCACTTCACAAGTGCGCCAGTGCATTTTTGTTCTGGCGCACTTCACAAGTGCGCCAGTGCATTTCTGGCCTGTTCCGGGTTCTTCTGCCTAACTTCGTTCGTCCATATCTCTTTCATACGGACTCCGATTCTCGAAAACTCGGACTCTATTTCGCGTATTTTTCCGAGACGAACGCAATGACGCAACCCGTTACCCTTGATTCCCACATCTGGGATTAGTTATTCTGTAATTAGTGAATTTTAGCATTAACCGAAATTCGGGGTGTTACAATTCCTTTCCAATGGCACAGGTCTCACCCTCTGATTTGACCTGAGTCAAAAGTTATGCCCTATACAAGACTAACAGGGGCAAAATGGTCACAAACAAAATTGGTAAAAATTATGGTTATGTCTTACATCCCCATAAAAAACATACTAAAAGATGAGAATTATCCAACCCTCAGGGAATAAAATAAAAAATATTTTACGATCTTCTGATACGTAAAACGCGGGCTGTTACACATAGGGATTGTATGAACATGAACTTGAGTAGGGGTTAAGTAAATTTGTTTGGATAGTGGGTGGGTTAAGTAAATCTGAGGGGGTGGGTAATATTTATATATAGGCCCACAAACTTAACCTAATAGGGTTATGTAATTAAATACACTTAGTGGTAAGAATAACCTGTGGGAATGTTGGAGTTATGTAATTAAAGACACCTTTTTTAGGTAAGCATAACATGCAGAAATGATAGGGTTACGTAAATAAAGACAACTTAGTGGTATACATAACCGATGGAAATCCTAGTGGGGATACAAGACAAGGGAGGGGAGCTTATATCATATTGTGTGGAACCCATTTTAGTCAGTAACCCTTAATAGGTATCGAACGAGTACTCCGAACTAGGTCGGAGTTGGGGCATGCTTATTGGGTTGACTGTAAGAGATCCAAATAAGGGGGATGGTGTGGGAGGCGTAAACCGACCGGGGACATGTGTGTGCATGGGCTGGGAAGAGGGGGCTAAGACGACCGTGACACCAGTAGGTATGGCTATGCACACCAACGAAGGGTTGCAACTTTAGGAAGTGATACCTTCTACTGTGGGGCCGACACAGAGTATCTACGGAGTAGGGGGCTGATCGATTAGGGTAGTAGTTAGGGTACATCGGGACGTATTCCTAAGTCTACCATCTTATAGTTGTTGGGATCATCTCATTCTGGTGATACTAGTATCAGTGCAGTGAATTAGAGTAATCATTAGAGAAGCGTATACACTCTATCATGTTTACCTTGTCATACCTACCTTTTATGATTTTATCTTTCTTATCCACTTATATGCCTGTCATGCTACTTTTACTTATTTACTTGCTAAAAGTAACTGGACTCGCCAGACTTTATGTCTGACACTTTTTGTTTCCTCTTCTTTCTTCTGTTTCCCCCAGGTTCTTAGGGTGGGAATACTCAAGCTTGTCCAGGATTCTGCTATCATTTTGTTGGAGCTGCTTAGATGTATTGCTCAAGCTCCTATCTTTGCTACTGTGGCTATGTTTTTATTTGGGGAATTTGCTTCTTTTATTTTGTGCTCTAATGTTTAAAGTACAAGACAATAGTTTTTATGATGTAATGGTTTTTGTGTATTTCAGACATGTGATGTTTTTGAACCACGATGCTTTATGATTAATAAAGTTTTTAATTCCGCTGTCATTTTATATCTGTCTAGTAATATTTCTGTTTCTGTTTACCTATAACGCTTCACGAAACTTAATGCATTCCCTTTATGAGTGACATTAAAAGACGTGGGGTGTCACACAACCTTTCCTAATTTTTATACTCAAATTTTTCGTTTACAAATTAATTTCGATGCTAGCTAACTATTTAGAGTTATACCAATTTCTTTAGTCAATTACCAATTGTATGAATCATTTTCCATATAAATTTTAAACTTAAAGAAATAAAAATATACCTTAATCACATAAATCCTTTTTCTCTAAATCAGGAATTTGCTCTTCATTTATAGTCTTATTACTGAACACCATTATAGTCACCGTCCCACAATCTCCACTGTCGTGGCACCAGGAAGCTGAACTCGACAACACCCAAATTCCAGCGCCAATCTAGAAGCCTGCAGCGATCCCTAGATTACCCCCAAAATCCACTATTTGAACCTGCGATGTTCCCAAACCTACTCAGATCGCTTCTTCAATCCCATTGCACTGTGAAATCTCTAATCTGCGTACACCCCTGACACCAAAAATCGAACTCAACGCCATCTCCTAACCCATCGAGACTTCACAACCAAACCCCAAAACTCCATCGCAGGTCATCTCAGATTCCTAAACCCAAAATAACCATTGCACAAACCATTGCATAATCATTGCACCACCGCTCGAGTCTCTAATCATCGTCGCTTCCAATGTTACCATCGACATATGATTTCCCCAAAATATCGTGCTCGTAGATTTGATTCCCTCGAACTCGATTTCGATCAGAAGAAGTGAATGTTTTCTTTTTTTTAATTTAAATCGATTGGTTTTGTGGATGGAAACAGAATGAAAGGGGACTGCAAAAAGGAACAAATGGTATGGCTTAAACATCTGGATTTTCGCCGGTTTTAGAAGTGGAGAAAGGAGTGATGGCGATGATTTGAATTTGGGTTACCACGTTTTATAGAGAAGAAAAGAAATGAAAGAGAGAACTGAAATTTTTTGTTTGTTTTGGAATGGAGAAAATACGAAGTCTTTGATCTTAATTTATACAAGCGAAAGAGAACGATAAGAACAACATCGTTTTCACAAGGTACTGGTAGCTTAGGTTAGGTTTGCAGAAGAAACTTCGTTTGAAACGAATAGGAAGTTAGAGTATGCGTTGGAAAGAATAGGTTGTACCTATTATTTAAATATATTTATTTATTTTGATTTGAATTGATGTGATCTCTTATTTAATTCAAAATTTCGAATTCCTATTTGAACGCAACAACAGGCATTTCTATGGTTTAACCACTATTCTGAACACACAGGGACATGTTTCAAAGCCTTATTCGATCATATGGAGAAGATATTATTTTAAATCAATATAAATTAAATTCAAAACAATTAACCCCTTGACAATAAATTATTATTATCGTCGTTTCTATTCAAATAGAATTTCGATTAATTGTCTGAATCGTTTTGACTCGTTTTTGAATTGAATTATTTCAGGTTCTCGTATTACAATGATTATATATATTCTAAATAAATCGTATTTCGATTATTAAATCGATAACTCAATATAAAATCGATTTATATTATCAACTCAATGTTTAAAACAATATTAAATATTTAAAATAAATCAACAAAAATCCGGGTCGTTACACTTCACAGGACCACATTCATAAAATTCATAAAATTCATCTCCCATGTCCATCCCTATAGCCCCCTTGCATTTATAACTTAAATTATTTCTAAATTTTTATAACATTCCTCAGAGTTAAACTGGTAGATTTATACTAGGTTTTAACATGCAATTTCACATTTTTTTGGAAGTTACATGTATAATGTATATTTTTAGGTACAGGCATGTTAATTGTTTGCTTCATATTCAAATGAATGTTAATTGTTCTCTAGACATTTATAATTCTGAAAGCAAGTCATTCAAGAAACTATAAATCAAATCTTTCATTCAAACATATACACATGCCAGTGTTCAACCATTGTATATCGGTTTTATTTCTATACTTGGTAGTCTTTTTCCCTTTTTAAAGTTTTTCAAGTGTCATATGTCAAACTCGTATTTTAGATTAATAAGCTAGTAGACAAAGCAATTCATACATAAATATAAGGTAAGGCAAATGTACACAACAATTCATACATATGAAATCCAAGCATTCAAACACAATGCAGTCATTTGAACATGAATATCCAATTCCCCAGTCCCTTCACCTAAATGGTTAGTTCCCTAACTTAAATTATAGCTAAGTCTAAAACGCCACCTTGGACTTGACTATTTACAATTTTTGATGGTCATATTCCTCACATTGAACACAATGTACACAATGCATGGGTCCTCCTTATTATCTGTTATCCCAGTCACACAAAGGCCTATTGGGCTTAAAAATGCCATGTACATACCTAGCATCCTACCTGATGCTAGGTAGACTAATGCAAACCTGGTGACAAGCACTATTCTGACCCCTTTTCTTTGTTACTAGTTAGGTTTCCAAACTGTTTTTCCCTAAGTCTTTCCCCATGCACCCAACTATATGCATGAAATCCCCATCAATAATGATATACATTTTTTATAGTATCCTCAGTGTATACTGATGCAAACAACCATCCAAGACATAGTATACTTATGCAACCATTCTAAATTAAATGAATCAGAACATTCATAAATTAAACTTAGACTATATCAACTACAACAATTTCCCAAATTTTATATCATAGAATGTGTGTTTTTTATACAATGAATTCAATATATAACAAATGCAAACATTTGGAACACATTCATTACTTAACATAGGAAATGTACATTCAGACATGGGACGTTTATTGCTCCACTTACCATTTTATATAAGAATAAACATAAGCATATATCTTCTTATTTATGCTGCCTATTCTTATTCATTCAACCCCATATACACATCAAAGTGCACAACAAATCTATTATTTTATGTCAGATCTATATAAACTTTCTTACTTATAAAGCAGTATTGCTCATCTATTTCAATCTTTGAGATATATTCAAATCTAAATAGCATCCATTCATAAAACCTTCAATACTATTTATCAATCAACATTTCTATTTTAACTGCACGAATCCTATAACCAAACAAACATAGAAAAGGGCTGCCTAAAATAGGTCTTAATGCCTAATTGAAAAATGAATCATACTCACTTATATTTTTTTTCCTATCGGCTTCTATCTTTCAAATCCTCAAGTTGGCCTCTGATCCTACTCGATCTGTTGCCGTTCTCCCTCTCCATTCCATTCCTATTTTATTGCAAGAAGAAAGCTTATGATTTCCCCAGTTTGGCTTACGAAATCCACTTTCGATTTTATCTTGTTTTGTTTGCTAAGCGATAACGGTAATCGGGTGGCCTCTCTTTTCTTTTAATTTATTCGTTTACCCGACTAGGGTTTCTCCCCTTACCATTACCTATTTTACCCCTAGGCCTTATACTAGTTTTTATAATGCTTAATGAGAATTAGAGAGAATTTCATTTGATTTTTTATTGAGTGATAAGATTGATACAAAGACTATGTATTTATACATAAAGATGTAACAGCTAGTATAATACTTGCCGTATATAACATTGTAACGGCTAATACCTTGCTGATTATAACATTGTAACGACTAGTATAATGCTTGCCTTATATAACATTATAATGGCTAATACTTGCTGATTATAACAATAGTCAAGCCCCAGCCTGTAAGTGAACCCAATACGATGTATATGAGACCTTATTCAAAATGAACGACTGTGATGAATGATGACAGCATCTTTATTATTTCGTTACTCTCCCTCAAACTAAACAAGGGTTCCCATTTCTATCTCCGCCTCCATCAACTACTTTCCCATTTCTATCTCTATATCCATCAACGACTTTTAGATCCTCTCTCAATCTCAAAAAATTATTGGCAGACAAAGCTTTTGTAAGCATATCAGCTCGCTGATAATATGCGAGGACATGATAAACCGCCAGTTTTCCTGTCTGAGTTTTGTCTCTAACAAAATGAAGATCAATTTCTAGATGCTTCGTCCTCGAATGTTGAATCGGATTGAGTGATAGAGACACCGTACTCTTATTGTCACACCAAATAATAGGCTTTCGGTTTAGAGTAAACCCTAGCTCCTCCAATAGTGACTGTATCCAAGTAACTTCCACCGTTGCGCTTGCCAAGGCTCGATACTCCGCCTCCGTACTGGACCTGGAAGTTGTTTGTTGCTTTTTTATACACTAAGATACTATGTTAGATCCAAGATAAACACAGTACCCTGAGACTGATCTTCGATCATCACTATCGTTTGCCCAATCTGCATCACTAAAACACTGTAATCTAAGTTCTTTCTCAGATTTTATTATTATACCATGGTATTTTGTTCCTTGCAAGTATCGTAGTATTCTTTTAAGTGTTATCCAATGTTCTAATAGAGGATTCTGCATGTGTCGACTTAATTTGTTAACACTATAACATATATCTGGACGTGCACCAGTTGCATTTTGAAGAGCTCCTATTAAGCTTCTATGTTCCTTGATGTTGTTGATGGCTTCAACTGTGTATTTATAAAGTCTTAGGTTGCTTGACATTGGCATTGGTAATGAATTGGCTTGATGCATTTTAGCCCTTTCCAAGATTTCTGAAATGTAATTTTTTTGAGATAAGAATAATTCTCTATTATTTTTCTTGATAATTTGTATTAAGAATTTTTTTTAGTTCCCTCATGTCTTTTATAGCAAAATTTTGATCTACTCTTTGTATGATGCTGTTTGTTTCTTGGCAACTGTCTCCTGTTATCAACGTATCATCTACGTATACCAAATTATAAACACTTCCATGTGTGCTTCTCATCATGTATAACGAGTTATCTAATTTAGCTTGTAAGAAATTCATGTTGGATAAGGTTAACTTGAATTTTCATACCAAGGCCTCGAAGCTTGTTTTAAACCATATATAGCCTTATGTAACTTACATACTTTGTTGCCATAATTGTAAACTTCGGGTTGATGCATATAAACTTCTTCAGTCAACTCCCCATTTAAGAAAGCGTTGTTGACATCCAACTGCCTTACACTCCATCCTTTGCTCATAGCAATGGTTATTATGATTCTAATTGTTGTGGGTTTTATGCCTGGAGAAAAAGTCTCATTGAATTCAAATCCAAATTATTGTGCATAACCCTTAGCGACCAATCTAGCTTTGTACTTATCAATAGTTCCATCCTCCTTCTTTAATTTGAATACCCATCTACATCTAATGATGCTATTATGTTTAGGTGGTGTCAGCAAACTCCATGTATTATTTTTCATGAGAGCCTGATATTCAACATCCATAGCCACTTTTCACTTTTCTGATTTTATCGCTTGCTCAAAGTTGATTGGTTCAGCTTCAATAACTGAGATGTTATACACTTTAGGTTCTTATATGCCACTCTTTAACCTTGTTATCATATGATGTCCTTGCTGTGTTTGTTGGTGCCTGTCAGTATTGCTGCTTGTCCCTGTTTCGGTATCACTGATTGCTACTGTATCATCACTACTTTGTATATCTTGGTTGGTTTGATGTGTGTGCATACTTTCTGAACTATTCTGAGATTCATTTGTATTTGCATATGTTACTTCCATGGAGTCATTCTGCATGCTGATGTCTAGCTGATCTTCGCTAATGCCATCAATAGGTGGTTCAGCAAGTAACTGTTTGAATTGATCTCCCTTGACAGAATGTTCTTCATTATCTTTTGTTTCTTGTTTTCCAGCAAATGGAAAAGTGTTTTCATCAAAAACTACATGTCCAGAAATATAAATTCTTCCATTTTTGTCTAAGCATTTATATCCTTTTTGATTCTGAGCATACCCAATGAAAGTGCATGGGCTTGATCTCATGCTCAGTTTGTGCCTGTTGTAGTCTCTTAAGCATGGAAAACACAGACAACCATATTTTTTTAAAAAAAAAACTGTAATCTGGTCTAACATTATATATCATTTCATGCGGAGTTTGTTATATAAAACTTTAGTTGGTAATTTGTTGATAAGAAAAGCTGAAGTGTAGAAAGCTTCATTCCAATATTTCATTGGTACTGAGCCTTGAGACATTAGTGTTAGACTAGTCTCTACAATGTGCCCGTGTTTTCTTTCAACCAAACCATTTTGTTCAGATGTGTGAGGACAAGTCAGCCTATGTTTGATTCCTCTTTTAATAAAATAATTAGTCAATGGCGTAAACTCTCCCCCACCATCTATTTGGATAGTTTTGACATTACAATTAGTTTGTTTTTCCACATGAGTTATGAATTGTATCACAATATTACTTGTTTCTGACTTATTCTTTAGCATTTATATCCAAGTATATCTCGAATAAGCATCCACAAAGGAAAGATAGTACCTGTGTCCTTGATATGAGTTCAGTGGTCCTGGTCCCCACAAATCAGCAACTATCAACTCGAGAGGTTTATTGTACTTCGTTTCAGAATCTTTGAAAGGAAGCTTATGACTTTTGCCAAGTTGGCAGTGTGTACATGTGTGCTCAATAGGTAAATTTTTATTAAAAGAAAAAATTATTATTGCTTAAAGAAGTTTTGACAGTTTCAATGCTAGGATGCCCTAGTCTCATATGCCATGATTCAATACTACATTGCCTTACATCTCCATTACATCCATTGTTACTGCTAACATTAATACCCCTATTACAATCATTATTACTAGTTTCTACATTATTACACCAGATTTTGCCGCTAGAGTTTCCTTTCTTCAAGGTGTCAAACTTGTAAAGCCCATCTTATAAATTACCATGTAGTAATATTTCATGACTTAGTAAATCCTTAACAACACAGAATTTGGGGTGAAATTTAAAAAATAGGTGATTGTCATTAGCAAAATTTGATACACTTAACAAGTTTTTATTAATAGAAGGTACTCTAAGCATTGTGTTTAAATTAAATTGCCTTTTTCCTAGGATAAAACCCTTTCCAATGTGTGTTATACATGCAGTTTTACCATCCCCCATATATAAACATTTCATACCTGAGTAGTTTCTGCTCCCAATGTTAAGATTTTGGAGATTAGTTGTTATGTTATGAGTGGCACTAGAATCTGGGTACCATTCTTCAAAACTGCTATCTTCATTTTTACCTACATCATCATTACTTGTATTCTGACTATTATTTGAATTATTATATCTCTTATTAGAGTTCATCATAACCATGTTGGCTTGGGGTGCCTTCTGAGCTGAATTTTTTGATTATACTGCTGCCCATTGTCAGTATTATACCTGAAATAGCATTTGTTCGCCATGTGACCAAATTTTTGACATATTTGGCATTTTACCCGGTTCTTATTGTTCCATCTGCCACATTGTAATGACCCAACTTTCAAACACCTTGGAAGTAATATCGTTATATAAAAATAAAAGATAGATAGAAGATAAAACTAAAGAAAACATCAGAATCTCACAGCGGAACTTGATCATAACATAACAACCCAAAATATTACATATCATAAGTCAAGTACATTAGAGTACTTCATACATACAGATACATTTCATCACAAAATACATACTTAACATTTGTGATACTAACTTGCAGATAATTATACATAACATCATGGATAAAACAACTTGCAGATAATTATACATAGATAAGCCAACATTCAGATCCTTCCCATCTAGCTACTCCAAAGGTTAAGTCAAGACCTGGATCACTTGTCTACTCATAACAAGTGTTATGAGTACCCAAGAGTTTAAAGGAAACACAGAAAAATAAAATCTGGGTCAGTCAAGGACTGGTGTGAGTAAACGATTTTAAAACAAGTTTAAGAAATAAAATCATACTCATAAGACCATGCCGTAAATACGGAACGGGTTTTTACCTTATGAGAATCAAAACAGTTTGTATATTTAAACCAGATATTATGATAATGTCTAGGGTTTCCACAAATAATTTAGAATCTAGTAGAAATGCTTGCATCTCACATTCTACTTACATAATATACAAAATAAAACCGCTTAACGCTTATGGGTAATGGATTTCCAACTATAACAAGGTATGGAACCACCTTCCGATAGTGTATCTCTAGAGAGGAATACACTGGGTTACACAAGAACTTCTTGTAACCCGGCCACACATGACCGATCACTCATTTCTCCTGAATGTATCGAATGTATATCACCAATGGTTGTGTACGACAACCAATTCCCGAATAGGACAACATCGATAGAATAAGGAATAAAATGAATCTCTGGATAGGTGATTATACACCCAAATAGGAGCTACCCACATAGCCATGCTAAAGTACCAGTGCCACTTTTCAAAACACTGTGTTTCGCAAGCAGATCCGCTCCAAAACGTTGTGCACCAGCTAAAAAACCAGGTGCCAGATCAAATTGCCAAAGTGCTAAAGTGCCACCCTCCAATCACCGTGTTTTCCCTTAAAAATCCGATGCCACACTTGTGATTTCCTGCCATGCCAAAGTACCACTTGGTACTTTCCCAATGCCAAAATACCACCCTCCAGTCACTGTGCCAACCCCCTCTGATCACCACGAACTCCCTTGCCCGATCACTTGCCAAATCCAGAAAATTGCCAAGCCCAGTTCTCGTGCGCTACCCCCTGATCACCACAAAATTACTGCCCCGATCACCTTTTTCCTGCATACGTACACGTGCACGTGCACACGCCAACCAGCCATCGTTGACCACCTCTGCCACCGTTGACCACCTCCTGATCACGCCGCCACCTTCAGATCTCGTTTCCACCATCGCTACAGTGTTTCCACTGTATTCCTCTTATACTGTCGTGATGGATTCATCGGAGAAAGCTCCGACCACTCCTCCCACCGTCAACAGATCGTCGTCCTACTTCTACCACACCACCGTAACCTCCTTACGCTCTGATCCCCCCTGGACCGCACCTCCAGTTCATCACCGTCGTTGCGCAATTCCGTCGAGAACGATGGACATGAAAACATGAACCCTAATCCTATTTTCAAATCGTTTTCAAAATCTACATTATAGATAAATCTTTTTATATTTTTCCTCAAATCCAGGACCTCTCACGCTCCTCTCAGCCTCGCGCCATGTCAGTTCATCCATTGGATAGCTAGAATTTGATCAAAACCCATTTTCTGATCATCCCACTATTCCTCAATCAATACAGCGTTAAAAATCATGAAAACGCCACTAAAAATCATTACTTTGTGTCCTGCTTCCAGTTGTATAATCAAATCATGTTTTCGTATGGTTTGAAATTTCATGTTTACAGAGGCTTACAAAGAACATGTCCGTTTTCTGGTTTCTTGAATCTATTTCCATTTTCTATGTTCTTTTTTGCTTTCAAACAGATTTGGTTGTTGTGTTATATTATAACATGGTAACCTATTGAATCATCTAATATGAACATTACTGATAAATGGAATTGGGAAACAAAGAGTATAAATGACACAGGGTGTACATATGTTTTGGGTTGATCAACATAGGATTTCCACAAATAACACACTACTGTTAAAGTGTATATGCAGGGTATGTTCAAACTTAATAGTCTACAACATATACAAACATAGTAGGAATTACACTAGCAATACAGTAAATGTTTTAACAATGGATCGACAGTTTTCCTTTAATAGTAAATGTCCATGGTATGTTGATCAAGCAAAACATGATTTCCAATATAAGGTTCAACAATAAAATTCTATAAGTACAGCATGTAAAGGCATCCATTAACTTGCATGGTTTTAAAGGATAATATAGTGAGTGTTTACTCACTTCTTGTCCTGCTGTGTGAACAAAGATTCCTATTTTCTTTCCTTTTGATTAGCTCGAAATAATGTGTAAAAAAAAGGAACTGCTGCCTATTTATAGACAAACAAAACAGTATAAAAAATGAAGGTGTCTTAAATGCTAGATGGGATTATGCTCAATAACACAGGGGAAAGTTCTTTTCCTTGATGTCTAGTTTTGTCAACAATACCCTGCGCATGTTTTGCAATGTGTACTTAATCACCCAGCCAGTCCACTCTTGTTTATACTTTTGACAAAAACTGTAACGGCCCGAAAATCCATACTATCTGAGCTGACTAATACAACACACGTCCAACTCAAATAATATAGAAATACGAGTCATTAGGGTTAAAGAAAATAGAAAAGATAGAAGATGAACAGAAATAACAATACAGAACCTCACAGTGGAACGAATAAAATATATTACATAACATAAGTTTTGAAATACAAAATTTTATATCATATATACATACCATCATCAGAGTACAACATAACATTTGATACAGCGGAAATAACTCTAGATAACTAACGGTGAAACCTCCTGCTTCCAGCTGCTCTAAGTGTATCTGTAAAAGCCTGAAACACTTGACTGCCCGTACAAATTTGGATACCCAAGTGTATAGGAAAAACAAAACAAAACAAACTCTGGGTCAGTCATGGGACTAGTGTGAGTAAACTCCAATCATATGGTTTAACTTCAAAAATCTTTTGAAAGAAAGAGATAATAGTAAGACCAGCCCACACATAAATACATATGGTTTTTACCTTACTATAACCCAAACATTTTTTATATCAAAATCCGGTGATATTATAATAATGTCTAATCAAATAAATAACCAAATAGTAGAATGCTTGCATCTCACGCTCTACATATATAGTATAAAATCAAAAACCATAGGGCACTTATTGGAGATTGGATTCTAACTATGACAAGGTATGGGACCACCTTCCAATAGTGTATCTCTAGAGGGGAATACACTGGGTTCAACAAGAACGTCTTGCAACCCGGCCCACACATGACCGACCACTCATTTCGCTTGAGTGTATCGAATGTATATCACCAACGGTTGGGCTCAAACCACCGTTTCCCGAAAAGGAACAGCCTCGAAATAGATTAAAGAAGTAAAAGGAATTTCTCTAGATAGGTGATTATACACCCTAATGGGAGCGACCCACATAGCCATGCTGCCTGCCCGATTTTTGTCATATCCCGGTTCTGAGGCTTGAGGCTATGTCTATCTTTTAGAACATCTGGCCACGATACACTTTGAATGCCACATCGTCAAACCCGTCAAATCACTAGTAAAACTTCCCAAAAATATTACGGGTATAAAAGCTAAGAGAAACAAATTTCTCCGCCACTAGACGTAATACCTTGAAAAGATCGTCTTATGTGACCGTTAGGAATCCTCTGTCAGACATTCGTCCATACAAGTTGTCCTGGGACTGAACAAACAAAACAGCCCTTGCATTTCACTCCATCTTCAATTATTTTCAGCATAATCTAATTCGCAACGCCTATGCCTATACGGAGTGGTTTTCGGATAATAAATCAAACCGGTCTTTTCGTATTGACAATGATGGTCAAAAATCTTTGATAGTCGGTGATTTAACTATCAAAGGAAAAATAAACATCCATCAAACAATTTCACAATCACTGGCCCTTTCTAATATTTTATATTAAATTCATTTTCTTAGCGAATTCTATATATATTGTTATATCGATTTCTATTATCAAAATTTCTTACAAATATTCTAACTCCTTAAATTTCCGGAATAATTCGCCATAACCTCCTTTGTACCGGCAAATAGTTCAAACCTCAAGTCGCCTCTCTAGGCCCTTTCCATTCAAAAAGAAAATCAAAAAGCCAAGTGGCTTGCCGATTCGGCGCATAAAACCTCATATGGAAATTTAAACATGTACCTTTTTGTCGGGCACTTAACTATATTCTTCATTCTCTTCATACTCTCCATCCCACACTTGTTTACATATATATGTCGATTTCCAACTCATTTCAAATCAACCCGATCCTTTTTAACCAAAATCCGTTAACTGCTTCTTAAATTTGTTCTTTTGCCTAATGCACTTTCGATTCTACGCAAATCGAATTTCGTTTCTGACTTGAGTTCCATATTTGACTTTCCAATTCTAGTTAACAATTTATATTCCCTCAAACCAAGTTAAAATTGATTCAAACTACACTAACTAATTTCCTTTGAAATTAGTTAACTACAATCGGTAATTAAAAACATGATTTTTATTTGCAAAATCAATTCACTTACTTGCTTTTCATCTGCTAATTAGTTAATTAGCTCCTTTGCTAAAATTTAACATATCATGTCCAAATATATTAATATTTACTTATATACAAATTTAACTCAAATTCCTTACTTGATTCCATGTCTTAATTCAAGTTTCATATTTAAATATCCAATTCCAATTCACTATTTCAATTCGCTTAAACAAGGTTAATTTCGATTCAACTCTATTGTCTAATTTACTTTGAACTTAATTAACTTCATTCACTAATTAAAAATATGATTTTTATACTTCATTCACTCTACTTGAGTTCGTGTATATTTGATAATATTTGATTTCCATAACTTACATCTATATAATCTATTTTCATATTAAAACTTAAATTCACCTTTAATACAACTCCAATATCTTCTGAAATATAATTTTATTCTATGTATTCGACATAGTCGAGTTAAAATCATCAATCCGTGTGAATTTATTTAAATTCAGTTTACATTCCGAATATCGACATAAATTTCATTGTTTCTTCTTGAAACGATTTCAAGTTATAAATCTCTTTTTAAATTCATATTTGAATTTAAATACCCAAATCATCCCATGATAATTATCCCCTTCTATTTATAAACATCGTTTATAAATTTTACTTCTTGTTTTAAACATTTAAAACAAGCTTGTATTTCATATTCTATTTGAAATCAAATTTCTACTTCGAAGGATAAATTTCCTTCTTTAAACCCCTTACTTGAAATTAAAGTTTAATATTATCAAATGATAATATTTCTTTCTATTTATAATCATCATTTATAAATTCCCCTACTAGTTTCAAATATTGAAAACATGTTTCTATTTCAAATTCCGTTTCCGCTTTCGAAAAATAATTTTCCTTTTTTTAAAAAAAATAATAGCACTTGAGTTTCCATTTCAAAATTATCCAATGATAATTTTTCTACTCAATTATAAACATCGTTTATAAATTCAACTACTTGTTTTTATTTCTAAAAACAAGTTAATGTTTTCCTAGCCAAATCTGAAATTCAATTTCTATTCGGAAAAATATATTTTTCCTTTTTTAATGTAAAAATCCCTTTTATGATATTTTTAAATATCAATCTCTAGGCCCAGTGATATTTAAAACCCAAATAAGCAAACCATCCATCCAATTCAACACATCACACACATATAAATATGTAAACAGTAATAAATAAATTTGAGGAATCCAGTTGGATCCCTCCAACCTGTTTTCCCAGTCAACAAAAATAATACCAATCCTGCTTCGAGGCAGGATATCGTGGTATAAAAAGGGGATCCACTTATACATCGTGGGCGTAGGGTCATCCGCTAGTGATACTGCGGCATCCGCTAATAGTATTGCGGGAAATCCAATATATATATAATAATAGCAACAACCACCAAGCCTTAATAACTAATATATATTATAACCACAATTGATAAACAATTTATAAAAGCAACCAAACAGCCAACAATTCATTTTAAATGATAAAAATAAAATTTTAAGTGAGATTTACTCACATGATTTTTATTTGGCGAACATCCCAGTTGAATTCCATCCCATCGAGACTATGGATCTTTCCGAATAAATCTACTTCGTATCTACGATTATTAAATGTTATTTAACGATTTAATGATTATTTATTTAAAATTAACCTAACAAATAAATAAATTAAAGTATTATTAAATTTTAGTAAGAACATATACCTCACTACTTCTCCTATGTCTCGACCGATCCATGAAACCGTTCCCCGAACAGTCCAAGCTAGTGCAAACAGCCTATAAACGATGCTCATTCCTTTTTGACATTTACACAAACATGTCGCGGTCAAACATCAGTAATGGCAAAGCTTGTTGCCACCACCACCCAGGCCTTTCAGAATCCATTTTATTTCCTCCTGTAAACTCCACCAGTCCATTTGTAAACACCAGTTCACCGCTTTATCCCCTAACAGCAGCTCCATTGCGCAATAGTTTCCACCCAAAATCAACATCAGCACTTCGATCCCCATCGAACTCCATTGTCATCGCAAGTCCTCCCTCCATCTTCCTCATTGAACACTACCATCCCCTTGCCAATAACATCATCGCAAGTGGTACAATACGCACCTTCTTCCCTATCGCGACCTCAACTAACACTGCGACATTCAGTGTTGCGACTCCCCAGGTCTCACCGCACCATTTCAAAGACCCACCGCAACTTATCCCCATCGCACAAAACCCCCTTCCAGATTTCAATCAACACTTGCATCACTTCTCCCATCAATTGATCATACAGTTCGTGCTCAAATCCCTTCTCCGGCCCCTCCTACAATCTCGCGGAAACCTATCCCTTTTCGAAATCGTGAGTGTTACTGGCCCTAAGGAGTTCAAATGGATTAACATCAAGTGACTGGGAAAGGGAAATAGAGAGAAGGCAGAGGACTCAAATGATATAGGAAGAGAAAGGAACGGAATCCCTGATTTGGTTCTGAATGACGAAAAAAAGAAGGGACCGACCATTTTTATAATTGCCTGAAGCTCTCGGTTTGTTCTGAAGATGAAATCAACGGGGGTTGCGATATATATAAACATAGAGAATGATACAGTACGGTACGCAAGCAGTAAATCGATGGTGGCCATAGTACATAGCAATATCTTTTAAAGAATTTAAAAAGATTTCAATTTAGATTTTAAATATTATTTAATTTGATTTGACTTAAAGAGATTTTTATCCTTTTTAAAACGATATCGATTTGATTTTTATTTATTTCGATTAGATATAAGGTGATTTTTATTTTATCTAAACAGATTCTGATTTGATTTCTGATTCGATTTCGATCTTATCCATTACAAATATCTCGGGGTATAAATTTAAAATCGTAAACCGCTATTTTAACGCATAGACCGACGTTTCAATATTATAACGCTATTCTAAATTGAACTGTATATATTCTGAAATTTAATTTGAACACATATACCATATTAAATTAATATAATACAATTTAAATTTAGAACTAATCATTTTTTTCAAAAATAAATTATTATTATTATTATTATCGTCATATTCAGACAAAGCTGACACTGATCATCTGAATCATTTCGATTCAGTTTTAACTTCGATTTCAATATATTTCGTATTACGATAAATTAATATATTCGATATTAAATCGAAATAAATTTTTTTTAAATCGATAACTAAATATAAAAATTCATTTATATTATCAACTCAATATTTAAAACTATATTAAATACTTAAAATTAATCGACCAAAAATACGGGTAGTTACAAAAACATTTAATGCAATGGTCCTTTTGGGCAATAAATTTACATTCTACCTCTTATACACTAGATGGAACAAATAGAATTTCTCTCTTAGGAGCTCGATGCTCTGTGCATTTCATTATCATCCGGCAGAGATTTATATTTCCACCTATTCCTATATTTTGTCTAAAATACAAAACTTAGTTGTAAAGTAAACTTGCCTTAAATGCTTGATGGAAAATAGTGTATAGTCTTCATGATAGAAAGCAACTTTCCATCATCTCTGGTTTTAATCACTTAAGTGTCCCGCCCTTTGTCCATACTCCTTAAGTATGAAGAAATCATTTAGAAGTTTTACTTAAGTATTTTAGTCCCTAAACATATTGGATTAATATGTTAACTAAGAGGTTTGCCTTCATATTCTCTCAACGACATGTATACACAAGTTAGCACTTCTCATAAATCGATGCATATTCATGAAGAAATTATTGTTAACAATTTACTTAATAAATTTGTTCTTTAAACAAATTGGATTTTACTTAGTGTATTAGCTAAGTGTTTTCCTATAAATTAGATGTACACAAAAAATGGGAAAATTCTCATATGCCAATATACAAGTGTGTAGAAAAAAGTTAATTACCTTTTTCTTATTTACATGAATGGGATTAATCTCATTAATTAAATTAGTTATTAATGCAATTAATCGCTTTATGGGTTTAGAAATATTTAGTTTAAAACCCGGGACATTACAATCTACCCCCCCTTATAAAAAATTTGTCCTCGAAATTTGAGATTAACGGGTAGATTCAAGTTATAACTTATATACATAAATAATCAACACACATTAGATATTTTATCACAGTTATTCCATAACGAAAAATATCTGTCACTTGATTGGAAAACATTTCCATTACTGCATTACTATTTCTCAACATTTATCGGTTCCTAACCGTAAATCGGTAAACGAATAACCCTCTAAGTATCAACCCCGAAGACCGAAATCAACATCAGACCGCGACTTGGTAAATCATTCAACTTAACCAATTTTCCAGTTAGTTTCCAATTTCTTAATCCCACATCTTAATTCCTCATTACTCATATTACTCCAAAATATCCTTGATTTCGTTTGGTAAATTTCAAAGTCTTATATACTTCCTTAATTTGAATCAACCCGTTCAAATATATTTATCTGCCCTAAATTCTCTTCTTAAACTTGAATCCATATTCAACTCCTCAGGTCAATACACTTAACTCCATTGAGTTCCATCCATAGTCTTCCTTAACTAATTATTAAATTAGTTATCTCTATTTCGGGACTTACCAATCTGATTCTATTTCAAAAATCAACTAGTTCACTTATCATGGGTTCATACCCCGTTAAGTTTGGCTTAATTTAGTGGAAATATCAAATTTTAATTCAATTTAAAATTTTAACTTTATTTCTTATATCAATATAATTAGATATCATTCTAATTTAAATCACCCATATTCAATTTATTCTAAGGACGACCCTAGTAAATTTAACTCCTTTCATTTAAAAAGATAGAGTACCTTCCAGAACTTCTTCCATTTCTACATCTTCAGAAGTTGATGGTTTGTTCTTAATAGCATAGACCTTGGTTTGTTGTGCCCTCTTCATAAGCGGACAATCTTTGATCAGGTGTTAAAATACTCGGTTATCTAACTTAAGTCTATCCCTCCTAAGTATGTATCTATATTATGTATAATAATATTTAATTTCAAATACGCTCTCTCAATACTCACCCAAAGCCAAGGTATTCAGTAACCTAAGCTCTGATACCAACTGTAACGACCCAACTTTCGAACACCTTGGAAGTTGTATCATTATATAAGAATAAAAGATAGATAGAAGATAAAACTAAAGAAAACGTCAGAATCTCACAACGGAACTTGATCATAACATAACAACCCAAAATATTACATATCATAAGTCAAGTACATTAGAGTACTTCATACATACAGATACATTTCATCACAAATTACATACTTAACATTTGTGATACTAACTTGCAGATAATTTTGCATAACATCATGGATAAAACAACTTGCAGATAATTATACATAGATTAGCCAACATTCAGACCCTTCCCATCCAGCTACTCCAAAGGTTAAGTCAAGACCTGGATCACTAGTCTTCTCATAACAAGTGTTATGAGTACCCAAGAGTTTAAAGGAAACACAGAAAAATAAACTCTGGGTCAGTCGGGGACTGGTGTGAATAAATGATTTTAAAACAAGTCTAATAAATAAAATCATACTCATAAGACCACGCCATAAATACGGAACGGGTTTTTACCTTATGAGAATCAAAACAGTTTGTATATTTAAACCAGATATTATGATAATGTCTAGGGATTCCACAAATAATTTAGAATCTAGTAGAAATGCTTGCATCTCACATTCTACTTACATAATATACAAAATAAAACCGCTTAATGCTTATGGATAATGGATTTCCAACTATGACAAGGTATGGAACCACCTTCCGATAATGTATCTCTAGAGAGGAATACACTGGGTTCAACAAGAACTTCTTGTAACCCGGCCACACATGACCGACAACTCATTTCTCTTAAGTGTATCGAATGTATATCACCAATGGTTGTGTACGGCAACCATTTCCCGAATGGGACAACATCGATAGAATAGGGAATAAAATGAATCTCTAGATAGGTGATTATACACCCTAATGGGAGCTACCCACATAGCTATGTTGCCTGCCCGATTTTTGTCATTTCCTGTTGTGAAGCTTGAGCCTAAACTTATCTTTTTGACAGATTATATCTTTAATTACTTTGAATGTCACATCATCCTATCTGTCAGAACACTCATTCGGTTTCCCAAATATATTGCGGGCAATAAAGCTAAGAGAAACAACTTTCTCCGCCACCAACGAAATATACTTACGTAAATTCGATGTGTAATATCTAATATATATACATTGTCAAACACCCGGCCATACAGGTTGTCCTGGGACTGGACAGACCGAAGGTACTATTTAAAATAGCCTTTGCATATCTCCGTCTTTACTTTTCTGATACGCAACGTATAATTCGAGTCGAAGTGGAATATTTATTTCGGTCTCTTCAAAACGATGTACGTAATGTATTTTACAGTTGACAAATAATTAATAGCCTAACATGATTATGTTTCAGTTTACACATCCTTTGATTTTGAGTTTCAGTCAAACAATTTTATTCATTTAACCATCATTTAGAAATGAGCAAAATAAAGCGTGCGCGTCACACACGATATTTTCTTTGTTTATCGTCTGTGTTTATACGATGTTTAATACTTCAGTTATCTTGGTAAATTATTTTATTTCTTCTAATTTATCATAAATAAATTAAATTTATAATTTATATAAATTATTTTCTTTATATCTCTAATTCCAAACTCGTTGAACTTCTTCAGTCAAACTTCTGGTACTCCGATCTTCCTGCTATTTCTTCCTTTCACTTGCCTATGTCAAATTAAATAAAAATTCTCTTTTTATTTAATTATTTATTCTTAAATTTTATTTATTATTTATTTTAATTAAAACAAATTTTAATTAAAACTTCGTTCAAAAACTTATTTATTATCGGTTTTACCAAAGTACCAGTCCCACTTTTCAAAACACTGTGTTTCGCAAGCAGATCCGCTCCAAAACGTCGTGCGCCAGCTATAGTACTAGGTGCCAGATCAAATTGCCAAAGTGCCACCCTCCAGTCACCGTGTTTTCCCTCAAAAATCCGATGCCACACTCGTGATTTCCTACCGTGCTAAAGTACCACTTGGTACTTTCCCAATGCCAAAGTACCACTTGGTACTTTCCCAATGCCAAAGTACCACTTGGTACTTTCCCAATGCCAAAGTACCACCATCCAGTCACTATGCCAACCCCCTCTGATCACCACGAACTCCCTTGCCCGATCACTTGCCAAATCCAGGAAATTGCCAAGCCCGGTTCTCGTGTGCTGCCCCCTGATCACCACAAAATTACTGGCCCGATCACCTTTTTCCTGCACACGTCACGTGCACGTGCACACGCCAACTAGGCACTATTGACAACCTCCAACCATCTCCACAAGTCACACATCACCTCCTGATCACGCCGCCACCTTCAGATCTCATTTCCACCACCTTCCACTGTATTCCTCTTGTATTGTCGTGACGGGTTCATTGGAGAAAGCTCCGACTGCTCCTCTCACCTCAACAGATCATTGTCCCACTTCTGCCACACCACCGTGACCTCCCTACGCTCCGATCCCCCCCGGACCGCACCTCCAGTTCATCACCATCGTTGCGTAGTTCCATCGAGAACGATGGACATGAAAACATGAACCCTGATCCTATTTTCAAATCGTTTTCAAAATCTACATTGTAGAAAAATATTTGTTTATTTTTTCTTAAATCCGGGACCTCTCACGCTCCTCTCTGCCTCGCGCCATGTCAGTTCATCCATTGGATCGCCGGAATTTGATCAAAACCCATTTTCTGATCATCCTACTATTTCTCGACAAATACAACGTTAAAAATCATGAAATCACCACTAAAAATCATTATTTTGTGTCTTGCTTCCAGTTGTATAATCAAATCATGTTTTCGTATGGATTGAAATTTCATGTTTACGGAGAGTTACAAAGAACATGTCTATTTTCTGGTTTCTTGAATCTACTTCCATTTTCTATGTTCTTTTTGCTTTCAAACAGATTTGGTTGTTGTGTTATATTATAATGTGGTAATGTAACACCCCGTATGTTGAATAACTAGCTATAATATAAAACAGGGCAGAATTAAATTTAAAAATCTGAATCAGGGGAAACGGGCTATGCCATTGAGTTCGTCTCGGAAAAATACGCGAAATAGAGTCCGAGTTTTTAAAAATCGGAGTCCGTATGACCCAGATAAGGACCAAAGAAGTTTCAGAAAATTTAAAACAGATTTTAAATACGAAAATTTCAATTTTCGGAAGTGGCGGGAAAAATCCCGCCAGACCCAGGGGGTCGACCTGGGGGTCGACTGGGGAGTCGACCTGCCCACCAGGTCGACTGGGGAGTCGACCCTAGTGTCGACCTGGGGGTCGACCTCCCTGGTCGAGCCCAGGTGACCTGGGTGCACCAGCTTGTCTTTTGGGCTGTGTTTTAGTGGCTAGGACGAGATCTGACGGCTCTAATCTGATTTAGGGTTAATCTAATGGCCTAAAACACCTAACTACTCTATAAATACACCCTAAGACTACCCTAATTCATACTAAAAATAGATACAATGCCGTCATGCCGTCAAAATGCAACTTGAAGGAGCCTCCATCAATTTAAAGAGGAAGATAGCTTCTCAAATCAACTTATAATCAACTCTAGCAACTTAATCTTCTTCTTAGGAGTGCTAATCAACAAGTTGTGAGTTTTCTATAGCCTTAATGACCAATTATTGAAATGATTATGATAGGATATAATGAGGTTATGGCTATGAATGTGGATCAATGCAAGTTATGCAAGTTATATGCTATGTGTTAATGATGTTATGCATGTTATGCAAGTTATATGCTATGTGTTAATGATGTTATGCATGTTATGCAAGTTATATGCTATGTGTTTGTGATGTTATGCAAGTTATGCAAGTCATATGTTACATGTTCATGATGTTATGCAAGTTATGCAAGTCATATGTTACATGTTCATGATGTTATGCAAGTCATATGTTACATGTTCATGATGTTATGCAAGTTATGCAAGCTCTATGCTATATGATCATGATGTTATGCAAGTTATGCAAGTGTTCATGATGCTAGTTGCTATGATAAACATTGATCCATTATGACACCATGATTATGCAAGTTTGGTGTATGATTATATGCAAGTTTATATATGATATGTTATGCAAGTTTGGTGTATGATTATATGCAAGTCCATATATGACATGTTATGCAAGTTTGGTGTTTGATGATATGCAAGTAACATGTGCAAGTTTACACCTTAGAATGATATGCATACATATGCAAGTTAACCCCTTTGTATGTCATACATACATATGCAAGTTTACCCCTTTGTATGACATAAACAACTTATGCTAGTTAACCTCCTTATGACATATGTGATTCATGCAAGTTTGGGTTGATTATTTATGCTAGTTGGGTTGATGCTATATGCATGTTGACACCTTTAAACCCATGTTGAAGCTAATGTTATTCAAGTTGAACCCATTATATTTGTGATGAATCTTCCCTTTTATGTCATGTTAGCGAATTACGTGGGGAACGATGGGGTTAATATACATGTTAATGAAATGGTGTGATGTTGGTATGATTATGCATACCATAAAGTAGATGGACATAATTGAGTCAATTATGTACATCGTTAAAATTGGAATTTGTTAGACCAAAGATTGGGCCTAACACCCAAATGCGGATCACAGATCACAGAATGCAGAAAAGAGCAAATAAAGAGGAGACACACATGGTTTTTATAGTGGTTCGGCTGTAGATGTAGCCTACGTCCACTTTATAATCTTATTGTTATGCTGACGGATTACACGAATCAGTTACATGCAATCACACAATCCGTGTGTTAATTGAGATTAGAAGAGGAGAATTTATGTGAAGAAGGGTGCAAAATCCTTGCACTTCAGTAATGGTGGAAGCTATGAAGAGTTAGAGCCCCAAAAAAATCCTTGAAAATGCCTTCAAATGGTGTATTTATAGTTGTTTCCTGAAGGCGGTTCATGGGACACATGGCACGCATCCCAAAAATCTCGAAATGTGGTGGAAAACGTCCAGACATCATCTCCAAATCATCATGTGACATGTGTAATCAGATCCATGCAAGTTGGAGTGAAAATAGCCTTGAGAATAGGTCAGAACAAGCTGCGCAGGAGCAGGTGCGGGGATCGGATCGTGGTTGTAACAACCCGTATTTTCAACAACCTATAATAATGAAAATCGAGGCAGAATTTAATTTAAAAATCTGAATCAAGGGAAACGGGCTATGCCATTGCGTTCGTCTCGGAAAAATACGCGAAATAGAGTCCGAGTTTTCGAAAATCGGAGTCCGTGTGACCCAGTTAAGGCCCATTGAAGTTTGCAGAAAATTCCTAAGTAAAAACAGATTTAAATTTTAAATCAAGAAACTAGGGTTAGGGCAAACTGGGCAGGCGGGAAAAATTCCCGCCCAGGACCCCATGTCGACAGGCCTGTCCACAGGGGTCTTAGCATGTCGACTGCCCTGTCGACAGCCCTGTCGACAGGGGGTGCCCGGCTGTTTAGCCTGGTGCACCATTTCTGATTGGGGTTGGGTCTTGTGGCCTGTTTCTAGAGAGTTCCGAGATCTGATGGCCCTAATTCAACCTAGGGTTAATCCTATGGTCTAAATCACTAACCTAATCTATAAATAAGACCCTAACCTACCCTAAATCATTCATTATTCAATCTAGCAACTAAACTATGCCAAAATCCATCCTCTCATGGCCTCCACCCTCTTCATACAATTCCTAAACAAATCCCTAAGAGATTTCCATGCATACAAGGGTATTTAGGCTTGTATGATCCTCCTTAGTTTGCATTAAAGGCTTGTTTCTCTATTGGCATAAAAAAGGAGGAGTCTTGATCAAGTTTGCTTGCATTTGGGGGTTTTAAATTAGTTGCATAAGGGGTTTCTTACATTTGCTATACTCATTTGAGTCCGCCTAAGCATTGTAAGCCCTCTTACCTTCATTTTAGAAACTCTAAAGTTAATGTGTGATGAAAGTTGGGGTTTATGCATGTTTGATAAGTTATGCATGTTTATGCAAGTTTACTAAGCCATGATTTGCAAGTTTAACAAGTTATGCATGTTTATGCAAGTTTACTAAGCCATGATTTGCAAGTTTAACAAGTTATGCATGTTTATGCAAGTTTACTAAGCCATGATTTGCAAGTTTAACAAGTTATGCATATTTATGCAAGTTTAAAATGACAAGTTGTGCATGTTTGACAAGTTGTGCATGTTTAACAAGTTATGCATGTTTATGCAAGTTTACTAAGCCATGATTTGCAAGTTTAACAAGTTATGCATATTTATGCAAGTTTAAAATGACAAGTTGTGCATGTTTGACAAGTTGTGCATGTTTGACAAGTTATGCATGTTTATGCAAGTTCACTATGCCATGCTTATGCAAGTTTAAAATGACAAGTTGTGCATGTTTAACATGTTATGCACGTTTATGGTAATATGCAAGTTCTCGATGCTAAGTTGTGCAAGTCTAACATGTTATGTGTGTTTGTTGTGATATGCAAGTCCATCATGTATGTTGTGCCAAGTTCCCTCTTCCGATCCTTTATGCGTTATTACGAATATGTAAGCGATAGAATGACGTTGGGGGGTTTGGGTAAACTTAAAATACATGAAAATATAAGATTGGGAATTTACCTATTAAGTTAGGTCTACCCCTTGGGAATTTACCTATTAAGTTAGGTCTACCCAAGTAATTGTTGACTTGTAATTATGTTTTGAAATAAAGTGGACATGACACTTAGAAAACATAAGTGTGGCCAACTCGAGGTTGGGTTGAGTTTGTAGCATAATTCTACCCGGAACCGACCGGCTTAACTAGTGGCTACAAACAATAGGACCCAATGTGAGAAGTTGGTCATGGGGTGCCAAGACCCGAGGTTAGACCAAGTTGTGGTGTAAAGCTACCCGGACCCGCCCGGCCTAACTAGTAACCACAACAAGGTCTAATGTGAGAGGTTAAGGTGCATTAAATTAATTAATGCCTCATGATTAGGGTTAAGTCAGGGTCCACTAATACGTAACCAACTTGGGGATTAGAGGGATTGAAATGGGGTTAAGGGTGAACTATTGGTTACACTTAACCAGTTTAATCCAATTGGGGGTTCGAGGGATTAGAATGGGGTTAAGTTACACTTAACCAATTTAATCCGTGATTAGCGAAGGGTTAAATCGCACTTAACCCTCTTAGGAAACCCTAGCAACGTGGTCTGTTCCAGCAGTAATCCCAGTTTGGTATCATCACAACCCTAGAGGCTGGGCTAGGGCGGGGCACGATTACTGGACTGATGTAAGCGACCAAAGCGACGGCTGAGTGGTACAGCGGTGCGGGTCCGGCGGGCTACGGACGTGCACGTAGTCCGATGTTGGACAAACTCGAGGCACGGGTACCAGTAGGCTTAGACTGTGCATTATTGCTTAAGTGTCTGGGTTTGACACCCGAGGGCTTGATACACCCAAAGGTGGACCCAGCACAGTTTAACTACATCCATGTGGGCCGTATGGACACCAACACTTGACGTGTTAGGTTTATAGGGAGCCGATCGACTAGACCGTTGGGCTGGACCTTGTATTAAGGTCACCTCATGTTATTGGGCCAAAGCTTGGGCCAAGGGATCAATACCTGTTATGTTGGGTTGCTAGTACACCGTGGTGCAAAACTTAGCCATGTTTTATGCGATGACACCTCAATTTATCTTGTAGTTAATTTACCATGCCAGTATGTTGTTATCTATGATCATCTCAGTTCCCATCATGATGTTAACTTTATTAGTTTATAGACTGATCGTAGCAGGGCTTACTCAGTCTTTTTGACTGACCCGTTTTGTTTCGCCTCTTTTCTTCCGTTTCCCCCCCCCCCAGGTTCTCAGGGAGGGAATACAGGAGCCTAGCTTGGATCTTAGCTGCTTTCTTGGATAGCTCATGTATGCTTTGGACTTGGGCTCGCTATGGTTTCTTCCACTTTGGGGATAGCTACTTTTATGTTTTTCCTTTTCAGTTTCAGATGATGTTATTTCATATACTAGACTTGTTTATTTGGGAAATTGACATTTTGATGTACCAGACTTGTGTTTTTGAAATGGTTTAAGAATCTTCCGCTGTTTTATCTACTTACTCTGTTTATATATATATATATATGTCATGTCCTGCCTTGCTATATCATTATGCACATTTACCTTGTTTTAAAACGCCCCACCAAAGTCAGAGTCGCTTGAAAGAGCCACCCTGGCGGAGGTGGGGTGTTACATTTGGTATCAGAGCATATGGTTTACGAGAAGGGATAAAAAGGTTTTTAAAACTTTTGAAAAGAAAAACTATTTTCAAAACCAAGTATTAAGTATTTTCCAAAGAAAAGTCTAGTTATTTTTAAAAGGCTATTCCCCAAAAGCCATTAGCACTATCCTTTGACTCCTCGTTTGAACTCTTTTCTTTTCGTTTCCAGCATGTCTGATAATCTCATCTTGCCCGAAGGAGTAACGATACCCGATTGGTTTCGTCGGTACTTGGAAGTCACGGCACCGGTCCCGGGTGTCCCTAATGTTGTCTTTCCAATCGAGGCCGCTGTTCCTCCTCCTCCTCCCGTAGCTGATGTTCCTCTTCCCCCTCAGCCTCCACAAGCGGATTTTGCGGAAACTTGTAAGAACTTTAAGATGATGGGTGGCAAGAATTTTAATGGAACAGAGACTTTTGTAGAAGCAAGGAATTGGTTGAAAGAGACCGAAGATCTTTTAGCCTCCTTTGATATAGGTGACCGCAGGAAAGTTTTATTAGCAGTATGGTTGCTAAAGGAAGAAGCTGCACGTTGGTGGGTAGTCACCACTGCAACCAGGCCAATTGAGACTTGGGATGACTTTAGAGGAAGGTTTGGACTGAGATTCTTATCACTGAAGCAAGGGGACATGACTATTAGGGAATACATAGATAAGTTTAATCAACTGGCTCGTGTCGATTTAGACTTGGTTAATACAGCTCAGAAGAAGGCCCTACACTTTGCTCTAGGATTAAACGAGCCATTACATGGTTTGGCCATGTCTCATATACCCTTGGGGGCGACTTTCGAGAATTTGGTGAATTTGGCCCTACTTCAAGAAGAAGATAACAATGACAAGAAATAGGTCAAGGCGAATGAGTCTCAAGACAAGAGAGTAAATTCCGGGAAACGGGGCAAGAATAACAACAACCGCAAGAACAAGCCAAGAGGGAATAGGAAATGCAATTTCTGTGGTAAAGTTGGACATATAGCCAGGGAATGTAGGAAGAAGGAAAAGAGAAAGCGGGGCGAATGCTTCATTTGTGGTGAGTTTGGACATCTCAGCAAGGATTGCCCGAGGAAACAAGGGCAAGGCCAGACTCAGTGTGCAGGACTATCTGGAGGGCGAGTTCATCCCCTCAGCACCGTTCTTCCAGCTTATGATAGAGGTAGTGTTTCTGTGGAAATCTTGTTTACATTTTCTGACTTTCCCTGATTCGTACTTTGTTTGGTTCTGGCACATCGCATAGTTTTATTTCATCTGATCTAGTTGAAAGTTTGCACCTAAGTACTAGTCTAGTTGATGATCCCGTGTGTGTTCCAAATCCAATTGGGGATTCTGCCCGTTTGTCTGTGGTCTGAGTGGATTTGAAAATTTCTATCTTGAGTATAGAATTCTCGTGGGATGTTTTATTCTCAGTTTCAGGGGATATGGGTTGGTTTTGGGCATGGAATGGTTGTCCTGTTTTGGAGCCATTCTGGGTTTTTGTATATAGGGGTGTGAGGCTCATGACTCGCCTCGGTAATACCCTAGAAATTTCTAGCAACCCTATGGGTCCCGTCATGATTGTTATCTTGAGTCCCTCAACTCGTCTATCGATAGTTTGCAATCTGTGAGGGTGGTCCGAGAATATCCTGATATCTTGGGGGAAAGAAAAGGGGTTACCCATAGACGTGGGATAGATTTCCGCATTATCTGGTTGGTAATACCAAGCCAGTTTCGTGGCCGGTTAGGCACATGACCTCACGAGGTGAGAGTTAAGAAAGCAAGTCAAGGAGTTGCTTGAGAAGAACTTCCTGAGACGAAGCATTTTCGAGTAGGGTGCTCCAGTAGTATTCGTTACTGATGTGGACAGTTTGTTTCGCTTATGTGTTGATTATCGTGTGAGGAATAGATAACCGTTACCAAGGATCAATGATTTGTTTGATCAGCTTGTAGGAGCATCTGTTTTCTTTTAATCTAGCTACCGGATTCCATCAGCTTAGGATGGCTGAGGATGGAATTGACAAGACTGCGTTTAGGACTCTAGATGGATTTTTAGAATGGCTAGTCATGCTATTTGGCTTGACTAACGCACCCACATATTACGTGAGCTTGATGGGTAGGGTGTTTAGGGAGTCCTTGAACAAGTTTGTCATGGTCGTCGTAGACGATATTTTGATCTCCTCAAAAGAATGAGGAAGAACATGCTATACATCTCAAGGAGGAGATGGATACGCTTAGAGCCACCAGTTGAAGGTCAAGTTCTCCAAATGTCACTTTGGAGGAAAGAAGTTGGATTTCTTGGGCACATAGTTCCTAAGTAAGGCTTAGCGGTGGATTCCGCTAAAGTGGTTGCGGTTTAAGACCGGAAAACTCTGAGGAGGGCAATTGGAGTAAGAAGCTTTCTCCGTTTGGCTAGTTAGTTAACATTCCCTGAGCTTAGACTTACTCTTCTGGATCAAGAAGGGGGTTTCACAGGAAGAAGACCCGCAGTAGGCCAAGAACATGGACCAATTGATTCGAGGCGAGATGTTAAGTCACATCGCTAGATATATTATAGATGACAAGGGATGACTAAGGCGCGATGAGAGATTATGTGTTCCTCGAGTGGAAGACTTGGTAAAGAAGGTTCTTGAAGATACGCATCACTCGAGGAGGTGGCCGAGTTGGTCTCAGGATGCATGATGTGCCACCAAGTTAAGGCCAAGTCATAGAAGCCCAGCGGGCCATTACCTCCATTGGAGGTTTCGCAAGGGAAGTGTGAAAACATCTCGATAGATTATGTGGATAGACTACCTAGATCAAAGAAAGGGAATACGGGTATGTGGGTCATAATAGGTAGACTCACGAAGAGTGCTCATTTCAGTCCGGTGAAGAGCGAGAGGACTGCATCATGGTTAGCAACGGTTTATCCTCAAGAAGTTGGCCAGTTTTGAAATAGCCTACAGGAAGCCATGGGTAGGCAATTGAATCTAGGTATGGCCTATCACTCATAGGCGGATGGTTCATTTCGATTAAGCATGAGTTATAGAAAATCACGTTTATAAGGGCAATTGGCAACGTGGATTGGTATTTTCAAGAAAAGTTCTGCTGTGTGGAATACTTTATAGTAAGTGGACGAGATCCAGGATTCACTAAGTGAATTTTGGAGAGCTTGCATGAAATCATGAGGTTATAGTGTGTTTAAGCCAAGGATACAGAAGGAAGAATAAGTGGAAAAGAAAGACGAGAGGCGATAATGAAATGAGTTCCAACTCGAATTTGGGAAATAGGAGTTAGGAAGCCAAGGAATCATGAAGTGAAAGATAGTCAAAGCACAGTGGAGTTAAGCTCAAGGAAACATGACTAAGAAGAGTGAAGACTAGATACACGCATCATATCTTTTTAAGAGTGCATCCTTGATCCTTGTTTTTCTGTGGAGCTTGCTTGCAAGTTATCTTTTGTATATATCCTCTCGGTCCCATTTTCGATCTTATTTCTGTTGTAAACTCCATAAGGGGGTTAAGACTCATCGGTTAGTACTATATGTCAGAATTTGAATGGATTTCTTGAAATCCAAAAAGGAGTTTATCTTGCTTATTTTCTAAGCATATCTCTCTATCCATGTTTATCTAGTTTATCTAGTTTATCGTGTTTATCTTGTCAGGAGAACCTTAGGTAGAATCCTTTGGATGAAACATGTATTTGAAACATGTTATGCTTGATGGTTGCAAGTGGTTGCAAGTGTTTGCAAGTGGTTACTCGTGGATGCATTATACACATTAGGCACTAGATCAGCTCACACACTCCTCATATTGCATATGCATGAGTGTTTATGCTTATTCATGGATGGAAATTGTGTGTTATCACATGGATGTTGCATATGGGTGAATGTTATGTGCACTCATATAGATACTTTGAATTTAGGAATTTGCATACATATGGATTCATTTCACTGACATACATGTGCATTAAGGAGGTTTACTGTATCAGTAACCGCCTGATCTTTGCATTAGATAAGTACATATACACACACTTTTGCATATGTTCATACAGCATTTAGAATCTTTTAAGGACAATGATTGCTCGTGGATGATGCTTTGAGTAGATGGATGATTGGATGGTAGGATATGTTCTTCCTAACTTGAAGATTTCGGGGACGAAATCCTTTAAGGAGGGGAGAATGTAACAACCCGTATTTTCAACAACCTGTAATAATGAAAATCGAGGCAGAATTTAATTTAAAAATCTGAATCAAGGGAAACGGGCTATGCCATTGCGTTCGTCTCGGAAAAATACGCGAAATAGAGTCCGAGTTTTCGAAAATCGGAGTCCGTGTGACCCAGTTAAGGCCCATTGAAGTTTGCAGAAAATTCCTAAGTAAAAACAGATTTAAATTTTAAATCAAGAAACTAGGGTTAGGGCAAACTGGGCAGGCGGGAAAAATTCCCGCCCAGGACCCCATGTCGACAGGCCTGTCCACAGGGGTCTTAGCATGTCGACTGCCCTGTCGACAGGGGGTGCCCGGCTGTTTAGCCTGGTGCACCATTTCTGATTGGGGTTGGGTCTTGTGGCATGTTTCTAGAGAGTTCCGAGATCTGATGGCCCTAATTCAACCTAGGGTTAATCATATGGTCTAAATCACTAACCTAATCTATAAATAAGACCCTAACCTACCCTAAATCATTCATTATTCAATCTAGCAACTAAACTATGCCAAAATCCATCCTCTCATGGCCTCCACCCTCTTCATACAATTCCTAAACAAATCCCTAAGAGATTTCCATGCATACAAGGGTATTTAGGCTTGTATGATCCTCCTTAGTTTGCATTAAAGGCTTGTTTCTCTATTGGCATAAAAAAGGAGGAGTCTTGATCAAGTTTGCTTGCATTTGGGGGTTTTAAATTAGTTGCATAAGGGGTTTCTTACATTTGCTATACTCATTTGAGTCCGCCTAAGCATTGTAAGCCCTCTTACCTTCATTTTAGAAACTCTAAAGTTAATGTGTGATGAAAGTTGGGGTTTATGCATGTTTGATAAGTTATGCATGTTTATGCAAGTTTACTAAGCCATGATTTGCAAGTTTAACAAGTTATGCATGTTTATGCAAGTTTACTAAGCCATGATTTGCAAGTTTAACAAGTTATGCATGTTTATGCAAGTTTACTAAGCCATGATTTGCAAGTTTAACAAGTTATGCATATTTATGCAAGTTTAAAATGACAAGTTGTGCATGTTTGACAAGTTGTGCATGTTTAACAAGTTATGCATGTTTATGCAAGTTTACTAAGCCATGATTTGCAAGTTTAACAAGTTATGCATATTTATGCAAGTTTAAAATGACAAGTTGTGCATGTTTGACAAGTTGTGCATGTTTGACAAGTTATGCATGTTTATGCAAGTTCACTATGCCATGCTTATGCAAGTTTAAAATGACAAGTTGTGCATGTTTAACATGTTATGCACGTTTATGGTAATATGCAAGTTCTCGATGCTAAGTTGTGCAAGTCTAACATGTTATGTGTGTTTGTTGTGATATGCAAGTCCATCATGTATGTTGTGCCAAGTTCCCTCTTCCGATCCTTTATGCGTTATTACGAATATGTAAGCGATAGAATGACGTTGGGGGGTTTGGGTAAACTTAAAATACATGAAAATATAAGATTGGGAATTTACCTATTAAGTTAGGTCTACCCCTTGGGAATTTACCTATTAAGTTAGGTCTACCCAAGTAATTGTTGACTTGTAATTATGTTTTGAAATAAAGTGGACATGACACTTAGAAAACATAAGTGTGGCCAACTCGAGGTTGGGTTGAGTTTGTAGCATAATTCTACCCGGAACCGACCGGCTTAACTAGTGGCTACAAACAATAGGACCCAATGTGAGAAGTTGGTCATGGGGTGCCAAGACCCGAGGTTAGACCAAGTTGTGGTGTAAAGCTACCCGGACCCGCCCGGCCTAACTAGTAACCACAACAAGGTCTAATGTGAGAGGTTAAGGTGCATTAAATTAATTAATGCCTCATGATTAGGGTTAAGTCAGGGTCCACTAATACGTAACCAACTTGGGGATTAGAGGGATTGAAATGGGGTTAAGGGTGAACTATTGGTTACACTTAACCAGTTTAATCCAATTGGGGGTTCGAGGGATTAGAATGGGGTTAAGTTACACTTAACCAATTTAATCCGTGATTAGCGAAGGGTTAAATCGCACTTAACCCTCTTAGGAAACCCTAGCAACGTGGTCTGTTCCAGCAGTAATCCCAGTTTGGTATCATCACAACCCTAGAGGCTGGGCTAGGGCGGGGCACGATTACTGGACTGATGTAAGCGACCAAAGCGACGGCTGAGTGGTACAGCGGTGCGGGTCCGGCGGGCTACGGACGTGCACGTAGTCCGATGTTGGACAAACTCGAGGCACGGGTACCAGTAGGCTTAGACTGTGCATTATTGCTTAAGTGTCTGGGTTTGACACCCGAGGGCTTGATACACCCAAAGGTGGACCCAGCACAGTTTAACTACATCCATGTGGGCCGTATGGACACCAACACTTGACGTGTTAGGTTTATAGGGAGCCGATCGACTAGACCGTTGGGCTGGACCTTGTATTAAGGTCACCTCATGTTATTGGGCCAAAGCTTGGGCCAAGGGATCAATACCTGTTATGTTGGGTTGCTAGTACACCGTGGTGCAAAACTTAGCCATGTTTTATGCGATGACACCTCTATTTATCTTGTAGTTAATTTACCATGCCAGTATGTTGTTATCTATGATCATCTCAGTTCCCATCATGATGTTAACTTTATTAGTTTATAGACTGATCGTAGCAGGGCTTACTCAGTCTTTTTGACTGACCCGTTTTGTTTCGCCTCTTTTCTTCCGTTTCCCCCCCCCCCCCCCGCCCCCAGGTTCTCAGGGAGGGAATACAGGAGCCTAGCTTGGATCTTAGCTGCTTTCTTGGATAGCTCATGTATGCTTTGGACTTGGGCTCGCTATGGTTTCTTCCACTTTGGGGATAGCTACTTTTATGTTTTTCCTTTTCAGTTTCAGATGATGTTATTTCATATACTAGACTTGTTTATTTGGGAAATTGACATTTTGATGTACCAGACTTGTGTTTTTGAAATGGTTTAAGAATCTTCCGCTGTTTTATCTACTTACTCTGTTTATATATATATATATATGTCATGTCCTGCCTTGCTATATCATTATGCACATTTACCTTGTTTTAAAACGCCCCACCAAAGTCAGAGTCGCTTGAAAGAGCCACCCTGGCGGAGGTGGGGTGTTACAGTGGTGGGGTACGTGGCACACGATCCAGGATAATAGGAGCAAGATGTGGCATGAGAATAGGTCAAAACAGGGAGCGTATCTGCAGGTCGGAAGTTCGGATCGCGATCATGGGGTCGGATCGTGGTCATGGGTCGGATCGTGATATGGCTATCACGAGTCGAGTCTGGTCGTGAGCGGCATAGTGAAGCTGGAGTGAAGTGCTGGCGATCGGGTCGGATCGTGAGATGTACCACGGACGGTTCGTGGTCTGAGGAGGGCGATCCGATGAGGGGCGATCCGAGGGTGTGTGATCCATACTTCGATCGTGTGCTGCTTCGTTGCTATATCCAGGAAATTGCCAGATTACACCAGTTTACGGAAACGGGCATAACTTTCAAACCGTAAGTCCGATTGAGCCAAACCGAAGCTCAAACTGAAGCTAACTCAGAGATCTACAAAAGTTACGGAGCATAGCTCCGTAACCGCTGTTTTCGGGCCCAAAAGAGGTCGTCTGATAGGAGTTTCGGGCCTGTTTATGTTGAGGATGTGATTTTGACCAAATCTCTCAATGTCTTCTGACGTCGTTTCTATCGCTCGAGCATGTTATCATTCAGGAATTCCATGTGTGACGGCTTTTGCCCAAAAAATGTGTCAACAGAATTAATTAGGGAAAATTAATTCGGGGGTGATTAATTAGGTGTAATTAATCGACTAAGACACGAGGTTGGACCCTTTTGTAGCGTAAGACTGCCCGGAACCGACCGACAAATCCAGCGGCTACAAATGATTGGCCCAATGTGAGAGGTCTTAGGCACAAACTAAATACGTGACAAGTGTATAGACACGAGGTTAGACTCGGTTATGGCGTAAGGCTGCCCGGACCCAACCGGCAAATCCAGCTGCCATAAAAGATAGTCTAATGTGAGAGGTCTTTACAACGGTTACGTTTTTAATCAATTAAGAAACACTTAACCAGATAAGCATGTAGTGGGCATGAGGGGTTAAGTGGGTGCCTTGGGTGGCATGTGGAAATCAAGTAAGTGCCTTGGGTGGCATGAGGAAATCTAGTGGGTTGCCTTGGGTGGCAATAGAAAATACGATTAGAATACTTAACCAAGTGGAAACATGTAATTAAACATGATTAAAGGGTTAAGTGGGATGCACTAGATAAATTGACAAGCTTAGGTGGTAGCTTGTGGGGGCCCATTTCAACCAGTAACCCATATGTATCTTATTGGGCTCGACTCATGTCGAGGACGGGACACGCGTACTGGGCTTGATTATAAGAGGCCAAAACGGGTTAGCGGTGGCAACGCAAGTCCAACGGGTTTCATATGCGTGTGTGGACCCGGGCTGGTAGGTAAGACGTTGTTGCATCATGTAGGTATAAGCCGTGCACCATTTATTGTATCGGGTTGCCACTTTGGGGAGTGATACACCCCACTGTGGGGCCAGCACGGGTATCTACGGTAGGGAGCCGATCGCTTGGGAGTAGTGGGTACACCTAGTGGAGATAGGGGCAGACGGCACCTATGTAGTCAGCTAGGGGTACACGAAACTACTGGGTAAATTTTCTAAGTCCTTGGGTGGGATCAACCTTTAAGTAGGAATGACTGGTGTGGTGCAGTTAGTAATTACCCTGGGGTGGGTAGATGCGTCTTTACCGTTATCTTAGTTCATCTTATGTCTAGTTGGCTACTTAGTGTAGTCATTTATCCCCAGTCATCCCGTACCAAGTTTATATCATACCCTAATTACTTTAATGATTGTGTTGTTAAAGTTATAGGGCTCACTCAGACTTATGTCTGACCCCGTTGTTTTTATCTTTTTCCCCCTCAGGTCCTCAAGTTGGGCCTAGCACTAGTGGGCTTTGATCAGATTTCTTTATCTATCTTCTGGAGCTTGGACCGTGATGTAAAGCCCAGCTTATCTTTTCTTTTATGGCTATTGTTATGTAGTGGGATTATGTACTTATGTTTTTATCAGGATGGATATTTGGTATTTGACTCTTTATGGTGTTGTAACTAAACATGTTTACCTTCTGCTGCTATGAAATGTTGTTTTACATATTCAAGTATTTATATCTGTCTTGTTGTAATTTTTCTGTTCTATACTCACTTAAAATGCTCCACCGAAGTTAAGGCATTCCCTTAGCGAGTGACCTTAGCGGGTGTGGGGTGTTACACGTGGTATCAGAGCAAAGGTTACCAGAACAGATAAAAATTTTAGAAAACTATTTTTCTAAAAACATTTTTGGAAGAAGTATTTTCAAAAACATGTCTTTAAAGAGAAAAGTTTTTGAAAGAAAAGCATAATCCCCAATAGCCATATCTTTATCTTTCGAATTCTCCGTTTTGAATCTTTCCTTTTTCGTTTCAGCATGGCTGAGGATCTTAACTTTCCAGAGGGTGTGACGATACCAGTATGGTATAGGAGATTGATGGAGGCTAGGGCCGCCACTGCGGGTCCAGCAAATGTTCCTCCACCAACCGTAGCACCCGATCTTCCTCCTCTCCCTCCTCCTCCTCGCACGGATACTTTCGCTAAGACTTGCAAGGAATTTAAAGCTATGGGAGGGAAACCTTTTCAAGGATCAGAAACTTTTGTGGAGGCTAGAGATTGGCTTAAGGAGGTGGAAGAGTTGATAGATATCTTTGAGATGGAAGAAGGAAAGAAAGTCAAGTTAGCTGCTTGGTTAATAAAGGGAGAGGCCTCGTTCTGGTGGGAGGTCACTAATGGAGAGCGCCCAGTTGACTCTTGGGCGGATTTCAGGCAAAGATTTGTGGCAAAGTTTCCCTCAAGGGCGGAGGAAAACTTGTATATGGAAAGGTTCTTGACTCTAAAGCAAGGAAATCTCTCGGTGAAGGAATATGTCAACAAGTTTAATCAATTGGTAAGATTTGGCATAGATATGGTGAATACACCAGAGAAGAAGGCTTTGAGGTTCGTTAAGGGCTTGAATGAACCAATGCATGGATTGGCTATGACTCACATCCCTATGGGGGCCACCTTTGAGAGGCTAGTAGACATGGCACTCATGCATGAGGAAGAGAAGGGTCCCAATGCTAATAAGGCACCCGAGAAGAAGGGAGATCAAAAGAGACCTCAACAGCAAAAAAAACAAAGGTGGGAAAGGCAACGGTGGCAAGGGGAAGAAGAAGTGCTTCAATTGCGTGATACCAGGCCACCTAAGCAAAGATTGTCGGAAGAAGAAGAAGACTGGCTGCTACCACTGTGGTGAAGCAGGGAATCTAGTGAAGGACTGCCCTAAGAAGGGGCAAAGGACGGGATCTACCTCAGGAGGACAGGTGCAAGCTCTTATGGCACCGGGTCAGGCAAGGGGGCAAGTTCAGGCTCTCGCAGTTCCACCAACTCAGGAAAGAGGTAGAACTATTTCCGTTGAAAGTCTGGTTTTTCTATTTGATCATCATGTCCGTACATTGTTTGACTCTGGCGCATCGCATTCGTTTATCTCATCATTATTAGTTGAGTCACTGCACTTAGACACCAGTCTAGTAGATGATCCCTTGGTTGTTTCAAACCCAATTGGGGGCTCCACTTATTTGTCCATGATATGTTTGGGTTTGAAGATTCCTATACTTAGCATTGAGTTTAGATGTGATGCTTTTGTTTTGGGCTTCACGGGCTATGGGTTGATTTTGGGCATGGACGGGTTATCCAGTAATGGTGCCGTTCTTCATTGCGAAAGGAGAGTTGTTAGGCTCATGACCTGCTTGGGGAACACTCTCGAGATCTCTTGTAATCCCATGGAATCTGTTATGCTAAGTTATCTTGAATCGCTTGACGCTTCGGTCGAGAGTTTGCGATCTGTTAGAGTGGTCCGGGAATACTCGGATGTGTTTGAGGAGGTAAAGGGCTTACCTCCGAAGCGAGAGATTGACTTCCGAATATATCTGGTGGATAATGCTAAACCTGTATCTTTACCAGTGCGCCACATGGCTCCTCGTGAGAGGAGGTAACTCCATAAGCAAGTAGGGGAGTTGCTTGAGAAGGGGTTCATAAGACGAAGTATATCGGAGTGGGGTGCTCCAGTAGTTTTTGCCACGAAGGCGGATGGGTCCCTCAGACTTTGTGTAGACTATAGAGAACTCAACAAGCTCACAAAGAAGAATAGACACCCATTGCCGAGGATTGATGATCTCTTTGATCAGTTGGTTGGCGCTTCAGTGTTTTCGCAGTTGGACTTGGCCACGGGGTTTCATCAGTTGAGGGTGGCTGAGGATAGCATAGATAAGACTGCCTTTAGGACTCCGGATGGTTTCTATGAGTGGCTAGTGATGCCATTTGGGTTGACGAACGCCCCTGCATACTTTGTTGATTTGATGAGTAGGGTGTTCAGGGAGTTCCTTAATAAGTTCGTGGTGGTCTTTGTGGATGACATCTTAGTATTTTCTAAGAGTGAAGAAGAGCATGCCCTACATCTTAGGGAAGTGTTGGAGACTCTTCGAGCGCATAGCCTTAAGGCTAAATTTTCTAAATGTCACTTCTAGAGGAAGGAAGTGCGGTTCTTGGGGCACGTGGTCTCCAAGGAAGGGATAGCTGTGGTCCCGCGAAGGTAGTATCTATTCAAGATTGGAAGGTTCCAAAGAATGCTACCGAGGTGAGAAGTTTCTTGGGGTTGGCTGGCTACTATAGGAAGTTTATCAAGGACTTCGCGGAGATATCAGCCCCATTAACTCGCTTGACGAAGAAGAATCTAGTCTTCGCATGGGACGTAGATTGTGATGATGCGTTCCGACGGTTAAAGAGAGCTTTAACCACAGCTCCAGTCTTAGTGTTGCCAGATGGGAGTAAGCCATTTGTTGTCTATACCGATGCTTGTGGGACTGGACTGGGCGCAGTCTTAATGCAAGAGGGAAGGGTAATAGCCTATGGTGGAAGGCAGTTGAGAAAGCATGAGAAAAATTACCCTACCCATGATTTAGAGTTGGCCGCTATTGTTTTTGCGCTTAAGATTTGGCGCCATTATCTTCTGGGAGAGAGATTCGAATTGTTCACTGACCACAAATCATTGAAGTACTTGTTTTCTCAGAAGAATTTGAACTTGAGACAGCAAAGGTGGATGGAGTTCTTAGCATCCTATGATTTCGAGATAGCGTATACCCCTGGCAAGGGTAACGTGGTGGCGGACGCCTTGAGTAGAAAAAGGTTGTCCTTGAGTCCATTGTTCGTGGAACGACGAAGCTTTGAATTTATCTCGATGTTTGATTTTAGACCTTCCGTTGATTATGTACCCGATTTGCTAGCATCCTTGGAGGTCAGACCTACTCTTTTGGGACGGATTGGCGAGGCACAGCGGGATGACCCGCAGTTGGTTGAGTTAGTAGAGAGGCTCATAAGGGGGGAGTCGTCCAACCATTTGAGTAGGTACACCCTAGACGATAGAGGGTGCTTGCGTAGAGACGGTAGACTTTGTGTACCGCAAGACGAGGGTTTAAGGAAGGCTATTCTTGATGATGCACACCGTTCTAGGATGACCATTCATCCCGGTGGGGACAAGATGTACCAAGACATGAAGCGAGTTTTCTTTTGGGCCGGTATGAAGAAAGATGTGGCCAAGTATGTTGCTAGATGCTTAGTGTGCCAACAAGTGAAAGCGGAGCAAAAGAAACCAGGTGGGTTGCTTCACCCATTGGAAGTTCCGCAATGGAAGTGGGATAGCGTCTCGATGGATTTTATTGATGGGTTACCCAGATCGAGAAAGGGTAATACGGGAATTTGGGTTGTCGTAGACAGACTTACTAAAAGCGCCCATTTCATACCTGTGAAGAGCAAGAGGACTGCTCCATGGCTAGCTTCAGTTTACCTTCGAGAGATAGTTCGATTGCATGGGGTACCCTCTAGCATAGTGAGTGATCGAGATCCTATCTTCACTAGCGAGTTCTGGAAGAGTTTGCAAGAAGCAGTAGGGACTCAATTGTGTCTGAGCACCGCATATCACCCTCAGACGGACGGCCAGACCGAGAGGGTGAATCGTGTTCTGGAAGACCTTTTGAGGCTTTGTATCTTGGATTTTGGAGGTACATGGGAAGAGCATCTTCCATTGGTGGAGTTCGCGTATAATAACAGCTTTCAGTCCAGTATTGGTATGGCTCCTTTCGAAGCTCTTTATGGAAGGCCTTGTCGATCACCTACATGTTGGTGGGAATCTACGGATAAGATCTTGCTTGGGCCCGATATGGTTAGAGAGACTTCGGAGAAGATTGATTTGATTCGAAGAAGGATGAAAGCAGCGCAAGACAGGGAAAAATCTTACGTGGATAAGAGGAGGACGGATCTTGAGTTTGATGTTGGGGACATGGTCTTTGTCAAAGTATCTCCATTACGGAATGTAGTTCGCTTTGGGTCCGTTGGGAAGTTAGCTCCAAGATTTGTTGGGCCGTTTCCTATTAAGGAAAGGATTGGACGGATGGCATATAGAGTGGATTTACCCGAGAGACTTAGTGGGGTACATGACGTATTCCATGTGTCACATTTGAGGAAGTGCCTACATGAGACCGCAGAGGTGGTAGAGCCGAGCTTGCTAAAAGAAGTGGAGGTAGAGCGTGATGCAACTATTCGACGAGCTCCTACCTGCATCCTTGGGTCAGAGATTAGGAAGTTGAGGAACAGAGAGGTGCGGCTAGTCAAAGTGCAATGGGGAGAAGATGAAAGCAATGCTACTTGGGATACAGAAGCGAAGATGCGTTCATTATACCCATTCCTTTTTGATGGTATGTCTTTTAACTTCTCCTTTATCGTTTGTCTAGTACTTATCTTATCTTTAGTATGTACTCTCATTAGTACCTTTGACCTTTAGATAGGGCAAACCTATGGTTGAAACATGTGTTTGAGACATGTTATGTTTGATGGATGCGTGTGGATGCAAGTGGTTGCTCGTGGATGCATATACACACACTCTAGGCACTAGATCGGCTCAATCACTTCATATTGCATATTGCATATAATTGTGTGTAGGTAGCTATATTAATGGATGTAAAATGGTTGTGCTATCATATGGATGATGCATTTTGGTGAATGGTTGTGCACGCATGTAGTAATAGTATGTGTCGATAAGGTTCTTTCGCATACATATTGGATGCATGGCACTATCATGGTTTGCATTAAGGAGGTCAACTGAATCAGTAGACCGCCTGATTTTGCATTAGACAGGGAACATATACACACACTTTTTGCATATGTTCATACAACATTAGAAACTCTAAGGATAATGGATGCCAGTGTTTGATGGTTTAGTAGATGGTTGCTTGGATGGTAGGATACGTTCTTCTTGACTTAGAGATTTCGGGGACGAAATCCTTTAAGTAGGGGAGAATGTAACACCCCGTACGTTGAATAACTAGCTATAATATATAACAGGGCAGAATTAAATTTAAAAATCTGAATCAGGGGAAATGGGCTATGCCATTGCGTTCGTCTCGAAAAAATACGTGAAATAGAGTCTGAGTTTTCGAAAATCGGAGTCCGTATGACCCAGATAAGGCCCAAAGAAGTTTCAAAAAATTTAAAACAGATTTTAAATACGAAAATTTCAATTTTCAGAAGTGGCGGGAAAAATCCCGCCAGACCCAGGGGGTCGACCTGGGGGTCGACTGGGGAGTCGACCTGCCCACCAGGTCGACTGGGGAGTCGACCCTAGTGTCGACCTGGGGGTCGACCTCCCTGGTCGAGCCCAGGTGACCTGGGTGCACCAGCTTGTCTTTTGGGCTGTGTTTTAGTGGCTAGGACGAGATCTGACGGCTCTAATCTGATTTAGGGTTAATCTAATGGCCTAAAACACCTAACTACTCTATAAATACACCCTAAGACTACCCTAATTCATACTAAAAATAGATACAATGCCGTCATGCCGTCAAAATGCAACTTGAAGGAGCCTCCATCAATTTAAAGAGGAAGATAACTTCTCAAATCAACTTCTAATCAACTCTAGCAACTTAATCTTCTTCTTAGGAGTGCTAATCAACAAGTTGTGAGTTTTCTATAGCCTTAATGACCAATTATTGAAATGATTATGATAGGATATAATGAGGTTATGGCTATGAATGTGGATCAATGCAAGTTATATGCTATGTGTTAATGATGTTATGCATGTTATGCAAGTTATATGCTATGTGTTAATGATGTTATGCATGTTATGCAAGTTATATGCTATGTGTTTGTGATGTTATGCAAGTCATATGTTACATGTTCATGATGTTATGCAAGTTATGCAAGTCATATGTTACATGTTCATGATGTTATGCAAGTTATGCAAGCTCTATGCTATATGATCATGATGTTATGCAAGTTATGCAAGTGTTCATGATGCTAGTTGCTATGATAAACATTGATCCATTATGACACCATGATTATGCAAGTTTGGTGTATGATTATATGCAAGTTTGTATATGATATGTTATGCAAGTTTGGTGTATGATTATATGCAAGTCCATATATGACATGTTATGCAAGTTTGGTGTTTGATGATATGCAAGTAACATGTGCACGTTTACACCTTTGAATGATATGCATACATATGCAAGTTAATCCCTTTGTATGTCATACATACATATGCAAGTTTACCCCTTTGTATGACATAAATAACTTATGCAAGTTAACCTCCTTATGACATATGTGATTCATGCAAGTTTGGGTTGATTATTTATGCTAGTTGGGTTGATGCTATATGCATGTTGACACCTTTAAACCCATGTTGAAGCTAATGTTATGCAAGTTGAACCCATTATATTTGTGATGAATCTTCCCTTTTATGTCATGTTAGCGAATTACGTGGGGAACGATGGGGTTAATTTACATGTTAATGAAATGGTGTGAAGTTGGTATGATTATGCATACCATAAAGTAGATGGACATAATTGAGTCAATTATGTACATCGTTAAAATTGGAATTAATTAGGGAAAATTAATTCGGGGGTGATTAATTAGGTGTAATTAATCGACTAAGACATGAGGTTGGACCCTTTTGTAGCGTAAGACTGCCCGGAACCGACCGGCAAATCCAGCGGCTACAAATGATTTGCCCAATGTGAGAGGTCTTAGGCACAAACTAAATACGTGACAAGTGTATAGACACGAGGTTAGACTCGGTTATGGCGTAAGGCTGCCCGGACCCAACCGGCAAATCCAGCTGCCATAAAAGATAGTCTAATGTGAGAGGTCTTTACAACGGTTACGTTTTTAATCAATTAAGAAACACTTAACCAGATAAGCATGTAGTGGGCATGAGGGGTTAAGTGGGTGCCCTGGGTGGCATGTGGAAATCAAGTAAGTGCCTTGGGTGGCATGAGGAAATCTAGTGGGTTGCCTTGGGTGGCAATAGAAAATACGATTAGAATACTTAACCAAGTGGAAACATGTAATTAAACATGATTAAAGGGTTAAGTGGGATGCACTAGATAAATTGACAAGCTTAGGTGGTAGCTTGTGGGGGCCCATTTCAACCAGTAACCCATATGTATCTTATTGGGCTCGACCCATGTCGAGGACGGGACACGCGTACTGGGCTTGATTATAAGAGGCCAAAACGGGTTAGCGGTGGCAACGCAAGTTGTAACACCCCGCAAATTCTATAACTGTGAAATTCATAAATTAAAGTAAAAATCAAATTCAAATCAAAGAACTAAGGGAAACGGGATACGCCATTGCGTTCGTCTCGGAAAAATACGCGAAATAGAGTCCGAGTTTTCGTAAAACGGATATCGTATGAAGAAGTTATGGACGAACGAAGTTGGGCGAAAAACCGGAAAACGGGTCAGAATGCACTGGCGCATTTGGGAAGTGCGCCAGAACAAAAATGCACTGGCGCACCTGTGAAGTGTGCCAGTACATTTTTGACCTGGCGCACCTGCCAAGTGCGCCCAGGTCAAAAATGACCTGTTGGTCAGGTCTGGTCAAGCCCTGGCTGGCCAGGTCTGTGTTTGGCCGATTTTCAGAAGCTTGCTTTGTTATTAGGGCTAGGTGGCAGGTTCTAATTGGTCTCTCTACCTAATGAATGGCTACGATCTAACCTAGCAACATCAATGGCCCTAATCAATTCCTAACCTCTATATAAACAACCCTAGACTAAACCCTAATCTATTCATTCAAATTAAGAGCATAGCCTCCATGTTGCTGAGGAACGACTAAGAGTAGCCGCCAACTAGAGAGAAGATTAGGGAGAGAGTTCTAAAGCCTAAAGCAATTCAAGCGACCTAAAGCTAATCAATTCAACAAAGGAATCATATCTCTTAATTAGAGAATTCGCCGCAACCATTGTAAGTAGAGTATTACTTTGGTATGAATAAACAACTGTATTGATTTGTATGCTTGAATTGGGATAATAAAGTAATTCATATTTGTGCAAATTTATGTTATTCATTATAAAGAACTACATGCGGTAGTTCTATGCAAGTATACGTTTGGAATATTGCGCAAATTATGTAATCTATGTGGAAGCTACATGTATGTAGTTGATTGAAATTTCATGCAAGTTTGGGGCTTTGTTATTATGCCATCATGATGTATATTTTTGTGCATGAGTCATTTTGCAAGTAATTGAAACAAGTTTGGTTGTTATAGTTCATATGAAACTATGTTGGAATTTTGACACCATAATCCATGTATTAAGTCATGCTTTTGCAAAACTTATGAATATGGCTAGGCTATGAATGATATTTGGCATAATTGAAATCCATGATTAAGTCTATCTTGTTTAAAAGAATTATATGATGACATATGTGAGACATGGCTAGGTTAGACTCAAAAATCCCTTTTTGCAAGTTAAAGCAAACAACATGTTTAGGAGTCTTTATGCATAAGTATATTTATACCATCGTTATGTGATTAGACTTAAATCATGATTAAGTTGAACTATGCTTTTGTGTTAGTAACAAAGTATCCCCTTTGTAAACATGTAGAAACCTTATGAACATGACTTGTTTATATTTATGCCATGAACAAATTTAACTATACCTATGCCATGCTTATGTTTGACATTATGCCATGTTTATGCTAGAAGTATTTATGCCATGCTTATGTTTGACATTATGCTATGCTTATGCTAGAAATATTTATGCCATGCTTATGTTTGACATTATGCATAAATAAAAGTATAGGTTCATGTTGTAGTTATGACTATGTGTCAATAATGATACCCAATTTAGACTCTTATCTCAACTACAAGTTCACATGCCTTGATTCATGTCACCTATGCTTTATGACCAAAGTATATGTCGCTACTATGCAAGTACACCAGTTCCTATTTTGTATTTCCAACGTCATATGCAAGTTCATGCGCTCACCTTCCCCTCTTTGTGTATGTAATCACGCTTTAAGCCTCCCCTTTCGCATGGCTAAATTGGGCTTTAAAAGGCTAAGCCCAATATATATAAACGGACGTGTAAAAACGGGGGTAAATAACGTTGGGCTAAATTAATTTAATGAATGAAAACTAAAGTAAAAGGGCCCAAATTCAAGTATGGGTTGGGCCCATGATTGGTGTAACCTTTACACCGTTAACTTAATAATGGGCCGCAAATATTTACATATAAGAAATAAAGAAGAATGACAAAATATGTAAATATAGAACATACGATGTGTTTAACCCGAGGTTGGATTGAGTTGTGATGTAAACCTGCCCAGAACCGCCCGGCTGTCCAGTAGTCACAACAATACCTATCCAATGTGGGAGGTTAAACATGGAGCCCAGCAAGGACCCGAGGTTAGACTGAGTTGTGGCGTAAGACTGCCCGGAACCAACCGGCAACAGGCAGCCACAACAATACCTGTCTAATGTGAGAGGTCCGGGCCTTAATAAGACAATTAAGGCTGAGTCAGGATTGATAGGATTAAGTAAACTAAAGACTTAATCAAAATGGAACATGCTAAACTAAACGGACTGGTGGGGGTTAGGTTAGAAAACACTTAACCAACTTAGCATGTTGGCTAGAGATAGAAAACCTAGTAACGGGGGACCCTTTTCAGCAGTAACCCTAAAAGGTGTATCAGGATACCCTGAAACTAGGCAGGGTGGGGCACGATTACTGGGCTGATTGTAAGAGATCAAAAGCGACGGCGGTGGTGTAGCAGTGTAGGTTCTAACGGAGTGCGGGCGTGCACACACTCCGGCGCAGAAAAATAAGGCACTGGACACCAGTAGCATACCTGTGCACTCTAAGGCTGTGTCGGGTTGCCACTATGGGACTTGATACACCCCATGGTGGGACCAGCATAGGTAACTACAGACATCGGGGGCCGTAAGACACATGTAACTATACGAGTAGGAGCCGATCATCATAGGATGGATCACTTCACCCTGATTATGGGGTGCCAATTGGAAAACTAGTTTATATGGGTTCAGAGATCAACATGGGGTACGATAGTATATTCGACCCTAGACAACTTAACCAAGTTTATAGTGCATGCCCACTTCTTGTTTATACTTATCATACCTAGTTCTTTATTCATAGACAAAATAGTACTAGACTTACTCAGGCTTTATGTCTGACTCTACTTTTCTTTCGTCTTCTTTCTTCCGTTTCCCCCCCAGGTCCTCAGGGAGGGAACACAGCAGCTTGACCTACCTCAACATCCAGCTTGAAGAAGAGAAAATGTATTGCTTGGACTTTCCTGTTTTGAACTATGGCCTTGGGACAATCCACTATGGGGCTTTTGCAGTTTATCTATGTTTTATTTATGCTTCTTTAAATAATGTACTCAAGACAGATTATGAAAATGTTATGTTATGTTTTTGGAAAGGATGTAAGACAATCATGGTGATGCTTTGTAACACGTATTTGCTTTTATGAAATAAAAGTTTGTTGTTCTTCCGCTGTTTACAAATATGTGTTCTTATATCTGTCTTGTATATCTGTGACTTGTACTTATAAACCTCCACCAAAATTAGGGCATTCCCTTTGAGAGTGACCCTAACGGAGGTGGGGTGTTTCACTTGGCATCAGAGCATAGGTTTACTAGATAAGATAAAAAGTTTTGAAAATTTATTTTCAAAAAGGAAATTTAAAGAAGCATTTTTAAAAGATGAAAATATTATTTTATTTTAAAAAAAAAGGCAAAGTCCACTCCCCAAAGCCATAGGTGCTATCTCTCATCCTTCGTTTTGAATCTATCCTTTTTGTTTCAGCATGTCCGAAGATCTTAACTTACCGGAAGGGGTGCCAATACCTGGTTGGTTTAGACGGTTCTTGGAAGCAAGGGCCACTCAGCCAGGTCCTACCATTCCTCCTCCCCCAGAAGAAGGAAATCATCCAGCTGCAGCAGCACCTTTTTCTCCACCTCCTCCTCGGGGAAACACGTTTGCTAAGATATGTAAAGATTTTAAAGCCATGGGAGGAAGGGATTTCCATGGAACTGAGTCCTTCGTGGCAGCTAGAAATTGGCTGAAAGAAACGGAGGACCTATTCATCATCTTTGAGGTAGAAGACAGACAAAAAGTACAGTTGGCAGTGTGGCTATTAAAGGGCGAGGCTTCCTACTGGTGGGAAGTCACTAATGCTGAAAGACCAGTGGAGACATGGGAAGACTTTAGGGCAAGGTTTGAGACCAAATTTCTATCAGATGCGGAAAGAAGTTTGCAGTTGGAGAAATTCTTATTTCTTAAGCAAGGAGACAAGACTGTCAGAGAGTATGTGAATCAATTCGATGAGCTGGCTAGGTTTGGGCTTGACCTAGTCAACACCCCGCACAAGAAGGCTCTCCGTTTCGTCAAGGGGTTAAATGAGCCATTACACAGTTTGGCCATGACCCATATACCCATGGGAGCCACGTATGAAAGATTGGTGCAAATGGCATTGCTGAATGAAGAGGATAAGGGCAAGAAGGAGACAAAGGCAGAAAGCTCTCAAGGGAAGAAAGAGGGTTTGCAGCCTAAGAAGACAGACTTTAAGAAAGGCGGGAAAGGCAACAAAGAGAAGAGGAAGTGTAATTTCTGTGGCAAAGTGGGGCACTTAGTAAAGGACTGCCGGAAAAAGAAGGCCAAGGAGAATGGTGGGTGCTTTTCATGCGGTCAGACAGGCCACAGGGCTAAGGACTGCCCAAAGAAACGAGGGCAGGGGCAGGGGGCTGGATCCACCTCAGGGGCACAGGTTCATGTGCTAGAAGCGCCACCATTGCAACAGCGAGGTACAAACACTTCTGTAGAAAGTGTAGTTTATCTTTGTGATCACCCCGTTCGCACTTTATTTGATTCTGGCGCATCACACTCCTTTATCTCGTCTGCTTTAGTAGAATCTCTGCACCTAAAAACTAGTGTGGTAGAGGACCCCTTAATTGTTTCAAACCCAATTGGGGGCCCAGCTCATTTGTCTATGATCTGTCTGGACTTGAAAATTTCTATCCTAAGTGTTGAATTTCAATGTAGTGCCTTTGTTTTGGGCTTTTCGGGGTATGGTTTGATTTTGGGTATGGATTGGCTATCCAGTAATGGGGCCATCCTTGATTGTGAGAAAAGGGTTGTTAGGCTCCTAACCCAGCTCGGTAATACTTTGGAAATTTCTTGTAATCCCTCGTATGCGGTTATGCTTAGTTATCTTGAATCGCTAGATGCCTCTGTTGAAAATTTGAAATCAGTTAGAGTGGTCCGGGAATATCCGGATGTCTTCGAAGAGGTGAAGGGCTTGCCTCCGAAGCGGGAAATAGACTTCCGTATATATCTTGTAGATAATGCAAAGCCCGTTGCGTTGACCGTTGGACACATGGCTCCACGGGAAAGGAAAGAGCTCAGTAAACAGATTAAAGAGCTTCTAGAAAAAGGGGTTCATTAGGAGGAGCATTTCAGAATAGGGCGCTTCAGTAGTGTTCGCCACTAAGGCTGAAGGTTCATTTCGCCGATGCATGAGTTGTAAAGAATCGCCTTAGTAAGTACATTTGGCAACATAGTTGACATTTGTTTATTTTCAAGAGATAATTCATCTATGTGGAATACCTTCTAGTAAGTGAACAAGATCCAAGATTCACTAATGAATTTTGGAGAGCTTGAATGGAACCATGAGTACGCAGTTAGGCTTGAGCCAAGTATATTAGAAGTAGAGTAAGTGAAAGTGGAACGAGAGGCAACAGTGGAAAAGGTTCCAACTCATATTTTGGAAACAGGAATTAAGAAGCTACGAAATTGTGAAGTTAAAGACGGACAAAGCATAATGGAGTTAAGCTCAAGGAAATGCGACTTAGAAGATCGAAGACTAGATTCGTGCATCATATCTCTTCTTAAGAGTATGTCCTTGATCCCTCTCTTCCTGTAGAGCTTACTTGCATGCTATCTTTTGTGTATATCCTCTCGGTCCCATTTTTAATCCGATTTCTATTGCAAACCCCGTAGGGAGTATGACTCATCTGTTAGTAACACATGTTGGGGCTCGAGGATGTTCGTTGGATTGACCAAACTTCTTTTTGGGTTTAATAAGATATAAATTGGTCTTAGGAAGGGACTCCCTTGTGACCTAAAAGGAGTCCATCATACTTAGTTTCCTAGAATCATATATGGTGGTTGGGTTGAGTAATTCTTTGGGTGTCAGTCTGATGTTGATTTCGGTCTTCGGGGCTGATGCTTAGAGAGTTCTTCTCCTAATCAATATATATGTGGCATAGATTTCCAGTTTTGACATTGCCTAATGGGCACAAAGTTTTTACTTGTTTCTATCATTCGACTTCACCTTTAGGTAGGACCATTTCCTATCATTGAGAAAATTTGGAAAATGACCTATAGATTAGAAGCTACCCGAGAAATTGGCCGGAGTCCACAACGTTTTTCACGTTTCACATCTCCGAAAATGTCTACATGAGTCTGCTGAGGTGGTAGAGCCAAATATCCTAGAAGAAGCCGAAGTGGAACGCGAAGCAACCATAAGGAGAGTTCCAACCCGCATCTTAGGAACGGAAGTGAAGAAGCTACGCAACCGCGAAGTCAAGCTCGTCAAAGTTCAGTGGAGCGACGCCGAGGGAGACGCAACTTGGGAAACTGAAGCTAGAATCCGTACAGCCTACCCTTTTCTGTTCGGGGGTACATCCTTGATCTTTCCTTTTCCTTAAGTTGCGCTTTTATCTATCTTTTTAGGTATATTTCCTCGACCTTATCTTTTAGGTAGAAACCCTTTGGATGGAAACATGTAATTGAAACATGTTATGGATGATGGTTGCAAGTGGTTGCAAGTGATTGCTAGTGGTTGCTCGTGGTTGCATATACACACACAATCTAGGTTTTAGATCGGCTCAGTCACTTCATATTGCATATGCATATATGTTTGCATTCGTATGTGGTTGAACTTTAATGTGTTGTCATGTGGATGCTGCATTTGTATTGAATGATTGTGCACTCATGTAGAATCAAGAATAGGAAAATTTGCATACATAATGGATTCATGGCACTTACATAATTCGCATTAAGGAGGTCAACTGAATCAGTAGACCGCCTGATTTTGCATTAGATAAGTACATGTACACACACACTTCGCATATGATCATGAAGCATTAGAAGTCTTTTAAGGACAATGGATGCTCGTGTTTGATGGATGAGTAGATGGATGATTGGATGTTAGGATATACATTCCTCCTAACTTGAAGATTTCGGGGACGAAATCCTTTTAAGTGGTGGAGAATGTAACACCCCGCAAATTCTATAACTGTGAAATTCATAAATTAAAGTAAAAATCAAATTCAAATCAAAGAACTAAGGGAAACGGGATACGCCATTGCGTTCGTCTCGGAAAAATACGCGAAATAGAGTCCGAGTTTTCGTAAAACGGATATCGTATGAAGAAGTTATGGACGAACGAAGTTGGGCGAAAAACCGGAAAACGGGTCAGAATGCACTGGCGCACTTGGGAAGTGCGCCAGAACAAAAATGCACTGGCGCACCTGTGAAGTGCGCCAGTACATTTTTGACCTGGCGCACCTGCCAAGTGCGCCCAGGTCAAAAATGACCTGTTGGTCAGGTCTGGTCAAGCCCTGGCTGGCCAGGTCTGTGTTTGGCCGATTTTCAGAAGCTTGCTTTGTCATTAGGGCTAGGTGGCAGGTTCTAATTGGTCTCTCTACCTAATGAATGGCTACGATCTAACCTAGCAACATCAATGGCCCTAATCAATTCCTAACCTCTATATAAACAACCCTAGACTAAACCCTAATCTATTCATTCAAATTAAGAGCATAGCCGCCATGTTGCTGAGGAACGACTAAGAGTAGCCGCCAACTAGAGAGAAGATTAGGGAGAGAGTTCTAAAGCCTAAAGCAATTCAAGCGACCTAAAGCTAATCAATTCAACAAAGGAATCATATCTCTTAATTAGAGAATTCGCCGCAACCATTGTAAGTAGAGTATTACTTTGGTATGAATAAACAACTGTATTGATTTGTATGCTTGAATTGGGATAATAAAGTAATTCATATTTGTGCAAATTTATGTTATTCATTATAAAGAACTACATGCGGTAGTTCTATGCAAGTATATGTTTGGAATATTGCGCAAATTATGTAATCTATGTGGAAGCTACATGTATGTAGTTGATTGAAATTTCATGCAAGTTTGGGGCTTTGTTATTATGCCATCATGATGTATATTTTTGTGCATGAGTCATTTTGCAAGTAATTGAAACAAGTTTGGTTGTTATAGTTCATATGAAACTATGTTGGAATTTTGACACCATAATCCATGTATTAAGTCATGCTTTTGCAAAACTTATGAATATGGCTAGGCTATGAATGATATTTGGCATAATTGAAATCCATGATTAAGTCTATCTTGTTTAAAAGAATTATATGATGACATATGTGAGACATGGCTAGGTTAGACTCAAAAATCCCTTTTTGCAAGTTAAAGCAAACAACATGTTTAGGAGTCTTTATGCATAAGTATATTTATACCATCGTTTTGTGATTAGACTTAAATCATGATTAAGTTGAACTATGCTTTTGTGTTAGTAACAAAGTATCCCCTTTGTAAACATGTAGAAACCTTATGAACATGACTTGTTTATATTTATGCCATGAACAAATTTAACTATACCTATGCCATGCTTATGTTTGACATTATGCCATGTTTATGCTAGAAGTATTTATGCCATGCTTATGTTTGACATTATGCTATGCTTATGCTAGAAATATTTATGCCATGCTTATGTTTGACATTATGTATAAATAAAAGTATAGGTTCATGTTGTAGTTATGACTATGTGTCAATAATGATACCCAATTTAGACTCTTATCTCAACTACAAGTTCACATGCCTTGATTCATGTCACCTATGCTTTATGACCAAAGTATATGTCGCTACTATGCAAGTACACCAGTTCCTATTTTGTATTTCCAACGTCATATGCAAGTTCATGCGCTCACCTTCCCCTCTTTGTGTATGTAATCACGCTTTAAGCCTCCCCTTTCGCATGGCTAAATTGGGCTTTAAAAGGCTAAGCCCAATATATATAAACGGACGTGTAAAAACGGGGGTAAATAACGTTGGGCTAAATTAATTTAATGAATGAAAACTAAAGTAAAAGGGCCCAAATTCAAGTATGGGTTGGGCCCATGATTGGTGTAACCTTTACACCGTTAACTTAATAATGGGCCGCAAATATTTACATATAAGAAATAAAGAAGAATGACAAAATATGTAAATATAGAACATACGATGTGTTTAACCCGAGGTTGGATTGAGTTGTGATGTAAACCTGCCCGGAACCGCCCGGCTGTCCAGTAGTCACAACAATACCTATCCAATGTGGGAGGTTAAACATGGAGCCCAGCAAGGACCCGAGGTTAGACTGAGTTGTGGCGTAAGACTGCCCGGAACCAACCGGCAACAGGCAGCCACAACAATACCTGTCTAATGTGAGAGGTCCGGGCCTTAATAAGACAATTAAGGCTGAGTCAGGATTGATAGGATTAAGTAAACTAAAGACTTAATCAAAATGGAACATGCTAAACTAAACGGACTGGTGGGGGTTAGGTTAGAAAACACTTAACCAACTTAGCATGTTGGCTAGAGATAGAAAACCTAGTAACGGGGGACCCTTTTCAGCAGTAACCCTAAAAGGTGTATCAGGATACCCTGAAACTAGGCAGGGTGGGGCACGATTACTGGGCTGATTGTAAGAGGTCAAAAGCGACGGCGGTGGTGTAGCAGTGTAGGTTCTAACGGAGTGCGGGCGTGCACACACTCCGACGCAGAAAAATAAGGCACTGGACACCAGTAGCATACCTGTGCACTCTAAGGCTGTGTCGGGTTGCCACTATGGGACTTGATACACCCCATGGTGGGACCAGCATAGGTAACTACAGACATCGGGGGCCGTAAGACACATGTAACTATACGAGTAGGAGCCGATCATCATAGGATGGATCACTTCATCCTGATTATGGGGTGCCAATTGGAAAACTAGTTTATATGGGTTCAGAGATCAACATGGGGTACGATAGTATATTCGACCCTAGACAACTTAACCAAGTTTATAGTGCATGCCCACTTCTTGTTTATACTTATCATACCCAGTTCTTTATTCATAGACAAAATAGTACTAGACTTACTCAGGCTTTATGTCTGACTCTACTTTTCTTTCGTCTTCTTTCTTCCGTTTCCCCCCCCAGGTCCTCAGGGAGGGAACACAGCAGCTTGACCTACCTCAACATCCAGCTTGAAGAAGAGAAAATGTATTGCTTGGACTTTCCTGTTTTGAACTATGGCCTTGGGACAATCCACTATGGGGCTTTTGCAGTTTATCTATGTTTTATTTATGCTTCTTTAAATAATGTACTCAAGACAGATTATGAAAATGTTATGTTATGTTTTTGGAAAGGATGTAAGACAATCATGGTGATGCTTTGTAACACGTATTTGCTTTTATGAAATAAAAGTTTGTTGTTCTTCCGCTGTTTACAAATATGTGTTCTTATATCTGTCTTGTATATCTGTGACTTGTACTTATAAACCTCCACCAAAATTAGGGCATTCCCTTTGAGAGTGACCCTAACGGAGGTGGGGTGTTTCACAAGTCCAACGGGTTTCATATGCGTGTGTGGACCCGGGCTGGTAGGTAAGACGTTGTTGCATCGTGTAGGTATAAGTCGTGCACCATTTGTTGTATCGGGTTGCCACTTTGGGGAGTGATACACCCCACTGTGGGGCCAGCACGGGTATCTACGGTAGGGAGCCGATCGCTTGGGAGTAGTGGGTACACCTAGTGGAGATAGGGGCAGACGACACCTATGTAGTCAGCTAGGGGTACACGAAACTACTGGGTAAATTTTCTAAGTCCTTGGGTGGGATCAACCTTTAAGTAGGAATGACTGGTGTGGTGCAGTTAGTAATTACCCTGGGGTGGGTAGATGCGTCTTTACCGTTATCTTAGTTCATCTTATGTCTAGTTGGCTACTTAGTGTGGTCATTTATCCCCATTCATCCCGTACCAAGTTTATATCATACCCTAATTACTTTAATGATTGTGTTGTTAAAGTTATAGGGCTCACTCAGACTTATGTCTGACCCCGTTGTTTTTATCTTTTTCCCCCTCAGGTCCTCAGGTTGGGCCTAGCACTAGTGGGCTTTGATCAGATTTCTTTATCTATCTTCTGGAGCTTGGACCGTGATGTAAAGCCCAGCTTATCTTTTCTTTTATGGATATTGTTATGTAGTGGGATTATGTACTTATGTTTTTATCAGGATGGATATTTGGTACTTGACTCTTTATTGTGTTGTAACTAAACATGTTTACCTTCTGCTGCTATGAAATGTTGTTTTAGATATTCAAGTATTTATATCTGTCTTGTTGTAATTTTTCTGTTCTATACTCACTTAAAATGCTCCACCGAAGTTAAGGCATTCCCTTAGCGAGTGACCTTAGCGGGTGTGGGGTGTTACAGGTAACCTATTGAATCATCTAATATGAACATTACTGGTAAATGGATTATCAGTTTTCGGAAACAGAGAGTATAAATGACACAGGGTATACATATGTTTTGGGTTGATCAACATAGGATTTCCACAGATAACATACCAACGTAAAGTGTATATGCAGGGTGTGTTCAAACTTAACAGTTTATAGCGTATACAAACATAGCAGGAATTACACTAGCAATACAATATATGTTTTAACAATGGATCGACAGTTTTCCTTTAACAGTAAATGTCCATGGTATTTTGATCAAGCGAAACATGATTTCCAACAGTAAGGTTCAGCAATAACATTCTATAAGTACAACATGTAAAGGCATCCATTCACTTGCATGGTTTTAAAGGAGAATATAGTGAGTGCTTACTCACTTCTTGTCCTGCTGTGTGAACAAAGATTCCTATTTTCTTTCCTTTTGATTAGCTTGAAATAATGTGTAAAAAAATTAAGGAACTGCTGCCTATTTATAGACAAACAAAACAATACAAAAAATGAAGGTGTCTTAAATGCTAGATGGGATTATGCTCAGTAACACAGGGGAAAGTTCTTTGCCTTGATGTCCAGTTTTGTCAACAATACCGTGCGCATGTTTTACAATGTGTACTTAATCACCCAGCCAGTCCACTCTTGTTTATACTTTTGACAAAAACATTTAATGCAATTGTCCTTTTGGGCAATAAATTTACATTCTACCTCTTACACACTAGATGGAACAAATAGAATTTCTCTCTTAGGAGCTAGATGCTCTGTATGCATTTCATTATCATTCGGCAGAGATTTATATTTTCACCTATTCCTATATTTTGTCTAAAATACAAAACTTAGTTGTAAAGTAAACTTGCCTTAAATTCTTGATGGAGAATAGTGTATAGTCTTCATGATAGAAAGCAACTTTCCATCATCTCTGGTTTTAATCACGTAAGTGTCCCGCCCCTTGTCCATACTTCTTAAGTATGAAGAAATCATTTAGAAGTTTTACTTAAGTATTTTAGTCCCTAAACATATGGATTAATATGTTAACTAAGAGGTTTGCCTTCATATTCTCTCAATGACATGTATACACAAGTTAGCACTTCTCATAAATGGATGCATATTCATGAAGAAATTATTATTAAAAATTTACTTAATAAATTTGTTCTTTAAACAAATGGGATTTTACTTAGTGTATTAGCTAAGTGTTTTCCTACAAATGAGATGTACACAAAAAATGGGAAAATTCTCATATGCTAATATATAAGTGTGTAGAAAAAAGTTAATTACCTTTTTCTTATTTACATGAGTGGGATTAATCCCATTAATTAAATTAGTTATTAATGAAATTAATCGCTTTATGGGTTTAGAAATATTTAGTTCAAAACCCGGGACATTACACACGTCCTCGAACTCTTTGTGGCTTAAATCCCCTTGAATATTGATTGTCTTATCTGTTTGCATTGATATTATTGTTGCTTGGCTGTTTTTAGTTACAGCGTAATTAGTAGAAAACTCACTCTATGTTGTTTTCCTTTGATCAATCCTGCCTTCATGAGTGAGAAGAGCAGATCGTACGAACTATAGATCAGGTAACGTGTGTTGTGTAGCAAGAACAGTTACCAACGACTCATATTCTTCGTCTAGCCCTCCAATAATAAAAAGTATTTTCTCATTGTCACTGATTTTGTGTCCAACAATATTTAATTTATCGCATATATTTTTAATTTTTCCCAAGTAATCTTTCATGCTTGTATCTTCTTTTCTGCAATTTTGAAGTTCTCTTCTGTATTGCATGATCCTTGCTGCAGATTGGGAGCTGAAAATTTGCTCTATAGTATGATGAGTTGCATCCAACAATTTGTGATAATAGATTAGAACTGATAGAAGATAAAATCCATGATGATAGTATGCTGTCCCACTTTTGGAATTTGATATATTCAGGATTTGATACTATTTTTCCCTCTTCATCAGTAATCATTATTGATGGAGTAACCAATGTTCCTTTTATGTGGTCTTGTAGTCCATAACCTTTGAGAGAAATCTCTACTTGATATTTCCATAGTATTTCATTATCTTCATCTAAAGAAATTGTAATGACTTGACTTTTGGGCTTAATCAGGTTCATGAAGTTTGGAGATGAGCCGTGTTGACATTGCTGCCAGATAGAGCAGAAGTAGCTTCATTGTCGTTGGCCATGGTGTGGAAGTATCAAACTGCAGCCTTAAAGGAAAAACAACAAAGAGAGAAAAAATTGAGGATTAAAAAGAAAGACCCCCTCTTCTCGATGGTGAAACAAGTTGGCATAGGATGTATAATGCCTTTCGGCAATTCAGTGCTCTGATTCCAAAATGAGAATTAGAGAGAATTTCATTTGAATATTTATTGATTGATAAGATTGATACAAAGACCATGTATTTATACATAAAGATATAACGGCTAGTACAATACTTGCTATATATAATATTGTAACGTCTAATACTTGCTGATTATAATATTGTAACGGCTAGTATAATACTTGGCGTATACAACATTGTAACGGCTAATACTTGCTGATTATAATATTGTAACGGCTAGTATAATACTTGGCGTATACAACATTGTAACGGCTAATACTTGCTGATTATAACAAAAGTCCAGCCCCAGCCTGTAAATGTTACCAATACAATGTATATGAGACCTTATTCAAAATGAACAGCTGTGATGAATGATGACAACATCTTTATTATTTGGTTAATGCTCAAACCAAAACTACTAGCTGCCCGTGTCGAAAATAAAGGCATCCAGAGTTTAGGTTAAAACAATAAACTCCAGGTCAGTCATGTGACTGGTGTGAGAACTAAAATAGTTATTAATCTTTATTTTAAAGTTAGGTAATTCAAGGGACCACGCCGTATAACACGGAACGGGTTTCCTCCTAAGAATACCAGTGCATAAAACAACAACGCAATGCTAAATAAAGAAAAATGAAGCCAATATAAGACCCAGGTCCCATCACACAATGCAACACAAACTGGAGGATAGGGTTTTACCTTATAATAGCCAAAGCATGCTTGATACGTTTAAAACAAACCATTTGATACTATAATAAGTGCATAGTGTTTAAAACAATTTCAATCATAAGTATCAATCATAGACGGCACGAGTACCATATATCATGTCGCCATACTAGTTATACAATCAAAACCGCACAATGTCATATTTGGAAGTTGGATTTCCATCTGTGGACCGAGGCAAGGGACCATCCTCTACCGAATCGAGACAATCTAGCCTACCATGTCTCAGGATCAGAGCTCGAGTGACCCTTGGATCGTCAGGGCCAGTCCACTCGATGTGGATTAAACTTAAACCCTGAGCACTACGTTTCCCCACCCTATGGGGCGTAAATGAGCCAACGAATGACTCCATCGGACCTGGATCGTCCGATCTAACCGAGGCGCCTCGCAACAACAACAACCACACAGGTGAAAATAATATAAATGTCAGCCGGTTTAAGCACTGACACCACCTCTAGCCAGAAAGAAACGCATGCTCTCCCTGAGGTCCTCTCCCGTTTCTGGTTCACAACTGGGGTGTGAGGCTCGCGAATTAACGCTACACAAAGCTACGCCACAAAGGTCGTGCTTTGATCATCAACTACAAGACTCTGCTTTTCAACAGAAGCCTTGATCATTTGCATCATAGCATGCCACACATGCAATTCACGTTATGCAACTGATATCAATCACATAGAATGAAATCCGATGTCAGACACACATCCATTTATAAGTCCGTTCTGGGTCTCAACGAAACCAGAGGCACCTTGTACCTCGCATATCCATCGATCTCCAAGTACGTCTGGACGATCACCAACTGATTCACTCCTCTTGGGTGTACAGCCCAATCAAGATCGTCAGTAATTATCCAAACGATGTGAAGACCTACGGTCTTCGACAACCGTCTTCGTCTTCGACTTATCGTCGATTCAGTTATTCAGAATGGGTTAAACCCGGTCTTTCTGAATAACTCGCGTATATAATAAACAAGTGTTACACAAACACAACATACGCCTCATTCCAATTCAGAATATTCTTTTATTCAAATATTCACATTATTAGGTAAAGGTTCCCATTAATTTTATCAAAGATAAATTCTTTAAAATTTATTCTTTAATCTTCTTTTGAATGTCAATTCAAACCAAATTATGGTTTATCCAAACTAGTCGGGATTAACGAACCTTACCGAAGTAATCAGTTGTTTTAAATTTCCCAATCCCAACCTATTTATCCCATGAAGTAAAACTGGTAATACTTCATATCTAACACCACGGTGTTATCGGTAAATTCAATTACCATTTCACGTTCAAATCTAATTAAAGATTTAACTATCGCCTGGAGTAAAACTGGTGGTACTCCATTCTCGATCATTTCTTGAATTTGATAATTTTAATTATCAAATTCACTTTCAATCTAATTAAAGATTCATTAAAACTCCACTTAGTTTTAATCTTTAAATGGGTTAAAGAACCAATGTCATTTAAAACACGGTTCACGATAAACCAAAAATCATATTTCATTTCCACCAGCCTTTAACCGTAAATTAGCAAGTGAACAATTCCCAAAGTAATAACCCTGAAGGCCGAAACCAACATCAGATCAATACCCAGGAAGCCATTCAACTTAACTAATCTTTAGTTAATTTCTGATTTTCTTAACTCCATTGGGGCTAAGAACAGTATTATTAAAGATACCGTTCACGACAACCCAAAATCAATTTCAATTCAATTCCAATTAAATATTATTTAATTGGTACACTTCATTAAATCTAAATAAAAAGATTTAATCTTTTTCTCAACTGGGTTTAAGAACAGTGTTAATGAAGACACCCTTCACGACAAACCCAAATCCCATTTGATATTAAATACAAGGCTCTGAATAGAAAATATATCGGCTTATATTCAATATCAAATTCTACGACCAACAAATATCGTATTGGAAATAATGATATAAATATATCTTTCAAATTTCCATAACGATATCTGTATAATAACAAAATCCCACATCGAAATATTCCGAAAACAATTTCGATTCAAATCCATTTCCAATCTATATATTGGAAATTCTGGTTATTTTCAAAACCATTCCAAATCCAATTTATTTATTTTTCCAAATAATTGAATTATAATTCCTGTTCAAAACTAGTTCATTTCGATAAAAATCTATTTTTATCTTTTCAAATATGGACTTTTTCATCCCAATTCTTTCCAAATCATTTCTTATGATTTTACATTAATTATTAATATTTTTAATAATTTTATCAAGGCCCGTACAGTCGATTTCCATCAACGGTCATCGAACTGCACTTACACCGACCTTTTCCAAATTTGATTTGGACATAATTCCAAATCCAACTATTAGATTTCTAATTTCTTGCATTCGTTAGAAAGCTCTTTTCGATACGAACCCAACGGTTCTGGTTTTAGGAGGATCCGACGGTCGGATCTCCCGTAATATCCATTCGAAGTCAATGATCGAAATTCACGAACTGCCGCAGCGCTGCGCGCTCTATTCTGGCCATTATATTATATATATAATATATATGTTATATACTTCGTCGATTTCCTTTTAAAAATTATTTTATAAATCGTTTTAAATTTGTTTTCCAAAATGATTTCAACTTCGTATTCAATTTCTAATCAAAATTGAATATTCCATATCATCGATATATAAATGATAATGTTTTCAAAACATTAGATTTTGAAATCAATTCCTTTTCGATATTCATTATAAAAATGAATAAAATCGATATAAATATCGTTCACGTCAAAATGGCGTTAATCTAATCAACACGGCTATATATATTTAAATATATTCGTGTCCATCCCAAATCGGACATCAAAATCAGATTTTGATTCTTTTATGAATATTGTTTGAAAATATTCGTTATTTTAAAATAATCGTTATTTTAAAATATTCATTCTTTCTGAACTGGAATCAGACACAGTCAATTACCATATAATGTGATTATATGGATTTCACACAACAAATGTGTATAACCACAATGAAAACAGCAATCCATCATCCAAAGTGTGTTCTACACTGTATAAGCATTAAATATAAATATTCGACGCTTATATAGCCTGTCAATCAATCGATTGACATACAACTAATTATTGGGATTGATGTATGCCCAATATCATCCCAATACCCGTGTGGGGTTTCAATCAATCAAACACAGTTTTATTTGTGTAGTTGGGCGATGTGTAAAATTTATCGTCCCAATCAATATCAGTCAAATGTGTGTATATAAACAAATCGTTCGATTTGTTTATAAATCTTTATTTTATATACACGTTAAAAATTATATTTTTAATTATAAAATATTTATTCCTTTCCACATCACACAATAAAATTTCACACACATCAATCAAACAAACAAGTCATCCATGGTCTGTGGACGACGGGTGTCGGGTGCTGCTAAGCACCGTCTGCATCCTAATATATAATTCAACTAGAAATAAAATAAATTAAAAGTGAGCAGTTCTCACCGAGGGTTCTACTCCGCCGTGCTTTCCTGTTGAACTGCTGAACCATCTGGATCTGTTTGAAATTCTAATGCCGTCCTTTTTACTCTGTTCTTAATAAAAATTATATTTTTATTGCTTCATTCTAATAAATAAAAATCAAATTTTTATTTCTACTTCATATATAAAGATAATATTTTTATATACTCTATTATATAAAAACCATATTTTAATACTTCTACTTTATAAAAATTATATTTTTATCCTTTTAAATATAAAAATCAAATCTTTTCATATTTAAAAATCTCACCTTTCCTATGTTAAAAATACGATCTTTTCACTTTCAAAAATACGATCTTTTCACTTCTCATATAATAAAAATTATATTTTTATTATCCTACATACATAAAAATTGTATTTTTATATTCTCTATCTTGTAAAAATTATATTTTTATAATTCCTACCATATAAAAATCATATTTTTATTATCTATACTATATAAAAATTATATTTTTATACATCATAATATGAATAAAAATCATATCTTGTACACTATAAAAATCAAATCTCTTACACTATAAAAATCTCGTCTTTAACACTATAAAAATCTCGTCTTTAATACTATAAAAATCTCGTCTTTAAATCTCGTCTTTCCTAGGTTAAAAATTCAACCTTTTCATTGTTTACTTCACTAAATTTACAGATTTTTATAGCGTTTAAAAAAACAAAGTTTAACACAATAAATAAAATAAATATAAAAAGGTATAAGCAAAAATCTTATAGCGAATGGGGGGGAGTTTCTGCGAGCAATGGCTGGAAGGAGATGGCGTGCCGGGTGCTGCTGTCGGAGGTCGGGGGGTCGAGGGCGAGATGTGGTGGTCGGAGTTTGGGGGTGAGGGCTCCGGCGCTCGCGTCTTTGACTGGAAGGGAGGGATGGGTTCGAGCGGAGAGGACAAGGAGGGAGGAAGGAGAAGGATCGGAGGGGGAAGGGGGCGGCATCACGCGGCAAGAGGGAGGTCGCGGTCTCGCGTCAGGCGAGGGGAGGATGAGGGTGTGCGAGAGGAGGAGGAGGAGAAGGGGAAGTGGAGGAAGAGGGGGCCACGCCCTGGCGGCGGCACGCCGGGGGGGGGGGGAGGGCGTCGCTGGGAGGAGCACGGCTCCTCCCCCTTTTCTTTCTTTTTATTTTTTTTATTTCTGATTTGGAAAAACCGACCGGGGGGGGTGACTTAGTGATAGGAGAAAGGGGGTGTGATATTAATATATATATATATATATATATATATATTATTTTTAAATTCTAAAAAGCAACTTTTATTTTCGACCTCGAAACGAGGCCCACCGCCTGTCGTCCATAGCTAATTGTCCCCATTCCGAACACAATGGGATATTTACCGTAAGCTGATTCGATCGTTTCGATTAGTTTTCGTCAAAATCAACATATAACTCAATATATTGAATTTGAACGTGCATTTCAATTTACCGGGGTCACGTACTAACTCAAAAAATTCCAGAAAAATATTTTCTAGCTTATTGACGATACGGTCCTAACAAAACTAATTTCGTCAAATTCCGAGACCGGTTGAAAAATGGTCATTTTCCAGTCGATTAAAATCAACTGAAACTGGTCAAACGCGTTTTACTTTGCCACGCTCACATATTGATTCGAAAAATTATGAATTTTGGAATCAAGCAATAACTTGACATCACGGATCCAACAAAAGTTGCAAAATTTCCGTTTTTAAGGGCCAGAATTCCATAGCGACTATTCTGAATTTTCAACTGGACGTAACTTTTGATTCTTGCTATGAAATTTTGATTTTTCGGATTCGTTGGAAAGATATTCTCAAATAGATTCAAATATTTTTAGTTTCGCTAAAATCCGATTTATTTTGAATCCTGTACATTTATTTGAATTTTGAAATCGAATTTTCGAACTACCGCGCCATTTTCAATTCCTTTTATAATTATAAATAATTATTTATATTCTGACGATGATCTATATAAATATATACGTTCTAATTCTATTCAAAATAAATTTCTCATTGTTATTATTTAAAATAATTCATTTTAACAAAATTCATCAAAATTGCCAAAATAAAATTTTTAAATTGGCTCGGATTTCCGGGTTGTTACAATCTCCCCCACTTAAAACTTTTCGTCTCCGAAAAGGAACGAAGCCGAAAGTTGTTTAACTAATCAACTCAACTTTCACTATTTCCATTACGGCTTAAGTACTTCAACTTTTCAGTTTCTAAGAACTTTTCAAATTTTTCAAAAATTTGGCTAACACCCTAAATTTTCGAAAAATTTCGCCATAACCTCCCCTGCACCGGGGACTTCGGGATATTTCATATAGCCTCCCATGGCCTTCTTCAATCCAAAAGAAAAAGAAAAAGCCAAGCGGCTAGACAATCGGCTCATAAAATCACCCAAAACTCAAGAAATACAATAAACATGTACCTATTTGTCAGGCAAACAATTTTATTCCTCTTCTCTAGCCTCCTTGCTATGACCTGTTCAATGTAAGTACATGTACATGCATGCATATTCGATAAATCTTCAATACAACTCACTATTTGATTCAATTTGGCTAATGGTTCAATATTCAATTAATCAAACAATAATCAAACAACACAACCAGCAATTAATTAGTTGATTAACGTTTCAAATGCAAAACTTTGATATATAGCCAAAAATCACATTTTTGGTGCCAAATCACAACAATAGACCCTATCTAATTTTGGTTCTCACACCAGTCTATTGGAAATATATAGATATCCCACTTTCGAAACTCGAACACAAATACCGATGATACTATAGTAATCATCAGGACCGTCTCCGGGCGACTACAGTGTGATTCTATATCTATCCAGTATATTAAAACTTCAAATACACGTGGATCAGACGTATATGCAAAATCTATATATATTAGATTGTCCAAATTCAATATAAATAAATATTCAAATACGTTGAATAAGGCTTAAATTTTAAAACAAAATTTGTTTTCATTTTTAAAAATATACTCTTCACACTCGTTCTAGGATACTGCTGATCCTATCTCTAACGAGTCATTGCCATTGGATATTACTAATCCAATCTCTGATGAATTCTTTCGTTTGGTTCTAACGTGTCTTGTTCTCTGAGCTTTGTAAACCAAAGCTCGGATACCAAATGTAAAAACCCGTAACTTCCCCGTGAAGGAAAGCCCTGATACTTTGAGAACAACACACAAAAGAACGCAGATGGAAGAACATTTCATTTTATATTACAACAACTTCATCAGATTACAAGAATATACAGAGTAATGAATAAATATTACACATTATAAAATATCAGAGATTACAATAAATTACATAGCAGCGGAAAATAATACAAAACACAACTGAAGGAGATTTACGGATACAAAGCTTTCCGGATATCATTCCAGCTGTAAACCAGGGTCCTGTGAAGATAAATCTGCAAAACCAAAACTACTAGCTGCCCGTGTCGAAAATAAAGGCACCCAGAGTTTAGGTTAAAACAATAAACTCCAGGTCAGTCATGTGACTGGTGTGAGAACTAAAATAGTTATTAATCTTTATTTTAAAGTTAGGTAATTCAAGGGACCACGCCGTATAACACGGAATGGGTTTCCTCCCAAGAATACCAGTGCATAAAACAACAGCGCAATGCTAAATAAAGAACAATGAAGCCATTATAAGACCCAGGTCCCATCACACAATGCAACACAAATCGGAGGATAGGGTTTTTCCTTATAATAGCCAAAGCATGCTTGATACGTTTAAAACAAATCATTTGATACTATAATAAGTGCATAGTGTTTAAAACAATTTTAATCATAAGTATCAATCATAGACGGCATGGGTACCATATATCATGTCGCCATACTAGTTATACAATCAAAACCGCACAATGTCGTATTTGGAAGTTGGATTTCCATCTATGAACCAAGGCAAGGGATCATCCTCTACCGATTCGAGACAATCTAGCCTACCATGTCTCAGGATCAGAGCTCGAGTGACCCTTGGATCGTCAGGGCCAGTCCACTCGATGTGGATTAAACTTAAACCCTGAGCACTACGTTTCCCCACCCTATGGGGGCATAAATGAGCCAACGAATGACTCCATCGGACCTGGATCGTCCGATCTAACCGAGGCGCCTCGCAACAACAACAACCACACAGGTGAAAATAATATAAATGTCAGCCGGTTTAAGCACTGACACCACCTCTAGCCAGAAAGAAACGCATGCTCTCCCTGAGGTCCTCTCCAGTTTCTGGTTCACAACTGGGGTGTGAGGCTCGCGAATTAACGCTACACAAAGCTACGCCACAAAGGCCGTGCTTTGATCATCAACTACAAGACTCTGCTTTTCAACAGAAGCCTTGATCATTTGCATCATAGCATGCCACACAGGCAATTCACGTTATGCAACTGATATCAATCACATAGAATGAAATCCGATGTCAGACACACATCCATTTATAAGTCCGTTCTGGGTCTCAACGAAACCAGAGGCACCTTGTACCTCGCATATCCATCGATCTCCAAGTACGTCTGGACGATCACCAACTGATTCACTCCTCTTGGGTGTACAGCCCAATCAAGATCGTCAGTAATTATCCAAACGATGTGAAGACCTACGGTCTTCGACAACCGTCTTCGTCTTCGACTTATCGTCGATTCAGTTATTCAGAATGGGTTAAACCCGGTCTTTCTGAATAACTCGCGTATATAATAAACAAGTGTTACACAAACACAACATACGCCTCATTCCAATTCAGAATATTCTTTTATTCAAATATTCACATTATTAGGGAAAGGTTCCCATTAATTTTATCAAAGATAAATTCTTTAAAATTTATTCTTTAATCTTCTTTTGAATATCAATTCAAACCAAATTATGGTTTATCCAAACTAGTCGGGATTAACGAACCTTACCGAAGTAATCAATTGTTTTAAATTTCCCAATCCCAACCTATTTATCCCATGAAGTAAAACTGGTAATACTTCATATCTAACACCACGGTGTTATCGGTAAATTCAATTACCATTTCACGTTCAAATCTAATTAAAGATTTAACTATCGCTTGGAGTAAAACTGGTGGTACTCCATTCTTGATCATTTCTTGAATTTGATAATTTTAATTATCAAATTCACTTTTCAATCTAATTAAAGATTCATTAGAACTCCACTTAGTTTTAATCTTTAACTGGGTTAAAGAACCAATGTCATTTAAAACACGGTTCACGATAAACCCAAAATCACATTTCATTTCCACCAGCCTTTAACCGTAAATTAGCAAGTGAACAATTCCCTAGGTAATAACCCCGAAGGCCGAAACCAACATCAGATCAATACCCAAGAAACCATTCAACTTAACTTATCTTTAGTTAATTTCTGATTTTCTTAACTCCATTGGGTATAAGAACAGTATTATTAAAGATACCGTTCACGACAACCCAAAATCAATTTCAATTCAATTCCAATTAAATATTATTTAATAGGTACACTTCATTAAATCTAAATAAAAAGATTTAATCTTTTTCTTAACTGAGTTTAAGAACAGTGTTAATGAAGACACCCTTCACGACAAACCCAAATCCCATTTGATATTAAATACAAGGCTCTGAATAGAAAATATATCGGCTTATATTCAATATCAAATTCTACGACCAACAAATATCGTATTGGAAATAACGATATAAATATATCTTTCAAATTTCCATAACAATATCTGTATAATCACAAAATCCCACATCGAAATATTCCGAAGACAATTTCGATTCAAATCCATTTCCAATCTATATATTGGAAATTCTGGTTATTTTCAAAACCATTTCAAATCCAATTTATTTATTTTTCAAAATAATTGAATTATAATTCATGTTCAAAACTAGTTCATTTCGATAAAAATCTATTTTTATCTTTTCAAATATGGAGTTTTTCATCCCAATTCTTTCCAAATCATTTCTTATGCTTTTACATTAATTATTAATATTTTTAATAATTTTATCAAGGCCCGTACAGTCGATTTCCATCAAAGGTCATCGAACTGCACTTACACCGACCTTTTCCAAATTTGATTTGGACATAATTCCAAATCCAACTGTTAGATTTCTAATTTCTTGCATTCGTTAGAAAGCTCTTTTCGATACGAACCCAATGGTTCTGGTTTTAGGAGGATCCGACGGTCGGATCTCCCGTAATATCCATTTGAAGTCAATGATCGAAATTTATGAACTGTCGCAGCGCGGCGCGTTCTATTCTGGCCATTATATTATGTATATAATATATACTTCGTCGATTTCCTTTTAAAAAGTATTTTATAAATCGTTTTAACTTTGTTTTCCAAAATGATTTCAACTTCATATTCAATTTCTAACCAAAATTGAATATTCCATATCATCGATATATAAATGATAATGTTTTCAAACCATTAGATTTTGAAATCAATTCCTTTCCGATATTCATTATAAAAATGAATAAAATCGATATAAATATCGTTCACGTCAAAATGGCGTTAATCTAATCAACACGGCTATATATATTTAAATATGTTCGTGTCCATCCCAAATCGGACATCAAAATCAGATTTTGATTCTTTTCTGAATATTGTTTGAAAATATTCGTTATTTTAAAATAATCGTTATTTTAAAATATTCATTCTTTCTGAACTAGAATCAGACACAGTCAATTACCATATAATGTGATTATATGGATTTCACACAACAAATGTGTATAACCACAATGAAAACAGCAATCCATCATCCAAAGTGCATTCTACACTGTATAAGCATTAAATATAAATATTCGACGCTTATACAGCCTGTCAATCAATCGATTGACATACAACTAATTATTGGGATTAGTGTATGCCCAATATCATCCCAATACCCGTGTGGGGTTTCAATCAATCAAACACAGTTTTATTTGTGTAGTTGGGCGATGTGTAAAATTTATCGTCCCAATCAATATCAGTTAAATGTGTGTATATAAACAAATCATTTGATTTGTTTATAAATCTTTATTTTATATACACGTTAAAAATTATATTTTTAATTATAAAATATTTATTCCTTTCCACATCACACAATAAAATTTCACACACATCAATCAAACAAACAAGTCATCCATGGTCTGTGGACGACGGGTGTCGGGTGCTGCTAAGCACCGTCTGCATCCTAGTATATATTTCAACTAGAAATAAAATAAATTAAAAGTGAGCAGTTCTCACCGAGGGTTCCACTCCGCCGTGCTTTGCTGTTGAACTGCTGAACCGTCTGGATCTGTTTGAAATTCTAATGCCGTCCTTTTTACTCTGTTCTTAATAAAAATTATATTTTTATTGCTTCATTCTAATAAATAAAAATCATATTTTTATTTCTACTTCATATATAAAGATACTATTTTTATATTCTCAATTATATAAAAACCATATTTTTAATACTTCTACTTTATAAAAATTATATTTTTATCCTTTTAAATATAAAAATTGAATCTTTTCATATTTAAAAATCTCACCTTTCCTATGTTAAAAATACGATCTTTTCACTTTCAAAAATATGGTCTTTTAACTTCTCATATAATAAAAATTATATTTTTATTATCCTACATATATGAAAATTGTGTTTTTATATTCTCTATCTTGTAAAAATTATATTTTTATAATTCCTACTATATAAAAATCATATTTTTATTATCTATACTATATAAAAATTATATTTTTGTACATCATAATATGAATAAAAATCATATCTTGTACACAATAAAAATCAAATCTCTTACACTATAAAAATATCGTCTTTAACACTATAAAAATCTCGTCTTTAACACTATAAAAATCTCGTCTTTAACACTATAAAAATCTTGTCTTTCCTAGGTTAAAAATTCAACCTTTTCATTGTTTACTTCACTAAATTTACAGATTTTTATAGCGTTTAAAAAAACAAAGTTTAACACAATAAATAAAACAAATATAAAAAGGTATAAGCAAAAATCTTACAGCGAATGGGGGGAGTTTCTGCGAGCAATGGCTGGAAGAAAGGGAGGAGATGGCGCGCCGGGTGCTGCTGTCGGAGGTCGGGGGGTCGTGGGCGAGATGCGGTGGTCGGAGTTTGGGGGTGAGGGCTCCGGCACTCGCGTCTTTGACTGGAAGGGAGGGATGGGTTCGAGCGGAGAGGACAAGGAGGGAGGAAGGAGATGGATCGGAGGGGGAAGGGGGGCGACATCATGCGGCAGGAGGGTGGTCGCGGTCTCGCGTCAGGCGAGGGGAGGACGAGGGTGTGCGAGAGGAGGAGGAGGAGAAGGGGAAGTGGAGGAAGAGGGGGCCACGCCCTGGCGGCGGCGCGCCGAGGGGGGGGGGAAGGGCGTCGCTGGGAGGAGCGCGGCTCCTCTCCCTTTTCTTTCTTTTTATTTTTTTTATTTCTGATTTGGAAAAACCGACCGGCGGGGGGGGGGGGGGGTTGACTTAGTGCTAGGAGAAAGGGGGTGTGATATTAATATATAAATATATATATATATATTATTTTTAAATTCTAAAAAGCAACTTTTATTTTCAGCCTCGAAACGAGGCCCACTACCTGTCGTCCATAGCTAATTACCCCCATTCCGAACACAATGGGATATGTACCGTAAGCTGATTCGATCGTTTCGATCAGTTTTCATCAAAATCAACATATAACTCTATATATTGAATTTGAACGCGCATTTCAATTTACCGGGGTCACGTACTAACTCGAAAAATTCCAGAAAAATATTTTCTAGCTTCGTATTGACGATACGGTCCTAACAAAACTAATTTCGTAAAATCCGAGACCGTTTGAAAAATGGTCATTTTCCAGTCGATTAAAATCAATTGAAACTGGTCAAACGCGTTTTACTTTGCCATGCTCACATATTGATTCGAAAAATTACGAATTTTGGAATCTAGCAATAACTTGACATCACGGATCCAACAAAAGTGGTTTCGTCAATAACTGAGGTCGTTTGCAAAATTTCCGTTTTTAAGGGCCAGAATTCCATAACGACTATTCTGAATTTTCAACTGGACGTAACTTTTGATTCCCGCTATGAAATTTTGTTTTTTCGGATTCGTTGGAAAGATATTCTCAAATAGATTCAAATATTTTTGGTTTCTCTAAAATCCGATTTATTTTGAATCATGTACATTCATTTGACTTTTGAAATCGAATTTTTGAACTACCGCGCCATTTTCAATTCCTTTTATAATTATAAATAATTATTTATATTCTGACGACGATCTATATAAATATATACGTTCTAATTCTATTCAAAATAAATTTCTCATCGTTATTATTTAAAATAATTCATTTTAAATATCCAAAATTCATCAAAATTGCCAAAATAAAAATTTTAAATTGGCTCGGATTTCCGGGTTGTTACAACATATATTCTCAAATAAATAAAGCCTTTTTTTCTGAACATGCTTTATTTCATACCAAAAATACATCTGCCATCATAGCATTAATTGCCTTAGAAATAAAAACATGTATGCTGTCATACTTCATTTCAATTGCCAATAATATTTAAGCCATGAATTTTTTTTCATCTACTTCAGCTATTCTTTTCACAAATATGTACAATTTAATACAACCAGTTAGTAACAAAACCTCATACTCAAGGCATGTACATATTTTTAAAACTCCTTTTTCTACATTCAAATTTATTTGAACTAATCCCATTTAAGCATTGACAATTAAATCATTAACAAAAAAAGCTTTATATTTAGAGCAAATATCATTTTAGGCATTCAACTAAACTCTTCTTTCTGCATTCTCATCATTTACACATATACATGAACTTATACATTTTATATTTGCTATGTAAGGTAGATATCATATGCAAATATCACTTATATACCATTCTCTCTTCCATTAGCAGCACAGAATATAATAATTTTATTAACTTTTCTTATTCATAATTGATTCAGAGCTAATACTAAAGTAGTTAACAAATCCACCTCTCCCTTTTAATGCTCATAACCCAACAAATTCACAAGTTTTAACTCATGGTTTATAACTATAGTAATTACAGGAATCATTTTCAACCTAGGCTATCATTTTAGCAACTTGGCAATTTTGCATCTAGACATTTTGATTTAAACATGCATGATTTTGTTTTCCTACATATAAGTCATATGTCAGTACCTCATGTCCCTATCCATATATACACATACATAACCTTGTCAAGCTTTGTTAATACTTCAAAATGCTTAATAACAATATTTATACTTCCAGTTTATTATTTGGCATGTGTACACCTACGCATCACATGCAAAGCATATAGATTTCAGATTATGACTTTACTGTTTTTTTAATAAATGCATTCAACTTATCAAACATCACATGTAGATGCTGATATCACAACACTGATTAAAGTTTCTAATGCATTACTTAGGCAAACATATGCATCAACCATGAGTAAACTAGGTGATACTTCAATCATTCAATATACAGATTAAACAAATATTTCTTGTATATTTTCCCTTATTTAAATCATAGTACACCCTAAGCATCAATTTATTTTCAAAATCAAAGCAAATATAACATCAACCCATAATCATACATTCATACAAAACATACTAGCCAGTATCTTAGCATGTATATAGACCAGGTTGTTCATCTATGCACTACAAGAAAAGTGGTTATCAACAATACCATAAGACAACGTTTTCTTCTCCTTATTGTTAAAATCAACCATTAATACGTGGTTTTAACATTGAAATGCTGAGATAAATTAAAGCGGGAATTTTTTTAGCTTCCCTCCACTCTTTCTAATTTCAGCCGCGTTAATTTTCCTTTTCGTTAATTTTCTCATGTTTCCCTCCACAACTTTTAATCATCGATCCATTTTCTTCTTCGTTAATTTTCTGCTGTCAATTTTAATTTCAATTCGCCTTCTCTAAAACCCACATCTTCCTTCATCCTTCCCTTCGATTTCAATTATGCATCTCCGCCTTTTTACAGGCGTCGGAACCCCCAAAACTCATCGAAACTGGTGAGTTTTTTTTTTAACCCTAGTTTTTAGTTGAGTTCAAAAATGCGGAAGTGTCTTGTCTGATCGAATTCATAGTTCATCGATTTGTGGGCAGGTTTCTCTTCTAAGACTGACAGCCAAAGTTGGGATAAATCAACTGATGAGGAGTTAGGTTTGCAAATGGAAAAAAGATAACATTAGAACCAACTGTATTGGTCCAGGGCTCATAAGAACTCCGCTTGTTGAAGAGGTAATATAATCTTATTTTTCTGCTTCTTTTTTTAAGATAAAATGCATAGCTTATGGAAAATCTTCAGAGGTCCGTGCCATATTATTATAAATGTGGCAATCATTTCAATTTTTAGACTTGAGTTGTTGTAAATTAATATTTGATATATTAGGTTTCAAATGCATCCTTTCTAGAAATTCTATTTGAAAGTTTCGTTTGTCAATTCTACATCTTACTCAAATAGGAGTTTAAGGTCAAATTAACGAATATATGTCAAAATCACTATTTTCAACCTGAAGTTTCTTTATGAGCTGAGACGATTCTAACTTTTGTTAAATTGAAGTAAACCATGTTTCTTTTTACTATGAGGATGTGAGAATAATGATAAATTGATTTTGGCAATAGCATATTGTTTCAAAAAATTTGGCACTCTTGTTAATTTTCTACATCTTTGCTATATGTCAGTTATAGTTTTTTTTCTCACCTTCGAAATTATGTAACCATTGTGTATTTTAATTGTGCAACTTTTTAAGCTCCGATTGATATGCGTCCAAATGTTCAAGTTGCTTCCCATGGGGAGAAAACAAGCTGAATAATAAATGCTTGTTTCATCCGCTGGAGGTCAACAATCACAAATTTTGATATTTTTACTTATGAGTTGAATTTATGGACAGTGGAGGTCAAGTTTTATTGTTCCAGGGAATTGATTGATAAATGGTTGAGATGGGTTTGCAATTCTATTAACTTGATTATGTTTTTGAGTTGAATTTCTGGCTGCTGGAGTTTCTTTGTTATCTCAACAAATGAACAAAAGATTCCTTTTGGGTAGTGCATATGTTGTGAGGCTGCTAACCATAGTTGTTGTAAATTAATATTTTGCTTCGTTTATTTTTGTTCAAGTAATTTGGTATTGCATGAATACATGCGAATAACCGAAAAATTCAGAATTTGTTTGTATTCATAACCCAAAAAAGGGACATTTGAAAGTGATTTTAGATTTAGTTCATTTGAAAGTATTTTTATGGGCCTTCCTTGTGAATTTACTCTTAGAGCATGTGATATCCAGTCAAGAAAATTGTGATGCGCTTTAAATTGAGTGAACAAGCTCGGTTGATAAACCAAGGAAAGCTCAGTTATAACGTGAGCATTCCCTGTTTTAAATGCCCGCAAATGGATAATTTATTTTTGTTGTATTGAATAAGTCTGAAAAATATGCAGTATCTTCTTGAGATTTTTTCCCCTTTTACTAGTGCTGGTATTAAACTGCCATTTAAGATATACATTGCAGTTTTCTAATTTTTGATATACTTGGTTGAATATGGTTGCTTCATATTCCGTGTATCATTCTTTCTTTTGCAGAAGTCGGGAACTCTAGAGTGGCAACACAAGCATTGCTCAACCATGCTCCGACCGCAAATCAAAATAAGACCAAGTCAAGCAGCTCTAAGGTTCTTGCTTTAAACCCCTATTTTCTCCTTAATGATTTTGCTGCAAGTTGCAACTTTGTAAGTGAAATCAAATTTTATTTGTCAAACATTGACTTTCGGTTAGTTTCTAGCCTATCAAAATATACAGTCGTTACGGTTTTCCTACCTATCCTTATTTAAATTTTTTTATGGTTGAGACTTGAGATCTCTCACAAACTGCATGCTCCTAACTTTGTTGTCTCTTCCATGATGCGGAATAAGGCAGGGGAGTTTTTGTTAACCTTTACGTGAGTACCATCTGAAGAGTTTAATTCCTTAAGGGTGTAATTTGTTTGGAATAGGATTATTAAATGGGTGTGCCGTAAATGTGATTACGTTGTTTTTTATCTACCAGTATTACCGTTTTGGTTGGGATCATTTTTTTATCTGATAATAAAGCCAACTTTTAAACACAATACATAGTACGCCATACCTGTTGGAAAGGTAAGTGAATGTGCTAAACTTAAACAACTAAGATCTGAAGCTTAGATGAAGCCTAATAAAATAAATGATTAGTTTAGTTTGTGGTATAAATTATTCAGGTCCGATATAATAAGTGCTTGCTATGTCATTGTTACTCTTTCAAGTTTGAACCAAACGTCTGCTAAATTTTTCCAAGACTAAAGCATACTCTAGTTGCATTGCTCTTCATATTGGGTGCATTATTGTGTTAAGATAGCCATTTTGGCAGACAGTAATTTATTGGTTCCCTGTTTATATTGGGTGCATTATTTTGATATCGATATCGTAGCTTGCACAATAAAACAATCTGTTATTCTTCTTCTAGTACTAGTACATGTAAAGGTAATATGAACTTCAAATACAAACCCCTGTTTTCCTGTCCTACAGTTCAAATACAATCCTCTAATCTCTTTGGTTTTCAGGCTTTAGAGGCTATAATTTTGATGGTTTGAGCAATACATTTACTGTTTATACTTTATATCAAGTAAAAAAATCACTAACCCATACATGATTTATTCACTATTTCTACAGGCTTGAATGTAGTGAAACCAACAACTTGTTTGTCCTGGTAAATATAACTCAGTGTAGTCAATTTTTTTTCCTGTCTTATTCTTCTTCAATAAATTATAATCATTTAGCGTTTACATAAGCATGATCCCACTACTTTTAGTTAACAGTAGATCTGACAGAACAAATTGCACTGACTTTGGGTTTATGATGCGTTCATATACACATGCAGCTGTTGAGTTTATTGTTTTCCCAATATTCCTCATTTTATGTTTAAATGCTAAAACTGTTTAAATGCAAGTACTTGGTTTATAAATATTACTACTGTCCTATACTGTCATATAAATGGATTTCCTACCTATGTTTCAGCTCTCCAGGTTTGATTTCCTTCATTTTCTAATCGGATGGACTTAACATTGTTAGCATTAGATGGTTTGTGCAACGCGTTCAGGTATATATCCATGATGATTTACTATAGGTAGGAAATCAAACCTGGAGAGCTGAAACATAGGTAGGAAATCTAGTACAGGACAGTAGTATTTTTTTTGGTTATATGCTATGAGTTTCTAGAAAATACCAAAAACACCAGTTTTAATAACAAGGATAACTTTGGTACTTAATAAATAATTTTATTATTAACAGAATAACTAAAACTGTGCATTGACATATTGATATAAGTAGCATCCATAACTGCTAATTCATTCTCCTTGTTATTAAAATAGAAAGATCATAGAAGCATTTGATCTATTTGATATCGATGGATCTAGTAAACATGCATATATAACAATATTACTATCATTTTGTATATACTTTCCTCCTTTTTTTCAACATGTCTACTAACTAAACATATTAATTAACAATCCATCTAGGCTTTATTGAGGCCAACGAGCTAAAAACTGCCATGAGCTATATATTCTTCCAATACTGAAGTTCATTTTTTCTCAAGTGTTCAAACTGAAATATATATTTTAACTTAAAAATGAATGACAAGCACAGGGCCTTGGGGTTTGCTAGCAGTTGCAGAATGTGATCCATGTGCCTTTCATTTGCAACCCTACTGACGGTGGGACTTCATTTCAGTTTAGATAAATACATTCAAGTATTAACATTTCTTTCTTCTATTTTATAAATACATGTAGATCGTGTAAGATCATGTACGTAGATTTGCATATTTATGTTCTATAATATTTTAATCATGTGCATTGTATGTTCTATAATATTTTATCATGCTTACACCTAGAACATGGCTGGAACTGCATTGGACTTTTCGACCGATATTCTAAAGCATGCCCAATTAGGAAGTTTGCAAGACTGCTGTGCTCTTGCTACTGTGCTCAAGTTGGACTTCCATTTCATTTTTAGTTCTATTACTGTTGTGCTCTTGCCCTTGTGCCAATTTCACTACTTATGCACTCTTGTATTTCTGTTACTTGCCTGGATATGTTTAGATTGAAATTTAAATGCTATTGCGTTGCATCATGTGTGCACATAGATCACTTGTTTGAGCTTAACTAAACACATTGGAGTTGTTGGGTACAAGTCTTCTTGCTTCACCACTATGTAAGTTTGACTTGTTTTGTTTGAGGCTTGAGTTTAATCCCCATGACCGTAATGATTGTACACATTGGACTGATTTGTTGTGGCATATTGTAATAGAGTCGATCAATGAGCCTGGCTTGAGCTATTTGATTTCTTGATATGACCATCTTCAGTTTTGTCTTAATCCTTGTTTTGAAATCCATATTTAAGTGGATAACCTTTACAAATATAATATTGCTAGAAATAGAGTGTATAACATAATTATTGATGTTATTGATATCATTATCAGGGGAATCGAGCTTATTGAAGCCCTTCGGCTTTAGATGGAAGTTCATAAATGACTACATGAACAACTTGAGGTACATAATTTTCCCTGCAGTAAACTTATCCAATGTCTAGCAATTGCCCGAGAACATTTTCAGACGTCTGAAATAAATTTCAGACGTCTGAAATGGTCTCAGGATGTTGGCCGAAATCAATTTCAGACGTCTGAAACCTATTTTCAAACGTCTGAACCAGCTCAGACATCTAAAAATTGGTCCAGACATCTGAAATTTGCTGCTGTTTCTGATATTCTATAATAATAATAGCATGAATTAAAAATTATCTAAGTATTTAAGTATTACAAAATTAACTAAGTATTATAAAAAATTAACTATGTACTAATTTTATAAAAATTAACTAAGTATTATAAAACTTAACTAAGTATTAACTAAGTATTATAAAATTAACTAAGTATTATAAAAATTAACCAATTATTATAAAAAATTAACTAAGTTTACTAATTTTATAAAAATTAAGAAGTTTAGTTTATAAAAGTTAACTAAGTATATAAAAATATAAAATAATACCAAATATTTTATAATAATAATAACAATAATTAAAAATTAACTAAGTATTATAAAAATTAACTAACTATCATAAAAAATTAACTACATTTATTAATCTTATAAAAATTAAGAAGTTTAGTTTATAAAAGTTAACTAAGTATATAAAAATATAAAATATTACCAAATATTTTATTATAATAATAGAAAGTATTAAAAATTAACTAAGTATTATAAAAATTAACTAACTATTATAAAAAATTATCTAAGTTTACTAATTTTATAAAAATTAAGAAGTTTAGTTTATAAAAGTTAACTAAGTATAAAAAATATAAAATATTACCAACTGTTCTATAATAATAGTAGAAATTGTTAAAAACTAACTAAGTATTATAAAAATTAACTAACTATTATAAGAAATTAACTAAGTTTACTAATTTTATAAAAATTAAGAAGTTTAGTTTATAAAAGTTAACTAAGTATAAAAAAATATAAAATATTACCAAGTATTCTATAATAATAATAACAATTATTAAAAATTAACCAAGTATTATAAAATTAACTAAATATTATAAAAAATTAACTAAGTTTACTAATTTTATAAAAATTAAGAAGTTTAGTTTACAAAAGTTAACTAAGTATATAAAAATATAAAATATTACCAAGTATTCTATAATAATAATAGCAATAATTAAAAATTATGAAAGCATGACCAATTGCTAACATGAAGACATGTGTATAGGTATTGGAGATGGCCATCGTTGTGCATTCGGCTTTAATCAGAATATCGTTAGGCGCTTCTGAAGATTCCTCAACAATAAGACCGCTTCTGGCAACTGATTATGGAGAAAGCATTAACTTTTAGATGTTCATTTTGTTGGTATTCGGCGCAAACTTGTTTTATGGATATTTTGTTTTATTTATAGATATCGTGACTATTTTAACGGATATTGTGTAAATTTAATTTATGGTGTCTTTTTAATGGAAATTATGTAGAGTTGGTTTATCGATGATGTCTTTGTGTATGAATATTGTGTTATATAATTAGTTGGTCGATAAATATTAATATGTTGTTGATATGTTTGTGCATGAATATTTTGATACCACAATATGTAAATGCTGTGATAGATGCAAAAAATGTTGTGATATGTGGCAAAATGTCGTGATAGTGAACAACGTGTAAACTTCCAGAAATGCTGTGATATGTGGCAAAACGCTGTGATAGGAAAGAACTTGTAAACTTTGTGAAATGTTGTGATATGTGGCTAAACGCTATAGAAAAGGGAAGATAACAACATTTCTGAAACAATATAAAACGCTGTATAAACATAAGGACAACTCCATTTGAAACGCTGTAATATGTCAATTTTCTACAATATTTTTGAAAACGCTGTGATATATCTAGGGACCTATAACAGCACGTTGTTAGACAACGTTCATCAAAACGCTGTTAAAGGCTATAACAATGTTTTTTCAACGCTGTGAATAGATATATTTCTTGTAGTGATGTATATTCAACAACCAGCTAAGTCACAACATTTTAACATGAATATGCATCAGGTAATCCTACACACTTTACTTATGCATTTATATTGTTAACAATATGTGGCCATGGGTGTTTTGTAGTGGCACACCCTAAAGATATTATTTCCAATTATCTATGATTCAACTAGAACTCACTCATTTGGTAAGCCTAGCTAAAGCACAATTTATATATATTGCTGCCCTGTATTCCTCAGTACATAGACCACATTTTGCTGTCAATATTTTGGAATGATTTTCATATACTTATTTAAAGGTTGTCACTGCAATGTAAATTCAATGGATCACACAATTGGATTCAGCCAAGACTATATCAATAATATAAAAACAATTCCTGTAATCCTTATTCATTCATAAACTTTCTCTACAATTTTTATTCTCACTTGTTATGTTTGATCCATGTGAAATAATTCATAAATAAGTTTCAAATGGTATTTCTCTATGTATACTTCAATAATGTTTTCAAAGATTGTGACACTGCTATACTCACAACCACTTGTTATAAATTATCAATGCATTTATTCTAAAGCATCACAACTAAACATTTAAATAAACATGCAGGTTATTCCTATCATTTTCATCATACAATATTGTCATATTTATAACTCTGCATTACACTTAATCAGAAATTAGCAAAATGTTCAATCCATCCATCAAAGCCAAAAACAACATTGTATCTAAACAAGAATGCATGTGATCACAATAGGATTAAGACTGTTTTGAGCAAGGACTTAAGGCCATTTTAAATTTTTTTATACCGGTATAACATTTCATTTTCATGCATTCAAGAATCATAACACCCAAACAACATAATAAGCAGCATCTATTTCTTGGTTTACTACAAATATCTAGGAATAATTATGATTAAATTAGTTCAGTCCCTCAAATTTTCCATGCTACTTAAACAAATAAATAGATTCAACCAATTACTCAATGTTTACACACATTTTAAATTAGTATGTTCAACCAAAAATCATAAAATTTTATTCACCTCAGCTGTGTATTTTATAACCACAGCTTTGATATCAACTAAAATGATCCCCAAATTTTTACCAATTTTATATCATTTTTATTTATAATTTACACAAACAAGGTCATCTTCTCAAAGGTCAACCTCCCCTTCAATCATTTACATCCAGAATTCCCTCTTACACTAATATAAAAATATCAATATGAAAAATCAAAACTTAACTTATGCAGATGAAGATATGTAACTCTCTTTTACTTAATTAATCAGAGTATTAATTAAAAGTAAAAGCAATCACAACACAACCAAATAAATATTTAAACACTTGTTTTTCTTATATATATGTCCCTTGCAAATATATATCTATTAAGCATATTTTTTGCAGCTTACGCCTTCAGATTTTGGGGTTGACATAACATTGTGTTTTCGACCATACATTTTGCATAATTGACATAACTTTGCATTAGGGAGATTTATAAATATACACACATATATATAACTTGTCATTTAGGATTTATACATATACATAAGCTCTAGTTCCTTGTATCTAAACGTTATCAAATACTGCCTACGAGTTATAATATTATTATTATTTTATTACCAAAATATGGCATACACACAAGGGTACATTTCATACATATAGATATAAATATAAATGCATTCCTTCCCATGCTTATTCATCAACATGGCAATATTTCATATAAGTGTCTATTTATAATGCCATGCTACATTTCAGTGGCCCTATTACATAAAGATAGCCAAGCATTATAAACTTTATATGTATCATATTCACTGAAAACATTGCTCAGTTTTATCTCCTACTAGTACAACTTCCTTTTCACAGGTAATATCAATCACATAAACAATTTTTTCCCCTATGATGTCTATTTATGTATTTACCATGCTCACTTCAGCACAAAACATACTGTGTAGTGAATTGGCATGTACATAATTGATTTGTATGCCATTCTCATTTCAGCAACACAGAAGAGATAAAACATTTCAGAGTAGTAAGTTATATTATATCCTTATAAACGATTTCCATCAACCGTCACTCAAACTTTCATATATTAGTCCGTCAGCTATGTTTAAGAAGCCACATCCATACATTTCTTATATGGCATGATCCCGCTTTCAGCACAAAACACAAACAATCTCGTATCTCCATCAAATTAACAGAATACGGATTGATCATTCAATTCTTTACACTAAATATATACTTAAACATTTAACAAGCTTGTAGTAACAATCATATATCATACACTGTTACAACTTAATAAATGTAAATCTCATGCTTATTAAACATAGCACTATTTATTAATTCTTAATCGTTTTTTAACTGCCAATCCTTTAGTCCCCCAGCCCAGCTGAAATAGTGCATCTCTACCTATAACACAATTCCCTGAACTGCCTCGATTGAATGATACATCCCAGGAGATTGCAAGAGCAATCAACATGATCAAACTTTACATGTCTGATATGAGTATGTTTCATTATTCAGATAGCAAATTAAAACAGGTTTCTATTTATCATGTTTTTCCTTATTGCACATTCCTTTTCTCTGTTTTGTAGTTATATGGGGGTGATCTATCCAAATAACAAAAGACTTCATACATAATATTTAGTAACTTCAAAGGACTGCATTCATGAAATTTATGATAAGCATCACCCCTATCCATCCCCACAGCCCTCTTGCATATATAGCTTAAATTATTTCTAAACATTTATAACATTCCTCAGAGTTAAACTAGTAGATTTGAACATGGTTTTAACATGCAATTTCACACTTTTTAGTAGTTACACGTACAACGTATATTTTCAGGTATAGGCATGTTAATTCTTTGCTTGAGATTCAAAGAATGTAAATTACTCTCTGTACATTTATAATGCTGAAAGCAAGTCATCCAAGACCATATAAATCAAATCATGCATTCATACACATACGCATATCAGTGTTCAACCTGTATATATCAGTTTTATATCTATACTTGGAAATTTTCCCCCCTTTTTAAAGCTTTTGAAGTGTCACATGTCAAACTTGTGTTTCAGATTTACGAGCCAGTAGTCAAAGCAATTCATACATATGAAAGCCAACCATTCAAACACAATGCAGTCATCTGGACATGAATACTAATTCCCCAGTCCCTCCACCTAAATGGTTTGTTCCCTGACTTAAATTATAGCTAAGTTTACAACGCCACCTAGGACTTGACTATTTACAATTTTTAATGTTCATATTCCTCACATTGAACACAAATATGCACACTGCCTGGGTCCTCCTCATTATCTGTTATCCCTATCACACAAAGGCTTATTGAACTTAAACAAGCCATGTGTATACCTAGCATCCTACCTGAAGCTAGGTAGATCAATGCAAACCTGGTGACAAGCAACTATGTTGACCCTTTTTCTTTGTTATTAGTTAGGTTTCCAAACTATTTTTCCTAACTCTTTCCCCATGCACCCAGTTATATGCATGAAATCCCCACCAATAATGATGTACATTTTTTTATAATATCCTCAGTGTATAAACTGATGCAAACAACCATCCAAGACACAGTACACTTATGCAACCATTATAAATTAAATGAATTAAACTTTGATAACTTAAACTTAGCATATATCAACTATAACAATTTCTCAGATTTTGTATCATAGAATATGTGTTTTTCATATAATGAATTCAACATACAACAGATGCAACATTTGGCGAACACACACATTCAAGTACCTAACATAGGAAATATACATTCAGACAAATATGTAATCTAATGATAGGGTTAAGAATCTGTTTTTTTAAATGAGCATAAAATTGATATCTCCTTTAACTTGTAACTTAATGGGAAAAATGTCATTTACATGTCAGAAAGATTTCGCTGACCCTTCATCATTATTTAGGTACATATATTGTGTAAATATGGATAGAGGTGTTTAGGATATCCTGTAACCCTTAGTTTCTCCTCACTATATTTTATCATATTCCCCTCACTATATTTCAATGAATAAATATGATAATCTGGCTCAGAAAATCTAACAAGATCAAATGGATCGGCATATGAGACTTTCATTGATCCACTTCTCTTTTTATATAAGAGTAAACATAAGCATAAATCTTCTTATTTATGCTGCTTATTATTATTCATTCAACCCTATATTCACTGCAATATCTATTATTTTATGTCAGATCTCATAATTTTTTTTTACTTATAAAACAACATTGCTCATTTATTCACTACAAGAAAAATGATTTTTTGTTGCAAAAATCAGTGGCGTTTATTCGTAAATGCAAGAAAAGGTGTTTTCACTTACAATATAAACGCGGCAAAAAATATTTCATTTTCCCGCCTAAGAAAAAAGAGTGTGCGTGGTCCCAAAATAAACGTGACCACTGATTTTCTATTCCTCTCCCGCTTGTACTTACAATTTTCTAACCCTCGTTTCCTTTTCCCCCAAAATCGCTTTGCCAAAGAAATTTCATGGCACCGATTATCGTTAACTCCGTAGTATTCCATTTTGTCGCAAATGCAAGAAAATTTCATCGCACCATTTGGGCAACCAATTTTCCATTTCTTAGCACAAAAAGAAAAGGCTGAAACTACATCCCTGAATAAATCCAACGCCCTGCCATCACCGTAACTGTATCGCTCCAGCAAATTACTGCGCTACACAACTGTAACAACCCGGAAAATCTGAACCAGCTTAAAATTTTTAAATTGGCTAAAATAGTGGATTTTAAATATTTAAAATAAAATTTTTGAATAATAACGATGAACAGTATGTTTGAATCGATGTTTGAAAATAAATATAATTATTATAAATTATAAACAAGGCCTGAAATGGCGTTGTAGTTTCAAAAATTGAATTCAAACTTTAACTGACTGTACCGGGTGCAAAATAAAACGGATTTGAGTGAAACAAAAAATATTTAAATCTGTTTGTGAATATCTTTCTAACGAATCTAAAAAATCGAAGCTTCATAGCGGGAGTCAAAAGTTATGGCCAAATGAATTTTCAAAAAGGTCGCTATGGAGTTTATATAGCCCGTGAAAATGGCCATTTTGCAAACGACCTCGGAATTCGACGAAACCACTTTTGTTGGATCCAGGATGTCAAATTATTGCTAGATTTCAAATTTCATAATTTTTGAAGCTAGTATGTGAGCGTGGCGAAGGAAAATATGTTTTGGTCAATTATAGTTAAATTGGATCGACCAAAAATGGGCCATTTTGCAAACGACCTCAGAATTCGATGAAACTAGTTTTGTTGGGACCATATCGTCAAAACATAGCTTTTTCTGGAATTTTTAGAATCTGTATGTGGCCCCGACAAATTGAAATGTACGTTCAAATCAAATATTGAATGTTTTATATTTTAATTTGAAGGAAAATCAACTAAAACAGTCGAATGGGCCTTCGAAACATATTCCATTGTGTTCGGAATTCGACAAACTGTTGCGCCGCCTCGCCCTCCTCCCTACGTCGAAGTGGGCCCCACCTACCTCCGCCAGAGCGCCGTTCCAAGCCCTTCGAAGCTGTGTAGTCTGATCGGCGCAACAGTCTTCGGATTGGAAGTTATTTCCAAACCTAATTTTGAATCAAACAGTGAAGGTACGGTTTTAATTCTCAGAAGGGGTTTCGACAGTTTAAAACCGTTGCAAAACATGATTACCTTCTAAAAATCATAACTTTTTCGTTTTTTGTCGAAATTCAGTGAAACAAGAGACAATGGACTCGTGTGGACGTCTTCTACATTCTAGAAGAGACCGCATTTTTTTTCTGATCCTTCTGCTATTTTTGGTGGAGTGGAACCCAATGTGAGATTTCTAAATTATAAATGATATGGAAAACGACGATGTATTAATTATATAGTCGATGTATGAGTTATATAAGCGTTGTACACCTCATGTATAAGCGTTGTATAAGTTGTATGTTTGATGTATAAGTTATATATGCATTGTAAAAAAGATATATGCGTTGAAATAATTTGAAATGATATTGAAATGAAATCGAAATATAGTTATATACGTATATATATATACACTCCCCTAGTCCACAGACCATGGACGATATATATTGGTTGTGATATTGTTTGGATTATTGGTTGATGTGAAAATTTGGTGAATATCATGAATGGTTGATTTGAAATGATTGACTATGGTTGAAATCCCAATAGGATTAGTATATGGGAAAATTCGTCTGCGTACGAACTAGATATTGAAAATCCCCATTGTCAAAAGCTGCGAGGCTTTAAGGTAGAGCGAGAAGCCGTACTAGGGACGGTGCCAGTTTTAACTACCCTACCGTTATGCTGTCGAAATTTTCTGAAATATTTCTGTGTTTGATAGCAAATGGTTAATTTGAATTGTTTGTGGTTTGAAATTGATTGATTGTGGTTAAAAAATACCCGTTTGTGGTTGAGAATTATTTGGTTGAAACCACATAGGATTAGTTTGTGGAAAAGAAAGAAAAAAATATACATGCCGCCTGCGTGCGAATTAGATGCATGAAATCCCCATTGTAAAAAACTGCAAGGTTTTAAGGTAGAGCGAGGAGCCGTACATCAATACGGTCCCGGTTTTAACTACCCTGCCGTTATGCTGCCGAAATTTCCTGAAATCTTTCTGTGTTTGATTTATTTTCATTTGTTGAAACTATATTCATGTGTTGAATAGAAATTCAGGTGTTGTGTGATAATCGTGTTTTGAAATAAATTCTTTTATAATAAAAATCACATTTTTATCACTTGTTTGAACTATATAAAATAATCGTGTTTTGAAAGAAATTCTTTTATAATAAAAATCACATTTTTATCACCTGTTTGAACTATATAAAATAATCGTGTGTTGAAATAAATTCTTTTATAATAAAAATCACATTTTTATCACTTTTTTGAACTATATAAAATAATAGTGTTTTGAAATAAATTGTTTTACAATAAAAATCACATTTTTATTATATACAAGTATTGTTAACTATAGTGATGTGTTGAAATAAATATCTATAGGATAAAAATACAATTTTTATCACGGGTATGGAATGAATATGGTTTTGAAATCGAAGAACCGATATAAATATATATATATATATAATTAAAATAAAACGAATAACGAAGCTGCAGTTCGTGTTTTGAAACCGTGATTTCAAACGATTAGTGCGGGAGATCCGACCATCGGATTTTCCCGAAACCGAAACCGTTGGGTTCGCTTTGGAAATATCTTTCCAACGGCACCAACTTTGTAAAGATCCAACGGTTGGATTTTCTGGAATGTTTAATTCAAACCTGAAGAAAAACAGCGCCAGAATCGATTATATATATATATATATATAATTAAATAAAATCGAATAACGACGCTGCAGTTCGTATTTTGAAATCGAAACTTCAAACGATTGTACCGGGAGATCCGACCGTCGGATTTTCCCCAAACTGGAACCGTTGGATTCATTTTTTCTAATGATATAAATTTTGTGAAGATCCAACGGTTAAATTTTCAGATATGTGTAAATCAAATCTGAAGAAAAACAGCGCCATGGTCGCGTTATGGCCTGAAGCGTCGTTTGAATAAATTGGCTATCTTTAAATAAATAAAAATAGCGATAAATCGTTATAAAATATTATAAACGGTATGGAACGTGAAATTTTAGAAACTAACTGAAGGTTAATTAAGTCGAATGGTTTCCTGGGTTTTGATCTGATGTTGGTTCCGGCCTTCGGGGTTAATATTTGGAAAATCGTTCTCTTACTAATTTATGGTTAGTGATTAATGAATTGGAATAAGGCGTATGTTGTGTTTGTGTAGCACTTGTTTATTATATACGCGAGTTGCTCAGAAAGACCGGGTTTATCCCATTCTGAATAACTGAATCGACGATAAGAAATCGAACATGAAGACGGTGGTTGAAGACCGGAGATCTTCACCTCTGTTGGATGATAACTGATGTCCTGATTGGGAGGCATCCCGAAATATGGATAATGAGTGGTGATCGTCCAGACGTACGTGGAGATCGAAGGGTATGCAAGGTATATAGTGCCTCCGGTTTCGTTCAGACCCAGAATGGACTTGTAAATGGACTGTGTGTCTAACATTGGAATCCATCTTGTGTGATTGATAGCCATCAGTTACATGGTGTGAATTGCCTGTGTGGCATGCTAAGATGCAGTGATCAAGGCTTCTGTTGAAAAGCAAAGTCTTGTGGTTGATGATCAAAGCACCGCCTGTGTGGCGTAGCTTTGTGTATAACGTGAATTCGCGAACCTCACACCCCGGTATGAACCAGAAACGGGAGAGGACATCAGGGAGGGCACGCGTTTCCTTCTAGCTAGAGGTGGTGTCAATGCTTAAACTGGATGACATTTATATTATTTTCACCTGTGTGGTCGTTGCTGCTGCGAGACGCCTCGGTTATATCGATCGATCCGGCACCGATGGAGTCATTCGTTGGCTCATTTACGCCCCAAAGGGCGGGGAAACGTAGTGTTCAGGCATTTTAATCCACATCGGTGGACCGGCCCTGACGATCCAAGGGCTCACCTTTGTCTGGGTCCTGAGACTCGGGCTAGATAGTCTCGAAGCGGTGAAGACTATCTTTTGCCTTGGTTCATGATGGAAATCCAATTTCCAAATACGACACCGTGCGGCTTTGATTGTAAACCTATATTTGGCGACATAGTGGCATGGGACGCTCATGTCGTCTATGATTGATACTTATGATTTGAAATTGTTTTTGAAATATATGAACACTAGTAATAATATCAAATGCTTTTGTTTTGTTCGTATCAAGCATATTTGGCCATTATAAGGTAAAAACTCTATCCTCCGGTTTGCGTTGCATTGTGTGATGGGAACTGAGTCTTATAATGGCTTCATTTTTATAAAAAGCATTGCGATGTTTTAAAGATTTACTTGTTTTAAAGCACTGGCAATCCATTGGAGTAAACCCGTTCCGCGGAAGCGGCGTGGTCCTGTGATTAGCCATATTATGAAATGTGTTAAGTAGATTTCTCATACCAGTCCCATGACTGACTCGTAGTTTGTTTCGCTTGCAAACTCGGGTGCCCCTTTTTCTACACGGGCAGCCTTGTATTCAGGTTTTAGCAGGCTCTTTCTGGATAGCTGGAGCTGAAGATGGATTCTATCATTTATCTCTTTTTATGTTGTTCAGCTCCTATTGTACATATTATGTTTGTTTTCCGCTGTAGACATTTATGTGTAGCTGAACTGTTTTTGTACTAAAGTATGATCCTGTATACTGTGTAACTCTGATGACTATGTTTATCCAGTGTATTTTTGTACATTATCTGGTGTATTTATTTATTTTTGTTCTGCTATTATCTGTTTATGTGTTATATTCCAAAGATTACCCTTAACACCGTCGTACAGGGTTTTGGGGTCGTCACAACAACCTCGAGCCAGTGGCCGCCACTAATTCATCACATAGTGCATCTACGCCTATGTGTCTCGCAGCCCTGTTTGGCTGCTTGAAGATTTCTGCCCCTTGCCTCTGGAAAATTAAGGTAATTTCTTGAAGGTATCTTCATTAACCTTTTGTTATTGCTTAGATTTAAATTATCATCCCACTGTTTGCACCACTGAGTCCATTGATTACTTAGTGTGGATGTTGTTGCTTCTTTTATCAAGACGAATTTCAATTTTGGAGATCTGAATAACTGGAAAAATAGGAACAAAGATATCTATATTCAACCGTTTGCCTATAATTATTTGAAAAATTATTAAAATTTCAGTTAGTTAATTTTTTTTGTTACAGTTAGGCATATCAAACTTAATATGTTTAAATTGATATAGTTAAAGCTTATATTTTCTCATAAATTGAAAATCTGTAGGAGGTATGACGAAGAATGAAAATGATATAAATCTATAGTTAAAGCTTATCTTCCAATAACTATGTCGTGAGAAGGATTAAATGTTTGGCGATGGTTTCAATTGAAAAATAAATACTTGGAATCTTTAAAATATGAAGATATAATTGAAGAGTTGACTTCTAAAAACCCAAGAAGAAGTTTTTTCATTAAATAGATCAAAGATCTTCTTTTGCATGTGAAGCTAACGAAAATATATATTCATAATATTATATTATTATTTTCTGTGTGAAACGACATCAAATTTCCAACTGGCCTAGGGCAACCTGAAAACCAGAACCGGCCTTTTAGATCCAAATGTAATAATACAAATTTTGTTATAATAAGATTTGAGTTGTTATATCTGCATGACTGTTTGAGCCATGGACAAGCTAGTGCTTTGGAGTATATAAATCAAATGTTTTCAACAGGTTTGATTTATTGCAAGATCTACCTAACCATCAATTACTGATCATAGTCTCAATTTGTTTATGTTAATTTTAATTTTGATTAAGTTATTTTTCGTTCGTGATTTTACTCGTCCATACACTCAATCAAAAATAAAAATAAAGGTAAAAACTTTTATTCTATGATGAATTTGTCAACTTTGATTAATCCAGAACTGTGTTTATGACATGAATTAACTAGTGCTTATTGTTATATTTTCACTATTTTAATAATTTGTAAATCGGTTGAAACATGAAGGTAAATCTGTTGCTATTTGCAACGGTTAAAATTATTTTTGTCATTATACAGTTTTTGTGAAAGAACAAACTCTTAAATTACTTTGCGGGATTACAGTTTTCAACAAATGCAGAGTCTTAATGGCTAACTGATACATTCAGTTCTCAATGTATTGAACGCCAATCAAGTTCTTTGACTCCATCTGTGCACTGAGCTCTTTTTAAACGCTGCTTTTCTTTAGCTAACAAGTGAATAATTAATTACAGAAGCTTCGTTAGCTGGTGTGGAACCACTAATGCAAAAGGTACAAAGTGAGATCCGACGTGTGGATGCAGGTATATTAACAACTGCTCGCCAACAAGTGTGCTTCTTTTTTCTTGTAAAAATACTAAAATTTCCCATCTTCATGCCACTACACACATCTTGGGATAATATCAAGATCCCTTACCGATCCAATACCGTTATACAGTTTACAACTGGTCTTGAATATAGATAAATGCGTTATACGTGCAAAATAAAACATACAATTAAGGCCATTGTAAGTCTCTTAGTGGCATGCAAACATTTTGCTTTATTGAAACTTGTACACATGAACGTCCGATGGACGAATGCATAGAAAACTATGTTTAAAGATGAAATGCAAGCACTCAGGCTGGAATGAAAGAAGCAGAACGCTTGGCTGAGTACTTTGAGAAAGGCAACAATTGCTATAAGAGTTGGGAAAAGGCAATACAACATGGCCTCAATGATGAGAAGAATCCTTCCCTCGTCAAAGAGAAGAACAGAGTCTTGTATGGGTACTTGGCTACTGCTTTCGATCTCGATATATTCGATCCCAACATGAACAAGAAAGCGGTCGTAAAGAGTAGAAAAGAGTTGGATCTTTGATTATTAATTGTGTCGTCGGTCGTAAGGTATGTTACTATGCTTTATTTGTTTGTGTATGAGTGGGGGAAAAAATATTCAGTGTTTTTTCATTACCATGGTTAATGCAGGCCTTATGTGCCAGGTATTATGATCCTGTATGACCCCTCCTATTAAAAAAATTCAATGTAATATTTTTTCTTCAACTGAGTATCATTTTTATTTGGTGCGCACTCTCAAACAGAGTGAAGTTTGGTTGATTATGGTGTAGTTATGTCAACTGTCAAATATAAGAAGCTTTTATAAGCTGGGTTTTAAATTTCAGATCATATGCGGAGTATGTTCTGGTTCCCTAGAAGAATCGAATGGTCAAATAATGTTAATGAATGATGGTATGGTTATAGCCAATGTTTCGAAGCTGCAACTATAGCATGTGGAAATGTTCACTCCACTGCGGAGAGTTGTTGCTTGATGCTTTGTTGGCCCTGCCGTGTTTCGAATTGTCATGCCGGTTCCTACAAACCCTTGACCAACTACAGCTGCAATATAGAGAAGTAAGAAATTAAATAATGCTACTAATTTTTCATTCCTATGTGTACACTACATTTTAATGAATAATGGTTGTTAAAGAGGAATTATTATGAACATATCTCTCCCACCAAACTTATTCTTCAAATTTTATATAAAAATTAATATAGTTGTTTCACTATGCAAAACCTGTTCTTCAAACCTGGTATCTTGCAACTGTGAACAGTTTAATATGGCACACCTAGTTACCTCATCGGACAATTTATAAAGCATTATTATTGGTTAAACATAGTCACCATAGTTTGGGAATTAAACAATATCTTTTCTTTGCTGTAAAGTAATCAGGGAGAGTTCAAATTAAATAAATAAGACATATTTTCAAAAATAAATAATAATTTCAAGCATCTACTGTGCTGATTATAGGATAGTATGTGACAAATTATCATGCAAAATCTATTAATTCTGAAGATGTTATTCATGTATTCTGTTTTCATACATTTTCATACCTGGATTTCAAAGCTTGGAATGGTTAATATCAAGTTTGATAAATACGCATTCCAAGGATTGGAGTTAGGATCATCAAAGGACATGCATACGGCTCTGCATTTTGATGCACAGTTCTTGAAGGCAATTGTTGTGCTAATTTGTATTGGTCAACAAGTTTTTATGATGTAGAGTGCTAATATAGTTTGCTTTTTGTTTTTTCCCCTGAGACTAAAATAGTTTGTCAGCCAAACTAGCCCTAATACTAAAGCTTGCCTTATAGGATTTCTAATAGTGTGCCAATTGAACTAGGCCTTGCCCTCATAATGGTTTAACTTATAAGGCAAGCTTCACGATGCATTTATCGCTATTTGGTACTGGGGTGGACTGAGTTGACTGAAGTCAGCTAAATGAACCGCAAACTATGGCATTTGCTGTTAGAGAAGCAACCAAGCAAACAAAGATCGAGCTCTGTACCCAGGTAAAGACCCCTTTTGGTTATATTTGTCTTTGTCATTTTGAGCAGACTAGCAGTTCTAAATCATTTTTTTTTCCATTATAAATTTAAGTTACATGTCTGTCTACCTTATTGTTTATATTGCAGGGTAAAGAAAGTTTATTTGGTAAATTTTGGTGCTTTACTATAGTGTGAAGAAAGTTTATTAAAATTTCACTTGAGCATACAACAAAGAATTATGGGTAATCAAGCATTTTATAAGTACTAATTAGGTATAAATTTTTCTTTATACTAGATGTGTAAATTTGTATATCAGTGGTTATTGTATGTGAGTTTGGTCCTTTATTCAGAAAACTATTGTATTGAAATGGTTATGCATATTCTATTTGATTATATGGTTAATTGTTTGAACATATGATTATGTGAATGATTATTGATTGATATTGTAGAAACAAAATAGACTATCAACAAGAAATAATTACATGAGAAAATACATCAAATTAATCAATAATTTTTAGTAGCGTTTAAAAAACGCTATTAAAATACATGTAGTGGCGTTGATTAGACGCAACCGTAAATTAGGGGTAAAATTGGAAATTTTATTAGTAGCATCAAAAAGCTTTTTTATGGCTTTTTAAAGCTCTACAGAAATATTTATGGTGGCGTTTGGAAACGTTACAATAAAAGTATTTGCAGTGGCGTTTTTTAAAAGTGCAACAAATATTTTTTATTTTTAGTGGCATATTTTCTCGCAACGATTATCGAAACGCCACCAAAAATGATTAATAGCATTTATTGAGTGCTACAAAAAATCATTTTTCTTGTAGTGATTTCAATCACAGAGATATACTTTTCATATCTAAATAGCATCCATTCATAAAATCGTCAATACTATTTATCAATCAACATTTCTATTTTAATAGCTCGAATCTTATAACCAAACACATAGAAAATGTCTGCCTAAAATAGGTCTTAATGTATAATTGAAAAATGAATCATACTCACTTATAGTTTTTTTTCCTCTCAGATCTATCTTTTAGATCCTCAAGTTGGCCTCTGATCCTATTAGATCTTCTGCCATTCTCCCTCTCCCTTCCATTCTTATATTATTGCATGAAGAAAGCTTCCGATTTTCCCAATTTGGCTTGCAAAAGCCACTTCCATTTTTATTTTTTTTGTTTGCTAAGAGAGAATGATAATTGGGTGACCTCTCTTTTTTAAATTTATTCTGTTATACGACTAGGGTTCTCCCCCATACCATTATCTACTTTACCATCAGGCCTTATACAAGTTTTTACGATGCTCAAATCCATTTTTACATGTTGCACTCAACATCCAAACAAACATGTATATTTATTCACTAGTCAACCATAGACAATTTATCTATTCATTATATACATACACAAAGAATTATTATTTATTTATTGTAACACCCCACCTCCATCAAGGTCACTCACAAAGGGAATGCCTTAACTTTGATGGAGCGTTTTAGTAGACAGAACAGAATATTACAAGAACAGATACATAAAGCAGTACTAGAAAATTTTACAACTTTATTACAGCGGAAAACAGAAATCAGTTTGGCTACATCCTTCAAAATCTCTTTACCAAAACTCAAGTACATATATATATATCAGTCTTTTTCAAAAGCCCTTGTAGTACAAAACTTTAAAATCATAATCCCCACAGAAGATGCCATAAGGAGTCAAGCCATACTTTAAGCACTTCAAGTACTTCAAGCAGAAGAAATCCGGATCAAGCTAAAGTATTCCCTCCTTGGAAACCTAGGGGAGAAACGGAAAGAAAAGGGGCGAAAAACAAACGAGGTCAGACATAAAGTCTGGCGAGTCCAGTGATTTCCAGCATATGAACAGAAAATAATAATCATGGCATGAAACGACCCAAACTTCACCATAAAGGAAAGCATGGATTGCTTTGAGAACTACACACATCAGAACATAAACTGAAGAACATTTTATTGTTGGTTACAACAATTACATCAGAGTACAAGAATGTAATAGAGTACGAATACTTATTACACAATAGAAATACAATAATATCAGAGATTAAATTACATTTAAATAGCAGCGGAAAAATAATACAAATATACAACCGAAAGGAATACACGGATACAGAGCTTTCCGAATACCGCTTCAGCTGTAAACCAGGGTCCTGTAAATATATCTGCAAAAGCTACTCGACTGCCCGTGTGGAAAATATGGGCACTCGAGTTTGCCAGTGAAACAAACTACAGGTCAGTATTGGGACTGGTATGAGAAATCTAACTTAACTAATCTAATAATAAGGCGAATCACAAGACCACGCCGCTAACGCGGAACGGGTTTACTCCATTGGATTGCCAGTGCATAAAATAAAGTAAATCATTAAACAACGCAATGCTTTTTAGAAAAAAATGAAACCATTATAAGACTCAAGTCCCATCACACAATGCAACGCAAACCGGAGGATAGAGTTTTACCTTATAATGGTCAAAAGATGCTTGATACGATAAAAACGGATTTGGTGTTATTATTTCTAGTGTACATATATGTTTCAAAGACAATTTCAATCATAATGTATCAATCTTAGACGGCATAGTACCCCATCCTACTATGTCACCATACTAGTTCTACAATCAAAACCGCATGGTGTCGTATTGGAAATTGGATTTCCATCATGAAATCGAGACTAGGGATCATCCTCTTCGATTCGAGACACTCTAGCAAATGCCTCAGGATCCCCCGCAGTGAACCCTTGGATCTTCAGGGTCGGTCCCCACCTAACGGTAGTGGATTAGTTATGCCTGAACACACGCTTCCCGGTCCCTTTGGACCTCCATATGGCCACTAATGGCCTATAAATCCGAGGCGCCTCAAAATCCATCATCCACATAAGTAAAATGTCAGCCAGTTTAAGCACTGACCCTACTCCTAGCTAGAAAGAAACGTGTGCACTTCCTGCAGTCCTAATCCCGTTTTTGACTCATACCGAAGTGTGAGGCTCACGAAGTCACGCTATACAAAAAGCGATGTCGAAATAGGCTATGCTTTGATCATCCCACAAGGCCCTGCTTTTCAACAAAAGCCTTGATCAATTGCATCTTGGCATGCCACATTGACAATTCACGCCATGCGATTAATCACTATTAATATATACCAGGGTGTTAAGCAGAGAATAAATTCTCCACCACCAATCAGATATACATTAATAAAAATCAATTTGATTTACATGGAACGAAATCCAATGTCAGACACGCATCCATTTACAAGTCCGTTCTGGGTCTGAACGAAACCGGAGACACCTGAAAGGTGCTCGCATATCCGGACAATCAACAATACGTCTGGGCGGCTACCACTGAAGCCCCTTCAAGGTAGCTACTCCCATCATGGATCTCAGTAGCAACACATCCATTCAATGTGAAGATCGTCGGTCTTTAGCCACCGTCTTCATCTTCGACTCTTCATCGTCGTAGTAGTTATTCAGAATGGGTTAAATCCGGTCTTTCCGAATAATTCGCGTATTATAATTAAATAAAATCAAGTACTATAAAAGCACATCCAGCGTCTCATTCCAATTCAGAATATTCTTTTAAATAAAATATTCACATTATCTTATCAAAGATAAATTCTTCAAATTTATTCTTAAATCTTTCTTTTAAAGATTTATTAAAACCCTAATTTGGTTTTAAATATCAAAAATCATTATTCAATGATTATTTAAATTTAAGAAATTAATCTTATCTTTAACTGGGTTAAAGAACTAATGTCATTTAAAACATAGTTCACGGTAAACCCATAACCATCTTCCATAAAATATGGAATCTTCACAGAAATCAAATCAATATATACTCGTTATAAATTTCTGTATCTGACCAATAATATAAATGGAATAATGGCAAAGCCTCTTAAATTCCATATATAGTATAGGTCTTCTTTTACAGAAGCTTATCTCGGTTATTATTAATTCGAATTCCATTCAACTCCAATTTAATATATTAAATAGGAAAACTTGGCTTTTGGAAAATTCCCATCTAAATCTTAATAAAAGATTTATAAATTCCAATTCATATTTTCACTGTCAGTTGGGTTAAAGAACACATGTCACTTAAAAACACGGTTCACAATAAACCCAACTCACATTTCATCTTATTCCAATTACTAAATATAATTGAAAACTTTAATAATCTAAATTAAAAGATTATTCTTCACATACGGGGTTTAAGAACATTGTTATTTAAGACACTATTCACGACAAACCCAAAATCCAATTAATTTAATTTAATTTCAATTAAATATTAACAAATTGAAAAACTTCATTAAATCTAAATTTAATGATTTAGTCTAGTTAATACTAGTTCATTTAAATAAAAATATATTTTTCTAAAATATATTCTTTTTCTAAAATATTTTCTAAAACATTATTTTCTAGAATATTCTTTATTGGAATGCGACTCAATCAACAACCATATATTGCATGTAATCAATAACCATGATAAATAATTATCAAGCATCCAACTAACAACCAAAGTGGATTCTACACTAAATATTAAGACTAGTGTAGATCTAATATCATCCCAACACCCATGTGGGGTTTCATCCAACAAAACAAATAATAAATTATTTGTGCACTTGGGCGATGTGTAAAAATTATCGACCCAATCGCATAAACAAGTCGGATAACTTGTAAATGGAAGTGTCATATTCAATTTGAATATACTAAACATTATATTTATCACACCAAACATTTCAACATCACAGCCATATATTTCACTTATTTTTATGGTGGACAAATGATAATAAAAATCTAATCTCTTATTTCAATTATTTTTATTGTAAACAAATGACAATAAAAATCTAATCTCTTTTAAACAAACAAAAATGTAAATTTGTCTTATTCTTTTTGAATATACAAAAATGCCTATTTTTGTTTAACTCTTTTTAATGCATAGAAATGTTTATTTTGGTTTAACTCTGTTAATGACCAAAAGTGATTATTTTGGTTTTACTCTATTTAATGACCAAAAATGATTGTTTTGGTTTAACTCCATTTAATGACCAAAAATGATTATTTTGGTTTCATTTTTTGTATGAGCAAAAATGTCTATTTTCAATATCACATAAAAATGCAATCCTTTGATCCTATTCTTTTAATGAGAATAATATTACATAAAAATGTATGTTTTTAATTCACTCTTTTAAATGACCAAAGATGCCTATTTTTAATTCATTTCTTATAAATGACAAGAATGTCCTTTTTATTTTAATTCATTCCTTTTAAATGACAAGAATGTCCTTTTTATTTTAATTCATTTCTTTTAAATGACGAGAATGTCCTTTTTATTTTAATTTACATTTCTTTTAAATAACAAGAATGTCCTTTTATTTTAATTTACATTTCCTAACAGAAATGTACTTTTTATTCTAATATACATTTTCTAGCAAAAATGTATATTTACTCTACTTTTCATTTTCTAACTAAAATGTATATTTTATTCCAATTCTTCTAATGTAACAAAAATGTACATCTTTATTTTCATTCTTTTAAAGTGACAAAAATGTCCATTTTTTACTTCCTTCTTTCAAAGTAGCAAAATGAATGTTTTCTAATTCATTTTTTTTATGTACACAACATATTCATTTTTAATTCATTCTTTTTAATGTAAACAAAATAATGAATTTTTTGTCTAATCTTTTTTTAATGTAAACGAAATATCCATTTCTAATTCATTCTTTTTAATGTATAAAAATATACATTTCTAATTCATTCTTTTTAAATTACATTTAAAATGTAAATTACAATGTCACTTTTATACTATTATTTTTATTGTAACAAATTTAACAATAAAAATATTTCTTCTAAATCTAATTTTGTTACTTAACCAACTTTGACACTAAAAATGTACTTTTTATTATAAAAAGGATACGACGCTAAAAATGTACTTTTTATTATAAAAAGGATATAATGCTGAAAATGTTCTAGTAACACATAAAAGAATATTTCATGTGTTTTATATTTTTCTAGGTATTCTAATAACATATAAAAGCATATTCTACATGTTAACAATTTTTATGCATAAAAATGAGATTTTCCAGTATGTTAACGTTACTAACATAAAAATGTGATTTTAAACTTAACATAAATCTTATTTGACAAAAGTAATAATTTGTTTGAACACAAATCTCATTCGACAAAAGTGATAGCGCTACTAACAAGTCATACTATAAATGATTCATTTTAATGTACACTAGTTTACACCAAAATGATTAATTCAAAATCTAACACACACTCTACTATCATGTCATATTATAAAAAGTGTTATTCTTGTTTCAACCAACATGCTATCAACCAAAAGAGTTATTTTTGTTTTCACAAAAATAATATGAAGTAAAGAAACACTTTTGTTTTCAACAAAATAACATGAACAAAAGGGTCACTTTTGTTTTCAACAAAAACCACATTACCGAATGTATATTCATTTCTATCTTCATATTTTTATTTACAACTAAATGATTAATAAAAAGAAATGTCCTTTTTCTTTTTCTAGTTTCTAATTTCATATCTTTATTTACACCAAATTGCAAATAAAAGAAATGTCTTTTCTATGTCAACATTACCGATCTAACAAAATATGAGCATCGCAAATCAATCACAACAACAAACAAATTTCAGTTCACAAATCACAGAGCTGATTTTTATCACATACATATATCGATTTCAAATGGAGAGAAAATAATAATTTAAATAATATTAAAAGAGAAATCTCACATTGCTTTTTAATTCTGTATAGCGCAGATCCGAATTTTCTTCAAATTCTGGTTTGCTCTGTTTTAGATCTAGTCGGCTTCATGTCGTAGTGTTCTTCAATACGATCGCAACGCAACTTGTTTCGTTAATTTCTGACCTTGTATGAAGAAGTTATGGTTGTTAATACATTTGATTTCATTCGAGATAATTAAATAATAATTAACAAATTTAATTACACTTAGGAAATACATTGTTCTCTTCTTCCTGTACATCACGATAGCCGAACCCAATTCTTCCACTTCAATCCACCACCACGCACCATGCCTCGGCCCACCGGAGATCAATCCAAAGCCACCACGACGGAGCGCCGACCACCTCCTACCTCCGCCCTAAGCAACGCCGAACTCGCCGCCTTCTGCTGCCTCAAAAAGTTCTCCAAGCGCCGGTACTTTGGGTCACGATTTTGACCAATCCAGGAAATGGAATCCGATCTCAACCGTTCAAGTGATGGAGCTCGGAAAGTTGAACGATCTTTGGTTTGGATTGATGTTTTAATCTTGTGTAGATTGAGAGAAATCTAACTTAACTACAGGTCAGACATGGGACTGGTGTGAGAAATCTAACTTAACTAATCTAATAATAAGGCGAATCACAAGACCACGTCGCTAACGCGGAACGAGTTTACTCCATTGGATTGCCAGTGTATAAAATAAAGTAAATCATTAAACAACGCAATGCTTTTTAGAAAAAAATGAAACCATTATAAGACTCAAGTCCCATCACACAATGCAACGCAAACCAGAGGATAGAGTTTTACCTTATAATGGTCAAAAGATGCTTGATACGATAAAAACGGATTTGGTGTTATTATTTCTTGTGTATATATATGTTTCAAAGACAATTTCAATCATAATATATCCAACATAGACGGCATAGTACCCCATCCTACTATGTCACCATACTAGTTCTACAATCAAAACCGCATGGTGTCGTATTGGAAATTGGATTTCCATCATGAAATCGAGACTAGGGATCGCCCTCTTCGATTCGAGACACTATAGCAAATGCCTCAGGATCCCCCGCAGTGAACCCTTGGATCTTCAGGGCCAGTCCCCACCTAACGGTAGTGGATTAGTTATGCCTGAACACACGCTTCCCGGTCCCTTTGGACCTCCATATGACCACTAATGGCCTATAAATCCGAGGCGCCTCAAAATCCATCATCCACATAAGTAAAATGTCAGCCAGTTTAAGCACTGACCCTACTCCTAGCTAGAAAGAAACGTGTGCACTTCCTGCAGTCCTAATCCCGTTTTTGACTCATACCGAAGTGTGAGGCTCACGAAGTCACGCTATACAAAAAGCGATGTCGAAATAGGCTATGCTTTGATCATCCCACAAGGCCCTGCTTTTCAAAAAAAGCCTTGATCAATTGCATCTTGGCATGCCACATTGACAATTCACGCCATGCGATTAATCACTATTAATATATACCAGGGTGTTAAGCAGAGAATAAATTCTCCACCACCAATCAGATATACATTAATAAAAATCAATTTGATTTACATGGAACGAAATCCAATGTCAGACACGCATCCATTTACAAGTCCGTTCTGGGTCTGAATGAAACCGGAGACACCTGAGAGGTCCTGGCATATCCGGACAATCAACAATACGTCTGAACGGCTACCACTGAAGCCCCTTCAAGGTAGCTACTCCCATCATAGATCTCAGTAGCAACACATCCATTCGATGTGAAGATCGTCGGTCTTCAACCACCGTCTTCATCTTCGACTCTTCATTGTCATAGTAGTTATTCGGAATGGGTTAAACCCGGTCTTTCCGAATAATTCGCGTATTATAATAAAAAAAATCAAGTACTATAAAAGCACATCCATCGTCTCATTCCAATTTAGAATATTCTTTTAAATAAAATATTCACATTATCTTATCAAAGATAAATTCTTCAAATTTATTCTTAAATCTTTCTTTTAAAGATTTATTAAAACCCCAATTTGGTTTTAAATATCAAAAATCATTATTCAATGTTTATTTAAATTTAAAAAATTAATCTTATCTTTAACTGGGTTAAAGAACTAATGTTGTAACAATCCGCAAATTCCGAACCAATTTAAAATTTTTATTTTAGGAAATTTTAATGAATTTTGAGGATATAATATAATTTACTATTAATAATAATGGATAGAATTTATTTTTGTCGAAGTTAGAACGAATAAATTTAATTTTAATATAAAAGGAGTTAGAAATGGTTCGGTAGTTTTAAAATTTGATTTCAAACTTTAACTGAATGTACAGGATTCAAAATAAATCAGAATTGAGTGAAACCAGAAATATTTAAATCTTTTTAATCATATCTTTCTAACGAATCTGAAAAATTGAAATTTCGTAGCGGAAATCAAAAGTTATGGCCAATTCAATTTTTAGAAAGGTCGTTGTAGAATTTATATAATATATATGGCCCGAAAGGCTACTTTTTACATATGAAGGAATTTCGACTCGAAACCACTTCCATTGAGTTCGGAATGAAGTTTCAGCATTGAAAAACAGTAAACACTTATATATTTTGAGTTTCGGAAATTATTTGTGTAAAAATGTATTTTTAATATTAAATATATTGGCCTTGAAAATAGTCATTTTTCAAACGACCTCGGTTTTCGATGAAACCACTTTTGTTGGAACCGAAATGTCAAATTATTGCTAGGTTTCAATTTTCAGAATTTTTCGAATTAATATGTGAGCGTGGCGAAAGAAAATGTGTTTTGACTATTTTAGTTAAATTTAAACGCCTTAAAAATAGTCATTTTTCAAACAGTCTCAGAATTCAACGGAAATAATTTTGTTGGATTCGTATCGTCATAAGAAAGCTAAAAATAATTTTTCTGGAATTTTCTGAGGTCGTATGTGGCCCCGACATATTTAAATGTACGGTCAGTATTTAATTAATTAATTATTAATCGGATTTTAAATAAAATTTCTATAGATTTCAGAATTGGGTCCTAAGACCTATCCCATTGCGCTCAGAAGATGTCAAAACCTTAAGAACGACAGTAAGCAGGCCCAAATCGGAGAAAGTCCGAAAATCCACCTTTTAAGCACATTTTTCGAGATTAAATAATAAAATAATATTAAATCCGAAACCCTAATTCATGGCAGCCGCCGCCCTATTTTCGAAGGCTGAAATCATCCGAAATTGAAATGCTAATATCTTTTGATCCGTTCAACGAAAATCGACATATGATATACCAAATCGAAGCTCTTCGAGAGACATTTCCATCCATACGGTTAAGATCGGGTTTTGATTCACGGATTTCGCGAATTCTCAGCCTAAAGGTGGCGGGTTTAGGTTCGATTTCGTGGTGATTGGGGAGGCCGAGCTTCAGGTGGTTGGTGGAGCGAGCACGTGGTGGCACGAGCTTCGAGTTGGCGGTGTTTGATCGACGGTCGGGTGATCCTAGGGGGGCGCACAGAAGGGGGTTCGAGATGGATATGGGTTCGGCGATGCGATACGTGAGGAAGAAGAAGGTCCATCTTTTTTTTAATATTATTTTATTTATAAAGTATTTAATTTATGCGATCTTTAAAAATCAATATCTCTTTCATATGAGGTCCAATTGATGAACTGTCAGTTGCGTTGGACTCGTCTTTCCGAGATCTTCGCGATGGCGCATACCAGAACTAATTCCGAGACAGTCAAATTTTCAGCAAAAATCAATGTGAGAATTCTAGATTTTATTATTTAATTAATTATAAATTATTTTCTTGCGTTAAAAATAATTGTATTGTGATGCAATTCAGATCTGTAATGTTCTGTGATTGATGAATGGTTGATTTGTGGTTGGTGGTTTGTTTTGTTGTTCATGATATGCTAGATCGGCGTTGAATTTAATATATGGGTGAATTTCTATTTGCAATTAGAAAATAAATCTAAATTTAGACTTGAATCATATTTTATTCAGATCTAGTTATTCTAATTTATTTTAAAAATATTATTTTTATTATTCTGGGATGAACCATAGAATTGGATCGACAAATAAAAACTAATTTTTATTTGTTTGTATTACAATAGAATTTGATCGACAAATAAAAAAAAATTATTTTTGTTTATTTGTTTACTTTGCAATAGAATATGAACAACTAATAAAACCTTACTTTTATTTGTTTACTTTGCAATAAGATTTGAACGACAAATAAAATATTCTTTTTATTTGTTTATTTACATTAGAATATGAACAACAAATAGAATATATTTTTATTTGTTTACATTATGACAGAATTTGGCTAACTAATAAAAATCCTATTTTTGTTTGTTTACATTTAGAACACGGTTTATGAATTACAATAACAACATAAAACGTTCATTTGTTTGGATTGAAACCATGTTAACAATAAATTTTACATTTTTACCGTATATATAGAATAGATTAAAAATGTTCATCTATTTGAAATGAAAACATGAAACATTAAAAATCTTATTTTTAATGAAAAGAATTATTCATATAAAAATTGTTCGTGTTAAAATAAAAGTGTTGAAAACATAAAGAAATCACATTTTTAATGTAAAGAATGATTCATATGAAAATCGTTTATGTTAGAATTGTCGAAAAACAAAGTTATCCTTTTTATTTGTTTTTGTTGAAATGTTAGAAATCAATCAAAAAGATTGCATTTTTAATGTAATAAGAAATAAATTAAAAAGATTACATTTTTCAATGTAATTAAAATTGAAATAAAAAGATTACATTTTTCAATGTAATTAAAATTGAAATAAACTGATTACATTTTTCCAATGTAATCAAAATTGAAGTAGAATGATTACATTTTCAATATAATTAATATTGAAATAAAAATAACATTTTGGTTAAAGCATAAGTATTGAAATGAGAGATCACATTTTTGGCCAAAACTTTATTAGTGAACATTTTTGGTCAAAACTTTATTAGCGAAATGAAAATATCACTTTTGTCAAAACTTGACTATTGAATTGAAATCTTCATTTTTGTCAAAATCTGATTATTGAATTGAAAATATCATTTTTGTCAAAACTTGATTAATGAAGTAAAAGTAACAATTTTGTTTACATTTTTTTTATGTAAATAAGAAATTATTTTCAGAAGTTACGTAGAGAAAAAAGTTTGTTCTTTTATTTGGAATTACCTATGCAAATATAACTTGAAAATAAAAAGTACATTTTTATTTGTGTTCGACAACACAAATAAAAATAGAAAATAAAACATGTTTTGGAAATAAAGTTTGTTCTTCTATTTACATTCAGCCATGCAAATATATATAGAAATTGTTCTTTTTGCATTTACCAATGCAAAAAGGTATATTGAAAACAAATTATTCATTTGCATTCACCAATGCCAATAAAAACATATATTGAAAATAAAGTATATTTCTTTGTTTTCTTTTATCAATACATATATGCATTGAAATTATAGTTTATTCTTTTATTTGCATTTATCCGTGCAAATATTCAATGAAACTATAATCTATTTTCTTTGTCTATAATTACCAACACAAATGTACACACGTTTATACATTTAACAGAATTTGTTTAAATTATGCTTTGAAAATAAATTTTGTTCTTTTATTTACATTTACTGATGTAAATATAATGTAACACCCCGCCTCCGCCAGGGTGACTCTTGCAAGCACTCTGACTTTGGAGGGGCGTTTGAATCAGGTAAACATGCATAATGATATATCAAGGTCGAACAAGAACATATGTATATATATAAACAGAGTAAATAACATAGATAAAACAGCGGAAGATTTCAAACCATTTCAAAACAAGTCTGGTACAACCTAATGTCAACTTTCCAAATACACAAGTCTAGATAAAAACAACATTGCTGAAAAACTGAAATACATAAGTAGTATCCCCAAATAAGTGATAACCATAGCTAGCTTCATGTCAAGACCGTACATGAGCTAAAATCCTACAAGCAAGCGAACAGAAATCCAGCTAAGCTCCAATATTCCCTCCCTGAGAACCTGGGGGGGGGGGGACGAAAGAAAAGAGGCGAAAGAAAACAGGTCAGTCAAAAAGACTGAGTAAGCCCTACTACAATCAATGTAAACTGATAAAGTTAACTGTCATGAGCAGCAGGAATGAACATAAGGATAACAATATACTAGCATGATGATTAACTAACAAGGTAGATAAAGGTGTCATCGCATAATCAGGTTTAAGGTTTTGCACCACAGGTGTACTAGCAAACTAACATGACTTGAATATACAAGTATTGATCCCTTGGCCCAAGCTTTGGCCCAATAACATGAAGTGCCCCTAACACGAGGTCCAACCAAACGGTCTAGTCGATCGGCTCCCTAAGCCTAACTCGTCACGTGTTGGTGTCAATACGGCCCAAACATAATTGTAGTCGAACTGTGCCGGGTCCACCCTTCGGGTGTATCAAGCCCTAGGGTGCCAACCCCTGGACACCATAAACATGAGTGCACAGTCTCGATCTACTGGTACCCATGGGTGACTTCTCCAAATACGGACTACGTGCACGACCATAGTCCGTCCGGAACTACATCGGCGTACCACCCGGCCGTCGTTTATTTGGTCGCTTACCTCCAGCCCAGTAATCGTGCCCCCTCCCTAGCCTAGTCCTTAGGGCCCTAATTGATACAAATTTGGGATTACTGCTGGAGTGGGCCCCCATTGCTAGGATTTTCTAGTGGGTTAAGTACGGTTTAACCCTCTTGCTAATCATGGATTAACTTGGTTAAGTGTAACGATGAGTTCACGACTTAACCCTGATTAATCTACCAAGCCCAAATTGGTTAAGTATTAAGTGGACCATAACTTAACCCTAATCACGAGGCATTAATTAATTTAATGCGCCTTAACCTCTCACATTAGACCTTGTTGTGGTTACTAGTTAAGCCGGGCGGGTCCGGGTAGCTTTACACCACAACTTGGTCTAACCTCGGGTTCAAGGTACAACATGGCCAACTTCTCACATTGGGTCCTATTGTTTGTAGCAACTAGTTAAGCCGGTCGGTTCCGGGTAGGTTTACGCTACAAACTCAACCCAACCTCGAGTTGGTCACACTTATCTTTTCTAAGTGTCATGTCCATCATGTTTCCAAAACATGTTACAAATTTTCAAGCAATTGGGTAGACCTAACTTAATAGGTAAGTTCCCAATGGGTAGACCTAACATAATAGGTAAATTCCCAAGCTTATGTTTTATGTCTTTTAAGTTTACCCAACCCCAAACGCAATCCCATCGCTTACATATCGCCATAGCGCATAAAGGATAGAAAGAGGGAACTTGGCATAATCACGACATAAAGGTGTTGAAGCCACAAGTTCAACATGGTGGCATATGAAATGGACATATGTTCATATACTTGCATATTACATTTTTAGGCCTCAAAAGCATGCATAAAACCAAACTTGGCATATTGGTGATATATGGTGCTAAATGACATGTAGAAATGGCCATAAGTTCGCATTTAGCCTCACATGCAAGTTATCATAAGGGATATGATAACTTACATGTTGCCAAAAATGCAACCTTTAGCATAAAGCTTGAAGCTTTAGGCTCCTAAACCCAAGATAAGCTTGTATAACATGATAACATGAACCAAATGATCATCCCAAACTTGCATAACATAACTTGCATATCATATGACAAACTTGCATATCAAACTTGCATAACATAACATGATAAACTTGCATATCATAACATGACATACTTGCACATCATAACATGGCATACTTGCATAACAAAACTTGCATATCATAACATGGCATACTTGCATAACATAACATGATAAACTTGCATATCATAACATGGCATACTTGCATAACATAACATGATAAACTTGCATATCATAACATGGCATACTTGCATAACATAACATGATAAACTTGCATATCATAACATGGCATACTTGCATAACTTAACATGATAAACTTGCATATCATAACATGGCAAACTTGCATAGCATAACATATCAAACTTGCATAGCATGACTTAGTGAACTTGCATATCATGGCAAACTTGCAAATCATACATTTAACTTTAGAGTTTAAGTATGAAAGTAGAATAGGGCTTACAATGCTTATGAAGACACACAAAACTATGACAAAGCCCTTATGCAACCAATTAGACCCAAAATGCAAGCTCTAACATAAAAACCCTTGAGCCAAAATGATCAAAACCCTTGCTTTATGATGCAAATATAGAAACTTGACTTGAATGCAAGCTAATGATGCTCATACAAGTTTGAAAACACTTGTATGCATGGAAAATCACTTAGAAATTTATTTAGGAATTTTATGAAGAGAGTGGAGGCCATGAGAGAATTGATTTTGCCATAGTCTAGTTACATGAATGAATAATGATGATTTAGAGTTAGGTTAGGGCCTTATTTATAGATTAGGCAAGTGTTTTAGGCCATAGGATTAAACCCTAGTTGCAATCTCAGCCCTTAAAACCGAATCTGGCCCCCAAGCTCAACACAATCTCAAAATGGTGCACCAGGCTAAACAGCCCGGCTGGGCCAAGTCGACAGCCAAGTCGACAGGGCTGTCGACTTGGGTCCAACCAAGTCGACTCCCAAGTCGACAGGGCTGTCGACTTGGGTGCTCTAGCGGGAATTTTCCCGCCTGGCCCAAACTGGCCCAATTTTCCAAATTCAAACTTGAATTTGAAATCTGTTTTTACTTTGAATTTTTCTGAAAACTTCGTTGGGCCTTAATCGGGTCATACGGACTCCGATTTTCGAAAACTCGGACTCTATTTCGCGTATTTTTCCGAGACGAACGCAATGGCATAGCCCGTTTCCCTTGATTCAGATTTTTGAATTAAATTCTGCCTCGATTTATGTTATAACAGGTTATTGAAAATACGGGTTGTTACATTCTCCCCTCCTTAAAGGATTTCGTCCCCGAAATCTTCAAGTTAGGAAGAACGTATCCTACCATCCAACATCCATCTACTCAAAACATCATCCACGAGCAATCATTGTCCTTACAAGATTCTAAATGTTGTATGAACATATGCAAAGGTGTGTGTATATGTACTTATCTAATGCAAATATCATCAATGCAAATTATGTTAGTGAAATGAATCCATATGTATGCAATTCCTAACATAATGTATAACATCTATATGTGTGCACATAACATACATCCATATGCAACATCCATGTAATAACACAAAAATTTTCATCCATGAATAAGCGTAAACACTCATGCATATGCAATATGAGGAGTGTGTGAGCCGATCTAGTGCCTAATGTGTATAATGCATCCACGAGTAACCACTTGCAAACACTTGCAACCATCAAGCATAACATGTTTCAAACACATGTTTCATCCAAAGGGTTTCTACCTAAGGTTCTCATGACCAGATTTACATGATAAACTAGATAATCAAGACAAACATGGATAGCAAAAGATATGCTACAAAGAGACCGAGAAGATAAGCAGGATATTCTCCTTTTGGATTACAAGAAATCCCTTCCTAATCCAACCCATATTCTATAAAAGCCCAAAAGGTTTAGTCAACCTAACGGACCCCTTCAAACCCTGACATGTATTACTAGCCAATAAGTCATACCTCCTGATAGAAATAGGACCGAGAATGGGACCGAGAGGATATACATAAAAAGATAACATGCGAGCAAGTTCCACAGGAAAACAAGGATCAAGGATATACTCTTAGAAAGAGATATGATGCGCGTATCTAGCCTTCAATCTTCTAAGTCACATTTCCTTGAGCTTAACTCCACTGTGCTTTGACCGTCTTTTACCTCATGATTTCTTAGCTTCTTAACTCTTATTTCCAAATATGAGTTGGAACCCATTTCATTGTCGTCTCTCGTCTTCCTTGTTCACTTACTCTTCTAACATTCTTGGCTTAAACATAACTATGACCTCATGGTTTCATGCAAGCTCTCCAAAATTCACTAGTGAATCCTGGATCTCGTTTACTTACTATAAAGTATTCCACGCAGCAGAACTTCTCTTGAAAATACCAATCCACGTTACCAACGTGATTTTCTATAACTCATGCTTGGACGAAATGAACCATCCGCCTACGAATGATAGGCCGTACTTAGATTCAGTGCTTGCCCATGACTTCCCGTAGACTATCCCAAAACTAGCTAGTGAAGATTGAGTCATGGTTACTAACCATACTTTAGGGAACCTCGTGCAACTGCTTTATTTCTTGAAAGTAAACTGTCGCTAGCTATGATGCAGTCCTTTCGCTCTTTACCAGAGTGAAATGAGCACTCTTCGTGAGTCTACCTACTATGACCCACATGCTCTTATTCCCTTTCTTGATCTAGGCAGTCCATCCACGAAATCCTTCGTGACGCTTTTCCCTCTTCCATTGCGGGGACCTCCAATGGATGTAATAGCCCACCGGGCTTTTATGACTCGACCTTAATCTGTTGGCACAACATGCACCTTGGGACAAACTCGGCCACCTCCTCGGGTGATGTGCATCCTTAAGAACCTTCTTTCTCTCATCCCGTCTTAGCCATCCCTTGTCATCTATAGCGAGGTGACTTACCATCTCGCCTCGAATTAACTTGTCCATAATCTCGACTAACTGTGGGTCTTCTTTCTGTGAAGTCCCCACTTGATCCAGAAGGGTAGGTCTAAGCTCAAGGGACGCTAACTAACTAACTAAACTGAGAGAACTTCTTACTTCGGTTGCATTCCTTGGAGTCTTCCAATCCTGAACTGCAACTTCCTTAGCGGGATCCACCGCTAAGCCTTGCTTAGAAACTATGTGCCCAAGAAATCTAACTCCCCTTCTCCAAAAGTGACCCTTGGAGAACTTGGCCTTCAACTGATGCGCTCTAAGCGTATCCATCACCTCCACGAGATGCCTTGCATGCTCTTCCTCATCCTTAGAGAAGATCAGAATATCATCTACAAAAACCACGACAAACTTGTTCAAGAACTCCCTGAACACCCTACTCATCAAGTCCACGAAGTAGGCGGGTGCATTAGTCAAACCGAATGGCATGACCAGCCATTCTAAGAATCCATCCGGAGTTCTGAACGCAGTCTTGTCTATACTATCCTCAGCTACTCTGAGCTGATGGAATCCAGTAACAAGATCAAGAGAAAACAGATGTTCCTACAAGCTAATCAAACAAATCATCGATCCTTGGCAATGATTGTCTATTCTCTTCGTTTAACTCACGATAATCGACACAAGGTCGAAGAGAACCATCTGCCTTTGTAGTAAATACTACAGGCGCTCCCCATTCAGATATACTTCATCTAATGAAGTTCTTCTCAAGCAACTCCTTGACTTGCTTTCTTAACTCTCATCTTGCGGGGCCATGTGCCTTACCGGCCACGAAACTATCTTGGCATTATCAACCAGATAAATGCGGAAATCTATCTCTCGTTTAGGGGTAACCCCCTCCACTTCCCCCAAGATATCAGGATATTCTCGGACCACCCTCACCGATTACAAACTATCGATAGACGAGTTGAGGGATTCAAGATAACACAACATGACGGGACTCATAGGGTTACTAGAAATTTTTAGGGTATTACCGAGGCGAGTCATGAGCCTCACAACCCTATGCTCAAAAATCAAGAATGGCTCCAAAACTGGACAACCAATCCATGCCCAAAAATCAACCCATACCCCATGAAACCGAGAATATAAGCATCATGCGAGAACTCTATACTCAAGATAGAGATTTTCAAATCCACGTGGATAATAGAAAAATGGGCGGAACCCCCAATTGGATTTGAAACACACACGGGATCATTAACTAGACTAGTACTTAGGTGCAAACTTTCAACTAGATCAGATGAAATAAACTATGCGATGCACCAGAATCAAACAAGGTACGAACAGGAAAATCAGAAATGTAAACAAGACTTTCAACAGAAATACTACCTCGATCGGGAACTGGAGCGACATTGAGAACATGAACTTGCCCTCCTGAAGGTCCAGCACGCTGAGTCTGACCCTGGCCTTGCCCTCGCTTCTTCGGGCAATCCCTAGTGAAGTGTCCCATTTCTCCACAGTTAAAGCAAGTGCCCTTCCTTTTTCTGCAATCCTTGTTTAGATGAGTCGAGCCTCCACAAGTAAAGCACCTCTTTTCCTTCTTATCTTTAGACTTCTCCTCCTTCTTGCCACTCCTATTCTCTTCATTGAGTAGGGCCATATTCACCAAGCTCTCGAAAGTTGCCCCCAAAGGTATATGAGTCATGGCTAAACCATGTAATGGCTCGTTTAATCCTAGGGCAAAGTATAGGGCCTTCTTCTGAGCTGTGTTAACCAAGTCTAAACCGACCCGAGCCAGTTGATTAAACTTATCTATGTATTCCCTAATAGTCATGTCCCCTTGCTTCAGTGATAGGAACCTTAGTCCAAACTTTCCCCGAAAGTCATCCCAAGTCTCAATTGGCCTAGTAGCGGTGGTGACCACCCACCAACGTGCAGCTTCTTCCTTTAGCAACCACACTGCTAATAAAACCTTCCTACGGTCATCTATGTCAAAGATGGCGAAAAGATCTTCGGTTTCTTTCAACCAATTCCTTGCCTCTACATAAGTCTCGGTTCCAAAGAAATTCTTGCAACCCATCGCCTTAAAATCTTGGCAAATCTTTGCGAAGTCAGTTTGAGGATGCTGAGGGGGAGGAGGAAGAGGAACCTCAGCGACAGGAGGAGGAGGAACATTAACTACCGGAGGAGGAGGAGGAACATCTGCGGGGCCGGCTTCGGTCGCCCTAGCCTCCAAAAGTCTCCTATACCAAACAGGTACGTGTACTCCCTCCGGAATGGCAAAGTTATCGGCCATACTGAAACGAAGAAAAAGACAGATTCAGAATGGAGAAAAACGAAGGAATTTTTGCTAATGGCTTTTTGGGGAATAGCCTTTAAAATAAACTAGACTTTTCTTTGGAAAATACTTTATACTTGGTTTTGAAAATAGTTTTCCAAAAGTTTCAAAAACCTTTTAGTTCCTTCTCGTAAACCATATGCTCTGATACCAAATGTAACACCCCGCCTCCGCCGGGGTGACTCTTGCAAGCACTCTGACTTTGGAGGGGCGTTTGAATCAGGTAAACATGCATAATGATATATCAAGGTCGAACAAGAACATATGTATATATGTAAACAGAGTAAATAACATAGATAAAACAGCGGAAGATTTCAAACCATTTCAAAACAAGTCTGGTACAACCTAATGTCAACTTTCCAAATACACAAGTCTAGATAAAAACAACATTGCTGAAAAACTGAAATACATAAGTAGTATCCCCAAATAAGTGATAACCATAGCTAGCTTCATGTCAAGACCGTACATGAGCTAAAATCCTACAAGCAAGTGATTAGAAATCCAGCTAAGCTCCAATATTCCCTCCCTGAGAACCTGGGGGGGGAACGGAAGAAAAGAGGCGAAAGAAAACAGGTCAGTCAAAAAGACTGAGTAAGCCCTACTACAATCAATGTAAACTGATAAAGTTAACTGTCATGAGCAGCAGGGATGAACATAAGGATAACAATATACTAGCATGATGATTAACTAACAAGGTAGATAAAGGTGTCATCGCATAATCAGGTTTAAGGTTTTGCACCACAGGTGTACTAGCAAACTAACATGACTTGAATATACAAGTATTGATCCCTTGGCCCAAGCTTTGGCCCAATAACATGAAGTGCCCCTAACACGAGGTCCAACCAAACGGTCTAGTCGATCGGCTCCCTAAGCCTAACTCGTCACGTGTTGGTGTCAATACGGCCCAAACATAATTGTAGTCGAACTGTGCCGGGTCCACCCTTCGGGTGTATCAAGCCCTAGGGTGCCAACCCCTGGACACCATAAACATGAGTGCACAGTCTCGATCTACTGGTACCCATGGGTGACTTCTCCAAATACGGACTACGTGCACGACCATAGTCCGTCCGGAACTACATCGGCGTACCACCCGGCCGTCGTTTATTTGGTCGCTTACCTCCAGCCCAGTAATCGTGCCCCCTCCCTAGCCTAGTCCCTAGGGCCCTAATTGATACAAATTTGGGATTACTGCTGGAGTGGGCCCCCATTGCTAGGATTTTCTAGTGGGTTAAGTACGGTTTAACCCTCTTGCTAATCATGGATTAACTTGGTTAAGTGTAACGATGAGTTCACGACTTAACCCTGATTAATCTACCAAGCCCAAATTGGTTAAGTATTAAGTGGACCATGACTTAACCCTAATCATGAGGCATTAAACTTAACCTCTCACATTAGACCTTGTTGTGGTTACTAGTTAAGCCGGGCGGGTCCGGGTAGCTTTACACCACAACTTGGTCTAACCTCGGGTTCAAGGTACAACATGGCCAACTTCTCACATTGGGTCCTATTGTTTGTAGCAACTAGTTAAGCCGGTCGGTTCCGGGTAGGTTTACGCTACAAACTCAACCCAACCTCGAGTTGGTCACACTTATCTTTTCTAAGTGTCATGTCCATCATGTTTCCAAAACATGTTACAAATTTTCAAGCAATTGGGTAGACCTAACTTAATAGGTAAATTCCCAATGGGTAGACCTAACTTAATAGGTAAATTCCCAAGCTTATGTTTTATGTCTTTTAAGTTTACCCAACCCCAAACGCAATCCCATCGCTTACATATCGCCATAGCGCATAAAGGATAGAAAGAGGGAACTTGACATAATCACGACATAAAGGTGTTGAAGCCACAAGTTTAACATGGTGGCATATGAAATGGACATATGTTCATATACTTGCATATTACATTTTTAGGCCTCAAAAGCATGCATAAAACCAAACTTGGCATATTGGTGATACATTGTGCTAAATGACATGTAGAAATGGCCATAAGTTCGCATTTAGCCTCACATGCAAGTTATCATAAGGGATATGATAACTTACATGTTGCCAAAAATGCAACCTTTAGCATAAAGCTTGAAGCTTTAGGCTCCTAAACCCAAGATAAGCTTGCATAACATGGTAACATGAACCAAATGATCATCCCAAACTTGCATAACATAACTTGCATATCATATGACAAACTTGCATATCAAACTTGCATAACATAACATGATAAACTTGCATATCATAACATGACATACTTGCACATCATAACATGGCATACTTGCATAACAAAACTTGCATATCATAACATGGCATACTTGCATAACATAACATGATAAACTTGCATATCATAACATGGCATACTTGCATAACATAACATGATAAACTTGCATATCATAACATGGCATACTTGCATAACATAACATGATAAACTTGCATATCATAACATGGCATACTTGCATAACATAACATGATAAACTTGCATATCATAACATGGCAAACTTGCATAGCATAACATATCAAACTTGCATAGCATGACTTAGTGAACTTGCATATCATGGCAAACTTGCATATCATACATTTAACTTTAGAGTTTAAGTATGAAAGTAGAATAGGGCTTACAATGCTTATGAAGACACACAAACTATGACAAAGCCCTTATGCAATCAATTAGACCCAAAATGCAAGCTCTAACATAAAAACCCTTGAGCCAAAATGATCAAAACCCTTGCTTTATGATGCAAATATAGAAACTTGACTTGAATGCAAGCTAATGATGCTCATACAAGTTTGAAAACACTTGTATGCATGGAAAATCACTTAGAAATTTATTTAGGAATTTTGTGAAGAGAGTGGAGGCCATGAGAGAATTGATTTTGCCATAGTTTAGTTACATGAATGAATAATGATGATTTAGGGTTAGGTTAGGGCCTTATTTATAGATTAGGCAAGTGTTTTAGGCCATAGGATTAAACCCTAGTTGCAATCTCAGCCCTTAAAACCGAATCTGGCCCCCAAGCTCAACACAATCTCAAAATGGTGCACCAGGCTAAACAGCCCGGCTGGACCAAGTCGACAGCCAAGTCGACAGGGCTGTCGACTTGGGTCCAACCAAGTCGACTCCCAAGTCGACAGGGCTGTCGACTTGGGTGCTCTGGCGGGAATTTTCCCGCCTGGCCCAAACTGGCCCAATTTTCCAAATTCAAACTTGAATTTGAAATCTGTTTTTACTTTGAATTTTTCTGAAAACTTCATTGGGCCTTAATCGGGTCATACGGACTCCGATTTTCGAAAACTCGGACTCTATTTCGCGTATTTTTCCGAGACGAACGCAATGGCATAGCCCATTTCCCTTGATTCAGATTTTTGAATAAAATTCTGCCTCGATTTATGTTATAATAGGTTATTGAAAATACGGGTTGTTACATATAATTTATAAACAAAATTATCCTTTGTTTGCATTCATAAAAGCAAATACTCTTTTAAATAAAATTTGTTTCTTTTATTTACATTCAATAATGTAAATACACTTTGTAAATGAGGTTTTTTTTTTACATTCACTCAAATATACTTTTAAATAAAAATAAAAGTTACATTTGTTATTTGCATTCCTTGTTGCAAATAAAACCTTAAAATAATGTTCATCTTTGTTTGCAATTCATTAATGCAAACAAACCATCATATTTAAAATTATATTCTTGATTTATAATTTTGTTATGAATAAAGATTGTTTGAAATAAAGGATAGAATTTAAAATTACTTTTTAATAACTAAACATTCACATTTTTATCATTAAAGTAGAATAGACAAAAACACTCATTTTGTCTAAATTAAAAGAATAAAATAAAATATAGCATTGGAATATTTTATTTGAATTGAAACACAAGTTATTCATTTTTGTAAATTTATATTAGTTAAAAACAATTATTCATTTTTGGTTAATTTACATTAGTTAAAAACAATTATTCATTTTAGACAATTTATACTAGTTAAACCAAATTATACATGTTGTCAGAAATATTCATTTTTGTCAAAATGAATTAGTTGAAGCAATTTATATATATATATATATGTATGTATGTTTGGCAAAATATATACTTGTCAAGATAGGTTAGTTAAATCAAAATATTTATCATTTTGTCTCATTAGATTGCCAAAACAAAATAACCATTTTTGTTTAGAGCTTAAATTTGCAAAATATAATTTGTCAATAGAGACAAAGTTATTATGCTTATTCATTCATTGCAATAGAGATATTTTCTAGTCATCGTTATATGTATTGTGTATTACACTCCCATTCACAAGTTACCCGACTTGTGTATGTGATTGGGACGATAATTTTCACACATCGCCCAAGTGCACAAATTAGTTTATCATTTGTTTGTTGGTTGAAACCCCACACGGGTGTTGGGATGAAAATTTATATACACTAATCCCAATATTTAATTGTTTGTTGATCGTTAGATTGACAGGCTGTGATGAGCGTTATTATTTAATTTTAACGCTTACACAGTGAAATTTTACACTCTGGATGTAAATGGATGATTTGATGATGTGTGTGAAATCCGCGTAACCCAAATTAGATGGTAAATGTTTGAGTCGCATTTCGATTCAGGTGTTTTTTAAATAAGAATATTTTTACATTAGAAATCCTTTTTATATAAAGTATATATATTTTCAAAAGATAGATTGTTAATTGAGTATATGTTAAAACAAGGAATATTTGTAAAAGATAAAGAATTTGTAATATAAAGCATACCTTTCATTTAGAGTCTTTATATAAAGAATATTTTTATGATTATTTTAAAATATGTTTTTAAAAGATTACTAGCATTTGCAATTATATTTTGTGATATGAAATAAATTGAGATGTGAAGTGGATTTACTGTGGACGATGTTTTAAACGACATTGGTCCTTTAATCCAATTTACATTAAAATTATTATTTGGAACTTATGAATCTGTTTTATAGATTTAAAAAGACATTTTCTATAAATCAAGTTTTTCAACTTAATATATTAAATTGGAATTAAGTGGAAATTCGATTGGTAATCATCGAAATGGACTTTTGTAAAAGAAAACCGATATTATATATGGAATTTAAGAGGCTTTGCCGTTATTCCATTTATATTATTAGTCCGATACAGAAATCTATATCGATTATGTATTGATTTGATTTCTGTGAAATTCCATATTTTTGGAAATGGATTTATAAATTTTATTTTCAGAATTTTATCTTTGATAAAATTAATGAGAATCTTCTAATACGAATATCTTATAAAAAGAATATTCTGAGTTGGAATGTGGCGTAATGTGTGATTTTCCAATATTTGTTTTAATCCCAAAATACGCGAGTTATTCAAAAAGACTGGGTTTAACCCATTCTGAATAATCATCACGACGATCAAGAGTCGAAGATGAAGACGGTGATTGAAGACCGAAGGTTTTCACATCGTTGGGATGATGATGACTGGTATCTTGAATTGGGATTGGCCTTCCAAGGCAAGGTATTTGGTAATGATAGTCCAAACGCATTTGGAGATCGACGGACACGTTGTTTCGCTCAGACCCAGAGCGGACTTGTAAATGGATTGCGTGTCTGACATTGTATTCCTTTCTACTGTATTTGTTGAACGCTACTGATTATATATTTATGTTTGGTGGTGAAGAATTTATTCTTTACTTATCACCCTTCTCTAAGACGTATGAGCTTAGAGGTTATATATATATATTGGTAGATTATCAATAATATGGTAGGGTCTGACAATGTGACATGCTAAGATGCAAATGATCAAGGCTTTGTTGAAAAGCAGGCCTTGTGGTTGATGATCAAAGCATACCCTATTTAGGCATAGCTTTGCGTATAACGTGACTTCGCGAGCCTCACACCCCAGTATGAGTCAAAAACGGGATTAGGACTGCAGGGAGTGCACACGTTTCTTTCTAGCTAGTGGTGTTTGGGTTTTAACACGGCCCGGCATTTTACTTATGTGGATTTTGGATTTGAGGTACCTCGGGTTTTTATAGGCCGGAAGTGGTCATACTGTAGGTTCATAGGAACCGGGAAACGTGTGTTCAGGCATAATTAATCCACTACCGTTAGGTGGGGACCGGCCCTGAAGATCCAAGGGTTGCCCATAGGTGTGATCCTGAGGCATTTGCTAGAGTGTCTCGAATCGGAAGAGGACGATCCCTAGCCTCGATTTCATGACAGAAAACCAATTTCCAATACGACATTACAGTCTTGATTGTAAACTTATAAATGGCGACATAGTATATGGTACCTATGTCATCTAAGATTAATACATTTATATTGAAATGTTTTAAATATATATATACACACTAATTGTAATATCGTTTTTACGTATCAAGCATCTTTTGATCATTATAAGGTAAAACCCTATCCTCTGGTGTGCGTTGCATTGTGCGATGGGACCTGGGTCTTATAATGGTTTCATTTTTCTAAAAAGCGTTACAATATTTGACGATTTACTTTATTTATGCACTGGCAATCCAATGGAGTAAACCCGTTCCGCGTTAGCGGCGTGGTCCTGTAATTAGCCTGCCTATTAGATAAGTTAAGTATAGAATTCTCACACCAGTCCCACGACTGACCTGTAGTTTGTTTCACTTTGCAAACTCGGGTGCCCTCTTCCACACGGGCAGTCGAGTAGCTTTTTGCAGATATAGTTAAGCAGGATCCTGGATTGAAGTCTGAAGCTGGGTCCAGAATATTGATGGCCTTCCGCTGAGATTAGTTCCGCTGCAATGTATTTAATTTATTGTAAATGTATCTTCCGCTGTATTATTTATTGATGTACTCTGATATATTATGTACTATGATGTAACATTTATTATTGATGTTATAAAAGTCTGTGTCTTTGTTCTGATGTGTTGTATGCCCAAAGTTAACGTACGCGGGTTTTGAATGGTCTTAATCGATCTTGCGATCGATTGAGGTCGGGCGAAATTCGGGTCGTTACAGCTGGTATCAGAGTAGCGCAGTGGAAGCGTGGTGGGCCCATAACCCACAGGTCCCAGGTTAGCTCAAATCTTTGGGGTACAACTCATTAGAACTAAACAGAAGACTCATCAGAGGTTGGATTAGTAATATCCAATAATAATACTCATTAGAGATAGGATCAGCATTATCCTAGAATGAGAATACTCATTAGAGATGGGGTTAGCAACGCCCTAGAATGAGTCAGAGTGAAGGAGAGTTCATAATTAACGTACTTGTTATTATATATAGCTCAATTTTAGAAAATATGATTTTTGAATATATAAAAGTTATATATTTTGAAAATTTAATCAACTAATTGATTGGTGATTTTGTTGTGTGAATAAGAATTCGACTAATAAAATTGTTAAACAACTAAAGAATGAAAATTAAATTAGTTAAATAAACAACTTTAGCTTCATTTCCTTTTCGAGGACGAAAATATTTTAAGTGGGGGAGATTGTAAGAACCCGCAAATTCCGAACCAATTTAAAAAATTTATTTTAGAAAATTTTAATGAATTTTGAGGATATAATATAATTTATTATTAATAATAATGGCTAGAATTTATTTTTGTCAAAGTTAGAACGAATAAATTTAATTTTAATATAAAAGGAGTTAGAAATAGCGCGGTAGTTTTAAAATTTGATTTCAAACTTTAACTGAATGTACGGGATTCAAATTAAATCAGAATTGAGTGAAACCAGAAATATTTAAATCTGTTTAATCATATTTTTCTAACGAATCTGAAAAATTGAAATTTCATAGCGGAAATCAAAAGTTATGGCCAATTCAATTTTTAGAAAGGTCGCTGTAGAATTTATATAATATATATGGCCCGAAAGGCTGCTTTTCACATTTGAAGGAATTTCGACTCGAAACCACTTCCATTGAGTTCGGAATGACGTTTCTGTATTGAAAAACAGTAAACACTTATATATTTTGAGTTTCGGAAATTATTTGTGTAAAAATGTATTTTTAATATTAAATATATTGGCCTTGAAAATAGTCATTTTTCAAACGACCTCGGTTTTCGACGAAACCACTTTTGTTGGAACCAGAATGTCAAATTATTGCTAGGTTTAAATTTTCAGAATTTTTTGAATTAATATGTGAGCGTGGCGAAAGAAAATGTGTTTTGACTATTTTAGTTAAATTTAAACGCCTTAAAAATAGCCATTTTTCAAACAGTCTTAGAATTCGACGAAAATAATTTTGTTGGATTCGTATCGTCATAAGAAAGCTAAAAATAATTTTTCTGGAATTTTCTAAGGTCGTATGTGGCCCCGGCATATTTAAATGTACGGTCAGTATTTAATTAATTAATTATTAATGCGATTTTAAATAAAATTTCTACAGATTTCGGAATTGGGTCCCGAGACCTATCCCATTGCGCTCAGAAGGTGTCAAAACCTTAAGAACGACAGTCAGCAGACCCAAATCGGAGAAAGTCCGAAAATCCACCTTTTAAGCACATTTTTCGAGATTAAATAATAAAATAATATTAAATCCGAAGCCCTAATTCATGGCAGCCGCCGCCCTATTTTCGAAGGCTGAAATCATCCGAAATTGAAATGCTACTTTTGATCCGTTCAACGAAAATCGACATATGATATACCAAATCGAAGCTCTTCGAGAGACCTTTCCATCCATACGGTTAAGATCGGGTTTTAATTCACGGATTTCGCGAATTCTCAGCTTAAAGGCGGCGGGTTTAGGTTCAATTTCGTGGTGATTGGGGAGGCCGAGCTTCAGGTGGTTGGTGGTACGAGCTTCGAGTTGGCGGTGTTTGATCGGCGGTCGGGTGATCCTGGGGGGGCACGCAGAAGGGGGTTCGAGATGGATATGGGTTCGGCGATGCGATACGTGAGGAAAAAGAAGGTCCGTCTTTTTTTTAATATTATTTTATTTATTAAATATTTAATTTATGCGATCTTTAAAAATCAATATCTCTTTCATACGAGGTCCGATTGACGAACCGTTAGTTGCGTTGGACTCGTCTTTCCGAGATCTTCGCGATGGCGCAGACTAGAATTGATTCCGAGACAGTCAAATTTTCAGCAAAAATCAATGTGAGAATTCTGAATTTTATTATTTAATTAATTATAAATTATTTTCTTGCGTTAAAAATAATTGTATTGTGATGTAATTCAGATCTGTAATGTTCTGTGATTGATGAATGGTTGATTTGTGGTTGGTGGTTTGTTTTGTTGTTCATGATATGCTAGATCAGCGTTGAATTTAATATATGGGTGAATTTCTATTTGCAATTAGAAAATAAATCTAAATTTAGACTTAAATCATATTTTATTCATATCTAGTTATTCTAATTTATTTTAAAAATATTATTTTTATTATTCTGGGATGAACCATAGAATTGGATCGACAAATAAAAACTAATTTTTATTTGTTTGTATTACAATAGAATTTGATCGACAAATAAAAAATAAAAAAAATTATTTTTGTTTATTTGTTTACATTGCAATAGAATATGAACAACAAATAAAACCTTACTTTTATTTTTTTACTTTGCAATAAGATTTGAACGACAAATAAAATATTCTTTTTATTTGTTTATTTACAATAGAATATGAACAACAAATAGAATATATTTTTATTTGTTTACATTACGAGAGAATTTGGCTAACTAATAAAAATCCTATTTTTGTTTGTTTACATTTTGAACACGGTTTATGAATTACAATAAAAACATAAAACGTTCATTTGTTTGGATTGAAACCATGTTAACGATAAAATTTACATTTTTACCGTATATATAGAATAGATTAAAAATGTTCATCTATTTGAAATGAAAACATGAAACATTAAAAATCTTATTTTTAATGAAAAGAATTATTCATATGAAAATTGTTCGTGTTAAAATAAAAGTGTTGAAAACATAAAGAAATCACATTTTTAATTTAAAGAATGATTTATATGAAAATCGTTTATGTTAGAATTGTCGAAAAACAAAGTTATCCTTTTTATTTGTTTTTGTTGAAATGTTAGAAATAAATCAAAAAGATTGCATTTTTAATGTAATAAGAAATAAATTAAAAAGATTACATTTTTCAATGTAATTAAAATTGAAATAAAAAGATTACATTTTTCAATGTAATTAAAATTGAAATAAACTGATTACATTTTTCCAATGTAATTAAAATTGAATTAGAATGATTACATTTTCAATATAATTAATATTGAAATAAAAATAACATTTTGGTTAAAGCATAAGTATTGAATGAGAGATCACATTTTTGGCCAAAACTTTATTAGTGAACATTTTTGTCAAAACTTGACTATTGAATTGAAATCTTCATTTTTGTCAAAATCTGATTATTGAATTGAAAATACCATTTTTGTCAAAACTTGATTAATGAAGTAAAAGTAACAATTTTGTTTACATTTTTTTATGTAAATAAGAAATTATTTTCAGAAGTTACGTAGAGAATGAAGTTTGTTCTTTTATTTGGAATTACCTATGCAAATATAACTTGAAAATAAAAAGTACATTTTTATTTGTGTTCGACAACACAAATAAAAATAGAAAATAAAACATGTTTTGGAAATAAAGTTTGTTCTTCTATTTACATTCAGCCATGCAAATATATATAGAAATTGTTCTTTTTGCATTTACCAATGCAAAAAGGTATATTGAAAACAAATTATTCATTTGCATTCACCAATGCCAATACAAACATATATTGAAAATAAAGTTTATTTCTTTGTTTGCTTTTATCAATACATATATGCATTGAAATTATAGTTTATTCTTTTATTTGCATTTATCCATGCAAATATGTAACGACCCAGAAAATCTGAACCAATTTAAATTTTTTAAATTGGCTAAAATAATGGATTTTAAATATTTAAAATAAATATTTTAAATAATGGCAATGGAAAGTGAGTTTGAATCGACAATTGAAAACGAATATAATTAATTATAATTATAAACAAGGCCTGGAATGGCGCTGTAGTTTCAAAAATTGAATTCAAACTTTGTCGGACTGTACCGGGTGCAAAACAAAACGGATTTTAGTGAAACCAAAAATCTTTAAATCTGTTAGTGAATACCTTTCTAACGAATCTGAAAAATCGAATTTTCATAGCGGAAAGAAAAAGTTACGGCCGAATGAATTTTCAGAAAGGTCGCTATGGAATTTATATAGCCCGTGAAATTGGCCATTTTGCATACGACCTCGGAATTCGACAAAACCACATTTGTTGGATCCGGGATGTGAAGTTATGGCTTGGTTTCAAATTTCATAATTTTTGAACTGTGACGGCAAGGAATCTCGCTCGGTCCGAACCAGTCGTTAAACCGATCTTGACCGTTCGAAACGCCCTATCGTTTGAGAACAGGACAAAACAGAACACATACAGAAGAACATTTCATTGTTAATTAAAAACAATGCATGATTACAAGAATATACAGAGTATATGAATAAATATTACATAGAAATAACAGAGATTTAAATTACATTTAAATACATAGCAGCGGAAAGTAATGCAATACACAACTAGAAGAGATATACGGATACAAAGCTTTCCGGATATCATTCCAGCTGTAAACCAGGATCCTGTGAATATAAATCTGCAAAACCAAAACTACTAGCTGCCCGTGTCAAAATAGGGGCACCCAGAGTTTAGGTTAAAACAATAAACTCCAGGTCAGTCATGTGACTGGTGTGAGAACTAAAACAGTTATTATTCTTTACCTTTAAGCTAGGTAAATCAAGGGACCACGCCGTATAACACGGAACGGGTTTCCTCCCAAGAATACCAGTGCATAAACAAACAGCTCAATGCTAAATAAAGAAAAATGAAGCTGTTATAAGACCCAGGTCCCATCACACAATGCAACGCAGTCGAGGATAGGGTTTTCCCTTATAACAGCCAAAGAATGCTTGATACGTTTAAAACAAATCATTTGATACTATCATAAGTGCATAGTGTATAAAACACTTCAAATCATAAGTATCAATCATAGGCGGCATGAATGCCCCATACCACTATGTCGCCATATATAGGTTATACAATCACAATCGCAAAGTCACGTATTTGGAAATTGGATTTCCGTCTATGAACCGAGGCAAAAGATAGTCCTCAACCGATTCGAGACAATCTAGCCCATGTCTCAGGATCAGAACGCATCAACCCTTTAGATCGTCAGGGCCGGTCCACCGATGTGGATTATTATGCCTGAACAATACGTCTCTCCGCCCTTTGGGGCGTAAATGAGCCAACGAATGACTCCATCGGACCCGGATCGTCCGATCAAACCGAGGCGCCTCGCAACAGCAACAACCACACAGGTGAAAAGTATATAAATGTCAGGGCTGGTAGGTCACTGACACCACCCTAGCTAGAAAGAAACGCATGCCCTCCCTGAGGTCCTCTCCTGTTTTGGGTTCATAACCGGGGTGCGAGGCTCGCGAATTCACGTTACACAAAGCTGTGCCACACAGGCTGTGCTTTGATCATCACCACAAGACTTTGCTTTTCAACAGAAGCCTTGATCATTTGCATCTTAGCATGCCACACAGGCAAACCACTCTATGCAACCGATATCAGTCACACAGAATGAAATCCAATGTCAGACACACAGTCCATTTACAAGTCCGTTCTGGGTCTGAACGAAACCGGAGGCACCTAGTACCCCGCATATCCATCGATCTCCAAGTACGTCTGGACGATCACTAACTGTTTCCATCTTCTTGGGTGTACAGCCCAATCAAGATCATCAGTTATCACCCAAACGACGTGAAGACTTCTGGTCTTCGACCACCGTCTTCATCTTCGACACCACGTCGAATCAGTTATTCAGAATGGGACAAACCCGGTCTTTCTGAATAACTCGCGTATATATTATAAAAGTGTTACACAAACACAACATACGCCTCATTCCAATTCAGAATATTCTTTTATTCAAATATTCCCATACTTTGGGAAAAGTTCCCATAAATTTTATCCAAGATAAATTCTTTAAATTTATTCTTTAATCTCCTTTGAATATCAATTCAAACTAGTCGGGATTAGCGAACCACGCCGAAGTAATCATTTATTTTATTTCCCAATCCCAACCTATTCATCCCATGAAGTAAAACTGGTAGTACTTCATATCTAACACCACAGTGTTATCGGTAATTCAATTACCATTTCACGTTCAAATCTAATTAAAGATTTAACTATCGCCTGGAGCCAAACTGGTGATACTCCATTCTCGATCATCTCAATCTAATTAAAGATTCATTAAAACTCCACTTAGTTTTAATCTTCGGCTGGGTTAAAGAATCAGTGTCATTTAAAACACGGTTCACGATAAACCCAAAATCACATTCCATTAATTATCGGGTTAAAGAACGAGTGTTATTTAAAACACTGTTCACGATAAATCCAAAAATCAATATCACTTCAATTCCAATTAAATATCATTCAATTGGTACACTTCATTAAATCTAAATAAAAAGATTTAATCTTTTCACACCTGGGTTCAAGAACAGTGTTAGTGAAGACACCATTCACGACAAACCCAAATCACATTTGATATTCAATACAAGGCTCTGAATAGAAAATATATCGGCTTATATTCAATATCAAATTCTACGATTAACAAATGTCGTATTGAAATAACGATATAAATGTATATCTTTCAAATTCCCATAACAACATCTGTATAATCACGAATTCCAACATCGAAATATTCCGAAGACAATTTCGATTCAAATCCACTCCAATGCAATCATTGGAAATTCTGGTTATTTTCAAAACCCTTTTCAAATTCAATTTATTTATTTAAAAATAAATAGAATTATAATTCTAGTTCAAAACTAGCTCATTTCGATAAAAATCTATTTTTATCTTTTCAAATATGGAGTTTTTCATCCCAATCCTTTCTAAACCATTTCTTATGATTTTACACAAATTATTACTATTTTTAATAATTTTATCAAGGCCCGTACAGTCGATTTCCATCAACGGCCATCGAACTGCACTTACAGCGACCTTTTTCGAATTTGATTTGGACATAATTCCAAATCCAACCGTTAGATTTCAAATTTCTAATATTCGTTAGAAAGCTCTTTTCGATACGAACCCAACGGTTCCGGTTTTAGGAGAATCCGACGGTCGGATCTCCCGTAATGTCCGTTTGAAATAAATGGTCGAAATTCACGAACTGCCGCGGCGCGGCGCGTTCTATTCAGGCCATTATATTATATATATAATATATATAATATATACTTCATCGATTTCTATTTAAAACGAATTATATAAATAGTTTCGAATTCGTTTCAAAAACATTTTCTACTTCCATTTCAATTCAAATCAAAATTGAATTCTTCTTTATAAATTCGTTTTAAAATTCATTTCTATTCAATTCAAATTTCAATTCAATTTGAATTCATTTCAATTCACTTTCAATTCAATTCGAATTCGTTTTCAATTCAATTCATTTCGAAATCGTTTTCAATTCAATTCATTTCGAAATCGTTTTCAATTCAATTCATTTCGAAATCGTTTTCAATTCAATTCATTTCGAAATCGTTTTCAATTCAATTCATTTCGAAATCGTTTTCAATTCAATTCATTTCGAAATCGTTTTCAATTCAATTCATTTCGAAATCGATCTAACACCACAGTGTTATCGGTAATTCAATTACCATTTCAATTCAAATCAAAATTGAATTCTTCTTTATAAATTCGTTTTAAAATTCATTTCTATTCAATTCAAATTTCAATTCAATTTGAATTCATTTCAATTCAGTTTCAATTCAATTCGAATTCGTTTTCAATTCAATTTATTTCGAAATCGTTTTCAATTCAATTCATTTCGAAATCGTTTTCAATTCAATTCATTTCGAAATCGTTTTCAATCGATATAAATATCGCTCACGTCAAAATGGCGTCAATCTAATCAACACGGCTTCATAAATTTCTATTTTCAAATATTCTATTTCAAATATTTCTTTTTCAAAATAGTTGCTATTATCAAAATATTTCGTTCAACACATGACCAATCTCAGTGAATGAGTACTGTCAACACATGAACTTTTATTTTATAATATTCTTTATTTTTCAAATTGGAATGAGGCCCAATCAATTACCATATAAAGTTAATTATATGGATTTTCATACAACACATATATATCATAGCATTGAAAAATAATCAACCATCAACCCAAGTGCACTACACTGTATAAGCATCAAATATAGATATTCAACGCTTATAACAGCCTGTCAATCAATCGATCGACATATTTAATCAATCAGGATGAGTGAACTTCAAATTTCATCCCAACACCCGTGTGTGGTTTTCAAACAATCAAACAAAGATTTTATTTGTGCAGTTGGGCGATGTATAAAATTTATCGACCCAATCAATGTCCTTCAAATAAGTGTACATAAACAAACCGTCTGGTTTGTAAATGAATATTTATTTTATTCACTCTCACTATATTCTTATTCACGTTAAAAATTATATTTTTAACGATAAAACATTTTATTCTATCATATGAATTTCTATTATTCATTTCCACAATAAAATGATATTTTTATTTTCTAACATATTTTAGAAAATTTCGGCGGCATAACGGCACGATACTAGAAACGGGACGAGGCCTAGCCTTATCCCCGGTCTAGTGAAGGCCCACGCCATTCACACATCAATCAAATCAATTCGTTATGTAAACCACAAAATTTGGAGTAAGAGTCTAACCTAGCCTTACTCCTTCGCCTTATAACGGCGCACGTCTAATCCTAACCAATTTATCAATTCGATTTTTCACACCACAAACCACATTCAAACCAATATCGCAATCAATCACCAAACAGCCAAACAAACAAGTCCATGGTCTGTGGACAATTGTGTCGGGTGCTACTAAGCACCGTTTGCATCCTAGTATATATATATAACTAGAAAAATTAAATTGAAAGGTGAGAAGTTCTCACATATAGCTATCCTAGCTCCACGGCTCTTCATTTGCAGAAGTCTTCGTCGTTTCGCCTCCTTTTGTCACCTTCGTTGACCGCGGCCACTACCTATGTAAAAATCGAATTTTTGACCTCGTTATTCAATATATAAAAATCGAATTTTTAGTTCGCTATTCAATATATAAAAATCGAATTTTTAGTTCGCTATTCAATATATAAAAATCGAATTTTAATTTCGCAGTTCAACATATGAAAATCATATTTTAATTTCGAAGTTCAACATATGAAAATCATATTTTAATTTCGAAGTTCAACATATGAAAATCATATTTTAATTTCACCATTTAACATAAAAGAATATATATTTTTTTCTCGCTATTCACATAAAAAAGATTTTAGTTTTACATATAAAAGATAATATTTTTATTTTTACAAAACAATGACATTTTCTAATCATTTTATTTTCTATAAAAATCTAGTTTTATTTCCTTTTAAAAATCAGGTTTTTTTATACTTTTAAAATTCAGGTTTTTTTTTATATACTTTTAAAATTCAGGTTTTATAACTTAAAAAAAATCAGTTTTAAAATCTTTCAGTTTATATAAAATACGAATAAAATAATAAATAAATAAAAACTTACGGCGAGGGGAGGGGCTGACTGTCGGTGGGTGGCCAGAGGGCGCGGAGGAGGTCGCGAGGAGGGGTTCGACGCGGTGGTGGGTTGCGCGCCATCCAAGGCGGCGGCTTTCTTCCTGGGGGTGTCTGCGACGCATCGAAGAGGAGGGGGAGGTCGGAGTGAGGAGGAGGGGGCGTGGAGCATCGACGAGGTGGGCGGCGATTTCCTGGCGTCGCGGTGGACGGGGCGAGGTCGATTTGAAGAACATCGGGGTTTTTTTTTTTTTTTTTTTCTTTACTGAATGTATTGAAGAATAAACGGGGGGGGGGGGGTATATGCAAAAGAAATTTTTAATTTATTTAATTAATTTATATTTTAAAGAGTTGACTTTTACATACGACCTCGAAACGAGGCCCACCGCCTGTCGTCCATAGCGTTTTACCCCCATTCTGAACACAATGGGATATGTATCGTAAGCTGATTTGATCGTTTGAATCAGTTTCTATTGAATTTACATTTAAATCATTATATTGAATTTTAAACGTGCATTTCGAATTACCGGGGCCACATACTAACTCGAAAAATTCCCGAAAAATATTTTCTAGCTTCGTATTGACGATACGGTCCTAACAAAACTAGTTTCGTTGAATTCTGAGACCGTTTGAAAAATGGCCAATTTCCAGTTGATTAAAATCAACTGAAACTGGTCAAATGCGTTTTCCTTTACCACGCTCACATATTGATTCGAAAAATTACGAAATTTGGAATCTAGCAATAACCTAACATCACGGACCCAACAAAACTGGTTTCGTCGAGATCCGAGGTCATTTGCAAAATGTCCATTTTTAAGGGCCTGAATTCCATAGCGACTATTCAGAATTTTCAACTGGACATATCTTTTGATTCCCGCTACGAACTTTTAATTTTTCGGATTCGTTGGAAAGATATTCACTATTAGATTCCATTATTTTTGGTTTCACTAAAATCCGGATTGTTTTGCACCCGGTACATTCAATTGAAGTTTGAAATCAAATTATCGAACTACCGCGCCATTTTCAATTCTATTTATAATTATATATAAATATTTATATTCTAACGACGACGCGTATAATATATACGTTCGAATTATATTCAAAATAAATTTTCTCGTCGATATTATTTTAAAATAATTCATTTTAAATAATCAAAATTCGCTAAAATTGCCAAAATAAAAATTTTAAACTGGCCCAGATTTTCGGGTTGTTACAATCTCCCCCACTTAAAACTTTTCGTCCCCGAAAAGGAACAAAGTCGAAAGTGGTTTGATTAATCAACTCTACATTCGATCTGGCTTCCATTCTCCAACTCTTTAGTTTCTGAGAATTTTCAAAATTTCAAAAATTTGGCTAACACCCTAAATTTTCGAAAAATTTCGCCATAACCTCCCCTGCACCGGGAGCATCGGGGAATTTCAAATAGCTTCCCCGGTCCTTCAGATCTCAAAAAGAAAAAGAAAAAGCCAAGCGGCTAGCCAATAGGCTCACAAAATCATCATCACCCAAACAAAACAGTAAATTATGTAGTAAACATGTACCTATTTGTCGGGCAAACAAATTTTATTCTTCGGCTCTAGCCTCCTTGCTATGACCTGTTCAATGTATATATGTATATGCAAGCAAAAACAACCAATTTTCGATACAGTTCAATATTTGGTTATATTAGGCATAATGGTTCAAAATTATCAAACAAAATAAACAAACAACACAAACATCAATCAATTAGTGAATTAGAGTTTCAAATTCATAATTTTGATACATATACAAAAATCATGTTTTTGATGCCAAACCACAACAATAGGCCCTATCTAATTTTGGTTCTCACACCAGTCAATAGGAAATATATAGAAAGTCCACTTTCGTCATTCGAACATGAATTCTAATGATGGAGCTCCATCATCAAAATCATCTCCGAGCGATTCGAGTGTAATTCTATATCTATCCAGTATATTAAAATTTCGAATACACGCGGATCAGACGTATACGCAAAATCTATATATACTGGATTGTCCACATCAATATAAATAAATAATCAAATACGAATAATTGATTTAAAATTTCAAACAAAGTTTGTTTTCATTTTCAAAAATATACTCTTCACACTCGTTCTAGGATACTACTGATCCCATCTCTAACGAGTCATCCCCATTGGATATTACTAATCCAATATCTGATGAATTCTTTCGTATGGTTCTAATGTGCCTTGTTCTCTGAGCTTTGTAAACCAAAGCTCTGATACCAACTGTGACGGCAAGGAATCTCGCTCGGTCCGAACCAGTCGTTAAACCGATCTAGACCGTTCGAAACGCCCTATCGTTTGAGAACAGGACAAAACAGAACACATACAGAAGAACATTTCATTGTTAATTAAAAACAATGCATGATTACAAGAATATACAGAGTATATGAATAAATATTACATAGAAATAACAGAGATTTAAATTACATTTAAATACATAGCAGCGGAAAGTAATGCAATACACAACTAGAAGAGATATACGGATACAAAGCTTTCCGGATATCATTCCAGCTGTAAACCAGGATCCTGTGAATATAAATCTGCAAAACCAAAACTACTAGCTTCCCGTGTCAAAATAGGGGCACCCAGAGTTTAGGTTAAAACAATAAACTCCAGGTCAGTCATGTGACTGGTGTGAGAACTAAAACAGTTATTATTCTTTACCTTTAAGCTAGGTAAATCAAGGGACCACGCCGTATAACACGGAACGGTTTCCTCCCAAGAATACCAGTGCATAAACAAACAGCGCAATGCTAAATAAAGAAAAATGAAGCTGTTATAAGACCCAGGTCCCATCACACAATGCAACGCAGTCAAGGATAGGGTTTTCCCTTATAACAGCCAAAGAATGCTTGATACGTTTAAAACAAATCATTTGATACTATCATAAGTGCATAGTGTATAAAACACTTCAAATCATAAGTATCAATCATAGGCGGCATGAATGCCCCATACCACTATGTCGCCATATATAGGTTATACAATCACAATCGCAAAGTCACGTATTTGGAAATTGGATTTCCGTCTATGAACCGAGGCAAAAGATAGTCCTCAACCGATTCGAGACAATCTAGCCCATGTCTCAGGATCAGAACGCATCAACCCTTTAGATCGTCAGGGCCGGTCCACCGATGTGGATTATTATGCCTGAACAATACGTCTCTCCGCCCTTTGGGGCGTAAATGAGCCAACGAATGACTCCATCGGACCCGGATCGTCCGATCAAACCGAGGCGCCTCGCAACAGCAACAACCACACAGGTGAAAAGTATATAAATGTCAGGGCTGGTAGGTCACTGACACCACCCTAGCTAGAAAGAAACGCATGCCCTCCCTGAGGTCCTCTCCCGTTTTGGGTTCATAACCGGGGTGCGAGGCTCGCGAATTCACGTTACACAAAGCTGTGCCACACAGGCTGTGCTTTGATCATCACCACAAGACTTTGCTTTTCAACAGAAGCCTTGATCATTTGCATCTTAGCATGCCACACAGGCAAACCACTCTATGCAACCGATATCAGTCACACAGAATGAAATCCAATGTCAGACACACAGTCCATTTACAAGTCCGTTCTGGGTCTGAACGAAACCGGAGGCACCTAGTACCCCGCATATCCATCGATCTCCAAGTACGTCTGGACGATCACTAACTGTTTCCATCTTCTTGGGTGTACAGCCCAATCAAGATCATCAGTTATCACCCAAACGACGTGAAGACTTCTGGTCTTCGACCACCGTCTTCATCTTCGACACCACGTCGAATCAGTTATTCAGAATGGGACAAACCCGGTCTTTCTGAATAACTCGCGTATATATTATAAAAGTGTTACACAAACACAACATACGCCTCATTCCAATTCAGAATATTCTTTTATTCAAATATTCCCATACTTTGGGAAAAGTTCCCATAAATTTTATCCAAGATAAATTCTTTAAATTTATTCTTTAATCTCCTTTGAATATCAATTCAAACTAGTCGGGATTAGCGAACCACGCCGAAGTAATCATTTATTTTATTTCCCAATCCCAACCTATTCATCCCATGAAGTAAAACTGGTAGTACTTCATATCTAACACCACAGTGTTATCGGTAATTCAATTACCATTTCACGTTCAAATCTAATTAAAGATTTAACTATCGCCTGGAGCCAAACTGGTGATACTCCATTCTCGATCATCTCAATCTAATTAAAGATTCATTAAAACTCCACTTAGTTTTAATCTTCGGCTGGGTTAAAGAATCAGTGTCATTTAAAACACGGTTCACGATAAACCCAAAATCACATTCCATTAATTATCGGGTTAAAGAACGAGTGTTATTTAAAACACTGTTCACGATAAATCCAAAAATCAATATCACTTCAATTCCAATTAAATATCATTCAATTGGTACACTTCATTAAATCTAAATAAAAAGATTTAATCTTTTCACACCTGGGTTCAAGAACAGTGTTAGTGAAGACACCATTCACGACAAACCCAAATCACATTTGATATTCAATACAAGGCTCTGAATAGAAAATATATCGGCTTATATTCAATATCAAATTCTACGATTAACAAATGTCGTATTGAAATAACGATATAAATGTATATCTTTCAAATTCCCATAACAACATCTGTATAATCACGAATTCCAACATCGAAATATTCCGAAGACAATTTCGATTCAAATCCACTCCAATGCAATCATTGGAAATTCTGGTTATTTTCAAAACCCTTTTCAAATTCAATTTATTTATTTAAAAATAAATAGAATTATAATTCTAGTTCAAAACTAGCTCATTTCGATAAAAATCTATTTTTATCTTTTCAAATATGGAGTTTTTCATCCCAATCCTTTCTAAACCATTTCTTATGATTTTACACAAATTATTACTATTTTTAATAATTTTATCAAGGCCCGTACAGTCGATTTCCATCAACGGCCATCGAACTGCACTTACAGCGACCTTTTTCGAATTTGATTTGGACATAATTCCAAATCCAACCGTTAGATTTCAAATTTCTAATATTCGTTAGAAAGCTCTTTTCGATACGAACCCAACGGTTCCGGTTTTAGGAGAATCCGACGGTCGGATCTCCCGTAATGTCCGTTTGAAATAAATGGTCGAAATTCACGAACTGCCGCGGCGCGGCGCGTTCTATTCAGGCCATTATATTATATATATAATATATATAATATATACTTCATCGATTTCTATTTAAAACGAATTATATAAATAGTTTCGAATTCGTTTCAAAAACATTTTCTACTTCCATTTCAATTCAAATCAAAATTGAATTCTTCTTTATAAATTCGTTTTAAAATTCATTTCTATTCAATTCAAATTTCAATTCAATTTGAATTCATTTCAATTCACTTTCAATTCAATTCGAATTCGTTTTCAATTCAATTTATTTCGAAATCGTTTTCAATTCAATTCATTTCGAAATCGTTTTCAATTCAATTCATTTCGAAATCGTTTTCAATTCAATTCATTTCGAAATCGTTTTCAATTCAATTCATTTCGAAATCGTTTTTAATTCAATTCATTTCGAAATCGTTTTCAATTCAATTCATTTCGAAATCGTTTTCAATTCAATTCATTTCGAAATCGTTTTCAATTCAATTCATTTCGAAATCGTTTTCAATTCAATTCATTTCGAAATCGATCTAACACCACAGTGTTATCGGTAATTCAATTACCATTTCAATTCAAATCAAAATTGAATTCTTCTTTATAAATTCGTTTTAAAATTCATTTCTATTCAATTCAAATTTCAATTCAATTTGAATTCATTTCAATTCACTTTCAATTCAATTCGAATTCGTTTTCAATTCAATTTATTTCGAAATCGTTTTCAATTCAATTCATTTCGAAATCGTTTTCAATTCAATTCATTTCGAAATCGTTTTCAATCGATATAAATATCGCTCACGTCAAAATGGCGTCAATCTAATCAACACGGCTTCATAAATTTCTATTTTCAAATATTCTATTTCAAATATTTCTTTTTCAAAATAGTTGTTATTATCAAAATATTTCGTTCAACACATGACCAATCTCAGTGAATGAGTACTGTCAACACATGAACTTTTATTTTATAATATTCTTTATTTTTCAAATTGGAATGAGGCCCAATCAATTACCATATAAAGTTAATTATATGGATTTTCATACAACACATATATATCATAGCATTGAAAAATAATCAACCATCAACCCAAGTGCACTACACTGTATAAGCATCAAATATAGATATTCAACGCTTATAACAGCCTGTCAATCAATCGATCGACATATTTAATCAATCAGGATGAGTGAACTTCAAATTTCATCCCAACACCCGTGTGGGGTTTTCAAACAATCAAACAAAGATTTTATTTGTGCAGTTGGGCGATGTATAAAATTTATCGACCCAATCAATGTCCTTCAAATAAGTGTACATAAACAAACCGTCTGGTTTGTAAATGAATATTTATTTTATTCACTCTCACTATATTCATATTCACGTTAAAAATTATATTTTTAACGATAAAACATTTTATTCTATCATATGAATTTCTATTATTCATTTCCACAATAAAATGATATTTTTATTTTCTAACATATTTTAGAAAATTTCGGCGGCATAACGGCACGATACTAGAAACGGGACGAGGCCTAGCCTTATCCCCGGTCTAGTGAAGGCCCACGCCATTCACACATCAATCAAATCAATTCGTTATGTAAACCACAAAATTTGGAGTAAGAGTCTAACCTAGCCTTACTCCTTCGCCTTATAACGGCGCACGTCTAATCCTAACCAATTTATCAATTCGATTTTTCACACCACAAACCACATTCAAACCAATATCGCAATCAATCACCAAACAGCCAAACAAACAAGTCCATGGTCTGTGGACGATTGTGTCGGGTGCTACTAAGCACCGTCTGCATCCTAGTATATATATATAACTAGAAAAATTAAATTGAAAGGTGAGAAGTTCTCACATATAGCTATCCTAGCTCCACGGCTCTTCATTTGCAGAAGTCTTCGTCGTTTCGCCTCCTTTTGTCACCTTCGTTGACCGCGGCCACTACCTATGTAAAAATCGAATTTTTGACCTCGTTATTCAATATATAAAAATCGAATTTTTAGTTCGCTATTCAATATATAAAAATCGAATTTTTAGTTCGCTATTCAATATATAAAAATCGAATTTTAATTTCGCAGTTCAACATATGAAAATCATATTTTAATTTCGAAGTTCAACATATGAAAATCATATTTTAATTTCGAAGTTCAACATATGAAAATCATATTTTAATTTCGAAGTTCAACATATGAAAATCATATTTTAATTTCACCATTTAACATAAAAGAATATATATTTTTTTCTCGCTATTCACATAGAAAAGATTTTAGTTTTACATATAAAAGATAATATTTTTATTTTTACAAAACAATGACATTTTCTAATCATTTTATTTTCTATAAAAATCTAGTTTTATTTCCTTTTAAAAATCAGGTTTTTTTATACTTTTAAAATTCAGGTTTTTTTTTATATACTTTTAAAATTCAGGTTTTATAACTTAAAAAAAATCAGTTTTAAAATCTTTCAGTTTATATAAAATACGAATAAAATAATAAATAAATAAAAACTTACGGCGAGGGGAGGGGCTGACTGTCGGTGGGTGGCCAGAGGGCGCGGAGGAGGTCGCGAGGAGGGGTTCGACGCGGTGGTGGGTTGCGCGCCATCCAAGGCGGCGGCTTTCTTCCTGGGGGTGTCTGCGACGCATCGAAGAGGAGGGGAGGTCGGAGTGAGGAGGAGGGGGCGTGGAGCATCGACGAGGTGGGCGGCGATTTCCTGGCGTCGCGGTGGACGGGGCGAGGTCGATTTGAAGAACATCGGGGTTTTTTTTTCTTTTTCTTTACTGAATGTATTGAAGAATAAACGGGGGGGTATATGCAAAAGAAATTTTTAATTTATTTAATTAATTTATATTTTAAAGAGTTGACTTTTACATACGACCTCGAAACGAGGCCCACCGCCTGTCGTCCATAGCGTTTTACCCCCATTCTGAACACAATGGGATATGTATCGTAAGCTGATTTGATCGTTTGAATCAGTTTCTGTTGAATTTACATTTAAATCATTATATTGAATTTTAAACGTGCATTTCGAATTACCGGGGCCACATACTAACTCGAAAAATTCCCGAAAAATATTTTCTAGCTTCGTATTGACGATACGGTCCTAACAAAACTAGTTTCGTTGAATTCTGAGACCGTTTGAAAAATGGCCAATTTCCAGTTGATTAAAATCAACTGAAACTGGTCAAACGCGTTTTCCTTTACCACGCTCACATATTGATTCGAAAAATTACGAAATTTGGAATCTAGCAATAACCTAACATCACGGACCCAACAAAACTGGTTTCGTCGAGATCCGAGGTCATTTGCAAAATGTCCATTTTTAAGGGCCTGAATTCCATAGCGACTATTCAGAATTTTCAACTGGACATATCTTTTGATTCCCGCTACGAACTTTTAATTTTTCGGATTCGTTGGAAAGATATTTACTATTAGATTCCATTATTTTTGGTTTCACTAAAATCCGGATTGTTTTGCACCCGGTACATTCAATTGAAGTTTGAAATCAAATTATCGAACTACCGCGCCATTTTCAATTCTATTTATAATTATATATAAATATTTATATTCTACGCGTATAATATATACGTTCGAATTATATTCAAAATAAATTTTCTCGTCGAGATTATTTTAAAATAATTCATTTTAAATAATCAAAATTCGCTAAAATTGCCAAAATAAAAATTTTAAACTGGCCCAGATTTTCGGGTTGTTACATGAAGCTAGTATGTGAGCGTGCCAAAGGAAAATGTGTTTTGGTCAATTACAGTTAAATTGGATCGACCAAAAATGGGCCTTTTTGTAAACAGTCTCAGAATTCTACAAAACTAGTTTTGTTGGGACCGTATCGTCAAAACATAGCTAGATTTATTTTTCTAGAATTTTTCGAATCAGTTTGTGGCCCTGGCAAATTGAAATGTACGTTCAAATCGAATATTGAATGTTATATATTTTAAATTTGAAGGAAAACTGACTGAAACATTCGAATGGGCCTTCGAAACATATCCCATTGTGTTCGGAATGGGGGTAAAACGCTAGGGACGACAGTCGTTGGGTTTCAATTGGTGGTCGTGTCAGAAAACCCCTTTAAAGACCCACCGACCAATCAGAATTTAAAAAAAAATAGAAAATCCCCCTTTTCTCTCTCCCCGATGAACGACGGAAACCACTCAAAACCTTCCCCCTCATTTTCCAATCAATCCACGCCGAATTAGCTCGTGCCACAGTTGAACTTTTTGAAGATCTTCTCGAGATCTTCAAATCCATATAAAGTTTGGAATTTTTCGTGGCCTGCGGAGGGAGAATCGACGCTCTGAAGTCGGCGACTTCAAACCGCCGCCGCCGTCGCCTGGCGCCGCCGAGTGGGCCCCCACCACCGCGCGCAGACGCGCGTCTCCTCCTTCTTCGTCGCTGCATCGGCCGATCCTCCTATCGATTCACGGTTTGATCGAGAATCGCAAACCTAGTTTTGAACCTTTCAGCTGAGGTACGGCTTATATATATTTTCAACAGTTTTAACACATTTAAACCGTTGCAAACTTTGAAAAATCATATCTTTTTGCTGTTTTAACGAAATTCGATGAAACAGGAAACATCGTGACCGTGTGGACGTCTTCTACATTTTAGAAGAGACTGCATATTTTTCTGAGCCTTCTGCTATTTTTGGTGGAGTGGAACCCAATGTGAGATTTCTAATTTATAAACAATATGGAAAACGACGATGTATAAATTATATAGTCGATGTATGAGTTATATAAGCGTTGTACACCTCTTGTATAAGCATTGTATAAGTTGTACGTTCGATGTATAAGTTATATATGCATTGTAAAAATTATATATGTGTTGAAATAGAAGTGAATTGCTATATATATATATATATATATATATATATATGCCCCTCGTCCACAAACCATGGACGATATTTATTGGTTGGGATTGGTGTGAAAATTGACTGAGAGCGAATGGTTGTTTGGAATTGTTTGTGGTTGATATTGATTGATTGTGGTTGAAAAATACCCGTTTGTGGTTGAGAAATATTTGGTTGAAACCACATAGGATTAGTTTGTGGAAATGAAATAAATATATACATGCCGCCTGCGTGCGAACTAGATGCATGATCGCCATTGTCAAAAACCACGAGGTTTTAAGGTTGAGCGAGGAGCCGTACTAGGGACGGTCCCAGTTTTAACTACCCTGCCGTTATGCTGCCGAAATTTTGAATAATATTCATGTGTTTGAATTATTTTCATTTGCTGAAACTATATTTATTCATTAAATAGAAAAGCTTCATGTGTTGAATCGATATTCATTCGTTGATTAGAAATTCATGTGTTGAATGGTCTTCGTGTGTTAAATATAAAAATCACATTTTTATCTATGTATCGAAACTATAGAAAACCTTCATGTGTTGAATCGATATTCATTCGTTGAATTGAAATTCATGTGTTGAATGGTATTCATATCTTGAAATAAATTGTTTTATAATAAAAATCACCTTTTTATCATCTATGTAAACTATGTAAAATGACCTTGTTTTAAAATAAATTGTCTTACAATAAAAATCACCTTTTTATCATCTATACAGACTATATAAAATAATAGTGTTTTGAAAAGAATTGTTTTACAATAAAAATCACATTTTTATTATATACATGAATTGTTGAAATGTGAAGTGTTAAAAATAGCAACTCGTTCAAATAAATATGCATGAGTCGAAATATTCATTAATTAGCTAATGATGTGATTTTTACCTCTGCATGCAACATTAGAATGAATGGTGTTTTTAAACCAAATGGAATCAAATATGAAGTTGAATGGAAAATGATAAATGATAAGAACTGTATATATGTACATGCATATTTATTGAACAGGTTATAGCAAAGGGGCTAGAGAAGAGGAATAAAATTTTATGCCTGACAAACAGGTACACATTTACTGTTTTGTTTGGGTGATGATTTTATGAGCCTGTTGGCTAGCCGCTTGGCTTTTTCTTTTTCTTTTTGACATGAGACGCCCGTGTGGCTATTTGGGAATTTTCCCAGCCCCTCCCGTACAAAGGAGGTTATGGCGAATTTTTCCGAAATTTAAAGGCGTTAGTGAAATATTTGAAGTGAAAACGATATAGGAATTTTCGAATGAACTATATTTACATAAATATAAATAAAATTAAAACGAAGCGTGGCCGTGTAGTTCGCATTTTGAAACCGTGATTTCAAACGATTATACCGGGAGATCCAACCATCGGATTTTCCTGAAGTCGCAACTGTTGGGTTCGCTTTGGAAAAATCTTTCCAACGGCACCAACTTTGTAAAAATCCAACGGTTGGATTGTCTGGAATGTTTAATTCAAATCGGAAGAAAAACAGCGCCAGAAACGATTATATATATATAATTATATTTAATCGAATAACGACGTTGTAGTTCGTATTTTGAAATTGAAACTTCAAACGATTGTACCGGGAGAACCGACCGTCGGATTTTCCCGAAACTAGAACCGTTGGATTCGTTTTGAAAAGATCTTTCTAATGAGGTAAATTTTGTGAAGATCCAACGGTTAGATTTTCATATATGTGTAAATCAAATCTAAAGAAAAATAGCGCCACGGCCGCGTTATGGCCCGAAGCGTCGTTTTGAATAAAACGGCTATTTTAAAATAAATAAAAATAGCGATAAATCGTTATAAAATATTATAAACAATATGGATGTGATTTAGAAATTAACTGAAGGTTGGCTAAGTCGAATGGTTTCCTGAGTGTTGATCTGATGTTGGTTTCGACCTTCGGGGTTAATATTTGGGAAATCGTTCTCTTACTGATTGACGGTTAGTGACTAATGAATTGAAATGATGCGTGTATATGTTAGTGTTGCACTTGTTTATTATATACGCGAGTTGCTCAGAAAGACCGGGTTTATCCCATTCTGGATAACTGAATCGACGATAAGAAATCGAAGATGAAGACGGTGGTCGAAGACCGGAGATCTTCACCTCGTCTGGATGGTAACCGAGGTCCTAATTGGGAGGCATCCCAAAATATGGATAATGAGTGGTGATCGTCCAGACGTACGTGGTGATCGATGGGTTTGCGAGGTATTTAGTGGCTCCGGTTTCGTTCAGACCCAGAACGGACTTGTAAATGGACTGTGTGTCTGACATTGGATTTTATTCTATGTTGATTGATATCTATTAAATATACATCGGTTTGGCGGTGGAGAATTTATTCTTTTGCTTAATACCCTTCTCTGAAACGCACGAGCTCAGAGGTTGTATATCGATGGACATCAGTCGCATGGCATGAATTGCCTGTGTGGCATGCTAAGATGCAGTGATCAGGGCTTCTGTTGAAAAGCAAAGTCTTGTGGTGATGATCAAAGCACCGCCTGTGTGGCATAGCTTTGTGTATAACGTGAATTCGCGAGCCTCACACCCCGGTATGAACCAGAAACAGGAGAAGGACCTCAGGGAGGGCATGCGTTTCTTTCTAGCTAGGGTGGTGTCAGTGACCTACCAGCCCTGACATTTATATACTTTTTCACCTGTGTGGTTGTTGCTGTTGCGAGGCGCCTCGGTTTGATCGGACAATCCGGGTCCGATGGAGTCATTCGTTGGCTCGTTTACGCCCCAAAGGGCGGGGAAACGTAGTGTTCAGGCATTTTAATCCACATCGGTGGCCCGGCCCTGTCGCTCCAAGGTTCGATGCGTTCTGATCCTGAGACACGGGCTAGAGCGTCTCGAATTCGGTAAGGACTATCTTTTGCCTTGGTTCATGACGGAAATCCAATTTCCAAATACGTGACTGTGCGGTTTTGATTGTATATATATATATATATATATATATATATATGGCAACATGATATATGGTACCCATGCCGTCTATGATTGATAGTTATGATTTGAAATTGTTTTCAAAACATATAAACACTAGCAATAATATCAAATGCCTTGGTTTTATTCGTATCAAGCATATTTTGGCCGTTATAAGGTAAAAACTCTATCCTCCGGTTTGCGTTGCATTGTGTGATGGGAACTGAGTCTTATAATGGCTTCATTTTTATAAAAAGCATAGCGATGTTTAAAAGAAAGAATTGTTTTAAAGCACTGGCAATCCAATCGAGTAAACCCGTTCCACGAAAGTGGCGTGGTCCGGTGATTAGCCATATTATATATGTGTTGAGTAGATTTCTCATACCAGTCCCATGACTGACTCGTAGTTTGTTTCACTTTCAAACTCGGGTGCCCCTCTTTCTACATGGGCAGCCTTGTATTCAGGTTTAGCTGGTTATTTCTGGATAGCTGGAGCTGAAGATGGATTCTATCATTTATCTCTTTTTATGCTGTTCAGCTCCTCTTGTACATATTTTGTTTGTTTTCCGCTGTAGACATTTATGTATAGCTGAACTGTATTTGTACTAAGTAAGATCCTGTATACTGTGTAACTCTGATGATTACTTTTATCCAGTATATTCTATTGTTCATTATCTGGTGTATTTATTTAATTCTATTCTGCTATTATCTGTTTCCGTGTTATTTTCCACGGATTACCCTTGCCGCCGTCAGTACGGGGTTTGGGGTCGTCTCATTTGGTATCAGAGCTTTGGTTAAGCTTAGTTCTGGAATATAACATTTGAACGAACTCGTCAGAAATAGAACCAGTAGTGTTCTAGGATGGGTAACTCTATACAGATAAGATCAGCAATATCCTTGTATGAGTAAAGCAGAATGAAATTACACCTCTATAGACACATTTACACTTGAAGTATATGTTTCTATGTTTGAAAATTTTCTTTTCTGTTACCTGATACTTGATCTGCCATTTGCAGAAGTACTAGAAAAATGAGTGCCAAAAACAGAAGGAATACAGAACCCGATCTAGAGGCTCTATTAAAGAGATATCGAAATCTGAACGGAGCACAGTTCTCGGGCAATGAATCTATAATTCAGACTCAAGCTTGGATGAGTTCTGTAGAAAGAATTTTTGAGCGTATCCAGCTTAGGGATGACCAGAAAAGGTTAGTAGCCTCTTGGGCGCTCAAAGAAGAAGCTTTAATCTGGTGGGAAACGATCATCAAAGATAATCCAGAAGGTGATATCACCTGGGACAGATTCAAAGTGATTTTCCTAGAAAGATTTACTCCTCCTGAAGCGACGGAGCGATTGTGTGATGAATTTTCTTATCTAATACAAGGTGATATGACCATCCCAGAATATCATAAGAAATTCAACAAACTTGCTCACTTTGCTCCTCATCTGATTCAAGATCCAAAGAGAAAAAATCTGAGATTTATTCATGGCCTGCAAAGGAGATATCAGAATAGTGTACTAAGGAATGTGAAGCTTCCTTTTTCTGAAATGATTTATATGGCTTATCAGTATGAATATCTCCATAAGAAAGGCATGTTGCACGACGAAGAGGAAGTCAGTTCTAGCAATAAGGTTGAATCAGAAACTGATCGTCCTGAGGCCAGTACGATGTCTGAAGTCAGTAAGGAGCCTAAAATCAATCAAAAAAGGGCTAGATCAGGAAAAGAACCGGTAACGACCACCGTATGCAATAACTGCCATCAGAAAGGGCATTTGTCGATAAACTGTGGACCCTTGAAGAAAAGAAGGAAGAATAAATTTAAATCCAAGGACAAGTTCCTAGAAAATAGAAAGTGCGTTCAATGCGGTCGGACTGGCCATCTTGGAAAGGGCTGCAGGCAATTTAAGAAGTCCAAAGCAGCGCATGTAAATGAAGTGGTAGAAGTACCTGCATCTTCGTCTGCTCAGGAAAGGTCTGATGTTTTGGAAGGCACGCTCAATGTCAAGAACATTCCAGTTAAAGTACTGTTTGACACAGGCGCGTCACGAAGTTTTATTGCAAAGAGTGCAGTCAAGAAGTTGGATTTGAGGTTGAAAAAGCTCAAAGAGCCAATAACTGTCCAAAATCCAGTTGGGGTTCCATAAATCTCAGTTGGACTTGTGCAGTACCTGTCTCTTTTTCTTGCTATAAATTCCCTATTATCTCTATCGTCATGAATTTTAATGAATTCAATCTTATTCTGGGATTGGATTGGCTAACTAAATATGAAGCATAGGTTAGATGCGCCGAGAGAGTTGTTAAGGCAAAGGCCCAATCGGGGAATTATATAACCATACCGTGTGAAGGCCCGACTTCAAATAGAAAAGATTTCTGGGCAGCTTTGAATGTTTCTCCAGCCCAAATAGAAAATATCCCTGAAGTCGCAGAGAATATTCCTGACCTCATCAAAGATATTCCTGTCGCCAAGAATTATGCGGATGTGTTTGAGGAAGTTGTTCGCTTACCTCCGCAGAGAGAAATAGATTTCAAGATTGCTTTGATTCTGAATGCAAGGCCGGTAGTTCACGCTATTCGAAGAATGTCCTTGAAAGAGAAGGAGGAATTAGACAATCAAACACGACAACTAGTATGGAAGGGTCTGATCAGGCCTAGTTTCTCTGATTGGGGTGCAGCAGTGGTCTTTGTCCCGAAATCAGACGGTACTCTACGTCTATGTGTGGATTATCGTGATCTGAACAAGCATACAATAAAGAACAAATATCCATTGCCGCGGATTGATGATTTGTTAGATCGATTGAATGGAGCACAAGTATTTTCACGAATGGACCTGGCTATGGGTTTCCATCAACTTCGAATTGCCGAAGAGTGTGTTCCAATGACAGCATTCAGAGGTCCCGACTTATTCTACGAGTGGTTAGTAATGCCGTTCGGCTTATGTAACGCTCCAGCTTACTTCGTCGATCTGATGAACAGAGTATTCAGAGGAGTTTTGAATAAATTTGTTCTGGTTTTTATTGACGATATTCTAATCTTCTCTAAGTCAAAGGCCGAACATGAAAAGCATCTGGAACAGGTTCTAGAAATTCTGAGACGGAATGTATTAAAAGCCAAATTTTCCAAATGTATTTTCTGGCAAGATGAAGTAAAATTTCTGGGCCACGTAGTATCGAAAGAAGGAATTGCTGTGGATCCAAGCAAAATCACAGCTATTCATAATTTGAAATAGCCCAGTACCCCCACTGAAGTCCGCAGTTTTCTCGGATTGGCTAGCTATTACCGGAAGTTCATTAAAAACTTTTCGAAGATATCTGGTCATTTAACGAAGCTTACGAAGAAACACTCTAAATTCAAATGGACTCCAGAAAGTGAGGAGGCTTTTGAAGAGCTAAAGTTAAGATTGACGACAGCTCCAGTGTTAACCATCATCGATGGCAATCAGGATTTAAAAGTCTGGACTGATGCTTCTAGAGAAGGCCTTGGCACAGTGTTAATGCAAAGAGGCCAAGTGATTGCTTATGCTAGCCGTCAACTGAAGCTACACGAGAAGAACTACGTAACTCATGATCTTGAGTTATTGGCTATAGTATTCGCCTTGAAAATCTGGAGACACTATCTTCTGGGTGAGAGTTTGAACTGTTTACAGATCACCAGTCGTTAAAGTATCTGTTCACTCAGAAGGACCTGAATCTGAGGCAGCAACGTTGGCTGGAGTTTCTTGCAGCTTATGATTTTGAAATTATATACACTCCGGGGAAAGCCAATGTCGTGGCCGATGCGTTAAGCCGAAAGAATGAAATGATCGCCAGTTTTATTATCACGACTTCACTGATAGATAAAATATCTGCTCTTCAGGAGGATGATCACTTCATTCAGAAGATCAGAGAGATAATTCAACAAGGCGAACCCTCGAGTTTTCAAGTTGATAATGATGGAATTCTAAGGCTCAAACGTCGAATCTGTGTCCCTAACATTCCTGAGCTTCAAAAGGAAGTACTAGATGAATGCCACAAGTCGAAACTTAGTATCCATCCTGGAGTAAGAAAAATGTATAATGACATCAAACGCACTTTCTGGTGGAAGTCGATGAAAAGGGACATTTCCTTATATGTTAGCCGATGCCCTACTTGCCAACTAGTCAAGAGCGACTAACAGAAATTGGCTGGATTGTTACAACCACTAGAAGTTCCTGGTTGGAAGTGGGAACATATTTCAATGGATTTCATTGGTGGTCTGCCCAGAACCAGAAAGGGAAATGATAGTATTTGGGTGATCGTAGATCGCTTCATGAAGACCGCCCATTTCATACCTGTCAGATCAAACAGAACTGCTCAGAGTCTGGCGCAGATTTACTTTAAAGAAATTGTTAGACTACATGGAGTGCCGCTTAGTATAGTCAGTGATAGAGATACAATATTTACTAGTAAATTCTGGGAGGCATTTCAATTAGAGCTGGGAACGAAGTTGAACTTAAGCACCGCTTATCATCCTCAGACAGACGGTCAGACTGAGAGGGTGAATCGTATTTTAGAAGATCTATTGCGGGCTTGTGTTATAGATTTCGGCGGATCATGGGAAGACCATCTGCATTTAGCTGAATTCTCATATAACAACAGCTACCAGGCGAGTCTGACAATGTCGGCATTCGAAGCATTATATGGTAGACCGTGTCGATCCCCTGCTTGTTGGGTCGAACCAGGTAATAGACTTGTGTTGGGTCCAGATATGATCCGGGAAGCTGCCGACAAAGTCGATTTTATTAAGAAGCGATTACTCGTAGCTCAAAGCCGACAAAAGAGCTATGCTAATAGAAGAAGAAGAGATATATCCTTTGATGTTGGCGACTATGTATATTTGAAAGTATCGCCGATGAGAGGAGTTATCCGGTTCGGTAAAACTAGAAAGTTGGCGCCCAAATTCATTGGTCCGTTTCCTATTCTGGAACGGATCGGAACTCTCGCTTATAGGGTCAAATTGCCTGATTGGTTGCCTGGAGTTCATGATGTATTTCATATATCTCAACTTCGAAAGCACGTTCATGATCCAGACTTGATCGTGGAAGAAGCAGCTCAACAGGATATTGAAATTACCCCTGAATTAGCTGTGAGAAGAGAGCCGCTAAAGATTATCGGCAAAGAAACCAAAGAGCTGAGGAACAAGAAGGTTCACTTAGTCAAAGTGCAATGGAGTGGAGATCCGCGAGATTGTACTTGGGAAACTGAGGAGAGCATTCAGAAAGCTTATCCTAGATGCCGAGTGGATATCTCTGATTGACTCTGGTGCAAGGTATATTTACCATACTTTACATCACCATTTAATTCTCTATTCTATTGTTATTTCTTTCCATGGATGTGCACTTTTAACTCTATAGTCTAGATGGTTTTAAAAAAGGAGAATAGGAATTAATTTAAATGGTTTTGAAAAGTTAAAAACAATTGCTTGTTGGTTGTGTTGTGTGATTGTAGATTAGATTAATTAAAATTATTGAAACGATAGTTAATTTGATCTACAATAGAATAATGGTAGAATTTATTCGATTATATCACACATTCAACTGATTAGAAAATAGATAGGAATATATATACTTGTGCATTATATATGTTTGAACAGGTAAATGGATTAGCTGTTGAGTAAAGATTTTAGTTGCGTTCCCGACAAATAGGTAAACCTTAATGAGTTGGATGCGAAATATTATTATATCAACTCCTGTGAATGCCATTGGATGCGGAGTGCTGGTTATTCTGTGTGAAATAATAAATGTCGCCATAGGATAGTAACAATTAATTTTGAACTACATTACATGGCATACTTCAGAAGATAGACGTACTTCATCATATACCACATAAGCATTTGGAGCTTGTGTGACGAGGTGGAAGATTTACCATATGAGCGAGAGGCTTGTATGGCGATGACTATATTTTACAGGTTGAACTGATGACTGATATGGACTTTTTAAATTGTAACGATTAAATTGCCAGATTAATAAAAACCCCACACGGGTCTGGAGTTGACAATAACCATGTCTCTCTAGTTATTAGATACGACACATGGACTATTTATTTCCCACACGGGGCAAGGCGACGAGAATTTATTCTCTGGAGTTATTATCAATACATGCTCCCCTGTAAACACCAGAATATATCACTACAAATATGTGTATGCTTATTAGGATTTATTGGGTACCTAATACGGCCCAATAAATTTCCAAACCTCTCTACGTACAAAGGAGGTTATGGCGAAATTTTTCGAAAATTCCGGGTGTTAGCCAAATTTTTGAAGAATTTGAAATTTCTCAGAAACTGAAAAGTTGGAGAATTGAAGCCAGATCGAACGTAGAGTTGATTAATTAAACCACTTTCGACTTTGTTCCTTTTCGGGGACGAAAAGTTTTAAGTGGGGGAGATTGTAACGACCCAGAAAATCTGAACCAATTAAAAAATTTTAAATTGGCTAAAATAATGGATTTTAAATATTTAAAATAAATATTTTAAATAATGGCAATGGAAAGTGAGTTTGAATCGACAATTGAAAACGAATATAATTAATTATAATTATAAACAAGGCCTGGAATGGCGTTGCAGTTTCAAAAATTGAATTCAAACTTTGTCGGACTGTACCGGGTGCAAAACAAAACGGATTTTAGTGAAACCAAAAATATTTAAATCTGTTAGTGAATACCTTTCTAACGAATTTGAAAAATCGAATTTTCATAGCGGAAAGAAAAAGTTACGGCCGAATGAATTTTCAGAAAGGTCGCTATGGAATTTATATAGCCCGTGAAATTGGCCATTTTGCATATGACCTCGGAATTCGACGAAACCACTTTTTTGGACCCGGGATGTGAAGTTATGGCTAGGTTTCAAATTTCATAATTTTTGAAGCTAGTATGTGAGCGTGGCAAAAGAAAATGTGTTTTGGTCAAATACAGCTAAATTGGATCGACCAAAAATGGGCCTTTTTGCAAACAGTCTCAGAATTCGATGAAACTAGTTTTGTTGGGACCGTATCGTCAAAACATAGCTAGATTTATTTTTCTGGAATTTTTCGAATCAGTTTGTGGCCCTGGCAAATTGAAATGTACGTTCAAATCGAATATTGAATGTTATATATTTTATATTTGAAGGAAAACTGACTGAAACATTCGAATGGGCCTTCGAAACATATCCCATTGTGTTCGGAATGGGGGTAACGATAGTCGTTGGGTTTCAATTGGTGGTCGTGTCAGAAAACCCCTTTAAAGACCCACCGACCAATCAGAATTAAAAAAAAAAAAAAAATCCCCCTTTTCTCTCTCCCCGACGAACGACGGAAACCACTCAAAACCTTCCCCCTCATTTTCCGATCAATCCACGCCGAATTAGCTCGTGCCGCAGTTGAACTTTTTGAAGATCTTCTCGAGATCTTCAAATTCATATAAAGTTTGGAATTTTTCGTGGCCTGTGGAGGGAGAATCGACGCTCTGAAGTCGGCGACTTCAAACCGCCGCCGCCGTCGCCTGGCGCCGCCGAGTGGGCCCCCACCACCGCGCGCAGACGCGCGTCTCCTCCCTCTTCGTCGCTGCATCGGCCGATCCTCCTATCGATTCACGGTTTGATCGAAAATCGCAAACCTAGTTTTGAACCTTTCAGCTGAGGTACGGCTTATATATATATTCAACAGTTTTAACACCTTTAAACCATTGCAAACTTTGAAAAATCATATCTTTTTGCTGTGTTAACGAAATTCGATGAAACAGGAAACATCGTGACCGTGTGGATGTCTTCTACATTTTAGAAGAGACCGCATATTTTTCTGAGCCTTCTGCTATTTTTGGTGGAGTGGAACCCAATGTGAGATTTCTAATTTATAAACAATATGGAAAACGACGATGCATAAATTATATAGTCGATGTATGAGTTATATAAGCGTTGTACACCTCCTGTATAAGCGTTGTATAAGTTGTACGTTCGATGTATAAGTTATATATGCGTTGTAAAAATTATATATGTGTTGAAATAGAAGTGAATTGCTATATATATATATATATATACGCCCCTCGTCCACAAACCATGGACGATATTTATTGGTTGTGATTGGTGTGAAAATTGACTGATAGCGAATGGTTGTTTGGGATTGTTTGTGATTGATATTGATTGATTGTGGTTGAAAAATACCCGTTTGTGGTTGAGAAATATTTGGTTGAAACCACATAGGATTAGTTTGTGGAAATGAAATAAATATATACATGTCGCCTGCGTGCGAACTAGATGCATGATCCCCATTGTCAAAAACCGCTAGGTTTTAAGGTAGAGCGAGGAGTCGTACTAGGGACGGTCCCGGTATTAACTACCCTGCCGTTATGCTGCCAAAATTTTGAATAATATTCATGTGTTTGAATTATTTTCATTTGCTGAAACTATATTTATTCGTTAAATAGAAAACCTTCATGTGTTGAATCGATATTCATTCGTTGATTAGAAATTCATGTGTTGAATGGTCTTCGTGTTTTAAATATAAAAATCACATTTTTATCTATGTATAGAAACTATAGAAAACCTTCATGTGTTGAATCGATATTCATTCGTTGAATTGAAATTCATGTGTTGAATGGTACTCATATTTTGAAATAAATTGTTTTATAATAAAAATCACCTTTTTATCATCTATGTAAACTATGTAAAATGACCTTGTTTTGCAACAAAAATCACCTTTTTATCATCTATATAGACTATATAAAATAATAGTGTTTTGAAAAGAATTGTTTTACAATAAAAATCACATTTTTATTATATACATGAATTGTTGAAATGTGAAGTGTTAAAAATAGCAACTCGTTCAAATAAATATGCATGAGTCGAAATATTCATTAATTAGCTAATGATGTGATTTTTACCTCTGCATGCAACATTAGAATGAATGGTGTTTTTAAACCAAATGGAATCAAATAGGAAGTTGAATGGAAAATGATAAATGATAAGAACTGTATATATGTACATGCATATTTATTGAACAGGTTATAGCAAAGGGGCTAGAGAAGAGGAATAAAATTTTATGCCCGACAAACAGGTACACATTTACTGTTTTGTTTGGGTGATGATTTTATGAGCCTGTTGGCTAGCCGCTTGGCTTTTTCTTTTTCTTTTTGACATGAGACGCCCGTGTGGCTATTTGGGAATTTTCCCAGCCCCCCCGTACAAAGGAGGTTATGGCGAATTTTTCCGAAATTTAAAGGCGTTAGTGAAATATTTGAAGTGAAAACGATATAGGAATTTTTGAATGAACTATATTTATATAAATATAAATAAAATTATAACGAAGCGTGGCCGTGCAGTTCGCATTTTGAAACCGTGATTTCAAACGATTATACCGGGAGATCCGACCATCGGATTTTCCTGAAGTCGCAACTGTTGGGTTCGCTTTGGAAAAATCTTTCCAACGGCACCAACTTTGTAAAAATCCAACGGTTGGATTGTCTGGAATGTTTAATTCAAATCGGAAGAAAAACAGCGCCAGAAACGATTATATATATATATATATATAATTATATTTAATCGAATAACGACGTTGTAGTTCGTATTTTGAAATTGAAACTTCAAACGATTGTACCGGGAGAACCGACCGTCGGATTTTCCCGAAACTAGAACCGTTGGATTCGTTTTGAAAAGATCTTTCTAATGAGGTAAATTTTGTGAAGATCCAACGGTTAGATTTTCATATATGTGTAAATCAAATCTAAAGAAAAATAGCGCCACGGCCGCGTTATGGCCCGATGCGTCGTTTTGAATAAAACGGCTATTTTAAAATAAATAAAAATAGCGATAAATCGTTATAAAATATTATAAACAATATGGATGTGATTTAGAAATTAACTGAAGGTTGGCTAAGTCGAATGGTTTCCTGAGTGTTGATCTGATGTTGGTTTCGACCTTCGGGGTTAATATTTGGGAAATCGTTCTCTTACTGATTGACGGTTAGTGACTAATGAATTGAAATGATGCGTGTATATGTTAGTGTTGCACTTGTTTATTATATACGCGAGTTGCTCAGAAAGACCGGGTTTATCCCATTCTGGATAACTGAATCGACGATAAGAAATCGAAGATGAAGACGGTGGTCGAAGACCGGAGATCTTCACCTCGTCTGGATGGTAACCGAGGTCCTAATTGGGAGGCATCCCAAAATATGGATAATGAGTGGTGATCGTCCAGACGTACGTGGTGATCGATGGGTTTGCGAGGTATTTAGTGGATCCGGTTTCGTTCAGACCTAGAACGGACTTGTAAATGGACTGTGTGTCTGACATTGGATTTTATTCTATGTTGATTGATATCTATTAAATATACATCGATTTGGCGGTGGAGAATTTATTCTTTTGCTTAATACCCTTCTCTGAAACGCACGAGCTCAGAGGTTGTATATCGATGGACATCAGTCGCATGGCATGAATTGCCTGTGTGGCATGCTAAGATGCAGTGATCAGGGCTTCTGTTGAAAAGCAAAGTCTTGTGGTGATGATCAAAGCACCGCCTGTGTGGCATAGCTTTGTGTATAACGTGAATTCGCGAGCCTCACACCCCGGTATGAACCAGAAACAGGAGAAGGACCTCAGGGAGGGCATGCGTTTCTTTCTAGCTAGGGTGGTGTCAGTGACCTACCAGCCCTGACATTTATATACTTTTTCACCTGTGTGGTTGTTGCTGTTGCGAGGCGCCTCGGTTTGATCGGACAATCCGGGTTCGATGGAGTCATTCGTTGGCTCGTTTACGCCCCAAAGGGCGGGGAAACGTAGTGTTCAGGCATTTTAATCCACATCGGTGGCCCGGCCCTGTCGCTCCAAGGTTCGATGCGTTCTGATCCTGAGACACGGGCTAGAGCGTCTCGAATTCGGTAAGGACTATCTTTTGCCTTGGTTCATGACGGAAATCCAATTTCCAAATACGTGACTGTGCGGTTTTGATTGTATATATATATATATATATATATGGCGACATGATATATGGTACCCATGCCGTCTATGATTGATAGTTATGATTTGAAATTGTTTTCAAAACATATAAACACTAGCAATAATATCAAATGCCTTGGTTTTATTCGTATCAAGCATATTTTGGCCGTTATAAGGTAAAAACTCTATCCTCCGGTTTGCGTTGCATTGTGTGATGGGAACTGAGTCTTATAATGGCTTCATTTTTATAAAAAGCATATCGATGTTTAAAAGAAAGAATTGTTTTAAAGCACTGGCAATCCAATCGAGTAAACCCGTTCCACGAAAGTGGCGTGGTCCGGTGATTAGCCATATTATATATGTGTTGAGTAGATTTCTCATACCAGTCCCATGACTGACTCGTAGTTTGTTTCACTTTCAAACTCGGGTGCCCCTCTTTCTACACGGGCAGCCTTGTATTCAGGTTTATCTGGTTATTTCTGGATAGCTGGAGCTGAAGATGGATTCTATCATTTATCTCTTTTTATGCTGTTCAGCTCCTATTGTACATATTTTGTTTGTTTTCCGCTGTAGACATTTATGTATAGCTGAACTGTATTTGTACTAAGTAAGATCCTGTATACTGTGTAACTCTGATGATTACTTTTATCCAGTATATTCTATTGTTCATTATCTAGTGTATTTATTTAATTCTGTTCTGCTATTATCTGTTTCTGTGTTATTTTCCACGGATTACCCTTGCCGCCGTCAGTACGGGGTTTGGGGTCGTCTCAAAATATTCAATGAAACTATAATCTATTTTCTTTATCTATAATTACCAACACAAATGTACACACGTTTATACATTTAACAGAATTTGTTTAAATTATGCTTTGAAAATAAATTTTGTTCTTTTATTTACATTTACTGATGTAAATATAATTTATAAACAAAATTATCCTTTGTTTGCATTCATAAAAGCAAATACTCTTTTAAATAAAATTTGTTTCTTTTATTTACATTCAATAATGTAAATACACTTTGTAAATGTTTTTTTTTTACATTCACTCAAATATACTTTTAAATAAAAATAAAAGTTACATTTGTTATTTGCATTCCTTGTTGCAAATAAAACCTTAAAATAATGTTCATCTTTGTTTGCAATTCATTAATGCAAACAAACCATCATATTTAAAATTATATTCTTGATTTATAATTTTGTTATGAATAAAGATTGTTTGAAATAAAGGATAGAATTTAAAAGTTACATTTTAATAACTAAACATTCACATTTTTATCATTAAAGTAGAATAGACAAAAACACTCATTTTGTCTAAATTAAAAGAATAAAACAAAATATAGCATTGGAATATTTTATTTGAATTGAAACACAAGTTATTCATTTTTGTAAATTTATATTAGTTAAAAACAATTATTCATTTTTGGTTAATTTACATTAGTTAAAAACAATTATTCATTTTAGACAATTTATACTAGTTAAACCAAATTATACATGTTGTCAGAAATATTCATTTTTGTCAAAATGAATTAGTTGAAGCAGTTTATATATATATATATATATGTATATATATATATGTATGTTTGGCAAAATATATACTTGTCAAGATAGGTTAGTTAAATCAAAATATTTATCATTTTGTCTCATTAGATTGCCAAAACAAAATAACCATTTTTGTTTAGAGCTTAAATTAGCAAAATAGAATTTGTCAATAGAGACAAAGTTATTATGTTTATTCATTCATTGCAATAGAGATATTTTCTAGTAATCATTATATGTATTGTGTATTACACTCCCATTCACAAGTTACCCGACTTGAGTATGTGATTGGGACGATAATTTTCACACATCGCCCAAGTGCACAAATTAGTTTATCATTTGTTTGTTGGTTGAAACCCCACACGGGTGTTGGGATGAAAATTTATATACACTAATCCCAATATTTAATTGTTTGTTGATCGTTAGATCGACAAGCTGTGATGAGCGTTATTATTTAATTTTAACGCTTACACAGTGGAATTTTACACTCTGGATGTAAATGGATGATTTGATGATGTGTGTGAAATCCGCGTAACCCAAATTAGATGGTAAATGTTTGAGTCGCATTCCGATTCAGGTGTTCTATTAAATAAGAATATTTTTACATTAGAAATCCTTTTTATATAAAGTATATATATTTTCAAAAGATAGATTGTTAATTGAGTATATGTTAAAACAAGGAATATTTGTAAAAGATAAAGAATTTGTAATATAAAGCATACCTTTCATTTAGAGTCTTTATATAAAGAATATTTTTATGATTATTTTAAAATATGTTTTTAAAAGATTACTAGCATTTGCAATTATATTTTGTGATATGAAATAAATTGAGATGTGAAGTGGATTTACTGTGGGTGATGTTTTAAACGACATTGGTCCTTTAATCCAATTTACATTAAACTTATTATTTGGAACTTATGAATCTATTTTATAGATTTAAAAAGACATTTGCTATAAATCAAGTTTTTCAACTTAATATATTAAATTGGAATTAAGTGGAAATTCGATTGGTAATCATCGAAATGGACTTCTGTAAAAGAAGACCGATATTATATATGGAATTTAAGAGGCTTTGTCGTTATTCCATTTATATTATTAGTCCGATACAGAAATCTATATCGATTATGTATTGATTTGATTTCTGTGAAATTCCATATTTTTGGAAATGGATTTATAGATTTTATTTTCAGAATTTTATCTTTGATAAAATTAATGAGAATCTTCTAATACGAATATCTTATAAAAAGAATATTATGAGTTGGAATGTGGCGTAATGTGTGATTTTCCAATATTTGTTTTAATCCCAAAATACGCGAGTTATTCAGAAAGACTGGGTTTAACCCATTCTGAATAATCATCACGACGATCAAGAGTTGAAGATGAAGACGGTGATTGAAGACCGAAGGTTTTCACATCGTTGGGATGATGATGACTGGTATCTTGAATTGGGATTGGCCTTCCAAGGCAAGGTATTTGGTTATGATAGTCCAAACGCATTTGGAGATCGACGGACACGTTGTTTCGCTCAGACCCAGAGCGGACTTGTAAATGGATTGCTTGTCTGACATTGTATTCCTTTCTACTGTATTTGTTGAACGCTACTGATTATATATTTCTATTTGGTGGTGAAGAATTTATTCTTTACTTATCACCCTTCTCTAAGACGTATGAGCTTAGAGGTTATATATATATTGGTAGATGATCAATAATATGGTAGGGTCTGACAATGTGACATGCTAAGATGCAAATGATCAAGGCTTTGTTGAAAAGCAGGCCTTGTGGTTGATGATCAAAGCATACCCTATTTAGGCATAGCTTTGTGTATAATGCGACTTCGCGAGCCTCACACCCCAGTATGAGTCAAAAACGGGATTAGGACTGCAGGAAGTGCACACGTTTCTTTCTAGCTAGTGGTGTTTGGGTTCTAACACGGCCCGACATTTTACTTATGTGGATTTTGGATTTGAGGTACCTCGGGTTTTTATAGGCCGGAAGTGGTCATACTATAGGTTCATAGGAACCGGGAAACGTGTGTTCAGACATAATTAATCCACTACCGTTAGGTAGGGACCGGCCCTGAAGATCCAAGGGTTGCCCATAGGTGTGATCCTGAGGCATTTGCTAGAGTGTCTCGAATCGGAAGAGGACGATCCCTAGCCTCGATTTCATGACAGAAAACCAATTTCCAATACGACAGTACGGTCTTGATTGTAAACTTATATATGGCGACATAGTATATGGTACCTATGCCGTCTAAAAATAATACATTTATATTGAAATGTTTTAAATATATATATATATACACACACACTAATAGTAATATCGTTTTTACGTATCAAGCATCTTTTGATCATTATAAGGTAAAACCCTATCCTCTAGTGTGCGTTGCATTGTGTGATGGGACCTGGGTCTTATAATGGTTTCATTTTTCTAAAAAGCATTGCGATATTTGACGATTTACTTTATTTATGCACTGGCAATCCAATGGAGTAAGCCCGTTCCGCGTTAGCGGCGTGGTCCTGTGATTAGCCTACCTATTAGATAAGTTAAGTATAGAATTCTCACACCAGTCCCACGACTGACCTGTAGTTTGTTTCACTTTGCAAACTCGGGTGCCCTCTTTCCACACGGGCAGTCAAGTAGCTTTACGCAGATATAGTTAAGCAGGATCCTGTATTGAAGTCTGAAGCTGGGTCCATAATATTGATGGCCTTCCGCTGAGATTAGTTCCGCTGCAATGTATTTAATTTATTGTAAATGTATCTTCCGCTGTATTATTTATTGATGTACTCTGATATATTCTGTACTCTGATGTAACATTTATTATTGATGTTATAAAAGTCTGTGTTTTTGTTCTGATGTGTTGTATGCCCAAAGTTAACGTACGCGGGTTTTGAATGGTCCGGGTCGTTACAAATGTCATTTAAAACATAGTTCACGGTAAACCTATAATCATCTTCCATAAAATATAGAATCTTCACAGAAATCAAATCAATATATACTCGTTATAAATTTCTGTATCCGACCAATAATATAAATGGAATAATGGCAAAGCATCTTAAATTCCATATGTAGTATCGGTCTTCTTTTACAGAAGCTTATCTCGGTTATTATTAATTCGAATTCCATTCAACTCCAATTTAGTATATTAAATTGGAAAACTTGGCTTTTGGAAAATTCCCGTCTTAATCTTAATAAAAGATTTATAAATTCCAATTCATATTTTCACTGTCAGTTAGGTTAAAGAACACATGTCACTTAAAACACGGTTCACAATAAACCCTACTCACATTTCATCTTATTCCAATTACTAAATATAATTGAAAACTTTAATAATCTAAATTAAAAGATTATTCTTTACATACGGGGTATAAGAACAGTGTTATTTAAGACACTATTCACGACAAAACCAAAATCCAATTTATTTAATTTAATTTCAATTAAATATTAACAAATTGAAAAACTTCATTAAATCTAAATTTAATGATTTAGTCTAGTTAATACTAGTTCATTTAAATAAAAATATATTTTTCTAAAATATATTCTTTTTCTAAAATATTTTCTAAAACATTCTTTTCCAGAATATTCTTTATTGGAATGCGACTCAATCAACAACCATATATTGCATGTAATCAATAACCATGATAAATAATTATCAAGCATCCAACTAACAACCAAAGTGGATTCTACACTAAATATTGGGACTAGCGTAGATCTAATATCATCCCAACACCCATGTGGGGTTTCATCCAATAAAACAAATAATAAATAATTTGTGCACTTGGGCGATGTGTAAAAATTATCGACCCAATCACATAAACAAGTCGGATAACTTGTAAATGGAAGTGTCATATTCAATTTGAATATACTAAACATTATATTTATCACACCAAACATTTCAACATCACAGCCGTATATTTCAATTATTTTTATGGTGGACAAATGACAATAAAAATATAATCTCTTATTTCAATTCTTTTTATTGTAAACAAACGACAATAAAAATCTAATCTCTTTTAAACAAACAAAAATGTAAATTTGTCTAATTCTTTTTTGTAACGACCCAGAAAATCTGAACCAATTTAAAATTTTTAAATTGGCTAAAATAATGGATTTTAAATATTTAAAATAAATATTTTAAATAATGGCGATGAAAACTGAGTTTGAATCGACAATTGAAAACGAATATAATTAATTATAATTATAAACAAGGCCTGAAATGGCGCTGTAGTTTCAAAAATTGAATCCAAACTTTGTCGGACTGTACCGGGTGCAGAACAATCCGGATTTTAGTGAAACCAAAAACATTAGGATCTAATTGGTAATATCTTTCTAACGAATCTGAAAAATCGAAATTTCATAGCGGGAATCAAAAGATATGTCCAGTTGAAAATTCTGAGTAGTCGCTATGGAATTCAGGCCCTTAAAAATGGACATTTTGCAAACGACCTCGGATTTCGACGAAACCACTTTTGTTGGGTCCGGGATGTGAAGTTATTGCTAGATTCCAAATTTCATAATTTTCCGAATCAATATGTGAGCGTGACAAAGGAAAACGCGTTTGACCGGTTTCAGTTGATTTTAATCGACTGGAAATTGGCCATTTTTCAAACGGTCTCAGATTTCGACGAAACTAGTTTTATTAGGACCGTATCGTCAATACGAAGCTAGAAAATATTTTTCTGGAATTTTTCTAGTTTGTATGTGACCCCGGTAATTTGAAATGTGCGTTCAAATTCAATATATAGAGTTAAATGTATATTTGAAGAAAACTGATTGTAACGATCGAATCAGCTTGCGATACATATCCCATTGTGTTCGGGATGGGGCTAATTAGCTTGGGGCGTCACTAGTTGGGTTTGATATGGTGTTCGTTTGAAAAATCACATTTAAACGAAATAAATAAAATAATATAAAAACATTTTCTATAACCCCCCCCCCCCAATTAAAACCCTACCCTTTCACTTATCTTCTGCCGCCAGTATCGTTCAGTGGCCAGGAATGATCGAAACTTCCTCCCTCTAATTCCACATTCCACTTATCCATTTCGATTTTCAACCAATTCCAAACCGAAAATAATTCAGCACTTCGAGCTCTCTCCATCCATACGGCTTTGATGGGATAATCCGATCCGTGGTGTTCGATTTCGGAGCCCAAAGGGGCCGGAGTTCGTGACAAAATTACGACGCAGGGGGACTTCGAGCTTGACGTGGTGGAGACCGTGGGTAGCAATGGCGGAGGCGCGCGACATGGTGGAGGTTGATCGGCCTCTGGCCCATCGTGGCGTCGGTGAAGTCCAGCCCTAGCTGGCGAACGGGATCGAGATTCTCCGGGAAGAAGAAGACCAGCGACAGTGTAAATTTTTATTTTATCCTTTAATTAGATTTAGAAAAAAAATAACCTAGTAGAAAAAATCAGTTTTTTTTTTTTAATTTTAAGAATCACATTAGTATAATTAAAATAAAATGTAAATAACTTTGTTAAATATATATATATATATATTTTATAAATAAAATTACTACAGAGCAATATAAAAATGTGATTATTAAATATATATAGCATTATAAAAAAAATCATATCTTTCTCATATGTTAACGAAGTTCGATGAAACAGGAAACATGGTGACCGTGTGGACGCCTTCTACCTCTTAGAAGAGGCCGCATATTTTTCTGAGCCTTCTACAATTTTTGGCAAAGCCGAAAGCAATGTGAGAATTTCTCACTCTTCAATTTCTTTTTCTAGCCATATATATGTGTGGAAATAAAAGTGAATTGCTATATATAAATATATATATATATACGCCCCTCGTCCACAAACCATGGACGATATTTATTGATTGAAATTGTTGTGAAAATTGATTGATAGCGAATGATTGTTTGGGATTGTTTGTGGTTGATATTGGTTGATTGTGGTTGAAAAATACCCATTTGTGTTTGAGAAATATTTGATTGAAACCACATAGGATTAGTTTGTGGAAATGAAATAAATATATATACATGCCGCCTGCGTGCGAACTAGATGCATGATCCCCATTGTCAAAAACCGTGAGGTTTTAAGGTAGAGCGAGGAGCCGTACTAGGGACGGTCCCGGTTTTAACTACCCTGCCGTTATGCTGCCGAAATTTTGAATAATATTCGTGTGTTTGAATTATTTTCATCTGCTTAAACTATATTTATTCATTGAATAGAAAACCTTCATGTGTTGAATTGATATTCATTCGTTGATTAGAAATTCATGTGTTGAATGGTATTCGCGTTTTAAATATAAAAATCACATTTCTATCTATATATAGAAACTATAGAAAACCTTCATGTGTTGAATCGATATTCATTCGTTGAATTGAAATTCATGTGTTGAATGGTATTCATATTTTGAAATAAATTGTTTTATGATAAAAATCCTATTTTTATCACCTATATGAACTATATAGAAAAATAGTGTTTTGAAATGAATTGTTTTACAATAAAAAATCACATTTTTATTATATACATGAATCGTTGAAATGTGAAATGTTAAAAATAGCCACTTGTTCAAATAAACATATATGAGTTGAAATATTCATTAATTAGCTAATGATATGATTTTTGCCTATACATGCAACATTAGAATGAATGGTGTTTTTAAACCAAATAGAAATCAAATATGAAGTTGAATAGAAAATGATAAAGGATAAGAACTATATATATGTACATGCATATTCATTGAACAGGTTATAGCAAAGGGGCTAGAGAAGAGGAATATAATTTTGTGCCCGACAAATAGGTACACATTTACTGTTTGTTTGGGTGATGATTTTATGAGCCTGTTGGCTAGCCGCTTGGTTTTTTTCTTTTTCTTTTTGAGATTAGAAGGACCGGGAAAGCTATTTGCGATTTCCCGATGCTCCCGGTGCAGGGGAGGTTATGGCGAAATTTTCCAAAATTTTAAGGCGTTAGTGAAATATTTGAAGTGAAAACGATATTGAAATTGTTGAATGAACTATATTTATATAATTATATAAATATGAATAAAATTAAAACGAAACGTGGCCGTGCAGTTTGCATTTTGAAACCGTGATTTCAAACAACTAGTGCGGGAAATCCGACCATTGGATTTTCCCGAAATCTCCACCGTCGGGTTCGCCTTGGAAATATCTTCCCAACGGCACCAACTTTGTAAAAATCCAACGGTTGGATTGGCTGGAATGTTTAATTCAAATCTGATGAAAAACAGCGCCAGAAGCGATTATATTTATATATATATATATAAATATAATTATATATTTAATCGAATAACGACGCTGCAGTTCGTATTTTGAAATCGAAAATTCAAACGATTGTACCGGGAGATCCGACCGTCGGATTTTCCCGAAACTGGAACCGTTGGATTCGTTTTGAAAAGACCTTTCTAATGATGTAAATTTTGTGAAGATCCAACGGTTAGATTTTCAGATATGTGTAAATCAAATTTGAAGAAAAACAGCGCCACGGCCGCTTTATGGCCCGAAGCGTCGTTTTAATAAATTGGCTATTTTAAAATAAATAAAAATAGCGATAAATCATTATAAAATATCATAAACGATATGGAATGGAAATAAACTGAATTTACTCGATTTATGTGGCTTTTGATGATTGAATGTGTTTGGTGTGAAAATTACATTAAAGAACACAATTGGTGTTGTCGAATAATTTAACCATTGAAATAAATTGATTTGAAATTCTAAATATACGTGAATTATTTGAAAAGGCCGAGTTAATTCTCATTTCGAATAATTGACCGACGATTGAAATTCGGAGATGAAGACGGTGGTCGAAGACCGGAGATCTTCACCTCGTTTGGATGGTAACCGAGGTCCTGATTGGGAGGCATCCCGAAATATGGATAATGAGTGGTGATCGTCCAGACGTACGTGGTGATCGATGGGTTTGCGAGGTATTTAGTGCCCCCGGTTTCGTTCAGACCCAGAACGGACTTGTAAATGGACTGTGTGTCTGACATTGGATTTTATTCTATGTTGATTGATCTCTATTAAATATACATCTGTTTGGCGGCGGAGAATTTATTCTTTTGCTTAACGCCCTTCTCTGAGACGCACGAGCTCAGAGGTTGTATATCGATGGACATCAGTCGCATGGCATGAATTGCCTGTGTGGCATGCTAAGATGCAGTGATCAGGGCTCCTGTTGAAAAGCAAAGCCTTGTGGTGATGATCAAAGCACCGCCTGTGTGGCATAGCTTTGTGTATAACGTGAATTCGCGAGCCTCACACCCCGGTATGAACCTAAAACGGGAGAAGGACCTCAGGGAGGGCATGCGTTTCTTTCTAGCTAGGGTGGTGTCAGTGACCTACCAGCCCTGACATTTATATACTTTTCACCTATGTGGTTGTTGCTGTTGCGAGGCGCCTCGGTTTGATCGGACGATCCGGGTCCGATGGAGTCATTCGTTGGCTCGTTTACGCCCCAAAGGGCGGGGAAACGTATTGTTCAGGCATTTTAATCCACATCGGTGGACCAGCCCTGACGATCCAAGGGCCCACCTGTGTCTGGGTCCTGGGACACGGGCTAGAGCGTCTCGAATTCGGTAAGGACTATCTTTTGCCTTGGTTCATGATGGAAATCCAATTTCCAAATACGTGACTGTGCGGTTTTGATTGTATACCTATATATATGGCGACATAGTGGTATGGGGCATTAATGCCGTCTATGATTGATAGTTATGATTTGAAATTGTTTTCAAAACATATAGACACTAGCAATAATATCAAATACCTTTGTTTTATTCGTATCAAGCATAATTTAGCCGTTATAAGGTAAAAACTCTATCCTCCGGTTTGCGTTGCATTGTGTGATGGGAACTGAGTCTTATAACGGTTTCATTTTTATAAAAAGCATAGCGTTGTTTAAAAGAAAGATTTGTTTTAAAGCACTGGCAATCCAATGGAGTAAACCCGTTCCACGAAAGTGGCGTGGTCCTGTGATTGGCCAAATTATATATGTGTTGAGTAGATTTCTCATACCAGTCCCATGACTGACTCGTAGTTTGTTTCACTCTCAAACTCGGGTGCCCCTTTTTCTACACGGGCAGCCTTGTATTCAGGTTTAGCTGGTTCTTTCTGGATAGCTAGAGCTGAAGATGGATTCTATCATTTATTTCTTTTTATGCTGTTCAGCTCCTATTGTACATATTATGTTTGTTTTCCGCTGTAGACATTCATGTATAGCTGAACTGTATTTGTACTAAGTAAGATCCTGTATACTGTGTAACTCTGATGATTACTTTTATCCAGTATATTTTGTTGTTCATTATCCGGTGTAATTATTTAATTCTGTTCTGCTATTATCTGTTTCTGTGTTATATTCCAAAGAAAACCCTTGTTTCCGTGAGAACGGGATTTCGGGTCGTCTCATTTTTGAATATACAAAAATGCCAATTTTTGTTTAACTTTTTTTAATGCACAGAAATGTTTATTTTGGTTTAACTCTGTTAATGACCAAAAGTGATTATTTTGGTTTAACTCTATTTAATGACCAAAAATGATTATTTTGGTTTAACTCCATTTAATGACCAAAAATGATTATTTTGGTTTCATTTTTTATATGAGCAAAAATGTCTATTTTCAATATCACATAAAAATGCAATCCTTTGATCCTATTCTTTTAATGAGAATAATATTACATAAAAATGTATGTTTTTAATTCACTCTTTTAAATGACCAAAGATGCATATTTTTAATTCATTTCTTATAAATGACAAGAATGTCCTTTTTATTTTAATTCATTCCTTTTAAATGACAAGAATGTCCTTTTTATTTTAATTCATTTCTTTTAAATGACGAGAATGTCCTTTTATTTTAATTTACATTTCTTTTAAATAACAAGAATGTCCTTTTTATTTTAATTTACATTTTCTAACATAAATGTACTTTTTATTCTAATATACATTTTCTAGCAAAAATGTATATTTACTCTACTTTTCATTTTCTAACAAAAATGTATATTTTATTCCAATTCTTCTAATGTAACAAAAATGTACATCTTTATTTTCATTCTTTTAAAGTGACAAAAATGTCCATTTTTTACTTCATTCTTTCAAAGTAGCAAAATGAATGTTTTTTAATTCATTTTTTTTATGTACACAACTTATTCATTTTTAATTCATTCTTTTTAATGTAAACAAAATAATGAATTTTTTTGTCTAATTTTTTTTAATGTAAACGTAATATCCATTTCTAATTCATTCTTTTTAATGTATAAAAATATACATTTCTAATTCATTCTTTTTAAATTACATTTAAAATGTAAATTATAATGTCACTTTTATACTATTATTTTTATTGTAACAAATTTAACAATAAAAATATTTCTTCTAAATCTAATTTTGTTACTTAACCAACTTTGACACTAAAAATGTACTTTTTATTATATACGATGCTAAAAATGTACTTTTTATTATAAAAAGGATATAATGCTGAAAATGTTTTAGTAACGCATAAAAGAATATTTCATGTGTTTTATATTTTTCTAGGTATTCTAATAACATATAAAAGCATATTCTACATGTTAACAATTTTTGTGCATAAAAATGAGATTTTCCAGTATGTTAACGTTACTAACATAAAAATGAGATTTTAAACTTAACATAAATCTTATTCGACAAAAGTGATAATTTGTTTGAACACAAATCTCATTCGACAAAAGTGATAGCACTACTAACAAGTCGTACTATAAATGATTCATTTTAATGTACACTAGTTTACACCAAAATGATTAATTCAAAATCTAACACACACTCTACTATCATGTCATATTATAAAAAGTGTTATTCTTGTTTCAACCAACATGCTATCAACCAAAAGAGTTATTTTTGTTTTCACAAAAATAATATGAAGTAAAGAAATACTTTTGTTTTCAACAAAATAACATGAACAAAAGGGTCACTTTTGTTTTCAACAAAAACCACATTACCGAATGTATATTCATTTCTATCTTCATATTTATATTTACAACTAAATGGTTAATAAAAAGAAATGTCCTTTTTCTTTTTCTAGTTTCTAATTTCATATCTTTATTTACACCAAATTGCAAATAAAAGAAATGTCTTTTCTATGTCAACATTAACGATCTAACAAAATATGAGCATCGCAAATCAATCACAACAACAAACAAATTTTAGTTCACAAATCACAGAGTTGATTTTTATCACATACATATATCGATTTCAAATGGAGAGAAAATAATAATTTATTTAATATTAAAAGAGAAATCTCACATTGCTTTTTAATTCTGTATAGTTCAGATCCGAATTTTCTTCAAATTCTGGTTTGCTCTGTTTCAGATCTAGTCGGCTTCATGTCGTAGTGTTCTTCAATACGATCGCAACGCAACTTGTTTCGTTAATTTCTGACCTTGTATGAAGAAGTTATGGTTGTTAATACATTTGATTTCATTCGAGATAATTAAATAATAATTAACAAATTTAATTACACTTAGGCAAAACGTTGTCCTCTTCTTCATGTACATCACGATAGCCGAACCTAATTCTTCCACTTCAATCCGCCACCACGCACCATGCCTCGGCCCATCGGAGATCAATCCAAAGCCACCACGACGGAGCGCCGACCACCACCTACCTCTGCCCTAAGCAACGCCGAACTCGCCGCCTTCTGCTGCCTCGAAAAGTTCTCCAAGCGCCGGTACTTTGGGTCGCGATTTTGACCAATCCAGGAAATGGAATCTGATCTCAACCGTTCAAGTGATGGAGCTCGGAAAGTTGAACGATCTTTGGTTTGGATTGATGTTTTAATCTTGTGTAGATTGAGAGAACTTGAGGGATTAATTTCGGACGTTTCTGGCCATAGAACGAGAAGATGGCAGTTGGTTCTATTGTATTAGGGTTAGGTATTGTATGGTGTATTTATACCGTATTTTCTTTTATTTATTAATCCTTTTAATTCAAAAATTCATGTTTATCAATACGAACTCCAAATCAAACCCAACGAGTGTCGCCCCTAGCTAATAATCCTCATCCCGGACACAATGGAATATGTTTCATAAACCAGTTCGGCTGTTATGATATGTTTTTCTTTAAATTAAATTATAAATCATTTAATTATTAAATTCAAATGTACATTTTAAATCACCGGGGCCACATACGGACTCTAAAAATTACAGAAAAATTATTTCTAGTTATGTTTTGATGATGCGGTCCTAACAAAACTAATTTCGTCGAATTCTGAGACCGTTTGAAAAATGGCCATTTTCTGGTCGATCCGATTTGACTTAAACTGACAAAACACATTTTCTTTTGCTACGCTCGCATATTAACTCGAAAAATTCTGGAAAATTAAACTTAACAATAATTTGACATTCCAGTTCCAACAAAAGAGGTTTCATCGAAAACCGAGGTCGGTTGTAAAATGGCTATTTTTAAGGCTAATATATTATACTAAAATATATATAAATTTTACAGCGACTTTTCTAAATTTTAAACTGGGCATAACTTGCAAATTATAAAGTGAAATTTCAGTTTCTTATATTCATTGGATAGATATGATTAAACAGATTTAAATATTTCTTGTTTCGCTCAATTCTGATTTATTTTGAATCCTATACATTCAGTCAAAGTTCAAATTCAAATTTTCAAACTACAGCGCTGTTTTGAACTCCTTTTAGAATTAAATTAAATTTATTCGTTTTAACTTCGATTAAAATAAAATTTTAGTCGTTATTATTTTAAATAGATAATTTTAAATATTCAATTTCCATTAAAATTTCTAGAATAAAAATTTTAAATTGGCCCCAAAATTCCGGGTTGTTATAATCGCCCCACTTAAAATCTTTTCGTCCTCGAAAGGAGCGTAGCTAAAAGTTGTTTAATTTACTAACTTAATTAAATTTTTATTTATTTATCGGTTTCAATTAGTTAAATTAATAATCAAACATCACAACCAGCAATCGATTAGTTGATTAACTTTTTAAATATATATAACTTTTATATATAGTCAAAAATCATATTTTTAGAGCAAATCACAGCAGTGTGTACTAACTAAGCTTTGGCTCTCATACCAGTCAATGGAAATATATAGAAATCCCACTTTCGAGACTCGAACATAAATACTGGTGATGGTGCACCGATCATCAGAATTATCTCCGGGCAACTAGAGTGTGATTCTACATCTATCCAGTATATTAAAACTTCGAATATCCGCTAATTACTCGTATATTCGAAATCTTTATATACTCGATTGTCCACATTAAAATATAATAATATACTCAAATACGTATTTTAAGATAAAAAAATTAAAACTAAATTTGTTTTCAATTTTATTTTAAAGAAAATAATACTCTTCACACTCGTTCTATGATACTACTGATCCCATCTCTAACGAGTTATTCTCATTGGATATTACTAGTCCAATCTATGATGAATTCTCTCGTTCGTTTCTAATGTGTCTTGTTCTCGAGCTCTGTAAACCAAAGCTCTGATACCAAATGAAACGACCCAAACTACCCCGTAAAGGAAATCATGGATTGCTTTGAGAACAACACACATCAGAACATAAACTGAAGAACATTTTATTGCTGGTAACAACAATTACATCAGAGTACAAGAATGTAACAGAGTACAAGAATGTAACAGAGTACAAGAATGTAACAGAGTACGAATACTTATTACACAATAGAAATACAATAATATCAGAGATTTAAATTACATTTAAATAGCAGCGGAAAAATAATACAAATATACAACCGAAAGGAATACACGGATACAGAGCTTTCCGAATACCACTTCAGCTGTAAACCAGGGTCCTGTAAATATATCTGCAAAAGCTACTCGACTGCCCGTGTGGAAAATATGGGCACCCTAGTTTGCCAGTGAAACAAACTACAGGTCAGTCATGGGACTGGTATGAGAAATCTAACTTAACTAATCTAATAATAAGGCGAATCACAGGACCACGCCGCTAACGCGGAACGGGTTTACTCCATTGGATTGCCAGTGCATAAAATAAAGTAAATCATTAAACAACGCAATGCTTTTTAGAAAAAAATGAAACCATTATAAGACTCAAGCCCCATCACACAATGCAACGCAAACCGGAGGATAGAGTTTTACCTTATAATGGTCAAAAGATGCTTGATACGATAAAGATGGATTTGGTGTTATTATTACTAGTGTATATATATGTTTCAAAGACAATTTCAATCATAATGTATCAATCATAGACGACATAGTACCCTATCCTACTATGTCGCCATACTAGTTCTACAATCAAAACCGCATGGTGTCGTATTGGAAATTGGATTTCCATCATGAAATCGAGGCTAGGGATCGTCCTTTCCGATTCGAGACACTCTAGCAAATGCCTCAGGATCCCCCGTAGTGAACCCTTGGATCTTCAGGGCCGGTCCCCACTTAACGGTAGTGGATTAGTTATGCCCGAACACACGCTTCCCGGTCCCTTTGGACCTCCATATGACCACTAACGGCCTATAAATCCGAGGCGCCTCAAAATCCATCATCCACATAAGTAAAATGTCAGCCAGTTTAAGCACTGACCCTACTCCTAGCTAGAAAGAAACGTGTGCACTCCCTGCAGTCCTAATCCCGTTTTTGACCCATACCGGGGTGTGAGGCTCGCGAAGTCACGCTATACACAAAGCTATACCGAAATAGGCTATGCTTTGATCATCCCACAAGGCCCTGCTTTTCAACAAAAGCCTTGATCAATTGCATCTTGGCGTGCCACATTGACAATTCTCGTCATGCGATTAATCACTATTAATATATACCAGGGTGTTAAGCAGAGAATAAATTCTCCACCACCAATCAGAAATACATTAATAAAAATCAATTTGATTTACATGGAACGAAATCCAATGTCAGACGCGCATCCATTCACAAGTCCATTCTGGGTCTGAACGAAACCGGAGATACCTGAGAGGTCCTCGCATATCCGGACAATCAACAATACGTCTGGACGACTACCACTGAAGCCCCTTCAAGGTAGCTACTCCCATCATGGATCTTAGTAGCAACTCATCCATTCGATGTGTAGATCGTCGGTATTCAACCACCGTCTTCATCTTCGACTCTTCATCGTCGTAGTAGTTATTCGGAATGGGTTAAACCCGGTCTTTCCGTATAATTCACGTATTATAATTAAAAAAAATCAAGTACTATAAAAGCACATCCAACGTCTCATTCCAATTCAGAATATTCTTTTAAATAAAATATTTACATTATCTTATCAAAGATAAATTCTTCAAATTTATTCTTAAATCTTTCTTTTAAAGATTTATTAAAACCCCAATTTGGTTTTAAATATCAAAAATCATTATTCAATGATTATTTAAATTTAAAAAATTAATCTTATCTTTAACTGGGTTAACGAACTAATGTCATTTAAAACATAGTTCACGGTAAACCCATAATCATCTTCCATAAAATATGGAATCTTCACAGAAATCAAATCAATATATACTCGTTATAAATTTCTGTATCCGACCAATAATATAAATGGAATAACGGCAAAGCCTCTTAAATTCCATATGTAGTATCGGTCTTCTTTTACATAAGCTTATCTCGGTTATTATTAATTTGAATTCCATTCAACTCCAATTTAATATATTAAATTGGAAAATTTGGATTTTGGAAATTTCCCATCTAAATCTTAATAAAAGATTTATAAATTCCAATTCATATTTTCACTGTCAGTTGGGTTAAAGAACACATGTCACTTAAAAACACGGTTCACAATAAACCCAACTCACATTTCATCTTATTCCAATTGCTAAATATAATTGAAAACTTTAATAATCTAAATTAAAAGATTATTCTTTACATACGGGGTTTAAGAACAGTGTTATTCAATACACTATTCGCGACAAACCCAAAATCCAATTTATTTAATTTAATTTCAATTAAATATTAACAAATTGAAAAACTTCATTAAATCTAAATTTAATGATTTAGTCTAGTTAATACTAGTTCATTTAAATAAAAATATATTTTTCTAAAATATATTCTTTTTCTAAAATATTTCCTAAAACATTCTTTTCTAGAATATTCTTTATTGGAATGCGACTCAATCAACAACTATATGTTGCATGTAATCAATAACCATGATAAATAACTATCAAGCGTCCAACTAACAACCAAAGTGGATTCTACACTAAATATTGGGACTAGTGTAGATCTAATATCATCCCAACACCCGTGTGGGGTTTCATCCAACAAATCAAATAATAAATTATTTGTGCACTTAGGCGATGTGTAAAAATTATCGACCCAATCACATAAACAAGTCGGATAACTTGTAAATGGAAGTGTCATATTCAATTTGAATATACTAAACATTATATTTATCACACCAAACATTTCAACATCACAGCCATATATTTCAATTATTTTTATGGTGGACAAACGACAATAAAAATCTAATCTCTTATTTCAATTCTTTTTATTGTAAACAAACGACAATAAAATTCTAATCTCTTTTAAACAAACAAAAATGTAAATTTGTCTAATTCTTTTTGAATATACAAAAATGCTTATTTTTGTTTAACTCTTTTTAATGCACAGAAATGTTTATTTTGGGTTAACTCTGTTAATGACCAAAAGTGATTATTTTGGTTTAACTCTATTTAATGACCAAAAATAATTATTTTGGTTTAACTCCATTTAATGACCAAAAATGATTATTTTGGTTTCATTTTTTATATGAGAAAAAATGTCTATTTTCAATATCACATAAAAATGCAATCCTTTGATCCTATTCTTTTAATGAGAATAATATTACATAAAAATGTATGGTTTTAATTCACTCTTTTAAATGACCAAAGATGCCTATTTTTAATTCATTTCTTATAAATGACAAGAATGTCCTTTTTATTTTAATTCATTCCTTTTAAATGACATGATTGTCCTTTTTTATTTTAATTCATTTCTTTTAAATGATGAGAATGTCCTTTTTATATTAATTTACATTTCTTTTAAATGACAAGAATGTCCTTTTTATTTTAATTTACATTTTCTAACAGAAATGTACTTTTTATTCTAATATACATTTTCTAGCAAAAATGTATATTTACTCTACTTTTCATTTTCTAACAAAAATGTATATTTTATTCCAATTCTTCTAATGTAACAAAAATGCACATCTTTATTTTCATTCTTTTAAAGTGAAAAAATTGTCCATTTTTACTTCATTCTTTCAAAGTGGCAAAATGAATGTTTTCTAATTCATTTTTTTTTTATGTACACAACATATTCATTTTTAATTCATTCTTTTTAATGTAAACAAAATAATGAATTTTTTTGTCTAATCTTTTTTTAATGTAAACAAAATATCCATTTCTAATTCATTCTTTTTAATGTATAAAAATATACATTTCTAATTCATTCTTTTTAAATTACATTTAAAATGTAAATTACAATGTCACTTTTATACTATTATTTTTATTGTAACAAATTTAACAATAAAAATATTTCTTCTAAATCTAATTTTGTTACTTAACCAACTTTGACGCTAAAAATGTACTTTTTATTATAAAAAGGATACGACGCTAAAAATGTACTTTTTATTTTAAAAAGGATAACGCTGAAAATGTTCTAGTAACACATAAAATAATATTTCATGTGTTTTATATTTTTCTAGGTATTCTAATAACATATAAAAGCATATTCTACATGTTAACAATTTTTATGCACAAAAATGAGATTTTCCAATATGTTAACGTTACTAACATAAAAATGAGATTTTAAACTTAACATAAATCTTATTCGAAAAAAGTGATATTTTGTTTGAACACAAATCTCATTCGACAAAAGTGATAGCGCTACTAACAAGTCGTACTATAAATGATTCATTTTAATGTACAATAGTTTACACCAAAATGATTAATTCAAAATCTAACACACACTCTACTATCATGTCATATTATAAAAAGTGTTATTCTTGTTTCAACCAACATGCTATCAACCAAAAGAGTTATTTCTGTTTTCACAAAAATAATATGAAGTAAAGAAACACTTTTGTTTTCAACAAAATAACATGAACAAAAGGGTCACTTTTATTTTCAACAAAAACCACATTACCGAATGTATATTCATTTCTATCTTCATATTTATATTTACAACTAAATGGTTAATAAAAAGAAATGTCCTTTTTATTTTTCTAGTATCTAATTTCATATCTTTATTTACACCAAATTGCAAATAAAAGAAATGTCTTTTCTATGTCAACATTACCGATCTAACAAAATATGAGCATCGCAAATCAATCACAACAACAAACAAATTTCAGTTCACAAATCACAGAGCTGATTTTTATCACATACATATATCGATTTCAAATGGAGAGAAAATAATAATTTAATTAATATTAAAAGAGAAATCTCACATTGCTTTTTAATTCCATATATTTCAGATCCGAATTTTCTTCAAATTCTTGTTTGCTCTGTTTCAGATCTAGTCGGCTTCATGTCGTAGTGTTCTTCAATACGATCGCAATGCAACTTGTTTCGTTAATTTATGACCTTGTATGAAGAAGTTATAGTTGTTAATACATTTGATTTCATTCGAGATAATTAAATAATAATTAACAAATTTAATTACACTTAGGCAAAACGTTGTCCTCTTCTTCCTGTACATCACGATAGCCGAACCCAATTCTTCCACTTCAATCCGCCACCACGCACCATGCCTCGGCCCACCGGAGATCAATCTAAAGCCACCACGACGAAGCGCCGACCACCACCTACCTCTGCCCTAAGCAACGCCGAACTCGCCACCTTCTGCTGCCTCGAAAATTTCTCCAAGCGCCGGTACTTTGGGTCACGATTTTGACCAATCCAGGAAATGGAATCCGATCTCAACCGTTCAAGTGATGGAGCTCGGAAAGTTGAACGATCTTTGGTTTGGATTGATGTTTTAATCTTGTGCAGATTGAGAGAACTTGAGGGATTAATTTCGGACGTTTCTGGCCATAGAACGAGAAGATGGCGGCTGGTTCTATTGTATTAGGGTTAGGTATTGTATGGTGTATTTATACCGTATTTTCTTTTAATTATTAATCCTTTTAATTCGAAAATTTATTTTTGTCAATACGAACTCCAAATCAAACCTAACGAGTGTCGCCCCCAGCTAAAACCCTCATCCCGGACACAATGGAATATGTTTCATAAACCAGTTCGGCTGTTACGATATGTTTTTCTTTAAATTAAATTATAAATAATTCAATTATTAAATTCAAATGTACATTTTAAATCACCGGGGCCACATACGGACTCTAAAAATTACAGAAAAATTATTTCTAGTTATGTTTTGACGATGCAGTCCTAACAAAACTAATTTCGTCGAATTCTGAGACCGTTTGAAAAATGGCCATTTTCTGGTCGATCTGATTTGACTTAAACTGACAAAACACATTTTATTTTGCTACGCTCGCATATTAACTCGAAAAATTCTGGAAAATTAAACTTAACAATAATTTGACATTCCGGTTCCAACAAAAGTGGTTTCGTCGAATGTCGAGGTCGTTTGTAAAATGGCTATTTTTAAGGCTAATATATTATATTAAAATATATATAAATTTTACAGCGACTTTTCTAAATTTTAAACTAGGCATAACTTGCAAATTATAAAGTGAAATTTCAGTTTCTTATATTCGTTGGAAAGATATGATTAAACAGATTTAAATATTTCTTTGTTTCGCTCAATTCTGATTTATTTTGAATCTTGTACATTCAGTCAAAGTTCAAATTCAAATTTTCAAAGTGCAGCGCTGTTTTGAACTCCTTTTAGAATTAAATTAAATTTATTCGTTTTAACTTTGATTAAAATAAATTTTTAGTCGTTATTATTTTAAATAAATAATTTCAAATATTCAATTTCCATTAAAATTTCTAGAATAAAAATTTTAAATTGGCCCCAAAATTCCGGGTTGTTACATGGCATGCAAATAAAACTGGATACGAGATAACAGTAACAGGAGTAGCAGATATACTTAGGTTAAACAGAAGAAACAGAATGATATAAGCTATTACTTTTCACTTCTCTGCACTAATACTAGTGTAACAGGATTAGGTGTTACCCTAATGTCTAAATAGAAACAGAATAATGGGCCTTTACCACCCGAACAGGAGGTACAGGAACAGAAACAGAATAATACTTACGGAAACAGAATGTTAGAATTAGGTGTACACTAGTAAATGGGCATTTACCACTCCAACAGACGGTACCACGCAAAAACAGACAGGTGTTACCACCCAACAGAAACAGATGGTACCCCACAGAACAGACAGAACTAAGTGTACCCTAAATCCTACCCCACGCGATCGGCTCCCTAATACATCAATACCCTGTGTCAGCCCCACAAAAGGGTGTATCATTCCCTAAAGTGGCAACCTTTGAATGACATAGACCTATTTACAGATGTCACGGCGTCTTATATCCTTAGAGGCAGACCGGGATCCATGCACGCACATGACCCGGTTGGAACGCACCATCAACACCCCTCGCCATTATCAAAATGAACCGCTTATAATTAGTTCAGTAATCGTGTCCGGACCCTACCTACTGTTGGGTCATAGTTTTGATACCAGAAAGGGTTACTGACTAATATGGGTCCTAAACAACAGATGACACAAGTATTTTTCCCTCTTAACCTTGTGTCCCCAGACTAACAGATTTCAGATTAACTTGTTTACAAGTTTTTAGACATACAGAGTTCAGGTCAACTAGTTCACAGATCAGAAAATCAAGTTAACAGGTTTTCAGACTAACGGATCAGATGTACAGTTCTTAACAGACTTACAGATTGTCTAACTTTGTATTGGGCCCACCGACTTACGAAACGGGTTTGTTAAATTCATCAATCCGGTTGGTTTAACCCTATTCACCCAAAACGTTTTAAACATCATATTTATCCCAGATTTGCATTAATTAAATATTAATGCACAGACCTCTCACATTAGGTCGGTAACTTGTGGCCGCTGGATATGCCGGGTGGTTCCGGGCAGACTTCTGCCACAAGCCAGACCTAACCTCGTGTCTAAGCATATTTTAGTTATGCCTACGACCTCTCACATTAGACTGACAGTTTGCGGTCGCTGGTTAAGCCGGTTGGTTCCGGACAGGCTTCTACCACAAACAGAGTCTAACCTCGTGTCATAGCCAATTCATTCCAATACAGATTTTTCAGATATCAGACTAATTCTGTTTATTTAACAGATTAAACTTCTTCACAGGCTACAACAGATTGATCAAATTCCCATGTTTTACTAAATCTTAGGTCGAGCCTACGGATTTCCATACCCAGAATACCATTATCTAGTTTTCAACAGATCAGACAATTCAACAGATAACAGATCTATCAGTTTAAGCGATTCAACAGATTTAGAAGATAACAGATTTAGCAGTTTAGGCAATTCAACAGATTTAGCAGATAACGGATTAGGCAATTTAACAGATTTAGTAGATAACAGATTTAGCAGATTATATATATCTAAAACTCTATTTACATATCTTGCCTAATTATAAATTTAGCATAAACTTACATGCCCAAATCAAGGTCATAATTCATAATGCAATGTATGCCCCAAATTTTAGTCTTAATATTCCCATTTACAGTTCATGTCAAAACTAGATTTAATATTCTAGTTTACCATTTATGTCCAAGACTAATATACATGTAAATCATTCACTATTGTAGCCAATTCAGATTATGCCAACATATTTATTATGCCAAATTAACTTAATTAAGCTACGTCCAATCCCCGTATAACATGTTTTCACAAGTTCTCTAAGTACTCATGAAATGGCACTAACAAAAGAAATAGGGGATAAGCACAAGAATTGATATAAAAGAATAGGCATGCAATAATGAACCAAATACAATAATAATGGCCCCAATAGGCTTGATGTACATAACAGTGAATGAGAATAAACTAGCCAAGTTACAAACTAAATATGAGATCTAACATAATTAAGGGAATAAGCATAAGAAACTAACTACAATAGTTATAGGCAACTAACACAATAGTCATGAGCGACTAATCACAATAGTTTCTTATTCAATGTCATAGGCAATAGTCTCATAGTCATGAATCATAGTCATAGGCAATAGTCTCATAGGCATGAATCATAGTCATAGGCAATAGTCTCAAAGGCAACAGTTTCATGTCCAATTATGCATTATTCATTATTTGTCCCAAAATCTAGCGTTCGTGCGTTAATCTCTTATGAGATTCGGCGTAGGCTCGTAGTAGCCTGGCTATAGAACAGAAAGAAGAAAGAGGTACAGAATAGTCACAGAGAAACAGATCTGACAGATAAGAATATACATAACCTCAGATTCAGATCTATAACCATGTCAAGATCATAATTAAAGTTCATATATAAAAATAACTGTACTCACAATCAAAAAGGAAAGTCTTGATTTCTGGTATCTGAGTTCTGACACTGAATAGCGTTCCTTTGGCATAGACTATCGATTAGATTAGAAAATAGTTGTTCCCTTTTAACTTTATTCAGATTGGAAGAAGATCCTAGTTTTGATTCCAGCAGAGTAACCACGCCATTATTTTATTTAATAAGAACGGAGGCAGAGTATAGGAATGAAATTGTGCAGCATAAGGTTGGAGAAGAATGGTGTAAAGAGAAGGGGGCTAGGGGGCTGTTTATATAGGATTAGGCGGACGAATCTAGACAGAAAACTAGACCAGATACATCAGAATGAACCCAGGCTCAAACCTGGGTTTCAGCACCAGGTCGACCCCCAGGTCGACCATAGGGTCGACCTGGTCCTTGGGAGGTTGACCATAGTGTCGACCCCAAGGTCGACCTGGTCCTGGGCGGGAAAATTCCTGCCCAGTCTGCGCTGGAGTTTGAATTCGAATTTCGAATTTGAATTTCGAGCTGTTTTCGATTCTGAAAATCTCTAAAAATTCGGAGGGTCATATCTCCCTCATACGGACTCCGTTTCTCGAAAACTCAGACTCGTTTCCAAGCAGAATTTCGAGACGAACGCAATGGCGCAACCCGTCTCCCTTGATTCTTATTTTAAAATTAATTATTCTCTGATTTGTTACTTATACATTCACAGAAAATACGAGGTGTTACATTCTCCCCTCCTTAAAGGATTTCGTCCCCGAAATCTTCAAGTTAAGAAGAATGTGTCCTACCATCCAGTCATCCATCTACTCAACCATCATCCACAAGCATCCATTTTCCTTAGAAAACTTCTAATGTTGTATGAACATATGCAAAAGTGTGTGTATATGTTCCTTATCTAATGCAAAGATCAGGCGGTCCACTGATTCAGTTGACCTCCTTAATGCGAATTATTTCAGTGCCATGAGTCCAACATGTATGCAATTTTCCTATTTGATCCATATCATTCTTGTATGAGTGACAACCATTCATTCATATGCAACATCCATGTGATGAGTCAATCATTTTACATCCACAAAAATTGAGAATGCGCACACATCCATATGTAGTATGAGAGTGTTTTCGAGCCGATCTAGTGCCTAGTGTGTGTATATGCATCCACGAGCAACCACTAGCAACCAATTGCATCCACTTGCAACCGTCAAACATAACATGTCTCAAACACATGTTTACATCCATAGGATTCCTATCTATAGGTCGAAGACTCGATCGATAGGATACAGATGGGAGCGAGTACAGATAAAACAAAAACTTGGTTTCCATTAGTCATTGGTTGAGAGACTAATTCCCCTAAGTATCAACCCCGAAGACTGAAATCAACATCAGATTGACAACCAGAGGATTAACCTCTTTAAACAATGTCAAAACTGGAAATCTTAACCTTAACAGAAATATTCAGGTATTTACATATTACTGGTACGGATCATATTACCAAATGATTCATAGGAAACTAAGCATGATAAAAGCCCAGAATGTATGCTTCATAGTCAACTTAACGCTCAACATAGACACCCAACTTATCAAAATTAGATGATTCATAACCCTTATGGGTCTGAGTCTATAGCGGAATCAGAAGTAATGCTAGTATTAAAGTGCAGAGTATCGATTACAGAATCAAAATGCCAGAATCAGAAAAGAGTTTTAACTCAATAATCAGATAAAGAAATTAAACCTCCTACAGAAAGTTTTCCTATTTCTATCCTATCCACTAGCCTCGAGAGTGTTCATCTGCCCTCCAGAAGTTGGTCCTACCCTCTGCCCTTGCCCTCGTTTCTTCGGGCAGTCCCTAGTGAAGTGTCCCATCTCACCATAGTTGAAGCAAGTGCCCTTTCTTTTTCTGCAATCCGTGTTCAGATGAGTCGAGCTTCCACAAGTAAAGCACTTTTTCTCCTTCTTATCTTAAGACTTCTCATCCTTCTTTTGTGTTTCCTTTTTGGGCCATGCTTTATTGTTCTGTGGTTCTTCATTCTTTGCCTCTTTCTTGCCCTTGTCTTCCTCGTGTAGTAGTGCCATGTCCACCAATCTCTCGTAAGTCGCTCCCATGGGTACATGGGTCATGGCTAGGCTGTGCAGTGGCTCGTTCAATCCTTTAACAAAGCGGAGAGCCTTTTTATGCTGAGTGTTGACTAAATCCAGTCCAAACCTAGCCAGTTGGTTGAACTGGTTGACGTATTCCTTGACCGTCATGCTCCCTTGCTTAAGAGATAAGAACTTCTCCACCTGCAGACTTCGCTCAGCTTGTGAGAGGAATCTCATCTCAAATCTCATCCTGAAATCCTCCCAAGTTTCCATCGGTCTCTCAGCATGGGTAACCTCCCACCAATAAGAAGCTTCGTCTTTAAGCAACCACACTGCCAATCTTACCTTTTTCCTGTCGTCCACCTCGAAAATGACGAACAAATCTTCGGTCTCCTTCAGCCAGTTCCTTGCTGCCACGAAGGATTCAGTTCCATAGAAGTCTTTTCCACCCATAGCCTTAAAGTCTCTACACGTCTTGGCGAAAACATTTCCACGAGGAGGAGGAGGGGGAGGAGGTGGTACCGCTGCTACTAGGGGAGGAATATCTGATGGGCCTGTACCGTTGGCCTTAGCCTCTAAGTACCTCCTGAACCAGCCAGGTATTGACACACCCTCTGGAAGGTTAAGATTCCCAGACATGTTGAAACAAAAGAAAAAGGATTCAAAACGGAGAACTGAAAAGATAGATATATGGCTTTCGGAGATTATGTTTTTCAAAATAAGCTTTATTTTTGAAAATACTTCCTTTTTAAAACCTTTTTGAAAATAGTTTTTCAAAAACTTTACCCAATCTGGTAACCTTCGGCTCTGATACCAAGTGTAACACCCCACCTCCGTCAAGGTCACTCACAAAGGGAATGCCTTAACTTTGATGGAGCGTTTTAGTAGACAGAACATAATATTACAAGAACAGATACATAAAGCAGTACTAGAAAATTTTACAACTTTATTATAGCGGAAAACAGAAATCAGTTTGGCTACATCCTTCAAAATCACTTTACCAAAACTCAAATACATATATATATATATATATATATATATATATATATATATATCATCCTTTTTCAAAAGCCCTCAGAGTACAAAACTTTAAAATCATAATCCCCACAGAAGATGCTATAAGAAGTCAAGCCATACCTTAAGCACTTCAAGTACTTCAAGCAGAAGAAATCCGGATCAAGCTAAAGTATTCCCTCCTTGGAAACCTAGGGGGGGGGGACGAAAAGGAAAGGGGCAAAAAACAAACGAGGTCAGACATAAAGTCTGGCGAGTCCAGTGATTTCCAGCATATGAACAGATAATAATAATCATGGCATGCAAATAAAACTGGATGCGAGATAACGGTAATAGGAATAGCAGATATACTTAGGTTAAACAGAAGAAACAGAATGATATAAGCTATTACTTTTCACTTCTCTGCACTAATACTAGTATAACAGGATTAGGTGTTACCCTAATGTCTAAACAGAAACAGAATAATGGGCTTTTACCACCCGAACAGAAGGTACAGGAACAGAAACAGAATAATACTTACGGAAACAGAATGTTAGAATTAGGTGTACACTAGTAAATGGGCCTTTAACACCCCTAATAGACGGTACCACGCAGAAACAGACAGGTGTTACCACCCAACAGAAACAGACGGTACCCCACAGAACAGACAGAACTAAGTGTACCCTAAATCCTACCCCACGCGATCGGCTCCCTAATACATAAATACCCTGTGGCAGCCCCACAAAAGGGTGTATCATTCCCTAAAGTGGCAACCTTTGAATGACACAGACCTATTTACAGATGTCACGGTGTCTTATATCCTCAGAGGCAGACCGGGATCCATGCACACACATGACCCGGTTGGAACGCACCATCAACACCCCTCGCCATTATCAGAATGAACCGCTTATAATTAGTTCAGTAAGCGTGCTCGGACCCTACCTACTGTTGGGTCATAGTTTTGATACCAGAAAGGGTTACTGACTAATATGGGTCCCAAACAACAGATGACACAAATATTTTTCCCTCCTAACCTTGTGTCCCCAGACTAACAGATTTCAGATTAACTTGTTTACAAGTTTTCAGACATACAGAGTTCTAGTCAACTAGTTCACAGATCAGAAAATCAAGTTAACAGGTTTTCAGACTAACGGATCAGATGTACAGTTCTTAACAGACTTACAGATTGTCTAACTTTGTATTGGGCCCACCGACTTACGAAATGGGTTTGTTAAATTCATCAATCTGGTTAGTTTAACCCTATTCACCCAAAACGTTTCAGACATCATATTTATCCCAGATTTGCATTAATTAAATATTAATGCACAGACCTCTCACATTAGGTCAGTAGCTTGTGGCCGCTGGATATGTCGGGCGGTTCCGGGCAGACTTCTTCCACAAGCCAGACCTAACCTCGTGTCTAAGCATATTTTAGTTATGCCTACGACCTCTCACATTAGATTGACAGTTTGCGGTCGCTGGTTAAGCTGGTTGGTTCCGGGCAGGCTTCTACCACAAGCAGAGTCTAACCTCGTGTCATAGCCAATTCATTCCAATACAGATTTTTCAGATATCAGACTAATTCTTTTTATTTAACAGATTAAACTTCTTCACAGGCTACAACAGATTGATCAAATTTCCATGTTTTACTAAATCTTAGGTTGAGCCTACGGATTTCCATACCCAGATTACCATTATCTAGTTTTCAACAGATCAAACAATTCAACAGATAGCAGATCTAGCAGTTTAAGCGATTCAACAGATTTAGAAGATAACAGATTTAGCAGTTTAGGCAATTCAACAGATTTAGCAGATAACGAATTAGGCAATTTAACAGATTTAGCAGATTATATATATCTAAAACTCTATTTACATATCTTGCCTAATCATAAATTTAGCATAAACTTACATGCCCAAATCAAGGTCATAATTCACAATGCAATATATGCCCCAAATTTTAGTCTTAATATTCCCATTTACAGTTCATGTCAAAACTAGATTTAATATTCTAGTTTACCATTTAAGTCCAAGACTAATATACATGTAAATCATTCACTATTATAGCCAATTCAGATTATGCCAACATATTTATTATGCCAAATTAACTTAATTAAGCTACGCCCAATCCCCGTATTACATGTTTCCACAAGTTTTCTAAGTACTCATGAAATGACACTAACAAAAGAAATAGGGGATAAGCACAAGAATCGATATAAAAGAATAGGCATGCAATAATGAACCAAATACAATAATAATGGCTCCAATAGGCTTGATGTACATAACAGTGAATGGGAATAAACTAGCCAAGTTACACACTAAATATGAGATCTAACATAATTAAGGGAATAGGCATAAGAAACTAACTACAAAAGTTATAGGCAACTAACCACAATAGTCATGGGCGACTAATCACAATAGTTTCTTATTCAATGTCATAGGCAATAGTCTCATAGTCATGAATCATAGTCATAGGCAATAGTCTCATAGGCATGAATCATAGTCATAGGCAATAGTCTCAAAGGCAACAGTTTCATGTCCAATTATGTATTATTCATTATTTGTCCCAAAATTTAGCGTTCGTGCATTAATCTCTTATGAGATTCGGCGCAGGCTCGTAGTAGCCTGGCTATAGAACAGAAAGAAGAAAGAGGTAGAGAATAGTCACAGAGAAACAGATCTGACAGATAAGAATATACATAACCTCAGATTCAGATCTATAACCATGTCAAGATCATAATTAAAGTTCATATCTAAAAATAACTGTACTCACAATCAAAAAGGAAAGTCTTGATTTCTGGTATCTGAGTTCTAACACTGAATAGCGTTCCTTTGGCGTAGACTATCGATTAGATTAGAAAATAGTTGTTCCCTTTTAACTTTATACAGATTGGAAGAAGATCCTAGTTTTGATTCCAGCAGAGTAACGACGCCATTATTTTATTTAATAAGAACGGAGGCAGAGTATAGGAATGAAATTGTGCAGCATAAGGTTAGAGAAGAATGGTGTAAAGAGAATGGGGCTAGAGGGCTGTTTATATAGGATTAGGCGGACGAATCTAGACAGAAAACTAGACCAGATACATCAGAATGAACCCAGGCTCAAACCTGGGTTTCAGCACCAGGTCGACCATAGGGTCGACCTGGTCCCTGGGAGGTCGACCATAGTGTCGACCCCCAGGTCGACCTGGTCCTGGGCGGGAAAATTCCCACCTAGTCTGCGCTGGAGTTTGAATTCAAATTTCGAGCTGTTTTCGATTCTGAAAATCTCTAAAACTTCGGAGGGTCATATCTCCCTCATACGGACTTCGTTTCTCGAAAACTCGGACTCATTTCCAAGAAGAATTTCGAGACGAACGCAATGGCGCAACCCATTTCCCTTGATTCTTATTTTAAAAATTAATTATTCTCTAATTTGTTACTTATACATTCACAGAAAATACGGGGTGTTACATTTATTCACCCTACATATATAAGTAGATTTTACATGTGAATCTATTTAATCTAGGGTTTTAAATTCGGGTCATCACAGCTGCCGAGGAGATGCACCCTCCAATTATCTGTGCTTTCTTATTATACCTTTTTGGTTCTGCATTTTTCAGTAACAATATGGATACTATTAGACTTAGTTATTTAGATGGACGTAACAACCCAAAGTTCAATAGACCGATTTTTTTTCTTTCAAAAACCCCTATATATTAAAGCTCGAGTTGGCTTATCTGGTATCCTGCAGAAAAGACAGATATAATAAATATATCAGAGCTCGATAAAATATCTCACAATGGAATGGATAAAATATAATAATCACATATAGCCATACCTAAATAATGACATTGCCTAACAGGTGTCCAAAGGCTACCAAATCTCTGCCATAAATCTGACTTACGAGTATGTTATGAGCGGCGGGAGAGGGGGTGGGGGGACACAAAGTTCTGGTGAGAGGACAAATTATGCATTTTGAAATAATCCTACATATACAACTCAGTTACATTTTCTTAATTATTAGGTTATTCGGGTTAACAGCGCTCTAGGTTCTGCACACACATCGCACCCATCTACTTCCAAGTAGATTACACCTAATATATATACCTCACATCTCAAGGTACTCCCGATAGTACCCTCCTCGTACGGTTTCCACCATCACACCACCGAAGTATGCACTACCTCCATCCTACGCCAAATCACATATAGAAATCTATATCGTTATGCCATGCAATCATACATAACTACCATCGCTATGCCATGTAAGCGTAAAGATCTCATATTCGAACTCCTCGGCCGAATCACGTCTCAACACGGACTAATGCCCTAATTTCTACAATACACCACCCAGTGCGTGTATCTATACCCTCACACGAATGTACTGCCTACTATAACCCGAGTCCCGTAGTAGGGCTACATCCAATGCACGGAACTCAGTAGAGAGCTTTCAATATATGTAAAGGACTGCTTCATTAGGCCTACAATACAAATATTCACATATGGTTTGTCTCTTTTCATGGTGGCTATGGCCCCTGTAACACCCCGTAATTCTATAACATTAAGTTTCTCAAATTAAAGTATAATTAAATTTTAAATTTAGAATCAAGGGAAATGGGTTGCGCCATTGCGTTCGTCTCGAAATTCTGCTTGGAAACGAGTCCGAGTTTTCGAGAAACGGAGTCTGTATGAGGGAGATATGACCCTCCGAAGTTTCAAGGATTTTCAGAACAGAAAAACAGCTCGAATCTGAATTCGAAATTCGAATTCAAACCCCAGCGCAGACTGGGCGGGAATTTTCCCTCCGAGGACCAGGTCGACCTGGGTGTGACGGCCCGCCCCGCACCAACCGACGTTTACTCCAAAGGTGCGCTGTACACATGTCCAGTTAGCACGGAACGGGTCGCCAGAAGGAAAAGGAAGAAGGAAACGAACATACAAGGAACCTGTAGAATGTCTCACAGCGCATAGGACAAAATATAATAATAACATACTTGACATAAAACAGGAGAGACAGTGCATAAGCTGAAAATCAGAACTAAACATCATCGCAGCGGAAATCCAGAATACAGCTTATTACAACTTTTCAACTATCTCAAAGCAAAGTAAGATAAATGAGGTACACTACTAATGCCCAAGTAGCGACCACCAACGACACAGGGAGAATGTGTATATATATATATATAATACGTGGAAGCCTCCTGCCCGCCTCCGAATCAGCTACTCGCGCATCACCAGCTAACCTGTCTCTAGTCTGCTCGTGTGAGCACCCAGAGTAATAAGAGGAGACATAAAACTCTGGGTCAGACATAAAGCCTAGTATGAGCGATAAGCATCTAAAGTGAACAATAACAGGTAGACTAAAACATACCTGAACCTGGACCTGCAACCAAAGAGTTAGCACTACATACTGTACAACACTCTAAGGCATCATATCAATCAATATAAAGATACGGAGGTGGGGGAGGTGTGCATGTCATATTGATGGCAAACAATCAAGCATAGCATCCATCCTCACATCTCTCACTCAGTGCGTAAAGTATACGATATTCACCACTTCGATCACCCAACATACCCTGCTATGATCACTTTGCCCCATGAAGTCATAAATGACTTCACTGCACTAATAACATAGCCACAAATCCTTCGCTATGTCCACTTTGCCCCATGGAGTCTCAAGAACCCCACTGCACTGGCTCATAGCCTTACTAATCCTTACTATGTCCACTTGCCCCATGGAGTTATTCACCCCATCTGCGCTGGCTCATAGTCTTACTACGCATCACCTTGCCCCTCAGGTCATAATGACCCTACTGCACTGATAACGTAGTCTTGCTACCATCACTTTGCCTCTCAGGTCATAATGACCCTACTGCACTGATAAGTAGCCCATCATTCTTAGTGGTGAATCGAAGTTATGAACGTCGACAACTCCTTAGCACACGTCCCGCAGCAAAGTCCAACCGTGAAGTGAACTCGTTGGTTCCCAACTGGTTCCGGGATCATGAGCTCTAACTTCCATTCGGACTACCTTTGCATCTCGGGTTATTGGTCATCACCAGATCGGATCGGATCGGGTCGCCTTCAGCATTCATCATTGGATCGGGTCGCGCCTCCTACGTCGGATCGGGTCGCACTCCCCATCGTCTCGTAAATCCAGTCTCCATCGAATCGGGTCTCCACTTCTGGTCGGATCGTGAATACCCCATACGGATCGGATCGCGCTCCTCCGTCGTCTCGTTGTGCATCGGATCGTGGATGTTGCCTTCCTCTAGTCGGATCGTGATACGAAGCACGAGTGGATCGGATCGGGTCGTAATGCTCATTGGCGATCCGGGTCGGAGTACTTCAATTTGGGCACGGTGCTGCATCGATTCGCTTCGTGGGCCTTGCACAGTCGGTTCGGTTCGGAGGAGGTGACTCGACTCATGGTGATGTCCCATGGTCCCATAGGGCGATCCGATCGTCCCTCAACCCCCTATGCGATCCGAACCCCTGCACCTTGTCCAGCGAGCTGTTTACGCCCCTCGACGGCGTTTTCGACCGTTCCAACTATTCTAGACAGTCACAAAGCATTTCATACAGTCATAGCAACATACATAATCAACCACAAACATCAAAACATCAATATGATAGGTAAAAAGGGATCAAACATACCCAAAATCCCAAACTTCCCCTTAAGCATATTTAGGTGAAACTAATGATAGGATTATCAAAACTTAACCAAATTAACTCAAATTCATATCAGAGGTCTAAAACTTCATTCCGAATTTTATAAACATTTTTCCAAAATTTTATCATGTTTAAATTCGCTAATTAACACTAATCAACCCTAATTAGCCATAATTAGTGCAAAACTAAGCAAATCACTCACCTTAGCCACAAAACAAACTAAGATCTGAAATAATTCTCTGATTTGATGTGAATCTCAGTGCCAAACAGCAGCTCCTTTGTTGCTTTGGTGAAGATCCTTCTTGATTAGGGGTTGCTAAGCCAAATCCTTAACCAAAAGATGATTTGGAGGTGATTTAGAGGTTGGAGGCCATTTTTAGGGTTCCTTGGTGATAAGTGGAGGCTAGAAAACTGAAATGGAATGATTCTCCATCTCATTTCAGCCCTCCCATAACCCTAATCCCGAAATGGGTTATGGGCCTATTCACTAATCACCCGATTTGGCCGGGTTAAGCAGTTTTTCACCCTCCAAACCTTGTTTCAGCCATATCTCCCAAACGGTAAGTCCGTTTGGCTAATGTGACCACTCTACGGAAAGAGAAACTATCAAACGAATCAAATGGAAGTGGTTTCAGGTCAAAATTCCTTTCCAATCAAAAGTTATGGCCAAAACAGTACCAACTAGGGGCAAAATGGTCATTTAAAAATCGACAAAAATCATAAGCATGGGAAATGACTCTGATAGATGTTTCCCAAAGTTACATGACCATACGACTTCACATGGGAAAGAAATAAATATTCTACAATCCTATGATGTGTAGAATACGGGTCATTACACTCTCCCCCCCTTAAGAAATTTCGCCCCCGAAATTCCCCAATCCAAACATACACACAGATTCCCGCATGCCTATCAATCATAAAGCAACAATCAAACATGCAAATAAGCAAAGCAAGTCTATCCTAGCATGCGGAAAACTAAATTGCAAAGTAAATCTTACCAGGCAAAGAGTTCTGGATAAGCCTTCCTAATGCTCTCCTCTGTCTCCCAAGTACAATCATTCTCGTTCTCGCCCCACTGAACCTTGACTAGCTTCACCGCCTTCCTTCGAAGTTGCTTCGAATCATGCCCCACAATACGAATCGGCTTGCGGTTCCCAACCGCCTCAGGTTCTACTTCGAAGTCCTCTAACTGATCAGGTGAAATAGTCACATCTGAGTCGTGAACGAACTTCCTCAGCTGGGAAACATGAAATACATTATGAACTCCCGCTATTTGCTCTGGTAAGCCAACTCTATATGCCAAATTCCCGACTAGTTCAAGAACAGGGAATGGGCCCACAAATCTTGGTGCTAACTTGCCTCTCCTGCCAAATCGAATCACGCTCTTCAACGGAGAGATCTTTACAAACACCAAGTCACCAATGGAGAATTTCAAGTCTCTTCTCCTCTTATCAGCATAGCTTTTCTGTTTATCTTGAGCAGCTTTCATTCGTTGTTGAATGATCTTAATCTTATCTGAAGTTTCCCTCACCACATCTGGTCCAAGCACAAACTTCTCGCCAGTCTCTATCCAACATGATGGTGAGTTGCACGGTCTTCCATACAAAGCTTCATATGGAGCCATACCGATACTGGATTGGTAGCTATTATTATATGCAAACTCTACTAGATGCAAATGGTCATCCCATGATCCACCAAAATCCAATATACAAGCTCTCAAGAGATCTTCCAATATACGATTCACCCTCTCCGTCTGACCGTCGGTCTGAGGATGATATGCGGTACTGAGATGTAATCCTGACCCTAGAGCCTCTTGTAAGCTCTTCCAAAACCCACTAGTGAACAACGGGTCTCGGTCACTCACAATGCTTTTGGGTACTCCATGAAATCTCACTACCCACTTCATATACAATTCTGCCAACTTGGCTGCCGTTCTGGTCGATTTGACTGGTATAAATCTTGCGCTTTTAGTCATTCGATCTACAATTACCCAAATGCTATCATATCCCGATCTAGTCCTTGGTAAACCATCGATGAAATCCATCGAGACTTGCTCCCATTTCCATTCGGGAATTTCTAATGGTTGCAATAACCCACTAGGCTTCTTTTGCTCGGCTTTAACTAGCTGGCAATTCATGCATTTGGATATAAACTTCCCAACGTCTTTTTTCATCCCTTCCCAGTAGTAGGTTCGCTTCATGTCTCGATACATCTTATTACCACCGGGATGCATAGTCAGTTTTGAGTGATGACATTCCCTAAGCACTTCATCTCTCAAACCATTCACGTTGGGCACAACTAGTCTTCCATCCTTCCGAAGCCATCCATCTCGATCAAGCCCATACACATTCATCTCCTCATCAACTCCCATTTCTAACTTGGAGATGATTTCTAATAGGTTAGGATCGTCCCTCTGGCTAGAACCAATCCGCTCTATCAAAGTGGGTCTGATCGTCAAACTAGCTAGCATAACTGGATCCAATTCGCATCTTGGTCTGAAATCAAACCCCGCGATAAACTCCAGTTGCTTCCATTCAAGAAACATTGCCCCTAAGCTGGCATGTCTCCTACTCAAGGCATCGGCTACCGCATTACCCTTCCCAGGTGTATACGTGATATCAAAATCATACGAAGCCAAAAACTCTAACCATCTCTGCTGACGGAGATTTAGATCTTTCTGAGAGAAGAGATACTTTAACGATTTGTGATCGGTAAATAGCTCAAATCTTTCTCCCAAGAGATAGTGTCTCCACATCTTCAGCGCAAATACAATCGCTGCCAATTCCAAATCATGGGTAGGGTACTTCTTCTCATGCGGCTTTAGCTGTCGACTAGCATAAGCAACAACCCTACCTCCTTGCATCAATACAGCCCCCAGTCCGGTACCACAAGCATCTGTGTATACCGTCATCTCTTCATTCCCTTTAGAAATGACTAACACTGGCGCACGCGTCAACCTCTCCTTTAGACTTTTGAAGGCATCCTCACACACTCCGTCCCAGACGAAGGACTGATTCTTCTTAGTCAACTGAGTCAACGGTGCTGCAATCTTGGAGAAGTCCTGGATAAACTTACGGTAATATCCGGCTAATCCCAAGAAACTTCTTACATCTGTAGCATTCTTGGGCATAGGCCAATCCTGTACCGTAGCCACCTTCGCAGGGTCCACGGCAATACCACACTCTGAAACAACATGACCCAAGAATCTCACTTCCCTTCTCCAAAAATGACACTTAGAGAATTTCGCTTTCAATTGGTGTTTCCTCAACACCTCCATCACTATCCTCAAGTGCCCCTTGTGTTCCTCCTCTGTCCTTGAATATACAAGGATATCATCCACGAACACAAGAACAAACTTATTCAACTGATCTCTGAATACTCGATTCATAAGATCCACAAAATAGGCTGGTGCATTGGTCAACCCAAACGGCATGACCAACCACTCATAAAATCCATACGGCGTCCTAAATGCCGTTTTCGGAACACTCTCATCCGCCACTCTTAGCTGATGAAATCCTGTCGCGAGGTCCAACTGGGAGAACACTCTTGCTCCTTCCAGCTGATCAAACAAATCATCTATCCGTGGTAGAGGATACTTATTCTTCCTCGTCACCTTATTCAACTCGCGATAGTCCACACACAAACGAAGGGAACCATCTGCCTTAGTGGCAAACACAACTGGTGCTCCCCACTCGGAGACACTCCTTCTAATCAATCCCTTCTTCAAAAGATTGCTGACTTGCACCCCGAGCTCTCGCTGCTCCCTTGGTGCCATACGACGAACTGGCATCACTATAGGTCTGGCATCTTTCACTAAATCAATACGGAACTCAATCTCTCGGTGTGGTGGAAGCCCGGTCACCTCCTCGAAGACGTCCGGATACTGGCCAACCACGGGCACATCTGACAACTCATCCTGCGGGATGTCGAGGGAATTTACAAAACTAGCCATAACCCCATCACTAGGTAGACTACCAAACACTACCCTCCGCCCATCATCCGCCCTCACTGTCACCAAAAAGCCCTCACAGTCTACCACCACCCCGTATCTTTGGAGCCAATCGACTCCCAATATAATGCCATACCCAGTAAAGCCCAAAACAAAGCAATCACATACAAACATACCATGACTCGATAAGACCAAATTCCTGCAAATCATACTAAGGCTAGTCGAACCCCCAATCGGGTTCGTCACAATCAATGGTCTATCGACTATCTCGGGTTCCAGTCCCAACCTATCTACCAGGTCACTAGATATGAAGGAACGGGAAGCCCCAGTATCAAACAAAACTCGAACTGGTATATCATAAATAGAAAGCATACCTTGAATAACAACATTCTTCCCTTTCTCCGCCGCAGTTGGGGCATTCGACGAAGAAGGAATAGCATCAAGAGCATACGCTTTCACAATCTGCTTCTCCTTAAGAGGTTGCGGACACTTATCCTTCTGATGTCCCACTTGACCACAGTTGTAGCACTTCCTTTCCGCTGGCTTGGCCCGACATTCCTTAGCGTAATGGCCTTTCTTTCCACAGCTGAAGCACTCAACATCCTTCTTGCTCTTTTTCTGGCCACCTTTTGATTGGTCCTGCTTCCTCTTATTCTGAGAGCTATTCTTGCCTCCACCGCCCGCTTGCGACTTTGGCCCTTCTGCAGATGCAGCCTCAGTCTTTGACTTAGGGTAAAGGCTCTCTGATCTCAAAGCTTTCCCCACGATCGATTCAAAAGTCTCATCGATGTGGTTAATGAGCCTCTCCCCCAAGTACCCATCCAGACCAGTAATGAACTTCTCATTCTTCTTCTCAGGAGTATCGATAAGAGACAGTCCATACTTCGATAAAGTGTCGAACTCAGCAATATAATCAGAAACTGCCCTGCCACCCTGCTTGAGTTCCAGGAACCTCTTGAACAACACCGACTTCTGGGCAGCTGGAATAAACTTCTCGCTAAAGCGAGCCTTGAACTGAACCCAAGTAACTTGGTCCTCTGGAGTAGCTGTTCTAATGGCATTCCACCAATTCATCGCTCGCCCTTGCAGCTGGCGAGACGCTAGCCTTCTCTTCATCGCATCCTCAAGACCCAAGTCATCAAAGATACGATCACAGCTATCCATCCAATCTTGAACATCTGTGGCCGACTCCGTTCCGTGGAACGGCTTCCCACCAAGATTAGTGTAAACTTTGCACAACTTGGCAAAATCGACCCTAGGCGCCTGCACTACTGGGCCAACACCAGCTCCGGGATTGGGAACTGCCCCTTGCACTTCTCTAAGCATGTCTCTCATGAGGTTGGTAAACATCGCCCTCATGTCAGCGGCATTCCCATTATTGGCCCCTCTACCGGTACCTCTAACATGTCGGCTCATCGTCAATCTGAAAAAGGAAAACGATCAACGACCCCATAGTGGTACTAGTGCAGTGCAACTTCATTCTTATACTACTAATAGTATATATATACATAGCTTTTGAAAACCAAAGTAATCACAAATACGCGCTCTTATATACGTACTAACTCTCCCTAGTGTCTTTCCCCAGGTTAACTACGCAACCTAGAGCTCTGATACCAAGTGTGACGGCCCGCCCCGCACCAACCGACGTTTACTCCAAAGGTGCGCTGTACACATGTCCAGTTAGCACGGAACGGGTCGCCAGAAGGAAAAGGAAGAAGGAAACGAACATACAAGGAACCTGTAGAATGTCTCACAGCGCATAGGACAAAATATAATAATAACATACTTGACATAAAACAGGAGAGACAGTGCATAAGCTGAAAATCAGAACTAAACATCATCGCAGCGGAAATCCAGAATACAGCTTATTACAACTTTTCAACTATCTCAAAGCAAAGTAAGATAAATGAGGTACACTACTAATGCCCAAGTAGCGACCACCAACGACACAGGGAGAATGTGTATATATATATAATACGTGGAAGCCTCCTGCCCGCCTCCGAATCAGCTACTCGCGCATCACCAGCTAACCTGTCTCTAGTCTGCTCGTGTGAGCACCCAGAGTAATAAGAGGAGACATAAAACTCTGGGTCAGACATAAAGCCTGGTATGAGCGATAAGCATCTAAAGTGAACAATAACAGGTAGACTAAAACATACCTGAACCTGGACCTGCAACCAAAGAGTTAGCACTACATACTGTACAACACTCTAAGGCATCATATCAATCAATATAAAGATACGGAGGTGGGGGAGGTGTGCATGTCATATTGATGGCAAACAATCAAGCATAGCATCCATCCTCACATCTCTCACTCAGTGCGTAAAGTATACGATATTCACCACTTCGATCACCCAACATACCCTGTTATGATCACTTTGCCCCATGAAGTCATAAATGACTTCCACTGCACTGATAACATAGCCACAAATCCTTCGCTATGTCCACTTTGCCCCATGGAGTCTCAAGAACCCCACTGCACTGGCTCATAGCCTTACTAATCCTTACTATGTCCACTTGCCCCATGGAGTTATTCACCCCATCTGCGCTGGCTCATAGTCTTACTACGCATCACCTTGCCCCTCAGGTCATAATGACCCTACTGCACTGATAACGTAGTCTTGCTACCATCACTTTGCCCCTCAGGTCATAATGACCCTACTGCACTGATAAGTAGCCCATCATTCTTAGTGGTGAATCGAAGTTATGAACGTCGACAACTCCTTAGCACACGTCCCGCAGTAAAGTCCAACCGTGAAGTGAACTCGTTGGTTCCCAACTGGTTCCGGGATCTTGAGCTCTAACTTCCATTCGGACTACCTTTGCATCTCGGGTTATTGGTCATCACCAGATCGGATCGGATCGGGTCGCCTTCAGCATTCATCATTGGATCGGGTCGCGCCTCCTACGTCGGATCGGGTCGCACTCCCCATCGTCTCGTAAATCCAGTCTCCATCGAATCGGGTCTCCACTTCTGGTCGGATCGTGAATACCCCATACGGATCGGATCGCGCTCCTCCGTCGTCTCGTTGTGCATCGGATCGTGGATGTTGCCTTCCTCTAGTCGGATCGTGATACGAAGCACGAGTGGATCGGATCGGGTCGTAATGCTCATTGGCGATCCGGGTCGGAGTACTTCAATTTGGGCACGGTGCTGCATCGATTCGCTTTGTGGGCCTTGCACAGTCGGTTCGGTTCGGAGGAGGTGACTCGACTCGTGGTGATGTCCCACGGTCCCATAGGGCGATCCGATCGTCCCTCAACCCCCTATGCGATCTGAACCCCTGCACCTTGTCCAGCGAGCTGTTTACGCCCCTCGACGGCGTTTTCGACCGTTCCAACTATTCTAGACAGTCACAAAGCATTTCATACAGTCATAGCAACATACATAATCAACCACAAACATCAAAACATCAATATGATAGGTAAAAAGGGATCAAACATACCCAAAATCCCAAACTTCCCCTTAAGCATATTTAGGTGAAACTAATGATAGGATTATCAAAACTTAACCAAATTAACTCAAATTCATATCAGAGGTCTAAAACTTCATTCCGAATTTTATAAACATTTTTCCAAAATTTTATCATGTTTAAATTCGCTAATTAACACTAATCAACCCTAATTAGCCATAATTAGTGCAAAACTAAGCAAATCACTCACCTTAGCCACAAAACAAACTAAGATCTGAAATAATTCTCTGATTTGATGTGAATCTCAGTGCCAAACAACAGCTCCTTTGTTGCTTTGGTGAAGATCCTTCTTGATTAGGGGTTGCTAAGCCAAATCCTTAACCAAAAGATGATTTGGAGGTGATTTAGAGGTTGGAGGCCATTTTTAGGGTTCCTTGGTGATAAGTGGAGGCTAGAAAACTGAAATGGAATGATTCTCCATCTCATTTCAGCCCTCCCATAACCCTAATCCCGAAATGGGTTATGGGCCTATTCACTAATCACCCGATTTGGCCGGGTTAAGCAGTTTTTCACCCTCCAAACCTTGTTTCAGCCATATCTCACAAATGGTAAGTCCGTTTGGCTAATGTGACCACTCTACGGAAAGAGAAACTATCAAACGAATCAAATGGAAGTGGTTTCAGGTCAAAATTCCTTTCCAATCAAAAGTTATGGCCAAAACAGTACCAACTAGGGGCAAAATGGTCATTTAAAAATCGACAAAAATCATAAGCATGGGAAATGACTCTGATAGATGTTTCCCAAAGTTACATGACCATACGACTTCACATGGGAAAGAAATAAATATTCTACAATCCTATGATGTGTAGAATACGGGTCATTACACTGGGAGTCGACACTGTGGTCGACCTCCCAGGGACCAGGTCGACCTGGTGCTGAAACCCAGTTTTGAGCCTGGGTTCATTCTGATGTTTCTGGTCTCGTTTTTAGTCTAGATTCGTCCGCCTAATCCTATATAAACAGCCCCTAGCCCCATTCTCTTTACACCATTTTATTTTCTCCTTATGCTGCCTCTGGAATAATTGAAATAAATAAATTAAAATAAAACACGAAGACTATTTCTTGAAGACTACGGCTAGGGATTGCAAATTGGAGATTCAAATCAAGATTAAAGCTTTAAGAAAAGAATCAAAGGCTAATTCAACGATTGCGAGCAACGTCATGCAAATCATAGCAAATCACCAACGCTATCTGATTATCCTTTTCTAAAACCGGTCCATGTAAGTCAGTTACTTTTTAGATTTGAACGTCTAGATCTATTTGTGGCATGAAATTAAATGAATATAAGAATATGCCTGATACTTTCATTTGAATCTATGCCCCACCCTAGCCCTCCTTCAACTAATGAAAGACTACATCAATAGTTAATGACGTGTCTCTAACAACCAATCTAGCATCCAATTTGGCGTGTTCCTCACCAATGTCTCGATAGTGAAAGATCGGTGTCTATTTGTTTAGCTCTTAGTCTTTCCGCATCCCACTGAATGCCGATGGCAGGTATCCGATGATTACTACCCTTAATTTGGTCCTAACCAACCTCCTCCTAGAGCGAGGAAAATTGACGAATCACCTATCGCCATCTGCCACAGTTTTCTGACTGCCACACCATAGTTGCAGTCAAGATATACTCTAGATGGTGAAACATACCTACTTTCGAGCGACGTCTTCATCCGATTATTCCTTAGAGGGCCATCTTAGAGTACCCTACCACATCCCGTAGAAGCCTCATGCCTCCCCCAGTCCCGTAGAATAATCAATAGGACGCGCTCCTTTCGTATCTCCAGAAGCCGCTATGATCTACCCCGTTGGGTTCTTCATCTCCATACGTACGGACTGGTTCTAACGCATCACACCGTCATGTTATTAGATCCTACGTCTAATATTTTAATCATGCGCTTGTTTTATCTCATCACATTGCTAATTAACTTGATTATCTACATATTCACTTTTTATTCAAATTACTTGGTTCATTAACTCACAATTGGCTACTTACTTTCTTTAATCAGCCCTGTTATTATTTATTATATTTATTAGACTTAATACTTCCAGTTATAAGCCTGCTAATAATAAACCTACTTTATTCTTTCTTATTTAATTATAACCTTATCTTACACTTTTACCACAACCGTTGTTGAGAGTTTGCTTATTAACTTAGTTCCCTTAACTAAGATTTACTAATAAGTTCTCTTTTCGTTATTAATTACTACCTATGTTATAATTTCACTTGTCTCTAGGATAAGCCTACCTATTATATTTCACTCTCATTCACATAATTAATTATAATAGGTCATATTCCCCGTTCATCACATTTTTCCTAGGTTCCTTAATATTCAACCAAACATTTACTGTTGTATCCTTTCTTTATTTATCGTCTTGTACATTCTTATTATTCCATGGAAATATTTCGCGCACTTCATTACATTGGTTAACGGAAAGATATAAAGATTTATTTCCATAATGTACATCAATTAAGGTCCGTAGTTGCAAGCTATTTTTTTATTTTCATTGTGGACATATATATATATATATATATATATATATATATATATATATATATATTATCTATTAGTGTGCAATACTATAAAAGAACCTCTATTTCACACTAATCCCTTTTTTCTTTCTTTTCTTGCAACTACGTTCTCAGTAATTTTGCCATTATGGAAATGTATCCATTTTTTCCAATCCCAATTAACTCAGTCCACTACTATCCCCCCCCCTCCCTTTTTTTTTCTAAGTCAAATATTAATTCCTGTTTTTCCATATACCACTTCTCATTCATTGTAAATTTCCATATAAAATTAGGCATACCAATTCATTTTCCGTTATTTCCACAATTCACTGTAATTCCTTTTCAACTTATCCAATTTACCATTGAATAATAATCTTAAGAATATAGGCATAATCTATCTATCTATCTATCTATCTATCTATCTATCTATAGTGTGGTGCTAAGAGCACCCCAATATATTCTTCTTAATACCACGACTAAAAGATACCACAAGAATTAGTATTACACTCTTCTTAATACCACACACTTAAAAAACAGAGGCTACCACACTATTTTACCCTGTTTCTATTTTGCTCGATATTCGTTCGTCTTCATTTGTTAAACCGTTCAATAACGAGTTAAACCCTAGATCTTTAACTGATCAACGAATTCGATGCCGCAGCATACAAAAATCGTGAATAAGGTTTGAATTAAGTAAACTAGAAGAGCAAGTGAGAGATTAGGGTTTTCAAATCGCTAAACAATTGAGAGATTACCGTATAAATTAGAATTTTCCCGCGAGGGATGTGAAGAATATAATGGTTATGAGAGATTAGGGTATTTAGATTAGCTTAGTACGTGATTAGTTCGACAAATAATGATTGAGTGAGAGATTATAATGAGAACGTAATTGGTATTAGAAAGCATACAAAATTTAATGAGTTTTATTTTTTCAATTGCGGTATTAGGAAGAACATATTGGGGTGCCCTTAGCACCACACTATCTATACTAGAAAGTAAAATGGAAAACTTGCTGAGTTGGAACGTTTATCTTCCTCTAAATCCGACGTGTCGTGTTCTTAGAGCCGCTGGGTTAATGTTTATCATTGCGAAGTGAAGCCCGTTCGAGAAATCATTTCTTGCTCACTCAAATTAACGTAACTTCCTCCTTCCTTCGGTTGTCCACCCCCAAATTGACCCCTAAATTGACTATCCATTTACGTTTGCTCTCAGACCACAAAAATCGACAGCCCAATTCGATAGCTCCGTCGTTTTCCGATTATATGTTCGGTCAGACGAATTTCCGTCCATAGTTCGCCAATTTTATGTTCGATTTCCTCAGGTCGTATGACAACCAAACTATCGCTGCATCCATTTGTCTCTCCGCATACCGCCTGTGTTCAGGTTTGTTATATATTCCATGTTTACATCTGTTGTTTACTGCATGTTCTCCGATGTGTGGCTAACTGTATGATGTCCAATTGTTTTTTTGGCTGCAGTACCTCTTCTTTCCACAAATTTTCATCTCCCACCATTTGTCCTTCGTTTTTCTGCACCGCCAGCCATTGGTAAAGCAGGAATCGTCATTGGTAAATTTTTGCATCTACATCTCTTGATATTATGTTAGGGCTTCTAACCTTCATTCTTTTGCATATTTTATATTCTTATCGCCTGTAACTGTTACTATCCTTTTACCGTCCATGGTTAAAGATGCCTCACCGTTAATTTTCACGTTATATTTATCTATGCTCACACGTTGGTATTAGTTTGCACACATTATTTTCCTTACTGTTGTTGATGCACTGGGTATGTTTGTTGAATATTGTAGGTGTGTTTGAACGTAGGCTTTAAGTTTATTCAATTACTTATTTAGTAAATTATTCTGTTCGTGTAGCATACGAATATTAAGAACACAATGTTTCTTATTGTTTCCTAAGAGTCATGTCCTTAGTATGATTATGTATTCTCTCTTTTGAATATATTTTAATGTAACCATCTTTGTTGATTTTTTCCGTTGAACAGGCTATTTTTTTGTAATAGCTTTGCCTCTACAGATTGTTGTTCATTATTATTGTGTTTTAGAATTTGCACCATTACTCTGAAAATGAATAGTAATTTGGACTTAATTTTTTGCTTGAGCTATTGTGAATTTTATTTTATTCTTCTTCTAATAAGCAGAAAATATATTAGTCTTGAAATTCATAGATAAATGAGTTTATTCTGCTGTGGTTGTTGTTCTCTACTTATAAACTGTATACTGCGGACAATTCCAAAAATTCACTTATATACCACTTTGGTTTCTAAACAGTTCGTTAAGGCATATGTTATCCCTTTGTGCCATGTACAATATTTAAAGGATTGACATATAAAATTGCATAAACATTAATTTTCACATTTTGGAGTTGAAATAACAAACAATCTAATTAATCGATTTAATTATTAAAACTGGTTGAACTTCCTAAAAGGCAATTCATGTTTTTTTAGTATTAATGTTATTGTAGCCACTTACATCAATGTATTAACATAAAATAGCAATTAATATTTCATTCCCATCAAGTTCACATAAAGAGTTGCAACTTTTAAAGTGAAAATATAATTCAAAACCCCCATAATTCTATTTTTACTATTCAACTTGAACATCATCAGCTGCATAAATTTCTTTAACATTTGTATGCATAAATCCTGGGCCTCATTGATACGTGAATAATAGCAGAGTCTTTCATTTTCATTGGATCAACATTTGATAGAAACTAACTTAAAAAAAGGATGGGATGATGTAGGCTCATACAAGAGTAATCTATGGCTGTGGTTTCAGTTTGTATATGTCATGCAAGTAAGAAAGAAGTTAACAGAAAAGACACTGGAAGAAAATTGTAAATTAAAAAAACAAGTTGTAAATTTAAAAGAAACGAAAGGACTAAGCAAGCTCAAATGAGTACATAGTGGCTGCGATTTCAATAAGGTATATGCATCATGCAAGTAAGAACGAAGTTAAAGGAATGAACATTGAAATCCCTGCCACTGGTTACTCTTATGGGGTTGCACTTTGCTTTTATTTCATTTTATTTTTAATTCATTTTTTGTCAAATTCTGAACGGATCTAGATGAAAGAATCTGCTATCAACTAACTGGCGTTAAAACGATTGAGCGAGCATATACAACTAAAACACATATTTCATACATGTTTGCTCACACACAAAGAGTACCCATGTACGTACCCAAGTTGCTGTCATCAAGTCTATAAGAAATGGATTCCTATTCTCTGATTTTATCATTCTCATACAGGTAAATAACTTTGCTGTCGATGTTATACTACAGAACTTGCATGCAACTCTTAAGTTATGACAATGATGAATGATCTAACATATTGATGACCAAACAAAGGGTAATAACAATTAACACAGCCGTTCTACAGAGCTAATGACAACCTATTTTTACAACAAACTAATTCATAAAATGCACAATTAGCATCGTTAAATTATACGGGAAGCATTGCTTTGTTAATATATTTAATGCTATCTCTTGAATATTGTTGTCAATTTGCTTTGAAACCATGTTACACTGAAGTTTAATGCTATGTTGAAACTATGCTGTAGGTGAAGAAGCCTAAAATATTGTTGAACTGGGCAATACCACAACGACGGTTGAACTCTGAACTGATACGGTGCGACCAATAAACTATAGGAGAGGATAAATACAACTGATTACGGTCAAATATAATTTACTTAAGTTATATTAAGTTATCATATCTTTAATTTGATTAGTCTTAATTTACTTAAGTTATATTAATTTATCATATCTGTAGTTTGATTAGTCCTCTGCAACATGGCTTACCATCGTCCAAGCTAATATACTTGGATGTTCTCATAAAAGCATGTTCAGTTTAAGAAGAGTAATCTTCTTCATCTTTTTGTTGTATCTCGATGATGATAGCCTTAACGCGGGTTGAGATTTAGAAGAGTAATTTTTTCCTATTTATTCTATCTCACTGGTGATGTTTAAGTTACTTGACCATTAAATAGCAATTTGGTACCCTGTTAATTGTTAGCTAATATTAAGCATTAAGAAACTTTCATTGTCAAATAAGTTGCATTCTACCCAAGTCATTTATTCTATGATAGGATTATTGCAGGTATTAAATGTTGTTCTTATTTTTCCATGATCTACACGCTACAATCAGCAGAAGAATTAATGTCCTTGGTCTATCAAGGTACCACAAAAGAAACCCTACAGTTTTCTTATGTTTTTTACTTTGACCTTTAAGCATTTTATTTGTACTCTGTTGCATATGAATGTGTGATCACTAATGAATCAATATTTTATCAGGCTATGCATTTCTTTTCTATTTTAACATCTACTATATTCTAATTTTACATATGCTCTTGATAGTTCAAATAACGAAATTTTAAACATTAATATTATGGTCAAGTATCTGATCTTACCATCATGTGATGAATTTTCTAGAATATAATTAAATTGAATCTTGAACATCAAGAAATATTGTTGAATTTCCATGAATTCAGGAAAGATTGCTTCCCTCATCATAGACTATGGAATTTGGTGAAGAAGGTGCATTATTTTAATTTTATTTATTATAATCATTTAATGTGACTTAATATCGCTCAACATCGCCGTTGAAATTACCGATTTCCATCATCTTGTATTACTGGTTCAAATTGCTCATTAATTATGCCAACATATGGCAATTTATAGCCTGTGTTATTAGCTGTGATTATTATATATTCCCGATTGATGAGTAAGATTATTTTAAAACCTTTTCAATATAACTGAATGGAAAGACAATGTTTTCTTCCAAATTTGTTTAAACATATCTTCATTACGCTTACTTTTTTTTTAGATTTAAGTTTCATTGGAACCGGTTCATGGAGCAAGTCCAATACAACAAATAGAAGTAAATTTATTATCATATCTGAGATGTAATTATTTTTTTTGCAATTAGATTATATACCAGTAAGCGGGTAGACAAAAGGATCAAAAGTTTCAAAACACAAAGGGTCAGGAATGGCCTTATGCATTGCCTAAATCATGTAACATAATTTTTTCATAATTTTTTCAATAATATTGTGTTTGTGGGCAAGTTAAAATTTCTTAAACTTTATTACCTTTTAATGCCTGTGTATATATATTTTTCCTAACTGATAGTCCTTTTAATTAACTCTTATAGATATGATTTATATATAATAAATGGTAGTCGGAATCAAGGACACAATCATATCATCATAACAAGACTTGGGAAGTTGAATTTTGATATTGAAAACAACATAAAAATGCAAATTTTGCAACAACTGCAGCTGGATTTCAGTTTCATGTTTTCTTTAAATTGTTGTCATGGTATACTAGAATTTATTAGATTTTATATCTTTTGTAATGAGCACTGTATCATGCTTATTGATAATTACGCCATTTTATGTGTAACATAATACCTTTGTAGCGTTTTGCCTTTGATGATGCTATTATTAATGTTTACTTTCCATTTAGTGAATTATTTATTATAATGAATTTTTATGCCTTTGATGAAGCCTTTCCAAATGCCTTTTATAATATTTACATACATTGTTATGTGAGATTGAGGTTTTGCAGTATGAGCTGTTGTAACTGATCTTTTGCTTTTGAATGAAACATTTGATGTTTCTGTTTAATTTTAACTGGTCTGTACCCCCTTTAGAGAATTGTGCATGTTAAAATAGTTTCATAGTTAGTTCTTACTGATGTAATACAACCAATTTTGGAAGTTGTTTCCTTTCATTTAGTTCTAGCATTTATTAAATAAATTCATTTTGTTCTAACTACTACACTTTGTTAATGTGGCAAGTAAGAGAGCCTCTGATGCCTATAAACTGGCAACAAAGGGTAAGGAAGGTAATAAATAAAAATCTAACAGAAAATGTGGCTTCTTTGCAGATCAATTTGAGAACTTAACAAACTTCAGAGCCCATTACAAAGATACATGCCCAGAATTATGGGACCAAACTTTAGGCAAATTGGATGCTTTTACTCCAGGAGCAGGCACTGGTGCTACTAATGCTTGCTGGAGTTTTTAAATTCCTCCAAAAAAAAAAAAAAAAAAAAAAAAAAAAAAAACCAAACATAAAGTTCTTTCTAGCAGACCCACCAGGATCAGGCCTGTTCAATAAGGTTACTAAAGGAGAGATGTTGATGTACACAAAAGAAGAAGCAGAGGGGAAAAGACTGAAAACCCCTTTTGATACTATTACTGAAGGAGTTGGAATTAACAGATTGACAAAGAATTTTGCCATGGCTGAAGCAGACGGAGCTGATAGAGTTACAAATAAAGAGTATGTGGAAATGTCTAGGTACTTTCTTAAGAATGATGGGCTTTTTTGGGGAGTTCATCAGCAGTTAGTTGTGTGGAGTGAGATTAGCTCATGATTTTAGAACTGGGCATACAATAGTTAACATTCTTTGTGATAGTGGGACGAGGCATCTGAGTAAATTCTATAGTAATGAGCATCGTAATGCTCTTGGACTTGTGACTTCTGCCACTGTTCTTGAGTTTCTTGATCATTGATAGCACTCCTCTGGTTACGGTGCGTGTAGTCCGACTAACCTGTGGCGGTATATTTTGCATTAGCAGGTACATGTTTTCTCCAGGTTGTTTAAAAGTATTTTTTGAACAAGCAAATTGTTCTCACTTCTAGAAGACAGGACTCGAACTGGATCTTCTTAACCAACAAATTGCTTCTACCTCTAAAGATGGATGAACCATTACCAGGTGCATTTCAGTCTTATCTTTTGGAATTTGAATGCTTGAAGGGACATTCATAGATGGAATATGTGATCATGTTGAAATAGGTCTTCTACGTTATTACTTCCTTCAGCTCTAGATGTTTGTTTCACATGATTTTGATTAGGGCATCATAGTAACTGACTAAAATGTTGAAGATTATTTTTTTATCTGAAAACAACTTATTGATATTTCTTTTTGTTATGATTTTGAATGAGAATTACTATCATCACCAAAAATAATTTACTTGATTGTAGTAGTTTCACTTGGTGTGATGATTTGGCTAATTAACAATTTAACTAACAATGTTGTTTACTTTTGTCCACATGCATTGCCACCATATCTGTTCTACTTCTAAACAAAGGCTTCCACATATAATTCAATCATAAATAATGTTAGCGGGTGCTGGTAAATTTTGGTTTTCATTTAACATTTACTGCAATAAATATAATGATATCTTAGGTCTTAACTTTCGTTAATCATCCACATTATCAACTGACTGTTTCATATGCAATTGTATGGTGCTTTAAGGCAACATGTAAGTAAATTTTTACCAATCATGATACCACGTTGTGCAAAATGGTATGTAGTTTTTCTATCCATTGCAAACTAATGACTGACTACTATAGTGTGCTTTTGTATAACTCCTCTTTATCGCTGCATCAAACTCATATTAAGCCTTAAAAAAAGTGATAATTATCATGCTATTACAAATAGATGCATCCATGCTGCTTCAAATAGTAGCATACTTGATACACTAAATGACATATAAAATATTCTTTTCCTACCTACCTACATCATCGTCGACTAATTTATGGTTATATAGAGTCATATGCATTATTCACTATGAATATTAAGTACTTCAACCGAATGGCAGATGCATGTGCTACTTTTTAACTATTAGGTGGATGGTTTAATCTGCTTCATTTAGCAAAAATAAATTTATATTAAACTAGGGAATTTAAAGCAGGTAATGCACTATGTTAAAAGTCAAAACATTTTTGCAAACGCTGTCCGTGTGTCGTAGCATGACATACTTACGACATAAAATATTTTTCTTTGAACAAATTGGTCAATCCAGTTCTTCCATATCTTTCACAACCTATTCTCATAAGAGAGCTAAAACATCAAAATTATTTTTGAAACCAATATTCAACTATATATGCATAAAAAGAACTATTGTGAACTGCATAAGCTGTAGATCACTATTGTCATACCATGATCCTTTAGAAACAAACCTTTCATTTGGTGACAAATACTGTTTATACATAATATTAATATCTTACTGACTGTGTCTGAAATACTCCAATTATTATTGTATCAAGTACTGTTTATACATAATATTAACATCATACTGTTAAACTAAATTTTCAACATAACAGTACTCTAAATATTTTGTTTCATCTATAAACTCTGATTGATCAACTTGAATCGATGAATTTTCCAATCATCACACAAGTTGTTGCATGCTTTATGTGAGATCCTGAAATGTGTTGTTTAAGTTTTTATCAATAATTACAAAGTTACTTAGTGAATTTATCATGTTGTTTTTCATTCTCATTCATTTGATCTTCGTAGATGGGCGGAGATTTCAAAGGGAAAAAGAAAAGAATGAGCATATGGCTGCACTGTAAGTGGCAATTCGCTCTCTACCTGTCTTTGCCCAGGTTACTATTAAATATGTTTTTTTGAGTTACACGTGCACGCAAGGTGTTTGTAAAATTGCTGTATATGTTTTGCTCATCTTATGATTTTATTTCAGGTCCTATCTTTAACATTGGGGTCCTTTACATGATTAACATGGCACATAAAAGTCCAAAGTTGCAAGTTATGTTGTAATGCTCAATAAAGCAACAAAAGAGTGCTTTTATATTTTTAAAGAAACCGAAGTTTTAGATCATGCCTATACTAAATTGAATACATTTTTGATTACCCTAATTTTTTATTTATCATGAGCATGTTATTTGTTATCCCCATTTTTTATTTATCATACCTAAGGGTGACAAAATTGATTGAAAAAAATTGTTTTTGTTTACAAGAGGGCGATATACCTTTAAAATAAAGTCGAAGGAAGGATGGATTTGTCCATTTTCAACATAGAGTTTTGCTGTCAGCCTTCAACTATGTATTTAGCTAAATCTGTCAACACAAAAGACTTCCTATGGTTTGCATTTGTGTCAATCAAAACTTATTTTATATAGTTCAACATGCATGCTTGGTAGATCTGACATGCTATTTGTATTGAAAGTTAATTTTTTGTGTGCTGCTATTCACATCCCAGTTTACTCTTCTGGCCACCACACAAAATTTAATAAATTTGATTATATTTTTTACACTTCTGGCCACCACATCATTTTTCTTCATTCGGCCATAATCAACCGAATTAACAATATGAATTCGGCAGGAAGCAACCGTACGACTACTACCAACCGAAATATGATTGTAAATTCGGCAGGAAGAAACCGAAGCTTTCGTTCCGTAGTGGGGTGCCTGTTCATATTAATATTTTTAACGTACGGTAGCTGAAAGAAGAAAATGATATTCTTTATGGTGGCCTTTAGTTTTGGTGGCCAGAAGAGGAAATTGGGGTGTGAATAGCAACACACTAATTTTTTTGTCATTAGTAGAATTTACAATGAACATTATCTACATACGACAATCAACGGTTTTTTTTTTACTATGAGACAATTCGATGTCTTAAAACAAAAATTTTGCTTTTTTATACTATATAAATGTTCTTGAACTCATTTTTAGAAGTTCGACTGCTTTATTGTATATATTTGATCGTTTACCAATATCTATAAATAAAATATTCAGTGGAGAAAAATATATTGAATACCCACATGCACATTGCACACATGTATACATACGCATGCACACACATGCATATATCCACAGACATTTGTTCTTTTTCCCTAATTGTTTTCATTTTTGTTTTCCAAGTTCACTTCAGTTGTTGTAGGTATATTATTGCCTTTTTTCCACTTTACATGATTTTATATTATTTTTTCCAGCTTGATTTTTATTTACATCATTTTTTCTATTGATTTTTTTTTGGAGAGCTTATAATGTACCGTTTGCAAGATGATTCATGATACATTTATTGTTCATGATTGTGAAACTACTGCAATTATACGCTTCTTCAAAAGCCTCATTGCACGACTTCCATTTGATGCTTCATGGTTTTGTCCACTTCCATTTGATGCTTCATGGTTCGTAATACCTCTTTACCATTTGGTTATAATTTGCCTGGCTAACAAAATAATGTTTATGATAGTGTAGTATGATGTCTCATGTATATTGTTTTACTGTTAACTGTTATACAAGTAGTTAACCTCATGTATGACGCAAAATTTATGAAACTACAAGTTGGATGTTTTATACAAAAAGCTTCAATGACCAAGCCCTGAGGCTAAATACTTTCACCAAAAAATAATAAAATAAGCATATTGATTAATGTCATACACAAAAATACGATTACGAATAAGTATAAATGTGCAGACTAATGAACATGATTTTTCTCTATCCCTTAGTGCAATAATTTTTCATCAACTTTCAATACTGTCATGTTTGGAGTATGAACTGTAAAGTTGTGAAGTTTTAGTCACAGAAAGAAGATTAATGTTAAAACTTGAGAGAACAGTTTCCATGATTTTGTTATTATTGTAACATACATAAGTGCTTATTGTTTTGCAGAGAAAAGAAAAACTGCAACCAGGTGTACCGATGAATTCATGCAAGCTTCTACCATGGTATTACTGTATATACATGTTGTTTATTTATGGTCCTTTGAAATATGTGAAGTTGCACAATATCCTTGCTTCTATTTGCAGTTGGAACTCCTCGAACTCATTGCTTCTCAGAAACCAACCATAGCTATAACCAGATATCAGAGAGAATTAACATTATTATTATTAGTTCAGTCATTGTACCAACCTTAACTCAAATTTTTTTATTCCATGACTCTTTTTTTTTTTTTTTTTTTTTTTTTTTTTTTTGCGTTAAGTGCACCAGCATTTTTTTTAAATAATATTTTTTTAATGGTTAAAGAAAAGACTAAGTCGGCTGAAAAAAGAAGAAAGCAATGAAGAATGCCTAGAGCAGGTGAGAATTATATTCTGTTTTAATCAACTAATCTAATTTACATATTGTATAAACATGATTGTGGAAACACATGGTGTATAAACATGAGCGTAGTCGATTTAACTTGCTGAAGTAAATCTCTTTCGCGTGTAAATATTATACATCATTAGTAAATATAATGATACAAAGGCTCTATACCAAAGAACTACCTTTTCTGTTTATTTCACTAGCAACCAAGATGGTATGGTGCATTTTGACTTTATGTTATATGATACATTTTGTATAATTATTAATTACTGTAAGGTTAAAGGGAATTCAACAGGTGTAACTTACAGAATTACGCTTGGACAACAACAAACAATTGAAGTGAAGTGTGTTTGGAACAAATGAGTGCGGAGATACACTGACGTCGATCAAGTTTGGAGAAGCACCAAAGAAGACTTAAGCGCTGGCGCATGGAACACTGGAATTGTAGTGGATATGCACTGAAGGCTATGACTGATTATGCATTGGGACCGAACCGAGATCATGCAAAAAAAACATTACATATACTGTAAGAATAGTAGCTTAGGAAAATGCAACAGCATGGTTACATGGGCTGTAAAGCGATATTGCTTTATTTGTTTGTTGATTCGTTACTTTCTGAATATGGCTGCAGATTTATTAAGTTGTAAACTATTGAAAACACTTATTTAAATATATGTACTGGAATTCTCAAAATATCTATCTAATAATTAGTTACACTTTTTATTTGTTTATAATTTCCTAAATTTACTTGGTTTCATTCATATGTTGATAGATGATTTATTTGGGCATGTATGTATCTAAAAAGTATGACATTACATACGCTTGAGTTCATTTTGTAAGATTAAGAAAAAAATCTTACAAAAATGATTTAAGACACCAATTCCTACTGCGCACGTGTGCCAGAGTATTCGTGTGTGTGTGTGGAACAGGTTACAGAGAAGCTTGGTGGGCAACCTGCATCACCGTTGAATCACAGTTTTGACAATTATTGCCCCAAGTAGATGAAAGAAAAATGGAGGAGCACATGTTACAAAGCATAACTCTGTAAGTTGAAAAATCCAAAACCACAAATAGTTCAGATGGTAGGACAATTGATTAAGTGGATTTTTGTTCATCGTGTTACAGATGCTTATTCTTCTGTTTTCATCAATGTAAAATTAGAAGTATATAACTGTTGTATCTACTGCTAATGTTTACCTCATTCTACTGTTTCTTTGATTCAATCATTGCATATTTTCCTATTTTCATTCCAGTTTAGGAATTATTGCTATACTTTATTTAGAAAATAACTAACCAGATAAATTTTAGATGTACTGGCAAAGTAGATATGAGTGCCTATGTAATATAGAACTTAGTTTCATACTAACAAAGTAAATGTACATGCTGCTTTTTTATTTACTTAAAAATGAACATAATAAATTTTGAATATGTATGACAACGTAAGGGTACAAGCTAGGTAGAATATACAGGAACAATATAGCATATGCATCTAAAATGAACACAGGGAGAGGCGATGAACATGACAAAATTGTAATAATGCTAAGAAAAGTGGAAAAATCAAAATGGCAATTTTTCAATAAAATTCTAAAATTAGAAACCAATAAGCAGTGATTCGATAAAGACTCCACGTAGAATACCTGTAACAAGTTTCAAGACTGTTACCCTATATATGTTTTTTTATAAAAGGGGAAATAGATATTCACATTAAAGATATGTGTTACAAAAAATGTGAAGTCTTCCTTCAAATTAACTTATTTTTATATTACTTCATAATTCAGTTTCTACAAAATATGAACTAAAGGCGCGCGTGCACGCGCGCACACACACATATACATATACGCGCGCGCGCGCGCGCGCGCACACACACATATATATATATATATATATATATGAGGCAGGTTCAACGACACCTCAAACAGTGGAGCACCCCTTTGGCTTTTCTACTTTCCACCACACATTCTCCATCTCTCCCCTTCCATTCATTCCCTCACTTTCCACCTTTGGTTTTTCTACTTTCCACCACACATTCTCCATCTCTCTCCTTCCATTCATTCCCTCACTTCCCACTAACTTAAACTAATATAAATAAATGGTGGAATTCAGGAGGCCAAAGAGGTGCTGCATTTTCGGGGTTCCATTGAACGCTTGCCTATACACACACGCGTGCGCGTGCGCACACACACATATGTACTACAAAAGGTTGCACAGGAGAGTATTAAACTTTTGACAAAAAAGTTCCTTGGCCATTTTAGCACTTCAAGTATATATAACCATATTAATACATCATATTTTGCCTTCTTATGCACGTTTCAATCGAACTAGTTAAGAAAATTTGATACGGCCATTTGAGCAAATATAAGCGTAGGCAGTTAAGACCGTTTGTGCTATATCATCATCGTTGCGCCCCTATGCATTTTTCAATGGAACTACGTAAGGAAAGGAAAATTGATATGACCACTTAAGCAAATACAAGCATAAGGAAGTTAAGACCATTTCTGCTATATCAAGAATTTCACAAGAAAACATCCATTTGTTATTACATAACTCAAAAAAGTAGAAGCTTGAACATATTGCAATAGCTTTCTCTTAAACATTAAAAGAGAGGAACAACCAAAGAAATTATTGGCAGCGCCACTGTCTGTTTTGCGCACACAACCAATGCATCAAGGGAACAAATTTTCATGCGTTGCATTAAATAAGCTGATTTTTTTTTTTAATTCACTGAACAATTACGTAACAGAGGCATTGTTTTAAAAGAACTCATGCAACAACAAAAATTAGCTTACTGCACATTATTCACCTAACTGCACATTAAGGTCACAATCAACAATTCTCTAGAGCGAACAACAACAAAATGAGTTTTACAACGCTTTTTTTTTTTTTTTAACACTATTTCCTCCTCAACAAAATTTGACTAACCATGCACATGCATTAAAATATTAAATCGTGATTGCACACTATCAGCTGGCAATGACTTTTGGACAATTTGGTGATATGTCAAGTTGATCAGGTTATGCATGACCAATTTTTTTTCTAACAATCTCTTCCAGCAGCCTGCTGCTGTCGCCGCATGTAGTTGCTATCTGCTATTGTTGGCAGTGGCCTGATTGCAACACCCTACTATTGCAGCTTACAAGCAACAATTTTTTTAAATCAAATAACTTAAAATTGGTGAATCAACTAAACCTAAATTTACCTTAAATAACGGTATTTATTATCATGCGTATGGTTGTGCAATGGAGCCTGGGAAGTTAAAGCAAGACGGTGGGCTTGAATATTATTGTACATGACCATTGTGTTAAAAGTGAAACAGTGGTTCTTCATCGAGAAAACGGGTTAAGGATGTACTATGAAACAATGAATGGGCTTCATGGCAAAAAATCATGGATAAGATAATACTCAGATTGCTTTAGTCATAACCAAGTGAAACAAAAACTAGATTTAGAGGGGATTATATTGAGTTTAGAGTGTAGATAAGACATGATATTTGGGAATTGTACTTGAAAATCATATGTGATGGAAGCATGGTTAAGTTGTATGTAATGAGTTACAATCAGCTATGGTACAAATGTATAGGCTCAAAATCGAAAGTGACCGGTAACAGTTTTTTGTTTATGGACGAGGTATACATGCAGTACATCTACATTAACTGTAGGAAAATATATGAGCATTGGTTAATGATATTGACCGATGCAAGTTTTTTTTTTTTTTTTTTTTTTTTTACATTCTTAACTTCATTTTTAAATAATTATTCAATACCACCTCACTATACGTAATTTTAGTTTGAAAATTGAACATTTTAGTACATACCAATTTTCCAGACGTATATTTTACCAAATCCCCCTCTCAACGATATCTCAACCACTAACATATCATGCTTTGCAATGTTAGCTTATAGATCCATCTTAATTTAGGATATATCAGAATGCCATATTTTGTTTTTTAAATTACAACACAAAAAATTAAATACCATTAACTCCGCTAAATTTCAAATCATGGCTTATTTTTTTTGTTAAATGTTCACTTAACTGACCCGAATGAAGCCAACAACGCATTTCCAACTGAATTTCCATCCATATTTAAATAACCTACTAAAATTTCCTGCTTAACCGCACTATTAACATTATGTAAGCACACCATACACCACATTTACGACCCACCATTATACCAATGTCCCTCTAACCTACGACATATATATTTACAAATTTGCAGCAACTTCCAATTACACAAACAATGGTCAAATACTGTTATATCTTTAATGCGACAAACTAATTCCGTCAATACCATGTGAGATTTCCTTCCTTACACCAACAACTCTCGCCTATGCTTGCATAACTAATCCATCTGTCAATTCATTTTATGTCAACCTGTCCACACCAACAACCACCACAACACTACTCCAAGTTGCTTCTTCTTCACACTAAATCTCCCTTACCTACCCGTGTGTGAAACACGGGTTCCAACCTAGTTATGATAAATTTCACAATTTCAGTATTACAGTAATTCTCAATCCAAACAGAATACTGGTGGAATAGATTTGTACAACAACAATATTCTTAACATACTTAAGGAATAGATTATGTCACAATTAGCAAAAATTTCAATTATTTATCACATTAAGGATTATGAGGAATGTAAACGATAAATATATCGTTACCAAAATGTATAATTTAAATCCACTCACTTGACTGCTTTTCAATCCTTGAATTTGATTCAGATATGCTCTCCTGTGGTCTTTATAATTGAATCTAGTATTGAGATAATCACATATTTATAAATATGATAATAAAAGAAAGAAACCTTAATAATTCAGATTCACATATTTTACCTTATGTAGACAAGAAATCTGAATAGCTATATCGTACATCTACATTCTTTGTTTTTGAATCTTGAATTAGAATTCATAAAAATGAATATTCTTATTTCTAAAAGATCTAGAGAAGAAAGAAAATGGAAGAGCCTTAGCATCATCTCAGAAAAAATGAGTTGGAGGCTAGGCTCTGCTAGTCTATTTATAAGCATATAGGAGATTCAGGTCCCTCGGATTAAATATAAAAAATTCGAACAGTAAAGATCGAAAATATAACGTCAACTGGCTTAAGTATGGATCGACCTAGACCCCTTATGGGTCGACCTGTGTGTCGAACCACCTCTAGGCTGTGTCAACCCCTGGGTTGGAATGACCCTGCTTTTAACTAGAATTTTGGTATGGTTTTTTTTACTGTTGGATACAAATGGTTCTCTAATTTTAAAATTATAAGCCAGAGCCATTCTATCCTAATCAAAAATCCAGGATCCAAAATTTTACCAATATAAATAGTTCATATAGAAAATATTTTGATATATATATATATATATATATATATATAAAGATATATATAGCCCTCTTGCTTTAAATCAGAGTAGAAAGAAAGCAAGAGACCCATTGACCTCAATATAGATCAATGTTAAACACAGATTTAAAACTGATACTTTTATGCCTATAAAAGTGATACTTTTTGGATCATAAGACTAAAAATGATACACTGATATATGCAAAAATGATACTTCTCTGGCTTCCAATAAAATTGATACTTTTGAGACTGCAAAAATGATACTTCCAGAAATTGATACTTTTATGCACATAGATATGATACTTGCAAAAATGGTTCTTACAAAAGTGATATTCTTGTGCATTCAGAAATGATCCTTTCAAAATAGTACTATCAAAAATGATACTCTTTGCATGCACAAATGATACTTTTTAAAATGAGGTCATCAAAATTGATAACCTTATGCATGCATAAATGATACTTTTTAAACAATGTGTGTAATATGTGCATGTTTACTATTCTGATCCTTGGTGCATGGGTCAACATTGCACCCTTGGCTAACCTCTTCTGATATGAGCTGAGCCAAGTGTGCCCATGTGCACTACTCATGTATTTGAGTTTTCTGAAAGAATACACCAATAAACCAGCATACAAACTTGTACATGTGCACATTACTTTTCTAAAATGACTCCAGATTGACTAATACAAATAATATTCGTAATTTTCCATAATTCAAAACATATGTTTTCTCAATTTCAGTTTGCAAAATGATCATATGTAATACTGCTTCAGCTTATACATCAACATAACACATTGCACTTAATTTTCCTATTATCTAAAAATAATTTTTCAGGACCTAGCTTAATATTTACAAAACTGATTCATTAAATCTATCCTCAAGGATTCATGCAGATACAATAATTCAAAGCTTTTATTTTCTACTTAAGCATGCGAGTCATCCATGAAAACAAGCCAGACTCCTAACCCAGATCTTACTTAGCTCCATCATTTCCTGAAAAAGCATTAGAGGCTGCCTCACCATATAGTGGGACACCCCATTTTCCATGAGCAAACAAGGTCAGACTAATGTGTCTAGTATGAACATCTTAACTAAAACTGATTAATAAAAATTAAGACAAAGTCTGTGCAGGAATCATATTTTAAAAAGGCATACTCCTTGTAAAATTAATTATTAGTCTTGTGCTATTGCACTTTCACTGATATATGCAATATTTACCATCAGTGTTCAAATACATACAAATCAATCATACACATGTGCATAACAGATAAATCCATCATGATAATATCATGATTTGTATCCATAGCTGCCCTAGTAAATCTTCCAGGAAAACTCAAGTCCCTTGTATTTATTTCCTAGCAAATATCAATTTGTTTAAATACCCTGGTCTCATCTGTATAAGTGAATCACTGGCACACATTGTAGTAATCTAATTCACACTACTACACAAAGATCTCAGGACCAAAATTGGTCTATGTGTCAAACTTACAACTCAAGTGCAAGCCATCCCACAACATCTTGACCAGAAATACCTTAGTTAATTTACTAAGTGTTTCCTTTTATTTTCCTATGATTATTTACCTAAATATGGTAAATTAACATAGCTAAAATCACTTCACAATGGCATGGATTTCATAGAAACCCCCCAAATAATCAAAACAAACATCCAGGACGTCCAAGCAAGAATATAAATCACCCACTATATATCTATATATGTATGTATGTATGTATGTATATGTGTGCGTGTATATATATTCCAGAAAGTCATTTATCTTGGGGTTTTAATGAGATAAAATCCTTGTCTTAAAATATAACTACTATACAGGTGTATATACTTGTCTGAATATGCATCTGGTATTAATCTATGGCTTGTATGAATATTTTTAAGAGATTTTGCCACTATGCATAAACTTGTTTCAAATGAATTTCAAAACCTAGCTGAGACATAATGTTTGCTTTCTTTATTAGAGATCAACACATGGAAAGTCCTATTGCTCTCTAAATCAACCATTTTAAAGAGCCTTAGCGCCTATACACAAGTATATTGCAGCTCAGATGCATTTTTATGAGAGATTGCCATAGATCAGTACCATTTGCATATATCCAGATTTATGGAGTTTTCCAAAGTATCGTAAAAAGGGTTTTCAGGGTATCAATAATTAAATAGTTTCAAATAAAGATGAACCCATGTTTTAAAACTCAATCTATTTTTAAATGAAACCAATAATGTATTCAAACACATATAATCCTATAAACTGATCAGAGAATTAAATTCAAAATACATCGATCATAGAAAATATTGAATGCCTCTTAATTTCAGGACTTAAATGCCATTTGTTTCAGTGAGAATACTCACCAAATCTCCTTCTTCTAAGCTAAAGAAAAATCAGAGAACCCTTGCTTTACCCCCAAGCTTTCCTTCTTCCTTTCTAAATAAATTTTATGTATATTTTCTTATTTTCACCAAGCAGTTCAATTTTGCCCGGCCACCCTTACTTATAGCATCAGATTTCTAGGGTTTTCTAGGTTATACAAAGTCAGTTTTGCCCCTAATCAAATCATGCTATATGTGTGAGTGTTATTCACATTATTTTGCTTTATTTTATTTATAATGCTCTGGTGTAAAACTACATTACTTTTTCAGAAATAAAGAAAATGTTTTCAGACCATTTTCCCTCCATAACAAGTCATGACAAAATAATAATCCCTCCTTTTTTTCTAAATCTGGCTATGCACTATTTAATCTCCGTGCACTTGTCTTTACCATATACATGTACATGTATTATCTCCAACTTCCTTTATATTGTGCACTAAATCAATCCATATGATTTAATTTTAATTGCCACTGGAAATACATGTATACTCACATACATGAATCATATTATATATCCTAGAATTATGGTGTTGCCTTGTGCATGTCCCTTGTTGTACACATGTGCACACACACTCATATATGCACAAAGGTTCCAAAACAACACTAACTCCAATTTAAATTCAGTATTCATTTTAAACCATGTTAAAATAAATTTTTACTAGAAATTTTGGGTCATTACAAATACCCTACCTTTTAGGAATTGTGTCCTCACAATTTTCTTCATAATTGAATAAAATTTTCAGTTTGACTCAGAGATTATAAACCTTGATCAAACACATTCATCCAATTAATTAAATTGGCTCATAAAACATAAGGCATACACTTTTAAAAAATAGTGATACATTTAATTTGCAAACAACTTAGGATAATTCACCCTAACCTTGTCTTCTAATTCCCATGTGCAATCATTTGGATCAATACTCCACTGCAATTTCACAAGCTTCAAGGTTTTATTTCTCAATTTCTTTACCTCTTTAGCCAAAATCCCCACTGGTTCTTTTTCATTAACCAGATCTGATTTTACTTGAATCTGGGATGGGGTTTCCAGAATGTCATTTTTATCATGAACCCATCTCCTTAATTGTCATACATGAAAAACATTGTGTATCCCCTGCATATCTTCAGGTAATTCTAATTCATAAGCCAAAGAACCAATTCTTTCTAGAATTTTGTATGGTCCTATATACCTAGGTATCAGTTTGCCTTGCTTCCCAAACCTTAACACCTTTTTCATTGGTGAAATTTTGATGAAGACAAAGCCGCCTACCTGGTATTCAACTTGCCTCCTCTTCTTATCTGCTATTTCTTTTGTCTGTCTTGTGCAGTTGCCATCCTTTTCCTTATTAATGCAATTTTTTCAGTTGTTTCCTTTATGTATTCAGGACCTAAAATCGCTCTTTCCCCGGTTTCAACCCAACATACTGGAGATGAACATGGTCTTCCATATAAAGCTTCAAACGGTGCCATCCCTATAGTGCTTTGCTAACTATTGTTGTATGTAAATTCAGCTAAGTGGAGGTGTTATTCCCAGTTACCCCCAAAATAAAAAATGCAGGCTCTCAACAAATCCTCAAGCACTTTGTTAATTACTTCAGTTTGCCTATTTGATTGAGGATGGTAAGCAGTGCTCATGCAAAGCTCACTTCCCATAGCCTCCTGAAAGCTTCTCCAAAATTTAGATGTGAAGATAGTGTCACTATCACTCACAATAGTTTTGGGTATACCATACAATTTTACTATATCCTTCATGAATATTTGAGCCAGTTTTGGTGCATTTCTTTCTGACTTCACTGGAATGAAATGTGCTACCTTAGTTAGCCTATCAAACACTACTCATATATTAGTATTTACTCTTCTTGATCTTGATAGACCATCTATAAAGTCCATGGAGATATCCTCCCATTTCCACTGAGGTATACTTAAAGGTTGAAGTAAACCTAAGGGTCTTTGTGTCCGTGCCTTTATCTGTTGCCAAATTACACATTGCTACATCACTTTTCATTCCTTTCCACCAATAATCCCTCTTAAGATTATGATACATCTTGGTATTTCCTGGATGTATGGAGTATTTGCTCCTATGGTATTCATTCAATATCTCCTCCTTTAATTCTGAATTTCTAGGTACCCAAATTCTATTTTTATTTCTCACATATCCCTTCTCATCAATGTGCAGGTTTTCCATTTCTTCTCCTACTTACAAAAGGGTTTTCTTTTGTAAAATAATGGGATCTTGATTTTGCATGTTTCCTACCTTCATAGTTAAATCAGACTGCAAGGTAACCATACTTAATCTCCCCATATTTTCTTGTGCGTCCTGCACTTCCATATGCACATCAATATTCTCTTTTATTTCCAAATCAGTGATTATCATTAAATTCTTGAATTCTTCTATCATCATTAAACTTATTTTAGCATGTTGCCTACTCAAAGCATCAACTACTTTATTTGCCTTTCCTGGTGTGTAGAGTACATCAAAATCATATGCAGCTAAAAACTCCACCCACGTATGTTGTCTCATGTTCAAGTCTTTTTGTGAGAATGAATATTTCAAAGATTTGTGGTCAGTGTAGAGCTCAAATTTGGCTCCTAACAAGTAATGTCTCCATATCTTTAAGGTATGCACAACTGCATCCAAGTCATGTGTTGCATATCTGGTTTCATGTGGTTTTAATTGCCTTGATGCATATGCCACTACTTGACCTTGCTGCATCAATACTGCTCCTAAACCATATCCACATGCATCTGTGTATATGGTTAAATCATGGTTTCCTTCTGGAACTTTTAAGACAGGTGCATTTACTAATGCTTCCTTTAATTCTTCAAAGGCTTTCTCACATTTTTCAGTCCAAACATAGGCTTGATTCTTCCTAGTTAGGTTAGTTAGTGTTGCTGAGATCTTAGAAAAATCTCTAATAAATCATCTATAATATCCAGCCATCCCCATGAATGATCTAACTTCACTCACTGTTTTGGGTCTTTGCCAAGTCTGTATGGTTATCACTTTACTTGGTTTCATTGAAATCCCTTGTGCAGAGATTACATGTCCAAGAAAGTTTACCTCCTTCCTCCAAAAGGTACATTTAGAGAATTTTGCCTTTAAATTGTTTTGCCTCAATCTGCTCAATACTAAATGCAAATGATTTTTGTGTTCCTCCATTGTTTTTGAATAAATCAAAATGTCATCTATAAAAATCAACACAAACTTATCCAAAGAAACCCTGAATATTCTATTCATAAAGTCAACAAAATAAGATGGTGCATTAGTCAGTCCAAAAGGCATTACAAAAAATTCATATAACCCATATCTAGTGTTGAATGCTGTGTATTTGATGCTAAGCTCTTCCACTTTCATTTGGTGAAAGCCAGAGGCTAAATCAATTCTAGAAAATACTTTAGATCAAGCCAATTGATATAAAAGATCATCAATTCTTGGTAAATGGTATTTGTTCTTTATTGTTAATTTATCTAATTCCCTGTATTCTATACACAACCTTAAAGAACCATCTTGTTTCTTCACAAAAACCACTGGTGCACCCCAACAAGAATTACTTGGTCTTATAAAACCTTTTTCTTCTAACTCCTCTAACTATTTCTTCAGTTCTATGAGTTCACTTGCTTCTTACTGTTTTGGAATGAAATGCTGGATGTTTCCAAATTAATTATAGCTTTATGTTTCTTTAGCCAATCCATAGCCAATATAATACCTATATCTGCGTAATTTAAAACATATAAATTAGAAATGAAAACATTTCCTCCTATAATTAACTCTGCACCCACACACATTATATCCAAGACACAAGAACTTCCTAGACGGCTTTTAATAAGTAAAGGTCTCTCTATAAAAATGCAATTCAGTTTTAGGGTTTTAACTATATCATGGGAGATCAAAGAGTGTGTTGCTCCTGTATCAAATACTACTGATATAGGCACTTAAAAAATAAGTAATATACCTTCCATTTCTCCAAGGTTTTCTGCATTAGATTCCACAATGGATTTGCCTTTTGTCTCTAGAGTTGCCATTTTTCCTTGTTTCTTATTCTCAGGCCAATTCCTCTTCAAATGTCCTACCTTCCCACAAGTATAACACTTGAATGCTGCACCCTTCAATTCTGGACACCTTGGTTTTAAATGTGCCTCTTTGCTACAGTGATGACACATCAATTTCTTCTTGTTTCACCAGTTTTGGCATCACTGGTTTTCTTACTTCCAACATCTTCCTGTTTCTTTTCATATGGATGGTAATTTCCCTTACCCTTCTTATTATTGTTGTTCTTAAAATTGTTGAATTTTTCCTTTACTTTACCATGTTGCTCAAAGTTTAAAGCCAAATCTATGACTTAATCAATTTTTTTTACATAGGGTATCATTGCTCTACTTAAGCTTGGACTTAACCCCTTAATATACCTGCTAATTTTGGAAGCTTCATCAACAACTAGCATAGATCCATACTTTGATAATCCTTCAAATTTCTAAGTGTACTCAATGACACTTAAATTACCTTGTCTAAGTCTTATAAAATCTTCAAGCAAAGCTGCCTTAGCAGATGCAGGCACAAATCTAGCTTCAATCAACTCCTTAAACTGGTTCCAGGTAATGTCATTCTCAACTCTTCCAGCTATGACTACCTCCCACCAACTCAAAGCTGCTTCTTTCAACTATCTAGAAACTACTTGCCTCTTCCTTTGATCATCTAATTGCATGTCTCTAAAAATCCTTTCCAAGGTTCTAAGCTAAACCTGGATTTTCATTACACTTTCAGTCCCTTCAAAGCTTTTTCCTCCTAAATGGGTATAGGTCTTTAATAATTTGGAGATCTCTTCATGCAGATTCTCAGGTCTATGCCCTATTCCTTCTCTTAAAGCATTCACTAATTCTTGCATATTCACCATAGGTGGTACTCTTGGTCTTCCTGCCATATTTCTTAAGTAAAAGGAATCTTTGGGTTAACTAAATTTCCTATTCATATATGGTATTATTCCCCCATATATGTATATAATAATCAGGCATACACAAGCAACCAATCATACAAATTTAGTTAAATTATTCTATCACCTAGTAATAAATATTATCCGTGTTTTCAATTAACACAGCTCTAATACCATAATGGAATGACCCTGCTTTTAACTAGAATTTTGGTATGTTTTTTTTACTGTTAGATACAAATGGTTCTCTAATTTAAAATTATAAGCCAGAGCCATTCTGTCCTAATCAAAAATCCAAGATCCAAAATTTTACCAATATAAAAATATTAGTTCATATAGAAAATATTTTGATATATATATATAACATCTTCTTGGGCCGCAAAAGCCTAATAAAAGAGAATACCCATTTTCTATATATATATATATATATATATATATATATATGAAGATATATATATATCCCTCTTGCTTTAAATCAGAGAAGAAAGAAAGAAAGCAAGGGACCCACTGACCTCATTATAGATCAATGTTAAACACAAATTTAAAACTGATACTTTTATGCCTACAAAAGTGATACTTTTTGGATCATAAGACTAAAAATGATACTTTGATATATGCAAAAATGATACTTCTGTGACTTCCAATAAAATTGATACTTTTGAGACTACAAAAATGATACTTTCAGAAATTGATACTTTTATGCACATAGATATGATACTCGCAAAAATGGTTCTTACAAAAGTGATATTCCTGTGCATTCAGAAACGATCCTTTTAAAATAGTACTATAAAAAATGATACTCTTTGCATGCATAAATGATACTTTTTAAAATGAGGTCATCAAAATTGATAACCTTATGCATGCATAAATGATACTTTTTAAACAATGTGTGTAACATGTGCATGTTTACTATTCTGATCCTTGGTGCATGGGTCAACATTGCACCCTTGGCTAGCCTCTTCTGATATGAGCCGAGCCAAGTGTGCCCATGAGCACAACTCATGTATTTGGGTTTTCTGAAAGAATACACCAATAAGCCAGCATACAAACTTGTACATGTGCACATTACTTTGCTAAAATGACTCTAGATTTACTACAATAAATAATATTAGTAACTGTCCATAATTCAAGCCATATGTTTTCTCAATTTTAGTTTGCAAAATGATCATATATAATATTGCTTCAGCTCAGTCATCATTTCCTGAAAAAACATTAGAGGCTGCCTCACCATATAGTGAGACACCCCATTTTCCATGAACAAACAAGGTCAAACTAATGTTTCTGGTATGAGCATCTCAATTAAAGCTGATAAATAGAAATTAAGACAAAGTCTGTGCAGGAATCATATTTTCAAAAGGCATACTCCTTGTAAAATTAATTAATAATCTTGTGCTATTGCACTTTTATTGATTTATGCAATATTTGCCATCAGTGTTCACATACATACAAATCAATCATACACGTGTGCATAACAGATAAATCCATCATGATAATATTATGATTTGTATCCATAGCTGCCCTAGTAAAATTTCCAGGAAAACTCAAGTCCCATGTATTTATTTCCTAGCAAATATCAATTTGTTTAAGTACCCTGGTCTCATCTGTATAAGTGAATCACTGGCACACATTGTAGTAATCCAATTCACATTACTACAAAAATTTCTTAGGACAAAATTGGGCCATATGTCAAACTTACAACTCAAGTGCAAGCCATTACACAACATCTTGACTAGAAATACCTTAGTTAATTTACTAAATGTTTCCTTTTATTTTTCCAGTGACTATTGACCTAAATATGGTAAGCTAACACAGCTAGAATCACTTTATAATGCCATGGATTTCATAGAAATCCCCCGAACAATCAAAACAAACATCCAGGCAAGAATATAAACCATCCAAACAAGAGTATAAATCACCCAGTAATATATATATATATATATATATATATATATATATATACATATATGTACTCCAGAAAGTAATTTATTTTGGGGTTTTAATGAGATAAATCCTTGTCTTAAAATATAACTACTATACAGGTGTATATACTTGTTTGAATATGCATCTGGTATTAATCTACGGCTTGTATGAATATTTTTAAGAGATTATGCCACTATACATAAACTAGTTTCAAATGAATTTCAAAACCTAGTCGAGACATAATGTTTGCATTCTTGATTAGAGATCAGCACATAGAAAATCCTACTGCTCTCTAAATCAACCATTTTATAGAGCCTCAACACCTATACATAAGTATATTGCAGCTCAGATGCATTTTTATGAGAGATTGCCATAGATCAGTACCATTTGTATATATCCAGATTTATGGAGTTTTCCAAAGTATCATAAAAAGGGCTTTCAGTGTATCATAAATTAAATAGTTTCAAATAAAGCTGAACCCCATGTTGTGAAACTCAATCTATTTTTAAATGAAACCAATAATGTATTCATACATATATAATCCTATAAACTAATCATATAATTAAATTCAAAATACATTGAACATAGAAAATATTGGCTGCCTCTTAATCTCAAGATTTAATGCCATTTGTTTAAGTGAGAATACTCACCAAATCTCCTTCTAAGCTAAAGAAAAATCAGAGAACCCTTGCTTTACCTCCAAGCTTTACTTCTTCCTTCCTAAATAAATTTTATGTATCTTTTCTTACTTTCACCAGGCAGTTCAATTTTTCCCGGCCACCCTTACTTATAGCATCAGATTTCTAGGGTTTCCCAGGTTATACAAAGTCAGTTTCGCCCCTAATCAAATCATGCTATTTGTGTGAATGTTATTCACATTAGTTTGCTTTATTTTCTTTACAATGCTTGGATGTAAAGCTGCATTACTTTTTCAGAAATAAAGAAATGTATATGTATTATCTCCAACTTCCTTTATATTGTGCACTAAATCAGTCCATATGATTTAATTTTAAATGCCACTAGAAATACATGTATACTCACATACATGAATCATATTATATATCCTGGAATTATGGTGTTGCCTTGTGCATGTCCCATGTTGTACACATGTGTGCACACACTCATATATGCGCACAGATTCCAAAACACCACTAACTCCAATTTAAATTCAGTAATCGTTTTAAACCATGTTAAAAATAATTTTTTTCCTAAAAATTTTGGGTCATTACATGGGTCGACCCATATATGGTCTGGGTCGACCTATGACCTAGGCGATTAACGTTAATTTTGCCGAGAATTAAATTTTGTTTAACATTGAGCAACGACTTTTCTTTTCTAGCTAAATATTGTTGTGTAAGTTATTTTCTTCATTATAATGTATATCAGACATTTAGAATACTTGTGCGCATATATACACGTATAACTCTTCAAATCTTTGTCTTTTAATAGTTGTGCAATAAGTGACATTATTAACGCTATCAATTCATCGGTTCCTTCTTTTTTATTATATATTCAAATTCCAAATGCAACTGTTCTCTTGCCTATTTCTCGTTTATTCTCCATTTCTTATTTTTCGACCTTAAATTACACTTTAATTTCATTTTTTGAATTTATGTGTATATATTTACGCACAACTTCAGTTCTTTTCAAAATTAAAACGGTGTTATGCCGTTATTTATTTCTTACCTATTTTGGTTGATTGCAGGTTACTTTTGGATTTCATATATATATATGTATATATATATATGTATATATATATAATTTAAGGTAGGGGTGAATGCTTGTTAATGGCGACATGCGATTTCACCCGGTTTCCCTCTACGTGAGCTTCCCCATCCTTAAATTCATCTTCTATGTCTAATTGATTCCCTTTAGTTAAAATCTACCCTCAACCTTCAGCGAAATTCTATTTCGTTGATAAGCCATTAGTATTTCATTTTATTTTCACAAGTAAAACTTAGATCTATTCTAAACCCTCAATCGCTCCTCATCGCCAGGGTTAAATCTTCCTAGTCTTCATTGATTAGCCTCTCTCAAAGCCATCTATTATTTCAACCGAAACCTAGATCTACGATTTATCCTAACCACATCGACGTATGAATTTCCGATCTCGATCTACAGAAAACTCCCTTGAACCACTACTTCAAATCAATTCAAAAAGCAAATCACATCGTCTGGCACTCCACCGCTGGTTCGTCTGTTAATTTGGGGAATTAGGCTCGAATTTGGGATCAAGCCATCATGGATATGGGTTCTGACATTGTCAGCACAAATGAATGTATTTCAGTACCATATTCCTATAACCGATCCTTCTGTCTACCCAATTTCTCGTATTCTACAGGTAAATGGCAGTGACTGAGTAAGAATATTGGGATATTAGTGTACTTTGTGTTTGCGTTTGAATTTGTTACATGAAGGAGTAGGGCTTACATATTTTCATGAATTAATCTATGTTGCTCTAGCGGGTTTCCCAGTTTGGTTTCCACGTACTTGTATATGAATTAGAATTCGAACCAATCATGCTTTGGGATAAACAGATTTTTATCTCTACAACGGGGTCCTAATTTGTCAATTGATGCTGTTTCACATGCTGCTCGCGTTGGCATTCAGTTTACATCATGTGAAAATGATTGGAAGTTCCCATATGATATTATGCAGTTTAAGTAGAGTTTTTTTGGGTTCGGATTTACGATTTTTCATCTGAAAGTTGGTATTGGACTTATTCAACATGCAAGAAAATTGATATACTGAATCTTGTTCACCTAGAAGAAATTGCTAATTTTAATCTTGTTTCACCTACCGGGTTGGTATTTTATCATTGATCTACTTCATAGCTTACGTTTGAATCAGAGAGTTTTAAACCCAGTAGTATGCGATTCTGATGGATTAGGATTGAGTCCAGTTTTAACCAGTGGCTCGTTTATGTTGCAAACCAGTTTGGTTAATGGTTATACTGCCTGTTTTCATGAGATTTATTAGAAGACATAGCTCATATTGAATGTGCAGTGAAAGTTACAGCCCAAATTTTCCTGGATACCCAAGATTGTCTAGGTTTTTAGGCTTGCTAGATATCACAATCTTTGGAATATAATGAACAGTTATGAAAATTTTAGCATCACAGGAGGTGGAACATGTTTTAGTGGTAGTTTCAGCAGCTGAGTATTCAAAATTTCTTTGATGGAGTATGATCTAAATTCCATTTCAATGAAAGAATAATGAATAGTTTCTTCGATGTAGAATGTCTACTATGGGTGCTGATTTTCAGTAGCAGGAGCACTTGGCTCGGTTGTGGTGCAGCGCGTTGCACTTTGTGGGACGTAGGCCTCATCATGGGCCTAACTTTTGTTATTTTGCACTGTAGTTACTGTTTTTTTTACTGTTTGCTTTAGTTCGTAATGGTTAGTATGTTAACTGAATCTTTGTACTGTTTTTCTTAAACAATAAAAGCGAACCAATTTTCAAAACATGTATATATATATATACACACACACACACACGCATGCATACACACATATATACACACACACACACACTCACATATATGTATATTTTTTCTTATATGTACATATATGATACACACACACACACACACACACACATATATATATATATATATATCAGAACATGCATCCCTTTTAGCCATCCTTCTATAGTTAAATACATGATATTGGCGAGACTCAAACTCTTGACCTCCGCCTTGGAAAGTGCATGCCTTATCAACTTACCTAACTCAGCTTTCGTTTACAAAACTAAAAACAATGGTAGCTACTGTTCTTATTTGTGTTCCTCTTATATCTTCTTTTTCACTTGTGTTCTAAAACTTCATTTAAATATATCAACCTGTTTTTTGCAAACCATAAGTGTAAATTGATCATAAAATCGCCACGGATGCAGTGACGCTAGTTCCTCGACCAAATTCTGAAAAATTTACAAAATTTTATTTAATTATTTAATTCAAAAATGAGGGGTGTTACATTCTCCCACTCTTGGGAATTTCGTCCTCAAAATTTGGTAAGTTTAAATTAAGTAATCCCTCGCATAATTTGCAACCATCATGTGTACATCCAATTATGCAACCATTTGTGCTCTTATGCAAAGTGTAACACAACATATAATACATGAATGAATTGAATCCCTAAACGATACCTCCTATATGAATGAAAATTTTCTTGAAAATCTTTTGAAAACATGCTGCATACGTACCAAATATAATGGCAATTTCTATATGAATGCAATAATTTAAAAATCAAAAACACTTTTCCAACCAAATTTTCCTACACTCTTACCGAGAAAGAGCGTGGTCCATCCAATTTTTGCATCCAAACCCTACCAACCAACTTTAGATTTGGGAACTACAGGCAAATCTAATTTTCTAAATTCAATTTCTTATGTCAGAAAGATGTTGAAAATGGAAAATTACATGTTTTCCATCTGCTTTTACGTAACTTTTTCCCTATACTTGGAAAACTTAATTGCTAATTTTACAAAAGTTCCTATTTTCTATGCAAGAAAGGTTTGCATAAGAAAATTTTCTTTTTAATTTTCCAAACTTACTTTGGAAGAATTCATTTTCCTTTATTGTTCTTTATTTTTGCAGTCATCATCGTTGTTTGTTTTCTTTCAATTGTTCATCTTTAACCTTCCTTTTCATTTTATTCACAATATCATATGTTTTTGTTCCTACCTAGCGATCACTACAAACACCTAGGAAGAAAATATCCAACTAAACCGTTCTATTTTTTTAAAATAGAACATTACATAGGAATGCAAGTCTATACCAAATGAAAACTTTCCAATTTCTTCAAAGGGTGTTAAAAAGGATTTCTATCAATTACTAACCCTGTCATAAATTTACTTGTGGAAACTTCAACTTGCTTCTTTTCTTTTCTAAAACAATAACCGATTGAAACATATTTACAAAATTTCCTCTAATCTTTACTAACTCTCCATGCACATTAGTGGGATCTTTTTTCACTAATTTTAAAAAAAAAATAAGATTAGATATGTATGGACCCTTTCACCTATATTTTGTAATCTCTTTCACTGCACATTTTAACAAAACATGTTCACTTACAAGTCTGTTTATTCGTAAAAATTTATCCAATAATTCTTCTTATCCCAACAAGTCAAATGTGTTATACACTCCATCCTTTAAATAACTTTATGTTTTGTTTCACTCAAGGTCACCTACGCACCATATAAGGCCAATTCATTTATCCACGCTTTCCCTTAACCACTTATATCGCTTAACCCCACAACTTGCTTACGCATTTAATATTTTGAAAACAAGTTTGCACAATTACCTCAAAAATCCTTTTAATGCAACTCTTAACATTGCAAACCAATAAATTTCTAAAATTGTAAACTTTAAAAATTTTGAAACTTGAGAACTTTTCTAGGAATCTTTTTCCACACTTACAATATTTTTTCAAGTTTTTTTAAAAAGTTCCAACTGTGGGGCTAATTACAAAATGGTTTCTAACTTTTGCATTTTGCAAACTCTTTGCATGAAATTGCATTTGTTCTTTGCATAAATTTCTTCCAAACTATGTCAGAGCTGAAGAATAAGACTAGCGTCTCATTAGCACCAAATATATATATATATATATATATATATATATATATATATATTCCTAATCCATTTTTCTCCTTCTTAATCTTTTTTTTAGTTTACCATGCCTTACTTCCCAATTCACTGATTCGAAACCAAAATTTCATATATTAACACATGAAATCTTTTTTCCAAACAGTTTGTACACTTTCCATCCACCCTAACCACTCATGGGTCTATAATACTCAAACCTCCATAACCATTTCCTAAGTGTGCAAAATTGACATCCCACTTCCTGCATGTGTCGTTCACTTAATTAGTGGATTCCTCTATGGATATAGGTATATAAATAATATCCCTTTATTTAAGAATATAAAAATATGTTCACTCACTATCTATATAAGAATCCTAAACCTAGGCTCCTATACTAGATGTAACAACCTGAATATCATAAACCGATTTTTTTTTTCAAAAATCCCAATTTATCGAAGCTCGAGTTGGCTTGTCTTGTATGCTATAGAAAAGACAGAGATAATAAATGTATCAGAGCTCGGTAAAACATCTCACGACAGAATGGATAAAATATGATAATCAGATATAGCATTACCAAAATAATGACACTTCCTAACAAGTATGCAAAGTCTACCAAATCTCTGCCATAAATCTAACCTACGAGCATGTTATGAGGAGGGGGTTAGAATACAAAGTTTTGGTGAGAGGACAAATCATACATTTTGAAATAACTCTACATATATCATTCAGTTTTATTTTCTTAATTATTAGGTTATTCGGGTTAATAGCGCCTTAGGCTTTGCACACGCGTCACATTCATCTACTTCCAAGTAGATTACACGATATATATATATATATATATGTATGTATGTATATACCTATACCCCACATCTCAAGGTACTCCCCATAGTACTCTCCTCGTATGGTCTCCGCCGTCACACCATAAAAGCATGCGCAACCTCTATCCCATACCAAACCGCGTACGAAAATCTATATCGTTACGCCATGTAATCATACAGAACCACCATCGCTATGCCAAGTAAGCATACAGATCCTTGTATCTGAACTCCTCGGTAGAATCACGTCTCAACACATAGTAATGCCATAATGTCTACAATACACCATCCAGTGGTGTATCTAGACCCTCACACCAATGTACTGCCTATTATAACCCGAGTCCCATAATAGGGCTACATCCAATGCACGTAACTCGATCGAGAGCTTTCAATATCTGTAAAGGACAACTTCATTAGGCCTTCAATACATATATTCACATATTCTCTCTTTTCACGGTGGCTATGACCCCACCCTGGCGCCTCCCTCAACTAATGAAAGACTACATCAAAAGCAAATGATGTTCCCCTAACATTACCCAATCTAGTATCCAATTTGGTGTGTCCCTCACCAACGTCTTGATAGTGAAAGATCATTGCCTGTTGGTTTGGCTCTTAGTCTTTCGGTGTCCCATTGACTACCGATGACAGGTATTCGACGATTACTATCCTTAATTTGGTCCTGACCAACCTCCTCCTCGAGCCAAGCAAATCACATAATCACCCAACACCATCTGCCACACCATAGTTACAGTCAAGGTATATTCTAGAAGGTACAAAAGACATACCTCTGAGCGACGACTTCATCCGATTATTCCTTAGAGGGCCATCTCAGAGTACCCTACCACGTCCCGCAGAAACCCAGTGCCTCCCCCAGTCCCGTAGAATAATCATTCGGATGTGCTCCTTTCGTGTCTCCAGACACTGCAATGATCTACCCGTTGGGTTCTTCATCTTCATACGTTCGGACTTGTTCCAACGCATCACGACATCGCGTTTTTTGATCCTAAGTCAAATCTTTAAATCATGTGCTTGCTTTATCTCATCACATTGCTAATTAATTTGATTACACTACACCATATATGCTAATTAGGCTGTGTTTTTAGCCGTATCTAAAGCAGTTAGGCACGACAATAAGCCGTATCAAAAAATGGCGCGTTAAATTATTAGAAATGACTGTAAACCGTATCTCACTAGAAATAACATACGGCTCTTTGCCGTATCTAAATTGTAATCAGACGCAGCCTTTGAACGTATATAATTATATGTGTGTGTACACACATTTATACATAAACATGTGTGTATATATATCATATATGTATGTATATATATATATAAATATAACAGAAACTATAGCACATATTTTTCATAACACAGAGCATATACACCACAATTTATATACAGGAATAACACTATATATATATACACACTCAAAGCATTACAAGATTTTTCATTACACGTACATACAAACATATACAATAAAAGGAAAATGTCAAAGATTTTCATTACATTATGAACTAACAAAAAAAGGTAAAAACATATTAGCCTGATAAAACTCCAGTCGAGGCCGACAAGATGAGCGTATGTGCTGATCATGCTGATGAAGTCCATGTTTGCAGTAAATCAACGCTGTTTATTATGAGAATAAGCTAACTGATGCTGATAAAGTTTTGTAACGGCATAAATATTTGTATATACACAGTTTAGGACAAAAGCTTAAAAGGCCAACCTGATGAAGACAAATTGAGGTTCAGTTTCATCAATATAATTTTCTAGTTTCATTGATTTGCAGCAGAACTGAATCGTGATAGCCGGCCTGAGTTCCAGCAACACAAAAGCACCAAAATCTACACCGATATCTCCCCACTTTTTTTGTTTTCTCCAACAGGACTGCATATAAATTCATTAAGCAAGTTACGAATACTTCACTGGACAAGAGATCGACATTGTAACTCACTGTGACTGATATGAAAACATGAATACAGAGATAAGCGTATGTCGATCCTTGTGTTTATGTACACCGGTAGTCGGTCGGTTGTAGTTAATCAATGTGTTTGTGTACACCAATAGCCGATCAGTTGTAGTCGATCGATCAGTGTGTTTGAGTACACTGGTAGTCGATCAGTTGTTGTCGATCAGTGTGTTTGTATACACCAAAATAAAAGAAACTAAAATAGCACTTTAAGGCCCATCCATGTGTTTGTGTAGTCAATCAGTATATGTCTCAAAGATGAATGAAATGTCAGCCGTTAAAAATGGAAACCTAAAACAAGAATCACCTGAACTGTAGTCGATCTGCAACACCGGTAGTTCGTACCCTAGCATATGCAGACATACATATGGACATGGTTTTAGCAAGGCATCGTCCATGTGCACACAACATGTCTTTTCATTTCTTAGGTAAGATACTACGTAGAGATAAGTGTAAAATAATATATACCTGCTCCAACGTATAATGATATCGAATCATCATCTTCGGATGACACACATACTCGACTTTCTGATTAAGAATTTACTAGGCGATCTACCAGGTGGATGCATTTTAGCTCACACGTCGGGTCAGTAATCCATGCTTATTAGCTTTATCCAAATGTCGAATGCCGCTTCACTTAACCTTTGGAAAAAGCTGCTTTCACTTACAACTTTCAGTTTCTTTGAAACAGATTTTGTAGTACAACTTACACTACAGTCTCTGCTACAAAGTAGGGGAAAGTTGCTAGTGAAAGTAGCTTTTTACTAAGGTTAAGTGCAGCAGCATCCGACATTTGGATAAAGCTAATAAGCATGGATACCCGACCCTATGCGTGAGCTAATGTGCATCCACGTGGTGGATCACCTATTAAAATATTAACCAGAAAGTCAGTAATCATCCATCTACCAAAATTTTCAACAAACCTGTTAATATATTTTCAGTAAACTTATTATCTCTCAAAACACAGTAAACTTGTTATAAGACAACCCAATTTAAATTTCAAGCATAAGGCAAACAAATAGTCAAATGACGATGAAATCATGATTAAATATTGAACTATAATTATCCATTTGCTTAGTTTCCGCCACATCAGGTAATATATTATGTTTGTTTGTCATTTTTGACATCAAAGCTATAATTATACAACTATTCTTGGCTTGTCATTTAGTTTAAGAAATGGACAAATTTTAGTTGATAAACAGTTAAACTATCATCAAACTAGTATTTTATTACCTGCACATAGATGTGGTTACTACATTTCAGATTCAACGTGGCAAACGATGTAAAGAACCAATCATCAAATGGCTATTGCAAATAAAATCAGGTTGTGGACAATTGACATTACACATCTTAACATTAGTAAAGGTTACTGCATCCTTATGACTAACTCATTGTTATTTCTTTGTTTCATGGATATACCGTAATCTAAAATTATACCATACATGTTTCCAATAACAATTCAGATGTTTTTTACATTATCATAAAACATGATTCAAATTCGATTTCTCTAATTCCAGGGTATAACCACAGATCCATCCCTTACACAAAGTAGCAATCAACTAACACACTAATACATACCAATTCAGTTGAAACAGCTAACACACTAACATAAAGTAGCAATCAGCTAACACAGAAAGATTTCAACTTGTTCCCTACTATCAGGCATGCATGCCACAATTAAATTGAAACACATACCTGCTGTCGAAGGGGGGCTAGAGACCAAGGGTTGCTGCGTTTCTGTCGAAGGAGAGGGTTGTTCGTCTCTGTCGGAGGAGGAGATTCCAGAGAAAGGTGGAGGCACAATTTGTGACCGAAAACCCTAATTTAGGTTTTCGGTCACCATTAAAGTAAAACAAAGGGAAAAGGGACATTTTTTTTTATCCCGAGTGCCTAATATGATGCACAATATAATACGCATTTGATTTGGCCCAAAGCCGTATCAAATTAACTAATCCAGGGCTTCGTTGATGGACGGTCGGATTTAGGGTGTTTGGGGTGGTGCGGATCGCAAAATGTAGTTTGATATGGATCTTAGCACTATCAAATCTGATACGGCTTTAACCCATATTTTATCTTCGCATCCTTGTGTGCCAAATTGGATGTTATGGTATAGTGTTATCTACATATTCACTTTTTATTTAAGTTACATGGTTCATAAGCTCAAAATTGGCTACTTACTTTCTTTAATCAGCCATATGCCGCCGGAGCGGGTTTCCGCTTATTATTTATTACATTTAGTAGACTTAATACTTCTAATTATAAGCCTATTAATAATAAGCCTACTTTATTCTTTCTTATTTAATGGAAAACTTATCTTACACTGTTACCACAACTGTTGTTGCTTCTTTGCTTATTAACTTAGTTCCCTTAACTAAGGTTTATTAATAAGTTCTCTTTTCATTGTTAACTATAACCTATGTTATAATTCCACTTGTCCCTAAGATAAACCTACCTATTATATTTCACTCTTATTCATATAAATAATTATAGTAGGTTATATTCCCCGTTCATTACATTTTCCCTAGGTTCCTTAATACTGAACCAAACATTTATTATTGTAACTATTCTTTATTTACCATCTTGTACATTCTTATTATTTCGGGAAAATATTTCGCACACTTCATTACATTAGTTAGCGGAAAGATATAAAGATCTATTTCCATAATATACATCAGTTAAGATCCGTAGTTTCAAGCTATTTCTTTTATTTTCATTGTGGACATACATATATATTTTATTTAATTAGTGTGCAATACGATAAAAGAACCCCTATTTCTTACTAATCCCTTTTTCCATACTTTTCTTGCAACTACGTTCTCAATAACTTTTACGTTATGGAAATTGTTAAACCAAAAAGTGGTATTAACACCCAATAGACTAAGAATTGTAGATAATGATAATCTTAAAACAAACAGAGAAGTAATCAACATACATGGTTTATAGTGGTTCAGCATTAACGAACCTACATCCACTTTATATGCCTTTAATAGTTGATCGATTAAGATATTCACTTAACCTCACGATTACAAACAAGTATCTCTCAATAATTTGTAGATTTGTACTCAATAATTCGGAGTACAATCTGAATAAAAAAAGTTATGGAAACGGTGGAGTGAAATCTCAGAGCGGTTTGTGAGTTAGTGGAGAGGTAGTTATAGTGACGGTTCGTGACACGTGTCCACGGATGTCTGTTCTTGGGGTCATGTTTCAAACATGGATTAGTTATTTCAATTGTCTGGAAGGGATCGGGTCGAGCTGTTCACTAGCTGGAGTGGCCAAAGCTTATGCGCTCTTATGCAGCGAGCAGATCGAGTCGTGCTCCTCTCGACCCGGGCCGACCATGGTATTCTGGACATGATATCTCCTTTAGTTGAGAGTAGACACATTCAAGCTGATGACCTCGACCCATTGACCTTGACCCGAGCTATGTGCCTTAGGACCATGACAATGTGAATTATTACTTCAACTTAAATCTTGTCCGTTGGTTCATTTTGACTCTCCTGTTTGCGAATAACTATTCCTTACTTTGTATTGCACTTGATCGTAAGTACTCAGACTCTGTGTGGCCTGGTCATAAAGTAGGCCAACATTTCCCCCCTCGAACTGTGTTTAATCGGAGATGGGACATGCTTCGAAATAACCAATCTTTCTATTCTCAAACCGGTGAATGTCGATAGTCATGTCTGCTTGTATAATCGCGATGCTTTATGAAATTATGCCTTCTGATTTATGGAATAGGTATAAATACAAGATCAGGCTGGCAATTTCAAGCTTCAGATCGGATTAACAACGACTCCTCAGGTAACTTCTTTGACTTTTCTCGAATTAAGAGTTCATATTATATGATGCATGACTTCGTTGATTTCCATTTATATATATGTGCATGATTTTCAATAATTTCTTTCAATTCCTCTCATTTTTGCTTAATTGTAGAACCATCCTGATGGATCAGGTCGAGGGTACTTGAACCGCTATTATGTGTGATCGATAGGGGCTGCCTCAATTTTAACATACATTTTTCATAGCAGATCGGGTCACCCTAGTGTGAGCTACTACTCATCAGAGCCAAGTGGTTTCGTGGCTCACCAATTATCAGACATTGGGTCGAGATGATCCATTACTTCTATGGGAATACCAATAGCCCACCAGAGGGCCATATATAATGCTTTTTTGACCATCCTATAAATCACTTTTTACTTCAGTTATCTCATTTCTAACCGTTTGAAACCCTAAATTCCATTTTCCTCAATTCCATCAGAATTTGAATTCAATCAAATAGGTAGTTTTAAATCATTATTCCATGCCTTCCGATTCTTGTTTTAATTCCAACTACAAGTAGATTGAGCGCAATTCTCATATAAATTTCCATCGCCCATCTTTAATGGTTATATTGTTGCCTATCTCGAGGTCGCCGCCGACGTTGATAGAGTTGGTCACCTTCAGGAGGTAGTCGGGAAGTCTTGCATCTTCGGATCTAGGAATGAGGGTGTGGAAGAGGAGATGAGGCGATGATTTAGAGGTGAAGAAGAGAAAGTGTGGATTTAAGACTCGCTGTTACATTCGAGGTTCGATTATGGGGTTGGAGATAGAAGACCAGAGTAGATGCACCTTTCGCTTGAAGTGGATCGAGGGAGTGATTAAAGAAGAACATCATCGGGTCAGGTTAAGTATCTGCGACCCGATCCCCCTATTCGAATCGATTTGAATGTCCGAACAGTCCATGAGTGAAAGTCGACCTTAAACTATGTGCTGGCCTCAATCATACGAGTCAACTCTTCAATCATGAACCAACTTTTAAGTACGAGTCGACCCCATAAGTGGGAGCCGATCCCTGAGTGCAATCCAACCCCACATGCACGATTCAATATTTAACCGCGAGTTCATTTTAACACACAACCCCCTTCTTAGCAGACGCAAATTCACTGAATATGCTCACACGTATTTCAACCAAATCTAACTGTGACTTGATTAAACTGATGGACAGTTAAGATAGAGACACTAGACAGGACATTCTAGAGCCAGCAAGCATATAATTCAATAACATATGTTGACCAATTGCATGCCCGTCTGCTTACTTTATGCTTTCTTATTACCGTACTGCTCGCACTGACACACACTAGCGCGCACTCACATGTGAGGGAACAAGAAACTCTATTCTAATCTTGATGTCTATTCAATAATACAACAGACATGTCTGGTAGACGTTCAACAAGATTGCCTGAAAAGAGTACGGCTCCAGGATCATCTAGCTACTTCAATCCAAATATGTTCCCGTTAGACTTGGACTGGGAAAATTCGGGTTCCGAGTTCGAGGTAGACATCCACGAAGAGGCAACATAAACTGGAGGAGAAGTATCGTTAGACGAAGAGAAGGACTTAGGAATAGGGGATAACCGGGCTTCCGATGAGTTTGAAAGTGCTGTCATCTTAAATGCCCCCAGTGATTCCGTGGAATCGACAATTGATGAAACAAAGCTTAGAAGAATATGTTTACGGCATGGAATCCCTTTGGGGGACATCTTGGTTGCAATTGGTATTGACAAACCTCATAACCCCCCGGACAAATACATGGCCATTAGCAAAACAATGTGTACAATGGGAGACATTCCTCCATTTCCACCATTCGTCATTGAGTTTCTGAGACGGTTGCATATAACCCCTATGCAGCTCCATCCCAATGCATACGCTTACTTGTATACTCTGTATGTAGCGTATGCAGAAATGTTGAGTACAGAGCTTACTTTTGAAGACTTAGACTTCTTATATCACCTCAAGCATCACTCAAAGGGAACTCCATCCTTTATTTTATTCGAATCTATGCTCAACAAGAAAACCCTTAACGAAGGATACAACAATGTAGGAGATATAAAGCCTGAGTGGTTTTATATCAAACATCAAGCTAGGTGCACGAGAAGGTGGCTACAATCGAGTAAGTTTTAGATCCCGAGAAGTCTATCCCAACTACATCAGTGAATGCATTGATATTATTTTCCTTTTTACAGTCCCCAATCCCAAAATGGAGCAAGGTCAACTGTACATAGATCGCCTGAGCCGGTTATTGGATGGCAATCCAGACTTCCTCAATGTCAGAAAATGCCTAGTAGACGAAGTCCTGCACAGACATCGTTTGCTTGATATAAACCATGGTATCGATCATGGAGGTGGAGGTTACTTTTATATGCCCCATCTTAAGACCCTACAACTCCTGTAGAAACCAGCAGCATGCCCCCCGATCGAGGGGCAAGTTATAACTTCAATTGAGAAACGGGAGAGTTCGAAAGGCCAAGGAGATACGGGCTCCAGTCGGGAATTGCACTTGGTAGATAAAGAAATAAAAGAGAAGGAAAATCTAGTTGTACTTCCAAAGAGCCCTTCTCTAATGCCAATCAAAGACAACGAAGCTTTGAACACATTCGCTGGGGGTAAGCAACAAGACATTGATCCAAAGACGCTTTTGTTACCGAAAGGCAGCCTTCTCCGAAGACTCCATCTCCATCAAAATCTCTTGTCTACGACTTTCAATTTGAGAAATCTATATACTCGGGGATAGCAAAAGTATCCCTACCCAACAGGATTTTCACTTCTAAAGATTTTGGCACGGATTCCTCTTCCCTACATCCGAAGAGGAAGTTACTCCCGAAAAAGCCAGGGAGAATATGCAGACAAGCCTAACTCTGGGTCTGGTCCGTTGGGGGGATCACTTAGGATATACACTACACTTGCACTGCATGTCACAACACCTATGTACTATACCAATCCCGACATCTAACACTTAATTGTGCTATTTTGCAGGAAGGATGCCTTGTTGGAATTACAATATCAAGAATGTTCGTGCAAGCTTACCCAGATATGGCTTCGACATCGAACACGATCAATGTGAAAGTCGCGGGAGAGATGACAGGATACATCATCAATCTCAACATCATCGATCCTCCCGCTCTCGGTCTCCGCCTTGCTCGGACACAGAGAAGTACAAGAGCCATTATGTTCATCGTGAGGGAGATAGGTACATCCCCAAGGCTCCAACTTCTTCCAAAGAAACACATCCTCAGGAAAAACCACTGAAGAAACATTCTAAACCAAAGGACAAACTGAAGGAATTAGGCAAGGAGGCAGAAAAAAGTAAAGCAGCACTTGTACCAGCTAGGCATCGGAACATCGATATCACTACAACAAGGCCCATGATACTTGACTCCGAGAATGAGGCTAAACTAAATAATTTAAGGGAACACTTTGCAGAACACCATTCTAGGAACATGCATTTTTTTCCAGCCCTTGAGCTAGTACCGTCGAAGTGGGAAGACGAAACCAAGGCTAAGATAGAACGGGTGGATAAGCAATACAAGGAAAGACACAAATATTCGTGAAATCTCTCCAAAATCATCCGAGATTTATTAGCGGACATAAGTCACATGATGGATATGGTTGAATATGATGTGAAACCGTAGAAAATACAGAGAAAGAGCTCAAGGACGCACAGGCCAAGCTTGCCCTCGCACAGCGCGATATTGATAACTACAAGAAGCAGTACGAAGAACTGCAAAAGCGCTACTATACCGAGATTGATTCTCATAGCCAGAAGTGCGCAGCTTTGAAAAAGAAAGTTGAGGATGCTAAGTCAGAGATACCTGAAGCAAAGTTATCTTGTTCTCGTCTCGAACATGAGAAGGCAGGGCTAGAAAAGAAGAACGCCGAACTAGAGGCCAAGTTAGCAGAGGTTGAGGCTAGTGCGGTCTTAGCTGAGGGGAATGCCAACATTGCCATCAAATCTACTGCTGATTCTAGTGCGCAGCTTGCCGAAGCCTAGAAGGAAATAAACGACTACAATGAGCTTATGATCGAATTCTTTACCCTGATGCTCCAAACTCGTGACATCTATTGGATCCAAGACTACCCGACAACTCTGGTCGATGTGTGGGATCAGTATTCTGACGATGAAAAGTGGCGGCTTAAGGTTGACACTATTGATAAGGGAGAACTTATGAGAACGTACTTAAGAGGCGATGAGCCAGAGCATTTGGCTGAAGGAATGAGGTTGATCTATGCAATTATGGAGGAGGAGAGGAGCCAAGACAAAGGGAAGGATACTCTTGAAAAGTCTCTAGTTCTTCATCTGTCGTCCCTGGGCCATTGAAACAGAAGGGTATGATCCTGATCGTCCAGGGACACCAAAGGCAGCTCTCCTATCTCCAATCGTCGAATCAGCTCCTAAAACTTCCGCTACTCCTGCTGAAAGTTCGTCCAAAGATATCTCTACCTTCTCAACTCAATTTGTTAAAGCCATTATAGCCTATCGTCGCATTGCAGAGAAAACAATTGAAAAGCCCATGTTCTCTCCTAAGTTAATAACTATTGCTTCCCATTCTTTAAGTGCAAAGTCTACTGAGGAGACCAAAGAGAAGTAAGAAAAGGTTGCTGATATAGCCGTCGTGTCATCCAGTGCTGAAGTTCTCAAGAACGGAGATGTGATAGATGCATTAAAAGATATTGACGACAATGAAGGCGAAGGGGATGAAGATGTCGTTGTGACTGGGGATTCGGGTGAAACCGAAAACATGACTTTGGCAAAAAGAAAGGCTAAGAATGTTGAGCTTCTAAAAGCCAAAACTGAGGAGGAACCCCTCAAAATTGATCCCGTCTAGGCAGTTGCTCCTAGGTCTAAGTTGATTGTAAAGCTTTCTTCTCGGTCAATCACTGGAGAGTTAGCTCAGAAATATCTACTGATCAAAGTGCGCCTCCCTCGAACAAGAAAAGGAAAAAGCGTATTCTCACTGATGCTAAGAGAGAGGAGAAGAAGAAGCTTAAAGCCACCGCCAAGATGAAACAGCCCACCTCCGTTAAGGTCACTCACAAAGGGAATGCATTAACTTTGGTGAAGCATTATAGGTAAAAGACACAGATAATTTACAAGACAGACATACAAACAGCGGAAAAACTGAAATCATTTCATAAGCAACATGGTTCAGTCAAAACATTACAACCATTGTCTCAAAACCCAACTTCCAAATCATTACAATAAAACCTCTGTCTTGATTCAAAACTCCAAATACATAAAGAAGCATAAAACAATAGTAAGCAACATAAATCCCCAATAAAAGTGTAACCACAGCCATAGCCCAAGAAAAGAGAATCCAAGCAATACATCTACTCTCTTCAAGCTGGAAAAGGTCTGAACTAAGCTGAAGTATTCCCTCCCTGTGGACATGGGGGGGGGACAGAAGAAAAGAAGACGAAAGAAAACGGGTCAGACATAAAGCCTGGTAAGCCAAGTGATTTTCAGCATGTAAACAAGAAAAAGGATCATGCCATGAATAAACCGAATATATGACAATACCATAGTAACAAGATAACATAAGACAAGATAAGGCAAGATAAACTGAATATGCTATCGCACCCATTTCTATTTCTCTTCACCTAATAACAATTGTTTCAACTAGCCTCATGTGTTCACAATAAAATGATCCGTTGATCGATCGGCTTCTACTCGCATGTATTTATTACTTGTGTCATTCGGTCCCGCTTGTTTGTAGATACATGTGCTGGTCCCATCATGGGGTGTGTCAATCCCTATGATGGAGACCCAACACAATTCAAGATGCACAGTGTATAACTACTGATGCCCAGTGCCTGATTTTTCCACTCTGGAGTATGTGCGCGCCCGTACTCCGTCGGAACCTACACTGACGCACCACCTACCGCTATTTTGACCACTTATAATTAGCCCAGTAATCGTGCCCCACCCTGCCTAGTTCAGGGTACCGTGATACATCTATGTGGGTTACTGCTGAAATGGGTCCCCGTTGCTAGGGTTTCCTAATCAACATGTTATAGCGGTTAAGTGTTCTCAATTTAACCTAACCCCACCCGTTTGTTTAATTAACATGTTGCATTGATTAAGCGTCGCCTATTCATATGTTACTTAACCTTACCATTCTTAGCATGTCTGTTCATTGGCATTAATTAATTTATTAATGTACCAACCTCTCACATTAGAACTGTTGTTTGTGGTTGCTGGATGTGCCGGGCGGTTCCGGGCAGACTTCTATCGCAAACTCATTCTAACCTCGGGTTTTGGGCTTGATGCGCAAACCTATCACATTAGACCTATTGTTTCGGTTGCTGGATGTGCCGGGTGGTTCCGGGCAGTCTTACACTGCAACTCAACATAACCTCGGGTTAGGCATGTTCATCTTTTATCCAATTTACATATTTACCATTCATGTCCAAGTCTAGATTTTTGTATGCCAATTATCCACAATTGTAGTCGATTCAAATTATGACCAATATACTTGTTATGTCCAAAATACTCCAATAGGTTATACCCAATTCCCTGTGTTACAATCGCACGTACAACAAGATTCAACAAGGTTTCCAAATTCCAAGTACTCATAAAATAAAACAGAAAGGGGATAGAGAAGAAACACAAGAATTGACATAAGGGAAAATAGGCATGTAAAGGTGTACCAAACACAAGAATCATGGTTCCAATAGGCATGTTGTACATTAACAACGAATATGAGCAAACTAAGGAAAATACATCATAGGTATACAGATTCGATAGGATTGAACATAAAGAAATTACTAATTTGATGTACAACATGATAGGTTCAATCACAATAGTCTCATAGGCATAGGTAATTTTAGATTTGACAAAAGAACAAGCATGAATCAGAATTGATTATCCTACAATTAGGCATAGTTCTAGATTCGATTCATTACAGTCATGATTTCTATTATGTGTTCAAATCTGAATAATAACTGAACTTACACCTATAGGATTAGAAAAAGAGAATTAGTTGACGTTGTAGCGATTCTAATCTTTCTTCGTTGATTGAAGCGAAAAACCTTTTCTTCAATTTGAAGCTCTCTAATTTGATTTCTAGTTTGAAGAAGAAGGAGGCTAGGCTAGTTTACAGATGGACAGCATGGAGGCACCATATAATAGGGTTATGAGGTTAGGGTTAAGTTTAGATATGTATTTATAGATGTGTGAGACAAACTATGGCCTTTAGATTAGCATAGGAGTCATCAGAACCATCCAAACCAAAGAGACACGTCACCCAGCCAACCACAGCGCGACACATAAGCCCTAATCCTTCAGAATTCGTCACCCAGATCTGGGAAGATATGGGTCGATATCCCTATAGGGGGGTCGACACCCTCGGGCGGCATTTTTCCCGCTCATCTTTTATTGGCTGATTTTCGAAATTTGAATTTGTTTTCTGATTTTTAATTATTATTTAATTTAATTCTGCTTTGAACTGAAATCTTCTAAGCATCATAACTTCCTCATACGGAGTTCGATTTACGTAAACTCGGAATCTATTCCAACCAGAATTCCGAGATGAACGCAATGGCACTATCCATTTTACTTAATTACCGCTTTTAAAATTAAGTATTCTTAATTCATTATTTTAATATTCATAGAAAATACGGGGTGTTACATTCTCCCCTCCTTAAAGGATTTCGTCCCCGAAATCTCTAAGTTAAGAAGAATGTATCCTAACATCCAACATCCATATACTCAATCATCAATCACAGGCATCCGTAGTCCTAAAAAAATAATATTTCTAACGCTTTCATGATCTTATGCATAGTGTGTGTATATGTCCTTATCTAATGCAAAATCAGGCAGTCTACTGATTCAGTTGACCTCCTTAATGCGAATTATGTCAGTACCATGAGTCCATTACGTATGCAATTATTCCTAATTGTACTTTATAACTTCTACATGAGTGCACAATCATTCATACAATTTCAACATCCATATGATAACACATCAAGTTCAATCCATATACAAATACATATATGCATATGCAATATGAAAGTGACTGAGCCGATCTAGTACCTAATGTTCGTGTATATGCATCCACGAGCAACCACTTGCAACCATCAATCATAACATGTTTCAAATACATGTTTACATTCATTGGTTTCTACTTAAGGATCGAGAATATGACCGAGGAGATATACTTAAAAGATAGATACAAGCATGCATAAACTTATGAAAAAGAGATCAAGGATGTACCCTCAAAAAGAAAAGGGTAGACTGCGCGTATCTTGTCTTCAGTCTCCCAAGTCGCGTCTTCTTCAGCGTCACTCCATTGTACTTTAACTAGCTTAACCTCACGATTGCATAGCTTCTTAGCTTATGTTCCCAAGATACGAGTTGGAACTCTTATCACCGTCGCTTCTCGTTCCACTTCTACTTCTTCTAGTATGCTCGGCTCCACCACTTCCGCAGACTCATGTAAGCACTTTTGTAGATGAGAAACATGAAAAACATTATGAACTCCAGCCAATCTTTTGGGAAACTCTACTCTATAAGCCATCGTTCCAATCCTCTCAATGATAGGAAATGGCCCTACAAATCTTGGTGTCAATTTTCCTATGGATCCAAAGCGAACGACATTCTTCAACGGAGATACTTTAAGGAAAACCCTATCTCCAACCTCAAACTCAAGGTCGGTCCTTCTTTTATCCGCGTAGGACTTCTGTCTATCTTGTGCAGTCTTCATTCATGTTCGTATTAAGTCCACCTTCTCCGAAGTCTCTCTGATCATGTCGGGCCCAAGCACGAGCTTGTCTGTAGATTCCCACCAACAAGTTGGTGATCGCCATGGTCTTCCATATAAAGCCTCAAAGGGTGCCATGCCTATGGTGGCTTGGTAGCTATTGTTGTAGGCAAACTCCACCAAAGGAAGATGATCTTCCCACGTTACTCCAAAATCAAGAATGCACAATCTCAAAAGATCTTCTAATACTTTGTTCACTCTTTCTGTCTGACCATCGGTTTGAGGGTGATAGGCAGTGCTTAAGCATAGCTGTGTGCCTACAACCTCTTGCAAACTCTTCCAAAACTCACTCGTATCTCGATCAATTACTATGCTAGAGGGTATCCCATGCAGTCGAACTAGTTCTTTAAGATAAATGGACGCTAATGATGAGGCAGTCCTCCTACTCTTAACAGGTATAAAGTGAGCGCTTTTAGTGAGCCTATCAAATATTACCCAAATACTGGTATTGCCCCTTCTTAACCTAGGAAACCCATCTAAAAAGTCTATCGAAATGTTATCCCATTTCCACTGTGGGACCTCTAGAGGATGAAGCAGACCACCGGGCTTCTTCTGCTCTGCCTTGACTTGCTGGCATATTAAGCACTTAGAGATGAATTCTGCTACATCCTTCTTTATGTCATTCCAAAAGAAAACCCTTTTTATGTATTTATACATCTTGTCTCCACCTGGGTGTATGGTCAACTTAGAATGGTGTGCTTCTTCAAGAATTGTCTTCCCTAAATCCCTTGCTTGTGGGACACATAGTCTTCCATCCCGTCTCAACCAACCCTTGTCATCTATGGAGTATCTATTGAGGTGACAAGAAGTCTCGCCTCTAATTAACTTATCTATCACATCAACTATCTGACAGTCTTCACGTTGCGCTGCTCCTATTGAGTCCAAAAGCGTAGGTCGCACCTCTAGCGATGCTAAAAAACTAGGTACAAACTCAAAGGAGGGTCTAAAGTCAATGGTTGCTATGTACTCCAAGTTTTTCCTTTCTACAAAGAGAGGACTTAAGGTTAGCCTTTTCCTACTTAAGGCCTCTGCTACCAAATTACCCTTGCTATGGGTATAAGCAATCTAAAAATCGTATGAGGCAGGAAATTCCATCCACCTTTGCTGTCTTAAGTTAAGATCTTTATATGAGAAAAGGTATTTTAATTATTTATGGTCAGTAAACAGTTCAAAACTTTCTCCTAGTAGGTAATGACACCATGACCTAAGAGCGAAAACAATGGCAGCTAGTTCCAAATCATGAGTTGGGTAGTTCTTTTCATGTACCTTCAATTGCCTTCCTCCATAACAAACTACCTTACCTTCTTGCATCAAGATAGTGCCTAACCCCATGTTGCATGCATCTGTGTATACTGAAAACATCTTACTTCCATCAGGCAATGTCAGAATTGGAGCTGTTGTTAGAGCCCTCTTCAATTGTTGGAAAGAAACATCACAATCCAAATCCCAAGCAAAAGTTAGGTTCTTCTTCGTCAATCTAGTAAGTGGGGCTGAAATTTTTGCAAAGTCTTTAATGAACTTTCTGTAACAGCCCGCTAGTCCGAGAAAACTTCGTACTTCGGTTGCATTCCTTGGAATCTTCCAATCTTGCACCGCCACTACTTTTGTAGGATCCACAGCTATCCCTTCTTTGGACACCACATGTCCAAGAAAACTTACTTCTTCTCTCCAAAAATGGCATTTGGAGAATTTTGCTTTAAGCCGATGTGCTCAAAGAGTATCCATAACTTCCCTTAAATGCAAAGCATGTTCTTCCTCACTTTTTAAGAAAATCAAAATGTCGTCCACGAATTTATTACTACTATAAATTTATTAAGGAACTCCCTAAACACCCTACTCATCAAGTCTACGAAATAGGCGGGTGCATTTGTCAAACCAAAAGGCATGACAAGCCATTTGAAGAAACCATCCGGAGTCCTGAACGTAGTCTTATCTATGCTATCTTCAGCCACTCTTAGCTGATGAAATCCGGTAGCCAGATCTAGTTGGGAGAAAATTGATGCACCTACGAGCTGGTCGAACAAGTCATCTATTCTTGGAAGTGGGTTCCTATTCTTCTTGGTCAGCTTATTTAGCTCCCTATAATCCACGCATAGGCGAAGTGAACCATCCGCTTTGGTTGCGAACACTACTGGAGCACCCCATTCAGAAATACTCCGCCATATGAACCCCTTTTCGAGCAACTCTTTAACATGCTTGCTGAGCTCCTTCCTTTCCCTTGGAGCCATGTGTCTAACGGGTAAAGCAATTGGTTTTGCATTATCAACTAGGTATATGCAGAAATCTTTCTCTCGCTTTGGAGGTAAACGCTTCACTTCTTCAAAGACATCCAAGTACTCACGGACTACTATAACAGATTGCAAATTTTCAACAGATGCATCTAGAGATTCTAGGTAGCTAAGCATAACAGAATTCATAGGATTATAAGAGATTTCGAGAGTATTACCGAGGCGAGTCGAAAGTCTAACCACTCTCTTTTCACAATTGAGGATGGCACCATTACTGGATAACCAATCCATGCCTAGAATCAACCCATAGCCCGTGAAACCCAAAACATAAGCATTGCATCTAAACCCAACGCTTAGTATAGAAATTTCCAAATCCAAAAAAATCATTGATCAATGAGCCGAACCCCCAATTGGATTTGAAAGAACCATGGGATCCTCTACCATACTGGTATCTAGGTGTAGAGATTCAACTAAAGTAGTAGATATAAAAGAGTGCGATGCGCCAGAATCAAAAAGAGTACGAACATGATGATCAGAAAGATAAACTGAACTCTCAACAGAAATATTTCTACCTCTTGCTTGCATAGGTGCTGTGAGAGCATGAATATGCCCTGTAGAAGTAGATCCTTCCCTCTGCCCTTGCCCTTGCCTTCTTGGGCAATCCTTAGCCATATGTCCTGCCTCGCCACACTGAAAGCAACCACCCATCTTTCTCTTCTTCTTTCTGCAGTCCTTAATCAGATGTCCAGGTATGCTACAAAAATTACACTTCCTCTTGTCACGGGTTTTTTTATATTCTTTCCACCCTTCTTATAATCTGTCTTCTTATTATGCGATTCCTCCACTTTCTTGTTTAGAGGTTCTTCCATCTTCACCTCTTTCTTCTCGTCCTTGCTTTCCTCATGTAACAGTGCCATGTCCACCAGTCTCTCATAAGTCGCGCCCATAGGTATATGGGACATAGCTAGGCCGTGCAGTGGCTCATTTAACCCTTTAGAGAAACGGAGAGCCTATTTATGTGGAGTGTTTACCAACTCCAGTCCGAATCTAGCCAACTGGTTAAACTTGTTGACGTATTCCTTAACCGATAGGCTTCCCTGTTTGAGTGCTAAGAACTTCTCCATCTGTAGGCTTTGTTTAGCTTGCGGGAGGAACTTCATCCCAAACCTCATTCTGAAGTCCTCCCAAGTCTCAACTGGTCTCTCGGCATTAGTAATTTCCCACCAGAAAGAGGCTTCGTCCTTAAGTAACCATACAGCCAGCTGTATCTTCCGCCTATCGTCCACTTCGAAGATAACAAACAGATCTTCTGTTTCATTGAGCCAGTTTCTTGCTTCCACGAATGATTCAGTCCCATTAAAGTTCTTTCCGCCCATAGCTCGAAAGTCCCTACATATCTTCGAGAAATCATTTGGACGCGGAGGAGGAGGAGGAACGGCGTCCGCAGCTGGGGGAGGAGGAGCGTCTGCTTGTCCTTCGGCGGGGGCCGTAGCCTCTAAATACCGACGGAACCAGGCGGGTACTTGCACTCCCTCTGGAAGATTAAGATCCCCAGGCATGCTGAAACGAAAAGAAAAAGATTCAAAATAAAGGATAGAAAGATAGTGCATATTGCTTTGGGGAATATGCCTTTAAAGTAAAACAACACTTTTCTTGAAAATGCTTCTTTAAAACTTCTTTTTGAAAAATAGTTTTCAAAAACTTTAATCTGATCTGGTAACCATCAGCTCTGATACCAAGTGAAACACCCCACCTCCGTTATGGTCACTCACAAAGGGAATGCATTAACTTTGGTGAAGCATTATAGGTAAAAGATACAGATAATTTACAAGACAGATATACAAACAGAGAAAAAACTGAAATCATTTCATAAGCAGCGTGGTTCAGTCAAAAAATTACAACCATTGTCTCAAAACCCAACTTCCAAATCATTACAATAAAACCTCTGTCTTGATTCAAAACTCCAAATACATAAAGAAGCATAAAACAGTAGTAAAGCAGCATAAATCCCCAATAAAAGTGTAACCACAGCCATAGCCCAAGAAAAGAGAATCCAAGCAATACATCTACTCTCTTCAAGCTGGAAAAGGTCTGAACTAAGCTGAAGTATTCCCTCCATGTCGACATGGGGGAGGGGGGAAGAAAAGAAGACAAAAGAAAACGTTCAGACATAAAGCTTAGTAAGCCCAGTGATTTTCAGCATGTAAACAAGAAAAAGGATCATGACATGAATAAACCGAATATATGACAATACCATAGTAATAAGATAACATAAGACAAGATAAGGCAAGATAAATTGAATATGCTATCGCACCCATTTCTATTTAGCCTCATGTGTTCACAATAAAATGATCCCTTTATCGATCGACTTCTACTCGCATGTATTTATTACGTGTGTCATTCGGCTCCGCTTGTTTGTAGATACCTGTACTGGTCCCACCATGGGGTGTATCAATCCCTATGATGGCGACCCGACATAATTCAAGATGCACAATGTATAACTACTGATGCCCAGTGCCTGATTTTTCCACTTCGGAGTACGTGCACGCCCGTACTCCGTCGAAACCTACACTGACGCACTACCTGCCGCTATTTTGACCGCTTATAATCAGCCCAGTAATCGTGCCCAACCCTGCCTAGTTCAGGGTACCGTGATACATCTATGTGGGTTACTGCTGAAATGGGTCCCCGTTGCTAGGGTTTCCTATTCAACATGTTATAGCGGTTAAGTGTTCTCAATTTAACCTAACCCCACCCATTTGTTTAATTAACATGTTGCATTGGTTAAGGCCTATTCATATGTTACTTAACCTTACCATTCTTATCATGTTTGTTTATTGGCATTAATTAATTTATTAATGCACCAACCTTTCACATTAGAACTGTTGTTTGCGGTTGCTGGATGTGCCGGGCGGTTCCGGGCAGACTTCTACCGCAAACTCATTCTAACCCCGGGTTTTGGGCTTGATGCGCTAACCTCTCACATTAGACCTGTTGTTGCGGTTGCTAGATGTTCCGGGTGGTTCCGGGCAGTCTTACACCGCAACTCAATATAACCTCGGGTTAAGCATGTTCATCTTTTATCCAATTTACATATTTACCATTCATGTCCAAGTCTAGATTTTTGTATGCCAATTATCCACAATTGTAGTCAATTCAAGTTATGACCAATATACTTGTTATGTCCAAAATTACTCCAATAGGTTATACCCGATTCCCCGCGTTACAATCGCACGTACAACAAGATTCAACAAGGTTTCAAAATTCCAAGTGCTCATAAAATAAAACGAAAAGGGGATAGAGAAGAAACACAAGAATTGACATAAGGGAAAATAGGCATGTAAAGGTGTACCAAACACAAGAATCATGGTTCCAATAGGCATGTTGTACATTAATAACGAATATGAGCAAACTAAGGAAAATACATCATAGGTATACATATTCGATAGAATTGAACATAAAGAAATTACTAATTTGATGTACAACATGATAGGTTTAATCACAATAGTCTCATATGCATAGGTAATTTCAGATTTGACAAAAGAACAAGCATGAATCAGAATTGATTATCTTACAATTAGGCTTAGTTCTAGATTCGATTCATTACAGTCATGATTTCTATTATGTGTTCAAATTTGAATAATAACTGAACTTATAGCGATAGGATTAGAAATAGAGAATTAGTTGACGTTGTAGCGATTCTAATCTTTCTTCGTTGATTGAAGCGGAAAACCTTTTCTTCAATTTGAAGCTCTCTAATTTGATTTCTAGTTTAGAGAAGAAGGAGGCTAGGCTAGTTTAGAGATGGACAACATGGAGGCACCATAGAATAGGGTTATTAAAATAGGGTTAAGTTTAGATATGTATTTATAGATGTGTTAGACAAACTATGGCGTTTAGATTAGCATAGGAGTCATCAGAGCCATCCAAACCAAATAGACACGTCACCCAGCCAACCGCAGCGCGACACATAAGCCCTATCCTTCAAAATTCGTCACCCAGATCTGGGAAGATAAGGGTCGACACCCCTATAGGGGGTCGTCACCTATGTCAACACCCCCTTGGGAGGTCGGCACCCTCAGGCGGGATTTTTCCCGCTCATCTTTTATTGGCTGATTTTCAAAATTTAATTTTTTTCTTCTGATTTTTAATTATTATTTAATTTAATTCTGCTTTGAATTAAAAACTTCTAAGCTTCATAACTTCCTCATACGGAGTCAGGTTTATGCAAACTCGGACTCTATTCCAACCAGAATTCTGAGACGAACGCAATGGCGCTACCCATTTTACTTAATTCCCACTTTTAAAATTAAGTATTCTTTAATTCGTTATTTTAATATTCATAGAAAATACGGGGTGTTACACAAGAAGTCTATGTCTTCCCCAAAGCCCAAGTGAAATATGGTTTAGTCTTTTTGTTTTGTTTTCCACTGGTCTTGTGCCATTGTAGCGAGTGAGGCCCTTACGCTTTTGGTTAGTTCCTATGTATAAATCTGCACTTTTGTAAAAAAAGTAGTTTCCCTGTAATGTCATATATTAGCAAACCTATCATTTATTTCAATCAACTGTAGTTGTAATCTAAACTCTACTATGTCAAGCAATAAACCATAAATCACATCACAAACCAAACCAGAATATCTACTCAGCATCCTTGCAAATCAAGTAATAAACAGGTGTTATATATGGATGCCCCTAATCAATCTTGAATAAAGTTCATGGTCATGGCTTATTCGGGATTGATTAGGATTAATCTGATATTGTCCCCAATCCTTCAGTTGGGGGTATGGGCTTAGCTTTCAATCTTGTCCCAATCCTTCAGTGGGGTAAGAACCCTTTTTCTTTGGTGCTTTCTCTTAACACCTTCATACTCTCCTATCGTATGCCCAGGTTAGAGTGTAGCTAAGGCGGTCCTTAATCATGGTGCACCAGTCATGCATGCTTTTATACACACTCTCGGATCACGAGAGTTTGAGTTGGTCTGGCGAACGATCATACCATTCGCTTCAGCTTTCCTTCTACATTCTATTTCCAAGAGCGGAATTCTGGCGGTTTGAGCGCTATTCGCGCACTCGGTTTTAATTTAAGCTACATGTCTCAAACCAGGATCAAAATAGTCATAGAACACAGAGAAATAAATGCAGGAAAAGTAAATAACACACGATATTTTTATAGTGGTTCGGCCAAATCATTGCCTATGTGCACTTTATAATCTTTTATTTATATCAACTAGACTATTCTAGGCAAGTCGTTCCTTTTTACATAGCTTACAAAACAAAAGAATTGATACAATTTCAAGTCAAGTAATGCCGCAGATGTTGGGCATTCCATGCTCTGGGGATTTCATTGCCATCGATGGTTGCTAGCTTGCAAGCTCCTTTGTCCAGCCTCCATTGGATGACGTACTGTCCTTCCCATTTTGGGCCCAGGAAGATAGGGGCCGGGAAGACTCGTTCAGTACCAAGTTTCCTGGTTCAAAAGTTCGAGCTTGAACTTTTTTGTTGTAGTATCAAGCAACCTGATGCTGGCGTCTCGAAGCATGTAAATCTGCTTCATCTCTCTTTTCCTAAATCATGTCCAAGGAGAAGAAGCGCTTTGTTTGTCATCGGATCATAGTATGTTGTTCTCTGAGAGGGGACTTCCAATTCTACTAGGATTACTGCTTCTGATCCGAATGAGTGCAAGAAGGGAGTATGGACAGTCGCTGATTTGTAGGTCATTCTATAGGCCCACAATGCTAAGTGTAATTCATCGACCAACATGGCTCTTGCTCGTTCCAATCGCTTCCTTAGGATGGAATTAATGATTTTTTTTATTGCCTCGACTTGTCTATTTGATTGTGGGTGAGCTACTGCGGTGCATCTCTTCTCGATTCTGTATTTTTGGCATCTGAATTCAATGCTATTGAATTGGGGTCCATTTTTAGTTATGATGACTTTGGGGATCCCAAATCGGTAAATGATGTTTCTGACAACAAAGTTAATCACTCGCTTGGTTGTGATCGTGGTTAATGGTTCAGCTTCTACCCACTTCGTGAAGTAATCCACAACCACGATCGCATATTTTACCCCGCCTTTGGCGATTGGAAGGCTCCCAATGATGTCAATCCCCCATACAAGGAACGACCATGGGCTCACCATTGTGTTGAGTTGGCTGGGAGGTGCTCTGGGAATCTTTGTAAATTTTTGGTACTTGTCGCAGCGTCGTGAATAATCAGCTGCATCCCGATTTATGGTAGGCCAAAAGTAGCTATACTGTGTTATCTTTTTGCTAATATTTGACCTCCGGTGTGATCTCTACATTCACCTTCGTGTACTTCTCTCAATACACGTTTGATGTCATCATGTGCTACACACCGGATTAGGGGCATAGAAAATCCTTATCGGTAAAGAATTTCTCCTTACATGACATAACTTGGAGCTTTATGAACGGTGGCACGTCCCTCGCTCTTTTTTGTCAGCAATGTTCCGTTCTTCAGGAAGTTCTTTATCGGTGTCATCCATGATTCTTTTTTTGGCTAGGTCTCCAGCACTAGATTAACTTCCATCTGATCGATGCTCGGATTTTCTAGTATCTCAATTGGGACCATCTCTGTCTCTATTAGATTATCAAAGCTCGCTAACTTAGCCAACTTATTTGCCTTCTGATTCTTTTTTCGAGGGATGTGGGATATGCTATAATGCTCCAGACTGTCTAATAACTCCTCTACCTTTTGTAGTTAAGCAGCAAGTCAAGGTCACTTTGTCTGAAATTCCTTCCGAACCTGACAAACAACTATTTGTGAGTCACAAAAGATGTCCAACACTGCTACCCCAACTCCTTAGTGAGTTTCAACCAAGCAATCAGGGGCTCATACTTGGAATCATTGTTAGTAGCGGAAAATTCCAATCGGAGAGCATAGTAAATCGATCATTTTTATTATCAGCACAACTCCGACGCTAGATCGTCGGTCATTCCTAGCACCATCTGTGTACAACTTCCATGTGCTAGGTTCCAGCATCTGTTCTGAGGGGTTAGCTTTTTCATCTAATACATCCTCTTCGGGGATCATGAACCGACGATGAAATCAGGTAGTTCTTTCCCTCGTATGGATCTTTTGGGGAGGAAATTGAGGTCAAACTGGCTCGGCTCTATATTCCATTTGAGCAATCTTCCTGAGGCTTCAAGTCCATGCAGGACCTGTCGGAGCAATTGATCGGTGTATATAATAATCGAGTGAGCTTGGAAATAATGACGAAGCTTCCTGGAGGCGATCAACAAGATGTAGGCAAGCTTTTCTATCTTTGGGTAATTGCGTTCTGCTACCGCCAATTTCTTGCTGACATAATACACCGGTCTCTGAATATACGACGATACTGCCAAGTACACAAACAAATATTCATGATTTATCAGCTTAGAAAATATCAGGGGTTTCTCTAAAAGTTTTAGCAAGTTCTGGAAGGCTTTAATACAATCTGGGTCCACTTTAAGTTGTATTTCCACCTCTTTATCAAGTTGAAGAAGGGAACACACTTATCAGCGGCCTTGGAAATAAATATGCTCAATGCTGCAACCTTCCTTGCTAAGCTCTGTACATACCTGATCTTTCATGGCTCACTTATATTCCTGATCGCTGCAATCTGATCAGGATTGATCTCAATTCCGTGCGAGCTGACGATGAAACCGAGGAATTTTCCTGATGCGACTCCGAATGAGCATTTCAAAGGGTTAAGTTTCATTCCATAATGTCGAAGTATATTAAACATCTTTGCCAAATCCTTCGTATGATCACTTGGACATCACAATCATAGCATCTACATAAACCTCTATGGATTTCCCTATTTGATTGCAGAACATATGGTTCACTAAGCATTGGTATGTTGCACCAACATTCTTCAATTCGAAGGGCATTACCACATAGCAGTACAGTCTGAGATCAGTGATAAAACTGGTATGTTTTAGGTCTGGAACATGACTGGGAATCTGGTTGGAGCCCAAGTATGCATCCATAAAAGAGAGGAGTTCGTGTCCCGCCACTGAGCCCGAGAGCTGATCAATCCTCAATAACGGGAAGCTATCTTTTGGGTTAGCTTTGTTCATATCCGAAAAATCAATGCATGTATGCCACTTTCCATTTGCTTTCTTGACCAGGATGAGGTTCGATATCCAGTCGGGATACATTGCGTCTCTGATGAATCCATCATCTCTCAATTTTTCTACCTCCTTCTTCAAGGCAACCGACCACTCCGGGCCTAGCATATGCCTCTTTTGATTTATAGGAGGATGCTTTGGGTTTATGCTTAGTGAATGAATCATGATTAATGGTGAGATCCCTCACATATCGACATGGGTCCAAGCGAACACATCCAGGTTCGCCAATAGAAAGTCAGTCTGCTCCTTCGTCCGGGAGGGATCCAAGTGAGATCCGATTTTGAAGAGCTTTATCGGACTGTCATTACTGATCAGAATGTCTATGGTTTCCTCGTTAGGTGTCGCTTTCTGCTTTTCTATCTTCATACTCTCTGGGATCTATGTCCTCAAGAAGATCGTTGAGCGATTCTTTTGGCAACATATCCTTTATTTGCTATGTTGAACCCTCCTTTGCGAGAGGGGAGATATCCTTTGGTTCCATGTCATCTCCGTTGCGCAACATTTTCAACTCATCCATGTAGCATGCTCTTCCATTAACTTGGTCACCACGGACCATTCCTACTCCGACTTCGATCGGGAACCTTAACAATAAACACCAGGGTGTAATGTAGGCTCTGAACTCCGCAAGAGCTGGTCTGCCCAAGAAAGCATTGTATGGCGAATCAACATCCATAACAACAAATGGAAGGATACACACCCTTCTACGATCTCCTTCTCCAAGTTCTACGGACAATTCCACTGCTCCCATTGGAGACATTGATGAGCTGTTGAAACCACAGATCCATCTTGTGCATGGCTTCAAATCTTTAGCCTCCAACTTCATCTGGTCAAAGGACTTTTAAAACAAAAAATTAACGGATCTCCCACAATCAACAAGGAATTTCCGTACAAGATCCGGACCAATGGTAGCAGTTATCACCAATGGGTCAACACTCGGGGTCTCCACCCCTGCACTTTCTCTCTCTCTGAAAATAACATCATCTGTCATCGTTTTTGTTGCTTCGCGGGAGTGGTATCTTCGAGGGAACTGCACTCTCCCCTTCCGGATGTTTAGCGACGTTAACATACTATTCCATGGTTCTATTTCTAAAATCAGTGGCATGTGGTCCTCCGACCACGTTATTAATGATTATCCCTTTCCCTTTTTGCTGAGCAGTAGGTCTTGGGGCAGATTGGTTATGATTCGGAGCAGATCCTCGTTGCCTCCTATCCTTATGGGAAACCTTGTATTTGTCTAACTTCCTATCCTTGAAGTCTCGTGAAATAGACCGAACTTCCCAGTTTCACGTTCTTTTCCCATCAAATCTCTGGGTGGAGGTTTCTTGTATTGGAGAACATTGTAGGTATCCAAATAAATGTTCTCTAAGGTATCATTCAACGACGCGTAATATTCAAAAGATTGAAATCGAGGCCCCTTTTTGGAATCGTTTCTCCGATTCCTACTTATATTGCTACCATTCCCACCTTGCCAGCCACTTTCTCCTCTCTTGTTTCCGACATTCACTTCAATTTTTCCTGCACTGTCGCCATATTGCTTTATGGCAACGTTGCAATGAATATCTTCTCTCGAGGTTTCGTTGGATCTTCTTTTTTGGTTGGCATATACCTCTTCTCGCCCAAGGCGGATATTATCCTTCTCATAAAAAAACTCCGTAGTTAGTGGTGGTTTTTCAGCTAGGTATCCCCTGAATTCAGTGTCTTTGTTGACTCCATCTATTAGTGCCATCAGGAGGGCCTTCTTATATGGGTCACTCACTTCTGTTACTACCAAATTGAAACGATCCAAGTACGATTTTAGAGTTTCCCTAGGAGCTTGTTTGATTACAGATAGCTTAATGACACTCTTGGATTTCCGGGCGTGGAGTCGAAACTGAGTCATGAAGGGCCCGCTTAGCTCTTTGAAATTGGAGATCAATCGAGGGGAAAGCCGGGTGAACCACATCAGTGCAACATCTTCAAGGTATATCAAAAAAGCCTTGCATTTTATGGCATCAGGAGTTGCGGCAGCATTCATGTACCAAGACTATCTCATCAAATGCTGCCTTAGATCTGTTCTTCCTCCATATCGGTCCATAGTGGGCAGATTGAACCGTTTGGGGAAATGAAAATCCAAAATGTCATTAGTGAAAGGTATGTAGCTGTGATCAGTGGCCCAATCTTCATTACTATATCCTCTGCTATCAGCCATAATCTGATGCACCATAGCTTCAACTTTAGCATTGGTTAACGTTGGCTCAGGCTCAACACTTCTCGCTCTTCCAGCTTTTCCAGCTCCCATTTCGGGTAATGTTTCCTGGTTCCTGGCAGGGGCAAAATTCCCTTGCCCCCTACAGTTCTAGACGTTCATAGGACGACTAGGTTGGAGAAGTTGGCCCTAGGTAGGATAAGTAATATTTGGGTCTTTGGGAAGGACATGAGATCCCCGCATCCACGTTTGAATCACGACCCGAAGAACACAGATTCGTGGACATGTGTCACGAACCATCACTATAACTACCTCTCCACTAACCCACGAACCACCCCGAGATTTCAAGGATGAGTGCCACATCATCCCGCGACCCGCCTGTAGTTCATACCTATAAATACCCCCGGACTTGTCATTTTGAGGGATCTTTTAGGCACTCCAAATACTTTAATTCCACCATTATCGTAACCTCGTGTACAACAACAATATTCTTAATTAAGGAATATATTATATCACAATTACCAAAATTTCAATTATTTATCACATTAAGGATTATGGAAATGTAAACGATAAATATACAGTTACCAAAGGGTATAATTTAAATTGACTCACATGACTGCTTTTCAATCCTTGAATCTGATTTAGATCTGCTATTCCGTGGTCTTTCTAATTGAATCTAGTATTGAGATAACCACAGATTTACAAATCTAATACTAAAAGAAAAAACCTTAATAATTCAGATTCACAAAATTTATCATACATAGACAAGACATTTGAACACTTATATCGTAGATCTATATTCTTTGTCTTAAAATCTTGATTCATAATTTCTAAAAATTAATATTCTTATTTCTAAAATATTTGGAGAAGAAAGAAAATGGCAGTGCCTTGGCATCGTCTCAAAAAATATGAGTTGGAGCTTGGCTCTACTAGTCTATTTATAGGTGTGTAGGAGATTCAGGTCCGTCGGTTTAAATATAATAAAATCTGATCCATAAAGATAAAAAATATAACGTCAATTGGATCAGATATGGATCGACCTGGACCCCTTGGGGATTGATCTGTTCATCGACCCACCTCTAGGGTGTGTCGACCCTGGGTCGACCCACGTGTGGTCTGGGTCGGCCAATGACCTGGGCCATTAACGTTAATTTTGCTAAGAATTAAATTTTGTTTAACATTGCTGCAACATTTCTTTTCTTGCTAAATATTGCTGTAAATTATTTTCTTCCATTTACAATGTATATCCAACATTTAAAATTTCAAACTTATGCATACACACATATGTATATGTATATATATATATTTGCGTATAACTCTTCAAATCTTGGTCTGTTAATAGCTGCGCAATTAATGACATTATTAACGTTATTAATTCATTGATTCCTTCTTTTTTATATATACTCAAATTCCAAATGCAGCTATTATCTTGCCTACTTTTCATTCATTCCACATTTATTACTTTCAGCCCTTAAATTATGCTTTAATTTCAATTTTTTGATTTATACGTATACAATTTTGCACAACTTCATTTCTTTTCAAAATTCAAATGACGTTATGCCATCATTTATTTCTTACTCATTTTGATTGATTGGAGGTTACTTTTGGATTTCATATTCATACACACACACACACTCACACACATATATATATATATATATATATATGCTCATATATATGCATAATTTTTCTTATATGTACATATATATATATATATTCTCTCAAAACATGCATCTCTTTTAGTCGTCCTTCTAAAATTATAAACATGACGTTGGCGGGACTCGAACTCTTGACCTCCACCTTGGGAAATGCATGCCTTACCAACTCACCTAACGTAGCTTTTGTTCACACGACTAAAATCGATGGTAGATATTTTTCTTATTTTTGTTTCTCTTATATCTTCTTTTTCACGTTTTTTCTAAAACTTTATTTAAAGATATTTTTTTGTCTTAAATTCGCTTTTTGCAAACCATTGGTCTAAGTTGATAAGAATCGTCACGGATACAATGAAGCTAGTTCCATGACCAAATTCTGAAAATTTTATAAATTTTTATTTTGTTATTTAATTTAAAAATGCGAGGTGTTATAGATTTATGACGTGAATGAAATGCATATATATGACTACGACAAAACCAGTCTTGGTTAGTTGTATGTAGCATTGGATTAGCGACAATGGTCTACACAGATGTATAGATTCTGGTACACTCTTCCGTTTTGGTACTATAAGTATGCAACTATATGCATCTTCGACTTATTGTAGAGGCGCACACTTTACTTTATATTTACTTCCATAGATAACAACGTTGAGTCCTGATATGCATTCACATCGTGCTATAAAAAGGGTATACAATAAACTGATGCAGAGTAGGCAACATATGAATTTGAAGTGGCTTAGTAATATAATCATTCATTAATAGGAACAATATATTTGGTTTATGGAGCAAAGTGGTCATCATCCATTCACTTTTCAGTTTGCTTTGTCGAGGCCCATGGTTTGCTTATGTTCATATATGTCCATTCATATAGTATTTATGGGAGCGTTGTTGGTTACAGTTACATGGTCTAGTTCACATTCTATCAGATCCACTTCATTAAGATGATATGTATGGTGATATTGGGGTTGACCCAACTTATATTGCTGTTATGAGGGTTGCAGGGTTGGTGGATGGTGAGCCTTTCATAGTACCAGACCGCTTGATTCATATTGTGCTAGGGTTGCCCCGCTATATGTGCTTATATACAGGGTTTGAACTTGGTTCACATTGACCTACGTACCTCTTTTAGTAGCGTTTCATTACCGCCTACTGCCTTTGAGCCTACGTCATCTTAGTACATGCTGCCTCCCATGTCCGAGCCTCCTCATTAATTTAGAAACTATGGTTTTCAGCGACAGATTATGGATTATCCCGACAGTATCCTACAGATGACGATATATTGGGTGTACCATCTACTGGATTGTATCAGCCTCATTGGTCCCGTATGACTTTTAAATTTTATATAAATTGCTAGTTCTTATATTCTCCATAAGTGTATAAATTTTCTTCTGTATATATTAGTATTCTCAATACATGGATTATGATAGACGGATGATTTGTTGCATACATGCATATGATGCTCAAGTATACACAGATGATGCATCAGACTTATCAAACTACATACCAACACCAACAAACTCAGTATCAGGATTAGATACATGCATTATAGACTCAGATTGAGAAGCTCGAGATGTAGCTTCGACAGTCGGTCATGACAGCGACAATCATATAGACATATGTGTTTCATACAATTTATTCATTTTATGTTATTATTTTTCCTACGTTATTTATGCTAGTTGTCTATGCGTCATGTTATGTAGGTAGATTTGTGTATGTATTCATGTATTCTCATTGTATGGGTATGCATTTATGTATGTATTCATGTTATATCTCATTATAACTTCTGAATGGTTGAGACAACTCAGCATACGACTACAATGTCTTGTCAATGACACATGGCTATAGTGTTATGTCCATGATCTATCAGTAATGGGTTGTCCTCTGTTTATAAAGTTGTATGTTGTTACTTTGGCGGGACAAGTTACTATTCTCGAAGCTTGAATGAAGTAATTAAATTCAATTAAATCGAGCTCATCGTGTAGCAGGAGTTCGTAATTTTCCGATTTGAAGTTCAGATTAATATATAAGATCCAATTTTATGAAATTTTAAGGAACAAGAATCTTTTGGATCTATTGGAATAATTTTCAAGTGAAAAATATACATTTCATCTTGTAGATTTTAAGTTATGTTGAAATCAAATTTCAAATCAGGATTCGGTAGTTTGTAAACCGAAACTATACAATTTAATAAATGTAATATTTAAAAATATGAAATATGATTGTACACCAGAGAAAAAGTTGAGAATTTCCAATTACTAAACAAAATACAAATGTGCAAAATTCATACGCATACAATAAATGAACAAATGGGGTATTGGAGAAACCAATATAAAGGCTTATTCAAAGCCTAGAAAAGTAGCCAAATATAGCAAAATTCAATGTTTCATGATTGATGAATTCCATTCTATATTGTAATATGTTACACGAACCAAAAGTCGAACAAGTTGATTGAAAAACATTTTCTTCTTCAATATGCCCGATAATGTCGCGATAAAGATCATAAACTATGATAAAAAGATCATAAGTTTTTTTGATTTCTAAATAAGACCACCTCCTAGGGTAGTTGTAACGATCCATAAAATCTGAACCAATTTAAAAATTTTAAATTGGCTAAAAAATTGGATTTTAAATATTTAAAATAAATATTTTAAATAGTAGCGATGAAAAGTGAGTTTGAATTGACGTTTGAAAACGAATATAATTAATTATAATTATAAACAAGGCCTGAAATAGCGCTGCAGTTTCAAAAATTGAATTCAAACTTTGTCGGATTGTACCGGGTGCAAAACAAAACGGATTTGAGTGAAACCAAAAATATTTAAATCTGTTAGTGAATACCTTTCTAACGAATCTGAAAAATCGAATTTTCATAGCGGAAAGCAAAAGTTATGGCCAAATGAATTTTCAAAAAAGTCGCTATGGAATTTATATAGCCCGTGAAATTGGCCATTTTGCATACGACCTCGGAATTCGACGAAACCACTTTTGTTGGATCCGGGATGTGAAGTTATTGCTATTTTTCAAATTTCATAATTTTTGAAGCTAGTATGTGAGCGTGGCAAAGGAAAATGTGTTTTGTTCAATTACAGTTAAATTGGATCGACCAGAAATGGGCCTTTTTGCAAACGGTCTCAGAATTCGACGAAACTAGTTTTGTTGGGACCGTATCGTCAAAACATAGCTAGATTTATTTTTCTGGAATTTTTCGAATTAGTTTGTGGCCCTGGCAAATTGAAATGTATGTTCAAATTGAATATTGAATGTTATATATTTTAATTTGAAGGAAAACTGACTGAAACATTCGAATGGGCCTACGAAACATATCCCATTGTGTTCGGAATGGGGGAAAACGCTAGGGACGATAGTCGTTGGGTTTGGATTGGGGTTCGTGTGTGAAAGGTGTATTTTGGAGATTTTAAAAATTATAAAATAAAATAAAAAAAATTCATTGGACAGCCATTTCTCTCTCCCCGTCATCTCTCTCTCTTCCCTCTCGATAAACGGCGCTCCCCCTTCGATTCTTCTCGCCTTGATTCCTCTTCGTCCATGCAATAAAACCCTAGGCCCCTTTGGAGAACTTTGAAGATCTCAGCCCGAGCTTCAAATTAGTCCGAGCTTCATCGCCTCTCGTCGCGTGTAGAAGGAGATACGGGTCCATGAAGTTGCGGACTTCGAGCCACCGCCGGCGACGCTAGGGAGCATCGAGTGGGCCCCCACCACCACACGCAGGCACGCGCCTCCCTCCTCTTCGTCGTTGCACTGGCCGATCCTCCCATCGATTCACGGTTTGATCGAAAATTGCAAACCTAGTTTTGAACGTTTATTGAAAGGTACGGGTTTTATTTTCTGAAATGATTTTAACACCTTTAAACCGTTGCAAACTTTGAAAAATCATATCTTTTTCGTTTCTTGAAGAATTTCGATGAAACAGGAAACATCGTGACCGTGTGGACGTCTTCTACATTTTAGAAGAGACCGCATATTTTTCTGAGCCTTCTGCTATTTTTGGTGGAGTGGAACCCAATGTGAGATTTCTAATTTATAAACGATATGGAAAACGACGATGTATAAATTATATAGTCGATGTATGAGTTATATAAGCATTGTACACCTCTTGTATAAGCGTTGTATAAGTTGTACGTTCGATGTATAAGTTGTATATGCGTTGTAAAAATTATATATGTGTTGAAATAGAAGTGAATTGCTATATATAAATATATATATATATATATATATATAAATATATATATATATATACGCCCCTCGTCCACAAACCATGGACGATATTTATTGGTTGTGATTGGTGTGAAAATTGATTGATAGCAAATGGTTGATTGGAATTGTTTGTGGTTGATATTGATTGGTTGTGGTTGAAAAATACCCATTTGTGGTTGAGAAATATTTGGTTGAAACCACATAGGATTAGTTTATGGAAATGAAATAAATATATACATGCCGCCTGCGTGCGAACTAGATGCATGATCCCCATTGTCAAAAACCGCGAGGTTTTAAGGTAGAGCGAGGAGCCGTACTAGGGACGGTCCCGGTTTTAATTACCCTGCCGTTATGCTGCCGAAATTTTGAATAATATTCATGTGTTTGAATTATTTCCATTTGTTGAAACTATATTTATTCGTTGAATAGAAAACCTTCATGTGTTGAATTGATATTCATTCGTTGGACAGAAATTCATGTGTTGAATGGTGTTCGTGTTTTAAATATAAAAATCACATTTTTATCTATATATCTAAACTATAGAAAACCTTCATGTGTTGAGTCGATATTCATTCGTTGGATAGAAATTCATGTGTTGAATGGTGTTCGTGTTTTAAATATAAAAATCACATTTTTATCTATATATCTAAACTATAGGAAACCTTCATGTGTTGAATCGATATTCATTCGTTGGATAGAAATTCATGTGTTGAATGGTGTTCGTGTTTTAAATATAAAAATAACATATATATATATATATATATATAAAAACTATAGAAAACCTTCATGTGTTGAATCGATATTCATTCGTTGGATTGAGATTCATGTGTTGAATGGTATTCATATTTTGAAAGAAATTGTTTTATAATAAAAATCACATTTTTATCATCTATATGAAATGTATAAAATAATCCCGTTTTGAAAGAAATTGTTTTATAATAAAAATCATACCTATATGAACTATATAAAATAATAGAGTTTTGAAATGAATTGTTTTACAATAAAAATCACATTTTTATTATATAAATGAATTGTTAAAAATAGTGAAGTGTTGAAATAGAAGACAGTTAGATAAGAATACCATTTTTATCAAATGTATGAAAAGAATATAGCTTTGAAATCGAAGAATCGATATATATATATATAGAATTAAAATATATCGAATAACGACGCTGTAGTTCTTATTTTGAAATCGTGATTTCAAACGATTAGTACGGGAGATCCAACCATCGGATTTTCCTGAAATCGCAACCGTTGGGTTCGCCTTGGAAATATCTTTCCAACGGCACCAACTTTGTAAAATCCAACGGTTGGATTGTCTGGAATGTTTAATTCAAATCTGAAGAAAAACAGCGCCAGAATCGATTATATTTATATATACATAAATATAATTATATTTAATCGAATAACGACGCTGCAGTTCGTATTTTGAAATCGAAACTTCAAACGATTGCACCGGGAGATCGGACCGTCGGATTTTCCCGAAACTGGAACTGTTGGATTCGTTTTGAAAAGATCTTTCTAATGATGTAAATTTTGTGAAGATCCAACGGTTAGATTTTCAGATATGTGTAAATCAAATCTGAAGAAAAACAGCGCCACGGTCGCGTTATGCCCCGAAGCGTCGTTTTGAATAAATTATCTATTTTAAAATAAATAAAAATAGCGATAAATCGTTGTAAAATATTATAAACGATATGGGCGTGATTTAGAAATAAACTGAAGGTTGGCTAAGTCGAATGGTTTCCTGGGTGTTGATCTGATGTTGGTTTCGGCCTTCGGGGTTAATATTTGGGAAATCGTTCTCTTATTGATTGACGGTTAGTGACTAATGAATTGAAATGATGCGTGTGTATGTTAGTGTTGCACTTGTTTATTATATACGCGAGTTGCTCAGAAAGACTGGGTTTATCCCATTCTGAATAACTAAATCGACGATAAGAAATCGAAGATGAAGACGGTGGTCGAAGACCGGAGATCTTCACCTCGTTTGGATGGTAACCGAGGTCCTGATTGGGAGGCATCCCGAAATATGGATAATGAGTGGTGATCGTCCAGACGTACGTGGTGATCGATGGGTTTGCGAGATATATAGTGCCTCCGGTTTCGTTCAGAACCAGAACGGACTTGTAAATGGACTGTGTGTCTGACATTGGATTTTATTCTGTGTTGATTGATCTCTATTAAATATACATCTGTTTGGCGGTGAAGAATTTATTCTTTTTCTTAACGCCCTTCTCTGAAATGCACGAGCTCATAGGTTGTATATCGATGGACATCAGTCGCATGGTATGAATTGCTAGTGTGGCATGCCTAAGTGGCAAATGAACAGGGCTTCTGTTGAAAAGAAAAGCCTTGTGGTGATGATCAAAGCACCGCCTGTGTGGCGTAGCTTTGTGTATAACGTGAAATCACGAGCCTCACACCCGGTATGAACCAGAAACGGGAGGAAGGACCTCAGGGAGGACATGCGTTTCTTTCTAGTTAAGAGTGGCGTCAATGGTTTTACATGCCCTGACGAGTTTGACTTATGTGGTTGTTGCTGTTGCGAGGCGCCTCGGTTTGATCGGACGATCCGGGTCTGATGGAGTCATTCGTTGGCTCGTTTACGCCCCAAAGGGCGGGGAAACGTATTGTTCAGGAATTTTAATCCACATCGGTGGACCGGCCCTGTCGCTCCTAGGGTCACTCGAGCTCTGATACCAAATGAGACGACCCCAAACCCCGTACTGACGGCGGCAAGGGTAATCCGTGGAATATAACGCAGAACAGATAATAGCAGAACAGAATTAAATAAATACATCAGAAAATGTACAACAGAATACACTGGATAAACATAATCATCAGAGTTACACAATATACAGGATCATACTTAGTAAAAATACAGTTCAGCTATACATAATGTCTACAGCGGAAAAACAAACATAATGTACAACAGGAGCTGAACAACATAAAAAGAGATAAATGATAGAATCCATCTTCAGCTAAATGAGACGACCCCAAACCCCGTACTGACGGCGGCAAGGGTAATCCGTGGAATATAACACAGAACAGATAATAGCAGAACAGAATTAAATAAATACATCAGAAAATGTACAATAGAATACACTGGATAAACGTAATCATCAGAGTTACACAGTATACAGGATCATACTTAGTAAAAATACAGTTCAGCTATACATAATGTCTACAGCGGAAAAACAAACATAATGTACAATAGGAGCTGAACAACATAAAAAGAGATAAATGATAGAATCCATCTTCAGCTCCAGCTATCCAGAAAGAACCAGCTAAACCAGAATTCAAGGCTGCCCGTGTAGAAAAAGGGGCACCCGAGTTTGAAAGTGAAACAAACTACGAGTCAGTCATGGGACTGGTATGAGAAATCTACTCAACAGATTTATAATATGGCTAATCACAGGACCACGCCACTTTCATGGAACGGGTTTACTCCATTGGATTGCCAGTACTTTAAAACAAATCTTTCTTTTAAACAACGCAATGCATTTTATAAAAATGAAGCCATTATAAGACTCAGTTCCCATCACACAATGCAACGCAAACCAGAGGATAGAGTTTTACCTTATATTGGCAAAAATATGGTTGATACGAATAAAACAAAAGCATTTGATATTACTACTAGTGTTTATATATTTCGAAAACAATTTCAAATCATAACTATCAATCATAGACGACATGAGCGTCCCATGCCACTATGTCGCCAAATATCTATACAATCGAAACCGCACGATCACGTATTTGGAAATTGGATTTCCGCCATGAACCAAGGCAAAAGATAGTCCTTACCGAATTCGCGACTCTCTAGCCCGAGCCACAGGATCAGAGCTCGAGTGACCCTAGGAGCGACAGGGTCGGTCCACCGATGTGGATTAAAATTCCTAAACAATACATTTCCCCGCCCTTTGGGGTGTAAACGAGCCAACGAAGGACTCCATCAGACCCGGATCATCCGATCAAACCGAGGCGCCTCGCAACAGCAACAACCACATAAGTCAAACTCGTCAGGGCGTGTAAAACCACTGACGCCACTTCTAACTAGAAAGAAACGCATGTCCTCCCTGAGGTCCTTCCTCCCATTTCTGGTTCATACCGGGTGTGAGGCTCGCGATTTCACATTATACACAAAGCTACGCCACACAGGCGGTGCTTTGATCATCACCACAAGACTTTGCTTTTCAACAGAAGCCATGTTCATTTGCCACTTAGGCATGCCACACTAGCAATTCATGCCATGCGACTGATGTCCATCGATATACAACCTCTGAGCTCGTGCGTTTCAGAGAAGGGCGTTAAGCAAAAGAATAAATTCTCCGCCGCCAAACAGATGTATATTTAATAGAGATCAATCAACACAGAATAAAATCCAATGTCAGACACACAGTCCATTTACAAGTCCGTTCTGGGTCTGAACGAAACCGGAGGCACTATATACCTCGCAAACCCATCGATCACCATGTACGTCTGGACGATCACCACTCATTATCCATATTTCGGGATGCCTCCTAATCAGGACCTCGGTTACCATCCAAACGAGGTGAAGATCTCCGGTCTTCGACCACCGTCTTCATCTTCGATTTCTTATCGTCGATTTAGTTATTCAGAATGGGATAAACCCGGTCTTTCTGAGCAACTCGCGTATATAATAAACAAGTGCAACACTAACATACACACGCATCATTTCAATTCATTAGTCACTAACCGGCAATCAGTAAGAGAACGATTTCCCAAATATTAACCCCGAAGGCCGAAACCAACATCAGATCAACACCTAGGAAACCATTCGACTTAGCCAACCTTCAGTTAATTTCTAAATCACGCCCATATCGTTTATAATATTTTACAACGATTTATCGCTATTTTTATTTATTTTAAAATAGCTAATTTATTCAAAACGACGCTTCGGGCCATAACGCGACCGTAGCGCTGTTTTTCTTTAGATTTGATTTACACATATCTGAAAATCTAACCGTTGGATCTTCACAAAATTTACATCATTAGAAATATCTTTTCAAAACGAATCCAACGGTTCCAGCTTTGGGAAAATCCGACGGTCGGATCTCCCGGTGCAATCGTTTGAAGTTTCGATTTCAAAATACGAACTGCAGCGTCGTTATTCGATTAAATATAATTATATATATATATATATAATCGATCGTGGCGCTGTTTTTCTTCAGATTTGAATTAAACATTCCAGACAATCCAAGGCGAACCCAACAGTTGCGATTTCAGGAAAATCCGATGGTCGGATCTCCCGTACTAATCGTTTGAAATCACAGATTCAAAATACGAACTACAGCGTCGTTATTCGATATATTTTAATTCTATATATATATATATATCGATTCTTTGATTTCAAAGCTATATTCTTTTCATACATTTGATAAAAATGATATTCTTATCCAACTGTCTTCTATTTCAACACTTCACTATTTTTAACAATTCATTTATATAATAAAAATGTGATTTTTATTGTAAAACAATTCATTTCAAAACTCTATTATTTTATATAGTTCATATAGGTAATAAAAATAGGATTTTTATTATAAAACAATTTCTTTCAAAACGGGATTATTTTATACATTTCATATAGATGATAAAAATGTGATTTTTATTATAAAACAATTTCTTTCAAAATATGAATACCATTCAACACATGAATCTCAATCCAACGAATGAATATCGATTCAACACATGAAGGTTTTCTATAGTTATATATATATATATATATAAATAAATAAATAAATGTGATTTTTATATTTAAAACACGAACACCATTCCACACATGAATTTCTATCCAACGAATGAATATCGATTCAACACATGAAGGTTTCCTATAGTTTAGATATATAGATAAAAATGTGATTTTTATATTTAAAACACGAACACCATTCAACACATGAATTTCTATCCAACGAATGAATATCGACTCAACACATGAAGGTTTTCTATAGTTTAGATATATAGATAAAAATGTGATTTTTATATTTAAAACACGAACACCATTCAACACATGAATTTCTGTCCAACGAATGAATATCGATTCAACACATGAAGGTTTTCTATTCAACGAATAAATATAGTTTCAACAAATGGAAATAATTCAAACACATAAATATTATACAAAATTTCGGCAGCATAACGGCAGGGTAGTTAAAACCGGGACCGTCCCTAGTACGACTCCTCGCTCTACCTTAAAACCTCGCGGTTTTTGACAATGGGGATCATGCATCTAGTTCGCATGCAGGCGACATGTATATATTTATTTCATTTCCACAAACTAATCCTATGTGGTTTCAACCAAATATTTCTCAACCACAAATGGGTATTTTTCAACCACAACCAATCAATATCAACCACAAACAATTCCAATCAACCATTTGCTATCAATCAATTTTCACATCACAACCAATAAATATCATCCATGGTTTGTGGACGAGGGGCGTATATATATATATATATATAGCAATTCACTTCTATTTCAACACATATATAATTTTTACAACGCATATATAACTTATACATCGAACGTACAACTTATACAACGCTTATACAAGAGGTGTACAACGCTTATATAACTCATACATCGACTATATAATTTATACATCGTCGTTTTCCATATCGTTTATAAATTAGAAACCTCACATTGGTTCCACTCCACCAAAAATAGCAGAAGGCTCAGAAAAATATGCGGTCTCTTCTAAAATGTAGAAGACGTCCACACGGTCACGATGTTTCCTGTTTTATCGAATTTCGTCAAGAAACGAAAAAAATATGATTTTTCAAAGTTTGCAACGGTTTAAAGGTGTTAAAATCATTTCAGAGAATAAAACTCGTACCTTTCAATAAACGTTCAAAACTAGGTTTGCAATTTTCGATCAAACCGTGAATCGATGGGAGGATCGGCCAATGTAGCGACAAAGAGGGGGAGGCGCGCGCCTGCGTGTGGTGGTGGAGGCCCACTCGATGCTCCCTAGCGTTGCCGGCGGTGGCTCAAAGTCCGCAACTTCGTGGACCCGTATCTCCTTCTACACACGACGAGAGGCGATGAAGCTGGACTGATTTGAAGCTCGGGCTGAGATCTTCAAAGTTCTCCAAAGGGGCCTAGGGTTTTATTGCGTGGATGAAGAGGAATCAAGGCGAGAAGAATCGAAGGGGGAGCGCCGTTTATCGTGAGGGAAGAGAGAGAGATGACGGGGAGAGAGAAATGGCTGTCCAATGAATTTTTTTTATTTTATTTTATAATTTTTAAAATCTCCAAAATACCCCTTTCACACACGAACCCCAATCCAAACCCAACAATTGTCATCCCTAGCGTTTTACCCCCATTCCGAACACAATGGAATATGTTTCGTAGGCCTATTCTAATGTTTCAGTCAGTTTTCCTTCAAATTAAAATATATAACATTCAATATTCAATTTGAACGTACATTTCAATCTGCCAGGGCCACATACTGATTCGAAAAATTCCAGAAAAATAAATCTAGCTATGTTTTGACGATACGGTCCCAACAAAACTAGTTTTGTCGAATTCTGAGACCGTTTGCAAAAAGGCCCATTTCTGGTCGATCCAATTTAACTATAATTGACCAAAACACATTTTCCTTTGCCACGCTCACATACTAGCTTCAAAAATTATGAAATTTGAAAACTAGCAATAACTTCACATCCCGGATCCAACAAAAGTGGTTTCGCCGAATTCCGAGGTCGTATACAAAATGGCCAATTTCACGGGCTATATAAATTCCATAGCGACTTTTCTGAAAATTCATTTGGCCATAACTTTTGCTTTCCGCTATGAAAATTCGATTTTTCAGATTCGTTAGAAAGGTATTCACTAACAGATTTAAATATTTTTGGTTTCTCTCAAATCCTTTTTGTTTTGCACCCGGTACAGTCCGACAAAGTTTGAATTCAAATTTTGAAACTACAGCGCCATTTCAGGCCTTGTTTATAATTATAATTAATTATATTCGTTTTCAAACGTCGATTCAAACTCACTTTTCATCGCTACTATTTAAAATATTTATTTTAAATATTTAAAATCCATTATTTTAGCCAATTTAAATTTTTTAAATTGGTTTAGATTTTCTTGGTCGTTACAATCTCCCCCACTTAAAACTTTTCGTCCCCGAAAAGGAACAAAGTCGAAAGTGGTTTGATTAATCAACTCTACGTTCAATCTGGCTTCAATTCTCCAACTTTTCAGTTTCTGAGAATTTTCAAATTCTTCAAAATTTGGCTAACACCCAGAATTTTCGAAAAATTTCGCCATAACCTCCTTTGTACGGGGAGAGGTTTGGAAATTTATTGGGCCGTATTAGGTACCCAATAAATCCTAATAAGCATACACATATTTATAGTGATATATTCTGGTGTTTACAGGGGAGCGTGTATTGATAATAACTCCAGAGGATAAATTCTCGTCACCTTGTCAAAGCCTGAGGGAGTGTGTATTTTAAATGCTCCAGAGGATAAATCCTCGTCACCTCGTCCCGTGTGGGAAATAAATAGTCCATGTGCCTTATCTAATAACTAGAGAGACGTGATTATTGTCAACTCCATACCCGTGTGGGGTTTTTATTAATCTGGCAATTTTACCTTTATAATTTAAATAGTCCATATCAGTCATCAGTTCAACCTGTAAAATATAGTCATCGCCATACAAGCCTCTCGCTCGTATGGTAAATATTCCACCTCGTCACACAAGCTCCAAATGCTTATGTGGTATATGATGAAGTATGCCTATCTTCCAGAAGTATGTCATGTAATGTAGTTCAAAATTAATTGTAACTATCCTATGGCGACATTTATTTTTACACACAGAATAACCAGCACTCCGCATCCAATGGCATTCACAGGAGTTGATATAATAATATTTCGCATCCAACTCATTAAGGTTTACCTATTTGTCGGGCACGCAAATAAAATCTTTACTCAACAACTAATCCATTTACCTGTTCAAACATATATAATGCACATGTACATATTTCTATCTATTTTCTAATCAGTTCAATGTGTGATTTAAATGAATAAATTCTACCATTATCCTATTATTGATTAAATTAATTATCGTTTTAATAACTTTAATTAATCAAATCTACTATCACACAACACAAACAACAATCAAATTGTTTTTAACTTTTCAAAATCATACAAATCAATTTCTATATTCTTTAAAAATCATTCAGACTATAGAATTAAAAGTGCACATCCATGGAAAGAAAATAACAACAGAGTAGAGAACTAATTGGTAATGCAAAGTATGGTAAATGTACCTTGCACCGGAGTCAAACAGAGATATCCACTCGGCATCTAGGATAAGCTTTCTGAATGCTCTCCTCGGTTTCCCAAGTACAATCTCGCGGATCTCCACTCCATTTCACTTTGACTAAGCGAACCTTCTTGTTCCTCAGCTCTTTGGTTTCTTTGCCGATAATCTTTAGTGGCTCTCTTCTCACAGCTAGTTCTGGAGTAATTTCAATATCCTGTTGAGCTGCTTCTTCCACGATCAAGTCTGGATTATGAACGTGCTTTCGAAGTTGAGATATATGAAATACATCATGAACTCCAGGCAACCAGTCAGGCAATTTGACCCTATAAGCGAGAGTTCCGATCCGTTCTAGAATAGGAAACGGGCCAATGAATTTGGGCACCAACTTTCCAGTTTTACCGAACCGGATAACTCCTCTCATCGGCGATACTTTCAAATATACGTAGTCGCCAACAGCAAAGGATATATCTCTTCTTCTTCTGTCAGCATAGCTCTTTTGTCGGCTTTGAGCGGCGAGTAATCGCTTCTTAATAAAATCGACTTTGTCCGCAGCTTCTCTGATCATATCTGGCCCCAATACAAGTCTATTACCGGGTTCGACCCAACAAGCAGGAGATCAGCACGGTCTACCATATAATGCTTCGAATGGAGACATTGTCAGACTCGCCTGGTAGCTGTTATTATACGAGAATTCAGCCAAATGCAGATGGTCTTCCCATGATCCACCGAAATCTAGAACACAAGCCCGCAATAGATCTTCTAAAATACGATTCACCCTCTCAGTCTGACCATCTGTCTGAGGATGATAGGAGGTGCTTAGATTCAGCTTTGTTCCCAATTATACTTGAAATGCCTCCCAGAATTTGCTAGTAAATATTGTATCTCTATCACTGACTATATTGAGCGGCACTCCATGTAGTCTAACTATTTCCCTGAAATATATCTGCGCCAGACTCTGGGCAGTTCTGTTTGATCTGAGAGGTATGAAATGGGCGGTCTTCGTGAAGCGATCTACGATCACCCAAATACTGTCATTTCCTTTTCTGGTTCTGGGAAAACCATCAATGAAGTCCATGGAAATATGTTCCCACTTCCAGCCTGGAACGTCCAGCGGTTGTAACAATCCAGCAAGTTTTTGTTGGTCGCTTTTGACTAGCTGGCAAGTTGGGCATCGACTAACATATATCGTGATGTCTCTTTTTAACGACTTCCACCAGAATGTGCGCTTGATATCATTATACTTTTTACTCACACCCGGATGGATACTGAGCTTAGATTTGTGGCATTCATCAAGCACATCTCTCCTGAGTTCAGGAATTTCTGGAACACAAATTCGTCCTTCTAACCTCAGAATCCCTTCGCTGTCGAGCTGGAAATCCGAAGCATTGCCTTCACGAATTCGCTGACTCATTCCTTTGATAAATTGGTCGTCTTTTTGGAGAGCCGATATCTTGTCAATCAACGAAGTCGCAATGATAAAAATGGCGATCATTTCATTCTTTCGGCTTAACGCATCTGCCACGACATTGGCTTTCCCTGGAGTGTATATAATTTCAAAATTGTATGCTGCAAGAAACTCCAGCCAACACTGCTGCCTCAGATTCAAGTCTTTCTGGGTGAACAGATACTTTAACGACTGGTGATCTGTAAACAATTCAAATCTCTCACCCAGAAGATAGTGTCTCCAGATTTTCAAGGCGAACACTATAGCCAATAACTCAAGATCATGAGTTACGTAGTTTTTCTCGTGCGGCTTCAGTTGACGGCTAGCATAAGCAATCACTTGACCCCTTTGCATTAACACTACCGTAAGGCCTTCTCTAGAAGCATCAGTCCAGACTTTCAAATCCTGATTGCCATCGATGATGGTTAACACTGGAGCAGTCGTTAGTCTTAATTTTAGCTCTTCGAAAGCCTCCTCACTTTCTGGAGTCCATTTGAATTTAGAGTGCTTCTTTGTAAGCTTCGTTAAATGACCAGATATCTTCGAAAAGTTTTTAACGAACTTCCGGTAATAGCTAGCCAATCCGAGAAAACTGCGGACTTCAGTGGGGGTACTGGGCTATTTCCAATTCTGAATAGCTGTGATTTTACTTGGATCCACAGCAATTCCTTCTTTTGATACGACATGGCCCAGAAATTTGACTTCTTCTTGCCAGAATATACATTTGGAAAACTTTTCTTTTAATACATTCCTTCTGAGGATTTCCAGAACCTGTTCCAAATGTTTTTCATGCTCGGCCTTTGATTTAGAGAAGATTAGAATATCGTCAATAAATACCAGAACAAATTTATTCAAAACCCCTCTGAACACTCTATTCATCAGATCAACGAAGTATGCTGGAGCGTTACATAAGCCGAACGACATTACTAACCACTCGTAGAATAAGTCGGGACCTCTGAATGCTGTCATTGGAACACACTCTTCGGCAATTCGAAGTTGATGGAAGCCTGTAGCTAGGTCCATCCTTGAGAATACTTGTGCTCCATTTAATCGATCTAACAAATCATCAATCCGCGGCAATGGATACTTGTTCTTTATTGTCTGCTTGTTCAGATCACGATAATCCACACATAGCCGTAGAGTACCGTCAGATTTTGGGACAAACACCACTGTTGCTCCCCAATCAGAGAAACTGGGCCTGATTAGACCCTTCCATACTAGCTGTCATGTTTGATTGTCAAGTTCTTCTTTCTCTTTCAAGGACATTCTTCAAATAGCGTGAACTACCGGCCTTGCATTCGGGATCGAAGCGATCTTGAAATCTATTTCTCTCTGCGGAGGCAAGCGAACAACTTCTTCGAACACATCCGCATAGTTCTTGACGACAGGAATGTCTTTGATGAGGTCAGGAATATTCTCTGCGACTTTAGGGATATTTTCTATTTGGGCTGGAGAAACATCCAAAGCTGCCCAGAAGTCCTTTCTATTTGAAGTCGGGCCTTCACATGGTATGGTTATATAATTCCCCGATTGGGACTTTGCCTTAACAACTCTCTCGGCGCATCTAAACTCTGTTTCATATTTGGTTAGCCAATCCAATCCCACAGTAAGATCGAATTCAATAAAATTCATGACGATAGAGATAATAGGGAATTTATAGCAAGAAAAAGAGATAGGTAAATGAATTCGAATTGAAATTGAATATAAATGAATTCGAATTGAAATTGAATATAAATGAATTCGAATTGAAATTGAATAGAAATGAATTCGAATTGAAATTGATTTGAATTTGAAATAGAAGTTGAAATCGTTTTGAAAACGAATTAAAAAAAACGATTTATAAAATATGTTTTGAAAGGAAATCGACGTAATATATATAATATAAATATATATTATATATAAAATGGCCTGAATAGAACGCGCCGCGCCGCGGCAGTTCGCGAATTTCGACCATTGACTTCGAACGGATATTACGGGAGATCCGACCGTCGGATTCTCCTAAAACCGGAACCGTTGGGTTCGTATCGAAAAGAGCTTTCTAACGAATATTAGAAATTAGAAATCTAATGGTTGGATTTGGAATTATGTCCAAATCAAATTTGAAAAAGGTCGCTGTAAGTGCAGTTCGATAGCCGTTGATGGAAATCGACCGTACGGGCCTTGATAAAATTATTAAAAATAGTAATAATTTGTGTAAAATCATAAGAAATGATTTGAGAAGAATTGGGATGAAAAACTCCATATTTGAAAAGATAAAAATAGATTTTTATCGAAATGAACTGGTTTTGAACTAGAATTATAATTCTATTTATTTTTAAATAAATAAATTGGATTTGAAATGGTTTTGAAAATAACCAGGATTTCCAATAATTATATTGGAATGGATTTGAATCGAAATTGTCTTCGGAATATTTCGATGTTGGATTTTGTGATTATACAGATATTGTTATGGAAATTTGAAAGATATATATTTATATCGTTATTTCCAATACGACATTTGTTAGTCGTAGAATTTGATATTGAATATAAGCCGATATATTTTCTATTCAGAGCCTTGTATTTAATATCAAATGTGATTTGGGTTTGTCGTGAATGGTGTCTTCATTAACACTGTTCTTAAGCCCAGTTGAGAAAAGATTAAATCTTTTTATTTAGATTTAATGAAGTGTACCAATTAAATAATATTTAATTGGAATTGAATTGGTATTGATTTTTGGGTTTATCATGAACAGTGTTTTAAATAACACTTGTTCTTTAACCCGATAATTAATGGAATGTGATTTTGGGTTGTCGTGAACGGTATCTTCAATAATACTGTTCTTAGACCCAAAGGAGTTAAGAAAATCAGAAACTAACCGGGGATTGGTTAAGTTGAATGATTTCTGGGGTATTGATCTGATGTTGGTTTCGGCCTTCGGGGTTAATACTTAGGGAATTGCTGACTTGCTAATTTACGGTTAGGGACTGATTGAAATGTGTTGTGATTTTGGGTTTATCGTGAACCGTGTTTTAAATGACACTGATTCTTTAACCCAGTCACAGATTAAAACTAAGTGGAGTTATAATGAATCTTTAATTAAATTGAAATGATCGAGGATGGAGTATCACCAGTTTTGCTCCAGGCGTTAGTTAAATCTTTAATTAGATTTGAACGTGAAATGGTAATTGAATTTACCGATAACACTGTGGTGTTAGATATGAAGTATAACCAGTTTTACTTTATGGGATGAATAGGTTGGGATTGGGAAATTAAAACAAATGATTACTTCGGTAAGATTCGTTAATCCCGACTAGTTGAATCGAAATTCAAAAGAAGATTAAAGAATAAATTCAAGGGATTTATCTTTGATAAAATTAATGGGAACCTTTCCCTATGAATGTGAAATTTAGAAACTAATTGTCGGTTAGCTAAGCAGAATGGTTTTCTGGATATTGATCTGATGTTGGTTTCGGCCTTCAGGGTTAATATTTGGGGAATTATTCTCTTGATTAATTTACGGTTAGTGACTGATGAATTGGAATGAGGCGTATGTTGTGTTTGTGTAACACTTATTTATTATATACGCGAGTTATTCGGAAAGACCGGGTTTATCCCATTCTGAGTAACTGTTACGACGATAAGTCGAAGATGAAGACGGTGGTTGAAGACCGGAGGTCTTCACGTCGTTTGGATAATTACTGATGATCTTGATTGGGATGTACACCCAAGAAGATGGAAACAGTTGGTGATCGTCCAGACGTACTTGGAGATCGTTGGATATGCGGGGTACTAGGTGCCTCTGGTTTCGTTCAGACCTAGAACGGACTTGTAAATGGACTGTGTGTCTGACATCGGATTTCATTCTGTGTGACTGATACCGGTTGCATAGAGTGGTTTGCCTGTGTGGCATGCTAAGATGCAAATGATCAAGGCTTCTGTTGAAAAGCAAAGTCTTGTGGTTGATGATCGAAGCACGGCCTTTGTGGCGTAGCTTTGTGTAACGTTTACTTCGCGAGTCTCTCATCCGGTATGAACCAAAAACGGGAGACGTACCTCAGGGAGGACATGCGTTTCTTTCTAGTTAGAAGTGGCGTCAGTGGTTTTACACGCCCTGACAAGTTTGACTTATGTGGTTGTTGCTGTTGCGAGGCGCCTCGATTTGATCGGACGATTCGGGTCTGATGGAGTCATTTGTTGGCTCATTTACGCCCCATAGAGCGAAGAGACGTATTGTTCAGGCATAATAATCCACATCGGTGGACCGGCCCTGACGATCCAAGGCTTGCCTGCGCGCTTGCCTGAGACATGGGCTAGATTGTCTCGAATTGGTAGAGGACTATCTTTTGCCTCGGTTCATAGATGGAAATCTAATTTCCAAATACGTGATTTTGCGGTTTTAATTGTAGAACTAGTATGGCGACATGATATATGGTACCCATGCCGTCTATGATTGATACTTATGATTTGAAGTTGTTTTGACACTATACACTTATAATAGTATCAAATGATTTGTCTTAAACGTACTAAGCATGTTTGGCTATTATAAGGGAAAACCCTATCCCCCGGCTTGCGTTGCATTGTGTGATAGGACCTGGGTCTTATAATAGCTTCATTTTTCTTTATTTAGCATTGCGTTGTTTGTTCTATGCACTGGTATTCTTGGGAGGGAACCCGTTCCGTGTTATACGGCGTGGTCCCTTGATTTACCTTACTTTGAAAATAAAGATAAATAACTGTTTTAGTTCTCACACCAGTCCCATGACTGACCTGGAGTTTATTGTTTTAACCTAAACTCTGGGTGCCCTTATTTTGACACGGGCAGCTAGTAGTTTTGGTTTTGCAGATTTATATCCACAGGATCCTGGTTTACAGCTGGAACGATATCCGGAAAGCTTTGTATCCGTATATCTCCTTCAGTTGTATTTTGTATTATTTTCCGCTGCTATGTATTTAAATGTAAGTTAAATCTCTGATATTTCTGTGTAATATTCATTCATACTCTGTATATTCTTGTAATCTGATGGAATTGTTGTAATATACAATGAAATGTTCTTCCGTCTGCGTTCTATTTTGTCATGTTCTCAAAACAATCAGGTGTTTCGAACGGTCTGGGTCGGTTTAGCGACTGATTCGGATCGAGCGAAATTCCTTGTTGTCACAGGTGGTATCAGAGCTTTGGTTTACTAAGCTCATAGAACAAGACACATTAGAACCATACGAAAGAATTCATCAGATATTGGATTAGTAATATCCATTGGGAATGACTCGTTAGAGATGGGATCAGTAGTATCCTAGAACGAGTGTGAAGAGTATATTTTGAAAATGAAAACAATTTTTGTTTTATAATTTAAATCAATTACTCGTATTTGATTATTAATTTATATGAATTTGAATTTGGACAATCCAATATATAAAGATTTTGCATATATGTCTTGCAAACGTGTATTCAAAGTTTTAATGTATTGGGTAGTTATAGAATTGCACTCTAGTGCCCGGGGATAATTCTGGTGATGGGGCACCATCGCCATTATTTATTTTCGAATTTCGAAAGTGAGATTTCTATATATTTCCAATTGACTGGTGTGAGAACCGAAACTAGATAGGGCTTATTGTTGTGATTTGGCATCAAAAATCTGATTTTTGACTATATATCAAAGTTATGCACTTGAAATGATAACCAACTAATTGATTGATGTTTGTGTTGTTTGGTTATTTGTTTGAAATTTTGAACCATTACGCCTAATAGAATCAAATAGTGAATTGTATTGAAAATTAATCGCATTTTCTTGCATATACATGTACTTACATTGAACAGGTCATAGCAAAGAGGCTAGAGCAGAAGAATAAAATTGTTTGCCTGACAAATAGGTACATGTTTATCATAATTTACTGTTTTGTTTGGGTGATGATGATTTTATGAGCCGATTGCCTAGCCGCTTGGCCTTTTCTTTTTATTTTTGAGATCAGAAGGCCTGTATGGCAATTTCGGGATTTTCCCGTGCTCCCGGCGCAGGGGAGGTTATGGCGAATTTTTTTGAAAATTTAGGGTGTTAGCCAAATTTTTTGAAAAATTTGAAAAGTTGAAGAACTTAAGCCGTAATCAAAATATTGAAAGTTGAGTTCATTAGTTAAACAACTTTCGGCTTCGTTCCTTTTCGGGAACGAAAAGTTTTAAGTGGGGGAGATTGTAATAACCCGGAAATCTGGGCCAGTTTAAATTTTTTATTTTGGCGAATTGAATGAATTTTGAATATTTAAAATGAATTATTTTAAATAATATCGACGAGAAATTTATTTTGAATATAATTCGAACGTATATATTCGTTTGAATCGATGATAGAATATAAATATTTATTTATATTTATAAAAGGAATTGAAAATGGCGCGGTAGTTCGATAATTTGATTTCAAACTTCAATTGAACATACCGGGTGCAAAATAAACCGGATTTTAGTGAAAACAAAAATATTAGAATCTATTTGAGAATATCTTTCCAATGAATCCGAAAAATTGAAATTTCATAGTGGGAATAAAAAGATATGCCCAGTTGAAAATTCAGAATAGTCGATGTGGAATTCTGGCCCTTAAAAATGAAAATTTTGCAAACGACCTCTGTTTTCGACGAAACCACTTTTGTTGGATTCGGGATAGTAAATTATTGTTAGATTCCAAAATTCATAATTTTCTGAATTAATATGTGAGCGTGGCGAAGTAAAACGCGTTTGACCAGTTTTAGTTGATTTTAATCGACTGGAAAATGGCCATTTTTCAAACGGTCTCAGAATTCGACGAAACTAGTTTTGTTAGGACCGTATCATCAATATGAAGCTAGAAAATATTTTTTTGGAATTTTTCGAGTTAGTATGTGACCCCAGTAAATTGAAATACGCATTCAAATTCAATATATAGAGTTATACTTTGATTTTGACGAAAACTGATCGAAACGGCCGAATCAGCTTATGGTACATATCCCATTGTGTTCGGAATAGGGGTAATTAGCTAGGGACGACAGGCGGTGGGTCTCGTTTCGAGGTCGAAAATAAAAGGTGCTTTTTAGTAATAAATAAATTAATATATATATATTTATATATAAGTCCTTTCTCCCTCTCTCCCCGTTTTCATTTCAACAGAAAAAAAAAACCTAGCAGCCGACCGCGACCCCCCCCTCCTGCAGCCGACCGCGCACCCCCCTCCTCCTGCCGCGCGACGCGCTATCCCCTACCTCGAACGGCGCGCGATACCCCCTCCTCCTGCTGCTGCGGCCGCTACTTCTTCTTCTTCCCTCCTTCCTCCTCCCCCTTCGTTCAACAAAAGGTGAGTTTTTGCGGTTTATTTGATTAGTTAAATTTCTGATTTTTAATTAGTTAAATTACTGATTCTTCATTAGTTAAATTACTGATTCTTCATTAGTTCAATTATTGATTCTTCATTAGTTCAATTACTGATTTTTCATTAGTTAAATTTCTGATTTTTAATTAGTTAAAGAATTGATTTTTATAGCAAAAAGATTATATTTTTAAAATAGAAAGATTCGATTTTGATTAGAAGAAAAATATGAACTTTCTTATGTATGAAGCGATAGAATAAAAATATAATTTTTATCGTATGTAGAAGAATATTAAAGTATGATCTTTATTGTGAAGTGAACAATATAAAAATATGATTTTTAATGCGATAAAAATTTGATTTTTATATATTGAATAGCAAAGTAAAAATTCAATTTTTATATATAGAATAGCAAAGTAAAAATTCGATTTTTATTTATTAAATAGCGAAGTAAAAATTCGATTTTTATATATTGAATAGCAAAGTAAAAATTCGATTTTTATATATTGAACAGCGAAATAAAAATGTGATTTTTATATATGTAGTGAATACGGGCAACGAAAGTGATAGAGGGCGAGTGGCGAAGATTTCTACCTAAGAAGAGTCGTGGCGTTGGATTAGCAATTCAGTGAGAATTTCTCACCTTTAATTTAATTTTCTAGTTAATAATATATACTAGGATGCAGACGGTGTTTAGTAGCACCCGACACCCGTCGTCCACAGACCATGGACGGCTTGTATGCTTGTTTGTTTGATTTTGATGTGTAGTTGATTGTGTGATGTGATGTGAAATGAAATAAAATATTTATATAGTTAAAAATGTTTTATAGTTGAAAATAGAATTTTTAACGTGTATATGAAATGAAATAAAAATAAACAAATCGGACGATTTGTTTATATACACACATTTGACTGATATTGATTGGGACAATAAATTTTACACATCGCCCAACTGCACAAATAAAATCTGTGTTTGATTGTTTGAAACCCCACACGGGTATTGGGATGATATTTGACGTACACTAATCCCGATTGTTTAGTTGTATGTCGATCGATTGATTGACAGACTGTTATAAGCGTTGAATATTTATATTTGATGCTTATACAGTGTAGAATGCACTTTGGATGATGGTTGATTATTCATCGTTGTTATTGTATACATGTGTTGTAGAAAATCCATATAATTAACATTATATGGTAATTGATTGGGCCTCATTCCATATTTGAAAAAGAAATATTTGAAAAAGAAATATTTGAAACAGGATATTTGGAAATAGAAATATATGAAGCCGTGTTGATTAGATTGACGCCATTTTGACGTGAACGATATTTATATCAATTATATTCATTTTATAATGAATATCGAAAGTGATTTCAAAATCTGATATTTTGAAAAGAATTGAAATTGAATAAAAATGAATTCGAATGGAAATTGAATATAAATGAATTCGAATTGAAATTGAATATAAATGAATTCGAATTGAAATTGAATATAAATGAATTCGAATTGAAATTGAATATAAATGAATTCGAATTGAAATTGAATATAAATGAATTCGAATTGAAATTGAATAGAAATGAATTCGAATTGAAATTGATTTGAATTTGAAATAGAAGTTGAAATCGTTTTGAAAACGAATTAAAGAAAAAACGATTTATAAAATACGTTTTGAAAGGAAATCGATGAAATATATAATATATATATTATATATAATGGCCTGAATAGAATGCGCCGCGCCGCGGCAGTTCGCGAATTTCGACCATTGACTTCGAACGGATATTACGGGAGATCCGACCGTCAGATTCTCCTAAAACCAGAACCATTGGGTTCGTATCGAAAATAGCTGTCTAACGAATATTAGAAATTAGAAATCTAACGGTTGGATTTGGAATTATGTCCAAATCAAATTTGAAAAAGGTCGTTGTAAGTGCAGTTCGATAGCCGTTGATGGAAATCGACTGTACGGGCCTTGATAAAATTATTAAAAATAGTAATAATTTGTGTAGAATCATAAGAAATGATTTGAGAAGAATTGGGATGAAAAACTCCATATTTGAAAAGATAAAAATAGATTTTCATTGAAATGAACTAGTTTTGAACTAGAATTATAATTCTATTTATTTTTAAATAAATAAATTGGATTTGAAATGGTTTTGAAGGATTTCCAATAATTACATTGGAATGGATTTGAATCGAAATTGTCTTCATAATATTTCGATGTTGGATTTCGTGATTATACAAATATTGTTATGGAAATTTGAAAGATATATATTTATATCGTTATTTCCAATACGACATTTGTTAGTCGTAGAATTTGATATTGAATATAAGCCGATATATTTTCTATTAAGAGCCTTGTATTTAATATCAAATGTGATTTGGGTGTAACGACCCAGAAAATCTGAACCAATTTAAAATTTTTAAATTGGCTAAAATAATGGATTTTAAATATTTAAAATAAATATTTTAAATAATAGAGATGAAAACTGAGTTTGAATCGACGATTGAAAACGAATATAATTAATTATAATTATAAACAAGGCCCGAAATGGCGCTGTAGTTTCAAAAATTTAATTCAAACTTTGTCGGACTGTACCGAGTGCAAAACAAAACGGATTTTAGCGAAACCAAAAATATTTAAATCTGTTAGTGAATACCTTTCTAACGAATCTGAAAAATCGAATTTTCATAGCGGAAAGCAAAAGTTATGGCCGAATGAATTTTCACAAAGGTCGCTATGGAATTTATATAGCCCGTGAAATTGGCCATTTTGCATACGACCTCAGAATTCGACGAAACAACTTTTGTTGGATCCAGGATGTGAAGTTATTGCTAGGTTTGAAATTTCATAATTTTTGAAGCTGATATATGAGCGTGGCAAAGGAAAATGTGTTTTGGTCAATTAGAGTTAAATTGGATCGACCAAAAATGGGCCTTTTTGCAAACGGTCTCAGAATTCGACGAAACTAGTTTTGTTGGGACCGTATCGTCAAAACATAGCTAGATTTAATTTTCTAGAATTTTTCGAATCAGTTTGTGGCCCTGGCAAATTGAAATGTACGTTCAAATTAAATATTGAATGTTTTATACTTTAATCTGAAGGAAAACTGACTGAAACATTCGAATGGGCCTTCGAAACATATCCCATCGTGTCCGGGATAGGGCTAAAACGCCAGGGGCGACAGTCGTTGGGTTTGAAAAGGAGCGTTCAAGAAAAACCCTATTTTTAAATTAAATATATATCGACCAATCACGAAATTCAATTCATTAATTTAAAAAAATCAAAAATCAAAAAAACCCCGTAATAGCTGCGATCGATGGCGGGAGTCATCCGATTCTTCCCGATCAGATTTCTCTCTCGTTTCTCAACGAAATCGAGCGTGATTGGATCCATATCGAAGCTCTCGATCTCCTCTTCGAATCCATACCCATTTCGTGATTTATCGTGGCCTGTAGGAGGAGAATCACCTCCTCAAAGTCGCCGGCTTTGAGCCGCCGCCCCGACCGCCAGGCGCCACGGAACACGACCGGACTACCACGCGCAGGCGCGCGCTTCCTCCCTCCTCCACGCTGCACCACCCGATCCTCCTATCGACCACCGGTTTGTGCGAAAAGTGGATCCCTACTTTCGAACAGTTTTCTGAGGTAACGACCTTGTTTATTTTCAACTGATTTTCACACTTTTAAGTGTTGCAAACTTTGAAAAATCGTATCTTTTTCGTTCGTTAACGAAGTTCGATGAAACAGGAAACATCGTGACCGTGTGGACGTCTTCTGCATTTTAGAAGAGACCGCATATTTTTCTGAGCCTTCTGCTATTTTTGGTGGAGTGGAACCCAATGTGATATTTCTAATTTATAAACGATATGGAAAACGACGATGTATAAATTATATAGTCGATGTATGAGTTATATAAGCGTTGTACACCTCTTGTATAAGTGTTGTATAAGTTGTACGTTCGATGTATAAGTTATATATGCGTTGTAAAAATTATATATGTGTTGAAATAGAAGTGAATTGCTATATATATATACGCCCCTCGTCCACAAACCATGGACGATATTTATTGGTTGTGATTGGTGTGAAAATTGATTGATTGTGGTTGAAAAATACCCATTTGTGGTTGAAAAATATTTGGTTGAAACCACATAGGATTAGTTTGTGGAAATGAAATAAATATATACATGCCGTCTGCGTGCGAACTAGATGCATGATCCCCATTGTCAAAAACCGCGAGGTTTTAAGGTAGAGCGAGGAGCCGTACTAGGGACGGTCCCGGTTTTAACTACCCTGCCGTTATGCTGCCAAAATTTTGAATAATATTCATGTGTTTGAATTATTTTCATTTGCTGAAACTATATTTATTCGTTGAATAGAAAACCTTCATGTGTTGAATCGATATTCATTCGTTGATTAGAAATTCATGTGTTGAATGGTATTCGTGTTTTAAAAAGAAAAATCCAACGGTTGGATATTCATTCGTTGATTAGAAATTCATGTGTTGAATGGTATTCGTGTTTTAAATATAAAAATCACATTTTTGTCTATATATATAAACTATAGAAAACCTTCATGTGTTGAATCGATATTCATTCGTTGATTAGAAATTCATGTGTTGAATGTTATTCATATTTTGAAATAAATTGTTTTACAATAAAAATCACCTTTTTATCATCTATATGGGCTATGTAAAATAATCTCGTTTTAAAAGAAATTGTTTTATAATAAAAATCCTATTTTTATCACCTATATAAACTATATAAAATAATAGTGTTTCGAAATGAATTGTTTTACAATAAAAATCACATTTTTATTATATGCATGAATTGTTGAAATGTGAAGTGTTAAAAATAGCAACTCGTTCAAATAAATATGCATGAGTTGAAATATTCATTAATTAGCTAATGATATGATTTTTGCCTACGCATGCAACATTAGAATGAATGGTGTTTTTAAACCAAATGGAATCGAATATGAAGTTGAATGGAAAACGATAAGTGATAAGAACTGTATATATGTACTTGCATATTTATTGAACAGGTTATAGCAAAGGGGGCTAGAGAAGAGGAATAAAATTTTGTGCCCGACAAATAGGTACACATTTACTGTTTTGTTTGGGTGATGATTTTATGAGCCTGTTGGCTAGCCGCTTGGCTTTTTCTTTTTCTTTTGACATGAGACGCCCGTGTGGCTATTTGGGAATTTTCCCAGCCCCTCCCGTACAAAGGAGGTTATGGCGAAATTTTCCAAAATTTAAAGGCGTTAGTGAAATATTTGAAGTGAAAACGATATTGAAATTATTGAATGAACTATATTTATATAAATATATAAATATAAGTATAATTAAAACGAAACATGGCCGTACAGTTCATGTTTTGAAACCGTGATTTCAAACAACTAGTGCGGGAAATCCGACCATTGGATTTTCCCGAAACCGCAACCGTTGGGTTCGCCTTGGAAATATCTTTCCAACGGCACCAACTTTGTAAAAATCCAACGATTGGTTTGTCTGGAATGTTTAATTCAAATCTGAAGAAAAACAGCGCCAGAATCGATTATATTTATATATATATATATATATATATATATAAATATAATTATATTTAATCGAATAACGACGCTGTAGTTCGTATTTTGAAATCGAAACTTCAAAACGATTGTACCGGGAGATCCGTCCGTCGGATTTTCCCGAAACTGGAACCGTTGGATTCGTTTTGAAAAGATCTTTCTAATGATGTAAATTTTATGAAGATCCAACGGTTAGATTTTCAGATATGTGTAAATCAAATCTGAAGAAAAACAGCGCCACGGTCGCGTTATGGCCCGAAGCGTCGTTTTGAATAAATGGGCTATTTTAAAATAAATAAAAATTGCGATAAATCGTTATAAAATATTATAAACAATATGGATGTGATTTAGAAATTAACTGAAGGTTGGCTAAGTTGAATGGTTTCCTGGATGTTAATCTGATGTTGGTTTCGGCCTTCGGGGTTAATATTTGGAAAATCGTTCTCTTACTGATTGATGGTTAGTGACTAATGAATCGATATGATGCGTGTATATGTTGGTGTTGCACTTGTTTATTATATAGGCGAGTTGCTCAGAAAGGCCGGGTTTTTCCCATTCTGAATAACTGAATCGACGATAATAAATCGAAGATGAAGACGATGGTCGAAGACCGGAGATCTTCACCTCGTTTGGATGGTAACCGAGGTCCTGATTGGGAGGCATCCCGAAATATGGATAATGAGTGGTGATCGACTCTGAATCAGACACTGATACAGAATCTGAGGAAGAATACAATCATAAACCGCACAGACTAAGCGTGGTGAATGTAAAAATGCTAAGAACAAGTTCCCAGAACTTTGTACAACAATACAATGAAAAATTTGAAAAACTAATTAAAACACCTGCACCATATGATATTCTAGAATTTAAAGAACCACTAGAGAAGAAAAGTGCAAAGCAAAAACCTAAACATAAGAAAGTTATTCCATGTGAACACATTTTTGATCACAAATTATACAGTGTAGTGAAAACAAGACAAAATGCAGTAGTAAGTAAGAAAAGTAATGGAAAAATACAAATTTTTGACAGAGAAAAATATAGTATTCAAACATATATAGATGCACTAAACAAGATAACAATAGTAAAAGAAAGAGAACCAAAAGAAGTTATTTCTGAGATTTCATCTACAGACAGTGGAAGCACCATGTCTGATGACTCAGAAGGAATGGAAAAAGAATTTCAAGAAATAATGAATGAAGTAAACAATGTAGAGCAACAACCACCTTATATGGAATCAAATCTAATTTCAACATCAGAAACTTCAGAAATTACTGAAACCAAAGATGATGAAACTGGATATGAACAAATAATACAAATGTCAGAAGAAAAATATAATCAGATAGAAAAAATAAAGCATACACTTTCAAAAGATGAATGTTATGAAATTCCATTAATAAGATATATGTCTAAAGAAAAATATGTTATTAAAACTTTTGAACAACCCATTGATGTCTTTACTATGGAAGGGGAAATTCCTTTAAAACTACTTACTCAAAAAGCTATAAAAGATGATAGAAAACATTTTTCAAAAGAATTTAATAAACAGGTGAAATGGTTACACCTAGGTGGAATAGAACTTATTATAAAATGTGCATGCAGAAGAGGAATGAACGTACCCTGTACATTTTGGATATCTGATGACAGAATACTGCATGATGCTAAAGATGCTTTATTAGGAGTGATTAGAGGTAATTTTGCATATCAAACAATAAAAATGAGAATATTTCCAGACTTTGCAATTTCATTATCAGACCAAAATATAGAGCTTGGACTTACAATGTACCATAAAATTGAAAGACTTAAAATGCCTCCAGGGAGTAAAGTCTGTAGTATAACAGCTTGTATGGTATATGCTTATTCAACTAAACATCATATCACTACAAAGAAATTTAAAGAAGAAAATATCAATATTGCTAAACCATTTTCTGACATATGTGAAGTTATACCCCCTAGAGAACTAAAGCATGAAGAATTAGATTTTCCACAAGAATTAATTCTTCAAAGGAAAAATAGATATAAAACTCAACCAACTGTAAAACCACACAGTAGAAATTCTTTCAGAATAAGTTATGATAATGAAGCTTCTACTTCTGAACAACTAAGAGATATAAATATATCCTCACAAAGAAGAGATTTAGAATTAAAAACATTAGATAAACTAAATCTAATAGAGTCAAACAGACAACTGTATATACAAGGATTTTTAGATAACAAAGAGGTGAATGTGCTTTTAGATACAGGAGCAGCATCCTCTCATATTAATACATACCTAGTACAAACATACCCATATAGTAATTTACAAAATCCTTATAAATACATAGACTATTTTGGACAAATCCATATATTAAATAAAAGTGTAGAAGTCAGACTATCCCTTATAGACAGAAGTGGAAAGGTCCTGCAAATACAAATGGAAATGTTAGTAGATGACAAACTAGCAAAAAATGAAATATTATTAGGAATGAATTTTATTACAAAATATACATTTACATTAAAAGATTCATTTATACAATTAGATCAATATGAATTTCCAAGAATTGATAAACAACATATGAAAAAAGCTGTAGTTACTTCACCTTATTCAACATACATTGAAGGAACTATAGAAATACCTTATTATCAACCTATAAAACTAAATGCTTATGTTGATACAGGTTCAGGAATATCTTTATGTAAAAAATATATTTTACCACAGAAATGGTGGATTCAAGATGGATCTTCCATAATAGCCTTAGATATACAAGAAAAAGAAATTTGTTATAAGGATTATGCTGTTAATGTTCCCTTTACAGTAGGAAATATTAAAATTAAAATACCAAAATTATGGGCCAGTAATGTTCAAGGTCCAGATATTTTATTAGGAAATGATTTTTGTTTACAATATCAGCCCATGACCCAATTAACAGAACATGTTATATTTACTACGCCATGCGGAACGCCCATTTTAGCACCAAGACTTAAACAAGCTTATGCTGTTGATCCAAGTTATCAACCTGTACCAGCACAGCGTGGTGATATTCCTAAGTTAGAAAAAATACCATTATTAAAACATGAAAGTATTGATACTCTTGAAAATATCAAAGAAAGATTTAAAGAAACATATAATGAAAATCCTTTAGCAGCTTGGGATAAAGATAAAACATTAGCAACGATAAAATTAAAAGACCCTAATAAAATAATTAGAGTAAGACCTATGAAATATTCATTAGAAGATTTAGAAGAATTTAAAGTACAAATTAGAGAACTTTTAGATTTAAAAGTAATTAGGCCTTCTAACAGTCCACATAGTTCTCCTGCATTTATAGTCAGGAAACATAGTGAAATTGTTAGAGGAAAAGCCAGAATAGTTTTTAATTACAAAGCTTTAAATGATGCTACAATATTTGATGGATATTATTTACCAAATAAAGAAGTATTGATTAACAAAATACAAAATAAAAAATGGTTTACAAAAATGGATTGTAAAAGTGGATTTTGGCAAATAAAATTAACAGAAAAATCTATACCATATACTGCATTCAGTTGTCCACAAGGACAATATGAATGGTTAGTTATGCCTTTCGGATTAAAAAATGCACCACAAATATTTCAAAGAAGGATGGATGAAGTTTTAAAAAGACATGATGATTATTGTATTGTATATGTTGATGATATTTTAATATTTTCTGATAATTTAGAAGACCATATTAAACATTGTAATCTAGTTATAGATACATGTATAGAAAGAGGAATAACTCTTTCTGCTAAAAAAGCAATAATTGGTGTACAAAAAATAGATTTTTTAGGTATAACTATAGATAATGGAGACATAGAATTACAGCCACATATACTTACAAAAATTAAAGAATTCCCTGATCAAATTGAAGATATGAAACAGTTACAAAGATTTCTTGGATGCCTTAATTATGCTGATATATTTATCAATAAGTTAGCAAAATTAAGAGCTCCTTTACAGCAAAAACTTAAAAAGAATTATAAGTGGCAATGGACAGAAGAAGATACAAAATATATTCAACATATTAAAAAAGTTTGTGAATATATGCCTAAATTATCCTTGCCATTAGAAACTGATGAATTAATCATATATACTGATGCTTCTGATTCATATTGGGGAGCAGCCCTAGTAGCTGTAAGAAATAATCAAGAAAAATTGTGTAGATATAAATCTGGAACATTTAAACAAAGTGAATTGAATTATCACTCTAATGATAAAGAACTTCTAGCCATTAAAATTAGTATTAAAGCCTTTTATTTATATCTAAATAAACCCTTTAAAATACGCACTGATTCTGTTACTGCAAAATCCAGAATTAAAAATAAAATCCCTGATATTGGACCTAATAAAAGATTAATTAGATGGCAGTCATGGTTTTCTGAGTTTAATTTTGATATTGAACATATTTCGGGAAAAACTAACTTTCTTGCAGATACTTTAAGCAGAGAATTGCATGATGGCACAAAACAATGAAGATACAATTGATTATTTAAGCATCTTCGATGAACTATATGGAGAAGTACTTATTGCACAAGATGCTTTTGAGCAGTATTTAATCAAAGCAGATGATGATAAAAAGGAGGAAATAAGTTCCTTCTTTAAACACATGGTATCTTATTCAGAGCAAATGTTCAGAAAAGTACAAAATAAGATGATTAGAAATGAAGAAATGCAAACTATTGAAGAATCAGTTAATAAGCCCCCTGAGGTAAAGCAAAATAAAGAATTTATCAATTGGTTCAGTAGAATGATAAAACCTATATTACTAGAAATGTACCCTGCTAAAGGAATATATTCAGGATATGGTTATGATCTAAACAAAGTATATATTCACCCAGAAGCTGATCCAATGTTGGTGAAAGACTTATACAAAGCAGGATTAATTTACTGCATTTATACCGATAGTACTCTTCATAATTTGAAAGGACTACCAAAGTTAAGGAATGCAGTATATACTTTTTCCAAAGCAATTAAACACAGCAATATATATTTGGTATGTAATCAAGTTATCCCGGAAGAAGGCAAAGACTGTCTGTCTATGGTAGAGCTGAAGATGGGGTCAAAAAAGTTAACTCCAAAATTCTTTCAAAATATGTTCTTAGTTGAAGAAGATGTTATAGCAGTGACAAGGGCTAAGCAATTAACAAGTCTAGTATCAAGGACTTTGGAAGCTTTGGCAAACAATATATGGACATATGAGTCTGAATCAAATGAGCTGATTTTAACAATTAGTAAAGTCCCTAAAGCTGGAGCAAAAGAAGACGTAATTCAATTTATTGAAAGAATTTTAAGTTGGACCACACATAAATATGCATACAAACACTTTCTTAAGAATATATCAGAAGATATGATCAAGAAGCTCCTGGTGCACGGTATAAAGTGGGAGACTCTACAATATTCACAAGACATGGTGGGACCCTCGAACAAAAGAGATTCTCATGAAGTTGACAACATAGAAGAGAGTTCGGGAAGAGACTCATTTGCTGAAGAATAAAGCCACGTGAAGGGACAAGATATAAAGAGCATCCTAAAAAGTAGAGCATCCTAAAAAGTAGAACCTATTAATTAAAAGCATACAAGCTTCGAGTATGGTGCGGATAAGGACAAAGGCGGTTTATAGCAAATATAAAACCCCCTGAAGACATTCGGAGGAGGCATCCGCAGTTAGTCTAAAGCAATAATATTTGTACTTTGTAAATTAGAGTGTGTGAGCTTGTTCTGTAATAAATTTGTACTTTCCACTATCAGCAATAAAAAGTTTGTTTCTGAGTGAAATTATTGTTCAAAAATTTCTGAGTTCTGAGAATCATAAACAAAAGCTTCTGGAAAAGCTTCTAAGTTGTACACTGCTTGGAATTTCTCAGCCATTTCCTGGAGTCCTGATTAGTATCCAGTGTTCGTTTGGCGTTGGCAGAGGAGAGCCGTGAAGCCGTAGAAGAACAAGGAGAATCGTAAGGATTGGAAGCGTGCTGGGCCCAGACAGGTAACAACTAGAGATTGCCTCTAGAGATTGCCAGTTTTTGAATTCTCTTAATTTAGGAATTTTTTACAATAGTTGCATTTAGTTTTAAAACTTTTAACTTAGTATTCAGACGAAGTTAAGCTCCTTTTAAACGTTAACATCCTTTTTTAGTATTCAGACGAAGTTAAGCTCCTTTTTAACGTTTAAAAGGAGCTTAACTTCGTAATAATCCGAAAATCTGGGCCAGTTTAAAATTTTTATTTTGGCAATTATAGCGAATTTTGATTATTTAAAATGAATTATTTTAAATAATATCGACGAGAAATTTATTTGAATAGAATTCTAACGTATATATTATACGCGTCGTCGTTAGAATATAAATAATTATATATAATTATAAATAGAATTGAAAATGTCGCGGTAGTTCGATAATTCGATTTCAAACTTCAATTGAATGTACCGGGTGCAAAACAATCCGGATTTTAGTGAAACCAAAAACATTAGGATCTAATTGATAATATCTTTCCAACGGATGTAAGAAACTGAGATTTCGTTTTAAAAGTTGAGAGTTACGTCCAGTTTAAAATTTAGAAAAGTCGCGGTGGAATTTATATAATTTTTAATATATATAAAGGCCTTGAAAATAGCAGTTTTGCAAATGACCTCTGTTTTCGACGAAACCACTTTTGTTGGGTCCGTGATGTCAAGTTATTGCTAGGTTTCAAATTTCATAATTTTTCGAATCAATATGTGAGCGTGGCAAAGGAAAACGCGTTTGACCAGTTTCAGTTGATTTTAATCGACTGGAAATTGGCCATTTTTCCAACGACCTCAGAATTCGACGAAACTAGTTTTGTTAGGACCGTATCGTCAATACGAAGCGAGAAAATATTTTTCTGCAATTTTTCTAGTTAGTATGTGACCCCGGTAATTTGAAATGTACGTTTAAAATTCAATATAGTGATTTAAATGTAAATTCAACGGAAACTGATTCAAACGATCGATTCAGCCAACGATACATATCCCATTATGTTCGGAATGGGGGTAATATGCTATGGACGACAGGCGGTGGGCCTCATTTTGAGGTCAAAAATAAAAGTTGCTTTTTGGTTTAAAATTAAATAATATAAAATGATTAAATTAATAAAAAAAAAAATCTCCCCCTTTAACCGCTCTGGCCCCGCCCTTCTCAAATTCAGAAACGAAGAGAAAAAAAAAAAAAGAATGGATCGCGCCCCTTCCAGGCTGCGACCGCCGCCGCTACGGGTGGCCAACGCCACCGCACACCCCCCCTCCTCATCTCCGACCTTCCCTTCCCTCCACCCACCTCGCCCTCGTTTCTCCCTCCCTTCGATCGACGCACCTCCGAACCCCCACCTTCGCCGATGCCGCAGCGCCCCAGGCGACCCCGCTCCACCTTCCTCTCCTCCTTTCTCCCCTCCCGCTCCGTCCAGACTTGAACGAGGCCCCCAGTCCCCCAAAAACCCGAAACCCTAAGCCTCGCGCAACCCTCCGCTGGCCCACGCAGATACCCCCGACCCCTCCCACAGCTCCGACGCGAGCTCCATCAGCTCGAGGCCCCCTTTTCCCTCTAAACGCTGTAAGTATTTTATTTTATTTCATCCCATTTTGTTTTATTTTAATTTACTTTAAATATTCGGTTTATGATAATTAAAAAGGGCCTTGTTTATTTTCTGATTTTCTGATTTTTGTTTTTAAAATATAAAAGATTAGATTTTTAAAAGATAAAAGGCGAAAACTTTAATTTTGAAAGGGCGAAATCTTTATATGAAGAATAAGGTGATAAAAATATAATCTTTATCTATATAGTAGCGTTGTGAAAAATATGCTTATTTTTATATATTGAACTTCGATAGAAAAATAGGATTTTTATATATTGAACTTCGATAGAAAAATAGGATTTTTATATATTGAACTTCGATAGAAAAATAGGATTTTTATATATTGAACTTCGATAGAAAAATATGATTTTTATATATTGAACTTCGATAGAAAAATAGGATTTTTATATATTGAACTTCGATAGAAAAATATGATTTTTATATATTGAATAGCGAAGTAAAAACTCGATTTTTACATATGTAGTGGCTACGGGCAATGAAGATGACGAAGATGCGATAGCGATGAAGTTTTCTATCGAAGAAGTGCCGTGGAGCTTGGATAGCTATATGTGAGAATTTCTCACTCTTCAATTTATTTTCTAGTTATATATATATATATATATACTAGGATGCAGACGGTGTTTAGTAGCACCCGACACAATCGTCCACAGACCATGGACTTGTTTGTTTGGTTGCATAGATTAGTTGGATATTTGAATTGAAATTGAGTTGTTTGGGTGAATTGAATGAATTTGATTGATGTGTGAATGGCGTGGGCCTTCACTAGACCGGGGATAAGGCTAGGCCTCGTCCCGTTTCTAGTATCGTGCCGTTATGCCGCCGAAATTTTCTAAAATAAGTTAGAAAAATAAAATATCATTTTATTGAATAAAGGAATTGAATAGAAATTCATAGGTTGAAATAAAACGTTTTATCGTTAAAAATATAATTTTTAACGTGAAGTGAATAAAATAGAATATTCATTTACAAACCAGACGGTTTGTTTATGTACACCTATTTGAATGACATTGATTGGGACGATAAATTTTACACATCGCCCAACAGCACAAATAAAATATGTGTTTGATTGTTTGAAACCCCACACGGGTGTTGGGATGAAATTTGAAGTTCACTCATCCCGATTGATTGAATATGTCGATCGGTTGATTGACAGGCTGTTTTAAGCGTTGGATATCTATATTTGATGCTTATACAGTGTAGTGCACTTTGGTTGATGGTTGATTATTTTTCCATGTTATTATATACATGTGTTGTATGAAAATCCATATAATTAACTTTATATGGTAATTGATTGGGCCTTATTCCAGTTTTAAAATAGAAATATTTGAAATAGAAATATTCGAAATGGAATATTTGAAAATATCAATATATGAAGCCGTGTTGATTAGATTGACGCCATTTTGACGTGAACGATATTTATATCGATTTTATTCATTTTAAAATGAATATTAAAAAGTAATTTTGGAATCGAATATTTCGAAATGAATTGAATTGAAAACGATTTCGAAATGAATTGAAAACGATTTCGAAACGAATTGAATTGAAAACGAATTCAAAGTGAATTGAAAACGATTTCGAAATAAAGTGAATTGAAAACGATTTCGAAATGAAGTGAATTGAAAACGATTTCGAAATAAAGTGAATTGAAAACGATTTCGAAATAAAGTGAATTGAAAACGATTTCGAAATGAATTGCATTGAAAACGAATTCAAATTGAATTGAAAGCGAATTGAAATGAATTCAAATTGAATTGAAATTTGAATTGAATAAAATGAATTTAGAAACGAATTTATAAAGAAGAATTCAATTTTGCTTTGAATTGAAATGGAAGTTGAAATAGATTTTGAAACGAATTCAAAACTATTTATATAATTCGTTTTAAATAGAAATCGACGAAGTATATATTATATATATTATATATATAATATAATGGCCTGAATAGAACGCGCCACGCCGCGGCAGTTCGTGAATTTCGACCATTTACTTCAAACGGACATTACGGGAGATCCGACCGTCGGATTCTCCTAAAACCGGAACCGTTGGGTTCGTATCGAAAAGAGCTTTCTAACGAATGTTAGAAATTTGAAATCTAACGGTTGGATTTGGAATTATGTCCAAATCAAATTTGAAAAAGGTCGCTGTAAGTGCAGTTCGATGGCCATTGATGGAAATCGACTGTACGGGCCTTGATAAAATTATTAAAAATAGTAATAATTTGTGTAAAATCATAAGAAATGATTTGTGAAGATTTGGGATGAAAAACTTCATGTTTGAAAAGATAAAAATAGATTTTTATCGAAATGAACTAGTTTTAAACTAGAATTATAATTCTATTTATTTTTAAATAAATAAATTGAATTTGAGATGGTTTTGAAAATAACCAAAATTTCCAATGATTGCATTGGAGTGGATTTGAATCGAAATTGTCTTCGGAATATTTCGATGTTGGAATTCGTGATTATACAGGTGTTGTTATGGAAATTTGAAAGATATATATTTATATCGTTATTTCCAATACGACATTTGTTAGTCGTAGAATTCGATATTGAATATAAGCCGATATATTTTCTATTCAGAGCCTTGTATTGAATATCGAATGTGATTTGGGTTTGTCGTGAATGGTGTCTTCACTAACACTGTTCTTGAACCCAGTTGAGAAAAGATTAAATCTTTTTATTTGGATTTAATGAAGTGTACCAATTAAATAATATTTAATTGGAATTGAATGGATATTGATTTTTGGGTTTATCGTGAACAGTGTTTTAAATAACACTTGTTCTTTAACCCGATAATTAATGGAAAGTGATTTTGGGTTTATCATGAACCGTGTTTTAAATGACACTGATTCTTTAACCCAGTTAAAGATTAAAACTAAGTGGAGTTTTAATGAATCTTTAATTAGATTGAAATGATCGAAAATGGAGTATCACCAGTTTTGCTCCAGGCGATGGTTAAATCTTTAATCAGATATGAACGTGAAATGGTAATTGAATTTACCGATAACACTGTGGTGTTAGATATGAAGTATAACCAGTTTTACTTCATGGGATGAATAGGTTGGGATTGGGAAATAAAATAAATGATTACTTCGGTGTGGTTCGCTAATCCCGACTAGTTTGAATTGATATTCAAAGGAGATTAAAGAATAAATTTAAAGAATTTATCTTGGATAAAATTAATGGGAACTTTTCCCAAAGTATAGGAAATTCTGAATAAATGAATATTCTGAATTGGAATGAGGCGTATGTTGTGTTTGTGTAACACTTTTATAATATATACGCGAGTTATTCAGAAAGACCGGGTTTATCCCATTCTGAATAACTGATTCGACGTGGTGTCGAAGATGAAGACGGTGGTCGAAGACCAGAAGTCTTCACGTCGTTTGGGTGATTACTGATGATCTTGATTGGGCTGTACACCCAAGAAGATGGAAACAGTTTGTGATCGTCCAGACGTACTTGGAGATCGATGGATATGCGAGGTACTAGGTGCCTCCGGTTTCGTTCAGACCCAGAACGGACTTGTAAATGGACTGTGTGTCTGACATTGGATTTTAGTCCGTGCGATTGATCTCTATTAAATATATATCTGTTTGGCGGCGGAGAATTCATTCTCTTGCTTAACGCCCTTCTCTGAGACGTACGAGCTCAGGGGTTATATATTGATGGATATCAAACGCATGGAGTGAATTGCCTGTGTGGCATGCCTAAGTGGCAATGGATCGAGGCTTCTGTTGAAAAGCAAAGTCTTGTGGTGATGATCAAAGTACGGCCTTTGTGGCGTAGCTTTGTGTAACGTTTACTTCGCGAGTTTCACACCCGGTATGAACCAAAAACGGGAGACGGACCTCAGGGAGGACTTGCGTTTCTTTCTAGCTAGAAGTGGCGTCAGTGGTTTTACACGCCCTGATGAGTTTGACTTATGTGGTTGTGGCTGTTGCGAGGCGCCTCGGTTATATCGGTTTCGGCCGATGCATTCTGGTCGGCTGACGGACCAGACTTACACCCCATAGGGTGGGGAGACGTAGTGTTCAGGCATAATAATCCACATCGGTGGACCGGCCCTGACGATCCAAGGGGCAGTTGCGGCTGTTCCTGAGACACGGGCTAGAGCGTCTCGAATCGGTTGAGGACTATCTTTTGCCTCGGTTCATAGACGGAAATCCAATTTCCAAATACGTGACTTTGCGGTTTTATTTGTAAACCTATATATGGCGACATAGTGGCATGGGACGCTCATGCCGCCTATGATTGATACTTATGATTTGAAGTTGTTTTATACACTATGCACTTATAATAGTATCAAATAATGTGTTTTAAACGTATCAAGCATGCTTTGGCTGTTATAAGGTAAAAACCCTATCCTCCGGCTTGCGTTGCATTGTGTGACGGGACCTGGGTCTTATAACAGCTTCATTTTTCTTTATTTAGCATTGCGCTGTTTGTTTTATGCACTGGTATTCTTGGGAGGAAACCCGTTCCGTGTTATACGGCGTGGTCCCTTGATTTACCGAACTTTAAAGACAAAGATTAATAACTGTTTTAGTTCTCACACCAGTCCCATGACTGACCTGGAGTTTATTGTTTTAACCTAAACTCTGGGTGCCCTTATTTCGACACGGGCAGCTAGTAGTTTTGGTTTTGCAGATTTATATTCACAGGATCCTGGTTTACAGCTGGAACGATATCCGGAAAGCTTTGTATCCGTATATCTCTTCTAGTTGTGTATTGTATTATTTTCCGCTGCTGTGTATTTATATGTAGTTTAAATCTCTGATATTTCTGTGTAATATTTATTCGTACTCTGTATATTCTGGTAATCTGATGTATTGTTGTAATATGCAATGAAATGTTCTTCTGTATGCGTTCTGTTGTGGCTTGTTCTCGAACTATCCGACGCTTTCCTTTACGGGGAAGTTGCGGGTTTTTACATGTGGTATCAGAGCTTTGGTTTACAAAGCTCAGAGAACAAGACACATTAGAACCGTACGAAAGAATTCATCAGATATTGGATTGGTAATATCCAATTAGAATGACTCGTTAGAGATGGGATCAGTAGTATCCTAGAACGAGTGTGAAGAGTAAATTTTTAAAGTAAAAACAAATTTTTGTTTTGAAAATTTAAATCAATTATTCGTATTTGATTATCTATTTATATTGATGTGGACAATCCAGTATATATAGATTTTGCGTATACGTCTGATCCGCGTGTATTCGAAATTTTAATATACTGGATAGATATAGAATCACACTCTAGTCGCCCGGAGATGATTCAGATGATGAGGCCTCATCATCAGTGTTTATATTCGAGTGACGAAAGTGAGATTTCTATATATTTCCTATTGACTGGTGTGAGAACCAAAAATTAGATAGGGCCTATTGTTGTGATTTGGCATCAAAAACATGATTTTTGTATAGGTATCAAAATTATGAATTTGAAACGTTAAATTCACTAATTGATTGATGTTTGTGTTGTTTGTTCATTTGTTTGCTAATTTTGAACCATTATGCCTAATTGAACCAAATATTGAATTATATTGAAAATTGGTTGCATTTGCTTGCATATACATATATATCATTGAACAGGTCATAGCAAGGAGGCTAGAGCCAGAGAATAAAATTTGTTTGCCCGACAAATAGGTACATGTTTACTACATAATTTCCTGTTTTGTTTGGGTGATGATGATTTTGTGAGCCTATTGGCTAGCCGCTTGGCCTTTTCTTTTTCTTTTTGAGATCTGAAGGACCGGGGAAGCTATTTGAAATTCCCCGATGCTCCCGGTGCAGGGGAGGTTATGGCGAAATTTTTCGAAAATTTAGGGAGTTAGCCAAATTTTTGAATTTTTGAAAATTCTCAGAAACTGAAAAGTTGGAGAACGGAAGCCTGATCGATCGTAGAGTTGAATGATCAAACCACTTTCGACTTTGTTCCTTTTCGGGGACGAAAAGTTTTAAGTGGGGGAGATTGTAATAACCCGAAAATCTGGGCCAGTTTAAAATTTTTATTTTGGCAATTATAGCGAATTTTGATTATTTAAAATGAATTATTTTAAATAATATCGACGAGAAATTTATTTGAATAGAATTCTAACATATATATTATACGCGTCGTCGTTAGAATATAAATAATTATATATAATTATAAATAGAATTGAAAATGGCGCGGTAGTTCGATAATTCGATTTCAAACTTCAATTGAATGTACCGGGTGCAAAACAATCCGGATTTTAGTGAAACCAAAAACATTAGGATCTAATTGATAATATCTTTCCAACGGATGTAAGAAACTGAGATTTCGTTTTAAAAGTTGAGAGTTACGTCCAGTTTAAAATTTAGAAAAGTCGCGGTGGAATTTATATAATTTTTAATATATATAAAGGCCTTGAAAATAGCAGTTTTGCAAATGACCTCTGTTTTCGACGAAACCACTTTTGTTGGGTCCGTGATGTCAAGTTATTGCTAGGTTTCAAATTTCATAATTTTTCGAATCAATATGTGAGCGTGGCAAAGGAAAACGCGTTTGACCAGTTTCAGTTGATTTTAATCGACTGGAAATTGGCCATTTTTCCAACGACCTCAGAATTCGACGAAACTAGTTTTGTTAGGACCGTATCGTCAATACGAAGCTAGAAAATATTTTTCTGCAATTTTTCTAGTTAGTATGTGACCCCGGTAATTTGAAATGTACGTTTAAAATTCAATATAGTGATTTAAATGTAAATTCAACGGAAACTGATTCAAACGATCGATTCAGCCGACGATACATATCCCATTATGTTCGGAATGGGGGTAATATGCTATGGACGACAGGCGGTGGGCCTCATTTTGAGGTCAAAAATAAAAGTTGCTTTTTGGTTTAAAATTAAATAATATAAAATGATTAAATTAATAATAATAAAAAAAATCTCCCCCTTTAACCGCTCTGCCCCCCCCCCTTCTCAAATTCAGAAACGAAGAGAAAAAAAAAAGAATGGATCGCGCCCCTTCCAGGCTGCGACCGCCGCCGCTACGGGTGGCCAACGCCACCGCACACCCCCCCTCCTCATCTCCGACCTTCCCTTCCCTCCACCCACCTCGCCCTCGTTTCTCCCTCCCTTCGATCGACGCACCTCCGAACCCCCACCTTCGCCGATGCCGCAGCGCCCCAGGCGACCCCGCTCCACCTTCCTCTCCTCCTTTCTCCCCTCCCGCTCCGTCCAGACTTGAACGAGGCCCCCAGTCCCCCAAAAACCCGAAACCCTAAGCCTCGCGCAACCCTCCGCTGGCCCACGCAGATACCCCCGACCCCTCCCACAGCTCCGACGCGAGCTCCATCAGCTCGAGGCCCCCTTTTCCCTCTAAACGCTGTAAGTATTTTATTTTATTTCATCCCATTTTGTTTTATTTTAATTTACTTTAAATATTCGGTTTATGATAATTAAAAAGGGCCTTGTTTATTTTCTGATTTTCTGATTTTTGTTTTTAAAATATAAAAGATTAGATTTTTAAAAGATAAAAGGCGAAAACTTTAATTTTGAAAGGGCGAAATCTTTATATGAAGAATAAGGTGATAAAAATATAATCTTTATCTATATAGTAGCGTTGTGAAAAATATGCTTATTTTTATATATTGAACTTCGATAGAAAAATAGGATTTTTATATATTGAACTTCGATAGAAAAATAGGATTTTTATATATTGAACTTCGATAGAAAAATAGGATTTTTATATATTGAACTTCGATAGAAAAATATGATTTTTATATATTGAACTTCGATAGAAAAATAGGATTTTTATATATTGAACTTCGATAGAAAAATATGATTTTTATATATTGAATAGCGAAGTAAAAACTCGATTTTTACATATGTAGTGGCTACGGGCAATGAAGATGACGAAGATGCGATAGCGATGAAGTTTTCTATCGAAGAAGTGCCGTGGAGCTTGGATAGCTATATGTGAGAATTTCTCACTCTTCAATTTATTTTCTAGTTATATATATATATATATACTAGGATGCAGACGGTGTTTAGTAGCACCCGACACAATCGTCCACAGACCATGGACTTGTTTGTTTGGTTGCATAGATTAGTTGGATATTTGAATTGAAATTGAGTTGTTTGGGTGAATTGAATGAATTTGATTGATGTGTGAATGGCGTGGGCCTTCACTAGACCGGGGATAAGGCTAGGCCTCGTCCCGTTTCTAGTATCGTGCCGTTATGCCGCCGAAATTTTCTAAAATAAGTTAGAAAAATAAAAATATCATTTTATTGAATAAAGGAATTGAATAGAAATTCATAGGTTGAAATAAAATGTTTTATCGTTAAAAATATAATTTTTAACGTGAAGTGAATAAAATAGAATATTCATTTACAAACCAGGCGGTTTGTTTATGTACACCTATTTGAATGACATTGATTGGGACGATAAATTTTACACATCGCCCAACAGCACAAATAAAATATGTGTTTGATTGTTTGAAACCCCACACGGGTGTTGGGATGAAATTTGAAGTTCACTCATCCCGATTGATTGAATATGTCGATCGGTTGATTGACAGGCTGTTTTAAGCGTTGGATATCTATATTTGATGCTTATACAGTGTAGTGCACTTTGGTTGATGGTTGATTATTTTTCCATGTTATTATATACATGTGTTGTATGAAAATCCATATAATTAACTTTATATGGTAATTGATTGGGCCTCATTCCAGTTTTAAAATAGAAATATTTGAAATAGAAATATTCGAAATGGAATATTTGAAAATATCAATATATGAAGCCGTGTTGATTAGATTGACGCCATTTTGACGTGAACGATATTTATATCGATTTTATTCATTTTAAAATGAATATTAAAAAGTAATTTTGGAATCGAATATTTCGAAATGAATTGAATTGAAAACGATTTCGAAACGAATTGAATTGAAAACGAATTCAAAGTGAATTGAAAACGATTTCGAAATAAAGTGAATTGAAAACGATTTCGAAATGAAGTGAATTGAAAACGATTTCGAAATAAAGTGAATTGAAAACGATTTCGAAATAAAGTGAATTGAAAACGATTTCGAAATGAATTGCATTGAAAACGAATTCAAATTGAATTGAAAGCGAATTGAAATGAATTCAAATTGAATTGAAATTTGAATTGAATAGAAATGAATTTAGAAACGAATTTATAAAGAAGAATTCAATTTTGCTTTGAATTGAAATGGAAGTTGAAATAGATTTTGAAACGAATTCAAAACTATTTATATAATTCGTTTTAAATAGAAATCGACGAAGTATATATTATATATATTATATATATATAATATAATGGCCTGAATAGAACGCGCCGCGCCGCGGCAGTTCGTGAATTTCGACCATTTACTTCAAACGGACATTACGGGAGATCCGACCGTCGGATTCTCCTAAAACCGGAACCGTTGGGTTCGTATCGAAAAGAGCTTTCTAACGAATGTTAGAAATTTGAAATCTAACGGTTGGATTTGGAATTATGTCCAAATCAAATTTGAAAAAGGTCGCTGTAAGTGCAGTTCGATGGCCATTGATGGAAATCGACTGTACGGGCCTTGATAAAATTATTAAAAATAGTAATAATTTGTGTAAAATCATAAGAAATGATTTGTGAAGATTTGGGATGAAAAACTTCATGTTTGAAAAGATAAAAATAGATTTTTATCGAAATGAACTAGTTTTAAACTAGAATTATAATTCTATTTATTTTTAAATAAATAAATTGAATTTGAGATGGTTTTGAAAATAACCAAAATTTCCAATGATTGCATTGGAGTGGATTTGAATCGAAATTGTCTTCGGAATATTTCGATGTTGGAATTCGTGATTATACAGGTGTTGTTATGGAAATTTGAAAGATATATATTTATATCGTTATTTCCAATACGACATTTGTTAGTCGTAGAATTCGATATTGAATATAAGCCGATATATTTTCTATTCAGAGCCTTGTACTGAATATCGAATGTGATTTGGGTTTGTCGTGAATGGTGTCTTCACTAACACTGTTCTTGAACCCAGTTGAGAAAAGATTAAATCTTTTTATTTGGATTTAATGAAGTGTACCAATTAAATAATATTTAATTGGAATTGAATGGATATTGATTTTTGGGTTTATCGTGAACAGTGTTTTAAATAACACTTGTTCTTTAACCCGATAATTGATGGAAAGTGATTTTGGGTTTATCGTGAACCGTGTTTTAAATGACACTGATTCTTTAACCCAGTTAAAGATTAAAACTAAGTGGAGTTTTAATGAATCTTTAATTAGATTGAAATGATCGAAAATGGAGTATCACCAGTTTTGCTCCAGGCGATGGTTAAATCTTTAATCAGATATGAACGTGAAATGGTAATTGAATTTACCGATAACACTGTGGTGTTAGATATGAAGTATAACCAGTTTTACTTCATGGGATGAATAGGTTGGGATTGGGAAATAAAATAAATGATTACTTCGGTGTGGTTCGCTAATCCCGACTAGTTTGAATTGATATTCAAAGGAGATTAAAGAATAAATTTAAAGAATTTATCTTGGATAAAATTAATGGGAACTTTTCCCAAAGTATAGGAAATTCTGAATAAATGAATATTCTGAATTGGAATGAGGCGTATGTTGTGTTTGTGTAACACTTTTATAATATATACGCGAGTTATTCAGAAAGACCGGGTTTATCCCATTTTGAATAACTGATTCGACGTGGTGTCGAAGATGAAGACGGTGGTCGAAGACCAGAAGTCTTCACGTCGTTTGGGTGATTACTGATGATCTTGATTGGGCTGTACACCCAAGAAGATGGAAACAGTTTGTGATCGTCCAGACGTACTTGGAGATCGATGGATATGCGAGGTACTAGGTGCCTCCGGTTTCGTTCAGACCCAGAACGGACTTGTAAATGGACTGTGTGTCTGACATTGGATTTTAGTCCGTGCAATTGATCTCTATTAAATATATATCTGTTTGGCGGCGGAGAATTTATTCTCTTGCTTAACGCCCTTCTCTGAGACGTACGAGCTCAGGGGTTATATATTGATGGATATCAAACGCATGGAGTGAATTGCCTGTGTGGCATGCCTAAGTGGCAATGGATTGAGGCTTCTGTTGAAAAGCAAAGTCTTGTAGTGATGATCAAAGTACGGCCTTTGTGACGTAGCTTTGTGTAACGTTTACTTCGCGAGTTTCACACCCGGTATGAACCAAAAACGGGAGACGGACCTCAGGGAGGACTTGCGTTTCTTTCTAGCTAGAAGTGGCGTCAGTGGTTTTACATGCCCTGATGAGTTTGACTTATGTGGTTGTGGCTGTTGCGAGGCGCCTCGGTTATATCGGTTTCGGCCGATGCATTCTGGTCGGCTGACGGACCAGACTTACACCCCATAGGGTGGGGAGACGTAGTGTTCAGGCATAATAATCCACATCGGTGGACCGGCCCTGACGATCCAAGGGGCAGTTGCGGCTGTTCCTGAGACACGGGCTAGAGCGTCTCGAATCGGTTGAGGACTATCTTTTGCCTCGGTTCATAGACGGAAATCCAATTTCCAAATACGTGACTTTGCGGTTTTATTTGTAAACCTATATATGGCGACATAGTGGCATGGGACGCTCATGCCGCCTATGATTGATACTTATGATTTGAAGTTGTTTTATACACTATGCACTTATAATAGTATCAAATAATGTGTTTTAAACGTATCAAGCATGCTTTGGCTGTTATAAGGTAAAAACCCTATCCTCCGGCTTGCGTTGCATTGTGTGACGGGACCTGGGTCTTATAACAGCTTCATTTTTCTTTATTTAGCATTGCGCTGTTTGTTTTATGCACTGGTATTCTTGGGAGGAAACCCGTTCCGTGTTATACGGCGTGGTCCCTTGATTTACCGAACTTTAAAGACAAAGATTAATAACTATTTTAGTTCTCACACCAGTCCCATGACTGACCTGGAGTTTATTGTTTTAACTGTGAAAACCCGTAACTTCCCCGTAAAGGAAAGCGTCGGATAGTTCGAGAACAAACCACAACAGAACGCATACAGAAGAACATTTCATTGTATATTACAACAATGCATCAGATTACAAGAATATACAGAGTATAAACGAATAAATATTACACAGAAATATCAGAGGTTTAAATTACATTTAAATACATCGCAGCGGAAAATAATACAATATACAACTAGAAGAGATATACGGATACAAAGCTTTCCGGATATCGTTCCAGCTGAAAATCAGGATCCTGTGAATATAAATCTGCAAAAACCAAAACTACTAGCTGCCCGTGTCAAAATAAGGGCACCCAGAGTTTAGGTTAAAACAATAAACTCCAGGTCAGTCATGGGACTGGTGTGAGAACTAAAACAGTTATTAATCTTTATTTTAAAGCTAGGTAAATCAAGGGACCACGCCGTATAACACGGAACGGGTTTCCTCCCAAGAATACCAGTGCATAAAACAAACAGCGCAATGCTAAATAAAGAAAAATAAAGCTGTTATAAGACCCAGGTCCCATCACACAATGCAACGCAGCCGAGGATAGGGTTTTCCCTTATAACAGCCAAAGAATGCTTGATACGGTTAAAACAAATCGTTAGATACTATTATAAGTGCATAGTGTATAAAACAACTTCAAATCATAAGTATCAATCATAGGCGGCATGAGCGCCCCATCCCACTATGTCGCCATATATAGGATTACAACTAAAACCGCAAATGTCACGTATTTGGAAATTGGATTTCCGTCTATGAACCGAGGCAAAAGATAGTCCTCAACCGATTCGAGACAATCTAGCCTACCATGTCTCAGGATCAGAGCTCGAGTGACCCTTGGATCCTCAGGGCCGGTCCACACGGAGTGGATTAAAATGCCTGAACATGCGTTTCCCCGCCCTATGGGGCGCAAACGAGCCAACTAAATGACTCCATCGGTTCGAGAACGACCGATCAATCCGAGGCGCCTCGCAACAGCAACAACCACATAAGTCAAACTCGTCAGGGCGTGTAAAACCACTGACGCCACTTCTAGCTAGAAAGAAACGCATGCCCTCCCTGACGTCCGTCTCCCGTTTTTGGTTCATACCGGGTGTGAAACACGCGAGGTAAACGTTACACAAAGCTACGCCACAAAGGCCGTGCTTTGATCATCACCACAAGACTTTGCTTTTCAACAGAAGCCTTGATCAATTGCCACTTAGGCATGCCACACAGGCAATTCACTCCATGCGTTTGATATCCATCAATATATAACCCCTGAGCTCGTACGTCTCAGAGAAGGGCGTTAAGCAAGAGAATAAATTCTCCGCCGCCAAACAGATATATATTTAATAGAGATCAACCACACGGACTAAAATCCAATGTCAGACACACAGTCCATTTACAAGTCCGTTCTGGGTCTGAACGAAACCGGAGGCACCTAGTACCCCGCATATCCATCGATCTCCAAGTACGTCTGGACGATCACTAACTGTTTCCATCTTCTTGGGTGTACAGCCCAATCAAGATCATCAGTAATTACCCAAACGACGTGAAAACCTCCGGTCTTCGACCATCGTCTTCATCTTCGACTTATCGTCGTATCAGTTATTCAGAATGGGATTAACCCGGTCTTTCCGAATAACTCGCGTATATTTTAAATAAGTGTTACACAAACACAACATACGCCTCATTCTAATTCATTAGTCACTAACCGTAAATTAATCAAGAGAATAATTTCCCAAATATTAACCCCGAAGGCCGAAACCAACATCAGATCAATATCCAGAAAACCATTCTGCTTGGCCAACCGACAGTTAGTTTCTAAATTTCACATTCATAGGGAAATGTTCCCATTAATTTTATCCAAGATAAATTTTTTGAATTTATTCTTTATTCTATTTTTGAATCTCAATTCAAACTAGTCGGGATTAGCGAACCTTACCGAAGTAATCATTTGTTTTAATTTCCCAATTCCAACCTATTCATCCCATGAAGTAAAACTGGTAATACTTCATATCTAACACCACGGTGTTATCGGTAAATTCAATTACCATTTCACGTTCAAATCTAATTAAAGATTTAACTATCGCCTGGAGCAAAACTGGTGGTACTCCATTTCGATTATTTCAATCTAATTAAAGATTCATTAAAACTCCACTTAGTTTTAATCGTTAACTGGGTTAAAGAATCCGTGTCATTTAAAAACACAGTTCACGATAAACCCAAAATCACTTTCCATTAATTATCGGGTTAAAGAACGAGTGTTGTTTAAAACACTGTTCACGATAAACCCAAAAATCAATATCAATTCAATTCCAATTAAATATTATTTAATTGGTACACTTCATTAAATCTAAATAAAAAGATTTAATCTTTTCTCAACTGGGTTCAAGAACAGTGTTAGTGAAGACACCATTCACGACAAACCCAAATCACATTCGATATTAAATACAAGGCTCTGAATAGAAAATATATCGGCTTATATTCAATATCAAATTCTACGATTAACAAATGTTATATTGGAAATAACGATATAAATATATATATCTTTCAAATTTCCATAACAACATCCGTATAATCACGAATTCCAACATCGAAATATTCCGAAGACAATTTCGATTCAAATCCATTCCAATGCGATCATTGGAAATTTTGGTTATTTTCAAAACCCTTTTCGAATTCAATTTATTTATTTAAAAATAAATAGAATTATAATTCTAGTTCAAAACTAGTTCATTTCGATAAAAATCTATTTTTATCTTTTCAAATATGGAGTTTTTCATCCCAATTCCTTCTAAATCATTTCTTATGATTTTACATAAATTATTACTATTTTTAATAATTTTATCAAGGCCCGTACAGTCGATTTCCATCAATGGCCATCGAACTGCACTTACAACGACCTTTTTCGAATTTGATTTGGACGTATCTCCAAATCCAACCGTTAGATTTCAAATTTCTAATATTCATTAGAAAGCTCTTTTCGATACGAACCCAACGGTTCCGGTTTTAGGAGAATCCGACGGTCGGATCTCCCGCAATGTCCGTTTGAAATAAATGGTCGAAATTTACGAACTGCCGCGGCGCGGCGCGTTCTATTCAGGCCATTATATTATATATATAATATATATAATATATACTTCGTCGATTTCTATTTAAAACGAATTATATAAATAGTTTTAAATTCGTTTCAAAAGCAATTTCAACTTCCATTTCAATTAAAATCAAAATTGAATTCTTATTTATAAATTCGTTTTAAAATTCATTTCTATTCAATTCAAATTTCAATTCAATTTGAATTCATTTCGATTTGTTTTCAATTTAATTCATTTCGAAATCGTTTTCAATTCAATTCATTTCGAAATCGTTTTCAATTCAATTCATTTCGAAATCGTTTTCAATTCAATTCATTTCGAAATCGTTTTCAATTCAATTCATTTCGAAATCGTTTTAAAATCGATATAAATATCGTTCACGTCAAAATGGCGTCAATCTAATCAACACGGCTTCATATATTCCTTTATTTTCAAATATTCTATTTCAAATATTTCTTTTTCAAAATAGTTGTTATTATCAAAATATTTCGTTCCACACATGACCAATCTCAATGAATGAGTACTGTCAACACATGAACTTTTATTTTATATTACAAAGATGTAAATTTTATTACTAAAATATTTTGTTCAACACATGACCAATCTCAATGAATGAGTACTGTCAACACATGAACCTTTATTTTATATTACAAAGATGTAAATATTATTACTAAAATATTTTGTTCAACACATGACCAATCTCAATGGATGAGTACTGTCAACACATGAACTTTTATTTTATATTACAAAGATGTAAATTTTATTACTAAAATATTTTGTTCAACACATGACCAATCTCAATGGATGAGTACTGTCAACACATGAACCTTTATTTTATAATATTCTTTATTTTTCAAATTGGAATGAGGCCCAATCAATTACCATATAAAGTTAATTACATGGATTTTCATACAACACATGTATATAATAGCAACGATAAATAATCAACCATCAACCAAAGTGCACTACACTGTATAAGCATCAAATATAGATATCTAAGGCTTATAACAGCCTGTCAATCGATCGATTGACATATTTAATCAATCAGGATGAGTGAACTTCAAATTTCATCCTAACACCCGTGTGGGGTTTCAAACAATCAAACACAGATTTTTATTCGTGCAGTTGGGCGGTGTGTAAAATTTATCGTCCCAATCAATGTCCTTCAAATAGGTGTACATAAACAAACCGTCTGGTTTGTAAATGAATATTTATTTATTCACATTCACGTTAAAAATTATATTTTTAACGATAAAACATTTTATTCCAACATATGAATTTCTATTAAGTTCATTCTTTAAATAAAATGATATTTTTATTTTTCTAACATATTTTAGAAAATTTCGGCGGCATAACGGCACGATACTAGAAACGGGACGAGGTCTAGCCTTATCCCCGGTCTAGTGAAGGCCCACGCCATTCACACATCAATCATATTCACCAAACAACCAAATTCAAATCAAATCATCAAACTAATCTATGCAACCAAACAAACAAGTCCATGGTATGTGGACGGGTGTCAGGTGCTTCTAATAAGCACCGTCTGCAACCTAGTATATATATATATAACTAGAAAAATAGAATTTGAGTGAGAAGTTCTCACCAAGGGTTCCACTCCGCCATTCTTTATTTCTGAATGGTCTGGATTCTGTTTTGCTGCCCGTCAGTTCCATCACATTCTTATTCACGCTGTTCATAATAAAAATCACATTTTTATTTCTACGCTATAAAAATCACATTTTGTTTCACTATATATATAATAAAAATCAGATTTTTATTTTGTTACATATATAAAAATCGTATTTTTAACTTCACATACAATAAAAATCATATTTTTAATTCGCTACTTCGTTATAAAAATTATATTTTTATAACGCTCTTCTTCTAATAAAGATCATATTTTTATAACGCTACCTCATATATGTAAAAATCGAATTTTGATCGCTACTTCATATTCAAAGATCACATTTTTTCTATCGCTATTTCTACTAAATAAAAATCTATTCTTTTTGTCTAGAAAAATCTATTCCTTTTGTTCAGAAAAATCTACTCTTTATATTAGAAAAATCTAGACTTTCTTCTTTTAAAAATATTGTCTTTCCTCTTTTTAAAAATCTAAATTTTCCGATCTTAAAAATCTTATCTTTTCATATAACCAAAAATCATATTTTTAAACCTTAAAACAATGACATTTTTAAATTTCAAAACAAAGTTAACGTATTTTTATATTTTCAGTTTGAAAGACTATATCTTTTCAGATTTTAAAAACCATATATTTTCAGATTTTAAAAATAATTCAATTTCAGATATTAAAACAGCAAAACATATATATAAAAAAAAAGTCAGATTTTCAACTCAAATCTATTTATTTTAGAAATCAGAAATTAAACAGTGTTTGACTAAGAAAACACTCACTGTTAATGTCGATCTCCAGCTTGAGGGGGTCTTCTACGCGTAGACGTGAGAAGGGGGGCTGCGCCGGTGCAGTTGTGACGGCCGGAGGTGGAATGGCGGCTCAGGGGGGTCGCGGACGCCTAGCAGTGGTCGGGGGTGGCTAGGGTGAACGGAGACGGGGCCAAGGATGCCTGGAGGCGGGTTTATTTTGTGGCTGGGGTTCACGATGTTCTCGAAATGAGGGGGGGCTCGTATGCCGGCGCTAGAAGAGGGGAGAGGAGTTCGACGAAGGGGGAAAGGGGAGCGGTAGCCGGTCTGAGCTCGGCGGTGGCGATGGTGGCTGGACGAGGTCAACACCGGCCATTTTGTTTTTCTTTTTTTTTCTTTTTTTATCCTAAATCGATTTCTGAGGGGGAAAAGAGAGTTTGACCGGGTATAAGGGATAAGGGCTTTGACCGGGTTTGGGCAAGGGTTTGACCCACTTTGTTTTTTTTTTATTATTTTATTCATTTAAATCCCCATAAAGCAACTTTTTATTTCGACCTCCAAATCAAACCCACCGACTGTCGTCTCTAGCTAATTACCCCCATTCCGAACACAATGGGATATGCCACGCAAGCTGATTCGATCGTTTCGATTAGTTTCCGTTAAATTTACATTTAAATCACTATATTGAATTTTAAACATACATTTCAAATTACCGGGGTCACATACTAACTAGAAAAATTCCAGAAAAATATTTTCTAGCTTCGTATTGACGATACGGTCCTAACAAAACTAGTTTCGTCGAATTCTGAGACCGTTAGAAAAATGGCCAATTTCCAGTCGATTAAAATCAACTGAAACCGGTCAAACGCGTTTTCCTTTGCCACGCTCACATATTGATCCGAAAAATTATGAAATTTGAAACCTAGCAATAATTTGACACCGCGGACCCGACAAAACTGGTTTCGTCGAAATCCGAGGTCATTTGCAAAATGTCCATTTTTAAGGGCCTTATATATATATAAATATATATATAAATTCCACAGCGACTATTTCTAATTTTAAACTGGACATATCTTATCATTTCTAAAATGAAATCTCAGTTTGTTAACTTCGTTACAAAGATATAGTTATACAGATTCAAATATTTCTTGTTTCGTTCAATTCTGACTTATATTGAATTCTGTATATTCATTTGAAATTAGAAATCGAATTTTCGAACTACCGCGCCATTTTCAATTCCTTTTATAATTATATATAATTATTATATATTCTAACGACGACGTATATAATATATACGTTATAATTATATTCAAAATAAATTTCTCGTCGATATTATTTAAAATAATTCATTTTAAATATTCAAAATTCGCTAAAATTGCCAAAATAAAAATTTTAAACTGGCCCAGATTTTCGGGTTGTTACAATAACCTAAACTCTGGGTGCCCTTATTTCGACACGGGCAGCTAGTAGTTTTGGTTTTGCAGATTTATATTCACAGGATCCTGGTTTACAGCTGGAACGATATCCGGAAAGCTTTGTATCCGTATATCTCTTCTAGTTGTGTATTGTATTATTTTCCGCTGCTATGTATTTATATGTAGTTTAAATCTCTGATATTTCTGTGTAATATTTATTCGTACTCTGTATATTCTGGTAATCTGATGTATTGTTGTAATATGCAATGAAATGTTCTTCTGTATGCGTTCTGTTGTGGCTTGTTCTCGAACTATCCGACGCTTTCCTTTACGGGGAAGTTGCGGGTTTTTACATCTGAATACTAAGTTAAAAGTTTTAAAACTAAATGCAACTATTGTAAAAAATTCCTAAATTAAGAGAATTCAAAAACTGGCAATCTCTAGAGGCAATCTCTAGTTGTTACCTGTCTGGGCCCAGCACGCTTCCAATCCTTACGATTCTCCTTGTTCTTCTACGGCTTCACGGCTCTCCTCTGCCAACGCCAAACGAACACTGGATACTAATCAGGACTCCAGGAAATGGCTGAGAAATTCCAAGCAGTGTACAACTTAGAAGCTTTTCCAGAAGCTTTTGTTTATGATTCTCAGAACTCAGAAATTTTTGAACAATAATTTCACTCAGAAACAAACTTTTTATTGCTGATAGTGGAAAGTACAAATTTATTACAGAACAAGCTCACACACTCTAATTTACAAAGTACAAATATTATTGCTTTAGACTAACTGCGGATGCCTCCTCCGAATGTCTTCAGGGGGTTTTATATTTGCTATAAACCGCCTTTGTCCTTATCCGCACCATACTCGAAGCTTGTATGCTTTAAATTAATAGGTTCTACTTTTTAGGATGCTCTACTTTTTAGGATGCTCTTTATATCTTATCCCTTCACGTGGCTTTATTCTTCAGCAAATGAGTCTCTTCCCGAACTCTCTTCTATGTTGTCAACTTCATGAGAATCTCTTTTGTTCGAGGGTCCCACCATGTCTTGTGAATATTGTAGAGTCTCCCACTTTATACCGTGCACCAGGAGCTTCTTGATCATATCTTCTGATATATTCTTAAGAAAGTGTTTGTATGCATATTTATGTGTGGTCCAACTTAAAATTCTTTCAATAAATTGAATTACGTCTTCTTTTGCTCCAGCTTTAGGGACTTTACTAATTGTTAAAATCAGCTCATTTGATTCAGACTCATATGTCCATATATTGTTTGCCAAAGCTTCCAAAGTCCTTGATACTAGACTTGTTAATTGCTTAGCCCTTGTCACTGCTATAACATCTTCTTCAACTAAGAACATATTTTGAAAGAATTTTGGAGTAAACTTTTTTGACCCCATCTTCAGCTCTACCATAGACAGACAGTCTTTGCCTTCTTCCGGGATAACTTGATTACATACCAAATATATATTGCTGTGTTTAATTGCTTTGGAAAAAGTATATACTGCATTCCTTAACTTTGGTAGTCCTTTCAAATTATGAAGAGTACTATCGGTATAAATGCAGTAAATTAATCCTGCTTTGTATAAGTCTTTCACCAACATTGGATCAGCTTCTGGGTGAATATATACTTTGTTTAGATCATAACCATATCCTGAATATATTCCTTTAGCAGGGTACATTTCTAGTAATATAGGTTTTATCATTCTACTGAACCAATTGATAAATTCTTTATTTTGCTTTACCTCAGAGGGCTTATTAACTGATTCTTCAATAGTTTGCATTTCTTCATTTCTAATCATCTTATTTTGTACTTTTCTGAACATTTGCTCTGAATAAGATACCATGTGTTTAAAGAAGGATCTTATTTCCTCCTTTTTATCATCATCTGCTTTGATTAAATACTGCTCAAAAGCATCTTGTGCAATAAGTACTTCTCCATATAGTTCATCGAAGATGCTTAAATAATCAATTGTATCTTCATTGTTTTGTGCCATCATGCAATTCTCTGCTTAAAGTATCTGCAAGAAAGTTAGTTTTTCCCGAAATATGTTCAATATCAAAATTAAACTCAGAAAACCATGACTGCCATCTAATTAATCTTTTATTAGGTCCAATATCAGGGATTTTATTTTTAATTCTGGATTTTGCAGTAACAGAATCAGTGCGTATTTTAAAGGGTTTATTTAGATATAAATAAAAGGCTTTAATACTATTTTTAATGGCTAGAAGTTCTTTATCATTAGAGTGATAATTCAATTCACTTTGTTTAAATGTTCCAGATTTATATCTACACAATTTTTCTTGATTATTTCTTACAGCTACTAGGGCTGCTCCCCAATATGAATCAGAAGCATCAGTATATATGATTAATTCATCAGTTTCTAATGGCAAGGATAATTTAGGCATATATTCACAAACTTTTTTAATATGTTGAATATATTTTGTATCTTCTTCTGTCCATTGCCACTTATAATTCTTTTTAAGTTTTTGCTGTAAAGGAGCTCTTAATTTTGCTAACTTATTGATAAATATATCAGCATAATTAAGGCATCCAAGAAATCTTTGTAACTGTTTCATATCTTCAATTTGATCAGGGAATTCTTTAATTTTTGTAAGTATATGTGGCTGTAATTCTATGTCTCCATTATCTATAGTTATACCTAAAAAATCTATTTTTTTGTACACCAATTATTGCTTTTTTAGCAGAAAGAGTTATTCCTCTTTCTATACATGTATCTATAACTAGATTACAATGTTTAATATGGTCTTCTAAATTATCAGAAAATATTAAAATATCATCAACATATACAATACTATAATCATCATGTCTTTTTAAAACTTCATCCATCCTTCTTTGAAATATTTGTGGTGCATTTTTTAATCCGAAAGGCATAACTAACCATTCATATTGTCCTTGTGGACAACTGAATGCAGTATATGGTATAGATTCTTCTGTTAATTTTATTTGCCAAAATCCACTTTTACAATCCATTTTTGTAAACCATTTTTTATTTTGTATTTTGTTAATCAATACTTCTTTATTTGGTAAATAATATCCATCAAATATTGTAGCATCATTTAAAGCTTTGTAATTAAAAACTATTCTGGCTTTTCCTCTAACAATTTCACTATGTTTCCTGATTATAAATGCAGGAGAACTATGTGGACTGTTAGAAGGCCTAATTACTTTTAAATCTAAAAGTTCTCTAATTTGTACTTTAAATTCTTCTAAATCTTCCAATGAATATTTCATAGGTCTTACTCTAATTATTTTATTAGGGTCTTTTAATTTTATCGTTGCTAATGTTTTATCTTTATCCCAAGCTGCTAAAGGATTTTCATTATATGTTTCTTTAAATCTTTCTTTGATATTTTCAAGAGTATCAATACTTTCATGTTTTAATAATGGTATTTTTTCTAACTTAGGAATATCACCACGCTGTGCTGGTACAGGTTGATAACTTGGATCAACAGCATAAGCTTGTTTAAGTCTTGGTGCTAAAATGGGCGTTCCGCATGGCGTAGTAAATATAACATGTTCTGTTAATTGGGTCATGGGCTGATATTGTAAACAAAAATCATTTCCTAATAAAATATCTGGACCTTGAACATTACTGGTCCATAATTTTGGTATTTTAATTTTAATATTTCCTACTGTAAAGGGAACATTAACAGCATAATCCTTATAACAAATTTCGTTTTCTTGTATATCTAAGGCTATTATGGAAGATCCATCTTGAATCCACCATTTCTGTGGTAAAAATATTTTTTACATAAAGATATTCCTGAACCTGTATCAACATAAGCATTTAGTTTTATAGGTTGATAATAAGGTATTTCTATAGTTCCTTCAATGTATGTTGAATAAGGTGAAGTAACTACAGCTTTTTTCATATGTTGTTTATCAATTCTTGGAAATTCATATTGATCTAATTGTATAAATGAATCTTTTAATGTAAATGTATATTTTGTAATAAAATTCATTCCTAATAATATTTCATTTTTTGCTAGTTTGTCATCTACTAACATTTCCATTTGTATTTGCAGGACCTTTCCACTTCTGTCTATAAGGGATAGTCTGACTTCTACACTTTTATTTAATATATGGATTTGTCCAAAATAGTCTATGTATTTATAAGGATTTTGTAAATTACTATATGGGTATGTTTGTACTAGGTATGTATTAATATGAGAGGATGCTGCTCCTGTATCTAAAAGCACATTCACCTCTTTGTTATCTAAAAATCCTTGTATATACAGTTGTCTGTTTGACTCTATTAGATTTAGTTTATCTAATGTTTTTAATTCTAAATCTCTTCTTTGTGAGGATATATTTATATCTCTTAGTTGTTCAGAAGTAGAAGCTTCATTATCATAACTTATTCTGAAAGAATTTCTACTGTGTGGTTTTACAGTTGGTTGAGTTTTATATCTATTTTTCCTTTGAAGAATTAATTCTTGTGGAAAATCTAATTCTTCATGCTTTAGTTCTCTAGGGGGTATAACTTCACATATGTCAGAAAATGGTTTAGCAATATTGATATTTTCTTCTTTAAATTTCTTTGTAGTGATATGATGTTTAGTTGAATAAGCATATACCATACAAGCTGTTATACTACAGACTTTACTCCCTGGAGGCATTTTAAGTCTTTCAATTTTATGGTACATTGTAAGTCCAAGCTCTATATTTTGGTCTGAAATTGCAAAGTCTGGAAATATTCTCATTTTTATTGTTTGATATGCAAAATTACCTCTAATCACTCCTAATAAAGCATCTTTAGCATCATGCAGTATTCTGTCATCAGATATCCAAAATGTACAGGGTACGTTCATTCCTCTTCTGCATGCACATTTTATAATAAGTTCTATTCCACCTAGGTGTAACCATTTCACCTGTTTATTAAATTCTTTTGAAAAATGTTTTCTATCATCTTTTATAGCTTTTTGAGTAAGTAGTTTTAAAGGAATTTCCCCTTCCATAGTAAAGACATCAATGGGTTGTTCAAAAGTTTTAATAACATATTTTTCTTTAGACATATATCTTATTAATGGAATTTCATAACATTCATCTTTTGAAAGTGTATGCTTTATTTTTTCTATCTGATTATATTTTTCTTCTGACATTTGTATTATTTGTTCATATCCAGTTTCATCATCTTTGGTTTCAGTAATTTCTGAAGTTTCTGATGTTGAAATTAGATTTGATTCCATATAAGGTGGTTGTTGCTCTACATTGTTTACTTCATTCATTATTTCTTGAAACTCTTTTTCAATTCCTTCTGAGTCATCAGACATGGTGCTTCCACTGTCTGTAGATGAAATCTCAGAAATAACTTCTTTTGGTTCTCTTTCTTTTACTATTGTTATCTTGTTTAGTGCATCTATATATGTTTGAATACTATATTTTTCTCTGTCAAAAATTTGTATTTTTCCATTACTTTTCTTACTTACTACTGCATTTTGTCTTGTTTTCACTACACTGTATAATTTGTGATCAAAAATGTGTTCACATGGAATAACTTTCTTATGTTTAGGTTTTTGCTTTGCACTTTTCTTCTCTAGTGGTTCTTTAAATTCTAGAATATCATATGGTGCAGGTGTTTTAATTAGTTTTTCAAATTTGTCATTGTATTGTTGTACAAAGTTCTGGGAACTTGTTCTTAGCATTTTTACATTCACCACGCTTAGTCTGTGCGGTTTATGATCGTATTCTTCCTCAGATTCTGTATCAGTGTCTGATTCAGAGTCTGAAACTAATTCATATATTTCTTCATCAGAATCACACTCAGCTTCTGATTCTATAGGCATTACCTGTTCGGAAAATAAGCGAAATGCTTTTACTGCTGTTTTCTTGTATTTTCCTTTTTCTGGACATTCATTAGCATAATGTCCTTCTTTATTACATGCCCAACATCTACATGTCTTTTTGGTTGTGTCTTTTTTGTTTTTAAAATTTTTCTTTTTAAAATATCTTTTCTTTCTAAAATTAAGTGGCTTATTTTTCTTTAATTTGGCTGGCTTAAAGTATTTTTTAAATTTCTTTCTATACCTTTTACCTATTGGTTTACATCCCCATTGGGTTGGTATATCAGATGTTTCACAAGACAATCCTTTATGTTTATTATATTGTCTAGCACTTCCCATAAGGGATTGTTGCATACAATAATAAGCAATTCTATCCTTAGTAAATTTCATTTGTATTCCTAAGGATGGAAACACATCTGGATTATCTTTAAGATAACTTTCATAATCATTTGATAATATATTTGCCCAAGGTAAAGGTAATTTTAAGAAATACAAAGACAAAACATTTTCCATTGTACCTTCATCTGGTGCAGATGCATAATAATATTTAGCAAATTCACAATTATATTCATCAATATATTTTAAATCACATATTGCAAGGTTTGCTAGTTTTATTCTTGCATTTTTCTTCTGTTCTTCTTCCAATTTTTTTATCATCAAAAGGTAATCCTCCAAATTCTGTTTTTAATACTTTTCTGAATGATTCAATTAAATTTAAAGGATCTAATAAATTGACAGAATCTCTTGATCCTGTGCTAATTAATTGTTTAGCTCCTTTAGTTAAATTTTTATACCAATTTTTTACATTGCCTACAAATGTATTTTCTATTATACCTAACATATCTATAGATGTTTGTATGTTTTTTGTAATTCTTAAGGTTTGTAAATCTCCAGCCCATGCGTCTACTAATTCAGTAACATTCTTTGCGCAATCAAGATCTAAGACTGCTCTCGAATGTTCTTGTAATTTTTTAAATTTTGGTTTATACAATTCAGAATATGTTTTATATGGTTTTTCTTTTTTAGGAAACATATATTCATGATATATCTCTTCTCCTTCATTTTGATCTATTATTTCTAAATTTCTTGTAGTATTTTCTGTGCGTGAAGTATTTGGCACAGTCACTATACTACTACTGGTGGCTTCCATTTTTATATGTTCTACTGACTTATTAGCATGTTGTTGCAATATTGATAATCTAGACATTGCTATGGCTATGTCACCTAATTGGGTGCCATCAGCCTTATCCCAAAGTGCTTCTAATTCTTCCATTGTCTTGTCATCATACTGAGTATGAGACTCAACAATACTATTCATTTTAGTGTTTTCTATTGTAGATCTGGTGTTAATAGTAAATCCTCCTGCAACTGGAGATTTCAAAGTTACTGGTAGCATTTCTTCTGAAATACCTATTCTTTTCATCATTTTATCTATCTTATTATTTATTTCTACTATTGTGGTGTAATCACTAGGAGCTTGCAAAAAAGCAAGTCTTAGTTGATTATATGTAAGAATATTAGCAAACAAATTATATTCTGGTGTTCCAGTTTTAATAATAAACATTTTTTCTTCAGTTTCTATGATGGATTTAGCCATCAAGAATACTGAAAGTTTACTTTTAAGTTCTTCATATATCTTATCTGCTTCCATGACTCTATGGCTCTGATACCAAAAAGGATGTTAACGTTTAAAAGGAGCTTAACTTCGTCTGAATACTAAGTTAAAAGTTTTAAAACTAAATGCAACTATTGTAAAAAATTCCTAAATTAAGAGAATTCAAAAACTGGCAATCTCTAGAGGCAATCTCTAGTTGTTACCTGTCTGGGCCCAGCACGCTTCCAATCCTTACGATTCTCCTTGTTCTTCTACGGCTTCACGGCTCTCCTCTGCCAACGCCAAACGAACACTGGATACTAATCAGGACTCCAGGAAATGGCTGAGAAATTCCAAGCAGTGTACAACTTAGAAGCTTTTCCAGAAGCTTTTGTTTATGATTCTCAGAACTCAGAAATTTTTGAACAATAATTTCACTCAGAAACAAACTTTTTATTGCTGATAGTGGAAAGTACAAATTTATTACAGAACAAGCTCACACACTCTAATTTACAAAGTAAAAATATTATTGCTTTAGACTAACTGCGGATGCCTCCTCCGAATGTCTTCAGGGGGTTTTATATTTGCTATAAACCGCCTTTGTCCTCATCCGCACCATACTCGAAGCTTGTATGCTTTTAATTAATAGGTTCTACTTTTTAGGATGCTCTACTTTTTAGGATGCTCTTTATATCTTGTCCCTTCACGTGGCTTTATTCTTCAGCAAATGAGTCTCTTCCCGAACTCTCTTCTATGTTGTCAACTTCATGAGAATCTCTTTTGTTGTTAACGTTTAAAAGGAGCTTAACTTCGTCTGAATACTAAGTTAAAAGTTTTAAAACTAAATGCAACTATTGTAAAAAATTCCTAAATTAAGAGAATTCAAAAACTGGCAATCTCTAGAGGCAATCTCTAGTTGTTACCTGTCTGGGCCCAGCACGCTTCCAATCCTTACGATTCTCCTTGTTCTTCTACGGCTTCACGGCTCTCCTCTGCCAACGCCAAACGAACACTGGATACTAATCAGGACTCCAGGAAATGGCTGAGAAATTCCAAGCAGTGTACAACTTAGAAGCTTTTCCAGAAGCTTTTGTTTATGATTCTCAGAACTCAGAAATTTTTGAACAATAATTTCACTCAGAAACAAACTTTTTATTGCTGATAGTGGAAAGTACAAATTTATTACAGAACAAGCTCACACACTCTAATTTACAAAGTACAAATATTATTGCTTTAGACTAACTGCGGATGCCTCCTCCGAATGTCTTCAGGGGGTTTTATATTTGCTATAAACCGCCTTTGTCCTTATCCGCACCATACTCGAAGCTTGTATGCTTTTAATTAATAGGTTCTACTTTTTAGGATGCTCTACTTTTTAGGATAATCTTTATATCTTGTCCCTTCACGTGGCTTTATTCTTCAGCAAATGAGTCTCTTCCCGAACTCTCTTCTATGTTGTCAACTTCATGAGAATCTCTTTTGTTCGAGGGTCCCACCATGTCTTGTGAATATTGTAGAGTCTCCCACTTTATACCGTGCACCAGGAGCTTCTTGATCATATCTTCTGATATATTCTTAAGAAAGTGTTTGTATGCATATTTATGTGTGGTCCAACTTAAAATTCTTTCAATAAATTGAATTACGTCTTCTTTTGCTCCAGCTTTAGGGACTTTACTAATTGTTAAAATCAGCTCATTTGATTCAGACTCATATGTCCATATATTGTTTGCCAAAGCTTCCAAAGTCCTTGATACTAGACTTGTTAATTGCTTAGCCCTTGTCACTGCTATAACATCTTCTTCAACTAAGAACATATTTTGAAAGAATTTTGGAGTAAACTTTTTTGACCCCATCTTCAGCTCTACCATAGACAGACAGTCTTTGCCTTCTTCCGGGATAACTTGATTACATACCAAATATATATTGCTGTGTTTAATTGCTTTGGAAAAAGTATATACTGCATTCCTTAACTTTGGTAGTCCTTTCAAATTATGAAGAGTACTATCGGTATAAATGCAGTAAATTAATCCTGCTTTGTATAAGTCTTTCACCAACATTGGATCAGCTTCTGGGTGAATATATACTTTGTTTAGATCATAACCATATCCTGAATATATTCCTTTAGCAGGGTACATTTCTAGTAATATAGGTTTTATCATTCTACTGAACCAATTGATAAATTCTTTATTTTGCTTTACCTCAGAGGGCTTATTAACTGATTCTTCAATAGTTTGCATTTCTTCATTTCTAATCATCTTATTTTGTACTTTTCTGAACATTTGCTCTGAATAAGATACCATGTGTTTAAAGAAGGATCTTATTTCCTCCTTTTTATCATCATCTGCTTTGATTAAATACTGCTCAAAAGCATCTTGTGCAATAAGTACTTCTCCATATAGTTCATCGAAGATGCTTAAATAATCAATTGTATCTTCATTGTTTTGTGCCATCATGCAATTCTCTGCTTAAAGTATCTGCAAGAAAGTTAGTTTTTCCCAAAATATGTTCAATATCAAAATTAAACTCAGAAAACCATGACTGCCATCTAATTAATCTTTTATTAGGTCCAATATCAGGGATTTTATTTTTAATTCTGGATTTTGCAGTAACAGAATCAGTGCGTATTTTAAAGGGTTTATTTAGATATAAATAAAAGGCTTTAATACTATTTTTAATGGCTAGAAGTTCTTTATCATTAGAGTGATAATTCAATTCACTTTGTTTAAATGTTCCAGATTTATATCTACACAATTTTTCTTGATTATTTCTTACAGCTACTAGGGCTGCTCCCCAATATGAATCAGAAGCATCAGTATATATGATTAATTCATCAGTTTCTAATGGCAAGGATAATTTAGGCATATATTCACAAACTTTTTTAATATGTTGAATATATTTTGTATCTTCTTCTGTCCATTGCCACTTATAATTCTTTTTAAGTTTTTGCTGTAAAGGAGCTCTTAATTTTGCTAACTTATTGATAAATATATCAGCATAATTAAGGCATCCAAGAAATCTTTGTAACTGTTTCATATCTTCAATTTGATCAGGGAATTCTTTAATTTTTGTAAGTATATGTGGCTGTAATTCTATGTCTCCATTATCTATAGTTATACCTAAAAAATCTATTTTTTGTACACCAATTATTGCTTTTTTAGCAGAAAGAGTTATTCCTCTTTCTATACATGTATCTATAACTAGATTACAATGTTTAATATGGTCTTCTAAATTATCAGAAAATATTAAAATATAATCAACATATACAATACAATAATCATCATGTCTTTTTAAAACTTCATCCATCCTTCTTTGAAATATTTGTGGTGCATTTTTTAATCCGAAAGGCATAACTAACCATTCATATTGTCCTTGTGGACAACTGAATGCAGTATATGGTATAAATTCTTCTGTTAATTTTATTTGCCAAAATCCACTTTTACAATCCATTTTTGTAAACCATTTTTTATTTTGTATTTTGTTAATCAATACTTCTTTATTTGGTAAATAATATCCATCAAATATTGTAGCATCATTTAAAGCTTTGTAATTAAAAACTATTCTGGCTTTTCCTCTAACAATTTCACTATGTTTCCTGACTATAAATGCAGGAGAACTATGTGGACTGTTAGAAGGCCTAATTACTTTTAAATCTAAAAGTTCTCTAATTTGTACTTTAAATTCTTCTAAATCTTCTAATGAATATTTCATAGGTCTTTCTCTAATTATTTTATTAGGGTCTTTTAATTTTATCGTTGCTAATGTTTTATCTTTATCCCAAGCTGCTAAAGGATTTTCATTATATGTTTCTTTAAATCTTTCTTTGATATTTTCAAGAGTATCAATACTTTCATGTTTTAATAATGGTATTTTTCCTAACTTAGGAATATCACCACGCTGTGCTGGTACAGGTTGATAACTTGGATCAACAGCATAAGCTTGTTTAAGTCTTGGTGCTAAAATGGGCGTTCCGCATGGCGTAGTAAATATAACATGTTCTGTTAATTGGGTCATGGGCTGATATTGTAAACAAAAAGCATTTCCTAATAAAATATCTGGACCTTGAACATTACTGGCCCATAATTTTGGTATTTTAATTTTAATATTTCCTACTGTAAAGGGAACATTAACAGCATAATCCTTATAACAAATTTCTTTTTCTTGTATATCTAAGGCTATTATGGAAGATCCATCTTGAATCCACCATTTCTGTGGTAAAATATATTTTTTACATAAAGATATTCCTGAACCTGTATCAACATAAGCATTTAGTTTTATAGGTTGATAATAAGGTATTTCTATAGTTCCTTCAATGTATGTTGAATAAGGTGAAGTAACTACAGCTTTTTTCATATGTTGTTTATCAATTCTTGGAAATTCATATTGATCTAATTGTATAAATGAATCTTTTAATGTAAATGTATATTTTGTAATAAAATTCATTCCTAATAATATTTCATTTTTTGCTAGTTTGTCATCTACTAACATTTCCATTTGTATTTGCAGGACCTTTCCACTTCTGTCTATAAGGGATAGTCTGACTTCTACACTTTTATTTAATATATGGATTTGTCCAAAATAGTCTATGTATTTATAAGGATTTTGTAAATTACTATATGGGTATGTTTGTACTAGGTATGTATTAATATGAGAGGATGCTGCTCCTGTATCTAAAAGCACATTCACCTCTTTGTTATCTAAAAATCCTTGTATATACAGTTGTCTGTTTGACTCTATTAGATTTAGTTTATCTAATGTTTTTAATTCTAAATCTCTTCTTTGTGAGGATATATTTATATCTCTTAGTTGTTCAGAAGTAGAAGCTTCATTATCATAACTTATTCTGAAAGAATTTCTACTGTGTGGTTTTACAGTTGGTTGAGTTTTATATCTATTTTTCCTTTGAAGAATTAATTCTTGTGGAAAATCTAATTCTTCATGCTTTAGTTCTCTAGGGGGTATAACTTCACATATGTCAGAAAATGGTTTAGCAATATTGATATTTTCTTCTTTAAATTTCTTTGTAGTGATATGATGTTTAGTTGAATAAGCATATACCATACAAGCTGTTATACTACAGACTTTACTCCCTGGAGGCATTTTAAGTCTTTCAATTTTATGGTACATTGTAAGTCCAAGCTCTATATTTTGGTCTGAAATTGCAAAGTCTGGAAATATTCTCATTTTTATTGTTTGATATGCAAAATTACCTCTAATCACTCCTAATAAAGCATCTTTAGCATCATGCAGTATTCTGTCATCAGATATCCAAAATGTACAGGGTACGTTCATTCCTCTTCTGCATGCACATTTTATAATAAGTTCTATTCCACCTAGGTGTAACCATTTCACCTGTTTATTAAATTCTTTTGAAAAATGTTTTCTATCATCTTTTATAGCTTTTTGAGTAAGTAGTTTTAAAGGAATTTCCCCTTCCATAGTAAAGACATCAATGGGTTGTTCAAAAGTTTTAATAACATATTTTTCTTTAGACATATATCTTATTAATGGAATTTCATAACATTCATCTTTTGAAAGTGTATGCTTTATTTTTTCTATCTGATTATATTTTTCTTCTGACATTTGTATTATTTGTTCATATCCAGTTTCATCATCTTTGGTTTCAGTAATTTCTGAAGTTTCTGATGTTGAAATTAGATTTGATTCCATATAAGGTGGTTGTTGCTCTACATTGTTTACTTCATTCATTATTTCTTGAAACTCTTTTTCCATTCCTTCTGAGTCATCAGACATGGTGCTTCCACTGTCTGTAGATGAAATCTCAGAAATAACTTCTTTTGGTTCTCTTTCTTTTACTATTGTTATCTTGTTTAGTGCATCTATATATGTTTGAATACTATATTTTTCTCTGTCAAAAATTTGTATTTTTCCATTACTTTTCTTACTTACTACTGCATTTTGTCTTGTTTTCACTACACTGTATAATTTGTGATCAAAAATGTGTTCACATGGAATAACTTTCTTATGTTTAGGTTTTTGCTTTGCACTTTTCTTCTCTAGTGGTTCTTTAAATTCTAGAATATCATATGGTGCAGGTGTTTTAATTAGTTTTTCAAATTTTTCATTGTATTGTTGTACAAAGTTCTGGGAACTTGTTCTTAGCATTTTTACATTCACCACGCTTAGTCTGTGCGGTTTATGATTGTATTCTTCCTCAGATTCTGTATCAGTGTCTGATTCAGAGTCTGAAACAAATTCATATATTTCTTCATCAGAATCACACTCAGCTTCTGATTCTATAGGCATTACCTGTTCGGAAAATAAGCGAAATGCTTTTACTGCTGTTTTCTTGTATTTTCCTTTTTCTGGACATTCATTAGCATAATGTCCTTCTTTATTACATGCCAAACATCTACATGTCTTTTTGGTTGTGTCTTTTTTGTTTTTAAAATTTTTCTTTTTAAAATATCTTTTCTTTCTAAAGTTAAGTGGCTTATTTTTCTTTAATTTGGCTGGCTTAAAGTATTTTTTAAATTTCTTTCTATACCTTTTACCTATTGGTTTACATCCCCATTGGGTTGGTATATCAGATGTTTCACAAGACAATCCTTTATGTTTACTATATTGTCTAGCACTTCCCATAAGGGATTGTTGCATACAATAATAAGCAATTCTATCCTTAGTAAATTTCATTTGTATTCCTAAGGATGGAAACACATCTGGATTATCTTTAAGATAACTTTCATAATCATTTGATAATATATTTGCCCAAGGTAAAGGTAATTTTAAGAAATATAAAGACAAAACATTTTCCATTGTACCTTCATCTGGTGCAGATGCATAATAATATTTAGCAAATTCACAATTATATTCATCAATATATTTTAAATCACATATTGCAAGGTTTGCTAGTTTTATTCTTGCATTTTTCTTCTGTTCTTCTTCCAATTTTTTATCATCAAAAGGTAATCCTCCAAATTCTGTTTTTAATACTTTTCTGAATGATTCAATTAAATTTAAAGGATCTAATAAATTGACAGAATCTCTTGATCCTGTGCTAATTAATTCTTTAGCTCCTTTAGTTAAATTTTTATACCAATTTTTTACATTGCCTACAAATGTATTTTCTATTATACCTAACATATCTATAGATGTTTGTATGTTTTTTGTAATTCTTAAGGTTTGTAAATCTCCAGCCCATGCGTCTACTAATTCAGTAACATTCTTTGCGCAATCAAGATCTAAGACTGCTCTCGAATGTTCTTGTAATTTTTTAAATTTTGGTTTATACAATTCAAAATATGTTTTATATGGTTTTTCTTTTTTAGGAAACATATATTCATGATATATCTCTTCTCCTTCATTTTGATCTATTATTTCTAAATTTCTTGTAGTATTTTCTGTGCGTGAAGTATTTGGCACAGTCACTATACTACTACTGGTGGCTTCCATTTTTATATGTTCTACTGACTTATTAGCATGTTGTTGCAATATTGATAATCTAGACATTGCTATGGCTATGTCATCTAATTGGGTGCCATCAGCCTTATCCCAAAGTGCTTCTAATTCTTCCATTGTCTTGTCATCATACTGAGTATGAGACTCAACAATACTATTCATTTTAGTGTTTTCTATTGTAGATCTGGTGTTAATAGTAAATCCTCCTGCAACTGGAGATTTCAAAGTTACTGGTAGCATTTCTTCTGAAATACCTATTCTTTTCATCATTTTATCTATCTTATTATTTATTTCTACTATTGTGGTGTAATCACTAGGAGCTTGCAAAAAAGCAAGTCTTAGTTGATTATATGTAAGAATATTAGCAAACAAATTATATTCTGGTGTTCCAGTTTTAATAATAAACATTTTTTCTTCAGTTTCTATGATGGATTTAGCCATCAAGAATACTGAAAGTTTACTTTTAAGTTCTTCATATATCTTATCTACTTCCATGACTCTATGGCTCTGATACCAAAAAGGATGTTAACGTTTAAAAGGAGCTTAACTTCGTCTGAATACTAAGTTAAAAGTTTTAAAACTAAATGCAACTATTGTAAAAAATTCCTAAATTAAGAGAATTCAAAAACTGGCAATCTCTAGAGGCAATCTCTAGTTGTTACCTGTCTGGGCCCAGCACGCTTCCAATGAAGCCGTAGAAGAACAAGGAGAATCGTAAGGATTGGAAGCGTGCTGGGCCCAGACAGGTAACAACTAGAGATTGCCTCTAGAGATTGCCAGTTTTTGAATTCTCTTAATTTAGGAATTTTTTACAATAGTTGCATTTAGTTTTAAAACTTTTAACTTAGTATTCAGACGAAGTTAAGCTCCTTTTAAACGTTAACATCCTTTTTTAGTATTCAGACGAAGTTAAGCTCCTTTTAAACGTTAACATCCTTTTTGGTATCAGACCCATAGAGTCATGGAAGTAGATAAGATATATGAAGAACTTAAAAGTAAACTTTCAGTATTCTTGATGGCTAAATCCATCATAGAAACTGAAGAAAAAATGTTTATTATTAAAACTGGAACACCAGAATATAATTTGTTTGCTAATATTCTTACATATAATCAACTAAGACTTGCTTTTTTGCAAGCTCCTAGTGATTACACCACAATAGTAGAAATAAATAATAAGATAGATAAAATGATGAAAAGAATAGGTATTTCAGAAGAAATGCTACCAGTAACTTTGAAATCTCCAGTTGTAGGAGGATTTACTATTAACACCAGATCTACAATAGAAAACACTAAAATGAATAGTATTGTTGAGTCTCATACTCAGTATGATGACAAGACAATGGAAGAATTAGAAGCACTTTGGGATAAGGCTGATGGCACCCAATTAGGTGACATAGCCATAGCAATGTCTAGATTATCAATATTGCAACAACATGCTAATAAGTCAGTAGAACATATAAAAATGGAAGCCACCAGTAGTAGTATAGTGACTGTGCCAAATACTTCACGCACAGAAAATACTACAAGAAATTTAGAAATAATAGATCAAAATGAAGGAGAAGAGATATATCATGAATATATGTTTCCTAAAAAAGAAAAACCATATAAAACATATTCTGAATTGTATAAACCAAAATTTAAAAAATTACAAGAACATTCGAGAGCAGTCTTAGATCTTGATTGCGCAAAGAATGTTACTGAATTAGTAGACGCATGGGCTGGAGATTTACAAACCTTAAGAATTACAAAAAACATACAAACATCTATAGATATGTTAGGTATAATAGAAAATACATTTGTAGGCAATGTAAAAAATTGGTATAAAAATTTAACTAAAGGAGCTAAACAATTAATTAGCACAGGATCAAGAGATTCTGTCAATTTATTAGATCCTTTAAATTTAATTGAATCATTCAGAAAAGTATTAAAAACAGAATTTGGAGGATTACCTTTTGATGATAAAAAATTGGAAGAAGAACAGAAGAAAAATGCAAGAATAAAACTAGCAAACCTTGCAATATGTGATTTAAAATATATTGATGAATATAATTGTGAATTTGCTAAATATTATTATGCATCTGCACCAGATGAAGGTACAATGGAAAATGTTTTGTCTTTATATTTCTTAAAATTACCTTTACCTTGGGCAAATATATTATCAAATGATTATGAAAGTTATCTTAAAGATAATCCAGATGTGTTTCCATCCTTAGGAATACAAATGAAATTTACTAAGGATAGAATTGCTTATTATTGTATGCAACAATCCCTTATGGGAAGTGCTAGACAATATAGTAAACATAAAGGATTGTCTTGTGAAACATCTGATATACCAACCCAATGGGGATGTAAACCAATAGGTAAAAGGTATAGAAAGAAATTTAAAAAATACTTTAAGCCAGCCAAATTAAAGAAAAATAAGCCACTTAACTTTAGAAAGAAAAGATATTTTAAAAAGAAAAATTTTAAAAACAAAAAAGACACAACCAAAAAGACATGTAGATGTTGGGCATGTAATAAAGAAGGACATTATGCTAATGAATGTCCAGAAAAAGGAAAATACAAGAAAACAGCAGTAAAAGCATTTCGCTTATTTTCCGAACAGGTAATGCCTATAGAATCAGAAGCTGAGTGTGATTCTGATGAAGAAATATATGAATTTGTTTCAGACTCTGAATCAGACACTGATACAGAATCTGAGGAAGAATACAATCATAAACCGCACAGACTAAGCGTGGTGAATGTAAAAATGCTAAGAACAAGTTCCCAGAACTTTGTACAACAAATAAATGAAAAATTTGAAAAACTAATTAAAACACCTGCACCATATGATATTCTAGAATTTAAAGAACCACTAGAGAAGAAAAGTGCAAAGCAAAAACCTAAACATAAGAAAGTTATTCCATGTGAACACATTTTTGATCACAAATTATACAGTGTAGTGAAAACAAGACAAAATGCAGTAGTAAGTAAGAAAAGTAATGGAAAAATACAAATTTTTGACAGAGAAAAATATAGTATTCAAACATATATAGATGCACTAAACAAGATAACAATAGTAAAAGAAAGAGAACCAAAAGAAGTTATTTCTGAGATTTCATCTACAGACAGTGGAAGCACCATGTCTGATGACTCAGAAGGAATGGAAAAAGAGTTTCAAGAAATAATGAATGAAGTAAACAATGTAGAGCAACAACCACCTTATATGGAATCAAATCTAATTTCAACATCAGAAACTTCAGAAATTACTGAAACCAAAGATGATGAAACTGGATATGAACAAATAATACAAATGTCAGAAGAAAAATATAATCAGATAGAAAAAATAAAGCATACACTTTCAAAAGATGAATGTTATGAAATTCCATTAATAAGATATATGTCTAAAGAAAAATATGTTATTAAAACTTTTGAACAACCCATTGATGTCTTTACTATGGAAGGGGAAATTCCTTTAAAACTACTTACTCAAAAAGCTATAAAAGATGATAGAAAACATTTTTCAAAAGAATTTAATAAACAGGTGAAATGGTTACACCTAGGTGGAATAGAACTTATTATAAAATGTGCATGCAGAAGAGGAATGAACGTACCCTGTACATTTTGGATATCTGATGACAGAATACTGCATGATGCTAAAGATGCTTTATTAGGAGTGATTAGAGGTAATTTTGCATATCAAACAATAAAAATGAGAATATTTCCAGACTTTGCAATTTCATTATCAGACCAAAATATAGAGCTTGGACTTACAATGTACCATAAAATTGAAAGACTTAAAATGCCTCCAGGGAGTAAAGTCTGTAGTATAACAGCTTGTATGGTATATGCTTATTCAACTAAACATCATATCACTACAAAGAAATTTAAAGAAGAAAATATCAATATTGCTAAACCATTTTCTGACATATGTGAAGTTATACCCCCTAGAGAACTAAAGCATGAAGAATTAGATTTTCCACAAGAATTAATTCTTCAAAGGAAAAATAGATATAAAACTCAACCAACTGTAAAACCACACAGTAGAAATTCTTTCAGAATAAGTTATGATAATGAAGCTTCTACTTCTGAACAACTAAGAGATATAAATATATCCTCACAAAGAAGAGATTTAGAATTAAAAACATTAGATAAACTAAATCTAATAGAGTCAAACAGACAACTGTATATACAAGGATTTTTAGATAACAAAGAGGTGAATGTGCTTTTAGATACAGGAGCAGCATCCTCTCATATTAATACATACCTAGTACAAACATACCCATATAGTAATTTACAAAATCCTTATAAATACATAGACTATTTTGGACAAATCCATATATTAAATAAAAGTGTAGAAGTCAGACTATCCCTTATAGACAGAAGTGGAAAGGTCCTGCAAATACAAATGGAAATGTTAGTAGATGACAAACTAGCAAAAAATGAAATATTATTAGGAATGAATTTTATTACAAAATATACATTTACATTAAAAGATTCATTTATACAATTAGATCAATATGAATTTCCAAGAATTGATAAACAACATATGAAAAAAGCTGTAGTTACTTCACCTTATTCAACATACATTGAAGGAACTATAGAAATACCTTATTATCAACCTATAAAACTAAATGCTTATGTTGATACAGGTTCAGGAATATCTTTATGTAAAAAATATATTTTACCACAGAAATGGTGGATTCAAGATGGATCTTCCATAATAGCCTTAGATATACAAGAAAAAGAAATTTGTTATAAGGATTATGCTGTTAATGTTCCCTTTACAGTAGGAAATATTAAAATTAAAATACCAAAATTATGGGCCAGTAATGTTCAAGGTCCAGATATTTTATTAGGAAATGATTTTTGTTTACAATATCAGCCCATGACCCAATTAACAGAACATGTTATATTTACTACGCCATGCGGAACGCCCATTTTAGCACCAAGACTTAAACAAGCTTATGCTGTTGATCCAAGTTATCAACCTGTACCAGCACAGCGTGGTGATATTCCTAAGTTAGAAAAAATACCATTATTAAAATGAGACGACCCGATTTCCCGTTCTCACGGAAACAAGGTTATCTTTGGAATATAACACAGAAACAGATAATAGCAGAACAGAATTAAATAAATACACCAGATAATGAACAACAAAATATACTGGATAAAAGTAATCATCAGAGTTACACAGTATACAGGATCTTACTTAGTACAAATACAGTTCAGCTATACATAAATGTCTACAGCGGAAATAAACAAAATATGTACAATAGGAGCTGAACAGCATAAAAGGAAATAAATGATAGAATCCATCTTCAGCTCCAGCTATCCAGAAAAGAACCAGCTAAACCTGAATACAAGGCTGCCCGTGTAGAAAAAGGGGCACCCGAGTTTGAAAGTGAAACAAACTACGAGTCAGTCATGGGACTGGTATGAGAAATCCACTCAACACATATATAATTGGCTAATCACAGGACCACGCCACTTTCGTGGAACGGGTTTACTCCATTGGATTGCCAGTGCTTTAAAACAAATCTTTCTTTTAAACATCGCTATGCTTTTTATAAAAATGAAGCCATTATAAGACTCAGTTCCCATCACACAATGCAACGCAAACCGGAGGATAGAGTTTTACCTTATAATGGCCAAAATATGATTGATACGAATAAAACAAAGGCAATTGATATTATTGCTAGTGTCTATATGTTTTGAAAACAATTTCAAATCATAACTATCAATCATAGACGACATGAGCGTCCCATGCCACTATGTCGCCAAATGTATATATACAATCGAAACCGCATCGTCACGTATTTGGAAATTGGATTTCCGTCATGAACCAAGGCAAAAGATAGTCCTTACCGAATTCGAGACTGCCTAGCCCGAGCCTCAGGAACAGCCGCAACTGCCCCTTGGAGCGACAGGGCCGGTCCACCGATGTGGATTATTATACCTGAACAATACGTTTCCCCGCCCTTTGGGGCGTAAACGAGCCAACGAATGACTCCATCGGACCCGGATCGTCCGATCAAACCGAGGCGCCTCGCAACAGCAACAACCACATAGGTGAAAAGTATATAAATGTCAGGGCTGGTAGGTCACTGACACCACCCTAGCTAGGAAGAAACGCATGCCCTCCCTGAGGTCCTTCTCCCGTTTTAGGTTCATACCGGGGTGTGAGGCTCGCGAATTCACGTTATACACAAAGCTACGCCACACAGGCGGTGCTTTGATCATCACCACAAGACTTTGCTTTTCAACAGAAGCCCTGATCACTGCATCTTAGCATGCCACACAGGCAATTCACGCCATGCGACTGATGTCCATCGATATACAACCTCTGAGCTCGTGCGTCTCAGAGAAGGGCGTTAAGCAAAAGAATAAATTCTCCGCTGCCAAACAGATGTATATTTAACAGAAATCAATCAACACAGAATAAACTCCAATGTCAGACACACAGTCCATTTACAAGTCCGTTCTGGGTCTGAACGAAACCGGAGGCACTAAATACCTCGCAAACCCATCGACCAACACGTACGTCTGGACGATCACCACTCATTATCCATATTTCGGGATGCCTCCCAATCAGGACCTCGGTTACCATCCAAACGAGGTGAAGATCTCCGGTCTTCGACCATCGTCTTCATCTTCGACTTTCAATCGTCGGTCAATTATTTGAAATGAGAATTAACTCGGCCTTCTCAAATAATTCACGTATATTTAGAATTTCAAATCAACTTATTCCAATGGTTAAATTATTCAACAACACCAATTGTGTTCTTTTAATGTAATTTTCACACCAAACACATTCAACCATCAAAAGCCACATAAATCGAACAAATTCAGTTTATTTCCATTCCATATTGTTTCCAATATTTTATAACGATTTATCGCTATTTTTATTTATTTTAAAATAGCCCATTTATTCAAAACGACGCTTCGGGCCATACAGCGGCCGTGGCGCTGTTTTTCTTCAGATTTGATTTACACATATCTGAAAATCTAACCGTTGGATCTTCACAAAATTTACATCATTAGAAAGGTCTTTTCAAAACGAACCCAACGGTTCCAGTTTCGGGAAAATCCGACGGTCGGATCTCCCGGTACAATCGTTTGAAATTTCGATTTCAAAATACGAACTGCAGCGTCGTTATTCGATTTAATATAATTATATTTTTATATATAAATAAATATAATCGTTTCTGGCGCTGTTTTTCCTCAGAATTGAATTAAACATTCCAGACAATCCAACCGTTGGATTTTTACAAGGTTGGTGCCGTTGGAAAGATTATTCCAAGGCGAACCCGACGGTTGAGGTTTCGGGAAAATCCAATGGTCGGATTTCCCGCACTAGTCGTTTGAAATCACGATTTCAAAATACGAACTGCACGGCTTCGTTTCGTTTTAATTTTATTTATATTTATATATTTATATAAATATAGTTCATTCAACAATTTCAATATCGTTTTCACTTCAAATATTTTTCTAACACCTTAAATTTTGGAAAAATTTCGCCATAACCTCCCCTGCACCGGGAGCATCGGGAAATTGCAAATAGCGTTCCCGGTCCTTCTAATCTCAAAAAGAAAAAGAAAAAGCCAAGCGGCTAGCCAACAGGCTCAAAATCATCACCCAAACAAATCAGTAAATGTGTACCTATTTGTCGGGCACAAAATTTTATTCCTCTTCTCTAGCCCCTTTGCTATAACCTGTTCAATGAATATTGCATGTACATATATATGCAGTTCTTATCATTTATCAATTTCTATTCGACTTCATATTTGATTTCTATTTGGTTTAAAAACTCCATTCATCCTAATGTTACATAAATAGGTGCAAATCATTTCATTAGCTAATTAATGAATATTTCAACTCATATATGTTTATTTTGAACAAGTGGCTATTTTCAACACTTCACATTTCAACGATTTATGCATACAATAAAAATGTGATTTTTATTGTAAAACAATTCATTTCAAAACACTACTTTTCTTTATAGTTCATATAGTCGATAAAAGGTGATTTTTATTATCAAACAATTTATTTCAAAATATGAATACCATTCAACACATGAATTTCTAAACAACGAATGAATATCAATTCAACACATGAATGTTTTCTATGGTTTTTATATATAGATAAAAATGTGATTTTTATTATCGAACAATTTATTTCAAAATATGAATACCATTCAACACATGAATTTCTGGTCAACGAATGAATATCAATTCAACACATGAATGTTTTCTATACAATGAATAAATATAGTTTAAGCATATGAAAATAATTCAAACACACAAATATTATTCAAAATTTCGGTAGCATAACGGCAGGGTAGTTAAACCGGCACCGTCCCTAGTACGGCTCCTCGCTCTACCTTAAAACCTCGTGGTTTTTGACAATGGGGTTCATGCATCTAGTTCGCACGCAGGCGGCATGTATATATTTATTTCATTTCCACAAACTAATCCTATGTGGTTTCCACCAAATATTTTTCAACCACAAACGGGTATTTTTCAACCGCAATCAACCAATATCAATCACAAACAATCCCAAACAACCATTCGCTATCAATCAATTTTCACATCAATTTCAACCAATAAATATCGTCCATGGTTTGTGGACGAGGGGCGTATATATATATATAGATATTTATATATAGCAATTCACTTTCATTTTCACACATATATATATATAAATTTTTAAATCAGAAATCTCACCAATAGCTATCCAGTACCACGACTCTTCCTTTATAGAAATCCTCGCCTTTTGTCGCTTTCGCCCGTATTCTCTACATATGTAAAAATCGAATTTTTACTATGTTATTCAATATATAAAAATCGAATTTTGACTTCGCTATTCAATATATAAAAATCTGATTTTTTCTTTCTAAAGAAATCAGTTTTTCTTTTTATAAAAAGTCAGTTTTTATTTTCTTCAAAAATCAGTTTTCTTTGCTTTTAAAAATCAGTTTTTCTTTTTATAAAAAATCAGTTTTTAATCCCTTTTCAAAATCAGTTTTTAATTGCTTTAAAAATCAGTTTTTACTTTATTTCAAAATCAGTTTTATCCTAAAAAGAAAATCAGTTTTAAACTAATTAAAATTCAGTTTTTACTTTTATAAAAAAAATCAGTTTTTACTTTATTTCAAAAAAATCAGTTTAAATACTTTTTACATAAAATCAGTTTTAACTTTTACATAAAATCAGTTTTGAATTCTTAAAAAAAAAACAGTTTTACATTCTTTTTTAAAAATCGGTTTTAAAACCTAAAAAAAAAAACCCACGGTATTTAAACTAAAAAAAACATTCTTTTCTTATGTAAATAAAATCAGTATTATATAAAATAAAAATAAAATAAATAAATAAAAAAAACTTACAGAGGAGGGGGGGGGAAAGAAGGCGTCGGCGCTCGCTTCGAGGGGGCAGCTCGGGGTTCGAACGGGGCGGAGCTGGCTTCGGTAGTCTCGATCGGGGAAAAGGCGGTGGGGTTTCGAACAGAGGAGGCGGTGGGGTTTCGAACCGAGGAGGCGGTGGGCGGCGTCGCTACTGCTCCGATCTTCTTCTTTTTCTTTATTTTCTTTATTTTCTTTTATTTCTGAAGAATGAAATCGGGGGGGGGGCAGGAAGAAGAATAAAGGGAGGGAGGGAAAATATATAATATATTTTTATTATTATTTAATTTATTTAATTGCATAAACTTGACTTTTACCCACGACCTCGAAACGAGGCCCACCGCCTGTCGTCCATAACGTTTCACCCCCATTCCTAACACAATGGGATATGTATCGCAAGCTGATTTGATCGTTACAATCAGTTTCCTTTTGAATTTTCATTTAAATCACTATATTGAATTTTAAACGCACATTTCAAATTACCGGGGTCACATACTAACTAGAAAAATTCCAGAAAAATATTTCCTAGCTTCGTATTGACGATACGGTCCTAACAAAACTAGTTTCGTCGAATTCTGAGACCGTTTGAGAAATGGCCAATTTCCAGTCGATTAAAATTAACTGAAACTGGCCAAACGCGTTTTCCTTTGCCACGCTCACATATTGATTCGAAAAATTATGAAATTTTAAACCTAACAATAACTTGACCCTGCGGATCCAACAAAAGTGGTTTCGTTGAAATCCGAGGTCATTTGCAAAATGTCCATTTTTAAGGGCCTGAATTTCATAGCGACTATTCAGAATTTTCAACTGGACATATCCTTTGATTCCCACTATCAAATTTCGATTGTTCGGATTCGTTAGAAAGATATTCACTTACAGATTTAAATATTTTTGGTTTCACTAAAATCCGGATTGTTTTGCACCCGGTATATTCAATTGAAGTTCGAAATCGAATTATCGAACTACCGCGCCATTTTCAATTCTATATATAATTATAATTAATTATATTCGTTTTCAAATGTCGATTCAAACTCAGTTTTCATCGCCTTTATTTTAAATATTTATTTTAAATATTTAAAATCCATTATTTTAGCCAATTTAAAAATTTTAAATTGGTTCAGATTTTCTGGGTCGTTACATAAAACATGAAAGTATTGATACTCTTGAAAATATCAAAGAAAGATTTAAAGAAACATATAATGAAAATCCTTTAGCAGCTTGGGATAAAGATAAAACATTAGCAACGATAAAATTAAAAGACCCTAATAAAATAATTAGAGTAAGACCTATGAAATATTCATTAGAAGATTTAGAAGAATTTAAAGTACAAATTAGAGAACTTTTAGATTTAAAAGTAATTAGGCCTTCTAACAGTCCACATAGTTCTCCTGCATTTATAGTCAGGAAACATAGTGAAATTGTTAGAGGAAAAGCCAGAATAGTTTTTAATTACAAAGCTTTAAATGATGCTACAATATTTGATGGATATTATTTACCAAATAAAGAAGTATTGATTAACAAAATACAAAATAAAAAATGGTTTACAAAAATGGATTGTAAAAGTGGATTTTGGCAAATAAAATTAACAGAAGAATCTATACCATATACTGCATTCAGTTGTCCACAAGGACAATATGAATGGTTAGTTATGCCTTTCGGATTAAAAAATGCACCACAAATATTTCAAAGAAGGATGGATGAAGTTTTAAAAAGACATGATGATTATTGTATTGTATATGTTGATGATATTTTAATATTTTCTGATAATTTAGAAGACCATATTAAACATTGTAATCTAGTTATAGATACATGTATAGAAAGAGGAATAACTCTTTCTGCTAAAAAAGCAATAATTGGTGTACAAAAAATAGATTTTTTAGGTATAACTATAGATAATGGAGACATAGAATTACAGCCACATATACTTACAAAAATTAAAGAATTCCCTGATCAAATTGAAGATATGAAACAGTTACAAAGATTTCTTGGATGCCTTAATTATGCTGATATATTTATCAATAAGTTAGCAAAATTAAGAGCTCCTTTACAGCAAAAACTTAAAAAGAATTATAAGTGGCAATGGACAGAAGAAGATACAAAATATATTCAACATATTAAAAAAGTTTGTGAATATATGCCTAAATTATCCTTGCCATTAGAAACTGATGAATTAATCATATATACTGATGCTTCTGATTCATATTGGGGAGCAGCCCTAGTAGCTGTAAGAAATAATCAAGAAAAAATGTGTAGATATAAATCTGGAACATTTAAACAAAGTGAATTGAATTATCACTCTAATGATAAAGAACTTCTAGCCATTAAAAATAGTATTAAAGCCTTTTATTTATATCTAAATAAACCCTTTAAAATACGCACTGATTCTGTTACTGCAAAATCCAGAATTAAAAATAAAATCCCTGATATTGGACCTAATAAAAGATTAATTAGATGGCAGTCATGGTTTTCTGAGTTTAATTTTGATATTGAACATATTTCGGGAAAAACTAACTTTCTTGCAGATACTTTAAGCAGAGAATTGCATGATGGCACAAAACAATGAAGATACAATTGATTATTTAAGCATCTTCGATGAACTATATGGAGAAGTACTTATTGCACAAGATGCTTTTGAGCAGTATTTAATCAAAGCAGATGATGATAAAAAGGAGGAAATAAGATCCTTCTTTAAACACATGGTATCTTATTCAGAGCAAATGTTCAGAAAAGTACAAAATAAGATGATTAGAAATGAAGAAATGCAAACTATTGAAGAATCAGTTAATAAGCCCTCTGAGGTAAAGCAAAATAAAGAATTTATCAATTGGTTCAGTAGAATGATAAAACCTATATTACTAGAAATGTACCCTGCTAAAGGAATATATTCAGGATATGGTTATGATCTAAACAAAGTATATATTCACCCAGAAGCTGATCCAATGTTGGTGAAAGACTTATACAAAGCAGGATTAATTTACTGCATTTATACCGATAGTACTCTTCATAATTTGAAAGGACTACCAAAGTTAAGGAATGCAGTATATACTTTTTCCAAAGCAATTAAACACAGCAATATATATTTGGTATGTAATCAAGTTATCCCGGAAGAAGGCAAAGACTGTCTGTCTATGGTAGAGCTGAAGATGGGGTCAAAAAAGTTAACTCCAAAATTCTTTCAAAATATGTTCTTAGTTGAAGAAGATGTTATAGCAGTGACAAGGGCTAAGCAATTAACAAGTCTAGTATCAAGGACTTTGGAAGCTTTGGCAAACAATATATGGACATATGAGTCTGAATCAAATGAGCTGATTTTAACAATTAGTAAAGTCCCTAAAGCTGGAGCAAAAGAAGACGTAATTCAATGTGAAAACCCGTAACTTCCCCGTAAAGGAAAGCGGCGGATAGTTCGAGAACAAACCACAACAGAACGCATACAGAAGAACATTTCACTGTATATTACAACAATGCATCAGATTACAAGAATATACAGAGTAAAAAAGAATATTACACAGAAATATCAGAGATTTAAATTACATTTAAATACATCGCAGCGGAAAATAATACAATACACAACTAGAATTAGATATACGGATACAAAGCTTTCCGGATATCGTTCCAGCTGTAAACCAGGATCCTGTGAATATAAATCTGCAAAACCAAAACTACTAGCTGCCCGTGTCAAAATAGGGGCACCCAGAGTTTAGGTTAAAACAATAAACTCCAGGTCAGTCATGGGACTGGTGTGAGAACTAAAACAGTTATTAATCTTTATTTTAAAGCTAGGTAAATCAAGGGACCACGCCGTATAACACGGAACGGGTTTCCTCCCAAGAATACCAGTGCATAAAACGAACAGCGCAATGCTAAATAAAGAAAAATGAAGCTGTTATAAGACCCAGGTCCCATCACACAATGCAACGCAGTCGAGGATAGGGTTTTCCCTTATAACAGCCAAAGAATGCTTGATACGGTTAAAACAAATCGTTTGATACTATTATAAGTGCATAGTGTATAAAACAACTTCAAATCATAAGTATCAATCATAGGCGGCATAAGCGCCCCATCCCACTATGTCGCCATATATAGGATTACAACTAAAACCGCAAAGTCACGTATTTGGAAATTGGATTTCCATCTATGAACCGAGGCAAAAGATAGTCCTCTTCCGATTCGAGACGCTCTAGCCCGTGTCTCAGGATCAGAGCTCGAGTGACCCTTGGATCATCAGGGCCGGTCCACCGATGTGGATTAAAATGCCTGAACACTGCGTTTCCCCACCCTTTGGGGTGTCAATGAGCCACAAATGACTCCATCGGACCCGGATCGTCCGATCAAACCGAGGCGCCTCGCAACAGCAACAACCACACAGGTGAAAAGTATATAAATGTCAGGGCTGGTAGGTCACTGACACCACCCTAGCTAGAAAGAAACGCATGCCCTCCCTGAGGTCCTCTCCCGTTTTTGGTTCACAACCGGGGTGCGAGGCTCGCGAATTCACGTTACACAAAGCTGTGCCACACAGGCTGTGCTTTGATCATCACCACAAGACTTTGCTTTTCAACAGAAGCCTTGATCATTTGCATCTTAGCATGCCACACAGGCAAACCACTCTATGCAACCGATATCAGTCACACAGAATGAAATCCAATGTCAGACACACAGTCCATTTACAAGTCCGTTCTGGGCCTGAACGAAACCGGAGGCACCTAGTACCCCGCATATCCATCGATCTCCAAGTACGTCTGGACGATCACCAACTGTTTCCATCTTCTTGGGTGTACAGCCCAATCAAGATCATCAGTAATCACCCAAACGACGTGAAGACTTCCGGTCTTCGACCGTCGTCCTCATCTTCGACACCACGTCGAATCAGTTATTCAGAATGGGATAAACCCGGTCTTTCTGAATAACTCGCGTATATATTATAAAAGTGTTACACAAACACAACATACGCCTCATTCCAATTCAGAATATTCTTTTATTCAAATATTTCTATACTTTGGGAAAAGTTCCCATTAATTTTATCCAAGATAAATTCTTTAAATTTATTCTTTAATCACCTTTGAATATTAATTCAAACTAGTCGGGATTAGCGAACCACACCGAAGTAATCATTTATTTTATTTCCCAATCCCAACCTATTCATCCCATGAAGTAAAACTGGTGATACTTCATATCTAACACCACAGTGTTATCGGTAAATTCAATTACCATTTCACGTTCAAATCTAATTAAAGATTTAACTATCGCCTGGAGCCAAACTGGTGATACTCCATTCTCGACCATTTCAATCTAATTAAAGATTCATTAAAACTCCACTTAGTTTTAATCTTTAACTGGGTTAAAGAATCAGTGTCATTTAGAACACAGTTCACGATAAACCCAAAATCACATTCATTAATTATCGGGTTAAAGAACGGGTGTTATTTAAAACACTGTTCACGATAAACCCAAAAATCAATATCAATTCAATTCCAATTAAATATTATTTAATTGGCACACTTCATTAAATCTAAATACAAAGATTTAATCATTTCTCAACTGGGTTCAAGAACAGTGTTAGTGAAGACACCATTCACGACAAACCCAAATCACATTCGATATTCAATACAAGGCTCTGAATAGAAAATATATCGGCTTATATTCAATATCGAATTCTACGACTAACAAATGCCGTATTGGAAATAACGATATAAATATATATATCTTTCAAATTTCCATAACGACACCTATATAATCACGAATTCCAACATCGAAATATTCCAAAGACAATTTCGATTCAAATCCACTCCAATGCAATCATTGGAAATTTTGGTTATTTTCAAACCCTTCTTCAAATTCAATTTATTTATTTAAAAATAAATAGAATTATATTTCTAGTTCAAAACTAGTTCATTTCGATAAAAATCTATTTTTATCTTTTCAAACATGAAGTTTTTCATCCCAAATCTTCACAAATCATTTCTTATGATTTTACACAAATTATTACCATTTTTAATAATTTTATCAAGGCCCGTACAGTCGATTTTCAACAATGGCCATCGAACTGCACTTATAGCGACCTTTTTCAAATTTGATTTGGACATAATTCCAAATCCAACCGTTAGATTTCCAATTTCTAATATTCACTAGAAAGCTCTTTTCGATACGAACCCAACGGTTCCGGTTTTAGGAGAATCCGACGGTCGGATCTCCCGTAACGTCCATTTGAAATCAATGGTCGAAATTCGCGAACTGCCGCGGCGCGGCGCGTTCTATTCAGGCCATTATATTATATATATAATATATATAATATATACTTCGTCGATTTTCTATTCAAAACGAATTATATAAATAGTTTTAAAATTCGTTTCAAAATCTATTTCCACTTCCATTTCAATTCAAAGCAAAATTGAATTCTTCTTTATAAATTCGTTTCAAAGTTCATTTCTATTCAATTCAAATTTCAATTCAATTTGAATTCATTTCAATCCACTTTCAATTCAATTTGAATTCGTTTTCAATTCAATTCATTTCGAAATCACTTTCAATTCAATTCATTTCGAAATCACTTTTAATTCAATTCATTTCGAAATCACTTTCAATTCAATTCACTTTGAATTCGTTTTCAATTCAATTCACTTCGAAATCACTTTCAATTCAATTCATTTCGAAATCACTTTTAATTCAATTCATTTCGAAATCACTTTCAATTCAATTCACTTTGAATTCGTTTTCAATTCAATTCACTTCGAAATCACTTTCAATTCAATTCACTTCGAAATCACTTTTAAAATCGATATAAATATCGTTCACGTCAAAATGGCGTCAATCTAATCAACACGGCTTCATATATTCCTTTATTTTCAAATATTCTATTTCAAATATTTCTATTTCAAATATTTCTATTTCTAAACTGGAATGAGGCCCAATCAATTACCATATAAAATTAATTATATGGATTTTCATACAACACATGTATATAATAACATGGAAAAATAATCAACCATCAACCAAAGTGCACTACACTGTATAAGCATCAAATATAGATATCTAACGCTTATAACAGCCTGTCAATCAATCGATCGACATACTTAATCAATCAGGATGAGTGAACTGCATATTTCATCCTAACACCCGTGTGGGGTTTCAAACAATCAAACACAGATTTTATTTGTGCAATTGGGCGATGTGTAAAATTTATCGACCCAATCAATATCAGTCAAATCAGTGCATATACAAACAAATCGGCCGATTTGTTTATAACTATTCATTTATTCACATTCACGTTAAAAATTATATTTTTAACGACAAAACATTTTATTTCAACCTATGAATTTCTATTCAATTCATTTACACCATAAAATGATATTTTTATTTTTCTAACTTATTTTAGAAAATTTCGGCGGCATAACGGCACGATACTAGAAACGGGACGAGGCCTAGCCTTATCCCCGGTCTAGTGAAGGCCCACGCCATTCACACATCAATCATATCAATTTTATTATGCAAACCACAAAATTTGGAGTAAGTGTCTAACCTAGCCTTACTCCTTCGCCTTATAACGGCGCACGTCTAATCCTAACCAATTTATCGATTCGATTTTTCACACCACAAACCACATTCAAACCAATATCACAATCAATAACCAAACAGCCAAACAAACAAGTCCATGGTCTGTGGACGATTGTGTCGGGTGCTACTAAGCACCGTCCGCATCCTAGTATATATATATATAACTAGAAATAAAATTGAAAGGTGAGAAGTTCTCACATATAGCTATCCTAGCTCCCCGGCACTTCATTTGCAGAAGTCTTCGTCGTTTCGCCTTTTTGTCACCTTCGTTGCTGCTTTCACTACATACGTAAAAATCACATTTTTACTTCGCTATTCAATATATAAAAATCGAATTTTTACTTCGATGTTCAATATATAAAAATGCTATTTTTCTATCGAAGTTCAATATATAAAAAATTCTATTTTTCTATCGAAGTTCAATATATAAAAATTCTATTTTTCTATCGAAGTTCAATATATAAAAATCGAATTTTTATATTCTCCATTATATTTTCAAAAGTGATGTCTTTTTATTTTCAAATCAAGATTGCTTGTATTTTTGAATCAATGACCATTTCAGTTTCTTTTCTTTTTAACAATGTAAAAATCAATTTTTAATCATTTTTAAAAATCTCGTCTTTAACATTTTTAAAAGTCTGTTCTTTAATATTTTAAAAATCTCTTCTCTGGTTTTAACATTAAATAAAATTCTGGTTTTAAACTAAATAAAAATTCTGGTTTTAAACTAAATAAAAATTCTGGTTTTAAACTATATATAAAATTCTGGTTTTAAACTAAATAAAAATTCTGGTTTTAAACTATATATAAAATTCTGGTTTTAAACTATATATAAAATTCTGGTTTTAAACTAAATATAAAATTCTGGTTTTAAACTCTTTTCTGTTTTTATGATTTTAAGAATTCAGTTTTTAACTCTTTTAAAAATCAACTGTTTTTAATCTTTTTTTTAAAAAAAATCAATTCAGTTTTAAAGTAAAACAAGAAAATCAGTTTTCATATTCTAAATAAAAATCAGCGAATAAATGAAAAAAAAAAAAAACAAAACTTACAGGGGGCTCGTCGGCGGCTCGGAGGGGGCCTGGTGGCGGTTGGAGGTTGCTGGCGGAGGAGGATCGGGGGTTGTCGGCGTTCGCGCTAGGCGGGGTTCGACGAGGTCGTTGGGGCCAGGGAGGGGTCGCGGAGGAGAGGGGAGGGCTGAGGGGAGAGGCGCACGTAGGTAGAGATGGAGGCGGCGGCGACGATGGCTACGGGGGGGGGGGGGGGGCGATCGCGATTTCGATCTGCTTTTCTCCCTCTTTTTTTTTCTTTTTTTTTTCTTTCCTGTAAAGTGAAATCGGGGGGGGGGGGGCCAAAACCAATAAAAAGGGGGGGAGTTTTATTTATATTTTTTTTATTATTTTTATTTTTATTTAATTTAAAAAGTTGACTTTTACAAACGAACTCGAAACGAGGCCCACCGCCTGTCGTCCATAACGTTTCACCCCCATTCCGAACACAATGGAATATGTATCGTAGGCTGATTCGATCGTTACAATCAGTTTCCGTTGAATTTACATTTAAATCGCTATACTGAATTTTAAACGTACATTTCAGATTACCGGGGCCACATACTAACTAGAAAAATTCCAGAAAAATATTTTCTAACTTCGTATTGACGATACGGTCCTAACAAAACTAATTTCGTCGAATTCTGAGACCGTTTGAAAAATAGCCAATTTCCAGTCGATTAAAATCAACTGAAACTGGTCAAACGCGTTTTCCTTTGCCACGCTCACATATTGATTCGAAAAATTATGAAATTTGAAACCTAGCGATAACTTGACATCCCGGACCCAACAAAACTGGTTTCGTCGAAATCCGAGGTCGTTTGCAAAATGTCCATTTTTAAGGGCCTGAATTCCATAGCGACTATTCAGAATTTTCAACTGGACATATCTTTTGATTCCCGCTAAGAAATTTTGATCATTCGGATTCGTTGGAAAGATATTATCAAATAGATTCTATGATTTTTGGTTTCTCTAAAATCCGGATTGTTTTGCACCCGGTACATTCAATTGAAGTTTGAAATCGAATTATCGAACTACCGCGCCATTTTCTATTCCTTTTATAATTATAAATAAAATTATATATATTCTAACGACGACGAATATAATATATACGTCGAATTATATTCAAAATAAATTTCTCATCAATATTATTTAAAATAATTCATTTTAAATAACCAAAATTCGCTAAAATTGCCAAAATAAAAATTTTAAACTGGCCCAGATTTTACGGGTTGTTACAATCTCCCCCACTTAAAACTTTTCATCCCCGAAAAGGAACAAAGTCGAAAGTGGTTTGATTAATCCACTCTACGCTCGACTTGGCTTCCATTCTCCAACTTTTCAGTTTCTGAGAATTTCTAAAATTTCAAAAATTTGGCTAACACCCTAAATTTTTGAAAAATTTCGCCATAACCTCCCCTGCACCGGGAGCATCGGGGAATTTCAAATAGCTTCCCCGGTCCTTCAGATCTCAAAAAGAAAAAGAAAAAGCCAAGCGGCTAGCCAATAGGCTCACAAAATCATCATCACCCAAACAAAACAGGAAATTATGTAGTAAACATGTACCTATTTGTCGGGCAAACAAATTTTATTCTCTGCTCTAGCCTCCTTGCTATGACCTGTTCAATTGAAGCACATGTATGCAAGCAAATATGACAATTTCCAAAACAGTTCAATATGTGATTCAATTAGGCTAATTGGTTAAAAATTAGCAAACAAATAAACAAACAACACAAACATCAATCAATTAGTGAATTAGAGTTTCAAATTCATAATTTTGATACATATACAAAAATCAGATTTTTGATGCCAATTCACAACAATAAGCCCTATCTAATTTTGGTTCTCACACCAGTCTAATGGAAATATATAGAAATCACACCTTCGTCACTCGAAAATAAATGCTGATGATGTTTCGAACCACCATCAGAACATTGTCGGGCTACTAGAGTGCGGTCCTATATCTACCCGGTATATTAAAACTTCGAATATACGTTTGCAAGGCGTATATGCAAATTCTTTATATACTGGACTGTCCAAATCAATATAAATAAATAATCAACTACGAATAATTGATTTAAATTTTTAAAACAAAATTTGTTTTCACTTTCAAAAATACTCTTCACACTCGTTCTAGGATACCACTGATCCCATCTCTAACGAGTCATTCCCACTGGATATTACTAATCCAATATCTGATGAATTCTTTCGTATGGTTCTAACGTGTCTTGTTCTCTGAGCTTTGTAAACCAAAGCTCTGATACCAACTGTGAAAACCCGTAACTTCCCCGTAAAGGAAAGCGGCGGATAGTTCGAGAACAAACCACAACAGAACGCATACAGAAGAACATTTCACTGTATATTACAACAATGCATCAGATTACAAGAATATACAGAGTAAAAAAGAATATTACACAGAAATATCAGAGATTTAAATTACATTTAAATACATCGCAGCGGAAAATAATACAATACACAACTAGAATTAGATATACGGATACAAAGCTTTCCGGATATCGTTCCAGCTGTAAACCAGGATCCTGTGAATATAAATCTGCAAAACCAAAACTACTAGCTGCCCGTGTCAAAATAGGGGCACCCAGAGTTTAGGTTAAAACAATAAACTCCAGGTCAGTCATGGGACTGGTGTGAGAACTAAAACAGTTATTAATCTTTATTTTAAAGCTAGGTAAATCAAGGGACCACGCCGTATAACACGGAACGGGTTTCCTCCCAAGAATACCAGTGCATAAAACGAACAGCGCAATGCTAAATAAAGAAAAATGAAGCTGTTATAAGACCCAGGTCCCATCACACAATGCAACGCAGTCGAGGATAGGGTTTTCCCTTATAACAGCCAAAGAATGCTTGATACGGTTAAAACAAATCGTTTGATACTATTATAAGTGCATAGTGTATAAAACAACTTCAAATCATAAGTATCAATCATAGGCGGCATAAGCGCCCCATCCCACTATGTCGCCATATATAGGATTACAACTAAAACCGCAAAGTCACGTATTTGGAAATTGGATTTCCATCTATGAACCGAGGCAAAAGATAGTCCTCTTCCGATTCGAGACGCTCTAGCCCGTGTCTCAGGATCAGAGCTCGAGTGACCCTTGGATCGTCAGGGCCGGTCCACCGATGTGGATTAAAATGCCTGAACACTGCGTTTCCCCACCCTTTGGGGTGTCAATGAGCCACAAATGACTCCATCGGACCCGGATCGTCCGATCAAACCGAGGCGCCTCGCAACAGCAACAACCACACAGGTGAAAAGTATATAAATGTCAGGGCTGGTAGGTCACTGACACCACCCTAGCTAGAAAGAAACGCATGCCCTCCCTGAGGTCCTCTCCCGTTTTTGGTTCACAACCGGGGTGCGAGGCTCGCGAATTCACGTTACACAAAGCTGTGCCACACAGGCTGTGCTTTGATCATCACCACAAGACTTTGCTTTTCAACAGAAGCCTTGATCATTTGCATCTTAGCATGCCACACAGGCAAACCACTCTATGCAACCGATATCAGTCACACAGAATGAAATCCAATGTCAGACACACAGTCCATTTACAAGTCCGTTCTGGGCCTGAACGAAACCGGAGGCACCTAGTACCCCGCATATCCATCGATCTCCAAGTACGTCTGGACGATCACCAACTGTTTCCATCTTCTTGGGTGTACAGCCCAATCAAGATCATCAGTAATCACCCAAACGACGTGAAGACTTCCGGTCTTCGACCGTCGTCCTCATCTTCGACACCACGTCGAATCAGTTATTCAGAATGGGATAAACCCGGTCTTTCTGAATAACTCGCGTATATATTATAAAAGTGTTACACAAACACAACATACGCCTCATTCCAATTCAGAATATTCTTTTATTCAAATATTTCTATACTTTGGGAAAAGTTCCCATTAATTTTATCTAAGATAAATTCTTTAAATTTATTCTTTAATCACCTTTGAATATTAATTCAAACTAGTCGGGATTAGCGAACCACACCGAAGTAATCATTTATTTTATTTCCCAATCCCAACCTATTCATCCCATGAAGTAAAACTGGTGATACTTCATATCTAACACCACAGTGTTATCGGTAAATTCAATTACCATTTCACGTTCAAATCTAATTAAAGATTTAACTATCGCCTGGAGCCAAACTGGTGATACTCCATTCTCGACCATTTCAATCTAATTAAAGATTCATTAAAACTCCACTTAGTTTTAATCTTTAACTGGGTTAAAGAATCAGTGTCATTTAGAACACAGTTCACGATAAACCCAAAATCACATTCATTAATTATCGGGTTAAAGAACGGGTGTTATTTAAAACACTGTTCACGATAAACCCAAAAATCAATATCAATTCAATTCCAATTAAATATTATTTAATTGGCACACTTCATTAAATCTAAATACAAAGATTTAATCATTTCTCAACTGGGTTCAAGAACAGTGTTAGTGAAGACACCATTCACGACAAACCCAAATCACATTCGATATTCAATACAAGGCTCTGAATAGAAAATATATCGGCTTATATTCAATATCGAATTCTACGACTAACAAATGCCGTATTGGAAATAACGATATAAATATATATATCTTTCAAATTTCCATAACGACACCTATATAATCACGAATTCCAACATCGAAATATTCCGAAGACAATTTCGATTCAAATCCACTCCAATGCAATCATTGGAAATTTTGGTTATTTTCAAACCCTTCTTCAAATTCAATTTATTTATTTAAAAATAAATAGAATTATATTTCTAGTTCAAAACTAGTTCATTTCGATAAAAATCTATTTTTATCTTTTCAAACATGAAGTTTTTCATCCCAAATCTTCACAAATCATTTCTTATGATTTTACACAAATTATTACCATTTTTAATAATTTTATCAAGGCCCGTACAGTCGATTTTCAACAATGGCCATCGAACTGCACTTATAGCGACCTTTTTCAAATTTGATTTGGACATAATTCCAAATCCAACCGTTAGATTTCCAATTTCTAATATTCACTAGAAAGCTCTTTTCGATACGAACCCAACGGTTCCGGTTTTAGGAGAATCCGACGGTCGGATCTCCCGTAACGTCCATTTGAAATCAATGGTCGAAATTCGCGAACTGCCGCGGCGCGGCGCGTTCTATTCAGGCCATTATATTATATATATAATATATATAATATATACTTCGTCGATTTTCTATTCAAAACGAATTATATAAATAGTTTTAAAATTCGTTTCAAAATCTATTTCCACTTCCATTTCAATTCAAAGCAAAATTGAATTCTTCTTTATAAATTCGTTTCAAAGTTCATTTCTATTCAATTCAAATTTCAATTCAATTTGAATTCATTTCAATCCACTTTCAATTCAATTTGAATTCGTTTTCAATTCAATTCATTTCGAAATCACTTTCAATTCAATTCATTTCGAAATCACTTTTAATTCAATTCATTTCGAAATCACTTTCAATTCAATTCACTTTGAATTCGTTTTCAATTCAATTCACTTCGAAATCACTTTCAATTCAATTCATTTCGAAATCACTTTTAATTCAATTCATTTCGAAATCACTTTCAATTCAATTCACTTTGAATTCGTTTTCAATTCAATTCACTTCGAAATCACTTTCAATTCAATTCACTTCGAAATCACTTTTAAAATCGATATAAATATCGTTCACGTCAAAATGGCGTCAATCTAATCAACACGGCTTCATATATTCCTTTATTTTCAAATATTCTATTTCAAATATTTCTATTTCAAATATTTCTATTTCTAAACTGGAATGAGGCCCAATCAATTACCATATAAAATTAATTATATGGATTTTCATACAACACATGTATATAATAACATGGAAAAATAATCAACCATCAACCAAAGTGCACTACACTGTATAAGCATCAAATATAGATATCTAACGCTTATAACAGCCTGTCAATCAATCGATCGACATACTTAATCAATCAGGATGAGTGAACTGCATATTTCATCCTAACACCCGTGTGGGGTTTCAAACAATCAAACACAGATTTTATTTGTGCAATTGGGCGATGTGTAAAATTTATCGACCCAATCAATATCAGTCAAATCAGTGCATATACAAACAAATCGGCCGATTTGTTTATAACTATTCATTTATTCACATTCACGTTAAAAATTATATTTTTAACGACAAAACATTTTATTTCAACCTATGAATTTCTATTCAATTCATTTACACCATAAAATGATATTTTTATTTTTCTAACTTATTTTAGAAAATTTCGGCGGCATAACGGCACGATACTAGAAACGGGACGAGGCCTAGCCTTATCCCCGGTCTAGTGAAGGCCCACGCCATTCACACATCAATCATATCAATTTTATTATGCAAACCACAAAATTTGGAGTAAGTGTCTAACCTAGCCTTACTCCTTCGCCTTATAACGGCGCACGTCTAATCCTAACCAATTTATCGATTCGATTTTTCACACCACAAACCACATTCAAACCAATATCACAATCAATAACCAAACAGCCAAACAAACAAGTCCATGGTCTGTGGACGATTGTGTCGGGTGCTACTAAGCACCGTCCGCATCCTAGTATATATATATATATAACTAGAAATAAAATTGAAAGGTGAGAAGTTCTCACATATAGCTATCCTAGCTCCCCGGCACTTCATTTGCAGAAGTCTTCGTCGTTTCGCCTTTTTGTCACCTTCGTTGCTGCTTTCACTACATACGTAAAAATCACATTTTTACTTCGCTATTCAATATATAAAAATCGAATTTTTACTTCGATGTTCAATATATAAAAATGCTATTTTTCTATCGAAGTTCAATATATAAAAAATTCTATTTTTCTATCGAAGTTCAATATATAAAAATTCTATTTTTCTATCGAAGTTCAATATATAAAAATCGAATTTTTATATTCTCCATTATATTTTCAAAAGTGATGTCTTTTTATTTTCAAATCAAGATTGCTTGTATTTTTGAATCAATGACCATTTCAGTTTCTTTTCTTTTTAACAATGTAAAAATCAATTTTTAATCATTTTTAAAAATCTCGTCTTTAACATTTTTAAAAGTCTGTTCTTTAATATTTTAAAAATCTCTTCTCTGGTTTTAACATTAAATAAAATTCTGGTTTTAAACTAAATAAAAATTCTGGTTTTAAACTAAATAAAAATTCTGGTTTTAAACTATATATAAAATTCTGGTTTTAAACTAAATAAAAATTCTGGTTTTAAACTATATATAAAATTCTGGTTTTAAACTAAATATAAAATTCTGGTTTTAAACTCTTTTCTGTTTTTATGATTTTAAGAATTCAGTTTTTAACTCTTTTAAAAATCAACTGTTTTTAATCTTTTTTTAAAAAAAAATCAATTCAGTTTTAAAGTAAAACAAGAAAATCAGTTTTCATATTCTAAATAAAAATCAGCGAATAAATGAAAATAAATAAATAAAAACAAAACTTACAGGGGGCTCGTCGGCGGCTCGGAGGGGGCCTGGTGGCGGTTGGAGGTTGCTGGCGGAGGAGGATCGGGGGTTGTCGGCGTTCGCGCTAGGCGGGGTTCGACGAGGTCGTTGGGGCCAGGGAGGGGTCGCGGAGGAGAGGGGAGGGCTGAGGGGAGAGGCGCACGTAGGTGGAGATGGAGGCGGCGGCGACGATGGCTACGGGGGGGGGGGGGGGGGGGGGGGGGCGATCGCGATTTCGATCTGCTTTTCTCCCTCTTTTTTTTTCTTTCCTGTAAAGTGAAATCGGGCGGGGGGGCCAAAACCAATAAAAAGGGGGGGAGTTTTATTTATATTTTTTTTTATTATTTTTATTTTTATTTAATTTAAAAAGTTGACTTTTACAAACGAACTCGAAACGAGGCCCACCGCCTGTCGTCCATAACGTTTCACCCCCATTCCGAACACAATGGAATATGTATCGTAGGCTGATTCGATCGTTACAATCAGTTTCCGTTGAATTTACATTTAAATCACTATACTGAATTTTAAACGTACATTTCAGATTACCGGGGCCACATACTAACTAGAAAAATTCCAGAAAAATATTTTCTAACTTCGTATTGACGATACGGTCCTAACAAAACTAATTTCGTCGAATTCTGAGACCGTTTGAAAAATAGCCAATTTCCAGTCGATTAAAATCAACTGAAACTGGTCAAACGCGTTTTCCTTTGCCACGCTCACATATTGATTCGAAAAATTATGAAATTTGAAACCTAGCGATAACTTGACATCCCGGACCCAACAAAACTGGTTTCGTCGAAATCCGAGGTCGTTTGCAAAATGTCCATTTTTAAGGGCCTGAATTCCATAGCGACTATTCAGAATTTTCAACTGGACATATCTTTTGATTCCCGCTAAGAAATTTTGATCATTCGGATTCGTTGGAAAGATATTATCAAATAGATTCTATGATTTTTGGTTTCTCTAAAATCCGGATTGTTTTGCACCCGGTACATTCAATTGAAGTTTGAAATCGAATTATCGAACTACCGCGCCATTTTCTATTCCTTTTATAATTATAAATAAAATTATATATATTCTAACGACGACGTATATAATATATACGTCGAATTATATTCAAAATAAATTTCTCATCGATATTATTTAAAATAATTCATTTTAAATAACCAAAATTCGCTAAAATTGCCAAAATAAAAATTTTAAACTGGCCCAGATTTTACGGGTTGTTACATTCAATTTATTGAAAGAATTTTAAGTTGGACCACACATAAATATGCATACAAACACTTTCTTAAGAATATATCAGAAGATATGATCAAGAAGCTCCTGGTGCACGGTATAAAGTGGGAGACTCTACAATATTCACAAGACATGGTGGGACCCTCGAACAAAAGAGATTCTCATGAAGTTGACAACATATAAGAGAGTTCGGGAAGAGACTCATTTGCTGAAGAATAAAGCCACGTGAAGGGACAAGATATAAAGAGCATCCTAAAAAGTAGAGCATCCTAAAAAGTAGAACCTATTAATTAAAAGCATACAAGCTTCGAGTATGGTGCGGATAAGGACAAAGGCGGTTTATAGCAAATATAAAACCCCCTGAAGACATTCGGAGGAGGCATCCGCAGTTAGTCTAAAGCAATAATATTTGTACTTTGTAAATTAGAGTGTGTGAGCTTGTTCTGTAATAAATTTGTACTTTCCACTATCAGCAATAAAAAGTTTGTTTCTGAGTGAAATTATTGTTCAAAAATTTCTGAGTTCTGAGAATCATAAACAAAAGCTTCTGGAAAAGCTTCTAAGTTGTACACTGCTTGGAATTTCTCAGCCATTTCCTGGAGTCCTGATTAGTATCCAGTGTTCGTTTGGCGTTGGCAGAGGAGAGCCGTGAAGCCGTAGAAGAACAAGGAGAATCGTAAGGATTGGAAGCGTGCTGGGCCCAGACAGGTAACAACTAGAGATTTCCTCTAGAGATTGCCAGTTTTTGAATTCTCTTAATTTAGGAATTTTTTACAATAGTTGCATTTAGTTTTAAAACTTTTAACTTAGTATTCAGACGAAGTTAAGCTCCTTTTAAACGTTAACATCCTTTTTTAGTATTCAGACGAAGTTAAGCTCCTTTTAAACGTTAACATCCTTTTTGGTATCAGAGCCATAGAGTCATGGAAGTAGATAAGATATATGAAGAACTTAAAAGTAAACTTTCAGTATTCTTGATGGCTAAATCCATCATAGAAACTGAAGAAAAAATGTTTATTATTAAAACTGAAACACCAGAATATAATTTGTTTGCTAATATTCTTACATATAATCAACTAAGACTTTCGCTTTTATAATGAGTTAATCATTCGAATGAAAATCATATAACTTAAAATGGTTCTAAATCTTCTAATGAATATTTCATAGGTCTTACTCTAATTATTTTATTAGGGTCTTTTAATTTTATCGTTGCTAATGTTTTATCTTTATCCCAAGCTGCTAAAGGATTTTCATTATATGTTTCTTTAAATCTTTCTTTGATATTTTCAAGAGTATCAATACTTTCATGTTTTAATAATGGTATTTTTTCTAACTTAGGAATATCACCACGCTGTGCTGGTACAGGTTGATAACTTGGATCAACAGCATAAGCTTGTTTAAGTCTTGGTGCTAAAATGGGCGTTCCACATGGCGTAGTAAATATAACATGTTCTGTTAATTGGGTCATGGGCTGATATTGTAAACAAAAATCATTTCCTAATAAAATATCTGGACCTTGAACATTACTGGCCCATAATTTTGGTATTTTAATTTTAATATTTCCTACTGTAAAGGGAACATTAACAGCATAATCCTTATAACAAATTTCTTTTTCTTGTATATCTAAGGCTATTATGGAAGATCCATCTTGAATCCACCATTTCTGTGGTAAAATATTTTTTTTACATAAAGATATTCCTGAACCTGTATCAACATAAGCATTTAGTTTTATAGGTTGATAATAAGGTATTTCTATAGTTCCTTCAATGTATGTTGAATAAGGTGAAGTAACTACAGCTTTTTTCATATGTTGTTTATCAATTCTTGGAAATTCATATTGATCTAATTGTATAAATGAATCTTTTAATGTAAATGTATATTTTGTAATAAAATTCATTCCTAATAATATTTCATTTTTTGCTAGTTTGCTCATCTACTAACATTTCCATTTGTATTTGCAGGACCTTTCCACTTCTGTCTATAAGGGTAGATAGTCTGACTTCTACACTTTTATTTAATATATGGATTTGTCCAAAATAGTCTATGTATTTATAAGGATTTTGTAAATTACTATATGGGTATGTTTGTACTAGGTATGTATTAATATGAGAGGATGCTGCTCCTGTATCTAAAAGCACATTCACCTCTTTGTTATCTAAAAATCCTTGTATATACAGTTGTCTGTTTGACTCTATTAGATTTAGTTTATCTAATGTTTTTAATTCTAAATCTCTTCTTTGTGAGGATATATTTATATCTCTTAGTTGTTCAGAAGTAGAAGCTTCATTATCATAACTTATTCTGAAAGAATTTCTACTGTGTGGTTTTACAGTTGGTTGAGTTTTATATCTATTTTTCCTTTGAAGAATTAATTCTTGTGGAAAATCTAATTCTTCATGCTTTAGTTCTCTAGGGGGTATAACTTCACATATGTCAGAAAATGGTTTAGCAATATTGATATTTTCTTCTTTAAATTTCTTTGTAGTGATATGATGTTTAGTTGAATAAGCATATACCATACAAGCTGTTATACTACAGACTTTACTCCCTGGAGGCATTTTAGTCTTTCAATTTTATGGTACATTGTAAGTCCAAGCTCTATATTTTGGTCTGATAATGAAATTGCAAAGTCTGGAAATATTCTCATTTTTATTGTTTGATATGCAAAATTACCTCTAATCACTCCTAATAAAGCATCTTTAGCATCATGCAGTATTCTGTTATCAGATATCCAAAATGTACAGGGTACGTTCATTCCTCTTCTGCATGCACATTTTATAATAAGTTCTATTCCACCTAGGTGTAACCATTTCACCTGTTTATTAAATTCTTTTGAAAAATGTTTTCTATCATCTTTTATAGCTTTTTGAGTAAGTAGTTTTAAAGGAATTTCCCCTTCCATAGTAAAGACATCAATGGGTTGTTCAAAAGTTTTAATAACATATTTTTCTTTAGACATATATCTTATTAATGGAATTTCATAACATTCATCTTTTGAAAGTGTATGCTTTATTTTTTCTATCTGATTATATTTTTCTTCTGACATTTGTATTATTTGTTCATATCCAGTTTCATCATCTTTGGTTTCAGTAATTTCTGAAGTTTCTGATGTTGAAATTAGATTTGATTCCATATAAGGTGGTTGTTGCTCTACATTGTTTACTTCATTCATTATTTCTTGAAACTCTTTTTCCATTCCTTCTGAGTCATCAGACATGGTGCTTCCACTGTCTGTAGATGAAATCTCAGAAATAACTTCTTTTGGTTCTCTTTCTTTTACTATTGTTATCTTGTTTAGTGCATCTATATATGTTTGAATACTATATTTTTCTCTGTCAAAAATTTGTATTTTTCCATTACTTTTCTTACTTACTACTGCATTTTGTCTTGTTTTCACTACACTGTATAATTTGTGATCAAAATGTGTTCACATGGAATAACTTTCTTATGTTTAGGTTTTTGCTTTGCACTTTTCTTCTCTAGTGGTTCTTTAAATTCTAGAATATCATATGGTGTAGGTGTTTTAATTAGTTTTTCAAATTTTTCATTGTATTGTTGTACAAAGTTCTGGGAACTTGTTCTTAGCATTTTTACATTCACCACGCTTAGTCTGTGCGGTTTATGATTGTATTCTTCCTCAGATTCTGTATCAGTGTCTGATTCAGAGTCTGAAACTAATTCATATATTTCTTCATCAGAATCACACTCAGCTTCTGATTCTATAGGCATTACCTGTTCGGAAAATAAGCGAAATGCTTTTACTGCTGTTTTCTTGTATTTTCCTTTTTCTGGACATTCATTAGCATAATGTCCTTCTTTATTACATGCCCAACATCTACATGTCTTTTTGGTTGTGTCTTTTTTGTTTTTAAAATTTTTCTTTTTAAAATATCTTTTCTTTCTAAAATTAAGTGGCTTATTTTTCTTTAATTTGGCTGGCTTAAAGTATTTTTTAAATTTCTTTCTATACCTTTTACCTATTGGTTTACATCCCCATTGGGTTGGTATATCAGATGTTTCACAAGACAATCCTTTATGTTTATTATATTGTCTAGCACTTCCCATAAGGGATTGTTGCATACAATAATAAGCAATTCTATCCTTAGTAAATTTCATTTGTATTCCTAAGGATGGAAACACATCTGGATTATCTTTAAGATAACTTTCATAATCATTTGATAATATATTTGCCCAAGGTAAAGGTAATTTTAAGAAATATAAAGACAAAACATTTTCCATTGTACCTTCATCTGGTGCAGATGCATAATAATATTTAGCAAATTCACAATTATATTCATCAATATATTTTAAATCACATATTGCAAGGTTTGCTAGTTTTATTCTTGCATTTTTCTTCTGTTCTTCTTCCAATTTTTTATCATCAAAAGGTAATCCTCCAAATTCTGTTTTTAATACTTTTCTGAATGATTCAATTAAATTTAAAGGATCTAATAAATTGACAGAATCTCTTGATCCTGTGCTAATTAATTGTTTAGCTCCTTTAGTTAAATTTTTATACCAATTTTTTACATTGCCTACAAATGTATTTTCTATTATACCTAACATATCTATAGATGTTTGTATGTTTTTTGTAATTCTTAAGGTTTGTAAATCTCCAGCCCATGCGTCTACTAATTCAGTAACATTCTTTGCGCAATCAAGATCTAAGACTGCTCTCGAATGTTCTTGTAATTTTTTAAATTTTGGTTTATACAATTCAGAATATGTTTTATATGGTTTTTCTTTTTTAGGAAACATATATTCATGATATATCTCTTCTCCTTCATTTTGATCTATTATTTCTAAATTTCTTGTAGTATTTTCTGTGCGTGAAGTATTTGGCACAGTCACTATACTACTACTGGTGGCTTCCATTTTTATATGTCCTACTGACTTATTAGCATGTTGTTGCAATATTGATAATCTAGACATTGCTATGGCTATGTCACCTAATTGGGTGCCATCAGCCTTATCCCAAAGTGCTTCTAATTCTTCCATTGTCTTGTCATCATACTGAGTATGAGACTCAACAATACTATTCATTTTAGTGTTTTCTATTGTAGATCTGGTGTTAATAGTAAATCCTCCTGCAACTGGAGATTTCAAAGTTACTGGTAGCATTTCTTCTGAAATACCTATTCTTTTCATCATTTTATCTATCTTATTATTTATTTCTATTATTGTGGTGTAATCACTAGGAGCTTGCAAAAAAGCAAGTCTTGGTTGATTATATGTAAGAATATTAGCAAACAAATTATATTCTGGTGTTCCAGTTTTAATAATAAACATTTTTTCTTCAGTTTCTATGATGGATTTAGCCATCAAGAATACTGAAAGTTTACTTTTAAGTTCTTCATATATCTTATCTACTTCTATGACTCTATGGCTCTGATACCAAAAAGGATGTTAACGTTTAAAAGGAGCTTAACTTCGTCTGAATACTAAAAAAGGATGTTAACGTTTAAAAGGAGCTTAACTTCGTCTGAATACTAAGTTAAAAGTTTTAAAACTAAATGCAACTATTGTAAAAAATTCCTAAATTAAGAGAATTCAAAAACTGGCAATCTCTAGAGGCAATCTCTAGTTGTTACCTGTCTGGGCCCAGCACGCTTCCAATCCTTACGATTCTCCTTGTTCTTCTACGGCTTCACGGCTCTCCTCTGCCAACGCCAAACGAACACTGGATACTAATCAGGACTCCAGGAAATGGCTGAGAAATTCCAAGCAGTGTACAACTTAGAAGCTTTTCCAGAAGCTTTTGTTTATGATTCTCAGAACTCAGAAATTTTTGAACAATAATTTCACTCAGAAACAAATTTTTTATTGCTGATAGTGGAAAGTACAAATTTATTACAGAACAAGCTCACACACTCTAATTTACAAAGTACAAATATTATTGCTTTAGACTAACTGCGGATGCCTCCTCCGAATGTCTTCAGGGGGTTTTATATTTGCTATAAACCGCCTTTGTCCTTATCCGCACCATACTCGAAGCTTGTATGCTTTTAATTAATAGGTTCTACTTTTTAGGATGCTCTTTATATCTTGTCCCTTCACGTGGCTTTATTCTTCAGCAAATGAGTCTCTTCCCGAACTCTCTTCTATGTTGTCAACTTCATGAGAATCTCTTTTGTTCGAGGGTCCCACCATGTCTTGTGAATATTGTAGAGTCTCCCACTTTATACCGTGCACCAGGAGCTTCTTGATCATATCTTCTGATATATTCTTAAGAAAGTGTTTGTATGCATATTTATGTGTGGTCCAACTTAAAATTCTTTCAATAAATTGAATTACGTCTTCTTTTGCTCCAGCTTTAGGGACTTTACTAATTGTTAAAATCAGCTCATTTGATTCAGACTCATATGTCCATATATTGTTTGTCAAAGCTTCCAAAGTCCTTGATACTAGACTTGTTAATTGCTTAGCCCTTGTCACTGCTATAACATCTTCTTCAACTAAGAACATATTTTGAAAGAATTTTGGAGTTAACTTTTTTGACCCCATCTTCAGCTCTACCATAGACAGACAGTCTTTGCCTTCTTCCGGGATAACTTGATTACATACCAAATATATATTTCTGTGTTTAATTGCTTTGGAAAAAGTATATACTGCATTCCTTAACTTTGGTAGTCCTTTCAAATTATGAAGAGTACTATCGGTATAAATGCAGTAAATTAATCCTGCTTTGTATAAGTCTTTCACCAACATTGGATCAGCTTCTGGGTGAATATATACTTTGTTTAGATCATAACCATATCCTGAATATATTCCTTTAGCAGGGTACATTTCTAGTAATATAGGTTTTATCATTCTACTGAACCAATTGATAAATTCTTTATTTTGCTTTACCTCAGAGGGCTTATTAACTGATTCTTCAATAGTTTGCATTTCTTCATTTCTAATCATCTTATTTTGTACTTTTCTGAACATTTGCTCTGAATAAGATACCATGTGTTTAAAGAAGGATCTTATTTCCTCCTTTTTATCATCATCTGCTTTGATTAAATACTGCTCAAAAGCATCTTGTGCAATAAGTACTTCTCCATATAGTTCATCGAAGATGCTTAAATAATCAATTGTATCTTCATTGTTTTGTGCCATCATGCAATTCTCTGCTTAAAGTATCTGCAAGAAAGTTAGTTTTTCCCGAAATATGTTCAATATCAAAATTAAACTCAGAAAACCATGACTGCCATCTAATTAATCTTTTATTAGGTCCAATATCAGGGATTTTATTTTTAATTCTGGATTTTGCAGTAACAGAATCAGTGCGTATTTTAAAGGGTTTATTTAGATATAAATAAAAGGCTTTAATACTATTTTTAATGGCTAGAAGTTCTTTATCATTAGAGTGATAATTCAATTCACTTTGTTTAAATGTTCCAGATTTATATCTACACAATTTTTCTTGATTATTTCTTACAGCTACTAGGGCTGCTCCCCAATATGAATCAGAAGCATCAGTATATATGATTAATTCATCAGTTTCTAATGGCAAGGATAATTTAGGCATATATTCACAAACTTTTTTAATATGTTGAATATATTTTGTATCTTCTTCTGTCCATTGCCACTTATAATTCTTTTTAAGTTTTTGCTGTAAAGGAGCTCTTAATTTTGCTAACTTATTGATAAATATATCAGCATAATTAAGGCATCCAAGAAATCTTTGTAACTGTTTCATATCTTCAATTTGATCAGGGAATTCTTTAATTTTTGTAAGTATATGTGGCTGTAATTCTATGTCTCCATTATCTATAGTTATACCTAAAAAATCTATTTTTTGTACACCAATTATTGCTTTTTTAGCAGAAAGAGATATTCCTCTTTCTATACATGTATCTATAACTAGATTACAATGTTTAATATGGTCTTCTAAATTATCAGAAAATATTAAAATATCATCAACATATACAATACAATAATCATCATGTCTTTTTAAAACTTCATCCATCCTTCTTTGAAATATTTGTGGTGCATTTTTTAATCCGAAAGGCATAACTAACCATTCATATTGTCCTTGTGGACAACTGAATGCAGTATATGGTATAGATTCTTCTGTTAATTTTATTTGCCAAAATCCACTTTTACAATCCATTTTTGTAAACCATTTTTTATTTTGTATTTTGTTAATCAATACTTCTTTATTTGGTAAATAATATCCATCAAATATTGTAGCATCATTTAAAGCTTTGTAATTAAAAACAATTCTGGCTTTTCCTCTAACAATTTCACTATGTTTCCTGACTATAAATGCAGGAGAACTATGTGGACTGTTAGAAGGCCTAATTACTTTTAAATCTAAAAGTTCTCTAATTTGTACTTTAAATTCTTCTAAATCTTCTAATGAATATTTCATAGGTCTTACTCTAATTATTTTATTAGGGTCTTTTAATTTTATTGTTGCTAATGTTTTATCTTTATCCCAAGCTGCTAAAGGATTTTCATTATATGTTTCTTTAAATCTTTCTTTGATATTTTCAAGAGTATCAATACTTTCGAGGTATTTAGTGCCTCCGGTTTCGTTCAAACCCAGAACGGACTTGTAAATGGACTGTGTGTCTGACATTGGATTTTATTCTGTGTTGATTGATCTCTATTAAATATACATCTGTTTGGCGGTGGTGAATTTATTCTTTTGCTTAACGCCCTTCTCTGAAATGCACGAGCTCAGAGGTTGTATATCGATGGACATCAGTCGCATGGCATGAATTGCCTGTGTGGCATGCTAAGATGCAGTGATCAGGGCTTCTGTTGAAAAGAAAAGTCTTGTGGTGATGATCAAAGCACCGCCGGTGTGGCGTAGCTTTGTGTATAACGTAAAATCGCGAGCCTCACACCCCGGTATGAACCAGAAACGGGAGAGGACATCTGGGAGGGCCTGCGTTTCTTCCTAGCTAGGATGGTGTCAGTGACCTACCAGCCCTGACATTTATATACTTTTCACCTGTGTGGTTGTTGCTGTTGCGAGGCGCCTCAGTTTGATCGGACGATCCGGGTCCGATGGAGTCATTCGTTGGCTCGTTTACGCCCCAAAGGGCGGGGAGACGTAGTGTTCAGGCATAATAATCCACATCGGTGGACCGGCCCTAACGATCCAAGGCTTGCCTGCGCGCTTGCCTGAGACTCGGGCTAGGCAGTCTCGAATTCGGTAAGGAATATCTTTTGCCTTGGTTCAGGACGGAAATCCAATTTCCAAATACGACATCGTGCGGTTTTGATTGTATACCTATATATGACGACATAGTGGTATGGGGCAGTAATGCCGTCTATGATTGATAGTTATGATTTGAAATTGTTTTCAAACATATAAACACTAGCAATAATATCAAATGCCTTTGTTTTATTCGTATCAAGCATATCTTGGCCGTTATAAGGTAAAAACTCTATCCTCCGGTTTGCGTTGCATTGTGTGATGGGAACTGAGTCTTATAATGGCTTCATTTTTATAAAATGCATTGCGTTGTTTAAAAGAAAGATTTGTTTTAAAGCACTGGCAATCCAATGGAGAAAACCCGTTCCACGAAAGTGGCGTGGTCCTGTGATTAGCCAAATTATATATGTGTTGAGTAGATTTCTCATACCAGTCCCATGACTGACTCGTAGTTTGTTTCACTTTCAAACTCGGGTGCCCCTTTTTCTACACGGGCAGCCTTGTATTCAGGTTTAGCTGACTTTCTCTGGATAGCTGGAGCTGAAGATGGATTCTATCATTTATCTCTTTTTATGTTGTTCAGCTCCTATTGTACATATTTTGTTTGTTTTCCGCTGTAGACATTTATGTATGGCTGAACTGTATTTGTACTAAGTATGATCTTGTATACTGCGTAACTCTGATGATTACTTTTACCTAGTATATTCTATTGTTCATTATCTGGTGTATTTATTTAATTCTGTTCTGCTATAATCTGTTTCTGTGTTATATTCCACGGATTACCCTTGCTACCGTCAGTACGGGGTTTGGGGTCGTCTCATTTGGTATCAGAGCTTTGGTTAAGCTTAGTTATAGAATATAACATTTGAACGAACTCGTCAGAAATAGAACCAGTAGTGTTCTAGGACGGGTAACTCTATATAGATAGGATTAGCAATATCCTAGTATGAGTAAAGCAGAATGAAATTACACCTCGATAGACACATTTACATTCAAGTATTTGTCTCTATATTTTGAAATATCTTTTCTGTTGACCTGACACTTTGTATGCTAATTGCAGACGCACTAGAAAATGAGTGACAGGAACAGAAGAAATAATCGTGTGACTCGACCAACTATTGAGCCAGTTGTGCTCCCGCAGCCAGAATCCGATATAGAAGTTCTATTCAAGAGATTTCGAAATCTTGGTGGATCGCCATTCTTAGGCAAGGAGTCCATTATGGAAACACAAGCTTGGATTCGTTCTGCAGAGAAGATCTTTGAGGGTTTAAAGCTGAGAGACGATCAGAAAAGATTACTGGCGTCTTCGGCACTCAAAGAAGAAGCTTTGTTTTGGTGGGATTCAGTTATTAAAGATAATCCAGAAGGTGATATCACCTGGGACAGATTCAAAGTGATTTTCTTAGAAAGATTTACTCCTCCCGAAGCAACCGAGCGACTATGTGATGAATTTTCTTATTTGATACAAGGTGATATGACCATCCCCGAATATCATAAGAAATTCAACGAACTTGCTCACTTTGCTCCTCATCTGATTCAAGATCCAAAGAGGAAAAATCTGAGATTTATTCATGGCCTGCGAAGAAAATATCAGAATAGTGTGATGAGGAATGTGAAATTTCCTTTCTCAGAAATGATATATATGGCTTATCAATACGAAGATCTCGACAGGAAGGGTTTGTTACCTAACGAAGAAGGGGTCAGTTATAGTAATGAAGATGAGCCTGAAACTGATAATCCCGAGGCCAGTGCGATATCTGAGGTGAGTAAGAAGCCCAAAGTCAATCGGAAAAGGGCTAGATCTGAAAAGGAACCAGCCACGACGGCCACCTGCTCTAACTGCAAGAAATCAGGGCATCTGACCAGAAGTTGTAAATCCTCGAAGAAGCGAAAGGAGGGTGGGTCTAAATCCAAGGGCAAGTTTCCTGTGGCTCGAGAGTGCAATCTTTGTCATCAGGCCGGTCATATAAAGCAAGATTGTTGGCGGTTAAAAAAGACCAAAGAGGCTCAGGTAAATGAAGTGGCCAAAGTGCCTGCATCTTCGTCTGCTCAGGAAAGGGCTGATGTTTTAGAAGGAATGCTTACTGTCAAAAACATTCCAGTCAAAGTACTGTTTGACACAGGCGCGTCACGAAGCTTTATTGCCAAGAGTGCAGCTAAGAAGCTGGATTTGAATTTGAGGAAGCTCAAGGAACCAATGACTGTCCAGAATCCGGTCGGGGGTTCTACCAATCTCAGTTGGATTTGTCCAGTACCTGTCTCCTTTTCTTGCTATAAATTCCCTATTATCTCTATCGTCATGAATTTTAATGAATTCGATATTATTCTGGGATTGGATTGGCTAACCAAATATGAAGCAGAGGTTAGATGCGCCGAGAGAGTTGTTAGGGCTAGGATTAAATCAGGAAGTTATATAACCATACCGTGTGAAAGTCAGAAATCTAATAGAAAAAACTTCTGGGCAGCTCTCGATGTTTCTCCAGCCCAAATAGAAAATATCCCTGAAGTTACAGAGAATATTCTAGATCTCATCAAAGATATCCCTGTCGTCAAGAACTATGCGGATGTGTTCGAAGAAGTTGTTCGCTTACCTCCGCAGAGGGAAATAGATTTCAAGATCGCCTTGATCCCCAATGCAAGGCCGGTAGTTCACGCTATTCGAAGAATATCCTTGAAAGAGAAAGAGGAATTAGACATTCAAACACGACAGCTAGTATGGGAAGGTCTGATCAGGCCTAGTTTCTCTGATTGGGGAGCAGCAGTGGTGTTTGTCCCAAAATCTGACGGTACTCTACGTCTATGTGTGGATTATCGTGATCTGAACAAACAGACGATAAAGAACAAATATCCATTGTCGCGGATTGATGATTTGTTGGATCGATTAAATGGCGCACAAGTATTTTCACGAATGGACCTAGCTACAGGTTTCCATCAGCTTCGAATTGCCGAAGAGTGTGTTCCGATGACAGCATTCAGAGGTCCCGACTTATTCTACGAGTGGTTAGTAATGCCGTTCGGCTTATGTAACGCTCCAGCCTATTTCGTCGATCTAATGAATAGAGTGTTCAGAGGGGTTTTGAATAAATTTGTTCTGGTTTTCATTGACGATATTCTAATCTTCTCTAAATCAAAGGACGAACATGAAAAGCATCTGGAACAGGTTCTAGAAATTCTGAGAAGGAATGTATTGAAAGCCAAATTTTCCAAATGTATCTTCTGGCAAGATGAAGTAAAATTTCTAGGCCACGTTGTATCGAAAGAAGGAATTGCTGTGGATCCAAGCAAAATCACAGCTATTCAGAATTGGAAACAGCCCAGTACCCCCACTGAAGTCCGCAGTTTTCTCGGATTGGCTAGCTATTACCGGAAGTTCATTAAAAACTTTTCGAAGATATCTGGTCATTTAACGAAGCTTACGAAGAAGCACTCTAAATTCAAATGGACTCCAGAAAGTGAGGTGGCTTTTGAAGAGCTAAAATTAAGACTAACGACTGCTCCAGTGTTAACCATCATCGATGGCAACCAGGATTTGAAAGTCTGGACTGATGCTTCTAGAGAAGGCCTTGGCGCAGTGTTAATGCAAAGAGGCCAAGTGATTGCTTATGCTAGCCGTCAACTGAAGCCGCACGAGAAGAACGACGTAACTCATGATCTTGAGTTATTGGCTATAGTGTTCGCTTTGAAAATCTGGAGACACTATCTTCTGGGTGAGAGATTTGAACTGTTTACAGATCATCATTCGCTAAAGTATCTGTTCACCCAGAAAGACTTGAATCTGAGGCAGCAACGTTGGCTAGAGTTTCTTGCAGCATATGACTTTGAAATTATATATACTCCAGGAAAAGCCAATGTCGTGGCCGATGCGCTGAGCCGAAAGAATGTAATGATCGCCAGCTTTATTATCACGACTTCCTTGATTGACAAAATATCTATTATTCAGAAAGAGTATAACTTTATTAAGGACATGATTAAAAGAATTCAGAAAGGCGAACCCTCGTGTTTTCAAATAGATAATGACGAGACCCTGAGATTGAAAGGAAGGATTTGTGTTCCTAACATTCCCGGACTCAAAAGGGAAGTGTTAGAAGAGTGTCACAAGTCCAAGCTGAGTATCCATCCTGGTGTGGCCAAAATGTATAACGATCTCAAACGAACATTCTGGTGGAAGGCTACGAAAAGAGACGTTTCAATATACGTTAGTCGATGCCCTACTTGCCAGCTAGTCAAGAGCGACCAACAAAAACTGGCTGGATTGTTGCAACCGCTAGAAGTTCCAGGCTGGAAGTGGGAACATATTTCTATGGATTTCATTGATGGTCTGCCCAGAACCAGAAAAGGGAATGACAGTATTTGGGTGGTCGTAGATCGCTTCACGAAGACTGCCCATTTTATACCTGTCAGATCAAACAGAACTGCTCAGAGTCTGGCGCAGATATACTTCAGGGAAATAGTTAGACTACATGGAGTGCCGCTCAGTATAGTCAGTGATAGAGATTCAACATTCACTAGCAAATTCTGGGAGGCGTTTCAAGTCGAGCTGGGAACGAAGTTGAACTTGAGCACCGCTTATCATCCTCAGACAGACGGTCAAACTGAGAGGGTGAATCGTATTTTAGAAGATCTATTGCGGGCTTGTGTTATAGATTTCGGTGGATCATGGGAAGACCATCTGCATTTGGCTGAATTCTCGTATAACAACAACTACCAGGCGAGCCTGACAACGTCGCCATTCGAAGCGTTGTATGGTAGACCGTGCCGATCTCCTGCTTGTTGGGTCGAACCCGGAAATAGACTTGTGTTGGGTCCTGATATGATTCGAGAAGTTGCCGACAAAGTCGATTTTATCAAGAAACGATTACTCGCCGCTCAAAGCCGACAAAAGAGCTATGCCGATAGAAGAAGAAGAGATATATCCTTTGATGTTGGCGACTATGTATATTTGAAAGTATCGCCGATGAGAGGAGTAATCCGGTTCGGTAAAACTGGAAAGTTAGCGCCCAAATTCATTGGTCCTTTTCCTATTCTGGAACGGATCGGAACTCTCGCTTATAGGGTTAAATTGCCTGACTGGTTGCCTGGAGTTCATGATGTATTTCATATATCTCAACTTCGAAAACACGTTCATGATCCAGACTTGATCGTGGAAGAAGCAGCTCAACAGGACATTGAAATTACTCCAGAATTAGCTGTGAGAAGAGAGCCGCTAAAGATTATCGGCAAAGAAACCAAAGAACTGAGGAACAAGAAGGTTCACTTAGTCAAAGTGCAATGGAGTGGAGATCCGCGAGATTGTACTTGGGAAACTGAGGAGAGCATTCAGAAAGCCTATCCCAGATGCCGAGTAGATATCTCTGATTGACTCCGATGCAAGGTACATTTACCCTACTTTGCATTACCATTTAATTCTCTACTCTGTTGTTATTTCCTTTCCATGGATGTGCACTTTTAAATCCTATGGTCTGAATGATTTAAAAAAAAGAGTATAGAAAGTGATTAGTATATTTTTGAAAGGTCGAAAACAATTGGATTGGTTGTTGTGTTGTGTGGTTGTAGATTTATCAAACCACTTTCGACTTTGTTCCTTTTCAGGGACGAAAAGTTTTAAGTGGGGGAGATTGTAATGACCCAGAAAATCTGAACCAATTTAAATTTTTTAAATTGGCTAAAATAATGGATTTTAAATATTTAAAATAAATATTTTAAATAATAGAGATGAAAACTGAGTTTGAATCGACGATTGAAAACGAATATAATTAATTATAATTATAAACAAGGCCTGAAATGGCGCTGCAGTTTCAAAAATTGAATTCAAACTTTGTCGGACTGTACCGGGTGCAAAACAAAACGGATTTTAGCGAAACCAAAAATATTTAAATCTGTTAGTAAATACCTTTCTAACGAATCCGAAAAATCGAATTTTCATAGCGGAAAGCAAAAGTTATGGCCGAATGAATTTTCAGAAAGGTCGCTATGGAATTTATATAGCCCGAGAAATTGGCCATTTTGCATACGACCTCAGAATTCGACGAAACCACTTTTGTTGGATCCGGAATGTGAAGTTATTGCTAGGTTTCAAATTTCATTATTTTTTAAGCTGATATGTGAGCGTGGCAAAGGAAAATGTGTTTTGGTCAATTACAGTTAAATTGGATCGACCAAAAATGGGCCTTTTTGCAAACGGTCTCAGAATTCGACGAAACTAGTTTTGTTGGGACCGTATCGTCAAAACATAGCTAGATTTATTTTTTTGGAATTTTTCGAATCAGTTTGTGGCCCTGGCAAATTGAAATGTACGTTCAAATTAAATATTGAATGTATTATACTTTAATCTGAAGGAAAACTGACTGAAACATTCGAATGGGCCTTCGAAACATATCCCATCGTGTCCGAGATGGGGGTAAAACGCTAGGGGCGACAGTCGTTGGGTTTGATAAGGAGTTCGTTCAAGAAAAACCCTATTTTTAAATTTAATATATATCGACCAATCACGAAATTCAATTCATTAATTTAAAAAGAAAATAATAAAAACCCCATAATAGCTGCGATCGACGGCGGGAGTCATCCGATTCTTCCCGGTCAGATTTCTCTCTCGTTTCTCAACGAAATCGAGCGTTGTTGGATCCATATCGAAGCTCTCGATCTCCTCTTTGAATCCATACCCATTTCATGATTTATCGTGGCCTATAGGAGGAGAATCACCTCCTCAAAGTCGCCGACTTTGAGCCGCCGCCCCGACAGCCAGGCACCACCGAACACGACTGGACCACCACGCGCAGGCGCGCGCTTCCTCCCTCCTCCACGCTGCACCACCCGATCCTCCTATCGACCACCGGTTTGTGCGAAAAGTAGATCCCTAGTTTCGAACAGTTTTCTGAGCTAACGACCTTGTTTATTTTCAACTGATTTTCACACTTTTAAGTGTTGCAAACTTTGAAAAATCGTATCTTTTTCGATCGTTAACGAAATTCGATGAAACAGGAAACATCGTGACCGTGTGGACTTCTTTTGCATTTTAGAAGAGACCGCATATTTTTCTGAGCCTTCTGCTATTTTTGGTGGAGTGGAACCCAATGTGAGATTTCTAATTTATAAACGATATGGAAAACGACGATGTATAAATTATATAGTCGATGTATGAGTTATATAAGCGTTGTACACCTCTTGTATAAGCGTTGTATAAGTTGTACGTTCGATGTATAAGTTATATATGCATTGTACAAATTATATATGTGTTGAAATAGAAGTGAATTGCTATATATATATACGCCCCTCGTCCACAAGCCATGGACGATATTTATTGGTTGTGATTGGTGTGAAAATTGATTGATTGTGGTTGAAAAATACCCATTTGTGGTTGAAAAATATTTGGTTGAAACCACATAGGATTAGTTTGTGGGAATGAAATAAATATATACATGCCGTCTGCGTGTGAACTAGATGCATGATCCCCATTGTCAAAAACCGCGAGGTTTTAAGGTAGAGCGAGGAGCCGTACTAGGGACGGTCCCGGTTTTAACTACCCTGCCGTTATGCTGCCGAAATTTTGAATAATATTCATGTGTTTGAATTATTTTCATTTGCTGAAACTATATTTATTTGTTGAATAGAAAACCTTCACGTGTTGAATCGATATTCATTCGTTGATTAGAAATTCATGTGTTGAATTGTATTCGTGTTTTAAAAATAAAAATCCAACGGTTGGATATTCATTCGTTGATTAGAAATTCATGTGTTGAATGGTATTCGTGTTTTAAATATAAAAATCACATTTTTGTCTATATATATAAACTATAGAAAACCTTCATGTGTTGAATCGATATTCATTCGTTGAATAGAAATTCATGTGTAGAATGGTATTCATATTTTGAAATAAATTGTTTTATAATAAAAATCACCTTTTTATCATTTATATGGGCTATGTAAAATAATCTCGTTTTAAAAGAAATTGTTTTATAATAAAAATCCTATTTTTATCACCTATATAAACTATATAAAATAATAGTGTTTCGAAATGAATTGTTTTACAATAAAAATCACATTTTTATTATATACATGAATTGTTGAAATGTGAAGTGTTAAAAATAGCAACTCGTTCAAATAAATATGCATGAGTTGAAATATTCATTAATTAGCTAATGATATGATTTTTGCCTACGCATGCAACATTAGAATGAATGGTGTTTTTAAACCAAATGGAATCGAATATGAAGTTGAATGGAAAATGATAAGTGATAAGAACTGTATATATGTACATGCATATTTATTGAACATGTTATAGCAAAGGGGGCTAGAGAAGAGGAATAAAATTTTGTGCCCGACAAATAGGTACACATTTACTGTTTTGTTTGGGTGATGATTTTATGAGCCTGTTGGCTAGCCGCTTAGCTTTTTCTTTTTCTTTTGACATGAGACGCCCGTGTGGCTATTTGAGAATTTTCCCAGCCCCTCCCGTACAAAGGAGGTTATGGCGAAATTTTCCAAAATTTAAAGGCGTTAGTGAAATATTTGAAGTGAAAACGATATTGAAATTGTTGAATGAACTATATTTATATAAATATATAAATAATAATAAAATTAAAACGAAACATGACCGTGCAGTTCGTGTTTTGAAACTGTGATTTCAAACAACTAGTGCGGGAAATCCGACCATTGGATTTTCCCGAAACCGCAACCGTTGGGTTCGCTTTGGAAATATCTTTCCAACGGCACCAACTTTGTAAAAATCCAACGGTTGGATTGTCTGGAATGTTTAATTCAAATCTGAAGAAAAACGGCGCCAGAATCGATTATATATATAAATATAATTATATTTAATCGAATAACGACGCTGCAGTTCGTATTTTGAAATCGAAACTTCAAACGATTGTACCGGGAGATCCGACCGTCGGATTTTCCCGAAACTGGAACCATTGGATTCGTTTTGAAAAGATCTTTCTAATGATGTAAATTTTATGAAGATCCAACGGTTAGATTTTCATATATGTGTAAATCAAATCTGAAGAAAAACAGCGCCACGGCCGCGTTATGGCCCGAAGCGTCGTTTTGAATAAATGGGCTATTTTAAAATAAATAAAAATGGCGATAAATCGTTATAAAATATTATAAACAATATGGATGTGATTTATAAATTAACTGAAGGTTGGCTAAGTTGAATGGTTTCCTGGATGTTAATCTGATGTTGGTTTCGGCCTTCGGGGTTAATATTTGGAAAATCGTTCTCTTACTGATTGACGATTAGTGACTAATGAATTGATATGATGCGTGTATATGTTGGTGTTGCACTTGTTTATTATATACGCGAGTTGCTCAGAAAGGCCGGGTTTTTCCCATTCTGAATAACTGAGTCGACGATAATAAATCGAAGATGAAGACGATGGTCGAAGACCGGAGATCTTCACCTCGTTTGGATGGTAACCGAGGTCCTGATTGGGAGGCATCCCGAAATATGGATAATGAGTGGTGATCGTCTAGACGTACGTGGTGATCAATGGGTTTGCGAGGTATTTAGTGCCTCCGGTTTCGTTCAGACCCAGAACGGACTTGTAAATGGACTGTGTGTCTGACACTGGATTTTATTCTGTGTTGATTGATCTCTATTAAATATACATCTGTTTGGCGGCGGAGAATTTATTCTTTTGCTTAACGCCCTTCTCTGAAATGCACGAGCTCAGAGGTTGTATATCGATGGACATCAGTCGCATGGCATGAATTGCCTGTGTGGCATGCTAAGATGCAGTGATCAGGGCTTCTGTTGAAAAGCAAAGTCTTGTGGTGATGATCAAAGCACCGCCGGTGTGGCGTAGCTTTGTGTATAACGTAAAATCGCGAGCCTCACACCCCGGTATGAACCAGAAACGGGAGAGGACATCAGGGAGGGCCTGCGTTTCTTCCTAGCTAGGGTGGTGTCAGTGACCTACCAGCCCTGACATATACTTTTCACCTGTGTGGTTGTTGCTGTTGCGAGGCGCCTCGGTTTTATCGGACGATCCAGGTCCGATGGAGTCATTCGTTGGTTTGTTTACGCCCCAAAGGGCGGGGAGACGTAGTGTTCAGGCATAATAATCCACATCGGTGGACCGACCCTGACGATCCAAGGCTTGCCTGCGCGCTTGCCTGAGACTCGGGCTAGGCAGTCTCGAATTCGGTAAGGACTATCTTTTGCCTTGGTTCAGGACGGAAATCCAATTTCCAAATACGACATCGTGCGGTTTTGATTGTATACCTATATATGATGACATAGTGGTATGGGGCATTAATTCCGTCTATGATTGATAGTTATGATTTGAAATTGTTTTCAAACATATAAACACTAGCAATAATATCAAATGCCTTTGTTTTATTCGTATCAAGCATATCTTGGCCGTTATAAGGTAAAAACTCTATCCTCCGGTTTGCGTTGCATTGTGTGATGGGAACCGAGTCTTATAATGGCTTCATTTTTATAAAATGCATTGCGTTGTTTAAAAGAAAGATTTGTTTTAAAGCACTGGAAATCCAATGGAGAAAACCCGTTCCACGAAAGTGGCGTGGTCCTGTGATTAGCCAAATTATATATGTGTTGAGTAGATTTCTCATACCAGTCCCATGACTGACTCGTAGTTTGTTTCACTTTCAAACTCGGATGCCCCTTTTTCTACACGGGCAGCCTTGTATTCAGGTTTAGATGGCTTTCTCTGGATAGCTGGAGCTGAAGATGGATTCTATCATTTATCTCTTTTTATGCTGTTCAGCTCCTATTGTACATATTTTGTTTGTTTTCCGCTGTAGACATTTATGTATGGCTGAACTGTATTTGTACTAAGTATGATCCTGTATACTGCGTAACTCTGATGATTACTTTTACCCAGTATATTCTATTGTTCATTATCTGGTGTATTTATTTAATTCTGTTCTGCTATAATCTATTTCTGTGTTATATTCAACGGATTACCCTTGCCGTCGTCAGTACGGGGTTTGGGGTCGTCTCATTGGGTTTGTCGTGAATGGTGTCTTCATTAACACTGTTCTTAAGCCCAGTTGAGAAAAGATTAAATCTTTTTATTTAGATTTAATGAAGTGTACCAATTAAATAATATATAATTGGAATTGAATTGGTATTGATTTTAGGGTTTATCGTGAACAGTGTTTTAAATAACACTTGTTCTTTAATCCGATAATTAATGGAATGTGATTTTGGGTTGTCGTGAACGGTATCTTCAATAATACTGTTCTTAGACCCAAAGGAGTTAAGAAAATCAGAAACTAACCGGGGATTGGTTAAGTTGAATGATTTCTGGGGTATTGATCTGATGTTGGTTTCGGCCTTCTGGGTTAATACTTAGGGAATTTCTCACTTGCTAATTTACGGTTAGGGACTGATTGAAATGTGTTGTGATTTTGGGTTTATCGTGAACCGTGTTTTAAATGACACTGATTCTTTAACCCAGTCACAGATTAAAACTAAGTGGAGTTTTAATGAATCTTTAATTAGATTGAAATAATCGAGGATGGAGTATCACCAGTTTTGCTCCAGGCGTTAGTTAAATCTTTAATTAGATTTGAACGTGAAATGGTAATTGAATTTACCGATAACACCGTGGTGTTAGATATGAAGTATAACCAGTTTTACTTCATGGGATGAATAGGTTGGGATTGGGAAATTAAAACAAATGCTTACTTCGGTAAGGTTCGTTAATCCCGACTAGTTGAATTGAAATTCAAAAGAAGATTAAAGAATAAATTCAAGGGATTTATCTTTGATAAAATAAATGGGAACCTTTCCCTATGAATGTGAAATTTAGAAACTAACTGTCGGTTAGCTAAGCAGAATGGTTTTCTGGATATTGATCTGATGTTGGTTTCGGCCTTCGGGGTTAATATTTGGGGAATTATTCTCTTGATTAATTTACGGTTAGTGACTGATGAATTGGAATGAGGCGTATGTTGTGTTTGTGTAACACTTATTTATTATATACGCGAGTTATTCGGATAGACCGGGTTTATCCCATTCTGAGTAACTATTACGACGATAAGTCGAAGATGAAGACGGTGGTTGAAGACCGGAGGTCTTCAAGTCGTTTGGATAATTACTGATGATCTTGATTGGGATGTACACCCAAGAAGATAGAAACAGTTGGTGATCATCCAGACGTACTTGGAGATTGATGGATATGCGGGGTACTAGGTGCCTCCGGTTTCGTTCAGACCCAGAACGGACTTGTAAATGGACTGTGTGTCTGACATCGAATTTCATTCTGTGTGACTGATATCGGTTGCATAGAGTGGTTTGCCTGTGTAGCATGCTAAGATGCAAATGATCAAGGCATCTGTTGAAAAGCAAAGTCTTGTGGTTGATGATCGAAGCACGGCCTTTGTGGCGTAGCTTTGTGTAACGTTTACTTCGCGAGTCTCACACCCGGTATGAACCAAAAACGGGAGACGGACCTCAGGGAGGACATGCGTTTCTTTCTAGTTAGAAGTGGCATCAGTGGTTTTACACGCCCTGACGAGTTTGACTTATGTGGTTGTTGCAATTGCGAGGCGCCTCGGTTTGATCGGACGATCCGGGTCCGATGGAGTCATTTGTTGGCTCATTTACGCCCCATAGGGCGGAGAGACGTATTGTTCAGGCATAATAATCCACATCGGTGGACCGGCCCTGACGATCCAAGGCTTGCCTGCGCGCTTGCCTGAGACATGGGCTAGATTGTCTCGAATCGGTAGAGGACTATCTTTTGCCTCGGTTCATAGATGGAAATCCAATTTCCAAATACGTGATTTTGCGGTTTTAATTGTAGAACTAGTATGGCGACATGATATATGGTACCCATGCCGTCTATGATTGATACTTATGATTTGAAGTTGTTTTGACACTATACACTTATAATAGTATCAAATGATTTGTTTTAAACGTACTAAGCATGTTTGGCTATTATAAGGGAAAACCCTATCCCCCGGCTTGCGTTGCATTGTGTGATAGGACCTGGGTCTTATAATAGCTTCATTTTTCTTTATTTAGCATTGCGTTGTTTGTTCTATGCACTGGTATTCTTGGGAGGGAACCCGTTCCGTGTTATACGGCGTGGTCCCTTGATTTACCTTACTTTGAAAATAAAGATAAATAACTGTTTTAGTTCTCACACCAGTCCCATGACTGACCTGGAGTTTATTGTTTTAACCTAAACTCTGGGTGCCCTTATTTTGACACGGGCAGCTAGTAGTTTTGGTTTTGCAGATTTATATCCACAGGATCCTGGTTTACAGCTGGAACGATATCCGGAAAGCTTTAATTTCGTATATCTCCTTCAGTTGTATTTTGTATTATTTTCCGCTGCTATGTATTTAAATGTAAGTTAAATCTCTGATATTTCTGTGTAATATCCATTCATACTCTGTATATTCTTGTAATCTGATGGAATTGTTGTAATATACAATGAAATGTTCTTCCGTCTGCGTTCTATTTTGTCGTGTTCTCAAAACAATCAGATGTTTCGAACGGTTTGGGTCGGTTTAGCAACTGATTCGGATCGAGCGAAATTCCTTGTTGTCACAGGGAAATCTTCGCCGTTTCTTCTTTCGTCACTTTCATCATCCGTAATCACTACATATATAAAAATCACATTTTTACTTCGCTATTCAATATATAAAAATCACATTGCATAATTTTAAATTGGTTCAGATTTTCTGGGTCGTTATAGTAGTTTAGATGATTGTTGTAAGATTTATTCGCTATGTTACAAAATATTTCATGACTGACAATCACATCTATATGTCGCATAATTTCATACTTGCGATCAATTTCAATATATGCTTTCATGAGTATGAGTAACTCTGAAGAAGATCAACTAATGGTGCACATTTTAGTTTAGCAGTTTATTTTTGAAGTTAGAAAGATAAAAGGAAACATCTATAAGTTTTAGCATAAACTGGTTTTAAGAGATGAAGGGAGTTAGGAATACCAAGTTTAAACAATTTCAACAGTGACTAGACACAGTAGCTACGTTGTTTATAGTAAATCAATGACCAAGACAAGGTAGACACTGTAGCCATGTGGAAAAGACCAGACCAAAAGGGATATTTTCTATCCCAATCGCATTTTAGTATTCACAAACTTCTATATAAGCGTAAGATTTTTCTTCATAATTATCAACTTCTTCATTCGTACTCCTCATAATAATGACTTTCTAGACATCGTCTATTGACTCTGAAGAAGGCTACATTCCTACTGAGAGCCCATACACCGATGACGATTGGAAAATCAATTATCAAAATTAGCACTATAAGGACATTGGCCCCGAGTCCTAGATCTTGACTAACTTAGACTTCAAGAGATGTTCAACAACTATATGAACTTAGGGTTGTCGAACCTCTACATCAACAAGTGAATGTTCAACCTCCTTAACAATAAAATGAAAACCAGGTACTAAATTTCCAACTTTCTATTAAACAAATGGTTGTGATTTGTATCCAGTTTGTCGTCATTGTGGTATGAGGTTGAACTTTTGGTTATGGTAGATGGAGAAAATATAGGTCATATGATCCAATTATGTCCCTTCTAGACAAAAATGGAATGGATAAACGACTGTTCGGGTCCAAGGGGCATAACATACGCAAAATAATTGGAACAAGAAATAACATGTCTCATAAATGCCATTAAAAACATGTTGTTTTGTCGTAACCAATGGTTTATTTGTGTTAATTGTAATTTTTTTTATTGTTTCTTGTAATATTCAAGTATTTGTATAGTGTATGTTCCGTAAGTAAGTTTGTTATCCGGTGTAATATTTACATGGGTTAAATAAAGTTTGCAAAGACTTTGTTCATACGTAATTATTTGAATAATAAATAACAATCCAAGTCTTAAAAATCTATTTATCTGCCAAAACACTAGAAAGGAGACATGTTACTGTATACGTAGATGTGACAAAATACCATAGAGGGGACATAACGCTGTGGATGTGACAAAACACTATAGATGGGACATAACACTACAAATCGAACATAAATCATCTCTTCCTTCACATTGGCATACTTTGAATAACAATTCTCAATCATCTTCTGGTCGTATACTACTTGTATGGGACTCAAAAGTTTGGAGTATTGATACTATCGCATCATCCTTCCAACATATCACAATGCATGAAAACAACATTGGTGGTTTTGTTATGACCTTCATTGTTGTAGACGTTAGTAATTCTTATCATGACAGACAACTTTTGTTGAAACTTCTATAACAAGAATCACTCAACATTTTAAACACATGAATTTTAATGGAAGATTTAAATAATGTGTTATCCCCGTACTATAAACAGGGTGGTCTGCCAATACCTTATCAGCAGCTTCGTGAATTTCAAAACTTTCTGATACATTCTGTTTTATCAGAGATTAAGCCTTTAGGATTCAAATTCACATGGAGTCGTAAAGGAATAGCAACTCACATTGATAAAATTATTATAAACCATTCATGCTTGCAGCATTTCCTTCACATTAAAGCACTTTCTCTATCCAAATCTTCCAGTGATAATAACCATATCCTCTTAGAATTGATTCCCACTCCACATCTTAAGGGGTTCCCTTTTCGATTCAAGAATGAATGGCCAAAGCTCGAAGGTTATAAGGAATGTATTCAAAAGGGATTAGTTGCTTCTACATGGGGATTTCCCAATTATTAGTTCTTGTGCAAATTCCAAGCTTGTAAAAAAGAGTTAAAAGAATGGAATCAAATTTGTGATAAGAATGAGGGTTTTTTGAGAAATGTTGAACAACAATTAATGGCATCAGAATCTGAGGTTGACCTTTTTCCAGAAAATGAAATGTTATGTGAAGACTACTTGAAAGCAAAGCAGCAAGTTAAGAATTTGCAGAGTGTTCAAGTAGGCGGTTTAAAGTAGCAAGCCAAAGTGGATTGGCTCCAATAAGGCGACACTAACTCAATTTTTTTAATTCCAGAATGTCAAGTAGACGGTTTTATAATCATATCAGGGCTTTAATTCAAGCTGATGGTCAGTTGCTATTCAATTCGGATGGCATTAAAAGGGAGGCGGTTTCTTATTTCACTTCATTATTCAATGGTCCTATTCCCACTACATTCCAAAATTTTCAACCTATATCTCTAATCAATTCTTCAGGCCAAAATTTCTTGCTTTAGGATATCTCAATCGATGAAGTTAGACAAGGTACTTTTTCAGTCACCGATGATTCTCGTCTAGGTCCCAATGGAATAAATGCAAAAAAAATTAAGCTACACTGGGATGACTTGAAAAATGATTTACATGCAGCACTCATAGATATTTTTAAATCAGGTAAACTCCCCAAACCTATTAACCATAAAATTATTAGTTTGATTCCAAAACAAGACAGACTAACCAATATATCACATTATCGACCTGTATCATGTTTTAGTATGCATTACAAATTTTTTACTAAGATATTATGCTATAGGTTGAAGTAGTTCCTATCTCATCTAATCTCAGAAACTCAAAGTGCATTTATAAATGGTCAATATATTGGTGGTAATATTTTATTAGCTCATGAGCTCTTGCGTGATTTTAAGAAAAGAGGCACTATTAAATTTTGTATTAAAGTGGACCTTCAAAAGGCCTATGACATGGTGAGCACAGAATTTATTTGCTTTGTAATGGCACAAATGCAATTTCTTGCACATTTCATCAATTTGGTATATGAATGTATGTCCAACACGACTTTCTCCATTCTTATACAAGGTATACCTAAAGGCTATATTACATCTACTCAAGGCATTCGCCAAGGGGACCCCTTATCGCCTTATTTATTTACATTGGCAATGCAATATTTTAGTTACCTTATAGACGAAGCTGTACACTTGAAATTTTTTACTCCTCCTTCTTTGATACATCCATGCATATCACATCTTCTCTACGCGGATGATTTGCTGATTTTCAGTAGATCTTCAACTTTAAATGTCGCCACCTTAAGCACATTTTCAACAAGTTAGCTAAGCATGATGGATTTAATATTAATGTTCATAAAACCAAGATTTACTTTAGTGTTTCTACCTCGAACGCTTCTTCGTTGTTGGATATTCAGGGCTTCGAACAGGGCAATTTACCTATTACTTACTTCGGAGTACCTTTGTCATCTAATTACCTTCACTACTCCGAATGTCATTCTTTGATTCATTGAGTACAAAGCAAGATTTAGGGTTGGGAAATGAAATTGCTATGCTTTGCAGGCCAAGTAAAATTGATCAATTCAGTGATCACTCCCACAGTTTTATACTGGCTATTTATATATCAGATTCCTAAATTTACCCTGAAAAAACTACAAGCTTTATATGCTGAATTTTTTTGGGGAGGAGCATCACACAAGATTGCATGGAGTAATCTCAGTAAACCTAAAACCAAGGGAGGAATAGGCTGAAAAAACTTCTCTGACCTTAAATGTTCTGCCTATATCAAACTTCTATGGAACTTCTTAGTAAAGAAATCTCTATGGAGCCAATGAATGAAGTCAAAGTATTGCTGCAATGGGAAGCAATTCTGGACGATGGCTATTGATAATAATGCTTCATCCACGTGGAAGTCCTTGCTTTGACTTCATACAAACTCCAAGCAATTGTTTTACAAAGAAATATCAAATAGAGAAGATACTTTTCTTTGGACAGAGACATGGATTAACATCCATCCTAATCAATTAATATCAATTATTGGTAATCCTAATCAATTAGTATCTACCATTATTCGAAATGGAGCACTGCAACCTTCTATCCATCCTGCTACCCGAAAATTGATTTATGAAATATCTTCCACTCCACTACTTAATGATAACATTCAAGACACTTATGTTTGGGGAGACGGTGGTGCCTTCTCTTTCCACGAAGATTGGGAAGATGTACGAAGTGCATGTAATTACGACCCCATATTCTCTTTTGTTTGACATAATAACAAAAGTAAAAGGATGTCTTTTATCTCTTATCTTGCCATCATGGGGAGGTTAAACACAAGAGACCGATCACATCATTACACCATTGCTACAAACACAGAATGTGCCTTGGGTGAACATCACTCTGAATCCATTGAACGCCCATTCTATCAATGTGAATATTCAACATATATATGGTGTTCATCAAAGAAAAAACTTCTTATATACCCTGACTTACTACCTTCACTGCAACAAGAAGCGAACCTACTTCACTCAACGTTCAAGAATCATGACCAAATATGAGATTTAGCTTGCGCGGCTTTCTCAGCTTCTATCTATTACATGTGGAAGGAAAGGATTCATCGTTTTTTCAGCACCAGAAGATCCATTACACAACGCAGTTAGTTCGAGTTGAGAAGGAGATTCTCTATCTTACCAGAAACAATGGAAGTACCACACACCGAAATTCGCGAAATATTCAAATTTTGGAGTGCTGGGGAGTTCTTTTGAACGATAATGGATAGCCATTTTGTTAAGCAGATTATGAAGGAGAAGTGTTTGGGTTATTTTGTTTGATGGGCATTATGGGCCTTAAGCGAGTTGTTTTGTCGTAATTATTCTTTGATTTTTTAAAAGTAATGTTCTTGTAAAAACCAAATTTTTATGTATTTCCCTATAAAGCACCCATCTAGGTTAGGGGGTTACCAGGTTTTAACGAGGCATATAAAGGTGGTGTTGAATTGTTTTTTCGAATAAAGCGTACAATTTTTCAAATATATATATATATAATATGTCATAAAGTTCATTTAACTTTACATGTGTGAACATCATATGAGAAAATATGACACCATCAGGTTACAATAAGCTGATGCATATACGTGTTGTATAATGTATACAAATGAATGAAATTTTATTTGTTTTAGCTAGAGGAAAATAATGTGAAGGGCAAAAAAAAAATAGCCAAAAGGCAATAAAAATAGCCATAAGGACAAAGTTTAGTGTAAAGTATGAAATTATAATGGTCCCCTGAATTCCTCCCTTTGCACTAAAAATTGTCCTTGAGGCTAAAATTTTAGGCTCTTGTCCTTATGGTTAAATTTTTAGTTGATTTTGTCCTTATGCCTAAAAATCTTGTTTAGTTACTACAAAATAGTTTTGTATCAAAGGTGTCCACAAGGCTGCATATATGATTTTCATTAACTTGCCCTACACTAAAGGTTTTCAAATATGAATCTCACACATTCAATGTATGTGTGCATGACCAAAACAATAGTATGTACATAACAGTGTGTGCTTAAGAAGGATGAGCAAGTCAAAATCACTTATATATACACACACACACACACATGTATAATTGTTCATAAAGAACAAATATGAATCATATATATAAATATATATGTATACAAGGTAATACATTTATAAGCAGTGGTTTTAAATTTCTAAGGTACATAAATATATAAATTAACATTATGCACATTTTAAGGAATTAAGAGTGCAAATCATATCTGCATCTAAATTTCATCAATGTATATGTTTATATACATATATTCATGTACACAAAACATAAAAAATACCATGAATTGTATTTCTATACGCAAGCTCAGGTTAGCTGATATATATATAGACACACACACACACACACACACATATATATATATATATATATATATATATCACTATATATATGTATATATACACACAGACTAATTGTGATATATCCATCAAATGGTGTATAAATCAGCATGGTATGTACATAACAGTAAATATGCTTGTATTTATGTAGCTTATTCATATGTGTATTTTCATACAATTATGTATTGTATTATTCATCTATATGAATAGTATATATTGATCCATCTTGAACTCATAAGCAGTTTAAACACTTATGCATATTAATAGGAGAAATGTGTTTTCTGGAACAAATATTTTGTAGCAGTATATAAAATAATTTCAAACCAACTTAGTATTTTATACTATTATCAAAACAGTATAAAATCAAAATAGAAACTCATCTTCTTGAAAAATTTGAAACACTAGCAGTATATTGACATATTTAAAATCATAAATATAGAATTAGTACACAAATCTCCACGTGCATCTCTACATAGTATATCAAATATATACATACATACATACATATGCGTATATATATATACATATATATATATGTGTGTGTGTGTGTAAATTTTCAAAAAAAAATATGTGTGTAATTTGTTCATAAACTTATATCATATACCAATTTTATAGAATAACAAATCACAATACATTTGTCATGATTTGAACTAATTCTAGTCCTTGTGTAGCGTCCCGAAAATTTCGACACCCAAATCTAGACACTAACACAACCCATGTCCAAACTGCAGTATCGAAAACCCTAGAAAGCTAGAAGAAAGAAGTTAGATGGTGAGATAAGAAAGAAATATGAGAATAGAAGAATAAGAAGAACTAACACAACACAGAGCCTCACATCGCAGCGGAACAAAATATAATATAGAAATAACTTTTATTGAGAGCTTAAAACAATACTTACAACTTCAGAGTACATCAATGCAACTGGACAGTTATAATGACCTGTCCTCAAATACATATAACACATAGCAGAACAATAACAGTTTAACACTATATGTTTGAACTCCTTGGGCTCATCTTTGGACTGCACAGCATCCGGTAACCTAAACCTGTACACCCTGGTCTAACCCAAGTATTACAAACACCGAGTCAGTCTGGTGAACCAGAGTGAGTAAAACACACTAAGTTTAAAGGGGTCATCCAACTTGATTTTTAAAGTTAAAATCCCTTTTGAAAGAAAAGGATAATCGTAAGACCAAATCCACACATAAATACAGATGGTTTTACCTTATGATAAGCTAAAATATTTTGAAATCAAATATTAGTCTGATAAAATAATAGTGTCTAAATACAAATAATTAGAATCTAGCAGAACGCTTGTATCTCACGCTCCACATATATAGTGTACAAAACAAAACCGCGGGCGCTTATTGTAGATTGAATTTCGACTATGACAAGGTATGGAACCACTTGTCGATAGTGTATCTCTAGAGCGGAATACACTTGGTTCAACAAGAACGTCATGCAACCCGGCCCTCACATAAGTGACCACTCATTTCGCTTGAGTGTATTGAATGTATATCACCAACGGTTGGGGTCAAACCACCATTTCCCGAAAAGAGTCAGTAACGAAATAGATTAAAGAAGAAAAAGGAATTTCTCTAGATAGGTGTTTATACACCCTAATGGGAGCGACCCACATAGCCATGCTGCCTACCCGATTTTTGTCATTTCTGGGTTGTTGAGGTTAAAAGTTAAGCATATCCTTCAGAATAACATATCTCTATCCACTTTGAATGTCAAATTGTCAGATCCGCCAGATATCACTAATTGACGTCCACAAAAATACTTTGGGTGTTAAGCAAGAGAAGGTGTCTTCTCCGCCCCCAACAGGAATACGTTTGAAGCAATCAACAGACATGACTCTTTTGGAAATACTCTGTCAGACATTCATCCATACAAGTTGTCCTGGGACTAGACAAACCGAAGGCACCCTCCTACCACATCCTAGGAATCACCCTATGGATTAGTAGCGAGTAGTCCTTGCAATCCGTTGATTCCAATCATGACAGAATCATTATCAAATATATATCTCTAGGGATCCGCTAGATAAATTCAACAATAGTTCCCCCGCTCATGAGGATTTACGGTCTTCATTGCTCCATCTCGATCAGCATCAGATATCTTCTTCGTTTACGTATCTGTTGGTTTGGAATGGTTTTCGAATATAAATTCGATCCCGGCCTTTTCGTACCAACAACGCATTGGGTATGATTTTGATAGTCAGTTATTTAACTATCGAAATAAACAATCATATAAATAAATAAATTCATTGGTTGAGTACACAACGTTAGTTGGCCATTAAAATAATATATCAGTTGTAATACCAAAAATAATGTCTCAGTTTTAATATATAAATATTCTCGAATCATTTCATTTACATACTTAGAAAAATGTCTTAAATTATATTCAGTTCCCGTTAACTACCATTTCAAACCATTTTTTACGACAATACTCATTTTCTAATATTTGTGAAATCGATTCAACTTATCATCGTAAACAATCGTTACGGTATCTTCCTTTATTTCATTATTTGAACACTCTAATCGTCACTTCCCTTTTCAGAATAAAATCATTCCAGATCCCATCTCTTTACTTTTGAGAATGTCGTTATATTTTCACAAATCCCCCATTATTTCATTTATTATGGAAATACCACTTCGTATTCTCAAGCCCCAATTTAATTCCTTTTAATCTGGCACCCCATCATATATATTCCCAACATTTTCAAATAACATTATGTTATTATTTCTCAAAATAAATTACTACTAACATTTTCCCTATCACAACTAATATCATCCTTCGATAATCCTGAATTCGTTCAAGTTGGGGTATTTTAATTATCTTTCAAACCTTGATCAACAACATTCTTACCTTAAGATAATATCAGTTATGATACCAAAACCAATATCCATTTTCATTATTAAACCAAATCCCATTTTATTTGTATCTTGATAAAATCTCATCTCTCATTTAATACAGCGAATTTATATCACACCATTATAACTCAATTCGCCTAACCACTTAAATTCAAATGTGGATTTCCATTTTTGTTTCCATTCCGTTTCCATTCGTATGTCATCTCTAATAACTCATTCCAATAATATTCAATAAATTTTGGGTTTTATAACTTCATTCAAAATAAAACCTCAGTAAGGATTTAATTTAAACTTCGAATTAAACTTTATATTATTATTTATATAAACTTGCTTGAAAACATCACTTTACTATAAGCAATGGTTTAAAACTTCATAACCCTTCATTTATACATTTTAAATCCCAAGGTACCACTTTGATCATCATCCAACAAATATCAACATTTTAAAATGGTTTAATTATCCATTAACTATTTTCATTAAATTAATAACTAGTTAAATAATTCCATTTTGAGTAACACAGTTGACTTAGTCGACTCTACACATAATTAACTCATTAATAAAATCTCAGTTCGTCTTTCCATTTAAATTAAATTTCAAATTAAATTAATTTAAATAATTCCATTTGATTATTATTAAATAATCAAATCAATATAATCTCATTTTTAATTTCTTCTTAAAAACAATTAACCTTGGTTATTAAACATCACATTAGTATCCGCTCACTTGCTTACCAGTCTTGTGAATATAAGAATCATTTAATAATTGAGATGAGCCATGTGCTTTGCACACGGTATAATTTGTTACAAAAATGGTGATTAAAACAATCAATATATATATATGGCTGGTTTATTTCCTTTTTAGAAACTTCATTTGAAATAATATATTTATAAATTTATATTAGATCATAAAATAAATTTCATAACTTAAATTATATCGATTCACCTGACGGTAAATCAATCTTTATAAAACAGTTTGTATTTTGGCCATCTGCTATAAATTCCTCAACTAATATCATGAATTGGTTAATAACAAATAGACGTTGAATTCATATTCAACAATCAATAATCCAATCATATTGGTTAAACAGTTCATGTAATGATCATATGCAAATAAATAAGCAATTCAACTGATAGTAGTAAACCAATTAATAACGATAATTCAAGCATTCAATTTAATTCAAATACGTTTATATTCTTATAAATGTAACCAAAAAAGTAGGTTACCCTACATCGGGAATAACCATTAAAATAACGGTGTCATTGCAGTTAAATTAAACAGCGTTTAATTTAAATAACAGATATAAAATATTTAACAAACATTCAAGCAATCATCAATCCAACAAATAATTAGCAAACATGGCATATAAATAATAAACCCGACTTATAAAAATTATAAGTGGGAGAACTGAGTGAGTTTAACACACCTTGGTTTCTTTTTGTTGTCGAAACGGTTCGTGTTACAAGCTTCCAACTGCATTCAACGCTATCTGTTCCCATTCCAAAATCTTACGTCCATTGATGTAACACCCCGAAATTTTAACAACACTAAAAGAGGATTAATTAAATAATAATTAATTTAATATTCAGAATTAAGGGAAACGGACTACACCATTGTGTCCGTATCGAAATTCTGGTCAAGATAGACATTTGGTTTGCGTAAAATGGATTGTATGAAGAAGTTATGAGAGTTTTAAGTCTGTATACACACAGAAAGAATATATATACACATGAGCCAGGGATGAGTCAGAAATTTATCCAGAACAGTTCAAATTCGAAAAATAAAAAGTGGTGGGAGATTTCCCGCTCTAAGGGGTCGACCCCCCTAGAGGGGTGTCGCCCTAGGGGTCGACCTATGGGTAGACCCACCCACAAGGGTGTTGACACCCCTAGGGCTGAGGTGGCAGTCAGTTTCAGAGGGTTTTGCAGCTATATATACGTGGCCATTCCTCATATTTTCTTCACTGGGCATTCATGGTGGCCAAACTCTACCGGTGTCGGAACTGAACCCATTATCTTCTTCAACTATCAGTTTTGCAAATCAAATTCTGAGATTCAACCATAGATTCAACACCAACTCCTTTTCTATCTTCTTATCAATCCAAACACTGTGAATTAGTTACTTTTAGGTTTAAATGAATAAAAGTAAATTGTGAAAGACTGTGATTTGGATATGTTGTAAACTACGAATCTATGCTAGTGTTCTTATAGTATGTCATGATAGATCTACTTCTCTAGATCTAATTCAATTGTGGTTATTCTATTATGTCGCCTTTGTGGATCTTGATTTGTAACTATATCGTGGTTAATGTTAATTTGGACAGCTATAACATTGGTTAGATCTAATTCTTTATGTAAATCACCTTTCACCTGTCATATTGCAGTAAATTTAGATACGTTATAAATTGGACATGTGAATCCATATTTAGATCTAAACATGCTACTATGTCACCCTAATTATGTGGACATTCTATGATCTAGATCTTAATCCCTATTTGTTAGATCTACTTTTACCTACTAGATTTGTATTATGTGGACACCTAAATTATTAATCAGATCTAGTCTATTATTTGGATCCCTTTGTGCTTCTCATATTAGATCTGAACTTGTTGGACATCTAAATTAAATTTAGATCTTGTCATGTTCATCTTATCACCTTTGCTATGTTACAACAAGTTAACTGCTACAAGTTCATTAGATCTATGCATATATGTTCACCATGTTAGTATATTTTTATGCTAGTTATGTTAGAACTTTCACCTTTGTCATATTTCCATTACCTTCCCTTTTTTTTCATTTATGATTAGGCTATTATTTAGCCTATACATGCCGTAAATTGTGTGAACACGCTAGTTAGGGAACGGGGAGGGGAAAAGGTTAATATTGACATAATATGAATATAAACATGATTTGGACATATAATTCAAAAATGGGAAAAGTGGGGACATAATCACCTATTAAGACATAAGTAAGAATTGAATAAAAATAGAATGTATAGTAATTACAATTAGGAATTGCAATTGCACTTATGACACGAGATTAGGTTGCATTAGTGGTGGAAGTCTACCCGGACCCGACCGACATATCTAGAAGCCACTAATGTTGAACCTAATGTGAGAGGTCTAAGTGCGTAAATACAAATTGGGCTAAGACACGAGGTTAGGCCCAACTGTGGAATAAGACTGCCCAGACCCGACCGACATATCCAACATCCACAAGTTGTAGGCCTAATGTGGGAGGTCTAGCCCATTATAAACCATAAATGGACATGGTAATAAATTGGACTACTTAACCAAATCTAATACATAGGGATTGTGTGAATATGATCTAATGCTAGGGTTAAGTAACATTTGTTGGATAGTGGATGGGTTAAGCAAATCTGGAGGAGGTGGGAAATATTTACATATAGGCCCACAAACTTAACCCGATAAGGTTACGTAATTATAGACACCTAGTGGTATACATAATCGGAGGAAATAATAAAGTTATGTAATTAAAGACACCTTTAAGGTAAGCATAACCGGTAGAAAGATTGGGGTTATATAATTAAAGATACCCTTAGGGTAAGTATAACCTGTGGAAAACCTAGTCGAGATACAAGACAAAGGGGAGAGCTTGTATCATATTGTGTGGGACCCATTTCAATTAGTAACCCAGAGTATGTATCGAGTAGAGAACTCCGAGCTAGGTCGGAGGTGGGGCACACTTACTGACTGATTGTAAAAGATCCAAACGTAGAGGCGGTGTTGGCGGCGCAAACCGACTAGGCCATGTGCGTGCATGAGCCGAGCCAAAGGGGATAAGACGAATGTGACACCTGTAGATATGGGGCTGTGCATATCAGTGAGGGGTTGCCACTTTAGGACATGATACATCCTACCGCGAGGCCGACACAGAGTATCTACGAAATACAGAGCCGATCGATTAGGGTAGTGGTTAGGGTACATTTGGACGAATGCCCTAAGTCTACCACCTTAGAGTTGTAGGTATCATCTCATTCTAGTTATACTAGTAATAGTGTGGAGTAATCATTATAAGCATATACACCTTATCCTGTCTACCTTGTCACACCTGTCATTTATGTAGTGATCTCTCTTATACACTTTATATGCATGTCATGCTACTTTTATTTATTTACTTGTTAAAGGTTACTAGACTCGCCAGACTTTATGTCTGACCCTTTTGTTTCCTCTTCTTTCTTTTGTTCCCGCCCCCCCAAGTTCTAAGGGAGGAAACACTCAGGCTTAGTCAGGACTCAGATATCATCTTGGTAGAGCTGCTTTCGAAGTATGGCTCAAGTTTTTATCTCTACTATGGCTTTATCTCTTTTATTTAGGGAATTATGTTTTCTTTTAAGTATTTATGTACTCTGATGTTAAAAGACAGAAGTTATGTTATTGTAATGGTTTTTTTGAGTCTCACGGTATTTTGAACCACGCTGTATGATTTGTATTGGAATAAAAATTTAAATTTCCGCTGTTATCTTATTCATGTCTATCTTGTAAAATTCTATGTCTATTTACCTATAACGCTTCACAAAACTTAATGTATTCCCTTTGTGAGTGACGTTAACAGACGTGAGGTGTCACGCTTGGTATCAGGGATGAAGGTTACCAGATTAGATAGAAGTTTTTGAAAATTATTTTCAAAAGGGTTTTAAAAAAAATATTCTCAAAAAGAAAATCCTGTTTTGAAAAATATTCCCCAAAAGCCATATGTAATATCCTTCGGTCCTTTGTCTAATTCTCTTCCTTTTCTTTTTTTAACATGTCTAGGGAACAAAACATTCCTAATATCTCAAAGGGTGTCACGGTACCCGGATGGTTCCGTAGGTATTTGGAGGCCACGGTGCCTGCCGAAGGCCAAGGAAATGTTCCTCCCCCAACTACACCTGTCATTCCTCCTCCTCCCCCTCTAAGAGCAGATAACTTCGCCAAGATCTGCAAAGACTTCCGTGCTATGGGAGGGAAGCCATTCCATGGGAACGAGACATTCGTGGAAGTGCAGAATTGGCTCAAGGAGACCGAGGACTTGTTTGTAATCTTTGAAGTAGAGGATAGAAGGAAGGTTCAGTTAGCCGCCTGGCTAGTGAAAGACGAAGCCTCATTTTGGTGGGAAGTCACCCAAGCTGGGCGTCCGGTGGAAACTTCGGAAGATTTACACAGAGGTTCGAGATGAAATTTCTCTCCCAAGCTGAGATAAGCATGCAAATGGAGAGGTTCTTAGCACTCAAACAAGGAAACTTGATGGTGAAAGAGTATGTGAATAAATTCAACCAGCTAGCAAGGTTCGGGTTAGAGTTGGTGGATACACCGCATAAAAGGGCTTTGCAGTTTGCTAAAGGGCTGAATGAGCCTCTGCATGGGTTAGCCATGTCCCATATTCCAATGGGGGCCACTTTTGAAAAGCTTGTCGATATGGCCCTAATGCAGGAGGAAGACAAGGGAGAAAGGTAGGAAGCAAAGGCTGAGGAGACATCTCAAAATAGGAAGGTGTGGCCCGAGAAGGGCAGCAACAACAACAACAATAGTAGAAGAAAGGAGGGAAAAATGATAAAGGCAAGGATAAGAGAAAGTGTCACAATTATGGGAAGGAAGGTCACCTGATTAAAGACTGTAAGCGAAGGAAGAACTCTTGCTACCACTGTGGAGAGGCCAGACACTTTGCTAGAGAGTGCCCGAAGAAATAGGGATCACAGGGACATAGTCAAAGGACAGGGACTTCTGGAGGGTAGGTGAATGCTCTCGCGATCAGTGCTCCTGATAGAGGTAGAAAAATTTCTGTGGAAGGTTGAATTTCTCTTTCAAACAATCCTATTAGAACACTTTTTTGATTCTTGCGCTTCACGCTCATTTATATCAAGTTCTATAGTTGAATCTCTACACTTAAATACTAGTATGGTAGTGGATCCCGTAGTTGTTTCAAACCCCATTGGTGGTTCGGCTCATTTATCTATGATTTATCGGGGTTCAAAAATATCTGTTTTAGGCGTCGAGTTTGAATGCGACGCATATGTGCTCGGGTTTATGGGCTATGGGTTGATTCTAGGAATGGATTGGCTTACCACATATGGTACCATTCTAGATTGTGAGAAGAGGGTCGTTAGGATTCTGACTTGTCATGAGAGGACCCTCGAGATTTCTTGTGACCCACAAGGGTCAGTTATGCTTAGCTTCCTAGAGTCGCTTGATGCATCTATCGATGACTTGCAATCTGTTCCAGTAGTCTAAGATTATTCTGATGTTTTTGATGAGGTTCACGGCTTACCTCCGAGGCGCGAGATCGACTTTCATATGTATATATATATATATTTGGTGGATAATGCAAAGCCAATTGCATTGCTAGTGCGCCATATGGCTCTGAGGGAAAGGAGGAAGGTGAGTAAGCAAGCAGGGGAGCTACTTGAGAAAGGGTTTATCAGACGAAGCATATCTGCATGGGGTGCTCCAGTAGTATTCGCGACTAAGGCGGATGGTTCGCTTCATTTGTGTGTCGACTACAGAGAGCTGAATTAACTCACTAAGAAGAATAGGACCTACTTCCGAGGATTGATGATTTATTTGATCAGCTTGTTGGTGCCTTGGTATTTTCTCAGTTAGACTTGGCCACGAGGTTCCACCAGTTGGTAGTGGCTGAGGACAGCATAGATAAGACTGCTTTTAGAACTCCGGATGGTTTCTTTGAATGGCCAGTGATGCCTTTTGGGCTGACGAATGCACACGCCTATTTTGTCGATCTGATGAGTAGGGTGTTTCGGGAGTTCCTAAACAAATTTGTTGTATTCTTTGTTGATGATATTTTGATCTTCTCCAAAAGCGAAGAAGAGCATGCCCAACATTTGAGAGAAGTTTTGAAAACTCTCCATGACCATCAGCTTAAGGCGAAGTTCTCCAAATGCCATTTTTGGAGAAAAGAGGTGAGATTCTTAGGGAATGTGGTCTCCAAAGAAGGGATAGCTGTAGATCCCGCGAAGGTGGTTGCAACGCAAGATTGGCAGATTCCTAAAAATGCAACCGAGGTGAGAAGCTTTCTTGGGTTGGCAGGTTACTATAGGAAGTTCATTAAGGACTTCAATCAGCCCCACTCACCAGGCTGACGAAGAAGAACTTGGCATTTTCATGGGATATAGACTGCGGCGTTGCTTTCCAACGACTGAAGAGGGCTATGACAACAGCCCCAGTCTTGACCTTGCCTAACGGGAGTAAAGTGTTTACTATTTACACTAATGTGTGTGGTACAGGGCTTGGTACGGTTCTAATGCAAGAAGGGAAAGTGGTGTGTTACGGGGGCAGACAGTTGAGGGTTCATGAGAAGAACTATCCAACCCATGATCTAGAAGTAGCTACCATAGTATTTGCGTTAAAGACGTGGCATCATTATTTATTTGGAGAGAAGTTCGAGTTATACACCGATCATAAATCTCTCAAGTATCTGTTCTCGTAGAAAGACCTCAATTTAAGGCAACAAAGGTGGATGGAGTTTCTAACTTCTTATGATTTTGAGATTTCTTATACCCCTGGCAAGGGTAATGTGGTGGAAGCCGCACTAAGTAGGCAAAGGATGGCCCTGAGTCCTCTGTTTGTGGAAAGAAAGAACTTGGAGTTCATACAAGCTTTTGATTTTAGACCCTCCATCGAGATTTTTCCTTATTTGTTTGCATCCTTGGAGATAAGATCAACTCTTATGGACCAGATAGGAGCTTCGCAATAAGCTAACCCATAGATTTTAGACATCATGGAAAAGCTCAGAAGAGGGGAGACTTCTAGTCACCTCAGTAGATATGCCATAGATGAAAAGGTGTGGTTGCGACGAGATGGAAGGCTTTGTGTTCCTCAAACTGGAAGCTTGATAAAGGCAGTCCTAGAAGAAGCCCACCATTCTAAGATGACCATTCATCCAGGCGGTGATAAGATGTACAGAGACATGAAGAGGGTTTTCTTTTGGGCTGGGATGAAGAAAGATGTGGCCGAATTTGTTTCCTAATGTTTAGTTTGCCAGCAAGTTAAAGCTGAGCAAAAGAAGCCCGGTGGATTACATCATCCGTTGGAGGTTCGTCAGTGGAAATGGGAGAGCGTCTCTAAGGATTTCATAGATGGTTTTCCCAGATCGAAGAAAGGCAACACCAGTGTCTGGGTTGTGGTAGACAGACTCACTAAGAGCGGTCACTTTATTCCAGTTAAGAGTAAGAGGATGGCACCATGGTTGGCATCAATTTATGTTCATGAGATAATTCGTCTTCATGGAGTACCTTCCAACATCATAAGCGATCGTGACCCCATCTTTACCAGCAAATTTTGGAGGAGCTTGCAAGAAGCATTAGGTACACAGTTGTGTTTGAGAACCGCTTATCATCCTCAGACCGATGGACAGACGGAGAGGTTGAACATGATTCTTGAAGATCTTTTGAGGATGTGTATCCTAGACTTCGGAGGGATTTGGGAAGAGCATCTTCCTTTAGTAGAGTTTGCATATAACAATAGCTATCAGTCCAACAACGGCATGGCACCCTTCGAAGCATTATATGAATGACCTTTTAGATCACCAACTTGATGGTGGGAATCTACAGAAATATTATTACTTGGACAAGATATGGTTAGAGAAACGTCCAAAAAGATTGACCTTATTCGACGGTGGATGAAGACAGCTCAAGATAGGCAGAAGTCCTATGCAGACAAGAGAAGGACTGACATCGAATTTGAAGTGGGAGACTAAGTTTTTATCAAAGTATCACCCTTGAGGAATGTGGTTCGCTTTGGATCAGTAGGGAAGTTGGCACCTAGGTTTGTGGGACCATTTCCCAAAACCAAGAGGATTGGCCAAATGGCCTATAGAATAAACCTCCCAAAAAATCTACCCAATGTGCATGATGTTTTCCACGTTTCCCATTTGCAGAAGTGCCTCCATGACACCGCAGTAATTTTTGAGCCGAGCGTGTTGGAAGAAGTCGAAGTGGAACGGGAGGCGACAGTCAGGCGAGTCCCTACCCGTATTCTTGGATCAAAAGTTAAGAAGCTACACAATAAAGAGATCAAGTTGCTAAAGGTTCAATGAGGAGATAACCCAGAGGATGCGACTTGTGAGACCGAAGACAAGATTCGTGCTTCGTACCCTTTCCTTTTCGAGGGTATGTTCTTAACTCCTTTGTCAAAGTTTTATCAGTGCTTGTTTCTATCATTTGAGTATATCTTATCCATAGTATTTTTTGACCTTTAGATATGAATCCTATGGGTGTAAACATGTGTTTGAAACATGTTATGTTTGATGGATGCAAGTGTTTGCTAGTGGTTGCATGTGGACGCATATACACACACATTAGGCACTAGATCGTCTCAATCACTCTCATACTGCATATGGATGTGTGTGCATTTTCTTTTTCTTTTATGGATGGAAATGGATGTACTACCATATGGATGTTGCATTTGGACGAATGAGTGTGCACACATATAGAACTTACACGATATAATAGGTTTATTTGCATACATATTGGATTCGTGGCACTAACATATATTGCATTAAGGAGGTTAACTGAATCAGTAGACCGCCGATCTTTCACATTAGTGTTGAGACATATACACACACTGTTGCATATATTCATATAAGCATTAGAAGTCTTTAAGGACAATGGATGACAGTGATCGTTGGATGAGTAGATGGATGATGGATGGTAGGATATGCATTCTTCTCAACTTAGAGATCTCGGGGACGAAATCCTTTGAGTAGGGGAGAATGTAACACCCTGAAATTTTAACAATACTAAAAGAGGATAAATTAAATAATAGTTAATTTAATATTCATAATTAAGGGAAATGGACTGCACCATTGCATGCGTATCGAAATTCTGGTCAAGATAGACATTTGGTTTGCGTAAAACGGACATTATATGAAGAAGTTATAAGAGTTTTAAGTTTGTACACGCGTAGAAAGAATATATATACATGAGTCAGAGATGAGTCATAATTTTATCCAGAAAAGTTCAAATTTGAAAAATGAAAAGTGGTGGCAGATTTCCCGCTCTAGGGGATCGATCCCCCTAGAGGGGTGTCGACCTAGGGTTCGATCCACCGAAAGGGGTGTCAACTCATGGGTTAACTCACCCACAGGGGTGTCAACACCCTTGGGCCGAGGTGGCAGTCAGTTTCAGAGGGTTTTGCAGCTATATATACGTGGCCATTCCTCATATTTTCTTCATTGGGGATTCATGGTGGCCAAACTTTGTCTGTGTCTGAACCGAACCCGTTATCTTCTTCAACTATCAGTTTTGCAAATCAAATTCTGAGATTTAAGCATAGATTCAACACCAACTCCTTTTCTATCTTCTTATCAATCCAAACACTGTGAGTTGGTTACTTTTAGGTTTAAATGAATAAAAGTAAATTGTGAAAGACTGTGATTTGGATATGTTGTAAACCATGAATCTAAGCTAGTGTTAAATCTTATACTATGCCATGATAGATCTACTTCTCTATATCTAATTCAATTGTGGTTATTCTATTATGTCGCCTCTATGGATCTTGATTTGTAACTATATTGTGGTTGATGTTAATTTGGACAGTTACAACACTGGTTAGATCTAATTCTTTATGTAAATCACCTTTCACCTATCATGTTGCGGTCAATTTAGATATGTTACAAATTGGACATGTGAATCCATGTTTAGATCTAAACATGCTACTATGTTATCCTAATTATGTGGAGATTCTGTGATGTAGATCTCAATCCCTATTTGTTAGATCTACTTTTACCTACTAGATCTATATTATGTGGACACCTAAATTATTATTCAGATCTAGTCTATTATTTGGATCCCCTTGTGCTTCTCATATTAGATCTGAACTTGTTAGATATCTAAATTAGATTTAGATCTTGTCATGTTCATCTTATCACCTTTGCTATGTTACTACAAGTTAACAGCTACAAGTTCATTAGATCTATGCTTATATGTTCACCATGTTAGTATATGTTTATGCTAGTTATGTTAGAACATCCACCTTTGTCATATTTCCATTACCTTCCCTTTTTATCGTTTATGATTAGGCTATTATTTAGCCTATACATGCCGTAAATTGTGTGAACACGCTAGTTAGAAAACGAGGAGGGAAAAAGGTTAATATTGACATAATTTGAATATAAACATGAGTTGGACATATAATTCAAAAAGGGGGAAAGTAGAGACATAATCACCTATTAAGACATAGGTAAGAACTGAATAAAAATAGAATGTATAGTAATTACAATTAGGAATTGCAATTGCACTTATGACATGAGGTTAGGTTGCATTAGTGGCGGAAGTCTGTCCGGACCCAACCGGCATATCCAACAGCCGCTAATGTTAAACCTAATATGAGAGGTCTAAGTGCGCAAATACGAATCGGGCTAAGACACGAGGTTAGGCCCAACTGTGGAATAAGACTGCCCGGACCCGACCGGCATATCCAACATCCACAAGTTGTAGGCCTAATGTGGGAGGTCTAGCCCATTATAAACCATAAACGGACATGGTAATCAATTGGACTAATTAACCAAATTTAATCCATAGGGATTGTATGAATATGATATAAAGTTAGGGTTAAGTAAAATTTGTTGGATAGTAGATGGGTTAAGAAAATACGGAGGGGGTGGGTAATATTTACATATAAGCCCACAAAATTAACCCGATAAGGTTATGTAATTAAAGACACCACTGGTATACATAACCGGAGGAAATAATAAAGTTATGTAATAAAAGACACCTTTAAGGTAAGCATAACTGGTAGAAAGATTGGGGTTATATAATTAAAGACACCCTTAGGGTAAGTATAACCTGTGGAAAACCTAGTGGGGATACAAGACAAAGGGGAGATCTTGTATCATATTGTGTGGGACCCGTTTCAGTCAGTAACCCGGAGTATGTATCGAGTAGAGAACTCCGAGCTAGGTCGGAGGTGGGGCACGCTTACTGACTGATTGTAAGAGATCCAAACGTGGAGGCGGTGTTGGCGGAGCAAACCGACTGGGCCATATGCGTGCATGAGCCAGGCCGAAGGGGATAAGATGACCGTGACACCTGTAGACATAGGGCTGTGCATATCAGTGAGAGGTTGCCACTTTAGGACGTGATACATCCTACCGTGGGGCTGACACAGAGTATCTACGGAATAGGGAGCCGATCAATTAGGGTAGTGGTTAGGGTACATTTGGACGAATGCCCTAAGTCTACCACCTTATACTAGAAGGGATCATCTCATTCTAGTTATACTAGTAATAGTGCGGAGTAATCATTAGAAGCATATACACCTTATCCTGTCTACCTTGTCACACCTGCCATTTATGTAGTGATCTCTCTTATCCACTTTATATGCTTGTCATGCTACTTTTATTTATTTACTTGCTAAAAGTCACTAGACTCACCAAACTTTATGTCTGACCCTCTTGTTTCCTCTTCTTTCTTCCGTTTCCCCCCCCCCCCCCCCAGGTTCTCAGGGAAGAAGCACTCAGGCTTAGTCAGGACTTAGATATCATCTTGTTAGAGCTGCTTTCGAAGTATGACTCAAGTTTTTATCTCTACTATGGCTTTTTCTCTTTTATTTGGGGAATTATGTTTTCTTTTAAGTATTTATGTACTCTGATGTGAAAAGACAGAAGTTATGTTGTTGTAATGGTTTTTTTGAGACTCACGGTGTTTTGAACCATGATGTATGATTTGTGTTGGAATAAAAATTTAAATTTCTGTTGCTATCTTATTTATGTCTGTCTTGTAAAATTCTGTTTCTGTTTACCTATAACGCTTCACGAAACTTAATGCATTTCCTTTGTGAGTGACGTTAACGGACGTGGGGTGTCACCATCGATATGGGTCCAATACTCCGTATTTGGTCTGATTCTATGTACGTAGGACACGGTTATAAATTTAATCGTTATTCACCTATTTAATATAATATCATTTAAACTTAAAAATAATTATTATCTTAATTTCCCATTACGTGGACTGATTTGATTGGGCACGGTTTACTTCGGTTAGACAGGGTATGAATATATAGAGGCCACGTTAATTATAATTTACCTTAAACCTGCCGCATTAGTTTTAATCAGACACAAACTAAAGTGGCCATAATAACTCTTTCCCCCTATCCACCATAACCCATATAACGTTAAATCCTAACGTTATAATATGTATGTTATTTGAATTAAACTAAACGAATAAATAGTAAAACGTGGGCCTTGTAGAATATAGATGAGCCCAACGCCCTACGCTTTACATCCATTCACTACAGTAACACATCGTCTTCTCAAATAAAAACTCCGAAAGTATTTCTTCCTACTGCTAATATTTTTTGTTCCAGGAACCACGCTTGGATTTCTTCTTCAAAGTACAGTTCTTCCTCACCACATCCCTTTCGCCTTTTGTCTCCCATGCCCTTGCGTATCATGTTCCACCATTGCTCTTCTCTTACTACTGACTCCTTCTTTCTTTCTTGTAACAAACTGCAACCGCCTGCTGTACACATTCTTTTCCTCCACCTTCTGAAAACATGTGCATCCACTGCTCCCTTCACCTAGCATTTTTCCGGCGACCTCTCCTACTAGTGACGTATACTGTGTAATTGATTGAGCTTCGCATGTGTTGTCTATAGGGTGTAGAATTTGACATGGTTGCTGTTTGTATTAGTTTCTTAGGATAGCTTCTTTAAATAGTATGGTGACAGCATATATTTCGATCAGCTGAAATGACGTATTTGAGGATACACTTTTGTTTTTGTTTACTATGTTGAAGGGATGTTGCATGTTATCTTTTCTACTGGGTTTACGCGGCGAAACATATAGACTACGTGATGTACTTGAGGATGGAAATGTTTTTGCATTGTTATATACTTCAAACCTTACCGTGTTGATTTGAAACAAGATGTTGTATGTGTTTCCATTTAGGGCGGCAGGTTCATTTATTTGATTGTATAGGCTTATTTTCATTTCCTTTCGGTTGAATTAATTTCGCATGATGATATCGGTTCCTAGGTTTAACCAAATGAAGAAGGTTATCATGATGCAAGTAGGGTTTCACTACAACATACTGAAAGAGTAAACATAAAGTTATGATTAGAGATTTGTATTGTATAGTTCGGTGATTTTTAGCATGTGTATGAATATATCCGCATATGTAAAATTTATTATGAAAACAGACTAATGTATTAAAGAATTAAAACTTAACCATTCTTGTTAATGTCAAAAAAATGTGTAGTAAGTTGGTTCAGAATGATTACCATACAAAATAAATTCGCAAACCAATTATAAATCAGTTCAATTTGGCCAATACCAATTTATTTGGTTCACTTTTAAATATCGCCTACCGGCAAAACAACTTCAATTGATCCCAAACTGGAAATCTAGCAATAACCGTGTACATGCATTTCAATAAAATTAGTTCTGTAGAAAACAGACATTGTTTGAAAAACGGATATTTATACAGCTTATATAATATTGATACACTATTAATTTAAAAACAATTAATAATAAATTATTATTATCATATATATCCCAATAAAATAATATACAATTCCAAATATAAACCAATATGGAATTATAATTCAATATTAACATATTCGATGTCCAAATCCTACTGAAATCCTTTAAATTAATAAATAAACATTACCGTTCTAAAAACAATTTCTATAGCGACTATCTTGAATTTTGAATTGGGAATATCTTGCAATATATAAGCTGAAATCTCGATTTTTTTCTTCCATTAGAAAACTATAGTCAATCGGATTCTAACATTTCTTGTTTCATAGAATTCTAACTTATAGCGGATTATGTATATTCGATTGAAGTTCAAAACCCAATATTACGAACTACCGCGCCGTTACGAGTTCGTTTTAAATATAAATATAAATTTGAACGTTAAATCATTGTTTTATAAATGAATTCAATATTAAATCCATTATTATTTCAAAAAAAATATTTGAACTAATTTAAATATTCAAATTCAAATAATTGGAAAACCCAGGTCGTTACATTCTTCCCCCTATAAAGAATTTCGTCCCCGAAATTTGCTAAGTTAAGAAGAATGCTCTGAATCGAATTCTTTTCAAAAAAAAATATTATCAAAAATAATTTCTTAGTTTAAAATTTCGAAAAAAAATCGCCAGCACCTCTATTGTACAGTTCGATCCCAACAACTACAACTCGCCACTCCGGGCCTTACATCGGTCAAAAGAAAACAAAGCCAAGCGGCAACCCAACTCAGGGGTATAAAATCAAACCCCCAAATCAATATATTAAGGTTTACCTATTTGTCGGGCAACCCAGCTCTAATCATGGAGCACAACAACTGACAACTATTCGTCTTTCCAACCTGCACTTAACTCACTGTCTGATGCCAATAACAGGTACAGGGTTATATTATTTAATTTCATTTCATATTGATTCTATTCAAATTCATTATATCGAATTTTATTTATTTTAGTTTTCAATGTATTTAACTACTGATGAATTTTTAATATCCAACCAATATATCATCAAATAAACAATCAATCACAATCAGTATAACCCAATTATTCCATATTAACTTATTTTTAAGTTTTGATTTATTTAATCAGATATTTAAATTCGTATTCACCAATTATATTTAACCATTCAAATTTTTAATTCAATCATAAACCAATATCCCTATAACTGGATAAAAATATTTCCTTTTTATATGAAAATATAGTTTGGGCAAAACTATTTCATTTACCCACTTTACAAAATAATATTGTATCAATTTGTTAGTTTAATTTGAAACGATCAAACAACACAATACAAAACATTTTTATGTATAAAATTTCCAAATACGCTCTCATATATATATATATATATTCCAATTCAATCTAGGGTATTTCTAACCCCATCTCTATCGAGTTATGTCACAGAGCCAAGGATGTTCCTAAACCATAGCTCTGATACCAACAGCAGCATCCCGGAAATTTCGACACTCAAATCTAGACATTAACACAACCCATGTCCAAACTACAGTACCAAAACCCCAGAAAGCTAGAAGAAAGAAGTTAGATGGTGAGATAAGAAAGAAAGAAATATTAGAACAGAAGAATAAGAAGAACCAACACAACACAGAGCCTCACATCACAGCGGAACAAAATATAATATAGAAATACTTTTATTTAGAGTTTGAAATAATACTTAAAACATCAGAGTACATCAATACACCTGTAAATTTATAATTACCCATCCTCATATACATATGACACACAACGGAACAATAACGGTATAACATCATACGTTTGAACTCCTCGGGCTCGTCTTTGGACTTCACAGCATCCGGTAATCTGAACCTGTACACCCCGGTCTAACCCGAGTATTACAAACACCGGGTCAGTCTGGTGAACCAGATGGAGTAAAACACACTAAGTTTAAAGTGGTCATCCAACTTGATTTTTAAAGTTTAAATCCCGTATGAAAGAAAAGGATAATCATAAGACCAAATACACACATAAATAGAGACGGTTTTTACCTTACGATAACCCAAAATATTTTGAAATCAATTATTAGTCTAATAATATAATAGTGTCTAGATATAAATAATTAGAATCTAGCAGAACACTTGCATCTCACGCTCCACATATATAGTGTACAAAACAAAACTGCGGGTGCTTAGTGGAGATTGGATTTTGACTATGACAAGGTATGGAACCACCTGCCGGTAGTGTACCTCTAGAGGGGAATACATTGGGTTCAACAAGAACGTCTTGCAACTCGACCCTTACATGATCGACCACTCATTTCGCTTGAGTGTATCGAATGTATATCACCAACGTTTGGGCTCAAACCACCGTTTCCCATAAAGTGTCAACATCGAAAAAGATTAAAGAAGCAAAAGGAATTTCTCTAGATAGGTAATTAAACACCCTAATGGGAGCGACCCACATAGCCATACTGCCTTCCCTATTTTTTTCATTTCTCGGTTGTTGAGGCTAGAAGTTAAGCGTATCCTTCAGAATAACATATCTCTATCCACTTTGAATGTCACATTGTCAGATCCGCCAGATATCACTAACTGATGTCCACAAAAATACTCTGGGTGTTAAGCAAAAGAAGGTGTCTTCTCCGCCACCAACAGGAATATGTTTGAAGTAATCAACGTACGTGACTCTTTTGGATCTATCAGACATTCATCCATACAAGTTGTCCTGGGACTGGACAAACCAAAGGCACCTTCCTACCACATCCTAGGAATCACCTTATAGATCAATAGTGAGTAGTCCTTGCAATCTGTAGATTCCAATCACGACAGAATCATTGTCAAATATATATCTCTAGGGATCAACTAGAGAAATTCAACAATAGTCCCCCGCTCATGGGGATTTATGGTCTTCATTGCTCCATCTCGATCAGCATTAGATATCTTCTTCGTCTATGTATCTGTTGGTTCAGAATGGTTTTCGAATACAAATTCGATCCCGGCCTTTCTGTACCAATAATGCATTGGGTATGATTTTTATAGTCAGTTATTTAATTATCAAAATAAACAATCATAAAAATAAATAAATTCATTGGTTGAGTACACAACGTTAGTTGGCCATTAAAATAATATATCAGTTGTAATACCAAAAATAATGTCTCAGTTTTAATTTATAAATATTCTCGAATCATTTCATTTACATACTTAGAAAAATGTCTTAAATTATATTCAGTTCCCGTTAACTACCATTTCAAACCATTTGTTACGACAATAGTCATTTTCTAATATTTGGGAAATCGATTCAGCTTATCATCATAAACCATCGTTACGATATCTTCCTTTATTTCGTTATTTGAACACTCTAATCATCACTTCCCTTTTTAGAATATACTCGTTCCAAATCCCATCTTTTTACTTTTGAAAATGTCACAAATCCCCCTTTGTTTCATTTATTATGGAAATACCACTTCGTATTCTAAAGCCCCCTTTTAATTCCTTTTAATTCGGAACCCCATCATATATATTCCCAACATTTTCAAGTAACGTTATGTCATTATTTCTCAAAATAAATTACTACTAACATTTTTCCCATTACAACTAATATCATCCTTCGATAATCCTGAAGTCGTTCAAGTTGGGGTATTTTAATTATCTTTCAAACCTTGATCAACAACGTTCTTATCTTAAGATAAATATCAGTTATAATACCAAAACCGATATCCATTTTCATTATCAAAACAAATCCCATTTTATTTATATCTTGATAAAATATCATCTCTCATTTAATATAGTGAATTTATATTACACCATTATAACTCAATTCGCCTAACCACTTAAATTCAAACGTGGGTTTCCATTTCATTTCCATTCATATATCATCACTAATAACTCGTTCCAATAATATTCGATAAATTTTGGTTTTATAACTTCATCCAAAATAAAACCCCAATAAGGATTTAATTTAAACTTCGAATTAAACTTTATATTATTATTTATATAAACTTGCTTAAAAACATCACTTTACTATAAAAAATGGTTTAAAACTTCATAATTCTTCATTTATACATTTTATATCCCACGGTACCACTTTGATCATCATCCAACAAATGTCAACATTTAAAAATGGTTTAACTATCCACTAACTATTTTCATTAAATTAATAACTAATTAAATAATTCCATTTCGAGTAACACAGTTGAATTAGTCAACTCTACACATGATTAACTCATTAATCAAATCTCAGTTCGTCTTTCCATTTAAATTAAATTTCAAATTAAATTAATTTAAATAATTCCATTTGATTATTGTTAAATAATCAAATCAATATAATCTCATTTTAAATTACTTCTTAAAAACAATTAACCTCGGTTATTAAACATCACATTCGTATCTGCTCATTTGCTTACCAGTCTTGTGAATATAAAATCATTTAATAATTGAGATGAGGCATGTAACAACCCGGATTTTCAGAACCAATTTAAATTTTTTATTTTAGCAATTTTAATGGATTTTGGATATTAAAATGTTTTATTTTAAATAATAATGACTAAAAAATTATTTAAATCGAAGTTAGAGCGTATAAATTTATTTTAATTATAAATAGAGTTTAAAATGGAGCGGTAGTTTAAATATTTGATTTTAAATTTCAAATGAATGTACATAATTCAAAATAAATCGGATTTCAGTAAAACAAGAAATATTTGAATCTGTTAAATTATATCTTTCTAATGGATGTGAAAAATATAAATTTCGTAATATAAATTTAAATTTATGTCTAGTTTAAAATTCGAAATAGTCGCTATGAAATTTATATATATTAATATAATATATGACCCTTAAAAATAGCCCTTTTGCAAACGACCTCCATTTTCGACGAAACCACTTTTGTTGGATTCGGAATATCAAATTATTGCTAGGTTTCAAATTTCTTAATTTTTGGATTTAATATGTGAGCGAGGTAGATTTAAACGTGTATTGACAGTTTCAATTTGAATTGGCCGTGGATGAACCTCCAACGGCTTCAGGAGCAAGCGGCGGTGGTTGATTTATTTCAAAGTTTGGGTTCTCATTTAAACAGCAGACCGACGGGGAGAGGAGGGTGTAAAAGGAAATTTATTTAATTAATTAATTTAAATTTATTTAATTAATTAATTTAAATTTATTTCAATTATGTAATTAATGCGCTAATTATCATATCTCTTTCATACGAGGTCCAAACTTAACGATTTCAGTTGCTTTGCGATCGTGGCGATGAACACTACAACATGGAACTGGCCAGGATAGAAATGGAGCTATAAGGAATTTTTTCTAAAATTAAATGCTTGTATTAATTTTGTGAAAACAGTCGTTATATAAACGATTTCAAAACCAATCAAAGTGAGAACACCTTCTCATTCAAATTATTTTACAGTTAAATATATACTAGGTTGTAGACGGGGCTTAGTAACCCCCGACACTATTTATTGTACAAACCATGGTTGTTTTTTGGATTATATTATGAAAAATTGACTGTATTGTGGTGAAATGAATTGTATTGTGGTTTGTGGATTGAACTGATTATTGTGTATGGCGCGAGCCAGTATTAGGAGAAGGGTAATGCTAGACATTACTCCGGTTCTAATATCACGTCGTTATAATGCCGAAATTTTCTGAAATAAATATTTATTCATTAAAAATATAATTTTTAATGTGTATATGAACCGTATAAAATATTCATGTGTTGTAAAATGTTTAAAAAATAAAAATATCATTTTTATTAAATAAATGAACTATATAAAATAGTCAAGTGTTGAAATAAATATTTTAACATTAAAAATATAATTTTTAACGTATAAATGAACGACATTAAATTCTCCTGAAATGAAAATAAATATTCATTTACAAATCGGACGATTTGTTTATGTACACCCATTTAACTGATATTGATTGGGTCGATAAATGTAACACCCCAAAATTTTAATGACACCAAAGATGATGAATTAAAGAATATTTAGTGTGAAATACACTGTAAACATTGAATTGAGGAAAAACTTAATTTAATCATCAAAATTAAGTGAAACGGACTGTGCCATTGTGTCCATCTCGGAATTCTGGTCAAGATAGACATTTGGTTTGCGTGAAATGGACACCTATGAAGAAGTTATTAAGGTTTTAAGTTTGTATACGCATAGGAAGAATATGTATATATAATAGGTTCAAAAATTCAAAAATGGGTCCAGAAATTCAAAATACGGTTCAAAATTCGAAATTTGGGAAGGCAAAAGATTTCCCGCACAGGTGGGTCTACCCACCCAAAGGTGGGTCGACCAACCCAAAGGCGGGTCGACTCATAGGTCGACCCACTCAAAGGGGGGTCGACCCACCCCTGAACAGATTTGGGCGAAATACTTCGTTTTGTATCTAGACACGTTTTTGAGAAAGATTTATTGATCCTAAGGCTATATAAAGGACCCTAAACCTAGGTTTTATTCATCTGAAAATGGCAGCAACAACGGAGCTCTGTTGCAACGTAGATTGAATGGCCTAATCTTCTCCAAATCCAATTCAGCAAACATTATACAAATTCAGCGATTGGTACAACAACAAATTCAATGTGCTCTTCGCAGTAATTTGGATACATTTCCTTAGATCTATTCACTTTGAGTTCATGTTATTTTTAGATCTGGACATTTAAATAGTAATCGTGATATGTATATAAAAATTGGATCTTGAATCGGTGCCTAATCAGTTCTATTATGACATATTCCTATGATCTGTTCTTATATGTTTATATCGTCACCAAGTCTAATCTTGTCATAATATGTCCATTCAGTTTTTATGCCTATTCTACCGTTATTTTATTGATTCGTGTAACGACTGGAAATTTCCGACTCCTCGAGAGTCGGAAATTCCGAGACGTTAGTGAAAGAATTTAGAAGGTGAGAAAGAAAAGATAGAACTAATAGAATAGATGAAGAAGAAGAACATCAGAATCATCAGAGTAACACGAATCTCACAGCGGAACGAATAACATATAATATATAACATAACTTTGAAGTAAACAGTTATATATATACAATAGCACTTATCAGAGTACAACACTTACAACACAGCGAAAATAACTATAGCTATAAAATCTTGCAGCCTCCTGCTCCAAGCTCTCCAAGTATATCTGTAAATCCCGACTACTTGACTGCCCGTACAAATTTAGGCACCCAAGAGTTTAGGGAAAACAACAAAGTAAACTCCGGGTCAGTCATGGGACTGGTATGAGTAAAATAGTTTAAAACAGGTATAGGATATCTCATAAGACCACGCCGTGAATACGGAACGGGTTTTTCCTTATGAGTATCTGAACAACTTTGACAAGCAATATCATTGTGATATTATAATAATGTCTAAGTACAAATAGATATCAATCTAGCAGAAACGCTTGCATCTCACGTTCTACATACATAGTATAAAATCATAAACCGCAGGGCGTTTATCGGAGAATGGATTCCAACAGAAGAGGTATGGGAGCACATTCTGAATAGTGTACTCTAGAGGTGATACACTCAGGGTTCAACAAGAACGTCTTGCAACCCGGCCACACATGACCGCTCACTCATTTAGCTTGAGTGTCGCGAATATATTGCCACCACGGTTGTAGGCCATCAAACCGTCATCCGAAGATACAGAATCAAAAAGAAGTATAAATATGAATATTCCCTAGATCGGTGACAATACACCCTGCTTGGGGATGACCCAACTAGCCATGCTGCCTAGCCCAACTTTTGTTACTTCCCGGTGTGAGGCTAGAAGCTACGTCTATCTTCAGAACATCTGATCACCATTCACTTTGAATGCCACATCGTCATACCCGCCAAATCACAAATTGGCTTATCCAAAAATAACACGGGTATATAGCTAAGAGAAACGAATTCCTCCGCCACCAAACGTGAATACGTTTGAACAGATCAACTTACGCGATCCATTGGATATACTCTGTCAGACCTTCTTCCATATACGTTGTCCTGGGACTGGACAAACCGAAGGCACTATTCAGTATATCCATCTTAGTCACTGTTATCTAAGACTTATACAACAGCCCTTGCACTTTACTCCGTCTTCAATTTATCTTTGGCAGATATTGCTCGCAACGCTTATGCCAATACAAAGTGGTTCTTTGGATAATAATCCAACCGGTCTCTCTATATTAACAACGTTAAAATGGTAAAAACTTTGATAGTCTGTGATTCAACTATCAAATGAAAACATGTCGGTGTACAAACAACGATCTTATTTCCAAATGGAAATTCGATCGATCTATCATCATATGTTCATATTTCCTTATTTCATATATTTAGAAAATATATGTTATTAATCATTGGAAAACATTTCCATAGCTTATTTTCACATCACTATTATTTCGCAACTATCAGTCCCTAACTGTAACTAGTATGAGAACAATTCTCTAAGTATCAATCCGGAAGGTCGAAACCAACATCAGATCGTCACTTAGAAAACCGTTCAACTTACCCTCTCCAGTTAGTTTCTGAATTTGCTTAACTCTATTTCTTAAATTCTTGTCATGAAAACATTTCATTTTCTATGTTTAGAAAACATATCTGATTATATTTGGAAAACGTTTCCAAAACTCATTTACGGATTTCCAATGAACGTTGTATAAAACATCGTTATGCTTAATCCATTAATCGCTTATTACTTCTATATTTCAAATCAACCTTTTCTATCGAACCACAACTATTCCTTTGTCAATTCTGAAGTCAATCAAGTTGGGGTATAATTACCTCTCAGACCTTAATTGAACAACGTCCTTTACTGTGAAATAGATGAAGCTCGTCACTCACTTTTTACAATCATCTGTTTTACGCAAATTCTCGGATTCAGGTTACGAATCTACTTCTTGTATGAAAACGTTTGATTATAACTATAACGTTATAATTCCTACTTCTGCAATATCTAACCTAAATTATAACTTTATCTCCTAACTCGAATAATTTAACAGACCCCTAATTCCTAAATCAATAACTGAATCTTGATTTAAACCCTGGAAAGTAAACAGTACTTTCCCGAATTCGCTATAATTGAATTCGACGTATAACTCTCTTTCGAGTAATCTCTATTTGATTAACTCTTCTTCGAATAACCTATATTCGATTATCTCTCTTCGAATAACTCATATTCGAAATCTCTCTCTTTCGAATAAACAATATTCGATCTCTTTCTTTCGAATATGCTATATTCGAAAATCTCCTTTCGATTTACTAATCGATAACTCCTTTCGATCAAACTAAAATCGATAACTCCTTTAACTCTATTCGAATAACTAATATTCGACTAACTCTTTTGGATCGACTCATTTGATTAACTCCTTCGAATAACTAATTCGAATAACTTACCTTCGAATAACCAATATTCGATTTACTCTAACTCGATTAACTTAATTCTAATCGATTTACTCCATTTCGATTCAACTTAATTCAAATAGATTAACTTAACTCAAATTGATTAACTCCTTTCGAATAACTAAATTCGATTTAACTCTAATTGAATAACTAATATTCAATTAACTCTTACGTGTTTAACTCTATTTGAATAAGTAATTCGAATCACTCTATTGTGTTTAACTCTATTCAAATATCAAATTCGAATAACTCATTTCGAATAACTAAATTCGATTAACTCTTTTAACTTTACTCGAATAACTATATTCGATTAACACCTTCTTTCGAATAACTATATTCGATTAACTCTTCGACTAACTCCTTTGGATTAACTAACTTCGAATAACTCCTTTGGATTAGCTAACTTCGAATAACTCCTTTGGATTAACTAACTTTGAATACTCCTTTGGATTAACTAACTTCGAATAACTCCTTTGGATTAACTGACTTCGAATAACTCCTTTGGATTAACTAACTTCGAATAACTCCTTTGGATTAACTAACTTCGAATAACCAATATTCGATAACTACTCTTCGAATAAATAATATTCGGTAACTCTTCTCAAATGAATAACATTTGATTTCTCCACTCGAATAAACTATATTCGATTACTCTTCCCTCGAATACACTATATTCGATAACGCTACTTCGGATAAGTGATATTCGACAACTCTACTCGATTAACTCTACTTGGATAACTCTAACTGGTCAACTCTAACTGGTCAACTCTAACTGGTCAACTTTAACTGGTCAACTTTAACTGGTCAACTCTAACTGTTTATCTTTAACTGGTAAACTTTAACTGGTTAACTCAAATGGTTTAACCTAACTGGTTAACTCAAATGGTTTAACCTAACTTGATTTACTTGTCTCGATTAACTGAACTAATCCACTTAGTTTAACTTAGCTAATTCACGTTGATTAACTCTAACCGATTCACTTAGTTTAAATCAACTAATTCACTTCGAATAACCACTTAGTTAACTTAACTAATCCACTTCGATTAACCACTTAGTTTAACTTAACTAATTCACTTCGATTAACCCCTTAGTTTAACTTAACTAATTCACTTTGATTTACTCTAACCGATTCACTTAGTTTATCTTAACAAATTCACTTCGATTAACTCGACCAATTCACTTGGTTAACTCGACCAATTCACTTGGTTAACTCCTATTTATTTAACAAATAAATATCTCCTTTAGTTTAATTCTATTTATTTAATCTCTAAATGAATATCCTTTATATTTCTTTTAACGAGTATAATTCCTTTATATTTTGATTAACAAATATATCCCCTTATATTCGATTAACATATATATTCCCTTGTATTTGATTTACAAATATAATTCTTTTATATTTGTTTTTACCAACTATATTCCTTTATATTCAAAATCCTTTTTCTTATATATATATATATATATATAATCCCTTGATTTTATATAAATAAACTATTTTCAAAATATACTTTGAAAACCCCTCTCCTACATTCTGGTATTTCTCATGGTATTTAACACGCCATATAACAACGATAACTATCGTCCCACCACACAAAATCACACAGATTATATACATCACATTATATATCACAATATAAAAATCACAGTAAAATAACTGTTGAGGAATCCTGTTGGATTCCTCCAACCTGTTTCCCTGCACCACAGATGTTAGACAACACCAGTATAATATTCTGTTAGAACAGAATCAACATATAACTATTTGACGGTTTTTATATATATATATATATAATCTCTACTAATTGACTAGCAGTTCAATCAACAGTCAACACATAGTCAAACAGACAATAATTAACAGTCCTAAGAATACACTGTAAAAACAGAACTATTCAGAGTTGGTGAGTTTTACTCACATTTGCAGTTCATCGCTAAAGAACGATAAACTGTATTTGATTTGAATCAAACAATTTATTTCGCCATAAATTCAAACGAGCTCGGATTGACTCGCGGTCAGTCCCATTGTGTTGCTCCCGTCCATACGATCCCAACGCAACTTACGGTTTGTGATTCCGACCTCGTACGAGCAAGTTATGACATTATAAAGTTTATATATTAAATTTGAATTTAAATTAAACTAAATAAAGTTAGTGGGCCTTTACCCTATATTTATTCGTCGGCCCAACCAAATATGCAGGCCCGCTATCCCTTCATAAAGCCCCACCGCATTTAGTCTTCTTCTCCAAATCCTAAACCCGCTCCCTCCAGTAATCACTTTCCCCTTTTGACCGCTACTTTGACCGACGTTCTCCCTTACCTCGGCCACCAACCCCCACCGCAACCTCCACCATAGTACTCCCCATCCAAATCCGAACCTGCTCATACGCATCCCGTCCCACTCGAGCTCACTTCTCTCCCCGACGATAGCAGGACATCGTGGAAACCATCGACCAAAACGGGAACCGAATCCCACCATAGTTTGATACTAGCTGTGGTTTTGTCCTCTGAATCCAAAACTAAGATCGAATCAAACCCAAATTATCCCAAATTCACGTATTCCCGAACCCTAGATCGAAAATGACGCACTGGAAAAATGTCGACTTCCTAATTCATGCATCGAATGCTACAACGAGGGTACCAAATCGAAGAGCACGATCCCAGCAACACAGTTATATATATGTATTAATTTATAGGATTTACTTTTATTTTCTTTTGATTTTCTCTTTTGGGAATTTTTGTTTGTTGTGTTCTGTTCGACAGGTTTTATACTTGAGATTAGGTTGGTAGCATTTGTGGTTGAGAAGGAAGCCTGTGTGGCCTGCTTGTTACCAGAAAAATGGTTGGAGATATTTTTGAATTGATTTTACATTTTATTTAAATGATTTTCTCGTCGTATCCTCCTTCTAAAAATCACAGTGGTTACATACGATACCTAAAAATTCCCAAACTGGACATGTAGCTAGAGTTCGACATTACGGTCCCAACGAAACTGGTTTCGTCGAATTCCGACTCCGTATGCTCACACAACGTATTTTTAACTGTTGAAATACCGACTATTTCTCACTCTAAAAATCCCTACGGTCACATACTGACTCTAAAAATCACGAAACTTGGAATCTAACAACTATTTGACATTGCGGATCCAACAAAACTGATTTCGTCGAATTCCAACTTCGTATGCAAAAGTGGCTATTTTTAACGCTCTAAATAGCCTATTTAAATATATAAATATATTTAAATATAATTAAATTAAATATTTAAAATTAATTCTTATCGTCTGTATTCACAGTGGCATACCGCACAGCTCCAGAATATTCCTGTATGTATTTACAGCTCGATACTACCTCGTCAGAGTTATATCGACGCTCGATTTTATTTAAATCCTTATAATTAAATATATTTAAATCGTTATGGTCAGGGCGCTGCATTTCTGATATTTTGATTTGGATGTAACTCAAAATCTACATGATGAAATCCCGATCTCTCTCTTCCACTAGAAAGATATATTCCACCAGCTCCACACGTTTCTTATTTCACAGAAATCCGATTTAAAACGGACCCTGTATACTTAGTTGAAGTCTAAATCGCCAAATAGCGAACTGCCGCGTCGTTTCACGCTCTATTTTAATTATATTATAATTAATACGTTTTAACGTCGATTATTAAATCGATTCGTTATTCAACTTCAATTCTAAACTGAATTAAATATTTTAGCTGATCCAATTCACACAGTATTGTGAATTCGGTGATTTCCGATTATTTCGACATTATAATATATTATTATATTGTTTATTTTAATTAAATATTCAATATTATTTAATTCAAGTCATCGATATCGCCCAATCGATATTTAATAATTAAATAAATTAATTATTCGACAGCTAACAAAACGCGCCATTACAATTCGTTACTATGCTTGTTCTGATTCTCTTCTCTCCCTCTTTTCCCTTTTATTTTTATATAGCCAGGCTACCTTCGAGCCTAGGCCTAACGCTGAAAGATGCGAACGTGTGAAATTAAGAACGGTTGGGAAAGACATAAACTGGGGAATGATTGGTATTGGAAATTAGGAATATAAATTTAGGCATAAAATTGGAAAATATACGAATATGAATTTGGGGGACATATTAGATAATATGAATATGAAGCTAGGCATATATTGGAAAGTAGGTGAACATGAATTTAGGTAAAACTTGCATTGGAATGTGTAAATATTGATTTGGGGTATAAATTGGAACATATGTAATTATGAAATTGGGCATAGATTGTGACATATGCAAATGTCAATTTGGGGCATAAAGGGGAACACATGTGAATATTGATTTAGGGCGTGGAAACCTATCATTGAAATAGAATAAGTGTAAATATGAATTGAAAGGGGGCATGAAAGTCTATATTTGGAATAGGGAAATTTATTTGAATATGCCTAAAATAATGGAACCGTAGTAACGCTTAGACACGAGGTTAGGTTGCATTAGTGATGGAAGTCTGCCCGGACCCAACCGGCATATCCAGCAGCCACTGATGTTGAACCTAATGTGAGAGGTCTAAGTGCGCAAATACAAGACGTGCTTAGACATGAGGTTAAGCCTAATTTGTGGAATAAGTCTACCCGGACCCGACCGACATATCTAACATCCACAAATGGCAGGCTTAATGTGGGAGGTCTAGCATACTGTAACCATAAATGAAAATATGGTAATAAATCTTGAATATTTAACCTAGTTGAATCCATAGGGATTGTATGAATATAAACTAAAGTTGGGGTTAAGTAAAAATTGGGTGAACAGTGGGTGGGTTAAGTAAATAGGAGGGGGAGGGTAATATTACATATATGCCCATAAACTTAACCCGATCTAGTGAACAGTGGTAATATGAGACGAACTTAATTACACATTAAATAAGAACATGTTATTGTAACTATGGAATCGGATGATGAAAATATAAAAGAGACTGTGGGTTATAGACCTTGGACCACAGTCTAGAGAATAACATGTTGTGGGCTAATTAATGAACTTAAAGGGGTTAAGTTATATAACCAAAATTAATAAGCAAGAGGAACTTGGTAATTTGATTAAGAATTCAATACGAATGGGAATAACCAAGTCAAAAGGAAACCGAGGAGGAAAAAGCAAGCGCGTAATAGAATAATTAGATATAGGGTCTAATAACATATTAAAGTAAGGCGCTTGGACCAGTCTGCATGTTTGAGGGTGAATAACCCAACGGGGTAGATCATCGAGGTGTTATAAGGCACGAGGGGAGCGCACATTCATATAATTGTTTGACGACTCCGAAAGACTGGAAGGGGAAGCACGCGGCTTCCTGAGGTACGTAAGGTGCTCCTAGTAGTCCTCTGTGCGGTGACAGGTGTCTTAGGCTGTTCTCGCAGAGGTTGGGTCTGCGCGTAACTACTAGGTGGGTGGGCCTTGATTGCAGATGTAGCTATGCAGTCAGAATGCTGTGACGAGGTGACACCAGGGTGGTTTGGCGGTTGCCTCACGAGGAGGTAGAGGTTCAAGACCAACAAGGATAGTAGATCGTTAGATACCCGTCATCGGCAGCCAGCGGGATGCGAAAAGACTAGAGCTAAACCCAAGATACCATTTCACCTTTCACTATCGAGGTACGTGGCTGAGGGGAGACGCCACATGGATGTTTAGATTGGTTGTTATTAGGGGCGGTCGCTTAGCTCTTATAGTCTTTACTAATTGAGGGAGGGGCCGAGGTGGGGCCATAGCCACCATGGAAAACATACCCTAGGAATATCTGTATTTGGAGGCTCTTAAAGGTGGGCTTGTACATGTATGGAAAAGCTCCCGGCCGAGTTCTGTGTTTCTTGTTTAGCCCTGCCACGGAACTCGGTGCACATTAGTGGACGTGCGATTGAGGCATCGAGCTACAATTACAGTACATATGTGGGACGGTCTAGATACACGCATATCTGCTCTGGGTGGTGTATCGTAGACTAGAGGGCATTATTCCAATAAGGAATCTGATTTGATCGATGGTGGAAGTCTGTACGCTTACGTAGCATAGTAATGACAGATATATGCAGAACGTAACATCGTTATATAGAGATCCGTACGTCACTCCGGCGTAGGATGAGGGACTGCGTTCATTACGGTGGAGACCGTGCGAGTGGATATTGGTAGGGTCATTATATTTTTGATATACTAGTATCGGTGCGGTGCAGAGAAATGTATTTAGGAAGCGCAATATATCCTGTTCATCTTATCTTGCTTTGTTTACACTTGTTATTGTTACTGTTATCTTGTTCTTCCAGTTTTATAAACCTGCCATGATACTTTTATTTATTTATATTTAAAAGTAACTGAACTCGCCAAACTTTTTGTCTAACCCTTTTTGTTTCCTCTTCTCTCTCTTCCGTTCCCCCCCAGGTTCTCAAAGTGGAAGTGCTCAGAGTTGATTTGGATTCTTTCAGCTTAGCTTGGATTTTTGGATATTGATGTACCGCTTTGACTTCTGTTCAACTCTCTTATGGCTTCACATGGGGAATATGGTTTTATGCTTTTGTACACTGATATTTTTGGAAAGACAGATTATTTATGTAATTGGTTACTTCAAACTTATAATGTAAACTCAGTATTTAGAACCATGATGTTATGATTTAAATAAAGTTTTTAATTCCGCTGCTATTTTACATGTCTGTCTTGTGATATTATGTTCTTATTTACTAATAACACTTCACGAAACCTAATGCATTCTTTAGAACACTACAACAAAATAACCATATTACAATGGTGGAACACCGTTGTAATATACATTTTACAATGGTGGGCAAACCGTTGTGTATTAAGAAGTTGTAATAGACTAAAATCTTTTACAACTTTTTTGCACTGTTGCAACACCGTTGTAATATGTATATTTTACAACTTTTTTCCACCGTTGTAATATACTTTATTTTATCAGTTATGCACCGTTGTAATAAAATCTGCTACAACTGTTATGCACCGTTGTGATTGACATTTGGGTTTAAAAAAACATATTTTTCAACTGAAAAGAACAATACACTAAATATAGCAATACTACATAAGCAAATCAGATATTATAGTTATTCGCAAACTAATTTATTAAAATACTCAAATATTCCGTATTACAAATAATAAGTTTTAGACAACATTTTGTACATAATTACATACTTGACTGTTACAAAGCAACTTAGTACAAGCACAAGTTATCCACAAAAAAATGCATATCCTACGGGAGTACACTAGTCGAAGACAACGAAATCTTTACGCCATTTAACTTTTTGGTGCAAGTTCACTGCAGTGATCAAACCTATTGCATAAGAATATGCCTGTTGCTAGAAAAAAGAACAAAAAGTGTAATTTTAAGCCAACAATACCAAATCTTAACAACAATTCTTACGTACCTGATAGCATGAACTACATGTGGTCCAAAGCCCCTTTTTAAACAATTGGATGTTGCACAACTTCTAAAAAATAAAAGCATCTGCACTTGGACTTTCAGAAAACAAATTAGCAGATGATAATATTGACATGGTAGCTATATCCATTAATAAACAAAGTAGTCATTTAATCCAAACTTTCTAACCTGTGAATGAAACATTGCCAAACTAAACCACTAACATGTAAACTCCAAAAATTATCCTTCATTCTTCATGTTCCATTTTTTAATACCAAATATTTGACTACCATGTTATTATCCACTTAGTAAATAAAATTTTAATATCAAGTTCTTTAGGCAAAGGCTGCCACTTCCAAATATGATTGTCGTTATCTTCTCTCTTCCATTTTTGAAGACCATCTTACTTCCCAAAGAATCTAAAGTCAATTTTTGTTTAAATATGACTTCTGAAAGATCCTTTCGAATGAAACATAATTTTTTTTTTTCGTGTCCATGAGTATGGTTTGTTTTCAAAAGTGCAGAGAACACAATTGCATAAAAATGCAACTGCAAAATATCAGTAGAATTACAAGGATTCCAAGTAAAGTTGAGATTTTGTACGTTTATTTTCTCCCATTTGTTATGTTGTCCTTCTGGCAAATGACTCGTATATTTAGTAAAATCATATGCAGATGTTGGCAGCTCACAAAAAAAAACCACTACACCATTGCATGGCATATTTAAACAATTAAAATAATTGTTGTCACCCATACGTAAAAGAGCAGCCTAATGATGGGCTTCTTACATTTGGTTATACTTTGTGTTATTTTTTTTATAAGGGAGGACTTATAAAGACATGGAGTAATGACCAAGTGACATGAGAAAATTAACAGTCATCAAGTTTAAAATATATACACTTAACTTCTTTTCACTATTCTCTTTCTTCCTTTTCCTAATCAAGTCAACAAAACATATAAATCATAAAAAAAAAAGGTTACCAGATCTTATCTTTTCTTCTTCTCATTATTATGCATTGTGAAGAGGAACGTTGTGTTGGTGCTACAAAAATATTATGGTTGCTATGTATAATTAAATGAAATTTTGTCAATTTCTTCAAGCTTTGTAATTGTTTAAATCTATGCTCATAGGATGTTAATCGAGCTTACGTCAGTGATGGCTTTAGATGCTGTGGCACAACTGACTTTTACTTTTCTCCTTGGTTACACAGTTACTATCAAGTTTCTACAAAAGATGATGTTATCTAGTACCCTTTTATGTAAAGTAATAGAATTAAACAAAAATTACTTATTCACAGTAATAACCATAACTGATTTTCCTTTCGAATCAATAGTAGTTGTTTGTTGACAACTAGTAAATTGTTTAACTGTTCTCTAACTAAAGGAACAGTGAAGAAGGAATAACCTTCTCAGCAACCAAGGACCAGATAAACAAAGAACTCTCAGTCACAGTCAACCGCAATCAAAACAACTCTAGTTTTTAATGAAGTTAATGTGCTTGAATCAAAATTAATCGTGAAAACTCACCTTTGCAACGCTAAGAATGAAGCGGGCTCGGCAGCGGTTTTTATGGCAAAGGAAGGAACGAGCATCATTTTGGTGGTGGCTGCGATGGCGTGGAACTGAGTTGCCAAGGTAGCCTGTATACGACGCAACGATGGAAGAACAACAACAAAGGAGGTAGGGGTTCACAAGAAAACGGGCTGAGGCGATTTGATTGGAGAGGAGAGAAGGGTTCGTGGTCATGGCTTGGCAAAGGACGAGGCGGACGAAGGACCATCATTGGGTGAGAGGAGTGGTGGCGCGATGCAGCGCGAGTTCTGATCGATCGATAAGGGAAAGGCTTCGAGCCCGAGGTTGAAGCAGGACTGAACACTGACTGGTGGAGGGGATGTCAGACCGATGGACCAGAGCTGGGGACCCTAGGTGGTAGAAGGCGGGTTCAGGAAGAAGGGAACAGACAATGGTTTAAGATCTGAGAGAAATTAGGGATCCATTTTGATTTAGGGAAGAGTACAGGAGAGGTCGGACACATAAAGTAAAATTTGATACGAGAGATTTTTTGGAGCCAATTTTTCACGTTTCCCGCCTGGATTATTAACCTGAGCGGTAAACCATAATATAGAAAATTTACCCCCAAACTGATTTAAAATATTTCAAATAATTGGTTAATAATGAAACCTAAATAACAATTATCTAGAAATAGATTCTATCAATATCATGTTACACAAATTTTAAGGAGTAATCCCTTAAAACTCTAATCCTATGACGTATATACCATTTCATCAAATTTAAATAATTTACTGAACATGTAGGCTAATGTTCAAGTTATATTATTTATTTAAGCCTTTCATTGATTTGACATATGCATGATAACAAAAATAGAATTTTCAATGAAACAAACTTGGTATTATGTAAATTAGATAAATTTCAACTCACCTTATAGCTTCTAAATATTTTGATCTAGGTCAATTCTTTTTATTGGACTCCTTTTTATTTCAAACGAAATATGTATTAAAAGGGTTAAAAAAACCTATTAGAATTATATATCTGAGAGGATATTTGAGTTTGAGTGGGATATGATTATATAATTTAAATTTACCTTTTACACAGAATCATTCATCCCTTATTTTTTTATTCTATTTTCTACTTTATCAATTGTACACACTATAGCTATAGACAAGGTAAAAAGACAGAGATTCACTGCTTAATTCATAAATTATAAGAAGAAAAGTGAGGAGCTAGTCCTACGTTGTATGCTCTGAAATCAATTTTATTCTACAGAGTATTATTTATTAAATATGGGAAGTTCAAACGGTGGTTTACTATATGTCCGCCCGAACTTTGAGTGACCAAAAAAAATTATTATTATTATTAATTATTACTCATTTCTTCTTAGTTATAATTGAATAATAATGATTAAAAGTTAATTATTATGTATATATGTTACTAGTTAACTATTAATTATGTAACAGCAATTAAAAGCTTATGTTACTAATTATTAATTAATAAGTAGTTAACATACAATAACTATTAAAAATAAATTACTACTTATTAAATATATAATAATAATTGATAAATATTATTGATTCCCAAGTTTATTACAAATTATTATTATTAAATATTAATATAAATAGTTATTAAATATAGATATTATAAACATGAAGTTTGTAATAGGCATCTATTACAATTAATAAAATGAAAAGTTGTGATATATATGTTTATTACAAATTTAGAGAGCTGACAGTTGTAAAAAAACATTTATTACAACTGTGCTTTTTGCACAGTTGTAAAAAAGCGTTTATTACAACTGTGCTTTTCGCACAGTTGTAAAATTAAAGTTGTAATATGATGTTTTTGTTGTAATGATAGAGTGACATTAACGGATGTGGGGTGTCACATTTGGTATCAGAGCATATGGTTATAAGATCGGATAAAATATTTTGAGATTGGTTTTCAAAAAGGGTCTAAAAAACAAAGTATTTTAAAATAAAAAGTCTGTTTTTGAAAAGCATATTTCCCAAAGCCATAAATATCTTCTCGATTCTCTGCTATATTCCTTTCCCTTTTTGTTCGGGGAACAGTTTCTTCCCGAAAGGGTATCCCCATTTTGGCATGGTTCCGTGGGAATGTTAAAACTACGGTACATGTCGAACGGCAAAGAAGTGCCCAACCTCCATCTGTAGCCGTAGTAGTATCACCTACGGCTTATTTTCTCTCAAGCCCGTAAGGATTTCCGTGCGATGGAGGCAGCTTTCAAGGGATTAGTTAGCATGTGGCAAAAAGGAGAATAAGCGAGCTGGGGCTAAGGAGCACAACCCAAAGTTGAAAGAAAATGATGGCTTAAGAAGGTAATATAGATGAAAGAATAAACGAGGAAATACCATAACTTCGAAAAGGTGGGTCATCTGAAAAAGGATTGCAGAAAGAGGAAAGGCGTTGTTACCACTTTGGTAAGGCGGGACACCTTATTAAGGAGTGCCCAAAGAGACAAGGACAAGGCAGGAACTTCTAGGGGGCAAGCAAATGTTCGCATAACTGGTGGATAGGATAGGGGTAGGAAAGTTTCCGTCGAAGGACCGATATCTATTTCTGATCATCCAATTAGGATTCTTTTTTTGGCGCTTCACATTCTTTTATATTTGATTCTTAGTTAAGTCTCTGCACCTAGATACTAGTATGGTTTTGGATCCCATTATTGTCTCAAACCCAGTGGAGGTACGACTCATTTAGCGATGATTTGTCGGGGTTTGAGAATCTTTGTGTTAGGTTTCGAGTTCGATTGCGATGCATATGTTCTTGATTTCATAAGATAAGGTTTGATTCTAGGATGGATGGGTTAACCATATATGGAGCCATTCTAGAATGTGAGAGGAGGGTCGTTAGACTTATGACTTGCCATGGAAAGACTCTCGAGATTTCTTATGACCCCAAAAGGGTCTGTCATTCTTAATCTCCTAGATTCTCTTGATATATCTATCGATGATTTGCGATCTGTACCAATAGTTGTGATTATCCTGATGTTTTTGATGAGGTTCGGGGTTTACCCCGAGGCACGAGGTTGGTTTCCGCATATACTTGGTGGACAATGCAAAGCGAGTTGCATTGCCTGTGTGACATATGACTCCTAAAAGAAAAGAGGGAACTTTGTAAGCAAGTAGGGGAGCTACTTAAGAGGTTTGATAGGTAAATTATATCGGAATAGGAAACCTATTGAAGACAGTCCTTGAGGAAGCCCATCATTCTAAGATGACTATTCATTCAAGAGGCGATAAAGTGTATAGAGTTCGAGGTAGTAGAGCCAAACTTGCAAGAGGAAGTGGAAGTAGAGAAGGAAGCAATGATTGGACGAGTTCCGACTTGCATACTTGGATCGAAGGTTCAGAAATTGTGCAACAAAGAAGAGAAGCTAGTAAGAGTGCAATGGGGAAAGGACCGCAAGAACGCTACTTGGGAGGCTTAAGACAAGATTCGCGCTTCATATCCTTTCCTTTTCGAGAATATGTTCTTAACTTCTTTTCCCAAGCTACGAATTAATACTTGTATTTATCGTTTGAATATCTCCTATCGATCGAGTCTTTAGGTAGAAAACTAATGAATGTAAACATGTGTTTGAGACATGTTATGTTTGATGGATGCAAGTGTTTGCTAGTGATTGCTCGTAGATGCATATTGTAAAGACCCGCAAATTCCCACCCTTTGAATCGACCATAAACTACACAGGTCTGACCCAAAAAGTGAAAATCTACGAATACTTTAACTTTGGGCATACAACACATTACAACAGATAACAGAAGACTTTTATAACACTATAATAAATGTTACATCAGAGTACAGAATATACATATCAGAGTACATTGGAATATAATTACAGCGGAAGATAAATACAAAAAAATGTAATATACTGCAACGGAAGAACACAGCGGAAGACTCTCTATCTCTGGACACAGCTTTAAGCTTCAACCCAGAATCCTGCTTAATATATCTGCAAAAATAGCTACTTGACTGCCCGTGTGGAAAATATGGGCACCCGATTTTGCCAGTGGACAAACTACAGGTCAGTCATGGGACTGGTGTGAGAATTCTACCTAACCAATAAAATATAATAAGGCTAATCACAGGACCACGCCACTTTCGCGGAACAGGTTTTCTCCTATGGATTGCCAGTGCATGACTAAGGTAAATCGTCAAAATAATGCAATGCTTTTTAGAAAAATGAAACCATTATAAGACCCAAGTCCCATCACACAATGCAACGCAAACCGGAGGATAGGGTTTTACCTTATAATGATCAAAAGATGCTTGATAAGATAAACACGGTATTATATAATAATAGTGTGCAACCAATTTGAAATACATCAAAGTAAATGTATCAATCCTAGACGGCATGAGTGCCCCATCCCACTATGTCGCCATATATAGGTATACAATCAAAACCGCGTGATGTCGTATTGGAAATTTGGGTTTCCATCTGAGTCAAGGCAAGGGAGGAGATCCTTACCGATTCGAGACACTCTAGCAAATGCCCCAGGATTTGGTACTCTGTCCAACCCTTGGATAGCTGCAGGGCCGGTCCACACTTGCTTTTGTGGATTAGTTATGCCTGAACACACGCTCCCCGGTCCTTTTGGACCTATAATACGGCCAGTGGCGACCGCATAACCCGAGGCCTCGAACAATCCAACAACCACAATGAATAAATGCCAGCGCTGGTAGGTCCCTGGCACCACTCTAGCTAGAAAGAAACGTGTGCACTCCCTGCGTTCCCTTCTCCCGTTTTAGACTCTACCGGGCTGTGAGGCTCGCGAAGTCACGATATACACAAAGCTATGCCTAAATAGATTGTGCTTTGATCATCAACCACAAGGCCTGCTTTTCAACAAAGCCTTGATCAATTGCATCTTAGCATGCCACATTGTCAGACTCTACCATATCATTGATCATCTACCAATATATATATAACCTCTAAGCTCATACGTCTTAGAGAAGGGGGTTAAGTGAAGAATAAATTCTCCACCACCAAACAGAAATATATAATCAGTAGCGTTCAACAAATACAGTAGAAAAGAATACAATGTCAGACACGCAATCCATTTACAAGTCTGCTCTGGGTCTGAGCGAAACAACGTGTCCGTCGATCTCCAAATACGTTTGGACGATCATTACCAAATACCTTGCCTTGGAATGTACTGTCCCAATTCAAGATACCAGTCATCATCATCCCAACGATGTGAAAATCTTCGGTCTTCTACCACCGTCTTCATCTTCGACTCTTGATCGTCGTGATGATTATTCAGAATGAGTTAAACCCGGTCTTTCTGAATAACTCGCGTATTTTGTGATTAAAAATCAAATATTGGAAAATCACACATTACGCCACATTTCCCACTCAGAATATTCTTTTAATAAGATATTCATATTAAAAGATTCTCATTAATTTTATCAAAGAAAAATTAATAAATTTAATCATAAATCTTCCTTAAAAGATTTATTAAAAATTCTAAATTTGATTTAATATCAAAAATCATTTTCACAAGATTATTTATTTTAAAGAATAAATCTTCTTTTAAACGGGTTAAAGAACTCGTGTCATTTAAAACACAGTTCACGATAAACCCACAAACCAATTTCCTAAATATGGAATTCCACATAAATCAATCAGTACATAATCGATATAAATTTCTGTATCGAACTAACAATATACATGGAATAACGGCAAAGCCTCTTAAATTCCATATATAATATCGGTCTTCTATTACAGAAGCCCATCTCGATTATTACCAATAGAATTTCCACTTAATTCCAATTTAATATATATTAAATTGGAAAACTAGATTTTTAGAAAATGCTTTTGTTAAATCTATAAGTAGATTTACAAATTCCAAATAATAATTTCGATGTAAATTGGATTAAAGGACAACTGTCATTTAAAAAACACCACCCACGATAAATCCACTTCACATCTCAATGTATCTCATATTATGAAATATAATTGCAAATTCTAATAATCTTAATTAAAGGATTTCCCTTTAAATATTAATTCGTTATTAAAAAATATATTTTAAAATAATCATTAAAATACTCTTTATACAAAAGATTCTAATTGGAAAGTATTCTTCATATTACATATTTTTATCTTTTACACATATTCTTTATCTTAAAAATATATTTAACTAAAATATCTTTTTATGAAAATATATCCTTCATATAAAAGAATTTCTAGTGTAAGAATACTCTTATTTAAAAGATCATCTGAATCGAAATGCGACTCAATCATTTACCATATAATTTTGATTATATGGATTTCACACACATCATATATATGACAATAACAATATAATCATCAAATCATCCATTTCATCCAAAGTGTAAATTCCACTGCGTAAGCGTTAAAATTAAATAATAACGCTCATCGCAGCCTGTCGATCTAACGATCAACATACAACTAAATATTGGGATTAGTGTATGTTAATTTTCATCCCAACACCCGTGTGGGGTTTCAACCAACAAACAAATAATAAATTATTTGTGCACTTGGGCGATGTGTGAAAATTATCGACCCAATCACATAAACAAGTCAGGTAACTTGCCTATGGCAGTGTAATACACAATATATGACACGATGATAAAAATATCTCTTTTATTCCTGTTCTTTTTATCGCATGTAAAATGTCAATAAAAATGTAATATTTATTTCTATTCTTTTATCGCATCAAAATGATGATAAAAATATAATCTTTATTTCAATTTCTTTCATTGTAAATAAATGAAAAGAAAAATGTAATCTTTTAATTCCATTCGTAATAGGGGATATAAATAATAACACAAAATATAACTATTCATTTCATGCTTTATTTGCAATAGAGAATGCAAATAAAGATTCAACCCTTTTTATTTGATGTTTATTTACATAGAGGAATGTAAATAATAATAAAAAATTGTAACTTTTTCATTTCATAATTTATTTGCATTAAGGATTGCAAATGAAAATGTATCTTTTCACTCTCATGTTTTATTTGCGTTGGGTAATGCAAATAAAAATGTAAATTTTAATTTCTTGTTTTATTTACATTAAGAAATGTAAATAAAAGAACAACTTCTTATTTTATGTTTATTTACATCAAGTGAAGTAAATAAATAAATAAAAATGTAACCTTTATTTTAATGCTTTGTTCGCCTTTAAAACATGCAACAAAAATGTAACATTTGTTTTTAATAAATTTGTTTGCATCTAAATTTGCAACAAAATGTAATTTTTATTTCTTGTTTGTTTGCAACTGAAGTTGCAAACAACAATGTAATTTTATCTCCTTTGTTTTATTTCATGATAGAATGCAAATAAAAATGCATATTCTATTTTCTACATTTTGTTTGCATTGTAGAATGCAAACAAAAATGTAATTTTTATTTTCTTGTATTGTTTACATTATGAAATGTTAACAAAAATGTGAACTTTTGATTTCATGAAATATTTGCATTGAAAATGCACTACTTTAAAATCATGTTATATTTGTGTTGGAGAACACAAAAAAAAATGTTCTTTTATTTTTAATGTTTTATTTGTGTTTAAGAACACGAATAAAAAGACCATTTTAATTTTCTATGTTATATTTGTGTTTGAGAACACAAACATAAAGGATCATTCATTTTCTAAAATGTATTTGTGTTTGGGAACACAAATAAAAAGGTTCGTTCATTTTTCAAAATGTATTTGCATAAGTGAATGCAAATAAAAGAATAAATTTTACTTTAATATATATATTTGTATTCGTAAATACAAATAAGAGAACAAGTTTCATTTTTAAATATATATTTGCATTTTTAGATGCAAACAAAAGAACAAGTTTATTTTCAATGTATATTTACATTGGTAAATGCAAATAAAAGAATAATTTTATTTTCAATATACCTTTGCATTGGTGAATGCAAATAAAAGAACAACTTTTTATTTACAAAATATATTTACAAATATAATGTAACTTCTGAAAATAATTTCTTATTTACATATAAAAATGTAAACAAACATTGTGATTTCCAAAACATGTCTTTTTTTATTTACATAAAAATGTAAACAAAAGTTTTACTTCTAAAATGAATTTTAATTTACATATGATATGTAAACCAAAATGTGATTCTTAATCTTTGATTACATTAAAAATGTAATCCTTTTCTGTTCATTTTTCATTACATATAAATGTAATCTTTTTTTATATATTTTTTTTTTTATTACACATATGGATGCGATCTTTTCTATTCATTACAATGAACAAAATTTCTATAAAAATGCAATTTTAATTTATAAACTTTCCATTTCCAAAAATGAAAATAAAAATAAAATCCATTTTATCTTCATCTTTACAATGAAATCTAAATCACATTAAAAATGTGATTTTTTTATGCAAAGTCTTTCTATTGAAAACAATGGACACATAAAAACATGATCTTTTTACGTTGCTTCTTTTTATTGAAAACACTCATTACATTAAAAATAACATTTTAATGTTACTTCATTTATTGAAATAATATTACATTAAAAATGAGATTTTTAATGTTGATACTTTTATTGACATCAAAATGACAAATAAATTATGACTTTTGATTGAAAACTAATTTTACATAAAAAATGAAATCTTTTGTTTTCATTCTTTTTAATGAAACAACCTCATATTAACATATATTCTTTTTAATCATTCTTTTTTTTTAACGTAAACAAATTCACATTAAAAGATATATTTTTCTTGGTCCATTCTCTTTAATGTAAACAAAAAAGATATATTTTATTCGTTGTGCCAATTTCTATTATCAGGTCAACAAATAAAAATAAATATTATTTGTCGACCAAATTCCATTGTTAAATCAGCAAATAAAAATAAATATTTGTTTGTTGTTTAACTTCTATTGTTCATTTCAGAAAAATGAAAATAATATATTTTAATAATATAAAATAAATCAGAACGTCTAGATCTAAATAAAATATGTTTTTAAATCTAAATTTAGATTTAATTTTCCAACCGCAATTGAAACTCAATAATATATGCAATTTAAAGGTGGATCTAATCATAACATGAACAATAAACACACCACAAGCAACAATCAACCATTTATTTACATACAACATTTCAGATCTGAATTAACGTCATCACACAATTATTTTAGAGCAAGAAAATAATTTAATAATAAATTAAATAATGAAAATTTGAATTCTCACTTTGAAATTTGGCTGAAACTCGACTGTCTCCTTTTCAGTTGCGGTCTGCGCCATCGCGAAGCTCTTAATTTTGTGATTCCAACGCAATTTACGGTTCGTAAAACGGACCTCGTATGAGAGAGTTATGAATTTTTAAAGATTGGAAAATAAAAATATTAAATAATAAAATAATATTAAAATATTAGGATCGGACCTTTCTTCCTCATTGAAACGTGACCGCCGAACCCATGCTTCACCTTTCCTCCTTCTACACGCCCCTCTATCCGTTCATCTTAGCACCGATCAGATTGCACCACATCGAAGCTCACCTACTAGCACCCCCAACCCCTTGCCGCTCGGCCTCTCCAATCACCTCGAAAACACCAAAAGACGCAGCCTGTTCTCGGCCAGAATTCGCGAAAACCGTGCACCAAAACCCGATCTTGACCGTATGGATTGAAAGGTTTTTGAATTCTCTTCGATTTGATATATTATGCGTCGATTTTCGTTGAGCGGATCAAAAGTTATAAGCATTTGAAAATCGAACGATTTCAGCCATTGAAAAATCTGGGTGGCGGCTGGCTAGGGTTTCAGCCCGAATTTCTGTATAATATTTTAATATTAAATTTCGAAATTTCATGAAATAAAGTGGATTTTTGGACTTTCTCGGATTTGGGCCTGCTTACTGTCGATCTTAACGTTTTGAGGCCTTCTGAACGCGATGGGCTATGTCCCAAGGTCCAATTCCGAAATATACAGCAGTTTTTTTCGGTTTTACTTGAAAATACAATATTAAATTAATTATTTAATTTCTACCGTACATTTAAATACGCCGAGGTCACAAATTAACTTCAAAAATTCTCGAAAAATATATTTAGCTATGTTTTGATGCTGTGGACATACAAAAATTAATTTCGTTCGATTCTGAGCTCGTATGAATTTTTTAATGAATTTTTAAAGTCAAAAATTTGCCCGTTTACACTGAAAAATCAATTATAATTATATTTTAATTCTAAAAATTACCAAAAAATCATTTTTAGCTTTGTTTTGATGATACGAGTCCAACAAAATTTATTTCGTTGAATTCTGAGACTGTTTGAAAAAATGTCTATTTTTAAGGCGTTTAAATTTAACTTAAATGGTCAAAACACATTTTCTTTTCCCACGCTCACATATTAATTCGAAAAATTCTGAAAATTGAAACCTAGCAATAATTTGACATTCCGGTTCCAACAAAAGTGATTTCGTCGAAAACCGAGGTCGTTTGAAAAATGACTATTTTTAAGGCCAATATATTTAATATTAAAAATATATTTTTAAACAAATAAATCCCGAAACTCAAAATATATAAGTGTTTACTGTTTTTCAATGTAGAAACATCATTCTGAACTCAATGGAAGTGGTTTCGAGTTCAAATTCCTTCGTATGCAAAAAGTCGCATTTTGATCTTTACAAATTTCATAGCGACCTTTCTAAATATTGAATTGGCCATAACTTTTGATTTCCGCTATGAAATTTCAATTTTTCGGATTCGTTGGAATGATAATTTTAAATAGATTCTAATATTTTTGGTTTCACTAAAATCCGTTAAATTTTGCATCCTGTACGGTCAGTCAAAGTTCAAGTTTGACTTTTCAAACTACCGCGCTATTTCTAACTCTTTTGTTAATTAAAATTAAATCATTCTAACTTCGATTTAAATCAAATTTGTGATCATTATTATTTAAATAAATAATTTTATATTGTCAAAATTCAATAAAATTTTCTAAAATAAAAAATTTTAATTTGTCCTGATTTTTGCGGGTTGTTACAATCGTCCCCACTTAAAAACTTTTCGTCCTCGAAAAGGAACGTAGCTAAAAATTGCAAAATTAACTATCTTAATTTTAAATTTTAATGGTTAATTATCTTTCAAAATATATATAAAAATCATATTTCAAAGAATAGATTATAAATATCAAAAATACGTTAATTATAAATTCGTAACTCTTAACTCGTTCTAGGGCATCACTAACCCCATCTCTAACGAGGTCACTCATTCTAGGATACTGCTGATCCTATCTCTAATGAGTATTCTTATTGGACATTACTAATCCAATGTCTGATGAGTCTTCCGTTCAGTTCTAACGAGTTGTACCCCAAAGATTTGAGCTAACCTGGCTCTGATACCAACTGTAAAGACTCGCAAATTCCCACCCTTTGAATCGACCATAAACTACACAGGTCTGACCCAAAAAGTGAAAATCTACGAATACTTTAACTTTGGGCATACAACACATTACAACAGATAACAGAAGACTTTTATAACACTATAATAAATGTTACATCAGAGTACATAATATACATATCAGAGTACATTGGAATATAATTACAGCGGAAGATAAATACAAAAAAATGTAATATACTACAACGGAAGAACACAACGGAAGACTCTCTATCTCTGGACATAGCTTTAAGCTTCAACCCAGAATCCTGCTTAATATATCTGCAAAAATAGCTACTCGACTACCCGTGTGGAAAATATGGGCACCCGAGTTTGCCAGTGGACAAACTACAGGTCAGTCATGGGACTGGTGTGAGAATTCTACCTAACCAATAAAATATAATAAGGCTAATCACAGGACCACGCCACTTTCGCGGAACTGGTTTTCTCCTATGGATTGCCAGTGCATGACTAAGGTAAATCGTCAAAATAACGCAATGCTTTTTAGAAAAATAAAACCATTATAAGACCCAAGTCCCATCACACAATGCAACGCAAACCGGAGGATAGGGTTTTACCTTATAATGATCAAAAGATGCTTGATACGATAAACACGATATTATATAATAATAGTGTGCAACCAATTTGAAATACATCAAAGTAAATGTATCAATCCTAGACGGCATGAGTGCCCCATCCCACTATGTCTCCATATATAGGTATACAATCAAAACCGCGTGATGTCGTATTGGAAATTTGGGTTTCCATCTGAGTCAAGGCTAGGGAGGAGATCCTTACCGATTCGAGACACTCTAGCAAATGCCCCAGGATTTGGTACTCTGTCCAACCCTTGGATAGCTGCAGGGCCGGTCCACACTTGCTTTTGTGGATTAGTTATGCCTGAACACACGCTCCCCGGTCCTTTTGGACCTATAATACGGCCAGTGGCGACCGCATAACCCGAGGCCTCGAACAATCCAACAACCACAATGAATAAATGCCAGCGCTGGTAGGTCCCTGGCACCACTCTTGCTAGAAAGAAACGTGTGCACTCCCTGCGTTCCCTTCTCCCGTTTTAGACTCTACCGGGATGTGAGGCTCGCGAAGTCACGATATACACAAAGCTATGCCTAAATAGACTGTGCTTTGATCATCAACCACAAGGCCTGCTTTTCAACAAAGCCTTGATCAATTGCATCTTAGCATGCCACATTGTCAGACTCTACCATATCATTGATCATCTACCAATATATATATAACCTCTAAGCTCATACGTCTTAGAGAAGGGGGTTAAGTGAAGAATAAATTCTCCACCACCAAACAGAAATATATAATCAGTAGCGTTCAACAAATACAGTAGAAAAGAATACAATGTCAGACACGCAATCCATTTACAAGTCTGCTCTGGGTCTGAGCGAAACAACGTGTCCGTCGATCTCCAAATATGTTTGGACGATCATTACCAAATACCTTGCCTTGGAATGTACTGTCCCAATTCAAGATACCAGTCATCATCATCCCAACGATGTGAAAATCTTCGATCTTCTACCACCGTCTTCATCTTCGACTCTTGATCGTCGTGATGATTATTCAGAATGAGTTAAACCCGGTCTTTCTGAATAACTCGCGTATTTTGTGATTAAAAATCAAATATTGGAAAATCACACATTACGCCACATTTCCCACTCAGAATATTCTTTTAATAAGATATTCATATTAAAAGATTCTCATTAATTTTATCAAAGATAAATTAATAAATTTAATCATAAATCTTCCTTAAAAGATTTATTAAAAATTCTAAATTTGATTTAATATCAAAAATCATTTTCACAAGATTATTTATTTTAAAGAATAAATCTTCTTTTAAACGGGTTAAAGAACTCGTGTCATTTAAAACACAGTTCACGATAAACCTACAAACCAATTTCCTAAATATGGAATTCCACAGAAATCAATCAGTACATAATCGATATAAATTTCTGTATCGAACTAACAATATACATGGAATAACGGCAAAGCCTCTTAAATTCCATATATAATATCGGTCTTCTATTACAGAAGCCCATCTCGATTATTACCAATAGAATTTCCACTTAATTCCAATTTAATATATATTAAATTGGAAAACTAGATTTTTAGAAAATGCTTTTGTTAAATCTATAAGTAGATTTACAAATTCCAAATAATAATTTCGATGTAAATTGGATTAAAGGACAAATGTCATTTAAAAAACACCACCCACGATAAATCCACTTCACATCTCAATGTATCTCATATCATGAAATATAATTGCAAATTCTAATAATCTTAATTAAAGGATTTCCCTTTAAATATTAATTCGTTATTAAAAAATATATTTTAAAATAATCATTAAAATACTCTTTATACAAAAGATTCTAATCGGAAAGTATTCTTCATATTACATATTTTTATCTTTTACACATTTTCTTTATCTTAAAAATATATTTAACTAAAATATCTTTTTATGAAAATATATCCTTCATATAAAAGAATTTCTAGTGTAAGAATACTCTTATTTAAAAGATCATCTGAATCGAAATGCGACTCAATCATTTACCATATAATTTTGATTATATGGATTTCACACACATCATATATATGACAATAACAATATAATCATCAAATCATCCATTTCATCCAAAGTGTAAATTCCACTGCGTAAGCGTTAAAATTAAATAATAACGCTCATCGCAGCCTGTCGATCTAACGATCAACATACAACTAAATATTGGGATTAGTGTATGTTAATTTTCATCCCAACACCCGTGTGGGGTTTCAACCAACAAACAAATAATAAATTATTTGTGCACTTGGGCGATGTGTGAAAATTATCGACCCAATCACATAAACAAGTCAGGTAACTTGCCTATGGCAGTGTAATACACAATATATGACACGATGATAAAAATATCTCTTTTATTCCTGTTCTTTTTATTGCATGTAAAATGTCAATAAAAATGTAATCTTTATTTCTATTCTTTTATCGCGTCAAAATGATGATAAAAATATAATCTTTATTTCAATTTCTTTCATTGTAAATAAATGAAAAGAAAAATGTAATCTTTTAATTCCATTCGTAATAGGGGATATAAATAATAACACAAAATATAACTATTCATTTCATGCTTTATTTGCAATAGAGAATGCAAATAAAGATTCAACCCTTTTTATTTGATGTTTATTTACATAGAGGAATGTAAATAATAATAAAAAATTGTTACTTTTTCATTTCATAATTTATTTGCATTAAGGATTGCAAATGAAAATGTATCTTTTCACTCTCATGTTTTATTTGCGTTGGGTAATGCAAATAAAAATGTAAATTTTAATTTCTGGTTTTATTTACATTAAGAAATGTAAATAAAAGAACAACTTCTTATTTTATGTTTATTTACATCAAGTGAAGTAAATAAATAAATAAAAATGTAACCTTTATTTTAATGCTTTGTTCGCCTTTAAAACATGCAACAAAAATGTAACATTTGTTTTTAATAAATTTGTTTGCATCTAAATTTGCAACAAAATGTAATTTTTATTTCTTGTTTGTTTGCAACTGAAGTTGCAAACAACAATGTAATTTTATCTCCTTTGTTTTATTTGCATGATAGAATGCAAATAAAAATGCATATTCTATTTTCTACATTTCGTTTGCATTGTAGAATGCAAACAAAAATGTAATTTTTATTTTCTTGTATTGTTTACATTATGAAATGTTAACAAAAATGTGAACTTTTGATTTCATGAAATATTTGCATTGAAAATGCACTACTTTAAAATCATGTTATATTTGTGTTGGAGAACACAAAAAAAAATGTTCTTTTATTTTTAATGTTTTATTTGTGTTTAAGAACACGAATAAAAAGACCATTTTAATTTTCTATGTTATATTTGTGTTTGAGAACACAAACATAAAGGATCATTCATTTTCTAAAATGTATTTGTGTTTGGGAACACAAATAAAAAGGTTCGTTCATTTTTCAAAATGTATTTGCATAAGTGAATGCAAATAAAAGAATAAATTTTACTTTAATATATATATTTGTATTCGTAAATACAAATAAGAGAACAAGTTTCATTTTTAAATATATATTTGCATTTTTAGATGCAAACAAAAGAACAAGTTTATTTTCAATGTATATTTACATTGGTAAATGCAAATAAAAGAATAATTTTATTTTCAATATACCTTTGCATTGGTGAATGCAAATAAAAGAGCAACTTTTTATTTACAAAATATATTTACAAATATAATGTAACTTCTGAAAATAATTTCTTATTTACATATAAAAATGTAAACAAACATTGTGATTTCCAAAACATGTCTTTTTTTATTTACATAAAAATGTAAACAAAAGTTTTACTTCTAAAATGAATTTTAATTTACGTATGATATGTAAACCAAAATGTGATTCTTAATCTTTGATTACATTAAAAATGTAATCCTTTTCTGTTCATTTTTCATTACATATAAATGTAATCTTTTTTTATATATATTTTTTTTTATTACACATATGGATGCGATCTTTTCTATTCATTACAATGAACAAAATTTCTATAAAAATGCAATTTTAATTTATAAACTTTCCATTTCCAAAAATGAAAATAAAAATAAAAATAAAATCCACTTTATCTTCATCTTTACAATGAAATCTAAATCACATTAAAAATGTGATTTTTTTATGCAAAGTCTTTCTATTGAAAACAATGGACACATAAAAACATGATCTTTTTACGTTGCTTCTTTTTATTGAAAACACTCATTACATTAAAAATAACATTTTAATGTTACTTCATTTATTGAAATAATATTACATTAAAAATGAGATTTTTAATGTTGCTACTTTTATTGACATCAAAATGACAAATAAATTATGACTTTTGATTGAAAACTAATTTTACATAAAAAATGAAATCTTTTGTTTTCATTCGTTTTAATGAAACAACCTCATATTAACATATATTCTTTTTAATCATGCTTTTTTTTAACGTAAACAAATTCACATTAAAAGATATATTTTTCTTGGTCCATTCTCTTTAATGTAAACAAATAAAGATATATTTTATTCGTTGTGCCAATTTCTATTATCAGGTCAACAAATAAAAATAAATATTATTTGTCGACCAAATTCCATTGTTAAATCAGCAAATAAAAATAAATATTTGTTTGTTGTTTAACTTCTATTGTTCATTTCAGAAAAATGAAAATAATATATTTTAATAATATAAAATAAATCAGAACGTCTAGATCTAAATAAAATATGTTTTTAAATCTAAATTTAGATTTAATTTTCCAACCGCAATTGAAACTCAATAATATATGCAATTTAAAGGTGGATCTAATCATAACATGAACAATAAACACACCACAAGCAACAATCAACCATTTATTTACATACAACATTTCAGATCTGAATTAACGTCATCACACAATTATTTTAGAGCAAGAAAATAATTTAATAATAAATTAAATAATGAAAATTTGAATTCTCACTTTGAAATTTGGCTTAAATTCGACTGTCTCCTTTTCAGCTGCGGTCTGCGCCATCGCGAAGCTCTTAATTTTGTGATTCCAACGCAATTTACGGTTCGTAAAACGGACCTCGTATGAGAGAGTTATGAATTTTTGAAGATTGGAAAATAAAAATATTAAATAATAAAATAATATTAAAATATTAGGATCAGACCTTTCTTCCTCGTTGAAACGTGACCGCCGAACCCATGCTTCACCTTTCCTCCTTCTACACGCCCCTCTCTCCGTTCATCTTAGCACCGATCAGATTGCACCACATCGAAGCTCATGCCAACACCTACTAGCACCCCAACCCCTTGCCGCTCGGCCTCTCCAATCACCTCGAAAACACCAAAAGACGCAGCCTGTTCTCGGCCAGAATTCGCGAAAACCGTGCACCAAAACCCGATCTTGACCGTATGGATTGAAAGGTCTTTGAATTCTCTTCGATTTGATATATTATGCGTCGATTTTCGTTGAGCGGATCAAAAGTTATAAGCATTTGAAAATCGAACGATTTCAGCTATTGAAAAATCTGGGTGGCGGCTGGCTAGGGTTTCAGCCCGAATTTCTGTATAATATTTTAATATTAAATTTCGAAATTTCATGAAATAAAGTGGATTTTTGGACTTTCTCGGATTTGGGCCTGCTTACTGTCGATCTTAACGTTTTGAGGCCTTCTGAACGCGATGGGCTATGTCCCAAGGTCCAATTCCGAAATATACAGCAGTTTTTTTCGGTTTTACTTGAAAATACAATAATAAATTAATTATTTAATTTCTACCGTACATTTAAATACGCCGAGGTCACAAATTAACTTCAAAAATTCTCGAAAAATATATTTAGCTATGTTTTGATGCTGTGGACATATGAAAATTAATTTCGTTCGATTCTGAGCTCGTATGAATTTTTTAATGAATTTTTAAAGTCAAAAATTTGCCTGTTTACACTGAAAAATCAATTATAATTATATTTTAATTCTAAAAATTACCAAAAAATCATTTTTAGCTTTGTTTTGATGATACGAGTCCAACAAAATTTATTTCGTTGAATTCTGAGACTGTTTGAAAAAATGTCTATTTTTAAGGCGTTTAAATTTAGGGTGCGTTTTTTAGAGGTCCCTATTAAGTTTCAAAATATAAAAAAAACCCGGTCATAAACTTATTATAAATTAGGTCCCTATTTTTGAAAAGTCATAAAAAAAATATAAAAAAATATAAAAAAATCACGTAAATTCGTATTTAAATAAAACATGTAAACACTAAAAAATTCAGAACAAAAAACCATCAAATAAGGCGTCAAAAATCAAAAAAACAGAAAAAAATGAAATTTCCAGTTAAATGCATAATAGTATGCACATATATCATTTTCCTGCATACATCCGTGCATATTTTTCACTACATACATCTTTGTTGATTTTTATTTATACAAAAATATGCTTATATGTGTGCAAATATACCCAATATTTGCACACATTTGTGCAGGTTTAGTTTCCAATTTTCAAACCGAACACAGCGCCTTACGGAAAAGTTGCATACATATATGCAATTATCAGTAATAATTACATAAATGTATGCAACTATTTTTTTTTATTTCCGTAGAATCCTGAAATTATTTCCATATTTTAGAATTTTTTTTTTTTACGAAGGAACGTACTTTTTTTTAAAAAAAAAGGCGGAAGTAATAAAATAAGGGGCGGGTTTAAATTTTTCAAATCTTTTTTTTATATATATAAATTAGGTCCCTACTTTTATCCTATAAAAATGTTGCATACATGTGTGCATTTTTTTGAGAAATTTGCACATTTGGATGCAAATAAAAATGAACTGAAATATTAAGTTAAATCTATCCGCTGGAAGAACTGCAGTTAATTGCATATATGCATGCAAAAAAGTCAAAAAGGTGCATAATATTATGCATTTAACTGCAGTTTTTTCTGTTTTTATGCTGTTTTCTTCTTTTTGACATTATTTTTGTTGTTTTTTGAACTGAATTTTTTGTATAATGCATAATTTATTTTATTACTAATTTACGAATTTTTTTTAATTATTATTTTATAAATTTTGAAAACAGGGACCTAATTTATATTAAGTTTATGACCGGATGTGAGCCTAATTAAGTTTCAAAATAGGGACGTGAGCCTAATATTCACTTAAATTTAACTGAAATAGTCAAAACACATTTTCTTTTCCCACGCTCACATATTAATTCGAAAAATTCTGAAAATTGAAACCTAGCAATAATTTGACATTCCGGTTCCAACAAAAGTGATTTCGTCAAAAACCGAGGTCGTTTGAAAAATGACTATTTTTAAGGCCAATATATTTAATATTAAAAATATATTTTTAAACAAATAAATCCCGAAACTCAAAATATATAAGTGTTTACTGTTTTTCAATGTAGAAACATCATTCTGAACTCAATGGAAGTGGTTTCGAGTTCAAATTCCTTCGTATGCAAAAAGTAGCATTTTGATCTTTATAAATTTCATAGCGACCTTTCTAAATATTGAATTGGCCATAACTTTTGATTTCCGCTATGAAATTTCAATTTTTCGGATTCGTTGGAAATATAATTTTAAATAGATTCTAATATTTTTGGTTTCACTAAAATCCGTTAAATTTTGCATCCTGTACGATCAGTCAAAGTTCAAGTTTGACTTTTCAAACTACCGCGCTATTTCTAACTCTTTTGTTAATTAAAATTAAATCATTCATTCTAACTTCGATTTAAATCAAATTTGTGATCATTATTATTTAAATAAATAATTTTATACTGTCAAAATTCATTAAAATTTTCTAAAATAAAAATTTTAAATTGGTCCTGATTTTTGCGGGTTGTTACACATATACACACACAATACGCACCAGATCGGCTCGATAACTTACATATTGCATATGAATGTGTGTACATTTTAATTTTTTATGGATGAAAATGGGTGCATCATTACACATATATTGCATCTGGATGGATGATTGTGCACACATATAGAACATACATGGATTAGGATGATTTGCATACATTTTGGTTGCATGGCACAATCATACATTGCATTAAGGAGGTCAACTGAATCAGTAGACCGCCTGATCTTTCGCATTAGTTTACGGACATATACACACACTATTGCATATGTTCATACAAGCATTAGAAATTCCTTAAGGACAATGGATGCCTGTGATTGCTAAATGAATGAATGATTGTTGGATGTTATGATATACGTTCTTCTTAACTTAGAGATTTCGGGGACGAAAACCTTCGAGTAGGGGTGAATGTAACACCCCGAAATTTTAACGACACCAAAGATGATGAATTAAAGAATAATTAGTGTGAAATACACTATTAGCAATGAATTAAGGAAAAACTTAATTTAATAACCAAAATTAAGTGAAACAGACTGCACCATTGCGACTATCTCGGAATTCTGGTCAAGATAGACATTTGGTTTGCGTGAAACGGACACCGTATGAAGAAGTTATTAAGGTTTGAAGTTTGTATAAGCACAGGAAGAATATATATATATATATATATATATATATAATAGGTTCAGAAATTCAAAAATGGGTCCAGAAATTCGAAATTCAGTTCAAAATTCAAAATTTGGGAAAGCGGCAGATTTCCCACCTAGGTGGGTCTAGCCACTCAAAGGGGGGTCGACCTACCCAAAGGGAGGGTCAACCTATAGGTTGACCCACTCAAAGGGGGGGTCGACCCACCCCTGAACAGATCTAGGCGAAATACTTCGTTTTGCATCTAGACACATTTCTGAGCAAGATTCATTGATCCTAAGGCTATATAAAGGACCGTAAACCTAGGTTTTATTCATCTGAAAATGGCTGTAACAACCCGTATTTTCAATAACCAGTTATAACGTAAATCAAGGCAGAATTTAATTCTAAAATCTGAATCAAGGGAAACGGGCTATGCCATTGCGTTCGTCTCGGAAAAATACGCGAAATAGAGTCCGAGTTTTCGAAAATCGGAGTCCGTATGACTCGATTAAGGCCCAACGAAGTTTTCTGAAAATTTCAAAGTAAAAAACAGATTTCAAATTCAAGTTTGAAATTGAAAATTAGGGTCATATTGGGCCAGGCGGGAAAACTCCCGCCAGAGCACCCAAGTCGACAGCCCTGTCGACTTGGGAGTCGACTTGGTTGGACCAAGTCGACAGCCCTGTCGACTTGGCTGTCGACTTGGCTCAGCCGGGCAGTCCTGCCTGGTGCACCATTTTGGGTTTGTGTTGAGTTTGGGGGCCAGATTCGGTTTTAAGGGCTGAGATTGGAATTAGGGTTTAATCCTAAGGCTAGAACTAATCCTAATCTCTATAAATAAGGCCCTAACCTAACCCTAAATCATCATTAATCAATCCTACAACTAAACTATGGCAAAATTTTACCTCTCATGGCCTCCACTCTCTTCATCAAATTCCTAAATAAATTTCTATGAGAGATTTTCCATGCATACAAGTGTTTTCAAGCTTGTATGAGTGTCATTAGCTTGCATTCAAGTCAAGTTTCCATATTACATCATAAAGCAAGGGTTTTGATCATTTTGGCTCAAGGGATTTTCTATTAGAGCTTGCATTTTGGGTCTATTTGATTGCATAAGGGCTTTGTCATATTTTTGTGTCTTCATAAGTATTGTAAGCCCTATTCTACTTTCATACTTAAACTCTAAAGTTAAATGTATGATATGCAAGTTTGCCATGATATGCAAGTTTACTATGATGTGTTATGCAAGTTTACTATGATGTGTTATGCAAGTTTATCAAGTTATGTTATGCAAGTTTGATATGCAAGTTATGTTATGCAAGTTTGATATGCAAGTTTGTCATATGATATGCAAGTTATGTTATGCAAGTTTGATATGCAAGTTTGTCATATGATATGCAAGTTATGTTATGCAAGTTTGATATGCAAGTTTGTCATATGATATGCAAGTTATGTTATGCAAGTTTGGGTTGATCCTTTTGTTCATGTTATCATGTTATGCAAGCTTATCTTGGGTTTATGGGCTTAAAGCTTCAAGCTTTATGCTAAAGGTTGCATTTTGGCAACATGTAAGTTATCATATCCCTTATGATAATTTGCATGTGAGGCTAAATGCGAACTTATGGCCATTTCTACATGTCATTTATCACCATGTATCACCAATATGCTAAGTTTGGTTTTATGCATGCTTTTGAGGCCTAAAAATGTAATATGCAAGTATATGAACACATGTACATTTCATATGCCACCATGTTGAACTTGTGGCTTCAACACCTTTATGTCATGATTATGCCAAGTTCCCTCTTTCTATCCTTTATGCGCTATGGCGATATGTAAGCGATGGGATTGCGTTTGGGGTTGGGTAAACTTAAAAGACATAAAAACATAAGATTGGGAATTTACCTATTAAGTTAGGTCTACCCATTGGGAATTTACCTATTAAGTTAGGTCTACCCAATTGCTTGAAAATTTGTAACATGTTATGGAAACATGATGGACATGACACTTAGAAAAGATAAGTGTGACCAACTCGAGGTTGGGTTGAGTTTGTAGCGTAAACCTACCCGGAACCGACCGGCTTAACTAGTTGCTACAAACAATAGGACCCAATGTGAGAAGTTGGCCATGTTGTACCTTGAACCCGAGGTTAGACCAAGTTGTGGTGTAAAGCTACCCGGACCCGCCCGGCTTAACTAGTAACCACAACAAGGTCTAATGTGAGAGGTTAAGGCGCATTAAATTAATTAATGCCTCGTGATTAGGGTTAAGTCATGGTCCACTTAATACTTAACCAATTTGGGCTTGGTAGATTAATCAGGGTTAAGTCGTGAACTCATCGTTACACTTAACCAAGTTAATCCATGATTAGCAAGAGGGTTAAACCGTACTTAACCCACTAGAAAATCCTAGCAATGGGGGTCCACTCCAGCAGTAATCCCAATTTTGTATCATCATGGCCCTAGGGTCTAGGCTAGGGTGTGGGGCACGAATTACTGAACTTGAGGTAAGCGACCAAAAACGACGGCAGAGTGGTACGCCGGTGTAGTTCCGGGCGGACTTATGGTCGTGCACATAGTCCGAAGCCGGGGAAAACATGCACGGGTACCAGTAGATCGAGACTGTGCACGCATGTTTATGGTGTCCAGGGGTTGCCACCCTAGGGCTTGATACACCCGACGGGAGACCCGGCACAGTCTGACTACAATCATGTTTGGGCCGTATGGACACCAACACGTGACGAGTTAGGCTTATAGGGAGCCGATCGACTAGACCGTTTGGTTAGACCTTGTATTAGGGTCATTTCATGTTATTGGACCAAAGCTTGGGCCAAGGGATCAATACTTGTATATTCAAGTCATGTTAGTTTGCTAGTACACCTGTGGTGCAAAACCTTAAACCTGATTATGCGATGACACCTTTATCTACCTTGTTAGTTAATCATCATGCTAGTATGTTGTTATCCTTATGTTCATCCCTGCTTCTCATGCCAGTCAACTTTATCAGTTTACATTGATTGTAGTAGGGCTTACTCAGTCTTTTTGACTGACCTGTTTTCTTTCGCCTCTTTTCTTCCGTTCCCCCCCCAGGTTCTCAGGGTGGGAATATTGGAGCTTAGCTTGGATTTCTGATCGCTTGCTTGTGGGATTTTAGCTCATGTACGGTTTTGACATGAAGCTAGCTATGGTTATCACTTATTGTGGGGATAGTACTTATGTATTTCAGTTTTTCAGTAATGTTGTTTATCTAGACTTGTGTATTTGGAAAGTTAACATTATGTTGTACCAGACTTGTTTTGAAATAGTTTGAAATCTTCCGCTGTTTTACTTATCTTATTTACTCTGTTTACATATATACATATGTTCTTGTTCTGCCTTGATATATCATTATGCATGTTTACCTGATTCAAACGCCCCTCCAAAGTCAGAGTGCTTGCAAGAGACACCCTGGCGGAGGTGGGGTGTTACAACGGCGACGACGGCGGAGCTCTACTGCAACGTAGATCGAATGGCCTAATCTTCTCCAAATCCAATTCAACAAACATTATACAAATTCAGCGATTGCTACAACTACAAATTCAACGTGTTCTTCGCAGTAATTTAGATCCATTTCCTTAGATCTATTCACTGTGAGTTCATGTTATTTTTAGATCTGAACATTTAAATAGTAATTGTGATATGCATGTAAAAATTATATCTTGAATCGGTGCCTAATCAGTTCTATTATGACATATTCCTCTTATCTGTTCTTATATGTTTATATCGTCACCAAGTCTAATCTTGTCATAATATGTCCATTCAGTTTTTATGCCTATTTCTACTGTTATGTTATTGATTCGTTATTATGCTTGTTCTGATCCTCTTCTCTACCTTTTTTCCCTTTTATTTTTATATAGCCAGGCTACCTTCGAGCCTAGGCCTAATGCTGAAAGATGCGAACATGTGAAATTGGGAATGGTTGGGAAAGACATAAATTGGGGCATGATTGATATTGGAAATTATGAGTATAAATTTGGGCCTAAAATTGGAAAATATACAAATATGAATTTGGGGGACATACTGGATAATATGAATACGAAGCTAGGCATATATTGGAAAGTAGGTGAACATGAATTTGGGTAAAACTTGCATTGGAATGTGTAAATATTGATTTGGGGTATAAATTGGAACATATGTAATTATGAAATTGGGCATAGATTGTGACATATGCAAATGTCAATTTGGGGCATAAATTAGAACACATGTGATTATTGATTTAGGGTGTGGAAACCTATAATTGAAATAGAATAAGTGTAAATATGAATTGAAAGGGAGCATGGAACCGTAGTAACACTTAGACACGAGGTTAGGTTGCATTAGTGGTGGAAGTTCGCCCGGACCCAACTGACATATCCAGCAGCCACTGATGTTGAACCTAATATAAGAGGTTTAAGTGTGCAAATTGAGACGTGCCCAGACATGAGGTTAAGCCCAATTTGTGGAATAAGTCTGCCCGGACCCGACCGACATATCCAGCATCCACAAATGGCAGGCTTAATGTGGGAGGTCTAGCATACTGTAACCATAAATGAAAATATGGTAATAAATCTTGAATACTTAACCTAGTTGAATCCATAGGGATTGTATGAATATAAACTAAAGTTGGGGTTAAGTAAAAATTGGGTGAACAGTGGGTGGGTTAAGTAAATCAGAGGGTGTGGGTAATATTTACATATATGCCAATAAACTTAACCTAATAAGGTTATGTAATTCAAGACACCTAGTGGTATACATAACCGGTAGAAATAATAATGTTATGTAATTAAAAGACACCATTTAGGGTAAGCATAACTTGTAAGGAAATGAGACAACTTGTGTAATAAGATAAGAGGTACTTAATTATAAATTCAGTAATCTAAAAATTTGGAACCCCCTGATGTGAATAACATGTTTAGGCTTGTCCTAGGGACAAGAGGAAATTATAACATAGGTTATAATTAATGGGTTGAGAAACTTAATGATAGGCCTTAGTTAAGAAAACTAAGTTAATAAGTAAACAACGATAAGTTGTAGTGACAGTGTAAATTGAATTTATGACTAAATGAGAAAGGATGAGGAAAACTTATGAAATGATATAAGTTATATTTAACCAATGACATGTTAAAAAGGGAATATGTAAAATTAGACGTACTTAATTACACATTAAATAAGAACATGTTATTGTAACTATTGAATCAGACGATGAAAATATAAAAGAGACTGTGGATTATAGACCTTGGACCACAACCTAGAGAATAACATGTTGTAGGCTTATTAATGAACTTAAAGGGGTTAAGTTATATAACCAATATTAATTATTTAGAGGAACTTGGTAATTTGATTAAGAATTCAATATGAATGGGAATAACCAAGTCAAAATGAAACTGAGGAGGAAAAAGCAAGCGCGTAATAGAATAATTAGATATAGGGTCTAATAACATATTAAAGTAAGGTGCTTGGACCAGTCCGCACGTTTGAGGGTGAATAACCCAACGGGGTAGATCATCGAGGTGTTATAATGCACGAGGGGAGCGCACATTCATCTGATTGTTTGATGGATCCAAAGGAATGGAGGGGGAAGCACGCGGCTTCCTGAGGTACGTAAGGTGCTCCTAGTAGTCCTCTGTGCGGTGACAGATGTCTTAGGCTGTGCTCGGAGAGGTTGGGTCTGCGCGTAACTACTAGGTGGGTGGGCCTTGACTGCAGATGTAGGTATGCAGTCAGAATGTTATGACGTGGTGACAACAGGGCGGTTCGGTGGTTGCCTCACGAGGAGGCAGAGGGTCACGACCAACAAATATAGTAGATCGTCTGATACCCGTCATCGGCAGCCAGCGGGATGCGAAAAGACTAGAGCTAAACCCAAGGTACCATTTCACCTTTCACTATCGAGGTACGGGGTTGAGGGGAGACGCCACATGGGTGTTTAGATTGGTTGTTATTAGGGGCAGTCGCTTAGCTCTTATAGTCTTTACTAGTTGAGGGAGAGGGCGAGGTATGGTCATATCCACCGTTGAAAACAGACCCTAGGAATATCTATATTTGGAGGCTCTTAAAGGCGGGCCTGTACAGGTATGGAAAAGCTCCCGGTCGTGTTCCGTGTTTCTTGTTTAGCCCTGCCATGGAACTCGGTGCACATTAGAGGACGTGCAATTGAGGCATCGAGCTACAATTACAGTACATACGTGGGACAGTCTAGATACATGCATATCTGCTCTGGGTGGTGTATCGTAGACTAGAGGGCATTAGTCCGATAAGGAATCTAATTCGATTGATGGTGGCAGTCCGTACGCTTACGTAGCATAGTAATGATAGATATATATGCGGAACGTAACATCGTTATATAGAGATCCGTACGTCACTCCGACGTAGGATGAGGGACTGTGTTCATTAAGGCGGAGACCGTGCGAGTGGGGTACTATGGGGTGTATCTCAATATTGAGAGATAGTTACATATATTGTATTAGGTGAATCCATGGGAAAGTAAATGGGTACGATGCGCGGATAAGTCTTGATTTCTATTAACCCTGGTAACCTAATAATCAAGAAAATGTAATGGAACGATATTGGTAAGGATCATTCTATTTCTGATATACTTGTATCTGTGCGGTGTAGAGAAATGTATTTAGGAAGCGCAATATATCCTGTTCATCTTATCTTGCCCAGTTCACACTTGTTATTGTTACTGTTATCTTGTTCTTCCAGTTTTATATACCTGCAATGATACTTTTATTTATTTATATTTAAAAGTAACTGGACTCGCCGGACTTTATGTCGGACCTTTTTTGTTTCCTCTTCTCTCTCTTTCGTTCCCCCCTAGGTTCTCAGGGTGGAAGTGCTTAGAGTTGATTTGGATCCTTTCATCTTAGCTTGGATTTTTGGATATTGATATACTGCTTTGACTTCTGGTCAACTCTCTTATGGCTTCACATGGGAAATATGGTTTTATGCTTTTGTGCTATGATATTTTTGGCAAGATAGATTATTTATGTAATTGGTTACTTCAAACTTATGATGTAAACTCAATATTTGGGACCATGATGTTTTGATTTAAATAACGTTTTTAATTCCTCTACTATTTTACATGTCAATCTTGTGATATTATGTTCTTATTTACCAATAACGCTTCACGAAACTTAATGGATTCTTTATAGAGTGACATTAACGGATGTGGGGTGTCACATTCGGTATCAGAGCATATGGCTATAAGATCGGATAAAATATTTTGAAAATGGTTTTCAAAAAGGGTCTTAAAAACAAAGTATTTTAAAATAAAAGGTCTGTTTTTGAAAAGCATATTTCCCAAAGCCGTAAATATCTTCTCAATTCTCCGCTTGATTCCTTTTCCTTTTTGTTCAGGGAACCGTTTCTTCCCGAAAGGCTATCTGTAACGACCCGTATTTTTAATGGATAGTAAATAATTTATTTAATTATTTAAATAATGGTTTGGTAATTTAAAATGACCAGAATTAGATAATATTGAATATTTAATTAATATAAATAATAGAATAATATATTTAATTCTGAAATAGTCGAAAATAGCTGAATTCACAGTATTGTGTGAATTAGATTATTTATAAGATATAATTCAGTTTAAAATTGAATTATAATAACGAATATATTTAAATAACGATAGTTTGAACGTATAATTATAATATAATTATAATCGAGCTCGAAATGGCGTGGTAGTTCGTAATTTGGTGATTCGAACTTAAAATGAATATACAAAATCTGTTTTAAGTCGGATTTCTGTGAAACAAGAAATGCTCGAATCTGTTGAAGTATATTTTTCTAATGGAAGAGAAAATTTGGGATTTCGTCGTGTAGATTTTGATTTATGTCCAAATAAAATTTTCGTCGCTATGGAATTCCATTATAATTTATAACGATTTATATATATTATAAATGGATTTTTCAATATAAATTGAATATCGATTCAATCGGGATTTGAATATCGAGTTATAAATCCAACTGGAGCTGTATGATATTCTATTGTGAATATATACGATAATATAAATGTATTTATACTTAATTTAATTATTTTTAAATATATTAATATTTAAATGGGTTTATTTAGAGCTTTAAAAATAGCCAGTTTTGCAAATGACATCCGTTTTCGATGAAACTAATTTTGTTGGATCCGTAGTATCAAATTATTGATAGATTTCAATTTTTGTGATTTTTGAAGTTAGTATGTGGTCGTACAGGATTTTAATGTGAAAAACAGTCAATTATTTGACTTTAAAAATATGCTGTGTGAGCAAACAAAGTCGAAATTCGATGAAACCAGTTTCGTTGGGTCCGTAATGTTGAACTGTAGGTGCATGTCCATTTTCATCAAAATTGGGTATTGTATGTGACTACATGGATTTTTAAATAACAAATACATACAGCGGTTGATTAAAACTGAATATAATAATCAATAGAATATATTAAAAATTATCTAAAAATAATCCTAACACTCTCTAACCTAGACCATTTTCTTCATGTGGTCATCAATACTTCTGTCGCCACAGATTTCTTCAATCGTGAGAAACCTCAAGCTTTGGAAATCAATATAAATCCAAAGAAAAATCCTAAAATCATCAAACAAGGATTTTTGAACTTCTTAAACCTTCCTCTTCATTTCTATGTTAGGTTTACTCAGTGTGATGTATATTCCCAGACATGCTAAAGTAGCAGAGTATCTAGGGTTCAAGTTTTAGCCATATTGAGGAAGAGTTGGTTCGATTCATTGTCATTTTTGGATTGAGAAGTGAAAACCGATCTGGTGTGCAAAATCTTGGTATTCTTGGCATGAAAATGTGTCGTGACTTATGGGGAACTGTTGTGCGCGAACATGAAGGTTTCGCGACTTCAAGTTGATGTTCGTAGGAGTGGTATAGGCGTGGAGATGAAGGTGATTACAAAGAGTTGGAAGAGGATGGCTTCAGTTGTGAGTTTCGTGGAGGGAAAGCGTGAAGCCTAAAGATTGGGAACGACGGTTTGTTTTCTTCACTGGGAGGGAGGAGCACGTCTGTGCGTTGAGGAGAAGGAAGAACGGTTTTATAAGGAGTTGGGCTTATGGTTTGGGCCGGGTTAAAATGGTGAGGCCTGAAATTTATATATATATATGTTAACTTTAAATTAAATAAGAATATAAACTTGTGTAATGTATAACTTTATCATACGTAATCGAAATTCAGCGAAACAAGATCCGTTGGGATCGTATGGACGGCGGCTACGCAATGAAACTGACTGGGAGTGAATTGGCGCTCGTTACAATTTATAGCGAAATAAATTGTCTGTTTGAATCAACCGACAGTTATCGTTATTTAACGATGATCGTCCAATGTGAGTAAATTTCACTAACTCTGCACAATTATATTTTTATAACGTATTTTTAGAACTGATAAATGTTGGTTGATTGCTGTGTGTTGACTGTTTGGATGAACTGCTAGTCAGTTAGTTGAAATTATATATATATATATATATAATTATATATATAAATCGTTAATATATATATATATATATATATATATTGATTTTGTTTATCAGAATATCTCATATTGAAATGAAATCAATATTAATTATATTGCTTAACATTTGTGGATGCAGGGAAACAGGTCGGATGGATTCCTCAACATTTATTTTTTTGTTTTCATATATGGTGATATATGATGTGATATATAATCGGTTGTTGATGATGTGTGTTAGAATGATATTGATCATTGTTATTTGGTATTTTAAATACCATAAGAAATACTAGGATATAAAAAGGGAATTTTCAATGTTATATTGAAGAAGAAATATTTATAAAATCAAAAAAATTTATAAAAAGGAACATTTTTAAAAGAAATAGATTATAAAAGAAATAATTATTTGGAAAATAAATATAGAGAATTGAAAAGGAAATATTTAATTATTTGGAAAATAAATATAGAGAATTGAAAAGGAAATATTTGTAAAACATTTACAAATAGAATTGAAAAGGAAATATTTGTAAAACATTTACAAATAGAATTGAAAAGGGAATATTTGTAAAACATTTACAAATAGAATTGAAAAGGAAATATTTATTTGTTAAATAAATAGAATTGAAAAAGAATATTTATTTGTTAAATAAATAGAATTGAAATGGAAATATTTATTTGTTAAATAAATAAAATTATAAAAGGAATATTTATTTGGAAAATAAATAGGATTATAAAAGGGAACTAACGAGATATAAAAGAGTTATGAGAAGATTGTTTAAAGTGGTTATCAAATAGAGTTAATCGAATATAGTTAATTGAATAGTGTTAATCAATTAGAGTTATCGATTAGAGTTAATCGAATTGAGTTAATTGAATAGAGTTGATCGAATTAGAATTAATCAAAAAGAGTTAATCGATAGAGTTAATTGATAGAGTTAATCGATAGAGTAAATCGAATAGAGTTAATCCAATAGAGTTAGTCGAATATTAGTTATTCGAATAGAGTTAATCAAATTAGAGTTAATCGAATTAGAGTTAATCGAATAGAGTTAATCGAATAGAGTTAATTGATAAGGGTTAATCGAATATAGTTTATTCGAAGGAAAGAGTTATCGAATAGAGATTATTCGAAAGAGAGTTACGTAAGGAAGTTTGTTAAAAATTTAAAAGGTGGACTTTGTCTATTTCGAGGTTAGAAATATTGTTCAGTTAAGGTCTGAGAGGTAGTTATAACCCAACTTGATTGACTTCATTTTTAACTAAGGAATGGTTAAGTTCGATAGTGAAGGCTGGTTAAGTGAATTTAGTTAATGAGTGTAATGGTTTAAGTTGGCGTCGCGATGTTTTAGTTAAACATCTGTTTATATCCAATGAAGGAGTTTTGGAAATGTTTTCCAAATAAGAAATCAGATATGTTTTCTAATATAGAAAATAAGAAAAGAGAGTAAATATGGAAATGTTTTCCAATGATAAATAGCGTATATTTTCTAAATTTTGAAAATAAGAATTCACGAATATATGGAAACGGGAATAGGGAAATGAATAAATTAATGAAAAATTAATTTAAAGGGATAAATTTTGATTGATGATTGATCGATAAGATTTCCATTTGGAAATAAGATCGTTGTTTGTACACATGTTTCCTTTGATAGTTAAATCACCGACTATCAAAGTTTTTGACCATTTCCATCGTCAATACGGAGAGTCCGGGATCATATATATTATCTGAAAACCACTCCGTATGACATTAGCATTGCGAATCAAATATGATGAAGATAATTGAAGACGGAGTTATGCAAGGGCTGTTCAGTAAATTCTAGGTATAAATTGCCTAAGATGGGTTTACAGAATAGATCCTTCGAGTTGTCGAAGTCCAAAGACAACTTGAATGGGCGAATGTCTGACAGAGTATATCTGGTAGATCGCGTAAGTTGATCGTTTCAAACGTATTTACGTTGGTGGCAGAGGAATTCGTTTCTCTTAGCTTATACCCGTGGTATTTTTAGGGAAATCAATTTGTTATTTGATGGGTATGACGATGTGGCATTCAAAGTAATTAAAAGAGTGATTTGTTAAAAGATATGTTATGACCTCAAGCCTCATCAACTGGGAAATGACAGAAATCAGGCAGACAACATGGCTAAGTGGGCCACACCCATTGTCACCATCTAGAGAATATTCATATTTGTTACTTCTTTCAATTCTGTATCTTCCGGGAATGGTTATGTTGGTATACCAACCGTAAGGTGAAAAAATATTCGGAACATTTAAGCGAAATGAATGGCCGTTCATGTGTGGCCGAGTTGCAAGATGTTCTTATTGAACTCCAGTGTATCGCTTCTAGAGTACACTGATCGGAAGGTGGTTCCATACCTTGCCATATTTGGAAATCCATTGCCCAATAAGCGCCCGCGGTGTTTGATTGTATATAATATATGTGGAACGTGAGATGAAATCGTTTCCACTAGATTGCTATTTATTTGATTTAGACATTATTATAATATCAGAAGAGTATTGATTTTTAAGAAATGTTTTGAGTTTTCATAAGGTAAAAACCATCCGTGTTTATGTGTGGATCGGTCTTACGATTATCATTTCTTTAGAAAGGATTTTAAAAGTTAAACAAATGATTGGAGTTTACTCACACCAGTCACATGACTGACCCAGAGTTTATTTTGTTTTGTTTTCCCTAAACTCTTGGGTGCCCAATTTTGTACGGGAAGTCAAGTAGTCGGGATTTATAGATACTTGAAGAGCTGGAGCAGGAGGCTTCAGGATTATATATATTGTTATTTCCGCTCTGTTGTAAGTGTTATACTCTAATAATGGTATTGTATATAGATACTATTTTATTTCAAAGTTATGTTATGAAATATATCTATTCGTTCCGCTGCGAGATTCGTGTTTACTCTGATGTTGTAATGTTCTTCTTCTTCTTCTATTCTAAGTTTCTACCTTATCTATTCTCACGCTCTAATTTCTTTCATGGACTATCCGGTATTTCCGATGCTTGATAGTCGACATTGGGTTATATGTTGATTACTCAGGATCGCGAAAACCTGGGTCGTTACAGTGGTATCAGAGTTGAAGGTTAAATAATTACCTTGGCTCTATGGCGTGACTCGATAGAGATAGGTTTAGCAATACCTAGATTGAGTTTGAGTGTATATATATGAGAGAACGTATTTGTAGATTTCAATATAAAATTGTTTTATATTGTGGAGATTTATTGGTTGAGTTGTTTATGAGTTCTGGTCGATCAGTTTGATCCACTGTATCGGTAGGGGTTTTTAAACACTCGAATACGATGAACCGACATGGTATGTTTTGAAAAGAGGGTAAACAAAATAATTTTACCCAAATTATATTTTGATATAAAGGATTTATATTGGAATTATTGTAATATGTTGGTTATATTGGTTGTTATTATAATCAGATAAGATTATAACTGAAACGGTTATGTAAATAACCAATCAAAATTCGTATAAGTGTTACGAGATGAATTAAATCTGAAATTAAATTCAGAATTGGAATTAAAATTCCTAAAATTTGGAAAAGTGTTCTTAAATGGATTTGAGTTAAGTATATGAGAATTTAAAAATCCTGGGTGATTTTAAATTGTTTTACAAACATTGAGGTGGATATTTTGAAATGTATTTCAAAATGGAAATGGTTAGAAATGGCTTTGAAAGTGATACAGTATTGAACTCACTTCGATCGCTGGAAAATAAATCCTGATGATGAAGTCAACCATCATCGATGTTCATTTTCTAGTGTAAGTGACGGATTACTACCAAAGATTTTGTTTTTGAATTGTTTTTTGGAAAGCAAGTTGTTTTGAATCATGAAAAGGGATATCTAGTTTTAGAAAAGCTAAACCGTTTGAAATTCCCTGGGGAAGATTGTTTGATTTAAAAACAAATCAAATTAGAGTTTGTAAAAGCAAATAGAAATTGAATTGAAACCAGTTAAGTGGAAAATGAATTGAGATAGAAAATATCGAATTAGATTGGATTAGATACAATCCGAAATGGAATTGGACTGGTAAGTTAAGAGTTGAATTTAAAAATGGAATCTGAGTTTAGAACATAATTCGGCTTGGGTATAACCGAATGGTTGGGATGACATTGGTATATGTAGAATTGTTAACACATGGAAATGATATATTGACATGCCCGACAAAAAGGTACCAGTTTATATTATATATGGGTTTGAGATTTTGATGAGCCGAGTTGGCAAGCTGCTTGGCTGTTTGATTTTCTTTTAGGTTGAAGAAGGCCTAGAGAGGCGAGTTGTAGTTGTACTGATTCAGCCGTACAAAGGAGGTGCTGGCGAAATTTTCCGTAAAATTAAGGTGTTAGAAAATTTTCAGGATTTTTGAAAATTTCCATTAGTAGGAATAAATAAATATTTAATTGAAATTGAATTGGTTCAGTTGAAACTGAAGTTAAGAAGTGAACAAATAATTTTTAACCAGTCAATAGGGTTTGTTTTCTACCTTAGCAATTTCGAGGACGAAATTATTTTATGGGGGGAAGAATGTAACGACCCGTATTTTTAACGGATAGTAAATAATTTATCTAATCATCTAAATAAAGTTTGGTAATTTAAAATGATCAAAATTAGGTAATATTGAATATTAAATTAATATAAATAATTGAATAATATATTTAATTCTGAAATAGTCGGAAATAACTGAATTCACAGTATTGTGTGAATTAGATTATTTATAAGATATAATTTAGTTTAAAATTGAATTATAATAACAAATATATTTAAATAATGACAGTTTGAACGTATAATTATAATCGAGCTCAAAATGGCGTGGTAGTTCGTAATTTGGCGATTCGAACTTTAAACGAATATACAGAATCTGTTTTAAGTTGGATTTCTGTGAAACAAGAAACGCTCGAATCTGTTGAAGTATATTTTTCTAATGGAAGAGAAAAATTGGGATTTCATCGTGTAGATTTTTATTTATGTCCAAATCAAATTTTCGAAAAGTTGCTATGGAATTCCTTTATAATTATAATGCTTTATATATATTATAAATGGATTTTTCAATATAAATTGAATATCGATTCTACCGATATTTGAATATCGAGTTATAAATCCAACTGGAGCTATATGATATTCTATTGTCAAGACATACGGTAATATAAATTTATTTATATTTAATTTAATTATTTTTAAATATATTAATATTTAAATGGGTTTATTTAGAGCTTTAAAAATAGCCAGTTTTGCAAACGACCTCCTTTTTCAACGACACTAATTTTATTGGATCTGCAATATCAAATTATTGCTAGATTTCAATTTTCGTGATTTTTGAAGTCAGTACGTGGCCGTACAGGATTTTAATGTGAAAAACAGTCAACTATTTGACTTTAAAAATACGCTGTGTGAGCAAACAAAGTCGAAATTCGACGAAACCAGTTTCATTGGGTCTGTAATGTCGAACTGTAGGTGCATGGCCATTTTCATCAAAATTGGGTATTGTATGTGACTACATGGATTTTTAAATAACAAAAACATATAGCGGTTGATTAAAACTGCATATAATAATCAATAAAATATATTAAAAATTATCTATAAATAATCCTAACACTCTCTAACCTGGACCATTTTCTTCCTGTTGTCATCAATACTTCTGCCGCCACAGATTTCTTCAATCATGAGAAACCTCAAGCTTTGGAAATCTATATAAATCCAAAAAAATATCCTAAAATCATCACACAAGGATGTTTGAACTTCTTAAACCTTCCTCTTTATTTCTATGTTAGGTTTACTCAGTGCAATGTATATTCTCAGACATACAAAAGTAGTAGAGTATCTAGGGTTCAAGTTTTAGCCATATTGAGGAAGTGTTGGTTCGATTCGTTGTCATTTTTGGATTGAGGGGTGAAAACCGATCTGACGTGCAAAATCTTGGTATTCTTGGCATGAAAAAGTGTCGTGACTTATGGGGAACTGCTGTGTGCGAACAGGAAGGTTTCGCGACTTCAAGTTGATGTTCGCAGGAGTGGTATAGGCGTGGAGATGAAGGTGATTACGAAGAGATGGAAGATGATGGCTTCAGTTGTGAGTTTTGTGGAGGAAGAGTGTGAATCCTATAGATTGGGAATGGCGGTTTGTTTTCTTCACTGGGAGGGAGGAGCACGTCTGTGTGTTGAGGAGAAGGAAGAATTTTTTTTATAAGGAGATGGGCTTATGGTTTGGGCCGGGTTAAAATGGTGAGGCCTGAAATATATATATATATATATATATATATATGTCAACTTTAAATTAAATAAGAGTATAAACTTGTGTAATGTATAACTTTATCATACGTAATCGAAATTCAGCGAAACAAGATCCGTTGGGATCGTATGGACGGCGGCTACGCAATGAAACTAACTGGGAGTGAATTGGTGCTCGTTACAATTTATAGAAAAATAAATTGTCTGTCTGAATCAACCGACAGTTATCGTCATTTAACGATGATCGTCCAATGTGAGTAAATCTCACTAACTCTGCACAGTTATATTTTTATAACGTATTTTTAGAACTAATAAATGTTGGTTGATTGCTGTGTGTTGACTATTTGGATGAACTGCTAGTCAGTTAGTTGAAATTATATATATAATTATATATATAAATCTTTAATATATATATATATATATATATATATTGATTCTGTTTATCAGAATATTTCATATCGTAATGAAATTGATATTAATTGTATTGTTTAACATCTGTAGATGCAGGGAAACAGGTCCTAGGAATCCAGCTGGATTCCTCAACATTTATTTTACTGTTTTCATATATGGTGATATATGATGTGATATATAATCGGTTGTTGATGATGTGTGTTAGAATGATATTGATCATTGTTATTTGTTATTTTAAATACCATAAGAAATACTAGGATATAAAAAGGGAATTTTCAATGTTTTATTGAAAAAGAAATATTTATAAAATCAAAAGATTTTATAAAAAGAAACATTTTAAAAGAAATAGATTATAAAAGAAATAATTATTTGGAAAATAAATATAGAGAATTGAAAAGGAAATATTTGTAAAACATTTACAAATAGAATTAAAAAGGAAATATTTGTAAAACATTTACAAATAGATTTGAAAAGGAAATATTTGTAAAACATTTACAAATAGAATTGAAAAGGAAATATTTGTAAAACATTTACAAATAGAATTGAAAAGGGAATATTATTTGTTAAATAAATAGAATTGAAAAAGAATATTTATTTGTTAAATAAATAGAATTGAAAAGGAAATAGTTATTTGTTAAATAAATAAAATTATAAAAAGAATATTTATTTGGAAAATAAATAGGATTATAAAAGGGAATTAACGAGATATAAAAGAGTTATGATAAGTTTGTTTAAAGTGGAGACAGATAGAGTTAATCGAATAGGGTTAATCAAATAGAGTTAATTGAATAGTGTGAATCAATTAGAGTTATCGATTAGAGTTAATCGAATAGAGTTAATTGAATAGAGTTGATTGAATATAATTAATCAAATAGAGTTAATTGATAGAGTTAATTGATAGAGTTAATCGATAGAGTAAATCAAATAGAGTTAATCCAATAGAGTTAGTCGAATATTACTTATTTGAATAGAGTTAATCGAAATAGGGTTAATCGAATTAGAGTTAATCGAATAGAGTTAATTGATAAGGGTTAATCGAATATAGTTTATTCGAAGGAAAGAGTTATCGAATAGATATTATTCGAAAGAGAGTTACGTAAGGAAGTTTGTTAAATATTTAGAAGGTGAACTTTGTCTATTTCGAGGTTAGAAATGTTGTTCAGTTAAGGTCTGAGAGGTAGTTATACCCCAACTTGATTGACTTCATTTTTAACTAAGGAATGGTTAAGGTTCGATAGTGAAGGCTGGTTAAGTGAATTTAGTTAATGAGTGTAATGGTTTAAGTTGGCGTTGCGATGTTTTAGTTAAACATTTGTTTAAATCCAATGAAGGAGTTTTGGAAGTGTTTTCCAAATAATAAATCAGATATGTTTTTTAATATAGAAAATAAGAAAAGAGAGTAAAAATGGAAATGTTTTCCAATGATAAATAACGTATATTTTCTAAATTTAGAAAATAAGAATTCACGAATATATGGAAACGGGAATAGGGAAATGAATAAATTAATGATAAATTAATTTAAAGGGACAAATGTTGATTGATGATTGAATGATAAGATTTCCATTTGGAAATAAGATCGTTGTTTGTACACATGTTTCCTTTGATAGTTAAATCACCGACTATCAAAGTTTTTGACCATTTTCTTCGTCAATATAGAGAGTCCGGGATCAGATATATTATCTGAAAACCGCTCCATATGGCATTAGCGTTGTGAATCAAATATGATGAAGATAATTGAAGATGGAGTTATGCAAGGGTTGTTCAGTAAATTCTAGGTAGAAATTGCCTAAGATGGGTTTACAGAATAGAGCCTTCGGGTTGACCAGTCCCAGGACAACTTGAATGGACGAATGTCTGACAGAGTATATCTAGTAGATCGCGTAAGTTGATCATTTCAAACGTATTTACGTTGGTGGTGGAGGAATTCGTTTCTCTTAACTTATACCCGTGGTATTTTTGGGGAAATCAATTTGTGATTTGACGGGTATGACGATGTGGCATTCAAAGTAATTAAAAGAGTGATATGTTAAAAGATACGTTATGACCTCAAGCCTCATCAACTGGGAAATGACAGAAATCGGGCAGGCAGCATAGCTAAGTGGGCCGCACCCAAATAGGGTAAATTGTCACCATCTAGAGAATATTCATATTTGTTACTTCTTTCAATTCTGTATCTCCCGGGAACGGTTTGTTGGTATACCAACCGTAAGGTGAAAAAATATTCGGAACATTCAAGCGAAATGAATGGCCGGTCATGTGTGGCCGAGTAGCAAGATGTTCTAGTTGAACTCCAGTGTATCGCTTCTAGAGTACACTGATCGGAAGGTGTTTCCATACCTTGTCATAGTTGGAAATCCATTAGCCAATAAGCGCCCGCGGTGTTTGATTGTATATAATATATGTGGAACATGAGAAGAAAGCGTTTCCACTAGATTGTTATTTATTTGATTTAGACATTATTATAATATCAGAAGAGTATTGATTTTTAAGAAATGTTTTGGGTTATCGTGAGGTAAAAATCATCCGTGTTTTTGTGTGGGTCGGTCTTACGATTATCATTTCTTTAGAAAGGATTTTAAAAGTTAAACAAATTATTGAGTTTACTCACACCAGTCACATGACTGATCCAGAGTTTATTTTTTTTGTTTTCTCTAAACTCTTGGGTCCCCAATTTTGTACGAGCAGTCAAGTAGTCGGGAGTTACAGATACTTGAAGAGCTAGAGCAGGGGGCTTCAGGATTATATAGAATGTTATTTCCGTTGTGTTGTAAGTGTTATACTCTAATAATGGTATTGTATACAGATACTGTTTTATTTCAAAGTTATGTTATGAAATATATTTATTTGTTCTGCTGCGAGATTCGTGTTTACTCTGATGTTGTGATGTTCTTCTTCTTCTATTCTAAGTTTCTACCTTATCTATTCTCACCCTCTAATTTCTTTCATGGACTATCCGGTATTTCCGATGCTTGATAGTCGACATTGGGTTATATGTCGATTACTCAGGATCGCGAAAACCCGGGTCGTTACACTATCTCCATTTCGGCATGGTTCCGTAGGCAGATTAAAACCACGGTACATGTCGAACGGCAAAGAGGTGCCCAACCTCCATCTGTAGCCGCAGTAGTTTCACCAACGGCTTATTTTCTCTCAAGCCCCGTAAGGATTTCCGTGCGACGGAGGCAACTTTCAAGGGACTAGTTAGCTTGTGGCAAAAAGGAGAATAAGCGAGTTGGGGCTAAGGAGCACAACCCAAAGATTAAAGAAAATGATGGCTTTAGAAGGAAATATAGATGAAATAAGAAACGAGGAAATACCATAATTTCGGAACGGTGGGTCATCTGAAAAAGGATTGTAGAAAGAGGAAAGGCATTGTTACCACTTTGGTAAGGCGGCACACCTTATTAAGGAGTGCCCAAAGAGATAAGGACAAGGCCAGAAGGCAGGAACTTCTAAGGGGCAAGCTAATGTTCTCATAGCTGGTGGACAGGATAGGGGTAGGAAAGTTTCCGTCGAAGGATTGATTTCTATTCCTGATCATCCACTTAGGATTCTTTTTCTGGCGCTTCGCATTATTTTGTATCTGATTCTTTAGTCGAGTCTCTGCACCTAGATACTAGTATGGTTTTGGATCCTGTTATTGTCTCAAACCCCAGTGGAGGTACGGCTCATTTAGCGATGATTTGCCGGGGTTTGAGAATCTCTGTGTTAGGTGTTGAGTATGATTGCGATGCATATGTTCTTGATTTCATAAGATACAGTTTGATTCTAGGATGGATGGGTTAACTAGAATTTATTGTTTGTGATTTGGCACTAAAAATATGATTTATAAGTATATATAGGAAGTTTTCTGTTTGAAAATTTAATTAACTAATTGATTGCTGGTTGTGATGTTTGATTATTAGTATAACTAATAAAAATATTGGAATGATAATTAATAAAACCAATAAGAGAATAAACGGTAAATTTAGCCAAATCGAATCGAATGTTGAACTGAATTGAAAATTTATTAGAATTGCATACAAGTACATATACATGTGTGAACAGGTCATAGCATAAAAGCTAAGAAGAGGAATTAAATTGTATGCCCGACAAATAGGTACATGTTTACTATTTTCTTGGGTTTTAATGATTTTATGAGCCGATTGGCTAGACGCTTGGCTTTTTCTTTTTCTTTTGGGTTGATGAGGGCCCTGTGAGGCTAGTTGCGGTTTTAAAGGCCTCCCCATACAAAGGAGGTTATGGCGAAATTTTTCAAAAATTTAGGGTGTTAGCCAAATTTTTGAGAAATTAGGAAATTCTTAGAAACTGAAAAGTTGAAGAATGAAAGCCAGATGAAAGTTGAGCTGGTTGGTTAAACAGCTTTCAGCTCTGTTCCTTTTCGAGGACAAAAAAATTTTAAGTGGGGGAGAATGTAACAATCTGGATTTTCAGAACCAATTTAAATTTGTTATTTAGCAATTTTAATGAATTTTGGATACTTAAAATGATTTATTTTAAATAATAACGACTAAAAATTTAATTAAATTGAAGTTAGAATGTATAAATTTATTTTAATTATAAATAGAGTTTAAAATAGCACGGTAGTTTGAAAATTCGATTTTAAATTTCAAATGAATGTACATAATTCAAAATAAACCGGATTTCAGTAAAACAAGAAATATTTGAATCTGTTTAATTATATCTTTCTAATGGATCTGAAAAATATAAATTTCATAATATAAATTTAAATTTATGTCCAGTTTAAAATTCGAAATAGTCATTGTGGAATTTATATATATTTTAATATAATATATGACCCTTAAAAATAGCCATTTTGCAAATGACCTCCGTTTTCGACGAAACCACTTTTGTAGGATCCAGAATGTTAAATTATTGCTAGAATTCAAATTTCATAATTTTTGGATTTAATATGTGAGCATGGTAAATTTAAATGTGTTTTGACAGTTTTAATTTGAATTGGATCGACCAAAAAATGACATTTTTCAAACGATCTCCAGATTCGACGAAATTAGTTTTGTTAGGACCGTATCGTCAAAACATAGCTAGATTTATTTTTCTATAATTTTTGGAGTCAGTATGTGGCCCCAGTAAATTAAAATGTACATTTAAATTCAATATATATTGATTTATATTTTAATTTTGATAAAAACTAATCGTAACGATCGAATTGGCTTGCGAAACATATTCCATTGTGTTCGGAATGAGGGTATTTAGCTAGGGGCGACGGTCGTTGGGATTCATTTGGAGATCAGACGCGAATTTCACATTTAAGAAAAAAATAGAATTAAAATAATAATATAAATTAGTATAAATAGCCCCGTTGAAAACTCTAATCCCCTTTCAACCGTTTCCGCCATCGTCCTCATTTTGGATGGCCTAAACGCTCCAATTTTTTTTCCAATAAATCTTTCAACCCTGTAACTAATTCGAAAAGATTTCCTAATAAAAAATGGTGAGCTTGGTGAGATGGTGGAGATGAACGGTGGTGATTAGTTATGGTTGGCCGAGGTGGTCTGAATTTGGTTGGAAAGAGGGGCATTCGTGGGGTGTTTCCATTCATCAGGGTGGCCGAGTTCAGCGCTATTGCTGGAGAAAGAAGAGGGTTCGAAGCTCGACGATGTGGTGGTCGTGGATGAACCTCCGACGGCTTCAGGAGCAAGCAATGGGGTGGATTTATTTCGAAGTTTGGGTTCTCATTTAAACATCAGAGCGACGGGGAGAGGAGGGTATAAAAGGAAATTTATTTGTTATTTAATTTTTACATATTTCAATTATGTAATTAACGCGCTAATTATCATATCTCTTTCATACGAGGTCCAAACTAAACGATTTCAGTTGTGTTGTGATCGTGGCGACGAACACTACAACGTGGAACTGACCAGGACAGAAATGGAGCTATCTGGAAATTTTTATAAAATTAAACGTTTGTTTAATTTTGTGAAAACAATCATTATATAAACGATTTCAAAACCAATCAAAGTGAGAACACCTTCTCACTCAATTTATTTTACAGTTAAATATATACTAGGTTGCAGACCGTGCTTAGTAGCCTCCGACACTATTTACTGTACAAACCATGGTTGTTGTTTAGATTGTGTGGAAAATTGGCAGTATTGTGGTGAAATGAATTGTATTATGGTTTGTGGATTGAATTGATTATTGTGTATGGTGCGAGCCAGTATCAGGAGAGGGGTAATGCTAGACATTATTTTGGTTCTAATATCACGCCGTTATAATGCCGAAATTTTCTAAAATAAATATTTATTCATTAAAAATATAATTTTTAATGTGTATATGAACCGTATAAAATATTCATGTGTTGAATAAAATGTTTGAACAATAAAAATATCATTTTTATTGAATAAACGAACTATATAAAATAGTCAAGTGTTGAAATAAATATTTTAACGTTAAAAATATAATTTTTAACTTATAAATGAACGGCACAAAATTCTCTTGAAATGAAAATAAATATTCATTTACAAATCGGGCGATTTTTTTATCTACACCCATTTAACTGACATTGATTGGGACGATAAATTTTACACATCGCCCAACTGCACAAATAATATTTAGTATTTGTTGGTTGAAACCCCACACGGGTATTGGGATGATATTTGGCATACACTAATCCCAATTGTTTAGTTGTATGTCAATCAATGGGTTGACAGACTGTATTAAGCGTTAATTATTTATATTTAATGCTTATGCAGTGGTGTAATGCACTCTGGATGACGGTTAACTGTGTATAATTATTGTTGTGTACATGTGTTGTTTGAAATCCATATAACTAACATTATATAGTAATTGACTGTGTCTGATTCCAATTCCGAAAGAACAAATATTTTAAAATAACTAATATTAGAGGAAGTAGAAGTGGAACGAGAAGCAACAGTGAGAAGAGTTCCAACTCGTATCTTAGGGACAGAAGTCAACACGCTACGCAACCATGAGGTCAAGCTTGTTAAAGTTCAGTGGAGTAACGCTGAGGAAGACGCGACTTGGGAGACTGAGGACAAGATACGCCCAGCCTACCCTTTTCTTTTTGAGGGTACATCCTTGATCTCTTTTCCATAAGTTTATGCATGCTTATATCTATCTTTTAAGTATATCTCCTCGATCCTATTCTTGATCCTTAGGTTGAAACCAATGGATGTAAACATGTATTTGAAACATGTTATGGTTGATGGTTGCAAGTGGTTGCTCGTGGATGCATATACACACACATTAGGTACTAGATCGGCTCAGTCATTTTCATATTGCATATGCATATATGTATTTGTATATGGATTGAAACTTGATGTGTTATCATATGGATGTTGCACTTGTATGAATGATTGTGCACTCATATAGAAGTTGTAAAGTACGATTGGACTCATGGCACTATCATGATTTGCATTAAGGAGGTCAACTGAATCAATAGACCGCTTGATTTTGCATTAGATAAGGACATATACACACACTATGCATATAGTCATGAAAGCATTAGAAATCTGTTTAAGGACAATGGATGCCTATGTTTGATGGTTGAGTAGATGGACGATTGGATGGTAGGATATACATTCTTCTTGACTTGAAGATTTCGGGGATGAAATCCTTTAAGGAGGGGAGAATGTAACACCCCGTATTTTCTGTGAACATTTAAGTAACGAATTAAAGATTACTTAATTTTAAAAGTAGAAATCAGGGGAAACGGGTTTCGCTATTGCGTTCATCTTGGATTCTGCTTGAGATAGAGTCCGAGTTTGCATGATTCGGACTCCGTATGAAAAAGTTATAAAGTTCAGAAGATTTCAAGTTTAAACGGAAATTAAATATAAATAATAATTAAATCAAAAAGCAGTTCAAATTCAAAAATTTCGAGAGAAGCGGCTGGGTTGGAAAATTCCCACCTATAGGGGTCGACTCCCCCCAAGGGGGTCGACATAGGTGTCGACTCCCCAAGAGGGGTGTCGACTGGGGTGTCAACCCCCCCTATAGGGGTCGACCCCTTCGGCTAGATCTGGGCTGTTTTGCCCAATGACGTTTTCTGAGTCATTAGGGCATATGTGGCGACTTCCCGTTGGCTCTGTTTGGTTTGGATGGCTCTGATTTCTCCTAGGATGATCTAACGGCTCTCATTAATCTAAACTTCTATATAAACAACCCCAACCCTCAACCCTAAAACCTCATAAAAATTGTTCCCTGTAGCTGTCAAGTTGTCCATGGCCAAACTAGCGTAGCCTCCATTTTTCTCTAAACTAAAAGCAAGTTAGGAAGTTCCAAATCAAATCAAAACTAGAGAAACAGTAGTCTACATCAAAGGATAGATTTTCAGTTTCAGAAATCAGATCCCAGAAAACAAGGTTTGTTCTTTTGTTTGTAAGTTCAGTTATCTTTAGATTTGAACAAATAAAAGTCATGACTTTTAATAAAAAGAAACTCGAACTGTGCCTAGTTGTAAGATTATCGTATTCTGATTCTGAAATTACTTATACCTACGAGGTTATTATGATTGATACAATCTATCATGTTGTATCTTAATTTGGTGATGAATCTATCATGTTGGATCTTAAATTGGTGATGAATCTATCATGTTGTATCTTAATTTGGCGGTGAACCTATCATGTTGTATCTAAATTTGGTGATGAACCTATCATGTTGTATACTAATTTGGTGATGAACCTATCATGTTATATATGGTGATGAACCTATAATGTCGTATATAGATTTGGTGATTCTTTTATGTCATGTTATATGCAAGACCATAAGCTAAGTCATGTTCATATATGCCTGGATCTACATGCCTATATGTTTAGATCTTTGTTGATTTGATCCAACTCAAATGCAAGTTCACATTTACATGCTTAATTAAATTTGTGTATTACTATGCCAAATTTATATAACACATGCTTAGTTGATCTATACTATTTTTTGCCGTTGGAATGTTACATGTCCCTTTGCTTTTCCCTTTTGTTTATGAGTTAGCTAATTTGTGAGCCTAACGTTCTATGTAATTTATGCGAACGAATAACAGGGGATACGCTAGAAAAAATATATCAAATTACATGTTGTTGGCATAGGTTGGCTTATAATCATGAAAATGATTAATGGCATGATAATGGTATAATTAGTATACCTAAGAATTATGGTCATGATTTAGAGGGTAAATGGGACATGACTTAAATTGACAACATTTGTGGATAATTTACATATAAACAAAAATGGTACATATGTAAATTAATGAAAAGATGAATATGCCTAACCCGAGGTTAGATTGAGTTACGGTGTAAGACTGCCCGGAACCACCCAGCACATCCAGCAACCATAACAATACAGATCTAATGTGAGAGGTTAGCGCATTAAGCCAAAAAAAACGAGGTTAGATTGAGTTGCGGTGTAAGACTGGCCGGAACCGTCCGGCACATCCAGCGACCGCAACAATATAGATCTAATGTAAGAGGTTGGTGCTTTAATGAATGAATTAAAGCTAAGGAACAGGCAGGCCAGGAATGGTATGGTTAAGTTAATTAAGGCAACACTTAACCAATACAACAGTTAACTAAACTGATGGGTGGGGTTAGGTTAATTTGAGAACACTTAACCATTTTAACATGTTGATTAGGAAACCCTAGTAACGGGGACCCATTTCAGCAGTAACTCACATAGATGTATCATGGTACCCTGAACTAGGCAGGGTGGGGCACGATTATTGGGCTGATTATAAGCGGTCAAAACAATGGCGGGTGGTGCAGCAGTGTAGGTTTCGACGGAGTATGGGCGTGCACGTACTCCGGCATGCGCAAATCAGGCATTGGGCATCAGTAGTATACACTGTGCATCTTGAATCGTGTCGGGTTTCCACCATAGGAATTGATACACCCCATGGTGGGACCAGCATAGGTATCTACAATCAAGCGGGGCCGAATGAAACAAGTCATAAATGCATGCGAGTAGATGTCGATCGATAAAGGGATCATTTTATCATGAACACATGGTGCTAGCTGAAACACTTGTTAGTGGGTGCAGAGAAATAGAAATGAGTGCGATAGTATTTTCAGTTTATCTTGCCCTATTTATTGTTATCTTATTTCTAGGGTATTGTCCTAGGTTCAGTTTATTCATGTCATGACCCTTTTACCTGTTTACATGCTAAATAATCACTGGACTTACCAGGCTTATGTCTGACCCATTTTCTTTTGTCTTCTTGTCTTCCCCCCCAGGTCCGTAGGGAGGGAATACTTCAACTTAGTCCAGACCATTTCCAGCTTGAAGAAAGTAGACGTATTGCTTGGATTCTCTTTCCTTAGGCTATGGTTGTGGTTACACTCTTAATTGGGGATTTATGCTGCTTTATTATTGTTTATGCTTCTTTATGTTTTAGTCAAGACAGAGGCTTTATTGTAATGATTTTGGAAGTTGGTTTTTAAGACAGTTGTTGTAATGTTTTGAATGGACCATGTGCTTATGAAATAAAACTTAATTTTTCCGCTGTTTATATTGTCTGTCTTGTAAATTACCTGTATCTTTTACCTATAATACTCCACCAAAGTTAATGCATCCCCTTTGTGAGTGACCTTAACAGAGGTGGGGTATTTACACTTGGTATCAGAGCAAAGGTTTACCAGATCAGATAAAAGTTTTGAGAACTATTTTTCAAAAAAGAAGTTTAAAGAAGCATTTTCAAGAAAAGTGTTGTTTTATTTTAAAAAGCATAATCCCTAAAGCCATATGCACTATCTTTCTATCATTTGTTTTGAACCTTTTCTTTTCGTTTCAACATGTCTGGGGATCTTAATCTACTCGAGGGCGTGCTGGTACCTGGTTGGTTCAAAAGGTACTTGGAGGCTAGGGCTAATGACGTAGATCCAGCAGACATTCCTTCTCCTCCTCGTGCAAATGGTTTCTCGAAGATATGTAGGGACTTTCGAGCCATCGGTGGAAAGAATTTTGATGGGACTGAATCATTTGTGGAAGCAAGAAACTGGCTCAAGGAAACAAAAGATTTGTTTGTTATCTTCGAAGTGGACGATAGGCAGAAGATACAATTGGCTGTGTGGTTACTTAAGGACGAAGCCTCTTATTGGTGGGAAGTTACTAATGCTGAGAGACCAGCTGAAACTTGGGAGGATTCCAGAATGAGATTTGAAATGAAGTTCCTCTCGCAAGCTGAACGAAGCCTACAGATGGAGAAGTTCTTAGCACTCAAACAGGGAAGCCTATTAGTTAGGGAATACGTCAACCAATTCAACCAGCTGGCTAGATTCGGGTTGGAGTTAGTGAACACTCCACATAAGAAGGCTCTTTGTTTCGTTAAAGGATTGAACGAGCCACTGCACAGTCTAGCTATGACCCATATACCTATGGGTGCAACATATGAGAGACTAGTGGACATGGCACTGTTACAGGAGGAAGATAAGGATGGCAAGAAAGAGATAAAGGCGGAAGTACCTCAAGACAAGAAAATGGAGGGATCACAGAACAAGAAGACGGATTCCAAGAAGGGCGGGAAGAATAACAAACCCGTGACAAGAGGAAGTGTATTTTTTGTGGCATACCTGGACATCTGATTAAGGACTGCAGAAAGAAGAAGAGGAAGATGGGTGGTTGTTTTCAGTGTGGCGAGACAGGACACATGGATAAGGACTGCCCAAGAAAGCAAGGGCAAGGGCAGAGGACTGGATCTACTTCTGGAGGGCAGGTTCACGCTCTCATAGTTCCTCCACAAGAACGAGGTAGAAATATTTCTATTGAGAGTTTAGTTTATCTTTTTGATCATCCTGTTCGTACTCTCTTTGATTCTGGCACATCGCACTCTTTTATATCTACTGCTTTAGTTGAATCTCTGCACCTAGACACCAGTATAGTAGAGGATCCCTTGGTTGTTTCAAATCCAATTGGGGGTTCGGCTTATTTATCAATGATTTGTTTGGATTTGGAAATTTCTATACTAAGCGTTGGGTTTAGATGTAATGCCTATGTTTTAGGATTCACGGGCTATGGGTTGATTCTAGGCATGTATTGGCTATCTAGTATTGGTGCCATCCTCGATTGTGAAAAGAGAGTGGTTAGACTTATGACTCGCCTTAGTAACACTCTCAAAATCCCTTGTAATCCCATGAACTCTGTTATGCTTAGCTACCTAGAATCTCTTGATGCATCTGTTAAAAACCTGAAATCTATTAGAGTAGTCTGTGAATACTCGGATGTCTTTGAAGAGATGAAGGGTTTACCTCCGAAGCAAGAGATAGACTTCCGCATATACCTTGTTGATAATGCAAAACTCGTTGCTCTACCCGTTAGACACATGGCTCCAAGGGAAAGGAAAGAGCTCAGCAAGCAAGTTAAAGAGTTGCTTGAATAGGCGTTTATAAGGCGGAGTATTTCTAAATGGGGTGCTCTAGTGGTGTTTGCAACCAAAGCGGATGGTTCACTTCACCTATGCGTTGATTATAAGGAGCTAAACAAGCTGACCAAGAAGAATAGGCACCCACTTCCCAGAATAGACGACTTGTTCGATCAGCTTGTAGGTGCATCAGTTTTCTTCCTACTAGATCTGGCTAACAGGTTTCATCAGCTAAGAGTGTCTGAGGACAGCATTGATAAGACCGCATTCAGAACCCCAGGGGGTTTCTTTGAATGGCTTGTCATGCCTTTCGGCTTGACAAACGCGTCTGCCTATTTCGTTGACTTGATGAGTTGGGTGTTCAGGGAATTCCTTAATAAATTTGTAGTGGTCTCCGTGGACAACATTTTGATCTTCTCGAAAAATGAAGAAGAGCATGCTTTGCATTTAAGGGAATTCATGGATACTCTTCGTACACATCAGCTGAAAGCAAAATTCTCCAAATGCCATTTTTGGAGAGAAGAAGTAAGGTTTCTTGGACATGTGGTGTCCAAGAAGGGGATAGCTGTGGAACCTGCAAAAGTAGTTGCGGTGCAAGATTGGAAGATTCCACGGAATGCAACCGAAGTACGAAGTTTTCTCGGGCCAGCGGGCTTTTACAGAAAGTTCATTAAAGAATTTGCAAAGATCTCAGCCCCACTTACTAGATTGACGAAGAAGAACCTAACTTTTGCCTGGGGTTTGGATTGCGATATTGCTTTCCAACGACTAAAAAGGGCTCTGACAACAACCCCGGTTCTGACATTGCCTGATGGGAGCAAGATGTTTATAGTATACACAGACGCATGTAGGACAGGATTGGGCATTGTCTTGATGCAAGAGGGCAAAGTAGTTTGTTATGGAGGAAGGCAGTTGAAGGTACATGAGAAAAACTACCCAACTCATGATTTAGAACTGACTGCCATTGTTTTCGCTCTTAAGTCATGGCGTCATTACCTACTAAGAGAAAGGTTTGAATTGTTTACTTACCATAAATCATTAAAGTACCTTTTCTCACAGAAAGATCTTAACTTAAGACAGCAAAGGTGGATGGAATTTCTGGCCTCATATGATTTTGAGATCGCTTATACCCCTGGCAAGGGAAATGTGGTGGCATACGCCTTGAGTAGAAAAAGCTGACCCTAAGTCCTCTCTTTGTAGAAAGGCAAAGCTTAGAGTACATAGCAAACTTTGACTTTAGACCTTCCTTTGAGTTTATACCTGGCTTGTTAGCAACACTAGAGGTGCGGCCTACGCTTTTGGACTCAATAGGAACTGCGCAACGGGAAGACCCTCAGCTAGTTAATGTGATGGATAAGCTAATGAGAGGCGAGACTTCTAGTCACCTCAATAGATACTCCCTCGATGACAAGGGTTGGTTGAGACGGGATAGAATACTATGCATCCCACAAGCAAGAGATTTGGTGAAAACCGTTCTCGAAGAAGCACACCATTCTAAATTTACCATACACTCAGGTGGGGAAAAGATGTATAAAGACATAAAAAGGGTTTTCTTTTGGAATGGCATGAAGAAGGATGTAGCTGAGTTTGTCTCTAAATGCTTAATATGCCAGCAAGTCAAAGCGGAGCAGAAGAAGCCTGGTGGACTGCTTCATCCTCTAGAAGTCCCACAGTGGAAATGGGATAGCATTTCGATGAACTTTATTGATGGGTTGCCTAGGTCAAGAAGGGGCAATATCATTATTTGGGTAATAGTGGACAGGCTCACTAAAAGCGCTCACTTTATACCTGTTAAGAGTAGGAGGACTGCCTCATCGTTAGCATCCATTTATCTTAAAGAGGTGGTTAGACTGCATGGAATACCCTCTAACATAGTAAGTGATCGAGATCCTATCTTTACGAGCGAGTTTTGGAAGAGTTTGCAGGAAGCTGTAGGCACACAACTATGCTTAAGCACTGCCTATCACCCTCAAACCGATGGTCAGACGGAAAGGGTGAACAGAGTACTAGAAGATCTTTTGAGATTGTGCATTCTTGATTTTGGAGGGATATGGGAGGATCATCTTCCTTTGGTGTAATTCGCTTACAATAATAGCTACCAAGCCACCATAGGCATGGCACCCTTCGAGGCTTTATATGGAAGACCATGCCGATCACCAACTTGTTGGTGGGAGTCTACAAACAAGCTCGTACTTGGGCTAGACATGGTTAAAGAAACTTCAGAGAAGGTGGACTTAATACGAAGACGAATGAAGACTGCACAAGATAGATAGAAGTCCTACGCTGATAAAAGAAGGACCGACCTTGAGTTTGAGGTTGGAGACAGGGTTTTCCTTAAAGTATCTCCTTTGAGGAATGTCGTTCGCTTTGGGTCTACAGGAAAATTGGAACCAAGATTTGTAGGGCCATTTCCTATCATTGAGAGGATTGGGAAGATGGATTATAGAGTAGAGCTGCCCAAAAAATTGGCTGGAGTTCATAATGTTTTCCATGTCTCTCATCTACGAAAGTGCTTACATGAGTCTGCGGAAGTTGTGGAGCCAGGCATACTAGAGGAAGTAGAAGTAGAACGAGAAGCAACAGTGAGAAGAGTTCCAACTCGTATCTTAGGGACAGAAGTCAAAATGCTACGCAACCGTGAAGTCAAGTTTGTTAAAGTTTAATGGAGTAACGCTGAGGAAGACGTGACTTGGGAGACTGAGGACAAGATACGCGCAGCCTACCCTTTTCTTTTTGAGGGTACATCCTTGATCTCTTTTCCATAAGTTTATGCATGCTTATATCTATCTTTTAAGTATATCTCCTCAGTCATATTCTTGATCCTTAGTTAGAAACTAATGGATGTAAACATGTATTTGAAACATGTTATGGTTGATGGTTGCAAGTGGTTGCTAGTGGTTGCTCATGGATGCATATACACACACATTAGGTACTAGATCGGCTCAGTCACTTTCATATTGCATATGCATATATGTATTTGTATATGGATTGAAACTTGATGTGTTGTCATATGGATGTTGCACTTGTATGAATGATTGTGCACTCATATAGAGGTTGTAAAGTACGATTAGGAATAATTGCATACATAATGGACTCATGGCACTATCATGATTTGCATTAAGGAGGTCAACTGAATCAGTAGACTGCCTGATCTTGCATTAGATAAGGACATATACACACACACTATGCATATAGTCATGAAAGCATTAGAAATCTATTTAAGGACAATGGATGCCTATGTTTGATGGTTGAGTATATGGACGATTGGATGGTAGGATATACATTCTTCTTGACTAGAAGATTTCGGGGACGAAATCCTTTAAGGAGGGGAGAATGTAACACCCCGTATTTTCTGTGAACATTTAAGTAACGAATTAAAGAATAATTAATTTTAAAAGTGGAAATTAGGGAAAATGGGTTTTGCCATTGCGTTGGTCTTGGATTCTTCTTGAGATAGATTCTGAGTTTGCGTGAATCGGACTCCATATGAAGAAGTTATGGAGTTCCGAAGATTTCAAGTTTAAACGGAAATTAAATATAAATAATAATTAAATCAAAAAGCAGTTCAAATTCAAAAATTCCGAGAGAAGCAGCTGGGCGGGAAAATTCCCGCCTATAGGGCTCGACATAGGTGTCGACCCCCCAAGAGGGGTGTCGACTAGGGTGTCAACCCCCTGTAGGGGTCGACCCCCTCGGCCAGATCTGGGCTGTTTTGCCCAGTGATGTTTTCTGAGTCATTAGGGCATATGTGGCGACATCCCGTTGGCTCTGTTTGGTTTGGATGACTCTGATTTCTCCTAGAATGATCTAACGGCTCTCATTAATCTAAACTTCTATATAAACAACCCCAATCCTTAACCCTAAAACCTCATAAAAATTGTTCTCTGTAGCCGTCATGTTGTCCATGGACAAACTAGCGTAACCTCCTTTTTTCTCTAAAATAAAAGCAAGTTAGGAAGTCCCAAATCAAATCAAAACTAGAGAATCAGTAGTCTACATCAAAGGATAGCTTTTCAGTTTCAGAAATCATATCCTAGAAAACAAGATTTGTTCTTTTGTTTGTAAGTTCAGTTATTCTTTAGATTTGAACAAATAAAAGTCATGACTTGTAATGAAAAGAAACTAGAACTCTGCCTAGTTGTAAGATAATCGTATTATGATTCTAAAATTACTTATGCCTACGAGGTTATTGTGATTGATACAATCTATCATGTTGTATCTTAATTTGGTGATGAATCTATCATGTTGGATCTTAAATTGGTGATGAATCTATCATGTTGTATCTTAATTTGGCGGTGAACCTATCATGTTGTATCTAAATTTGGTAATGAACCTATCATGTTGTATACTAATTTGGTGATGAACCTATCATGTTATATATTAATTTGGTGATGAACCTATCATGTCATATATAGATTTGGTGATTCTTTTATGTCATGTTATATGCAAGACCATAAACTAAGTCATGTTCATATATGCTTAGATCTACATGCCTATATTTTTAGATCTATCTTAATTTGATCCAACTCAAATGCAAGTTCACATTTACATGCTTAATTAAATTTGTGTAGTACTATGCCAAATTTATATCACACATGCTTAGTTGATCTATACTGTTTTATGCCGTTGGAATGTTACATGTCCCTTTGCTTTTCCCTTTTGTTTATGAGTTAGGCTAATTTGCGAGCCTAACGTTCTATGTAATTTATGCGAACGAATAACGGGAGATACATTGGGGGAAAAATATCAAATTACATGCTATTGGCATAGGTTGGCTTATAATCATGAAAATGATTAATAGCATGATAATGGTATAATTAGTATACCTATGAATTATGGACATGATTTAGAGGGTAAATGGGACATGACTTAAATTGACAACATTTGTGGATAATTTACATATAAACAAAAATGGTAAATATGTAAATTAATGAAAAGATGAATATGCCTAACCCGAGGTTAGATTGAGTTACGGTGTAAGACTGCCCGGAACCGCCCGGCACATCCAGCAACCGTAACAATACAGATCTAATGTGAGAGGATAGCCATTAAGCCCAAAAAAATACCCGAGGTTAGATTGAGTTGCGGTGTAAGACTGCCCGGAACCGCCCGGCACATCCAGCGACCGCAACAATATAAATCTAATGTGAGAGGTTGGTGCTTTAATGAATGAATTAAAGCTAAGGAACAGGCAGACCAAGAATGGTAGGGTTAAGTTAATTAAGGAAGCACTTAACCAATACAACATGTTAACTAAACTGTTGGGTGGGGTTAGGTTAATTTGAGAACACTTAACCATTTTAACATGTTGATTAGGAAACCCTAGTAACGGGGATCCATTTCAGCAGTAACCCACATAGATGTATCATGGTACACTAAACTAGAAAGGGTGGGGCACGATTACTGGGCTGATTATAAGCAGTCAAAACAACGACGGGTGGTGCAGCAGTGTAGGTTCCGACGGAGTATGGGCGTGCACGTACTCCAGCATGGGCAAATCATGCACTGGGCATCAGTAGTATACACTGTGCATCTTGAATTGTGTCGGGTTGCCACCATAGGAATTGATACACCCCATGGTGGGAACAGCACAGGTATCTACAATCAAGCGGGGCCGAATGTTACAAGTCAAAAATGCATGCGAGTAGAAGTCGATTGATAAAAGGATCATTTTATCATGAACACATGGTGCTAGTTGAAACACTTCTTAGTGGGTGCAGAGAAATAGAAATGAGTGCGATAGTATATTCAATTTATCTTGCCCTATTTATCGTTATCTTATTTCTAGGGTATTGTCCTAGGTTCAGTTTATTCATGTCAAGATCCTATTACCTGTTTACATGCTAAATAATCTTTTCATTCAGATTTAATGGAAATATTCCAAAGTAATGTTTTCCAATTTAATATATTAAATTGGAATTGAATGGAATTCGATTTGGTAATAATCGAAGTGAGCTTCTGTGGAGGAAGACTGTTAATATATATGGAATTTAAAAGACTTTGTCATTATTCCATCTATATTATTAGTCGGATACGGAAATTGATATCGATTATATATTGGTCTATTTTCCATGAAGACTCCATGGTTAATAGAATGTGATTTTGAGTTTATCGTGAACTATGTTTTAAACGACATTGGTTCTTTAACCCAGTTAAAGACAGGATTATATGTCTAAGATTGTATTTTGAACCGTATTGTTGATCTCTGCTAAATATATATCTATTTGGTGGCGGAGAATATATTCTCTTGCTTAATACCCTTCTATGAAACGTACGAGCTTAGAGGTTATATATCGGCAGAAATCAATGATACGGTGTAGACTGTCGATGCGGCATGTTTGATTTCTCAAAGTTAAATAATCATTAATAATGATTTTTGGGAAGATTAAAAATAAGTGGAGTTTTAGTGAATCTTTAAATAGATTGAAATTTGATTGTGATAATTTAAATTATCAAATTTGGGAAATGACCGAGAATGGAGTATCATCAATTTTGCTCCAAGCAATAGTTAAATATTTAATTAAATTTGAACGCGAAGTGGTAATTAAATTTACCGATCACACCGCGGTGTTAAATATGGAGTATTCCTAGTTTTGCTCCATGGGATAAATAGGTTGGGATTGGGATTAATAAATAAATGATTACTTCGGTAAGGCTCGATAATCCCTACTAGTTGATAAACCTTAATTTGGTTTAGAATTGATATCCAAAGGAAGATTAAAGTATAAATTTAAAAGAATTTATATTTGGTAAAATTAATGGGAACCTTTCCCAAAGGATATGAATATTTGAATAAAAGAATACTTAGAATTGGAATGAGTCGTATGTTGTGTTTTTACAGCATTTGATTATAAGATACGTGAATTATTCAAAAAGGCCGGGTTTATACCCATTCTGAATAATTGATTCGATGATAAGTCGACGATGAAGACGGTGGTTGAAAACCGGAGTTCTTCACATCGTTTGGATGATTAGTGATGTCTTGATTGGGCTGTACACCTAAGACAAGGTAATAAGTAGTGATCGTCCAGACGTACTTGGAGATCGACCGGATATGCGAGGACCTCTCTCCTGTATTGGACATATGGGATGAGGAATAAGGTGCCTCAGGTTTCGTTCAGACCCAGAACGGACTTGTAAATGGATGTGTGTCTGACATTGGATTTTATTCTGTATTGATTGATTTCTATTAAATATATATCTGTTTGGTGGTGGAGAATTTATTCTCTTGCTTAACATGCTTCTCTGAGATGTACGAGCTCAGGGGTTATATATCGATAGACATCAGTCGCACGGCGTGAATTGTCAGTGTGGCATGCTGAGATGCAAATGATCAAGGCTTTTGTTGAAAAGAAGAGTCTTATGGTTGATGATAAAAGCATGACTTTAAATAGCATAGCTTTGTGTATAGCGTTAACTCGCGAGCCTTACACTTCAGTATGAGTCAAAAATGGATAAGGGACCCAAGGGGTGCATGACGTTTCTTTCTAGATATAGGTGGTGTCATGGTATGGAGCTCAGACATTTATTTATTTTTACCTATTTGGATGATGGATTGTGAGGCGCCTCAGATATATCGGTCACTACGGGGCCGACGGATAAGTCCGATAGGACCAGGAAACGTTTGTTCAGGAATTGTCAATCCTCAAACGTAAGAGAGGACCGGCCTTGGAGGATCCAAGGGTTCACTGCGGGGAACCCTGAGGCATTTTATAGAGTGTCTCTAAGTCCTCCAAGGATTCACTGCGGGGAACCCTGAGGCATTTTCTAGAGTGTCTCTAAGTCAGCGAGGAGTACATCCCTTGCCTCGACTCATGACGGAAATCCAATTTCCAATATGTGACATTTCGGTTTTAATTGTAGAGCCTAGTATGGTGACATGATATATGGTACCCATGTCGTTTATGATTGATACGTTTATATTTAAAGCGATTTTTGACACTATACACTTATAGTAATATCAAAATGATTTGTTTTAAAACGTACCAAGCATGTTTGGTTATTATAAGGGAAAACTCTATCCTCCGGCTTGCGTTGCATTGTGTGATGGGACCTGAGTCCTATAATAGCTTCATTTTTCGAAAAGCATTGCGCTGTTTATAAACTGTTTTATGCACTGGTATTCTTGGGAGAAAACCCGTTCCATGTTATACGGCGTGGTCCCTTGATTACTTTATTTCTAAAGTAAAGTTTTAAATAACTGTTTTAGTTCTCACACCAGTCCCATGACTGACCTGGAGATTATTGTTTTATCCTAAACTCTAGGTGCCCATATTTTCCACACAGGCAGTCGATAGTTTTGGTTTTTGCAGATGTTTCTTTTCCAGGATCCTGGATTTGCAGCTGGAGCTATATTCGGAAAGCTTTGTATCCGTGTATTCCTTTTATTTCTGTTATGTATTACTTTTCTGCTGCATTGTAATTTAAATCTCTGATATTTTTCTGTTGTATGTTATTTGTGTAACACCCCATGTCCATTAATGTCACTCACAAAGGGTATGCATCAATGTCTATGAAGCGTTATTGTTGTATAGAACAGATAAATTACAAGAATAAATAAATAAAACAACACAGCGGAAGATAAAACTTATTTCATAGCATCATAACTCAGAACAAGCTTACATAAGTAGTCTCCAAAACCATTACAATAGGATCAATAGTCTTTTCCAAAAACTTCAAAGTACATAAAGAAGAAAATACATAGATAACATAAATGCATAAATCACCACTGAGCATAAGAAAAGCCATAAAGATGAGAGAGTCCAAAGCGATACATCTACTCTTTTCAAGCAACTGAAAGAAATTGGCACTAAGTTGTAGTATTCCCTCCTTGCAAACCTGGGGGGGGGGGAGGGGGAAGGAAAGCAAAGAGGTGGAAACAAAACGGGTCAGATATAAAGTCTGGCGAGTCCAGTAATTTTAACAAATAATAGGTAAGGTAAATGATCAAGACATAAATAGGCATCATGATATGGCTGTAACATAGATAAGATAGATAAAAAGGATGGACAAGATGATTCCGTTCCTAAGTACTAAGACAATCCTACACCTTGGCTAAGCGAACAACCCTCCTAGTACTAACCCCGAAGACCGAAGTCAACATCAGACTAGCACCCAAAGGACTATCCAACTCAACCAACATGTATTTCGTTACACCGCACTTCTGCTAAGTTACACCACATTACTTAATTACACCGCACATCTACTAGTCTCTATTTACTAAAGGTTGATCCCTTCCCACTAACTGTACCCACATGACAAACTTGGTAGTTACTTGTACCTAGCTGCTATCGTAGGTGCCGGCTTGCTCCTACCACCGCTAAGGTACCCTTACCCTACCCATTCGATCGACTCCCTAAACCCCGTAGGCACCCGTGCTGGCCCCACAGTGGGGTGTATCACTCCCCAAAGTGGCAACCCCGATACCAACATAAAATGCACGGCCATACCTACACGATGCAACAACGTTTTACCTACCAGCCCGGACCCATGCACGCACGTGAACCCGTTGGACTCGCGTTGCTACCGCTATTCACGTTTTGACCTATTACATTCAAGTCCATTAAGCATGCCCCAACCCCGGCCTAGTACCGGGCCCAATTAGATACTCAAACGGGTTACTAGTTGAAACGGGTCCCCCACCCGACACAAGCCTCCCACCTATGCTTGGTCCCCACTAGGTTTTTCTCCCACTTAACCATTTTAATTTAAATGTCCATGTCTTACACATGCTATGGTTAAGTCCATACTTACATGTCATAATTTACATGTCTTATCATATACCGGTTAAGTCCATATTTACATGTCACCCCACTTAACCCTCTAGCCATAACCATGTCTTATTATGGTTAGTATTCCTTAATTCATTCCTTATGACGAACGGTGCATGATCTCCCACATTAGACCGAACGCTTTATGGCCGCTGGATTTGTCGGGCGGTTTCGGGCAGTCTTACGCCACAAACCGGGTCTAACCTCGTGTCATTAACCGTTGCGCCTACAATTAATTCCTTTGACCTCTCACATTAGACGTCCAATTGTGGCAGCTGGATTTGCCGGGTGGTTCCGGGCAGTCCACAATTGCGCTTAACCTCGTGTCAAAGGTTTATTAATAATCGTATTTCACCCATACCCAATTTTCATGTCATGTATATCCAATTAAACATATAATCATGTTTATAATATTGCCTATTCCAAATTGTCACTAATTACATATCAATTACAAATTTACAATTATAGGCAATTTCATCAATTCCATGTAATTCATACCCAAATATGCCAATTTCACATATTATCCAATTATCCAAAATATCCAATAATATCCAATTTTCCATAATTCACATATTCTCATCGTTCCCATGTATTTGCATTCGCGCGTATTTTTAACATAGGCTCGAAGGTTGCCTAGATCCAAAAATAAAAGGAATAGGGATAAGAAGAGAGAATCAAATCACAGAAAATTGGAATTAACACAACATCATGAAATAAAGGGGCATGTAAACTGGCATAGAAGCATAATGACAGATTCAACATGAATAAACTGATAAAGGTATGAACTTTACATAGAAACATAGGCATATGATGACATGAATCAAAAAGGTGAAGACTTGGATGAGATTTAATTACATACATACATATGAATCCTCTTTACAACTTCATCATGTTACTTTTAATCCCATTATATTGTGAAAATCACCGTACTCACCTTTCGTGGTTAAAGAATAAAATTATGCACTGAAATTGGTGTAGAAATGTTGCGGTGTTGCTGATTTGTCTTCTTGAATTGTTGTAGAAGCTCTAATCTTTAATTTGAGTTGAAGTTGAATACTTGAGATTTGATTTAGAGGCGGCGGCTAGGGTTGAAGAGAGAGTTTGACAGCATAATGGTGTCATAGATAATATTTATGAATTAGGGTTAGGTCTTAGGGTGTATATATAGGCGTAGGAAGTTATTTAGGACCATTAGATTAACCGTGAACCATGAGAACCAATCCGATGCCACATCTGCCTTTGAGCGAATCGGCCCATGGGTTGATAGCCAAACACCCTGAATGAACCCCTAGTCGACCTAACAGGGCTCGGGTCGACCTCAAAAATGGGTCGGTTCGGTTATTCCCCCTCCCAATTCGTTGTTTTGAACTTTTTTGCATACTTATTTATTTAATTTTTTATATATATGTATCTATATATATATATATATTTCTCTCATATGCATACAACTTCAAGGCTTAATAACACCTTCATAAGGTATCCGTTTTATGCAAACCAAGTGTCTATCTTGACCCAAAATTTTGAAACGAACATAATAGCGCAACCCATTTCACTTAATTCTTTTCTAAAAATTAAGTATACTTTTATTTGTGAACTTTAATGTTATAAAATTACGGGGTGTTACATTATCCCCTCCTTAAAGGATTTCGTCCCTGAAATCTCCAAGTTAAGAAGAATGTATCCTACTATCCAATCATCTATCTACTCAGCCATCACCCACAAGCATCCATTGTCCTTAAAAGATTTCTAATGCTTTTCATGTACATATGCATAGTGTGTGTATATGTCCGTATACTAATGCAAAATCAGGCGGTCCACTGATTCAGTCGACCTCCTTAATCCAAATAATGATAGTGCCATGTATCCATCATGTATGTAAAGAACCCTATACATATCATTACTACATGTGTGCACAACCATTCATTTAAATGCAACATCCATATGATACACACATTCAATGCACATTCATTTTACTAAATACATCCATTTATATGCAATATGCAATATGAAAGTGACTGAGCCGATCTAGTGCCTAAAGTGTGTGTATATGCATCCACGAGCAACCGCTAGCAAACACTTGCATCCACATGCATCCACCATACATAACATGTCTCAAACACATGTTTCAACTATAGGACTACCCTATCTAAAGGTCAAAGATACTAGCGAGAGGACATGCTAAAGATAGAACAAGTACAAGCTAAGAGATAAAGGATAAATTAAAAGACATACCCTCGAAAAGAAAAGGGTACAATGAACGCATCTTCTCTTCCGTCTCCCAAGTAGTGTCGCTCTCATCATCTCCTCATTGCACTTTGACTAGCTTGACCTCTCGATTCCTCAACTTCTTAATCTCCAACCCAAGAATGCATGTAGAAGCCCGTCGAATCATCGCATCACGCTCTATCTCCACATCTCTAAGCAAGCTCGGCTCTACCACTTCCGCGGTCTCATGCAAGCACTTCCTCAAATGAGATACATGGAATACGTTGTGTACACCACTAAGTCTCTCGGGCAACTCCACTTTATACGCCATCTATCCAATCCTCTCCTTAATAGGAAACGACCCTACGAACCTTGGTGCTAACTTCCCAATAGATCCAAAGTGAACAACATTCCATAATGGAGACACCTTGATAAAGACCATGTCCCCAATATCAAACTCAAGATCTGTCCTCCTCTTGTCCGCGTACGATTTCTGCCTATCTTGTGTCGTCTTCATCCTCCTTCGAATCAAATCAATCTTTTCCGAAGTCTCTCTAATCATATCGGGCCCAAGCAAAATCTTATCCGTAGATTCCCACCAACATGTAGGTGAACGACACGACCTTCCATAAAGAGCCTCGAAAGGTGCCATGCCAATGCTAGACTGAAAACTATTATTATACGCGAACTCCACCAAAGGAAGATGCTCCTCCCATGTACCTCCGAAGTCTAAAACACATAGCCTGAAAAGGTCCTCTAGAATACGATTCACCCTCTCGGTCTAACCGTCCGTCTGAGGATGATATGCGGTGCTTAAACATAACTGAGTCCCTACCGCCTCTTGCAAGCTCTTCCAAAACTCGCTAGTAAAGATAGGATCGCGATCGCTCACTATGCTACAAGGAACACCATGCAAACGAACTATCTCTCGAATGTATACGGAGGCTAACCATGGAGCAGTCCTCTTACTCTTCACGGGAATGAAATGGGCGCTCTTAGTAAGTCTATCTACCACAACCCAAATCCTTGTATTACCCTTCCTCGATCTTGGTAACCCATCAACAAAGTCCATCGAGACACTCTCCCACTTCCATTATGGGACCTCCAATGGGTGAAGCAACCCACTGGGCTTCTTTTGCTCTGCTTTTACTTGTTGGCACACCAACATCTAGCGACAAACTCGGCCACATCCCTCTTCATACCGGCCCAAAAGTAAACTCGTCTCATGTCCATGTACATCTTGTCCCCGCCGGGATGAATGGTCATCTTCGAACAATGTGCATCATCAAGAATGGTCTTCCTCAAGTTCTCGTCTCGTGGTACACAAAGTCTACCGTCCCTACGTAACCAACCCTTATCATCTAGGGTATACCTACTGAGATGGCTCGATGACTCCCCCCTTATGAGCTTCTCTACTAACTCAACCAACTGTGGGGCATCTCGCTGTGCCTCACCAATCCGTCCCAAAAGCGTAGGTCTGACCTCTAAGGACGCTAGCAAACCGGGTACAAATCAATGGAAGGTCTAAAGTCAAACGTAGAGATGAACTCTAAGCTTTGCCGCTCAACAAACAACGGACTCAAGGACAACCTTTTCCTACTTAAGGCGTCTGCCACCACATTACCCTTGCCAGGGGTATATGCTATCTCGAAATCGTAGGACGCTAAGAATTCCATCCACCTTTGCTGCCTTAAGTTCAAGTCCTTTTGAGAGAACAAGTATTTTAGCGATTTGTGGTCAGTGAACAATTCTAATTTCTCACCAAGAAGATAATGGCGCCAAGACTTAAGCGCGAAAACAATAGCAGCCAACTCTAGGTCATGTGTAGGGTAATTTCTCTCATGCACTCTCAACTGCCTTCCTCCATAGGCTATTACCCTCCCCTCTTGCATTAAGACTGCGCCTAGTCCTGTCCCACAAGCATCGGTATAAATGGTAAATGGCATACTCCCATCTGGCAACACTAAGACTAGGGTTGTGGTCAAAGCTCTCTTTAAACGTTGGAACGCATCATCACAATATACGTTCCAAGTGAAAACTAGGTTCTTCTTCGTCAAGCGTGTCAATGGGGCTGATATCTTTGCGAAGTCCTTGATAAACTTCCTATAGTAGCCAGCCAACCCCAAGAAACTCCTCACCTCAGTAACATTTTTAGGGACCTTCCAATCTTGGATGGCTACCACCTTCGCGGGATCCACAGCTATCCCTTCTTTGGAAACCACGTGCCCTAAGAATCGCACTTCCTTCCTCCAAAAGTGACATTTAGAAAATTTAGCTTTAAGGTTATGCGCTCGAAGGGTCTCCAACATTTCCCTAAGATGTAAGGCATGCTCTTCCTCGCTCTTAGAAAAGATCAAGATGTCATCCACAAAGACCACCACGAATTTATTAAGGTACTCCCTAAACACCCTACTCATCAAGTCAACAAAGTATGCGGGGGCATTTGTCAAACCAAAGGGCATCACAAGCCACTCATAGAAACCGTCCGGAGTCCTAAAGGCAGTCTTGTCTATGCTATCCTCAGCCACTCTCAATTGATGGAAACTAGTGGCTAAGTCCAACTGCGAAAACACTGAGGTGCCAACTAACTGATCGAAGAGATCGTCAATCCTCGGCAGTGGGTGCCTATTATTCTTAGTAAGCTTATTAAGTTCTCTATAGTACACACAAAGTCTAAGGGACCCATCCGCCTTCGTGGCAAATCCTACTGGAGCACCCCAGTCTGATATACTACGTCTTATGAACCCCTTCTCAAGAAACTCCCCCGCTTGCTTATTGAGTTCCCTCCTCTCACGAGGAGCCATGTGGCGTACTGGAAGAGATACGGGTTTTGCATTGTCTACAAGATAAATACGAAAGTCTAACTCACATTTTGGGGGTAGATCCCTCACCTCATCGAAGACATCAACATATTCACGGACTATACAAACAGAATGTAAATCATCATTGGATGCGTCAAGTGACTCAAGATAATTAAGCATCACCGATCCTCTAGGGTCACAAGAAATATCAAGGGTCTTTCCACTACGAGTCAACAATTTTACTACCCTTCGTTCACAATCTAGGATGGCACCATGTCTGGCTAGCCAATCCATCCCTAGAATCAACCCATAGCCCATGAAACCAAGCACAAAAGCATTACATTCAAAACCAACGCCTAAGATAGACAATCTCAAATCCCTACAAACCATGGATAAATGAGCCGACCCACCAATAGGATTTGAGACTACAATGGGATCCATAATGAGACTAGTATTTAAGTGCAGTGTTTCAACTAATGATGTAGAGATAAACGAATGTTATGCGCCAGAATCGAATAAAGTACGGACAGGATGATCAAACAAGAAAATCAAACTTTCAACAGAAATTTTTCTACCTCCTTCATGTCCCGGAGCCATGACAGTGTGAACCTGCCCTCCCAAAGTAGAACCTGCCCTCTGCCCTTGCTTCTTAGGACAGTCCATGACAGCATGATCTGGATCACCACAATGATAACAAGTGAACTTTTTCTTCTTCCTACAGTCTTTCTTCAAATGGTCGGGTATCCCACAGTTGTGACACTTCCTCTTTTCTTTACCACCTTTCTTTTTTTGTTGGGCTTTATTTGGATCCTCCTTCTTGTCTTGCGGCCTAAAAGTACTTACACCCTTCTCTTCTTCATGCATGTATGCCATATCAACAAGCTTTTCATACGTAGCCTCCATTGGAATGTGGGACATAGCCAAACTGTGAAGCGGTTCATTTAGGCCCTTAGCAAACCTCAAGGCCTTCTTGTGAGGCGTATTCACCAACTCTAGTCCAAATCTCGCCAACTTATTAAATTCGGTCACATAATCCTTCACGGTCAAGTTTTTCTGCTTCAATGTCAAGAACCTCTCCATGTACATACTCTCCTCGGCTTGAGAAAGGAATTTTAACTCAAACCTTCCCCTAAAATCTGCCCACGTCTCTACAGCACGTTCTCCATTAGTAACCTCCCACCAAAACGAAGCTTCGTCCTTCATCAACCAAGCAGTCAATTGGACCTTCCTACAATCGTCCAAATCGAAAATGCCAAATAGATCCTCCACTTCTTTCAACCAATTTCTAGCTTCAACGAACATTTCAGACCCACAAAAAGGTTTTCCACCCATCCAACGAAAGTCTTTACATATCTTGGAGAAAGCATTTCCACGCGGAGGAATGACTGGAGCTGGGGGAGGAGGAGGAGGAACGTCGGCCGGACCCGCGGCAGCGGCCCTAACTTCGAGATATTGACGAAACCAACCGGGTACATGAACACCCTCTGGTATCTCAGATGCTCCAGACATGCTGAAAAGAAAAGGAAAGAGTTTCAAAACAAGGGAAGTGAAAGAGAGATGTATGGCTTGCGGGGATTATGCTCCTTAAAGTAAACTTTCCTTGAAAATAGCTACTTCAAAACAAGTTTTTTTTTAAAGTACTTTCTAGGAGAATAATACCTTTGAAAACACTTTTCAAAACTTTTTATCTGTTCTTGTAACCATAGCTCTGATACCACGTGTAACACCCCATGTCCATTAATGTCACTCACAAAGGGAATGCATCAATGTCCATGAAGCGTTATTGTTATATAGAACAGATAAATTACAAGAATAAATAAATAAAACAACACAGCGGAAGATAAAAGTTATTTCATAGCATCATAACTCAGAACAAGCTTACATAAGTAGTCTCCAAAACCATTACAACAGGATCAATAGTCTTTTCCAAAAACTTCAAAGTACATAAAGAAGCAAATACTTAAATAACATAAATGCATAAATCCCCACTGAGCATAAGCAAAGCCATAAAGATGAGAGAGTTCAAAGCGATACATCTACTCTTTTCAAGAAACTAAAAGAAATCGGCATTAAGCTGTAGTATTCCCTCCTTGCAAACCTAAGGGGGGAAAGGAAAGAAAAGAGGTGGAAACAAAACGGGTCAGACATAAAGTCTGGCGAGTCCAGTAATTTTAACAAATAATAGTTAAGGTAAATGATCAAGACATAAATAGGCATCATGATATAGCTGTAACATAGATAAGATAGATAAAAAGGATGGACAAGATGATTCCGTTCCTAAGTACTAAGACAATCCTACACCTTGGCTAAGCGAACAACCCTCCAAGTACTAACCCCGAAGACCGAAGTCAACATCAGACTAGCACCCAAAGGACTATCCAACTCAACCAACATATATTTCGTTACACCGCACTTTTGCTAAGTTACACCACATTACTTAATTACACCGCACATCTACTAGTCTCTATTTACTAAAGGTTGATCCCTTCCCACTAACTGTACCCACATGACAAACTTTGTAGTTACTTGTACCTAGCTGCTATCGTAGGTGCCGGCTTGCTCCTACCACCGCTAAGGTACCCTTACCCTACCCATTCGATCGGCTCCCTAAACCCCGTAGGCACCCGTGCTGGCCCCACAGTGGGGTGTATCACTCCCCAAAGTGTCAACTCTGATACCAACATAAAATGCACGGCCATACCTACACGATGCAACAACGTCTTACCTACTAGCCCGGACCCATGCACGCATATGAACCCGTTGGACTCGCGTTGCCACCGCTATTCACGTTTTGACCTCTTACATTCAAGTCCAGTAAGTGTGCCCCAACCCCGGCCTAGTACCGAGCCCAATTAGATACTCAAACGGGTTACTGGTTGAAACGGGTCCCCCATCCGACACAAGCCTCCCACCTATGCTTGGTCCCCACTAGGTTTTCTCCCACTTAACCATTTTAATTTAAATGTCCATGTCTTACACATGCTATGGTTAAGTCCATACTTACATGTCATAATTTACATGTCTTATCTTATACTGGTTAAGTCCATATTTACATGTCATAATTTACATCTCACCCCACTTAACCCTCTAACCATACCCATGTCTTATTATGGTTAGTATTCCTTAATTCATTCCTTATGACGAACGGTGCATGACCTCCCACATTAGACCGAACGCTTTGTGGTTGCTGGGTTTGCCGGGCGGTTCCGAGCAGTCTTACGCCACAAACCGGGTCTAACCTCGTGTCATTAACAATTGCGCCTACAATTAATTCCTTTGACCTCTCACATTAGACGACCAATTGTGGCAGCTGGATTTGCCGGGTGGTTCCGAGCAGTCTTACGCCATAATTGCGCTTAACCTCGTGTCAAATGTTTATTAATAATCGTATTTCACCCATACCCAATTTGCATGTCATGTATATCCAATTAAGCATGTAATCATGTTTATAATATTGCCTATTCCAAATTGTCACTAATTACATATTAATTAGCCTCAATTACAAATTTACAATTATAGACAGTTTTATCAATTCCATGTAATTCATACCCAAATATGCCAATTTCACATATTATCCAATTATCCAAAATATCCAATAATATCCAATTTTCCATATATAACATATTCCTATCGTTCCCACGTATTTGCATTCACGCGTATTTTTAACATAGGCTCGAAGGTTGCATAGATCCAAAAATAAAAGGAATAGGGATAAGAAGAGAGAATCAAATCACAGAAAATTGGAATTAACACAACATCATGAAATAAAGGGGCATGTAAACTGGCATAGAGGCATAATGACAGATTCAACATGAATAAACTGATAAAGGTATGAACTTTACATAGAAACATAGGCATATGATGACATAAATCAAAAAGGTGAAGACTTGGATGAGATTTGAATTACATACATACATATTAATCCTCTTTACAACTTCATCATGTTACTTTTAATCCCATTATATTGTGAAAATCACCATACTCACCTTTCGTGGTTAAAGAATAGAATTATGCACTGAAATTGGTGTAGAAACATTGCGGTGTTGCTGATTTATCTTCTTGAATTGTTGTAGAAGCTCTAATCTTTAATTTGAGTTGAAGTTGAATACTTGAGATTTGATTTAGAGGCGGCGGCTAGGGTTTAAGAGAGAGTTTGACAGCATAATGGTGTCATAGATAATAGTTATGAATTATGGTTAGGTCTTAGGGTGTATATATAGGTGTAGGAAGTTATTTAGGACCATTAGATTAACCCTGAACCATGAGAACCAATCAGATGCCGCATCTGCCTTTGAGCGAATCGGCCCACGGGTTGATAGCCAAACACCCTGAATCAACCCCTAGTCGACCCAGCAGGGCTCGGGTCGACCTCAAAAATGGGTCGGTTCGGTTATTCCCCCTCCCAATTTGCTGTTTTGGACTTTTTTGTATTTTATATATATATATATCTATATATATATTTCTCTCATATGCATACAAACTTCAAGGCTTAATAACATCTTCATAAGGTATCCGTTTTGTGCAAACAAAATGTCTATCTTGACCCAAAATTTTGAAACGAACATAATAGCGCAACCCATTTCACTTAATTCTTTTCTAAAAATTAAGTATACTTTTGTTTGTGAATTTTAATGTTATAAAATTACGGGGTGTTACAATTTGTTCATACTCTGTTATATTCTTGTACTCTGATGTAATTGTTGTATAGCAATGAAATGTTCTTCGGTTTGTGTTCTGGTTTGTCGTGTTCTCAATTCAATCCGGGCTTTCCCTTACGGGCGAGTTTGGGTCATTTCAAGGCATATGCTTCGCACATGGTATAATTTGGTACAAAAATGGTGGTTAAAACAATCAATATATAAGGTTGGTTTATTTCCTTTTTAGAAAATTCATTTAAAATAATATATTTAAAAATCTATATTCGAATATAAAATAAATTTCATAACTTCAGTTCTATCAGTTCACCTGACGGTAAATCAATCTTTATAAAACAGTTTGTATTTTGGCCATCTGTTATAAATTCCTCAACCAATATCATGCATTGGTTAATAACAAACAAACGTTGAATTCGTATTCAACAATCAATAATTAAATCAATAATCTAATTATATTGGTTAAACAGTTCATGTAATGATCATATGCAAATAAATAAGTAATTCAACTGATAGCAGTCAATCAATGACAATAATTCAAGCATTCAAAATTTAATTCAAATACGTTTATATTCTTATAAAGGTAACCAACAAAGTAGGTTACCCTGCATCGGAAATAACCGTTAAAATAACGGTGTCATTTCAGTTAAATTAAACAGCGTTTAATTCAAATAATAGATATAAAATATTTAATAAACATCCAAGCAATCATCAATTCAACCAATAATTAGCAAACATGGCATATAAATAATAAACCTAACTTATAAAAATTATAAGTGGGAGAACTGAGTGAGTTTAACTCACCTTGGTTTCTATTTGTTGTCAATACGGTTCGGGTTACAAGCTTCCAACTACATTCAACTCTATCCATTCCCATTCCAAAATCTTACGTCCATCGATATGGGTCCAAAGCTCCGTATTTGGTCTGATTTTGTGTACATAGGACACAATTATAAATTTAATTGTTATTCACCTATTTAATATAATATTATTTAAACTTAAAAATAATTATTATCTTAATTTCCCGTTACGCTAACTGATTTGATTAGGCATGGTTTACTTCAGTTGGACAGGGTATGAATTTATAGAGGCCACGTTAATTATATCTTACCTTAAACCTGCCATGTTATTTTTAATCAGGCACAAACTAAAGTGGCCAAATTAACTCTTTCCCCTATCCACCATAACCCATATAACGTTAAATCCTAACATTCAAAATATAATATGTATGCTATTTGAATTAATCCAAATGAATAAATAGTAAAACTTAGGCCTTACAGAATATAGATGATCCCAACGCCCAATGCTTCACATCCATTCACTACAGTAACGCATCGTCTTCTCAAATAAAAACTCTGGAAGAATTTCTTCCTACTGCTTATATTTTTTTGTTCCAGGAACCACGCTTGGCTTTCTTCCCCAAAGTACAATTCTTCCTCACCACATCCCTTGCGCCTTTTGTCCCCCATGCCCCTGTGTATCACGTTCCACCATTGCTCTGCTCTTACTACTGACTCCTTCTTTCTTTGTTGTTACGAACTGCAACCACCTGCTGTACACGTTCTTCTCCTCCACCTTCTGAAAATAGGCGCATCCACTGCTCCCTTCACCCAGCATTTTTCCGGCGACCTCTCCTACTAGTGACGACCCCCTCCATGTTTTCACATGCAATACACTTCCATAACACACATATACACTCGCGTCATCAGGCTTTAGCACTCCAAAATGCGACTGTACGAAAAACATGTTACCTCCATTGTATTTTCTTTTGTCCAGTATATCCGCATATTCTCTAACTAAGTTTGCTCCCGCTACGAACTTTCAGCCTCTCCACTATGCATCCATTTCGATATGACGAGCTTGCAAGCTCAGATATCATCATCACCCGAGTCAACTGATGCTGATACATGAGTGCAGACATTTCCGCCACCTCCAATCTTCCTCAGGAACTCAGGTATACACTCTGCCTCACCCATCGACACACATATCCTCCACTACAACACCATACCCCCGCCACCTCATCAGTCCACTGCCTTCACCCAGCTTGTCCTCCGAATTCACCAAAGACATCTGCCATCCACGCCAGACCCCTTCCTCCATCTCCACTGACCTGCTACTTCACCACTTCTTCCTTACACTCCTTTCTTCACGTCAAGATTCACGTTTTGTTTACGGGCGTAATGGTTTTCTTTCCTTTTCTAAATTCTATTTTCATTTTATTATTTCGGTTTAAGTTCCTAACGAAACGAAGATCAAATGCCGTATTTATAGGGAAAAGGAGGTAAGGATATGATCAACATTCTATCAGTATACAAGGAATGGCATGTGCGTAGGCTGAGAAAATATGGTGTAGTTGGATTGTGCTTTCACTTCGGGGATAGGCTGTGCTTTGGAGCTACAGAGAAGTGGTGTATACTGTGTAATTGATTGAGGTTCACACGTGTTGTCTATAGGGTGTAGAATTTGACATGGTAGTTGTTTGTATTAGTTTCTTAGGATAGCTTCTTTAAACAATACGGTGACATCATATATTTCGATCAACTGAAATGCAGTATTTGAGGATACACTTTGGTTTTTTTTGCTGTGTTGAAGGGATGTCGCGTGTTATCATTTCTACTGGGTGTACGCGGTGAAACATATAGGCTATGTGATGTACTTGAGGGGATGGAAATGTTTTTGCGTTGTTATATACTTTCAAACCTTACTACGTTGATTTGAAACAAGGTGTTGTATGTGTCTCCATTTAGGGCGTCAGGTTCATTTATTTGATTGTATAGGCTTATTTTCATTTCCTTTCAGTTGAATCAATTTCGCATGATGATATCGGTTCCCAGGTTTAACCAAATGAAAAAGGTTATCATGATGCAATTAGGGTTTTACTTCAACATACTGAAAGAGTAAACATAAAGTTATGATTAAAGATTTGTATTGTACAGTTCGGTAATTTTAAGCATGTGTATGAATATATCCGCATATGTAAAATTTATTATGAAAACAAACTAATGTATTAAAGAATTAAAACTTTACCATTCTTGTTAATGTCAAAAAAATGTGTAGTAAGTTGGTTCAGAATGATTACCATAAAAATAAATTCAAACCAATTATAAATCAGTTCAATTTGGCGAATATCAATTTCTTTGGTTCACTTTTAAATTTCGCCTACCGGAAAAACAACTTCAATTGATCCCAAATTGGAAATCTAGCAATAACTATGTACAGGCATTCCAATAAAATTCGTTCCGTAGAAAACGGACATTGTTTGAAAAATGGATATTTATACTGCTTATATAATATCGATATAATATTAATTTAAAAACAATTAACAATAAATTATTATTATCATATATATCCAAATAAAAAATATACAATTCCAAATATAAATCAATATGGAATTATAATTCAATATTAACATATTCGATGTCCAAATCCTATTAAAAATCCTTTAAATTAATAAATAAACATTATCGTTCTAAAAATGATTTCTATAGCGACTAATTTAAATTTTGAATTGGGCATATCTTATAATATATAAGCTGAAATCTCGATTTTTTTTTTGCATTAGAAAACTATAATCAATCGGATTCTAACATTTCTTATTTCACAGAATTCTAACTTATAACGGATTATGTATATTCGATTGAAGTTCAAAACCCAATATTACGAACTACTGCACCGTTATGAGTTCATTTTAAATATAAATATAAATTAGCGTTAAATCATCGTTTTATAAATGAATTCAATATTAATTGTAATAACCCGAAAATCCGAGCCAATTTAAAATTTTTATTTTGGCAATTTTAATGAATTTTGAATATTTAAAATTCTCTCCTCTTTTCATAACCCTAAACCCCCAAATCACCAACCACCGCGGCCACCACGGGCCCCACCACCGCCCTTAGCACCCTCCCCCACGTCCATCAGGCCCGCCACCGCCCGCTGGCCACCCAACTCCGGCCGTGGGCCCCCCGGTCACCAAAAACTCATTTTACACTAATCGCCCGTTTTGCAAATAAGCCCCTGACTTTATTTCGCCAATAACTCCCAAACGGTGCGTTTTTGGCCAAAGTCCCTTAAGACCAAAGTTGTAGAGCACGAAATTCTCTTTGATTTGGCTATATGGAAGTCATGTTTTGGAGTTCGGAGCTGCTCGGAAAACGCGTTCAAAGTCTGTTGTCTGAAAGCGGAAAAATTCGTGTACTTTCGCGAGTTCTGGCGAATTGGAGCAATTTCGGCAAAAAGACCCTTAGGCGAAAGTTGTCCGGAATGGCGCGTTTAAGCTAGAAAAAAGATGGTGTGAAGATTGAAGCTCGTTTGCAAATTCTGGAACCCGAACAGTGAATCCGGGGGTTAGAAAAAAAGTGAGTTTTCTCCGCTTTAAATCTTCTATGGTTTTTGACGAATGAAGTAGAATAAAAATATGATTTTTATATTATAGAAAGAATAAAATTATGATTTTTATATAGTAGAGATAATAAAAATACGATTTTTATATTATATAGATAGTAAAAATTTGATCTTTACTATATGAACAGCGGTATAAAAATAGAATTTTTATCTATATAGTAGTAGAATAAAAATGTGATTTTTATATACATAGCAACAATATAAAAAATGTGATTTTTATATATGTAGTGACTATGGGCAGTGAAATTGGCAAAAAGGCGAGCACGACGAAGATTTCTACATAAGAAGAGTCGTGCCGTTTGGTTTAGCTAGTTGGTGAGAACTTCTCACTCTAAATTTCCTTTTCTAGTTATAAATATATACTAGAATGCAGACGGTGTTTAGTAGCACCCGACACCATTGTCCACAGACCATGGACTTGTTTGTTTGGTTGTGTAGTTGGTTAGATTATTTGATCTAAATTTGGTTGTTTGGTGAATTGAAATTGGTTTGATTGATATGTGTATGGCGTGGGCCATTATTAGACCGGGGATAAGGCTAGGCCTTGTCCTGTTTCTAGTATCGTGCCGTTATGCCGCCGAAATTTTCTAAAATAAGTTAGAAAAACAAAGATAGCATTTTATTTAGTAAATGAACCGAATAGAATATTCATAGGTTGAATAAAATAATTTGGTCGTTAAAAATATAATTTTTAACGTGAATGTTAATAAATAAATATTCATTTACAAATCGAACGATTTGTTTATGTACACTGATTTGACTGACATTGATTGGGACGATAAATTTTACACATCGCCCAACTGCACAAATAAAATCTGTGTTTGATTGTTTGAAACCCCACACGGGTATTGGGATAAAATACGGCATACACTAATCCCAATGATTAGTTTTATGTCAATCGATTGATTGACAGGCTGTTATAAGCGTTAGATATCTATATTTGATGCTTATACAGTGTAGTGCACTTTGGATGATGGTTGATTATTTATCGTTGCTATTATATACATGTGTTGTATGGAATTCGTATAATTAACTTTATATGGTAATTGATTGGGCCTCATTCCAATTTAGAAAATAAAGAATATTATAAAATAAAGGTTCATGTGTTGACAGTACTCATCCGTTGAGATTAGTCATGTGTTGAACGAAATATTTTATCAATAAAATTTACATCTTTATCATATATAAAATTAGAAATTAACTGGAAAATAGATGAGATGAGTGGTCTCCTGGATATTGATTTGATGTTGGTTTCGGCCTTCGGGGTTAATATCTAGGGAATCGTTCTCTTACTAATTTACGGTTGGAGTCTGATTTAAATCAAACGATAGATACCATGATTTTTATAAAATATATTGAATAACAAAAATAGTCACACGTGGACAGTACTCATTCGTTGAGATTAGTCATGTGTTGACAAAAATATAGATTCACGTATTGAATAGAATAAATATTCATTTGTTGAATAGAATAACAGAATTATTGAAATATAAAAAGCCGTGTTGATTAGAGATGCGCTATTTTGACGCGAACGATATTTATATCGATTATATTCGTTTTTATAATGAATATTGAAAAGAGATAAAAATCGAATATATATAAAGCAAATTCGAATTGAATTGAATATAAACCAAATTCGAATTGAATTGAAATTTGAATCGAATTGGAAATGGAAGTTGAAATGTTTTTGAACGAATTTAAAACTATTTATAAAATTCGTTTTAAATAGAAATCGACGAAATATATATTATATATATAATATAATGGCCTGAATAGAATGCGCCGCGCTGCGGCAGTTCGTGAATTTCGACCATTGATTTCGAACAGACATTACGGGAGATCCGACCGTCGGATTCTCCTAAAACCGGAACCATTGGGTTCGTATCGAAAAGAGATTTCTAACGAATATCTAAAATTTGAAATCTAACGGTTGGATTTGGAGATACGTCCAAATCAAATTTGGAAAAGGTCGTTGTAAGTGCAGTTCGATGGCCGTTGATGGAAATCGACTGTACGGGCCTTGATAAAATTATTAAAAATATCAATAATTTGTATAAAATCATAAGAAATGATTTGGGAAAAATTAGGATGAAAAACTCCATGTTTGAAAAGATAAAAATAGATTTTTATCGAAATGAACTGGTTTTGAACTAAAATTAAAACCCATTTATTTTTAAAATAAATAAATTGGATTTGAAATGGTTTTAAATAGAATTGATTTGTGGGTTTATCGTGAAGGGTGTTTTACACTTATTCTTTAACACGAAATAAATAGAATGTGATTTGGGTTTATCATGAACTGTGTTTTAAATGACATTAGTTCTTTAACCCAGTAAAAGGAGTTTTAATAAATCCGCAATTAGATTGAAATGTGAATTGATAATTTAAATTATCAAATTTAGAAAGTGAGCGAGAATGGAGTATCACCAGTTTTGCTCCAAAGCGATAGTTAAATTTTAATTAAATTTGAACGTGAAATGGTAATTAATTTTACCGATAACACCATGGTGTTAGATATGGAGTATTACCAGTTTTGCTTCATGGGATGAATAGGTTGGGATTGGGAAATAAAATAAATAATTACTTCGGTGTGGTTCGCTAATCTCGACTAGTTTGGAAAACCATAATTTGGTTTGATATGACACCCAATGGAAGATTAAAGAATAAATTTTAAAGAATTCATCTTTGATAAAATTAATGGGAACCTTTCCCTAAGAATATGAAATTTAGAAACTAGCTGTAGGTTAGCTAAGAAGAATGGTTTCCTGGGTATTGATCTGATGTTGGTTTCGGCCTTCGGGGTTAATATTTGGGAAATTGTTCTCTTGTTGATTTACGGTTAGTGGCTGCTAAATTGGAATGAGGCGTATGTTGTGTTTGTGTAACATTTGTTTTAATATACGCGGGTTGTTCGGAAAGGCCGGGTTTATACCCATTCTGAATAACCGATTCAACGACATGTCGAAGACGAAGACAGTGGTTGAAGACCAGAAGTCTTCACATCGTTTGGGTGATTACTGATGATCTTGATTGGGCTGTACACCCAAGATGAGGGAATCAGTTGGTGGTCGTCCAGACGTACTTGGAGATCGATGGATATGCGAGGAAAGTGCCTCCGGTTTCGTTCAGACCCAGAATGAACTTTTAAATGGATTGTGTGTCTGACATTGGGCTTTATTCTGTGTTGATTGATCTCTATTAAATATACATCTGTTTGGCGGCGGAGAATTTATTCTCTTACTTAACGCCCTTCTCTGAGACGTACAAGCTCAGAGGTTGTATATCGATGGACATCAGTCGCATGGCATGAATTGCCTGTGAGGCATGCTGAGTTGCATGGATCAAGGCTTCTATTGAAAAGCAAAGTCTTGTGGCTGATGATCAAAGCATGGCCTACGTGGCAGCTTTGTGTATAACGTGAATTCGCGAGCCTCACACCTCGGTATGAGTTAAAAACGGGATAAGGACTGCGGGGAGAGCACGACGTTTCTTTTTAGCTTTGGTGGTGTCAGTGACTTACCAGCCCTGACATTTATATACTTTTCACCTATGTGGTTGTTGGATGAGGCGCCTCGATTTTAGGTCTGTAAGGACCGGGAAACGTGTGTTCAGGAATAATTAATCCTCAAATGTAAGAGAGGACCGGCCCTGAAGATCCAGGGGTTACCCAGAGTGTGTAGTCCCGAGGCATTTGCTAGAGTGTCTCGAAGCGGAGAGGAGCTTGCCCCTTGCCTCGACTCATGACGGAAATCCAATTTCCGATACGTGTATTTCGGTTTTATTTGTAGATCCTAGTATGGCGACATGATAGATGGTACCCATGCCGCTTAGGATTGATATTTATGATTGAAAATGTTTTGACACTATACACTTATAATAGTATCAAATGATTTGTTTTAAACGTACCAAGCATGTTTGGCTATTATAAGGGAAAACCCTATCCTCCGGTTTGCGTTGCATTGTGTGATGGGACCTGGGTCTTATAATAGCTTCATTTTTCGAAAAAGCATTGCGTTGTTTATTGATATGCACTGGTATTCTTGGGAGGAAACCCGTTTCGTGTTATACGGCGTGGTCCCTTGAATTACTCTCTTTTAAAGTAAAGTTTTAAATAACTGTTTTAGTTCTCACACCAGTCGCATGACTGACCTGGAGTTTACTGTTTTAACCTAAACTCTGGGTGCCCTTATTTTCGACATGGGCAGCTAGTAGTTTTGGTTTTGCAGATTTATATTCACAGGATCCTGGTTTACAGCTGGAATGATATCCGGAAAGCTCTGTATCCGTATATCGCCTTCAGTTGTGTTTTATATTGTTTTTCCGCTGATATGTAATTTATTGTAATCTCTGATATTTATCGAATGTAATTTATTCAATTATACTCTGTATATTCTTGTATCTGATGGAATTGTTGTAATAGCAATGAAATGTTCTTCTGTCTGCGTTCTATTTTGTCGTGTTCTCAAGGTAATCCGGGCTTTCCTTACCGGGGAAGTTTCGGGTCCTCACATTTGGTATCAGAGCTTTGGTTTACTGAGCTCGAGAACAAGACACATTAGAACCATACGAAAGAATTCATCAGATATTGGATTAGTAATATCCAATTAGAATAACTCGTTAGAGATAGGATCAGTAGTATCCTAGAACGTGTGTGAAGAGTATATTTTTCAAAAGAAAACAATTTTGTTTTTAAATTTAAATCGTTTTATACGTATTTGAATAATTTATTTATATTGATTTGGACAATCTAGTATATAAAGGTTTCGCATATACGCGTCATGAACGTATATTCGAAGTTTTAATACATTAGATAGATATAGAGTCACACTCTAGTCGCCCGGACATGGTCCTGATGATGAAGTATACCATCACCAGTATTTATTTTCGAGTGACGAAGGTGTAATATCTATATATTTCCATTAGAATGGTGTGAGAACCAAAACTAGATAGGTTTATTGTTGTGATTTGGCATCAAAAACATGTTTTTCTGTATATATATATATCAAATTATGAATTTGAAAAGCTAATTCACTAATTGATTGATGGTTGTGTTGTATGATTATTTATTTAAACCATTATGTGAATGAATGGTGAATTTAGGCTTAATTGAACCAAATATTGAATTGTATTGTAAATTATTTGCAAATGCAAGCATATACATATATATGTTTGAACAGGTAAATGGATTAGCTGTTGAGTAAAGAATTTATTTGCGTGCCCGACAAATAGGTAAACCTTAATGAGTTGGATGCGCACTTTTATTATTATATCAACTCCTGTGAGTGCCATTGGATGCGGAGTGCTGGTTATTCTGTGTGTAATTAATAAATGTCGCCATAGGATAGTAACAATTAATTTTGAACTACACTGCATGACATACTTCCTGAAGATGGCATACTTCTTGAAGATAGACATACTTCATCATATACCACATAAGCATTTGGAGCTTGTGTGACGAGGTGGAAGATTTACCATACGAGCGAGAGGCTTGTATGGCGATGACTATATTTTACAGGTTGAACTGATGACTGATATGGACTATTTAAATTGTAACGATAAAATTGCCAGATTAATACAAACCCCACACGGGTCTAGAGGTGACAATAATCACGTCTCTCTAGTTATTAGATATGGCACATGGACTATTTATTTCCCATACGGGACGAGGTGACGAGGATTTATCCTCTGGAGCATTTAAAATACACACTCCCTCAGGCTTTGACAGGGTGACGAGAATTTATTCTCTGGAGTTATTATCTATACACGCTCCCCTGTAAACACCAGAATATATCACTATAAATATGTGTATGCTTTATAGGATTTATTGGGTACCTAATACGGCCCAATAAATTTCCAAACCCCTCCCCGTACAAAGGAGGTTATGGCGAAATTTTTCGAAAATTCCGGGTGTTAGCCAGATTTTTGAAGAATTTGAAAATTCTCAGAAACTGAAAAGTTGGAGAATGGAAGACAAAATGAAAGTTGAATTGGTTTTTAAAACAACTTTCGGCTTCGTTCCCTTTCGGGGACGAAAAGTTTTAAGTGGGGGAGATTGTAATAACCCGAAAATCCGAGCCAATTTAAAATTTTTATTTTGGCAATTTTAATGAATTTTGAATATTTAAAATGAATTATATTAAATAAATTGACGAGAAATTTATTTTGAATATAATTAGAACGTATATATTTATATACATCGTCGTTAGAATATAAATATTTATTTTAAATTATAAAAGGAATTGAAAATGGCGCGGTAGTTCGATAATTCGATTTCAAATTTAAATTGAACATACCGGGTGCAAAATAAACCGGATTTTGGCGAAACCAAAAATATTAGAATCCAGTTGAAAATATCTTTCCAACGAATCTGAAAAATCGAAATTTCATCGCGGGAATCAAAAGTAATGCCTAGTTGAAAATTCAGAATAGTCGCTGTAAAAATTACATACGGCGCCAAAAAGTCAAATTTTGCATACGGATGAATTTGGACTCGAAACTACTTCCATTAAGTTCCAAATGCCATTTAGAACTCCGAAAAGTATAAGCTTCGATATATTCCGATATCCGGAATAGTGGCAATTGGCAGGAGCTTTTCGGTTAGCAAAACATAGACCTTAAAAAGTGAAATTTTGCATATGAGCTCAGAATTCGACGAGATAAATTTTTATGAATTCATAATGACAAATTATTGTTATGTTCCAAAGGGCGCGTCGAATGGAGTTAGTATGTGGCCGTGCGAGCTGAAACAGTTCAGGGTAAAGCAAGCAGTCATTTTACAAAGGAACATTATTGACACGACCTCGAAATTCGATTCTACTTTTTTTTCTGAATTCGTATCGTCTATTAATGGTTAAATCCAAGAGGGCTTGATTTTTTTGAGTTAGCATGTGAGCGTGCGAGAAGAAAAGGTGCGTCAGGATCGCATTTTTAGAGTTTATCTGAGCATTTTCGTGATTTTTTTTGAACGGTCAAACGAACTCGGAATTCGACGGAACTTGTTTCGTTAGACTCGTCTTCACGTCTACTATCTCGTGTCCGAAATCCGCGGCGATTGGAGATCGTTAGCGTTCAGGCGATACGCGAGAAACTAGCATATAAACACTTTTACTTCCTTTTCTTCTTCGCTTTCTTTCTCTTCCTCTTTTCTTCCAAAAACTCAAAAATGGAGTCCACCGCGCCGCTGCCGCACCCCATCAGCCCCCTCCCCTCCACCGCGCCGGCCGCCGCACCCCCTCCTCCTCCTCCCCTCCTCCTCCTCTTCCTCCTCCTCCTTCTCTCTCCTCTTTTCATAACCCTAAACCCCCAAATCACCAACCAACACCACCGCGGCCACCACGGGCCCCACCACCGCCCTTAGCACCCTCCCCCACGTCCATCAGGCCCGCCACCGCCCGCTGGCCACCCAACTCCGGCCGTGGGCCCTCCGGTCACCAAAAACCCATTTTACACTAATTGCCCGTTTTGCAAATAAGCCCCTGTCCGAATTTCGCCAATAACTCCCAAACGGTGCATTTTTGGCCAAAGTCCCTCTAGACCAAAGTTGTAGAGCACGAAATTCTCTTCGATTTGGCTATATGGAAGTCATGTTTTGGAGTTCGGAGCTGCTCGGAAAACGCGTTCAAAGTCTGCTGTCTGAAAGCGGAAAAATTCGTGTACTTTCGCGAGTTCTGGCGAATTGGAGCATTTTCGGCAAAAAGACCCTTAGGAGAAAGTTGTCCGGAATGGCGCGTTTAAGCTAGTAAAATGATGGTGTGAAGATTGAAGCTCGTTTGCAAATTCTGGAACCCGAACAGTGAATCCGGGCATTAGAAAAAAACTGAGTTTTCTCCGCTTTAAAGCTTCTATGGTTTTTGACGAATGAAGTAGACTAAAAATATGATTTTTATATTATAGGAAGAATAAAAATATGATTTTTATATAGTAGAGATAATAAAAATACGATTTTTATATTATATAGATAGTAAAGATTTGATCTTTACTATATGAACAGCGGTATAAAAATAGAATTTTTATCTATATAGTAGTAGAATAAAAATGTGATTTTTATATACATAGCAACAATATAAAAATGTGATTTTTATATATGTAGTGACTACGGGCAGTGAAATTGGCAAAAAGGCGAGCTCGACGAAGATTTCTACATAAGAAGAGTCGTGGCGTTTGGTTTAGTTAGTCGGTGAGAACTTCTCACTCTAAATTTCCTTTTCTAGTTATAAATATATACTAGGGTGCAGACGGTGTTTAGTAGCACCCGACACCATTGTCCACAGACCATGGACTTGTTTGTTTGGTTGTGTAGTTAGTTAGATTATTTGATCTAAATTTGGTTGTTTGGTGAATTGAAATTGGTTTGATTGATATGTGTATGGCGGGGGGCATTATTAGACCGGGGATAAGGCTAGGCCTTGTCCCGTTTCTAGTATCGTGCCGTTATTCCGCCGAAATTTTCTAAAATAAGTTAGAAAAATAAAGATAGCATTTTATTTAATAAATGAACCGAATAGAATATTCATAGGTTGAATAAAATAATTTGGTCGTTAAAAATATAATTTTTAACGTGAATGTGAATAAATAAATATTCATTTACAAATCAAACGATTTGTTTATGTACACTGATTTGACTGACATTGATTGGGACGATAAATTTTACACATCGCCCAACTGCACAAATAAAATCTGTGTTTGATTGCTTGAAACCCCACACGGGTATTGGGATAAAATACGGCATACACTAATCCTAATAATTAGTTGTATGTCGATCGATTGATTGACAGGCTGTTATAAGCGTTAGATATCTATAATTGATGCTTATACAGTGTAGTGCACTTTGGATGATGGTTGATTATTTATCGTTGCTATTATATACATGTGTTGTATGGAATCCGTATAATTAACTTTATATGGTAATTGATTGGGTCTCATTCCAATTTAGAAAATAAAGAATATTATAAAATAAAGGTTCATGTGTTGACAATACTCATCCGTTGAGATAAGTCATGTGTTGAACGAAATATTTTATCAATAAAATTTACATCTTTATCATATATAAAATTAGAAATTAACTGGAAAATAGATGAGATGAGTGGTCTCCTGGATATTGATTTGATGTTGGTTTCGGCCTTCGGGGTTAATATCTAGGGAATCGTTCTCTTACTAATTTACGGTTGGAGTCTAATTTAAATCAAACGATAGATACCATGATTTTTATAAAATATATTGAATAACAAAAATAGTCACACGTGGACAGTACTCATTCGTTGAGATTAGTCATGTGTTGACAAAAATATAGATTCACGTATTGAATAGAATAAATATTCATTTGTTGAATAGAATAACGGAATTATTGAAATATAAAAAGCCGTGTTGATTAGAGATGCGCTATTTTGACGCGAACGATATTTATATCGATTATATTCGTTTTTATAATGAATATTGAAAAGAGATAAAAATTGAATATATATAAAGCAAATTCGAATTGAATTGAATATAAACCAAATTCGAATTGAATTGAAATTTGAATCGAATTGGAAATGGAAGTTGAAATGTTTTTGAACAAATTTAAAAATATTTATAAAATTCGTTTTAAATAGAAATCGACGAAATATATATTATATATATAATATAATGGCCAGAATAGAACGCGTCGCGCTGCGGCAGTTTGTGAATTTTGACCATTGATTTCGAACGGACATTACGGGAGATCCGACCGTCGGATTCTCCTAAAACCGGAACCGTTGGGTTCGTACCGAAAAGAGCTTTCTAACGAATATCTAAAATTTGAAATCTAACGGTTGGATTTGGAGATACGTCCAAATCAAATTTGGAAAAAGGTCGTTGTAAGTGCAGTTCGATGGCCGTTGATGGAAATCGACTGTACGGGCCTTGATAAAATTATTAAAAATATCAATAATTTGTATAAAATCATAAGAAATGATTTGGGAAAAATTGGGATGAAAAACTCCATGTTTGAAAAGATAAAAATAGATTTTTATCGAAATGAACTGGTTTTGAACTAAAATTAAAACCCATTTATTTTTAAAATAAATAAATTGGATTTGAAATGGGTTTTAAATAGAATTGATTTGTGGGTTTATCGTGAAGGGTGTTTTAAATAACACTTATTCTTTAACCCGATAATAAATAGAATGTGATTTGGGTTTATCGTGAACTGTGTTTTAAATGACATTAGTTCTTTAACCCAGTAAAAGGAGTTTTAATGAATCCGCAATTAGATTGAAATGTGAATTGATAATTTAAATTATCAAATTTAAAAAGTGAGCCAGAATGGAGTATCACTAGTTTTGCTCCAAAGCGATAGTTAAATCTTTAATTAAATTTGAACGTGAAATGGTAATTAATTTTACCGATAACACCGTGGTGTTAGATATGGAGTATTACCAGTTTTGCTTCATGGGATGAATAGGTTGGGATTGGCAAATAAAATAAATAATTACTTCGGTGTGGTTCGCTAATCTCGACTAGTTTGGAAAACCATAATTTGGTTTGATATGACACCCAATGGAATATTAAAGAATAAATTTTAAAGAATTCATCTTTGATAAAAAATGGGAACCTTTCCCTAAGAATATGAAATTTAGAAACTAGCTGTAGGTTAGCTAAGAAGAATGGTTTCCTGGGTATTGATCTGATGTTGGTTTCGACCTTCGGGGTTAATATTTGGGAAATTGTTCTCTTGTTGATTTACGGTTAGTGGCTGCTAAATTGGAATGAGGCGTATGTTGTGTTTGTGTAACATTTGTTTTAATATACGCGGGTTGTTCGGAAAGGCCGGGTTTATACCCATTCTGAATAACCGATTCGACGACATGTCGAAGACGAAGACGGTGGTTGAAGACCAGAAGTCTTCACATCGTTTGGGTGATTACTGATGATCTTGATTGGGCTGTACACCCAAGATGAGGGAATCAGTTGGTGGTCGTCCAGACGTACTTGGAGATCGATGGATATGCGAGGAAAGTGCCTCCGGTTTCGTTCAGACCCAGAACGAACTTGTAAATGGATTGTGTGTCTGACATTGGACTTTATTCTGTGTTGATTGATCTCTATTAAATATACATCTGTTTGGAGGTGGAGAATTTATTCTCTTGCTTAACGCCCTTCTCTGAGACGTACGAGCTCATTGGTTGTATATCGATGGGCATCAGTCGCATGGCATGACTTGCCTGTGTGGCATGCTGAGTTGCATGGATCAAGGCTTCTGTTGAAAAGCAAAGTCTTATGGTTGATGATCAAAGCACGACCTACGTGGCAGCTTTGTGTATAACATGAATTCGCGAGCCTCACACCTCGGTATGAGTTAAAAACGGGATAAGGACTGCGGAGAGAGCACAACGTTTCTTTCTAGCTTTTGTGGTGTCAGTGATTTACCAGCCCTGACATTTATATACTTTTCATCTATGTGGTTGTTGGATGAGGCGCCTCGATTTTAGGTCTGTAAGGACCGGGAAACATGTGTTCAGGAATAATTAATCCTCAAACGTAAGAGAGGACCGGCCCTGAAGATCCAGGGGTTACCCAAAGTGTGTAGTCCCGAGGCATTTGCTAGAGTGTCTCGAAGCGGAGAGGAGCTTGCCCCTTGCCTCGACTCATGACGGAAATCCAATTTCCAATACGTGTATTTCGGTTTTATTTGTAAAGCCTAGTATGGCGACATGATAGATGGTACCCATGCCGCCTAGGATTGATATTTATGATTGAAAATGTTTTGACACTATACACTTATAATAGTATCAAATGATTTGTTTTAAACGTACCAAGCATGTTTGGCTATTATAAGGGAAATCCCTATCCTCCGGCTTGCGTTGCATTGTGTGATGGGACCTGGGTCTTATAATAGCTTCATTTTTCGAAAAAGCATTGCGTTGTTTATTGATATGCACTGGTATTCTTAGGAGGAAACCCGTTCCGTATTATACGGCGTAGTCCCTTGAATTACTCTCTTTTAAAGTAAAGTTTTAAATAACTGTTTTAGTTCTCACACCAGTCACATGACTGACCTGGAGTTTATTGTTTTAACCTAAACTCTGGGTGCCCTTATTTTCGACACGGGCAGCTAGTAGTTTTGGTTTTGCAGATTTATATTCACAGGATCCTGGTTTACAGCTGGAATGATATCCGGAAAGCTCTGTATCCGTATATCGCCTTCAGTTGTGTTTTATATTGTTTTTCCACTGATATGTAATTTATTGTAATCTCTGATATTTATCGAATGTAATTTATTCAATTATACTCTGTATATTCTTGTATCTGATGGAATTGTTGTAATAGCAATGAAATGTTCTTCTGTCTGCGTTCTATTTTGTCGTGTTCTCAAGGTAATCCGGGCTTTCCTTACCAGGGAAGTTACGGGTCCTCACATTAAATCCATTAATATTTCAATTATAGCGAGAGTCATTCCAGTGATATTCCAATTATTTTCAATGGAACAGATTTTGTAATCGGGAAATCAAAAATCGAATTATATTTAAAATATGTTAATTTTGAATATTGGAATATTATTGAAAATTTGGGAGATATGTTAGATAAGAGGAATAAGGTTTTAAATGCTCATGCTATGCATATTATTTATTCCTATCTTGGTAATGATCAATTAATATTTATCTTTCATTGTTTAACTATGCAGGATATATGGAAAACTCTCGATTCGTTATATGGAAAAGACGACAATTGCTCAAAACCCCAGAGTGTCAACTCAGTCTCAGATCTGTGCTTAACAGGAGTTGCTGATGAAGAATCAGATGATGATAGTGATGGAGATTCAACAGACAATGAAATAAGAAATTTTCATATGAAGATCTGGCTCATTTTTGTGTTGATTTAACCAAATCTGTTGAAAATCTCCAACGGAAAAATAAACTTCTAAAATCTGGAAATTCTGAGTTGACTAGCAAAAATAATATGTTGAAATTAAAACTTGATAACTCTGATTGCAAAAATTGTATAAATTTGAAAACTGATTTAGCTCTTCTCAATGAAAATCTTCTAAAACTTAAAAATGAAATTATGGCGTTAAAGCAAAATGAGGATGAGCTAATTCATAAGAACAATACTTTGCAAAAAGAGTTGGTTGAGAAAAATTCCATGTAACAACACGGAAAATCAGAACCGATTAAAATTTTTTATTTTGGCAATTTTAATGAATTTCGAACATTTAAAATGATTTATTTTAAATAATAACGATGAAAATTTTATTTTCGACGAAGTTAAAACGAATAATTCTATTTTAATTAATTATAAAAGGAATTGGAAATGGCGCGGTAGTTTGAAAATTCGATTTCAAATTTCAAATGAACGTACAGGATTCAAAGTAAACCGAATTTTAGCGAAACCAGAAATATTTGAATCTGTTCGAAAATATCTTTCCAACGAATCTGAAAAACTGAAATTTCATAGCGGGAATAAAAATTTATGCCCAGTTGAAAATTTAAAATAGTCGTTATGGAAATATAGCCCTTAAAAGTAGCCATTTTGCAAACGACCTCCGTTTTCGACGAAACCACTTTTGTTGGATCCATAATGGCAAGTTATTTCTTGATTCCAATTATCATAATTTTTGGAATCAATATGTGAACGTGGCAGAGTAAAACGTGTTTTGACAGTTTTAGTCAATTTGGATTGACCAGAAAATGGCCATTTTTTAAATGGTCTCCAAATTCGATGAAATTAGTTTTCTTAGGACCATAACGTCAAAACATAACCAGATTTATTTTTCTGGAATTTTTGGAGTTAGTATGCGGCCCTAGTAAATTGAAATGTACATTCAAATTCAACTGTAATTGATTTATATTTTAATTTAAAGAATGGTAACAGCCGAATTGGCCTATGAGACATATCTCATTGTGTCCGGAATAGGGGTATTTGGCTAGGGGCGACATTCGTGGGATTTGAATTGGAGTTCAGACGCGAAACAAATTAATAAATGAATTAAATAATAAATATAAATATATAAATGGACTAAGCCCTTGGTCAAAGCCCTAGTCAGTCAAACCACAGTCAAAATATATATCGCGCCTCTAGTTCATATGGCGGAATTCTGTTCGATCCTTTCTCCTCAAATATTTCCAAATCCATTCAATAAAATTGAAAACCTTATAAACGAAATCCTTCTGCTCGTTGAGATTTACATGCGGATCGAATGTGGTGAATTATCGTTTTGTGATTTGCTCGATATTCGAACTGGAAGTTGCTGACATCGAACTGGAATTGGGGGGAAAGTGGCGGCTTCGAGCGGGGCGAGCTCCCTGGCGGTGGTAGGAAATGTCGACGGCTCCTTCGTGGTGGAGATGGATGACCATCCGATCATCATCAGGAGGCGCAGTAGGTTGATGAAACTTTGAAGCCGAGGGTTTTGGCCCGGGAAGAACGCGACGAAGAAGAAGAAGAAGGGGGTGCAGTACGCGTGCGTTGCAAGGGGTGAGGGATTTAAAATTATTCAAGTCCATTTAAATTTACTTAAAGCATTGAATTTTTACATATATATATATTTATTTATTTTTTAAATATAAAATACCATTGTTTGTTTTTAAAATATAAAATATCATTGTTTGGTTTTAAAATATAAAATATCATTTTTTGTTTAGAAAATATAAAGTTCAAATTTTTGAAAATATAAGGATCAAATTTTTGAAAATATAAAGATCAAATTTTTGAAAATATAAAGATCAAATTTTTTGAAATTATAAAGATCAAATTTTTGAAAATATAAAGATATGATTTTTGAAAATATAAAAATGAGATTTTTATGTAGATAGTATAGAAATAAAAATATGATTTTTATTTATAAATAGCATTGAATTAAAAATGTGATTTTTAATATCAACTGTGTAAAACAGATGGCGATGAAACGGGCTTAAATCAAACGGAATCCAAATCGTCCGCTAGAGAATGACAGAGTGGATCCCAAAGGTGAGAACTTCTCACTAAAATTATTTCTGTACAGTTATTTATTTTTTAACTGCATATATGAACTGCTCCCCGTCGTCCACAGACCATGGACGACTTGTTTGTTTGATTGTATTGTATTGTGAAAATTGATTGTGATGTGAAATAAACTGTATAAATATTCATGTGTTGAATAAAATATTTGAATAATAAAAATATCGTTTTTATTTTGTAAATGAACTGAATAAAATATTTATGTGTTGAAATAAATAATTTATCGTTAAAAATATAAATTTTAATGGATATATGAATGAAAATAAATATTCATTTTCAAATCAGACGATTTGTTTATGTACACCCATTTGACTGATATAGATTAGGACGATAAATTTTACACATCGCCCAACTGCACAAATAATATTCAGTTTTTGTGGATTGAAACCCCACATGGGTGTTGGGATGATATTTGACGTACACAAATCCCAACTGTTTAGTTGTATGTCAATCGATAGGTTGACAGACTGTTGTAAGAGTTAAATATTTATATTTAATGCTTATACAACGTAGAATGCACTCTGGATGATGGTTGATTGTTTATCATGGATGTTGTATACATGTGTTGTATGAAATCCATATAAACAACATTATATGGTGATTGACTGTGTCTGATTCTAGTTCAGAAAGAAGTAATATTTTAAAATAACGAATATTTTAAAAGAAGTAATATTTTAAAATAATATTCAGAAAAGAATCAAAATATGATTTTTGATGTCCGATTTGGGATGGACATAAAAATATTTAAATATATATAGCCGTGTTGATCAGATATGCGCCATTTTGACGCGAACGATATTTATATCGATTTTATTCATTTTTATAACGAATATCGAAAAGGAAATAATTTCAAAATCAAATATTTTGAAATTATCATCATTTATATTATAATGATGTAGAATATTCAATTTTGGTTTAAAATTGAAAAAGAAATTGGAATCGATTTCAAAATGATTTATAAAATACGTTTTGAATTGAAATCAATGAAATATATATAGTATATATATTCAATGGCCTGAATAGAACGCGCCGCACCGCGGTAGTTCGCGAATTTCGACCATTGACTTCGAATTGACGTTAAGGGAGATCCGACCGTCGGATTCTCCTAAAACTGAAACCGTTGGGTTCGTATCGAAAAGAGCTTTCCAACGAATATAAGATATTTGAAATCTAACTGTTGAATTTGGAATTATGTCCAAATCAAATTTGGAAAAGGTTGTTGTAAGTGCATTTCGATGGCCGTTTATGGAAATCGACTGTACGGGCCTTGATAAAATTATTAAAAATACCAATAATTTGTGTAAAATAATAATAAATGAATTGGAAAGAATTGGGATGAGAAATTCCATATTTGAAAAGATAAAACAGATTTTTATCGAAATGAACTAGTTATGAACTAAAATTAAAATCCAATATTTTTAAATAAATAAATTGGATTTGAAATGGTTTTAAAAATAACCGGAATTTCCAATATATGAATTGGAATGGATTTGAATCAAAATTATTTTCAGAATATTTCGATATTGGATTCCGTGATTATACAGACATTGTGGAGGAATTTGGAAGATATATATATCGTTATTCCAATACGATATTTGTTGATTTCAGAATTTGATATTGAGTATAAGCCGATAAATTTTCTATTCAGAGCCTTGTATTTAATATCAAATGGGATTTTGGATTTTTCGTGAATGGTGTTTTAGATAACACTTGTTCTTTAACCCGATCAGAAATGGAATGTAAAACGGGTTTATTGTGAACTGTGTTTTAACGACATTCGTTCTTTAACCCAATTTGCAGTGAAATGTGATTTGGAATTTATAAATCTTTATTCTAAGATTTAATGGAATTTCCAAATTAAAGTTTTCCAGTTTAATAAAATAATTTGGAATGGAATGGGATTCGATTTAATAATAATCAAAATGAACTTCTATGGAGGAAGACTGATAATATATATGGAATTTTAAAGGCTTGGTCGCTATTCCATTTATAATTTTAGTCGGATACGGAAATTGATATCAAATATATATTGGTTTGTTTTTCCGTGAAAATCCCATAATTAATGGAATGTGATTTTGTGTTTATCGTGAACGGTGTTTTAAATGACATTAGTTCTTTAACCCAGTTAAAGATAGGATTTATTTCCTGAATTAGAATAATCATTAAGTAATTATTGTTGGAAACTAAAACTGAATTAGAGTTTTAATGAATCTTTAAATAGATTGAAAGGTGAATTTGATAACTAAAATTATCAAATACAAGAAATGATCGAGAATGGAGAATCACCAGTTTTGCTCCAAGCGTTAATTAAATCTTTAATTAGATTTGAACATGAAATGGTAATTAATTTTACCGATAACACCGTGGTGTTAGATATGAAGTATTACCAGTTTTACTTCATGGGATGAATAGGTTGGGATTGGGAAATTAAAACAAATGATTACTTCGGTAAGGTTTGCTAATCCCGACTAGTTTGGATAAACCATAATTTGGTTTGGATTGATATCCAAAGGAGGATTAAAGAATAAATTTAAATAATTTATCTTTGATAAAATTAATGGGAACCTTTCCCAAAGTATAAGAATATTTGAATAAAGGAATATTCTGGATTGGAATGAGGCGTATGTTGTGTTTTCATAGCACTTGTTTATTATACACGCGAGTTATTCAGAAAGACCGGGTTTATCCCATTCTGAATAACTGATTCGACGATATGTCGAGGATGAAGACGGTGGTTGAAGACCGGAGGTCTTCACATCGTTTGGACGATTATTGATGTCTTGATTGGGGTGTACACCCAAGACGAGGTAATAAGTGGTGATCGTCCAGATGTACTTGGAGATCGACAGGACATGCGAGGGCCTCTCTCCTGTATTGGACATATGGGACGAGGAATAAGGTGCCTCTGGTTTTGTTCAAACCCAGAATGAACTTGTAAATGGACGTGTGTCTGACATTGGATTTCACTCTGTGTGATTGATAGACATCAGTTGCATAGCGTGAATTGCCTGTGTGGCATGCTGAGATGCAAATGATCAAGGCTTCTGTTGAAAAGTAGAGTCTTGTGGTTGATGATCAAAGCACGGCTTTAATATAGCATTGCTTTGTGTAGCGTAAATTCGCGAGCCTCGCACCTCGGTGTGAACCAGAAACGGGAGAGGACATCAGGGAGGGCCTGCGTTTCCTTCTATCTAGGAGTGGTGTCAGGGTATTGCACGCCCTGACGTTTTACTTATGTGGATGATGGATAGCGAGGTGCCTCGGATATATCGGCACTATGGGGCCGATGGATGATATGGTCTTTATACAGACCAGACTTATGCCCCATAGTGCGGGGAAACGCATGTTCAGGCATTTTAGTTCACCCTTTGCACATCGGGTGGACCGGCCCTGACGATCCAAGGGTCACTCGAGCTCTGATCCTGAGATACGGGCTAGAGCGTCTTGAATCGGTAAGGACGATCCCTTGCCTTGGTTCACAGATGGAAATCCAACTTCCAATATGGCATTTTGCAGTTTTAATTGTAGAGCCTAGTATGGCGACATAGTGGGATGGGGTACTCATGCCGTCTATGATTGATACATTTATATTTGAAATTGTTTTCAAACTATACACTTGTAGTAATAGTAAAATATGAAATTTCACGTACCAAGCATTTTTAGCTATTATAAGGTAAAAACTCTATCCTCCGGCTTGCGTTGCATTGTGTGATGGGACCTGAGTCTTATAATAGCTTCTTTGTTCTTTACTTAGCATTGCGTTATTTGTTTTATGCACTGGTATTCTTGGGAGGAAACCCGTTCTGTGTTATACGGCGTGGTCCCTTGATTTACCTTACTTTAAAACCAAGATAATAACTGTTTTAGTTCTCACACCAATCACATGACTGACCTTGAGTTTATTGTTTTAACCTAAACTCTGGGTGCCGCTATTTTCCACACGGGTAGCTAGTAGTTTTGGTTTTGCAGATATTATATTCACAGGATCCTGGTTTACAGCTGGAATGATATTCAGAAAGCTCTGTATACGTATATTCCTTTCAGTTGTGTTTTGTATTGTTTTCCGCTGCATTGTAATTTGTAAATCACTGATATTTATCGAATGTATATTATTTATTCATACTATGTCAATATTCTTGTACTCTAATGTAAATTGTTGTAATAAGCAATGAAATGTTCTTCTGTTTGTGTTTCGATGTGTGTTTTTCTCAAAGCAATCTGGGCTTTCCTTAATGGGGAAGTTCGGGTCGTTTCAGCTGGTATCAGAGCTTTGATTTACAGAGATCGAGAACAAGACACATTAGAACCAAACGTAAGAATTCATCAGAAATTGTATTAGGAATATCAAATGAGAATGACTCGTTAGAGATGGGATCAGTAGTATCCTAGAATGAGTCGGAAGATTGTTGTTTTTCAAATAAAGATGGAAACAATTTTTGTTTTGAAAATTTAAATCATATTATAACTATTTGAATATTTATTTTATATGAATTTAGACAATTATGTATATAGAGATTTTAATATACGTCTGATCCACGTGTATTGAATCCTTGGATATACTGGATAGATATGGAATCACACTCTAGTCGTCCGGGCATAGTTTTGATGATTGACGCATCATCGTCAGTATTTATGTTCGAACTTCGAAAGTGGGATATCTATATATTTCCATTAGACTGGTGTGAGAACCAAAACTAGATAAGGTCTATTGTTGTGATTTGGCATCAAAAAATGAATTTTTATATATATATATATAAATTTATGAATTTGAAACGATAATCAACTAATTGATTGCTGGTTGTGTTGTTTGATTATTGGTTGATTAATTAAAATTTGAACCATATAACCAAATTGTATCAAATATTGAACTGAATTGGAAATTGTTTGAAATTGCATACATGTACATGCATATATATTGAATAGGTCATTGCAAGGAGGCTAGAGTAGAGGAATAAAATTGTATGCCCGACAAATAGGTATATGTTTACAAATTTCTTGGGTGATGATGATTTTATGAGCCGATTGGCTTTTCTTTTTCTTTTTGAGATGAGAGGGCCTGTGTGGCAGTTTGGTGATTTTCCCGGTGCTCCACGTATAAAGGAGGTTATGGCGAAATTTTTCAAAAATTTAGAGTGTTAGCCAAATTTTTGAAGAATTGGAAAATTCTATGAAATTGAAAAGTTGAAGAATGAAAGCCAAACTGAAAGTTGATTTGATTAGTTAAACAAATTTCAGCTTCGTTCCCTCTTTAGGACGAAAAGATTTTAAGTGGGGGAGATTGTAACAACCCGGAAAATCAAAACCAATTTAAAAAATTTATTTTGGCAATTTTAATGAATTTCGAATATTTAAAATGATTTATTTGAAATAATAACGCCGAAAGTTTTATTTTCGACGAAGTTAAAACGAATAATTTTATTTTAATTATAAAAGGAATTGGAAATGGCGCTGTAGTTTGAAAATTCGATTACAAATTTCAAATGAATGTACAAGATTCAAAATAAACCGGATTTTAGCGAAACCAAAAATATTTGAATCTGTTCGAAAATATCTTTCCAACGAATCTGAAAATTTGAAATTTCATAGCGGGAATATAAAGTTATGCCCAGCTGAAAATTTAAGTAGCTATGGAAATATAGCCCTTAAAAATGTTTATTTGCAAACGACCTCCGTTTTCGATGAAACCACTTTTGTTGGATCCGTAGTGTCAAGTTATTGCTTGATTCCAATTTTCATAATTTTTGGAATCAATATGTGAACGTGGAGAGTAAAACGTGTTTTGACAGTTTCAATCAATTTGGATCGACCAGAAAATGGCCATTTTTCAAACGGTCTCCAAATTCGACGAAATTAGTTTTGTTAGGACTGTATCGTCAAAACATAATCAGATTTATTTTTTGGAATTTTTGGAGTTAGTATGCGGCCCCAGTAAATTGAAATGTACGTTCAAATTCAACTGTAATTGATTTATATTTTAATTTAAAGAAAAATGGATCGTAACAGCCGAACTGGCCTACAGGACATATCCCATTGTGTCCGGAATAGGGGTATTTGGCTAAGGGCGACATTCGTGGGATTTGAATTAGAGTTCGGACGCAAAACAAATTAATAAATGAATTAAATAATAAATATAAATATATAAATGGTCTAAGCCCTAGTCAGTCAAACCGCGGTCAAAATCTCCTGAAATATTTCCAAATCCGTTCAATAAAATTGAAAACCTTATAAACGAAATTCTTCTACTCGTTGAGATTTACATGCGGATCGAATGTGGTGAATTATCGTTTCGTGATTTGCTCGATTTTCGAGCTGGAAGTGGCTAAGTGGTGGCTTCGAGCGAGGCGAGCTCCCTGGTGGTGGTAGGCAACGTCGATGGCTCCTTCGTGGTGGAGATGGATGGTCTTCCGATCATCATCAGAAGGTGCAGCGGGTTGGTGAAGCTTTAAAGCCAAGGGTTTTGGCCCACAAAGAATGCGACGAAGAAGAAGAAGGGGGTGCAGTACACGTGCGTTGCAAGGGGTGAGGGATTTAAAATTATTCAAGTCCATTTAAATTTACTTAAAGCATTGAATTTTTACATATATATATATATTTGTTTTTAAAATATAAAATACCATTGTTTGTTTTTAAAATATAAAATACCATTGTTTGTTTTTAAAATACAAAGATCAAATTTTTGTAAAGATAAAGATCAAATTTTTGAAAATATAAAGATCAATTTTTTTGAAAATATAAAGATCAAATTTATGAAAATATAAAGATACATTTTTGAAAATATAAAAATGAGATTTTTAGGTAGATAGTATAGAAATAAAAATATGATTTTTATTTATAAATAGCATCGAATTAAAAATGTGATTTTTAATACCAACTGCGTGGAATTGATGGCGACGAAATGGGCTTAAATCAAACGGAATCCAAATCGTCCGCTATAGAATGACGGAGTGGATCCCAAAGGTGAGAACTTCTCACTAAAATTATTTCTGTACAGTTATTTATTTTATAACTGCATATATGAACTGCTCCCCGTCGTCCACAGACCATGGACGACTTGTTTGTTTGATTGTATTGTATTGTGAAAATTGATTGTGATGTGAATTGAATTGTATAAATATTCATGTGTTGAATAAAATATTTGAATAATAAAAATATCGTTTTTATTGTGTAAATGAACTGAATAAAATATTCATGTGTTGAAATAAATAATTTATCGTTAAAAATATAATTTTTAACGGATATATGAATGAAAATAAATATTCATTTACAAATCAGATGATTTGTTTATGTACACACATTTGACTGATATGGATTGGGATGACAAATTTTGCACATCGCCCAACTGCACAAATAATGTTCACTGTTTGTGAATTGAAACCCCACACGGGTGTTGGGATGATATTTGACGTACACTAATCCCAACTGTTTAGTTGTATGTCAATCGATAGGTTGACAGACTGTTGTAAGCATTAAATATTTATATTTAATGCTTATACAGTGTAGAATGCACTCTGGATGATGGTTGATTGTTTATCATGGCTGTTGTATACATGTGTTGTATGAAATCCATATAAACAACATTATATGGTGATTGACTGTGTCTGATTCCAATTCAGAAAGAAGTAATATTTTAAAATAACGAACATTTTAAATTAAGGAATATTTTAAAATAATATTCAGACAAGAATCAAAATATGATTTTTGTTGCCCGATTTGGGATGGACATGAAAATACTTAAATATATATAGCCGTGTTGATCAGATTTCCGCCATTTTGACGCGAATGATATTTATATTGATTTTATTCGTTTTTATAACGAATATCGAAAAGGAAATAATTTCAAAATCAAATATTTTAAAATTATCATCATTTATATTATAATGATGTAGAATATTCAACTTTGGTTTAAAATTGAAAAAGGAATTGGAATCTATTTTAAAACGATTTATAAAATATATTTTGAATTGAAATCGACGAAATATATATTATATATATTTAATGGCCCCGCGGTAGTTCGCGAATTTCGACCATTGACTTCGAATTAACATTACGGAAGATCCGAAAGTCGGATTCTCCTAAAATTGGAACCGTTGGGTTCGTATCGAAAAGAGCTTTCCAACGAATATAAGATATTTGAAATATAACGGTTGGATTTGGAATTATGTACAAATAAAATTTGGAAAAGGTCGCTGTAAGTGCAGTTCGATGACCGTTTATGGAAATCGACTGTACGTGCCTTGATAAAATTATTAAAAATAGCAATAATTTTTGTAAAATCATAATAAATGATTTGGAAAGAACTGGGATGAGAAATTCCATATTGGAAAAGATAAAAATAGATTTTTATCGAAATGAACTAGTTATGAACTAGAATTAAAATCTAATATTTTTAAATAAATAAATTGGATTTGAAATGGTTTTAAAAATAACCGGAATTTCCGATATATGAATTTGAATGGATTCGAATCGAAATTATTTTTGGAATATTTTGATATTGAATTCCGTGATTATACGGACATTGTGGAGGAATTTGGAGGATATATATATCGTTATTCCAATACGATATTTGTTGATTTCAGAATTTGATATTGAATATAAGCCGATATATTTTCTATTCAGAGCCTTGTATTTAATATCAAATGGGATTTTGGGTTTGTCGTGAACGGTGTTTTAGATAACACTTGTTCTTTAACCCGATCAGAAATGGAATGTAAATCGGGTTTATTGTGAACTGTGTTTTAACGACATTCGTTCTTTAACCCGATTTACAGTGAAATGTAATTTGGAATTTATAAATCTTTATTCTAAGATTTAATGAAATTTCCAAAGTAAAGTTTTTCAGTTTAATAAAATAAATTGGAATGGAATTGGATTCGATTTAATAATAATCAAAATGAACTTCTATGGAGGAAGACTGATAATATATATGGAATTTAAAAGGATTTGGCGTTATTCCATTTTTTATAATTTTTGTCGGATACGGAAATTGATATCGATTATATATTGGTTTGTTTTTCCATGAAAATTCCATAATTAATGGGAATGTGATTTTTGGTTTACCGTGAACAGTGAGTTTTAAATGACATTAGTTCTTTTAACCCAGTTAAAGATAGGATTTTATTTCCTGAATTGGAATAATCATTAAGTAATGAATTGTTCGAAATTAAAACTGAATTAGAGTCTTTGATGAATCTTTAAATAGATTGAAAGATGAATTTGATAACCTAAAGTTATCAAATCTAAGAAATGATCAAGAATGGAGTATCACCAGTTTTGCTCTCAAGCGTTAGTTAAATCTTTAATTAGATATGAACGTGAAATGGTAATTAATTTTACCTATAACACCGTGGGTGTTAGATATGAATATTACCATTTTACTTCATGGGATGAATAGGTTGGGATTGGGAAATTAAAACAAATGATAACTTTGGTATGGTTCGCTTATCCCGACTAGTTTGGATAAACATAAATTTGGTTTGGAATGACATCCAAGGAAGATTAAAGATAAATTTAAAGAATTTATCTTTGATAAAATTAATGGGAACATTTCCCAAAGTATAAGATATTTGAATAAAGGAATATTCTGGATTGGAATGAGGCGTATGTTGTGTTTTTATAACACTTGTTTATTATACAGCGCGAGTTATTCAGAAAGACCGGGTTTATCCCATTCTGAATAACTGATTCGACGATATGTCGAGGATGAAGACGGTGGTGTGAAGACCGGAGGTCTTCACATCGTTTGGACGATTATTGATGTCCTGATTGGGCTGTACACCCAAGACGAGGTAATTAAGTGGTGATCGTCCAGACGTACTTGGAGATCGACAGATATGCGAGGGCCTCTCTCCTGTATTGGACATATGGACGAGGGAATAAGGTGCCTCTGGTTTCGTTCAAACCCAGAATGAACTTGTAAATGGACGTGTGTCTGACATTGGATTTCACTCTGTGTGATTGATAGACATCAGTTGCATAGCGTGAATTGCCTGTGTGGCATGCTGAGATGCAAATGATCAGGGCTTCTGTTGAAAAGCAGAGTTTTGTGGTTGATGATCAAAGCACGACTTTAATATAGCATAGCTTTGTGTAGCGTTAATTCGCGAGCCTCGCACCCTGGTGTGATCCAGAAACGGGATGAGGACATCAGGGAGGGCATGTGTTTCCTTCTAGCTAGGAGTGGTGTCAGGGTATTGCGACGCCTTGATGTTTTACTTATGTGGATGATGGATAGCGAGACGCCTCAGATATATCGGCACTGCGGCGCCGATGGATGATATGGTCTTTATACAGACCAGACTTACGCCCCATAGGGCGGGGAAAAGCATGTTCAGGCATTTTAATTAACCTTTTGCACTTTGGGTGGATCGACCCTGACGATCCAAGGGTCACTCGAGCTCTGATCCTGAGACACGGGCTAGAGCGTCTCGAATGCGGTAAGGACGATCCTTGCCTTGGTCACAGACGGAAATCCAACTTCCAATACGACATTTTGCGGTTTTGATTGTAGAGCCTAGTATGGAGACATAGTGGGATAGGGCATTCATGCCGTCTATAATTGATACATTTATATTTGAAATTGTTTTCACACCTATACACTTATAGTAATAGGTAAACAATATGAAATTTCACGTACCAAGAATTTTTGGCTGTTATAAGGTATAAAAACTCTATCCTCCGGCTTGCGTTGCATTGTGTGATGGGACCTGAGTCTTATAATAGCTTTATTGTTCTTTATTTAGCATTGCTTTGTTTGTTTTATGCACCGGTATTCTTGGGTGGGAAACCCGTTCCGTGTTATACGGCGTGGTCCCTTGATTTACCTTACTTTAAAACCAAGATAATAACTGTTTTAGTTTCTCATACAAGTCACATGACTGACCTGGAGTTTATTGTTTTAATCTAAACTCTGATTGCCCCTATATTTCCACACAGGCAGCTAGTAGTTTTGGTGTTTGCAGATATCTATATTCATAGGATCCTGGTTTACAGCTTGAATGATATTCGGAAAGCTCTAAATCCGTATATTTCTTTCATTTGTGTTTTGTATTGTTTTTCCGCTGCATTGTAATTTGTAAATCTCTGATATTTATCGAATGTATATTATTTATTCATACTCTGTAATATCTTGTACTCTGATGTAAATTGTTGTAATAAACAATGAAATATTCTTCTGTATGTGTTCCGATGTGTGTTGTTCTCAAAAGCAATCCGGGCTTTCCTTAATGGGGAAGTTCAGGTCGTTCATTCCAATCATTAAATTTTTTAACAAGAGAGTTTGTTGTTGAAACTGAATCAGTTTTGAACGAACTAGAAAAGAAATTGAGAATTTCAAGACCTTTCTAGATTGAGAAAAGAAAACAATTTGAATATGACAATCTTCTGAGTCCAAAGCCAAAATCGAAATACTTGAATCTGAAAATTTGGTTTTGAAACAATATGATGCTGAAAGGAAAGATCACTAATAATCGTTGTTCAGATTTAATAAAAAGAAAACGGTGATCATAAATCAACGATCAATCAACTTTGGATAAATTCTCTAATGGGGAAAAATTGTTGAATATGCTGTTCCAAAACCAGTTTCTATTGGAAATGATTTGGTCTTGATTTCGGGGAAAAATAGTATTTTTGAGAAACGAAATTCAAATGATTTGAAAAATCCTTCAAACTGCTTTGAGGAATCAATTTGAAATTTTGAACTCTAAAAATTTGAAAGGATTTTTAAATCTCAATAGGAAATGGGAATTTGTTTTGTAACAAACCATCTTAAACAATCTTGGATCCCAAAAGGAAATAAAACAGACTTTGTTAAATTCAACACAGATTTGGGTACCTAAGGGTACAAATGTTAATTCTATGGTTTGTTGTAAAAAACAAGTCTGGGTATCAAACACATATGAATACAACCGTGAGTGGCTTTACTGATTTTGTTAGACCACTCGATCCCCTAAATTGTTAGGTACCAGAGGCTGGCTAAGGAACGACCTTCTAGAAGAATCAAAGGTCGTTCCACATTTTGAAGCAATCCAGCATATGTTCCTTAGCCAAGATTGTTGAGTCAGAGATTCTGGTTTACATCGATTTCAGGTATTATCTCTGAACTCATCTTTGTAAACATATATTTTTTCCTTGTTTATTCCTCCTTCTACCTCTTCTTCTTTTTATGCTTAATTGGATTTAACACTGCCATATTTTTTATTCTAGGCTTTCCTTAACTTCAAATTGCAGAATTCATTATCTTTTGGCAAATCGCTTTACTTGAATAAAACTCTGATGTTTTTAATCATTTCCAGATCTTGAATTCAAATTTGTAATATTTTCTGCAATTGTTTTGAAGTCTATTTTCTGATTTCTGAACTCATAACAGTGTTGATGTATTCTTGTAACAACCCGGAATTTCAAAACCAATTCATTTTTTTAAGCTATTTTAATGGATTTTGAAAATTTAAAATGATTTATTTAAATAATAACGATTTAAAATTTATTCAAATCGAAGTTAGAATGTATAATTTATTTTAATTATAGAACGAGCCTGAAATGGCGCGGGTAGTTTGAAATTTTGATTTTAAACTTTAAATGAATGCATACAATTCGATATAAGTCAGAATTGGACGAACAAGAAACGTTAGAATCTGTTTAACTATATCTTTCTAATGAATGTAGAAATTGAGATTTCACTTTGTAAATTGAAAGATATGTCTAGTTTAAAATTTGAAATAGTCGCTGTGGAATTTATATTTATATATAATATAGTCCTAAAAACAACCATTTTGAAAACGAGACCTCCGTTGTCAACGAAACCACTTTTGTTGGATCTGAAATGTCAAATTATTGCTAGGTTTCAATTTTCATGATTTTTGGAGTTAATATGTAAGCGCAGTAAATTTAAACGTGTTTGTCAATTCAGTTTAAATTTAATCGACTAGAAATGGACCGTTTTTCAAATGTTCTCCAAATTCGATTAAATTAGTTTTGTTAGGACCGTATCATCAAACATAGCTAGATATTATTTTCCGGAATTTTTGGAGTCAGTATTTGGCACAGGTAAATTAAAATGTACGTTGAAATCAAATTTTGAACGTTATATTAATTTATATTTTAATTTAAACGAAAACAAATCGAAACAGAAGAATTGCTTGCGGGACATATACCATTGTGTTCAGAATATGGGTAATTAGTTGGGGCGACCTGTCGTGGGTTCGATATGGAGTTAGAATGGAAAAGTTTCTTTTTATGTAAATTAAAAAATATATATATCGATTTTTTAACCCTAGTTTATTTATATAAGAAATAAAAAAAAGCCATGAAAACCCATCGTCTCACCAGCCGCCCCTCGTCCGATCGCCGTCGCGCCGCCCCCAGCACCGCCTGCAGCAGGTCGCCGCCTTCCCTGACCACCCCCTCCGGTCCTCTATTCTCTCTCCTCTCTCCATCTCAAGAATCGAAGCCCCAAACCCCAGGAAACAACGCCGCCACCACCCCAAGCCCACCGCCGCTTAGTCGCGCCTCCCCTAGGCCTGTAGTACCTCGATGCTTGCCTTCCCCCACCCCCACCTCCGACTGTGGGTCCCCCAATCTCCAATTTCCCCTTTTCACTAATTTTAGTTTTTGCAAATAAGACCCTGACATTCTTTAGCTAATAACTCTCAAATCGCGGGCTTCTTGCCAGAAACTCCACAGTACGAAATTTGAAGAGCACGATTTTCTGTTCGATTTGGGTATATGAAAGCCATATTTGGAATGCGGAGCCGCCTGAAAAACGCATCCAAAGTCAGCAGTCCGAATACTGTCTTTTCTCAATTCTGGCGAATTGGAGCATTTTCGGAAGAAAGACCACCAGGCGAAAGTTGTCCGGAATGGCGTGTTTAAGCTAGAAAAAAAGACGGTGTGAAGATTGGAGCTCGTTTGCATATTCTGGAAACATAACAGAAAATCAGAGTGTTAGAAAATTAATGGCGGAGTGGATCCAATGTGAGAACACCTTCTCAACTCAAATTATTTTACAATTAAATATATCTAGGTTGCCAAACAGGGCTTAGTAGCTCCTGACACTATTTATTGTACAGACCATGGTTATTTGTTTAGATTGTATTGTGGAAATTTGGATTGTGGTTGTAAAATTGATTGTGAATGGATTGTGGGATTGATTGTGATTGATGTGTATGGCGCGAGCAGGAGAGGGGTAATGCTAGACATTACTCCGGTTCTAATATCGCTCCGTTATAATGCCGAAATTTTCTAAAATAAACTATATAAAATATTCATGTGTTGAATAAAATGTTTGAACAATAAAAATATCGTTTTTATTGTATAAATGAACTATATAAAATAGTCAAGTGTTGAAATAAATACTTTAAACATTAAAAATATAATTTTTAATATATATATGAATGGCATAAAATTCTCCTGAAATGATAATAAATATTCATTTATAAATCGGACTATTTGTTTATGTACACCCATTTAACTGACATTGATTGGGACAATAAATTTTACACATCACCCAACTGTACAAATAATATCCAGTATTTGTTGGTTGAAACCCCACACGGGTATTGGGATGATATTTGGTGTACATTATCCAATTGTTTAGTTGTATGTCAATCGATTGGTCGAGACTGTTGTAAGCACTAATTATTTATATTTAATGCTTATGCAGTTGTGTAATGCACTCTGGATGATGGTTGATTGTTTATCATTATTGTTGTGTACATGTGATGTATGAAATCCATATAAATAAAATTATGTAATTTGATTGTGTTTGATTCCAATTCAGGAATAGCGAATATTTTAAAATAATATTCAGTAAAGGATTAGAATGTGAATTTGATGTCTGATTTTGGATGGACACAAAAATATTGAAATATGTGAAGTCGTATTGACTAGATATGCGCCATTTTAACGCAAACTATATTTGTATCGATTTTATTCATTTTTATAATGAATATCGAAATGGAAATGATTTCAAAATCTGATATTTTGAAAATATTATCACTTTAGATATTATAATGATAAGGATATTCAAGTTTGATTTAGAATGAAATGAAAGTGGGAATTGATTTTAAAACGAATTTATAAAATACGTTTTTGAATGAAATATATATTATATATATTATAACAACGCACCGCGCAGCGACCATTCACGAATTTCGACCATTGACTTCAAATTGTCGTTATGGAAGATCCGACCGTCGGATTCTCCTAAAACCAGAACTGTTGGGTTCGTATTGGAAAGAGCTTTCCAATGAATATAAGATATTTGAAATCTAATAGTTGGATTAGGAATAATGTCCAAATCAAATTTGAAAAAGGTGGCTATGGATGCAGTTCAATGGTCGTTATTGGAAACCAACTTGTAAGGCTTTGATAAAATTATAAAAAAATGTTAATAATTTGTGTAAAAATCATAATAAATGATTTTGGAAAGAATTTAGATGAAAAATTCCACGTTGCAAAGATAAAAATATATTTTTATTAAAATGAACTAGTTATTGACTAGAAAGATAATCCAACGTCTTTAAATAAATAAATTGGATTTGTGAATGGTTTTAATCTAACCAGAATTTTCCAACGTATAAATTGGAATGGACTTGAATAGAAATCATCTTCGGGATATTTTCGATATTGGGTTTCATGACTGTACGGATATTGTGGAGGAATTTGGAAGATAGATACATATCGTTTATTCCCAATACGATATGTGTTGGTTTTAGAATTTGATATTGAATGTAAGGCGATATAATTTCAGTTTAGAGCCTATATATTTAACATCAAAGTGGATTTTTGGTTCAATGTGAATGGTGTCTTCAGTAACTCTGTTCTTAAACCCCGTGTGAAAAGAATAAATATTTTAATTAAGATTATTAAAGTTTCCATTATAATAAGTAATTGGAATAAAATGGAATGTGAATTGGGTTTATTGTAACTACGTTCTTAACGACATTCATTCTTTAACCCGATTACAGTGAAATGTGATCTGGAATATATAAATCTTTTATTAAGATTTAATGGAAATTTCCAAAGTAAAGTTTTCCAATTTAATATATTAAATTGAATTCGATTTAATCGAAGTGAGCTTCTGTGGAGGAAGATTGTTACTATATATGGAATTTAAAAGGCTTTTTCATTATTTCCATTTATATTATTAGTCAGATACGGAAATTGATATCGATTATGTATTGATCTATCTTCCGTGAAAATTCCATGGTTAATGGAATGTGATTTTGGGTTTATCGTGAACTGTGTTTTAAGACAAAGACATTGGTTCTTTAACCCATTTAAAGATAGGATTACATGTCTAACATTGTATTTCGAATTGTATTGTTGACCTATGCTAAAATATTATATGTTTGGTGGCGGAGAATTTATTCTCTTGCTTAACACCTTCTCTGAGACGTATGAGCTTAGAGGTTATATATCGGCAGAAATCAATGGAGTTTTAGTGAATCTTTAAATAGATTGAAATGAGAATGTGATAATTTATATTATCAAATTTGGGGAATGATTGAGAATGGAGTACCTACTAGTTTTGCTCCAGGCGATAGTTTAAATCTTTAATTAGATTTGAACGTGAAATGGTAATTAATTTTACCGATAGCACAGTGGTGTTAGATATGGGGTACTACCAGTTTTACTCCATGGGATGAATAGTTTAGGATTGGGATTAATATAATAAATAATTACTTTGGCAAGGCTCGATAATCACGACTAGTTTTATAAACCTAATTTTTGTTTAGAATTGTGAAAAGATAAAAATGAATCTTTTGAAATGTGATATCCAAAGGAAGATTAAAGAATAATTATCAAAGAATTTATCTTTGATAAAATTAATGGGAACCTTTCCCTAAAAATGTGAATATTCGAATAAAAGAATATTCTAAATTGGAATGAGGCGTATGATGTGTTTTTATAGCACTTGATTATTGATTATAAAATACGCGAGTTATTCAGAAAGACGGGTTTATCCCATTTTGAATAATGAATACGACGACTAAAAGTCGACGACGAAGACGGTGGTTGAAGACCGGAGTTCTTCACATCGTTTGGATGATTACTGATGTCTTGATTGGCTTGTGCACCCAGGACAAGGTAATAAGTGGTGATCGTCTAGACGTACTTGGAGATCGATCGGACGTACTCTATGTGATTGATAGACATCGGTTGCATAGCGTGAATTGCCTGTGTGGCATGCTGAGATGCAAATGATCAAGGCTTCTGTTGAAAAGCAGAGTTTTGTGGTTGATGATCAAAGCACAGATTTAATATAGCATAGCTTTGTGTAGAGTTAATTCGCGAGCCTCGCACCCTGGTGTGAACCAGAAACGGGAGAGGACATCAGGGAGGGCATGCGTTTCCTTCTAGCTAGGAGTGGTGTCAGGGTATTGCATGCCTTGATGTTTTACTTATGTGGATGATGGATAGCGAGGCGCCTCGGATATATCGGCACTGCGGGGCCGATGGATGATATGGTCTTTATACAGACCAGACTTACGCCCCATAAGGCGGGGAAAAGCATGTTCATGCATTTTAATTCACCTTTTGCACTTTGGGTGGACCGGCCCTGACGATCCAAGGGTCACTCGAGCTCTGATCCTGAGACACGGGCTAGAGCGTCTCAAAGCGGTAAGGACGATCCCTTGCCTTGGTTCATAGATGGAGATCCAACTTCCAATACGACATTTTGCATTTTTGAATGTAGAGCATTAGTATGGCGACATAGTGGGATGGGGCACTCATACCGTCTATGATTGATTCATTTATATTTGAAATTGTTTTGACACTATACACTTATAGTAATAGCAAAATATGAAATTTCACGTACCAAGCATTTTTGGCTATTATAAGTTAAAATCTCTATCCTCCAGCTTGTGTTGCATTATGTGATGGGACCTGAGTCTTATAATAGCTTCATTGTTCTTTATTTAGCATTGCGCTATTTGTTTTATGCACTGGTATTCTTGGGAGGTAACCCGTTCCATGTTATACGGCGTGGTCCCTTGATTTACCTTACTTTAAAACTAAGATAATAACTGTTTTAGTTCTCACACCAGTCACATGACTGACCTAGTGTTTATTGTTTTAACCTAAACTCTGGGTGCCCCTATTTTCCACACGGGCAGCTAGTAGTTTTGGTTTTGCATATATTATATTCACATGATCCTGGTTTACAGTTGGAATGATATTCGAAAAGCTCTGTATCTGTATATTCCTTTCAGTTGCATTTTGTATTGTTTTCCGCTGCATTGTAATTTGTAAATCTCTGATATTTATCGAATGTACATTATTTATTCATACTCTGTAATATTCTTGTACTCTGATGTAAATTGTTGTAATAAGCAATGAAATATTCTTCTGTTTGTGTTCCGATGTGTGTTGTTCTCAAAGCAATCCGGGCTTTCCTTAATGGGGAAGTTCGGGTCGTTTCATTCTAATCATAAATTTTTTAAACAAGAGAGTTTGTTGAAAACTGAATCAGTTTTGAACGAACTAGAAAAGAAATTGAGAATTTCAAGACTTTCGAGATTGAGAAAGAAAAACAATTTGAATATGAAATTTCTGAGTCCAAAGCCAAAATCGAATTACTTGAATCTGAAAATTTGGTTTTGAAACAATATGATGCTGAAAGGAAGATCACTAATAACCGTTGTTCAGATTTAATAAAAGAAAACGGTGATCATAAATCCAAAATTCAACGATCAATCAACTTTGGATAAATTCTCTAATGGGGAAAAATCGTTGAATATGCTGTTCCAAAACCATGTTTCTATTGGAAATGAATTTGGTCTTGATTTCGGGAAAAATAATATTTTTGAGAAACGAAATTCAAATGATTTGAAAAATCCTTCATACTGCTTTAGAAAGAATCAATTTGAAATTTTGAACTCTAAAAATTTGAAAGGATTTTTAAATCTCAACAGAAATGGAAATTTTTTTTGTAACAAACCATTTAAACAATCTTGGATCCCAAAAGGAAATAAAATAGGCTTTGTTAAATTCAAACAGATTTGGGTACCTAAGGGTACAAAAGTTAATTCTAATGATTTGTTATACAAACAAGTCTGGGTACCAAAACATATGAATACAACCGTGAGTGGTTTTACTGATTTTGTTAGACCACTCGATCCCCTAAATTGTTAGGTACCAGTGGCTGGATAAGGAACGACCTTCTAGAAGAATCAAAGATCGTTCCACATTTTGAAGCAATCCAGCATATGTTCCTTAGCCAAGATTGTTTGAGTCAGAGATTCTGGTTTACATCGATTTCAGGTATGATCTCTGAACTCATCTTTGTAAATATATTAGTTTTCCTTGTTTATTCCTCCTTCTACCTCTTCTTCTTTTTATGCTTATTTGATTTGACACTTCCATACTTTTTTATTCTGGGCTTTCTTAACTTCAAATTGCAGAATTCATTATCTTTTGGAAAATCGCTTTACTTGAATAAAACTATGATGTTTTAATCATTTTCAGATCTTGAATTCAAATTAATAATATTTCTGCAATTGTTTTGAAGTCTATTTTTTGATTTCTGAATTCATAACAATGTTGATGTATTCTTGTAACAACCCAGAATTTCAGAACCAATTCAATTTTTTTATTTTAGCTATTTTAATGGATTTTGAAAATTTAAAATGATTTATTTTAAATAATAACGATTTAAAATTTATTCAAATCGAAGTTAGAACGTATAAATTTATTTTAATTATAAAACGAGCCTGAAATGGCGTGGTAGTTTGAAAATTCGATTTTAAACTTTGAATGAATGCATAGAATTCAATATAAGTCAGAATTGGACGAAACAAGAAATGTTAGAATCTGTTTAACTACATCTTTCTAACGAATGTAAGAAATTGAGATTTCACTTTGTAAATTGAAAGATATGTCCAGTTTAAAATTTTAAATAGTCGCTGTGGAATATATATATATGTATATATATATATATATATTCACATGTTTTTCAATTAAAATGGCGGAAAAACGGATCCCCGTTCCGCCAAATATCAAATCCACAAATATTTCAAATCGAGTTTCTGTTCCACCAAATTCTGAATCTAAAGCAGCTGATTTTTCAGCTACATTCAATCCTTTAATAGATCTGAAGGCGTTGAAGTATGTTAAACCAGCTACGAATCGTATTTTTATCTCGGAAGAAGTGTTCAATGAATCGAAAGAAGTTTGGCGTGATACAATCGCTTTACATCCAATCGAATTTCGTCTTTCTGTTGTGAAATTGAAGGATTATATTAGTAAGGTTTGGAGACCTAAAGGTAATTTTATTGTTCATATTGTGGATGGTTTTCACTTCACAGTTCAGTTTATGGATTCCTCGGGATTTTTATCTGTTCTACAATCTAATACCTACTCATATTTTGGTAATCTATTGATGATTAGTGAGTGGTATCCTGGATACAATTTTGATAGTTTCAACTTTGACAAGGTTCAGATCTGGGTCAAGTTGTTTAATATTGATATGGAACTGTGGTCAACTAGTGCTCTGTCTTTAATTGCAAGTTATATTAGTGTGCCTAAATGCATAGATGATAATACTTTGCATAAAAGGATTACCAGATTTGTAAGGGTGCTAATATCTGTTGGAATTGAAGATGAGTTACATGAGAAAATTCCTGTTCAACTCCATAATGGTATAGAGAGATCTATAAGAGCAGAATATGAGTTTATTCCTCCTCGTTGTGTTGTATGTAAAGTTTTTGGCCATGACTCTTTAGTGCATGAACTTCATAAAGCTCCTTCATGGGTTCAAAATGAAAATACTAACTCAGATTTGGGAGATAAGGAGAAAGGGAATCAGGGTACTTCAAATCTGAGTGATGGAGCTTCTACATCTAATCCAGTTAATGGGGATCTAGATTTTCTTGATAGTGATTTACCAGAAAAGATTATACCAGATAATATGACACATGTTGCTGAGAGTTTAGAAGAAAAAACTTCTGAGGAAGAGGAGAGGGATATGTCACAAAATGTTAGTAAGAATGATGAGTATATGAAACATTTAAAAGGCAAGGCAAATGCTGAAACTTCAAAAGCTTCTTCTAAAAGACTTACAAGGAGCTCTGCTCCTATTAAATGACAACATTATGCTGGAATGTCAGAGGAATGTCTTCTCCATTTCGTATGAGAGAAATCACATCTCTTCTGACAAAATTCAGACCAACTTTTGTTAGTCTGGTTGAAAGTAAAATTAGTTCAAGTAAGTTACAATATTTTAGAAGACTTTTGCTAGTTAATTGGAATATATTGCCTCAACATGATGAAGCATATTCTGGTAGAATAGTGTTAATCTGGAATTCTGAAGTCTGGTCAATCAATACTGTCTCTTCATCATTTCAACATATTACTGTGGAAGCAACTAATTTGGGAGGTATGTCTTTCTTCTTTACAGTAGTATATGCTAGTAATATTTATCATGAGAGACAGTTTTTATGGCAACATATCATTAATGAAGCTGGTTCTTTAAGTGGTGATTGGGTTCTGATTGGGGATTTTAATAATTCGACTTCTCCATTAGACAAAAGAGGTGGTTTACCAGTCCCTTTTCAACAACTTCGAGCTTTTAATAATTGTTTAGCTCAGTCAGGTCTTATTGAAATTAAATCGGTGGGCTTCAATTATACTTGGAGGAGGAAAGAAATGGCTAATCGTATAGATAAAATTTTTGTGAATTTATCCTGTTTACAAAAATATAATGACATGAAGGCTTTGTCTTTGAATCAATTATCAAGTGATCACAATCCCCTACTTCTGGATCTTATTCCAACTACTATGCTGAAAGGATTTCCATTCAGATATTGTAATGACTGGTGTTATAAAGCTAGATATGGAGAATGTATTGAAAAGTGTATTCAGACTAATTTTGAAGGCTATCACAGTTACAGATTCATTCAGAAACTTAAGGCTTGTAAAAAAGAACTGAAGCTATGGAATAAAACAAGGCCTAAAGATGATGCTCTCCTTAGTGTAGCTGAAGAGAAATTTAATTCTTTAGAAGCTGCTGTGGATTTAGATCCTGAAAATTTGGAATTATATGAAGAAATGCTGATAGCCAACCATCAATATTTGATTCAAAAGCAAGTTAAATTCTGGAATTTTAGGCAGAAAGCTAAAGTCTCGTGGTTACAGGAGGGAGACACAAACTCCAAATTCTTTCATTCTAAAATGTCAAATCGAAAGCATTGTAATAACTTGAAAGCTTTGATTAATGATGCAGGTGATTTATTGTATAAACAGGAGGAAATTGCTGAAGCTGCTAAGGAATATTTTACAGGAATGTTCAATGGAGCTACTTCAGAAGAATTTCCTCTATTCCAATCAGAGTATGTGATTAATCAGCAAGGTCAGATGGACTTACTAAAACCAATTTCAATGGAGGAGGTTAAGAAGGCTATTTTTTCAATTCATGATGATAGTAGTCCTGGACCAGACGGTTTCAATTCGAAGTTTTATAAAATTCATTGGGAAGTACTTAAACAAGAGCTGCTTGAAGCAATGCAAGATATGTTCAATTCTGTTATCATTCCAAAAGGTGCTAATCACACACTTATCACTCTTATTCCTAAGGTTGATTGTCCATCTGAGATTTCTCAATTTAGGCCAATTTCTTGTTGCAATTTATTTTATAAAATCTTTAGTAAAATACTTTGCAATAGGTTAAAATGGCTACTGCATCATCTAATCTCTCCTAACCAATGTGCTTTCATTCCTAAGAGAAATATTGGAGATAACATTTTATTGGCTCACGAATTGATTAGGGATTTCAAAAAACCTGGAGTTAATAAATTTTGTGTGAAGGTGGATTTGCAAAAGGCTTTTGATAAAATTAATAGGAAATTTATTTGTCATATCATGAGGAAGATGGGGTTTCCTACACATTTTATCAATGTGATTTATGCATGCATTTCTACCCCCACTTTTTCTGTCATGATACAAGGGATTCCTTCAGGTTTTATTGAGTCAAATAGAGGACTTAGACATGGGGATCCCCTCTCACCTTACCTCTTCACAATTGCTATGGAGTATTTCTCCTTTTGTATGAAGGAAGTGGTGTTAAAGAAATTATTCATTCCAGTGCATAAGTTTGAGCCTATTGTGTCGCATTTAATCTATGCTGATGACCTAATGGTCTTTGGGAGGTGTTCAATTGATGGGGCTAATGCTTTAAAATCTGTATTTGAGAAGTTGGAGCTATATAGTGGCTTGTCAGTTAATTCCATGAAGACAAAGATATATTTCAGTGCCTTTGCCTCAAGAGTTCAGGAGATGATGAATATCCTTCGATTTAATATTGGTTCTTTGCCTATTAAATATCTAGGGGTGCCTCTAACTACAAACTATATTCACTATCATGACTGTCTGGAATTGATACATAGAATTCAACAAAAGCTTCAATCATGGGATTCAAATTTTTTAAGCTTTGCAGGCAGAGCAGAGATGATTCAATCGGTGATCACTCCCATGGTACTCTATTGGTTGATGGTTTATCAAATCCCTGAGTATACAATTGGGAAGTTAAATATGCTTTGTGCATATTTCTTTTGGGGAAATTCGAAACATAAAATGAAATGGGAGATGGTATGTTCTCCAAAAGAGGAAGGGGGAGTAGGTTTAAAATCATTCAAAGACCTGAAAAAGGCAGTGTGTTTGAAGCTGTTGTGGAAATTTCTATCTCAAAATTCCTTATGGAGTGATTGGATGAAAGCTAAATATTGTCAAAACAAGCAGTTTTGGACAATGGAGGAGGATAATAATTCTTCAGGAACTTGGAAAGCAATACTGAGATTGAGGACATCTGGTGAACAATATTTCAGGAGAATGATTGCTGATGGTAATTCAACATCTATGTGGTTTGATCCTTGGTTGAATGGCAAGTGTCTGGTTGACATTTTAGGATTTTCCATACTGCAGGCTTCAGGTCGGCATGATGATAAAGTAAATTTGATCTTCAGGAATGGCAGTTTAAATTTCCAATTGTATTCAGCTACTAGAGAAGTTCAACATTTAGTTGGAAATGTGGAAGTGATGAGTAATAGACAATGTGATTACTATGCATGGAAAGATGGTAATGAATTAACATTGAATAAAGCCTGGGATAATGTTAGAGGTCGAGCTCCAATATTGTCATGGTACAAGACTGTGTGGCATTCGAAGAATGCTAAGAAAATGTCTTTTATATCATTACTAGCACTGAAGAACAGGTTAAGTACCAAAGACAGACTACTTAGACATGGTGTCATTGATGATTCCAGATGTGTTTTATGCAATGAGATGGAGGAAAGCTCAAATCATTTGTTTTTTCAATGTTCCTATTCAAAGTTTGTTTGGTCTCACATTAAAGATAAACTGGGCTTGAATTCCAGATTTATTGGTTCTATTGAGCAAGAGGCCAATTTAATTTCTGAAGTGTTTAAGGTGAAGGATCAAGTTAAGGACATTGCATGTGGAGCTTTTACAAGCACAGTTGATCATTTATGGGAAGAGAGAAATGCAAGACAGTTCAGAAACAGCTTTATCACAAAGGAAATCAAGCTCTTACTGATTGAGAAGGAAATCATATACCTAGTGAAGGAGAATGGGAGTAAAACAGTTCGGTCGTATGCCAATGAAGCTTTTCTAAGGAGATGGGGGATTGACTTAATTGATACAGGTTGACTGAGAGTTGGATAGATTTATAGTATACTTGTTTATGTATTTTTTTCTTTTTTAGCTTGATGTTTGTTGTTCAGTTTTAGCACGATTACTTGTACATCTTTAGTATATGGAATAAAAAGGAACCAATTTTCAAAAAAAAAATAAAAAATAATATAGCCCTTAAAAATAGACATTTTGAAAACGACCTCCATTTTCAACGAAACCACTTTTGTTGGATCTGAAATGTCAAATTATTGCTAGGTTTCAATTTTCATGATTTTTGGAGTTAATATGTGAGCGTAGTAAATTTAAACGTGTTTTGTCAATTCAGTTTAAATTTAATCGACCAGAAATTGACTGTTTTTCAAACGTTCTCCAAATTCGATGAAATTAGTTTTGTTAAGACCGTATCATCAAAACATAGCTAGATATATTTTTCTGGAATTTTTAGAGTCAGTATGTGGCACAGGTAAATTAAAATGTACGTTGAAATCAATTTTGAACGTTATATTAATTTATATTTTAATTTAAACGAAAACAGATCGAATAGAAGAATTAGCTTACGGGACATATCCCATTGTGTTCAGAATATCGGTAATTAGCTTGGGCGACAGTCGTCGATTCGATATGGAGTTAGAATGGAAAAGTTGCTTTTTATGGAAATTAAAATATATATATATATATCAATTTTTTAACCCTAGTTGTTTTATATAAGAAATAAAAAAAGACACGAAAACCCATCGTTCACCCAGCTGCCCCTCCTCCGATCGCCGCCGCGCCTCCCCCAGCGCCGCCTGCAGCCAGTCGCTGGCTTTCCCGACCACCCCCTCCGCTCCTCCCTACTCTCTCCTCTCTCCATCATGAGAATCGAATCCCCAAACCCCGGGAAACAACGCCGCCACCACCCCTGGCCCATCGCCGCCTAGCCGCGCCTCCCCCAGGCCTGGAATACCTCAACACCGCCTTCCCGATTAACAGTGAAATGTGTTCTTAATGACATTCATTCTTTAACCCGATTAACAGTGAAATGTGATCTAGAATATATAAATCTTTTATTAAGATTTAATGGAAATTTTCCAAAGTAAAGTTTTCCAATTTAATATATTAAATTGGAATTGAATGGAATTCGATTTAGTGATAATCGAAGTGAGCTTCTGTGGAGGAATACTGTTACTATATATGCAATTTAAAAGGCTTTGTCGTTATTCCATTTATACTATTAGTCGGATACGGAAATTAATATCGATTATGTATTGATCTATTTTCTGTGAAAATTCCATGGTTAATGGAATGTGATTTTGGGTTTATCGTGAACTGTGTTTTAAAAGACATTGGTTCTTTAACCCAGTTAAAGACATGATTACATGTCTAAAATTGTATATCAAATTATATTGTTGATCTCTGCTAAATATATATCTGTTTCGTGGCGGAGAATTTATTCTCTTGCTTAACACCCTTCTCTGATACGTATGAGCTTAGAGGTTATATATCGGCAGAAATCAATGGTACGGTGTAGATTGTTAGTGTGGCATGTTTGATTTCCCAAAGTTGAATAATCACAGAGTAATGATTTATGAGATTAAAACTAAGTAGAGTTTTAGTGAATCTTTGAATAGATTGAAATGAGAATGTGATAATTTAAATTATCAAATTTGGGAAATGATCGAGAATGGAGTACCACTAGTTTTACTCCAGGCGATAGTTAAATATTTAATTAGATTTGAACGTGAAATGGTAATTAATTTTACCGACAGCACAGTGGTGTTAGATATGGGGTACTACCAGTTTTGCTCCATGGGATGAATAGTTTGGGATTGGGATTAATATAATAAATGATTACTTCGGTAAGGCTCGATAATCCCGACTAGTTTTATAAACCTTAATTTGGTTTAGAATTGTGAAAAGATAAAATGAAATCTTTTGAAATGGACATCCAAAGAAAGATTAAAGAATAATTTTCAAAGAATTTATCTTTGATAAAATTAATGGGAACATTTCCCTAAAATGTGAATATTTGAATAAAAGAATATTCTGAATTAGAATGAGGCGTATGATGTGTTTTTATAGCACTTGATTATTGATTATAAAATATGCGAGTTATTTGGAAAGACCGGGTTTATCCCATTCTAAATAATGAATACGACGATTAAAGTCGATGATGAAGACGGTGGTTGAAGACCGGAGTTCTTCACGTCGTTTGGATGATTACTGATGTCTTGATTGGGCTGTGCACCCAGGACAAGGTAATAAGTGGTGATCGTCCAGACGTACTTGGAGATCGACCAGGTATGCGAGGACCTCTCTCCTGTATTGGACATATGGAACGAGGAATAAGGTGCCTCCGGTTTCGTTCAGACCCAGAACGGAATTGTAAATGGATGTGTGTCTAACATTGGATTTTATTCTATTTGATTGATTTCTATTAAATATATATCTTTTTGGTGGCGGAGAATTTATTCTCTTGCTTAACACCCTTCTCTGAGACGTACGAGCTTAGAGGTTATATATTATAGACATCAGTTGCATGGCGTGAATTGTCAGTGTGGCATGCTGAGATGCAAATGATCAAGGCTTTTGTTGAAAAGCAAAGTCTTGTGGTTGATGATCAAAGCATGACTTTAATTAGCATAGCTTTGTGTGTAGCGTTAATTCGCGAGCCTCACACCCGGTATGAGTCAAAAACGGGACAGTGATCGTTGGAAGAACTTGCGTTTCTTTCTAGCTAGAAGTGGTGTCATGGTATGGAGCCCAGACATTTTTACTTATGTGCATGATGGATTGTGAGACGCCTCGGATTGAATCCCTTGTGGCTCTGGATATTGTTCGCTACTGGACAAGTGATAGGTCCGATGGGACCGGGAAACATATTGTTCAGGAATAATTAATCCACTAAAGTATGTGTGGACCAACCCTTCCGTTCCAAGGGTTGCCCATAGGTGTGATCCTGAGATATGTGCTGGAATGTCTCGAATCGGTGAGGAGACATCCCTTGCCTTGACTCATAGATGGAATCCAATTTCCAATACGCAACTTTTCGGTTTTAGTTGTAAACCTAAATGGCGGCATAGTGGCATGGGACGCTCATGTCGCCTATGATCGATACATTTATATTTGAAGTTGTTTTATATACTATGCACTTATAATAGTATCAAATGATTTTTGTTTTAAACGTACCAAGTATGTTTGGCTATTATAAGGTAAAACTCTATCCTTCGGCTTGCGTTGCATTATGTAATGGGACCTGAGTCTTACAATAGCTTCATTTTTCCAAAAAGCATTGCGTTGTTTGTTTTATGCACTGGTATTCTTGAGAGAAAACCGTTTCGTGTTATACGGCGTGGTCCCTTGATTTACATATTTTAAAGTAAGATTTTAAATAACTGTTTTAGTTCTCACACCAGTCGCATGACTGACTTGGAGTTTATTGTTTCTAGCTAAACTCTGGGTACCCATATTTTCCACATGGGCAGTCGGTAGTTTTGGTTTTGCAGAAATTATTTTCCTTGAATCCTGGATCTACAGATGGAGCTATATTCGGAAAGCTTTGTATCCATTTATCTCTTTCAGTTATGTTATGTATTATTTTTCCGCTGCTTTGTAATTTAAATCTCTGATATTTTTCTGCTGTACATTATTTATTTTTACTCTGATATCTTGTACTCTGATGTAAATTGTTGTAATAGCAATGAAATGTTTTTTTGTTTGTGTTCTGATTTATCGTGTTCTCAACTCAACCCGGGCTTTCCCGTAAGGGGAAGTTTGGGTCGTTTCATCGTGGTATCAGAGCTTTAGATTACAAAGCTCGAGAACAAGACACATTAGAACCGAATGAGAGAAATTATCAGAGATAGGATTAGTAATATCGTTTAAAAATTACTCGTTAGAGATAGGGATAGTAATACCCTAGAATGAGTTTAAAGAGTGCTATTTATTAAAAACAAATTTAGTTTTGAAATTTATAACTTATTATACATATTTGAGTATTTTATTTAATTATATTTTGGGCTTATGAAGATTTTTCATATATGCCTAGCTAGCATATATTTTAAGTCTCAAATATACTAGGTAGATATAGAATCACACTCTAGTCGCCCAGAGATGATTATGATGATGAGGCCTCATCATCAGTGTCTATGTTCGAGATTCGAAAGTGGGGCACCTATATATTTCCAATTGACTGGTGTGAGAACCAAAACTTAGTGAGAATATATTGTTTGTGATTTGGCACTAAATATACGATTTTTAAGTATATATGTAAAAGATATATGTTTGAAAATTTAACCAACTAATTGATTGCTGGTTGTGATGTGTGATTTTAGTTTAACTAATAAAATTATTGGATTGATAATTAATTTAACCAATAAGAGAATGAAAGGTAAATTTATCCAAATCGAATCAAACATTGAAATGAATTGAAAATTGATTGGAATTGGATATATGTACATGTGTATATAATGAACAAGTCATAGCATGGAAGCTAAGAAGAGGAATAAAATTGTATGCCCGACAAATAGGTATATATTTACTGTATTTATTGGGGTTTTGATGATTCTACGAGCCGATTGGCAAGCCACTTGGCCTTTTCTTTTTCTTTTGGATTAATGAGGCCCTGTGAGGCAAGTTGCGGATTTACCGATCAGCCCGTACAAAGGAGGTTATAGCGATTTTTTTTGAAAATTTAGGGTGTTAGCCAAATTTTTTAGAAATTAGAAAATTCTTAGAAACTGAAAAGTTGAAGAATGAAAGTTGAATTGGTTAGTTAAACAACTTTCAGCTTCGTTCCCATTCGAGGACGAAAATATTTTAAGTGGGGGAGATTGTAGCAACCCGGAATTTTAGAACCAATTTAATTTTTTTGATTTTAGCTATTTTAATGGATTTTGAAATCTTAAAATGATTTATTTTAAATAATAAAGATTTAAAATTTATTTAAATCGAAGTTAGAACGTATAAATTTATTTTAATTATAAAATGAGCTTGAAATGGCGCGGTAGTTTGAAAATTCGATTTTAAACTTTGAATGAATGTATAGAATTCAATATAAGTCAAAATTGGACGAAACAAGAAACGTTAGAATCTGTTTAGCTATATCTTTCTAGCATATGTAAGAAACTGATATTTCACTTTGTAAATTGAAAGATATGTCCAGTTTAAAATTTGAAATAGTTGCTATAGAATTTATATACATATTTTAATATAATATATAGCCCTTAAATATAGCCATTTTGGAAACTACCTCCGTATTCAACGAAACCATTTTTGTTGGATCCGGAAGGTCAAATTATTGCTAGGTTTCAATTTTCATGATTTTTGGAATTAATATGTGAGCACAGTAAATTTAAACGTGTTTTGTCAATTTAGTTTAAATTTAATCGACCAGAAGTTGACCTTTTTTCAAACGGTCTCCAAATTTGACGAAATTAGTTTTGTTAGGACCGGTTCGTCAAAACATAGCTAGATTTATTTTTTTGGAATTTTTGGTGTCGGTATGTGGCCCTGGTAAATTAAAATGTACGTTGAAATCAATTTTGAATGTTATATTAATTTATATTTTAATTTAAACGAAAAATGATCGAAATAGTAGAATTGGCTTACGGGACATATCCCATTGTGTTTGGAATAGGGGTAATTAGCTAGTGGTGATAGTCGGTGGGCTCGATTTGGAGTTAGAATGGAAAAGTTGCTTTTTATGGAAATTAATATATATATATATATATGTATATTCTAACCCTAGTTTTTTTACATAAGAAATTAAAAAAACCCACGGAAACCCGTCATTCACCTAGCCTCCCCTCCTTCGATCGCCGTCGCGCCTCCCCAAGCGCCGCCTGCAGCCGACCGCCGCCTTCCCCGACCACCCCCTCCGCTCCTCCCTTCTCTCTCCTCTCTCCATCTCGAGAATGGAAGCCCCAAACCCAGGGAAACATCGCCGGCACCAACCCTGGCCCACCTCCGCCTAGCTGCGCCTCCCCTGGCCTGCAGTACGCCGACGCCGCCATCCCCTACCCCCACCTCCGAGCGTGGGTCCCCCAATCTCCAATTTCCCTTTTTTCACTAATTTCAGTTTTTGCAACTAAGACCCTGACATTCTTTAGCCAATAACTCTCAAACTGTGCGCTTCTGGCCAAAGATCCACAACACCAAATTCGACGAGCACGATTTTTTCTTCGATTTGGGTATATGGAAGCCATATTCTGGAATGCAGAGCCGCTCGCAAAACGCATCCAAATTCAGCAGTCTGAATACTGTCTTTTCGCAAATTCTGGCGTATTGGAGCATTTATGGAAGAAAGACCACTAGGCGAAAGTTGTCCGGAGTGGCGCGTTTAAGCTAGAAACAAAAGACGGTGTGAAGATTGGAGCTCATTTGCAAATTATGGAACCAGAACAACAAATCAGAGTGTCAGAAAACAATGGTGGAGTGGATCCCAATGCGAGAACACCTTCTCACTCAAATTATTTTACAGTTAAATATTTCCTAGGTTGCAGACAGGGCTTAGTAGCTCCTGAAACTATTTATTGTACAAACCATGGTTGTTTGTTTGGATTGTATTGTGGAAATTTGGATTGTGGTTGTAAAATTGATTGTGAATTGATTGTGGGATTGTTTGGATTGATTGTGATTAATGTTTATGGCGTGAGCCAGTATCAGGAGAGGGGTAATGCTAGACATTACTCCGGTTCAAATATCGCGCCGTTATAATGCAGAAATTTTCTGAAATAAACTATATAAAATATTCATGTGTTAAATAAAATGTTTGAACAATAAAAATATCATTTTTATTGTATAAATGAACTATATAAAATAGTCAAGTGTTGAAATAAATATTTTAAAACTAAAATACAATTTTTAACGATATATGAACGGCATAAAATTTTCTTGAATTGAAAATAAATATTCATTTAAAAATCGGACGATTTATTTATGTACATCCATTTAACTGACATTGATTGGGACAATAAATTTTACACATCGCCCAACTGCATAAATAATATTCAGTATTTGTTGGTTGAAACCCCACACGGGAATTGGAATGATATTTGACGTACACTAATCCCAATTGTTTAGTTGTATGTTAATCGATTAGTTGACAGACTGTTGTAAGCATTAATTATTTATATTTAATGCTTATGCAGTTGTGTAATGCACTCTGAATGATGGTTGATTATGTATCATTATTGTTGTGTACATGTGATGTATGAAATCCATATAAATAAAATATATGGTAATTGATTGTGACTGATTACAATTTTGGAACAACGAATATTTTAAAATAATATTCAGTAAAGGATTAAAATGTGAATTTGATGTCTGATTTTGGATGGACACAAAAATATTGAAATATGTAAAGCTGTATTGATTAGATATGATTCACTTTAACGCGAACGATATTTATATCGATTTTATTCATTTTTATAATGAATATCGAAAAGGAAATGATTTCAAAATCTGATATTTTGAAAATATTATCATTTAAATATTGTAATTATAAGGAGTATTCAATTTTGATTTAGAATTGAAATGAAAGTGGGAATCGTTTTTAAAACGAATTTATAAAATACGTTTCGAACAAAATATATATTATATAATATAATGGCCAGAATAGAATACACCGCACTGCGACCGTTCACGAATTTCGACCTTTGACTTCAAATTGACGTAACGGGAGATCCGACCGTCGGATTCTCCTAAAACCGGAACTGTTGGGTTCATATTGGAAAGAGCTTTCTAATGAATATAAGAGATTTGAAATCTAATGGTTGGATTTGGAATTATGTCCAAATCAAATTTGGAAAAGGTCGTTATGGATGCAGTTCGGTGGTCGTTATTGGAAACCAACTGTACGAGCCTTGATAACATTATTAAAAAATATTAATAATTTGTGTAAAATTATAATAAATGATTTGGAAAGAATTTGGATGACAAATTCCATGTTTGTAAAGATAAATATATATATTTTTATCAAAATGAACTAGTTATTAACTAGAAAGATAATCCAACGTTTTAAATAAATAAATTGGATTCGTGAATGGTTTTAATCTAGCCAAAGTTCTCCAAGGTATGAATTGGAATGGATTTGAGTAGAAATCATCTTCGGGATATTTCGATATTGGATTCCGTGACTATACGGATATTGTGGAGGAATTTAGAAGATATATATATATATCGTTAATCCCCATACGATATGTGTTGGTTTCAGAATTTGGTATTGAATGTAAGCCGATATAATTTCTATTTAGAGCCTTATATTTAATATCAAAGTGAATTTTTCATTCATCGTGAATGGTGTCTTCAGTCACATTGTTCTTAAACCCCATGTGAAAAGAACAAATATTTTAATTAAGATTATTAGAGTTTCCAGTTATATTTAGTAAATGGAATGTGAATTGGGTTTATTGTGAACTATGTTTTTAACGACATTCATTCTTTAATCCGATTAACACTCAAATGTGATTTGGAATATATAAATCTTTTATTAAGATTTAATGGAAATTTTCCAAAGTAAAGTTTTCTAATTTAATATATTAAATTGGAATTGAATGGAATTCGATTTAGTGATAATCGAAGTGAGCTTCTGTGGAGGAAGACTGTTACTATATATGGAATTTAAAAGGCTTTGCCATTATTCCATTTATATTATTAGTCGGATATGGAAATTGATATCGATTATGTATTGATCTATTTACCGTGATAATTCAATGGTTAATGGAATGTGATTTTAGGTTTATCGTGAACTGTGTTTTAAAAGACATTGGTTCTTTAACCCAGTTAAAGTAAGGATTACATGTCTAACATTGTATTTCGAATTGTATTGTTGATCTCTGCTAAATATATATATCTGTTTGGTGGCAGATAATTTATTCTCCTGCTTAACACCCTTCTTTGAGACGTATGAACTTAGAGGTTAAATATCGGCAGAAATCAATGGTATGGTGTAGATTGTGTGATAACCCCAAACTCCTATAGTACGAAAGCAAGGATAATCATTGGAATATAACACATAAACAATAACAGTAGAATAGAAATATAGAATTACAGCAGATAATGTACATCAAATTACACTAGGAATAATATATCATCAGAGTGACACAGCATAATATGATCATACTTAGAACATAATACAGTTTTCAACTTAATATAAAATGTCTGCAGCGGAATCAAACATAATATACTAAATGAAATCTGAACAGCATAATAGAAATGAGAGGATCCATCTTCAGCTCCATAGCAATCCAGAATGAGTCTGCTAAACCTTTGCCCGTGTGGAAAAGAGGCCACCCGAGTTTGCAAAGTGAAACAAACTACGAGTCAGTCATAGGACCGGTATGAGAAATCTTCTATAACCTATTTAATAATAAGGCTAATCACAGGACCACGCTACTAACGCGGAACGGGTTTACTCCATTAGATTGCCAGTGCATAAGTAAAGTAAATCGTTAAACAATGCAATGCTTTTTACAAAAATGAAACCATTATAAGACTCAAGTCCCACCACACAATGCAATGCAAACCGGAGGATAGAGTTTTACCTTATAATGGTCAAAAATGCTTGATACGATAAAAACGAATTTGATATTATTATTAGTGTATATTTATTTCAAAAATATTTCCATCATAATGTATCAATCATAGGTGGCATAGCTACCATATACTATGTCGCCAAATATAGGTTTACAATCAAAACCGTATGGGTCGTATTGAAAGTTGTATTTCCATCATGAACCAAGGCAAGGGATCGTCCTTACCGAATTCGAGACTCTTTAGCCCGAGTCTCAGGATACAGCCGCAACTGCACCTAGGAGCGCCAGGGCCGGTCCACAAATATGTTAGTGGATTGGTTATGCCTGAACAATACGTCTCCCCGCCCTATGGGGCGTAAATAGAGCCACTAGGGACTCAATACGAGGTACCTCACTTTCCATCATCCACATAAGTAAAAATATCTGGGCTTGTAAAACCCATACACCACTTCTAGCTAGAAAGAAACGCATGTTCTCCCTAGGGTCCTTCTCCCGTTTCTAGTCCATATCGGGGTGTGAGGCTCGCGAAGTAACGCTATACACAAAGCTATGCTACAATAAAGCTGTGTTTTGATCATCAACCACAAGGTTCTGCTTTTCAACAATAAGCCTTGATTATTTGCATCTTGGCATGCCACACTGACAATTCACGTCATGCGATCGATAACTATCAATATATAACCTCTAAGCTCGTGCCTCTCAGAGAAGGGTGTTAAGCAAGAGAATGAATTCTCCGCCACCAAACAGATATATATTAAATAGAAATCAATCATCATAGAATAAAATCCAATGTCAGACATACATCCATTTACAAGTCCGTTCAGGGTCTGAACGAAATCGGAGACACCTTATACCTCGTCCCATATGTCCAATATGGAAGAGAGGTGCTCGCTAATCCGGGCAATCAACAAGTACATCCGGACAACTACCACTGTAATCCTTTCTTGGGATCAGATCAGTTCAGGGCATCAGTAGTCATCCATTCGATGTGAAGATCGCCGGTCTTCAATCACCGTCTTCAAATCTTCGACTTCCGATCGTCGTATAATTATTTAAAATGAGAGTTAACTCGGACTTTTCAAATAATTCTCGAGTATATATAATTTAAATCGTTCCTTTTCATTCTATATTGTATATAATAATTTATAACGATTTATCGCTATTTTTATTTATTTAAAAATAGCCATTTTCAATTAAACGACGCTTCGGGTCATTACATGGCCCTGGCGTTGTTTTCACCAAAATTTGATTTACACGTTTCTCAAAATCTAATCGTTGGATCTTAGCGAATTTTATATCGTTGGAAAGATCTTCCCAAAGCGGTCCTAGCGGTTCCAGTTTTGGGAAAATCCGACGGTCGGATCTTTTGGTATAATCGTTTAAAGTTACGATTTTAAAACGCGAACTGTAGCAGCGCGATTCATTTTATTTTAATTTATATTTATATATAAATATAAATCGTTCGACAAATTCAACACCATTTTCAATTCAACATTGATTTCTTTTATATATGAAACCATATATTACATTAAAAATGAAATTTTAATGTTAATACCATTTCTTCCAACAATGAATCTTTTATATGATTCATATATTACATAAAAATGTAATTTATTTTATCCTTTATTTATTACATTAAAAATGAAATCTTTTATTCATTTCTTTTGACTACATTAAAAATGTAATTTTTTTTCCTTTGATTACATGAAAAATATAATCTTTATTCTATATATTATTACATTGAAAAATGTAACTTTTTATTTCAATATATTATTATACTGAAAAATGTAACTTTTCATTTCAATATATGATTACATTAAAAAATGTAACTTTTTCTTTCAATCTTGATTACATTGAAAATGTAACTTTTTATTTCAGTCTTGATTACATTGAAAATGTAAATTTTTATTTCAGACTTGATTACATTGAAAAATGTAACTTTTTATTGCAGTCTTGATTACATTGAAAAATGTAACTTTTTATTTCAATCTTGTTTACATTGAAAAATGTAACTTTTTATTTCAATCTTGATTACATTAAAAAATGTAACTTTTCATTTCAATCTTGATTACATTGAAAATGTAACTTTTTATTTCAATCTTGATTACATTGAAAAATGTAACTTTTTATTTCAATATATGATTACATCAAAAAATGTAAATTTTTATTTCATTCTTTATTAACATTGAAAAATGGAATTTTCTCTTTCATTCTTTGTTTACATTGAAAAATGTAAATTTCTGTTTCATATTATTTATTTACATTGAAGAATGTAAATTTCTTTCATATTATTTATTTACATTGAAGAATGTAAATTTATATTTCATATTATTTATTTACATTGAAGAATGTAAATTTTTATTTCATATTATTTATTTACATTGAAGAATGTAAATTTCTATTTCATATTATTTATTTACATTGAAGAATGTAAATTTCTATTTCATATTATTTATTTACATTAAAGAATGTAAATTTCTATTTCATATTATTTATTTACATTGAAAAATGTAAATTTCTAATCATTCTTTTATTTACATTAAAAAATGTAAATTTCTAACATTCTTTATTACATAAAAAAAGACGTAATCTTTCTAATGAAATCTTTATTTCATTAAAAATGTAAACTTTTATTTCAATCTATTGTTACATTGGAAAAATGCTATCTTCCTAATGAAATCTTTTATTTCATAAAAAATGTAAACTTCAAGGAAAAACATATTTTGAATAGCAATGGACATTTTTAATGTTTCATTTACATTAAAAATGTAAATCCCAATGTCAATATATTTTATTTTCAAGATGTTTGTTTTTAATATTGCATTTACATTAAAAATGTATATGTCAATGCCAATACATTTTATTTATCAATGTTTATTTTTAATGTTGTACATACATTAAAAATGTAAATTCCATATCAATACATTTCTATTTCAAATGTGTATATTTTTATGTTGCATTACATTAAAAATGTAAAATTTCATATCAATACATTTCCTTTTCAAGTGTGTTTATTTTTAATGTTGCATTACATTAAAAATGTAAATCTCCAATGTAAATACATTTTTATATCAAAATGTTTTATTTTAATGTTTTATATACATTAAAAAGTAAAATCTAATATCAAAACATTTTTAGTTCAAAATGTTTATTTATTTAATGTTGCATTTACATTTAAAATGTAAAATGCAATGTAAACACATTTTATATGACAATGTTTATTTATACTGTTTTATTTACATTAAAAATGTAAATTTCAAATGTAAATACATTTTTATTTAACAAATGACTATTTTTGATTTACAATAAAACATGAATTCTATGTTGACATATAATGATCATTTTCATATATGTATATAAAAAATATAATTTTCATATTATTCAAACAATTAATATATAATAACATGATAATTTATAACACATGAATATTTTAGAAAATTTTGGCAGCATAACGGCAGGGTAATTAAAACCGGCACCGTCCCGATGTACGGCTCCTCGCATTACCTTAGGCCTCGCAGCGTTTACAAGGGGTTTAATTTGCTAATACATTTTTCTAGGAAGTCTAATGCCAAAATATCAATCAATTTAATTTTTCAACCACAATCAAGCACCAAAATCAACCAATTACATACCACAAAAAAAAAATCAAGTCGTCCATGGTCTGTGGACGACGGGTGTCGGGAGTTTATAAACTCCGTCTGCATCCTAGTATAATTTTCTTTAATTAATTTGGATTCAGAAATCTCACATTGATTTGATGACGCCTAAAATTGTAGTAAGCACCAAAAATTCTCTGGTCTTTTTTAGAATATCGTGTACGATGCCACGAGTCCAACGTCTCCTGTTTCATCGAATTTTGTTATCGTATGACAAAGATATGAATTTTTAAAGGCTCACAACATTTTAAAATTAATTATGGAATAAATTAAATTAAAAGTCAACCTTTCTCCTACAATGATCTCAGGCCGACGGGTTTAAAATTGGTTTGATCCTAGGGTTAGCTTTTGCACGTAGATGGAGGCACGGGGTGTCGATCAGGTTGTGCCATGGCGGTGAGCTTGGAGGCATGCACCAATTGGTGGTGGCGATGGCGAACTCGACGGTAGGGATGGATCATGGCGGCGCGATGAACGGTGCTACTTTGGGGCGACGGATCTCAGTGGATACTCCACTATAAATCCCCAAATCGATATGGATTGAAAGTTGATGAAGAGCACTCCAAAATCCTCAAAAGGATGGGACGATTTTATTGAGTGGTTTGGGAGCAATCGGAGGAGAAAGGCATGAGGTTTATGGCCATTAATATTGATCGTGGTGGCGGTATAACGATAGTATAGGGTTTAGTATATACGGCGTATTTATATGTATGCATATTTTATTTTATTTTTATTTAATTCTTTTAATTTCGATATAATTTCTATATCGCTCCGAACTCCAAATCAAACCCAACGAGTGTCGCCGCCAGCTAAATACCCCCATTTCGAACACAGTGGAATATGTTTCGTAGGCCCATTCGACTGTTTCAGCCAGTTATTCTTCAAATTAAATAATAAAACATTTAATTATTTAATTTGATCGAACATTTTAATTTACCGGGGCCACATATTGACTCCTAAAATTCCCGAAAAATAAATCTAGCTATGTTTTGACGATACAGTTCTAACAAAATTAATTTCGTCGAATTTGGAGACCGTTTGAAAATGGCCATTTTCTAGTCGATCGAAATTGACCGAAATTGTCAAAACACATTTTCTTTTGCCATGCTCACATATTGATTCCAAAAGTCATGAAAATTGGAATCCTGTAATAATTTTACATTCCGGATCCAACCAGGGTGGTTTCGTCAAAAACGGAGGTCGTTTGGAAAATGGCTATTTATACGGGCTATATATTATATTAAATTTCATAGCAACTATTCTGAATATTTAACTGGCCATAACTTTTGATTCCCGCTATGAAATTTCAAATTTTCGGATTCGTTGGAAAGATATTTTTAAACAGATTCTGATATTTTTGGTTTCACCAAATTCCGATTTATTTTGCATCATGTACAGTCAGTCAAAGTTTGAATTCAAATTTTCAAACTACTGTGCTATCTCTAACTCCTTTTAAAATTAAAATAAACTTTGATTTAAATAAATTTTTAATCGTTATTAGTTAAAATAAATTATTTCAACTATTCAAAATTCAATAAAATCCATGGAGATTTGATCCCACTTCCAACTTGGAACTTCTAGTGGTTGTAACAATCCGGCAGGTTTTTGCGGATCACTCTTGACTTGCTGGCAAGTAGAACACCTGCTTACATAAATGGAAATGTGTCTTTTCATAGATTTCCACCAGAACGTGCACTTGAGATCATGATACATCTTACTCACCCCTGGATGAATACAAAGCTTGGATTTGTGACATTCATCCATTACTTCTCTTCTGAGCTCAGGAATATTCGGGACACAAATTCGGCCTTTTAACCTCAGAATTCTTTTGTTATCAATTTGGAAACTCGAGGGTTCGCCTTCCCAAACTCTTTTACTAATTCTCTGTATAAATTCATCATATTTCTGAAGAGCAGAGGTTTTGTCAATCAAAGTAGGTGTAATGATAAGATTGGCAATGACAAGATTGGCGGTAACCGCATTCTTTCTGCTGAATGCATCAGCTACAACATTGGCTTTCCCTGGAGTACACAAGATGTCCAGATCATAGGGCGCAAGAAATTCTACCCAACGTTGCTACCTCAAATTCAAGTCCCTTTGGGTGAACAGATACTTCAAGAATTTATGATCTGTATACAGTTCAAACTTCTCACCCAAAATATAGTGCCTCCATATTTTTAAAGCAAACACGATGGCCATCAACTCAAGATCATGAGTGGGGTATTTCTTCTCATGCGGCTTCAATTGACGGCTAGCATAAGCAACTACTTTGTCTATTTTCATTAATACCGCACCAATACCTTCAATAGGAGCATCAATCCAGACTTTCAAATCTTGATTGCCATCAATAATGGTCAACACGGGAGCAGTGGTCAACCTCAATTTCAGTTCTTGAAAATCTGGCTCACATTCAGGTGTCCAATTGAACTTCATGTGCTTCTTTGTAAGCTTCGTTAATGAACAAGATAGTTTCGAAAAATACTTAACGAATTTTCGATAATAGCCAGCCAATCCTAGGAAACTTATGACTTCTGTAGGAGTACTGGGCTGCTTCCAATCTTGAATAGCTGCGATTTAGCTAGGATACACTGAAATTCCTTCCTTCGACACTACATGACCGAGGAACTTCACTTCTTCTTGCCATAATACGCATTTAGAAAATTTGGCCTTTAGTACATTCTTTCTCAGAATTTCCAAAACTTGTTCCAAATGCTTTTCATGCTCGGCAGTTGACTTAGAGAAGATTAAAATGTCGTCGATGAAAACTAGAACAAATTTATTTAGGACATCGCGGAATACTCGATTCATCAAATCGACAAAATAAGCTGGAGCATTTCATAAGCCTAACAACATTACTAACCATTCATAAAATATGTCTGGACCTCTGAAAGCTGTCAAAGGAACACACTCTTCAGCAATATGCAGTTGATGGAAACCTGTAGCTAGGTCCATTATAGAAAATACTTTTGCTCCATTCAAACGGTCCAATAAATCATCTATACGGGGCAATGAATATTTATTCTTGAGTGTCTGCTTATTTAAATCTCGGTAATCCACACATAGTCTGAGTGTACCGTCTGACTTCGGGACAAACACTACTGCTGCTCCCCAATTTGAAAAGCTAGGCCTGATCAGACCTTTCCATAAAAGCTATTTAGTTTGATTGCCCAATTCTTCTTTCTCTTTCCATGTCATTCTTTGAATAGGATGTACCACTGGCCTTGCATTCGGAACAAAATCAATCCTGAAGTCAATTTCTCTTCGCGGAGGTAAGCTATCAACTTCTTCGAACACATCCACATAATTCTTAACGGTAGGAATATTTTCAATGGCAGTGGGAGAAACTTCAAGAGCAGCCCAAAATTCTTTTCTGTCTGAATCTTAGCCTACACAAGGTATAACAATATTGGCAAGCTTAGTTTTAACTTTGACCACTCTTTCTGCACATCTAACCTCGGCTTTATGTTTAGTTAGCCAATCGAGCCCATGAATGATGTCAAATTCAGAAAAATCCATAACGATCAAGGTACACGGAAACCGATAATGGGAAAAAGAGATGGGCACTTTACAACACAAACCAAGGACAAGAGAACCACCGTTTGGATTATGAATCATAATCGATTCTTTGAGATTCCTTAATTTTAGATTTAGCTTCTTGACCGTATTACTCGAAATGAAGCTTTGCGATGCGCCCGTATCAAACAATACTGTAACGGGAATATTGTTGATAGTGAGAGTGCCTTCCAAAACATCTGGCCTTTGCTGACTAGCTGAGGGTGTTGGAGTTTCTGCTACTTCGTTTATATGAGCTACTTTGGTCCCCTTTAAAAGCTGGCAATCTTTGGCGAGATGACCAGTCTGATGGCAATTATTGCACTCCCCTTCTCTCTCTAAACTTCTTGTTGGATTTAGGTCCATCCCTTTTTTGTATTGTTTTAGAGATCTGCAATATATTGCCAAATGTCCTTGCTTATCGCAGTTAGAGCATGTGGCAGTCGTTAATGGTTCTTTCTTAGATCTTGGCCTTTTCTTATTGACTTTCGGCTTCTTACTGACCTCAGGCTTTGTACTTGCCTTAGGGCTATCAGTTTCAAACTTCCTTTTGCTGCTAGAGCTGCCTTCTTCTTCATCTTCTCAACCATGTTGTTTATCATTATGCTCATAGCGATAAGTCATTTGTATCATTTCAGAAAAAGGGAGATTCACATGAGCAAGTACTCTACCTTCGAATTTCTTTTGAAGTCCTTTGATAAATCTCATATTCTTCCTTATAGGATCTTGAACTAGTTTTGAGGCAAAGCGAGAAAGTTCATTGAATTTATTCTGATATTCTTGGATGGTCGTATCTCCTTGTTTCAAATTATAAAACTCATCATATAGTCGCTCAGTTGCTTCTGGAGGAATAAATCTTTCTTTGAACATTTCTTTGAATATATCCCAGGTAATATTACCTTCTGTATTTTCCTCAGTAACAGTTTCCCACCAGATTAAAGCTTCGTCGCCAGTAATCTTTTCTGATCATCTCTCAGCTTTAAGCCTCCAAAAATTCTCTCAGCAGAACGCATCCACGCTTGTGTTTCAATACGGATTCTTTGCCCGAGAATTGAACTCCACCCAGATTTCGATACTTCATTACTAGAGCTTCTAAATCTGGTTCTGGTTGTGGGAGCACGATTGGCTCACTAGATTGTCGAACCATAGAATTACTTCTTTTGTTTCTACCACTCATTTCTACTATGTCTGCAAATAGCAGAATAAGAGTCAGGTCAACAGAATAGATATTGTAAAGCATAGAGACATATATTTAAATGTAAATGAATCTACGGGGGATGTATTCATTCTGCTATACTCAGTCTAGGACATTACTAGACTTATCTATAATGAGTCATTCGTTTTAGAATACTGTTGATTCTACTTCTGTCCGGTTTATTTATATGTTATATTCCGAGCTAAGTTTAACCAAAGCTCTGATACCAACTGTGATAACCCCAAACTCCCGTAGTACGAAAGCAAGGATAATCATTGGAATATAACACATAAACAATAACAGCAGAATAGAAATATAGAATTACAGCAGATAATGTACATCAAATTACACTGGGAATAATATATCATCGGAGTTACACAGCATGATAGGATCATACTTAGAACACAATACAGTTTTCAACTTAATATAAAATGTCTACATCGAAATCAAACATTATATACTAAATGAAATCTGAACAGCATAATAGAAATGAGAGGATACATCTTCAGCTCCATAGCTATCTAGAATGAGTCTGCTAAACTTGTATACAAGGCTGCCCATGTGGAAAAGAGGGCACCCAAGTTTGCAAAGTGAAACAAACTACGAGTCAGTCATGAGAATGGTATGAGAAATCTTCTACAACCTATTTAATAATAAGGATAATCACGGGACCACGCTGCTAACATGGAACGAGTTTACTCCATTTGATTGCCAGTGCATAAGTAAAGTAAATCGTTAAACAATGCAATGCTTTTTAGAAAAATGAAACCATTATAAGACTCAAGTCCCATCACACAATGCAACGCAAACCGGATGATAGAGTTTTACCTTATAATGGTCAAAAATGCTTGATACGATAAAAATGGATTTGATATTATTATTAGTGTATATATATTTCAAAAACATTTCCATCATAATGTATCAATCATAAGCGGCATAGCTACTATATACTATGTCGCCAAATATAGGTTTACAATCAAAACCGTATGGGTCGTATTAGAAGTTGGATTTCCATCATGAACCAAGGCAAGGGATCGTCCTTACCGAATTTGAGACTCTTTAGCCAAAGTCTCAGGATACAGCCGCAACTGCACCTAGGAGCGCCAGGGTCGGTCCACAAATATGTTAGTGGATTGGTTATGCCTGAACAATACGTCTCCCCGCCCTATGGGGCGTAAATTGAGCCACTAGGGACTCAATATCTGAGGTACCTAACTTTCCATCATCCACATAAGTAAAAATATCTGGGCTTGTAAAACTCATACACGACTTCTAGCTAGAAAAAAAAGCATGTTCTCCCTGGGGTTCTTCTCACGTTTCTGGTTCATACCGGGGTGTGAGGCTCGCGAAGTAACGCTATACACAAAGATATGCTACAATGAAGATGTGCTTTGATCATCAACCACAAGGTTCTGCTTTTCAACAATAAGCCTTGATCATTTGCATCTTGGCATGCCACACTGACAATTCACGTCATGCGATCGATAACTATCAATATATAACCTCTAAGCTCGTGCCTCTCAGAGAAGGGTGTTAAGCAAGAGAATGAATTCTCCGCCACCAAACAGATATATATTAAGTAGAAATCAATCATTATAGAGTAAAATCCAATGTCAGACATACATCCATTTACAAGTCCGTTCTGGGTCTGAACGATATCGGAGAAACCTTATTCCTCGTCTTATATGTCCAATACGGAAGAGAGGTGCTCGCTAATCCGGACAATCAACAAGTACATCCGGACAACTACCACTGTAACCCTTTCCTGGGAGTAAATCAGTCCAGGGCATCAGTAGTCATCCATTCGATGTAAAGATCGCCGGTCTTCAATCACCGTCTTCAAATCTTCGACTTCCGATCGTCGTATAATTATTTGAAATGAGAGTTAACTAGGACTTTTCAAATAATTCTCGAATATATATAATTTAAATCATTCCTTTTCATTCCATATTGTATATAATAATTTATAACGATTTATCGCAATTTTTATTTATTTAAAAATAGTCATTTTCAATTAAACGACGCTTCGGGTCATTACATGGCCCTGGCGCTGTTTTCACCAAAATTTGATTTACACATTTCTCAAAATCTAACCGTTGGATCTTAGCGAATTTTATATCATTGGAAAGATCTTCCCAAAGTGGTCCTAACGGTTCCAGTTTTGGGAAAATCCGACGGTCGGATCTTTCGGTATAATCGTTTAAAGTTACGATTTCAAAACGCGAACTACAGCAACGCGATTCGTTTTATTTTAATTTATATTTATATATAAATATATAAATATAAATCGTTCGACGATTTCAACACCATTTTCAATTCAACATTGATTTCTTTTATATATGAAATCATATATTACATTAAAAATGAAAATTTTAATGTTAATACCATTTCTTCCAACATTGAATCTTTTGTATGATTCATATATTACATAAAAATGTAATTTATTTTATCCTTCATTTATTACATTAAAAATGAAATCTTTTATTCATTTCTTTTGATTACATTAAAAATATAATTTTTTTCCCACTGATGACATTAAAAATGTAATCTTTATTCTATATATTATTACATTGAAAAATGTAACTTTTTATTTCAATATATTATTACATTGAAAAACGTAAATTTTCATTTCAATATATGATTACATTAAAAAATGTAACTTTTTCTTTCAATCTTGATTACATTGAAAATGCAACTTTTTATTTCAGTCTTGATTACATTGAAAATGTAAATTTTTATTTCAGTCTTGATTACATTGAAAAATGTAACTTTTTATTGCAGTCTTGATTACATTGAAAAATGTAACTTTTTATTTCAATCTTGATTACATTGAAAAATGTAACTTTTTATTTCAATCTTGATTACTCTTGATTACATTGAAAAATGTAACTTTTCATTTCAATCTTGATTACATTGAAAATGTAACTTTTTATTTCAATCATGATTACATTGAAAAATGTAACTTTTTATTTCAATCTTGATTACACTGAAAAATGTAACTTTTTATTTCAATCTTGATTACATTAAAAAATGTAACTTTTTATTTCAATCTTGATTACGCTGAAAATGTAACTTTTCATTTCAATCTTGATTACGCTGAAAATGTAACTTTTTATTTCAATCTTGATTACGCTGAAAATGTAACTTTTTATTTCAATCTTGATTACATTGAAAAATGTAACTTTTTATTTCAATCTTGATTACATTAAAAAAATGTAACTTTTCATTTCAATCTTGATTACATTGAAAATGTAAAATTTTATTTCAGTCTTGATTACATTGAAAAATGTAACTTTTTATTGCAGTCTTGATTACATTGAAAAATATAACTTTTTATTTCAATCTTGATTACATTGAAAAATGTAACTTTTTATTTCAATCTTGATTACATTGAAAAATGTAACTTTTTATTTCAATCTTGTTTACATTAAAAAATGTAACTTTTCATTTCAATCTTGATTACGCTGAAAATGTAACTTTTAATTTCAATCTTGATTACATTGAAAATGTAACTTTTTATTTCAATCTTGATTACATTAAATAATGTAACTTTTTATTTCAATCTTGATTACATTGGAAAATGTAACTTTTTATTTCAATCTTGATTACATTGAAAAATGTAACTTTTTATTTCAATCTTGATCACATTAACAAAATATGTCTTTTTATTTCAATTTTGATTACATTGAAAAATGTAACTTTTAATTTCAATATATGATTACATTGAAAATTGTAAATTTTCATTTCATTCTTTATTTACATTGAAAAATGGAAATTTCTCTTTCGTTCTTTGTTTACATTGAAAAATGTAAATTTCTATTTCATATTATTTATTTACATTGAAAAATGTAAATTTCTATTTCATATTATTTATTTACATTGAAGAATGTAAATTTCTATTTTATATTATTTATTTACATTGAAGAATGTAAATTTCTATTTCATATTATTTATTTGCATTGAAGGATGTAAATTTCTATTTCATATTATTTATTTACATTAAAGAATGTAAATTTCTATTTCATATTATTTATTTACATTGAAGAATGTAAATTTCTATTTCATATTATTTATTTACATTGAAAAATGTAAATTTCTAATCATTCTTTTGTTTACATTGAAAACTGTAAATTTCTATCATTCTTTATTACATAAAAAAAGATGTAATCTTTCTAATGAAATCTTTATTTCATTAAAAATGTAAACTTTTATTTCAATCTATTATTACATTGGAAAAATGTAATCTTCCTAATGAAATCTTTTATTTCATTAAAAATGTAAACTTCAAGGAAAAACATATTTTGAATAGCAATGGACATTTTTAATGTTTCATTTACATTAAAAATGTAAATCCCAATATCATTATATTTTATTTTCAAGATATTTATTTTTAACATTGCATTTACATTAAAAATGTATATGTCAATGCCAATACATTTTATTTATCAATGTTTATTTTTAATGTTGTACATATATTAAAAATGTAAATTCCATATCAATACATTTCTATTTCAAATGTGTTTATTTTTAATGTTATTTACATTAAAAATGTAAAATTTCATATCAATACATTTCCTTTTCAAGTGTGTTTATTTTTAATGTTGCATTACAATAAAAATGTAAATCTCCAATGTAAATACATTTTTATATCAAAATGTTTTATTTTAATGTTTCATATACATAAAAAAGTAAAATCTAATATCAAAACATTTTTGTTCAAAATGTTTATTTATTTAATGTTGCATTTACAGTTAAAATGTAAAATGCAATGTAAACATATTTTATATGACAATGTTTATTTATACTGTTTTATTTACATTAAAAATGTAAATTTCAAATGTAAATACATTTTTATTTAACAAATGACTATTTTTGATTTACAACAAAACATGAATTCTATGTTGACATATAATGATCATTTTCATATATGTATATGAAAAATATAATTTTCATATTATTCAAACAATTAATATATAATAACATGAATATTTATAACACAAGAATATTTCAAAAAAATTTGGCAGCATGACGGTAGGATAATTAAAACCGGCACTATCCCGATGTACGGCTCATCGCACTACCTTAGGCATCGCGGCGTTTACATGGGGTTTAATTTCCTAGTACATTTTTCTAAGCAGTCTAATGCCACAATATCAATCAATTTCATATTTCAACCACAATCAAACACCAAAAATCAACCAATTACATACCACAAAAAAAAAATCAAGTCGTCCATGGTCGGTGGACGATGGGTGTCGGGAGTTTCTAAACTCCGTCTGCATCCTAATATAATTTTATTTAATTAATTCGAATTCAGAAATCTCACATTGATTTGGTGATGTCTAAAATTGTAGTAAGCTCCAAAAATTCTCTGGTCTCTTTCAGAATGTCGTGTACAATGCTACGAGTCCAACGTCTCCTATTGCATCGAATTTCGTTATCGTATGATAAAGATACGAATTTTAAAGGCTCATAACATTTTAGAAATTAATTAAGGGATAAATTAAACTAAAAATCAACCTTTTCTCCTACAATGATCTCAGTCTAACAGATTTAAAATTGGTTCGATCCTAGGGTTAGCTTTTGCACGCGGATGGAGGCATGGGGTGTCGATCAAGTTGTGCCATGGAAGGAAGCTTGGAGGCGCGCACCTATTGGTGGCGGCGATGGTGAACTCGACGGCAGGGATGGACCGTGGCGGCGCGATGAACGGTGCTACTTCGGGGCGACGGATCTCAGTGGATACTCCACTATAAATGAAACGACCCGAACTTCCGTACCCTTTGAGTCGACTAATCACACCACACGTCCAACCCAAATTGCACAGAAACCTGAATCATTATTAGAAAGAAGTTAGAGAATGAGAAATAGAAAGAAAGAAATATTAGAATAGAAGAAAACGAAGATTCACAAACTCACCGCGGAACGAATAGAATATATAATATAACATAACTTTTGAAATACAAAACAATAACTGTATATACATACCATCATCAGAGCACAACGATTATCCCTGGAACAGTTATAAACACCTGTTTCCAGATACAACATAGTACACAGCAGAAAATATGATAGTCTATAGCTAACTGGTGAAGCCTCCTGCTTCAAGCTCCTCCAAGTGAATCTGAAAAATCCCGACTACTTGACTGCCCGTACAAATTTGGGCAGCCAAGAGTTTTAGGGAAAACAAACAAAATAACTCTGGGTCAGTCATGGGACTGGTGTGAGTAAACTCCAACCATTTGTTAACTTTAAAAAATCCTTTCGAAAGAAATGATAATCGTAAGACCGATCCACACATAAACACGGATGGTTTTTATCTTACGATAACCAAAATTATTTTTGATATCAAAACCAGTGATATTATAATAATGTCTACATCAAATAAATAGAATCTAGCGGAACGCTTGCATCTCACGCTCCATATATAATATAAAATCGAAAACCGCAGGGCGCTTATTGGATATTGGATTTCCAACATGACAAGGTATGGGACCACCTGCCGATAGTGTATCTCTAGAGACGAATACACTGGGTTCAACAAGAACGTCTTGCAACCCGGCCTATACATGACCGACCACTCATTTCGCTTGAGTGTATTGAATGTATATCACCAACGGTTGGGATCAGCAACCGTCTCCCGATAGGGACAGCATCGATAGATTAAAAAACAAATGGAATTTCTCTAGATAGGCGATTATACATCCTAATGGGTGCTACCCACATAGCCATGCTGCCTGCTCGATTTTTGTCAAATTCCAGGTTGCGAGGCTTGAGGCTTGATTCCAGAACAGCTGGACACCATTCACTTTGAATGCCACATCGTCAGATCCATCGGAAATCACTAATTGATTCCCACAAAAATACTCAGTTTGTGAGGCTAAAGAAGTTTCCCTTCTATGCCACCAACTTCATACGTTTGAAAGAATCCACGTACGTAACTCCTTTGGAAATACTTTGTCCGACACTCGTCCATACAAGTTGTCCTGGGTCTGGACATACCGAAGGCACTATTCCGTACATCCATCTTAGGCACTGTTATCTAAGACTTATACAATAGCCCTTGCACTTTACTCCGTCTTCAATTATCTTTGACATATATGATTCGCACCGTTTATGCCAATACAGAGTGGTTCTTTGGATAATAATCCAACCAGTCTCTCCATATTAACAATGTTAAAATGGTCAAAAACTTTGATAGTCGGTGAGTTAACTATCAAAGAAAAACAAGTGTGCAAACAACGATATCATTTCCAAATGGAAATTATATCGATCAATCATCATTTAACATTTATCTCTTTAGTTCATAAATTTACTTATCTCATGTTTCTATATATTCTAAATTCTTATTTCTATTATCAGAAAACATTTCTGATTCTCGTTTGGAAAACATTTCCAAAACTCCTTCATGATCAAACCTTACCATTCCTTAGTTAAGAAGGAAGTCAATCAAGTTGGGGTATAATTACCTCTCAGACCATAACTGAACAACGTTTTAACTTTGAAATGGTCAAAGTTTATCTTTTAAATCTTTAACAACTTCTTATGTAACTCTTGGATTCGAATCTAAGAACACACTTCCTTTACAGAAAAATGTTGATTATAACGGTAGCGTTAAATTCGCTATCTCGAATTTACAAAACATTTATTACAATTTATATTCCAAATGTTGGAATAAAACTCATCATTTCCATTCTAAACGATTATCCATTTCCCTTCCTTATTCAAATTCCACTTCGATTTCATATTTCAAATCTAAAATTTCTTTTATTGATATTTCATTTGCAAAATATTTTCATTAAACCATTATTCACTTAGATTGTGAATATAATCCTTTTATACACAATTTGATTACATACTTATAAATACTATCTTAAATCCAAATTTTTATTTATAACTTCTATTCAGAATTATATAACTCTCATTTCTTTTATTTTTTATTTAATCATTTAAAATCTCGTTTAACATTTCCTTAAAAAAAATCTAAGTTTAAATCTCATTTCAAATATTTGCTTCAAAACCCATTTCCACTTCACTATATAAATTCAAATTTGAATTTATATTTCAATGTATCCAATGATAAATAATTCAATTAATATATATTCTCATTCATAAACAAATTCTTGATTCATTCATTTGAACAGTTTTTCTATTTTTAATTCTATTCAAAATTTAAATTTCTATTTTTGAAAATAAATTTTCTTTTAAAACTCAAGTTCTCTTTTCTATATTCGAAAAATATTTTTACGGTATTTAAATACCAAAATTCTGGGCCATGGGGCTCAAACACAACAAAGTCAATCACTGACTATATATCACACCACACATCAAAATCGAGGAGAAACAGTAATATAAATATTGAGGAACCCAGTTGGGTCCCTCCAACCTGTTTTCCCTGCATACACAGATGTTAATAACATCAATAATATTATTTCAATCAATATGAAATATCAGAACTAATAATCGATCAATGATGTAATCATATCAACCAATTTTATCAACCATTTCAACCAAGCAACCATTTCACAGTATAAATTTATTTTAAATAAATTTAAAATTTGTTTATATAAAAATATAAACAAAGCAGAGTTTAGTGAGTTTACTCACCTCGGTTTGCAGTTGACGATTCTGCTTTTAAAATCAAACAGATGTTTGATTTTGTCACGGAATTCCAGTAGCTCCGTTCTCATCCTCGTCAGTGTTATAGCGTAGATTATGTTGCTACGATTCCAAGTGATCGGTCGTGTTCAATTCACTATTATCGGTTATAAGCCGTCATCATCGGTTATCACCCACTTTAACATCTTCAGCTCACCACCACGCTCGCACCAACCTTAACCACCAACTTCCATTCCCTTTTTGGTGTACTTCGTTGCCAAGAAAAATTCAACTCCAGGACCCAAATTCACAAACATATCCACACAATCATGCTCCTTATACTTCCGCCTTCCTTCAGTTAAATCCCAATAAACTCATCACCGTCATCCTCCTTAATTAACTGACCAATACCGTCCCTGAACCTTTCGTTAAAACATTTCCATCTACATATCACCAGGCCTTATTATATATAATATAAAAGATTATTAAAATGTTTAAATACCTTCATATCCGGCTTCACCTTTTGCTTCAGAAAATAGTCGCACAATATTTTGGTTCCTTCTCCTCCCCACATTTCTTTATGCTTTTACCAACCATTCATACCAGAACGCCACCTTTTATCCAACATCAACATTCCCAACGCCACCCCAAGACCAGCTCCAATGTGACACCTCAACATACCCAACGCCACCTTCTTTCTAACATCAACATACCCAATGCCATACAAACACCACAAAACCAAAATACCCCTGGCCTTCCTCACGTATACTTCCAACACGTGATGCAACAGCACTACATGGGACGCACTTGAACTTCTCCTGTACAAAAGCTCAAAACCAAGAACTTGCGGCTCCCTTTGGACACCATCTCTCCATGATTTAATCACCCAAATTAACCATCCACAACTCCATGCCAAACACGGTAACTCCCCTCCATCTTTACCACAGACCTCTTCGCAAAATACCCTACAACTCGCATCACTCCCTCTCGCGACCAAAACCCGAGGCCAACCCATCAACGAACGCGCCAAAACTCCAGGACTGTGGCCCGAAACCGCATGAAAAGGAAACCCCGTCGTTGGCAGCAGCTTCCCCAATTTTTCCCAAATCTAAACGTTGATTCGCCCTTCACAACTCCAATAGGATTTGAAGAAAAAGTCATCGGAATTTCACTGATACCAGTTTTGCAAATTTCCGATTTTGTTATTTGATTTTGATTTCGTAAAACGCGATTTTCATTTTATTGAAGAAAATTGTCGAAGTGAGGAACTAAGAGGGAAAACAAATTGGGAATTTCAGGTGAAGGGGATATGTATTTATAATAGTGATTTCCTTGGCAAGCACGGATGATAAGGCGTGGAGAGCACGTTGTTATGAAAGCCTTGGAGAGCACGGCAAGAAAAGTTTGGCACACACGGGGTTTGTTATTTACTTGGCGAGCACTTGAAGGACACGCTGTTTTGAATGGGAACAGTAGCCGCCATCTTTGACTGGAAATGAATGAATAATCATATGAATGAACAGTTTGTTTAGTGATTAAAAAGCTAATCTTGGTGTAAAAAAGTATTCTGAACCCAATGGAACAAGTTTCGTCGAATTCCGACATCGTTTGGAAAAATTTCCTTTATAAAACCAGAAATCAACACACGTTTAAATTTTTCATGATCACCAGATAAATCGAAACAATCTGAAACTTTGAAATCTTACAATATTCTTCGATACGAACCCAACGGCACCAGTTTCATCGCATTCTGAGACGGTTTCCCCGATAGGCTATTTTTACGCGCACTGCAATGCCATTTTCGATACCAAATTTGCCGGTCTCTAAAAATAAAAAATAAAATATCTATCCTGACTCTAATCGATGATACGAACTCAACGGGACTGGTTTTGTGGCCTAATTCGATCGTCTGTTCAAGTTACACTCAAATATATCTTTATTAATTGAATTACGCGCTATAGAATTTGAACAGACGTTTACGGCTACCGTGATCACATACGACACCGGTTTTCCACGCAATTTGATTTTCTGACAATAATTTGGCGATACGGTTCTAATGAAACTGATTTCGTCGAAATCTGAGTCCGTTTGCAAAACGGCCATTTTAAAGGTCGATATCGATTTCCATAGCGTTTTTTCCAAAATTTGATTTGGCCATAACTTAGAAATTACAACATGAAATCTGGATTTTTTTCTTTCATATGAAAGTTATCATCAATACGGTTCCAACGTTTCTCGTTTCATAGAAATCCGACTTATATCGGATCCTGTATTCTCAGTTGAAGTTCAAAACTCCATATTACGAACTGCCGCGCGTTTTCGAGCTCATTTTAAATAAATTAACGTTCAAACTTCGTTTTATAAATAAATTCGTATATATAATTCAGATAAAATATTTAAACCCATTTAAATATTCAGAATTCAACGGCTGAAAATCCGGGTCGTTACAATAAATCCCCAAATCGGTATGGATTTAAAGCTGATGAAGAGCACTCCAAAATCCTCAAAAGGATGGGACGATTTTGTTGAGTGGTTTGGGATCAATCGGAGGAGAAAGGCGTGAGGTTTTTGGCCATTAAAATCGATCGTGGTCGCGGTATAACGATAGTATAGGGTTTAGTATATACGGCGTATTTATATGTATACGTATTTTATTTTATTTAATTCTTTTAATTTTGATATAATTTCTATATCGCTCCGAATTCCAAATCAAACCAAACGAGTGTCGCCCCTAGCTAAATACCCCCATTCCGAACACAATGGGATATGTTTCGTAGGCCCATTCGACTGTTTCAGTCAGTTATTCTTCAAATTAAATAATAAAACATTTAATTATTTAATTTGATCGAACATTTGAATTACCGGGGCCATATACTGACTCCAAAAATTCCCAAAAAATAAATCTAGCTATGTTCTGACGATACGGTTCTAACAAAATTAATTTCGTCGAATTTGGAGACCGTTTGGAAAATGGTCATTTTCTGGTCGATCGAAATTGACCGAAACTGTCAAAACACATTTTCTTTTGCCACGCTTACATATTGATTCCAAAAATCACGAAAATTGGAATCCTGCAATAATTTGACATTCCAGATCCAACCAGGGTGGTTTCGTCGAAAACGGCGGTCGTTTGCAAAATGGCTATTTATACGGGCTATATATTATATTAAATTCCATAGCGACTATTCTGAATATTTAACTGGCCATAATTTTTGATTCCCGCTATGAAATTTCAATTTTTTGGATTCTTTAGAAAGATATTTTTAAACAGATTTTTATATTTTGTTTCACCAAAATTTGATTTATTTTGCATCATGTACAGTCAGTCAAAGTTTGAATTCAAATTTTCAAACTGTCGCACTATCCCTAACTCCTTTTAAAATTAAAATAAATATATTCTTTTAAACTTACGATTTAAATAAATTTTTATTCGTTATTATATAAAATAAATTATTTCAACTATTCAAAATTCAATAAAATAGCCAAACTAAAAAATTTAAATTTGTTTTGATTTTCCAGGTTGTTAGAGATTGTCAGTGTGGCATGTTTGACTTCCCCAAGTTAAATAATCATAGAAAAATGATTTATGAGATTATAACTAAGTGGATTTTTAATGAATCTTTAAATAGGTTGAAATGAGAATGTGATAATTTAAATTACCAAATGTGGGAAATGACCGAGAATGGAGTATCACCAGTTCTACTTCAGGCGATAGTTAAATCTTTAATTAGATTTGAACGTGAAATGGTAATTAATTTTACCGATAGCACAGTGGTGTTAGATATGGGGTACTACCAGTTTTGCTCCATGGGATGAATAGGTTGGGATTGGGATTAATATAATAAATGATTACTTCGGTAAGGCTCGGTAATCCCGACTAGTTTTATAAACCTTAATTTGGTTTAGAATTGTCAAAATATAAAATGAAATCTTTTGAAATGGATATCTAAAGGAAGATTAAAGAATAATTTTCAAAGAATTTATCTTTGATAAAATTAATGGCAACCTTTCCCTGAAAATGTGAGTATTTGAATAAAAGAATATTCTGAATTGGAATGAGGCGTATTATGTGTTTTTATAACACTTGATTATTGACTATAAAATAGCGAGTTATTCGGAAAGACCTGGTTTATCACATTCTGAATAATGAATACCATGACTAAAAGTCAATGATGAAGACGATGGTTAAAGACTGGGGTTCTTTACATCGTTTCGATGATTACTGATGTCTTGATTGGGCTGTACACCCAAGACAAGGTAATAAGTGGTGATCGCCCAGACGTACTTGGAGATCGACCGGATATGCAAAGACCTCTCTCCTGTATTGTACATATGGGACGAGGAATAAGGTGCCTACGGTTTCGTTCAGACCCATAATGGACTTGTAAATGGATGTGTGTCTGACATTGGATTTCATTCTATGTGGATTGATTTCTATTAAATATATATTTGTTTGGTGGCGGAGAATTTATTCTCTTGCTTAACACCCTTCTCTGAGACGTACAAGCTTAGAGGTTATATATTGATAGACATCAGTTGCATGACATCCGTTCCAAGGGTTGCCCATAGGTGTGATCCTGAGACATGTGCTAGAGTGTCTCGAATCAGTGAGGAGACATCCCATGCCTCTACTCATAGATGGAATCCAATTTCCAATATGCAACTTTTCGATTTTAGTTGTAAGCCTATATGGCGGCACAGTGGCATGGGACGCTCATGTCGTCTATGATTGATACATTTATATTTGAAGTTGTTTTATACACTACGCACTTATAATAGTATCAAATGATTTTTGTTTTAAACGTACCAAGCATGTTTGACTCTTATAAGGTAAAACTGTATCCTCCAGCTTGCGTTGCATTGTGTGATGGGACCTGAGTCTTATAATAGCTTCATTTTTCAAAAAGCATTGCGCTGTTTGTTTTATGCACTGGTATTCTTGGGATAAAACCGTTCCGTGTTATACGGCGTGGTCCCTTGATTTACTTTATTTTAAAGTAAGGTTTTAAATAACTGTTTTAGTTCTCACACCAGTCCCATGACTGACTCGGAGTTTATTGTTTCTACCTAAACTCTGGGTGCCCATATTTTCCACATGGTCAGTCGGTAGTTTTGGTTTTGCATATATTATTTTCTCAGGATTCTGGATCTACAGCTGGAGCTATATCGGAAAGCTTTGTATCCGTGTATATCTTTCAGTTGTGTTAATATTATTTTTCCGCTTCTTTGTAATTTAAATCTCTGATATTTTTATGTTGTACATTATTTATTTTTACTTTGATATCTTGTACTCTGATGTAAATTGTTGTAATAGCAATGAAATGTTTTATTGTTTGTGTTCTGATTTATCGTGTTCTCAACTCAATCCAGGCTTTCCCGTAAGGGGAAGTTTGGGTCGTTTCATCGTGGTACCAGAGCTTTGGCTTACAAAGCTCGAGAACAAGACACATTAGAACCGAACGAGAGAATTCATCAGAGATAGGATTAGTAATATCCTATAAGAATGACTCATTAGAGATATGGTTAGTAATACCCTAGAATGAGTTTAAAGAGTGCTATTTATTAAAAACAAATTTAGTTTTGAAATATTTGAGTATTTTATTTAATTTAATTTTGGGCTATCGAGTATATGAAGATTTTTCATATATGCCTAGCTAGCATATATTTGAAGTCTCAAATATACTAGGTAGATATAGAATCACACTCTAGTCTCCCGGAGATGATTCTGATGATGAGGTCTCATCATCAGTGTCTATGTTCGAGTTTCGAAAGTGGGGTATCTATATATTTCCAATTGACTGGTGTGAACAAAACTTAGTTAGAATTTATTGTTTGTAATTTAGCACTAAATATACGATTTTTAAGTATATATGTAAATGATATATGTTTGAAAATTTAACCAACTAATTGATTGTTGGTTGTGATATGTGATTTTAGTTTAACTAATAAAATTATTGGACTGGTAATTAATTTAACCAATAAGAGAATAAAAGGAAAATTTAGCCAAATCGAATCAAATATTGAACTGAATTGAAAATTGATTAGAAATGGACATATGTACATGTGTTTATATATAATGAACATGTCGTAGCATGGAAGCTAAGTAGAGGAATAAAATTGTATGCCCGAAAAATAGGTACATATTTACTGTATTTATTGGGGTTTTGACGATTTTATGAGACGATTGGCAAGTCGCTTGGCCTTTTCTTTTGGATTGATGAAGGCCCTGTGAGGCAAGTTGCGGTTTTACCGATCAGCCCGTACAAAGGAGGTTATGGCGAAATTTTTCGAAAATTTAGGGTGTTAGCCAAATTTTTGAGAAATTAGAAAATTCTTAGAAACTGAAAATTTGAAGAATGAAAACCAGGATGAAAGTTAAGTTGGTTAGTTAAACAACTTTCAGCTCCATTTCTATTCGAGGATGAAAAGATTTTAAGTGGGGGAGATTGTAACAACCCGGAATTTTAGAACCAATTTAAATTATTTTATTTTAGCTATTTTAATTGATTTTGAAAATTTAAAATGATTTATTTTAAATAATAACGATTTAAAATTTATTTAAATTGAAATTAGAATGTATAAATTTATTTTAATTATAAAATGAGCCTGAAATGGCGCGGTAGTTTGAATATTCGATTTTAAACTATGAGTGAATGTATAGAATTCAATATAAGTCAGAGTTGGACGAAACAAGTAATGTTAGAATCTGTTTAACTTTATCTTTCTAATGAATGTAAGAAATTGAGATTTCACATTGTAAATTGAAAGATATGTCCAGTTTAAAATTTGAAATAGTCGCTATGGAATTTATATATGTTTTTCAATATAATGTATAGCCCTTAAAATAGCCATTTTGCAAACGACCTCCGTTTTCAACGAAAACATTTTCGTTGGATCTAGAATATCAAATTATTGCTAGATTCCAATTTTCATGATTTTTGAAATTAATATGTGAGCACAGTAAATTTAAACGTATTTTGTCAATTCAGTTTAAATTTAATCGACCAGAAATTGACCGTTTTTCAAACGGTCTCCAAATTCGACGAAATTAGTTTTGTTAGGACCGTATCATCAAAAAATAGCCAAATTTATTTTTCTGGAATTTTTGGAGTCGAAATGTGGCCTCGGTAAATTAAAATGTACGTCGAAATCAATTTTGAACGTTACATTACTTTATATTTTAATTTAAACGAAAACTGATAGAATAGTAGAATTGGCTTACGGGACATATCCCATTGTGTTCTGAATAGGGGTAATTAGCTAGGGGCGACAGTCGGTGGGCTCAATTTGGAGTTAGAATGGAAACGTTGCTTTTTATGGAAATTAATATATATATATATTCTAATCCTAGTTTTTTTTACATAAAAAATAAAAAAACCCACAAAAACTCGTCGTTCACCCAGCCGCCCCTCCTCCGATCGCCACCGCGCCTCCCCCAGCACTGCCTGCAGCCGGCCGCCGCCTTCCCCGACCACCCCCTCCGCTCCTCCCTTCTCTCTCCATATCGAGAATCGAAGCCCCAAACCCCGGGAAACAATGCCTCCGCCCCCCTGGCCCACCGCCGCCTAGCCGCGCCTCCCCAGACTTGCAGTACCCCGACGCCGCCTTCCCCCACCCCCACCTCCGACCGTGGGTCCCCCAATCACCAATTTCCCCTTTTTCACTAATTTCAGTTTTTGCAAATAAGACCCAAACATTCTTTAGCCAATAACTCTCAAATCGTGCGCTTCTGGCCAAAACTCCAAAGTACCAAATTCGAAGAGGACGATTTTCTCTTCGATTTGGGTATGTGGAAGCCATATTTTGGAATGCGGAGCAGCCCGAAAAACGTGTTCAAAGTTAGCAGTCCGAATATTGTCTTTTCGCAAATTCCGGCGAATTGGAGCATTTTTGGAAGAAAGGCCACTAAGCAAAAGTTGTCTGGAATGGCGTATTTAAGCTTCAAAAAAGATGTTGTGAAGATTGGAGCTCGTTTGCAAATTTTGGAACCAAAACAGCAAATCAGAGCGTCAGAAAACAATGGCAAAGTGGATCCCAATGTTGGAACGCCTTCTCACTCAAATTATTTTATAGTTAAAATATCCTAGATTGCAGACGGGGCTCAGTACCTCCTGACACTATTTATTGTAAAAACCATGGTTGTTTGTTTGGATTGTATTGTGCAAATTTGGATTTTGGTTGTAAAATTGATTATGAATTGATTGTGGAATTGTTTGGATTGATTGTGATTGCTGCGTATGGCGCGAGCTAGTATCAGGAGAGGGTAATGCTAGACATTACTCCGGTTCTAATATCGCGCCGTTATAATGCCGAAATTTTCTGAAATAAACTATATAAAATATTCATGTGTTGAATAAAATGTTTGAACAATAAAAATATCATTTTTATTGTATAAATGAACTATATAGAATAGTCAAGTGTTGAAATAAATATTTTAACATTAAAAATATAATTTTTAACGTATATATGAACGACATAAAATCCTCCTGAAATGAAAACAAATATTCATTTACAAATCAAATGATTTGTTTATGTACACCCATTTAACTGACATTGATTGGAACAATAAATTTTACACATCGCCCAACTGCACAAATAATATTCAGTATTTGTTGGTTGAAACCCCATATGGGTATTGGGATGATATTTGACGTACACTAATCCCAATTGTTTAGTTGTATGCCAACCGATTGGTCGACAGACTGTTGTAAGCATTAATTATTTATATTTAATGTTTATGCAGTTGTGTAGTATACTCTGGATGATGGTTGATTGTGTATCATTATTGTTGTGTACATGTGATGTATGAAATCCATATAAATAAAATATATGGTAATTGATTGTGTTTGATTCCAATTCAGGAACAACAAATATTTTTAAATAACGAATATTTTAATATAATATTCAGTAAAGGATTAAAATGTGAATTTGATGTCTGATTTTGGGTGGACACGAAAATATTGAAATATGTGAAGCCGTATTGATTAGATATGCGCCATTGTGACGCGAACGATATTTATATCGATTTTATTCATTTTTAAAATGAATGTCGAAAAGGAAATGATTTCAAAATCTGATATTTTGAAAATATTATCATTTAAATATTATAATGATAAAAGTATTCAATTCTGATTTAAAATTGAAATGAAAGTGGGAATCGTTTTATAAACGAAATTATAAAATATGTTTTGAATGAAATCTATATTATATATATTATAATGGCCTGAATAGAACGCGCCACGCAGCGACCGTTCACGAATTTCGACCATTGACTTCAAATTGATGTAACAGGAGATCCGATAGTCGGATTCTCCTAAAACCGAAATAGTTGGGTTCGTATTAGAAAGAGCTTTCCAATGAATATAAGAGATTTGAAATCTAATGGTTGGATTTGGAATTATGTCCAACTAAAATTTGGAAAAGGTCGTTATGGATGCAGTTCAGTGGCTGTTATTGGAAACCGACTGTACGGGCCTTGACAAAAATTTTAAAAAATGTTAATAATTTGTGTAAAATCATAATAAATTATTTTGGAAAGAATTTGGATGAAAAATTCCACAGTTGTAAATATAAAAATATATTTTTATCAAAATGAACTAGCTATTAACTAGAAAGATAATCCAACGTTTTTAAATAAATAAACTGGATTTGTGAATAGTTTTAATCGAACCAGAATTTTCCAAGGTACGAATTGGAATGGGTTTGAATAGAAATCATCTTCGGGATATTTCGATATTGGATTTCGTGACTATACGGATATTGTGGAGGAATTTGAAAGATATATATATATCGTTATTCCCCATACGATATGTGTTGGTTTCAGAATTTGATATTGAATGTAAGCCGATATAATTTCTGTTTAGTGCCTTATATTTAATATCAAAGTGGATTTTGGTTTCGTCTTGAATGGTGTCTTTAGTAACATTGTTCTTAAACCCCATGTGAAAAGAATAAATCTTTTAATTAAGATTATTAGAGTTTCCAGTTATATTTAGTAAATGGAATGTGAATTGGGTTTATTGTGAACTGTGTTTTTAACAACATTCGTTCTTTAACCCGATTAACAGTGAAATGTGATTTGGAATATATAAATCCTTTATGAAGATTTAATGGAAATTTTCCAAAGTAAAGTTTTCCAATTTAATATATTAAATTGGAATTGAATGGAATTCGATTTAGTGATAATCGAAGTGAACTTCTGTGGAGGAAGACTTTTACTATATATGGAATTTAAAAGGCTTTGCCGTTATTCCATTTATATTATTAGTCGGATACGGAAATTGATATCGATTATGTATTTATATGTTTTCCGTGAAAATTCCATGGTTAATGGAATGTGATTTTGGGTTTATCGTGAACTGTGTTTTTAAATACATTGGTTCTTTAACCCAGTTAAAGACAAGATTACATGTTTAACATTGTATTTCGATTTGTATTGTTGATCTCTGATAAATATATATCTGTTTGGTGGCGGAGAATTTATTCTCTTGCTTAGCACCCTTCTCTGAGTAGTATGAGCTTAGAGGTTATATATCGGCAGAAATCAATGGTACGGTGCAGATTGTCAACGAGGCATGTTTGATTTCCCAAAGTTAAATAATCATAGTGTAATGATTTATGAGATTAAAACTAAGTGGAGTTTTAATGAATCTTTAAATAGATTGAAATGAGAATGTGATAATTTAAATTATCAAATTTGGGAAATGATCGAGAATGGAGTACCGCCAGTTTTACTTCGGGCGATAGTTAAATCTTTAAATAGATTTGAATGTGAAATGGTAATTAATTTTACCGATAGCACAGTGGTATTAGATATGGGGTACTACCAGTTTTGCTCCATGGGATGAATAGGTTGGGATTAGGATTAATATAATAAATGATTACTTCGATAAGGCTCGATAATCCCGACTAGTTTTATAAACCTTAATTTGGTTTAGAATTGTGAAAAGATAAAATGAAATTTTTTGAAACGGATATCCAAAAGTAGATTAAAGAATAATTTTCAAAGAATTTATCTTTGTTAAAATTAATGGGAACCTTTCCCGAAAAATGTGAATATTTGAATAAAAGAATGTTCTGAATTGGAATAAGGCATATGATGTGTTTTTATAGCACTTGATTATTGATTATAAAATACGTGAGTTATTTGGAAAGACGGGTTTATCCCATTATGAATAATGAATACGACGACTAAATGTCGACGACGAAGATGGTGGTTGAAGATCGGAGTTCTTCACATCGTTTGGATGATTATTGATGTCTTGATTAGGTTGTACACCCAAGACAAGGTAATAAGTAGTGATCGTCCAGACGTACTTGGAGATCGATCGGATATGCGAGGACCTCTCTCCTGTATTGGACATATGGGACGAGGAATAAGGTGCCTCCGGTTTCGCTCAGACCCAGAACGGACTTGTAAATGGATGTGTGTCTGACATTGGATTTCATTCTATGTGGATTGATTTCTATTAAATATATATCTGTTTGGTGGCGGAGAATTTATTCTCTTGCTTAACACCCTTCTCTGAGACGTACGAGCTTAGAGGTTATTTATTGATAGACATCAGTTGCGTTGCGTGAATTGTCAGTGTGGCCTGTTGAGATGCAAATGATCAAGGCTTTTTTTGGAAAAGCAAAGTCTTGTGGTTGATGATCAAAGCATGACTTTAATTAGCATAGATTTGTGTATAACATTAATTCGCGAGCCTCAAACGCGGTATGAGTCGAGAACGGAATAGTGACCGTTCGTTTCTTTCTAGCTAGAAGAGGTATCATGGTATGGAGCCCAGACATTTTTACTTATGTGGATGATGGATTGCGAGGCGCCTCGGATTGAGTCCCTAGTGGCTCTGGATATTGGCCGCTACTGACCGAGTGATAGGTCCGATAGGACCGGGAAATGTATTGTTCAGGAATAATTAATCCACTAAAGTATGTGTAGACCGGCCTTTCCGTTCCAAGGATTGGCCGTAGGTGTGATCCTGAAACATGTGCTAGAGTGTCTCGAACCGGTAAGGAGACATCCCTTGTCTCGACTCATAGATGGAATCCAATTTCCAATACGCAACTTTTCGGTTTTAGTTGTAAACCTATATGGCGGCATAGTGGCATGGGACGCTCATGTCGTCTATGATTGATACATTTATATTTAAAGTTGTTTTATACACTATGCACTTATAATAGTATCAAATGATTTTTGTTTTAAACATACCAAGCATGTTCGGCTATTATATGGTAAAACTCTATCCATCGGCTTGCGTTGCATTGTGTGATGGGACCTGAGTCTTATAATAGCTTCATTTTTCCAAAAAGCATTGCGCTGTTTGTTTTATGCTCTGGTATTCTTAGGAGAAAACCGTTCCGTGTTATACGGCGCAGTCTCTTGATTTACTCTATTTTAAAGTAAGGTTTTAAATAACTGTTTTAGTTCTCACACCCGTCCCATGACTGACTCGGAGTTTACTATTTCTACCTAAACTCTGGGTGCCCATATTTTCCACACGGGCAGTCGATAGTTTTGGTTTTGCAGATATTATTTTCCCAGGATCCTGGATCTACAGCTGGAGCTATATTCGGAAAGCTTTGTATCCGTGTATCTCTTTCAATTGTGTTATGTATTATTTTTCCGCTGCTTTGTAATTTAAATCTATGATATTTTTCTGTTTTACATTAATTATTTTTACTCTGATATATTTTACTCTGATGCAAATTGTTGTAATAGCAATGAAATGTTCTATTATTTGTGTTCTGATTGTCGTGTTCTCAACTCATTCCGGGCTTTCCCGTAAGGGGAAGTTTGGGTCGTTTCAATTCTTGTCATATCTTGAACATTGTTGATTTGATTTCTAAAATTTGAAGATTTGAAAGTTTAATGGAATTTCACACACCTCTGCTGTTTTGAGTTTCTTCTAATTCATTTCAGAAAAGCTTGAAATGTTATACTCATCACAGCACACTGCTAGTTCTCATTTGTGACAATTTCGTTTATTTTCAGATTGGCTTGGATATTTTGAATTCGCTTGAATCACAGTGATACATCTTGAAATTCATTTTTATTCATGATCATTATGGTTGAAATTTGTTTGTTTGAAATCATCTGAAATTCTTGATATTTTGAATCTTACACACCTCTTAGATTTGAAATTATTAGTCTTGTGTGACTGATTCATTATATCTCAAAACTTGACATTGGTTGAAGTGATTTTAAATAAATTGTTTTTTATTTTTTGAACCATGAATATCTCTTTTTAATTTTTTGGATCATGAATAGCTCCCAAGCTTGATGTAAATGATCTGAAATTACTCTTGTACTTGTCAAAATTACTTTGAAAATCTGGTCCTGAAACTCTCTGTTATTTCATGACCATATAACTTGAATATTTGTTTTTTTAAAATATATTTTTTGATCTTGGATCATGAATCATCTTTTGTGACGGTCATCTTGACAAATCTTATTTAAAATTGATTTTTGTGTTGCTCTGATATAGATTTGAAAATATTTTGGAAATTGCTTGTTTTAATTTGTTTGCTACTCTGATAAATGTACCTAATTTGTTGTCTTGTCTGCTTTGGATTTGTGATTAAAATTCTGTTGTCTGAGATATCCTTGTTTGTCTCCAGTGTCATGTTAAAATCCTCATTAATAGCGACATCAAGTGGTATCAGTTTAGAAGTGCTGAATTTATTTTTGCTGTATATATTTTTAATCTCTCTTGTCTTGTATAGATCTCCCAATTCTCTCTTGTAATTGATTTTTCAAATTTAAAATTATTTATTGATTATTCATTCAGAAATTGAAATCAATAACCAAAATGAACTGTATTTATAATTCATTAAATTATTATCAAATTTTGAAATTGTGATGAATTGTGACTACAGTATATTTCACAACAAGAGGAGATTTTATTTAGATTTTCATGATGGTTGAACAGTTATTGTAATACCTTTGAATTGGCAATTATTTCATGAACATCTTCTTTATCTACCATTATTCTGCCATCCATCATGATTTTATATTAATGTGGAGAGTTTAATATTTTTTAAATCATATTGAATAAACAGTGTAAATATTTTATGGAAATGTGACTATATTATTTTTTCAGAATTAGTGATAATTGAAAATATTCAATGATCCCGGTACAGTTGAGCATATTTCATAATGTGATTAATTTAGAAATTTATTTCACAAACCATTTCTGTACCTATCACATTTCTACCATCCATATTGGTTTCATATACTGAGGAGTTTTTCATTTTGGAATAGAAATAATAAAAATAAAATATTCATAAGTGTTTCTCTAACTGCACTTAAAAATCCAAGCTCTGGTTATGCATGGTTACGAGATTACTTATATTTAAGCAGCAATTGACCTCGTTTAAAAATCTAAGGTCTGGTTAGTGTGGTCAGTGTGCTCTTAAATCAAAAGAAAAAGAAAAGAAAATAATTTGAATAAATATTTTTTTTGAAATTATCCTCTGTATGTAAAAACCAGCCTATCAATCCATTTTTTCTAATTTGTGAAATGTTTTAATATCTTATGATGTATTATGATTTGATGATTGATAGATATTGGGATTTGAGATTATTTGATTGCGTTAGTTAAATTGAATTTATAATTATAGTCCAAATCTATCACTGTTTTTGTGCTTCATTTTTATAAAAGTTCTTTTGAAAATAATTGGAATCATATTTTTTAACTCTCTCCATTTACATAAATTTTATCGTAAATCCGTCATTCTCTACAATGTGAAATATGCCACTAATTCTTAGAATATTATGATTTTTGTTTGACTGATTGAGATTTGTGATGATCGTTCTTCTTATTAAGCTGATATTAATTTTAGTCATTTTTCATCTATATTTTAATGTCTATAGCCTTTTGATGATAACAAAAGGGGGAGAATGGGTTGAGATTTTGATTCATGAGTGAATATTTTATAAATTTTTTAATATTGAAAATTCCATTCATTTTTCATTCTTTTCACTCATGGACAGTTATAGGGGGAGTTTCTGTTGTAGGGGGAGCGAACAAATAGGGTGAGTTCAATATTCACTGTCAAACACATTTATTATATTCAAAATCTTAATATTTGTTCGTCATCATCAAAAAGGGGGAGATTGTTGTATATAACGTTGTTGTATTTAACAATTATATGATTTTTGTTTGATGATAGAAACCAAATAAATATTATTTTAAATGTGTTTGTTATTGTACCGTTTCATATATACATCACGGACATGAATATAATATTTACATTTAAATGGAATAATACTGCACAAGAATTAAACATTCATACAGTACTTTATTTGAATATAATATTTTATTTCGACATTTAAATAGTACAAATTTTATAACTCCATTATTTGTACACTTCAGTAATACAACACATTTCACATTCAATTTCTGTTACATCGGTTCCTCTCTACGACACTCAATCACAGTTATAAAGTCACTTGTTTATATATTGACACATATACATACTAACACTCATATACACTTGTCTTTCAATCTTCTGTCTTCACAGCTCACAGTCAGTCCAGTCATCATCTGTTTACCAGTCACATGAAACAGAAACACACACAGTACACTACAATAGAAATGAATCTGAAGTGCATACAAATATAAATTTATTTTTAAATTTTATATACCTCAGAATTTCGGTGTGTTTCTCATCATTTTTCATGACTTGATCTGATTTATATATCCATCCAACTGTGTCTAGATAGCTTGTGATATTCACAGTGATACACTGTAAATACAACAACGTAGACAATATGTATATACATATTACAGTGCAGAGACAAGAAAACTATTTTGAATGGCTGCATATACACACGTGTATGAATATACACGCGTGAACTGCCTCGCCAATCAAAATGCAGTATAGCAACTGAGGAGCGGCCACATGGACCAACTCGACTTAGTGCACACGTATATGGTGATACATACACAAGCATAACAATGTAAAGTGGTCGAGCAGCAATGTGAACAAGTGGATGGTACAAGACATGAATGCATGCCATTTCAAGCTCAATGTATACAAAGCACAAATGCAATACTGGAACAACACAACATGGTCGAGACAGCTCAACAAGCACAAATGGTCGAGCATTATAGATATAGTGGAGAAGGACATGATATGGGTGCAGCAGCAACAATCATGGTGCACATCAATATAGGTTCAGCACAAAATGTATACAAGCCAAGTGAACACATGTACATGCAAGAACAAATTCGACACAACAATACATGGAGCCAACAGCAAGTGCAAGATGTATACAAGAATATCAAAACAGTGACATGGCTGTGTGCATGAATGTGCACATATATTCAAGTTCACACAGAATAGTGTTGTTGCTTGTGAAGCATTGGTTGTTGCTTGTGTTCTTACGGTAAGATTTTGGGTTGATTATTGCTTATGCGTCTTGGTTGTGTATTACGGCCGTTGCTTGATTGTTGGTCGTTGTTTTTTTGTTTGGTGTATCGACTGGGTGTTAGCTATTGTACTAGTGTGGATGATTAGCGTGTAGAGAGGTTTATCTGGTTTCAGCTGCTTTTTGCTGTTGTACCTTAGTGGTTGATGAACTTGGCTTGAAGGTATAAATTGATCTATGTGGCTTAAAATTGGAGCTGTTTCTGATTACTGGTAATAGCCACGAAGCTGAACTATCTTTGTTTCTTAGTCGCTATTTCTGGTGTGTTGGTAATGGCCATTGAGCAGTGCATGTTCAAGTAAAATATGTGTTTGTACACTCGGTCTGCTTGCAGCCTTTTATAGTTTATACTGTGTAATTGCAATGTGTAGCATTGTGTAATGATTTTTTTCATCCTTCTAGCTAAATTCTGTAACTCATCTCACCTCACGTGATAGTAAACAACAATTTGGGACGTAGTTAGGACAAAAACATGTTTGTAGCAGATAAACGATCAGCCTATCTCCTGTTATATTATGTACTCATTACTTGTTATAATAAAAAAATGTTACAGACCACTATAAAAACTGGATGTAAGTACTTAATGTTCCTTTTTATTTAATTTTTTTTTTAACCTCGCGTCACTTATTAATTTTTATTTTTTATTTTTTTATTTTTATTTGCGTCACTTATTAAATTATTCTAATCTAATTTAGTAAAATTTATTTATATTAATTTAAGTTAATTACCAAATATATGTGTGTGTAATTAATTTAAGGATTTTAACAACATTTCAAACAACTTTAAATGATCAAAAATCAACATTTTGAGAAAGCTTTCGGCTCCACTTTTTCCCTTTAAACTACATATTTTTATAAACCAAAATTAAAAATGATTTTATTATCATTTAAATTAAAAGAGGACTACTTTAATTATACAATCATTATTTGAATATTTGAAATTAATTAGATATTTGTAGATCAAAGCAATAAAACTTTAAGATGTTACAATTAGTATAGTGTTCATGTATTTCATCAAAGCATTAATACCTTTTTGGCCTTTAATCTTCCGCACTCATGTATCTTGGAGATAGTTTCTAGTACATGGCCATGTTTCGAATGGCTAGGTAAATATTCTTCATGGAGTCAGTTGGTTCTCATTCCAAGCCACCATGAACCTTATTTTAGGGGTCTTCTATCATTCCCCCACTTAGTTGTTTTTCCTCATATTGTTATTATTATTTTTCTTACCACCATTATTCTTGTTACTTTCATTTGTCTTTACTACTAAATTAAGAAGTTCTCTTGATATTATGAGACGACCCCAAACCCCGTACTGACGGTGGCAAGGGCAATTCTTGGAATATAACACAGAAACAGATAATAGCATAACATAATTAAATAAATACACCAGATAATGAATAATAGAATATACTAGATAAGAGTAATCATCAGAGTTACACAGCATACAGGATCATACTTAGTACAAATACAGTTCAACTATACATATATGTCTACAACGGAAATAAACAAAATATGTACAATAGGAGCTGAACATCATAAAAAGAGATAAATGATAGAATCCGTCTTCAGCTCCAGCTATCCAGAAAGAGCCAGCTAAACCTGAATACAAGGCTGCCCGTGTAGAAAAAGGGGCACCCGAGTTTGAAAGTGAAACAAACTACGAGTCAGTCATGGGACTGGTATGAGAAATCTACTCAACACATTTATAATTAGGCTAATCACAGGACCACGCCACTTTCGTGGAACGGGTTTACTCCATTGGATTGCCAGTGCTTTAAAAACAGATCTTTCTTTTAAACATCGCAATGCTTTTTATAAAAATGAAACCATTATAAGACTCAGTTCCATCACACAATGCAACGCAAACCGGAGGATAGAGTTTTACCTTATAATGGCCAAAATATGGTTGATACGAATAAAACAAAAGCAATTGATATTATTACTAGTGTTTATATGTTTCAAAAACAATTTCAATCATAACTATTAATCATAGACGGCATGGGTATCATATATCATGTCGCCATATATATACACAATCAAAACCGCACAGTCACGTATTTGGAAATTGGATTTCCGTCTTGAACCAAGGCAAAAGATAGTCCTTACCGAATTCGAGACAATCTAGCCCATGTCTCAGGCAAGCCCGCAGGCAAGCCTTGGATCGTCAGGGCCGGTCCACCGAAGTGGACTATTATGCCTGAACAATACGTTTCCCCGCCCTTTGGGGGCGTAAACGAGCCAACGAATGACTCCATCGGACCCGGATCGTCCGATCTAACCGAGGCGCCTCGCAACAGCAACAACCACACAGGTGAAAAGTATATAAATGTCAGGGCTGGTAGGTCACTGACACCACCCTAGCTAGAAAGAAATGCATGCCCTCCCTAAGGTCCTTCTCCTGTTTCTGGTTCATACCGGGGTGTGAGGCTCGCGAATTCACATTATACACAAAGCTACGCCACACAGGCGGGGCTTTGATCATCACCACAAGACTTGCTTTTCAACAGAAGCCTTGATCATTTGCCACTTAGGCATGCCACACTAGCAATTCGTGCCATGCGACTGATGTCCATCGATATACAACCTCTGAGCTCGTGCGTTTCAGAGAAGGGCGTTAAGCAAAAGAATAATTTCTCCACCGCCAAACAGATGTATATTTAATAGAGATCAATCAACATAGAATAAAATCCAATGTCAGACACACCATCCATTTGCAAGTCCGTTCTGTGTCTGAACGAAACCGGAGGCACTAAATACCTCGCAAACCCATTGATCACCACGTACGTCTGGACGATCACCACTCATTATCCATATTTCGGGATGCCTCCCAATCAGGACCTCGGTTACCATCCAAACGAGGTGAAGATCTCCGGTCTTCGACCACCGTCTTTATCTTCGATTTCTTATCGTCGATTCAGTTATTCAGAATGGGATAAACCCGGTCTTTCTGAGCAACTCGCGTATATAATAAACAAGTGCAACACAAACATATACACGCATCATTTCAATTCATTAGTCACTAACCGTCAATCAGTAAGAGAACGATTTCCCAAATATTAACCCCGAAGGCCGAAACCAACATCAGATCAACACCCAGGAAACCATTCGACTTAGCCAACCTTCAGTTAATTTCTAATTCACATCCATATCGTTTATAATATTTTATAACGATCTATCGCCATTTTTATTTATTTTAAAATAGCCATTTTATTCAAAACGACGCTTCGGGCCATAACGCGACCATGGCGCTGTTTTTCTTCAGATTTGATTTACACATATCTGAAAATCTAACCGTTGGATCTTCACAAAATTTACATCATTAGAAAGATCTTTTCAAAACGAATCCAACGGTTCCAGTTTCGGGAAAATTCGACGGTCGGATCTCCCGATACAATCGTTTGAAGTTTCGATTTCAAAATACGAACTGCAGCGTCGTTATTCGATTAAATATAATTATATTTATATATATATATAAATATAATCGTTTCTAGCGCTGTTTTTCTTCAGATTTGAATTAACATTCCAGACAATCCAACCGTTGGATTTTTACAAAGTTGGTGCCGTTGGAAAGATATTTCCAAAGCGAACCCATCGGTTGGGGTTTCAGGAAAATCCGATGGTCGGATCTCCCGTACTAATCGTTTGAAATCAAGGTTTCAAAATACGAACTGCAGCGTCGTTATTCGATATATTTTAATTCTATATATATATATATATATATATATATATCGATTCTTCGATTTCAAAGCTACATTCTTTTCATACATTTGATAAAAATGATATTTTTATCTAACTGTCTTCTATTTCAACACTTCACTATTTTTAACAATTCGTTTATATAATAAAAATGTGATTTTTATTGTAAAAAAATTCATTTCAAAACACTATTATTTCGTATAGTTAATATAGGGGATAAAATAGGATTTTTATTGTAAAACAATTTATTTCCAAACAGGATTATTTTATACTTTTCATATTGATGTTAAAAATGGGATTTTTATTATAAAACAATTTCTTTCAAAATATGAATACCATTCAACACATGAATTTCCAATTCAACGAATGAATATCGATTCAACACATGAAGGTTTTCTATAGTTTATATAAATCGATAAAAAAATGATTTTTATATTTTAAAACATGAACACCATTCAACACATGAATTTCAATTCAACGAATGAATATCGATTCAACACATGAAGGTTTTCTATAGTTTGCATATATCAATAAAAATGTGATTTTTATATTTTAAAACACGAACACCATTCAACACATGAATTTCAATTCAACGAATGAATATCGATTCAACACATGAAGGTTTTCTATAGTTTATATATATAGATAAAAATGTGATTTTTATATTTAAAACACGAATACCATTCAACACATGAATTTCTAATCAACGAATGAATATCGATTCAACACATGAAGGTTTTCTATTCAACGAATAAATATAGTTTCAACAAATGAAAATAATTCAAGCACATGAATATTATTCAAAATTTCGGCAGCTTAACGGCAGGGTAGTTAAAACCGGGACCGTCCCTAGTACGGCTCCTCGCTCTACCTTAAAACCTCGCGGTTTTTGACAATGGGGATCATGCATCTAATTCGCAGGCGGCATGTATATATTTATTTCATTTCCACAAGCTAATCCTATGTGGTTTCAACCAAATATTTCTCCACCACAAATGGGTATTTTTCAACCACAATCAATCAATATCAACCACAAACAATCCCAAACAACCATTCGCTATCAATCAATTTTCACACCAATCACAACCAATAAATATCGTCCATGGTTTGTGCACGAGGGGCGTGTGTATATATATATATATATATATATATATATATATATATATATATATAGCAATTCACTTCTATTTCAACACATATATAATTTTTACAACGCATATATAACTTATACATCGAACGTACAACTTATACAATGCTTATACAAGAGGTGTACAACGCTTATATAACTCATACATCGACTATATAATTTATACATCATCGTTTTCCATATCGTTTATAAATTAGAAATCTCACATTGGGTTCCACTCCACCAAAAATAGCAGAAGGCTCAGAAAAATATGCGGTCTCTTCTAAAATGTAGAAGACGTCCACACGGTCACGATGTTTCCTGTTTCACTGAATTTCGACAAGAAACGAAAAAGATATGATTTTACAATGTTTGCAACGGTTTTAAACTATTAAAATCAGTTTTAAATTAAACAGCCGTTACCTTTCTGAAATCTTCAAAACTAGGTTTGAAGTTTTCGTGCAATCCGTGAATCGATAGCTCGATCGGGCTACGCAGTGTCGAAGGGGGAGGAGAGGCGCACATGCGCCAGGAGGTGGGGCCAGTTCGGTGGTCCCAGGCGGCGGCGACGGCGGTTTGAACGGCTCGACTTTCGAGCCCCAGATCTCCCCCGATAATCAACGAAAAAATCCAAACTCTATATGGATTTGAAGATCTCGAGAAGATCTTCAAAAAGTTCAACTGTGGCACGAGCTAATTCGGCGTGGATTGATCGGAAAATGAGGGGGAAGGTCTGAACGTGTTTCCGCCTTCGACGTCGGGGAGAGAGAAAGAGTATTTTCTTTTTTTATATATATAAAAATTCTGATTGGCCGGGGGATTTTATAAAGGGGTTTTCTGACACGACCACCAATCCAAACCCAACGACTGTCGTCCCTAGCGTTTTACCCCCATTCCGAACACAATGGAATATGTTTCGTAGGCCCATTCGACTGTTTCAGTCAGTTTCCATTCAATTTAAAATATATAACATTCAATATTCGATTTGAACGTACATTTCAATTTGCCAGGGCCACAAACTGATTCGAAAAATTCCAGAAAAATAAATCTGGCTATGTTTTGACGATACGGTCCCAACAAAACTAGTTTCGTCGAATTCTGAGACCGTTTGCAAAAAGGCCCATTTTTGGTCGATCCAATTTAACTATAATTGACCAAAACACGTTTTCCTTTGCCACGCTCACATACTAGCTTCAAAAATTATGAAATTTGGAACCGGGCAATAACTTCACATCCCGGATCCAACAAAAGTGGTTTCGTCGAATTCCGAGGTCGTATGCAAAATGGCCGATTTCACGGGCTATATAAATTCCATAGCGACCTTTCTGAAAATTCATTTGGCCGTAACTTTTGCTTTCCGCTATGAAAATTTGATTTTTCAGATTCGTTAGAAAGGTGTTCACTAACAGATTTAAATATTTTTGGTTTCACTCAAATCCGTTTTGTTTTGCACCCGGTACAGTCCGACAAAGTTTGAATTCAATTTTTGAAACTGCAGCACCATTTCAGGCCTTGTTTATAATTATATTCGTTTTCAATTGTCGATTCAAACTTAGTTTTCATCGCTATTATTTAAAATATTTATTTTAAATATTTAAAATCCATTATTTTAGCCAATTTAAAATTTTTAAATTGGTTCAGATTTTCTGGGTTTTTACATATTACCACATTCATCCTTTCATTAGCATGTGCCTTTTCCAAGCGTAAGAATTAGTAACCTTCTTATAAAAGTTTTTAGGCATTAGATTTATTCGTTGTTATCTCTTTTTCAAAGCCTGCATGTAGATACCTCCAATTAAAACCGTTAGCACTAGACTATACTATGAGTACCACACTTTTGTAAAATTGGGACTTACAAAAAGTTCTTGAATTTTTTTCCAATTTATTGTTTAACATCTTAAAATCTTAGGATTGCACGTACCCTAAATTGACATAGAAATTTATACTCTAATTGATCATAAGTACTAGCCGATCTTGGCTCAAAGGCTGCAGAACCACATCATTTCTAGTCTACCTAGGAATAGCAGAAAGCATTCACATTTAACGTGCATTCATGTGACAAACATACGTTAACAAAGTTGCGTAAAATCCGACAACCCATTGTAAATCTATGGGGTAGCGAGATCCTCTAATATACGTAGTAAAGGGATTACAATCCGCTGCAATCTCTGACTCATCATCAACGTCTCCCTAGAGAAAATTTCTAATTAATTCGTTTACAAATTGATTGTTTCCTACTTCCCGTATTCAACGGTTGGTCAAAGTTACATCGCCATGCGCTCAATTCTAGAAACGATAAAGATGGTCACTAATTAAGCGTTCAAAAGTTAAGAGGTGCGATCAGGGTCTTTCTATCTTCAAAAAGTTCATTCGTTCATTTTCTCACATTGCAATTCAGGGTCATGTCCTCGAGAATGCTTTCGTCCATACGGATCTCACTTGGTATTCATGACATGACTTCCAGAATATCCTTGACTATTGTTTTTGTCTACTTAGTTCTTTGTAAAGATCGGCTATATTGGTTGATCAACCAGTACATGTCAACGCTTTCTGGAGCGGCAAATCCAATTATAATCTTTATCCATCCTCTCCTCCAATAATGTTTTGATCCTTCTTTCGACTTGCACCTCAGCTTCTTGTTTCAAATCACATCGGTGTGTACCTCTTTCCATAATTACCTTTTGCATGGGAACATTATCCATGAGCATTCATCTCTTGAAGAGTCTGCCGTAGCAATTTGAACTGATGTTTTGTCTCTTCCACAAGAATTTGTTGCATAGCAACCATTGTTTCGATCACTCCAGTAGTGATTCCGTCTTATTTCTCTTTAGCAACGATATTTGGTGGTGGCTAAGTGCAAGATCTGTCATTATTGCTATGCTGCTTAAAGATGCTTTCCTCATTGACAACATCTCAACTAAATTTCTTTTCAAGGTTCTTATTAGGACTCATTTGGTATAATCTCTTGGAACACGTAAACTGAATCCAATTATCTACTGAGATCAAACTTTGAGTTATTGTAGATAAAAGCACCAAAAATATTAGATGAAAATTTGGTCCGACACCACAGTGGAGTCTGTAAAGAACCAACTATCTGAAATGTATTTGTTGATTATTCTCTACGAACGTTACAGCACGCACTCCACTCGTAATCATGATACATGTTTGCAAGCGTGAATTATATTTTTGAAAATTGTATATGTTTAACGTACTAAAGAGAAAATGATCTGCATGAATATTTGAATATATTTTGATGTTAAAATCATGTGTAGTTAGTTTGAATTTTTATTTCTAAGTTACAATATCTAAATTTTTATTAGTTTAAATTTTTTTTGTGCTAACTAATAAACAACAGATAGTAAAGGATGTTTCTTCGGCCTTATTTTTAAGCAATGTTATGATTTACTTATATTTGTAAAAATGCAATTTGAATTTGTAGAAATGCTTAAATGTTAGATCTTATTTTTAAGTATACATAAAGACAAAGATATATAAGTCTATCTTTGAAAGCTTATGATCGGATCAAAAGTTTATGTTTAAGACAACTATTAATAAAAATACATAAAATGGAATAATTAGATCAACTTTTCGAACATGGTAGGGCTTTGAAGTTGAACCCCACCATCCAACAAGTCACCTAAAAAGCACAAAAGTAGTTAAAAAGAATAAGGCTTAATCGACTCAATTAATGGAGCCATCACTCAATACCAATCGATAGTCTATTGGTCGGTACTTACCAATTTATCATTGGCTCGTGCATTAGCTTCAACACATGATTCAAGATTAGAATCCATCCACATCTCATTAAAAGCTGATAAATTTATTAGTGGGTACAAATCAAGAGCACTTCATCGTTTTTCAACCTTTCTTCTTGTATCATCTTACACTTGAACATCCATGATCTTCACATTTACTTTATCATCATTCTACGATCCAACAAGAATTATCGTATGAAAAAACATATTTTTTCTTGATTTGTCACAGTGAAATCAATTGGCGCATAACAAAGCTGGGGAAGAAATAATCCGAAAACTCAATTTTTTTATTTGATGTGGTCCAATATAAAAAACTAGGAAAAAAAAACACTTCTCAATTATATAAATGCTAATATAGCATAATTAATAAAAGCATGTATTGTTTTCACCTTGTTTCTTATTGTTTCTTAACAGTATTGTTTTTACTATTATTATATATAAGATCGAATCAAAAACCCTCCAAACAGTGCAACACCCATAGCAACTGATTTCCACCACATTCTCGTTTCTCCCTCTTCTCACTTTCTCTCTTCCTATAAACTTCTTTTAATATAGATAAGTGGCTATAAATCGTGTGCATTTAGGATGGTCCCAAAAAAGGATGTCATGGAGTGTGCCTCGTAAGAGAGAGAAAGAGAGAGAGAGAGAGAGAGAGAGAGAGAGAGAGAGTGTGTGTGTGTGTGTGTGTAAGGAGTGTTCCAAGACACCCTTGTTTTGTAGTACCCCATCGTATCGTGAGCTACATTAATTCAAATACAAATTCAACAAAGAATTATAAATGATCAATGCACATATATATTATCTATCCAAAATCTGAGCTCGTTTGATATTCGTAGAATAATATATTTGATGTTTAAATTTAATGATTCGAATAAATATCTGAACGGTGAATAATTGTGCTAAGATTTTGAAAATATTGCGAATGTTAAAACAAACTCAAATATTACACAGATGATGATATATAAGTGGATTGAACTTCTACAAATTTTTGTTTGATTTGAATTAGTGTAGCTCAAGATACGGTAGGAATGCCAAAGGGATGGTACAAGACAAAAATGCGCTAGAACGCCTTATATATATGTATGTATGTCTGTATGTATGTATATGTATATGTATGTATCTATGTATGTATGTATATGTATATGAGCGTTCCGGAGCACCCCAGTTTTGCAGCACCCCTACCCTACCGTGAATCCAAATCCAATAAGATTTTATAAATGTTCGATCCACATATACATTATCATCTATCCAAAATTTAAGCTCGTTCCGATGTTCGTAACATTTTCAAAATCTTAGCACAACCATTTACCGTTCAGACATTTATTCGAACCGTTAAAATTAAACATCAAATATATTATTCTACAAATGTCGAAACGAACTTAAATTTTGAATAGATAATAATGTATATATGGATTAAACATCTACAAAATCTTATTGGATTCGGATTAGTGTAGCTCAAGATAGGGTAGTGGTGCCGCAAAACAAAGATGCCTCGGAACGCTCTTCGTGTGAGAGAGAGAGAGAGAGACCCACACACACATAATCGTATTATCAAACGTAAAGATGTCTACCCCAACTCAATAGCTGCTAGCTCACGTGCTAACCAAGCAATAAGCAAAAATCCAATCCACTCCCCCTCCCCCCGACATTTATTACGGTTAATCAACCGAACTGATTCAGACGATTTTAACCGAATCGCTTCAACCGACAAATTCAGTTAACCGACTAAATTACGATTAACCATGAACAAACATCCGTTAACCAAAAATACACACATAAACACACACACGCGCGCACACACACACACACACACACACATATATATATGTGTGTGTGTGTGTGTGTGTGTGTGTGTATATATATATATGTGTGTGTGTGTGTGCACACACATATATATATATATATGTGTATACACACACACACACATTGCAAGAAATGGTAATGATAATATATGGGAAAGTCTATTTAAACACAAAATTTTGACACAGTTGATTTGCACCATCGGATCACCCCATGAATTCCACCTCTCCCTATAAAAGACAAAAGATCCAACGCTCTAGGTTTTATGTCAACTGTTTGTATCTAATTTTACGTTCAAATAGCCACTATATATATATATATATATATATATATATACACACATACATATATATATGTGGGGGGGGATAGGATCAGGGAGCCCCTGAGACGACCCGAATTCCCGTTCAGACGGAAACAAGGTTATCTTTGGAATATAACACAGAAACATATAATAGCAGAACAGAATTAAATAAATACACCAGATAATGAACAACAAAATATACTGGATAAAAGTAATCATCAGAGTTACACAGTATACAGGATCTTACTTAGTACAAATACAGTTCAGCTATACATAAATGTCTACAGCGGAAATAAACAAAATATGTACAATAGGAGCTGAACAGCATAAAAAGAAATAAATGATAGAATCCATCTTCAGCTCCAGCTATCCAGAAAGAACCAGCTAAACCTGAATACAAGGTTGCCCGTGTAGAAAAAGGGGCACCCGAGTTTGAAAGTGAAACAAACTACGAGTCAGTCATGGGACTGGTATGAGAAATCCACTCAACACATATATAATTGGCTAATCACAGGACCACGCCACTTTCGTGGAACGAGTTTACTCCATTGGATTGCCAGTGCTTTAAAACAAATCTTTCTTTTAAACATCGCTATGCTTTTTATAAAAATGAAGCCGTTATAAGACTCAGTTCCCATCACACAATGCAACGCAAACCGGAGGATAGAGTTTTTACCTTATAACGGTCAAAATATGCTTGATACGAATAAAACAAAGGCATTTGATATTATTGCTAGTGTTTATATGTTTTGAAAGCAATTTCAAATCATAACTATCAATCATAGACGGCATTAATGCCCCATACCACTATGTCGTCATATATAGGTATACAATCAAAACCGCACGATGTCGTATTTGGAAATTGGTTTTCCGTCATGAACCAAGGCAAAAGATAGTCCTTACCGAATTCGAGACTGCCTAGCCCGAGCCTCAGGGTCAGAGCGCATCGACCCTTGGATCGTCAGGGTCGGTCCACCGATGTGGATTAAAATGCCTGAACACTGCGTTTCCCCGCCCTTTGGGGCGTAAATGAGCCAACGAATGACTCCATCGGACCCGGATCGTCCGATCAAACCGAGGCGCCTCGCAACAGCAACAACCACATAGGTGAAAAGTATATAAATGTCAGGGCTGGTAGGTCACTGACACCACCCTAGCTAGGAAGAAACGCAGGCCCTCCCTGATGTCCTCTCCCGTTTTAGGTTCATACCGGGGTGTGAGGCTCGCGAATTCACGTTATACACAAAGCTACGCCACACAGGCGGTGCTTTGATCATCACCACAAGACTTTGCTTTTCAACAGAAGTCCTGATCACTGCATCTTAGCATGCCACACAGGCAATTCACACCGTGCAACTGATGGCTATCAATCACACAGAACAAATTCCAATGTCGGACACACAGTCCATTTACAAGTCCGTTCTGGGTCTGAACGAAACCGGAGGCACTAAATACCTCGCAAACCCATCGATCACCACGTACGTCTGGACGATCACCACTCATTATCCATATTTCGGGATGCCTCCCAATCAGGACCTCGGTTACCATCCAAACGAGGTGAAGATCTCCGGTCTTCGACCACCGTCTTTATCTTCGACTTTCAATCGTCGGTCAATTATTTGAAATGAGAATTAACTCGGCCTTCTCAAATAATTCACGTATATTTAGAATTTCAATTCAATTTATTTCAATGGTTAAATTATTCGACAACACCAATTTTGTCCTTTAATGTAATTTTCACACCAAACACATTCAACCATCAAACATCACATAAATCAAGCAAATTCAGTTTATTTCCATTCCATATCGCTTATGATATTTTATAACTATTTATCGCTATTTTTATTTATTTTAAAATAGCCATTTTATTCAAAACGACGCTTCGGGCCATAAGGCGGCTGTGGCGCTGTTTTTCTTCAGATTTGATTTACACATATCTGAAAATCTAACCGTTGGATCTTCACAAAATTTACATCATTAGAAAGGTCTTTTCAAAACGAACCCAACGGTTCCAGTTTCGGAAAAATCCGACGGTCGGATCTCCCGGTACAATCGTTTGAAGTTTCAATTTCAAAATACGAACTGCAGCGTCGTTATTCGATTAAATATATAATTATATTTATATATATATAAATATAATCGCTTCTGGCGCTGTTTTTCTTCAGAATTGAATTAAACATTCCAGACAATCCAACCGTTGGATTTTAACAAGGTTGGTGCCGTTGGAAAGATTATTCCAAGGCGAACCCGACGGTTGAGGTTTCGGGGAAATCCAATGGTCGGATTTCCCGCACTAGTCGTTTGAAATCACGGTTTCAAAATACGAACTGCACGGCCTCGTTTCGTTTTAATTTTATTTATATTTATATATTTATATAAATATAGTTCATTCAATGATTTCAATATCGTTTTCACTTCAAAAAAATTTCTAACACCTTAAAATTTTGGAAAATTTCGCCATAACCTCCCCTGCACCGGGAGCATCGGGAAATTGCAAATAGCGTTCCCGGTCCTTCTAATCTCAAAAAGAAAAAGAAAAAGCCAAGCGGCTAGCCAACAGGCTCAAAATCATCACCCAAACAAATCAGTAAATGTGTACCTATTTGTCGAGCACAAAATTTTATTCCTCTTCTCTAGCCCCTTTGCTATAACCTGTTCAATGAATATTGCATGTACATATATATACAGTTCTTATCATTTATCAATTTCTATTCGACTTCATATTTGATTTCTATTTGGTTTAAAAACTCCATTCATTCTAATGTTACATAAATAGGTGCAAATCATTTCATTAGCTAATTAATGAATATTTCAACTCATATATGTTTATTTTGAACAAGTGGCTATTTTTAACACTTCACATTTCAACGATTTATGCATACAATAAAAATGTGATTTTTATTGTAAAACGATTCATTTCAAAACACTATTTTTCTATATAGTTCATATAGTCGATAAAAGGTGATTTTTATTATCAACCAATTTATTTCAAAATATGAATACCATTCAACACATGAATTTCTAATCAACGAATGAATATCAATTCAACACATGAATGTTTTCTATAGTTTCTATATATAGATAAAAATGTGATTTTTATTATCGAACAATTTATTTCAAAATATGAATACCATTCAACACATGAATTTCTAATCAACGAATGAATATCAATTCAACACATGAATGTTTTCTATAGTTTCTATATATAGATAAAAATGTGATTTTTATTATCGAACAATTTATTTCAAAATATGAATACCATTCAACACATGAATTTCTAATCAACGAATGAATATCAATTCAACACATGAATGTTTTTTATAGTTTAAGCATATGAAAATAATTCAAACACACGAATATTATTCAAAATTTCGGCAGCATAACGGCAGGGTAGTTAAACCGGCACCGTCCCTAGTACGGCTCCTCGCTCTACCTTAAAACCTCGCGGTTTTTGAAAATGGTGATCATGCATCTAGTTCGCACGCAGGCGGCATGTATATATTTATTTCATTTCCACAAACTAATCCTAAGTGGTTTCAACCAAATATTTCACAACCACAAACGGGTATTTTTCAACCTCAAACAACCAATATCAATCACAAACAATCCCAAACAACCATTCGTTATCAACCAATTATCACAACCATTTCAATCAATAAATATCGTCCATGGTTTGTGGACGAGGGGCGTATATATATATATATATATTTATTTATATATAGCAATTCACTTTTACTTCACACATATATAATATTTTTAAATCAGAAATCTCACCAATAGCTATCCAACTGCACGACACTTCCTTGCATAAAATCTTCGCCAACCTCTCCTTTTGTCGCTTCGTTGCCTGTATTCTCTACATATGTAAAAATCGAATTTTTTCGATGTTATTCAATATATAAAAATCGAATTTTTACCACGCTATTCAATATATAAAAATATGATTTTTACTTCGACTTTCAATATATAAAAATCTGATTTTTCTCTTTTTAAATTTCTAATCTCCTTCTATTTTAAATCTTAAAATAAATTAGTTTATAAATCATTTTAGAAAACCAGTTTTTAATACTTTTTTTTAAAACAGTTTTAACTTCCTATAAAAATCAGTTTTAAAATGCTTTAAAAATCAGTTTTAAAATGCTTTAAAAATCAGTTTTAACATCTATTAAAAATCAGTTTTAAAATGCTTTAAAAATCAGTTTTAACATCTATTAAAAATCACTTTTAAAATGCTTTAAAAATCAGTTTTAAAATGCTTTAAAAATCAGTTTTAACATCTATTAAAAATCAGTTTTAAAATGCTTTAAAAATCAGTTTTATTATTATTTTATTTTATTTTATTTTACAGAATAATAAAATAAAAAAAAAGTAAAACAAAACGACTTACAGAGGGGGGGTTTCGCGAATCGTCGGAGGTGGCTTCGAGGGCGGCGCTAGGGTTTCGAACGGGGAGGCTTCGGGTTTCGAGAGGGGCGGCTTCGGGTTTCGAGAGGGGCGGCTTCGGGGGGGTCGGATTGAAGGAGGAGGAGGGAGCGAGTGCAAGGAAGAGGGGGGGGAGAAGATCGGAGGCGCGGTGGAGCTTGGTGGAGGCGGTCGTGGCGCTGGCGGCTGCTACTGCTTTCTTCTTTTCCTTTTTTTTTTTGTTTTTGTGTTTTCGATTTTATGAAATCGGGGGGGGGGGGGGGGGCCAGAAAGAAAGTAAAGAGAGGGAAATATTATTTTATATTTTTTTTTTTATTAATTAAATTAATTGCATAAAGTTGACTTTTACCCACGACCTCGAAACGAGGTCCACCGCCTGTCGTCCATAGCGTTTAACCCCCATTCCGAACACAATGGGATATGTATCGCAAACTGATTTGATCGTTACAATCAATTTCCTTTTGAATTTTCATTTAAATCATTATATTGAATTTTAAACGCACATTTCAAATTACCGGGGTCACACACTAACTAGAAAAATTCCAGAAAAATATTTTCTAGCTTCGTATTGACGATACTGTCCTAACAAAACTAGTTTCGTCGAATTCTGAGACCGTTTGAAAAATGGCCAATTTCCAGTCGATTAAAATCAACTGAAACTGGTCAAACGCGTTTTCTTTTGCCACGCCCACATATTGATTCGAAAAATTATGAAATTTGAAACCTAGCAATAACTTGACACTGCGGATCTAACAAAAGTGGTTTCGTCCAAATCCGAGGTCATTTGCAAAATGTCCATTTTTAAGGGCCTGAATTCCATAGCGACTATTCAGAATTTTCAACTGGACATATCTTTTGATTCCCGCTATCAAATTTCGATTGGTTAGATTCGTTAGAAAGATATTACCAATAAGATCCTAATGTTTTTGGTTTCACTAAAATACGGATTGTTTTGCACCCGGTATATTCAATTGAAGTTTGAAATCGAATTATCGAACTACCGCGCTATTTTCAATTCTATATATAATTATAATTAATTATATTCGTTTTCAAATGTCGATTCGAACTCAGTTTTCATCGCCATTATTTAAAATATTTATTTTAAATATTTAAAATCCATTATTTTAGCCAATTTAAAAATTTTAAATTGGTTCAGATTTTCTGGGTCGTTACAGCCCCCTTGAATTTCAGCCCCCCATTTGCACCCCAATTTCAGCCACATGTTTATGTTTAAATAAAGTGAGTGGAAGATGAGAGAATGAGTGGAAGGAAAGAGAAATGAAATGTATGGTGGAAAAGTGGTAGGCTAAAGGAATGCTAAACTTTTGGAGTGTCATTGAGTCTGCTCATATATATATATATATATATATATATATATATATATATATATATATATATATATATATATATATATATATATATATATGCAAGCGTTCAATAGCACCCCAAAAGCCTCCTGATTTCCACCTCTCATTTATATTAAAAAAAAATAAGTGGAAAATGAGAGAACTAGTGGAAGGAGAGAAAAAGAGAGTTAGTGGGAAATGAGTGGTGGAAAGGTAGAAGGCTAAAGGGGTGCTCACTATTTGAGATGTCATTGAACCTGCCTCATATATATATATATATATATATATATATATATATATATATATATATATATATATATATATATATATATATATATATATATATAGAGAGAGAGAGAGAGAGAGAGAGAGAGAGGGAGGGAGCGAAGGGGAGGGGGCAAGCGTTCAATGACACATCAAAATTCCAACACCCCTTTAGCCTCGTGATATTCACCTCTCATTTATATTTAAAAAAGTAGTGGAGGAAGAAAGAGAGTTAACAAGAAAGAAAGAAACTGATTGTGGTGAAAAACAGGAAGGTCAAATGAGTGCTCTACTATTAGATCTTCCTCTAAATTCCACCACACGAAGACAAACAAATTTTGTGGCCCAAACTTCACGTGCATAGTTTGGTTTAACTTTGAATTAACTTTAAATCCTAGAACTAAGATTCAAATTTAATTGCAATCATCTTAGTTCTAGGATTCAAACTTAACTGCAATCATCTTAGTTTTAGGATTCAACCAAGCCGCATTAATCCACAAATTCGGACAACCGAAAATATTAACCGCCCACGCCCACCAGGGAACATGCCTATAGACCCTTCAATCAAAAACTATATCGCGCAAAACCAAGGAGGCAGGACCTCGCACAAAGTTCAATCAATTGATATGGTGCATACCAAAAATGGACATAGCTGTTTGCCGTTTTTACACCCATCTAATCAAAATACGGTGTTTTAAACCATTTTAGCAGCTTTGCTCAAGGAAGCAAAAGGGATTACAAGCACATAAATACTACATCTAAAACACCACTCAAGAGGGATTACAGGCATATATATACTACCAAACTTCTGATATTAAAGGCTTCTGGAAACTCTCTCGTACAAATCATGGGGCCAGCTTCTAGTCATATTGTTAGCCACAAAGTTTGCAATCTGCAAGCAATTTAAAGAGACAGTAATATTAATAATTTAATGATTTCAAATATTGCAGGTAGAAATGGAGAAAAAAGTTGGAAAGATATCGGTGAACTAACACTATTCGTCTAACTTAACTAAGATCCTTTCTCTCAACGAGACCAATTTTGGAAGGTTGCCGATCAACCCAAATGTTGGAACCACCACTAAGCAATAGGTGAAAAAAAAATGATGGCATTTTGCATTTTTACATATTATTAGCTTAAAAGGTTTTTGTTTCTGAGTATAAAATGTTAAGAATCTTCATTTACATTTGCACAGATATTGGTTATTGGCGCAACGGCTCGTCTCGTTGTCATCTCAACTCACTTATCTCATATCGAATCCTTGTAAATCTTTATTTCCATTTTCTTTTACCCAAGGATGAATCTCAAATCCATATAAATCCCATTACCGACACATGTCATTGAGTAAGAAATCTTCAATCTCTATAGTTAGCAGGGGTAAATTGGCATAAAAGAGGACAAAAACTTGTTCAAAACGATTGTTCCATAGTGCATAACAACTGTTATGAAAATAAGACATTATCAAGAGAAAACAAACCTCTGCTTGTTATGTCACATCAATTCCCAAACAAGATTCAAATAATCTAAAATGGCACCACCATTGGAGGTGCTTTTAGACTAACTTATGCTGTTATATTTAATTTATATTAGGGATTAGTTTTTCCAGTATGATTTGTGTTGGGAATAAAATAATTTTGAAACTTGTATCACATTTAACATTTTATTAAAATTTGAACAAATCAAAAAACAGAGTCATGAATCATGGAAGAATATACAACTTTTTCTTCCACAGATTTATTTTCAGCATTCAGACGGTTGAAAGGGTATAAAAATATATCCGAAGAAGTATTCGGTTTTAATTGCAAATTATTCACAATGAAATTACAGGAAATTTGACAGCAAGTGAAATTAATGGCTAGCAGAATTCATTAAAAAAAGGCCCCAAAAAAACATGAAATGAATATGACATATAGAGCAGATGTTGTGAAGTGGGTTTATCAACACACACACGCACAGAGGTGTGCACACACCCATTCGCAGAGGCATGCCTGCACATAGAACATTAATTATTATATATATCTCCTCTTAGAAACTCAAACGACGATGATAGGATTCAGCGAAAATGGTTTCGATTTCCAACCACTCTGGAGTGAGAAGAAGCGTTTGTGCTTGCTGGCAAACTCTGTTGATTTGGAAAAGTAGTTCAAAATTTTATCCACCGATCAGGGCGAAGCACAATTCATTGTCACTTTACCTTCTCTACATAATCAATGTTCCAGACCTCGCCAAATAAAAGATTCCATGTGCCCTTTTCTTTGGCATGGAAAGGGGGAATATTTACTGATAAAAGGTCAATGGGGGGTTGAATTGAATATGACAGGCCTTGAATTCTCAAATATGGGCAAAGGATAACAAAACTAAATTATACAAGTCACTCGCTCCTGGACTACACTGCGAAGTAGGAGTCCATCCCTATAAATGGGTTGATGATGCTCATTTATCAAAGATACCACAGGCAGAATTTAACGTAGGCCGCTTTCCCAAATACACAGTCAACATCTGAAGTAGGACAGCGATGGATTGAACAAATCAACAAACAAGACTGGTGGTGACTCAACGAAAGATCTTTTGCCAACTTAAAAGGTTTCATGTAAAATTTGACCCAATTATGCAAGAACATTTTGACAGATGGTTAATCTAAAATTTAACTGCAATCATCTTAGTTCTAGGATTCAAAGTTAAATCAAGTTAATGAGATCAAACCTAAATTTAAGTTAAAAAAAAGGTTATTTTTCAAATGTCATTTTACTGTACCCATGAACAAACATAAACTGCGATAATACTGAAAGGGACCAGCTATTTGAACACAAAACTAAACACAGATAGAGACACAAAATTTGATCTTTTTGTCCTTATATGGAAGATGTAATTTGGGGGTCAATCTGATTGTGAAGATTCATTGTGCCATCAAGTTGTTTCCAAATAGGCTTTCTCGTACTGAAGATACAAATAAAACGAAAACAAAATACACTTTTTCCCTAGCTGATAAAGATTAACGATCAGTATCGGTCTTTTCGAAAAACGAGGAGCAAAGTTATTATTGCATACGTCAAGGACTATTAGCTCAAGTGGTGCGACGCTTTAGGCTTCAGTCCTAGAGGTCGTGGGTTCAAAGTGCCAAAACAACAAATTAAGGACTTGGCTAGGATGAAGTATCGAGTATCGCACTTATTACCCACAAAAAAAAAAAAAAAAAAAAAACCAACTAATTGCGAACAAAGTTGTAAAAACCGCTAAATGGATGCTAAACAGCAAGTATAGAGTAAAGATTAGTTGTCTATGCTAAAATTAATCGGAGGCTGATCAGAGTTGGGCGCTTTCTAATAAACTATCACATGTTTGGTCAAATTTCAGTATTAGCATTAGTGGTAATTGATATAGAATGCAAATTGGAGATTTGGATGGATTTTGACAGCACTCAAAGAGACAAACCAACATAAAACTAGCACATAGATGCTAATATAAAGCATAAAGCCTCAAATAGTGTCCAAACACTGCCTAAATACTCATTTGGATGCTTAAATAAGGGAGTAATTCTAGCCTAGAAGGTTCTAAGTGGAAGTTTAGGCGGTAATCCTTGCCTAGCACTTTAGGTGGGAGTCTAGAAGAAATTTTGCAACAGAGAATGTGATTATAAGAAATCATCATCATAATCTTTATTGTACTGGAGTTGACGGAATATAAAAAATCAAGGTTCGCAAGATGTAAAATTCAAAGATGTCGGAAAAGGACGCCATGACGTAAACCCTAAAGCTACCTGTTGATATTCGGTGTCATGATTCAAACAGTGAACAATGTGATACTACCAAAAAAATTTGTGAAAAACATCCTTAGAATGCTCATGAATGCATGTACATTGTTTTAACAAAATAATTAACTGATGGAAAAGTAATGCTGGAAGTTTGAAGTCATTAAATACAAAACACCAATGACAAAAAGACATTTTGATTTAAACTGCAAACAATGCTGTTAATGTTGAAGTTTGGGATGTTGATGATGATGGTTTTGATGACAACTTCGTTTCAATTATTATTGTTATAAAATATACTAACACAATTTTCAAGAATATATATATATATATATATATATATGTATGTGTGTATATATGTATGTATGTATGTATATGTATATACAGGAAAACTATGCAGGTATCTATTATTGAAGACTGTACAACTCACAAGAATCGAGATTTCAAATAGAAGAATTCAAGTTTCAAGACTCGTGAGTATCAAGAAATCAAGAGTTAAAGAATTATAGAGTAAATGTGTCTAGAATTTCTGTTAAAACTCTGGTTAGCACTTGATTCTAAATTCAAAATTAAAATTATGATTTCAAAATAATTTCTAAATTATTTACTTGGTTTTAAATCTTGTTTTCAAATGATTTCAAAATTACTTCCTTATTTGTACATATATACTTCTTTATTTTTATAAATATTTTAACTCCTGAAAGTTATATCATTTTATGTTTAGTTTCTTAAATATTGTTATTATATCTTTATATAAGTTTTCAAAATATATTTTACTTCAAAAATAATGTTTTAATATAAAGGAATTTAGTTTGTTGTAACTTAGGATTCATCATAATTTATTTAAACATCACTTATTTTGTTTTAAAATTCAAATTCTGATTTTGTACTAGCATATGTCGACTGCTTTTGGGCATGTCGACATACTAGTCGTTAATTGTTTTTCTAAATTTTGAAAAGATGTTTCTTTCGAACTCAAATCCATTCAGAAACGTTGTGACTATTGGAAACCTATAAATACCTTCCAGAATACGATTTATTTAAGATCTTTTCATCTCCTTCTTCCTCTCTTAACATTCCACCATTAGAATACTTTATTTCTTGATTTTCTGCACTTATACTTTGCCGATTTCAATAGAAATCATATCATTCTTCTTCTCTTTCGATTCTATATCAAAATTTGTCTGAATTCAAGTGTTTTTCAAGAGTTATAGGCTATTTGTAATCAAAGATCACAAGATCAAGTCCTATACATTCAATACTACAAAAACTGATAAGAGAAGGGTGTAGTCCTGTCACGTTTAAAGTGACTAGGTGCGATTGTGTCCCGAAAGTCGATTGGGTGTAATGTTGTGGCCCGAAAATCAACGAAGTCTCACTGTACTTGGAATCAGTTAGGGTGCGCCCTTGTAACCCTGAAATCAAGGATTGTAATTGGATATTGTTGAATAAAAAATCTGCATCAACCCAGCGTTGTGCCGGACTGGATGTAAGGGAGTCCTGAACCAATATAAAATTTCAGTATGTATCTTCCTTTTATTGTTTTTTCTTCTACTTTCTGCATTATGTGATTAATTTTGTGTTTGTTAATATATGTGATTTGTATACTTTGTGTTTGATTCAAAAAGATTTCGAGAAATTTAATAAATTCCATTAAACACACTATTCACCCCCCCCCCCCCCCCCCCATCTCCATCTCTAGTGTTTAACTTGTCTTAAGATACTTAATCCGCATCTCCAATAGTTAAGTAGCTAGATTGATTTCATAAGATCTTATTTAAATGATGGCAGTCACTATGTGCATACTGATTTCAAACTCAGTTCATGCTTAACTCTACCGAATAAAGAATTCACAAAGTAGTTCTATTTATTTGGGAAAAAAAGAGTCAAAATACTAGGTCACAGTAGCAAAGGAATTGGCTGACTATGTATTCAAAGTTAAAGTGTATGTTCGAAAATATAAAGGGGGAAACTCTTTATCTTTTCTCTAAACAAGTCATTTTGTAGGAAGACATTTTAAGTAAACGTAATATGATTTAGAACTTTGTTCCTCCTCAGTTCACATAAAAATGCACTGAAAGAGGAACCGCTAAAGACTTGATTATGTTTGACCGTAGAAGGATCCCAGTAAAATTATTAAAATAGGATCTAGGCTCTTAAATCTGGTTAAAATGCTGACTGAAAACGGCTTGTCTCATTGCCCAAAAAAAGAAAATTCCATAGTTGAGTTTTGAAACCCTGTTAATTGGCAGTTGCATTCATTTCTCAACCTCTAAAAACATGTTAGTTCATTGTATTGCTTTATTAAACAACGAGCGTAGCGGCGTGGGCTTCGCACGTGAATTATTTATTGTTAGTTCAAATTTTATTTTTAAGTGACAACTTTTTTTTTTATTTTTGTTTATATTGTTAATTAATAATTTATTTGGCAGACCCCCCCCCCCCCCTCTAAATAATATTAAGATTTGATTGTTTATAGTATTTATATATGAACGTAAGTTGTGAAAGAACTTTGTATGTTAGATCCTATTTCCAAATGATATTAAGATTTGAAAGTACTTATAGAACGGATGTAGATGAACGTTTTAGGCGTTAAATTTTTTTTTTTTTTTTGGATTATTTTTTTAGATTTTATTTTTAAGTGTTATTAGATTTGGTAATACTTGTAGAAGGAAAGATTTAAATTTGTTTTTTTCTAGATCCTATATTTGATCGACACTAAGATTTGGTAGTATTTATAGAACTTTATTTGTTAAATTTTATGTTTAAGGAATAATATCCCACGAAGAATTTTAAATTTATATAAAAAGTCAGATCCGACTTTTTAGTTATATTAAAACTAGATAGGCAAATTTGGTAGTTCACGTTGATATCAAATATATATATATATATATAACCGAAATTATTTCAGCTCCGTTCAATTCGATTCTGAAAATTTTCGATTTCAATTTTGTTTGAAATTTTTTACTCCAAAACCGACCAAACCGATCGAATGCTCACCCTTATTTTACACCACCCCTTTAGCATCCTTACCCTACCGTGAGCTACGCTAATCCAAATCCAACAAGATTTTGTAGATGTTCAATCCACACATATATTATCATCTATCCAAAATTTGAGCTCATTCTGACATTCGTAGAATATATATTTGATGTTTAAATTTAACGGTTCAAATAAATGTTTGAACGGTGAATAATTGAACTAAAATTTTGATAATGTTATGAATGTCGGAACGAACTCAAATTTTGGATAGATGATAATATATATGTGAATTGAATATATACAAAATCTTGTTGGATTTGGATTAGTGTAACTCACGGTAGGGTAGAGGTGCTGCAAAACAGTGGTTCTTCGAAACGCTTATATATACATATACACATACATACATATATATATATATATATATATATATATATTTATATGCATGCATATTTTGATTTAACCCATTCAGAATAAAATGATCTACATGCATATTTTGATGTTAAAATAATGTGTTTTTCGATGCACATTTTGATAGATTTACATAGACGGATTTGCATATTTTGATGCGCATTCAATTGTCTGCAACTCTACTTCTTGTAGTTGTATCTGGTAACTAACAGTAGCTGATGAGCATTGGTTGTTCAAGTAATCACTTCAAGGACTGTTAGCAGCCTGGAAATTAAGTTGTATGTGCAATTTTTGCAAAGTGTAATGTCTTGTATGCTTTATAGCTATATTATTGTAACTCATCACACCCTGCGTGGTGTTAGATTATAGTTTAGGTTATAGTTAGAGCATATCATGTATGTAGCAGATAGGAGAACAGCCTATCTCCTGTTATATTACGTACTCATTACTTGTTCTAATGAAAAAATGTTACGGATCACTATAAAAACCGACTGGCTTTGCCCCAAAAAAAAATCATGTGTTTTTATTTATTTTTTATTTTAATGTTGCACAATCTTAAGATTTTTTAGTGTGAATCTTCAAATGTAACAACCCGGATTTTTTAGTCATTTAATTTTGAACGTTTAAATTGTTTAAAATGTTGAATTGGAAATATAAACGGATTTTAATATGGAATTTATCGATTCAATAAACGGAATACGATTTAATTTCGAATATGTCGAATTATTGTAATACGGAAACAAGAAATAGTTGAATTCTAAGTTAAAAATGAATCAAGATGATTCTATCGATTAATATAAATTCTATTTGGATTAGAACGATAATAATAATTTTATTATCAATGGAAAAATCGATTCAATATAACGAATGAAAATAGTCATTTTTCAAACGATCTCGGATTTCAACAAAACCAATTTTATTAAATCCGTAATGGTTAATTATTGTTAGATTTCAAATTTCGAGTCAGTTGGAGTTGTTTTATGATCGTGTGCGATATAAACCCGTATCGATTTACAATTTAGAAATTAAAATAACATTTTTGCAAATAGTCTCGGAATTCGACAAAACTAGTTTCATTAAGTCTGAAATATTGAATTATAGCAGGGTATAAATTTTCATAGCGATTAAAGATTCTATGTGATAGTGAGAATTGCAAACGTGAAACGAAAAAAAATAGTAAATATAATATTACAAAATGAAGGTCATTTTCAGAGATATCGTTTTCAAATCTAAACAAATCTCTTTATAATCTCAGCCAAATCTTTAAAAAATCTTTCGAAATCTATGGAAAAAAATCGAGATACACTGTCCTTGGTCAAAAATTTCGGCTGTTTTGTCTTCGTTTTGTTCTTCAAAAGTCAGCCCTCTACGTTGTTTTCTTCCCCACTCGAGAATCAACAAACAAAAACGCTGCTTTCATTTCTCTCATTCGAAGACCGGTAACTCAAATTGAAGCCCTTGTTCTTCTTTGTTCGAAACCTGCAGCCACCATCTGTAAAACCTAGCATCAATAGCCAGTATCGTTCGGGATGATCTTGGCTTTTTCCAGCGCTTGGTCCTAAAAGGGGAGTTTGGCGCCTCGACCACCAAGTGACATTGCCACCATCGGATGGACGATCGGTGGCGTGTTGTGGGAGGAATCTGGCTCCGAAGTCGCGGTTTTCACGCCCAGTTATCTGACGAACGAAGGAGTATGGGGTTGTCGCACCTATGGCATGGAGAGAGAAAAGCAAGGGCGATCTCGGGTGGGGGTGCAGTGGCCTGGCTCGGCCGGTGGAGGCGGCGGCGGTGAGCTAAAGTGGCGGTTAGGCTTCGTGAAAACTGGAAACGGACGAGAAGTAAATCACAATTTTAGCAGGGAGAGACGTGGGTTTAGGAAGGTAATTAGCTAATCATAGTAATTAAGTTAATTATAATTAATCTTAAATCATGTGTAAACTTGTAGCATTAAAATATATGTTACATACGTGATCAGAAACGAACAAAACAAATTGCATTGAAATTGTATCGACGAACACTACGATATAGAGATGAAATGAAATTTATTCGAACTAGTGAAAATTTTGTTAAAATTAAATGACGTTTAGTTTTAATCGAAAGTCAATGGCAACTGCAAACCAAGGTGAGTAAATCTCATTCGGAAATTTAATATTTAGAACTATTTTTAATAGTTAAAGATAATTGTTATTTGTTTGGATGGATTGATAAAATTATTATCAATTGTTTGCTATTATATACATAGTACATATAGGTTTGATGGTTGGATATTCCCGCACATTTTAGCGGATGAGACCCTATGCTCCCCGCCATAATAGCGGATGACCCTATATACCGCTATATATCATGGCTTGAAGCGGGATTGGTATAATTTATGTTGATTAACATCTGTTGATGTAGAGAGAGTTTGGAGGATTACATTTATATTGTTGTTTTTCATATATAATGATATGTAATGTGTTGAATAAATCTATGATAAATTATTGTATGCTTGGATGCTTAAATATCACTAATCTTTAGTTTTGGTATTCAGATACCATAGAATGAAACTGAAATTGAGTTTAAAAAGGGAATTTCAATTTAAAAAGGATTTATAAAATACAAGGTGGGTTATAAACAAGGGTTACAAATGTGAAAACAAATTTATTTTGATAATTTAATCTTGGATGTAGAACGCAAAACGTATGCACGTTTAAAAGAGGATTATTGATTAGTTGGTATTTTGAAATGATATTTCAATGTGAAGTTGAAATTCATTTTTGGTAAAGTGTTTTGAAATAAATTCAGTATCAGAAACATAGATTTCAACATTATTGTTGTAATATAGATTTCAACATTATCGTTGTAATAGATGTTTTCCATAATAATAGGAAAGCGTGGACTATAACACTATTGTTATAGTAAATGATTTTCGAAAGGGAATGGGTTAGTTGAATATTGAATTTTAACATATATGCCATAACTGATACTAGAGATGTGTAAATCTTTGACCATTTTGAAGTTAAGAATGTTATTCGGTCAAGGTTTGAGAGGTAATTATACCCTAACTTAATTGATTTCATTATTAATTAATAAATGAAAAAGATTAGATATTGAAGATCAATGTTAAAATATAGTTAGTTGAATATAAGGTATTTAGGTTGTCGTAACAATGTTTTACACAACATTTGTTTTAACCCAAGAAAGTGAAGTTTGAAGATATAATAACTAATATTTTCTAAGTGTAGAAAATGAATGGTTACATGAAAGACATAAATGGAAATGTTTTCCAACTGTAATAAAAGATATTTACCAAGTATAGGAAATGAAGAGTTTGTGAAATATGGAAATGTCTTCCAATTGTCGTAAGGAAAAAAGTGATTTTGTAAAACATTCCAGTAGAAATATTTTGAGGAAAATATACGAGAATGATTTAATTAATTAAATATTAATTAAAAGAGGCTCAATGTTGCTTGGTTGAATATTAAATGAAAGTTTGGCTGAATGTTTGTTTCTTTGATAGTTAAATAACTGACTATCAAAGTATTGGCCAATTTAATACTATCGTCGCCAGTACGAAGAGACCGAAATCAGATTTATTATCTGAAAATCACTCCTTATGGGCATAAACTTGTGAATTAGATTATACTAAAGATAATCAAAGATAGAGCAAAATGCAAGGACAATTTCTATTAATCCTAGGTAGAAATTGCCTAAGATGGATCAACAGAAATAGTTCATTCGGTTTCGTTCAGACCCAGAATGAACTTGTACGAACGTATGTCTGACATGGTATTTCCTAAAATCACGTACGTTGGTTTTTACAACTATACTGAGTATAGCGGCGAAGAAGACAACTTCTTTTAGCTTAACACCCATAGTTATCAAGGCGCGCGCTTAGACGCGCCTAAGCTCAAAAAAGCCCAAGGCTCAAGGCTTGCGCCCTTTTGCAGTTTTAGTGCGCCTTTTTGCAATTTGAGGCGCTTTTTTGGCTAAATTCAAATTTTTGTTTGTAAATAGTTAAATAAAAATTTTGATTGTTCAACAAATTATAAAATATGATTTAAAATTTAAATCTTATTAATAAAATACGTAAATAATTGAATTAATTATAAAAAATGGTTTAGAAATTAATTTGTAGTTAGTAAAATAGCAGATCAAACTCATATACAAGGCACACAAAAAAGCCCAAGGCTCAAAAAAGCCCCAGGCTCAATGCTTGCACATTTTTGCGCCTTAGCGCCTTAACTACTATGTTTACACCCAGAGTATCTTTGTGCAAATCAATTAGTGATTGGGATCTAACAATGTGGCATTCAAAGTTTTGAATATAATGTCTGAAAGGGTAATCGTGACCTCAAGCCTTATCAATCAGGAAATGATTGAAATCGTACAGACATCAGGGCTATGTGGGTCACACCCATTACGGTACATCATCGCCCGATCTAGAGAAATCGATAGTCGCTTTTTGTATGCTTCGAAATGAGTACGGTTGAACGACCAACAATCGTGTTGATGATATATTCGGTACACTTAAGTTAAATGAATGGTCGGTTTTGTGTGGCTGGGTTGTAAGATGTTCTTGTTGAACCTCGGTGTTTCAACTCTAGAAAACAGCGATCGGAAGGTGGTTCTATACCTAGTTATGTTGAAAATCCAAACTCCAATACGAGCCATACAGTTTTAGATGTAAATCAACTATGTCGAAAAGTAAGATGTAAGCATTTCGGCTATATTCATATTTTATTTGTGGGTTGATAGACATTATTATAATATCATTGTATTTTATAATAACAAGTGATTTGAGTATCGTAAGGTAAAAACATGTGTCATGTTTATGTGTGGTCGTGTCTTACGAGAGTTTCATTCTTTAAAAAGGTTTTCTAAATTTAAGCAAGTTGTTTGGAGTTTACCCACACCGGTCCCATGACTGACCCAAAATTTATTTTGTTTTGTTTTCCCTAAAACTCTTGGATGCCCAAATTTGTCGGGCAATCAAGTAATTCAGGTTCTTATGGATGCACTTGGAGGAGCTCGAAGCAGAAGACTTCAACGTTAATTATCTATTAGTTATTTTTCGATGTATCATATATGATGTACTCTGATGAATGGTATGTATATACAGTTACAGTTATGTATTTTAAAAGTTGTTATATATTATATTTTATTCCGCTACGATTGTGAGATTCTATGTATTGTTTGTCTTCTTCTATTTTATTTTCTTTAAGCCAAATGATCAGGTATTGTCGACACTTGAATAGTCGACATGTATATTGTGAACGTATTCATGTCGATTTTTAGGATCGAAAATCGCTTGGGCCATTACACTTTAATTCTATTACTAATTAATGAAAAATGAATTTGTATAAAGATTATTTGTTAGATCCTATTTTTAAGCGATATTAAGACTAGTTAATATCTATGGACGGATGTTTTGAATTTGTAAATAAAGTTTATTTGTAAGGTATATTTTTAAGCGATATCATAATTTAATAATATTTGAAAATTGACATTTTGAATTGATAAATAAAATTTATTTGTTAAATCATATATTTTAGTATTATTAAGATTTATAATATGTTTAAGAGCATTTTCGATAGTTCAGATTTACACCAAAAAAGTGTGACACCAAAAGTATTACAACTAGTATTAAAGATATCTCAGAAGGCATAATATTTATAAATATTTAGTCGAAAGTTATTTCAAAATCATTGTCCAGCAACAGTTGAATTGATTTCTGAAAAATGTGCACACGCACGTTTCCAACCAGTTCAAATAATTAAGCTTCAAGAATCGTGGACTTAAAAAAATGTTAAACCAGGTGAAAAAATTAAACAGAACTGTATTGAGAGGGAAAAAAAATCAAATTTGAAAAATGCTAGTCACAAACCAACTGGTGTAAGTTATGAAATCGACTTTACCTCTGATTATGAAGAAAAGGAAACAATAAGAAAATTGGAATCTCTATAAAATTGTTGTATTGTTATCTGAAACTATTATCTTGCCAGCGTACTCTTTTTCATATTATTTATACAGTTATTAGCTACCATCTAAGAATTATTAAGGGAAACAAATTGCTTTATACTTCTTTTTCATTTATTTTCAATTTCCTGATTTACACAAGTGTTCCTAGTTATATCTGTTAATAGTTAAGTTTACACATATGTTCATGATCTGCTTCATCAATTCCTTTATTTAGATCACATCAAACTCGAAATAATGTGTGTTACCCAATGTATTAAAAAACGCGCCTCAAGGCGAGGCTATGGTGGAAACGCCTGAAGGCGTGGTTTAAAAGGCGGTTTCCCCCTGAGGCTTACGCCTCAGGGGGTTGAGGCGTGGAAAGCGTTAAAAAACGCACGCCTCAGAGCCTCAACTATCTGAGGCGTGCGCTTATATATATAAAAAAAAAAACCTAACTTACCTCACTTTTACCGTTTTGAATTTTCGATTGGAAGATGAATCGAAATCGATTCCTGTTTGGAATCGAACTCGATTCCTTAACTGGAATCAAGCTCGATTCCAGTTAAGGAATCGAACTCGATTCCTTAACAGGAATCGAACTCGATTCCTTAACAGGAATCGAAATCGATTCCTGCTATGGAATCGAGTTCCATTCCTCAATCAATTTTGAAAGAGAGTTTTTTTTTTTTTTTTGTCTTTTTTTTTAAAAAACTGTTGTGGACTTTTTTTTGGTCTGTCTTTCTTTTTTTACCTGTCTTTTTATTTAAGCACTGTCATGACCTATTTTAATTATGTGTTAATGCCCAGACTCGTTAAAAAATGAGCAAACGAATGCGCTTTTTTTTTCCCCGAAAGGCTTACGCCTCAACGCGTCGAGGCTTACGCCTCGCCTCAAGGACCCGAAAACGCCTCGCGTACGCCTTTTGCGTTTCAAAACATTGGTGTTACCTAAGAAAAAAATCCGCTTAGAAATAAACAAAGTTCTGAACATGGTATGAAACAATTTATCCGATTAATGTATATCTAAAGCAAAAGAAATTTGCTTTTTTTTGTTCAAGTTTTATAGTATCATTGAAATAATTTGCAAGGTATTGCCACAAAATACACTTCAATCTGCGCAAAATAATGTCGTGGCATTAAATAAAGCGGCCTTTTTTTGCATTTTAGTTTCAGAATTTTGACATTAGTTTTTAAACTCTGATATATAATTCTGTAGAATGCACGTGGTTTGATTAACTTGATGAATTAATATTACTAGGATTGTTCAATGGACACCACGAGGGGAAATTTCATAGGGCTCCAGTCAAAATAAAATTGCAACCAGAATGATATGATATGGATGGCTCCAACTTGAGTAATTTGCTAAATTGCCCTCCTAAAGCAAATCTGGTAACATACTATTGAAATTTTAAAAGAAAAACAATACGAATCCACAGAAAAATCTACATAAAAACACAGCATCGTCGATACAGTACTATGGCAGGAAACCATTGAAATAATACCTAAAAACACAGCACGTCTGTCGTTTAAATTGGAGCCAGGGATGGGGGCTAAGTATTCAAGTATTCCACATAACAATTTCAAAAATAGTAAAAGAATATCCCTCCCACACCTTCGTTATCTAAAATTGGAATTTTTTTAACCCTCTTGATTAATACATTAAAAAAACAAATTAGGTACTGAATTTAAAATTAAAAATTAAAAATTAAAAATTAAAAATAAAATTTGAATTGCCTATTCATAATCCTAGCATTATAATGTTTTAAATTGTTATGATTTGTATATGTTTCGACTTCATTAGGTGAGATATTTGAAGGTTTTTGCAGTAAATTGTGCATTTGTAGTGGAAAGATATGATGTATTTTGCATGTTTGGTTTGTTACAGATATGCATTTTATTTCCACAATGATATTTTCAAAGTTAGCTTCTCTGGTCATAGTTTACGTAATTCACAAATCTATATATCAATTTGTTTCAACAATGAAATCAAAGAGAAATGATAGATAAATATGAAATTCCATGTAAAAAATCAACAATCGTTCGGTCATAATGAATAATGCATACCTTGGACTTCAAAACACGAAGTGTCCCATCAGAATCGGCAACATTATCAGCACAGCTAAGAGCAACCTTAAGGAGATCTGGAACACATGCTTGAACATGCGGAGATAGATTTTTGAATGTGTCAGTGGTAACATCTGGACCTCGTGGATTTAAAGGAAGGAATGAAAGCTTGGTGATTTCTCTCAACGCATCAACATGTTTTCCTTCCCTTGCTAATTTATGGACCATCAAAATTGCCTCAAGCTGTCTGAGTACTGCTTGATGTTCGGATACAAGTTCTTTCTCTTGGAGGCTGTTAAAAATTGTAGAATAAAAAAAGTCAGCAGAATAAAAGAATAGACAAAAAGAGCATTTACTTTCTAAGCCAATCTAGTCAATACAAGTCACCAATTCAATAGTAAGAATTTACATGGTTTTTTTTTTTTTTTTTTTTGAAAAAAAACTATACTATGTACTGGTCCAAGACCATAAGCAAACCATTGGTACCTCCCAGGTTGTTTCAGCTGAAGATTTAACTGACCTGCCTACATCGACATGAGCTGTAACGAGAATCTATCTTTATATCGTAAGTTGTAAACAACAGCAGTGTGTTTGTGCGGAATTTTTGTTTGATGAAATTTGAAACTAGTTGTACCAGGGATCCGATCCAAAACCCCTCCAGATCCACAATTAGAAAGACCTTACCACTTCACTAAAACACACACGCACACACACCATACATACATATATGTATGTATGTATGTATATATATATATATGTATGTATGTATATACACACAGACATATATACATATATATAAGGAGCATTCCGGAGCACCCCTACCCTACCGTAAGCTACACCAATCCATATCCAACAAGAATTTGTAGATGTTCAATCCACATATATTAGCATCTGTCCAAAATTTGAGCTCATTCCGACATTCGTAGAATAATATATTTGATGTTTAAATTTAACGGTTCGAATGTCTGAACATTGAATAATTGGGTTAAAATTTTGAAAATGTTACGAATGTCGGAACGAGCTCAAATTTTGGATAGACGATAATATATATATATATATGTGGATTAAACATCTACAAAATCTTGTTGGATTTGGATTAGTGCAGCTCACGATAGGATATGATGCTAAAGGGATGTTGCACAACTTGGGGTGCTCTTGATCCTATCCCTATACACACACACACACCCATATATATATATATATATATATATATATATATATATATATACACACACACACATGCATATATATATACACATACATACACCAAAGAACCAAGTTAAACTTGTAAACTCTGGAATGGTGTGCATGAAACTTCAGGTAATTTATAGGGTGTTATGCACTATTACCGAGTTTCGAACTCCTGATCTCTTGTTATCCAACATCAAACTTATCTGCTAGACCACCTAATGTGATTAAATCAATGACTCAGCGAATTAGACTGTGGAACATATATCTGCCCCTAACATATATCTAAGTATTTTAGAACACGTGTATTATTTCTTTACCATGGTCCAAAATCTGCACCTTCAGCTCTATAGCTTGGTATTTAACCGCCGACCATTCCCCAAGGGCGATACATAAATATACGTATAAATACATACTATGTATGTATATGTAAATGCATATTGACACTTTTCATAACAGCTCCATATAATGAAGGTGTTCATTCTAAAATAGCTGGTATTGTTAGGTGTCATGTGTACATACTGACAAGTAAGATCTTACTATATCCCAGAAACAAATTTGAATCAAAAATAAATCAAAAAATCAACATTTTACATTTCAATCATATGACAAAGAATGATAAGTAGTGTATGATTGACAAAGCATGCATGTAAATCGAAGTCGTAATGCATGAGGTGTATGACCATATGGATTTTGAGCTATAGCTTGCCGTAGCCTATGTTGTCAAAGGGTCTATCTAAGAGATGTTAGCTATGCAAAAGCTATATTTGAGCTTCAGTGCTTGGACACGTAATGATGTCATAGTACCATACCTAATCATTCATAATGTTGCTTATCAGCATCTTAAAATTTCAATAAAATTAGTGCATAGTGCTTCTATCCACTTGAAACGACGCATTAGGTATCCTTATTATTGTGCTTGTTTGCAACCTTAAAGTTATTTAGTAGAACAACATAATGTAATGTTATTGAACTTGTTCTTTCCTTTCTAATAAGTGACCATGGGGAACTTCTTGAAGAACAAACCTCAATATTTGTGAAAAAATTTCACATTGATGAAAAGTTGTTGGGCAACCTTCTTTAGTGCCAAGCTAAAACTAGTTTGCATACATCCACATTTTCTGTACTGCAGAACTCAAGTTGGAAAAAACAACATTCAAAGGAAAGGGATGCAACTAAGCATACAATAAAATATTTAAATAGGTCTCTTTCTACAAGCTTTTGCAGCTGATTAGGTTTTCAAAAGAAACAAGCTTAGTTCAAGAGAAATTTAAACTAACCTGGCTTCCGATGTATATTTAACGGTGTCTAATAAATCATTCCCAGAATTAATGAGGCCAGAAGCTCGACTATCACCATCTAATTTTCCACGTGACATGGCACAAATTGCATCTGAAAGACATTTGTTAATCGTCTCCAATGCCATAGAAAATGCGCCAACTCTCTTGTGAATTTCTACAGACTGCAAAATAAACATTGCTAAATTTAGACCAACTACTCCAAATGTCTTTGGGATCACCAAGTAGACATCCACAAAAATAAAGTATTCAGTAGAATCTGATGTCTACAAAGAGATCAAAAATAAAATTCAAATAAAAGTACTAAAATGTATAAATCAGCTGCATGCATTATAAATTATTAAAAAGGCGCAGCGTTCACCAACTATGACACATTACAATGTTTATCTTATGCATCACATAGTAAGAATTCACACTCTGATTTAATATTTCAAATTGTGCCACCATGCAGACCAAATAAGAAACAGTTTACCTGCATTTGTGCACCGTACAAATATGAAAACAGGGATAGAACGCAACTCTTAAGGAAAAACGAAACATGTAGATAGAAACTAAAGGAGATCACTCCAATTTTACTAATTTAATTAAGAAATAAATAGTGGCTTATTTGTATTTGAATGTTGAATTGATACAAGATGGAATAATTAAAGGTACTTACTTTCTCATAAAATCCAGCCTCCTGACATTGATGAGCAGCTTCAAGTAGAAACTGTTGTTGACTTTGCCAATCCATTAGATATTTCCTCAGCTCACCTTCTTCTATTCCTCGTGGACCAAGCAGAAGTAATATACCACCTTCTCTTAACAAAATCTCCATCAAAAGTTGTTTCAACATCAAACTTCTTTGTCTTTGCTGATCAGCACTGGATCTTCCTAACCAAGACAATTCTCCACCACCCATAGCAGCAGCAGCTTGCACATAGTAGTCCAATGCCAGTGCCAGATTGTTATGGCGCAAGTACATGGAACCATATTGACGTATAATATTAGCTACTTCAGCACATGCATCCATTGTGCCTAATTTATTTCTAGTCCCTGCTCCTTCTAAGACAACATTATGGTCTGCTAATGATATTGAAATGTGTACAGCATCAATATTGTACCCCTCTTCACCCATTTCTTTTGACAGATACTGAACCGCTGGCAGTAACTGAATGCTCAATAAGAGAACATATGGATAAACTAAAGGGTCCTTTCCATTTTTTGTATAATATGAAGGCTCAAATTTATTCAAGTAGTTTTGAAGATCATCAAGACTATATGGTACTAATCCATCACTTAATACTACAGATGAGGTACCAGTTGGACAGTCTCGAACGGCACAGAGTTTAAACCATAGAAAATCTTCAATGGTGCTAAACAGAGTTGGTAAATCTCTTAGCAGTCTATCGATTTGGTGCTTGCTTCCAGAAATTATAGCATACAGCAGTAATTTTTTGCGATCATATCCAGGTCGACCTGCTCGATCACCTATCCTTAACAACTTTTCACATTCTTCATAAGCAGAAGCAGCAGTTTCAGGAGATACCAATCCCCCGGTCGTTATCCACTCCGTCAGCTGGATTTTAACATATATGGTTGTATCAAAATGTTTTTCTTTACAGGTATTAGTCTTGTTAAAAAACAGTTGTACTTTAAATTCCTCAAAGACTCACCAACCGTGGAACCAAAAAAATTCTATTGCAAATATAAATGTATTTTTTTCTGATAATGTTTGATAAATTATCATCGGAAAAGCTTTCACCTGAGGTGCAAACTGGTGGGATACACGCGAAGTTTGAGCAACATTTTTTGCTTCTTCGTAATATCCAGTCCTCAAGCAAAAATAAATCTGCACACACATGATGTGTATTAGAAAGATCTGATAGAGCACTTATTTGTTACCTCGATGCACGATAGCTAATCTATATCAATTAGTCGGACGTTTTACTTTATGGCATAGAGTTAAATTCAGGTTATAAGTGGTTTGCTTTGAACATGTAAGCCTACTGTAAGTATCATACATCATTGGATTTTGTTATCGTAGCGTTTAGTTTATTGCACAATTTTAGGAAACAATCTCTCTAGTAATATGGGTAAGACCATGTACAACATTCCCACTCGACACCTTGCTCAAGGGGAGCCATGTGCACTGGATAGATGATGATGATAGAGCACTTAGCAAGGATAAATGGACTACACAGTAAATACGGCAAATTAAATACTCTCTCTGAATGTGTTCAAACGAATCCTGCATCAAATGATAAGCATGAATTTTCTACATGGAACCAAATTGTAAAGCATATAGTATCTAAGGATGAAAATTTGTCCAACCTGTTGTTATCTATAGTATCCTCAATATAGCTGTTTAAGTGAAGCTTAAGTGATAACCACTCATTTGGCATTGCTTCTGAAATTTTTGGTTGACTCGGCGACATAGTGGATTAACTGTGCCTGATAGCACTTAAGGGCACTAAATGGTGTCTAGTCTCGCCTGATGCACTGACTAAGGCTATTGAGCAATGGATTCATCTTTTGATCATTTTATTTTGATCCCCAAAAATAAATGAAATGAAATAAAAATTTGAAAAATAAAAAATATGTTAACAATAATATTACAAAATCAGTTGACATGTGTGTGCAAAGGATAAGGCATTGGCAAAGAAAGAAAGACATTGTAGAGACTAGATATTGTATACATTCCAAGATGGAAATAAAATAATGTGTATCTTAACAACGAGGACAGTTTTGTGATTAATGTTCAGTTTACAATGAATATGCTACATACGTCTAGAGTTATTAAACATTTGAGTTCTGTTTCGTGACTTGGACCATAATGAAAAAGTAATACCTAGAAGAATTGTTTTGTTTTTCCTTTTTATAACCTGGCAACTTAATGAAATTGTAAAGTTTTTTGTGGTTAAATTTTGAAATATGATGTCATGGTTATACATTTTCTATACCTCGGTTACGTGTTGTATTGTTTTCACGCATTAAAACACAAAACTAAAAGTATTAAAGGCTGAAGAATATTTCTACATAAGGTTTATGCTCTGTGTGGGTGAAAGGGCAGGGGCGTTATTTTTCGTATTTAGGACTCAGAAGCTAAGCATCAACATAGGTGATGCTTAAGAGACGTTAAACAAGATAAGAAACTTTTCCATTGCGCTTAGAATAACGTAAGTCTGACCTGCTGCCAGGTCGTGTCAATAGGTGGCTGCCTACGTGCGTCACTTGCATCAAAATCCAGCACCCCATGATCTCTTAACCGCACCTGTCAATAATAAGAAATGCATAAGAGCTGACTTCTTAGCATATATTCATAAAATGCATAATCTAAATACACATACCCGAAGAAAAGCCCAAACTTTCTGAAGATTCCCTACAGTGCCACCCAGAGCGGCCTATAAAGTGAATGAACAATATGAATAATAAAGTGTATGGCTTCCACAGAATGCAGACTAACTAAATTATTACATCAAGGACCACACTGAAAGGTAAGAAAAACTGCCAAGGTTTTTAACTTGAATTGCATACACATTTTTTCTCAAAGATCTTAGAGATCCGATCGTGCCAGGGGAGATCTTGGTTTAGATGAATGCATCTCGGACGTCCATCTCAGATTTACATCTCAGATCCTAAAATACATCTTGGGGACTATTTCGGTGTATATACAATAACATTTGTAAAAACCACCCTAAAATAATAATTTTAATTTACGTGATTTGCAAAGCCAACAAAATAAGACCAAGTTTCTACAAGTTGCATTGCAATATAATGCTAAGTAAACTAGCAAAAAAACTAAAACCAATCATGTATGAGAGAAACTGAATAAGGGATGGATCTGGATTCCCCTTTTCCTCTTTCTCTTTACACAATATACTAGTAACCTTTCTCTACATTTCTGTTTTAAAATGACAAAATGAGAGAAATAGATATGGAGGAAACATGGCGCATATGGTCCTGCAAAAATTTGGCTTCTATAAATTTTAGTTTTTCCTTCAAAATGAAATTCAGTTTCTCCTCCAGAACTAAATTCCTTTTTCTTAAATTTGGGCAGCGTTGAAAAGGTTTGTCCATAATTTCTTAAATTGACCTTAAATTGATTTGTTTGATTTTTGGATAATTGGACATATTTTGAGTTATGTGCATCAGATGGTCAATCCGCTAGTATCATTGCTTCCATTAACATTGAACACCTCCATTTCTTTTGGGACCACATTTATATAAAATTCTTTTTAGCTACTTTATTACATAACATTATGTTTCTCTAAATTCAGTTTCATACAAAAGATCTTCCTGTCGGCTGAGATATCGGAATTTGTTCTCGTCCAAGTTACCAATCGATATATCGAGATCTCAATCGATATATGAAAATGAAATTTCCACTAAAATTTTGCAGTCCGTTTCGCTGAGTCCCTACCGAGATCTCGCCCAAGATATCAGCTGAGATAACCGAGATTTGAAACAATGAAAATTGCTCGCAACGAAACATATGAGAAGTCTTCATATCCCCAACCCTGCAATCCTAGTAGATCTTTATAGATTAAGAAGTTTCGAATTGAGCCGATCTTCTAGAAAAAAATAACATTCACACCCATAAATTAATTGATAAGATGATAATCGATTTCAATATAAATTGATAATACATCCATCAAAAACCAGCAAAGCAATTGAATGAACAAACTCCACAATTGAATTGTCAAAAATTGGCAAAGAAATTGACCAACCAAACTTGACAATTGAACAGTGTATCAATTGAATAGACAAAATTTGACTCGATTGCTAAAGAAATTGTTGTACCACATTTAATAAAAATTTATAACTTTTTAGGTTTTAACTTTGGATAACAAATTTACTTTTGATATGTTAAAACTGTATGGCATTAATTTACATTTATTAAAACTTTAAATTAAAAAAGAGTAATTTATTTGTATTACTGGGGCATTATCAGTGTCAACTGATCTTGACATCTTGTAAATTGACAGTTGATAATATGGTAGGCAGTTGTGGTGCATTTGAAGTAAAACGCTACCAAATTGCAGCATCTGACGCTAGAATGGAGTTCAGCCCTCAAAGGAAGAAGAATGGACAGTTGGCGTCTGATGCAGAGGACAGAGTGGATGCATCGCGACGCTGGATTTTCTTTTTCTTTTTTCTTTTTTTTTCTTTTTTTTTTTTTTTTTTTTTTGCTTTCTTCTTCTATTTAACCGATCTTGCCACTCTTTCTTCACCCTCCCCTTCTTCCTTTTTTCCCCCTCTACTTCAGTCAGCATAAGCTTTAAAAAATGTACAGTTCTAATGAAAATAATGAGTTGAATATTGAAAATGTAGCTGATTTACTAATTATAACACAGTTTATCTAACCAGTAGAGAACATATAGCAAGAATGTACACATCTACATATATCCGTTATGTTGGGTCAAATATATACCTTTTTATCATTCCACTCGCAGTCAACGGAAATATCGAATGAAATAACATTTTTGCACAACTGTATGCAAACGTTTGGAAAACAACTACAATATGAGACCAGCAAATAAAACTGTATCAAAGAAATTGTCACAGAAAAACTTTATTAAAGAAATTGCCACAGTTTTTACACCATGGTGCTTGCTCTTCCAAATCGATCAATTGGCGCGAGATTTCAACCATTAGGCTGCTTTGTTGTTTAATTTTCATGTAATTCTAGGAGCTGCAGTCTTACTATCTAAAGATATCATTAAGTCAGAAGACATATTTTATACTACCCATCTACCCTGAAGCAAATTAGAACTTCAAACTTTTATTAACCTTATTTTTGAAACATAATTAAAGCCGTACACGCACAAAGGCAGGCTAGCATCCTGATCACGTTCCTCCATATATTGAGTAAAAATGACATGCTATTCAAAAAATCATAGTTGCATTGCTCGTTTTGATTTATAATTTACATATGTAATGGTTGGTTGCAAAGATATTGCCCATTATAGTAGAGTTTTTTCAGTAGTAATAAATGTAGAAACACAAATTTACCTCATCCACCATTGGGTCAACATTGCTTAATAGATTTGCAGCACACCCTTCAAAAGATAACAACATTCCCCATTTTCATGATACTTAAAATCAGTCAAAATTGGATACAAAATTTTTATCTTCTATCATGTCAACTGAAAAAATTTATGGTATATGAAAGAAAAAAATTCTAAGAAATATGCCAATATAAAATTTTGAAACTCAAGAAAAAGTATAAGTTGCTACAACTATTCATAGTTTTATACAAAATACCACATCAACGACAAAGAACTGCATTCATTAAATGATGATTATGATCCTAGTTCAGGAAGAAAAAAAAATCAAGAATACAAGTGTTAGAATGTCTGTCACAAAAAAGAAAGAGTTGGTGCAATGAAAGTGAAACAGAACTATGTCAAAATAATGCATACAATTTTAAAACTAGAGAAAAAGTAGAAGTTGCTACAACAACATTTACATTTTTACGTGAAAATAAATCAAGAACAAAGATTTGTAATCATATGATGATGCTTATGATCTTAGTTCAGGAAGAAGACTCACGGATACTACAGTGTTAGAATGCCTGTCAAAAAAAGAATGAACTGGTGCAATGAAACACAACAAATGAAACGTCAATTGTACAAAATATCATAAGTGAATTTGTTGCAACATGAGTTCGATGAACTTTCAAATGTCTCTTTCATGTGCACTTTTTGTTTCCCAAAGTAAGCATACTTGGATATTTACAATTCAAATTATTTACCAAAATATTAACATACAAAGCAGCACTTTGATTGCTATATGGGTTGCATTGCTAAATGTCAGTCGATCCTGTAATTGACATTTGATGTTCTGGTTAGTAACCGGTAACTAACAATCAAAAATGGATATAACTGCTTAATGTTCTACTCGTATATATCATCTTCACAAAACTGTGTTTTTTAAAATTTTCAACCCTTTCAAAACTACCTTTAAATGAATAATCAAAATAAACATTTTTGACGACTCTCGTCAAATAATGGTTATGGAATTATTATTTTGAAATACCTCGTTTTTTGAAGACTAACTTCATAATTTAAAAATCATATCTACAATAATTTGAGTCCAAAACAAGGAGATACGGACAATCAAGAAGAGGTTTCTGAAGAATTAAAGTGATTGCAGCTGTGAAGTGGGTCTTTGTATGTAGACTACTTGTATATGTCTCTCTCTCTCTCTCTCTCTCTCTCTCTCTCTCTCTATATATATATATATATATATATATATATATATATATATATATATCATACACACTCGAGAATTGTCAAAGGCTACAAACTGTATATTAGTGGATCTGATGTTTTAGGTTCAACCCTCTAGGCATCAATTGCTAATTTTTTATGTGTACAATATATAGCGCTATAGATATAAAAATAATGCAATCTTAGACTAGTAAGCAGAAAAAAAATACAAAAGCTGGAAAAACATTTCTGCCAGTCACATGAAAATATGCAACATGAAACAAATATAGTGCAATAAAGATAGGCATAGATTTCACTTTTTATACTTGAGGTGATTACTCAGGCGTGGAGATCTGGAAAAAACAACACAATGATCTTCTCTTATGTCAATTATACAATATCAGAGCCAACATGTTAAACAAATGAATTTGCCATTGTGACATGCAGGCATCCCACGAAGTTAATAAAAGTAAGAATCATGCATGAGGGAACCTACGTAGATACAAGATTTTAAACTACATATTTAGATAGCAATAGACTGAATTAATAAATAAATAAATAAAAGGAATCTGACTAATTGAATATTAGGTGGATAGAATATTAAAGTCCCAAAAATTGTCCGGCACCTCTAGCTCAAGAGGTTAGGAGTGTAGCGCTTTAGACAGAGATTTTAAAGGTCATAGGTTCAAGCTCCTAAGACATCGAAAAAAGAGTGCTCTGCTTGAATAAAATATTACTCGTGTTATCTAAAAGGAAATCCCAAAAATCAATCACAACATTATCTTCATAAGGTTAGTACATTAATTTCTCGGCATTCACGTACAATTTGCAATACAGCTCTGTGGGAGGTTGCTAGCCTTTAAATAATTCCAAAATCAATGGAAAATTGTTAACCCAAATGTATATTGACTTCCGTATGGAGCAACTTTATATGCAATGATAGAAAAGACTATATATTTCAGTCTTATTTCACTCGAATTATTAGATGTATATTCGAAATAAGTGTCTTGCTGAACAAGATAATTGACTTTAATGCCTCGTTTTCATTTAAGAATGCATAGTTCCTAACCAAATATGTATGTAACTGTACCTAATCTAAACAATAGAACTTGGAGATGAATTTTCAAATAATATGCAATTGAATATTCTGCTCAAGCAAGTAGCGGCATAATACAGATGAGTTTTGCAAATTTACACTAAAGTTATGTTGTCTTTCAAGTAATGTCAAGGTTATGCTAAAGGTTTCACATTCAAATACATAAAACAATGAATTATAAGTTAAATAATTTAGTATAAATTGACTGGAATAATCCGAAGTTTGACGTGTCTTCCCATATTAATCCCAAGTTTGGATTATTTTTAATTAATCCCAAGTTTGGGGTGTCCCTTCCCATATTGATCCCGATGACTTATTAACTTGTTATATCCGGTTATCAAACTTAAATTCATCTTCTCCAAACTAGTTTCCCACTCCAGAAAAATCGTTTGGGGAAGACAAATATAAGTTTGATAACCGGCTACATCAAATTAATAAGTGATCGGGATCAATATGGGAAGGGACCCCCTAAACTTTGGATTATTTAAAAATAATCCAAACTTCGGATTAATATAGGAAGACACGTCAAACTTCGGATTATTCCTATCAATTAATCCAATAATTCAAATGATGAAATGTAAAACTTCTTGTCCTTTAAGTTGGGTGATTTTTTTCATTAACACCACTTACATTTTCTTAAGTCAATAGATCTAAAACAAATCAAATCTAAAGTAGAACAGTACCAAAGTTGCGACAAAGTATTCAAATAGGGTGGTGAATACGTAAATATATCATCATCGCTTCTGAAGCGGGTAACAAGCGATGCACTTTGTTAGGGCACTATGTGTGTTTATAGGCAAAAATAGCTGCAACTAACACCATTCACATTATGTTGATGAAGCCAATAAATCTAAAATAAATTAAATATGAAATACTACAGTAGCATAATTGCAAGGCATTTATTTAAGTGGTTATAAATATTTATACTATGTCACTTTATAAGCATGTAACCTGTGCAGGATGGCTATGTATCGTATCCATTAGATATTTCTCATGACCCCATTCCAGATGTCGTCTTGCCCCTATCACCAATGACATTTTCTTTGAAACATTTCTTTGAGAAGTCGACACCTCACCAACCAGCATCTGTGTTAAAATGAATTATTTAGAAGAAAAAAAATGTATTCAACTATGAAAACAAACTACACATGCTTAGAGGTACCTGAATTAGATGCCAGATTTTCTGGATGGACACAGCCTTACCACCAGATGCATCAAGATTTAAACTCTCATAAGCACGTCTAAATGCTGAAGCGGGCTAGAGGAAAGAATTATATAGATTATTAAGTGATGCACTTAATAAGATCACTTCAAAAATGTTACCAAAAAAATCTTTGAGATAAGTAACTGGGGTACATTATTTAGATTAACAATTGGCTTCTGAGACAAATTGGAAGTTCGATTCAAAATGGAAAGCACTGGGGGTGGAATTTCACAAGAACTCATGTTAAATTTCTCTTTCTGCAAATGTTTTTACAGTCTGCTTGTATTGAGTTTTCCTCTAAACCATATTTTAGAAACATAAGACATGATTCCAGTAAATTTAATGGACTATAATTCTGTATCTCCATAATATAGTTTTAAGTTGTGGAAAAATTAAGTAAAGGTTCTCAATATCTCACTACATCGTTGGTTTCTACTTTTCAAAATGTAAAAAATAGGTAAGCCATTAAGAATTGATCATCCGACAGAGCAAAGACAAAAAATTATGTGTTTTGGTGCTATGTTATTTTGAGCACTGAGTTGGGCAAGACCACAAAAGTCTTGCCTTGCATAATGGCAATTAAGAGGGCAGCATATAAGTGCCGCTATGCTTTTTTAACGCTCAAATTTTGTACCTAAAAATCAAAGTTCATAGAGTTTAAGAGGAAAAATCAACTATCTTCTGAAGGGTTTTATTTAGTGCAGTTGGTGGATACCCAGTGCCAAAGGCTCCCGTACTCAAGCGCGAGAGGACTTCCCAGGTCAGTCTCCCGTCCTGGTACTATTCTCACGGCTTTCCGGGCTCTGGGGGTGGTCGATTAGTGCCAAAGCCTTTCCCTCACATATGTGAAGAGGCCGGGACTCGAACCTGCGCGCTCCAGATTACCAGCCGGGTAAACTTTATTTAGTGCAGTTGGTAATGCAATTAAACCTCTTTTAAGTTTCTCTTGCACAAATCAACATGAATTTTTTCGTATCATTTCTCTTAAACTTTATTTCACCTCGGATGAGGCATAACTGCTGCTTAAGCATCAACAGCTTACGCTCTTGATATTTCAAATGATTAAGCATTGAACTACCATTTTAACCCTAAGTCTGTTTTGCATAACATTGTCGAAATAGTGTACTTTGGTTGAAGATTAAACCAATCAATTTGATAGTTCTAAATTACAAGCAAATGAACTAAATAACAACTACCAAAGGAACATTGCACGAACCTTACACATTTTTTTCATCTCTTTTTCGCACATAAACTACATATACATGTGAATATGTACAGATACACACATTTATGTATAATTACTGGGCTAGAAAATACCATCCAATCGTAAGTTTTACTACGACATCAGAATGACTCCATATAGCATATGCTGAAGAAACTAGAAAGAGAAAAGTCCAGGTAATGCTACTTACATTAAAAGGCAATCCGCGACCTCTTGCATCATTGAGATTCTTTACAACCTCAGCATAAACCGAACTTTTCTTCTCTGTGATAGGCTTGTTAGTTGCTATATCCATTCTAGTGGGACCCAAAGAGATTTGAGAACTAGATGCTGGAGATGAGACTTGTTCCATGCGGCTGATTCCGCTTATTAAGCTACTATTTGATCTAGGCAATGAAGAAAGGCGGCTCAAACTTTGCAAGAAGTCTCTCTTCTCCTTATTCCAGTCATCCTACAACATGCTACAATTATAACAGAGAAACGTAGAAGTTGGATAGAACAAAAATGTCATGCAACTTCTTTCACCAGTAACATAATAGCTGCTGCACCCATTTGTATTTTTCAAGCAAAAACATTACATGCAACACAGGAAACAAAACTTTACACGAGGATAAAATGCTTATCAGCAGCTTTTAACAGGAGACAATTTGGATTAATTCTGATATTTTGACTATACTTACATGGAATACATACAGTATCCTAGTTGCGAGTTTCATTACTAGCAAACATGCAAGGACAAAAGTAATGTTCGAATCATAGATGGTAAAGTTCAAATTTTAAATTGAAATTGGGTAAATCATAGATTCCAAGTACTCATATTTTTAATATGTAAACATGCTTGTACACAATAACTATTGCATTATGTAAGTTATTGAATAGACATTTAAGTATTTAGAAACATGATTTTTCTCTAGAGCTTCAACATCTAAAACTGAAAGTTAAAATAAAAATAAAAACATCTCTGTTCCATCTTTCTTTTGTTTATGAAGCAAAAAAAATTGAATTGTAGATTTAAGTAAACATCATGATAATTTTATTTTAACACAAATTAAATGATTTTTAATGGAGTCTTGTATCAGAGTTTAAGAACCGAATACTAATAGGAGACAACTGATTCGAAACAGGATTCAGATCATAACCTCCAGAACTTGCATCATGTAATCATTAAAGCTTCGCAGGTTGTCCTTCTGAGCTTCTTGAATGGATGATACCATTGCCATTTCATGAACCTGTATGCACCATGGTAGTTACTTGTTATACTTATATGTGTAAATTGGATATGGCCAGTAAAAATGGATAAAGTATCTGACAGTAAATGCCCAAAAAAATAAAGGATAACACATATTCATGGTTGAAAATTAAAATGAAAGACCAGTGAAAAGGAAATATAATGTGCTCCTAAAGCTCAATACTGGTAGTAAGTGTAAGGATTGATTATGATTTATAAGTTGCATGTACATGTTTTTTTAAAAGGGTGTACATACTTCAACATGTCAATCCAAGCACCAAAATCTACCCTTGTTCAGGGGTTGATTCATATAGTCTTGTGGAGAACATGGCCCAAGGTTTAGATGTTGTATGTACGTACCGGACAAGTTAATCATTTTTACAAACAAAGTCTACTTATAGCATGAATACTGTGGTGGGATATTATTGACTAAGTTGCTTGGGAATAGGGAAGTAATTCTTTTTGGCCGCACAGTTTTTATTCTCAGTTAAGTTTTCATTGTCATTTCAGTTTCATTAGAAAAAAAGGCCAAACATGATCACATGCATGGAGTTTAATCCCAAAATAAAATTTGTGTTTTCTGATTCAACCGTATTCTAAATTAGTTTTATCCTTTCTGAATTCAAATGTATTATTAATAGAAAACTTTCGAATGCACTTCAAAATGGGGATTGACAGCTCACACTTGGATAGAAAAATTAAAGGGTGCGGCTATTGGGACACAAAATTAGACACAAGAAGTGTGAATCATTGGATTTGTTTGTCTTTACATTTAAGGCAGAATTCAGGGGCAACCTAATGGCTGGGGTTTCTTTTGTCAAATTTTGTGTTTGAATAGACTTTCCCAAAATAGAAATTTGTGGAAGTTAAATTTGAAACAGCATAATTGTTTTTTTTTTTAATGCCTATATATATAGATCGTATACCCTTCTAGATGATTTTCATGCTTAGTAAACAATGTGTGTATCTGCGAATTTTTCAATGGTTTATTGTGGTAAACGTATTATAGCTTGTCTTTGATTGAATCATATATGGAATGTTCTGCTCTGGCATATTTTTGCGGTGAAATTGATTGAATACATAATAAATTTGTATCCCTTTACACTATATCCCACCACACAATGAATACTGGATTAGTCCTTGACTTGGTTAGTTAACTGCATTTCAGGGTGAACACGCAGCCCGTCAAAATAAAGTCAACAAGGTGCTATGGTAAAAAGTGAAAATACATAACTAGATAATTATGGTTGTAAATTTTGTACGAATGTTCAATCGTGTCCGTGACCGAAATACATTCGTCCGAGTCCGTCCGATTTTCATTTAGCACACGAGTTAGGATAACAAAATTTGTATGAGAAAAATCACGTCTGGTTCGTGTTCGTTCAAATTTGTCTGAATTCCTCGTAATTCGGTGTATAGGTAAGAGAAAATCTAATAAAAAAATATAAATTTTGGGTATAAATAACCATGTCCAACCAGGTCCGTCCGTGTCCAAAAACACATGTTCGTGCCCGACCGATTTCATTTAGGACACGAGCTAGCCAGCTAGGACCACAAAATTTAAACAAGAAAAAATTTCATTCGGTTTGATTTTATTTAGAACAGAAACTGAACACACCTCCGCCGGTCCGGTCCGGTCCGGTCCGACCGATTTACACCCTTCAAATAGAACCAAGGGAAAATTGTAACATGGAACCGTGGAGGGAAGGAATAAAAGATTAGATTTAGGAATTGTCATTAGACTAGGTTTATCAACAAGAAAAAAGTGCAGATATCCAAAGCATGCATGCTCTTTCATTACAACAATGCTAGAGAGAGGAACTCATACCACTTTTCTTCTGGTTACAACATAACCACAATTTATTGGGCAAATATTACATAAGCTTAGTAGGCACTTGGCCAGTTAGAAGCATATAAGAAGGTAGTTACCAAAATACCAACATTCCAGTTAATTGATTTCTATTTCCATAACAAATTACTGGATGAACCCTCAAATATCAGTTTTTGAACTCACATAACAACAGCTAGAGTTTCGCTTCGAAATCGGGTTACTATATCAATAGGTTGTCTTTCTAACCAAAATCGCCCAGTAGTATAATACCAAAACAGAAAAGCAGTCGAGCATACAGCAGAAGTTGCTTGTAAGAAAATGCACTCATGCAATATAGCTTTCTTCTCCTATTAACTCCAGTGAAGTACAACTCTTAAACACCTAACTGTCCATCACCCAAGCAATTTTTATTTTAATGTCCCTATGATAACTGGAGTTAGTAGTTTCATGGTTACTTCACCCGAGAGTTAAGGGGAAAATGCACTAGTTTGGTTGGTATTCTTAAAATCTAGTTAAAAAAGAGTACAATTAAGGCCTACCTGCTGTAGATATTCCTCCACGGTTGTTGCATCTGAAGGAAATACATCCTCATAAGTTGTCTACAAATAACATATAAACATGAGTGTTACAATACTATTTCCTTCAGAAAGCAGCATATCCAAAGATATAAGATTAAAAAGAGCAGAGATGCATCAGTACTTTTAACTCGAAAGACTTCAAGTCATGGGCAAGTTGCTCGGCATTTATTCCTTCACGAGCCAGAAGCCTATTTTGAAAGCAATGTACATTCAATTTAAATGTGCTGTGAAATAAAATTACATGCAAACACAAATTTCAAAATTATCTTACCATCTGCTCGATGAATATCATCATATTTAATATATATATATATATATATATATATATATATATATATTTTTCGCGTGCAATAGAAAGACAATAAAGGATTGCTAGAAGAAAAGAAAAAAAAACCAAACCTACTAAACAAAACAGTCAATTTATTATTTTGATCCAAAATTTCAACATTTACAAGAATTGAGTTGCAAACAAAGCTCTAAAAATTTGTTCCAACAGATTTATATAGATCGTATGCTATGCTGGAGACAGGAAGGGCATCATTTCGTCTGCAAAAGAACACAGGAAGGGATTTGAGCTTTAGGTTTTTATTTTTGATATAGTACTTCATTAAGTACTCATCCTATTAAAAATATATAATAGGTCCTTAGATTTTAAAAAATATAACTGCATAAAGCAGTGCATTTGAAAAAAAAATGCATGTTATGCCAAAGTTTTAATAGATTATCTAAACTTGATGATTATAGGAAACAGAATTAATAACACCTAATCATATTTAAGAAAAAGATAAACCAATTGCACTATTAAAAAAATTGCAAGTTATGTTTAATAAATAATCTCTGAAAGACAACCAACAATGATGAGAGTGAAACAGATTTCATCCAGAAAAAAAACATATTTATGAACAGCATAACAAAGCATAACCAGCTTGCACTTTGGGATAAATGCAGGCTATGCTAAAAAAATAGTTGTCAATATTCAAATAAAAGAGGAAATAAAATAGTCACTCAAAAACATATTTACGTACAGCGCGAACCAAATAATGATTTAAAAAATGCAAGTCATAGCCAAAAAGGAAAAAGAAAAACAGACAATAACTCAAATTGAAAGATAAGCCAAAAAATAACCGATATCTTACACATGCACGCAAAAACGCAAACCAGTTTGCAATTGAAAAGATAGATCAGAAAATTTTATGGAAAAACTCGAATAGTTCTATAAGGAATGGAATTGATTTCATCCAGAAAGACTTGAGAAGCACAAATCTTTTTGTAGCAAGGTTTTCAAAATGAAATTCAAATCTTAAATCATAAAGTCCAAATTTTCAACCAAAGCTGGATTTAAATAATAAAACATTGAGTTAAGGGATTTATCTTTCAATATGTACACACTTGTACGCTAAACGTTTTATGCTTGATTTTGCACATTTAAACATAAATCTTAAATTTCTTCCTCGACATCTTCGTATCCTCTATAGGAAGAAGTAAAATTTGAACAGTAGAATAGAGTAAACATCTAGATATTTGTATTTCAATATGAACTGATGATCCCAATTGCGATCATAATTTAGTTTTGAATTGGAATTTGATAATCGACCAGGTGATGGAACATGTACAATTTGAAAGGGAATTCAAATCATAAGATTTTTGACAATAACTGTTTTCATTTATTTTTTTTAAATCGAGTCTGTTAAACAAACATATAGAATCTGTTAAATCTGACGTTGAGAGAAGACTAAACTAATCGCATCCAAAGAAAACAGCTAACCAGTTTTTGTTTGGATGAATGCAAATTTGTCCCAAATATTCGTAAAGAATCTAAAAGTAGAGAAAACAAAACTGATTTTCATCAAGAAAAAGCGATGGAAACGAGTTTACACTTTTTTTCTAGACAACGCAAGTTGACCAATATTCATCATGAAAAAACTCCAAAATTTAACGATGAAGTAAAACAAAACTGATAACATAAAAATAATATTAAAAAAAAACTGATTTTCACTTTCAGAAATTTTAAGTTAGAATGATTTAGTCATACAGCCAAATTAGATGATGAATTATATATGATTTTGGTAAGAACAGATAAATGGATGACAAATATAGTTGAAGCGTACAATGGATTTTGAAAGAGAACAAATGGGTAAGAAGATATTTCAATTGTCAATCAATCTGAAAAGAGAGAGTTTAAAGAAAACAAACAACAGAGGGCTATGGGAGAATATTATCCTACGTTCAGAGCTTGGTACTAAAATCTAATTTATTAGAGAATACCCTGTTAATTAAAATTTAAACAATGAAAATATATAAATACATACTTGTAAGATTTTGCTCACATTTTTTGAAGATTTCACAACTTCTCAACAGTACGGGCTTACACACCACTATTTCATATGAATCGTAGATGCATGTTTTACAGCATGTAATAACTTCAAACTACCAAAAGGAAATGAGTTTTATTACACGAAACAAGAAATCTCCTAGATTGATCTACTAATTCTGATCAGTTATTACCATCGTCGATGGTGCACAGTATACAAAGATATAAAAGCTTTATTGAAGCCTAAGTGCATGACACAATGCATGCGACCATCTTTGCTCTACCAAATTAAGATACGAACATGTCGTGTTATGAGTAAATTGACTATGTACTGTTACAGAATTATACAATTACCATTTAAAATTGTAAGGTTTCACTTCTATTATTGAAATGTTTATGCATACAATGAAAAAGTAAAGTATTACTCAATGGTAATCAGTGCAGAAAATAATGTATTATACGTACTGCTCATTTTCCTCCTTCACTTCATCCCAAAAACTAATCAAACAAACAAATGTAAAAGATGTATTTTTTTACAATAAACGACAAAAATTTGTGTTATAAAAATTGATAAGCATATGAGTTTTTTTTTTCTTTTTTTCTTTTTGCTGTTTGCTTACAACATAACTTTAATGTTTAGGGTTCAGAGCTTAACACTTTGTATTTGATGATGGTTTCATAAAAAAATTCAAAAATTTATTGTCATACATCTTTTACTACAAGAAGCATAATTTCTACATTAATCTGGTATGATTATTGCATCCGGTTCCACAATACTGTCGCACCATTATGCAATGCGCTGCATACATTGCTAAACATAAACCACCGATTTTGATTAGTTTTCACAAGCGCTAAAAACATGTGCTAAGCTCATTTGAATACCCACACACCCTCCTCTTCACAACCCCCCCCCCCTCCCCCCTCCCCCCTCCTCCCCCAAAAAAAACAGCCGGGCGTCCACATTCACACCTACCCCAGACGAAGTTGTCAAAAAATATTAAGAGCATCTCCAATGCTTTATAAATTTGAATATAAAACCAAAGACACATCATTCACTAACATTTTTGTTAAAATTATTTTTACCAATGCAATTGTTAAATAAAATTTGAAGAAACATAATGTCTAGTTTTTACAATGTAGTCTACAATATGGATGGGCATATAACCACTAGTTTTTACTTATTTAATTTTGAAATGTTCCTAAAATGACACATGTACAAAATTGAAAGCTTTTAGACATTTGCATTGAAGAGCAAATTTAAATTTTATTGTAGAAGCTAGTTTTATATAATTCACATTGTGGAATAGACATGGACACAGATATTTTTTTGACATTACATTCAATTAGGGTTGAAGATGCCCTTAAAACCAGTATGAATGAAAAATGTCCAAGTTGACCATAAAGAACATTAGGAACAGCCTCAAAAATACATAAAAAATCATGAACATATGTACCTGGTAGCAGCAATGGATTGAGTTGGAGTTTCAGCTCTGTGTGTCTTTGCCTTAAGTTTTTTAGATATAGTCTCTAGTTGATCAAGATTTCTCTAAAAACACCAAAGCTGTTGTCAGAAGCTATTATTAGTTCAAAAAAATGAAAAATAAATAAATATAAGAATACATGTATGGGAGGAAACTGAGCGGAGGGAGCTGCATGTTCTAAAAGCTTTGTTGATGAGTGGAGAAGCTCAGTCCATGTGCCCATATCCATATCTCCTTCGTTTGTCATATTCTGCTCTTCAATAGAATAAACTGGTAGTAAAATCAAACCGAGAAAGAGAATAAACGAACAGATAGCGCGACACCCCCCACCCCTCTTCCTTCCCAACAAAAAGAAGAAGAAGATGATGTAAATAACACAAACAAATACAGACAACTAAATTTTGGGTTCTATGTCAGTTCACTTGGATTTATTCATTCAACCAAAACACAGTGTCTGATAAAGGACCAAAAGAAATATCCAGGCCATTTTATTTAAACATCTGATATTGATTTATGTAAAAGTTTGTCCATGAACTCTCCTAGATTTATTTATAGGTTATCAACATGGGCTGTCCAAAAGATGAATTAGCTGAATCACATATGATTTAGGTTACCCCTCAATCTCATGAAGTATATTAACTATCACATATGTGGAAGCAACAAATTAATTCAAAGAAAAGAGTAAAATAATAGCTTTTCTGACAAAATCAAAATCAGAACTTATACAACTAGTTTCTCATATACAAAAATAATTCTGCCTTGGTTGAGGTGGTTCTTCATTCAAGTTGTCATAATTAAGTTTTTCCAAAAACAAACTTTCAATTGAAATTATTAATTCACTTGTCCTTCTGGTATGGTTGTTCGGTGATAATTTTTTGGTAGAGTTGATACAATTTATTGTAAAAGCCCATGCACCTTAAAAACTTCTATCATTCACAAAAGATCTTATGAGCCAAACCAGATATTTTCTTGAGCACTGTTATTTGCAGAAATTGCATACCTTATCTTATAGTATAAAAAAATTCCCACATTCATCACATAACTGGTTGTGTTTCGAGTAACTTGTAAATTAATATTTAACCCAAAGCATATATAGACTAGAAGAATTGGCGGACTACCTATAGATACAAAATTTCATACAACTGGAAAGAAGATTTGACCAGTCTCTAAATATATGATGAATCCCTGATTAGATTCATTAGAACGTATATTGCAAATAATATATTATCAAAATCAATCCAAAATACAAATTATGCTGGAAGAATTATTAGTTCATATATAAACGCAAATCATATAAAATGATAAGATTACCCTTACATACAAAACGTCAGCATATGTCAGCAGATTACATGATGACAGAACCAAAGTTGTCAAGGCGAAAAGGCCCCACACCCTTGCCTAGCATTTTTTTGAGCCTAGGGCTTTTTTGGGCACCATAATTATCATTTTTCTATTATTCAACCAAAAAAAACTGCACTTAGAAAGCGCACTAAAACTCAATTCTTAGCTTCAAAATTTTGCATATAAACGCAATATCAAGATTAAAACATCATACAATTATCATAAATCAAAGTAAGAAGGCACAAAGCCATTCGATTCAAATCCACAAACAACAAAATACTTAAAATGTAGAAATTACAGTATTATTACTTAAAGTCTTCAAATAATCAGTTTAAACTTTTATGTTAGTTAAAAAATTAAAATTATCAGTATAAAATTTCATATAACTAAAACGTTAATACTTAATATAATTTATATAAATAAATTTAAAACTTTACAAGTATAAAACTTCACATTTTACACAAGTTCGGACCTGCAATATAAACTATCATTTTCAAATTGAAAATCAATTTAACTTTTCATATAGATTAGTATAGAATTTTAGTAAAATTAATTAATTTACATAATGGAGCAAAACAAAATTAACTATATATACACACACATATCATAATCAGATTTTTATAATCTAAATTTAACAAATACCAAAGCTGGAGGCGGCAAATAGGCTGAATAGCTGCGAGCAAGTCGCAGGCAACGAAAAACTTGACAGGCGGCAGCGAATATGATGGTTGTGAAGAAGAAATGCTGGCGGAGACGACAGGACTCGGGAGCGGCGGCGATTTGAATACTGTAAGCGAGACTGAACACTTTTTTGTATGCTGTTGGATTTCGAAGTGCTAATGGGCTCCAGGGTCGAAATGTTAACAATTTATTTTCACCTCTGTAGCGCTACACAACTTCCTGGCTTTAGGTGTGTACAAGGTTTTAGATCTCGGATTTCGGTCACGTTTCATTCGAAAATTTTTGCGGACCTAATATCGTATCGGGTGAGATCCCGGACGAGATAAACATATATCGGTGTTCATCTCGGAATTGTGTCTCGGACCTTAAAATACATCTCGGAATGATCTCGGATTGCAAGATACTTTCAATATTGGTATACATTTAAGGATGCAACTAAAGATTTAAATGCTAACTACAAAAATAAATTAACTTATTGATATTCATCGAGAGCACACTGATTGTTAATTATTTACAACTTGAAAATCCATCCAGACTACAAGTACCAAGCGGTAATAGAAAATGTTTTTTCTAAACTTTCACTAGTTAGACTTCATATTGAATGTTAATAAATAGAAAGTCTGAACTTTATATCAGTAGACAACAAGCCCTGAGCTTTGTATTAATAAACAGCAAGCCATATTTTTATTAATAAATAACAAGTCAAAACTTGTTACTATTAACTAGCAGGTCAGAAAATTCAATATATTAGTTATACAGAAAATGATGACCTGTTATTTATTCTTGATATTGATTTACAGTTAAGCAAGTAGCAAACATACTTTTTATATTAAAAGATGAAATGTCAAATTCATTGCTCAGTTTCTTTTAATATAGCATATATAAATAAGGAAACAATTTTAACCACACAAATATCACTGGTATCATTCTTTAAAACAAAAATACATATTTCTACAAATTTGGATTCAGAAAGTTTTTGCAAAAAGAAAATTACAAATAAATTAAATTGGTAGTATTCGTGATTTGAGAAGTGGAAATTACAATATATATATATATATATTTCAGGAAAAAACCGACGTTCCAAATGAGAACTAGAAATTCTAAACATGTATTCGTGATTTGAGAGTAGAACAAATAAATGGTTGGAAATTAAATTGACAGTCCAATTGTTTATTGAAATAAAGCATGAATCTTACCAAACAACAAAACATATATTCCAAGCCCAACCCACTTAAAAATGTAAAATTCAAAAAAATACATTTTTTCGGCCGAAATCTCGTAAATTGATCTCGGCCGAGATTTGAATATCTCTCCCGAGATTTAGTTAAACCGAAATATATCAGATTTTTCTTGTTTTGAATCGCTTAACCTTGAAAACGAGATCTCGGCCGAGATTTTCGAGATTTAAAACCTTGGGTGTATACGCGTCCGTTTCAAAATGGGCAGAATGCCCCCTTTTGCTATCGAGCCGATTCTGGTCCGTTTTGATGCTAATTGATCGGTTTGACTTGATTAGTTAAGTTAATTACTAAATTTAGGTATTTTAAAAATTTTAAAAATTAATAACTTGTGCAAATGAGATCCATTTGAGACGCGGTTTTTTGTGTTGCGATCATGTCGAAATGCTCTACGTAATGGAGTTGGTTTGAACTGAATTAATTTATAATTTTTCTATAACACCTCGTTAACATACTTCGCTTAAGTGGTCCGCTTAACGCGCCAAACGCATTCTCTGCTACTACAATTCTCCGTATAATACTTCACTAAAATTCTTCGTTTTCGCTTGCGCCAAATACACCCTTAGACGGTTAAAAAAAACCAAGGCGACGCCAAGGAGTCATGGTCAGCCCAAACATATTTGATGCCCTAGTCCAATATAAAAAAATTGGTTTTTTTGCCCCGAAAAATATATAACAATACGTTTAAATGTAAGAAACAAAATACAAATTATATTATAAAAGTTAACATTGCTTACAAAATACTAGTCAAAACAGTTGGATTGCATATAAAAAAAGATCTAATGTCAATTTGATATTAAAATACATAAATAGACATTAACGGAAGCAACTTCTTCTTGCATATTTTTTTTAGAGAAAACTCATCTATTATGTCTTCATAGTCAAGCTTATCCACATACTCATTTTCAATTGAAATCATAACTAATCCACTTAATTTCTCTTGCCGCATAATAGTCATAGGTATGTTTTAATTAATTTCAATTTTGAAAAGTTTTTTTTTTTCCGCCGAAGCAACCGTAACAGGAATAGTTAGTAGAATTCAGTAAGCAATGCAAATATTAAGAAATCCACTTAAATCTCGATAAGACTTCAAGATATTAAGAACATCAATTGATATAGTAACTTCCGACCGTATAATTCTTTTGAATCTTTGAGCTCATATGTGTAAAAAAAAATCAAATTCATGTAATAATCCTTTAATTTATCATCATCAATATTTTTGAAGTTCAAATCTAGCAAAAAACCAAAAACTCCTTCATAATGTTTAAATCGCTCAAACTGATCTCTAAGCAAAGTTGAATTCTTTCACAGAATTATAGAAGGCATAATATTAATATATACATTTGGTTTAATACTGAAGTGGAAAAAAGACAGTGGCAAATGATGAGTAGAATTTTTAAAGTTAATCAAGGAATTAAGCTAGAATTATAATTTATAAGTCTCTCATCTTTCATTCTATTCCATAAATTTGGGTCAACTTAAAAAGGAGCAAGCAAACAAAACCTTCACTGTAAACATTTCGCAGTCACCATGTATAGAAAGAACAGACGAAGGCAGTACTTGATACACATAAAATTAACTCACATTGCTTAGAAATTGAAAATTAGGGCCAGTAAAGAAATCAAAATTGGAGCCAGAGAGGAACTGGAGTCGGTCTGAACTTCGACGGGTACCAGGATGAGGCAACGGCGACGACGAAATTGAGGGCTATGCTGAGTTGAGCGTCGCTGGCGGCTGGCGCTGACGTTGCTGAGTTGAGCGTTGCTGAGAAGAAAATTCGTAATTTTTTTTCGCGTTTGTTGCCCCGGTGGATGATGATGCCCTAGTTGCCTACGTGAAGGGCCGGGCCTGCAAGGAGCACTTCAGCAACAACGACTATGAATTAGGGGCGAAGTTTGATCGACTTTAAGGTAAACTAGTGTGTAACCCGTGCGTTGCAGACGATAATATTATAAAATGTGATTTTTAAAATTTTAATGTTAAAATTGGAACCTAATCATACAACATACGTATGAACCCGGCAAAATAAATATAATACAAATTACTATTGTTTTTGTTTATATACGGTATGTGTTATGTAACTTATATTTCTTTAAAATAAAACATTTTTTTTTCTATTCTGACTATTGTGAGCAAGTACTCTGGTTGAAATTGACATACTATAATTATTTTAGATAAATTAACAAATATTATTTAACTTATTTCTTTTATATATGTTAAATTTGAAATTATGTAATTAGTTAAAATACATTGACTTTAGAGTAAATAATATGAATAAATTGAGAATAATTTTGTAAAAAAATTACAAAGATTTCAATATGGAGTTATTTGAAGTTAAAAACAGATCTTTTAACGTTGTGTATGATATATTTATTATTTATCATAGTTAATTTACAAATTAATTTTGTTATTACTGTTTATGTGCATAAACATATGTATATGATCAATATAGTTAAATATAAATTTTGTGCTGTTTTTTTATAGTTTGTGTGTGTATACATATACGATTAATATATAGATTATTAAATTTCTTTATTTCATAAGCAATTTAGATACATTGATCTAAACATGAAAGATTAAAACACAATAAATGATGTTGTACATAACTATAGAAATGTTAAAATATGGATTTTTAAAGTTAAAAATAGAATTCTATAATGCAGATAAATGAATAATAAATTAGTTTTGTTAATATTATTCATGTATATTATTTATAATATTTGAATTATATGTCTTTATATTTAAATGAAAAGATCTATTTGACTGCTTTTTTAGTATGAATGTGATAAACAAATTGAAATTGTCACATTTAAAGATTTATTAGATGAATTGATAAATATTTATTAATTAAATTTATTCAAATAAATTAAAACCAAAATTACATAGTTAATTAAAAATATATTGAAGTAAATTTATCAAATGATGTGATATTAAGGCGAGTTTTATAAGCAACCATAGACATTTTAGAATGTAGACACTTTAGTTAAAATAAGAATTTTACGGTGTAATACATCAATGTATTGATATAGATGAATCATAAATTATATTTGCAATCATTGCTTACGTATATAATTACATTATGTGACTAACGTATTTATATATCCAAAAAAACTTTATTACTTTTTTATTAATATGAATATTGTGCAAATATTGAAATATTCATATTTTTATGATATATTTGACACATCAACAAATAATAGTTACAAAGTCTAATTATAATTTTTAGATTCTTGATTAACTATAATATATGAAGTCAAATATAAAAAATTAGAAGAGAACCGAGGTAGTTCAGTAAGAGGTTGTAGAAATTTTAAAATTAAGGTTTTTGCTGTAATAAAACATAGTTTGTAATGCATGACAAATTTGTTATATCTTCCCTGATATTATTTTTGCTATTAAATTTTGTTTTATTTCAAAATTAAATTTGTACTTAATCTCACGTTTCTAAACAATTTTTTTTGAATTTTCTTTGATGAAGTGTAATTTTTGTTTTGCAAAAGCGAAATATATTTCTATTTTTATTGCAATTATTTACAGGTTGGCTGGAACTAAAAATAATAGTGTTTCTTAAACATGTTTTGGAGAAAGAGCATCTACGTATTTCAAAATTAAAAAAGTATATTTTACAAAAGTTCCTTATTATTTATATTATACTGTATGTAGCATGACCTATGCGTTTTAGTTTAATGGAAATGCAATTGAACATTCATATTTTGTAGAATAATCTATTAAATCATTAGAACAATATTGATGTATCTATAAAATGGTTCTTAGAGCAATATTTGCAATAATGATTATATAATAGGAAAAAACAATAGCCAACACAAAGTTGATTGTTTCATGTAGATATCTTAGCATCCATGAAGTTTATGCAAATAGAAAAGGGAAAGTCTAAATGGACACAAAACGTTGACACAAAATTAAACACACAAAATCTGAGCTATTAGATCTCCCCTTGAATTCTACCTCACATAAAGACAAACAAATCTTGTTGTCCAGATTTTGTGTACATAATTTTGTGTCTAATTGTGTGTCCCTGTAGCCGGTCCCAATAGAAAAATAGTCAATATGTAGTTAAAATATTGAATACATCAAGAAACCATGTCCACTATAAATTTTTATAAAACATGATTTCTATTTTTTATATGATATGTTTACAACTATGATATTTTATTTTAATAATTTCAGAGTAGTCAAACGTTTGAAAGCAAAGTAAAGTAATGAACAATAGACAAATTATTATATCAAAATAGTAATATGTTGATCCTTGAACATACATGCAAGTTTTGAAGTAGAGATATCAGGCAAAAGAGTATGCCAATATTAATAATTCGTTATAAATAACTAAGAGTGTTACACGTTGGTGCAGAACTGTCCAAAAAAAATTGTGCTATGTTATACAGGGAGAATGAAAAAGTAGTACAGTAAATTTGATCATTGAAAAAAAATTCGTTTTTTGACCTTTTTGTTCTTTCAGGAGCCACCTCTTCATTATTGGTTTCACACCTTCAAATTTGTACTTCTAAGAATGGTTTGGAAATTTTCTGCCTCCTAAATCATGTTGACAAAGAGCCTACTGTCAAATTTAAGGTTTATTGGTAAAATGGTTTATTGATTCCAACTTGTCAAATAGCCTATTGTCATATAGAAAAAGGTATTCATTTTTATTTTTTACACTCAAATTTGATATATATGCCAAATTGCCAATCACGTTCAAATGTAAAATACATAGTAAATATGTCTAATAAATTTATAAAACAAATTCAAAAAACAGTGCTATGTATATGCATATACTTCAAAAAAATGAACAAACTGCTTAGTTTGGTTATGTTAGCAGCAGATCCATAATATTGATATACCCTATATCTTTATCATAATTTTTTTTCGACGGCAGTAAAGAATACACCAAACAATGAAAGAGTGCAGGAAAAAGCATGTGGTGATAGGTGTGTTATCTTGCTTGAAATTGAGATGTGTTGCCTTAGTTTGAATTGAGGCATGTATGCCTAAATTAAAACCTAGGCGTGTTGCCTCAGATCAGTTTTAACTAAGGCATATTTCCCTTTGTTAAAACTGTGGTGTGTATGCCATAGTTAATCCTATTAATCATCGTTTAATCAAAGAATCACATAAATATAAAAAAACCGAATGAACTCAACCGAAAGAAATAGTTGATTAATAGGAAAAGATTCTCGAAGAAATAGAGGAGATTGATAAGAACTGAAAAGTAGGATACCGTAATTGTAGGCCATATCCAGGCTAGCCCAAAAAGCTGATGGAGTTTTGAATTGCTTTGAGATGCTTAAACTGATGAAGCTTGACAGGTTCAAGCGAAAATCTGAAGTTTAAGTGGCTGGCGATGGCGTTGGAAGGGGTGTTCGATGTTGCCGAATGGAAGAAGGCGGCTAGGGTTAAAGGAAGGAAGCGAAGAGAAGGATACTAAAAGAATTAAAAAACACGACGGTAAATTAGATTTAAATATTAAATTTGCAAAGAGAATTAAGGTCAAGAGAGAGATCTCCTATAATTAAGCTTAAGAGAGAGAATTCCAATAATTAAGGAAAGAGCTAGAAATTCTTCTGCTTTACTACTATTTAATAGATTAGAACTAAGGGTCCGTTCAATTTTGAACAAAAAGGGCATTTGGAAGGGGCATTTGAAGAGGAATGTGTTTTTTTTTACGAAAGGAGCATTTTGGAAGGAGCACAGTTATTATTTTATTATTTTTGTATATATTATTTTTAATTGTTTGCGTTTTTGTGTGCTTATTGTTGAATAAAATAGTATAACGCAGAATACAAATTGCAGAATACAAATTACAGAAATAAAATTACATAATTGCGGAATACAAATTTGTATTTGAACATGGTCGTCATCATACTTTTTATAAAAAAAATGATAATGCATCTAAACATGTGGTTACATCGCGGATTCATACTGAGATTCAGATGGGTTATGTCCTTCAAAGTAAAGATTTGAATTGATGTTTGGAAATACGACATGGAATCGTTGTATTGTATTTTGTTAGTTCTAATTTAATTTGAGATGCTTAAAATGATCGGTTAAAATTAAATGTATTTTCTTACAGTTATGGGAACTGCACTATCTCCCACGTCCATACATGTAATCTATATATAAGTATTAAATGGTTTCAAAAGCATAACAAGTATTAAATGGTTTCAAAAGCATAACATGTTCCAACGCATTACCGGTTCCAAAGCATAACAGTACATTTTCCATGTTCCAACGCATTACCGGTTCCAACGCATAACAAGTATTCAAAAACATAATAATTTCGAGATGCAGCACTAATTTCTTTCGCGTCAGAAGTCGCGTCCGACGCGTCGGCTGCGTCGGACGCGAAAGCTTCCTTTTGGATCGTTCGTCTTGAAGGGGTATTTTGTGTGGGTCCCACGTCGACGCGTCGGACGCGAACTGAACGTGCCCCTTTCGAAAATTAAACGCTACCTAAACATATTCATAATGGAACCAAACCGAACGGTCATAATTTTGGTTGATTCGATCAATATTTGATTTAACAAAATATTAAAGATATGTTATTGCTCAAATGATTAATTCATGTTGAGCCAAGTCTCACATCAGAGAATTTATAAAATAAATTCTGTATGAATATTAAGAGTCCACCATTCACATTGTCAATTGGTTTTGTGATAATTTGGGGTTCTCTAACAATTCACTTTAAAACATAATTTTATGTTCGAAGAGATTTTATTTTGTATTTTCTATGTTTATAATAAAACTTTTTAACAAATAAACATTGTAATTTATCACTAAATAGATTACTTCAAGTATTAAAATACCTTAAAACTAGATAATAGTGTGAAAGTTCGGTTATATCGATAACCTAAAAAATATTCAAATCAAACTTAAACTGATTTAGTTTCAAAAACGAACTAAACTAACTGAAATAGACCTGTTTAGCCGATTAATTCGGTTTTAACCGAATTACGCTCATCTTAACCATGATAAAGAGTACGTCAATCTATTCAGATAAACTAATAAATTACTTTCAGTTATCCGGGTCAATCATAATTGGTTGTCCAGTCATCACTTAATTTTAGGGCACTGTTAATGAAACACAAATTATAGATAAAGTAGTCACATTAAAAGGAAAAAATAAGCTCCTTTATAATGAAATAAGCCCCTTCTAAAATCTTAATCAATTTGACCAAGTAGGGTTTTTATTTTTTTTTACCACAATCATTTTTTTAATCTTCAATTTATAGTCTGTAATTAAGAATTCAAGCTTATGTACGAATGATAACGAGAGAAGGTTGATTCGTACTCAATAAAGCATTCGTCGAACACAAATGAGCAAATAAATTAATCGAGTGACTTATAACTAAATTTTTAGGATTTTGCTATATTGGTTAGAAAAGAATTTAAAAATCGACATCCTCAACAAACTATAACCATTTTTTCCATCCTCAATGAGCAAGATGAATTCTTCATTTTCACCATATATTTTGGTAAAGCCGACCGGCTTTTACAGTGACCGCAAACACCTATTATTTAACAAATTGTAATTACAAAAATTACAGGAGAATGGTAGAATATCAACCTATTACATATGGTTTTTTAGGTGGCATGTTCACCAAATACGGTTTTTAAAGCGGTACATCCACTATATCCTAACTAGATTACAGAATTGGAGTTGGACACTATTTCTAGACTACAAAATACATACTCCACACAAGGAGACATATTACAAAATATATTGCATTAGCAAACTGATTACCTAAAGACATTTCCTAGACCTAAAGCAAGAATAGATTTACATGCTGCAAACAACAAAAAGTGTACAGAGCACATGAGTGCAACACTACCATTATAGAACTCTCTTCAGCAAAAGGCCATAATTAGCAGGCAAAGAAAATGACATCCTCCAACGCAAACTCTAATTGATCAACCATCAGCAAGCCAACAGCAACACAATACAGAGTTCATGTAATATCCCATATTTTTAATGGTCAAATATTTAATTTAATTTATTATTTTAAATATTTTATTTGGAATATTATTGGTTTTTAATATTTAATTCGTTTATTAAAACGAAGTTTGAACTTTAATTTATATATAATATAAAACGAGCTCGAAATGGCGCGGTAGTTCATAATATTGATTTTTGAACTTTAACTGGATATACAGAAGGGTTCTTTTGGCTCACGTCCCTGAAAACTTTAAAAATACAAACGGCATCCACAGTAGCTTTATAATATAAAGTGGGTCCCTAGAATTCATGTTATGTGTTTTTCATAAAAAAAAAAGTGCGCTGCTGTGGGTAAAAAAAAAAATTCTAAATTCTGCAAATATACCCAAAAGACCACAGAAACAAAAAAAAACCTGCATACATGAGTGCAAGTATTCAGAATAGTTGCACACATGTATGCAAGTATTCACGAAGCAGTTTACACTGAAAATCTGCGTGAATCCTTGTGTACACGTGTGCAACTGTTTTAATATATTTGCACACATGTATGCAAATATTGCATGAAGGTTTCATGTCGAAAAATATGTCTGCGTATTGTTGCACACATGTGTGCTAGTATTCTGAAATACCTGCATGCATGTATGCAAATAAATATGAACTGATTTGCATGCACGTGAATTTTTGCACGTTTGTATGCAAGATTTCTGTGATACTTGCATGCATAAATGCAAGAAAACCAACACAAATGCATGACTGAAATACTTGCACGGATGTATGCATGAAATTCAAAATACGTGCAAACTAGTATCCAATTAACTGCAGTTTCGTTGTTTTCTGTTATTTTTTGTTTTTGATGTGTTGTTTGATCTAAAATTTTTATCGAATGCATGTTTAATTTAAATATGAATTTACGTATTTTTTTTATTTTTTTATAAATTTTCGAAAACTAGGGACCTAAATACAATAAGTTTAGGACCGGATGTGAGTCTAATTTTGAAACTTAATAGGGACCTGTGCCTAATATTCACTATACAGAATCCGTTTTAAGTCGAATTCTGTGAAACAAGAAACGTTTGAATCGTGTCGATTATAATTTTCATATGAAAGAGAAAGATCTGGATTTCGTGTTATAGGTTGATAGTTATGTCCAAATCAAATTTTAAAATAGTCGCTATGGAATTCGTTAATGAACGATAACGTTTATTTAATAAATTAATAAAGATTTTTATATAATTTGGATAACGTTAAACTCAAAATTGATGATATCGAGTTGTATAATTTATATTTGAAGCTATATGATATTTCTAGTGGGTATTTATGATTATAATAATTTATAATTATTTAATTCGGTTATTTTGGAATTTAATAAATATTTTATTAATGTTATATAAGCCTTAAAAATGACCATTTTGCAAACGGGCTCAGTTTTCGATGAAATTAGTTTCATTGGAACCGTAACGTTAAATTATTATACGGTGTCAAATTTTGTGCCAAACTGATGTCATATGTGACAACGACAGCTATAAACGCCCAGTCATTTTCTATAGCGCGTAATTACATTAAATTAATTTAATAAAGGGGTATTTGTGTATAACCTGAGCAAACGATGGAATTAAGCCATGAAATCAGTTCCGTTGAGTTTGTATCGACGTTTAGAGTCAGAATAGACAAGTAGTTTGTTATTTTTGGACATCGGGTATTTTGGTGTCCAAAGTAGCGTTGCTTGGCATATAAAAATACCGTGTCGGGAAACAGTCTCGGAATGCGATGAAATTTGTTCCGTTGGATTCATATTAATTAATTATTATAAAATTTTGATTTCCGTGTCAATCGGACTTGCCGTTTGATTCTGGTGACGTTAAACGCCTTAATCATTTATATTATTTTGGCCAATTTAGATAGGATGACTTTAAAGGAATAAACGACCGGCCAAATGAACTCTGATTTAACGAAACAAATTTCATTGGATCCGTAAGAAAAAGGACAAATATAATTTCAAAGTTTCAATTTGATTGGAAATATTTTGTGACCGTGGGAAATTTAAACGCATGATTTTTAGCTTGTGATTTATAAAGGACTTTGTACAAACGACCTCTGAATTCAACGAAACATGTCCCATCCGGTCCAGAATATTTTGCATGCTAGGATTAGGATTTTCATCTCGAGCAGAGGTTGTTTGTGATGGGTTTTGAGGGTTACTACATCTCTAAGTTTGATATAATATTATTTAATTAAAAGGGTTGCCTATATATATCTGTACTAAAGTCAACAACCTAATTTTTCTCTCCCATGGTCAACCGTATTGTCGCCCCCAACAGTTTTCAAAGGCCAAAATTTCGCAATACTTCTCCCTTCAATTCTCATGATCCGTGCATCAATACTAAAATTCTTCAACTACAAATATAATCAGCTCGAGGAGCTCTTTGTAATGACCGGTTGTGATCGACATAAGCGAGCTGTAGTGACCAGGATTTTCACCGAAAGTTGTTGCGTTTAGTGATACTTTGCCGGAGATTGGGGGAAATTGGTGAAACCTAGTTCAGGCCGGTGGATGAGGGCGATGGGGCGCGGCGTTTGAAGTCTCCAGATCGAGCTCCGATCGCCAAAGGCAAGCGCAGCGCATAGTGGAAAAAAAATAGCGACAGAGGGTATTCACGAAGGAAGTAAGACATGACCAAGCTGGGTACAAAAGTGCTTGCAAATGATGGAGCATTTTTTAATGTGACAGTTAAAAATGGTGAAGTCAGCATGCGAAAAATAATAGCAGGTGGGTAGGAAATGAAAGAAGTGGAACAGTGGCTGCATATAAGAGACGACGTGGCCATATGTAAATGAAGCAGTGTGGTTGTGGATAAAGAGAAGCAGCAGTTTACCAGGAAACGAAGTGTGTCGCCTCCAACAGGCGGTTTAGAAGTAATGGATAAATTTAATAAGTTTTTAATTAAGGAATAGGTATGTTAGTTAAATTGTGTATTAAAAGTATTTATAATTCGTGCAGCTCGAACTTAGCAACGCAGTTGTGGGTGAAGAAAGTGTGAAGAAGAACGATACAAGAGAGGGATCAGACTGTTTATTCTCAACAGTGAAGAAAGGGAAATCGTTTTGAATGAAGGAGTTAGAAGTATATAACAATTGGACTTTATTTTCAAAAGGGGTCGGACCCATCTATTCTCCAAATCAGATGATGTCGATTGTTTAATTCCTCTAAACAAAGTGAATATCTGACTGCCTTAAGTTAAAAACGTAATTATATAGATTAATATAATTAGTGAAGTAATTAGCTTAAATGGTTTAAATTATTAAGGTATAATTTTTTAATTCAAATCATGTTGATATCGTATGGTTTGGAACAATACAGGAGGGGAAATTTGTCGGATCTATTTAAATCGTAAAGTAATAGGTAACTGACACTAAATAATTTTTTGATTAAGGGTTAATTATTTAATATAAATTATATAAACTTAAATTGTTAGTAACTCATTCCTATGTTAACAGAATTGTACTATTCAAGATACGCTGGAACCGTATCGATGAACACTATGCCATGGAGGTGAATTGGATGGAATTGGAATCAACTGGAACTTTTAATTAAATTAAACGACCATTTAATTTTATTAAAACAAGTCGTTGACAACGGAATCAGATCAAGGTGAGTTAAACTCACTCAGTTCTCTCCACTTATATTTTATATAAGTCGGGTTTTTATTTTGTGTGCTACGGTTTCTAATGGTTGATTGTTTGTTAATTATATACATCCATATATTGACTGAACCAATGAAATTAAATGTTATTTAATTTCAGTGGAAAAACCAAATCGTTATTTTAACGGTTGGATCCAAGGGAGGTGACTTACCTTGTTGGTCACGTTTATAAAATAAACGTGTTCAATTATTTGAATTGTTTTGTTAATTGGTTGATGTTAAATAGTCGTTATTTACTGTTATGGAAATTATCAGTTAAATTGAATTGAATAAGTTTATTTGGGATAATCTATTTTGATGCAGGGAAGAACAGGTTGGAGGGATCCAGCTGGATTCCTAAAATACATTAGATGTTAATTATTCTCATATTATCATCATATGAACTGTTCTGATTGGACAATTGATTTGGTTATTGACCGTTGACCTGAAATTCAACATTTGTTTTGTTTAAACCAATGGGTGATATTGGTTGAGTAATTGGCAGTATATGGCCTATAAATCATTGTTTTCTAAATATTGATTTACCGTTAGGTGAATCGATATAACTGAAGTTATAAAATTTATTTTATAACTGAAGATAGAATTTTAAATCTATTATTTTGAATAAAGGTTTATTGAAAGAAAATAAATATTTACTATTTAAGTTTATAATTAATCAGTAAATGATTTTATAAAGCAAATTCTTAGGTTAAGAAGAATTATAAGCAAATGAGTAGGAATTAACCTAACGATTAAGAGTTGGATAATTGTTTGTTTTAAGAAACAATTAAATGGGATTATTTAAATTAATTATATTATTAGTTAATTTAAAAGAAGGACTAATTGGAATTGGTTAAAGAATAATCGTGTCTTGAATTGACTAAGTCAACCGTTTTAACTGGTACTGGTTATTTAATCAGATGTTTTGAATTTATCTAATAACCTGGTTTAACGAGTATTTGTTTTAACTTTTAATAGGATTTAAAAAAAAAGGATTTTACTATTTATTTAGTTATAAAAAAAATCAACTACTTCTATAGTAGTTAATGACGAAGTAAAATATTATTTTAAATTAATAATAATTTAAGTGTAGTGGTAATGAAATCTAATTGAATTGTGAAAGGAGAAATGAATGGTTTTTATATTAAAAACCCGAGTTTTATAACGAAGCTGTAAAAGAAGATTTTAAGCGAATACGATAGCTTAAAATAAATGTTTATTTAATATTTGAATTACGTAAAAGTGGATAAATATAAAAGGGGTTTTATATTAAACCTGAGTTTTGTAAACCAAGTTTATAAAAGAGATATGAAGTATAATTTTAAATTAACATTATTATTTAATGGAATTGAGAGAAATAAATGGAATTGGAATGAGATTTTCAAAAAGGAATGATTAAAAGGGATTTGTAGCTAAATTTGGTAAAGAATTTTGTAATGGGATTCGGTAATAATAATTCGAGTTATAAAATGAATTCTTTGAAAGAAGTTAAGGTTAAGTAGTGAATTTTATTAAGAAACTACTTAATCAACATGTTAAATAAAAATAAGTTATATTTAAAAAGAGATATTTTCAAAAGTAAGAAGGTTTCTAAACCATATTTTTAATAAAATAGTTTGATGAGATTTGTTGGATATTAAAATAAATATCAGTTTTTGAATTACAACTCATATCTATCTTAAGATGAGAACGTTGTTGATCAAGGTCTGAGAGGTAAATAAATACCCCAACTTGAACAACTCCAGGATTACCTGAGGATGATATTAGTTTGTAATGGGAAGAGGTCAAGAATAATTTATTATTTCCATATGTGAAATAATAATGCAATGTTAATCGTAGGATTTAAGAATATATATAATGTAATTTCCAAGGAAACGGGAATGAGAAGAATCGAGAATATATATATAATAATATTTCCGAAGTGAAGGAAACAAAAGGAGATGGTGTGAAATTATAATGGTACTTTCGAGGTAAAAGGAAATGACATGTGAAGTTTGGAATGAGTTTATTCTAAAATAATAAGGGTTGGTTATTGTTTTTAAATAATGAAACAAAAGAAAATTCGTAACGAGCGATAATATGAATTGATTTCCAATTAGAGATAATAAGAAATGATGTTGCAAATGTTTTGAAAATAATAGTAAATTAGAAAATTGGATATGATTATGGGATATTTTCCTAAGTATTAAACTAAAATAGTTTTGAAAGCAATCTTATGTTAAATAAGAAGTAAAGAGCTATATTCGTAATATTTAAAGATTTAAGAGTTTTAAACTAACTATTGTTAATTGCTTTTAATTAAAAAGGCCAAGTAATGTTGAGTACTAAATTAATGAACTCAATTTATTTTCATCACTGTTTATTTGATAGTTAAATAACCAACTATCAAAAGCTGACCCATACGATTGTTGGTACGGAAAGACCGAGATCGAATTTATATTCGAAAACCATTCTGAACCAACAAATACATGAAGATGCTGATTTAAGATGAAGCAGTTGAAGACCGTTGAACTTCATGAGCGGAAGAACTACTCATTAAATTTCTCTGATCTGGTCCACCAGAGTTATTATGACTTGTGATTCTGTTGTGATTGAAATCTATGGATTGCAAGGACTACTCTCTACTGATCAATGGGGTGATACCCAGGACGTGGTAGGAGGGTGCCTTCGGTTCATCATGTTCCTGGATGACTTGTATGGACGAGTGTCTGACTGAGTATTTCCAAAGGAGTCATGTACGTTGATTTCTTCAAACGTATTTTTTTTATGGCAGAGAAAAGCGCACTTCTCTTAACTTAATACTAGATATTTTTGCGGATCTGACGATGTGGCATTCAAAGTGAATGATGATATGATGTTCTAAAGGTTATGTTAACCTTAAGCCTCATCAACCGATAAATGGCACAAAATTGGGTAGGTCGCATGGCTATGTGGGTCGCACCCATCAAAAGGGTATATCATTACCTGATCTGGAGAAATCAAATGCCTTCGGTTGTCCCTTTTATTTTTGTATGTATGCTATCGGTTCGGTTGGCTGGCCCGCAACAGTGGTAATGATATATTCGGTACTCTCAAGAGAAGTGAGGGGCTAGTCATGTTTAGCCTGTGTTGCAAGATGTTCTTGTTGAACCCCACTGTATTCATCTCTAGAGGTACATTGTCGGGAAGATGGTCCCATACCTTGCTAGGAAATCCATTCTCCAATAATAGCCGCGGTTTTGATTGTATACTATGTATGTGGAGCGTGAGATGCAAGCGTTCCGCTAGATTGTTATCTATTTGTATTTAGACATTATTATAATCAGAATAAGTATTGTTTTCAAAAATGTTTTGGGTTATCGTAATGTAAAACCGTTTGTATTTATGTGTGGATTTGGTCTTACGATTATCCTTTCCTTTCGAAAAGATTTTGAATTTAAAACTAAATTGTGTGATACCTTTAAACTTAGTGTCTTTTTCTCGCTCTTGTTCACCAGACTGATCTGGCGTATGTGATGCTCGGGTTAGACCGGGTTTAACAGGTTTAGGTTATTGAATGCCAGGAATAGACAGGCTGGAGGAGTTCAGACGTATGATATTATATTATTCTGCTATGTGCTGTATTTGAGGACAGATTATTAAAACTGTCCATATGTGTTGATGTACACCGATGATTGTAAGTATTTTCAAAGTTCTCAGTAAAGATTCATTTCTATATTGTATTTTGTTCCGCTGCGATGTGAGACTTTGTTTCGTGTTCTCCTTCTTCTATTCTAACTTTCTTATCTCACCCTCTAATATTCTATCTACTAACTGTCTGGGGTTTTCGATACTTGGGTTATGACAAGTAATACGAGTTATGTATTGTTGTCGGAATTTGGGCATCGAATTCTTTTACCAGCCGTTACAGTTCATCAACATCTCGAAAAACCCAAAAGAACAACCATCCCACAACAATACAACCTGAATCCCAAAACCAAAATATGTCCATCGACTAAAACACCAACAAGACGAAACCCGATCAGACAAACAGTTAAACACCATAATATGCGCCAACATAAACCATCCTCACAACATCTAGTGAAACTGAGGAATCTTACCGTTGACTCACCAAGCTATAGACATGTAACTGCTATCCCAATGCTGACTTGGTAGTATAGCGAAAGCACGACACCAGACATAGAAGAAGGACATGTCGCGAAGCAAATCAAGGCACACAACTCTATTGAGCTCACCAGGTACTCCGTGTAGGAGCCAAAACAACAACAACCGAGCAAGTCAAACACTTCCAGAACACAGACAAAATCCCACAAATGTTAAACTATACCAGAAGCACCAACAAACACCATGCACACCCAAATCCACCTGACGAAGGTCATATAACACAGGACAAAAATTCACTAAGCAATGACTTAGATCCTATTCTCTTAGTGACCTTGCGTTGCATATGTAAACATCTGGGTGGAAAATGGCAGAGAGGGAAGTCATGTGGCTAACCAACATATTCAGTGTAAGGACTAAGCTAGAGCTTGGGAGTGACACTGCACTAGGCAGTGAAGTGATGGCCGGAGGTTGTTAGAGAATAGGGTGGAGATAAATGAAGGAGGATAGAAAAGAAAGGGGATTTAGAGAAAAAAGGAGTTCAGATCTGATAAAGGACCAAATCTGAAAGTATGGTTCAAAAACAAACTCAGACGAAAACAAGCAAAAGCGTGAAGAGGAGAGGAGAAAGGATGGATTGATAAGGAAAGGGGAGGAATTGCATGAGGTAGTAGAGGAGAAGAATGCGTTGAATCGAAAGAGAGAAGTTTGCCCAGTCGCCATTAACGGGTTTAGCTCCAAAAAATATTTTTTTACTAAAGAGAGAAAGTGAGGATAAGGGAGGAAGTTAAAGATTGAGTGTAAAAAGTAAAATGATGGTAGAGTTAATAAAAGTAAATTTTCATCTAATGTTGCTTGTACCTCGTGTAGTAAATTTATTTTATGTAAAGTCCTTTAAAATTTTGTTCCCTTCTTATTCATATTTGGAGTGTCGTTAACAATGCCTTAATTTTAATTGCGCTCCATTATGCAACATGTCAACTTTTATAGTTTAAATTTTTCTGGTGCTAAGCATAAGACTAATAAAGAACTAGCAGAGCAAGGCCAAACGTGTCCATTACCCTGGTCCAATAATTTTATTTAAAAAGGATTATTGTCTCTCTTATTTAATAAACAACAGCATTTATATATATGAAACAAAATGCAAATTTTGTTATGTTATACTAACATTGACTAAAAAATACTGATTAGATAAATCATTTAGATTACACAAAGTAAATGCCAAGTTGATATACCAACATATCTATAGTCATCAATCGAAGCAATTTCTTCTCGCATTTGGTAAGGCAAACTTGCCTATTGCCTTTTCGTTGTTAAGCATATCAAAGTGCTCATTTACAATTGGAACCTTGGCCAGTACATTTATTCACTCTTACGTTATAGCCACTGTTTCAAATCTCGCAAATATCGCCCGTAATCTCCTCTAAGGTCTCGTTTTAGGCTCGTTTCGAAACGAAACAACAAATATCACTCTAAAACTCCTTTCAAATATATCTCCCAAGATATTGTAATATCGAACGATATATCGACCGAGACGAAATACCAGAATATCCTCTGAGATTTTTTTTTGTTAAAATTTAAATTTGTGCCTGAACTAGAACAATAATTAAACAAACTCAAATCTAGCCATGATAATCTTTTGTTATTTTACATTTTTCATGTTAAATGACCATGTAGTATGTTCTATATGTTCTATAATGCTTATGATTTTCATACTCGCCTTTTTTACATATATGTTACTTATGAAATTATGTATTTTATGGTTTATTTATGCTGAATTTTTTAATGTTTTGGATCCTTTTAATGTTTTATGTCTAGCAATATTTCTGTTTTAAGCATATGATGATTTAGAGTATGAATGATCTTTTCCAAATAAAGAATAATAAAGTGATTTTGCAATTAACTTTCAGTTACTATGTTTCTAATAGCATTCATACAAATCATTTTGTAAAAATATCATTTTTTAACATATCATGTACCCCGAGATTGTTCTGATATGAACTTTCAGACCCAAGATGGAAATCCGAGACGAATTCCCGAGTTAGACTCGTCTCGTCCGAGATCTCTCCAAATACGAGATCAAGTCTATAAAATCCCGAGATGAAACGCGACCGATATCCAAGATTTAAAACCTTGGTTATAGCAGTCCAAAAATATAGTTATACCTCTTTTTTTTTTTTTAGAGAAATGAGTGACTCTCGCAAGAAGAAGAGCACTCATGTAATTTTATTTCATACTGAAGAAAGAGTTGTCAACAAGCCCAGCAAGTAACAAAAAAACCCTTTACAATAAAAATAAAAATAAAAAACCCTCCCAAAACCTATAAATATGAGGTTCATATAGAGAATACAATAAAATAAGAACAAAATAATCTTAAACGGTGTAGATACCAGGAACCATCTAATTCAGAATTAAACATGTAGTTATAGAGGAAAAACTACACAAACAATGTTGGTCTACTACATACATATGTTTGTATAAACATATATTTATATACATATACACATATATATACGTCCGCAGCAGTAGCCCAGCGGTTAAGGACTTGCGTCGTGGTAACAGTGGCGTGGGTTCGAAACCCGGAATGGCATGCTAAGAGCTTACCATGTGCATACGCTAAGATCAACCACTTATATGGTGCTTGCGGACCAGGCTAGATGCATTAGGGAGGGTTTTACAACTCCGATTAGTTTTCCTCCTGAACAAATAAAAAAAAAGATATACAAAAATATCAATATCAGACATGATACAAGCAACTTAATGGGATATGAAAAGAAAGAAAATTTATAATCATGAATCAGATAACTAACTCAAAAGGGAACCAAACCCAAATTATCAAATGTAATTTAAAATTTTCTATTGACATTGTTATTAAAAGTATTTTACATTTTAAGCTACTAATCTGACCTTTGGTAATTTTAAGATACTCTTTAAACTCTCATTTTTATTAAGTTTGTATCTAGAATTCTAAATCTAATTAAGATAAAATAGAGATATAATATAAATAAGCCACTCTAAATCGGAATTAATATTTTTAAATGCACTCTGGTTCCTTTTGACTCAAATATACTAACATATAATTAAGAAAATGGAATCAAACAAATATCTAATGCTAGTTTTATAATGAAATCTAAAATAACTCCAATACATATCACAATTAAATTATCTAAAATTTAAGTTAAAATAAAAATTGAAAAGAAAATCCAATAGAATAAATTTAGTAATATGACAATGAAATACAAATGATTAATATTCTCCTAATTTTTATTACAAAAAAAGTATTAAATTATTTTTCACTTTAAAAGTTCAATAATATTTGATTTTCGATGAATGGTTGACCATGTATAAATTTTAAATTTAGGAATACTGTTAACTCTCCAAGGATATTTTAAAAGATTCAATTTAACACTTGAAAATATAATAAAATTATACATATAACAAGAAGTACGATTTTTACTCCTATGACAACACCAAATAAAAATATCTTTTCCGTTATCGATATTATACAATTCCAGCTTTGTAATGGCCCGAATATCCATACTTTTTGAGTTGACTAAATACACCACACGTCCAATCCAAATTGCAAAGAAAAACGAATCATTATGGATAAAGAAGAAAAAGATAGAAGAAGAACATAAATAACAACACAAAATCTCACATCGTAGCGGAATAAAATATAATATATATAAAACAACTCGAAATACAAAATTTCAAGTGTATAAACATACCAGTATTAGAGTACAAAACTTACAACACAACGAAAATAACTATATAAAGTTGAAGCCTTATGCTCCAAGCTCCTCCAAGTATATCTGTAAAATCTCGACTACTTGACTGCCTATATAAATTTGGGCACCCAAGAGTTTAAGGTAAAACAAAATAAAATAAACTTTGGGTCAGTCGTGGGACTGATGTGAGTAAACTCCAACCACTTGGTTTGACCTTTAAAAATCATTTTTAAAAGAAAGGATAATCATAAGACAGATCCACACATAAATACGGATGGTTTTTACCTTACGATAACCCAAGCATTCTTTGAAACAACACTACTCTGATATTATAATAGTGTTTAAATCAAATAAATAGCAATCTAGCAGAATGTTTGCATCTCACGCTTCACAAACATAGTATACAATCAAAACTATGGGCCCTTATTAGAGAATGGATTCCAATTGGTAAAGTATGAGATCACCTTCCGACAGTGTATCTCTAGAGAGGAACACACCGAGTTCAACAAGAACATCTTGCAACCTAGGTTAAACATGACCGACCACTCACTTCGCTTGAGTGTACCAAATGTACTATCACCAATGGTTGGGTCAACATCTGTTCTGAAGCATACATCAGCGATATAATAAAGTAGCAAATGGATTTTCTCCAGAGCAGGTGACAACACACCCTAATTGGGAGCGACCCACTTAACCATGCGACCTACCCGATTTTATACCATTTCTCGGTTGTGAGGCTTGAGACCAAGTCTTACCTTTTTAACACCACAACATCATTTACTTTGAATGCAACATCGTCAAACCCACCAAAATCATTTATTGATTTCCTCAAAAATATCACGGGCATAAACCTAAGAGAAATGAATTCTCCGCCACCAATGTAAACACGTTTGAAGAGATCAATGTATATAATTTGTTAGGCGTACTTTGTTAGACATTCGTCCATACAAGTTATCCTGAGACTGGACAAACTGAAGGCACCATCTCATCAATCCATCTTAGGAAATGTCTACCTAGGATTAATAGAACTGCCTTTGCAATTTACCCTGTCTTCAATTATCCTCAATATAATCTAATTCGATCCGCTTATGCCTATACGGGGTGGTTTTCGAATAATAATCCAACTGGTCTTCCCGTATTGACAACGATGGTATTAAATTGGACAATAGTTCGATAGTCGGTCATTTAACTATTGAAGAAACAAACATTCGTCCAAAGATTCTATTCCCAAAGGGAATACTATAAATTAACATCAAACAATCACTGACCCCATTTGTAATTAACATTTAATTAATTAAATTTATCATTTCCCGATTTCTCTTCAAAATCTTTACCCATATATTTCTCCAAACTCGTTGAGCCTCTCACGATTCTTGAAAAACATTTCCATCTTTCATGACTATTTATTTTCTATATTCCAAAAAATATCTCTTTTTAACATCGAAAAACATTTCCGTATATTCATAAGTCACTATTCCTCCACATTCATCAGTCCATAACCGTAAACTAGTAAGAGAACAACTCTCTAAGTATCAACCCCGAAGGCTGAAACAAACATCAGATCGACACTCAAGAAGCCGTTCAATTCGACTAATCCACAGTCAGTTTCTAATTTTCTTAAATCCATTTCTAAACTTCTTATCAACAAAATCATTTCAATCTGCAAAACGCTTGCTTTTAAACCATCATTCACTTTAAAACGTGTATATGTTTCTCCTTCCAACCTCTCAAGATTTAATTTTATAAATTCCCATTTTCTTATAAAATTCCATTATACGTTTATTCTCTTATTAAATTTCATATATAATTGATAATTTGTTACATTAAAAATAATGGCTGCTTTCAAAACCTTAATGGCGAATTCGAAGATTGCCTTCTCCAATCTGGCATCTTCGTTTTATATTCCTACGTCATCTCTGCAAAACGACAATCGGATACAAGATAAAGTGGAAAATCCTTCGTACAAGGATATTTTATTAAAACAATCAGTTAAACGCAACTTTTTTTGAAAATTGGTTCGCTTTATTATCTGCTAAAAACATACAAGAGAAAGTTTAACATACTAACCAGTACAAATTAAAAGCATAAAAACTGAAAATACAAGAAATTGTAAAACTAACATATAACAGCCCACGATGAGGCAATCATCCCACATATGTGCATCATTGCACCTCGCACTCCATAGAAGAGACACTAAAAACTATATCTTATTAAAATAAAAAATGGAAGCAATAATCACCCCTTCAATACCATCAATAACCTTCATCAGATAAGTGCACACACTACACCAAAACAGCAAATATGGCACACCAGAATGCAGATATTTGATACGAGTTTAAGTCGTATCAAATTTAATAGGGCTCATAGCCGTATCAAATTTCCTTTTGCAATTCGCACCACCTCCAACGCTTAAAATCTAACCCTACATCTTTAAGTCTTCGGATCAGTTCTTTTTGATACTGCATAGTGCCGTATCAAATCTGAATGGTAATTTCCCCGTTCCTTGTCATTCTTTTTTGGTGTCTCCTTCTCCACTTTTCCATTTTGGCCGAAACAAAAAAAAAACGAAAAAATGGCCGAATCTCTAAATTTTCAATTCTTCGATCCAATTTTTATTACCAAATCTTCCACCTTCGATCTAAAATTCCGTCGCCAATAACCTTCATCGCAATTTTCCCTCTTTCTAGTTATAGACGTTGTCCGGCCTTCATCGCCATCAATCGATTGGCTCTTCGATGGAAACAAATCGGTAGCCATCATCGCCAACAATTTTGTTCATGCCTCTATGCCGTCTAATGCTAGGATTTTGAGTTACGTGATTTGTGTTTGCTTTTTAAGTGTCTATTTTGGAAAAAAAATACACGCTTGTCTACCCATATTTCAAAATTGGTTGATTCTTTAAAAACTCAACGAAGATGTATGAACGAGGCTTATCAAAATGAAGTGGAAATCATGACAGTTATGAAGTTGAGAAAATAAAGTAGGGCTACAAATATTGATTTAGTGTTGTTATTGCAAAACTCACGTCTATCAAACGACGTGTTTAACATTGACGGTGCACAATATGTAATAATTGGATGTATTGTCAAATAGTTGACGGCTTCCGGCATGATTCCTTCTTACTGTTATTGGTAGCATGCAGAGGACACTTAACAATATGCTTTGTTAATTTCAGGTATGCAGATATTTTTCCACACTCTCAACTTCTATTCTGCAATATTATAGAAGAATTTGGAAAGAAACGAGACGTGAGTTCTGCAATGAGAACATATGAAGCATGTAAGGTGAAGTCTGGTGGGTTTAGTATGTTTGCATGCCAATGTATAATTGATGTATGTGGTCTTTGCGATGAATTTTCGAAATCCAGGAGCATATTTAAGGTAAATATCTAAATATTTCTTACACCTAATTTCTGTAACCACCCCTCTTTTTTTTTGCCCCCTCTCTGTCTGATTTCATGGGTGTTCTTGAATTCCCGTTGTTTATTGCTTTTAATTTGTTTTATTTTAAGGACAGTTTACTGGAGTGTGGATGATATTTATGTTTTAGCACCATGTTTTCCATATGTGTTAAGACTAAAATATCTTTATCTTGAAAAGTTGAAAGCAATATTGCTAATATATGATGACGAGAATGCTTTGGGGCTTTGATCAAAAGATGAAATTGGAAGTTGTAACAGTATGGAGATTTAAATTCTTCTTAGAGCATATCCAACCCTTAACAATATAATTTAATGAAATATCTACGTGGAAGAGATTGTTAAACAATGTTAAGTTAATATCATCGCACATCACAATAAAATAATTTTATTTTCTCCACTACAAACGTTTATATGTACTCAAATTTGCATAGATGTCAAAAAAATTAGTAGTGGTTACCACTTAACAATATGAATTATAACGTCAAAAACTAGACATTTTACTTCATGATGTCTAGCAAAATGTATGCGGCATCATACTACATGTTCTAATTACTTTAGCGAAAATGAAATGACAATGTTTACTATTTATGTGTCATTGACTTTACATTAAAATTACATTTCTGTTGGAGATGCGCTTAGTTCATATTTCAAATCTTGGTGAATAAGAGTGAGCATACAACTGAGATCCAGGAAGTATTATATGAACTTATTCGATTTATTTCTGCAATAAGTTAATTTCTTATAAAAGACCAATGTTTAAACCTAGCAAGCCACTAGCTCAACTTATACTGCTACATGCTTTTATCGTACAGAAAAAACATAAATAGGACGTTGGCTTTTAACTGTATTGTAACAAGTTTTTATCTTACAGACGACCAGTAGAAAAACTTATGATATCTGGTATTTGTTTCGCATGTATGTATTCTTTAAAGCATAATGATTTTCATTATAATTGTGATTTCCTTTTAATGCAGGAGTTGCTTGCTCAGAATATTATTCCAAACATATACGTTTTCAACAACCTCATGAATGTGAATGCTCATGACTTGAGCTACACCTTCCAAGTTTACAAGCAAGCGCAAGTAATGCTATCAACTTCCTTCTAATGTTGATGTCTATAGGTAGGTAGTATACTAAATAATATTGACCCAACACATATTCTTTAATAAGTTGTTGATATGCATCCATCATTATTCTAAGTTTCTCGATTGACTTGGAGGTTCTTTTAGTGTAATATATATGAGGCAACTAAGTGGGTAAACTGGAAAAAAATCTTTTGTTCATCATAGGCTTTAAATTACATGGATATTGGAACTGTATCTTTGAATTAAGGTTCCACCCTCTCTTCTTATTGTTCATTTAAGACTCTATATTTCTTCGTTCTTATTTTTTGCTGTTGCTATCTTACTTTTGCTTATAACTGACCACTAGTTTTTTATCTAACATGGTTGTTGACCATTTCCTCTTTTCTTTTTCTTCAGAATCTAGGTGGCACGAGATATATACAACAAAACAAAGCAATTTGAAGCAAAATGGGACCTCAAATTAGATGTTTTCACATATAATACAATGATAAAGGTATATTTTATTGTCAAAATTCACAGTTTGCTAGCACAATTTTTGAAATCAATTCCATTGGTTGCTTTCTTTTTTTGATCGATTAAGTTTGTCTAATTCTCCATTTTTGGAAAAATTAATTAGGTGTTTGCAGATCCAAATATGTGGATAATGTCTTTAAGTATTAAAGATGATATGATGTCAGCTGGTGTAGTCCCTAACATAGTTACATGGTCATCTTTGATAAATGCTTGTGCTAAGACGGGTTCACTTGATCATACTGTTCAGATCTTTGATGGAATGCTTGTGTCTGGATGTAAGCCCAACACACATTACTGCAACATTCTTTTGGATGCTTATGTGAAATCATGCCAATATGACAGAGCATTCCAGTTGTATCATACATGAAAATCAGTTGGTATTAAGATTTTCGATATAACTAAAGGTTAGTGTTGATGGTGGAAAATGCAACTTATGATATATTCTGGGTTTTGCGCAAAACTAAGTTGCAAACTCAGTTGCGCGACAAACTGAGTTTACAACTCGGTTTTGCGCAAAACCAAGTTTGCAACTGAGTTTGCCGCGCAACTCCATTTTTGAAAATCGCCGTTCTTTAAGTTGCAGTTGCTTATGTTGTGAATCCTTGTGGCTTATGTAGGACAATGTATTTTTTTAATATTTTTTTAATTTGATATGACCATTAGCTGTATCAAAATTTAATTTTGATACGGCTAATGGCCGTATGAAATTCTCAATTTGATACGGTTAATGACCGTATCAAATTGACAAAGATGCCAGAATTTGATACGGCCCATAGCACTGCCAAATCGAATTAGATACGACCATGAGCACTGCCTAATTGGCATTTTGTAGTGACGCAAAATAAAACCTTGGACACTTAAGCATCGAATCAAAAAAGGTGGAGCTTGATAAACTTGAGAGTTCCAGTGAAAAGAATTCATTGTACGCATACCCCAAAACAAATACAACTGGAACCCCAACATTCAGGTGACAAGCAGGAAACCCACTACACCCCTCAATACATACAGTAGTGCCACTCTCTTGTATAAGCAGGTGAAGGATCAATACTATAATGGCTATGTCTTCAAATAAACCCAACTGCTCATGAATTCAACCAAATAATATCTATCAATTTAACCAATATCCATATACTATTTTCCAATCTCATAGACGGGTTCACATGAGGTTAATAAAGAGGCTAATTACTAATTAGAATTGATGAAACTGAATAGAGGACATCCATGAACATAAAAATATGGAACATATCAGTAATCACCTCTTCTTGTTTAAAACTGGTTATCATATTAAGCCTTCACCAACCAAACCAGCAGTTCCAAATTCACTGAAACAACTAACCCATTTAAATAAACTGAAACACTGTATATTTCAAAACTTATCCCCAAAATTTCATTCCATCAGTCCTTAAATAAATGGAACTGCGTCTATATCCCAAAAATTCAATTCCAGGCACTAAATCTGGTTGATGATTCACAATCAACTATGAATCTATCTTAGTACTAGAATAGACTATATGAACAGAGAATTCAAGTGCAGTTTCTTAAACACATATAGGAGTTGTTCCAAGTTGAGTGTCAAGATGAACATTTAAAATTGTTTCTGAATCTTGAAAAAATAATTCATTTATTAATGTAAAGTGTTACATCCAGAAACAACAATAATTATACTTCCCAATTTCTGGATGAACACAACATTATTGGGATAACAATGTTGGAAGTCAAAATCCATATGGGGTGAGAAATTATGAAGAGGTCATTTTCTTCTCAATTGTAATCTATGGATAACCTTTAATATTGAGGTGAAACTGACTATAACAGAGTTGATGACAAAAACACTTTCGGGAAAATATATATGAAGAGGTAAACTACACAAAACCAATAAGTTCATATCACTTATAGATCTGAAGAAAATAACTGTAGTCAAGTAATATTAAACCCATAATCTTTATCCCTTTTCCGATGCATAATAAACTATCTTCAACGGGTAACTACAAACCGCAATCATCTAAACCCTATCGTATATCAAACCCTAATACATACACAATCATTCTAAAAATCAGAGCCACAAACATACCAAAAACACGAAAATGTTGGAAACCATGTAGACCGGTTATAAGGAACCGATAGTGATTCAACACTAACGCTGGTGATGCCAGATCCCAGCTCCCCCAAAATCTTGATCTACTGATTCCAAACAGCTTCGCCTCGGATCTGTTGATTCTGGATTCAAGAGCATCGATGCATCGATCTGAGGTTTAGGGTAGTAGATCTGAAAGTTTGGCCATACGCGAATATTGAAGAAAAAGAAGTCATATCTAATTTTAATCATGGAATTCAGATGAAGAAAACAATTGTCGTATCAACGAAAATAATTCGTTGAAGGTTGCTGAAGGAAATTGATTATAAGAAATCGGTTGTAAAGAATTGTAAAGAAGGATAAAGAGGACACTCACGCATGACGAAATCAAGTGGAGATCGCACCTGTCGCCATTAACGAGCGCCTCCGGTTAAACACAACGTATACATTAATAGATCTAAGAATACTTTTCCCTAACCGACGCGTCGTAAACATAATATTATAATGAAAACCTCAAAAACAACAAATCTAAAAATGGTTGCTTCGGATGTGGATCAACAAATCACTAAGCAAGAAAATGTAGAAACCCTATTTTATGTTTTAATTGTCATAAAACCGGTCATAAGGGTTTCAATTGCAAATATCTTCAGCATCATCCTCCAAAAATGGCGAGTGCGAATAATAAAATCAATATTCCTTCGAAAGTTTTTCCAGATGAACTTAGATGGGCACGACCGATGGTGGTGGTTTTGATTGTGTAGGGAGCCTTTTCGATTGCTCAAATCGAAGTTTTGATTAAGGTCAGTTTTGGGAGTAAGGCACCAGGGTAGAGATGGAATGTTAAGAGAATAAGGGAAGTCTTTATTGTCAAGTTTCCCTCTTCTATTCCACAAGAGAATTTATATCACTCTTTATTCTCATCTCGAGGAACTCTCAATCTAAGGAGATAGAGCGCACAAACTGGTAGCATTAGCATGAAGAAGGTGAAGTTCTGGGTTGTTTTAAAGAATGTGCCACTGGTTTGTAGAAATGTGGAGGTTCTCAGGGTGGCGCTTGCTGATGTAGGATACGTTACCAGGCTGCAGCCAGGTGCTCTGCATGTTGTCAATTACACTTGGTTGAGAGCGGAATTGTTGCGCTTTGAAATCCCCCCATCTCCGAAGAGACGGAAAAGCTCGGATTATATGAGAACACGATGCATCAGAACACCGAACAATAGAACTTTTAATTGCTATTACAACAATTTACATTAGAGCACAAGAATATCAGAGTGCAGGAAATAAATATACAACGGAAAAATAAATATCAGAGAATAAATTACAACAATGTAGCCGAAATGAAATGTATAAATACAATGCACAACAGAAATACATCAACTACCTTAACCCAAAGAAATACACGGATACAAAGCTTTCCGAATATAGCTCCGGCCGTAAACCAAGATCCTGTTAAATAAACATCTGCAAAACCAAAACTTCTAGCTACCCGTGTGGAAAATATGGGCACCCAGAGTTTAGGCGAAAAACAATAAACTCCAGGTCAATCATGGGACTAACGTGAGAACTTAAAACAGTTATTAAACTTTTACTTTAAAATAGGGTAAATCACGGGACCACGTCGTATGTCATGGAACGGGTTCACTCCCATGAATACTCTGAAATAAAACAATTTATAAACAACGCAATGCTTTTTTGGAAAATGAAGCTATTATAAGACTCAGGTCCCTTCACACAATGCAACGCAAGCCGGAGGATAGAGTTTTACCTTATAAAACCTAAACATGCTTGATACACTTTAAAACAAATACTTTTGATATTACTATAAGTGCATAGCATAGAAAACAACTTCGAATATAAATATATCAATCATAGATGGCATAGTACCCCATCTTACTATGTCGCCATATAGGTTTACAACTAAAACCGAAAGGTCGCGTATTGGAAGTTGGATTCCATCAATGAGTCGAGGAAAGGGATCTTCCTCACCAGTTTCGAGACACTCTAGCACATGTCTCAGGATCACGCCCATAGTAACCCTGGGATGCGGTAGGGCCAGTCCACTCTTACTTTTGTGGATTAGTTATTCCTGAACAATACATTTCTCGGTCACCAATCACTCTATATCTGAGGTACCTCGCTATCCATCATCCACATAAGTAAAATGTCTGGGCTCCATACCATTACATCACCCATAGCTAGAAAAAAGCACATGTTCTCCCTACGGTCCCTCATCCCGTTTTTGACTCATACCGGGGTATGAGGCTCGCGAATTAACACTATACACAAAGCGATTCTAATTAAATTCGTGTTTTGATCATCATCCACAAGGCCCTGCTTTTCAATAAAAGCCTTGATCATTGCATCTTAGCATGCCACATTATCAATCCATACAATACCATTGATTTCCATCGATATATAACCTCTAAGCTCGTACGTCTTAGAGAAGGGCGTTAAGCAAGAGAATAAATTCTCCACCACCAAATAGATATATATTTATCAGAGATCAATGAATACAACAAGAAATACAATGTCAGACATACAATCCATTCACAAGTCCGTTCTGGGTCTGAACGAAACCGAAGGCACCTTATTCCTCATACCATTTGTCCAATACAGGAGAGAAGTCCTCGCATATTCGATCGATCTCCAAGTATGTTTAGGTGACCACCACTTATTACCTTGTCTTGTGGGATTAGATGATTGAAGACATCAATAATCATCCATTCGATGTGAAGATCTCCGGTCTTCAACCACCGCCTTCATCATCGACTTTTAATTATCGTAACAGTTATTCAGAATCGGTTAAACCTGGTATTTCCGAATAACTGGCCCATCTTTATAATCATGTGATAAGTTCAGAAAGATAGCACATCTCATTAAAATCCAGAATATTCTTTTATTTATATATTCTTGGAAATCATTTCAAAGGATTTTATAATATCTTTTCACAACTTAAATCAAATTAGGGTTTATCAACTAGTCGGGATTAACGAGCCTTACCATTGTGTTATCACCATCCCAACCTATTCATCCCATGGAGCAAAACTGGTAGTACTCCATATTTAACACCCATCATTTCATCGGTAAATTTAATTACCATTTCACATTCAAATCTATTTAAAGATTTAGCTATCGCATGGAGTAAAACTAGTGGTACTCCATTTCGATCATTTCTCAAATTTGGTAAATTTAGTTACCTCTTTTTATGTTTCAATCTAATTAAAGATTCATCAAAATTCTAGTTCAGTTTTAGCCCTAAAATTCATTACTTAATGATAATTCAATTTTTGGAAATTAATCTTGTCTTTACTTGGGTTAAAGAACAAATGTCATGTAAAAACACCGTTTACAATAAACCCAAAATCATCTTCCTTTTAATATAAATCTTCACGGAAATCTGAACATTTTATAATCAATATAAATTTTCATATCTGACCAATACTATAAGTGGAACAACGACAAAGCCTTTTTAATTCCATAAATAGCAAATGCCTTCCTTTACAGAAACACATCTCGATTATTATTAACTCGAATTCCATTCAATTCCAATTTAATTAAATAAACTGGAAAAACCCTTCTTTAAAAGTTAATTAAAAGATTTATTCCATTCATAAATGGGTTCAAGGACGGTATTAATAAAGATACCATTCGTGATAGACCCAAAATCTCGTTCTCCATTTTATTCCAATTTATGTGTTGGAAAAATATGGTTATGACAAAATCATTCGCAAATCCTTTTTTTTTTAAATCATTGGATCATTATTCTAGTTTTTAACTAGTTCGTTCGGATAAAAATATCCTTTATCTTTTCAAATACGGAATATTTCATCCTAAATCTTTCCAAATCATTTATTATGAATTTACGTAGTTTATTCATATTTTTAATAATTTTATTAAAGCCCTTATAGTCGTTTCCCAATATCGGCCACCAAACTGCATCTGTAACGACCTTTTCCAAATTTGATTTGGATATATTTTAAAATCTAACCGTTCAAATTTTAATATCATATATTCATTTGAAAGATCTTTTCGATACGACCCCAACGGTTCTAGTTTTAGGAGAATCCGACGGTCGGATCTCCTGTTACGTCCATTTCAAGTTAATGGTCGAAATTCACGAACGGTCGTTGCACGACACGTTCTACTCAAACCATTTAAATATATATAATATATTTCATTGATTTCTATTCAAAACATATTATATAAAATGTGTATAAGTTCGTTTAAAATGATTCCAACTTCCATTTCAATTTGTAAATTAGAAATTGAACATTGCATTTTATTATGATCTCAAAATGACCATATTTTCAAAATGTCATATTTTGAAATCCTGTCTTCTCGATATTCATTATAAAAATGAATAAAATCGATATAAAAATCTGTTCGAGTTAGAATAGCGTTTATAGACTTAACTCGGCTTCATATTTTAATATTTTCGTGTGTATCCAAAATCGGACATCAAAAATCAAAGTTCTAATCTTCATTGAATATTACATTGAAAAAATATTCATATTTATTCTGGATTGGAATAAAATTTCAGCCAATATCCATATAATTAAATTTATGTAGATTTCATTCATCATACGCACCCAATAATAGTTGTAAACAACTATCAACATCCAGAATGACATCCAGTGTGCATTTATTTTCATATAAGCTTCAATCAAGTAATTAACGCTTATATAAATCTGTCAATCAACCGACTAACTGCAATTTCACACAAGGGAGATGTGTGAGTCAAATATCATTCCAAGACCTATGTGGGGTTTTAAACCAACAACAATCAATTTAAATCAATCGCTAGTTAATAAATTTAACCAATTCTTATTCGATTCGAATTAATTTTCTAGCTAACCAATTTTCACTATTAAAATTATAAATGGGTATTTATATTCAATTTCAACTACCACAATTATATTATCATTATTTTCAACATGTTACATTTCTAAATCACACTCACAACATAATATAAGAAATCAACAAATCGTCCATGGGTTTGCAAACTTTGATGTGAGCTACCAAGCACCGTATAACAATTTATGGTATAATAATATAACAAAATAATCGAGTGAGAGAGTTCTCACCCAATAGCTAAACCAAACTCCACGACACTTCTTATGTAGAATTTTCGCCGCACACTTGCCGTTATCGCTCTTCGCAACCCGAATTCGCCATTCTGGCTCTACAGACTATATACGACCTCCAATCTTCACCACACCTGGTTACCAACACGGAAAGGCCATTCCGAACAACTTTTCCCTAGGACACTTTCTCCCGAAAATGCTCGGATTCGCGGGAAATCACCAAAAACTGCTCCAGGCCAACAAACTTTAGTCGCATTTTTAGAGCAGCTCCGAACTCCAAAATTCGATTTTGATATGTGCATTTCGTAGAGATAAATGAGATCTACAACTTCCATTTATAGGGCCCTGGCCATAAATGCACGGATTGAAAGTTATTGAGCAAAGAAGGAAGGAGGCATTTTTGCAAAACGTGTTCTTGGAAAAAGTGGGGTTTTTGGATGAAGTGGGGCCCACAGCCGGAGGAGGAGGGGCTGAAGGCGGAGGCAGGTCGGAGGGGAGGTGGCGGCTGTGGTGGTAGAGTCCAAGGAGGAGCTATGGTGGTGGAGATGGTTTTAGGGTTTGTAGAGGAGGAGAGAGAGGAGAGGAGGAGAGGGCAGCGCCAAAGGGAGGGGGAGTGGTTAACGGTGGGCAGCGGATGGTGGAGGGGTGCAGCAGCATTGGGAGGAGGTCACCATTTTTTTTGAAGGAGGAAGAGAGAAAGGTGAAGATAGAAAGGAGAAAAAGAATATAAGTAAGAGATTTCGTCTCTCTTCCTTTCTGACTGCCTGACTGCAAACGATCTCCATTTGCCATGAAATTTCGATAAAAGATATTATACGGAATTACGAATCCAACGAATCAAGTTTCGTCAAATTTCGAGTTCGTTTGACCTTCCGTTTAATTTCTCAATTATGCTTAAATTAGCTTCAAAAATGCGATTTTAGCATACATTTTGTTCTTGCACGCCCACACGCTAACTCCAAAACTTATGAAATTTTGGATTCTACCATTATTTGATGATACGAATCCGAAAAAATGAGTCAATGAATTCTGAGATCGTTTCAATAACATTCCTTTGTAAACTGACTGTTAGTTTTGCTCCAAACGGGTTTGCCTCTCACGACCACATACTAACTCTATTTTGCGCGAAATTTGAAATCTAGCCATGACTTATTATTATGAATCCAACAAAATTGGCCTTGTCGAATTATGAGCTAAATTTCACTTTTTAAGGGCTATGCGATGATTTTAAAAATCGATTTTTCAACATTTTCAAATACAAGGCTTATAAATCAATTTAATAATTTTACCGAGTTTGTTTTAAGTCAAATAAAATATAATAACTAATTTTAAAATTATTCTCAAATTTTATTTAGCAAAACTAACCTATTTATATTTCCATATTCCTTAAAATAGCTTAAATCCAAATTTTAAATTGGTTCTGAAATTCTGGGTTGTTGCAGGAATTGTTTGTACAGGAACCGACCGTGCTTCCACCGTCGATCAGAATTTCTATGGAGAATTTTTAGCATGAAGTGTTGATTAGGAGATACGAAGGGGATCCCTCTGCTTGCATGGATTCTATGGGTTTCAAAATGTCTGTTTTCTCTAAAGGAAATGATGGAAAGTTGAAAATTTTAAGTTGCAAAGAGACTGACAAAGGTGCCGTAGGTATTGATGGTGGGAAGGTAAATGAAGGGTTGGCTGATAACCCTATTGTAGTTTCTTCTTATGATGCAGAGGCGAATGTTGGTAATGTGCCTACTGGTAACTACTTTGTAAATTACGATGGGGGTGTTCAAGTTGAAGTTGATGCTGAGGTGATATTGTGGGTGTTGGCAATGTGCCTGGCGGTGATGTTAAAGAGGGAATTGAATTGGATGACTTGGGTGTTGGTGTTGAAGGAAACATGGATGTTGGTGCTGACGAACATGTGCAAGACAATGGTTCGAATGACTTGAATTTGGAGGGCAACATGGCGTTGGCTCCGCCTGACTCTGGTGAATGCTCCAGAACCAAGGGGAAGCGAGCTTTGGATCAGACTGGTGTGGTGATGCTTCGCCACAGTGCTAGAGGGTTGGCGCATCCGCTTGAAGATAGCGTCTTTGTTCCTACTTTACTTAATACATTGACCTGTGATCAAATGCATGCTCTCGCTAGTAGTTCTGGTTGTGTGTTGAATGATGATGTTATTAGAGACTTTAAAAATAAAGAAGTAGAGAGGGCTAACGAATTATCATGATTATTGTGACCTGGAATGTTAGAGTCCTAAGAACTTAAGATAAGTGTTTTAAAGTCAAAAACTATCTTAAATCTATTAAGCCTGACATTGTTTTATTGCAAGAAACTAAACATGATAATCCTGAAGTCAATGTATTTAGATGTTTGGAGTATGGTATTATTGATGAATGAAGCTTTATCCTTGCTGTGGGGAGTACGGGAGAATTTTCTCTGGTTGGAACAATAGTTGCTGATAATTAAAGCAAGAGATTAAGCAAAGTCATTGCTTACATGTTGCATCGGAAAGTAAGTTATCCAAAGTGTTGTATTTCTTTTCTAATGTTTACGCGCCTGACACTAGAAGTGAGAGGAGGAATTTATGGAGGGAAGATGTTAAGTTTCATAGCCTTATGTGTGGACCTTGGGTGATTGGTGGAGATTTTGATATCACTAGATTTGATTTTGAGAGGAGTAATAGGAGAGATAATTACATGGGTGACATGGAGGACTTCAACGAGCTCGTGTGTGGATGTAGCTTAATGACTTACCCCTTTCTAATAGGAGATTTACTTGGAGTGATGGTAGAACCCTCTACTTTAGTCAAGCTCGACCGGTTTTTTACCAATTCGAATTTTGAAGATATTCATCCATTAACTTTTCAAAAAGGCTTGTCATCTATCATTTCGGATCACTGTCCTATTATTTTGGATACTGGAGATATGTTGAGGAGAAAGACCTTTTTCAGATTTGAGAAGATGTGGGGTTTAGAAGAAATTTTGATGAATTACTTAAGATGAAGTGGTCTGAATTTGGAGACAGAGGGGACGCTGCAAGCAATATTTGTAGAAAGCTGAAGTTGTTAAGAATATTCTTGTTGAAGTGGAATAGAGAAGTGTTTGGTAACATAAGAATAAAAAAGCGGATTGAGAAGGAGATACTGGATCTTAACATTTTGGAGGAGGAGAGATGTTTAGATGAAGTAGAAAAGGCATTATTGAGAAGTAAGGAGAAGGAGCTTCTAAAATTAATTGATCAAGAAGAGACTTTCTGGAGGCAGAGGTCGAGATCTCAGTGGTATAAGGTGAGGGGTAGTAATACAAGTTACTTTCATAGAGTTGCCAGTGGTAGAAGAAGAACTAATATGATATGTGGTATTTAGAAAGACGGGGTGGAGATTTGCAATCAATATAAGCTTAATGATACTTTTACTGAACATTACAATAAGATCTTTGAGAGGGAAGAAATGAGCATCGAATTGACATTGACTGGAAGCTGTTGTATCCTTTGGGATCTGACTTAGGAGATATTGATAATGTTTTTTCTAAGGTGGAAATTTTGGTTGCATTGAATGAAATTCCCAGTGATAAGGCACCTGGTCCTAATGGTTTTCCAAATTTCTTTCTTAAACAATATTGGGGTTTGGTTAAGAAGGATATTATTCAGTTGTTTAAGGAATTTTACGATGGTTCGTTGAGGCTTGACAAGTTGAGTTATACCAATGTGGTGTTGATACCGAAGAATGGGGGAATGTTTCTGCTGCTAACTTCAAACTTATTAGTCTTTTTAATAACACATTCAAGCTGATCATGAAAGTTTTGGCAAACAGACTGAAATTGAAGATGGATAGCTTAATTGATAAATCACAAACATCTTTCATTAAAGGTAGATTTAGTTTGGATGGTGATGTGCTGGTTCAAGAGGTTATTTCTCACTGCGATCGGTTTGTTGTTCCATGTGCTATTATTAAGTTGGATTTTGCCAAGTCTTTTGATACTATTGATTGGCATTTTATGATTGATGTTCTGAGAGCAAGGGGGTTTCCTTATAGATGGGTTGATTGGATTTTTAAATTTTTGTCATCTAGTAGATCGAACATATGCTTTAATGGCATCGTTGGAAATACTATCTTCTCTAAAAGAAGATTGAGACAAGGGGACCCTTTCTCTCCTCTTCTTTTTGATTTGGCAACCGACGTGTTCTCTCAAATTCTTAGGATAGAGAGCAGAATCATTCAAAGTTTTGGTAGTAATCACATTGTTGGGGGTATCAATTCTTTAAATTATGCTGATGATACTATTATTTTTAGTAGCCCTAACTGTAATATATTACTGCTTTAAAATTTTTACTGTATGTTTTTTAGAGTTTGTCAGGTTTGAAAATTAATTTTCAAAAAACAGTGTATACACTTTAAGGTGCAGTGATGATTTTAGCCGGAAATGTGCAACGCTTCTAAATTACAAGGCTGAAAAGTTTCCCCTTAACTATTTGGGTATGTGCGTTCGACCTAAGAAATTGATGAAGCAAGATTTGCAACCTCTCATTGATAAAGTTGACTCGAGGCTTGCAAGATGGAAAGGAAACTCTCTGTCAAGAGCTGGAAAGCTGGTGTTGGAGAATTCGGTCCTTTCTTCCATCCCTCTTTACTGGTTATCTTTTTTCAAATGTCCGGGATGGGTGATTGATAAAATTAATGAATTGAGAAGAAACTTTTCTAGACTGGGATAAAGAAGTTAAAAATCTTAGTTGTCTTGTTTCATGGAATCAGGTTTGTATGTCTAAAGAACAAGGGGACCTAGGGGTTCTAAATTTGAGAAATATGAATTCGTATCTTCTTTGCAAATGGTCGTGGGTTATGTTGAGTGTTTTTGGAAAGAATGGATTGTCAGCACTTATTACAACGGTAGATTTGATTGGATTAAATATTCATCTAATTCTTCTACTTTTTGGAAAGGGGTTATGAGTAATGTTCATTGGATCATGATTGGTACTAATATTGTAGTCAAGTGGGATTCAAATATCTCTGTCCGATATGATTGTTGGTTACTTCCTATTCCTTTGAAGGTGGAGTTTGCAGAGTTATTTGAGATTTCTTGCAAAAAACAATTTACAGTTAGAGAGATGTAAAACATGGAGGCCATGAACTTTAAATAGAGACTTTTGTTCAATCGGTTAGTTGCTGGTAATGTACTTATTCAGTTGGGCTGCTTGTTTAGGATGTTGGAGAATGTTTGTCTTAATGAGGAGGAAGATGAATTTGTGTGGATGTTTGGGTCGAAGAGCAACACTATTTGTGTAAAAGATTTATACAAGGTGATGAATTTATCTGAAAGAAGGTGATTGGGCTTTGGTTGTATGTGGAGTTTTAAATCAGTCCCTACTATGGTCAAAGTTCATATGTGAGTTGCTATGCATGATAGATTGAACACTGTTAGTAGACTACAACATAAAGGTTTGAACATTGATGGTGGCTGTGTGTTTTGTGGTGAGAATGATGAGGATTTCTTGCATTTGTTCATGAAATGCGACGTTGTTTTTTATGTGTGGACGAAGTGCTTGGTGTTTCTGGATATTAATGTGGCGTGGGGAGACTACATCATTGTTTTTTTTGGTATCACACCTTTCCTACATTAGCTGCTACACCCAAACGCGACATATTTGTTTTGCTGTTGTTTGCTTATATTTGGATTATATAGCATGAAAGAAATTTAAGAAAGTTCAAATTTAAGATGAAAACACCGAACAAAATCATGTACACCATTTATTGACGTCTAAAATTGGTCAACAACATCCGAGAGTTCAAAAAATTTAAAACTTTTTGTCTAGAGCAAAAAAGTGTGCGGGAGGCAGTAATAATGTGCGGGAAAGTAAAGGACACAGTTGTTTATAGTGGTTCAGTCCCATGTGGGGCCTACGTCCACTTTGAAGGCTTCGCTGATTTTATTTCACTATTGAGAAAGTACAATTAAATACATCATTAGAAGAAGTTATAACGATTAGTGATACTCGCTAAATCCTTGTTGCCGAGCATCCTTGCCGGTCGGGAGTAGTCGAGGAGTTTCCGAGATCCGAAGATAGTAGGGAGAGGCCAAGCTCCGGAGGGGGCTGGGAGGTGCCAAGGTTTGGAGGGAGTTGGGTAGTTGTAAGGTTCCGAGAGGTGGCCGGATTTGTAATGACGCAAGAGGTTGTCGGAGGCGGAAGGGCCCGTGAGGTTGTCGGAGTTGGAAATGTCCGAGAGGTTGTCAGAGTCGGAAGAATCCAAGGGGTTGTCAGGATCGGAAGGGTCCGAGAAGTTGTAGGAGTTGGAAGGGTCCGAGAGGTTGTCGGAGTATCCCAAAGGAATGAGGAAGTAACTCTAAGGAAGTATCCCGGAGGAAGGAGGAAGTACCCTAGAGGAAGTCGAAGGGTTCGAGAGATGGGGAGGGGTCCGAGATGAGGGGTCCGAGGTGAGGGATCCAAGGTAAGGAATCTGAGTTAAGGGGTCCAAAGTGAGGGGTCTGAGGCCTACTTCTTCGTTGAGTGGTAGAGGTGATGTCTATGCCAGCAATGTCCGATGCATCCGGGAATATCCAAAGGTAATGTAAAGGTCCTTGTAGATGCCTGAAAGTGCGGCTAAACTTTCATGAGTACGCTCATGGGTCCGAGCATATTTGTCCTCTTCCTTGTATGAAGTAGGACGGCGCCTATGAGGCTTTGGGGAAGAATATCTTCTTCCTTGGAAGCCATTAAAACTTGGGAGAGTGCTTGGACAAACCTTTTGTATGTTGGAAGTGAGGGGTATTTATGGGAATTGGTGGGAAGTAGAGTAGGTGAGATATAGGGTCCAGACATGAAGATTTCGGGTCCCAATGTGAGGGATTCGAAATTCTTGAGAGTGAGGGATCCGAGGTAAGGGATCCGAGGTGAAGGATCCGAGGTAAGTGAGGGATCCGGGGTGAGGCATCCGAGGTAAGTGAGGGATCTGAGGTGAGTGAAGGATTCGAGGTGAGGAATCCGAGGTAAATGAGGGATCCGAGGTGAGGGTTCTGAGGTAAGTGACGAATCCAAGAATAGGGATCCGAGGTAAGTGAGGTATCCAAGGTGAGGGATCCGATGTGAGGGATCCGAGGTTAGGTATCCGAGGTGAGGGATCCAATGTGAGGGATCCGAGGTAAATGAGGGATCCGAGGTAGGTGAGGGATCCGAGGTGAGGGATCTGAGGTAGATGAGGGATTCGAGGTGAGGGATCCGAGGTACGTGAGGGATCCGAGGTGAGGGATCTGAGGTAAGTGAGGGATCCGAGGTGAGGGATTTGAGGTAAGTGAGGAATCCGAGGTTAGTGAGGGATCTGAGGTAAGTGAGGGATCCAAGGTAATGGATCTGAGGTAAGTGAGGGATCTGAGGTTCTTGAGAAGTGATCGAGCCGTGCTACGCGAGAGATCCTCGATGTTGATGAATTTCACATCCGGGGGATATAGAATTCTGCCGGTGGGCCGACTCGTGTCTTCTAATGTCGTAACCATGATTTGCTTGATGCTATGTTCGAGAGAGGTTTGATGAGACATGGCGACTATTCTTGCGCGGCCCCATCTTGGTTTGATTTTTAAGGATGTTGACAACGCCTCTGGGCCGTTGAACCATGCGATGGGAAGAGTCATGTGGGCCTGGACTTCCTCTGCTAACCGGACAAAATGTCGGTTAAAATTTGCCCCGCCAAAGTATGTCTTGTGTTAATGGAACATGCTTTGAAGTGAGAAAAGTTTGGCGACAGCCGAAAAGATCTCCACGCTGTGCTCAACGATTGGTCGTGACCTTTCCATTGAGTTGTACATTAGGAAGTGCGCTGCCTCAGACCAATTGAGACACGTTGTTGACACTTATTGCTATGAGTTTGGGACTCCAACATTGTTGAGAGCTTTGACTCGTTTGAATCTTATTGACTAACTTGTCTAAGACATCTAATTTGGTATTGGACTTGTTTGGACTGGCGGCTGGATGTGCATGTAGGCTGTGGATGCATAGTTGAGCTGTTAGTTTCAGAATTCGATCCGTAACCCAATCACTATGTAGTCACATCTTGACTCAAGCATAGCACTGGTGGTCGGTGATGGCCCTGGCGATAGTCATTGAGGCTACGGGTTGACACCACTTTCCGAAGTGCTTGTCTTTGTGGAATCTCAGCGCCGATGGAAGGTTGGTAACTTCCGGGGCCTGGACTTTGGCTATGATCACCTTCTTCGTGAGGCAGAAGTACCACTTAAAAATGGTTGCTCTGAAGGTTACAGCGATGGTGATGCTAGTCCGGGAACCGGTGGGGATCCGCTTCAGGTCTGCGATGGACAAGCCGGTGTAAGAATTGGTAAAGGGCTGCCCCCAAGCCCGTGTACCTGCCAACTGAAGAGAATGCGAGCGCGACCCTCACTTTTGGTCCTTAGAGGCATGGTGTGGCTCTCATGTACACCTTATCATTAGAAAGAAAGATATTAGATATGTAGTTGGTTTTTGATATGTGAAAAAAGGAAATATTAGTTAACTTTATCTAAATCGCATTTCATGTTAAGTGTTCAAATGTTCGTCCTATGTTTTCCAGCGTCCTGTACTTGCATAAGCATACTTTTTGTTACAAAAACAGAAATGTGATTGGGGGCTCCGCTCTGGGGGTGCCCCCAGTCGTGCAAAGATTGTGCATTGGTTCCGCTCATGGGTTTTCTTTGTTCACGAGTCCCGAGGTTCGTGACATCCAAGCTAAGTGCCCCGTCTCTTGGACCGCCTGGAGTTCGTTGGTCCTAAGTCGTGAGAAGGCATGGACGTCGTGGATTCATCCGTTTTGGCTCTCCCGTCGTTTTTTCGGGTTTAGAGCGCAAGGGTGTCGTTTATTTGCCAAATGTTACCCGGATCCGGACCCGGTTGGTCGGATGGAACCGCGAGAGTGGTCAGTATCACACTAGCTTGGCTGATGGGCTGCACCGAAGTCCGGAGACTGGTTGGCGAAACGATTTATACTCGGTCTCGTCGTTGATTCGAGGTTCGAGACTTCGAGTGGTACCCGGATCCGGACTCGGTGGGTCGGATGGACCAGCGGGAGTGGTCGATGTCACACTAGCTTGGCTGAGGGGCTTCCCCCAAGTCTGGAGACTGGGTGGCGGAATGATTTATACTCGGCCTCGTTGTTGATTCGAGTTTCGAGTGGAATTGTTTATACTCGGTCACATTGTGGGCTCGAAACTCGAGTGGGAACCCGATAGAGCTTCTAGTCGTGCCCCCGATTAATTGGAGGGTTGCCAGAGCTCAGAAGGAGGAAGATGGTTACGACACGGCAAAGACGAGGCATTTTTCCGAGGAGAGGGTTCGCTTTCCATTACCACTTTGCCTCCGATAAGGGGGTTAACGTGGTAACGAGCCACGAGCCGACACCTCTGAAGATGACTTTGGAGATCCTCGCGTCGTAGGGGGCGGATGTAGGAGCAGTAGAGGAGTGGTAACCCCAGGCTTGCTTCCAAGCGTGACTCCGGTAGTGCTTCATGACATGTCCCCAGCTAACTGGAGAGTGGCCAGAGCATCAGATAGAGGGAAAAGGCCATGGCACAACGAAGAGGAGGTGTCTTTTGGCGAAGAAAGCTTGCTTTTTGTTCCTATTTCGTTTCTGATGAGGGAGGCAAAGGTAGGAATGAGTTGCAAACCAGTATCTTCGATGACAACTTAAATTCCACTATTCCATGGAAGTTGTGGTCCTTAGTGCTCGAGTACCATGACTCGGTGTTGCATTCGGGATTCAAGTGAAAATCCACTCTCTAGAGACTCGAGTCGGGTATAGTTCGAGGGCGCCGTTGGTTCCCCGAGTGTTGGCCGGATCCAGACCCTTCGGGTCTGATAAAGCTAAACAAGTGGTCGATGTTGCAACCTATTTGGCAGGTGGACTGCCTCCAAGTCTGGAGAGTTGGAACGACGTTGTTCCTGCTCAGTCTCTTCGTTGATTCGAGATTCAAGCCAGGGGACAGATTCCTAGGTCTGAGATGTCGATCCAATGTAGTGTGCTCATGTATGTGAATAGTTGTAATGGTTGATTACAAGTCGAACATAAGTCATCAAGCTGAGTTATAACACTTGAGATTTGAATGAGAGGTGGGGGATCCAAGGTAAGTGAGGGATCCGAGTTGAGAGATCTGAGGTAAGTGAGGGATCCGAGGTAAGGAATCCGAGGTGAGGGATCCTAGGTAAGGGATCTGAGGTGAGGCTTCCGAGGTAAGCGAGGGATACAAGGTGAGGGATCCGAGCTAAATGAGGGATCCAAGGTGAGGGATCCGAGGTTAGTGAGGGATCCAAGGTGAGGGATCTGAGGTAAGTGAGGGATCCGAGGCAAACGAGGGATCCAAGGTAAGTGAGGGATCCGAGGTTAAGGATCCGAGGTAAGTGGGGTATCCGAGTTGAGGGATCCAACGTGAGTGATCCGAGGTAAGTGAGGGATACGAGATGAGTGAGGGATCCGAGGTGAGGGATCCGAGGTAAGTGATGGATCCGAGGTTAAGAATTCGAGGTAAGTGAGGGATCTGAGGTTAGTGAGGGATTTGAGGTAAGTGAGGGATCTGAGGTTAGTGAGGGATCCGAGGTAAGTGAGGGATTTGAAAACAACGATCAAACTCTGATCAGCCACTTATGTGGTGCTCGCGGACCAGGCTAGGTGCACTAGGGAGGGTTTTATGACTCCGATCGGTTTCCCTCCTGAACAAATTAAAAAAAAATGATTATAATAATAACAACCAACTCATCCATATATTATAATAATTTCAAAAAATTATTCCTTCTATATCAAAATAGAATTTTGGGTAAAATTATTTCATTTACCCGCTTTAAAACAATATTATGTCGAATTGCTCTACTCAAGTGCTTAGACACATCTATCGATACAGTTGTATTTTCTGTATCGACTAGAATTCATAAACCACTCGCCAAACCAATCAACACAATATAAAACAACTTTTTATATCAATTAACAAATACGTGCTCTCGTATATATACACTCCACTCATTCTAGGGTACTACTGACTCTATCTCTAATGAGTAAACCCTTACCAAAGCCTAGGTATTCGCTCAACCTAAGCTATGATACCAAATGTAACGACCCGAATTTACGTACTTGTTGACTTGACTAAATACACCACACGTCCAACCCAAATTGCCCAAAAAAATGAATCATTATGGATAAAGAAGAAAAAGATAGAAGAAGAATAGAAATAACAACACAGAATCTCACATCGTAGCGGAATAAAATGTAATATATATATATAACAGCTTTTGGAATACATTTATTTATCATTCGATATTCTACATTATATTTCAATTATAAATTCCTAGGATTTATATAAACTTCGTTTATATTCCGAATTTCTGAATAACATTCCGACGTTCCCTTTTCGAAACGATTTCCAATTCATTTTTTAAATTCATATTTGATTCAAACTTCCAAATTATTCTATGGTAATTTCTTCACTATATTTATAAACATCCTTTATAATTTCTTTCTTTTTTTATATATAAAAACAAACTTCCATTTCAAAATCAATTTAAAACCCAATTCCTATATTTGGAATATTTTATTTATTATAACTTATATATATAACATAGAATTTATTTTCATATTATATTTTAGTTTCGATCTAAACAATTCCAATATCTTTACTAAAAATAATTTATTTATATAAATTTGACACAATCGAATTCAAATCATAAATCCGTATGGATTTATTTTAATTCAATTTACATGCCGAACACCGGAATAGATTTCACTGTTTCTTTTTGAAACTAATTTCAATTCTCCTTTTTAAATTCATAATTAAATTTACATTCCCCACGTTATCCAATGAAAATTATTCGATTTCATTTGTAAACACTGTTTATAAATTTACTACTTGTTTTTATTATTCAAAACAAGTTAATAATTCCTAGCCCATTTGAAATTCAAATTCCATATTCATATAATTTGATTTTCCTTTTTAAACTCAGATTCCTTTTTTCATTCGAATATGTTTTTACGGTATTTAAAATACTGATACCTAGGGCCAGTGCTATTCAAACATCCAAAACACACAACCATCAATCACTGATTTTCTGATACATCATATATTATAATATATATGAAAACAACGATAAATAAATTTGAGGAATCCAGTTAGATCCCTCCAAACTGTTTTCCCTACATCCACATATGTTAGACAACATAAATAATACCCATTCTGCTTCAAGGCATGATATCACGATATAAAGGTCATCCACTATACATATTGTGGGGCACATAGGGTCATCCGCTAATGGTGCTGCATGAAATATCAATATCCAACCACCAAGCTTAAATATAATTAATACATATATAACCACAATTGATCAATAATTATTCAATACATCCAAACAACCAACATATAAAAATTATATATTAAATAAAAATTCATTTAGAATAAAATTATAAATGAATCCATAGAGTGAGTTTACTCACCTTGATTTTTAATTGCAACCCATTCCAGTTTTTAAATTAAATCGAACCATGTTCAATTAAATTTAAAATTCTCGCTAACTCCAGCAAATTCCACACCACTTCTAGCTCGAATAACTCGTAGTCATGGACCAACCAGTCTTGTTTTCAATATTTATGAACCTTGAATAAACTAAATAAATACACATTGCTTAAATCAATGATATATATTTTTATTTAATTTAATGAAAAAATAAAAATCTATCCTTTCTTTTTCTAACTTTATACTAAAATGGTTAGTTTACAATTTAATTACTTCATTAACTATCTATATAGATTTATACAAATTAATTTAATTAGTTACTAATTTATATTAATCATTTTTTATATAAATTTTAAATTTCAAAATAATCATATAACTTACTCAATGTTGCCTAACTCAGAAATACCGGGACATACATATTGCAAACTCCACTTCATTGTCACACTGCATCCCCTAATTCCACGCTCTTGTACAAATGACTCCATACACACTACTTAAAGTCATTTACTTAAACAATGCTCGAACACTAGTAAACCCATCGCCGAATATATGAATCCACCAAACCCTAACTTCTTCAAAGTACCGCACAATCAGTGTAAAGCTCCACCATTCGAATCCCCTTCAACACCCGAATCCAACGCCCTCAACCATTCAATCCAGCTTCGCCTTAAAATCTGGTTACAGGCAGACCTCAGCATCGCCATTGTTCGAGCTCCGAACCATCCGAATCGCATTGCGGTTCGTGATCCGCAATTCCCCTTTCTACTTTTTTGAAATAACCGGAAGCGATTCTGTTTTCTTGAAAAATCGAAGTTGTAAACGGTGGAAGAAGTCGCAATTTAAATGGAAAGGGTGCGACCATTTTCTCTGAAGCTTTGATTTTTGATTTGAATAATTAGGGAGGAGCAAACATTTTAAATTTTAGAGGCTTTCAAGTTTTTTTCTTAGGAATGAACGTTGTGAGAATTAAAAAAAAGAGAAAGTGGAGGGTAATCGCGATTTTATAGAGGAAGAAAACATAGGCACCACGGTTTTAGGTCTGCGTTGGTACAATATAGGCGATAGGTTTAAGTACATATAAATAAATTTGATTTGATTTTAATTTAATGTGGTTTGATTTAAAGAAGATGAGACGACCCAGACTTCCCCGATCCTCGAAGAGACGAAGGAGCCCGGATTGCTTTGAGAACACGACTCATTAGAACACAAACAATAGAACATTTCATTGCTATTACAACAATTACATCAGAGTACAAGAATATATCAGAGTATGAATAAATATTATACAGCGAAAATACAATATCAGAGATTAAAATACATATCAGCGGAAATTAATACATAAGTACAATACGTAGCGGAAAATAACAACTGACACCACTGAAAGAGATATACGGATACAAATCTTTTCGAATATAGCTCCAGTTGTAATCCAGGATCCTATGAAAAGAAGTATATGAGAAAACCAAAACTACTAGTTGCCCATGTGGAAAATATAGGCATCTAAAGTTTAGGTGAAAACAATAAACTTCGCGTCAGTCATGGGATTGGTGTGAGAACCAAAACAATTATTAATCTTTATTTTTAAGTTAAGTAAATCATGGGATCACGCCATATGACACGGAACGGATTTCCTCCCATGAATACCATAAACAAAACTCGCAATGCTAGATAAAGAAAAATGAAGCTATTACATGACTCAGGTCCCATCACACAATGCAACGCAAGCCGAAGGATAGAGTTTTACCTTATAATAACCAAATATGCTTGGTACGCTTTAAAACAAATCATTTTGATATTACTATAAGTGCATAGTGTAGAAATCAATTTCGAAAGTAAATGTATCAATCCTAGACAGCATAGGTACCATATATTATGTCGCCATACATAGGTTTACAACTAAAACTGAAAAACTCGTATTAGAAGTTTGGATTTCCATCATAATGGCTGCTAATTCAAAGGTCTATCGCGTAGTGCAATACTCCATGGCTTACGTCCCAGCTAGAGGAAACACCGTAATGCACATCCGCCTTTTGGGAAATAGAGTATCACCGCGGCTTACGTCTCAGCTAGAGAAAACACCGCTTACTCTATCCCTTTGGGAATCGGGTGGTGTTCCCTATCCCTATGAGCATGGAGCGACTACACTTAGCTCATCTCGGTCGTGACCGAATCCATGGCAACCTTAAAGGTGTCCATCCTCATCTCAAAAGCATACTGACCTGACCATCAGTTCACCATCATACCGGTGTGTGAGGCTCGCAAATTAACACTACACAAAGCTATGCTAATTAAATTTATGCTTTGATCATCATCCACAAGGCCTTGCTTTTCAACAAAAGCCTTGATCCATGCATCTCAGCATGTCACATTGTCAATCCATACCATACCATTGATTTCTGCCAATATATAACGTCTAAGCTCGCACGTCTCAGAGAAGGGTGTTAAGCAAGAGAATAAATTCTCCGCCACCAAAAAGATATATATATTTAGCAGAGATCAACGAATACAACATAAAGGAATATAATATCAAACACACCATCCATTTGCAAGTCCGTACTGGGTCTGAACGAAACCGGAGGCACTTTATACCTCGTCCCATATGTCCAATATAGGAGAGAGAGGCCCTCGCATATCCGGACAATCAACAAGTACGTTTGGACAACTACCATTATAACCCCTTCCTGGGAGCTAACCAATCCAGGGCAACAATAGTAATCCTTTCGATGTGAAGATCGTCGGTCTTCAACCACAGCCTTCAGTATCTTCGACTTTTAGTCACCGTATCAATTATTCATAATGGGTTAAACTCGGCCTTTCCGAATAACTTGCGTTCTTAAAACCAAGTGCTATAATAATACATCATACGCCTCATTCCAGTCCAGAATATTCTTTGTTTCAAATATTCTTGGAAATCATTTCAAAAGATTTTGTATTATCTTTTCTCAACTTCAAACCAAATTAAGGTTTATCAACTAGTCGGGATTAGCAAACCTTACCAAAGTATTCATTTATTTTATTTTTCCAATCCCCACCTATTCATCCCATGGAGCAAATCTGGTAGTACTCCATCTTTAACACCCACTGTGTTACCGGTAAAATTAATTACCATTTCACGTTCAAATCTACATAACGATTTAACTATTGCATGAAGTAAAACTGGTGGTACTCCATTTTCGAACACTTCTCAAATTTGGAAAATTTAATTACCATATTAACATTTCAATCTAACTAAAGATTCATTAAAACTCCACTTAGTTTTAATCTCCAAAAACTCATTATTTAATGATTATTCAAATATAAGAAATAAATTATGTCATTAACCAGGTTAAAGAATTGATGTTATCTAAAACATCGTTCACGATAAACCCAAAATCATCTTCCATTAAAATGGAATCTACACGCAAATCATAATAATATATTGTAACGACTCGGATTTTGATTTAAAAACCGGAAAGTAAATATTACCTTCCTGAATTCGATATAATTAAATTCGGCGTATAATTCTCTTCCAAGTAATCTCTATTTGATTAACTCTTCTTCGAATAACCTATATTCGATTTTCTCTCTTCGAATACCTTATATTCGAATTCTCTATCTTTCGAATAAACTATATTCGATATCTTTCTTTCGAATACGCTATATTCGATAATCTCCTTTCGATTAAACTAATCGATAACTCCTTTCGATTAAACTATAATCGATAATTCCTTTCGATTTAACTCTAATCGATAATTCCTTTAACTCTATTCGAATAACTAATATTCGACTAACTCCTTTGGATTAACTCATCTTGACTAACTTAACTTAATTAACTCGACTTATTTAACTCCTATCGAATAACTAATATTCGATTAACTTATATTCGAATTACTATGCCTGTTTGACTTTATTTCGAATAGCTAATATTCGATTTAACTCCATTCGCTTGACTTTAGATCGCAGCTATTACAATGGTTACGCCTGATTCCCTCAGGAAACATCCGACTGCCGTAGGCTATTTACAGCCCTGCGAATTACGCTAGTAGTCGTGCTAAATGGCATCTCATTTGGATTAATTCTAATTGATTAACTCTAACTGATTAACTCTAACTGATTAACTCTAACTGGTTAAATCTAACTGATTAACTCTAACTGATTAACTCTAACTCGACTAACCCTAACTGATTTACTCTAACTCGACTAACCCCTTTCGAATAACATTTTCAATTAACTAACTTTTGAATACCATATTCGATTAACTCCTTTCGAATACCATATTCGATTACTAACTTCGAATACCATATTCGATTAACTAACTTTCGAATACCATATTTGATTAACTCCTTTTGAATACCATATTCGATTAACTAACTTTTGAATACCCTATTCGAATAACTAACTTCGAATACCATATTCGATTACTAACTTTCGAATACCCTATTCGAATAACTAACTTCGAATACCATATTCGATTACTAACTTCGAATACCATATTCGATCACTTTATTGATTTATAAAGAGTCCCTTTTTATAACGTTTATCCATTTTAGAAAGATTTCCTTTTTAACAACGTTTATTCATTTATAAAGATTTACTTTTAGTAACGGTTCTTCACTTCATAAATGATTTCCTTTATCTTTCTATTTATAAGTGCTTTACAAATATCTCCTATTCGATTTCATTTGTAAAGGTTTTACAAATATTCTCTTTCTATTTCATTTGTAAATGGTTTTACAAATATTCCCTATTCAATTTCATTTGTAAATGGTTTACAAATATTTCTCTTTCTATTTGGTTTGAAAATGGTTTACAAACCTTTCTCTTTCTATTTGCAAATGGTTTGCAAATAATTCCTTTAGTGTTTTATTTCTAAGTATTTCCTTTTTATAAATAATCCATTTATAAATAAATTTCCATTTATAAATAATTCCTTTTATAAAATCTTCTTTGATTTTATAACTATTATCTCTTTTATAAAATCCTTTGATTTTATAAATTATCTATTTTCAATATTCATTTTGAAAATTCCCTTTTCAACATTCCGGTATGTTATGGTAATTAACATATCAAATAACGATGATCAATATCGTCCAACCACATATAATCGACAACAGATTATATATCACATCATATATTACAATATATGAACAGAACAGTAATATAAATATTGAGGAACCTAGTTGGGTCCCTCCAACCTGTTTCCCTGCATCACAGATGTTAAACCATATAATTAACATCAACTTCATTTCAATATGAAATGTTCTGTTAAACAACATCAATATATATAACGGTTTATATATATATATTCAACTAACTGACTAGCAGTTCAATCAATCAACCAACACACAGCAATCAACAGATGATTAACAGTTCTAAAAATACGTTATAAAAATATAACTGTTCAGAGTTGGTGAGTTTTACTCACTTTGGCAGTTCATCGTTACAGAACGATAAACAGTTATTTGATTTGAATCAAACAATTTATTTTGCCATAAATCCAAACGAGCTCCACTCACTCCCAGTCAGCTTCATTGTGTAGCCACCGTCCATACGATCTCAACGGATCCAACCGTTCGAAATTCTGGTTACGTATGGATAAGATATGAGTTGTACAAGTTAATAAACTATTTAAATTTAAAATAAACTAAATAAAAAGGTTTATTGGGCTTAACTTCCCAACGGCCCATCCACTATCGGTATAAACCTAGACCCGTTTAAATCCACTTCTCCCCCAAATCAGTTATCGCGACCTGCCACTTCTCAATCCTTCATAAACTCCACCGTCGACCATCATTTCCCCCTCCTTTGACCACATAACGTCGGTGCCGACGCCACCATGCTACTCCTCTTCGCCAATACTACTCGCTGGTCATCCAATCGTTAAACTCGGTGTGCCTTTTTCGACCTCAACCTGCTGCTCTCCGTTCGACTCCCTGGAGACGGAACCAGCCTGAGACCATCGGAGCACCCCCAAGCTCCTTAATCCGATGCGTATTGCTGCCAGGAACCCGTCTGACCCCTTGAACCAACCTCCGACGCAACCACGATGACACCACCCACAACCCTAACCTCGTTGTTCAATTTCAATTCACAAAAATCTAGCGTCGCATGCTGTAAGACCCACATGAAACTGAAGAGCATCCTCACAGGAGCTCAAAAACAATTGTATTTTGATTTTACCAATTTCCTTTGATTTATTTGAGGATTTATAACTTGCGATTTGGTTTGTTGTTTGCTGGAAAAATATTATGGCGGCGTATTTCTGTTGAAGGAGTTGAATTAGGTTTAGGTTAAGTTAAGGTGATTATATAGGTTAGTTATATTATTTTAATATTCATTATTTAATTCATTTATAATGAACTGCTATTTGTATTCGGCTTTAAAAATCCCCATGATCACATACGACACCCAAAAATCATGAAACTAGACATGCAGCTACAGTTCGACTTAACGGTCCCAACGAAACTGGTTTCGTCGAATTCCGACTCCGTTTGCTCACACAGCGTATTTTTAACCGTCGAAATACTGACTATTTTTCACTCTAAAAATCCGTACGGCCACACAGTGACTCTAAAAATCACGAAACTTGACATCTAACAATAATTTGACATTGCGGATTCAACAAAATTAGTTTCGTCGAAAACAGAGTTCGTTTGCAAAAGTAGCTATTTTTAAAGCTTTAAATAGCCCATTTAAATATATAAATATATTTAAATAAATTAAATTAAATATTAATAATTTAATATTATCGTATATATTCACAGTGGAATACCATACAGCTTCAGAAAAAATTTATACTTAATATTCCAAGTCCAGGTTGAATCGATATTCAATTTATATTGAAAAATCCATTTATAACGTAAATAAAGCATTGCAAATTATAAAGGAATTCCACAGCGACTTTTCTGAAATTTGATTTGGACGTAAATCAAAATCTACCGGACGAAATCCAGATTTTTCTGTTCCACTAGAAAAATATACTTCACCAGCTCCACACGTTTCTTGTTTCACAGAAATCCGGCTTAAAACGAATCATGTACATTCAGTTGAAGTTCAAATCGCCAAATTACAAACTGCAGCGCCATTTCAAGCTTGATTTTAATTATATTATAACTCTATGTTCAAACTGTCGTTTATATAATATATTCGTTATTCAAATTCAATTCCAAGCTGAATTAAATATCACAGATGATCCAGTTCACACCATATCGTCATTTCAGCCAATTCTGATTATTTCAGAATTAACTATATTATTTATTTTATTATTTTAATTAAATATTCACCATTATTTAATTCCACGACCATTAAATCCTTTTAATCACCTTTTAAATAATTAAATAAATTAATTATTATATCACGGAAAATGCGGGTCATTACATTCTTCCCCACTTAAAATAATTTCGTCCTCGAAATTGCTAAGGTAGAGAACGACCCTATCGACTGGTTAGAACATATTTGTTCAGTTCTTAACTTCAGTTTCAACTGAACTAATTTAATTTCAATTAAATATTAATTAATTCTTATCAACGAAAATTTTCAAAAATCCTGAAAATTTTCTAACGCCTTAACTTTTCGAAAAATTTCGCCAGCACCTCCTTTGTACTGGTCAATACGTCAAAACACCACTCGCCTCTCTGGGCCATCTCCATCCCAAAATAAAATCAAACAGCCAAGCGGCTTGCCAATTCGGCTCATAAATCTTATATCCAATAGAAATATAAACTTGTACCTTTTGTCGGCATATCATTATATCTTTTCCACTTGTTATCAATTCAGCAGATACAAGGGTCATCCCAATCAATTTCCAATCTGTTTTTATCTACAAATCCAACCATTCGCTTATACCTAAGTCGAATTCAATTCAAACTCAAATTTCAAATTCAAAGTGCTAACTCCTCCACTCAATTCCATTCCAGATTATCCCATAATCAAATCCGGTTTTATTTAACTTAGTTCAAGTTAAATTTTAATTTATATATTCATTCTTACCATTTCAATCTCCTTAACTTCATAAGTTATATTTAAATTTTGAAATTTAAACTCCTAGGTTTATTTCAAATCAGTTTGAAATCATAATACCAATTCAAAACATTTGAATTTCTAAACACCTTGTTTTCTCAAAACAATTCAAAACAAAACCTTTGGTAGTAATCCATCACTCAGAACTCGAAAATGAACACCGATGATGTCATGATCATCATCGGAACTTATTTCCCAGCAATCGAAGTGAGTTCAATAATATAACACTTTCAGTTTGGAAAACGTTTTCACAATCTCCCAGGAACTTAAAATTTCCTTATTTTAAATTCCAAATCTGATTTAAATTCAGATTTAATTCATCTTATTTCATATACTTTACTTATATGAATTCTGATTAGTTATTTTTAACCATTTCACATTTATAATCTTACTCGATTATAATAACAACCAACACAACCAATATACTATATCAAAATATATTCGGGTAAAATTATTCCATTTACCCTCTTTTCAAAACATACCATGTTGGTTCATCGTATTCGAGTGTTCAGTAACCCCTATCGATACAGTGGATCAAACTGATCGACCAGAATTCATAAGCCACTCAACCAATGAATCTCCACAATATAGAACCATTTTATATTGAATAACATATACGCACTCATATATATACACTCAAACTCAATCTAGGATATTACTAATCCTATCTCTACCGAGTCACGCCACAGAGCCAAGTAATTCTTAACTTGAGCTCTAATACCAACTGTAACGACCCGGATTTTGATTTAAAAACCGGAAAGTAAATATTACTTTCCCGAATTCGATATAATTAAATTCGACGTATAATTCTCTTCCAAGTAATCTCTATTTGATTAACTCTTCTTCGAATAACCTATATTCGATTTTCTCTCTTCGAATAACTTATATTTGAATTCTCTATCTTTCGGATAAACTATATTCGATCTCTTTCTTTCGAATACGCTATATTCGATAACCTCCTTTCGATTAAACTAATCGATAATTCCTTTCGATTAAACTATAATCGATAATTCCTTTAACTCTATTCGAATAACTAATATTCGACTAACTCCTTTGGATTAACTCATCTTGACTAACTTAACTTAATTAACTCGGCTTATTTAACTCCTATCAAATAACTAATATTCGATTAACTTATATCCGAATTACTATGCCTGTTTGACTTTATTTCGAATAGCTAATATTCGATTTAACTCCATTCACTTGACTCTAGATCGCAGCGATCACAATGGTTACGCCTGATTCCCTCAGGAAACATCCGACTGCCGTAGGCTATTTACAGCCCTGCGAATTACGCTAGTAGTCGTGCTAAATGGCATCTCATTTGGATTAACTCTAACTGATAAACTCTAACTGGTAACTCTAACTGATTAACTCTAACTGATTAACTCTAACTCGACTAACCCTAACTGATTTACTCTAACTCGACTAACCCCTTTCGAATAACATTTTCGATTAACTAACTTTCGAATACCATATTCGATTAACTCCTTTCGAATACCATATTCGATTACTAACTTCGAATACCATATTCGATTAACTAACTTTCGAATACCATATTCGATTAACTCCTTTCAAATACCATATTCGATTAACTAACTTTCGAATACCCTATTCGAATAACTAACTTCGAATACCATATTCGATTACTAACTTTCGAATACCCTATTCGAATAACTAACTTCGAATACCGTATTCGATTACTAACTTCGAATACCATATTCGATCACTTTATTGATTTATAAAGATTTCCTGTAACACCCCATATGTTGAATAACTTGCTATAATATAAAACAGGGCAGAATTAAATTTAAAAATCTGAATCAGGGGAAACGGGCTACGCCATTGCGTTCGTCTCGGAAAAATACGCGAAATAGAGTCCGAGTTTTCGAAAATCGGAGTCTGTATGACCCCGGTAAGGCCCAAAGAAGTTTTCAGAAATTTAAAAACAGATTTTCAGAAGTGGCGGGAAAAATCCCGCCAGACCCAGGGGGTCGACCTGGGGGTCGACTGGTGAGTCGACCTCCCCCCCAGCTCGACTGGGGAGTCGACCCTAGGGTCGACCTGGGAGTCGACCTCCCTGGTCGAGCCCAGGTGACCTGGGTGCATCAGCTTGGCTTTTGGGCTGTGTTTTGGTGGCTAGGACGTGATCTGACGGCTCTAATCTAATTTAGGGTTAATCTAAGGGCCTAAAACACCTAACTAATCTATAAATACACCCTAAGACTACCCTAATTCATACTAAAAATAGTTACAACACCGTTATGCCGTCAAAATGCAACTTGAAGGAGCCTCCATCAATCTAAAGAGGAAGATGGCTTCTCAAATCAATCTCTAATCAACTCTAGCAACTTAATCTTCTTCTTAGGAGTGCTAATCAACAAGTAGTGAGTTTTCTATAGCCTTAATAACCAATTGTTGAAATGATTATGATAGGATATAATGAGGTTATGGCTATGAATGTGGATCAATGCAAGATTATGTTATCATATGCTATGTGTTTGTGATGTTATGCAAGTTATGTGCTATATGTTCATGATGTTATGCAAGTTATGCAAGTCATATGATACATGTTCATGATGTTATGCAAGTTATGCAAGTCATATGCTATGTGATTATGATGTTATGCAAGTTATGCAAGTCATATGATACATGTTCATGATGTTATGCAAGTTATGCAAGTCATATGCTATGTGATTATGATGTTATGCAAGTTATGCAAGTTATGCAAGTCATGTGATACATGTTCATGATGTTATGCAAGTCATATGATATGCAAGTTATGCAAGTCATATGCTATGTGTTTGTGGTGTTATGCAAGTTATGCAAGTCATATGATATATGTTCATGAAGTTATGCAAGTTATGCAAGTCATATGCTAGGTGTTTATGATGTTATGCAAGATATGCAAGTCATATGAGAAACATTGATCCATTATGACACCATGATATGCAAGTTTGGTGTATGATTATATGCTAGTTTATACATGATATGTTATGCAAGTTTGGTGTATGATTATATGCTAGTTCATACATGATATGTTATGCAAGTTTGGTGTATGATTATATGCAAGTTCATATATGATATGTTATGCACGTATGGTGTTTGATTATATGCAAGTAACATGTGCAAGTTTACACCTTTGTATGTCATACATACATATGCAAGTTTACCCCTTTTTGTATGACATAAATAACCTATGCAAGTTAACCTCCTTATGACATATGTGATTCATGCAAGTTTGGGTTGATTATTTATGCTAGTTGGGTTGATGCTATATGCATGTTGACATCTTTAAAACCCATGTTGATGTTATGCAAGTTGAACCCATTGTATTTGTGATGAATCTTCCCTTTTATGTCATGTTCGCGAATTACGTGGGGAACGATGGGGTTAATATACATGTTAATGAAATGGTGTGAAGTTGGTATGATTATGCATACCATAAAGTGGATGGACATAATTGAGTCAATTATGTACATCGTTAAATTTGTAATTAATCAGGGATAATTAATACAAATTATGGGGGTGATTAATTAGGTGTAATTAATCGACTAAGACACGAGGTTGGACCCTTTTGTAGCATAAGACTGCCCGGAACCGACCGGCATATCCAGCGGCTACAAATGATTGGCCCAATGTGAGAGGTCTTAGGCACAAACTAAATACGTGACAAGTGTATAGACACGAGGTTAGACTCGGTTATGGCGTAAGGCTGCCCGGACCCAACCGGCAAATCCAGCTGCCATAAAAGATAGTCTAATGTGAGAGGTTTTTACAACGGTTACGTTCTTAATCAATTAAGAAACACTTAACCAGATAAGCATGTAGTGGGGCATGAAGGGTTAAGTGGGTGCCTTGGGTGGCATGTGGGAAAAATCTAGTGGGTTGCCTTGGGTGGCAATAGAGAATACGACTAGAATACTTAACCAAAGTGGAACATGTAATTAAACATGATTAAAGGGTTAAGTGGGTGCCTTGGGTGGCATGTGGAAAAATCTAGTGGGTTGCCTTGGGTGGCAATAGAGAATACGACTAGAATACTTAACCAAAGTGGGACATGTAATTAAACATGATTAAAGGGTTAAGTGGGTGCCTTGGGTGGCATGTAGAAATCTAGTGGGTGCCTTGAGTGGCAATTGAAATATGATTAGATGACTTAACCAAACCTTAACATATAAGTGGGCATGATTATGAAAAAGGGGTTAAGTGGGATGCACTAGATAAAATGACAAGCTTAAGTAGTAGCTTGTGGGGGCCTTGAGTGGCAATTGAAATATGATTAGATGACTTAACCAAACCTTAACATGTAAGAGGGCATTATTATGAAAAAGGGGTTAAGTGGGATGCACTAGATAAAATGACAAGCTTAAGTAGTAGCTTGTGGGGGCCTTGAGTGGCAATTGAAATATGATTAGATGACTTAACCAAACCTTAACATGTAAGAGGGCATGATTATGAAAAAGGGGTTAAGTGGGATGCACTAGATAAAATGACAAGCTTAAGTAGTAGCTTGTGGGGGCCCATTTCAACCAGTAACCCATATGTATCTTATTGGGCTCGACCCATGTCGAGGACGGGACACGCGTACTGGGCTTGACTATAAGAGGCCAAAACGGGGTAGCGGTGGCAACGCGAGTCCAACGGGTTTCATATGCGTGTGTGGACCCGGGCTGGTAGGTAAGACGTTGTTGCATCGTGTAGATATAAGCCGTGCACCATTGATATTAGCGGGTTGCCACTTTGGGGAGTGATACACCCCACTGTGGGGCCAACACGGGTATCTACGGTAGGGAGCCGATCGCTTGGGGAGTAGTGGGTACACCTAGTGGAGATAGGGGCAGACGGCACCTATGTAGTCAGCTAGGGGTACACGAGACTACTAATAAAATTACTAAGTTGTGGGTACACCTAGTGGAGATAGGGGCAGACGGCACCTATGTAGTCAGCTAGGGGTACACGAAACTACTATTAAAAATTACTAAGTACACTTAGTGGGATCAACCTTTAAGTAGGAATTACCCTTGGGTGGGTAGAACTGGTGTGGTGCAGTGTAGGAATTACCCTTGGGTGGGATCTGGGGTGGTGCAGTGTAGTATTTATCCTTGGGTGGATAGGCGCGTCTTTACCGTTATCTTAGTTTATCCTAAGTCTAGTTGGCTACTTATTGTAGTCATTTATCCCCAGTCGTACCGTACCAGGTTTATATCATACCCTAATTACTTTAATGATTGTATTGTTAAGGTTATAGGGCTCACTCAGACTTATGTCTGACCCCGTTGTTTTTATCTTTTTCCCCAACCCTCAGGTTCTCAAAGTGGGCCTAGCACTAGTGGGCTTTGATCAGATTGCTTTATCTATCTTTTGGGGCTTGGACTCTTGAAGAAAAGCTCGGTTATCTTTTCTATTATGGCTATTAGTATGTAGTGGGATTATGTACTTATGTTTTAACGAGATGGATATTTTGTACTTGACTCTTGTTGGTTTTTGAGATATAACCAAACATGTTTACCTTCTATTGCAGTGAAATGATGTTTTAAATTTCAAGTATTACTTATATCTGTCTTGTTGTAATTTTTCAGTTCTATATTCACTTAAATACTCCACCGAAGCTAAGGCATTCCCTTTGTGAGTGACCTTAGCGGGTGTGGGGTGTTACATTTCCCTTTTTATAACGTTTATCCATTTTAGAAAGATTTCCTTTTTAACAACGTTTATTCATTTATAAAGATTTACTTTTAGTAACGGTTCTTCACTTCATAAATGATTTTCTTTATCTTTCTATTTATAAGTGCTTTACAAATATCTCCTATTCGATTTCATTTGTAAAGGTTTTACAAATATTCTTTTTCTATTTCATTTGTAAATGGTTTTACAAATATTCCCTATTCAATTTCATTTGTAAATGGTTTACAAATATTTCTCTTTCTATTTGGTTTGAAAATGGTTTACAAACCTTTCTCTTTCTATTTGCAAATGGTTTGCAAATAATTCCTTTAGTGTTTTATTTCTAGGTATTTCCTTTTTATAAATAATCCATTTATAAATAAATTTCCATTTATAAATATTCCATTTATAAATAATTCCTTTTATAAAATCTTCTTTGATTTTATAACTATTATCTCTTTTATAAAATCCTTTGATTTTATAAATTATCTATTTTCAATATTCATTTTGAAAATTCCCTTTTCAACATTCCGGTATGTTATGGTACTTAACATATCAAATAACGATGATCAATATCGTCCAACCACATATAATCGACAACAGATTATATATCACATCATATATTACAATATATGAACAGAACAGTAATATAAATATTGAGGAACCCAGTTGGGTCCCTCCAAACTGTTTCCCTGCATCACAGATGTTAAACCATATAATTAACATCAACTTCATTTCAATATGAAATGTTCTGTTAAACAACATCAATATATATAACGATTTATATATATATATATATATATTCAACTAACTGACTAGCAGTTCAATCAATCAACCAACACACAACAATCAACAGATGATTAACAGTTCTAAAAATACGTTATAAAAATATAACTTTTCAGAGTTGGTGAGTTTTACTCACTTTGGCAGTTCATCGTTAAAGAACGATAAACTGTTATTTGATTTGAATCAAACAATATATTTTCCCATAAATCCAAACGAGCTCCACTCATTCCCAGTCAGCTTCATTGTGTAGCCACCGTCCATACGATCCCAACGGATCCAACCGTTCGAAATTCTGGTTACGTATGGATAAGATATGAGTTGTATAAGTTAATAAACTATTTAAATTTAAAATAAACTAAATAAAAAGGTTTATTGGGCTTAACTTCCCAACGGCCCATCCACTATCGGTATAAACCCAGACCCGTTTAAATCCACTTCTCCCCCAAATCAGTTATCGCGGCCTACCACTTCTCAATCCTTCATAAACTCCACCGTCGACCATCATTTCCCCCTCCCCTGACCACTTAACGCCGGTGCCGACGCCACCATGCTACTCCTCTTCGCCAATACTACTCGTTGGTCATCCAATCGTTAAACTCGGTGTCCCTTTTTCGACCTCAACCTGCTGCTCTCCGTTCGACTCCCTGGATACGGAACCAGCCTGAGACCATCAGAGCACCCCCAAGCTCCCTAATCCGATGCGTGTTGCTGCCAGGAACCCGTCTGACCCCTTGAACCAACCTCCGACGTAACCACGATGACACCACCCACAACCCTAACCTCGCTGTTCAATTTCAATTCACAAAAATCTAGCGTCGCACGCTGTAAGACCCACATGAAGCTGAAGAGCATCCTCACAGGAGCTCAAAAACAATTGTATTTTGATTTTACCAATTTCCTTTGATTTATTTGAGGATTTATAACTTGCGATTTGGTTTGTTGTTTGCTGGAAAAATATTGTGGCGGCGTATTTCTGTTGAAGGAGTTGAATTAGGTTTAGGTTAAGTTAAGGTGATTATATAGGTTAGTTATATTATTTTAATATTCATTATTTAATTCATTTATAATGAACTACTATTTGTATTCGGCTTCAAAAATCCCCATGATCACATACGACATCCAAAAATCACGAAACTGGACATGCAGCTACAGTTCGACTTTACGGTCCCAACGAAACTGGTTTCGTCGAATTCCGACTCCATTTGCACACACAGCGTATTTTTAACCATCGAAATACTGACTATTTTTCACTCTAAAAATCCGTAAGGCCACACAGTGACTCCAAAAATCACGAAACTTGACATCTAAAAATAATTTGACATTGCGGATCCAACAAAATAAGTTTCGTCGAAAACGGAGTTCGTTTGCAAAAGTGGCTATTTTTAAAGCTCTAAATAGCCCATTTAAATATATAAATATATTTAAATAAATTAAATTAAATATTAATAATTTAATATTATCGTATATATTCACACTGGAATACCATACAGCTTCAGAAAAATTATATACTTGATATTCCAAGTCCAGGTTGAATCGATATTCAATTTATATTGAAAAATCCATTTATAACGTAAATAAAGCGTTGCAAATTATAAAGGAATTCCACAGCGACTTTTCTGAAATTTGATTTGGACGTAAATCAAAATCTACCGGACGAAATCCAGATTTTTCTGTTCCACTAGAAAAATATACTTCACCAGCTCCACACATTTCTTGTTTCACAGAAATCCGGCTTAAAACGAATCATGTACATTCAGTTGAAGTTCAAATCGCCAAATTACAAACTACAACGCCATTTCAAGCTCGATTTTAATTATATTATAACTCTACGTTCAAACTGTCGTTTATATAATATATTCGTTATTCAAATTCAATTCCAAGCTGAATTAAATATCACAGATGATCCAGTTCACACCATATCGTCATTTCAGCCAATTCTGATTATTTCAGAATTAAATATATTATTTAATTTATTATTTTAATTAAATATTCACCATTATTTAATTCCACGACCATTAAATCCTTTTAATCACCTTTTAAATAATTAAATAAATTAATTATTATATCACGGAAAATGTGGGTCATTACATATATAATCAATATAAATTCCCATATCAGACTAATAATATAAATGGAATAACGACAAAGCCTTTTAAATTCCATATATAGTAACGGTCTTCCTTCACAGAAGCTCATCACGATTACCAAACCGAATTCCATTCAATTCCAATTTAATATATTAAATTGGAAAACTTTACTTTGGAAAATTTCCATTAAATCTTAATAAAAAGATTTATAAATTCCAAATCATATCTTTACTGTTAATTGGGTTAGAGAACAAATGTTATTTAAAACATCATTCACAATAAACCCAAAATCCAATTTCAATTCCAATTAAATTAATTAATTGGTAAACTTCACTAAACCTTAATTAAAAGATTTATTCTTTTCTCAACTAGGTTTAAGAACAGTGTTATTTAAGACACCATTCAAGACAAACCTAAAATCCAATTTGGTATCAAATACAAGGCTCTGAATAGAAATTATATCGGCTTATATTCAATATCAAATTCTAAAACCAACGGATATCGTATTGGGAATAATGATATCTGTATCTTCAAAACTCCTCAACAATATCCGTATAATAATGGAATCCAATACAAAAAAAACCCCGAAGATTTTTCCCATTCAAATCCATTTCAATTTATTCATTGGAAAATTCTGGTTATTTCAAAACCCATTTTCAAATCCAATTCATTTATTTAAAAACATTAGATTATTATTCTAGTTAATAACTAGTTCATTTTGATAAAAATATATTTTTATCTTTTCAATTCTTGTAATTTTTCATCCAAAATCTTTCCAAATAACTTATTATGATTTTACACAATTTTTCCATATTTTTAATAATTTTATTAAGGCCCTTACAGTCGGTTTCCAATAACGACCACCGAACTGCATCCATAACGACCTTTTCCAAAATTAATTTGGACATATTTTAAAATCTAACCATTATATTTCAAATCTCTTGTAATCATTGGAAAGCTCTTTTCGATATGAACCCAATGGTTCCAGATTTAGGAGAATCCAACGGTCGGATCTTCCATACGTCCATTTGAAATTAATGGTCGAAATTCGCGAACGGCCGTTGCGCCCCGCGTTCTTTTCGAGCCATTAAATATATATAATATATATATCGTCGATTTCCATTCAAAACGTATTTTATAAATTCGTTTATGAATTCTTTTTAAAACGATTTCAACTTAATTTTCAATTTTAAATCAAAATTGAATATTCCATATCATTATAATATTAAAATGATAATATTTTCAAAATATCATATTTTGGAATCCATTTCCTTTTTGTATTCATTATGAATCGATTGATAAACCCATTCGGGTCAAAATGGCGTTTCTATACTTAACTCGGCTTCCATATTTCAATTTTTTCGTGTCCATCCAAAATCGAACATCAAAATCACATTTTTGATTCTTCACTGAATATTATTTTAAAATATTCATTATTTCTAAATTGGAATCAGACTCAATCAATTACCATATAATTTCAGTTATATGGATTTCATACATCGCATGTATTCAACAATAATGATAAATAATCATTAAATATTCAAACATCATCCAGAGTGCAATTACTACTGTATAAGCATTAAATAAGTAAATAACGTTTACCATAGTCTGTCGATCCATCGATTGACATATAATTCAATTCAAGGAGATGTGGATAAATTATCGTCCCGGACCCGTGTGGTGGTTCCAAACAACAACAGTCGGTTCAAAATAATCACTGGTTAATAAATTTAACCAGTTATAATTCGATTTGAATTATTTTTCTAATTAGCCAATTTTCACTGTTTAAATTATAAATAGATATTTATAATTTAATTTCAACTACCACAAAATAATATTAAATTATTTTTAATATTTTAAATATTTCAGCATCACAATCAACACACAATATAGTCAATTAAATCGTCCATGGTCTGTAGACGAGGGAGGTGGGCTAACAGGCACCGTATACAATTTATAATGATTAAAACTAATAAAAATCTACACTGGCAGTTTTTATATATTTACAAATATTTTAGTGAGAAAACTCCCACATTGGGTTCCACTCCGTCATTCTTTATAACGAGGATTTGTTTTAACAAAATTAAACCTTTGTTTAATTTTATCAAAATTTCAACAGCGTCTGAATTTGTCCAGATTGGTCCCATCATGTAGAGCTCGCTGAGACGATTCCAACGCACTCAACCTCGTTCGATTCCAATTTTATTTGAAGAAGTTACAACAATTTAAAGATTTATTTACCTGATTAAACAATAAAATTATAATTAGTTAAATAATTAACACTCATTTTTCCCTGATTACCCTTAAAAATTGTGGCCGCTTCTTCTTCTAACTCCTCGTTCTCTTCACGTTCCTGATGCGAACAAGAAACAAACCCAAATCGCAAACTAGGGTTCCCATTTTGCACGCCCCTTGGTTGACCGAAACCATTTCAGAAAACGCCACGATGGAGGGCTCGTCATCCACTGCCACCGCCGAGATGGCGGTCGAACTCGCAGCCCCCGCTGCATGAAAAAACGTGGTTAAACGCGGCCACTTCTTGGCCAGAAATTGAACAAGCCACCAACCAATACTCGATCTAAACAGTATAGAACTAAAGCACGTTGAAATCTCTACCATTTTCATATAGAAATGCGATTTAATTTTGTCTATTTTGAGAGGGAATGGAGAGGGAAGTCTAGAGCATTTCCGCCTTTGATTTCGTAAGAGGCGGCGGAATTCTGAGCATTTATTTCGGGTTTTAGAGAGAATATATATAAATATTTTTAATTATTAATTAATTCAAAAATAGGTTGTTTTATCTCCGAACTCCAAATCAAACCCACCGACTGTCGTTTCTAGCCAAATACCCGCATTCCGAACAAAATGGAATATGTTTCGTAAGCCAATTCGACTGTTTTGATCAGTTTTTATAAAAATTAAAATATAAATCAATATATATTAAATTCAAAACGTATATCTTAATTTACCGTGGCCACATACTGACTCAAAAAATTACAGAAAAATAAATCTAGCTATGTTTTGACGATAGGTCCTAACAAAACTAATTTCGTCGAATTTGGAGACTGTTTGAAAAATGACCATTTTCTAGTTGATTAAATTTAAACAAAATTGACAAAACACCTTTAAATTTACTACGCTCACATATTAATTCCAAAAATTATGAAAATTGGAATCTAACAATAATTTGACATTCCGGATCCAACAAAAGTGGTTTCATAAAAAACGAAGGTCATTTGCAAAGTGGCTATTTTTAAGGGCTATATATATATTTAAAATTCAAATAAATTCCATAGCGACTATTCTAAATTTTAAACTGGATAGAACTTTCAATTTATATTATGAAATCTGAATTTTTTAAATCCGTTAGAAAGATATTATTAAATAGATTCAAATGTTTTGGGTTTTACTGAAATTCGATTTGTTTTGAATTCTGTACATTCATTTGAAATTTAAGATCGAATTTTCAAACTACCACACCATTTCAAACTCTATTTATAAATAAAATAAATTTATACATTCTAACTTCGATTAAAATAAATTTTAAATCGTTATTATTTAAAATAAATCATTTTAAATATTCATAATCCATTAAAATAGTTAAAATAAAAATTTCAAATTGGTTCAGAAATTTCGGGTTGTTACAATCTCCCCCACTTAAAATCTTTTCATCCTTGAAAAGGAACAGAGCTGAAAGTTGTTTAACTAACCAACTCAACTTTCATTCTGGCTTGAGTTCTTCAACTTTTCAGTTTCTAAGAACTTTCAAATTTCTCAAAATTTGACTAACATCCTAAATTTTAACCTCCTTTGTACGGGCTGAACGGTAAAACTGCAACTTACCTTACAGGGCCCTCATCAATCAAAAAAAGCCAATCGGCTCATAAAATCATCAAAACCCAATGAATATAGTAAACATGTACCATTTTGTCGGGCATACAATTTTATTCCTCTTCTTGGCTTCCATGCTATGACCTGTTCAATATATATACATGTACATATATGCAATTGCAACTAATTTTCAATTCAGTTCAATATTAAATTCGATTTGGCTAAATTTACCTTTCATTCTCTTATTTTTTTAATAATTTTATTAGTTAACTAATAATCATACGTCACAACCAGCAATCAATTAGTTGATTAGCTTTTCAGACATATAAGTTTTATATACTCAAAAATCATATTTCAATGCCAAACCACAAGCAATAAATTCTAACTAAATTTTGGTTCTCACACCAGTCAATTGGAAATATATAGATATCCACTTTCGAAACTCGAACATAAATGTTAATGATGCAGCTGCTATCATCAGAATCATCTCCAGGTGACTAGAGTGTGATTATATATCTATCCAGTATATTTGAGACTTCGAATACACATGGATCAGACGTATATTTAAATTCTTCTAATACTCGATAGTCCAAATTCAGTTTAAAATAAAATACTCAAATATGTATAATAAGGTATAATTTTCAAAATTAAGTTTGCTTTTTAGAAATAGCACTCTTCAAACTCATTTTAGGGTATTACTAACCCTATCTCTAACGAGTTATTCTTATAGGATATTACTAATCCTATCTCTGATGAATTCTTTCGTTCGGTTCTAATGTGTCTTGTTCTCGAGCTTTTTAAACCAAAGCTCTGATACCAACTAAGACGACCCAGACTTCCCCGATCACCGAAGAGATGAAGGAGCCCGGATTGCTCTGAGAACACGACTCATCAAAACACAAACAATAGAACATTTCATTGCTATTACAATAATCACATCAGAGTACAAGAATATATCGAAGTATGAATAAATATTATATAGCGGAAATACAATATCAGAGATTAAAATACATAGCAGCGGAAATTAATACATAAGTACAATGCATAGCGGAAAATAACAACTAACACAACTGAAAGAGATATACGGATACAAAACTTTCCAAATATAGCTCCAGCTGTAATCTAGTATCATGTGAAAAGAAGTATCTGCGAAAACCAAAACTACTAGATGCCCATGTGGAAAATATGGGAATCCAGAGTTTAGGTGAAAACAATAAACTCCGAGTCAGTCATGGGACTGGTGTGAGAACTAAAACAGTTACTAATCTTTATTTTAAAGTTAGGTAAATCATGGGATCACGCCATATTACAAGGAACGGATTTCCTCCCATGAATACCATAAACAAAACTCGCAATGCTAAATAAAGAAAAATGAAGCTATTATAAGACTCAGGTCCCATCACACAATGCAACGCAAGCCGAAGGATAGAGTTTTACCTTATAATAGCCAAATATGCTTGGTATGCTTTAAAACGAATCATTTTGATATTACTATAAGTGCACAGTGCATAAATCAATTTCGAAAATAAATGTATCGATCCTAGACGGCATAGGTACAATATATTATGTTGCTATACATAGGTTTACAACTAAAACCGAAAAACTTGTATTGGAAGTTTGGATTTCCATTATGATGGCTGCTGATTCAAAAGATCTATCGCGTAGTGCAATGCTCTACGGCTTACGTCCCAGCTAGAGAAAACACCGTAATTGTAACTACCCTAAGTCCCACATCGTGGAAGCCTGTGTGAAGTGGGTACTTATATAGTAGAGCCTATCTCTTACTAACACCGAGGCCTTTTGAGGAACAAAACTCCACACCTATACGGTGGCTAAGTTGGGGACAATATCTTGCGTGAACGGAGGCGCGGGTTGTTACAGTGGTATCAGAATTGTGTGTGTAATGCCGCGGATGTCAGTCGGTGTGGTACTGATGCGGGTCACATGCACAACGCCTGGGTGGTGAGTGATATGAGCCAACGAGGACGATGGGCTCTTTAAGGGGGGTAGTCCGTAACACCCCTCTCGAAAAGCTAACACAAAAAAGATCTTTTAGCACAGTGGTTAGTGCGTGGTGTAGCTTTACGAGAGGTCGGGGGTTCGATACCCGCGGTTATCACATTTGGTATCAGTGCCAATACCCAGCCGGAATTGTGGCTCTTGTGTGGACCACAGCGCCTGGGTGAGGTGTTTGTGAGCCAACGGGGACATTGGGCTCTGTAGGAGGGGAGAATGTAACACCCCTAAGTCCCACATCGTGGAAGCCTGTGTGAAGTGGGTACTTATATAGTAGAGCCTATCTCTTACTAACGCCGAGGCCTTTTGAGGAACAAAACCCCACGCCGATACGGTGGCTAAGTTGGGGACAATATCTTGCGTGAACAGAGGTGCGGGCTGTTACAGTAATGCACATCCGCCTTTTGGGACATCAAGTATCACCGCAGCTAATGTCCCAGCTAGAGAAAACACCGCTTACTCTATCTCTATGGGAATAGGGGGTGTGCCCTATCCCTTTGAGCGTGGAGCGACCACACTCAGCTCATCTCGGTCAACTGAATTCGTGACAACCCTAAAGGTGTCTATCCTCATCTCAAAAGCATACTGACCTGACCATCAATTCACCATCATACCGGTGTTTGAAGCTCTTGAATTAATGCTACACAAAGCTATGCTAATTAAAGCTATGCTTTGATCATCATCCACATGGCCCTGCTTTTCAACAAAAGCCTTGATCCATGCATCTCAGCATGTCACATTGTCAATCCATACCATACCAATGATTTCTGCCAAATATAACGTCTAAGCTCGTACGTCTCAGAGAAGGGTGTTAAGCAGGAGAATAAATTCTCCACCACCAAACATATATATATTTAGCAGAGATCAACAAATATAGCATAAAGGAATACAACATCAGACACACCATCCATTTGCAAGTCCGTTCTGGGTCTAAACGAAACTGGAGGCACCTTATTCCTCGTCCCATATGTCCAATATAGGAGAGAGGCCCTCACATATCCAGACAATCAACAAATACGTCTGGACAACTACCACTATAACCCCTTCCTGGAATCTAACCAATCCAGGGAATCAGTAGTAATCCTTTTGATGTGAAGATCGCCGGTCTTCAACCACCGCCTTCAATATCTTCGACTTTTATTCGCCGTATCAATTATTCATAATGGGTTAAACCCGACCTTTCTGAATAACTTGCGTATCTTAAAACCAAGTGCTATAATAACACATCATACACCTCATTCCAATCCAGAATATTCTTTTATTCAAATATTCTTGGAAATCATTTCAAAAGATTTTGTATTATATTTTCTCAACTTTAAACCAAATTAAGGTTTATAAACTTGTCGGGATTAGCGAACTGTATCGAAGTAATCATTTATTTTATTTTCCCAATCCACACCTATTCATCCCATGGAGCAAAACTGGTAGTACTCCATCTCTAACACCCACTATGTTACCGGTAAAATTAATTACCATTTCACCTTCAAATCTAATTAAAGATTTAACTATCGCATGAAGTAAAACTGGTGGTAATCCATTTTCGAACACTTCTCAAATTTGGCAAATTTAATTACCACATTAACATTTCAATCTAACTAAAGATTCATTAAAACTCCACTTAGTTTTAATCTCCAAAAAATCATTATTTAATGTTTATTCAAATTTAAGAAACAAATCCTGTCTTTAACTCGGTTAAAGAACTAATGTTATTTAAAAAATCATTCACGATAAACCCAAAATCATCTTCCATTAAAATGGAATCCACACGAAAATCGTAATAGTATATAATTGATATACATTCCCGTATCAGACTAATAATATAAATGGAATAATGACAAAGCCTTTCAAATTTCATATATAGTAATGGTATTCCTTCACAGAAGCTCATCTCGATTATTACCAAATCGAATTCCAATTTAATATATTAAATTGGAAAACTTTACTTTGGAAAATTTCCATTAAATCTTAATAAAAGATTTATAAATTCCAAATTATATTTTCACTGTTAATTGGGTTAAAGAGCAAATGTTATTTAAAACATCATTCATGTAATGTCCCGCATTTTTACCGGTTCGTAATTGAATATTTAAATCAGTTTAAATATTGAAATCGTAATATAAGTAGATTTATATATTAATTAAAACGAAGTTGAATGTATAACAATATAATCGAGGTCATATAGTAATTTAACGTTTTGAACTTCAACTGAGTGTACATGACCCGTTATAAATCGGATTTCCTTGAAACAAGAAGCGTTGGAATCTGTTGATCTGTATCTTTCTAACAGAAGTGAAAAATCAAGATTTCGCATTATAGATTGTGAAGTAGATCCAAATCAAATTTTCAAATAGTCGCTATAAAATCGTTCATCGACCGTAACGGTTTATTTGAAATAACTGCACATCGAATTCGAATTTAGACAAGGTTCTTTTGAGACGTAGTTATAATTTAATTTTTAAAATTTTACTGTAATTTTTAATTAATTAAATATGCAACATTTTATTTGGAGTATTTTGCATCCTATATCAATATTTCGGGATTTCACAATATAAGTTAACCTACCAATATTATTATATTTTTGGGATCATGACACCTCATTGGGCACGACCGTAATCTTATTTCTGTCCGTAGCAGCTCAGACATGAACAAAATGTTATGTAATGGGGTACACTAAAATTTTAAATGCATAAAACAGTAAAACAGCACAAGCCTATAAGTTAGGTTAGTATGTACGTTCTTTATCCCTTAACAAGAAAGGAACACTTATAATAATATGCACGGACCATACATTCCCAGTACATGCTAATTAATGAAGACACATGCAATTGCAAATCCATCCAAAAGTAGCCTACCCTGTACAAAGCTGATGGTAACATGCTTCTACCCAAAAACCATGAATCAACTTATGAAACAACTAATTTAAATGCCACGAAATTCAATGAGTATGGCAATGCAGTACAATCCCCATACGCTACCCCATACATGAATTAAATGAGAGTTATACATATCAAATCCGTAGCAATGAAGCAAGGTTATAGCCTACTAAAGGATGCAGAACTAGGAGGCACATGCCTAAGAAACATCAAATGGTATTAATCAACACAGACATAAGAAATATAACCTGACAACAATATATTTTAGAAAAATTGGTGTTCCTTAGCAACTAAGGAAGATGGTACAGTTTCTACCCCATTATGTTAGCAGTCAAGAATAAATGCAGATCTTTCGATAGTTTAAAATCAACCGGTTCTCTACGAAAAGAAAATACATACGAGCTATACACCTATCCATTTGCTAACAGTTACCTATCTTCAAGTCATGAATTGTCACCTCGCAGACCAAGGCACACAACCGCAGTGTTGTTTCAACTCATAGCCATCCTAAAATCTACAAAATATGTCAAGGCAAATCGAAATTTATGAAGTCTGAAAAGCCTAATCTACATCCTACCGCACTGCTATTCCTTCATCACGAAGGAATCAAACTCTATATATACAACACGCAGTACACCATTTACTTTTGAGTAAGAGCAAAAGAAAAACCCTGTTTCGAATACACATAACGTTCGAAAATAAACATATATAGATTTGTAATGTGGATCTCTTCCATCTCATATGTTCTCCGATGGATGCGAATACTATGTGGGTTCGTTGTTGTTTCTACGGTGACGCTGGGTTAGGGATCATTGCCGTGTAAGGGGGAGTATGCGTAGGAGAGTGCATCATGCATATGTAGAGCCATGAACGTTTGTTGTGTGCCAATAGGAGGGGCTTGTCGGTGGTATGCAGTGGAGATGAAGGGCTGTACTCGTGTAGTCGAGAAAGGGGTATGTAGTATGAGGACTTGCTGAACGTACATATTTTAAGGAAGGGAGTGGAAGTGCAAACATGGAATGTTTGCATGGTAAAACGTTTGTAGGGGGGTTTCGAACTGGTAAAAAAATGTGAGTATGAGGGGAGAAGGAGAAACACTATTAAATGTGAAGGGGACATGGGCATAAATGCTAACGGTAGGGGGCATATGTTGTTGTGTGATGGAAAGAAGAGGAGTTCGGTGGCTTTATAGTTGTGGCGTGAAGGAATAAGGACGCTGAAGGTCAGCACCAAGGATTTGCGTGTGATAAAAAGTTGAAGTGGATTTATAAAGTAGGATGGTTGCGCATGAAATTGAAGACGTTGAGGGGGTGAAGATAATGGTGGTTACTTCATGTATATTCGTGAGGTATAAAGAAGGTTACGGTGGCAAGATATGGGTTGTTCCGAAAGAAGTAGCCAATTTTAACATATGGAAAAGAAGTGTTCACGTTTAGAGTATATCGTGAGTTGTAGGACCGCTATGCTTTTGGAAATTACAATCACAGGATTCGGTCAGTTTGCAAGTAGTGTAGCTACTGGAAATGAGATTTTCTTGCGTGATTATCTGATGACCAAGTGAAAGAGAAATCGCGACCTTTGATCATATTTTTGACGGTTTTTGATATTTTATTGTGCACCCCGTTAAAGTTATGAACAAGGGGGAACGAACGTGAGCTGTTCAGGCAGAATATTATTAGCTTGGAATTGAATCAGACCGGTCACTTTGAGAGCACGTTGCAGTTTTAGGCAATTAAAACGCCAGATCGGATCAACTAACGCAAATCGTTATTTAACGGTTAACGCGCCAAGGTGAGTAAATTCACTAACTCTGTTTTATTTAAAATATTTTAATTATATTTTAAATAATAATTGAATGTTGTGTGCTATGATTGTTTGGATGATTTACTTGGTTGAAATACATCGTTAATTATATACACCGTCGATTTAATGTTGATGCCGTTACCATTATACCAATATGAAATTAATATTTATGTCAACTAACATCTGTGGATGCAGGGAAATAGGTTGGAGGAATCCAACTGGATTCCTCAACAATAATATTTTTGTTTCCATGTATTATGTTGTATGATGTGACCATGGTTGATTATTGTCTGTTTAGAATATAGGTTTACCCTGGCCTTGAAATAATAAGTATTCAATTACCGTAAAAATATATTGGAAAGAATTCGAGTTTAAAAAGGAAATCTAGTATTATCATGATAGAAATTGAATATGGATTGGGCCGGAATACCTATAACTTGTTTAATCCTTTTTAAACAAGTAATTTGATTCTTAAATGATATTTAGAGAAAATTTGTATGGGTAACAAGTTAGAAATAAATATTCGGAAATGATTTTGGGAGTTGGGAAGTTGGTTAAAAAGGGAAGGGTGAAATTTATTTCGATGTTCGATAAGAGTATGATTGAATAAATCTATAATTGATTTATAATGAGAATTTGGCTATGTCGAGTGGGTTAAAAATAATTTGCTTTTAGAAATTATATATATATATATATAAATTTAGAATTTGATAAGATATTAAAGAATTGGTTTGAAACTAATAATTTTTCAATAAAGTACAGAATCAAGATTTTTGTAACAGAAAGAGATGTCAAGATTTTTGTAACAGAAAGAGATGTCAAGATTTTTGTAACAGGAAGAGATGTCAAGATTAGTACAAAGGGAATATGACAGCGTATTGAAATTCTTAGAACTATAGAAATAAAATAACGCTGTTGACTAGGCTTAAGCGTGACTGTTATGTCAAGATTAGTAAAAGGAATATGACAGCGTATGATAAGTTTTTAAACTATAACGATAAATTAAGCGTTGTTGACCAAACTTAAGCGTGATTGTATGATGTTTAGTTATACATTAGAATGGATGTTTGTTTTTACTTCGATAGTTAAATAACCGACTATCGAAGTGTTTTGACCATCGTTGTCAATACGGAGAGACCGGTTGGATAGATTATCCGAAACCACTCCGTATAGGCATAAACGCTGCGTATTCGATTATGCTGAAGAAAATTGAAGACGGAGTAAAATGCAAGGGTCGTCAGGTTGCAGAATGGTGTTTTCTGTTTGTCCAGTCCCAGGACAACTTGTATGGACGAATGTCTGACAGAGTATTCCTAACAGTCACATAAGACGATCTTTTCAAGATATTACGTCTGGTGGCGGAGAAATTCGTTTCTCTTGACTTTTATACCCGTGATATTTTTGGGAAGATCAACTAGTGATTTGACGGGTTTGACGATGTGGCATTCAAAGTGTATGGTGGCCAGATGTTCAAAAAGGTAAACGTAGCCTCAAGCTTCACAACCGGGAAATGACAAAAAATCGGGCAGGCAGCATGGCTATGTGGGTCGCTCCCATTAGGGTGTATAATCACCTATCTAGAGAAATTCCTTTTGTTTCTAAATCTATCGATTCTGCCCATTCGGGAACGGTGGTTTGAGTCCAACCGTTGGTGATATACATTCGATACACTCAAGCGAAATGAGTGGTCGGTCATGTGTGGGCCGGGTTGCAAGACGTTCTTGTTGAACCCAGGTGTATTCGCCTCTAGAGATACATTATCGGAAGGTGGTCCCATACCTTGTCATAGTTGGAATCCAATCTCCAATAAGCGCCCTGCGGTTTTTGATTTTATACTATATATGTAGAGCGTGAGATGCAAGCGTTCTACTATTTGGTTATTTATTTGATTAGACATTATTATAATATCACTGGATTTTGATAGCAAAAATATTTTGGGTTATAGTAAGGTAAAAGCCGTCCATGTTTATGTGTGGATTGGTCTTACTATTATCCTTTTTGTTTCAAAAAGGATTTTCAAAGTTAAATCGTATGGTTGGAATTTACTCACACCAGTCCCATGACTGACCCAGAGTTTATTTTGTTTATTTTCCCTAAACTCTTGGGTGCCCAAATTTGTACGGGCAGTCAAGTGTTTCAGGCTTTACAGATACACTTGGAGGAGCTTGAAGACGAAGTTTCCACTATTGATTATTTAGAGATATTTCCGCTGCATCAAATGTTATGTTGTATTCTGATGGGGTATGTATACACAAAACAGATTTGTATTTCAAAGTTATGTTATATAATATATTTTATTCGTTCCGCTGTGAGATTCGTGATTACTCTGATTATGTTCAGCTGTGTTCTTCTTCTTCTTCTTCTATTCTATTAGTTCTATCTTTCTATCTCATCCTCTAATTTCTTTCTATTAATGATCTGGTATTTTCGATGTCTGAACAGTCGACGTTGGGTTTTGTGTCGATTTTCGGAGTCGAAAATCTCCGGGTCGTTACAGTTGGTATCAGAGCTGAAGGTTAACTGATTACCTTGGCTCTGTGGCGTGACTCAATAGAGATGAGGTCAGTAGTACCTTAGATTGAGTTTGAGTGTATCTATATGAGCGCGTATTTGTAAATTGATTTAAAAAAACTGTTTTATATTGTGTTGATTGATCTGTTGAGTGGTATATGAATTCTAGATCGACGCGTTTAGCTGACGAGGTCGATAGGGATTTATAAACGCTTGTATAGAGAATTTTGACATAGTATTGTTTTGAAAGAGAGTAAATGAGATAATTTTACTCGAAATATATTTTGATATAAAGAAAACATATATATTGGAATTATCTAGTATATATTGAATGTGCTGGGTGAACTTATGATCGAATAAGATTTATAATTGAATTGGTTATATAAATAACCAATCGAAATATTTTATACATATAATATGTAAAATCAGATGAACTGAATCTGAAATTTTAACCAGAATTGGAATAAAAATTTTGAAATATGAAAATGTTTGTAAATGAAATTTGAATTAAATATATGGAATTTTAAGATCTTGGGGAAATTTTGAAATATTATCCAAGTTTCGAAAAGATATTTTGGGAGTAAATTCCAAATAAGAGTGTTTGGATATGAGTTTTTAAAGTGATATAGTATTGGACTCACTTTGATCGCTGGGAAATAAATTCCGATGATGAAGTCGACCATTATCGGTTTTCATTTTCGAGTTTCTAAGTGAGGGATTACTACCAAAGATCTCGTTTAAAATAAGTTGTTCGGAAAATTAAAAGGTTTTGAATTGCTATGTTATGAATATATATACATATGTATATTATTTCAAACTGATTTAAAATGAAAACCCCAGGAATTTGAATTCTGAAATTTAAATTTTTTTTATGAAGTATATAAATAATGAATTTGACTAAGTCCAATAAAATTTGAGTTGAATCGAAGCCAAGTGAGTGGAAATCGTACTGGAATAAGGATTTGACTTGGCAAAGTAGTTGAGTTGTGAATTGAGATTAGGAATGGAACCAAACTTGGTTGGGAAGTTTGATTATTTGGAATTGGAATTGAACTGGGGTTGAAAAAGAAACTTGAGTTGGGATTATTGATTGAGAATAAACTAACTGGAGATCAGTTGGAGATGCATTTGGGTATGTTGAATGGATTGCAAAAGAAAGCGAGAAAGTTGGAGGCCCAATAAATGGAGAAGGCCCAGAGTGGCGTATTGTAGTAGTACCGAATGAGCCGTGCAGGGGGGATGCCGGCAAAATTCTCTGAAAATTTAAGCTGTTAGGAAATTTTCAGAATTTCTGAAAGTATTTGTTAATAAGAAAGAGTTAACATTTTAATTAGAATTAATCAGTTCAGATAAAACTGAAATTATAAAGTAAACCAAAAAGAGTTTTAACCTGTTTACAACAGAGATTGTAGCATTTTCCCCGTCTTAGCAATTTCGAGGACGAAATTATTTTAAGGGGGAAGGAATGTAATGTCCCGCATTTTTACCGGTTCGTAATTGAATATTTAAATCAGTTTAAATATTGAAATCGTAATATAAGTAGATTTATATATTAATTAAAACGAAGTTGAATGTATAACAATATAATCGAGCTCATATAGTAATTTAACGTTTTGAACTTCAACTGAGTGTACATGACCCGTTATAAATCGGATTTCCTTGAAACAAGAAGCGTTGGAATCTGTTGATCTGTATCTTTCTAACAGAAGTGAAAAATCAAGATTTCGCATTATAGATTGTGAAGTAGATCCAAATCAAATTTTCAAATAGTCGCTATAAAATCGTTCATCGACCGTAACGGTTTATTTGAAATAACTGCACATCGAATTCGAATTTAGACAAGGTTCTTTTGAGACGTAGTTATAATTTAATTTTTAAAATTTTACTGTAATTTTTAATTAATTAAATATGCAACATTTTATTTGGAGTATTTTGCATCCTATATCAATATTTCGGGATTTCACAATATAAGTTAACCTACCAATATTATTATATTTTTGGGATCATGACACCTCATTGGGCACGACCGTAATCTTATTTCTGTCCGTAGCAGCTCAGACATGAACAAAATGTTATGTAATGGGGTACACTAAAATTTTAAATGCATAAAACAGTAAAACAGCACAAGCCTATAAGTTAGGTTAGTATGTACGTTCTTTATCCCTTAACAAGAAAGGAACACTTATAATAATATGCACGGACCATACATTCCCAGTACATGCTAATTAATGAAGACACATGCAATTGCAAATCCATCCAAAAGTAGCCTACCCTGTACAAAGCTGATGGTAACATGCTTCTACCCAAAAACCATGAATCAACTTATGAAACAACTAATTTAAATGCCACGAAATTCAATGAGTATGGCAATGCAGTACAATCCCCATACGCTACCCCATACATGAATTAAATGAGAGTTATACATATCAAATCCGTAGCAATGAAGCAAGGTTATAGCCTACTAAAGGATGCAGAACTAGGAGGCACATGCCTAAGAAACATCAAATGGTATTAATCAACACAGACATAAGAAATATAACCTGACAACAATATATTTTAGAAAAATTGGTGTTCCTTAGCAACTAAGGAAGATGGTACAGTTTCTACCCCATTATGTTAGCAGTCAAGAATAAATGCAGATCTTTCGATAGTTTAAAATCAACCGGTTCTCTACGAAAAGAAAATACATACGAGCTATACACCTATCCATTTGCTAACAGTTACCTATCTTCAAGTCATGAATTGTCACCTCGCAGACCAAGGCACACAACCGCAGTGTTGTTTCAACTCATAGCCATCCTAAAATCTACAAAATATGTCAAGGCAAATCGAAATTTATGAAGTCTGAAAAGCCTAATCTACATCCTACCGCACTGCTATTCCTTCATCACGAAGGAATCAAACTCTATATATACAACACGCAGTACACCATTTACTTTTGAGTAAGAGCAAAAGAAAAACCCTGTTTCGAATACACATAACGTTCGAAAATAAACATATATAGATTTGTAATGTGGATCTCTTCCATCTCATATGTTCTCCGATGGATGCGAATACTATGTGGGTTCGTTGTTGTTTCTACGGTGACGCTGGGTTAGGGATCATTGCCGTGTAAGGGGGAGTATGCGTAGGAGAGTGCATCATGCATATGTAGAGCCATGAACGTTTGTTGTGTGCCAATAGGAGGGGCTTGTCGGTGGTATGCAGTGGAGATGAAGGGCTGTACTCGTGTAGTCGAGAAAGGGGTATGTAGTATGAGGACTTGCTGAACGTACATATTTTAAGGAAGGGAGTGGAAGTGCAAACATGGAATGTTTGCATGGTAAAACGTTTGTAGGGGGGTTTCGAACTGGTAAAAAAATGTGAGTATGAGGGGAGAAGGAGAAACACTATTAAATGTGAAGGGGACATGGGCATAAATGCTAACGGTAGGGGGCATATGTTGTTGTGTGATGGAAAGAAGAGGAGTTCGGTGGCTTTATAGTTGTGGCGTGAAGGAATAAGGACGCTGAAGGTCAGCACCAAGGATTTGCGTGTGATAAAAAGTTGAAGTGGATTTATAAAGTAGGATGGTTGCGCATGAAATTGAAGACGTTGAGGGGGTGAAGATAATGGTGGTTACTTCATGTATATTCGTGAGGTATAAAGAAGGTTACGGTGGCAAGATATGGGTTGTTCCGAAAGAAGTAGCCAATTTTAACATATGGAAAAGAAGTGTTCACGTTTAGAGTATATCGTGAGTTGTAGGACCGCTATGCTTTTGGAAATTACAATCACAGGATTCGGTCAGTTTGCAAGTAGTGTAGCTACTGGAAATGAGATTTTCTTGCGTGATTATCTGATGACCAAGTGAAAGAGAAATCGCGACCTTTGATCATATTTTTGACGGTTTTTGATATTTTATTGTGCACCCCGTTAAAGTTATGAACAAGGGGGAACGAACGTGAGCTGTTCAGGCAGAATATTATTAGCTTGGAATTGAATCAGACCGGTCACTTTGAGAGCACGTTGCAGTTTTAGGCAATTAAAACGCCAGATCGGATCAACTAACGCAAATCGTTATTTAACGGTTAACGCGCCAAGGTGAGTAAATTCACTAACTCTGTTTTATTTAAAATATTTTAATTATATTTTAAATAATGATTGAATGTTGTGTGCTATGATTGTTTGGATGATTTACTTGGTTGAAATACATCGTTAATTATATACACCGTCGATTTAATGTTGATGCCGTTACCATTATACCAATATGAAATTAATATTTATGTCAACTAACATCTGTGGATGCAGGGAAATAGGTTGGAGGAATCCAACTGGATTCCTCAACAATAATATTTTTGTTTCCATGTATTATGTTGTATGATGTGACCATGGTTGATTATTGTCTGTTTAGAATATAGGTTTACCCTGGCCTTGAAATAATAAGTATTCAATTACCGTAAAAATATATTGGAAAGAATTCGAGTTTAAAAAGGAAATCTAGTATTATCATGATAGAAATTGAATATGGATTGGGCCGGAATACCTATAACTTGTTTAATCCTTTTTAAACAAGTAATTTGATTCTTAAATGATATTTAGAGAAAATTTGTATGGGTAACAAGTTAGAAATAAATATTCGGAAATGATTTTGGGAGTTGGGAAGTTGGTTAAAAAGGGAAGGGTGAAATTTATTTCGATGTTCGATAAGAGTATGATTGAATAAATCTATAATTGATTTATAATGAGAATTTGGCTATGTCGAGTGGGTTAAAAATAATTTGCTTTTAGAAATTATATATATATATATATATATAAATTTAGAATTTGATAAGATATTAAAGAATTGGTTTGAAACTAATAATTTTTCAATAAAGTACAGAATCAAGATTTTTGTAACAGAAAGAGATGTCAAGATTTTTGTAACAGAAAGAGATGTCAAGATTTTTGTAACAGGAAGAGATGTCAAGATTAGTACAAAGGGAATATGACAGCGTATTGAAATTCTTAGAACTATAGAAATAAAATAACGCTGTTGACTAGGCTTAAGCGTGACTGTTATGTCAAGATTAGTAAAAGGAATATGACAGCGTATGATAAGTTTTTAAACTATAACGATAAATTAAGCGTTGTTGACCAAACTTAAGCGTGATTGTATGATGTTTAGTTATACATTAGAATGGATGTTTGTTTTTACTTCGATAGTTAAATAACCGACTATCGAAGTGTTTTGACCATCGTTGTCAATACGGAGAGACCGGTTGGATAGATTATCCGAAACCACTCCGTATAGGCATAAACGCTGCGTATTCGATTATGCTGAAGAAAATTGAAGACGGAGTAAAATGCAAGGGTCGTCAGGTTGCAGAATGGTGTTTTCTGTTTGTCCAGTCCCAGGACAACTTGTATGGACGAATGTCTGACAGAGTATTCCTAACAGTCACATAAGACGATCTTTTCAAGATATTACGTCTGGTGGCGGAGAAATTCGTTTCTCTTGACTTTTATACCCGTGATATTTTTGGGAAGATCAACTAGTGATTTGACGGGTTTGACGATGTGGCATTCAAAGTGTATGGTGGCCAGATGTTCAAAAAGGTAAACGTAGCCTCAAGCTTCACAACCGGGAAATGACAAAAAATCGGGCAGGCAGCATGGCTATGTGGGTCGCTCCCATTAGGGTGTATAATCACCTATCTAGAGAAATTCCTTTTGTTTCTAAATCTATCGATTCTGCCCATTCGGGAACGGTGGTTTGAGTCCAACCGTTGGTGATATACATTCGATACACTCAAGCGAAATGAGTGGTCGGTCATGTGTGGGCCGGGTTGCAAGACGTTCTTGTTGAACCCAGGTGTATTCGCCTCTAGAGATACATTATCGGAAGGTGGTCCCATACCTTGTCATAGTTGGAATCCAATCTCCAATAAGCGCCCTGCGGTTTTTGATTTTATACTATATATGTAGAGCGTGAGATGCAAGCGTTCTACTATTTGGTTATTTATTTGATTAGACATTATTATAATATCACTGGATTTTGATAGCAAAAATATTTTGGGTTATAGTAAGGTAAAAGCCGTCCATGTTTATGTGTGGATTGGTCTTACTATTATCCTTTTTGTTTCAAAAAGGATTTTCAAAGTTAAATCGTATGGTTGGAATTTACTCACACCAGTCCCATGACTGACCCAGAGTTTATTTTGTTTATTTTCCCTAAACTCTTGGGTGCCCAAATTTGTACGGGCAGTCAAGTGTTTCAGGCTTTACAGATACACTTGGAGGAGCTTGAAGACGAAGTTTCCACTATTGATTATTTAGAGATATTTCCGCTGCATCAAATGTTATGTTGTATTCTGATGGGGTATGTATACACAAAACAGATTTGTATTTCAAAGTTATGTTATATAATATATTTTATTCGTTCCGCTGTGAGATTCGTGATTACTCTGATTATGTTCAGCTGTGTTCTTCTTCTTCTTCTTCTATTCTATTAGTTCTATCTTTCTATCTCATCCTCTAATTTCTTTCTATTAATGATCTGGTATTTTCGATGTCTGAACAGTCGACGTTGGGTTTTGTGTCGATTTTCGGAGTCGAAAATCTCCGGGTCGTTACAATTCACAATAAACCCAAAATCCAATTTCAATTCCAATTAAGTTAATTAATTTGTAAACTTCACTAAATCTTAATTAAAAGATTATTCTTTTCTCAACTGGGTTTAAGAATAGTGTTATTTAAGACACCATTCACGACAAACCCAAAATCCAGTTTGATATCAAATACAAGGCTCTGAATAGAAATTATATAGGCTTATATTCAATATCAAATTCGGAGACTAACGGATATCGTATTGGGAATAGCGATATCTGTATCTTTCAAACTCCTCAACAATATCCATAAACGGAATCAATATTGAAATATCCCGAAGATTATTCCCATTCAAATCCATTCCAATTTATTCATTGGAAAATTCTAGTTATTTCAAAACCCATTTTTAAATCTAATTTATTTATTTAAAAACATTAGATTATTATTCTAGTTAATAACTAGTTCATTTTGATAAAAATATATTTTATCTTTTCAAAACTTGGAAATTTTCATCCAAAATCTTTTCAAATCACTTATTATGATTTTACATGATTTTTCCATATTTTAAATAATTTTATTAAGGCCTTTACAGTTGGTTTCAAATAACGGCCAATGAACTGCATCCATAGCGACCTTTTCCAAAATTAATTTGGACATATTTTAAAATATAACTGTTAGATTTCAAATCTCTTATTTTCATTGGAAATCTCTTTTTGATACGAACCCAACGGTTCCGATTTTAGGAGAATCCGACAGTCGGATCTCCCGTTACGTCCATTTAAAGTCAATGGTCGAAATTCGCGAACGGTCGCTGCGCGGATCGTTCTATTCGAGCCATTAAATATATAATATATATATCATTGATTACCATTCAAAACATATTTTATAAATTCATTTATAAATTCTTTTTAAAACGATTTCAACTTAATTTTCAATTTTAAATCAAAATTGAATATTCCATATCATTATAACATTAAAATGATAATATTTTCAAAATACCAGATTTTGGAATCCATTTCCTTTTCGTACACATTATAAAACGAATAAAATTGATCGATAAACCCTTTCGGGTTAAAATGGCGTTTCTGTACTTAACTTAGCTTCCATATTTCAATATTTTCGTGTCCATCCTAAATCGGACATCAAAATCACATTTTTGATTCTTCACTTAATATTATTTTTAAATATTCGTTATTTCTGAATTGGAATCAGACTCAATCAATTACCATATAATTTCAGTTATATGGATTTCATACATTGCATGTATTCAACAATAATGATAAATAATCATTAAACATTCAAACATCATCCAGAGTGCAATTACTACTGTATAAGCATTAAATAAGCAAATGACGCTTACCACAGTCCGTCGATCCATAGATTGACATATAATTAAATTCAGGGGAGATGTGGATAAATTATAATCCCTGGACCCGTGTGGGGTTTTCAAACAACAAAAGTTGATTCAAAACAATCACTGGTTAATAAATTTAACCAGTTCTATTTCGATTTGAATTATTTTTCTAATAAGCCAATTTTCACTATTCAAACTACAAATAGATATTTATAATTTAATTTCAACTACCACAAAACAATATTAAATTATTTTTAATATTTTAAACATTTCAGCATCACAATCAACACACAATACAATCAATTAAATCGTCAATGGTCTATGGACGAGGGAGGAGGGCAAATAGGCACCTTATACAATTTATAATGATTAAAACTGATAAAAATCTACATTGGCAATTTGTATATATTTACAGTATAAAATAAATTAAATAATTGTACAAATATTTTAGTGAGAGAATTCTCACATTGGGTTCCACTCCGTCATTCTTTATGGCGAGGATTTGTTTTAACAAAATTAAACAGTTGTTTAATTTTATCAAAATTCAAACAGCATCCGAATTTGTCCAGATTGGTCCCATCATGTAGAGCTCGCTGAAACGATTCCAACGCACTTAACCTCGTTCGATTCTGATTTTATTTGAAGAAGTTACAACAATTTAAAGATTTTTTTACATGATTAAACAATAAAATTATAATAAATTAAATAATTAACGCTCATTTTTCCCTAATTACCCTTAAAATTGCAGCCGCTTCTTCTTCTAACTCCTCGTTCTCTTCACGTTCCTGATGCGAACAAGAAACAAACCCAAATCGTAAACTAGGATTCCCATTTTGCATTCCCCTTGTTTGACCGAAACCAGACCAGAAAACGCCACGACGGAGGGCTCGTTGTCCTCTGCCACCGCCGAGATGGCAGTCGAACTCGCAGCCCCTGTTGCATGGAAAAACGTGGTTGAACGCGACCCCTTCTTGGCCAGAAATTGAAGAAACCACCAACCGATACTCGATCTAAACTGTATAGAATTAAAGCTCGTTGAAATCTCTACCATTTTCATATAGAAATTACGATTTAATTTTGTCTAATTCGAGAGGAAATGGAGAGGGAAGTCTGGAGCATTTCCGCTTTTGATTTCGTAAGAGGCGGCGGAATTCTGAGCATTTATTTAGGGTTTTAGAGAGAATATATATATAAATATTTTTAATTATTAATTAATTCAAAAATAGGTTGTTTTATCTCCAAACTCCAAATCAAACCCAACGGCTATCGTTCCTAGCCAAATACCCGCATTCCGGACATAATGGATTATGTTTCATAAGCCAATTAGACTATTTTGATTAGTTTTTATCAAAATTAAAATATAAATCAATATATATTGAATTCCGGCGTACATTTTAATTTACCGGGGCCACATACGGACTCCAAAAATTACAGAAAAATAAATCTAGCTATGTTTGACGATATGGTCCTAACAAAACTATTTTTGTCGAATTTGGAGACCGTTTGAAAATGGCCATTTCCTAGTCGATTAAATTTAAACAGAATTAACAAAACACGTTTAAATTTACTACGCTCAAATATTAATTCCAGAAATTATGAAAATTCGAATCTAGCAATAATTTGACATTCCAGATTCAACAAAAGTGGTTTCGTCGAAAACGGAGGTTGTTTGCAAAATGGCTATTTTTAAGGGCTATATATATATTTAAAATTCAAATAAATTCCATAGCGACTATTCTAAATTTTAAACTGGATATAACTTTCAATTTATATTATGAAATCTGAAATTTTCACATCCGTTAGAAAGATACTATTAAATAGATTCAAATATTTCCGGTTTTACTGAAATCCGATTTATTTTGAATTCTGTACATTCATTCGAAATTTAAAATCGAATTTTCAAACTACCGCTCTATTTCAAACTCTATTTATAATTAAAATAAATTTATACATTCTAAATTCGACTTAAATAAATTTTAAATCGTTATTATTTAAAATAAATCATTTTAAATATTCAAAATCCATTAAAATAGCTAAAATAAATTTTTTAAATTGGTTCAGAAATTCCGGGTTGTTACGGAAGATTTGATTTTCAGCTTATCCATTAATTTTATAATTAAATATCTCTGGATTCCAAACTCCTTTTGAAGCATAGCGACCGACGTTTCTAGGGCTATACCGCTATTCCGAACACACAAGAATAAATTTTCAAGTCCAATTCGATTGTAAGGAGAAAATAACAATTTAAATATATGATATTAAATTGAATTCAATTTTATTATTTCTGATCATTTCCTAATCGTACGATTAAACGATAAATCCAAACGCTACCAAAAATTGAAATTGGATAAAAAAATACACTATTATGAATCTAATAGAACTGGTTTCGTTAAATTTCAAGATCGTTTGAGAATTGATGTTGTGCCAAAAAGAAGTGTCATTACCCGAATAAACAATGATGTATATAGTTAATATATAAACATCAAAACATAACAATACAAATTTAGAAAAATGGGACAAAGTCTTAGCATTACTTATAGTTAAATGATACAAATCATATGAACCACCATACCGTTGGATAGAAATTAATTATTTCCATACTAACTTTTCATTATTATCATTAAATTTCCAAATCCGCTTACATAATAAAGGAAAATTTAAGTTATGTAAAATAATCATGTCTAAACCCACCTTAATTTTAGATTTACAAACAACATATCAACTCACCAAACATTTAGAACTACCTAAGGGGTTATCATTACACCATAAAAAATCTCTCATAATCTTATTAGTTTTTTCAATAATCCATTTTGGAAAAAGATTGGAAGACATCTAATATATAAGCAAAGCTAATAAAACATAATTAATTAAGATAACCCTAACAAATCACGATAGAAATGTTCCATTCCATTTAGATAACCTATTATTAATTTTATCAATTATTAGATTCCAATCATCATGTTTAATCTTTTTTATCTAATAAAAAAAGTAGGTAATCCATAGGAATTTCGTTATATTACAATTAAGAGTATTACCTACTGGATTTTCACAATTATCAATATCATTAAAAATTAAAACAGAACTGTTATCAAAATTAATTTTCAAACCAGGAAAAAGTTCAAAACTATATATATAATAAGTTCAATGAAATGGTATGTTTGGGTAATTGAGAAGATTTTTTTTCATAATATCATTAGAAAGCAATAAATAAAAAAACCGCTAGTGGTTAACTCCCTACCAATAGTGTTTAAAACTCTGTTATTATTGGCACAATTAATTATTTTAGAAAAATACATAAGCAGCTAAATTAAATACGCGATAAAGGATCTTCTTGCATAAGGCCACATTTTCATTGAATCTTATTTCCGAGAATAACATTGGCAAAAATAGTAGGATTGCTAGTTTCAAGTAAAGACATAATCCAACCTACCCACAAACACCCAAACCCCTAACTCGAAGGAGATTTTTAAGAAGATACCAACCTATGGAATCAAATGTTTTAACAAAATCAAACTTTAGAAGAGCACATGTGACATTATCTTGACAACAATAACTAATATATTCCAAAACAACCACAACACTATCAATTATAATTTCAACCCTTGATAAAAGCAGTTTAGGAAAAATCAATTAATCTTTCATTATAATACTCAATCCATTAGCTAAAATCATAGAGATAATCTTAAAATAACAGTTTAATAAAGAAATAAGCCTAAAAATTTTTAATTGGCTAGCCATCATTTTCTAAAGTAAGAAAATAACATTAGCAAAATTAAATCTGCCTAACTGTCAAATTCCCTCATAAAACTCATTAAATAAAGTAAGTAAATCATTTTTCAAAACATCCCAAAAAGTATCAGAGAAAAAAGAAAGCCATTTGGATTCAACACTTTACCATTCAACATGTCCTTAAAAGCTTTCAAAATCTCAATTTCTGTTAAGGAATCATCTAAACCAATTAAATCAACCTTAGAATCAATAGAATACGATAACTCACAATCATCATTTATTCTATGTTTATTGTTGTTACCAAAAAAATTCCTCATAATAATTAATAAATTCCTTATTTAATTCATTTTGATCAAAAATCTCAATATTATTGATTAAATTAGAATTTATAGTATTACAACATTTCCCATCTGTTACAACCCTAATCTTTGGAACCAATTTAAAATTTCTTTTAATAGAAATTAAATATTTCAAACGATTTATTTTGAGAATAAATTACTTAGGATTTATTTAAAATAGGTTTGAACGTAAAATTTATAATATAACTATAAATCGAAAGCGTAATGTCGCCGTAGTTTGAAATTTTAGTTTTGAATTTCAAATGAATGTATAGAATTCAAAATAAAACAGATTTCAATAAATCAAGATACGTTAGAATCTATTTAACTATATCTTTCTAACGAATATAAGAAATTGAGATTTCATATTATAAATTTTAAGTTATGTCCAAATTAAAATTTAAAATAGTCATAGAATTTATTAATATTTTAATATTATTTAAGCCCTTAAAAATTGCTATTTTGAAAAAACCTTTGTTTTCGACGAAATTAATTTTGTTGGATCTGGAACGTCAAACTATTGTCAGGTTTAAAATTTTGAGTCAACTGGAATTCGTATGTAAGCTTGGTAATTTAAATGCGTGTTCATTTTAGTTGTAAATTTAATAAGCTAAGAATAAAGCCATTTTACAAACGTTCTCTAAATTCAATGAAACTAGATCCATTAGAACCATATTTGTAAAACATAGCTAGATTTCAAATTTCGTAAATTTTGGAGTTAGTATGTGGTCGTAGCAAATTAAAATATATGTTTAAATTCAATATTTAAGGTTATATTGAGTTATATTTTAATTTTGATTAAAACTAATTGAAACATTCGAATTGGCTTATGAAACATATCTCATTGTGTCTGGAATGGGGGTATTTGGCTAACGGTGATAGTCATTGGGGATCGTTTGGAGTTCAGAGCATTTGACCACATAGTTAATTAATTAATTGAAAAAAATATTAATAATATATACTATATATAACCATTTTTTGTCAAAACCCTAAACCTAATCATTCCGCGCTGTTGTTTTCTAATGGAAGGCCATAATCGTTCTAATTTCTCCACTTAAAATCTTCAAATCCACGAACTGATTTGCAAAAATCCTAAAACAAATATTGTAGAGCAAGCTTAGATCTTTAACTTCATACGATTTTGATCGTTTTTAGTTTGGTGTCTTCGGAGAAATCGAGCTTCGAATTACCTACTTTCGCACGAGTTTTTAGGGGGAATAAGGGCTGTGAGTTTGACAGGGTTAGGGCCGTTGGATGGTGGCGTGTAGCCGGTCGTCGTGGTGCATTACGAATGAGGGAGAAGACTACAATGGGTGTTAAGTTAATTAAACTTAAATAATTGAGTTAATTATGTTATTATTAATGTAATTAATGTTTAAAACTGTCGTATCTTGTTCAAACAACAACAAAATCGTGTGAAATCAGTTAAACTGTCGTATCTTGTTCAAACAACAACATAATCGTGAGAAATCAGTTGCGTTGGAATCGCAGAGAAGATAACTTTGTAATGAAACAGATTTGGCCAGAAACAGAATCTATTGGAATTTTTGATAAAATTAAAAGTCTGTTTAATTTTATTAAAATAATCGTTTTAATAACGGTTTCGAAGCCGATCGATGTGAGAACTCTCTCACTCAACTAATTTGTGCAATTATTTTATTGTATAACTGAATATATATTGATTATCTATGATGATTTATATTTTATTTAATTATCACAAATTGTTATACGATATATTGTAACTCACATCAAAGTTTTTTGAAAACCAGATGGATGAATGGATGATTATTTGTGTAATGTTTTGAATTCGATGTTGAAATAATTAACAAGCAAAAACGATGTTAAATTGTTTATGTTCACCCATTTAAGTAATATCGATTGGATTAAATAAGTAGTTTATTAATTGATTATTTATTGGTTGAAAACCCCACATGGGTATTAGGATGATATTTGATTTACACTAATCCCAAGTGTTTAGAGTGAATGTTAATCGATTGATTGATCGATTGATATAAGCGTTAAATAATTATTAAGGAACACATGGATGTAAGTGCACCGTGGATCTTAGTTGGATATTTGATAGTTGTTTACAACTATTGTTGGATGCATATGATGAATGAAATCCATATAATTTTTTTTTTGAATATGGGTTGATTTTGTTGTTATAATTTAACTATATAGTGAAATATGCGATTTTGAAGATAAACGGCTGAAACGAGTTTTCAAATGTGATTATATATTTTTTATATAATTCATAAAAATGGTTTAGAAGAATCTCGATTTATATTTAAAATTTATAAATCGATTCGTGCTTGAATAGAACGCGTCGCGCAGCGATAGCTCACGAACGTCAACCCGTAATTTCGAATTGACGTAACGAGAGACCCGACCGTTGGATTCTCCTAAAACCGGAACCATTGGAACCGTAATGAAATGAGATTTCCAATAAAATGAGAATTTTTGAAATCCAAAAGTTAGATTTAATTTAAGTCTAAATCAATTTAGGGAAAGGTCGCCATGGATGCAGTTTGGTGGCCGATATTGGAAACCAACGGTAAAGGCCTTAATAAAATTATTAAAAATTTAAATAATTTATGTAAAATCATAACAAATGATTTTGGATTAAATATTCCATATTCAGAAAGATAAAAGATATATTTATCTGAATGAACTAGTTAACAACTAGAGTAATAATCCAATGATTTTAAATTAATAAATTGGATTGAGAATGGTTTTTATATAACCAGAGTTTTCCAAAGTATAAAATGGAAAGGATTTGAATGGAAATAGTCTTCGGATATTTCGATATTGGATTCCGTGATTATACGGATGTTGTTGTGAGGAATTTGGAAGATATCGATATTGTTATTCCCGAAACGGCATCTATTGGTATCAGAATTTGATATGGAATATAAGCCGATACGATTTCTATTCAATGCCTTGTATTTGATATCAAGTTGTATTTTATGTTTGAAGATTAAAACTAAGTAGAGTTTTAATTAATCTTTAATTAGATTTGAAATGTAAGAAGGTAATTAAATTTACCAAAACATGAGATGTGTTAGAACCAAATATAATTGGTTGTTAATATTTATTGTTGATTGATTGATCGTTTGGATCGTGCTCGACTAGTTTATGAGCAGGTATGCTTTTACATTTAGCATTAGGTTGGGTAGAAAATATTTGTATGTTAACACCTTGTGGTTAATTTCACGATTTGACTATGAGGGATTTAGCGATGTTGTTTGATTCATTTCAATTTAATGAATGGTTTTTGAAATGAGATTTTATTAAGTGAAAGGAAATGTTTTCCCGATTTTGGACAGGGAATGTTTTATAAAATATTATATAAAACGGAAAGGATTTCGAGGACTAAACCCGATGTTTTTAAAATGATTTAGAAATGGATTATTTGTTTGACATTGTAGTTCATCACATAACTGATTAGTTGTTATTGATGGTATACCTTCTTGGTGGTAGAGAATTTTTTCTCTTGCTTAACACCCTTCTTTGTGACGTGCATTATTTCCAATTGATTGGTGTGAGAACCAAAACTTTGTTAGAGTTTATTGTTTATGATTTGGCATTGAAAATATAATTTTTAAGTATATAAAAGTTATACATTTGAAAATCTAATCAACTAATTGATTGCTGGTTATGATGTGTGATTATTAGTTTAACTATAAAAATATTGAAATAATAAAACCAATATGAAAATGAAAGGTAAATTAAGCCAGATCGAATCAAATATGGAACTGAATTGAAAATTTATTTCGAATTGGATATATATATATACATATATATGTTGGACAGGTTATTGATTTGAAGCTAAGAAAAGGAATAAAATTGTAGGCCCGACAAAAAGGTACATATTTATTGTATTGTTTAGGTTTGATGATTTTATGAGCCAATTGGCTAGCCGCTTGGATTTTTGATTTTCTTTTTGATTAATGAGAGCCTAGATAGGCGAGTTGTAGTTGTACCGATCAACCCGTACAAAGGAGGTTATGGTGAAATTTTTCAGAAATTTAAGGCGTCAACCAAATTTCGAAAAATTGGAAAGATCTTAGAAATTGAAAAGTTGAAGAACTTAACCTAGAATGAAGAACAACCTTCAGTTTCATCTTCCTTTTCGAGGACAAAAAGTTTTTAAGTGAGGGAGATTGTAGCAACCCTGATTTTTGGAACCAATTTAAAATTTATTTTTAATTTATTATAATAGAAATTAAATATTTTAAATGATTTATTTTGAGAATAAATGACTTAGAATTTATTTAAAACAGGGTTGAACGTAAAATTTATAATATAATTATAAATTGAACGCGTAACATCGTGGTAGTTTGAAAATTTAGTTTTGAATTTCAAATGAATGTATAAAATTCAAAATAAAACGAATTTCAATAAAATAAGAAACATTAGAATCTATTTAATTATATCTTTATAAGGAATATAAGAAATTGAGATTTCATATTATAAATTGTAAGTTATGTCCAAATTAAAATTTAAAATAGTCGCAACAGAATTTACTAATATTTTAATATTATTCAAGTCCTTAAAAATAGCCATTTTGCAAACGACCTCCGTTTTCGATGAAATTAATTTTGTTGGATCTAGAATGACACAACGAATGCTTTCAGATATGGATAGTCTCATTTCTGTATCCATATACGAAATTATTTTCGGATATCGGATATCAGTATCTGTAACGGCCCGCAAATCCATAATATCTGAGTTGAATACATACATCATACATCCAACCCAAATATCACGAAAATACGAATCATTTTTTTAGAAGAAAAAGGTAGAAGAAGAACAGAAATAACAACACAGAATCTCACATCGCACCAGAACAAAATATAATATATCATAACTTTTGAAATACAAAATTTCAACTGTATAACATACACTTATCAGAGTACAACACTTACAACACAGTGGAACAAAACTCTATATAACTAACGCTGAAGCCTCCTGCTCCAAGCTCCTTTAGATAGATCTGTAAAATCTTGAACGACTTGAGTGCCCGTACAAATTTAGGCACCCAAGAGTTTAGTTAGAACAAAACAAAATAAACTCCGGGTCAGTCATGGGTCTGGTATGAGTAAACAATTTAAAACAGTTTCAGAAACTAAATGATATCTCATAAGACCACGCCGTATCACACAGAACGGGTTTTTCCCTTATGAAAATCCAAAACACTTGATTTAGCTTTCAAAATCCTTTTGAAAGAAAAGGATAATCTTTATATCAAAACTCTTTTAATATTATAATAATGTCTAAATCAAGTAAATAACAATCTAGTGGAACGTTTGCATCTCACGTTCCACATATATAATATACAATCATAAACCGCGGGCACTTATTGGATATTTGATTTCCAACTATGACAAGGTATGGAACCACCTGCCGCTGGTGTATCTCTAGAGGAGAATACACTGAGTTCAACAAGAACATCTTGCAACTCAGCCACACAAGACCGACCACTCATTTCGCTTAAGTGTATCGAATGTATATCACCAACGGTTGGGATCAGCAACCGTTTCCCGAATGGGACAACATCGAATAAAATAAGGAATTAAATGAATCTCTAGATAGGTGATGATAAACCCTAATGGAAGCTACCAAAATAGCCATGCTGCCTACCCGATTTTTGTTATTTTCCTGTTGTTGAGGCCAGAGGCTACGATTACTTTCCATTCATTGATAACACGATCACTTTGAATGCCACATTATTAGATCCGTTAATCATTAATTGGGTTTACACAAATATTCTGGATATTATGCTAAGGGAATAAATCCATTGCCACCATATATATTTATACACACCAATATATTCGATCATTGGAAATACTTAGTCAGACATTCGTCCATATACGTTCGTTCTGGGATTGAACGAAGCCGAAGGCACAATTTCCATTAATAGAAAAATCCCTTGCACTCTACTCCGTCTTCGATTTTCTTCGTATAATCTGATTCGCAATGCTACTGCCAACACGGGGTGGTTCTCGGATAATAATCCAACCGGTCTCTCCATATTGACAACGATATTGGCAAACACTTCGATAGTCGGTTATTTAACTATCCAAGAAAAATAAACATCCATTCAAACGTCAAACAATCACCGGGCCCATTAATTAATATTTCATTAATTAAATCACTTCTCCATTTCCTTATCGATATTCGTTAACACGATATTTTCGACAATCATCATGGCCCTTTTCACTATTTGGAAAACATTTCCATATACCGCCTCCTTTTATTTTCAATACGTAGAAAATATATTCTATTTATAATTGGAAAATATTCCAATTACTTATCTCTTTCCCGACCATTCATTTTTAGACTTAGGAAATATTCATAATCATATTTCCAAACTTCCACTTCTTCGGGTTAAAACGAATGTTGTGTAAAACATCGTTACGACAACCCAAAACACTGCATTCAACTAACTCTTATTCAAACATTTCTCTTCGAGACTGGATCTTACAATTTATCGATTAAAAATGAAATCAATCAAGTTGGGGTATAACTACCTCTCAGACCTTGACTGAAAACATCCTTAACTTCAAAACGGACAAGACCACTTACCTCGAATAATTAACATCATATAAAACCAATTCTCCATTTTTAAAACGTATATACAATTCCTTTTCTATTTCTAGATTATCGATTTCCTTTTTGTTTATAACATTCTATTTTCAAGTTCATTTCCTTATCGAATTCTATATATATATATATCGATACAGTGATTTCTAACTATCAAAATTTCTTAAAAATATTCAAACTCCTTAAATTCCCAGAAAAATTCGCCATAACCTTCTTTGTACGGGGTTACCGGAAAAAGTCGAACCTTGCCACACAGGCCTCTCCCTTCAAAAAGAAAAAGCCAAGCGGCTAGCCGATACGGCGCATAAAACCCCATATGTGAATTAAATACATACCTTTTGTCGAGCATTCTATATATATATCTTCATTAACTTCATTCCATACCTGTCTAATACATACTTATTCAATTCCAATTTATTCCAACTTAATCCAATCGTTTAAACTCAATTCGTTAATTTAGTTGCTAATTAACTCCTTTGCCTATTTCACTTTTATATTTGAACATAACATGTTCAAATATATTTTAACTTTTTTACAACTAATTGAACTCCATTTTCAACTTACGTTTCATATTCAATTTTGAATATAAGTTCTCAAATCCCATTTTCCTTTCAAAGTTCAACTTCAATTAAAAATTCCATTAACTAATTTCTATTTAACGGTTTTGCCTATTTCACTTTTTGTTTGAACATAACATGTTCAAATATAACTTTAACTTACTTAAAACCAATCCAATTCCATTCTGATAAACTCAGGTTTCATATTTGGTTCGAATATGAATCCACAAGTTTAATTTACTTATTCAAAGCTGAACTCAGTCTTAAACTTAATTAACTAATTCTTCTTTTGCTTAGTTAATTCTATTCAATAATCGAAAATATGATTTTCGTTTCAGAAATCATTTCATTTACTTCACTTGGATTCATATTCATGTTATAACTCAAGTCCGGATTTATATGATAAAAATCTAAGTTTTTATTTGCTCAAAATCCCTTTATTTATTTATATAAACCATTATCGTTTAATAACGGTTATGGCACTGCTTTTCTAAAAATTTGATTTTGACATAACTCAAAATCTATCAGACGAAATCCAGATTTTTCTCTTCCATTAGAAAACTATTATCTAACTGGTCCTAACGGTTCTTGTTTCAAAGAATTCCGACTTAATTTGACTTCTTTATACTCAATTGAAGTTCGAATTGCCAATTTACGAACTACCGCGCCGCGGCGAGTTCGTTTTAATTATATTTATATATATATAAACTTTTAAACTTCGTTTAAAATAAATTCAACTCCATTCTGATATATATTTAATATATATCAAATCCATTTTTCCAATTCAACAAAATATATTCGGTCTTTTAAATTGTCGTTTTCCCCTAACTCGGAAATAAATTTATTTATACTTCGATCTTCTATATTCAAATTCCATTTCAATTCTATTTGAATTTCCTATATTCAAATTCCATTTCAATTCTATTTGAATTCTATATTTAAATTCTCTTTATTCAAATTCTCTTTATTCAAATTCCATTTGAATTTTCTTAGAATTTTCTATATTCAAATTCTATATTCAAATTCTATTACAATATTCTTTATTCAAATTCTATTACAATTCTCTTTATTCAAATTCTATTACAATTCTCTTTATTCAATTTCTATTTGAATTCTCTTTATTCAAATCCTATTACAATTCTCTTTATTCAAATTCTATTTGAATTCTCTTTATTCAAATTCATACTTGAATTTAAAGTTACCAATTATCTCTTGATAATTTATTCACCAAATTATAAACATTCTTTTTAAACTTACTTGTTTTATATTTAAACAAGTTCATTTCGAAATCTATATAACTTTTATTTAAATAAATTCGAATTAATCAAAACTAAAAATCCTAAATCCTTAAGGATTTATTTTAGTTCAATTTTTTTTCTGAACATCAGAATAAATTTCCATCGTTTATTTCTTTTAAACGATTTTCCCATTTCTATTTTAAATTCATATTTGAATTTAAATATTCTAATTATCCAAATGATAATTTTTCCACTTTATTTATAAACACTGTTATTAAACAAGTCTCGCTTTCAAATAAAATATTTCTTCTTTGGAAAATATATTTCCTTTCCCAAAGTCACACTTGTATTTCTATTTTCTGAATTATCCAATGATAATTTATTTCACTTTATTTATAAACTTCGTTTATAAATGAACTACTTGTTTTTATTCTTTAAAACAAGTTAATATTTCTATTCTATTCGAAATTTCAAATTCTATTTTAGAAAAATAGAATTTCCTTTTTAAAACTGGAGATTTCCTTTTCATGATATTTTAAATATCAACATTTAGGCCCAGTGATATTTAAACACCAAACAACCAATTATGTATTTCAGGTTTTCTAACACATCATATATGACAGTATATATGCAAACAAATTGATCGACGCTAGTCTATGAATTAGAAAAGCGCGACATTTGTAGTAAATTCTGCAAGCATACAGGCGTGTAGCATACAGGTCGAACACAAGGAGGTTTAATTAAAAATTATTATTTATTTTTTTCTTGGGCGTGTTAGACAAAGCTGGAGGTTGATTTTGCAAAACAAAATAAAAAGTGAAACTACAATTAAAAGATGCAATTAAATTTACTGCAGATTCGAATCTAATCAGATCTGTAATAAATTCAACGATTAAAGATAAAATAGAACAATGGAAATAAAATTGCAGAATAGAATTAAATGAACAGAAAATAACAATTAGGATTACCGCTGAATCTAATCAGACGGTCAATCACTAATGAAAAGAAATGCAAAATACAAATAGTGTTCTACCGAATCTAATCGTGTAGACAACACTAATTGCTAAGAAATAGAAAATTGCATAAAATAAAAAGAAAAATGAGTTTTATTAATGAAGAAGAGAATAGAATGAGATATATGATAGGATGGTGGCTACAATGCCATTACAAGGGTATATATATAGGGTAGATAGCCAAACCCTAACCCTAACCCTAATGATAACTGGGCCTGGTCATTACATCACTAATTAGTTTACAATGAGAACATAAATGGGCCTTAGATAAATAAAGCAAATTTGGGCCTTTTCTCTTTTCCTCTTGCTTCCTTGACACTTTTTCATTGATTTGTGATGTGCAAAGCCTTGTTATCAATCATTTTCTTGTCCAACAGCAACTAGATGTGATATCTTCATCTACAATTCTTCAAAATGCAAATACACAGCAAATTGAACTCTATTTTTCTACATTTATGGTTGCATGCGGGCTGGGTTGGAATATCTGTAAAAGTAACAAAACAATACCCAAGTAATATTTATTTATATACAAAAGATAAGATATAAGAGCATAAAATAAACACATTTCTATGTCAATCAAATACCCCCACACTTATCTTTTACTCGTCCTCGAGTAAAAAGAAAATGGAAAACTAACTAGATAGGTCACACTTTCGTAGGAAACACGATTGCATTGAGCGTATGCAACAAGCCGTTAAACCTCTAGGTGTCCCTAGTAGGACGAGTGGTGTCTCGTGAGGGTTTTCAGCGGATACTACCCACAAAATCCAAATGTAGTATGCTATGATTCTAATGAAAATACATGAATGCAATGGACATATGCAAATAAAAACGAAAAATGAAAACACGACTTATTTCAGGAAAGTGGTACAACAAATTAAGTTAACAATTTCTAGTCAGTTGATTGTACTTTAGATACCTCGACTTGTCACAAATTTTTAATATAAATCAAGTTTTCAAATGTTAAATTCCAGTTTGGCCAGTTGGTTCGGTTGATAACATAGTGCAGCCATGATATAAATTCTTAGTTTGCTTGGCACAGTTTGCAAAGTGGTATTCTAATTTTCTCATGTATGGCTAGTCAAATCAATAAGGTCAAGAAGTGTTTGGGTATCATCGCTTATTCTTTATTCTATAAAATTTTAAGATTTATGATTAAGTACATACACCTAACTAAAAAGACCAAGGTTTACCACCCATGCACTGCCTCGCGGACTAACGGAGAGTAGGTAAAGAGCTTGGCGGATTGTGCAGGCCGACTTTGACTTTGTCAACAACGTGTCGGCAATCCTTAGGTGTCCAATCTCATAAAATGAGACCAAGATATTCCAACGCTGACTTTGTCAACAACGTGTCGGATAGAGCTTGGCGGGTTTGCACACCAACGCTCAATATACAAGCAATGTTGGATACCCTTGGAATACTATTATTATTATTATCGAAAATATAAGCACAAAAGAGAGTTACGCGAATTCAACTTAACACAACTTAGTTTTAAAGATTTGAAAAGCCAATATAAGTATTTTAAGTCCTCCGCTTATTTAAACAAAGTCTACAATATAGAATAGATTTCATGGCCATCACCTAAGAATCTCCCTATGTACCGGTTACACTATTATCCCTCAAAATTAATCTTTTCATTATATTTCCTATTCGATCTAAGTTGAGAGAGAAAAATACTATCAACTGGCTAAAAATTGTAAACTTATTTTGCTGTATCAATTGAAAATGAGTCGTATTTCAAAAAAAAAATGGTATGTTACTACAATCTAAAATGTATGATGGTCCTACTTAAATGGCTGAATAAAAGGAAATAAAAACAAGGAAAAATGAAAATGGATGAAATGCAGACTCCCCCCCACACTCGATGATATACACGTAAATGTGTATATTTTATCCGCATATTTATCTTATTTTATCTTTTAAATAATTGATATTGTGTATTTATAGCTGTGTTTTCAGATTGTTGACAAGAAGCATGGTTTAGAGCATTTGATGGATAAAGCATGAAGAATTTGCTTAAAAAGAGTGAAGTTTAAAATTGCTAAAGCTTGAAGAACGGTTGCAATTATATTTCAGTTAAGAAGATTTGGCTCAATAAAGACTCAAACTGCATTCACATTAGCTCATTTGGAAGGCCTCTTACTCATGTTGCGTTCACACTAGCCTATTTGCTAGACCACTCACTCTAAAGCTGCGTTCACACTGGCTTATGTGTTATTTGAGTTATTTCTTTAGTCCCACATTATGTAATTAGCTGGCTAGCCTTTTTCATATCAGCTATAAATACATTGTATCTTAGTCTTGTAAGGGACACATTAGGTTTTATTCTGTAATTCTCTTCTTGGAATAAAATCATTCTCTCCCTTTCTTTTTACTTTTTGTTTATTTTATTTATGTTCATGTTATTTATTTTCTTTTTCTCTTCTTCTTTAGCTATGTCTAGCTAATCCCCTTTGATTAGGGGGTGATGACGCTGATAGTATGATTCAATATGAATCACATAGCCAAAAGATGAAGACTGTATACATGTAGATCTGGATCTGAATTAAGGGTTAGATCTGAACCTTCATATTTTGTGTCGTTTAAGAGCTATGCTCCTTCACAGGATATATTCGTGTTCGATCTAATGTTTATTAGATCTAGATCTAATTTTAGGGTTTTAGAAATTAATTAGTGAATCTGTCCTGATAGTCTATGGTTGTAGAGCTGAGCTCCTGCATAGGCTATGCTTGTCGTTATTTACATATTTGTTTCTAAAAACCTATTATCGTTGATTCATGTTTGTGACAGAAACATGTATTAGATCTGGTTAATCTTTTGGCTATTGATGATTATGAATCTGATCTATGTCATTATCCCCTAATTGCTTTCACTTATTGGTAAAACTCTCTTTTATTTAATTTCTGCTATTTTCTTTGTTTTCAACCAATCAAAAGTTAGGGATAACTTGATTGGATTTATTAATAAAATAATTTGGTCCCAGAGTTCGACACCCTCTACAACGATCCTTGTTGTTTAGGAAAGACGAACGAATTTTACAGTTGTTTACAATTGTATAATTTGTTCGCAAACAAATTTTGGCGACGTTGCCGGGGACCAAAATAATTTTTGTTTTTAAATCCTTCGGGTTATAATTTTCTTTTTCTTAACATAAAAAAAACACAAAAAAATATTTTTATTTTATTTTGTTCCCTTTTGTTTTCAAGCATAGAAAAAAAATCTTAATTGGTTTGATTCGGTGTTAGTCAATGATACTGAAATCTACCTAATAAGAAAAAAAAATCAGCTTTTAATTCAATTTCTTTTCCTTTTCTTTCTATTATTTCTTTCTAATTCTCTACAATTACTTTCCTTTTTTTTTACAAATTAAAAAAAAAATTGCTTTCCCTCTGTGACATTTTCTGATTGCCTTCTTTTCTCAATTCACAGCAATCCTTTATAAATAAACCAAGCAGCATCTTTCACCATCAGAGAAACATCTCCTCCATTATCAATATAGCCATCATCAGCAATTCGCACCCCTGACCTTCAAATCTCCAACCCTTCAACGCAATCCAGACCCTTACAGGCTACACCCTGTCAGCCACAAAGTCCCCCTCAAAACAAAACACTACAGTCACCAATCCACAACAATTTTGCACCAGACATACCACGTTCTACCCCCTGCCATCCATTCTGAAAACCCACGAACCACGTCCAAAACCACAAACCCCATACACTGAAACCCTCGTCTTCCTACTTCCATCCCAATAGCGCTGACCATGCCCAACAATTCAACCCGCAAATCGTCTCACAATACAATTCCTTCCATCCCCTCCTGATCATCTCTTCAAGCCCAAACTTCAATACTGTAACCCATACCATCTGCATCCTTTAGTACCATACACACATCATCTTCCATCAATATTGTCTCAACACCATCCCTAAATCTTCATCCACAAACCTTCTTCAATCCTTCAATCTCCATCCAACAGTTCAAACATCTCCTTCTTGCCATCACACCATCACCTTCAAAATCACTGAATCCGAAACCACCATACCCAGTCCACAGAACCGCCTCCTCCATTAAGCCTGAAGTCTGTTCCCTGTCAACTCCAGAAACCCCACGGCAGTTGTTTAATTCCCCAACCACTGATCGCCTTCAGCAAAAGAATTCCCATCCACTCGCCGTGACCTTCTCGTAACCCAAAAAAAAAAAAATCCGCAACCGGATCCCGATAAACCACCATCGAAATCAATTACGAAACCCCCTCAACCAAGACTAGCAAATCCTACGCCCAATTCCCAATCAAAATCTCGAGACCCGAAACCATTCAATTCGCGTTTATAAAAAAAAGGGGGTTGTAATTTCGTAGTTTTTCAAGGGAGAGGATACGGGAGTTTTTGATTTCAATTTGGTATTTGTTGAGAAATTGTGTGCGCCTCTGTTCAGTTTATTTTAGATTAAGGGACGGGACTGGACTATGGGCTTTTGGGGGCTGCGTTACTTTGGTTCGATTTGCATTTAACTTTGGGTGTGCGTGAGTCTGTTTAAGTGGGATGTGCGTGTGTGAATTAGGTAGGTTAGATGTTTTTCTTGAGCCGGTTATTTATTTTGTGTTGAGTCTTGCTTTTAATTTGTTTATTTTTGTTTCTTGTTTTAGCTTAGTTCTTTTGATTTCTCTTAGCTTAGCTTAGTTTGTTTTAATTTCAATTTAGTTGTTCTTCTTTTGTTTGTTTTACTTAAAAAAAAAAGTTTGAGGATTTTTTTTTTTGAAAACAGGTACAGGGAAATTAGAAAAAGGTCTAAAAAAAAAAAATCGGGCTCCTAGCCCGAACCCGTGCCGCAGCGCAGTCGAGCAATTAATAGGAAACAGGCAATTTAGGGTTCGAGCGGTTGCACACCAAGTGGGGTGTGAACGCGCTAGCGCTACCCAATTGCACCGGACGGACTGCCGATCAAGGTGAGTATTTTCTAACTCTACAGGGATTGCTGCTACAAATAAAAAATATATATAGACATTGCTTGTAAAAATCTTCTGCAGGGCATCGGCTTGCTTGTAATTTTTTTTTATTGACTGTTCTGAGACTGTTCATTCTGTGACTGAATATTTTGCCTGTTGATGTGTGGTTTAAAATTTTAAAACGAACGTGGGATTAATTGAAAAGTTTATTTTTGAAATCGAATTGAGGATTCCACAAAGCTCATAGGACAAAATATTTGTTAAATTGACAATTAGGATTGATACTCTCTGAGGTGTCTAAGGAACGGTAGAGTCTAGAACTCAAACAGGTTCTTAAACCTTCAGTTGTGTTTCTACGGTGATTCGTGGCACACTGATAATCCCTGTCCGAACCTGGCCCAGACTTGTATTCATATAATCCGAATTTGTTAATTTTAACAATTTTTTTAGAAGCTTCTTGAAAATGTCCCAATTCCCTTTTTCCAATGGATTTTACGATAGTTGTGAAAATCAATATAATCCATATAATTTTACACCAAATTCATATGGATATTTTAATAACAACTTTTGTACAAACAATTTGGATTTTATGCCATCAACTTTTAAAAATTTTCAAGATAATCCCGATTGTACACCAACAAATTTTCAAAATGATGATCAACCCTCAACTCTTGAAACACATGTTAAATCTTTACTTGAAATGAGCATACAACAAAATAAAGAAATAAATGAATTGTGTAATTTATACATGTGCAACAATTTAAGTGAAAGCTTTCAAAATAATCAAAATTCGATTTCACCTCCTAATTCAAATGATTCTGATTATAACCCTTGTCAATTCAATTTTGAAGTCCAGAATGAATTTCAAATTCAAAATGGAAATGTAAATCACTTTTCAAATGATTTTGGCAACGGGAATAATTTCAATTGTGGTGCTACTGAAAACTTTTGTTCTCAACAATTTCAAAGTGAAAATTCTCATGTAAACAATTATAAATTTGATTTTGTTGAGCAAACGAACGTACTTGACGATTACTTGAAGTTTCGTGAGAAACAAAATCGAATCCAAACTTGTGATGATTCAAATAAAAATCCACCTTTGCCCACAATCAACGATTTTCAAATAACAACTTTTGAAATCGATGAAAATCTCAATGAAGTTGTTGAAAGCTCTATGATTGATTTGAATTTAAATTCTTTTGAAAACAAAGACGTCAATCTTCTATTCGATCTTCCTCTCTCAAATTATGAAAATTTAGCAACTTTAGATTATCAATATGACAAAAATGATACAGTTGTTAATAACTGTTTATGTGAGGACGATTTTGATGAGCGAAAACTTCTTAAACTGATTGATAATGATGTTGTTGGGTCTGAAATTGAAAACGAAACATTTGAAAACTTTGAAATTCTTGAGGTTGAAAACAATGGGACTGTTGAATGTGATCTCAAACATGATGATGATTTTTCTGAAATTGTTGAAACTCCTTGCGACCTGATCGTTTCAACTGAACCTCACTATGATCACTTGTTTTTCAATGATAAATTTCTGCAGTATATGAACTCTTTCTGGAATAACACTGTTTTTGACAAAATACGATTTCGAAATTTACTGAAAATTCATTTGTTTGGTTTTGATTTTAGGTTTATGAATGAACCTTTAGTGAACAAAATTTCAAGTACCAAAGCAAAACTGAACAATATTTCTCAAAACAAGTGTGGGGGTGAGAGTGATGTGCACGTCTCTCAATTTATACATCATCTGAACAAATCGAATTTTGTTTTTGAAACTTTTACTGAACCCCAGCTCACTGACTTCTCGTTAGTTGCTATAGAAATTCAATTCGATTTTCGGATCAATTTAAGCTCAAAATTTTAAAATTAGCAACTCAAACTTTTGAAAAAACCAATTTTTTTTTTCCAAATCTGAATTGTAATATAAAATCCTTTATGATTTGGTTTTCTATGCTGAATCTGTGTCTCATAATCTTAATGAGGCTGATCCATTGGTCCATTGTGGACCGGTACATCTATTCGATGACTGCGTATTTTCTGCACACATCCGGTAAGCCGTGCTGACCCTCTTATTTTTATTTCCCTTTCACTAAGATATGTCTGATTAATGACTGTGAGGACATAGTCACACTCAAGTGTGGGGGGAGTTTACATAACATCAGAGTTAACATTACATCAGCAATCAAATTTTATGAACTAGGTCATTCATTGAACAAGGATTAACTTAAATTCATAAATAACACCTTGGTTCTTGTTTAATAAGTTGAATTGTTGGGTGATGGGAATGAACATTATTTATTCATTGAATCGTAATGTGTCTTTTTAAGATGCTAGCTTGAGACTGTGCAGACGTTAGTCGTGTTCTGGAGTAAGCGTGTCAACCTTTGTTATACATGTTAGAATGTGCAAGTAAAAATAATCAAAAAAAAAATCATGAAATAAAAGGATTTTGCACCTACATTTGTTGGATTTTCTGAGTTAGTTTTCATGCATAATATTTTCTTTTCCACTCAAATTTTCAAAATCGTAAGTTCTAAAATCCACTTGGCCCAATTAAGGAGAAATGACTCATTGTAGCGTTCTTCTTCGATACCCCACATTATTCAAACCCAAGTTTTAGTCGATTTACATCCATGTTTCGACAAGTTTATCTTATATTGTTATACTCAAGAACCTTGTTTAAAGGTCAAAAACGTCACTTTTTATACCAATATTACACCACCCACTCCGTACTTGTTTTAAGGTAGGATAACCATATACCACATCTTATTTTATATGGGTTATCTATCTTACGAAACTTTGCTTATCATTCCTTTCAGTTTTTTGTATAACAACAATCCAGACTTGTGTGTTGAATTAAGGTTATAGAAGTAGAGTAACTAGGGCACAAAACTTTCCTTTCATGAAGTGTTGGTTTAGTAGAGGAGGAATCAAATGAAATAAAATATGGTGTCATTCCATTCCATTTCCACTCATCATTCATCATGCAAATATGAAAAAAAAATGTGAAAAAGAAAAAAAAAAGAAAAAAAAGAGAGAAAGAAAGAAAAAGAAGAAAAAATGAAATAAAGAGAGAGTCTCTCAGAATAAAATAGTCATTCATCATTCTTGACTATAAAGCATTCATTTCCATTCCATCCATATTCACCACACCGTACTTGGAAGCGAGGATTGTAGTAGAGGAGATGAAAGGAAACAAAATGTCTATATGTGCCTTAGTATTACTTTATCTTTTGTAGCTTGAAGTTCAACTAATACACTTGCCCTCTTATCTATAACATTTTTAGAACTTACAAAATTTTCCTTCATCTATGCATAACTCACATCCAATACATTACAGTTACATTGGTGCAAAATTATTCAAAAAAAAAAGGGTTAAATAAATGATTGGGTGTACATTGTCGTTGTGTAGAACTTTGGTTGACACCACGCTCTTAACCTTCAAGACAATTACAGTGTTATCAAGGAATTACGATTCAGCTTGAAAAATCTTATTCATTTTTGCACCAATAATGGGATGGACAATTGGAACTAAACCGTTATTATTGAAGTTAGGTGAAATCCTTGGAATGTGAAAGACCTTAAATATATTGTTTGATTAATCCGCGTACATAAGACGCTTTGGATTTTGTGGGTAGTATCCGCTGAAAACCCTCACGAGACAACACTCGTCCTACTGGGGACACCCAGAGGTTTAAAGGCTTGTTGCATACGCTAAATGCAATCGTGTTTCCTACGAAAGTGTGACATATCTTAGTTTAGTTTATTCGAGGACGAATAAAAAGATAAGTGTGGGGGTATTTGATATACACGTAAATGTGTATATTTTATCCGCATATTTATCTTATTTTATCTTTTAAATAATTGATATTGTGTATTTATAGCTGTGTTTTCAGATTGTTGACAAGAAGCATGGTTTAGAGCATTTGATGGATAAAGCATGAAGAATTTGCTTAAAAAGAGTGAAGTTTAAAATTGCTAAAGCTTGAAGAACGGTTGCAATTATATTTCAGTTAAGAAGATTTGGCTCAATAAAGACTCAAACTGCATTCACATTAGCTCATTTGGAAGGCCTCTTACTCATGTTGCGTTCACACTAGCCTATTTGCTAGACCACTCACTCTAAAGCTGCGTTCACACTGGCTTATGTGTTATTTGGGTTATTTCTTTAGTCCCACATTATGTAATTAGTTGGCTAGCCTTTTTCATATCAGCTATAAATACATTGTATCTTAGTCTTGTAAGGGACACATTAGGTTTTATTCTGTAATTCTCTTCTTGGAATAAAATCATTCTCTCCCTTTCTTTTTACTTTTTGTTTATTTTATTTATGTTCATGTTTTTTATTTTCTTTTTCTCTTCTTCTTTAGCTATGTCTAGCTAATCCCCTTTGATTAGGGGGTGATGACGCTGATAGTATGATTCAATATGAATCACATAGCCAAAAGATGAAGACTGTATACATGTAGATCTGGATCTGAATTAAGGGTTAGATCTGAACCTTCATATTTTGTGTCGTTTAAGAGCTATGCTCCTTCACATGATATATTCGTGTTCGATCTAATGTTTATCAGATCTAGATCTAATTTTAGGGTTTTAGAAATTAATTAGTGAATCTGTCCTGATAGTCTATGGTTGTAGAGCTGAGCTCCTGCATAGGCTATGCTTGTCGTTATTTACATATTTGTTTCTAAAAACCTATTATCGTTGATTCATGTTTGTGACAGAAACATGTATTAGATCTGGTTAATCTTTTGGCTATTGATTATTATGAATCTGATCTATGTCATTATCCCCTAATTGCTTTCACTTATTGGTAAAACTCTCTTTTATTTAATTTCTGCTATTTTCTTTGTTTTCAACCAATCAAAAGTTAGGGATAACTTGATTGGATTTATTAATAAAATAATTTGGTCCCAGAGTTCGACACCCTCTACAACGATCCTTGTTGTTTAGGAAAGACGAACGAATTTTACAGTTGTTTACAATTGTATAATTTGTTCGCAAACACTCGATTGAGACAATGTCCCAACTGTCTAAGGCAGAAAAACAAAAATAAAATAAAATAAATGAAAAAGAAAAATAAAAGAAAAAGAACGTGTACCACCTGATTTCATGGTGGATGATCATGCAGATCGATAGAGTCATCTTCGTCATATTGCTCGAATTCCAAAAATGGTTTCAGTCGTTGACCGTTTACTTTGAAGACTTTTCGATCCCTAGGATTTTCAATTTCAACCGCTCCATGAGGGTATACTGTTTTCACGACATAAGGTCCAGTCCATCGAGATCTGAGTTTTCCTGGAAACAAGTGAAGTCTAGAGTCGTATAAAAGAACTTTTTGACCTACGTTGAATTCCTTACGAAGTATGTTTTTGTCGTGTTGGGCTTTGGTTCTTTCTTTGTAGATTTTCGCATTTTCATACGCCTCATTTCTTAATTCCTCTAATTCCGAAATTTGTAACTTCCTATGTGAGCCGGCTTTTTCTAAGTCAAAATTCAAAAATTTTATGGCCCAAAGAGCGCGATGCTCTAATTCAAGAGGTAAGTGACAGGCCTTTCCAAAGACTAATCGATATGGTGACATCCCTAGATTGGTTTTATAAGCAGTGCGAAAAGCCCAAAGTGCATCAATCAGTTTTACGGACCAATCTTTTCTATTGGAATTCACGGTTTTCTCAAGAATTTGTTTGATTTGTCTATTGGAGACTTCTACTTGCCCACTAGTTTGTGGGTGGTAGGGGGTCGACAGCTTGTGTGTGATTGTGTATTTCTTGAGCAAGGACTCAAAAGAACGATTACAGAAGTGAGTGCCATTATCGCTAATGATAGCTCGAGGTGTGCCAAAGCGTGAAAAGATGTTTTCTTTGAGGAATTTGACAACAACCTTGTTGTCGTTGGTTTTGGTCGGAATGGCTTCAACCCATTTTGAGACATAATCTACCGCAAGCAAGATGTAAAGATTCCCAAATGAATTGGGGAATGGTCCCATGAAGTCGATGCCCCAAACATCGAATAACTCAATCACTAAAATGGGGTTGAGAGGCATCATGTTTCGCTTAGAGATTCGACCCGTTCTTTGACATCGCTCACATTTAGAGCAAAATTCGAAAGCGTCACGGAAGAGTGTGGGCCAATAAAAACCGCTTTGCAAAACTTTTGCAGCAGTTTTTCTTGCTCCAAAATGACCGCCACAAGCATGGTCATGTGAGAAGGAGAGAATACTTTGGTGTTCATGATCGGGCACACACCTTCGAATGATTTGGTCTGGACAGTATTTGAAAAGATATGGGTCGTCCCAATAGAAGTTTCGAACTTTCGAGAGAAATTTTTGTTTATCTTGTTTCGACCATTCAGCGGGCATTTGTTGTGTGACAAGATAATTCACAATGTCAGCGTACCAAGGGGTGTTAGAGATCGAAAGGAGTTGTTCGTCAGGAAAATAATCATCAATTTGGGTGTCGTTATCATTTCCGTGCACAATTCGAGAGAGATGATCAGCTACGACATTTTCAGAACCCTTTTTATCTCGTATTTCTATATCGAATTCTTGAAGAAGAAGGATCCAACGAATCAAGCGGGCCTTGGCATCCTTTTTAGAAAGCAAATATCGTAAGGCAGCATGGTCAGTGTAAACTATGACTTTGGATCCTATGAGATATGGTCTGAATTTCTCAAGAACGAAGACAACTGCCAAAAATTCCTTTTCAGTACTTGAGTAATTCAATTGGGCCTCGTTTAAGGTTTTGCTAGCGTAGTAAATGACCCGAGGGAGTTTATCAATTCGCTGACCCAAGATGGCTCCAATTGCAAAGTCAGAAGCGTCGCACATAAGTTCAAAGGGTTGAGTCCAATCAGGAGGTTGAATGATGGGAGTTGTGGTCAAGAGTGATTTAAGAGTTTCAAAAGATGTTTTGCAATCATTGGAAAATTCAAACTTTACGTCTTTGGCAAGTAAATTCGAGAGAGGTTTTGAAATTTTTGAGAAATCCTTAATGAATCTTCTATAGAATCCCGCATGGCCAAGAAATGAACGAACATCTTTGACAGACTTGGGAGGAGGTAAATTAGCAATCAAATCGATTTTGGATTTATCGACTTCTAGGCCATCTTTGGAGACGACATGACCTAGAACTATCCCCCTTTTTACCATAAAGTGACATTTTCCCCAATTAAGCACGAGTGATTTCTCCTTACAACGCTTAAGGACGAGTTCTAAATTAGTGAGACAATGGGAAAAAGATGATCCATATATTGAAAAAACGTCCATGAATATTTCCAAGAATTCTTCCACTATATCATAGAAAATACTCATCATACACCTTTGGAAAGTCGCGGGGGCATTACAAAGACCAAAAGGCATGCGACGATAAGCAAAGGTTCCAAAGGGACAAGTAAAGGTGGTCTTATGTTGATCTTCTAAAGCAACAGGAATTTGGTTATAGCCAGAGTATCCATCGAGAAAACAGTAGTACTCATGTCCCACTAAGCGTTCGAGCATTTGGTCAATAAAAGGCAAGGGAAAATGGTCTTTTCGTGTGGCTGAGTTAAGCTTTCGATAGTCGATACACACACGCCATTTGGTTTTGATTTTTGTTGGGACGAGTTCATTACTGTCGTTTTTGATCACTGTGACTCCCGACTTCTTTGGTACAACTTGTATCGGACTCACCCAAGTACTATCAGAGATGGGATAGATGATGTTATTGTCTAGACATTTGATTATCTCCTCCATGACCACTTCTCTCATGTTTGGGTTTAATCGCCTTTGAACCTCACGGGTGGGTTTAGCCTCATCAACTAAATGTATGCGATGTTCCACAATTGATGGGCTAATTCCTTTTATATCGCTAATTTTCCACCCCAAGGCGTCTTTATTTTCCCGTAAAATTTCCAAAACTTTTTCTTCTTGTTCTTCGGTAAGATCAGAGGCCAAGATTACGGGAAAAGTTTGTGATGGGTCCAAGTAAGCATACTTAAGGTCTGGTGGCAAGGGTTTGAGGTCTAACTTAGGAAGTTCTTATGTATCAACATTGGTCAACATTCCTTGGTTAGATTCAGGTGACGAAGTGTCGGAGTCAAGAATTTTGTTTAGTTCATCAATGTATTCGAGTTCGTCGAAATCGGAGTCGAAATGGTCAAGACACATTTTCAAGGCTTCAGAAGTGTCACTAGAGGTTTCATCAACTGTGGTTTGAATCATGTCAATTTCATCGATCTCAAAATCCCTAGGTTGTTTGTTGAGATTAAAGATGTTTAGCTCAATGGTTAGGTGCCCGAAGGAAAGTCGAAGCTGACCATTCCTACAATTAATGACAGCATTAGAGGTTGCTAAGAAAGGGCATCCTAAGATCAATGGTATTTGAACGTTGGGATTTGAAACAGGCTCTGTTTCTAGAACTATAAAATCGACAAGGAAGTAAAACTGTTCGATCTGTATCAAGACGTCTTCGATAATTCCCAATGGCTTTTTGACAGATCGATCGGCTAGTTGAAGTGTGATGTTTGTTGGTTTAATCTCCCCTAGTCCAAGTTGACGATAGACAGTATAAGGGAGAAGGTTGACACTGGCACCAAGGTCAAGTAGGGCAGGAGAGATGTGAGTGTTTCCTATTTTACAATCAATCGTAGGGCAGCCAGGGTCTTTATACTTGACTGGGGCAAGATTCGAAAGAACAGAGCTTGTATTTGCAGTTAGAAAGGCGGTTTTTGGGACATTGGTCGCACGTTTTTGTGTGCACAATTCCTTAAGACATTTGGCATATTGAGGAATTTGTTCAATGGTGTCTAAAAGAGGAATGTTCACATGGACTTGTTTGAAAATTTCCAGGATTTTATCGAAATTTGCCGCTTTCTTCTTATTATTGAGTCTATGAGGAAAAGGAGCTACTGGTTCTTTGACTTTGTGATGAGTTTCATCATTCGAAGAAGAAGGTTTATCCAAGGGAAGAGAAGGTGGTAAGGTTGTAGAAGATGGTATGTTGGTATTGCCAACATTATTTTTCGAGGGCGGGTCGGGTTTGCCGACACTGGGAGAAGAACTGTTGGGATTGCCAACATTTAAGGGAACTTGAGGTTTAGAAGAATTGGCATTCGAAGCCAATGGGTGATCAGCAAGATTAGGGATTGGGGTCGAGTTAGAAAGTTCGTCAGGGTCTCCCACGTTATTATCAATCCTCTTACCAGATCGAAGGGTTGTAATAGCGTTGACTGGGCTATGGTTTTCGTCCTCACAAGAATTTACAGCACGAGAGTTATATTTTGGATTCACCTCAGGTTGACTTGGCAACTTTCCCCTCTCATTATTTTTCGCCATTTCCTTTATCATATTCATCATTTGGTCTATTTTAGCGTCTTGTGAGTTTATTTTGGCTTCGTAAGAACTCAACTGTTTTTCTAGATGCAAAATTTCTTGTGACGGTTGAGAAGATTGAGAGAATTGGTTTGATGATTGAAAATTGGGGTGCCTATAAGGTTGTTTGGATTGAGGTGAAGCTTGAGATGTTTGAGAATTGGAAGAAGGAGCTTGGTAATTTGGATTGGGAATAAAGGGTTGCACGTGAGATGGGTTAGCCGAATTATTGGGGTTTGACCAGGAAAAATTTGGGTGGTTCCTCCAACCAGGGTTGTACGTGGATGAGTAAGGATTATTTTGAGCTATGGCATTGGCTTGGTCTTGAGAGTAATAGTGGGGTAACCCTTCTCCGGCTTGAGGAGTTTGATTTTCTAAGGGAATTTGACTTGGGTCCACGACATGCACTCCTCTAGTAGAAGTACGAATGGGAACACAAATCGATTCCCACTGCATGTCCTTTTCCGAATAATCTTCTAAGAACTGCCAAGCTTCATCGGCTGTTTTAGACATAAAGTCTCCTCCACACATTGATTCTAGTTGAGTTCTAGTCTGATAGTTTAGCCCTTCATATGCAATTTGACATAAGTGATCTTTTAGAATTCCATGATGAGGACAACTATATAATAGCTGGTTGAATCTCTCAAAGTATTTTGAAAAAGTTTCCCCCTCATTTTGACAAAATTGATTTATCTCGGTTCGGATTTTTAGAGTTTTATGGAAAGGGAAAAACTTTTTCAAGAATGCAGTGACAAATTCATCCCAACTTCTTATGGAATGTCGTGGAAGAGAATTTAGCCATCTTTTAGCGCTTTCAAGTAGTGCAAATGAAATTAGCCTTAGCTTGATCGATTCGTTAGATAGTTGTTGCATTTTTGTTGTGGAGGCATACAATTCAAATTCACTCAGAAATTCATAAGCATTTTCAGACCCAGTAAATTTTGGTACCCCTTGGATAAAAGAATGTTTTAGCTCAAAATTGTTTCCTTCAGCTGGTGGGAACATAATGACAGATGGTTGAACGGTCTTAGTAGGATAACATCGATCACGAAGAGACAAGGGTCTATCCATTTGGATATTGAGGTTTTGAAAATTTTGATTTATTTGATTTTGATCCCCAAAGTTTGGAAAATTTTGATTCACTCGATTTTGATCCAATTCGGTTGGAAAATTTTGGTTGATACGAGAACCCCTAGGAGAATTTTGTTGGCTGACACTTTTTTCACTCATTGTTGTTAAATGCAAGCACAGAAATTAGCTACAATGAAATTTTCTGTCCTTATTGGCTCCTAACCCAAAATTATAAAGTGACACGTTTGATTACTTAGATCAAAAGATTTCTCAGCCAGTTAACGGACAGGAGTTTTCGGTGCACCAGGAATCACCCTAGCAATGCAGCCGAAGGTTTAAGTACCTTCAGAGTAACAACCGATATAATATTTACGAATCACCGTAATATTTATAAACGGTTATTTCTCTGCCGTAGTCTAGACACCAAGAAATAATTCGTTCCAAATGAATCAACTATCACAATATAATTAAGCCCTAGATGAGCCCGTGACTCCCTTAAGTCCCACGTCTAACCGTTATTATTAGTCAGATTCTACGATGAAATGCAATTTGTGGGCTAAGGAAAGGGTGATGAAATCCCTCACCTTATGTGAATTTGGGGTGTTGCCCTTAACAGAATGAATAAAAAAATGCAGAAATCACACAAAATAATTGCAAAAATTAAAAATTGTACATTCAAAGCCGCTGCCCCTGCAGATTTTTTTTACAACAATTGTCTATATATTCTTCTTTGAAACAGAGCACTTGTAGAATTAAAGAAATTTTACAGCGGTGTATGGCAGTCCGTCCAGTGAATTTGGGTAGCGCTAGCGCGTTCACACCCCACTTTGTGTGCAACCGCTCTGACAATTCAAATTTTGTTTGCTTCGTTCGACTTCAGATCTTTGAATCATTTGTTCCTTTGCTCGAATTCTTTCTCACTTTGTTCTCTTTTTTTTTTCTTTTTTTTTTGGAGGTGGCAACAAAGAAATAAAGAATCGAAAACAATACAAGACCAACGATTGAACAAAATGACTCGATCACTCAATACAAATAAGAATAACTAAAGCAACTTGACTAAAACAAACGTAAAAGTGTTCAATCCGGTCAAGCCAAAACTTACGTAGCCAAGAAAAGGGGTTTCTTAAGTCGTCACCAACTGAAACAAAGATGGGTAATCACAGTACTTCCCTTCTTTCTCTCTCTCTCTCTCTCTTTTTTTTTTGACAACAATTGAAAAATAAAACCAAAAACACAGACTAAATAGGAATTAAAAAAAATAAAAAAAAGAAGGAAAGAAAGAACAACTAAACTAAACAAAGATGAACTAAACTAAACCAAAGCAAAGCAACTAAACAAAAGGTAAAATTAAACGTCCACAAATAAAATCGCAACCGGTTCCCAGTCTAAACAAATACAAATACCTCACTTTGTAAACACAACTAGGGAGTCACGCCCAAACTAAACCTCGAGTACTCTACCTCTCAGCAAATAAATGAACTACAGACCCCACACTCCTAATACAAACTTCATATAACATGACAATGATATAACTCACACACCTTTTATTCTCAAAAGCCCAAAATAGGACCCAAAAAAAAAACTCAGGAATTCATGCCCTAATCAAGTCCAACCCATGAATCAATTCCAAGTTTCCAGAAGAAGAAAACAAAAAGAAAGGATCTCACGCCCAATAAAATTCCCTTTCTTTCTTAACACCGCACAAGAACTTGACCGAGATTGAGGATGCGGTTCGCTCTTTTTTTTTTTTTTTTTTTTGCGATTAAGGGTTCGAGCTAGAATTCGGTGGTGAATTCCCAATACCAAGCTTTCGGATTGGTTTCAGAAATTTGGGCTTGGACTCGATTGGGGGATTTTGATAGCGGTGATGCTCAATTGGGTTGTGGTACGGTGAAGTGGGTATGCTTGGCTTGTAGCAGGGAAATACAAGAAGGAGGAAGACGGTTTGAGGATGAAAGTGGGAAACTTTTGTTTGCTGTGGTGGTGACTGAAGGTAGGGGAGATGAGGTATTCGTGGATTTTGGGTTTGAAATCAGGTTGCGGTCAAATTTTTTTTTTTTGTTGATTCTCGGTTCCTCTTTTTTTTAAAAAATAAAATCCGAATTGGGTTCGGTGATGAACGGATTGTGGTTGAAGATCAGTTCGGTGATTTGTGGAACGATGCTAGCTGACTATGATTGGAACGTTGATTTGGTTGTATTAAGGTGGCGTTTGAAGAATGGTGGTATGAATTGTAAGGAGATTGGCGGATGGTATGTGCGATAGTGAGGATCTTGTGGATTGATGCTGCTGTGGGTTTAGACAGGGATGATTGTGAACTAGGGAAAATAAAGTTTGATTGGATGAGGGGTGATCTGCTTTGATGGTGGATGGACGTGGCTTATTGACTGAGGATGGTAGTGGGTATTGACAGACGTTGTGGTGGTTTTTTTTTTTTGAAGGGTGATGCAATTTTGAAAGTTGATCGGGAAAGTGTATGAAATAATAGAGATGGTGAGAAAGGACGGCAGAAGAAATATAAAGAAGTAGAGAATTTGTGATTTTTTTTTAATGTGTTAAAGAGAGAAGAGTTTGTAAAAGAAAGAAATGAATGAGAATGAGAAATAAAAGGAAAGAAATTGGGAAAAATTGGCAACTATTTTTTTTTTGAAAAGAAATTGTAAAAACAAGGAAAGAGATTAAGGAAAAAAAAAGAATAAAAGACAAAACTAGCAAGATATTTTTTCTTGTTTTTGGAGATTGCAATGTCAATAAATAACATCAAATCTGCCAATCAAGAGGTTTTTTTTCTTCTTTACTAAACAAAAACAACAACAAAAAATAAAATAAAAAAACTAACACGAATCAGAAATTAAATAAATAATAAAATTCAATTGTTACCTCCCCGGCAACGGCGCCAAGAACTTGATCGACGCTAGTCTATGAATTAGAAAAGCGCGACATCTATAATAAATTCTGCAAGCATACAGGTGTGTAGCATACAGGTCGAACACAGGGAGGTGAACTAAATCAAATTATTTATCTAATCTCTTGGGCGTGTTAGAAGAAGCCGGAGGTTGATTTTGCAAAACAAAATAAAAAGTGAAACTACAATTAAAAGATGCAATTAAATTTACTGCAGATTCGAATCTAATCAGATCTGTAATAAATTCAACGATAAAGATAAAATAGAACAATGGAAATAAAATTGCAGAACAGAATTAAACGAACAGAAAATAACAATTAGGATTACCGCTGAATCTAATCAGACGGTCAATCACTAATGAAAAGAAATGCAAAATACAAATAGTGTTCTACCGAATCTAATCGTGTAGACAACACTAATTGCTAAGAAATAGAAAATTGCATAAAATAAAAAGAAAATTGAGTTTTATTAATGAAGAAGAGAATAGAATGAGATATATGATAGGATGGTGGCTACAATGCCATTACAAGGGTATATATATAGGGTAGATAGACAAACCCTAACCCTAATGATAACTGGGCCTGGTCATTACATCACTAATTAGTTTACAATGAGAACATAAATGAGCCTTAGATAAATAAAGCAAATTTGGGCCTTTTCTCTTTTCCTCTTCCTTCCTTGATACTTCTTCATTGATTTGTGATGTGCAAAGCCTTGTTATCAATCCTTTTCTTGTCCAACAACAACTAGATGTGATATCTTCATCTACAATTCTTCAAAATGCAAATACACAGCAAATTGAACTCTATTTTTCTACATTTCTGGTTGCATGCGGACTGGGTTGGAATATCTGTAAAAGTAACAAAACAATACCCAAGTAATATTTATTTATATACAAAAGATAAGATATAAGAGCATAAAATAAACACATTTCTATGTCAATCACAAATAAACAAACAGATAATATATTTTTGAGGAATCCAGTTGGATCCCTCCAACCTGTTTTCCTGCATCCACAGACGTTAGTCAACATAGTAATACCCATCCTACTTCGAGGCAGGATATCACGGTATGAAGGTCGTCCACTAATATATATTTGTGGGGCGCATAGGGAAATCATCCGCTATGAAACTGCGGGCATCCGCTAATGAGACAGCTGGAACAATCCAATCATCAACCCAATATATATATATATAATAGTCAACCCTAAATAACTAATATATTTAAATCAACCACAAAGCATTCAAACAAGCAACAACAATTATTTTTACCGAATAAAAATAATTCTAAATAATAGGTGAGTGAGATTTACTCACCGTGATTCTATTTTTGCTGAATACCCAATGAAGGCAATTATATAGTTTTCACAGTGATTTCTCCAATGTCTGTTTTCAAATGTAAAATAATACAAATAAAATTTCAGTTATTGAATTAGACCAATTTAATTTAATTAATTTCCCATGTATAACCCAATTCCAAAAAAAAAATCTTAATTTTACTTAAATGATTAATCCATACATTTTATTTTATTTTTACTAACTAATTTCCTTTATATACTAATTATATAAACGATTTTTTTATATAAACTAATTTCTTTTTAAAATTTGAATTTAGGAATAAATAAATAAATTTACCTTAATTCTATGTCTGCTCCATTTTGATTCACAGATCGAACACCTTTCTCCACCGCTGAACCCCTCGACTAATTGCTTGTACCTTCTCACAAACCAATTATCAAACTCACAGTATCACCACAGTTCCATCCTCTTGTACATTCGCACTCAAAATCTCCTCAACCATCCATATCATCTGTCGCACCACCTACAGCAACCAACGCCATCCGTCTTGACCCTCTTACGAACGACAGACACCACGCACCACTTCCAATCTACCCACATCGCGATTTCCAGTTCGGCCCCTCCTACATCGACCCCATCGCGATATCGAGCTCACATTACAGGACACATCGTGACTTTAAGTGACACTCCCCCTTTACAACGACTTCGACTCCACAACAACCCTAAAACGACCCAAAGTCATCGCGACTTCGAGCTGCTTCAATTCGAACCACGGATTATCAATTTCAACCCTTACAACTCCTTCGACAACATATAAGCCAAGGGCGATTTAAACCCTAACGTTTGAAATAAAACTGTCGAACCAAATCTCGAGCTTTCTATTTTATGTCGAGCTTCAGGGATTCGAACAAAGTGTTTGAGTTGATTTTGAAGAGTGACCATTATTTTTATTTCTGAAAAGGGAGGCCCGCCTTTGTTTTTCATTGATTTCGATTGCAAAGGAAATAAAAATGTTAAATCCTTGTTATAAAAGAACGACCATTTTAATTTGTTTTGAAGCTATCAGTTTTGATTTACTTATAGAGTGCACAGATGGAAGAAAAAGAGGCCACGATTTCTTTTTGTTCTTGCAGTTTTGAAATGAACAGCAAGGCTATCCTTGTTGCTCTATTCATGTCCACAAGAAAAAATGATTTATCATATTTTATTTTGTTTTTAATTAGTTTGGATCCGGTACCCTTAAATTAAAATTACCCATGACTCCGAACTCCTTTCTGAACCCAACAACAGTCCTTCCTAAGCTTAAACCACCATTCTGAACCCACTGGGGCGGGTTTCAAAGCTCCATTTAACCGTATGGGGAAGATATTAATTTAAATTGATATATTTTAAATTCAAAACAAATAAATTCCTTGATAATAAATTATTATTATCGCTTTTATATTCAAACAGAGCTGACACTGATCATCTGAATCATTTCGATTCAGTTTTAACTTTCGAATTAAACTAGATTTGTTTTCGTATTACGATTATCCAATATACTCGATATTAAATCGAAATCGATTATTAAATCGATAACTCAATATAAAATTCTATTTATATTATAAACTCAATATTTAAATGATATTAAATATTTAAAATAAACTATTCGAAAATCCGGGTTGTTACATTCTTCCCCCCTTAAAAGAATTTCGTCCCCGAAATTACTAAGGTAGGAAAAATGCTATAAACCTATTACTTTTCAAAATCTCACTTATGTTGAAACTCAACACTTCACATTTCAACAAATTTAATTCCACCCAAAACTTTTGGTTTTCATTCATTTTAATTCAAATGATCTACAATCAAGATAGTCACATCCAATTCATATATATTTCAATTCATATGTATTCAAATTGATTCAAGTCAATTTATTTATTTCGACTTATTTAACTAACCTAAGTTAATTTAAATTCCAAAATCCAAATATCTGGGTTTTTAGTCCAAATTCTCATAAAATCATACAAATGTATACCTATATTTATAACCCATCATAATTTCAAAACATTTGAATTTTCAACTAACTTGTTTTCTTTCAAACAAATTCCATCAAAACTTTTCCAAGATAGCAACCCATCACTTAGAAACTCGAAAATGAACACTGATGATGTCGCGATCATTATCAGAATTATCTCCCAGCCACTGAAGTGAGTTCAGTGCTTTAACACTTTCAGAATCCATTAAAAAATTGTTTTTATTCAAATTATTCAAACACAAAGCTATATTGTTCTAATATACTTCAGAAAATATTTTCAAACTTCCAAGGATTTAAATTTCAAATTCTGGTTTGAATTCAATTTTAATTCATCTCATTTGTATATATCTCATTCATATACAATTTTATTTGGTTACATATAACCATTTCAATTTTATAATCTAATTTGATTAAAATATTAACATTCAACACATCTATATACTAGAATAATTTAAGAAAATTATTCCTTTTTCTATCAAAATAGAATTTTGAGTAAAATTATTTCGTTTACCCACTTAAAACAATATCGTGTTCAATCTTCTGTTCAAGTATTTACAAGCTCTTATCGATGTCGTGGCATCCCACGATTTGATCAGAATTCATAAACCACTCAACAGATTAGCCAACACAATATAAAATAACTTTAATATCACTTTACAAATACGCGCTCTCGTATATATACACTCAACTCATTCTAGGATACTGCTGACCCTATCTCTAAATAGCACATAACACACAAGCCTAGGTATTCGCTCAACCTAAGCTCTGATACCAACTGTAATGGCCTGCAAATCCATAATATCATAGTTGACTACATACATCATACATCCAACCCAAATATCACGAAAATACGAATCATTTTTTTAGAAGAAAAAGGTAGAAGAAGAACAGAAATAACAACACAGAATCTCACATCGCAGTGGAACAAAATATAATATATCATAACTTTTGAAATAAAAAAATTCAACTGTATAACATACACTTATCAGAGTACAACACTTACAACACAACGGAACAAAACTCTATATAACTAACGCTGAAGCCTCCTGCTCCAAGCTCCTTTAGATAGATCTGTAAATCCTAAACTACTTGACTGCCCATACAAATATAGGCACCCAAGAGTTTAGGTAGAACAGAACAAAATAAATTCCAGGTCAGTCATGGGACTGGTATGAGTAAACAATTTAAAACAGTTTCAGAAACTAAATGATATCTCATAAGACCACGCCGTATCACACGGAACGGGTTTTTCCCTTATGAAAATCCAAAACACTTGATTTAGCTTTCAAAATTCTTTTGAAAGAAAAGGATAATCTTTATATCAAAACTCTTTTGATATTATAATAATGTCTAAATCAAGTAAATAACAATCTAGTGGAACGTTTGCATCTCACGTTCCACATATATAATATACAATCATAAACCACGGGCACTTATTGGATATTTGATTTCCAACTATGACAAGGTATGGAACCACCTGCCGCTGGTGTATCTCTAGAGGAGAATACACCGAGTTCAACAAGAACATCTTGCAACTCAGCCACACATGACCAACCACTCATTTCGCTTGAGTGTATTGAATGTATATCACCAACGGTTGGGATCAGCAACCGTTTCCCTAATGGGATAGCATCAAATAGAATAAGGAATTAAATGAATCTTTAGATAGGTGATGATACACCCTAATGGAAGCTACCCACACAGCCATGCTGCCTGCCCGATTTTTGTCATTTCCCGGTTGTTAAGGCCAAAGGCTACGATTACTTTCCATTCATTGATAACACGATCACTTTGAATGGCACATTATCAGATATGTTAATCATTAATTGGGTTTACACAAATATTCTGGATATTATGCTAAGGGAATAAATCCGTTGCCACCATATATATTTATACATACCAATATATTCGATCATTGGAAATACTTTGTCATACATTCGTCCATATACGTTCATTCTGGGATTGAACGAAACCGAAGGCACAATTTCCATTAATAGAAAAAGCCCTTGCACTCTACTTCGTCTTCGATTTTCTTCATATAATCTGATTGCAACGCAACTACCAATACGGAGTGGTTCTCGGATAATAATCCAACCGGTCTCTCCATATTGACAACGATATTGGCAAACACTTCGATAGTCGGTTATTTAACAATAAAAAAAAACATCCATTCAAACATCAAACAATCACCGGGCCCATTAATTAATATTTCATTTATTAAATCACTTCTCCATTTCCTTATCGATATTCGTTAACACGATATTTTTGACAATCATCTTGGTCCTTTTCGCTATTTGGATAACATTTCCATATACTGCCTCCTTTTATATTCAATACGTAGAAAATATATTCTATTTATAATTGGAAAATATTCCAATTACTTATCTCTTTCCCGACCATTCATTTTTAGACTTAGGAAATATTCATAATCATATTTCCAAACTTCCACTTCTTCGGGTTAAAACTAATGTTGTGTAAAACATCGTTACGACAACCCAAAACACTGCATTCAACTAACTCTTATTCAAACATTTCTCTTCGAGACTGGATCTTACAATTTATCGATTAAAAATGAAATCAATCAAGTTGGGGTATAACTACCTCTCAGACCTTGACTGAAAACATCCTTAACTTCAAAATGGACAAGACCACTTACCTCGAATAATTAACATCATATAAAACCAATTCTCCATTTTTAAAACGTATATACAATTCCTTTTCTATTTCTCGATTATCGCTTTCCTTTTTGTTTATAACATTCTATTTTCAAGTTCATTTTCCTATCGAATTATATATATATATATATATATATATATATATATATATATATATATATCGATACAGTGATTTCTAACTATCAAAATTTCTTAAAAATATTCTAACTCCTTAAGTTCCCAGAAAATTCGCCATAACCTCCTTTGTACGGGGTTACTGGAAAAAGTCAAACCTTGCCACACAGGCCTCTCCATTCAAAAATAAAAATAAAAAGCCAAGCGGCTAGCCGATACGGCGCATAAAAACCCATATGTGAATTAAATACATACCTTTTGTCGGGCATTATATATATATATATATATATATATATATCTTCAGTAACTTCATTCCATACCTATCTAATACATACTTATTCAATTCCAATTTATTCCAACTTAATCCAATCGTTTTAACTCAGTTCGTTAATTTAGTTGCTAATTAACTCCTTTGCCTATTTCACTTTTATATTTGAACATAACATGTTCAAATATATTTTAACTTGTTTACAACTAATTGAACTCCATTTTCAACTTACGTTTCATATTCAATTTTGAATATAAGTTCTGAAATCCCATTTTCCTTTCAAAGTTCAACTTCAATTAAAAATTCCATTAACTAATTTCTATTTAACTTTTTGCCTATTTCACTTTTTGTTTGAACATAACATGTTCAAATATAACTTTAACTTACTTAAAATCAATCCAATTCCATTCTGATAAACTCAGGTTTCATATTTGATTCGAATATGAATCCACAAGTTTAATTTACTTATTCAAAGCTGAACTCAGTCTTAAACTTAATTAACCAATTCTTCTTTTACTTAGTTAATTCTATTCAACAATCAAAAATATGATTTTCGTTTCAGAAATCATTTCATTTACTTCACTTGGGTTCATATTCATGTTATAACTCAAGTCCAGATTTATATGATAAAAATCTAAGTTTTTATTTGCTCAAAATCCCTTTATTTATTTATATAATCCATTATGGTTTAATAACGGCTATGGCGCTGCTTTTCTAAAAATTTGATTTTGACATAACTCAAAATCTATCAGACGAAATCCAAATTTTTCTCTTCCATTAGAAAACTATTATCCAATTGGTCCTGACGGTTCTTGTTTCAAAGAATTCCGACTTAATTTGACTTCTATATACTCAATTGAGGTTCGAATTGCCAATTTACGAACTACCACGCCGCGGCGAGTTCGTTTTAATTATGTTTATGTATATAAACTTTTAAATTTTGTTTAAAATAAATTCAACTCCATTCTGATATATATTTAATATATATCAAATCCAATTTTCCAATTCAACAAAATATTTCCGGTCTTCTAAAATTTGTCGTTTTCCCATAACTCCGAAATAAATTTATTTGTACTTCGATCTTCTATATTCAAATTCCATTTCAATTCTATTTGAATTTCCTATATTCAAATTCCATTTCAATTCTATTTGAATTCTATATTCAAATTCTATATTTAAATTCTCTTTATTCAAATTCCATTTGAATTTTCTTTGAATTTTCTATATTCAAATTCTGTTTCAATTTCTATATTCAAATTCTATTACAATTCTCTTTATTTAAATTCTATTACAATTCTCTTTATTCAAATTTTATTACAATTCTCTTTATTCAAATTCTATTTGAATTCTCTTTATTCAAATTCTGTTACAATTCTTTTTATTCAAATTATATTTGAATTCTCTTTATTCAAATTCATACTTGAATTTAAAGTTACCAATTATCTCTTGATAATTTATTCACCAAATTATAAACATTCTTTATAAATTTACTTGTTTTACATTTAAACAAGTTCATTTCGAAATCTATTTATAACCAAAATCTTATTTAAAACCAAAATCTTATTTAATTTAACTTTTATTTAAATAAATTCGAATTAATCGAAATTAAAAATCCTAAATCCTTACGGATTTATTTTAGTTTAGTTTTTATTCTGAACATCAGAATAAATTTCCATCGTTTATTTCTTTAAAACGATTTTCCCATTTCTATTTTAAATTCATATTTGAATTTTAATATTCCAATTATCCAAATTATAATTTTTCCACTTTATTTATAAACACTGTTATTAAACAAGTCTCGCTTTCAAATAAAATATTTCATCTTTGGAGAAATATATTTCCCTTCCCAAAGTCACACTTGTATTTCTATTTTCTGAATTATCCAATGATAATTCATTTAACTTTATTTATAAACTTCGTTTATAAATGAACTACTTGTTTTTATTCTTTAAAACAAGTTAATATTTCTATTCTATTCGAAATTTCAAATTCTATTTTAGAAAAATAGAATTTCCTTTTTAAAACTGGAGATTTCCTTTTCACGATATTTTAAATATCAACATTTAGGCCCAGTGATATTTAAACACCAAACAACCAATTATTTATTTCAGGTTTTCTAACACATCATATATGACAGTATATATGCAAACACATAAACAAACAGATAATATATTTTTGAGGAATCCAGCTGGATCCCTCCAACCTGTTTTCCTGCATCCACAGACGTTAGTCAACATAGTAAAACCCATCTTGCTTCGAGGCAGGATATCGCGGTATGAAGGTCATCCACTAATATATATTTGTGGGGCGCATAGGGAAATCATCTGCTATGAAACTGCGGGCATCCGCTAATGAGACTGCGGGAACGATCCAATCATCAACCCAATATATATATAATAGTTAACCCTAAATAACTAATATATTTAAATCAACCAGAAAGCATTCAAACAAGCAACAACAATTATTTTTACCGAGTAAAAATAATTCTAAATAACAGGTGAGTGAGATTTACTCACCGTGATTTTATTTTTGCTGAATACCCAATGAAGCCAATTATATAGATTTCACAGTGATTTCTCCAACGTCTATTTTCAAATGTAAAATAATACAAATAAAATTTTAGTTATTGAATTAGACTAATTTAATTTGATTAATTTTCCATGTATAACCCAATTCCAAAAAAAATCTTAATTTTACTTAAAATGTTTAATCTATACATTTTATTTTATTTTTACTAACTAATTTCCTTTATATACTAATTATATAAACCATTTTATTTTTTTATATAAAATAGTTTCTTTTTAAAATTTGAATTTAGAAATAAATAAATAAAATTACCTTAATTCTATGTCTGCTCCATTTCGATTCACAGATCGAACACCTTTCTCCACCGCTAAACCCCTCGACTAATTGCTTGTACCTTCTCACAAACCAATTATCAAACTCACAGTATCACCACAGTTCCATCCTCTTGTACATTCGCACTCCAAATCTCCTCAACCATCCATATCATCTGTCGCACCACCTACAGCAACCAACGCCATCCATCTTGACCCTCTTACGAACGACAGACACCACACACCACTTCCAATCCACCCACATCGCGATTTCCAGTTTGCCCCCTCCTACATCGACCCCATCACGATATCGAGCTCACACTACAGGATAGATCGCGACTTCAAGTGACACCCCCCTCGAGAACGACTTCACCTCCACGACAACCCTAAAACGACCCAAAGTCATCGCGACTTCGAGATGCTTCAATTTGAACCACGGATTATCAATTTCAACCCTTACAACTCCTTCGACAACACATAAGCTAAGGACGATTTAAACCCTAACGTTTGAAATAAAACCGTCGAACCAAATCTCGAGCTTTCTATTTTATGTCGAGCTTCAGGGATTCGAACAAAGTGTTTGAGTTGATTTTGAAGAGTGACCATTATTTTTATTTCTAAAAAGGGAGACCCACCTTTATTTTTCATTGATTTCGATTGCAAAGGAAATGAAAATGTTAAATTCTCGTAATAAAAGAACGACCATTTTAATTTGTTTTGAAGCTTTCAGTTTTGATTTACTTATAGAGTGCACAGATGGAAGAAAAAGAGGCCACGATTTCTTTTTGTTCTTGCGGTTTTGAAATGAACAGCAAGGCTATCATTGTTGCTCTGTTCATGTCCACAAGAAAAAATGATTTATCATATTTTATTTTGTTTTTAATTAGTTTGGATCCGGTACTCTTAAATTAAAATACCCCATGACTCCGAACTCCTTTCTGAACCCAACAACAGTCCTTCCTAAGCTTAACCACCGTTCTGAACCCACTGGGGCGGGTTTCAAAGCTCCATTTAACCGTATGGGGGAAGATATTAATTTAAATCGATATATTTTAAATTCAAAACAAATAAATTCCTTGACAATAAATTATTATTATCGCTTTTATATTCAAAAAGAACTGACACTGATCATTTGAATCATTTCGATTCAGTTTTAGCTTTCGAATTAAACTAGATTTGTTTTCGTATTATGATTATCCAATATACTCGATATTAAATCGAAATTGATTATTAAATCGATAACTCAATATAAAAATCTATTTATATTATAAATCAATATTTAAACGATATTAAATATTTAAAATAAAATGTTCGAAAATCCGGGTCGTTACAGTATCCATTTAATTTTCGGATATCGGATATCCATATCTGCTTAATTTTCAGATACGGATGGATATCAGATATTTATCCACTCCATCAGTAATTAATAAATCTATGAGTATAAATAAAAAAAATTGGATCAACATAAGATAATTTTTATACTAGTGTTTATAAAAAACTAGGAAATAAAGAAATGTGATGATGAAACATTGTTTTATACTGATATCCATAAGCATATCCAAAAACATTCCATAATTAAACACTAAAACTATCATTTTTCACTAAAAATAGACAAAAATTTATATCATAGTAACATCCAACAGTTACAAAATAATTATTAATTCTATTTATCTGTTTTGCATTATATATATTACACCAATTAGTCGAACGAATATTTTTTGGATACAAATACCACTATGACAATATCCGTATCTGAAAAGCTTTTCGGATATTGGATATTTGTATCCGCTTTTCGGATGTAATAACCCGGAAATCTGGGCCAGTTTAAATTTTTTATTTTGGCAATTTTAGCGAATTTTGAAGATTTAAAATAGATTATTTTAAATAATAACGACGAGAAATTTATTTTGAATAGAATTCGAACGAATATACTTATATAGATCGTCGTTAGAATATAAATATTTATTTTAAATTATAAAAGGAATTGAAAATGGCCCGGTAGTTCGATAATTCGATTTCAAACTTCAAATGAATGTACCGGGTGCAAAATAAGCCGTATTTTAGTGAAACCAAAAATATTTGAATCTATTGGTGAATATCTTTCCAACGAATCCGAAAAATCGAAATTTCATAGCGGGGATAAAAAGATATGTCCAGTTGAAAATTCTGAATAGTCGCTATGGAATTCAGGCCCTTAAAAATGGAAATTTTGCAAACGACCTCAGATTTTGACGAAACCACTTTTGTTAGATCCGTGATGTCAAGTTATTGCTAGATGCCAATTTTCATAATTTTTCGAATCAATATGTGAGCGTGGCAAAGGAAAACGCGTTTGACCAGTTTTAGTTGATTTTAATCGACGGGAAAATGGCCATTTTTCAAACGGTCTCAGAATTTGACGAAACTAGTTTTGTTAGGACCGTATCGTCAATATGAAGCTAGAAAATATTTTTCGGGAATTTTTCGAGTTAGTATGTGACCCCAGTATTCAATATATAGAGTTATATGTTGATTTTAACGAAAACTGATCGAAACAATTGAACCAGCTTACGATACATATCCCATTGTGTTCGGAATGGGCGTATTACGCTATGGACGAAAGTCGACGGGTTTGATTTCGAGTTCATATGAAAAGTCAACCTAGGAGAGAGAAAATAAATAAAATAAAATATAAAAATATTCCCCATTCCATCTCCTTTAATTCCTCTGCCCCCCTTTTCATCTTCGTTCAGATAAAAAAAATGCTCTACCCCTCGCCGTCGATGGTGGCGCCGCCACCCTCCCTCGGATTCGCCTCCTCTCCGATCAACCACACCCACCTGTGCCGCCTTCTCGCCTTCCTCCCCCTCTACTGATCGACATCGCCCCCCTATTTCCCTCTCTTCAACCTCCACCGCCCCCAAATCCACCACCAGACACCCCACCGCCCCCTTTTGCTCCGATCTGCCCCCCTGCGACGACCTCGAGCCACGTTCAAACCCCCCCGCTTCACGATGCAACCACCGATTTGACCACCTCCGACACCCCCCTGACAACCGCCGTTCACTCCAGCGTCCCCGCCTCCAACTGAGCAGCTCTCCTCCCCCTTTTAATAGCAAATGTGAGTCATTTCATTTAATTTCTTCTAGGTAATTCATTTAGTAAATTTGGAAAATAAACATGATTTTAAAAATCTGACTTTTTATATAATAGGATTGTTTTAAAAATGTATTTTATATATGTAAATAGGTTGGTACACAAAAAATGTGATTTTTGTTTATAGGTAAATATAAAGTTACGATTTTTATTTATATAAAGGATCGTTAAAAATACGACTTCATTAAATAGAAAATGTGATTTTATTAAACTAGGAAAAACAAGATTTTTCATTTGTGTAGAACGGAATTAGAAATATGGTTTTTACATATAGTTTTGAGGTTAAAAATATAATTTTTATTATATAGGAAAGTTAAAAATATAATTTTTATAATATAGGAAAGTTAAAAGTATAATTTTTATACTAGTGGCGTGTTAACAATATAATTTTTATATAGTTATAATAATAAAAATTCAATCTTTATATTAGAAGCGACATAAAAATATAATCTTTTATATTGTAGAAGTATAAAAATGTGATTTTTATATATTGAATAGCAAAGTATAAAAATGTGATTTTTATATATTGAATAGCAAAGTAAAAATTCGATTTTTATATATTGAATAGCAAAGTAAAAATTCGATTTTTATATATTGAATAGCGAAGTAAAAATTCGATTTTTATATATTGAATAGCAAAGTAAAAATTCGATTTTTATATATCGAATAGCGAAGTAAAAATGTGATTTTTACATATGTAGAGAATACGGGCAAAGAAAGTGACAAGAGGCAAGAACGGCGAAGATTTCTACATTTGAAGAGTCGTGGGATTGGATTGGCTAATCGGTGAGAACTTCTCACTTTTAAATTTATTTCTAGTTGAAACATATATTAGGATGCAGACGGTGTTTAGTAGCACCCGACACCCGTCGTCCACAGACCATGGACGGCTTGTATGCTTGTTTGTTTGATTTTGATGCGTAGTTGATTGTGTGATGTGAAATAAAATATCTATATAGTTGAAATAAAATATTTTATAATGGAAAATATTTTATAGTTAAAAATGGAATTTTTAACGTATATATGAAATGAAATAAAAATAAACAAAACGGACAATTTGTTTATATAAACACATTTGACTGATATAGATTGGGACGATAAATTTTACACATCGCCCAGCTGCACAAATAAAATCAGTGTTTGATTGTTTGAAACCCCACATGGGTATTGGGATGATTGATGACATACACTAATCCCAATAATTAGTTGTATGTCGATCGATTGATTGACAGGCTGTTATAAGCGTTAAATATTTATATTTTATGCTTATACAGTGTAGAACGCACTCTGGATGATGGTTGATTATCATTGTTATTTTGTACATGTGTTCTAGAAAATCCATATAATTAACATTATATGGTAATTGATTGGGCCTCATTCCAGTTTTGAAAAAGAAATATTTGAATAGAAATATTTAAAATATAAAAATTTGAAATAGAATATTTGAAAATAAAAATATATGAAGCCGTGTTGATTAGATTGACGCCATTTTGACGTGAACGATATTTATATCGATTTTATTCATTTTATAATGAATATCGAAAGTGATTTCAAAATCTGATATTTTGAAAAGAATTGAAATTCGAATTGAAATTGAATAGAAACGAATTCGAATTGAAATTGAATAGAAACGAATTCGAATTGAAATTGAATAGAAACGAATTCGAATTGAAATTGAATAGAAACGAATTCGAATTGAAATTGAATAGAAATGAATTCGAACTGAAACTGTATAGAAATGAATTCAAATTGAAATCGAATGGAAATGAATTCGAATTGAAATCGAATAGAAATGAATTCAAATTGAATTGAAAACGAACTGAAATTGAATTAGAAATCAATTTGAATTGAAATCAATTTGAAATGAATTTAAAACGAATTTATATTGGAATATTCAATTTTGATTTGAAATTGAATATGAAGTTGAAACCGTTTTGAAAATGAATTTAAAACGATTTATAAAGCATGTTTTGAATTGAAATCGACGAAGTATATATTATATATATTATATATATAATAGAATGGCCTGAATAGAACGCGCCGCGCCGCGACAGTTCGCGAATTTCGACCATTGACTTCGAGCGGATATTACGGGAGATCCGATCGTCGGATTCTCCTAAAACCGGAACCGTTGGGTTCGTATCGAAAAGATCTTTCTAACGAATATTAGAAATTTGAAATCTAAAGGTTGGATTTGGAATTATGCCCAAATCAAATTTGGAAAAGGTCGTTGTAAGTGCAGTTCGATGACCGTTGATGGAAATCGACTGTACGGGCCTTGATAAAATTGTTAAAAATATCAATAATTTGTGTAAAATCATAAGAAATGATTTGGGAAGAATTGGGATGAAAAACTCCATATTTGAAAAGATAAAAATAGTTTTTTATCGAAATGAACTAGTTTTGAACTAGAATAGTAATTTATTTATTTTTAAAATAAATAAAGTGAGTTTGAAATGGTTTTCAAATATAACCAGAACTTCCAATAATTGAATTGGAATGGATTTGAATCGGAATTGTCTTTGGAATATTTCGATGTTGGATTTCGTGATCATACAGATGTTGTTAGGGAAATTTGAAAGATATAGATGTATATATCGTTATTTCCAATACGATATCTGTTGGTCGTAGAATTTGATATTGAATATAAGCCGATATATTTTCTATTCAGAGCCTTGTATTTAATATCAAATGTGATTTGGGTTTGTCGTGAATGGTGTCTTCATTAACACTGTTCTTAAGCCCAGTGGAGAAAATGATTAAATCTTTTTAGTTAGATTTAATGAAGTGTACCAATTAAATGATATTTAGTTGGAATCAAATTGGTATTGATTTTTTGGTTTATCGTGAACAGTGTTTTAAATATCACTTGTTCTTTAACTCGATAATTAATGGAATGTGATTTTGGGTTTATCGTGAACCGTGTTTTAAATGACACCGATTCTTTACCCAGTTAAAGATTAAAACTAAGTGGAGTTTAATTGAATCTTTAATTAGATTGAAAAGATCGAGAATGGAGTATCACCAGTTTTGCTCCTGGCGATAGTTAAATCTTTAATTAGATTAGAACGTGAAATGGTAATTGAATTTACCGATAACCCCGTGGTGTTAGATATGAAGTATGACCAGTAGTACTTCATGGGATGAATAGGTTGGGATTGGGAAATTAAAATAAATGATTGCTTCGGTGTGGTACGCTAATCCCGACTAGTTTGAATTGATATTCAAAGGAGATTAAAGAATAAATTTAATGAATTTATCTTTGATATAATTAATGGGAGCCTTTCCCAAAATATAAGAATATTTGAATAAAAGAATATTCTGAATTGGAATGAGGCGTATGTTGTGTTTGTGTAACACGTGTTTATTATATATATACGCGAGTTGTTCAGAAAGTCCGGGTTTATCCCATTCTGAATAACTGATTCGACGTGGTGTCGAAGATGAAGACGGTGGTTGAAGACCGGAGGTCTTCACGTCATTTGGGTAATTATTGATGATCTTGATTGGGCTGTACACCCAAGAAGATGGAAACAGTTGGTGATCGTCCAGACGTACTTGGAGATCGATGGATATGCGGGGTACTAGGTGCCTCCGGTTTCGTTCAGACCCAGAACGAACTTGTAAATGGACTGTGTGTCTGACATTGGATTTTATTCTGTGTGATTGATTTCTATTAAATATATATCTGTTTGGCGGCGGAGAATTTTATTCTCTTGCTTAACGCCCTTCTCCGAGACGTACGAGCTCAGGGGTTATATATTGATGGATATCAATCGCATGGAGTGAATTGCCTGTGTGGCATGCCTAAGTGGCAGATGATCAAGGCTTTTGTTGAAAAGCAGGGTCTTGTGGTGGATGATCAAAGCACCGCCTGTGTGGCCTAGCTTTATGTAACGTGAATTCGTGAGCCTCACACCCCGGTTGTGAATCAGAAACGGGAGAGGACCTCAGGGAGGGCATGCGTTTCTTTCTAGCTAGGGTGGTGTCAGTGACCTACCAACCCTGACATTTATACACTTTTCACCTGTGTGGTTGTTGCTGTTGCGAGGCGCCTTGGTTTGATCGGACGATCCGGGTCCGATGGAGTCATTTGCTGGCTCATTTGCGCCCCAAAGGGCGGGAAAACGTAGTGTTCAGGCATTTTAATCCACATCGGTGGACCGGCCCTGGCGATCCAAGGGTCACTCGAGCTCTGATCCTGAGACATGGTAGGCTAGATTGTCTCGAATCGGTAGAGGACTATCTTTTGCCTCGGTTCATAGATGGAAATCCAATTTCCAAATACATGACTTTGCGGTTTTAATTGTAGAACCTAGTATGGCGACATGATATATGGTACCCATGCCGTCTATGATTGATACTTATGATTTGAAGTTGTTTTATACACTATGCACTTAAAATAGTATCAAAAGATTTGTTTTAAATGTACTAAGCATGTTTGGCTATTATAAGGGAAAACCCTATCCCTCGGCTTGCGTTGCATTGTGTGATAGGACCTGGGTCTTATAATAGCTTCATTTTTCTTTATTTAGCATTGCGCTGTTGTTATATGCACTGGTATTCTTGGGAGGAAACCCGTTCCGTGTTATACGACATGGTCCCTTGATTTACCGAACTTTAAAATAAAGATTAATAACTGTTTGAAGCGACCCGAACTTCCCCGGTCTCCGAAGAGATGAGAAAGAACGAATTACTGTGAGGACAAGACAAAATAGAACGCAGACGGAAGAACATTTCATTGCTATTACAACAATTCCATCAGATACAAGAATATACAGAGTATAAATGAATAAATTACATTCGATAAATATCAGAGATTTAAATACAGTACTGCAGCGGAAAAATAATACAAAGCACAACTGAAAGTAATACACGGATACAGAGCTTTCCGAGCATCGTTCCAGCTGTAAATCAGGATCCTGTGAATATAAATCTGCAAAACCAAAACTACTAGCTGCCCGTGTCGAAAATAGGGGCACCCAGAGTTTAGGTTAAAACAATAAACTCCAGGTCAGTCATGTGACTGGTGTGAGAACTAAAACAGTTATTTAAAACTCTACTTTAAAAGAGAGTAATTCAAGGGACCACGCCGTATAACACGGAACGGGTTTCCTCCCAAGAATACCAGTGCATAGAAAAGACAACGCAATGCTTTTTTGATAAATGAAGCTATTATAAGACCCAGGTCCCATCACACAATGCAACGCAAGCCGGAGGATAGGGTTTTCCCTTATAATAGCCAAACATGCTTGGTACGTTTAAAATAAATCATTTGATACTATAATAAGTGTATAGTGTCAAAACAATTTCAATCATAAATATCAATCCTAGGCGGCATGGGTACCATCTATCATGTCGCCATAGTAGGCTCTACAAATAAAACCGAAATACACGTATTGGAAATTGGATTTCCGTCATGAGTGGAGGCAAGGGGCAAGCTCCTCTCCGCTTCGAGACACTCTAGCAAATGCCTCAGGACTACACACTCTGGGTAACCCTGGGATCCTCCAAGACCAGTCCTCTCTTACGTTTGAGGATTAGTTATTCCTGAACACACGTTTCCCGGCCCTATAGGACCTATAATCGAGGCGCCTCGCATCCAAACCACAAAGGTGAAAAGTATATAAATGTCAGGGCTGGTAGGTCACTGACACCACCCATAGCTAGAAAGAAACGTCGTGCACTCCTTGGATCCTCATCCCGTTTTTGACTCATACCGAGGTGTGAGGCTCGCGAATTCACGTTATACACAAAGCTGCCACGTAGGCCGTGCTTTGATCATCAACCACAAGACTTTGCTTTTCAACAGAAGCCTTGATCCATGCAACTCAGCGTGCCACACAGGCAATTCATGCCATGCGATTGATATCTATCGATATATAACCTCTAAGCTCGTATGTCTCAGAGAAGGGCGTTAAGCAAGAGAATAAATTCTCCGTCGCCAAACAGATATATATTTAACAGAAATCAATCAACACAGAATAAAATCCAATGTCAGACACACAATCCATTTACAAGTTCGTTCTGGGTCTGAACGAAACCAAAGGCTCTTTCCTCGCATATCCATCGATCTCCAAGTACGTCTGGACGACCACCAACTGATTCCCTCATCTTGGGTGTATAGCCCAATCAAGATCATCAGTAATCACCCAAACGATGTGAAGACTTCCGGTCTTCAACCACCGTCTTCATCTTCGACTTCGTCGAATCGGTTATTCAGAATGGGTATAAACCCGGACTTTCCGAACAACCCGCGTATATTAAAAACAAATGTTACACAAACACAACATACGCCTCATGCCAATTCAGTAGCTACTAACCGTAAATCAACAAGAGAACAATTTCCCAAATATTAACCCCGAAGGCCGAAACCAACATCAGATCAATACCAGGAAACCATTCTTCTTAGCTAACCGACAGCTAGTTTCTAAATTTCATATTCTTAGGGAGAGGTTCCCATTATTTTTATCCAAGATAAATTCTTTAAAATTTATCCTTTAATCTTCCTTTGGATGTCATTTCAAACCAAATTATGGTTTTCCCAAACTAGTCGAGATTAGCGAACCACACCGAAGTAATTATTTATTTTATTTCCCAATCCCAACCTATTCATCCCATGAAGCAAAACTGGTAATACTCCATATCTAATATCACAGTGTTATCGGTAAAATTAATTACCATTTCACGTTCAAATCTGATTAAAGATTTAACTATCGCTTTGGAGCAAAACTGGTGATACTCCATCCTCGCTCACTTTCTAAATTTGATAATTTAAATTGTCAATTCACATTTCAATCTAATTGCAGATTCATTAAAACTTCTTTTTCTGGGTTAAAGAACTAGTGTCATTTAAAACACAGTTCACGATAAACCCAAATCATATTCTATTTATTATCGGGTTAAAGAACTAGTGTTATTTAAAACACCGTTCACGATAAACCCACAAATCAATTCTAATTCAGTTCCAATTTATTTATTTAAAAATAAATAGGTTTTAATTTTAGTTCAAAACTAGTTCATTTCGATAAAAATCTATTTTTATCTTTTCAAATATGGAGTTTTTCATCCCAATTTTCCCCAAATCATTTCTTATGATTTTACACAAATTATTACTATTTTTAATAATTTTATCAAGGCCCGTACAGTCGATTTCCATCAACGGCCATCGAACTGCACTTACAGCGACCTTTTTCAAATTTGATTTGGACGTATCTCCAAATCCAACCGTTAGATTTCAAATTTCTAAGGTTCGTTAGAAAGCTCTTTTCGATACGAACCCAACGGTTCCGGTTTTAGGAGAATCCGACGGTCGGACCTCCCGTAATGTCCGTTCGAAATAAATGGTCGAAATTCGCGAACTGCCGCGGCGCGGCGCGTTCTATTCAGGCCATTATATTATATATAATATATAATATATATTTCGTCGATTTCTATTTAAAACAAATTTTATAAATCGTTTTAAATTCGTTTCAAAAACAATTTCAACTTCCATTTCAATTCAAATCAAAATTGAATTCTTCCTTATAAATTCGTTTTAAAATTCATTTCTATTCAATTCAAATTTCAATTCAATTTGAATTCATTTCAATTCGGTTTCAATTCAATTCGAATTCGTTTTCAATTCAATTTGAATTATTTTTCAATTCAATTCAATTCAAATTCGTTTTCCATTCGATTCAATTCAAATTGGTTTTCTATTCGATTCAATTCAAATTGGTTTTCTATTCGATTCAATTCAAATTGGTTTTCTATTCGATTCAATTCGAATTGGTTTTCTATTCGATTCAATTCGAATTGGTTTTCTATTCGATTCAATTCGAATTGGTTTTCTATTCGATTCAATTCGAATTGGTTTTCTATTCGATTCAATTCAAATTGGTTTTCTATTCGATTCAATTCAAATTGGTTTTCTATTCGATTCAATTCAAATTCGTTTCCTATTCGATTCAATTCAAATTGGTTTTCTATTCGATTCAATTCAAATTGGTTTTCTATTCGATTCAACTCAAATTCGTTTCCTATTCGATTCAATTCAAATTGGTTTTCTATTCGATTCAATTCAAATTGGTTTTCTATTCGATTCAATTCAAATTCGTTTCCTATTCGATTCAATTCAAATTCGTTTCCTATTCGATTCAATTCAAATTGGTTTTCTATTCGATTCAATTCAAATTCGTTTCCTATTCGATTCAATTGAAATTGGTTTTCTATTCGATTCAATTTATAAAAACGAATATAATCGATATAAATATCGTTTGCGTCAAAATAGCGCATCTCTAATCAACACGGCTTTATCTATTTCAATAATCCCGTTATTCTATTCAACAAATGAATATTTATCCTATTCAATACGTGAATCTAAATATTTCGTTCAACATATGACTAATCTCAATGGATGAGTACGGTCAATACATGAACCTTTATTTTATAATGATAAAGATGTAAATTTTATTGTTAAAATATTTCGTTCAACACATGACTAATCTCAACGGATGAGTACTGTAAACACATGAACCTTTATTTTATAAAGATCTTTATTTTCTAAATTGGAATGAGGCCCAATCAATCACCATATAGCGTTAACTATATGGATTCCATACAACACATGTATATAATAGCAACGATAAATAATCAACCATCATCCAAAGTACACTACACTTTATAAGCATCAAATATAGATATCTAACGCTTATAACAGCCTGTCAATCAATCGATCGACATACAACTAATTATTGGGATTAGTGTATGCTGTATTTTATCCCAATACCCGTATGGGGTTTCAAATCAACAAACATATATTTTTATTTGTGCAGTTGGGCGATGTGTAAAATTTATCGACCCAATCAATATCAGTCAAATCAGTGTATATAAACAAATCGGCCGATTTGTTTATAAGTATTTATTTACTCACATTCACGTTAAAAATTTTATTTTTAACGATAAAATATTTTATTTTAACACATGGATTTCTATTCAGTTCATTTAAAAAATAAAAATGATATTTTTATTTTTTCTACTTATTTTAGAAAATTTCGGCGGCATAACGGCACGATACTAAAAACGGGACAAGGCCTAGCCTTATCCCCGGTCTAGTGAAGGCCCACGCCATTCACACATCAATCAAATCAATTTCAATTCACCAAACAACCAACTCCCAATCAAATAATTTAACTAATCTATGCAACCAAACAAACAAGTCCATGGTCTGTGAACGATTGTGTCGGGTGCTACTAAACACCGTCTGCATCCTAGTATATATATAACTAGAAAAAGAAATTTAAGAGTGAGAAGTTCTCACCGATAGCTAATCCAATACCACGACTCTTCTTATGTAGAAATCTTCGTCGTTCTCGCCTTTTGTCACTTTCGTTGCCCGTAGCCACTACATATGTAAAAATCGAATTTTTACTTCGCTATTCAATATATAAAAATCGAATTTTTACTTCGCTTTTCAACATATAAAAATCGTATTTTTAACCTTTCTATATTATAAAAATTATATTTTTCTAATTAAAAATTATATCTTTGACATCATAAAAACCTCATCTTGAACTTCATAAAAATATGATCTTTAACTTCAAAAAGATATAAACTTTAACTTCACAAAAATATAATCTTTTCCATTATAAAAATATAAAAATCGCATTTTTAATCATTTCCTATAGATAAGAATATAAGTTTTCATAAATAAAAATATACTCTTTTCCTTATAAAAGTATACTCTACTCATATAAACTTCTTTTATTTTTCCTAACCAAGTAAAAAGGAAAAAGAATGAAAAGAATAAAAACAAAAGTTCATTCAAAAATCAGAAACTTACAGGGTTCAATTTGGTGAAGGCTCGGCGTCGGACGCTGTAGGGCGTCGCAGGTGGATGGCTTAGGGTTCGGTGGGCTAGGGCTGAAGGTTTTCTGGCGGTTCTAGGTGGGAAGGAGGGCTCGGAGCAGTAGAGGGAGGGAACGGAGGGGGGTGCGCGAGAGGGAGGAGGAGGGGTGGTCGGCGCCGTCGCGCGAGGTGGCGGGGGAGGAGGCGATGACGAGGGGGGCGGTGGAAATCGCGTTTCAGAAGGAAAGGAGAGGAGAGAAGAGGTGCGAGGGGGATCGAAGGGGGGGGGGGACTTGGTGTGGTGGAGGAAGAGAGGAGGGCGACGCTCCCCCCATGGTGGCGCGATGAGCGGTGGGGCGGCGCTCTGCCCCCTTCCTTTTATTTTATTTGTGATTCTGTTTTGAAATGATACGGGGGGGGGGGGGGGGGGGGGTTAGAGAATAAATATAAATATATTATATTATTTTTAATTTCAAAAAGTTGACTTTTTCATACGACCTCAAAACGAGGCCCACCGCCTGTCGTTCATAGCTAATTACCCCCATTCCGAACACAATGGGATATGTATCGTAAGCTGATTCGATCATTACAATTAGTTTTCATCAAAATCAACATATACTTCTATATATTGAATTTGAACACGCATTTCAATTTACCGGGGTCACATACTAACTCTATAAATCCCAGAAAAATATTTTCTAGCTTCGTATTAACGATACGGTCCTAACAAAACTAATTTCATTGAATTCTGAGACCGTTTGAGAAATGGCCATTTTCCAGTCGATTAAATTCAACTAAAACTGGTCAAACGCGTTTTCCTTTGCCACGCTCACATATTGATTCGAAAAATTATGAAATTTGGAATCTAGCAATAACTTGACATCACGGATCCAACAAAAGTGGTTTCGTCGAAATCCGAGGTCATTTGCAAAATTCCCATTTTTAAGGGCCTGAATTCCATAGCGACTATTCAAAATTTTCAACTGGACATATCTTTTGATCCCCGCTATGAAATCTTGATTTTTCAGATTCGTTGGAAAGATATTCACAATTAGATCCTATTATTTTTAGTTTCACTAAAATCCGGATTGTTTTGCACCCGGTACATTCAATTGAAGTTTGAAATCGAATTATCGAACTACCGTGCCATTTTCAATTCCTTTTATAATTATATATAATTATTTATATTCTAACGACGGCGTATATAATATATACGTTCTAAATATATTCAAAATAAATTTCTCGTCTTTATTATTTAAAATAATTCATTTTAAATATTCAAAATTCGTTATAATTGCCAAAATAAAATTTTTAAACTGGCTCAGAATTTCCGGGTTATTACAATCTCCCCCACTTAAAACTTTTCGTCCCCGAAAAGGAACAAAGTCGAAAGTAGTTTGATTAATCAACTCTACGTTCGATCTGGCTTCCATTCTCCAAATTTTCAGTTTTTGAGAATTTTCAAAATTCTTTCAAAAATTTGGCTAACACCCTAAATTTTCGAAAAATTTCGCCATAACCTCCCCTGCACCGGGAGCCATGGAAAAATCCCGAATTTGCCATACAGGCCTTCTGATCTCAAAAAGAAAAAGAAAAAGCCAAGCGGCTAGCCAATAGGCTCATAAAATCATCATCACCCAAACAAAACAGTAAATTATAGTAAATATGTACCTATTTGTCGGGCAAACAAATTTTATTCTTCGGCTCTAGCCTCCTTGCTATGACCTGTTCAATGCAAGTACATGTATATGTAAGCAAATGTGACCAATTTCAATACAATTCAAAATTTGGTTCAATTAGGCATAATGGTTCAAAATTCAATTAGGCAACAATAATCAAACAACACAATCATCAATCAATTAGTGAATTAGAGTTTCAAATTCAAAATTTGATACATATACAAAAATCATGTTTTTGATGCCAAATCACAACAATGAATTTTATCTGTATTGGTTTTTGGTTCTCACACCAGTCTAATGGAAATATATAGAAATCACACCTTCGTCACTCGAAAATAAATACTAGTAACGCTGCAGCATTATCAGAACCATCCCCGGGCAACTAGAGTGTGATCCTATATCTATCTAGTATATTAAAACTTCGAATATATGTTCATGACGCGTATATGCAAAATCTTTATATACTCGATTGTCCAAATTCAAAATAAATAAATACTCCAATACGTATAAAATGATTTAAAGTTCAAAACAAAATTTGTTTTCATTTGAAAAATATACTCTTCACACCCGTTCTAGGATACTACTGATCCTATCTCTAACGAGTCATTCTAATTGGATATTACTAATCCAATATCTGATGAATTCTTTCGTATGGTTCTAATGTGTCTTGTTCTCGAGCTCTGTAAACCAAAGCTCTGATACCAAATGAAGCGACCCGAACTTCCCCCGTCTCCGAAGAGATGAGAAAGAACGAATTACTGTGAGGACAAGACAAAATAGAACGCAGACGGAAGAACATTTCATTGCTATTACAACAATTCCATCAGATACAAGAATATACAGAGTATAAATGAATAAATTACATTCGATAAATATCAGAGATTTAAATACAGTACTGTAGCAGAAAAATAATACAAAGCACAACTGAAAGTAATACACGGATACAGAGCTTTCCGAGCATCGTTCCAGCTGTAAATCAGGATCCTGTGAATATAAATCTGCAAAACCAAAACTACTAGCTGCCCGTGTCGAAAATAGGGGCACCCAGAGTTTAGGTCAAAACAATAAACTCTAGGTCAGTCATGTGACTGGTGTGAGAACTAAAACAGTTATTTAAAACTCTACTTTAAAAGAGAGTAATTCAAGGGACCACGCCGTATAACACGGAACGGGTTTCCTCCCAAGAATACCAGTGCATAGAAAAGACAACGCAATGCTTTTTTGAAAAATGAAGCTATTATAAGACCCAGGTCCCATCACACATTGCAACGCAAGCCGGAGGATAGGGTTTTCCCTTATAATAGCCAAACATGCTTGGTACGTTTAAAACAAATCATTTGATACTATAATAAGTGCATAGTGTCAAAACAATTTCAATCATAAATATCAATCCCAGGCGGCATGGGTACCATCTATCATGTCGCCATACTAGGCTCTACAAATAAAACCGAAATACACGTATTGGAAATTGGATTTCCGTCATGAGTGGAGGCAAGGGGCAAGCTCCTCTCCGCTTCGAGACACTCTAGCAAATGCCTCAGGACTACACACTCTGGGTAACCCTGGGATCCTCCAAGACCAGTCCTCTCTTACGTTTGAGGATTAGTTATTCCTGAACACACGTTTCCCGGCCCTATAGGACCTATAATCGAGGCGCCTCGCATCCAAACCACAAAGGTGAAAAGTACATAAATGTCAGGGCTGGTAGGTCACTGACACCACCGATAGCTAGAAAGAAACGTCGTGCACTCCTTGGGTCCTCATCCCATTTTTGACTCATACCGAGGTGTGAGGCTTGCGAATTCACGTTATACACAAAGCTGCCACGTAGGCCGTGCTTTGATCATCAACCACAAGACTTTGCTTTTCAACAGAAGCCTTGATCCATGCAACTCAGCGTGCCACACAGGCAATTCATGCCATGCGATTGATATCTATCGATATATAACCTCTAAGCTCGTATGTCTCAGAGAAGGGCGTTAAGCAAGAGAATAAATTCTCCGCCGCCAAACAGATATATATTTAACAGAAATCAATCAACACAGAGTAAAATCCAATGTCAGACACACAATCCATTTACAAGTTCATTCTGGGTCTGAACGAAACCGGAGGCTCTTTCCTCGCATATCCATCGATCTCCAAGTACGTCTGGACGACCACCAACTGATTCCCTCATCTTGGGTGTACAGCCCAATCAAGATCATCAGTAATCACCCAAACGATGTGAAGACTTCCGGTCTTCAACCACCGTCTTCATCTTCGACTTATCGTCGAATCGGTTATTCAGAATGGGTATAAACCCGGACTTTCCGAACAACCCGCGTATATTAAAAACAAATGTTACACAAACACAACATACGCCTCATTCCAATTCAGTAGCTACTAACCGTAAATCAACAAGAGAACAATTTCCCAAATATTAACCCCGAAGGCCGAAACCAACATCAGATCAATACCAGGAAACCATTCTTCTTAGCTAACCTACAACTAGTTTCTAAATTTCATATTCTTAGGGAGAGGTTCCCATTAATTTTATCCAAGATAAATTCTTTAAAATTTATCCTTTAATCTTCCTTTGGATGTCATTTCAAACCAAATTATGGTTTTCCCAAACTAGTCGAGATTAGCGAACCACACCGAAGTAATTAATTATTTTATTTCCCAATCCCAACCTATTCATCCCATGAAGCAAAACTGGTAATACTCCATATCTAATATCACAGTGTTATCGGTAAAATTAATTACCATTTCACGTTCAAATCTGATTAAAGATTTAACTATCGCTTTGGAGCAAAACTGGTGATACTCCATCCTCGCTCACTTTCTAAATTTGATAATTTAAATTGTCAATTCACATTTCAATCTAATTGCAGATTCATTAAAACTTCTTTTTCTGGGTTAAAGAACTAGTGTCATTTAAAACACAGTTCACGATAAACCCAAATCATATTCTATTTATTATCGGGTTAAAGAACTAGTGTTATTTAAAACACCGTTCATGATAAACCCACAAATCAATTCTAATTCAGTTCCAATTTATTTATTTAAAAATAAATAGGTTTTAATTTTAGTTCAAAACTAGTTCATTTCGATAAAAATCTATTTTTATCTTTTCAAATACGGAGTTTTTCATCCTAATTTTTCCCAAATCATTTCTTATGATTTTACACAAATTATTACTATTTTTAATAATTTTATCAAGGCCCGTACAGTCGATTTCCATCAACGGCCATAGAACTGCACTTACAGCGACCTTTTTCAAATTTGATTTGGACGTATCTCCAAATCCAACCGTTAGATTTCAAATTTCTAATATTCGTTAGAAAGCTCTTTTCGATACGAACCCAACGGTTCTGGTTTTAGGAGAATCCGACGGTCGGATCTCCCGTAATGTCCGTTCAAAATAAATGGTCGAAATTCGCGAACTACCGCGGCGCGGCGCGTTCTATTCAGGCCATTATATTATATATATAATATATAATATATATTTCATCGATTTCTATTTAAAACAAATTTTATAAATCGTTTTAAATTCGTTTCAAAAACAATTTCAACTTCCATTTCAATTCAAATCAAAATTGAATTCTTCCTTATAAATTCGTTTTAAAATTCATTTCTATTCAATTCAAATTTCAATTCAATTTGAATTCATTTCAATTTGGTTTCAATTCAATTCAAATTCGTTTTCAATTCAATTCGAATTGGTTTTCAATTCAATTCAATTCAAATTTGTTTTCTATTCGATTCAATTCAAATTGGTTTTCTATTCGATTCAATTCAAATTGGTTTTCTATTCGATTCAATTCAAATTGGTTTTCTGTTCGATTCAATTCAAATTGGTTTTCTATTCGATTCAATTCAAATTGGTTTTCTATTCGATTCAATTCAAATTGGTTTTCTATTCGATTCAATTCAAATTGGTTTTCTATTCGATTCAATTCAAATTGGTTTTCTATTCGATTCAATTCAAATTGGTTTTCTATTCGATTCAATTCAAATTGGTTTTCTATTCGATTCAATTCAAATTGGTATTCTATTCTATTCAATTCAAATTGGTTTTCTATTCAATTCAATTCAAATTCGTTTCCTATTCGATTCAATTCAAATTGGTTTCCTATTCGATTCAATTCAAATTGGTTTTCTATTCGATTCAATTCAAATTCGTTTCCTATTCGATTCAATTCAAATTCGTTTCGTATTCGATTCAATTCAAATTGGTTTTCTGTTCGATTCAATTCAAATTGGTTTTCTATTTGATTCAATTCAAATTCGTTTCCTATTCGATTCAATTCAAATTGGTTTTCTATTCGATTCAATTTATAAAAACGAATATAATCGATATAAATATCGTTCACGTCAAAATAGCGCATCTCTAATCAACACGGCTTTATCTATTTCAATAATCCCGTTATTCTATTCAACAAATGAATATTTATCCTATTCAATACGTGAGTCTAAATATTTCGTTCAACACATGACTAATCTCAACGGATGAGTATGGTCAATACATGAACCTTTATTTTATAATGATAAAGATGTAAATTTTATTGTTAAAATATTTCGTTCAACACATGACTAATCTCAACGGATGAGTACTGTCAACACATGAACCTTTATTTTATAAAGATCTTTATTTTCTAAATTGGAATGAGGCCCAATCAATCACCATATAGCGTTAACTATATGGATTCCATACAACACATGTATATAATAGCAACGATAAATAATCAACCATCATCCAAAGTGCACTACACTGTATAAGCATCAAATATAGATATCTAACGCTTATAATAGCCTGTCAATCAATCGATCGAGATACAACTAATTATTGGGATTAGTGTATTTTGTATTTTATCCCAATACCCGTGTGGGGTTTCAAATCAACAAACATAGATTTTTATTTGTGCAGTTGGGCGATGTGTAAAATTTATCGACCCAATCAATATCAGTCAAATCAGTGTATATAAACAAATCGGCCGATTTGTTTATAAATATTTATTTACTCACATTCACGTTAAAATTTTTATTTTTAACGATAAAATATTTTATTTTAACACATGGATTTCTATTCAGTTCATTTAAAAAATAAAAATGATATTTTTATTTTTTCTACTTATTTTAGAAAATTTCGGCGGCATAACGGCACGATACTAGAAACGGGACAAGGCCTAACCTTATCCCCGGTCTAGTGAAGGCCCACGCCATTCACACATCAATCAAATCAATTTCAATTCACCAAACAACCAACTCCCAATCAAATAATTTAACTAATCTATGCAACCAAACAAACAAGTCCATGGTCTGTGGACGATTGTGTCAGGTGCTACTAAACACCGTCTGCATCCTAATATATATATATAACTAGAAAAAGAAATTTAAGAGTGAGAAGTTCTCACCGATAGCTAATCCAATACCACGACTCTTTTTATGTAGAAATCTTTGTCGTTCTCGCCTTTTGTCACTTTCGTTGCCCGTAGCCACTACATATGTAAAAATCGATTTTTTACTTCGCTATTCAATATATAAAAATCGAATTTTTACTTCGCTATTCAATATATAAAAATCGTATTTTTAACCTTTATATATTAAAAAAATTATATTTTTCTAATTAAAAATTATATCTTTGACGTCATAAAAACCTCATCTTGAACTTCATAAAAATATGATCTTTAACTTCAAAAAGATATAAACTTTAACTTCACAAAAATATAATCTTTTCCATAATAAAAATATAAAAATCGCATTTTTAATCATTTCCTATAGATAAGAATATAAGTTTTCATAAATAAAAATATACTCTTTTCCTTATAAAAGTATACTCTACTCATATAAACTTCTTTTATTTTTCCTAACCAAGTAAAAAGGAAAAAGAAAGAAAAGAATAAAACCAATAGTTCATTCAAAAATCAGAAACTTACAGGGTTCAATTTGGTGAAGGCTCGGCGTCGGGCGCTGTAGGGCGTCGCAGGTGGATGGCTTAGGGTTCGGTGGGCTAGGACTGAAGGTTTTCTGGCGGTTCTAGGTGGGAAGGAGGGCTCAGAGCAGTAGAGGGAGGGAACAGAGGGGGGTGCGCGAGAGGGTAGAGGAGGGGTGGTCAGCGCCGTCGCGCGAGGTGGCTGGGGAGGAGGCGATGACGAGGGGGGCGGTGGCAATCGCGTTTCAGAAGGAAAGGAGAGGAGAGAAGAGGTGCGAGGGGGATCGAAGGGGGGGGGGGACTTGGTGTGGTGGAGGAAGAGAGGAGGGCGGTGCTCCCCTCCATGGCGGCGCGATGAGTGGTGGGGCGGCGCTCCTCCCCCTTCCTTTTTTTTATTTGTGATTCTGTTTTGAAATGATACGTAGGGGGGGGGTTAGAGAATAAATATAAATATATTATATTATTTTTAATTTCAAAAAGTTGACTTTTTCATACGACCTCAAAACGAGGCCCACCGCCTGTCGTTCATAGCTAATTACCCCCATTCCGAACACAATGGGATATGTATCGTAAGCTGATTCGATCATTACAATTAGTTTTCGTCAAAATCAGCATATACTTCTTTATATTGAATTTGAACACGCATTTCAATTTACCGGGGTCACATACTAACTCTATAAATCCTAGAAAAATATTTTCTAGCTACGTATTGATGATATGGTCCTAACAAAGCTAATTTCATCGAATTCTGAGACCGTTTGAGAAATGGCCATTTTCCAGTCGATTAAATTCAACTAAAACTGGTCAAACGCTTTTTCCTTTGCCACGCTCACATATTGATTCGAAAAATTATGAAATTTGGAATCTAGCAATAACTTGACATCACGGATCCAACAAAAGTGGTTTCATCGAAATCCGAGGTCGTTTGCAAAATTCCCATTTTTAAGGGCCTGAATTCCATAGCGACTATTCAGAATTTTCAACTGGACATATCTTTTGATCCCCGCTATGAAATCTTAATTTTTCGGATTCATTGGAAAGATATTCACAATTAGATCCTATTATTTTTGGTTTCACTAAAATCCGGATTGTTTTGCACCCGGTACATTCAATTGAAGTTTGAAATCGAATTATCGAACTACCGCCCCATTTTCAATTCCTTTTATAATTATATATAATTATTTATATTCTAACGACGGCGTATATAATATATACGTTCTAAATATATTCAAATAAATTTCTCGTCGTTATTATTTAAAATAATTCATTTTAAATATTCAAAATTCATTATAATTGCCAAAATAAAAAATTTATACTGGCTCAGAATTTTCGGGTTATTACACTGTTTTAGTTCTCACACCAGTCCCATGACTGACCTGGAGTTTATTGTTTTAACCTAAACTCTGGGTGCCCTGATTTGACACGGGTAGCTAGTAGTTTTGGTTTTGCAGATTTATATTCACAAGATCCTGATTTACAGCTGGAACGATACTCGCAAATCCTTGTATCCGTATATCTCCTTCAGTTGTGTACTGTGTTATTTTCCGCTGCGATGTATTTAAATGTAATTTAAATCTCTGATATTTCTGTTTAATATTTATTTATACTCTGTATATTCTTGTAATCTGATGTATTGTTGTAATATACAATGAAATGTTCTTCCGTCTGCGTTCTGTTGTGGCTTGTTCTCGAACTATCCGCGCTTTCCTCACCGGGGAAGTTACGGGTTTTCACATCGGATAATGCCGCATAATATATATTTTAACATTTTCGGACACAGATTCAGATGGATATCAGATTTTTCGGGTATTCATTGATAGCCTACGTCAAACTATTGTCAGGTTTAAAATTTCAAGTCAATTGGAATTCGTATGTAAGCGTGGTAAATTTAAATGCGTGTTCAATTTTAGTTGTAAATTAATAAGCTAAGAACAAGGTCGTTTTTCAAATGGTCTCCAAATTCGACGAAACCAGATCCATTAGAACCATATTTGTAAAACGTAGCTAGATTTCAAATTTCGTAATTTTTGGAGTCAGTATGTGGTCATGGAAAATTAGAACGTACATTTAAATTCAATATTTAACGTTATATTGAGTTATATTTTAATTTTGATAAAAATTGCTTGAAACAATCGAATAGGCTTACGAAACATATCCTATATTGTCCGAAATGATGGTATTCGGCCAGGGGTGATAGTCGTTGGGGTTCATTTGGAGTTCAGAGCATTTAACCTCATAGTTAAGTAATTAATTGAATAAAATATTAATAATATATGCTATATATAACCATCTTTTTATCAAAACCCCAAACCTAATCATTATGCGCCCTTGCTTTTTAATTGAAGGCCATAATCGTTCTAATTTCTTCACTTAAAAACTTCTAATCACTACACCTTAAGTGGGCATATTCGACACTAATGTGTGTGTTGCAAGAAAAGCGTTGCAAAAACTATGCTTTCTTTGATCTTCTGCGACAATATTCATATGTAGTTGCATTAGACGTAAATTCACTGTTGCGGTGAGAATTCTAGTGTATATACGTGCAACACCAATTGAAAGCGTTCCGTTACACAAGTTAAAAGTACACCTCATCAATCCACGTCCTCATAAACGAAAATTAACAACCTTCAATTTAAGTTGATCAATACACGTTACCCTTCCTTGTTTCCCGCTAAGATTTTCATTCCCGCGATTCTTTCATTTCTCATTTCGTTCTCACCAAATTATGAACAACAACATTTATTCTTATTTTTCAACTTAAGTCGCTTGCTCCTTTGGTACTTTTAACGAACTCGAAACTTTCCCCAAACCCTCAAATCGAAAACCTTAGTTTTTGGAAACATGAGCAACTTAGTCAAAAGCTCACTACTGTTCGGTTTTCTTCACCTTCTCCCTTGCCACGGAAACTCACTACTTTTGACGTACAGTATTACATGAGGGAGAAAAATACCAAGCCACCGGAAGAGGTTTTGTTGTTAGACATGTGCGGTTTGCAGAAAATTACAAGATGTACCCCAGGAGTCATTTTACTAAGGCTTTATAATTGATAATATTGCTAATAGTTTCCAGATTCTTAGAGAGGCTGCTAATGACTCCGTCAGCTACTTGTTCATCACAGCGTCCATGTGGTTCCTTGTGTTTACGTGGTTAGTTGCACCATTCCTGTTTAATCCATCTGGGTTTAAGTGGCAAAACATTGTTGAGGATTGAGATGATTAGACTAAATGGATTAGTAGTAGAAGGGGAATTTGTGAAGGCATTGGGAAGAGGATATGAATACTTGATGGCAGTAGTTGTTGCCTGGGCATGGTTTCCATTTGTGTCCGAGTTCCAGACCAGACTGTTCTTCTATCAAGCATTGAGCAGGGGTCTCCAGATTTCACGTATTTTGACTGTTCTTCAATCATGTATTCTGCATATGGCTTCTGTGCTAGCTTCACACAAGTAATCTCAAGTACAAATTGAGCTTATTTGATTTTCTTATCCACCATAAAGCTAAGAAAAAAATGTTTATTACTGATTTTAATGATTTGGTTCGATATTATTGCAGTATCTATTCCTAAGGTTATCTAAGTTAACAAATAGAAGTTAAATTATATTTGTTAGGAAACTATTATATAACAAAATCACGTGACATTAGGGATAACGTTGAAAGAGTAATTATATAATTTATAGCTATTGCATTTAGTTTAAATGTAACCACATTCAGTTTCGTCTAATATTACTAGTCATATTTTGGAAACCAAGATTAGCAGGTCACTAACTTTCTTGCCTAAAAACCATGCATTCCTTAAGCTCACCATCCAAAATTGCTGCAACGGACTAATATTCTGCCATAGTCAATATAATTTGGTTGAAAATAACCATAGTTATTTTGTATGCAACCCATTTGACATGATATACAATCACATTCCATTTAAAGATCCGTACGAACATTTGTTTATGCTGGATTTTGACCCACTGAAATCTCCTCATTATAAACTGGTTGTTGTTGGATGGCTAGCCTTGCTCAAAGAACTTGACTTTCATGTTTATCATTCACGAAAACACTGCTTTAAGAAGGCTGTTAAAGTTACTCCTATACAACTAATTTTTGTTCCTCCTTGGAGGAATCATGCTACATTATGGAATGGTTGCGTATGTTTGTATTGTGATTTTGCATCAGAGTATAAAGTTATAAGGATTGATGGAGTTTTGACTGGATCAGATGAGCGTACCGGTTATAAAGTTATTAAGTTTCCAATAGGAAGCGAGAAACAAACAGGAAGTAATTATTATAAGAAACCATGGGGAGGAGAGGTCAGGCCCGCCGCATGGCCTAGGAAACCAAGAGAATAGCATAGGGCAACAAATGCGATTGGGGTAACAAAATCATCTTCTTATTCAATTTTTTTTAGGTTCCAGTCTTCCTATCCGCCATCTTGTGCCTCCATCCTAGCACATCATCCTTTCCCAGTGTTTTTATCTTCGATCTTGCTACTAGGCGGTCCAGCTTCAGTAGGACTGACTACTTTTTTAGCCCATTTGTTGTTGCTAAAGATGTGGCTGAGTGAATTCCTAAAAAAGTTAGTTTTTTTGAACTATAATCTTTAGTCATGTTATGTTATTGCCTTCTTTCATTTTCAATATACGCATGTTTGGTACTGCAATGAATTTGACTTCATTCCCAATGTCAACATAATGCGTTGAAGTCATATTCAAGTGAAGAAACCATGCTTGTTTATGAACTAACATTCAAATTAGTACTTTCACTGAAGTAAGAATAATCATTTGCAGTTTTTTTGATTAGATGTGAACTTGAAAATTTTCTATTGCTAAGTTAATTCAAGAGCTTTTTAGTTCATAAAATGTGCCTTATGTCCATTATTACCATTTCCTCTAAGATATATTGTAACACCCCACCTCCGCTAGTGCCACTCTAGCAAGGACACTGGCTTTGGAGGGGCGTTAAACGAGGTAAACATGCATGCAGATATCACAAGACAGAACAAGTAAGTAAAACAGAGTAAATAAAGCAGCGGATCAAACTAGCATTTCAAAACCATAGTCAAGTTACAACAAAGTACTTGGTCATTATTTTCCAACAAACAAAGTCTAGAGAAAAGCATAAACTGGAAAACTGAAATACATAAAGTACTATCCCCAAAGTGAAGTGATGAACCATAGCTAGCTCAATGTCCAAAACCGTACATGAGCAAATCCAGTAAGCAAGCTATAAAGATCCAAGCTAAGCTCCAATGTTCCCACCCTGAGGACCTGAGGGGGGGAAAACGGAAGAAAAGAGGCGAAAGAAAACAGGTCAGTCAAAAAGACTGGTAAGCCCTAACTACTATCAGTCCATGAACTAGTAAAGTTAACTGTCATGAGAAGCTGAGATGAACATAAGGATAACAACATACTGGCATGACGATTAACTAACAAGATAGATAAAGGTGTCATCGCATAATCAAGGTTAAGTTTTGCACCATGGGTGTACTAGCATTCTAACATGTCAAGTAAAAACAAGAATTGATCCCTTGGCCCAATATCATGAGGTGGCCTAAATCAAGGTCCAACTACACGGTCTAGTTGATCGGCTCCCTATAAGCCTAACTCGTCAAGTGTCGGTATCATACGGCCCAAACATGAAATGTAGTTAAACTGCGCTAGGTCCACCCTAGGGTGTATCAAGTCCTAGGGTGTCAACCTCGGACACAAATCAAGCATGCACAGTCTAGATCTACTGGTACCCGTGCCTGATTTTCCAACTCCGGACTATGTGCACGACCATAGTCCGCCTGGACCCACACCGGCGTACCTACTCAGCCGTCGTTTTGGTCGCTTACATGTCAGCCCAGTAATCGTGCCCCACCCTAGCCTAGTCCCTAGGGTATCATGATACTATCAAGAGGGTTACTGCTGAAAAGGACCACGCAACTAGGGTTTCTTAACGGGTTAAATGTGGTTAATCCGATCCAAACGTGGGTTAAATTGGTTAAGTGTACCAAGGTTCATGACTTAACCCCGATTAACCCATCAAGCCCAAATTGGTTAAGTATTAAGTGGACCATGACTTAACCCTAATCAGGATGCATTAATTAACTTAATGTGCTTTAACCTCTCACATTAGACCTTGTTGTGGTTACTAGTTAAGCCGGGCGGGTCCGGGTAGCTTTACACCACAACTTGGTCTAACCTCGGGTTCGAGCACAACATGACCAACTTCTCACATTGGGTCCTATTGTTTGTAGCCACTAGTTAAGCCGGGCGGGTCCGGGTAGATTTATGCTACAAACTCAACCCAACCTCGAGTTGGCCACACTTATATTTTCTAAGTGTCATGTCCATTATGTTTCCAAAACATAATTACAAGCTAACATATCACGTCATGCTATAAAAATCATGTTCATGTCATAATGTTACCCAACCCCAACGTAATCCCATCGTTTACATAATCGTAACAACGCATAAAGGATAAAATAGGGAACTTGGCATAATCATGACAAAAAGGTGTTGAAGCCACAAGTTAACATGGTGGCATATGAAATGTACATATGTTCATATACTTGCATATTGCATTATTAGGCTTCAAAAGTATGCATAAAACCAAACTTAGCATATAAGTGATACATGGTGATAAATGACATGTAGAAGTTGCTAGAAGTTCGCATTTAGCCTCACATGCAAGTTATCATAAGGGATATGATAACTTCCATGTTGCCAAAATGCAACCTTTAATATAAAGCTTGAAGCTTTAAGCTCACAAACTCAAGTTTAACTTGCATAACATGATAACATGTGTATAATGATCAACCCAAACTTGCATAGCATAGCAACATGTGTCATACATAATGATTGAACCAACTTGCATAACATAATGATCAACCAAACTTGCATATCATAATGATCAACCCAAACTTGCATCATTCATTTAACTTTATAGTTCAAAAAGAAAGTAGAAAAGGGCTTACAATGCTATGAAGACACAAATGAATATTTATTATAAAGATTGAGACGAAGCCCTTATGCAATCACCCAAATATGTAAGCTCCAAATGAAAAACCCTTGAGCCAAATCAATAAAAACCCTTGCTTTGTAATAGAAATGTTGCAACTTGACTTGAATGCAAACTAAGAACACTCATACAAGCTTGAAAACACTTGTATGACTTCAAAATTTCTCATATAAATAAACTTAGAAATTTTAGCATGAGAGTGGAGGCCATGAGAGGAACTAATTTGGCATAGTTTAGTTGTAGGGTTGAATAATGATGATTTAGGCTAGGCTTAGGGGTCTTTTTATAGAAGATTAGGATAGTATTAGCCATAGGATTAACCCTAGATCCAATCCGAGCCATCAAATCACGTCACAAGCCTCCAAAACAGGTCCAAACAGCCAAAATAGGTGCACCAGGCCGACCTGGCCGACCAGGGAGGTCGACCCCCAGGTCGACTCTAGTGTCGACCTGGTTGGGGGGGGAGGTCGACCCTAGTGTTGACCCCCCTGTCGACCTGTCTGGGTGGGAGTTTTCCCGCCCAGTCTGTTTTGGCTGAATTTGAATTCTAAATTCAAATTTGAACTGTTTTTGAACTTGTAATTTTCTGAATACTTTGAAGGGCCATAACTTGGTCATACGGACTCCGATTTTCGAAAACTCGGACTCTATTTCGCGTATTTTTCCGAGACGAACGCAATGGCATATCCCGTTTCCCTTGATTCAGATTTTACAGTTTAATTCGGCCTTGATTTATGTTATAACATGTTATTCAAAAATACGGGTTGTTACATTCTCCCCTCCTTAAAGGATTTCATCCCCGAAATCTCCAAGTTAGGAAGAACGTATCCTACCATCCATCATCCATCTACTCAAAACATCATCCACGTGCAGTCATTGTCCTTATAGGATTCTAAATGCTGTATGATCATATGCAAAGGTGTGTGTATATGTACTTATCTAATGCGAAAATCAGGAGGTTACTGATTCAGTAAACCCCCTTAATGCAAAACATGTTAGTGAAATGAGTCCATATGTATGCAAATTCCTAACATAACTTATAGTCTCTACATGAGTGCACATAACATCCATCCATATGCAACATCCATGTGATAGCATACAAGTTTTCATCCATGAATAAGCATAAACACTCATGCATATGCGGTATGAAAGTGTGTGAGCCGATCTTAGTGCCTAACGTGTATCATGCATCCACGAGTATCCACTTGCAAACACTTGCAACCACTGGCAAACATCAAGCATAACATGTTTCAAATACATGTTTCAACCAAGGGTTTCTACCTAAGGTTCTCATGACAAGATTTACGAAACAAGATAAACTAAATAAACATGGATAGCAAAAAGAAAGATATGCTAATTAGGAAAGAGGTCGAGAATGTACCCTCAAAAAGAAATGGATAAAGCCCACGCATCTTCTCCTCGGTTTCCCAAGTTGCGTCTTCATCGGCTTCACTGCACTGAACTTTCACCAATTTGACTTCTCGATTCCTTAACTTCTTGATCTCTGTTCCCAAGATACGAATCAGAGCTCTTCTCAAGGTTGCCTCTTTCTCTACCTCCACGTCTTCAAGAATGCTTGGTTCAACCACCTCAGCGGACTCATGTAGGCACTTTCGGAGATGCGAGACATGAAAGACATTATGCACTCCGGCTAGCTTCTCGGGCAATTCCACCTTATAGGCCATCTTTCCAATTCTCTCTATGATAGGGAAGGGTACTACAAACCTTGGTGCCAGCTTCCCTACTGCTCCAAAACGTACCACATTACGTAAAGGAGAAACCTTCACGAAAACCATGTCTCCCACTTCGAATTCCAACTCTGCCCTTCGCTTGTCAGCATAGGATTTCTGTCTATCTTGGGCCGCTTTCATCCTTCTTCTCACCAATTCAACTTTCTCGGATGTATCCCGTATCATATCGGGTCCAAGTATAAGCCTATCTGTTGTCTCCCACCAACAAGATGGTGACCTACACGGCCTCCCATACAAAGCTTCAAATGGTGCCATCCCTATGCTGGCTTGATAGCTATTATTATAAGCGAACTCTACAAGAGGAAGGTGGTCTTCCCAAGTACCGCCAAAGTCAAGAACACAGAGCCTCAAAAGATCTTCTAGCACTCTATTCACCCTTTCGGTTTGGCCATCCGTCTGGGGGTGATAGGCTGTACTCAAATTCAATCGCGTACCCATCGCTTCTTGCAAACTGTTCCAGAACTGGCTAGTGAAAATTGGGTCACGATCGCTAACTATGCTAGAAGGAACTCCATGCAACCGCACTATCTCTCGAAGATAAATAGATGCTAGCCATGATGCGGTCCTCTTGCTCTTTACTGGGATGAAGTGAGCACTCTTCGTAAGTCTGTCAACTATGACCCATATGCTTGTGTTCCCTTTCCTTGACCTAGGCAATCCATCCACAAAATCCATAGAAATACTCTCCCACTTCCATTGTGGGACCTCCAATGGATGTAATAGCCCACCTGGTTTCTTTGATTCGGCTTTCACTTGTTGGCACACCATGCACTTTGAAACATACTCTGCCACATCCTTCTTCATTCCGGCCCAAAAGAAAATGCGCTTCATATCTCTATACATCTTATCTCCTCCCGGATGTATAGTCATCTTCGAGTGATGTGCTTCTTCAAGAACTTTATAAACCAAGTCTCCTACTTGTGGAACGCATAGCCTTCCATCACGCCTTAGCCAACCCTTATCATCAATAGTATATCTAGCAAGGTGACTAGACGTCTCACTACGAATCAACTTGTCCATAACCTCGACTATCTGTGGATCTTCCTTCTGCGAAGCCCCAACTTGATCAAGAAGTGTGGGTCTAAGCTCAAGGGATACTAATGAACCCGTCATCGACTCAACAGCCGTCGTGAAATCAAAGGTTGCCAAGAATTCTAAGTTCTTCATCTCAATGAACAAGGGGATCAAAGTCAACCTCCTTCTGCTTAGTGCATCTGCCACAACATTACCCTTGCCAGGGGTATAAGCTATCTCGAAGTCATAAGATGCCAAGAATTCCATCCACCTTTGCTGCCTTAGATTCAGATCTTTCTGCGAGAAGAGGTATTTGAGTGACTGGTGATCAGTATACAACTCAAACATTTCGCCTAGAAGATAGTGGCGCCAGGATTTGAGTGCAAAGACGATCGCTGCCAACTCCAGATCATGAGTGGGATAATTCTTCTCATGAACTTTAAGTTGCCTACTCCCATAACATATCACTCTTCCCTCTTGCATTAGAACAGCACCTAACCCCGTGCCACATGCATCTGTGTACACGGTAAACATCTTACCACTATCGGGTAATGCCAAAACTGGAGCTGTGGTAAGGGCTTTTTGAGCTTTTGAAAAGCAAGCTCACACTCCAAGTCCCATGCAAAGACTAAGTTCTTCTTCGTCAACTTAGTAAGAGGGGCCGAAATCTTAGCGAAGTCCCTGATGAACTTCCTATAGTAGCCCACCAGATCGAGAAAGCTTCTTATTTCGGTTACATTCCTAGGAGTCTTCCAGTCTTGAACCACAACCACTTTCGCGGGATCCACCGCTATGCCTTGCTTAGAAACTATATGTCCAAGAAACCGAACTTCCCTTCTCCAGAAATGACATTTGGAGAACTTGGCTTTCAACTGATGCGCTCTAAGCGTATCCATTACTTCCTTCAGATGCCTAGCATGCTCTTCCTCATCCTTTGAGAAGATCAGAATATCATCCACGAAGATGACAACAAACTTGTTAAGGAACTCCCTGAACACCCTACTCATCAAGTCTACGAAGTAGGCGGGTGCATTAGTCAATCCGAATGGCATAATAAGCCATTCAAAGAATCCATCTGGAGTCCTAAACGCAGTTTTGTCAATGCTATCCTCAGCTACTCTAAGCTGATGGAATCCGGTGGCTAGATCGAGCTGAGAAAAAACAGAAGCACCAACCAGCTGGTCAAAGAGATCATCAATCCTCGGTAAAGGGTGCCTATTCTTCTTTGTCAGCTTGTTCAACTCTCGATAATCAACACATAGACGAAGCGAACCATCTGCCTTAGTAGCGAATACCACCGGAGCACCCCATTCAGAAATGCTTCGTCTAATAAAATTCTTCTCAAGAAGCTCCTTGATTTGCTTACTGAGCTCTCTTCTTTCTCATGGGGCCATATGCCTAATGGGCAATGATACTGGCTTGGCATTATCGACTAGATAAATGCGGAAATCTATCTCTCATTTAGGGGGTAACCCCTTAACTTCTTCAAAGACATCGAGATAGTCTCGGACCACCCTTATAGATTGCAGATCATCGATGGACGAGTCAAGAGATTCAAGATAACATAACATGACGGGACCTCTAGGGTTACAAGAAATCTCTAGGGTATTACCGAGGCGAGTCATGAGCCTCACCACCCTATGCTCACAATCGAGGATGGCTCCATCAGTGGATAACCAATCCATGCCCAAAATCAACCCGTATCCTGTGAACCCGAGAACATAAGCATTACACGTGAATTCTACGGTCAGGATAGAAATCTTCAAATCCACACAAATCATAGATAGATGGGCGGAACCCCCAATCGGATTTGAAACACAAACGGGATCCTCAACTAGACTAGTACTTAGGTGCAAACTTTCGACAATGTCAGAAGAAATAAAACTATGTGATGCGCCAGAATCATATAAGGTGCGAACAGGGTAATCAGAAATATAAACAAGACTCTCTACAGAAATACTACCTCGGTCCTGAACGGGAGCAGCGTTGAGAGCGTGTACTTGCCCTCCAGAAGGTCCTGCACGCTGATTCTTCCCTTGCCCTTGTCCTTGCTTCTTGGGGCAATCCTTGCTAAAATGTCCAGTCTCTCCACAATGAAAGCATTCGCCCCGCTTCCTCTTCTTCTTTCTGCAATCCTTGGCTATGTGCCCGACAATCCCACAGAAGTTGGATTTTCTTGGGTCCTTTGCCTTGGCCTTGTTGCCCTTGTTGTTCTTGTTGTTCAAATTGCTCTGATTTCCTCCCCACTTGGAGTCTGTCTTCTTGGCTTGAGTCTCATTAGCTTTGACTTCCTTCTTGCCATTCTTATCGTCTCCTTGAAGCAATGCCATGTCTACTAGACCTTCGAAAGTGGCCCCCATAGGTATATGAGATAGGGCTAAACCTTGTAATGGCTCATTCAACCCTCGTGCAAAGCATAAAGCCTTCTTCTGGGGGGTATTAACCATGTCCAAACCGAATCGGGCGAGCTTGTTAAACTCATTCACATACTCCCTCACTGTCATGTCCCCTTGCTTCAAAGATATAAACTTCTCCAATTGCAGATTCGCCTCAGCTGATGATAGAAACTTAAGCCCAAATCTTGTCCTAAAGTCGGCCCAAGTCTCTATAGGCCTCGTAGCATTGGTGACCTCCCACCAATAAGCAGCTTCTTCTTTTAATAACCATGCTGCCAATAAAACCTTCCTATGATCTTGCACATCAATGATGGCGAAGAGATCTTCAGTTTCTTTCAACCAATTTCTTGCCTCCACAAAAGTCTCCATCCCAATAAAGTTCTTGCCACCCATCGCCTTAAAGTCTTTGCAAATCTTAGCGAAATCTGCTTGCGGATTCTGAGGAGGAGGAGGAGGAACCTCAGTTATATTGGGGGTATTTGCTGGGCCCACATCGTTGGCCCTAGCTTCCAAGTACCTCCGGAACCATCCGGGAATGGTCACTCCCTCGGGAAGGTTAAGATCGGCCATACTGAAAAAGAAAAAGATAGATTCAGAACGAAGAAACGAAGGATAGTGCTAATGGCTTTTGGCGAATAGCCTTTTAAAATAACTAGACTTTTCTTGGAAAATACTTAATTGGTTTGAAAATAGTTTTTCAAATGGTAAGTTTTTAAAAACACTTTTGCTCAAATCTTGTAAACCTTATGCTCTGATACCAAATGTAACACCCCACCTCCGCTAGTGCCACTCTAGCAAGGACACTGGCTTTGGAGGGGCGTTAAACGAGGTAAACATGCATGCAGATATCACAAGACAGAACAAGTAAGTAAAACAGAGTAAATAAAGCAACGGATCAAACTAGCATTTCAAAACCATAGTCAAGTTACAACAAAGTACTTGGTCATTATTTTCCAACAAACAAAGTCTAGAGAAAAGCATAAACTGAAAAACTGAAATACATAAAGTACTATCCCCAAAGTGAAGTGATGAACCATAGCTAGCTCAATGTCCAAAACCGTACATGAGCAAATCCAGTAAGCAAGCTATAAAGATCCAAGCTAAGCTCCAATATTCCCACCCTGAGGACCTGAGGGGGGGGGGGAAACGGAAGAAAAGATGCGAAAGAAAACAGGTCAGTCAAAAAGACTGGTAAGCCCTAACTACTATCAGTCCATGAACTAGTAAAGTTAACTGGCATGAGAAGCTGAGATGAACATAAGGATAACAACATACTGGCATGATGATTAACTAACAAGATAGATAATGGTGTCGTCGCATAATCAAGGTTAAGTTTTGCACCACGGGTGTACTAGCATTCTAACATGTCAAGTAAAAACAAGAATTGATGCTTTGGCCCAAGCTTGGCCCAATATCATGAAGTGACCTAAATCAAGGTCCAACTACACGGTCTAGTTGATCGGCTCCCTATAAGCCTAACTCGTCAAGTGTCGGTGTCATACGGCCCAAACATGAAATGTAGTTAAACTGCGCTAGGTCCACCCCAGGGTGTATCAAGTCCTAGGGTGTCAACCTCGAACACAAATCAAGCATGCACAGTCTAGATCTACTGGTACCCGTGCCTGATTTTCCAACTCCGGACTATGTACACGACAATAGTCCGCCTGGACCCACACCGGCGTACCTACTCAGCCGTCGTTTTGGTCGCTTACATGTCAGCCCAGTAATCGTGCCCCACCCTAGCCTAGTCCCTAGGGTATCATGATACTATCAAGAGGGTTACTGCTGAAAAGGACCATGCAACTAGGGTTTCTTAACGGGTTAAATGTGGTTAACCCGATCCAAACATGGGTTAAATTGGTTAAGTGTACCCAAGGTTCATGACTTAACCCCGGTTAACCCATCAAGCCCAAATTGGTTAAGTATTAAGTGGACCATGACTTAACCCTAATCAGGAGGCATTAATTAACTTAATGTGCTTTAACCTCTCACATTAGACCTTGTTGTGGTTACTAGTTAAGCCGGGCGGGTCCGGGTAGCTTTACACCACAACTTGGTCTAACCTTGGGTTCGAGCACAACATGACCAACTTCTCACATTGGGTCCTATTGTTTGTAGCCACTAGTTAAGCCGGGCGGGTCCGGATAGATTTATGCTACAAACTCAACCCAACCTCGAGTTGGCCACACTTATATTTTCTAAGTGTCATGTCCATTATGTTTCCAAAACATAATTACAAGCTAACATATCACGTCATGTTATAAAAATCATGTTCATGTCATAATGTTACCCAACCCCAACGTAATCCCATCGTTTACATAATCGTAACAACGCATAAAGGATAAAATAGGGAACTTGGAATAATCATGACAAAAAGGTGTTGAAGCCACAAGTTAACATGGTGGCATATGAAATGTACATATGTTCATATACTTGCATATTGCATTATTAGGCTTCAAAAGTATGCATAAAACCAAACTTAGCATATAAGTGATACATGGTGATAAATGACATGTAGAAGTTGCTAGAAGTTCACATTTAGCCTCACATGCAAGTTATCATAAGGGATATGATAACTTCCATGTTGCCAAAATGCAACCTTTAATATAAAGCTTGAAGCTTTAAGCTCACAAACTCAAGTTTAACTTGCATAACATGATAACATGTGTATAATGATCAACCCAAACTTGCATAGCATAGCAACATGTGTCATACATAATGATTGAACCAACTTGCATAACATAATGATCAACCAAACTTGCATATCATAATGATCAAACCAAACTTGCATCATTCATTTAACTTTATAGTTCAAAAAGAAAGTAGAAAAGGGCTTATAATGCTATGAAGACACAAATGAATATTTATTATAAAGATTGAGACGAAGCCCTTATGCAATCACCCAAATATGTAAGCTCCAAATGAAAAACCCTTGAGCCAAATCAATAAAAACCCTTGCTTTGTAATAGAAATGTTGCAACTTGACTTGAATGCAAACTAAGAACACTCATACAAGCTTGAAAACACTTGTATGATTTCAAAATCTCTCATATAAATAAACTTAGAAATTTTAGCATGAGAGTGGAGGCCATGAGAGGAACTAATTTGGCATAGTTTAGTTGTAGGGTTGAATAATGATGATTTAGGCTAGGCTTAGGGGTCTTTTTATAGAAGATTAGGATAGTATTAGCCATAGGATTAACCCTAGATCCAATCCGAGCCATCAAATCACGTCACAAGCCTCCAAAACAGGTCCAAACAGCCAAAATAGGTGCACCAGGCCGACCTGGCCGACCAGGGAGGTCGACCCCCAGGTCGACTCTAGTGTCGACCTGGTTGGGGGGGGGGGGAGGTCGACCCTAGTGTCGACCCCCCTGTCGACCTGTCTGGGCGGGAGTTTTCCCGCCCAGTCTGTTTTGGCTGAATTTGAATTCTAAATTCAAAATTGAACTGTTTTTGAACTTGTAATTTTCTAAAAACTTTGACGGGCCATAACTTTGTCATACGGACTCCGATTTTCGAAAACTCGGACTCTATTTCGCGTATTTTTCCGAGACGAACGCAATGGCACAGCCCTTTTCCCTTGATTCAGATTTTACAGTTTAATTCTGCCTTGATTTATGTTATAACATGTTATTCAAAAATACGGGTTGTTACATATATAACTTTTTTTATTTTTATTTTTCAATTATCTGATTAGTACTGCAAACTACTTAATTATGGAGGATAAACCGGATAATTTCATATAAACAAGCAAGCTAATTTCACTTAGAGAAGATTAACATGCTCTTTTGATAATAGATTAACACTTATAACTGTAATTTTTGATGGAGTTAGAGTTGTGGTAATAAATCATCTAGAAAACACTCAGTTTACCTGACCAAGACATGAAAAGTGACATTAAGTTATAATAAAATTGGAGCAAAAAAAATGTACATTGCTCACAGTGACACATTCAGTTTTTCTTAAAACCCGAAAGAGCAATTAGATAGTTTATATAACCCACTATGCAGATCATAACAATGTTGGATGTATCTGGATTTTTCCCCATCCCTATCAATTTGCGTCTCACCTTTAGGTGCGTATTGGTGCTGATTCATATAACTGTTACGGAGTCGCGCATCCCTTCGCCTACAATGATTTAATGAATTCCATTTCGTGCAATATTGTCTCATAATCTTACCGGCTATATACCGACACAACATTTTTTGTTTTTGATTACTATAGATGGAAATTTAATGATGAGTACTTTCAGCAATCAAACGAGTCAAATAAGTTTAGGCAGGAGTATGAGATGCGCAACATGAAATAGGCTAGTTATTATGTTATATAGTATTTCACATTTATTCAACTTCAAGTCATTTACTATCGTGTAAAGCAATCACTTATTCAGAAGTCAGAAAGGCCAGTAGTGGCCAAATAGGTCATATCTTGATAAATGTTTATTCTAATTAATTTCAGTTCTGTTGTATTGTATTCAATCTTTTCAACGAAATAGGTAATATGAAAATATATATTGAACATGGTTTGAAAAATCAAGGTTTAGATGTTATAGCCAAAGGACTGGATACACTGAAGAACATGGGTCATGACATGAATGAGGTTGGTGTCATAACCTTGTTTCCCTTTTTTAACCTTACACCTTCATTTCCTCTTTCATCTTATCAACACTGCTAAAATTAATTGATTTCCCCCCTCAGTTTTAAGTCATATATATATATAAGAAATAGACAAACAGGTCCCATTAATGGATGAGATAGACTCCATGGTAAACATCATGACTAAATACCTTTTACCCATACATGTTCATTACTCAATATCAAGTATTACTTTAAGTTTTGATGATTATATTTTTGCTGCATACAGGTGGATAGGGTCAATGCAGATATAAAAAATACGAACGTGAGACTTAAAGATATCGTTAACCAGGTAATAATCATGTGTACCTACTGTAGACATTATTTATATACACGTTTTGATGTTTCATAGTTATCAATATTTATCAAGCTCTGTTGTCAAACGCCTTTCACCTAGATGTAGACTCCAAGGTAAACATCAATATTTATCAATATTTACCAATTACCAACATATGTCTCTAACATACAACTATGTCATTTTATAATTTGTCAGGAAATGGCTAGATGTGGGCAGCCAATCCCATGCAGCGCATTCAATAACTATGGATCAATTTATTCTTATGCAGTAAGTAGTTATTTATTCATAATTAGAGCTCAACAGTTGTAGAATTAGCTTTTTTTTCTATGTGAATATCTATTTTGTAGTCTATTATAGTATGCGTTTTAGTTTGAGTAATGATCCTGACTTACCCTATATGTGGTTGGTCGTTACTGATATACACATTCATCGCTGGGGATTACAAATTTCACTTTGTTTTGTGCATGTCAAATGTCAAATACGAGTTCAATCATGGGCTACGGAGCTGAAACACAAATATGTGTGCAGAAGCTTAATCTGAATAATAATAATACTTGTGCAGTATAGTTGTAATTAGTCGGCTCAACCCTACACAGTAAAATGTTGACCAAGTGGCCGATTTGACCGACCAGACTTGTTTATAAACATTTTTTCTGCAAATTGGTTTCTCGTTGCAGTAGCCATGTTCTACATGTGATTCAGCCAATAGCCGTGTTCAACATATGATTGCAGTATACACCCACAATTACGTTCGTATTATTCAGTGTCATTTTCTTTATGTATGATGTCGTTCTTTATTTATTACAGGTTCATGTAAAAATAGAGAGGAACTGGCGTCCATGCACATAATATTGCTAATAGAGTACTTGCCTGAGCATATTATTTGAATTGTACTTTTAAATTATGTACTTCATCGTATGTGTTGGCACTTTGGATGAGTTTTTTCTATGTACAATGTTTTGTATGAATTTCTTCTATATACAAAACTGGTACTCCAAAATTTTTAATTAAAGCGTTGTATTTGTTTTCTTCTAATGTAACATTTGTCTTCTTCTACTGTTGCATTTGATTTTTTTTTTCTGATGTTCTACTGTTGCATTTGATTTTTTTCTGATGTTGCATTACATAATGTAGTGGTGTTGCATTAAATAAAATATTATTAATTCCATATGGCACGTGGGTCCCATAACTGACGTGGTGTGTGACACGTGGGGAGCAGAAGTGGAGAGCTGACATGGCGTGTGACACGTGGGCATCTTACGTGGAAGCTGACGTGGCCCTCACTACCATGACCTGGAAGACATGCTCTAACTTATGCTTAAGGTAACATTTTGTTTTGTTACATTACTTTCTAATAGTGATGCAATATAGTTATAATGCAATACTTTCTCTCTGTGGCAGTAAATGGGCAAAAGCATTGCCTTAGAGAGTTACGACAACGGCTGTGGATGTCATGCCCCTCTGGTGTTGCCTATATGAAAAAATGGCTTAAGGCAACGCTATTTTGATCTATGACCACATTAAAATAATATCGAATATGCCCACTTATGGCGTAGTGAATCCATGAACTGATTTGCAAAACTCCTAAAACAAATATTGTAGAGCAAGCTTGGATCTTTAACCTCATACAGTTTTGATCGTTTTTGTATGGTATCTTGGGAGAAATCGGGCTTTTAATTGACTGCTTTCGCACGAGTTTTTAGCGACATAAGAGCTGCTAATTTGATAAGGTTAACGGTGTTGGATGGCGTCGCGTAGTCGGTCATCGTGGTGGAGTTCGATGGTGCTCCGGTCATAGGGTGTGGCGGTGCGTGGGTGAATCACGAAGTCGAGATAGGTTTCAGTAACCTGGAGAGGTTACGAACGAGGGAGAAGAATAAAATGGGGGTTAAGTTAATTTAAAACTTAATTAATTGAGTTAATTATATTATTAATTTTATTAACGTAATCAATGTTTAAAACTGTCGTATCTTATTCAAACAACAACAAAATCGCGTGAAAACAGTTGCGTTGGAATCATAGGGAAGAGAGCTTCGCAATGAAACAGATTTGGTCAGAAACAGAAGCTACTGGAATTTTTGATAAAGTTATATGCCCGTTCAATCTTATTAAAACAACCGTTTTAATAACGATTTCAAAACCGATCAATGTGAGAACTCTCTCACTCAATTAATTTGTATAGTTATTTTATTTTATAACTGAATATATATTGATTTTCTATGCTGATTTATATTTGATTTAATTATCACAAATTATTATACAGTATATGGTAGCTCACATCACATTTGTTTGAAAACCAGATGGATGGACGGATGATTATTTGTGTTATGTTTTGAATGTGATGTTGAAATAACTAACATGTTCAAAAAATGTTAAATTATTTGTGGTAGTTGAAATTGGATTAAATATCCATTTCCAAGTTAAATGACTTGTTTATGTTCACCCATTTAAGATTGAATTAAATAAATAACTTATTAATTGATTATTTATTGGTTGAAAACCCCACATGGTTATTGGGATAATATTTGATTTACACTAATCCCAAGTGTTTGTATTGAATGTTAATCGATTGATTGTCCGACCGATATAAGCGTTAAATAACTATTTAAGGCTTATATGGATGTAAATGCACACTGGATGTTAATTGGATGTTTGATAGTTGTTTACAACTATTGTTGGATGCATATGATGAATAAAATCCATATAAATTTATTTATTTGGATGTTGGTTGATTTTATTATAAGAATTGACTGTATAGTGAAATATGCGATTTTGAAGATAAAGGGCTAAAAAGAGTTTTCAAACATGATTATATATATTATATAATTTATAAAAATGGTTTAGAAGCATTTTAATTTATATTTAAAATTTACAAATCGATTCGGGTTTGAATAGAACGCGTCGCGCAACGACAGTTCATGAATGTCAATCTGTAACTTTGAATTGACGTAACGAGAGATATGACCATCTGATTCTCCTAAAATCGGAATCGTAATGAAATGAGCATTCCAATAAAATGAGAATTTTTGAAATCCAATGGTTAGATTTTAATTTAAGTCCAAATTAGTTTTGGAAAAGGTCGCTATGGATGCAATTCGGTGGACGATATTGGAAACCAACTGTAAGGGCCTTAATAAAATTATTAAAAATATAAATAAATTATGAAAAATCATAATAAATGATTTGAAATGATTTTGGATGAAATATTCCATATTTGAAAAGATAAAAGATATTTTTATTTGAATGAACTAGTTAACAACTAGAGTAATAATCCAATGATTTTAAATTAATAAATTGGACTAAGAATGGTTTTTATATAACCAGAGTTTTCCAAAGTATAAATTGTAAAGGATTTGAACGGAAATAATCTTCAAATATTTTGATATTGAATTCTATGATTATACGGATGCTATTGTGAGGAATATGGAAGATATCGATATCATTATTCCCGATACGGTATTTGTTGGTTTCAGAATTTGATATTGAATATTAGTCAATACGGTTTCTATTCAAAGTCTTGTATTTGATATCAAATTGTATTTTGTGTTTGAAGATTAAAACTAAGTAGAGTTTTAATAAAACTTTAATTAGATTTGAAATGTAAGAAGTAATTAAATTTACCAAAACACGAGATGTGTTAGAACCAAATATATTTGGTTGTTGATATTCATTGTTGATTGATTAATCATTTGGATTGTGCTTGACTAGTTTATGAGCATGTATGCTTTTATATTTAGCATTGGGTTGGATAGAAAATATTTGTATGCTAACACCTTGTGATTAATTTCACGATTTGACTATGAGGGGTTTAGCGATGTTGTTTGATTCATTTCAATTCAATGAGTGGTTTTTGGAATGAGATTTTTTTAAGTGAAAGGAGATTTATTTTCTCGATTTTGGACTGGGAATGTTTTATAAACAGAAAGGATTTTGAGGACTAAACCCGATGTTTTTGAAATGATTTAGAATTGGATTATGTGTTTGACATTGTAGTTCATCGCATCACCAATTAGTTGCTATTAATGATATGTCTACTTGGCGGCGGAGAATTTATTCTCTTCCTTAACACCCTTCTTTGAGATGTACGAGCTCAAAGTTTATATGATTAATAGTGACTGATCATATGTGTGAATTGCTGATGTGAAGTACTATAGTTTGAAAGTATTTGTGATTATTATGTTGCGAAATGATTTTTCCACTTCGGATATAAAATGGTTTAGTATGTGGCTAATTATTCGGGTAATCCTGAGGTCTAAAAGTATGGGTGGGACCCAGGATCTTAAGAATTGGTCAGTGGCCAGTGTAGCCTGCTCCATTAATGGGAGGTGCGTGCACGCACACACAAATATATATATATATATATATATATATATATATATATATATCGTAAGAGAAGGTACGTGCCCTTTGTCATGTCGACGGGAGAAACCTCCCGATATTTGGTTGCATACATTTTGTTATGCATGTATTGTGATATTTTGGGATTATATTTCTAAATGTTTTGGTTTGAGATTTGGAAGTGAAATCTACTTTGATATGAAAGCTAGATATGTATTTCAAATGATTTGAAATAGGAAATTGGGAAAAATTCTAAAGAAATAGCTTCTGTAAAGTGAATTGTATTATGAAAAAGATAAGTTTGGGAATTAAGCCTAAATGGATAGACTGGGAAATTGCATGTTGTTTGATGCATCGTAGGCTTTATTTATAATTCTAGTTTTGGTTGTTGTTTGTGCATTGGCATTCGAGTGGAGTAAACCCGTTTCGTGTCATGCGGCATGGTCCCGTGATATGCCTCACTTTAAAAGTGAAGTATAATAACAGTTTTTTATTCTCACACAAGTCACATGACTGACCTGGAGTTTATTGTTTTTCATCTAAACTCTGGGTGGCCATATTTTCCACACAAGCAGCTCATAGTTTTGATTTTGCAGATTTTTATTTAACAGGATCCTGGTTTACGGCTGGATCTATATTCAGAAAGCTTTGTATCCATGTATTTCCTTCAGATGTGTTAGTTGATGTTTTCCGCTGCACATTGTATTTATGTATTATATTCTGTTGCTACGTAATTTATTTATTCTCTGATAACTGTATTTTTGCTGTGTATATTATTTTCCACACTCTGATATTCTTGTACTCTGATGTAAATTGTTGTAATATGTAACAACCCGAAAATCTGGGCCAGTTTAAATTTTTTATTTTGGCAATTTTAATGAATTTTGATTATTTAAAATAGATTATTTTAAATAATATCGATGAGAAAATTTATTTTGAGTAGAATTCGAACGTATATATTATATACGTCGTCGTTAGAATATAAATAATTATACATAATTATAAATAGAATTGAAAATGGCGCGGTAGTTCGATAATTCGATTTCAAACTTCAATTGAATGTACCGGGTGCAAAACAAACCGGATTTTAGTGAAACCAAAAACATTAGGATCTATTTGAGAATATCTTTCCAACGAATCCGAAAAATCCAAATTTCATGGCGGGGATAAAAAGATATGTCCAGTTGAAAATTCTGAATAGTCGCTATGTAATTCAGGCCCTTAAAAAAGGGAATTTTGCAAACGACCTCGAATTTCGACGAAACCACTTTTGTTGGATCCGGGATGTCTAGTTATCATAATTTTTCGAATCAATATGTGAGCATGGCAAAGGAAAACGCGTTTGACCACTTTTAGTTGATTTTAATTGACTGGAAAATGGCCATTTTTCAAACGGTCTCAGAATTCGACGAAACTAGTTCTGTTAGGACCGTATCGTCAATACGAAGCTAGAAAAAAAAAATCTGTAATTTTTAGAGACTGTATGTGGCCTCGGTAATTTGAAATGTATGTTTAAATTGAATATACAAAGAATTATACTTTAATTTGAATGAAAACTGATCGAAACAGTCGAATCAGCTTATGATACACATCCCATTGTGTTCGGAATGGGGGTAATCAGCTATGGGCGATAGGCGGTGGGTCTCGTTTCGAGGTCGAAAATAAAAGTTGCTTTTTGGAAATTAAAAATAATAAATTAAACCCCTTTTAGTCAACTCTCCTTCCCTTATATCCTCTCCCCTCCTTTCCATGATGGATTCAGTCGAAAAAAAAACCCAACGTCGACGCGCTCGCCGACCCCCCCTCGCCCCACCACCACTCGCAGACCCCCCCTCGCCCCGCCACCGCTCGCAGACCCGCCCCCCTCCTAATCGACGCGAGCCCTACCCAGACCCCCCCTCCTAATCGACGCGAGCCCTACCCAGACCCCCCTCCTAATCGACGCGCTACCCCCCTCCAACTGAGCGCAGCAAACCCCCCCCATCCACCGTGCGCCATTTCCGACACACTAACGGCGTGCTCCACCTCCTCCGTTCAATTAACTGTAAGCTTTTATTATTTATTTTATTATTTTTTTGTTCTTCTTTTCACTGATTTTTGTAGAGAAAAGTAATGATTTTTGCGATGTTAAAGTATGATTTTTACTATATGAAAGATTAGATTTTTAAACATCAAAAGATTTGATTTTTTATAAGGGGAAGATTATATTTTTCTATATGAAAAGATTACATTTTTATAGAAGAAAAGATTAGATTTTTATTCATTTAGTAAAAATTCGATTTTTATATATTGAATAGCATAGTAAAAATTCGATTTTTATATATTGAATAGCATAGTAAAAATTCGATTTTTATATATTGAATAGCATAGTAAAAATTCGATTTTTATATATTGAATAGCAAAGAAAAAATTTGATTTTTATATATTGAAAAGCATAGTAAAAATTCGATTTTTATATATTGAATAGCATAGTAAAATTCGATTTTTATATATTGAATAGCATAGAAAAATTAGATTTTTATATATTGAATAGCATATTAAAAATTCGATTTTTATATATTGAATAGCAAAGAAAAATTTCGATTTTTATATATTGAATAGCGAAGAAAAAATTCGATTTTTATATATTGAATAGCAAAGAAAAAATTCGATTTTTATATATTGAATAGCAAAGAAAAAATTCGATTTTTATATATTGAATAGCATAGTAAAAATGTGATTTTTATATATATGTAGTGAATACGGTCAACGAAAGTGATGAAAGAAGAAACGGCGAAGATTTCTACATAAGAAGAGTCGTGGGATCGGATTAGCTAATCTGTGAGAATTTCTCACTCTTTAATTTAATTTTCTAGTTATATAATATATACTAGGATGCAGACGGTGTTTAGTAGCACCCGACACCCGTCGTCCACAGACCATGGACGACTTGTTTGTTTGATTTTGATGTGTAGTTGATTGTGTGATGTGACGTGAAATGAAATAAAATATTTATATAGCTAAAAAATATTTTATAGTTAAAAATAGAATTTTTAACGTGTATATGAAAAGAAATAAAAATAAACAAATCGGACGATTTGTTTATATACACACATTTGACTGATATTGATTGGGACGATAAATTTTACACATCGCCCAACTGCACAAATAAAATATGTGTTTGATTGTTTGAAACCCCACACGGGTATTGGGATGATATTTGACGTACACTAATCCCGATTGTTTAGTTGTATGTCGATCGATTGATAGACAGGCTGCTATAAGCGTTGAATATTTATATTTGATGCTTATACAGTGTAGAATGCACGTTGGATGATGGTTGATTATTCATCGTTGTTGATATATACATGTGTTGTAGAAAATCCATATAATTAACATTATATGGTAATTGATTGGGCCTCATTCCAGTTTTGAAAAAGAAAGTTTTGAAATAGAAATATTTGAAATTGAAATATTTGAAATAGAATATTTGAAAATAGAAATATATGAAGCCGTGTTGATTAGATTGACGTCATTTTGACGTGAACGATATTTATATCGATTTTATTCATTTTATAATGAATATCGAAAGTGATTTCAAAATCTGATATTTTGAAAGGAATTGAAATTCGAATTAAATTGAATATAAATGAATTCGAATTGAAATTGAATATAAATGAATTCGAATTAAATTGAATATAAATGAATTCGAATTGAAATTGAATATAAATGAATTCGAATTGAAATTGAATTGAAAACGAACTGAAATTGAATTAGAAATCAATTTGAATTGAAATCGATTTGAAATGAATTTAAAACGAATTTATATTGGAATATTCAATTTTGATTTGAATATGAAGTTGAAACCGTTTTGAAAACGAATTGGAAACGATTTATAAAGCACGTTTTGAATTGAAATCGACGAAGTATATATTATATATATTATATATATATAATATAATGGCCTGAATAGAACGCGCCGCGCCGCGGCAGTTCGCGAATTTCGACCATTGACTTCGAATGGCTATTGCGGGAGATCCGACCATCGGATTCTCCTAAAATCGGAACCGTTGGGTTCGTATCGAAAAGAGCTTTCTAACGAATGTGAGAAATTAGAAATCTAACGGTTGGATTTGGAATTATGTCCAAATCAAATTTGGAAAAGGTCGTTGTAAGTGCAGTTCGATGGCCGTTGATGGAAATCGACTGTACGGGCCTTGATAAAATTATTAAAATAGTAATAATTTGTGTAAAATCATAAGAAATGATTTGGGAAAAATTGGGATGAAAAACTCCATATTTGAAAAGATAAAAATAGATTTTTATCAAAATGAACTAGTTTTGAACTAGAATTATAATTCTATTTATTTTTAAATAAATAAATTGAATTTGGAATGGTTTTGAAAATAACCAGAATTTCCAATGATTGCATTGGAATGGATTTGAATCGAAATTGTCTTCGGAATATTTCGATGTTGGATTTTGTGATGATACAGATATAGTTATCGGAATTTGAAAGATATATATATATATCGTTATTTCCAATACGATATTTGTTCGTCGTAGAATTTGATATTGAATATAAGCAGGTATATTTTCTATTCAGAGCCTTGTATTTAATATCAAATGTGATTTGGGTTTATCGTGAATGGTGTCTTCATTAACACTATTCTTGAACCCAGTTGATAAAAGATTAAATCTTTTTATTTAGATTTAATGAAGTGTACCAATTAAATAATATTTAATTGGAATTGAATTGATATTAATTTTTGGGTTTATCGTGAATAGTGTTTTAAATAACACTTGTTCTTTAACCCGATAATTAATGAAAAATGATTTTGGGTTGTCGTGAACGGTATCTTCAATAATACTGTTCTTAGACCCAAAGGAGTTAAGAAAATTAGAAACTAACTGTCGGTTAGCTAAGCAGAATGGTTTTCTGGATATTGATCTGATGTTGGTTTCGGCCTTCGGGGTTAATATTTGGGAAATTATTCTCTTGATTAATTTACGGTTAGTGACTGATGAATTGGAATGAGGCGTATGTTGTGTTTGTGTAACACTTATTTAAAATATACGCGAGTTATTCGGAAAGACCGGGTTTATCCCATTCTGAATAACTGATACGACGATAGGTCGAAGATGAAGACGGTGGTTGAAGACCAGAAGTCTTCACATCGTTTGGGTGATTACTGATGATCCTGATTGGGCTGTACACCCAAGATGAGGGAATCAATCGGTGGTCGTCCAGATGTGCTTGGAGATCGATGGATATGCGAGGAAAGTGCCTCCGGTTTCGTTCAGACCCAGAACGGACTTGTAAATGGACTGTGTGTCTGACATTGGATTTCATTCTGTGTGACTGATATCGGTTGCATAGAGTGGTTTGCCTGTGTGGCATGCTAAGATGCAATTGATCGAGGCTTCTGTTGAAAAGCAAAGTCTTGTGGTGATGATCAAAGCACAGCCTGTGTGGCACAACTTTGTGTAACGTGAATTCGCGAGCCTCACACCCCGGTTGTGAACCAAAAACGGGAGAAGGACCTCAGGAAGGGCATGCGTTTCTTTCTAGCTAGGGTGGTGTCAGTGACCTACCAGCCCTGACATTTATATACTTTTCACCTGTGTGGTTGTTGCTATTGCGAGGCGCCTCGGTTTGATCGGACGATCCGGGTCCGATGGAGTCATTCGTTGGCTCATTTACGCCCCAAAGGGCGGGGAAACGCAGTGTTCAGGAATTTTGATCAACATCGGTGGACCGGCCCTGACGATCCAAAGGCTTGACTGAGTACTTGCCTGAGGCTCGGGCTAGAGAGTCTCGAATCGGTTGAGGACTATCTTTTGCCTCGGTTCATAGATGGAAATCCAATTTCCAAATACGTGACAATTGCGGTTTTATTTGTAGAGCCTAGTAGGGCGACATAGTGGGATGGGGCGCTTATGCCGTCTATGATTGATACTTATGATTTGAAGTTGTTTTATACACTATGCACTTATAATAGTATCAAATGATTTGTTTTAAACGTATCAAGCATTCTTGGCTATTATAAGGTAAAAACCCTATCCCCCGGCTTGCGTTGCATTGTGTGATAGGACCTGGGTCTTATAATAGCTTCATTTTTCTTTATTTAGCATTGCGCTGTTGTTTTATGCACTGGTATTCTTGGGAGGAAACCCGTTCCATGTTATACGGCGTGGTCCCTTGATTTACCTAACTTTAAAATAAAGATTAATAACTGTTTTAGTTCTCACACCAGTCACATGACTGACCTGGAGTTTATTGTTTTAACCTAAACTCTGGGTGCCCTTATTTTGACACGGGCAGCTAGTAGTTTTAGTTTTGTAGATTTATATTCACAGGATCCTGGTTTACAGCTGGAACGATATCCGGAAAGCTTTGTATCCGTATATCTCTTCTAGTTGTGTATTGTATTATTTTCCGCTGCTATGTAATTTATTGTAATCTCTGATAATTTTTGTTGTATATTATTTGTTTATACTCTGTATATTCTTGTAATCTGATGCATTGTTGTAATATACAATGAAATGTTCTTCCGTCTGCGTTCTATTTTGTCGTGTTCTCAAAACAATCCGCGCTTTCTCTTTCTCTTCGGAGACCGGGGAAGTTCGGGTCGTTTCATTGTGGTATCAGATCTTTGGTTTACAAAGCTCAGAGAACAAGGCACATTAGAACCATACGAAAGAATTCATCAGATATTGGATTAGCAATATCCAATGAGAATGACTCGTTAGAGATGGGATCAGTAGTATCCTAGAACGAGTGTGCAGAGTATATTTTTAAAGTGAAAACGAATTTTGTTTAGAAAATTTAAATCAATTATTCGTATTTGATTATATATTTATATAAATTTGGACAATCCAATATATAAAGATCTTGCATATATGTCTTGCAAACGTGTATTCGAAGTTTTAATGTATTGGATAGTTATAGAATCATACTCTAGTTGCCCGGAGATGATTCTGGTGATGGGGCACCGTCGCCAGTATTTATTTTCGAGTTTCGAAAGTGAGATTTCTATAAATTTCCAATTTGACTGGTGTGAGAACCGAAATTAGATAGGGCTTATTGTTGTGATTTGGCATCAAAAATGAGATTTTTGACTATATATCAAAGTTATAAATTTGAAAAGCTAATCAACTAATTGATTGATGTTTGTGTTGTTTGGTTATTTGTTTGATAATGTTGAACCTTTAGCCTAATTGTACCAAATAGTAAGTTGTATTGAAAATTGGTAGCATTTGCTTGCATATATATGTACTTACATTGAACAGGTCATAGCAAGGAGGCTAGAGCAGAAGAATAAAATTTGTTTGCCCGACAAATAGGTACATGTTTACCATAATTTACTCTTTTGTTTGGGTGATGATGATTTTATGAGCCTATTGGCTAGCCGCTTGGCTTTTTCTTTTTGAGATCGGAAGGCCTGTATGGCAATTTCGGGATTTTCCCGTGGCTCCCGGTGCAGGGGAGGTTATGGCAAAATGTTTCGAAAATTTAGGGTGTTAGCCAAATTTTTGAAGAATTTGAAAATTCTCAGAAACTGAAAAGTTGGAGAATGGAAGCCAGATCGAACGTTGAGTTGATTAATCAAATCACTTTCGGCTTTGTTCCTTTTCGGGGACGAAAAGTTTTAAGTGGGGGAGATTGTAACAACCCGAAAATCTGGGCCAGTTTAAAATTTTTATTTTGGCAATTTTAATGAATTTTGATTATTTAAAATAGATTATTTTAAATAATATCGACGAGAAAATTTATTTTGAATAGAATTCAAACGTATATATTATATACGTCGTCGCTAGAATATAAATAATTATATATAATTATAAATAGAATTGAAAATGGCGCGGTAGTTCGATAATTCGATTTCAAACTTCAATTGAATGTACCGGGTGCAAAACAAACCGGATTTTAGTGAAACCAAAAACATTAGGATCTAATTGAGAATATCTTTCCAACGAATCCGAAAAATCCAAATTTCATAGCGGGGATAAAAAGATATGTCCAGTTGAAAATTCTGAATAGTTGCTATGGAATTCAGGCCCTTAAAAAAGGGAATTTTGCAAACAACCTCGGATTTCGACGAAACCACTTTTGTTGGATCCGGGATGTCTAGTTATTGCTAGGTTTCAAATTTCATAATTTTTTGAATCAATATGTGAGCGTGGCAAAGGAAAACGCGTTTGACCACTTTCAGTTGATTTTAATCGACTGGAAAATGGCCATTTTTCAAACGGTCTCAGAATTCGACGAAACTAGTTCTGTTAGGACCGTATCGTCAATACGAAGCTAAAAAATATTTTTCTGTAATTTTTAGAGACTGTATGTGGCCTCGGTAATTTGAAATGTATGTTTAAATTGAATATACAAAGAATTATACTTTAATTTGAATGAAAACTGATCGAAACAGTCGAATCAGCTTACGATACATATCCCATTGTGTTCGGAATGGGGGTAATCAGCTATGGGCGACAAGCGGTGGGTCTCGTTTCGAGGTCGAAAATAAAAGTTGCTTTTTGGAAATTAAAAATAATAAAATAATAAATTAAACCCCTTTTAGTCAACTCTCCTTCCCTTATATCCTCTCCCCTCCTTTCCACGATGGATTCAGTCGAAGAAAAAAACCAACGTCGACGCGCTCGCCGACCCCCCTCGCCCCGCCACCGCTCGCAGACCCGCCCCCCTCCTAATCGACGCGAGCCCTACCCAGACCCCCCTCCTAATCGACGTGAGCCCTACCCAGACCCCCCTCCTAATCGACGCGCTACCCCCCCTCCACCTAAGCGCAGCAAACCCCCCCTCCATCCACCGTGTGCCATTTCCGACACACCGACGGCGTGCTCCACCTCCTCCGTTCAATTAACTGTAAGCTTTTATTATTTGTTTTATTATTTTTTTTGTTCTTCTTTTCACTGATTTTTGTAGAGAAAAGTAATGATTTTTGCGATGTTAAAGTATGATTTTTACTATATGAAAGATTAGATTTTTAAACATCAAAAGTTTTGATTTTTTATAAGGGGAAGATTATATTTTTCTATATGAAAAGATTACATTTTTATAGAAGAAAAGATTAGACTTTTATTCATTTAGTAAAAATTCGATTTTTATATATTGAATAGCATAGTAAAAATTCGATTTTTATATATTGAATAACATAGTAAAAATTCGATTTTTATATATTGAATAGCATAGTAAAAATTCAATTTTTATATATTGAATAGCAAAGAAAAAATTCAATTTTTATATATTGAATAGCATAGTAAAAATTCAATTTTTATATATTGAATAGCATAGTAAAAATTCGATTTTTATATATTGAATAGCATAGAAAAAATTCGATTTTTATATATTGAATAGCATAGTAAAAATTCGATTTTTATATATTGAATAGTAAAGAAAAAATTCGATTTTTATATATTGAATAGCGAAGAAAAAATTCGATTTTTATATATTGAATAGCAAAGAAAAAATTCGATTTTTATATATTGAATAGCAAAGGAAAAATTCGATTTTTATATATTGAATAGCATAGTAAAAATGTGATTTTAATATATATGTAGTGAATACGGTCAACGAAAGTGATGAAAGAACAAACGACGAAGATTTCTACATAAGAAGAGTCATGGGATCGGATTAGCTAATATGTGAGAATTTCTCACTCTTTAATTTAATTTTCTAGTTATATAATATATACTAGGATGCAGACGGTGTTTAGTAGCACCCGACACCCGTCGTCCACAGACCATGGACGGCTTGTATGCTTGTTTGTTTGATTTTGATGTGTAGTTGATTATGTGATGTGACGTGAAATGAAATAAAATATTTATATAGCTAAAAAATATTTTATAGTTAAAAATAGAATTTTTAACGTGTATATGAAAAGAAATAAAAATAAACAAATCAGACGATTTGTTTATATACACACATTTGACTGATATTGATTGGGACGATAAATTTTACACATCGCCCAACTGCACAAATAAAATATGTGTTTGATTGTTTGAAACCCCACACGGGTATTGGGATGATATTTGACGTACACTAATCCCGATTGTTTAGTTGTATGTCGATCGATTGATAGACAGGCTGTTATAAGCGTTGAATATTTATATTTGATGCTTATACAGTGTAGAATGCACGTTGGATGATGGTTGATTATTCATCGTTGTTGATATATACATGTGTTGTAGAAAATCCATATAATTAACATTATATGGTAATTGATTGGGCCTCATTCCAGTTTTGAAAAAGAAAGTTTTGAAATAGAAATATTTGAAATTGAAATATTTGAAATAGAATATTTGAAAATAGAAATATATGAAGCCGTGTTGATTAGATTGACGTCATTTTGACGTGAACGATATTTATATCGATTTTATTCATTTTATAATGAATATCGAAAGTGATTTCAAAATCTGATATTTTGAAAGGAATTGAAATTCAAATTAAATTGAATATAAATGAATTCGAATTGAAATTGAATATAAATGAATTCGAATTAAATTGAATATAAATGAATTCGAATTGAAATTGAATATAAATGAATTCGAATTGAAATTGAATTGAAAACGAACTGAAATTGAATTAGAAATCAATTTGAATTGAAATCGATTTGAAATGAATTTAAAACGAATTTATATTGGAATATTCAATTTTGATTTGAAATTGAATATGAAGTTGAAACCGTTTTGAAAACGAATTTGAAACGATTTATAAAGCAAGTTTTGAATTGAAATCGACGAAGTATATATTATATATATATAATATAATGGCCTGAATAGAATGCGCCGCGCTGCGGCAGTTCGCGAATTTCGACCATTGACTTCGAATGGCTATTGCGGGAGATCCGACCGTCGGATTCTCCTAAAACCGGAACCGTTGGGTTCGTATCGAAAAGAGATTTCTAACGAATTTGAGAAATTAGAAATCTAACGGTTGGATTTGGAATTATGTCCAAATCTAATTTTGAAAAGGTCGCTGTAAGTGCAGTTCGATGGCCGTTGATGGAAATCGACTGTACGGGCTTTGATAAAATTATTAAAAATAGTAATAATTTGTGTAAAATCATAAGAAATGATTTGGGAAAAATTGGGATGAAAAACTCCATATTTGAAAAGATAAAAATAGATTTTTATCAAAATGAACTAGTTTTGAACTAGAATTATAATTCTATTTATTTTTAAATAAATAAATTGAATTTGAAATGGTTTTGAAAATAACCAGAATTTCCAATGATTGCATTGGAATGGATTTGAATCGAAATTGTCTTCGGAATATTTCGATGTTGGATTTTGTGATGATACAGATATTGTTATGGGAATTTGAAAGATATATATATATATATATATATATCGTTATTTCCAATACGATATTTGTTCGTCGTAGAATTTTATATTGAATATAAGCCGGTATATTTTCTATTCAGAGCCTTGTATTTAATATCAAATGTGATTTGGGTTTGTCGTGAATGGTGTCTTCAGTAACACTATTCTTGAACCCAGTTGAGAAAAGATTAAATCTTTTTATTTAGATTTAATGAAGTGTACCAGTTAAAAAATATTTAATTGGAATTGAATTGATATTTGGGTTTATCGTGAACAGTGTTTTAAATAACACTTGTTCTTTAACCCGATAATTAATGAAAAATGATTTTGGGTTGTCGTGAACGGTATCTTCAGTAATAATGTTCTTAGACCCAAAGGAGTTAAGAAAATTAGAAACTAGCTGTCGGTTAGCTAAGCGGAATGGTTTTCTGGATATTGATCTGATGTTGGTTTCGGCCTTCGGTGTTAATATTTGGGAAATTATTCTCTTGATTAATTTACGGTTAGTGACTGATGAATTGGAATGAGGCGTATGTTTTGTTTGTGTAACACTTATTTAAAATATACACGAGTTATTCGGAAAGACCGGGTTTATCCCATTCTGAATAACTGATACGACGATAAGTCGAAGATGAAGATGGTGGTTGAAGACCAGAAGTCTTCACATCATTTGGGTGATTACTGATGATCTTGATTGGGTTGTACACCCAAGATGAGGGAATCAATCGGTGGTCGTCCAGATGTGCTTGGAGATCGATGGATATGCGAGGAAAGTGCCTCCGGTTTCGTTCAGACCCAGAACGGACTTGTAAATGGACAGTGTGTCTGACATTGGATTTCATTCTGTGTGACTGATATCGGTTGCATAGAGTGGTTTGCCTGTGTGGCATGCTAAGATGCAATTGATCGAGGCTTCTGTTGAAAAGCAAAGTCTTGTGGTGATGATCAAAGCACAGCCCGTGTGGCACAGCTTTGTGTAACGTGAATTCGCGAGCCTCACACCCCGGTTGTGAACCAAAAACGGGAGAAGGACCTCAGGGAGGGCATGCGTTTCTTTCTAGCTAGGGTGGTGTCAGTGACCTACCATCCCTGACATTTATATACTTTTCACCTGTGTGGTTGTTGCTGTTGCGAGGCGCCTCGGTTTGATCGGACGATCCGGGTCCGATGGATTCATTCGTTGGCTCATTTACGCCCCCAAAGGGCGGGGAAACGCAGTGTTCAGAAATTTTAATCAACATCGGTGGACCGGCCCTGACGATCCAAAGGCTTGACTGAGTACTTTCCTGAGGCTCGGGCTAGAGAGTCTCGAATCGGTTGAGGACTATCTTTTGCCTCAGTTCATAGATGGAAATCCAATTTCCAAATACATGAAATTTGCGGTTTTATTTGTAGAGCCTAGTAGGGCGACATAGTGGGATGGGGCGCTTATGCCGTCTATGATTGATACTTATGATTTGAAGTTGTTTTATACACTATGCACTTATAATAGTATCAAATGATTTGTTTTAAACGTATCAAGCATTCTTGGCTATTATAAGGTAAAAACCCTATCCCCCGGCTTGCGTTGCATTGTGTGATAGGACCTGGGTCTTATAATAGCTTCATTTTTCTTTATTTAGCATTGCACTGTTGTTTTATGCACTGGTATTCTTGGGAGGAAACCCGTTCCGTGTTATACGGCGTGGTCCCTTGATTTACCTAACTTTAAAGTAAAGATTAATAACTGTTTTAGTTCTCACACCAGTCACATGACTGACCTGAAGTTTATTGTTTTAACCTAAACTCTGGGTGCCCTTATTTTGATACGGGCAGCTAGTAGTTTTGGTTTTGCAGATTTATATTCACAGGATCCTGGTTTACAGCTGGAACGATATCCAGAAAGCTTTGTATCCGTATATCTCTTCTAGTTGTGTATTGTATTATTTTCCGCTGCTATGTAATTTATTGTAATCTCTGATAATTTGTGTTGTATATTATTTGTTTATACTCTGTATATTCTTGTAATCTGATGCATTATTGTAATATACAATGAAATGTTCTTCCGTCTGCGTTCTATTTTGTCGTGTTCTCAAAACAATCCGCGCTTTCTCTTTCTCTTCGGAGACCGGGGAAGTTCGGGTCGTTTCATAATAGCAATGAAAAATTATATTATTTTGTGTTTCGATGCGTCGTGTTCTCAAACAATCTGCATTCTTGTTCGGTTTAGGGCGACCGGGGATTTCGGGTCGTTAAACCACCATTAGCTACTTGTTGGAAGAATTTGGTGTTCATATCACCCTCGTCCATCCATTAAATCATATATCTTTTCTTCCACATAATTACATATTGTAACATAATTTAATTAAACTTATTTTTAAGGTTTGAAAGCACGTTCTTCTCGACAATATTTAGATTTCTAAATTATTCAATTTTATTTAATTTTAAAATCACATTTGATAGTTTATCTTTAAAGTTTAATGTAACCCAAAAAATAATACATTACTTAAGAAAAATTCTTAATTCTCTAAACTTGGAAACTGAGATTTAGCTATGTTATTACGAAATTTATAATTGTATAAAATCATGAATGTACTTCTTTGTAACTACATTTTGTCAAATCTTAAGTATTTTATTCCTATGATTTAAATTATAGAAAGAGAGAGTAATAGGAGAATGATCAGAATACAAAATCTAAAGGCCGAAATTTTTCTTTAATTTTTCACTAATAAAGAATCTATCAAGGAAGGCCAAAGAAGGAGATTCTCTACCATTATACAAAGTAAATTGTCTATTACTCCATTTACTATCAATTAAATTGCAGCACTTAATAAAGTGGTTAAATTTGTCCATATATGAGACACCCCTTCTCTATAAGATCTCTCACCTAAGAAACAAGTAACATTGAAGTCTCCTCCTAAAATCCAAGGTCCTTGAGTAAGTGATCTAAATTCTAGCCTCTTATTCCAAAGAACTCTACCTTCTAACTTGAGGTTAAGAGCACAAGTATTAGAAATATTTAAAATGGAATCATCACTAATATTTGAAAAAATTAAAATGCATTGAATATTCTTTAATAACAGATTGCAATAATTTCACATACTGATCTTTCCACCCAATCATAAGACTACTTGCACTACCCTTAGCTAGAAGATGTGACTAATAATTAATATACACACCACCAAGATATTTATACACTTTGAAGTCAAGAGTCTCTAATTTAGATTCTTGTAGTAGAACTGTGTCAATATTATTGCCTTTAAAAATGTATCAAATCTCTCAATATTTATCTAAATCATGTAGTCCTCTAACATTCTAGATAATAAGTCATGTTGTCTAAGAGGTTTAACCTTTCTAATTTTCTATTTTTAATGAAATCAAAGTCAAAATGAGAATCAACCAAAATATAACCAAAATTTTCAGCCAATAAATGCATATCACTAGAAGAAAGACTACCAGAAGCAAATGGATCCTAAATACTACTAGATAAAGGAGATATACCCGAGATAGGGCTATTAAAAGCACTAGTGGCCAAACTACTAGGACAAGCACTCCTTCTCACTAGTATAGGAACATCAGCTCTTGAGTTACAATGAGCATCACTCTCATTGATTTAAACACTCTAGGTGTAGAATTAAATCCTAAACTCGAGGAAGAAGTGCCCATAAAAGAAGCCTCTCTATATGAAACATAATTTCCAAAAGAAAAAACACAATGGTCGACAACTATATTTTTCTTTTTAGCCTACGTAGCCAAATCGGACCATTATCTGTCTTCTTCACATCAACCATATCAACATTTCAAACTAAATAAGGCCTATAAAAAATTACAGCTCTTTAAAGCTTCTTTTCTTCAGTCATTCACAAATTTTACATTTTATCATTAATATCACATTACAATAAATTGAAAGATTTAAATAAATTATTCTCCATTTATTTTTTTTAACAAATATTATTTTAGCTACCAATTAGTAAGTAGCTAATTAATATGATTCAATAACATGTAATGAATTATTAAGCAATTAATTAACAACCAATTATTAAGTAAAAGTAGCTAATCAACATTTAAATAACTTGTAAAATAAGTTAAAAATCATATCGGGGCAAAAAAGTAATTTAAAGGCAAGAATAAATCGCTAAATTATACACGATTTAGTTATATCATAGTTGTGGATAAATCAAATTATAGCAACGAAAAATTTAAAAAATAATCACAGCTTTTGTCCATCGCAAATTTAAGACCTTGCCAAATATAATACAGTCTACATGATCAATACAGTCAAATGAAATAAGAAGTAACGAAAAAAAACTAAAATGATCGTTCCTGGTTACATAACACGAGGCAAACGAACTACAACATTCGTTTAAAAAAGGATTTGAGGAATTTCTATAGCACAAATAACATAATGAGATATTGCCCTTGTTTTTCTTATTACCAAAAGAATCATTATGTAGGAATGTTTTACATGGACTTATTTAGGAGCTAACTAATAAAGGTCATTGTTAACGACACTTTTAGATAAGGGACGGTTATTTTTTTTAATTCCTTTTGAATTACTATAGGGTGTACTGTTAAAAATGACTGTAACAATCCCGTTTTTATGACAAGCTGTATAAGTTTATTAAATAGTGTTTTAACGAGTTGATTGAAATTTAACTTGATTTGGAGAGGATAACTCATAAAATCCTTTGAGTTGAACAAAACAATGATTTTAGGAGTTAAAACTGTGTAAATATGTTGGGTTGAGTTGAATTGTGTTTAAGGATGCAATCCAATTCAATTTTGACTTGGTAATCAAAGAAAATAAATCCAACTTGGAGAAAATAATTTAATAATTCAATTAAATAATTAATGAATTTTGTGTCAACTTGTGGTAAGTTGGGTAACTAAATTGAATTTAAGGATAAACTGAATCAAATAACATAATGAAAAGATTCAATTTAATATTTAATTGGTGAGAAAAACTCAAAATTGGAAAATAAAGTGTTCGAGACTTTATAATGTAACTTTGGGACAAAAACATGAAATAAGAGTTTACAAATTTTAAAATATAATCATTTGATAAATCGTTAGCAAATAATGAATTTTAGCACCAAGGCGTGTTCTAAAAATTTAATTGAGATATAAGTAAGAATTTACAAGGGTAAAATATTGGTTAAAAATCTACATTTGAGCATTGAAATATTTTAAAGATGATATGAGTATTTATTTGGTTAAAACAGTGAATTTTTAAAATTTGTAATTAAAAGTGTGAGTTTTAAACGAATAAAATGTAAAATGAAATTTATAATAAGAATGCAAAATTTAAAGTGTTTATAATAAAATTAGCTTATAAAGTGTTTGAAAATAGTTAATATCAGGCTTAGACCTTAAAAAATCAAACTTAATACATAAAAACTCATTCCCCAAAAAAGATAATAAATTAGATCCTTATAGTCTAATTACTGTATAATTGTATATGATTAGACAATTATTTAGTGAATAATTGTAGATATTTATGCAATTATATTAAAATTTGCATAATTGTCTGCAATTTTTCTATGGAAAAATTGCGGATATTTTCGCAATTTTTTGGAGAATAATTGCAAAATTTCCTGCAATTTGTTTCAAACAATTATCGAAATTTGCACAACTTTAATGATGAATAATTGCAGAAATTTCCACAATTTTTTTCAAAAAATTACCAAAATTTTCACAACTTTATTGGTGAATAATTGCATAAATTTCCGTAATTTTTCATTGATAATTACGGAAATTTCCGCAATTTTTTGGATATAATTGCAGAAATGTCTACAGCTATTTACTGAATAATTGCATAAATTTATACAATTATTGGTTAAATTAATTCTAGGGATCAAATTTACATGCTATTTTGGCAAGGATGTGTTGGAAATGTTTTATAAACATTTAGGTGAATTGTTAAAAATGTTGAATAAGTGTAAGAATGGCTCCTATATGGGAATAGTCTACATTATGGGATTATATAGAAAAAGCAAGTATTTATACTTGTTTCTAAGAAATCATGTTGGGGCCTTGGGCTCCCAATACATGCTTTGTTGTGAGGAGGGAAACCATGCATCATGACCACCACACACGCACGACCGACCGACTCGACTCGGCTCGACCCGATCCGGTCCGGTCCGGTTCTGGGCTTGGGCTCTGTGGTGTAGACACTTATATTTTTGAACCAGAAAACATTGCCTTTTTCGAACTGCTTTCTTTATGAGAAAAAAATATTTCTGCAACGGTAATTTTTTCTACAATGGTAAAAAATTTATTCCTTAATTAAAGCGGATCCGATTTTTATTCCCACTAATCAAGCAACCCTAATTCTCATCCTATATATAGTCTTTATCTACAGACGAGAATATATACCAAAATATACATTATCTTCTTGCCTCCGCCATTACAGTTTTTCTTTCAGAAATTCTCGAGCAGTATTTTAATTTCGCAAGTGCAAATCTGCACTGATTTGTTGTGCAAGCAAATTAGTTATCATTTTTAGAGGCTGTTTTATCCTAGAGGAGGCGGCGAAAGTACGAACTGGTTTGCACCTCTGACCAGATCGCCGAATCGTCTTCAAGAAAGCGACCTAGTCCGCGACTCAGCTATTATTTCCCAACAGGATGTTTTGGCCATTTTGAAACTTAATACAGACTTTCACTAAACTGCCGCTTAAAAATATCTTATACATGTTTATATATTTTTTATGATCAAACAATGTCAAAACGTAAACAAAATGTGTTAAAATAGTGAAAATAGTGTTAATTATATGTTAAGTGTGTAATAAAGCCTAATCTAGTTACCATATGCCTAATTGGACCTTAATTAAGCCCAAACCCAAGATAATTAGCAAAAGAGAAGATTTGAAAAAGAAACAAGAGGAAAAATTACGTACTTCAGTCATCTTCCTCCTTGTAGTAAATAATAAAAAATCTCTTCCTAAATTATTAGAACCCAAGCGGAACACAATATCAAAGTAAGAAAAAGTTTGCAAACTAAATTCCTATTGGTAATCTATACAAAGCAAGAACTTTATTGCACAAAATTTCTCAAATTTAAGAGATTTTATTCACTGTGATTTCATCCTGGTTTGTATGTTCTTGTAATGGGTTTCTACAGGTTCATGAGATCTTCCTCGAGCCAAGTTTCATCTTTTTTTGCCAAATCATTGTAAAAAATTGTTGCAAATCAAAGGTGAGTTAATCTCACATTTCCTAGCTTAAACAAGTTGTTTTTATTGTTGAAATCCAAGCTTGTATGTAAAAATTTATTACTACAAACAAATTTTGGTGTTATCAATTTTATAGTACAAAACATGTTCTTGATTGATCTTTGTGGTTGTATTTTTTCTTCGATTCTTGGCGAAATTAGGTGAAATCTTTTCGATTGATAGTAGTGATGTTGTGTTCTTTGCGTAACAAATTTTAGATCAGAATAAATTCAGTAACCTAATCATATTATGTCCCAAACTTTGAATCAGAGCATAATTTGCTCAAGGTGGAAATCGCGACACCCAGATCAACCAAGTCCCTAGTTGGTTGATCCTAGGGTCGACATGTAGGTCGACTTGGCTTGTATAAAATGCAGCCATGTTGAGCCTATTTCTTTGTTTATTATTGCCTTGGTTTTTATATTATGGTGATTTATCATTGATTTAAATGTTGATTCTATTGATGATTTTTAAGAATTGTTTCTTATGACTTTCAATAGGATTAATTCAACTATGAATAAGATAATATTTATGTTGATCTGAACCTTGGGTTGACGAGTTTTCATGTGCGTTTAGTGTGTGTTGATTTTATTGAATTTGCTTGACTTCTATCTTGTCATACACGTGGCTTCCAAACCTTTTTCAAATAAATTTAGGAATCAAAATTAGATTTCAAAAAAATAATTTGTAGACCAACTCATAAAATATACATATATGTTCCAAAAGCTATTTATATATATTCTCTAATATGCAGAGATTTTTAAAGAACAATTTCCAAATTATTTCTGAAAAATCATTTTAGAAACCTATTTTCTCAAAGTATATTTTCTATATAAAAATCACAAGCTTTAGTACCGTTAGGATGTAGTAAATGATGTGGTATGGGATATATAAGTTTATTGCTGAAGTGACCCAGCATTTATACCTAATTATTAATACAAATAATTGTCCTGATTTAATATCAGATATTACTTGGATCACTTACTTAATATATTTCCACTATTAATCCCCCAAGATCACTCACACACCAATATAAAAATATTAGTTCAGTTGGAATACAAGTCTCTTTATTCACATAATTGATGAAGTTCCATAGCATTTTGTAAGAGCAAATGTTTATTTTCAAAACAGATTTCATAGGTTATTCAAATTATAACCATTTAAGGTACCATACCTATGCAGACAAATCATTATCTATACTTATTTATATGATGCTACAATACAACCTTTAATAAGTTCACACAATTACATTTTTAAAAGAATTAAAAAAAGAAAACGAAGTTCTGGACCCTTTGAGCTTAGGATGTGTGCACATGCACAGTGTGTACACATGGACAGGCTCTATGGCACTTCTAGATATTTCTAAAAAACTTTTCAATTGGAAAATAATTAAAGTGAGTAATTTTCTATAAAATATAAGGTCTTATACATAAAACATCATTTAAAATCTCATAATGGCATCTCCTCAAACACCTAGCAAAGTATATGATGAAATGCTTTCTTAGGAATAATTCCTGTAGTATTACAGGGGAGTTTATCTCCTTACATAATACCAGTTAAAATTTACATAAGAGCTCAATTCAGATTGTTCTTGTGACCAAATAACATAATCAAGTGGTGTATTACATGTGTTTGGTTCACATGTCTTATTGGCTAAATGGCAGTTTACAAAGGAAATGCACATGAGCAAATATACATAGATACTGCATTGGAAAAATGTTCATTTACTTAGTTAATTTCATATCAACTTATTCTCCAAAACTCTTAATTACACTCAAAATTAAGTTAACAGATGTAGGTAGAATTGTATATCATTTTAAGTAAAAATGGCATGAGGAAATATCAGAGGCATGATATGCGCATTTAAGCTGTATAATCTACCCCCTTAACCCATACTTGCCAATATCATATACGCTGGAGGCAAATGGTACAAATGCTCATATATATATATATATATATATCATATTTTGCTTGACTATTGCCAAAGACTGCTTTAAGTAACCATACTATTTGGCATTTCATATCATTTTAGATCATTCCAGTCATCTATTTCTCACGAGAATGAGACATAATATACTACTTCTTTCCACTGGTTTCAGAGTACTTAAGTATTACATTTAGTTCATTCAAACAACAAGCAACATACTTAGTCTTTGGTAAACACTTTGCATACGTTTATTTTGAGCATTAAAACTACTTAAGACTTTTTAAAATAACAGCAGCTAGTCCTCTTGATAAAGTATCTCTAATAGCATCTTAATGACATCATATTAAAGCCTCTTTTCCTGAGTTAATACTTTGAGTTACCCCATTATAAATGAGACACCCCAAAGGTTGAAGAAACAACCAAATAGGGTCAGATATACAATCTGGTATGAGCATAAATCAACATTTAAATAGCATTCTTACATGAACTTCTCACCACAAATACTTTGTGCATGTTTACTTGTCATGGAAAATGTAGACATTATTTCACATCATATAACTCACATATATGATCCCATTCCCCTTATATCATGTCATTACTCCCTATAATTTCATGTAATCAACTAACCTGGATTGATAACAAATTATACCAGTGGGTCACCATCCTAAAGTACCATGTATTAAACACTAGTGCACATTGTATTTCCCAAATATACAAAGACCTACTGGGCTTGCATTAAGCCATATGCATATCTAGCATCCTAACTTGAGGCTAGACAAATCAATACAACAAGTGACAAGCATCACAACCTGTCCCATTATCATGTTTCTAGTTAGGTTTAACTGTGAGGATCAAACTAACCCATACATCCCTCTTGATGCATGTAACTCCATCAACAATGATGATCAATTTGCACACATTCAAGTTAAATGTGTCTATTATAAACTGATGTAAACATTCATCTAAAAATACATTATATATAGTCAGATCATTCATCCAAACACTTAAATAAGATGTAACATAAGCAGGTTTTTATTGATGAATATTCAGGTTATTAACAAATGATAAAACAATGTGTAGATAACCTATTGCTTTGAGCATAGAATGAACTTGTTTAGGACACCTACAATCCTTTTACTCCTCCATTATCAAATATAATCTGAATCAGAGAAGTGTTATTGGCAAATGGATCAACATATGGGCACATTCCATAGCTCCATTTACCCTATTTCCAGAAGCAAACATAAGCTTTAAATCCACTTGTTCAATGCTACTTACTTCTAGACTTATAGTCCTACCTCATAGCAGTATTTATATTATTACCTATATTTATTCTCAAATCCATAAGAAGTGCAATGTGCATCATAGCAATTATGCATACATTTAATCCCATGCATACATACATTCTGATTATCAAATCAGACATTCAAACTTCGTTTAACACATATAAACTAAGATATTCATATAATTGGGGCTGCCTAAATAGGACTTATTGCCATTTAAATATTCAAATATACTCAACAAAGTTCTCCCTTCTCTTAACTCTAAATTTTCCAGTTTTCTTCCTTAATCTCTAAGGCTTCATTAGCAGTTATTTTCCAAAGGAAATGTTATGGAATTAACCCTCTTAAGGATTGTTTATTTACTATTTATAACCAATATTTTCTTTAGGGTTTTTCCTTAGACCAATATCAGTATTATCCCCCACTTGTATTTATCTAATATAGCTACATTTTCAAGTAAACTGATTCTCAGGTGTACTATTCTTAATACATTTAAACTGTAGGCTATAAATGGTAACATGCTTATCATTTAAATTGTGTGATTCCGGATGGTCCCCTCCCTTTTTCTTTTGATTTCCCTTTTGTTAAAAATACTAAGAAAAAGGTTGCATAGTGACAAAAAATATGAGTAGCAAACTCAAATCTCTTTTTTTCCTCGGTTACCATGTGAAAATCCTCGGTGTAAATACTATATAAACACACACATCACATATTCAACCATGATCTATTACCTGCCTAAATGTTTTATTCTTAAAACATTATCATTATCCCATATTCTTTCACTATGCCGTAGATGGCCTATCGCAACGAAAACCGATGGTGTTGCTAGCAGTAGCTACAATGTTGCAATTGCTATGTTGTTTTTTGTCTATTGCAACGCATGCTTCAATGTGTTAGCATAGATATCAACATGTGTTGCAGTAGCCGCATGAATAAAATTATCAATCCGCGTCAACACGATCCAACGGTCCACGTTACTGATCCGCGTCAATCTTATTTTCCTTCAACACCTTAGCTTCTTTTCCCCAAATTTTCATTTTCCCGCTGATAATACATATTTAGGCTGTGTAAGCTACCCCCTTAACCCATACTTGCCAATACCATATACGTTTGAAGCAAATGGTGCAAATGCTCACATATATGTATATATCACATTTTTCTTGACTATTGCCAAAGATTGTATTAAGTAAACATACTATCTGGCATTTCATATCATTGTAGATCATTCTAGTCATCTATTTCTCATGAGAATGATGCATAATATACTACTTCTTTCCACTGGTTTTAGAGTACTTAAGTTTACATTTAGTTCATTTAAACAACAAGAAACATACTTAGTCTTTGGCAAACACTTTTCATACATTTATTTTGAGCATTAAAACTACTTAAGACTCTTTAAAATAACAGCAGTTATTCCTCTTGATAAAGCATCTCAAATAGCATCTTAATGACATCATATTTAAGCCACTTTTCCTGAATTAATACTTTGAGCTGCACCATTATAAATGAGACACCCAAAGGTTGAAGAAACAACTAAATAGGGTCAAATATACAATCTGGTATGAGTATAAATCAACATTTAAATAACATTCTTACATGAACTTCTCACCACAAGTACTTTGTGCATGTTTACGTGTCATGGCAAATGTAGACATTATTTCACATCATATAACTCAAATATATGATCCCAGCCCCCTTATGTCATGTCATTACTCCCTATAATTTCATGCAACCAACTAACCTAGACTGATTACAAATTATACCTGCGGGTCACCATCCTAAAGTACCATGTATTGAACACTAGTGCACATTGTATTTCTTTAACACCCCACCTCCGCTAGGGTCACTCACAAAGGGAATGCACTAGTTTTGGAGGGGTATTATCGAGATAACATCACAGAATTATCACAAGACAAAACATTAATAAAAAAATTAAGTAAACAGCAGAAGAATTTTATGAGCAAAACAGAACTTCATTTTATTCCAAAATAAACCATGTCTTTTACAAACATTTCAAATAACTTCATTACAACTGTCTTGTAATAATAGCCAAAGAAGCAATAACTTAAAAACAGAAAAATAGCTTATTCCCCAAGTGCAGTAAAAAGAAGCAGCCATAGCAAACCGTACATGCTGAGCCAAAGCAAGTGATATCCAAGCTAAGAGCTAGTGTTTCCTCCCTGAGAACCTGGGGGGGAAACGAAAGAAAAAGAGGCGAAAGGAAAAGGGTCAGTCATAAAGACTGAGTAAGTCCTAGTGACTTTCAGTGTAAAAACGGTTAAAACCATGGTTTGAAAACTCGTCCGAAATGACGAGATGCCGTTGTTCTCGTTCCGGTTTCGACAGTCACCGGGACGGAACAACGGCAAAATCTCGTTTCGGTTCCTGAGGCAAAAAAAAAACCCTAAATCGCGATTAAGTAAAAACCGGAAAAAAAAGCGAAACGAAAATTAAAAAATTCGCAGATTCAACAAACTGAAACCGTAATTTGCCGAAGGCAGAGCAATTTCCAGCACTGCAGCTCTAATTTTTTCTTCGATCTTTTACATCGAGACCACCGCAGCTAAAGAAGGTTTGTTTCTTCGATCTTCCATTTTTTTATTTTTTTTCAATTTGAAGTTTCCGCCTTTTTTTTTTAATTTTCCCTCTCGTTTGATTTGTTCTGTTCGAGATGAGATACTGGATGGAGGAAAGGAAAGTTGCTTGGCTTGCTTTATTTGTTTGTTTCTACGGAAATGAAATATCTTCTGTATTTGTTTATTGGTTCTGCCAAATGGGACCATATGAGTTGTCAGTATGTGATAAATTATTAATGCAAACCAATTGTTAAGCCAAACAAAGGCTTACTGACTACTGAGTAACGTCATATGACTCAAATGCCCATACAATTTGTTTTCAGTCCATGATTACACAAATATATTTTTGTAAACTATATTTCTACATAGATTAGCAATATTTATCATTAACTTTTTCATAAAAAAATTTAAAAGTTTGATTTTTGGACCGAAACCGGAACAAAAACCGAAACCGCCGAAACCACCGAAACCGTCCGAAACTAGTAAATTTTCAAATGACCGAAACCGAAACCGAAACCGAGTTTTCGAACCTTGGTTAAAACAACCTGTCATGTATGAACTGGAACTAAACTTAAGAATGGTGTCAAAGTGAACAAGATAGACTAAGGTGATCATGATAAGTCAAGACAAGTCAAGACAAGTCAAGTAAAGCATCACATGTTCAAGATTCGTTGCCTCGACTGTACTAGTATACTAAGCCCATGTCACTAGTTAATCACGAAATAAATCCCACGGCCCAATTTCATGAAATGACCCTGAAACGGGGTCTGACCCAAGTACGGAGTCCTACGGAGCGATTATCTAGTCGATCGGCTCCCTACAAGTTCTAGCTCGTCAAGTGTCCGTGTCATACGGCTAATCACGAATGTAGTCACCTGTGCTGGGTCCACCTTCGGGTGTATCAGCCCTAGGGTGTCAACCCCTGACACGATTCAAGATGCACAGATAAATCTACGGATACCCAGTGTCTGCCCCGGAATACGTGCACAACCGTAGCCCACCGAACCTACACTGGCGTACCCCACTGCCGTCGTTCACCTCTTACAATCAGCCCAGTAATCGTGCCCCACCCGGCCTAGCCCCAGGGTACCTTGATACATCTAGAGGGTTACTGCTGAAAGGGGTCATGTCTAGGGTTTCGCCTAACAGATTAGGTCATGTAATTCGTGACCTAACCCGCCTAACCGATTAAGTCATGTGATTCGTGACTTAATCCTTTTCCAGTCTAGTCATGTCAAGATGGTTAAGTATGTCATTTAAATTCGTGACTTAACCCGCTTACGTGTCATGTCAAGTTGGCTAAGTGTTGTCATTTCAAGTCCATGACTTAGCCCTACAAATCGTGTTCAAGTTGGTTAAGTTGTCTTTTCATGTTCATGACTTAACCCTAATTGGCATTAATTGATTCGTTAATGCACCGAACCACTCACATTGGATCTTATTGTTCGTAGCCACTGGATTTGCCGGGCGGTTCCGGGCAGGTTTACGCTACGAACTCAACCCAACCTCGGGTTTCAAGCGCGATGTGACCAACTACCCACATTGGATCCTATTGTTTGTAGCAACTGGATTTGCCGGGCGGTTCCTGGCAGATTTACACTACAAACTCAACCCAACCTCGAGTTGGCCACTTTCTTGTTTTCTAAAGTCATGCCCATGTTCTTATCAAATTCGTGCTATATTCATATGTCAATTTCGTGCCCAACTAAGGCATGTTTCAAGTCAAGTTATGGCATGTTCAAGTCAAGTTTTTCGTGCCATATTTCATGTTCTACTTATGCCAAATTTCACGATTTATGATTATAATTAATTCATGTTTTGCCTATTCTACCCAATCGTATCCCCAACGTATATAAACGTACTTCGTTTGCAAGCATAAACAATTCAAGAGATAAAGGGGAATAACACCAAACATGTGATAGGCATATGTGACAATTCCAACATCACTTGCATAATAAACAGGCTATAACATATCACATGGTTTCAATACTAGCATGATGATAACTTGGCATAGTAATGGTTCCAACTTAGTTCAACATGATGAATTCAACTTTACATCATAGGCATAATAATCATTGCGGGCAAAATAATGATTTTATTACAAACATGAAACATTAAAGGCATGGTAATTCTAATAGGCATAGTGGATTCCAATTTAGTATTTTTAACATAATGATTCTCGTCTAGCATTATAAACATAATGATTCCAACTTTTCATCATGACCTAGCAATTCCCAATTTAACATGATAGGTATATTAACATCACAGGCATAGTTTCATTAATATCATAGACATGGTTTAATTAGCATCATAGGCATGGTTTAATCAACATGAGGATTTCAATGAACATAATGATTCCATGGACATGTATTTGTTCAACTTGCAACAAAATTAAGCCCAAGTGATTCATAACAACATCAACATCATGATAAGTTTAACTTGCAACATTAACATAGCAATATTCCCAAATTTTGATTCAAAGTTAAACAATATAAACATGGATTAATAATAGTTCTTAAATCTGGTTTCAATTCATAGCATGTCCATGTTATTTTAGCGTTTTTGCCTAAAAAGTGACATAGAACTTACAATATGAAACAAGCAATCCAAATCAAAACTTTAAATCAAATAGCCCCAAATCCGTTGTCTAAAGCGTCGTAGTTGTTGTAGCTTCTAGTTGTAGCCTTCAAGAATCATCCTTCGTCTTCTTTAATTTTGTTCTTTGTATTTTTAATTTAGAGTTCTAGGTTTAATGGCGGCTGCATGAGTGCTAAAATGAAATAGTATGATTTAGGCTAGGTCTTAGGGTCTTTTTATAGTTGTAGGCAATTGATTTCAGCCTTTAGATTAACCCTAGAATAGGTCTGAGCCATCCAAAATCGTCACAAGCCCCCAAAACAAGACCCTGGAGCCAAAACAGGTGCACCAGGCCGACCTGGCCGACCAGGGAGGTCGACCCCCAGGTCGACTCCCCAGTCGACCTGGGGGGGGGGGGGAGGTCCACCCCCAGGTCGACACCCAGGTCGACTCCCCAGTCGACCTGGGGGGAGGTCGACCCCCAGGTCGACTCTAGTGTCGACCTGGTTGGGGGGGAGGTCGACCCTAGTGTCGACCCCCCTGTCGACTTGTCTGGGCGGGATTTTTCCCGCCTACCTTAAATTCTGAAAATTTGAATCTGTTTTTGAATTTGAATTTTTCGTGAAACTTTGCGAGGCCATATCTTGATCATACGGACTCCGATTTACGAAATTTCGGACTCTATTTCGCGTATTTTTCCGAGACGAACGCAATGGCGCAACTCGTTTTCCCTGATTCAGATTTTAACATTTAATTCTGCCTTGATTCTTGTCTTAACATGTTGTTAAGATTCGGGTTGTTACATTCTCCCCTCCTTTAAGGATTTCGTCCCCGAAATCTCCAAGTTAGGAAGAACACATCCTACCATCCATCATCCATCTACTCAAAACATCACCCACAAGCAAACATGGTCCTTAAAAGACTTCTAATGTTTTATGAACACATGCAAAGAGTGTGTGTATATGTTCCTTAGCTAATGCTAATGATCAGGCCTGATTGATCCTTTCAAATGCAAAATAGGTTTAGTGAAATGAATCCAATATGTATGCAAAATTTTCCTATTATAATTCATAATTTCTACATGAGTGCACAAACATTCAATCATATGCAACAACCAAATGATAGCACAACCAAGTTTCCAAAATAAACACTCATGCATATGCAAGTATGAAACTGTGACTGAGCCGATCTAGTGCCTAATGTGTATTCATGCATCCACGAGCAACCACTTGCGACCACTTGCAACCATTTCGCAATCATAACATGTTTCAATTACATGTTTACATCCAAAAAGATTCTACCTATGGTTCTCAAGATAGGATCGAGGAGAGAAACAAGATAAAACAAAGCATCTAGAAAAAGAAGTTAAAGATGTACCCCCAGAAGGTCCGGTCCGCTTCTTAGGGCAGTCCTTGCTGATGTGTCCAGTCTCCCCACAATGAAAACATTCACCTTGCTTTCTCTTCCTCTTTCTACAATCCTTGGCTATGTGCCCTTCCGTACCACAGAAATTGCATTTCCTTTTATCACGTGAGTTGTCGTTCTTGCCTCCTTTCTCGGAGTCTACCTTCTTATTCTGAGAATCGTTGGGCTTGACCTATTTCTTGCCCTTCTTATCTTCCTCATATAGTAGGGCCATATCCACCAAGCTTTCAAAGGTCGCCCCCATGGGCACATGAGTCATGGCCAAACCATGTAGTGGCTCGTCCAAGCCTCGTGCAAAACGTAGCGCCTTTTTCTAAGGAGTGTTGACTAACTCCAATCCGAAGCGAACAAGCTGATTGAAATGGTTCACATATTCTTTAACTGTCATATTTCCTTGTTTAAGGGCCAGAAACCGTTCCATTTGGAGATTCTCCTCTGCCGATGACAAGAACTTAAGCCCAAATCTCCTTCTAAAGTCCGCCCAAGTCTCAATGGGCCTAGTAGCGTTGGTGACTTCCCACCAATAAGAAGCTTCCTCTTTCATGAGCCACGCCGCCAACTGTACTTTCCTATTGTCCTCTACCTCAAAGATAACAAACAAGTCTTCGGTTTCCTTCAACCAATTCCGTGCCTCAACAAAAGTCTCAGTTCCTAGGAAATCCTTTCCGCCCATGGCCTTAAAGTCCTTGCATATCTTTGAAAAAGCGGTTTCTTGCGGAGGTTGAGGAGGAGGTTTGGCTGGGCCTGTCACATTAGCCCGAGCCTCGAGGAAACGACGGAACCAAGTGGGTATATTGACACCCTCGGGAAGATTAAGATCGTCGGCCATGATAAGCTGAAAACGAAAAAGGAAAAGATTCAAACGAGGAAACAAATATAGTGCTAATTGCTTTTTGGGGAATAGCCTTTTGAAATAAACCAACTTTTCTTGAAAAGTGCTTCTTTGTAAATGGTTTTGAAAAAAAATTCAAAAGGTTTTCAAAACTTTTGCCCAGTCTTGGTAACCTTCTGCTCTGATACCAAATGTAACACCCCACCTCCGCTAGGGTCACTCACAAAGGGAATGCACTAGTTTTGGAGGGGTATTATCGAGATAACATCACAGAATTATCACAAGACAGAACATTAATAAAAAAATTAAGTAAACAGCGGAAGAATTTTATGAGCAAAACAGAACTTCATTTTATTCCAAAATAAACCATGTCTTTTACAAACATTTCAAATAACTTCATTACAACTGTCTTGTAATAATAGCCAAAGAAGCAATAACTTAAAAACAGAAAAACAGCTTATTCCCCAAGTGCAGTAAAAAGAAGCAGCCATAGCAAACCGTACATGCTGAGCCAAAGCAAGTGATATCCAAGCTAAGAGCTAGTGTTTCCTCCCTGAGAACCTGGGGGGGAAACGAAAGAAAAAGAGGCGAAAGGAAAAGGGTCAGTCATAAAGACTGAGTAAGTCCTAGTGACTTTCAGTGTAAAAACGGTTAAAACAACCTGTCATGTATGAACTGGAACTAAACTTAAGAATGGTGTCAAGGTGAACAAGATAGACTAAGGTGATCATGATAAGTCAAGACAAGTCAAGTAAAGCATCACATGTTCAAGATTCGTTGCCTCGACTGTACTAGTATACTAAGCCCATGTCACTAGTTAATCACGACATAAATCCCACGGCCCAATTTCATGAAATGACCCTGAAACGGGGTCTAACCCAAGTACGGAGTCCTACGGAGCGATTATCTAGTCGATCGGCTCCCTACAAGTTCTAACTCGTCAAGTGTCCGTGTCATACGGCTAATCACGAATGTAGTCACCTGTGCTGGGTCCACCTTCGGGTGTATCAGCCCTAGGGTGTCAACCCCTGACACGATTCAAGATGCACAGATAAATCTACGAATACCCAGTGTCTGCCCCGGAATACGTGCACGACCGTAGCCCACCGAACCTACACTGGCGTACCCCACTGCCGTCGTTCACCTCTTACAATCAGCCCAGTAATCGTGCCCCACCCGGCCTAGCCCCAGGGTACCTTGATACATCTAGTGGGTTACTGCTGAAAGGGGTCGTGTCTAGGATTTCGCCTAACAGATTAGGTCATGTAATTCGTGACCTAACCCGCCTAACCGATTAAGTCATGTAATTCGTGACTTAATCCTTTTCCAGTCTAGTCATGTCAAGATGGTTAAGTATGTCATTTAAATTCGTGACTTAACCCGCTTACGTGTCATGTCAAGTTGGCTAAGTGTTGTCGTTTCAAGTCCATGACTTAGCCCTACAAATCGTGTTCAAGTTGGTTAAGTTGTCTTTTCATGTTCATGACTTAACCCTAATTGGCATTAATTGATTCGTTAATGCACCGAACCACTCACATTGGATCTTATTGTTCATAGCCACTGGATTTGCCGGGCGGTTCCGGGCAGGTTTACGCTACGAACTCAACCCAACCTCGGGTTTCAAGCGCGATGTGACCAACTACCCACATTGGATCCTATTGTTTGTAGCAACTAGATTTGCCGGGCGGTTCCGGGCAGATTTACACTACAAACTCAACCCAACCTCGAGTTGGCCACTTTCTTGTTTTCTAAAGTCATGCCCATGTTCTTATCAAATTCGTGCTATATTCATATGTCAATTTCGTGCCCAACTAAGGCATGTTTCAAGTCAAGTTATGGCATGTTCAAGTCAAGTTTTTCGTGCCATATTTCATGTTCTACTTATGCCAAATTTCACGATTTATGATTATAATTAATTCATGTTTTGCCTATTCTACCCAATCGTATCCCCAACGTATATAAACGTACTTCGTTTGCAAGCATAAACAATTCAAGAGATAAAGGGGAATAACACCAAACATGTGATAGGCATATGTGACAATTCCAACATCACTTGCATAATAAACAGGCTATAACATATCACATGGTTTCAATACTAGCATGATGATAACTTGGCATAGTAATGGTTCCAACTTAGTTCAACATGATGAATTCAACTTTACATCATAGGCATAATAATCATTGCGGGCAAAATAATGATTTTATTACAAACATGAAACATTAAAGGCATGGTAATTCTAATAGGCATAGTGGATTCCAATTTAGTATTTTTAACATAATGATTCTCATCTAGCATTATAAACATAATGATTCCAACTTTTCATCATGACCTAGCAATTCCCAATTTAACATGATAGGTATATTAACATCACAGGCATAGTTTCATTAATATCATAGACATGGTTTAATTAGAATCATAGGCATGGTTTAATCAACATGAGGATTTCAATGAACATAATGATTCCATGGACATGTATTTGTTCAACTTGCAACAAAATTAAGCCCAAGTGATTCATAACAACATCAACATCATGATAAGTTTAACTTGCAACATTAACATAGCAATATTCCCAAATTTTGATTCAAAGTTAAACAATATAAACATGGATTAATAATAGTTCTTAAATCTGGTTTCAATTCATAGCATGTCCATGTTATTTTAGCGTTTTTGCCTAAAAAGTGACATAGAACTTACAATATGAAGCAAGCAATCCAAATCAAAACTTTAAATCAAATAGCCCCAAATCCGTTGTCTAAAGCGTCGTAGTTGTTGTAGCTTCTAGTTGTAGCCTTCAAGAATCATCCTTCGTCTTCTTTAATTTTGTTCTTTGTATTTTTAATTTAGAGTTCTAGGTTTAATGGCGGCTGCATGAGTGCTAAAATGAAATAGTATGATTTAGGCTAGGTCTTAGGGTCTTTTTATAGTTGTAGGCAATTGATTTCAGCCTTTAGATTAACCCTAGAATAGGTCTGAGCCATCCAAAATCGTCATAAGCCCCCAAAACAAGACCCAGGAGCCAAAACAGGTGCACCAGGCCGACCTGGCCGACCAGGGAGGTCGACCCCCAGGTCGACACCCAGGTCGACTCCCCAGTCGACCTGGCGGGGGAGGTCGACCCCCAGGTCGACACCCAGGTCGACTCCCCAGTCGACCTGGGGGGAGGTCGGCCCCCAGGTCGACTCTAGTGTCGACCTGGTTGGGGGGGAGGTCGACCCTAGTATCGACCCCCCTATCGACCTGTCTGGGCGGGATTTTTCCCGCCTACCTTAAATTCTGAAAATTTGAATCTGTTTTTGAATTTGATTTTTTCGTGAAACTTTGCGAGGCCATATATTGATCATACGTACTCCGATTTACGAAATTTCGGACTCTATTTCGCGTATTTTTTTGAGACGAACGCAATGGCGCAACCCGTTTTCCTTGATTCAGATTTTAACATTTAATTCTGCCTTGATTCTTGTCTTAACATGTTGTTAAAATTCGGGTTGTTACAATTTCCCAAACACATAAAGGCCTATTAGGCTTGCATTAGGCCATATGCATGTCTAACATCCTAACTTGAGGCTAGATAGATCAATACAACAAGTGACAAGCACCATAACCTGACCCACTATCATGTTTCTAGTTAGGTTTAACTGTCGGACCCAACTAACCCATACACCCCTCTTGATGCATGTAACTCCATCAACAATGATGATAAATTTGCACGCATTCAAGTGTTAAATGTGTTTAATATAAACTGATGTAAACATTCATCTAAAAATACATTATATATAGTTAGATCATTCATCCAAATACATAAATAACATATAACATAAGCAGGTTTTTATTGATGAGTATTCAGGTTATTAACAAATGATAAAACTATGTGTAGATATCCTATTGCCTTGAGCACAGAATGAAGATGATTATGAAACCTCTAATCCTTTTACTCCTCTATTATCAAATATAATCTGAATCAGAGAAGTGTTATTGGCAAATGGATCAGTATATGAGCACTTTCCATAGCTCCATTTACCCTATTTCCAGAAGCAAATATAAGCTTTAAATCCACTTGTTCAATACTGCTTACTCCTAGACTTGTAATCCTACCTCATGACAATATTTATATTATTTCCTATAATTGTTCTTAGATCTATAAGAAATGCAATATGCATCATATCAGTTATGCATATATTTATTCAATCATGCATACATACATTCTGATCATCAAATCAAACATTCAAACTTCATTTAATACATATAAACTAAGATATTCATATAATAGGGGCTGCCTAATTATGACTAATTGCCATTTAAATATTAAAATATACTCACCTAAATTCTCCCTTCTCTTAACTCCAAAATTTCCAGTTTTCTTCCTTAACCTCTATGGCTTCATTAGTAGTTATTTTCTAGAGGAAATGTTATGGCATTAACCCACTCAAGGATTGTTTATGTGCTATTTATAACCAGTATTTTCTCTATGGTTTTTCGTTATACCAAATATCAGTATTACCCCCCACTTGTATTTATCCAATATAGCAACATTTTCAAGTAAAATGATTCCCTGGTGTACTATTTTTAATACATTTAAACTGTAGGCTATAAATGGCAACATGCTTATCACTTAAATTCTATGATTCTGGATGGTCCCCCCCTCTTTCTTTTGATTTCCCTTGTATTAAAAATACTAAGAAAAAGGTTTCATAGTGACAAAAATCCGAATAGCAAATTCAAATCTCATTTTTCCCTTGGTTACCATGTGAAAATCCTGAGTGTAAATGCCATATAAACACACACATCACAAACTCAACCATGATCTATTACCTAGCTAAATGTTTTATTCTTAAAACATTATTATTATCTCTATTCTTTGATAAACCACTGGTTTAATAATATTCAGAATTATCACTATTTTTTCACTCACGTAGAAAAAGGGACTAGCATACACAATTTTGAAATTTAGAGGATTTAAAACCTAGGGTTATCACATACACCACTCCTTTTAGGAATTGTGTCCCACAATTTCTTTTCTAAAATTAAAATCTATTAGTTTATATTAATTTATTCCCATTCAATTCTTGATTTCAGGTATATTAATCTATGTAACTTTTATACTTACTTAAATATTAACAAGAAAATTGCACATATATAAAGCAAATAGATGCAAACTGAAATTAAATGCATACCCCAAAATTAGTCTAGATTTCTCTTCCTATCAGAAAATAATCCTGGATATTTAGCTCTCATTTTATTTTCAACTTACCATGTGCAATCATTTGCATCAAAGCTCCACTGCACTTTAACCAGTTTTATGCTTTTATTTTTCAACTTCTTTTCTTCCTTTGCAACAATTCCCACTGGTTCTTTTTCATAATTCAAATCTGTTTTGATTTTAACTTGAGTAGGTGATTCTAAAATGGTTTCTTTATCATGCACCCACCTTCTTAGCTGTGACACATGAAACACGTTGTGGATTCCTCTTAACTCCTCTGGCAAGTTCACCTTATAGGCCAATGTACCTATCCTCTCCAAAATTTCAAAAGGACCTACATATGTTGGTGATAGCTTGCCAGCCTTGCCGAACCTCAATACCTTTCTCATTGGAGAAACTTTAAGGAACACATAATCTCCTACTTTAAACTCCACTGGCCTTCTACCATTATAAGCATATGTTTTCTGGCTTTCTAGTGTCACCTTCATTCTATGCCTTCTTAACTCAATTCTAGTAGCTATTTCCTTAACCTGTTCTGGTCTTATTAATATTCTTTCACCCACCTCCATCCAACATGATGGTGACAAACAAGGTTTACCATATAAAGCTTCAAATGGAGCCATTACAATACTAAATTGGTGACTGTTATTATAGGTAAATTCAGCTAAATGTAAATATTCCTCCCAGTTGCCACCAAAATCTAACACACATGCTTTAAGCAAATCTTCCAAAACCTTATTTACAATTTCTGTTTCCCATCGATTTGTGGGTGATATGTAGTGCTCAAGTTCAATTCTGAAATGACCCAGACTTCCCGATCCCCGAAGAGACGGCGGAGCCCAGATTGCTTTGAGAACACGACGCATCAGAACACAACCGGTAGAACATTTCATTGCTATTACAACAATTTACATTAGAGTAAAAGAATATCAGAGAATAAATAATATACAGCAGAAAATAAATATCAGAGATTTACAAATTTCAAAGCAGCGGAAAATATAATACATAAGAATATTATACAACGGAATTGAATGAGATATACGAATATAAAGCTTTCCGAATATAGCTCTAGCTGTAATCCAAGATCCTGTGAAAATAAGTATCTGCAAAAACCAAAACTACTAGCTGTCTGTGTGGAAATATGAGCACCCAAAATTTAGTTAGAACAATAAACCCCGATTCAGTCATGGGACTGGTGTGAGAACTAAAACAGTTATTAGCTTTTTATTTAGAGTTAGGTAAATCACGGGACCACGCTGTATAGAACGGAACAGGTTTATCCCCCGATGAATACCAGTGCATAAAACAAACAGCGCAATGCAAAATAGAAAAATGAAGCTATTATAAGACTCAGATCCCATCACACAATGCAACGTAAGCCGGTGGATAGAGTTTTCCCTTATAATAGCCAAATATGCTTGATACTCGAAATTTCGTCTTTTATTATTACTATAAGTGAAGAAATCAACATCAAAATATAAATGTATCAATCATAGGCGGCGTAGGTACCATTATATTACGTCACCATATATATATATATATATATATATATATACAACTAAAATCGTAATATCACGTATTGGAAATTAGGTTTCCATCTATGAACCGAGGCAAGGGATCGTCGTCATCGATTTCGAGACATTCTAGGAAATGCCTCAGGATCCTCTGCAATGAACCCATGGGAATCAGCAGGGCCGGTAGTCCATTGATGATTAATTATACCATAAATTATATGTTAGCCGGTTCTATCGAACCTCCAAAATGGTCAGTCCTTTGACCATATCAAGAGCCATTTAAGGACTTACCCCGCTTCCTAGGTACCTCGTCTATTCGTCATAATAGTATGCAACATCCACATGAGAAAATGTTTGGGCTCCATACCATGACATCACCCGTAGCTAGAACTAACATATGTCCATTTCCCTACGGTCACTATCCCCTTTTTGGTTCACACCGGGGTGTGAGGCTCGCAAATTAATGCTACAAAAAGCAATGCTAATTAAAACCGTGCTTTGATCATCAACCATAAGACTCTGCTTTTCAACAAAAGCCTTGATCCATGCAACTCAGCATGCCACACTGCCAATCCATACCGTACAACTGATTTCCATCAATATATAACCTCTAAGCTCGTACGTCTTATAGAAGGGTGTTAAGCAAGAGAATAAATTTTCCTCCACCAAACAGATATATATTTAGCAGAGATCAACGAATACAGTATAAAGGAATACAATGTTAGACGTACCATCCATTTGCAAGTCTGTTTTGGGTCTGAACGAAACCAGAGGCACCTTATTCCTCGTCCTATATGTCCAATACAGGACAGAGACCCTCGCATATTCGGTCAATCTCCAAGTACATCTGGACGATCACCACTTATTACCTTGTTTTGCGTGTACATCCCAATCAAGACATCAGTAATCATCCAAATGATGTGAAGATCTCCGGTCTTCAACCACTGTCTTCAAATCTTCGACATTTAGTCGCTGTATCAGTTATTCAGAATGGGTTAAACCCGGTCTTTCCGAATAACTCGCGTATCTTATAATCAAGTGCTATAAAAACACATCATACGCCTCATTCCAATTCAGAATATTCTTTTATTCAAATATTCATATCTTAAGGGAAAGGTTCCCATTAATTTTATCAAAGATAAATTCTTTTAAATTTTCTCTTTAATCTTCCTTTGGATATCGTTTTCCAAAGATTTTATTTTATTTTTTAACAGTTCTAAACCAAATTAAGGTTTATAAAACTAGTCGGGATTATCGAGCCATACCAAGGTAATCATTTATTTTATTTATCCAATCCCAACCTATTCATCCCACAGATCAATACTGGTAGTACTCCGTATCTAACACCCACTATGTTATTGGTAAAATTAATTACTATTTCTCGTTTCAAATCTAGTTAAAGATTTAACTATCCCCTAGAGTAAAACTGGTGGTACTCCATTCTCGATCACTTCTCAAATTTGGCAAATTTAATTACCACATTAACTTTTCAATCTTATTAAACATTCATTAAAAGTATGCTTAGTTTTAATCTCCAAAAATCATTATTTAATGATTATTCAAATTTAGGAAATAAATCCCATCTTTAACTGGGTTAAAGAACGAATTCCTTTAAAACATCATTCACGATAAACCCAAAATCATCTTCCATCAAAATGGAATCTACACGGAAATCATAACAGTGTATAATCTATATAAATTCCCGTATCAGACTAATAATATAAATGGAATAGCGGAAAAGCCTTTTAAATTCCATATATAGTAACGGTTTTCATTCACTGATGCTCATCTCGATTATTACCAAATCGAATTCCATTCAATTCCAATTTAATATATTAAGTTGGAAAACTTTACTCTGGAAAATTTCCATTAAATATTAATAAAAAGATTTATAAATTCCAAATCATCTCTTCACTGTTAATTGGGTTAAAGAACAAATGTTATTTAGAACGCCATTCACGATAAACCCAAAATCCAATTTCAATTCAATTCCAATTAAATATTAATTGGTAAACTTCTCTAAATCTTATTTAAAAGATTTATTCTTTTCTCATTGGGGTTTAAGAACAGTGTTAATAAAGACACCATTCATGACAAACCCCAAATACAATTTGATATTAAATACAGGGCTCTAAATAGAAATTATATTGGCTTATATTCAATATCAAATTCTGAAACCAACGGATATAGTATTGGGAATAACGAAATCTGTATCTTCCAAAAACCCATAACCATATTCATATAATCACGGAATCCAATATCGAAATATTTCGAATATTATTTCCATTCCAATTTGTACGTCAGAAATTTTTGGTTATATTAAAACCATTTCAAATCCAGTTTATTATTTCTAAGAATAATTGGATTTTTATTCTAGTTATTAACTAGTTCATTTCGAATAAAATATATTTTTATCTTTTCAAATCTGGAGTTTCTCATCCAAACTCTTTCCAAATCAGTAATTATGATTTTACATAATTTTTCAATATTTTTAATAATTTTATTAAGGCCCGTACAGTCGGTTTCCAATAACGGCCACCGAACTGCATCCATATCAACCTTTTCTGAAATTGATTTGGACATAATGTGAAATCCAAACATTCAAATCTAAATCTCTTATATTCATTGGAAAGATCTTACGATCCCAACGGTTCCGGTTTTAGGAGAATCCGACGGTGGGATCTATTGTTACATCAATTTATAGTTAATGGTTGAAATTCGCAAACAGTCGCTACATGACACGTTCTATTCAAGCCATATACATATATATATATATCGTTGTTTTCCTTTTCAAACGTACTTTATAAATTGTTTTAAATTCATTTGAAAAACAATTTCAACTTCAATTTCAATTTTAAATCAAAATTGAATATTCTATATCATTATAATATTAAAATGATAATATTTTCAGAATATAAGATTTTGAAATCAATTATTTTCGATATTATTTTAAAATGAACAATATCGATCGACAAACCTGTTCAGGTTAAAAATAGTGTTTCTATACTTAACCCTGCTTCATATTTTTATATATTTTCGTGTCCATCCAAAATCGGACATCAAAATTATAATTCAATCCTTCACTGAATATTTATTTTAAAATATTCGTTACTTTAAAATATTCGTTATTTTAAAATATTGTTATTTCTGAATCGGAATGCGACTCAATCAATTACCATATAATTTTAGTTATATGGATTTCATACATCGCATGTATTCAACAATAATGATAAATAATCATTACATATTCAAACATCATCTAGAGTGTAATTTACAACTGTATAAGCATTAAAATAAATAAATAACGCTCATCACAGCCTGTCAACATCGATTGACATACAACTAAATATTGGGATTAGTGTGTGTCTAATATCATCCCAATGCCCATGTGGGGTTTTCAACCAACAAATGCTTTTTATTATTTGTGCATTTGGGAGATGTGTAAAATTTATCATCCCAATCAATATCAGTTAAATAGGGGTACATAAACAAGACATCCAACTTGTAAATGAATATTTACTCGAATTTCTATTCATGATAATTTTATATAAATAATTTATACATTTTAGTTTTCAGAGAAAATCGGCATACAACAATATCAATCAATTCATCTAATCACAATCCAAACAAACAATCAACCATGGTTTGCAGAAAGTAGTGACAGGAGCTACTAAGCCCCATTTATAACCTATGATATAATTACATAACAAAAATAGTTGAGTGAGAAAGAGTTCTCACATTCGTTTCCACTCTGCCATTCTTTTATTTCTAAATTTCAGTTCTGCTTGGATTTGAATTTGCCTGAAATTCTAACGTGCTCCGTTTCCATTCTGGTCAATTCTGAAATGTAGTGTTCAACAATACGAGTGCAACACAACTCGTTTCACTGAATTCCGATATCATATGAAAGAGTTATGGTCAATTAAACGTTAATTACATAATTAACTAATTAAATATATATTTATTTGATATAATTACATTTCCTCTTCAACATTTAACTCCAGGATCCGATTAGAAAGCTCGCTACATAGGTCTTGCCACTACCGCTGCTGAAGTTGACCGGCGTCCGATCTGAAGGTGCCCTGCGATGCGCCTTCGCATAAGCTATTCCCATCAGAAACTACCACTAACTCGATGTCCCCTCGGCGCGTGAATCCACCTTCAAACTCGGAGACTTTGAGATCAAAATTCACTCATTTTAGGGAATTATACTTCATCAACCTCATATGAAACTGAAGATCGGATAAAGCACTACAAAGTTTGTTTTATAATTTTCGTGAATTGGTGAATGATTTGGCAAAAAAGGGAGGAAGTATTTGGGAACAAATAGGTCGTTCGTTGAAGTGCTGGCGGCTCAGGAAAATGAAAGAGAAGGGTTTCCACGTTTTGTCCCTTTATAGAAATTAATTTATATTTTATTATTATTATTTATTTCCAAAAATAATTGTTTATAAATCCAAACTCCAAATCAAACCCAACGACTGTCGTCCCTAGCCAAATACCCCCATTTCGGACACAATGGGATATGTTTCGTAAGCCAATTCGACCAGATTTCATCAGAATTAAAATATATACCAATATATATTGAATTTAAACGTACATTTTAATTTATTGGGGGAACATACCAACTCCAAAAATCACAAAAAAAATTATATCTAGCTATGTTTTGACGATACGGTCCTAACAAAACTAATTTCATCGGATTTGGAGGCCATTTGAAAAATGGCCTTTTTCCAGTCGATTAAATTCAAACTGAAATTACCAAACACATTTAAATTCAATGCGCTCACATATTAATTCAAAAAATTATGAATTTTTAAACCTACTATATTTTGACATTTCGGATCCAACAAAAGTGGTTTCGTCGAAAACGGAAGTCGTTTGCAAAATGATTACTTTTAAGGGCTATATATTATTTAAAAATATACATAAATTCCATAGCGACTATTTTAAATTTTAAACTGGACATAACTTTCAATTTATATTATGAAATCTCAGTTTCTTACATTCGTTAGAAAGATATTATTAAACAGATTCAAATATTTCTGGTTTTACTGAAATCCGGTTTATTTTGAATTCTGTACATTCAATTGAAATTTAAGATCGAATTTTCAAACTACCGCGCCATTTCAAACTCTATTTATAATTAAAATAAATTTACACGTTCTAACTTCAATTTAAATAAATTTTTAATTGTTACTATTTAAAATAAATCATTTTAAATATTCAAAACCCATTAAAATAGTTAACATAAAAAAATTAAATTGGTTCTGAAATTCTAGGTTGTTATAATCTACCCCACTTAAAATCTTTTTGTCCTTGAAAAGGAACGGAGCTGAAAGTTGTTTAACTAACCAACTCTACTTTCATTTTGCCTTTCATTCTTCAACTTTTGAGTTTCTAAGAATTTTCTAATTTTTGAAAAATTTCGCCATAACCTCCTTTGTACAACCCTATCGGTAAAACCACAACTTGCCTCACAGGGCCCTCATCGATCAAAAAGAAAAAGAAAAAGCCAAGCGGCTTGCCAATCGACTCATAAAATCATCAAACCTAATGAATATAGTAAACATGCACCTATTTATTGGGCATACAATTTTATTCCTCTTCTTAGCTTCCATGCTATGACCTGTTCAATATATTTACATGTGTATGTATGCAGTTTCAATAAATTTTCTATTCAGTTCACTATTTGATCCAATTTGGCTTAATTCACCTTTCATTTTCATATTGGTTACTAAAATTTTATTAATTAACTAATAATCACACAGCACAATCATCAATCAATTAGTTGATTAATCTTTCAAAATATATAATTTTATATACAACCAAAAATAATTTTTTCAGTGTCAAATCACAAACATTAACCCTATCCAAAATTTTGGTTCTCACACCAGTCAATTGGAAATATATAGACATCCCACCTTCGAAACTCGAACATAGATACTGATGATGAGATCTCAATCATCAGAATCATCTCCGGGCGACTAGAGTGTGATTCTATATCCATCTAGTATATTTGAGAGTTCGAATATACGTTCATAACGCGTATATGCAAAATCTCCTTATACTCGATAGTCCATATTCAATATCAAATAAATATTCAAATACGTATAATAAGATATAAAATTTTCAAAACAAAAAACTGTTTTTTGAAATAGCACTCTTCAAAATCATTCTAGGATATTACTAACCCTACCTCTAACGAGTCATTCTTATAGGATGCTACTAATCCTATCTAAGATGAATTATTTCGTTTGGTTCTAATGTGTCTTGTTCTCTAGCTTTGTAAACCAAAGCTTTGATACCAAACTGAAACGACCCAAACTTCTCGATCCTCGAAGAGATGGCGGAGCCCGGATTGCTTTGAGAACACGACGCATCAGAACACAAACAGTAGAACATTTCATTGCTATTACAACAATTTACATCAGAGTACAAGAATATTAGAGAATAAATAATATACAGTGGAAAATAAATAACAGAGATTTAAAAATTTCAAAGCAGTGGAAAATATAATACATAAGAATAATGTACAACGGAAATCATCTACAACCACACCTGAATGGGATATAGGGATATAAAGCTTTTCGAATATAGCTCCAGCTGTAATCCAGGATCCTGATAATAGAAGTATTTGTGGAAACCAAAACTACTAGCTGCCCGTGTGGAAATATGGGCACCCAGCGTTTAGGTAGAAACAATACACTTCGAGTCAGTCATGGGACTAGTGTGAGAACTAAAATAGTTATTAGCTTTTTATTTAGAGTTAGGTAAATCACGGGATCACGCCGTATAACACGGAACGGGTTTATCCCCCTATGAACACTAGTGCATAAAAAAAAACAACGCAATGCTAAACAGAAAAATGAAGAAATTATAAGACTCAGGTCCCATCACACAATGCAACGCAAGCCGGAAGATAGAGTTTTCCCTTATAATAACCAAATATGCTTGATACGCGAAATTTCATCTTTTATTATTACTATAAGTGAAGAAATCAACTTTAAATATAAATGTATCAATCATAGGCAGCGTAGGTACCATTATATTACGTCGCCATATATATTACAACTAAAATCGTAATATCACGTATTGGAAATTGGGTTTACATCTATGAACCTAGGCAAGGGATCATCCTCACCGATTCCGTGACATTCTAGCAAATGCCTCAGGATACCCCGCAGTGAACCCTTGGGAATCGGTAGGGCCGATCATCCGTCGATGATTAATTATACCATAACTATATGTTAGCCGGTTCTATCGTACCTCCAAAATGGTCAGTCCTTCGACCATATCGGGAGCCATTTAAGGACTTACCTCACTTCCTAGGTACCTCGTCTATTCGTCATAATAGTATGCAACATCCACAAGAGGAAATGCCTGGGCTCCATACCATGACATCACCCGTAGCTAGAACTAACATATGTCCATTTCCCTACGGTCACTATCCCATTTTTGGTTCACTTCGGGGTGTAAGGCTCGCGAATTAACGCTACACAAAGCTGTGCTAATTAAAGCCGTGCTTTGATCATCAACCACAAGACTCTGCTTTTCAACAATAGCCTTGATCCATGCAACTCAGCATGCCACACTATCAATCCATACCATACCACTGATTTCCATCAATATATAACCTCTAAGCTCGTACGTCTCAGAGAAGGGTAAGAGAATAAATTCTCCGCCACCAAACAGATATATATTTAACAGAGATCAACAAATACATTATAAATGAATACAATGTCAGACATACCATCCATTTGCAAGTCCGTTCTGGGTCTGATCGAAACTGGAGGTACCTTATTCCTCGTGCCATATGTCCAATACAGGAGAGAGGCCCTCGCATATCCGGTCGATCTCCAAGTACGTTTAGACGATCACCACTTATTACCTTGTCTTAGTGTACATTCTAATCAAGACATCAGTAATCATCCAAGCGATGTGAAGATCTCCAGTCTTCAACCACCATCTTCATATCTTCGACATTTAGTCGCCGTATCAGTTATTCAGAATGGGTTAAACCCGGTCTTTCCGAATAACTCACGTATCTTATAATCAAGTGCTATAAAAACACATCATACGCCTCATTCCAATTCAGAATATTCTTTTATTCAGATATTTGTATCTTTAGGGAAAGGTTTCCATTAATTTTATCAAAGATAAATTCGTTTAAATTTTCTCTTTAATCTTCCTTTGGATATCGTTTTCAAAAGATTTTATTTTATCTTTTAACAATTCTAAACCAAATTAAGGCTTATAAAACTAGTCGGGATTATCGAGCCATACCGAAGTAATCATTTATTTTATTTATCCAATCCCAACCTATTCATCCCATGGAGCAAAACTGGTAGTACTCCATATCTAACACCCACTGTGTTATTGGTAAAGTTAGTTTCCATTTCTCGTTTCAAATCTAATTGAAGATTTAACTATCGCCTGGAGTAAAACTAGTGGTACTCCGTTCCCGACCACTTCTCAAATTTGGCAAATTTAATTACCACTTTAACTTTTCAATCTAATTAAAGATTCATTAAAACTCCGCTTAGTTTTAATCTACAAAAATCATTATTTAATGATTATTCAACTTTTTATTTCCCGCCTTTAACTGGGTTAAAGGACGAATGTCCTTTAAAACATCGTTCACGATAAACCCAAAATCATCTTCCATCAAAATGGAATCTACGCGAAAATCATAATAGTGCATAATCAATATAAATTCCGGTATCAGACAAATAATATAAATGGAATAGCGGCAAAGCCTTTTAAATTCCATATATAGTAATGGTCTTCATTCTTTGAAGCTCATCTCGATTATTACAAAATCTAATTCCATTCAATTCCAATTTAATATATTAAGTTGGAAAACTTTACTTTGGAAAATTTCCATTAAATCTTAATAAAAAGATTTATAAATTCCAAATCATCTCTTCATTGTTAATTGGGTTAGAAAAAATATTATTTTGAACACCGTTCACGATAAACTCAAAATCCAATTTCAATTCAATTCCAATTAAATATTAATTAATTGGTAAACTTCTCTAAATCTTATTTAAAAGATTTATTCTTTTCTCGTCAGGGTTTAAGAACAGTATTAATAAAGACACCATTTACGACAAACCCAAAATCTAATTTGATATTAAATACAAGGCTCTAAATAGAAATTATATTGGCTTATATTCAATATCAAATTCTGAAACCAAAGGATATAGTATTGGGAATAACGATATCTGTATCTTCCAAATACCCATAACCATATTCGTATAATCGTGGAATCCAATATCGAAATATTTCAAAGATTATTTCCATTCCAATCTATTCCAATTCATACATTGGAAACTTCTGGTTATATTAAAACCATTTCAAATCCAGTTTATTATTTCTAAGAATAATTGGATTTTTATTCTAGTTATTAACTAGTTCATTTCGATTAAAATATATTTTTATCTTTTAAAAACTAGAATTTTTCATCCAAACTCTTTCCAAATCAGTAATTATGATTTTACATCGTTTTCTCATATTTTTAATAATTTTATTAAGGCCCGTATAGTCGGTTTCCAATAACGGCCACCGAACTGCATCCATAGCGACCTTTTCTGAAATTGATTTGGACATAATTTGAAATCCAACTGTTCAAAATTAAATCTCTTATATTCATTGGAAAGATCTTGTCGATACGAACCCATCGGTTCCGGTTTTAGGAGAATCCGAAGGTCAGATCTACCGTTACATCAATTTAAATTTAATGGCTGAAATTCGCGAACAGTTGCTGCGCGATGCATTCTATTCAAGCCATATATATATAACATATATATCATCGATTTCCTTTTAAAACGTATTTTATAGATTGTTTTAAATTCATTTAAAAATCAATTTCAACTTCGGCTTCAATTTTAAATCAAAATTGAATATTCTATATCATTATTATATTAAAATGATAACATTTTCAAAAATATCAGATTTTAAAATCAATTCTTTTTTATATTATTTCAAAATGAATAAAATCGATCGATAAACCTGTTCGGGTTAAAAATAGCGTTTCTATACTTAACCCTGCTTCATATTTTTATATTTTCGTGTCCATCCAAAATCAAACATTAAAATTATAATTCAATCCGTCACTGAATATTTATTTTAAAATATTCGTTACTTTTAAACAATTCGTTATTTTAAAATATTTGTTATTTCTGAATCGGAATGCGACTCGATCAATTACCATATAATTTCAGTTATATGGATTTCATACATCTCATGTATTCCACAATAATGATAAATAATCATTACATATTCAACCATCATCCAGAGCACAATTTACAACTGTATAAGCATTAAAATAAATAAATAACGCTCATCACAGCCTGTCAACATCGATTGACATACAACTAAATATTGGGATTAGTGTATGTCAAATATCATCCCAATACCCGTGTGGGGTTTTCAACCAACAAATGCTGTTTATTATTTGTGCATTTGGGCGATGTGTAAAATTTATCATCCCAATCAATATCAGTTAAATAGGTGTACATAAACAAGTCGTCCAACTTGTAAATGAATATTTATTCCAATTTCTTTTCATGATAATTTTATATAAATAATTTATACATTTCAGTTCTCAGAAAAATTTGGCATACAACAATATCAATCAATTCATCCAATCACAATCCAAACAAACAATCAACCATGGTTTGCAGAAAGTAGTGACAGGAGCTACAAAGCCCCTTTTACAACCTATGATATAATTACATAACAAAAATAGTTGAGTGAGGAAGAGTTCTCACATCATTTCCACTCCGCCATTCTTTTATTTCGGAATTTCAGTTCTGCTTGGATTTGAATTTGCCTAAAATTCTAACGTGCTCCGTTTCTGTTTTGGTCAGTTCTGAAATGTAGTATTCGATGACATGAGTGCAATGCAACTCGTTTCAATGAATTCCAATATCATAGGAAAGAGTATGGTCAATTAAACGCTAATTACATAATTAACTAATTATATATATATATATATATATATTTGTCTAATATAATCACATTTCCTCTTCAACGTTTAACTCCAGGATCCGATTAGTAAGCTCGCTACCTAGGTCTTGCCACCGCCGCCGCTGGAGTTGACCGGCATCCGATTTGAAGGTGCCCTGCGATGTGCCTTCGCGTCAGCTACTCCCACCAGAAACTGCCACTAACTCAACGTTCCCCAGGCGTGTGAATCCACCTTCGAACTCGGAGATTTTGAGATCGAAATTCACTTGATTTAGGGCATTATACTTCATCAACCTCATATGAAACTGAAGATCGGAGAAAGCACTACAAAGTTTGTTTTATAATTTTTGTGAATTAGTGAATGATTTGGCAGAAAAAGGAGGAAGTATTTGGGAAAAATCGGTCGTTTGTTGAAGTGTTGGTGGCTCAGGAAAATGAAAGAGAAGGGTTTCCACGTTTTGTCCCTTTATAGAAATTAATTTATATTAATTTAGTATTATTTATTTCCAAAAATAGTTGTTTATAAATCCAAACTCCAAATCAAACCCAAAGACTATCGTTCCTATCCAAATACCCACATTCTGGACACAATGGGATATGTTTCGTAAGCCAATTCGACCGTTTCGATCAATTTTCATCAAAATCAAAATATAAATCACTATGTATTGAATTTTAATGTACATTTTAATTTTCAGGGGGCACACACTGACTCTAAAAATCACAGAAAAACTATATCTAGCTATGTTTTGATGATACGGTCCTAATAAAACTAATTTCGTCGAATTTGGAGGTTGTTTGAAAAATTGCTTTTTCCCAATCGATTAAATTCAAATTGAAATTACCAAACACATTTAATTTCACTGCGCTCACATATTAATTCCAAAAATTATGAATTTTTAAACCTAGCTATAATTTGACATTCCAGATCCAACAAAAGAGGTTTCATTGAAAATGGAGGTCGTTTGCAAAATGGTTATTTTTAATGGTTATATATTATTTAAAAATATATATAAATTCCATAGTGACTATTTTAAATTTTTAAACTGGACATAACTTTTAATTTATGTTTTGAAATCTCAGTTTCTTACATTCGTTAGAAAGATATTTTTAAACAGATTCAAATATTTCTGGTTTTACTGAAATCCGATTTATTTTGAATTCTGTACATTTAATTGAAATTTAAAATCGAAATTTCTAACTACCGCGCCATTTCAAACGCTATTTATAATTAAAATAAATTTATACGTTCTAACTTCGATTTAAATAAATTTTTAATCTTATTATTTAAAATAAATCATTTTGAATATTCAAAACCCATTAAAATAGCTAAAATAAAACATTTAAATTGGTTTTGAAATTCCGGGTTGTTACAAACTCTGTTCCCATTGCTTCTTGAAAACTACACCAAAATCTTGATGTGAACAAAGCACCTCTGTCACTTATAATATTTTTAGGGACACCATGCAATCTCATTATTTCTTTAAGAAACAACTAAGCTAACTTGTGGGTAGTTATATTTGATTTTACTGGAATGAAATGAGCTGATTTTGTTAACCTGTCTACTACAAGCCATATGTTATCATTTCCCCCTTTTGATCTAGGAAATCCTATAATAAAATCCATGGAAATACTCTCCCAATTTCACATGGGTATATCTAAAGGATGCAACATACCTGAAGGCTTTTGATAATTAGCTTTTACTTACTGACACATTAAACATTTGGAAACATATTTTGCCACATCACTCTTCATGCCTCTACACTAGTAGATTCTCTTAAGGTCATGATACATTTTCATCCCTCCTAGATGAATTGTATATTTAGTTCTATGATGTTCATCCATTACCTCTTTCTTAAGTTCCATTAAGTTTGGTACACATACTCTTCCTTTAAATTTTAAGTACCCTTTTTCACTTAGTGAAAAACTCTCCACATCCTTTCCTTCCATTAACTGAATTTTTCTTTCGTTTAAATATGAATCTTGATCTTGTAGTGGCCCTACTTTATCCATCAAAACTGGCCTTATGGTCACCATGCCTAGCATCCCATAATTCTGCATTTCTTCTAATCCCTTCCTTTCAATTATCTCACCTGCCTAACTCGAAACAGTTAAGGCTTTAAATTATTCTATCATTAATTTAGCCAACTTAACATGTTTCCTACAAAGTGTATCAACATCCTGGTTTGCTTTGCCTGGAGTATATAAGATGTCTAAATCATATGCAGCTAGAAACTCAACCCATCTATGTTGGCTCATATTTAAATCTTTTTGTGAAAACAAATACTTTAAGGACTTGTGATCGGTATATAAATCAAACTTTGCTCCGAGTAAATAGTGCCTCCATAACTACAAAGCATACATCACTACTGCAAGTTCAAGATCATGGGTTGCATACCTAGTTTCATTTGGTTTAAGATGCCTAGATGCATATGCAATCACCTGCCCATGTTGCATCAATACAACTCTTAAACCAGAGCTGTTGAAGAATGGAGTTTTGATGACAGCAACCTAATTTCAATATTAATTGATTATAAAATATATACTAACACCTATATCTAGAATATATATATACACACATATGCAGGATTTATATACATGAATTAATACCGAAGACCGTACAGTTTAAGAATTCAAGAGATTCAGAATTCAGAGATGATTCAAGACTCATGAGTAATCAAGATTTCAAGAGTTCAAGATAAATATAGTAATAGAGTCTAGTTTATGTAAGACTCTGAATAGCACTCTAGGTTTAAATTCAAATTCTGTTTTTTTTTACTTCTGATTTTCAAATTTCGAATTCTATTTACAATTTCTATCTTCAACTTTTATTTTTTTTAAGTTTATCTATTTTAAACTCAAGTTTTATAGTTTATAATTTATATATATACTTTATATTTATATAGTTTTAAACTTTATAATTTTATAAATATGTTCGTATATTTTATATTTATGGTTTCATATAATTTTCTACTTCATAATACTCATTTATAATAGTATGTTTTAATTTAAGAATTTCTAGATATATGTATATATATGTATATATATGTATATCAAAACACTTCAAAAATGCTCAAAACTCAATTTTGTGAAGGGATATGTCGACATACAAAGATGGCCATGTCGACATATAACTATCATGTTTAAGATTTTGAAAGGAAGTGTCTTTTCACTATTTGTAACATTCCAGAAGCATTGCAACCTTTCAAATCGTATAAAAGGGGCTAATTTCGAGTTTTTTTATCATTCTTCTTCACCATCTTCGTCCTCTTTCTTTACACCATTAATATTTCGTATTTTGATTTAAACACTTATACTCTGCCAAATTCAATTATATTTATATAAAACTTCTTCTCTTCTCACTCTCTACTCATTACTCTCTGAATTGAAGTGCTATTGAAGAGTTATAGGGATGTTGTAATTGTTTAAAAAGTGTTTGGGAAAAGGTGCATTCCTTATAGCCTTAAAATCAAGGAAATGGAGTGTAGTGGCCCACAAATCCGTACTATCTAAGTTGACTAAATACACCACAAGTGCAACCCAAATTGTACAGAAATACGAATCATTATGAAATAAGAAGAAAAAGATAGAAGAAGAACAGAAACAACAACACAGAATCTCACAATCGTAAAAGAATAAAATATAATGTATAAATAATTGATTTTGAAATACAATTGTATTTGAACTTACATAGATTATCAGAGTATATCACAAATACAACACAATGGAATAAAATCTAAATATCAACATTGAAGCCTTCTGCTCCAAGCTCCTAAAGATAAATCTATAAAATCCTGAACTACTTGACTTCCCATACAAATTTGGGCACCCAAGAGTTTAGGAAAAAACAAAACAAAATAAACTCTGGATCAGTCATAGGACTGGTGTGAGTAAACAATTAAAAACACCTTGAGAAAATAAACGATATCTCATAAGACTACGTCGTACACACGAAACGAGTTTTTCCCTTATGAGAATCCAAAACACTTGATTTAACTTTCAAAATCCTTTTGAAAGAAATGAAAATCTTTATATCAAAACTCTTTTGATATTATAATAGTGTCTAAATCAAATAAATAACAATTCAATGGAACGTTTTCATCTCACGCTCCACATATATAATATACAATCAAAACCTCGAGCACTTATTGGGTAATGAATTTCCAACTATGACAAGGTATGGAACCACCTTCCGATAGCATATCTCTAGAGAGGAATACACTGGGTTCAACAAGAACATCTTGTAACCCGACCACACATGACTGACCACTCATTTCGCTTGAGTGTATCGAATGTATATCACCAACGGTTGGGATCAGCAACCGTTTCCCCGAACGGGACAACATCGAATATAATAAAGAATGAAATGAATTTCTTTAGATAGGTGATAATACACCCTAATTGGGAGTAACCCACTTAGCCACGCTGCCTGTCCGATTTTTGTCATTTCCCGGTTGTTGAGGCCTGAAGCTACGCTTACTCACTTTTCATCGATATCACAATCACTTTGAATGCCACATTGTCAGTTCCATTAATCATTAACTGATTTGCACAAATATAACCTGGATATTATGCTAAGAGAATAAATTCTCTGCCACCATATATATTTATACAGACCAACATATGCAATCATTGGAAATACTCTGTCAGACATTCGTCCATATACGTTCATTCTGGGATTGAACAAAACCAAAGGCACAATTTCCATTAATCCATCTTAGGCAATTTCTACCTAGGATTAATAGAAAAAGCCCTTGCACTTTACTCCGTCTTCGATTATCTTCATGTAATCTGATTCGTAACGCTACTGCCAATACGGAGTGGTTCTTAGATAATAATCCAACTAGTCTCTCCATATTGACAACGATATTAGCAAATACTTTGATAGTCAGTTATTTAACTATAGAAGAAAAACAAACATTCATTCAAAGCATAAAACAATCAGTAGGACCATTAATTAATATTTCATTAATTAAATCAGTTCTCCATTTCCTTATCAATATTTGTTAACCAAATATTTTCAATAATCATCTTGGCCTCTTACGCTATTTGGAAAACATTTCCATATATCGCCTTCTTTTATTTTCTATACTTAGAAAATATCTTCTATTAATAATTGGAAAACATTCCAAGTACTTCTCCCTTTCACGGCCATTCATTTCTGTTCTTAGGAAATATTTATTATTATATTTCCAAAATTCCACTTATCTGGTTTAAAACGAATGTTGTGTAAGACATTGTTACAACAAGCCAAAATGCTGCATTCAACTTAATATTATCCAAAACATTTATCTTTGAGCCTGAATCTTGCTATTTATTGGTTAATAATGAAATCAATCAAGTTGGGGTATAAATACCTCTCAGACCTTGATTGAATAACACTGTTAACTTCAAAACGGACAATACTACTTATCTCGAATAATCAACATCATATAAAACAATTAATCATTTTTAAAACATTTATACATTTCTCTTTCTATTTTTTACTAGATTTCATTATATATTTCTTTTTTGTTTATAATACTCTATTTTAAGTTCGTTTCCTTATCGAATTCAATATATATCGATATATTGATATCTAGTTATCAATTTTTCTTAAAAATATTCAACTTCTTAAATTTCCAGAAAGTTTCACCAGCACCTCCTTTGTACTGGTCAATAGCTCAAACCTCAACTTGCCTCTCTATGCCATTTCCATTCATAAAGAAAATAAAAAAGTCAAGTGGTTTGTCGATTCGGCATATAAAGACTCATATGGAATTTAAACGTGTACCTTTTTGTCGGGAACACGAATTATAATCTTCATACACTTCATTCCATACCTGTCTTACCCATATACGTCCATTCCCAATTTATTCTAACTCAAGTCAATCATTTTAACTCAATTCTCTAATTTATTCTTTAATTAGCTCTTTGGCCCATTTCACTTTTTATTTGAAAATAACACGTTCAGATATATTTTTAATTTGCTTAAAACCCAATCTAATTCCATTTCAACTCGAGTTTTGTACTCGATTTTGAATATAAATTCGTAAACCCTATTCACTTATCCAACGCCCAATTTCGATTCAAAACAAGATTAACTAATTATTCTTCAAATTAGTTAATTCTATTCAATAATTAAAAATCTGATTTTTGTTTCAAAAATCAGTTCACTTACTCCACTTGAGTTCATATTTATTTTATATCTCAAGTCTGGATTTTTTTCTAATGGAAATTCAGATTTTTATTTACTTAAAATCCTTTTATTTATTTAAATAAACCGTTATGGTTTTATAATGGTTATGGCGATGTTTTTCTGAAAATTTGATTTTGACATAACTCAAAATCTATAAGATGAAATCCATATTTTTCACTTCCATTAGAAAACTATTATCCAATCGGTCATGACGATTCTTGTTTTAAAGAATTCCGACTTAAATTGGGTTCTACATACTCAATTGAAGTTCGAAATGCCAATTTACGAACTACCATGCTGCGACATGCTCGTTTTAATTTTATTTAAATATAAACATTTAAACTTCGTTTATAAATAAATTTCAACTCCACTCTTATATATTTAAATACTAATTCAGCCCATTTACTAAATCCAACTTAATATTCTTGATTATCCCTATCCATTGATTATTTCATAACTCAGCTATAAATTTGTTTATAGCTGAATTTTCTATACTAAATTCTAGTTCCATTATAAATAAATTATTTATAAAACTCAATATAATCAAATTCTAATTATAAATCCATTGGATTTTTTTCTCAGTTCAATTTATATACCACATTGCAGAATAAAATTTATCGTTCTATTTCAAACTACTTTCCAATTCACTTTTTTGATTCATACTTGAATTTAAACGTCTAAGTTATCTAATAATAATTTATTTTACTTGATTTATAAACATCGTTTATAAATCCAACTTCCTTGTTTTATGTATTAAAACAAGTTTCATTTCAAAATCTGTTTGAAACTCAATTCCTTTTATGTTCCTAACTCCAGAATAAAAACCATCGTTCCCTTTTCAAAATGGTTTCAAATTCTATTTTTAAATTCATACTTGAATTTAAAATTCCAAATTATCTCACGATAATTAGTTCATTACATTTATAAACATCATTTATAAATTTACTTGTTTATATATTAAAACAAGTTCTATACAAATCTATTTAAAACCTGATTCTTTCTTTGGAATTTTTTTTTAAATCTTGGAATCTATTTTCATAATTTATTTTAGTTTCTATCTAGTACAATTTATATACCCTATTTGGGAATAATTTATTTTGTAAATCCGACACAGTCGAATTCAAACATAAATCCTATGTATTTATTCAATTTAATCTCCATTTCGAACATCGGAGTAAATTCCATTGTTTACTATTTAAAATGATTTTTCAATTCTCACTTTAAATTCACATTTGAATTTAAATATTCATATTATCCAAGTAAAATTATTCCATTTAATTTATAAACACGATTTATAGATTTATTACTTGTTTTTATTTCTAGTCCATTTGAAATTCAAAATCTATTTTAGGAAAATAGATTTTCCGTTTTAAATCTCAAAACCCCTTTTCACTATATTTTTATAAATCAACATTCAGGCCAGTGATATTCGACCAATCAAAAACACACAATTATCAACCGTAGGTTTTCTGACACATCATATTTGATAATATATATGAAAACAAAATAATAAAAATATTTTTGAGGAATCCAGTTGGAACCCTCCAACCTATTTTTCCTGCATCCACAGACGTTATCCAACATAGATAATACCCATCCTGCTTCGAGGCAAGATATCGCGGTATAGAAGGTCATCCACTATCATGTTGTGGGGCTCATAGAGTCATCCGCTAATGATACTACGGGCATTCGCTAATGGCACTACGGGAAATATCCAACCACCAATATATATACATATATACATACATATATATAATAGCCACAAACAACAAGCCTAAATAACTGTATATATAATTATCACAACTGATAATGATTAATAAATCCATCCAAGCAGTCAACAATATATTTTTAACGATAAAAATATTTTTTATAAATTTCTGAGTGAGAATTACTCACAATGATTTTGTTTCAATCCATTCCGGTTCCAATTTTAATTTCAGCTTATGAAATCTTCAACTACGAATCCATACGACAGATTTTCGTAATACATGGACCTTGAATAAATTAAATATAGTATTTATGGATTTGCGAATTATATAAGCTATATATCTTTTTTTATTTTACTTAACAAAATAATTCAGTTTTTTATCAAAAAAATGAAATCATATACCTTAACGTTGTACAGTCTTCTTTCTCAATTGACTCACGCAGGAACACATCAACCCTACTCCACTTCTCAAAGAACCCATCCAAATTACCAGAACCACCCAATCCTTTTACCTTGCATGCCTCCCCTTCCACTGCTATTATTGCCGTTAAGCCTATCTCCACATTCACCGATCCAAACTCCAACACCTTACAGAACTGTCATGGCAATTGCCTCCAGATCGATGGTGACAATATCGAATCCCCAAACAGTTGAACCCTAACTCGAGTTCCCTCATCGATGCTCGACTTTGCGGAAACGAATTGAAGAAAAAAATGTAAAGCGCACTTACCTTGAACCTCGCTGTTCCCTTACAATCGACTGCTCCACTCCACCCATGACCATCATCACTTACCCAAAGCCTTAACTCGCGATGCCACCCACTTCGAACTGCCCTAGCAAGCATCGCACTAAACATCGTGCGTGTTATTTCCAAATCGAACCCTATCCGAAGCTTTCAGATCTAACTAGAATAAATGTTAACGATATTTTTCGTCAACACCGAAGGTAGGTCAATTAGAATGGATTTAAGGGAGAGAAATCGGTTTTTTGGCTTTCGCAGGCTTGAATTGGTTCTTCGTCCTCAGATATCGAGGTTTTTGGAAAGGGGAGTTTCTATTATGTTTCTCTTGATAAAGGAATTTAATGGAGGATGGTGGGAGTTTTCGCACTAAGCCCGCTATGAGATCTAAGCTTGTGTGGAGGGCAGAAGCTCGTAGGAGGGGTTCAAATCCATAGGAAAGGATGTTCCCTTTGACAGTAAGAAGATCCAAACAAAAATCCAAATATTTGCGGAAAACACGTAATAAACTGCGACAATTAATGATTAAGAAAAATAATATAACAAACTCACAAGAAGATGCTTTGGATATGGATGAACGCTTTACTAATCTTGATTTTGGAATGCATGACCAGAACAGAGGAACTTCTTTAATTGGACCCCATATAAGGGTTTTAAGGGAAGAAATACAAAGATTCACTAAATGAAAAATCAGCCCCCTTTAAAATGTGACCCCTGGAGTCCTATTTATAGGAGACTTGGAGCCCTTCTGCTATTGGGCCGTTGGGCCTTTAAGAGCCTTTATTGGCCGCCTTTTTCCTTGGTCTCGGATGTTTTTGCTTCCGGCTTCTTTGTGGCGTTAATTGTGGCTTTCTCGATGAAGGTTTCGGCTAGTCGCGAGCCTCTTCAGGGAGAATGTGTGCTCGCTGTTGTAGTATCTTCCTGGAAGGCATCATGAGCTTCTGTGTGTATTCTCTCGGTCATATCCTGTCGGATATAGGCTTCCGATTTTCCCGTGAATATTTAGAGGAGACTGCCCTCGTTGTGTATGCGGTTAGCTACCGGTTCGAAATCACTATCGGTGGTTGTGATAAATAGACTAGTGTGGATAGCTTGTATCTGTTCCAAGATTCCGGTCTGCGTCTCCGTGGGATTTCTAGGTATAGCCTGATATTTCAGAAGGTTACTCCAGGTGACTTGCCTGTTATTTTATTAATGTTGTCTCTCGTTATTTGTATGAGGGGTGTCACGAAAACAGGTTCCGGAAAATCTTTTATGTGCCCCTGTTTATGGTTTCCTCGAAGTTTTAGCTTTCCGATGTATCGGTATTAGGTGAGTTAATACCGAAGGTTCCTTTCGATTTCATCTGACGGCTTTTATTGCTTTTGACTTTCTTGGTATCGGATCAGGGTGACTCTTTGCCATAAAATCTTCATTCGTACTGACACTGTCAGAGGGATCTTGTCGGATTGACCCTGGCGGATAGATCCCGCCGGTTATATCCTGTAGCTTTTATGATCTTTTGCCCTAGGAGGATTTCAGTTGATGCAGCTTTTCGGGTCATTTCTTCCTACTCTTAGCTCTTGCTAATACTTTGTCCTACTTTCTAAAGAGTTTTTGGCGAGCTTTCGATTATCCGATACCTCTTCACCGTCAACTTATTCCACTGTTAGTTTTGGTAGTAACATTTGCCCCTAGTGAAGGGGTATTTTCGACTTTCGAAGTCAAACTCTTTGTCTTTTACGAAGTGTCATATCAGATTCTTTTGATCTTCCTTGACCGGGGAACGCTGATTGGTCTTTGTTTGTACGGTGGGGATTTTGGTAAATTTCCTTGCATAAATACCAGTGCTTCTTCTTCACATTTTACTTGCAACATTAAGTTCTCGAACCAGATTATCTGTTCACTAATGACTTGAAGCTTATTGTAGGAATTTTATTGCTTAAACCTCTGGTAAGTATCCCTGTTTTAATCTTTATTCTAGGAGTTGAATTGTTTTGCCCAAATTTGCTAGGGTTTTGCACATCAGGTACAAATTGTTCACATTTTAATAACCTGGGAGATAATTCATGGCGACCTGCCCATATGTCTTTTACCCCGAATATTAATTTTATGGTTTGAGACACATAATTTCATAAAAGAAGTTATTCCTTCAATTAATGACTGGAAAGGTGCATAGAGTGGTCCCACATTCACTATTCTGATTATCCATTGCTATTAGGTTTATATGTTATCATCTTTGAGTGCTCTAATGAGTGAGATATGAATTTTACGTGTTTACGAAATTATATCACTTGGCAGCACTATGTCTGATAAAAGGAGTCCCAGTCTATCATCCATCGATGCTTAAAGTCTTTTGTAACGACCCGGTAATCCGTACCTTTTGAATCGACAATAATCGACACATGTCTAACTCAAAACTGTACGTATTTACAGAATGTTAAATGACGATCCACATCTTTAACCATTATAGTCAAAAATACCGATAATAAAGGGGATTAATTTAGAATTAGAAAGAAAGAAGAAAAACAAGCACAGAATCTCGCAACGGAATGAACAAAATATACTAATCAAATAATAGTTCATGAAGCTGTTTAAAATAAACATTTGATCATTTTACAACATTTATCAGAGTTATACATTTATATACATAACTGATAATACAGAGTAGTACAGCAGAATAGTAGTGGAATACAATAGTAATAATAGTATACCGTCTTCATCTTCATCCTTCAGAAGATAACCTTTGAAACTGGAATGCTCAAGTCTGACCCGAGCGTAGCGTGAAAATAAAACAAGCTCGGATCAGGCAAAAATATTCTCATCTAAGTCAAATCGACATCATATGAACATGCACACACACAACTTAAGAGATGTTACGGGAAATTTCATCTCCTAAGGATCCGTCAAACTAGATACTATATAATATAATTTCGCAATTATACAAGTGTCTATTCACAAATACTTGTCAGAAAAATAGCGTAAGCGGGGTTACATTGATTACCCTTAACAATTTTTAAGCACAGGGTCTATGCAGGTCTTGTAACACAACCAGTAAAACATCAGTAGCCAGTGAGTCCCCTGTAGGCTTATGCCAAAATCAAAATCGTAGTTGTCTCGCATAAGGATAAACGTATGACAAGGCACATAAGGCAATACCCAAGGTAGTATGCTACCAGTTTGCCTGATCCAGACTGGTAATTACCCCTAACGGCCCGCCGTAGACACCGCCCCATATCGAATCAAAGGAAAATGCATTCCATCAAGGGTGCGCACCAACAAAACAACAACAACAAATAGTAATAGTATGGACCCGAGGCCCAGGAAAATCGAAGAGCAGATATCCACTAAGAGGTAGTCAAGCCTCATTTGGTCTGGCACGGATCCTGTTTTAGTCATTTCAAATCGACACAAGTGTCGGGGTCATCCATTATCGTTCACTTTTTTCAAATCCAGTAATCGCCTCCAAATTCATCCTACTTCATTTCTATAACTCCACTGCGTACACAGTTGTTAAAGTGGTTCCAACATTGACAGAGAGTATGTCAATAAGAGGTCCCGGTCTCTTTAACAACAAAACGTCATGTTACACACCGATTGGTATTTTATATTTCGAAAGTGAATCGTTATGATATCAAAATATCATATTCGTCTAAACAAATTTTTACTTTGAAATATCATATTATATTAATCACTATAATATTTACTTTCAAATTTCATATTCACTTTGAGATAAATTTCAATTTCAACAACTGGTTATAACTTCAATTAACCACATTTCATTCGAATCGTTCAATTTACTTCGGAAATAGTTTTGAATTCATTTCTGACTTTAACATCAAAATAATCATATTTACTTTTAAATCAGAGATTTAAATTTAAATAATTTCACTTCTAAAACAGTTTATAAGTTTGAATATAGTTTTGGGGTTTAAATAAATTTTTGAATAATTTTTAAATAGTTAAGAGATTTAGAATAGTTTGGAAATCAAAGCAGCTTGAGTATTGGAAATGGTTTTACATATATTAAAATATTTTATAAAATAAACTACTTTTATATATATAGAAAAATAGGTTTTGGAAACAATTTATATAGAATACTCCATATATCGAAGGAATAAATTTCATAAAATAGTTTTTATATAAATTTGTTTATATAGAAATAATTTCAAATCAACTGTTTCTTTCCATTTCCAATAAATCTGAACCTAAGTTCAAAACTCAAAACAAACCAAATCGATTTCCAATATCCAGTCCACATCGATTCCCAAAATCAAATTTATTTGAGAACAATCCATTTTAAATGATAACTTCAAATTTCGAATTATTATTTGAATCTATTCGATTCAAATCAAATCCAAGTTCAAGTTCAAATATTTATTTAAACCATTTAATTCGAATTTAATTTCAAAGTTTAAATAAAGATTTAAACATTCGAAACAATTCAAATTATAATCAATTTTAGTTCAAATTTCAGTTTAACCAATTAGATCATTTCAATTTGGATTTAATTTAAAAGTTTAAATAAAGATTTAAACAGTTGAAATAATTTAAATTACAATCAATTTTAGTTCAGACTTCACATAACAAATTTTAGATCAATTCAATTCGAATTTTATTTCAAAGTTTAAATAAAGATTTAAACCTTTGAAATAATTCAATTCCAGTTCAAATTTCAAATAACAAATTTTAGATCATTTCAATTTGAATTTTATTTCAAAGTTTAAATAAAGATTTAAACCTTTGAAATAATTTAAATTATAATAAATTTTAGTTCAAATTTCAAATACCAAATTTTAGATCATTTCAATTTGAATTTAATTTCAAAGTTTAAATAAAGATTTAAACCTTTGAAATAATTCAATTTCAGTTCAAATTCAAATAACAAATTTTTAGATCATTTCAATTTGAATTTAATTTCAAAGTTTAAATAAATATTTAAACCTTTGAAATAATTTAAATTTCAACATTTCAATATAATTCAATTTCGACATTTCAATATAATTCACTTTCGACATTTCAATATAATTCACTTTCGACATTTCAATATAACTCACTTTCAACATTTCAATATAACTCACTTTCGACATTTCAATATAATTCACTTTCGACATTTCAATATATTTCACTTTCGACATTTCAATATATTTCACTTTCGACATTTCAATATATTTCACTTTCGACATTTCAATTTCAATATATTTCACTTTCGACATTTCAATATAGTTCACTTTCGACATTTCAATATATTTCACTTTCGATATTTCAATATATTTCACTTTCGACATTTCAATATATTTCACTTTCGACATTTCAATATATTTCACTTTTGACATTTCAATATATTTCACTTTCGACATTTCAATATATTTCACTTTCGACATTTCAATATAATTCACTTTGGAATTGATTGTTTATGATGATGCCCGTAACATTCAAGGTGATAACGCTAATATCAAATTATAGACAACATCCATACTGTTCAAGTATATCCATAAATAAACATCCATCATAATCATCATCCAAAACAGTTCAATTTGCCATAATTAACTAATTATACATGTCGGGGTTTAACTAGCAATTATATTCAGAAAAATAAACTAACTTCAAATTAATTTCTAACAGTTCAAATTTTTGATGTCCATTTAAAATATAGAAATCAACAACCAAATAATCAAATAAATCACAGAATTTAATTTCACAAAAATGTGAATATTTTTGCAGTGTGAGAAAACTCACTTTGGGGTTCCACTCCGTCAGTTTATATTTCTGAAATTCTGTTTTATTATGGTTCGGATTTGAATTTTCTTGAATTTCAAATCTGCTCTTTTCAACTCTAGTCAGTTCTGAAATGTAGTGGTCATCGATACGGTTTCAACGAACCCAGTTTTGCTGAATTCCGATAAAGTATGAAAAAGATACAAGCATTATTGTTTAACACATTTGTAACAACCCGAAAATCTGCGCCAGTTTAAAATTTTTTTTTTGGCGATTTTAGCGAATTTCGATTATTTAAAATGAATTATTTTAAATAATATAGACGAGAAATTTATTTTGAATAGAATTCGAACGTATATATTATATACGCCGTCGTTAGAATATAAATATTTATATATAATTATAAATAGAATTGAAAATGGCGCGGTAGTTCGATAATTCGATTTCAAACTTCAATTGAATGTACCGGGTGCAAAATGATTCGGATTTTAGTGAAACCAAAAACATTAGGATCTAATTGATAATATATTTCCAACGAATCCGACAAATTGAGATTTCATAACGGGAATCAAAAGATATGTCCAGTTGAAAATTCTGAATAGTCGCTATGGAATTCAGGCCCTTAAAAATTGACATTTTGCAAACGACCTCAGATTTCGACGAAACCAGTTTTTTTGGATCCGCAGTGTCAAATTATTGCTAGGTTCCAATTTTCATAATTTTTCGAATCCATATGTGAGCGTGGCAAAGGAAAACGCGTTTGACCAGTTTCAGTGGATTTTAATCGACTGGAAAATGGCCATTTTTCAAACGGTCTCAGAATTTGACGAAACTAGTTTTGTTAGGACCGTATCGTCAATACAAAGCTAGAAAATATTTTTATGGAATTTATAAAGTTAGTATGTGGCCCCGGTAAATTGAAATGTGCGTTCAAATTGAAAATATAAAGAATTATATTTTGATTTTGACGGAAACTGATTCAAACAGTCGAATTGGCCTACGATACATATCCCATTGTGTTCGGAATGGGGGTAAAACGCTAGGGACGGCAGTCGGTGGATTCGAATCCGAGTTCGAAAATAAAAGTTACTTTTTGAAAGAACAAAATAATGAATTAAATAATAAAATTATTATATAATATATATAATTTAAACCTCCACTCTATACTTTCTCTCTCCTGTTAGAAACAGAAATAAAAAAAAAATATAAAAAGGGGCGGAACCCTAAACCCGCGCAGCCTGACCTCGATACCCCATCTCGTCGGTCGCCCTCCTCCGCCCTTCTTCTTCTCCCTCTTCTCTCCACCACGCTCGAGTTTCCCCATCGACGCTCAGCCCTCCGCCTCACCTTGGCCACCGCGAACGCGAAGACCCAACCCTCTGAAACCCATCACGCAGCCCTCCACTCCATCGCAGATCCGTCGCCATTGCCCAAAGCTGCTCCCCTTGCCGACATTGATCGCTGCCGCCGCCTCCAAAACCCATGTCGACTTCCCTTCCACCTCCAGTCGGTTAAAGCACACCGCCTCCACCTGTCGCGAGCGCTCAGCGCTACCAGAGGCCGCCGACCTCCTCGAGCCTCCATCGATAGTGAGCATCTTTGTTTTATTTTATTTTTTTCTCTTTTATGTTATAAGGTTAAAGATCAGATTTTTGTTAAAGTAAAAATATGATTTTTATATATTGAACATCGAAGTAAAAATATGATTTTTATATATTGAACATCGAAGTAAAAATATGATTTTTATATATTGAATAGCAAAGTAAAAATTCGATTTTTATATATTGAATAGCAAAGTAAAAATTCGATTTTTATATATTGAATAGCAAAGTAAAAATTCGATTTTTATATATTGAATAGCAAAGTAAAAATTCGATTTTTATATATTGAATAGCAAAGTAAAAATCCGATTTTTATATATTGAATAGCAAAGTAAAAATCCGATTTTTATATATTGAATAGCAAAGTAAAAATTCGATTTTTATATATTGAATAGCAAAGTAAAAATTCGATTTTTATATATTGAATAGCAAAGTAAAAATTCGATTTTTATATATTGAATAGCAAAGTAAAAATTCGATTTTTATATATTGAGTAGCAAAGTAAAAATGTGATTTTACGTATGTAGAGAATACGGGCAGAGAGCGTGACAAAGATGCAAGAACGATGAAGACTTCTATAAATGAAGAGTCAAGATGATTGGATAGCTATCGGTGAGAATTTCTCACCTTTCAATTTCTTTTTCTAGTTATATATATACTAGGATGCAGACGGTGTTTAGTAGCACCCAACACAATCGTCCACAGACCATGGACTTGTTTGTTTGATTGCAAAAATTAGTTAGATTAATTGATTGAAATTGAATGGTTTGGTGAAATGAATGGATTTGATTGATGTGTGAATGGCGTGGGCCTTCACTAGACCGGGGATAAGGCTAGGCCTCGTCCCGTTTCTAGTATCGTGCCGTTATGCCGCCGAAATTTTCTAAAATAAGTTAGAGAAATAAAAATATCATTTTATTTAAAGAATGAACTGAATAGGAATTCATATGTTGGAATAAAATGTTTTATCGTTAAAAATATAATTTTTAACGTGAAAGTGAATAAAATAAAATATTCATTTACAAACCAGACGGTTTGTTTATGTACACCTATTTGAAGGACATTGATTGGGTCGATAAATTTTACACATCGCCCAACTGCACAAATAAAATCTGGGTTTGATTGTTTGAAACCCCACACGGGTGTTGGGATGAAATTTGAAGTTCACTCATCCTGATTGATTAAATATGTCGATCGATTGATTGACAGGCTGTTATAAGCGTTAGATATCTATATTTGATGCTTATACAGTGTAGTGCACTTTGGTTGATGGTTGATTATTTTTCAATGCTATTATATACATGTAATGTATGAAAATCCATATAATTAACATTATATGGTGATTGATTGGGCCTCATTCCAATTTAGAAAATAAAGAATAATATAAAATAAAGGTTCATGTGTTGACAGTACTCATCCATTGAGATTGGTCATGTGTTGAACGAAATATTTTAGTAATAAAATTTACATCTTTATCAATATAAAATAAAGGTTCATGTGTTGACAGTACTCATCCACTGAGATTGGTCATGTGTTGAACGAAATATTTTGATAATAACAACTATTTTGAAAAAGAAATATTTGAAATAGAATATTTGAAAATAGAAATTTATGAAGCCGTGTTGATTAGATTGACGCCATTTTGACGTGAACGATATTTATATCGATTTTATTCATTTTGAAACGAATTGAATTAAAAACGATTTCGAAATGAATTGAATTAAAAACGATTTCGAAATGAATTGAATTAAAAACGATTTCGAAATGAATTGAATTAAAAACGATTTCGAAATGAATTGAATTGAAAACGATTTCGAAATGAATTGAATTGAAAACGAATTCAAATTGAATTGAAAGCGAATTGAAATGAATTCAAATTGAATTGAAATTTGAATTGAATAGAAATGAATTTTAAAACGAATTTATAAAGAAGAATTCAATTTTGATTTGAATTGAAATGGAAGTTGAAATTGCTTTTGAAAACGAATTTAAAACTATTTATATAATTCGTTTTAAATAGAAATCGGCGAAATATATATTATATATATTATATATATAATATAATGGCCTGAATAGAACGCGCCGCGCCGCGGCAGTTCGTGAATTTCGACCATTTATTTCAAACGGACAAAACGGGAGATCCGACCGTCGGATTCTCCTAAAACCGGAACCGTTGGGTTCGTATCGAAAAGAGCTTTCTAACGAATATTAGAAATTTGAAATCTAACGGTTGGATTTGGAGGTACGTCCAAATCAAATTTGAAAAAGGTCGCTGTAAGTGCAGTTCGATGGCCATTGATGGAAATCGACTGTACGGGCCTTGATAAAATTATTAAAAATAATAATAAATTGTGTAAAATCATAAGAAATGATATGGGAAAAATTGGGATGAAAAACTCCATATTTGAAAAGATAAAAATAGATTTTTATCGAAATGAACTAGTTGAACTAGAATTATAATTCTATTTATTTTTAAATAAATAAATTGAATTTAAAAAGGGTTTTAAAAATAACCAGAATTTCCAATGATATCATTGGAGTGGATTTGAATCGAAATTGTCTTCGGAATATTTCGATGTTGGAATTCTTGATTATACAGGTGTTGTTATGGAAATGTGAAAGATATATATTAATATCGTTATTTTCAATATGACATTTGTTAATCGTAGAATTTAATATTGAATATAAGCCGATATATTTTCTATTCAGAGCCTTATATTGAATATCAAATGTGATTTGGGTTTGTCGTGAATGGTGTCTTCACTAACACTGTTCTTGAACCCAGTTGAGAAAAGATTAAATCTTTTTATTTAGATTTAATGAAGTGTACCAATTAAATGATATTTAATTGGAATTGAATTGGTATTGATTTTTGGGTTTATCGTGAACAGTGTTTTAAATAACACTTGTTCTTTAACCCGATAATTAATGGAATGATTTTTGGGTTTATCGTGAACAGTGTTTTAAATAACACTTGTTCTTTAACCCGATAATTAATGGAATGATTTTTGGGTTTATCGTGAACAGTGTTTTAAATAACACTTGTTCTTTAACCCGATAATTAATGGAATGTGATTTTGGGTTTATCGTGAACCGTGTTTTAAATGACACTGATTCTTTAACCCAGTCGAAGATTAAAACTAAGCGGAGTTTCAATGAATCTTTAATTAAATTGAAATGATCGAAAATGGAGTATCACCAGTTTTGCTCCAGGCGATAGTTAAATCTTTAATTAGATTTGAACGTGAAATGGTAATTGAATTTACCGATAACACTGTGGTGTTAGATATGAAGTATTACCAGTTTTACTTCATGGGATGAATAGGTTGGGATTGGGAAATTAAAATAAATGATTACTTCGGTAAGGTTCGCTAATCCCGACTAGTTTGAATTGAGATTCAAAAATAGAATAAAGAATAAATTCAAGGAATTTATCTTGGATAAAATTAATGGGAACCTTTCCCTATGAATGTGAAATTTAGAAACTAACTGTCGGTTAGCCAAGCAGAATGGTTTTCTGGATATTGATCTGATGTTGGTTTCGGCCTTCGGGGTTAATATTTGGGAAATTATTCTCTTGATTAATTTACGGTTAGTGACTGATGAATTGGAATGAGGCGTATGTTGTGTTTGTGTAACACTTATTTAAAATATACGCGAGTTATTTGGAAAGACCGGGTTTATCCCATTCTGAATAACTGATACGACGATAAGTCGAAGATGAAGACGGTGGTCGAAGACCAGAAGCCTTCACGTCGTTTGGGTAATTACTGATGATCTTGATTGGGCTGTACACCCAAGAAGATGGAAACAGTTAGTGATCGTCCAGACGTACTTGGAGATCGATGGATATGCGGGGTACTAGGTGCCTCCGGTTTCGTTCAGACCCAGAACGGACTTGTAAATGGACTGTGTGTCTGACATTGGATTTTAGTCCGTGTGATTGATCTCTATTAAATATATATCTGTTTGGCGGCGGAGAATTTATTCTCTTGCTTAACGCCCTTCTCTGAGACGTACGAGCTCAGGGGTTATATATTGATGGATATCAATCGCATGGAGTGAATTGCCTGTGTGGCATGCTTAAGTGGCAAATGATCAAGGCTTATGTTGAAAAGCAAAGTCTTGTGGTTGATGATCGAAGCACGGCCTTTGTGGCGTAGCTTTGTGTAACGTTGATTCGCGAGTATCACACCCGGTATGAACTAAAAACGGGAGACGGACATCAGGGAGGACATGCGTTTCTTTCTAGTTAGGAGTGGCGTCAGTGCTTGAACTGGCTGACGAGTTTGACTCATGTGGATATTGCTTATTATTACTTGCTGAAAAGCGAGGCGCCTCGTGATATCGGTTTCGGCCGATGCTTCAGGTCGGCTGACGGGCCAGGGTTACGCCCCAAAGGGCGGGGAAACGCAGTGTTCAGGAATTTTAATCCACATCGGTGGACCGGCCCTGACGATCCAAGGGTCGATGCGCTCTGACCCTGAGGCTCGGACTAGACAGTCTCGAATCAGTGAGGATCTTGCCCCTAGCCTCGGTTCATACCATAAATGATAACCCAACTTCCAATACGACATTTGCGGTTTTCGATTGTATAACCTATTTATGGCGACATAGTGGTATGGGGCATTCATGCCGCCTATGATTGATACTTATGATTTGAAGTTGTTTTATACACTATGCACTTATAATAGTATCAAACGATTTGTTTTAAACGTATCAAGCATTCTTTGGCTGTTATAAGGGAAAACCCTATCCCCCGGCTTGCGTTGCATTGTGTGATAGGACCTGGGTCTTATAACAGCTTCATTTTTCTTTATTTAGCATTGCGCTGTTGTTTTATGCACTGGTATTCTTGGGAGGAAACCCGTTCCGTGTTATACGGCGTGGTCCCTTGATTTACCTAACTTTAAAAATAAAGATTAATAACTGTTTTAGTTCTCACACCAGTCACATGACTGACCTGGAGTTTATTGTTTTAACCTAAACTCTGGGTGCCCTTATTTTGACACGGGCAGCTAGTAGTTTTGGTTTTGCAGATTTATATTCACAGGATCCTGGTTTACAGCTGGAACGATATCCGGAAAGCTTTGTATCCGTATATTTCCTTCTAGTTGTGTATTGTATTATTTTCCGCTGCGATGTATTTAAATGTAATTTAAATCTCTGATATTTCTGTGTAATATTCATTTATACTCTGTATATTCTTGTAATCTGATGCATTGTTGTAATATACAATGAAATGTTCTTTTGTATGCGTTCTGTTGTGGCTTGTTCTCGAACTATCCGACGCTTTCCTTTACGGGGAAGTTACGGGTTTTCACAGTTGGTATCAGAGCCTTGGTTTACAAGGCTCAGAGAACAAGGAACATTAGAACCATACGAAAGGATTCATCAGATATTGGATTAGTAAAATCCAATTAGAATGACTCGTTAGAGATGGGATCAGTAGTATCCTAGGACGAGTGTGAAGAGTAAATTTTTAAAGTGAAAACAAGTTTGGTTTTGAAAATTTAAATCAACTATTCGTATTTGATTATTTATTTGTATTGATTTGGACAGTCCAGTATATAAAGAATTTGCATATACGCCTTGCAAACGTATATTCAGAGTTTTAATATATTGGATAGATATAGCATCACACTCTAGTCGCCCGAAGATGATATTGATGATGGTGCATCATCATCAGCATTTATATTCGAGTGTCGAAGGTGTGATATCTATATATTTCCTATTGACTGGTGTGAGAACCAAAATTAGATAGGGCCTATTGTTGTGATTTGGCATCAAAAATCTGATTTTTGACTAAGTATCAAAATTATGAATTTGAAACGTTAATTCACTAATTGATTGATGTTTGTGTTGTTTGTTTATTTGTTTGATAATTTTGAACCAATTAGCCTAATTGAAACAAATATTGAATATTATTGAAAATTGGTCGCATTTGCTTGCATATACATATACTTACATTGAACAGGTCATAGCAAGGAGGCTAGAGCAGAGAATAAAATTTGTTTGCCCGACAAATTGGTACATGTTTACTACATAATTTCCTGTTTTGTTTGGGTGATGATGATTTTATGAGCCTATTGGCTAGCCGCTTGGCCTTTCCTTTTTCTTTTTGAGATCTGAAGGACCGGGAAAGCTATTTGAGATTTCCCGATGCTCCCGGTGCAGGGGAGGTTATGGCGAAATTTTTCAAAAATTTAGGGAGTTAGCCAAATTTTTGAAATTTTTGAAAATTCTCAGAAACTGAAAAGTTGGAGAATGGAAGCCAGATCGAACGTAGAATTTATTAATCAAACCACTTTCGACTTTGTTCCTTTTCGGGGACGAAAAGTTTTAAGTGGGGGAGATTGTAACAACCCGAAAATCTGGGCCAGTTTAAAATTTTTATTTTGGTGATTTTAGCGAATTTCGATTATTTAAAATGAATTATTTTAAATAATATAGACGAGAAATTTATTTTGAATAGAATTCGAACGTATATATTATATACGCCGTCGTTAGAATATAAATATTTATATATAATTATAAATAGAATTGAAAATGGCGCGGTAGTTCGATAATTCGATTTCAAACTTCAATTGAATGTACCGGGTGCAAAACGATCCGGATTTTAGTGAAACCAAAAACATTAGGATCTAATTGATAATATCTTTCCAACGAATCCGACAAATTGAGATTTCATAGCGGGAATCAAAAGATATGTCCAGTTGAAAATTCTGAATAGTCGCTATGGAATTCAGGCCCTTAAAAATTGACATTTTGCAAACGACCTCGGATTTTGACGAAACCAGTTTTGTTGGATCCGCAGTGTCAAATTATTGTTAGGTTCCAATTTTCATAATTTTTCGAATCCATATGTGAGCGTGGCAAAGGAAAACGCGTTTGACCAGTTTCAGTGGATTTTAATCGACTGGAAAATTGCCATTTTTCAAACGGTCTCAGAATTTGATGAAACTAGTTTTGTTAGGACCGTATCGTCAATACGAAGCTAGAAAATATTTTTATGGAATTTATAAAGTTAGTATGTGGCCCCGGTAAATTGAAATGTGCGTTCAAATTGAAAATATAAAGAATTATATTTTGATTTTGACGGAAACTGATTCAAACAGTCGAATTGGCCTACGATACATATCCCATTGTGTTCGGAATGGGGGTAAAACGCTAGGGACGGCAGTCGGTGGATTCGAATACGAGTTCGAAAATAAAAGTTACTTTTTGAAAGAACAAAATAATGAATTAAATAATAAAATTATTATATAATATATATAATTTAAACCTCCACTCTATACTTTCTCTCTCCTGTTAGAAACAGAAATAAAAAAAAAATATAAAAAGGGGCGGAACCCTAAACCCGCGCAGCCTGACCTCGATACCCCATCTCGTCGGCCGCCCTCCTCCGCCCTTCTTCTTCTCCCTCTTCTCTCCACCACGCTCGAGTTTCCCCATCGACGCTCAGCCCTCCGCCTCACCTTGGCCACCGCGAACGCGAAGACCCAACCCTCTGAAACCCATCACGCAGCCCTCCACTCCATCGCAGATCCGTCGCCATTGCCCAAAGCTGCTCCCCTTGCCGACATTGATCGCTGCCGCCGCCTCCAAAACCCATGTCGACTTCCCTTCCACCTCCAGTCGGTTAAAGCACACCGCCTCCACCTGCCGCGAGCGCTCAGCGCTACCAGAGGCCGCCGACCTCCTCGAGCCTCCATCGATAGTGAGCATCTTTGTTTTATTTTATTTTTTTCTCTTTTATGTTATAAGGTTAAAGATCAGATTTTTGTTAAAGTAAAAATATGATTTTTATATATTGAACATCGAAGTAAAAATATGATTTTTATATATTGAACATCGAAGTAAAAATATGATTTTTATATATTGAATAGCAAAGTAAAAATTCGATTTTTATATATTGAATAGCAAAGTAAAAATTCGATTTTTATATATTGAATAGCAAAGTAAAAATTCGATTTTTATAACATTATTTAAATGTTAATTAAACTAATGTTCAAATTAAAATTTGGCTTCACCATTGTAAACGGGCCTGACCCACTTGCTCAAAACCCAGACCTGCTCCCTATTCTTCTCTCCCGTTTAAACACAGCAACCCGTTCTCCTTCCATGGCAATTTTCGAATAATTTCAGCCCCCATAACTCTTCCTTCTCTCAATTAAACTTCAAACAAAAATTATAAGAATTCTCCTCATCAAAATCTCCTCCACCCCGACCCCTTTTCTTCAAACTCGCGCGCACCAGGGAAGGGGCGACTTCCGCCTGGAGCTGCTGCTCCATAGAGAGTTGCGACATTTTTATTTTTTTTCTCAAAAAAATACAAATGAGATGCAACTCGATACCCTTGATCTAAAAACAACGCTCAACTTCCGAATCGAAGCCCCAAAATCATAGTAATCTAAACCCTAGTTCTTAGAAGTCACGCTGTCTGTATTTGCAGGGAACGAAAAGTGTTTGAAACCCAGCAAAGCACATAACAGATCGAAGAGAATAGTCTGAGCATCTCATATATATATATATATTTCGTGAGTTTTATTCTATTTGATATTGATTTTCAAAGTTCCAAAATTTGCTTTTGTAAATGAAACTCGCGGCGGAAAAGCTCGTTGACCACAGAAGAAGAAGGATAAAGGTTTGGGGAAGGTTATGATGTTATATAGGGGTGTCTCCTATTTATTTATTGATTATTATATTTATTTTATTCATGAATTTACTGGTTTAACCTTCGAATCTCCAAATGAACTCCAACGATCGTCGCCCCTAGCTGAATACCCTCACTCCGGACACAATGGAATATGTCCCATAAATCAATTCGACTGTTTCGATCAGTTTTCGTTAGAAATAAAATATAAATTAATATACCGAATTTTAAACGTATATTTTAATTTACCGGGGCCACATACCGACTCCAAAAATTCCAGAAAAATAAATCTAGCTATGCTTTGACGATACGGTCCTAACAAAACTAATTTCGTCGAATTTGGAGACCGTTTGAAATATGGTCATTTTCTGGTCGATCCAATTCAAACTGAAACTGACAAAACACATTTTCTTTTGCCACGCTCACATATTAACTTCAAAAAATTATGAAAATTGGAATCTAACAATAATTTACATCCCGGATCCAACAAAAGTGGTATCGTCGAAAACAGAGGTCGTTTGTAAAATGGCTATTTTAAGGGCTTTATATTATATTAAAATATATATAAATTCCATACCGACTTTTCTGAATTTTAAACTGGACATATCTTTCAACTTCTAAAGTGAAATCCGGTTTCTTACATTCATTAGAAAGATATTATTAAACAGATTCAAATATTTTCGGTTTTACTGAAATCCGATTTATTTTGAATCATATACATTCATTTGAAATTTAAAATCGAATTTTCAAACTACCGCGCCATTTCAGGCTCGTTATATAACTAAAATAAATTTATACGTTCTAACTTCGATTAAACTAAATTTTTAGTCGTTATTATTTAAAATAATCATTATAAATATTCAAAATTCAATAAAATAACTATAATAAAAATTTTAAACTGGTTCTGAAAATCAAGGTCGTCATAATCTCCCCCACTTAAAACTTTTCGTCCTCGAAATGGAACGAAGCCGAAAGTTGTTTAACCAACCAACTCAACTTCCATTCTGGCTTTCACTCTTCGACTTTTCAGTTTCTAAGAATTTTCAAATTTCTCAAAAATTTGGCTAACGCCCTAAAGTTTCGAAAAATTTCGCCATAACCTCCTTTGTACGGGGAGCATCGGGAAAATCCCCAAACCGCCAAACATGCCCTCTTATCTCAAAAAGAAAAAGAAAAAGCCAAGCGGCTAGCCAATCAGCTCATAAAATCATCAAATCCCAATCAATATAGTAAACATGTACCTATTGGTCGGGCGCACAATTTTATTCCTCTTCTTAGCTTTCATGCTATGACCTGCTCGATATATAAATGTATACGTATGCAATTTCCAATCAATTTTCACTTTAGTTGAATATTAAATTCGATTTGGCTAATTTTACCCTTTGTTTTATTATATATTGGTGTATCATTCCATTATTTTATTAATTAACTTAATAATCACACATCACCATCAACCAACCAATTTGTTAATTAGCTTTTCAAAACATATAATGTTTGTATATACTCAAAAATCATATTTTCGATGCCAAGTCACAAACATTAAACTCTAACTAAGTTTTGGTTCTCGAGCTTTGTAAACCAAAGCTTTTCCATTAATTCTTAGTTAAAAGACTAATAAATTTCAAATCATAATTTCACTGTTAATCGGGTTTTAAGAACTAATGTCATTTAAAACATTGCTCACAATCAACCCAAAACCAACTTCCACTTAATTCAAATTATATTTATTAACTGGAAAAATTCTTTAAACCTTAGTTAAAAGATTTATTCTTTTCTCAAATGGGTTCAAGAACAGTCTTATTTAAGACACCATTCACGACAACCCAAAATCCAATTTGTTATTTAAAACTATTGGATTTTTTTATACTACTTATTTCAACTTATATTAAAATTTTCTATATGTTGGCATTTCGTTTTATCTATACTTATTCTCAACATATTTGAAATTTACATACTTACTTATTTCAATTTCTATATATGTTAATACTTTAATTTCATCTACATCTTATGCTCTCTATGTTTTTTTTAATTTATTTATTTAACTTGCTTAAATATTATTGTAAATTTTCTTACGCTTATCTTTGACATTTTATTCAATCAGAATCTAAGTCCATTTTCCTTTATTCATAACTAACCAAATTTGAAATTTATTGTTAATTCACAATATTTCACAACTTATAGACTTTGGTTCCTTTGTTATTTATGCTACTTTATAAATTTATTACTATGAAATGACTTGTTACTTAATTTCTTAAGTTTATACATTACTTAAGACTCGTTTCCTTTTTGATACAATTCTGTTCAAGTTTACAATTATCTCAGGAGGTTACAATTTTATTATTACCAATCCTTTGCAAATATTCCATCCATTTGTTAATTGTTACAGAACATTAACAAATAAAAATAATAAAAAAAAATTATAACCACTTGATTTACCTTTATAAACATTTCTTTGGTCCAAATCCATTTTCATTCATTTTTTTATCTTTACTTTGCTTTATCTTCATAACATTTATATGATTCAACATTTCATTTTGGAACATGTTATTCATTTAAATTTCATTTGTAAAATATTTCATTACATATTTATATACTCTTAAACTTCTCATTTAGGTAGGTTTACATATATTACAAATGAAATTTAGTATTTCACACTTTACTCTTTATTATCAAAGTAACCTGTGTTTCTATTTTACTTTAACATTTTCCTTACTTCATGTTTCAGTTTTATAATATTATATTATATTTTTCATTTATTTCTCTTATTCATTTATCGTATTTCTTTATTCACCTATTCAAAATTTCATTTGATCTTAATACTGACAATTATTTTTATCAACAAGGAGAGTAATTTATATAAATGGAGACTGAGAATCTTAAATACCAATTTCTTTTCAAAACATTTTGAAATACTATAAACTATACGTAAAAAAATTTTTATATCAAAACATACTCAAGAATTTAAGTTAAAATTATTTCCAAAATGAATATGTAGCAAAGTGGTTTCCCCTACTTTGCGACTCGAAAATGAAAGTCGATGACAATGATCATCTCATCACTGAAATTTATTTCCCAGTAGCAAAATAGAGCACTTAACCAATTTTTATTTGAATATCCTTCAAATATTACTACTATTATTTTTCAAAACCTTGAAAACATTTACAAATCATCGGAATTTAAAGATCTCATATTCTCCATTTAAATTCATTTGGTTTACAGTTAATTATAAATCATATATAAAAGATAGATTTATTGTTATGGTCAATAGGTTAAGAGTATTGACTAATTTACCATCAAATTTCAAAATTATTTATCTTACATATATAAAATATATATGAAAACAATATATTGTGTCAGAATGCCTTATTCAAGTGTTTTGGATTCCCATTCGGTAACGCTTGCAACACGCATCGACTGGAACTCCGAACTCAACTTAATAATCCAACCAATACAATATAAAACCATTTTTATATCAAAAGTACAAGTACGCTCTCTCGTATACATATACACTCAGAACTTATTCGAGGGTTTTACTAATCCTATCTCTAATGAGTAAACCCCAATAGAGCCAAGGTTTACTGCTAAACCATAAGCTCTGATACCAACTGTAACGACCCGGTAATCCTTACCTTTTGAATCGACAATAATCGACACATGTCTAACTCAAAACTGTACGTATTTACAGATTGTTAAATGACGATCCACATCTTTAACCATTATAGTCAAAAATATCGATAATCAAGGGGATTAATTTAGAATTAGAAAGAAAGAAGAAAAACAAGCACAAAATCTTGCAACGGAATGAACAAAATATACTAATCAAATAACAGTTCATGAAGCTGTTTAAAATAAACATTTGATCATTTTACAACATTTATCAGAGTTATACATTTATATACATAACTGATAATACAGAGTAGTACAACAGAATAGTAGTGGAATACAATAGTAATAATAGTATACCGTCTTCGTCTTCATCCTTCAGAAGATAACCTTTGAAACTGGAATGCTCAAGTCTGACCCGAGCGTAATAGCGTGAAAATAAAACAAGCTCGGATCAGGCAAAAATATTCTCATCTACGTCAAATCGACATCATATGAACATGCACACACATAACTCAAGAGATGTTACGGGAAATTTCATCTCCTAAGGATCCGTCAAACTAGATACTATATAATATAATTTTGCTATTATACTAGTGTCTATTCACAAATACTTGTCAGAAAAATAGCGTAAGCGGGGTTACATTGATTACCCTTACACAGTTTATAAGCACAGGGTCTATGCAGGTCCTGTAACACAACCAGTAAAATGTCGGTAGCCAGTGAGTCCCCAATAGACCTATGCCAAAATCAAAATCGTAGTTGTCTCGCATAAGGATAAACGTATGACAAGGCACATAATGCAATACCCAAGGTAGTATGCTACCAGTTTGCCTGATCCAGACTGGTGGTTACCCCTAACGGACCACCGTAGACATCCGCCCTATATCGAATCAAAGGAAAATACATTCCATCAAGGGTGCGCATCAACAAAACAACAACAACAAATAGTAATAGTATGGACCCGAGGCCCAGGAAAATCGAAGAGCAGATGTCCACTAAGAGGTAGTCAAGCCTCATTTGGTCTGGCACGGATCCTGTTTTAGTCATTTTAAATCGACACAAGTGTCGGGGTCATCCATTATCGTTCACTTTCTTCAAATCCAGTAATCGCCTCCAAATTCATCCTACTTCATTTCTGTAACTCCACTGCGTACACAGTTATTAAAGTGGTTCCAACATTGACAGAGAGTATGTCAATAAGAGGTCCCGGTCTCTTTAACAACAAAACGTCATGTTACACACCGATTGGTATTTTATATTTCAAAAGTTAATCGTTATGATATCAAAATATCATATTCATCTACACAAATTTTTACTTTGAAATATCATATTATTTTAATCACTATAATATTTACTTTCAAATTTCATATTCACTTTGAGATAAATTTCAATTTCAACAACTTGTTATAACTTCAATTAACCACATTTCATTCGAATCGTTCAATTTACTTCAGAAATAGTTTTGAATTCATTTCTGACTTTAACATCAAAATAATCATATTTACTTTTAAATCAGAGATTTAAATTTAAATAATTTCACTTCTAAAACAGTTTATAAGTTTGAATATAGTTTTGGGGTTTAAATAAATTTTTGAATAATTTTTAAATAGTTAAGATATTTGGAATAGTTTGGAAATCAAAACAGCTTGAGTATTTGAAATTATTTTATATATATTAAAATATTTTATAAACTAAACTACTTTTATATATATAGAAAAATAGGTTTTGGAAATAATTTATATAGAAAACTCCATATATCGAAGGAATAAATTTTATAAAATAGTTTTTATATAAATTTGTTTATATAGAAATAATTTCAAATCAACTGTTTCTTTCCATTTCCAATAAATCTAAACCTAAGTTCAAAACTCAAAACAAACCAAATCGATTTCCAATATCCAGTCCAAATCGATTCCCAAAATCAAATTTATTTGAGAACAATCCATTTTAAATGATAACTTCAAATTTCGAATTATTATTTGAATCTATTCGATTCAAATCAAATCCAAGTTCAAGTTCAAATATTTATTTAAACCATTTAATTCGAATTTAATTTCAAAGTTTAAATAAATATTTAAACATTTGAAACAATTCAAATTATAATCAATTTTAGTTCAAATTTCAATTTAACCAATTAGATCATTTCAATTTGGATTTAATTTCGAAGTTTAAATAATGATTTAAACCTTTGAAATAATTTAAATTATAATCAATTTTAGTTCAAATTTCACATCACAAATTTTAGATCAATTCAATTCGAATTTTATTTCAAAGTTTAAATAAAGATTTAAACCTTTGAAATAATTCAATTCTAGTTCAATTTCATATAACAAATTTTAGATCATTTCAATTTGAATTTTATTTCAAAGTTTAAATAAAGATTTAAACCTTTGAAATAATTTAAATTATAATAAATTTTAGTTCAAATTTCAAATAACAAATTTTAGATCATTTCAATTTGAATTTAATTTAAAAAGTTTAAATAAAGATTTAAACCTTTGAAATAATTCAATTTCAGTTCAAATAACAAATTTTTAGATCATTTCAATTTGAATTTAATTTCAAAGTTTAAATAAAGATTTAAACCTTTGAAGTAATTTAAATTTCAACATTTCAATATAATTCAATTTCGACATTTCAATATAATTCACTTTCGACATTTCAATATAATTCACTTTCGACATTTCAATATAACTCACTTTCGACATTTCAATATAACTCACTTTCGACATTTCAATATAACTCACTTTCGACATTTCAATATATTTCACTTTTGACATTACAATATATTTCACTTTCGACATTTCAATATATTTCACTTTCGACATTTCAATATATTTCACTTTGGACATTTCAATATATTTCACTTTCGACATTTCAATATTTCACTTTCGACATTTCAATATATTTCACTTTCGACATTTCAATATATTTCACTTTCGTCATTTCAATATATTTCACTTTCGACATTTCAATATATTTCACTTTTGACATTTCATTATATTTCACTTTCGACATTTCAATATATTTCACTTTCGACATTTCAATATAATTCACTTTCGACATTTCAATATAATTCATTTCGGAATTGATTGTTTATGATGATGCCTGCAACATTCAAGGTGATTACACTGATATCAAAATATAGACAACATCCATACAGTTCAAGTATATCCATAAATAAACATCCATCACAATCATCATCCAAAACAGTTCAATTTGCCATAATTAACTGATTATACATGTCGGGGTTTAACTAGCAATTATATTCAGAAAAATAAACGAACTATCAAATTAATATCTAACAGTTCAAATTTTTGATGTCCATTTAAAATATAGAAATCAACAACCAAATAATCAAATAAATCACAGAATTTAATTTCACAAAAATGTGAATATTTTTACAGTGTGAGAAAACTCACTTTGGGGTTCCACTCCATTAGTTTATATTTCTAAAATTCTATTTTATTACGGTTCGGATTTGAATTTGCTTGAATTTCAAATCTGCTCTTTTCAACTCTAGTCAGTTCTGAAATGTAGTGGTCGTCGATACAGTTTCAACGAACCCAGTTTTGCTGAATTCCGATAAAGTATGAAAAAGATACAAGCATTATTGTTTAACACATTATTTAAATGGAAATTAAACTAACATTCAAATTAAAATTTGGCTTCACCATTATAAACGGGACTGTCCCACTTGCTCAAAACCCAGACCTGCTCCCTATTCTTCTCTCCCGTTTAAACACAGCAACCTGTCCTCCTTCCATGGCAATTTTCGAATACTTTCAGCCCCCATAACTCTTCCTTCTCTCGATTAAAATTCAAACAAAAATTACAAGAGTTTTCCTCATCAAAATCTCCTCCACCCCGACCCCTTTTCTTCAAACTCGCGCGCACCAGGTAAGGGGCGACTTCTGCCTGGAGCTGCTGCTCCATAGAGAGTTGCGACATTTTTTATTTTTATTTTCTCAAAAAAATACAAACGAGATGCAACTCAATACCCTAAATCTAAAAACAACGCTCAACTTCCGAATCGAAGCCCCAAAATCATAGTAATCTAAACCCTAGTTCTTAGAAGTCACGCTGTCTGTATTTGCAGGGAATGAAAAGTGTTCGAAACCCAGCAAAGCACATAATAGATCGAAGAGAATAGTCTGAGCATCTCAAATATATATATTTCGTGATTTTTATTCTATTTGATATTGATTTTCAAAGTTCCAAAATTTTCTTTTGTAAATGAAACTAGCAGCGGAAAAGCTCGTTGACCACAGAAGAAGAAGGATAAAGGTTTGGGGAAGGTTATGATGTTATATAGGGGTGTCTCCTATTTATTTATTGATTATTATATTTATTTTATTCATGAATTTACTGGTTTAACCTTCGAATCTCCAAATGAACTCCAACGACCATCGCCCCTAGCTGAATACCCTCACTCCGAACACAATGGAATATGTCCCGTAAATCAATTCGACTGTTTCGATCAGTTTTCGTTAGAAATAAAATATAAATTAATATACTGAATTTTAAACGTACATTTTAATTTACCGGGGCCACATACTGACTTCAAAAATTCTAGAAAAATAAATCTAGCTATGCTTTGACGATACGGTCCTAACAAAACTAATTTCGTCGAATTTGGAGACCGTTTGAAAAATGGTCATTTTCTGGTCGATCCAATTCAAACTGAAACTGACAAAACACATTTTCTTTCGCCACGCTCAATTAATTTCAAAAAATTATGAAAATTGTAATCTAACAATAATTTGACATCCCGGATCCAACAAAAGTGGTTTCGTCGAAAACAGAGGTCGTTTGTAAAATGGCTATTTTAAGGGCTTAATATTATATTAATATATATATAAATTCCATAGCGACTTTTCTGAATTTTAAACTGGACATATCTTTCAACTTCTAAAGTGAAATCTCAGTTTCTTACATTCATTAGAAAGATATTATTAAACAGATTCAAATATTTTCGGTTTTACTGAAATCCGATTTATTTTGAATCCTGTACATTCATTTGAAATTTAAAATCGAATTTTCAAACTGCCGCGCCATTTCAGGCTCGTTATATAATTAAAATAAATTCATACGTTCTAACTTTGATTAAACTAAATTTTTAGTCATTATTATTTAAAATAATCATTTTAAATATTCAAAATTCATTAAAATAACTAAAATAAAAATTTTAAACTGGTTCTGAAAATCAAGGTCGTCACATCTTTCATCTTGAAGGAGTCGTTGATTACTTCTCAAGATGAAGTAAACTCCATTCTTGCCAGCTTTGGAATGGACAATGTAGAGGCTATCCCTACTGTTCCTTGTGATGATATCATGCATCCCCCTGAAGGGTATTTCTCTTACTCAGCTGCACATATCTGGCATAGGGGCTTCTTTCCTTTCCCTTCCTCTGTGTTTCGACTTCTATGAGATTTGGGGATTGCGCCCATTTAACTTTTACCAAGCACATACACATTGCTCTTGTGTCTTGAAGTACTTTCTCTTGAATTGGGTCAAACTTCTGTTACTTCTAACCTCATTTGACACCTGATGTGTTTTTCGAGAGGTGTTGACTTCCCTATATTCCACACTACCCCCTTGCAGAAGATTGTCAACGATGGTGCGGGCAGCGCTATACCCTAGGAAGATCAATTTTTCTTCATTAACCGTCCTTCCAGTATTTCTGGCCAATTTGCTGATTGTAGTGAGTCTTCTTAACCCTTTGCGAGTGGTTACCCCTCCAGTTGTGACTTATCTTTAATTTCTTTCTTTCAGATTTTGCTTCTAAGGAAGTGTCTTTAACCGAAAGTGAATACCGCGTATCTGAGCTCATTTTGAAACTACTCGAAAAGCCATCAGGTCGGTCCACTCTATTAACCAAGGACAAGTTGTGTCTCTATAACCTTCTCCCTAACGGACAGAAGGTCTTGGGGCGTCCACCTATCCGTCTTCCTGGCTCTAAACGTTTATTGGTATGTTCAGAAGTGTTTGCTCCTTTGGCGCCTTTATTTCCAAGTATGTTTTGTTGATTCGATTGTTTCTTTATTGAGGTCTTTTTGGACACTAACATTCCATGTTCTTGAATCTTTCTTTGGTCTTTCGTTTGACTAGGAGTTTTGACTTCGGAAGTCTCTATTCTTACAAATGTTTTGAATCGATCTACCATTGCTGCTGTTAAGAGGCTAGCCGAATTACCTGTCGATCTGCCAGCTAAGAGATTGAAGCTCAATATTCCTCCCTCCGTGATTTCCAGGAGTGCTTCCGATAGAGAATCAGGAAGTGGTGTTTTCCCATCATCCCTTCCAAGTACATCCGGAGCGGGTATAGGTGCCATGCCATGTACTCCCGCTTCTCAACCTGCTGAGCCTTCGAGGCTCCTTGATTCTCCGACAGATTTTACTGATCTTATGAAGCCTGTTATTTCTATACTTGAACTTTCTGATATCTCATTACCTTCCACTTCTTTCGACATGGTGGATTTCTACCAACTTTTAATAATTCAACATCTTAAGGTACAACATTCTCTTTTTACTCTAGATTTTCCATTTATTGCAACTGTATGCTGAATGCTTCTAATTTCCCAGACTATTATGGAATGTCACTTGTCTAAGCCCATTCCTTCTTCTGTAACTGAAATCAATCATCTTTGAGAAGCGAACGTAGTCTTAAGCGACGAGTGTGAGAGGTTGAAGGCTTCCTTGGAACATGCTGAGTCAACTTTAGAGAAAGTGAGGCAGGCTAGGAACGTAACACCCGACAAGGTGTCGGTCTTAGAACACCAGATAGCGGAGGACGTGGTCACGCTGATGAGCTTCGGAAGAAGGATGAAAAGCTTTCTCGTGCTGCCCAGATAATCTATACAGCTGAGGATAGGATTTATAATTTCTTGCAAGTCCACCTCCCACAGATTAAATCCGACCACTATGAAGATGCTCTATTTCACCTTCTTTCCGACTACCTTCAAAGTCTTCCTAAATTCCAAACTACCTAAGTTCCTCCCTTCGTCCGGGATCGGGTTATGGAAAGGATTAAGTTGGGTGAAGAAGAAATCGAAATACCGCGGAGGTGTGAACCCCGAGGACCTTTTATATGTTGATCGTCTTTCGGATGATTTAGGCGAGGAAGGGGAGACTCTCTTCTATTGGTAACAATAGGGAGAATGTGGTAACAGTTCCAGAGATGGCGGCTTCCAAGGCGAGCATTTTGTCCACAACTTTGAATCGTCGTTGCTTAGAGAAGGTGACCCTTCCGGTCTTTTGGGAGGGAAGAAAGCTGTTGGTCATGTAGTTCCTTCCCCTCGGGTATAGTTATCACTCCGGACATGTTTTTCTCTTTTCCTGAATATTTGACTTCGAATAGTCTCCTGTCATTACAATAGACAAGAGGAAAACTGTTTCCTGCCTTAAGCAGAGTTAGGTAACAAAAAGTTCAAACCGTTTTTATGTAGGGAAGGTGGCACACTTGTAAACTTAATTCCGCAACCTATGCAACTCTCGTATGGGGTTACCGTAAAGGCTAATATGATTGTTTGCATTATGACAGAATTTTGTTTATTATAAGGATGCATTATGCATGATTTGTAGACTAATAAAGGAGGTTCGAACGACACCTACTCACGTTTTCAGGGAAAAATGTTTCATTGAGAAACTTAAGAGTGTTTATACCCCATTTCTTAGATCTCCTTTAACTTTCTGAGAGGGGATCGTGAAGCGATACTAAAGAGTTTTAGGTTTAAACATGCTGAGGCACTATGTAAACAATAAATGCATGAAGAAGTGATCTATTTATAATTCACCTATATGTCATAGTAGATTGGTTTTGGGTCTAACTCATGCAAATATTTATAAGAAAAGGGGTTTTATTCTTTGTAGACCGAAAAAGACATAACCAAGGCTATTTTCCTTTGTTTTTGCAAGTAGGTAGATCATTGTGAAGATTAGTCACCTCAGGGTGAAGCGCCCTTGTCAAAAGAAAAAACTTCTATATCTCAAGGGAGGAAGATTTTTCATCACAGTATAACCATAAAGTATTTGAATGAAAGACTTAATGCCTTGAAAGATTTGTTGAGAGAAAAGGATAGGACTATTCTTGGAATGAGAACATATATAAAGACTAAACCTTCTATCGAGTTCGAAGATGAGCTAAGGAGCTTACGTAAATGTATCATCGATTTGGAAATTGATTTAAACAATGCTACTACAAAGTGCAAGGTGTGTGAACATTGTTTCGAGAATATCCCTATAATGATGGGATCTTCGTCTCCTAGCGCCGTGAAATCTCGTAAGGCTCCCGCTCTTCAGAAGTGTTATTACTTGAATAGCCCTCCTCCGGGGTTAAAGGAATCAATTATTGTTGAGTGGTGTAAAAGAGTGGTAGCTGAGATGAAAGGAATCTATGATACTAAGTTAATTAAGGATTCTCACGATTGTGTTGTTAGGTATGTCGACCAAATTAGACATTTGCAAGAAGAAAATCATGATTTATGTATAAACGTTTTTGAATTGGAAAAGGAAAATAAGTCTCTCAAGGCGATGTGTAGGGCTTACAAAGAGCCTTGAAACTTCAAATTATACCTTGCGATCATTTAGGTGACATGAGCAGAAAGGTGCGAAGACTTAACAAGCTACTAGGCGTTGCACTTCGCCATGTCATTGATCCTCCTTTGTCTGAGGATGGAGATGACCTAGATATTCGGTAGCATTTTGTAATGGTGACGTATAATTATACCCATAATCAGGGTACGGAAAATGTAACTTTTTTGTGAATGAACTTGTGTATTAACAATGTCTATTATGTAAATAACTGTTAGTTTAAGACATGGGTAACAATTGCTTGCATAATGAACGAATTAAGAAGTTTCTTTGAGTAAGAGAAGAGACAACCCTTTTTATTTGGACTTGTTTTTGACAATGAGGTTCTCGTCAACTTCCCAAATTTTTTTATGGCCCTTTTCTCGTGAGTACATCTATGGTCGCTTCAATTTGAGATAATTACTTCAAAGGTCTACTGTTGGAAAATTTTCATCTTTCGGATCCATTTCAATTCAGGATTGTTCAGACTTAGGTATCGATGTAAGGCCGAAATCCTCTTTCGGTGTTTGATGTAGGTCAAATGATCCTAGACTTAGATATATCATGGAGGACCCAAATTAATCCTTATTCTGGTAGTTAGAGATTGGGTATCGGGAATCCACTTCCGGTATTTAATAGAAGTCCCAGCCTGACACCCACTCGAATAATCATGTACTGACGACCGGATCCCTCTTCCGATATTTTTGAAGTGCCTACTCAACCCAGATTCATGCGTTAATATATAGAAGACCGAGACCCCCTCTGGTGTTTGTGAGGAGACGAATCGACCTAGATTCGGGTATTAATATGTAGAAGACCGGAATCCCTTCCAATATTTGTGAAAAGCCGAATCGGCCTAGATTCGGGTATTAATATGTAGAAGACCGCAACCTTCTTTGGTATTTGTGAAGAACCGAATTGACCCAGATTCGGGTATTAATATATAGAGGACCGGAGCCCACTCCAGTATTTGTGAAAAGCCGAACCGACCTAGATTCGGGTATTAATATATAGAAGACCAGATCCCCCTCCGGTATTTGTGAAAATTCGATTCGACCCAGATTCGGGTATTAATACATAGAAGACCGGAACCCCCTCCGGTATTTGTTAAAAGTCGAATCGACCAGATTCAGGTATTTATATATAGAAGACCGGAACCCCCTCTGGTATTTGTTATTTTGGTATCCCCTTTGGATTTGATTTGTAAAGCAGAGGTTGTACGTACTTCCTGCTACTCCTTGGGCTTTTGGTGTCAAAGCAGAGGATATACGTGCTTTGTTGGCCACTCTCTGGGCCTGTGCGTGCGGTGCGCTTGGCTAGCTTATCCACAAGCAGGGCCCAAGGACTTACCCGACCTCCCTCCCTGAGGCGCCTTATCCTGACCATCATAGGCGATGATAAGGTCTTAGAAACTTAGACGGGGCCATCGTAGGCACAAAACTAAGGTTTACTCTTTTGATGCTCTATACAGACCATCGTAGGCATTGATAGAGGCTTACACACCACCTTCCTTCGAGGGGTGCCCTATTCTGACCATGGTAGTCAATGATAGTGTTTGCTTCCCTTCTACGGGTAACGCGAAGCATAAGCAGAGGTAGGATATGCTCTTCTGCGAGCAGAGGTAGGAAGTGCTTAGTTCTAGCAGAGGTAGGGCATACTCTTCTACGAGCAGAGGCAAGGCGTGCTAATTTTAGATGCACCGCCACGACCATTTCTAATGTGAAACGGAGGCTCACGCTTTTGATGCTTTAACCCTGCCACCTCTGATTTGGGCATGGAAAAAGACTAACACGCCACCCCTACTTCGGGGAATGCCTTGTCCGGACCAATTTGGTGATGACAAGGGTTTTTCTTTTCTTTTATCCATTTGTGACTTGACCTCTCCTTGGTCATTTCATTTGTCGGGCTTTTTCTTCTTCACGACCGGGCAAATAATCTTTCCTTTACTATTTCTAGAAGGTTTTTGGTGGTGTGACCTCTTACGCTTTCTTTACATATCTTTGTAATTTTCCTTGGTTTAAGAACTTGATGATCATTCCCTCTAAAACTTTGCAGTGGTTTGTTTCATGTCCGTTTACCATATGGTAGTAGCAATACGAACCTTCTCTCTTGGCTTCGTTCATGGGTTTCTTCTTTAACGATGGCCAAAAGTTCAACTCATGTCTAGTCAGGAAATAGATACCCTCAATCGATGTCGTGAGCCTACAACCCTTTAGTAACCTAGACTCGAAATTCTTCTTTTGTTGTTGCATTTTGGCCCTTTAATTACTTAATTTTGTCATTCCTTCTTTATCTCTACACTTTCTTTTAATTGCGACATGGAGGTATATTGAAAAGACCCAAACTCCCCCTTACGGGAAAGCCTGGATTGAGTTGAGAACACGACACATCAAAAGACGAACAACAGAACATTTCATTGCTTATTACAACAATTACATCAGAGTACAAGAATATATCAGAGTATGAATAAATATTACACAGAAAAATATCAGAGATTTAAAATACATAGCAGCGGAAATAAAATGTATAAATAAAATGCATAGCGGAAGTACATCAACTAGCACAACTGAATGAAATACACGGATACAAAGCTTTCCGAAAATAGCTCTAGTTGTAGTCCAGGATCCTAAGAAAAGAAATATCTGCGAAAACCAAAATTACTAGCTGCCCGTGTGGAAATTATGAGCACCCAGAGTTTAGGTTAAAAAATATAAACTCCGAGTCAGTCATGGGACTGGTATGAGAACTAAAACAGTTATTAAATCTTTACTTTAAAAGTTAGGAAATCATGGGACCACGCCTTATAACACAGAATGGATTTACTCCACATGAACCTCAGTTTAAAATAAAACAACGCAATGCTTTTTGAAAAATGAAGCTATTATAAGACCCAGGTCCCATCACACAATGCAACGCAAGACGAAGGACAGAGTTTTCTCTTATAATAGCCAAACATGCTTGGTACGTATAAAACAAAATTATTTTGATATTACTATAAGTGCATAGTGTATAAAAACAACTTCAAATATAAATGTATCAATCATAGACGACATGGGTACCATATATCATGTCGCCATACTAGTTCTACAATCAAAACCGCACGATGTCGTATTGCAAGTTGGATTTCCATCTATGAGTCAAGGCTAGGGATCGTCCTCACCGAATTCGAGACACTCTAGCCCGTGCCTCATAATACAACCGCAACTGGATCTGGATCTTTAGGGTCGGTCCACACATACTTTAGTGGATTAGTAATTCCTGAACAATATGTTTCCCTGCCCTATGGGGCATAAAATCTGAGCCACTAGGGACTTAATATCCGAGGCGCCTCGCAATCCATCATCCACATAAGTAAAAATGTCTGGGCTCCATAATGACACCACTTCTAGTTAGAAAGAAATGCATGCACTCCCTGCAATCGCTATCCCGTTTTTGACTCATACCGAGGTGTGAGGCTTGCGAATTAACGCTATACACAAGGCGATGCTAATTAAAGCTGTGCTTTTGTGAAAACCCGTAACTTCACCGGTGAGGAAAGCATGGATAGTTCGAGAACAAGCCACATCAGAACGCAGACGGAAGAACATTTCATTGTTATTTACAACAATTCCATCAGAATACAAGAATATACAGAGTATGAATGAATATTACACAGAAATTATCAGAGATTTAAATTACATTTAAATACATCGCAGCGGAAAATAATACAATACACAACTAGAAGAGATATACGGATACAAAGCTTTCCGGATATCATTCCAGCTGTAAACCAGGATCCTGTGAATATAAATCTGCAAAACCAAAACTACTAGCTGCCCGTGTCAAAATAAGGGCACCCAGAGTTTAGGTTAAAACAATAAACTCCAGGTCAGTCATGTGACTGGTGTGAGAACTAAAACAGTTATTAATCTTTATTTTAAAGTTCGGTAAATCAAGGGACCACGCCGTATAACACGGAACGGGTTTCCTCCCAAGAACACTAGTGCATAAAACAACAGCGCAATGCTAAATAAAGAAAAATGAAGCTATTATAAGACCCAGGTCCCATCACACAATGCAACGCAAGCCGGAGGATAGGATTTTTACCTTATAATAGCCAAGAATGCTTGATACGTTTAAAACAAATCATTTGATAATATTATAAGTGCATATTGTATAAAACATCTTCAAATCATAAGTATCAATCATAGACGGCATAAGCACCCCATCCCACTATGTCGCCATACTAGGCTCTACAAATAAAACCGAAATACACGTATTGGAAGTTGGATTTCCATCATAGTGGCTCCTGATTCGAAAGATCGATCGCGTAATGCAATTCCCCACGGCTTACGTCCCAACAAGAGAAAACACCATCTGCACATCCACACTTTTGGGACCAGAGTATCACCGCGGCTTACGTCCCAGCGAGAGAAAACACCGCTTACTCATATCCCTGAGCACTAAGCTCATCTCGGTCGACCGAATCCACGACACCACTAAGGTGCCCATCCACTAAAAAACATACTGATCAAACCATCAGTTTACCACCATACCGGGGTGTGAGGCTCGCGAATCAACGCTATACACAAAGCCATGCTATATCAAAGCTGCGCTTTGATCATCATCCACCAAACTTTGCTTTTCAAAAAAAGTCTGGATCACTGCATCTCAGCATGCCACACTGTCAATCCATATCGTACCACTGATTTCTGCCAATATATAACCTCTGAGCTCGTATGTCTCAGAGAAGGGCGTTAAGCAAGAGAATAAATTCCCCGCCGCCAAACAGATATATATTTAGCAGAGATCAACGAATACAATATAAAGGAATACAATGTCAGACACACCATCCATTTACAAGTCCGTTCTAGGTCTGAATGAAACCGGAGGCACTTTCCTCGCATATCCGTCGATCTCCAAGTACGTCTGGACGACCACCAACTGATTCCCTCATCTTGGGTGTACAGCCCAATCAAGATCATCAGTAATCACCCAAACGATGTGAAGACTTCCAGTCTTCGACCACCGTCATCATCTTCGAATTTACGTCGAATCGGTTATTCAAAATGGGTATAAACACGGCCTCTCCGAATAACCCGCGTATATAGTAAACAAATGTTACCTAAACACAACATACGCCTCATCCCAATTCAACAGTCACTAACCGTAAATTAGCAAGAGAACAATTCCCTAAATATTAACCCCGAAGGCCGAAACCAACATCAGATCAATACCCAGGAAACCATCCTTCTTAGCTAACCTACAGTTAGTTTCTAAATTTCACGTTCTTAGGAAAAGGTTCCCATTAATTTTATCAAAGATAAATTCTTTAAAATTTATTCTTTGATCTTCCTTTGGATGTCATTTCAAACCAAATTATGGTTTTCCAAACTAGTCGGGATTAGCGAACCACACCGAAGTAATTATTTATTTTATTTCCCAATCCTAACCTATTCATCCCATGAAGCAAAACTGGTAATACTTCATATCTAACACCATGGTGTTATCGGTAAATTCAATTACCATTTCACGTTCAAATCTAATTAAAGATTTAACTATCGCCTGGAGCAAAACTGGTGATACTACATTCTCGATCTTTTCAATCTAATTAAAGATTCATTAAAACTCCACTTTGTTTTAATCTTTAACTGGGTTAAAGAATCAGTGTCATTTAAAACACGGTTCACTATAAACCCAAAATCACATTACATTTCAATCAGACCCTAACCATAAATTAGCAAGTGAGCAATTCCTTAAGTATTAACCCCGAAGGCCGAAACCAACATCAGATCAATACCCCAGAAACCATTCAACTTAACTAATCTCCAGTTAGTTTCTGATTTTCTTAACTCCTTTGGGTCTAAGAACAGTATTATTGAAGATACCGTTCACGACAACCCAAAATCGCATTCTATTAATTATCGGGTTAAAGAACAAGTGTTATTTAAAACACTGTTCACGATAAACCCAAAAATCAATACCAATTCAAATCCAATTAAATATTATTTAATTGGTGCACTTCATTAAATCTAAATAAAAAGATTTAATATTTTCCTCAACTGGGTCTAAGAACACCGTTAATGAAGACGCCATTCACGACAAACCCAAAATCCCATTTGATATTAAATACAAGGCTCTGAATAGAAAATATATCGGCTTATATTCAATATCAAATTCTACGACCAACAAATATCGTATTGGAAATAACGATATAAATATATCTTTCAAATTTCCCATAATAATACCTGTATAATCACAAAATCCCACATCGAAATATTCCGAAGACAATTTCGATTCAAATCCATTTCCAATCTATATATTGGAAATCCTGGTTATTTTCAAAACCATTTCAAATCCACTTTATTTATTTTAAAAATAAATAAATTATTATTCTAGTTCAAAACTAGTTTATTTCGAAAAAAATCTATTTTTATCCTTTCAAATATGGAGTTTTTCATCCCAATTCTTCACAAATCATTTCTTATGATTCTACACAAATTATTATTATTTTTAATAATTTTATCAAGGCCTGTACAGTCGATTTCCATCAACGGCCATCGAACTGCACTTACAGCGACCTTTTCCAAATTTGATTTGGACATAATTCCAAATCCAACCGTTAGATTTCAAATTTCTAATATTCGTTAGAAAGCTCTTTTCGATATGAACCCAATGGTTCCGGTTTTTGGAGAATCTGACGGTCGGATCTCCCGCAATGTCTGTTCGAAGTCAATGGTCGAAATTCACGAACTGCCGCGGCGCGGCACGTTCTATTCAGGCCATTATATATAATATATATATATATATATTATATATATTTCGTCGATTTCCTTTTTAAAACGAATTTTATAAATCATTTCAAATTTGTTTCAAAAACAATTTCAACCTTTATTTCAAATTCAAATCAAAATTGAATTTTCCCTTATAAATTCTTTTTTACGTTCACTTCTATTTGATTTCAATTCAAATCGATTTCAATTCTATTTCAATTCGTTTTCAATTGAATTCAATTCAATTCAGATTTGTTTTCTATTCGATTCAATTCAAATTCGGTTTCTATTCAATTCAATTCAAATTCGGTTTGAATTTCAATTCTTTTCAAAATATCAGATTTTGAAATCACTTTCGATATTCATTATAAAATGAATAAAATCGATATTCATTATAAAATGAATAAAATCGATATAAATATCGTTCATGTCAAAATGGCATCAATCTAATCAACACGGCTTCATATATTTCTATTTTCAAATATTCTATTTCAAATATTTCTTTTTCAAATATTTCTATTCAAATATTTCTATTTCAAATATTGAATGAAGCCCAATCAATTACCATATAATGTTAATTATATGGATTTTCTACAACACATGTATACCTTAACAACGATGAATAATCAACCATCATCCAAAGTGCACTCTACACTGTATAAGCATCGAATATAAATATTTAACGCTTATAGCAGTCTGTCAATCAATCGATCGACATACAACTAAACAATCGGGATTAGTGTACGTCAAATATCATCCCAATACCCGTGTGGGGTTTCAAACAATCAAACACAGATTTTATTTGTGCAGTTGGGCGATGTGTAAAATTTATCGTCCCAATCAATATTAGTCTAATGTGTGTATATAAACAAATCGTCCGATTTGTTTATTTTTATTTCATTTCTTATACACGTTAAAAATTCTATTTTTAACTATAAAATATTTTCCACTATAAAATATTTTATTTCAACTATATAAATGTTTTATTACCTTTCACATCACATCACACAATCAACTACACATCAAAATCAAACAAACAAGCATACAAGTCGTCCATGGTCTGTGGACGACGGGTGTTGGGTGCTACTAAACACCGTCTGTATCCTAGTATATATTTCAACTAGAAATAAAATTAAAAAGTGAGAAATTCTCACCCTTTCGCTAAACTGAATGACGCAATTCTTCTTGGGTAGGAAATCTTCACCATGCTTTTCTTTTGTCTATTTCGTTGCCCGTATTCACTACATATATAAAAATCACATTTTTACTTCGCTATTCAATATATAAAAATCGAATTTTTACTTCGCTATTCAATATATAAAAATCGAATTTTTACTTCGCTATTCAATATATAAAAATCGAATTTTTACTTCGCTATTCAATATATAAAAATCGAATTTTTACTTCGCTATTCAATATATAAAAATCGAATTTTTACTTCGCTATTCAATATATAAAAATCGAATTTTTACTTCGCTATTCAATATATAAAAATCGAATTTTTACTTCGCTATTCAATATATAAAAATCAGATTTTTACTTCGCTATTCAATATATAAAAATCAGATTTTTACTTCGCTATTCAATATATAAAAATCGGATTTTTACTTCGCTATTCAATATATAAAAATCGAATTTTTACTTCGCTGTTCAATATATAAAAATCAGATTTTTTTTCTTCTTTGTTTTCTATATAAAGATTAGATTTTTATCCTCACATCTTATATATATTCAAAAATTTCGCTATGTATATATCTCCAATAATTTTTAATCTGTAAAGATTATATTATTTTATACAAACGATGTTATTTATATATATATATATGTGTGTGTATATATATATTTTTCTTAAAACTAGAAAATAAAAACAAAACAATGTTGTGTTAAATTTAAAAATCGTTTTCTACTAAATTACTTAAACTAAGAGAAAAAAACTCACAGCGTCGTTATCTCCGGAACGAGAAAAGCCTCATCGTTCCTTGCTCCAGCCCTAGGGCTTCTGAACGCACGCACCCCGAGGCATTAGCCGGCGATCCACGACCACCCCTCAACAGCCACGACCGCCCTCTACCATCGCCAGCAAGACTGGCGAACTCGCGCGCCTGATTGGACCTGGAACCCACTTCGAAGATCGCAACTTCAGGCACGGAAATCGGGAACCTCGCGCCATTACATCCGATAATACCTGCTTAGATTTGAAGCCTTTCGTTTTCTCTTTGATTTTTGTTTTATAAGAGGGATTTAATTCGAATCGGTTTGAGAGGATTTGAAGAATCAAAATGGAAGCTTTTCCGTCGTTTGTCTGGTGAGAGCGGGTTTGACCACGAAAGAAAGAATATGGGGTTTGACTTAGGGTTTGAAATCCTTTTATATATTTTTAAATTAATATTTAATTCCATCTTTAGTTGTTAATTGCTCTGAACTCCAAACCAAACCCAACTACTGTCGTCCCTAGCTAATTTCCCCCATTCCGAACACAATGGGATATGTTTCATAAGCCAATTTGACCGTTACGATCAGTTTCCGTTGAATTTAAAATATAATTCTTTATATATTCAATTTAAACGCACCTTTCAATTTACCGGGGCCACATACAGACTCGAAAAATTACAGAAAAATTATTTCTAACTTCGTATCGACGATACGGTCCTAACAAAACTAATTTCGTCAAATTCTGAGACCGTTTGGAAAATGGCCATTTTCCAGTCGATTAAAATCAACTGAAACTGGTCAAACGCGTTTTCCTTTGCCACACTCACATATTGAATCGAAAAATTATGAAATTCGAAACCTAGAAATAACTTGACATCACGGTTCCAACAAAAGTGGTTTCGTCGAAATCCGAGATCGTTTGCAAAATTTCCATTTTTAAGGGCCGAAATTCCATAGCGACTATTCTGAATTTTCAACTGGACATATCTTTTGATTCCCGCTATGAAATTTGGATTTTTCGGATTCGTTGGAAAGGTATTCTCAATTAGAATCAATTATTTTTGGTTTCACTAAAATCCGGTTTATTTTGAATCCTGCACATCCATTTGAAGTTTGAAATCGAATTATCGAACTACCGCGCCATTTTCAGTTCCTTTTATAATTATAAATAATTATTTATATTCTAACGACGATGTATATAAATATATATGTTCTAATTCTATTCAAAATAATTTTTTTGTCGATATTATTTAAAATAATCCATTTTAAATATTCTAAATTCACTAAAACTGCCAAAATAAAATTTTCAAATTGGCTCGGATTTCCGGGTTATTACAATCTCCCCCACTTAAAACTTTTCGTCCCCGAAAAGGAACGAAGCCAAAAGTTGTTTCACAAATCAACTCAACTTTCATTGTTTTGATTACGGCTTAAGTTCTTCAACTTTTCAGTTTCTAAGAACTTTTCAAATTTTTCAAAAATTTGGCTAACACCCTAAATTTTCGAAAAATTTCGCCATAACCTCCCCTACACCGGGAGCACGGGAAAATCCCGAAATTGCCATATAGGCCATCTGATCTCAAAAAGAAAAAGCCAATCGGCTCATAAAATCATCATCACCCAAACAAAACAGTAAATTATGATAAACATGTACCTATTTGTCGGGCAAACAATTTTATTTCTCTGCTCTAGCCTCCTTGCTATGACCTGTTCAATGAAAGTACATGTATATGCAAGCAAATGCGACCAAATTTCCAATACAACTCACTATTTGATCAAATTGGCTATATGGTTAAAATTTCAATTAATCAAAACAGTAATCAAACAACACAACCATCAATCAATTAGTTGATTAGCTTTTCAAATTCATAACTTTGATATATAGTCAAAAAATCAGATTTTTGATGCAAAATCACAACAACAAGCCCTATCTAATTTTGGTTCTCACACCAGTCAATAGGAAATATATAGATATCACACGTTCGTCACTCGAATACAAATTCTGATGATGATATATCAATCATCAGAATCACCCCCGGGCGACTAGAATGTGATTCTATATCTACCCAATATATCAAAACTTCAAATACACGCGGATCAGACGTATACGCAAAATCTATATATACTGGATTGTCCACATCAATATAAATAAATAACCAAATACGAATAATTGATTTAAATTTTCAAAACTAAATTAGTTTTCAAAAATATACTCTTCACACTCGTTCTAGGATACTACTGATCCCATCTCTAACGAGTCATTCCCATTGGATATTACTAATCCAGTTTCTGATGAATTCTTTCATACGGTTCTAATGTGTCTTGTTCTCTGAGCTTTGTAAACCAAAGCTCCAATACCAACTGTGAAAACCCGTAACTTCCCCGGTGAGGAAAGCGCGGATAGTTCGAGAACAAGCCACATCAGAACGCAGACGGAAGAACATTTCATTGTTATTTACAACAATTCCATCAGAATACAAGAATATACAGAGTATGAATGAATATTACACAGAAATTATCAGAGATTTAAATTACATTTAAATACATCGCAGCGGAAAATAATACAATACACAACTAGAAGAGATATACGGATACAAAGCTTTCCGGATATCATTCCAGCTGTAAACCAGGATCCTGTGAATATAAATCTGCAAAACCAAAACTACTAGCTACCCGTGTCAAAATAAGGGCACCCAGAGTTTAGGTTAAAACAATAAACTCCAGGTCAGTCATGTGACTGGTGTGAGAACTAAAACAGTTATTAATCTTTATTTTAAAGTTTGGTAAATCAAGGGACCACGCCGTATAACACGGAACGGGTTTCCTCCCAAGAACACCAGTGCATAAAACAATAGCGCAATGCTAAATAAAGAAAAATGAAGCTATTATAAGACCCAGGTCCCATCACACAATGCAACGCAAGCCGGAGGATAGGGTTTTTACCTTGTAATAGCCAAGAATGCTTGATCCGTTTAAAACAAATCATTTGATAATATTATAAGTGCATATTGTATAAAACATCTTCAAATTATAAGTATCAATCATAGACGGCATAAGCGCCCCATCCCACTATGTCGCCATACTAGGATCTACAAATAAAACCGAAATACACGTATTGGAAGTTGGATTTCCATCATGGTGGCTCCTGATTCGAAAGATCGATCGCGTAATGCAATTCCCCACGGCTTACGTCCCAACAAGAGAAAACACCGTCTGCACATCCGCACTTTTGGGACCAGAGAATCACTGCAGCTTACGTCCCAGCGAGAGAAAACACCGCTTACTCTATATATCCCTGAGCACTAAGCTCATCTGGGTCGACCGAATCCACGACACCACTAAGGTGCCCATCCACTAAAAAGCATACTGATCAAACCATCAGTTTACCACCATACCGGGGTGTGAGGCTTGCGAATCAATGCTATACACAAAGCCATGCTATATCAAAGCTGCGCTTTGATCATCATCCACCAAACTTTTCTTTTCAATAAAAGTCTGGATCATTGCATCTCAGCATGCCACACTATCAATCCATATCGTACCACTGATTTCTGCCAATATATAACCTCTGAGCTCGTATGTCTCAGAGAAGGGCGTTAAGCAAGAGAATAAATTCCTCGCCGCCAAACAGATATATATTTAGCAGAGATCAACGAATATAATATAAAGGAATACAATGTCAGACACACCATCCATTTACAAGTCCGTTCTAGGTCTGAACGAAACCGGAGGCACTTTCCTCGCATATCCGTCGATCTCCAAGTACGTCTGGACGACCACCAACTGATTCCCTCATCTTGGGTGTACAGCCCAATCAAGATCATCAGTAATCACCCAAACGATGTGAAGACATCCGGTCTTCGACCACCGTCATCATCTTCGACTTTTCGTCGAATCGGTTATTCAGAATGGGTATAAACTCGGCCTTTCCGAATAACCCGCGTATATAGTAAACAAATGTTACCTAAACACAACATACGCCTCATCCCAATTCAAAAGTCACTAACCGTAAATTAGCAAGAGAACAATTCCCCAAATATTAACCCCGAAGGCCGAAACCAACATCAGATCAATACCCAGGAAACCATCCTTCTTAGCTAACCTACAGTTAGTTTCTAAATTTCACGTTCTTAGGGAAAGGTTCCCATTAATTTTATCAAAGATAAATTCTTTAAAATTTATTCTTTGATCTTCCTTTGGATGTCATTTCAAACCAAATTATGGTTATCCAAACTAGTCGGGATTAGCGAACCACACCGAAGTAATTATTTATTTTATTTCCCAATCCCAACCTATTCATCCCATGAAGCAAAACTGGTAAACTTCATATCTAACACCACGATGTTATCGATAAATTCAATTACCATTTCACGTTCAAATCTATTTAAAGATTTAACTATCGCCTGGAGCAAAACTGGTAATACTCCATTCTCGATCTTTTCAATCTAATTAAAGATTCATTAAAACTCCACTTAGTTTTAATCTTTAACTGGGTTAAAGAATCAGTGTCATTTAAAACACGGTTCACTATAAACCCAAAATCACATTACATTTCAATCAGACCCTAACCATAAATTAGCAAGTGAGCAATTCCCTAAGTATTAACCCCGAAGGCCGAAACCAACATCAGATCAATACCCCAGAAGCCATTCAACTTAACTAATCTCCAGTTAGTTTCTGATTTTCTTAACTCCTTTGGGTCTAAGAACAGTATTATTGAAGATACCGTTCACAACAACCCAAAATCACATTCTATTAATTATCGGGTTAAAGAACAAGTGTTATTTAAAACACTGTTCACGATAAACCCAAAAATCAATACCAATTCAATTCCAATTAAATATTATTTAATTGGTGCACTTCATTAAATCTAAATAAAAAGATTTAATCTTTTCCTCAACTGGGTTTAAGAACAACGTTAATGAAGACGCCATTCACGACAAACCCAAAATCCCATTTGATATTAAATACAAGGCTCTGAATAGAAAATATATCGGCTTATATTCAATATCAAATTCTACGACCAACAAATATCGTATTGGAAATAACGATATAAATATATCTTTCAAATTTCCCATAACAATACCTATATAATCACAAAATCCCACATCGAAATATTCCGAAGACAATTTCGATTCAAATCCATTTCCAATCTATATATTGGAAATCCTAGTTATTTTCAAAACCATTTCAAATCCACTTTATTTATTTTAAAAATAAATAAATTATTATTCTAGTTCAAAACTAGTTTATTTCGATAAAAATCTATTTTTATCCTTTCAAATATGGAGTTTTTCATCCCAATTCTTCACAAATCATTTCTTATGATTTTACACAAATTATTATTATTTTTAATAATTTTATCAAGGCCTGTACAGTCGATTTCCGTCAACGGCCATCGAACTGCACTTACAACGACCTTTTCCAAATTTGATTTGGACATAATTCCAAATCCAACCGTTAGATTTCAAATTTCTAATATTCGTTAGAAATCTCTTTTCGATACGAACCCAACGGTTCCAGTTTTAGGAGAATCCGACGGTCGGATCTCCCGCAATGTCCGTTTGAAGTCAATGGTCGAAATTCATGAACTACCGCGGCGCGGCGCGTTCTATTCAGGCCATTATATATATAATATATATATATATATTATATATATTTCGTCGATTTCCTTTTTAAAACGAATTTTATAAATCATTTCAAATTTGTTTCAAAAACAATTTCAACCTTTATTTCAAATTCAAATCAAAATTGAATTTTCCCATATAAATTCTTTTTACATTCACTTCTATTTGATTTCAATTCAAATCGATTTCAATTCGTTTTCAATTGAATTCAATTCAATTCAGATTTGTTTTCTATTCGATTCAATTCAAATTCGGTTTCTATTCAATTCAATTCAAATTCGGTTTGAATTTCAATTCTTTTCAAAATATCAGATTTTGAAATCACTTTCGATATTCATTATAAAATGAATAAAATCGATATTCATTATAAAATGAATAAAATCGATATAAATATCGTTCACGTCAAAATGGCATCAATCTAATCAACACGGCTTCATATATTTCTATTTTCAAATATTCTATTTCAAATATTTCTTTTTCAAATATTTCTATTCAAATATTTCTTTTTCAAATATTTCTATTCAAATATTTCTATTTCAAATATTGAATGAAGCCCAATCAATTACCATATAATGTTAATTATATGGATTTTCTACAACACATGTATACTATAACAACGATGAATAATCAACCATCATCCAAAGTGCACTCTACACTGTATAAGCATCGAATATAAATATTTAACGCTTATAGCAGTCTGTCAATCAATCGATCGACATACAACTAAACAATCGGGATTAGTGTACGTCAAATATCATCCCAATACCCATGTGGGGTTTCAAACAATCAAACACAGATTTTATTTGTGCAGTTGGGCGATGTGTAAAATTTATCGTCCCAATCAATATCAGTCAAATGTGTGTATATAAACAATTCGTCCGATTTGTTTATTTTTATTTCATTTCTTATACACGTTAAAAATTCTTTTTTTAACTATAAAATATTTTCCACTATAAAATATTTTATTTCAACTATACAAATGTTTTATTACCTTTCACATCACATCACATAATCAACTACACATCAAAATCAAACAAACAAGCATACAAGCCGTCCATGGTCTGTGGACGACGGGTGTCGGGTGCTACTAAACACCGTCTGCATCCTAGTATATATTTCAACTAGAAATAAAATTAAAAAGTGAGAAATTCTCACCCTTTCGCTAAACTGAATGACGCAATTCTTCATGGGTAGGAAATCTTCACCGTGCTTTTCTTTTGTCTATTTCGTTGCCCGTATTCACTACATATATAAAAATCACATTTTTACTTCGCTATTCAATATATAAAAATCGAATTTTTACTTCGCTATTCAATATATAAAAATCGAATTTTTACTTCGTTATTCAATATCTAAAAATCGAAGTTTTACTTCGCTATTCAATATATAAAAATCGAATTTTTACTTCGCTATTCAATATATAAAAATCAGATTTTTACTTCGCTATTCAATATATAAAAATCAGATTTTTACTTCGCTATTCAATATATAAAAATCGGATTTTTACTTCGCTATTCAATATATAAAAATCGAATTTTTACTTCGCTATTCAATATATAAAAATCAGATTTTTTACTTCTTTGTTTTCTATATAAAGATTAGATTTTTATCCTCACATCATATATATATTCAAAAATTTCGCTATGTATATATCTCCAATAATTTTTAATCTAAGTAAAGATTATATTCTTTTATACAAACGATGTTATTTATATTTATAAATATATATATAAATATATTTTTCTTAAAACCAGAAAATAAAAACAAAACAATGTTGTGTTAAATTTAAAAATCGTTTTCTACTAAATTACTTAAACTAAGAGAAAAAACTCACAGCGTCGTTATCTCTGGAACGAGAAAAGCCTCATCGTTCCTTGCTCCAGCACTAGGGCTTCTGAACGCACGCACCCCGAGGCATTAGCCGGCGATCCACGACCACCCCTCAACAGCCACGACCGCCCTCTGCCATCGCCAACAAGACTGGCGAACTCGCGCGCCTGATTGGGCCTGGAACCCACTTCGAGGATCGCAACTTCAGGCACGTGTCAGAGAAGGGTGTTAAGAAAGAGAATAAATTCTTCACCACCAACAGATATATATTTAATAGAAATCAATTAGAACAGAATGAAATCCAATGTCAGACACACATCCATTTACAAGTCCGTTCTGGGTCTGAATGAAACTGGAGGCACCTTATTCCTCATCCCATATGTCCAATACAGGAGAGAGGTCCTTGTATATCCGTCAATCTCCAAGTACGTCTGAACGATCACCACTTATTACCTTGTCTTGGGTGTACAGCCGAATCAAGACACAATAATCATCCAAATGATGGGTTAAACCCGACCTTTTTGAATAACTCGCGTACTTTATAATCAATAATCAAGTGCTATAAAAACACATCATACGCCTCATTCCAATTCAAAATATTATTTTAATAAAATATTCACATTATTATGGAAAGGTTCCCATTAATTTTATCAAAGATAAATCCTTTTAAATTTATTCTTTAATGTTCCTTTAGATATCATTTCAAAAGATTTCGTTTGATCTTTTCATAATTCTAAACCAAATTAAGGTTTATCAACTAGTCGGGATTAGCGAATCTTACCGAAGTAATCATTTAATTTTTGTTATCCCAATCCCAACCTGTTCATCCCATGGAGCAAAACTGGTAGTACTCCATATCCTACACCCACTGTGCTATCGGTAAATTTAACTACCATTTCACGTCCAAACATAATTAAAGATTTAACTATCACCTAGAGTAAAACTGGTGGTACTCCATTCTCGATCGTTTCATGAATTCGATAAATTTAATTATCTCATTCTACTCTAATTAAAGGCTCATTAAAACTCTAGTTCAGTTTTAATCTCAAAAATCATTATTTAATGATTATTCAAGTTTAGGAAATAAATCCTATCTTTAACGGGGTTAAAGAACAAATGTTATTTTAAACATTGTTCACGATAAACCCAAAATCGTCTTCCATCAAAATGGAATCTACACGGAAATCATAACAGTATATAATCGATATAAATTCCCATATCAGACCAATAATATAAATGGAATAGCAGCAAGACCTTTTAAATTCCATAAATAGTAGCGGTCTTCATCCATAGAAGCTCATCTCGATTATTACCAAATCGATTTCCGTTCAATTCCAATTTAATATATTAAATTGGAATACTTTACTTTGGAAAATTTCCATTTAAATCTTAATAAAAGATGTATAAATTCCAAATTATATTTTCACTGTTAATTGGGTTAAAGAACAAATGTCGTTTAAAAAACAGTTCATGATAAACCCAAAATCAACTTTCATTTCGGTTCCAATTAAATATTAATTAATTGGTAAATTTCGCTAAATCTTAAATTAAAGATTTATCCTCTTCTCAACTGGGTTTAAGAACGGTGTTATTTAAGACAACATTCACGACAAACCCAGAATCCAATTTATTTTATTCAATTCCAATTAAATATTAATTAATTGGAAAACTTCATTAAATCTTAATTTAAAGATTTATTCTTTTCCCAACTATGTTTAAGAATAGTGTTATTTAAGACACCATTCATGACAAACCCAAAATCCAATTTATTTTATTTAATTCCAATTAAATATTAATTATGGAAAACTTCATTAAATCTTAATGTAAAGATTTATTCTTTTCTCAACTAGGTTTTAAAAGAGTGTTATTTAAGACACCATTCACGACAAACCCAAAATCCAATTTATTTTATTTAAAAACGTAGGATTATTATTCTAGTTAATAACTAGTTCATTTCGATAAAAACATATTTTTATCTTTTCAAATATGGAATTTTTCATCCAAAATCTTTCCAAATCACTTATTATGATTTTACATAATTTTTCCATATTTTAAATAGTTTTACTAAGGCTCGTACAGTCAGTTTCCCATAACGGCCACCGAACTGCATCCATAGCGACCATTTTCAAATTTGATTTGGAAATAATTCCAAATCCAACCATTAGATTTCAAATCTCTTATATTCATTGGAAAGCTCTTTTCGATACGAACCCAACGATTCTAGTTTTAGGAGAATCCGACGGTCCGATCTCCCGTTACATCAATTTGAAGTTAATGGTCGAAATTCACGAACGGTCGCTGCGCGACACGTTCTATTCAGGCCATTAAATATATATAATATATATTATATATATTTCTTCGATTTCCATTTAAAATGTATTCTATAAATCATTTATAAATTTGTTTTAAAACGATTTTAACTCCATTTTTAATTTTAAATCAAAACTGAATATTCTATATCTTTATCACATTAGATTGATAATATTTTCAAAACATTAAAATTTGAAATCACTTCTTTTCGATATTCACTATAAAATGAATAAAATCGATCGATAAACCCATTCGGGTTAAACTGGCGTTTAACTACATAACTATTTTTATTGTCCAAACATTTTATTCGACACATGATTATTTTTTATAGTTCATACATTCAATAAAAATGATTTTTTTTATTGTTCAAACATTTTATTCAACACATGAATATTATATATAGTATATACATTCAATAAAATTGATATTTTTATTGTTCAAACATTTTATTCAACACATGAATATTATATATAGTTTATACATTCAATAAAAATGATATTTTTATTGTTCAAAAATTTTATCCAACACATGAATATTATACATGAAATATTCATTATTTTAAAATATTCTTTATTTAAAAATATTCTTTATTTAAAAATCGGAATGCGAGTCAATCAATTACCATATAATTTTCAGTTATATGGATTTCATACATCACAGGTATTCAACAATAATGATAAATAATCATTACACATTCAAACATCATCCAAAGTGCAATTTACAATTGTATAAGCGTTAAAATAAATAAAAAACGCTCATCACAGCCTGTCAACCCATCGATTGACATACAACTAAATATTGGGATTAGTGTACGCCAGATATCATCCCAATACCTATGTGGGGTTTCAATCAACAAATACCGATTATCATTTGTGCAGTTGGGGATGTATAAAATTTATCGTCCCAATAGATATCAGAAAAATAAGTGTATATAAACAAGCTGTACGACTTGTAAATGAATATATATTCCGATTTTACTTTTTAAATTATGAATGGATATTTAAAATTTTAATTTCCACAATAATATTAACATTATTTTAATATGTTATTCATCACAATCATAATACACAAATCACCAAATCATCCATAGTTTGCAAGAGATAGTGTTAGGAGCTACTAAGCCCCGTTTGCAACCTATTATATAATAACTGTAAAATAATTTGAGTGAAAGAGAGTTCTTGTAACACCCCATGATTTTAAATATTAAAATTAAAGAATACTTAATTTCAAATGTGAGAATTAAGGGAAACGGGTTATGCCATTGCGTTCGTCTCAGAATTCTGCTTGAGATAGAGTCCGAGTTTGGGTGAATTGGACTTCGTATGAAGAAGTTATGGCCTTCAGAAGTTTCAGAATTAAAATAAATTTAAAACAACTCGAATTAGAAAATTTGAAATTCGAATTCAAAACAGGGAAGCAGGCTGAGCAGGAAAATTCCCGCCCAAGGCCAGGCCGACCAGGGGGTCGACCTCCATATACAGGTCGACCTGGGGGTCGACCTGCCCCCCCCCCCCCCCCCCGGGCAGATCTGAAAGATGACGCTGTTATGACTTATTGCTGAGTCATTAGGGCTGAGGTGTTATTCTATCTTGACTGGATGGTCTTGATTGACTCTAGGTTAATCTGACGGCTCTTAATTAATTAAAACTCTATATAAGCAACCTAAATCTTAACCTAAAATCACACTAATTCATACAAAGAGCCGCATGTCGTCAATGGAGAACCTAGAGTAGCCGCCGTCTCTTTCAACTCAAAAACAAGGTAGAAGCTAGAATCAAATCTAATGTAAATAACAATTAGTCTACATCAAAGGCGAGAAATTCAGTTTCAGAATACAGATCCCAGAAAGACAAGACTATTCTTTTGTTTGTGAGTATAATATCTTTCACAAAATAATTAAAAAATTTAATTATGATAAGTTATAATTGGGATTATGGTAATATGATTTTGAATCATGTGATGTTGAATCATATGCTAGTTCTTATGTGAATCTTATGCATGTTTGGGATGTTGAATCATATGTTAGTTCTTATAAGAATCTTATGCAAGTTGAATCATATGATAGTTCTTATATGAATCTTATGCAAGTTTGTGATGTTGGATCATATGTTCATATATGAATCTTATGCAAGTTTGGGATGTTAAAACATATGTGAATCATGTATATACATATGCTAGTTTATGTGACATTAATCTACATGTTTAGATCCATATGCAAGTTCACACCTTTATGTTTAGATCCATATGCAAGTTCACATCTTTATGTGTAGATCTATATTGCAAATTTATGCCCATTGCCTATGGTAGTTTTGTATGTGAATCATATGCTAGAAATTCGTATGAAAGTTATAGGAAAACCATATACATATATGCAAGTTATTGGCTATGTAAGCTTATGTCATGATTCTTAGATCTATTTTTTGTGTTATGCAAGTTGTGATGTTGCTTTTCTTTTTATAAGTTAGACTATTTACGAGTCTAACATATGTCATATTAAAATGTACGAATAGCGAGGGGATGATGGGAAAATATTAAATATACATAATTGTGAATTGGCATAAAATGGCCTTAAAAGGCATATAATTAATTTGAGACATTAATTGGTATAATTTGTATACCTGGAATTTATGTACATAATTTAAGTGACAATTATGGACATAAATAAATTTGGAATTTATTGACAAATAGAGATATCAATCCAATTTGGGGTTAAATGATTATATGTAATAATTAACCGCCTAAGCATGAGGTTAGACTCGTTTGTGGTGTAAGACTTCCCGGACCCGCCCGACAAATCCAGCAACCACAAACGGTAGTCTAATATGAGAGGTAAAAGGCACGAATTAAATGCGTAACAATGGTAAAGACACGAGGTTAGGCTCATTTGCGGTATAAGACTGCCCGGACCCGCACGGCAAATCCAGCAACCGCAAATGTCAGTCCAATGTGGGGGTCTTTACAAAGTTACGGTTATAATGAATTAAGTAACACTTAACCAGATAAACATGTGGTGGGACATAAGGGTTAAGTGAGTGCCTTGGTTGGCTTGTGAAATACGATTAGAAACACTTAACCAAGTTGAAACATGTAAGAAGACATGAACAAGAATGGGGTTAAGTGGGAAACCTTAGTGGGGACCAAGCATAGGTGGAAAGCTTGTGTCAGGCATAAGGGCCCTTTTAAAACCAGTAACTCATTAAGTATATTTGTGAGCTCGACCCAAGTCGAGGACGGGACACGCTTACTGGGTTTGATTGTAAGAGGTAAAAACGGGTTAGCGGTGGCAACGCAAGTCCAATGGGGTCATGTGTGTGTGTGTGGGCCCGGGCTGGTAGGTAAGACGTTGTTGCATCGTGTAGATATAAGACGTGCATCTTTAGTGGTAACGGGTTGCCACTTTGGGGAGTGATACACCCCATTATGGGACCAGCACGGGTATCTACGAGTTAGGGAGCTGATCGCATGGGGGTAGTGGGTACAACTAGTGGAGATAGGGGCAGGCGGCACCTATGAAGGCAACTAGGGGTACACGAAACTACCATTATCATTATTATGTTCTGTAGGCAGGATCAACTTTTAGGGTGACTAGTAATGGTGCGGTGTAATTAGTAATGGTGCAGTATAGTAATTATCCTATAGTGATTAGGAACGAAACTAACGCCAGAACATTCCTCTTGATTGCTTTGTCATGACCACTTGTTTCACAGTCATACCTTGTTTTACCAGTCTATGCCTTATCCTAGTTACTTTAATAATTATATTGTTAAAGTTATTATACTTGCCAGACTTTATGTCTGACCCATCTTGTTTTCGCCTCTTTTCTTCCTTTCCCCCCCAAGGTTCTCAGGGTGGGACTAGTACTAGTGGAGCTTGATCTTGGATCTCTTTCTCTCTCTCTTTTGGAAGTGCTTGGATTGCTGAAAGTAAAGTTCAGCTCGTCTCTTTTATGGCTACTCGTGTTTGGGGTTATGCTTTTTACTTTATGTACTCAGAAAACAATTTGTCAAGATGGATATAAAGTGTACTTGGTTTTACTGTTGGTTTATGAAGTTGTTGTAATCAAACTATTTCTCCACTGCAATAAAAGTCGTTTTAAAATTTTCAAGTACCAATATATGTATCTGTCTTGTTATATTTTGTTCTATACACTAATAATGCTCCATGAAACTTAATGCATTCCCTTTGTGAGTGACATTAACGGACGTGGGGTGTTACACGTGGTATCAGAGTTGAAGGTTATAAGAACAGATATAAGATTTTGAAAAACTATTTTTCAATAGCAATTTATAAAGAAATACTTTCAAAAGTATGTTTTAAGGAAAGTATTTTCAAGAGAAAAGTTTGTATTAAAAACATAACCCCTGAGAGCCATATATCTTTCCTTCGATTCTCCGTTTTGAATCTCTTCCTTTTTCTTTTTCAACATGTCTGGGGAACCTAAGATACCCGAGGGCATACCAATACCAGGATGGTTTAGAAGGCATCTGGAGGCTAAGGCCAATACCGCAGGCCCAACAAATGTTCCTCCTCCCCTAGTTGCAGTCGCTCCTCCTCCTCCTCCGCCTCGCATTGATACTTTTTCGATGATATGCAAAGATTTTTGGGCAATGGGCGGGAAACCTTTTCACGGATCAGAGACGTTTGTTGAAGCTCGAAATTGGCTTAAGGAGGTAGAAGATTTATTTGGTATTTTCAAGGTAGAAGATGGGAGGAAGGTCCAATTGGCTGCTTGGTTAATAAAGGACAAAGCCTCGTTTTGGTGGGAGGTCACGAATGGAGAGCATCCTGTGGAGACATGGATGGATTTCAGGCATAGGTTCGAGATGAAATTTCTCTCACGAGCAGAAGAAAATTTATATATGGAAAGATTCTTAGCGTTGAAGCAAGGAAATTTGTCGGTAAAGGAGTACGTCAACAAGTTCAATCAGTTGGCGAGATTTGGCTTAGACTTGGTGAACACAACTGAGAAGAAGGCTCTGAGGTTCATTAAAGGCTTGAATGAGCCGCTACATGGGTTGGCTATGACCCACATTCCGACGGGGGCAACCTTTGAGAGCTTGGTTGACATGGCGCTTATGCATGAAGAGGAGAAAGGTGCTAATGCTAATAAGGCACCGGAGAAGAAAGGGGATCAAAAGAAATCACAACAGCAAAACAAGAAAGGTGGTAAGGATAGCAATAGCAAAGGGAAGAAAAGTTGCTTTAATTGTGGGACATTGGGCCATCTGAGCAAGGACTATAGGAAAAAGAAGAAGACTGGCTGCTTCCACTGTGGAGAGGAAGGACATCTAATTAAAGACTGCCCAAGGAAACAGGGGCAAGGGCAAAGGACAGGGTCCACTTCGGGAGGGCAGATTCAGGCTTACATGCCACCAGGACAGGCAAGAGGGCAGGTTCATGCTCTCATGGCACCAGGACATGAGAGAGGTAGAAAAATTTCCGTTGAAAGTTTAGTTTTTCTGTTTGATTATCCTGTTCGTACTTTGTTTGACTCTGGCGCTTCACACTCGTTTGTATCTACTTCGTTAGTTGAAACACTACACCTAAATACTAGTCTAGTTACGGATCCCATAATAGTCTCAAATCCTATTGGTGGTTCGTCTCATCTTTCAATGATTTGTCGGGATTTGAGAGTGTCTATCTTGGGCGTTGAGTTTGAATGCAATGCCTTCGTTCTTGGCTTCATGGGTTACGGCTTGGTTCTAGGTATGGATTGGCTAGCTTGATACGGTGCCATCCTAGATTGTGAAAGAAGGGTAGTTAGATTGTTGACTCGTTGTGGAAAGACCCTCGATATTTCTTGTGACCCTAGAGGTCTGTTAATGCTTAGCTACCTAGAATCCCTTGACGCATCCAATGATGATTTGGAATCTGTTCGTGTGGTCCGTGAATATAGTGACATCTTCGATGAAGTCCGAGGTTTACCCCCGAAGCGCGATATAGACTTTCGAATATACTTAGTAGATAATGCAAAGCCGGTTGCATTACCAGTGCACCACATGGCTCCGAGAGAGAGAGAGAGAGAGAAGAGAACTCAGTAAGCAAGTGAAAGAGTTGCTTGAGAAGGGGTTCATAAGAAGAAGTATTTCTGAGTGGGGTGCTCCAGTCGTTTTTGCTACGAAAGCTGATGGTTCACTTAGATTGTGCGTGGACTATAGAGAGCTGAATAAGCTAGAAAAGAAGAACAGACACCCATTGCTGAGGATAGACGATTTATTCGATCAGTTGGTGGGTGCTTCGGTTTTCTCGCAACTGGATTTGGCTATAGGGTTTCATTAGCTAAGGGTGGCTGAAGATAGCATAGATAAGACTATATTTAGGACTCCTGATGGTTTCTTCGAGTGGCTCGTCATGCCTTTTGGTTTGATGAATGCACCCGCATACTTTGTTTACTTAATGAGTAGGGTGTTTAGGGAGTTTCTAAACAAGTTTGTGGTAGTCTTTGTGGACGATATTCTGATTTTCTCCAAAAATGAAGAAGAGCATGCCCTACATCTTAGGGAAGTCTTACTGACCCTACGAGCACATCAACTTAAAGCTAAGTTCTCCAAGTGCCATTTTTGGAGAAAAGAAGTAAGGTTCTTAGGACACGTGGTTTCTAAGGAAGGGATAGAGGTGGATCCCGCAAAGGTAGTGGCAATCCAAGATTGGAAAATTCCTAAGAACGCAACCGAAGTAAGAAGCTTTTTAGGGCTGGCTAGTTATTATAGGAAGTTCATTAAGGACTTCGCGAAGATATCAGCCCCACTCACTCGATTAACTAAGAAGAATTTGACTTTTGCTTGGGACGTCGACTGTGACGATGCTTTCCAACGTCTGAAGAGGGCTTTGACGACAGCTCCGGTTTTAGTTTTGCCAGACGGGAGTAAGCCATTTACAGTATATACCGATGCTTGCGGGACAGGGCTTGGCGCAGTTTTAATGCAAGAGGGAAGGGTGATATGCTATGGAGGAAGGCAGTTGAAAGCCCACGAGAAAAATTACCCTACCCATGACTTAGAGTTGGCTGCCATAGTTTTTGCGCTTAAGTCATGGCGTCATTATTTGCTTGGCGAGAGGTTTGAGTTGTATACAGACCATAAGTCGCTAAAATACTTATTCTCTCAGAAGGACCTAAACTTGAGGCAATAGAGATGGATGGTGTTTTTGGCATCCTACGATTTTGAGATCGCATAGACCCCTGGTAAGGATAACATTGTAGCTGACGCCTTAAGTAGAAAGAAGTTAACTTTGAGTCCCATGTTCATAGAGCAATAGAGTTTGGAGTATATATCTACCTTTGACTTCAGGCCCTCCGTCGATTATGTACCCGGATTGTTGGCATCGTTAGAAGTGCAACCTACACTTTTGGGTCGAGTTGGGGAGGCACAGCGAGATGAGAGAGGTTAGCTGCGTAGAGATGGGAGACTTTGTGTACCACAAGACGAGAGTTTGAAGAAGGCAATTCTTGAAGACTCACATCGCTCTAAGATAACCATACATCCCGGTGGTGACAAGATGTATAGGGATATGAAGTAAGTTTTCTTTTGGGCCGGAATGAAGAAGGACGTGGCTGAGTTTGTTTCTAGATGCTTAGTGTGCCAACAAGTCAAGGCGGAGCAAAAGAAGCTCGGAGGTTTGCTCCACCCTTTAGAGATTCCGCCGTGGAAATGGGAAAGTGTTTCCATGGATTTTGTAGATGGGTTACCAAGATCAAGGAAGAGTAATACAGGGATTTGGGTAATTATTGACAGACTAACCAAAAGTGCCCATTTTATTCCCGTTAAAAGTAGAAGGACTGCTGCATGGTTAGCATCTGTTTACCTTCGAGAGATAGTTCATCTACACGGCATACCCTTTAACATTGTGAGCGATAGAGATCCCATTTTCACAAGCGAATTTTGGAAAAGCTTACAAGAGGCGGTTGGAACACAATTATGCTTAAGTACCGCTTATCACCCTCAGATGGATGGCCAGACCGAGAGAGTAAATCAGATTCTAGAAGACCTTCTAAGGCTATGCATCCTAGACTTTGAAGGAACATGGGAAAAGCATCTTCCATTAGTGGAGTTCGCTTATAATAATAGCTTTCAGGCTAGCATTATCATGGCACCTTTTGAGGCTCTTTATGGACGACCATGCCGATCACCTACTTGTTGGTAGGAATCCACAGACTAGATTTTGCTTGGCTTAGACATGATTAGGGAGACTTCGGAGAAGATAGACTTGATTCGACGGCGAATGAAGACGACGCAGGACCGACAGAAATCATATGCTGATAAGAGACGAACCGGTCTGGAGTTCAATATTGGGGACATGGTTTTTATTAAGGTGTCACCGTTGAGAAACGTAGTCCGTTTTGGATCAGTAGGAAAGTTGGCACCGAGGTTTGTAGGACCCTTTCCAATTACAGAGAGGATTAGGCAGATGGCGTATAGAGTAAAGTTACCAGAAAAGCTCAGTGGTGTTCATGAAGTGTTTCACATTTCGCATTTGCGTAAGTGTTTACATGATATGGCGGAAGTGGTGGAGCCGAGCACGCTCAAAGAAGTGGAAGTAGAGCGTAGTGCCATGGTTAGATGAGCTCCTACACACATTCTCGGATCGGAGGTCAAAAAGCTACGCAACAAAGAGGTCAAGTTGGTCAAAGTGCAATGGGGAGATGATCAAAGAGATGCGACTTGGGAGATGGAAGACAAGATGCGTATGATGTACCCATTCCTTTTTGAGGGTATGTTTTATTTTCTCCTTTTTTTAACGCTTTGTTGATACTTGTCCTATCATTTAGTATTGTCCTTACGATGACACCTTCGATCTTTAGTTAGGGAGAACCCTATGGTTGCAAACATGTGTTTGAGACATGTTATGTTTGGTGGATGCAAATGGATGCAATGGATGCAAGTGGTTGCTCGTGGATGCATGTACATACACATTAGGCACTAGATCGGCTCAATCACCTTCATGTTGCATATAAATGTGTATGCATATCTAAATTAATGGATGTATAGTGGTTGTGTTATCATATGGATGCTGCATTTTGATGAATGGTTGTGAACACATGTAGAAATAATATGTATCGATAGGATTCTTTCGTAGACATAGTGGACGCATGACACTATCATGATTTGCATTAAGGAGGTCAACTGAATCAGTAGACCGCCTGATTTTGCATTAGACAAGGAACATATACACACACACACTTTTTGCATATGTTCATACAACATTAAATATCTTGTAAGGACAATGGATGCCTGTGTTTGATGGTTGAGTAGATGGATGATTGGATGTTAGGATATACATTCTCCTTAATTTGGAGATTTCGGGGGCGAAATACTTAAAGGAGGGGAGAATGTAACACCTCGTGATTTTAAATATTAAAATTAAAGAATACTTAATTTCAAATGTGAGAATTAAGGGAAACGGGTTATGCCATTGCGTTTGTATCGGAATTCTGCTTGAGATAGAGTCTGAGTTTGGGTGAATTGGACTTCGTATGAAGAAGTTATGGTCTTCAGAAGTTTCAGAATTTAAATAAATTAAAAACAGCTCGAATCAGAAAATTTGAAATTCGAATTCAAAACAGGGAAGCAGGCTGGGCGGGAAAATTCCCGCCCAAGGCCAAGTCGACCAGGGGGTCGACCTGCACCCCCCCCGGACAAATCTGAAAGATGACGCTGTTATGACTTGTTGCTGAGTCATTAGGGCTGAGGTGTTATTCTATCTTGACTGGATGGTCTTGATTGATTCTAGGTTAATCTGACGGCTCTTAATTAATTAAAACTCTATATAAGCAACCTAAATCTTAACCTAAAATCACACTAATTCATACCAAGAGCCGCCATGCCATCAATAGAGAACCTAAAGTAGGCGCCGTCTCTTTCAACTCAAAAACAAGATAGAAGCTAGAATCAAATCTAATCTAAATAACAATTAGTCTACATCAAAGGCAAGCAATTCAGTTTCAGAATACAGATCCCTGAAAGACAAGACTATTCTTTTGTTTGTGAGTATAATATCTTTCACAAATTAATTAATTAATTTAATTATGATAAGTTAGAAATGAGATTATGAGAAATGATTTTGAATCATGTGATGTTGAATCATATGCTAGTTCTTATGTGAACCTTATTCATGTTTGTGATGTTGAATCATATGTTAGTTCTTATGTGAATCTTATGCAAGTTGAATCATATGATAGTTCTTATATGAATCTTATGCAAGTTTGTGATGTTGGATCATATGTTCATATATGAATCTTATGCAAGCTTGGGATGTTAAAACATATGTGAATCATGTATATACATATGCTAGTTTATGTGACATTAATCTACATGTTTAGATCCATATGCAAGTTCACACCTTTATGTTTAGATCCATATGCAAGTTCACATCTTTATGTGTAGATCTATATTTAGATCCATGGCAGTACATAGTTATGCAAATTTATGCCCATTGCCTATGCTAGTTTTGTATGTGAATCATATGCTCGAAATTCATATGCAAGTTATAGGAAAACCATATCCATATATACAAGTTATTGGCTATGTAAACTTATGTCATGATTCTTAGATCTATTTTATGTGTTATGCAAGTTGTGATGTTGCTTTTCTTTTTCTAAGTTAGACTATTTGTGAGTCTAACATATGTCATATTAAAACGTACGAATAGCGTGGGGACGATGGGAAAATATTGAATATACATAATTGTGAATTGGCATAAAATGGCCTTAAAAGGCATATAATTAATTTGAGACATTAATTGGTATAATTTGTATACCTGAAATTTATGAACATAATTTAAGTGACAATTATGGACATAAATAAATTTGGAATTTATTGGAAAATAAGGATATTAATCCAATTGGGGGTTAAATGATTACGTGTAATAATTAACCGCCTAAGACACGAGGTTAGACTCGTTTGTGGTGTAAGACTGCCCGGACCCGCCCGGTAAATCCAGCAACCACAAACGGTAGTCTAATGTGAGAGGTCAAAGGCATGAATTAAATGCGTAACAATTGTAAAGACACGAGGTTAGGCTCGTTTGCGGTATAAGACTGCTCGGACCCGCCCGGCAAATCCAGCAACCGCAAATGTCAGTCTAATGTGGTGGGTCTTTACAAAGTTACGGTTATAATGAATTAAGTAACATTTAACCAGATAAACATGTGGTGGGACATGGGGGTTAAGTGGGTGCCTTGGTTGGCCTGTGAAATACGATTAGAAACACTTAACCAAGTTGAAACATGTAAGAAGACATGAACAAGAATGGGGTTAAGTGGGAAACCTTAGTGGGGACCAAGCATAGGTGGAAAGCTTGTGTCAGGCATAGGGGCCCTTTTCAAAACAATAACCCATTAAGTATCTTTGTGAGCTCGACCCAAGTCGAGGATGGGACACGCTTACTGGGTTTGATTGTAAGAGGTCAAAATGGGTTAGCGGTGGCAACGCAAGTCCAACGGGGTCATGTGTGTGCGTGGGCCCGGGCTGGTAGGTAAGACGTTGTTGCATCGTGTACATATAAGCCGTGCATCTTTAGTGGTATCGGGTCGCCACTTTGGGGAGTGATACATCCCATTGTGGGACCAACACAGCTATCTATGAGTTAGGGAGTCGATCGCATGGGGGTAGTGGGTACAACTAGTGGAGATAGGGGCAGGCGACACCTATGAAGGCAACTAGGGGTACACGAAACTACCATTATCGTTATTATGTTCAGTAGGCGGGATCAACTTTTAGGGTGACTAGTAATGGTGCGGTGTAATTAGTTATGGTGCAGTATAGTAATTATCCTATAGTGATTAGGAATGAAACTAACGCCAGAACATTCCTCTTGATTGCTTTGTCATGCCCACTTGTTTCACAGTCTTACCTTATTTTACCAGCCTATGCCTTATCCTACTTACTTTAATAATTATATTGTTAAAGTTATTATACTCGCCAGACTTTATGTCTGACCCCTCTTTTTTTCGCCTCTTTTCTTCCTCCCCCCCCCCAAGGTTCTCAGGGTGGGACCAGTACTAGTGGAGCTTGATCTTGGATCTCTTTCTCTCTCTTTTGGAAGTGCTTGGATTGCTGAAAGTAAAGTTCAGCTCATCTCTTTTATGGCTACTCGTGTTTGGGGTTATGTTTTTTAGTTTATGTACTCAGAAAACAATTTGTCAAGATGGATATTAAGTGTACTTGGTTTTACTGTTGGTTTATGAAGTTGTTGTAATCATACTATTTCTCCGCTGCAATAAAAGTTATTTTAAAATTTTCAAGTACCAATATATGTGTCTGTCTTGTTATATTCTGTTCTATACGCTAATAATGCTCCATGAAACTTAATGTATTCCCTTTGTGAGTGACATTAACGGACGTGGGGTTTTACAATTCTCACCTTAGTTTCCACTCCGTCATTCTTTATTTGGAGAATTTACTTCATTTGGATTTGAATTCACCTTAAATTCTAATTTTCTCTATTTCTTTCCTGGTCAATTCCATGGTGTAGTGTTCGATTTAACGGTTCCAACGCATCCAAAATTGTTCGATTCTGATTTCATATGACAAAGATATGGACATTTAAACATTTATCAATTCAAGTAAACAATTAATTAAATTAACTAATTAATAATTTACATTAATTAACTTCCTAATGACCTTTCCCTATCTCGTTCGTTACTCCAAACATCGGCCCCTTTTCAAACCAAATGCTGCAAACAAGAAGCCGACGCCGCTCCTTCTATGGCCGTCGTGACCACGATTAGGGACCACCATCTGGAAGCGCCGCCTACTCTTCCCCAATGCCATTATCCAGGCCGAGTTCGATCCTCCCTGGCGATCGAAAAGCTGCAGCAAACGGAGCCCGTTTGGGAACAAAATCCTTATGAGCCACACAACGAAAAACGATCATCACCGTACGGTTCAAAAGCTCATGAGATGCTCCACAATGTTTGCTTTGAAGTAAGGATGTAATTCTTGTTGGATTTGAAATTATTAAGAGATTAGTATCGTGCAATTTCTACCATTGAAAAACTAAACGGCGGCACTAAGTATACTGAATTAGGGTTTCTGGAAAAAAATTAATATATATATTATTTAATACAATTTTAATTCACAAATTAATTGCTTATCGGTCCGGACTCCAAACGAGGCCTAACGACTGTCGCCCTAGTTAAATATCCCCATTTCGGACGCAATATGATATTTTTGTAAGACAATTCGACTGTTTTGATTAGTTTTTAGCAAAATTAAAATATAAATCAATATATATATATATATATATATATATTGAATTTAAACGTACATTTTAATTTGCCGGGGCCACACACTGACTCCAAAAATTACAGAAAAATAAATCTAGCTATGTTTTGACGATAAGGTCCTAACAAAACTAATTTCGTCGAATTTGGAGACCGTTTGAAAAATGGCCATTTTCTGGTCGATCCAATTCAACTGAAGTTGACAAAACACGTTTTCATTTGCTACGCTTACATATTAATTCCAAAAATTATGAAAATTGGAATCTAGCAATAATTTGACATTCCGGATCCAACAAAAGTGGTTTCTCGAAAACGGAGGTCATTTGCAAAGTGGCTATTTTTAAGGGTTATATATTATATTAAAATATATATAAATTCCATAGCGACTATTTTAGATTTTAAACTGGGCATAACTTACAATTTATGAAGTGAAATATTAATTTCTTACATTTGTTAGAAAGATATAGTTAAATAGATTCTAACATTTCTTGTTTCGTACAATTCTGACTTATATTGAATTCTGTATATTCAATTGAAATTAGAAATCGAATTTTCAAACTACCGCCCCATTTCAGGCTCGTTTTATAATTGAAATAAATTTATACGTTCTAACTTTGATTTAAATAATTTTTTAGTCGTTATTATTTAAACTAATTCATTTTAAATATTCAAATCCATTAAAATAGCTAAAATAAAATTTTTAAATTGGTTCAGAAATTCAGGGTTGTTACATATATCCTTTTCAAACTTTTTATCGATCAGAGTAATGGAGGTTTTCTCAACGCTTTGTTCAAATATGGTTCCTCTAGCCTTTTTTAGGATGGCTTCTTTGGTATGGAGAAAGGAGTTATATCTCTCTGTCGTTGATCGGTAAAGGGAAAATATCAGAGTTGGTCCTATGTGGAAGGGGTTAATGCTCCATCAATCAGTATCATAAGGTTCTACATCTTTCTCTTCCTCTTGGATATGCAGGGTTTCATATTTAAAATTTTCAATCGCCCATGGCTCGTCAATAACTGCCCCCGCCATGGGGAACTTGTTAGTAACTGGTAGGGATCTTCTACCCATAATGTTTGCCTTTTCAAGGTTTAGTCCAACCGGGGACGGAACAATACAGGTAGATATGTGGTAGGATTGACCACATGAACGGAGGTTCATGCCCTCCTTCTAGCACCAAAATGTTAACGATATTTTTCGTAAACACCGAAGGTAGGTCAACAGGAATGGATTTAAGGGAGAGGTATCGATTTTCTGGCTTTCGCGAGCTTGAATTGGTTCTCCGTCCTCAGATATTGAGGTTTTTGGAAAGGGGAGTTTCCACACTAAGCCCGCTATGATATCTAAACTTCTGTGGAGAGCATAAGATCGCAGGAGGAGTTCAAATCCATAGGAAAGGATGTTCCCTTTGACAGTAAGAACATCCAAACAAAAATCCAAATATTTGCGGAAAACACATAATAAACTACGATAATTAATGATTAGGAAAAATAATATAACAAACTCACAAGAAGATGCTTTGGATATGGATGAACACTTTATTAATCTTGATTTTGGAATACATGACCAGAATAGAGGAAGATTTTAATTGGACCCCATATAAGGGTTTTAAGGGAAGAAATACAAAGATTCACTAAATGAAAAATCAGCCCCCTTTAAAATGTGACCCCTGGAGTCCTATTTATAGAAGACTTGGAGCCCCTTCTGCTATTGTGCCGTTGAGCCTTTAGGAGCCTTTATCGGCCGCCTTTTTCCTTGGCCTCATATGTTTTTACTTCCAGCTGCGTTGTGGCGTTAATTGTGGCTTTCTCGATGAAGGTTTCGGCTAGTCGGGAGCCTTTTCGGGGAGAATGTGTGCTCGCTGTTGTCGTAGCTTCCTGGAAAGCATCTTAAGCTTTAGTGTGTATTCTCTTGGTCATATCCTTTCAGATATAGGCTTACGATTTTCCCGTGAATATTTAGAGGAGGCTACCCTCATTGCGTATGTGGTTAGCTACCAGTTCGGAATCACTGTCAGTGTCTGTGCTAAGTAAACTAGTGTGGATAGCTTGTATCAGTTCTTAGATTCCGGTCTGCGTCTCGGTAGGATTTTCGGGTATAGCCTGATCTTTCAGAAGGTTACTTTAGTTGACTTGCCTATACGAGGGGTGTCACGGAAACAGGTTCCAGAAATTATTTTATGTGCCCCTGTTTTTTGTGTCCTCGAAGTATTAGCTTTCCGACGTATCAGTATTAGGTGAGTTAATACCGAAGGTTCCTTTGGATTTCATCTGACGGGTTTTATTGCTTTTGACTTTCTTATTTTCGGATAAGGTTGACTCTTTGCCATAGAATCTTCAGTCGGACTGGCACTTTCGGAGGGATCTTGTCGGATTGACCCTGGCGGATAGATCCCGCCGGTTATATCTTGTAGCTTTTGCGATCTTTTCCCTTAGGAGGATTTCAGTTAATGCAGCTTTTTAGGTCATTTCTTCCTGCTCTTAGCTCTTCCTAGTACTTGGCCTTACTTTCTAAAGAGTTTCGGTGAGTTTTCGTTCATCCGATACCCCTTTACCGTCAACTTATTCCACTGTTAGTTTTGATAGTAAAAATAAATTTTGAATTTGATTTAGTTTGAGTGACCATTTTTTTGCTTCGTGGATTTCCGATTTGTTTGTGAAGCCGAGGAACTGGAATATAAAAGGAGCGGGACATGCGATTATATATTATTTAATAAAGCAGCCTTTTTCTTTTCATTTCCATTGCCTGAAGCTTGCCATTGATTTTACCGAAGAACCAAACAGAGAAAAAAAGAAGTGCATCGCAATTTATAGGAGAAGAATACTTGGACATTAAGGAATTTTGTCTAGGAACGTACAAAGTAGGTTAGCTTTGGTTTATTGAAGTACAAATGAATTAAATTCAATCTGATTTTGATTTAAATGCAATTTGAGTTCGAGCTTATCCACTATATCTTGTGATAATATATTTTATGGTTCTAAACTCCTATTTGAACGTAACAACCGGCGTTTCAAGGGTTATACCCCTACTTGGGACACACTGGAATAGATTTTGAAGCCTCATTCGATCACATGGAGAAGATATTAATTTAAATCTATATAATATAAATTAAATTCAAAAATAATTAATTTCATGATAATAAATTATTATTATTATCGTCTCATTCAAACAAAATTTATTTAATCATCTGAATCGTTTTGAACCAGTTTTAACTTCGAATTCAGTTATTAGTTGTTTTCAGTAGTACTTTAATTTGATATACTCGAATTTATATATTAATCGATTTTTAGATCGACAAATTCAATATAAAAATCCATTTATCTTATCAACACAATATTTAAAACCATATTTAATATTTATAATTAATCGACCAAAAATCCGGGTCATTACATTCTTCCTCCTTAAAAGAATTTCGTCCCCGAAATTACTAAGGTAGAAAAAATGCTACAAACCCATTTACTTTTCAAAAACTCGCTTATGTTGAAACTCAACTCTTCATATTTCAGCAAATTTAGTTCCACCAAAATTTTGGTTTTCATTCATTTAATTCGAATGATTTACAAAACCATATATTCACATAATCCAATTCATATTCATTAGAATTGTTTTAAATTAATTCTAATCAATCGATTCTTTTCAATCCATTTAACTTGCTTAAGTTAAATTTAAATTCCAGAATTCAAATTCTAGGTGTTGATTTCAATTCCTTTAAAAATCCCATAAATATATAAATACATTTATAACCATCTTAAATTCAAAAAATTTGAATTTTCAAACCAACTTTTTTTTTTCTTTCAAACAAATTTTCATCAAAAACTTTTCTAAGGTAGCAATCCATCACTTAGAAAATCGAAAATGAATACTGATGATGTTGTAGTCATCGTCAGAATTATTTTCCAGCCACTGAAGTGAGTTTAGTGCTTTAACAATTTCAAAATCTGTTCAAAACGATTTTTATTCAGAAACCCTTCCAAAACAAAGCTATATTCCTTTAATATACTCCAGAAGATATTTTTCCTATCTCCTAGGAATTAAATTCCAAATTCTGGTTTGAATTCAATTTTTAGTTAATCTTATTTGTATATTTCATTCTTATACAAATTTTATTTGATCATATATGTAACGACCCGGGAAAAAGCGACCTTGGTTATCCGATATATAACACCTATCGAACAATCAAAAGTCGAAATTACCGGATAGTCCAAGAAAGAAATTAGAGGGTGAGGATAGATAAGATAGAAAATTAGAACAGAAGAAGAAGAAGAACATAACAACATCAGAGTAACACGAATCTCACAGCGGAACGAATAAAATATAATATATCACATAACTTGAAATCAAAAGCAGTATATGCATACAATACCATTATCAGAGTACAACCCTTTCATCACAACGGAAATAAACAATAGCTATATAAGTCCTGAAGCCTCCTGCTCCAAGCTCTTCAAGTCTATATGTAAAATCCTGACTACTTGACTGCCCGTACAAATTTGGGCACCCAAGAGTTTAGGGAAAACAAAACAAAATAAAACTCTGGGTCAGTCATGGGACTGGTGTGAGTAAACTCTAATCATTTGGTTTAACTTTTCAAAATCCTTTTCAAAAGAAAAGATAATCGTAAGACCAATCCACTCATAAATACGGATGGCTTTTACCTTACGATAACCCAAACACTTTGGAAATCATATATTATCTGATATTATAATAATGTCTAATCACAAGTAATTAAAATCTAGTAGAACGCTTGCATCTCACGCTCTACATATATAATATACAATCAAACTCGCAGGCACTTATTGGAGATTGGATCCCAACTTGACAAGGTATGGGACCACCTTCCGAACGTGTATCTCTAGAGGCAAATACACTGGGTTCAACAAGAACATCTTGCAACCCGGCCCCCACATGACCGACCACTCATTTCGCTTGAGTGTATCGAATGTATATCACCAACGGTTGGGATCAGCAACCGTCTCCCGATAAGGGACAGCATCGATAGATTTAAGAACAAAAGGAATTTCTCTAGATAGGTGATCATACATCCTAATGGGTGCGACCCACATAGCCATGCTGCCTGCCCGATTTTTGTCATTTCCCGGTGGATGAGGCTTGAGGTCATAACGTATCTTTTGACAGATCCCACCTCCATTACTTTGAATGCCACATCGTCATACCCGCCAAATCACAAATTGATTTCACCAAAAATACCACGGGTATACAGCTAAGAGAAACGAATTCCTCTGCCACCAAACGTAAGTACGTTTGAAGAGATCAACTTATGCGATCTATTGGATATACTCTGTCAGACACTCGTCCATACACGTTTGTCCTGGGACTGGACAAACCGAAGGCACTATTATGTAAACAGGATAGCCCTTGCACAACTCCGTCTTCAATATATTCAGCATACTTGATTCGCAACGCTTATGCCAATACGGAGTGGTTCTCTGGATAATAATCCAACCGGTCTCTCCATATTAACAACGTAAAATGGTCAAAACTTTGATAGTCGGTGATTTAACTATCAAATGAAAACATGTCGGTGTGCAAACAACGATATTATTTCCCGAAGGAAATTCTATCGAACAATCATCATTTCATCCATTCGTTCATTCCCCTATTCCTGTTGTTTAATGTTTCGTATTCACTATATTTAAAAAATATATATCATTATCATTGGAAAACATTTCCATCTCTTGTTTCTATATTCAGAAAACAATTCTGCTTCTCATTTGGAAAACATTTCCAAATCTCCTTCATTTGATTAAACAGATGTTTGAATAAACATCACTATGCCAAATCTCCTTCATTTGGTTTCCACTTAACCACTTTTCACCATCGAATCTTAACCATTTCTTAGTTAAAAACGAAGTCAATCAAGTTGGGGTATAGTTACCTCTCAGACCTTAACTGAACAACATTTCTAACTTCGAAATAGGCAAAGTTCATCTTTCTAAATCTTTAACACTTCTTTACGACATCCTCGGATTTTATTTACAAATCCGCTTCTCGTACGGAAAAACACTTGATTATAACAATGGTGTTATAACCCCCTGCATCCGAATTATAATGACTTTATAAATACTTTGATTTTCTAACTCGAATAAATAACGAACTAAATTATTAACTCATACTCGGTTAACTCTAAGCTGTAACTCTTATTCAATTTACTCTTATTCTATTTAACTCTTACTGGACTAACCCTTGTTCAGATAACTCAGTCTGATTTACTCATTTTGACCCACTTACTTGATCAGTTCAACTGGACTAACTTAGCTTAATTAACTCGACTAAATTACTTTTATCGATTAACTAATATTTGACTTGACACCATTCGCTCGACTCTAGATCGCAGCGATCACAATGGTTACGCCTGATTCCCTCAGGAAACATCCGATCGCCTTAGGCTATCTGCAGCCCTGCGAATTACGCTAGCAGTCGTGCTCACTGGTAGCTTATCTTAAATGACTACTTCTGTTTAACTCTATCTCGAGTAACTAAATTCGAGCAAATCTAATTGATTAACTAATATTCCATCATCCCTCATTCGATTACTATATTTGGATAACTCTAGTTCGATTAGACTCTAATCGATTAACTCTAACTGATCAACTCTAATTGGTTAACTCTGACTAAATAACTCTAAATGTTTACTCCAACGGTTTAACTCTATGGTTTAACCCTAACGGTTTAACTCTAACAGTTCAACTCTAATAGTTTAACTCGAACGGTTGATCTCAATCAATCTGTTTTATTGGATTAACTCTATTGGATTAACTCTCTTGGCTCAACCCATTTCAAATAACAAATATTCAATAAACTCCCATTCGAATAAACTGATATTCGATAGCTTTACTTCGAATAACTCTTATTCGATAAATTCTCTTTCATACATATTCAGTTTCAAATATCGACGTGGAAATCGATTTTTACTTCTCTATATAAGTTTTGACTTATATACTCTATTTACCCAAAGATAAATAACTAAATTAATTTATAAAACTTTATTTATAAATTAACCTTCTCACTTTATCTGTTAAAAACAGATCTCTCTTAAATATTCACTTTGAATTCATGATCTGTTTACCCGTGTGCGAAGCACGGGTCGAAACTCTTCCTAGTGTAAAATTCTCCTTTATTACACTTCTATCCATTTTCAAGTATTCCATTATTCTATTTAATTTCTAAATGAATAATTCCTTTCCATAACTCAGTTCATTTTGTTGATAAATATCCCTTTTAATCCATTTATAATTGTTTTACAAATATTCCTTTCTATTTCCATTTTGTAAATATTCCTCAAATGATTTCCTTTTTATTCCTATTTGTAATTGTTTACAAATAATTCCCTTTCTATCTTATTTGTAAATGATTTACAAATATTTTCCCTTTTCTTTTCTATTTATTCTATTTGCAAAATGATTTGCAAATATCTCCCTTTTTCCTTATTTTGCCAATATTTGTCCTTATATTTGTTTTACAAATATTTTCTCTATATTTATTTACAAATATGTTTTCTCTATATTCTTTGATTTATAAAATGTTTTCTTTAATAAACCAATATTTTCCATATATAAAATCCGTTGATTTTATATAAATAATCTACTTTCAAAATATTCTTGGAAATCCCTTTTCACTTTTCAGTATCGCTTATGGTATAAAAATACCAATTCAAAAGGGTCAATTTTCCATCCAAAACACACAGGGTCAGCCGATGATATAGCACATCATATATAAGAATACATATATGAAAAATAGTAAAATAAATGTTGAGGAACCCAGTTGGGTCCCTCCAACCTGTTCCCCTGCATCCACAAATGTCAGTCCACATAAATAACATGAGTATAAAATATTCTGATAAACAGAATCAATATCTCGATACGATTTATATATATCGTTATCGATAATTTCAATCAACTGACTAGCAGTTCAACCAAACAGCCAACACACAGCAATTCAACCAATATTTATCAATTCTAAAAATACTTTATAAAAATATAAAGTGTTCAGAGTTAGTGAGATTTACTCACATTGGACGGTTTATCGTTGAATAACGATAATCGGTCATTGATTTGGTTCAGACGTTTAATTTTGCCATAAATCCAAACGAGCTCCAATCCACTTGCGGTCAGTTCCATTGCGTAGTGCTTGTCCATACGATCCCAACGGATCCTGTTTCGTTAAATTTCGTTAATGTATGCAAAAGTTATGCTATTTACAATATTTACCTAATTTAAATGAATATATATATTTAATTAAATTAATTAAATTATTTTTATCTTAATTAATTTCTAATTGCGTTATAAGCCAAATTACCTTCCCTGCCCTTCTAAAAAATCCTACTTTCCCATCTCTAGCCATATCCAGTTTTTCTTTAAAATTGAAAAACCATTTTAATATTAATTAAATTTAATTTTTAAATAAAATATTTAAAAATATTCATTTAATTATAACTTAAAAATTTTAACCCGGATCAAAAATCTGCTTCCACTCATTTTAAAGTATTTTCCGATAAGAATCCAACGGTCCTTGTTTCGTGGAAATCCGACTTGTTTTGAAAAAGTTATAAGCTTTTAAAGTTTATGGTTAAAAATTACGAAAATGCCCCTGGTCTGTTTTAAATTCAAATTAAATTTAAAATTTAAAATTTAATATTTAAATTAATCATCCCATTCGTCGGATCAGTTAGGGATAGCCAGGGAGAGCAGAAAACTATATTTTCCAAACTCAAGCCTTAGACACTATCCTCTCTGTCACCCTTAGAATGTTCTGATATTTATTTTTACAAATTCTATTTTAATTATAATATATATATATATATATATATATTACACAAATAAATAAATAAATAAATATTATTTAAAAACTTACCCCGCGAAGCCCAAGCCTCTGCCTAAGAGTCCCTAGCTCCCCGTCTTGCCCTCCCTTCTCCCTTCCTTCCATTTTCCCTATTTCCTAATATTTTATTATTATTTCTGCCATTACCAAAGCTTGAAAGAGGAGGAGGAGGATGATTTTAAAATGAAGGGGGGGGGGGCTATTTATAGCCGAAGGAGTCACATGGATTGCTAAGGTGGAGCGAATCTAACGGTCGAAAATGGATGGCTAGGATTAATCCTTAAATTAATTAAATTATAAATAAATTTAATAATTTATGAATAGTAAAGTGTGTTTTCTCAACCCTATTCGGACGTTAATTTGACTTACTTATTGATACCTTATCCAAAATCTTTTTCAACCATGTTGTTCAATTTTTCTTGCTCTTCAATAATATATAAAAATATTTAAATTTTGAATTCGTTTGAACTTTCAAATAATTTAAATTCAAATTCAAAATAGTGTTTTGTGTTAGTTTCAACACCTTCCGGTCTCATGTTGGAGTATCAAATGATAACGGTTTTCAGAAATTCTTCCACCATCTGGTCCGGTTTTTAACGTACTTCAATCCTATGTATTCAAATCAAAAATCGGAGTTCGTTTAGATTTTCAAATAATTTATTTAAATTTTGTTTCCTTAATAACTTTCTATATCCGTTATAGCATTTTCCCAGATTTCATATATAGCTAATATCCTATGTTTAGAATTTTCCTGGATAGGTCTCAGGTTCCAGTTTTGCCGTTAGCATTAGCAAATTCCAATTACCGTCAAAATTTAGTTCAAATTTTGGCCTTTTATTTTTTTCTTTTCCACATACGGATGCAATTTTTGGACGTAACTTGGTTGGTTACCTAATTTCATCATTTCAGATTTAATGAAACTGATTTCATCGAAATCCGAGTTCGTTAGCTACTACATCCTTTGTAAACGTACTATTTTAAATCAAAAATTTATCCTTTTATACTGCCAGTTCACATTATATTGCAGATCCACTAAATTTCTACCATTTCGGAACAAAATAAAATATTCAAAATTATTGAAATTAAACCATTTAGAATTCCAAAAAAAAAAAAAAAAAAAGGGTAAGAGTCTCCCGTTCGCCACGACTCGACCAACCCACATTGTCGGGAGATGTAGGGGTAAGAGTCTCCCGTTCGCCACCAAACGCGAAGCGAGAACCCCCTATCATCCGTACCAATTAAGCAACCAGCTCTGATACCAACTGTAGTGACCCGCAAATCCGTGTTATCTGAGTTGACTAAAACACCACACGTCCAACTCAAATTGCACAGAAATACGACTCATTATTAGAAAGAAGTTAGAGGATGAGAAATAGAAAGAAAGAAATATTAGAATAGAAGAAAAACGAAGATCACAAACTCACAGCGGAACGAATAAAATATATTCTATAACATAACTTTTGAAATACAAATCTGTTTGGTACATAAATACATACCATCATCAGAGTACACATAACATTTGATTCAGCGGAAGTAACTCTAAATAACTAACGTTGAAGCCTCCAGCTTCAAGCTCCTCCAAGTGTATCTGTAAAAGCCTGAAACACTTGACTGCCCGTACAAATTTGGGCACCCAAGAGTTTAGGGAAAACAAAACAAAATAAACTCTGGGTCAGTCATGGGACTGGTGTGAGTAAACTCCAACCACTTGTTTAACTTTCAAAAATTCTTTCAAAAGAAAAGATAATAGTAAGACCAGCCCACACATAAACATGGATGGTTTTTACCTTACTATAACCCAAAACACTTTGATACAAAAATCCAGTGATATTATAATAATGTCTACATCAAGTAAATAACCAAATAGCAGAACGCTTGCATCTCACGCTCCACATATATAGTATATAATCAAAAACCGCATGGCGCTTATTGGAGATTGGATTCCAACTATGACAAGGTATGGGACCACCTTCCGACAGTGCATCTCTAGAGGCGAATACACCTGGGTTCAACAAGAACGTCTTGCAACCCGGCCCACACATGACCGACCACTCATTTCGCTTGAGTGTATCGAATGTATATCACCAACGGTTGGACTCAAACCACCGTTTCCCGACTGGGCAGAATCGATAGATTTAGAAACAAAAGGAATTTCTCTAGATAGGTGATTATACACCCTAATGGGTGCGACCCACATAGCCATGCTGCCTGCCCGATTTTTGTCCTTTCCCGGTTGTTGAGGCCTGAGGCTACGCATACTTACCATTCCTTGATAACACAATCACTTTGAATGCCACATCGTCAGATCCGTTAATCACTAGTTGAGTTTGCACAAATATTCTGGATATTATGCTAAGGGATAAATCCGTTGCAACCATATATATTCATACAGACCAACCCATTTGATCATTGGAAATACTCTGTCAGACATTCGTCCATTTACGTTCGTTCTGGGATTGAACGAAACCGAAGGCACTATTTCTATAAATAGAAAAGCCCTTGCACTTCACTCCGTCTTCAATATATTCAGCATGCTTGGTTCGCAACGCTTATGCCGATACGGAGTGGTTCACGGATAATAATCCAACCGGTCTCTCCATATTGACAACGATGGTCAAAAACTTCGATAGTCTGTGTTTTAACTATCGAATAAAAACAAGTGTTCATCCAAACATATCAAACAAATCACTGGGCTCTTTAATTAATATTTTATTAATTAAATCTCTTCTCCATTTCCTTATCAATATTTGTTATCCAAATATTTCAATAACCATATTGGCCCTTTTCGCTATTTTTGATTTTGTCTCCTTATCGAATTCTATATATATCGATATATAGATTTCTAATTGTCAAATTTCTTAAAAATATTCTAACTCCTTAAATTCTCGGAAAAATTCGCCATAACCTCCCCTATATCGGGAGCATCGGGAAATTTCAAATAGCATCCCGGTATCTTCTAATCTCAAAAAGAAAAGGAAGAAGCCAAGCGGCTTGCCGATACGGCGCATAAAACCCATATATGAATTTAAACATGTACCTTTTTGTCGGGCATTACATTTATAAACTTCATATACCTCATCCCATACCTGTCTAAACCTGTTCACCTGTTTCCAATTCAATTCAATACCATCTAATCATTTGAATTCAGTTTCGCCCATTTGTTCTTTAAATCGGCCAATTTGCCTATTTCACTTCTTTGTTTGAACATAACATGTTTAAACAAAATGTTTAACTTGCTCACCACCAAATTGAATTTCAATTTCAATTCTAGTTTCCCTTTTTAATTCCGAATATAAATTTTCAAATCGAATTTTCTTATTCAAACCCCAATATTCATTCGAAATCTCATTAACTAATTTCTATTCAATTTAGTTAATTCTATTCAATAAATCAAAATCTGGTTTCTGTTTCAAAAATCATATTCATTTACACAACTTGAATTCGCATATATTTTACAACTCAACTCTGGAATTTTCTAAATAGAAACTTCGGATTTTCTTGCTTAAAATCCTTTTATAATATTAAATAAACCATTATGGTTTTAAAACGATTCTGGCGCTGCTTTTCTGAAAATTTGATTTTGACATAACTCAAAATCTATACGACGAAATTCAGATTTTTCTCCTTCATTAGAAAACTATTATCAAATTGGTCCTGACGTTTCTTGTTTCGAAGAATTCCGACTTCAATTGAGTTCTGTATATTCAATTGAAGTTCGAATCGCTATTTTACGAACTGCAGCGCCGCGGCGAGTTCGTTTTAATTATATTTATATATATAAACTTTTTAAACTTCGTTTATATAAATTCAACTCCATTCTGATATATTTAAATATATATCAAAACATTTTTCCCAACTCAACAAATATCTCTGACATTCTATTTCATTTTTTATTTGAAATCTATATTCAAATTCCAATTCGATTCAAATTCTATATTCAAATTCTATTTCAACTATTTGAATTCAAATTCCATTTTTAATCCAATTGAACTTCGACTATTTAAACTCATTTTTACTTTGAACTTCAAATATCACATTTTAATTTCTTTGAATCCAAATACCATGTTTCAAATCTCTTTGAATTCCTTTTATTCAAATTCTTTCTATTTAAACTCCATTTGAGTTTTGTTTGAACTCTTATATTTAATATCATTTGAGTTCTATTCAAATTCTTTATATTTAATTCCTCTTCGGTAAAACCCATTATTTAAATCTCATTTGGATTTCCCTTATTTCAAATCCAGTTGAACTCCTTTGAATTCAAATTCCCTTTCAAAACTATTTGTATTTCTTATTTTGAAATCCTATTTCAATCCTACTTTGAAATCCTATTTTCAAAGTTTATTTCAAATTCTATTTTGAAATTCAATATTCAAATCTCTATTTGAATTTCTATATTCAATTCCATGTTCAAATTCAATACTTGAATTTCTATTCAAATCTTTATTCAAATTTCATATTTGAATTTCATTTCAAATCTCTAGTCAAATTTCATATTTCAATTCTTCTTTTGAAATTCTATATTTCAAATCTTATTCGATTTTTCTTTGAAATTCTATATTTCAAAGTCTGTTCAATTCTTCTTTGAAATTCTATATTTCAAATCTATTTGAAAATTCTTTATTCGAATTCCTTTGAATTCAAATTTTATTTTAATCTCCCGAATTCAAATTCTGTTTTTCCATTCTAACTTCGTCTATTCAAATTCTATTTGAATTCCTAATATTCAATCTCCTTTTAAAATTCAAATATTTGAACTCCTTTGAATTCTACTATTCAAATGTTATAATCAAATTTCATAATCAAATTTCATTTGAGTTATATATTTAAGAATTTCATTTCAAATCCTATTTTGAAATTCCTTTTCAAATCCCAATTTCACACTTGTATTTCTATTTCTGAATTATCGAATGATAATCCTTTTCCCTTCATTTATAACTTCGTTATAAAAGAACTATTTATAACTTCGTTTAAAAAGAAACTACTTGTTTTATTTTTCAAAAAACAAGTTTATATTTTTATTCCATTTAAAATTCAAATTCTATTTAAAAATAGAATTTCCCCTTTTTTTTTTAAATTTCCAATATCCTTTTTACGATATTTTTAAATATCATTACTTAAGCCCAGTGATAAAACACACAAAGCAACCAATTGTTTATTTTTCTAACACATCATATATAACAATATATATGCAACAAATAAACAAACAGATAATACATTTTTGAGGAATCCAGTTGGATTCCTCCAACCTGTTTTCCTGCATCCACAGATGTTAGCACATAAATAATACCAATTCTGCTTCGTGGCAGAATATCGCGGTATAGAAGGTCATCCACTAATCATAGCGTGGGGCGTATAGGGTAATCATCCGCTATGAAACTGCGGGCATCCGCTAATGAGACTGCGGGAATCCAACCAATCAATCAACCCAATATATATATATATAGCCTAAATAACTAATATATATAAAGCAAGCAGAAATCATTCACACAAGCAACAAACAATTATTTTTAATGAAATAAAAATAATTCTAAAGGTGAGTGAGATTTACTCACCGTGATTTTATTTTGCTGAATATCCAATGAAGCCAATTATATAGATTTCACAGTGATTTCTCCAACCGTCTATTTTCAATGTAAAACAGTATAAATAAATTTCAGTTATTTAATTATACTAATTTAATTTAATAATTACCCGCGTGTAACAAATTCCAGTTTAAATCTTGAATACCTACTTACTGGTTAATTTAAAATTTACTTACATACTAGTTAAATATACAGGTTTAACTAGAGTTTATGATTTTAAAATTTAAACAGCATGCTAATTTTAGTTTTAAATTAATTTCCACACTCTTACATAAAAATTTATTTTAAAAAAATAAAAATAAAATACTTATGTTTAATTACCTTATAAATCGAATCCTCCACCTTATGCTTCAGTACAAAGGGTCGCTATCGCCTTGGCCTTATGAACTTTGAAACTTGAACGCAACCCCAAAAATTGCCTCATTCATACTCAGACAATTTATCGAACAGTTCACGTACAATCTCTATTTCCAATTTGTACTCCTTCTTCACCGTTGTCGGATTACCAGAAAACCCTTCAGCTTCGAAATTCACTGATCGACTCCTCCTCTTCAACTGTCGCCATCTGGTTATAGCAGCTAAACCCATCGCACTATCGTTAGAGGCTCGAAATCCGCTACTGTCGCACCCTACTCAAACCCCAGATCATCATCGGACCTTCCAAATCCTCACCCAAAAAGATCATCGCACCTTCACAATCCCATCTCACACCATTGATCAAAGCTCGATGCCCTTCCACTACTTCACGCACTTCGATTCACAATCTGACATCCCACATCGGCTCAGCGGCTACCCCCGTTACACCCAACGACACTCCACAATATCCACGCTGGAGCGAAGTCGAGCAATAGGAACTCCATCGCGCCCTAGCTCGAAAGCTCCACGATTTGGGTTTTAATTTGACTTCGACTAAGGATGGTGAAAGGAAATTGGATGGCACGGCTTCAAGATTTAAGAACAGACAGGAGTTTTTAATTGATTTTCTGGCTAGAGGAATAAGGAAAAATGAAGGCTATCGACCGTTTATATAATGGTGCGAAGGGAGACATCAAGTACATCACCATTAAATTGATGTTTTGCTGATATTGGAAATGGGAAACAAATATTTTAGCTCGAGAAGAAGTAGTCTGCGTGATTTCAGTTTTTAGGTCGGCTGAAGTATGAAATGTAGGTTTTTGATTTGAAGTTGATTTGAACTTATATATATTTTTAATTGAAAAATATCTCGCGGTTCCGAACTCCTATTTAAACGTACCGACCGGCGTTTCTAAAGTTATACGATATTCTGGACTTAACTGAACATATTTTGAAATTTAATTCAATCGTTTATACAGACTATCAGTATTAGATTGACGACTTGAATTCAATTTAATTTAAAATATAATTCAGTTTTCAAACAATTAAATCCATCGATGATAAATAATTATTATTGTTCTATTTTAATACAGAATTTATATTAATCAAAAGAACCGCTTTGACTCGGTTTTAACTTTGAATTCCATTGTTGTCGATTTCGTATTCTGATAATTCAATACCTTCAAAATTAAATCGTACATAGATTATTAAATTGGTAAGTGAAATGTAAAAATCCATTTATATTTCAAAACCAATATTTAAAATAAATTTCAATATTCAAAATAAACTGTTCAAAAATCTGGGTCGTTACATTTGGCCCGCAAATCCGTGCTATCTGAGTTGACTAAAAACACCACACGTCCAACTCAAATAACACAGAAATACGACTCATTATTAGAAAGAAGTTAGAGGATGAGAAATAGAAAGAAAGAAATATTAGAATAGAAGAAAACGAAGATCACAAACTCACAGCGGAACGAATAAAATATATTATATAACATAAGCTTCGAAATACAAATCTGTTTTGTACATACATACATACCATCATCAGAGTACACATAACATTTGATCCAGCGGAAGTAACTCTAGATAACTAACGTTGAAGCCTCCTGCTTCAAGCTCCTCCAAGTGTATCTGTAAAAGCCTGAAACACTTGACTGCCCGTACAAATTTGGGCACCCAAGAGTTTAGGGAAAACAAAACAAAACAAACTCTGGGTCAGTCATGGGACTGGTGTGAGTAAACTCCAACCACTTGTTTAACTTTTAAAAATCCTTTCAAAAGAAAAGATAATAGTAAGACCAGCCCACACATAAACATGGATGGTTTTTACCTTACTATAACCCAAAACACTTTGATATCAAATCCAGTGATATTATAGTAATGTCTACATCAAATAAATAACCAAATAGTAGAACGCTTGCATCTCACGCTCCACATATATAGTATAAAATCAAAAACCGCATGACGCTTATTGGAGATTGGATTTCCAACATGACAAGGTATGGGACCACCTTCCGATGATGTATCTCTAGAGGCAAATACACCTGGGTTCAACAAGAACGTCTTGCAACCCGGCCCACACATGACCGACCACTCATTTCGCTTGAGTGTATCGAATGTATATCACCAACGGTTGGACTCAAACCACCGTTTCCCGAATGGGCAGAATCGATAGATTTAGAAACAAAAGGAATTTCTCTAGATAGGTGATTATACACCCTAATGGGAGCGACCCACATAGCCATGCTGCCTGCCCGATTTTTGTCATTTCCCGGTTGTTGAGGCCTGAGGCTACGCACACTTACCATTCATTGTCGGCACAATCACTTTGAATGCCACATTGTCAGATCCGTTAATCACTAATTGATTTGCACAAATATTCTGGATATTATGCTAAGGGATAAATCCGTTGCAACCATATATATTCATACAGACCAACCCATTTGATCATTGGAAATACTCTGTCAGACATTCGTCCATATTACGTTCGTTCTGGGATTGAACGAAACCGAAGGCACTATTTCTATGAATAGAAAAGCCCTTGCACTTTACTCCGTCTTCAATATATTCAGCATACTTGGTTCGCAACGCTTATGCCGATACAGAGTGGTTCTTCGGATAATAATCCAACCGGTCTCTCCATATTGACAACGATGGTCAAAACTTCGATAGTCTGTGATTTAACTATCGAATAAAAACAAGTGTTCATCCAACATATCAAACAAATCACTGGGCTCTTTAATTAATATTTCATTAATTAAATCACTTTTCCATTTTCTCTATCAATATTTGTTATCCCAATATTCCAATAACCATATTGGCCCTTTACGCTATTCTTGATTTCATTTCCTTATCGAATTCTATATATATCGATATATAGATTTCTAATTTTCAAATTCCTTAAAAATATTCTATCTCCTTAAATTTCCGGAAAATTTCGCCATAACCTCCCCTGTATCGGGAGCATCGGGAAATTTCAAATAGCTTCCCGGTATCTTCCTCAATCAAAAAGAAAAAGGAAAAGCCAAGCGGCTTGCCGATACGGCGCATAAAACCCATATATGAATTAAACATGTACCTTTTTTGTCGAGCACACTAATTTAAATCTTCATATACTTCATATTAAACCTGCTTACGCATATTCACCTGTTTCAATTCAATTCAATACCATCTAGTCGTTTGAATTCAGTTTCGCCCATTTATTCTTTAAATCGGCCATTTTGCCTATTTCACTTCTTTTTGAACCTAACATGTTTAAACCAAACATTTAACTTGCTCATAACCACATTTCGTTTCAATTTCAATTCTAGTTTCCTTTTTGTTTTCGAATATAAATTTTCAAATCGAATTTACTTATTCAAACCCCAATATTCATTCGAAAGCTCCTTAACTAATTTCTATTCAATTTAGTTAATTCCATTCAATAAATCAAAATCTGGTTTCTGTTTCAAAAATCATATTCATTTACACAACTTGAATTCGCATATATTTTACAACTCAACTCTGAAATTTTCTAAATAGGAACTTCGGATTTTATTTGCTTAAAAATCCTTTTATAAAATTAAATAAACCATTATGGTTTTAAACGATTCTGGCGCTGCTTTTCTGGAAATTTGATTTTGACATAACTCAAAATCTATACGACGAAATTCAGATTTTTCTCCTTCATTAGAAAAATATTATCAAACCGGTCCTGACGTTTCTTGTTTCGAAGAATTCCGACTTCAATTGCGTTCTGTATATTCAATTGAAGTTCGAAACGCCAATTTACGAACTGCAGCGCTGTGGCGAGTTCGTTTTAATTATATTTATATATATAAACTTTTAAACTTCTAACTTCTTTAAAATGAATTCAACTCCATTTATCTCTATTTGAATTCCTTGATTCAAATTCAAATCTCACTTTTATTTGAATTCTAAATTCAAATTCCAATTCCTTTTCTATTTGATATTCAAATTCAATATTTGAATTTCTATTTGAATTCCCTTATTCAAACTCTATATTTAAATTCCATTTGAACTTCCTATATTCCAATTTCTATATTTGAATTCTATTGGAATTCAAATATTCAAATTCCTTTTTAAATTCTATATTCAAAATTCCATAGTTTAAAACCCATTTGAATTTCATATTCAAATCCCATATATCAAATACTATTCGAATTCGATTTAAATCTCTTATATTAAAATTCCATTTTTCTTTTCCATTTGAATTCTAATATTCAAACTTATTTTTACACCGTTTGAATTTCTTCACTCAAATTCATTTGAATTCCCTGGAATTCAAATTCCATTTCAAACCCATCTGGATTTCTTATTTTGAAATCCTATTTGAAATTCTATTTCCCATTTCTACTTTGAAATCCTATTTTCAAAGTTTATTTCAAATTCTATTTTGAAATCTCATTTTCAAATTTCTACTTGAATTTCTGTATTCAATTCCATGTTCAAATTCAATACTCGAATTTCTATTTCAAATCTCAATTCAAATTTCATATTTCGAACTCCATTCAAATCTCTATTCAAATTGCTATTCAAATTTCACATTTGAATTCTTCCTTGAAATACTATATTTCGAATTTTATTCAATTCTTCTTCGAAATTCTATATTTCAAATTCTATTTGAAATTCTATATTCAAATCTCTATTTGAATTTCTTTATTCGAATTCCTTCGAATTCAAATTATAATTTAATTCCTTGAATTCAAATTTTACTTTTCATTTCTAATCTTGTCTATTCAAATTCTATTTGAACTTCTATTTTAAATTTCTAATATTCAATCTCCTCTTAAAATTCAAATATTTAAACTCCCTTTTAAAATTCAAATGTTATACTCACTTTTCATTCGAGTTTTATATTTAAAAATCCCATTTCACATCCTATTTCTTTTAAACAAGTCTCGACTTCAATAGATATTTCTACCTTTCCTTGAAGATAGATTTCCCATTTCCAATTTCATACTTGTATTTCTATTTTTGAATTATCTAATGATAATTCTTTTATTTCATTTATAACTTCGTTATAAAAGAACTATTTATAACTTCGTTTAAAAAAAGAAAACTACTTGTTTTATTTTTCAAAAACAAGTTTATGTTTTTATTCCATTTAAAATTCAAATTCTATTTAAAAAATAGAATTTTCCCTCTTAAAATCTCCAATATCCTTTCATGATATTTTTAAATATCATTACTTAAGCCCAGTGATAAAACACACAAAGCAACCAATTGTTTATTTTTCTAACACATCATATATAACAATATATATGCAACAAATAAACAAACAGATAATATATTTTTGAGGAATCCAGTTGGATTCCTCCAACCTGTTTTCCTGCATCCACAGATGTTAGCACATAAATAATACCCATTCTGCTTCGTGGCAGAATATCGCGGTATAGAAGGTCATCCACTAATCATAGCGTGGGGCGTATAGGGTAATCATCCGCTATGAAACTGCGGGCATCCGCTAATGAGACTGCGGGAATCCAACCAATCAATCAACCCAATATATATATATATAGCCTAAATAACTAATATATATAAAACAAGCAGAAAAATCCAAACAAGCAACAACAATTATTTTTAACGAAATAAAAATAATTATAAATAAAAGGTGAGTGAGATTTACTCACCTCGTAGTTTTTCCTTTTTCTGAATATCCAGTTAATCTCCATATCTCGCTCTATAAATCATCTTAAATGAAATTTACCTAACACATACGATTATTCGATTTAATTTAACGATTAAACGGTTACTCATTTAAATTAACTTCTACCAAATAAATAAATAAATTCTGGTGTTTATATTTCATAAAATGTATACCTTAAATCCTGAAGCCAATCTCGGAAAAATCATTGGTTTCACTCTACTTGAACATCCCAAGATTTTTCCCATTTCCTACTTCGACTTTTCATCGACCATCTTTCCGACAATCCACCATTCCTTGACATCACCCACCACCACTGCCATTATATCAAAATACTGCAACTGGTTACCTCTGAAATGCCTTAAAACCCATCAACTATGTTGACCCGACCAACTCCTTCTCCCTCTACAGACAACATCCTCTCAGCCTTCGAAAATGCCGAGATCAACAACTCGATCCTCTGAAATCGTGATACCTGAATACGTCAGTATCCCCTCCTGCGAGCACAGTTCAACCCGCGGCGACCTCTCATCAACCTCGCGCCCCCCCTTATAGACATCGCGACCCCTTCTGGCCATCCCCGAAATGAATCTGAACCCCTAAATCCCCAAATCATCGTCGCCTTCTACCGCTGATCGAAACCTCTGCAAAATCGCATCCACAACTTCGAGCGCCTTCAATTTGGTGTCGAGCTTCCGATTTCGAGCTTCAGATGGCTCATGGTTCCATCGCGATTTCATCAGTGCGATCCCCTTTTTTTTTTTTTATATATATACGGTGGAACAACTTCTGAAAGAAAGAAAGGAGAGAGGAACTTGAATGGGATTTCTAAGTGGAAGGAATACGAAGGCGATCGGTTGATTTTATAGGAGAGAACTGGGGAACATTGGTACGAGAGGGCATTAAAATCATGTTTGCCTTAGTGCTGAAGCTAGGAGACAGAATATACAGCTCGAGAGAGATAGATTTGCGTTGGTACCAAATTTAGGTCGGCCCTGGTATAGTCTTAGGGTGGCTCGAACTGATGCGAATTAATTTTTGATTTTAAATAAATAAAATATCTTTCGGTCCTTTAATTTAAAACCACGAACCACTATTTCAGCAAAACAACTGATGTTCCTAACATTATTCACTATTTTGAATCCAACGAAATAGATTATATAATTTAATTTGAACGTAATATAAAATAACCATTTTAAATAAATATAATTTAAATTCAACACGATAATTCGAAATTTGAATTACCGTTTCCGTATCACGATAATTCGATATAAAAATCGAAATTGATATTTTGAATCCGATAAAATTCCTTTATATTATCAATTCAATATTTAAAACCATATTGAATAATTAAAATTAATCGATGAAAAATCTGGGTCGTTACATTCTTCCCCCCTTAAAATAATTTCGTCCTCGAAATTGTTAAGTTAGGAAAAAGGGTACAAATCCATTTCTTTCCCACATCTCACTTATGTTGAAACTCAACTTCTCATATTTCAACAAATTAACTCCAATCAAAACTTTTGGTCTTCCTTTATTCAATTCGAATGATCTACGATCAATCCATTTATATCTAATCTATATTCCATTAAACCTATTCAAATTGATTCTAATCAATTTACTTACTTCGACCCATTTAACTTGTTTAAGTTAAATTTAAATTCCAGAATTCAAATCCCTGGGTTTTCTTTTCAAATTCTTTTGAAATCCCATAAACATATACATATATTTATTTTCATTTCAAATTCAAAACATTTGAATATTCAAACCAATTTGGTTTCTTTCAAACAAATTTCCATCAAAATTTCTAAGGTAGCAATCCATCACTTAGAAACTCGGAAATGAACACTGATGATGTTGCAATCATTATCAGAATTATTTCCCAGCCACCGAAGTGAGTTCAGTGCTTTATTATTTCAAAATCCATGATTTTCTTTCAAATCCTTCTAAAACAAAGCTATACTGTTCTAATATACTTCCAAAAATATTTCAAACCTCCCAGGATTTAAATTCCAAATTCTTGCTTTAATTTAATTTCAACTCATTTCATTTGTATATTTAATTCCTATACAAAATTCTATTTGGTTATAAATAACCATTTTAATTTTATAATCTCATTTGATTATAAAATCAACATCCATCACATCCATATAATAATAATTCTAGAAAATTATTCCTTCTATATTAAAATAGAAATTTTGGGTAAAATTATTTCATTCACCCACTTTAAAACAATATCATGTCGATTCTTCTGCCCAAGTGTCTACAAACTCCTATCGACGTCGTGGCGTCCCACGATTCGACCAGAATTCATAAACCACTCAACAGACTAGCCAACACAATATAAAACAACTTTTATATAAATTTACAAATACGCTCTCTCGTATATATACGCTCAACTCATTCTAGGGTACGGCTGACCCTATCTCTAATGAGCACATGCCACACAAGCCTAGGTATTCGCTCAACCTAAGCTCTGATACCAACTGAAACGGCCCGCAAATCCGTGCTATCTGAGTTGACTAAAAACACCACACGTCCAACTCAAATAACACAGAAATACGACTCATTATTAGAAAGAAGTTAGAGGATGAGAAATAGAAAGAAAGAAATATTAGAATAGAAGAAAACGAAGATCACAAACTCACAGCGGAACGAATAAAATATATTATATAACATAAGCTTCGAAATACAAATCTGTTTTGTACATACATACATACCATCATCAGAGTACACATAACATTTGATCCAGCGGAAGTAACTCTAGATAACTAACGTTGAAGCCTCCTGCTTCAAGCTCCTCCAAGTGTATCTGTAAAAGCCTGAAACACTTGACTGCCCGTACAAATTTGGGCACCCAAGAGTTTAGGGAAAACAAAACAAAACAAACTCTGGGTCAGTCATGGGACTGGTGTGAGTAAACTCCAACCACTTGTTTAACTTTTAAAAATCCTTTCAAAAGAAAAGATAATAGTAAGACCAGCCCACACATAAACATGGATGGTTTTTACCTTACTATAACCCAAAACACTTTGATATCAAATCCAGTGATATTATAGTAATGTCTACATCAAATAAATAACCAAATAGTAGAACGCTTGCATCTCACGCTCCACATATATAGTATAAAATCAAAAACCGCATGACGCTTATTGGAGATTGGATTTCCAACATGACAAGGTATGGGACCACCTTCCGATGATGTATCTCTAGAGGCAAATACACCTGGGTTCAACAAGAACGTCTTGCAACCCGGCCCACACATGACCGACCACTCATTTCGCTTGAGTGTATCGAATGTATATCACCAACGGTTGGACTCAAACCACCGTTTCCCGAATGGGCAGAATCGATAGATTTAGAAACAAAAGGAATTTCTCTAGATAGGTGATTATACACCCTAATGGGAGCGACCCACATAGCCATGCTGCCTGCCCGATTTTTGTCATTTCCCGGTTGTTGAGGCCTGAGGCTACGCACACTTACCATTCATTGTCGGCACAATCACTTTGAATGCCACATTGTCAGATCCGTTAATCACTAATTGATTTGCACAAATATTCTGGATATTATGCTAAGGGATAAATCCGTTGCAACCATATATATTCATACAGACCAACCCATTTGATCATTGGAAATACTCTGTCAGACATTCGTCCATATTACGTTCGTTCTGGGATTGAACGAAACCGAAGGCACTATTTCTATGAATAGAAAAGCCCTTGCACTTTACTCCGTCTTCAATATATTCAGCATACTTGGTTCGCAACGCTTATGCCGATACGGAGTGGTTCTTCGGATAATAATCCAACCGGTCTCTCCATATTGACAACGATGGTCAAAACTTCGATAGTCTGTGATTTAACTATCGAATAAAAACAAGTGTTCATCCAACATATCAAACAAATCACTGGGCTCTTTAATTAATATTTCATTAATTAAATCACTTTTCCATTTTCTCTATCAATATTTGTTATCCCAATATTCCAATAACCATATTGGCCCTTTACGCTATTCTTGATTTCATTTCCTTATCGAATTCTATATATATCGATATATAGATTTCTAATTTTCAAATTCCTTAAAAATATTCTATCTCCTTAAATTTCCGGAAAATTTCGCCATAACCTCCCCTGTATCGGGAGCATCGGGAAATTTCAAATAGCTTCCCGGTATCTTCCTCAATCAAAAAGAAAAAGGAAAAGCCAAGCGGCTTGCCGATACGGCGCATAAAACCCATATATGAATTAAACATGTACCTTTTTTGTCGAGCACACTAATTTAAATCTTCATATACTTCATATTAAACCTGCTTACGCATATTCACCTGTTTCAATTCAATTCAATACCATCTAGTCGTTTGAATTCAGTTTCGCCCATTTATTCTTTAAATCGGCCATTTTGCCTATTTCACTTCTTTTTGAACCTAACATGTTTAAACCAAACATTTAACTTGCTCATAACCACATTTCGTTTCAATTTCAATTCTAGTTTCCTTTTTGTTTTCGAATATAAATTTTCAAATCGAATTTACTTATTCAAACCCCAATATTCATTCGAAAGCTCCTTAACTAATTTCTATTCAATTTAGTTAATTCCATTCAATAAATCAAAATCTGGTTTCTGTTTCAAAAATCATATTCATTTACACAACTTGAATTCGCATATATTTTACAACTCAACTCTGAAATTTTCTAAATAGGAACTTCGGATTTTATTTGCTTAAAAATCCTTTTATAAAATTAAATAAACCATTATGGTTTTAAACGATTCTGGCGCTGCTTTTCTGGAAATTTGATTTTGACATAACTCAAAATCTATACGACGAAATTCAGATTTTTCTCCTTCATTAGAAAAATATTATCAAACCGGTCCTGACGTTTCTTGTTTCGAAGAATTCCGACTTCAATTGCGTTCTGTATATTCAATTGAAGTTCGAAACGCCAATTTACGAACTGCAGCGCTGTGGCGAGTTCGTTTTAATTATATTTATATATATAAACTTTTAAACTTCTAACTTCTTTAAAATGAATTCAACTCCATTTATCTCTATTTGAATTCCTTGATTCAAATTCAAATCTCACTTTTATTTGAATTCTAAATTCAAATTCCAATTCCTTTTCTATTTGATATTCAAATTCAATATTTGAATTTCTATTTGAATTCCCTTATTCAAACTCTATATTTAAATTCCATTTGAACTTCCTATATTCCAATTTCTATATTTGAATTCTATTGGAATTCAAATATTCAAATTCCTTTTTAAATTCTATATTCAAAATTCCATAGTTTAAAACCCATTTGAATTTCATATTCAAATCCCATATATCAAATACTATTCGAATTCGATTTAAATCTCTTATATTAAAATTCCATTTTTCTTTTCCATTTGAATTCTAATATTCAAACTTATTTTTACACCGTTTGAATTTCTTCACTCAAATTCATTTGAATTCCCTGGAATTCAAATTCCATTTCAAACCCATCTGGATTTCTTATTTTGAAATCCTATTTGAAATTCTATTTCCCATTTCTACTTTGAAATCCTATTTTCAAAGTTTATTTCAAATTCTATTTTGAAATCTCATTTTCAAATTTCTACTTGAATTTCTGTATTCAATTCCATGTTCAAATTCAATACTCGAATTTCTATTTCAAATCTCAATTCAAATTTCATATTTCGAACTCCATTCAAATCTCTATTCAAATTGCTATTCAAATTTCACATTTGAATTCTTCCTTGAAATACTATATTTCGAATTTTATTCAATTCTTCTTCGAAATTCTATATTTCAAATTCTATTTGAAATTCTATATTCAAATCTCTATTTGAATTTCTTTATTCGAATTCCTTCGAATTCAAATTATAATTTAATTCCTTGAATTCAAATTTTACTTTTCATTTCTAATCTTGTCTATTCAAATTCTATTTGAACTTCTATTTTAAATTTCTAATATTCAATCTCCTCTTAAAATTCAAATATTTAAACTCCCTTTTAAAATTCAAATGTTATACTCACTTTTCATTCGAGTTTTATATTTAAAAATCCCATTTCACATCCTATTTCTTTTAAACAAGTCTCGACTTCAATAGATATTTCTACTTTTCCTTGAAGATAGATTTCCCATTTCCAATTTCATACTTGTATTTCTATTTTTGAATTATCTAATGATAATTCTTTTATTTCATTTATAACTTCGTTATAAAAGAACTATTTATAACTTCGTTTAAAAAAAGAAAACTACTTGTTTTATTTTTCAAAAACAAGTTTATGTTTTTATTCCATTTAAAATTCAAATTCTATTTAAAAAATAGAATTTTCCCTCTTAAAATCTCCAATATCCTTTCATGATATTTTTAAATATCATTACTTAAGCCCAGTGATAAAACACACAAAGCAACCAATTGTTTATTTTTCTAACACATCATATATAACAATATATATGCAACAAATAAACAAACAGATAATATATTTTTGAGGAATCCAGTTGGATTCCTCCAACCTATTTTCCTGCATCCACAGATGTTAGCACATAAATAATACCCATTCTGCTTCGTGGCAGAATATCGCGGTATAGAAGGTCATCCACTAATCATAGCGTGGGGCGTATAGGGTAATCATCCGCTATGAAACTGCGGGCATCCGCTAATGAGACTGCGGGAATCCAACCAATCAATCAACCCAATATATATATATATAGCCTAAATAACTAATATATATAAAACAAGCAGAAAAATCCAAACAAGCAACAACAATTATTTTTAACGAAATAAAAATAATTATAAATAAAAGGTGAGTGAGATTTACTCACCTCGTAGTTTTTCCTTTTTCTGAATATCCAGTTAATCTCCATATCTCGCTCTATAAATCATCTTAAATGAAATTTACCTAACACATACGATTATTCGATTTAATTTAACGATTAAACGGTTACTCATTTAAATTAACTTCTACCAAATAAATAAATAAATTCTGGTGTTTATATTTCATAAAATGTATACCTTAAATCCTGAAGCCAATCTCGGAAAAATCATTGGTTTCACTCTACTTGAACATCCCAAGATTTTTCCCATTTCCTACTTCGACTTTTCATCGACCATCTTTCCGACAATCCACCATTCCTTGACATCACCCACCACCACTGCCATTATATCAAAATACTGCAACTGGTTACCTCTGAAATGCCTTAAAACCCATCAACTATGTTGACCCGACCAACTCCTTCTCCCTCTACAGACAACATCCTCTCAGCCTTCGAAAATGCCGAGATCAACAACTCGATCCTCTGAAATCGTGATACCTGAATACGTCAGTATCCCCTCCTGCGAGCACAGTTCAACCCGCGGCGACCTCTCATCAACCTCGCGCCCCCCCTTATAGACATCGCGACCCCTTCTGGCCATCCCCGAAATGAATCTGAACCCCTAAATCCCCAAATCATCGTCGCCTTCTACCGCTGATCGAAACCTCTGCAAAATCGCATCCACAACTTCGAGCGCCTTCAATTTGGTGTCGAGCTTCCGATTTCGAGCTTCAGATGGCTCATGGTTCCATCGCGATTTCATCAGTGCGATCCCCTTTTTTTTTTTATATATATATATATACGGTGGAACAACTTCTGAAAGAAAGAAAGGAGAGAGGAACTTGAATGGGATTTCTAAGTGGAAGGAATACGAAGGCGATCGGTTGATTTTATAGGAGAGAACTGGGGAACATTGGTACGAGAGGGCATTAAAATCATGTTTGCCTTAGTGCTGAAGCTAGGAGACAGAATATACAGCTCGAGAGAGATAGATTTGCGTTGGTACCAAATTTAGGTCGGCCCTGGTATAGTCTTAGGGTGGCTCGAACTGATGCGAATTAATTTTTGATTTTAAATAAATAAAATATCTTTCGGTCCTTTAATTTAAAACCACGAACCACTATTTCAGCAAAACAACTGATGTTCCTAACATTATTCACTATTTTGAATCCAACGAAATAGATTATATAATTTAATTTGAACGTAATATAAAATAACCATTTTAAATAAATATAATTTAAATTCAACACGATAATTCGAAATTTGAATTACCGTTTCCGTATCACGATAATTCGATATAAAAATCGAAATTGATATTTTGAATCCGATAAAATTCCTTTATATTATCAATTCAATATTTAAAACCATATTGAATAATTAAAATTAATCGATGAAAAATCTGGGTCGTTACATTTGGTGTCAGAACATCAGAATCTCACAGCGGAAATTTCACAAAGATAATACTTTATAATGTTACACAACAGTACATAATACATCAGAGCAACATAGGTCTAGTGATACAACTCCTTCATAGTACATCAGTAATTATACAAATCATAGGTGATCAATTGATAGACTTAATTAAACAGTAGATAGGTGGACCATCACACAGCAAAAACCTTCATTCCAGCTTCACAAGTTCCATCGAATCCTGATTCACTTGTCTATTCATAACAAGCGTTATGAATACCCAAGAGTTTAAGGGAAAACACAGAAAATAAACTCCGGGTCAGTCAGGGGACTGGTATGAGTAAACAGTTTGAAAACAAATAAACATATCTCATAAGACCACGCCGTAAATACGGAACGGGTTTTTACCTTATGAGATCAAAAATCACTTTGTATACTTGGAAACAGATATTTTCATAATGTCTAGGTATTTTCACAAATAATTTAGAATCTAGGAAAATGCTTGCATCTCACATTTTCCGATATGGTATACAAATACAAACCGCTTGGCTCTTAGGGAAATTGGATTTCCAACTCTGACAAGGTATGGGACCACCTTCCGCTGATGTACCTCTAGAGGCAAGTACACCTGGGTTCAACAAGAACATCTTGCAACCCGGCCCTCACATGACCGACCACTCATTTCTCTTGAGTGTATCGAATGTATATCACCGATGGTTGTGCGCGGCAACCATCCCCGCATGGGCAGAATCGATAGATTTAGAAACAAAAAGAATTTCTCTAGATAGGTGATACTACACCCTAATGGGAGCGACCCACATAGCCATGCTGCCAGCCCGATTTTTGTCATTTCCTGGGTGTGAGGCTTGAGGCTAGACTACGCTTCCTCATCACTGGTTTATTACTTTGAGTGCCACATCGTCCAGACTTCCCGATCACTAATTGACTTCCTCAAAAATACATTATAGGTATACGGCGAGAGAAACGAATTCCACTGCCACCATATAATTACGTTTGAAAAGATCAACGTACGTGACCAGTAGGAATTACTTTGTCGGACACTCATCCATACAAGTTGTTCTGGGTTTGAACAAACCGAAGGCACTATTCTGAAATCAGAACAGCCCTTGCACAACTCCGTCTTCTATTATCTTCGATAATCTCTGATGCGCATTGTATAATCAAATTCAAAGTGGAATATAAATTCCGGTCTCTTTGAAATGCTTAACGAACATTTCCACTTTAAATTATAATTCTAACAGGATTATAATCTAATCTGCATATACAGCTACAGCCAAACCAAACAGTTCATGGTCATTTTGTCAATATCTGATATATTGATCAATTTTCAAAACGGTCGATTTTAGCGTGTGCGTCGCACGGGTTTTTCTTCCCATTTTGTTTATCACTTTCAAAATGAATTCTTACCTTTATTTATCTTTAGGAAAAATATTTTTCTTTCATCGTTATCTGGTTATTCATGAACGAACAGATTCGATGATTTATAATCGATTCTACGACCTTTACACTTTGCGTCGTTTTGTCAAACTTTTCCATCGACCCTTATTCTCGATCTTCCTTTCCTTCTCTCCATACTGATAAAAATTCTCCTCCTTTGCTTTATCAGTTTAAACATGATTTAAACATTCTTCCACAGTTCTTGTTTAAAATTTACAGAACTGTTCATGGTCGGATCTTTATATCTGATCTTTTAGATTACAGATAAACTGACCAATTCTACTATATGGGTTACATCCAATTTCCCACTTTATTTTTGAAATTAGACATTCCATTTGAAAATACATTTCAAAATTTAAATTTTAAACTAAATAAAGTTACAGCCTTTGCTGACTTCTCGTCGTCCGTCAAGATCATACTCGATCTGTTACTCTGGAACGACTCTTCTTTGTTGACTTCATAAGTACAATATTTTATTAGGAAATCATTTCAAATAATCATTCCAAATGTATTTATCTTTCCATTCTTGTCGAAACTGCATCCTGACTTACTTTCCTTCCTTTTTCTTGCAAAAATGTTCTCCTTGATTTACTTAATTATTTCCATTATAAAACTTGAATTAAACTAAAATAAAAATCTTATTTTTAACTCTACTTCTCTTATGTCCTTTTAAAATATAATAATTTTTTTTTCATATTCAAGACTTGGATTTTAATTTTTTTAAACTAAGGCTTAAAAATCCCATTGAAAACTAAAGTATAAATTTCAAAGTATCACTTTTCATTTTCCCATGTTTATCGGTCTGATCAGCATGTTTCTCGCGAGCCATCCTAACTGACAATCACTAAAGCTCCAACTAATTGGCCAACTCAAAAATCACATGGAAAACACTGAATCCATCAGTATTTCCATGGCCGATCACATACCAAAAAAAAAAAAACTGTCCTTCTTCGTGCATCACCCACCCGTGCACGTGCACAGGCACGTGGCCCACTTCCAACCACCACCGGCCGTCGCCCCAAACCCCACTCCTCCACCTGATGACGCCAGCAACCACCAGTCCTCCTCCCTCGACCTGGTTCAATTTTTTGCCGAGCCACCAAATTTTAACCCAAAACGTCATCGACGAAAAACCCTAGCACCTCCTCCCCACGGTCAACGGACGCCACCACCTCGCCACCTCGTCATCACCGGCCCTTGACGCTTCCATTCCCCCCTGACCGCACTTCTCTACCTTACCCAACGTCGCACAGTTTGGCCGTGAACCAGTCGAACCCAACAACAGGTTTAAAACCTAATTTTGTTTAATTTCCACAATCCACTTAATAAAAATTTAACTACTATTTTTCCGATGATCACCATCCTTCATTACCCCTCCAGGCCAAGCACCATTAACCCTAAGCCCCTAGATCGACGGAATTTCCCCCATTTCCGTTTTCTGACCAACCCCCTCTCTCTTTTGATTTAGAGTTCTAAAAATCATGATTTTTGTTTTAAAAATCATTATTTTGTTAACTGAGCATGTTTATATAATCAACCATTGGTTTAATCCCATTTGAAAATCCATTTTGAAATTGAAGACCCGAGAGCATGCTGAGTTTTCTTTATGCAACAGCAGTAAAGTTTTAGCTAAGTCTTACATCTTTTATTGAATTCTTGTATGCTTGGTAAGTGTGTTAAAACAAGTTAACACCCTAACATACTAACCTAAACCTGACTAATATACTTGGGTTTTGTCAATCATCACACAACAGCATAGGATCTGGTAAAGGCAACAGCCAAAGTTTCACTTCTACTTAAGAGTTCACATACACAAATCAGTGGCTTCTACTTCATATCTATCAGCAACAATACAAGGTAGTTTACTTGGAAAAACATAAGAGGATTATAAGAAACACTTCATGTTTTCAAACAACAAACAGCAGTAATTGAAACAGAATATATATAGGTGCAGTTTTTTTTTTTTTTTTTTTCTCACAGATTAAAACTGCAGTGGTTAAGATCAGAAATTACAGTGTAAGTTTTTCACACAAAATTAAGTACCAATACCTATTTCCTAGTTGTTAAGCATAGATTGTTTCACAAAGTTGTATTCAACAAAGAACACACCATAGACAGAACAGTTCAAGCATAAATATGCAGGAGTTTCAAAACAGAAATTGAAAAACAGTTTTTACTCACCTTTTTCTTAGAAGCTCCTTGCTTTTCCTTTACTGTTTTACTTAGAAATTGTTTGAAAATGTGGATGAAAGTGTTCATGTTATGGTCCTTATATAGGGTGAGAAAATGAATAATATACCCTGCATTTAATGTGTGTTGTGAACCAGCAGGCAGCCGTTTTATTTGACAATTTGAAAGACCAGACAAAAACTGATTTGCTCCCTCTAAAAGTCTCCTCATCCTTACATATATTCACATGGCTATTTCAGGCTAAACCCCCCCCTATGGCTTGTACAAACTTTCCCCTCTAGCCTTGAAAAGAAACACACATTAAATGACAATGTACCACCTTTCTTTCTACCATCTTTTCCTTTGGTTCTAGCAAGACTTTGAGATCATGTAGGTGCTAAAAATGTTCAGTTTTAACTGAGTTTTCAAATCCTACTTCTCATACGTCAATACTTGATTTTACAACAATATATTTAAAATGCAAACTTGCCTTGCAAGTGTGGTTAAAAATCTGAAATGTTGTACTATGAAAATACATTGTCATGTGATGAAAACACATAGAAAATCCTTAGAAATATCTATGATATGAACTCTACTATGGTAGACAAGAAGAGGATGCATAGATATGATTTTAAAATCTTTTGATACATGTGTACATTTGACAATTTGCTAATGTTTTTTTTTTTTTTTTTGAAAAATACACCTGAGTTGTATTTTCAGAAATTACACTTGAAAAGAAATGAAAACTGAAAATCCATCATCCATCTTGATCTTGCCATGAGCCTAGACTTTATCCTACTTACTAGCTTCATGAATGAAGTGAAGTGTAATAAAATTTGACAATTCAAGTTCTTTTTCCAATGTATATGCAAGTTCAAAGGAGATTTCATCACATGTATGATGTATGAGAACATGATTTGAAAAGAGTACTTTGACAACACTTGCATATAGAAATTTAAATAAATTTTCATGAGATTTATTAGTCATTCATGTTCAATGCAAATATGTGAATGATTTTGTTTGTGATTTTAGTTAAAATCATATTTATGTGTACATGATAGGATCATGTATGGAAACATGATTTTACAATAGGTTTAGACAATGCATGGGTTTTGATTTCTTTTCATTTTAAACATATAAAAATTCACATTTTTCTCTTGCATATGCTTTGAGAACAAAGGGGGTTTAAATCACATTTTATACAAGGTATTTAATCATGTGTTAAAACAAGGAGTTTACTAAAACCATGTTTTAAAGCCTTTGAAAAATAAACAAGTGTCTTCTAAAAGATGGCATAAAAAAAATGCTATACAAAAGTGTTATTTATCATATACATATAAATTTAAACAACACTTTAAATATGCTATCATATATAAGAGCAAAATGTAAATATACCTTTTGACATGTTTAATTATTCTAAAGTCTTGAATTTTAATCGTATCTGTAATTACGTACTTACGATCAATCCGTGTCAGTGATCAGTGCAAAAATCCCGGGTCATTACATTCTACCCCCCTTATAAAAATTTCGTCCCCGAAATTTGTAAGCAGTAGGTTTAGAGTTATCGACTTATAAACACACATCAATAAATAAAACAAACATCAGCAATTATTTCTATTCAAAAATATCTGTCCAAATCCCCTTAACTCACAAGTCAATCTTCTTAACCTCGTTAAGTATTTTCCCAAAACTTTAATTTACATACTTAACGATCTCTATTTCAGAACTCAACATGATTTGTTTTCACAAATCGACCCATTCACTTTGACTGAGTCCACACACAAATAAATACTTAAGTCTAGTCTCAATTTCAGAAAAATCCAAATTTTAACTCAATTTAAAATTCTAACTCGATCTCCGGTATTAATGTGATTGGATATTACCCCAATTTAATCCATCCCTATTTATTTTATCTCGAGGCTGACCCTAGCTTGTTAACTCCTTTTTATAAGAAAAGAGTAAGGTACCTTCCGAAACATCTTCCATTTTCACACTCTCAGAAGTTGATGGCTTATCCATTAAAGCGTAGACCTTTGGTTGCTGTGACTTCTTCATAAGCGGACAGTCTTTAACCAAGTGTCCAGGCTGATGACAGTTATAGCATGAAAACTTCTGTGGAATAACATCACTTGTTCCCTTTGGTTGCTGTTGCCCCGGCTGCTGAGTCTGCTGTGGCTTTCCTGCTGCTGGCTTGGTGCAGAACTTGGCAATGTGTCCCTTCTGCAAACATTTATGGCATGTGGTATCTTTGAACCTCTCCTTGGCTTTTTCTCCCATCACGGGTATTCCCTTGTTGTTGTTCCAGTTCGGATTGAACTTCCTTTTATTTGGATTCTCACTATTAGATCCTCCTGTCTGTGCTGCTTTTGCCACTGTCTTCTTACTTTCCAGTGCCTCATAACGAACAGCCATATCCACTAGATCAACGAATGGAACCTTGAGATGTCCAATCATCTGAACTTGTAGGCTATCCTTTAATCCTGCTATGAACATTTCATTCTTCTTAAGTGAAGTGTTTATCAGTTCTGGTCCGAAACAAGAAAGCGCATTGAATTTGTTCTCATATTCTGATACTTTCATATTTCCCTGCTTGAGATCAATAAAATCTCGATACATCCTTGTCTTTCCTGCAGCAGGCAAAAACTGAGCTTCGAAAGCTTCTTTGAACTTATCCCAAGTAAAACTTTCCTCAGGAACATTAGCGGTTTGAGCGTCCCACCAAGTTCCAGCAGCTTCTTGAAGTTGCCATGATGCCAAAAGACGTTTCTGATCGTCATTCAACTTCAACCCTTTGAAAATCCTTTCACAAGACCTCATCCAAGCTTGAACTTCAGTAAACGACTCAGTTCCCTTGAAAACTTTTCCTCCCAGAGTCGTATACTCCTTACAAATGGTCGCAAAGCTCTTATCCTGTTGAACTGGTGCAACTTCTTCTACTGCTTCTCCTTGGTCTTGGGATCCAGTAGTATGACCAGTAACAGTGGAAGATCCCCTAGCTCGACCTCTTCGTGCACGGGTGCTCATTTTGATCACCTGACTATAACAGGTTATCAATCGAGTCTTGATAGGATATAACTAACTTAGGTATAACATCCAAGTTGTTTTAAATTCATTTTAAATTTTATATAAAAATACGCTCTCTCACACTCACCCAAAGCCTAGGTAATCAGTAACCTAAGCTCTGATACCAACTGTAACGACCCAACTTTTGAACACATCTCAAGTTGTGCCATTAATAAGAAATAAAAGTGGATAGAAGATAAATCACAGAACATCAGAATCTCACAGCGGAAATTTCACAAAGATAATACTTTATAATGTTACACAACAGTACATAATACATCAGAGCAACATAGGTCTAGTGATACAACTCCTTCATAGTACATCAGTAATTATACAAATCATAGGTGATCAATTGATAGACTTAATTAAACAGTAGATAGGTGGACCATCACACAGCAAAAACCTTCATTCCAGCTTCACAAGTTCCATCGAATCCTGATTCACTTGTCTATTCATAACAAGCGTTATGAATACCCAAGAGTTTAAGGGAAAACACAGAAAATAAACTCCGGGTCAGTCAGGGGACTGGTATGAGTAAACAGTTTGAAAACAAATAAACATATCTCATAAGACCACGCCGTAAATACGGAACGGGTTTTTACCTTATGAGATCAAAAATCACTTTGTATACTTGGAAACAGATATTTTCATAATGTCTAGGTATTTTCACAAATAATTTAGAATCTAGGAAAATGCTTGCATCTCACATTTTCCGATATGGTATACAAATACAAACCGCTTGGCTCTTAGGGAAATTGGATTTCCAACTCTGACAAGGTATGGGACCACCTTCCGCTGATGTACCTCTAGAGGCAAGTACACCTGGGTTCAACAAGAACATCTTGCAACCCGGCCCTCACATGACCGACCACTCATTTCTCTTGAGTGTATCGAATGTATATCACCGATGGTTGTGCGCGGCAACCATCCCCGCATGGGCAGAATCGATAGATTTAGAAACAAAAAGAATTTCTCTAGATAGGTGATACTACACCCTAATGGGAGCGACCCACATAGCCATGCTGCCAGCCCGATTTTTGTCATTTCCTGGGTGTGAGGCTTGAGGCTAGACTACGCTTCCTCATCACTGGTTTATTACTTTGAGTGCCACATCGTCCAGACTTCCCGATCACTAATTGACTTCCTCAAAAATACATTATAGGTATACGGCGAGAGAAACGAATTCCACTACCACCATATAATTACGTTTGAAAAGATCAACGTACGTGACCAGTAGGAATTACTTTGTCGGACACTCATCCATACAAGTTGTTCTGGGTTTGAACAAACCGAAGGCACTATTCTGAAATCAGAACAGCCCTTGCACAACTCCGTCTTCTATTATCTTCGATAATCTCTGATGCGCATTGTATAATCAAATTCAAAGTGGAATATAAATTCCGGTCTCTTTGAAATGCTTAACGAACATTTCCACTTTAAATTATAATTCTAACAGGATTATAATCTAATCTGCATATACAGCTACAGCCAAACCAAACAGTTCATGGTCATTTTGTCAATATCTGATATATTGATCAATTTTCAAAACGGTCGATTTTAGCGTGTGCGTCGCACGGGTTTTTCTTCCCATTTTGTTTATCACTTTCAAAATGAATTCTTACCTTTATTTATCTTTAGGAAAAATATTTTTCTTTCATCGTTATCTGGTTATTCATGATCGAACAGATTCGATGATTTATAATCGATTCTACGACCTTTACACTTTGCGTCGTTTTGTCAAACTTTTCCATCGACCCTTATTCTCGATCTTCCTTTCCTTCTCTCCATACTGATAAAAATTCTCCTCCTTTGCTTTATCAGTTTAAACATGATTTAAACATTCTTCCACAGTTCTTGTTTAAAATTTACAGAACTGTTCATGGTCGGATCTTTATATCTGATCTTTTAGATTACAGATAAACTGACCAATTCTACTATATGGGTTACATCCAATTTCCCACTTTATTTTTGAAATTAGACATTCCATTTGAAAATACATTTCAAAATTTAAATTTTAAACTAAATAAAGTTACAGCCTTTGCTGACTTCTCGTCGTCCGTCAAGATCATACTCGATCTGTTACTCTGGAACGACTCTTCTTTGTTGACTTCATAAGTACAATATTTTATTAGGAAATCATTTCAAATAATCATTCCAAATGTATTTATCTTTCCATTCTTGTCGAAACTGCATCCTGACTTACTTTCCTTCCTTTTTCTTGCAAAAATGTTCTCCTTGATTTACTTAATTATTTCCATTATAAAACTTGAATTAAACTAAAATAAAAATCTTATTTTTAACTCTACTTCTCTTATGTCCTTTTAAAATATAATAATTTTTTTTTCATATTCAAGACTTGGATTTTAATTTTTTTAAACTAAGGCTTAAAAATCCCATTGAAAACTAAAGTATAAATTTCAAAGTATCACTTTTCATTTTCCCATGTTTATCGGTCTGATCAGCATGTTTCTCGCGAGCCATCCTAACTGACAATCACTAAAGCTCCAACTAATTGGCCAACTCAAAAATCACATGGAAAACACTGAATCCATCAGTATTTCCATGGCCGATCACATACCAAAAAAAAAAAAACTGTCCTTCTTCGTGCATCACCCACCCGTGCACGTGCACAGGCACGTGGCCCACTTCCAACCACCACCGGCCGTCGCCCCAAACCCCACTCCTCCACCTGATGACGCCAGCAACCACCAGTCCTCCTCCCTCGACCTGGTTCAATTTTTTGCCGAGCCACCAAATTTTAACCCAAAACGTCATCGACGAAAAACCCTAGCACCTCCTCCCCACGGTCAACGGACGCCACCACCTCGCCACCTCGTCATCACCGGCCCTTGACGCTTCCATTCCCCCCTGACCGCACTTCTCTACCTTACCCAACGTCGCACAGTTTGGCCGTGAACCAGTCGAACCCAACAACAGGTTTAAAACCTAATTTTGTTTAATTTCCACAATCCACTTAATAAAAATTTAACTACTATTTTTCCGATGATCACCATCCTTCATTACCCCTCCAGGCCAAGCACCATTAACCCTAAGCCCCTAGATCGACGGAATTTCCCCCATTTCCGTTTTCTGACCAACCCCCTCTCTCTTTTGATTTAGAGTTCTAAAAATCATGATTTTTGTTTTAAAAATCATTATTTTGTTAACTGAGCATGTTTATATAATCAACCATTGGTTTAATCCCATTTGAAAATCCATTTTGAAATTGAAGACCCGAGAGCATGCTGAGTTTTCTTTATGCAACAGCAGTAAAGTTTTAGCTAAGTCTTACATCTCTTATTGAATTCTTGTATGCTTGGTAAGTGTGTTAAAACAAGTTAACACCCTAACATACTAACCTAAACCTGACTAATATACTTGGGTTTTGTCAATCATCACACAACAGCATAGGATCTGGTAAAGGCAACAGCCAAAGTTTCACTTCTACTTAAGAGTTCACATACACAAATCAGTGGCTTCTACTTCATATCTATCAGCAACAATACAAGGTAGTTTACTTGGAAAAACATAAGAGGATTATAAGAAACACTTCATGTTTTCAAACAACAAACAGCAGTAATTGAAACAGAATATATATAGGTGCAGTTTTTTTTTTTTTTTTTTTTCTCACAGATTAAAACTGCAGTGGTTAAGATCAGAAATTACAGTGTAAGTTTTTCACACAAAATTAAGTACCAATACCTATTTCCTAGTTGTTAAGCATAGATTGTTTCACAAAGTTGTATTCAACAAAGAACACACCATAGACAGAACAGTTCAAGCATAAATATGCAGGAGTTTCAAAACAGAAATTGAAAAACAGTTTTTACTCACCTTTTTCTTAGAAGCTCCTTGCTTTTCCTTTACTGTTTTACTTAGAAATTGTTTGAAAATGTGGATGAAAGTGTTCATGTTATGGTCCTTATATAGGGTGAGAAAATGAATAATATACCCTGCATTTAATGTGTGTTGTGAACCAGCAGGCAGCCGTTTTATTTGACAATTTGAAAGACCAGACAAAAACTGATTTGCTCCCTCTAAAAGTCTCCTCATCCTTACATATATTCACATGGCTATTTCAGGCTAAACCCCCCCCTATGGCTTGTACAAACTTTCCCCTCTAGCCTTGAAAAGAAACACACATTAAATGACAATGTACCACCTTTCTTTCTACCATCTTTTCCTTTGGTTCTAGCAAGACTTTGAGATCATGTAGGTGCTAAAAATGTTCAGTTTTAACTGAGTTTTCAAATCCTACTTCTCATACGTCAATACTTGATTTTACAACAATATATTTAAAATGCAAACTTGCCTTGCAAGTGTGGTTAAAAATCTGAAATGTTGTACTATGAAAATACATTGTCATGTGATGAAAACACATAGAAAATCCTTAGAAATATCTATGATATGAACTCTACTATGGTAGACAAGAAGAGGATGCATAGATATGATTTTAAAATCTTTTGATACATGTGTACATTTGACAATTTGCTAATGTTTTTTTTTTTTTGAAAAATACACCTGAGTTGTATTTTCAGAAATTACACTTGAAAAGAAATGAAAACTGAAAATCCATCATCCATCTTGATCTTGCCATGAGCCTAGACTTTATCCTACTTACTAGCTTCATGAATGAAGTGAAGTGTAATAAAATTTGACAATTCAAGTTCTTTTTCCAATGTATATGCAAGTTCAAAGGAGATTTCATCACATGTATGATGTATGAGAACATGATTTGAAAAGAGTACTTTGACAACACTTGCATATAGAAATTTAAATAAATTTTCATGAGATTTATTAGTCATTCATGTTCAATGCAAATATGTGAATGATTTTGTTTGTGATTTTAGTTAAAATCATATTTATGTGTACATGATAGGATCATGTATGGAAACATGATTTTACAATAGGTTTAGACAATGCATGGGTTTTGATTTCTTTTCATTTTAAACATATAAAAATTCACATTTTTCTCTTGCATATGCTTTGAGAACAAAGGGGGTTTAAATCACATTTTATACAAGGTATTTAATCATGTGTTAAAACAAGGAGTTTACTAAAACCATGTTTTAAAGCCTTTGAAAAATAAACAAGTGTCTTCTAAAAGATGGCATAAAAAAAATGCTATACAAAAGTGTTATTTATCATATACATATAAATTTAAACAACACTTTAAATATGCTATCATATATAAGAGCAAAATGTAAATATACCTTTTGACATGTTTAATTATTCTAAAGTCTTGAATTTTAATCGTATCTGTAATTACGTACTTACGATCAATCCGTGTCAGTGATCAGTGCAAAAATCCCGGGTTTCTAAACACTTGAATATGATGGGTCGACACGATATGTTTTGAAAAAAAGGGTAAATGAAATAATTTTACCCAAATTATATTTTGATATAAGCAAAGTATAGATCTTTGAAATTATTATGGTATATTGAATGTGTTGGTTGTGATTATAATCGAATAAGATTATAAAATGTGAAATGGTTATGTAAATAACAAATCAAAATTCATATAAGTGAAATATATGAAATCAGATGAATTAAATCTGAATTTAGGTTCAGAATTGGAATTAAAATTGCTAAAATTTGAATAAGCGTTGTAAATGGAATTAAATTGAATATATGTGAATTTTAAAATCCTGAGAGATTTTAAATTTGTTACAAGCATTGAAAAGGGATATTTTGAAATGAATTTCAAAATGAAAATGTTTAAAAATGGGTTTTGAAAGTGCTATAGTATTGAACTCACTTCGATAGCTGGAAAATAAATTCCGATGTTGATTCGGACATCATCGGTGCTCATTTTCGAGTTTGTAAGTGACGGATTACTACCAAAGATTTTGTTTTTTAATTGTTTGAGAAACCGAGTTGTTTTGATATTCCAAAGGGATATTTGATTTTTGGAAAAGACAAAGCTATTTGAAACTCCCAGGTACAGATTATTGAAATAAACACAAATTAAATAGAAATTTGTGAAAGCAAATTTGAAATTGAATTGAAGGCAGTTCAGTGGAAATTGAGTTGAATTAAAATAGAATGGTATCAAGTTGAATTGGACTAGATTAGAGATAAATCTGGGATAGAAATGGATGGTCGAGTAAGAAATTTGAATTGAGATTGGAATTGCAGTTTGATTGAAATTTGGCTTGGTTATAAGCGGATGGTCGTGTTGAAGATAAAAGTGATTGGGAGTTTGATTGGGATGATAGTGGTATATGCTAAATTGATAGCAGAGTTGGATGCCCGACAAAAAGGGTACACATTCATATGAGTCTGATGAGATTTATGAGCCTGTTTGGCAAGCCACTTGGCTGTTTGATTTTCTTTTGGGTTGAAGAAGGCCTAGGGAGGCGAGTTGGAGTTTGAGCTATTGACCAGTACAAAGGAGGTGCTGGCGAAATTTTTCAGAAATTTCGAGTGTTAGAAAATTTTCAGAATTTTTGAAAATTTTCGTTTATAGAAATAAATTAATAAATTAATTAGAATAGATTGGTTTAGTGAAATCAGAGTAACCAAATAATTTTAACCTAGTTGTAAAATTCATTTTTCTACCTTAGCAATTTCGAGGACGAAATTATTTTAAGGGGGGAAGAATGTAACGGCCCAGATTTTTTAACCATTTAGTTATTATTTAAAAATGTTTTTTTTTTATTTTTTTGGAATTCTAAATGGTTTAATTTCAATAATTTTGAATATTTTATTTTGTTCCGAAATGGTAGAAATTTAGTGGATCTGCAATATAATGTGAACTGGCAGTATAAAAGGATAAATTTTTGATTTAAAATAGTACGTTTACAAAGGATGTAGTAGCTAACGAACTCGGATTTCGATGAAATCAGTTTCATTAAATCTGAAATGATGAAATTAGGTAACCAACCAAGTTACGTCAAAAATTGCATCCGTATGTGGAAAAGAAAAAAATAAAAGGCCAAAATTTGAACTAAATTTTGACGGTAATTGGAATTTGCTAATGCTAACGGCAAAACTGGAACCTGAGACCTATCCAGGAAAATTCTAAACATAGGATATTAGCTATATATGAAATCTGGGAAAATGCTATAACGGATATAGAAAGTTATTAAGGAAACAAAATTTAAATAAATTATTTGAAAATCTAAACGAACTCCGATTTTTGATTTGAATACATAGGATTGAAGTACGTTAAAAACCGGACCAGATGGTGGAAGAATTTCTGAAAACCGTTATCATTTGATACTCCAACATGAGACCGGAAGGTGTTGAAACTAACACAAAACACTATTTTGAATTTGAATTTAAATTATTTGAAAGTTCAAACGAATTCAAAATTTAAATATTTTTATATATTATTGAAGAGCAAGAAAAATTGAACAACATGGTTGAAAAAGATTTTGGATAAGGTATCAATAAGTAAGTCAAATTAACGTCCGAATAGGGTTGAGAAAACACACTTTACTATTCATAAATTATTAAATTTATTTATAATTTAATTAATTTAAGGATTAATCCTAGCCATCCATTTTCGACCGTTAGATTCGCTCCACCTTAGCAATCCATGTGACTCCTTCGGCTATAAATAGCCCCCCCCCCTTCATTTTAAAATCATCCTCCTCCTCCTCTTTCAAGCTTTGGTAATGGCAGAAATAATAATAAAATATTAGGAAATAGGGAAAATGGAAGGAAGGGAGAAGGGAGGGCAAGACGGGGAGCTAGGGACTCTTAGGCAGAGGCTTGGGCTTCGCGGGGTAAGTTTTTAAATAATATTTATTTATTTATTTATTTGTGTAATATATATATATATATATATATATATATTATAATTAAAATAGAATTTGTAAAAATAAATATCAGAACATTCTAAGGGTGACAGAGAGGATAGTGTCTAAGGCTTGAGTTTGGAAAATATAGTTTCCTGCTCTCCCTGGCTATCCCTAACTGATCCGACGAATGGGATGATTAATTTAAATATTAAATTTTAAATTTTAAATTTAATTTGAATTTAAAACAGACCAGGGGCATTTTCGTAATTTTTAACCATAAACTTTAAAAGCTTATAACTTTTTCAAAACAAGTCGGATTTCCACGAAACAAGGACCGTTGGATTCTTATCGGAAAATACTTTAAAATGAGTGGAAGCAGATTTTTGATCCGGGTTAAAATTTTTAAGTTATAATTAAATGAATATTTTTAAATATTTTATTTAAAAATTAAATTTAATTAATATTAAAATGGTTTTTCAATTTTAAAGAAAAACTGGATATGGCTAGAGATGGGAAAGTAGGATTTTTTAGAAGGGCAGGGAAGGTAATTTGGCTTATAACGCAATTAGAAATTAATTAAGATAAAAATAATTTAATTAATTTAATTAAATATATATATTCATTTAAATTAGGTAAATATTGTAAATAGCATAACTTTTGCATACATTAACGAAATTTAACGAAACAGGATCCGTTGGGATCGTATGGACAAGCACTACGCAATGGAACTGACCGCAAGTGGATTGGAGCTCGTTTGGATTTATGGCAAAATTAAACGTCTGAACCAAATCAATGACCGATTATCGTTATTCAACGATAAACCGTCCAATGTGAGTAAATCTCACTAACTCTGAACACTTTATATTTTTATAAAGTATTTTTAGAATTGATAAATATTGGTTGAATTGCTGTGTGTTGGCTGTTTGGTTGAACTGCTAGTCAGTTGATTGAAATTATCGATAACGATATATATAAATCGTATCGAGATATTGATTCTGTTTATCAGAATATTTTATACTCATGTTATTTATGTGGACTGACATTTGTGGATGCAGGGGAACAGGTTGGAGGGACCCAACTGGGTTCCTCAACATTTATTTTACTATTTTTCATATATGTATTCTTATATATGATGTGCTATATCATCGGCTGACCCTGTGTGTTTTGGATGGAAAATTGACCCTTTTGAATTGGTATTTTTATACCATAAGCGATACTGAAAAGTGAAAAGGGATTTCCAAGAATATTTTGAAAGTAGATTATTTATATAAAATCAACGGATTTTATATATGGAAAATATTGGTTTATTAAAGAAAACATTTTATAAATCAAAGAATATAGAGAAAACATATTTGTAAATAAATATAGAGAAAATATTTGTAAAACAAATATAAGGACAAATATTGGCAAAATAAGGAAAAAGGGAGATATTTGCAAATCATTTTGCAAATAGAATAAATAGAAAAGAAAAGGGAAAATATTTGTAAATCATTTACAAATAAGATAGAAAGGGAATTATTTGTAAACAATTACAAATAGGAATAAAAAGGAAATCATTTGAGAAATATTTACAAAATGGAAATAGAAAGGAATATTTGTAAAACAATTATAAATGGATTAAAAGGGATATTTATCAACAAAATGAACTGAGTTATGGAAAGGAATTATTCATTTAGAAATTAAATAGAATAATGGAATACTTGAAAATGGATAGAAGTGTAATAAAGGAGAATTTTACACTAGGAAGAGTTTCGACCCGTGCTTCGCACACGGGTAAACAGATCATGAATTCAAAGTGAATATTTAAGAGAGATCTGTTTTTAACAGATAAAGTGAGAAGGTTAATTTATAAATAAAGTTTTATAAATTAATTTAGTTATTTATCTTTGGGTAAATAGAGTATATAAGTCAAAACTTATATAGAGAAGTAAAAATCGATTTCCACGTCGATATTTGAAACTGAATATGTATGAAAGAGAATTTATCGAATAAGAGTTATTCGAAGTAAAGCTATCGAATATCAGTTTATTCGAATGGGAGTTTATTGAATATTTGTTATTTGAAATGGGTTGAGCCAAGAGAGTTAATCCAATAGAGTTAATCCAATAAAACAGATTGATTGAGATCAACCGTTAGAGTTAAACTATTAGAGTTGAACTGTTAGAGTTAAACCGTTAGGGTTAAACCATAGAGTTAAACCGTTGGAGTAAACATTTAGAGTTATTTAGTCAGAGTTAACCAATTAGAGTTGATCAGTTAGAGTTAATCGATTAGAGTCTAATCGAACTAGAGTTATCCAAATATAGTAATCGAATGAGGGATGATGGAATATTAGTTAATCAATTAGATTTGCTCGAATTTAGTTACTCGAGATAGAGTTAAACAGAAGTAGTCATTTAAGATAAGCTACCAGTGAGCACGACTGCTAGCGTAATTCGCAGGGCTGCAGATAGCCTAAGGCGATCGGATGTTTCCTGAGGGAATCAGGCGTAACCATTGTGATCGCTGCGATCTAGAGTCGAGCGAATGGTGTCAAGTCAAATATTAGTTAATCGATAAAAGTAATTTAGTCGAGTTAATTAAGCTAAGTTAGTCCAGTTGAACTGATCAAGTAAGTGGGTCAAAATGAGTAAATCAGACTGAGTTATCTGAACAAGGGTTAGTCCAGTAAGAGTTAAATAGAATAAGAGTAAATTGAATAAGAGTTACAGCTTAGAGTTAACCGAGTATGAGTTAATAATTTAGTTCGTTATTTATTCGAGTTAGAAAATCAAAGTATTTATAAAGTCATTATAATTCGGATGCAGGGGGTTATAACACCATTGTTATAATCAAGTGTTTTTCCGTACGAGAAGCGGATTTGTAAATAAAATCTGAGGATGTCGTAAAGAAGTGTTAAAGATTTAGAAAGATGAACTTTGCCTATTTCGAAGTTAGAAATGTTGTTCAGTTAAGGTCTGAGAGGTAACTATACCCCAACTTGATTGACTTCGTTTTTAACTAAGAAATGGTTAAGATTCGATGGTGAAAAGTGGTTAAGTGGAAACCAAATGAAGGAGATTTGGCATAGTGATGTTTATTCAAACATCTGTTTAATCAAATGAAGGAGATTTGGAAATGTTTTCCAAATGAGAAGCAGAATTGTTTTCTGAATATAGAAACAAGAGATGGAAATGTTTTCCAATGATAATGATATATATTTTTTAAATATAGTGAATACGAAACATTAAACAACAGGAATAGGGGAATGAACGAATGGATGAAATGATGATTGTTCGATAGAATTTCCTTCGGGAAATAATATCGTTGTTTGCACACCGACATGTTTTCATTTGATAGTTAAATCACCGACTATCAAAGTTTTGACCATTTTACGTTGTTAATATGGAGAGACCGGTTGGATTATTATCCAGAGAACCACTCCGTATTGGCATAAGCGTTGTGAATCAAGTATGCTGAATATATTGAAGACGGAGTTGTGCAAGGGCTATCCTGTTTACATAATAGTGCCTTCGGTTTGTCCAGTCCCAGGACAAACGTGTATGGACGAGTGTCTGACAGAGTATATCCAATAGATCGCATAAGTTGATCTCTTCAAACGTACTTACGTTTGGTGGCAGAGGAATTCGTTTCTCTTAGCTGTATACCCGTGGTATTTTTGGTGAAATCAATTTGTGATTTGGCGGGTATGACGATGTGGCATTCAAAGTAATGGAGGTGGGATCTGTCAAAAGATACGTTATGACCTCAAGCCTCATCCACCGGGAAATGACAAAAATCGGGCAGGCAGCATGGCTATGTGGGTCGCACCCATTAGGATGTATGATCACCTATCTAGAGAAATTCCTTTTGTTCTTAAATCTATCGATGCTGTCCCTTATCGGGAGACGGTTGCTGATCCCAACCGTTGGTGATATACATTCGATACACTCAAGCGAAATGAGTGGTCGGTCATGTGGGGGCCGGGTTGCAAGATGTTCTTGTTGAACCCAGTGTATTTGCCTCTAGAGATACACGTTCGGAAGGTGGTCCCATACCTTGTCAAGTTGGAATCCAATCTCCAATAAGTGCCTGCGAGTTTGATTGTATATTATATATGTAGAGCGTGAGATGCAAGCGTTCTACTAGATTTTAATTACTTGTGATTAGACATTATTATAATATCAGATAATATATGATTTCCAAAGTGTTTGGGTTATCGTAAGGTAAAAGCCATCCGTATTTATGAGTGGATTGGTCTTACGATTATCTTTTCTTTTGAAAAGGATTTTGAAAAGTTAAACCAAATGATTAGAGTTTACTCACACCAGTCCCATGACTGACCCAGAGTTTTATTTTGTTTTGTTTTCCCTAAACTCTTGGGTGCCCAAATTTGTACGGGCAGTCAAGTAGTCAGGATTTTACATATAGACTTGAAGAGCTTGGAGCAGGAGGCTTCAGGACTTATATAGCTATTGTTTATTTCCGTTGTGATGAAAGGGTTGTACTCTGATAATGGTATTGTATGCATATACTGCTTTTGATTTCAAGTTATGTGATATATTATATTTTATTCGTTCCGCTGTGAGATTCGTGTTACTCTGATGTTGTTATGTTCTTCTTCTTCTTCTGTTCTAATTTTCTATCTTATCTATCCTCACCCTCTAATTTCTTTCTTGGACTATCCGGTAATTTCGACTTTTGATTGTTCGATAGGTGTTATATATCGGATAACCAAGGTCGCTTTTTCCCGGGTCGTTACAATATATGTTCATTTCAATTTTATAATCTCATCGAATTATAATATTAACAATCAACACATCCATATAATATAATAACTTCAGAAAATTATTACTTCTATATCAAAATATAGTTTGGGTAAAATTATTTCATCTACCCAATTTAAAACAATATCGTGTTCAGTCTTCTGTTCAAGTATTACAAACTCTTATTGATGTCGAGGCATCCCATGATTCGACCAGAATTCATAAACCACTCAACAGACTAGCCAACACAATATAAAAAAATTATTATATATATCAATTAACAAATATACTCTCTCGTATATATACACTCAACTCATTCTAGGGTACTACTGACCCTATCTTTAATGAGTACAACCCAACAAAGCCTAGGTATTCGCTCAATCTAAGCTCTGATGCCAACTGTAATGGCCCGCAAATATGTACTATCCGAGTTTACAAAATACACCATACATCCAACCCAAATTGTACAGAAATACGAGTCATTATGAAATAAGAAGAATGAGATAGAAGAAGAACATAAACAACAACACAGAATCGCATAATCGCAGCAGAATAAAATATAATATATAAATAATCGCTTTTGAAATACAACTTGTATTTGGAATTACATACATTATCAGAGTATTTCACAAATACAACACAGCGGAATAAACTCTAAATATCAACACTGAAGCCTCCTGCTCCAAGCTCCTTCAGATAAATCTATAAAATCCCAAACTACTTGACTGCTCGTACAAATTTGGGCACCCAAGAGTTTAGGTAAAGCAAAACAAAATAAACTCTGGGTCAGTCACGGGACTGGTATGAGTAAAAAAATTAAAACAGTTTGAGAAAATAAAAGATATCTCATAAGGCCACGCCGTATAACACGGAACGAGTTTTTCCCTTATAAGAATCCAAAACACTTGATTTAACTTTCAAAATCCTTTTGAAAGAAATTATAATCTTTATATCAAAAATCTTTTGATATTATAATAGTGTCAAAATCAAATAAATAACAATCCAATGGAACTTTTGCATCTCATGCTCCACATATATAATATACAATCAAAACCGCGAGCACTTATTGGGTAATGAATTTCCAACTATGACAAGGTATGGAACCACCTTCCGATAGTGTATCTCTAGAGAGGAATACACTGGGTTTATGTAATGTCCCGGTTTTATCTGATTTTTGATATTGAGTTAATGAGGTAATTAAATCATAAAATATGTTTACTTAACAAACTAGAAAAATTATAAATATATATATATATATATATGTAAAGGTATAAGGGTATGTATACACAAATAATGTGTACATTTAGGTATGTTTTAAACTTGAAAACATAATAAAAATGTGTAACAAAGAAACCTTAATCATAAAACATAACATACATATTATGTTAGGGATTAATTGCTTTAAAATATAACAATATGGATGTGTACCCTATAATACATATATAGTGTTGGTTTAAACATAAATTTAAAGTAAAACCTTGTAAATAAACCTTAAATGTGTACATACAAATGATTGCACAAATATACATATGAAAGGGGGCATTTTGTCACTTTAGAAATGGAAAGGGCTTTGAAACAAATAAGGACAGTAAAACATACTTGTGCAGGGAAAACAATTCGGCCTTAACAAATATACATGAAGCGTATGAACATGGCACACAGCATGTTTGGTTAAATGACTCAACAGAAATGTAGGTTAAGATAAACAAAAGAAAGTCATATAAAGACAATATTCATATTTGTTTCTTCTTTTGCTTCTGTATCTTCGGATAAAGGTTATGTGGGCCCAACCATAGGGTGACAATATATTCAATACACTCAAGCTAAATGAGTGGTCGGTCATGTGTGGCCGGGTTGCAAGACGTTCTCGTTGAACCCCAATGTAATCCCTCTAGAGTACACTTATCGACAGGTGGTCCCATACCTTGTCTATTGGAATCCAATCTCCAATAAGAGCCCGCGGCCTTCGATTTTATATTATATATGGAGCGTGATATGCAAGCGTTCTTCTAGATGGTTATTTATTTGATACGAACTATTATAATATCAGATGATTTTGATATCAAAGATAGTTTGGGTTATAGTAAGGTAAAAACCGTCCATGTTTATGTGTGGGCTGGTCTTATTATTACCTTTTATTTGAAAACATTTTTGAAAATTTAAACCAATTGTTCTGTATCTCATGAGGGAAAAACCCGTTCCGTTTTTACGGCGTGGTCTTACGAGATATACTGTGCTAATCAAGCTGTGTTTTAAATTGTTTACTCACACCAGTCCCTCGACTAACCCAGAGTTTATTTTCTGTGTTTTACTAAACTCTTGGGTACTCATAACACTTGTTATGGGTAGACAAGTGATCCAGGTATCTAATGGAACCCTTTTGGAGTATCGTGGAGTAGGAGTTCAAGAACCAGTCTAGTAGCTATATCTATCTCTAAGTATATAGTTTGAATATCTGTATAAAACTAGTATGTTGGCCAGGTTGCAAGAATTTCTTGTTGAACCCCAGTGTAATCCCTTTAGAGTACACTGATCGACAGGTGGTCCCATACCTTGTCTGTTGGAATCCAATCTCCAATAAGAGCCCGCAGTTTTCGATTTTTATTATACATGTGGAGCATGAGATGCAAGCGTTCTGCTAGATGGTTATTTATTTGATAAAAACTGTTATAATATCAGATGATTTGATATCAAAAATGTTTTGGGTTATAGTAAGGTAAAAACCGTCCGTGTTTATGTGTAGGCTGGTCTTACTATTTGTAACGACCCAGGTTTTTGAACGATTAGTTTTAAATATTTAATATCGTTTTAAATATTGTGTTGATAATATAAAAGAATTTTTATATTGGATTATCGATTAAATAATCGAATTACGATTTATTTTGATAATTATTGAAATACGAGAATTTATAATATAATTCAAAGGTAAAATTGAATCGAAACGGTTCAGATGATCAATATATATACACTATTAAATATGAACGATGATAATAGAAATTCATTGTTGAAGAATTTATTTGTTTTGAATTTAAATTGATTTAATATGGCTATTTTAAATATAAGTTCAAATTAAATTATATAATCTATTTCGTTGAATTCAGAATAGTGAATAATGTTGGGAACATCAGTTGTTTTGCTGAAATAGTTGTTCGTGGTTTCAAATTAAAGGACCGTAAGATATTTTAATATAAACAAATTCAAATCAGAACAAATTCGGCCGTCCTACTTCTTTTATATCATCACCCTAAACTAAATTTCGCAGACCTATACATTTCTCGAGCACAATATTCTGTTCTCTAGCCTCTTAACAAAGGCAGACAGGATTTAATGGCTTTAAGTACTGGATGTTCCTTCTCGCGCCTATAAAACAAGGTTAAGGCTTCGCTATTCTTTCATTCTGAATCCCATATTCATTCTTACTTTCGTTCCTTTTCCCCAATTCAAAGTTGAAAAACAAATCAATCCACCGAAATAAAAAAAAAATCAAATCAAACTCGCTACTTGAATCGCGAGTCCGGAGCTCGAATCAAAGCTGAATACGGTTGCAATTCGATGGAGTATCGGAGGGGTGAAATCGATTCTGGAAGAGGAAGGTTCGAACTCGAACCAGTCGAGTGGGATTTCGAAGGTGCATCGTGGATTTGGGATTAGCATAGTTATCCGCACCAAACATCAAGGTTTGGTGGAGTTCGACGATGTGAAGTGTTGTTGTCTTCTTCGAGGTTCCAGGTCAAAGTCGAGTCTCGTGAAGAGAGACAGACTGTTGTTCTTTGGTGAGGAGTTATGGCGGTGGGTTCGCAAGTGTAAGAGGAGAGTACGGCTGTTCTTGGTGGCGACGTGGGTGAACTGGAGGTCGACGCTGACCTTGGGAGGTGCGATGGTGTGATCAAAGAGGCTGACTGATATGGTTGGTTTAAAGCAGAATTAGAAAAAGGTAATTTAATTTTTATTTCGATAGATTTAATAATAAATGTCATATTAAGATATATATAATTTATTTATTCATTAAGTAGTTAATTTATTGAAATAATGAAGTCAAACAAAAACTGAAATTTGAACTCTAAATTCATTTAGTAAGTTGTTTAAGGTAGTAAAAGGGTTAGAATTTAATTAGTGTAATGGTTAGAATTTTATTAGTATATCGGCTAGAATTGAATTAGTCTATCTTTAGTAGAAAACCTCGTTAAGGAGATTCAGTAGCTAATTTATAAAATTCGGGATTTCCTTAGGCAAGGACAAATCAAATAAAATCACTTGTATGAAGTTCAAAGACTCGGAAATCAATGAACAAAGATTGAAACTGGTGCAAGTGCAAATTTTAAAACCACGGTGAGTAAATCTCACTCACCTTTTATTTCTAATTATTTTTATTTCGTTAAAAATAATTGTTGTTGCTTGTTTGGATTTTTCTGCTTGTTTTATATATATTAGTTATTTAAGGCTATATATATATATTGGGTTGATTGATTGGATTCCCGCAGTCTCATTAGCGGATGCCCGCAGTTTCATAGCGGATGATTACCCTATACGCCCCACGCTATGATTAGTGGATGACCTTCTATACCGCGATATTCTGCCACGAAGCAGAATGGGTATTATTTATGTGCTAACATCTGTGGATGCAGGAAAACAGGTTGGAGGAATCCAACTGGATTCCTCAAAAAATATATTATCTGTTTGTTTGTTTGTTTGATTCATATATATTTTTCATATATGACGTGTTAAAAATCAAATGATTGAAAATTGGGTGATTTGATTGTTTAAATATCACTGGGCTAAAATATCGTGGAAGGATATTTGAGATTTTAAAAGGGAAAATTCTATTTTTAAATAGAATTTGAATTTTAAATGGAATAAAAATATAAAACTTGTTTTTGAAAAATATAACAAGTAGTTCCTTTATAAAAGAAGTTTATAAATAGTTCTTTTATAACGAAGTTATAAAATGAAGAGAAAAGAATTATCATTTGATAATTCAGAAATAGAAATACAAGTGTGAAATTTGAATGAGAAATCTATCTTCAAAAGAAAATAGAAATATCGATTTCAAAGGGAATCGAAGTCGAGACTTGTTTAAAGAAGTTGGATATAAGAGTTCAAATAGAAAACAGACTTTGAAATATAGAATTTCAAAGAAGAATTGAATAGAATTTGAAATATAGAATTTCAAAGAAGAATTCAAATGTGAAATTTGAATAGAGAATTCAAACATGGAATTTGGAAAGAGATTTGAATAGAAATTCAAGTATTAAATTTGAACAGGGAATTGAATATAGAAATTCAAGTAGAAATTTGAATATAGAATTTCAAAATAGAATTTGAAATAAACTTTGAAAATAGGATTTCAAAGTAGGATTGGAATAGGATTTCAAAATAGGAAATCCAAATAGTTTTGAAATAGAATTTGAATTCAAGGGAATTGAAATAAAATTTGAATTTAAAAGAATTTAAATGGGATTGGAATAAAGGAAATTCAAAAATGGAATTTCAAATAAAAGAAAATGTAATTTGAAATATTGGGAGTTTCAAATAAGAGAAAAATGGAGTTTGAAACATTTAGAATTTCAAATAGAAATTTAAATGGAGTTTGGATATTTAAATTCAAGTATGAATTTCAAATATAGAAATTCAAAAAAAGAGTTGAATTAAGGTGGAAATGAAATAGAGGATTTGAAATGGAATTCGAATAAAGGATTTGAAATGGAATTCGAATAAAGGATCTGAAATGGAATTCGAATAAAGGATTTCAAATGGGTTTTAAACTATGGAATTTTGAATATAGAATTTAAAAAGGAGTTTGAATATTTGAATTCCAATAGAATTCAAATATAGAAATTGGAATATAGAAGTTCAAATGGGATTTAAATATAGAGTTTGAATAAGAGAATTCAAATGAATTCAAACATAGAATTTGAATATAGGGAATTCAAATAGAAATTCAGGTATTGAATTTGAATATGGAATTGAAATAGAAATTCAGGTATTGAATTTGAATATGGAATTGAAATAGAAATTCAAGTATTGAATTTGAATATCAAATAGAAAAGGAATTGGAATTTGAATATAGCGTTCAAATAAAAGTGAGATTGGAATTTGAATCAAGGAATTCAAATAGAGTTAAATGAAGTTGAATTCATTTTAAAGAAGTTTAAAGGTTTATCTATATAAATATAATTAAAACGAACTCGCCGCAGCGCTGCAGTTCGTAAAATAGCGATTCGAACTTCAATCGAGTATACATGACTCAATTGGAGTCGGAATTCTTTAAAACAAGAAATGTCAGGACCAGTTTGATAATAGTTTTCTAATGAAAGAGAAAAATATGAATTTCGTCGTATAGATTTTGAGTTATGTCAAAATCAAATTTTCAGAAAAACAGCGCCAGAACTATTTAAAAACCATAACGGTTTATTTCATTTTATAAAAGGATTTTAAGCAAATAAAATCCGAATTTCTATTTAGAAAATTTCAGATTTGAGTTATAAAATATATGTGAACTCAGGTGGAGTAATGAATTGATTTTTGAAACAGAAATCAGATTTTTGATTATTGAATAGAATTAACTAATTCGAAAAGTAATTAGTAAATGAGATGTTGAATTGATATTGGGCTTTAAATAAGTGAATTCGATTTCAAAATTTATATTCGAAATAGAAAAGAGAACTAGAATTGAAATTGAAATTCAATTTGGTTATGAACGAGTTAAATATTTTGTTTGAACATGCTATGTTCAAACAAAGGAGTGAAAGAGGCAAAATGACTAATTAAAGAATAAATGGGCGAAACTGAATTCAAACGATTAGATGGTATTGAATTGAAGTGAAAACAGGTGAACAGGTGTTAGACAGGTATGAGATGAAGTATATGAAGATTTTAAATTGTGTGCCCAACAAAAAGGTACATGTTTAATTCATATATGAGATTTTATGCGCCGTATCGGCAAGCCGCTTTGCTTTTTCTTTTTCTTTTTGAGATTAGAAGGTACCGGGAAGCTATTTGAAATTTCCCGATGCTCCCGATACAGGGGAGGTTATGGCGAAATTTTCCGGGAATTTAAGGAGTTAGAATATTTTTTAAGAAATTTGACAATTAGAAATCTATATATCGATATATATAGAATTCGATAAGGAAACGAAATCAAAAATAGCGAAAAGGGCCAATATGATTATTGAAAATATTTGGTGAACAAATATTGATAAGAGAATATAGAAGAGATTTAATTAAGGAAATATTAATTAAAGAGCCCAGTGATTTGTTTGATATGTTTGGATGAACACTTGTTGTATTCGATAGTTAAATCACAGACTATCGAAGTTTTTGACCATCGTTGTCAATATGGAGAGACCGGTTGGATTATTATCCGAAGAACCACTCCGTATCGGCATTAGCGTTGCGAACCAAGTATGCTGAATATATTAAAGACGGAGTAAAGTGCAAGGACTTTTTCTATTACATAGAAATAGTGCCTTCGGTTTCGTTCAATCCCAGAACGAACGTAAATGGACGAATGTCTGACAGAGTATTTCCAATGATCAAATGGGTTGGTCTGTATGAATATATATGGTTGCAACGGATTTATCCCTTAGCATAATATCCAGAGTATTTGTGCAAACTTAACTAGTGATTAACGGATCTGACAATGTGGCATTCAAAGTGATTGTGCTATCAATGAATGGTAAGTATTCGTAGCCTCAGTCCTCAACAACCGGGAAAGGACAAAAATCGGGCAGGCAGCATGGCTATGTGGGTCGCACCCATTAGGATGTATAATCACCTATCTAGAGGTTCATTTAATTTCTTATTCTATTCGATGCTGTCCCAGTCGGGAGACGGTTGCTGATCCCAACCGTTGGTGATATACATTCGATACACTCAAGCGAAATGAGTGGTCGGTCATGTGTGGGCCGGGTTACAAGATGTTCTTGTTGAACCCAGTGTATTTCTCTCTAGAGATACACTAGCGGAAGGTGGTTCCATACCTTGTCATGTTGGAAATCCAATCTCCAATAAGCGCCATGTGGTTTTTGATTTTATAATATATATGTGGAGCGTGAGATGCAAGCGTTCTGCTATTTGGTTATTTACTTGATGTAGACATTATTATAATATCACTGGATTTTCATATCAAAGTGTTTTTGGTTATAGTAAGGTAAAAACCGTCCATGTTTATGTGTGGGCTGGTCTTACTATTATCTTTCCTTTTGAAAGGATTTTTTTTTTAAAGTTAAACAAGTGGTTGGAGTTTACTCACACCAGTCCCATGACTGACCCAGAGTTTATTTTGTTTTGTTTTCCCTAAACTCTTGGGTGCCCAAATTTGTACGGGCAGTCAAGTAGTTCAGGTGTTTACAGATACCATTGGAGGAGCTTGGAGCAGGAGGCTTCAGCGTTAGTTATCTAGCGTTATTTCCGCTGTATTGTAAGTGTGTACTCTGATAATGATGTATGTATATACAGTCAAATTTTTTTTTGTATTCAAAAAGTTGTTATCTATATTATACTTTATTCCGCTGCAATGTGAGGTTCTGTGATGTGTTTATGTTCTTCTTCTTCTTCTCTTCTAAGTTTCTATCTTATCTACTCTCACCTTCTAACTTCTTTCTATTAATGGTTCGTATTTCTGTGTTATTTGGGTTGGACGTGTGGTGTATTTAGTGAACTCAGATAGCTCGGATTTGCGGGTCGTTACAGTTGGTATCAGAGCTTAGGTTGAGCGAACACCTAGGCTTGTGTGGCATGTGCTCATTAGAGATAGGGTCAGTAGTACCCTAGAATGAGTTGAGTGTATAGATACGAGAGAGCGTATTTGTACATTGATATAAATTTATTTTATATTATGTTGGCTAGTCTGTTGAGTGGTTTATGAATTCTAGTCGAATCGTGGGACGCCACAAAGTCGATAGGAATTTCTAAACACTTGAACAGAGGATTGAACACGATATTGTTTTAAGTGGGTAAATGAAATAATTTTACCCAAAATTTCTATTTTGATATAGAAAGAATAATTTTCTAGAATTATTATTATATGGATGTGTTGGATGTTGATTTTATAATCTAATGAGATTATAAAATTAGAATGGTTATTTATAACCAAATAGAATTTGTATAGAAATTTAATATACAAATGAGATGAATTAGAATTTAATTCAAACCAGAATTAAGAATTCAAAAATCCTGGGAAGTTTTAAAATATTTTCTAAAAAAAAAAGTAAATAATATAGATTTGTTTTAAAGGATTTGAAAGAAAATCATGGATTTTGAAATAATAAGGCACTGAACTCACTTCAGTGGCTGGGAAATTATTCTGATAATGATTGCAACATCATCAGTGTTCATTTCCGAGTTTCTAAGTGATGGATTGCTACCTTAGACAAAGTTTTTGATGGAAATTTGTTTGAAAGAAAACAAGTGGTTTGAAAATTCAAATGTTTTGAATTTGAAATAAAAATAAATATATGTATATGTTTATGGGATTTCAAAAGAATTTGAAAAGAAAAACCCAGGGATTTGAATTCTGAAATTTAAATTTAACTTAAGCAAGTTAAATGGGTCGAAGTGAATGAATTGATTAAAATCAATTTGAATTGGTTTAATAGAACATAGATTGGATATAAATGGATTGATCGTAGATCATTCAAATTAAATGAAGGAAGACCAAAAAGTTTTGGTGAAATTAAATAGGTTGAAATATAAGGAGGTAAGTTTCAACATAAAGGAGTTTGAAAAGTAATAGGTTTGTACCATTTTTCCTACCTTAGCAATTTCGAGGACGAAATTATTTTAAGGGGGGAAGAATGTAACGACCCAGGTTTTTGAACGATTAGTTTTAAATATTTAATATCGTTTTAAATATTGTGTTGATAATATAAAAGAATTTTTATATTGGATTATCGATTAAATAATCAAATTACGATTTATTTTGATAATTATTGAAATACGAGAATTTATAATATAATTCAAAGGTAAAATTGAATCGAAACGGTTCAGATGATCAATATATATACACTATTAAATATGAACGATGATAATAGAAATTCATTGTTGAAGAATTTATTTGTTTTGAATTTAAATTGATTTAATATGGCTATTTTAAATATACGTTCAAATTAAATTATATAATCTATTTCGTTGAATTCAGAATAGTGAATAATGTTGGGAACATCAGTTGTTTTGCTGAAATAGTTGTTCGTGGTTTCAAATTAAAGGACCGTAAGATATTTTAATATAAACAAATTCAAATCAGAACAAATTCGGCCGACCTACTTCTTTTATATCGTCACCCTAAACTAAATTTCGCAGACCTATACATTTCTCGAGCACAATATTCTGTTCTCTAGCCTCTTAACAAAGGCAGACAGGATTTAATGGCTTTAAGTACTGGATGTTCCTTCTCGCGCCTATAAAACAAGGTTAAGGCTTCGCTATTCTTTCATTCTGAATCCCATCTTCATTCTTACTTTCGTTCCTTTTCCCCAATTCAAAGTTGAAAAACAAATCAATCCACTGAAATAAAAAAAAATCAAATCAAACTCGCTACTTGAATCGCGAGTCCGGAGCTCGAATCAAAGCTGAATACGGTTGCAATTCGATGGAGTATCGGAGGGGTGAAATCGATTCTGGAAGAGGAAGGTTCGAACTCGAACCAGTCGAGTGGGATTTCAAAGGCGCATCGTGGATTTGGGATTAGCATAGTTATCCGCACCAAACATCAAGGTTTGGTGGAGTTCGACGATGTGAAGTGTTGTTGTCTTCTTCGAGGTTCCAGGTCAAAGTCGAGTCTCGTGAAGAGAGACAGACTGTTGTTCTTTGGTGAGGAGTTATGGCGGTGGGTTCGCAAGTGTAAGAGGAGAGTACGGCTGTTCTTGGTGGCGACGTGGGTGAACTGGAGGTCGACGCTGACCTTGGGAGGTGCGATGGTGTGATCAAAGAGGCTGACTGATATGGTTGGTTTAAAGCAGAATTAGAAAAAGGTAATTTAATTTTTATTTCGATAGATTTAATAATAAATGTCATATTAAGATATATATAATTTATTTATTCATTAAGTAGTTAATTTATTGAAATAATGAAGTCAAACAAAAACTGAAATTTGAACTCTAAATTCATTTAGTAAGTTGTTTAAGGTAGTAAAAGGGTTAGAATTTAATTAGTGTAATGGTTAGAATTTTATTAGTATATCGGCTAGAATTGAATTAGTCTATCTTTAGTAGAAAACCTCGTTAAGGAGATTCAGTAGCTAATTTATAAAATTCGGGATTTCCTTAGGCAAGGACAAATCAAATAAAATCACTTGTATGAAGTTCAAAGACTCGGAAATCAATGAACAAAGATTGAAACTGGTGCAAGTGCAAATTTTAAAACCACGGTGAGTAAATCTCACTCACCTTTTATTTCTAATTATTTTTATTTCGTTAAAAATAATTGTTGTTGCTTGTTTGGATTTTTCTGCTTGTTTTATATATATTAGTTATTTAAGGCTATATATATATATATATTAGGTTAATTGATTGGTTGGATTCCCGCAGTCTCATTAGCGGATGCCCGCAGTTTCATAGCGGATGATTACCCTATACGCCCCACGCTATGATTAGTGGATGACCTTCTATACCGCGATATTCTTCCACGAAGCAGAATGGGTATTATTTATGTGCTAACATCTATGGATGCAGGAAAACAGGTTGGAGGAATCCAACTGGATTCCTCAAAAAATATATTATCTGTTTGTTTGTTTGTTTGATTCATATATATTTTTCATATATGACGTGTTAAAAATCAAATGATTGAAAATTGGGTGATTTGATTGTTTAAATATCACTGGGCTAAAATATCGTGGAAGGATATTTGAGATTTTAAAAGGGAAAATTCTATTTTTAAATAGAATTTGAATTTTAAATGGAATAAAAATATAAAACTTGTTTTTGAAAAATATAACAAGTAGTTCCTTTATAAAAGAAGTTTATAAATAGTTCTTTTATAACGAAGTTATAAAATGAAGAGAAAAGAATTATCATTTGATAATTCAGAAATAGAAATACAAGTGTGAAATTTGAATGAGAAATCTATCTTCAAAAGAAAATAGAAATATCGATTTCAAAGGGAATCGAAGTCGAGACTTGTTTAAAGAAGTTGGATATAAGAGTTCAAATAGAAAACAGACTTTGAAATATAGAATTTCAAAGAAGAATTGAATAGAATTTGAATTATAGAATTTCAAAGAAGAATTCAAATGTGAAATTTGAATAGAGAATTCAAACATGGAATTTGGAAAGAGATTTGAATAGAAATTCAAGTATTAAATTTGAACAGGGAATTGAATATAGAAATTCAAGTAGAAATTTGAATATAGAATTTCAAAATAGAATTTGAAATAAACTTTGAAAATAGGATTTCAAAGTAGGATTGAAATAGGATTTCAAAATAGGAAATCCAAATAGTTTTGAAATAGAATTTGAATTCAAGGGAATTGAAATAAAATTTGAATTTAAAAGAATTTAAATGGGATTGGAATAAAGGAAATTCAAAAATGGAATTTCAAATAAAAGAAAATGTAATTTGAAATATTGGGAGTTTCAAATAAGAGAAAAATGGAGTTTGAAACATTTAGAATTTCAAATAGAAATTTAAATGGAGTTTGGATATTTAAATTCAAGTATGAATTTCAAATATAGAAATTCAAAAAAAGAGTTGAATTAAGGTGGAAATGAAATAGAGGATTTGAAATGGAATTCGAATAAAGGATTTGAAATGGAATTCGAATAAAGGATCTAAATTGAATTCGAATAAAGGATTTCAAATGGGTTTTAAACTATGGAATTTTGAATATAGAATTTAAAAAGGAGTTTGAATATTTGAATTCCAATAGAATTCAAATATAGAAATTGGAATATAGAAGTTCAAATGGGATTTAAATATAGAGTTTGAATAAGAGAATTCAAATGAATTCAAACATAGAATTTGAATATAGGGAATTCAAATAGAAATTCAGGTATTGAATTTGAATATGGAATTGAAATAGAAATTCAGGTATTGAATTTGAATATGGAATTGAAATAGAAATTCAAGTATTGAATTTGAATATCAAATAGAAAAGGAATTGGAATTTGAATATAGCGTTCAAATAAAAGTGAGATTGGAATTTGAATCAAGGAATTCAAATAGAGTTAAATGAAGTTGAATTCATTTTAAAGAAGTTTAAAGGTTTATCTATATAAATATAATTAAAACGAACTCGCCGCAGCGCTGCAGTTCGTAAAATAGCGATTCGAACTTCAATCGAGTATACATGACTCAATTGGAGTCGGAATTCTTTGAAACAAGAAACGTCAGGACCAGTTTGATAATAGTTTTCTAATGAAAGAGAAAAATATGAATTTCGTCGTATAGATTTTGAGTTATGTCAAAATCAAATTTTCAGAAAAACAGCGCCAGAACTATTTAAAAACCATAACGGTTTATTTCATTTTATAAAAGGATTTTAAGCAAATAAAATCCGAATTTCTATTTAGAAAATTTCAGATTTGAGTTATAAAATATATGTGAACTCAGGTGGAGTAATGAATTGATTTTTGAAACAGAAATCAGATTTTTGATTATTGAATAGAATTAACTAATTCGAATAGTAATTAGTAAATGAGATGTTGAATTGATATTGGGCTTTAAATAAGTGAATTCGATTTCAAAATTTATATTCGAAATAGAAAAGAGAACTAGAATTGAAATTGAAATTCAATTTGGTTATGAACGAGTTAAATATTTTGTTTGAACATGCTATGTTCAAACAAAGGAGTGAAAGAGGCAAAATGACTAATTAAAGAATAAATGGGCGAAACTGAATTCAAACGATTAGATGGTATTGAATTGAAGTGAAAACAGGTGAACAGGTGTTAGACAGGTATGAGATGAAGTATATGAAGATTTTAAATTGTGTGCCCAACAAAAAGGTACATGTTTAATTCATATATGAGATTTTATGCGCCGTATCGGCAAGCCGCTTGGCTTTTTCTTTTTCTTTTTGAGATTAGAAGGTACCGGGAAGCTATTTGAAATTTCCCGATGCTCCCGATACAGGGGAGGTTATGGCGAAATTTTCCGGGAATTTAAGGAGTTAGAATATTTTTTAAGAAATTTGACAATTAGAAATCTATATATCGATATATATAGAATTCGATAAGGAAACGAAATCAAAAATAGCGAAAAGGGCCAATATGATTATTGAAAATATTTGGTGAACAAATATTGATAAGAGAATATAGAAGAGATTTAATTAAGGAAATATTAATTAAAGAGCCCAGTGATTTGTTTGATATGTTTGGATGAACACTTGTTGTATTCGATAGTTAAATCACAGACTATCGAAGTTTTTGACCATCGTTGTCAATATGGAGAGACCGGTTGGATTATTATCCGAAGAACCACTCCGTATCGGCATTAGCGTTGCGAACAAAGTATGCTGAATATATTAAAGACGGAGTAAAGTGCAAGGACTTTTTCTATTACATAGAAATAGTGCCTTCGGTTTCGTTCAATCCCAGAACGAACGTAAATGGACGAATGTCTGACAGAGTATTTCCAATGATCAAATGGGTTGGTCTGTATGAATATATATGGTTGCAACGGATTTATCCCTTAGCATAATATCCAGAGTATTTGTGCAAACTTAACTAGTGATTAACGGATCTGACAATGTGGCATTCAAAGTGATTGTGCTATCAATGAATGGTAAGTATTCGTAGCCTCAGGCCTCAACAACCGGGAAAGGACAAAAATCGGGCAGGCAGCATGGCTATGTGGGTCGCACCCATTAGGATGTATAATCACCTATCTAGAGGTTCATTTAATTTCTTATTCTATTCGATGCTGTCCCAGTCGGGAGACGGTTGCTGATCCCAACCGTTGGTGATATACATTCGATACACTCAAGCGAAATGAGTGGTCGGTCATGTGTGGGCCGGGTTACAAGATGTTCTTGTTGAACCCAGTGTATTCCTCTCTAGAGATACACTAGCGGAAGGTGGTTCCATACCTTGTCATGTTGGAAATCCAATCTCCAATAAGCGCCATGCGGTTTTTGATTTTATAATATATATGTGGAGCGTGAGATGCAAGCGTTCTGCTATTTGGTTATTTACTTGATGTAGACATTATTATAATATCACTGGATTTTCATATCAAAGTGTTTTTGGTTATAGTAAGGTAAAAACCGTCCATGTTTATGTGTGGGCTGGTCTTACTATTATCTTTCCTTTTGAAAGGATTTTTTTTTTAAAGTTAAACAAGTGGTTGGAGTTTACTCACACCAGTCCCATGACTGACCCAGAGTTTATTTTGTTTTGTTTTCCCTAAACTCTTGGGTGCCCAAATTTGTACGGGCAGTCAAGTAGTTCAGGTGTTTACAGATACCATTGGAGGAGCTTGGAGCAGGAGGCTTCAGCGTTAGTTATCTAGCGTTATTTCCGCTGTATTGTAAGTGTGTACTCTGATAATGATGTATGTATATACAGTCAAATTTTTTTTTGTATTCAAAAAGTTGTTATCTATATTATACTTTATTCCGATGCGATGTGAGGTTCTGTGATGTGTTTATGTTCTTCTTCTTCTTCTCTTCTAAGTTTCTATCTTATCTACTCTCACCTTCTAACTTCTTTCTATTAATGGTTCGTATTTCTGTGTTATTTGGGTTGGACGTGTGGTGTATTTAGTCAACTCAGATAGCTCGGATTTGCGGGTCGTTACACTATTATCTTTACTTTCGAAAGGTTTTCAAATGTTAAAACAATATGTTCTCATAGGAGAATAAACCGTTCTGTGTTAAGAATTGATCATTCAAACTATTTTAAAATTGTTTACTCACATCAATCCCCGATTGACCCAGAGTTTATTTTCTGTGTTTTCCTAAACTCTTGGGTACTCATAACACTTGTTATGAGTAGACAAGTGATTCAGGTAACTACTGGAATCTGTTGGAGTATTTTGGACTGGAAATCATGGAGTCAGCTTATTAGTAATATCTATATCCAAGTATCCAGATGAACGTTTGTGTTAGGCCAGTAACCATGTAAGACGTATGAAGTATTCTATGATGTAACAAACTCTGATATGTAGTATATTATGTGATATTATTTTTGTTAAATTCCGCTGTGAGATTCTGATGTTCTTATTAGTTCTTCTGATTCTTCTATTCTATTAGTTCTATCTTATCTTTCTCATCCTCTTATTTCTTTCTATTAAAGATCTATATTTTTGGGCACTTTGGGTTGAATGTCTAAGATATTAGTCAGCTCAAATGGGTACGGACTTACAAGCCTTTACAGTTAGTATCAGAGTTATTGGTTGAGTAGTACCCTTGGCTCTGTCGCGTAACTCAATAGAGATAAGGTTAATAAATACCCTAGATTGAGTTTGGGTAAGTATTGAGAGAGCGTATTTTGAAAATTTAAACTATAGAATAAATTATATACTTAGTATAAGGCAACTAGAGTTATCGATTTAGGTCACCGTTAAATAAATCTTCCGATTAAGTCTGATTATCAAGCTGTAATAATCAGATAGTTGAAAATGAGTAGGACCACCACAACAACCAATGGAAGGAGCTAAATGAATCAGGATTATCCTCAGGATAAGTTAAACGAAGTTTAATTGAGTTAGAAGTGTATCCGGTAAAATCCATATTAGGAAATAAAGTTGAATTAAATTTAGAAAAATATCCAGTGAATAAAATAGGGGTTTTCCGGTAATAAAGACCCGACTTGAGTTATTAGTTGGATATAGACCCATATGAGTTAAATAGCAGATTTTGAAATAAAATCAATTTTTTTTGGATTTTAGGAATAGTTAACTAAAATTCCAATTAAACAAGGAATCTATCCGGAAGTAAAGTTAAATAGTTACGGATGTGTATTAATTTGACTTTAGTTAAAACAGAAATCAACGCGTGACTCTTTAATTTCGGGGACGAAATTCTTTTAAGGGGGGTGGATTGTAATGTCCCGGTTTTATCTGACTTTTGATATTGATTTAATGAGGTAATTAAATCATAAAATATGTTTACTTAACAAACTATAACAATTATAAATATATGTGTAAAGGTATAAGGGTATGTATACACAAATAATGTGTACATTTAGGTATGTTTTAAACTTGAAAACATATTAAAAATGTGAAACAAAGAAACCTTAATCATAAAACATGACATACATATTATGTTAGGGATTAATTGCTTTAAAATAATATAATGGATGTGTACCCTATAATACATATATAGTGTTGGTTTAAACATAAATTCAAAGTAAAACCTTGCAAATAAACCTTAAATGTGCACATACAAATGATAACACAAATATACATATGAAAGGGGGCATTTTGTCACTTTAGAAATGGAAAGGGCTTTGAAACAAATAAGGACAGTAAAACATACATGTGCAGGGAAAACTATTCGGCCTTAGCAAATATACATGAAGCATATGAACATGGCACACGACATGTTTGGTTAAATGGCTCATTAGAAAATATCAATGGAAATGTAGGTTAAGACAAACAAAAGCAAGTCATATAAAGACAATATTCATAATTTGATTTAACCATAAAAGTAAAGCTAAAGTAGGCTTAAACCCATCACCTAAGAACCCTCCATGCAACTTGCAAATATAAAACCATTGTTAGCAAAATATATAATACTTAGAGGGTAAGTAAACCATTTAATATTGCAAATAAAATCTGAGGATATATGAACCATGTGCAACATTTAAAGAAGTAAGGCTTTGGATATATTTTGCTTCTAGAAGAGAAACATAGGACAAAAGGATTGGATAATATCTAAATAAACAAATCTTTTCTTCATGCATAAGCAAGCCGTATAGGATAGAAAGGGGTAAGCCTAGAATAAGCTATCTACTGTAAACTAAGTGATGGAAAATAGGTTTTTATATTTGAGAACTTGGCTATAAATATAGACCTAAAGCCATTCATTCTCCCACACACAAAAATATAGAGTTCAACTAGTAGGAAAGGAAAGAATTTCGGTGAGTAAACTCCACTTTCCACTTCTAAATCTTTGCTTGATTGAATGATCACACGTTATTTAGTTGCAGATATGTTTATATATATGGTAAACACTGGTCTGTTAATTGATGTTGGTATAAACACCCTGTGAATATGAAAACAGTCTGTAATCATATGTATATACGGAACTACAGTTATCCTCCTTATTTTTTAAAATCCATAACTTAAGATTCAAGCAAGTTTAGCATTAGATTTCCGCATCACACCTACCTCTAGCTCGTAGAAAAATAGTTCCAGGTTATAGAATTGTGTATATCCTTCGATATAACCATTTTCTTGTAACCAAACTAAAAATGAGAAATTTCGATCAACTTAAAATCGAAATTCAGGCATACGAATGGAATAATAGCAAGAAATCATGAATTTTAGTACCTTTATCATGATTTTTAAGCAAGTGGATGTCGAGGAAATAAGAGATGGACAGAAAACGTTCATGGGGCAATTTCTGTCGACTTACGCCACCGAATTCAACAACGTTAAGCATGGATTAGTGCATCGAGTCGGAGAGTACGGGAAAAATGGTACATAATTTTTCTAATGTATAAATGATGAGGACGAGGTGAAAATTAGGGATTTTGGGTTATTATTTTTGGTGTCGGAATGAGGATGAACTGCACCATGCAAAAAGCATCGAGTGCGACTTTAATTGGGGTGGAGGTACGCTAGGGTTGGAAGGAGACATCGAGGGTGGTGGCAATCCATCAGATGATCAGAGTTGGCCGGAGTGAGTAGATTTATGGAGGGCTTGGGAAGAAGACGGTTCGAAGTATTATCAGGAGGAGGGAGAATCGGAGAAGGAGGTGGAATTGGGTCATGGTGTTGGGACCACGGTGATGCGGGGTGACAGTGGAGTTTGCGGGGACGGTTGCAATGCATGGTGGTCGGTGTCTGTAACAGGCCGCATTTTACGTATCGGAAGATCGTAAAATATTTTTATTTTATTCCCCGAGGGTCGGATCATTCTCATCTTTTAATATGTTGCTTTTGGGGATGTGAGACATATCCATAATTTTTACCGATTTTGTTTGTGACCATTTTACCCCTGTCAGTCTTGTACAGAGCACAACTTTTGACATAGGTCGAATCAGAAAGTGAGACCTGTGCCATTAGAAAGGAATTGATGTTTGCATTTCCGTAGAGTGGTTAGATTAAGGATTTGGCTTAGCGGTTTGGGAGAAATCACTGTTTTAAGGTTTTCAATTGGCTATTCAGATTTGGAGAGCCTAATGGGCTGAATTGGGGAGGCCCATTAGTGGGATGGTGGAATCCTATAAATAGGGGGTGAGAGTGGAGGGAAAAGGATTATTTTCCCATTCTCTCATTTGGAGGCATTGATCTCCTTCTTCTTCTAACACCTTTCCACCATTAAAAATCCAAATCCAAGGAGGGAAATTGAAGATCTACACCATTCGAGGCTAAATCTACATCGTTCCAAGAGAAAATTCATCGGATCAAGGAGCTTGGTTCGGAGTATTCGCTGTTCAGATTCATAATTCTATCATTTTAGCTTGTTTTGGAGAATCGGTGAGTGATTCACATCTCTCACATGAATGCAATGAAGTATATGAGTGTTTGTGCATGTTTCTCATCAAATTAGGATGTTTTACCATAGATTTACACCATTACACGTTCATTTTCATATGCATCACCCTATGATCTTATCTACCAAGTTTTACTCGATAATTTCATGTCATTTAACATGTTTATGTTAGTTAGATCTCTCATTTTGATCATAGGTTCGTTTTAATGGTTTTTGGTGAGATTTACATCATTTTTATGGTAATCGTCATATTCATGTGGTTAGTAATGTTATGATGTGTTTATGATTGTGTTTGATGAGTTTGGTTGAGTTGGTTTCGTCGGATTCGTCGTTTGGCGAAGTTTCGATCGAAATCGGAGTAGAATTGAGGATGTGCAGAAAGTGGCTCGGGTCAGACCAAAGTGGCTCGAGTCGGGATCAAATTTTATCGTGGAGGACAAGTCAAAGTTGGCTCGGGTCGGGATCAAATTCTGTCGTGGAGGACAAGTCAAAGTTGGCTCGGGTCGGACTAAAGGGGGTCGGGTCGGACTAAAGGGGGTCGAGTCGGACTAAAGGGGGTCGGGTCGGACCACTCTGGATTGGGTTAAAGTGAATCAGACCATTTTGGATCGGGCTAAAGTGGATTGGGCCATTCTGGATCGAACGAAGGTGGGTCGGGTCGGACAAAAGGGGGTCGGGTCGGGCCAAAAGGAGGGGTCGGGTCGGACTAAAGTGGCTCGGGTCGGGCTGTTCTGGACAGCCATTTCTGGCTAGCCATTTTTACCGTTTTTGGTCAGCTATTTCTGGTTGGACACTTCTGGTGATGATGTGACTTCAAAGTGAGTTCAATTAGGAAGTTAGGAAGTGTTGAAATAATGCTATGGATTGCTTTGAACTTTATAGAGATGTTGGCTGGTTCAACGATGGTGGTGGCTTCGACAAGAGTCCAAAAGGGGATGTTTGAAGTGATGTGATATGTTCGTTGATCGGCGAAAATCAAGGAATAGGAAGACAACTCAAAGGTCGGGAGTTGGTGGATAACGGTTGCTCGAGAAGGTCGCTTAAGCAGTAAATAGCCATCAAGGTTGGACGACTAGAGATGCGAGACAACTCAAAGGTCGTGAGTTGGTGGATAATGGTTGCTCGAGAAGGTCGCTTGAGCAATAAATAGCCGTCAAGGTTGAACGACTAGAGATGCGAAGGCCGAGGAGTCATCGTTGTCGTAAGTTCTAGTAGGCTCAAAGCAGGGGTACAATGGGGGTACCTAATAGACCAGAAGGTTGCTGGTCGAGTACCTTAGGTATCGTTGAAAGGCCTAGCTATCAAGGTTGGACATATGGAGTTTATGCTAGAACTAGGTTTACCATTAGCCCTTGACATATGGCAAGGTTGGCCGTCATACGATTAACGATGGTTTCAAAGCAGGATTGGGGTGATAGCCAGAGTCAGTCATGGATGATTGGTTGTTCTGTGTGAGACTTATATAATCTGGATGTTATGTGTGTTTTCCATGATTGAATGGTTGCTCTGGTTTCCATGTATGAATTGTTTTCCTTTGGTTGAATGGATTGTAAAGGCTATCACTATCCGATGTGGGGAAGATAAGGTTGAGTTCTTCTCTGGTGTCGTGGGTAGATTAGTATGTTTATCTATCCCCTCTCATACACTTCATTGTTGAAGTTTGTTAGCTGTTTTATCGCTCACTAAGATCGTTGTCTGACTCAAGGTTTTATGTATCCTCTTATTACCTTGAGCCGTTCATCCGATTTTGGATTGGCAGACTAAGTAACAGGTGACAGGTAATGCTTTAGTGAGGACGAAGATGCTGATCGATGGCTAGCAGGAGGCTCATGTACCAGTTTTACTACTCGCTAATAATTGGATTTCCGCTGTTTGCTTTTCTGTGATGTAGCGAGGCAACTTTGTATAAACACTATTTCCAAGTTTGTGGATCTTACTTTCTATTTATATGGAAGTCCTATGTTTCTGCTTTACTATTACTACCTGTTGTATAAGTTCTATTATATTTTATCCTTGCGATGTGAGTTTTAAGACAGGTTCCGCTTGTGTTTACCTACACCGATGATTGTCCATGACAACCTTGCACATTTTTCAGCGCATTATTTCCCATGTATAGTGTGGGGGTTATGGGCGGTCGTCACGTTTGGTATCAGAGCTCTGGTTATCGATTTTAGCCAAAGTTCTAAGATGTAATTACGTACGAGAGACGTACTTGTAGATTTCAGTTGGATGTTTACTATATATATAAGCATATATAGTAGTAGCGGTTGTTTTCCTTTAGCAGTTTATCTTGTAAGTGGACTAATCATTCTATTTTAGATTTAGAATGAGTCATCAAACCTCTAGGATTGAGCCTAAGATGGGAAGAATAGGAGATGGAAGAAGCCAATTGGAAGCATTAGTTGTTGCACCGGAATATCTAGTTATGTTTGGGGCGGCCATGATGGCAGTAGCCATGTTAAGGATGCCCGTTCCAGAAGCGTCAGTAGAACGTGTTGTTCCTGTGCAAGTACCCAAAAGGGATTCTGTTAAGCGACAAAGGGAATATTCTCCTACAGGTGAAGAAACCTTTATTGACCCCAGTGTTAACAAGAAGAAAAGCAAGAAGAAGAAATCTAAGAAGAATGGGCTTTGCTTCAATTGTCAATTAGAGGGTCATTATGCCAACGATTGTGAGAAGCCGAAAACCAAAAGGAAGTGCTTTGAATGCGGCAAGCCTGGACATAAGAAGAATGACTGTCTGGACCTTCCAAAGAATAGGCAATCGGAGGAAGCATGTGTTGTGGAAGCTATTCCAATTTCCTATTGTATTCCTGAAGAGAACTAGGAGAAGTTGTTGTCTGGATGTGCTTCCAACCAATGAAGTTGTTTGAGTTCTATTTGGTACTAGAGAATTGTCATCTTTTACCTATAATAAGATTATATGTTGAATGGGTTCGAAACTTGAAGTTGAAATAGACCATTAATCTTGACTAATCCAGTTGGGGATTCATTCAGTTTGTGCATATTGCGCCGTGATCTAGTGTTGTCGAGTCATGGTTGCTCTTTTGTGTGTGATTGCTTTGTTCTTAACTTCGCTGGGTATGGGATCATCTTGGGCATGGATTGGCTCAAGAGGTATGCGGCAAAGGTGAATTGCGAGAAGCTAGAGGTGAGGGTCGGGGATGTCGAAGGGCGAAAGGTGTTGATTCGAGGTAACCTGAAGACGAGGTTCTTATAAGTTGTTATATTCGCTTGTGATTCCACAAGACGACTAGTCATCTGTGTTGATCGCTAAGGAGTATAAAGATGTCTTTGACGAGGTCAAATGGTTGCCGCCGCATCGTGAGATCGAGTTTAGAATCGGTTTGGTCGAGGGTGTTAGACCAATCGTTATGCCTCTTAGGCGGATGACACCTAAGGAACAGCGAGAGTTAGAGGCGCAGGTTCGTGACCTTTTGGGAAAAGGATTCATTCGGAGAAGTGTATCCGAATGGGGTGTACCGATCGTATTTGGTGTTGGATCTAGATTAACCCTAGAGGGGGGGTGAATAGGGTTTATCACAGTTTTTAACTGAATTAAAATTCTAACGAGATATTAAAATAATAAATAGATCACAGATTATAGCAGAAACAGAAATGCAGAAAATCAATCACACACAGATATACCCAGCTTCGGCAAAACCCTGCCTACTGCTGCATTTCTAAGGTTTCTACTAGGTGATAGAACAGATCCCGCATACAAGACCATGTACACTCGCAAACCCTGCTCCTATTCTAACCCTACGCTCAAATCCCTAGACTGACCAATATCCACTCGATCAGATTTCCCCTGATTACAACCCCGTAATCAGTAACCCAGATTTTACAGACTCTGAAACTGTCAGTTACCCTTAACTGAATCCTAGAATTTTACAGACTTCTAGAAACTGTTTGATCGATTTTACAACACAATTTAAAATGACACAAAGTAGAAACAAAATTAAAACCCTAGGAATTAAAAACAAAGGGTCATCCCCTTATTAAAACACTTGGCTAGGTTTAACCCCATTAGGCCGGCCCCTTTCCTTTTTTATTTAGCTCGATGTCTCTTATCCTCTGAGAAAAAATGGCGGCCGATATCAAACTAGGGTTTCTTCCCAAATCGAATCGCTTGCTTCTTGGAACTGAATCTCTGTGCCGTCGAGTTGTCGTGGCTTTCTGATGCTTTCTTGCTCACTGATTTGTGGCTTTAAGGCGATTGAAACTCTTGTGAAAATTGTGAGTAATTCGAATTTTGTTTCTCTGATTGCTCTTGATTTTGTTGTTGGTTTTCAATGCTTTTTAGCCGATGATGTAATTGGTGTAAATATAGGATTATAAAATCCTAAATCACACTCTGATTTCGCAAGAATGACTTGGCTGATTTGCGGTTTCCTCTTTTGAATTCTCTGCATTGATTGTATTGCTGTGTGATTGAATTATTTCCAGAAAGTGAATTTCACCCCTTTCGTGATATCTGAATGGATTAGCTCGGCTTAAATGACTATCCCTTTTTTTTTTGATATTCTTGGCTTTGATAAATTCTGATGAATGAAATTCTTGCCACACAAAAGAAATGTTCTTTGTAGCATTTATCGAATTCACTGATTGATAAGTTGCCGAGATAATATCTTGTCTGAACTTGATTTTCTGAAAATAAATCCCTTGCTGATTTTGCTCAAAATCCACCTTTTTGAATTTGCTTGTTGCCTTGTATGATTGAGAAAAAACTTGCCATAAATCATGATTGAATTTATTGCCTTGTGAATGACTTTCTGAAAAAAAATCTTTCCGTCTTTGTGAAGCATGACTGCTGAAAGATTCCTGGAGACAAAAACATATTATTTCTTGCCAAAAAAAACAACATGCCCCTTGGGCTTGATCACTTAGCTTGCTATATCCATTTTAAAAACTGCTCCATTTTGCACTACCCATGCAAACACGCTTGATCTGGTTAATGTCCACTTGGAAAAATAAATACTCCATGTACATGAAGTAAACATGCAGCTTTGTATTTGTGCATGTTCATCATGCTGTACTGAACCATGCAGATATTTTTGTGCACTATTTTGTTTCACCATGTATTTGTATATGCACATAATACACCTGTTTACTTCTTGCTGCTTTGATATGCATTGAAATGTAGTTTGGCATTGTTGTTGCTTCGTCCATTCTCTTTGTACTGATCTATTTGGTTTGTGCACCATGTCACCCCATGCATTTGAACCAATGCTTTATGCTCCATGTACTTGAAATATATGATCTGCCGTGACACTTTGCTTGTCTCGACCATATTTTGGCCTGTTTTGTTGAGCTGTCTCGACCATGTTGAGCAGTCTCGACCATTTGAACTTAAGCTGAGCCATGTTGATCTGCCATATAAAATATAGTTGATTTTCCATGCAAATCACTAGATTTTGAATGATCCTGCCATGTAAATCACTTGACACTGATCTGCCATGTAAGAGCAGATTTGCCATGTTTATTTGCTATGATCTGCCATGATTTACAACCTGTTTATGCTGATCTGAAATTGAACCTGATCTGCCATGTTATATATTGTGATCTTATATTGCCTTATGTATTATCTTGATTAAGCTGTCATGTTGATGGTTTCATTGGTTTCATGTTTGCTTTGATCCTTTGAGCTGCCATTTTCTCTGATTATTTCACTTGCATATTGAATCTTTTACTTGCATGTATATTGGCACTGTCCCCTTTGAGCATGCTGAGGTTTCTTTGTATTATTGTGTATTATTTGGGCTTCTCCTTGTTGCACTGAGTTGAGCAGGTCCACGTGGCTACTCCTCAGTTGCACGCTGATTGGCGAGGCAGTGCACACGTGTATAAATATACACGTGTGTATATGCAGCCATCAGACAAATTTTCCTGTCCCTGCACTGTATATACATACTGTCTACCTTGTGGTATTTACAGTGTATCACTGTGAATATCACAAGCTGTCTAGACACAGATTGATGATTTTACAAATCAGATCAAGTCAGAAAAAGGATGAGAAACACACCAGAAAACCGAGGCAAATAAAATTTTTGAAATTAAAAATTATATTCGCATGTGTTCAGTATTATTTCTATTGCAGTGTACTGTGTGTGTGTTCATGTATATGACAGGTATGAAGACTGGACTGACTGAAGGATACTGTGAAGACTGAAGAATGAAGTCAAGAACAGTGTCAGTTAAAGAGTGTTTGTAACAGTGTATGTATAGATGAAAATGTACAACTGAGTGTAAAATGTGTATGAGTGTTGAATGAGAAACTGTGAGTGTGAAACGTATTGCAATGCTGAGATGTACAGTGGAGTATAAAATTTGTACTGTTTGAACATTGAAATAAAATATTCTATTTAAATAAAATACTGTTTGAATATTTAAATTCGTGTACAGTAGTATTCTGTTTAAATATAAATATTATATTCCTGTCTGTGATGTATATTAACAGTACGATATCAAACACATTTATAATTTATATTTATTTGGTTGTTATCATCAAACAAAAATCATATAATAGTGTATACGACTACATCATATACAACAATCTCCCCCTTTTGATGATGACAAACAAATAAAAGATTTTGATCGTAATAAATGTGTTTGACAAATAAATGTGTTTGATAGTGAATATTGAACTCCCCCTATTTATTTGCTCCCCCTACAACTGACAACTCAACCTATAACTGTGCATGAGTGAAATGTATGAATAATAATAAATTTACAGAATTAAAAATATTTATAAACTATTCACTCATAAATCAAAATCTCAACCCATTCTCCCCCTTTTGTTATCATCAAAAGATATAGAATTTAAAATAAAGATGAAAAAAAAACGACTAAAAATATAATTTCAGCTTAAGAGAAAGAATGGTCACCATAGATCTCAATCAGTCAAACAAAAATCATAATAAACTGAGAACTAGTGGCGTATTTCACAATGCAGAAAATGACTGATTTACGACGAAATTTATATAAATGAGGAGAGTTATATAAAAATGAATTTCAATTAATTTTCAAACGAATTTTTATAAAAATGAGGCTCAAATAACAGTGATGGATTTGAATTATAATTATAATTCAATTTAAGTGACAAAAACGAATAATCTCAAATCCCAATACCTATCAATCAACAAATCATAATACATCATAAAATTTCAACACATTTCACAGATTAGAAAGTGGATTGATAGGCTGGTTATTATACACCAAGGATAATTTCATATTAAAAAAATATTGCACATTATTTTCTTTTCTTTTTCTTTTGATTTAAGAGCACCCTGACCACGCATAACCAAAGCTTGGATTTTTAAATGAGGTCAGTCGCAGCTTAAATTGTAAGTTATCTCATAACCATGCATAACCAGAGCTTGGATTTTTAAATGAGGTTAGAGACATGCTTATGTATCAATTATATATTTTATCATTTTCAGCTTTAAATATGAAAAACTCCCCAGTATATACAACCAATATGAATGATAGAAATGTGATAGGTACAGAAATGGACTGTGAAATAAATTTCTAAATTAATTATATTATGAAATATGACCAATTGTACCAGGATTATTGAAAATTTTCAATTGACACTAATTCTGAAAAATAACATAACCACAATTCCATCACAAATATTTTCACTGTTTATTCAAGATGATTTTTTTTAAAAAAAATATTAAACTCTCCATATTTATAAAAAATTTTATCATGGATGGCAGAATGATGATAGATAATGAGTATGGTCGTGAAATAATTGCCAGTTCAAAGATATTATAATAAATATTCAACCATCATGAAAATCTAGATAAAATCTCCTCTTGTTGTGAAATATATTGCAATCATAATTCATCACAATTTCAGATTCTGATATATTTTGATGAATTATAAATACAGAACAATTTGGATATTGATTTCAATTTCTGAATGAATAAAACATAAATAATCTTAAAATTGAAAATTAATTACAAGAGGAATATAAAGAGCTATACAGGACAAGAGTGATTAAAATATATACAAAAAAAAATTCAGCACATCTGATACCAAATGTAGTCTCCCTCCCAAGGATTTTAATTGTACCCTGATGGACCATCATGGACATCTCAGACCAAAGAAATTTAAACACAAACCCAGCCAGACAAATTTTGCACATTTATTTGTATAACGCAAAAAAAATGTATGGATCTATACAAGGTGAAAATTTGAATCTCAGTACAGATGGGTGAAACAAATATAAGCACTTATGATACCACTTGTTCTCGCTTTCTCGAGGATTTTACCAAGACAATGGAAACAAACTATGATATCACAGACAACAGAAATTTAAAGCCCAAGCAGACAAATCAAACAATAAGCAATTATCTAAGAACAGTATCAGAGCAGTGCAGAACACAATATCACATCAGACTTGTCTGGGGATGGTCACATAAGAACTTTCATGATCCAAGATTAGAACTACCGTTTATTTGAAATCATTTGAGGAATATGAAAAATCTCTAGATTCAATGAATCGATCACACCAAATTATTATTTTCATATTCAGAATATGTGTGTGATTCAATAAATCAATAATTTCAAATGATTTTAAACAAACAAATACTTAAATCATATAACCATGAAATAACAGAGAAATTCAAGACCGGATTTTCAAAGAATTTTCACAAGAATTTTCTGACAAGTCCCCAAGAAATTTCAGATCACCTACATCAATTTTGTGAGATATTCATGATCCAAAGAATAAAAATAATTTATTTGAAATCATTTGAATCAATGTCAAATTTTGAGATATAATGAATCAGTCACACAAGGTTAATAATTTCAAATTTAGGAGGTGTGTGATTATTCAAAATATTAATAATTTCAGATGATTTCAAACAAACAAATTCTAACCATGATGATCATGAATAACAATGATTTTCAAGATGTATCACTGAGATTCTAGACAATTTAAAATTTCCAAGCCAATCTGAAAAACAATGAAAATATCACTACTGATAAATAATAGAGTGCTGTAATGAGTGTAATATTTCAAGCTTTTCTAAAATGAATTAGAGGAATCTCAAAACAGCAATGATGTGTGAATTTCCATTAGACTTTCAGATCTTCAAAAATTTAGAATTCAAATTAACAGTGTTCAAGATATGACAAGAATACATCAAACACTGTTATGAATTCAACAATCAGAAACTAAACTTCAAAACAATTGTAGATATTTACAAGTATAAATACAAGGTCTGGAGATGATTAAAATATCAGAATTATATTCAACTAAGGCAAATTTCCAGAAAATATGAATTCTACAATTTGAAGTTTAAGAAGTACAGACAATGAAGAATATGGCAGTGTCAAAAAAAAAAACAGAAGGAGATAAAGGTAGGAATAAAAACAGAAAATAAAACAAACAAAGAGAATATACAAAGGTGAGTTTAAAGATCATACCAGAATCCAATGTAAAGCAGAATCTCTAACTCAACAGATCTTGGCCTAAGGAACTGTAAATGACACAGAATTTAAGACAATCTTGATTTCAAATTTCTTTTCAGCACAGCAGTTCCTCAGCCACCTTCGGTACCTAACAGTTTATAGAATCGAGTGGTCTAACAAAGTTTGTAAAACCACTCACAGTTTTATTCATAGCTTTAGGTACCCAAACCTGCTTATATAACAATCCGTTAGAATCAACTAGAGTACCCTTTGTAACCCAAATTTGTTTATTTTTTCCAAAAATCATTTTATTTCTTTTCGGGATCCAAAATGAATTGTTATCAAACCAATTCTTATCTCGATTGTGATTCAAAAAACTTTTGGAATTTTTAAAATTCAAATTTTCAGAATGACTCTTCTTGAAGCAGTTTGAAGAGTTTTTGAAATCACAAGAGTTCAAACTTTCAAATTCATTTCTTTTCTCAAAACCAAGACCATTTTTATGACCAGAAGAAAATTGATTTTTCAACAACATATTCAAAGATTTTTCACCAATTGAAAAGCGTTTCAAACTCAATTCAAGATTGTTGATTTTAGATTTAAGTTCAGAATTCTCTTTCATTAGATTCGAACAATGATTAATGTTGATCTTTCTCTTTTCAGTATCATTCTGTTTCAAAATCAAATTTTCGTTTTCAAGCATTTTAACTTTGGTCTTGGATTCAAAGATCTCTGATTCAAATTTAATTTGTTTTTCAGATTCAAGTTTCTTGAGATTTTCAATCTCTTTTTCAAGCTCACTCAAAATCAGATCTGTTTTCAACAAACTATTACTTTCAGCAATTTCAAGTTTGGAATTTTCGATAGTCTTAAAATTTTTAAATTCCTTTTGAAAAAAATTGTTTGCATTTTTCAACTCAATCTCGTTATCTTTTAATACTAGAATTTCTTCTTCAAGCCTTTGAATGTTATTGTTGAGATGAACGAGATCTGTTTTTAATTTCAAACAATTTTCACAATTAGAATTTTCAAATTTCACAACATTTTCAAGTTTTAATTCCAAACAATGAATTTTGCTGGTCAACTCATGATTTTCAGTTTTCAAAGATTTGTTTTTAGATTGGAGTTTATCAACATATTTCGTTAAATCAAGACACATGTAAACCAAATCTTCATATGAGAGATTTTTTGTTTTAGCATTTGTTGATTCTCCATCATCTGATTCATCTGAAGTTTCATCTACATGACTTATTAAGCATAGATCTGAATCAGAGTTGACATTCTGGGGTTTTGAGCTGTTGTCAGATTTTCCATACAACTTGTTGAGAGTTCTCCAAATTTCCTGTGCAGATAAATAATGACAGATAAGATTAAACTGTTCAGTGCTAAGATAGTCAAATATACTTTTCATAGCACGAGCATTGAAATTAATATCTACACTATCAAACCCATTGATAATAACATCCCAACATTTAATATTAACAGATTTTAAATAAAATTCCATTTTGGATTTCCAGTTTAAAAAATCTGTTCCATTGAAAATAGTAGGAGATGAACTGGACTGACTCTCTATCGACTGACAACTAGGAATCACCATTACTCTAGAGTTAACAGAATACCTTGCTCTGATACCACTTATTGGATCTAGATTAACCCTAGAGGGGGGGGGGGTGAATAGGGTTTATCACAGTTTTTAACTGAATTAAAATTCTAACGAGATATTAAAATAATAAATAGATCACAGATTATAGCAGAAACAGAAATGCAGAAAATCAATCACACACAGATATACCCAGCTTCGGCAAAACCCTGCCTACTGCTGCATTTCTAAGGTTTCTACTAGGTGATAGAACAGATCCCGCATACAAGACCATGTACACTCGCAAACCCTGCTCCTATTCTAACCCTACGCTCAAATCCCTAGACTGACCAATATCCACTCGATCAGATTTCCCCTGATTACAACCCCGTAATCAGTAACCCAGATTTTACAGACTCTGAAACTGTCAGTTACCCTTAACTGAATCCTAGAATTTTACAGACTTCTAGAAACTGTTTGATCGATTTTACAACACAATTTAAAATGACACAAAGTAGAAACAAAATTAAAACCCTAGGAATTAAAAACAAAGGGTCATCCCCTTATTAAAACACTTGGCTAGGTTTAACCCCATTAGGCCGGCCCCTTTCCTTTTTTATTTAGCTCGATGTCTCTTATCCTCTGAGAAAAAATGGCGGCCGATATCAAACTAGGGTTTCTTCCCAAATCGAATCGCTTGCTTCTTGGAACTGAATCTCTGTGCCGTCGAGTTGTCGTGGCTTTCTGATGCTTTCTTGCTCACTGATTTGTGGCTTTCAGGCGATTGAAACTCTTGTGAAAATTGTGAGTTATTCGAATTTTGTTTCTCTGATTGCTCTTGATTTTGTTGTTGGTTTTCAATGCTTTTTAGCCGATGATGTAATTGGTGTAAATATAGGATTATAAAATCCTAAATCACACTCTGATTTCGCAAGAATGACTTGGCTGATTTGCGGTTTCCTCTTTTGAATTCTCTGCATTGATTGTATTGCTGTGTGATTGAATTATTTCCAGAAAGTGAATTTCACCCCTTTCGTGATATTTGAATGGATTAGCTCGGCTTAAATGACTTTCCCTTTTTTTTTGTTGATATTCTTGGCTTTGATAAATTCTGATGAATGAAATTCTTGCCACACAAAAGAAATGTTCTTTGTAGCATTTATCGAATTCACTGATTGATAAGTTGCCGAGATAATATCTTGTCTGAACTTGATTTTCTGAAAATAAATCCCTTGCTGATTTTGCTCAAAATCCTCCTTTTTGAATTTTCTTGTTGCCTTGTATGATTGAGAAAAAACTTGCCATAAATCATGATTGAATTTATTGCCTTGTGAATGACTTTCTGAAAAAAATTCTTGCCGTCTTTGTGAAGCATGACTGCTGAAAGATTCCTGGAGACAAAAACATATTATTTCTTGCCAAAAAAAACAACATGCCCCTTGGGCTTGATCACTTAGCTTGCTATATCCATTTTAAAAACTGCTCCATTTTGCACTACCCATGCAAACACGCTTGATCTGGTTAATGTCCACTTGGAAAAATAAATACTCCATGTACATGAAGTAAACATGCAGCTTTGTATTTGTGCATGTTCATCATGCTGTACTGAACCATGCAGACATTTTTGTGCACTATTTTGTTTCACCATGTATTTGTATATGCACATAATACACCTGTTTACTTCTTGCTGCTTTGATATGCATTGAAATGTAGTTTGGCATTGTTGTTGCTTCGTCCATTCTCTTTGTACTGATCTATTTGGTTTGTGCACCATGTCACCCCATGCATTTGAACCAATGCTTTATGCTCCATGTACTTGAAATATATGATCTGCCGTGACACTTTGCTTGTCTCGACCATATTTTGGCCTGTTTTGTTGAGCTGTCTCGACCATGTTGAGCAGTCTCGACCATTTGAACTTAAGCTGAGCCATGTTGATCTGCCATATAAAATATAGTTGATGTTCCATGCAAATCACTAGATTTTGAATGATCTTGCCATGTAAATCACTTGACACTGATCTGCCATGTAAGAGCAGATTTGCCATGTTTATTTGCTATGATCTGCCATGATTTACAACCTGTTTATGCTGATCTGAAATTGAACCTGATATGCCATGTTATATATTGTGATCTTATATTGCCTTATGTATTATCTTGATTAAGTTGTCATGTTGATGGTTTCATTGGTTTCATGTTTGCTTTGATCCTTTGAGCTGCCATTTTCTCTGATTATTTCACTTGCATATTGAATCTTTTACTTGCATGTATATTGGCACTGTCCCCTTTGAGCATGCTGAGGTTTCTTTGTATTATTGTGTATTATTTGGGCTGCTCCTTGTTGCACTGAGTTGAGCAGGTCCACGTGGCTACTCCTTAGTTGCACGCTGATTGGCGAGGCAGTGCACACGTGTATAAATATACACATGTGTATATGCAGCCATCAGACAAATTTTCCTGTCCCAGCACTGTATATACATACTGTCTACCTTGTGGTATTTACAGTGTATCACTGTGAATATCACAAGCTGTCTAGACACAGATTGATGATTTTACAAATCAGATTAAGTCAGAAAAAGGATGAGAAACACACCAGAAAACCGAGGCAAATAAAATTTTTGAAATTAAAAATTATATTCGCATGTGTTCAGTATTATTTCTATTGCAGTGTACTGTGTGTGTGTTCATGTATATGACAGGTATGAAGACTGGACTGACTGAAGGATACTGTGAAGACTGAAGAATGAAGTCAAGAACAGTGTCAGTTAAAGAGTGTTTGTAACAGTGTATGTATAGATGAAAATGTACAACTGAGTGTAAAATGTGTATGAGTGTTGAATGAGAAACTGTGAGTGTGAAACGTATTGCAATGCTGAGATGTACAGTGGAGTATAAAATTTGTACTGTTTGAACATTGAAATAAAATATTCTATTTAAATAAAATACTGTTTGAATATTTAAATTCGTGTACAGTAGTATTCTGTTTAAATATAAATATTATATTCCTGTCTGTGATGTATATTAACAGTACGATATCAAACACATTTATAATATATATTTATTTGGTTGTTATCATCAAACAAAAATCATATAATAGTGTATACGACTACGTCATATACAACATTTGGAACCAAGGCGGATGGCTCGTTAAGATTGTGTGTGGACTATCGTGAGCTGAACAAGGTGACAAAGAAGAACAAGTATCCGTTGCCAAGGATAAATGACTTGTTCGATCATCTTCACGAAGCCAAAGTGTTTTCTCAGATGGATTTGGCAATGGGATTTCACCAGTTGAGGGTGGATAAGGATAGTATGCCAAAGACTGCTTTTAGGGCACCATCTGGTTTCTTCGAATGGTTGGTGATGCCATTCGGGTTGACTAACCACCAGCATATTTTGTGGATCTTATGAATAGAGTGTTCAGAGATCAGTTGAACAAGTTCGTGCTTGTGTTCGTGGATGATATTCTGGTTTACTCCAGAAATGAGGAAGAACATAAGACGCACTTGAGAGTTGTGTTAGAGATCTTGCGGAAGCATCAGCTTAAGGCTAAGTTCTCAAAGTGTCACTTCTGCAAGGATGAAGTGAGGTTCTTAGGTCATGTAGTTTCTGGAAAAAGGATAACGGTTGACCCCGCTAAAGTTGCAGCAATGCAGCACTGGGATCGACCTAAGAATGCGACGGATGTTCGTAGTTTCCTTGGGTTGGCAGTATATCATCGACGGTTTATCAAGGATTTCTCCAAAGTAGTTGCACCGTTGACAGGATTAACGAAGAAGAACCAAGTGTTCACATGGGATGCAAAGTGTGAACAAGCGTTCGGATTCCTAAAGGAGAGATTGATGAGTGCTCCTGTGTTGACCATTCCAAGCGGGAATGAAGAGATGGTGGTATATACCGATGCATGTGGTACTGGACTTGGAGCAGTACTAATGCAAAAGGATAAGGTTGTGGCCTACGCGAGTCGGCAGCTCAAGCCGCATGAGAAGAATTTCCCAACTCATGATTTGGAGTTGGCGGTGATTGTGTTTGCTCTGAAGATGTGGAGACATTATCCATTGGGATTTCGATTCGAGATGTTTACGGATCATAAGTCATTGAAGTATCTTTTCTCCCAAAAGGATTTGAATCTTCAGCAGTAAAGATGGTTAGAGTTTCTAGCGTCATATGATTTTGGCATAGCCTATACTCCGGGCAAGGGTAACGCAGTTGCAGATGCGTTAAGTCGAAGACACGCAAGTTTGGGAGTGATGTTTTCACAATGGAAGCCTCGAGTACTTGGCAAGGTTCGATTTCAGGCCAAGGTGTGAGTTGGAACCTGAAATGTTGGCAAGCTTGTCGATAAGACCTACTCTTATCGAAAGGATTTGCGAGAGCCAAAAGAAAGATGCGAAGCTTGCCGAGTTCATTCAGAAACTGGAACCAGAAGATAAAGAGTTCGAGGTCAATCGAGAAGGTTGGCTTCGAAAGCAAGGGCGATTAGTTGTTTCTGATATCGACGGATTGAGGGATGAGGTTCTGAGAGAATGTCATCACTCGAAGTTGACGATTCATCCCGGTGGCAATAAGATGTATCAGGACATGGAGAGAGTATACTACTAAGAAGGGATGAAGAGAGATATTGGAAAGTTCATTTCCAAGTGTATGAACTATCAGTTGGTGAAAGCTGAACAGAAGAAGACGAGTGGTTTGCTTCAGCCTTGGAAGTTCCTACGTGGAAGTGGGAGCAAGTATCGATGGATTTTATCGAAGGACACTAGTATAAAACTGCTTATTTGCGTCGTCTTATTTGCGATGGTTTAGCTAAAAACAGTAGCACATAGGGTTATGTGCGACTGGTCTAGCTACGAACCGTAGCATATTGTTAGGAAAATGATGTAGAAGACAAATTTGCGATGGTTTTGTTTAAAACCGGTAGCAAATATTTATAATCTGCGATGGTTATATATAAATCCATGGCAAATAAAATGGGATTGGAATTGAAGAAGTTTCATTTGCAACAGTTAAATATAAATCAGTCGCATATACTTTTATTTGGGTCCGTAAACTAAACCTTTTTTTAATCAAACAAATTAGCTTTCTTCCGCCGGTTTTGAACAAAATTAGATCTCCATGAGGTTTCAAACATACAAAATTAAGTTTCCACCATATTTCGATCGGGCGAAATCCCGCCTTTATCCTCCAGATCTGTTTCGATCCCATCTATCTCCGACCCGACGTCTTCGATCTCCTCAGAATCGGCGTTTCAGATCTAGGTATGTGATGTATTAAAGCATAATATTATGTTAATTAGATTAAATATTTTGATGTCAATTAAATTAAAACATAATGTTTTGATCTCAATTAGGTAAGTGCAGTTAACTGGACTAGTTTAAAGCATGATGCTTTGATGCCAATTAGATCAAATGTCTTAATGCTATCTCAAAAACAAACTGCACTAAAACTGTGGATACACACATTTTTGTTGTTCAAGAGATGTTATTTAAATATATGATTGCTTTGATTTGTGTAAAGCTATGTTGTAGGCATCTTATATAATGATTTCCGTTGTTGTGATATGCAAATATGAATGATGTTCGGTGCATGAATATTGTTTGTTTATATGCTCATATGGTTAAAAACCTCAGCGAGTCGAATTAAAGGTAGAAGCCGTGAAGCAAAAGACATCATCTTCATGAAAATATCAGATTTACTGGAGCTGTACTTTGATATTAGCTAAGTGAATTTAATAAATTAATGCCTGTAGGATGATAATCTAGTTTTCCAAAATAGTCGTGACCATGCAAATAGAAGACAGATTTGAACAAAATTTGGTTGGCATGTCAAAATTATATTTCTACAATTTTTTTTACAAAAAGCCATTTTTGGTTGGCATGTCAAAATTATATATGTAGTGTGTACAGCTCATTTATCCATTTTGACGTGTATTTTTCTGTTAGCCACCACATACAAGCCACCACATGCAACTAGGCATTTCCCTGGTTCTTTACTTTCTTTTATTCTGTTTTTGTACTAGCCAATTTTGAACAATATATCCCTAGTGAATTAAGTTCCTTTGCTTTGTTTTTTACTAGCAGACTTCAAAAGATACACCACTTATTCCACATGCAATGTAAAACAAACCCATGTAGAATGTATTTTTTCAAAATGCCTATATAGATTTTGAGAATATAATAAATTTGTTTAAATTTGTAAATTTGGAAGGAAAAAACATTACTTTTTGTTAGGCATGGATTCCTAGCCTCATTTATATAACAAGGACATTTGGAGGCTTTGTTGCAGAATATGACATATTAACCTTTGTTTATTCTGTTTGGCAGGGCAGATGATAAATGAAGAGTCTTAAAAGAGCTGGAGAAGGAAGCCAAAGTATACTGGAATGCGAAAGATTGATTGCCTTCAAGGGCATGCAAATCTTATTCTTAGATACCTGTAGTGGATCATCCTGATAGAACACAGGAAAAATTCCATATCTTTTACACATGGCATGATACATTTTGGTTCAGACAGTAAAGACCGATATCAACATTGAGACTGACTTGGCTTATGCTCTTAAAGTTAGAGAATGTCCTCAGTTGTTGTTCCTTAAAAGGAAGCAAGATCTTGTACAGAGAGAAAGGTAAAAAGTTACAATTTTTTTTAACATTCTATAAGTACTTACCTTGCATCTGAATGGACATAATTTAGGTTTTCAAATGAACTGTTATATATGATTGCACATTTCTATTACAATGGAAGAGACCTACCTGGATATATGCTGCAGTAGTTGCTCCATTTTGAATTCGTTGGCCTTAGATCCTTTTCGCTATCAGTTCAATTTGCTAGCAGTTACCTAAGTATGAGTGATGCATCTATATTTATGAAGGTTGTGTATTGTGTAAATGGCCTGAAGTATGAGTATGGAAACATGAGCAAGTGGCTAGTGACGGGACAAATGACAAATCGGTCATCGGACAATTTGCTAATATACAGGTCTGAGTCAATAAAATATTTCATTTTAGTAAATTAACATTTACTAATATTTCATGGGACAACATTGGTCAGATTTTCTTCTCTATTTCATTTTAGTTATCCTAGTTAGTATCATCACCTATGTCGAGCTCAATTCCTTTGTTTTAATATTCTTTGTCCACATATGTCGAGCAAATGATCAAAATTTTGACTACTGGAAGATTGCAGATGATACTTCTTTTGAATTTTCATAAGTTTCTATAGTATCAGAAAAGTCACACCTAAAGTTGATTGGGGGAAGGTCATATGGCATCAAACTATAGTACAAAAATTTAGCTTTACAGTATACTGAGCCATAACACTACATGAACACCATGATTTGTGCCCACGCTTTTCGCTCTCTTGTTTTCTTGGTTCTTAATTTTCTTTGTTTCTGAAATCTATATATGACCTTTCTGAAAATGGTTTACTCCTATTATCAGTCTTATTTCTGGGCGCTTCTTCATATAAACTTCCCCATAACTTATCAACTGATAAAGAAATGGCTGTACTAACGGTAATGCTAGCGCCATGATGAAAATTTGCAGATCTGTACTAATAACCATGGATGCAATAACAACAGGCAGCATGGATCCATATGACCTGAACGTATGCATAAAAAAACATGGCTCAATTTATTTAGAATCTTTTTGAATTATATGCAAGAATAATAGAGATTAATCAGAAATAAAGATACATATACATGCTATCTCAAACCACCAGCTTGGACTGATACTGTCTGTAAACAAGGCAGCACTCGTGGTTAATAAAAATATATTGTTAGACTACTTACGTAGTTACCTTATCATCTTGATGCATAGCCATAACTATATGCTATTTACTGAGCCATAGCACCAACCACAAAAAACAGGTTAATATCATAAGGATCAGTAAACTGAGCCATAGGCTCAATAAGCTAAGCCATCGGCTCAGGTAAACTTATACTGTAGATATGACTTTTATTTTTAATCCCCTCAAATCAGTAAAGGAATGAACACATATTTATATATGTCCTTTTTTATGACTAATCGATTATAATACTGTGGGAAAATCATATTACGTGGAGCACTAGATGCATTAACTATGGTATACGCCTCCTGCCTTTTACTTGGGTTCCCTTGCTAATGAAATCGGGCAACAAGATTTAATATATAAATTCATGGACCTTGCCAACTATCAGGACACTTTAAATTCAAAGAGAGGTGCAGCTTTTGGATTTTCCAAGATAGCGAAGCAAGCTGGTGATGCCCTCAAACCACACTAGTGTTCATTGATCCCTAGACTCGTCTGATACTAGTATGGCCCTGAAAAAATCGTGCAGGATGCCATGGAACACATCTGGTAGTCAATTACAGCAGAACCTTAAAAACCATTGATGAATATATTGACCTCGTCATTGAAGATTTGCTGCTCCAATCTGGATCTTGGGTGTGGCACTCACGAGAAGCTTCTTCTCTTGCTATTGTAGATATTATTCAGGGATGCAAATTTAATCAGGTTTCTAAGAATCTGCAAAAAACATGGATGACGAATTTTCGTGATATGGATGACATAAAAGAAGCAATCTGTTATGATGGTGATAGCTTATGTTGTTCTGTCAGCTCGTTAACCATTAGACTTTGTGATGTGTCACTAACCGAAGATTCAAATTCTAGTGAGACCATGAATATAGTTTTACCCCTCTTGCTTGTAGAAGGAATAGTGAGCAAAGTGTCTAGCGTACAGAAAGCTGCTATAGCAATTAGTCATGAAATTATCAAAGGGTGCTGGGACTGCCATTTGTCCTCATTTGCCTGATCTTGTTTGTTGCATGTTAGAATGTTTGTCAAGCTTGGAAGATGAAAGACTTAATTATGTGTAGATGCATGCAACAAATGTTGGAATTCAAGTGGAAAAGCTAGAAAATATTCGAGTTTCAGTTGCAAAAAACTCACCTGTGTGGGAAACTCTTGATCTTTACCTTAAAGTCATTGACTTGAGTTCATTGGGTAATTTGTTTCCATGTCTGGTTCAGTTGGTTAGATCAGGGGTTGGCCTTAACAGTAAGTCTGGTACTGCTAGTTTCATCACTTTATTAGTTCAAAAGGCGACCAGTGACATCAAACCATACTCTAGTATGCTGTCAAAATTAGTATTTCAAGTTGTGCTAGATGAAAGGAGTGGTGCTGCAAAACGAGCTTTTGCTACTGCGTGTGCCATAATTCTGAAGCATGCTAATTCATATCAGGCCCAGAAATTGATCGAGGGCACTGTTTCTTTGCATTTGGGTGAAAGAAATTCTCAGATTTCATGTGTTGTCCTTCTGAAAAATATTCAAACCTCGCAGCTGATTTAGTTAGTGTATATCATGCCACAATCTTGCCTGTTGTATTTAGTTAGTGGAAAGCAACAAGATGACATGAGAAAAAACATGGACTTGATTCATATTTTAATATCTATATATTGGTTTCCCTGTAAAATATTCAAGTTCTTGTATTTTATCATGATGTATTATGTAGGTAGGTAAATTTTTTGTGTTCTTTTACTTCCCAAAGCAACAATTTAAAAGCCACAATATATGAACCTTGTCGCTAAGTTATAATTAGAAAAGCAAATAAATATTACATGTTAAATTAAAAAAAACTTTTACTTGGGTCCACTAACTATGGTGTCACTGTCGATTTGTGGAGCACTAGATGCATTCTTGCAGAAATGTATGCTGGCAAGCCTACAATGCCTGGAAGAACAGAGGTATAGTTCCGTTTATCTTCTGCTACTACAGTGTTGTTCACAGTGTGTTCTACCCTGCAGCATTTAGCTTAGGCCATGAAGTTTTGTTTTATTCTCTCATGATTAAGATGATAAAATTTAATGGCTAGGCTTTAGCATAATATACTATAAGCGTCTAGTAGCTTTTTTGTCCACTCATTCAGGTGGAGTAATTGCGCAAAATATTCAAGCTATGTGGTTCACCATCAAAAGATTACTGGAAAACCTCGAAATTGCCACACGTTACCTTTTTCAAACCACAACAACCATGTAGACGATGTGTACCAGATACATTTAACGAGTTTCCTCCTTCAGCATTGTCACTCTTGGACACCCTTCTTTCTATAGATCCAGCAGATCGTGGAACTGCTGTTGCTGCTCTTAAAAGTAAGGTATGTGTATGTATGCATGTAGTATGCATGTGGATGACTTGTTCAATTAACAAAAAACTTGATTTTTTACATTCTGTTATAAGATGTTACTGTTCCTATACCATTTATTTTTTTAATAACTGCTTACAAAGAAGGAACTTATATTAATGCATATACATCAACAATACTTCCCTGGTTAAATACAATTTTTCTCTCTACTTGTGTTTTTGGTTATGTTCAGAACTGTATATACATATCATGCTGCATTCGGTGTCCATATGAAATTTCTATGTCGTTTCTAATGTCAATCATTATTGTATATCTGTTTCTAGGTTTGCTTTCTTTCTTGTAAACTAATTTTTAGAACTCTAGTTGTCTACTTGTGTTGTTTTGCCCATAAGCTTAATGTTAAATGACATCGATAATTGATGTACCAGCTTTCTTTTTTGATGTTAAAACTCTGACTTTGTATAAGCTAGTTAAAAATCGATGTGTATTTTTTTAATAGTGGGAAAATATGTTTTTATTGACCAAATAAGGGGAAAATGTTAGAGTTTATGCCCTAGAGGCAATCCATTTGATGAGATTGATAACACTGTTGATGTTATTATTTTATTTCGAATAAAATAATATTCTATTATGTTATATTTACTGCGTAATATAAATAATAATTTAATAGAAGTCCTAAGAATAATAATACGGAATTATATAGTTCGAGTAAGACTGAACTTGAGATTATATGATGTGATAAGTATTATAATTCCTAAATGTCCCTAGTCGAGTTTTATTGTTTATATAGGACAACAATAAAGCGTTGAGACTAGTATATTGATTGACTGATGATCACATCTCATTGATCATTAATATACATGGTATTAAAGTCAAGATATAAATACATATTAGAGAATAGCGTATTGGGCTGACCCGCCGTGAGATAACTCCATGGAATATAATTAACAATATCATAAGTTATTCTCATAGTGACAGTGATGTAATGGTCCTCGGACCTGAAATCATTATAATTTTATTCGAGGATATTTGTGTTTTGATATCATCTAAAGTTATTCGTAACAGAGTAATGATAACGGTGATTGTTGGATACATCTCGAATCGAATATAAATTATGAATGATCTAGATGGAATTTAACCCTGCAATATATTTGTGGTGATATCCATGAGCCTCTTGTTTGAGTGAGACTGTAAAATGCATGGCCGGGCTCAAATATTGATTTGTTTTGAACAGTCTACTCATCGATCAAGAAAACGGATTAAATTATAACGAGGATGATACGATCCATGCCTCTAGTTTAATCCTGGATATTTTGGTTAAAATGATTATATTACATTGAGACACTGGTCACAGAACAGGCTGTATCGAATTATTGATCTTATTATAACTTGGGTAACAGCGACGCATTGCTAGATGCCAATCACTGTTTATGATTTTAAATTCGATTTAAAAACATTGCCAACGTTGTAATAACCTATAGGGTCACACGCTTAGAACATTGCAAGGAGAATACTGTTTTGATTTTGGGTAAAATAAATTAAATATCAACCGTTGATATTTTTCGGTTGAAATAGTAAAAAGAATTGTTCCTTGTTTAAATGAGCACATGTGTTTAAATATAAGGATATACTTCTTTTATAAAAACACGGGTATTCATTTTATAATCAACGACTTTTAGAAAGAAAACCCTAGGTCAAAAACTTAAGAATGGCGGCTAGCACCGTTGAGTTTCCCCTTTCTTCGATCTGTTTGACAATTCGATGATGATGTTCGCGTGGATAACTATAGAGACCAGGGCGATTACGTCACAGTTTGATTCGATCCAATCTCCAGCGAGGATCTTCAATTGAGTAAATTTGGGGATAATCGATTTCCTAAATCTAAGGTACGATTTTATTCGATCTGTTATATCGTAATAGATCTTGTTAGGGTTATTTTCCGCTGCAATATCGTCTTGTAAACCCTAATTGAACCTTCAATGGTATCAGAGCTATGGATTTACGATATTAATAGATTGAGTTTAACTGAATCATGCGTGAATCACTTGCTTATTAAATCTGGGTTGGTGATTAAGGACTTTCGATTTTGAATTTAAGCTTTAGTGAATGCCCCTTTGATTACTCATCTTATACTGTTATAGTAATGACCGTGATATTGAAATTTCAATGCTTTGTTTTAAGATGTGTTAGACACACTTATATGATTCAGTTAAAGACATAAAACAAAGTTTTGTTATGACTTGAAATTTGTCATCCAGAATAAGATTTGTTTATGGTTTAAATTCGAAAACCTTTCAAGATTGATATCTGATATCAATACCATCTCTAATGTCTATTCTGCTAATTTTTCAAAAAGTATTAATTGTTTTAATAAAATTGGTTTAGTGGGTTTAATTTTGAATTGAACCTCTTGTATTTGAATACTGTTATATAATCATCTCTGTTATGATTGAATCTGGAATTATTAGCAATGTCACAAAATGGATCATTTTGTTTTATTGCTGATTAGGAGAGTGGTTTAAAACCATTTAAATTATATGAAATGTTCATTCAAATCAGAATTTAAAATTTGATCTTGATTCTATTTGAACTGTACTGGTATTAATACTATTAAATTCTGTATACACTGATTTTGATTAATATAGTATACTGGACTGTTTATACGTACTAAAATCACAATCAAAGTGTTTGATTAATTAGTTTATACGTCCAGATATTATTATATTTTTCTTTTCTTTGATAAAATTGGTTTCACTGGTTAATGAATCAGTAAGAATGAATTTTCATATAATGAAATCATCCAAATAGAGATTTGTTAAGACAAATTTTAGATTTGATATTGATATCTGGAAATGAAACCAAAACCAGTTTGGTTTTTGAGCATTATGATCCTAATTATGTTATATATATATATATATATTGATCTTAAGAGGTAAATAATTGATAATAGATTTGATTGAATAGTAGATTCAAAATCAAATATTCTGACTTTGAAATTTCATGATATTGATCATGGATACTTAGTGTACCTCAGTGATAAAATTTTATACTTACCTTTTTGGTCCTTTATTTGATATATATATATATATATGGATATTAAAGCTGAGTGATTAACTAGGAATTAGTTCATTGTTAATCTGAAATCTTTTCACTATCAACATGAAATTGTTTCATTATTTATCTGTGAAAAATATTTCACTGTTATAAGGCAATTTGTATTTGATACATATACAATTTTTTTTTGTAATAATTCAGATTAGAGATACTAGCTTAGTTAGTATTTCTAATTGATGAAACTTGTAATCAGGTAGTATAATCAAAATCTAGTTTTGATTTTTTCAGGCAAACCATATCCTTTTAAATCAGATTTAATGATACATTTAAGACTGTTAATTTATATATTTACATTATATAATGGATCTAATGTATTTTATATGAACAGACCTATTTGATTGCATTTGTGTAGTTGTATGAATCTTGACATTTGTACATACAGGCTTGTAACATCTTTTGAATGTCAAACATGTTATAGTTTTGCCAACTTTGTTAGACGAGCATTGTATATATATACATATATGGGTGCACATACAATTGAATATGTCCTGGTTTCGAAACAGATTCAAAACAGATTACATGAATCTGTTGTATTATGACACGGCATATATGTATAAAATAAAATGGTGATTGAATATCACAAATCTGATTTGTTAACTCTTCTTCCATGTGCATTGTATAACAACTATTGTTTACAAATCCTAGTGATAAAACATATTCATATTTTAAAGTATCTGAATACATAATGGAATAGACTTGCCTGATCAAATTTACAACCTCTTAAATATGATTTAAGATTCATATTTAAAACAATGTGCAGATCTGAAACATGATTGTTTAAAACTCAGCAATGATTGTTTGATATTTAGGATGAGATCCAATACACGATTTTGAAATTAATTGAATAATTACCAAAGTATTTGCTAAGTTAAAATAGTTTAATCTAGCATATCCACTGGTATAAGTATACATATACATATGCATGTATATTTATATATGTAACTCGGCAAATATGATCTGCCATAACCATAGGTATATACATTCTCAAAATCTGGACAGGGATTAACTATAATTTGATACTTGATCTATATTATGCAATTTAGTTACACAGCAATAAGCATGATACATATATCTTGATATGTAATTTGAGCATATATGTTGTTGGACCAAAATATACAAATTATACAGTACATGATACTGTCATTGTTTATGATATAGATGTAAAACTCTGAGCTATGTACAGACCTTATGTGATTAGCATCAGAAAGTTGCAAATGGTGTTCATACTTGTTATGATACCTACCATAGTGTTTGGAAATGAATGAATGGGTTTGAACCTGTCTTGAATACATATATTTGATATATGTTGTTGACTGCCTTATTTTATGGATGAAATGTCATCATTTAAAACGGATAAAATGGATCCCCTTTTGATCATAAGGCTAAGTATGGGCTGTGTGTATATATATATATACAATATATACACACACACACACACACACACACACACACACACACTCTTTAATGCAAATATGATTTGCATTATCGACCCCTCAAGTTTTGAAATACACTGTGTATATACATCATAAATAAATCTATTTGGATAAACTAGGTAAGTCGGTTTGAAAGAAACTGTAATAACCCGAAAATGCGAGCCAGTTTGAAATTTTTATTTCGGCAATTTTAGCGAATTTTGATTATTTAAAATAGATTATTTTAAATAATATCGACGAGAAATTTATTTTGAATATAATTCGACGTATATATTTATATGCGTCGTCGTTAGAATATAAATATTTATATATAATTATAAATAGAATTGAAAATGGCGCGGTAGTTCGATAATTCGATTTCAAACTTTAATTGAATGTACCGGGTGCAAAACAATCCGGATTTTAGTGAAACCAAAAATAATAGGATCTAATTGATAATACCTTTCCAACGAATCCGAAAAATCAAAATTTCGTAGCGAGAATCAAAAGATATGTCCAGTTGAAAATTCTGAATAGTCGCTATGGAATTCAGGCCCTTAAAAATAGACATTTTGCAAATGACTTCGGATTTCGACGAAACCACTTTTGTTGGATCCGCAGTGTCAAGTTATTGCTAGGTTTCAAATTTCATAATTTTTCGAATCAATATGTGAGCGTGGCAAAGGAAAACGCGTTTGACCAATTTCAATTGATTTTAATCGACTGGAAATTGGCCATTTTTCCAACGGTCTCGGAATTCGACGAAACTAGTTTTGTTAAGACCGTATCGTCAATACGAAGCTAGAAAATATTTTTCTAGAATTTTTAGAGTTAGTATGTGACCCCGGTAATTCGAAATGTACGTTTAAAATTCAATATAGCGATTTAAATGTAAATTCAACAGAAACTGATTGTAACGATCGAATCAACCTACGATACATATCCCATTGTGTTCAGAATAGGGGTAATATGCTATGGACGACAGGCGGTGGGCCTCGTTTAGAGGTCGTATGTAAAAGTCAACTTCTAGTGAATAAATTAATTAAATAAATTAAAAAAAACAAACTTTCTTCCCCTTTAACCCGCTGCCCCCCCTTTCTTCATTCGATTCAGTTTTTTTAAAAAAAAAGGAAAGACGATCGCTCCACCAGGGAGGCCGCCGCCGCGCCGAGCGCAGCCCCCCCCCCCCCCCAACGGCGCCGACACCCCCCTGCTTCCTCTCTCTTCTCTCCCATTTCCGATCACCCCAAATCGAACAGCACCCTACCTCGCACCCCTCCTTGCGCCGCCACCGATTTCCCCTTCCTCTCCTCCTCCGGCCTGCAGCAACACCGACTGTCCAGCTCCTCTCGCCGCCTCGTTGAAGTCCCCCACAGCCGGAGAATCCATCGCGAAATACCTCAGACGAACCCTATCGCCTCCTACCTCATTGAACAGTGAGTTTTTAGTTTTTTTTGTTAATATAAAATTCTGATTTTTAATTTATATGAAGGTAGGCTTATTATAACGATAAGTTTAGTTATTTTTATCATATAAAGAATTGATTTTTAATATGAAATCTTCATATATGTGGCAAATAGGAGAGGAGATGTTTTTGTTTGTATAAAAATATGATCTTTGCTTAGTAAAAATATAATTTTTATTATATGGGAATATTAAAAATATAATTTTTATATAAGGAAGATAATCAAAATATGATTTTTATATTTTTAAAGTATTAAAAATATAATCTTTACTATATAGAAATATTAAAAATATGATTTTTATATTTTTAAAGTATTAAAAATATAATCTTTATAGGATAGAGAATATAAAAATATCATCTTTGTATATGTAGCGAAATAAAAATCTGATTTTTATTTTATATACGTTGAAATCAAGTGATGATTTTTTTTTATAAAGGCGAAAACTTTATTTTTATAAAGGCGAAAACTTTATTTTTGAAATGGAATTTTTATCTATATGACACCAAAGTAAAAATATGATTTTTATATATTGAATAGCATAGTAAAAATTCGATTTTTAAATATATGAAGTGATTATAAAAATATGATTTTTAAATTGAAAGTGAATAAATAAAAATGTGATTTTTATTTTAAAGACATCAAAATATAAAAATGTGTGATTTCTATATGTAGTGGCTACGGGCAACAAAGGAGAAGAAAAGGCGAGAACGACGAAGATTTCCTGCATTAGAAGTGCCGTGGAGCTAGGATAGCTATCGGTGAGAATTTCTCACTCTTCAATTTATTTTCTAGTTATATATATATATACTAGGATGCAGACGGTGTTTAGTAGCACCCGACACAATCGTCCACAGACCATGGACTTGTTTGCTTGGCTGTTTGGTGATTGATTGCGATATTGGTTTGAATGTGGTTTGTGGTGTGGAAAATCGAATCGATAAATGGGTTAGGATTAGACGTGCGCCGTTATAAGGCGAAGGAGTAAGGCTAGGTTAGACTCTTACTCCAAATTTTGTGGTTTGCATAACGAAAGTGATTTGATTGATGTGTGAATGGCGTGGGCCTTCACTAGACCGGGGATAAGGCTAGGCCTCGTCCCGTTTCTAGTATCGTGCCGTTATGCCGCCGAAATTTTCTAAAATATGTTAGAAAAATAAAAATATCATTTTATTGAATAAATGAACTGAATAGAAATTCAGGTGTTAAAATAAAATGTTTTATCGTTAAAAATATAATTTTTAACGTGAAAATGGATAAATGAATATTTATAAACAAATCGGCCGATTTGTTTATATACACTGATTTGACTGATATCGATTGGGTCGATAAATTTTACACGTCGCCCAACTGTACAAATAAAATCTGTGTTTGATTGTTTGAAACCCCACACGGGTGTTGGGATGAAATTTGAAGTTCACTCATCCTGATTGATTAAATATGTCGATCGATTGATTGACAGGCTGTTATAAGCGTTAGATATCTATATTTGATGCTTATACAGTGTGGTGCACTTTGGATGATGGTTGATTGTTTATTATTGCTATTATATACATGTGTTGTATGGAATCCGTATAATTAACATTATATGGTGATGATTGGGCCTCATTCCAATCAGGAAAATAATGAATATTATAAAAGAAAATTCATGTGTTGAATATAAAAATAGTCATGTGTTGACGATGTTCATGTGTTGAGTGAAATATTTTATATAATAAAAATTTACATCTTTATCATATTTAAAATTAGAACTACTTCCCAGTAGAAGTCTAATTGAAAATCAAACGATAGATACCATAGTTTTATAAAATATTTTACATAACAAAAATAGTGATGTGTTGACAGTACTCATGTGTTGAGATTAGTCGTGGGTTGAAAAAAAAAAATATATTCATGTGTTGAATGGGATGAATATTCATTTGTTGAATAAAATAAAGAAGTTGTGAAAAATATAAAGCCGTGTTGATTAGTTTGGCGCCATTTTGACGTGAACGATATTTATATCGATTTCATTCGTTGTATAATGAATATTGAAAAACGATTTCGAAATGAACTAAATTGAAAACGATTTCGAAATGAATTGAATTGAAAACGATTTCGAAATGAATTGAATTGAAAACGAATTCAAATTGAATTGAAAGTGAATTGAAATGAATTCAAATTGAATTAAAATTTGAATTGAATAGAAATGAATTTTAAAACGGATTTATAAAGAAGAATTCAATTTTGATTTGAATTGAATATAGAAGTTGAATTGTTTCAGAAACGAATTTAAAACGAGTTATAAAATTCGTTTTAAATGGAAATCGACGAAATATATATTATATATATAATATAATGGCCTGAATAGAACGCGCCGCGCCGCGGCAGTTCGTGAATTTCGACCATTTATTTCAAACGGACATTGCGGGAGATCCGACCGTCGGATTCTCCTAAAACCGGAACCGTTGGGTTCGTATCGAAAAGAGCTTTCCAATGAATATTAGAAATTTGAAATCTAACGGTTGGATTTGAAATTATGTCCAAATCAAATTTGAAAAAGGTCGCTGTAAGTGCAGTTCGATGGCCGTTGATGGAAATCGACTGTACGGGCCTTGATAAAATTATTAAAAATATCGATAATTTGTGTAAAATTATAATATGTGAATTGGAAAGAATTGGGCTGGAAAATTCCACATTAGATGGTAAAAATAGATTTGTATCGAAATGAACTAGTTTTGAACTAGAATTAAAATCAATTTATTTTTGAAATAAATAAATTGAATTTGAAAGTGATTTTGAAAATAATCGATAATTTCCAATACGTGGATTGGACTGGAGCTGAATCGAAATTATCTTCGGAATATTTCGATGTTGGATTTCGTGACTAAACAGATTTTGTTATGGGAATTTGAAAGATATATTTTATATCGTTATTTCCAATATGATATTTGTTGGTTTCAGAATTTGATATTGAATATAAGCCGATATATTTTCTATTCAGAGCCTTGTATTTAATATCAAATGTGATTTGGGTTTGTCGTGAATCGTGTTTTGTATGACATTGGTTCTTTAACCCAGTTAAAGGCAAGATGTCGATTTCTGAAAGGATTAAAGTTAAGTGGAGTTTTAATGAATCTTTAATTAGATTAAAAATGTGAATTGATAATTTAAATTATCAAATCTGAAAGGTGATCGAGAACGGAGCACCACCAGTTTTGCTCCAAAGCGATAGTTAAATCTTTAATTAGATTTGAACGTGAAATGGTAATTAATTTTACCGATAACACCGTGGTGTTAGATATGGAGTATCACCAGTTCTGCTCCATGGGATATATAGGTTGGGATTGGGAAATAAACTAAATAATTACTTCGGTGTGGTTCGCTAATCCCGACTAGTTTGAAAAGATATCCAAAGGAAGATTAAAGAATAAATTTAGAAGAATTTATCTTTGATAAAATTAATGGGAACCTTTCCCTAAGAATGTGATTTTGTGAATAAAAGAATATTCTGAATTGGAATGAGGCGTTCATTGTGTTTGTGTAACATTTGTTAATTATATACGTGGGTTATTCAGAAAGGCCGGGTTATACCCATTCTGAATAACCGATTCGACGAGATGTCGAAGATGAAGACGGTGGTTGAAGACCGGAAGTCTTCACATCGTTTGGGTGATTACTGATGATCTGGATTGGGCTGTACACCCAAGATGAGGGAAACAGTTGGTGATCGTCCAGACGTACTTGGAGATGGATGGATATGCGAGGAAAGTGCCTCCGGTTTCGTTCAAACCCAGAACGAACTTGTAAATGGATTGTGTGTCTGACATTGGATTTTATTCTGTGTTGATTGATCTCTATTAAATATACATCTGTTTGGCGGCGGAGAATTTGTTCTCTTGCTTAACGCCCTTCTCTGAGACGTACGAGCTCAGAGGTTGTATATCGATGGACATCAGTCGCATGGAGTGAATTGCCAATGTGGCATGCGTAAGTGGCAATTGATCAGGGCTTCTGTTGAAAAGCAAAGTCTTGTGGTTGATGATCAAAGCACGGCCTGTGTGGCGTAGCTTTGTGTATAACGTGAATTCGCGAGCCTCACACCTCGGTATGAGTCAAAACCGGGATAGTGACTGCAGGGAGAGCACGACGTTTCTTTCTAGCTAGGGTGGTGTCAGTGACCTACCAGCCCTGACATTTATATACTTTTCACCTGTGTGGTTGTTGGATACGAGGCGCCTCGGATATAGGTCTGTAAGGACCGGGAAACGTGTGTTCAGGAATTGCCAATCCTCAAAAGTAAGAGAGGACCGGCCCTGAAGATCCAAGGATCATAGTGGGGTCCTGAGACATTTGCTAGAGTGTCTCGAATCGGAGAGGAGCTTGCCCCTTGCCTCGACTCATGACGGAAATCCAATTTCCAATACGTGTATTGCGGTTTTAATTGTAGAACTAGTATGGCGACATGATAGATGGTACCCATGCCGCCTATGATTGATATTTATGATGTGAAATTGTTTTGACACTATACACATATAGTAATATCAAAATAATGTGTTTTAAACGTATCAAGCATGCTTTGGCTGTTATAAGGGAAAACCCTATCCTCCGGCTTGCGTTGCATTGTGTGATGGGACCTGGGTCTTATAACAGCTTCATTTTTCTTTATTTAGCATTGCGCTGTTTGTTCTATGCACTGGTATTCTTGGGAGGAAACCCGTTCCGTGTTATACGGCGTGGTCCCTTGATTTACCTAAACTTTAAAACCAATATTAATAACTGTTTTAGTTCTCACACCAGTCACATGACTGACCTGGAGTTTATTGTTTTAACCTAAACTCTGGGTGCCCCTATTTTCCGCACGGGCAGCTAGTAGTTTTGGTTTTGCAGATTTATATTCACAGGGTCCTGATTTACAGCTGGAACGATGCTCGGAAAGCTCTGTATCCGTGTATCACTTTCAGTTGTGCTTTGTATTATTTTCCGCTGTTATGTAATTTATTGTAATCTCTGATATTTATCGAATGTAATTTATTCATTTATACTCTGTATATTCTTGTATCTGATGGAATTGTTGTAATAACAATGAAATGTTCTTCCGTATGTGTTCTATTTTGTCCTGTTCTCAAAGTATTCGTGCTTTCCTTTACGGGGAAGTTACGGGTTCTTACAGTTGGTATCAGAGCTTTGGTTTACAGAGCTCGAGAACAAGACACATTAGAACCATACGAAAGAATTCATCAGATATTGGGTTAGTAATATCCAATTCGAATGACTCGTTAGAGATAGGATCAGTAGTATCCTAGAACGAGTGTGAAGAGTATATTTTGCAAATGAAAACAATTTTGTTTTGAAAATTTAAATCGTTTTATACGTATTTGAATATTTATTTATTTTGAATATGGACAATCGAGTATATAAAGATTTTGCATATACGCGTCATGAACGTATATTCGAAGTTTTAATATATTGGATAGATATAGAGTCACATTCTAGATACCCGGGGATAATTCTGGTGATGTGGCCACATCATCAGTTTTTATGTTCGTGTTTCGAAGGTGTGATATCTATATATTTCCATTAGACTGGTGTGAGAACCAAAACTAATATAGCTAGAACACATTGTTGTGAATTAGCATCAAAAACATGATTTTTGTATATATATCAAATTTATGAATTTGAAACTCTAATTCACTAATTGATTGATGTTTGGGTTGTTTGTTTAATTGTTTGCTAATTTTAACCATTTAGCCTAATATAACCAAATATTGAATTGTATTGAAATTGGTCGCATTTGCTTGCATATACATATACTTACATTGAACAGGTCATAGCAAGGAGGCTAGAGCAGAGAATAAATTTTGTTTGCCCGACAAATAGGTACATGTTTACTACATAATTTCCTGTTTTGTTTGGGTGATGATGATTTTGTGAGCCTATTGGCTAGTCGCTTGGCTTTTTCTTTTTCTTTTTGAGATCTGAAGGACCGGGGAAGCTATTTGAAATTCCCCGATGCTCCCGGTGCAGGGGAGGTTATGGCGAAATTTTTCGAAAATTTAGGGTGTTAGCCAAATTTTTGAAGAATTTGAAAATTCTCAGAAACTGAAAAGTTGGAGAATAGAAGCCAGATCGAACGTAGCGTTGAATAATCAAACCACTTTCGACTTTGTTCCTTTTCGGGGATGAAAAGTTTTAAGTGGGGGAGATTGTAATAACCCGAAAATGCGAGCCAGTTTGAAATTTTTATTTCGGCAATTTTAGCGAATTTTGATTATTTAAAATAGATTATTTTAAATAATATCGACGAGAAATTTATTTTGAATATAATTCGACGTATATATTTATATGCGTCGTCGTTAGAATATAAATATTTATATATAATTATAAATAGAATTGAAAATGGCGCGGTAGTTCGATAATTCGATTTCAAACTTTAATTGAATGTACCGGGTGCAAAACAATCCGGATTTTAGTGAAACCAAAAATAATAGGATCTAATTGATAATACCTTTCCAACGAATCCGAAAAATCAAAATTTCGTAGCGAGAATCAAAAGATATGTCCAGTTGAAAATTCTGAATAGTCGCTATGGAATTCAGGCCCTTAAAAATAGACATTTTGCAAATGACTTCGGATTTCGACGAAACCACTTTTGTTGGATCCGCAGTGTCAAGTTATTGCTAGGTTTCAAATTTCATAATTTTTCGAATCAATATGTGAGCGTGGCAAAGGAAAACGCGTTTGACCAATTTCAATTGATTTTAATCGACTGGAAATTGGCCATTTTTCCAACGGTCTCGGAATTCGATTATTAAGACCGTATCGTCAATACGAAGCTAGAAAATATTTTTCTAGAATTTTTAGAGTTAGTATGTGACCCCGGTAATTCGAAATGTACGTTTAAAATTCAATATAGCGATTTAAATGTAAATTCAACAGAAACTGATTGTAACGATCGAATCAACCTACGATACATATCCCATTGTGTTCAGAATAGGGGTAATATGCTATGGACGACAGGCGGTGGGCCTCGTTTAGAGGTCGTATGTAAAAGTCAACTTCAAGTGAATAAATTAATTAAATAAATAAATAAAAAAACTTTCTTCCCCTTTAACCCGCTGCCCCCCCCTTTCTTCATTCGATTCAGTTTAAAAAAAAAAAAAGGAAAGACGATCGCTCCACCAGGGAGGCCGCCGCCTAGCCTCCTGGCGCCGCCGCGCCGAGCGCAGACCCCCCCCCCCCAACGGCGCCGACACCCCCTCCGCTTCCTCTCTCTTCTCTCCCATTTCCGATCACCCCAACCCCAAATCGAACAGCACCCTACCTCGCACCCCTCCTTGCGCCGCCACCGATCTCCCCTTCCTCTCCTCCTCCGGCCTGCAGCAACACCGACTGTCCAGCTCCTCTCGCTGCCTCGTTGAAGTCCCCCACAGCCGGAGAATCCATCGCGAAATACCTCAGACGAACCCTATCGCCTCCTACCTCATTGAACAGTGAGGTTTTAGTTTTTTTTGTTAATATAAAATTCTGATTTTTAATTTATATGAAGGTAGGCTTATTATAACGATAAGTTTAGTTATTTTTATCATATAAAGAATTGATTTTTAATATGAAATCTTCATATATGTGGCAAATAGGAGAGGAGATGTTTTTGTTTGTATAAAAATATGATCTTTGCTTAGTAAAAATATAATTTTTATTATATGGGAATATTAAAAATATAATTTTTATATAAGGAAGATAATCAAAATATGATTTTTATATTTTTAAAGTATTAAAAATATAATCTTTACTATATAGAAATATTAAAAATATGATTTTTATATTTTTAAAGTATTAAAAATATAATCTTTATAGGATAGAGAATATAAAAATATCATCTTTGTATATGTAGCGAAATAAAAATCTGATTTTTATTTTATATACGTTGAAATCAAGTGATGATTTTTTTTTATAAAGGCGAAAACTTTATTTTTATAAAGGCGAAAACTTTATTTTTGAAATGGAATTTTTATCTATATGACACCAAAGTAAAAATATGATTTTTATATATTGAATAGCATAGTAAAAATTCGATTTTTAAATATATGAAGTGATTATAAAAATATGATTTTTAAATTGAAAGTGAATAAATAAAAATGTGATTTTTATTTTAAAGACATCAAAATATAAAAATGTGTGATTTCTATATGTAGTGGCTACGGGCAACAAAGGAGAAGAAAAGGCGAGAACGACGAAGATTTCCTGCATTAGAAGTGCCGTGGAGCTAGGATAGCTATCGGTGAGAATTTCTCACTCTTCAATTTATTTTCTAGTTATATATATATATACTAGGATGCAGACGGTGTTTAGTAGCACCCGACACAATCGTCCACAGACCATGGACTTGTTTGCTTGGCTGTTTGGTGATTGATTGCGATATTGGTTTGAATGTGGTTTGTGGTGTGGAAAATCGAATCGATAAATGGGTTAGGATTAGACGTGCGCCGTTATAAGGCGAAGGAGTAAGGCTAGGTTAGACTCTTACTCCAAATTTTGTGGTTTGCATAACGAAAGTGATTTGATTGATGTGTGAATGGCGTGGGCCTTCACTAGACCGGGGATAAGGCTAGGCCTCGTCCCGTTTCTAGTATCGTGCCGTTATGCCGCCGAAATTTTCTAAAATATGTTAGAAAAATAAAAATATCATTTTATTGAATAAATGAACTGAATAGAAATTCAGGTGTTAAAATAAAATGTTTTATCGTTAAAAATATAATTTTTAACGTGAAAATGGATAAATGAATATTTATAAACAAATCGGCCGATTTGTTTATATACACTGATTTGACTGATATCGATTGGGTCGATAAATTTTACACGTCGCCCAACTGCACAAATAAAATCTGTGTTTGATTGTTTGAAACCCCACACGGGTGTTGGGATGAAATTTGAAGTTCACTCATCCTGATTGATTAAATATGTCGATCGATTGATTGACAGGCTGTTATAAGCGTTAGATATCTATATTTGATGCTTATACAGTGTGGTGCACTTTGGATGATGGTTGATTGTTTATTATTGCTATTATATACATGTGTTGTATGGAATCCGTATAATTAACATTATATGGTGATGATTGGGCCTCATTCCAATCGGGAAAATAATGAATATTATAAAAGAAAATTCATGTGTTGAATATAAAAATAGTCATGTGTTGACGATGTTCATGTGTTGTGTGAAATATTTTATATAATAAAAATTTACATTTTTATCATATTTAAAATTAGAACTACTTCCCAGTAGAAGTCTAATTGAAAATCAAACGATAGATACCATAGTTTTATAAAATATTTTACATAACAAAAATAGTGATGTGTTGACAGTACTCATGTGTTGAGATTAGTCGTGGGTTGAAAAAAAAAAAAATATTCATGTGTTGAATGGGATGAATATTCATTTGTTGAATAAAATAAAGAAGTTGTGAAAAATATAAAGCCGTGTTGATTAGTTTGGCGCCATTTTGACGTGAACGATATTTATATCGATTTCATTCGTTGTATAATGAATATTGAAAAACGATTTCGAAATGAACTAAATTGAAAACGATTTCGAAATGAATTGAATTGAAAACGATTTCGAAATGAATTGAATTGAAAACGAATTCAAATTGAATTGAAAGTGAATTGAAATGAATTCAAATTGAATTAAAATTTGAATTGAATAGAAATGAATTTTAAAACGGATTTATAAAGAAGAATTCAATTTTGATTTGAATTGAATATAGAAGTTGAATTGTTTCAGAAACGAATTTAAAACGAGTTATAAAATTCGTTTTAAATGGAAATCGACGAAATATATATTATATATATAATATAATGGCCTGAATAGAACGCGCCGCGCCGCGGCAGTTCGTGAATTTCGACCATTTATTTCAAACGGACATTGCGGGAGATCCGACCGTCGGATTCTCCTAAAACCGGAACCGTTGGGTTCGTATCGAAAAGAGCTTTCCAATGAATATTAGAAATTTGAAATCTAACGGTTGGATTTGAAATTATGTCCAAATCAAATTTGAAAAAGGTCGCTGTAAGTGCAGTTCGATGGCCGTTGATGGAAATCGACTGTACGGGCCTTGATAAAATTATTAAAAATATCGATAATTTGTGTAAAATTATAATATGTGAATTGGAAAGAATTGGGCTGGAAAATTCCACATTAGATGGTAAAAATAGATTTTTATCGAAATGAACTAGTTTTGAACTAGAATTAAAATCAATTTATTTTTGAAATAAATAAATTGAATTTGAAAGTGATTTTGAAAATAATCGATAATTTCCAATACGTGGATTGGACTGGAGCTGAATCGAAATTATCTTCGGAATATTTCGATGTTGGATTTCGTGACTAAACAGATTTTGTTATGGGAATTTGAAAGATATATTTTATATCGTTATTTCCAATATGATATTTGTTGGTTTCAGAATTTGATATTGAATATAAGCCGATATATTTTCTATTCAGACCCTTGTATTTAATATCAAATGTGATTTGGGTTTGTCGTGAATCGTGTTTTGTATGACATTGGTTCTTTAACCCAGTTAAAGGCAAGATGTCGATTTCTGAAAGGATTAAAGTTAAGTGGAGTTTTAATGAATCTTTAATTAGATTAAAAATGTGAATTGATAATTTAAATTATCAAATCTGAAAGGTGATCGAGAACGGAGCACCACCAGTTTTGCTCCAAAGCGATAGTTAAATCTTTAATTAGATTTGAACGTGAAATGGTAATTAATTTTACCGATAACACCGTGGTGTTAGATATGGAGTATCACCAGTTCTGCTCCATGGGATATATAGGTTGGGATTGGGAAATAAACTAAATAATTACTTCGGTGTGGTTCGCTAATCCCGACTAGTTTGAAAAGATATCCAAAGGAAGATTAAAGAATAAATTTAGAAGAATTTATCTTTGATAAAATTAATGGGAACCATTCCCTAAGAATGTGATTTTGTGAATAAAAGAATATTCTGAATTGGAATGAGGCGTTCATTGTGTTTGTGTAACATTTGTTAATTATATACGTGGGTTATTCAGAAAGGCCGGGTTATACCCATTCTGAATAACCGATTCGACGAGATGTCGAAGATGAAGACGGTGGTTGAAGACCGGAAGTCTTCACATCGTTTGGGTGATTACTGATGATCTGGATTGGGCTGTACACCCAAGATGAGGGAAACAGTTGGTGATCGTCCAGACGTACTTGGAGATGGATGGATATGCGAGGAAAGTGCCTCCGGTTTCGTTCAGACCCAGAACGAACTTGTAAATGGATTGTGTGTCTGACATTGGATTTTATTCTGTGTTGATTGATCTCTATTAAATATACATCTGTTTGGCGGCGGAGAATTTGTTCTCTTGCTTAACGCCCTTCTCTGAGACGTACGAGCTCAGAGGTTGTATATCGATGGACATCAGTCGCATGGAGTGAATTGCCAATGTGGCATGCGTAAGTGGCAATTGATCAGGGCTTCTGTTGAAAAGCAAAGTCTTGTGGTTGATGATCAAAGCACGGCCTGTGTGGCGTAGCTTTGTGTATAACGTGAATTCGCGAGCCTCACACCTCGGTATGAGTCAAAAACGGGATAGTGACTGCAGGGAGAGCACGACGTTTCTTTCTAGCTAGGGTGGTGTCAGTGACCTACCAGCCCTGACATTTATATACTTTTCACCTGTGTGGTTGTTGGATACGAGGCGCCTCGGATATAGGTCTGTAAGGACCGGGAAACATGTGTTCAGGAATTGCCAATCCTCAAAAGTAAGAGAGGACCGGCCCTGAAGATCCAAGGATCATAGTGGGGTCCTGAGACATTTGCTAGAGTGTCTCGAATCGGAGAGGAGCTTGCCCCTTGCCTCGACTCATGACGGAAATCCAATTTCCAATACGTGTATTGCGGTTTTAATTGTAGAACTAGTATGGCGACATGATAGATGGTACCCATGCCGCCTATGATTGATATTTATGATGTGAAATTGTTTTGACACTATACACATATAGTAATATCAAAATAATGTGTTTTAAACGTATCAAGCATGCTTTGGCTGTTATAAGGGAAAACCCTATCCTCCGGCTTGCGTTGCATTGTGTGATGGGACCTGGGTCTTATAACAGCTTCATTTTTCTTTATTTAGCATTGCGCTGTTTGTTCTATGCACTGGTATTCTTGGGAGGAAACCCGTTCCGTGTTATACGGCGTGGTCCCTTGATTTACCTAAACTTTAAAACCAATATTAATAACTGTTTTAGTTCTCACACCAGTCACATGACTGACCTGGAGTTTATTGTTTTAACCTAAACTCTGGGTGCCCCTATTTTCCGCACGGGCAGCTAGTAGTTTTGGTTTTGCAGATTTATATTCACAGGGTCCTGATTTACAGCTGGAACGATGCTCGGAAAGCTCTGTATCCGTGTATCACTTTCAGTTGTGCTTTGTATTATTTTCCGCTGCTATGTAATTTATTGTAATCTCTGATATTTATCGAATGTAATTTATTCATTTATACTCTGTATATTCTTGTATCTGATGGAATTGTTGTAATAACAATGAAATGTTCTTCCGTATGTGTTCTATTTTGTCCTGTTCTCAAAGTATTCGTGCTTTCCTTTACGGGGAAGTTACGGGTTCTTACAGAAACGGTATAAGATATTGTTTCCTTAATCCTGATGGGCTGTAATTTGCCAAATACAGGCATTTGATGTCTGCAATCATGATAATGGTGGCAAAGAGGTGGCGTTGGTCAAGTTGAAGACAACTTTTTCCAATACTAGTGAGACCAGTGTTCGATGTAGAGCACTGAAAATTGTTTTCAGATTTTGCTCACATCTTCTTGCCTTCAGATTAGCCAAGAGCATGAATACAACGCAGCTGCTTGAACACATGTATATTGATATATTTAATTATTTAATTTAAATGAATTATATATGACTAGTCTTTTGTTCAAATATTATGTACAAATGTTTGTATATATGCTTGTGAATGTAATAAACTGAAAGTAGGGCTGTCAATGGATATCCGAAATATCCGAAATCCGTCCGTATCCGCTCTGAAAATCCGAAAAATATCCGATATCCGAAAAGCGGATACGAATATCCGATATCCGAAATGCTTAGCGGATACGGATACGGATACGGCAATATCCGTATCCGATAAATATCCGTCCGCTCCGCTATGAATATATTTTATATAGTTTATAAACAAAGGCCCTAACAAATTATATAGTTTTCTTTATAAATAGATCTGAATTGGGCTGAATTGAAGAGCCTATCAACAAAAGCCCTAACCCCTAACTCATAAGGCCCCTAAGCCCTAACGCCTACCCTTTCCAAGCCGTTGGATGTAATCCAACGTTGTTCTCTTATTGTTTAACAGAACGGAGCTTTTCCAAGCCCTAATTTCATTTTTGTCCATTGAGAAGCAGCCGCACTGCCAGGAATCTTCAAGCATCGAGTTCGAATTCGAACTTTCCAAGAATCTTCGACGCAGATTTCCAGGAGGCAAGATTTCCAGCCTTCCAATCCAAGCTTCGAGCTCCTCCGTGCCAGGTCTTGCCGCAAGCAGCCGCCAGCCGCCACTGCCAGTCCACGTCTAGCCGCTACCGTCTTGTCGAAGCCACCGCCCACCGTCGATCAGGTATAAGCTAAACCCTAAATTCATAAAGTGACTTATTTATTGCAGTTTTGTCTCTGATTTGCACATTGCAATTCATTCATGAAATCTACACTTATTTCATGTCTGGATTATTGCTTTTAGTGCTAATATTTGAACTCACACGGCAGATTTTTCAGGTTTTACATTTGAACTAAAATGTAAATTAGTGGTAATGACATTGTAGAGTTTTTCAGAATTTTCATTTGAGCTAAAATGTAAATTAGTGGTAATGATTTTTCAGATTTTTCAGGTTTTACATTTCAGATTTTTCAGATTTTTCAGGTTTCAATAAGTTTACTTTATTTAACATTGTAGAGTTTTGACAATGGCGAATACCTCATCAAGCTGTAGTAATAAGGTCCAGGATATTTGTGGTAATGACATAGTCGTTGAAGAGAATCGAAACACTTCAAACACAGTTACAAATTCTAGTTTTCCAATCACGCAAGTATCTGAAAATCAGTCTATCGATCTAGACAAAGCCGCACCCTCTAATATAAGAATTTTGAAATCGGATGTATGGAAAGATTTTAATAGGGAAGTAGTGGACGGTGCTGTTAAAGCCACTTGTAAACATTGTTCTAGATTATTTAATGCAGCTACTACAAAGGGAACAACCCACTTGAAAAATCATCTAAAAACATGTCCAAAAAATCCTAGTCGTCTACAAGTATCTGGACAACAAATGTTGACTACCAAAATTTCTCCCAACAAACCAATTAAATTAACGAGTTGGAAGTATGATCAACATAGAAGCCGAATGTGTTTTGCGCGTATGGTTGCTAAGCATGATTATCCATTTAACATGACTGAACATGCATATTTTCAAGAGTATATTAGAAGTGTTTGTCCATCCGTTAAGTTCTTTTCTAGAAATACAGTTCGATCCGATGTTTTAAAACTGTATAATGAGATGAGAGGTAAACTACAAGAGATGTTTGATTGTTTGTCAGCCCGTGTTAGCCTCACTACGGATTTGTGGACCTCCGAACACCAAAACATAGGTTATTGTTGCATAACTTGTCATTTTATCGATGATGATTGGAAGTTGCAAAAAAAAGTCATTGCTTATTATAATTTGCCCCCTCCGCACACCGGGTCCGCACTTAGTGCTTCTCTTAAATCAAAAGTATTGCAATGGAATATCGATAAGAAGTTATTTGCACTTACGGTTGATAATGCATCAAATAATGATGTAATGATAAGAGATTTAAAAGATTGGTTGGTTGGTAAAAATGCGTTGCCTCTTAATGGTGAGTTATTTCATATGCGTTGTTGCACGCACATACTAAATTTGATTGTTCAAGATGGACTAAAAATAGTGCAATGTCTTATTGAAAAAATTAGAGAAAGCGTGAATTATACAAAATCGTCGCAAATTAGAAAGCAAAATTGGGAAAATGCATTGGCTCAAACTCGATTGGTTGGGAAAGGTGTGTCTTATGATGTTCCAACACGTTGGAATTCAACATATCTAATGCTTGAAAGTGCTCTTGAAGTGCGTCCGGCATCTGAGCGATTGGTTGATTTAACCCACGATTACAAATGGTTGCCATCAAACGAAGAATGGGAAATAGGAAAGGAAATATGTGAATGTTTGAAAATATTTTATGACGTTACACTTAAATTTTCGGGGGTTAAATATCCTACGGCTAATTTATATTTTAAAAGCATTTGTGATGTCCATGAAAGCATTTTAAGTTGGGAGCAAAACGAGCATGAGTATATTCAATGTATGGCCCAAAAGATGAGAATCAAGTTTGACAAGTATTGGAGCACTTGCAATCTAATGATGAGTATCGGTATGGTTTTAGATCCCCGTTATAGAATGACTTATATTGAATTTTTCTTCGATGTGATTTATAAAGAACATGCACATGTTTACGTTGCAAAAATTCGTGAATCTTTGAGATGTCTATTTTCTTTATATGAAATGGAATTTGCATCCTCTAAGGGGCAATCTACCAATTCTTCGTGTGATACATTTGATTCTAATCCCTCTAAGAAGAGATCAAAAATGGATTTACAATACATGGACTATCGTGGCAAAAGAATTGGTAGCTCACAAGCTTTGAGAACGGAACTTGATAAGTATTTAGAAGATGAATTGTTACCAATGGGTGAAGATGAGGAAAATTTTGATATTTTGATGTGGTGGAAAACCAATGGTCCTACTTCTCCAATTCTTGCAAGGATAGCTCGTGATATTTTAGCCGTTCCGATGTCAACGGTAGCATCCGAATCATCATTTAGTAGTGGTGGTAGATTGATTTCCGAGAGTAGATCTTCTTTATCTTCGGATATTGTAGAAGCTTTGAGTTGTATTAAGGATTGGTTGCCATCCGATATTGGTAAAACTATTTTATTTTTCTACATGTTTTCAATACAATAATCATCTCATATATTATATAATTCTTTTGTATTCCTTTTAGCAGGTCAGAATGTTGAGTTTGTTGATGATGCTATGGTTACGCTATAAACATGTTTTGCACTAGAGGGTAATGGTAAGTCATGCTTGAGTTAGTTTCATTGTTTCATTGTATTCGATTTATGCACTATTTTTTGATATGTCGCCATTATCCGTACATCGTTCGGACATGATGTAGTCGTCCGTCCATTTGAGGTTGCTGTGCTTAGGCACATCAACTTGTAAGTAGCTGTGCAACTTACAAGTTGTTGTGCTTGTTCAAGCACAGCAACTTACAAGATGCTGTGCTTGAAGGCACAACAACTTACAAGTTGCTGTGCTTGAAGGCACAGCAACTTGAAGTTGATGTGCCTGAAGGCACAGCAACTTGAAGTTACTGTGCCTCGGCAGTCGGCACAGCAACTTGTAAGTTGCTGTGCTTGAAGGCACATCAACTTACAAGTTGCTGTGCTTGAAGGCACAGCAACTTGAAGTTGCTGTGCTAGAAGCACAGCAACTTCATGTTGCTGTGCCTTCAAGCACAGCAACTTGTAAGTTGCTGTGCCTTCAAGCACAGCAACTTGTAAGTTGCTGTGCCTTCAAGCACAGCAACTTGTAAGTTGCTGTGTCTTCATGCACAGCAACTTGAAGTTGCTGTGCCTAAGCACAGCAACTTGAAGTTGCTGTGCTTGAAGGCACAGCAACTTACAAGTTGCTGTGCCTCGGCACAGCAACATGAAGTTGCTGTGCTTCTAGCACAGCAACTTCAAGTTGCTGTGCTAGTTGGCGCAGCAACCGGAATTTTTTTGTGCTGCTAAGCACTGCACAGCAACTGTAGGGTTATATTCATTTATAAATTAGATAGTTGATCATTTTAGTTTATATTTAATTATAATATATGATTGAATTTGTTGCCTCTTTTGCAGGGTCATTTTTTGGAAGCTTCAACCGTTTCATGAAGAAAAAATGCTGTGTTTTAATTTCGTATTTGCTCTAATTTGTATTGTATATGTATTTGAACCACGTATGGATGTTTATTTGAACCACGTATTTGCTTTAATTTGGTATTTGAACCACGTATTTGCTTTAATTTGTATTGTATGTTTAAGTCAGTGTGTGGATTATATGATGAAAAATTATTGTTTGAGTTTTATGTGATTGAATGAGATGTTTTTAAGTTGATATGTTGTATGTATTGTTTCAATTTTTTTAGCTATTGTTTAATGTCAAATGAGAGTTGTAATCTATTGTATTTTGTACATTTTTAAGTTCGGATTCGGATATTTTCGGATATCCGAAAATATCCGTATTTGCTAAGCCGGATACGGATATTTTCGGATATCCGAAAATATCCGCGGATACGGATACGGATATTAGTTAATAGGTATTCGCGGATACGGATACGGATTCGGATACGGATTTTTATTTTCGGATACGGATACGGATACAGCACTATCCGCATCCGTTTGCATCCGTTTACAGGCCTAACCGAAAGTACTGGCTGTTATAAAGTATAAGTATGTGAATGCATGTGTATGTTAATCTTTGATTGCGAACTGTTTGCAGAATATATATATTTATAATGCAGGACACATGGGTATTGATTAACATGTTTTTTAGTGGGTCTGTGTATTCATTTATACGCTACTAGATTATTATATGGGATCAATTTTATTTAAAATGGGTCTTAATTTCATATGGATTGAATGTTGTAGAAATTTAGATATTGAATTGATTAATTGAAATTTCATATTTGAATATGATCTCTCAATATGATCTCTCCTGCTAGAGTTAACATTATCAATCGTTTTGAAATGTTCAAAAGAAGTTGGTATGATTTATATAATTACATATTGTTGAATTAAAATAAATAGGGTTTATATAATTTTATTTAAATTCAATTTATATTATGAATATAAAAATACATATATTTGATATGTAAATGACTCTAATAATGTTCGCCACTACGAATTATAAATTCCCTTTAAAGAAAATTATTTTGTTATATTAAGTCATGGTGAAGTCTTCCAATAATATACTCATCACTGTCCAAAATCACTGGATGTTACTAACGCCAAAGCGTTGTGCACCTTTTATTTTGGTTATATGCGATGGAGTAAAATGTGGTGCTCCAACCTATTATTGGGTCTGACTTAACTAGGCTGCATAATACGATTATGGCCTTAGAGACAATAGCGTGAATTATTCTATATTTGAGCAAACGAATAATAAGATGTCTACCTAAAAGGTTGTGTTTTGGGGATTTGCCAAAGCAGAGTCAAAACATGATTAGATATGAATCTTGGAACACCATTATATATATATATACTGATATATGTATAAAAATAAAGGGATGTTAATTTGAGTGAGAGCATATTTTAGTTTAAATTACACGTTTATGTTAGTATACAATTTTGATTGTCAAAATTTATATTAAATAAATATTAAAGAATCAATTATTATTTATTATCTACTGTAGATATTAAATAATAAATAACTCCGATAATTTAAATTAATCCTTTAGAAGGATAAATTGAATTGAATCAAATTTCTTGACTAACATTGAAATTGGGGGATTGTCCTCAAACAATTTAAACGTAATTGTTTTAGAAATAAAGAGAGGATCGAAAATAAGTTGAAGTATGACTTCAAACAATTAAGATATAAATGTTATAAAATCTACTTATACATCTCTAGTACTAGATACTAGATATGAATCACATAAATGTATGTGAATTTACAGAAATTGCAAAATAAGTTGAAATCTGATAAAAGAACAAGTGGACTTACATTTGGAAATGAAGCAAATGTTGATAGATTATCCATGGTAAGTTGATTCTTGTTGAACATACTGGCTTAATTAAATAAATAAAATAATTGTTATTGCGAAATTCCACTAAAAAATAAATAAATGTTATAATATATCTTGTTTAGACAAGTTTGGATTTCATTTGTAATAAAAGAATAATTGTTATTCATTTTATTTAAATGAAATATCGTATGGAATTTCAGAAATAGTTAATGATATTTGTAAATCCTTAACTATAATGTACTTGACATTAATAATGACTGGATTAAATTTAGTGATTTAAATCCAATGTACCTTTAGTATTACCAGTTAGCACAGTAAACAAGAAAGTATATAAAAACTCCGTAATGATGGAATTTTGAAATCAATTGACTTCGAATCATATGAAGAATACAGATCTTGTTTATTAGGCAAAATAACTGAATCACCTTTCACTTGACGCAGTGAATGAGTGATAAGTATTGGGTCTCATACATAATGATGTATATGGAGCAATGGATACATAAACTAGAGGCAGGTTTTATTACTTCATTATATTTACTGATGATATCAGTAGATACAGATATGTGTATCTTATGAAACACATATCAGAATCCTTTGAAAAGTTCAAAGAATTCAAAGTGGAGATAAAAACCAATCTTAAAAAAAACTTTTCGAAAAGATCGAAAAGAATATTTAAGCCAATTAATTAATGACTGTCTATATAAGTTTGAAATTGTTTCATAACTTACTCCACCTAGAATACCATATTGAAATGGTATGTCTGAAAGGAGTAATCACACCATATAAGATATGGTACGACCAAGATAAGTCATATAAATCTTCCAATAAATTAAATTTAGAACAATTGCATTTAAATCCCACTAAAACGATTTTAAAGAAGCCATATAATATATGGACTAGGAAATGTCCTAGTGTGTCTAATTTAAAGATTTGGGATGTAAGGCGTTTGTTAAACGTCCCTCCTCTGATAAGATCGAACCCAAATCAAATAACTATTTTGTGTAATATCCACAAGAAACAAATGGATATTATTTCTATAAATCCTCTAAGAATAAAACGTTTTATTGCTCGAATTGGTATTCATTTTAATGGAGATCCAGTCTCTAAGATACCGATGGGAATGAAATAGAAATCGAAATGTCTCGAAAACAACATAATGTCATTGAATCTTGTATAGACAAGAAATTGAGTGGGAGTGACACAATAATTCTAATGTTATTTGATAACACATTAATTATTGTGAATCATAATAGTTTTAAAACAAGAAATAAATACTAATTCTAAGAAAGAAAATGTTTGGATTAGAAAGTTCATGATCGAACTTAATTCATTATTGATCCAATGATATACGTTGCGATAACAATGTGGCTGATGCTCAGGCCTAAAACCTTAAACTCACTATTAATCCAAACATATATTTAAGAAATATAATTCCTATGTGAAGTTTTTCACAAAGGAAATGAACATATCTGCAAAGTTACAAACGTTGTAATGTTGCTGACCTACTGAATTAAACTTCGTCGCAGCAGAAGTTTAATAGTCACACTAGTTTCATGAGTATACGATACGTGAATGATTGACTCTAGTGCAAGTGGGAGATTGTTAGAGTTTATGCCCTAGAGGCAATCCATTTGATGAGATTGATAACACTGTTGATGTTATTATTTTATTTCGAATAAAATAATATTCTATTATGTTATATTTACTGCGTAATATAAACAATAATTTAATAGAAGTCCTAAGAATAATAATACGGAATTATATAGTTCCAGTAAGACTGGACTTGAGATTATATGATGTGATAAGTATTATAATTCCTAAATGTCCCTAGTCGAGTTTTATTGTTTATATAGGACAACAATAAAGCGTTGAGACTAGTATATTGATTGATTGATGATCACATCTCATTGATCATTAATATACATGGTATTAAAGTCAAGATATAAATACATATTAGAGAATAGCGTATTGGGCTGACCCGCCGTGAGATAACTCCATGAAATATAATTAACAATATCATAAGTTATTCTCATAGTGACAGTGATGTAATGGTCCTCAGACCTGAAATCATTATAATTTTATTCGAGGATATTTGTGTTTTGATATCATCTAAAGTTATTCGTAACAGAGTAATGATAACAGTGATTGTTGGATACATCTCGAATCGAATATAAATTATGAATGGTCTAGATGGAATTTAACCCTGCAATATATTTGTGGTGATATCCATGGGCCTCTTGTTTGAGTGAGACTGTAAAATGCATGGCCGTGCTCAAATATTGATTTGTTTTGAACAGTCTACTCATCGATCAAGAAAACGGATTAAATTATAACGAGGATGATACGATCCATGCCTCTAGTTTAATCCTGGATATTTTGGTTAATAGGGTTATATTACATTGAGACACTGGTCACAGAACAGGCTGTATCGAATTATTGATCTTATTATAACTTGGGTAACAGCGATGCATTGCTAGATGCCAATCACTGTTTATGATTTTAAATTCGATTTAAACACATTGCCAACGTTGTAATAACCTATAGGGTCACACGCTTAGAACATTGCAAGGAGAATACTGTTTTGATTTTGGGTAAAATAAATTAAATATCAACCGTTGATATTTTTCGGTTGAAATAGTAAAAGGAATTGTTCCTTGTTTAAATGAGCACATGTGTTTAGATAAAAGGATATACTTCTTTTATAAAAACACGGGTATTCATTTTATAATCAACTGACTTTTAGAAAGAAAACCCTAGGTCAAAAACTTAAGAATGGCGGCTAGCACCGTTGAGTTTCCCCTTTCTTCGATCTGTTCGACAATTCGATGATGATGTTCGCGTGGATAACTATAGAGACCAGGGCGATTACGTCACGGTTTGATTCGATCCATTCTCCAGCGAGTATCTTCAATTGAATAAATTTGGGGATAATCGATCTCCTAAATCTAAGGTACGATTTTATTCGATCTGTTATATCGTAATAGATCTTGTTAGGGTTATTTTCCGCTGCAATATCGTCTTGTAAACCCTAATTGAACCTTCAGAAAAAGCTTTAGTTATAATTTAAATTAATAAGGTTAAAGGTAGTGTTTTTATATGTTTCTATCACAAAACTAGTGTTTAGTAATTATGGCTCATTTCATTCTTACAACCAATGTCGGTTATTTTGCAGTTTTTCATGACAAAACCTATTCCTTGTGACCCTTCCAGTTTGCCAAACTACCACCCAAGCAAAGAATTTGATGCTAAAGTTCGTGATGAGGAAGCTAGAAGGTACATGAATTTTTTTCCCCTTCTCTTGCACGAAAAGTCTAATGTACACCTGCATATTTAGATATTTGTTAAGTTTCATAGTTATCATCATCTAATAACCTAAGTCGAAGACATTGAAATGATGTAAGATTTTCTTTTGGCTCAATGATGATTTTGAACATAGCACCTGCATAGTTTACATGATACTTTCTGGGTTGTTGTAGTTATGTCACAACTCTCTCTCTTCGCATTGAACTATAATTTTATTGGGATAAAATTTGGTTTGCGTTGCATGTTACAATATCATGCTCACTATTATCATATCTTGTGTAATGTGAATACCATGCATGCGGAAATTATCACCACTGTTGTGCAAATCTTTCTAGGTGTGCATGAAGACCTCACCTAGGCACTAGGCGGGCGAGGCTTTCCGCCTCACCTAAGTATCTGGACAATTGGCTAGGCAAGGTTTGATGTATTTTCTAGACATTCATGTGTTAGTTTTAGACGTCTAGGCATTTCAGCTCTTACCTACATGTTTATTTATACAATGGCAATACAGAACTTTTAGGTTTAAGCATGTAAAATTTTGTTATAAATACACGAGTCTATCCAAATATCTGATTTCGATTAGTTTTCGATTATTACCTGCATAGACAATTAGTCACTCGATTAAACCCACCATCTGATTTTACCATAGTATTATTGGGGGGAAACGACGAAGAATACATAGCATGCACAGACAATTCCAGGTTATAACATTTTCGATTCTATTTTCAGTTAAGCTATTTTTAAAAGCTTAAGAATCACACTTTATCTATAAGATTATCATCTGATTTTCTTTATGAATTAAGTGCTTAATATGCATGATGTTTGAATAATATTGTGGACCTAAAGGTTTTCATTACTCGTGTTGATGCTATATACAAAATGGTTGTTAATATGCACATTGCTTATAGTTTGTTTTTTCTTTTGAACTTTGCAGTTGGTCCAAAAAGCAGATGTCAGGGCAAAGACTCGCCTGGAATGGTACGCAATCAATGTTGCAGTGAAAAACTAAAAAGGTATGCACATCTTGTTAAATGTCGACACCCATAGCCTGTAAATTTATAATGTGTCTACTTGTTATAAAATTATTGTCTTAATTCACTGTGCGTTAAAACGACGTCTTTGTCGTTTTAATAACTGATCATATAGACCAGTTAAATAGTCGTGTTAAGAATTCCCCTTTTTTAAGTGCATTACATATGTCATGTGTTTAATTTTCCATGTTATTTTAAATGGTGTACTGTTAATTTAAAGTGTGTTTATTTGATAATATATATTGACTTATGTCGTGTGTTTAATTTTTTTCTTTCATATTTGATGAATTGTTAGAGATGGCCAAAATCGACACAATTGTAACATTGACTTTTGTATGGATCGTTGGATCAGGCAGAGGTTATGCATTCCTTTTCTTCTATCATTTTATTTGTGTAGTTATCTTCATGTAATAGATATTCAGTAATATATTTTCACTATGAAATGTTTTATGTCTGGATCCATATATATTTTAAAGTATTATGAAGTTAATAGTAAATTATGTAACATGTGAATATTTGTTAAATACGGTAATTTGACCATTATTACTATTTTGATTTATACATATAGCCTTGTTGGTGTTAAACGTTGATTATTGGATGTGCATTTGATGTATGTTCATTTGTATAGTCTATGCTGAGTTATGTGGATTGTTATCTAAGCTCATATGCGTATTAATTATATGATACTAGCAGTTTTTTTTTGTTTTATTGAAATATAGAGTGGTGTTGAGTAGTTTAAAAATTGTTATTTGCGACGGCTAAAATTAAAAACCGTAGCAAAAATTAAAAGCACCAGCAAGTCTACTACGATTGCTATATAAAAAACAGTAGCAAAAATACCTTTATTGCTACGGTTTCAATTAAAAACGGTTGTAAAAAATACCTTTTTTACTACTGTTTTTACGAAGACCGTCGCAAAAAAATAGAAACTAAACAACATTTATGTGCGACTACTATTACTAAAACCCGGCTCAAATTCTTTATATTCTGCGATCGCTCTTTGTAAAAACTGTCGTAAAAAGTTATATTGTGCGACGGTTTTTTAACCGTCGCAAAATATATTTTTCTTTTTGCGACTTTGTAGTTGCTACGGTTGTTGAACCGTCGCAAATGGATATAAACAACCGTCGCAAATGACCTGTTTTGTAGTAGTGGGACTACCTAGAACCAGGGCAAGGAATGAAGGGATTTGGATCGTTGTGGATCGTTTGACCAAAAGTGCGAGTTTCATTCCTATTAAGTTGACTAGGACGACATCGAAATTGGCTGAACTTTATGTGAAATGGATAGTTCGATTCCATGGTGTCCCAAAGAGTATAGTAACAGACCGAGATCCATTATTCACGAGTGGATTTTGGAAAAGTTTGCAAGAAGCATTGGGAACCGAATTGTGCTTGAGTACGGCATATCATCCCCAAACTGATGGTCAGACCGAGAGAGTTAATCGAGTCTTAGAAGATCTCCTAAGGGCTTGTGTGTTAGACTTCGGAGGATAATGGGAAGACCATCTACATCGAGTTGAGTTTGTGTATAACAATAGCTACCAGTCTAGCATTGGGATGGCACTACATGAAGCACTGTATGGAAGGCCGTGCAATTCTCCAGCATGTTGGTTAGAAACTAGAGATAAGTTGGTACTTGCGAATGAGATGATTAGAGAAACCTCGGATTGTATCGAGATAGTTCGGCAACGAATGAAGGAAGCCCAGGACCATCAGAATAGTTACGCCGACAAGCGTCGTAAGGGCTTGGAATTCGACGTGGGCGATATGTTTTTTGTGAAGGTTTCACCGTTGAAGCATATGGTGAGATTTGGAAGTAAAGGAAAGTTGGCTCCTAGGTTCGTTGGAACATTTCCGATAGTTGAGCAAATTGGAAGGCTCGCATATCGAATGGAGTTCCTGAGAAGATGTCGAGTATGCATAATGTTTTTCATGAGTCGCTTCTACGAAAATATGCGCATGGTCCGGACGTGGTAGTACTTCCGAAGTAATACGTTGACCTTGTAGTTGAGTTTGTAGTTACGAAACCCTATAAGCCGCTTCGTGTTATGATGAATGACACGAAACAGCTTAGGGAAAGGACGTTTTATTTAGTTAAGTTATAATGGAGTAGAGATGGCGACGATGATACGTGGAGGACGAAGGAGAGTATAAGGAAGACCCATCCAAAAAAATTCGTCCATAAGACCTATTGATATAGCACCATCATTATTACTTGTGGTCATTATTGTTACTTACTGATATTGTTGTTATTTTGATGTTGTTTGATAGAATTCTGTATGCTAGGATAAGGCTATGGATGCATGGCTTAATGATTGCTAGTTTGGAAGATAGAATTGGCTTCTCATGGATGATAGGCATGTGGAATTGTTATGGTTGCTTGTGTTTGCTTGGAATTTCGGGGGCGAAATTCTTAAGGGGGGAGAATATAACAGGCCGCATTTTACGTATCGGAAGATCGTAAAATGTTTTTATTTTATTCCCTGAGGGTCGAATCATTCTCATCTTTTAATATGTTGCTTATAGGGATGTGAGACATGTCCATAATTTTTACCGATTTTGTTTGTGACCATTTTGCACTTGTTAGTCTTGTACATGGTATCTTTTGACTCAGGTCGAATCAGAAGGTGAGACCTGTGCCATTAGAAAGGAATTGACGTTTGCCTTTCCGTAGAGTGGTTACATTAAGGATTTGGCTCAGCGGTTTGGGAGAAATCGCTGTTTTAAGGTTTTTCAGTTGGCTGTTCAGATTTGGAGAGCATAATGGGCTGAATTGGGGAGGCCCATTAGTGGGATGGTGGAATACTATAAATAGGGGGTGAGAGTGGAGGGAAAAGGATTATTTTCCCATTCTCTCATTTGGAGGCATTGATCTCCTTCTTCTTCTAACACCTTTCCACCATTAAAAATCCAAATCCAAGGAGGGAAATTGAAGATCTACACCATTCGAGGCTAGATCTACATCGTTCCAAGAGCAAATTCATCGGATCAAGGAGCTTGGTTCGGAGTAATCGCTGTTCGGGTTTATAATTCTATCATTTTAGCTTGTTTTCGAGAATCGGTGAGTGATTTACATCTCTCACATGAATGCAATGAAGATATATGAGTGTTTGTGCATGTTTCTCATCAAATTGAGATGTTTTACCATAGATTTACACAATTACATGTTCATTTTCAAATGCATCACCCTATGATCTTATCTAGCAAGTTTTACTCGATAATTTCATGTCATTTAACATGTTTATGTTAGTTAGATCTCTCATTTTGATAATAGGTTCATTTTAATGGTTTTTTGTGAGATTTACATCATTTTTATGGTAATCGTCATATTCATGTGGTTAGTAATGTTATGATGTGTTTATGATTGTGTTTGATGAGTTTGGTTGAGTTGGTTTCGTCGGATTCGTCGTTTGGCGAAGTTTCGATCGAAATCGGAGTAGAATTGAGGATGTGCAGAAAGTGGCTCGGGTCAGACCAAAGTGGCTCGAGTCAGGATCAAATTTTATCGTGGAGGACAAGTCAAAGTTGGCTCGGGTCGGGATCAAATTTTGTCGTGGAGGACAAGTCAAAGTTGGCTCGGGTCGGACTAAAGGGGGTCGGGTCGGACTAAAGGGGGTCGAGTCGGACTAAAGGGGGTCGGGTCGGACCACTATGGATTGGGTTAAAGTGAATCAGACCATTTTGGATCGGGCTAAAGTGGATTGGGCCATTCTGGATCGAACGAAGGTGGGTCGGGTCGGACAAAAGGGGGTCGGGTCGGGCCAAAAGGAGGGGTCGGGTCGGACCAAAGTGGCTCGGGTCGGGCTGTTCTGGACAGCCATTTCTGGCTAGCCATTTTTACCGTTTTTGGTCAGCTATTTCTGGTTGGACACTTCTGGTGATGATGTGACTTCAAAGTGAGTTCAATTAGGAAGTTAGGAAGTGTTGAAATAATGCTATGGATTGCTTTGAACCTTATAGAGATGTTGGTTGGTTCAACGATGGTGTGGGCTTCGACAAGAGTCCAGAAGGGGATGTTCGATGTGACATGATATGTTCGTTGATCAGCGAAAAGCAACGAATAGGCAGACAACTCGAAGGTCGTGAGTTGGTGGATAATGGTTGCTCGAGAAGGTCGCTTAGGCAGTAAATAGCCGTCAAGGTTGGATGACTAAAGATGCGAGACAACTCAAAGGTCGTGAATTGGTGGATAATGGTTGCTCGAGAAGGTCGCTTGTGCAGTAAATAACCGTCAAGGTTGGACGACTAGAGATGCGAAGGTCGAGGAGTCATCATTGTCGTAAGTTCTAGCAAGCTCAAAGCAGGGGTACAATGGGGGCACCCAATAGACCGGAAGGTTGCTGGTCGAGTACCTTGGGTATCGTTGAAAGGCCTAGTTGTCAAGGTTGGACATTGTCAAGGTTGGATATACGGAGTTTATGCTAGAACTGGGGTTACCACTGGCCCTTGACATTTGGCAAGGTTGGCCATCATATGATTAACGATGGTTTCAAAGAAGGATTGACGGTGATAGCCAGAGTCAGTCATGGATGATTGGTTGTTTTGTGTGAGACTTATATAATCTGGATGTTATGTGTGTTTTCCATGATTGAATGGTTGCTCTGGTTTCCATGTATGAATTGTTTTCCTTTGGTCGAATGGATTGTAAAGGCTATCACTGTCCGATGTGGGGAAGATAAGGTTGAGTTCTTCTCTAGTGTCGTGGGTAGATTAGTATGTTTATCTATCCCCTCTCTTACACTTCATTGTTGAAGTTTGTTAGCTGTTTTATCGCTCACTAAGACTGTTGTCTAACTCAAGGTTTTATGTATCCTCTTATTACCTTGGGATGTTCATCTGATTTTGGATGGACAGGCTAAGTAACAGGTGACAAGTAATGCTTTAGTATGGACGATGATGCTGATCGATGGCGAGCAGGAGGCTCACGTACCAGTTTTACTACTAGCTAATAATTGGATTTCCGCTGTTTGCTTTTCTGTGATGTAGTGAGGCAACTTTGTATAAACACTATTTCCAAGTTTTTGGATCTTGCTTTCTACTTGTATGGAAGTGCAGTGTTTCTGCTTCACTATTACTACCTGTTGTATAAGTTCTATTATATTCTATCCTTGCGCTGTGAGTTTTACGACAGGTTCCGCTTGTATTTACCTACACTGATGATCGTCCATGACAGCCTTGCACATCTTTCAACGCAATATTTCCTTTGTATAGTGCAGGAGTTATGGGCGGTCCTCACATTTTGGTATCAGAGCTCTGGTTACCGATTTTAGCCAAAGTTCTAAGACGTAATTACGTATGAGAGACGTACTTGTAGATTTCAGGTTGATGTTTACTATATATATAAGCATATATAGTAGTCGTGGTTGTTTACCTTTAGCAGTTTATCTTGTAAGTGGACTAATCATTCTATTTTAGATTTAGAATGAGTCGTCAAACCTCTAGGAGTGAGCCTGAGATGGGAAGAGTAGGAGATGGAAGAAGCCGATTGAAAGCATTAGCTGTTGCACCGAAATATCTAGTTATGTTTGGGGCGGCCATGATGGTAGTAGCCATGTTAAGGATGCCCGTTCTAGAAGCGTCAGTAGAGCGTGGTGTTCCTATGCAAGTACCCAAAAGGGATTTTGTTAAGCGACAGAGCAAATATTCTCCTACAGGTGAAGAAACCTTTATTGGCCCCAGTGCTAATAAGAAGAAAAGCAAGAAGAAGAAATCTAAGAAGAATGGGCTTTGCTTCAATTATCAATTGGAGGGTCATTACGCCAACGATTGTGAGAAGCCGAAAACCGAAAGGAAGTGCTTTGAATGCGGCAAGCCTGGACATAAGAAGAAAGACTGTCCGGACCTTCCAAAGAATAGGCAACCGGAGGAAGCATGTGTTGTGGAAGCTATTCCAATTTCCTGTTGTATTCCTGAAGAGAACTAGGAGAAGTTGTTGTCTGGATGTGCTTCCAACCAGTGAAGTTGTTTGAGTTCTATTTGGTACTAGAGAATCGTCATCTTTTACCTATAATAAGATTGTATGTTGAATGGGTTCGAAACTTGAAGTTGAAATAGACCATTGATCGTGACTAATCCAGTTGGGGATTCGTTCAGTTTGTGCATATTGTGCCGTGGTCTAGTGTTGTCGAGTCACGGTTGCTCTTTTGTGTGTGATTGCTTTGTTCTTAACTTCGCTGGGTATGGGATCATCTTGGGCATGGATTGTCTCAAGAGGTATGCGGCAAGGGTGAATTGCGAGAAGCTAGAGGTGAGGGTCGGGGATGTCGAAGGGCGAAAGGTATTGATTTGGGGTAACCCGAAAATGATGTTCTTATAAATTGTTATATTCGCTTGTGATTCCACAAGAAGACTTGTCATCTGTGCTGATCGCTAAGGAGTATAAAGATGTCTTTGACGAGGTCAAAGGGTTGTCGCCGCATCATGAGATCGAGTTTAGAATCGGTTTGGTCGAGGGTGTTAGACCAATCGTTATGCCTCTTAGGTGGATGACACCTAAGGAACAGCGAGAGTTAGAGGTGCAGGTTCGTGACCTTTTGGGAAAAGGATTCATTCGGAGAAGTGTATCCGAATGGGGTGCACCGGTCATATTAGCAACCAAGGCGGATGGCTCGTTAAGATTGTGTGTGGACTATCGTGAGCTAAACAAGGTGACAAAGAAGAACAAGTATCCGTTGCCAAGGATAGATGACTTGTTCCATCAGCTTCACGAAGCCAAAGTGTTTTCTCAGATGGATTTGGCAACGGGATTTCACCAGTTGAGGGTGGCTAAGGATAGTGTGCCAAAGACTGCCTTTAGGACACCATCTTGTTTCTTCGAATGGTTGTTATGCCATTCGGGTTGACTAACATGCCAGCATATTTTGTGGATCTTATGAATAGAGTGTTCAGAGATCAGTTGAACAAGTTCGTGCTTGTGTTCGTGGATGATATTCTGGATTACTCCAGAAATGAGGAAGAACATAAGACGCACTTGAGAGTTGTGTTAGAGATCTTGCGGAAGCATCAGCTTAAGGCTAAGTTCTCAAAGTGTCACTTCTGGAAGGATGAAGTAAGGTTCTTAGGTCATGTAGTTTCTGGAAAAGGGATAGCGGTTGACCCCGCTAAAGATGCAGCAATCCAGGACTGGGATCGACCTAAGAATGCGATGGATGTTCGGAGTTTCCTTGGGTTGGCAGGATAATACCGACGGTTTATCAAGGATTTCTCCAAAGTAGCTGCACCATTGACAGGATTGACGAAGAAGAACTAAGTGTTCACATGGGATGCAAAGTGTGAACAAGCGTTTGGATTCCTAAAGGAGAGATTGACGAGTGCTCCTGTGTTCACCATTCCAAGCGGGAATGAAGAGATGGTGGTACATACCAATGCATGTGATACTGGACTTGGAGCAGTACTAATGCAAAAGGATAAGGTTGTGGCCTACGCGAGTCGGCAGCTCAAGCCGCATGAGAAGAATTGTAACACCCCACGTCCATTAATGTCACTCTCAAAGGGAATGCATTAACTTTCATGGAGTATTATTGGTGTATAGAACAGAATATAACAAGACAGATACATATATTGGTACTTGAAAATTTTAAAACAACTTTTATTGCAGTGGAGAAATAGTTTGATTACAACAACATCATAAACCAAGTACACTTAATATCCATCTTGAAAAATTATTTTCTGAGTACATAAAGTAAAAAGCATAACCCTAACATAAGTAGCCACAAAAGAGATGAGCTGAACTTTACTTTCGGCAATCCAAGCACTTCCAACAGAGAGAGAAAGAGATCCAAATCAAGCTCCACTAGTACTAGTACCACCCTGAGAACCTTGTAGGGGGGGAAGGAAGAAAAGAGGCGAAATCAAAGGTGGTCAGACATAAAGTCTTGCGAGTACAATAACTTTAACAATATAATTATTTAAGTAATTAGGATAAGGCATAAACTGGTAAAACAAGGAATGCCTCTTTAAACAAGTGGGCAAGACAAAACAAACAAGAGGGATATTCTGGCGTTAATCTCGTTCCTAATCACTATAGGATAATTACTATACTGCATCAATGCTAATTACACAACACCATTACTAGTCCCATACTGGAAGTTGATCCCTCTTACTAATCGTTATAATGATAATTATAATAACGGTAGTTTCGTGTACTCCTAGCTGCTATCGTAGGTGCCGCCTGCTCCTACCTCCACTAGTTGTACCCACTACCCTCCCTAGTCTAATTACAGCATTTATTCCTAATATGGTAGTTTCTTGTACTCCTAGATGTTGTCATAGGTGCCGCCTGCCCCTATCTCTGCTAGTCGTACCCACTACCTTCCCCATTCGATCGGCTCCCTAACTCGTTGATACCCGTGCTGGTCCCATAGTGGAGTATATCACTCCCCAAAGTGGCAACCCGATACGACTAGAGATGCACGACTTATATCTACACGATGCAACAACGACTTACCTACCAGCCCGGGCCCACACATGTATATGACCCAATTGGACTTGCGTTGCCACCGCTAACCCGTTTTGACCTCTTACAATCAAACCCAGTAAGCGTGCCCCGTCCCCGATCTAGAACGAGCTCACTAGATACTAAATGGGTTACTGGTTTGAAAAGGGTCCCCACATTTGACACAAGCTTTCCACCTATGCTTGGTCCCCACTAAGATTTCCCACTTAACCCCCTCTTATTCATGTCTTCTTACATGTTTCAACTTGGTTAAGTGTTTATAATTATATCCCTCATGTCACCCATGTTACCTACTTATCAAATCAACATGTGTTATTGGTTAAGCTTGTCTTAACCCTATCCACTTATATATTATTGGTTAAGTTGGTCTTAACCCTATCCACTTATATATTATTGGTTAAGTTGGTCTTAACCCTATCCACTTATATATTATTGGTTAAGTTTTTCTTAACCCTATCCACTTATATATTATTGGTTAAGTTTGTCTTAACCCTATCCACTTATATATTTTTGGTTAAGTTTGTCTTAACCCTATCAACTAATATATTATTGATTAAGTTGGTCTTAACCCAATCCACTTATATATTATTGGTTAAGTTGGTCTTAACCCTATCCACTTATATATTATACTTAGATTAAGTACATCTTAGTTCACATATACATTGGTTAAGAGAATAACTCCCTAAGTATCAACTCCGAAGACCGAAATCAACATTAGGTTGGTGCTCAGAGAATTACTCAACTCAACCAAACTTCTGTTTGTCATTCATATTCATCTTTGATCAGCATTAATTTAATTATTAATGCACAGACCTCTCACATTAAGTCAATTGCTTGCGGCCGCTAGATATGCCAGGCGGTTCCGGGCAGACTTCCACCACAAGCCAGACTTAACCTCGTGTCTAAGCATGTTTTAATTATGCCTTTGACCTCTCACATTAGACTACCGTTTTGGTTGCTGGATTTGCCGGGCGGGTCCGGGCAGTCTTATACCATAAACGAGTCTAACCTCGTGTCTTAGGCATTTATTACGCATTTAATTTATGCCTTTGACCTCTCACATTAGACTACCGTTTGTGGTTGCTGGATTTGCCGGGCGCGTCCGAGCAGTCTTACACCACAAACGAGTCTAACCTTGTGTCTTAGGCATTTATTATTACACATTTTTATTCAACTTTAATTTGAATTAATATCCCTATTTCAAATTGCCAATAACTTCCAATTTTAATCCACGCCCATAATTGTTCACCAAAATTATGTCAATAATTTCTAGGTATACAAACTATACCAATTAATGTCTCAAATTAATTATATGCCTTTTAAGGCCATTTTATGCCAATTCACAATTATGTATATTCAATATTTTCCCATTGTCCCCATGCTATTCGTACATTTTAATATGACATATGTTAGACTCGCAAATAGTCTAACTTATAAAAAGAAAAGCAACATCACAACTTGCATAACACATAAAATAAATCTAAGAATCATGACATAAGTTTACATAGCCAATAACTTGCATATATGTGTATGGTTTTCCCATGACTTGCATATGAATTTCATTCAAACTAGCATATGATTCACATACAAAACTAGCATAGGCAATGGCCATAAATTTGCATAACTATGTACTACCATGGATCTAAATATAGATCTAAACATAAAGATGTGAACTTCCATATGGATCTAAACATAAAGATGTGAACTTGCATATGGATCTAAACATGTAAATTAATGTCACATGTTTACATATAAACTAGCTTATGTATCTACATGATTCACATATGAACTTGTGTATAGTCCACCTACAGACTTGCATAAGACTCACATATGTTTTAACATCCCAAACTAGCATAAAATTCATAAATTAGCATATGATTTAACATCCCAAACTTGCATATGATGAATCAAGTTAATCATGTACAATTTAACATATGAAACAGATCCACAATAACAAAGCATCAACGATAACATCACATTATTCAAAATCATATTCTCATAATCCCAATTATAACTTATCACAATTAAATTAATTAATTATTTTGTGAAAGATATAATACTCACAAACAAAAGAACGGTCTTGTTTTTCTGGGATCTGTATTCTGAAACTGAATTTCTCTCCTTTGATGTAGACTAATCGTTATTCTAATTTAGATTTTGATTTTGATTCTTGCTTCTATCTTGTTTTTGAGTTGAAAGAGAACGGCGGCTACTCTAGGTTCTCCGTTGACGGCATGGCGGCTCTCGGTATGAATTAGTGTGATTTTAGGTTGAGATTTAGGTTGCTTATATAGAATTTTAATTAATTAGGAGCCGTCAGATTAACCTAGAATCAATCAAGACCATCCAGTCAAGATAGAATAACACCTCAGCCCTAATGACTCAGCAATGAGTCAAAATAGCGTCATCTTTCAGATCTTCCCGGGGGAGGGGGGGTAGGTCGACCCTAGGTCGACCCCATGGTCGATCTGTATAGGGAGGTCGACCCCTTGGTCGACCTGGCCTTGGGCGGGAATTTTCCCGCCCAGCCTGCTTCCCTGTTTGGAATTTTGAATTTCAAATTTTCTGATTCGAGCTGTTTTTAATTTATTTAAATTCTGAAACTTCTGAAGGCTATAACTTCTTCGTACAAAGTCCAATTCACACAAACTCGGACTATATCTCAAGCAGAATTCCGAGACGAACACAATGGCGCAACCTGTTTCCCTTAATTCTCACATTTGAAATTAAGTATACATTAATTCGTTAATTTTAATATTTAAAATCATAGGGTGTTACATTCTCCCCTCCTTAAAGGATTTCGCCCCCGAAATCTCCAAGTTAAGGAGAATGCATATCCTAGCATCCAATCATCCATCTACTCAACCATCAAACAGCCATCCATTGTCCTTACAAGATTTCTAATGTTGTATGAACATATGCAAAAAGTGTGTGTATATGTTCCTTGTTTAATGCAAAATCAGGCAGTCTACTGATTCAGTTGACCTCCTTAATGCAAATCATGATAGTGCCATGCGTCCATTATGTATGCGAAAGAATCCTATCGATAAATATTATTTCTATATGTGTGCACAACCATTCATCAAAATGCAGCATCCAAATGATAACACAACCATTTTACATCCATTAATTTAGATATGCACACGCATTTATATGCAATTAGGAAGGTGATTGAGCCGATCTAGTGCCTAATGTGTGTGTATATGCATCCACGAGCAACCATTAGCAACCACTTGCATTCACCAAACATAACATGTCTCAAACACATGTTTGCAAGCATAAGGTTCTTCCTAACTAAAGATCGAAGATGTCATCGCAAAGATAATACTAAATGATAGGACAAGTATCAACAAAGCGGTAGAAAAGGAGAAAATAAAACATACCCTCAAAAAGGAAAGGGTACGGCGTACGCATCTTGTGTTCCGTCTCCCAAGCCGCGTCTCTTTGATCATCTCCCCATTGCACTTTGACCAACTTGACCTCTTTGTTGCATAGCTTTTTGACCTCCGATCCGAGAATGCGTGTAGGAGCTCGTCTAACCATGGCATTACGCTCTACTTCCACTTCTTCAAGCGTGCTCGGCTCCACCACTTCCGCCGTATCATGTAAACACTTGCGCAAATGCAAAACGTGAAACACGTCATGAACTCCACTGAGCTTCTCTGGTAACTTTATTCTATACGCCATCTGCCCAATCCTCTCTGTAATTGGAAAGGGTCCTACGAACCTTGGTGCCAACTTTCCTACCGATCCAAAATGGACTACGTTTCTCAACGGTGACACCTTAATAAAATCATGTCCCTAATATTGAACTCAAGATCGGTTCGTCTCTTATTAGCATATGACTTCTGCCGATCCTGCGCTATCTTCATTCACCGTCGAACCAGGTCTATCTTCTCCGAAGTCTCCCTAATCATGTCGGGTCCAAGCAAAACCTTGTCTGTGGATTCCCACCAACAAGTAGGTGATCGGCACGATCGTCCATAACGAGCCTCAAAAGGTGCCATGCCTATGCTGGCCTGAAAGCTGTTATTATAGGCAAACTCTACTAATGGAAGGTGTTCTTCCCATGTTCCTCCAAAGTCTAGGATGCATAGCCTCAGAAGGTCTTCTAGAATCCGATTTACTCTCTCGGTCTGGCCGTCCGTCTGAGGGTGATTAGCAGTACTTAAGCATAATTGTGTTCCAACCTCCTCTTGTAAGCTTTTCCAAAATTCACTTGTGAAAATGGGATCTCTATCGCTCACAATGCTAGAGGGTATGTTGTGCAGACGAACTACCTCTCGATGGTAAACAAATGCTAGCCATGCGGCGTTCCTCCTACTTTTAACGGGAATAAAATGGGTACTTTTGGTAAGTCTGTCTACAATGACCCAAATCCCCGTATTACCCTTCCTTGATCTTGGCAACCCATCTACAAAATCCGTGGAAACACTTTCCCATTTCCACAGCGGAATCTCTAAAGGGTTGAGCAAACCTCCAGGCTTCTATTGCTCCGCCTTGACTTGCTGACACACTAAGCATCTAGAAAATAACTCAGCCATGTCCTTCTTCATTCCGGCCCAAAAGAAAACTCGCTTCATATCCCTATACATCTTGTCACCACCAGGATGTATGGTCATCTTAGAGCGATGTGAGTCTTCAAGAATTGCCTTCTTCAAACTTTCGTCTTGTGGCACACAAAGTCTCCCATCTCTACGCAACCAGCCTCTCTCATCTATAGCATATCTATTAAGATGACTCGAAGACTCCCCTCCTATAATCTCACCTACTATCTCAACCAACTGTGGGTCATCTTGTTATGCCTCTCCCACTCGACCCAAAAGTGTAGGTTGCACTTCTAACGATGCCAACAATCCGGGTACATAATTGATAGAGGGTCTGAAGTCGAAGGTAGATATATACTCCAAACTCTATCGCTCTACGAACAAAGGACTTAAAGTCAACTTCTTTCTACTTAAGGCATCGGCAACAACGTTACCGTTGCCAGGGGTATATGCGATCTCAAAATCGTAGGATGCCAAAAACTCCATCCACCTCTGTTGCCTCAAGTTTAGGTCTTTCTGAGAGAATAAGTACTTTAGCGACTTACGGTCTGTATACAACTCAAACCTCTCGCCAAGCAAATAATGATGCCATGACTTAAGCGCAAAAACTATGGCAGCCAACTCTAAGTCGTGGGTAGGGTAATTTTTTCTCTTAGGCTTTCAACTGCCTTCCACCATAGCATATCACCCTTCCCTCTTGCATTAAAACTGCGCCAAACCCTGTCCCGCAAGCATCGGTATATACTGTAAATGGCTTACTCCCGTCTGGCAAAACTAAAACTGGAGCTGTCGTCAAAGCCCTCTTCAGATGTTGGAAAGCATCATCACAGTCAACATCCCAAGCAAAAGTCAAATTCTTTTTCGTTAATCGAGTAAGTGGGGCTGATATCTTCGCGAAGTCCTTAATGAACTTCCTATAATAACCAGCCAGCCCTAAAAAGCTTCTCACTTCTGTTGCGTTCTTAGGAATTTTCCAATCTTGGATTGCCACCACCTTTGCGGGATCCACCTCTATCCCTTCCTTAGAAACCACGTGTCCTAAGAACCTCACTTCTTTTCTCCAAAAATGGCACTTGGAGAACTTAGCTTTAAGTTGATGCGCTCGTAGGGTCTCTAAGACTTCCCTAAGATGTAGGGCATGCTCTTATTCACTTTTAGAGAAAATGAGGATATCGTCTACATAGACTACCGAAAACTTGTTTAGAAACTCCCTAAACACCCTACTCATTAAGTCAACAAAGTATGCGGGTGAATTCGTCAAACCAAAAGGCATGACGAGCCACTCGAAGAAACCGTCAGGAGTTCTAAATGCGGTCTTATCTATGCTGTCTTCAGCCACCCTTAGCTGATGAAACCCTATAGCCAAATCCAGTTGCGAGAAAACCGAAGCACCCACCAACTGATCGAATAAATCATCTATCCTCGGCAATGGGTGTCTGTTCTTCTTTGTTAGCTTATTCAGCTCTCTATAGTCCATGCACAATCTAAGTGAACCATCAGTTTTCGTAGCAAAAACGACTGGAGCACCCCACTCCGAAATACTTCTTCTTATGAACCCCTTCTCAAGCAACTCTTTCACTTGCTTCCTGAGTTCTCTTCTCTCACTCTCGGAGCCATGTGGTGCACTAGTAATGCAACGGGCTTTGCATTATCTACTAGGTATATTCGAAAGTCTATCTCGCGCCTCGGGGGTAAACCCCGAACTTCATCGAAGACGTCACTATATTCACGGACCACACGAACAGATTCCAAATCATCATTGGATGCGTCAAGGGATTCTAGGTAGCTAAGCATTACCGGACCTCTAGGGTCACAAGAAATATCGAGGGTCTTTCCATAACGAGTCAACAATCTAACTACCCTTCATTCACAATCTAGGATGGCACCGTATCTGGCTAGCCAATCTGTGCCTAGAATCAAGCCATAGCCCGCGAAGCCAAGAACGAAGGCGTTGCATTCAAACCCAACGCCCAAGACACTCTCAATTCCCGGCAAATCATCGAAAGATGAGCCGAACCACCAATAGGATTTTAGACTACTATGGGGTCCGTAATTAGACTAGTATTTAGGTGCAGTGTTTCAACTAATGAAGCAGATACAAACGAGTGTGAAGCGCCAGAATCAAACAAAGTACGAACAAGATGATCAAATAGAAAAACCCAAACTTTCAACAGGAATGTTTCTACCTCTATCAGGTATGCCAGCCATGAGGGAACGCGTCTTCCCTCCAGAAGATCCTGAACTTTGTCCTTATCATCGCCTTTTGCTTCTTTGGACGATCCTAATAAGATGTCCTGTTTCTCCGTAACGATAACAACTAGTCTTTCTTTTCTTTCTAACGTCTTTATTTAAGTAGTCAGATATTTCACAAGTGTGGCCCTTCCTTTTTTCTTGGCCCCTTGTTATCTTTACCGCCTTTCTTTGGATCTATTTTCTTATCGTGTGTCCTATCCATGTCTCTCCTCTATATCCTCCATTCGTGACCTCCCACCAAAATGAGGCTTCGTCCTTTATTAACCAAGCAGCTAATTGAACCTTCCTCCCATCGTCTATCTTCAGGGTACCACAAGTCCTCCACTTCCTTCTGGCTTTGACAAACGTCCCAGTCCCATGAAGTGGTTTTCCCGCCCATCGTACGGAAGTTCTTACATATCATAGGAATAGCGTCTATACGTGGAGGAAGAAATTCAAAAAGGAAAGAGGAAGAGATTCAAAACGGAGAATCGAAGGAAAGATATATGGCTCTTGGAGGTTATGTTTTTAAAACAAACTTTTCTCTTGAAAATACTCTCCTTAAAACATATTTTTGAAAGTATTTCTTTACAAAATGCTTTTGAAAAATAGTTTTTCAAAATCTCATATCTGTTCTGGTAACCTTCAGCTCTGATACCACGTGTAACACCCCACGTCCATTAATGTCACTCTCAAAGGGAATGCATTAACTTTCATGGAGTATTATTGGTGTATAGAACAGAATATAACAAGACAGATACATATATTGGTACTTGAAAATTTTAAAACAACTTTTATTGCAGTGGAGAAATAGTTTGATTACAACAACATCATAAACCAAGTACACTTAATATACATCTTGACAAATTATATTCTGAGTACATAAAGTAAAAAAGCATAACCCCAACATAAGTAGCCACAAAAGAGGTGAACTGAACTTTACTTTCAGCAATCCAAGCACTTTCAATAGAAAGAGAAAGTGATCCAAATCAAGCTCCACTAGTACTAGTCCCACCTGAGAACTTGGAAGGGAGGAAGGAAGAAAAGACGCAAAAACAAAGGGGGTCAGACATAAAGTCTGGCAAGTGCAATAACTTTAACAATATGATTATTAAAGTAATTAGGATAAAGCATAAACTGGAAGAACAAGGAATGACTGTGAAACAAGTAGGCAAGACAAAACAAACAAGAGGGATATTCTGGCGTTAATATCGTTCCTAATCACTATAGGATAATTACTATACTGCACCAATGCTAATTACACTGCACCATTACTAGTCCCATACTGGAAGTTGATCCCTCTTACTAATCGTAATAATGATAATTATAGTAACAGTAGTTTCGTGTACTCTTAGCTGCTATCGTATGTGCCTCCTGCTCCTACCTCCACTAGTTGTACCCACTACCCTCCCTAGTCTAATTACAACATTTATTCCTAATATGGTAGTTTCTTGTACTTCTAGCTACTGTCATAGGTGACGGTTGCCCCTATCTCCGCTAGTCGTACCCACTACCTTCCTCATTCGATCGGCTCCCTAAGTCGTAGATACCCGTGCTGGTCCCATAGTGGAGTGTATCACTCCCCAAAGTGGCAACCCGATACGACTTGAGATGCATGGCTTATATCTACACGATGCAACAACGTCTTACCTACCAGCCCGGGCCCACGCACACACATGACCCCGTTGGACTTGCGTTGCCACCGCTAACCCGTTTTGACCTCTTACAATCAAACCCAGTAAGCGTGCCCCATCCTCGATCTAGATCGAGCTCACTAGATACTAAATGGGTTACTGGTTTGAAAAGGGTTCCCACATTTGACACAAGCTTTCCACCTATGCTTGGTCCCCACTATGATTTCCCACTGAACCCCCTCTTGTTTATGTCTTCTTACATGTTTCAACTTGGTTAAGTGTTTATAATTATATCCCACATGTCACCCATGTTGCCCACTTATCAAATCAACATGTGTTATTGGTTAATCTTGTCTTAACCCTATCCACTTATATATTATTGGTTAAGTTGGTCTTAACCCTATCCACTTATATATTATTGGTTAAGTTGGTCTTAACCCTATCCACTTATATATTATTGGTTAAGTTTGTCTTAACCCTATCCACTTCTATATTATTGGTTAAGTTGGTGTTAACCCTATCCACTTATATACTATTGGTTAAGTTGGTCTTAACCCTATCCACTTATATATTATACTTAGATTAAGTACATCTTAGTTCACAGATACATTGGTTAAGAGAATAACTTTCTAAGTATCAACCCCTAAGACCGAAATCAACATCAGGTTGGTACTCAGATAATTACTCAACTCAACAAAACTTTTGTTTGTCATTCATATTCGTCTTCGATCAGCTTTAATTTAATTATTAATGCACAGACCTCTCGCATTAAGTCGATTGCTTGTGGCCGCTGGATATGCCGGGCGGTTCCGGGCAGACTTCCACCACAAGCCAGACTTAACCTCGTGTCTAAGCATCTTTTAATTATGCCTTTGACCTCTCACATTAGACTACCGTTTGTGGTTGCTGAATTTGCCGGGCGGGTGCGGGCAGTCTTATACCACAAACGAGTCTAACCTCGTGTCTTAGGCATTTATTACGCATTTAATTTATGCCTTTGACCTCTCACATTAGACTACCGTTTGTGGTTGCTGGATTTGCTGGGCGGGTCCGGGCAGTCTTACACCACAAACGAGTCTAACCTCGTGTCTTAGGCATTTATTATTACACATTTTTATTCAACTTCAATTTGAATTAATATCCCTATTTCAAATTTCCAATAATTTCCAATTTTAATCCATGTCTATAATTGTTCACCTAAATTATGTCCATACTTTCTAGGTATACAAATTATACCAATTAATGTCTCAAATTAATTATATGCCTTTTAAGGCCATTTTATGCCAATTCACAATTATGTATATTCAATATTTTCCCATTGTCCCCATGTTATTCGTATGTTCTAATATGACATATGTTAGACTCGCAAATAGTCTAACTTATAAAAAGAAAAGCAACATCACAACTTGCATAACACATAAAATAAATCTAAGAATCATGACATAAGTTTACATAACCAATAACTTGCATATATGGGTATGGTTTTCCTATAACTTGCATATGAATTTCATTCAAACTAGCATATGATTCACATACAAAACTAGCATAGGCATTGGGCATAAATTTGCATAACTATGTACTGCCATGGATCTAAATATAGATCTAAACATAAAGATGTGAACTTGCATATGGATCTAAACATAAAGATATGAACTTGCATATGGATCTAAACATAAAGATGTGAACTTGCATGTGGATCTAAACATGTAAATTAATGTCACATGTTTACATATAAACTAGCATATGTATCTACATGATTCACATATGAACTTGTGTATAATCCACCTACAAACTTGCATAAGATTCACATATGTTTTAACATCCCAAACTTGCATGAAATTCATAAATTAGCATATGATTTAACATCCCAAACTTGCATATGATGAATCAAGTTAATCATGTACAATTTAACATATGAAATAGATCCACAATAACAAAGCATCAATGATAACATTACATGATTCAAAATCATATTCTCATAATCCCAATTATAACTTATCATAATTAAATTAATTAATTAATTTGTGAAAGATATTATACTCATAAACAAAAGAACGGTCTTGTTTTTCTGGGATCTGTATTCTGAAACTGAATTGCTTGCCTTTGATGTAGACTAATCGTTATTCTAATTTATATTTTAGATTTTGATTCTTGCTTCTATCTTGTTTTTGAGTTAAAAGAGAACGACGACTACTCTAGGTTCTCCATTGACGGCATGGCGGCTCTCGGTATGGATTAGTGTGATTTTAGGTTGAGATTTAGGTTGCTTATATAGAATTTTAATTAATTAAGAGCCGTAAGATTAACCTAGAATCAATCAAGACCATCCAGTTAAGATAAAATAACACCTCAGCCCTAATGACTCAACAATGAGTCAAAACAGCGTCATCTTTCAGATCTGCCGGGGGGGGGGTAGGTCGACCCCCTGGTCGACCTGTATAGGGAGGTCGACCCCCTGGTCGACCTGGCCTTGGGCGGTAATTTTCCCGCCCAGCCTGCTTCCTGTTTGAAATTTTGAATTTTGAATTTTCTGATTCGAGTTATTTTTAATTTATTTAAATTCTGAAACTTCTGAAGGCAATAACTTCTTCATACGAAGTCCAATTCACACAAACTCGGACTCTATCTCAAGCAGAATTCCGAGACGAACGCAATGGCGCAAACCGTTTCCCTTGATTCTCAAATTTGAAATTAAGTATACATTAATTCGTTAATTTTAATATTTAAAATCACGGGGTGTTACAAGAATTACCCAACTCATGATTTGGAGTTGGCGTCGATTGTGTTTGCTCTGAAGATGTGGAGACAATATCTATTGGGAGTTCAATTCGAGATGTTTATGAATCACAAGTCATTGAAGTATCTTTTCTCCCAAAAGGATTTGAATTTTCGGCAGCAAAGATGGTTAGAGTTTCTGGCGTCATATGATTTTGGCATAGCCTATACTCAGGGCAAGGGTAACGCAGTTGCAGATGCGTTAAGTCGAAGACACGCAAGTTTGGGAGTGATTTTTTCAGAATGGAAGAGCCTCGAGTACTTAGCAAGGTTCGATTTTAGGCCAAGGTGTGAGTTGGAACCTGAAATGTTGGAAAGCTTGTCGATAAGACCTACTCTTATTGAAAGGATTTGCGAGAGCCAAAAGAAAGATGCGAAGCTTGTCGTGTTTATTCAGAAACTGGATCCAGAAGATAAAGAGTTTGAGGTCAATCGAGAAGGTTGGCTTCGAAAGCAAGGGCGATTAGTTGTTCCTGATATCGACGGATTGATGGATGAGGTTCAGAGAGAATGTCATCACTCGAAGTTGACGATTCATCCCGGTGGCAATAAGATGTATCAGGACATGGAGAGAGTCTACTACTAGGAAGGGATGAAGAGAGATATTGGAAAGTTCATTTCTAAGTGTATGAACTATCAGTTGGTGAAAGTTGAACAGAAGAAGCCGAGTGGTTTGCTTCAGCCATTGGAAGTTCCTACGTGGAAGTGGGAGCAAGTATCGATGGATTTTATTGAAGGACTACCTAGAACTAGGGCAAGGAATGAAGGGATTTGGGATATTGTGGATCGTTTGACCAAAAGTGCGAGATTCATTCCTATTAAGTTGACTAGGACGACATGGAAATTGGATGAACTTTATGTGAAATGGATAGTTCGATTCCATGGTGTCCCAAAGAGTATAGTAAGTGACCAAGATCCATTATTCACGAGTGGATTTTGGAAAAGTTTGCAAGAAGCTTTGGGAACCGAGTTGTGCTTGAGTACGGCATATGATCCCCAAACTGATGGTCAGACCGAGAGAGTCAATCGAGTCTTAGAAGATCTCCTAAGGAGTTGTGTGTTATACTTCGGAGGATAATGGGAAGACCATCTACATCTAGTTAAGTTTGCGTATAATAATAGCTACCAGTCTAGCATTGGGATGGCACTATACGAAGCATTGTATGGAAGGCCGTGCAATTCTCCAGCGTGAGGGTTAGAAACTGGAGATATGTTGGTACTTGGGCCTGAGATGATTAGAGAAACCTCGGATTGTATCGAGATAGTTCGGCAACGAATGAAGGCAGCCCAGGACCATCAGAAGAGTTACGCTGACAAATGTCGTAAGGACTTGGAATTCGATGTGGGCGATATGGTTTTTGTGAAGGTTGCACCATTGAAGCATATGGTGTGATTTGGAAGTAAAGGAAAGTTGGCTCCTAGGTTCATTGGAACATTTCCGATAGTTGAGCGAATTGGAAGGCTCGCATATCGATTGGAGTTCCCGAGAAGATGTCGAGTATGCATAATGTTTTCCATGAGTCGCTTCTACGAAAATATGTACATGGTTTGAATGTGGTAGTACCTCCGAAGTGATACGTTGACCTTGTAGTTGAGTTTGTAGTTACGAAACCCTATAAGCCGCTTCGTGTTATGATGAATGACACGAAATAGCTTAGGGAAAGGACGTTTTATTTAGTTAAGTTATAATGGAGTAGAGATGGCGACGATGGTACGTGGGGGATGAAGGAGAGTAAGGAAGACCCATCCAAAATTCTTCGTCCATAAGACCCATTGATATGGCACCATCATTATTACTTGTGGTCATTATTGTTACTTGCTGATATTGTTGTTATTTTGTTGTTGTTAGATAGAATTCCACATGCTAGGATAAGGCTATGGATGCATGGCTTGATGATTGCTAGTTTGGATGATAGAATTGGCTTCTCATGGATGATAGGCATGCAGAATTGTTGTGGTTGCTTGTTTTGCTGGGAATTTCGAGGGCGAAATTCTTAAGGGGGGAGAATGTAACAGGCCGCATTTTACGTATCGGAAGACCATAAAATATTCTTATTTTATTTCCTGAGGGTCGGATCATTCTCATCTTTTAATATGTTGCTTATGGGGATGTGAGACATGTCCATAATTTTTACCGATTTTGTTTGTGACCATTTCCCCCTGTCAATCTTGTACAGGGCATAACTTTTGACTCAGGTCGAATCAGAAGGTGAGACCTGTGCCATTAGAAAAGAATTGACATTTTCCTTTTTGTAGAGTGGTTACATTAAGGATTTGGCTCAGTGGTTTGGGAGAAATAACTGTTTTAAGGTTTCTCAGTTGGCTGTTCGGATTTGAAGAGCCTAATGGTCTGAATTGGGGAGGCCCATTAGTGGGATGGTGGAATCCTATAAATAGGGGGTGAGAGTGGAGGGAAAAGGATTATTTTCCCATTCTCTCATTTGGAGGCATTGATCTCCTTCTTCTTCTAACACCTTTCCACCATTAAAAATCCAAATCCAAGGAGGGAAATTGAAGATCTACACCGAGGCTAGATCTACATCGTTCCAAGAGCAAATTCATCGGATCAAGGAACTTGGTTCGGAGTATTCGCTGGTCGGATTCATAATTCTATCGTTTTAGCTTGTTTTGGAGAATCCGTGAGTGATTTACATCTCTCCCATGAATGCAATGAAGTATATGAGTGTTTGTGCATGTTTCTAATCAAATTGGGATGTTTTACCATAGATTTACACCATTACATGTTCATTTTCATATGCATCACCCTATGATCTTATCTAGCAAGTTTTACTCGATAATTTCATGTCATTTAACATGTTTATGTTAGTTAGATCTCTCATTTTGATGGTTTTTTGTGAGATTTATATCATTTTTATGGTAATCGTCATATTCATGTGTTTATGATTGTGTTTGATGAGTTTGGTTGAGTTGGTTTCGTCGGATTCGTCGTTTGGCGAAGTTTTGATCGAAATCGGAGTAGAATTAAAGATGTGCAGAAAGTGGCTCGGGTCGGGATCAGATTCTGTCGTGGAGGACAAGTCAAAGTTGGCTCAGGTTGGGATCATATTCTGTCATGGAGGACAAGTCAAAATTGGCTCGGGTCGGACTGAAGGGGGTCGGGTCGGACTAAAGGGGGTCGGGTCGGACCACTCTGGATTGGGTTAAAGTGAATCAGACCATTTTGGATCGAGCTAAATTGGATTGGTCCATTCTGGATCAGACGAAGGGGAACGGGTCGGACAAAAGGGGGTCGGGTCGGGACAAAAGGAGGGGTCGGGTCAGACCAAAGTGGCTCGGGTCGGGCTGTTCTGGACAGCCATTTCTGGTCAGCCATTTTTACCATTTCTGGTCAGCTATTTCTGGTCGGATACTTTCGGTGATGATGTGACTTCAAAGCGAGTTTTAGGAAGTTAGGAAGTGTTGAAATAATGCTATGGATTGCTTTGAACCGTATGGAGATGTTGGTTGGTTCAACGATGGTGGTGGCTTCGACAAGAGTCCAGAAGGGAATGTTCGAAGTGATGTGATATGTTCGTTGATCGGCGAAAAGCAACGAATAGCAGACAACTCAAAGGTCGTGAGTTAGTGTATAATGGTTGCTAGAGAAGGTCGCTTAAGCAGTAAATAGCCGTCAAGGTTGGACGACTAGAGATGCGAGACCACTCAAAGGTCGTGAGTTGGTGGATAATGGTTGCTCGAGAAGGTCGCTTGAGCAGTAAATAGCTGTCAGGTTGGACGACTAGAGATGGGAAGGCCGAGGAGTCATCGTTGTTGTAAGTTCTAGCAGGCTCAAAGCAGGGGTACAATGGGGCACCCAATAGACCGGAAGGTTGCTGGCCGAGTACCTTGGGTATTGTTTAAAGGCCTAGTTGTCAAAGTTGGACATTGTCAAAGTTGGACATATGGAGTTTATGCTAGAACTGGGGTTACCATTAGCCCTTGACATATGGCAAGGTTAGCCGTCATACGATTAACGATGGTTCAAAGCAGGATTGGCGGAGATAGCCAGAGTCAGTCATGGATGATTGGTTGTTCTGTGTGAGACTTATGTAATCTGGATGTTATGTGTGTTTTCCATGATTGAATGGTTGCTCTGGTTTCCATGTACGAATTGTTTTCCTTTGGTTGAATGGATTGTAAAGGCTATCACTATCCGATGTGGGGAAGATAAGGTTGAGTTCTTCTCTGGTGTCGTGGGTAGATTAGTATGTTTATCTATCCCCTCTCATACACTTCATTGTTGAAGTTTGTTAGTTGTTCTATCGCTCACTAAGACTGTTGTCTGACTCAAGGTTTTATGTGTCCTCTTATTACCTTGGGTTGTTCATCCGATTTTGGATGGGCAGACTAAGTAACAGGTGACAGGTAATGCTTTAGTGAGGACGACGATGCTGATCGATGGCGAGCAGGAGGCTCACATACCAGTTTTACTACAAGCTAATAATTGGATTTCCACTGTTTGCTTTTCTGAGTGATGTAGTGAGGCAACTTTGTATAAACACTATTTCCAAGTTTGTGGATCTTACTTTCTACTTGTATGGAAGTGCACTGTTTCTGCTTCACTATTACTACCTGTTGTATAATTTCTATTATATTTTATCCTTACGCTGTTAGTTTTACGACAGGTTCCGCTTGTGTTTACCTACATTGATGATCGTCCATGACAGCCTTGCACATCTTTCAGCACATTATTTCCCTTGTATAGTGCGGGGGTTATGGGCGGTCGTCACAGTGTCAGTGTGCATGTGCACACAACACTTGTGTAGGAGGGAGGAATAGCTGGTAAGGGAAAGTGGCACTTTGCAACATGGAATGGTACTTGGCAAGTAGTGTTTTGCAAAGGAGAAGGTGGTACTTGCCAAATTCAGGTTGGCACGTTGGGTACTTGGCAAAAGGGATTTGGTATTTGGTAGTTGCCAATTGGTAAATGGAGTTGGTACTTGGTACTTGGGGAGGTGGTACCTAGCACTTGTGAAAAAGAATGGGAGTGGCATTTGGCAAACAAGAAAAGTGGTACTTAGGGTATTTGGCTGGGCAAGGAATCATGTGGATCAGACGTGCGACACTAGGATCTGGGAAATCTGATACTCGTACTTGGCAAATGAGGAAGGAAGGAAAACAGACTTTAGTGTTTTGGGCCAGGATTTTTAATAAGAACAAGTTTTTAATGGAAACGAAAATATAAAATAAAAGAAAAAAACAAAAATAAAATAAAAAGAGATGGGCTAAACATCTTGGGTTTTCAAAGGAAAATAGGAGAAGGAAGATGGGTTGTAACAGCTAAGCTTGTAAAGGATTCGATGAGTTTGAAAGCAAATCAAAAAGAAATATAAATTATAAAAATAGAGAATTTATATAATTATTAATGTTATATGGAAATAAAAAGATAATTTACAAAGTTGATGAAAGGTATAAAATGTCGTATAAACAAGCCGACATTTTAGAGTAGAATACCGTGTGCGACGCACACACTTAAGTTGTCCATTTATACATGATAGTCGAAATGTCTGGATTTAAACAATGCAGTCATATAACCTTATGTTTAGTTGTAGCTCGTAAAATAAAGGGTATATGAAATAAATTATACTTAATCCAGTTCATTTTAAACTGATAACTATTTCCTTTGAACGAGAAATGTTGAGATCAAGTAAATATTGAAATAGTTCTTAAATATCGACTGATCGTAAAAGACATTACGTTGATCGCTTCGAAGAGTCCGGAATTTAATATTCCACTTCGATTTGATTTATACAGCGCGGGTCAGAGATTATTGATAAAATTAAAGACGGAGATATGCAAAGACTATTTTGTTTTATAAAATAGTGCCTTTAGTTTGTCCAGTCCTAGGACAACTTGTATGGATGAGTGTCTGACAGAGTATTCCTAATAGATCACATAAGACGATCATTTCAAGGATTTCATCTAGTAGCAGAGAAATTCGTTTCTCTTAGCTTTTATACCCGTAATATTTTTGGGAGATCAACTAGTGATTGACGGGTTTGACGATGTGGCATTCAAAGTGAATGGTGACTAGATGTTCTGGAAGATAAACATAGCCTCAAAGCCTCATCAACCAGGAAAGATAGAAATCGAGCAGGCAACATGGCTAGGTGGGTCATTCCCAAGCATGGTGTATTGTCACCAATCTAGAGAAAATCCCTTTTTGTTCTTCTTTCGATTATGTATCTCCTGGGAATTATGGCAGGCGCGTAATAAAAGTCATAGGGTGAAAATATATTCAATACACTCAAGCTAAATGAGTGGTCGGTCACGTGTGGCTGGGTTGCAAGACGTTCTTGTTGAACCCTAGTGTAATCCCTTTAGAGTACACTGATCGGCAGGTGGTCCCATACCTTGTCTATTGGAATCCAATCTCCAATAAGAGCCTGCGGTTTACAATTTTTATTATACATATGGAGCGTGAGATGCAAGCGTTCCGCTAGATGGTTATTTATTTGATAAAAACTATTATAATATCAGATGATTTGATATCAAAAATGTTTTGGGTTATAGTAAGGCAAAAACCGTCAGTGTTTATGTGTGGGTTGGTCTTACTATTATCTTTTCTTTCGAAAGTTTTTCGAACATTAAAACAATCTATTCTCATAAGAGAATAAACCGTTCCGTGTTAAGAATTGATCATTTGAACTGTTTTAAAATTGTTTACTCACACCAGTCCCCGACTGACCTAGAGTTTATTTTCTGTGTTTTCCTAAACTCTTGGGTAATCATAACACTTGTTATGAGTAGACCAGTGATTCAGGTAACTACCGGAATCTGTTGGAGTATTTTGGACTGGAAATCATGGAGTCAACTTATTAGTTATATCTATATCCAAGTATCCAGATGAATGTTTGTGTTGGGCCAGTAACCATGTAAGATGTATGAAGTATACTATGATGTAACAAACTCTGATATGTAATATATTATGTGATATTATATTTGTTAAATTCCGTTGTGAGATTTTAATGTTCTTGTTAGTTCTTCTTATTCTTCTATTCTGTTAGTTCTATCTTACCTTTCTCATCCTCTTATTTCTTTCTATTAAAGATCTGTATTTTCGTGCACTTTGGGTTGAATGTGTAAGATATTAGTCAGCTCAAATGGGTATGAATTTACGGGCTTTACAGTTCAACAAGAACATCTTGTAACCCGGCCACACATGACTGACCCCTCATTTCGCTTGAGTGTATCGAATGTATATCACCAACGGTTAGGATTAGCAACCTTTTTCCCGAATGGGACAATATCGAATAGAATAAAGAATGAAATGAATTTCCCTAGATAGGTGATAATACACCCTAATTGGGAGCAACCCACTTAGCCATGCTGCCTATCCGATTTTTTTCATTTCTAGGTTGTTGAGCCTGAGGCTACGCTTACTTACTTTTCATCGATCGCACAATCACTTTGAATGCCACATTGTCAGTTCCGTTAACCATTAATTGATTTGCACAAATATAACCTGGATATTATGCTAAGAGAATAAATTCTCCGCCACTATATATATTTATACAGACCAACATATGCAATCATTGGAAATACTCTGTCAGACATTCGTCCAGATACGTTCGTTCTGGGATTGAACGAAACCGAAGGCACAATTTCCATTAATCCATCTTAGGCAATTTCTACCTAGGATTAATAGAAAAAGCCCTTGCACTTTACTCCGTCTTCAATTATCTTCATGTAAATTGATTCGCAATGCTACTGCCAATACAGAGTGGTTCTCAGATAATAATCCAACTGGTCTTTCCATATTGACAATGATATTGGCAAATACTTAGATAGTCGGTTATTTAACTCTTGAAGAAAAACAAACATTCATTCAAAGCATCAAGCAATCACTGGGCCCCTTAATTAATATTTCATTAATTAAATCACTTCTCCATTTCCTTATCAATATTTGCTAACCAAATATTTTCAATAATCATCTTGGCCTTTTACGCTATTTGGAAAACATTTCCATATATTGCCTTCTTTTATTTTCTATACTTAGAAAATATCTTCTATTAATAATTGGAAAACGTTACAAGTACTTCTCCCTTTCACAACCATTCATTTCTATACTTAGGAAATATTTATTAATATATTTCCAAAATTCCACTTATCTAGGTTAAAACGAATGCTGTGTAAAACATTGTTACAACAGCCCAAAATACTGCATTCAACTAAATCTTGTTCAAAACATTTATCTTTGAGCCTGAATCTTGCTATTTATTGGTTAATAAGGAAATCGATCAAGTTGGCGTATAAATACCTCTCAGACCTTGATTGAATAACATTGTTAACTTCAAAACGGACAATACTACTTATCTCGAATAGTCAACATCATATAAACCAATTACTCATTTTAAAACGTGTATACGTTTCTCTTTCTATTTTACCATATTTAACTATAGATTTCCTTTTTGTTTATAATATTCTATTTTAAGTTCGTTTCCTTATTGAATTATATTTATATTGATATATAGATTTCTAGTTATCAAATTTTCTTAAAAATATTCTAACTCCTTAAATTTCTGGAAAATTTCGCCAGCACCTCCTTTGTACTAGTCAATAGCTCAAACCTCAACTTTCCTCTCTAGGCTATTTCCATTCAAAAGAAAATCAAAAAGCCAAGTGGCTTGCAGATTCAGCACATAAAAACTCATATGGAATTTAAACGTGTACCTTTTTGTCGGGAACACAAATTATAATCTTTATACACTTCATTCCATACATGTCTAACCGATATACGTCCATTCCCAATTTATTCTAACTCAAGTCAATCATTTTTAACTCAATTCGCTAATTTATTCTTTAATTAGCTCTTTGGCCCATTTCACTTTTTATTTGAACATAACACGTTCGAATATATTTTTAATTTACTTAAAACCCAATCTAATTCCATTCAACTTGAGTTTCATATTCGATTTCGAATATAAATTCATAAACCCCATTCACTTGTCCAACGCCCAGTTTCGATTCAAAACACGATTAACTAATTATTCTTCAAATTAGTTAATTCTATTCTATAATTAAAAATTTGATTTTTGTTTCAAAAATCGGTTCACTTACTCCACTTGAGTTCATTTTTATTTTATATCTCAAGTATGGATTTTTTCTAATGGAAATCCGGATTTTTTGTTTACATATAATCCTTTTATTTATTTAAATAAACTGTTATGGTTTCACTACAACAAAAATACCCTATTACAACGCATCTTTTACAATGGGCGTTGGATGCCCATAGTAATGGAGGTCTATTACAACGGTCAATTCTGGCCCGTTGTAATAGAAGTCTGTTACAACGTCCATTTTACAACGCGCTATGACAACCCATTGTAATATAAGGATATTACAATGGCCCTTCTAAGCCCGTTGTAATAAGTGCTAATTTTACAACGTTTAATAAATGCCCGTTGTGATAGATGCTAATTTTATAACGGTCCTAAAATGCACGTTGTAAGATGAACTAATTTTTAAACGGTTATAATGCTCGTTGTAATAGGTATCATACGACGGTCTTAAAATACCCGTTGTAACCGATGCCAACTTTGCGACGATCGTAAAACAGTCGTTGTAATAAATGTCTACTGCGAATCTTTAGTAGTCAATAATTAATAATTATAATGCTTTTTTAAAATTAATATTTATTATTTTTTAATAATTAATCATCAATAATTGTATATTAATTATATGTTACTAACTATAGTATTACATTAGTAATTACTAATCATTAATTGTATATTATTATTTATTAATATTTAAAAATTAATTAATATTTAATAATTTTTTAAATAAGTGATTTCTAATTAATATTTATTTTGGCAAGGCGAATTAATATTTAAAAATTGAGGAGTGATATGTATCATTTAGTACTTAATATTTAATAATTAAGGAATGATATGTATTTAGTATTAAATATTTCATAATCTTATGATTATATTTATTAATTTTCTTTGAATTTTTAATAATGTAAATACTTGTTATATTTAACATTTAATATTCCAAAACTTTAAATTTTAAAAATTTCCAAGATAAATTTACCAATATTCAAAAAGTTTAGAATTAAATTTGAAATTTCAACAAAATTCAAAAAAAAATTTAATTAACATTGATACATTATTCAAAATTTCAAAAATATTAAAATAATTATAAAAGTATATTGTTTACATTTTAGATATGTTATGGATAACTTTTTTTGACATCCTTATTTTGATATATAATTTTACTATCAATTTTCCGAAAGTATATAGAACTGCTTAAAATAAGATACTGATTTATAATTATACAGGCAGGAGCATACTTTTACACTGTGCCACACTATATTGGCAATATTTCTGTTTTATATTTCATAAACTTTATAAAATTTTCTTAAGTCGATCTTATGTTTTTAAAAGTAGTTTTAATTGTTTAGTTTTATGTTTTGATACCTTTATGAATTTTAGAAGTAATAATGGAACACAAATATTTCATTATCATTTTATTTTGATTTTATGTTTTTAACTATCGATATGTTTCAATTATTTCATCTAGGTCCCATTTCAACAATCGAAATTATATTGATAATATGGGAAATATCGACTATTTCATTTTCAACAATTGATAAGGAAGATATCAAACATTTAGAAGATGGACCTGAATGCACAATAGTCGAAATAATATTTGGATACAGATATCGCAGTACCAGGATATGTATTATGAAATATAAATATTTTATTGTTATTTAATATTTAATTTATGTCCTATTGTCTTTAATTTGTCATACACAAATAATGCAAATAAAAACATGTAAGTCCAGACTGATCCAATTATCCATCATCCAAATTGCTTTTTTTAATGGACTTTGCTACTTCAGCCGGTGAAAATCATCCGATTTAGCCATGGGATGAGTATGCTGCGTCAGATTGAAATCACGCAATTCAAGGGTGCGTAATCCAACCGTTGTTTCCCTTTCGGTGGATCTAACGTACTGGGCTTCGGTCGAATTAGCGTTGCCGATTTTTAATTGTCGGCTGGCAGTAAGATCAAAGGGAAACCCTAGATCTTTCACGACTGAAAAAAAAAAGTTTCCTGCTATTCACACCCCCGTTCCCTCTTCCGGCCACCGTTTGACTTTTTCATAGATTCATTAACGTTAAAAACTGTACCCATGTTGATAATTGTATTCTTTTCTACCCTTGTATCCTTTCTTATGAATGATTTGTTAGTTGAAATATTCTCATTTATAAACTGTGCCGAAAACCCATTGTTAATGCGATTATTATAGTCTGAATTGGCACCAATATTATTTGAATCAACCTGCATGGAATTGAGCGGGGTAACATATGTAAAGCTGGATTTTAGTCTCCAAATATTATCAAATTTGCATTTAATTTCTTTATATCCGATGCAGTTACAATTACCATAAATATTAGGTTGCCACTCTTATTCTACCAATTGCTAAGAGAGGTTGTTATTCTCATCCAAAATAAGAATCTGATTTGCAATGGAAAAATTCGACCAGTCTCAGCTAGAACACCTTTGGTCACTTGATCAAGTTTAATAGGCTTACCTAACGCAGATGGCATTCTTTCTATCGCCACGTCCATCCAGAAATCCAAGTCCAATCTCGGTAGTCGAATCCATATTGGCATTAATGAAAAAAATCCATATTACATTCTCCTAATTAGAGTCCATAACGTTAAGGCTGTCACTTTTTAAAATGAACTACAGGAAAAGGGCAGGTACTTCATGCTTATGTATATTGTATTTTCTTGGTATTAATTGATTGTTGTTAACATATAATTAAAAAAATGTTGATGGTAGGGATTGATGTACTGTTAGATCGTTTATGTAGAAATGTTACTGCTTGGTCATCGTTTATCTTCACCATGCATGTTAATATTTTGAAATGGACCAGGTAGATATTGTACGTTAATTCAAGCAAATTTGGAGCAATTTTTGCAACTATTCTTCCTTCTGTAGTTGCAGCTCTGCGTTGTTTCTTTCTTGTATATGTTGGTACGCTGTTCATTTTCAATGGGTTCGTTATAAATTCAATTTTGGTATTCACACAAATATGGTATATAATTATTAACAAGAAAAGGTTACATAATTATTTATGCGTTTAAAAGGGCTCGGTAAGTTTCATTTCCTGTAGTTTTGTAGTTTGAATAGTTTCAAAAGGAAATTCATATTAGGATTTTCACTTTTCATGGGGCAGTCAACCACATTACTTCAATGAGTATACTTCTGTTTGTCATTGGATACAATGTTTACACTCGTGCTCGTTGGGTAAGTAAACAAAACACTATCTATCTTTCTTTTTGTTACAATATGATTTTTTTTTGTTTGAATAGGAGGAGATGAACAGAGGGAGTTTGAGATTTTCGGAGAAGATGTGAAGTAGTTGTATTGATGGTAGGTGTTCAAAGGGAGGGAGATAGTCGCAAGCAAATCTACCTTCAAATTTGTAGTTGACAAAGTCTGATAAGCCCTCATTCATCAAGGCTATCTTTCCTTCAAATGTATCCGGTAGTTTCAGACTTGTAAGTTGACAAAATTAATATATTATACATATACACATATACCTGCATGCGTGTATGCTAAAATTTTGAACTAAACCAACTGTAAATACTCATTCCATTCCAATTATGCAAAGCAAATCTACCTACTTATGACCACATTGACATTATATACCTTCATGCGTACATGCTCTACTGTTTATATCTTGTATAAACTCTGAAGCAAGAAGCCGAAGACTAAAACTAGAGTGAGAGTGTGAGTGTTTTTGTATATGTATATGAGTGAGTAAGTGTGTCGTAAGGACTCGATGTATACGAGTGAAATGTTGCGAGGAAGTGTATGTACAAGTGATTGTGTAAATAGTGACGGAAAAATATGTGTACTATTTGGAAGTGTAATAAATATTTATTTGAATAAATATTTGTTTAAAATAATTTTTGAATTAAATATTAAATTCCTGCAAATATTATTAATAATATGTGTAATATTCAAATACATTGCAAGTTTCAGCATTTTACAATTTACAGCCTAGTCTATTACAACGGGCATTAAATGTTGTCAAAGAGTCTATTGCAACATACAATGCCTGTTGTAAAAAAGGACCTATTACAACAAGGCCTAATACAACGGGCGTAATGCCCATTGTTAAAACCCTATTACAAGGGGCATTGCCCGTTGTAAAAGGTCTATTTTGTTGTTTATAATGGTTATGGCGCTGTTTTTCTGAAAATTTGATTTTGACATAACTTAAAATCTATAAGAAATCCAGATTTTTCTCTTCCATTAGAAAACTATTATCCAACCGATCCCGATGATTCTTGTTTCAAAAAATTTCGACTTAAATTGAGTTATATATACTCAATTGAAGTTCAAAACGCTAATTTTCGAACTACCGTGTTGCGGCAAACTCGTTTTAATTATATTTAAATATAAACGTTTAAACTTCGTTTATAAATAAATTTCAACTCCATTCTTATATATTTAAATACTAATTCAGCCCATTTACTAAATCCAACTTAACATTCTTGATTATCCCTATCCGTTGATTATTTCATAACTCAGTTATAAATTTATTTGTAACTGAATCTTCTATAATAAATTCCAGTTCCTTTATAAATAAATTATATATAAAACTCGATATAATCGAATTCTAATTATAAATCCATTGGATTTTTTTCTCAGTTCAATTTATATTCCGAATTCCGGAATAAAATTTGTCGTTCTATTTCAAGCCGTTTTCCAGTTCACTTTTTAATTTAGAATTAAAACGTCTAAATCGCCTGGCATAATAATACGAGCCGCATACTTGAATACTAGTGACATATTGGAGGAAGGGAGATTATTGGAATACTAGAGGGAGTTACGCCCAGAAGAACTGCAGGCTGTAAACGCGACTTGCTCTGCTCATCCTAAAACCCTTTTCGATAGTAAGTATTATCTAATGATAATTTATTTTACTAGATTTTTAAACATCGTTTATAAATCCAACTTCCTTGTTTTATATATTGAAACAAGTTTTATTTCAAAATCTATTGGAAACTCAATTCCTTTTATATTCCTAACTCTGGAATAAAAACCGCCGTTCCCTTTTCGAAATGATTTCAAACTCTATTTTTAAATTCATACTTGAATTTAAAATTCCAAATTATCTCACGATAATTAATTCACTACATTTATAAACATCATTTATAAATTTACTTGCTTATATATTAAAGAAAGTTCTATACAAATCTATTTAAAACCCGATTCTTTCTTTGGAATAATTTTATCTTTTTTAACTTATATATAAATATGGAATCTATTTTAATAATTTATTTTAGTTCCTATCTAACACAATTTATATATACTATTTGTGAACAATTTATTTTTTAAATCCGACATAGTCGAATTCAAACATAAATCCTATGGATTAATTCAATTTAATTTCCATTCCAAACATTGGAATAAATTCCATCGTTTAAACAATTTTTCAATTCTCACTTTAAATTCACATTTGAATTTAAATATTCATATTATCCAAGTAAAATTATTCCATTTAATTGTTAAACACCGTTTATAAATTTATTACTTTTTTTTATTTCTAGTCCATTCATAATTCAAAATCAATTTTAGAAAAATAGATTTTCCATTTTAAATCTCAAAACCCCTTTTCACAATATTTTTATAAATCAACATTCAGGCCAGTGATATTCAACCAATCAAAAACACACAATTACCAACCACAGGTTTTCTAACATATCATATATGATAATATATATGAAAACAGACAAATAATAATATTTTTGAGGAATCCAGTTGGATCCCTCTAACCTGTTTTTCCTGCATCCACAGATGTTAGCCAACATAAATAATACCCATCCTGCTTCGAGGCAGGATATAGCGGTATAGAAGGTCATCCGCTATCATATAGTGGGGGTGCATTGGGTCATCCACTAATGATATTACTGGCATCCGCTAATGGTACTGCGGGAAATGTCCAACCACCAATATATGTGTGCGTATATATATATATATATAATAGCCACAAACACCAAGTCTAAATAACTAATATATATAATTATCACAACTGATGACAATTAATAAATCCATCCAAGCAGTCAACAATATATTTTTAAAGATAAAAATAATTTTAATAAATATCTAAGTTAGAATTACTCACCGTGATTTTGTTTCAATCCATTCCGGTTCCACTTTTAATTTCAGCTTATGCAATCTTCAGTTACGAATCCATACGATCGATTTTCATAATATTTGGACCTTGCATAAATTAAATATAGTATTTATGGATTTGCGAATTATATAAGCTATATATCTTATTTCATTTTACTTAACAAAATAATTCAGATTTTTATCAAAAAAATATGAAATCGTATACCTTAACGTTGTACAGTCTTCTTTCTTAATTGACTCACGCAGGAACACAGCAATCCTACTCCACTTCTCGAAGAACCCATCGAAATTACCAAAACCGCACAATCCTTTTACCTTGCGTGCCTCCCCTTCCACTGATATTACCGTCGTTAACCCTATCTCCACATTCATCGATCCAAACTCCAACATATTACAGAACCGTCGCGGCAATTGCCCCTAGATCGATGGTGACAAAATTGAATCCCCAAACAGCGGTATTGCCTTGAACCCTAACTCAAGTTCCCTCACAGATGCTCGACTTCGCGGTAACGAATTGAAGAAAAAAATGTGAAGCACACTGATCTCGAAGCTCGCCATTCCCTTACATTCGAATGCACCACTCCACCCATGACCATCATCGCTTACCCAAATCCTTAACTCGCGATGCCACCCACTTCGAAATGCGCTAGCAAGTATCGCACCAAACATCGTGCATGCTATTTCCAAATCGAACCCTATTTGAAGCTTTCATATGTGACACCAAACGTCCGTTAATGTCACTCACTAAGGGAATGCATTAAGTTCCGTGAATCGTTATAGGTAAAGAAGAACACAATAGCACAAGACAAACATGTAAAATAGCAGCGGAATTAAAAACTTTATTTAAATCAAAACATCATGGTCCCAAATACTGATTTTACATCATAAGTAACTAATTACATTAATAATCTGTCTTGCCAAAAATATCAAAGTACAAAAGCATAAAACCATATTTCCCTTGTAAATCCATAAGAGAGTTGACAAGAAGTCAAAGCAGTACATCTATATCCAAAATCCAAGCTAAGCTGAAAGAATCCAAATCAACTCTAAGAACTTCAACCTTGAGAACCTGGTGGGGGGGATCGGAAGAGAGAGAAGAGGAAACAAAAAGGGTCAGACATAAAGTCTGGCGAGTCCAGTTACTTTTAAAAATAAATAAATAAAAGTATCATGGCAGGTATATAAAACTGGAAGAACAAGATAACAGTAACAATAACAAATGTGAACTGAGCAAGACAAGATGAACATGATATATTGCGCTTCTTAAATACATTTCTCTGCACCGCGCAGATACTAGTATATCAGAAGTAGAATGATCCCTACTAATACTACATTTTCTTGATTATTAGGTTACTTGGGTTAATAGCACTAAAGACTTATACGCGCATCGTACCCATTTGCTTTCCCATGGATCCACCTAATACAATATATGTGGCTATCTCTCAATATTGAGACACACCCCATGGTAACCCACTCTCACGATCTTCACCATAGTGAACGCAGTCCCTCATCCTACGCCGGAGTGACGTACAGATTTCTATATAACAATGTTACATTCCACATATATCTGTCATTACTATGCTACGTAAGCGTACGGACTGCCACCATTGATCGAATTAGATTCCTTATCGAAATAATGCACTCTAGTCTACGATACACCACCCAGAGCAGATATGCATGTATCTAGATTGTCCCACGTATGTATTGTAATTGTAGCTCGATGCCTCAGTCACACGTCCTCTAACGTGCACCGAGTTCCATGGCAGGGCTAAACAAGAAACACGGAACTCGGCCGGGAGCTTTTCCATATCTGTACGGGCCACCCTTAAGTGCCCTCAAATACAGATATTCCTCGGGTCTGTTTTTCTTGGCGGCTAGGACCCACCTCGGCCGCTCCCTAAACTAGTAAAGACTATAGAGCTCAGCGACCACCCCTAATAACAACCAATCTAAACATCCATGTGGCGTCTACCCTTAACCCCGTACCTCGATAGTGGAAGGTGAAATGATATCTTGGGTTTAGCTCTAGTCTTTTCGCATCCTACTGGCTGTCGATGACGGGTATCCGACAGTCTACTATCCTTTTTGGTCATGACCCTCTCTACATTCTCATGAGGCAACCGTCGAATCACCCTGGTGTCACCTCGTCACAGCATTCTGACTGCATAGATACATCTATAGTCAAGGCCCACTGACCTAGTAGTTACGCACAGACCCAACCACTGTGAGTACATCCTAAGACATCTTTCACCGCACAGGGGACTACTATGAGCACCTTACATACCTTAGGAAGCCGCATGCTTCCCCTTCTAGTCCTTTGGAGCCGTCATAACAATCAGATGAATGTGCGCTCCCCTCGTGTCTTATAACACCTCGATGATCTACCCCGTTGGGTTATTCATCCTCAAACGTGCGGACTGGTCCAAGCGCCTTTCTTTAATATGTTGTTATACTCTATGTCTAAACATTCTTTTACGCGCTTGCCTTACCTCACCCGGTTCCCATTTAACTTGGTTATTCCCGTTCATATTGAATTCTTATTCCAATTTACCAAGTTTCTCTTGCTTATTAATTTCAATCATATAACTTAATCCATTTAAGTTTATCAATAAGCATACAACATGTTATTCGCTAGATTGGGGCCCAAGGTCTGTAATCCACAATCTATTTTATATTCTTGCTTGGTTACATCATTACAATAACATGTTCTCCTTGATACGTTATTAAGTATATCTCAATTCACATGTTTCCTAATTAACATGTCACTTACCATTTCTGATTAAATATAACATGTTTATTTTACAAGTTTTCCTCATTCTTTCTCATTTAATCATAAATTCAATCTACACCGTCACTACAACTTATCGCTGTTTACTTAGCAGATTATTACGCATATCTAATTCTATCATTTCTACAAGTTATGCTTACCCTACAAGGGTGTCTTTAATTATATAACTTTATTATATTTTCCACCGGTTACGTATACCACTAGGTGCCTTTAATTACATAACCTTATTGGGTTAAGTTCATGGGCCTATATGTAAATATTACCCACCCCCTCTATTTTAGTTTACCCGCCCACTACCCATCCAATTTTACTGAACCCTAACTTAAGTTCATAATCATACAATCCTTATGGATTAAATTTGGTTAAGTAGTCCAATTCATTACCATGTCCAATTATGGTTATAATGGGCTAGACCTCCCACATTAGGCCTACAACGTGTGGATGCTGGATATGCCGGTCGGGTCCGAGCAGTCCTATTCCACAGTTGGATCTGACCTCGTGCCTTAGCCCAATTCGTATTTGCATACTTAGACCTCTCACATTAGGTTCAACATTAGTCGCTGTTGGATATGCCGATCGGCTCCAGGCAGACTTCCACCACTAATGTAACCTAACCTCGTGTCATAAGTGCAATTACAGTTCCTAATTGTGATTACTAGACATTCCATTTTTATCCAAATAATTCTACCTATGCCTTTATAGGTGTTCTTGACTCTTTTCCCCATATTTAATTATATGCCCAATTCATTAATCAAATTATAGACTTTTATGCCCTTTTTTAATTCATCTTTTAATTATGCACCGTACGCTCCTTTTTCCCACGTCATAAATCAAGGCATATATATATATATATACATACATACATATATATTATGAACAAGCCTAGACCCACATATTTTCCAATTTATGCCAAAAATTCATATTCATATATGTTCCAATTTATGTCCCAAATCAATATTTAGACATGTCCCATTTTATACCCAATTCCATATTTACATATATTGCAATGCGTGCCTAAATTCATATTATCCAACAAGACATATGTTCCAAATCCATATTCGTATATTTACAAACTTATACCCAAATTTAGATCCATATTTTCCAATACCAATTATGCCCCAAATTATGTCTTTCCCAATCGTTCACATGTTCGCATTTTTTAGCGTTAGGCCTAGGCTCGAAGGTAGCCTAGCTATATAAAAATAAAAAGGAAAAAGAGGGGGAGAATAGAATCAGAACATGCATAATAACGAATCAATAACATAATGGTAGAAATAGGCATAAAAACTGAATGGACATATTATGACATGGTTAGACTTGGTGACGATATAAATATATAAGAACAGATCAAGGAATAAGTCATAATAGAACTGCTTAGGCACCGATTCAAGATACAATTTTTATATACATGTCATGATTACTATTTAAATATTCAGATATAAAAATAACATGAACTCACAGTGAAAAGATCTAAGGAAATAGATCCAAATTACTGCGAAGAACATGTTGAATAAGTTGTTGTAGCCATCGCTGAATTTGTTGTAACAATCGTTGAATTTGTATAATGTTTTCTGAATTAGATTTGGAGTTGATTAGGCCATTCAATCTTTGTTGCAGCGGAGCTTCGCCGTCACCATTGTTTTTAGATGAATAAAACCTAGGTCTAGGGTCCTTTATATAGCCTAGGGTTCATGAATCTAGATCCAAAATCGTCCAGGTTCAGAAAAGAAGTTTCTAGAGCCACGGGTGGGTCGACCACTAGGTCGACCCCCCTTCATGGGTGTCGACCCCTAGGTCGACCCCGGGGTCAACCCCCATGAGCCTGAGTCAACCCCTAGGTCGACCCAGCAGTGTATCGGGTCGACTTCAAAATGTCGTCCCTTCCTCCATTTGTGCGCCGGATTTCTGGTTTTGCTGATTTTTGAATTTTTTTTAATTTATATGTATATATATTTTCCTTATATGCATACAAACTTCAAACCTTAATAACTTCTTCATACAGTGTCCGATTTATGCAAACCAGGTGTCTATCTTGACAAGAATTTCGAGACAGACGCAATGGCGCAGTCCGTTTTACTGAATTCTGAATATTTAATTAAGTTTTCCTTAAATTCATTGTTAATAGTGTATTTCACACTAATTATTCTTTAATTCATCATCTTTAGCGTCGTTAAAATTTCGGGGTGTTACATTCTCCCATACTCAAAGGATTTCATCCCCGAAATCTCTAAGTTAAGAAGAACGTATATCCTAACATCCAACAATCATACATCCATCTAGCAATCACAGGAATCCATTGTCCTTAAGGAATTTCTAATGCTTGCATAAACATATGCAATAGTGTGTGTATATGTCCGTAAACTAATGCGAAAGATCAGGTGGTCTACTGATTCAGTTGACCTCCTTAATGCAATGTATGTTTGTGCCATGCAACCATAGTGTATGGCAATCATCCTAATCCATGAAAGTTCTATATGTGCGCACAATCATCCATCCATATGCAACATCAGTGTAACGATAATCCAAAAAAGTTTAAAATGTACACACATCAATATGCAATATGTAAGTGATTGAGCCGATCTAGTGCCTATTGTGTGTGTATATGCATCCACGTGCAATCACTAGCAACCACTTGCATCCATCAAACATAACATGTCTCAAACATATGCTTACATTCATTAGTTTTCTACCTAAAGACTCGATCGATAGGAGATATTCAAACGGTAGATACAAGTATTAATTCGAAGCTTGGAAAAGAAGTTAAGAACATATTCTCAGAAAGGAAAGGTTATGAAGCGCGAATCTTGTCTTCAGCCTTCCAAGTAGTGTTCTCGTAGCCCTTTCCTCATTGCACTCTTACTAGCTTCACTTCTTTGTTGCATGATTTCTTAACCTCCGATCCAAGTATGCAAATCGGAACGCGTCCTATCATTGCTTCCTTCTCTACTTTTATTTCCTCTTGCAAGTTTGGATCCACTACCTCAAACTCTATACATTTTATCGCCACTTGGATAAATAGTAATCTTAGAATGATGGGCTTCCTCAAGGACTATCTTCAATAGGTTTCCCCTCCCGATATGACTCACTTATCAAACCTCTTCTCAAGTAGCTCCCCTACTTGCTTATCAAGTTCCCTCTTTTTTAGGAGTCATATTTCGCAAATCATCGATAGATATATCAAGAGGTTCTAGGAGACTAAGCATGACAGACCCTTTTGGGGTCATAAGAAATCTCGAGAGTCTTTCTATGGAAAGTCAGAAGTCTAACGACCCTCCTTTCACAATCTAGAGTGGCTCCATATATGGTTAACCCATCCATCCTAGAATCAAATCGTATCTTATGAAATCAAGGACATATGCATCGCAATCAAACTCGACACCTAACACAGAGATTCTCAAACCCCAAAAAATCATCGATAAATGAGTCGTACCTCCACTAGGGTTTGAGGCAATAACGGGATCTAAAACCATACTAGTATCTAGGTGTAGAGACTCAACTAAAGGATCATATATAAAAGAATGTGAAGCGCCAGGAAAAGAATCCTAATAGGATGATCAGAAATAGAAATCAATCCTTCGATGGAAACTTTCCTACCCCTATCTTGTCTACCAGCTATGAGAACATTAGCTTGCCCTTTAGAAGTTCTTGCCCTCTGGCCTTGTCCTTGTCTCTTTGGGCACTCCTTAATAAGGTGTCATGCCTTACCAAAGTGGTAACAAATGCCTTTTCTCTTCCTGCAATCCTTTTCCAGATGACCCACCATTCCGAAGTTATGGTATTTCCTCTTTTCTTCTTTGGGTTGTGCCCCTTAGCCCCAACTCGCTTATTCTCCTTTTTACCATCCTTGTGCAACATGCTAACAAGTCTCTTGAAAGCGGCCTCCATCGCAAGAAAATCCTTTCGAGACTGGAGAGAAAATAAGACGTAGGTGAAACCACTATGGCTAAAGATGGAGGTTGGACACTTTTTTGCCCTTCGACATGTACCATAGTTTTAACATGCCTATGGAACTATGCCAAAATAGGGATACCCTTTCGAGAGGAAACGGTTCCCCGAACAAAAAGGAAAAGGAATCAAGCGGAGAATCGAGAAGATATTTATGGCTTTGGGAAATGAGACACCCCACGTCCGTTAATATCACTCACGAAGGGAATGCATTAAGTTTTGTGAAGCACTATAGGTAACAGACACAGAATAATTACAAGACAGATATAAATAAGGCAGCAGCGAAAAATTTAAACTTTTTATTTCAAATATAAGTCATAATACCGTGGTCCACAATTTCACAAGTCACAAAAACCATTACAATAAAATAACTTCTGTCTTGCACCATCAAAGTACATAAGTAAATAAAAAGCATCATTCCCTAAATAAAAAGAGTTAAGCTATAGTAGAGACAAGAACTTGAGCCATACTTCAGAAGTAGCTCTTGGCAAGATGATATCTGATTCTTGATCAAGTCTGAGTGTTTCCTCCCTGAGAACCGGGGGGGAGGGGAAAGGAAGAAAGAAGGAGAAACAGCAGGGTCAGACATAAAGTCTGGCGAGTCTAGTTACTTTTAGCCAGTAGATAATAAAAGCAACATGATAGGAATTTAAAGTGGATAAGAGAGATCACTACATAAATGGCAGGTGTGACAAGGTAAGCAAGTTAAGGTGTATGTGTCTCACTAATGATTACTCTGCATTATTACTAGTGTAACCGAAATGAGATGATCCCTTCCACTATGAGTTGGTAGGCTTAGGTCACACGTCCAAGTATACCCTAACTACTACCCTAGTCAATCGGCTCCCTACCCTGTAGATATTATGTGTTGGCCCCACAGTAGGAGGTATCACTTCCTAAAGTGGCAACCCATGGTGTGCACAACCATATCTACTGGTGTCACGGTCGTCTTAGCCCCTCTTCCCGGCCCATGCACGCACACGTCCCCGGTTGGTTTGCGCCGCCCACACCCCCCCCCCCCCCCGCCTCATTTGGATCTCTTACAATCTATCAGTAAGCGTGCCCTTTCTCCGCCTAGTACGGAGGGCTTTCCTTGATACCACCTCTGGGTTACTGACTGAAATGAGTCCCACACAATATGATATAAGCTCTCCCCCTTGTCTTGTATCCCCACTAGGTTTTCCACTGACTATGTATACCCTTAGGTGTCTTTAATTACATAGCCCTATACTAGTTATGCTTACCCTAAAGGGTGTCTTTAATTACATAACTTCATTACATTATCTACCGGTTATGTATACCACTAGGTGTCTTTAATTACATAACCTTATTACATTATCTACCGGTTATGTATACCGCTAGGTGTCATTAATTACATAACCTTATTGGGTTAAGTTCGTGGGCCTATATGTAAATATTACCCAACCCCCCTTAACCCACCCACTACCCATCCAATTTTACTTAACGCTAACTTAGGTTCATAGTCATATTAAATTAGGTTAAGTAGTCCATTTCATCACCATGTCCAATTATGGTTATAATAGGCTAGACCTCCCACATTAGGCCTACAACGTGTGGATGCTGGATATGCCGGTCAGGTTCGGGCAGTCTTATTCCATAGTTGGGTCTAACCTCGTGTCTTAAACCGATTCGTATTTGCATACTTAGACCTCCCACATTAGGTTCAACATTAGTGGTTGCTGGATATATCGGTCGGGTCCGGGCAGACTTCCACCACTAGTGTAACCTAACCTCGTGTCATAAGTACAATTTACAATTCCTAATTGTAAATTACTAAACATTCCAAATTAATCCAAATCTACCTATGTCATTATAGGTAACTATTTCTATGTTTTCCCCATTTGAATTACATGTCCCATTTCATATAAACATTACATAAATCATGCCAATTATAATCCCTTTTTTCCCGTTTCCTCTCTAATGTATTCGTACGTATTTTGGAGGCATCTAAGCTATAAAGTAGCCTAGCTATAATAATAAAAAGGGAATATGACAAGGGTGATAGCTTCAACATGTCTTGGCATAAACATGAACATAAACTGGCATAATAACAAAGTAAATGGACATGTGATTAACATCGTAATAAAGTGGACATCAAACTGGTAACTTGTGACAATCACTATTATGTTCAAGCAAGCATAATGAGATCTAGATTAAACATTAGGTGTCCAATTACTTAGATCTAGCATAGTTAGGGTGACATAGTAACATGTTTAGATCTAAAGGTAGATTCACATGTCAAGTTTACAATATATCTCAATGTATCACAATATGACAGGTGAGAAAGTGATTAACATAAAGATCTAGATCCAAGTAATGTCACAATTGTCCAAATTAATAGATGTACATCCACCATAACATGGTTACAAGTCAAGATCCACATAAGCAACATAATCGAATCACCACAATTTTATTAGATCTAGGAAAATAGATCTGTCAGGACATAGTATAGAATTTCACATCAACACAGAATCATACTTTACAACATATCCAATTCATAGTCTTTCAAAGTATACTTTTATTTATCTAAACCTAAAAGTAATCTAGAAACTCACAGCGTTAGGTTTAGAGAATTTAGGAAGAACGGATCTAGAATTTCTGAATTGGATTAGTAGAATATGTTGTTGTAGAAAATGGTTCAGTTCGCACTCCAGCAGCATATGGCCTCCATGACTCCCATTGAAGAAAATATGAGAAATAGGACACGTATATATAGCTGCCAGACCCCCTGAAACCGAGTTCCACCTCAACCCTAGGGGTGTCGACACCCTCGAGGATGGGTCGACCCCTAGGTCGACATCCCTCTAGGGGGGTCGACCCCCTAGAGCGGGAATTTTGTCCCTTAGAGGAATTTTTCGTATTTGAATCCTCTTGATAGGATTCTGACTCATATCTAACTCACCTCTGACTCATGCGTATATATAAAATATTTCTATGTGTATACAAACTTAAAACCTTCATAACTTCTTCATACAGTGTCCGTTTTACGCAAACAAAACGTCTATCTTGACCAGAATTTCGAGACGGACGCAATGGCGCAGTCTATTTCCTCTAATTATGAATATTAAATTAATTATTATACAATTTATTCTATTTTAGTGTCATCAAAAATTCGGGGTGTTACATTCTCCCCTACTCAAAGGATTTCGTCCTGAAATCTCTAAGTCGAGAAGAATGCATATGCTACCATCCATCATCCATCTACTCATCCACCAATCACTGGCATCCATTGTCCTTAAATATTTCTAATGCTTATATGAATATATGTAAAGGTGTGTGTATTTGTCCCAACACTAATGTGAAGATCAGGCGGTCTACTGATTCGGTTGACCTCCTTAATGCAATGTATGTTAGTGCCATGAATCCAATATGTATGCAAATAAACCTATTGTATCATATAAGTTCTATATGTGTGCACACCCATTCGTCCAAATGCGACATCCATATGCCAGTTCATCCATTTCCATCCATAAAAGAAAAGAAAATGCACATACATCCATATGCAATATGAAAGTGATTAAGCCGATCTTAGTGCCTAATGTGTGTGTACATGCCTCCATAGGCAACCACTAGCAACCACTTTCATCCACTTGCATCCATCAAACATAACATGTTTCAAACACATGTTTACATCCATAGGATTCCTATCTAAAGGTTGAAAATACGATGGATAAGATATATTCTATTGATAGAAGCAAGCACTGATAAAACTTAGGAAAGGAGTTAAGAACATACCCTCGAAAAGAAAACGGTACGAAGCACGGATCTTGTCTTCGGGTCTCCGCAGTTACATCTTCTGGGTTATCTCCCCATTGAACCTTTAGCAACTAGATTTCCTTATTGCGCAGCTTCTTAACCTCTAACCTAAGAATACAGGTAGGGACTCATCTGACTGTCGCCTCCGGTTCCACTTTGACTTCTTCCAACATGCCCGGCTCAACAACTTCCGCTGTGTCATGCAGGCATTTCCGCAGATGAGAGACTTGGAAAACGTCATGAACACAGGATAGATTTTCTAGGAGCTTTACTCTGTAGGCCATTTGGCCAATCCTCTCGGTTATGGGAAATGGCCCAACAAACCTAGATGCCAACTTCCCTACTGATCTGAAGCGAACCACATTCCTCAGAGGTGATACTTTGATAAAAACTAAGTCTCCCACTTCGAATTCGATGTCAGTCCTTCTCTTGTCTGCATAGGACTTTTGCCTACCTTGAGCTGTCTTCATCCGTCATCGAATAAGGTCAATCTTTTCGGACGTTTCCCTAACCATATCTGGTCCAAGTAATAATCTTTCTGTAGATTCCCACCAACAAGTTGGCGACCTACAGGGTCGTTCGTACAATACTTCGAAGGGTGCCATACCGATGCTAGCCTGATAGCTGTTATTATAGGCAAACTCTACTAAAGGAAGATGCTCTTCCCAAGTCCCTCCAAAGTCAAGGATACACAGCCTTAAAAGATCTTCTAGAATTCTATTCACCCTCTCCGTCTGCCCATCGGTCTGAGGATGATAAGCGGTGCTCAAACACAACTGTGTACCTAATGCTTCTTGCAAGTTCCTCCAAAATTCACTGGTAAAGATGGGGTCACGATCGCTCATGATGCTAAAAGGAACTCTGTGGAGATGAACTATCTCACGAACATAAATTGCTGCCAACCATGATGCCGTCCTCTTACTTTTAAATGGAATAAAGTGAGCGCTCTTAGTGAGTCTGTCCACTATCACCCAAATACTGGTATTATCTTTCTTTGATCTAGGAAAACCATCTATGAAATCCATAGAGACGCTCTCCCATTTCCACTACGGAACCTCCAACGGATGAAGTAATCCACCGGGCATCTTTTGCTCAGCTTTGGCTTGCTGGCAAACTAAACATTGAGAAACAAATTCAGCCACATCCTTCTTCATCCCAGCCCAAAAGAAAACCCTCTTCATGTCCTTGTACATTTTATCACCGCCTGGATGATGGTCATTTTAGAATGGTGGGCTTTTTCTAGGACTGCCTTTATCAAGCTTCAAGTTTGAGGAACACAAAGCCTTCCATCTCGTCGCAACCACCCCTTTTCATTTATGACGTACCTACTGAGGTGACGAGAAGTCTCCCCTTTTTGGGGCTTATCCATGATGTCTAGAATGTGTGTCACCTTGTGGCGAAGCTCCTATCTGATCCACAAGAGTCGTTCGTATCTCCAAAGAACAAATAAATCAGCAAAACCTCGATGGAGGGTCTAAAATCAAAAGCTGATATGAACTCCAAGTTCTTTCTTTCCACAAACGGAGGACTCAGGGCCACCCTCTGTCTACTTAGTGTGTCTGCCACCACATTACCCTTCCCAGGGGTATAAGCAATTTCAAAATCATATGAAGCTAAGAACTCCATCCACTGTTGTTGCCTTAAGTTGAGATCCTTCGGTGAGAATAGATACTTGAGAGACTTATGATCAGTGTATAATTCGAACTTTTCTCCAAGTAAATAATGACGGCACGTCTTTAACGCGAATACTATGGCAGCTAGCTCTAGACCATGGGTGGGGTAGTTCTTCTCATGAACTCTCAACTGTCTACCCCCATAACATATTACTTTCCCTTCTTGCATCAGAACCGCACCAAGCCTTGTACGCACGCTTCAGTGTAAACAGTAAACACTTTACTCCCATCGTGCAAGGTCAAGACTGGGGTTGTTGTCAGAGCCCTTTTTAGTCGTCGGAAAGCAACATCATAGTCTATGTCCCATGAAAATGTCAAATTCTTCTTTGTCAGCCTGGTGAGAGGGGCTGATATCATCGCGAAGTCCTTAATGAACTTCCTATAATAACCTACCAACCCAAGAAAGCTTCTCACCTCGGTTGCATTTTTAGGAATCTACCAATCTTGTACTGCAACCAGTTTGGCGGGATCTACAGCTACCACTCCTTTGCAGACTACATGCCCCAAGAATCTCACCTCCTTTCTCTAGAAATGGCATTTGGAGAACTTTGCTTTTAACTGATGGTCAATACTTCTCCCAAATGTTGGGCATGCTCTTCTTCACTCTTGGAGAAGATCAAAATATCATCAACGAAGACTATGATGAATTTGTTTAGGAACTCCCGAAATAACCTACTCATCAAATCAACAAAATAGGCGGGTGCATTTGTCAGCCCAAAAGGCATAACTAGCCATTCAAAGAAACCGTCTGGGGTTTTGAAAGCAGTCTTATCCATGCTGTCCTCAGCCACCCTCAACTGATGGAACCCCATAGCCAAGTCCAATTGAGAAAACACCGAGACACCAACAAGCTGATCAAATAAATCATCAATCCTCGGAAGCGAGTGCCTATTCTTCTTGGTGAGCTTATTTAACTCTCTATAGTCAACACACAAACGAAGCGAACCATTCGCTTTAGTTGCGAATACTACTGGAGCACCGCACTCAGATATGCTTTGTTTGAAAAACCCTTTTTCAAGTAGCTCCCCTACTTGCTTACTCAGCTCCCTCCTTTCTCTTGGAGCCATGTGGTGCACTGGTAATGCAACTGGCTGTAACGACACGGATTTCGCCCTCGCTTAATCGATCGTAAAATCGACCAAGACCGTTCAAAACTCGAATACGTTAACTCTGGGAATAAAACAACATCAGAACAACAACAGTAGACTTTTATAAACATTGCAGTAATGTTACATCAGAGTACATAATATCAGAGTACATCAATAAAATACAGCGGAAGATAAATTACAATAAATACAATACAGTGCAGCGGAAATAAAATAACTAAGGCAGCGGATGACAACTATGCTCTGGACACAGCTTTAAGCTTCGATCCAGAATCCTGCTCAAGAGATAAAGACCTATAGACAAATTACTCAACTGCCCGTGTGGAAAAGAGGGCACCCGAGTTTGCAAAGGTGGAAACAAACAACGGGTCAGTCATGGGACTAATGTGAGAATTCTTAGTTAATTTATCTAATAGTAATAAGGCAAATCCAAGGACCACGCCGCTAACGCGGAACGGGTTTATTCCAATGGATTGCCGTGCATAACAATAAAGTAAATCGTAAAACAACGCAATGCTTTTTAGAAAAATGAAAGCATTATAAGACTCAGTCCCTAGCAACGTACGCCGAAGGATAGAGTTTTTACCTTATAAGGGTCAGAAATGCTTAAAACGCGAAATTCGTCTTATATACCATGAGTGCACAGTGTAGAAAACAATTTCGAATATAAAAGTATCAAAACTAGGTGGCATAATATGTTATGTAAGCGACATAATATATTATGTCACCATATAAGTATACAACTAAAACCCGTGAAGCTCGTATTGGGAAGTTGGGTTTCCATCATGATGGCTCCTGATTCGAAAGACATATCGCGAATGTATCTCCACGGCTTACGTCCCAGCAAGAGAAAACACTGTAATACATATATTACGCACTTTGGAAGAACAGTCTAGTGTTCTACCCTTATGGGCTTCTGCTGAAACAATTTCCCAATCTCCAGATGTGGAGCGACCACACCCAGCATACGCTCAGTTGACCCCATCCATGTATATAAAGTATATTGGTCAACCTACTAATCAAACAAATCGTTCACCATCATATTGGGGTGTGAGGCTCGCGAAGTCACGCTATAGTCTTCAACCACAAGGCCCTGCTTTTCAACAAAAGCCTTGATCATAATATCTTAGCATGCCACATTGTCAATCCATACCGTACCATTGATCATCCATCAATATATAAATAGGTGTTAAGAAAAGAATAAATTCTCCGCCACCAACATTTATATATTAAACAGAAAATCAGTACCATGATATTTAACGGAGTACAATGTCAGACACACAATCCATTTATAAGCTTATGCACTAGGTCTGAGCGAAAGCCAAATCCGAACAAATCAACACTACGTCCGGATAACTACCATCTTAGCCCCGTCTTGGGAGCAAATCAATCAAGGGTCTCAACACTAGTTACTCATTCGATGTGAAGATCGTCGGTCTTCAACACCGTCTTCCATATCTTCCATTTAAAATGTCGTATGATTATTTGAAATGAGTATAACTCGGTCTTTTCAAATAATCTTCGCATAATTATCATTTAAATTATTTCATAACGTTATTATTTATCACTATTTTCATTTTGATAAAAAAGATATAAATCATTCCATGTAGTCATTAACATATAAGGGCAACGAATCAACCAAATAAACAGCGCACAATCATGTTCATGTACCATATCAAGGTATCATGTTCAATGAACATTTCAATTTCATTCCCACATTTATTTATTAATAAATAACAACTAAAATGTAACTTTCAATTCATTCTTTTAAAGCACAGAAAATGCCATTAAAAAACATCTCTTATTCTTATTTATTTACACTACATGTGAATAAATGTTTTCCTTTTCTTTTTCTTATTTATTTGCACTACATGTAAATAAGTGTTTTCCTTTTCTTCTACATATCCTATTTACATGAGAAAGTAAATGAAAGTGTCATCTAAAATAGTTCTTTTTATTTACATAAGAAAATGTAAATAAAGTTTTCACTAATAATATGTTCATTTTATTTACATTAAAGTGAAAATATAACTCAACGTTAAATTTCATTCTTTTGTTCTTTCATTAGAAATGTAAAGTCTATTCAAATGTTGAATTCTACTTTTTTTTTCTTTTAATTACACTGTAAAATCTCCTTTTTAATTACATTGAAATGTAATTAACATTCCATGTCAAATTTTCTATCTTTTAATTTACCATGCAAAAATGTAATTTGCATTCCAATGCAAAATTATTCTTTTTAATCTCATGTAAATTCTTATCCTTTTTAAATTACATAAAAATGTAATTTTGATTCCAATGCCTAATTTTTCTTTTTAATTACATAAGAATGTAATTAACATAACGGTGGAAAATTTTATCTTTATAAATTACATTAAAAATGTAATTTTATTTACAACGTCAAATTCTACTTTTGGTTACATTAAAAATGTAATTAACATAATAATGTAAAATTCCTATCTTTTAATTTGTCTCTTAATTTACAATATAAAATCATATTTTTTTAATTACACGTCAAATCTTGTCTTTTAATTTGCAATGTAAATTTCTATATCTTAATTACACATAAAAATGAAATTTTATCTTACATGTAAATTCTTAATCTTTAATTACATATAAAGATGTCCCCTACAATTTACAATGTAAATTCTATTCTTTAATTATACAATAAAATATACTTTTAATTTGCAATGTAAATTCTTATCTTTATTTACATAACAAAAATGTGTTTAAAATGTATATTGAAGTGTATTTTATTTCATTACATTTTGCTAACGACAAATATTCCTATTTGTATATATAATATTAATGCACAATGTACACACCATAATGTTTATTTTTATTTTCATTCACATACACATCTTATACACAACAAAGTATATTTTCTTGTTTCATCTTTCAAATTACACAAAATGTATATTTTGTTTATCATACCAATTCCAACAAAAATAGGCATTTTTGTGTTTCATTTCAATTTCAACAAACGAATATTTTTGTTCATTCACTTTTACTTCTACAAAAATGAGTATTTTTTTTATTTCAATGTAACAATATTAATAACTTTGTTACCCTTTCAATGCAAAACAAAAATAATGATTTTTCATTACAAACAAAACGATAATTTTGTGTGTTAATCTATTTACATGAAAATGTAATTTCCATACCTTTAATCTATTTAATGAAAATCTAATTCATTAAAATATAAATTTCAAATCCTTATTCTTTTTAATTAAAATCTAATTCATTAAAATGCAAGCTTCATACTTTCAATCTAATTGCATGGAAATGATTTTTTTTTACTTTTTTTCTTTTTTAATCTAATTTACATTAAAAATGTAAACTTTTCTTTTTAATCTAATACATGAAAATGTAAACTTTTACTTTAAATCTTTTTACATGAAAATATCCTATTTTTCATTTCTAACAAATTGACAAAGTAAATAATGTCTATTTTTCATTTCTAACAAATGGCAAAGTAAATAATGTCTATTTTCTTATTTAACACATGACGGTGCAAATAATGTTCATTACAAATTTAACACATAACGGTGTTAATAATGTCACTTCTAATTCAACTAAATGAAGTCTCTTTTTATTCACTAACCAAAATGATGGCTTGTAATTATTTCAACAAAAATAAATGTTAATGTCATTCTTTTCTTTACATTAAAAATGTGACTTTTCTCTTATTCTTATTTTCAGTAAGAAAAATGTAAACTTTTCTTAATTCTTATTTACATTAAGAAGATGTAAACTTTTCCTAATTCTTATTTACATTAAGAAGATGTAAACTTTTCTTAATTCTTATTTCCATTAGAGGACACAAATAAAAAGATGCACTTTTATTTCCATGTCATATTTGCATTGTGTAATGCAAAAAAAAGGTGAACTCTTACTTCTAAGTTTTATTTACCTTAGAGAACATAAATAAAAGATGTACATATTCTTCTATGTCATATTTGCATTGTGAAATGCAAAATAAAAAAAGGGAATTTTATTTTCTATGTTATATTTGTGTTAGCGAACACAAATAAAAGACTGTTTATTTTTCTAAGTTATATTTGTGTTAGAGAACACAAATAAAAAGACCATTCATTTTTCTATGTTGTATTTGCATTAGAGGACATAAATAAAAGATGTACTTATTTTGCTATGCCATATTTGCGTTGGAGAAATGCAAATACAAGGTGAACTTTTATTTCTATGTTTTATTTGAAACAAGAAATGCAAATAAAAGAACAAATTCTATTTTTAATGTATATTTGCACTAGTGAATGCAAATAAAAGAACAAATTCTATTTTCAATGTATATTTGCATTCGTAAATGCAAATAAAAGAATAAACTGTAATGACAATAAAAAAAATGATTTTATTTGTAAAACAAGTTCTACATTTCTAATCTTAACAAATAAAAAGGATAATTTTATTTGTTTACAAATTCTATTTTAATGAAACATTTCATTCAAAAAAAAAAATGATTTCTATTTTAATGTATGTTGCTGTTCTAATATGATATGTTAAAACAGAATGACAATTTATTCTAATCTTTTTATTTATTTACAACAAACATGAAAATAAAAATATTGTTTTTTATTTTATACTTCGAAGTTTAACACACATGAATATAAATTATTCTATATATACAATAATATATGATTTTATCGTATACACAAAATTCTAACAATCATAAATACATAATCACAATCAATCTTCATCACAATCGCAGCACAATCAACATTGAAATGAATACATACATACAACATGAATCTCATACTGAATGAATATATATATTATTCAATAAAATAAATAAATAATTTTAATTTTTAAAATAGAAATCTTACATCGTTATTGGGTTCTGCGCTGTTCAGATCCAAAATTTGGTCAAAATTCAACTTGCTCCGAATCAGGTCTAGTCAGTTTCATTGCGAAGATCTCGGTCTCACGATCGTGGCGCACCTGAAATCGTTCGATTTCAAGTCCGTACGAGCAAGATATGGTTAAATTAAGATTGGTAAAATTTTGAATTAAATTAAATAATCAAAGGTTGAAAAAGTCAACCTTTCCTTCTTCCTTCTCCATCACGCTCCAACCCGTCCATATGAAACCATAGCCTTCAAAATTAGGTTTCCTTTTTTCTTGTGATTGGTGAAGCTAGAAGTCGATCGGAAGGTGGCAAATCGAAGAGGGAGGAGAGGGGGGTTGGCGCCCTAGGTGATGGAGGTGGCGGTGGGGCCCGCTGGGCGCGGTGGGGCTGTTTGGCCGCGGGTTGAGGAGGGGATTCCGGCCAAAATACTTCATTAAATCCAATCATATCCGTATAGAATCGAAGAGGAGGAAGAGTGCTTCGATTTGGTATATGGTTTGTTGATTTTCATTGAGCGGATTGGAAGAAATTAGAGAATGAAGTTTCGGAAGAATGTGGCCATTGAAAATGAAGGTGGCGGCTGGTGCATTTCGAAATTAGGGTTTGAGGGTCCTAATTTGCTTATTATTTATATTATTATATTCAATAATTACCCATTAAGGCCCGATTAGCAACTTTCTCTGATTTCAGCCCAACGACTGTCGTTCTTACCTATTTACCCCCATTCCGGACTCATCTAACTATGTAACGCAGGCCCAAACGACTGTCTTGATCCAGTTTTCTTTAATTTAAAATATTTTTATTTTTAATTCAACCGTACAAATAAATTCACCGGGGCCACAAATTAACTTCGAAAAATCCCGAAAAATATATTTAGCTATGTTTTGACATTGCGGACGTAGGAAAATTAATTTCGTTCAATTCTGAGCCCGTTTGAAAATGGCATTTTTCAAGTCGATTAAAATTTACCGAAATTAACCAAACTGAAATCTTTTTGCCCCGGTCACAAATAATTCTAAAAATTATGAAAAAATAAACTTAGCAATAATTTGACATTCCGAATCCAACAAAAGTGGTTTCGTCGAAAATAGAGGTCGTTTGAAAAATGTCTATTTTCAGGGTGTATATATTAAATATTAAAAATACATTTTTAAACAAATAATTTCCGAAACTCGAAATATATAAGTGTTTACTGTTTTTCAATGCATAAACGTCATTCTGAACTCAATGGAATTGGTTTCGAGTCCAAATTCCTCCGTATGCAAAAAGTAGCATTTTTGACCTTTGTAAATTTCATAGCGATCTTTCTAAATTTTAATTTTGATATAACTTTTGATTCCCGCTATGAAATTTCAATTTTTCAGATTCGTTAGAAATATATTTTTAAATAGATTCTAATATTTTTGGTTTCACTAAAATCCGTTAAATTTTGCATCCTGTACGGTCAGTCAAAGTTCAAGTTTGACTTTTCAAACTACCGCGTTATTTCTAACTCCTTTTGTATTTAAAATTAAATTATTCATTCTAACTTCGATTTAACTCAATTTTTAATCATTATTATTTTAAATAAATTATTTTAAATATCAAAAACTCATTAAAATTACTTAAAATAAAATTTTAAATTTACCCCAAAATTCAGGGTTGTTACAGTCTCCCCCACTTAAGAACTTTTCGTCCTCGAAAAGGAACGAAGCTAAAAGTTGTTTAATTAACTAACTCATCTTTCATTTTTCTCAATTGGTTTCTATAATTTTATTAGTTGAACTAATAATTACACTACACAATCATCAATCAATTAGTTAATTAGCTTTTTAAATATTTATAACTTTTATATATTCAAAAATCATATTTTCTAAAATAGATTATAATTACAAATACGTATATTATAAGCTTGTTACTCTCAACTCATTCTAGGGCATTACTAACCCCATCTCTAATGTGTTTTCTCATTCTATGATACTGCTGATCCTATCTCTAATGAGTATTCTTATTGGATATTACTAATCCAATCTCTGATGAGTCTTTTGTTCAGTTCTAATGAGTTGTACCCCAAAGATTTGAGCTAACTAGAGCTCTGATACCAACTGTAACGACACGGATTTCGCCCGCGCTTAATCGATCGTAAAATCGACCAAGACCGTTCAAAACCCGAATACGTTAACTCTGGGAATACAACAACATCAGAACAACAACAGCAGACTTTTATAAACATTGCAGTAATGTTACATCAGCGTACAAAATATCAGAGTACAATGATAAAATACAGCGGAAGATAAATTACAATAAATACAATACAGTGCAACAGAAATAAAATAACTAAGGCAGCGGATGACAACTATGCTCTGGACACAACTTTAAGCTTCGATCCAGAATCCTGCTCAAGAGATAAAGACCTGTAGACAAATTACTCGATTGCCCGTGTGGAAAAGAGGGCACCCGAGTTTACAAAGGTGGAAACAAACAACGGGTCAGTCATGGGACTGGTGTGAGAATTCTTAGTTAATTTATCTAATAGTAATAAGGCAAATCCAAGGACCACGCCGCTAACGCGGAACGTGTTTGTTCCAATGGATTGCCATGCATAACAATAAAGTAAATCGTAAAACAACGCAATGCTTTTTAGAAAAATGAAAGCATTATAAGACTCAGTCCCTAGCAACGTACGCCGAAGGATAGAGTTTTTACCTTATAAGGGTCAGAAATGCTTAAAACGCGAAATTCGTCTTATATACCATGAGTGCACAGTGTAGAAAACAATTTCGAATATAAAAGTATCAAAACTAGGTGGCATAATATGTTATGTAAGCGGCATAATATATTATGTCACCATATAAGTATACAACTAAAACCCGCGAAGCTCGTATTGGGAAGTTGGGTTTCCATCATGATGGCTCCTGATTCGAAAGACATATCGCGAATGTATCTCCACGGCTTACGTCCCAGCAAGAGAAAACACTGTAATACATATAATACGCACTTTGGAAGAACAGACTAGTGTTCTATCCTCATGGGCTTCTGCTGAAACAATTTCCCAATCTCCAGATGTGGAGCGACCACACCCAGCATACGCTCAGTTGACCCCATCCATGTATATAAAGTATATTGGTCAACCTACTAATCAAACAAATCGTTCACCATCATACCGGGGTGTGAGGCTCGCGAAGTCACGCTATAGTCTTCAACCACAAGGCCCTACTTTTCAACAAAAGCCTTGATCATAATATCTTAGCATGCCACATTGTCAATCCATACCGTACCATTGATCATCCATCAATATATAAATAGGTGTTAAGCAAAGAATAAATTCTCCGCCACCAACATTTATATACTAAACAAAAAATCAATAACATGATATTTAACGGAGTACAATGTCAGACACACAATCCATTTATAAGCTTATGCTCTGGGTCTGAGCGAAAGCCAAATCCGTACAAATCAACACTACGTCTGGATAACTACCATCTTAGCCCCGTCTTGGGAGCAAATCAATCAAGGGCCTCAACACTAGTTACCCATTCGATGCGAAGATCGTCGGTCTTCAACACCGTCTTCCATATCTTCCATTTAAAACGTCGTATGATTATTTGAAATGAGTATAACTCGGTCTTTTCAAATAATCTTCGCAAAATTATCATTTAAATTATTTCATAACGTAATTATTTATCACTATTTTCATTTTGATAAAAATAGATATAAATCATTCCATGTAGTAATTAACATATAAGGGCAACGAATCAACCAAACAAACAGCGCACAATCATGTTCATGTATCATATCAAGGTATCATGTTCAATGAACATTTCAATTTCATTCCCACATTTATTTATTAATAAATAGCAACTAAAATGTAACTTTCAATTCATTCTTTTAATGCACAGAAAATGCCATTAAAAAACATCTCTTATTCTTATTTATTTACACTACATGTGAATAAATGTTTTCCTTTTCTTTTTCTTATTTATTTACACTACATGTAAATAAGTGTTTTCCTTTTCTTCTTCATATCCTATTTACATGAGAATGTAAATGAAAGTGTCATCTAAAATAGTTCTTTTTATTTACATAAGAAAATGTAAATAAAGTTTTCACTAATAATATTTTCATTTTATTTACATTAAAGTGAAAATATAACTCAACGTTAAATTTCATTCTTTTATTCTTTTATTAGAAATGTAAAGTCTATTCAAATGTTGAATTCTACTTTTTTTTTCTTTTAATTACACTGTAAAATCTCCTTTTTAATTACATTGAAATGTAATTAACATTCCATGTCAAATTTTCTATCTTTTAATTTACCATGCAAAAATGTAATTTGCATTCCAATGCAAAATTATTCTTTTTAATCACATGTAAATTCTTATCCTTTTTAAATTACATAAAAATGTAATTTTGATTCCAATGCCCAATTCTTCTTTTTAATTACATAAGAATGTAATTAACATAACGGTGGTAAATTTTATCTTTATAAATTACATTAAAAATGTAATTTTATTTACAACGTCAAATTCTACTTTTTAATTACATTAAAAATGTAATTAACATAATAATGTAAAATTCCTATCTTTTAATTTGTCTCTTAATTTACAATATAAAATCATACTTTTTAATTACACGTCAAATCTTGTCTTTTAATTTGCAATGTAAATTTCTATATCTTAATTACACATAAAAATGAAATTTTATCTTACATGTAAATTCTTAATCTTTAATTACATATAAAGATGTCCCTTACAATTTACAATGTAAATTCTATTCTTTAATTATACAATAAAATATACTTTTAATTTGCAATGTAAATTTAGATGTATATTGAAGTGTATTTTATTTCATTGCATTTTGCTAACGACAAATATTCCTATTTGTATATATAATATTAATGCACAATGTACACACCATAATGTTTATTTTTATTTTCATTCACATACACATCTTATACACAGCAAAGTATATTTTCTTGTTTCATCTTTCAAATTACACAAAATGTATATTTTGTTTATCATACCAATTCCAACAAAAATAGGCATTTTTGTGTTTCATTTCAATTTCAACAAACGAATATTTTTGTTCATTCACTTTTACTTCTACAAAAATGAGTATTTTTTTTTATTTCAATGTAACAATATTAATAACTTTGTTACCCTTTCAATGCAAAACAAAAATAATGATTTTTCATTACAAACAAAACGATAATTTTGTGTGTTAATCTATTTACATGAAAATGTAATTTCCATACCTTTAATCTTTTTAATGAAAATCTAATTCATTAAAATATAAATTTCAAATCCTTATTCTTTTTAATTAAAATCTAATTCATTAAAATGCAAGCTTCATACTTTCAATCTAATTGCATGGAAATGAATTATTATTTTTACTTTTTTCCTTTTTTAATCTAATTTACATTAAAAATGTAAACTTTTCTTTTTAATCTAATACATGAAAATGTAAAATTTACTTTAAATCTTTTTACATGAAAATATCCTATTTTTCATTTCTAACAAATTGACAAAGTAAATAATGTCTATTTTTCATTTCTAACAAATGGCAAAGTAAATATGTCTATTTTCTTATTTAACACATGACGGTGCAAAAAATGTTCATTACAAATTTATCACATAACGGTGTTAATAATGTCACTTCTAATTCAACTAAATGAATACTCTTTTTATTCACTAACCAAAATGATGGCTTGTAATTATTTCAACAAAAATAAATGTTAATGTCATTCTTTTCTTTACATTAAAAATGTGACTTTTCTCTTATTCTTATTTTCAGTAAGAAAAATGTAAACTTTTCTTAATTCTTATTTACATTAAGAAAATGTAAACTTTTCTTAATTCTTATTTACATTAAGAAGATGTAAACTTTTCTTAATTCTTATTTACATTAAGAAGATGTGAACTTTTCTTAATTCTTATTTCCATTAGAGGACACAAATAAAAAGAAGCACTTTTATTTCCATGTCATATTTGCATTGTGTAATGCAAATAAAAAGGTAAGCTCTTACTTCTAAGTTTTATTTACCTTAGAGAACATAAATAAAAGATGTACATATTCTTCTACGTTATATTTGCATTGTGAAATGCAAAATAAAAAAAGGAAATTTTATTTTCTATGTTATATTTGTGTTAGCGAACACAAATAAAAGACTGTTTATTTTTCTAAGTTATATTTGTGTTAGAGAACACAAATAAAAAGACCATTCATTTTTCTATGTTGTATTTGCATTAGAAGACATAAATAAAAGATGTACTTATTTTGTTATGCAATATTTGCGTTGGAGAAATGCAAATACAAGGTGAACTTTTATTTTTTAGTTTTATTTGAAACAAGAAATGCAAATAAAAGAACAAATTCTATTTTTAATGCATTTTTGCACTAGTGAATGCAAATAAAAGAACAAATTCTATTTTCAATGTATATTTGCATTCGTAAATGCAAATAAAAGAATAAACTGTAATGACAATAAAAAAAATGATTTTATTTATAAAACAAGTTCTACATTTCTAATCTTAACAAATAAAAAGGATAATTTTATTTGTTTACAAATTCTATTTTAATGAAACATTTCATTCAAAAAAAAAATGATTTCTATTTTAATGTATGTTGTTGTTCTAATATGATATGTTAAAACAGAATGACAGTTTATTCTAATCTTTTTATTTATTTACATCAAACATGAAAATAAAAATATTGATTTTTATTTTATACTTCGAAGTTTAACACACATGAATGTAAAATATTCTATATATACAATAATATATGATTTTATCGTATACACAAAATTCTAACAATCATAAATACACAATCACAATCAATCGTTCATCACAATCGTAGCACAATCAACATTGAAATGAATACATACATACAACATGAATCTCATACTGAATGAATATATATATTACTTAATAAAATAAATAAATAATTTTAATTTTTAAAATAGAAATCTCACATCGTTATTGGGTTATGCATTGTTCAGATCCAAAATTTGGTCAAAATTCAACTTGCTCCGAATCAGGTCTAGTCAGTTTCATTACGAAGATCTCGGTCTCACGATCGTGACGCACCTGAAATCGTTCGATTTCGAGTCCGTACGAGCAAGATATGGTTAAATTAAGATTGGTAAAATTTTAAATTAAATTAATTAAATAATCAAAGGTTGAAAAAGTCAGCCTTTCCTTCTTCCTCCTCCATCACGTTCCAACCCGTCCATATGAACCTATAGCCTTCAAAATTAGGTTTCCTTTTTTCTCGGGATTGGTGAAGCTAGAAGTCGATCGGAAGGTGGCAAATTGAAGAGGGAGGATAGGGGTGTCGGCGCCCTAGGTGATGGAGGGGGCGGTGGGGCCCGTTGGGCGCAGTGGGGGCTATTTGGTCGCGGGTTGAGGAGGGGATTCCGACCAAAATACTTCATTAAATCCAATCATATCCGTATAGAATCGAAGAGGAGGAAGAGAGCTTCGATTTGGTATATGGTTTGTTGATTTTCATTGAGCGGATTGGAAGAAATTAGAGAATGAAGTTTCGGATGAATGTGGCCGTTGAAAATGAAGGTGGCGGCTGGTGCATTTCGAAATTAGGGTTTGAGGGTCCTAATTTGCTTATTATTTATATTATTATATTCACTAATTACTCATTAAGGCCCGATTAGCAAATTTCTCTGATTTCAGCCCAACGACTGTCGTTCTTACCTATTTACCCCCATTCCGGACTCACTAGCTATGTACCGCAGGCCCAAACGACTGTCTTGACCCAGTTTTCTTTAATTTAAAATATTTACTTTTATTTTTAATTCAACCGTACAAATAAATTCATGGGGGCCACAAATTAACTTCGAAAAATCCCGAAAAATATATTTAGCTATGTTTTGACATTGTGGACCTAGGAAAATTAATTTTGTTCAATTCTGAGTCCGTTTGAAAAATGGCATTTTTCAAGTCGATTAAAATTTACCGAAATTAACCAAACTGAAATCTTTTTGCCCCGGTCACAAATTAATTCTAAAAATTATGAAAAATTAAACTTAGCAATAATTTGACATTCCGAATCCAACAAAAGTGGTTTCGTCGAAAACAGAGGTCGTTTGAAAAATGACTATTCTCATGGCGTATATATTAAATATTAAAAATACATTTTTAAACAAATAATTTCCGAAACTCGAAATATATAAGTGTTTACTGTTTTTCAATGCAAAAACGTCATTCTGAACTCAATGGAATTGGTTTCGAGTCCAAATTCCTTCGTATGCAAAAAGTAGCATTTTTGACCTTTGTAAATTTCATAGCGACCTTTCTAAATTTTATTTTTGATATAACTTTTGATTCCCGCTATGAAATTTCAATTTTTTAGATTCGTTAGAAAGATATTTTTGAATAGATTCTAATATTTTTGGTTTCACTAAAATCCGTTAAATTTTGCATCCTGTACGGTCAGTCAAAGTTCAAGTTTGACTTTTCAAACTACCGCGTTATTTCTAACTCCTTTTATAATTAAAATTAATTTATTCATTCTAACTTCGATTTGACTCAATTTTTTATCATTATTATTTTAAATAAATTATTTTAAATATCAAAAACTCATTAAAATTACTTAAAATAAAATTTTAAATTTACCCCAAAATTCAGGGTTGTTACACTGCCTTTGCATTGTCCACCAGATATATGCGAAAGTCGATCTCGCGCCTTGGAGGTAAACCATGTACCTCCTCAAAAACATCGGGATAATCTTGAACCACTGGAACAGATTGCAAATCATTTATGGATGCATCTAGAGACTCTAGGAAGCTAAGCATAACAAACCCTTGGGGGTCACAAGAAACTTCAAGGGCTTTCCATGAAAAGTCAGTAGTCTAACAACCCTCCTCTCACAATCCAGAATGGTCCCATACGTGGTAAGCCAATCCATTCCTAGAATCAACCCATAGCCCATAAACCCGAGCACATACGCGTCGCATTCAAACTCGATGCCTAACAACGATATTTTCAAACCCCGACAAATCATCGATAAATGAGCTGAACCACGAATGGGGTTTGAAACAACTGCGGGATCTACTACCATCCTAGTAATTAAATGCAGAGATTCAACCATAGAACTAGATATAAATGAATGTGAAGCACCAGAATCAAAAAGTGTTCTAACTGGATAGTTTGAAAGAGAAACTAAACTTTCTATCGAAATTTTTCTACCTCTTTCAGGAGAACTGATCACGAGAGCATGCACCTACCCTCCAGAAGTCCCTGCTCTTTTCCCTTGTCCCTGTGATCCTTGTTTCTTCGGGCACTCTTTAGAGAAGTGTCCGACCTCTCCGCAATTAAAGCAACTGGCCTTCCTTCTTTTACAATCTTTGATCAAGTGACCCTCCTTTCCATAATTGTGACATTTTCCCATATCCTTGCCTTTGTCATCTTTTCCCCCTTTCTTCTGTTGTTGCTACCCCTTCTTGGGCCACGCCTTCTTATTATGCGATGTCCCCTCAGTCTTTATTTCCTTCTTCTCTCCTTTGTCCTCCTCATGCATTAGGTCCATATCTACAAGCTTTTCAAAAGTAGCCTCCACTGGAATAAGGGACATGGCTAAACCATGCAGAGGCTCATTCAGCCCTTTAGCAAACCGCAAAGCCCTTTTGTGCGGTGTGTCTACCAACTCTAACCTGAACCTTGCCAGCTGGTTGAACTTGTTCACATACTCCTTCACCGTCAAATTTCCTTGTTTGAGAGTTAAGAACCACTCCATTTGTATTCTTCTCTCCGCTTGGGAAAGAAATTTCATTTTGAACCTCTATCTAAAGTCTTCCCAAGTTTCTACCAGACGTTCAGCTTGGGTGATTTCCCACCAAAATGAGGCTTCGTCCTTTAACAGCCAAGCAATTAATTGAATTTTCCTTCAGTCCTCCACTTCAAAGATTACGAATAAGTCCTCTGTCTCCTTAAGCCAATTCCGAGCTTCTACGAATGTCTCGTTCCCATGGAATGGCCTTCCTCCCATAGCCCTGAAGTCTTTGCAGATATTGGAAAAGTTATAAGCTCTTGGAGGGAGAGGAGGAGGAGGAATGACTGGTGCAGCTTGGGGAGGAACGTTTTCTTGGCCTTCGGCAGGCGCCGTGGCCTCCAAATACCTATGGAACCATCCGGGTACAGTGACGCCCTGCGGAATATTAGGGATGTTTTGTTCCCCAGACATGCTGAAAAAGGAAAAAGGAAGAAATTTAGATAAAGGACCGAAGGATACTACATATGGTTTTTTGGGGAATGTTTTTCAAAATAGAATTTTCTTTTGAAAAATGCTTCTCTTTTAAACCTTTTTGAAAATAATTTCCAAAAACTTTTATCTAACCTGGTAACCTTCAGCTCTGATACCAAGTGAAACACCCCACGTCCGTTAATATCACTCACTAAGGGAATGCATTAAGTTTCGTGAAGCGCTATAGGTAAACAGACACAGAATAATTACAAGACAGATATAAATAAGGCAGCAGCGGAAAATTTAAACTTTTTATTTCAAACAGAAGTCATAATACTGTGGTCCACAATTTCATAAGTCAGAAAAACCATTACAATAAAATAACTTTTGTCTTGCACCATCAGAGTAAATAAGTAAATAAAAAGCATCATTCCCCCCAATAAAAAGAGTTAAGCCATAGTAGAGACAAGAACTTAAGCGATACTTCAGAAGTAGCTCCTGGCAAGATGATTCTGAATCTTGATTAAGTCTGAGTGTTTCCTCCCTGAGAACCTAGGGGGGACGAAAGAAAGAAGAAGAAACAACAGGGTCAGACATAAAGTCTGGCGAGTCTAGTTACTTTTAGCCAGTAGATAAATAAAAGCAACATGATAGGCATATAAAGTGGATAAGAGAGATCACTACATAAATGGCAGGTGTGACAAGGTAAGCAAATTAAGGTGTATGTGCCTCACTAATGATTACTCTGCATTATTACTAGTGTAACTGAAATGAGATGATCCCTTCCACTATGAGTTGGTAGGCTTAGGTCATACGTCCAAGTATACCCTAAACAATACCCTAGCCGATCGACTCCCTACCCTGTAGATATCATATGCTAGCCCCACAGTAGGAGGTATCACTTCCTAAAGTGGCAACCCATGGTGTGCAAAATCATATCTACTGGTGCTATGGTCGTCTTATCCCCCTCTGCCCGGCCCATGCACGCACATGTCCGCGGTCGGTTTGCGCCGCCCACACCCTCTGCCTCATTTGGCTCTCTTATAATCAATCATTAAGTGTGCCCTTTCTCCCGAAGGTCATTTCTTAATACCAAATTTGGGTTATTGACTGAAATAGGTCCCACACAATATAAAACAAGCTCTCCCCCTTGTCTTTCATCCCCACTAGGTTTTACACTAACTATGTATACCCTTAGGTGCCTTTAATTACATAGCCCTATACTTTATGCTTACCCTAAAGGGTGTCTTTAATTACATAACTTCATTACATTATCTACCGGTTATGTATACCACTAGGTGTCTTCAATTACAAAACCTTATTACATTATCTACCGGTTATGTATACCTGTAGGTGTCTTTAATTACATAACCTTATTGGGTAAAGTTCGTGGGCCTATATGTAAATATTACCCACCCCCTCTTAACTAACCCACTACCCATCCAATTTTACTTAACCATAACTTAAGTTCATAGTCATATTAAATTAGGTTAAGTAGTCCATTTCATTACCATGTCCAATTATGGTTATAATGGGCTAGTCCTCCCATATTAGGCCTACAACGTGTGGATGCTGGATATGTCGGTCAGGTCTGGGCAGTCTTATTCCACAGTTGGGCCTAACCTCGTGTCTTAGCCCGATTCATATTTGCGTACTTAGACCTCCCACATTACGTTCAACATTAGTGGCTACCGGATATGCCGGTCAGGTCTGGGCAGACTTCCACCACTAGTGTAACCTAACCTCTTATCATAAGTACAATTTACAATTCCTAATTGTAAATTACTAAACATTCCAAATTAATCCAAATCTACCTATGTCATAATAGGTAACTATTTTTATGTTTTCCCCATTTGAATTACATGTCCCATTTCATATAAACATTACATAAATCATGCTAATTATAATCCCTTTTTCCCCGTTTCCTCTCTAACGTATTCGTACGTATTTTGGCGGCATCTAGGCTATAAAGTAGCCTAGCTATAACAATAAAAAGGGAATATGACAAGAGTGATAGTTTCAACATGTCTTGGCATAAACATGAACATAAACGGGCATAATAACAAAGTGAATGGACATGTGATTAACATCATAATAAAGTGGACATCAAACTGGTAACTTGTGGCAATCACTATGATGTTCAAGCAAGCATAATGAGATCTAGATTAAACATTAGGTGTCCAATTACTTATATCTAGCATAGTTAGGGTGACATAGTAACATATTTAGATCTAAAGGTGGATTCACATGTCAAGTTTACAACATATCTCAATGTATCACAATATGACAGGTGAAAGGTGATTGACATAAAGATCTAGATCCAAGTAATGTCACAATTGTCCAAATTAATAGATGTACATCCACCATAACATGGTTACAAGTCAAGATCCACATAAGAAACATAATCGAATCACCAGATCTAGGAAAATAGATCTGTAATGACATAGTATAGAATTTCACATTAACATAGAATCATACTTTACAACGTATCCAATTCATAGTCTTTGTGACGGCAAGGAATTTCGCTCAGTCCGAATCAGTCGTTAAACCGACAAAGACCGTTCGAAACCCCTGATTGTTTGAGAACATGACAAAATAGAACGCAAACGGAAGGACATTTCATTGTTATTACAACAATTCCATCAGATACAAGAATATACAGTGTATAAATGAATAAATTACATTCGATAAATATAAGAGATTACAATAAATTACATTGCAGCGGAAAATAATACAAAGCACAACTGAAGGTGATATACGGAAACAGAGCTTTCCGGATATCATTCCAGCTGTAAACCAGGATCCTGTGAATATAAATCTGCAAAACCAAAACTACTAGCTGTCCGTGCGGAAAATAGGGGCACCCAGAGTTAGGTTAAAACAATAAACTCCATGTCAGTCATGTGACTAGTGTGAGAACTAAAACAGTTATTTAAACTTTACTTTAAAAGAGAGTAATTCAAGGGACCACGCCGTATAACACGGAACGGGTTTCCTCCCAAGAATACCAGTGCATATCAATAAACAACGCAATGCTTTTTCGAAAAATGAAGCTATTATAAGACCCAGGTCCCATCACACAATGCAACGCAAGCCGGAGGATAGGGTTTTCCCTTATAATAGCCAAACATGCTTGGTACGTTTAAAACAAATCATTTGATACTATAATAAGTGTATAGTGTCAAAACAATTTCAATTATATATATCAATCATAGGCGGCATAGCTACCATCTACTATGTCGCCATACTAGTTCTACAATTAAAACCGAAATACACGTATTGGAAATTGGATTTTCGTCATGAGTCGAGGCAAGGGGCAAGCTCCTCTTCGCGTTCGAGACACTCTAGCAAATGTCTCAGGACTACACACTCTGGGCAATCCTGGATCGGTTGGGCCGGTCCTCTCTTACGTTTGAGGATTGGCAATTCCTGAACACACGTTTCCCGGTCCTTACAGACCTATAATCGAGGCGCCTCATTCCAACAACCACAAAGGTGAAAAGTATATAAATGTCAGGGCTGGTAAGTCACTGACACCACCAAAGCTAGAAAGAAACGTCATGTTCTCCCAACGGTCCGTATCCCGTTTTTAACTCATATCGAGGTGTGAGGCTCGCGAATTCACGTCATACACAAAGCTACGCCACAAAGGTCGTGCTTTGATCATCAACCACAAGAATTTGCTTTTCAACAGAAGCCTTGATCCATGCAACTCAGCGTGCCACACAGGCAATTCATGCCATGCGATTGATATCTATCGATATATAACCTCTAAGCTCGTACATCTCAGAGAAGGGCGTTAAGCAAGAGAATAAATTCTCCGCCGCCAAACAGATATATATTTAACAGAAATCAATCAACACAGAATAAAATCCAATGTAAGACACACAATCCATTTACAAGTTCGTTCCGGGTTTGAACGAAACCGGAGGCACTTTCCTCGCATATCCATCCATCTCCAAGTACGTCTGGACGACCACCAACTATTTCCATCCTCTTGGGTGTACAGCCCAATCAGGATCGTCAGTAATTATCCAAACGATGTGAAGACTTCCGGTCTTCAACCACCGTCTTCATCTTCGACATATCGTCGAATCGGTTATTCAGAATGGGTATAAACCCGGACTTTCCGAACAACCCGCGTATATTAAAAACAAATGTTACACAAACACAACATACGCCTCATTCCAATTCATTAGTCACTAACCGCAAATTAGCAAGAGAACAATTTCCCAAATATGAACCCCGAAGGCCGAAACCAACATCAGATCAATATCCAGGAGACCACTCATCTTAACTAATCTACAGCTAGTTTCTAAATTTCAATTCTTAGGGAAGGATTCCCATTAATTTTATCCAAGATAAATTCTTTAAAATTTATCCTTTAATCTTTCTTGGGATGTCATTTCAAACCAAATTATGGTTTTCCAAACTAGTCGAGATTAGCGAACCACACCGAAGTAATTATTTATTTTATTTCCCAATCCCAACCTATTCATCCCATGAAGCGAAACTGGTAATACTCCATTTCTAAAACCACGGTGTTATCGGTAAAATTAATTACCATTTCACGTTCAAATCTAATTAAAGATTTAACTATCGCTTTGGAGCAAAACTGGTAATACTCCATTCTCGCTCAATTTCTAAATTTGATAATTTAGATTATCAATTCACATTTCAATCTAATTGCAGATACATTAAAACTCCTTTTACTAGGTTAAAGAACTAGTGTTATTTAAAACACAGTTCACGACAAACCCAAATCACATTCTATTTATTATCGGGTTAAAGAACTAGTGTTATTTAAAACACAGTTCACGATAAACCCATGAATCAATTCTATTTAAACCCATTTCAAATCCAGTTTATTTATTTAAAATCAATGGGTTTTAATTTCAGTTCAAAACTAGTTCATTTCGATAAAAATCTATTTTTATCTTTTCAAATATGGAATTTTTCATCCCAATTTTTCCCAAATCATTTCTTATGATTTTACACCAATTATTACTATTTTTAATAATTTTATCAAGGCCCGTACAGTCGATTTCCAACAATGGCCATCGAACTGCATTTATAGCGACCTTTTTCAAATTTGATTTGGACGTATCTCCAAATCCAACCGTTAGATTTCAAATTTCTAATATTCGTTAGAAAACTCTTTTCGATACGAACCCAACGGTTCCGGTTTTAGGAGAATCCGACGGTCGGATCTCCCGTAATGCCCGTTTGAAATAAATGGTCGAAATTCACGAACTACCGCGGCGCGGCGCGTTCTATTCAGGCCATTATATTATATATATAATATATATTTCGTCGATTACTATTTAAAACGAATTTTATAAATAGTTTTGAATTTGTTTCAAAAACAATTTCAACATTTATTTCAAATTCAAATCAAAATTGAATTTTCTATTATAAATCCTTTTTACTTTCATTTCTATTTGATTTCAATTTAAATCGATTTTAATTCGATTCGAATTCATTTCGTTTTCTATTCAATTCGAATTCATTTCCTATTCTGTTCAAATTCAATTCAAATCAAATTGGTTTTCTATTCAATTCAAATTCAATTCGTTATATATTCAATTGAAATCAAATTCGTTATATATTCAATTGAAATCAAATTCGTTTTCTATCCAATTTAAATTCAATTTGTTTTCCATTCAAATCGAATTCGTTTTCTATTCAATTCAGTTCGAATTCGTTTTCTATTCGATTCAATTCAAATTGGTTTTATATTTAATTCGATTCAAATTTCATTTCAAAATATTCGATTTTGAAATCACTTTTCAATATTCATTTTAAAATGAATGAAATCGATATAAATATCGTTCACGTCAAAATGACGTCAATCTAATCAACACGGCTTCATATATTTCTATTTCAAATATTTCTATTATCAAAATATTTCTATTTCAAATATTTCTATTATCTAAATATTTCTATTTCAAATATTTCTATTATCAAAATATTTCGTTCAACACATGACTAATCTCAACGGATGAGTACTGTCAACACATGAACCTTTATTTTATATTGATAAAGATGTAAATTTTATTATTAAAATATTTTGTTCAACACATGACTAATCTCAACGGATGAGTACGGTCAACACATGAACCTTGATTTTATAATATTCTTTATTTTCCCGATTGGAATGAGGCCCAATCAATTACCATATAAAGTTAATTATATGGATTCCATTCAACACGTGTATATAATAGCAACGACAAATAATCAACCATCATCCAAAGTGCACTACACTGTATAAGCATCAAATATAGATATCTAACGCTTATACCAGCCTGTCAATCAATCGATCGACATATTTAATCAATCAGGATGAGTGAACTTCAAATTTCATTCCAACACCCGTGTGGGGTTTCAAATCAACAAACACAGATTTTATTTGTGCAGTTGGGCGATGTGTAAAATTTATCGTCCCAATCAATGTCCCTCAAATAGGTGTACATAAACAAACCGTCCGGTTTGTAAACGAATATTTATTTATTCACATTCACGTTAAAAATTATATTTTTAACGATAAAATATTTTATTTTAACACATGAATTTTTATTCAGTTCATTTACAAAATAAAATGATATCTTTATTTTTCTAACTTATTTTAGAAAATTTCGGCGGCATAACGGCACGATACTTGAAACGGGACAAGGCCTAGCCTTATCCCCGGTCTAGTGAAGGCCCACGCCATTCACACATCAATCAAATCCATTCCATTTCACCAAACAATTCAATTCAAACTAAATAATCTAACCAACTACACAGCCAAACAAACAAGTCCATGGTCTGTGGACGATTGTGTCGGGTGCTACTAAACACCGTCTGCATCCTAGTATATATATATAACTAGAAAAAAGAATTTTAGAGTGAGAAATTCTCACCGATAGCTATTCCAACTCCACGGCACTTCATTTATAGAAATCTTCATCTTTCACGCCTTTTTGTCATCTTCGTTGCCCGTAGCCACTACATATGTAAAAATCGGATTTTTTTACTTTGCTATTCAATAAAAAAAATCGAATTTTTTCTTCGCTATTCAATATATAAATATCGAATTTTTACTTCGCTATTCAATATATAAAAATCGAATTTTTACTTCGCTACTCAATATATAAAAATCGAATTTTTACTTCGCTATTCAATATATAAAAATCGAATTTTTACTTCGCTATTCAATATATAAAAATCGAATTTTTACTATGCTATTCAATATATAAAAATCGAATTTTTCCTATGCTATTCAATATATAAAAATTGAATTTTTACTTCGCTATTCAATATATAAAAATTGAATTTTCACTTCGCTATTCAATATATAAAAATCGAATTTTTACTTCGCTATTCAATATATAAAAATCGAATTTTTACTATGCTATTCAATATATAAAAATCGAATTTTTCCTATGCTATTCAATATATAAAAATCGAATTTTTACTTCGCTATTCAATATATAAAAATCGAATTTTTACTATGCTATTCAATATATAAAAATCGAATTTTTCCTATGCTATTCAATATATAAAAATGAATTTTTACTTCGATATTCAATATATGAAAATCGAATTTTTACTATTTTAAAGATTTCGCCTTTTCGAATTTAACATTATAAAAATCACATTTTTATTTTGCTACACATATAAAGATGATATTTCTAATACTCCTATCATGTAAAAACTATATTTTTAATTCCCTACATAAACAAAATCATATTTTTACATCTTCTACATAGTAAAGATTATATTTTTAATACTTTAAAAATATAAAAATCATATTTTTATTTCTACAAATATAAAGATCATAGCTTTATCGGTATAAAAATCATAGCTTTATCGGTATGAAAATCATAGCTTTATCTAAAATAAAGATCCGACCATTCTATTATTAAAAATTTCACCTTTCTGTGCTAAAAATCTAATCTTTTTGTTTTTAAAAATCCTTTCTTTTCTCTCATGAAAATCAATGCTAGTTTTATATTCAACAGCAATATAAATTTTATATTAAATCAGAAAAGAAAACTAAATAAACAAATTAAACACTTACAGTAAAAAAAAAGAGAAAGGGGTGGCTGTTTGCGTTACTAGAGGGGGGGATTGGCTGCTGTGGTCGTGTGCATCGGTCAGTGGTGCGGCGGGGGTAGCCGAGGCGGTTCCCGGTGGTGGCTGCATCCAGGGGTGGTGCGGTTTCGTCCCGGTGTTGGGTGTCGTGCGCGGTCTTCAAATGAAGGAGGAGAGAGGGAAGATCGGAGCGAAGGGGGAGGATGTGGGGGGGGCGATCGGTTCGGAGGTGGCGCGGTGGTCATCGGGGAGGGCGGCGGCTCCTCTCCACTTCGTCGTCTTCCTCTTCTTCTTTTTTTTATTTTGCTTTCTGATCGAATTGAAAAACGAGAAAGGGGGGCAGAGGTAAAGGAAAGGAGAGAGAAGGGTTAGGTTATTATATTTTATTTATTTAATTATTTAATTTTCCACCAAAAAGCAACTTTTATTTTCGACCTCAAAACGGGGCCCACCGCCTGACGTCCATAGTTAATTACCCCCATTCCGAACACAATGGGATATGTATCGTAAGCTGATTCGATCGTTTCGATCAGTTTCCGTTGAAATCAACATATAACTCTATATATTGAATTTGAACGCGCATTTCAATTTACCGGGGTCGCATACTAACTTGAAAAATTCCAGAAAAGTATTTTCTGGCTTCGTATTCACGATACGGTCCTAACAAAACTAGTTTCGTCGAATTCTGAGACCGTTGGAAAAATGGCCATTTTCCAGTCGATTAAAATCAACTAAAACTGGTCAAACGCGTTTTCCTTTGCCACGCTCACATATTGATTCGAAAAATTATGAAATTTGGAATCTAACAATAATTTGACATCACGGACCCAACAAAAGTGGTTTCGTCGAAATCCGAGGTCGTTTGCAAAATTCCCATTTTTAAGGGCCTGAATTCCATAGCGACTATTCAGAATTTTCAACTGGACATATCTTTTGATTCCCGCTATGAAATTTCGATTTTTCGGATTCGTTGGAAAGATATTCACAAATAGATCCCAATGTTTTTGGTTTCACTAAAATCCGGATTGTTTTGCACCCGGTACATTCAATTGAAGTTTGAAATCGAATTATCGAACTACCGCGCCATTTTCAATTCTATTTATAATTTAAAATAAATATTTATATTCTAACGACGACGCGTATAAATATATACGTTCTAATTCTATTCAAAATAAATTTCTGGTCGATATTATTTAAAATAATCTATTTTAAATATTCAAAATTCTCTAAAATTGCCAAAATAAAAATTTTAAACTGGCTCAGATTTTCCGGGTTATTACAATCTCCCCCACTTAAAACTTTTCGTCCCCGAAAAGGAACAAAGTCGAAAGTAGTTTGATTAATCAACACTACGTTCGATCTGGCTTCCATTCTCCAACTTTTCAGTTTCTGAGAATTTTCAAATTTTCAAAAATTTGGCTAACACCCTAAATTTTCGAAAAATTTCGCCATAACCTCCCCTGCACCGGGAGCCATGGGAAAATCCCCAAATTGCCATACAGGCCTTCTGATCTCAAAAAGAAAAAGAAAAGGCCAAACGGCTAGCTAATAGGCTCATAAAATCATCATCACCCAAACAAAACAGTAAATTATAGTAAACATGTACCTATTTGTCGGGCAAACAAATTTTATTCTTCGGCTCTAGCCTCCTTGCTATGACCTGTTCAATGTAAGTATATGTATATGCAAGCAAATGCGACCAATTTTCAATTAAATTCAATATTTGATTCAATTACGCTAAATGGTTCAAAGATTATCAAACAAACAACACAAACATTAATCAATTAGTGAATTAACGTTTCAAATTCATAATTTTGATACATATACAAAAAATCATGTTTTTGATGACAATTCACAACAATGTATTCTAGCTATATTAGTTTTGGTTCTCACACTAGTCTAATGGAAATATACAGATATCACACCTTCGAAACACGAAAATAATTACTGATGATGACGCGTCAATCATCAGAATCAGGTCCGGGCGACTAGAGTGTGATTCGATATCTACCCAGTATATTAAAACTTCGAATATACGTTCATGACGCGTATATGCAAAATCTTTATATATTGGATTGTCCAAATTCAATATAAATAAATATTCAAATACGTGTAAAACGATTTAAATTTCAAAACAATATTGTTTTCAATTGAAAAATATACTCTTCACACTCGTTCTAGGATACTACTGATCCTATCTCTAACGAGTCATTCCAATTGGATATTACTAATCCAATATCTGATGAATTCTTTCGTATGGTTCTAATGTGTCTTGTTCTCGAGCTCTGTAAACCAAAGCTCTGATACCAAATGTGACGGCAGGGAATTTCGCTCGGTTCGAATCAGTCGTTAAACCGACAAAGACCGTTCGAAACCCCTGATCGTTTGAGAACAGGACAAAATAGAACGCAAACGGAAGGACATTTCATTGTTATTACAACAATTCCATCAGATACAAGAATATACAGAGTATAAATGAATAAATTACATTCGATAAATATCAGAGATTACAATAAATTACATTGCAGCGGAAAATAATACAAAGCACAACTGAAGGTGATATACGGATACAGAGCTTTCCGGATATCATTCCAGCTGTAAACCAGGATCCTGTGAATATAAATCTGCAAAACCAAAACTACTAGCTGTCCGTGCGGAAAATAGGGGCACCCAGAGTTTAGGTTAAAACAATAAACTCCAGGTCAGTCATGTGACTGGTGTGAGAACTAAAACATTTATTTAAACTTTACTTTAAAAGAGAGTAATTCAAGGGACCATGCCGTATAACACGGAACGGGTTTCCTCCCAAGAATACCAGTGCATATCAATAAACAACGCAATGCTTTTTCGAAAAATGAAGCTATTATAAGACCCAGGTCCCATCACACAATGCAACGCAAGCCGGAGGATAGGGTTTTCCCTTATAATAGCCAAACATGCTTGGTACGTTTAAAACAAATCATTTGATACTATAATAAGTGTATAGTGTCAAAACAATTTCAATCATAAATATCAATCATAGGCGGTATAGCTACCATCTACTATGTCACCATACTAGTTCTACAATTAAAACCGAAATACACGTATTGGAAATTGGATTTCCGTCATGAGTCGAGGCAAGGGGCAAGCTCCTCTTCGCGTTCGAGACACTCTAGCAAATGTCTCAGGACTACACACTCTGGGCAATCCTGGATCGGTTGGGCCGGTCCTCTCTTACGTTTGAGGATTGGCTATTCCTGAACATACGTTTCCCGGTCCTTACAGACCTATAATCGAGGCGCCTCATTCCAACAACCACAAAGGTGAAAAGTATATAAATGTCAGGGCTGGTAAGTCACTGACACCACCAAAGCTAAAAAGAAACGTCATGTTCTCCCAATGGTCCGTATCCCGTTTTTAACTCATACCGAGGTGTGAGGCTCGCGAATTCACGTCATACACAAAGCTACACCATAAAGGCCGTGCTTTGATCATCAACCACAAGACTTTTCTTTCCAACAGAAGCCTTGATCCATGCAACTCAGCGTGCCACACAGGCAATTCATGCCATGCGATTGATATCTATCGATATATAACCTCTAAGCTCGTACATCTCAGAGAAGGGCGTTAAGCAAGAGAATAAATTCTCCGCCGCCAAACAGATATATATTTAATAGAAATCAATCAACACAGAATAAAATCCAATGTCAGACACACAATCCATTTACAAGTTCGTTCCGGGTTTGAACGAAACCAGAGGCACTTTCCTCGCATATCCATCCATCTCCAAGTACGTCTGGACGACCACCAACTATTTCCATCCTCTTGGGTGTACAGCCCAATCAGGATCGTCAGTAATTATCCAAATGATGTGAAGACTTCCGGTCTTCAACCACCGTCTTCATCTTCGACATATCGTCGAATCGGTTATTCAGAATGGGTATAAACCCGGACTTTCCGAACAACCCGCGTATATTAAAAACAAATGTTACACAAACACAACATACACCTCATTCCAATTCATTAGTCACTAACCGCAAATTAGCAAGAGAACAATTTCCCAAATATGAACCCCGAAGGCCGAAACCAACATCAGATCAATATCCAGGAGACCACTCATCTTAACTAATCTACAGCTAGTTTCTAAATTTCAATTCTTAGGGAAGGATTCCCATTAATTTTATCCAAGATAAATTCTTTAAAATTTATCCTTTAATCTTCCTTGGGATGTCATTTCAAACCAAATTATGGTTTTCCAAACTAGTCGAGATTAGCGAACCACACCGAAGTAATTATTTATTTTATTTCCCAATCCCAACCTATTCATCCCATGAAGCGAAACTGGTAATACTCCATATCTAACACTACGGTGTTATCGGTAAAATTAATTACCATTTCACGTTCAAATCTAATTAAAGATTTAACTATCGCTTTGGAGCAAAACTGGTAATACTCCATTCTCGCTCAATTTCTAAATTTGATAATTTAGATTATCAATTCACATTTCAATCTAATTGCAGATACATTAAAACTCCTTTTACTAGGTTAAAGAACTAGTGTTATTTAAAACACAGTTCACGACAAACCCAAATCACATTCTATTTATTATCGGGTTAAAGAACTAGTGTTATTTAAAACACAGTTCACGATAAACCCATGAATCAATTCTATTTAAACCCATTTCAAATCCAGTTTATTTATTTAAAATCAATGGGTTTTAATTTCAGTTCAAAACTAGTTCATTTCGATAAAAATCTATTTTTATCTTTTCAAATATGGAGTTTTTCATCCCAATTTTTCCCAAATCATTTCTTATGATTTTACACCAATTATTACTATTTTTAATAATTTTATCAAGGCCCGTACAGTCGATTTCCAACAACGGCCATCGAACTGCACTTATAGCGACCTTTTTCAAATTTGATTTGGACGTATCTCCAAATCCAACCGTTAGATTTCAAATTTCTAATATTCATTAGAAAGCTCTTTTCGATACGAACCCAACGGTTCCGGTTTTAGGAGAATCCGACGGTCGGATCTCCCGTAATGCCCGTTTGAAATAAATGGTCGAAATTCACGAACTGCCGCGGCTGCGGCGCGTTTTATTCAGGCCATTATATTATATATATATATAATATATATTTCGTTGATTACTATTTAAAACGAATTTTATAAATAGTTTTGAATTCGTTTCAAAAACAATTTCAACCTTTATTTCAAATTCAAATCAAAATTGAATTTTCTATTATAAATCCTTTTTACTTTCATTTCTATTTGATTTCAATTCAAATCGATTTTAATTCGATTCGAATTCATTTCGTTTTCTATTCAATTCGAATTCATTTCCTATTCTGTTCAAATTCAATTCAAATCAAATTGGTTTTCTATTCAATTCAAATTCAATTCATTATATATTCAATTGAAATCAAATTTGTTATATATTCAATTGAAATCAAATTCGTTTTCTATCCTATTTAAATTCAATTTGTTTTCCATTCAAATCGAATTCGTTTTCTATTCAATTCAGTTCGAATTCGTTTTCTATTCGATTCAATTCAAATTGGTTTTATATTCAATTCGATTCAAATTTCATTTCAAAATATTCGATTTCGAAATCACTTTTCAATATTCATTTTAAAATGAATGAAATCGATATAAATATCGTTCACGTCAAAATGGCGTCAATCTAATCAACACGGCTTCATATATTTCTATTTCAAATATTTCTATTATCAAAATATTTCTATTTCAAATATTTCTATTATCTAAATATTTCTATTTCAAATATTTCTATTTCAAATATTTCTATTATCAAAATATTTCGTTCAACACATGACTAATCTCAACGGATGAGTACTGTCAACACATGAACCTTTATTTTATATTGATAAAGATGTAAATTTTATTATTAAAATATTTTGTTCAACACATGACTAATCTCAACGGATGAGTACGGTCAACACATGAACCTTGATTTTATAATATTCTTTATTTTCCCGATTGGAATGAGGCCCAATCAATTACCATATAAAGTTAATTATATGGATTCCATTCAACACGTGTATATAATAGCAACGACAAATAATCAACCATCATCCAAAGTGCACTACACTGTATAAGCAACAAATATAGATATCTAACGCTTATACCAGCCTGTCAATCAATCGATCGACATATTTAATCAATCAGGATGAGTGAACTTCAAATTTCATCCCAACACCCGTGTAGGGTTTCAAATCAACAAACACAGATTTTATTTGTGCAGTTGGGCGATGTGTAAAATTTATCGTCCCAATCAATGTCCCTCAAATAGGTGTACATAAACAAACCGTCCGGTTTGTAAATAAATATTTATTTATTCACATTCACGTTAAAAATTATATTTTTAACGATAAAATATTTTATTTTAACACATGAATTTTTATTCAGTTCATTTACAAAATAAAATGATATCTTTATTTTTCTAACTTATTTTAGAAAATTTCGGCGGCATAACGGCACGATAATAGAAACGGGACAAGGCCTAGCCTTATCCCCGGTCTAGTGAAGGCCCACGCCATTCACACATCAATCAAATCCATTCCATTTCACCAAACAATTCAATTCAAACTAAATAATCTAACCAACTACACAGCCAAACAAACAAGTCCATGGTCTGTGGACGATTGTGTCGGGTGCTACTAAACACCGTCTGCATCCTAGTATATACATATAACTAGAAAAAAGAATTTTAGAGTGAGGAATTCTCACCGATAGCTATTCCAACTCCATGGCACTTCATTTATAGAAATCTTCATCTTTCACGCCTTTTTATCATCTTCGTTGCCTGTAGCCACTACATATGTAAAAATCGGATTTTTTTACTTTGCTATTCAATAAAAAAAATCAAATTTTTTCTTCGCTATTCAATATATAAAAATCGAATTTTTACTATGCTATTCAATATATAAAAATCGAATTTTTCCTATGCTATTCAATATATAAAAATCGAATTTTTACTTCGCTATTCAATATATAAAAATCGAATTTTTACTTCGCTATTCAATATATAAAAATTGAATTTTTACTTCGCTATTCAATATATAAAAATCGAATTTTTACTATGCTATTCAATATATAAAAATCGAATTTTTCCTATGCTATTCAATATATAAAAATCGAATTTTTACTATGCTATTCAATATATAAAAATCGAATTTTTCCTATGCTATTCAATATATAAAAATCAAATTTTTACTTCGATATTCAATATATAAAAATCGAATTTTTACTATTTTAAAGATTTCGCCTTTTCGAATTTAACATTATAAAAATCATATTTTTATTTTGCTACACATATAAAGATGATCTTTCTAATACTCCTATCATGTAAAAACTATATTTTTAATTCTCTACATAAACAAAATCATATTTTTACATCTTCTACATAGTAAAGATTATATTTTTAATACTTTAAAACTATAAAAATCATATTTTTATTTCTACAAATATAAATGTAACAACCCACATTCTACGCATCTAGGATCGTAGAATATTTATTTCTCTTTGATACGAAGTCGTATGGTCATGTAACTTTGGGAAACGACTAGTAAGGTCATTTCCCATATTCATGATTTTTGCTGATTTTTAAATGACCGTTTTGCCCCTAGTTGATCTTGTTTCGTCCATAACTTTTGACTGGAAAGGAATTTTGACCTGAAACCACTTCCATTAGCTCCGGATGATGGTTTCTCTTTCCGTAGAGTGGTCATAATAGCCAAACGGACTTACCGTTTGGGAGATATGACTAAATTAAGGTTTAAAGGGTTATTTTCAGCTAATTGGGCTTAACCGGGTAATTAGCAGCTAGGCCCAAAGGGGGGATTTCGGGATTAGTGGTACTTAGGGGCTGCTAGGGTTATGATTTCGGTTTTTACTTCATTTTCCAGCCGCCTAAGACATTCCTTCAAGTATAGCCATGGCCTCCACCTTCTAATTTCACTCCAAATCACCTCTAATCGCTTTCTAATCAAAGATTAAGCAAAACTACATCAAACCAAAGGGGATTAGCACCAAATCAGAGAGAGAGTTGCTGGAGCACATAGAGATTGGATCTATATCAGAGGAGTTTCAGTTCTGAAAGTTTAATTGTGCCAAAGGTGAGTGATTTGCATAGTTTTACACTAATTACGGCTAATTAGGGTAATTAGCAAAGATTAGCGAAATTATAACTCAGAAAAATCTAGAAAAATTCCAAAAATTCTAAAACACCATTTTATGCCTCTGATATGAATTTGGGTTGATTTCGACTAATTTTGTTAATCCCGGAGTTTAGGGGATTAAGGGGGTAATTAGCGAAATTATGCACCATAAAAATATGAAAAAATATGCAGAAATTCTAGAATATTATTTCAGGCCTATGACAGAAAATTGGGTTAATTTGGATATGTTTTACTAATTCTATCATTAGTTATGCTTAAATGTGATTAAGGGGAAAATAAATGGTTTTGGGCACGTTTGATCCATTTTGACATATGAATTCATTGTTTTGGTGTTTGAGGTTAGTTTGCTGTGTTGCTATGACTGTATGAAATGCTTTGTGATTGATTTCAATAGTTAGAATGGTCGAAAACGTCGTCGAATGGCGTAAACACTTGCTGGAACAGTCTCAGAAAACAGTGCAGGGTTCGGATCGGATCGGACATAGGGCTCGGATCGGATATGTTGAACTGAGCAAAGAATCCGATCGGATCGGAACCCAACACTTGGGGAAAAATGGCAAAAAGGAAGGCCACGCTAGCTGAACTGGGATCGGATCGGATCGAGGAGGACGGATCGGATCGAGGAGGACGAATCGGATCGAGGAGGACGGATCGGAGTGAAGGCATGAGGATGGATCGGATAGGAGCATGTGAAGGACGAGGGCACGGATCGGAACGGAGGCACGAGCTGGAGGGGAGATGACACCCGACCCGACCCAAGGTAAAACACCCGAACCGATGGAGGACAACCGACCCGAACCGCACTAGAAGAAGAACCGACCCGAACCGCACTAGAAGAAGACCCGACCCGAACCGCACTAGGAGAAGACCCGACCGAACCGCACCAGGAGAAGACCCGACCCGAACAGATGAAGGACACCCGACCCGAACCGATGGCTTGAGAAGGAACCCGACCCGACCCAGTATTGACCAATAACCCGAGATGCAAAGGTAGTCCAATATGGGAAGTTAGAGCTTAGGATCCAGTTGGGAACCAATGAGTTCACTTCATGGTTGGGCTTTGCTGCGGGACGTGTGCTAAGGAGTTGTCGGTATTCATAACTTTGGTTCACCATTGAGAGATGGATAGTGGGCTTGTAGTGATAGTTACACGGGATTGGATTCCGTCATGGCCCAAAGGATTAGAGGTCCAAGGTAGTGGGTATCGTATGCTTTACGCACTGAGTGAGGGATGTGAGGATGCTTGCTATGCTTGATTGTTTGACATCACTATGACATGCACACCCCCACCCCCGTATCTTTACACCATTTGAAAAGGGCACCTTAGAGTGTTGTACAGTATGTAGTGCTAACTCTTTGGTTGCAGGTCCAGGTTCAGGTATGATTGGATTATACCTGTTATTATTTTGTTTAGATGCTTATCGCTCACACCAGGCTTTATGTCTGACCCAGAGTTTTATGTCTCTTCTTATTACTCTGGGTGCTCACACGAGCAGACTAGAGACAGGTTAGGTGGATGCACGGGTAGCTGTACTGGAAACGAGCAGGAGGCTTCCACGTATGATATTTATGTATTATCTCCCTGTGTTATCGATGGTCACTGCTTGGGCATTAGTAGTGTACCTTTTCCTTTCTTTTGTTTAGAGACAGTATTTTTGAAGTTGTAATAAGGATGTTGGATCATAAGCTGTATTTTGGATTTCCGCTGCCATGTTAGACATGATTTAGTTTTTCAGCTTATGCACTGTCTCGCCTGTTTTATGTCAAAGTTATGTGATTATTATATTTTATTCCATGCGCTGTGAGACATTCTACAGGTTCTATGTTAGTTCTTCACCTTCTTTCTTTCTTTCCGACGACCGTTCCGTGCTAGTTAGACATGCGTACAGCGCACTTTTGGAGGAAATGTCGGCTAGTATAGGGCGGGCCGTCACATTTGGTATCAGAGCTCTAGGTTGCGTAGTTAACCTGGGGAAAGTCATCAGGGAGAGATATTATACGTATATGAGAGCGCGTATTTGTGATTATTTTGATTTTTCAAAACTGGTTTTCAAAGCTATATAGATATATATATACTATTAGTATAGTTAAGGATGAAGTCGCACTGAACTGACACCACAAAGAAGATAGTTAATCGTTTTCTCTGTACAGATTGAACGATGAGCCGATACGTGAGGGGTACTGGTAGAGGAGCCAATAATGGGAATGCTGCTGAGATGAGGACGATGTTTACTGACCTCATGAGAGAGATGTTTAGGGATGTTCAGAGGGCAGCTCCTAATGTTGCTAACGGTGGTGGTGCAGCAGTGCAGGCGCCTAGGGCCGATTTCGCCAAGCTTAACAAGGATTATACTAGTCTTGGTGGGAAGCCGTTCCACGGAACGGAGTCGGCTACGGTTGTTCAGGATTGGTTGGATAGCTGTGAGCGTATCTTCGAAGACTTGGGTATTGAAGATGCCATGAAGAGGAAGCTAGCATCCCGTCAGCTTCAAGGACGAGCAATGAATTGGTGGAATGCTATTAAGGCAGCAACTCCAGAGGATCAGATAACATGGGATCAGTTTAAGGCTCGTTTTAGCGATAAGTTTATACCAGCTGCTCAGAAGTCAGAATTGTTTAGAAAGTTTCTGGAGCTTAAGCAGAACGAAAGGGCAGTTTCAGAGTATGTTGCTGAGTTCGATACTTTATCGAAATATGGGTTATCTCTTATCGACACTGCCGAGAAGAAGAACGAGAAGTTCATAACTGGTTTAGATGGGTACTTGGGGGGAAGGCTTATAAACCATATCGATGAGACGTTTGAATCGATTGTAGGAAAGGCATTAAGGTCAGAAAGTCTTTACCCTAAGCCTAGGACCGAGGTTGCTACTGCATCTGCAAAGGAGCCAAAGCCGCAAGCAGGCGGCGGAGGCAGGAATAATTCCCAGACTAAGAGGAAACAAGACCAAACCATGGATGGTCAGAGTAAGAAGAATAAGAAAGATGGCGAGTGCTTTAGCTGTGGCAAGAAGGGCCACTATGCCAGAGATTGTCAAGAAAAGCCTGGGGAATGGAAGTGCTTTAATTGCGGCCAAGCGGGACATCACAAGAATGAATGTCCACAATCTCCTAGGGAGAAGCAGATCGTGAAAGCATATGCTATCAACGCTATTCCTTCTTCGTCGAATGCCCCAACTGCGGCGCAGAAGGAAAAAGGTGTCGTTATTCGAGGTATGCTTTCTATTTAAGATGTTTCTGTTCGAGTTTTGTTTAATAACAAGGTTTCCCATTCCTTCGTACCTAGTGACCTGGTAGATAGGTTGGAATTGGAACCCGAGATAGTCGATAGACCTTTAGTAGTGACAAACCCGATAGGTGGTTTGACTAGCCTTTGTTGGATTTGTCGTAATTTGGTCTTATCGAGTCATGGATGTATGTTTGTTGTGATTGCCTTATTTTGAGCTTTACTAGGTTTGGCTTGATTTTGGGAGCTGATTGACTCCAAAAGTATAGAGTGATAGTAGATTGTGAAGAGCCTTTGATGACCATTAGAGTGGATGATAGACGAAAGGTGGTATTGGATCGCCTACCTTATGATGAAGATGATAACGGGAGTTAGAGAAGCAAATGTACATTGGATGTACAGTAGTTGGTCAGGACTTGGTCATGCGATCGATGATAATTTCAAGCAAGATTGGCGAGGATAGCCAAAGTTGATTGTGGATGCTTGAGTGTTTGGATGTTTTGCTCATGTCACCTCACGTAGATCGTCTGAACTCGGAGGAGATGTTCGTTGGGTGCTTGTCTGATATTGGTTTAGGCCTTTGGGACTTGTGCTCGGGGAATGTCGAGGTCGACTAGGATGGTCTGCATGAGAGATAGGTAGTTGTTGCGATTTTCATTGGATGATATCTTGGTTTACTCGAAGAGTGACGGGCAGTTGTGACAGGATAAGACTATTCGATGGTATGGACTGCCCCGAGTTAGACTCGATAGGGTTATGAGATGACTCGAGTGGGACTCAAGAAAGATGCAAAGTAATGAATTGTTTAGGACCATATTTTAATGTTCTTTTTTTGAAAGAATAGGATGTGTTCGTTGGTCAAGGAAGGTGCAACGAAGGTTAGGACGATTCAAGTTGGACTTGAACTCGTAAAATAAAATAGATGTTCGATTGATCTTAGAGATGCAACGGATAGGGAGACGACTCACGTTGGACTAGAGTTTGTAGGTAATGGATACTCAAGACTGGGTCTGAGTTATGGGTAATAGATTTACTCGAGTTGGACTTGAGGAGGATGCGAGGAATTGGATTGGCTCGAGTTAGACTCGAGAGGGCAGCAGGATAATGGATAGGCTTGGGTGGGACTCGAGTGTTTCAGGCGGACTAAAAGCAGGGGTATCTGGGGACGCCCGTTACCTTGGATCCGTTGGACGTGATCTAGTTATCCTTGGAGGATAAACGTGCGTTGGACGTACGGTAGTCCGTTTGGAGGCTGGGCTTCCATTAGTTATTGATGTTGGTTGGACCAGACATATAGGTGTTGATGTACTCAAGGATTTAGCAGGTGATAGATAGGATTTGTTTGATGGATGCTATGGTTGCTATGTTTGTTCCTACCTTTCTTCTCTTGATTAGACTATCACCTGTAAGGATCCTGTTAAATGGAAATAGGATAGGTTTGTTGATCATAGCGAGATGATGGGTGTATGATACTTTACGTTAGACTTGAAGTATGTTTGGGCATTGTGGAGCGTCCGTTGATCTTGGAGATTCAGCGGATATAGGAGATTCAAGTTGGACTTGGACTCATAGGTAGGGTACCTAGATTCATTGGATGAGTCTAGTTCACCTTTAGAAGGTGAATGTACGTTGGACGTGCAGTACAGATATGGGTAAGGTACCTAGGTTCATTAGATGAGTCTAGTTCACCTTTAGAAGGTGAATGTACGTTAGACGTACAGTACAGATATTGATGTAGTGCCTAGGGTCATTGGATGGATCTAGTTTGCCTCTAAGAGGTGAATATACGTTGGACGTGTAGTATGGATGTAGGCAAGATTCGGGTTAGACTTGAAAGGACATTTGGAATGTAGTTGGTAATTTTACGAATGGGGTTGGATTACCTAAAAAGATGCCAGGAGTACATGACATATTCCATGTTTCTCAGTTAAGGAAATTTACGCATGATTTTGATTTAGCTATTTCGCCAAACCGGTTGGACGATATCGAAATATAACCCAAGGCGGTTGGGAACCGTGAGACCGATTCGCATTGTCGAGGACGATACGAAGAAATTACGAAGGGAGACGGCGAAATTAGTGAAAGTCCAAGGGGCGATGGTTCTTCCCTTGTTAGTAAACCGCATGCTAGGATATGCTTGTTGTGCTATCATGTATTTTTAATTGTTTGAAATTGGTTGATACGCATGCGAGACCCATTGTTTGTTTCTTAGTTAAGGAATTTCGGGGGCGAAATTTCTTAAGGGGGGGAGAATGTAACAACCCACATTCTACGCATCTAGGATCGTAGAATATTTATTTCTCTTTGATACGAAGTCGTATGGTCATGTAACTTTGGGAAACGACTAGTAAGGTCATTTCCCATATTCATGATTTTTGCCGATTTTTAAATGACCGTTTTGCCCCTAGTTGATCTTGTTTCGTCCATAACTTTTGACTGGAAAGGAATTTTGACCTGAAACCACTTCCATTAGCTCCGGATGATGGTTTCTCTTTCCGTAGAGTGGTCATAATAGCCAAACGGACTTACCGTTTGGGAGATATGACTAAATTAAGGTTTAAAGGGTTATTTTCAGCTAATTGGGCTTAACCGGGTAATTAGCAGCTAGGCCCAAAGGGGGGATTTCGGGATTAGTGGTACTTAGGGGCTGCTAGGGTTATGATTTCGGTTTTTACTTCATTTTCCAGCCGCCTAAGACATTCCTTCAAGTATAGCCATGGCCTCCACCTTCTAATTTCACTCCAAATCACCTCTAATCGCTTTCTAATCAAAGATTAAGCAAAACTATATCAAACCAAAGGGGATTAGCACCAAATCAGAGAGAGAGTTGCTGGAGCACATAGAGATTGGATCTATATCAGAGGAGTTTCAGTTCTGAAAGTTTAATTGTGCCAAAGGTGAGTGATTTGCATAGTTTTACACTAATTACGGCTAATTAGGGTAATTAGCAAAGATTAGCGAAATTATAACTCAGAAAAATCTAGAAAAATTCCAAAAATTCTAAAACACCATTTTATGCCTCTGATATGAATTTGGGTTGATTTCGACTAATTTTGTTAATCCCGGAGTTTAGGGGATTAAGGGGGTAATTAGCGAAATTATGCACCATAAAAATATGAAAAAATATGCAGAAATTCTAGAATATTATTTCAGGCCTATGACAGAAAATTGGGTTAATTTGGATATGTTTAACTAATTCTATCATTAGTTATGCTTTAATGTGATTAAGGGGAAAATAAATGGTTTTGGGCACGTTTGATCCATTTTGACATATGAATTCATTGTTTTGGTGTTTGAGGTTAGTTTGCTGTGTTGCTATGACTGTATGAAATGCTTTGTGATTGATTTCAATAGTTAGAATGGTCGAAAACGTCGTCGAATGGCGTAAACACTTGCTGGAACAGTCTAAGAAAACAGTGCAGGGTTCGGATCGGATCGGACATAGGGCTCGGATCGGATATGTTGAACTGAGCAAAGAATCCGATCGGATCGGAACCCAACACTTGGGGAAAAATGGCAAAAAGGAAGGCCACGCTAGCTGAAATGGGATCGGATCGGATCGAGGAGGACGGATCGGATCGAGGAGGACGGATCGGATCGAGGAGGACGAATCGGATCGAGGAGGACGGATCGGAGTGAAGGCATGAGGATGGATCGGATAGGAGCATGTGAAGGACGAGGGCACGGATCGAAACGGAGGCACGAGCTGGAGGGGAGATGACACCCGACCCGACCCAAGGTAAAACACCCGAACCGATGGAGGACAACCGACCCGTACCGCACTAGAAGAAGAACCGACCCGAACCGCACTAGAAGAAGACCCGACCCGAACCGCACTAGGAGAAGACCCGACCGAACCGCACCAGGAGAAGACCCGACCCGAACAGATGAAGGACACCCGACCCGAACCGATGGCTTGAGAAGGAACCCGACCCGACCCAGTATTGACCAATAACCCGAGATGCAAAGGTAGTCCAATATGGGAAGTTAGAGCTTAGGATCCAGTTGGGAACCAATGAGTTCACTTCATGGTTGGGCTTTGCTGCGGGACGTGTGCTAAGGAGTTGTCGGTATTCATAACTTTGGTTCACCATTGAGAGATGGATAGTGGGCTTGTAGTGATAGTTACACGGGATTGGATTCCGTCATGGCCCAAAGGATTAGAGGTCCAAGGTAGTGGGTATCGTATGCTTTACGCACTGAGTGAGGGATGTGAGGATGATTGCTATGCTTGATTGTTTGACATCACTATGACATGCACACCCCCACCCCCGTATCTTTACACCATTTGAAAAGGGCACCTTAGAGTGTTGTACAGTATGTAGTGCTAACTCTTTGGTTGCAGGTCCAGGTTCAGGTATGATTGGATTATACCTGTTATTATTTTGTTTAGATGCTTATCGCTCACACCAGGCTTTATGTCTGACCCAGAGTTTTATGTCTCTTCTTATTACTCTGGGTGCTCACACGAGCAGACTAGAGACAGGTTAGGTGGATGCACGGGTAGCTGTACTGGAAACGAGCAGGAGGCTTCCACGTATGATATTTATGTATTATCTCCCTGTGTTATCGATGGTCACTGCTTGGGCATTAGTAGTGTACCTTTTCCTTTCTTTTGTTTAGAGACAGTATTTTTGAAGTTGTAATAAGGATGTTGGATCATAAGCTGTATTTTGGATTTTCGCTGCCATGTTAGACATGATTTAGTTTTTCAGCTTATGCACTGTCTCGCCTGTTTTATGTCAAAGTTATGTGATTATTATATTTTATTCCATGCGCTGTGAGACATTCTACAGGTTCTATGTTAGTTCTTCACCTTCTTTCTTTCTTTCCGACGACCGTTCCGTGCTAGTTAGACATGCGTACAGCGCACTTTTGGAGGAAATGTCGGCTAGTATAGGGCGGGCCGTCACAATAAAGATCATAGCTTTATCGGTATAAAAATCATAGCTTTATCGGTATGAAAATCATAGCTTTATCTAAAATAAAGATCCGACCTTTCTATTATTAAAAATTTCACCTTTCTGTGCTAAAAATCCAATCTTTTCGTTTTTAAAAATCCTTTCTTTTCTCTCATGAAAATCAATGCTAGTTTTATATTCAACAGCAATATAAATTTTATATTAAATCAGAAAAGAAAATTAAATAAACAGATTAAACACTTACAGTAAAAAAAAGAGAGAGGGGGTGGCTGTTTGCGTCACTAGAGGGGGGGATTGGCTGCTGGTGGTCGTGTGCATCGGTCAGTGGTGCGGCGGGGGTAGCCGAGGCGGTTCCCGGTGGTGGGTGCATCCAGGGGCGATGCGGCTTCGTCCCGGTGTTGGGTGTCGTGCGCGGTCTTCGGATGAAGGAGGAGACAGGGAAGATCGGAGCGAAGGGGGAGGATGTAGGGGGGCGATGGGTTCGGAGGTGGCGCGGTGGTCATCGGGGAGGGCGGGGGCTCCTCTCCGCTTCGTCTTCTTCTTCTTCTTCTTTTTTTTATTTTGCTTTCTGATCGAATTGAAAAACGAGAAAGGGGGGCAGAGGTAAAGGAAAGGAGAGAGAAGGGTTAGGTTATTATATTTTATTTATTTAATTATTTAATTTTCCACCAAAAAGCAACTTTTATTTTCGACCTCAAAACGGGGCCCATCGCCTGACGTTCATAGCTAATTACCCCCATTCCGAACACAATGGGATATGTATCGTAAGCTGATTCGATAGTTTCGATCAGTTTCCGTTGAAATCAACATATAACTCTATATATTGAATTTGAACGCGCATTTCAATTTACCGGGGTCGCATACTAACTTGAAAAATTCCAGAAAAATATTTTATGGCTTCGTATTCACGATACGGTCCTGACAAAACTAGTTTCGTCGAATTCTGAGACCGTTGGAAAAATGGCCATTTTCCAGTCGATTAAAATCAACTAAAACTGGTCAAACGCGTTTTCCTTTGCCACGCTCACATATTGATTCGAAAAATTATGAAATTTGGAATCTAACAATAATTTGACATCACGGACCCAACAAAAGTGGTTTCGTCGAAATCCGAGGTCGTTTGCAAAATTCCCATTTTTAAGGGCCTGAATTCCATAGCGACTATTCAGAATTTTCAACTGGACATATCTTTTGATTCCCGTTATGAAATTTCGATTTTTCGGATTCGTTGGAAAGATATTCACAAATAGATCCCAATGTTTTTGGTTTCACTAAAATCCGGATTGTTTTGCACCCGGTACATTCAATTGAAGTTTGAAATCGAATTATCGAACTACCACGCCATTTTCAATTCTATTTATATTTTAAAATAAATATTTATATTCTAACGACGACGCGTATAAATATATATGTTCTAATTCTATTCAAAATAAATTTTTGGTCGATATTATTTAAAATAATCTATTTTAAATATTCAAAATTCGCTAAAATTGCCAAAATAAAAATTTTAAACTGGCTCAGATTTTCCGGGTTATTACAGTCTTTCAAAGTATACTTTTATTTATCTAAACCTAAAAGTAATCTAGAAACTCACAGCGTTAGGTTTAGAGAATTTAGGAAGAACGGATCTAGAATTTCTGAATTGGGTTTGTAGAATATGTTGTTGTAGAAAACGGTTCAGTTCTCACTCCAGCGGCATATGGCCTCCTTGACTTCCAATGAAGAAAATATGAGAATAGGACACATATATATAGCTTCCGTATTCCCTGAAACCGATTGCCACCTCAGCCCTAGGGGTGTCAACACCCCTGTGGGTTGGTCGACCCCTAGGTCGACGCCCCTTTAGGGAGGTCGACTCCTTAGAGTGGGAATTTTGCCGCTCAGAGGAATTTTTTGAATTTGAATCCTCTGGATAGGATTCTGACTCATCTCTGACTCACCTCTGACTCATGCGTATATATAAAATATTTATGCGTGTATACAAACTTAAAACCTTCATAACTTCTTCATACGGTGTCCATTTTACACAACAAAACGTCTATCTTGACCAGAATTTCGAGACGGACGCAATGGTGCAGTTTGTTTCCTCTAATTCTGAATATTAGATTAATTATTTTAAAATTTATTCTCTTTTAGTATCGTTAAAAATTCGGGGTGTTACGAGAAATATGCTTTTCAAAAACAGACTTTTTATTTTAAAATACTTTGTTTTTTAGACCTTTTTGGAAACGATTTTCAAAATACTTTATCTGAGCTTATAACCATATGCTCTGATACCAAATGTGATACCCCACGTCCATTAATATCACTCACTAAGGGAATGCATTAAGTTCCGTGAAGTGTTATAGGTAAATAAGAACACAATAGCACAAGACAGACATGTAAAATAGCAGCGGAATTAAAAACTTTATTTAAATCAAAACATCATGGTCCCAAATACCGAGTTTACATCATAAGTAACTAATTACATTAATAATATGTCTTGCCAAAAATATTAGAGTACATAAGCATAAAACCATATTTCCCTTGCAAAGCCATAAGAGATTTGACAAGAAGTCAAAGCAGTACATCTATATCCAAAATCCATGCTAAGCTGAAAGAATCCAAATCAACTCTAAGCACTTCCACCCTGAGAACCTGGGGGGGGGGGGAAGAGAGAGAAGAGAAAACAAAAAGGGTCAAACATAAAGTCTGGCGAGTCCAGTTAGTTTTAAATATAAATAAATAAAAGTATCATGGCAGGTATATAAAACTGTAAGAATAAGATAACAATAACAATAACAAGTGTGAACTGAGCAAGATAAGATGAACATGATATATTGCGCTTCTTAAATACATTTCTCTGCACTGCGTAGATACTAGTATATCAGAAGTAGAATGACCCATACTAATACCGTTCCATTACATTTTTTTATTATTAGGTCCCTTGGATTAATAGAACTAAAGACTTATACGCACATCGTACCCATTTACTTTCCCATGGATCCACCTAATACAATATATGTAGCTATCTCTCAATATTGAGATACACCCCAAGGTAACCCACTCTCACGGTCTCCACCGTAGTGAACGCAATCCCTCATCCTACGCCGGAGTGACGTACGGATTTCTATATAACAATGTTATGTTCCGCATATATCTGTCATTACTATGCTACGTAAGCGTATGGACTGCCACCATCGATCGAATCAGATTCCTTGCTGGAATAATGCCCTTTAGTCGACGATACACCACCCAGAGCAGATATGCATGTATCTAGTTTGTCCCACGTATGTACTGCAATTGTAGCTCGATGCCTCAATCGCACATCCTCTAATGTGCACCGAGTTCCGTGGAAGGGATGAACAAGAAACACGGAACTCGGCCGGGAGCTTTTCCCTATCTGTACAGGTCGCCCTAAAGTGCCTTCAAATATAGATATTCCTCGGGTCTGTTTTTCATGGTGGCTATGGCCCCACCTCGACCTGTAACACCCGGTATTTTCTGTTAATGTTGTAATAACAAATTAAAGAATACTTAATTATAAATGCGGGAATCAAGGGAAAACATCAAAATTTCTTGGCATAGATTGGTTCATGAAATGGTATATTTAGTATACCATTTATTGTGAGCATAATTAAAAGAATAATTATGGCATGATTAAATTAAGATTAATTTACATATATAATTAGAAATATATAGAAAATATGTGAATTTAGAAAAGACGAATTATGACTCACTGCTGAGTCATTAGGGGCTGAGTTGGCTGTTCTAGATAACTCTATCTTGTCTTAATGGTCTTGATTTATTCTGAGATGATCCGACGGCTCCTATTCAATCTAATCTCTATAAAAGCAACCTAATACCTCACCCCTAAATCATATTAAAAATTGAACCTAGAGCCGTCATGCTGCCAGTAGACAATATAGAGTAGCCCCCACTTGAAGCTAACATAGAGACGAACCAAACTAAATCAAAACAACGATTGTCTACATCAAAGGCGAGCATTTCAACTCCAGAATTAAGAATCCAGAAATCAAGACCTTCGTTCGTTGTAAGCACAATATCTTTTAGACGTAAATAAATCTAAGACGTGATTTGATATAAAGTGAAATTATAATTATACCATGTTAATTCATATCGATTGATTGTGATGATTTTATCATGAATTGGAATGATTGTGGATTATTGGATTTGGTATTGGATCTATTTGAAACTATCAATATCATATGCAAGTTATGTGTTTCATGTAAAGATCTACATGTATATGTTTTTATGCAAGTTGTAAGTTTTATATTAGATCCAAGTTAAGATCTACATGTACATATTCCTATGTTTTATGTTAGATCCATACGTTCATATGTAAGTTGCAAGTTTTATGTTAGATCCATATGTTCATGTTAGATCCATATTTTCATATGCAAGTTGCAGGTTTTATGTTAGATCCGTATGTTGATATGTAAGTTGGAAGTTTTATGTTAGATCCACATGCCTATGTTCATATGTCCATATGCAAGTTACAAACTTTATGATTGGATCCATGTCAAGATCCATTTAGGTTCGCATGATTAATGCAAGTTATATAATTTATGATAGATCCAAGTTGCGATCTAATTATATATATATATATATATATATATATGTGTGTGTGTGTGTGTGTGTGTGTGTCATATGCAAGTTACATGTTAGATCCTAAACTAGATCCTTATTTATATGCAAGTTTGTGAAGTGAATTTATGCAAGTTCACCTTATTAGATCTAGTTTACACCTATATGTTAATGTTATAATCATACATGTTTTGGAATTGGACGTGTCATGATTATGTCACATGCTAGTCTATAACTGATGTTTATGCCAAATTACATGATATATGTTGATTGAACCTAGCCAAATCAACATGTTAACTAGGCAAGATTGATAGGGGTTAAGTCAAGTCAAGAACACTTAACCAATTTAACATGTTGACTAGGAAAACCTTAGTAACGGGGACCCGTTTCAGCAGTAACCTGCATGAATGTATGAAGGTACCCTGAACTAAGCAGGGAGGGTCACGATTACTGGGCTGAATATAAGCGGTCAAAAAGGGCGGCGGTTAGGTGCGTCCGTGTAGGTTCCAATGGAGTACGGGCGTGCACGGGCTCCGGAGTGGAAAAAGCAAGCACTGGGCACCAGGCGTACACTTTTGCATCTAGAATCGTGTCAGGGTTGCCATTATAGGACTTGATACACCCTATAATGGAACCAACACAAGTACTTTATAATCACATGGGGCCGCATGACACCGAGAATACATGAATGCGAGTAGGAGCCGATCAATACATGAATGGGATCACTTTATCATGAACATACATTGCTAGTTAAACAAGTTCTTAGTGGGTGCAGAGAAGTAAAAGCGAGTGCGATAGCCAAATCTAGTTAAGTCTTACCTTATCTTGTTTTAGGACTACCCTATCCTTGTGGTATCATTCTAAGTTCAGTTTATTCATGTCACTGTCTTTTACGTGTTTACATGCTATTAAATAACTGGGCTTACCAGACTTATGTCTGACTCATTTTCCTTTCGCCTCTTTTCTTCCATTCCCCCCAGGTCCGTAGGGAGGGAACACTTCTGCTTGACCGGATCAAATCAAAGCTTGAAGACCGCAGATGTAAGGCTTGGACTTTATTTTTTTGAGCTATGGCTATGGTCAAAGACATGTTGGGGATTTATGTCATTTTATTTTCAGTATTGCTTTTTTATGTTTTCAAGACAGATGTAATAATTTGGAAGATTGAAACTGTTTGTTGAAATGTTGTATTGAACAAGTATTTATGGAATGAAGTTGGTTTCTTTTCCGCTGCTTTAATTATATGTCTTGTAATTTATTAGTATCTTGTACCTTAAAACGCTACACCAAAGTTAAGGCATTCCCTTTGAGAGTGACCTTAACGGAGGTGGGGTGTTACACGACCCCTCCCTCAACTAGTAAAGACTATAGAGCTAAGCGACCGCCCCTAATAACAATCAATCTAAACATCCATGTGGCGTCTACCCTCAACCTCGTACCTCAATAGTGAAAGGTGAAATGATATCTTGGGTTTAGCTCTAGTCTTTTCGCATCCTACTGGCTGTCGATGATAGGTATCCGATGGTCTACTATCATACCTCCTCGTGAGGCAACCGTCAAATCACCCTGGTGTCACCTCGTCACAGCATTCTGACTGCATAACTATATCTGCAGTCAAGGCCCACCCACCTAGTAGTTATGCGCAGACCCAACCTCTGTGAGTACAGGCTAAGACATCTGTCACCGCACAAAGTACTACTAGGAGCACCTTACATACCTCTGCATGCTTCCCCGTCCAGTCCTTTGGAGCTGTCATAACAATCAGATGAATGTGCGCTCTCCTCGTGTCTTATAACACTTCGATGATCTACCCCATTGGGTTATTCACCCTCAAACGTACGGACTGGTCCAAGCGCCTTTCTTTAATATGTTGTTAGACCCTATGTCTAAACATCCTTTTACGCGCTTGCCTTACCTCACTCGGTTCCCATTTAACTTGGTTATTCCCGTTCATATTGAATTCTTATTCCAATTTACCAAGTTTCTCTTGCTTATTAATTTCAATCATATAACTTAATCCATTTAAGTTTATTAATAAGCCTACAACATGTTATTCTCTAGATTAGGTCCCAAGTTCTGTAATCCACAATCTATTTTATATTCTTGCTTGGTCACATCATTAAAATAACATGTTCTCCTTGATAAGTTATTAAGTATATCTCAATTCACATGTTTCCTAATTAACATGTCACTTACCATTTATGATTAAATAACTTATTTGTTTTACAAGTTTTCCTTATTCTTTCTCATTTAATCATAAATTCAATTTACATCGTCACTACAACTTATCGTTGTTTACTTAGCAGATTATTACGTATATCTAATTCTATTATTTCTACAAGTTATGCTTACCCTACAAAGGTGTCTTTAATTACATAACTTTATTATATTTTCCATCGGTTATGTATACCACTAGGTATCTTTAATTACATAACCTTATTGGGTTAAGTTCGTGGGCCTATATGAAAATATTACCCACCCCCTCTATTTTACTTAACCCACCCACTACCCATCCAATTTTACTTAACCCTAACTTAAGTTCATAATCATACAATCCTTATGGATTAAATTTGGTTAAGTAGTCCAATTCATTACCATGTCCAATTATGGTTATAATGGGCTAGACCTCTCACATTAGGCCTACAACGTGTGGATGCTGGATATGCCGGTCGGGTCTGGGCAGTCATATTCCATAATTGGGTCTAACCTCATGTCTTTGCCCGATTTGTATTTGCACACTTAGACCTCTCACATTAGGCTCAACATTAGGGGCAGCTGGATATGCCGGTCGGGTTCGGGCAGACTTCCACCACTAATGTAACTTAACCTCATGTCGTAAGTGCAATTACAGTTCCTAATTGTGATTACTAGACATTCCATTTTTATCCAAATAATTCTACCTATGCCTTTATAGGTGTTCATGACTCTTTTCCCCATATTTAATTATACTAGTGTGAACCCGTGCTATGCACACAGGCTTAGTTTAATGGATTTTTATAATGAGTTGTGAAAATAATTTGTTATCCAAAAATGTGCAAATCTCAGAAGCTAGTTAAATTTTTGGAAATAAACATTCTACTCAATTCAATAGTTCAAAATTAAACATGCACACATTCTATCTTTTCACAATAACGCATCAGAGGATGTAAACATCAATTCCAAAAACATGTAACGCGTGCAATATCTAACTTCTCCAAATGCACAGGCTCTCTGTAGCTTTCGAACACTCATAATTGTAAACATGCATTCCAAAAATAACTTATATGCAAAGTAAATAATCATATACAAAGTAAACTGCACATCAAATTTATTGTATACACGGTGAATCTTTCAGATAATATGACAAATTTTATCCTGGGTAAACTCTTCAACTTGCCACATAATGACACACATGGTCAATTATATAGATTACTAAACTGTGAAAGGAACCAATTTAATAGGTCTAACATCTAAGTATTTTTTCTGTACATACAAACTTACTTTTGTTGTACCATGTTTCATGCTATAGAATACTTCATTTAACGCCTGCTAACATCTTGAACAATTGTTACCTGTAATACAGCAAACACAATAGCAGTTTATATTAGAATTTTAGAAGAAAATATGTATGATCAATACAACACTAAAAAACTGAATGAAAATCATGAAGAGTATGTAAAAGGAAAATTTACAGACTTAATGCTTTAAAAGAGAGTAATTTAGCAGTGATATGGAATGATATCTCAAATGAGTTTGTAAAACAAAAAAATGGGAAAATGAGTCGAAATTGGACCATGAATCACAACATAACTACAGACTACATGTAGACATGTCCGAACGACAATGAGATATTGGTATGTCAAATATTATTCACACATGGTCAAAATTTGATGAATCATTGACATGTTTGTAATAGTAGACCAAAAAATTTCATATAGCATTTTAGTCATGAAAATTATTTTTATTCACAAAATAGGACAGTCAATGTTTAAAACTAATTCCAAAAAGAAAAAATTTGTAGATAAATATTTGTTTAAATAAGATAACTCTTATTGTTTTTTACCTTGTCTAATTTTATGTATTCATACTAATTATTTCTCTTATATAAGGCATGATAGACGATTAAAGCAAACAATAATCCCACAAGCAGTTTTAGGCGGAGCATCAATAAGAATATGACAAAGCAGCAAAAGAAAGTCTTAAGACAAAATATGATTGACTCTAAGAATTCATATTAGTACTACCTCATCAAAGAAGGAAAAATAAACATCGTTTGCTACAATAAATAAAGCCTAACAATATTTTGATTCTTATAGTTCAAACAATCGGTTAAAAATAAGGATTTAACTTGTATGTGCATTTAGGCAATGAGCACATGCATATATCCAAACTTTTTGACTGGATTTTTTAAGATGTTTAGACAAATAAACAATTGATAGTATGCAGCTAAAATGGTTTGAAGCCTAGATTAGTGTGCTTGGTCATAAGTAGTAGGGCTGTAGCAAGTTGTAAAAGCATAGCAGTTGGATCATGGATAAATAGATGCCATGTAGTAAATTAGAGATGCTCTTCTTGAAGAAATGGGACTATTAATTAATAGCGCACTTAATATTAACCCTTCGAAACACTTCAGTTTTAGAATAAAAATATTAAAACTTCAGGTAGATCCTAAATGTCCTTTGATATACTACTTGGGTTTGATTACTCACAGTTGAAATCCTTTAGCCATTAATATTTATACAGTATGTTGTCCCATTATCTTTGGAAGAAATTCAACATTAATAAAAGGAATCAATTCAAAAAAGTTTAAATGATATCCTTCATCTAAATCAACTTTTTCAGTTGATAATGTAAAAATAAAGACATCCAAAAAAAAGAAAGGATGAAAATAATTCAGGAAAAAACATAAATTTAAAATTCAACAGCGAGACTTGTACCTGTTATCCACTTGGATATAATGATTCTGTTTTTCCATTGATGACAGCAAGCCATGTTTACTTACCATAAGATGCCACTCAGGAATTGATTGATGCAATCCGAAATTTGACTGTACATCCAATAACTTAAATTTTTTACTTAACATTCTCTATTTGATTCCAAATAAACCTGCCACCTGATGAACCAAATTAGCTATATAACTATGGTAGTCATAATAAACTAATAGGAAAAAGCAGACATCAATTTGTTTGCATATACAAACCACCATATGGAGAAAAAAATCTTTAACACTCCAAATATAAAGCGCAGTACATATTCCTAAATTATGATTATTCTTTAAACATATTACTAAATAAAAAATAAAAAACTATAAATATATTATCTACTTCATGCGTTTTAAGAATAATCTATTCTCCAACAAAATAAATAGAAACAAAAGTTAGATCTTCTTCTCTATTAGTAACTTTTATTTCAGACAAAATGATTTACCATAGTACAATTGGTAACCGTGCACACAATTTTTGTAACAGAATCTTTTTATTTGGCTGTTTCTAGCATTTGAGTCCTACTAATAGGACAAAAATGGAATGAAGGATCCATGGCGAAATTTTTATCATCTATATAGATCTATCCAGAAACCAATATATGCATGATTGGGAAATATCAGCCTCACAAGTACAATCATAGAGAAAAATGATCTACGCATACATACATACATATACGCACACATACAAATTTATGTGTATAATATATATATATATATATATATACGTATGTATGCATATATATATCACCATATCATTGAATTAAACATATTAAAGTGAAGGTATGAAACTTTACAATATAAGTATACTCAATTAATGGTATAATGAAATATACTTATGATAAAACAATGAAGCATTTAAAACAACTGGTACAAAGTCACAAATCTCTATTAATGCAGCAAGAATTATAATGTTTGTTAGCATAATGTAAGAAATAAACTTATTTGTAATGGATCAAAGAAAAAATAAAGGAGCAACTTATTTGTAAAAAATCAACAATTTTATATGGCTTTATCAAATTTAAACGATGAGAGCAAAAAAAATGATTGAGTTAATAGTTATAAAAGTTTGAAATCAATGTCCGTCGCAATACGAAGCACTAATGACGGATTCTTGGCTATTTGGGTTCAAAATAGTTCAGAATTTTTTATATGAAAGTACAACTAAAGAGAGTATTGTACTTGCAACCATAAACTGCAGTTCTAATAAATACCCAATTTAAACTAATATGTAAGAAATAATTCTTAAACAGATTTTGAATCGATGTTAAATTGAAATCTTGGTCTCATATATATTTGGTACCTTAGCGATTGATAGAAGATATCTAATTAGAGTTTATGTAGGTGTAATGCTCATGGGGTCTTGCTTTGCATGTCGAATTGGTTAGAAGTATTATGAGGTTTAAGAAAATTTGTAATTTTTCGTAGCACATTTTTTTTTAACTGATTATGATGGAAACCCTCTTCTAAAGTTCACTTAGATAGAAATTAACCTTCGGACTATGACCATCATGTATAATTTAGTTGATTTAAAATTTCAAGCATGGAATGAAGGATTTCACATTCAAATCTATCACCAACGTCATTTTAGGTCATTTAGTTTTAACCCAATGTTTTGTTTGATTGAACTTTAGTACTTGCAGTTTCAACTTTATTAATGTAATATAATTCTACCTACATGTTTTGCTTCTTTACTGTCTCATCTATTCCACTTCCTCTCACCCGCATCCATCTCATATATCATTGTGCTCCTATCACCAATTTCTAAAAACAGAAATTCTACCAATAATTTTTTATATGCGAATCAATCAATTTTATGCTCATATGTAGTTTACATATAAAAAATTTATGATGCTCGTAATGTATAAAAGTACTATATAAAAAATTCATGTATGCAACTTTTTTTAACTTCAATTTTACTTTAACAACATATATAATAATGACTATATTTTGACTGTAATTAAGTTTGCATTCTTTTGTGATTTCGTTAGATATTAAACAATATGTTAGTAGTACAGTTGGGACAAAAACACGGTGCATGATGCTTAAGCTAAGAGCATCTCAAATAGTTCTTTATCTAGTATGTATATTCGGTTTTGGAGCTCTAACAAATCAATTCAAACGTACGTATATTTAAGACATCTAATCCAAACATTTGTTAAATAAACATTTATTTATTGTTTGTCTAGCAGAAAATAACCCATAATGTTGAAGATCCGGAATAGCTCACGCTATGCTCTAACAGTGCTAAATATGTCAAAAGCTCACCAGATATACTAATCCATCTGGCTATAAAATGACCTAGCATAAATTATACTGCAATAGATAAGGATGTTGTAATTGATTAGCATAGAGACCCGTTTAATTTATTTTTATAAAAATCTATATGCCAAAGGTGTACTATTTGGAATTTACAGGCTACAATAATTAGTAGTGTGTGTTCGTCTTTTTCTATTTTTAATAATAATGATAATAAGACACAAAGGTGGATATCAATGTAAGAAGAAAATGGAGTCACATAAATGCTTCTAGCAGCAGTCGATTTCTGCACACGTCTTATTTGGTCAAAAAATAAATAGCTTTTAGCAGAAACTTTTTAACTTTACTTTTTGCGAACATTTATGCCCTGTTTGGTTTATCATTTTTAAATTTATGGTTTCGTCTAAAAATTGCTTAAGCTTATGTTTATAAGACAAATAGTAAGGATTTAGTCTACATTTGGGATTGAAGGATTTTTTTGTTGGTAAAACGATCATGTGGTTCTATTCTTGAAACAAAAGCGTATGAAAAAAAGGGGTTATGTCTCATAATAACAGTTAATTAAGTCTATTGGGCTGGAAAAACCAGTCCATCCCACCAAATAAAATTTGACGTGCAAGTGCCAAAAAAAGTGCAATATTAATATGAGTATTATTATTGATTATAATATCATAATGTCACTGGGAAGTGCAACACTTGATGCAACCGTGTGTGGTTTACATACACTGAAGCTAAGTACTTGCTATTAACTATTACAGTGCAGAGCTGATAAATTATACAGCAAAAATGAAAGAAACGCTATGAAAGCGTTATACCATCCCGAGACCTATACGTGTATTTAAACATATAATACATTTAGGTTTTCATAGGCCCAAATAAGAAGTTTTCCATTACCACGTCAAAAAGGCTTACTAAAAACGCAAGAAAATGATGGTTAAAATAATACTAAAAATTAAATTTAATCGGTCGGCTCCCATGAAAGAGGGAGAAAATGATACTAACATTTAATTTATTTAAAATAAATAATCTATACTTCTCTATTATCGTCATCATCATTATCAGTATTACTAATCATATTAGCAGTGTATTCATTCTTAAATTTCAAGTTATTACTGTAATGACCCGGAAAATCTAAACCAATTAAAAAAAATTAAATTAGCTAAAATAGTGCATTTTAAATATTTAAAATAAATATTTTAAATAATAGCAATGAAAAGTAAGTTTGAATCGACGTTTGAAAACGAATATAATAAATTCTAATTATAAACAAGGCCTGAAAAGGCGCTGTAGTTTCAAAATTTGAATTCAAACTTTGTCGGACTGTACCGGGTGCAAAACAAAACGGATTTGAGTGAAATCAAAAATATTTAAATCTGTTAGTGAATACCTTTCTAACAAATCTGAAAAATCCAAGTTTCATAGCGGGAAGCAAAAGTTATGGTCAAATGAATTTTCAGAAAGGTCGCTATGGAATTTATATAGCCCGTGAAATTGGCTATTTTGCAAACGACCTCGGAATTCGACGAAACCACTTTTGTTAGATCCGGGAGGTGAAGTTATTGCTAGATTTCAAATTTCATAATTTTTGAAGCTAGTATGTGAGCGTGGCAAAGGAAAACGTGTTTTGGTCAATTACAGTTAAATTGGATCGACCAGAAATGGGCCTTTTTGCAAACAGTCTCAGAATTCGACGAAACTAATTTTGTTGGGACCGTATCGTTAAAACATAGCTAGATTTACTTTTCTGGAATTTTTCGAATCAGTTTGTGGCCCTGGCAAATTGAAATGTACGTTCAAATCAAATATTGAATGTTATATATTTTAAATTGAATGAAAACTGACTGAAAAAGTCGAATGGGCCTACGAAACATAGTCCATTGTGTTTGGAATGGGGGTAAAACGCTAGGGACGACAGTCGTGGGGTTTGGATTGGGGTTCGTGTGTGAAAGGGGGTATTTTTGAAATTTAAAAATATATAAATAAATAAATCTAATTGGCCACTACCCCTTTTCTCACTCCCCGACTAAACCAGGCGCACGGCGGATATTGTTTCCCACCTTCTCTCCTCCGTTCCTCCTCCTACACGCAAAATTAGGTATAGGTTCTTTGGAGATTTTTGAAGAGCTCGGCGAGAGCTTCAAATCCATACAAGGGTGGTATTTTTTCGTTGCCTGAATTGAGAGAATCACCTCTCTGAAGTCGACGACTTCAATTTGCCGCCGCCGCCTACAGGGACCACCGAAGTGGCCCCCCTCCCTGGCACCAGCGCGCCTCTCCCCCCTCTTCGTCGCTGCGAAGGCCGATCGTAAAACCGCTTCACCGTTTGCACGAAAAATCCAAACCTAGTTTGGAACCTTTTGCTGAGAGGTACGGGTTTATTTATTTTTAACTGATTTCGACAAATAAAAGCGTTGCAAACTTCTAAAAATCATATCTTTTTCGTTTCTTGACGAAATTCGATGAAACAGGAAACATCGTGACCGTGTGGACGTTTTCTACATTCTAGAAGAGACCACATATTTTTCTGAGCCTTCTGCTATTTTTGGTGGAGTGGAACCCAATGTGAGATTTCTAATTTATAAACAATATGGAAAACGACGATGTATAAATTATATAGTTGATGTATAAGTTATATAAGCGTTGTACACCCCTTGTATAAGCGTTGTATAAGTTGTACGTTCGATGTATAAGTTATATATGCGTTGTAAAAATTATATATGTGTTGAAATAGAAGTGAAATGCAATATATATAAATATATATATATATACGCCTCTCGTCCACAAACCATGGACGATATTTATTGGTTGTGATTGGTGTGAAAATTGATTGATAGAGAATGGTTGATTGGAATTGTTTGTGGTTGAAATTGATTGATTGTGGTTGAAAAATACCCGTTTGTGGTTGAGAAATATTTGGTTGAAACCACATAGGATTAGTTTGTGGAAATGAAATAAATATACATGCCGCCTGCGTGTGAACTAGATGCATGATTCCCCATTGTCAAAAATCGCGAGGTTTTATGGTAGAGCGAGGAGCCTACTAGGGACGGTCCCGGTTTTAACTACCCTACCATTATGCTGCCGAAATTTTGAATAATATTCATGTGTTTGAATTATTTTCATTTGTTGAAACTATATTTATTCGTTGAATAGAAAGCGTTCATGTGTTGAGTCGATATTCATTCGTTGGATAGAAATTCATGTGTTGAATGGTATTCGTGTTTTAAATATAAAAATCACATTTTTATCTATATATATAAACTATAGAAAACATTCATGTGTTGAATCGATATTCATTCGTTGAATTGAAATTCATGTGTTGAATGGTACTCGTGTTTTAAATATAAAAATCACATTTTTATCTATATATATAAACTATAGAAAACCTTCATGTGTTGAATCGATATTCATTCATTGAATTGAAATTCATGTGTTGAATGGTATTCATATTTTGAAATAAATTGTTTTATAATAAAAATCACATTTTTATCTATATATATAAACTATAGAAAACCTTCATGTGTTGAATCGATATTCATTCGTTGAATTGAAATTCATGTGTTGAATTGTATTCATATTTTGAAATAAATTGTTTTATAATAAAAATCACATTTTTATCATCTATATGAACTATATAAAATAATCTTGTTTTGAAAGAAATTGTTTTATAATAAAAATCCTATTTTTATTACCTACATGAACTATATAAAATAATAGTGTTTTGAAATGAATTGTTTTACCATAAAAATCACATTTTTATTAAATACATGAATTATTAAATATAGTGAAGTGTTGAAATAGAAGACAGTTAGATAAAAATATCATTTTTATCAAATGTATGAAAAGAATAGCTTTGAAATCGAAGAATCGATATATATATATATATATATATATGTATATAAATAGAATTAAAATATATTGAATAACGACGCTGCAGTTCGTATTTTGAAACCGTGATTTCAAACGATTAGTACGGGAGATCCGACCATCGGATTTTCCCGAAACCGCAACCGTTGGGTTCGCTTTGGAAATATCTTTCCAACGGCACCAACTTTGTAAAAATCCAACGGTTGGATTGTCTGGAATGTTTAATTCAAATCTGAAGAAAAACAGCAACAGAATCGATTATATATATATAATTATATTAAATCGAATAACGACGCTGCAGTTCGTATTTTGAAATCGAAACTTCAAACGATTATACCGGGAGATCCGACCGTCGGAATTTCCCGAAACTGGAACCGTTGGATTCGTTTTGAAAAGATCTTTCTAATGATGTAAATTTTGTGAAGATCCAACGGTTAGATTTTCAGATATGTGTAAATCAAATCGGAAGAAAAACAGCGCCACGGCCGCGCTATGGCCCGAAGCGTCGTTTTGAATAAATTGGCTATTTTAAAATAAATAAAAATAGCGATAAATCGTTATAATATTATAAACGATATGGATGTGAATTTTAGAAACTAACTGAAGGATGGCTAAGTCGAATGGTTTCTTGGGTATTGATCTGATGTTGGTTTCGGCCTTCGGGGTTAATATTTGGGAAATCGTTCTCTTACAGATTGACGGTTAGTGGCTAATGAATTGAAATGATGCGTATGTATGTTAGTGTTGCACTTGTTTATTATATACGCGAGTTGCTCAGAAAGACCGGGTTTATCCCATTCTGAATAACTGAATCGACGATAAGAAATCGAAGATGAAGACGGTGGTCGAAGACCGGAGATCTTCACCTCGTTTGGATGGTAACCGAGGTCCTGATTGGGAGGCATCCCGAAATATGGATAATGAGTGGTGATCGTCCAGACGTACGTGATGATCGATGGGTTTGCGAGGTATATAGTGCCTCCGGTTTCGTTCAGACCCAGAACGGACTTGCAATTGGACAGTGTGTCTGACATTGGAATTTATTCTGTGTGATTGGTAGCTATCAGTTGCACGGTGTGAATTGCCTGTGTGGCATGCTAAGATGCAGTGATCAGAGCTTCTGTTGAAAACAAAGTCTTGTGGTGATGATCAAAGCACAGCTGGTGTGGCGTAGCTTTGTGTATAACGTGAAATCGCGAGCCTCACACCCGGTATGAACCAGAAACGGGAGAGGACCTTGGGGGGACATGCGTTTCTTCCTAGCTAGAAGTGGCGTTAGTGGTTTTACACGCCCTGACGAGTTTGACTTATGTGGTTGTTACAGTTGCGAGGCGCCTCGGTTAGATCGGATGATCCGGGTCCGATGGAGTCATTCGTTGGCTCGTTTACGCCCCATAGGGCGGGGAAACGCATTGTTCAGGAATTTTAATCCACATCGGTGGACCGGCCCTGACGATCCAAGGGGCAGTTGCGGCTGTTCCTGAGGCTCGGGCTAGGCAGTCTCGAATTCGGTAAGGACTATCTTTTGCCTTGGTTCATGACGGAAATCCAATTTCCAAATACGTGACTGTGCGATTTTGATTGTATACCTATATATGGCGACATAGTGGTATGGGGCATTAATGCCGTCTATGATTAATAGTTATGATTTGAAATTGTTTTCAAAACATATAAACACTAGCAATAATATCAAATGCCTTTGTTTTATTCGTATCAAGCATATTTTGGCCGTTATAAGGTAAAAACTCTATCCTCCGGTTTGCGTTGCATTGTGTAATGGGAACTGAGTCTTATAATGGCTTCATTTTTGTAAAAAGCATAGCGATGTTTAAAAGAATGATTTGTTTTAAAGCACTAGAAATCAAATGGAGTAAACCCGTTCCACGAAAGTGGCGTGGTCCTGTGATTGGCCATATTATAAATGTGTTGAGTAGATTTCTCATACCAGTCCCATGACTGACTCGTAGTTTGTTTCACTTTCAAACTCGGGTGCCCCTTTTTTCTACACGGGCAGCCTTGTATTTAGGTTTAGCTGGTTCTTTCTGGATAGCTGGAGTTGAAGATGGATTCTATCATTTATCTCTTTTTATGCTGTTCAGCTCCTATTGTACATTATGTTTGTTTTTCCGCTGTAGACATATATGTATAGTTGAACTGTATTTGTACTAAGTATGATCCTATATACTGTGTAACTCTGAAGATTACGTTTATCCAGTATATTCTATTGTGCATTCTCTAATGTATTTACTTATTTCTGTTCTGCTATTATCTGTTTCTGTGTTATATTCCAAGGATTACCCTTGCCACCGTCAGTACGGGGTTTGGAGTCGTCTCAGTTTGGTATCAGAGCTTTGGTTAAGCTTAGTTCTGGAATATAACATATGAACGAACTCGTCAGAAATAGAACCAGTAGTGTTCTAGGACAGGTAACTCTATACAGATAGGATCAGTAATATCCTAGTATAAGTAAAGCAGAATGAAATACACCCCAGTAGCCACATTTACATTCAAGTATTTGTCTCTATACTTTGAAATATCTTTTCTATTCACCTGACACTTTGTCTGCTAATTGCAGACGCACTATAAAATGAGTAACAGGAACAGAAGAAATAATCGTATGGCTCGACCAGCTAATGAGCCAGTTGTGCTCCCACAGCCAGAATCAAATATAGATGTTCTATTCAAGAGATTTCGAAATCTGGGTGGATCGCCATTCTTAGGCAAAGAGTCCATTATGGAAACACAAGCTTGGATTCGTTCTGCAGAGAAAATCTTTGCGGGTTTAAAGCTGAGAGACGATCAGAAAAGATTACTGGCGTCTTTGGCACTCAAAGAAGAAGCTTTGTTTTGGTGGGATTTAGATATTAAAGATAATCCAGAAGGTGATATCATCTGGGACAGATTCAAAGTGATTTTCCTAGAAAGATTTACTCCTCCGAAGCAACCGAGCGATCGTGTGATGAATTTTCTTATCTGATATAAGGTGATATGACCATCCCGGAATATCATAAGAAATTCAACGAACTTTCTCACTTTGCTCCTCATCTGATTCAAGATCCAAAGAGGAAGAATTTGAGATTTATTCATGGCTTGCAAAGGAAATATCAGAATAGTATAATGAGGAATGTGAAGCTCCCTTTCTCTGAAATGATATACATGGCTTACCAGTACGAAGATCTCGACAAGAAAGGTATGTTTCCTTACGAAGAGGAAGTCAGCTCTAGTAATAAAATTTAGTCTGAAACTGATCATCCTGAGGCCAGTACAATGTCTGAGGTCAGTAAGGAGCCCAAAGTGAATCGGAAAAGGGCCAGATCTGAGAAAGAATCAGTAATGACCGCCATGTGCCTTAACTGCAATCAAAAGGGTCATCTGTCTAGGAAATGTAAGTCCTTGAAAATGCAGAAGAAAGAGGGATCTAAATCAAAGAACAAGGTTAAAGAAAATAGAAAATGCAATCTTTGCCTTCAGGTGGGTCACGTAAAGCAAGATTGCCAGCTATCAAAGAAATCTGAAGCAGTACATGTAAATGAAGTAGCAGAAGTGCATGCATCCTCGTCTATTCAAGAAAGGCCAGATGTTTTAGAAGGCACGCTAAATGTCAAAGATATTCCTGTTAAAGTACTGTTTGACACCGGCGCGTCGCGAAGCTTTGTTGCAAAGAATGCAGCTAAGAAACTGGATTTGAATTTGAAAAAGCTCAAGGAACCAATGATTGTCCAGAATCCGGTTGGGGGTTCCATTGATCTCAGTTGGGTTTATGGAGTGCCGATTTCTTTTTCTCGTTATCGGTTTCCTACCATCGCGGTCGTCAAGAATTTTAAAGTGTTTGATCTTATCTTGGGGTTAGACTGGTTGACCAAATATGAAGCTGAAGTTAAATGCGCCGACAGAGTCGTAAAAGCGAAGATTAAATCAGGTGATTATATAATCATTCCCTGTGAAGGTCAGAATGCTAATAGAAAAGACTTCTGGGCAGCTCTCGATGTTTCTCTAGCCCAAATAGAAAATATCCCTGAAGTCACAGAGAATATTCCCGACCTAGTGAAAGATATTCCTATCGTAAAAAATTATGCGGATGTGTTTGAAGAAGTTGTTCGCTTACCTCCGTAGAGGGAAATTGATTTCAAGATCGCTTTGATTCCAAATGCAAGGCCGGTAGTTCACGCTATTCGAAGAATGTCCTTGAAGGAGAAAGAAGAACTTGACAATCAAACACGACAGCTAGTATGGAAGGGTCTGATCAGGCCTCGTTTCTCTGATTGGGGAGCAGCAGTGGTGTTTGTCCCAAAATCTGACGGTACTCTACGGCTATGTGTGGATTATCGTGATTTGAACAAACAGACAATAAAGAATAAATATCCATTGCCGCGGATTGATGATTTGTTGGATCGATTAAATGGCACACAAGTATTTTCACGAATGGACCTAGCTACAGGTTTCCATCAGCTTTGCATCGCCTAGGAGTGTGTTCCTTTGACAGCATTCAGAGGTCCCGACCTATTCTATGAGTGGTTAGTAATGCCCTTCGGCTTATGTAACGCTCCAGCCTATTTCGTCGATCTAATGAACAGAGTATTCAGAGGAGTATTGAATAAATTTGTTCTGGTTTTCATTGATGATATCCTTATCTTCTCTAAGTCAGAAAGCGAGCACGAAAAACATTTGGAACAAGTGTCAGAAATTCTCAGAAAGAATGTGTTGAAAGCAAAGTTTTCCAAATGTATATTCTAGCAAGAAGAATTAAAATTTCTGGGCCATGTCTTATCAAAAGAAGGAATTGCTTTGGATCCAAGTAAAATCACAACTATTCAGAATTGGAAGTAGCCCAGTACTACTAAAGAAGTCCGCAGTTTTATCGGATTGGCTAGTTATTACCGGAAGTTCGTTAAAAACTTTTCGAAGATATCTGGTCACTTAACGAAGCTTACAAAGAAGCACTCTAAATTCAAATGGACTCCAGAAAGTGAGGAGGCTTTTGAAGAGCTAAAGTTAAGATTAACTACTGCCCCAGTGTTAACCATTATCGACGGAAATCAGGATTTGAAAGTCTGGACGGATGCTTCTAGAGAAGGCCTTGGCGCAGTGTTAATGCAAAGAGGTCAAGTGATCGCTTATGCTAGCCGTCAGCTGAAGCCGCACGAGAAAAACTACGTCACTCATGATCTTGAGTTGTTGGCTATAGTATTCGCTTTGAAAATCTGGAGACATTATCTTCTGGGTGAGAGATTTGAACTGTATACAGACCATCAGTCATTGAGGTATTTGTTCACTCAGAAAGACTTGAACCTGAGGCAGCAACGTTGGCTAGAATTCCTTGCAGCATACGACTTTGAGATTATATACACTCCAGGGAAAGCCAATGTCGTGGCCGATGCGCTGAGCCGAAAGAATGTAATGATCGTCAGCTTTATTATTACGACTTCCTTGATTGACAAAATATCTATTCTTCAGAAGGAGGATAACTTTATTAAGGATATGATCAAAAGGATTCAGAAAGGCGAACCCTTGTGTTTTCAAATAGATAACGACGAAATCCTGAGATTGAAAGGAAGGGTTTGTGTTCCTGACATCCCAGAGTTTAAAAGGGAAGTGTTAGACGAGTGTCACAAGTCCAAGCTGAGTATCCATCTTGGTGTGGCCAAAATGTACAACGATCTCAAGAGAACATTCTGGTGAAAGGCTATGAAAAGAGATGTTTCAATATATGTTAGCTGATGCCCTACTTGCCAGCTAGTCAAAAGCGACCAACAGAAACTGATTGGATTGTTACAACCGCTAGACGTTCCTGGTTGGAAGTGGGAACATATTTCCATGGACTTCATTGATGGTTTTCCCAGAACCAGAAAAGGAATTGACAGTATTTGGGTGATCGTAGATCGCTTCACGAAGGCCGCCCATTTCATACCTGTCAGATCAAACAGAACTGCTCAGAGTCTGGCGCAGATATATTTCAAGGAAATTGTTAGACTACATGGAGTGCCGCTCAGTATAGTCAGTGATAGAGATACAATATTTACCAGTAAATTCTGGGAGGCATTTCAAGTAGAGATGGGAACAAAGCTGAACCTAAGCACCGCTTATCATCCTCAGATAAACGGTCAGACTGAGAGGGTGAATCGTATTTTAGAAGATCTATTGCGGGCTTGTGTTCTGGATTTCGGGGGATCATGGGAAGACCATCTGCATTTGGCTGAATTCTCATATAACAACAGCTACCAGGCGAGCCTGACAAGGTCGCCATTTGAAGCACTATATGGTAGACCGTGCCGATCTCCTGCTTGTTGGGTCGAACCCGGTAATAGACTTGTGTTGGGGCCAGATATGATCCGAGAAGCTGCCGACCAAGTAGACTTTATTAAGAAGCGATTACTCGCCGCTCAAAGTCGACAAAAGAGTTATGCTGATAGGAGAATAAGAGATATATCATTTGCTGTTGGCGACTATGTCTATTTGAAAGTATCGCCGATGAGAGGAGATATCCGGTTCGGTAAAACTGGGAAGTTGGCACCCAAATTCATTGGTCCGTTTCCTATTCTGGAACGGATCGGAACTCTCGCTTATAGGGTTAAATTGCCCGATTGGTTGCCTGGAGTTCATGATGTATTTCACATATCTCAACTTCGAAGGCACGTTCATGATCCAGACTTGATCGTGGAAGAAGCAGCTCAACAGGAAATTGAAATTACTCCAGAATTAGCTGTGAGAAGAGAGGCGCTAAAGATCATCGGTAAATAGACCAAAGAACCGAGGAACAAGAAGGTTCACTTAGTCAAAGTGCAATGTAGTGGAGATCCGCGAGATTGTACTTGGGAAACTGAGGAGAGCATTCAGAAAGCCTATCCTAGATGCCGAGTGGATATCTCAGATTGACTCCGGTGCAAGGTACATTTACCGTACTTTGCATTACCAATTAGTTCTCTACTCTGTTGTTATTTTGTTTTTATGGATGTGCACTTTTAATTCTATAGTCTGAATGATTTTAAAAAGAGTATAGAAATTGATTAGTATATTTTTGAAAAGTTGAAAACAATTTGATTGTTGTTTGTGTTGTGTGATAATAGATTTGATTAATTAAAATTATTAGAACGATAGTTAATTTAATCAACAATAGAATGAATGGTAGAATTTATTCGATTATATCACCCATTGAACTGATTAGAAAATAGATAGAAATATATGCATGTGCATTATATATGTTTGAACAGGTAAATGGATAGCTGTTGAGTAAAGATTTTATTTACGTGCCCGACAAATAGGTAAACCTTAATGAGTTGGATGCTAAATATTATTATATCAACTCCTGTGAATGCCATTGGATGCGGAGTGCTGGTTATTCTGTGTGAAATAATAAACATCGCCATAGGATAGTAACAATTAATTTTGAACTACATTACATGGCATACTTCTGAAGATAGGCATACTTCATCATATACCACATAAGCATTTGGAGCTTGTGTGACGAGGTGGAAGATTTACCATACGAGCGAGAGGCTTGTATGGCGATGACTATATTTTACAGGTTGAACTGATGACTGATATGGACTATTTAAATTTTAACGATTAAATTGCCAGATTAATAAAAACCCCACACAGGTCTGGAGTTGACAATAATCACGTCTCTCTAGTTATTAGATACGGCACATGGACTATTTATTTCCCACACGGGACGAGGTGACGAGGATTTATCCTCTGGAGCATTTAAAATACACACTCCCTCAGGCTTTGACAGGGTGACGAGAATTTATTCTCTAGAGTTATTATCTATACACGATCCCCTGTAAACACCAGAATATATCACTATAAATATGTGTATGCTTATTAGGATTTATTAGGTACCTAATACGGCCCAATAAATTTCCAAACCTCTCCCCGTACAAAGGAGGTTATGGCGAAATTTTTCGAAAATTCCGGGTGTTAGCCAAATTTTTGAAGAATTTGAAAATTCTCAAAAACTGAAAAGTTGGAGAATGAAAGCCAGATTGAACGTAGAATAGATTAATCAAACCACTTTCGACTTTGTTCCTTTTCGAGGACGAAAAGTTTTAAGAGGGGGAGATTGTAACGACCCGGAAAATCTGAACCAATTTAAATTTTTTTAAATTGGCTAAAATAGTGGATTTTAAATATATAAAATAAATATTTAAAATAATAGCAATGAAAAGTAAGTTTGAATCGACGTTTGAAAACGAATATAATTAATTCTAATTATAAACAAGGCCTGAAAAGGCGCTGTAGTTTCAAAATTTGAATTCAAACTTTGTCGGACTGTACCGGGTGCAAAACAAAATGGATTTGAGTGAAACCAAAAATATTTAAATCTATTAGTGAATACCTTTCTAATGAATCTGAAAAATCGAAGTTTCATAGCGGAAAGCAAAAGTTATGGCCAAATGAATTTTCAGAAAGGTCGCTATGGAATTTATATAGCCCGTGAAATTGGCCATTTTGCAAACGACCTCGGAATTCGACGAAACCACTTTTGTTAGATCCGGGAGGTGAGGTTATTGCTAGGTTTCAAATTTCATAATTTTTGAAGCTAGTATGTGAGCGTGGCAAAGGAAAACGTGTTTTGGTCAATTACAGTTAAATTGGATCGACCAGAAATGGGCCTTTTTGCAAACGGTCTCAGAATTCGACGAAACTAGTTTTATTGGGACCATATCGTCAAAACATAGCTAGATTTATTTTTCCGGAATTTTTCGAATCAGTTTGTGGCCCTGGCAAATTGAAATGTACGTTCAAATCAAATATTGAATGTTATATATTTTAAATTGAATGAAAAATGACTGAAACAGTCGAATGGGCCTACGAAACATAGCCCATTGTATTCGGAATGGGGGTAAAATGCTAGGGACGACAGTCGTTGGGTTTGGATTGGGGTTCGTGTGTGAAAGGGGGTATTTTCGAAATTTAAAAATATATAAATAAATCTAATTGGCCACTACCCCTTTTCTCTCTCCCCGACTAAACCAGGCGCACGGCGGATATTGTTTCCCACCTTCTCTCCTCCGTTCCTCCTCCTACACGCAAAATTAGGTATAGGTTCTTTGGAGCTTTTTGAAGAGCTCGGCGAGAGCTTCAAATCCATACAAGGGTGGTATTTTTTCGTTGCCTGAATTGAGAGAATCACCTATCTGAAGTCGACGACTTCAATTCGCCGCCGCGGCCTACAGGGACCACCAAAGTGGCCCCCCTCCCTGGCGCCAGTGCGCCTCTCCCCCCTCTTCGTCGCTGCGAAGGCCGATCGTCGAACCGCTTCACCGTTTGCATGAAAAATCCAAACCTAGTTTGGAACCTTTTGCTGAGAGGTACGGGTTTATTTATTTTTAACTGATTTCGACAAATAAAAGCGTTGCAAACTTCTAAAAATCATATCTTTTTCGTTTCTTGACGAAATTCGATGAAACAGGAAACATCATGACCGTGTGGACGTCTTCTACATTCTAGAAGAGACCGCATATTTTTATGAGCCTTCTGCTATTTTTGGTGGAGTGGAACCCAATGTGAGATTTCTAATTTATAAACAATATGGAAAACGACGATGTATAAATTATATAGTCGATGTATGAGTTATATAAGCGTTGTACACCCCTTGTATAAGCATTGTATAAGTTGTACGTTCGATGTATATGTTATATATGCGTTGTAAAAATTATATATGTGTTGAAATAGAAGTGAAATTGTGAAAACCCGTAACTTCCCCGTAAAGGAAAGCGGCGGATAGTTCGAGAACAAGCCACAACAGAACGCATATAAAAGAACATTTCATTGTATATTACAACAATGCATCAGATTACAAGAATATACAGAGTATAAATGAATATTACACAGAAATATCAGAGATTTAAATTACATTTAAATACATATCAGCGGAAAATAATACAATACACAACTAGAAGAGATATACGGATACAAAGCTTTCCGGATATCGTTCCAGCTGTAAACCAGGATCCTGTGAATATAAATCTGCAAAACCAAAACTACTAGCTGCCCATGTCAAAATAAGGGCACCCAGAGTTTAGGTTAAAACAATAAACTCCAGGTCAGTCATGGGACTGGTGTGAGAACTAAAACAGTTAATCTTTGTTTTTAAAGTTAGGTAAATCAAGGGACCTCGCCGTATAACACGGAACGGGTTTCCTCCCAAGAATACCAGTGCATAAAACAAACAGCGCAATGCTAAATAAAGAAAGATGAAGCTGTTATAAGACCCAGGTCCTATCACACAATGCAACGCAAGCCGGGGGATAGGGTTTTCCCTTATAACAGCCAAAGAATGCTTGATACGTTTAAAACAGATTATTTGATACTATTATAAGTGCATAGTGTATAAAACAACTTCAAATCATAAGTATCAATCATAGGCGGCATGAGCGTCCCATGCCACTATGTCGCCATATATAGGTTTACAAATAAAACCGCAAATGTCACGTATTTGGAAATTGGATTTCCGTCTACGAACCGAGGCCAGGGATCGTCCTCACCGTCTTCGAGACAATCTAGCCCATGTCTCCGGAACAGCCGCAACTGCCCCTTGGAGCGACAGGGCCGGTCCACACGGAGTGGATTATAGTGCCTGAACAATACGTCTCTCCGCCCTATGGGGCGTAAATGAGCCAACTAAATGACTCCATCGGTTCGAGAACGACCGATCAATCCGAGGCGCCTCGCAACAGCAACAACCACATAAGTCAAACTCGTCAGGGCGTGTAAAACCACTGACGCCACTTCTAGCTAGAAAGAAACGCATGTCCTCCCTGAGGTCCTCTCCCATTTTTGGTTCATACCGGGTGTGAAACTCGCGAATCAACGTTACACAAAGCTACGCCACTAAGGCCGTGCTTTGATCATCACCACAAGACTTTGCTTTTCAACAGAAGCCTCGATCAATTGCCGCTTAGGCATGCCACACAGGCAATTCACTCCATGCGTTTGATATCCATCAATACATAACCCCTGAGCTCGTACGTCTCAGAGAAGGGCGTTAAGCAAGAGAATAAATTCTCCGCCGCCAATCAGATATATATTTAATAGAGATCAATCACACGGACTAAAATCCAATGTCAGACACACAGTCCATTTACAAGTCCGTTCTGGGTCTGAACGAAACCGGAGGCACCTAGTACCCCGCATATCCATCGATCTCCAAGTACGTCTGGACGATCACCAACTGTTTCCATCTTCTTGGGTGTACAGCCCAATCAAGATCATCAGCAATCACCCAAACGACGTGAAGACCTCCGGTATTCGACCATCGTCTTCATCTTCGACTTATCATCGTATCAGTTATTCAGAATGGGATAAACCCGGTCTTTCCGAATAACTCGCGTATATTTTAAATAAGTGTTACACAAACACAACATACGCCTCATTCCAATTCATCAGTCACTAACCGTAAATTAATCAAGAGAATAATTCCCCAAATATTAACCCCGAAGGCCGAAACCAACATCAGATCAATATCCAGAAAACCATTCTGCTTAGCTAACCGACAGTTAGTTTCTAAATTTCACATTCATAGGGAAAGGTTCCCATTAATTTTATCAAAGATAAATTCTTGAATTTATTCTTTAATCTACTTTTGAATTTCGATTCAACTAGCCGGGATTAACGAAACTTACCGAAGTAATCATTTGTTTTAATTTCCCAATACCAACCTATTTATCCCATGAAGTAAAACTGGTAATACTTCATATCTAACACCACAGTGTTATCGGTAAATTCAATTACCATTTCACGTTCAAATCTAATTAAAGATTTAACTATCGCCTGGAGCAAAACTGGTGATACTCCATTTCGATTATTTCAATCTAATTAAAGATTCATTAAAACTCCCCTTAGTTTTAATCGTTAACTGGGTTAAAGAATCAGTGTCATTTAAAAAACACGGTTCACGGTAAACCCAAAATCACATTCATTAATTATCGGGTTAAAGAACGAGTGCTATTTAAAAACGCTGTTCACGATAAACCCAAAAATCAATATCAATTCAATTCCAATTAAATATCATTTAATTGGTACACTTCATTAAATCTAAATAAAAAGATTTAATCTTTTCTCAACTCGGTTCAAGAACAGTGTTAGTGAAGACACCATTCACGACAAACCCAAATCACAATTTGATATTAAACACAAGGCTCTGAATAGAAAATATACCGGCTTATATTCAATATCAAATTCTACGATTAACAAATGTCGTATTGGAAATAACGATATAAATATATATCTTTCAAATTTCCATAACAACATCTGTATAATCACGAATTCCAACATCGAAATATTCCGAAGACAATTTCGATTCAAATCCACTCCAATGCAATCATTGGATATTCTGGTTATTTTCAAAACCCTTTTTAAATTCAATTTATTTATTTAAAAATAAATAGAATTATAATTCTAGTTCAAAACCAGTTCATTTCGATAAAAATCTATTTTTATCTTTTCAAATATGGAGTTTTTCATCCCAAATCTTCACAAATCATTTCTTATGATTTTACACAAATTATTACCATTTTTAATAATTTTATCAAGGCCTGTACAGTCGATTTCCATCAACGGCCATCGAACTGCACTTACAGCGACCTTTTTCGAATTTGATTTAGACGTAACTCCAAATCCAACCGTTAGATTTCAAATTTCTAATTTTCGTTAGAAAGCTCTTTTCGATACGAACCCAACGGTTCCGGTTTTAGGAGAATCCGACGGTCGGATCTGCCGTAATGTCCGTTTGAAATAAATGGTCGAAATTCACGAACTACCGCGGCGCGGCGCGTTCTATTCAGGCCATTATATTATATATATAATATATATAATATATATATCGTCGATTTCTATTTAAAACGAATTATATAAATAGTTTTAAATTCGTTTCAAAAGCAATTTCAACTTCCATTTCAATTCAAATCGAAATTGAATTCTTCTTTATAAATTCGTTTTTAAAATTCATTCCTATTCAATTCAAATTTCAATTCAATTTGAATTCGTTTTCAATTCAATTCATTTCGAAATCGTTTTCAATTCAATTCATTTCGAAATCGTTTTCAATTCAATTCATTTCGAAATCGTTTTCAATTCAATTCATTTCGAAATCGTTTTCAATTCAATTCATTTCGAAATCGTTTTCAATTCAATTCATTTCGAAATCGTTTCAATTCAATTCATTTCGAAATCGTTTTCAATTCAATTCATTTCGAAATCGTTTTCAATTCAATTCATTTCGAAATCGTTTTCAATTCAATTCATTTCGAAATCGTTTTCAATTCATTTCGAAATCGTTTTCAATTCAATTCATTTCGAAATCGTTTAAAATCGATATAAATATCGTTCACGTCAAAATGGCGTCAATCTAATCAACACGGCTTCATATATTGATATTTTCAAATATTCCATTTCGAATATTTCTATTTCAAATATTTCTATTTCTAAACTGGAATGAGGCCCAATCAATTACCATATAAAATTAATTATATGGATTTTCATACAACACATGTATATATAGCATTGAAAAATGATCAACCATCAACCAAAGTGCACTACACTGTATAAGCATCAAATAAAGATATCTAACGCTTATAACAGCATGTCAATCAATCGATCGACATATTTAATCAATCAGGATGAGTGAACTTCAAATTTCATCCCAACACCCGTGTGGGGTTTCAAACAACCAAACACAGATTTTATTCGTGCAGTTGGGCGATGTGTAAAATTTATCGTCCCAATCAATGTCATTCAAATAGGTGTACATAAACAAACCGTCCGGTTTGCAAATGAATATTTTATTTTGTTCACTTCACTATTTTCATATTCACGTTAAAAATTATATTTTTAACGATAAAACATTTTATTTCAACCTATGAATTTCTATTCAATTCATTTATTCAATAAAATGATATTTTTATTTTTCTAACATATTTTAGAAAATTTCGGCGGCATAACGGCACGATACTAGAAACGGGACGAGGCCTAGCCTTATCCCCGGTCTAGTGAAGGCCCACGCCATTCACACATCAATCAAATCAATTTATTTCACCCAACAATTCAATTCAAATCAAATCATCTAATCAACTACACAACCAAACAATTTAACAAACAAGCCATCCATGGTCTGTGGATGACGGGTGTCGGGTGCTACTAAACACCGTCTACATCCTAGTATATATATATAACTAGAAAAATTAAATTGAAAGGTGAGAAGTTCTCACCGATAGCTATCCAAACATCTTGACTCTTCTTTGATATAAATCTTCTTCGTTCTCGCCTTTTTGTTACCTTCGTTGTCCGCTTTCACTACATATGTAAAAATCGAATTTTTACTTCGCTATTCAATATATAAAAATCGAATTTTTAGTTCGCTATTCAATATATAAAAATCGAATTTTTAGTTCGCTATTCAATATATAAAAATCGCATTTTTACTTCGATGTTCAATATATAAAAATAAGCATATTTTCACAACGCTACTATATAGATAAAAATTATATTTTTATCACCTTATTCTTCATATAAAAATTTCACCCTTTCAAAAATAAAGTTTTCGCCTTTATAAAAATATAGATTTCATCGTTATGAAAATCACCACTTTATTTCAATGTATATAAAATAAAAATCAGATTTTTATTTCGCTACATATACAAAGATTATATTTTTATATTCTCTATCCTATAAAGATTATATTTTTAATACTTTAAAAATATAAAAATCATATTTTTAATATTTCTATATAGTAAAGACTATATTTTTAATTCTTTAAAAATATAAAAATCATATTTTGATTATCTTCCTTATATAAAAATTATATTTTAAATATTTCTATATAGTAAAGACTATATTTTTAATTCTTTAAAAATATAAAAATCATATTTTTAACTTCTATACTATATAAAAAATTATATTCTTAGTCTTCCACTATAATAAAAATCTCATTTTTAATCTCTACGTATAATAAAAATCTCATTTTTATTACTTATTTATATATCACTGATTTTATAATTGCTATATTTATTTAAATATACTGATTTAACAAATATGTTTTCAACATAACCCAGAACTCAGATTTAAAATTAAAAATCGAAAACTTACTGGGCTTTTGCTGTAGAGTTCGTCGGGGTGATTCTTGCGCTGAATCGGAGGCGGGGGCTCCTCGCTGGTGTCGAGTCGGAGGTGGTAGGGAGGGTGGCTCGCGCGGATTGGGGTGGTGGCGCCAGAAATCGAGGGGCGTCGGGCTTGGGTTCGCGGGCTCGAACGAGGGATGAAGGGAGGCGACAGGATCTAGAGGGGGGTTTTTGTGGCCTCGCGCTTGCGCGCGACGGGGAAGGAGACTGGGGGGGGTTGATGCCTGAACGGCGGCGGTGGGCTGTCGCCATCGCGCGATGGCTTCCCTTTTTTTTATTTTTTTTTATTTTGAATTCCGATTTTTAGAAACGGGGGGGGGGGGGCTGAGATTAAAAGAAGAGGTTTTTTTTTATTTAATTAATTTATTTACTAAAAAGTTGACTTTTACATACGACCCCTAAACGAGGCCCACCGCCTGTCGTCCATAGCGTTTTACCCCCATTCCGAACACAATGGGCTATGTATCGTAAGCTGATTCGGCTGTTACAATCAGTTTTCGTTAAATTTACATTTAAATCACTATATTGAATTTTAAACGTACATTTCAAATTACTGGAGTCACATACTAACTAGAAAAATTCCAGAAAAATATTTTCTAGCTTCGTATTGACGATACGGTCCTAACAAAACTAGTTTCGTCGAATTCTAAGACCGTTGGAAAAATGGCTTATTTCCAGTCGATTAAAATCAACTGAAACTGGTCAAACGCGTTTTCCTTTGCCACGCTCACATATTGATTCGGAAAATTATGAAATTTGGAATCTAGCAATAACTTGACATCACGGACCCAACAAAAGTGGTTTCGTCGAAATCCGAGGTCGTTTGCAAAATGGCTATTTTTAAGGGCCTGAATTCCATAGCGACTATTCAGAATTTTCAACTGGACATATCTTTTGATTCCCGCTATGAAATCTTGATTTTTCGGATTCGATAGAAAGATATTCACAATTTGATCCTAATGTTTTTGGTTTCACCAAAATCCGGATTGTTTTGCACCCGGCACATTCAATTGAAGTTTGAAATCGAATTATCGAACTACCGCGCCATTTTCAATTCTATTTATAATTATATATAATTATTTATATTCTAACGACGACGTATATAATATATACGTTCTAATTATATTCAAAATAAATTTTCGTCGATATTATTTAAAATAATTCATTTTAAATATTCAAACTCCGCAAAAATTGCCAAAATAAAAATTTTAAACTGGCCCAGATTTTCGGGTTATTACAGAAATGCTATATATAAATATATATATACGCCCCTCGTCCACAAACCATGGACGATATTTATTGGTTGTGATTGGTGTGAAAATTGATTGATAGCGAATGGTTGATTGGAATTGTTGTGGTTGAAATTGATTGATTATGGTTGAAAAATACCCGTTTGTGGTTGAGAAATATTTGGTTGAAACCACATAGGATTAGTTTGTGGAAATGAAATAAATATACATGCCGCCTGCGTGCGAACTAGATGCATGATTCCCCATTGTCAAAAACCGCGAGGTTTTAAGGTAGAGCGAGGAGCCGTACTAGGGGCGGTCCCGGTTTTAACTACCCTGCCGTTATGCTACCGAAATTTTGAATAATATTCATGTGTTTGAATTATTTTCATTTGTTGAAACTATATTTATTCGTTGAATAGAAAGCCTTCATGTGTTGAGTCGATATTAATTCGTTGGATAGAAATTCATGTGTTGAATGTTATTCGTGTTTTAAATATAAAAATCACATTTTTATCTATATATATAAACTATAGAAAACATTCATGTGTTGAATCGATATTCATTCGTTGAATTGAAATTCATGTGTTGAATGGTATTCGTGTTTTAAATATAAAAATCACATTTTTATCTACATATATAAACTATAGAAAACCTTCATGTGTTGAATCGATATTCATTCGTTGGATTGAAATTCATGTGTTGAATGGTATTCATATTTTGAAATAAATTGTTTTATAATAAAATCACATTTTTATCTATATATATAAACTATAGAAAACCTTCATGTGTTGAATCGATATTCATTCATTGAATTGAAATTCATGTGTTGAATGGTATTCATATTTTGAAATAAATTGTTTTATAATAAAAATCACATTTTTATCATCTATATGAACTATATAAAATAATCTTGTTTTGAAAGAAATTGTTTTATAATAAAAATCCTATTTTTATTACCTATATGAACTATATAAAATAATAGTGTTTTGAAATGAATTGTTTTACCATAAAAATCACATTTTTATTATATACATGAATTGTTAAATATAGTGAAGTGTTGAAATAGAAGACAGTTAGATAAAAATATCATTTTTATCAAATGTATGAAAATAATAGCTTTGAAATCGAAGAATCGATATATATATATATATATATATAGAATTAAAATATATCGAAAAACAACGCTGCAGTTCGTATTTTGAAACCGAGATTTCAAACGATTAGTACGGGAGGTCCGACCATCGGATTTTCCCGAAACCGCAACCGTTGGGTTCGCTTTGGAAATATCTTTCCAACGACACCAACTTAGAAAAAAATCCAACAGTTGGATTGTCTGGAATGTTTAATTCAAACCTGAAGAAAAACAGTGCCAGAATCGATTATATATATATAATTATATTTAATCGAATAACGACGTTGCAGTTCGTATTTTGAAATCGAAACTTCAAACGATTATACCGGGAGATCCGACCGTCGGAATTTCCTAAAACTGAAACCGTTGGATTCGTTTTGAAAAGATATTTCTAATGATGTAAATTTTGTGAAGATCCAACGGTTAGATTTTCAGATATGTGCAAATCAAATCTGAAGAAAAACTGCGCCACGGCCGCGTTATGGCCCGAAGCATCGTTTTGAATAAATTGGCTATTTTAAAATAAATAAAAATAGCGATAAATCATTATAAAATATTATAAACGATATGGATGTGAAATTTAGAAACTAACTGAAGGTTGGCTAAGTCGAATGGTTTCTTGGGTATTGATCTGATGTTGGTTTCGGCCTTCGGGATTAATATTTGGGAAATCGTTCTCTTACTGATTGACGGTTAGTGACTAATGAATTGAAATGATGCGCATGTATGTTAGTGTTGCACTTGTTTATTATATACGCGAGTTGCTCAGAAAGACCGGGTTTATCCCATTCTGAATAACTGAATCGACGATAAGAAATTGAAGATGAAGACGGTGGTCGAAGACCGGAGATCTTCACCTCGTTTGGATGGTAACCGAGGTCCTGATTGGGAGGCATCCCGAAATATGGATAATGAGTGGTGATCGTCCAGACGTACATGGTGATCGATGGGTTTGCGAGGTATATAGTGCCTCTGGTTTCCTTCAGACCCAGAACGGACTTGCAATTGGACAGTGTGTCTGACATTGGAATTTATTCTGTGTGATTGGTAGCTATCAGTTGCACGGTGTGAATTGCCTATGTGGCATGCTAAGATGCAGTGATCAGGGCTTCTGTTGAAAAGCAAAGTCTTGTGGTGATGATCAAAGCACCGCCGGTGTGGCGTAGCTTTGTGTATAACGTGAAATCACGAGCCTCACACCCCGGTATGAACCAGAAACGGGAGAGGACCTCAGGGGGGACATGCGTTTCTTCCTAGCTAGAAGTGGCGTCAGTGGTTTTACATGCCCTGACGATTTTGACTTATGTGGTTGTTACAGTTGCGAGGCGCCTCGGTAAGATCGGACGATCCGGGTCCGATGGAGTCATTCGTTGGCTCGTTTACGCCCCATAGTGTGGGGAAACGCATTGTTCAGGAATTTTAATCCACATCGGTGGACCGGCCCTGACGATCCAAGGGGCAGTTGCGGCTGTTCCTGAGGCTCGGGCTAGGCAGTCTCGAATTCGGTAAGGACTATCTTTTGCCTTGGTTCATGACGAATTTCCAATTTCCAAATACGTGACTGTGCGATTTTGATTGTATACCTATATATGGCGACATAGTGGTATGGGGCATTAATGCCGTCTATGATTGATATTTATGATTTGAAATTGTTTTCAAAACATATAAACACTAGCAATAATATCAAATGCCTTTGTTTTATTCGTATCAAGCATATTTTGGCCGTTATAAGGTAAAAACTCTATCCTCCGGTTTGCGTTGCATTGTGTGATGGGAACTGAGTCTTATAATGGCTTCATTTTTATAAAAAGCATAGCGATGTTTAAAAGAATGATTTGTTTTGAAGCACTGGCAATCCAATGGAGTAAACCCGTTCCATGAAAGTGGCGTGGTCCTGTGATTGGCCATATTATAAATGTGTTGAGTAGATTTCTCATACCAGTCCCATGATTGACTCGTAGTTTGTTTCACTTTCAAACTCGGGTGCCCCTTTTTTCTACACGGGCAGCCTTGTATTCAGGTTTAGCTGGTTCTTTCTGGATAGCTGGAGCTGAAGATGGATTCTATCATTTATCTCTTTTTATACTGTTCAGCTCCTATTGTACATTATGTTTGTTTTTCGGCTGTAGACATATATGTATAGTTGAACTGTATTTGTACTAAGTATGATCCTGTATACTGTGTAACTCTGATGATTACGTTTATCCAGTATATTCTATTGTGCATTCTCTGATGTATTTACTTATTTCTATTCTGCTATTATCTGTTTCTGTGTTATATTCCAAGGATTACCCTTGCCACCATCAGTACGGGGTTTGGGGTCGTCTCAATTACAAAGGCACTCTGCCTCATATGTTAATGTCTTGTTCTGGTAATTCTACAGAAAACACAAGGTGAGTGGCTAATAAAGGTTTATCTTGAAAATCCTCAGTTGTTAAAAATAGAAGCATATGAAAGAAATGAAGAAATAAAAATAGTCACCGGGTATTATTCCTTTTTTTGATTCAAATCCTTAAAATCCGACTAAGTTGTGTATATAACATATATCTTATTGTATTAATGCAAAAGTTAATACAAAAACAAAAACAACATTTAGATTAACAAAAAAAAAGTATATTTAAAGTGAGTCTTTATACACTGAAATTAGTCCTTAAAAAGAAAAAAAACATGTCTTTTTAGATAGTTTAACTTTGGATTTGTAAATGCTTTCAATACTGAAATTGTCTAAAAGTTATAATAGTTGAAAGTAAAGGCTATAGATTTTTTTTCACATCTCATGACATTTAAATATATATTATCCCCATAAGAACTAAATCAAACATAGTAGAAATTGAGGTTTATTTCTCTCACAGCCAGGGTCGTACCTACATTAGGCCCAGCGGGGGCCGCCTCCGCCACTGGATTTTGTTATTTTTTTATGGTTTCTTTTTTTTATTGTGGTATTGGGCTTTATGACCCATAAGACTAATGTTACTATACAACCCATAATTAGCTTCTTGGCAACACAGTAAAACCATTTGAGAATGAATTCATCTATCTTACTTTTCACATGAAGAAAAAATAATTATAATGCCTTCGATTCTAAGAAGCAAAAATGTCCCTTCAAATTTGAAAATTAAAAACAATAATTTCTGACTCTCCGTAACTCTTCCAAACAAAGATGCAATTATTTCTTTTGAAATTGAAAACTCTAAGATGGCAAAATTCCATGATTTTTGCTAATATGAAATTTCAATGATGCTTTCATATTTTCATTAATTACAAATTGGTGTCGTGATTGATTGTGTTAGCATAAGCCAAATGTTTATCCTACATATGATTCAACAGTTGAATTTGGTATTTTCTTCCGTTTTCCAAGCAAATTATAACTTACTATTTGTCTTTTGATTGGTTTTAGACATTTTTTAAGTTCAATAAAGTATTTAAAAAATATATTAAATTATTTCACACATTGTAATATTTTGTTACGCTCACATTGAACAGTAATATGTAGATTCACATTGTGTTGATTTTTATTATGAATTACGGTTTTTAAACGTTCCTCCCCCACTGATTCATATCTTTGCGTACACCACTGCTCACAGCTCACATGAAAAATTAAAAGGCCTCCATTGAAATGGTCACGTTCAGGTGATTAGTGACTTTTATCAAATACTTGGACAATCTTTTTTCTAATGCTGACGAATATCTATGCTACATTATAATAACTATTATACTATAAAATGCAGTCACCTACAAATATGCAGGCTATGACAGAATCAGCCTGAGCAAACGCGAGAAAGAGATCGAAAAAAAGTACCGAAGAAAGGCGGAGAGCGACCAAGCTTCGCACAAAGGACTACGTTCACACTGACGACAACTTGCAACCATCAACGATCCGCCATAGGTTTAATTTGACGCAGCCCCAACCGTGGTTCTCAAACTTGTTGCATCTATGGAGAAAAAAAATCAATGATTTTGTTAGTAAAATGCAAAGAGTCACAAAGATAAACTAATGATATCAAAGTAGAAACAACAAAAATGTATATAAAATCACCATCAAGAAATGGATAAACATATTCAACTTCCTTGGCCACAAACAACTTTCCATTTCTCTATTTTGGAACCTGGATATAACAGAACCAAAATAAGAATAATGCTGTAATTAAAATCACATTCCATTTTAATGTTCTTAGCAAATAATATCAAGCTGTAACACGACGTATATATAGTATAAAGAGACTATGATTTTCTCTTGTTATGGATAAAGATAATAGTATTCGAGTAAATGAATTCACTCTCACGTAAAAAGGCCAATAAACCATTCAATCATTCAAAGTATTCTTTTTCCATGTGCTTTATCAACAACTATGGACAACATATCAAGAGAATAGTGGTACAGCTGCTATTGTTTTTTGCAGGTTCCAAAAGGTTGATGATGTGAAGCAATTCAAAATTAAATCAAGATCACCATGAACTCCTTTTAGCATGAACATTCAGAAAACCCAAATTAACAACATTTGAGAAAATTTTGATCTTATTTAATCAACATTCGAAAAAAAATTACCAGATAAAAAAGGGTTGATATGATTATTAAAACCTGATTCACAACAACATTAACTATCAACCATCCAAAATGCAAATAATAGTGCAAAATTTAGGGTTAATTTCAAACTTTAGAAAAGTTAATAAATATAGAATGTTGAAAAACAAATAACTAAAAAATCAATTCAGCTAAAAAGCATACCAAAATGGATATTAAAAATAATTTTGTACAAAATTAAAGCAATAAAATATCCATGTATGAAGAAATCAACCAAAAAATATATAATTAAAAAAAATTCAAAGAGAAAAGAGTTGACATGATTCTTAAAACCTAATTCATATAAACATCAACGATCAACCTTCCAAATGCGCAAATTAATGCATCCTACCATTTGATGATGTAAAAAATATACAGCCTATGAACAAATCAACCAAATAACGTATAAGTTGTACAAAAAATCAAAGAGAAAAGAGTTGAGATGATTTTTAAATCCAAATTCATAGCAACATCAACGATCAAACTTCCAAATACAAAGGATGGTGCAAAATTTTGGGTCCAAATCCAAGCTCAGAACCATTGGTAAATATAGAATGTCAAAAATTTTTTTTTGAGAAATCAATTTAGCAGAAAAGCATAACAAAATGGATATGAAAAATAAAAAACCTTGAATCAATACCCTGAAGTAATGTTTTTTCAAATGGCCAAGTTGATTCGGCTGAGTTGCTGATATGCTAATCAGGAGAGGCAAGCAACAAATGACGCGGCGAAATGACAGAGAATAACCTAATTCGACTGCCGATTGTAAGCGAAGCTCCAACCGCCTGGTTGAAGAGTTACTGTCTCCACAGAGTAGGGTATAAGTAGCGAATAATCAATTTAAGAATAAACTGGTGGAAGGAGACACGGAGGCAAGTTATTTAGTAGAGATAAAGAAAAAAAATTGTGGAAGGAGACATGGCGGCAAGTTGGATTGGAAGAAATCAAGCGACATTAGGGTTTAGCAGATAAAGGGGAAAACGTAATAAATAAAACACGCGGAAAGAAATAAAATGTGGGATATAGTAGTGTGACAAATCAGTTTCGAAATACAGGTGGCAAAATCTAATTCAATCCTACTTGGAGATGAAGGGCAAGATCTGAAGAAGCGCTGTGAGCTCACTATTCCCTACTGAGCTTTAATAGTATAGTATAGCCCAATTCATTATTCAAATTATAGACTTTTATGCCCTTTTTTAATTCATCTTTTAATTATGCACCGTACGCTCCTTTTTCCCACGTCATAAATCAAGGCATATATATATAATATATTATGCACAAACCAGGACCCGCATATTTTCCAATTTATGCCAAAAATTCATATTCACATATGTTCCAATTTATGTCCCAAATCAATATTTAGACATGCCCCATTTTATACCCAATTCCATATTTACATATATTCCAATGCATGCCTAAATTCATATTATCCAACAAGACATATGTCCCCAAATCCATATTCGTATATTTCCAAACTTATGCCCAAATTTAGATCCATATTTTCCAATACCAATTATGCCCAAAATTATGTCTTTTCCAATCATTCGCATGTTCGCATTTTTCAGCGTTAGGCCTAGGCTCGAAGGTAGCCTGGCTATATAAAAATAAAAAAGGAAAAGAGGGAGAGAATATGATCAGAACAGGCATAATAACGAATCAATAACATGACGGTAGAAATAGGCATAAAAACTGAATGGACATATTATGACAAGGTTAGACTTGGTGACGATATAAACATATAAGAACAGATCAGAGGAATAAGTCATAATAGAACTAATTTGGCACCGATTCAAGATCCAATTTTTATATACATGTCATGATTACTATTTAAGTATTCAGATCTAAAAATTACATGAATTCATAGTGAATAGATCTAAGGAAATAGATCCAAATTACTGCGAAGAACATGTTGCATAAGTTGTTGTAGCCATCACTGAATTTGTTGTAGCAATCGTTGAAATTGTATAATGTTTGCTGAATTAGATTTGGAGTAGATTAGGCCATTCAATCTTCGTTGCAGCAGAGCTTCTCTGTCACCATTGTTTTTAGATGAATAAAACCTAGGTCTAGGGTCCTTTATACAGCCTAGGGTTCATGAATCTAGCTCCAAAATCGTCTAGGTTTAGAAAAGAAGTTTCCAGAGCCACGGGTGGGTCGACCCCTAGGTCAACCCCCCTTCATGGGTGTCGACCCCTAGGTCGACCCTGGGGTCGACCCCCATGAGCTTGAGTCGACCCCTAGGTCGACCTAGCAGGTTCTCGGGTCGACTTCAAAATGTCGACCCTTCCTCCATTTGCGATCCGGATTTCTGGTTTTGCTGATTTTTGAATATTTTTGAATTTATATGTGTGTATATATATATATATATCTTCCTTATATGCATACAAACTTCAAACCTTAATAACTATTTCATACGATGTCCGATTTACGCAAATCAGGTGTCTATCTTGACCAAAATTTCGAGACGGGCGCAATGGCGCAGTCTGTTTTACTCAATTCTGAATATTTAATGAAGTTTTCCTTAAATTCATTGTTAACTGTGTATTTCACACTAATTATTATTTAATTCCTTATCTTTAACGTCGTTAAAATTTCGGGGTGTTACATCATATCTAACAAAAATAAATTTTGAATTTGATTTAGTTTGAGCAGCCTTTTTTCTGCTTCGTGGATTTACGATTTGTTTGTGAAGCTAAGGAACTGGAATATAAAAGGAGAGGGACATGCAATTATATATTATTTAATAGAGCATCCTTTTTCCTTTCATTTCCATTGTCTGAAGCTTTCCATTGATTTTACTGAAGAGCCAAATGGAGAAAAAAGGAAGTGCATCGCAATTTATAAGAGAAGAATACTTGGCCATTAAGGAATTTTGTCTGGAACATACAAACTAGGTTAGGTTAGGTTTAATGAAGTACAAATGAATTAAATTCGATTTGATTTTGATATAAATGCGATTTGAGTTCGAGCTTATCCACTATATTTTATGATAATATATTTTACGGTTTTGAACTCCTATTTGAATGTAACAATCGACGTTTCAAGGGTTATACCCCTATTCCGTACACATTGGAATAGATTTTGAAGCCTCATTCGATCACATGGAGAAAATATTACATTAAATCGATATAATATAAATTAAATTCAAAAATAATTAATTTCTTGATAATAAATTATTATTATTATCATCTAATTCAAACAGAATTTATTTAATCGTCCAAATCATTTCGAACCAATTTTAACTTCGAATTCAGTTATTAATTGTTTTCAGTAGTACGATAATTTGTTATACTCAAATTTAAATATTAATCGATTATTAAATCGAAAAATTAAATATAAAATTCCATTTGTATTATCAACACAATATTTAAAATCATATTAAATATTTATAATTAATTAACCAAAAATCTGAGTCGTTACACGGAGCGATGTTAACCTTGTAGTCGGGAAATCAAGGGGAATATACTTGATCAAGGGAATCAGTGGTAATATTGTGGCCGTGAAATCAAGAGTGTGGAATCGGAGTTAACCTTGTAGCCATGAAATCAAGGGGTTGTACTTGTATATTGATATAGTAATGAAACTATACGCAATCTAGCGTTGCGTGGGACTGGACGTAGGAGTAATCCGAACCAGTATAAAATTCGGTGTGTTTTTTTCCTTTTCTACATTTTTTTTTGTTTATCTTTATGTTTGTGTTTGATTCCATGTCTATGATTATCTCTTTGGTGTGTGATTTATATAGTAGATCATATAAGTTTTGGATTTTGTTAAAATTCCCAAAAACACTATTTACCCCCTTCTTTTGTTAGTTTTACCTTAACGATACATTCCGCAATCCCTAACAATTTGTATCAGAGCAAGGTTTTTCGAAAAGTTCATAATCTGATCTTTGAAACTATTAAATGGCAAATTTTGAACACTAGTTTAAATTTAAGTATTGCAACAGTATTAGATGAGTCTTCAATCAATTTTATTGGAAAAATCAAGTTATCATGATATGATTTCTTGAAAAGTTTAAATAGATATATCATAGAATCATCATGATGTTATTATCTCAAATTACAATTAGTTATTTTGAAAAGTCACTTGATTCTTTGAAAAGGTATGTTGTTTTGCAAGAAAAGAAGTTATCTTTGATGACTATTGGCCAAAATCCACCAAGATGATCATTCATCAATCAAGAAAGGAAGAGTTTATGAAGGGATATGACTTTTGGGCTTATAGTAGTTGAAGTGTCCATTCATTCAAAATTCAAATTCAAAAATCTAACGTAAAGTTGGTTGAACTACTAAATCATCGATCTCATTATCAAATTCCAAAAGCTGTAAATATGAGTCAGGTTCATCATCAAGCGATGAAGATTCAAAAATCAAAATTCAAATATGTGTTTCATAGCAATTCAGAATTCAGAGAATGTCGAAGAAATGGATCTAAAAAAACCGGGTATGCCTTAACTAATTTTTAAATTTTTTGGTTGAACGGATGTTTTGTTTGCTTTGTTTTGAACTTGAAAATTAAACTTTAAAATTCAAACTTGAAATTTAAAATTAAATCTGAAGTTTAAATTTTGAAATTCAGAATAATAATAGTTAGTAAAATAATAAAATAAAATTTTGATGTTTGTTAGGATTGATATTAATTCAGGAAATAATAAAACTTGAAATATACTCGCTAATATAATCAAAACAACATGTCTTCTGAAATTTCTGCATGTATATTGACACACATAGAAGGTGTGACGATCCCAAAACCCCGTGACACGGTGTTAAGGATAATCATTGGAATATACCACATCAATCATCATTAGCAGATCACAGATAATGGCATAAACAGAAATAGAATAATTTACACACATATGACAGCGGAATCATATAGATATCGTCACATTAGAGAAGCACAGTACAGGATACAGCTTAGTGCATAATGATACATAGTCAGTCACCATCGCCTGAGGCGGAATCATACATAAAGAGTACTCAAAATAAATATCAGTCTACATCGCCAATGGTGGAATCATAATATAGATACAATAATGGCGGAGAAAATCCAAGTCAGCACGGTGTATTCAAGCCTCGCCATGAGCCAAAAGGTGCGTCAGAAACCTGTAACTAGGCTGCCCGTGTGAAAATGAGGGCACCCGAGTTTGCAAGGTGAAACAAACTACGAGTCAGTCATGGGATTGGTATGAGAAATCTACTTAACATATTAACCACAATAATAAGACACATCAAAGGACCACGCCACTTTCGCGGAACGGGTTTACTCCAATGAGTGCTAGTGCATGAGATAAAGTACATGATTAAATCATCGCAATGCTTTTTATAAAATGAATCCATTATAAGACTCAGGTCCCATCATACAATGCAAAGCAAGCCGGAGGATTGTGTTTTACCTTATAATGGCCAAAAATGCTTCATACGAGTAAAACAAAAGTGTTTGATATTATTACTAGTGCATATATGTTTCAATAGCGATTTCAATCATAAATATCAATCCTAGGCGGCATAGCTACCATATACTATGTCGCCATACTAGTAATACAATCACGTCTGCATATTTCGTATTGGAAATTGGGTTCCTTCATGAGTCGAGGCAAGGGGCAAGCTCCTCTCCGATTCTAGACACTCTAGCAAATGTCCCAGGACTCCATTATGATCCTTGGAATCGGCTGGGCCGGTCCTCTCTTACTTTTGAGGATTAGTTATTCCTGAACACACGTTTCCCGGTCCTTACAGACCTATAATCGAGGCGCCTCGCATTCCAACAACCACACAGGTGAAAAGCATATATAATGTCAGGGCTGGTAGGTCACTGACACCACCATAGCTAGAAAGAAACGTCGTGCTCTCCCAGCGGTCCATCTCCCATTTTTGACTCATACCGGGGTGTGAGGCTCGCGAATTCACGTTATACACAAAGCTACGTCACACAGACCATGCTTTGATCATCAACCACAAGACTTTGCTTTGCAACAGAAGCCTTGATCATATGCCACTTAGGCGTGCCACACAGGCAATCCACTCCATGCGACTGATTTCTGTCAATACATAACCTCTGAGCTCGTACGTCTCAGAGAAGGGCATTAAGCAAGAGAATAAATTCTCCGCCGCCAAACAGATATATATTTAACAGAGATCAATCAGCACAGAACAAAATCCAATGTCAGACACACAGTCCATTTACAAGTCCGTTCTGGGTCTGAACGAAACCGGAGGCATCAATTCCTCGCATATCCGTACAATCAACAGTATGTTTGGACGGCTACTACTTCAGTTCCTTCATGGTAGCTACTCCAATCACGAGCATCAGTAGCGCCCATCCATCCAATGTGAAGATCGTCGGTCTTCAACCATCTTCGACTCTTCGACTTCTCAACGTCGATCGATTATTTGAAATGAGATAAACTCGGCCTTTTCAAATAATCCACGTATATTTAGATTTTCAAATCAATTTATCACATGGTTGGACTATTCAACATTCACATTTCAGTTCTTTAGTTATAATTCTCATGTTAAATACATTCAACCATCACATGTCAAGCAAACACAACGAAATTGGTTTATTTCCACTCTATATCGTCTATAGTATTTTATAATGATATATCGCCATTTTTATTTATTTTAAAACGGCCATATTTAATTAAACGACGTTTCAGGTCGTGTCGATGCACTAGCGCTGTTTTTCACTAATTTTGTTTTACACATATCTAAAAATCTAACCGTTGGATCTTCACAAATTTTATATCATTAGGAAGGTCATTTCAAATCGAATCCAACGGTTTCAGTTTTGGGAAAATCCGGCGGTCGGATCTTCCACACGAGCCATTTGAAGTTACGATTTCAATTTATGAACTGCAGTGTCATTATTCGATTTAATTTAATTATATATATATAAATATAATCATTTCTGGCGCTGTTTTTCTTTAGATTTGAATTAAACATTCCAGACAATCCAACCGTCGGATCTTCACAAAGTTGGTGCCGTTGGAAAGATATTTCCAAGGCGAACCCAACGATTGCGGTTTCGGGAAAATCCAATGGTCGGATTTCCCGCACTAGTCGTTTGAAATCACGGTTTCAAAATACGAACTGCACGGCCACGTTTCGTTTTAATTTTATTTATATTTATATAAATATAGTTCATTCAAAAATTCCTATATCGTTTCCACTTCAATTATTTCACTAACGCCTTTAAATTTCAGAAAATTTCGCCATAACCTCCTTTGTACGGGAGGGGCTGGGAAAAATTTCCAAATAGCCACACGGGCGTCTCATGTCAAAAAGAAAAAGAAAAAGCCAAGCGGCTAGCCAATAGGCTCATAAAATCATCACCCAAACAAAACAGTAAATGTGTACCTATTTGTCGGGCACAAAATTTTATTCCTCTTCTCTAGCCCCTTTGCTATAACCTGTTCAATATATATGCATGTACATATATACAATTTCTATCACTTATCATTTTCCATTCAACTTCATATTTGATTTACTTTGGTTTAAAAACACCATTCATTCTAATGTTGCATGCATAGGCTAAAATCATATCATTAGCTAATTAATGTATATTTCAACTCATGCACATTTATTTGAACAAGTGGCTATTTTTAACACTTCACATTTCAAAGATGATAATTTTGGCGAACTAAAATAGATTTCAACACATAACTATTTTATTTAGTTCCTATGCATGTTAAAAATAATATTTCATTCACAAATATTTATTTCAACGTCCGCATATCTTTAGCATATCACATATATGATAAAAATGATATTTTTATCATTTAAAATATTTATTCGACAAATGGATGGTTTCAACACTTCATAGTTTCAATAAAAAGGTGATTTTTATTGTTCGATCTTTTTGTTCAACACATGAATTTTTCCACTACACACATTTTTCAACACATGAACATTTCCACACATGGATATTTTATTTATGTTGTTCATATAAGAAAGATAGGATTTTTATTGTTAAAACTATTTATATATAAGGCGAATATTTTTCATACTTCATATATATTATAAAAATGTGATTTTTATTGTTTACACACTTCATTCATTCACAATTGAATAACATTTTTACACATGGATATAGTTTCAACACATGACTTTAATTTCAACGCATGAAGATAATTTCAACATATGAAAATAATTCTAACACACAAAGATTATTCAAAATTTCGGCAGCATAATGGCAGGGTAGTTAAAACCGGCACCGTCCCTAGTACGGCTCCTCGCTCTACCTTAAAACCTCGCGGTTTTTGACAATGGGGATTCATGCATCTAATTCGCACGCAGGCAGCATGTTTTATTTTTATTTCCACAAATATTTCCAATTCATTTCAATCACCAATGGGTATTTTTCAACCACAACCAAACAATATCAACCACAAACAATTATTCAACCATTCGTATTTTTCATCCAATATTTCACACCAATTCACAACAATAAATATTGTCCATGGTTTGTGGACGAGGGGAGTATATATATATATATATATATATATATATATATATATATATATGCTATATTTCACTTGCATTTCAACACATAAATCAATTATTTTATGCATGTATAATTCATACTTCGCTCATATAGCTTACACTACGCATGTACATGAGGTATACGACACGTGTGTAATTTATATTTCGCTAATATAATTTATACATGACATTTTTCCGTTCAAATTTATTTAATATAGATTTCTCACTTTGGTTTGTTGCTTCGCTAAAAATAGATACAATGTCAGAAAAATCCGCGGCTTCTTCTAGAGTGTAGAGAGCTTCCTTGCGGTCGTGATGTTTCCTGTTTCATCGAATTTCGTCAACACACTAAAAAGATATGATTTTTCAAAGTGAAAACAGCAAAAAGAACTCACCTTTCACGATGGTTCAAAACTAGGTTTACGGTTTTCGCGAGAATCGAGGCACGAGGGGATGATCGGCGGGTTGGACGTGGAAGAGGGAAGAGAGGGCTTCATGTCGGTGGTGGTTTGGTGGCGTTCGGTGGTCGGGATCGTCGGCGGCGGCGCTGGGAAGGTTGGGACTTTCTGGGCTCAATTCGGACGGAGGAGGGGTCGGTCGGGGACGTGGTGGGGTCGGATTTGAAGAGGGGGCAGAGGCGCGTCGAGCGGCGGTGGTGGCGGAGGCTGTAGGTGGCTGAGGCGGCGACGATCGGGCCTGGAAGGTTGGAACGACGGTGATAGTCGAGAGCGAGGGTTTTTCTTTTTTTTTAAATAATGAATGGAGAAATATGATTGGTCGATGGTTTTAATAAATTTTTAAATAGTGTTTTCTCAAACGAACTCCTTTTCAAACCCAACGACTGTCACTTCTAGCTAAATACCCCCATCCTAGACACAATGGGATATGTTTTGTAGACCAATTCGACTGTTACAGTCAGTTATTTTTCAAATTAAAGTATAAAACATTTAATTTTTAACTTTGAACGTACATTTCAATTTGCCAGGGCCACAAACTGATTCGAAAAATTCCAGAAAAATAAATCTAGCTATGTTTTGACGCTACGGTCCCAAAAAAAGTGGTTTCGTCGAATTCTGAGATCGTTTGAAAAATGGCCATTTTCTGGTCGATCCAATTTAACAGAAATTGACCAAACACATTTTCTTTTTCCACGCTCACATACTAGCTTCAAAAAATATGAAATTTGAAACCTAGCAATAGTTTGACATCCCGGACCCAACAAAAGTGGTTTCATTGAATTCCGAAGTCGTATGCAAATATCAATTTTCCAGGGCTATATATTCTATATAGCGACCATTCTGAAAATTTATTCGGCCATAACTTTTGATTCCCGTTATGAAACTTCGATTTTTCAGATTTGTTAGAAAGGTATTGACTAACAGATTTAAATATTTTTGGTTTCACTAAAATCCGTTATATTTTCCACCCTGCACAGTCAGTCAAAGTTGGAATTCAAATTTTCAAACTGACTCACTATTTCTAATTCACTATTTAATTGAAATATTCTATTTCAATTGTTCAAATTCCTTTGAAATGACCAATTTAAAATTTTTAAATTGGCTCGTATTTTCCGGGTTATTACAGAAGGGCATGTCGACATATGTACCAATAAATTCAAATTTCGAACTTTCAAACTTCCTTCCATCTTTTCAATAAGAAAATGCCAGTTGAATTCTAGTTATTAACTTTGTCTGTCTACTTATTCTCTTATACCTTGTTTCTAAATATATATGTATTAAAAGTATATAAATTTATAATATCATATAGACAAGATAATATGATATACGAAATTAAAATATATTTTTTAATATTGTTATAAAATAATTTTTTTATATAGTTTAAATGTGCATAGTTTAACTTATATATTATTCATATGATTTCATAATAATTTTGGGTTACATTATCACAAATACTATTTGTAATTTAATACTTATTTTGATTTCTTATAAGGATTTATAAAAGCTTGAATATTTAACCTAATATTTTGGAATAAAAATAATTATATATATATATATGATTTCATGTCTTAAATGTGTACTTTAAATATAAGAAGTTATAATTTTGTAGTTTAATTTATATCCAGATTTCATAATTTTGTTATGACTATAGAATTCTTTTTATAGTTTTAACATATAAATGGTTACTTATCAAATTAATATATTTTGATTTTGAAAAGTTTAAATTTAAAATTTATTTGTATCAAAAAATTGATTTATATATCATAATAAATTAAATTTTAAGTTCTTTTTAAAATTAGTTTGTATATACAATTATGAATATATGTTTATACAGAATAGTTTACTTTATATGATATAATTCTATATTCTCTATAAAAAGATCTTTGAGTTTTACTATATTAAAGGAGCACCCTACTAAGATTATTTAACTTCACATTTCTCATAGAATTAATCTAAAAATTTTATAATCTATTATGAATACCATAAAACTTTCATCTTTGCTATCGTTTAAATCTCTTTCATAAGTATCACTAACCTAAGTCTAGATTACTATCATTACACATCTTATTTCATATCATATATCATCTCAAATTAAAATCATTCACATCACAAGTTGCATTCAATATATCACTTCATATAGTTTTGCATATGACATACTGCATTATAACCAACACACTACATTACATATTAACTTTAACTCCATACATAACAAGTATATATGAGAAGCTTTTATCTAATTAGAATATAGGATTATTAATCAAATACGTAACATACTTACTTTGTCTTGATTAACTTGATTGACTTGTTTAGCTTGGTTGAATTGATTGGATTGATTGACTTGTTTCGTTTGTTTGATTTGTTTGACTTGAATAACTTGATTGACTTACTTAACATGGTTAAACTTCATTAGTGGTTGATAGGTTTGTTAGAAAAATACTTATGCATTTGTAGTCAATAGGAGCTTTATAGGTTTTTAGGAAAATAGAAGTTACAAGAAATGTTTGGGTTTATGTTTTGATTTTTTGTGACAACAAAACTTAAATTGGTTGATTGTTTGGATTAAATTGCTTGAATATTGACTTATCATTACTAGACATATATTATTTTAAGTTGATCATAGTTTTAAGGATATCTTATCAGAGTTAATTCTTAGTCTAGACTAAAGTCTTATTATAGTTTTAAGGGAATTAGAGATTAGGCTAGGTTTAGTCTTGTATTATATTAAGGGGGATTTTTATAGTTTTTAGGATTAGTTAAAGTATCAAAGTGTTTTTAAAATGACATATATTTTTGCTTTAGTTGATTTAATTCAAATTGTTTGGATTGCTTGTTTGAATTGCTCGTTTGTTTGAATTGCTCGTTTGGATTTACTTGCTTGTTTGAATTGATTTTAAATATTGTAAAATTTATCGTCCCAATCAATATCAATCAAATCAGTGTATATAAAAAAATCTCTGATTTGTTTATAAATATTTATATTTGATGCTTATACAGTGTAGAATGCACTTTGGATGATGGTTGATTATTCATCGTTGTTATAGTATACATGTGTCGTAGAAAATCCATAGAAATAAAATCTATGGTAATTGATTGGGCTTCATTCCAGTTTTGAATAGAAATATTTGAAAAAGAAATATTTGAAATAGAATATTTGAAAATAGAAATATATAAAGCCGCGTTGATTAGATTGACGCCATTTCGACATGAACGATATTTATATCGATCTTATTCATTTTATCATGAATATCGAAAGTGATTTCAAAATCTGATATTTTGAAAAGAATTGAAATTCAAATTAAATTGATAGAAATGAATTCGAAAAGAAATTGAATAGAAATGAATTCGAATAGAAATTGAATAGAAATGAATTCGAATTGAAATTGAATATAAACGAATTCGAATTGAAATTGAATACAAATGAATTCGAATTGAAATTGAATTGAATTGAAAACGAACTGAAATTGAATTAGAAATCCATTTGAATTGAAATCAATTTGAAATGAATTTAAAATGAATTTATAAGGAAAAATTCAATTTTGATTTGAATTAGAAATGAAGTTGAAATCGTTTTGAAAACGAATTTAAAAACGATTTATATAATACATTTTAAAAGGAAATCGACGAAATATATATTATATATATAATATAATGGCCTGAATAGAACGCGCCGCGCCGCGGCAGTTCGCGAATTTCGACCATTGACTTCGAATGGATATTGCGGGAGATCCGACCGTCGGATTCTCCTAAAACCGGAACCGTTGGGTTCGTATCGAAAAGAGCTTTCTAACGAATATTAGTAGTTTATTAGACTAGTATAGTTATAATTTTAAGGGGAGTTATAATCTTTTAGGATTAAAATTAAAATCAGGGATAGTTATATTTAATCATTAGGATCATGTGTAGCATGGATTTAGAGGGAGTATTTTATGCTAGGATATATAGATAGATTTAGGATTCAGGGGGAGTTATTTATATATCTTAGAAATTTAGTATATATTTAATTATAAAATATGTTTAGATAGTTATAAAATTTAGGGGGGTATCTTTAGAATTTCTTTTTGATAATGCCAAAGGGGGAGAAATTATAAAATATAAACTTAGTTTAAGTAGAGTATATAGGATTCATATTGACAGGGGAGTATTAGAAGGATCAGCATCAACAGGTATGAATATTTTATAAACTAAGGTTGTCATCATCAAAAAGGGGGAGATTGTTGGAGAATGAAGTTTTGATGACAACAACCTTATTTCAATATTAATTGATTATAAAATATATACTAACACCTTTATCTAGAATATATATATATATATATATGCAGGATTTATATACATGAATTAATACTGAAGACCGTACAGTTTAAGAACTTAATAAATTCAGAATTCAGAGATGATTCAAGACTCATGAGTAATCAAGATTTCAAGAGTTCAAGATAAATATAGTAATAAAGTCTAGTTTATGTAAGACTTTAAATAGCACTCCAGGTTCTAATTCATATTCAAATTATGTTTTTTTTATTTCTTATTTTCAAATTTCAAATTCTATCTTCAACTTTCATTCTTTTTAAGTTTTTCTATTTTAAACTCAAGTTTTATAGTTTATAAGTTATATATATATATACTTCATATTTATATATATTTAAACTTTGTAATTTTATAAATTTGTTTATATAATTTATATTTATGATTTCTTATGATTTTCTACTTTATAACACTATGTTTTAATTCAAAAATTTCCAAAAATACACATATATATATATATATATATTAAAGCGCTTCAAAAATGATCAAAACTCAATTTTGTGAAGGGATATGTCGACATACAAAGATGGCCATGTCGACCTATAACTATCATATTTTTTATTTTGAAAGGAAGTGTCTTTTCACCATTTGTAACGTTCCAAACGCGTTGCAACCTTTCAAATCTTATAAATAGGGGTTGATTTCGATTTTTTATCCTTCTTCTCTCTATCTTCATCCTCTTTCTTTACACCGTTAATATTTATAACACCCCATAATTTTAACAATACTAAAGAGGGTAAATTAAAATTAACTTAGTATTTAGAACTAAGGGAAACGGACTACGCTATTGCGTCCGTCTCAAAATTCTGGTCAAGATAGACATTTGGTTTGCGCAAAACGCACACCATATGACGAAGTTATGAGGGTTTAAAGTTTGTATACGCGTAGAAGGATTATATATATATATAATCAAAAAGTCGGAAAAATAGTTCAAAATTCGAAAAGAAAAGAGGCGACAGAATTCCTGTTCTAGGGAGTCGACCCCCCGAGGGGGTCGTCGACACCAGGGTCGACTCTTTAAGGGGGGTGTCGACCCCTCTAGGGCTGAGGTGGAAGTCGATTTCTGAGGGCTGGCAGCTGTATATATGGCTTCATTTTCTGGTTTTCTCACACTAAAAATCAATGGAGGCCAAATGCTGTCGGTACCTGGGCTGAATCAAAACTCTTATTCTTCTACAATCAAAGTTAGAGATTCAAGCGTAGATCTGTGACTAAACAACCCTTTCTACTAGTTCTATTTTTTTAATCCAAATGTTGTGAGTTTTAAGTTGCTTTTAGATTTAAATGATTAAAGGTAAAATGATATGACTATAGTTTGGATCCATTCCTTTGATTGAATTATGTCATATCTATTGTAAATTGTGAATCTATGACATTCTGAATTAGTTATGACTTGAAACTCAAACCTTATTATACCAGGTCTATTGTAACTTGTGAATCTATGACATTCTGACATAACTATTATGTGGATCTTAATCTTTATTATGTCAGATCTAATTTTGATTTTAGATCTAGCTTATAACTTAGATCACCTTGTGCGTACCATATTGGATCTTAACTATTTGGACATCTAAATTATTAGTCTTGTCATGCTTATTATGACATCTTTACTACGTTAGAACTAACTTTCTCAAGTTCACCAGATCTATTCTTATATATGTCCACCTTATCACTATGCTAGTATATGCTTATGCCTGTTATGTTAGAATAATCACTTTTGTCATCTTTCCATCACCTTTCCCTTTTGTTGTTTATTGGTAGGCTACTTTCTAGCCTAGGCATGCTGCTAAATATATGGGAATGCGTTAGTTAAGGAACGGGGGAAAAAATTATAATTGGCATAACTTAAATAATATATATGAACATGAATTTGGACATATAATTCACTATGAACATAACTGGGGGAAAATGGGCATGAAACCTATAACCTATAATGACATAGGAAAAATTAGCTAATAATGGCATGCCTAGGATTGTAGTAATTAGAAACTATAATTGCACTTATGACATGAGCTTAGATTGCATTTGCGGTGGAAGTCTGACCGGAACCGACCGGAAAATCCAGTGACTATAAGTGTTGAATCTAATGTGAGAAGTCTAAGTGCACAAATACGAGACGTGCTAAGACACGAAGTTAAGCCCTATTTGTGGAATAAGCCTGTCCGGACCTGCCCGGCATGTCCAGCATCCACAAATGGTAGGCTTAATGTGGGAGGCCCAGCACACCATTTAACCATAAATGACAATATGGTAATAAATTGGAATACTTAACCTAGTTGAATCCATAGGGATTGTATGAATATGAACTTGAATAGGGGTTAAGTAAACTTGTTTGGAAAGTAGGTAGGTTAAGTGAATCGGAAGGGGTGGGTAATATTTGTATATAGGCCCACAAACTTAACCTGTGTCGGTTATGTTATTAAAGGCACCAATAGGCATACATAACCTGAGAAAATCCTAGTGGGGATAAAAGGCAAGGGGAGAGCTTGTATCATTTGTGTGGGGACCCGTTTCAGTCAGTAACCCATATAACGGTATCAAACGAGTACTCCATCCTAGGTCGGAGTGGGGCACGCTTACTAGGTTGATTGTAAGAGATCCAAACGTAGGGGATGGTGTCATGACGGCGTGTCCATCGGGGTCATGTTCATGCATGGCTTCTCTTGCCCAGGAAAATAAGACGTTGTGACATCAGTAGATATGGTTGTGCACATCAACACAAAGGATTTCCACTTTGGGGAAGTGATACCCCTTACTGTGGGGCCAACACAGGGTATCTACGGAGTATGGAGCCGATTGATTAGGTAGTAGTTAGGGTACATCTAGATTCTGGTAAGTTAGGAGTCCGTTATAGGGGCTGCCTGTGGATTGTATGGGGTTAAAACCTCTCACCAGAAGTACGCCTAAGTCTACCAACTTATGCATGTTAGGGGATCATCCTATTTTTTTATACTATTATTAGTGCAGAGTAATCGTTAGAGAAGTGTATACACTCTATCCTGTTTATCTCATCACACTTATCCTTTATGATGTTACCTTCCTTGTTCACTTTATATGTCTGTCATTGTGCTTTTGTTTATTTACTTGCTAAAAGTAATAGGACTCGCTAGACTTTTTGTGTGACCCTTTTTGTTTCCTATTCTTCCTTCCGTTCCCCTCCCCCAGTTCGCAGGGTGGGAATTCTCAAGCTTAGTCAGGACTCAGTTATCATCTTGCTTGGAGAAGCTTCTGAAGTATTGCTCAGTTTCTATCTTTGCTACTATGGCTTTGTCACTTTTGAGGAAATTATGCTTTTTATGTATTTTCTGTATTTTGATGATACAAGACAGAAGTTTTATGTCATTGTAATGGGTATTATGAAGTTTCAGACTTATGGTATTTTGGACCACGATGTTATGACTTATGTTTGAAATAAAAATTTAAATTCCGCCGTTGTTTTTATGTCTATCTTGTAATATTTATGTTTCAGTTTACCTATAACGCTTCACGAAACTTAATGCAATCCCTTAGTGAGTGACATTAACGGACGTGGGGTGTCACATTTGGTATCAGAGCTGAAGGTTACCAGATTAGATAAAGGTTTTTGAAAATTATTTTCAAAAAAGGTTTTAAGAAAGCATTTTTCCAAAAAGAAAAGTCTGTTTTGAAAAACATATTCCCCAAAGCCATATGTAATATCCTTTGATCCTTTGTCTAAATCTCTTTCCTTTTCTTTTTCAACATGTTTGGGGAACCTAATATCCCAAAGGGCGTTACGATACCAGGCTGGTTCCATAGGTATCTAGAGGCCATGGCAACTGTCGGTGGTCAAGATGACATTCTGCCCCCGGCTGCACTCGTCGTTCCTCCTCCTCCTCCTCCTCCAAGACCAGATAATTTCACCAAGACAGCAAGGATTTCCGTGCTATGGGGGAAGTCGTTCCATGGAACTGAAACATTCGTAGAGGCAAGGAATTGGCTTAAGGAGACCGAGGACTTGTTTGAAATCTTTGAAGTAGAAGACAAAAGGAAGATTCAGTTAGCTGTCTGGCTATTGAAAGATGAAGCCTCGTTTTGGTGGGAGGTGACGCAGGATGGCCGTCCGGTGGAAACTTAGGAAGATTTTAGGATGAGGTTTGAAATGAAGTTTCTTTCCCAACCTGAGAAAAGCATGAAAATGGAAAAGTTCTTGATGCTCAAGCAGAGGAGCATGACAATTAAAGAATATGTTGACAAATTCAACAACTGACGAGGTTTGGATTGGAGCTGGTGGACACTCCTCATAAGAAAACTTTGCGATTTGTAAAAGGGCTAAATGAACCCCTTCGTGGGTTGGCTATGTCCCATATTCCAATGGAAGCTAATTTTGAAAGACTTGTCGATATGGCCTTTATGTATGGAGAAGGCAAAGGAGAGAAGAAGGAAGTTAAGGCTAAGGTAACAAAGCAGAACCAGAAGGTATGGCCCAAGAAAGGGCAGAACCAGAAGGTATGGCCCAAGAAAGGACAGAAACAGCCACAACAGAAGAAAGGTGGAAAGAATGATAAGGCTAAGGATAAGAAGAAGTGCCATGCTTATGGACGTGAAGGTCATTTGGATAAGGATTGCAAGAAAAGGAAGGGTAGTTGCTTCAGTTGTGGAGAGCACTGACACTTTTCTAAGGAGTGCCTGAGGAAACAAGGAGCTTCTGGAGGGCAGGTGCATGCTCTCGCAATTGATGCTCCAGATCGAGGTAGGAAAGTCATCGTAGAAGATTTGATTTCTCTTTCTAGTCACCCTATTAGAACTCTTTTTGACTCTGGCGCTTCACATTCATTTGTATCTTGCTCTGTAGTTGAATCTCTGCACTTAAATACTAGTATGGTAGTGGATCCTGTTGCTGTCTCAAACCGCATTGGTGGTTCGACTCATTTATCTCTGATTTGTCGGGGTTTGAGGATATCTGTGTTAGGCGTCAAATTTGAATGTGATGCATATGTGCTTGGGTTTATGGGCTATGGGTTGATTCTAGGAATGGATTGGTTAACCATGTATGGTGCCATTCTAGATTGTGAGAAGAGGATCGTTAGGCTTTTGACCTATCATGGGAGAACCCTCGAGATTTTTTGTGACCCTCAAGGATCTGTTATGCTGAGTTTCCTAGAGTCTCTTGATGCATCTATTGATGATCTGCAATCTGTTCCAATAGTCCGAGATTATTCCAATGTCTTTGATGAGCTTCGAGGTTTGCCCCCAAGGCGCAAGATAGATTTTCGCATATATTTAGTAGGCAATGCAAAGCTAGTTGCATTGCCTGTGCGCCACATGACTCCAAGGGAAAGGACGGAGCCTAGCAAACAAGTAGGGGAGCTACTTGAGAAAGGATTTATCAGGCGAAGCATATCTGAATGGGGCACTCCAGTAATATTTGCAACTAAGGCGGATGGTTCGCTTCGCTTATGCATAGACTTCAGAGAGTTGAACAAACTCACTAAGAAGAACATGCACCCACTCCCAAGGATAGATGATTTGTTTGATCAACTGGTTGGCGCGTAAGTATTCTCTCAGTTAGACTTGGCCACAGGGTTTCATCAGTTGAGAGTGGCTGATGACAGTATAGATAAGACTGCCTTTAGGACCCTAGATGGTTTCTTTGAATGACTCGTTATGCCTTTTGGGCTGATGAATGCACCCGTCTATTTTGTTGATTTAATGAGTAGGGTGTTTCGGGAGTTCCTAAATAAATTCGTCGTGGTCTTTGTTGATGATATCTTGATCTTCTCAAAGAGTGAGGAAGAACATGCCTTGCATATAAGAAAAGTTTTGAAAACTCTGCGAGCACATCAGCTGAAGGCAAAATTCTACAAATGCCACTTTTGGAGAAAAGAGGTGAGATTCTTAGGGCACGTGGTTTCTAAGGAAGGAATAGTTGTTGATCCCGCAAAGGTAATAGTAGTCCAAGACTGGCAGATCCCAGAGAATGCAATGGAGGTGAGGAGCTTTTTGGGTTTGGCAGGCTATTGTAGGAAGTTCATTAAGGACTTCGCAAAGATATCAGCCCCACTCACCAGGCTGATGAAGAAGAATTTGACGTTCGCATGGGATATAGACTGTGACATTGCTTTTCAACGATTAAAGAGGGCTCTGACAATGGCCTCAGTCTTGACCTTGCCTGATGGGAATAGTGTTTACAGTTTACACTGATGCATGTGGTACAGGGCTTGGTGCAGTTCTGATGCAAGAGAGAAGGGTAGTATGCTATAGGGGAAGACAACTAAGGGTTCATGAGAAGAAATAGCCTACTCACGATTTAGAGCTAGCTGCCATAATAATTGCGCTTAAGACATAGCATCATTATTTGCTTGGAGAGAAGTTCAAATTGTACATTGATCATAAATCTCTCAAGTACTTGTTCTCGCAAAAAGATCTTAACTTAAGGCAGCAAAGGTGGATGGAATTCTTAGCATTCTATGACCTTGAGATTGCTTATACCCCTGGCAAGGGTAATGTAGTGGAAGATGCACTAAGTAGGCAAAGGATGGTCTTAAGTCCTTTGTTTGTGGAAAGGAAAAGTTTGGAGTTTATATCGACTTTTGACTTTAGGCATCGTGGTTAGGCTCAGTAAAGGGGAGACTTCTAGTCACCTCAATATATATTCCATTTACAATAAAAGGTGGTTGCGACGAGATGAAAGGCTTTGTGTTCCCCGAGTCAGGAGTTTGTTGAAGAAAGTTCTAGAGGAAGCCCATCATTCTAATTTAACTATCCATCCGGGTGGTGATAAAATGTACAGGGATATGAATAGGGTTTTCTTTTGGGTTGGGATGAAGAAAAATGTGGCGGAGTTTGTTTCTCAATGTTTGGTTTGCCAGCAAGTCAAAGTTGAGCAAAAGAAGCCCGATGGTTTACTTCATCCTTTGGAGGTTCCGCAGTGGAAATAGGAGAGCGCCTCTATGGATTTCATAGATGGTTTGCCTAGATCAAAGAAAGACAACACCAGTATTTGGATTATAGTGGATAGACTTACTAAAAGCACTCATTTCATTCCCGTTAAGAGCAAGAGGATGGTAGCATGCTTGGAAGCAGTTTATGTTCGTGAGATAGTCCGTCTTCATGGAATACCTTCCAGCATCGTAAGCGATCATGACCCAATATTTACCAGTGAATTCTGGAGGAGCTTGCAAGAAGCATTAGGTACAAAGTTATGTCTAAGCACCGCTTATCATCCTCAGACTGATGGACAGACGAAAAGGGTGAACAGAGTAATAGAGTAGGATCTTTTAAGACTGTGTATCCTTGACTTCGGAGGGACTTGGGAGGAGCATCTTCCTTTAGTAGAATTTGCCTATAACAACAGTTACTAGTATTGGCATGGCACCCTTCAAAGCATTATACAGACAACCCTGTAGATCACCAACTTGTTGGTGGGACTCTACAGAAAGGCTATTGCTTGGGCCAGATATTGTTAGTGAAACGTCCAAGAAGATTGATCTCATTAGGAGGTGAATGAAGACTGCATAAGATAGGCAAAAGTCCTATGAACACAAGAGAAGGACTAATATCGAGTTTGAAGTAGGAGACATGGTTTTCGTCAAAGTATCTCCTTTAAGGAATGTGGTTCGCTTTGGATCTGTAGGGAAATTGGCACCAAGATTTGTAGGGTCGTTTCCCATAATAGAAAGAATCGACCAAATGTTCTATAGAGTAAAGCTACCCGAGAGACTATCTGGCGTTCATGATGTTTTCCATGTTTCTCATTTGCGGAAATGCTTACATGATACCGTAGAAGTTGTTGAGCCAAGTATATTGGAGGAAGTCGAAGTGGAACGGGAGGCGACAGTTAGAAGAGTTCCTACACGTATTCTTGGATCGGAAGTTAATAAGCTACGCAATAAAGAAATCAAGTTGATAAAGGTTCAGTAGGGAGATAGCCCGGAGGATACAGCTTAGAAGACCGAAGATAGGATTCATTCTTCGTACCCTTTCCTCTTCGAGGGTATGTTCTTAACTCCTCTTTCCAAAACTTTTGTTTATGCTTGTTTCTATCATATAAGTATATCATATCGATCGAATCTTCGACCTTTAGGTTAGAATCCCATGTGTTTGAGCATTGTTATGTTTGATGGATGCAAGTGGATGCAAGTGTTTGCTAGTGGTTGCTCGTGGATGCATAAACACACACATTAGGCACTAGATCGGCTCAATCACTCTCATATTGCATATGGATGTGTGTGCATTTTTCTTTCTTTTGTGGATGAAAGTGGATATATCTTATGCGTGTTGCACTTGAACGAATGATTGTGCACGCATATAGAACTTACATGTTATACTAGGATTGTTGCATACATGTTGGACTCATGACACTAACATACATTGCATTAAGGAGATCAACTGAATCAGTAGATCGTCTGATCTTCGCATTAGTATTGGAACATATACACACACCTTTGCATATGTTCGTATAAGCATTAGAAATCCTTTAAGGACAATGGATGCCTGTGATTGGTGGATGAGTAGATGGATGTGGATGGTAGGATACAATCTTCTTAACTTGGAGATTTCGGGGATGAAATCCTTTGAGTAGGGGAAAATGTAACACCTCGTAATTTTAAAAATACTAAAGAGGGTAAATTAAAATTAATTTAATATTCAGAATTTAGGGAAATGACTACGCCATTGTGTATGTCTTGAAATTCTGGTCCAGATAGACATTTGGTTTGCGTAAAAAGGACACTGTATGAAGAAGTTATGAGGGTTTGAAGTTTGTATACATGCAAAAGGATTATATATATATAATCGAAAAGTCAGAAAAATAGTTCAAAATTCGAAAAGAAAAGAGGCGGCATAATTCACGCTCTAGGGAGTCGACCCCTCAAGGGGGTGTCGACCTCGGGTTCGACCCCCCTAGGGCTGAGGTGGCAGCCGATTTCTGAGGGCTGGTAGCTATATATACAGCTTCATTTTCTGGTTTTCTCACACTGAAAATCAATGGAGGCCAAATGTTGTCGGTACCTGGGATCAATCAAAACTCTTATTCTTCTACAATCAAAGTTAGAGATTCAAGTGTAGATCTGTGACTCAACAACCCTCTCTACTAGTTCTATTTTCTTAATCCAAACGCTTTGAGTTTTAAGTTGCTTTTAGATTGAAATGATTAAAGGAAAATGATATGACTATAGTTTGGATCCATTCCTATGACTGAATTATGCTAGATCTATTGTAATTTGTGAATTATGACATTCTGAATTAGTTATGACTTCAATCTCAAAATTTATTATACCAGATCAATTGTAACTTGTGAATCTATGACATTCTGACATAACTATGATGTGCGTCTTTACCTTTATTATGTCAGATCTAATTTTGATTTTAGATCTAACTTATTACTTAGATCACCTTATGCCTACCATATTGGATCTGAAGTATTTGGACATCTAAATTATTAATCTAGTCATGCTTATTATGACATCCTTACTATGTTAGAACTAATTTCACAAGTTCACCATATCTATTCTTATATACGCCCACCTTATCACTATGCTAGCATATGCTTATGCAAGTTATGTTAGAATAATCACTTTTGTCATCTTTCCATCACCTTTCTCTTTTGTTGTTTATGGCTAGGCTACTTTCTAGCCTAGGCATGCCACTAAATATATGCGAATGCGTTAGTTAGGGAACGAGGGAAAATATTAAAATTGGCATAACTTAAATAATGTTTATGAACATGAATTTGGACATATAATTCACTATGAACATAATTGGGGGAAAATAGGCATGAAACCTATAACCTATAATGACATAGGAAAAATTAGCTAATAATGACATGCCTAGGATTGCAGTAATTAGAAACTATAATTGCATTTATGACACGAGGTTAGATTGCATTTGCGGTGGAAGTCTGCCCGAAAGCGACTGACATGTCCAGCAACCACAAGTGTTGAATCTAATGTGAGAGGTCTAAGTGCACAAATACGAGACGTGCTAAGACATGAAGTTAAGCCCTATTTGTGGAATAAGTCTTCTCAGACCCGCTTGGCATGTCCACATCCACAAATGGTAGGCTTAATGTGGGAGGTCTAGCACACCATTTAACCATAAATGAAAATATGGTAATAAATTGGAATACTTAACCTAGTTGAATCCATAGGGATTATATGAATATGAACTTGAATAGGGGTTAAGTAAACTTGTTTGGACAACGGGAAGGTTATGTGAATCGGAAGAGGTGGGTAATATTTATTTATAGGCCCACAAACTTAACCTATGGAGGTTATATAATTAAAGACACCAATAGGCATACATAACCTGAGGAAATCCTAGTGGGGATACAAGGCAAGGGAAAGATCTTGTATCATTTGTGTGGGGACCCGTTTCAGTCTGCAACCCATATAACAGTATCAAACGAGTACTCCGTCCTAGGTCGGAGTGGGGCATGCTTACTGGGCTGATTGTAAGAGATCCAAACGTGGGGCATGGTGTCATGACGGTGTGTTCCATTTTGGTTATGTGCGTGCATGGCTTCGCTTGCCCGAAAAAATAAGATGCTGTGACATCAGTAGATATAGTTATGCACATCAACACAAAGGTTTGCCACTTTACAGAAGTGATACCCCCTACTGTGGGGTCAGCAAAGGGTATCTACGGAGTAGGGAGCCGATCGATTAGGGTAGTAGTTAGGGTACATCTAGATTCTGGTAAGTTAGGAGTCCATTATAGGGGCTGCCTGTGGATTGTATGGGGTTAAAACCTTTCACTAGAAGTACGCCTAAGGCTACCAACTTATGCATGTTAGGGGATCATCCTTGTTGTTTTGGTTATACCAGTATTAGTGCAGAGGAATCATTAGAGAAGCGTATACACTCTATCTTGTTTATCTTATTATACTTATCCTTTATGATGTTACCTTCCTTGTCCACTTTATATGTCTGTCATAATGCTTTTGTTTATTTACTTGCTTAAAGTAACTGGACTTGTCAGACTTTATGTCTGACTCTTTTTGTTTCCTGTTCTTCCTTCCGTCCTCCCCCCCCCCCCCCCCCAGGTTCGCAGGGTGGGTATTCTCAGGCTTAGTTAGGACTCGGTTATCATCTTGCTTGGAGAAGCTTCTGAAATATTGGTCCATTTCTTCTTTGCTACTATGGCTTTGTCACTTTTGGGGAAATTATGCTTTTATGTTTTTTCTGTACTCTAATGATACAAGAGAGAAGTTTTATGTCATTGTAATGGGATTTATGAAGTTTCAGACTTGTGGTATTTTGAACCACGATGTTATGACTTATGTTTGAAATAAAAATTTAAACTCCGCTGTTGTTTTTATATCTGTCTTGTGATATTTCTGTTTCTGTTTACCTATAACGCTTCACGAAACTTAATGCAATCCCTTAGTGAGTGACATTAACGGACGTAGGGTGTCACATATTTCATATTTTTATGAATTCTACACTTATAGTCTGCCGAATTCAATTCTATTTATATAAAACTTCTTTTCTTCTCACTCTCTACTCATTACTCTTTGAATCGAAGTGCTATTGAAGAGCAATAGGGCTGTTTTAATTGTTTGGGAAGTGTTTGGGAAAGATGTGTTCCTTGTAGCCTTAAAATCAAGGAAATAGAGCGGTGTTAACCTTGTAGTCGGGAAATCAAGAGGAGTATACTTATCAAGGGAATCGGTGGTAATCTTGTAACCGTGAAATCAAGAGTGTGGAATCGGTGTTAACCTTGTAGCCGTGAAATCAAGGGGTTGTACTTGGATATTTATGTAGTAATATAAGTTTGCAAAATTCAACGTTGTGTGGGACTGGACGTAGGAGTAATCCGAACTAGTATAAAATCCAGTGTGTTCTTTCCTTTTCTGCATTTTGTTTTTGTTTATCTTTGTGTTTGTGTTTGATTCTGTGTCGATGATTATCTCCGTGGTGTGTGATTCATATAGTAGATCATATGAGATTTTGATTGTCTTAAAATTCTCAAAAACACTATTCACCCCTCTCTAGTGTTAGTTTTGCCTTAACGATCCATTCCGCAATCCCTGACAAGAGCCATTAGCATTTGTATAAACCACCAACCCCTCATTCCCTTCTGGAACTTGCAATATAGGTGCCTCTACTAATGCTCGTTTTATTCTTTCAAAAACTTGATCACACTTATCAGTTCAAATAAAAGGCCGATCTTTTCTTGTTAGCATAGTCAATGGTATGGCTACCCTTGCAAATTCTTTTATAAACCTTCTATAATATCCAGCCATGCCTAAAAATGATCTGACTTTAGTCGCTGACCTAGGCTATTTCCATGCTTTCACAACAATTACTTTCTGGGGGTCTACTGCAATCCCTTTTTTTTATATTATATGTCCTAAAAATTTCACGTCAGGTTGCTAGAAAACACTTTTTGTAAATTTAGCTTTTAATCCATGTTGTCTCAATCTGGTTAAAACTAAATGTAAATGCTCTTTGAGTTCTTCTTTAGACTTTGAATAAATCAGAATATCATCTATAAATACTAAAACAAATTTATCCAAGTAGTCTCTAAAAGTTCTATTCATCAGGTCAACAAAGTATGAAGGAGCATTGGTTAAACCAAAGGGAATTACTAAGTACTCATATAATCCATACATGGAGTTAAAGGCAGTGTATTTAATACTTTCCTCATCTACTTTCATCTGACAGAATCCTGATGCTAAATCCAGTCTGCTAAAAACTCTTGACCCATTCAATTTACCAAAGAGATCATCTATTCTTGGCAGAGGGTATTTGTTATTTATGGTTACTTTGTTTAATTGCCTATAATCAATGCACATTCTCAATGATCCATCCTATTTCTTAACCAAAACAACTGGTGAACCCCAATAAGAACTGCTAGGCCTAATGAAACCCTTTTTCTTCAAATCCTCAAGTTGTTGCTTAAGTTCAGTAAACTCTTTAGGACCCATTCTGGTTGGCTTTTTAATTACAGGACTTACCCTTGGAATTAATCTGATTTGATATTATGTTGTCCTTTCTTGTAGAACTCCACTTACTTCTTCAAATAAATCTGAATATTTGTTAACTTGGGTATGTTTTCTAATTTTAATATATTTTCCTCCCCAACTATTTCCTGATCCAGACTTAATAGTCTCACACATAATGGTTATTCCTTTATTATTTGGATTTATCAAGGAGATAGTAAATTCCTCCAAATTTATTACTGCCTAGTGTTTTTGTAACCAGTTAACACCCAAAATTAATCCAATCCCAGGATAATTTAACACATATAAATCTCTTAGAAATATATGGCCTCCTATTTTTTTATCTTACCCATATGCATTGCATTTCTAAAACACTTGAACTTCCTGTGATACCCACGTCCGTTAATGTCACTCTATATCAGAATGCATTAAGTTTCATGAAGCGTTATAGGTAAACAGAAACAAACATTACAAGACAGATATAAAATAACAATGAAATAAAAAAATTATTAAATAGAAAAGCTTCGTGGTTCAAACCCAATTACATAATAAGTTTGGAATACTGAAAACATAAAACTTCTACTTTGTACAAAATCATTATCAGAGTACAATATTACATAAAAAGAGCATAATCCCAAAAACATAGCCATAGTAGGGAAGATATGAAATCAAGCAGTACATCTAAGCAGCTCTAAACAGAATGAAAGAAGAATCCTAATCAAGCTTGAATATCCCCTCCTTGAGAACCTGATGGGGGGAATAGAAGAGAAAGAAGAAGAAAGAAAACGGGTCAGACATAAAGTTTTGGCGAGTCCAATTACTTTTAGCATATAAACAAGTAAAAGCATCATGACATGCATATAAGTTGGAGAGAGATAACAGTGTCATAAGACAGGTATTATAAGGTAAACAGGATAATCAGAACAGAACATGCATTGCGCTTCCCTAATACTTTTCTCTGCACCAATACTTGTATAACAAGAACAATATGATCCCCACCAGTACAAGATGGTAGACTTAGGTGTACTTTTAGTGAGAGGTTTTACCCCCATACAATAACAGGTAGCCCAACAGAACTGACGGGTGTTACCCCCAACGATAATAACGGGCTCCTAAACAAGCAAGACTAGATGTACTCTAATTACTACCCCAATTGATCGGCTCCCTATCTCGTAGTTACTCGTGCTGGCCCCACGGTTGGATGTATCACTTCCTAAGGTGGCAACCCCGTTATTTTCAAGATGCACGGCTATACCTATTGATGTCACATCGTCTGATTTTCTCGAGCAAGCGGACACATGCACGCACATGACCCCGATGGAACGCGCCGTCAAAACATCCTTACCCAAGTGATCTCTTATAACCAGCTCAGTAAGCATGCCCTGACCCCGACCTAGTTCGGGGTTCCCTGTTTGATACCGATATAGGTTACTACCTAATACGGGTCCCATACTCCAGATGATATAAGCTTATTGAAGGTGTATACATGTACTTGCCGAGTATAATACACACAAGGATCGTGTAATATGACAAACAATATTCAAGTATAAAGTGATAGCTAATCGCAGATAAGCAAATATAGTAAAAAAGGAAAAATCACATCAGGGATTTTTATACTGGTTCGGAGCACCGTCCTACATCCAGTCCCAGACCTCTCTCTGGATTTTCACTAACAACCTCACTTCACCCGGAGGAACATGTATACAACACTACTTGATTTACGGGCCACAAGCTTACTCACTTGATTTCACGGGCTACAAGCTTACCCACACAGGACTTCAACAATTACAAGAGTTTGACTTCTGAATGTGTTCTTGTTTCAACACTGATTAGTCAATAATTGAGTACACCCTTCCTATAATCTTATCCTCAAATATGATTTGATGTTTTGTGAAGATTTGGAAGTAGATTATCGTATTGAATCACAAGAATATTAAATAAGCTTGGAGATTCAAACGATAGAATATTGAATATGAGTGCCTTTTTGAATGCAAAATAGATCAGAGAATAGAGAGTGAAATTCGGTGTTTTGGATGAATGAAATATGATGTATTTATAATGATTGAGAAGTTATAATCAATAGTGAAAAGTTGCAATCAAAAGAGATGATTCCTGATGAAGAGAAATTGATGCAACCTTTCGTGAAAGAAGATGACTCTTCAAAGATATGCTTTGTTATTCAAAAAGCTGTTGACAGGTAAAATGTACAGGTAGACAGGTTTTTGACCGTTACCTTTTAAAAAGCTGTTGACAGGTTAATTTTTACAGGTAGACAGGTTTCATTTGAAATCCTGTTGACAAGTTAAAAATAACATGTTGACAAGTTTTTGTCAACTTTCATAAGAAATGTGTTTTCAAGTATACTTTCGAAAAATGATTATTTGAGGATAGATTTTAACATGTATAACTATAAATAATCAACTTCTAACTTACGAAAACATCAGTTCTTCTTTTTGTCAATCATGAAGCTCCTTCTTGTCATTAATCAAAATAAGCCTTGAAACCTTTGACTCAACATTCTCCCCCTTTTTGATTGATGACAACATAGCTTGATATTTCAATCTTCATTGCTATCTCCCCCTGTATATATGCTCCCCCTGAATTATGTAACTAAATCTCTGCACGAAGGAATGTTAGTAACATTTTCTCCCCCTTTGTCATCGACAAAAAGGGTACATTACACATATAACCAAACAAAGAAATAACATATAATATCATATCCATATTGTAGCACATATTACACATCATATCAATCCAACCATACCAAACGAAGTTACTTATCATACACCAAAATTAAACACAACACTAATTACGTACAAGTGCTGATATAAGTGTTTTAACATTAGAAAATATAATATAGATAGAAGGAACTACTGAGGTGGTAAATCGGAATCGGTTTCGTTTCCTTCTTTGTCTGACGATTCCTCCTCCTTATCTCCTTCTTCTTCCTCATCATCTCCAACTTGTTCTTCTTCTTCTTCATTTTTACCTTCATCAATGTAGGATGTGCCACGACCCCGTCCATGTTCAGTACTTGCTCCAGAGCTAGTACTCTCCTCTGAAGATGTCCATGTGAATGTATGAGGCCTTGGACGTTTTCCCGGGTCTTGAGCATGTGTTGTGGAGGATGATGCACCACAAGAAATTGTATCCAAAAGAATCCTGAAGAATGACTTAAGTTTATTAAATCGTTTATCAAGTTTAGTGTCTAAACGATCAAGCTTGTTATCAGTTTGTTTAAGTCGTGATTCGAGAAGAAATTGATTCCTTGCAATTTGTTCGAGAGATTCCTTAGTTGTAGAAGTAGGTGCAAGAATCCTAACGTCTTCTGGTTTTGGCTTAGTAATTTGTGAGGAAGAAGCTTCGGGAGGACCTTGGTGTTTATATTGCTCAAAAGGAATGATGTTTAAGTATGGCTCAGGAAGTTTCATTCTCTTTTTCGATGCTTTATTAATACACTTTGGCCCTGAAACCTTGGACTCGGGAGATTGAATACCGCAATCAAGTAATAGACGCATTAGGTATTCATTGTAAAATAGATGTGGTCTTGAATGATTATTCAGCATTGAAATTTCATCGAAGATCATCTCTATCCAATTTACGGTTATTTCACCATAAATTGCATACAAGGCCTTAAAGTTTTTTTGTAAACGGCATCGAAATTTCCAGTCCTTGGAAACAAGGAATGCGTGATACAGAGATGAAGAAGTCTAGCAATAGGTCTTAAATTAACCCCTTTTGTACTTGGCTTGTGATCTTCAATAAACAAGTGACTGACTTTATCTTTAGTATGAACAGTGCAGAAATCACTAGAGAATTTAATACCACTATTTTCAGAATGAAGAACTTGTGCCATCTTATCTTTTGGGATAAAAATATGTTTTCCACACACAACGGACCAGAAACAATTTGATGAATTCTCCGGTTTGAATTTCTCTAAGTTGAGGTTAGCGTAGAACAACTTAATCATGGTATGATTGATTTCAATGTTGTTCTGTTCGAAGTCAAAAAGAGAATCAATACTTGCTCTCTTTGCAAAGGTCTTAACATCGTAGAGAAAAAAATTAGAGAATTTGATAAATGATCCTTGATGAATAGTATAGTCTTTCATTTTGTTCCATCTTCTAATAGCGATTGGATCCATTAACCACTGTTTAATGTGTGAATCAAAAGGTTGTAGGGTTGAAGAGGAAGAAGATGTTTTTGATTTCTTTTGCTTTGGAGCCATTTGTATTTTATAAATTTTTGAAAGAGGAAATAGGGTTGATAGAAGAATAGAGAGTTTGAGAAGTTCAAGTGATGAAATGAAGAGATGTGTGTGGAACCGACGTTTTAATTTGATTTTAAAAAAACAGTTTTCAGCGTAACCGGTCGACAGCATGGTTTCTACCGGTCGACCTTTTTTGTTTATGTTTTAAAAAAATATTAACTGAAACCGGTCGACAGGTTGTATAGGACCGGTCGACAGGTTGTATAGGGTCGGTCGACAGATAAAGTGTAGGGTTCTTTAAAAAATAATGTATCACCGGTCGACAGGTTAAATTGAATCGGTTGACAGGAAAACTTTCGGGTGAAACAAGAAAAGAAAAAAAATGTATTACCGGTCGATAGCTGTAAAAAGAGCGGTCGACAACTTTATTTGCTGACTTAAAACCTGTTGACAGATTTATTTTAGGCGGTCGACAGGTTTTGCTGAATATTGTTTTTCTGAATTCTTATGAATATTTTCAAACTCCATCAAAGCTTATTATTATAAAATATTTTAAAATGTGAATAATGAAGATTTAAATACAAAAAAATAAACAGTCTCCTTAGATACAATATAAGTTTATTTCCTAGGTTCCCAAGGAGAGTATTTATCGTTTACACCTTCATTCTTACTGAAATTTCTATCCCATGAATTTGGATTTCTTGAGGATGATGGCATATGAGTAGGCTCATCAACATTATGTTTGTTAGAGCTACAGAAGAATGAAGCAATTTGTTCCAAATACATTAGACGAGATGCCGTAAGTTTCTGCTCATAATACATTTCGCGTTGAAGATCAACTTGATGCTTCTGGTAGTGGTGAATCTCATCTATTTTCTCTTTTGTGCATGGAGAACAAAATAACGCTTTCTTGCAACGTTTTGAGTTAGGTGTGGTGCCAGGTGTACGTGAGTTTTGATGGAAATCAGGAGGATGTTTCGGTGACTTCAAGGAGTAGTGCTCGTCTGATTCGGAGCTAGTTATGGTGATGTGTGATCTTCGAGCGCATTCGTCGCAAATATGAGCCATTACAAAATGAATGAAGAGGATGAATTCAGAAAGCACTCAACGAACAGGTATATATAAGACTACTTCTATTTTTAGAAGAGGTCCATATTAATCTCACCACAAAATAACATTTTATTTTAGGAGAGAAAATAGTTAAGTAATAACTATTTGTATTAGATAGTAAAGAACGTTTAAAAAATATACAGTTTAATTTTCAAGTTCCTTTCTAGATAATAAGCCTAGCTCTCTACGTAATTTTATGAAACTTGATTCTAGTAGAGGCTTGGTAAATATATCAGCTAGTTGATTCTCCGTGCTTACATATTCGAGATTTATATTTCCTTTTTCAATATTATCTCTCAGAAAATGATGTCGAATGTCGATATGTTTAGTCCGAGAGTGGTTAACCAGGTTTTTGGATAAGTTTATCGCACTTGTGTTATCACAATATATGATTGAATTTGATAAATTTATTCCAAAATCTTTAAGTGTTTGTTGCATATATAAAACTTGTGTACATGCAAGAGCCGCTGATATATATTCCGCTTCACACGTCGAACGTGAAACACAATTTTGTTTCTTACTAAACCAAGAGACAAGTGATTTTCCAATAAAATGGCACGTACCACTTGTGCTTTTTCTATCCGTTCGAGATCCTCCAAAATCAGCATCACTATATGATACTAACTCAAATGAACAATCTTTTGGATAGAATAGACCAAAATCTTTGGTATTATTAAGATAACGAATTATACGTTTCACTGCTCGTAAGTGTGATTCTTTAGGATTGGCTTGAAATCGTGCACATAAAAAACACTCATCATAATGTCAGGACGACTAGCCGTTAAATATAAAAGAGAACCTATCATACTACGATATGTCTTTTGGTCTACACTTTTTCCATTCTCATCTTTTTCAAGATGAGTAGATGTACTCATAGGAGTAGTTTTTCCGGAAGTATTTTCAAGTCCAAATCGTTTAATAAGGTTTTCACAATATTTTTCATGATTTATAAAAATACCATTCGGAAGTTGTTTAATTTGAAGACCAAGAAAGTATGATAATTCTCCCATATGTGACATTTCAAATTCTTTGGTCATAACATCTGCAAACTCTTTACAAAGTTTTTCATTTGTTGATCCAAAGATTATATCATCCACATATATTTGAATAACCAATATGTCTTTTTGCGAATGTTTAATAAACAATGCTTGATCAACCTACCCTATTTGAAAACCTGAATCAATAAGATAACTTCGTAAACGTTCATACCAAGCACGTGGTGCTTGTTTAAAACCGTACAAAGCCTTTTTAAGTTTGAATACATGATCTGTGTATTTTTCATGTTTAAATAAAGGATCTTGTTCAACATATACTCTTTCTTTGATAAACCCGTTTAAGCACGCACTCTTGACATCCATCTGATATAATTTAAAATTGTGATGACAAGCATAAGATAATAAAATTCTAATAGCCTCTAGTCTAGCAACAGGTGCGAATGTCTCTTCATAATCAATACCTTCTTCTTGATTATAACCTTGCGCTACTAACCATGCTTTATTTCTAGTGATGTTTCCTTGTTCATCCGCCTTAATTTTATAAACCCATTTAATTCCTATAACTGATTGATCAGCCGGCCTTGGAAAAAGTTCCCATACATCATTGCATTCAAACTGATTTAGTTCTTCATGCATAGCAATGATCCAGTATTCATCAGTAGCAGCTTCCTTAGGATTTTTAGGTTCGATATTCGAGATAAACGCAACATGACCCATTTGATTAAGTTGACTTCTGGTTCTAACTTGTGATGTTACATCACCAATTATATTTTGTATAGTATGATCTCTTAAAACTCTTGGTGGTGATTGTAATTCACGTGTTTGAGAAATATTTTCAGTAATAGAAATATTTTCATTAATAATTTCAGAGTCAAAATCAGTATTAGTGACGATAGGATTTTCTGTGATAGTAGTTTCATCATCACCTGTTGTAATTTTTGGTTGTTTATAGTATTCATCGGAAGAAATGTGAAGTGATTCTTCAATATTTTTTGTTCTTTTATTAAATATACGATAAGCCTTGCTTCGATCCGAGTAACCAACAAAGATTCCTTCATCAGCTTTTGAATTGAATTTACCAAGATGATCTTTCGTGTTTAAAATAAAACATTTTGAACCAAAAACTTTCAAGTATGAAATATTTGGTTTTCTTTCATTAAATAATTCATAAGGTGTATTTTTGGTAAGAGGTCGAATGGATACATGATTCAAAACATAACACACAATTGCTACAGCTTCTGCCCAAAAATGTTTTGGTAAAGTGCTTCCATTTAATAATGTCCTTGCACATTCTTGTAATGTCCGATTTTTCCGTTCTACAACTCCATTTTGTTGAGGAGTTCTAGGAAAGGAAAAATTATGTGATATACCATTCTTTGTACAAAAATGTTCAAATTCATTATTTTCGAACTCTCCACCATGATCACTTCTTATATTTTTGACTTTAAGTCCTTTCGACTTCTGAATACATTTGATGAAAGATTTGAATTTTCAAATGTGTCACTTTTATTTCTCAGGAAAATAGCCATGTATAACGAGAGTAGTCATCAAAAATTACAAACACATATCGACTATGATTTATAGATTGTATTTGAGTAGGTCCAAATAAATCCATATGGAATAACTCAAGTGGTTGTAATGTTGATATTACCTTCTTAGATTTAAACGATGATTTGGTCAATTTTTCTACTTGGCATGTGTCACAAAGATTGTCAACTTTAAAACTAAGTTTGGTAAACCTTTGACTAGATTGTTTTTGGCTAGCTTGTCAATAGTTCTAAAGTTTATATGACAGAAACGTTTGTGCCATATCCATGGATCATTATCGTTAGCGATAAGACACATATATGAGCTATGATTAAAATTCATATTCAGAATATATATATTTCTGTCTCTACAACCTTCAAAAACTAAGTTTTGATCTTTGTCTAGTATATTGCACTTATTGTTTGAAAAGGAAATTGTAAAACCCTTGTCACATAACTGACTAATACTGAGTAAGTTATGTTTCAAATTCTTAACTAGCATGATATTAGTAATAAGAGGTAAATTAGATGTACCGTAATTGCTCTCATCGCCTTTGCCGATGATGTAGCCTTTTGAATTATCTCCAAAAGTGACTGAACCTCCATCAAAGTATGTAATATTTGTTAATATGCTCTTGTCTCCAGTCATATGATTCGAGCAACCACTGTCCAAAATCCGTTTTCCTCTTTTTTAAAGTGGGACCTGCAAAAAATAAGATTAAGTCCATGGTACCCACTTTTTATAGGGTCCTAAGAGTTAGGTCTTGGGAGTCTAAACCCACATGGGTCCGGTATCCCCTTTATATAAATAATTTGAATTATTATGCACGGTATCCATAAAATTTTTGATATATTTTTTCCTAATCAAATTGTTATTTGTTTTAGGAACCCATATTTTTATGGTTTTGACATTTTTCTTCTGAGTTTTCACAATCAGTGTTGGTTTGGAATATAATAATCTAAGATTTTTCTTAGCTTTAGTTTCTTGCATCTTTTTCTTTCTTTTATTACCAAGATGTTTCTTGGTATCTTGTTTCTTATACCCCAAACCATGTTTATTTGTAGCAGACTGTGAACTTTCAATAATCTTTGTTAAATTTTCTCGACCTTTGTTGAAGTTAGAAACATTTTGAGTAATGTCATCTAACTTAGTTTGTAAGCTAGCTTTTTCTAGGTCTAGAATTTTGACTTTTGCCTTAAGCTCATGATTTTCAGTAGTAAGAGCATCATTTTTCTCTTTTTGAGTTTCAATTTCTTGACTCAACAGAGTTAATTGAGAATTAATATTAGATGATGACTCTTGAAATTTTTCAAGTTCCTCCTCTAATATTTTCTTCTCGTTTTTTAGCATATCACGCTCCAACTCTGCTCTACGTAAGTCTGCTTGAGCTTGTTTGCATTGTCGTTTCATATCTTTGAATTTATATATCAATTCAACATTTATATCAAGAACTTCTTCAAAAGAAGGAATTTGTACCTCATCTTCTTTCACCATAAAACATACATTTGCTTGTTCATCGTCTGAGTCGCTTTCACTATCAAATGAAGATGAGTCTGAATCATCCCATGTTACTGAAAATGCTCGTTTCTTTGACTTGTCCTTCTTGTGTTTGAATTTTTCATTTTCTGTCTTCTTCTTTTGCTATGGACAATCCTTTTGCATATGTCCCTTCTTGTGACAGTTAAAGCATTCTACATTTGATGAAGATGGTTTATTTGATCCGAACTTCTTTCTGTTGTAACGACTAGCCTTTCGTTGCTTTAAGAATTTCTTGAATCCTTTTGCAATGAATGCTAGATCTTCATCTTCAGAATTTGAGATGTCTTCATCCTTTTCAGCATGAAATGCTACATTTTTCTTTTCTTCTTTTTGTTCTTTTCTAGCCTACAGGTTAGCTTCATAGGACATAAGATTTCCTATCAGTTCATCTGGCTTCATGGTGGAAAGATCATTAGCTTCTTCTATTGCTAATACTTTTCCTTCATATTCATTAGTCAGAGATTGTAGGACTGTTGAAACTACATCAAAATCATAATATTTTTGCCCTAATCCAATAAGTGCATGATGAATGGTTTGAAACCGTGAATACATCTCATTGATTGTTTCACTTGGCTTCATTTTGAAATTTTGAAATTGACTTTTCAACATAGCTATTTTTGCTTGTTTAACCTTGTTAGTACCTACATGAGTGGTTTTTAGCGATTGCCAAATTTGATATGCAGTGGTACAGATACTAACACGGTTATATTCATTTTGATCTAATGCACAAAACAACATATTCATTGCTTTTGCATTTATAGTTGCTGCAGTTTTCTCAGCAGCCGTCCATTCTGTATACTCAGTTGTTGGATTTACTATTTCCTTCTGAGTAGCATTCCAAGCATCATAGCTAGTTGATTGCATGTAAAAAGCCATACATGTTGCCCAATAACTATAGTTAAGACCATTGAAAAAGGGAGGTCTTTGTGTCGATTGACCTTCAGTGTAAGTGGTGTTTGTGCTACTACTTGGGTTATTTGCAATATTACTAGAATATATCAAATAACTGTGTTACGGTTATGAGATGACCGTGCTCTGATACCAATTGAAGGTGTATGCGTGTACTTGCCGAGTATAATACACACAAGGATCGTGTAATATGACAAACAATATTCAAGTATAAAGTGATAGCTAATCGCAGATAAGTAAATATAGTAAAAAAAGGAAAAACCACACCAGGGATTTTTATACAGGTTCGGAACACCGTCCTACGTCCAGTCCCAGACCTCTCTCTGGATTTTCACTAACAACCTCACTTCACCCGGAGGAATAGGTATACAACACTACTTGATTTACGGGCCACAAGCTTACCCACTTGATTTCACGGGCTACAAGCTTACCCACACATGACTTCAACAATTACAAGAGTTTGACTTCTGAATGTGTTCTTGTTTCAACACTGATTAGTCAATAATTGAGTACACCCTTCCTATAATCTTATCCTCAAATATGATTTGATGTTTTGTGAAGATTTGGAAGTAGATTATCGTATTGAATCACAAGAATATTAAATAAGCTTGGAGATTGAAATGGTAGAATATTGAATATGAGTGCCTTTTTGAATGCCAAATAGAATGCAAAATAGATCAGAGAATAGAGAGTGAAATTCGGTGTTTTGGATGAATGAAATATGATGTATTTATAATGATTGAGAAGTTATAATCATTAGTGAAAAGTTGCAATCAAAAGAGATGATTCCTGATGAAGAGAAATGGATGCAACCTTTCGTGAAAGAAGATGACTCTTCAAAGATATGTTTTGTTATTCAAAAAGCTGTTAACAGCTAAAATGTACAGGTAGACAGGTTTTTGACCGTTACCTTTTAAAAAGCTGTTGACAGGTTAATTTTTACAGGTAGACAGGTTTCATTTGAAATCCTGTTGACAAGTTAAAAATAACCGGTTGATAGGTTTTTGTCAACTTTCATAAGAAATGTGTTTTCAAGTATACTTTCAAAAAATGATTATTTGAGGATAGATTTTAAGATGTATAACTCTAAATAATCAACTTCTAACTTATGAAAACATCGATTCTTCTTTTTGTCGATCATGAAGCTCCTTCTTGTCATTAATCAAAATAAGCCTTGAAACCTTTGACTCAACAAAGCTTACCCCTAAGCTTGCATCCCCACTACTAGGATTTCCATAGGTTATGCCTACCAGTTTAACAAGATTGCATAACCCCTACAGGTTATATTTGTCAGGTTCATATGTATAACCCTCCCCCATATATTTAACAAGATTAACTTAACCCTTCCACTTAATTCAAGCAAGTTTACTTAACCCCCACTCAAGTTAACAGGTTCATGTAATCCTTATGGATTCAAATAGGTTAATTATTACCAGTTCATCACCGTTCATTTATTTATGGTTATTAACACGCTGGGCCACCCACAATAAGTCTACCACTTGTGGATGCTGGATATGCCGGTTGGGTCTGGGAAGACTTCTTCCACAAGTCGGACTTAACCTCGTGTATTAGCACCGTCACATGTATGTTTATGCACTTAGACTCCTCTCATTAGATTTACCACTTGTGGTCGATGGATTTGCCGGGCGGTTCCAGGCAGACTTCTACCACAAGTGTAATCTACCCTCGTGTCTAAGTGCGGTTATAGTTTCTAATTACTGTAAATCTAGGCATTTTCATTATTAACCAATTTTCATGTTTATTATGCCCCAAATCCCCGTCCGATCTACGATACTGGTTATGCCCTACTTTAAGGTTTAGATCAAGATATAGGTTATGCTCCCAAATTCCAAGCGTATTTCAGCTATAGGCCTAGGCTCGAAGGTATCCTAGCTATAAAAACAAAAAGGAAAGAAAAGGAGAGAAGAGAAAAGGAATAGGCATAGAAAATAAAACTGGCATATGATGACATAATTAGGCAAACTAACAGAATAGGCATAAGGTGACATGACTAGGCAAACTAACAGAATATGCATAAGGTGACATGATTAGGCAAACTAACAGAATAGGGATATTATGAATATGCATATAAGATCTAAGCAGTAAATATACAAGAAATGGAAGATCTGTTGTGATTCAGATTTCTAACAGGCATAGGCTTAGATCCAAACTTATAAACATGTCAAGATTACATTTTAGGTGTTTATATCTAAAAGCAACATAAACTCACTGTGATTGGATCTAAAGAACAGAGAATTGATCGTAGATGTTGTAGCACAGATCTCTTAATTCGTATAATTTGTTGTTGAAGAAGAATATGCTATTTTACTTTGAGTTGGGGCAACACCTCATTATCGCCATTGATTTAAATGAATAAAACAATGGTATTAAGGTACTATTTATAGCCTAAGGTCAACGAATATAGTCAAGAAACGAGTCTATGTTCAAAAACTGAATTCTGCCCAGATCTGGGGGGGGTCGACAAGAGGGAGACACCCCTATTATGGTGTCAACCCATAGGTCGACATCCCTAGGGTGGGGGTTGACCCCTAATGGGTCGATTTCCCACCTAATTCTCCCACCTCATATTTTGAAATATTTTGAACTGTTTGATTGATTTTGTGTGTGTGTATATATATATATATAATTTTCTTGTGAATATACAAACTTCTAGGCTTAATAACTTCTTCATATGATGTCTGTTTTATGCAAAATTGGTGTCTATCATACGCAGAATTTCGAGACGAATGCAATGACATAGTATATTTTACTTAATTCCCACTATTAAATTAATTATTCTTTAATTTATTATTACAGTGTTGTTAGAATTATGGGGTGTTACATTCTCCCTTACTTAAAGGATTTCGTCCCCGAAATCTCTAAGTTAAGAAGAATGTATATCCTAACATCCATCACCCATCTACTCATCCATCAATCACAGGCATCCATTGTCCTTAAAAGATTTCTAATGCTTATATGAACATATGCAAAGGTGTATGTATATGTCCCTATACTAATGCGAAAGATCAGGCAGTCTACTGGTTCAGTTGACCTCCTTAATGCAATGTATGTAAGTGCCATGTATCCAACATGTGTGCAAATAATCCTATTATAACAGTAAATTTTATATGTGTGCGCAATCATCCATCCAAATGCAGCATCCGTATGATGACACACCCACTATCATCCATTAAAAGAAGAAGAAAATGCATATGCATCCATATGTGATATGAGAGTGATTGAGCCGATCTAGTGCCTAATGTGTGTGTATATGCATCTACAGGAAACTACTTGCATCCACTTGAATCCATCAAACATAACATGTCTCAAACACATGTTTACATCCATGGGATTCCTACCTAAAGTTCGAAGATTCGATCGATATGATATGCTTTAACGATAGAAACAAGAATGAATAAATGCTTTGGAAAGAGAAGTTAAGAACACACCCTTGAAAAGAAAATGGTACGAAGCATGAATCTTGTCTTCAGTCTCCTAAGTTGCATCGTCTTGGTTATCACCCCACCGTACTTTCATCAACTTGACCTCCCAGATGAGTAACTCGTCTAACTGTCGCCTCTCGTTCCACTTCTACTTCCTCAAGCATACTTGGCTCAACTACGTCTACGGTATCATGTAAGCACTTCTGTAAACGAGAAACTTGGAAAACATCATGAACGCCAGACAATCTCTCAGGTAGCTTTACTCTATAGGCCATTTAGCCAATCCTTTCTATTATGGGAAATGGCCCTATAAACCTTGGTGCCAATTTCCCTACAGATCCAAAACGAACTACATTCCTCAAAGGTGATACCTTGATGAAAACCATGTCTCCCACCTCAAACTCAATGTTGGTCCTTCTCCTATCTGCGTAGGACTTCTGCATGTCCTGAGTTGTCCTCATGCGCCCGCGAATAAGATCTGTGACGCCCCACATCTATTAATGTCACTCATTAAGAGAATGCATTAATTTTCGTGAAGCATTATTGGTAAACAGAAACAGAACATTACAAGATGGATATAAAATAGTAGCGGAATTTAAAATTTTATTAAGCAGAAACATCCTAGTTCAAAACATGGTTACATCATATGTTTGAAATGCGTAAAACCCAGTACATCATTAAAACTTCTGTCTTGTACTTAAAAAATCAGAGTACAATAATAAAAGAAGCATAATCCCCAAAACATAGCCATAGTAGAGAGATATGAAATCAAGCAGTACATCTATGCAGCTCCGAGTAGGATGAAAGTAGAATCCTGATCAAGCTTGAGTATTCCCACCCTGAAATCCTAGGTGGGGAAACGGAAGTGAAAGAAGAAGAAACAAAATGGGTCAAACATAAAGTCTGGTGAGTCCAGTTACTTTTAGCATATAAATAAGTAAAAAGTATCATAACAGGCATATAAAGTGGATAAGAGAGATAACGTTATAAAAGGTAGGTATGGTAAGGTAACAGGATAAATAGGATAGAATAAATAGTGCTTCCCTAATACTTTTCTTTCTCTGCACCAATACTAGTGTCGTATGAACAAGATGATCCCAACAACTATAAGATGGTAGACTTAGGCGTACTTCTAGTGAGAGGTTTTACTCCATACAATAATAGGCAGCCCAACATACCGGAGTTACACCTAAGGATGATAACGGGCTCCTAAACATAACGGAGTCTAGATGTACCCTAATTACTATCCTAATCGATCGACTCTCTAGTCTGTAGATACCCTGGGCTGTCCCCACAGTAGGATGTATCACTTTCTAAAGTGGCAACCCTTCGTTTTCAGGATGTGCACAACCATATCTACTGATGTCACGGTGTCTAAACCTCCTCTACCGGACCCATGCACGCACATGACCCTGTCCGAACGTGCCGCCCACAACACCCATCCGTTTGGATCTCTTACAATCATCCCAGTAAGCGTGCCCCTACTCCAACCTAGTTCGGAGTACTCGTTTGATACATATATATGGGTTACTGACTGAAACGGGTCCCACACTCAAGGTGATACAAGCTTCCCCCTACGCTTGCATCCCTACTAGGTTTTCCATAGGTTATGCCAAACCAGAGTAAAAGATTGCATAACCCTATAGGTTAAGTTTATGAGCCTATATATAAATATTACCCACCAACCCAAGATATACTTAGCGCTCCCACCGTTTCTTACAATTTTACTTAACCCCTTACTCAAGTTAACATATACAATCCCTATGGATTCAACTAGGTTAAGCATTCAAGTTTATTACCATATTCATTTATGGTTATAATGTACTAGACCTCCCACATTATGCCCAGAACTTGTGGATGCTGGATATGTCGGGCGGTTCCGGGCAGACTTCTTCCACAAGTTGGGCTTAACCCCGTGTCTTAGCAAGTCATGTGTTTACTTACTTAGACCACTCACATTAGATTCACCACTTGTAGTCGCTGGATATGTTGGTCGGTTCCGGGCAGACTTCCACCACAAGTGTAATCTAACCTCGTGTCTAAGCATGGTTACAGTTTCTAATTACTGTAATTATTGGCATTTCCATTATTAACTAGTTATTCCTATGTCATTATAGGTTTTCATGCCCCTTTCCCAAGCCATGTTCATAATGAACCATATGCCCCAAATTAAGGTCTTTAATCAAAGTTTGATTTATGCCTAAAATCCACATTCATATTTTAATTAAGGTTATGCCCAAATTTCCCAATACAATTTATGCCCCAATTTTAACGTTTTCCCCTCATTCCCAATTTCACATGTTCGCATATTTTAGCGGCATGCCTAGGCTCGAAGGCAGCCTGGCTATAAAAATAAAAGGGAAAAGAAGTGGGAAGAGGACAGAAATGAACATAATAACAAGACTGTTGACGACAAAAAATGTCGCAAACACCAAAGATTCCTAATTACTAGGAATTATAAATATGGTCACACAGACAAGAACATATTATAGAACATAAATAGTAAATAACACGAGAGATTTGTAGTGGTTCGGCCTTAGTGAGGGCCTACGTCCACTTTGAAGAGTTGTAGGAATTTTATTGATCACTTGAAAGATTACAAGGTTGAGATCCTCTCATTACATTCATTGACTATGAAATATGAAGCTACAATAGTCATATTTGCAAGAAATAGTAAAATGGACAAGTTTGCCCTTCTTCTTCCTCAAAGAGGAGATGCCATTAATGAAGCTTTATGGAGGTCTCAAAGCCCAAGCATCTCTCCCCTTTGAAGTGTGAGGTAGTGGGGTATTTATAGGAAGTGTTTAGGGAGGAGTAGGTAGAAATGGGGACCACATGCATAAAATTCGTACCCAGCAGGCCTGCATACCAGAAATTCGCACCCCTTAGACGAGGGTACGAAATTTCGAACCTCTCCTGGAGGTTCGAGTTTTCGTACCCCTAGGGTGGTTCGAAATTTCGTACCCCCTGATGGGGTACGAAATTTCGAACCCCGCCTGGGGTACGAAATTGATGAGGAGGAAGCTGGACTTCTTGGTGCTGAATCCTTGTCGTTTTTAGGGTGTTGAAGTTCCTCAACTGGAAGTGAAGGAATTCACCATTTTGTTGGTCCGGAGTGAAGGAATCTGAGCATCCGGCATGGAGAAAATTGGATGAATTCGGCGGTGCCCACAGTTTAGGTCGATCGCCGCCAGGACTGTGGGGCCCCGGACCCCCACCGGCGTTGCGCCCGGACCTGCTTGACGGCTCGCCTTCGGCTCGGATGCGGACAGATACTAATGGAGGTTGCGTCCGAGGGATGCGACATCCTGCTAGTGGCCAGACTTGAGTCTTTTGATACTGACCCCCGGATGATATTGGCGACACCTCCAGGCTGTAATATAACGCAATATGTTGAGTCGAGTGTGTCTTGAGTACTTTTGGTGACCGGACCAAAAGGCCGGTTGACATTTGCCCCCTAAATTACGTCTTGTCTTGACATGATGTGCTTTGGAATGAAAATTGAGATGACGGTTGGGTTGCAGATTTATCCTAAAGTTATAGGAAAGACATGTTAGTTAGCGGGCACGCTCGTTAGGGAATTGTGAGAGAGCCGTTGTTGGTTTGGTGTCGCACTCGCATTGCTTAGTAGCCGCATAGTGTCGTAGTCGCGCATTTTAGGCGACTTGACACTTGCGAGGGACTTGCGTACGCGGTCGCTTTGATGATTGAGCATTTGGTGAGTATGCGAGTGGTCGTTGAGTCGTGATTGACTTGGTAGCCAGTGCTTCAAAGATAAGTGGATGTAGCTATATTTAGGTGTACGATCTCGAATTTCGAACTTGGAACCTTCGTTTGGGGCATCCCGATCCCCTGGCTTTAGTTCCTTTATTTCTCCTCTTCTCCGGATAGAAAATCATTGTAGGGCTTGGAGGATGCCAAAATACTTCTTTTGTACATTGGTTGTTCGAGGTATTGTTAGGTTTTTGGGAGAAGGGAAGAGAGATGTGGAAAGTAAGAGGGCTTTCGGATCTGGTACCCAAGAACGTGGAGCGGTGGATGTTGGGAAACAGGATTAGGAATTTGGATAAAGGTTGCCAAGCATGTATGAATACGGGATCGGGCATTGTGTCCCAAATGCTTATTAAATCTTTCACGCTCTTTAGAAGTTCGAATCTTGTTTGAGGAGATGACAACTAAGCCGACGCACGGGAGCATGAGACATAACTTCGCACTCCCATGACTTTGTCGAACCCTGTCTTCGATCTTGAGTTTGTAAATTTGAACCTTTGCATGGCGCCATATGAGCAGACAGTGATTAGTGATTTTTGGTCTCACGACGTAGTCCTCAAGGAATGGACCTGCTTGGATTGTCAGCTTGAATGCTTGGTAAGATATCGACACATAGTTAAGCAATTAGTCTTGGGATCCGATCAATAACCTAACCATGATGCAGTCGCATCTTAACTTAGGCGTTGCACTAGCGGTTGGTGATGGCCGTGGCGTTAGTTGTTAAGGCTAAAGGCTTCCACCATGTTCTGGAGCGTCAGCTTTTTGTGAAGTACGGGTAATGATGGAAGCCGAGAAGCCTCCAGGGCCTGAACTCTGGCTCCGGATTTCCTTCGTTGCAAGGTGAAGGTGCTCTAAAGATGGTGGTTCTGTAGGATGCTGTGAAGATGATGCCGGTGCAGAGACTTTAGGGGATTTGATCGGGTCATGAGATTGTCGGGCTGGTGTGACAATCCGTAGAGGGTTGCCCTAAGACCGGGTACCTGCTAGATTCTTCTTGACATCAGATACGAGCTAGCAGGCCCGAATTGTTGCTCAATGTTTCATGCCTGGTCTGCCTAGTGCTACCGGGAGGTTAGAGGTTTCTGAGACCCAAGGTTTTGGGTTTGGGTCCTTCTCGTGGAGAGGTGTATGTTCCTTCTTAGAATGGTTGCCCATGGCTTTGGGGTCCCATGTTTATACGATCCTCCTTAGAGGAGGAGAAGTTGTGGCTGGTCAAAGTGCTCATGCAACGGGCGTAGCTGGTGTAAACGGGCAAGCAATGCCAGTTGTGGTGGAGAATCAGGAAGCCCAGCTGGTGGCAAAGTCATAGGGGAAGACAGATAGGATGAGGCTGCAATACAAGGTGCCCGGGCAAAGTCTAGTCAGGATGCCCAGGAGAATTCTGCTGCCGTGGTGGCGAGGAGGTAGGCCGATGCTGAGGCGGAGAAGGAGAGGGCCACTGAGTAGGCTAGGAATAAGGAGAGCCGCCGGTGACGCCCGCTAGAAGAGGGCGAGAGGACCCTTAGCACACTTGTAGCGGATGCCATTATGTGGCTCCGGGCCAGGTACTTAGCTGATTAGAAGACTGCCGAAGATGCTGAGAAGAGAGCGGAGTTAGGCGCCAAGAAGGCTTGGGGAGACACCCATGTTGGATTGGTCCTTGCTTCTTACATCGTCCCTAAGTCGTTTCCATGTGTTGCTCTCGGGGAGGCTATGATGATTACAAGCGGCGAGGATGATGGCGGAAGGCGCGCATCGATGCCTCATGAATCCATTACTCTTGTGTGGAGTAGAGGAGGAGGGAGCGGTTCTAGAAGGAAAGGGCTCGTCATTGGTGGTGACCTGCCTGTATCGAACTTGTATAGACGAAAGAAAAGAAAAGGATGAGTAGCATCAGTAATTGTTAAAGGAATTAAAGATGCCTTGGGTTAAGTGAACCAATAGTATATGCGAGTGCGATCCTCGCTTTTGGTCCTCAAAGACATGGTGTGGTATTCATGAATACCCTGTCATCAGAGAGAAGAGATGTTAGACATGTAGTCTGTTTAATGTGTGCGTGAAATGGAAAATGAATTAGTAAAGATCGCATTTTAACTATTTGGATGTTCCTCCCATATTTTCAGGCGTCCCGTACTTGCATGGGCATACTTATCGTTACATTTAATAAAAAAGCGATTGTGAGTGTTGTGCCCCAGGCTGGTGATTTCACGGGGTGTGATTGAGTGCCACGCTCTGGGTTGTAGTTCCAAAGGGGCGGAATTGAGTACTGCGCTCTGGATTGTTGTTCCAGAGGGGTGAGAAAAAGTACCGCGCTCTGTGTTGTTGTTCTAGAGGGGTGAGAAAGAGCGCAGGCTTCTAGTAAGTTTCCTTCAGCTTAGGAAACCCGTAGTTTGTGAAGCCCGGCTAGAGCGCCTGCTGTTTTTTCTTGGGTCGCCCAGGATTAAACTCAGGAGTAGCGGAGGCGTATGACGTCGCGTTATGCGGTCCGTCCAGAGGGTGGCTCTCCCATCGTTCATCGGGTTCGAGCGTGTGACGGCGTCCTTTATTCGCCGGAGAAAAGCTCTGATCATCAGCTCATAAGGTCCGATCGTGGCCATGAGCTGCACCTAAGCCTTTAGGGCTTCGGGGAAACGATTTAACGTCGGTCTCAGTGCTGTGCCGAGATTCAACAGGTACTCGTAGCCAGAGGGAAGTGTACATCGCTCCCGGCTGTATGTTGGGCGGCCCCAAGTCGTGTGAGACTTGGGCGAACGATTCGAGTTAGAGATTATTTATACTCGGTCGCGCCTCGGGCCGGAGACTCGAGTGGCGTGGCCGGCTCCCGTGCTCGGGGTGTCGGTCGTTGCCAATGTGATTAGGCCGCAGCGTTGGTTCGCGGTTGAGACGGCGGTGCCGACCCCAATGTTAGGGGCGGGTACAACGGTCGGAAGTTTGAGTGCAAGCTGGTTGTTAGGATTAACCAAACATGTCATGCATGGAGCAAACATGGAAGGGAGACATGAAACTGAACATCACTTCTACGGATATCTCTGGTAGTAGTAGCCTTTGCAATGCCTCGAATTGTAGGAAAGCAAAACATTGTTAAAAGGCCTAAATTGATTGTACACTAAGTTATGTAGAGTAGAGGTGAAGATGTTCGTTGTTCCATGCCCTTGGAAGTTCGGCTCCGTCCATGGTTGAGGGTTTGAAAGTTCCATCGCTGAGCTTCCGTTTTATGAGTGTAGGCCTTCCTATCAAGGGGCGAGGCCCTGCTGGTGGAGGAAGGACCCGTTGTAAGACGAGGTTGCCGATGTTGAGGTCCTTATGGCGGACTCTGGAGTTGAAGTATCGGGGTACTCGTTGCTGATTAAAGCTTGATCCAAGGGACCGGTTCCCGGGTCGGAGATGTTGATCCAGTGCAGCGCGCCCATGTATACGAATTAGTCGTAATGGTTGACTATAGGTTGGACAAAAGCCATTTGGAAGGCTTACAGCACATGAGGCCTGATATCAACTAGATCGGCACAAAAGGCGACCCACGTGAGGCGAGTTGTGAGGCATGGATGCTTATTGTTGCCATAATCCTGATGAGCCCGGGGGATGATCTTGTGGGATTAATTGTCGGTCGAAGTTATGTTTAGTGGGAATCTTTGATGAGCGTTGAGTGGCTCGGAGACCCTATGTAGTGCGGACATCCGATGAGCGTCGAGTGCCTCGAAGGTTCCGCGTAGTGGGATCCCTCGATGAGCGTCGAGTGGCTCGGAGATTCTGTGCAATGGGAATCTTTGATGAGCGTTGGGTGGCTCGGAGTTTCCATGCGGACGAGTTCCTCAATGTTGTTCTGCAAGTGGCGAAACATGTTCGTGTTGTATCTGCGGATGGTGTAGAACTGACAATATCTTGTAGAGTCCCTTAGTGCGCTCATCGGACATTTAGGTCCTGGCCTTTTGCATGGTTGGGGATTGCAGGCTGCGAGATGGATTTTCCCGGGGTGTCCCTGAAAGCAGTATAGCTGCGGAAAGAAGGAAGTCAAAGGCGCTTCCCTTTATTGTTGCGACAACCTTTGACGCTGCCGGCGTGATCAAGATTGTGCAGGGTGGTGGAATCGGAGTTGTTGGAGTTCTGGGCGCCATCACGAGGTAGGATGTTGAGGGTAGGAGCTTGATTCCTTCATGCTAGATTTTGGCACAGGAAGTAGTCGGCATTCGTGTGGAAGATCTTCTGAATCCTTGATTTTTTTTTATCGGTCCATGCCCCAAGTTTAGAACCAGGTGGCATGCCCTTTGTAAGCTACACGAGCGTGACTTGAGGAGTGGGTTCCTTGACTTCGACAAAGGAGGTGTTGGATTTTGCAAGGTGGCCTTTAAGAGTTCACAGATGCCTTGATAACCGTTCGAGACTAAGAAGGTGGCTCTGGGTATCACGACGTGCATCCTGGATTATAGACCATTTTTTTTGGCGATTTAGTCGAGAGTTGAGATAGTTCATGGTGGAAGTCGAGGGAACCATAATAGAGCCGTCTTGGATAAGGACGGGGAACTACTTGCATTTTACGGCGTTGGCATGTATGAGTGCTGGCGCCACCGGCGCCATTTGGTATTATGGCTAGCCGAAGTGAATGGGTTACACCTCGTACTACTTTCGCAGACGCCGTGGGTTTGCCCCCGCGATTCCCTTACGATCCATGGATTGTGTCGGCGACAATCGGAGGTTGGGCTCCCGCCGCATTATAGAGGTCGTGATCTAGTCCTGGACTTTGGAGCCTAGCGCACCTTCTTGGCGGAAGGCCTTTGGTAATCCGGGAGTCTCCAACTTTGGTTGCATGATGTTGTGGAAGTCAGTTGAATTGAACTTGGGCCCAGTTGGATGCTAGAAGCGTAGGCAATAAGTATGGACTCATAGCAGTTTGAGTTCGCCTGGCGGAGTCTTGAGCGTCAAAGTCGTGGACGGCCGGGATGACGCGTTCCATTTCTCGTGGTGACCCTGATATTGTCGAGGGTAGAGATCAGTCGTGCCTTCATGGAATGCCCCATGTGGTGTGTTGGAGTGTCAGGGCCACTCAGCTTTGCATGCGATCCTAGCGAGTGGATAATTTCTGGAGTGTACCGACGGATGACACCTACGATCTCTGGCCCATTTTCGATAGCAAGCAATTGATTTCGAATGCCCACAGTGGCACTGGTGCCCCTTGTGCTTACGTCCAAGTTGGGAATCGGCTGATTGAGAGGAAAGTCTTGTTGGTTTCCAACTAGAGGGGCCACATCGAGCGTAATTCTGACTCATGAAACCATGGGATGAGTACCATCCAAAGCTGCGCACGTTGGTGCTTGAGCAAAATTTCCAACTGCAAAGCCTGACCAATCGAAGCCCATCGAGCTGGAGCGATGTCAGGATTAGGAGTGCCCCCGAGTGTAGCGGGACCGACACCATTTCGAGGAGTGGCGTCGGCTAGTCGGTTAGTTTGCGGGGCTACCCCCAAGTCCTGGGTCGATGGTGGAGGAGCATCGTTACTTGCCTCCGTAATGTATGCTTGGCCAGTCGGATCTGAAGTGCTTCATATCTGGCGAGGAAGGTATTGAAAGCTTCCTCCTACCGCTCGAGTCAAGCTTTCAAATCGGTGGCAGGATTCTTGATCATTCTTTTGATGCTCCCCTCGAGTGACGTAATTCGATGGAGGTCTGATTTTGATATAGCTGTCGAGTTTGGGCGAGCTGGTATGCACCCGGATTCGAAGGTACTTTGGTATGACGAGTTGCTGGAAGAGCGAGACTTTGGTTGCGAGCGGCGACAGTTGGGCTCTTCCGAGTAGAAGGTTGGTTACACGAACCCGGTTTGTTACCGTGTTCCTTGGCCATAAGTGATGATTGTTTGATCATCATTTCCTTTATATTATTGTAGCTGTAGCCATGTGAATGTTGGAGTGGATGGCGATGTTTTTAATGAGGCTGAATCTCCTTCCTCGCCGTGGGCCATTAGCTTCGAAAGAGAAAATTTCTCATGCAGTATGCCGCTAGCGGGCGCGGTTCTAAGCAAGCTGATGTAGAACGACGATGCGTTTAAATTTTTTTTAAGTTGGCGCATAAGGTTGATGTTGATCTTCAACGCCTAGCGCGAGAGCTGCATTCTCATATTTCTTATTAAGCGTGTGAATCTGTGCTTGAGCCGCAAGAGCTTCGGGGTCCACAAGTGGAAGGAGATCCGTTTCCAGTGGGTCCTCCGCCACTCGGGGCGGGTGATAGGTACCAGAGTCAATTGCGGCCAATGTTAGGTTTTGCCGGAATTCCGCTTAGTGCCGGCAAGAGTCATGATGCTTTTTGGACGTACTGCTCAAGGCGCTTCTCGCGGACAAGCCTTTCGATTACATCTTCGAATTGATGGAAATTATTGGTATTGTGCCCGTACATGTTGTGGTATCGACAGTACTTGTCGGTCTTCCTCTCATGATTAGTGGACTCCCTGTTGTATGGTTTCTTGTATTGAGGCGTGTTGCACATTTGCCGGTAGATTGTTTCCAAATCTTCATTCAGCGGGGTGTAGATCTTGTATGTCCGGTGAGAGCTGGGCTTTCTGGGTTCTGTAGAAACTTGGTCGTTGTTGCGACCGCCTTGCCTACTGCTATTCGGTCTTTATTTGTAGGGGCCTGCCCCCGTGTCCTTATCAAAGAGCTTTACTATCTGTTTCCCTTTGACGTTGTCATTTATGGCACCCGCATGTGGATTGTTGGAAAGACCGTCCTTGGGGAGTCGGTTTCATCTCACCTCTTCTTGACATAAGTATTGCCTAAGCTTTTCATGGAAAGCATCGAGGTTTTTTGGATGCTTCTGATCGATCCATGCCCCGAATTCGGAAGTAGGGAGGACACCTTTGGCTAGTTGACAGAGTACGATGCAAGGATCTGGATCCTTGACCTCGGCGAGCGCGACATTGAACTGGGTGAGATAGCTTTTTAGCGACTCGGTGGGTCCTTGGCATAGGTTATACAAGGTAAGGGCATTCTTCGAAGTCGGGATGTGCACTCTGAATTGCTTGACCAATTCTGCTGCTAATTGGCTGAAGTTGTTAATGGAATCGAGAGGGAGGTGAGATAACCATAACAAAGCGGTTCCTGATAAGAAGACTGGGAAGCACTTACATTTGACCGGATCATTGCCCCGGCTCGAGTCCATTTGCCATTCATATTGATTTAAGAAGGTACAGGGGTTGGTTGTGCCATCATAGAGCGGCATCTGTGGCATGCTGATGCGGCGTGGCCATTCAGCTTCATTTACCCTCCTGGTGAAGGGGTTGCGCCTAATGTGCGCTTCCCATGAATCATGCATGTTTCCTTGCCTCTCACTCATGATCCTTCGGACCATGTCAGGAAGGTATGTTGGATGGGGATCCACCATCGGGACCCATGGGTTTTGGCGAGGTTCTGGGGTCCTATTGCGAGGGCGTTTCCTATGATGGACGTCCGGATTGTCTTCCTCCATGTTCTCGACATCTATAAGCGGACCTTGATGAAGAGCGGATAGATGCGGGTCCTATTCTGGAAGAGCGCGGGCCTTTGGAATAGCGCGCCCATCATCCTGATTAGCGGTCATTGAGTTCTGTCGAGGAAGAGGTTGGTTCGTAGGATCTGGTCCATTATTGATAACTAGGCGAGAACGATCCCGAGGCTGGGCGTCCTCGCCGTAGGTAACTGTGGTCCGGTCGTCGTTGCCGTTGGCGTATCCATTGCCATTGTCGAGGGCATTAGTTCAGACGGCGACGTTGTTGATGAGACTAAACATTCTTCTTTGGTATGGGCCCCTTGACTCAGAAGAGGAAGTTTCCGATGTTGGTGGCCGAGGTCGAGCATTGTTCCGAGCTAGTTGTAGTTGAGCGACGACGCACTGACTTTAGTTAAGTTGGCGCACAAGGTCGATGTTATTCCTTAGCGCTTGATTGAGCTCGACGGTCGTATTATCATATTTTTCACTAAGCATACGGATTTGCGCTTGTGTTGCGGGCGCTTCGGGGTCCAGAATAGGAGGTTCAGTTTCATTAGTGTCGAGATGTCTGCCGGTTGAGGTTGTCGAGATGTACCGGCCTCGGCTGCGGCTGAAGAGCCGATCATAGCGTTTTTTGACTTCTTTACCATCGTATGTGGACTCGATAGCAGGTTAATCAAGGAACCTTAAGCTTGACGAAGTCGAGATGGTAATGTGCAAGAAAGACACAATATCCGAGTTTTCTCAGTGAAAGCACCAAATGTAGACGGCAAAAAATGTCGCAAACACCAAAGATTCCTAATTACTAGGAATTATAAATATGGTCGCACAAACAAGAACATATTATAGAACATAAACAGTAAATAACACAAGAGATTTATAGTGGTTCGGCCTCAGTGAGGGCCTACGTCCACTTTGAAGAGTCGGAGGAATTTTATTGATCACTTGAAAGATTACAAGGTTGAGATCCTCTCATTACAATCATTGACTATGATATATGAAGCTACAATAGTCATATTTGCAAGAAATAGTAAGATGGACAAGTTTGCCCTTCTTCTTCCTCAAAGAAGAGATGCCATTAATGAAGCTTTATGGAGGTCTCAAAGCCCAAGCATCTCTCCCCTATGAAGTGTGAGGTAGTGGGGTATTTATAGGAAGTGGTTACGTAGGAGTAGGTAGAAATGGGGACCACATGCATAAAATTCGTACCCAGCAGGCCTGCATACCAGAAATTCGCACCCCTTGGACGGGGGTACGAAATTTCGAACCTCACCTGGAGGTTCGAAATTTCGAACCTCTCCTAGAGGTTCGAGTTTTCGTACCCCTAGGGTGGTTCGAAATTTCGTACCCCCTGATGGGGTACGAAATTTCGAACCCCACCTGGGGTACGAAATTGATGAGGAGGAAGCTGGACTTCTTGGTGCTGAATCCTTGTCGTTTTTAGGGTGTCGAAGTTCCTCAACTGGAAGTGAAGGAATTCACCATTTTGCTGGTCCGGAGTGAAGGAATCTGAGCTTCCGGCATGGAGAAAATTGGATGAATCAGGTGGTGCCCACAGTTTAGGTCGATCGCCGCCGGGACTATGGGGCCCTGGACCCCCACCGGCGCTGCGCCCGGACCTGCTTGACGGCTCGCCTTCAGCTCGGATGCGGACGGATACTAATGGAGGTTGCGTCTGAGGGATGCGACATCCTGCTAGTGGCCAGACTCAAATCTTCTGATACTGGCCCCTGGATGATATTGGCGACACCTCCGGGCTGTAATATAATGCAATATGTTGAGTCGAGTGTGTCTTGAGTACTTTTGGTGACCGGACCAAAAGGCCGGTTGACATTTGCCCCCCAAAGTACGTCTTGTCTTAACATGATGTGCTTTGGAATGAAAGTTGAGATGACAGTTGGGTTGCAGATTTATCCTGCAAGTTATAGGAAAGACATGTTAGTTAGCGGGCACGCTCGTTAGGGAATTGTGAGCGAGTCGTTGTTGGTTTGGTGTCGCACTCGCATTGCTTAGTAGCCGCATAGTGTCGTCGTCGTGCGTTTTAGGCAACTTGACACTTGCGGGGGACGTGCGTACGCGGGCACTTTGATGATTGAGCATTTGGTGAGTATGCGAGCGGTCGTTGAGTCGTGATTGACTTGGTAGCCAGTGCTTCAAAGATAAGTGGATGTAGCCATATTTAGGTGTACGATCTCGAATTCTGACCTTGGAACCTTCGTTTGGGGCATCCCGATCCCCTGGCTGTAGTTACTTCCTTTCTCCTCTTCTCCGGATAGAAAATCATTGTAGGGCTTGGAGGATGCCAAAATACTTCTTTTGTACTTTGGTTGTTCGAGGTATTGTTAGGTTTTTGGGAGAAGGGAAGAGAGATGTGGAAAGTAAGAGGGCTTTCGGATCTGGTACCCAAGAACGTGGAGCGGCGGATCTTGGGAAACATGATTAGGAATTTGGATAAAGGTTTCCAAGCATGTGCGAATACGGGATCGGGCTTTGTGTCCCAAATGCTTATTAAAGCTTTCACGCTCTTTAGGGGTTCGAATCCTGGTTGAGGAGATGACAACTAAGCCGACGCGCGGGAGCATGAGACATAACTTCGCACTCCCACGACTTTGTCGAACCCTGTCTTCGATCTTGAGTTTGTAAATTTGAACCTTTGCATGGCGCCATATGAGCGAACAGTGATTAGTGATTTTTGGTCTCGCGACATAGTCCTCAAGGAATGGACCTGCTTGGATTGTCAGCTTGAATGCTTGGTAAGATATCGACACATAGTTAAGCGGTTTGTCTTGGGATCCGATCAATAACCTAACCATGATGCGGTCGCATCTTAACTTAGGCGTTGCACTGGCGGTTGGTGATGGACGTGGCGTTAGTTGTTAAGGCTAAAGGCTACCACCATGTTCCATAGCGTCAGCTTTTTCTGGAGTCCGGGTAATGATGGAAGTCGAGAAGCCTCCAGGGCCTGAACTCTGGCTCCGGATTTCCTTCGTTGCAAGGTGAAGGTGCTCTAAAGATGGTGGTTCCATCGGATGCTGTGAAGATGATGTCGGTGCAGAGACTTTAGGGGATTTGATCAGGTCACGAGATTGTCGGGCTAGTGTGACAATCCGTAGAGGGTTGCCCCAGGCCTGGGTACCTGCTAGATTCTTCTCGACGTTCGATACGAGCTAGCAGGCTCGGATCGTTGCTCAATGTTTCATGCCTGGTCTGCCTAGTGCTACCGGGAGGTTAGAGGTTTTCGAGAGCCAAGGTTTTGGGTTCAGGTCCTTCTCGTGGCGAGGTGTATGTTCCTCCTTAGAATGGTTGCCCCCCATGGCTGTAGCGATGGAAATGCCAACGCGGTAGCTGGTGGAGATCCTCCTCAGGTCCTGCGATGAGTAAACCGGTGGGGAAAGGGGTAGGAGACTTCCCCCATGCTCGTGTACTTGCCCTTTGAGCGGAGGTGACGCCAGGCTTTGCCCTCTTACTTTCTCAAGCGTTCGGGTCCCAGTTATAGTCATAGCGGGAACAATCTGGAGAAGTAGGAGAACCCATGGCTTTGGGGTCCCATGTTTATACGATCCTCCTTAGAGGAGGAGAAGTTATGGCTGGTCGAAGTGCTCATGCAACGGGCGTAGCTGGTGTAAACGAGCAAGAAATGCCAGCTGGGGTGGAGAATCAGGAAGCCCAGCTGGTGGCAAAGTCGTAGGGGAAGACGGACAGGATGAGGCTGCCATACAAGGTGCCCGGGCAAAGTCTAGTCAGGATGCCCAGGAGAAATCTGCTGCCGTGGTGGCGAGGAGGTAGGCCGATGCTGAGGCGGAGAAGGAGATGGCCACTGAATAGGCTAGGAATAAGGAGAGCCGCCGGTGACGCCCGCTAGAAGAGGGCGAGAGGACCCTTAGCACACTTGTAGCGGATGCCATTATGTGGCTCCGGGCCAGGCACTTAGTTGATCAGAAGACTGCCGAAGATGCTGAGAAGAGAGCGGAGTTAGGCGCCAAGAAGGCTTGGGGAGACACCCATGCTGGATTGGTCCTTGCGTCTTACATCGTTTCTAAGTCGTTGCCATGTGTTGCTCTCGGGGAGGCTATGATGATTACAACCGGCGAGGATGATGGCAGAAGGCGCACATCGATGCCTCATGAATCCATTACTCTTGTGTGGAGTAGAGGAGGAGGGAGCGGTTCTAGAAGGAAAGGGCCCGTCATTGGTGGTGACCTGCCTGTATCGAACCTGTATAGACGAAAGAAAAGAAAAGAAAAGAAAAGGATGAGTAGCATCAGTAATTGTTAAAGGAATTAAAGATGCCTTGGGTTAAGTGAACCAATAGTATATGCGAGTGCAGTCCTCGCTTTTGGTCCTTAAATAGGCAAGACTCCTCCTGATACCGACATGATAAATAGAAATATAACAGATTACTGACATGAATTAGATCAACTAACAATGGCAGGACTGACATGATAAATAGGTATAGGCTTAGATCTAAATCATAGTAACGTTAGAATAACTTAAATACACAGGATATAGCAGATCTGATATGATTTAGATAGTCACAGGCTTAGATCCAAATTATAGTCATGTCGAGATTAAGTTTTAAGTATTTAGATCTAAAATTAACATAGACTCACTGTGATTGATCTAAGAAATAGAAGAGGGGTTGCAGATGTTGAATCACATATCTCTAAACTTGAATAACTCTAGTTGATTGTGGAAGAAGAAAAGACTTGATTTAATCATTGGTGTCTATTTTGACTAGAATTCCGAGACGAACGCAATGGTGCAGTACTTTTCCCTTAATTATGAATATTTAATTAAGTATCCTTTAATCTATCATCTTTAGCGTTGTTAAAATAAAGGGGTGTTACATTCTCCCCTACTCAAAGGATTACGTCCCCGAAATCTCGAAGTTAAGAAGAATGTATATCCTAACATCCACATCCATCTACTCATCCACCAATCACAGGCATCCATTGTCCTTAAAGGCTTCTAATACTTATATGAACATATGTAAAGGTGTGTGTATATGTCCCAATACTAATGCAAAAGATCAGGCGGTCTACTGATTAAGTCGACCTCCTTAATGCAATGTATGTTAGTGTCGTAAATCCATCATGTATGCAAATAATCCTATTGCAATATGTAAGTTCGATATGTGTGCACAATCATTCGTCCAAATGCAACATCCATATGATGATACATCCATTTCCATCCATAAAAAGAAGAAAAATGCATACACATCCATATGCAGTATGAGAGTGATTGAGTCGATCTAGTGCCTAATGTGTGCGTATATGCATCCACGAGCAACCACTAGCAAACACTTGCATCCACTTATATCCATCAAATATAACATGTCTCAAACACATGTTTACATTCATGGGATTCCTACCCAAAGTTCGAAGATTCGATCGATAGGATATACTTAAATGATAGAAATAAGCATGAATAAAAGCTTTGGAAAGGAATGTAAGAACATACCCTTGAAAAGAAAAGGGTATGAAGCGCGAATATTGTCTTCGGATAGTCTCTCTGGTAGCTTTACTCTATAGGCCATTTGGCCAATCCTTTCTGTTATGGGAAATGGTCCTACAAATCTTGGTGCCAATTTCCCTACAGATCCAAAGCGAACCACATTCCTTGATGGTGATACCTTAATGAAAACCATGTCTCCCACCTCAAATTCAATGTTAGTCCTTCTCATGTCTACGTAGGATTTCTGCCTATCCTGAGTTGTCTTCATTCGCCGTCTAATAAGATCAATCTTTTCGGAAGTTTCTCTAACCATATCTGGCCCAAGTAGAAGTTTTTCTGTAGACTCCCACCAATAAGTCGTAATCTATAGAGTCGCCCGTACAATGCTTTGAAGGGTGCCATGCCAATGCTAGCTTGATAACTGTTGTTGTAAGCGAACCCTACTAAAGGAAGGTGCTCTTCCCAAGTTCGTCCGAAGTCTAGGATACATAGTCTTAAAAGATCCTCAAGAACTCTGTTCACCCTTTTTGTCTGGCCATCAGTCTAAGGGTGATAAGCGGTGCTCAAACACAACTGTGTACCTAATGCTTCTTGCATACACCTCCAAAATTCACTGGTAAAAATGGGGTCATGATCACTTACGATACTGGAAGGTACTGCATGAAGACATACTATCTCACGAACGTAAATTGCTGCCAAACATGTTGTCGTCCTCTTACTTTTAACTGGAATTAAATGAGCGCTCTTAGTAAGTCTGTCTACTACAACCCAAACACTGGTGTTGCCTTTCCTTGATCTAGGCAAACCATTGATGAAATCCATAGAGACGCTCCCCCACTTCCACTGTGCGGCCTCCAAAGGATGAAGTAAAGCACCGGGCTTCTTTTGCCCGGCTTTGACTTGCTGGCAAATCAAACATTGAGAAACAAACTCCACCACATCTTTCTTCATCCCAGTCCAAAATAAAATCCTCTTCATATATCTATACATCTTATCACTTGGATGAATAGTCATCTTAGAATGATGGGCTTCCTCTAGGACTGTCTTCAACAAACTCCCAACTTGGGGAACACAAAGCCTTCCATCTCGTCGCAACCACCCTTTATCGTCTGTAGAATATCTACTGAGGTGACTAGAAGTCTCCCCTTTACTAAGCCTATCCAAGATTTCTAAAATCTGTGGATCCTCTTCCTGCGAAGCTCCTGTCTAATCCATAAGAGTAGGTTGCACCTTCAGTGATGCTAATAAGCCAGGCAAAAACTCGGTGGAGGGTCTAAAGTCAAAAGTCGATATAAACTCCAAGCTTTTCCTCTCCACAAACAGAGGACTTAAGGCCATCCTCTGCCTACTCAGTGCGTTTGCCACCACATTACCCTTGCCAGGGGTATAATCAATATTGAAATCATAAGATGCTAGGAACTCCATCCATCTTTGTTGCCTTAAATTAAGGTCCTTCTACGAGAACATGTACTTGAGAGATTTATGATCGGTGTACAACTCGAACTTCTCTCCAAATGGATAATGGCACCAAGTCTTAAGCACGAATACTATGGCAGCTAATTCTAAGTCATGGGGAGGGTAGTTCTTCTCATGAACTCTTAGTTGTCTACCCCCATAACATACTACCCTTCCCTCTTGCATCGGAACCTCACCAAGCCCTGTACCACATGCATCAGTGTATACTGTAAACACTTTGTTCCCATCGGGCAAGGTCAAGACTAGGGCTATTGTCAGAGCCCTCTTCAATCATTGGAAAGCAACATCATAATCTATATCCCACAAAAATGTCAGATTCTTCTTTAGCAACCTGGTGAGTGGGGCGGATATCTTTGCGAAGTCCTTAATGAACTTCCTATAATAGCCTGCCAATCCAAGAAAACTTCTCACCTCCGTTGCATTCTTTGGTATTTTCCAATCTTGAACTGCAACTACCTTTGAGGGATCTACTGCTATCCCATCTTTAGAGACCACATGCCCTAGAAATCTCACATTTTTTATCCAAAAATGGAATTTGGAGAATTTTGCCTTAAGCTGATGCGCACGGAGAGTTTTCAAAACTTCCTTTATATGTAAGGCATGCTCTTCCTCACTCTTCGAGAAAATTAAGATGTCATCAACAAAGACCACGACAAAATTATTTAGAAACTCCTGAAACACTCTACTCATCAGATCAACAAAATAGGCGGGTTCATTCATCAACCCAAAAAGCATCACGAGCCATTCAAAGAAACCATCTGGAGTTCTAAAAGCGGTCTTGTCTATACTGACCTCGGCCACCCATAACTAATGAAACCCCTGTAGACAAGTCTAATTAAGAGAAAACTGATACCAACAAACTGGTCAAATAGATCATCTATCCTAGGGAATGGATGTCTGTTCTTCTTGGTGGGTTTATTCAACTCTCTATAGTCTACACATAATGAAGCGAACAATCCGCCTTAGTCAAATACCACCGGATCACCCCATTCAGATATGCTTCGCCTAATAAACCCTTTCTCAAGTAGTTCCCCTACTTCTTACTAAGCTCCCTCCTTTCACTTGGAGCCATATAGCGCACATGCAATGTAACTAGCTTTGCATTGTCCACCAAGTATATACGAAAATTGATCTCACGCCTCGGAAGTAATCCCCGAACCTAATCAAAAACATCAGGATACTCACAGACTACTGGTACAGATCGCAGATCATCGATAGATGCATCAAGTGTCTAGGAATCTAAGCATAACAGACCCCTTTGGGTCACAAGAAATCTCGAGGGTCCTCTCATGGCAAGTCAAAAGTCTAACGACCCTCCTCTCACAATCCAGAATGGCACCATACATAGCTAGCCATTCCATCCCTAGAATCAAACCATAGCCCATGAAACCAAGCACATATGCATTGCATTCAAATTACCTAACACCGATATTCTCAAACTCCGACAAATCATAGATAAATGAGGCATATCACAAATGGGGTTTGAGACAACAATGGATCCATTACCATACTAGTACTAAGGTGTAGAGACTCAACCACATAATCAAATATAAAAGAATGTGAAGTGCCATAATCAAAAAGAATTCTAACTGGATGATTGGAAAGAGAAATTAAACCTTTAATGGAAACTTTTCCACCTCTATCTGGAGCACTGGTCACGAGAGCATGCACCTGCCCTCCAGAAGCTCCTGCCCTTTGACCTTGTCCTTGCCTCTTCGGACACTCCTTAGAAAAGTGTCCGACCTCTCCACAGCTGAAGCAAGCATTCTTCCTTCTTTCGCAGTCCTTGAACAAATGACCCTCGCATCCACAATTATGGAACTTCCTCTTATCCTTATCTTTGTCGTTCTTTCCGCTCTTCTTTTGTTGTTGTTGTTGTTGTCCTTCCTTTGGCCATGCTTTCTTATTTTGTGTTTCCACCTCCTCAGTTTCTTTCTTTTCGCCTATGTCTTCCTCAACATCAATTCCATATCAGCGAGCCTCTCAAAAGTTGCTCCTATCGGAGTATGAGACATAGCTAACCCATGGAGGGGTTTATTCAATCCTCTATCAAACCACAAATCTTTCTTATGCGGAGTATCCACTAGCTTCAACCTAAACCTTGCCAGTTGATTGAACTTGTTGACATACTCTTTGGCAGTCATTCCTCCTTTCTTGAGTGCCAAAAACCTTTCTATTTGCATACTTTTCTCAACTTGAGAAAGAAACTTCATTTCAAACCTTTGCCAAAAATTATCCCAAGTCTCCACTGGACGGCCTGCTTGCGTCACTTCCCACCAGAATAAAGCCTCATCTTTCAGCAGCCAAGAGGCTAACTGAATCTTCCTACAATCGTCAACTTCAAAAATTCCAAACAAATCCTCCTTCTCTTTAAGCCAATTCCTTGCCTCTACGAAAGTTTCGGTTCCTCGGAATGGTTTCCTCCCATATTAAAGAAATATTTGCAGACCTTAGAGAAATTATCTACTCGAGGAGGAGGAGGATGAGGAACATCGGGTGCCGCTGGGGGAGAAACGTTTGCTGGACCACCGACAGGCGTCGTGGCCTCTAGATACCTACGGAACCAGCCCGGTATCGTAACGCCCTCGGGAATATTAGGTTTCCCAGACATGCTGAAAAGAAAAGGAAAAGGGATTCAAACAGAAAATCGAAAGATATTACATATGGCTTTAGGGAATATGTTTTTCAAAATAGACTTTCCTTTTGAAAATGCTTTCTTTTAAAACCTTTCTGAAAATAATTTTTAAAATCTTTTATCCAATCTAGTAACCTTTAGCTCTGATACCAAGTGTGACACCCTACGTCCGTTAATGTCACTCATTAAGAGAATTCATTAAGTTTCATGACGCGTTATAGGTAAAAAGAAATAGAAACATTACACGACAAATATAAAACAGTAGCGGAATTTAAAATTTTATTAAGTAGAAAACATCGTAGTTCAAAACAAAGTTACATCATATGTCTGAAATGCATAAAACCGAGTACATCATTGGAACTTATGTTTTGTACTTAAAACATCAGAGTACAATAATAAAAGAAGCATAATCCCCAAAACATAGCCATAGTAGAGAGATATGAAATCAAGCAGTAAATCTATGCAGCTCCAAGCAGGATGAAAGCAGAATCTTGATCAAGCTTGAGTATTCCCACTCTGAGAACTTGTAGGGGGAAACGGAAGAGAAAGAAGAGGAAACAAAATGGGTCAGACATAAAGTCTGGCGAGTCCAGTTACTTTTAGCATATAAATAAGTAAAAGTATCATGATAGGCATATAACATGGATAAGAGAGATAACATCATAAATGTGACGGCCCGCCCTGCACCAACCGACATTTACTCCAAAGGTGCGTTGTACACATGTCCAGCTAGCACGGGACGGTCGTCAGAAGAAATGAAAGAAGACGAAGAATCAGCAAAGAACCTGTAGAATGTCTCACATCGCATGGAACACAATATAATAACAACATACTTGACATAAAACAGGTGAGACAGTGCATAAGCTGAAAACAAACTAACATGTAGCGGAAAATCCAAGTACAGCTTATGATCCAAAGCCAACATTATTACAACTTTTAAAACTATCTCAAAAGCAAAAGCAAGATAAGAGAGGTACACTACTAATGCCCAAGTAGCGACTACCAACGACACAGGGAGAATATCTATATATCATACGTGGAAGCCTCCGAATCGGCTACTCGTGCACCACCAGCTAACCTATCTCTAGTCTGCTCGTGTGAGCACCCAGAGTAATAAGAAGAGACATAAAACTCTGGGTCAGACAAAAAGTCTAGTATGAGCGATAAGCATCTAAACAGAACAATAACAGGTATACTAAACCATACCTGAACCTGGACCTGCAACCAAAGAGTTAGCACTACATACTGTACAACACTCTAATGCGCCATTTCAAATGGTGTAAAGGTAACGGGGGTGGGGGTGTGCATGTCATGGTGATGGCAAACAAGTCAATCATAGCAACCATCCTCACATCTCTCACTCAGTGCGTAAAGCGTACGATATTCACCACTTCGATCACCTCAACACCTTGCTATGATCACTTTGCCCCATGATGTCACAAATGGCTTCACTGCACTGATACATAGCCACTAATCCTTCGCTATATCCACTTGCCCCATGGAGTTATTCACCCCATCTGCGCTGGCTCATAGCCTTACTAGCTCTTTACTATGTCCACTTGCCCCATGGAGTTGTTCACCCCATCTGCGATGGCTCATAGTCCTACTAATCCTTTACTATGTCCACTTTGCCCCTCGAGTCATGACGACTCTACTGCACTGGCTCATAGTCTTACTACGATCACTTTGCCCCCTCGAGTCATAGTGACTCTACTGCACTGATAACGTAGTCCTATCATTCATGGTGAATCGAAGTTATGAACGTCGACAACTCCTTAGGACACGTCCCGCAGCAAAGCCCAACCATGAAGTGAACTCATTGATCCACAACTGGATCCTGAGCTCTAACTTCCATTTGGACTACCTTTGCATCTCGGATTATTGGTCATCACCGGATCGGTTCGGATCAGAATGCTCTTTCTTCCCTGGATCGGATCGAGTTTTCCAGCACGCCACGGTTCGGATCGTCAACACCCCCAGCGGGTCAGGTCGTGCTCCTCCAGCTCGTGGCTCCTCCTGGTTCGGATCGGCGTCATCACATCGGATCAGCTCGTGGTGCTTCCCTTCGGTCGTGATGCTCCTCCCCCTTCAGATCGTGAATGCACATCGGTTCGGATCGTGAGCTTTTGAAGTGGATCGGGTCGGATCGGAGATGGCATGCGATCGGGTGCTCCAGCGCATGACGCGGTTCGAGTTCGAGCTCCTCCCACCATCGGATCGTGGTCTCCGGTCCGGGTCGTGGCACATAGGGGTGATCCGCGATCCGGTCCCTGCACAGCTTCCCTGCGACTTGATTTATGCCATTCGACGGCGTTTTCGACCAATCTAACACTTCTAAACAATCACAAAGCATACCATACAGTCATAGCAACATGTAGTATCGACCCCAAACACCAAAACATAAATCATAGCATATAAAATGGATCAAACATACCCAAAACCCGTTATTTCCCTTAAGCATGTTTAGGTAAAACTCACCATAGGATTAACAAAACTTAACCAAATCAGTCCAAACTTCTAACAGAGGCATAAAATGGTGTTTAATAATTTACAAGTATTTTTCCAGAATTTATTAATGTATAAATTCGCTAATCTTCACTAAATACCCTTAATCAACCATAATTAGTGAGGAACTATGCAAATCACTCACCTTAGCCACAAATGAAACTTAGATCTGAAATAAATCTCTGATTTGATGTGAATCCCAATGCTAAACAGCAGCTCTAATGTTGATTTGGTGTTGATCCCTCTTGATTTGATGTTGCTAAGCCCAATCTTCAAATAGAAAGCGATTTGGAGGTGATTTAGAGGTTGGAGGCCATTTTTAGGGTTTCTTAATGGTAAGTGGAGGCTAGAAAACTGAAATGGAATGAAACCCTAACTCATTTCAGCCTCCCCATAACCCTAATCTCGAAATGGGTTATGGGCCCATTCACTAATCACCTTATTTGGCCCGGTTAAGCAGTTTTTCACCTTCCAAACCTTATTTCAGCCATATCTCCCAAACGGTAAGTCCGTTTCTCGCGTGTGACCACTCTACGTAAAGGTAATCCATCAAATGAATCTAATGGAAGTGGTTTAAGGTCAAAATTCCTTTCCAATCAAAAGTTTTGGCCGAAACAAAATCAGCTAGGGGCAAAACGGTCATTTAAAAATCGGCAAAAATCGTGAACATGGGAAATGACTCTAATGGTTGTTTCCCAAAATTACACGACCATACAACTTCATATGAGAAAGAAATAAATATTCTACGATCCTCCGATGCGTAGAATGCGGGTTGTTACATTCTCCCCCCTCCCCCCCCCTTAAGAAATTTCGCCCCCGAAATTCCCTAACCAAAACACACAAAGGGTCACGCATGCCTATCAGCTATAAAACAACAACAATTAAACATGCAAAACAGGCAAAACAAGTCTATCCTAGCATGCGGAATAACTAAATCGCAAAGAAAATCTTACCAGGCAAAGAGTTCTGGATACGTCTTCGTAATGCTCTCCTCTGTCTCCCAAGTACAGTCATTCTCATTCTCGCCCCACTGAACTTTGACTAGCTTCACCGCCTTCCTTCGAAGTTGCTTCGTATCGTGCTCGACAATACGAATCGACTTGCGGTTCCCAACCGCCTCGGGTTCCACTTCGAAGTCCTCTAACTGATCAGGTGAAATAGTCATATCTGGGTCGTGTACGAACTTCCTTAGCTGGGAAACATGAAATACGTTGTGAACTCCCGCCATCTTTTCTGGTAAGTCAACTCTATACGCCAAATTCCCAACTTGTTCAAGAACTGGGAATGGACCGACAAATCTTGGTGTTAACTTGCCTCTCCTGCCAAATCGAATCACGCTCTTCAACGGAGAAATCTTGACAAACACCAAGTCACCAACAGAGAATTTTAAGTCTCTTCACCTCTTATCAGCATAACTCTTCTGCCTATCTTGGGCAGCCTTCATTCGTTGTTGAATGATCTTAATCTTGCCTGAGGTTTCTCTTACCACATCTGGTCCAAGCACAAACTTCTCACCGGTCTCTATCCAACATGATGGTGAGTTGCACGATCTTCCATACAAAGCTTCATATGGAGCCATAACGATACTGGATTGGTAACTATTATTATATGCAAACTCTACTAGATGCAAATGGTCATCCCATGGTCCACCAAAATCCAATATACAAGCTCTCAAAAGATCTTCCAATATATGATTCACCCTCTCCGTTTGACCGTCGGTCTGAGGATGATATGCGGTACTGAGATGTAATTCTGACCCTAGAGCCTCTTGTAAGCTCTTCCAAAACCCACTAGTAAACAACGGATCTCGGTCACTCACAATGCCTTTGGGTACTCCATGAAATCTCACTACCCACTTCATATACAGTTCTGGTAACTTAGCTGCAGTTCTGTTTGACTTAACTGGTATAAATCTTGCACTCTTGGTCAATCGATCCACAATTACCCAAATGTTATCATATCCCGATCTAGTCCTTGGTAAACCATCAATGAAATCCATCGAGACTTGCTTCCATTTCCATTTGGGAATTTCTAATGGTTGTAACAAACCACTAGGCTTCTTTTGCTTGGCTTTAACTAGTTGGCAATTCATGCACTTGGATATAAACTTCCCAATGTCTCTTTTCATTCCTTCCCAGTAGTAAGTCTGCTTCATGTCTCGATACATCTTATCACCACCGGGGTGTATAGTCAGTTTTGAGTGATGACATTCTCTAAGCACTTCATCTCTCAAACCATTCACGTTGGGTACAACTAGTCTTCCATTCTTTCTAAGCCATCCATCTCGATCAAGCCCATACAAATTCATCTCCTCACCGTCGATCTTCATCTCTAACTTGGAGATGATTTCCAATAGATTAGGATCGTCCCTCTGGCTGGAACCAATCCGCTCTATCAAAGTGGGTCTGATCGTCAAACTAGCTAGCATTTCTGGATCCAATTCGCACTTTGGTCTGAAATCAAACCCTGCGATATACTCCAGTTGCTTCCATTCTAGAAACATAGCCCCTAAGCTGGCATGTCTCCTACTCAAGGTGTCGGCTACCGCATTGCCTTTCCCAGGTGTGTATGCAATATCAAAATCATACGAAGCCAAGAACTCTAACCATCTCTGCTGACGGAGATTCAGATCTTTCTGAGAGAAGAGATACTTTAACGATTTATGATCGGTAAACAACTCAAATCTCTCCCCCAAGAGATAATGTCTCCACATCTTCAGTGCAAACACGATCGCTACTAGTTCCAAATAATGGGTAGGGTACTTTTTCTCATGCGTCTTTAATTGCCGACTAGCATAAGCTACAACCCTACCTCCTTGCATCAATACCGCACCTAGTCCGGTACCACAAGCAATTGTGTATATCGTCATCTCTTCATTCCCTTTAGGAATGACTAACACTGGTGCACATGTCAACTTGTCCTTTAGACTCTTGAATGCATTCTCGCACCTTTCGTCACAGACGAAGGCTTGATTCTTCTTGGTCAACTGAGTCAACGGTGCTGCTATCTTGGAGAAGTCTTGGATAAACTTATGATAATATCCAGCTAACCCCAAGAAGCTTCTTACGACTGTTGCATTCTTGGGCGTAGACCAATCCTGTACCGTAGCCACCTTCGCAGGGTCCACGGCAATACCATTCTCTGAAACAACATGGCCCAAGAATCTCACTTCCCTTCTCCAGAAGTGACACTTAGAGAATTTCGCTTTCAATTGGTGTTTCCTCAACACCTCCATCACTATCCTCAAGTGTCCCTTGTGTTCCTCCTCTGTCCTCGAGTAAACAAGGATGTCGTCTATGAACACAAGAACAAACTTATTCAACTGATCTCTGAATACTCGATTCATAAGATCCACAAAGTATGCTGGTGCATTGGTCAACCCAAATGGCATGACCAACCACTCATAGAATTAGACGGCGTCCTAAATGCCATTTTCGGAACACTCTCATCTGCTACTCGGAGCTGATGAAATCCTGTCGCGAGGTCCAACTGGGAGAACACTCTTGCTCCTTCCAGTTGATCAAACAAATCATCTATCCGTGATAGAGGATACTTATTCTTCCTCGTTACCTTATTCAACTCGTGATAGTCCACACACAAGCAAAGGGAACTGTCTGCCTTAGTGGCAAACACAACTGGTGCTCCCCACTCGGAGACACTTCTTCTAATAAATCCCTTCTTCAAAAGATTGCTGACTTGCACCCCGAGCTCTCGCTGCTCTCTTGGTGCCATACGACGAAGTGGCATCACTATAGGTCTGGTATCTTTCACTAAATCAATACGGAACTCAATCTCTCGGTGTGGTGGAAGCCCGGTCACCTCCTCGAAGACGTCCGGATACTGGCCAACCACGGGCACATCTGACAACTCATCATGCGGGATGTCGAGGGAATTTATAAAACTAGCCATTACCCCAACACTAGGTAGACTACCAAACACTTCCCTCCGCCCATCATCCACTCTAACTGTCACTAAAAAGCCCTCACAGTCTACCATCACCCCGTATCTTTGGAGTCAATCGACCCCCAATATAATGCCATACCCAGTAAAGCCCAAAACAAAGCAATCACAAACAAACATACATCCATGACTCGATAAGACCAAATTTCGGCAAATCATACTAAGGTTAGTCGAACCACCAATCGGGTTTGTCACAACCAACGATCTATCGACTATCTCGGGTTCCAGTCCCAACCTATCTACCAGGTCACTAGATATGAAGGAACGGGAAGCCCCAATATCAAACAAAACTCAAATTGGTACATCATAAATAGAAAGCATACCTTGAATGACGACATTCTTTCCTTTCTCCGCCGCAATTGGGGCATTCGACGAAGAAGGAACAACATCGATAGCATATGCTTTCACAGTCTGCTTCTCCTTAAGAGGTTGTGGACACTTGTCCTTATGATGTCCCACTTGGCCACAGTTGTAGCACTTCCTTTCCTCTGGCTTGGCCCGACATTCTTTAGCATAATGGCCCTTCTAACCATAGCTGAAGCACTCAACATCTTTCTTACTCTTTTTCTGGCCATCCTTAGCTTGGTTCTGTTTCCTCTTATTCTGAAAGTTATTCTTGCCTCCACCGCCCGCTTGCGGTTTTGGCCCTTCTACAGATGCAGCCTCAGTCTTTGGCTTAGGGTAGACTGTAACACCCCGTGTATTCTATAACTGTGGAATTAACAAATTAAAGTATAATTAATTTGAAATCAAAGAACTAAGGGAAACGGGATACGCCATTGCGTTCGTCTCGGAAAAATACGCGAAATAGAGTCCGAGTTTTCGAAAAACGGAGTCCGTATGGAGAAGATACAGCCTCCGGAAGTTTCTGAATTAAGTTTAAAATTCGAACAGAATAAAGCAGTTTAAAATTAAAAACCGGGCCCAATTGGCCAGGGCGGGAAAAATCCCGCCTGATGCACCCAGGTCGACTGGGCTGTCGACCTGGTCTAACCAGGTCGACAGGGCTGTCGACAGGGCTGTCGACCTGGTCCAGAGCCAGGTCGAACCCAGCCCAACCTGGCTGGCCTATTCTCTGTTAGTCGATTTTCTGTAGTCTGCTTTGTCATTAGGGCTAGGTGGCAGGCTCTAATTGGTCTCTCTTTCGAATGAATGGCTACGATCAATCCAAGCAACATCGATGGTCCTAATCAGTTCATAAACTCTATAAAAATGACCCTAGACTCTACCTAGGTTTCTTACACAAATCTCTAGCCTCCATTGCTCTCTTCTTCTAATAAAAAAATAATAAAAATGGCGTCGCTGCTCTGCTGGAATTAAAACTAGAAGATAATCAACATCAGCCTAAGCAACTCAATTCAAACTAGAGATTAAAGTTTCTGCAAAGATTCTACAACAAGTTAAAGTTCTTTCTTTCATCCAATCAAGGCAAGTACAGTTATTTTCCGCTATAAACGTTAATTATAATTTTGATATGTTTTTAATTCTGAATCTGAGATTGTATATATATTCTCTTCTGTCAGATTTGTTTTTCTGTGACTGTTCTGTATCCCTTTTCTTCTTTTCTGTTTTTATAGCCAGGCTACCACGAGCCTGTGCCTAATCTCATAAGAGATGAACGTATGAACGCAAATTTTGGGATAAATAATGAATGATGCGAAATTTGACAAGACTAAATTGAATGTATGACTTTAGGTCTGAGGCATAAAATATATTGGACATATGCATAAATTTGACTATGAACATATAATTTATGCATGTTGTATGCATAGTTATGTTGTAATTTAGAACTGTAATTAATGAGCATATGTTGTAAACTAGATTTGGATCTATGCATATTCTATGATAGAAGAAAAGAGGAACTATTGTAAGATTACATATGATTTGAGACTTTGGACAAAATGCATATAAAAGTCAAGATCTGATTTTTAGAAGATATGATTTAAAGATTTATATTGTTGGGTATAGTTTGCATAATGATTCATGACTCAAAAAGAAGAAGATATGGAAACTTAGGTGTAAAGATTTACATTAATTAGGATATCTATTATTGTGATTACACCTAAATAGGGATTTTTGGATATATGGCATGCATTGAAATTAATGGTTATATTTGGTATAATTTATATATGAATCTGCTGTAAGATGCTAGTTTAACAAAAATTGGAACATATGTTATATGGCAAATTATGTCCATATTCTGCGCTTATGCAAACATGGAGTATATGTTGTGAATCATGACAATTATGTAGGCATATGAATTTAGGCCAATTTATGATTGGGCAAGGCATGTAAATAGAACTTTTAGAAATATTAAATTTGCTAAATCTGCTAATTTGTCTAGTTGCCTAAACTACTAGTTTTGTTATATTGCCTAGACTGCTAATTAGATTGAAATGCCTAATCTGTTAAATTTGTCGGTTGAAATGCCTAACCTGTTATATGCCAAAATCTGCTAAGTTGCTAAATCTGTTAAATCCGTTATGTCATATAAAATCTGTTATCTGCTATGTTGATATAATCATCCTGTGATTGATATAATCTGAATTGGCATATATATATTGGGCACGCGCATAAACGGTAAATTATTAATTAATTGGCCGCAAAGATAAACATGGCTAACTCGAGGTTAGAATGAGTTTGCGGCGTAAATCTGCCCGGAACCGCCCGGCACATCCAGTGGCCGCAAACAATAGGTTCTAATGTGAGAAGTTAGTCATAACATGCGTAAGACACGAGGTTAGGTCTGGCTTGTGGCAGAAGTCTGCCCGGAACCGCCCGGCATATCCAGCGGCCACAAGCTACCGACCTAATGTGAGAGGTCTGTGCATTAATAATTAATTAATGCAAATCTAAGATAAGAATGACGTCTAAAACGTATTGGGGAAAAATAGGGTTAAACCAAAGGGATTAATAAATATAGTAAAACCCGTCCATGAATTTGTAGGCCCAATACAAAGTTAGACAAATCTGAAAAATCTGTACATCTGACCCGTTAGTCTGAAAACTTGTTAACTTAATTTGTGAATTAGTAAATCTGAACTCTGTATGTCTGAACTTGTAAACAAGTTAATCTGAAATCTGTTAGTCTGGGGACACAAGGTTAGGAGGGGAATTACTTGTGTCATCTGTTGTTTGGGACCCATATTAGTCAGTAACCCTTTCTGGTATCAAAACTTTGACCCAACAGTAGGTAGGGTCCGGGCACGCTTACTGAACTAATTATAAGTGGTTCATTCTGATAATGGCGAGGGGTGTTGATGGTGCGTTCCAACCGGGTCATGTGCGTGCATGGATCCCGGTCTGCCTCTGAGGATGTAAGACGCCGTGACATCTGTAAATAGGTCTGTGCCAATTGGTTGTCACTTTAGGGAGTGATACACCCTACTGTGGGGCCGACACAGGATATTTATGTATTAGGGAGCCGATCGCTTGGGGTAGGGGTTTAGGGTACGCTTAGTTCTGTCTGTTTCTGTTGGTACCGTCTGTTTCTGTTGGGTGGTAACACCTGTCTGTTTCTGTGTGGTACCGTCTGTTCGGGTGGTAAAGGCCCATTACTAGTGTACACCTAATTCCACATTCTGTTTCCATAGGGATAAATCTGTTTCTTCTTCTGTCTGTTTCTGATCGGGTAGTAAAGGCCCATTATTAGCATTCTGTTTCTGTTAAAGTATTCTGTACCCGTTCCTGCTTCAATTTAGACATTAGGGAGACACCTAATTCTGATATACTAGTATTAGTGCAGAGGAGTGTAAAACAATAGTTTATATCATTCTGTTTTTCTGTTATATCTGCTACACCTGTTATAGTTATCTCACATCCAGTTTTACGTTCATATCATATTATTATTATCTGTTCATATGCTGAAAGTCACTGGACTTGCCAGACTTTTTGTCTGACCCTTGTTGTTTTCGCCTCCTTTCTTCCGTTTCCCCCCCCCCCCAGGTTATCCAAGGAGGGAAATACTTTAGCTTGATCCGGATTTCTCTTTGCTTGAAGTGCTTAAAGTATGGCTTGGCTCTGTATAGCTTCCGTTCCATGGGGATTATGATTTTAAACTATGCATTTTGAAGGCTTTTGTACAAGACTGATATTTTGTACTTGAATTCTGAAATTGAAAGGATGTAACCATATAAATTTCTGTTTCCGCTGTAATAAAGTTAAAAATTTTCAAGTACTGTTTTATCTGTCTTGTAAGTTTCTGTTCTGTTTACTAAAATGCTCCACCAAAGTTAAGGCATTCCCTTTGTGAGTGACCTTAACAGAGGAGGGGTGTTACAAAGACTCTCTGATCTCAAAGCTTTCCCCATAACTGTTTCAAAAGTCTCATCGATGTGGTTGATAAGCCTTTCCCCCAAGTATCCATCCAAACCAGAAATGAACTTCTCATTCTTCTTCTCAGGAGTATCGACAAGAGATAGTCCATACTTCGACAAAGTGTCGAACTCAGCAATATAGTCAGAGACTGCCCTACCATTCTGCTTGAGTTCCAAAAATCTCTTAAACAACATTGACTTCTAGGCAGCTGGAATGAACTTTTCGCTAAAGCGAGCCTTGAACTGATCCCAAGTAACCTGATCTTCTGGAGTAGCTGTTCTAATGGCATTCCACCAGTTCATTGCACGCCCTTGCAGCTGACGAGACGCTAGCCTTCTCTTCATCGCATCCTCGATACCCAAGTCGTCGAAGATACGATCACAGCTATCCAACCAATCCTGAACATCTATGGCCGACTCCGTTCCATGGAACGGCTTCCCACCAAGGTTAGTGTAATCCTTACACAACTTGGCGAAATCGACCCTAGGCGCCTGCACTACTGGACCACCACCATTTCCGGGATTGGGAACTGCTCCCTGAACATCCCTAAGCATCTCCCTCATGAAGTTGGTGAACATTGTCCTCATGTCAGGAGCATTCCCATGGTTGGTCCATCTACCAGCACCCCTGGTGTCTCTACTCATCGTTCAATCTGTAAAGAGAAACAATTAACGACCCCATAGTGGTGCTAGTGCAGTACGACTTCATTCTTATACTACTAATAGTATATATATATATAGTTTTTGAAAACCAAAGTAATCACAAATACGCGCTCTCATATACGTATTATCTCTCCCTAATGTCTTTCCCTAGGTTAACTACGCAACCTAGAGCTCTGATACCAAATGTGACGGCCCGCCCCGCACCAACCGACATTTACTCCAAAGGTGCGTTGTACACATATCCAGCTAGCACGGGACGGTTGTCAGAAGAAAGGAAAGAAGACAAAGAATCAGCAAAGAACCAGTAGAATGTCTCACAGCGCATGGAACATAATATAATAACAACATACTTGACATAAAACAGGCGAGACAGTGCATAAGCTGAAAACAAACTAACATAGCAGCGGAAAATCCAAGTACAGCTTATGATCCAAAGCCAACATTATTACAACTTTTAAAACTGTCTCTAAAGCAAAAGCAAGATAAAGGAGGTACACTACTAATGCCCAATTAGCGACCACCAACGACACAGGGAGAATATCTATATATCATACGTGGAAGCCTCTGAATCAGCTACTCGTGCACCACCAGCTAACCTGTCTCTAGTCTGCTCGTGTGAGCACCCAGAGTAATAAGAAGAGACATAAAACTCTGGGTCAGACAAAAAGTCTAGTATGAGCGATAAGCATCTAAACAGAACAATAACAGGTATACTAAACCATACCTGAACCTGACCTGCAACCAAAGAGTTTGCACTACATATTGTACAACACTCTAAGGTGCCATTTCAAATGGTGTAAAGGTAACGGGGGTGGGGGTGTGCATGTCATGGTGATGGCAAACAAGTCAATCATAGCAACCATCCTCACATCTCTCACTCAGTGCGTAAAGCATACGATATTCACCACTTCGATCACCTCAACACCTTGCTATGATCACTTTGCCCCCATGAAGTCACAAATGGCTTCACTGCACTGATACATAGCCACTAATCCTTCGCTATGTCCACTTGCCCCATGGAGTTATTCACCCCATCTGCGCTGGCTCATAGCCTTACTAGCTCTTTACTATGTCCACTTGCCCCATGGAGTTGTTCACCCCATCTGCACTGGCTCATAGTCCTACTAATCCTTTACTATGTCCACTTTTCCCCTCGAGTCATGACGACTCTACTGCACTGGCTCATAGTCTTACTACGATCACTTTGCCCCTCGAGTCATAGTGACTCTACTGCACTGATAACGTAGTCCTATCATTCATGGTGAATCGAAATTATGAATGTCGACTACTCCTTAGCACACGTCCCGTAGCAAAGCCCAACCATGAAGTGAACTCATTGATCCACAACTGGATCCTGAGCTCTAACTTCCATTTGGACTACCTTTGCATCTCTGGTTATTGGTCATCACCGGATCGGTTCGGATCGGAATGCTCCTTCTTCCCTGGATCGGATCGATTTTTCCAGCACGCCACGGTTCGGATCGTCAACACCCCCAGCGGGTCGGGTCGTGCTCCTCCAGCTCGTGGCTCCTCCTCCTGGTTTGGATCGGCGTCATCACATCGGATCAGCTCGTGGTGCTTCCCTTCGGTCGTGATGCTCCTCCCCCTTCAGATCGTGAATACACATCGGTTCGGACCGTGAGCTTTTGAAGTGGATTGGGTCGGATCGGAGATGGCATGCGATCGGGTGCTCCAGCGCGTGACGCGGTTCAAGTTCGAGCTCCTCCCACCATCGGATCGTGGTCTCCAGTCCGGGTCGTGGCATATAGGGGCAATCCGCGATCCGGCCCCTGCACAGCTTCCCAGCGACTTGTTTTACGCCATTCGACGGCGTTTTCGACCAATCTAACACTTCTAAACAATCACAAAGCATACCATACAGTCATAGCAACATGTAGTATTGACCCCAAACACCAAAACATAAATCATAGAATATAAAATGGATCAAACATACCCAAAACACCTTATTTCCCTTAAGCATGTTTAGGTAAAACTCACCATAGGATTAACAAAACTTAACCAAATCAGTCCAAACTTCTAACAGAGGCATAAAATGGTGTTTAAGAATTTATAAGTATTTTTCCAAAATTTATCAATGTATAAATTCGCTAATCTTCACTAATTACCCTTAATCAACCATAATTAGTGAGGAACTATGCAAATCACTCACCTTAGCCACAAATGAAACTTAGATCTGAAATAAATCTTTGATTTGATGCGAATCCCAATGCTAAACAGCAGCTCTAATGTTGATTTGGTGTTGATCTCTCTTGATTTGATGTTGCTAAGCCCAATCTTCCAATAGAAAGCGATTTGGAGGTGATTTAGAGGTTGGAGGCCATTTTTAGGGTTTCTTAGAGGTAAGTGGAGGCTAGAAAACTGAAATGGAATGAAACCCTAACTCATTTCAGCCTCCCCATAACCCTAATCTCGAAATGGGTTATGGGCCCATTCACTAATCACCTTATTTGGCCCAGTTAAGCAGTTTTTCACCTTCCAAACCTTATTTCAGCCATATCTCCCAAACGGTAAGTCCGTTTCTCACATGTGACCACTCTACGGAAAGGTAAACCTTCAAACAAATCCAATGGAAGTGGTTTCAGGTCAAAATTCCTTTCCAATCAAAAGTTATGGCCGAAACAAGATCAGCTAGGGGCAAAACGGTCATTTAAAAATCGGCAAAAATCGTGAACATGGGAAATGACTCTAATGGTTGTTTCCCAAAGTTACACGACAATATGGGAAAGAAATAAATATTCTACGATCCTCTGATGCGTAGAATGCGGGCTGTTACAATAAATGACAGGTATGACAAGCTAACAGGATAAACAGGATAAAATAAATAGCGCTTCCCTAGCACTTTTCTTTCCCTGCACCAATATTAGTGTCGTATGAACAAGATGATCCCAACAACTATAAGATGGTAGACTTAGGCGTACTTCTAGTGACAGGTTTTACCCCATACAATAACAAGCAGCCCAACATACCGAAGTTACCCCTAAGGATGATAACGGGATCCTAAACATACAGGAGTCTAGATGTACCCTAATTACTACCCCAATCAATCGGCTCCCTACTCTGTAAATACCCCGGGCTGGACCCATAGTAGGATGTATCACTTTCTAAAGTGGCAACCCTTCGTTTTCAGGATGTGCACAACCATATCTACTGATGTCACGGTGTCTAAACCTCCTCTTTCGGACCCATGCACGCACATGACCTTGTCGGAACGTGGCGCCCACACGGCCTCTTCATTTGGATCCCTTACAATCATCCTAGTAAGCGTTCCCCTACTCCGACCTAGTTCGGAGTACTCGTTTGATACCTATATAAGAGTTACTGACTAAAATAGGTCCCACACACAAGATGATACAAGCTTCCCCCGCGCTTGCATCCCCACTAGGTTTTACACTGGTTATGGTATACCAGAGTAAAAGATTGCATAACCCCACAAGTTAAGTTTGTGGGATTATATATAAATATTACCCACCAACCCAAGATATACTTAACCCACCCACTGTTTCATACAATTTTACTTAACCCCTACTCAAGTTAACATATACAATCCCTATGGATTCAACTAGCTAAAGTATTCAAGTTTATTACCCTATTCATTTGTGGTTATAATGTACTAGACCTCCCACATTAAGCCCACAACTTGTGGATGATGGATATGAAGGGCGATTCCGGGCAGATTTCTTCCACAAGTCGGGCTTAACCTCGTGTCTTAGCACATCACATGTTTATGCACTTAGACCTTTAACATTAGATTCACCATTTGTGGTCGCTGGATATGCCGATCGGTTCCGGCCAGACTTCCACCACAAGTGTAGTCTAGCCTCGTGTCTAAGCGCGGTTACAGTTTCTAATTACTGTAATTCTAAGCATGCCCATTATTAACCAATTATTCCTATGTCATTATAGGTTTTCATGCCCCTTTCCCAAGCCATGTTCATAACGAACCATATGCCCCAAATTAAGGTCTTTAATCAAAGTTTGATTTATGCCTCAAATCCACATTCATATTTTAATTCAAGTTATGCCGAAATTTCCCAATACAATTTTAACATTTTCCCCTCGTTCCAATTTCACGCGTTCGCATATTTCAGCGGCATGCCTAGGCTCGAAGGTAGCCTGACTATACAAATAAAAGGGAAAAGAAGAAGGGAAGAGGACAGAAATGAACATAATAACAAGATTGACATATTATAGCAGAAATAGGCATAGCAACTAATAAACAAACAGTGACAAAGTTGGGCATAATGACAAGATAGGCATACAGGAACAGATCTGATGAACATGTGACAGCAGAAATGATTATACCATAATAGGGACATCATAAACAAGCATGATGAGATCTAATTAATGAATTGGATCAACCAACAATGGAAGATCTGACATGATGAATAGGTATAGGCTTAGATCTATATCAGAGTCATGTCAGAATAACTTAAATACACAAGTTATAGCAGAACTAATATGATTCAGATAGTCATAGGATTAGATCCAAGTTATAGTCATGTCAAGATTAACTTTTAAGTATTTAGATCTAAAATTAACATATACTCACTATGATTGGATCTAAGAAATAGAAGAGGGATTGCAGATGTTGAATCACATATCTCTAAACTTGAACTACTCTAGTTTCTTGTTGGAGAAGAAAAGACTTGATTTAATCTGGGCAGCGGCAACATCTATATCTTCATTGCTTTAGGTGTGGATAAACAAGAGAAATAGGGTCTTATTTATAGCCTAAAGCCAACGAACCAAGTCAAGAAAGGAGTCCACATTCAGCCTGAAGAATTCTGCCCAGATCTGCCATGAGGGGGTTGACCCGCCCTTGGTGTGTCGACCCAGGGACCGACACCCCCTTGATGGGGTCGACCCAGGGGTCGACATCCCTAGGTGGGAAATTTCCCGCTCCCTTTTTCTACTTTAATTTCGAATTGTTTTGAATTCTGGATTTTATATATATATATATATATATATATATATATATGTATATATATATATATATATTCATCGTATGTTCATACAAACTTCAAACCTTAATAACTTCATCATACGGTGTCCGTTTTACGAAGACGAAGTGTCTATTTTGACAAGAATTCCGAGACGAACGTAATGGCGCTATCCGTTTCCCTTAATCCTAAATATTTAAATTAATTATCCTTTAATTTATCATCTTTAGCATTGTTAAAATTACGGGGTGTTACAAGATCAATCTTTTATGAAGTCTCTTTAATCATCTCGGGTCCAAGTAGAAGCCTTCCTGTAAACTCCCCCCAACAAGTCGATGATCTACAGGGTTGTCCGTACAATGCTTCGAAGGGTGCCATGCCAATACTAGCCTGGTAATTGTTGTTGTAGGCGAACTCTACTAAAGGAAGATGTTGTTCGCAAGTCCCTCTGAAGTCTTGGATACACAGTCTTATAAGATCCTCAAGGACTCTGTTCACCCTTTCCGTCTGTCCATCGGTCTGAGGGTGATAAGCGGTGCTCAAACTGTGTACCTAATGCCTGTTGTAAGCTCTTCCAAAACTCACTGGTGAATATGGGGTCACGATCACTCACAATACTGGAAGGTACTCCATGCAAACGGACTATCTCACGAGGACAAATTGTGTACCTAAAGCCTCTTGCAAGCTCTTCCAAAACTCATTCGTGAATATGGGGTCACGATCACTCACAATATTGGAAGGTACTCCGTGCAAACAGACTATCTCACGGAGATAAACTGTTCCCAGCCATGTTGCCATCCTCTTACTCTTAACAGAGATGAAATGAGATCTCTTAGTATGCATGTCAACTACAACCCAAATACTGGTGTTGCCTTTCCTTGATCTAGGCAAGCCATCAATGAAATCCATAGAGCGCTCTCCCACTTCCACTGTGGGACTTCCAAAGGATGAACTAAACGACCAGGCTTCTTTTGCTCAGCTTTGACTTGCTGGCAAATCAAACATCGAGAAACAAACTCTGCCACATCTTTCTTCATCCCAGCCCAAAAGGAAATCCTCTTCATATCTCTATACATCTTATGACCGCATGGATGAATAGTCATCCTATAATGATGGGCTTCCTCATGGACTGTCTTCAACAAACTCCCAAATCGGAGAACACAAAGCCTTCCATCTCGTCGCAACCACCCTCTATCATCTATGGAATAACTACTAAGGTGAATAGAAGTCTCCCCTTTACTGAGTCTATCCAAAATATCTACTAGCTGCGGGTCCTCTCGCTGTGAAGTCCCCATCTGATCCAGCAGAGTAGGTCGCACCTTTAACGATGCCAATAAACCAGGTGTAAACTCGATGGAGGTTCTAAAATCAAAAGTCGATTTAAACTCCAAGCTTTTCCTCTCCACAAACAGAGGACTCAAGGTCATCCTTTGCCTACTCAATGCGTCTGCCACCGCATTACCCCTACCAGGGGTATAGCAATCTCAAAGTCATATGACACTAGGAACTCAATCCATCTTTGTTGCCTTAAATTAAGGTCTTTCTACGAGAACATGTACTTGAGAGATTTATGATCGGTGTACAACTCGAACTTCTCTCCAAATGGATAATGAAACCAAGTCTTAAGCGCGAATACTATGGCAGCTAATTCTAAGTCATGGGGAGGGTAGTTCTTCTCATGAACTCTTAGCTGTCTACCTCCATAACATACTACCCTTCCCTCTTGCATCAGAACTGCACCAAGCCCTGTACCACATGCATCAGTGTATACTGTGAACACTTTGTTCCCATCAAACAAGGTCAAGACTGGGGCTATTGTCAAAGCCCACTTCAATCGCTGAAAAGCATCCTCATAATCTATATCCCAAGAAAATGTCAGATTCTTCTTCATCAGTCTGGTGAGTGGGGCTGATATCATTGTGAAGTCCTTAATGAACTTCCTGTAATAGCCCGCTAATCCAAGAAAACTCCTCACCTCTGTTGCGTTCTTTGTGATATGCCAATCATAGACTGCAACTACCTTCGCGGTATCTACCGTTATCCCATCTTTAGAGAGCACATGCCCTAAAAATCTCATTTCCTTTCTCCAAAAATGACATTTGGAGAATTTCGCCTTAAGATGGTCCGCACGGAGTGTTTTCATAACCTCCCTCAAATGTAGGGCATGCTCTTCCTCGTTCTTCAAGAAAATCAAGATCTCATCAACAAAGACCACAATGAACTTATTTAGTAACTCCTGAAACACCCTACTCATCAAATCAACAAAATAGGCAGGTGCATTTGTCAACCCAAAAGGCATGACGAGCCACTCGAAGAAACCATCTGGAGTTCTAAAAGCAGTCTTGTCTATACTGTCCTCGGACACCCTCAATTGATGAAACCCCATGGCCAAGTCTAACTAAGAGAAAACAGATGCATCAACAAGCTGGTCAAACAGATCATCAATCATCGGAAGTGGGTGCCTTTTCTTCTTAGTGAGTTTATTCAACTCCCGATAATCCACACATAAGCGAAGCGAACCATCCTCTTTAGTGGCGAATACCACCTGAGCACCCCATTTAGATATGCTTCGCCTAATAAACCCTTTCTCAAGTAGCTCTCATACTTGCTTGCTGAGCTCCCTCCTTTCTCTTGGAGCCATATGGCGCGCAGGCAATGCAACTGGCTTTCCATTGTCCACAAAGTATATATGGAAATCAATCTCGCGCCTCAAAGCTAAGCCCCGAACCTCCTCAAAAACATCAGGATACTCATAGACTACTAGCACAGATCATCGATAGATGCATCAAGCGACTCCAGAAAATTAAGCATGACAGACCCGTTAGGGTCATAAGAAATCTCAAGAGTCCTTCCGTGGCAAATCAAAAGTCTAAGGACCCTCCTCTCACAATCCAAAATGGCACCATACATGGCTAGCCAATCCATCCCTAGAATCAACCCATAGCCCATGAAACCAAGCATATATGCGTCGCATTCGAACTCGATGCCTAACACAAACATTCTCAAACCCCGACAAATCATAGACAAATGAGCCATACCACCAATGGGGTTTGAGACAACAACGTGATCCAAAACCATACTAGTACTAAGGTGTAGAGAATCAACCACAGAATCAAATATAAAAGAATGTGAAGCACAAGAATGAAAAAGAGTTCTAACTGGATGATTGGAAAGAGAAATCAAACCTTCAACGGAAACTTTCCTACCTCTATCTAGCGCGCTGGCCACGAGAGCATGCACATGCCCTCCAAAAGACCTTGTCCTTGCTTTTTCGGGCACTCCTTGGAAAAGTGTCTGTGTGACGAAAAGGAATTTCGCTCGATCCGAACCAGTCGCTAAACCGACCCAGACCGTTCGAAACGCCTGATCGTTTCGAGAACACGACAAAATAGAACGCAGAAGGAAGAACATTTCATTGTATATAACAACAATGCACCAGAATACAAGAATATACAGAGTATAAATGAATATTACACAGAAATATCAGAGATTTAAATTACATTTAAATAAATTGCAGCGGAAAATAATACAATACACAACTAGAAGAGATATACGGATACAAAGCTTTCCGGATATCGTTCCAGATGTAATCCAGGATCCTGTGAATATAAATCTGCAAAACCAAAACTACTAGCTGCCCGTGTCAAAATAAGGGCACCCAGAGTTTAGGTTAAAACAATAAACTCCAGGTCAGTCATGGGACTGGTGTGAGAACTAAAACAGTTATTAATCTTTGTTTTTAAAGTTAGGTAAATCAAGGGACCACGCCGTATAACACGGAACGGGTTTCCTCCCAAGAACACCAGTGCATAAAACAACAGCGCAATGCTAAATAAAGAAGAATGAAGCTATTATAAGACCCAGGTCCTATCACACAATGCAACGCAAGCCGGGGGATAGGGTTTTTACCTTATAATAGCCAAGAATGCTTGATACGTTTAAAACAAATCATTTGATACTATTATAAGTGCATAGTGTATAAAACAACTTCGAATCATAAGTATCAATCATAGGCAGCATGAATGCCCCATACCACTATGTCGCCATATATAGGTTATACAATCAAAATCGCAAAGTCACGTATTTGGAAATTGGATTTCCATCTATGAACCGAGGCAAAAGATAGTCCTCAACCGATTCGAGACTGTCTAGCCCGAGTCTCAGGAGCAGAACGCATCGCTCTTGGATCGTCAGGGCCGGTCCACCGATGTGGATTAAACTTAAATCCTGAACACTGCGTTTCTCTGCCCTTTGGGGCGTAAATGAGCCAACGAATGACTCCATCGGACCCGGATCGTCCGATCAAACCGAGGCGCCTCGCAACAGCAACAACCACACAGGTGAAAAGTATATAAATGTCAGGGCTGGTAGGTCACTGACGCCACCCTAGCTAGAAAGAAACGCATGCCCTCCCTGATGTCCTCTCCCGTTTCTGGTTCACAACCGGGGTGTGAGGCTCGCGAATTCACGTTACACAAAGCTATGCCACACAGGCCGTGCTTTGATCGTCACTACAAAACTTTGCTTTTCAACAGAAGCCTTGATCATTTGCATCTTAGGCATGCCACACAGGCAATTCACTCCATGCGTTTGATATCCATCAACATATAACCCCTGAGCTCGTACGTCTCAGAGAAGGGCGTTAAGCAAGAGAAGAAATTCTCCGCCGCCAAACAGATATATATTTAATAGAGATCAATCGCACGGACTAAAATACAATGTCAGACACACAGTCAATTTACAAGTTCGCTCTGGGTCTGAACGAAACTGGAGGCACCTAGTACCCCGCATATCCATCGATCTCCAAGCACGTCTGGACGATCACTAACTGTTTCCATCTTCTTGGGTGTACAGCCCAATCAAGATCATCAGTAATTACCCAAACGACATGAAGACCTCCGGTCTTGGACCATCGTCTTCATCTTCGACTTATCGTCGTATCAGTTATTCAGAATGGGATAAACCTGGTCTTCCCGAATAACTCGCGTATATTTTAAATAAGTGTTACAAAAACCCAACATACGCCTCATTCCAATTCATCAGTCACTAACCGTAAATTAATCAAGATAATAATTCCCCAAATATTAACCCCGAAGGCCGAAACCAACATCAGATCAATATCCAGAAAACCATTCTGCTTGGCTAACCGACAGTTTGTTTCTAAATTTCACATTCATAGGGAAAGGTTCCCATTAATTTTATCCAAGATATATTCCTTGAATTTATTCTTTAATCTTCTTTTGAATTTTGATTCAACTAGTCGGGATTAACGAACCTTACCGAAGTAATCATTTGTTTTAATTTCCCAACCTATTCATCCCATGAAGTAAAACTGGTTATACTTCATATCTAACACCACAGTGTTATCGGTAAATTCAATTACCATTTCACGTTCAAATCTAATTAAAGATTTAACTAACGTCTGGAGCAAAACTGGTGATACTCTATTTCGATTATTTCAATCTAATTAAAGATTCATTAAAACTCCACTTAGTTTTAATCGCTAACAGGGTTAAAGAATCAGTGTCATTTAAAACACGGTTCACGATAAACCCAAAATCACATCACATTAATTATCGGGTTAAAGAACAAGTGTTAGTTAAAACACTGTTCACGATAAACCCAAAATTCAATATCAATTCAATTAAATATTATTTAATTGGTACACTTCATTAAATCTAAATAAAAAGATTCAATCTTTTTCTCATCTGGATTAAAGAACAGTGTTAATGAAGACACCATTCACGACAAACCCAAATCACATTTGATATTAAATACAAGGCTCTGAATAGAAAATATATCGGCTTATATTCAATATCAAATTCTACGATTAACAAATGTCGTATTGGAGATAACGATATAAATATATCTTTCAAATTTCCATAACAACATCTGTAAAATCACGAATTCCAACATCGAAATATTCCGAAGACAATTTCGATTCAAATCCATTCCAATGTAATCATTGGAAATTCTGGTCATTTTCAAAACCATTTCAAATTCAATTTATTTATTTAAAAATAAATAGAATTATAATTCTAGTTCAAAACTAGTTCATTTCGACAAAAAACTATTTTTGTCTTTTCAAATATGCAGTTTTTCATCCCAATTCTTTCTAAATCATTTCTTATGATTTTACACGAATTATTACTATTTTTAATAATTTTATCAAGGCACGTACAGTCGATTTCCATCAATGGCCATCGAACTGCACTTACAGCGACCTTTTCCAATTTTGATTTGGACATAATTCCAAATCCAACTGTTAGATTTCAAATTTCTAATATTCGTTAGAAATCTCTTTTCGATACGAACCCAACGGTTCCGGTTTTAGGAGAATCCGACGGTCGGATCTCCCGCAATATCCGTTCGAAGTCAATGGTCGAAATTGGCGAACTGCCGCGGCGCGGCGCTTTCTATTCAGGCCATTATATTATATATATATAATATATATTATATATACTTCGTCGATTTCAATTCAAAACGTGCTTTATAAATCGTTTTTAAATTCATTTTCAAAACGGTTTCAACTTCATATTCAATTTCAAATCAAAATTGAATATTCAAATATAAATTCGTTTTAAATTCATTTCAAATTGATTTCAATTCAAATTGATTTCTAATTCAATTGTAGTTCGTTTTCAATTCAATTCAAATTCATTTATATTCAATTTCAATTTGAATTCATTTATATTCAATTTAATCCGAATTCATTTCTATTTAATTTAATTCGACTTCATTTCTATTCAATTTCAATTCAAATTCATTTCTATTCAATTTCAATTCGAATTCATTTCTATTTAATTTCAATTCGAATTCATTTCTATTCAATTTCAATTCGAATTTCAATTCTTTTCAAAATTTCAGATTTTGAAATCACTTTCGATATTCATTATAAAATGAATAAAATCGATATAAATATCGTTCACGTCAAAATGGCGTCAATCTAATCAATACAGCTTCATATATTCCTATTTTCAAATATTCTATTTCAAATATTTCTTTTTCAAATATTTCTATTTTAAAACTGGAATGAGGCCCAATCAATTACCATATAATGTTAATTATATGGATTTTCTACAACACATGTATATATCAACAACGATGAATAATCAACCATCATCCAAAGTGCATTCTACACTGTATAAGCATCAAATATAAATATTCAACGCTTATAACAGCCTGTCAATCAATCGATCGACATACAACTAAACCATCGGGATTAGTGTACGTCAAATATCATCCCAATACCCGTGTGGGGTTTCAAGCAATCAAACACAGATTTTTATTTGTGTAGTTGGGCGATGTGTAAAATTTATCGTCCCAATCAATGTCCTTCAAATAGGTGTACATAAACAAACCGTCTGGTTTGTAAATGAATATTTATTTATTCGCATTCAAGTTAAAAATTATATTTTCAACGATCAAACTATTATATTCAACCTATGAATATTCTATTCAGTTCATTTATCAAATAAAATGTTATCTTTATTTTCTAACTTATTTTAGAAAATTTCGGCGGCATAACGGCACGATACTAGAAACGGGAAAAAGCCTTATCCCCGGTCTAGTGAAGGCCCACGCCATTCACACATCAATCAAATCCATTTCATTTCACCAAACAATTCAATTCAAACCAAATAATCTAACCAACTACACAACCAAACAATTAAACAAACAAGCCATCCATGGTCTGTGGATGACGGGTGTCGGGTGCTACTAAACACCGTCTACATCCTAGTATATATATATATAACTAGAAAATTAAATTAAAGAGTGTGAAATTCTCATAGAATTGCTAATCCAACATCACGACACTTCATTTATAGAAATCTTCGTCGTTATCGCATTTCTGTCATCTTCGCTGCCCGTAGCCACTATATATATATAAAAATCACATTTTTATATTGCTATTCAATATATAAAAATCGAATTTTATAACAGTGTTCGTATCGATAAAGATTATATTTTTATAATTCCTTTCTCTTATAAAAATATCGATTTTCAAAAATATGGCTCTTTTCATATATATGGATTTCGCCTTTTCAAAAATATAGATTTCATCTTTTCAAAAATATAGATTTCATCTTTTCAAAAATATAGATTTCATCTTTTCAAAAATATAGATTTCATCTTTATCTTGCTACACATATAAAGATGATATCTTTACTATTCCTATCGTGTAAAAATTATATTTTTAATTCTCTATCTAAACAAAAATCATATTTTTACATCTTCTACTTAATAAAGATTATATTTTTAATACTTTAAAAATATAAAAATCATATTTTTAATACTTTAAAAATATAAAAATCATATCTTTGAATAATTAAAAATCAAACCTTTTATACTTACAAAACAACGTATGTTTTTTCATAGAAAAATCAGATTTTTCAAATTGATTAAACTAAATGAATAAAAAAAATAAGATAACATAACTTACAGCGAAGGGGGAAAAGCTTTCTGGTCGTCGGAAGGGCATTGGGCGGTCGGAGGGGCTGAGCGCAGGCGGAGCAGGGGGTTCAGGGGGGGTTTGTGGCGACTGCGTCGGATTTGGGTGGCTCGATTCGGGGAATTAGGGTTTGCTATCACGAGGAGGAGAGGGCGAGGCTAGTGGCGACTGACGGGGGGGGGGGGTTTAGGGGTTGCGTCGGTTTTTTTTTTTGGTGGCAGGGGGCTGCGTCGCATCGGTTGAAGAGGGGGAGGCGGCGCTTGAGGGGGTCGGCCAGCGGTGGGAGGACCTGGCGGCGGTGGCGATGTCGATGGGTGGGCGACGCGATTGGATCGGGTTTTTTTTTCTTTTTTTTATTTTCTTCGATCTGAAATCGAAATGAAGAGGGGGGGCAGAGGAAATAAAGGAGAGAAGGGAGGTTTTTTTTTAGTTTTTTAATTATTTTATTTTGCAAAAAGTTGACTTTCACATACGACCTCGAAACAAGACCCACCGCCTGTCGTCTATAGCGTTTTACCCTCATTCTGAACACAATGGGATATGTATCGTAGGATGATTCAGCTGTTACAATCAGTTTCCGTTAAATTTACATTTAAATCGCTATATTGAATTTTAAACGTACATTTCAAATTACCGGGGTCACATACTAACTCTAAAAATTCTCGAAAAATATTTTCTAGCTTCGTATTGAGGATACGGTCCTAACAAAACTAGTTTCGTCGAATTCTGAGACCGTTTGAAAAATGGCCATTTTCCAGTCGATTAAAATCAACTAAAACTGGTCAAACGCGTTTTCCTTTGCCACGCTCAACTATTGATTCGAAAAATTATGAAATTTGAAACCTAGCAATAATTTGACATCACGGACCCAACAAAAGTGGTTTCGTCGAAATCCGAGGTCGTTTGCAAAATTCCCATTTTTAAGGGCCTGAATTCCATAGCGACTATTCAGAATTTTCAACTGGACATATCTTTTGATTCCCGCTATGAAATCTTGATTTTTCGGATTCGTTGGAAAGATATTATCAATTAGATCCTAATGTTTTTGGTTTCACTAAAATCCGGATTGTTTTGCACCCGGTACATTCAATTGAAGTTTGAAATCGAATTATCGAACTACCGCGCCATTTTCAATTCTATTTATAATTATTTATAATTATTTATATTCTAACGACGACATATATAAATATATTCGTTCGAATTATATTCAAAATAAATTTCTCGTCGTTTTTATTTAAAATAATTAATTTTAAATATTCAAAATTCGCTAAAATTGCCAAAATAAAAATTTTAAACTGGCTCAGATTTTCGGGTTGTTACAATCTCCCCCACTTAAAACTTTTCGTCCCCGAAAAGGAACAAAGTCGAAAGTGGTTTGATTAATCTACTCTACGTTCGATCTGGCTTCCATTCTCCAACTTTTCAGTTTTTGAGAATTCTCAAATTTTCAAAAATTTGGCTAACACCCTAAATTTTCGAAAAATTTCGCCATAACCTCCCATGCACCGGGAGCCACGGGAAAATCCCGAAATTGCCATATAGGCCTTCTGATCTCAAAAAGAAAAAGAAAAGGCCAAGCGGCTAGCCAGTAGGCTCATAAAATCATCATCACCCAAACAAAATAGTAAATTATAGTAAACATATACCTATTTGTCGGGCAAACAAATTTTATTCTCTGCTCTAGCCTCCTTGCTATGACCTGTTTAATGTAAGTACAAGTATATGTAAGCAAATGCAACTAATTTTCAATATAATTCAATATGTGATCCAATTAGGCTAATTGGCTAAAAATTAGCAAACAAATAAACAAACAACACAAACATCAATCAATTAGTGAATTAGAGTTTCAAATTCATAATTTTGATACATATACAAAAATCATGTTTTTGATGCCAAACCACAACAATAGGCCCTATCTAATTGTTGGTTCTCACACCAGTCAATAGGAAATATATAGAAAGCCCACCTTCGTCACTCGAACATAAATTCTAATGATGGAGCTCCATCATCAAAATCATCTCCGGGCGATTAGAGTGTAATTCTATATCTATCCAGTATATTAAAACTTTAAATACACGTTTGCAAGGCGTATATGCAAAATCTTTATATACTGGACTGTCCTCATCAATATAAATAAATAATCAAATACGTGTAAAACTATTTAAATTTCAAAACAGAATTGTTTTCATTTGAAAAATATACTCTTCACACTCGTTCTAGGATACTACTGATCCTATCTCTAACGAGTCATTCTCATTGGATATTACTAATCCAATCTCTGATGAATTCTTTCATACGGTTCTAATGTGCCTTGTTCTCTAAGCTTTGTAAACCAAAGCTCTGATACCAAACTATGACGAAAAGGAATTTCGCTCGATCTGAACCAGTCGCTAAACCGACCCAGACCGTTCGAAACGCCTGATCGTTTCGAGAACACGACAAAATAGAACGCAGACGGAAGAACATTTCATTGTATATAACAACAATGCACCAGAATACAAGAATATACAGAGTATAAATGAATATTACACAGAAATATCAGAGATTTAAATTACATTTAAATAAATTGAAGCGGAAAATAATACAATACACAACTAGAAGAGATATACGGATACAAAGCTTTTCGGATATCGTTCCAGATGTAATCCAGGATCCTGTGAATATAAATCTGCAAAACCAAAACTACTAGCTGCCCGTGTCAAAATAAGGGCACCCAGAGTTTAGGTTAAAACAATAAACTCCAGGTCAGTCATGGGACTGGTGTGAGAACTAAAACAGTTATTAATCTTTGTTTTTAAAGTTAGGTAAATCAAGGGACCACGCCGTATAACACGGAACGGGTTTCCTCCCAAGAACACCAGTGCATAAAACAACAGCGCAATGCTAAATAAAGAAGAATGAAGCTATTATAAGACCCAGGTCCTATCACACAATGCAACGCAAGCCGGGGGATAGGCTTTTTACCTTATAATAGCCAAGAATGCTTGATATGTTTAAAACAAATCATTTGATACTATTATAAGTGCATAGTGTATAAAACAACTTCGAATCATAAGTATCAATCATAGGCGGCATGAATGCCCCATACCACTATGTCGCCATATATAGGTTATACAATCAAAATCGCAAAGTCACGTATTTGGAAATTGGATTTCCATCTATGAACCGAGGCAAAAGATAGTCCTCAACCGATTCGAGACTGTCTAGCCCGAGTCTCAGGAGCAGAACGCATCGCCCCTTGGATCGTCAGGGCCGGTCCACCGATGTGGATTAAACTTAAATCCTGAACACTGCGTTTCTCCGCCCTTTAGGGCGTAAATGAGCCAACGAATGACTCCATCGGACCCGGATTGTCCGGTCAAACCGAGGCGCCTCGCAACAGCAACAACCACACAGGTGAAAAGTATATAAATGTCAGGGCTGGTAGGTCACTGACACCACCCTAGCTAGAAAGAAACGCATGCCCTTCCTGATGTCCTCTCCCGTTTCTGGTTCACAACCGGGGTGTGAGGCTCGCGAATTCACGTTACACAAAGCTATGCCACACAGGCCGTGCTTTGATCGTCACCACAAAACTTTGCTTTTCAACAGAAGCCTTGATCATTTGCATCTTAGGCATGCCACACAGGCAATTCACTCCATGCGTTTGATATCCATCAACATATAACCCCTGAGCTCGTACGTCTCAGAGAAGGGAGTTAAGCAAGAGAAGAAATTCTCCGCCGCCAAACAGATATATATTTAATAGAGATCAATCGCACAGACTAAAATCCAATGTCAGACACACAGTCCATTTACAAGTTCGCTCTGGGTCTGAACGAAACCGAAGGCACCTAGTACCCCGCATATCCATCGATCTCCAAGCACGTCTGGACGATCACTAACTGTTTCCATCTTCTTGGGTGTACAGCCCAATCAAGATCATCAGTAATTACCCAAATGACGTGAAGACCTCCGGTCTTCGACCATCGTCTTCATCTTCGACTTATCGTCGTATCAGTTATTCAGAATGGGATAAACCTGGTCTTCCCGAATAACTCGCGTATATTTTAAATAAGTGTTACACAAACCCAACATACGCCTCATTCTAATTCATCAGTCACTAACCGTAAATTAATCAAGAGAATAATTCCCCAAATATTAACCCCGAAGGCCGAAACCAACATCAGATCAATATCCAGAAAACCATTCTGCTTGGCTAACCGACAGTTTGTTTCTAAATTTCACATTCATAGGGAAAGGTTCCCATTAATTTTATCCAAGATATATTCCTTGAATTTATTCTTTAATCTTCTTTTGAATTTTGATTCAACTAGTCGGGATTAACGAACCTTACCGAAGTAATCATTTGTTTTAATTTCCCAATCCCAACCTATTCATCCCATGAAGTAAAACTGGTTATACTTTATATCTAACACCACGGTGTTATCGGTAAATTCAATTACTATTTCACGTTCAAATCTAATTAAAGATTTAACTAACGTATGGAGCAAAACTGGTGATACTCCATTTCGATTATTTCAATCTAATTAAAGATTCATTAAAACTCCACTTAGTTTTAATCGCTAACAGGGTTAAAGAATCAGTGTCATTTAAAACACGGTTCACGATAAACCCAAAATCACATCACATTAATTATCGGGTTAAAGAACAAGTGTTATTTAAAACACTGTTCACGATAAACCCAAAAATCAATATCAATTCAATTAAATATTATTTAATTGGTACACTTCATTAAATCTAAATAAAAAGATTCAATCTTTTTCTCATCTGGATTAAAGAACAGTGTTAATGAAGACACCATTCACGACAAACCCAAATCACATTTGATATTAAATACAAGGCTCTGAATAGAAAATATATCGGCTTATATTCAATATCAAATTCTACGATTAACAAATGTCGTATTGGAGATGACGATATAAATATATCTTTCAAATTTCCATAACAACATCTGTAAAATCACGAATTCCAACATCGAAATATTCTGAAGACAATTTCGATTCAAATCCATTCCAATGTAATCATTGGAAATTCTGGTCATTTTCAAAACCATTTCAAATTCAATTTATTTATTTAAAAATAAATAGAATTATAATTCTAGTTCAAAACTAGTTCATTTCGACAAAAAACTATTTTTGTCTTTTCAAATATGCAGTTTTTCATCCCAATTCTTTCTAAATCATTTCTTATGATTTTACACGAATTATTACTATTTTTAATAATTTTATCAAGGCACGTACAGTCGATTTCCATCAATGGCCATCGAACTGCACTTACAGCGACCTTTTCCAATTTTGATTTGGACATAATTCCAAATCCAACTGTTAGATTTCAAATTTCTAATATTCGTTAGAAATCTCTTTTCGATACGAACCCAACGGTTCCGGTTTTAGGAGAATCCGACGGTCGGATCTCCCGCAATATCCGTTCGAAGTCAATGGTCGAAATTGGCGAACTGCCGCGGCGCGGCGCTTTCTATTCAGGCCATTATATTATATATATATAATATATATTATATATACTTCGTCGATTTCAATTCAAAACGTGCTTTATAAATCGTTTTTAAATTCATTTTCAAAACGGTTTCAACTTCATATTCAATTTCAAATCAAAATTGAATATTCAAATATAAATTCGTTTTAAATTCATTTCAAATTGATTTCAATTCAAATTGATTTCTAATTCAATTGCAGTTCGTTTTCAATTCAATTCAATTTCAATTCGAATTCATTTATATTCAATTTCAATTCGAATTCATTTATATTCAATTTAATCCGAATTCATTTCTATTTAATTTAATTCGACTTCATTTCTATTCAATTTCAATTCGAATTCATTTCTATTCAATTTCAATTCGAATTCATTTCTATTTAATTTCAATTCGAATTCATTTCTATTCAATTTCAATTTGAATTTCAATTCTTTTCAAAATTTCAGATTTTGAAATCACTTTCGATATTCATTATAAAATGAATAAAATCGATATAAATATCGTTCACGTCAAAATGGCGTCAATCTAATCAATACGGCTTCATATATTCCTATTTTCAAATATTCTATTTCAAATATTTCTTTTTCAAATATTTCTATTTTAAATCTGGAATGAGGCCCAATCAATTACCATATAATGTTAATTATATGGATTTTCTACAACACATGTATATATCAACAACGATGAATAATCAACCATCATCCAAAGTGCATTCTACACTGTATAAGCATCAAATATAAATATTCAACGCTTATAACAGCCTGTCAATCAATCGATCGACATACAACTAAACCATCGGGATTAGTGTACGTCAAATATCATCGCAATACCCATGTGGGGTTTCAAGCAATCAAACACAGATTTTTATTTATGTAGTTGGGCGATGTGTAATATTTATCGTCCCAATCAATGTCCTTCAAATAGGTGTACATAAACAAACCGTCTGGTTTGTAAATGAATATTTATTTATTCGCATTCACGTTAAAAATTATATTTTCAACGATCAAACTATTATATTCAACCTATGAAAATTCTATTCGGTTCATTTATCAAATAAAATGTTATCTTTATTTTTCTAACTTATTTTAGAAAATTTCGGCGGCATAACGGCACGATACTAGAAACGGGACAAGGCCTAGCCTTATCCCCGGTCTATTGAAGGCCCACGCCATTCACACATCAATCAAATCCATTTCATTTCACCAAACAATTCAATTCAAACCAAATAATCTAACCAACTACACAACCAAACAATTAAACAAACAAGCCATCCATGGTCTGTGGATGACGGGTGTCGGGTGCTACTAAACACCGTCTGCATCCTAGTATATATATATATAATTAGAAAATTAAATTAAAGAGTGAGAAATTCTCACAGAATTGCTAATCCAACATCACGACACTTCATTTATAGAAATCTTCGTCGTTATCGCATTTCTGTCATCTTCGCTGCCCGTAGCCACTATATATATAAAAATCACATTTTTATATTGCTATTCAATATATAAAAATCGAATTTTATAACAGTGTTCGTATCGATAAAGATTATATTTTTATAATTCCTTTCTCTTATAAAAATATCGATTTTAAAAAATATGGCTCTTTTCATATATATGGATTTCGCCTTTTCAAAAATATAGATTTCATCTTTTCAAAAATATAGATTTCATCTTTTCAAAAATATAGATTTCATCTTTTCAAAAATATAGATTTCATCTTTATCTTGCTACACATATAAAGATGATAGCTTTACTATTCCTATCGTGTAAAAATTATATTTTTAATTCTCTATCTAAACAAAAATCATATTTTTACATCTTCTACTTAATAAAGATTATATTTTTAATACTTTAAAAATATAAAAATCATATTTTTAATACTTTAAAAATATAAAAATCATATCTTTGAATAATTAAAAATCAAACCTTTTATACTTACAAAACAACGTATGTTTTTTCATAGAAAAATCAGATTTTTCAAATTGACTAAACTAAATGAATAAAAAAAATAAGATAACATAACTTACAGCGAAGGGGGAAAAGCTTTCTGGTCGTCGGAAGGGCATTGGGCAGTCGGAGGGGCTGAGCGCAGTCGGAGCAGGGGGTTCAGGGGTGGTTTGTGGCGACTGCGTCGGATTTGGGTGGCTCGATTTGGGGAATTAGGGTTTGCTGTCACGAGGAGGAGAGGGCGAGGCTAGTGGCAACTGACGGGGGGGGTTTAGGGGTTGCGTCGGTTTTTTTTTGGTGGCAGGGGGCTGCGTCGCGTCGGTTGAAGAGGGGGAGGCGGCGCTTGAGGGGGTCGGCCAGCGGTGGGAGGACCTGGCGGCGGTGGCGATGTCGATGGGTGGGCGGGCGACGCGATTGGATCGGGTTTTTTTTCTTTTTTTTCTTTTCTTCAATCTGAAATCGAAATGAAAAGGGGGGGCCAGAGGAAATAAAGGAGAGAAGGGAGGTTTTTTTTTTAATTTTTTAATTATTTTATTTTGCAAAAAGTTGACTTTCACATACGACCTCGAAACGAGACTCACCGCCTGTCGTCTATAGCGTTTTACCCTCATTCTGAACACAATGGGTTATGTATCGTAGGTTGATTCGGCTGTTGCAATCAGTTTCCATTAAATTTACATTTAAATCGCTATATTGAATTTTAAACGTACATTTCAAATTACCGGGGTCACATACTAACTCTAAAAATTCTCAAAAAATGTTTTCTAGCTTCGTATTGAGGATACGGTCCTAACAAAACTAGTTTCGTCGAATTCTGAGACCGTTTGAAAAATGGCCATTTTCCAGTCGATTAAAATCAACTGAAACTGGTCAAACGCGTTTTCCTTTGCCATGCTCAACTATTGATTCGAAAAATTATGAAATTTGAAACCTAGCAATAATTTGACATCACGGACCCAACAAAAGTGGTTTCGTCGAAATCCGAGGTCGTTTGCAAAATTCCCGTTTTTAAGGGCCTGAATTCCATAGCGACTATTCAGAATTTTCAACTGGACATATCTTTTGATTTCCTCTATGAATTCTTGATTTTTCGGATTCGTTGGAAAGATATTATCAATTAGATCCTAATGTTTTTGGTTTCACTAAAATCCGGATTGTTTTGCACCCGGTACATTCAATTGAAGTTTGAAATCGAATTATCGAACTACCGCGCCATTTTCAATTCTATTTATAATTATATATAATTATTTATATTCTAACGACGACCTATATAAATATATTCATTCGAATTATATTCAAAATAAATTTCTCGTCGTTTTTATTTAAAATAATTCATTTTAAATATTCAAAATTCGCTAAAATTGCCAAAATAAAAATTTTAAACTGGCTCAGATTTTCGGGTTGTTACAGTCTGACCTCTCCACAATGGAAACAAGCATTCTTTCTTTCCTTGCAATCCTTGATCACATGACCCTCGCGTCCACAATGATGGCATTTCCTCTTATCTTGAGCTTTTTCGTTCTTACTGCCCTTCTTTTATTGTTGTTGTTCTTTCTTGGACCACACTTTCTTGTTTTGTGTTTCCTCAACCATAGCTTCTTTATTTTCCCCTTTAACTTCCTCATGTATTAATGCCATATCAATGAGTTACTCAAAAGTTACTCCCATCGGAATATGAGACATAGCCAACTTATGGAGGCGTTCATTCAATTCTCTAGCAAACCTCAAAGATTTCTTGTGCGGGGTATCTACTAGTTCTAAACCAGACCTCGCCAATTGATTAAACTTATTAACATACTCTCTAACAGACATGCTTCCTTGCTTAAGTGCCAAAAACCTTTCCATTTGCATACTTTGCTCGGCTTGAGAAAGAAATTTCATTTCGAATCTCTATCGGAAATCATCCCAAGTCTCCACTGGACGCCCTGCTTGCGTCACTTCCCACCATAATGAAGCCTTGTCTTTCAGCTGCCAAGAGGATAACTAAATTTTCTACGACCGTCAACTTCAAAAATTCCAAACAAATCATCCGTCTCTTTAAGCCAATTCCTTGCCTCAATGAAAGTATCAGTTCCTCAGAATGGCTTTCTGCCCATAGCACAAAAATCTTTGCATATCTTAGAGAAATTATCAGCACGCGGAGGAGGTGAAACGATGGTTGCAGCTGGGGGAGGAGCGTCTGCTTGGCCTTTGGCGAGTTCCGTAGCCTCCAGATACCTACGAAACCAAGCCGGTATCTGTACGCCTTCAGGAATATTAGGTTTCCAAGACATGCTGAAAAGAAAAGGAAAAGAGATTCGAACAGAGAATCGAAAGATATTTCATATGGCTTTGGGGAGTATGTTTTTAAAAACCGACTTTTCTTTTAAAAATGCTTTCCTTTTAAAACCTTTTTGAAATAATTTTCAAAATCTTTTATCCAATCTGGTAACCTTCAGCTCGGATACCAAATCTGACACCCCACGTCCATTAATGTCACTCTTTATCAGAATGCATTAAGTTTCGTGAAGCATTATAGGTAAACAGAAACAGAAACATTACAAGACAAATATAAAATAATAGCAGAATTAAAACTTTATTAAATAGAAAAGCTTCGTGGTTCAAACCCAATTAAATAATAAGTCTGGAATACTGAAAACATAAAACTTCTGCCTTGTACAAAATCATTAATAGAGTACAATATTACATAAAAAGAGCATAATCCCCAAAACATAGCTATAGTAGAGAAGATACGAAATCAAGCAGTACATTTAAGAAGCTCCAAGCAAAATGAAAGAAGAATCCTAATCAAGCTTGAGTATTCCCACCCTGAGAACCTTGGGGGGAAACAGAAGAGAAAGAAGAAGAAACAAAATGGGTCAGATATAAAGTCTGGCGAGTCCAGTTACTTTTACCATATAAATAAGTAAAAGCATCATGACAGGCCTATAAGTTGGAGAGAGATAACAGTGTCATAAGACAGGTATAATAAGGTAAACAGGATAAATAGAACAGAAGATGCATTGCACTTCCATGATACTTTTCTCTACATCATTACTAGTATAACAAGAACAAGATGATCCCAACCAGTACAAGATGGTAGACTTAAGTGTCCTTCTAGTGAGGGTTTTACCCCATATAATAACAAGTAGCCCAACAGAACTGATGAGTGTACCCTATCGATCGGCTCCCTATCCCGTAGATACCCGTGCTGGCCCCATAGTAGGATGTACCATTTCCTAAAGTGGCAACCCCATTATTTTCAAGATGCACGGCTATACCTGCTGATGTCACATGGTCTTATTTTCCCGAGAAAGCGGACCGATGCACGCACATGACCCCGATGGAATGCGCCGTCAAAACATCCTTACCCAGGTGACCTCTTATAACCATCTCATTAAGCGTGCCTTGACCCCGGCCTAGTTCGAGGTTCCCCGTTTGATACTGATATAGGTTACTAACTGATACGGGTCTCATACTCCAGATAACACAAGCTTTCCCCTAGACTTGCATCCCCACTACTAGGCTTTCCATAGGTTATGCTTACCAGTTTAACAAGATTGCATAACCCCTACAGGTTTAGTTTGTCCAGTTCATATGTATAACCTGCTCCCAGATATTTAACAAGATTAACTTAACCCTTCCACTTAATTAAAGAAAGTTTACTTAACCCCCACTTAAGTTAACAAGTTCATGTAATCCTTATGGATTCAAATAGGTTAAATATTACTAGTTCATTACCATTCATTCATTTATGGTTATAAATGCGCTAGACCTCCCACCTTAAGTCTGCCACTTGTGGATGCTGGATATGTCGGTTGTGTCCGGGCAGACTTCTTCAAAAAGTCGGATTTAACCTCGTGTCTTAGCACCGTTACGTGTATGTTTATGCACTTAGACCCCTCACATTAGATTTACCACTTGTAGTCGCTGGATTTGTCGGGCGGTGCTGGACAGACTTCTACCACAAGTTTAATCTAACCATGTGTCTAAGCACGGTTACAGTTTCTAATTACTGTAAATCCAAGCATTTTCATTATTAACCAATTTTCATGTTTATTATGCCTCAAATCCCTGTTCGATCTACGATACGGATTATGCCCTGCTTTAAGGTTTAGATTAAGATATAGGTTATGCCCCCAAATACCAAGTTTTGGTTCAAGGTACAAATTACGCCCAAATTTCCCAATCATGCTTACAATATGAATTATGCCCCAAATTAACCATTCACAATCGTTCGCAATTTCGTGCGTTCGTGTATTTCAGCGATAGGCCTAGGCTCGAAGGTATCCCGGCTATAAAAATAAAAAGGAAAGAAAAGGGAGAGAAGAGAACAAGAATAGGCATAGAAAATAAAACTGGCATATGATGACATAATTAGGCAAACTAACAAAATAAGCATAAGGTGACATGATTAGGAAAACTGACAGAATAGGCATAAGGTAACATGATTAGGCAAACTAACAAAATAGGGATATTATGAATATGCATATGAGATCTAAGTAGTAAATATACAAGAAATGGAAGATCTGTTGTGATTCTGATATCTAGCAGGCATAGGCTTAGATCCAAACTTATAAACATGTCAAGATTACATTTTAGGTGTTTACATCTAAAAAAACATAAACTCATTGTGATTGGATCTAAAGAACAAAGAATTGATTGTAGATGTTGTAGCACAGATATCTGAATTCGTATAATTTGCTATTGAAGAAGAATAAGCTATTTTACTCTCAGTTGGGGCAGCACCTCGTTGTCGCCATTGATTTAGATGAATAAAACAATGGGATTAAGTTCCTATTTATAGCCTAAGGTCAACGAATCTAGTCAAGAAACGAATCTACGTTCAAAAATTGAATTCTACCCAGATCGGGGGGGTGGTCGACATGGGTGTCGACATCCCTGTTATGGTGTCGACCCATGGGTCGACACCTCTAGGGTGGAGTCGACCCCTAACAGGCCAATTTCTTACCTAATTCTCCACCTTAGATTCGAAATGTTTTGAACTATTTAATTGGTTTTATATATATAATTCTCTTGTGCATATACAAACTTCTAGGCTCAATAACTTCTTCATACGATGTCCATTTTACGCAAACTTGGTGTCTATCTGAAGCAGAATTCTGAGACGAACACAATGGCGCAGTCTGTTTTACTTATTTCCCAATATCTAATTAAGTATTCTTTAATTTATCATTATAGTGTTGTTAGAATTACGTGGTGTTACACTTCCTAGGGGAATTTTTATATGCAAAGGGTTGTGCACATACACACAAGCAAGTTTCAATTTCTGAACAATGTCATGAGATATCAAAGAGTGAGTAGCCCTTGTGTCATAAACTTCTGGTATTGGTAAATTTTCAATAAAAACTATACCTTCTACTTGACAAGAAATCTCCTCTTTTCCCTCCATAGCTCCCATCTTAGCTGAATTTCTTGGTTCAGGGCAATTCTTTTTAATATGACCCTCTTTTCCAAAATTAAAGCATTTGAATGTTGCCACTTTTACAACCCTACAAGTTGATTTCATGTGACCTTCTTTGCCACAATTATAACAAATGACCTTCTTCTTAGTTTCAGAAGTTGCTCCACCTTCTTAGAATTAGAATCTACTTGCTTCTTATCATAAGGTTGAACTCTGGCTTTTCCTTTATTATTATTCTTCATATTCCTGAACCTTTCCCTTGCATTATCATGCTGTTCAAATTTCAATCTAAGTCCAATGCCTGATCAAAAGTCTTCTCTATGTATGGTAGCATAGCCCTACTCAAGCCTGCATTAAGCCCTTGTATATACCTCCCATTTTTAGCTGCTTCATCAGTTATTAAAATAGTGCCATATTTAGATAAGCTCTCAAATTTTTGGGTACATTCAGTTACACTCATATTGGCTTGTTTAAGCTTAATGAATTCCTCCAGTTGATTAGCTTTGGCTGATGTTGGTACAAATCTAGCCTCCAACATTTCTTTGAACTGATTCCAAGTGATATCATTTTCTGGTCTTCCAGCTATCATCACCTCCCACCAGTCCAGAGCTACCCCCTTCAGCCTTCTTGAAGCAATTTGTCTTTTCCTATGATCATTTATTTGCATATCAGCAAATATCTTATCCAAATTCCTCAACCAAGTTCGTACTCCCATAACTCCTTTAGTACGTTCAAACTCTTTTCCTCCTAGATGGATATAGGTCTTCAGCATTTTAGACAACTCTTCATGTGGATTTTCAGGTCTTGCTCCTATCCCATCTCTCACTGCTTTCATAAATTCTTGAACATTAATCATGGGAGGGTCATTTGAACCCCTGCTCCCCGATGTGATATTCTACCTACCATGGATCTCTAATACCAATCCATATTTTCATTATGTTAGGAACTAATATATTAGAGTAACTTAGCTGTTAGCATTCTTGTTTAAAACCATTTTCAAACAAAACAGCCATACATTCATTTATGTGACCATTTTCAAACAAAACAACAATACAGTCATACATGTGACCCTTATTCAAGCTATGTCTTGATTCAACATAGCTATGATACCAAGTGAAGTGACCCACCATTTATACCTAATTATTAATACAAATAATTGTCTTGATTTAATATCAGATGTTGCTTGGATCACTTACTTAATAGATTTCCCCTATTAATCCCCCAAAATCACTTACACATCAGTATAAAAATATTAGTTCAGTGGGAATACAAGTTTCTTTATTCACCTAATTGATGAAGTTCCATAACATTTTGTAAGAGCAAATGTTTATTTGCAAAACAAATTTCGTAGGTTATTCAAATTATAACCATTTAAGGTACCATTCCTATGTAGACAAATCATTATCTATACTTATTTTTATGATGCTACAACACAGCCTTTAATAAGTTCACGCAATTACATTTTTAAAAGAATTACAAAAAGAAAAAGAAGTTTTGGACCCTTTGAGCTTAGGATGTGTGCACATGCACAGTGCACACATGCACAAGCCCTATGGCATTTCCAGATATTGTTAAAAATATTTTCAATTGGAAAGTAATTAAACTGAGTAATTTTCTATAAATATAAGGTTTTATATACAGAAAATACCATTTAAAATCTCATAGTGGCATTTCCTCAAACACCTAGCAAAGTGTATGATGAAATGCTTTTCAGGTATAACTCCTGTAGTACTGCAGGGGAGTTTATCTCCTTACATAATACAAGTTAAAATCTTACATAAGAGCTCAATTCAAATTGTTCTTGTGACTAAGTGAATCATAATCAAGTGGCGTATTACATGTATTTGGTTCACATGTCTTACTGGCTAAATGCCAGGTTATAAAGGAAACACAAATGAGAAAATATACATAGATACTGCATTGGAAAAATGCTCATTTACCTTATTTAATTTCATATCACTACTTATTCTCCAAAACTATTAATTATATTCAGAATTAAGTTAACAGATGTAGGTAGAATTGTATATCATTTTAAATAAAAATGGCATGAGGAAATATCAGAGGCATGATATACGCATTTAAGCTGTATAATCTACCCCCTTAACCCATACTTGCCAATATCATATACACTGGAGGCAAATGGTACAATTGCACATATATATATATATATCATATTTTGCTTGACTATTGCCAAAGACTGCTTTACGTGACCATACTATTTGGCATTTCATATCATTTTAGATCATTCCAGTCATCTATTTCTCACGAGAATGAGACATAATATACTACTTCTTTCCACTGGTTTTAGAGTACTTAAGTATTACATTTAGTTCATTCAAACAACAAGCAACATACTTAGTCTTTGGTAAACACTTTGCATACATTTATTTTGAGCATTAAAACTACTTAAGACTTTTTAAAATAATAGCAGCTACTCCTCTTGATAAAGTATCTCTAATAGCATCTTAATGACATCATATTAAAGCCTCTTTTCTTGAGTTAATACTTTGAGCTGCCCCATTATAAATGAGACACCCCAAAGGTTGAAGAAAAAACCAAATAGGGTCAGATATACAATCTGGTATGAGCATAAATCAACATTTAAATAGCATTCTTACATGAACTTCTCACCACAAATACTTTGTGCATGTTTACATGTCATGAAAAATGTAGACATTATTTCACATCATATAACTCACATATATGATCCCAGCCCATATCATGTCATTACTCCCTATAATTTCATGTAATCAACTAATCTGGACTGATTACAAATTATACCAGTGGGTCACCATCCTAAAGTACCATGTATTAAACACTAGTGCACATTGTATTTCCCAAATATACAAAGACCTACTGGGCTTGCATTAAGCCATATGCATATCTAGCATCCTAACTTGAGGCTAGACAGATCAATACAACAGGTGACAAGCATCACAACCTGTCCCACTATCATGTTTCTAGTTAGGTTTAACTGTGAGGACCAAACTAACCCATACATCCCTCTTGATGCATGTAACTCCATCAACAATGATGATCAATTTGCACACATTCAAGTTAAATGTGTCTATTATAAACTGATGTAAACATTCATCTAAAAATACATTATATATAGTCAGATCATTCATCCAAACACATAAATAAGATGTAACATAAGCAGGTTTTTATTGATGAATATTCAGGTTATTAACAAATGATAAAACAATGTGTAGATAACCTATTGCTTTGAGCATAGAATGAACTTGTTTAGGACACCTACAATCCTTTTACTCCTCTATTATCAAATATAATCTGAATTAGAGAAGTGTTATTGGCAAATGGATCAGCATATGGGCACTTTCCATAGCTCCATTTACCTTATTTCCAGAAGCAAACATAAGCTTTAAATCCACTTGTTCAATGCTACTTACTTCTAGACTTGTAGTCCTACCTCATAGCAGTATTTATATTATTACCTATATTTATTCTCAGATCCATAAGAAGTGCAATGTGCATCAAAGCAATTATGCATACATTTAATCCCATGCATACATACATTCTGATTATCAAATCAGACATTCAAACTTCATTTAACACATATAAATTAAGATATTCATATAATTGGGGCTGCCTAAATAGGACTTATTGCCATTTAAATATTCAAATATACTCAACAAAGTTCTCCCTTCTCTTAACTCTAAATTTTCCAGTTTTCTTCCTTAATCTCTAAGGCTTCATTAGCAGTTATTTTCCAAAGGAAATGTTATGGAATTAACCCTCTTAAGGATTGTTTATTTGCTATTTAAACCAATATTTTCTTTAGGGTTTTTCCTTAGACCAATATCAGTATTATCCCCCACTTGTATTTATCTAATATAGCTACATTTTCAAGTAAACTGATTCTCAAGTGTACTATTCTTAATACATTTAAACTGTAGGCTATAAATGGTAACATGCTTATCATTTAAATTGTGTGATTCTGGATGGTCCCCTCCCTTTTTCTTTTGATTTCCCTTTTGTTAAAAATACTAAGAAAAAGGTTGCATAGTGACAAAAAAATATGAGTAGCAAATTCAAATCTCATTTTTCCCTCGGTTACCATGTGAAAATCCTAGGTGTAAATACTATATAAACACACACATCACATATTCAACCATGATCTATTACCTGCCTAAATGTTTTATTCTTAAAACATTATCATTATCCCCTATTCTTTCACTACGCCGTAGATGGCCTATCGCAACGAAAACCCATGGTGTTGCTAGCTACAATGTTGCCATTGCTATGTTGTTTTTTGTCTATTGCAACGCATGCTTCAATGTGTTAGCATAGATATCAACATGTGTTGCAGTAGCCGCGTGAATAAAATTATCAATTCGCGTCAACACGATCCAACGGTCCACGTTACTGATCCGCGTCAATCTGATTTTCCTTCAACACCTTAGCTTCTTTTCCCCAAATTTTCATTTTCCCGCTGAAAAATAATTCTCGTTGTTTTCACTTGAGAAAATTATGGTCGGCTTTCGCTTTCACAACCCTAAATCGTTCAAACCTTAAACTAAAATCCAAATTCTTATCGCAGGGAATCAGATCCGCTCTACTAACTGAGTATATGATTATCTTCCTACAGATCGATCCATAAGTTGCAAAATTTCACAAAAAAATCAAATCTGGAAGTCCCAATCGAAAGAGGATCAATTAAATCCAAAATCCCATCCAATCGAAAGAGGATCAACTAGATCTGGAGTGATTTTCTCCTTTTTCTATGGTCCTTGACTTCAAGTATGTATGATTTTATCTTAAATTTTGACTTAATTCAGTAAAAGTTGCAATATGGGATTAGTTTGGACGTCATAGCTACCAATTTTATCAACAAAGGTGTGTGTATGCTACCGATTTTCTGTATAATTGATTTTCAAGTATTTTATAGCTTTCACATGGAGTAAAGACCTTCAAGACTTATCGTAACCACTGCAAATATTAGTTTCAGTTTCTGTATGTCGTGCAAATGGCGACTGGGCTTAGATTAGACTAAAAATCCTATCTTTTCACAATTCAGTAGTTCCTCAAGTCTTAATCAATGGCTGCATTGCGAAAAATTGGATTCAGAATGAGCGTGAGAAGAACGTTCAATCAGTTGGTGGGCTCAGAATTTCGCCTCCTATTTTTAGGGTTTCCCCTGCTGTTGGTTCTCCTTGTGTAGGATATGATAAGAAAACTTACAGGGGGTTCTATGTAAAGGAAGCAACTGTAGTTGCACATAAGTATACCATGGTCAAGCCCTTAGGCGACAGAGTGTTTGTCAAGATTAAATCCGCTGAGGAGAAAACAACTGGTGGAATTTTGTTGCCAACAACTGCGCAAAAAAAGCCACAAAGTGGTGAAGTCATGGAAATAGGCGATGGTAAAACTATTGGCAAGACTAAAGTAGATGTCAACATTCAGATAGGGGAACAAATTGTGTACTCCAAGTACGCTGGAACAGAATTAGAACTCAATGGAAGCAACCATCTATTAACACAGTATTTTATTCAAATAGAATATTTTATTTCAATATTCAAACAGTACAAATTTTTATAACTCCACTCTGTATTACATATCAAATACAATTTCATATACAGTGTTCTCCACTACAACACTCTATCTTTCAGTTACAGTTACACTCATTCATTCATTCATTCACAAACTCAATATACAGACACTTTCACTGTTCCACACACTGTTCTTGTTTTCTGCCTTCTGTCTGTAATGTCTTATGTCTTCACAGCTTACAAAACAGCCCAGTCTTCACAGTCAGTCCAGTCTTCATACCTGTCATACAAATCAACACACACACAGTACACTGCAATAGAAATAATATTGAATACATGTGAATATAAATTTTATTTGGTGTGGCTGCTGGGATACAGATTTATAAAATATTCACTCATAAATCAAAATCTAATCCATTCTCCCCCTTTTGTTATCATCAAAAGGATACAGATTTTAAAATATAGATGAAAATTGACTAAAAATATAATTTCAGCTTAAGAGGAAGAACGATCATCATAAATTTCAATTAGTCAAACAAAAATCATAATATTCTAAGAACAGGTGGCATATTTCACATTGTAGAGAATGACGGATATACGATGAATTTTATATAAAATGGAGAGAGTTTTAAAACAATTCATTTCCAAGGATTTTTATAAAAATAAAGCACAAAAACAGTGATGGATTTGGACTATAATTAATAATTCAATTTAAGTGACAAGATCGAATAATCTCAAATCCCAATATCTATCAATCAACAAATCATAATACGTCATAATATTTCAACACATTTCACAAATTAGAAAGATGGATTGATAGGCTAGTTTTTATACACTGAGGAGAATTTCATATTAATTTCTATTTTTAGCACTTATTTCCTTTTTATTTATTTTTTTATTTAAGAGCACACTGACCACACATAACCAGAGCTTGGATTTTTAAATGGGATCAGTCGCAGCTTAAATTAAAAGACGTCTCATAACCATGCATAACCAGAGCTTGGATTTTTAAATGAGGTTAGAGACACTCTTATATATTAATTATATATGTTTATCATTTCAGCTTTTAAAAGAAAAAACTCCTCGGTATAAAACCAATATATGGATAATAGAAAAAAGGTAGGTACAGAAATGGACTGTGAAATAAATTTGTAAATTAATTATATTATGAAATATGACCAACTGTACCGGGATCATTGAAAATTCTCAATTTCACTAATTCTGAATAATAACACAGTCACATTTCCATCACGAATATTTCCACTATTTATTCAAAAAGAATTTTATAAAAAATTAAACTCTCCACATTAATATAAAAAACATGGTGGATGTCAGAATGATGATAGATAAAGGAGATGGTCGTGAAATAATTGCCAATTCAAAGACATTATAATAAATGTTCAACCATCATGAAAATCTAAATAAAAATCTCCTCTTGTTATGAAATATACTGCAGTCACAATTCATCACAATTTCAAAATCTAATAATGATTTTGATGAATTATAAATACAGTTCAATTCGGATATTGATTTCAATAATCAATAAATAATTCTAAAATTGAAAAACAATTACAAGAGGAATTTAAGGTGATTTATATGAGGGGGGAAAATGTATATGATGTCTATACAAGGTGAAAATTCAAAAACAGATGATGAAAAAAGCTGATACCAAATGTAGTCTTCTTTATCGAGGAATTTATTCACACCCTAGATATCTCAAATTAAAGGAGTTTCAAACACAAAGCCCAAACAGACAAGATTACAAATTTAGCACAATTATCAGAGTAGCGGTTAGATTAAAGCAGGCAGTTATTTGAAAACAGTATCAGAGCAACACAACAGAAACAGTTTCAAATCAGACTTGTCAAGATAATGATTCATGACCCGAGATTAAAAATACCGTTTATTTTAAACCATTTGATGGAAGATGAAGATATCAGGATTCAATGAATCGATCACACTAGATTGTATTTTTTTTATTCGAGATATGTGTGAGATTCAGTAAATCAATAATTTCAAATGATTTTAAACAAACACATATTCAAACCAAATAATCATGGAGTAACAGAGAATTTTAAGACCAGTTTTACAAAAGAAATTTTCATAAGTATCTCTGACAAGTGTGAGATTAGATTCAGATCATTTACATCAAATTTGAGAGGTATTCATGAACTAGAAAATTAAAGTAATTTATTTGAAATCACTTGAATCAATGTCAAGTTCTGGGATATAATAAATCAGTCACACAAGGTTGATAATTTCAAATTTAGGAGGTGTGTGAGATTCAAAATATCAGAAATTTCAGATGATTTCAAACAAACTAATTTCAACTGTACTAATCATGAATAAAAATGAATTTTAAGATGTATCACTGAGGCAAGACATTTCAAAAAATATATTCAAGCCAATCTGAAAATTACTGGGATTGTCACAACTGATAAATAACAGTGTGCTGTAATGAGTATAGAACTTTTCTAAAATGAATTAGAATAAACTTAGAACAACAAAGGTATGTGAATTTCCATATAATTTTCAGATCTTCAAAACAATTTAGAATTCAGATTAACAGTGTTCAAGATATAACAAGAATACGTCAACACCGTTAGGAATTCAATAAGCAGAAAATGAACTTCAAAACAATTTCAGATAAAAAAAATTCAGTATCTGGAAATGATTAAATGTATCAGAGTTTTATACACACAAAACAAATTTCCAGAATATCATGAATACTGCAATTCAAGAAGCAAAAAAATATGGTAGAGATAAATCAAATTAGAATAGACAGAAGAAAGAGATAGAATGGAGAAGAAGAAGAAATAAACAAAAGAAAAAAAATCAAAACGGAAAATATTTACAGAGGTGAGTTTAGAGATCATACCAGAATCCAGTGTAAATCAGAATCTCTAACTCAGCAGTCTTGGCTTAAGGAACTGTGAACGATTACAGAAGTATTGAGCCGCTTGAATTCAAATCTCTTTTTCTTAGCAGATCCTCAGCCACCTCTGGTACCTAACAGTTAAGAGAATCGAGTGGTCTAACAAAATTTGTAAAACCACTCACAGTTTTGTTCATAGCTTTAGGTACCCATACTTGTTTATATAACAATCCATCAGAATTTACCAAAGTACCTTTAGGGACCCAGATCTGTTTGAAATTAGGCGAATTCACTTTACTTCTTTTTGAGGTCCAAGAATGATAGAATGGTTTGTTATAAAACAAATTCTTATTTTGTTTATGTTTCAAAAAATCTTTTGAATTGCCAGAGTTTAAAAATTCAAAACAATCTTTTCCAAGATAATTTGAAGTGTCTTTAAAATCATTTGAATTCATCCTATCAAAACGATTGATATTCCCAAAGCCAAGACCAGATTTATTTCCAATAGAAACTTGGTTTTGTAATAGCATATTCAACGATTTTTCCCCATTAGTAAATTTATCCAAAGTTGATTCTAATCGTTGAATTTTGGATTTTAGATCGCTATTTTTTTAATAAATTTGAGGAATTATTTATAGCGATCTTCTGTTCAGCATTGAACTGTTTCAAAACCAAATTCTCATTTTCAAGCAATTTAATTTTGGCTTGGGATTCAGAAATTCCAAGTTCAAATCGTTTTTGTTTTTCAAACTCAAATTTCTTGGATTTTTCAATCTATTCTTTTTTTTTTGTTGTTGTTGTTTTTGTGTGTGTACTTGAGTATATGTTTTGAACAACTTTGTTCATCCTGCTCGCACTTGTCTGCTTCCATATGCACACTTGGGTTTGCTTTGATCTCGGACTTGTCATTGAACATGCTACTACATTTCTGAGTTGTTTCACTTATGTATACTGAAGTGTTACACCATCTCTTTGACATGAACTTGACTACATGTGCCAACTTTGACTTGTTTGCATGTTTGTATTACTCCATTCCTGCCATGTTTTATTCTTCACACTGCATGTGTACTCACTTGCTCGACCATTCTATGCTGTGTTGACATGCCTGCTTGACTCATGAGTTTGCTGTTGACTTTTCATTTAATGTTAGCTGAAAATTCAAGTATTTTTTTCAAAGCATGAAATTTCAGAAAACTCACGAGTTTCGGTCAGAAGCCCGTCCACAAATCAATCGAAGAACAGGAGCAACGACTCCATCGAGAAACAGAGATCATCTTCCAGAATACATCATCATCTGTAATCGATTTGGGGACGACGATTTCATTAAAACCCTAAATTATTTTTGTTCGGCCGCCATATTTTTTCTTTAGAGCAAAAGGGAGATCGGGTTGAACAAATATGAAAGGGGGTCGGTCACTTTGTTATGGACTAAGCCTATTATGTCTTAAGGGTTAGGGTTTCTTATTGTTTTAGTTTTATTGTTTATTTGTTTTTCATTTTGCATTGTTTTAATTTGTCTTCTGAAAACAATTCTGAACAGTTCTAGAGTCTGTAAAATCTAGGGGGAATCAGTCAGGGTGCTGACTGACAGTTGTCAGAGTCTGTAAAATTTTGGTTTACTGATACGGGGTCGTAAACAGGGAAATCTGATCGAGTGGATATTGGTCAGCTTAGGGTTTTGAGCGTAGGGTTAGAATAGGAGCAGGGTTTGCGAGTGTACATGGTCTTGTATGCGGGATCTGTTCTATCACCTAGTAGAAACCTTAGAAATGCAGCAGTAAGCAGGGTTTTGCCGAAGCTGGGTATATCTATTGTGATTTACTTTCTGCATTCATGTTTCAGTTATATTATGTGATCTGTTTATTATTATATATCTCGTTAGATTTTTAATTCAGTTAAAAACTGTGAAAAACCCTATTCACCCCCCTCTAGGGTTATTCTAGATCCAACACCATCTTCTTCTTAAGGAGGATGACATAGTCAGTATTCTGGATAGTGATGATGTGAAGGATCTCAAACCCCTCAATGATCGAGTTCTGATCAAGGTTGCAGAAGTTGAGGAGAAAACTGCTGGTGGCCTGCTGCTCACTGAAGCTACTAAAGAAAAGCCTTCTACTGGAAAGGTGAAATAATTTGCATTTTGTGTTGTGCTGTCCGCGTTTCTAGGATTTTCCCACCATTGTGAACCACTTAACCAGACATTGCAGATCAGGAATATGAATCTGTGTCAAAATACAGACAGTTGTGTTATTACTTTATTCTAGTTTTGAAATTCATGGGGAATACACGGGTATTACGTTAAATATCAGTGTATAGTGCAATTAATTATGTAAATAAGGTGTTCTTTTTTGTCCAGTTCCATTCCCACCCTGCTTTTCTCCTTCCATTCCGTTTCAGTTAAAATTAATTGTCATACCATGCTCTTTTCCCTTGTGCCTCCAATTCGTTCCTAAAATGATTTCGTTTTGCTTAAACTACGTTTAAATATGGCATGGTTTGTGCACAATCCGTGTTCGGTCCAAACTAGTTTATCATAAACCTCGTTCAATCCGAATAGGCTATTATACAGACTTTGCTTGATCCAGGCATGGCTTTCACATGAACTTCATTTGGTTGGATCTTTTTTCTTTTTTTGACTTTTCTCTTGAGGGCGATTCTGTTGTAGCAGCATCGAGATAGGGGTAATTTTGGAAACTTGGTCTATAATAAGTTTGGAATGTAACTTTAATAAGTTGAATTGTGTTATAATGAGTATATAATCCTTTACTGTGTCCGACTTAACCCAGATACGACTTATCTATCAAATGCGTATTGTCCAGCCATCGCAATCTCGAGTTATTAAAACAGTTACGTAGTAGATACATGCGATTTATCTGCGTTAAGTCAAACATATCCCTGCTATGTTTTCCTACACCATTAACAATATCTTACTTTTTGAACTCGAATGTTATGTGTTGGAAGCAGGTTGTGGCAGTAGGACCGGGTTCATTGGATGAGGAAGGTGCAAGGCAGCCGCCGAATCTGAGTCCTGGAAGCACTGTTTTGTACTCAAAATATGCAGGAACGGAGTTTAAAAGTGGAGATGGTTCGGGTTATATCGCTCTCAGAGCATCTGATGTCATGGCTGTTGAGATATGTAAAGGAATTTGTTGAGGTATGTGAAGCACTTCAGGGATCAACAGATAATGCACCAGGTCATACTAAATCCTTTGCCATGCTTTCAATAATATTTTTTTCTCAAAATTATCATATTGACTTCACAGTTCACCTATGAGAAAAATATCACTTCTTTGTCAGTTTCCTTATCAATTCACTGCACACATTGGTGAAAAACTGCTATGGCTTGACCACTTATGACATTCCAATATACGTTATTCTTGCCTAATGCAAGTGTATGCTTCTCATTTCATAATTTGGAATATGCGTCGAATTGACATCCTTTTGCATGATATGCATAATTACACTTCTATTTTTTATATGCTCTTGTATTACGACATTATATATATATATATGATGTTATGTTACACCCACCCCATTCAGTAGAGTAAATCATTCTTGTTATCCAATTGTCCTGAGAAATTGCATTGCATGGAAGTTTGCTGCATCATTAACATCAATCCAAAGTTTTGTTGTGTAGTCAAAGTAAGAGTAATTGTGGATAAAGATAGAGAGGAGGGGAGGCATATGAATTTTTGGTCAAGCACATGCATGCTCAATGTGAGCTGTTAACATTAGTAAATGCTCATTTTTGTCTCTTTTTACATTTTTTTCTAGAGATTCCCTTCTATTTTTTATTTCAGCTAGATATCGGATATGATAAATTTATTTGAACGACCAGTTTGAATCATGAAATAATTATAAAGGAATTCTATGCAAGAGTGTTAAAGAATGGTGATATTCATCAAGTAGATTATGCGGGTCATTACCGTATAAATTGTGAGAAGTATAAGGTTCGATTTAGACTAGCAAAATATTAGTTGTTTCTGATAGCTGAGAATTCTATGCTATGTGTGTAATATTACTTGATGTGGTTCATGATACAGATCAATTCAAGGCGATCAATGATGAAGGAATGTTGATGTATCAGAGGCCATTCATGATTGAACTAGAGAAGTTGCACATACTTTGTGAGCTAATCATCAGAAGAGAAAAAATAAAGGTAGTAATTTATATAATCATTTTCATGTATTTTTTCTTGTTTATGGTTGCATGTGCGAGTCTGCATATGAGTGAACCGAGTGACAATGTAGTGAGGAATGTGTGTAAATATGAATGATTGTGTAATATACGAGTGAATGCACAATAGTGGAGTCAAAAATTTTGTATCATTTGAAATGTTGAAATAAAATATTTATTCGAATAAAATATTTTGTTTGAATACTGTGTCATAATAATATTTATTATAATATTATGAAAATTTTGATTAATAGCAGTTGAGGTATAATTACTTTTAATAGTTGTAAAACAAATTTTAACAACTGGTGGAAACAGTTGTAAAAATTGTTGACTTTATTACGATTGCAATATAACTAGTGGCACTTTCCAGTTGTAGTAGACATATTACAACAATTTTTGGCAGTTGTGAAAGGGTATTTTTGTTGTAGTGGTACATGTGGCAACACCTGTACTGATGTTACAATAGGGTCGCAAAGGTGGTGGTGCCTTTGACTCTAAGGCAACGCGGCAAAAGGCAACCCCGAAAAAGTGTTGCCATAGATCATTTTTTTCCTATAGCAACACTTTTTGGCACCTAGTGCATCACTTCTCTAGGGTTGTCGTAGGCCATCTATGGCGTGGTGTTTGACAAACCACTGGTTTAATAATATTCAGAATTATCACTATTTTTTCACTTATGTAGAAAAAGGGACTAACATTCACAATTTTAACATTTAGAGGATTTAAAACCTAGGTTTATCAAAATTACATTAGTAAATTCCAGAGTTGTCCAATCGAAACTATTTTTTTGTGAAATTAGCTGATGGATAGCAAACTGATAAGTGAGAAGTGCGGTATGGGATGCACTGTTACCACTATTTGGGTTACTTTTTGAGAGTTGGTGACACATTTTATGGGCCTTTGGGTTATTTGTGTTATGTTAATACTAGACCTTAGGATCACTTGAATTAAGCTTTTGGGCTATTTGTGTTTGACTTTCGAGTCATTCATGTTAGACCTTTGGATCATCTGTGTTAGACACCATATTTATGTTAATAGTACTTGGCAGGATTCAATCGTTTATGATATGCATATGAACATGCAATGTACCTCAGTCTCTCCGTTTGTGATATGGATATGTCTTTTGTGTTGTTCCTAAATTTCATTATTCGTTGATTTCTAGAATTTGTGATTTTCAAAATACTTCACCAGTTTACGAATTTGAATTTATATATATACACATATAGCCTATGAGCTAATTCGAGTATTTAATGTATGGTGATTCTATTTTGTGTTTTAAACTCCTAAATGAGTTCTATCTGTTGTGATTTTTAGATTTCCATCATTGTGTGTGTGAAATTTGAGATTTCATTTATATATACCTAAGTCTCGAGCTTAAGATGTCTGCACTGATGGAAATGCTTGTGCATTGTGAACTATCACTTACATAAGTATCATACTTGCGACCTTTGTGTAGTATTCCCTTACATGTCACGATTATGTGAACTTTAGTATTCCTTCTCTATTGAACTTATCGTGTGATATTTCCCTTACTTATCTTCCTCTAATTAACACATTTCAGCTAGACTGACATGTGTATTTTATATACTCGAGTCACACTGAGTTGCTAGGTAGACACTCACATGTACTTACTTAGCTTGCTTCTCTTATGGGCTTTTCTATCGACTTTTTGGGATGCTTGGGCATATTTTGAGTATCTTGTCTGTAGTTTGTTAGCATGACTCTGATATGAAAATATTCTTTTGTTGGAACCTGTTGTGTATATTTGTGGTTTGTATAACCACTCACTTGTGTATCACTATGTATTCTACTTGACGTATGTGTGCATATGGTTGTCTTTGTTGTTATGTGGTTTATGTTATACATATAATTATTTTTTCTTTTGAATAGATCTTTTAGCCATCATAGTATTTTATTAAGCTAGAATTAAGTATGTTGATCCATTTTAGGTAAGAAAGGAACTATATTGACATACTTGATACTTTTTTAATACAAAACTCACAAATGGTTGCTCCTAACTAACCTTATTCTTTGCACTAGCATACAATATTACCTAGTATACTCTTTATCAGTGTCGGTCTCGGCGTGGGGCATCACAGCTTGGTATCATAGCCAAATTAAGAACAAGCTATGATATACATAGAACAGTACACCAAAGAAAAATATAAGTGTTAACACAATCTCTAATCAAAGTTGTTCCTAATCGTGTCCTTGGGGGTAAATGTTAGAGGGAAAGTCTAAAATGCATTTTAAATTCCATAGTATTCCATACTGAACTAAATTAATAATATCTTACCCTTGTGAATAATCTGTATCTTCTTTTAATCTTTTAACTAACTGCTAAGAAAGGTAGTGAAGACATTTTTGGTGCTGAGCAGTCCAACGGCCCACACTTAGAGGGCGCCTACATATCAATTAAGCAGTCCATGGAGCTTTTCCAAAGCAGTCAGCCTCCAGCTCCTACTCGATCTTATCCTCCATACAAGTCTGCATTTTCCCATATGTGTAGCGATTTCATCCATCTTGGAGGCAAACCTTTCAAAGACTCAGAGTTTGTGTAGAAGTTCAGGCGTGGTTGTGTAACAACCCAGATATTTTAGACCAAATTAATTTTAATAATCCTTATAATTTTGATATGATTTAAAAGATATAATGATATGAACTGGATATTTATAAAAGTTTATCAATTTATGGCGATTAACAAATTTATAAAAAATAAGATGTTGTAACTTGTCAAATTTAACTTGATCATTTGTAAATATATTCTGATTTTGTTTACTTTTAAAATATAAATTTGAATTTGGTTTAAATAATAAAATAGCTCGTTTAAAACTATCCAACATAACTATAAAATATATATAAATGGAATATATCGGATTTTGTCAAAATTAGTAGTCCAAATACATTTTAACTAAACCTTCTGTGACACTTTGCAAATGTTGTTATAACATTTATTAACCTACTATAGTATTTTCCTAAAAATGCTACCATTAGAGGAGGTGAGTCACCTGCGCACATGTCACCATGCATGGCTCTAAGCCTTAGGGAGGGACATGTGTCCCTTGGAAAATTACATAAACAACCCTCCTTAAGCCTATACAAGCCAACCCTTTCTCCATATTTTCACTCATCCTCTTCACTTCTTCTTTTCTCATCTCCTTTCTTTCTCTTCTCCTTGGCTATCACTTCTTAATCCATTCATTCCCTCCTCTCTAATCCTTCCTCCTCCTCCTTCCCCTCCTCCACATTTGGGGCACCACCCTTCCACCTCCTCCCTCCTCTATCTGACCTTCCCTCTCCTCCTCCTTCCCCTCCCTCCACGATACTAGGCCATCTTCCACCTCTCTTCCCCTCTCAGCCAAAGCCCTTCCCTGTCACCACCTACAAGCCATGCCACACATCACCCATATGCACCACCCCGCCCCCACGACCACCACCACCATAGCCTCCTCCTATTATAATATATATAAACATATATATTTTTAATGGAAGGAAATCTAAAGTACGATGCGCGATTACACTGTTTGTTTGTGTTGTCAGTGTCATACAAAAAGATTGCCCAAGTGGATATGTCGATGATAACTTCTTAACTATATTTAGATATATATATATATATATATATTATAATCATAATCTGGTTACATTGGTCGCCTTGTGGTTTTTATGGTTGTTTGATGGGGGTTATAGATGATGTTACACTTACCGTTAAACATGTTCGTATAAGCGTTAATTACCGTAAATTCTTATATTATAAATATTGTATGATGGATGAATGCTTGTTATGGATGTTATCATGATTGTTGTTAATTATAATATGACACACTACACCCACATATGTGGATTATATAGGTATTGGTTAGTCTCTTCCAAATCCGTCAACATAAACGAATATTATATTCGGTTAAGTAAGTCGAAAAAACGAAAATTGATTTTTTTTTTTACCCAAAATGGGTTAGAGATGAAGTTAAATTGATTACAATAAACTTTTGTAAAGGTGGAAACTAATTTGAAAAAGTTTTGATTTTAAAATGGCTTTTTCAAATTTGAAATCAATTTTGAATAGTAAATTCAAAATTGAGTTTGAGTTAAGTATATAAACTATAGTTTAAACCCAAATTTGTTGTTCCGATAATCTTATATAATGTTTAATTTGATTTCTTCTAAGTTTGGTTTTCAAAAGATTAGATTTTAATAAAAATATAATATAATATTTTAATAAAAATATAATATAATATTTTAATATTGAAATACTCAATTATGGTAAATAGTTAATTTTGAGGTAGAAATTTGAAAAATATCTTTTGAAATGAGTTATGTATGTTTGTGGAAAGGGTTATAAAAATATTTGAAGTAAATCAGAATTTTTAGTTTGAAGCTATAATATGGTCCGAATAGGGCTTGTCGCGCTGCGGTAATTCGCGAATTTCAATCATATACTTTAAATGGTTATACCGAATACAATTTAAATCAATTTTTTCTGAAATGAAAAACGTTTGCTTTCTAATAATAGTAGATTTCAAATAAAAAAGGAAACTTCAGATTTCAATGCATATATTTTCAATTATGTCTTAAACAAGTTTTAAATAAAATCGCGGTTTTGCAGTTCGATGACCAAAGTTGTAAATGTTATAAATAGCTTTATAAAAACTATTAAAAATATGGAAAAATTATGATAAATCATAATAAATGATTTTAAAGTGATTTGGATGAATAATATGAAGTTTTGGGTAATAATTTTTAATTTTGGTTTTTCAGCCTAGCTAAAAGCATAACTGGATACTGTAAAAATAATGATTTGGAAATTTAATTTTAAATGGACAAAGTTTTCAAATTTAAGTTCGTTAGATTTAGTGGGAGACAATCTTCGATATTTAATATTAATTCCGTAGATAGAACTCACACTATTCGAGGAATTTAAAAGGCAAAAATACCATTATTCCGCTTATAGTATATGTTGAATACGGGAATTGATGTTGAATATGAGCTGATAATATTTCTTTCTAAATCTTATATTTAATATCAACTAGTTTTGGGTTGTTGTTGACGATGTCTTTAATAACATCATCCTTAACCCAGTAAGTTTTGAGTTGCTCTGTTTATCAAGGATAAAGTTATAACGAATGTTGTTAAGATGTAATGAAATTAATTATTTTTGATTTAAAATATGTTTTGAATGAGAAGATTATTGTTAAATAATCTTTTGATTAATATTTCTAAGTTAATATTATTATTCTTAATTTTTAAGGTTAAAGTTTTCCAATTATAAACGAATTGGATTTTAATGGAAATAATCTTTGGATATTTGATATTAAGTTCTGTAGTTAAAACTTATACAATTTGTGGAACTTGAAAGGTATTTATACCATTATTATGCTCTTAGTATTTGTTGATTATGAGGATTGGTATTGGATATAAGTTGATACAAGCGGTTGTTGATTATACTACCTCCCCTACTTCAGAAGTAACCGAAGTCATTAACGTTGCAGATCAAATGGAAACTCATACAATGGAAGAGTCCCAAACTGAATCTCACCCTGCTGAGAAGTCCCCACATGACCTTCAAGATGATCCTGACAATGAAGAAAATATTAATTTAAACGACATTAATCTAACTCAAGAGGAAGATGAGGATTCGGAAGACTTGAGAGCAGAAAATCTAACTAAAGGTAACAAAGAATATGATAAGCAGTCTACTAAGAAACAGAAAGAGGATAAAAAGAAAGATGTGATAGGCTCCTCACACATGACTTTGAGGAGCCAAGCATCACTCTTTAGATGACCATTATCACATGGAATGTTAGAGGTCTGAATAACGATACGCGTCAACTAGACCTCTATAATATTAGAAGGGTGTATGCACCTTCTATCATGTGTTTCTTGGAGAATTAGTTCCCTGATGATAAAATGAACAATTTCACTAACTCCTTTGGGGATGATTGGTCATCTTGTAATAATAATGATGTAGGCTGTAAAGGTAGAATTCTAGTGGTGTGGTGTAAAACTATGTGGCAGTTAAACCTCATCGATAAGGATACTCAACAAATCACCATGGATGCTAAAAACAGAGGGGGATTACACCTCATCATCACAGCTGTATATGCAAGTAATTTTGCCCAAGAAAGAAATGTTTTGTGGCAGAAAATTAAAGGGCTATCAAAAAATGTGAACATTCCTTGGATAGTCACTGGAGACTTTAATGATGTACTTAATAAAGAAGATAAGATTGGTGGAGTGCCTCTGAGAGTAGCTCAACTTACAGAATTCAATAATTGCCTTTCTGGAGCTGGGCTGCTGGAGCCAGTGCACAACGGCCTGAAATATACATGGAGAAGTGGAGATAATAAGAAAATTTCTTGCAAACTAGACAGAGTGTTGGTTAACTCTGAATGTATGATTAAACTGCCAAATATCAAGGTTGAAATTCTTTCAACATTCTCTAGTGACCATAGTCCTATTTATATTCAGTTTGTGGAAAAAATGAATAATGCAAAAGGTAAGCCATTCAGATATGTCAATGCTTGGCAATACATTGAAGGATATGATGAAGCCATTAATTTTAATCTATGTGAATTACAAGAAGGATGCGCAGGTTTTAACACTCTACAAATGCTTAAATTTGCTAAACAAAGACTCAAGGATTGGAACAAATGCAGACCTAAAGAGAATGATAAAATTGATCAATTACAAAATGAATGCTATAATTTGCTGCAGCTGATTGATGGTGGAGATAACTCAGATGAAGTCTGGAGCAAGTACCACTCTAATCAAGAGGAATTGAAGAAATCACTCAAAAAGAAAGCAATAGAATTAAAGCAAAAAGCTAAAGTGGAATGGCTAACTGAAAGAGATGAATGCACGAAATTCTTCTATACTAAAATGTCAATTCGCAAACATATTCATTGCAGTTTTCACTTGATCGATGATCAAGGAAACAACTGTAATGACACTCAAAAGCTAGAGAAAGAGGCAATTGAATATTTCACTGCACTGTATAATGGAGAATGTGAAACTAACCTACCTGTTATTCAATGTAGGAGAATTGTTAATGCTAAGGGCAGGAGGCTGCTGTGCAGAGCTGTCCTGCATGACGAAGTTTGGGTGGCTCTGAAGTCCATCAGTACTGACTCCAGCCCAGGACCGGATGGGGTAGGGGTTGGGTTCTTCGTAAAGCACTGGCAGTACCTGAAAGAGCATGTTACATAAACTATTCAGGAAGCATTCAACATAGGCAAAATAATTAAAGAAATGAATCACACTTTCATATGTCTCATTCCAAAAGTAGAAAATCCCACTAGACCAGAAGAATTCAGGCCTATCGCTTGCTGTAATGTGATATACAAAATTCTCAGTAAGGTGTTATGCAATAGAATGAAACTGATATTACCAGATATCATCTCTGAGTGTCAGAGTGCATTCATTAAAGGGAGACACATTTCAGAGAACTCGCTGTTGGCGCATGAACTTGTAAGAAATTTCAATAAACCTGGTGCTGATAAATTCTGTTTGAAAGTAGACCTTCACAAAGCATACGACAAAATAAATCGAAATTTCATAACTCATATGCTAAAATGTATGGGATTTCCTAACAAGTTTGTTAAGTTGATTAGAGAATGTATATCTACCCCTACTTTTTCAATTCTGATTAATGGTATTCCTAAGGGATTCATTGGATCAAATAGGGGGATTAGACAAGGAGATCCTTTATCTCCTTACCTGTTTGCAGTAGCTATGGAGTTTTTTTCTCTCCAGATGGAACTGTCGGAGTACAACAGACAATTTCAGACAGTACACAATTTCCAACCTAAGATAAGCCACCTCCTATATGCTGATGACCTGATAATATGCATTAAATCAAATGAAACACCTGCTAGAACCATCAAAAATAATTTTCAATTATTGGAAAAATATGTTGGTTTGAAAGTGAGTGAGAACAAAACCAAGTGTTACTTTAACAAGTTTTGTGTTGATAGAAGTGGAATCCTTGAAATTTTGGGAGTCTCTGAAGGTTCCTTACCAGTAAAATATTTGGGCGTGCCTTTATCAACTAACAAGATCACTGATAGAGAATGTGTTGAGTTGATAAGCAAGATCAAAGACAAGTTGCAAGGTTGGAGTTCAAAAACTTTATCGCTAGCAGGTCGTATTGAACTGGTACATACTGCAATACATGCTAAGATAAATGTCTGGCTTCAAACTTTTCAAATCCCTGTTGCATCAATAAAGAAAATAGAAAAAGTCTGTGCTGATTTTATATGGAGAGGTGGCTACCACAAAATCAAATTTGTAGATCTTTGTAGACCTAAGGAAGAAGGGGGAGTAGGATTGAGAAACATAAGAGACATGAGAAATGTGTTTGCTCTCAAATAAGGCTGGAAAATAATCACTAGCAAAGGTTTGTGGGCGAGATGGATGAGACAACATTACATAAAAGATAACTTCTGGAAAATGGCTGAGGACAACAATGCATCACCAAATTGGAAGGCAATTTTAAAAATCAGAGACAAACTTGCTGTAAATTGTACTCGTGAATTCGCAACTGGTAAGGACACTAATCTATGGAAAGACCCTTGGATATTGGGTAAATCAATGATTGATATTGTTGGGTGGGATACTTATTCTGCATATGGAACCCAAACATTAATGTTGATTCAATTACTCAAAATCAAAGCTGGAAATGTGAACTTCTACCATGTAACAGGGATTTAACTCAAAAAATTCAAGCTATGCCTATTTTCACTGGCGTGATAACGACATATGGGTCTGGAATAACTCAAAAGGAGATTTTGTCATTAAGAATGCTTGGAACTCAGTTCGTACGAAACATGAGAACAAGATATGGAGTAAAATTATTTGGGATAAAGTAATTTGCCCCAAAAACTCTTTTACTGCTTATAAGGCCTTCATGCAAAGACTACCAACACGTGACAGATTATACAAATGGGGAGTAACACAAGATAGATTATGTGTACTATGCAGTGCTTCGGAGGAAACTCACGAGCATCTATTTTTTGCATGCAACTATTCCAAAGCAATTGCCCAAAATTGTAAAATAAAAGTGGACCCATTGAATCAAATTTGGGATTTATAGGTAATTGCAACTTACCTGGCCAAGTACCCAAACAACAATCGTCTGATAGCCAAATTCGACAAGGTTGCCTTGACGTATGCTGTTGCCGCAATATGGAGAGAAAGAAATGCAAGAATTTTCAAAGAGAAAACAAACACAGTGGAGATAGTAAGTAAAATGGCTATTATTGACATTAAACTAAGTAAACGACGAATCAGAGGGAGGATAGATACCGATAACTTGGAATCTGTACTTGCTGGATGGTCAGAAAAGGATCTGAAGGTAGCGTCGGCACAAACTCCAGGAACCAGTAGAGAATTTGATCCGCCATGAAAGCTCCAGAAATGACGTTGATTAGCAAAGGAAATGATTTGAAAAGGAGAAGACGATGGGTTTTATTTGCGGAAGTTTCTAGTTGTGTTTAATGTATCTGTATAGTGAATGGCGAGACACATGGGCTTCGGCCTGTTTGTAATCATTTCTTTTTGGGATGAAAATGCCTAATAAAATATTTACCCAATTTCCAAAAAAAAAAAAAAGAGTTAATGAATCTTTGGTTAAGGTTAATGAATCATGGTTTAAAGATTTAAAGGAATGAATTTCTGATTAAAAGTTTAACAATTAAGGATTTTGCTAAAACCAAAGTAAGGAATGATAAATCCTTAATGAATGATGTGAAATTAAAGATAAAGGAAAGCATTTTTATCCTAAGTTAAGGAATGAATGGTTAAGAATTGGTAAGAAAGGTTTGGGTTAACAAATATAAGAATGAAAGAGATTTAATTGAAACTCTTTATAAGTCCATATTATTTTAAATTGCATCCATTATTCGAAAAGTCGAGGATAGGATTTCTATCTGAAAACCATTTCGAATAATGATAGGACGAAATTTAGCAAATATAGATATTGAAGATGATGGTAGAAGACCGAAGATCTTCACATTGAAGGGACTGCTCGTTGTTGTCTTTATTTGGAGGCATCCCATAATGAGGTTATTTATAGTAGTGGTCCCAACATACTTGGAGAGATTCGGGTTTGCAAGGGCTTCTCTCCTTTATTGGACGATAAATAAAGTGCCTTCTGTTTCATTCAGACCCGGAATGAACTTGTATGGCTTGTATGTATGACATTTTAATTTATGATATAGCAATTGATCTCTGTTAAATATATATCTTCTTGGTTGGGGGAAATTTATTCTCTTGGCTTAACACCCTTCTCTGAGACGCACGATCTCAAGGGTTTTATATTGATAGACATCAATTATTTTTTGTGAATTGACAATGTGGCATGCCAAGTGATTAAGCTGTAGATGATCAGAGCGTGGCTTTAGGGTAAAGCGTAGCTTTGTGTAATGAGACTTCATCAAGCCTCACGTCACGGAAATGACCGAAACAAGAGAAGTGCGGCAAGGTTATGCATTCGCAACCCTTAGGGTATGAACATTTCCTACTAGGTATTTTCAAAGTGGTACCATGGTACATAACTCAGGTATATTACTTATGTGGTTATTGGTTTCGGGGACCCGGATAAAGCTTGGTAACGACCGTGAGATGGCATATTTATGACAGTTAGTTATCTGGTTACAGAGACAACCTGGCCTTGTATTGGTAGAGAGCCAGTGTGGTTCTCAGGACACCCCCTAGAGGTGTACCCATCAGATAAGGAAGTTCCTTTGCTTGGTCATTGTTGGAAATCCATTCTTCACTACGAACCCATACGGTTTTAGTTGTATAACTTATGTCGGCATGATAGGATGGGGTATCTATGCTGACTAAGATTGGTAAATTTATTTACGAAGTGATTTTACACACTATTCACTAATAATAATATAAAATGGTTTTCACGTATCAAGCATGTTTGGTTACCATAAGGAGAAACCTCGCCCAATGTATACGATATCATGGCATATGTGCCACAAGACCTTATGATAGCTTCATGTTTCAAAAAAGCATATACGATTTTCTACACTGGTATTCATAAGAGAAATACTCGTTCCATGTTTATACAATATGGTCTTATGAGTTACCTCATTTTAAAGAATAATTGTTTTAAGTTCTCACACCAGTCCCATGACTGACCTGGAGTTTATTGTTCCTTTCCTACACTCTGGGTGCCTTAATTTTTTCATACAGGTAGCCTATAGTTAAGGTTTACAGATAGTTTTGGAGTAATTATATTGGCACACTTTTATATTTGGAGCTTGTAGTAGGATTGAAGCATTTTTATTCTTCCGCTGAACTTTAGTATTTTTCGTAGTGTAATTGATATACTCTAATATCTTTGTAAAGCAATGTAAAATTACTGTTATGATAGTAAAGGTTCATTTTTTTTTACTTTGGGCGACGTGGACTTCGAAGTTTGAATCTCCAACATTTGAACACTAAGTGGTATTAAGTGTCGATTTTCGAATGTCGAAAATCTAGGTCGTTACAAACGTGGTATCAGAGCTTTAGTTTATACAAAGCTTACGGGGTATGACTCATTAGAGCTACCGATAAAGACTCATCAGAGATATGATTACTAATATCCTAGGATGAATAACTAATTAAGGATAAGGTTAGTAATTCCCTCGAATGAGTTTGAGGGTTATACATAAGAGAACATGTTTGAAATATAAAATTGGTTTTGAAAGGTTATATTTTGAATATAAAAAAATATGTTTTTATTTTATATAGGGTCAAAGTATATTATAACTTGGATAATTAGTTGAATGATTAAATTGTTAAGTTGGAATATGAACATCTTGTGATTAGAATTTTACAGTTTGACTAAATATGTTCATATGGAGACGTAATTAGAGTAAATAATCCAAATATAAAAAGCTTTGTAAATTTAATAAGGCTAAGAACTTGGTTAAAAGAATTCTTGGAAAATGGTTAAGATAATTTGAACTTAAAAGGCTAGGTTAAACTTAAGTGTTTGGATTGAAATAAAATGATTAGAATTATCGACGATTTTGGACAATCGACAAATTTTGTAATAAGTTTGGGTAAATGCATGAATTTAAAGTTAAGGAATTTATATGTTCGAATAAGAGTAATAACAGACTATGGTTATTCATATTGATATGGTATTTCATAATTATTGGGTTATGTTAATTCTTCGTTTAAATTTCGAGGACGAAATTTCTCTAAGTGAGAGAGAATGTAACAATCCATATTTCTAATCCAAATTAGTTTGAATAATCCTTATGATTTTGATATGATTTCAAAGATATAATGAGATGAATTGGATATTTATAAATTTTATCTATTTATGGTAATTAGCAAAATTATTAAAATAAGATTTTCTAACTTGTCAAATTTAATTTGATCATTTGGAAATATATTCTGATTTGGACTACGTTTTGAATATAATTTTGAATTCGGTTTAAATAACAAACTAGATCGTTTAAAACTATCAAATATAACTGCAAAATATATATAATGGATTGTATCTTCTTATTGTCAAAATCAGTGCTTCAAATACGTTTTAAATAAACCTTTTTGTAACACTTTGCAAATGTTGTTATAATATATCTTAAAATACCATAGAATTTTGCTACAAATGCTACCATAAGAGAAGGGCGAGTCACCTACACACATATCACCATGCATGGCTCTAAACCGTAGGAAGGGACATGTATCCCTTAGAAAATTACATAAACAGCCCCCTCCTACGCATGTAAAAGCCACTCCTATCTTCACATTTTCTCTTATCCTCTTCACTTCTTTTCTCCTTCTCATTCCTTTCTCTTTTCCTTGGCTATGGCTTCCTAAGCCATCCCTTCCCTTCTCCCTTCTTCTCCTCCTCTCCTCCTCTACATTTCGGCCACTACCCTTCCACATCCTTCCCTCTCCATCCGACCTCCCCTCTCTCCCTCCTCTTTCCCCTTCCTACACGGCCCTACTCCATCTTCCATCTCTCTTCCCCTCTCGAGCAAAGCCCTTCCCTACCACCAGCTTTAAGCCACGCCACCCATCGCCTATATTTGCCACCCTACCCCCACGGCCACCACCACCTCAGCCCTACCCTAGCCCCTTATGCCTCCTCTTATTATAAAAAAATATTATAAACAAATATATTCTTAGTGGAAGGAAATCGTAAGTACGGTGCGTGGTTACAATGTCCACTCGTGTTGTCAGTGTCCTACAGTAAAGATTGACGGAGTGGATATATTGGTGGGAACTTCATAACCATATTTAGATATTTATTATAATCATAATCTGGTTACATTGGTTGCTTTGTGGCTGTTATGGTTGTTATATATGTTATTATAGTTATCGTTAAACATGTTCATATAAGCGTTAATTATCGTAAACGAATATTATATATGGATTATAGGGTATTGATTAAGTCTCTTCCAAATCGATTAACATAAACGAATGTTATATTCAGTTAAGTAAGGCGAAAAAATGAACACTGAAATTTTATACTCGAAATGGGTTAGAAATGAAATAATATTGATTACAAGAAACTTTTGTATAGGTGGAAACGAATTTGAAAAAGTTTTGATTTTAAAATGGCTTGTTTAAATTTGAAATCAATTTTGAATGATAAATTCAAAATTGAGTTTGAGTTAAGTACATAAACTATGGTTTAAACCTAAATTAGTTGTTTCGATAATTTCATATAATGTTTACTTTGGTTTCTGCAAAGTTTGGTTTTCAAAAGATTAAATTTTGGAAAAATATAATATAATATATTAATATTAAAATATTAAATTATGGTAAATAATTAATTTTGAAGTTTAAATTTGAAAATAATGTTTTGAAATGAGTTATATTTGTTTTTAAAAAATGTTATAAACATATTTGAAGTAACTAGGAAAAAATTTAGTTCGAAATTATAATATGGTCCAAATAGGGCTTGTCGCGCTCGGTAGTTCGCGAATTACCGAATACAATCTGAAGTGGAATTTTATGAAATGAAAAACATTTTCTTTTTAATAATAGTAGCTTCAAAATAGAAAAGGAAACTTCAGATTTCAATATATAAATTTTCAATTATGTCTTAAATAAGTTCTAAATAAAATCGCGATTTTGCAGTTCGGTGACCGAAATTGGAAACTATTATAAATAGCTTTATAAAAATTATTAAAAACATAGAAAAATTATTATAAATCATATTAAATAATTTTAAAGTGATTTTGATGAAAAATACGAAGTTTTGGGTAGTAATTTGTAATTTTGGTTTTTCAGCCTAGCTAAAAGCAGAACCGGATACTGTAAAAAAGATGATTTGTAAATCTAATTTTAAATGGAAAAAGTTTTCAAATTTAATTTCATTTGATTTGGTGGGAGATGATCTTCGAATATTTGATATTAATTCCATAGATAGAGCTCATACTATTCGAGGAATTTTAAAGGAAAATATTTCGTTATTCTGCTTATATTATCTGTTGAATATAGGAATTGATGTTGATTATGATCTGATATAATTTCTATCCAAATATTATATTTAATATCAATTGGTTTTGGGTTGCTGTGGAAGATGTATTTAGTAACGTCATCCTTAATCCAACTAGTTTTAAGTTGCTTTTTTTCAAGAATAAAGTTATAAAGAATATTGTTAAGATGTAATGAAATTAATTATCTTTAGTTTAAAATATGTTTTGATTGAGAAGATTATGGTTAATTAATCTTTTGATTAAGATTTTTCAGTTAATATTAGTTTCTTGATATATGAGGTTAAAGTTTTCCAATTATAAATGAATTGGATTTGGATGCAAATAATCTTCGAATATTTCATATTAAATTCTATAGTTAAAACTTATACTATTTGAGGATTTTTTTGAAAGGTATTTGTACTTCAATTCCACTTTTAGTTTTTTTTAATATGAGGATTGATATTGTATAAGTTGATATAATTTCTGTACAAATCTTATATTTAATATCAATTTGTTTAGGATTTGTTGTGAATGGTGTCTTAAATAACATCATTCTTCAACCCAGTTAAGATCAAGCTATGGTAGGAATTTAAAAAGGGTAAAAATCTTTTAAGTTAATATTAATGATAATGATATTAAATGACCTTTGATTAAGAGACGGGTTTTAAAAGGAAAAGTTAAGTGGTAAAAATTTAATGAATCTTTTGTTAAGGTTAATGAGTCTTAGTTTAAAGATTTAAAGCAATGAATTTCTGATTGAAAGTATAACAATTGAGGATTTTGTTAAAACCAAAGTAAGGTAATGATAAATCCTTAATGAACGATGTGGCCTTAAATATTAATGGAAAGCATTTTTATCCTAAGTTCAGGAATGAATGGTTAAGAATTATTAAGAAAGGTTTGGGTTAACAAATATAAGAATGGAAAATATTTAATTAAAAATCTATATAAGTCCATATTATTTTTAAATTGCGCTCATTATTTGGAAAGACTAGGATTAGATTCTATACGAAAACCATTTTGGATAATGATACGACGAAGTGGAGCAAATGAAGATATTGAAGACGATGGTAGAAGACCAAAGCTCTTCACATCGAGGGGACTGATTGTTGATGTCTCTGTTGGGAGGCATCCCATAACGAGGTTATTTATAGCAGTGATCCCAACGTACTTAGAGAAATTTGGGATTGCAAGGGATTCTCTCCATTATTGGACGAGGAATAAAGTGCCTTCGGTTTCATTCACACTTAGAACAAACTTGTATGGATTGTATATCTGACATTGTAATTTATGATATAGCAGTTGATCTCTATTAAATATATTTATCTTTGATGGCGAAGAATTTATTCTGTTAGCCTAACACCCTTCTTTAAAACAAACGAGCACAAGGGTTATATATTGATAGGCATCAGTAATGTGTTGTGAATTGACAATGTGGCATGCCAAGTGATTGAGCTGTAGATGATCAGAGCATGAATTTAGGGTAAAGCATAGCTTTGTGTAATGAGACTTCATCAAGCCTCATGTCCTAGAAATGGCCGAAACAGAAGAGGTGCGGCAAGGTTATGGGCTTCACAACCCTTAGGGTATGACCTTTTCCTTCTAGGTATTTTCAAAGTGATACCATGGTATAGAGATCAGGTATATTACTTATGTGGTTATTGATGTTCGAGTCCCCAGTTAAAGGTTAGTAACAACTGAGAGGTGGCATATTCAAATTAATGCGGCGATTTCGTACACTATGAATGAACTCACGCATGCATGTAAAGAACCAGGCCCAAGTATCATATGACTCGGATTCGACAACTGCATAAGCTGATGAAAAAAGGTAGTTGTCGACTTCTATAGCAGTAGCAACAAGAAATGTCCAAATGTATTTACCGTACAAATGTGTCCAGTTAATACGTAGCAATGGACGACAATGCAGAAAACCTGCAATGAAAGGATCAAATGCCCAAAAAGATCGCTCAAATACCTCCGACATCATCGTGTTTATATGTCCAACTGTACTTGAATTGCTTCTCTTTATTTCTTCAAAATATTGCAGCAAATTTGTATACGATTCGGCCCGGTCACCATAAAAAAATTCAACATTTTATTCAACGTTCACCAAACATTCTTGTAACTGATTTTGATGAAGAGTTGGTCATCGACAAGCACCTGGACCGTACCAGCTGAGATATCCAAATCGGCCTCAACACAAGACATGACTTTGAACACAAGAAATCCAAAATTGGTTTGCTTGTGGTTGGAATTAATCGTAGGATTGACACAATTATGTTTATGAGGCAGCTATCTGATTTCCCACCGTCCAGTTTGAGATTTCTAGGACACTATAGCATGTATTTTCCATAGACATGTAGCATCAATATTACATACACAAGTATATATTATTTTATTCGACTTGATTGGCTTGTCCGAAACTCCGTGCAGAATAGACCATTCTGTTAGTTGGTGTAGAAACTTTTCTTTACTTTCTAACACCATCCTAACAGCAAAACTATTCTATAAGAAAGTAGTGGAGAATTTTTCATCTTAAAACTCAAGATTAGCAACTACCGTTTTGGCCATCATTTGTGCCACACAGAAATCATCATCCAATGGTACTTCCATTTGAACCTTAACACCATCATCTTCATGATCGTCCGTCTTTGGAAAGTCAAAGTCTAGTGGTTCATTGTTGACTTGCATTCGTGGAATCGAGCATGTATCATCAGTAGTTTTTGTTGCAACCACCATGCTATCAATAGGGTCATTTACTTCCATATCTATGTCTATATTTGGATCATTTGTCTGCTTTGAAGGTCCGGCACCCCAGTCTAGTTCGATTTCTTCAGTCAATCTATTAATAAATGCAATTAAGTCATATCTTACATTTCTTTGAGTAGTTAGCAAACTAAAATATTTTGCAACACATAACTTTGGCTCATATCGTACTATTTTGACTGAGAAGGAAACATGGCCTGTTGCAAATGTTGCTCATGAACATTTGACTGAAAAGTTTGTTGTTGTTGCTCATGAACATTTGGTTGAAAAGTTTGCTATTGTTGCCGATGGTACTCTCCATATTTGAATGAAAACAAAGATTGGTAGGCATAGGAGAACTAAAGATGAGTAAAGGATCACGAGTTTGCAACATTTCTATGAAATACCCTAAACCCATACTCCTGATGGGAGAGGGGATGATTTCTTCCATGCTTTGTTTTGTCATTTTTCCAACAAACAACTCAATCGATTTAGTAACTGCAGAAAACATTACTTCTACATCTTTATCGTCTGAGAGTGATACTGCTCTCGACCCAAATCAGTAGGTCAGTTAACCGACAACTCAACATCATATTCAAAAGGGTTGATTTTTGTTGCTTTGAAGACCGATTCTTTCAAAGCATCAAGTGTGCAACCCTTGCGAACTCTCCTTGGTTTGAAAAATCCACCAACATACTTTCTATTTTGCTGCTTGTCCACAACCAATTCGTCGCCATAGTAGCAAAGTATAGGAATAAAATTTCTGGCCATTGTTGGGTGAGTAAATTAGTTTTGAAGATATTTAAAGTAGGTACCAAATTGTTTTTGAAATGAAAAATAATGTGTTGAAGTTATTTGAAATAGGCAAAACATCTTAGCATAGTCATTGCCAAATCAGCTTTAATCATTTCAGAAATGTCATCGTCAAGTCAGATTTAGTCATCTCGACAATGTCATTGTCAAGTCAGCTTTATCATATTGGACAAGTTTTGGATCAGCTTTGGCAAAGTGTAGTCAAGTCACCTGTTTTGAAATAATAGTTCCTTTGGCCAGCTTTATCACATTGGACAAGTTTTGGATCAGCTTTGGCAGCGTGTTGTCAAGTCACATGTTTTATGGAAGACTGTAGTCAATTCGTACTATTTGGAACAGTTTTGGCACAGCTTTGAAACAACTTTACTTAGTGTGGTCATTTTGAACTGATTGTACTATTTAGCATAGGTTTGGAATAGCTTTACTTAGTTGTGGTCATTTCAAACTATTTGTACTATTTAGCACAGATTTGGAACAACTTTAATCAATGTGGTAATTTCGTACTGTTTGGAACTCCTTTAGTAAGTGAATGGTCATTTCATATTTCACTCATCTAAAGTGTTTTTGGAAGAGCATGGTATATTCTTCACTCAATAAGCTTTTCCACATTAATTTTATGATAGGATTTGGTTTAATCTATTATTCCGAACCAGCTTTATTCATTGTATTATGACTGAATGTGGTTAGTTCTACTATTTGAAACAACTTTAATTAGTGAGTTGTCATTTTGTCTTCATTCAACCGGAGTGTTTTTGGATATAGATATTGATTTTAATCAATAATAATATACTAAAGGTTCGGTTCTTCGTCCAATTATACAACTATAGACAATGATATAATCATACAAATTTAATAAACAAACCCATGTTTGTAGACAAAAACAAACATACAATACTTCATACTCATCTTCCAAGTTCTACAATCATACAAACAATAATTCAAACTCATATTTGAAATACTACTATGGTAAAAAATAATAGGAACACTCGTGGTTAGGTTAAATTTCAAGTTTTCTAGGAGTTGTTTAAGACGTCTAATTTTTGTTCCAACTCACTTGCATATGTTATGCCCCTTGGACACAGTGGTTCGTCAATCCATTTTGCAAAATTACAACCTTCGGGATAACTAGAACAGAGAAGTATTTGACAACCAATGTTTTCGCTATCGTCTCTTACAACAACTTCAGCCATATATCCACAATGGCAAAAAACTGGGTAAGAGTCAATCTCTTGTTCAGTTGAGGGTTGCAAAATTGGTACCTACTGAACCTCTTGTTCTTGATGTGGTCGATAAACAAGTTGTTCATTCACTGGTGGGACAAACACATGTTCATTCAGTTTCGGTTGAAGTGTGAGTACGTCGAGATCCGGGTATTAAAGAGAAACATCCTCGTAATGTTGTTTCTAATAGTTTATATTCCAATCTACATCAGTGTGATCACTAAACTTTGGAATAGAGGGGAGGGAGATGCCAAAATCGGAGTCAAGATATGATGGCCATTAAGCAATTGTTAAGAGTAGTAGAGTAATGAAGATATAGTTGAGTATGGATTAGAGAAATGAAGAAGTAGGTGAGTATTTATAAAGTGTAAAAATACATAGGCGAAGTTTCAGAATCCGCCCAAAGGCGAATTTCAGTATTCGTGCAAAGACGAATTTCAAAATTCGCCCAGTTCACTCCCTGAACAAAACAGGTCTATATTTGTAAATATGTCCAAAACAAGACTAAACTGTTATAATTTCTGCAAATCAGCCTAAATTTGTTAATTTTCCAAGAAAATAATGCTTAGCTTTCTTCAAATAACTCTAACAATTATATATTTTCTTGTTATTTCAATTAACTCTTAAAGTAATTCTAAAGCACACTTCCAATTGGATGCATTGAATGGTTTACGAACTGGATCTACCAATGATGTGGGTAGCGCATCTTCTTTTCACCCTTCCAAATTTTAGTATTTTGATTCCTAGATCTTTCCTGCTTTTTTATCTTTGAGTTCAAATTTTGCAATAGGAAATTTAGTTTATTATGATTGTATGATTTGCAAAAGAAACGTTTCTTTAATAAGTTATATCACATTTATATTTATGGTTTGCAATCACATGTCAAGTTTTAAAAACTTGTATAATAATATTTCAAATAAATTGCAGATACTTGCAAATATCAGTTTATTATTTAGTTTCCAAGTTCCCAAGTCTACTTTCAAATAATGATATCTGATTTTAGACATAAATCACAAAATGATTTAAACATAGTAATATATAACCCAAATGATATTCACATAAACACTAAATTGACCACCTGATTTGCCTTATAAATAAAAGATAAAGAGCACATGCGAGGCTATAATGCTGAGATATAGAGAAATTGTGGCAAATGGTGCGCAAGTATTATGAGGTAGTGAAGAAATATTTGGACAGGAGGTTAAGCCCTGTTATTTTTATGGAAAAAATATCTGAGAATAATATTGAGAGATAGAGGAAGCTAGATGGACCCTTCAACTCATGTAAGCTTTTATTTTTTAATTTTTTTACAATGGTCCACGTATCCCTATCCAAATGCTTGGTTGGCTTCCTATGGACCAGGCGTTGCAATGGTTGGATAAGAAGTGAACTGAAGAAGTGAGTTGATTCATAGTCATACATACATGTAAGCAAATATGCAGTGAGTATTTTCATGAATAGATGTTTCACCAAATGTTATGGTTAAGGCTGTTAACGGGTATGTAAAAATCTTGAAATCCATCTTTATACATATCTGAAGAATACATAAATATTTGATATTTGGAAAAATGAAAGCGAATGCGGATACTAAGACATTTGAATTTGATAATTATCCATATATTATATCTCAATATTACAGTTTAAATTATATGTATTTTATTTATTGCTTTATTAAGTTAGAAGTTTATACTATACATACAAAATGCGTATTAGTAGCTCAAAATTGTTTATCGTCGTCATATTTTGTTTACTTTTAACACTGTATTAATCATTGAGATTTAAAATATTATGTTAAATTAAATTTTCTTGTTATGTTTCTTGATTTATTAATCGTTAACATATAACATGATTGTTAGATATCGTTGGAGTTGGACTAGCCAATAATGGAATTTATGGAAGAATTTTAAAGAAAAAACCTATATTTATTTATACTGGGCTCGTGATGCAATGCTCCACCTCCAGACTAATATTAACCAACGGTTTTAACGAGTAATACTGTAATGACCCACTTTTTCCGTATAGTTTAAGCCGACGTTTAACTACACATGTCAAACTCAAAATGCATAGAAAAGCAGATAGTTAGGAGAAAGAAGTTAGAGTGTGAGAAAATAGAAAGAAAGATAGTTAGAATACAAGAATAAAAAGAACACAAACACATCAGAATCACAGTAAACATGAATCTCACAACGGAATGAATAAAATATAATATATCAATGCTCTTTATACAAAGAGAAAACTATGTATATACATGAATACAGTCATTAGAGTACATCACCAAACCTGCCTATAAAATGCTAATAAATACAATATATAGCAGAAATAAATTAATATAAGAAAATACAAGAATACGTCACGACTCCAACTCCTCTTCTGAAGCACCAAGTAAATCCAGTGCTACTTGGAAAAGATACTCAGTCTAACCTTAAGTATTACAACACGGATCAGTCTAAGATACTTTCAGTGAGAAAACTCACTTTACGAACAACTTGCTTAACTTTAGAAAATCCTTTGAAAGAATGAAACTCTCACAAGATACAACCACATGTAAACATGGCACGTGTTTTTATCTTATGATACCCAAAACACTTTTTATATCAAAATCCAGTTATATTATAATAGTGTCTATCAAACCACAAATAAAATAGGAATACAACTGGAAAGCTTGCATATCACTTTCCAGCATAATTACTTTACAACTAAAACGTACGGCTCATATTAGAGACTGGATTTCCAACATTATTAGGTAAGGAACCACCTTCTGATCAGTGTCCTCTAGAGATGGAACACTGGAGTTCAACAAGAACATTTGTAACCCAGCCACACATGATCGTTCGCTCATTCAACTTGAGTTTACCAAATATATCATCACCACAGTTGTTGGCCATCCAACCGTACTCATTCTAAAGCATACAAAAAGGGATGGTCGATTTCTCTAGATTGGATAATGATATACCATAATTGGTATGACATGCATAGCCATGTTGCCTACCCAATTTCAATCATTTCCCAGTTGATAAGGCTTGAGGTCACGATTACCTTTTTCAGACATCATATTCAAACTTTGAGTGCCGCATTGTTAGATCCATCCAATCATTAATCGATTTGCACAAATATACTCTGGGTGTTAAACTGAAATAAGTTGCCTTCTCCGCCATCATACCCGATATATTTGCAAAAATAAACGTACGTAATCTTAGGAAATATCTGTCAGGCATTCGTCCATACAAGTTCTTCCTGGGACTGAACGAAACCGAAAATGCTCCAGAACATTGGAGTTACTGCTACGAGTATAAACCTGGTAGCTAACTAGATAGCGAGCAACCCTCTTGCTTTGAAAATCTATGTCTTCATATCATCTCATGAGCATCCCTACAAATTAGTTTTCGAATGCAAAGTTAGTTCGAAGTGGTTTTGGGTCCAGTTCCCATCCCGGTCTCTTCGAACTAACACGTTAAAAGTCCAAAAGCAATATTTATAGATAGTCGGATTTTTAACTATCAAATAAAAGACAGTACAGATTAGTACTTCAGCAGCTCAGGCCCTTTCATTAAAGTTATTCTTTAAAATTCTTTCATCGATTTTAAATCGATTTCATATACTTGTCCTAACAAATCTCTTTTGTTACCATTACTTTGAAAACAATATCCAACACTTATATCCTTTTGAGTAAGCTTATTTACTAAAACATCCCTTTATTTCCTTTACCTTGAAAATATCGTTATATTTTCCCAAAAACCTCTTTCTATTTCCTTTACTTTGGAAATATCGCTATATTATTCACATAACCAATTTATACGGGTTTCATCACTAAATCTTATATGGAAAAAATATTGTCATGCGTCACTTTCTTATTATAAAAAACTAAACAGTTTTACTCAACTTCAAATCTTTGTCAATCGAAGTTTACAATAAGACAATTGGAAATTAAATTTCCAATATCTACTCCCACTTTAAACCCGTAAAACCCCTTATTTCATTTCTTCGAAAATCCCAACCATTTTCTTATTTCATTGAATAAGTGTATTTACAAAATCGTACTATTTTCATTATCTAGAGAATAGTGTAATATACTTAACCAAACTGAAACGACCCGTATTTTTAATGGATAATAAATAATTTGTTTAATTATTTAAATAATGGTTTGGTAATTTAAAATGATCAAAATTAAATAATATTGAATATTTAATTAATATATATAATATAATAATATATTATAATTTCGAAATATTCGGAAATAGTAGAACTCACAATATTGTGTGAATTGGATCATTTATAATATATAATTCAGTATAGAGTTGAATTAGAATAACGAATATATTATTTAAACGAAGTTTGAACGTAAGATTATATTATAATTATAATCGAGCTCGAAATGGCGCAGCAGTTCGTAATTTGGCGATTCGAACTTTAAATGAATATATAGAATCAGTTTTAAGCCGGATTTCTGTGAAACAAGAAACGTTCGGAGCTAGCAAAGTATATTTTTCTAATGGAAGACAAAAATCGGGATTTCATTGTGAGGATTTTGATTTATGTCAAAATAAAAATTTCAAATAGTCGCTATGGAATTCCTTTATAATTTATAACGGTTTATTTATATTATAAAAGGATTTTTTATATGAATTGGAATATCGATTTAACCCGGATTTGTAATATCGAGTTATTAATCCGTATATGAATATTTTGGAGTTGTATGATACTCTGTGTGGATATATACGATAATATTAAATTATTATTATTTTATTTAATTATTTTTAAATATATTTATATTTAAATGGGTTTATCTAGAGCTTTAAAAATAGCCACTTTTTGCAAACGAGCTCTGTTTTTGACGAAACTAATTTTGTTGGATCCGGAATACTAAATTATTGTTACATTTCAATTTTCGTGTTTTTTTAACTCAGTATGTGGCCGTACCGGATTTTAATGTGAAAAACAGTCAATAATTTGACTTTAAAACTACGCTGTGTGAGCAATCGAAGTCGAAATTCGACGAAACAAGTTTCGTTGGGTCCGTAATGTCGAACTGTAACTACATGTCCATTTTTATCAAATTTGGATGTTGTACGTTATCATAGGAATTTTTAAACAATAAATAAGATAATGATTGGTCATAAATTAATAAAATAATCAATAAAAAAATTATAAAACTATTCCTATAAATAATCCTCATTCCTTCTAAACCTAATTCACTTCTTCTTTGGTCAAGGAGAAAAGGCGCCGCTACATTTCTTTCTTCCAGTCGAAGATTTTCATCTTTATAAATTCTTAGAAAACCAAATAAAATCCCTAAAATCAAAATACCTATATATTTAGAATGCTAGAGAGATTCTCTTCAGTCTGATGTAGGTTTGGGGTTGTTCGAACATATCTTTGTTCAGTGGAAATATGATCAGCGTGTAGTATGGATTCTAGGGTTTGTGCGTATGAGGATTTAAAGCATCAATTCGTGCTTTTGAGGTCATTTTTGGGTTTCAGATGTGAAACCGCACTTGAGTGCTAAGTTTGGTGAAACCCCATTCCAATTTTGTTCGCAAGTTTTTGTTACTATTCACAGTGGAGGCTGAGGTCGCAATGACGGATGGTGCTGCGAGTTGGTCAATTCGGTGATGCGATTGAAGAGATTGCGGAGAGGACTTGAATGGTATTTTTAGTTTGAAGATCGGTTAAGGAATGGAAGAGGAAGCATCACTGGAAATTTTGGAAATGGCATAGCTGAAAGTGTTGGTTCAAAAGTTGAAAGGGCGAAGAAAGACACTGTTTATAACGGAGGTGGAATTGGGCTAATTTCAACGGGTAAGGCCCATATAAGGGAAAAATCAAATTTAATTCTAGTTTAAATTAATGTATTAAACGGAAATGCTCATAACTTATCCGTCGGTTATCGGAATTGAGAAAAACAGGATTCGTTAGGATCGTATGGATGGTAGCTACACAATGGGACTGACTGGGAGTGAATTGGAGCATGTCACAATTTATAGCGAAATAAATTGTGTGTCTGAATCAACCGATGGTTATCATTATTTAACGATGATCGTCCAATGTGAGTAAATCTCACTAACTCTGTACAGTTTATATTTTTAAAAATATAATCTAGTAGTGATAAATGATGATTGATTGCTGTGTGTTGATTGTTTTGTTGAATTACTGTTGTATTGTTTGAAATTATAGATAACGATACATATAAAAATTGTTAATCAAATATTGATTATGTTTATAAGAATATTTCATATTGAAATGAAATCGATGTTTTTTATATTGTTTAACATCTGTGAATGCAGGGAAACAGGTTGGAGGGATCCGACTGGATTCCTCAATATTTATAATACTGTTTGTTTTCATATATTGTGATATATGATGTGATATAATCTGTGATTGATTATGATGACACTGGTCATGTTATTTGGTATTTTAAATACAACATGAAATACAGGAATGTAAAAAGGAATTTTTCAAAGTGAATATTGAAATGAAATATATAAAAGGATTTATATAAAATGAATAGAATTATATAAAAGGATTTATATAAAATGAAATAGAATTATATAAAAGGATTTATATAAAATGAAATAGAATTATATAAAAGGATTTATATGAAATGAAATGAAATATATAAAAGGAATTATATGAAATGGATAGAATTATATAAAGGGAATTATAAGTGGGATTATAAGTGTTAGAAGAATAAAATGAGATTTTATATAAATAATTCTATGATTAGAAGTAAATAGAAATTGGATTTGAGATATTGTTTTTAAATACGGAAATCAAACTGTTTTGATTATACGAAGAAATATTATTTGCATTCTATGTGAAAAATAGATTAAAGTAAATATTTTGCAAATAAAATATTTATAAAGGAAATAGGGTTTGAAATAGGAATTTAAAATGGAGTTAATGGAATTAGAAACTGACTGGAGATTTGTTAAATTGAATAGCTGTCTAGGTATTGATCTGGTGTTGGTTTCGGCCTTCGGGGTTAATACGTAGGGGGTTGTTCTCTTACTAGTTTACAGTTAGGGACTGATATATGTGAGAAGATAGTGATGCATGAATAAAAAATGGAAACGTTTTCAAAAGTTAATAACGTATATTTTCTAAAATTAGAAAAATAAGGATTTGATGAATATATGGAAACGAGAAATGGGGAAATGAATAAATGTTCACTGATGATTGATCGATGGAATTTCCATCTGGAAATAATATCGTTGTTTGCACACATGTTTTTCTTTGATAGTTAAATTACCGACTATCAAAGTTTTTGACCATGTTTCCGTTGTCAATACGAAGAGACCGGGATCAGATTCATTATCTGAAAACCACTCTGTATGGTAGTAGCGTTGGGAATCAAATATGATGAAGATAATTGAAGATGGAGTTATGCAAGGGTTGTCCTGTTTACAGAATAGTGCTTTCGGTTTGTCCAGTCCCAGGACGACTTGTATGGAAGAATGTCTGACAGAGTATATTTAATATATCGCGTAAGTTGATATCGTCAAACGTACTTACGTTTGGTGGCGGAGGAATTCGTTTCTCTTAGCTGTTTACCCGTGATATGTTTGGAGAAATCAATTTGTGATTAGCGGGTATGACAATTTGACATTCAAAGTGAATGATGATGTAATTTATAAAAGGATACGTTATGGCCTCTAGCCTCACTACCGGAAATGGTATAAAATCGGGTAGGTCGCATGGCTAAGTGGTTAGCTGCCAATTAGGGTGTATTGTCACCTGATCTAGAGAAATTTCATTTACTTCTATAATCTATTTCAATGCTATCCCTTTTGGGAAACGGTTGCTGATCCCAACCGTTGGTGATAATACATTCGGTACACTCAATTGGAATGAGTGACCAGTCATGCTTAGCCTGGGTTACAAGATGTTCTTGTTGAACCTGGTGTATTCCTCTCTAGAGGTACATTGTTGGAAGGCAGTCCCATAGCTTGCCAATTGGAATTGATTACCCAATAAGCGCCCACGGTTTTAATTGTGTATTATATATGTAGAACGTGAAATGAAAGCGTTCTTCTAGATTGCTAAGTACTTGTATTAGACATTATTATAATATCAGAATAGTATTGATTTTTGAAAATGCTTTAGGTTATCGTAAGGTAAAAACCATTTGTATTTATGTGTGGATCGGTCTTACGATTATCATTCCTTTGAAAAGGATTTTGAAAAGTTAAACCGAAATGATTGGAGTTTACTCACACAAGTCTCATGACTGACCCGAAGTTTATTTTGTTTTGTTTCCCTAAACTCTTGGGTGCCCAATTTTGTACGGGCAGGCAAGTAGTCGGGATTTTACAGATATACTGAGAGCTTGAAGTAGGAGGCTTCAGGATTATATAGCTATTGTGATTTCCGCTGTGTTGTAAGTGTTGTACTTTGATAATGTTACTGTATACATATACTAGTTTTATTTCAAAGTTATGTATCTATTATATATTGTTCGTTCCGCTATGAGTTTCGTGTTACTCTGATGATGGTGTATGTTCTTCTTCTTCTTCTTCTATTCTAAGTTTCTATCTTATCTACTCTCACCCTCTAATTTCTTTCATGGACTATCTGGTGTTTCCGATGCTTGGATAGTCGACATTGAGTTTATGTTGATTACTCAAGATCGCGAAAACCCGGGTCGTTACAGTGGTATCAGAGCAAAGGTTAAGTGGTGTGACTCAGTACAGACGGGGTTAGTAATACCCTGGATTGAGTTGAGTGTATATATATGAGAGAACGTATTTGTTATTTGATATAAAAATGATTTATATTGTGGAGATTTATTGATTGAGTTGTTTATAAGTTATGTTCGATCAGTTTGATCCACTGTATTGGTAGGAGTTTCTGAACACTCGAATACGATGGACCAACACAGTATGGTTTGAAAGGAGGGTAAATGAAATAATTTTACCCAAACTATACTTTTATATAAAAGAAAGTATAACTATTGGAAATATTTTAGAATATTGGATGTGTTGGTTGGGATTATAATCAGATAAGATTATAATTGAAACGGTTATGTAAATAACCAATCATATTTCATAGAAGTGTTACGAAATGAATAAAATCTGAATTTAAATCAGAATTGAAATTAAAACCCCGGAAATTTGAAAAGGTGTTTGTAAATGGAATTGGATTAAATATATGAGAATTTTAAAATCCTGGGAGATTTAAATTGTTTACAAGCATTGTGAAGGATATTTTGAAAATGATTTCAAAATGGAAATGTTTAAATATGGTTTTGAAATTATTATAGTATTGGACTCACTTCGATAGCTGTAAAGTAACCCTGATGATGATGGCCACATCATCAGTGTCATTTTCAAATTGCTAGGTGACATATTACAACCAAAGATTTTGTTTTTGAATCATTTTATGAAAAGCAAGTTGTTTTGAATCTTGAAAAGGGATATCTGGTTTTAGAAAAGCTAAATTGTTTAAAAATTCCCTGGGGGAGATTGTTTGGATTAAAATAGAATTTGTAAAAGCAAATAGAAATAGAAATTGAATTAAAATCAGTTAAGTGGAAAATGAATTGAGATAGAAAATATCGAATTAGATTGGATTAGAGATAATCCGAAATGGAATTGGACTAGTAAGTTAAGAGTTGAAATTAAAAATGGAATCTGTGTTAAGAACAGAATTTGGTTTGGGTATAACCGAATGATTGGGATGAAAATGGTATATGCAGAATTGGTAACAGATGGAAAGGATGTATTAATATAGCCGACAAAAAGGTACCAGTTTATATTTATATTGGGTATGAGGTTTTTATGAGCCGAATTGGCAAGCCGCTTGGCTGTTTGATTTTCTTTTGGGTTGAAGAAGGCCTAGAGAGGCGAGTTGGAGTTTGAGCTATTGACCAGTACAAAGGAGGTGTTGGCGAAATTTTCCGAAAATTTAAGGTGTTAGAAATTTTTCAGGATTTTTGAAAATTTTCGTTAGTAGGAATGAATAAATATTTAATTGAAATTAAATTGGTTTAGTTGAAACTGAAGTTAAGAAGTGAATAAATAAATTCTACCTAGTTAATAGGGTACGTTTTCTACCTTAGCAATTTCGAGGACGAAATTGTTTTAAGGGCGGAAGAATGCAACGACCCGTATTTTTAACGGATAATAAATAATTTGTTTAATTATTTAAATAATGGTTTGGTAATTTAAAATGATCAGAATTAAATAAAATTGAATATTTAATTAATATATTATAATTTCGAAATAGTCGAAAATAGTAGAATTCAAAATATTGTGTGAATTGGATCATTTATAATATATAATTCAGTATAGAGTTGAATTAGAATAACGAATATATTATTTAAACGAAGTTTGAACATATAATTATATTACAATTATAATCGACCTCGAAATGGCGCGGCAGTTCGTAATTTGGCGATTCGAACTTTAAATGAATATACAGAATCCGTTTTAAGCCGGATTTTTGTGAAACACGAAACGTTCGGAGCTGGTGAAGTATACTTTTGTAATGGAAGAGAAAAAATAGGGATTTCATTATGTAGATTTTGATTTATGTCCAAATCAAATTTTCAAATAGTCGCTATGGAATTCCTTTATAATTTATAACGATTTATTTATATTATAAAAGGATTTTTTATATGAATTGGAGTATTGATTTAACCCGGATTTGAAATATCGAGTTATTAATCCATATATGAATATTTTGGAGCTGTATGATATTCTGTGTGGATATATACGCTAGTATTAAATTATTATTATTTAATTTAATTATTTTTAAATATATTTATATTTAAATGGGTTTATTTAGAGTTTTAAAAATAGCCACTTTGCAAACGAGCTCCGTTTTCGACGAAACTAATTTTGTTGGATCCGGAATATTAAATTATTGTTACATTTCAATTTTCGTGTTTTTTAGACTCTGTATGTGGCTGTACGGGATTTTAATGTGAAAAACAGTCGATAATTTGACTTTAAAAATACATTGTGTGAGCAAACGAAGTCGAAATTCGACGAAACAAGTTTCGTTGGGTCCGTAATGTCAAACTGTAACTACATGTCCATTTTTATCGAATTTGGATGTTGTACGTGATCGTAGGAATTTTTAAACAATAAACGAGATAACGATTGGTCATATATTAATAAAATAATCAATAAAAAAATTATAAAACTATTCCTATAAATAATCCTCATTCCTTCTAAGCCTAATTCACTTCTTCTTTGGTAAAAGAGAAAAGGCGCCGCTACATTTCTTTCTTCCAGTCAAAGATTTTCATCTTTATAAATTCTTAGAAAACCAAATAAAATCCCTAAAATCAAAATACCTATATATTTAGAATGCTAGAGAGATTCTCTTCAGTCTGATGTAGGTTTGGGGTTGTTCGAACATATCTCTGTTCGGTGGAAATATGATCAGCGTGTAGTATGGATTCTAGGGTTTGTGCGTATGAGGATTTAAAGCATCAATTCGTGCTTTTGAGGTCATTTTTGGGTTTCAGATGTGAAACCGCACTTGAGTGCTAAGTTTGGTGAAACCCCATTCCAATTTTGTTCACAAGTTTTCGTTACTGTTCACAGTGGAGGCTGAGGTCGCGATGACGGATGGTGCTGCGAGTTGGTCAATTCGGTGATGGGATTGAAGAGATTGCGGAGAGGACTTGAATGGTATTTTTAGTTTGAAGATCGGTTAAGGAATGGAAGAGGAAGCATCACTGGAAATTTTGGAAATGGCATAGCTGAAAGCGTTGGTTCGAAAGTTGAAAGGGAGAAGAAAGACACTGTTTGTAACGGGAGGTGGAATTGGGCTAATTTCAACGGGTAAGGCCCATATAAGGGAAAAATCAAATTTAATTCTAGTTTAAATTAATGTACTAAACGGAAATGCTCATAACTTATCCGTCCTTTATCGGAATTGAGAAAAACAGGATCCGTTAGGATTGTATGGACGGTGGCTACACAATGGGACTGACTGGGAGTGAATTGGAGCTCGTCACAATTTATAGAGAAATAAATTGTGTGTCTGAATCAAATGATGGTTATCGTTATTTAACGATGATCGTCCAATGTGAGTAAATCTCACTAACTCTGTACAGTTTATATTTTAAAAAATATAATCTAGTAGTGATAAATGATGATTGATTGCTGTGTGTTGATTGTTTTGTTGAATTGCTGATGTATTGTTTGAAATTATAGATAACGATACATATAAAATCGTTAATCAAATATTGATTTTATTTATCAGAATATTTCATATTGAAATGAAATCGTTATTATTTATATTGTTTAACCTCTGTGAATGCAGGGAAACAGGTTGGAGGGATCTGATTGGATTCCTCAATATTTATAAACTATTTTTTTCATATATTTAGTTATATGATGTGATATAATCTGTGATTGATTATGATGACACTGGTCATGTTAATTGGCATTTTAAATACAATATGAAATACTAGAATGTAAAAAGGAAATTTTCAAAGTGAATATTGAAATGAAATATATAAAAGGATTTATATAAAATGAATAGAATTATATAAAAGGATTTATATAAAATGAAATAGAATTATATAAAAGGATTTATATAAAATGAAATGAAATATATAAAAGGAATTATATAAAATGGATGGAAATATATAAAGGGAATTATAAGTGGGATTATAAGTATTAGAAGAATAAAATGATATTTTATATAAATAATTCTATGATTAGAAGTAAATAGAATTGGATTTGAGATATTGTTTTTAAATACGGAAATCAAACTGTTTTGACTATAAGAAGAAATATTATTCGCATTCTATGTGAAAAAATAGATTAAAGTAAATATTTTGCAAATAAAATATTTATAAAGGAAATAGGGTTTGAAATAGGAATTTAAAATGGAGTTAAAGGAATTAGAAACTGACTGGAGATTTGTTAAATTGAACAACTGTCTGGGTATTGATCTGATGATGGTTTCAGCCTTCGAGGTTAATATGTAGGGGGTTGTTCTCTTACTAGTTCACAGTTAGAGGCTGATATATGTGAGAAGATAGTGATGCGTGAATCAGAAATGGAAACGTTTTCCAAAGTTAATAACGTATATTTTCTAAAATTAGAAAAATAAGGATTTGATGAATATACGGAAACGAGAAATGGGGAAATGAATAAATGTTGATTGATGATTGATCGATGGAATTTCCATCTGGAAATAATATCGTTGTTTGCACACATATTTTTCTTTGATAGTTAAATCACCGACTATCAAAGTTTTTGACCATTTTTCCGTTGTCAATATGGAGAGACCGGGATCAGATTCATTATTTGAAAACCACTCCGTATGGCGGTAGTGTTGCGAGTCAAATATGATGAAGATAATTGAAGACGGGGTTATGCAAGGGTTGTCCTGTTTACAGAATAGTGCATTCGGTTTGTCTAGTCCCACGACGACCTATATGGAAGAATGTCTGACAGAGTATATTTAATATATCGTGCAAGTTGATCTCGTCAAACGTACTTACGTTTTATGGCGGAGGAATTCATTTCTCTTAGCTGTTTACCCGTGATATGTTTGGAGAAATCAATTTGTGATTTAGCGGGTATGATGATTTGACATTCAAAGTGAATGAAGATGTGATTTATAAAAGGATACGTTATGGCCTCTAGCCCCACAACCGGAAATAGTATAAAATCGGGTAGGTCGCATGGCTAAGTGGTTAGCTGCCAATTATGGTGTATTGTCACCTAATCTAGAGAAATTTCATTTACTTATATAATCTATTTCGATGCTGTCCCTTTTGGGGAACGGTTGCTAATCCCAACCGTTGGTGATAATACATTCGGTACACTCAAATGAAATGAGTGACCAGTCATGCTTAGCCTGGGTTACAAGATGTTCTTGTTGAACTCGGTGTATTCCTCTTTAGAGGTACACTGTCGGAAGGTGGTCCCATACCTTGCCAGTTGGAATTCATTACCCAATAAGCGCCCACGGTTTTGATTGTATGTTATATATGTTGAACGTGAGATGAAAGCGTTCTGCTAGATTGCTAAGTACTTGTATTAGACATTATTATAATATCAGAATAATATTAATTTTTGAAAATATTTTGGGTTATCGTAAGGTAAAAACCATCCGTATTTATGTGTGGATCTGTCTTATGATTATCATTCCGTTGAAAAGGATTTTGAAAAGTTAAACCGAAATGATTGAAGTTTACTCACACCAGTCCCATGACTGACCCGGAGTTTATTTTGTTTTGTTTCCCTAAACTCTTGGGTGCCCAATTTTGTATGGGCAGGCAAGTAGTCGGGATTTTACAGATATACTGAGAGCTTGGAGCAGGAGGCTTCAGGATTATATAGCTATTGTTATTTTCGTTGTGTTGTAAGTGTTGTACTCTGATAATGTTACTGTATACATATACTAGTTTTATTTCAAAGTTATGTATCTACTATATATTGTTCGTTCCGCTGTGAGTTTCGTGTTACTCTGATGATGATGTATGTTCTTCTTCTTCTTCTATTCTAAGTTTCTATCATATCTATTCTCACCCTCTAATTTCTTTCATGGATTATCCGGTGTTACCGATGCTTGGGTAGTCGACATTGAGTTTATGTCGATTACTCAGGATCACAAAAACCCGGGTCATTACACAAACGATATAAGTATAATCATGCATCATACCTGGGTTCAATAATGTCAAGTGATACACTGTTTATTATAAAACCCAATAGTTTAATTGTATTTCAAAAAGTTTGCAAATATAGTTGCAATCTTTAATATGGAAATAATTAATTATTTCCAATATCATTACCACTACAAACTAGTATCATCCCTTGATAATAGTGAAGTCGTTCAAGTTGGGGTATTCCATTTACCTCTTAGACTTTGATCCACAACATTTTTATCTTAAGATAGATAAAGGATTGTAACTCAACTTTGATATTAATTACAATATCATATCACATTTTATTTACAATTCCATTTAAAATATGGTTTATAAACTATTTATATACTTTTGAAATCTCTTTTTAGTCATAACCACTGTTACTTAATTCGTTGATTAAGTAATCCCTTACCAAAGCACACAATTTTAACCTTAAACTTCTTTAACAAAATTCATTTACATTTTGGATTTAATACAAAATCCATTTACCAATCTTTTACGCAAATCCATTATGCATCTTATTATAGAATTCATCTAGGATTTATTACATCAAATCCATTTACTAAATCCTTTACAAAATTTTATTTAAGCCTCTTATCTTTTCATTCTTGAATATATTTTTTTCAATTTCAATCGTTCACTAGATTCAATTATTAAGTAATATTTATTTAAACCTTCACATTGGTTTTAAGCCCCTTTTATAAACTTCATTTATAATACATGGATTCATTATCCAATCCCTATACGAAACCCTTTACAAAGTTCAACTCAAATCTTATTACAACTTGATTACCTTCTTAAATGAATTTTCCTTCAAAAGGTAATCAATTTTAATTATTACTGATTAAAATAATAAAAAAACTTCAACATTAATTGAAGTAAAAGTAGTTTACTTCATCATTATCTAATGTAAAAGTTGGTAACTTCTTTGTTAACTAAAGCTAGAATAGTTAATCCTTTTTAAAAGGTTATTACAATAATAATTAACTTTATTAATAATAAATAACTTGATAATCACCTTTAAACACAGTTAATAAAAATAATAATTAATGTTTAAGAAATCTTATTAAGTTTAAATAATTGTTAATTAAAATTACATTGGTTAAATGAATTGAAAACAAATTAGTCTAATGACCAATTCCAGATTAAAACAGTTGACTCAGTTAACCGGAAACACAATTAACTTGTTAACTGATTTCCACTGATCCTTCCTCTTAAATTAATTAATAACTTAATTAATTTAATATAATCCCATTTAATTGTTTCTTAGAAACAATTATACCAAACTATTAACCCTCAGGTTAATTACGGACTTAGTTGCTTATACAACTTACTTAAAATATAAGAATTTGTCATAATAAATAATTTTATAATTGCTTATAATATTAACAATAAATATTGATTTTTCTTTTAATAATTTTTTTATTAAAAATAATTTATATAAAATAGATTTCAAAATCTGACTTCAGTTATAAAATAAATTTTGTAATTTCATTTCAATCAATTCACCTAACGGTAAATCAACGTCTTAAAAAGATAGAGTTTTAGGTCATATGTTGTCAATCACTTAATCGGTATTGTTTATTGATTAATAAACATCAGTGTTGAATTCCAATTCAACCATTAACAACCAAATCATCATCCAAATAGATTGATTAAACAATTCATATAATAAAAATAATATGAAAGCAAATAATGTTAAAATATTTGAGGAATCCGTTGGATGCCTCCAGCCTATTTCTCCCAGCATCACAGTTAATATAATAGTTCATATATGCATATAAACATATAATTCAGACTAATTAATTTAAAAATAATATCCTGCTTAAAAGCAGATAGTGCTAGGGTTTATCCGTTCATAGATGGAAATTTATAACTACAACCAAACAATCCAAGCAATAAACAATAATCAATTTAAACAATAATAACCAATCATCCAAACAGTCAACTAATCATATCATATAAATAAATATCGATTAAATAATAAATATTTATAACACGATATAATTTAAATAATATTCCAGAAAGTGTGAGATGACAACTCACTAGTCGTTCAATCGATGATTCATCATCGTTTTATTTAGTCTTAAACAACATTTAAAATTAAACAAACTATGATTAGGTCCAGTCCATTCCAATTCATCACGGACTTGTCGTACTCGTCCATATGATCCCAACGGACCTTGTTTCGTTAGATTCTGATAATGTATAAATTAGTTATACATTTTATAAGTTATAACTGAGATAAATGTCATTAGGGATTTAAATATAAATTAATTAACCTTAATTAACAACTTAATCCTCCTCCTTCACCAAAACAATTCGAACCTCCTACTCCTGAACATCTTTGAACCCGCTACCTTCGCAGCTTCATAGTCGAACTCGCCACCCCTCACTCTCCCTTGTTTTAGCACAAAACCAAAAGCCAACTTCACCAATCCCCTTCTCATCTCGAGCTACACCACCCCATAACTACAACATTCAACTCTCCACCCTCGTTCAAGATGCGTCGCACAGCCTTCCCTCACGCTGCCCCATACAGGTGTCGAACCTTTTAATCCCAAAATCCGACAAACTTTCATAAACGAATCTCTTTAATGCCATAAACACAACTACAATATTTATTTTGCACAACCACCTTCCAATCATCAGAAAAATCCAACCTTATGTTGTTGTTCGAAACTAGAACCACACCAAACTCGATAGCACCCTAATAAAATCCTACCCAGTCGAAGCCCCAAACCAAAGGATTCCGAATATATATAAGTTTTGGATTTTATGAACTTTTATTTTAACTAATTTCAAAATTTGAAATTCACTATTTTTATTTTGGGTGACGGTTGCTTCGTATTGACCATCGATGAAGAAGAATAAGGGTTAAGGATTGTAAACGATATTATGTAAGGTAAGGTATATATTATTTTATTTGATTATTTTATTTATTTTTATTCTATCGCTATTTGCGTTCGACGTTTCTTTATTCGTATGATCGTATACGAAATCCAATTGTGATGAAAATGGACATCCTATTATAGTTTGACATTCGGGACTTAATAAAACTTGTTTCGTAGAAATCCGAGTTCGTTTGTAAAACCAGTGTTGTTTTAAATTTTAAATTGCTAATCGATATACGTTTATTTTGCATGCTCACATAATAACTCCGTTTGGCTTGAAACTTGAAATCTAGGAATAATTAGCCATTACGGATTTAATAAAATTCGTTTCGTTGAAATACGATGTCGTTCGAAAAGTGGTTATTCTCAAGTGTTAAATAAAATCGATAAAATATAAATTAATTTCAAACCATTCAATTTAATAATAATAAATTATTATTATCGTATATATATTCAAATATAATTATACATCTTCAAAATAGACTAATTTGAATTTTTAAACTCAACATATTGAATTTCAAGTTAAATCAATATTCAATCTGTTTAAAATCCTTTCATTTTATTAAATAAATCGTTATATGTCATAAACGATTATACGGCGATTTTATGAAAAAATTGATTTTGACATAACTCAAAATCTACATGATGAAATATCGATTTTTCTCTTTCATTAGAAAATTATGATCCAATAGATCCGGAAGATTCTTATTTCAAAGAATTCTGACTTATATTGAATCATATATACTCAGTTGAAGTTCAAATCGTAAAACAACGAACTACCGCGATGCGGCGAGCTCATTTTAATTAATATAAATTTATATGTTCAATAAACGAACTCCTTATTATAATTCAAATCTAAACTTATTTAAATCCTTTTACATTGTCCAATTCATACTGTATTCCAAATCCAACTTATTTCGACTATTTCAAAATTAAATGTATCATTTCACTATTTGTATTAATAAAATACTTATAATCGTAAAACTTGTGTTGTTTAGATTTCCAAATCAATATTCTAATATTTAAAGAAATTAAATATTTGACCACTAAAAATCTGGTATGTTACAAAAACCATCTGTTAATATGGAGAGTAGGGCTGGGAGTGACCATTAATAATCTTGTATTAAACAAGTATCAAATATGTCGATGTTTTTTTCCTCATGGGTCGACATACTTAATTCTTATTCAATACAATATTATGATGGCTACATGGTCTATTCAGCAAAAACCACAGTATAGATATACACGGATCACAGAACAACAAACACATATTTATGTACACAAATGCATCATGTACATAGTACTACATTTTCTTTTCCAAGGCCTAAAAATATTGGCAAGGCCTACACATTACTATATATAAGTGGTCATAAATATCACTATACATATACATACACATCGAAATCCCCTTGAAAGAAAATGTACAACAACATGGCATAATATACTATAAGGCGATTACAACAAAAACTATGCAATCCAAAAGGGTCGAACTATCTAAGAGTGAGGATCTAGGTAAAAGCAAGAAAACTTGCATACCCCTGAGTTGTGTGGGACTTGATGTAGGGTAACTTTGAACCAAAATAAAATCCTGGTGTGTTTTTTACTTTACTGCTTTTACTTATTATTTGCATATGTGATCGATTCTGTGACTGTTTCATATTTATGATTTGCATTTGATTTTGACATATTCAAAAAGTTTTCAAAAAAATCATAAATTCCATTAAATACTATTTGTCCCCCTTTAGTGTTAAATTAGCCTAAGATCCATATTCTGCATTCTCATTATAGATTAAATTTGATCCTTTCAACCTAGGTTCAATTTCAATCGACAATGCTCCACTGGTCGCATATTAATGCCATTATCGATCGATCACCAGCGATTGACCAGTTACAAATTACAATGAAGGATTCGACTGGTTTCCTTCACATGTTATGTATTAATTATCATTTTATTTGTTTACTAATTTAACCAATTTGATTTGATTATCGCTAATCCTACTTAACTATTAGGAAGTCATTTGATTAAGTTAATGTTAACTACCATTATTTATTTCCTTGACTAAATATATTATTAGTTTTGAACTTAAATCTTAAAACATTATAACTTTTATGTTTTAACTTCGATTTATATATAAAAATTTATTAGATAATCGCTACGAATCCAACAGTACACGTTCCATATCCAAATTTAGAAGTTTTTGAAAATCTCATTTTATGCTTTAAGGATTATTTATTAGTTCTTTTTTTAATTTTCTACCATTTAATTTAGGGTGTTACAACTCCTGTTTCGGTTTCTCCAATGGTACTAAATCTTTTACCATGTATATTGATCATGTGATACTGGTCTTAGTGTTTTTCTTATGAAAGAAGGAAGACTAGTAACATGAGTGAGTAGAGAGTTGAAGAACAATGAGAAATTATATGGCTCATAACTTTAAGTTAGTTATTACTTTATTTGCATTGAAGTTGTGGAAATATTATCTACTAAGCCAGAGATTTGATTTTATACAAGAATCATAGGTATCTCAAGCACTTATTGTTTACGAAAGGACCTAAATCTAAAACAATAGTGATTGACATTGTTCTTATCATCATACGATTTTGGGATTTATTATACTTAAGGGAATGGACGTGTCGCTGCAGACACTTTGAGTATGAAGAATGCAAAGGTGACAACTATGTTGATAGAATAGAGAAATTTGGAGCTCATATCATAGATTGATTTGCAACCTCAATCGAAGTATGTAATAACCCGGAAAATCAGAACCAATTTAAAATTTTTATTTTGGCTATTTCATTGAATTTTGAATAGTTAAATAATTTATTTTAAATAATACCGATTAAAAATTTATTTTAATCGAAGTTAGAACGAATATATTTATTATAATTTCAAAAGGAATTGGAAATAGCACGCTAGTTTGAAAAGTCAAATCTGAACTTTGACTGAATGTACAGGATTCAAAATTTAACAGATTTTAGTGAAACCAAAAATAACTATATCTGTTTAAAAATATCTTTCCAACGAACCCGAAAAATCGAAATTTCATAGTGGGAATCAAAAGTTATGGTCAGTTGAATATTCAGAATAGTCGCTATGAAATATAGTATAATTTATAGCCCGTATAAAAGGCTATTTTACAAACGATCTCCGTTTTCGACGAAACCACTTTTGTCGGATCCAGAATGTCAAATTATTGCTATGTTTAATTTTCCATAATTTTTGGAATTTATTTGGGAGAGTGGTAAATTTAACTGCGTTCGATAATTTCTGTTGAATTTAATCGACCGTTAAAAGACCATTTTTCAAACGGTCTTCAAATTTGACGAAATTAATTTTGTTAGGACTGTATCGTCAAAACAAAGCTAAATATATTTTTTCTGTAATTTCTAAAGTCCGTTTCTGGCCCTGGTGAATTTAAATGTGTGATCGTATTAATTAAATAAATGATTTAAATTTTTAATTAAATAAAACAGGCTAAAGACGACCGTTTGGGCTGACGGGACCTAGCCCATTGCGTTCGGAACGGGGACAATTGGGTAGGGACAACTTTTGTTGGGCTGAGATTGGAACTGTTAAGGGTAAACAGCCTAAAATCACTAACTAAGATAATTAATATTATAATATTATAAATATCACAAAGCCAAAACCCTAATGACCATTACAGAGCCGCCGCCATCTCCTACTTCCCATAGCCGAAATTGCTCCCTCCATTCACCATTAAAATACCTCAATCCATTCACCAAAATCCGTCCCTCCTTTAGACTTTATCGTAGTACTTCTCCTCCTCCGCAATTATATACGGTTGGATCCATTATAAAACAGCACAGCTCGAGAACCAGCACTCCAAACCCGACCCGTTTGCACCGCCACCCTCCCTCCTAGGTGCGTGCGGGTTGGCCAAGGGTGGGACCGTCCTGTGCGTCGTTCTTCCACCATCAAAGTGCCACCGTCCGATCGTCCTGAAGCCTTGTATTTTGAACGTGAAAAGGAACCCTAGGTTCGAAGACATTGGGTTTAACGTCGGCCTTGACTGTAAAAGAGGAACAAGGTGGAATCTTATGTAATTATTTAAAATTAATTTATTTTAAATATTAACAATGTAAATTAAAGCATATCTTATTCATACGAACTCAAAATCGAAAAATTTCAAATCCTGTACGATCATGAAACCGAGATCTACGCTGCTGTCCTGACTAGAACCAATTCTGAGAAGATCGAATTTTGGTCAAAATTTTCAGATCTGAACCATTCAGATTCAAACGACAGTGAGAAATTCTATTTTATTTTCATTTTTATTTTTTTTCTAAATAATTATAATAAATCATGATTGTATTCTTGTTGATTCCCTGTATATTTCTACATGCTTTGCTACGTGATTTGATCTGTATGTGATGTGTTAATGTAGATCTGTAATTTGGGTGATATTGTGTTATTACTGAAATTGCCATAAAAATAAATTAGACATTTTTTGTTGTTATTTTGTTGGATCAAATATATTCAACAAAAATGGAGCATTATCTTTATTTTATTTGGTTGGAATTAAATTTTCAATCAAATAAATATCCACTTTTGTTATTGTTTTTTATTGAACTAGAAATTTCAATCAAATAAAAACATCACCTTTGTTTTGATTGAACTAGAAATTTCAATCAAATAAAAATATCTCCTTTGTTTTTGATTGAACTAGAAATTTCAATCAAATAAAAATATCACCTTTGTTTTTGATTGAACTAGAATTTTCAATCAAATAAAAATATCACCTTTGTTTTTGATTGAACTAGAATTTTCAATCATATAAAAATATAACCATTGTTTTTGATTGAACTAGAATTTTCAATTAAATAAAAATATCACCTTTGTTTTTTGATTGAACTAGAATTTTCAATCAAAATTAAAATATCACTTTTGTTGTTGTTATTGATTGAATTAGAATTTTCAATCAAAATAAAAATATCACTTTTGTTGTTATTGATCGAATTAGAATTTTCAATCACATAAAATATCACTTTTGTCATTGTTTGATTGAATTAGAATTTTCAATCAAATGAAATATCACCTTTGTTTTTGATTGAATTAGAATTTTCAATCAAAATGAATATCACTTCTTAATAATTTTTGTTGAATTAGAATTTTCAACAAAAATGGAATATACATTTTTATGTCATTTGTTGAACTAAAGTTTTCAAGAAAGTCAAATATCAATTTCTATCATTTGTTGAATTAGTTTAGAAAAAAATTAGAAATTGTTCATGTTTTAGAATTAAAACATGATTTCATTAAAATTTATATTTTTAATGTTAAGAATAGGAAAATAGAAAGTATTCATGTTTTAGAATTTAAAACATGATTTCATTAAAATTTACATTTTTAATGTTACGAATAGGAAAATAGAAAGTATTCATGTTTTAGAATTAAAACATGATTTCATTAAAATTTATGTTTTTAATGTTAAGAATAGGAAAATAGAAAGTATTCATGTTTTAGGATTTAAAACATGATTACAAGGAAAATACACATTTTAATGTAATGTTATAAAATTCATGTTTTAGGATTTAAAACATGGTTACAAGAAAAGTTAACATTTTAATGTAATGTTATAAAAATAGAAAAGATTCATGTTTTAGGATTAAAAACATGATTTCAATAAAAATATACATTTTAATGTAATGTATAGAAAAGATTCATGTTTTAGGATTAAAAACATGATTACGATAAAAATATACATTTTAATGTAATGTATAGAAAAATAGAAAAGATTCATGTTTTAGGATTAAAAACATGATTACAATAAAAATATACATTTTCATGTAATGTATAGAAAAATAGAAAAGATTCATGTTTTAGGATTAAAAACATGATTACAATAAAAATATACATTTTAATGTAATGAATGGAAGTAGAGAAAAGATTCATGTTTTAAATTAAAAATATTCATTTTTGTCATTTAAAAACAATGAGACAAAAACATTCATTTTTGTCATTTAAAAAGAATAAGACAAACATTCATTTTTGTCATTTAAAAAGAATAAGACAAACATATTCATTTTTGTTATTTAAAAAGAATAAGACAAACATATTCATTTTTTTCATTTAAAAAGAATAAGACAAAATATTCATTTTTGTCATTTAAAAGAATGAGACAAAACATATTCATTTTTGTTATTTAAAAAGGAATGAAACCAAAATACACATTTTTTGTCATTAAAAAGGATTAAACCAAAATGTACATTTTTGTTCATTTAAAAAGGATGAAACAAGAATATACATTTTTGTCAATTAAAAAGGATTATACAAAAACAAACTAGAATTTTCATCAAGAGTGAAAGAATCATTTTTATTGTAAATGTATATATTAGAATTTATATGCAAAATGAAAATATAATTTTATTGTAAATGCATATATTAGAATTTATATGCAAAGTTAAACGCGTTAGTGGAATCGTCGAATAGCTTATATTTATATATAATTATACATATAAATTAAAATTAAAATTTAACGAATCGCGTGCGGCAGTTCGCGTTTCGACAATCGTAACTTTAAACGATTATACCGTAAGATCCGACCGTCGGATTTTTCCCAAAACTGGAACCGTTAGGACTGCTTTGGGAAAATCTTTCCAAAGATATAAATTTCATCAAAATCCAACGGTTAGATTTCGAGAAATGTGTAAATCAAATTTTGGTAAAAACAGCGCCAGGGCCGATAGCGACCTGAAGCGTCGTTAAATTAATTTGAGCTATTTTTAAATAAATAAAAATAGCGATAAATCGTTATAAATAAATATTAACGATATGAAATGATTTTAATGATAATTATTCGAGAATTAATTGAAAAGACCGAGTCAAACTCATTTCAAATAATTATACGACGATTTAAAATCGAAGATATAGAAGACGGCATTTGAAGACCGACGATCTTCACATCGAATGTACGGCTACTAATGCCTTTGACAGGAGTTGCTTCCTTGAAAGGGTTACAGTGGTAGTTGTCCCGATGTACTTGTTGATTGTCCGGATTAGCGAGCACCTCTCTTCCGTATTGGGCATACGGGACGAGGAATAAGGTGACTCCGATTTCGTTTAGACCCAGAACGGACTTGAAAATGGATGCGTGTTTGATATTGGATTTCATTCCATGTAAATTAAATTGATTTCTATTTATTATATATCCGTCTGGTGGTGGAGAATTTATTCTCTTACTTAACACCCTTAGAGGGTATATATTGGTAGTTATCGATCGCATGGCGTGAATTGTCAATGTGGCACGCCAAGATGCAAATGATCAAGGATTTTGTTGAAAAGCAGGGTCTTGTGGTTGATGATCAAAGCATAGCCTGTTTAGGCGTAGCTTTGTGTATAGCGTGACTTCGCGAACCTCACACCCCGGTATGAGTCAAAAACGGGATCAGGACTGCAGGGAGTGCACACGTTTCTTTTTAGCTAGAAGTGGTGTTAGGGTTTTTACAAGGCCCGACATTTTTACTTATGTGATTGATGGATTATGAGGCACCTCGGATTTATAGGTCGATAGTGGCTATATTATAGATTCAATAGGAACGGGAAGCGTGTGTTCAGGCATAATTAATCCACTAACGTTATTTATGGACCGGCCCTGAAGATCTAAGGGTTGCTTATAGGTGTGATCCTGAGGCATCTGCTAGAGTGTCTCGAATCGGAGAGGACGATCCCTAGCCTCGACTCATGATGGAAAACCAATTTCCAATACGACATTACGCTTTTGATTGTAAACCCATATATGGCGACATAGTATATGGTAGTTATGCCGTATAGGATTGATACATTTACATTGAAGTATTTTTTTTTAAACTGATTAGACACTAATAATAATATTAAAAATATTATTTTCTACGTATCAAGCATGTTTGATCATTATAAGGTAAAACTCTATCCTCCAGTTTGCGTTGCATTGTGTGATGGGACTTGAGTCTTATAATGATTTCATTTTCTAGAAAGCATTGCATTATTTTTAAATAAAAATCTATTAAACATATGCATTGGCAATCCAATGGAGTAAACCTGTTCCACGTTAGCGGCGTGGTCCTGTGATTAGCCATATTGTTAGTTAAGAAAGATTTCTCATACCAGTCTCATGACTGACTCGTAGTTTGTTTCACTTTGCAAACTCGGGTGCCCTCTTTCCACACGGGCAGCCAAATGATAGGTTTTAGGTATGGATACTTTCTGGACTAGAGCTTGCTAAGGAAGAAGATGAAGAACCCTTTTCTTTTATCTTTTTTATTGCTTCTTGAGACATTTAGACATTTTTATCTTTGATGTGCTTGGAGGAGTTGAGACTTATTTCTTTCTTCGTTGAGACTTCTATTTTGCTAAGTGTATCCTGTAACTGCGTACTCTCATGTCTGTGATGTTATGTTGTGATGACATTTCCATTTCCGCTGCAATGATTTATGTGTTATGCTATTATCTTAGATCTGTTATTGTTGTAATTATATTATGCTCATATGATTATCTTTGCTTTCGTATCACGGAAGTTTGGGGTCGTCACAAAATATGCATATGGATTGTTAGTAGTAATGGAGGCTAGACCAATGCTAACGGATCATGTTGGAGTAAGTCAAGGGAAAGATGCATTGTTGGTAGGTATTATGGAGCAAGTAGGATGGAATGAACGATTAAGTCACTTGAATTGTTACTCTAAGAATCGAAATGGTTATTTGATGAAACATGAAATATTATGTATATCATAGGTTAAGGAGTTGACAGAAAAGGTACTGGAGAAGTGTCATCATTCTAGACCGATTATTCCATTTGAGGATGATAAAATGTATCAAGGTACGAAGAGAATATTCTAGCAGAGTGTGGTGAAGTGTATGATATGCACAGGAGTGAAAGTCGGCAAAAGTAACCACGGGGGCTGAATGAATAGACAGGAAGCAGAGTGTGACGAAATATATGATATGCCAAGGAGTGAAAGTCGAGCAAAAATAACCACATGGGATATTACTTTAGTTCGTAAAGATATATCAATCCAACACTCGTAGTCATGAACATGTTCGTAACCACTAATGACGTGGGGAATTATCGCAATTCGCACACGCCAATATCCAAGTGTATGTTTTGCAGAAAAACGATGATCCAAATCCAAAGTAATGAAATGCAGGGAGAACACAACTTTTTATAGTGGTTCGGCACTAACGCCTATGCCCACTTTATAGTAATCATTCATCATATAATAGATGATTACAAAAGTTGTACAAGTTTGGACAGTATTTGTGCACAAAGTGGTGTAACAGAACAATAAAATGTTTGTTAGTTCTGAACTTTGACTAAAATGCCCTTCTTCTTCTTCTTTGTTAAGCCAAAATATGGAGCAATGTCCAAAAAGTAGCTTCAATGTCTGAGAAATTCCAAAGATATCCAAAACAATCCAAAAGCTGTGAAAACGTCCAAGAAAATGTCTCAATGTTGTAGGCAAACATTTGTGCAACGTTTAGAAGTCCAAAATTCATGAAGATGATGAAGACAGTCATTAATGGTGATTGAGAGCTTCAATCCCGTATGCCCAAGTGTAGGAAGAGTGTAAATGAGCCAACTCCTTTGAATGCCAAGCTTGGGGGTATTTATAGGTGAGTTTTGGGTTTGTTAGCCTAAATTTTGTATCCTTGGGGGAAACGAAATTCGTATCCAAAAAACGGAGTCGAAAAACCAAAACCAAGTTGAAAAAACTCGAATTTCGGAAAAACTGTTGAAAATGCTTGTTGCGCAGTCCAAAACAGTTGATCAACATGGTAAAAACGAGTTTTCCATGAAATCTGGCACTTTGCCACGTTACCAGATGGAAATCCTGTGTTGATCACACCAAAATCGATTATCCGCATGGTGAAAGTCATCTTGCCAAATTGACTTGACAAGTGCCAAATTCAAATTCGTGCCAGGTGTTCAAATTTCGTATCAAAAAGCCATGGCATGCACACAAGAATATTTCGAATCCCTCGAGTGTGCTCATCTGCTTTTCGTATTGCCAATTTCATATCCCTCCTCCTTGCCACTTTTTGAGTCCTTGTATCACATGTGTCAGAGTTGGGGAAAATGAAGCCGGGGAAAGGTCGCAACATGGGAATTTCGAATCCCATATGGGATTCGAAATCTCAAGTGTCAAGCCAAATTTCCAAAACATGATCGGCTCGAGTCAGAGACGTAGTTTTTGGCCATTTCCCCACGCCGATCACACCATTTTTCCGTGTCAGCCATTTGATCAGCCAATTTCCCAGATGTGATCAGCCAAGCATGAACACGTGGAAAATGATGATTTTCACGTGTCGATAACTTATTTTTGAACGTACCAAACCAGAATTTTGTCAAGTGTCAGATTTTGATGTCGTGAGTCGTTCAGTCCATTTCTAGCGATCTTGCTATGCCGATTAGCTGTTTTTTAGTGTGTGACACTGCTTTTTACTAAAATTCATATATTTTTCCATAACGATTTTTGTCATGTGATCAGACCGACATGCTCAACTGTTTTACGCTGATCGGACCGAGTCGATCACGTATTTTTACCATGACAGTTTTTCAAGTCTATTAACGACGATTTTACGAATCAGTGCTATTTCCAATCCTTTCTGAACATGTCCTGGCTTCGACCAAACCACTTTGTGTTCCTGATGACGTTCTCGAAACTCGAGCGCGTCGCTAACCAGAATCTTGACGTGTGGCAGCTTTGACCAAAAATCATGTCAAAACTTTAACCTTCAAAACATGTCTTGCTTGGTAGAAGGAAGATGTGCTTTGTGATAAAGCAAAAATCCAGAAACCAAAGCCAGGAGAAGTTCGAAATCAACTTCCATAACCGAAAAAATAAAAGAGCCACGATTGCGTCAGATCGTATTAACCAAAAATCCACAATCGCTCAGGATCATATTAACCAAAAATCCTCGATCTCTCCGGATCATATTATCCATGAACTAGAAAGCCTGAAATCCAATGAGAGCCGATGGTCACTATGGATTGTTTTGAGATAACCAGAATACCAGAGGACTGCAGGAGTCCAATAACCTAGAGAACCAGAAAATCCATAGTTAGGAAATCGGGAAAACCCAAAATCCATAAATCCAGAGTATCCAATAACCATTAGCCAAAATGAATGATCTTGTTGAGTCACCGACGAGACCATTTGAGCATATCCAAGGGAGCTGCCTTCCGTGAGCCGAGAGAGCAACTCAAGTCCAAACGAGAAATGACTTTACCCACCATGAATCAAGGCGACCTTGCCAGAGACTAACAAGGTGACCATGGTAGCTTGATTTTCTCGAGGCGATCTTGCCGAAGCAAGATGACCAAGGATTACCATTGTTTTCCGAGGCGGTCCTGCCGAAGCAAGACGACCAACGATTGCTGTTGTTTTCCAAGGCGGTCCTGCCGAAGCAAGACGACCAAGGATTGCCATCGTTTTACAAGGTGACTCTGTCGTAGCAAGGCGACCAAGAATTGCCATTGTTTTCCAAGGCGACCCAGCCGAAGCAAGGAAACCCAGGATTTCCATATCCTTACTTAAAGTTTGCAATCCGATTTTAGATTTCATACTCCACAAGCAAGCATCCTTACTTTGCAAAGTAATCTTATTAAAGCTATAAAACCATGGAGTTTTTAGTAAAACCGAAAAGAAAGTCAGACGGTTCGTCATCCATAAAGAGCACGCTTAAGGACTCACGCCTGTTCCCGTACATAGGTACGTGGACTTAGCCATCTTTGGTTTCAAATTCATTCGTGAAGGAGACTGAATGGTTTATCGTTTACCAAGAGCATGCCTGGGATCTTGCCGGTTCCCGCACATGGTAAACAAACTTAGCCATTTTAGTTCCAAAACCATGGTTTGCATCAAGGCTATCTTGCCAAAGCAAGACAACCAAGAGTTGCCAAAAAGATTCAAGGCGATCTTGCCGAAGCAAGATGAACAAGATAAGCCAAAGTGTTCAAGGCGATCTTGCCGAAGCAAGACGACCAAGAAAAGCCAAAACATGTCCATTTCATTAATAACCAGGGGGTGATGGTGTGTTGTCGAGCAAAGAACATGCTTATGGTTTATAACAGGTCCCGTACATGGGTAGATCGACTCAACCATCTACAATCCAGAAAGCCAAAACATAAATCCAGAGGGCTGGAGCCTACAAAGCCAAATCCATGGGTCGGGGATCAAATATCCAAAATCTATAGAAATCTAAGAGAGCCAATACCATAGGCTCAAGAAATACATAAGGCGACAAACCAAAAGGGAGAAAGCCATAAGTGAGAGACCCATTATCCGAGAGCCATTAACGCAGAAGCCAAGAAACCAAAGAAAGCCAAATCCAAATACTAAGCACTGAAGGCTAGAAAACCAAAATCCAGGAATCTAGGGAAGACCAAAACCGAGATACCAAAAAGCCAAGACCAATATCGAAAAGGCCAAACAAATCCAAAACCAAGCAACCAAAATATCCACAAAGCTAGAAGATCGGAAACCACAAGCCACAAAATATTGATGCTTGGGAGACTTACATCTGAGACATCAGAGCTAGTAAGAGGTTTAATTAATAACAATGCCACCGGGACGAGTGCTGGTCCCGGGCCTATCCTGAGTTCCATGAGGGGATTGTACTTGTCCTGGCACCACAGCCCGAGTCCGAACAAACCGTGCCAGTTCTCCGCGTCTGACATGCTCCTCAACCATATCCTTGAGATGTCAACACTCTTTTGTATTACGACTGTCGATATAATGAAACAAGTAGTGTTGGCCAAAATCCCTTTCCTTCTGAGTGGGCTCCCTGACATAAGGCATTTTGAAGGGAGCAGCGGGATGAACTTCCCGGTAAATTTCCTCGAGGGTGTGAGTAAGTTCTGAGTAAGTCAAGAACTTAGGTTGCCTCCAAGCCATGTTCCGATCATCCCTTGAGCAAATTTTACTAGCACCAGAATCCTAAGCTTTTCCAGAGTTGGACGGTTTCTTACCCTTAACCACGTTAGCCTCGAGAACCTTTTTATCGGTCCTTACATCCTCTTCACGTAGGAAACTTTCAGCTTCAAAATAGGACTGACCGACATCCCTTGGCGGCTCCCGATTCAATGAAGTCTTAAAGTCAGATTTATCCAAAATCCCAGATACTACGGCCATCAAAACCATAGACGGATTGGGTCTGTCGACCGAAGCCACCGCAACACTAAACGTTTCAAGAACTTACGCAGAGTCTCGCCGGACTTCTGCTTAATACCAATAAGAGTCATAATGCTTTTCGGACGAGCGATGCAAACTTTGAACTTTTCCACAAACCTGCTAACAAGTGATAGAGTCCATCTCCAGCTGCCTGAACCACATGGTAGCAATATCTGTTAAGTATAGCGGAAGACACTTTGTCATGATGCTTTCTGAAGTAGAGAGGACTTCCATATGACGCACATAATGCATCAAGTGAGTAGTCGAATCCTTCCGACCATCATAAGTTTCCAACACTAGTAGTTTAAAATCCAGTGGATTACCAGAATCCCTTATATCCAAAGAGAATGGACTACAAGTCACACAATCCAAGTCCGAAGAAGAGGCATCCCCTCGAGTGAATCAACGAAAAACATCCACGATTTGAGAACCATTATCAAAAGAAAACAACTGATTTAGATTATCCAAAACAACACTGGTGCCGCCAGTGTTTAAGTCCAAATTAGGAATCAGTTGATTAGCGAGAAGAATATCTGATTGAACTCCAACATGAAGGGCCACATCGGGCACGATCCTGGTTCCCAGAACCGTAGGAGCATTACCATTCAAAGTTGCACGCACCGGCGCTTGAACAACATTACCAATGGCGGAGCCCGCAACTTAACAAACCAAAGCGTCACAAGCTGCAGTAATGTCGGAATTAGGGGTGCCTCCGAGGGTAGCGAGACTGGCACCGGTCGAGGATTGGCATCGGCCTGCTGATTAGTTTGTGAGGTTGCCCCCAAGTCACGAGTTGCAGCTTGAGGAACACTGATACTTGTTTCAATAATATCTGTCTAGCCAGTCGGCCTTCTAGAGTTTCCAATCCTAGCTTCAATCCGAGCGAGAAAGGTGGTAAACGCTTTTCTTGTCACTCGAGTCATGCGTTCAAATCTGTAGCCAAATTCTAAATCATCCCATCGACGTCGTCACGAGTGACGTAATTCGATGGAACTCCAGTTGAAGAAAGTTCTTTACTTTCTTCACCTCTAGTACCTTGAGCTTCAACAATAGCGTCGAGCTTCTTACGCTTAATCATGATGAAAAACGAGTAACAGACGAAGTCGAAAACCAAAACAAAAGTTGAAAAAAAGAACAAATCCAAAGTCAAATCTAAGAATCCAATCCAAAGCAGAACTCAAAGTTGTGCGCCCCCTTACCTAGTGCGCCAAAGTGTTGATGTGGGGAGTTGTTGCTATTCGCGCACGCCAACGCCCAAGTGTATATTTTCTAGAAAATCATTGATCCAAATCCAATGTAATGAGAGAACACAACATTTTAAAGTGGTTCGGCATTAACGCCTACGTCCACTTTATAGTAACCATTCATCATATAATAGCTGATTACAAAAGTTATACGAGCTCGGACAGAATATCTGTCTCCCCATCCCGGGATTCCAATCCAAATTATGCATTTACTGACCGCATTCGATTTCTTGATTTGCTTGGAGAGAGTAGAGAGTCAAGGTTCGTTTGTGTACAAACTTGTGCAATAGAACAACAAAATGTTTGTTAATTCTAAAATTCGACCAAAATGCCTTCTTCTTCTTCGTTGAGCCAAAATATGGAACAATGTCCAAAGAGTAGCTTTAATGTACAAGAAATTCGAATGATATCCAAAAAAGTCCAAAAGTAGTGAAAAAGTCCAAGAAAATGTCCCAACGTTACAGGCAAATGTTTGTGCAATGCTTAGAAGTCCAAAAGAAGTCCAAAATCCATGAAGATGACGAAGGCAGCCATTAATAGTGCTTGAGAGCTTCAATCCTGTATGGCAAAGTGTAGAAAGAGCGTAAATGAGCAAACCCCTTTGAATGTCAAGCTTGGAGGTATTTGTAGGTGAGTTTTGGGTGTGTCAGACCGAATTTCGTATCCCTGACATATCCCAAAAACGGAGTCGAAAAACCAAAGTCAAGTCGAAAAATATCGAATTCCTGAAAAACTGGTGAATATGCGTGTTACGCTGCCCAAAACAGCTGATTAACACAGTAAAAACAGGCTTGCCATGAAATCTGACACTTTGCCACGTTACCAGATTTCGTAACCTAAAAATGGGTGGAAATTCCGTGTTGATCACCCCAAAATCGATGATCCGCATGGTGATAGTCATCTTGCCAAATTGGTTTGGCAAGTGCAAAATTTGAATCCATGCCACATGGTCAAATTTCGTATCAGAATGGCATGGACACGGGAATATTTCGAATCCCTCTAGTATGCTCACCTACTTTTCATATTGCCAATTTTGTATCCCTCCTACTTGCCACTTTTCGAATCCCTGGATCACATGTGTCGAACTCGGGGAAAATGAAGCCGGGGCAAGGTCATGACATGGGGATTTCGAATCCCGGATGGGATTCGAAATATAGGGATTCAAAATCCCAAGTGCCAAGCCAAATTTGTAGAACGTGATCGGCCCGAGTCAGAGACGTGGTTTTCAGCCATTTTCATATGCCGATCATACCATTTTTTTGTGCTAAGCTATGTGATCAGCCAATTTACCAGACATGATCAGCCATGCACGAACACATGGAAAATGATGATTTTCACGTGTCGATCACTTGTTCTTGAGCGTATCAAACCATAATTTTGCCAAGTGCTAGGTTTTGATGTCGTTAGTCGCACAAGTCATTTTTCACGATCGTACCATGCCAATCAGTTGTTTTTGAGTGCGCGACATTTTTTTTTAACCATAATCCATATATTTTTTATGACGAGTTTTATCACGTGATCAGACCGACACGCTCAAGCGTTTCGAGCTAATCGGACCAAGTCGATCGCGTATTTTTACCATGCCAGTATTTCCAAATCCATTAACGACGACTTTACGAATCGACACCATTTACAATCCTTTCCGAACACGTCGCGACTTCAACCAAACCGCCTTGTGTTTCCTAACGACGTTCTCGAAGCTTGAGCGCGTCGCTAACAGAATCTTGACGTGTGACAGTTTTGATCAAAAAGCGTGTCAACAACCAGTCTACGGAAAACCTTAATCGCATATGTTCTTGCTAAAAGCATAGCTGACTCTCTACAGTATGCAGTTATCGAGCAAAATTTCTTTGCACATGTGTGCAAGGGGCAAGGTAGGAAGAAAGTTGGAAATATTTGGAAAATGGTTAATATTTGACCTGAACTTTAGGTTTTAAACGTAGACAGAACTAACTTTACCACTAAAATTACACTCATCTTTAAAAAAAATAACAACTAACGTTTTTGAAAATATCAAACAAAACATTATATAGACAGTAATGAAAGTTTGAGCCTCCGTAGAGATTGAGGGCCATATGCCACCTGTTTAGGGTTGATCCCGACTACGATATAAGAAAAGCATTTATCAAATTGAGAAGTTATAGGAGAAATCAATGGAGATTAGATTGCGTCAATTACATGTTTGTGGCAAAGACGTGGAATTTTAACATGCCTGAGGTACTTTGGATGTTTGAAACAATGAAATGAGTATGATGTACATTGATTTGGTTGAGTTTATGTTCCATTATTGCATTTGAGAATTAGTCATATATCATAGTTGTGCATTCCAAATTAGTTGTATATATCATGGTTGATGCACTAAATTTTTCTGCCAACACAACCCAAACTAAATATGACTTTGGACTTTTAGTGTATTTCTTACTCCTAGTCAATCGGATGCTCGGTCTTCAAAATTTTCAAGGACTAGTAGAACAAAATAAATCATGCGAACAGTCAAAATTTAACGCACTTATCTTCATCGAACATAAACGTGTGTGTGTTCTCTTTTTTCAAAATGCAACCCAAATAACATTCAATTACACTCGTCGTTGAGCTTTAATATAAGTTTTTGGCTGCACAATCAATTATTTAACAAATATACCTTACATCTTTCTCATGCTTTATTCTAGCAACCCCTTGATGCTTCTGTGCCTGCTCCTTTATGTTGAACGCTTATTCAAAGAAAATAGATGTGTGCAGCTTTCTATTTCTAAGTTGCTTCCTCTTTTCAATACCGATCTTTCTACTATAGGCAATTCAGTAGATTGAAAAAACCCGTTGCACAAGCCTACATAATAAGATCTTAAAGGATTAAAATGTTATTTCTTCAGCAAAGGTTGGGATAAATGTTACAAATTATGAAGTTTAAAGTTACAAGTACTAGGAATTCTTTCATGTGAGATGGAAACAAGCTGAACAAACATAGAAAGGTAGGCGCTCGATCTACAAGGGTCTACGAGTCTCGCCTATTGGTTTTTGTTCAACAAATGACCACATGTGAGCTTGTTTAGAAAACACCTAGCAAACAGGCATTGGTTACCGTACGGTTAGAATGCTCGGTGGTTCGAGGTGCAAAAAGGCACAAAGGCATACAGCAGAAAACAATAGTCAAAAAAAGTGTATAAAACTTTCAACCAAAATTTAAATAGATAGATTTCTATAAAGAGTAATTAAGAGTGAAGTTTAAAATTTAACCTAATATGAAACCGGTCGAACCATGAATGATTAGTAGGCCTCTGGTGGGGGTTATGGTTTTCCAATTCCAAAATCTTATAACTGATTATGGTTTGTAACCCACTGCTGGGCAGTTGGGGTTCAAAACACACTTTTTGTAATTCGTAATCTTGTTGAAAATGCTCTTGGCTATCCAAAAAATCAACACATTCCTACTAACTAGTAACCAGGCCTGCCAACAAGTACCCCAAAAACCTAAAATATGCATCTATCAATATTCAAAAATATCCAATATCCAAAATTAGAATGCATATAATTAGGTAGCAATACATAGTTGTATTACAAGTCTTAGGTATTATATAGCATACTACAGGTCATCATATATTTAGTGGTTCAAATGCGAATACCAACATTCAAATAGCTTTCTGAATATGGATGCAGATATGATAGTATCAGTATCCTAAAATATCCTTCTACTATGAAATCACGCACCCACGAACACACACATGCAAATGTGTGAACATATTTTTTTCCCCACTTAGTTATTTCCTAACCATTAGAAAAAAATTCCTACATATTGTGATTAATATTACCCTAACTTTTTTGCTTTCCAAACCTCGATTATAAACCCTACTTCTAAGCTGCTTCCATCTCACAACCGATTCTCTTTCTGCCCAAGTATTAATATAACTGCAAGCATCCATGTGAGTAAATATCACAACTAAGAGATTTGTTTTTCCTTTCGATTTTAATTTTTCATCAACGCAAAATAATTTCATTCCAATATTTTTTTTAACATGTATGATTTAGGTGCAAAAAGGTCAGTAATATTAGGGGATAATTTTTGCAAACGTATTAAAAATAAGTAGATATTTGTTACAAGGACACATTTCAGAAAAAAATTAGCTAGATCCAAGGACAAGCAGCTTTTACTACCTAAATCAAGGACAATTTTCAGGTTTTAATTGAAAAAAATCCAAATATTTTAAATTAAGGACACATATTGACATCCTGCAGATAATAAAAATTAATAAAAAAATGTTTTCCTGTGATTATTACATTAAAAATTAATAAAATTTAATTAAAAAATGTTTTTTGTTTTACAAATATAGAAAAAATGAATATAAGAAAATTTAGGATGGAAAGCTAAATGGATATAGCTTCGCTTTTTACATATAGCTTTTTTTAGGTGTAAACGACATTAGCTTTAAAATGACTTAGTTCTGTGTTTACATGATACAATATAAAGTTGTATATTTAAGTTCTAAAGCTATATTCATTTAACTTTCTGAGCTAATTATTTTTACATGTTTATAATTACATTAATAGACTAAAAATAATTGAGTTTACATTTTTTTTTTATAAAAATTTTGAAGGTTATTTTTATTCTGTAATTGAATTAGTAATGATGAGAAATCAAAGTGAATTTCATGTTGATATAGTACAATTTGGTCTTTGTCCTTGATTTAATTATTAAACTTAGTTGTCTTTTAATCTTTTTTTTTTTAAATGTGTCTACCCCTAAAAATGATAACTTAAGGATATATTATTTACATTTGTCGTATTACTTCTATCTATTTATTTTTTAAGTTCAAGGGTTTGAGGGGAAAAACACAAGAAAACATACATCAATTTTTGCACATGCATGCGTGCATACATACATATATGGGAAGAGATCGGCAACACCCTTGCGCATAATTTGATCATATTACGAGTTCGATTATTCAAAATAAATTCAAGCTCTAAAGATATGATTTTACATGATTAATGATTATATTCACAAAAATTTGACTTGTTGATAATAATATTATTATTATTTAAAAAAAAAAAATTGGATACTTATATATACAAGTTTCGTAGCATATATCATGCAATCATGGCGGGGTCCGACGAGTCAAACCCATGATCTCTTGCATTCAGGCATAACGCCTTAAACAATGGATAATATTTAGCGTTTGAACGTTCTGCAAGTTCGAAATGTTTTTTTTTTTTTTTTTCCTACTGTGGGATTGATGTTTGTAATGCAATCTGAACATCCCTCATGGTTTGGAACTGTGTAGCTTTAAAAACCAACAGGGCACATAGAAAACGGGAAGAAATAACATGTTTTCACCATAAGTGTTGATCGCGCATGCGTGTGCATGGGTTTTTATATTTGCACACGTAAACTATATGATTGCGATAGACAATATGTATTTTGCTGGCTATTGCAGAACTATTATTTGAGTGTATAATACTCATGTATGTGCGTGTGCGCGATTATTATTTGCACCACCACTCAATTTATATGTTTTAGACCATCCACCATATCAAAATTATTGTAATAGTCAAATCTCAATTTATGCGTTTAGACCATCCACCACTATTTGCATCACCTCTCATGCAATTTCTATTCTACCTTTAATTCAAGCCAAATGTTTATCATCATGTTTAATGTTCGATCAGATGATAATAAATATAAATATAGCCCTTAAATTACGTTTACACCAAGGTTTAAGATTTTAGCTAGCAAGCCGGAATCCCAACTATTTTGTTCTGGTTCCCGCGTGGACCAGACCAGAATTAGGGAAAAATCTTGGTTTCTCAAGTTAGGGCAGAACTACCAAAATAAAATAAAATAAAATAAAGTTAAAAGCAGGCAGTTATTCATGAAACCAAACTAAAAAAATAATCAAATATCTACTTGATTTGAAGAAGATTACGAGCAAAAAGACAATGAAGATAGGGCTGTCAATGGATGTTATGGATGAGTATAGTGTCATAACCGTATCCATATCCGAAATCATCTTTGGATATCAGATATCTGCATCAGCGATTACGAACGAATATCGAATAATTACTTTATCAACTAACGACTAATAAATTAAGAAACATAAATGAATTTTTTTTTAATTTAGTATAGACATTTTACATTTTCATTGATTATTAAAGTGTTAAAAACATACAAATATGATTTAAATAAATAGTTTTGAGTAGTTAATATGCATTTAATGTGTCTAATATGAACTATAGACTTAAAAAAAACCAATATAAAAATATTCAATGTACTAAAATACACATAATATAAGCTATAATCTTAAAAAAAACGAATGGATAATTTTCGGATGCGGTTGTCATTGCATTTGCATCCGCATTTTTTATTTCGAATATCGGATATTTATGCGTCTTTCTGATACAAATACAGATGGATTCCGGATTTTTCCGATATCAATTGACAGTCTAGGTGAAGAGGATCTCGATCTAACTTTGAAGCGATATCGACGATGGTGAGAAACGTGAAAGACAACGAGCGCAATGTAACTTTTTTCTTTTTTCCTTGGTGAATGCAGATCGTTGATATTTGTGTAAGAGAGAAACTGGTAGATTGAATAAAGATGCCTTAGCTAATGGACCCTATAAGCTTAGAACTAATAATGCTATAGTTACCGAAGAAGCTAAATATTGCAGAATAATGCTATAGTTACTAAAAACATGTATTTGATGGATAAATACTCATTTAGTGGGTAAACCTGTATGTTACTGATAAGCTAAAAACTTATACTAAAGATGTTGCTTTTAACACATGTATTAAGTGGATAAAGATGTATATTTGACAATTTGTTAACTATATTATTGCATACATTACTAATGAGATAAACAAATTTCATTAACTATGTTATGAAAATGCAAAAATATGCTCATTAACTAACATTTATTTTATATTTTATTTATTATAATTTCAGGTGCCTGAATATAGATGTCGTTTGAATTTCATGATATAGATATAAGATATTCTACGATATGTTATAGGTTATTTGAATTATGGAGTTAATCAATTACACTGCTAACCATCTGGTAGTGCAGATGAACCCTCCTCACCTAACAGCATGACGATGACACTTTCATATTTTGATTAGATGCAGCGGTACGCTTATTTAAGAAATTTGAATATTTCGTTGTTATGTAAATGAGCCAGAATATTCCTGGATATAAAAAACAACGTGGAAGGAAATTATCACAAATTCCTATTATAACATCAGTTGTAACTCATGCAAATCTGAAAACAACCATATATACTATTTTTGGAGGATGTCTCTGATCACTTACATATATTCAGATCGAGCCTTGAATATGCCATCCACTCAGGTGATAGAACCTCTTTTTTGCACGAACCTAGCCATCGCCTATTGCTTTGAAACAGGTGCTACTTGGCATATTCCTTGTCTCTAGTAATCAAAATGATGTTATTGATGACCCACTCAAAGCTCATGAAGACTACAAATGGAATCTTACATTTACTAGTGATCTTGCAGGAAGTTTTCATATGCAATTTCAAAGGCTTACAGCAAGAACTGTGTATAGGTGTGGATAACAGCTACTTAAAGCTAGACAAATGTACTACTTGTTGACAGCCTTACATGGATGATCAACAAGACTGCTCGGAATAGGGTAAGAAGAAGAAAAATTGCACATCAAAATCAATGTATAACTTTCATAATTTTTCTAGAATCAAATTTGGAAAGTACAAGCATCCCCTAAAGCCAGAATTCATATATGTGAATTATAAGACATGACAAATTCAATTCAACCATAATGCTAAACTCCAAAGTACCAAATAAGTACATGTGTTACTTCTATAAATTAACCCCAAACCTACTAAAATATGTTTTTGAGTGTCACCATACCCAAAATATCATTACTGAGTTCAATTCATTTGAATTTCATCCATGTTGCATTATCCCGCACCACATGGATATTGGTCTAGCTTTAGGCTCATTAATTGAGTTCACCTTGGATAAGTCTTCTAGATATTATTTACCATGTTACTAGTTGGTGTTTATAGAACGAAAGAAACAAATCTACCTTTAATAACTCGTATAGAAGCATCTCGTCATTATTCTTGTTTTGTTACTTTGCATATTTTTCTTTGGACGTAGTCAAGTAGAAAGGATCCCGAATGGAAGACAGATATGATCGGTGTGCGCTCACACTCATGCACCCTTCTCTTACACAAGCTCAAAGTCTCCATTTTATCAAAATTGCACTAGCGAGACTTGGTACAAAACGACTTCATTTTCACTCTTCTATTCAGTTTCGCTCAAGCTTATGTTTACATCTTTTACCACAATGATTTGTAAAAGACAAATAGCGAGTATTACAAATCATAGACTTACCTCTATTCTGCTCTCACTATCACATCGTATCAATTTTGTCTAGCATCAGTTGGCTCCTGCAATCGATCTTTGTTGAGCAGTTTTGTTGTGTTACATTAGCAACGTCAACTTTCTTTTTTACAAAGTTTTACACAATGGACTTGGATACATAGACTACTTGACTATCGACGCGGACAGCCCGAAGAGATAGTTAGATCGCTCGAAAATCGAGTACGGACATATACAATGCATGAAGCTATGAACAGCTAAACTCTTTTGGATAACACCCTTGAATTAGCTATGTTCGAAAAAGACTTAACTAAGGACAGAGATCGGTACCAATTCGAAGCATAGAACCAAGACTTGGTTAAGTCAAGTATCAGTATGCATCCGGAGCATAAAACAAAAAATTTGGCTAAGTCGGGAGTCAGCATTACTCCAAGATACAGAATTTTAGACTTCAAAACTTGCTTGAACCATGTCAAAAACTCAAAAAACCGGAAGCAAATCAAATAACTGGAGGCATAAAAGCAAAGGAGACTCGACTGGGGACCCACCATGGGATCACACCTTGTTTGACGCAATCCCCATATAGATATCGATACCGACCCCTCTAAGTATGGGCGATCCACACCCCACTTCTGGACCTGGTCGTCCTTCTTTGTTGGGCATTGTGCGAAATTTTAGGCAGAACCGACTTGTTTATTCATATATAAATAGACCACCGAAGGCTTAAAAAAGAATGTTCTCTTCTCTACGCGGAAGCTCTGTCATTCCTTGAAGCCAACATATTTTTCTCTCTGCAGTCTTACAAACAATCAACTGTACTTGTAATCAACAAGATAAACAAAGATTACTTCAAATGGACGTACGCCAGAGTTTGCAGAACAACTATATAAATCTTGTCTTCATTACTACTTCAGATTATTCTGCGATCGTTCTGTGGCTGTGGTTTTTTATTTTCTGGATATTGTCTATGATTGCACAATTTGGTGTGTTATGCTCGTTTGACCAAAAGACCGTCTGTAACATTTTTGATGCGTCAGATAGGGGAGCGACTACTTGAACATAAGGCTTATGAAATCGAATTTACTAAAATTTTAGAAAAGAAGAACTATGGTTAAAAAGAAAAAGAAAAAACTGAAGTCCATACTGAGGAACCATGCCAGGATGAAGTAAAGAGGCTTCCTCTAAAATAAATCCTTTCATGTACTTAACAAGGGATGATATAGACCATGCCTGAACCAACTAGAGGATATGCTAGTTAGACAAAAGGATATGCTTAGACAACAGAAAAAATGTTGACTAACTTCTCCCAATGGATGGGACAAGCCGATGGAGCTGAAAATCGAAGCTTGGTTTCTGGAAATACATCAAGAATGCAAAGGATTGAAATTCAACAACCAGGACTAACACCATGGGAAGATAACCGAGTCAGTGATGATCCCTCCCTAGAAGTTAAATCTAATCCTTATCCGGTCGGAGGCATGACCCTGACACAACCTTGAACGGCTTTCATTGAAATTGAAATTCAAGATTATGGGAGTAAAGTTGACTTAATTGGAGTCAGCAACACGAATCAACCGGAGGCAAACCCCATGCGAGAAGATCGGGTCGAACCCAGACCCGAACCCTCCATAGGGATCGGTGCCGACTCATTGAACATCAGAAGCATGCCTCCGGGTCGAGCTAGTGCAAACACAATTGGACCAGCAATTGTTGTGGATGTTCAAACAGGAGTTCAGAATGATAATTGACGATCGTTTTTGTATGATAATGATGGTTTTGTTGTGCTATACGTCGAGCCATGGGAGGCGGAAAAATGAATAGAGATGTGGGCCATGTGCATTGGAGTCAATTCACTTCGAACATTCGAACTCAAAGAATCCATCGAACTTCAAGTTATCAGTACTAGAGGCTTATGACGAAAGAAAGGATCCGACTGTCTACTTGATGAGATATGTGAGACACATGGAAGTGTTAGGGCATCCAACGAAGTGATGGACAAATGATTCCCACTCTTCCTCTCTGATCTAGTTGTCATGTGGCTCAGGTAGTTGGATAACGGATCTAATGGAAGCTGAACAGAATTAGTTAAAAGGTTCATCGATCAATTCCGAGTTCACATCGTTCGATCCAAAATACGATGACAATGACTACGATCATGCAAAGGACCGGAAAAACTTTACAAATATTCCTAAAGAGATCAAACGTGGCGGTGACATCAGTAGACCAACCAGATTCATCTATGGTTTTAACAGCGATGGTTTCAAGGGTGTTGGATAATTCTGATTTCAAAATATCTTTGGATAAGGATCTCCAAGGGATCTTGGTGAATTTTACCACGAAGCCGAATGGTTTTTAAGATAAGAGGATGCAAGAGCAGATCATGAGGCCCTGAAAGTCGATGCTGCTAAGAACGGATATGGCTGATGGAATAGGCAACAAAGGAAGTTGAAATTCTCTTCGTAAACAAATTTGAATGCAATTTTGGAAAGAATCTATCAGGTGACCAAGATCATCTTCCGTATAGGAAGCCAACTAGTAGAGAACTCACAAAGAAGGAAAGAAATTATAGAAAACATTGTTCGTTCATGATATAAGTGATCGTGATGCAATGAATGTCGGCACTTAAAGGATATAATAGAGAAACGTGTCAGGAGTGGGCAACTGGCAGTATGTTGGAAACATGATCATGACGACGGAACAGGAGCAACCATCAACCGCGCGGGATAGGAGTAAACCTGGATGTAGTTCGTATTGAGGAATCATCATCAATTGATCATTTGGAACAAGATTTGAATAATAAAAGGCTAAGTTGTTTACACATACACGAAAACCGGAGAGATCCCTAGGCATGCTCTGAGCAATGATAAGCATTAAAATTAATTTAATTTTCGATCAACCTGTGAGGAAATGACTAAGCCACTTACTCGTGTTAGTAATAAACTTTGGTTCTTAGGCATGCTCTAAAATGGTAATGAGCCATTAGTTTTCTTTTCATATTGTAAATAAACTTTGTGTTTTAGACTTTAATAAAATCATTTTTCGAGTATGTATTATATTCATGAAGTATGAAAGCGAAAACTAATTTACACTTTAATCACTCACTGGCCATCAGGTACGGACTGTACTTGGCAAAGTTCAGGCTGTCTCAATAGCAAGGCCACCTAATCGATCGTCGAGTATGGATTATGTTCGACAAGGGGTACATCGTCTTGTCAAGACTTAGCAAAGTCGTCTACTTATGTCGCCAAGTGTGGGCTATGCTTGATAAGGTTCGGACTATTTCGTCGGGACTTGGCAAAGCCACTTAATCGATTATCAAACATGGATTATATTTAGCAAGGTTCGAGGGACGGGCCGCCTGATCGATCGTCAACTATGGATTACAGTTGGCAAGGTTCGGGCCGTCCCAGCAACGGAGCAGCCTGATTGGTTGTTGAGTATGAACTAAGATCGATAAGAGCCCAAAGAGGCTAAAAACGTCAAGTGTGAATTACGTGTGACATAAGAAAACTTGAATCGTCGGGTATGGATTATGTTCGACAAAAGCCCGGAGAGGCAAGGAATAGGATCATCGAGCGCAATGCAAGGGTAATCGAATGTGGATTGCACCTGACACAAAAAGATTGCATTCGCTGGGCACGGACTATGCTCAACAAAGGTTCGAAGAGATCAAAGGTCAGCCCGACAAGTTCGCGAATATCAAGGATCGGCCTGACAATGGCCAAGAATTTGCATGACATCTCGAACAACGACGGACACAGAATTAGAATGGATATGAATTGCATAAACGACCCAATGAGATCGTAGATCTAACTATCAGCTTGAAATGGCTGCGAAACTCATGAACAATCTAGAGAGGTTACGGATATCGAACTTATACAAAACACATTTTCAATAGCAACATACATTTTAGGAGGCAAATGTTAACCTGCCTTCTTACAAGGCTGTTACACAATGACTCGAATACATGGATTACTCGACTATCGAAACGAAAGCCTGAAGAAATGATTGGATCGCTCAGGAATCGAGCACAAATGTATACATGAAGCTATGAATAGCTGGACTCCCTTGAATAACATTCTGAAATTAGCTAAGTCTGAAAAAGACTTAGCTAAAGGCAGGGGCCCGTACATATTCAAAGCACGGAATCAAGATGGGCTCAAAGATCGTTATGGAACTGAAGCACAAAATCAAAAATTTGACTAAGACAAGGATCGATATTACTACAAGACACAAAATTTCAAACTTCAAAATTTGGTTGAAACTACGTCAAAAACTCAAAATCTGAAGGGTAAACCAAACAACTTGAACCACAAAGCCAAAGAAGACTCAGAGAGGGTCCACCCTGGGCTCACACCTTGTTTAGTGCAACGCCAAGGGGTCGATACCGACCGCTCCTTAGGGATTAGTATCGACCCCTCCAAGAATGACGATTTCGAACCCACTTCTGGGACCCGGTTGTCCTACTTTATTGGACCCCCCGCAAAGTTTTTAGTCGATCCGGCTTGTTTCTTCAGCTATAAATAGACCATCAAAGGCTTAGAAAAAGGATCTTCTCTTCTTCACGCTAAAACTCTGCAACAATTTTTCTCTCTATATTCTTACAAACTATCAGTTGTACTTGTAATCAACGGTATAAACAAATATTACTTGAATTGAACGTCGGCCAAAGTCCGTCGAACCACTATAAAAATCTTGTTTTCTTTATTACTTTCTGATTGTTCTATGGCTGCGATTTGTTGTTTTCTGGGCATTGTTCGGATATTGTTCCGTAATTGCACGATTTAAAGTGTTAGGCTTGCTTGACCAAAAGCGACTTCCTAGTTCTTATGTATAATCTCCTTGCTAACTATGTTTTGTTTACAATGTACAGCTAATATATCTCTCACAGTAGTAATTTTGATTATTAGGCTTGGTGGTAGCCTTTTTCGCTTTATAACAATAAATACTTACTTTAATCTCTCCTCGTATTAGGATCACTCTTCCATCAAAAATGCAAATTAAAAAACTATACAATAATTTTTTATTTAATATGCAACAAACATAAATAATAGTTTAAACTATATACGTTTTGTCTATATTGTAATTTTGACATCGTCGTATATTTACATTGTGAAGCTGCCCAAAACTGTGTACATTGTAGGTGCCAATATACTATATTTGCCTTCGTAGCAAATATTTTATTAGTTTACATTAGCATCGTCTTTGACCCATCAATGGGATGACCCACATATTTACATCATTCAAGCAAACAGTTATGTTAGACGTGTTTGATGCCAATGGTGCGTTAGCAAACGGTTCACCACTTAAATCACATGTTCATTTCCTTACTCGTTTTCTTTATCGCTTTCTCCTCTGAACCCCTAAATTAGAAAACTCAATTCTTATTGACATTCACATGATCGTCCTTTTGAGGTAATCAAATTCATACCCTTAGTCTTTATGCTTTTATTTATAATCTTCATCTTTTTTAAGTTCTTCAAAATGTCTGCCACCAACATCGTTCGGCTCTTCTATCATAAGCGTTTTAATAGACCCCTAAACAGACAATGGCGTTCGTAGATATATGTTACACTAACATCGTTTCTCATTATGGATGTGTATGACATTGGTATAGGAAGATTGCTATCGAGCACACAGATGGACATGAAATATACAGCTAACCAGATAAATAAATGAAGCAACTTGAAATGCTCCTAAAACTTTTGGAACCTTTTTGCTGTAGATTAAAGGTGTACTGGAATGTGAAGAATTGGCAAAATTGGAAGAGACAACGATTAGTGAAATACGATCGATTAAGGATATAAAAAATTCAAATTTTCTCGCTTTCCAGGTTTTGGGAGTCAAATACATTATTTGATGGTTGTATCAAAACTCCAACGTGCAAGCACAGTGTTGTTGGTTCCATTTATCCACTTCAACACACATATGTATGTTGCTTTTCTTAGAGACAACGATATTGAGTTACCCACTTTAAGTAAAGCAAAGTTGGCATACACCGTTTGTGTGATAGGACAACGACCTTTTTTGAATGAGTTCATGTTCTGTCTTCGAAACTCAGACTACAGAGTTGTCCATAAAGTTGTTATGATAATGGTAAATTTACTATCACCATACTAATATCAAACAACTGACAACAGATATTGAGCAATATTGGTATATTTATGTTAACGGTAAATTTACAATTATTATTAATATTAAAGAAAAATCAAAAACAGTGGCAACAATGATTTTACTAGTCATACGATTTTGTTTAGCTAATCAAGACTTTAAAAAAATAAAAATCAAAGACTACTACATTTAAGAAGACATTTCTCGATGTTATGTGCATTATAGCGGCATTTAGCACATAGCGCAAAGCCTATGTTATTTCACTTATACTAGTGCAAGGGTCCCCTATAGCGCAAAAATAGCATGAAATTTTATCAAAGTGCAACATAGCATATATCTCTAAATAGCACGATTTTTTTTTTTAAAGGATTGGACAGTGAATAAAATCTAATCTATCCCATTTCAATTTAGAGTTAAATAATTATGCAACATGTACGATTTGTTTTCTGATTCAGCTCACGTGGTCTCGTAGCTTCCAATCTAAGGCAAACATTCTTTCTTCCATAAATCGATATCAACTACTGAAAAGTTGAAGTTGACTCAATTAAATTAACATATTTGTTTATTTATTTATTTTCTTGGTTAATTTTTCTTGTTGTTCTTTTCATATCTAAACCACCATTATTTAGTAATGATTCTTGAGATATTTTTCCCTCTTTTTCTTTATTCTGAACCAGGCTATAATATAGTTTATGCTTTCTAGCAAGGTTCGAGAACTCGGTTCCGATTTCGATCATTTGAAATTTTCTTAGTTTCGAGTGATTTCGGATGTTTCATAGGTTTCGATTTTGGTTTCGGTCATGTTTTCAATTTTTAAGTAACAATCCTTGTAAATAAAGTATAAAATATAGTTGATAAAGTAATTAATAGACAAATATGTGCTAGTCCAACCCAACCCAAGCTAAAAATAATTGATATTCAGCCCTAGGAAATAATTCAGTTTAATTTTTTCATTACTTCACTAAAATAAATATGTGTTTGCCCGGCACATCCCATCCCTGCCAGCCCAACACAACCAGCCTAAACAAAATAATTAAGTTAAACCCTATGCTACATACCAGATGCATCAAAATAATTGAGTTAAACCCTATGGTAAATATGATCCGCAACCCAAAAAAAGCGACATGTTGAAGATCAATAAAAAAAATATCATAGCTAAGAAAAGGGATTTCACAGGCTTGCAGCCCAAATCAACTACCGACTGCTCGGGCTAATGAGGTCCTCGCTTAGATAAGTTGTTTAATTTATTTTGAGTCTTGATTTTGATTTCTATTTTGTTTTTCTACTCTTCTAATTTGATTTTTTTCGAAACCTTAACCGAAACCGAATTTTATGCTCGGTTCCGGTTCGGTTGTTGACGCTACCGGTACGGTACTGTCAAAATTTCGGCATACTGACCGATACCTCGAGCCTTGCTTTCTAGTAACGCTAGGTGTGAAGATTGAATCATGAATTTATCTCAAATTTAATGTTGTTTCTATAGTAAAATATACCTATATTTGTTGCGAATTGAAGAAATAAATTGTTCCCGTAGTAAATTAAATTTCAGTTAGACATAATGTATTTGATTATTTGTTTAAAAAAAAATCGAAAAAAAAAAAAAAAAAAAAAAAAGCATGTTGTAGCGCATAGCGAAAGTCTTATATTATTTGCTATTTACTACTTTGATATCTCTAGCACTACTCAAGGTACTACTCATTTCTTTAGCTTTTTTTTAACTTCAAATTTTTATGATTAACGAAGGGTACTATTATTATTATAAATAACCTGTGCTAAATCAAGAAGAACAAAAATATCAACTAAGGGTAATGTTATAGTGTGCCCTAATGGCACACGTTAAGAATGTTATTTTATATGCTAAAGGATAATTCTTTTTATCCCAAATGCTTATTTTATCCTTACAATATAAAAAATAAGTAGAATTGAAGGGATCCATTTGCCTAGTTTAACCAATTTCACCATGAGGCAACATTTTCCATCAATTAAAATAAATCGAAATAGTAGTAACTCAATATAATAATTAATGAGCTTAAAATTAGTAACAGAATAATTATCATTTTTCATTATCAAAAATCTTAATGCAATAAAAGTTAAATATATCTAATGATAAATTTACTATTACCTCCCAAAGGATTACCAATCTATCGGTACACCAACGGTAAAGTTAATTATCGATGGTCACTTTTTGACTTACCAAAAGTATTGATAAGGTAGGGGTTCTCTCATACTAGTAGCGGCGATCATTATCGTAACAACCACAGTTATCTGTGTACTTTTGGACAAGCACAAGAAGCTTAGGCATCTGTTACTCTATCCAACAAAGAATTTTCGGAGAAACATAAAGTAGTGTATATGCATTTGAATTATAATGTATTAGTATTTATTTCTATTCTCTTTTTTATTGTAATTTTTCTAGTATATATATACTCTATTTGGATATAAAATTGAACACAACAAATCTCAACCACTAGATCCTCCCATGAATCTCATTTTCCACATGAAGACAAACAAATCCAACGGTTCACGGTTTGTGTGTCTAATTTTGTGTCCCAATAGTCGCTCCCTTTATTTAAATTCTCATTTTTATTGTAATTTTTCTAGTATACATATATTTCATAATGAAAATAATTTAAATTCATTTTACTATATTATTTAAACACGCAGAACAAAATAAAAACAAAAACAAAATATTAATAACAACACAATTAAATATCTATTTTAAAAACCTATGTCATCACAAGAATGCACTTCACTTTCCCTGAACTTTCTCCCTGTATTTCTATTACATATGCCGCTTTGGTTTCGCACAAGAACGTATGCTCTAATACTAGTGGTGCTTGCTCGAAAGAAAAGCTCAAACAAAACATGGTTTAGATGAGTTTACAAATTAGCTTAGCTCCAGAGAAAAACATGCGTTCTAAAGAAAACCACTAGGTCAAAAATCTTTTAACAATCTTTTAATCCACAGACTAGCTCCAGAACAATGTTTGCATTTTAAAAACAATTTTGTTGTATACAACTAGATGTTTGCTATGTCCATAGAAACTGTACATGAAAAATAAAATCTTCATGGTTTCAAATACAGTTACAGGATATATCAAGTATTCAAGTTGGATGCGAAGAATTATAGAAAATAACACCTGATTACGCCTCCAACAAGGTAAATACTTTCCTGCCAGCTGCAATGCCTTCTTGATACTCCAACTTTAGTTGGTAATAATTTCACAAGTTATTATCAGCTTTGTGCATAAAAAATATGAGGCAGTAATTCTATTTTTGGAAGGATACTGTATAAAATTGACCTTGTCTCAGTTATCACTCTCTAGGTGATGACCAATGCTATCGTTGGTATTGTTTGATTCTCCTTCGCCCTCAAACATTCGAATCTTTTGCAAGTAATCAATAGGATAGATCTAATGATATGTGTAAAAGCGACAGCAAACATCAGATTTCTGACAATTTCGCATCGAGAAAAGATGGCACAAATGGAACCATGAAAATATTAAGAATGTATACGATTCAAATATAAAATGAACATTGTTATTCTCTCTTATGTAATTTGTAAAGCTTTACTAATAAACATGCATAAGTGAATGGCTAATTGGTTAGATTCTCATATAGATATCCAGAACTTTATGGGATAAATAGATTAGCTGTTATTTAGATACTTACTGGAATATAATGATGTGAAAACATAACGCAGGATGACAGTAAAAATGTAAATAAAAAAACATTAATTAACAGAGGTATAAAATTTCTTAGATACAGGTTCATATCAATATGCATGCATTGACCTTCAAGTTGCAGCTAAATAATAAGTTGCTCTTAGCATGGAATAGCTCAATAGCATATGCAAAACTGATAGCTACAATCAACTAAATTATAACATTATTTACTAGAGCAGTTTCATGATAGCTTTATTTATTTTTCATGTTTATCATCAACTAAATTCATGTTCAAATTCATAAGAGCTATTCCATGAAAGCTTTATTTATTTTTCATGTATACCATCAACTAAATTCATGTTCAAATTCATGAGCATGAAACTTTGAGAACAAAAATTTCTTATATCTCCCGCATAACAGTTAAAGCTCAACCAAAAAACAACTAAAGCATTCAATATTGCGATTTTAAGAAATATTCTGACCTGCCTTCTTTTTTTCAAACTAGCTCCTCTTCTTCATCAGTACTACTTTCAAGAAAGTCATCTTCATTTCTACTTTCAGTTCCATTATCATCATCATCATCGCTTTCTAGATCATCCCTCCTGACTCTTATCAACTCCAAATATTTCTCCCTAGCTTTCCAAAACACATTCTTCTGCAATAGCTCTCTCCCACCGCCATACCCTTCTCTAAGCACAACTGTTTCTCTTCCCAACTTCCTAGACAAGTAAAAAATTCCTGGATGCCTCTCAAACACCTTGGTAAACTTATACGGCAACCCTAGTACCCTTCTCATATTACTCACATTATTTCTCTCCGTCTTCTTTCCAACCATCAACCACAGCATTTCATGAAACACCCCAACCATCCTCTTCTCAGCCATGTCTGTCCTTGCATCCAACTCAAATCCACGCTTATCATAAGGACTCACGTATTCCAAGCCTTGCCGCTCTTTCAACCATTCCATGCACTTCTTCTTCATCCCAAATCCTCTAGCAAACCTAACTGGAAATGCTGTCCTACCATTTCTCTCCATTTCAGAAACTGCCAAATTCGGTTCCCGCTCACCAATTAGCTTAATCCATGTCCTTTCGTCACCTTCTGGCTGGTATAAACCAAACACATTATCGTGTTTCTGGAGCAACATGTTTTTATAGTTGAGATCGAGACCTAAATCAAAAGCTAGCAGATCGAGGGTATGCAGAGGGAGTTCTTGATTCACGGTGAGCATCAGCAACTTCTTTATTCTATCGAGGAGTTCGTGTTCATGCAAATTCAAAATTTCAGAATGGTGGCGGCGGAGTTCTAGGGCGGATGGAGTGAGGGTGAAAAGGGAGGGCGTGAGTTGGGTGAAGACAGCATGGAAGCGGAAGAGGTAGCGAGTGGGGTCCTTCAGTTTAGGGTAAGTGAGATTGTGGGTGCAGATAGGTTGGGTGAAATTGGAGATGAGGTGAAGGATGTTACGGAGGTGCTTTTCTCTGGCGATGACGTGGTCTAGTGTTCGATCTTTGACCCATTTTTGTTTTACGTTGACTAGGGTTTTCCGCTGTTGGAAGTGAAAGGAGAAAATTGATTTTGGAGACGATGAAAAAATTTGTCCCGCTGCAGCATTCGGAGAAGAAGGGATTTTTAGGGAGCCAAAGGTTACTCTGGTGCCCGAAAGCAAAAATGGTTTTAGTTTGGTATGACAAATTTATCATCGGATAAACCGAATCAACCAAATTAAGTTTGGTTGGTTCGGTTGGTTATCCGATTAAACCGAACTTAAAATGTTGTACATTTTGTGTTTGAAATATTCACTATAATTTGAAATAAATTATAAATGTATGATTACAGTATTATTATTTTTGATTTTTATGCTCTTTAATATTAATTTTGGCACATAGTTGCTGATTAATATATGCTGAAATAACATAAAATATTTATTATAATACTGATAATTTTGAAAATATAGTAAAAATTTGGTTAATTTGGTTAAACCGATAACCGAACTTATTATTTTTTTGGGCTGAGTACAAACCAATTTATATTCAAAACCGAACCAAACCGACCAAAATAAATTGGTTCGGTTGGTTTATTTGGTTTAACCGAATAATGCTCACCCCTAGCTGGAGTAGACTGCACTGCGGTCTACGTACACGGTGCGAAATACAATTAATCCACTTTAGAGACAAAATAAAACTCATATTAAATTTCAAAATAGTGAAATATCCTTACAAAAAATATGTAATTTAAATCACTATAACTAAATTAACTAATAATTAAATAAATTTATGCAACTATTCAATGAATAGGTACAGATATTTGCAATTACATCCAAAAATTACGGAAATTTCCACGATTTTCTTCCTTTTTAACTTGTTCTGTAATGTACATTTGAAGAGCCAAAGAGTAGAGCGTCAACTAACAATCGAATTGTGGTCCAAAATATGAAGAATTTTTTATTATCTAGAGTTGATTTAACTTGTTCTGTAATATACATTTGAAAAGCCAAAGAGTAGAGCGTCAACTAACTAACAACCGAATTGTGGTCCAAAATATGAAGAATTTTTATTATCTAGAGTTGATTGGAAGACACCGACGGGATAACGCTGAATGTACCAGATAACTCTACATGATATGGAAGGCAAATTTTATTTTATTTTTTCCTTTATTTCTTTTGCAGTATGTTGCAATCTACTTTACAGTGTATATAACATGACTCTTTAATTACTGCTTCCGTGACTAATGACTCTAATTCTACTTACATGCATATTAACATCATTCATTTCATTTTCTAATCAAATAGAGGTACCAAAATGTTGTTTGATTGTTTATCATTATATGACAGTGAACGACCGTCGATGGTCAAAAAGACACGGCAGTTTATCACTGCCAGAAATACCTTTCTAGATGTCAATTGCAACACATAAAGGTTACTGGCATAGTACCATTAAAATTTTCGGTTGATGTCGTATAGTACCAAGTAGGTCTACTCAACGTAAAAAGGTGGCGCTTCCGCATCGAAATTGTTGGGCCGATGGTTTGAGTTGTCGCTCGATAGTCAGAGATCCACCTTGGCCTTGCCAACTCTCGGTTCAATGAAATGGGTTATAACTTGTTATTATTAGTTGACACTAACTGATATGTTGTTGCATGATGCATTAGATAACAGATGTTATTCGGTTTTTTGGGTTTGTGATTTGGTGTTTATCGTGGTGAAGTTTGCCAAAGATTGAGATTCAAACTATTGAAATGATTCAGGTAGAGAAATATAAAGGTTTGGTGAAGAAAAGAGATGGATTTGTGTGACTATCTCCCCATACCTCCAACACCCATGTAATGCGCTGTAGTGGTGTTTGGCCAATGCAAGGCAATCATTAAGGTTGGAATGATAAAATTAACTCATAATCTATCATATACCTCACAGCGCATGGAAAAAATTATAATAATAACATAGAATGTTATAAAACAAGTGAGACAGTATAAGCTGAAATGAATTATAAACATCAGAGTAGTAGATTCACATCATGGTATAATATCTTATAAGTCATACATAGATACATCTCTAAAATGTTGTCTTTACATAAAACACTGTTATGACCCAAAGTAGTGAACAACAGAAGTAACACAGGGTATAAGAGTATATATAACAATACGTGGAAAGTTCCCACTCGTCTCCAGTCAACTACTCGAGTACACCCTACCTGCCTCGAATTTGCTCATGTAAGAGTACCTAGAGTAATAAGAAGAAATATATAAAACTTTAAGACAAATAAAGTCTGGTATGAGTGGTAGTAATCATAGCTACTTGTAACATCCCGTAAAATAAAGATAAAATAGACACAATGTAATTTAATTCAAAACAAATAATAATAATCAACAATAAGTTAATGAATTGAAAAATGAATTTTTGAATACTTGGGAATTGGGCCGCGAAAGTATCGTTATTGCGTTCGTTGTGAGATTCTGATCCATTTTCATATTTTATTTACCGAAGACGGGGTTTGTACGTAAAAGATATTAATAAAACAAGTTGTGCGTAAATATTAATACACAAAATTTGAAATTTAAATAGATTATATATATATATATGGAATATATTAATTATGAATTAGCAACCCAAGTGAATTTGAAATTGTGTGTGTGTATATATATACACACACATAAAGGAGGCAAAGATAAACAATCTAAGGAAATAAATATTCAAAATTTATAATAAAACAACGTTATATGAGAAATAAATTCTCCCAGCCGACCCCAGAAGGGGGTCGACCGCCCTCCTAGGTGAAGAGGTGGGGAACGTGTGTTTTGTTAGGGAGTTTTATTCAAACTGAATCGGTTGGACCATCCAGATTTAATATAAATAATCCAACGGTCTATACTTACACTTGCAACTATAAAAAGAGCTCCTTAGCCACACTCAAAACCCTATTCTCATTCCTCTCTACGCCTTCCCTTTTGTCATTGCCAATTCCAAAGAAAGGTTAGGATCTCTTATCTTTATTCTACCTTTTCTAATCTGAATTCTCTGTAGATTTAGGACTTTGGAATTTGGTTACATATACATATGGGATTCTTATTCTTATGTGTGTGTGTGTGTGTGTATATATTATAGAATGATTGGAGAAGGGTTTCGTAGGCTGAATCCAAATTCAATTCTACATCAAATTTTATTGTTTGCTATCTCAAATCAATGTGAGTGGAAATCTTGTAAGTTTGCTATTTACTATGATTTGATAGTATAAGTTTGGATTATTGTGACTAGAAAGATTGAATATTTACGAGAAGAAAATAATATCAAATCCTCCAAATCTTCCATCATTTATGTTTGTATGTAGAAATGGTCAATCAGTTATAGTCAGGTTCAAATTAGGTAATAGAATTTGAATGTCCCCATAAGAATTTGTAAGTTTGTGAGTTAATGGCTTTTAATATTAATTAATGACACACAACATGAGGTTAACCACTACTTGTAGTAGAATCCTGCCTGGAACCGACCAACATATCCACTATCTACAAGTAAGTATGGTTAAGGTGAGAGGTCTAGGTGTCATAGGGCATTATAATTAGTATACCAAGACACGAGGTTAATCCCAACATTTAGTAGAAGCCTGCCTAGAACCGCTTGACAAATCCAGCAACTGCAGGTGGTCGATTTAATGTGAAGGGTCTGGTGTGTGTGTGTGTGTACATTTGTATGTAAAGTAGGCATGCCTTGAGAAGGCATTTGTAACACCATATAAATTAATACATTATAATTACATAAGAAATACAATAAAATGAATATTAATTTAATATTTAGAATTGATTAAAACGACTTTACCATTGCATTTGTCTCGGAATTTTGGTTCAGATAGACCCCTGGTTTGTGTAAACCGGATAATATATGAAGAAGTTATAAGCTTATGAAGTTTAAACAGTATTTGATATTAAAACAAAAAATTAAACGCAGAAACCAACGGTAACTGGGGGACCGCCTATAACCGGGTCGACCCCTAGGTTGACCCATGTTTAAGGGGGTCCACCCACGTACATGCAGGATAGGTTCGGGGATTTGTATTTGGACTATTTTATTTATTATGTTCATTCACCGAGGTATATGACTGGATTTAAGAACCAAATATCTAACGGTTTGAGATTGTCCAAGTTAATATATAAATAGGCTAATTATCTCTCATTTTTTCTAGACATAAACATTCTTTGTTCCTCTCTTCCTCCAAACCATGTTCTAAAATTAATTCATAAAAATGAGGAGATATTGCTAGAAGGTAGATTAAAGGAGGATAACCCAAGTTTCTCTACAACAATTACTTTCTCAAAGACTATTTCTAAATACAACCTACATCTCTATGAGTTCAAGTTATTTTTAGATCTGACATCTAAAAAGTATTATGACAGTAAATAGTTTTGGATCTGGAATAAACAATACTTATAAGTTATTTCTTATATATGTTCTTTTACTATCAATTCAATTTTACGGCTAATATATGTTTATGTGTACATTTATCTTCCTATCCCCTTTCTATCTTTCATTTATTTGCAGACTTTTATATGCCTATTTTATACCTTTTGAATTTGATTATGTTCCTCTCCTTCTTTCTTTTTCCTTTTATTTACGCTGAGTCTAGGCGATCGAGAGCCTAGGCCATTTCCATTTAAAATTGCGTATAATTGGAATAATTGAAATAACAATGAAGAGGAGAAATTGAGGCATATTATTACTTGAGGACCTATGATTGTAAAATTTGGGGATTATAATAAAAAGGAAAAATATGCAAACATGTTAATTAGATTAGACTTAATTTAATATTAAGTGAAGAACATGTTACGAAAATTGTAAGTACCAGATCTAATTAAAGTAAAATAAGTTACTGTAATCTATATACATCTGGGCAGGTGCTTGTTTTGGGAAAGGGGTTGTACACAGAATAACATTTAGAAGAAATCTCATTTACAACCATGCTTGTTAATAAACTTAAATCTGCTAAGTTAAACTTGTTAATTAATAAGCTAAGAGGTCCCACGTCTTGTTGTTGTATCGGGTTTAAAGACTCTCAAATCCTAGTTGCTTAGGGCGCAAGCTTAGGGGGTTTGGCTTGTGTTGAGTTGTGTAGAACCCATATTAGTCAGTATTCTTGTTGGTATCCTGATAGGGGCCTCGCACTAAGTAGAGGCCAGAGCATGCTTTACTGATTTGAATAGTAAGAGGTTCAAAAGAGGAAGTTAGGTACGGGAGCATTCCGGCGGAGTCATGAGCGTGCATGGGTCCGAATGGGGAAGATAAGATGCAGTAACGCCCGTAAATAAGTCTGTGTCCTACAAGTTGCCAGGTTAGGGACTGATACACCCTACTACCGAGGTGGCACATGATATTTGTGTAGTAGGGTGTCGATCGCATGGGTAGTACTTAGGGTAAAACCTAATCTTGATATGCTAGTATTGATGCATAAAACTTGTTCTTGAGTTATAAATGAGAAGCTTACTTGATCTATACTTCACCTTGTTATCTCGTTTACCTTGTACTTATATATTTTACTATGTTCTCTCATCCAGTATTATTTAACTGTCTTGGTACTGCTTATCTTGTGCTTATGCTAAAAATCACTGGAACTCGCCAAACTTTATGTCTGACCTATTTTATTTTCGTTCTCTCTCTTCCTTTTCACCCCTCAGGTTCTGAGGGTGGTGTTTAGCAGTGATCGTGATTTTCAGCTTGGATTCTTGGATTTCTGACTCTATGTATTGCTTTGACTTTTGCTCTACTTCGATATAGCTGTTAAAGAGGGATATGCTTTTAAGATTTTGTTTTCTGATGATTTGTTTCATGGGACAGTTCGTTTTATCTATTGTTTTTCGTATTTGAGGAATATGATAAAGTGATGTTGTAATTTGGGATTTGAAACAATGGTTTCATTTAGTAATAAAAATTTCTTTCCATTGCATCTATTATTCTATCTTGTGAAATTTGTTTACTGTACAGTTATTGCGCTTCACAGAACTTAATGCATCCTCATATGGGTGACGTTAAGGGATGTGGGATGTCACACTTGGGATCAGAGCTAAAGGTTACAAGATCAAAGAAAAAGTTTTGAAAATGTTTTCAAGAGCAAAGTATTTTCAATTAAAATCTATTTTTGAAAAACGTATCCCCTCTAGTCATATACAGTATTCCTTTGATTCTTTTTTTGAATCCTTGTTTCTTCTCTTTTCAGCATGTCTGGGCTCCTAATCTTCGTGAGGGCATTCCACTATCGATATGGTTTCGTAAATATTTAGAGGTTATGACACCTGTCAGAGTACAGGTTGATGCCCCATCCTCAACGCTAGGTGTAGAAGCTCCACCTCCTCCTATAGCCAACTTTTCTAAGCTTGATAAAGATTTCTACGCAATAGGAGGGAAGCCGTTTCGGGGTACTAAGAGTTTTGTTGAGGCACCCAATTGGCTTAGGGAAATGGAGAATGTGTTTGATCTTTTTTAGCTCGAAAATAGAAGGAAGATATAGTTGGCCGCTTGGAAACTGAAGGAGGAAGCTTTATACTAGTAGGCGGTGACACAGGTGGGACATCCAGTAGCTACATGGGATGATTTCAGACAGAGGTTTGAGATGAAGTTCTTGTCTCAAGCAGAGTAAGGAATGCAGATAGAGAGATTTTTGGTTTTAAAACAAGGAAACGTGTGGGTGAAAGAATACGTTAACAAGTTTAATCAGCTGGCAAAATTCAGTTTGGACTTGGTGAACACTCCACATAAGAAAGCACTTAGGTTCACTAGAGGGTTGAACTAACCTCTCCAAGGACTAGCATTGTCACATATCTTGATGGGATCAACTTTCGAGAGGCTTGTCAACATGGCTTTGATGCACAAAGATGGTAAAGAGGAGAAGAAAGAAGTCAAGACTGAGTAAGCACAGCCCAAGGCCGAGAAAAAGAAATGGTGGCCTAAGAAAGGAGCACAAAATAAAGGAGGAAAGCCTGATAAGGCTTAGATCAGGACAGAGATTAAGTGTCATGGTTGCGGACCTTTAGGACATTTTGTGAAAGACTGTAGGAAGGCGAAGAAGACCTGTTTCGCTTGTGGTCAACTTCGGCATTTCACCATGCATTGTCCTAACAAGCAAGGACAAGGGGGAGGATCGTCTAGAGGACACATGCATGCTCTTGAGGCCAGTTGACCTGATCGAGGTAGGAAAGTCACTGTCGAATATTTGATTTCCCTTTTTGACTATCCTATTAGGACTCACTTTAATTTTAGTGCTTCTCATTCATTTATATCCAATTATGTGGCAGATAGTCTGCACCTTGATACTAGTGTCATTTCTTGTAACAACCCGTATTTTTAATAATCTGTTATAACATAAATTGAGGCAGAATTAAATTATAAAATGGGAATCAAGGGAAACGGGCTATGCCATTGCGTTCGTCTCGGAAAAATACGCGAAATAAAGTCCGAGTTTTCGAAAATCGGAGTCCGTATGACCCAGTTAAGGCCCATTGAAGTTTTCAGAAAAATCCTAAGTAAAAACAGATTCAAATTTAAAGAATTGGGCCAGCTGGGCCAAGGCGGGAAAACTCCCGCCAGGGGCCCCATGTCGACAGGCCTGTCGACAGGGTCCCCAGGGAGTCGACTGCCCTGTCGACAGCCCTGTCGACAGGGGGTAGCCAGGCAGTATTGCCTGGTGCACCATTTTGGTTTGGGCTCGGTCTTGTGGCTTGGTTCTAGAGCATTCCGAAATCTGACGGGCCAAAATTCACCTAGGGTTAATCCTATGGTCTAAATCACTCTAATCTTCTATAAATAAGCTCCTAATCCTACCCTAAACCCTCATTATTCACTCTAGCAACCAAACTATGTCAAATTGAAATCTCAAATGGCCTCCACCTAAAAACCCTAGCCTCCACATTCCTCAAAGTTTAATCCTATGAAGATATGATGATCATACAACCTTTTCTATGTTGTATGAATGCTTAATAACTTGCATACTTCATTAAGTTGCAAGTTTGATTTGCTAAGTTTGTGTTTTTGGGATTTTGCAAGAGGGTTTTCTTATTTGAAGCTTTGTTTTGGGTTTTCAAAAGGGCTTCTTCATCTTATTTGGTGGATTTGTAACTTGTTTATATTGGTAAGCCCTCTTACCTTCATTTTAGAAACTCTAAAGTTAATGTGTGATGAAAGTTGAGGTTTATGCATGTTTGATGAGTTATGCATGTTTATGCAAGTTTGCCAAGTCATGATTTGTATGTTTATTGAGTTATGCATGTTTATGCAAGTTTAATAAGCCTTGATTTGCAAGTTTAACAAGTTATGCATGTTTATGCAAGTTTAATAAGCCTTGATTTGCAAGTTTAACAAGTTATGCATGTTTATGCAAGTTTAATAAGCCTTGATTTGCAAGTTTAACAAGTTATGCATGTTTATGCAAGTTTACTAAGCCTTGATTTGCAAGTTTAACAAGTTATGCATGTTTATGCATGTTTGCTAAGCCATGATTTACAAGTTAATTAAGTTATGCATGTTTATGCATGTTTGCTAAGTCATGATTTACAAGTTAATTGAGTTATGCATGTTTATGCATGTTTGCTAAGTCATGATTTACAAGTTAATTGAGTTATGCATGTTTATGCAAGTTTACTAAGCCATGATTTGCAAGTTTATTTAGTTATGCATGCTTATGCAAGTTTAAAAATGACAAGTTGTGCATATTTTACAAGTTATGCATGTTTATGGTAATATGCAAGTTCACTATGCTAAGTTATGCAAGTTTAACCATGTTATGCATGTTTATGGTAATATGCAAGTTCACTATGCTAAGTTGTACAAGTCTAACATATTATGCATGGTTGTTGTGCAAGTTTATCATATATGTGGTGCCAAGTTCCCTCTTCCTATCCTTTATGCGTTATTACGAATATGTAAGCGATAGAATGACGTTGGGGGTTTGGGTAAACTTAAAATACATGAAAATACAAGATTGGGAATTTACCTATTAAGTTAGGTCCACCCCTTGGGAATTTACCTATTAAGTTAGGTCTACCCAAGTAATTGTTTGACTTGTGATTATGTTTTGAAATAAAGTGGACATGACACTTAGAAAACATAAGAATGGCCAACTCGAGGTTGGGGTGAGTTTGTAGCGTAATTCTACCCGGAACCGACCGACTTAACTAGTGGCTACAAACAATAAGACCCAATGTGAGAAGTTGGTCATGGGGTGCCAAGACCCGAGGTTAGACCAAGTTGTGGTGTAAAGCTACCCGGACCCGCCCGGCTTAACTAGTAACCGCAACAAAGTCTAATGTGAGAGGTTAAGGTGCATTAAATTAATTAATGCCTCATGATTAGGGTTAAGTCAGGGTCCACTAATACTTAACCAATTTGGGGATTCGAGGGATTAGAATGTGGTTAGGTTGTGAACCGTTGGTTACACTTAACTAGTTTAATCCATTTGGGAGTTCAAGGGATTAGAATGGGGTTAAGCCACACTTAACCAGTTTAATCCAGGATTAGTGAAGGGTTAAATCGCACTTAACCCTCTTAGAAACCCTAGCAACGTGGTCTGTTCCAGCAGTAATCCCAGTTTGGTATCATTCACAACCCTAGAGGCTAGGCTAGGGCGGGGCACGATTACTGGACTGATGTAAGCGACCAAAGGGCGATGGCCGAGTGGTACAGCGGTGCGGGTCCGGCGGGCTACGGACGTGCACGTAGTCCGATGTTGGACAAACTCGAGGCACGGGTACCAGTAGGTTAGGGCTGTGCATTATTGCTTAAGTGTCCGGGGTTGACACCCGAGGGCTTGATACACCCAGAGGTGGACCCAGCACAGACTAACTACAACCATATGTGGGCCATATGGACACCAACACTTGACGTGTTAGGTTTATAGGGAGCCGATCGACTAGACCGTGGGCTGGACCTTTTATTAAGGTCACTTCATGTTATTGGGCCAAAGTTTGGGCTAAGGGATCAATACCTGTTATGATTGGTTTGCTAGTACACCGTGGTGCAAAAACTTAACCTTGCTTTATGCGATGACACCTCTATCTATCGTGTAGTTGATTTATTCATGCCAGTATGTTGTTACCTATGATCACCTCAGTTTCCATCATGATGTTAACTTTATTAGTTTATAGACTGATCGTAGCAGGGCTTACTCAGTCTTTTTGACTGACCTGTTTTCTTTCGCCTCTTTTCTTCCGTTTCCCCCCCCCCCCAGGTTCTCAGGGAGGGAATACTGGAGCCTAGCTTGGATTTTAGCCACTTCCTTGGATAGCTCAAGTATGCTTTGTACTTGAGCCGCTATGGTTTATCGCTCTTATTTGGGGATAATACTTATGTATTTTCAGTTTATCAGATGATGTATTTATCTAGACTTGTAATTTTGGGAAATTGACATTTTGATGTACCAGACTTGTGTTTTGAAATGGTTTATAAATCTTCCGCTGTTTTATTTACTCACTCTGTTTACTTACATATATATATATATATATATATATGTCATGTCCTGCCTTGCTATATCATTATGCATGTTTACCAATAATGCCCCTCCAAAGCTAGTGCATTCCTTTGCGAGTGACCCTGGCGGAGGTGGGGTGTTACATTTGGTATCAGAGCCTATGGTTTACGAGAAGGGATAAAAAGGTTTTTAAAACTTTTGAAACGAAAAACTATTTTCAAAACCAAGTATTGAGTATTTTCCAAAGAAAAGTCTAGTTATTTTTAAAAGGCTATTCCCCAAAAAAAAGCCATTAGCACTATCCTTTGATCCCTCGTTTGAACTCTTTTCTTTTCGTTTCCAGCATGTCGGATAATCTCATCTTACCCGAAGGGGTAACAATACCCGATTGGTTTCGTCGGTACTTGGAAGTCACGGCACCGGTCCCGGGTGTCCCTCATATTGTCTCCCCAGTCGAGGCCGCTGTTCCTCCTCCTCCTCCTTCCGTAGCTGATGTTCCTCTTCTCCCTCAGCCTCCACAAGCGGATTTTGCGGAAACTTGCAAGAACTTTAAGAGGATGGGTGGCAAGAATTTTAATGGAACAGAGACTTTTGTAGAAGCAGGGAATTGGTTGAAAGAGACCGAAGATCTTTTAGCCTCCTTTGATATAGGTGACCGCAGGAAAGTTTTATTAGCAGTATGGTTGCTAAAGGAAGAAGCTGCACGTTGGTGGGTAGTCACCACCGCTACTAGGCCAATCGAGACTTGGGATGACTTTAGAGGAAGGTTTGGACTGAGGTTCTTACTACTGAAGCAAGGGGACATGACTATTAGGGAATACATAGATAAGTTTAATCAACTGGCTCAGGACGATTTAGACTTGGCTAATACAGCTCAGAAGAAGGCCCTACACTTTGCTCTAGGATTAAACGAGCCATTACATGGTTTGGCCATGTCTCATATACCCTTGGGGGCGACTTTCGAGAATTTGGTGAATTTGGCCCTACTTCAAGAAGAAGATAACAATGACAAGAAAGAGGTCAAGGCGGATGAGTCTCAAGGCAAGAGAGTAAATTCCGGGAAACGGGGCAAGAATAACCACAACCGCAAGAACAAGCCAAGAAGGAATAGGAAATGTAACTTCTGTGGTACAGTTGGACATATAGCCAGGGAATGTAGGAAGAAGGAAAAGAGAAAGCGGGGCGAATGCTTCATTTGTGGTGAGTTTGGACATCTCAGCAGGGATTGCCCGAGGAAACAAAGGCAAGGTCAGACTCGGTGTACAGGACTATCTGGAGGGCGAGTTCATCCCCTCAACACCGTTCTTCCAGCTCATGATAGAGGTAGTGTTTCTGTTAAAAATCTGGTTTACATTTTCTGATTTTCCCTGTTTGAACTTTGTTTGATTCTGGCACATCGCATAGTTTTATTTCATCTGATCTAGTTGAAAGTTTTGCACCTAAGTACTAGTCTGGTTGATGATCCCGTCTGTGTTTCAAATCCAATTGGGGGTTCTGCCCGTTCGTCTGTGGTCTGAGTGGATTTGGAAATTTCTATCTTGAGTATAGAATTCTCGTGGGATGTTTATATTCTCGGTTTCAGGGGATATGGGTTGGTTTTGGGCATGGAATGGTTGTCCTGTTTTGGGCCATTCTGGGTTTTTGTATATAGGGTGTGGGGCTCATGACTCGCCTCGGTAATACCCTAGAAATTTCTAGCAACCCTATGGGTCCCGTCATGTTATGTTATCTTGAATCCCTCAACTCGTCTATCGATAGTTTGCAATCGGTGAGGGTGGTCCGAGAATATCCTGATATCTTGGGTGAAGTGAAGGGGTTACCCCTAGACGTGGGATAGATTTCCGCATTATCGGGTTGGTAATACCAGGCCAATTTCGTGGCCGGTTAGGCACATGACCTCACGAGATGAGAGTTAAGAAAGTAAGCCAAGGAGTTGCTTGAGAAGAACTTCCTGAGACGAGACATTTCCGAGTAGGGTGCTCCAGTAGTATTCGTTACTAATGTGGACAGTTTGCTTCGCTTACATGTTGAAAAGAATAGACAACCGTTACCAAGGATCGATGATTTGTTTGATCAGCTGGTAGGAGCATCTGTTTTCTTTTGACCTAGCTACCGGATTCCATCAGCTTAGGGTGGCTGAGGATGGAATTGACAAGACTGCGTTTAGGACTCTAGATGGGTTTTAGAATGGTTAGTCATACTATTTGGTTTGACTAATGCACCCGCATATTACGTAAACTTGATGGGTAGGGTGTTTAGGGAGTCCTTGAACAAGTTTGTCATGGTCGTCTTAGACGATATTTTGACCTCCTCAAAGGAACGAGGAAGAGCATGCTATACATCCCAAGGAGGAGATGGATACGCTTAGAGCCACCAGTTGAAGGTCAAGTTCTCCAAATGTCACTTTGGAGGAAAGAAGTTGGATTTCTTGGGCACATAGTTCCTAAGTAAGGCTTAGCGGTGGATTCCGCTAAAGTGGTTGCGGTTTAAGACCGGAAAACTCTGAGGAGGGCAGTTGAAGTAAGAAGCCTCCTCTGTTTGGCTAGTTAGTTAGCATTCCCGGAGCTTAGACTTACTCTTCTGGATCAAGAAGGGGGTTTCACAGGAAGAAGATCCGCAGTTGGTCAAGAACATGGACAGTCGGTTCGAGGCGAGATGTTAAGTCACCTCACTAGATATATTATAGATGACAAGGGATGACTAAGGCACGATGAGAGATTATGTGTTCCTCGAGTGAAAGACTTGGTAAAGAAGGTTCTTGAAGGTGCGCATCACTTGAGGAGGTGGCCGAGTTGGTCTCTGGATGCATGTTGTGCCACCAAGTTAAGGCCAAGTCATAGAAGCCCAGTGGGCCATTACCTCCATTGGAGGTTTCGCAAGGGAAGTGTGAAAACATCTCGATAGATTATGTGGATAGACTACCTAGATCAAAGAAAGGGAATACGGGTATATGGGACATAATAGGTAGACTCACGAGGAGTGCTCATTTCAGTCCGGTGAAGAGCGAGAGGACTGCATCATGGTTAGCAACGGTTTACCCTCAAGAAGTTGGCCAGTTTTGAAATAGCCTACAGGAAGCCATGGGTAGGCAGTTGAATCTAGGTATGGCCTATCACCCATAGGCGGATGGTTCATTTCGATTAAGCATGAGTTATAGAAATCACGTTTATAAGGGCAATTGACAACGTGGATTGGTATTTTCAAGAAAAGTTCTGTTGAAAGGAATACTTTATAGTAAGTAGACGAGATCCAGGATTCACTGGTGAATTTTGGAGAGCTGGCATGAGATCATGAGGTTATGGTAGGTTTAAGCCAGGTATACAGAAGGAAGAATAAAGAAAGGCGAGAGGCGATAATGAAATGCGTTCCAACTCGAAATAGGAGTTAGGAAGCCAAGGGATCATGAAGTGAAAAGACAGTCAAAGCACAGTGGAGCTAAGCTCAAGGAAACGTGACTAAGAAGAGTAAAGACTAGATGCGCGCATCATATCTCTTTTTAAGAGTGCATCTTTGATCCTTGTTTTCCTGTGGAGCTTGCTTGCAAGTTATCTTTTGTATATATCCTCTCGGTCCCATTCTCGATCTTATTTCTGTTGTAAACTCCATAAGGGGGTTAAGACTCATCGGTTAGTACTATATGTCAAAGCTTGAGTGGATTTCTTGTAATCCAAAAAGGAGTTTATCTAGTTTATCGTGTCGATCTTGTCATGAGAACCGTAGGTAGAAACCCTTTGGATGAAACATGTATTTGAAACATGTTATGCTTGATGGTTGCAAGTGTTTGCAAGTGTTTGCAAGTGGTTGCTCGTGGATGCATTATACACGATTAGGCACTAGATCGGCTCACACACTCCTCATATTGCATGTGCATGAGTGTTTATGCTTATTCTTGGATGAAATTCGTATGCTATCACATGGATGTTGCATATGGATGTATGATTGAGCACGCATGTAGATATTATACATTATGTTAGGAATTTGCATACATATGGATTCATTTCACTGACATACATGTGCATTAAGGAGGTTTACTGTATCAGTAACCGCCTGATTTACATACATATGCATTAAGGAGGTTTACTGTATCAGTAACCGCCCGATTTTTGCATTAGGTAAGTACATATACACACACTTTTGCATATGTTCATCCAGCATTTAGAATCTTGTAAGGACAATGATTGCTCGTGGATGATGCTTTGAGTAGATGGATGATTGGATGGTAGGATACGTTCTTCCTAACTTGAAGATTTCGGGGACGAAATCCTTTAAGGAGGGGAGAATGTAACAACCCGTATTTTTAATAATCTGTTATAACATAAATTGAGGCAGAATTAAATTATAAAATGGGAATCAAGGGAAACGGGCTATGCCATTGCGTTCGTCTCGGAAAAATACGCGAAATAGAGTCCGAGTTTTCGAAAATCGGAGTCCGTATGACCCAGTTAAGGCCCATTGAAGTTTTCAGAAAAATCCTAAGTAAAAACAGATTCAAATTTAAAGAATTGGGCCAGCTGGGCCAAGGCGGGAAAACTCCCGCCAGGGGCCCCATGTCGACAGGGTCCCCAGGGAGTCGACTGCCCTGTCGACAGCCCTGTCGACAGGGGGTAGCCAGGCAGTATTGCCTGGTGCACCATTTTGGTTTGGGCTCGGTCTTGTGGCTTAGTTCTAGAGCATTCCGAAATCTGACGGGCCAAAATTCACCTAGGGTTAATCCTATGGTCTAAATCACTCTAATCTTCTATAAATAAGCTCCTAATCCTACCCTAAACCCTCATTATTCACTCTAGCAACCAAACTATGTCAAATTGAAATCTCAAATGGCCTCCACCTAAAAACCCTAGCCTCCACATTCCTCAAAGTTTAATCCTATGAAGATATGATGATCATACAACCTTTTCTATGTTGTATGAATGCTTAATAACTTGCATACTTCATTAAGTTGCAAGTTTGATTTGCTAAGTTTGTGTTTTTGGGATTTTGCAAGAGGGTTTTCTTATTTGAAGCTTTGTTTTGGGTTTTCAAAAGGGCTTCTTCATCTTATTTGGTGGATTTGTAACTTGTTTATATTGGTAAGCCCTCTTACCTTCATTTTAGAAACTCTAAAGTTAATGTGTGATGAAAGTTGAGGTTTATGCATGTTTGATGAGTTATGCATGTTTATGCAAGTTTGCCAAGTCATGATTTGTATGTTTATTGAGTTATGCATGTTTATGCAAGTTTAATAAGCCTTGATTTGCAAGTTTAACAAGTTATGCATGTTTATGCAAGTTTAATAAGCCTTGATTTGCAAGTTTAACAAGTTATGCATGTTTATGCAAGTTTAATAAGCCTTGATTTGCAAGTTTAACAAGTTATGCATGTTTATGCAAGTTTACTAAGCCTTGATTTGCAAGTTTAACAAGTTATGCATGTTTATGCATGTTTGCTAAGCCATGATTTACAAGTTAATTGAGTTATGCATGTTTATGCATGTTTGCTAAGTCATGATTTACAAGTTAATTGAGTTATGCATGTTTATGCATGTTTGCTAAGTCATGATTTACAAGTTAATTGAGTTATGCATGTTTATGCAAGTTTACTAAGCCATGATTTGCAAGTTTATTTAGTTATGCATGCTTATGCAAGTTTAAAAATGACAAGTTGTGCATATTTTACAAGTTATGCATGTTTATGGTAATATGCAAGTTCACTATGCTAAGTTATGCAAGTTTAACCATGTTATGCATGTTTATGGTAATATGCAAGTTCACTATGCTAAGTTGTACAAGTCTAACATATTATGCATGGTTGTTGTGCAAGTTTATCATGTATGTGGTGCCAAGTTCCCTCTTCCTATCCTTTATGCGTTATTACGAATATGTAAGCGATAGAATGACGTTGGGGGTTTGGGTAAACTTAAAATACATGAAAATACAAGATTGGGAATTTACCTATTAAGTTAGGTCCACCCCTTGGGAATTTACCTATTAAGTTAGGTCTACCCAAGTAATTGTTTGACTTGTGATTATGTTTTGAAATAAAGTGGACATGACACTTAGAAAACATAAGAATGGCCAACTCGAGGTTGGGGTGAGTTTGTAGCGTAATTCTACCCGGAACCGACCGGCTTAACTAGTGGCTACAAACAATAAGACCCAATGTGAGAAGTTGGTCATGGGGTGCCAAGACCCGAGGTTAGACCAAGTTGTGGTGTAAAGCTACCCGGACCCGCCCGGCTTAACTAGTAACCGCAACAAAGTCTAATGTGAGAGGTTAAGGTGCATTAAATTAATTAATGCCTCATGATTAGGGTTAAGTCAGGGTCCACTAATACTTAACCAATTTGGGGATTCGAGGGATTAGAATGTGGTTAGGTTGTGAACCGTTGGTTACACTTAACTAGTTTAATCCATTTGGGAGTTCAAGGGATTAGAATGGGGTTAAGCCACACTTAACCAGTTTAATCCAGGATTAGTGAAGGGTTAAATCGCACTTAACCCTCTTAGAAACCCTAGCAACGTGGTCTGTTCCAGCAGTAATCCCAGTTTGGTATCATTCACAACCCTAGAGGCTAGGCTAGGGCGGGGCACGATTACTGGACTGATGTAAGCGACCAAAGGGCGATGGCCGAGTGGTACAGCGGTGCGGGTCCGGCGGGCTACGGACGTGCACGTAGTCCGATGTTGGACAAACTCGAGGCACGGGTACCAGTAGGTTAGGGCTGTGCATTATTGCTTAAGTGTCCGGGGTTGACACCCGAGGGCTTGATACACCCAGAGGTGGACCCAGCACAGACTAACTACAACCATATGTGGGCCATATGGACACCAACACTTGACGTGTTAGGTTTATAGGGAGCCGATCGACTAGACCGTGGGCTGGACCTTTTATTAAGGTCACTTCATGTTATTGGGCCAAAGTTTGGGCTAAGGGATCAATACCTGTTATGATTGGTTTGCTAGTACACCGTGGTGCAAAAACTTAACCTTGCTTTATGCGATGACACCTCTATCTATCGTGTAGTTGATTTATTCATGCCAGTATGTTGTTACCTATGATCACCTCAGTTTCCATCATGATGTTAACTTTATTAGTTTATAGACTGATCGTAGCAGGGCTTACTCAGTCTTTTTGACTGACCTGTTTTCTTTCGCCTCTTTTCTTCCGTTTCCCCCCCCCCCAGGTTCTCAGGGAGGGAATACTGGAGCCTAGCTTGGATTTTAGCCGCTTCCTTGGATAGCTCAAGTATGCTTTGGACTTGAGCCGCTATGGTTTATCGCTCTTATTTGGGGATAGTACTTATGTATTTTCAGTTTATCAGATGATGTATTTATCTAGACTTGTAATTTTGGGAAATTGACATTTTGATGTACCAGACTTGTGTTTTGAAATGGTTTATAAATCTTCCGCTGTTTTATTTACTCACTCTGTTTACTTACATATATATATATATATGTCATGTCCTGCCTTGCTATATCATTATGCATGTTTACCAATAATGCCCCTCCAAAGCTAGTGCATTCCTTTGCGAGTGACCCTGGCGGAGGTGGGGTGTTACATTTCTGATCCCGTTGTAGTCTTAAATCCCAAAGGAGGTATGACTCGTCTTTCAATGATATGTCAAGGTTTGAGAATTTCTATCTTGGGCGTCGAGTTTGAATGTGATGTGTATGTTCTTAGCTTTATGGGTATGGGTTGATTCTAGGAATGGATTGGTTAGCCACGTATGGTGTCATTCTAAACTGTGAATGGAGAGTCGATAGGCTTTTGATGTGCCAAGGGAGAACTCTCGAGATTTTGTGTGACCTACGAGGTTTTGTTATGCTCGGTTTCTTACATTCGCTTGATGCTTCTATGGATGATCTTCGATCAACACCCATAGTCAGAGATTATCTGGACGTCTTTGATACTGTTGACATGCTTTTTAGTCAAAGTCGTCACACGTGAAATCTCTGGTTAACAATACGTTCAAGTATTGATAACATCGTCAGAAGACAAGAAGCAATTTGGTTGAAGTCGCATTACAAACAAAGAATGGCCCGAAAATCCTACCAAGCGACCTCTTTTTGGCCCGAAAACGTCGATCACGATGCTATGTACCATAACTCTTGTAGCCCACTGAATTAACTTCAGGTAGAGCTTTCATTTTCCTCAATCGGACTTACAAGTTGGAAGTTACGCCCATTTCCATGAACGAGTGTAAACTAGAATCGAAAACTCATATCATGGCACCGTTCCACCGAAGCACTCCAGCTTGCAACTGGCTCGCACCATCGACCCACGACCCGCTCTGCTCGAGCTTCACCACTTCACCGCCACGTCGGTTCGCCCATGCACGAGCCGACCCACCTGGATCTGGTTCTGAACAGCGAAGTTGACCTATTCTCGTGGCTAATCTCACTCCTATCGACCCGGATCTCATTACACATGGCATGGCACAACTTGGAGAGGATTTCTCCACGTTTTACACCTCATTTTGGGATTTTTGGGATGTGTGCCACGTGTCCCATGAACCACCTACTGTAAATGGCTATAAATACACCATTTGTAGGATTTTCAAAGGACTTTTGGCTCTAACTCCTGATGGCTTCCACCATTGCTCCATGCAAGGCCATTGCGCAACATAGAAGCCAAACTCTACATTATAACATGAGGATTTCATGTATAATCTTCTAATTTCTTACCTCTTTTCATTGTAAACACAAGCATTTCGTGTATAAACTGAGAGAATTGTACTTGTAACTTCTTAGGATTTAAGAAGAGATAAAGGGGACGTAGGCTTGATTTGAGCCGAACCATTATAAAAACCTCGTGTGTCTCCCGTTATCTACTTCTTATTATCCATGATCTGTGATTGTGAGGACTTCATACCATATTTAGGTGTTAATACCAAATTTTGGTCTAACATTTTGGCGTGCCAGGTAGGGGACACACGATACTACTCAATTTCTAGCTCTAAAGGAATCGATTTGCTTAGCTATTGGATAAATGGCAAAACGAAAGAAAGACGGAACCTTTTCTCGCGCTGAGGATGTTTGGCAATGAAGGCACGAGAAACGAGGCAAGCCAGGAGGCTTCCTCTCATGAAAAGCCATCAGCATACTAGACCAGAGAAGAGATGGATGGCGTTCTCACTGAACTGAGAGCTCAAATGGCAAGGCAAGATGGTCTCCTCTGAAAACAATAAGAGATGATGGATGGATTCTTCGCTCGGATGGATGGAAGGCCAAGCAATGCTCAACTCGCTGGAAATGAAGCCGCTGAAGCGGCTTTCATAGGCAATCGTGATCGGGTCATCCGACCCGCAACACAGCATAAGCTCGGGGGCGTCCCCCCTCTTGGAAATGGTCAGGCTCGACCTTCTTCAGCTCTGGATCGGATGGACCCCATAATGCAAGTTCCCGCTCAACAACAGGAACAGACTCATGATAGAGAGCCAGTGTCAGCTTGTGATGGGGGCTTATGATCCGGTCGGGTCGCCCCCATGGCCCACAAACCAATAACCGCGACCCGCTTCAAGAAGCTCACCAACAGCTTCCTTCTTTTACACTTAACGCTGGGGGCACCAGTTTTGACTTAGGCAATTGAGCTTCTTGTTGGAAATCGGCTTGCAAATTTGATTGAACGCCTCTCGAGAGGCCGCACTTAGCAGAATAACATGGATGACGTCAATCACAATCCATTCACTCAAGAAATCAGGAATTCTCGTAATCCCCCAGATTTCAAACTTCCAGCTCTAGAGCCTTATAACGGCAGGATGGATCCTACTGTGCATCTAATGCGCTACAAGCATCATATGGAAGTTCAAATGACATCGGAAAACGTCATGGCAAAATGTTTTCCGCTCTTTTTGACTGATATAGCCGCTATATGGATTCAGCAACTGAAGATAGAATCGATTAACAGCTAGATCATGTTAGTTGCACACTTTATTGAACAATTTCGAGTCCACATCACATGACCCAAGAACATCATGCCACTCACTACAATTAAGCAAAGGCCCAGAGAAACTCTGCGCTCATTCCTGAAAAGATTCAACGTTGCAGCAGCATTAGTTGACCGACCTGGACCATCCATTGTATTGATTGCAACAGTATCTGACGTTCTAAATAACTTGGAGTTCAAAAAGTCTTTGTACCAAGACCCACCACGAAGTCTCGGCAAATTCTAGCTTAAAGTAGATAGGTTTCTACGGGAAGAGGATGCAACTTTTGAGATATGCATTCTTGACGTCAACATGCTTAAAGATGGAGGACCGTCTGATTCTGGAAGAGGCAAGGGAAAAGCTACTGTCAAAAATGACCGCAAAACTCATCCCTGGAAGGGCCCAGATATGAAAAGTACACGGAACTCAATGCTTCTCTCACCGACATTTACATGGACACAAACGGTGCCTTCTCCTACCCAAAGCCTCCAAGGATGGAGCCATCACAAAGAGAATGTGATTCTGGAAAACACTGCATATTCCATGACATAGATGATCACGAAACAAATGACTGCAGGCACCTGTGTGATTTGATTGAGGAACAAGTTAGACGTGGAGAGCTACCCGAGTATGTGAAACAACCAGCAATTCCTATGCCCGCGCTACCACCTCCTGCTCCAAGGAGTGGAAATGATTCTGGATCGAGCTCTCGCGAGATCATTATTAACTGATCTGGATGAGATCAGCTTTCATTTTCTGCATTTCTTAGACTTTAAAATTTGTTTTCGCTTTCATTAGGTTTTCTGATTGGTTAAATCGAAGTATACATGTATGGGGTTAGGATGTAGCCCCAAAGCGTGCTCTGGACTCGATGTCAAACCAATCAAGATTTGCTTTGGTTTTGCACTTTGAATTGAATAAGGAAGGACTTTTCAAGAATGGATTATGTTTGGTGAATTTAAGTATCTTGTCAGGATGTGGCAAGATTCTCAATCTCAGATAAAGTATGGCTTATACTTATTTTGGAACATTAGGTGTGGATTGCGCCTAACGTTGGACTATCTTGTCAGGTTGTCGCAAGTATAGCTTTCTCTGGATATGAGTATGGATTGTACTCAGAATGGAAAATTGAGTATGGATTATACTCGTAGTTAACAAGCCCCGGCACCTAACTGGACCCCTCTAGTATAAACATTGAGCTCCGGCTCCAAACTGGATCCGTCCAGTATAAACAAACTACCATAGCATCTCCTTGATCGTCTTACCCCGGTAAGGCTGTCTAGAAGTTATTCTTGCATTGCTTGCTACACCTTTTTACAGGTACAGATTATGGATTTCTTGGATTATCCAGAACATATCTTCCTTAAACCAGCAAGATATGTTCAGGGGCAAAATGTTGACATGCTTTTTAGTCAAAGCCGTCACACGTGAAATCTCTGGTTAACAATATATTCATGTATTGAGAAAATTGTCAGAAGACAGGAAGCGATTTGGTTGAAGTCGCATCACGAACAAAGAATGGCCCGAAACTCCTACCAGACAACCTCTTTTGGGCTCGAAAACGTCAATTACGGTGCTTTGCACCATAACTCTTGTAGCCCTCTAAATTAACTTCAGGTAGAGCTGTCGTTTGGCTCAATCGGACTTACAGTTTGGAAGTTATGCCCATTTCTGTGAACGGGTGTAAACTAGAATCGAAAACTCAAATCATTACACCGTTCCACCGAAGCACTCCAGCTCGCACCACCGACCCACGACCCGCTCTGCACGAGCTTCACCACTTCACCGCCACGTCGCTTTTCCCATGCACAAGCCGAACCGCTTGGAGCTGGTTCTGGACAGCGAAGTTGACCTATTCTCATGGCTAATCTCACTCCTATCAACTCGGATCTCATTACACATGGCATGGTACGACTTGGAGAGGATTTCTTCGGATTTTCCACCTCATTTTGGAATTTTTGGGATGCGTGTCACGTATCCCATGAACCGTCTGCTGTAAATGGCTATAAATACACCGTTTGTAGGATTTTCAAAGGACTTTTAGCTCTAACTCCTGATGGCTTCCACCATTGCTCCATGCAAGGCCATTGCACAACATAGAAGCCAAATTCCACATCATAACACAAGGATTTTGTAACGACCTATATTCTACACATCATAGGATTGTAGAATATTTATTTCTTTCCCGTATGAAGTTGTATGGTCATGTAACTTTGGGAAACATCCATTAGAGTCATTTCCCATGTTCATGATTCTTGTCGATTTTTAAATGACCATTTTGCCCTTAGTTAGTACTGTTTTGGCCATAACTTTTGATTGGAAAGGAATTTTGACCTGAAACCACTTCCATTGGATTCGTTTGATGGTTTACCTTTCCGTAGAGTGGTCATAATAGTCAAACGGACTTACCGTTTGGGAGATATGGCTGAAATAAGGTTTAGAGGGTGAAAAACTGCTTAACCGGGCCAAACCGGGTGATTAGTGAGTAGGCCCATAACCCATTTCGGGATTAGGATTATGGGAGGGCTGAAATAAGATAGAGGATCGTTTCTTTTCAGTTTTCTAGCCTCCACTTATCACCAAGGAACCCTAAAAATGGCCTCCAACCTCTAAATCACCTATAAATTACCTTTTGGTCAAGGATTTGGTTTAACAACCTCTAATCAAGGAAGATCTACACCAAATCAACAATGGAGCTGCTGGTTAGCATTGGGATTCACATCAAATCAGAGATTTATTTCAGATCTTAGTTTATTTGTGGCTAAGGTGAGTGATTTGCATAGTTTTACACTAATTATGGCTAGTTAAGGGTAATTAGTGCTAATTAGCGAATTTAAGCATGATAAAATTTGGGAAAAATGTTCATAAATTCTTAAATGATGTTTTAGACCTCTAATATGAATTTGGGTTAATTTGGTTAAGTTTTGCTAATCCTATCATTAGTTTCACCTAAACATGCTTAAGGGGAAATATGGGGTTTTGGGTATGTTTGATCCATTTTAACCTATTATATTGATGTTTTGATGTTTGTGGTTGATTATGCATGTTGCTATGACTGTATGAAATGCTTTGTGATTGATTTCAATAGTTAGAATGGTCGAAAACGTCGTCGAATGGCGTAAACACTTGATGGAACAGTTTCAGAAAATAGTGCAGGTTTCGGATCGGATCAGATATGGGGCTCGGATCGGATATGTTGAACTGAGCAAGGAATTTGATCAGATCGGAACCCAACACTTGGGAAAAGTGGCAAAAAGGAAGGCCACGCTAGCTGAACTGGGATCGGATCGGATTAGGGAGTAGGGATCGGAGCGGATAGAGGAGGATGGATCGGATCAACGCGCGTAAAGGATGAGGAGGCGGATCGGAGCGGAAGCATGAACTGGAGGGGGAGTGGCACCCGACCCAAACCGAGGAGAAACACCCAACCCGAACCGATGGAGGACACCCGACCCGAACCGCACCAGAAGAAGACCCGACCCGAACAGATGGAGGACACCCGACCCGAACCGATGGCTTGAAGAAGAACCCGACCCGACCCAGTATTGACCAAAAACCTGAGATGCAAAGGTAGTCCAATATGGGAAGTTAGAGCTCAGGATCCAGTAGGGAACCGATGAGTTCACTTCATGGTTGGACTTTGCTGCGGGACGTGTGCTAAGGAGCTGTCGACGTTCATAACTTCGATTCACCACTGAAAAGGAATGATGGGCTACTTATCAGTGCAGTAGGGTCATTATGACCTGAGGGGCAAGGTGATGGTAGCAAGACTACGTTATCAGTGCAGTAGGGTCATTATGACCCGAGGGGCAAGGTGATGCGTAGTACGACTATGAGCCAGTGCAGTGGGGTCATTGCGACTCCATGGGGCAGAGTGGACATAATAAGGATTAGTAAGGCTATGAGCCAGTGCGGTGGGTTCTTGTGACTCCATGGGGCAAAGTGGACATAGCAAAGGATTAATGGCTACGTTATCAGTGTAGTGAAGCCATTTATGACTTCATGGGGCAGAGTGATCGTAGCAAGGTATGTTGGGTGATCGAAGTGGTGAATATCGTATGCTTTACGCACTGAGTGAGAGATGTGAGGATGGATGCTATGGTTGATTGTTTTCCATCATTATGACATGCACACCTCCCCCACCTCCGCATCTTTACACTGTTTGATATGGTACCTTAGAGTGTTGTACAGTATGTAGTGCTAACTCTTTGGTTGCAGGTCCAGGTTCAGGTATGTTTTAGCCTACCTGTTATTGTTCACTTTAGATGCTTATTGCTCATACCAGGCTTTATGTCTGACCCAGAAATTTATGTTTCCTCTTATTACTCTGGGTGCTCACACGAGCAGACTAGAGACAGGTTAGCTGGTGATGCGCGAGTAGCTGATTCGGAGGCGGGCAGGAGGCTTCCACGTATGATATATATACACATTCTCCCTGTGTCGTTGGTGGTCGCTACTTGGGCATTAGTAGTGTACCTCCTTTACCTTACTTTTGCTTTGAGACAGTTTGAAAGTTGTAATAAGCCGTATTTTGGATTTCCGCTGCTATGATGTTTAGTACTGATTTTCAGCTTATGCACTGTCTCTCCTGTTTTATGTCAAGTATGTTATTATTATACTTTGTTCTATGCGCTGTGAGACATTCTACAGGTTCTTTGTATGTTCCTTTCCTTCTTCCCTTTCCTTCTGACGACCCGTTCCGTGCTAACTGGATATGTGTACAGCGCACTTTTGGAGTAAATGTCGGTTGGTGCGGGGCGGGCTGTCACACTTGGTATCAGAGCTCTAGGTTGCGTAGTTAACCTAGGGAGAGATAGTACGTATATGAGAGCGCGTATTTGTGATTATTTTGGCTTTTCAAAAGCTATGTATATATATACTATTAGTAGTATAAGAATGAAGTCGCACTGCACTAGTACCACTATGGGGTTGTTAATCATTTCCCTTTTTCAGATTGACGATGAGCCGAGACACGAGGGGTGCTGGTAGAGGGACCAACCAAGGGAATGCCGCTGACATGAGGACGATGTTTACTAACCTCATGAGAGATATGCTTAGAGAAGTGCAAGGGGCAGTTCCCAATCCCGGAGTTGGTGTTGGCCCAGTAATGCAGGCGCATAGGGTCGATTTCGCCAAGTTGTGCAAGGATTACACTAACCTTGGTGGGAAGCCGTTCCACGGGATAGAGTCGTCCACAGATGTTCAAGATTGGATGGATAGCTGTGATCGTATCTTTGATGACTTGGGTCTTGAGGATGCGATGAAGAGAAGGCTAGCGTCTCATCAGCTGCAAGGGCGAGCGATGAATTGGTGGAATGCCATTAGAACAACTACTCCAGAGGATCAGGTTACTTGGGATCAGTTCAAGGCTCGCTTTAGCGAGAAGTTCATTCCCGCTGCCCAGAAGTCAGTGTTGTTTAAGAGGTTCTTGGAACTCAAGCAGAACGGAAGGGCAGTTTCTGATTATATTGCTGAGTTCGACACTTTGTCGAAGTATGGACTGTCTCTCATTGATACTCCCGAAAAAAAGAATGAGAAGTTCATTACTGGTTTGGATGGATACTTGGGGGAAAGGCTTATCAACCACATCGATGAGACTTTTGAATCGATTGTGGGGAAAGCTTTGAGATCAGAGAGCCTTTACCCTAAGTCAAAGACTGAGGCTGCATCTGCTGAAGGGCCAAAGCCGCAAGCAGGCGGTGGAGGCAAGAATAACTCTCAGAATAAGAGGAAGCAGGACCAATCTAAAGGTGGTCAGAAAAAGAGCAAGAAGGATGTTGAGTGCTTTAGCTGTGGAAAGAAGGGCCATTATGCTAAAGAATGTCGGGCCAAGCCAGCGGAAAGGAAGTGCTACAACTGTGGTCAAATGGGACATCAGAAGGATAAATGTCCGCAACCTCTTAAGGAGAAGCAGATTGTGAAAGCATATGCTATTGATGTTGTTCCTTCTTCGTCGAATGCCCCAACTGCGGCGGAGAAAGGAAAGAATGTTGTTATTCAAGGTATGCTTTCTATTTATGATGTACCAGTTCGAGTTTTGTTTGATACTGGGGCTTCCCGTTCCTTCATATCTAGTGACCTGGTAGATAGGTTGGGACTGGAACCCGAGATAGTCGATAGACCATTGGTTATGACGAACCCGATTGGTGGTTCGACTAGCCTTAGTATGATTTGCAGGAATTTGGTCTTATCGAGTCATGGATGTATGTTTGTATGTGATTGCTTTGTTTTGGGCTTTACTGGGTATGGCATTATATTGGGAGTCGATTCGCTCCAAAGATACGGGGTGGTGGTAGACTGTGAGGGCTTTTTGGTGACAGTGAGGGCGGATGATGGGCGGAGGGTAGTGTTTGGTAGTCTACCTAGTGATGGGGTTATGGCTAGTTTTGTAAATTCCCTCGACATCCCACATGATGAGTTGTCAGATGTGCCCGTGGTTGGCCAGTATCCGGACGTCTTCGAGGAGGTGACCGGACTTCCACCACACCGAGAGATTGAGTTCCGTATTGAGTTAGTGAAAGATGCCAGACCTATAGTGATGCCACTTCATCATGTGGCACCAAGGGAGCAGCGAGAGCTCGGGGTGCAAGTCAACAATCTTTTGAAGAAGGGATTTATTAGAAGGAGTGTCTCCGAGTGGAGAGCACCAGTTGTGTTTGCCACTAAGGCAGATGGTTCCCTTCGTTTGTGTATGGACTATCGCGAGTTGAATAAGGTGACGAGGAAGAATAAGTATCCTCTACCGCGGATAAATGATTTGTTTGATCAGCTGGAAGGAGCAAGAGTGTTCTCTCAGTTGGACCTCGCGACAGAATTTCATCAGCTTCGAGTAGCGGATGAGAGTGTTCCGAAAACGGCATTTAGGACGCCGTATGGATTTTATGAGTGGTTGGTCATGCCATTTGGGTTGACCAATGCACCAGCCTATTTTGTAGATCTCATGAATCGAGTATTCAGAGATCAATTGAATAAGTTTGTTCTTGTGTTCGTGGATGATATCCTTGTTTATTCAAGGACAGAAGAGGAACACAAGGAACACTTGAGGATAGTGATGGAGGTGTTGAGGAAACACCAATTGAAAGCGAAGTTCTCTAAGTGTCATTTTTGGAGAAGGGAAGTAAGATTCTTGGGTCATGTTGTTTCCGAGAGTGGTATTGCCGTGGACCCTGCGAAGGTGGCTACGGTACAGGATTGGCCTACGCCCAAGAATGCAACAGATGTGAGAAGTTTCTTGGGATTAGCTGGATATTATCGTAAGTTTATCCAGGACTTCTCCAAAATAGCAGCACCGTTGACTCAGTTGACTAAGAAGAATCAGTCCTTCGTCTGGGACGAAGTGTGTGAGGATGCCTTCAGGAGTCTAAAGGAGAAGTTGACGCGTGCGCCAGTGTTGGTCATTCCTAAAGGGAATGAAGAGATGACGGTATACACAGATGCTTGTGGTACCGGACTGGGTGCAGTATTGATGCAAGAAGGTAGGGTTGTAGCTTATGCTAGTCGACAGCTAAAGCCGCATGAGAAGTATCCTACCCATGATTTGGAATTGGCAGCGATTGTATTTGCGCTGAAGATGTGGAAACACTATCTCTTGGGAGAAAGATTTGAGTTGTTTACCGATCATAAATCGTTAAAGTATCTCTTCTCTCAGAAAGATCTGAATCTCCGTCAGCAGAGATGGTTAGAGGTCTTGGCTTCGTATGATTTTGATATCGCATACACACCTGGGAAAGGTAATGCGGTAGCCGATGCCTTGAGTAGGAGACATGCCAGCTTAGGGGCAATGTTTCTTGAGTGGAAGCAACTGGAGTATATCGCGGGGTTTGATTTCAGACCAAAGTGCGAATTGGATCCAGTTATGTTAGCTAGTTTGACGATCAGACCCACTTTGATAGAGCGGATTGGTTCTAGCCAGAGGGACGATCCTAATCTATTAGAAATCATCTCCAAGTTAGAGATGAACATCGACGGTGAGGAGATGAATGTGTATGGGCTTGATCGAGATGGATGGCTTAGAAGGAATGGAAGGTTAGTTGTACCCAACGTAAATGGTTTGAGGGATGAAGTGCTTAGAGAATGTCATCACTCAAAACTGACTATACATCCTGGTGGTAATAAGATGTATCGAGACATGAGACAGACTTACCACTGGGAAGGGATGAAAAGAGACGTTGGGAAGTTTATATCCAAATGCATGAATTGCCAGCTAGTTAAAGCCGAGCAAAAGAAGCCTAGTGGGTTGTTGCAACCATTAGAAATTCCCGAATGGAAATGGGAGCAAGTCTCGATGGATTTCATCGATGGTTTACCAAGGACTAGATCGGGATATGATAGCATTTGGGTAATTGTGGATCGATTGACTAAAAGTGCAAGATTCATACCAGTCAAATCGACCAGAACGGCAGCTAAGTTAGCAAAATTGTATATGAAGTGGGTAGTGAGATTTCACGGAGTACCTAAAAGCATTGTGAGTGACCGAGACCCGTTGTTCACTAGTGGGTTTTGGAAGAGCTTACAAGAGGCTCTAGGGTCAGGGTTACATCTCAGTACCGCATATCATCCTCAGACCGACGGTCAGACGGAGAGGGTGAATCGTATATTGGAAGATCTCTTGAGAGCATGTATATTGGATTTTGGTGGATCATGGGATGACCATTTGCATCTAGGAGAGTTTGCATATAATAATAGCTACCAATCCAGTATCGGTATGGCTCCATATGAAGCTTTGTACGGAAGACCGTGTAACTCACCATCATGTTGGATAGAGACTGGCGAGAAGTTTATGCTTGGACCAGATGTGGTGAGAGAAACTTCGGATAAGATTAAGACCATTCAGCAACGAATGAAAGTTGCCCAAGACAGGCAGAAGAGTTATGCTGATAAGAGGAGAAGAGACTTGAAATTCTCCGTTGGTGACTTGGTGTTTGTCAAGATCTCTCCGTTAAAGAGCGTGATACGATTTGGCAGGAGAGGCAAGTTGGCACCAAGATTTGTTGGCCCATTACCTGTTCTTGAACTAGTCGGGAATTTGGCATATAGAGTTGGCTTACCAAAGAAAATGGCGGGAGTTCACAATGTATTTCATGTTTCCCAACTAAGGAAGTTCGTCCACGACTCAGATATGACTATTTCACCTGATCAGTTAGAGGACTTCGAAGTAGAACCCGAGGCGGTTGGGAACCGCAAGCCGATTCGTATTGTGGGGCACGATACGAAGCAACTTCGAAGGAAGGCGGTGAAGCTAGTCAAAGTTCAGTGGGGCGAGGACGAGAATGATTGTACTTGGGAGACAGAGGAGAGCATTAGGAAGGCATATCCAGAACTCTTTGCCTGGTAAGATTTACTTTGCGATTTAGTTATTCCGCATGCTAGGATAGACTTATTTTACTTGCTTTGCATGTTTGATGGTTATTTTATGGTTGATAGGCATGCGGGAACCTTTGTGTATGTTTTGATTAGGGAATTTCGGGGGCGAAATTTCTTAAGGGGGGGAGAGTGTAACGACCTGTATTCTACACATCATAGGATTGTAGAATATTTATTTCTTTCCCGTATGAAGTTGTATGGTCATGTAACTTTGGGAAACATCCATTAGAGTCATTTCCCATGTTCATGATTCTTGTCGATTTTTAAATGACCATTTTGCCCTTAGTTAGTACTGTTTTGGCCATAACTTTTGATTGGAAAGGAATTTTGACTTGAAACCACTTCCATTGGATTCGTTTGATGGTTTACCTTTTCGTAGAGTGGTCATAATAGTCAAACGGACTTACCGTTTGGGAGATATGGCTGAAATAAGGTTTGGAGGATGAAAAACTGCTTAACCGGGCCAAACCGGGTGATTAGTGAGTAGGCCCATAACCCATTTCGGGATTAGGATTATGGGAGGGCTGAAATGAGATAGAGGATCATTCCATTTCAGTTTTCTAGCCTCCACTTATCACCAAGGAACCCTAAAAATGGCCTCCAACCTCTAAATCACCTCATTACCTTTTGATCAAGGATTTGGTTTAGCAACCTCTAATCAAGGAAGATCTACAACAAATCAACATTGGAGCTGCTGGTTAGCATTGGGATTCACATCAAATCAGAGATTTATTTCAGATCTTAGTTTATTTGTGGCTAAGGTGAGTGATTTGCATAGTTTTACACTAATTATGGCTAGTTAAGGGTAATTAGTGCTAATTAGCGAATTTAAGCATGATAAAATTTGGGAAAAATGTTCATAAATTCTTAAATGATGTTTTAGACCTCTGATATGAATTTGGGTTAATTTGGTTAAGTTTTGCTAATCCTATCATTAGTTTCACCTAAACATGCTTAAGGGGAAATATGGGGTTTTGGGTATGTTTGATCCATTTTAACCTATTATATTGATGTTTTGATGTTTGTGGTTGATTATGCATGTTGCTATGACTGTATGAAATGCTTTGTGATTGATTTCAATAGTTAGAATGGTCGAAAACGTCGTCGAATGGCGTAAACACTTGCTGGAACAGTTTCAGAAAACAGTGCAGGTTTCGGATCGGATCGGATATGGGGCTCGGATCGGATATGTTGAACTGAGCAAGGAATTCGATCGGATCGGAACCCAACACTTGGGAAAAGTGGCAAAAAGGAAGGCCACGCTAACTGAACTGGGATCGAATCGGATTAGGGAGTAGGGATCGGAGCGGATAGAGGAGGATGGATCGGATCGACGCGCGTAAAGGATGAGGAGGCGGATAAGAGCGGAAGCATGAACTGGAGGGGGAGTGGCACCCGACCCAAACCGAGGAGAAACGCCCGACCCGAACCGATGGAGGACACCCGACCCGAACCGCACCAGAAGAAGACCTGACCCGAACAGATGGAGGACACCCGACCCGAACCGATGGCTTGAAGAGGAACCCGACCCGACCCAGTATTGACTAAAAACCCGAGATGCAAAGGTAGTCCAATATGGGAAGTTAGAGCTCAGGATCCAGTAGGGAACCGATGAGTTCACTTCATGGTTGGACTTTGCTGCGGGACGTGTGCTAAGGAGCTGTCGACGTTCATAACTTCGATTCACCACTGAAAAGGAATGATGGGCTACTTATCAGTGCAGTAGGGTCATTATGACCTGAGGGGCAAGGTGATGGTAGCAAGACTACGTTATCAGTGCAGTAGGGTCATTATGACCCGAGGGGCAAGGTGATGCGTAGTACGACTATGAGCCAGTGCAGTGGGGTCATTGTGACTCCATGGGGCAGAGTGGACATAGTAAGGGATTAGTGGCTACGTTATCAGTGCAGTGAAGCCATTTATGACTTCATGGGGCAGAGTGATCGTAGCAAGGTATGTTGGGTGATCGAAGTGGTGAATATCGTATGATTTACGCACTGAGTGAGAGATGTGAGGATGGATGCTATGTTTGATTGTTTGCCATCATTATGACATGCACACCTCCCCCACCTCCGCATCTTTACACTGTTTGATATGGTACCTTAGAGTGTTGTACAGTATGTAGTGCTAACTCTTTGGTTGTAGGTCCAGATTCAGGTATGTTTTAGCCTACCTGTTATTGTTCACTTTAGATGCTTATCGCTCATACCAGGCTTTATGTCTGACCCAGAGTTTTATGTCTCCTCTTATTACTCTGGGTGCTCAAACGAGCAGACTAGAGACAGGTTAGCTGGTGATGCGCGAGTAGCTGATTCGGAGGCGGGCAGGAGGCTTCCACGTATGATATATATATACACATTCTCCCTGTGTCGTTGGTGGTCGCTACTTGGGCATTAGTAGTGTACCTCCTTTATCTTACTTTTGCTTTGAGACAGTTTGAAAGTTGTAATAAGCTGTATTTTGGATTTCCGCTGCTATGATGTTTGGTTCTGATTTTCAGCTTATGCACTGTCTCTCCTGTTTTATGTCAAGTATGTTATTATTATACTTTGTTCTATGCTCTGTGAGACATTCTACAGGTTCTTTGTATGTTCCTTTCCTTCTTCCCTTTCCTTCTGACGACCCGTTCCATGCTAACTGGACATGTGTACAGCGCACTTTTGGAGTAAATGTCGGTTGGTGCGGGGCGGGCTGTCACAGATTTCATGTATAATCTTCTAATTTCTTACCTCTTTTCATTGTAAACACGAGGATTTCGTGTATAAACCAAGAGAATTGTACTTGTAACTTCTTAGGATTTAAGAAGAGATAAAGTGGACGTAGGCTTGGTTTGAGCCGAACCACTATAAAAACCTCGTGTGTCTCATATTATTTACTACTTATTATCCATGATCTGTGATTGTGAGGATTTCACACCGTATTTGGGTGTTATTACCAAATATTGGTCTAACATTTTGGCATGCCAGGTAGGGGACTCACGATACTAGTTCAATTTCTAGCTCTAAAGGAATCGATTTTCTTAGCTAGTAGATAAATGGAAAAACGAAAGAAATACAGAACCTTCTCTCGTACTGAGGACGTTGGCAATGAAGGCATGAGAAATGAGGCAAGCCAGGAGGCTTCCTCTCATGAAAACCGATCAGCATACTTGACCAGAGAAGAGATGGATAGCATTATCATTGAACTGAGAGCTCAAATGGAAACGCAATATGACCTCCTTCGAAAACAATAGGAGATGATGGACGTATTTTTCACTCGGATGGATGGAAGGCCGAGCAACTCTCAACTCACTGGAAATGAAGCCGCCAAAGTGGCTCTCAGAGGCAATCATGATCGGGTCACCTGACCCGCAACACAGCATGAGCTCGGGGGCATCGCCCTCTCTCTTGGAAATGGTCAGGCTCGACCTTCTTCAGCTCCGGATCGGATGGACACCAGAATGCAAGTTCTCGCTGAACAACAAGAACGGGCTCGTGATGGAGAGCCAGTGTGACGACCCCAAAACCCCGTACGAGTGTGTCAAGGGTAATCTTTGGAATATAACACATAAACAGATAATAGCAGAACAGAAATAAATAAATACACCAAATAATGTACAAATAATACACTGGATAAACGTAATCATCAGAGGTACACAGTATACGTGATCATACTTTGTATAAATACAGTTCAGCTATACATAAATGTCTACAGCGAAAAACAAACATAATATGTACAATAGGAGCTGAACAGCATAAAAAGAGATAAATGATAGAATACATCTTCAGCTCCAGCTATCCAAAAAGAGCCTGCTAAAACCTGAACACTAGGCTGCCCGTGTAGAAAAAGGGGCACCCGAGTTTGCAAGTGAAACAAACTACGAGTCAATCATGGGACTGGTATGAGAAATCTACTTAACACATTTATAATATGGCTAATCACAGGACCACGCCACTTTCGCGGAACGAGTTTACTCCATTGGATTGCCAGTGCTTTAAAACAAGTAAATCTTTAAACATCGCAATGCTTTTTATAAAAATGAAGCCGATATAAGACTCAAGTCCCATCACACAATGCAACGCAAACCGAATGATAGAGTTTTACCTTATATCGACCAAGATATGCTTAATACGGGTAGAGTAAAATCACTTAAAATGTAGATTTTATCATTCAATTCTCAATCAGACTCCAACTGTAAATTAGTAAGAGAAAGATTCCCTAAGTATTGACCCCGAAGGCCGAACCCAACATCAGAACAATACCCGGTAAACCACCCATCTTAGCTCGTTTGCAGTTAGTTTCTAATTTTATAAAACAATCATAAATATCAATCATAGAAGGCTTGGGTACCATATATCATGTCGCCATATATATATATATACAATCAAAACTGCACGGTCACCTATTTGGAAATTGGATTTCCGTCATGAACCAAGGCAAAAGATAGTCCTTACCGAATTCGAGACTGTCTAGCCCGAGCCTCAGGAACAGCCACAACTGCCCCTTGGATCGTCAGGGTCGGTCCACCGATGTGGATTAAAATTCCTGAACACTGTGTTTCCCCGCCCTTTGGGGTGTAAGTGAGCCAACGAATGACTCCATCGGTCCCGGATCGACCGATATATCCGAGGCGCCTCGCAACAGCAACAACCACACAGGTGAAAATAATATGAATGTCAGCCTATTTAAGCACTGACACCACCTCTAGCTAGAAACAAACGCATGTCCTCCCTGAGGTCCTCTCACGTTTCAGGTTCATACCGGGGGGTGAGGCTCGCGAATTCACGTTCTACACAAAGCTACGCAACACAAGCGGTGCTTTGATCATCAACCACAAGACTTTGCTTTTCAACAGAAGCCCTGATCACTGCATCTTAGCATGCCACATAGGCAATTCACACCATGCAACTGATGGCTATCAATCAAACAGAATGAATTCCAATGTCAAACACACAGTCCATTTACAAGTCCGTTCTGGGTCTGAACGAAACCGGAGGCACTATATACCTCGCATACCCATCGATCTCCACGTACGTCTGGACGATCACCACTCACTATCCATATTTCGGGATGCCTCCCAAATCAGGACATCAGTTATCATCCAACCGAGGTGAAGGTCTCCGGTCTTCAATCACCGTCTTCATCATCGATTTCTTTTCGTCGATTCAGTTATTCAGAATGGGATAAACCTGGTCTTTCTGAGCAACTCACGTATATAATAAACAAGTGCTACACAAACACAACATACGCCTTATTCCAATTCATTAGTCACTAACCGTAAATTAGTAAGAGAATGATTTCCCAAATATTAACCCCGAAGGCCGAAACCAACATCAGATCAAAACCCAGGAAATCATTCGACTTAGCTAACCTTCAGTTAGTTTCTAAATTTCACATTCCATATCGTTTATAATATTTTATAACGATTTATCACTATTTTTATTTATTTAAAAATAGCCAATTTATTCAAACGACGCTTCATGCCATAAAGCGGCCGTGACGCTGTTTTTTTTCAGATTTGATTTACACATATTTGAAAATCTAACTGTTGGATCTTCACAAAAATTATACCATTAGAAAGATCTTTTCAAAACGAATCCAACGGTTCCAGTTTTGGGAAAATCCGACGGTCGAATCTCCCGGTACAATCGTTTGAAGTTTCGATTTCAAAATACGAACTGCAGCGTCATCATTCGATTTAATTTAATTATATATATATATATAATCGATTCTGGCGCTGTTTTTCTTCAGATTTGAATTAAACATTCCAGACAATCCAACCATTGGATCATCACAAAGTTGGTGTCGTTGGAAAGATATTTCCAAAGTGAACCTAACGGTTTCGGTTTCGGGAAAATCCGATGGTCGGATCTCCCGCACTAATTGTTTGAAATCACGGTTTCAAAACACGAACTGCAGCTTCGTTATTCGATTCTTTTAAATTATATTTATATATACATATATAATCTATTCGTCGATTTCAAAACCATATTCTTTTCATATATTTGATAAAAATGATATTTTTATCCAACAGACTTTTATTTCAACACTTCACTATTTTTAACAATTCATGTATATAATAAAAATGTGATTTTTATTGTAAAACAATTTATTTCAGAACACGACTATTTTATATAGTTCATATAGATGATAAAAATATGATTTTTATTATAAAATAATTTATTTCAAAACACGATTATTTTATATAGTTCATATAGATGATAAAAATATGATTTTTATTATAAAATAATTTATTTCAAACACGAATACCATTCAACACATGAATTTCTATTCAACGAATGCATTTCTATTCAACACATGAATGTTTTCTATAGTTCGTATATATACAATAAAAAGGTGATTTTTATATTTAAAACAATTTATTTAAAACACGAATACCATTCAACACATGAATTTCTATTCAACGAATGAATTTCTATTCAACACATGAATGTTTTCTATAGTTCGTATATATAAAATAAAAATGTGATTTTTTTAATTTAAAACACGAATACCATTCAACACATGAATTTCTATTCAATGAATAAATTTCTATTCAACGCATGAATGTTTTCTATAGTTCGTATATATAAAATAAAAATGTGATTTTTATTGTTAAAACAATTTATTTAAACATGAATGTCGCTCAACACATGAATTCCTATTCAACACATGAATATAGTTTCAACACATGAAAATAATTCTAACACATGAATATTATTCAAAATTTCAGCAACATAACGACAGGGTAGTTAAAACCGGGGTCGTCCCTAGTACGGCTCCTCGCTCTACCTTAAAGTCTCGCAGCTTTTGACAATGGGGATCTCATGCATATAGTTCACATGCAAGCGGCATGTATATATTTTTCTTTCTTTTCCACAAGCTAATCGTATGTGGTTTCAACCAAAAAATTCTCAACCACAAACGGGTATTTTTCAACCACAATCAATCAATTTCAATCACAAACAATTCAAATCAACCATTCGCTATCAATTAATTTTCACAACCAATAAATATCGTCCATGGTTTGTGGACGAGGGGCGTGTATATATATATATAAGCATTTCACTTCTATTTCAACACATATATAATTTTTACAATGCATATATAACTTATATATCGAACGTACAACTTATACAACGCTTATATAAGAGGTGTACAACGCTTATATAACTCATACATCGACTATATAATTTATACATCGTCGTTTTCCATATCGTTTATAATTCAGAAATCTCACATTGGGTTCCACTCCACCAAAAATAGCAGAAGGCTCAGAAAAATATCCGGTCTCTTCTCGAATGTAGAAGACGTCCGCACGAGTCCACTGTCTCTTGTTTCACTGAATTTTGTCAACAAACGAAAAAGATATGATTTTTACAGTGAAATCAAAAACCGTAGCGCTTTAAAGTGCTATATTATAGTTTAATTAAAATCAGCCGTATACCTCACTGAATTCTTCAAAACTAGGTCAGCCAAATTCTTCCAAACCGTGAAGCTTCGCGCCAATCAGCCACCGCCACGTTGTCCAGCTCTGAGAGGCGCTCCGGCGGGTGCCCACCTGGTCGAACTTGCACGCCGTTATGAGGAGGAAAAGGGGTCGATACGGTGGACTTTCCCGAGCTCGATTTGGGCACAATACTCAACGAGGGAAGGCGAGAGGGGTACGGATTTAAAGAGGGGGAGGAGATCTTCAAAAAATCCAACTGGAGCCTGGCCTGAAGATGATCGGAGCGATCGGAAATTGATCGGGAAGTTTTAAAGGGTTTCCGTCGTTTATCGTGGGGGGAGAGAGAATTTACGGGGAGAGAGAAATAGATTTGACCAATGAGATTTTTTTATATTTATAAATTTTAAAAATCCAAAAATACCCCTTATCTCATACGAACTCCAATCCAAACCCAACGACTGCCGTCCCTAGCCAAATACCCCCATTCCGAACACAATGGGATATGTTTCGTAGGCCCATTCGACTGTTTCAGTCAGTTTTTCTTCAAATTAAAATATAAAACATTCAATATTTATTTTGAACGTACATTTAAATTTGCTATGGCCATATACTGATTCTAAAAATTCCCAAAAAATAAATCTAGCTATGTTTTGACGATATGGTCCCAACAAAACTAGTTTCGTCAAATTCTGAGACTGTTTGAAAAATGACCCTTTTCTGGTCGATCCAATTTAATAGAAATCGACCAAACACATTTTCCTTTGCCACGCTCACATGCTAGCTTCAAAAATTATGAAATTTGAAACCTTGCAATAATTTGAGATCCCGGATCCAACTAATGTGGTTTCGTCGAATTCTGAGGTCGTTTGCAAAATGGCCATTTTCATGGGCTATATAAACTCTATAGCGACCTTTCTGAAAATTCATTTGGCCATAACTTTTGCTTCCCGCTACGAAACTTCGATTTTTCAGATTCATTAGAAAGATATTCACTGATAGATTTAAATATTTTTGGTTTCACTAAAATTCGTTTTGTTTTGCACCCGGTACAATCAGTCAAAGTTTGAATTCAATTTTTAAAACTACCGCGCCATTTCAGGCCTTGTTTATAATTAGAATTAATTATATTTATTTTCAAACATCGATTCAAACTTAAATTTTGTCATTATTATTTAAAATATTTATTTAAAATATTTAAAATCCACTAAAATAGCCAAATTAAAATTTTCAAACTGGTTCAGATTTTCCCGGTTGTTACAATCTCCCCCACTTAAAACTTTTCGTCCCCGAAAAGGAACAAAGTCGAAAGTGGTTTGATTAATCAACTCTACTTTCAATCTGGCTTCCATTCTCCAACTTTTTAGTTTCTGAGAATTTTTAAATTCTTCAAAAATTTGGCTAACACCCCAAATTTTCGAAAAATTTCGCCATAACCTCTTTTGTACCGGGAGGGGTTTGGAAATTTATTGGGCCGTATTAGGTACCCAATAAATCCTAATAAGCATGCACATATTTATAGTGATATATTCCGGTGTCCACAGGGGAGTGTGTATAGATTATAACTCCAGAGAATAAATTCTCGTCACCCTATAAATGGTTTTCGTGCCTTAATGACCAGAGAGACGTGTTTATTGTCATCTCCAGACCTGTGTGGTTTTTTTATTAATCTGGCAATTTACCGTTACATTTTATATGGTCCATATCAGTCATCCGTTTAACCTGTAATAATAGTCATCGCCATACAAGCCTCTTACTCGTATGGTGAATCTTCAACCTCGTTACACAAGCCCCAAATGCTTATGTGGTATATGATGAAGTATGCCTATCTTCACGAAGTATGCCATGTAATGTAGTTCAAAATTAATTGTTACTATCCTATGGCGACATTTATTATTATACACAGAACAACCAGCACTCCGCATCCAATGACATTCACAGGAGTTGATATAATAATAATTCGCATCCAACTCATTAAGGTTTACCTATTTGTCGGGCACGCAAATAAATTCTTTACTCAACAGCTAATCCATTTACCTATTGAAACATATATAATGCATATGTATATATTTCTATCTATTTTTAACTCAGTTCAATGTGTGATTTAATTGAATAAATTCCACCATTCATTCTCTTATTGATTAAATTAACTATCGTTCTAATAATTTAATTAATCAAATCCACTATCACACAACACAAACAACAATCTATTTTATTTTTAACTTTTCAAAATCATACGAATTAATTTAAACACTCTTTTGAAAACATTCAGACTATTCAATTAAAAAGTTTACATCAATGCAAAGAAAACAACAGCAAAGTAAAGAACGGAATGGAAATGCAAAACATGGTAGATGTACCTTGCACCAGAGTCAATCAGAGATATCCACCTTGCACTTAGGATAGGCTTTCTTAATGCTTTCCTCTGTTTCCCAAGTACAATCTCGCGGATCTCCACTCCATTACACTTTGACTAAGTGAACCTTCTTGTTCCTCAGTTCTTTGGTTTCTTTGCCAATATTCTTTAGCGGCTCTCTTCTCACAGCCAATTCTGGAGTAATTTCAATATCTTGTTGCGCTGCTTCTTCCACGATCAAGTCTGGATCATGAAAGTGCTTTCGAAGTTGAGATATGTGTAATACATCATGCACTCCAGGCAACCAATCAGGTAATTGAATTCTATAAGCGAGAGTTCCAACCCGTTCAAGAATAGGGAATGAACCAATAAATCTAGGCGCCAACTTCCCAGTTTTGCCAAATCGAATCACTCCTCTCATCGGAGAAACCCTTATATACACATAATCACCAACAGAAAAAGCCAAATCACTTCTTCTCGAATCAGCATAGCTCTTCTGTCGGCTTTGAGCGGTGAGTAATCGTTTCTTAACGAAATCGACTTTGTCCGCAACATCACGGATCATATCAGGTCCCAATACAAGTCTATTACCAGGTTCGACCCAACAAGCAGGAGATCGACACGGTCTACCATACAATGCTTCGAATGGTGACATTGTCAGGCTTGCTTGGTAGCTGTTGTTGTATGAGAACTCAGCCAAATGTAAATGGTCTTCCCATGATCCACCAAAATCTAGAACAGAAGCCCGCAATAAATCTTCTAGTATACGATTCACCCTCTCAGTTTGAGCATCTGTCTGAGGATGATAAGCGGTGCTCAAGTTCAGCTTCGTTCCCATTTCTACTTGAAATGCCTCCTAGAATTTGCTAGTAAATATTGGATCTCTATCACTAACTATACTGATCGGCACTCCATGTAGCCTAACAAATTCCTTAAAATATATTTGCGCTAGACTCTGAGCAGTTCTGTTCGACCTGACAAGTATGAAATGGGCGGTCTTCGTGAAGCGATCTACGATCACCCAAATACTGTCATTTCCTTTTCTGGTCCTGGGCAAACCATCTATGAAGTCCATGGAAATATATTCCCACTTCCAACCTGGAATGTCCAGCGGTTGCAACAATCCGGCCAGTTTCTGTTGGTCGCTTTTGACTAGTTGGCAAGTGGAACATCTGCTAACATATAAAGAAATATCTCTCTTCATCGACCTCCACCAGAAAGTGCATTTGATGTCATTATACATTTTGCTCACTCTTGGATGGATACTAAGTTTTGACTTGTGGCATTCATCCAGCACTTCCTTTCGGAGCTCAGAAATGTTAGGAGCACAAATCCGACCCTTTAGCCTTAGAATCCCTTGGTTATCAATCTGGAAACTCAAGTGTTCACCTTTCTGTATTCTTTCCCTGATCTTCTGAATGAAGTGATCATCCTTCTGAAGAGAAGATATTTTATCAATCAATGAAGTCGCAATAATAAAACTGGCGATCATTACATTCTTTCTACTCAGCGCATCGGCCACGACATTGGCTTTCCCTAGAGTGTACAGAATCTCAAAATCGTATGCCGCAAGGAACTCTAGCCAACGTTGCTGCTCAGATTCAAGTCTTTCTGGGTGAACAGATACTTTAGCAACTGGTGATCTGTGAATAGTTCGAATTTCTCACCCAAAAAATAATGTCTCCAGATTTTCAAAGCGAATACGATAGCTAATAACTCAAGATCATGAGTAACGAAATTCTTTTCATGTGGCTTCAGTTGACGGCTAGCATATGCAACAACCTGGCTTCTTTGCATTAATACTGCACCAAGGCCTTCTCTAGAGGCATCTGTCCAGACTTTCAAGTCTTGATTGCCATTGATTATCGTTAACACTGGAGCCGTTGTTAATCTGATTTTTAGCTTCTGAAAAGCCTCCTCACATTCCGGAGTCCACTTGAACTTCGAGTGCTTCTTTGTAAGCTTCGTTAAGTGACTAGATATCTTTGAAAAATCTTTAACGAACTTCCGGTAATAACTAGCCAATCCAAGAAAACTTCGGACTTCTGTGGGAGTACTAGGCTGTTTCCAGTTTTGAATAGCTGTGATTTTACTTGGATCCACAGCAATTCTCTGTTTTGATACGACGTGGCCAAGAAACTTCACTTCATCTTGCCAGAATACATTTGGACAGTTTGGCTTTCAATACATTCCTTCTCAGAATTTCTAGGACTTGCTCCAAATGTTTTTCATGTTTGGCCTTTGACTTAGAGACGATTAGAATATCATCAATAAAAACCAGAACAAACTTATTCAGGACTCCTCTGAACACTCGATTCATCAAATCGATGAAGTAAGCTGGAGCGTTAAATAAGCCGAACGACATTACTAACCACTCATAGAATAAGTCTGGACGTCTGAATGCTGTCATAGGAACACACTCTTCGGCAATACGAAGCTGATGGAAACATGTAGCAAGGTTTATCCTTGAAAATACTTGTGCTCCATTCAGACGATCCAATAAATCATCGATTCGCGGCATTGGATATTTATTCTTTATTGTCTGCTTATTCAAGTCACGATAATCCACACATAGTCGCAGAGTACCGCCAGACTTTGGGACAAACACCACTGCTGCTCCCCAATCAGAGAAACTAGGCCTGATCAGGCCCTTCCATACAAGCTGTCGAGTTTGATTGTCTAGTTCTTCTTTCTCCTTTAGAGTCATTCTCCGAATAGCGTGCACTACTGGCCTTGCATTCAGAATTAAAGCGAGCTTGAAATCAATTTATCTCTGCGGAGGTAAGCTGACGACTTCTTCGAACACATCTGCATAATTCTTTACGGCAGGAATATCTTTGATGAGGTCGGGAATATTCTCTGTGACTACAAGGATATTTTCTATTCGAGCAGGAGAAACATCAAGAGCTACCCAAAAGTCTTTTTTATTAGAATTCTGACCTTCACAGAGAATGGTTATATAATCACCTGATTTAATCTTCGCCTTAACGACTCTGTCGGTGCATTGAACCTCAGCTTCATATTTGGTCAACCAGTCTAACCCCAAGATAAGATCAAATTCTGTAAAATTCATGACGACTGCGATAGTAGGGAACCGATAACGAGAAAAAGAAACCGGCACCCCACAAACCCAACTGAGATCGAGGGAATCCCCAACCGGATTATAGACAGTCATTGGTTCTTTGAGCTTCTTCAAATTCAAATCCAGTTTCTTAACCGCATTCTTTGCAACAAAGCTTCGCGACGCGCCAGTGTCAAACAGTACTTTAACTGGAATATCTTTGACAGTAAGTGTGCCTTCTAAACATCTGGCCTTTCCTGAATAGCTGAGGGCTCAGAAGTCTCTGCTACTTTATTCACCTGAACCACTTCAAATTTTTTAGTTGGCAATCTTGCTTTACGTGACCAACCTGATGGCAAAGATTGCATTTTCTATTTTCTTTAACCTTGTTCTTTGATTTAGATCCTTTCTTCTTCTGCATTTTCATGGACTTACATTTCCTAGACAGATGACCCTTTTGATTGCAGTTAAGGCATATGGTGGTCATTACTGATTCCTTTTCAGATTTAACCTTTTCCCGATTGAATCTAGGCTTTTTTCTGAACTCAGACTTCGTACCGGCCTCAGGCTGTGTACTCGCCTCTGGGCTATCAGTTTCGAATTTCCCTTTGCTGCTAGAACTGACTTCTTCTTCATCTCGCAACATGCCTTTCCTATCGAGATCCTCATACTGGTAGGCCATGTATATCATTTCAGAAAAAGGAAGCTTCACATTCTTCATCACACTATTCTGGTTTTTTCTTTGCAGGCCATGAATAAACCTCAGATTCTTCCTCTTTGGATCTTGAATCAGATGCGGGGCAAAATGAGAAAGTTCATTGAATCTCTTATGATATTCTGGAATGGTCATATCTCCTTGTATCAGATAAGAGAATTCATCACATAACCTCTCAGTTGCTTCAGGAGGAGTAAATCTTTCTAGAAAAATCTCTTTAAATCTATCCTAGGTAATATTACCTTCTGGACTATCTTTAATAATCGAATCCCACCAAAACAAAGCTTCTTCTTTGAGTGCCCAGGATGCTAGTAATCTTTTCTGATCATCCCTCAGCTTTAAACCTTCAAAGATTTTCTCAGCAGAACGAATCCAAACTTGTGTTTCCATAATGGACTCTTTGCCTAAGAATGGTGATCCATCCAGATTTCGATATCTCTTGAATAGAACTTCTATATCTGATTCTGGATGCGGGAGCACAACTGGCTGATTAGCTTGACGAGTCATAAGATTATTTCTTCTGTTCCTATCACTCATTTTCCAGTGCATCTGCAATTAGCAGACAAAGTGTTAGGTCAACAGAAAAGATATTTCAAAACATAGAGACAAATACTTGAATGTAAATGTGTCTACTGGGGTGTATTTCATTCTTCTTTACTCATTCAAGGATATTGCTAATCCTATCTAAAATGAGTTATTCGCCTTAGAACACTACTGGTTCTATTTCTGACGAGCTCGTTAATATGTTATATTCTAGAACTAAGCTTAACCAAAGCTCTGATACCACGTTGTGACGACCCCAAAACCCCGTACGACGGTGTCAAGGGTAATCTTTGGAATATAACACATAAAAAGATAATAGCAGAACAGAAATAAATAAATACACCAAATAATGTACAAATAATACACTGGATAAACGTAATGATTAGAGGTACACAGTATACAAGATCATACTTAGTACAAATACAGTTCAGCTATACATAAATGTCTACAGCGGAAAACAAACATAATATGTACAATAGGAGCTGAACAGCATAAAAAGAGATAAATGATAGAATACATCTTCAGCTCCAGCTATCCAAAAAGAGCCTGCTAAAACCTGAACACTAGGCTGCCCGTGTAGAAAAAGGGGCACCCGAGTTTGCAAGTGAAACAAACTACGAGTCAATCATGGGACTGGTATGAGAAATCTACTTAACACATTTATAATATGGCTAATCACAGGACCACGCCACTTTCGCGGAACGGGTTTACTCCATTGGATTGCCAGTGCTTTAAAACAAGTAAATCTTTAAACATCGCAATGCTTTTTATAAAAATGAAGCCGATATAAGACTCAAGTCCCATCACACAATGCAACGCAAACCGAATGATAGAGTTTTACCTTATATCGACCAAGATATGCTTAATACGTGAATCACTTAAAATGTAGATTTTATCGTTCAATTCTCAATCAGACTCCAACTGTAAACTAGTAAGAGAACGATTCCCAAAGTATTAACCCCGAACGCCGAAACCAACATCAGACTAATACCCAGGAAACCACCCATCTTAGCTCGTTTGCTGTTAGTTTCTAATTTTATAAAATAATCATAAATATCAATCATAGACGGCATGGGTACCATATATCATGTCGCCATATATATACCATCAAAACTGCATGGTCACGTATTTGGAAATTGGATTTCCGTCATGAACCAAGGCAAAAGATAGTCCTTACCGAATTCGAGACTGTCTAGCCCGAGCCTAAGGAATAGCCGCAACTGTCCCTTGGATCATTAGGGCCGGTCCACCGATGTGGATTAAAATTCCTGAACACTGCGTTTCCCCGCCCTTTGGGGCATAAGTGAGCCAACGAATGACTCCATCGGTCCCGGACCGATATATCTGAGGCGCCTCGCAACAACAACAACCACACAGGTGAAAATAATATGAGTGTCAGCCAGTTTAAGCACTGACACCACCTCTAGCTAGAAAGAAACGCATGTCCTCCCTGAGATCCTCTCCCGTTTCTGGTTCATACCGGGGGTGAGGCTCGCGAATTCACGTTCTACACAAAGCTACGCCACACAGGCGGTGCTTTGATCATCAACCACAAGACTTTTCTTTTCAACAGAAGCCCTGATCACTGCATCTTAGCATGCCACACAGGCAATTCACACCATGCAACTGATGGCTATCAATCACACAGAATGAATTCCAATGTCAGACACACAGTCCATTTACAAGTCCGTTCTGGGTCTGAACGAAACCGGAGGCACTATATACCTCGTATACCCATCGATCTCCACGTACGTCTGGACGATCACCACTCACTATCCATATTTCGGGATGCCTCCCAAATCAGGACATCAGTTATCATCCAACCGAGGTGAAGGTCTCCGGTCTTCAATCACTGTCTTCATCATCGATTTCTTTTCGTCAATTCAGTTATTTAGAATGGGATAAACCCGGTCTTTCTGAGAACTCGCGTATATAATAAACAAGTGCTACACAAACACAACATACGCCTTATTCCAATTCATTAGTCACTAACCGTAAATTAGTAAGAGAATGATTTCCCAAATATTAACCCCGAAGGCCGAAACCAACATCAGATCAAAACCCAGGAAACCATTCGACTTAGCAAACCTTCAGTTAGTTTCTAAATTTCACATTCCATATCGTTTATAATATTTTATAACGATTTATCACTATTTTTATTTATTTAAAAATAGGCAATTTATTCAAACGACGCTTCAGGCCATAACGCGGCCGTGGCGCTGTTTTTCTTCAGATTTGATTTACACATATCTAAAAATATAACCGTTGGATCTTCACAAAATTTATACCATTAGAAAGATCTTTTCAAAACGAATCCAACGGTTCCAGTTTTGGGAAAATCCGACGGTCGGATCTCCCAGTACAATCGTTTGAAGTTTCGATTTCAAAATACGAACTGCAGCGTCGTTATTCGATTTAATTTAATTATATATATATATATACACACACATAAATATAATCGATTCTAGCACTGTTTTTCTTAAGATTTGAATTAAACATTCCAGACAATCCAACCGTTGGATCTTCACAAAGTTGGTGTCGTTGGAAAGATATTTCCAAAGCGAACCCAACGGTTTCAGTTTCGGGAAAATCCGATGGTCGGATCTCCCGCACTAATCGTTTGAAATCACGGTTTCAAAACACGAACTGCAGCTTCGTTATTCGATTCGTTTAAATTATATATATATATATATATATAATCTATTCTTCGATTTCAAAACCATATTCTTTTCATATATTTAATATAAATGATATTTTTATCCAACAGACTTTTATTTCAACACTTCACTATTTTTAACAATTCATGTATATAATACAAATGTGATTTTTATTGTAAAACAATTTATTTCAGAACATGACTATTTTATATAGTTCATATAGATGATAAAAATATGATTTTTATTATAAAACAATTTATTTCAAAACACGACTATTTTATATAGTTCATATAGATGATAAAAATATGTTTTTTATTACAAAATAATTTATTTCAAATAAGAATACCATTCAACACATGAATTTCTATGCAACGAATGAATTTCTATTCAACACATGAATGTTTTCTATAGTTCGTATATATACAATAAAAAGGTGATTTTTATATTTAAAACAATTTATTTAAAACACGAATACCATTCAACACATGAATTTCTATTCAACGAATGAATTTCTATTCAACACATGAATGTTTTCTATAGTTTGTATATATAAAATAAAAATGTGATTTTTTTAATTTAAAACACGAATACCATTCAACACATGAATTTCTATTCAACGAATGAATTTCTATTCAACACATGAATGTTTTCTATAGTTCGTATATATAAAATAAAAATGTGATTTTTATTGTTAAAACAATTTATTTAAACATGAATGTCGCTCAACACATGAATTCCTATTCAACACATGAATATAGTTTCAACACATTAAAATAATTCTAACACATGAATATTATTCAAAATTTCGGCAGCATAACGGCAGGGTAGTTAAAACCGGGGCCGTCCCTAGCACGACTCCTCGCTCTACCTTAAAGCCTCGCAGCTTTTGACAATAGGGATTTCATGCATCTAGTTCGCACGTAGGCGTCATGTATATTTTTTTCTTTCTTTTCCACAAACTAATCCTATGTGGTTTCAACCAAATAATTCTCAACCACAAATGGGTATTTTTCAACAACAATCAATCAATTTCAACCACAAACAATTCAAATCAACCATTCGCTATCAACCAATTTTCACACCAATCACAACCAATAAATATCGTCCATGGTTTGTGGACAAGGGGCGTATATATGTATAAGCATTTAACTTCTATTTCAACACATATATAATTTTTCAACGCATATATAACTTATATATCGAACGTACAACTTATACAACGCTTATACAAGAGGTGTACAACGCTTATATAACTCATACATCGACTATATAATTTATACATCGTCGTTTTCCATATCGTTTATAATTCAGAAATCTCACATTGGGTTCCACTCCACCAAAAATAGCAGAAGGCTCAGAAAAATATCCGGTCTCTTCTAGAATGTAGAAGACGTCCGCACGAGTCCACTGTCTCTTGTTTCACTGAATTTCGTCAACAAACGAAATAGATATGATTTTTACAGTGAAATAAAAAATCGTAGCGCTTTAAAGTGCTATAATATAGTTTAATTAAAATCAGCCGTATACATCACTGAATTCTTCAAAACTAGGTCAGCCAAATTCTTCGAAACCGTGAAGCTTCACGCCAATCAGCCACCGCCACGTTGTCCAGCTCCGAGAGGCGCTCCGGCGAGTACCCACCTGGTCGAACTCGCACGCCGTTATGAGGAGGAAAAGGGGTCGATACGGCGGACTTTCCTGAGCTCGATTCGGGCACAATAATCAAAAAGGGAAGGCGTGAGGGGTACGGATTTAAAGAGGGGGAGGAGATCTTCAAAAAACCCAACTTGAGCCTGGCCTGAAGATGATCGGAGCGATCGGAAATTGATCGGGAAGTTTTGAAGGGTTTCCGTCGTTTATCGTGGGGGCAGAAAGAATTTACGGGGAGAGAGAAATAGATTTGACCAATGAGATTTTTTTTTATATTTATAAATTGTAAAAATCCAAAAATACCCCTTATCTCATACGAACTCCAATCCAAACCCAACGACTGTCATCCCTAGCCAAATACCACCATTCCGAACACAATAGGATATGTTTCGTAGGCCCATTCGACTGTTTCAGTCAGTTTTTCTTCAAATTAAAATATAAAACATTCAATATTTATTTTGAATGTACATTTCAATTTTCCGGGGCCACATACTGATTCTAAAAATTCCCGAAAAATAAATCTTGCTATGTTTTGACGTTACGATCCTAAAAAAACTAGTTTCGTAGAATTCTGAGACTGTTTGAAAAATGACCCTTTTCTGGTCGATCCAATTTAATAGAAATCGACCAAACACATTTTCCTTTGCCACGCTCACATACTAGCTTCAAAAATTATGAAATTTGAAATCTAGCAATAATCTGACATCCCGGATCCAACAAAAGTGGTTTCGTCGAATTCTGAGGTCGTTTGCAAAATGGCCATTTTCATGGGCTATATAAACTCTATAGCGACCTTTCTGAAAATTCATTTGTCCATAACTTTTGCTTCCGCTACGAAACTTCGATTTTTTAGATTCGTTAGAAAGATATTCACTAACAGATTTAAATATTTTTGATTTCAATAAAATCCGTTTTGTTTCGCACCCGACCCGGTACAGTCAGTCAAAGTTTGAATTCAATTTTTGAAACTACCGCGCCATTTCAGGCCTTGTTTATAATTAGATTTAATTATATTTATTTTCAAACATCGATTCAAACTTAACTTTCGTCATTATTATTTAAAATATTTATTTTAAATATTTAAAATCCACTAAAATAGCCAAATTAAAATTTTCAAACTGGTTCAGATTTTCCGGGTTGTTACAGCCAGCGTCGGCTCGTGATGGGGACCCACGATCCGGTCGGGTCATCCCCTAATGGCCCACACACCAATAACGGCGACCCGCTCCAGGCAGCTCACCAATAGCTTTCTTCTTCTGTTACACTTAACGCTGGGGTCACCAGTTCTGACTTAGGCAATCTGCAACAGCTTCTTGATGGAAATAGGCTTGCAAATTTGATTGAATGTCTCTCGAGAGGCCGCATTTATCAGAATGATGTGGATGATGTCAATCACAACCCATTCACTCAAGAAGTCAGGAATTCTCGTAATTCCCCAGATTTCAAACTTCCAGTTCTAGAGCCTTATAACGGCAGAATGGATCCTAGCGTGCATCTAATGCGCTACAAGCGTCATATGGAAGTTCAAATGGCATCAAAAAACGTCATGGAAAAATGCTTTCCCCTCTTTTTGACTGATATAGCCATTTTGTGGATTGGACAACTAGAAACAGAATTGATCAATAGTTGGAACATGTTGGTCGCACGCTTTATTGAACAATTCCGGGTCTACATCGCACAACCAAAGAACGTCATGTCACTCACTATAATTAAGCAGAGGGCTAGAGAAACTCTGCATTCATTCCTGGAAAGATTCAATGCTGCAGCAGCATCAGCTTACCGACCTGAACCATCCATGGTATTGATGGCAGCAGTATTCGGTGTTCTTGATAACTCGGAATTCAAAAATTCTTTGTACCGTGACCACCATGAAGTCTCGGCCAATTCTACCTTGTAGCAGATAGGTTTCTATGGGAAGAGGATGCAACTTCTGAGAAACGCACTCTCGACGTTAACATGCTTAAAGACGGAGGACATCTGATTCCGGAAAAGGCAAGGGAAAATCCGCTGTCAAGAACGACCGAAGCACTCAGCCTCGGAGAGGGCCCAGATATGAAAAGTACACGAAACTCAGTGTTTTGCTCATCGACATTTACATGGACACAAATGGTGCCATCTCCTACCCAAATCCTCCAAGGAGGGAGCCATCACAAAGAGAACATGATTCTGGAAAACATTGCATATTCCATGATATGGATGGTCGCGACACAAATGACTGTAGGCACCTGCGTGATTTGATTGAGGAACGGGTTAGACGTGGAGAGCTACCCGAGTATGTGAAATAACATGCAGTGCCTGCGCACGCGCTGCCACCTCCTGCTCCAAGGAGTGGATATGATCCTGGATCGAGCTCTCGTATGATCATTATCAATTGATCCGGATGAGATCAACTTTCATTTTCTGCATTTCTTAGACTTTAGGATTTGTTTTCGCTTTCATTAGATTTTCCGATTGGCTAAATCAAAGTACACACGTACGGGGTTAGGATGTAGCTCCAAAGCGTGTTCTGGACTCGATGTCAAACCAATCAGGATTTGCTTTGGTTTTGCATTTTGAATTGAATAAGGAAGGACTTTCCAAGCATGGGTTATGTTTGGTGAATTTACGTATCTTGTCAGGGTGTGGCAAGTTCCTCAATCTCAGTTAAAGTATGGCTTATACTTATTTTGGAACATTAGGTATGGATTGCGCCTAACGTTGGACTATCTTGTCAGGTTGTCGCAAGTATAGCTTTCTCTGGATATGAGTATGGATTGTACTCAGAATGGAAAATCGAGTATGGATTATACTCGTAGTTGACAAGCCCTAGCACCTAACTGGATCCCTCTAGTATTAACATTGAGCTCCGGCTCCAAACTGGATCCATCCAGTATAAACAAACTCCCATATCATCTCCTTGATCGTCTTACCCCGGTAAGGCTGTCTAGAAGTTATTCTTGCATTGCTTGCTACATCTTTTTGCAGGTACAAATTATGGATTTCTTGGATTATCCAGAACACATTTTCCTTCAACTAGAAAGATATATTCTAGGGGGAAAAATGTTGACATGCTTTTTAGTGAAAGTCGTCATACATGAAATCTCTGGTTAGTAATACGTTCAAGTATTGAGAACATCGTCAGAAGACGAGAAGCGATTTGGTTGAAGTCGCAATACAAACAAAAAATGACCCAAAAATCCTACCAAACGACCTCTTTTGGCCCGAAAACATCAACTATGATGCCTTGCACCGTAACTCTTATAGCCCTATGAATTAACTTCAGGTAGAGCTTACGTTTGGCTCAATCGGACTAACAATTTGGAAGTTACGCCCATTTTCGTGAACGGGTGTAAACTAGAATTGAAAACACGGATCATGGCACCGTTCCACCGAAGCACTCACAACCGGCTTGCACCACTGACCAACGACCTGCTCTACACGAGCTTTACCACTTCACCGCCACATCGGTTCGCACATGCATGAGTCGACCTGCCTGGAGCTGGTTCTGGATAGCGAAGTTTACCTATTCTTATGGCTAATCTCACTCCTTTCAACCCGTATCTCATTACACATGGCATGGCATGACTTGGAAAGGATTTCTCCATGTTTCCACCTCATTTCGGATTTTTGGGATGCATGCCACATGTCCCACGAACTGCCTGTTGTAAATGGCTATAAATACACTGTTTGTAGGATTTTCAAAGGACTTTTGGCTCTAACTCCTGATGGCTTCCAAGATTGCTCCATGCATGGCCATTGCACAACATAGAAGCCAAATTCCACATTATAACATGAGGATTTTGTATATAATCTTCTAATTTCTTACCTCTTTTCATTTTAAACACGAGGATTTCGTGTATAAACCGAGAGAATTGTACTTGTAACTTCTTAGGATTTAAGAAGAGATAAAGTGGACGGAGGCTTGGTTAGAGTCGAACCATTATAAAAACCTCGTGCCTCTCCTATTATTTACTTCTTATTATCTATGGTCTGTGATTGTGAGGACTTCACACCATATTTGGGTGTTAGTATCAAATTTTGGTCTAACAGATACGTTTATGGGATTACCTCCGAGGCATGAGATAGACTTCCGGATTTACTTGGTAGAAATGCGAAGTCATTCGCTTTACCAGTGTGCTACATGGCTCTTACAGAGAGGAGGGAGCTCATCAAGCAAGTAGGGGAGCTATTCGAGAAGGGATTCATTAGACGAAGCATATATGGGTAAGGACTTCCAGACGTCTTGCGACCAAGGAGGATGGCTCACTTCGTCTATGTGTGGACTATAGGGAGTTGAATAAGCTCACCAAGAAGATTATGCACCCATTTCCAAGGATTTACGACTTATTTGACCAGCTAATAGGCGCATCAGTTTTCTCGCAAATGGGTTTAGCCATGGGATTTCATCAGTTGAGAGTGGCAGAAGATAGCATTGATAAGACTGCTTTCAAAACTCCCGTCGGTTTCTTTGAGTGGTTGGTCATGCCTTTTGTGCTGACCAATGCACCCGCATATTTTGTGGACTTAATGAGTAGGGTGTTTAGGGAGTTTCTAAAAAAGTTTGTGATGGTCTTCATGGATGATATTCTGATCTTCTCAAGGAACGAGGAAGAACATACCATACACTTAGGAGAGGTTCTACGAACTCTCGCAACGTATCATCTTAAGGCAAAAAAATTGAAGTGTCACTTTAGGAGAAATGAAGTAAGGTTCCTAGGGTATATTGTTTCCAAGGATTGGATAGTGGTGAACCCCGCTAAAGTAGTCGTAGTTCAGGATTGGAAGGCTCTCAAGAATGCGATAGAGGTTAGGAGTTTTCTAGGGTTGGTGGGTTATTATAAGAAGTTCATTAAGGGCTTTACAAGGATATCATCCCCGTTCACCTGAATGACAAAGAAGAACTTAGCTTTCGCTTGGAGTATTGATTGCGAGGATGCTTTTTAGAGATTGAAGAGAGCTCTAACATCATCCCCTGTTCACGAGAAGAACTATCCTACCCATGACCTAGAGTTGGCTGCAATTGTGTTCACACTTAAGTCATGGCGACACTATCTACTTGGAGAGAGATTTGATCTATAGACGGATCCGAGTCGCTCAAATATTTGTTCTCACAGAAGGATCTCAATTTAAGGTAGCAACGATAGATGGAGTTCCTACATCCTACGATTTTGAGATAGCTTATACCCCAGGCAAGTTTAATGTAGTGGAGGACGCGTTTATTAGGCAAAAGATGACCTTGAGTTCTCTATTCATAGAGAGGTGGAGCTTGGAGTATATATTGACTTTTTATTTTAAGCCATCTATAAATCTTACGCCTAGTTTGTTGGCATCATTGATAGTAAAACCTACTCTTATAGAGCTCATTGGATCCGCACAACGGGAGGACCAACGGTTGGTGGACATCTTGGATAGGCTTAGTGAAGGAGAAACCTCTACTCACCTAAGTAGATATTTTGTGGACAAAAAAGGGTGGCTACGACGAGACGGAAGGCTTTATGTTCCCCGAGTTAGGGATTTGTTGAGGATGGTTCTTGAGGAGGCACATCACTCTCGGATGACTATTTATCTGGGCGGTGGCAAGATGTACTGAGATATAAAGAGAGCTTTCCATTTTACTAGTACGAAGAAGGACGCGACCGAGTTTGTGGCCCAATGTTTGACTTGCCAGCTAGTGAAAGCTGAACAAAGGAAACCTGGAGGAATGCTTCAGCTCTTGGATGTCCGACGATGGAAGTGAAAGAGCGTCTCTATGGACTTTATTCATGGAATGCCCAGGTTGAGGATGGGCAACACCGATATATGGGTGATAGTAGACAGACTGACTAAAAGAACTCACTTTGTTCCTGTCAAGAGTTAGAGGACAGCGGCTTGGCTAGCATCAATATACCTTAGAGAAATAGTCCGGCTTCATGGGGTACCTTCCAATATAGTAAGTGAATGTGACCCCATTTTCACAAGTGAGTTTTGGAAGAGCTTGCAAGAGGCACTAGGTACACAATTACGATTGAGCATAGCATACCACCCTCAGACCGATGGACAGACTGAGAGGGTCAATAGGGTACTTGAGGATTTACTAAGACTGTGTATCCTAGACTTCAGAGGGACTTGGGAGAAGCATCTCTCGTTAGTTGAGTTTGCCAACAATAATAGATACCAATCAAGTATAGGCATGGCACCCTTCGAGGCACTTTATGGACGGCCTTGCAAATCGCCGACATGTTGGTGGGAGTCTACGGACAGACTTCTACTTGGACCTAAGATGATTTAAGAGACTTTTGAGAGGATTGATTTTATTCACCGATGGATGAAAGCAGCTCAGAATAGGCAGAAGACATATGTCGATAGATGTAATGCCCCACCCTAAGATCCACATTAATAAAGAGAATTACAAAGTAATTCCATCTGCTAATGCGGAGAATAAGGCTTGTTGGGGGCGACCAACTATACCTTGTTTTAGCTATATGATAGATGTGTCGATAATTGCTATCTATTTTAATTTTATTTTTTAAGTTAAGTGTATCGACATATCCAATAAATAATTAAAACAAGCTATAGATGGCTATGGATCTATCAGAACAAAATACCGCATCTAAATGGATATCTATGTCACCACTGAACAGTTACAAATATAATTACATTTACGTATACAATACATCACAATATAATAAAAATACTAAAATGAAGTGGTATGATGCCCATTCATTATATAAGAGGCACATAAAAAAACAATTCGACAACATCTCGTAAAGAAGCTATCAACCCCAAGAGAAAAACTCGATCTCATAAAGAAGCTTCATGAAACAGCTAAAAGCCAAAAGGGAGGCTGATAACTGAAACAAACTCGGTCTGACTCGAGTGAAAACACACGAATCAGGCGAGCTGAATTCATTAGTTAAATAGAACAATTGGTAATGAGAAGTAAAGGAAAGATATGGTGCCCTTTCACTCAAAAGGGTACCATTCCACAACAATGATTCACATTATAAGAAGGAATGATATCTCTTCTAGAGAAAAAGAAGAAATATCTAGGATATGGTCATACTCAAGTGACATAATCGTCACTTAATAAAAGATATTTCAACTAGTAGAATCTTAAAAGTAAGACTCAATCAGACTCGCTTTCGCCTTATGGGATGTGGATAAATACTTCAAAATAACTAAATATCTTCCTAGAAGAAAACATCAATACATCTATATATATCAAGAAAAAGTGTTCTTCGCACATAGTAACAAATGCAATGAATATGCCTCATCTCATCGGCATATTCTAAAGTATCACCAAGGGTGATATAAAACTCAGTCATAAAAAAATCATCATACTTATCAATATCTCCTCTCATCGATATGAATATAAATACATCATAAATCCATCGTTAAAACTCAACATATAAGAATCTCATAACCATTTATACCTCATCTCAACTGTATGAATATAAAACATCATAAGTCCATTATTAAAACCCAACATATAAGAATCTTCATAACCATTTATACCTCATCTCATCGGTATAAATATAAATACATCATAAATCCATCATTAAAACTCAACATAAAAGAATCTTCATAACCATTTATACCTCATCTCACCAGTATAAATCTAAACACATCTTAAATCCACTTGAAATCTCAAACTCATTTTTTTTACAGAAATCATCATAACTTGCATGGAGTACAAAACTTCTATTTTGAAATCACCAAAAAACCATCAATTTAATTAAGCCTTTATATTTCTCGAGGTAGTAATAAACATCATCATATAGTGGTGAAATCAAAACATTTAAAACATCATGAGAAAATGCATGTGCATTACATCTTGACTAGTACTATAATTTTCGGTACCATACATCGTGATGACTAAGGACACGAACATCATCATCATCATCATGACTATAGCCGAGAACATCGTGATGCCTATGAGTCACGAAACCCTGAGTAATAAACATCATGGTGATTGAAGTCACAAACATCGTGATGGCTATAGTCGTAAACATCATGATGACTCCAATCGAGTACTCGATTATAGTACTAGTAATCATCTTGAATGTGTCTTAATCTCTCGGATAGGAACCCATAAGGCATCAACGTATGTCTCGTATCATACGTCTGCACCTAACAGTTTACTAGCCATCAGTCGTTGCTACATTAGAAAACATCATAAACATCATCAAATATACACTACCTCATCTCATCGGCGAGTGTAAAGATACCAAACTCGTCTCACCTCTCTCTCTTTCCGACAAGTACTAAGGGACAATCAACTTGTCTCATCTTATCGACAAGTAAAAATCCATCATAAATATCAAAACATCAAAAATTCATAAACATTATGAACTCATAAACATCAAAATACCATGAATTTATCATATAATAGCTTTCCTCATCTCGATGGCAAGTTTACATTGCATCGTGGTTGGTTCATCATCGAGCATACTCCAATTGAGTAGTTCTAGAACCAATGGCCTTCGCCAAAATTGGCATCATCTCAAAACATCGCATCAAAAGGGTTTCAATTGTACAAGTATGGTATTAAGCAATACAGTAAAAACACATGTCCTATATCATGTATTTTTACTAAATCATTTAATTCTCATTCTTATACACTAAAATTCATGAAAATGAGCTAGAATATATTTATAATAATTCTGTAGAAAAAAATTTGGATTTTTAACAACTTTTAGGAAATTTTCATATAAGCTTTATAAGGAAAAATCCCATTTTTAAATATATTATCTATTTTTAAAATAAAAAATATTAATAATTAATTAAAGATCCCTTAAAATGACACAAAAACTTTTATTTTCCAAACCATGATTTTTGAGAAGTTTTCTATGTTTTACTTGAAATCAAAACCATCAAAATCTTCAAATATTGATATTAACCGATATTTAAATTTAAATAAAATTTAAAATCAGAATATCCTCAAAACCGAGATAATCAATTATCGGATATCATGTTATAAAATATATCATCAAACTTTTCAATTCAAACTTCAATTAACTTAAATTTACTAGCTAAGACCATTGAAGATTGCTGCAAAATAAAAAATAAAAATAAATTTTTTGCTTTTAGCCTACTTTAACGATAAGTTTAGCATATCAATACTACCCAAAAATTTATGAAATTTTGCACCAACAAACTTTAGCACATGGCAACAACACATCAAAATTTTACAGTATTTCGCTATAAAACGAGGAAGATACACATTTTCAAAAATTGCTCTTTTCGGACACAAATGAATTATGCTAAAAAAACTAGTTTTTAGCAAAATTTAGGGATATCTTTAGCATATCAAAAGCACTCAGAAATATAAGAAATATTGCTGCAACAAATTTCAACATATGGACTATAACATATTAAAATTTCGGACCAATTCGTTGTAAACTGAAAGAGTTATGATTTTTCGAACATATCACTTTTCAGCGAATAAAACAGAAAATGATTTTGGTTGAGTTCATGCAACGATTTGCTATATCAATGCAATCCAAAATTCAATGAAAATTTGCAGTAACATAACACAACCCAAATACTACAATATATAAAAAAAGTGGGAATAATTCGCTGCAAATCGAAGAAGCTGCGGTGGCTCAAAGTTGAGTCTTTGCTGAGTTTGCATAGCATAAACAACAAGATGATAAAACAACGTATTTCTTTACATACTAACAAAACAAAGCACAAAAACATTAATAAGATTAGAAAGTGTGAGTTAAACTCACCTTGATTATCAACAAGAATTAGCATGAATTTGAAAACAATTGAAGCTTTCGTCCTATCAAAATCTTGAGGCAACAAGAAAAAAGATATGCACATCAATTTAGTCAAAACTAGTAAGATTTTCGTCCCTAATACAGAGAGAAATTAATATAGCAAACCTACATATTTTCGAACGAAATTTTAACTAAAGGTGGGGATATGAGTTGAGATAAACATATCCAAATTTTAGAATTATATGATTTTTTTTACAATTATTTATGAATATTATACTAACCTGCGTTTTCAACCCAGATTTAACCCGAAAATTACTTGAAGAAAGAGGATGTTTGACACCTCAAACCTAAACCAGTTGCCACGAAAATTGGAGACAAGGTGTTGGAATGTATTAGAAAGAACATGAAAATTATTGGGATTTTATTTGATTTTTTGGGATTTTTAGAATGGATAGGGTTTTGGACATTGCCGTGAACTTTTGGAGCTTTGTCCCCTAAAATGATTTCTCAAGGAGAATGTATGTACCTTTCTACTCAGAAGGTTCTAGTGATGGATTTATGGATTTTAACATACCCATATAGCCCATTTCACATCCTTAACCAATTTTAGTTATTATGTAAGTATGTTTGCTCATTTTGTACATAGTTCACTCATTTTAACTCCTTTTTGAATGAAACAAATTGCGTTATGTTTATTTAGCAAAACAAACACGTTAACAATAACAATATTTTATTTTTCAACATTTTAAAATAAATTTTAAATCCTTTATTTAAACTATATTTTACAATATTGTCATTCAGGGCCAAAAATCACTAATTTGTCATATTTTCATCATAAAAAAATTATTTTCCACTTTCGAAACTTACACAAAAGTGTTTTAACACTTTTAAATACTAAAACATCATTTTTACATAATATTACATCTTTAAAATTCATTCACTTCTCATTGTTCCTTCTATTTTGCAACTGAAGACCTTTATTTGAAGATAATTCCAATATTAACAATTTGACTCAAATTAATTATCATTTTGTTTACTTCATGCCAAATCATGTAAGGTATCTAAAACTTTATTTCTCCAAAAATTTCTTAGATTTATTAAACATTTTAAAATCCAATTTATTGCCAATTACTATACCAAATTATAATCTTCGTTATAATTTAAAATAATAGTTGATTACAAGAAATCGGGTTATTACAGACTTCCCCCTTAATAAAATTGCATCCTCAAAATTCCTAGAGAAAAGTTTATACTCAACATCTTAATTTACTCATTTAAATGAAAGCCAGACAAAAACAAAACCGAAATTTCCTTATTTCTCATTCAAGACGGAGGAAGAAATGAAGATAATTACTTGATAATTCCATTAATTCTCCAAACATCTATATAGGATAAGCGGTTTCTAGAAATTTTCCAAGTGATATCTCAAAATTTTGATGGCATCTCACTTTAGTAAAAGAATATAAAAGACTCAAAATCAATCTAAAATGATAGATTGCTCAAAATTCCTCGACTTCATCCAAAACTCAATTCATCAAAGAGATTAGCAACCCATATTTTTATATTCTACAATGGAAAAATTATTATAATAAAAGAAAGAACACCAAAAAGGATAAAGAAACTCAAAAGAAGGTGGTTACTTTATAAGCCATTAACCTCATCGATCAGAATTCTGAAACACTCGATGGACTGCCCAACACGAAAGAAAATCATTTCTACAAAAGAAATTGTTTCTTATAGTTATCAATTTAGTTCTTATCTCAAAAATTAAAAACACAAAAAGAAATTGTCGTGATATTCTCGAAATTCTCAATTAAAAAAATTGTTAGAAAAGCTCGAATGTTCGTCATTTGCACCGTATTACTAACTACTAGGAGGATCTCTTGAGTACGAGATATGGTATAAACCATGTTATCTCCCGTTACTCATAATCTATGGAAGGTGACATAAGGTCAAGCAACAGTAATAACCCAACACCTCTCACATAATGAAAGAAGCCAATAAATTATAAAATAAAAGCTAACCGTGCTTGTTTTGGGGAACCCAACACCTCTCACAGATGTAATTAAAGTAAAATAAAAGCAACAGTAATAACCCAACACCTCTCACAGATGTAATTAAAGTAAAATAAGTCACTATAATCTATATACATCTGTGCAGGTGATTGTTTTGGGGAAGGGGTTGTACACATAATAACATCTAGGATAAATGCCATTTACAACCATGCTTATTATTAAACTTAAACCTGCTAAGTTAAACTTGTTAATTAATAAGCTAAAAGGTCCCACGTCTTGTTGTTATGTCAGGTTTTGTGATCCTTAAATCCTAGTTACTTTGGGGCACACGCTTAGGGGGTTTGGCATATGTCGAATTGTGTGGAATCCATATCAGTCAGTATCCCTGTTGGCATCTTCGTAGGGGCCTCGCACTAAGTACGGGCCAGGGCACACTTTACTGATCTGGATAGTAAGAGATTCAAAAGAGGAAGGTGGGTACGGGTGCGTTCCAGTGGAGTCATGAACGTGCATGGGTCTGAATGGGTAAGATAAGACACTTTAATGCCAGTAAAAAGGTCTATGTTCTATAAGTTGTCAGGTTAGGGACTGATACACCCTACTATCAGGGCTGGCACAGGATATTTACGTAGTAGGGAGACGATCGCATGGGTAGTAATTACGGTAAAACCTAATCTTGATTACTAGTGTTGGTGCATAAAACTTGTTCTTGAGATATAAATGAGAAGCTCATTTGATTCATACTTTACCTTGTTATCTCGTTTGCCTCGTACTTGTATATTTTACTGTACTTTCTCACCCAGTATTATTTATTTATCTTGATACCGCTTATCTTATGCTTATGCTAAAAGTCACCGGAGCTGGCCAGACTTTATGTCTGACCTATTTTGTTTTTCTTCTCTCTCTTCCTTTTCATCCCTCAGGTTCTTAGGGTGGTGCTAAGCAGTGATCGTGATTTTCATCTTGGATTCTTGGATTTCTGACTCTATGTATTGCTTTGACTTTTGCTCTACTTTGATATGGCTATTAAAGAGGGATGTGATTTTAAGATTTTGTACTCTAATAGTTTGTTTCATGGGACAGTTGGTTTTATCTATTGTTTTTGGTATTTTAGGAATATGTTAAAGTGATGTTGTAATTGGGATTTGAAATAATGGTTTTCATTTAATAATAAAAATTTCTTTCCGCTGCATATATTATTCTGTCTTGTGAAATTTAGTTACTGTATATTTGTTGCGCTTTACAGAACTTAATGCATCATCATATGGGTGAGAATAAAGGATGTGGGGTGTCACACTTGGAATCAAAGCTAAAGGTTACAAGGTCAGAGAAAAAGTTTTTAAAATGTTTCCAAGAGCAATGTATTTTCAACTAAAACCTATTTTCGAAAAACATATCCCCTCTTGTCATATACAGTATTCCTTCGATTCTCTTTTTGAATCCTTGTTTCTTCTTTTTAAGCATGTCTGGGGATCCTTATCTTCCTGAGGGCATTCCACTACTAACATGGTTTCATAGACATTTAGAGGCCACGACACATGTCGAAATACAAGGAGATGATCCACACCCAGTTGCAGCCGCAGTAGCTCCACCTCCTTCTATAGTCAACTTTTCTAAGCTTTGTAAGGATTTCCACGTAATAAGAGGCAAGCCGTGTTGTGGTACCGAGAGGTTTGTTGAGGCACCCAATTGGCTTAGGGAAATGGAGAATATGTTTGATCTTTTTGAGCTCGATGATAGAAGGAAGATATAGCTGGCCGCTTGGAAACTGAAGAATTAAGCTTCATAATGGTGGGAGATGACACAGGTGGGATAGCCAGTAGCTACTTGGGATGATTTCAGACAGAGGTTTGAGATGAAGTTCTTGTCTGAAGTAGAGGAAGGAATGCGAATGGAGAGATTTTTGGGTTCAAAACAAGGAAACATGTCAGTAAAAGAAAACGTTAACAACTTTAATCAGCTAGCAAGATTCGGTTTCGACTTGGTGAATACTCCCCATAAGAATGCTCTTAGAATCGCAAGAGGGTTGAACCAACCTCTCCAAGGACTAGCATTGTCACGTATCTCGATGGGAGCAACTTTTGAGAGGCTGGTTGACATGGCTTTGATGGACAAAGATAGTAAAGATGAGAAGAAAGAAGTACTGAGGAAGCACAACCCAAGACTGAGAAAAAGAAAGGGTGGCTTAAGAAGGGAGCACAAAATAAAGGAGGAAAGCCTGATAAGGATTAGATCAGGACAAATATTAAGTGTCATGGTAATTGAGCTTTAGGACATTTTGTGAAAGAATTTAGGAAGGTGAAGAAGGCTTGTTTCACTTGTGGTCAACTTGGACATTTCACTAAGCAATGCCCTAACAAGCAAGGACAAGGGGCATGATTGTCTGGAGGACAAGTGCATGCTCTTGAGGCTAGTGGACCGGATCGAGGTAGGAAAGTCACTGTCAAAGGTTTGATTTCCCTTTTTGACTATCCTATTAGGACTCTCTTTGATTCCGTGCTTCTCATTTATTTATATCCAATTTTGTGGTAGATAGTCTACACATTGATACTAGTATTGTTTCTGATCCATTGTAGTGTCAAATTCCATAGGAGGTACGACTCATCTTTCTATGATATGTCAAAGTTTGAGAATTTCTATCTTGGGCGTCGAGTTTGAATGCAACGCATATGTTCTTGTCTTTATGGGCTATGGGTTGATTCTAGGAATGGATTGGCTAGCCATATATGGTGTCATTCTAGATTGTGAAACGAGAGTCGTTAGGCTTTTGACATGCCAAGGGAGAACTCTTGAGATTTTGTGTGATCTATTGGGGTCTGTTATGCTCATTTTCCTAGATTCGCTTGATGCTTTGGTGGATGATATTCGATCAGTACCTATAGTCAGAGATTATCCGGATGTGTTTGATAAGTTTAGCATTACTTCCGAGGCATAAGATAGACTTCTGGATTTACTTGATAGAGAATGCGAAGCCAATCGCTTTACCAGTGCGCCACATGGCTCCAAGAAAAGGAAGGGAGCTCAGCAAGCAAGTAGGGGAGCTATTTGAGAAGGGATTCATCAGACAGAGCATATATGAGTGGGGACCTCCAGTCTAGGTGTGTCAATGGATCGGATTGGGTTGGGTCGGGTTCGGGTTGATTTTAAATGGGTCGGATCAACCCATGTATTAAACGGTCAGAAATAGCTCAGCCCGAATCTGACCCGTTTATAAACAGGTTGATCCGACCCGACCCGCGTAACCCGTTTAATTTGGCAGAGTCGGGTCGTAAATGGGTCATAAACGGGTTGGGTCGTAAATGGGTCGGGCCAACCCACATAAGGTATAAACGGGACATAAACGGGTCATAAACGGGTCAAATTCAGGCTCATAGGTCATAAACAGGTCATAAACGGGTCAAATTCTGGTTCACGAGTCAAATGGGTTGTAAACGGGCCGGGTCAACTCATATAAATATAAACGGGTTATAAACGGGTCAAATTCGGGTTAGCGGGTCAACCGAAACCCACCTGTTTATAATGGGTCAAATTCGGGTTGACCCGAAAATGACCCGCCAACTAAACGGGTCGAGTTAACCTGCTAGTTTCCGTGCGGGTTTCGGGTCGTGTAGGAAATTAATGGCCCTACTCAAGTCGTCTTTGCGACCAAGGCAGACTGTTCACTTTGTCTATGCGTGGACTAGGGCGTTGAATAAGCTTACCAAGAAGAACATGTACCCACTTCCAAGGATTAACAACTTGTTTGACCAACTTATAGGCACATCAGTTTCCTCACAAATGGATTTGGCCATGGAATTTCATCAGTTGAGAGTGGTCGAAGATAGCATTGATAAGACTGCTTTCAGAACTTCAGACGATTTCTTTAAGCGGTTGGTCATGCCTTTTGGGCTGACCAATGCACCCACATATTTTATGGACTTAATGAGTAGGGTGTTTAGGTAGTTTCTGAACAAGTTTGTGGTGGTCTTCGTGGATGGTATTCTGATCTTTTTAAGGAAGGAGAAAGAACATGTCATACACCTTGAGTCCACTATTCGTAAAGAGGTGGAGTTTGGAATATATACTAACTTTTGATTTTAAGCCATCTACGGATCTTACGCCTGGTTTGTTGGCTTCATTGACAGTATAGCCTACTCTTATGGAGCGCATTAGATCCACACAACGGGAGGACCAACAGGTAGTGGACATCTTGGACAGGCTCGGTGTAAGAGAGACCATTAGTCACCTAAGTAGATATTTTATGGACAAAAAATGGTGGCTGCGACGAGATGGAAGGCTTTGTGTTCCCCGAGTTAGGGATTTGTTGAGATAGCTCTTGAGGAGGCTAATCACACTCGGATGACTATCCATTCTGGCGATGACAAGATGTACCGAGATATGAAGAGAGTTTTCCACTGGACTGTTATGAAGAAGGACATGGTAGAGTTTATGGCCCGATGTTTGACTTTCCAGTGAGTGAAGACCAAACAAAGGAAACCTGGAGGAATGCTTCAACCCTTGATGTCCCATGATGGAAGTGGGATAGCGTCTCTATGGACTATATTGATGGACTGCCCAGGTCGAGGAAGGGCAACACTAATACTTGGATGATAATAGACAGACTGACCAAGAGCGCTCAAGTTGTTCCTGTCAAGAGCAAGAGGATAACAGCTTGGCTAGCATCGGTATACCTTAGAGAGATAGTATGACTTCATGGGCTACTTTCCAGTATAGTAAGTGACTGTGACCCCATCTTCACGAGTGGGTTTTGGAAGAGCTTGCAAGAGGCACTAGGTACGCGGTTATGATTGAGCATAGCATACCACCCAAAGATAGATGGACAGACTGAGAGGGTCAATAAGGTGCTTGAGGATTTACTAAGACTGTGTATCCTAGACTTCGGAGGGACTTGGGAAGAGCATCTCTCATTGGTTGAGTTTGCCTACAATAACAGTTACCAGTCAAGTATATTCATGACACCCTTCGAGGCATTTTATGGACGACCTTGCAGATTGCTGACATGCTGGTGGGAGTCTATGGACATGCTTCTACTAGGACCTAAGATGATTTGAGAGGCTTCTGAGAAGATTGATTTTATTCGCCGACAGATGAAAGCAGCCCAGGACAGGAAGAAGTCAGATGTCGAAAAGAGAAGGACTGATTTGGAATTTTAGGTAGGAGACATGGTCTTTATCAAGGTATCACCTCTTAGAAATGTTGTTCACTTTGGATCAGTAGGGAAGTTGGTGCCAATGTTTGTAGGACCATTCCCTATAGTTGAGAGGACAGGTCAGATGTCCTATAGGGTTAGACTACTAGAGAGGCTAGCCGAGTTCACAACGTGTTCCATGTTTCCCATTTGAGGAATTGTCTAACATGATACAACAGAGGTAGTGGAACCGAGCACGCTTGAGGAAGATGAGGTAGAGAAAGAGGCGTCAGTGAGGAATGTCCCTACTCATATTCTTATATCAGAGGTTAAGAAACCATGCAAAAACGAGATCATATTAGTGAAGGTGCAATGGGGAGAAGACCGCGACGATGTGACATGGAAATCCGAAGAAAAGATTCGCTCTTCTTACCCTTTTCTCTTTGAGAGTACATTCTTAATTTCATTTCCAAGCTTTTAAATTCGCATTTGTTTCTATCATTCGAATACGTTTATCCTATCGTTCGATTCTTCGATCCTTAAGTAGAAACCAATGTATGAAAACATGTGTTTGAGACATGTTATGGTTGACAGTTGCATGTGTTTGCTAGTGGTTGTCAATGGACGTATATACACACATCAGTCACTAGATCGACTCATGCACTTACATATTACATGTGGATGTGTGCGCATTTTAATTTTTCAATGGATGAAAATGGTTTAATCGTCACATGGATTTTGCATTTCGATGAATGGTTGTGCACATATATAGAACTTATATGTTGTATTAGGATCCTTTTTGCATACATATTGGATACATGGCACAAACATATATTATATTAAGGAGGTCAAATGATCAGTCGACCGCTTGATTTTGGCATTAGTGTAGGAACATATACATATAACACCCTTGTATATGTTCATGCAAGCATTAGAAATTATAAGGAAAATAGATGTCAGTGGTTGATGGATGAGTAGATGGTTGTAAAAATAATAACATTCTTCTTAACTTGGAAATTTTGGGAACGAAATCCTTTAAGGAGGGGAGAATGTAACACCCCATAATTTAATACACCATAATTACATAAGAAGGACAATAAAATGAATATTTATTAATTAAATATTCAGAATTGAGTAAATTCGACTTTATCGTTGCATTTCTCTCGAAATTCCGATTCAGATAGACCGCTGGTTTGCGTAAACCGAATAATATATGAAGAAGTTATAAGCTTATGAAGTTTAAACAGTATTTAAAATTCAAACAGAAAATTAATCGCAGGAACCAACGTAACTTGGCAACTCTCCTATAATCGGGTCAACCCCTGGGTCGACCTATGTTTAAAGGGGGTCGACCCATATACATGCAGGACAGGTTCAGGGCTTTGTATTTGGACTGTTTTGTTTGTTATATTCATTCGCTGATGTGTATGGCTGGATTTAAAAACATAATATCTAATGTTTTGAGATTGTCCTAGTTAATCTATAAATATGGTGGCTATCTCTCATTTCTCCTAGACACAAACATTCTTCATTCCTCTCTTCCTCTAAACCATGTTCTACAATTAATTAAGAAAAATAGGGAGATGCTGCTAGAAGGTAGATTTAAAAAGGATAACTTAAGTTTCTCTACAACAATTACTTTCTCAAAGACTATTTCTGAATATAGCCTACATCTCTATGAGTTCGAGTTATTTTCAGATCTGACATCTAAATTTTTTTATGGTAGTAAATAGTTTTGGATCTTGAATAAACAATACTTACAAGTTATTTTTTATATATGTTCTTTTACTGTCAATTTAGTTTTACTGCTAATATATTTTCATGTATACATTTGTCTTCCTATCCCCTTTCTATCTTTCATGTATTTACAGGCTTTTATATGCCTATTTTATACTTTTTGATTTTGATTTTGTTCTTCTCGTTCTTTCTTTTTTCTTTTATTTATGCTAAGCTTAAGCTATCGAGAGCCTAGGCCATTTCCGTTTAAAATTGCATATAATTGGAATAATTGAAATAGAAATGAAAAGGAGAAACTGGGGAATATTATTACTTGAGGACCTATGACTGTAAAATTTGGGGATTATAGTAAAAAGTAAAAATATGCAAACATGTTAATTACATTAGACTTAATTCAATATTAAGTAAAGAACATGTTATGAAAAATGTATTATTGGTGCAGAAAACATTTTCTTAGTGCAGAAAACTTTTTCTTGATATACTAGTAAAAAGGAAAAATAAGCAAACCAAATCTTGATATATTAAATAAAGAACATATAATAGTAAATAGAAAAAATATGCAAACCTAATCTTGATATACAAGTATTGGTGCAGAAAACTTTTTCTTGGGATATACATGAGAAGCATACTTGTTTTATACTTCACTTTGCTATCTCGTTTACCTCGTACTTATATATTTTACTGTACTTTCTAATCCAGTATTATTTATCTCTCTTGATACCACTTATCTTGTGCTTATGTTAACAATCACTTGAACTCGTTAGACTTTATGTCTGACCAATTTTGTTTTTCCTTCTCTCTATTCCTTTCCTCCCCTCGGGTTCTCAGGGTGGTGTTCATCAGTGATCGTGATTTTCAGCTTGGATTCTTGGATTTCTGACTCTATGTATTGCTTTGGCTTTTACTCTACTTTAATATGGCTATAAAATAGGATATACTTTTAAGATTTAATAGTCTGATCGTTTGTTTCATGAGATGATTGGTTTTATCTATTGTTTTGGTATTTGAGGAATATGACAAAGTGATGGTGTAATTGGGATTTGAAATAATGGTTTTCATTAAATAATTAAAATTTCTTTCCGCTGCATTTATTATTTTGTCTCATGGAATCTGGTTACTATATACTTATTGCGCTTCATAGAACTTAATGCATCCTCATACGAGTGACATTAAGGGATGTGGAGGGTTACAGTATTAAATGGTTGACCTACCTTGTTTGGGTATTAAGTTGTTAGGACTAGGTCCGCTCCTAAGGTTCACTCCTTAGTTTAGGACCCAAGTCATGGGATTCACCCTTACAAAGGTCTTAAATAGTCATTGGGTCCGTCTTTATCTTACAAGATATTAAATGGTCCTAATCGACGATAGCGTATAAATAGGGTAGTTCTCCAAGTAATGTCCGCTTCTTATCTAGGGGCTTAGGGAGGGCTGACATAGGGATGGTTTGAATAAATAGCCTAAAGGGACCACCGTCTAAGGGAAGTATTAAGTGACTAGGAGTCCACCCGTAGGGCAACAAGATAGTCCACCAGGAGGGTCTTAAATGAAGCTATGTTCCTATCTAAACCTGATATTAAGTGGTTGTTACTATTTCTCAAACTACATAGAAAGTATATTTATTTAATGACGTTGATATTACGAACGAGGTGTTAAGTGGCTAAGGGTCCGCTATGGGGTATTAAGTGACTATAGGAATGTCCACCCAAAGTAAATTAAGTAATGGCCTTAAGTGACTAGGTATAGCCCAACTCGTGGGGTATTAAATGACTATAAGAATGTCTGCCCTTGGATAAACATATAGGCCTTAAGTGACTGTAAGGTAGTTCTCCAAGTAATGTCCGCTTCTTATCTAGGGGCTTAGGGAGGGCTGACATAGGGATGGTTTGAATAAATAGCCTAAAGGGACCACCATCTAAGGGAAGCATTAAGTGACTAGGAGTCCACCTGTAGGGACAACAAGATAGTCCACCAGGAGGGTCTTAAATGAAGCTGTGTTCCTATCTAAACTTGATATTAAGTGGTTGTTACTATTTCTCAAACTACATGGAGAGTATATTTATTTAATGACGTTGATATTATGAACGAGGTGTTAAGTGGCTAAGGGTCCGCTATGGGGTATTAGGTTACTATTGGAATGTCCACCCATAATAAATTAAGTAATGGCCTTAAGTGACTAGGTATAGCCCGACTCGTGGGGTATTAAATGACTATAAGGATGTCTGCCCTTGGATAAACATATAGGCCTTAAGTGACTGTAAGGATGTCCGCCTTAGATATTCAGTTGTGTGTATGTTTGTTTGCATGAGCATAACACGAAGGATTTACACTACCAAATATAGGTAATAACCATTCCTAAACTTATGATTTTCATTCACCATAACTTTACGTTCCAACCTCCCTCCTCTTAACATAAACAAATTAGTAGGTAGGCATATATGGATTAGTGATGAGTAGTGATGCCATGGAGATGGAGTCCTACGAAGAAGGCTTTAGTAATTTTATGGCAGTACCAGTATTATTATCATGTTGTATTTGGATAGTTATTGATGTACTTTTATCTATTGTTATTCGGACTTGTTGTGTCTGACATTTATGACAGTTTTATTTATGGTACGTCTATTTTGGTATATTATATATTATCCCTTCCGCTGTGTGAGACTCTGATTTCATTTAGATTGCTCTATGATATCTGTTGGTAGTATTTCCTTATACGAACCAACGATCCATTTAAAATGGTTCTAAGTTCTGATGGGCCTTTTTTGGTTCAGGATTTAGGCCTATTCCGGACCAGTTATTACATTTGGTATCAGAGTATAGGTTATCCGATTACGGGGAAATATATGCAAGAGTGACATATTTGTTATTTGAAAAGTGGGGTGTTACATTTGGTATCAGAGCAGAAGGTTACCAGAATGGGCAAAAGTTTTTTTAAAAAAAAACCTTCTGAAAACTTTTTGAAAAACTGTTTACAAAGAAGCATTTTTCAAGAAAATTTTGTTTTTAAAGGCTATTCCCCAAAAGCCATTAGCACCATCCTTTGTTTTGAACCTCTTTTCCTTTCTTTCCTCCATCTGTAGTCATAGTAGTTTTAACTACGACTAATCCTTGTCTAGCTACGTAAGTGTTTTCCCGTGCGATGGAGGAAGTTCTCAAGAGACCTGTTACCGAAGTTATAAGAAGGGATAATAAGAGCAAGGATAAAGGACACGAGCTTAAGAATAAGCAACTTGTTGGTATGGCTTGATCCACAAAGGAAGATAAGGACAAGATCAACGAGAAGCGACAGTGAAATGAGTTCCAACTCATACCTTGGAAATAGGAATCAAGGAGCTACGAAATCATGAAGTCAAAGGCGGTCAAGGCACAATGGAATTAAGCTCATGGAAATGCGTCTTAGACACGCGCATCATGTCTCTTTTTAAGAGTATATCTTTGATCCTTGGTTCACATGTAGAGCTTACTTGCGTGCTATCGCTTGGTGGATATCCTCTCGGTCCTGTTTCTGTTACAAATCCTGTAAGGAGTTTGTCTTGTTTATCTCCTCGATCTTATCTTGGGAACCTTAGGTCGGACTCTATGGATGTAAACATGTATTTGAAACATGTTATGATTGATATGGTTGCAAATGGTTGCAAGTGGTTGCTCGTGGATGCGCGAATACACATTAGGTACTAGATTGACGCGGTCACGTATCATGTTGCATATGCACGAGTATTTATACTTGTTTGTGGATGAAATTGAATGTGTTATCATGCGGATTTTGCATATGAATGAATGTTTGTGCTCGCATATAGTACTTATATGACTAGGACTATTTGCATACATGTTGGACTCATGGCACTAAAATATATTTTGCATTAGAAAGATCATTCAGGCCTGATCATTAGCATTAACTAAGGAGCATACACACACACGTTTTGCATATGTTCAAATGGCATTAGAAATCGTCTAAGGACAATGGTTGCCTATGGATGATGTTTTGAGTAGATGGATGATGGATGGTAGGATGCGTTCTTCCTAACTTGGAGATTTCGGGGACGAAATCCTTAAAGGAGGGGAGAATGTAACAACCCGAATTTTAACAACGTGTTAAGACAAGAATCAAGGCAGAATTAAATGTTAAAATCTGAATCAGGGAAAAGGGGTTGCGCCATTGCGTTCGTCTCGGAAAAATACGCGAAATAGAGTCTGAAATTTCGTAAATCGGAGTCCGTATGACCAAGATATGGCCTCGCAAAGTTTCACGAAAAATTCAAATTCGAAAACAGATTCAAAATTTTCAAAATTCAGAGTAGGCGGGAAAAATCCCGCCCAGGCAGGTCGATAGGGGGGTCGACACTAGGGTCGACCTCCCCCCCAACCAGGTCGACTCTAGAGTCGACCTGGGGGTCGACCTGGGTGTCGACCTCCCTGGTCGGCCAGGTCGGCCTGGTGCACCTGTTTTGGCTCCTGGGTCATGTTTTGGAGGCTTGTGACGATTTTTGAGGGCTTGGATCTATCCTAGGGTTAATCTAACGGCCTAAACTACTCCTAATCTCTATAAAAAGACCCCTAAGCCTACCCTAAACCCTCACAAATCACTCATGCCACGAAGTGCTGCCCAAATGCTAAGTGATCATGGCCTCCATCTCCAATTCCTAGAGACTATGCATTCAAATCGGGTTCAAATCAAAAGGTGCAAGCTTTCTACACCAAATCGAGGAGGGATCAACGTTGCTACGCAAATTCCGTGATGATTCTTCGACAAAGGAGCCACCTTTCTTCGTCAAGATGGTGCATGATCCTTTCCTAAGCCTCGCTATGTAAGTTCTAGCTACTTCTAGATCTAAACGGTAGTCTTAATGATGGCATGGAATAAAACGAGATTAAACTAAGTATGCTAGCCTATATGAACCTTGTCATGCCTATTTTGCTTGAACCTTTGACTTTTGGCTATGCTTAGTGACTAGATCATGCTATTCATGTTATGATTAACCTAGTTTACCTTGCAAGTTTGAATCTTTATCTATGGAATGCTAGCACGAACCTTTGGGAACCATTTGACTTGTGAAACATTGGCAAAGATTTGACTTTGGGGCTTATGCATGTAAATGAACCCAAACCCCTTATGAAACTATGCATGCATGTGGCCAAAAACCGCTTATGAAACTATGCATGCTTGTGGCCAAATTCCCTTATGATACTATGCATGCTTGTGGCCAAATTCCCTTATGATACTATGCATGTTTGTGGCCAAATTCCCTTATGATACTATGCATGTTTGTGGCCAATATGTTGGCATAATACCCTACTATGTGACTCGCTTCCACTTGGGTTGGAAATACGTTTGGGTAGCTTAGGAAAAACGTGGGTATGACATGAAAAACTTGACATGGGGCTTACATGAGAACATGACATTCATGATACATTTAAATATGGTCATGACACGTGGGAAAACATGGAACTTGAACTAGACATGGGTGGGTTGTAAATGTAAAAAAGACACTAGACCAAACATGAAAGTGGCCAACCCGAGGTTGGGTTGAGTTTGTAGCATAAATCTACCCGGACCCGCCCGGCTTAACTAGTGGCTACAAACAATAGTATCCAATGTGAGAAGTTGGTCATGTCGCGCTTAAGACCCGAGGTTAGACTAGGTTGTGGTGTAAATCTACCCGGACCCGCCCGGCTTAACTAGTAACCACAACAAGGTCTAATGTGAGAGGTTGAGAGTGCATTAATTAAATTAATGCCACATGATAAGGTTAAGTAAATTTGACTAATGACACTTAACCGATATGACACGAATGGGTAGGTTAAGTGGGACCGGGCTTGATTTCTTAATGACTCTTAACCATACAAGACAATTAGGGGATGGGGTTAAGTAATTTACGCTTAACTAATCCGACTTGTTAATTAGATGGGGTTAAGTAATCCACACTTAACTAATCTAAACACGGTAAATTCGATGAGGTTAAGTAATCCACACTTAACTAATCTAAACACGGTAAATTCGATGAGGTTAAGTAATCCGTACTTAACTAATCTAACACGGTAATTAGATGGGGTTAAGTAACTTAGACTTAACTAATCTAAAACACGGTAATTAGATGGGGTTAAGTAACCTTCACTTAACTAATCTAAAAACGGTAATTCGATGGGGTTAAGTTAAACACTTAACCAATCTAAACTTGGTAATTCAATGAGGTTAAGTAACCAATACTTAACCAACTTAACACGGTAATTTAATGGGGTTAAGTAACTTATACTTAACCAATTATACATGATGATTTGATGAGGTTAAGTAACCTATACTTAACCAATCTAATAGGTGGACCTGATAGGGTTAAGTCACAAGGCCTTTTAAAATTAATTGTAATACGATTAGTGGATGGGGTTAAGCTAACCCATACTTAACCAATCCGACTCGATAATCTGATGGGATTAAGATAATCTATGCTTAATCAATCTAACATGATAATCTGATAGGGTTAAGACAAATAAATACTTAACCAATTTGACTTGATAGGGTTAAGTCATGAGCTTCTTGGTACACTTAACCAACTTGTAGGGCTAAGCCTTGAACTTGAGTACTTAGCCAATCTTGACATGATTCGTAGGCGGGTTAAGTCATGAACTTGGATAACAACACTTAACCCATTTGACAAAACCCTAGCTCAGGGGACTAGGTTGGAAATCGTAGTTAACAAGGATAGCGGAAAGAGGAGCTATGTGGTAAACCTTAGTTAAGGGTAACTAAGTAATAATTCTTAGCTAAGGACATGGGACTAGTTCATAAAGAGATGAGTACCCTGATATGGTAGGTCATCGCTTAGTATACGAGGAGGAGCAACTTATCTAACTTGGATAAAAAGCTCCAGCGAACTGGGTGACGAAGCGGTAGCTTCGGGGTATGTAAGGGTACTCTTGGTATCCCTCTGTGAGGTGGCAGGTGGTCCATGAAACCCGACCTCACAGAGGTTAAGGTCTGCGATAGAAGAGCCAAGAGTATGCCTTGGTTGCTATGCGAGCGACCTAAAGACTGGGATGGATTAGCGTGGAGTCGACGATACTTGATTTTTCCCTGGATAGCACGTCGCCGACTACCTACCATCTTTAGTCAATCGTGCGCGAACGGAAAGGCAGAGAACTCCCAACAGACCATGTTCTTGCTATCGAGTCATGGGTGAGGTTGGCCCATAGGAAAGTGGGGCTAGAGTGGGGCCGGGATGTAGTTCTCATACATGATTTTTCTAGGATTGCCTTTCAGTAGTTGAGGGAGGGGTCGCGTGGGACCATAGCCACGGATACAAAAACAGACCTTGATATCTGCATTAGCAGACGACTTAAAGCTCCCGGCCGAGTTCCGTATTTCTTGATTTGCCCTGGCACGGAACTCGAATGGCACATTGAGGTACATGTGCGTCTAGACATGGAAAACGATTCACGATGCATACGTGGGATAAAGGGCGCGGTTGACCGGTGGCATAATCCCTAGTGGCCCTAGGTGGCCTGAACCCAAACCGAGACACGGGAACGTTCATTAGGTAGCATAATCCCTAGTGGTCCTATGTGGCATAAATCCTTAGTGGACACACGATAGTTCATGGTAAGAAAACATAACTAGATCAAGGGTAGCATTCCAAAACAACTTCGAGGATAAAATGGTACTACGTTGAGAAAGCCCGTACGGCCTACGGCAAAGGACTGAACTTATACATGGAAAGAAACATACGAGTTGGGAAAACCTACATATGCTATATATTAGGTTGACATGGACCATTACATGACATTGGGCAAGGGACATTCATAGTTAACACATGACGTGGGTTGGGATACTAGTACGAGAGGTGCAGAGCAAATATACATGATAGATACCGTGGGATGTTATACATGATTGATACCTTGTGATAGTATACTTGATAGAAACCTGACGATGTGATACCTTGATTCTTGACACCGTAGTTTATCATGATACCTTAGTTTATCTTGCTACAGTAGTTCATCCAGTTATCTTGGTTTAGCTTATCTATCATGTCGTCATCCTTATGTTTACCTTCAGTTTATGCATGTCATGTTACCTTTACCTGTTTCTATACTGGAAGTAGATAGGACTTACCAGCCTTTATGACTGACCCCGTTTTCTTTTGCCTCTTTGTCTTCCGTTTCCCCCCCAGGTTTTCAGGAAGGAAACACTGTTATTTAGTTCGGACTTCCTCTGCTTGAAGGTCAACCTGCATGGCTTGGACTTTTCTTGGCTATGGCTACCTTACTGTTTTATTTGGGGAATAATTTATGAAAAGGTTTTGTGCTTCTTTACTATTGCGAGACAGGTTTTGATGTATTCTGATGTAAAAAGGCTTTAGACCTTATTTTATAAGGTAATGAAATTTGTTTTACTTCCGCTGTTTTATATATATGTTCTGTCTTGTAATATTTCTGTGCATGTTTACCTCGATAATGCTTCACCAAACCTAGTGCATTCCCTTTGTGAGTGACCCTAGCGGAGGTGGGGTGTTACATTTGGTATCAGAGCAGAAGGTTACCAAACTGGGCAAAAGTTTTTTTAAAAAAAAAAACCTTCTGAAAACTATTTGAAAAACCGTTTACAAAGAAGCATTTTTCAAGAAAATTTTGTTTTTAAAGGCTATTCCCCAAAAGCCATTAGCACCATCCTTTGTTTTGAACCTCTTTTCCTTTCTTTCCTCCATCTGTAGTCACAGTAGTTTTAACTGTGACTAATCCTTGTCTAGCTACGTAAGTGTTTTCCCGTGCGATGGAGGAAGTTCTCGAGAGACCTGTTACCGAAGTTATAAGAAGGGATAATAAGAACAAGGATAAAGGACACGAGCTTAAGAATAAGCAACTTGTTGGTATGGCTTGATCCACAAAGGAAGATAAGGACAAGATCAGCGAGAGGGCAATTGTATGCTCTCATTTCTAGCGTACCTAAGAGGAATGGTACCGTTTCTATTAAAGGCTTAGCCTTTCTTTTCTGTCGTCCCGTCTAGACTTTGTTTTGATCATCCCATTATTGAAGTCTGCCTCGATAGTTAAGTCTCTGCACCTTAGTACTAGCATGGTAGAAGAACCCACTTTCGTCCCAAAAATCTGGTTGAAGAGTCGATCCATTTATTCATGACTTGTTTGGAATTGAGAGTGTAAATGCCAAGTGTTGAGATTAGAAGCAATGCTTCTATTGTTGAGTTATGGATGGATTCTAGGGATGAAGTGGTTATCCAGTTAGGGATACCATTCTCGGTTTTGGAAAGAGGGTAGTTAGACTCTTGACTTGCTTTGGTAATACCTTCGAAGCCTCGTATAACCTTTTGGGTTTTGTCATGGTTAGTTACCTAGAATCTCTTGATGCATTTATCGGAAATCTCTGATCCGATCGAGTAACGTTCGCCAATAAGGCGGATGGTTCATTCCGCTTAAGCATGGGTTATAGGAACCACCCTAGTAAGTGCACGTGGTAACATGGATTGGCATCGGTAAACGAGATCTAGAATTCACTAGTGAATTTTGGAGAGCTTGCATGAGTACGCAGATATGTTTGAACCGAGCATACTAGGGAAAGAATAAGTGAAAGTGAAACGAGAAGCGATAGTGAAATGAGTTCCAACTCATACCTTGGAAATAGGAATCAAGGAGCTACGAAATCATGAAGTCAAAGGCGGTCAAGGCACAATGGAATTAAGCTCATGGAAATGCGTCTTAGACACGCGCATCATGTCTCTTTTTAAGAGTATATCTTTGATCCTTGGTTCACCTGTAGAGCTTACTTGCGTGCTATCGCTTGGTGGATATCCTCTCGGTCCTGTTTCTGTTACAAATCCTGTAAGGAGTTTGTCTTGTTTATCTCCTCGATCTTATCTTGGGAACCTTAGGTAGGACTCTATGGATGTAAACATGTATTTGAAACATGTTATGATTGATATGGTTGCAAATGGTTGCAAGTGGTTGCTCGTGGATGCGCGAATACACATTAGGTACTAGATTGACGCGGTCACGTTTCATGTTGCATATGCACGAGTATTTATACTTTTTTATGAATGAAATTGAATGTGTTATCATGCGGATGTTGCATATGAATGAATGTTTGTGCACGCATATAGTACTTATATGACTAGGACTATTTGCATACATGTTGGACTCATGGCACTAAAACATATTTTGCATTAGAAAGATCATTCAGGCCTGATCATTAGCATTAGCTAAGGAGCATATACACACACGTTTTGCATATGTTCATATGGCATTAGAAATCATCTAAGGATAATGGTTGCCTGTGGATGATGTTTTGAGTAGATGGATGATGGATGGTAGGATGCGTTCTTCCTAACTTGGAGATTTCGGGGACGAAATCCTTAAAGGAGGGGAGAATGTAACAACCCGAATTTTAACAACGTGTTAAGACAAGAATCAAGGCAGAATTAAATGTTAAATTCTGATCAGGGAAAACAGGTTGCGCCATTGCGTTCGTCTCGGAAAAATACGCGAAATAGAGTCCGAAATTTCGTAAATCGGAGTCCCTATGACCAAGATATGGCCTCGCAAAGTTTCACGAAAAATTCAAATTCGAAAACAGATTCAAAATTTTCAAAATTCAGAGTAGGCGGGAAAATCCCGCCCAGGCAGGTCGACAGGGGGGTCGACACTAGGGTCGACCTCCCCCCCAACCAGGTCGACTCTAGAGTCGACCTGGGGGTCGACCTGGGTGTCGACCTCCCTGGTCGGCCAGGTCGGCCTGGTGCACCTGTTTTGGCTCCTGGGTCCTGTTTTGGAGGCTTGTGACGATTTTTGAGGGCTTGGATCTATCCTAGGGTTAATCTAACGACCTAAACTACTCCTAATCTCTATAAAAAGACCCCTAAGCCTACCCTAAACCCTCACAAATCATTCATGCCATGAAGTGCTGCCCAAATGCCAAGTGATCATGGCCTATATCTCCAATTCCTAGAGACTATGCATTCAAATCGGGTTCAAATCAAAAGGTGCAAGCTTTCTACACCAAATCGAGGAGGGATCAACGTTGCTACGCAAATTCCGTGATGATTCTTCGACAAAGGAGCCACCTTTCTTCGTCAAGATGGTGCATGATCCTTTCCTAAGCCTCGCTATGTAAGTTCTAGCTACTTCTAGATCTAAACGGTAGTCTTAATGATGGCATGGAATAAAACGAGATTAAACTAAGTACGCTAGCCTATATGAACCTTGTCATGCCTCTTTTTCTTGAACCTATGACTTTTGGCTATGCTTAGTGGCTAGATCATGCTATTCATGTTATGATTAACCTAGTTTACCTTGCAAGTTTGAATCTTTATCTATGGAATGCTAGCACGAACCTTTGGGAACCATTTGACTTGTGAAACATTGGCAAAGATTTGACTTTGGGGCTTATGCATGTAAATGAACCCAAACCCCTTATGAAACTATGCATGCTTGTGGCCAAAAACCCCTTATGAAACTATGCATGCTTGTGGCCAAATTTCCTTATGATACTATGCATGCTTGTGGCCAAATTCCCTTATGATACTATGCATGTTTGTGGCCAAATTCCCTTATGATACTATGCATGTTTGTGGCCAATATGTTGGCATAATACCCTACTATGTGACTCGCTTCCACTTGGGTTGGAAATACGTTTGGGTAGCTTAGGAAAAACGTGGGTATGGCATGAAAAACCTGACATGGGGCTTACATGAGAACATGACATTCATGATACATTTAAATATGGTCATGACACGTGGGAAAACATGGAACTTGAACTAGACATGGGTGGGTAGTAAGTGTAAAAAAGACACTAGACCAAACATGAAAGTGGCCAACTCGAGGTTGGGTTGAGTTTGTAGCATAAATCTACCCGGACCCGCCCGGCTTAACTAGTGGCTACAAACAATAGGATCCAATGTGAGAAGTTGGTCATGTCGCGCTTAAGACCCAAGGTTAGACTAGGTTGTGGTGTAAATCTACCCGGACACGCCCGGCTTAACTAGTAACCACAACAAGGTCTAATGTGAGAGGTTGAGAGGGCATTAATTAAATTAATGCCACATGATAAGGTTAAGTAAATTTGACTAATGACACTTAACCGATATGACACGAATGGGTAGGTTAAGTGGGACCGGGCTTGATTTCTTAATGACTCTTAACCATACAAGACAATTAGGGGATGGGGTTAAGTAATTTACGCTTAACTAATCCGACTTGTTAATTAGATGGGGTTAAGTAATCCACACTTAACTAATCTAAACACGGTAAATTCGATGAGGTTAAGTAATCCACACTTAACTAATCTAAACACGGTAAATTCGATGAGGTTAAGTAATCCGTACTTAACTAATCTAACACGGTAATTAGATGGGGTTAAGTAACTTAGACTTAACTAATCTAAAACACGGTAATTAGATGGGGTTAAGTAACCTTCACTTAACTAATCTAAACACGGTAATTCGATGGGGTTAAGTTAAACACTTAACCAATCTAAACTTGGTAATTCAATGAGGTTAAGTAACCAATACTTAACCAACTTAACACGGTAATTTAATGGGGTTAAGTAACTTATACTTAACCAATTATACATGATGATTTAATGAGGTTAAGTAACCTATACTTAACCAATCTAATAGGTGGACCTGATAGGGTTAAGTCACAAGACCTTTTAAAATTAGGCTTAACCATTGTAATACGATTAGTGGATGGGGTTAAGCTAACCCATACTTAACCAATCCGACTCGATAATATGATGGGATTAAAATAATCTATGCTTAATCATTCTAACATGATAATCTGATAGGGTTAAGATAAATAAATACTTAACCAATTTGACTTGATAGGGTTAAGTCATGAGCTTCTTGGTACACTTAACCAACTTGTAGGGCTAAGCCTTGAACTTGAGTACTTAGCCAATCTTGACATGATTCGTAGGCGGGTTAAGTCATGAACTTGGATAACAACACTTAACCCATTTGACAAAACCCTAGCTCAGGGGACTAGGTTGGAAATCGTAGTTAACAAGGATAGCGGAAAGAGGAGCTAAGTGGTAAACCTTAGTTAAGGGTAACTAAGTAATAATTCTTAGCTAAGGACATGAGACTAGTTCATAAAGAGATGAGTACCCTGATACGGTAGGTCATCGCTTAGTATACGAGGAGGAGCAACTTATCTGACTTGGATAAAAAGCTCCAGCGAACTGGGTGACGAAGCGGTAGCTTCGGGGTATGTAAGGGTACTCTTGGTATCCCTCTGTAAGGTGGCAGGTGGTCCATGAAACCCGGCCTCACAGAGGTTAAGGTCTGCGATAGAAGAGCCAAGAGTATGCCTTGGTTGCTATGCGAGCGACCTAAAGACTGGGATGGATTAGCGTGGAGTCGACGATACTTGATTTTGCCCTGGATAGCACGTCGCCGACTACCTACCATCTTTAGTTAATCGTGCGCGAACAGAAAGGCAGAGAACTCCCAACAGACCATGTTCTTGCTATCGAGTCATGGGTGAGGTTGGCCCATAGGAAAGTGGGGCTATAGTGGGGCTGGGATGTAGTTCTCATACATGATTTTTCTTGGATTGCCTTTCAGTAGTTGAGGGAGGGGTCACGTGGGACCATAGCCACGGATACAAAAACAGACCTTGATATCTGCATTAGCAGACGACTTAAAGCTCCCGACCGAGTTCCGTATTTCTTGATTTGCCCTGGCACGGAACTCGGATGGCACATTGAGATACATGTGCGTCTAGACATGGAAAACGATTCACGATACATACGTGTGATAAAGGGCGCGGTTGACCGGTGGCATAATCCCTAGTGGCCCTAGGTGGCCTGAACCCAAACCGAGACGCGGGAACGTTCATTAAGTAGCATAATCCCTAGTGGTCCTAGGTGGCATAAATCCTAAGTGGACACGCGATAGTTCATGGTAAGAAAACATAACTAGATCAAGGGTAGCAGTCCAAAACAACTTCGAGGATAAAATGGTACTACGTTGAGAAAGCCCGTACGGCCTACGACAAAGGACTGAACTTATACATGGAAAGAAACATACGAGTTGGGAAACCCTACATATGCTATATATTAGGTTGACATGGACCATTACATGACATTGGGCAAGGGACATTCATAGTTAACACATGACGTGGGTTGGGATACTAGTACGAGAGGTGCAGAGCAAATATACATGATAGATACCGTGGGATGTTATACATGATTGATACCTTGTGATAGTATACTTGATAGAAACCTGACGATGTGATACCTTGATTCGTGACACCGTAGTTTATCATGATACCTTAGTTTATCTTGCTACAGTAGTTCATCCAGTTATCTTGGTTTAGCTTATCTATCTTGTCGTCATCCTTATGTTTACCTTCAGTTTATGCATGTCATGTTACCTTTACCTGTTTCTATACTGGAAGTAGATAGGACTTACCAGCCTTTATGACTGACCCCATTTTCTTTCGCCTCTTTGTCTTCCGTTCCCCCCCCCCAGGTTTTCAGGGAGGAAACACTGTTATTTAGTTCGGACTTCCTCTGCTTGAAGGTCATCCTGCATGGCTTGGACTTTTCTTGGCTATGGATACCTTACTGTTTTATTTAGGGAATAATTTATGAAAAGGTTTTGTGCTTCTTTCCTATTGCGAGACAGGTTTTGATGTATTCTGATGTAAAAAGGCTTTAGACCTTATTTTATAAGGTAATGAAATTTGTTTTACTTCCGCTGTTTTATATATATGTTCTGTCTTGTAATATTTCTGTGCATGTTTACCTCGATAATGCTTCACCAAACCTAGTGCATTCCCTTTGTGAGTGACCCTAGCGGAGGTGGGGTGTTACAGTGATGTTGTAATTGGGATTTGAAATAATGGTTTTCATCTAATAATAAAAATTTCTTTCCGCTGCATATATTATTCTGTCTTGTGAAATTTAGTTACTGTATATTTGTTGCGCTTTACAGTGCATCATCATATGGGTGACAATAAAGGATGTGGGGTGTCACACTTGGAATCAAAGCTAATGGTTACAAGGTCAGAGAAAAAGTTTTGAAAATGTTTCCAAGAGCAAAGTATTTTCAACTAAAACCTATTTTCGAAAAACATATCCCCTCTTGTCATATACAGTATTCCTTCGATTCTCTTTTTGAATCCTTGTTTCTTCTTTTTTAAGCATGTCTGGTGATCCTTATCTTCCTGAGGGCATTCCACTACTAACATGGTTTCATAGACATTTAGAGGCCACGACACATGTCGGAATACAAGGAGATGATCCACACCCAGTTGCAGCCGCAGTAGCTCCACCTCCTCCTATAGTCAACTTTTCTAAGCTTTGTAAGGATTTCCATGTAATAAGAGGCAAGCCGTGTTGTGGTACAGAGAGGTTTGTTGAGGCACCCAATTGGCTTAGGGAAATGGAGAATATGTTTGATCTTTTTGAGCTCGATGATAGAAGGAAGATATAGCTGGCCGCTTGGAAACTGAAGAATTAAGCTTCATAATGGTGGGAGATGACACAGGTGGGATAGCCAGTAGCTACTTGGGATGATTTCAGATAGAGGTTTGAGATGAAGTTCTTGTCTGAAGTAGAGGAAGGAATGCGAATGGAGAGATTTTTGGGTTCAAAACAAGGAAACATGTCAGTAAAAGAAAACGTTAACAACTTTAATCAGCTAGCAAGATTCGGTTTCGACTTGGTGAATACTCCCCATAAGAACGCTCTTAGAATCGCAAGAGGGTTGAACCAACCTCTCCGAGGACTAGCATTGTCACGTATTTCGATGGGAGCAACTTTTGAGAGGCTGGTTGACATGGCTTTGATGGACAAAGATAGTAAAGATGAGAAGAAAGAAGTACCGAGGAAGCACAACCCAAGACTGAGAAAAAGAAAGGGTGGCTTAAGAAGGGAGCACAAAATAAAGGAGGAAAGCCTGATAAGGATTAGATCAGGACAAATATTAAGTGTCATGGTAATTGAGCTTTAAGACATTTTGTGAAAGAATTTAGGAAGGTGAAGAAGGCTTGTTTCACTTGTGGTCAACTTGGACATTTCACTAAGCAATGCCCTAACAAGCAAGGACAAGGGGCATGATTGTCTGGAGGACAAGTGCATGCTCTTGAGGCTAGTGGACCGGATCGAGGTAGGAAAGTCACTGTCAAAGGTTTGATTTCCCTTTTTGACTATCCTATTAGGAATCTCTTTGATTCCGTGCTTCTCATTTATTTATATCCAATTTTGTGGTAGATAGTCTACACATTGATACTAGTATTGTTTCTGATCCGTTGTAGTCTCAAATTCCATAGGAGGTATGACTCATCTTTCTATGATATGTCAAAGTTTGAGAATTTCTATCTTGGGCGTCGAGTTTGAATGCAACGCATATGTTCTTGTCTTTATGGGCTATGGGTTGATTCTAGGAATGGATTGGCTAGCCATATATGGTGTCATTCTAGATTGTGAAACGAGAGTCGTTAGGCTTTTGACATGCCAAGGGAGAACTCTTGAGATTTTGTGTGATCTATTGGGGTCTGTTATGCTCATTTTCCTAGATTCGCTTGATGCTTTGGTGGATGATCTTCGATCAGTACCTATAGTCAGAGATTATCCGGATGTGTTTGATAAGTTTAGCGTATTACTTCCGAGGCATAAGATAGACTTCTGGATTTACTTGATAGAGAATGCGAAGCCAATCGCTTTACCAGTGCGCCACATGGCTCCTAGAAAGGGAAGGGAGCTCAGCAAGCAAGTAGGGAAGCTATTCGAGAAGGGATTCATCAGACAGAGCATATATGAGTGGGGACCTCCAGTCTAGGTGTGTCAATGGATCGGATTGGGTTGGGTCGGGTTCGGGTTGATTTTAAATGGGTCAGATCAACCCATGTGTTAAACAGTCAGAAATAGCTCAACCCGAATCTGACCCGTTTATAAACAGGTTGATCCGACCCGACCCGCGTAACCCGTTTAATTTGGCAGAGTCGGGTCGTAAATGGGTCATAAACGGGTTGGGTCGTAAATGGGTCGGGCCAACCCACATAAGGTATAAACGGGACATAAACGGGTCATAAACGGGTCAAATTCAGGTTCATAGGTCATAAACAGGTCATAAACGGGTCAAAGTTTGGTTCACGAGTCAAACGGGTTGTAAACGGGCCGGGTCAACTCATATAAATATAAACGGGTTATAAACGGGTCAAATTCGGGTTAGCGGGTCAACCGAAACCCACCTATTTATAATGGGTCAAATTCGGGTTGACCCGAAAATGACCCGCCAACTAAACGGGTCGAGTTAACCTGCTGGTTTCCGTGCGGGTTTCGGGTCGTGTAGGAAATTAATGGCCCTACTCAAGTCGTCTTTGCGACCAAGGCAGACTGTTCACTTTGTCTATGCGTGGACTAGGGCGTTGAATAAGCTCACCAAGAAGAACAGGTACCCACTTCCAAGGATTAACAACTTGTTTGACCAACTTATAGGCACATCCGTTTCCTCACAAATGGATTTGGCCATGGAATTTCATCAGTTGAGAGTGGCCGAAGATAGCATTGATAAGACTGCTTTCAGAACTTCAGACGATTTCTTTAAGCGGTTGGTCATGCCTTTTGGGCTGACCAATGCACCCACATATTTTATGGACTTAATGAGTAGGGTGTTTAGGTAGTTTCTGAACAAGTTTGTGGTGGTCTTCGTGGATGGTATTCTGATCTTTTTAAGGAAGGAGAAAGAACGTGTCATACACCTTGAGTCCACTATTCGTAAAGAGGTGGAGTTTGGAATATATACTAGCTTTTGATTTTAAGCCATCTACGGATCTTACGCCTGGTTTGTTGGCTTCATTGACAGTATAGCCTACTCTTATGGAGCGCATTAGATCCACACAACGGGAGGACCAACAGGTAGTGGACATCTTGGATAGGCTCTGTAACAACCCGTATTTTCAATAACCTGTAATAACATAAATCGAGGCAGAATTTAATTCTAAAATGGGAATCAAGGGAAACGGGCTATGCCATTGCGTTCGTCTCGGAAAAATACGCGAAATAGAGTCCGAGTTTTCGAAAATCGGAGTCCGTATGACCAAGATATGGCCTCGCGAAGTTTCACGAAAATTCCCAAATTAAAGTATACTTAATTAAGTGAAATGGGTTGTGTAGATATATATATATATATATATATTGATATATATATATATATATAATTGAAAATTTAATAAATAAATATGCAAAAATGCTCAAAACAGCGAATTGGGAGAGGGGAATAACCGAACCGGCCGATTTTTGAAGTCGACCCGAGCCCGCTGGGTCGACTAGGGGTTAATCCAGGGTGTTTGGCTGTCAACCCGTGGGCCGATTCGCTCAAGTGCAGATTTTGCATTTGAATGGTTCTCATGGTCCATCTTTAATCTAAAGGCCCTAGATGGTTCCTACACTTGACTTCTTCCCCAAGACATGCTTTGATGGCTTGGATTGAATCTAGGGTTAATCCTATGGCCTAAAACACTTGCCTAATCTATAAATAAGACCCTAACCTACCCTAATTCATTCATAATTAAACCTAGTAACTAAACTATGGCAAAATACTAGCTCTCATGGCCTCCACTAATTTTATGAAGAGGGTTGCATACTAATCACTCTCTAATCAACTTCTAATCCCTTCTTAGCATCTTAATCTTCTTCATTTGGTGTTCAAAGTTGCTAGTTGTGAGTTTCTATCACTTTGATGATCTTTTGGTAAACTAATTAGATGAGATGTGATGAGATTTATGGTTTTGTATGTGGGTTAATGAGCTTTGAATCATATGATATGATGTTAGCATTAATCTTATGTTTATGCATGTTGAGTATGTAAGCTTATGCAAGTTTAATATGATGTATGTTATGTTTGCATGATGCTAAATATGCAAGTTGTGGGCTATGTAATCATATGCATGTTATGCAAGTTCATGGTAATATGCTATGCAAGTTACATGTATGTAAATATGCAAGTTACATGTTTGTTAATATGCAAGTTACATGTATGTAAATATGCAAGTTACATGTTTGTTAATATGCAAGTTACATGTTTGTTAATATGCAAGTTACATGTTTGTTAATATGCAAGTTACATGTATGTAAATATGCAAGTTACATGTTTCTTTATATGCAAGTTACATGTTTGTTAATATGCGAGTTACATGTATGTAAATATGCAAGTTACATGTTTATTAATATGCAAGTTCATGATGACACATTATGCAAGTCTATAAGCTAATATGCAAGTTTGTTATGCAAAATGAATATGTAAGTTATGTGACATATTATATGCAAGTTATGTGACATGTTATGCAAGTTCATATGCAAGTTATGTGTTTGTTAATATGCAAGATGGCACCTTTGAAACATGTTCATTCATATGCAAGTTGACACCTTTTATATGTGTTATATCATGAACGAAATTACGTGGGAACGATGGGGTAATTAAATGCATAAGTTAATAAGATTGTGTGAAATTAATATAATTATGCATAACACAAAATAAATAAACATAGTATGGGAATTTGCCTATTTGGTTAGGTGTACCCATACTATGTGTTGGGAATTTACCTATTGAGTTAGGTCTACCCCATGGGAATTTACCTATTAAGTTAGGTCTACCCATGTTAAGAAAACTTGATTAATTAGGGATAATTAATATAAAATTATGAGGGTGATTAATTAGGTGTAATTAATTGACTAAGACACGAGGTTGGACTCAGTTGTAGCGTAAAACTGCCCGGACCCAACCGGCTTAACCAGTTGCTACAAATGTTAGCCCAATGTGAGAGGTCTTAGGCACAAACTAAATACGTAATTAATGTAAAGACACGAGGTTAGACTCTGTTATGACATAAGGCTGCCCGGACCCAACCGGCTTAACCAGCGGTCATAAAAGACAGTCTAATGTGAGAGGTCTTTACAAAGGTTACGTTCTTAATTAATTAATTAAGAAACACTTAACCACATTAGCATGTAGAGGGACATGAGGGGTTAAGTGGGTGCCTCGGGTGGCATGAGAAAATCTAGTGGTTGCCTTGGGTGGCAATAGAAAATACGATTAGAATACTTAACCAAAATGGAACATGTAATTAAAACATGATTAAAGGGTTAAGTGGGATATACTAGAAAAAGGGACAAGCTTAGGTGGGTAGCTTGTGGAGGCCCATTTCAACCAGTAACCCATACGTATCTTTGTGGGCTCGACCCATGTCGAGGACGGGACACGCATACTGGGCTTGACTGTAAGAGGCAAACGGGTTAGCGGTGGCAACGCAAGTCCAACGGGCTTCATATGCGTGAGTGGGCCCGGGCTGGTAGGTAAGCCGTTGTTGCATCGAGTAGATATAAGCCGTGCACCTTTAGTTTCATCAGGTTGCCACATTGGGGAATGATACATCCCACGGTGGGGCCAGCACGGGTATCTACGTTAGGGAGCCGATCGAATGGGAAGTAGTGTGTACACCTAGTGGATTGTAGGGCCCCGTGGCGCCTACTTGGTCACCTAGGGGTACGCAAGTACTAATTAGTAAATTTTATAAGTCCTTGGGTGGGATCAACCTTTAAGTTAGGAACGACTGGTGTGGTGCAGTTTAGTAATTTACCTTAGGGAGGGTAGATGCGTCTTTATCCTTTATCTTCGTTTAGTTGACTGCTTAGGGTAGCCATTCATCCCTATATGTTACCGTATATCAGTTTATGTCTTCTCTGGTTACTTTAACGATTGTATTGTTAAAGTTATAGGACTCGCTCAGACTTATGTCTGACCCCGTTGTTTTTATCTTTTTCCCAACCCTCAGGTCCTACGGTGGATCCTAGCAGTAGTGGAGCTTGATCGGATTGCTGTTCCAGTCTTTAGGAGCTTGGATAGATGTAAAGCTCCAGTTATCCAGTTATCTTTTCTTTTGTTTGGCTATTGTATGAGAGTGGGATTATGTACTTCTTTATTTTGATGGATATTGTACTTGACCTTTATTGTGGTTTTATGATGTAACCAGACATGTTTTACTTCCGCTGTTATGAGATGATGTTTTAAAATTTCAAGTACTATTTATATCTGTCTTGTTGTAATTTTTCTGTTCTATATTCACTAAAATACTCCACCGATGCTATGGCATTCCCTTAGTGAGTGATCATAGCGGGAGTGGGGTGTTACACGTGGTATCAGAGCTTAAGGTTACCAGAACAGATAAAATTTTTGAGAAAAACTACTTTCTAAGAGTATTTTCGAAGAAAGTATTTTTAAAAGCATGTCTTCTAAGAGAAAAAGTTTTTGAAAAAGAAAAGCATAATCCCCAATAGCCATATCTTTATCTTTCGGAATCTCCTTTTTGAATCTTTCCTCTTTCGTTTCAGCATGGCTGAAGATCTTAACATCCCGGAGGGTTTAGTTATACCACTATGGTATAGGAGGTTGCAAGAGGCTAGGGCCACGGCTGCGGGTCCGGCCAATGCTACTACACCAGAGACAACCGCTCCTCCTCCTCAGCCTAGAGTGGATAATTTTGCTAAGGTTTGCAAGGAGTTCAAGGCTATAGGAGGAAAACCTTTTCTAGGTTCAGAGACTTTCGTAGAGGCTAGAGATTGGCTTAAGGAAGTGGAAGAGTTGCTAGATATCTTTGAAGTGGAAGAAGGAAAGAAAGTCAAGTTGGCGGCTTGGTTAATGAAGGGAGAGGCCTCATTCTGGTGGGAGGTCACTAATGGTGAACGCCCGGTTGACTCTTGGGCAGATTTTAAGCAAAGGTTTGGGGCTAAGTTTCTCTCAAGGGCGGAAGAGAATCTGTTTATGGAGAAGTTCTTGAATTTGAAGCAAGGGAATCTCACGGTGAAAGAATATGTCAACAAATTTAATCAATTAGCGAGATTTGGCATAGAGTTTGTGAATACACCGGAGAAGAAGGCTTTGAGGTTCGTTAGAGGCTTGAACGAACCGTTGCAAGGAATAGCTATGACTCACATTCCTATGGGGGCCACTTTTGAGAAGCTTGTCTACATGGCACTTATGCATGAGGATGATAAGAATTCTAAGGCACCAGAGAAAAAGGGGGATCAGAAGAAACCGCAACAACAACAACAAGGCAAGGGCGGAAAAGGCAATGGTGACAAAAAGAAGACGAAGAAGAAGTGCTTCAATTGTGGAACACCAGGACACCTCAGTAAGGATTGTCGCAAAAAGAAGAAGACCGGTTGCTTTCATTGTGGTGAAGCAGGGCATCTTGTGAAAAACTGCCCAAAGAAGGGGCAGAAGACGGGGTCTACCTCAGGAGGGCAGGTGCAAGCTCTTATAGCACCACCTCAGTCAGGGGGGCAAGTTCAGGTTCTCTCAGTTCCACCGATTCAGCAGAGAGGTAGAACTATTTCCGTTGAAAGTCTGGTTTTTCTGTTTGATCATCCAGTTCGTACTTTGTTTGACTCTGGCGCATCGCATTCTTTTATCTCATCATCGTTAGTTGAGTCACTGCACTTAGACACCAGTCTAGTTGATGATCCCTTGGTTGTTTCAAACCCAATTGGGGGCTCTATATATCTGTCCATGATATGTTTGGGTTTGAAGATTTCTATACTTAGCGTTGAGTTTAGATGTGATGCTTTTGTATTGGGCTTCACGGGCTATGGGTTGATCTTGGGCATGGACTGGTTATCCAGTAATGGTGCCGTTCTTGATTGCGAAAGGAGAGTTGTCAGGCTCATGACCCGCTTGGGTAATACTCTCGAGATCTCTTGCAATCCCATGGAATCTGTTTTGCTAAGTTATCTTGAATCGCTCGATGCTTCGGTCGAGAGTTTGCATTCTGTCAGAGTAGTCCGGGAATATCCGGATGTGTTTGAAGAAGTAAAGGGTTTGCCTCCGAAGCGGGAGATAGATTTCCGAATTTATTTGGTGGATAATGCCAAACCAGTGTCTTTGCCAGTGCGCCACATGGCTCCTCGGGAGAGAAGGGAACTTCATAAGCAAGTAGGGGAGTTGCTTGAGAAGGGGTTTATAAGGCGAAGTATATCGGAGTGGGGAGCTCCAGTAGTGTTTGCCACGAAGGCGGATGGGTCCCTCAGACTTTGTGTGGATTATAGGGAACTTAATAAGCTCACAAAGAAGAATAGACACCCATTACCGAGGATAGATGATCTCTTTGATCAGTTGGTTGGCGCCTCAGTGTTTTCGCAAATGGATTTAGCTACAGGGTTTCATCAGTTGAGAGTGGCGGAGGACAGTATAGAGAAGACTGCTTTCCGGACTCCGGATGGTTTTTATGAGTGGCTAGTGATGCCATTTGGGTTGACAAACGCCCCTGCATACTTTGTTGATCTCATGAGTAGAGTGTTCAGAGAGTATCTGAATAAGTTTGTAGTAGTTTTTGTGGATGACATCTTGGTCTTTTCCAAGAGTGAAGAAGAGCATGCCTTACATCTCAAGGAAGTGTTGGAGACTCTTCGAGCACATGGTCTTAAAGCTAAATTCTCTAAATGCCATTTTTGGAGAAGAGAAGTGCGATTCTTAGGGCATGTGGTCTCTAAGGAAGGGATAGCTGTGAATCCCGCAAAGATAGTATCTATCCAGGATTGGAAAGTTCCTAAAAATGCTACCGAAGTAAGAAGTTTCTTGGGGTTGGCAGGATATTATAGGAAGTTCATCAAAGACTTCGCGAAGATATCAGCCCCATTAACCCGCTTGACGAAGAAGAATCTGGTTTTCTCATGGGATGTAGATTGTGATGATGCTTTCCGACGGTTAAAGAGAGCTTTGACCACCGCTCCAGTTTTAGTGCTCCCGGATGGGAGTAAGCCGTTTGTTGTTTATACCGATGCTTGTGGAACAGGATTAGGCGCAGTCTTGATGCAGGAGGGAAGGGTAATAGCCTATGGAGGGAGACAATTGAGAGTGCATGAGAAGAATTACCCTACCCATGATCTAGAGTTGGCCGCGATTGTTTTCGCACTTAAGTCTTGGCGCCATTATCTTCTTGGTGAGAGATTCGAGTTGTTCACCGACCATAAATCATTGAAGTACTTATTCTCTCAGAAGGATTTAAACTTAAGACAACAAAGATGGATGGAGTTCTTAGCATCCTATGATTTTGAGATAGCGTATACCCCTGGCAAGGGTAACGTGGTGGCTGACGCCTTAAGTAGAAAAAGGCTATCTTTGAGTCCATTGTTCGTGGAACGACGAAGCTTGGAGTTTCTTTCTTTGTTCGACTTCAGACCTTCTGTTGATTTTGTACCTGGTTTGTTGGCATCCTTGGAGGTTAGACCTACTCTTTTGAGACGGATTGGCGAGGCTCAGCGAGACGACCCACAGTTGGTTGAGTTGGTAGAGAAGCTTATAAGGGGGGAGTCGTCCAGCCATTTGGGTAGATACACCATAGATGATAAGGGATGGTTGCATAGAGACGGTAGACTTTGTGTACCGCAAGATGAGGGTTTGAAGAAGGCTATTTTGGATGATGCACATCGTTCAAGAATGACTATTCATCCCGGTGGAGACAAAATGTACCAAGACATGAAGAGAGTTTTCTTCTGGGCCGGTATGAAGAAAGAGGTAGCCGAGTATGTGGCTAGATGTTTAGTGTGCCAACAAGTTAAAGCGGAGCAAAGGAAACCCGGTGGGTTGCTACACCCATTGGAAGTTCCGCAGTGGAAGTGGGATAGTGTCTCGATGGATTTCATCGACGGGTTACCAAGATCGAGGAAGGGCAATACGGGAATTTGGGTTGTGGTGGACAGACTTACCAAGAGTGCCCATTTTATACCCGTGAAGAGTAAGAGGACCGCTCCATGGCTTGCTTCAGTCTATGTTAGAGAGATTGTTAGGTTGCATGGCGTACCATCCAGCATTGTGAGTGATCGAGATCCTATCTTTACTAGTGAGTTTTGGAGAAGTTTGCAAGAGGCGGTAGGGACTCAGTTGTGTTTGAGCACCGCATATCATCCTCAGACGGACGGTCAGACCGAGAGGGTGAACCGTATCTTAGAAGATCTCTTGAGGCTTTGTATCTTGGATTTTGGAGGTACATGGGAAGAACATCTTCCTTTGGTGGAGTTCGCATATAATAACAGCTTTCAGTCCAGTATTGGTATGGCTCCTTTCGAAGCTCTTTATGGAAGGCCTTGTCGATCTCCTACATGTTGGTGGGAATCTACGGATAAGATCTTGCTTGGGCCGGATATGGTTAGAGAGACTTCAGAGAAGATTGATTTAATTCGAAAAAGGATGAAAGCAGCGCAAGATAGACAGAAATCTTATGCGGATCGGAGAAGGACGGATCTTGAGTTTGAGGTTGGGGACATGGTTTTTGTCAAAGTATCTCCATTGAGAAATGTTGTTCGCTTTGGGTCCGTAGGGAAGTTAGCACCGAGATTTGTTGGGCCGTTTCCTATTAAGGAAAGGATTGGACGGATGGCATATAGGGTGGAGTTGCCCGACAGACTTAGTGGTGTTCATGATGTATTCCATGTATCACATTTGAGGAAGTGCTTACATGAGACCGCGGAGGTGGTAGAGCCGAGCTTGCTTAGAGATGTAGAGGTAGAGCGTGATGCGACGATTCGACGAGCTCCTACTCGCATCCTTGGGTCAGAAACTAGGAAGTTGAGGAACAGAGAAGTCCAGCTAGTTAAAGTGCAATGGGGAGATGACGAAAGCAATGCTACTTGGGAGACGGAAGCGAAGATGCGTTCTTTGTATCCATTTCTTTTTGAGAGTATGTCTTTTAACTTCTCCTTTATTGCTTGTCTAGTACTTATCTTATCTTTAGTATATCCTCTCGCTAATACCTATGACCTTTAGATAGGGTAAAACCTATGGTTGAAACATGTGTTTGAAACATGTTATGGTTGATGGATGCATATGGATGCAATTGTTTGCTAGTGGTTGCTCGTGGATGCATATACACACACATTAGGCACTAGATCGGCTCAGTCACTTCATGTTGCATATTGCATAAATGGATGTGGTAGTTAGATTGATGGATGTATCATGGCTGTGTTATCATATGGATGATGCATTTTTGTGTATGGTTGTGCACGCATGTAGAAATTTGTATGTGTCAATAGGGTTTCGCATACATATTGGATGCATGGCACTATCATGGTTTGCATTAAGGAGGTTTACTGTATCAGTAACCGCCTGATTTTCGCATTAGGTAAGTACATATACACACACTTTTGCATATATCCATCCAGCATTTAGAATCTTGTAAGGACAATGATTGCTCGTGGATGATGCTTTGAGTAGATGGATGATTGGATGGTAGGATACGTTCTTCCTAACTTGAAGATTTCGGGGACGAAATCCTTTAAGGAGGGGAGAATGTAACAACCCGTATTTTCAATAACCTGTAATAACATAAATCGAGGCAGAATTTAATTCTAAAATGGGAATCAAGGGAAACGGGCTATGCCATTGCGTTCGTCTCGGAAAAATACGCGAAATAGAGTCCGAGTTTTCGAAAATCGGAGTCCGTATGACCAAGATATGGCCTCGCGAAGTTTCACGAAAATTCCCAAATTAAAGTATACTTAATTAAGTGAAATGGGTTGTGTAGATATATATATATATATATATATTGATATATATATATATATATAATTGAAAATTTAATAAATAAATATGCAAAAATGCTCAAAACAGCGAATTGGGAGAGGGGAATAACCGAACCGGCCGATTTTTGAAGTCGACCCGAGCCCGCTGGGTCGACTAGGGGTTAATCCAGGGTGTTTGGCTGTCAACCCGTGGGCCGATTCGCTCAAGTGCAGATTTTGCATTTGAATGGTTCTCATGGTCCATCTTTAATCTAAAGGCCCTAGATGGTTCCTACACTTGACTTCTTCCCCAAGACATGCTTTGATGGCTTGGATTGAATCTAGGGTTAATCCTATGGCCTAAAACACTTGCCTAATCTATAAATAAGACCCTAACCTACCCTAATTCATTCATAATTAAACCTAGTAACTAAACTATGGCAAAATACTAGCTCTCATGGCCTCCACTAATTTTATGAAGAGGGTTGCATACTAATCACTCTCTAATCAACTTCTAATCCCTTCTTAGCATCTTAATCTTCTTCATTTGGTGTTCAAAGTTGCTAGTTGTGAGTTTCTATCACTTTGATGATCTTTTGGTAAACTAATTAGATGAGATGTGATGAGATTTATGGTTTTGTATGTGGGTTAATGAGCTTTGAATCATATGATATGATGTTAGCATTAATCTTATGTTTATGCATGTTGAGTATGTAAGCTTATGCAAGTTTAATATGATGTATGTTATGTTTGCATGATGCTAAATATGCAAGTTGTGGGCTATGTAATCATATGCATGTTATGCAAGTTCATGGTAATATGCTATGCAAGTTACATGTATGTAAATATGCAAGTTACATGTTTGTTAATATGCAAGTTACATGTATGTAAATATGCAAGTTACATGTTTGTTAATATGCAAGTTACATGTTTGTTAATATGCAAGTTACATGTTTGTTAATATGCAAGTTACATGTATGTAAATATGCAAGTTACATGTTTCTTTATATGCAAGTTACATGTTTGTTAATATGCGAGTTACATGTATGTAAATATGCAAGTTACATGTTTATTAATATGCAAGTTCATGATGACACATTATGCAAGTCTATAAGCTAATATGCAAGTTTGTTATGCAAAATGAATATGTAAGTTATGTGACATATTATATGCAAGTTATGTGACATGTTATGCAAGTTCATATGCAAGTTATGTGTTTGTTAATATGCAAGATGGCACCTTTGAAACATGTTCATTCATATGCAAGTTGACACCTTTTATATGTGTTATATCATGAACGAAATTACGTGGGAACGATGGGGTAATTAAATGCATAAGTTAATAAGATTGTGTGAAATTAATATAATTATGCATAACACAAAATAAATAAACATAGTATGGGAATTTGCCTATTTGGTTAGGTGTACCCATACTATGTGTTGGGAATTTACCTATTGAGTTAGGTCTACCCCATGGGAATTTACCTATTAAGTTAGGTCTACCCATGTTAAGAAAACTTGATTAATTAGGGATAATTAATATAAAATTATGAGGGTGATTAATTAGGTGTAATTAATTGACTAAGACACGAGGTTGGACTCAGTTGTAGCGTAAAACTGCCCGGACCCAACCGGCTTAACCAGTTGCTACAAATGTTAGCCCAATGTGAGAGGTCTTAGGCACAAACTAAATACGTAATTAATGTAAAGACACGAGGTTAGACTCTGTTATGACATAAGGCTGCCCGGACCCAACCGGCTTAACCAGCGGTCATAAAAGACAGTCTAATGTGAGAGGTCTTTACAAAGGTTACGTTCTTAATTAATTAATTAAGAAACACTTAACCACATTAGCATGTAGAGGGACATGAGGGGTTAAGTGGGTGCCTCGGGTGGCATGAGAAAATCTAGTGGTTGCCTTGGGTGGCAATAGAAAATACGATTAGAATACTTAACCAAAATGGAACATGTAATTAAAACATGATTAAAGGGTTAAGTGGGATATACTAGAAAAAGGGACAAGCTTAGGTGGGTAGCTTGTGGAGGCCCATTTCAACCAGTAACCCATACGTATCTTTGTGGGCTCGACCCATGTCGAGGACGGGACACGCATACTGGGCTTGACTGTAAGAGGCAAACGGGTTAGCGGTGGCAACGCAAGTCCAACGGGCTTCATATGCGTGAGTGGGCCCGGGCTGGTAGGTAAGCCGTTGTTGCATCGAGTAGATATAAGCCGTGCACCTTTAGTTTCATCAGGTTGCCACATTGGGGAATGATACATCCCACGGTGGGGCCAGCACGGGTATCTACGTTAGGGAGCCGATCGAATGGGAAGTAGTGTGTACACCTAGTGGATTGTAGGGCCCCGTGGCGCCTACTTGGTCACCTAGGGGTACGCAAGTACTAATTAGTAAATTTTATAAGTCCTTGGGTGGGATCAACCTTTAAGTTAGGAACGACTGGTGTGGTGCAGTTTAGTAATTTACCTTAGGGAGGGTAGATGCGTCTTTATCCTTTATCTTCGTTTAGTTGACTGCTTAGGGTAGCCATTCATCCCTATATGTTACCGTATATCAGTTTATGTCTTCTCTGGTTACTTTAACGATTGTATTGTTAAAGTTATAGGACTCGCTCAGACTTATGTCTGACCCCGTTGTTTTTATCTTTTTCCCAACCCTCAGGTCCTACGGTGGATCCTAGCAGTAGTGGAGCTTGATCGGATTGCTGTTCCAGTCTTTAGGAGCTTGGATAGATGTAAAGCTCCAGTTATCCAGTTATCTTTTCTTTTGTTTGGCTATTGTATGAGAGTGGGATTATGTACTTCTTTATTTTGATGGATATTGTACTTGACCTTTATTGTGGTTTTATGATGTAACCAGACATGTTTTACTTCCGCTGTTATGAGATGATGTTTTAAAATTTCAAGTACTATTTATATCTGTCTTGTTGTAATTTTTCTGTTCTATATTCACTAAAATACTCCACCGATGCTATGGCATTCCCTTAGTGAGTGATCATAGCGGGAGTGGGGTGTTACAGGCTCGGTGTAAGAGAGACCATTAGTCACCTAAGTAGATATTTTATGGACAAAAAATGGTGGCTGCGACGAGATGGAAGGCTTTGTGTTCCCCGAGTTAGGGATTTGTTGAGATAACTCTTGAGGAGGCTAATCACACTCGGATGACTATCCATTCTGGCGATGACAAGATGTACCGAGATATGAAGAGAGTTTTCCACTGGACTGTTATGAAGAAGGACGTGGTAGAGTTTGTGGCCCGATGTTTTCCTTTCCAGTGAGTGAAGACCAAACAAAGGAAACCTGGAGGAATGCTTCAACCCTTGATGTCCCATGATGGAAGTGGGATAGCGTCTCTATGGACTTTATTGATGGACTGCCCAGGTCGAGGAAGGGCAACACTAATACTTGGATGATAATAGACAGACTGACCAAGAGCGCTCAAGTTGTTCCTGTCAAGAGCAAGAGGATAACAGCTTGGCTAGCATCGGTATACCTTAGAGAGATAGTATGACTTCATGGGCTACTTTCCAGTATAGTAAGTGACTGTGACCCTATCTTCACGAGTGGGTTTTGGAAGAGCTTGCAAGAGGCACTAGGTACGCGGTTATGATTGAGCATAGCATACCACCCAAAGATAGATGGACAGACTGAGAGGGTCAATAAGGTGCTTGAGGATTTACTAAGACTGTGTATCCTAGACTTCGGAGGGACTTGGGAAGAGCATCTCTCATTGGTTGAGTTTGCCTACAATAACAGTTACCAGTCAAGTATATTCATGACACCCTTCGAGGCATTTTATAGACGACCTTGCAGATCGCTGACATGCTGGTGGTAGTCTATGGACATGCTTCTACTAGGACCTAAGATGATTTGAGAGGCTTCTGAGAAGATTGATTTTATTCGCCGACAGATGAAAGCAGCCCAGGACAGGAAGAAGTCATATGTCGAAAAGAGAAGGATTGATTTGGAATTTTAGGTAGGAGACATGGTCTTTATCAAGGTATCACCTCTTAGAAATGTTGTTCACTTTGGCTCAGTAGGGAAGTTGGTGCCAATGTTTGTAGGACCATTCCCTATAGTTGAGAGGATAGGTCAGATGTCCTATAGGGTTAGACTACTAGAGAGGCTAGCTGAGTTCACAACGTGTTCCATGTTTCCCATTTGAGGAATTGTCTAACATGAAACAACAGAGGTAGTGGAACCGAGCACGCTTGAGGAAGTTGAGGTAGAGAAAGAGGCATCAGTGAGGAATGTCCCTACTCATATTCTTATATCAGAGGTTAAGAAACCATGCAAAAACGAGATCATACTAGTGAAGGTGCAATGGGGAGAAGACCGCGACGATGTGACATGGAAACCCGAAGACAAGATTTGCTCTTCTTACCCTTTTCTCTTTGAGAGTACATTCTTAATTTCATTTCCAAGCTTTTAAATTCGCATTTGTTTCTATCATTCGAATATGTTTATCCTATCGTTCGATTCTTCGATCCTTAAGTAGAAACCAATGTATGAAAACATGTGTTTGAGACATGTTATGGTTGACGGTTGCATGTGTTTGCTAGTGGTTGTCAATGGACGTATATACACACATCAGGCACTAGATCGACTCATGCACTTACATATTACATGTGGATGTGTGCGCATTTTAAATTTTCAATGGATGAAAATGGTTGAATCGTCACATGGATGTTGCATTTCGATGAATGGTTGTGCACATATATAGAACTTATATGTTGTATTAGGATCCTTTTTGCATACATATTGGATACATGGCACAAACATATATTATATTAAGGAGGTCAAATGATCAGTCGACCGCTTGATTTTGGCATTAGTGTAGGAACATATACATATAACACCCTTGTATATGTTCATGCAAGCATTAGAAATTATAAGGAAAATAGATGTCAGTGGTTGATGGATGAGTAGATGGTTGTAAAAATAATAACATTCTTCTTAACTTGGAAATTTTGGGAACAAAATCCTTTAAGGAGGGGAGAATGTAACAACCCATAATTTAATACACCATAATTACATAAGAAGGACAATAAAATGAATATTTATTAATTAAATATTCAGAATTGAGTAAATCCGACTTTATCGTTGCATTTCTCTGGAAATTCCGATTTAGATAGACCCATGGTTTGCGTAAACCGAATAATATATGAAGAAGTTATAAGCTTATGAAGTTTAAACAGTATTTAAAATTCAAACAGAAAATTAATCGCAGGAACCAACGTAACTTGGCGACTCTCCTATAATCGGGTCAACCCCTGGGTCGACCTATGTTTAAAGGGGGTCGACCCATATACATGCAGGACAGGTTCGGGGCTTTGTATTTGGACTGTTTTGTTTGTTATATTCATTCGCTGATGTGTATGGCTGGATTTAAAAACATAATATCTAATGTTTTGAGATTGTCCTAGTTAATCTATAAATATGGTGGCTATCTCTCATTTCTCCTAGACACAAACATTCTTCATTCCTCTCTTCCTCTAAACCATGTTCTACAATTAATTAAGAAAAATAGGGAGATGCTGCTAGAAGGTAGATTAAAAAAGGATAACTTAAGTTTCTCTACAACAATTACTTTCTCAAAGACTATTTCTGAATATAGCCTACATCTCTATGAGTTCGAGTTATTTTCAGATCTGACATCTAAAATTTTTTATGGTAGTAAATAGTTTTGGATCTTGAATAAACAATACTTACAAGTTATTTCTTATATATGTTCTTTTACTGTCAATTTAGTTTTACTGCTAATATATTTTCATGTATACATTTGTCTTCCTATCCCCTTTCTATCTTTCATGTATTTACAGGCTTTTATATGCCTATTTTATACTTTTTGATTTTGATTTTGTTCTTCTCGTTCTTTCTTTTTTCTTTTATTTATGCTAAGCTTAAGCTATCGAGAGCCTAGGCCATTTTCGTTTAAAATTGCATATAATTGGAATAATTGAAATAGCAATGAAAAGGAGAAACTGGGGAATATTATTACTTGAGGACCTATGACTGTAAAATTTGGGGATTATAGTAAAAAGTAAAAATACGCAAACATGTTAATTACATTAGACTTAATTCAATATTAAGTAAAGAACATGTTATGAAAAATGTATTATTGGTGCAGAAAACTTTTTCTTAGTGCAGAAAACTTTTTCTTGATATACTAGTAAAAAGGAAAAATAAGCAAACCTAATCTTGATATATTAAATAAAGAACATGTTATAGTAAATAGGAAAAATATGCAAACCTAATCTTGATATACAAGTATTGGTGCAGAAAACTTTTTCTTGGGATATACATGAGAAGCATACTTGTTTTATACTTCACTTTGCTATCTCGTTTACCTCGTACTTATATATTTTACTGTACTTTCTAATCCAGTATTATTTATCTCTCTTGATAACGCTTATCTTGTGCTTATGTTAAAAATCACTTGAACTCGTTAGACTTTATGTCTGACCAATTTTGTTTTTCCTTCTCTCTATTCCTTTCCTCCCCTCGGGTTCTCAGGGTGGTGTTCATCAGTGATCGTGATTTTCAGCTTGGATTCTTGGAATTCTGACTCTATGTATTGCTTTGACTTTTACTCTACTTTAATATGGCTATAAAAAAAGGATATACTTTTAAGATTTAATAGTCTGATCGTTTGTTTCATGAGATGATTGGTTTTATCTATTGTTTTGGTATTTGAGGAATATGACAAAGTGATGGTGTAATTGGGATTTGAAATAATGGTATTCATTAAATAATTAAAATTTCTTTCCGCTGCATTTATTATTTTGTCTCATGGAATCTGGTTACTATATACTTATTGCGCTTCATAGAACTTAATGCATCCTCATACGAGTGACATTAAGGGATGTGAAGGGTTACAGTATTAAATGGTTGACCTACCTTGTTTGGGTATTAAGTTGTTAGGACTAGGTCCGCTCCTAAGGTTCACTCCTTAGTTTAGGACCCAAGTCATGGGATTCACCCTTACAAAGGTCTTAAATAGTCATTGGGTCCATCTTTATCTTACAAGATATTAAATGGTCCTAATCGACAATAGCGTATAAATAGGGTAGTTCTCCAAGTAATGTCCGCTTCTTATCTAGGGGCTTAGGGAGGGCTGACATAGGGATGGTTTGAATAAATAGCCTAAAGGGACCACCGTCTAAGGGAAGTATTAAGTGACTAGGAGTCCACCCGTAGGGCAACAAGATAGTCCACCAGGAGGGTCTTAAATGAAGCTATGTTCCTATCTAAACCTGATATTAAGTGGTTGTTACTATTTCTCAAACTACATGGAGAGTATATTTATTTAATGACGTTGATATTACAAACGAGGTGTTAAGTGGCTAAGGGTCCGCTATAGGGTATTAAGTGACTATAGGAATGTCCACCCAAAATAAATTAAGTAATGGCCTTAAGTGACTAGGTATAGCCCGACTCGTGAGGTATTAAATGACTATAAGGATGTCTGCCCTTGGATAAACATATAGGCCTTAAGTGACTGTAAGGTAGTTCTCCAAGTAATGTCCGCTTCTTATCTAGGGGCTTAGGGAGGGCTGACATAGGGATGGTTTGAATAAATAGCCTAAAGGGACCACCATCTAAGGGAATCATTAAGTGACTAGGAGTCCACCTGTAGGGACAACAAGATAGTCCACTAGGAGGGTCTTAAATGAAGCTGTGTTCCTATCTAAACTTGATATTAAGTGGTTGTTACTATTTCTCAAACTACATGGAGAGTATATTTATTTAATGACGTTGATATTATGAACGAGGTGTTAAGTGGCTAAGGGTCCGCTATGGGGTATTAGGTGACTATTGGAATGTCCACCCATAATAAATTAAGTAATGGCCTTAAGTGACTAGGTATAGCCCGACTCATGGGGTATTAAATGACTATAAGGATGTCTGCCCTTGGATAAACATATAGGCCTTAAGTGACTGTAAGGATGTCCGCCTTAGATATTCAGTTGTGTGTATGTTTGTTTGCATGAGCTTAACATGAAGAATTTACACTACCAAATATAGGTAATAACCATTCCTAAACTTATGATTTTCATTCACCATAACTTTACGTTCTAATCTCCCTCCTCTTAACATAAACAGATTAGTAGGTAGGCATATATGGATTAGTGATGAGTAGTGATGCCATGGAGATGGAGTCCTACGAAGAAGGATTTAGTTATTTTATGGCAGTACCAGTATTATTATCATGTTGTATTTGGATAGTTATTGATGTACTTTTATCTATTGTTATTCGGACTTGTTGTATCTGACATTTATGACAGTTTTATTTATGGTACATCTATTTTGGTATATTATATATTATCCATTCCGCTGTGTGAGACTCTGATTTCATTTAGATTGCTCTATGATATCTGTTGGTAGTATTTCCTTATACGAACCAACGATCCATTTAAAATGGTTCTAAGTTCTGATGGGCCTTTTTTGGTTCAGGATTTAGGCCTATTCCGGACCAGTTATTACATTTGGTATCAGAGTATAGGTTACCCGATTACGGGGAAATATATGCAAGAGTGACATATTTGTTATTTGAAAAGGTTTTCGAAACTATATATATGTGTGTATGCGTACTATACCCCCAAAAACATACGCAATTATACTAGGCAATCTTGTCTTTCTTCCTTGTTGGGCCTTTATACTATCTTATATGTTTTTCCTTTTTCATATAGTAGAAATAGCCGATAACCAGCCCGAGAAAGGGAACCCGGCAAGGCCTCGATACTTGCCAAAATGGTTCCAACAATACCTTAGAATTGTGGAACAAGTCCCTACTGCCAATCTTTCCCCAGCAGAACCTTCCGCTTAACCCGTTGAAAGGGCTATTAACTTTTCTCATCTTTGCAAAGATTTTGTGAGTTTGGGAGGCAAGCCATTTTTGGGATTTGAGAGCTTCCTTGAAGCTGAAGCATGGATAATCGAGTCTGAACGGATCTTCGAAGCTATCAGATGGGATGACCAACTTAAGCGTAGGGTAGCGGCTTAGCATTTAAAGGGAGGGCCATAGAATGGTGGAACTTAATTTCGAAAGAGAATGTGGGAAGAGTGTTTACTAGGAAGAGTTTAAGACCCGCTTTAAGACTAAATTCTCACCTAATCTCGAGATGAGCCCACAGAAGTAAATGTTCATTCAGTAGAAGCATGGGGAGTTAAGTTTGAGAGAGTATGTAGCAAGATTTACGAAATTATCCAAGTTTGGGAGACGGTTGTTGGATACCCCTATGAATAAAGCACTTAGATTTTTTAATAGACTAAATTCTCCGTTAAGGGAAATGTTATTAGCCCAGGTGACATTTAGAGCTACGTTCGAAGCTCTTGTTGAGACAACTATCCTGTATACAGCTGAGGAGGTTAAGGAAGTTAAGAATGAGAAAGGAGAAGGAGCCTCTAATTTTGGGAAGAACAAAAAGAAAAAAGTTTGGCTTAAGAAGAAGAAAGGAGGAAAATTTAAGGAGGCTAAGGTTTATTCGAGGTTACCCAAGAGTGCCCATGAGGCCAAGAACTGCAGAATGAACCTAGAAAAGCCATAATTGAAAGGAAAATACTTTAATTTCCATGAGGATAGGCACTTGACAAAGAACCGCCCTAAACCGAGAGTAGCGCAGAGTGGACAAAACTATGCATCGGAGGTAGCACCGGTTTGAAGTCAACCCTTATAGATTAAGGACAATCAGCGTTAGAAGGTATAATTTATATCCAAGGAATTTCGTTAAGTCCCCTATTTGATTCGGGAGAAACAGACTCCTTCATTCTAGAAATATTTTTGATTCTTTAAATCTTCCCTTATCCTTTGCTAGCCATCCGATAGGTGTGTCTAACCCTGTCATAGGGACTATGCAACTTTCGCTTATGTGTAAATACATAGTATTAGACATCGGTGATGTCGACTTCTTTTGTGATGCGTATGTACTTGAATTTTTGGAGTATGGTCTCATCTTAGGAATGGACTAGCTATAATTTTATGGGGCTGTCTTTAACTGTGATAAATGAGTCATTTTCTTGAGAAGACGTGGAAGCCGTGTCTTAGTAATCCCTTATAGGACTGGGAATAGGCATTCAACCTTGTTGTGTTCCTAATCATATGATTTAGAAGGATCATCCTTGGTGTCTATTATGTGTGAGTTTCCAGATGTATTTGAGGAAGTCATAGGACTTCCATCCCCATAGAGAAATCGCTTTTAGGATAAACCTTGAGAAGGATGCAAGGCATGTAGCATTGTCGTTAAGGCACATGGTTCATAAGGAAAGGAGGGAGCTTGATAGACAAATCTCAGAGTTATTGCAGAAAAGGTTTATTTATAGGAGTACGTCGGAGTGGGTGTGCCAGTAGTGTTTGCCACAAAATCTTATGGATCATTAAGACTGTGTGTGTGGATTATAGAGAACTTAACAAGCTGACTAAGAAGAATAGATTCCCCTTACCGAGGATTGATGATTTGTTTGACCATTTAGGAGGTGCCCAAATATTTTCTCTGTTAGATCTGACTACCGGATTTCACCAATTGAGGATCTTGGATGAAAGTAAGCCTAATGCAACATTTAGGACTTCCAATGGATTATTTGATTGGGATGTTATGCCCTTTGGTTTGACGATTGCCCGCGCTTTCATTGTAGATCTTATGAGTAGAGTATTTAGGGGCATACTCAACAAGATAGAGGTAGTGTTTGTGGATGATTTCCATGGACTATAAGGAGCAGGAGGATCATTAGAGGGAAGTCCTAGGAATCCTTAGGGAAAACCAACTTAAGGCCAAGTTTTTAAAATGCCACTTTTGGAAGAGAGAAGTCAGGTTTCCGAGGAGTATTGTTTTAGGGAAGGGACTAGCAGTAGATCCCGCTAAGGTAGAAGCTGTCCATAAGTGGAAGATACCCTGCGACGCGATAGAGGTCAGGAATTTTCTTGGGTTAGCGGGTTACTATAGGAAATTTATAAAGACATCATAAGGATTACAACCCCTCTAACCCAATTGACAAAAAAAGATCATAAGTTTGTGTGGAGTTAAAAATAGTACCGCCTTTGAAAAATTGAAGGAATCTCTCATGAGTGCGTTTATTCTTATTATTCCCAATGGAACGAAAGTGTTCACGGTTTTTTTACTGATGCATGTGAGACTGTCTTAGGATTAGTAGTCAAGCAAGAGGGTAGAGTGGTTGCCTACGCAAGTAGACAGCTTAAGGACCATGAGAAGAGGTGCCCCGTCCATGACCTAGAGTTAACAGATGTGGTTTTTGCCCTAGAGATGTGGATATATTACCTTCTACGAGAAAAATTTGAACCATTCACCAGCCATAAGTCCCTTACATATTTGTTTTCTCACCGAGATCTGAACCTACGACAACAGCAATGGATAGAATATCTAGCATCATTTGAATTCGTCATTCAGTACAATCCCTGGGAAGAGTAATGTTGTGGCCGACGCTTTGATTCAGAAGCATACTACCCTTAGTGCGATCACCTAGTGAAGGCAGTTTGAGTTTCTTTCCAGATTTAATTTGCAACCGCCATTCAAGGCAGCCAAAGGATTTCTTAGAGTTATAGAGGTAAGACTTATCTGGATAGAAAGGATTAAGAGTGAGCAAGACCGTGATGATGATTGAGGTCATTAAGGGAAAATATTTCTAAAGGATAATCACTTTCTCATTCGGATATGTATTCCGTCGATAGTAGTGGTAATTTGAGGAGAGATAATCGACTTTATGTCCCAAGGATTAGTGACCTTAGGAAGAAGATTTTCGAGGAGTTCCATCGGTCGAGTATGACCATATACCCTAGAGGAGATAAAACGTTTAAGTATATGAAAAGTAGCTTTTATTGGGAAGGAATGGAGAAGGATGTTGCAGAATTTGTTGCTAGATGTTTGACTTGTCAAAAAGTCAAAGCTATGAAAGATAAGCTTGGAGGATTGTTGTTACCCTAAGAGATTCCTACTTAGAAATGAGAACATTTTCTATGGATTTATTGATGGGCTTCTTAGGAGTCTAAAGGAAAATGAAGCTATTTGGGTCATCGTGGATCGGTTGACGAAGAGCGCCTATTTCATCCCGATTAAGAAGAATAGGAATGCCTCTTTATTAGCTTCATTTATATGTCAAGGAAATTGTTAAATTGCATGGGATTCAAACTACTATAGTTAGTGATAGAGACCCATTGTTTACTAGTGAGTTTTGGAAGAGCCTGCAAGAAGTCTTGTGAGCGATGCTGAGCTTGGGTACAACCTATCACCCTCAAACCAACGGTTAGATAGAGAGATTCAATAGAGTTCTAGATGATCTGCTTAGATCTTGCATCATCGATTTCGGAGGAGCTTGGGTGCAGCACTGGTCATTGGTAGAATTTTTCGTATAATAATAGTTACCAAGCGACGATTGATCCCTTACGAGGCATTATACGGGTGGCTATACAAATTACCTACTTATTGGTGGGAGACTACCGACAAGATTCTACTCAGACCAGACCTTACCCGTGAGTCTACGGAGATTATCGCTTTGATTCGAAAGAGAATGAAGGCTTCTCAGGACCGGCATAAGTCATATGCGGATAGAAGGAGGAAGGAACTGGAATTTGGCATTGGAGATTTGATATTTGTTAAAGTTTCCCCTCTTAAGAAGACAGTCTGGTTTGAAAAGTTTGGGAAATTCGCTCCCAGATTTATTGGGCCTTTTAGGCTTATGAAAAGAATTGAGAAGCTGGCATATCATGTGGATTTTCCCAATCATTTATCAAGGGTCCATAACATTTTCTATATTTCTCATCTTCGCAAATTCCTTCATGATTCCGCTGCCAGATTGAGGTAGATGATGTTGGGGACTCAGGAAGTTTCGAGTAGGGTGCCCCGTGTTACCATAAAGATTGTAGAGCATGAAATAAAAAGACTCCATAATAAATCTATTCGACTAGTCCAAGTACAATGGGGAGATAACCTTGTGGAAAGCACCAGAGAAACTAAGGAGAAGATTGGGAAACACATCCAGAGCTTTTCTTAGGTAATTATTTCCTCTCAGTTTCCTTTTATGGTTGCATTGTGATTGCTAGATTGGATGGTAGTAAATGGTTGTAACACAAATGCACTGTGCACTCATATAGAATTATATGCATATTAGGGTGTTTTGCATACATATATCATCACTTACTATACATACACACTAGGACTGAGCTTACTTTAAAAAGTCTGCATTTCATAATTACTACGAGTTATAAATGTTTGTGATTGCTTACAAAATAACATGGGTGTACAACTTGGTTGTTTAGAGCGAGTTGTGTTCTTCGCCTCTTCAAAATATTTGGGATGAAATCTCTTGTAAGGGGGAGAATATAACACCCTATAGAATAAACCTAAAATAGACGTAAGGTAGTTTATTTTAAAATAAATAATAATAATTAATTGGCTGAAAAATGAAATTTTGAATAATTAGGAATTGGGCCGTGAAAGTATTACTACTGCATTTGTAGCGAGATTCTCATCTGTTTTTCATATTTTATTCACTGAAAACAGAGCCCGTAAATAAAAGATATTAATAAAACAAATTATGCGTAAATGTTAAGGCATAAATGTTGAAATTTAAATTGATTATATATATATCTTGAATATATTAATTATGGATTGGCATGAAAAGAATATTCTAAGTGAAGTTGAAATTGTGTGTAGATATTTATACACAAAGGGGACAAAGATAATCAATCTGAGGCAATAAATATTCTGAATTTATAATAAAACAACATTACAGGAGAAATAAATTCTCCCAGCCGACCCTATAACGAGGTTCTACCGCCCTTATAGAAGGGGGTTGACCTAGGGGTCTACTACACTCCTACAGAGAGGTTCAACCGCCCTCCTGGGTGAAGAGGTGGAGGTATGTATGTTTTGTTAAGGAGTTTTATACAAATTTCATCAGTTGACCATCTAAATTTAATCTAAATAATCTAACGGTCCATACTTACACTTGCAACTATAAAAAGAGTTCCTTAGCGACACTCAAAACCTTATTCTCAATCCTCTCTACGCCTTCATTCTGCCCTTCTTCCATTGCCAATTCCAAAGAAATGTTAGAATTTCTTCTGCCTCTCTTATCTTCATTTTACCTTTTCTAATCTGAGTTCTCTATAAATTTAAGATTCTGTAATTTGGTTTATTTATGCATGTGGGATTCTAATTTTTATGTATATATTGTAGAAGGATTGGAGCATGGTTCTATAGGCTGAATCCAGATTCAATTCTACAACAAATTCAATTGTTTTCTATCTCAAATCAATGTGAGTGGAAATCCTTTAAGTTTGCTATTACTATGATTTGATGGTATAAGTTTGGATTATTATGCCTAGGAAGATTTAGATTTATACAAAAATAAAATAATATCAAATCTTGCAAATCTTCCATCATTAATGTTTATGCATAGAAATGGTCAATCGGTTATAGTTAGGTTTAAATTATTGATGTAATGGAAGAAACGACACTTAGTTGTTGGTATAATTCTTGAACATGGTCAAATTTCCTTATTGTAAATCTTTAAATTCATGTATATATATATATATATATTGGTTGCAAAATCTTAAGGTCTTGAATATTTCAATTTTAATAGGTTTAAACATCTATTTCAAAAATCGATTGTTTAGACGTATTATTTGAAAAATATTAAGGTATTAAGATTTTGTGTACAAAAATTACATAAAAAGTGAATTAGTACCAAAAAGAGGATTTTATTTATGTACTTAGAAATATAACACCTTGTCTTTATTCTGTTATTAAATAATTATTCAAGCCATGTTTATTAGTTGTATATGTTGTCATATCCCTTTTGTTTGAATTATATGTTTATGTCATTATTGAGGAAAATTGGTAAATGGACTTGTGCACCTTTATTATGTTAATATTGACATTTCAAATGAATTAGTATGTTTCTCTACAAATGCTTAATTTACGTTCTATTTATTACTATATAATAATAGCGTAATTAAATGTAATATCAATGCATATTAAATATGTTTAAATTAGTTAATAGAATTTGAATGTCCTTATAGGAATTTGTACGTATGCGAGTTTGTGGCTTTTAATCATAATTAATGACACACAGACATGAGATTAACCATTACTTATATTAGACTTCTTCCCGAAACTGACTAGTATATCCAACATCTACAAATAAGACTGGTTAATGTGAGAGGACTAGGTATCACAAGGAATTATAGTTAGTACACTAAGACATGAGCTTAAACCCAATTTGTAGTAAAAGCATGCCTGGAACCTCCCGGCAAATCCACCATCTTCAAGTAGTCGATTTAATGTGAGGGGTTTGGGGTATGTATGTGTACACACATACACACACACACACACACACACACACATATATATATATATGTATGTATGTATATGTGTGTGTATATATCTGTGCGAAGTACGCCTGCCTTGAGAAGGTATTAAGTGGACGACCTACCCTGTTTGGGTATTAAGTAGTTAGGACTTGGTTCACTCCTTGGTTTAGGTCCCAAGTCATAGGACTTGGCCTTTCAAAGGTCATAAATAGTAATTGGGTCTGGCTTTCTTTTACAAGGTATTAAACGGTCCTAATAGGCAATAGCGTATCAGTAGGGTAGTTCTCCAAGTAATGTCTGCTTCTTATTTAGGGGCTTAGTGAGGGCTGACCTAGGGACGATTTGTATAATTGGCCTAAAGGGATCACCGTCTAAGAGAAGTATTAAGCAACTAGCAGTGCACCCATAGGGACAACTAGATAATCCAACAGGAGGGTCTTAATTAAGTTGTATTCCTACTTAAATATGGTATTAAGTGGTTGCGATTATTTTTAACCTACAAGGAGTGTATATATATTTATTTATTTAATGACGTTGATGTTAGGAATGAGGTTTTAAATGGCTAGGGGTTCGCCATAGGGTATTAAGTGATTATAGGGATCAATAATAATTAAGTAATGGTCATAAGTGACTAGGTATAGACCGCCTCGTGGGGGTATTATGTGACTATAAGGATGTCTGCCCTTAGACTTACATGTGGGGTAAGGATGCTACTCTTGGATAAACATATAGGCCTTAAGTGACTATAAAGATGTTTGTCTCAGATGTTCAGTTGTGTGTATGTTTGTTTGTGTTGACATAACATAAAGAATTTACACTGCCAAATATAGGAAATAGTTATTCCTAAACGTATATGATTTTCATTCACCAAAACTTTAAGTTCTGACCTCCTTCCTCTTAACATAAACAAGTTAGTAGGTAAGGATGCATGAATTAGTGATGAGTAGCGATGCCATAGAGATGGAGCCCTATGACGAAGGCTTTAGTTATTGTATTGCAGTATCGGTATTATTATCATGCTGTGTTGGGATAGTTATTGATGCACCTTTATCTATTGTAATTCAAACTTATCATATCCGACATTTATGATAGTTTTATTTATGGTACATCTATTTTGGTATATTATATATTATCCCTTTTGTTGTGTGAGACTCCGATTTCATTTAGATTGCTCAGTGGTATCTGTTCTTAGCATTTCTTCACTACACCAAAAATGCTATTATGCAGCGGTAGTGAGCCATTGTAAAATCATTTATGAACGTTTACAAGCCGTTGCAAAATTAGAAGTGGCCAAAATTTAGCGATGTCTTTGAGCCGTTGTAAAATTTGATTTTACAATGGCTCAAAACCGTTGTTGTTTTTAATTTAGCAATGGTTTATAGGTGTTGTGAATTCACATATCTTTTTTATAAAACTATTACTTTTTTGGACTCTCCTACAGTACCAAATTCATTAAATTTTCGTATTCAATACAAACATTTGCAAATTTAACATAATGATAATATCACCAAAAAAAGATCATTAAACCAAATATTTTTTTATAGATTCAACACAAAGACCGGACTTAACAAGTTTTGAAATTAAAACGTTTAACAACGGTATGTTACACTTCAAAGTTTAGCAGCAATACCAAAAATAGTATTACAAAATATAATACATGGTTCACAAGCATATTAATCTATATATAGTTCGACAAGCATGCTAAGTACATAGTACAATGCAGACATCTATCCTTAATCGGTACATAATTCATTGTCTCGATGCCTTCCCTCTAATTCACTCTTGCTATCATCATTTTTTTGCATCAGCTGCTTTTAATGAGGTCATAGAGATATGCTTACTTATGGGTGCATGCACCACTATAATACATACAAGCATGGAAAGGCATTTGAAGTGCAGTAGCCAGTATGGCCTACAAAAGTAAATGGGATACATTCAAATGTCATGGAGTTAGAATAAACCAATATGTAGCATGAAAGGGAAAATGACATGATCAATAAATGCAAGATCGGTAATTACTTGTAAAAATAAATAAGTTAGCCTGCGTACTTTTCCTACTTGCATTTATACATATCAATGACATGATAAATAAACACATTTGTTAAGATACTGTATAAAGAAGTAAATTTAATTGTTATTCTTCAAGGGTTAAACAAAATTTACAGAGACTAGGTCCCATTGGTTAGTAATTTAGTAACATGCAAGTAAACGAATACAATAGCTATTTGTTTCGGTAACCAACCTATGACAGGTAGAAGATGTTAGTGTAAATATCACTAATTTTTATTCTCAGAAGAAGCTTGCTGTCATATTAGATTAATTTAGCATGTTACTTGACATGTCATAAAACAAACTACGTGTTACCTAAACAAGTAAATCACCAATTAAATTGAAGATATGAATAAATTACCTTAAGCACTCAAGCTTAACTGAATGTCACGTATGTCATGCTTTGTTGACAAATCAACTGAACTTTCCCAAGCTTTGAGGGATCCTAGAATTGTAATGCAAAATATATCAAATAAAGATTTATTATGATCCAATTTATTTATACCAAATGCCAAATTACCAATACTTGTTTACAAAATACCATCAGGTTTCGAAGGTATCAAATTACCAATACTTATTTACAAAATACCATCAAGTTTTATATATCAATGAGTTAAATGCAGCAAACTGCATAAGTTGAAAAGCCTAATGGATCATCGGAGGCCCTTCGACCAATCTGCAGGGTAATAAATTATTGTGCATTTATTGTTCCTGTCAGGATCAATAAGTGAATAGTTTATGGAAAAAAAGATGCTAATGGGAATCTCACACTAGAAGTTGGTTCATTTTGTTTTAATGCTAATGCACCAGGTATGTATATGGCTCCTGCAGTGAAAGGTTCAACGACTGACAATATAAACCAAACTTGGAAGATATTTTGAATGATAAAACAGTTGTTGACAATGGAAATTAATTACTTGAAACTTTAAAATGTAAACATAGGTATATATGTGTGCTTGCAAGATTTTTTACATTCATTTTGTTTAATGTACACATGTGTAGCAGGTACTTAATTCAATTGCAAACTTCCCATAAACGGGAACTAGTGTTCAAGAATAATGAAATATATAGTATGAATTCATCCGGATTACGATAGCTATATGCTTAGTTGACAATAAGTTTCCATATTAATGTAGCCAAAACAGTAATAAGCTTGATCTTGTCAAGCTGATTATTGCCTTGCTGATGATGCAGGTAACATCTACACGTTGACACTGGTGTACAGTGAGGAAAATAATTAGGTATAATTGCCATTTCTACGCTAATTTTCGTTGTAGTGACTGTTACATCATTAGTGCTAATGTTCGTTGGCCTCTCTAACAGCAGTCTCGATAATTCAGATCTACCCTTTGTTAAGGTTTGTTGTTTTTTCTTTCTTTATTGAATTATTGTTTGATCTGCATGCCGAAGAAATCATAATATTGTTATTATGATTTGTTTACGAATATGAGTTTGTAACCCAAATGGTCGAGATGGTCTTGACCATTGATCAATTGTTTACTCAAATGTACACCCAGATAATAGTCTTCTTTGCCAAGTACTCAATCGAAGTCCTATTTTGCTAGGTCGTAAACGCGTTCTATTATGTACTACTACCCACATTAGAATGTACTGAATTCAAATTAGCTTGCAATTGTTTTTGAATGACATCGTCAAACTTTCATTATGTTCAGAGATAAATGTTGCAACAAAAGTGAAAAAGCTATACACTTGAAAAGAGAAAGGAAAAATAAAAAATTGTGTTTGGTTTATTGATTTATTGATTTATATAAGGTATTAGATGTGATGTTAATTCCGGTGCCGTTCTTATTTACCTCCGTTCATATTATTACAACAATAACAACAACAATAACAATGCCATGTATCCCATACAAGTTGGGGTTGGCTAGATATGAAACTCAAAATTAAAATAAATAATAATTAATGGTAATAATACATATATAAAAAAGGGTTTAAAATAACCAAACAGATAAAAATTCGTTTGATAAAGGTTTTTTTTAAAATAATAATAATATTAATAAAGTGAAAAAGGTTCAGTAAAAGTGAAATAAAGTCTAAAATAGTAATAAAAAAGTAAAAAGGTTCGATTAAGTGAAATAAAGTCTAAAAAAAACCCTAAGGTTCTGGTACATGGATTGCCAACTTCCATGCACTCCTATCCACTACCAGCTCTTCAGATATACTCCAATTACTTAAATCTCTCTTTATTATCTCCTTCCATGTCATTTTAGGTCGACCTCTACCTCTCTTTGGGCCTTCGGCACGGCCTATAATTCCAACGCGCAAAGGTGCATCGTATGGTCTACGTTGGATATGTCCAAACCATTTCAAGCGATGTTGGACTAACTTCTCTTCAATAGGTGCAACTCCAAGTTTTTCCTGAGTATCCTCATTTCTAATCTGATCTCGTCTGGTATGCCCACATCTCCAACGCAGCATCCGCATCTCTGTCACACTTATCTTCTGGACGTGTTGCCTCTTAATAGGCCAACATTCCGCACCATATAACATTGCAGGCCTGATTGCTGTCCTATAGAACTTTCCTTTAAGCTTCTGAGGAATCTTTCTGTCACAGAGAACGCCAAATGCTAGACGTCATTTCACCCATCCTGCTTGAATTCTAAAACTAACATCCTTATCAATCTCCCTATCAAACTGCAATATAGATCCTAAGTATCAAAACAATTCCTTCTTAGGTACTACTCTACCGGCCAGGGTGACCTCTCCGTCATCTGAACTGACATCGCTAAACTCACACTTCAAATACTCTGTTTTAGTTCTGCTAAGCTTGAAACCCTTTGATTCCAAGGTCTCCCTCCATAATTCCAGTTGTAGATTAACCCTTATTCTACTTTCGTCAATTAGCACAACATCATCGACAAAGAGCATACACCAAAGAATCTCCCTTTGTATATCTTTTGTGATTTCATCCATCACTAATGCAAAAAATATAGGGGCTCAAAGCCGAATTTTGATGTAAGCCTATGTTAATTGGAAAGTCTCTGGTCTCACCATCGCATGCCCTGACACTAGTCACAACCCCCTCGTACATATCCTTGATAAGGGTAATATACTTTGATGGCACCCTCTTCCTTTATAGCGCTCACCACATAACCCTCCTCGGCATTCTGTCATAAGAATCAAAATCACAATGAATACAAAAATGTGAACGTGGCTAACTGAAATAAGAAGGTATGGAAAAATGGCACTAAAATTCTGAGCGTTAACTGCTATAACATGGATTTGAAATTGAAAACGTGTGCGTAAGTCAAGAAAGAAGACTATTATGTTTATAGAAACCCATTGATACCCTAATTTCTATTCCACGACTCAGTGGATGCATGAAAACAAATGGGAATAGTAGCTAAGACCAAAATAATAAAAATAACACTTGGCAGGCTGCTGTCTATATTATATTTGGTTTCACGTTTCAACAAGGGTTGAAACGGACAAATGCATAAGAAAAAAACTAAAGTTTTGGCATGGAGCCAATCTATTAGACCACTAAGGAATAAAATATATTTTAGTATTGTGTTATAGTCTATACGCTTTGACCAACTGCCTTGATAACTGACATGCTAGATTTATAAAATAAACAATAGTTTGTGATTAGTGTATGATCAAAATAACATCGGTTAATATACTGTGTAGGTAATAAGGCTATATAATAAATACCAGTTTTAGATAAATTTATGGTTAACAGAACATTCACATACTAATATTTATTTAACCTTTAAAAATATAATTCGATTATATCCAAATCTATCCACATGCGATGCATGTATCTTTCAAATAGCCTGTCTAAGGTATGTAAAATATGAATCATCATCTCAATGTTTTAAGCAATGCAAAGTAGGCCGAGTAGCTCCTTCGTCCGTTGTTCGGCTGTGATTTTAATGATGTGTGATGGCATTTCAATTGATTTGAAATAATAGAAGAGATTAAAAGAATTTATGAGAGAAAGGAAAAAATAGAAATAAAAAATTCCGGGTTGTCAGCTGCACACACAAGTATGACATTTACTTCACAGGCCATGTTATGGTTAATATAAAAAGGAGAACTTCTAAAAGGAAACTTTGTGCAAGAAAACACTCCTAGTGCTTTACACACTGTATATGATACCGTTGGACTATTGGATGAAATAACTTTACTGATATGAAATTAAAATGCAATTCATATTCTTAATTTGTATAGGGCGGCTGACATCATTTAGTAGCAAAGAGTAATGAACTTTTTGGTTCCATTGCTCGGGTATGCTTCTAAAATCATTTAGTATGTAGTATTTTTCCCTAAAGGTCAAATTCACATCTAGTAAACTAACCATAAATTAAGATTCTCTTCATACTACACTTAAAAGCTAACTAAAAACATTCATGAATCTTTCAAGTCAGAAACACTTCTATCTTTCCCACGTTATTCACTAAAAAGTTACTCGCTTACTGAACAATATAGGTCACAGTCACCTTTTCGTTTCACTTATATATGTTCCCCGATATTAAAAATAACCTAAAATCTGATAAAATAAGGTATTAGATCTCACAATGAGAACAAATTAAAGGGACTGGTCGGAGCAAAGCTTTCGAATATCAAAATCATCAGTACCCTGTGGTATTAAACAAATGTTGATAGTAATAATGCTTAGTGTATTGTTTGAAATCGCCATCAGTTGTTACTACGTTTGGATATTAAAATGAATTATGTCTAATGCACTGATTAATTTTAATATCAAGAAGATTACGACATTGGTCAATTTTAATATTAAAAACTAGTCGGTGTTGTAAAGGCAAAGCTCTTATTAGGGAATTGTGGGTAATAAGCATCATAAACCTTAACAAATGGGCATGTTTACTTCAAAATATGTTCAACCAGAATGTATGTGTGTGTACTAAAATAATAGAAAAAAATCATGTGTAATGTCACTGTTTAATTCGCTAAATTAAGCATCTCGTTTCTAATAAAACCAGTTGATGTGTAGAAATAAGCACACTTTCCTGAATGCAATTATTAATTAAGAAGTAGTTAGTTGTATCACTATGATTCACTATCATCTAAAAGCAAGATAGAGAAATCAAACAACTATGTTTCCTTCTCCAGTAATTCACTGATAATCCTCTCATTACCATACCTACCATATATATGATGTTGACCCATCTTTCCGGTTATCTGGCATTGCATATTTTCTTCTTCGATTGCATCTTCTAAATAACTAATATTCAATGGGAAACCTATAAGCATGCAAGTACCCCATGAAAATTTAGTTAGTGACACTAAAAAGTTGTATAAGAATGTAAATACCCCATGAAAGACATACCTGAAAATCATACATTTCAATAAACATAATTAACACTACAAAGTGATTCTAAAGCAGAAGCGGAAGAAGCAAAAGCAGTGTCAAAATCATAAGAAATAATAGAAGAATATATGATATTGGAAAATCTAAAAAGAAATAAGTCTCCAAAAAACAAAAATAGGAATTCAAAAACCAAAAAATAAAATAAAAAAGAGAACAACTAGAGTTACATTGAGAGTTTGGAATCTTTTTATAGCTCGATTGAAAAGTTAGTCCAAACAAACAACTTTAAAAAAAACATGATGTTGCAGCTAACTCCATTCTTTAAATTTATCAAGTTGCTCTTAATTTGCTCTAAATTTATACTTGATGGTGTAAAGTGAAAAAAAAAATCTAAGAATGACTTGCATTTACTTGGTAAATATATGTGTTAAGAGTTCTCCCTAAATTGTGAAGGAAGTGGAACTACTCAGTAGATCAAGAGGTTCAAATAGGATTAGCCTGCTCCCTTTTATTATTTACTCAATGAATCCAAGTATTAACAATCAGTTTCACTATTTAGTAGATTTAAACTCTAATTTTGCTACTAATTTTTTTTCCTAATCCCATATAGGTTTGCTGTTTTGATTTCATAAATGCATTTTTTGTGTCAGTGTAGTCGATTATAATTTTAACATAATTACCTTAGTTTTGTCTTCTAGAATCTGAAGATCTCGTTTGTTTCAAAGCAGGTTCTCAAGTTTTAGCTTTCTCTTGATGTCTTTTGTAATTAATATTGACTGCATTCATTTTTCCAACCCAAAGAAACCTACCTACATTTTGGGATGTCTCACCTAAATCTATTACCGTATGCTCAACAAATGTACAAACAAATCCAATCAATTTGTTGTAGAATCTCGTACATAGACATCTCCGATCCATAAAAATCACAAACCCTAAAATTTAGTAGAAATATATAAAATTTATCTTATAGAAATCAAGCAAAATAATCCATAGATCTAGGTAAATTTGAATCGATTATGGCATAAATAACAAAATAATAGAAAACCTCAACATCTCCGATCAATTTGAATTGATTACCTGATGATGGCTGATGACTGATTATGGTCGATCACGAGATGATTAGGAGAGGCAAGCGTCTTCGATTAGGAGATGATCAAGAGCTCAAGTTTTAAAGATCCAGGGGACGCCTTTTTTTTCTTTTTCTGCATATAAATAACAAATAATGAGAGTGTACAGTGGGAAAGGGGTGGTATTGGGTTGAAGGATGCATTTGATTTTAGAACGGATCAAGTCCGTTCTAAAAGTTAGAACGATCGTTGACCATACTGCCCGATTATGCAATGGATTGTAGCCGTTGCAATTTCACAACGGCTCAAATCCGTTGCAAATTTTCCGCAATAGGAGTTGCAAAATGCTTGTATGGTCTAGTGTGATAAAATTCGATAGCCAAGTCTAACTGAGAAAATATTTGGGCTCCTCCCAAATGGTCAAATAAGTCATCAATTCTCGATAAGAGATATCTTTTCTTCTTAATCAACTTGTTAAGTTCCCTATAATCCACATATAACCTCAAAGATCCATCAGACTTTGTGGCAAACACTACCGGTGCACCCGATTCAAAGGTACTCATATGAATAAAACCTTTCTAAAATAATTCCGAGATTTGTTTATCAAGCTCACTTCTTTCCCTAGGAGCCATGTGCCTTAAAGGAAAATGCTACAAGACTCACATCCTTTTCAAGGTCTATCCTAAATGATAATTCTCAGTGGAGTGGGAGACCTATGTCTTCCTTGAAAACATCAGGAAAACCACATTCAATCGGTATCGAACATGGTCCTTCTAAGTTGGAAGACAAGGAAAACAAGGCAAAATCCATATTCCCTGCCCTATAAGGGATTTCTAAATTGCGGCCTCCCCGACTTCTCAAACAAACTACCCCTATCACAGTTAAGGAGGACCCCATAAAATGATAGCCAATCCATTCCCAAAATAAGACCATACCCCTCGAATTCAAGTACATACGCGTCACAAAAGAAGTTGACATCACTGATGTCTAATATTAGGTCTTTAACACAAACAAAAGTTGCATAGCCCCTCCGATAGGGTTAGATACCTCTAATGGATGGCTAGAAAGGATAAGGGAAGTTTAAAAGAATCAACAATCTTACTAGCAATGAAGGAGTGGGTGGCTCCTGAATCAAATAGGATACATAAACAAATCCCTAAGATATAAATTATACCTTTCAACGCAGGCTGTCCTTGATCCCTAGGGGGCTGACTACGAATCAGCGCTACCTCCAAGGCATAGTTTTGACCACTCTACACAACCTTTGTCCTAGGGTAGTTCCTTGCCAAGTGCCCATCTTTATGACAGTTAAAACATTTTCTTTTGAATTCTGACTTGCTAGGTTCACTCTGTAGTCCTTCGCCTCATGCCCTTTCTTGTGGCATCTAGAACATTTCTCGGCCTCTTTCTTGAATTTTCTCCATTCTTTTTCTTAAGCCAGAAATTTTCTTCTTGTTCTTCACAATAGCAAAAGTACCTTTTCCCTTATCAGTCTTAACTTCCTTAATATTCTTAGCTATATATAGGATAGCCGCGGGCTTCATACGTAGCTCCAAACGTCACTTGGGCCAAAAGCATTTATCTCAATGGATAATTCATTCATTTAACAAACATAAGGGATTTATCCATTGGGGTGTCTACCAATCTCTACCAAATTTAGATAATTCTGTAAACTTCGCCACGTACTCTTTTAGATCCAACTCCCCTTGCTTCAACTGGATAAACTTCTCTATTTGCATACTCTTCTCAGCATTAATTAAGAACTTAGCCTCAAAATAGGTCCTAAACTTTTCCCAAGTAAATACTCTGCCTGTATTGTCTTGTGAAATCAGGTTACACCATTCATGGGCCTCTCCCTTCAATTGCCAAGCTGCTAGCCTACGCTTAAGTTGATCATCCAACCGGGTAGCTTTAAAGATCCTTTCACACTCAAAGACCCACGCTTTAGCTTGAATGAAGTTCTCAGTTCCTGAAAATGGCATGCCTCCTAAACTCACAAAATTTTTGTAAAGACGAGGGAAGTTGAAGGCCCTTTCAACGGGTTGAGCTGCTAGTTCCTTAGGAGCAAGATTGGCAGTAGGGACCTGATCCACAGTCCTAAGTACTGTTGGAACCATTATGGCAAGTAACGAGGCCTTGTCGGATTTCCCTGCTCGGGCTGGTTGTCATTCATTTCTACTATCTAAAAAAATAAAATCCCTTCAATGGACTTCCTACGATAGTATCAAGGCCCAAAAGAAAGAAAGATAAGGTTGCCTAGTATAACTGCGTATGTTTTTGGGGTAGAGTAAACACACACATATATATCTTTGAAAACCGTTTTTTAAATAACAAATACGCCTCTCGTACTTATATATTTCTATAATCGGGTAACCTGTTCTCTGGTACCAAATGTAACAACTCTCTCAGAATGGACCAAAATTCCGAACCAAAAAAGGCCCATCGGAAGTTAGAGCCATTCCAAATGGATCGTTGGTTCCTATAAGGAATTACTAAAACATGTATACAAAGAAGTCTAAATGAAAAATCAGAATCTCACACAGCGGAAGGGATAAAATATAATAGCGTAAAATCGCTGTACCATTATTAAAAACAACAAATTCTAATATAATAAGTCTCACAGGTGATAACATGTACATCGTTCATTATTCCTAGTACATAACAGCAAATAATAAGGCTACTGCCATAATAACTAAATCTTCGAGAGGATCCTCTTCTAAGCAATCGTTCTTCATCCTCAATCAGAAGTCTCACCTACTAACCTGTTAATGTTAAGAGGATGGAGGTCTGAACATAAAATTATGGAGAATGACATTGTGATAAGATTATGAATAACTATTTCCTATGTTTGGCAGTATAAACTCTTCATGCTATGTCTACGCAACAAATATACACAAAATTAAACATATCAGGCGGATATTGTAACAGTCACTTAAGGCCTACATGTAAATCTTAAGGCGGACGTGCATACATTCACTTAATACCGCACAAGGTAATTTTGAGGGCGGAAATTCTTATAGTCATTTAATACCCCATGTGGCCGGCTATTCCTAGTCATTTAAGGCCATTACAAATTTATTAAAAGTGGACATCCCTACAGTCACTTAATACCCTATGGAGGACCCTAGGCACTTAAGACCTCGTCTCTAACATCAACGTCATAAATAATTCCGCTTATAGGTTGAGAAATACTAAAGACCACTTACTACCAGGTTTGGATCAAAAACTCAACTTCAATTTAAGAGAACCTTACCGGTGGACCCTCTTCTTACTATCTAGTTGTCCTTACAGGTGAACTCCTATCCACTCAATAGTTTCCTTAGATGGTGGTTTCTTTAGGCTATATATATATATATAATATGTCCCTAGGTCAGCCCTCACTAACCCTAGATAAGAAGCAGATATTACTTAGAGAACTACCCTACTCAAGTTATCATCTATTAAGACTATTTAATACCTTGTATAAGGAAGGCAGACCCAATGACCATTTAAGACCTTTGTAAGGGCGAGTCCCATGACTTTGGTCCTAAACCAAGCAGTGAACCTTAGAAATGGATATAGCCCTAACTACTTAATACTCAAATCAAGGTAGATTAACCACTTAATATCTTTTCTCCAAGGTAGGGCTACTTCACACACACACACATATACACACACTAGACATCTGACATTAAACCGACCACTTGTAGAAGCCGGATTTGCCGGACGGTTCCGAGCAAACTTCTACTACAAGCTAGCCTAACCTCGTATCACAGTGTACTAATTATAATGGCCCATAACACTTAGACCCCTCACCTTAACCGGGTTTTCTTATATATGATGAATATGCCATCAGTTCCAGGTAGACTTCTACTATAGGTGATGGTTAACCTCGTATCTATGTGTCATTAATGTATCTAAAGCCAATAACACACACAAACATACAAATTCTTATGAGGGCATTTGAATTCAAATTCTTAATTTAACTATATTTATTACGCACTTAATATGTATTAATATTACATTGTTTACTATATATATAAGTGTGAATTAAGAAAATGAAATTAACGTCCTAACCATGTTTGAAATGTTACTCCCTATTTCAAATTTAAGGTATACAAGTTATTTCCCATATTACGTTCAATCATGGCATAAATATACATATTGATATGTAACAATCAAAATGGAAAAACAATAATAGCAATACAAAACTTCTAACCTAGTTTTGACTTGATTATCTCAATAATAAATGATAAACAAAGTGTCATATATCCAATATATATAATTCCTATTTTAAACAGATTGACTTTTACGTACGTTTATACGCAAAACCTTAATACTTGGACATCTTGTAAATAATACATTTAGATAATTTATTTAGAAGATAGAGATCTAACCTATTCAAATTTACAATTCCATCCAAATTTTAACCTTCTGCACAAACCCATACATATGAATTTATACAAAATAAAATAAAATGAATCCGACCAATATAGAGAATTATATGTGATGACCGCCCATAACTCCTGCACTTAACAAGAGGAATATTATGCTGAATGATGTGCTAAGAAACTATGGACGATCATTAGTATAGAATAACATATGCAGAATCTGTCGTATAACTCACAACGCAAGGATAAAATATAATAGAACATATACAATAGGTAATAATAGTGAAACAGAATGGAGCAGAATTTCAAACTTTCATATCATCATAATTATCCAAACATTAAACTTGATACAATATCAAATTCTGTACAAATCGCCTCACCACAGGTCACTCAGAGAATACGTTAAACAACGGAAAACAACAAATAATAGGTAATAGAAAATAATACGCTAACCTCCTGCTCGTCATCGCTCAACAGCTTCGTCGTCATCAAGATCTATTACCTGTCACCTACTACTCAGTCTCCCTAGCCAAAACCGGATAAACAACATAAGGTAATAAGAGGAAACATAAAACCTTGAGTCAGACAACAGTTTTAATAAGCGATAAAACAGCTATCTAACATCATCAATAAAGTATGTGAGAAATAGGTAGATAAACCATCTAATCTACCAACATCAACAGAGAACAAACCTAACCCATCTCCTCCACATCTGATAGTGATAGCCTTTACAAAATCAGAAAACAAATAGTAGCAGACATAACAACTAATTATCCTACGTAGACCATTCTAATCGAGATCAACATTCCCTAAGCACAATCCCCAAAGGCCTAAAACAACATCAGACAAGCACCCAAGAGATGTTTCCTTCGACATCGAACAATCTACACAAGACGATAATGCAAAGCAATAAATTATCCATGACTCTGGCAATCGCCATCTATCCTGCCTTGAAACCATCGTTAATCGTATGACTGGCCCAACTTTCCATCCATCAAGGGCTAATGGTAACCCCGCCCAGAGTACTTAACTAATCATCTAGTCTTTTACGCATCCCGATTTCACCCCTGCTTTGAGTCCGCTAGAACCTATGACAACGATAATTCCTCGGCCTTCGATATCTCTAGTCGTCGTCATCGGCGACTATCTATAAGCTCAAATCATCTTGAGCAACCATTATCCATGAGCTCAAATTATCTAGAGTCGTCTCCACATTCGTTGCATTTCATCGATCAACACACACTTCGAACATTCCACCTTGAACTCTTGTCGAAGCTATGATCATCATCGAACCAAAAATAAACATCACATGATAGATATTTGATGGATCATTCACTGCCTTTCGTATGGATAGTTCATCGATCCATATATACTTTCCACATTGTTTCCTTCCTTTCTATAGTGTTTTGGAACACTGCCATTTCCCCCATCATACGATGCGCGATCCACCATGAATTACTCCCAAATTTGCCACGATCCACAGTGTTTCACCATGTACTACTACATTTTAGAAACGCTGTCGATCCACTATGGATCATTCTTTCCCAATCCATTGCCTTACCATGCACGATCCATGATTCGGCCTGATCCACCTGCTTTCGTTCGATCGATCCATATTTTTCACCATGTCTGATCCATTAGCCTTTGCACGCAGTGATCCAAGATTTTGTGTTGTCGACCCATGATCAAAATGCCACAACCGATCCATGAACTCACGTGACCGATCAATCAAAAATACACCAGATCCATGCCATACACTCGTGTCGATCCATCAATTTAGACATGCCCTATAATAACCTGGAAATCTGAGCCAATTTAAAATTTTTATTTTAGCAGTTTTAGTGAATTTTGAACATTTAAAATGGATTATTTTAAATAATAATGACGGAAAATTTATTTTCGACGAAGTTAAAATGAATAAATTTTATTTTAATTATATAACGAGCCTGAAATGGCGCTGCAGTTCAAAAATTCGATTTCGAATTTTTGATGAATGTACATGATTCAAAATAAATCGAATTTCAGCGAAACAAGAAATATTTGAATCTGTTTGATAATATCTTTCAAACAAAGTTAAGCAACTGAGATTTCACTTTAGAAGTTGAAAGATATGTCCAGTTTAAAATTCAGAAAAGTCGCTGTGGAATTTATATATATTTTAATATATATAAAGGCCTTAAAAATAGCCATTTTGCAAACGACCTTCGTTTTCGACGAAACCACTTTTGTTGAATCCGTGATGTCAAATTATTGCTAAGTTTCAAAATTCATAATTTTTGAAATCAGTATGTGGGCGTGGCAAAGTAAAACGTGTTTTGACAGTTTTAGTTGATTTTAATCGACTGAAAAATGACCATTTTTCAAACGGTCTCGGAATTTGACGAAATTAGATTTCTTAGGACTATATCGTTAATACGAAGCAAGAAATAATTTTTCTATAATTTTTGGGGTCCGTATGTGACCCCAGTAAATTAAAATGTACATTTAAATTCAATATATAGATTTATATGTTGATTTTACCGAAAACTGATCGTAACAGCTGAACTGGCTTACGATACGTATCCCATTGTGTTCGAAATGAGGGTATTTAGCTAGGGGGGACAGTCGTTGGATTTGATTTAGAGTTCGATTGAAAATCTCACTTTTTGAAATTAAAAAATAATAAATATAATTAACTATAACAAAGTCAAAACCCTAGCAGCTGGGTCAAAAGGCCCATCGCTAGTCAAAGTTCAAAAGCGCCTCCCCTAATTTGAACGATCGGAATTTTCGATCCTTCTCCCCCCTTTCTTCAAAATCAATTCAATGATTTTCGAATCTTTTAAAGAGAAAAAGGAAGAACCCTTCGAGCTCCACCTTGTGTACGGATATGATCGTAGTTTGAGTTGTATTCTCCTCGAATTATGCACTGAAACTCGTCGCCGCCGCATCCATTTTCAAGCACCATCGGAGCAGGAGTTCGACATGGACAAGGCGATGAGGAGAGGAAGGCATGGCGGTTCTAGTGGTCATCTCTGATTGGATCCAGGGTGCCTTGTTTGGCGTGCGTTTTGGGGAGATAGTGGCGGCTCGGTTCTGAAGGGGAAATTTCTGAAGAAGATGGAAACAATAGTGTTCCTTTGTGTTATGCGTGAAAAGGAGTGCGATGGAACAGACTAAAATCAAAACAAAATCCGAACCGTTCAGAAATGTGGAATGGAGGTGTGGATCCCAAAGGTGAGAATTCCTCACTTTTATTTTATTTTCTAGTTGAAATATATACTAGGATGCAGACGGTGCTTAGTAGCACCCGACACCCGTCGTCCACAGACCATGGACGACTTGTATGCTTGTTTGATGTGTTGTGAATTTTGTTTGTGATGTTGATGTGAAATGGATAAAAAAAAATTCATGTGTTGAAATAAATTAATTATCGTTAAAAATATAATTTTTAACGTGAATGTGAATAAATAAATATTCATTTACAAATCAGACAGTTTGTTTATGTACACCTATTTAAGGGATATTGTTTGGGACGATAAATTTTACACATCGCCCAACTACACAAATAAAAATATGTGTTGGTTGATATGAAACCCCACATGGGTATTGGGATGATATTTGGTGTACACTAGTCCGAATTATTTAGCTGTATGTCGATCGATTGGTCGACAGACTGTGTAAGCGTTAATTATTTATATTTAATGCTTATGCAGTTGTGTGGTGCAATCTGGATGATGGTTGATGATTTATCGTTGCAATTATATACATGTGTTGTAGGGAATCCATATAATAAACATTATATGGTAATTGATTGGGCCTCATTCAGATTTAGAAAATAAATTCATGTGTTGAATAGAAAATAAATTCATGTGTTGAATTGAAAAAAATTCATGTGTTGAATAGAATAAACATTCATGTGTTGAATAAAAGCCGTGTTGATTAGATTGAAGCCATTTTGACGTGAACGATATTTATATCGATTTTATTCATTTTTCAATGAATACTGAAAGTGATTTCGAAATTCGAATTAAATTGAATAGAATCGAAATTTGAATTAAATTGAATAGAAATGAAATTTGAATTAAATTGAATAGAATCGAAATTCGAATTAAATTGAATAGATTTGAAATTCGAATTAAATTGAAATGAATTGAAATTCGAATAAAATTGAAAATGAATTGAAATCGATTTGAAATGAAATTAAAATGAATTTATATTGAAAAATTCGATTTTGATTTGAATTTGAAAAGGAAGTTGAAATCATTTTGAAAACGAATTTAAAACGAATTATAAAATACATTTTAAAAGGAAATTGACGAAATATTATATATATATGTATATATATAATGGCCTGAATAGAACGCGCCGCGCTGCGGTAGTTCGCGAATTTCGACCATTAACTTCGAATTGATGTTGCGGGAGATCCGACCGTCGGATTCTCCTAAAACCAGAACCGTTGGGTTCGTATCGAAAAGAGCTTTCTGACGGATATTAGAAATTAGAAATCTAATGGTTGGATTTGGAATTATGTCTAAGTCAAATTTGGAAAAGGTCGCTGTAAGTTCAGTTCGATGGTCGTTGATGGAAATCGACTGTACGGGCCTTGATAAAATTATTAAAAATATTAATAATTAGTGTAAAATCATAAGAAATGATTTGTGAAGAATTGGGATGAAAATTTCCATATTTGAAAAAATAAAAATAGATTTTTATCGAAATGAACTAGTTTTGAACTAGAATTATAATTCTATTTATTTTTAAAATAAATAAAGTGGATTTGGAATGGTTTTAAAAGTAACCAGAATTTCCAATAATTGAATTGGAATGGATTTGAATCGAAATTGTCTTTGGAATACTTCGATGTTGGATTTCGTGATCATACAGATATTGTTATGGAAATTTGAAAGATATATTTATATCGTTATTTCCAATACGATATTTGTTGGTCGTAGAATTTGATATTGAATATATGCCGATATATTTTCTATTCAGAGCCTTGTATTTAATATCAAATGGGATTTGGGTTTGTCGTGAATGGTGTCTTCATTAACACTGTTCTTAAACCCAGTTGAGAAAAAGATTAAATCTTTTATTTAGATTTAATGAAGTGTACCAATTAAATGGTATTTAATTGGAATTGAATTTGAATTCATTTTGGGTTGTCGTAAACGGTGTCTTCAATAATACTGTTCTTAGACCCAACAGAGTTAAGAAAATCAGAGACTAACTGGAGATTAGTTCAGTTGAATGGTTTCTTGGGTATTGATCTGATGTTGGTTTCGGCCTTCGGGGTTAATACTTAGGGAATTGCTCACTTGCTATTTTACGGTTAAAAGCTGATAGAATGGAATGTGATTTTGGGTTTATCGTGAACCGTGTTTTAAATGACATTGATTCTTTAACCCAGTTAAAGATTAAAACTAAGTGGAGTTTTAATGAATCTTTAATTAGATTGAAGTGATCGAGAATGGAGTATCACCAGTTTTGCTCCAGGCGATAGTTAAATCTTTAATTAGATTTGAACGTGAAATGGTAATTGAATTTACCGATAACACCATGGTGTTAGATATGAAGTATTACCAGTTTTACTTCATGGGATGAATAGGTTGGGATTGGGAAATAAAATAAATGATTACGTCGGTGTGGTTCGCTAATCCCAACTAGTTTGAAGTGATATTCAAAGGAAGATTAAATAAATTTAAAAGAATTTATCTTTGATAAAATTAACGGGAACATATCCCCAAGAATGTGAAATTTAGAAACTAAATGTAGGTTGGCTAAGAAGAATGGTTTCCTGGGTACTGATCTGATGTTGGTTTCGGCCTTCGGGGTTAATATTAGGGAAATTATTCTCTTGCTAATTTACGGTTAGTGACTGATGAATTGGAATGACGCGTATGTTGTGTTTGTGTAACACTTGTTTAATATATATGCGAGTTATTCAGAAAGACCGGGTTTATCCCATTCTGAATAATTGATTCGACGATGAGTCGGAGATGAAGACGGTGGTTGAATACCAGAGGTCTTCACGTCATTTGGTTAATTACTGATGATCTTGATTGGGCCGTACACCTAAGAGGAGGGAATCAGTTGGTGATCGTCCAGACGTACTTGGAGATCAATGGATATGCGAGGTACAAGGTACCTCCGGTTTCGTTCAGACCTAGAACGGACTTGTAAATGGACTGTATGTCTGACATTGGATATCATTCTGTGTGATTGATGGATATCGGTTGCATGGAGTGGTTTGCCTGTGTGGCATGCTAAGATGCAAATGATCAAGGCTACTGTTGAAAAGCAGAGTCTTGTGATTGATGATCAAAGCACGGCCTGTGTGGAATAGCTTTGTGTAGCGTTGATTCGCAAGCCTCACACCCCGGTTGTGAACCAGAAACGGGAGAAGGACCTCAGGGAGGACATGCGTTTCTTTCTAGCTAGAAGTGGCGTCAGTGGTTTTACACGCCCTGACGAGTTTTACTTATGTGGTTGTTGCTGTTGCGAGGCGCCTCGGATATATCGGTGACTATGTGAAGCCAATGAAGTCATTTGTTGGCTCATTTAAGCCCCAAAGGGCGGGAAACATAGTCTTCAGGCATAATAATCCACATCGGTGGACCGGCCCTGACGATCCAAGTGTTGATGCGTTCTAATCTTGAGACTGGGGCTAGACAGTCTCGAATCGGTAGAGGACTATCTTTTGCCTTGGTTCACAGATGGAAATCCAACTTCCAAATACGTGACATTTGCGGTTTTGATTGTAGACCCTAGTATGGCGACACGATATATATGGTACCCATGCCGTCTATGATTGATATTTATGATTTGAAGTTGTTTTATACACTATGCACTTATGGTAGTATCTAATGATTTGTTTTAAACGTACAAAGCATGTTTGGCTATTATAAGGGAAAACCCTATCCTCCGGCTTGCGTTGCATTGTGTGATGGGACCTGGGTCTTATAATAGCTTCATTTTTCTTTATTTAGCATTGCGCTGTTTGTTTTATGCACTGGTATTCTTGGGAGGAAACCCGTTCCGTGTTATACGGCGTGGTCCCTTGATTTACTCTAACTTTAAAAATAAAGATTAATAACTGTTTTAGTTCTCACACCAGTCACATGACTGACCTGGAGTTTATTGTTTTAACCTAAACTCTGGGTGCCCTTATTTTGACACGGGCAGCTAGTAGTTTTGGTTTTGCAGATTTATATTCACAGGAACCTGGGTTACAGCTGGAATGATATCCGGAAAGCTCTGTATCCGTATATCTCTTTCAGTTGTGTATTGTATTATTTTTCCGCTGTAGTAATGTATTTAAATCTCTGATATTTTCTATGTAATATTTATTCATACTCTGTATATTCTTGTATTCTGATGGAATTGTTATAATAAGCAATGAAATGTTCTTCTGTCTGCGTTCTTTTGTGACTTGTTCTCAATTCAATCCGTGATTTCCCGTAAAGGGGATTTCGGGTCGTTTCATCGTGGTATCAGAGCTTTGGTTTACAGAGCTCGGAGAACAAGGCACATTAGAACCAAACGAAAGAGCTCATCAGAAACTGGATTAGTAATATCCATGAGAATGACTCGTTAGAGATGGGATCAGTAGTATCCTAGAACGAGTGTGAAGAGTATATTTTTGAAATATAAAAAGAAAAACAAATTTTGTTTTGAAATTTAAATTGTATTATACATATTTGAATAATTTATTTTAAATTGATTTGGACAATCTAGTATATGAAGATTTTGCATATCCACCTAGCTAGCGTGTATACGAAGTCCCAAATATACTGGATAGATATAGAATCACACTCTTGTCGCCCTGAGATGGTTCTGATGATCGCTATAGTTCGAACATCATCAGAATTGGTATTCGAGTTTCGAAAGTGTGATATCTATATATTTCCATTAGACTGGTGTGAGAACCAAAATTAGATAGGGCATATTGTTGTGATTTGGCATCAAAAACATGATTTTTTGTATATGTAGCAAATTTATGAATTTGAAACATTAATTCACTAAATGATTGATGCTTGTGTTGTATGATTATTCATTTAAACCATTATGTGAATGAACGGTGAATTTAGCCCAAATTGAACCAAATATTGAACTGTATTGAAAATTATTTGCAAATGCATGCATATACATGTATATATGTGCGAACAGGTCATAGCAAGGAGGCTAGAGCAGAAGAATAAAATTGTTTTCCCGACAAATAGGTACATGTTTACAAATTTATTGGGTTTTGGATGATTTTATGAGCTGATTGGCTAGCCGCTTGGCTGTTTCTTTTTCTTTTTGGATTGATAAGGGCCATGGGAGGCTATTTGAAATATCCCGAAGTCCTCGGTGCAAGGGAGGTTATGGCGAAATTTTTCGAAAATTTAGGGTGTTAGCCAAATTTTTGAAAAATTTGAAAAGTTCTTAGAAACTGAAAAGTTGAAGAACTTAAGCCGTAATGAAAATAATGAAAGTTGAGTTGATTTGTTAAACAAATTTCGGCTTCGTTCCTTTTCGAGGACGAAAAGTTTTAAGTGGGGGAGATTGTAATAACCCGGAAATCTGAGCCAATTTAAATTTTTTATTTTGGCAGTTTTAATGAATTTTGAACATTTAAAATTGATTATTTTAAATAATAACGACGGAAAATTTATTTTCGATGAAGTTAAAACGAATAAATTTTATTTTAATTATATAACGAGCCTGAAATGGCGCTGTAGTTCGAAAATTCGATTTCGAATTTCAAATGAATGTACAGGATTCAAAATAAATCGAATTTCAGCGAAACAAGAAATATTTAATCCTGTTTGATAATATCTTTCAAACGAAGTTAAGAAACTGAGATTTCACTTTAGAAGTTGAAAGATATGTCCAGTTTAAAATTCAGAAAAGTCACTTTGGAATTTATATATATTTTAATATATATAAAGGCCTTAAAAATGGCCATTTTACAAACGACCTTCGTTTTCGACGAAACCACTTTTGTTGGATCCGTGATGTCAAATTATTGCTAGGTTTCAAAATTCATAATTTTTGAAATCAATATGTGGGCATGGTGAAGTAAAACGTGTTTTGACAGTTTCAGTTGATTTTAATCGACTGAAAAATGACCATTTGTCAAATGGTCTCGGAATTTGACGAAATTACCGTATCGCCAATACGAAGCTAAATATATTATTTTGTAATTTTTGGGGTCCGTATGTGACCCCAGTAAATCGAAATGTACTTTTAAATTCATTATATAGATTTATATGTTGATTTTACCGAAAACTGATCGTAACAGCCTAACTGGCTTACGATACATATCCCATTGTGTTCGGAATGAAGGTATTTAGCTAGGGGGACAGTCGTTGGGTTTGATTTAGAGTTCGACTGAAAATCTCACTTTTTGAAATTAAAAAATAATTAACTATAACAAAGTCAAAACCCTAGCAGTTGGGTCAAAAGGCCCATCGCTGGTCAAAGTTCAAAAGCGCCTCCCCTAATTTGAACGATTGGAATTTTCGATCCTTCTCCCCCTCTTTCTTCAAAATCAATTCAATGATTTTCGAATCTTTTAAGGAGAAAAAGGAAGAACCCTTCGAGCTCCACGTTGTGTACGGATACGATCGTAGTCGGAGTTGTATTCTCCTCAAATTATGCGCTGAAACTCGTCACCGCTGCATCCATTTTCAAGCACCATCGGAGCAGCGAGTTCGACATGGACAAGGCGATGGGAAGAGGAAGGCAGGGCGGTTCCAGTGGTCATCTCTGATTGGGTCCAGGGTGCCTTGTTTGGCGTGCGTTTTGGGGAGAGAGTGGCGACTCAGTTCTGAAGGGGGCGTTTCTGAAGAAGATGGAAACAACAGCGTTCCTTTGTGTTATGCGTGAAAAGGAGTGCGATGGAACAGACTGAAATCAAAACAAAATACGAACCGTTCAGAAATGAGGAATGGAGGAGTGGATCCCAAAGGTGAGAACTCCTCACTTTTATTTTATTTTCTAGTTGAAATATATACTAGGATGCAGACGGTTCTTAGCAGCACCCGACACCCGTCGTCCACAGACCATGGACGACTTGTATGCTTGTTTGATGTGTTGTGAATTTTGTTTGTGATGTTGATGTGAAATGGATAAAAAAAATCATGTGTTGAAATAAATTAATTATCGTTAAAAATATAATTTTTAACGTGAATGTGAATAAATATTCATTTACAAACTGGACGGTTTGTTTATGTACACCTATTTGAGGGATATTGATTGGGACGATAAATTTTACTCATCGCCCAACTGCACAAATACAAATATGTGTTTGTTGATTTGAAACCCCACACGGGTATTGGGATGATATTTGGCGTACACTAGTCCCAATTATTTAGCTGTATGTCGATCGATTGGTCGACAGACTGTGTAAGCGTTAATTATTTATATTTAATGCTTATGCAGTTGTGTGGTGCAATCTGGATGATGGTTGATGATTTATCGTTGCTATTATATACATGTGTTGTAGGGAATCCATATAATAAACATTATATGGTAATTGATTGGGCCTCATTCCAATTTAGAAAATAAATTCATGTGTTGAATAGAAAATAAATTCATGTGTTGAATAGAAAATAAATTCATGTGTTGAATTGAAAATATTCATGTGTTGAATAGAATAAACATTCATGTGTTGAATAAAAGCCGTGTTGATTAGATTGACGCCGTTTTGACGTGAACGATATTTATATCGATTTTATTCATTTTTCAATGAATATTGAAAGTGATTTCGAAATTCGAATTAAATTGAATAGAATCGAAATTCGAATTAAATTGAAAAGAATCGAAATTCGAATTAAATTGAACAGAATCGAAATTCGAATTAAATTGAATAGAATCGAAATTCGAATTAAATTGAATAGAATTGAAATTCAAATTAAATTGAATAGAATTGAAATTCGAATTAAATTGAATAGATTTAAAATTTAAATTAAATTGAAATGAATTGAAATTCGAGTAAAATTGAAATTGAACTGAAATCGATTTGAAATGAAATTAAAATGAATTTATATTGAAAAATTCGATTTTGATTTGAATTTGAAAAGGAAGTTGAAATCGTTTTGAAAATGAATTTAAAACGATTTATAAAATACGTTTTAAAAGGAAATCGACGAAATATATATAATAGCCTGAATAAAACGCGCCGCGCTGCGGTAGTTCGCGAATTTCGACCATTGACTTTGAATTGACATTGCGGGAGATCCGACCGTCGGATTCTCCTAAAACCGGAACCGTTGGGTTCGTATCGAAAAGAGATTTCTAACGGATATTAGAAATTAGAAATATAACAGTTGGATTTGGAATTATGTCTAAATCAAATTTGGAAAAGGTCGTTGTAAGTGCAGTTCGATGGCCGTTGATGGAAATCGACTGTACGGGCCTTGATAAAATTATTAAAAATATTAATAATTAGTGTAAAATCATAAGAAATGATTTGTGAAGAATTGGGATGAAAAATTCCATATTTGAAAAGATAGAAATAGATTTTTATCGAAATGAACTAGTTTTGAACTACAATTATAATTCTATTTATTTTTAAAATAAATAAAGTGGATTTGGAATGATTTTAAAAGTAACCATAATTTCCAATAATTGAATTGGAATGGATTTGAACCAAAATTGTCTTTGGAATATTTCGATGTTGGATTTCGTGATTATACAGATATTGTTATGGATTTTGAAAGATATATTTATATCGTTATTTCCAATACGATATTTGTTGGTCGTAGAATTTGATATTGAATATAAGCCAATATATTTTCTATTCAGAGCCTTGTACTTAATATCAAATGGGATTTGGGTTTGTCGTGAATGGTGTCTTCATTAACACTATTCTTAAACCCAGTTGAGAAAAAGATTAAATCTTTTATTTAGATTTAATGAAGTGTACCAATTAAATGGTATTTAATTGGAATTGAATTTGAATTGATTTTGGGTTGTCATGAACGGTATCTTCAATAATACTATTCTTAGACCCAACGGAGTTAAAAAAATCAGAGACTAACTGGAGATTAGTTAAGTTGAATGGTTTCTTGGGTATTGATCTGATGTTGGTCTCGACCTTCGGGGTTAATACTCGGGGAATTGCTCACTTTCTATTTTATGGTTAAAAGCTGATAGAATGGAATGTGATTTTGGGTTTATCGTGAACCGTATTTTGAATGACATTGATTCTTTAACCCAGTTAAAGATTAAAACTAAATGGAGTTTTAATGGATCTTTAATTAGATTGAAGTGATCGAGAATGGAGTATCACCAGTTTTGCTCCAGGCGATAGTTAAATCTTTAATTAGATTTGAACGTGAAATGGTAATTGAATTTACCGATAACACCGTGGTGTTAGATATGAATTATTACCAGTTTTACTTCATGGGATGAATAGGTTGGGATTAGGAAATAAAATAAATGATTACGTCGGTGTGGTTCGCTAATCCCGACTAGTTTGAAGTGATATTCAAAGGAAGATTAAAGAATAAATTTAAAAGAATTTATCTTTGATTAAACTAATGGGAACCTATCCCTAAGAATGTGAAATTTAGAAACTAACTGTAGGTTGGCTAAGAAGAATGGCTTCCTGGGTATTGATCTGATGTTGGTTTCGGCCTTCGGGGTTAATATTTGGGAAATTATTCTCTTGCTAATTTACGGTTAGTGACTGATGAATTGGAATGAGGCGTATGTTGAGTTTGTGTAACACTTGTTTAATATATACGCGAGTTATTCTGAAAGACCGCGTTTATCCCATTCTGAATAACTGATTCGACGATGAGTCAGAGATGAAGACGGTGGTTGAAGACTAGAGGTCTTCACGTCGTTTGGATAATTACTGATGATCTTGATTGGGCCATACACCCAAGAGGAGGGAATCAGTTGGTGATCGTCCAGACGTACTTGGAGATCGATGGATATGCGAGGTACAAGGTGCCTCCGGTTTCGTTCAGACCCGGAACGGACTTGTAAATGGACTGTATTGCTGACATTGGATATCATTCTGTGTGATTGATGGATATCGGTTGCATGGAGTGGTTTGCCTGTGTGGCATGCTAAGATGCAAATGATCAAGGCTCCTGTTGAAAAGCAGAGTCTTATGGTTGATGATCAAAGCACGGCCCGTGTGGCATAACTTTGTGTAGCGTTGATTCGTGAGCCTCACACCCAGTTGTGAACCACAAACGGGAGAAGGACCTAAGGGAGGACATGCGTTTCTTTCTAGTTAGAAGTGGCGTCAGTGGTTTTACACGCCCTGACGAGTTTGACTTATGTGGTTGTTGCTGTTGCGTGGCGCCTCAGAAATATCGGTGACTATGTGAAGCCGATGGAGTCATTTGTTGGCTCATTTACGCCCCAAAGGGCGAGGAAACGCAGTGTTCAGGCATAATAATCCACATCGATGGACCGGCCCTGACGATCCAAGGGTTGATGCGTTCTGATCCTGAGACTCGGGCTAGACAGTCTCGAATCGGTAGAGGACTATCTTTTGCCTCGGTTCACATATGGAAATCCAACTTCCAAATACGTGACATTTGCGGTTTTGATTGTAGAGCCTAGTATGGCGACATGATATATGGTACCCAAGCCGTCTATGATTGATATTTATGATTTGAAGTTGTATTATACACTATGCACTTATGATAGTATCAAATGATTTGTTTTAAACGTACCAAGCATGTTTGGATATTATAAGGGAAAACCTTATCCTCCGGCTTGCGTTGCATTGTGTGATGGGACCTGAGTCTTATAATAGCTTTATTTTTCTTTATTTAGCATTGCGCTGTTTGTTTTATGCACTGGTATTCTTGGGAGGAAACCCGTTCCGTGTTGTACGGCGTGGTCCCTTGATTTACCTAAATTTAAAAATAAAGATTAATAACTGTTTTAGTTCTCACACCAGTCCCGTGACTGACCTAGACTTTATTGTTTTAACCTAAACTCTGGGTGCCCTTATTTTGACACGGGCAGCTAGTAGTTTTGGTTTTGCAGATTTATATTCATAGGAACCTGGGTTACTGCTGGAATGATATCCGGAAAGCTCAGTATCCGTATATCTCTTTCAGCTGTTGTAGTGACCCGCATTTTTAGAGATATATAATTAATTTATTTAATTATATAATTGGTGATTTAGAGAAGTTAATGATCGTTTAATTAAATAATATTGAATATTTAATAAATAATTATAATATAATAATATATTATAATGTCGAAATAGTCGGAAATAGTGAAATTCACAATATCGTGTGAAATGAATAGCATACGAGATTTGGTGGAGTTTCGATTCGAAATATAATAACGATTTTATTGAATCGACGACAGTTGAACATATAGTTTGTAATATATTTATAAACGAGCTCGAAATGGCGCTGCAGTTCGCTATTTGGCGATTCGAACTTCAACTGAATGTACAGGATTCGTTTTAAGTCGGATTTCTGTGAAAAAAGAAACGTGTGGAGCTGGTGGAGTATATCTTTCTAGTGGAAGAGAAAAATCGGGATTTCGTTGTGTAGATTTTGAGATACGTCCAAATCGAATTTTAGAAAAGTCGCTGTGAAATTCCTTTATAATTCGTAATGCTTTATATACGTTATAAAATGGTTTTTCAATGTAAATTGAATATCAATTCAATCTGGACTCGGAATAGCGAGTATATAAATATACTGGAGCTGTATGATATTCCTTGGTGAATATATACGAGAATATATATTTATTTATATTTAATTTGATTTTTTTTAAATATATTTATATTTTTAAATGGGTCATCCAGAGCTTTAAAAATAGCCACTTTTGCAAACGAAGTCGGAATTTGACGAAACCAGTTTTGTTGGATCCGCAATGTCAAATAGTTGTTAGATTCCAAGTTTCGTGATTTTTAGATTCAGTGTGTGGTCGTATGGATTTTTAGAGTAGAAAACAGTCAGTATTTTGATAGTTAAAAATACGCTGTGTGAGCAAACGGAGTCGGAATTCGACGAAACCAGTTTCGTTGGGACCGTAATGTCGAACTCTAGCTACATGTCCAGTTTCGTGATTTTTGAATACTGTGTGTGATCACAGCGATTTTTAGAAAGACAAAACGAATATAAATGAATATAAAAAGGGAAAATATCCTAGGAAAATATCTTCAAAAAAAATATCTACACTCCCTATAAATACCCTTACCCCCTTTAACCTAACCCTAAGATTCTCATTCGGTAGTCAACTGTAGGAAAAATCCGCCGTCTTCAAACTTCTTCTTCCAGTAAACAAAGATCCACTTCAGAAAAATCATAGAAAGAAAAACAAAATTCCTAAAATCTAAATGGTTATATATTTGAGATCCTCAGGAGTTAAGCTTCATTTGGATGTGAGTTTTATTGGGTGCGTCTGCGTTTCCAGAAACCCCAAAACAAACGCAGCGAGCTAGGGTTCAGAAAATGGAGTTCTGGAGGTTTCGATTCTTGTTTTGGAGGATGGTTTTGGTTTCAGTGTTGGAATTGGAGTCGGGTAGCATTTTGTTGTAGGATTCGATTCAGAAAACCGACGATGACTATGGTTGGAGGCCGGTTCGATGCGAGTGAGGATGGTAGGTCGAGTTGGGTTTCGATGGTATCAGTGGATTGAGAGTTGGATGAGAGGAATCGTGATGCTGTTGGCTTCGAGTTCGGTGAATGAATGAAGCTACGACAGGTGGATGAAGTGGCGGAAATGTCTGTGTGATGGAGCAGTCGGCTACCAGCATTTGAACGAGGAAGAAAGCATTTATATTTAGGTCGGTGCTGAAGGGCATTGGGCCGGTTTCAAAGTTAAGGCCCAGTTCCAATTTAATTCATGTTCATTAAATTTTAAATAGTGATTAAACTTCGTAATACCGTATCTTGTCCGTACGAGGTCGGATTTGCAAACAGTAAGTTGCGTTGGGGTCGTATGGACGGTGGCTATGTCGTGGAACTGACCGGAAGTCCATCGGAGGTTGTTACAATTTATAGCAAAATAAATTGTCCAGCTGAACAAATCGATGGTTATCGTCATTGACGATGATCGTCCAAATGTGAGTAAAACTCACCAACACTGAACAGTTTATATTTTCATGTTGTATTTTTAGAACTATTAGATATGGGCTGATTGACTGTGTGTTGACCGTTTGATTGAACTGCTAGTCAGTTAGTTGAATTTCTATATTGATTCTGTTTAACAGAATATATCATATGGAACTGAAAGTGATGCTGATTACATTGTGTAACATCTGTGGATGCAGGAGAACAGGTTGGAGGAATCCGACTGGATTCCTCAACAGTTATTTTATTGTTTTTCATATATTTTGATATATGATGTGAATTATAACCTGTTGTTGATTTCATGTGTATGGACGATATTGGACATCGAAATTTGATATGTTAAACACCATAACATACCGGATGTTGATATGGAGATTTTCAAAGTGATGTTGAAAACAAAATATTTATAAATGGAATATTTATAAATAAGGAATATTTATAAATTTGGAATATTTAGAAATAAGAGATATTCAAAAAGGAAATAATTTCATACCATTTTCTTTTTGAATGGAAAGGCCTGTGTGGCGGGTTTGGGGATTTTCCCGATGCTCCCGATACAAAGGAGGTTATGGCGAATTTTCCCGGGAATTTAAGGAGTTAGAATATTTTTAAGAATAAATTTGAAAAAGGGAATATTTGCAAATCATTTGCAAATAGAATAAAATAGAGAAAAGAAATATTTGTAAACCATTTACAAATAGAATTGAAAGGGGAATGTTTAGAAAATAAATAGAGTTAATAAAAAGGAAATTGGTTTATAAAGGAAATCGTTATAAAAAGGAAAACGTTATTAAAAGGACATTTATAAAGTGAAGAACCGTTACTAATAGTAAATCTTTATAAATGAATAAACGTGTTAAAAAGGGGATCTTTTTAAAATGGATAAACGTTATAAAAAGGAGAAATCGAATATGGTATTCGAAGTTAGTTAATCGAATATAGACATTCGAAAGGAGAAATCGAATATGGTATTCGAAGTTAGTTAATCGAATATAGACATTCGAAAGGAGATAATCGAATATGGTATTCGAAGTTAGTTAATCGAATATGGTAATCGAAGTTAGTTAATCGAATATGTCATTCAAAAGGGATTAGTCGAGTCGGGTTAGTCAAATAGAGTTAACCAGTTAGAGTTAATCAGTTAGGGTTAATCAGTTAGAGTTAACCAGTAGAGTTAATCAGTTAGAGTCAACCACTAGAGTTAATCAAGTGTAGTTATTTGAGTTAGAGTTAGTCTAATATAGTTATTCAGGATAAGTGTCATTCAGCACGACTGCTAGCGTAATTCGCAGGGCTGTAAATAGCCTAAGGCAGTCGGATGTTTCCTGAGGGAGTCAGGCGTAACCATTGTGATCGCTGCGATCTAGAGTCAAGCGAATGGAGTTTAATCGAATATTAGTTATTCGATAGGAGTTAATCGAGTTGAGAAATAAGTTAAGTTAAATAAGTTGAGTTGATCGGGTGGTTCGACCAAGTAAGTCAAGTCTAGTTAATCGAATCGAATTGGTCGAACCAAGTAAGTCGAGTTAAGTTAGTCAAGTTAGTCGAGCCTAGTTAATCGAATCGAATTGGTCGAACCAAGTAAGTCGAGTTAGTCGAGTCAAGTTAAGTTAGTCGAGTTAAGTTCGTCGAGTTAAAGTTATCGATGTTAGTTTCATCGAAAGGAGTTATCGATGTTAGTTTCATCGAAAGGAGTTATCGATGTTAGTTTCATCGAAGGGAGTTATCGATTATAGTTTCATCGAAGTGAGATTTTCAAATATGAGATATTTGAAAAGGAAGAGTTATCGAATATTAGTTATTCGAAGAGAGATTATCGAATATCGTTTATTTGAGAAGGAGTTAATCGAATATAGGTTATTCGAAGAAGAGTTAATCAAATAGAGATTTCTCGAAGAGAGTTAATCGGCAAATTCGATTATATCGAATTCGGGAAAGTACTTATACTTTCCAGTGTTTAAATAGAGATTTATTTATTTATAAATAAATAAGTGTTAGGTTAATTATTCACTAATAAGAATAAAAGTTATAATTAAAGTTAGATAATTTGAAAGGAGGGATTATAACGTTGTCGTTATAACCAATGTTTTAAATATAGAAGTGGATTAGTAAAATTGGATCCGAGAAAGGCGTAAAGAAGTTGTTAAAGATTAAAAGATAAACTTTGACCATTTTGAAGTTATAACGTTGTTCAGTTAAGGTCTGAGAGGTAATTATACCCCAACTCGAGTGACTTCCTTCTTAACTAAGAAATGGTAAGGTTTGATCGTAAAGGAGTTTTGGAAATGTTTTCCAAACGAGAATCAAAAATGTTTTCTGATAAAAGAAAATAAGAATTTAGAATATAAGGAAACAGGAGATAAGTAAATAAATGAATTAAAGAGATTAATGTTAAATGATGTTTGTTCGATAAAATTTCCATCTGGAAATAATATCGTTGTTTGCACACTTGTTTTTCTTTGATAGTTAACTCACAGACTATCGAAGTTTTGACCATTTTAACGTTGTTAATATGGAGAGACCGGTTGGATTATTATCCAAAGAACCACTCTGCATTGGCATAAGCATTGCGAATCATTTATGCCAAAGATAATTGATGACGGAGTAAAATGCAAGGGCTGTTGTATAAGTCTTAGAAAACAGTGACTAAGATGGATGTACTGAATAGTGCCTTCGGTTTGTCCAGTCCCAGGACAACTTGTATGGACGAAGGTCTGACAGAGTATATCCAATAGATCGCGTAAGTTGATCTGTTCAAACGTATTCACGTTTGGTGGCGGAGGAATTCGTTTCTCTTAGCTGTATACCCGTGTTATTTTTGGATAAGTTAATTTGTGATTTGGCGGGTATGACGATGTGACATTCTAAGTGAATGAGGATGACTTGTGTTGATGAATGTCTGAAAGAGTATTTCCAGAAAGGTCACGTACATTGATTTCTTCGACCGTACCAAGAGTGGAAGCGGAGAAGGAAACTTCTTTAGTTGACACGTAATGTACTGTTGTAGACGTCAATTAGTGATTTTCGATGGACCTAACAATGTGGCATTCGAAGTGAATCTGATGTGATAATAAAGCGTAGCTTCTAGCCTCATCAACCGGTAAATGACAGAAATCGGGCAGGCAACATGGCTAAGTCGGTCGCACCGAAGTAGGGTGTATAATCACCTATCTAGAGAATATTCATTCGTTTCTTAAATCTATCAATGCTGTCCCATATATATACGAGAACGGTTGCTGATCCCAACCGTTGGTGATGTACATTCGATACACTCAAGCGAAATGAGTGGTCGGTCATGTGTGGCTGAGTTACAAGATGTTCTTGTTGAACTCCAGTGTATCGTTCCTAGAGTACACTGATCGGAAGGTGGTTCCATACCTTGTCATAGTTGGAAATCCATTATCCAATACGTGTTTGCGATTTTGATTGTATACTATATATGTAGAACGTGAGATGAAAGCGTTTCTACTAGTTGATATCTATTTGTACATAGACATTATTATAATATCAAAAGGTTTTTGATATAAAGATATTTTGGATTCTCATAAGGGAAAACCCGTTCCGTTCTGCGGCGTGGTCTTATGAGATATCGTTTACTTGTTCATATACCTGTTTAAACTGTTTTACTCATACCAGTCCCATGACTGACCCGGAGTTTACTTTGTTGTTTTCCCTAAACTCTTGGGTGCCTAATTTGTACGGGCAGTCAAGTAGTCAGGAATTTGCAGATATACCTGAAGAGCTAGAGCAAGAGGCTTCTGGATCATATAGCTATAGTTTATTTCCGCTGTGTTGTAAGTGTTGTACTCTGATAAGTGCTATTGTATACATAACTGTTATATTTCAAAGTTATGTTATATATTATATGTTATTCGTTCCGTTGTGAGGTTCGTGTTACTCTGATGTTGTGTTCTTCTTCTTCTTCTATTCTAAGTTTCTATCTTATCTATCCTCACCTTCTAATTTCTTTCATTAATTACCGGGATTTTTCGAGGTTTTGGTTATCGACATCGAGTTTATGTCGATAACCAAAGTCGCTCAAAATCTGGGTCGTTACAGCTGTGTATTGTATTATTTTTCCGCTGCAGTAATGTATTTAAATCTCTGATATTTTCTGTGTAATATTTATTCATACTCTTTATATTCTTGTATTCTGATGGAATTGTTGTAATAAGCAATGAAATGTTCTTCTGTCTGCGTTCTTTTGTGGCTTGTTCTCAATTCAATCTGTGATTTCCCATAAGGGGGATTTCAGGTCATTTCATGCCCGATCCATGCCTTTATACCCTTGTCGATCCACTGATTTGGTGGCCGATCAATACATGTTGCCATAACTAAATTTTGGCCGACCCATCCAAAATTCATGCTGATCCACATGCACTTCTTGCGAAGCAAGACATGATCCAAACTCGAAATCAACCAACTCCAAACTCGTGCAATCGAATCGATGTTTACATAACCAAATCAACCGAGCATCAAACAAATAAAGCAATCATCAAATGAACATTAACACAAGGAATATCACCCTAAAATCATGTAGAATTCTCCCAAATTATGATAAATCAATAAACGAATAATTGAATGGATCTAACTTGCATAAACATATGAATTGACATATGACTTACCGATTTAAGTTGTTAGATTATATCCTATGGTGATTCAAAGTGAAAATATACTTACATCAATTAGATATAGGTGCAAACAACTTAAAATGATGGAAATAATATCAAACAACCCATATATTCGATTGAATCCGTGTGACAGATGCTTATGACTCACCAAATTAATCTTCAAAATAGCTTGAAATCAACTTATCTCTGATCCGGACAGCGAAGAACGATCATCAAATCACTCAATTTGATGCGATCTACTCTCTCTTGATGTTGATCTTCAAGCTTCTATTGTAGATCTAAGAATTTAATGAAGTGGAGAGGTATTTGATTGTAGTAGGGAGAATCTCAAACCCCAACCAGATAGAGAAATGAAGAGACTCAACAATTCTCCTTGCCTCTACCCTCCTATTTATAGCCAATAACCCCTAGCCATAATGCACTTTACTAATCAGCCTACTAATGACTAATTAGTCTGTTCAGAAATTATGTAGCACTAAAATAGTATTCACTCCCAAACAGTTGAACCAAACTTTAAGTGACCACTCTATGGAATTGGAAATATCATTTCCTTTCCAATTAAATCGACCTCAGCACCTGATTCAATCCCAGTCAAAAGTTATCCCCTATACAAAACTAACAAGGGTAAAATAGTCACAAATAAAATTGATAAAAATCATGGACATGTCTCACACCCCATGAACAACATATCAAAATATTATAATGATCCTACCCTCGGGGAATCAAACAAAAAATATTTTACGATCCTCCAATACGCAAAATGCGGGTCGTTACATTCTCCCCCTTTAGGAATTTCTCCCTCGAAATCCCAAATAAAACAATCAACCAAAACAATTCCGCATTCCTATCATCCACAAGAAGCCAATCTATCATCCAAACTAGCATCCATCAAGCCATGCATCCATAGCCTTAACTTAGCATGCGTAATTCTAACAATAGCATAAGTTACAATGGTGTAAGGTGACACGACATTAATGGTTCATACTAACGAAGAGTTTTGGCCACGTACAATTGTCATCATCCTCACTCCACTGCACCTTGACTAGCTTAAACATCTTCCTCCTAAGCTGTTTCATGTTATTCCCCACAACGCAAAGCGGCTTACGAGATCTCGAAACTATGGACTCGACTTCTAGGTCTTCGTACTGTTCCGGAGATACTACTCATCCAAATCGTGCACACACTTCCGTAGAAACAACACATGGGAAACATTGTGCACACTCGACATCTTCTCGGAAAATCCAATCTATACGCGAGCTTTCTAATCCGCTCGACTATCGGAAACGGTCCAACGAACCATGGTGCTAACTTTCTTTTATTTCCGAACCAAACAACATTCTTCAACGGTGTAATCTTCACGAAAACCATATCACCCATGTTGAACTCCAAATCTTTTCGATATTTATTGGTGTAACTCTTCTCACGATCTTAGGCTTCCTTCTTTCGTTGCCTAATGATCTCGATACAATCTGATGTCGCTCAGATCATCTCTGGCCCAAGTATAACTTATCTCCAGTTTCTAATCAACATGCCGGAGAATTGCACGGTCTACCATACAACGCCTCTTATGGTGTCATCCCAATGCTCGACTGGTAGCCGTTGTTATACGCAAACTAAAAAAAAATGTAGATGGTCCTCCCACGATCCTCCAAAGTCCAATACACAAGCTCTAAGGAGATCTTCCAACACTCGATTAACTCTCTTGGTTTGACCATCAGTTTGGGGATGATAAGCCGTACTCAAACATAATTCGGTTCCCAAAGTTTCTTGCAAACTCTTCCAAAATCCGCTTGTAAACAGTGGATCTCAATCACTCACTATACTCTTCGGGATACCATGGAATCAAACTATTCATTTTATATATAGCTCAGCCAACCCGACGCTATCCTAGTCATTATAACAGGAATAAACCTTGCACTTTGGGTCAAGCGATCACTATGACCAAAATTCTCTCGTTTCCTGTCTGGTTCTAGGTAGTCCATCAATAGGATCCAATGATATTTGTTCCCACTTCCATGTAGAAACTTCCAATGGCCGAAGAAACCCACTCGGCTTCTTCTGTTCAGCTTTCACCAACTAATAGTTCATACACTTAGAAATAAAATTTCCAACATCTCTCTTCATCCCTTCCCAACAGTAAGGTCGCTTCATGTCCTGATACATCTTATTACCACCAGGATGAATCGTCAACTTTGAGTGATGACATTCCCTCAGAACCTCATCTCTCAATCCATCAATATTAGGAATAACCAATCGTCCTTTCTTTCGAAGCCAATCATCTTGATCAACTTCGAATTCCTTATCTTGTGGTTCCAACTTCTGAACGATCTCGACAAGCTTTCCGTCATGCTTTTGATCTTCACCAATTCTTTCGATGAGAATAGGTTTTATCGACAAGCTTTCCAACATCTCAGGCTCTAACTTGCACATAGGCCTGAAATCAAATCCTACCAAGTACTCGATGTAATAACCCGGATTTTCAGAACCAAATTAAATTTTTTATTTTAGCAATTTTAAAATTTTTGGATATTTAAAATGATTTATTTTAAATAATAATAACTAAAAATTTATTTAAATTAAAGTTAGAACGAATAAATTTATTTTAATTATATAACAAGCCTGAAATGGCGTGGTAGTTTGAAAATTTGATTTCAAATTTCAATTGAATGCACAGGATTCAAAATAAATCGGATTTCGGTAAAACCAGAAATATTTGAATCTGTTTAATTATATCTTTCTAACGAATGTGAAAAATCCAGATTTCATAATGGGAACAAATAGTTATGTCCAGTTTAAAATTTAAAATAGTCGCTATGGAATTTATTATAATATATAGCCCTTAAAAATAGCCATTTTGGATACGACCTCCATTTTCGACGAAACCACTTTTGTTGGATCCGGAATATCACATTATTGCTAGATTAAAATTTTCATAATTTTTGGAATTGATATGTGAGCGTAGAAAATTTAAACGTGTTTGGTACTTTCAATTTGAATTTAATCGACTGGAAAATGACCGTTTTTCAAACGGTCTCCAAATTGGACGAAATTAGTTTTATTAGGACTGTATCGTCAAAACATAGCTAGAATTATTTTTTGGGTATTTTTAGAGTCAGTAGGTGGCCTGATAAATTAAAATGTACGTTGAAATCAATTTGAACGTTATATTAATTTATATTTTAATTTAAAGAGATAAACTGAGTGAAGCGGTCGAATTTGCTTACGGCACATATCTCATTGTGTTTAGAATGGGGGTAATTAGCTAGAGACGACAGTCATTGAATTCGATTTGGAGTCCGAAAGAAAAAGTAACTTTATGGAAATAAATTAATATAAATATATATATAAAGGAAAGGTCAACCCCCTTTTTTATCTCAGTCGTTCAAATGAGATTTTAAAAAAAACTGACGATCGCGCCTCCCCTTGGCCACGCCACCACCACCGTTCTTCCCCTTAGGCCCGCCGCCCCTCGACCAAGGCCGCCGGACCCTCCCCCTCGCGCCACCTCCTCCATCCCCTTTTCTCCAAATCGAAACCCCCAAAGCCTCCACAGCCGAAAACTGCCGCCGTGGGCCCAGCGCCACCACCCGCCACCCCTTGCCACCTTGCACTGACCAGCACCGCCCCTCAACACCACCAGCGCGCCCCCTTCCTTCCCCTCTCTCTCTCCTTCTTCCTCCTTAAAGCTATAACCCCCAAATCAGCCCAACCCGCCGCCATGGCCAAATCCTAGCCACCGCGCGAGCCACCTCGAGAGCAAAGCCACTGTGACGGTCAACGGGAGGTGTAGCAGCCTCCTCCTCCTTTGAAGATTTGACTTTTATAAAAGAAAGTGAGATTTAATTTTTATATTTTTTATATAAATGAAATCATTTTAAAGATATGATTTTTTATATATAAATGAAATCATTATAAAAATATGATTTTTAATAATATAAAAATATAATTTTTTAGCCCTATAAAAATATGATATATATATAATAGCATTATAAAAATTCGTTTTTTATATATATAATAGCGAGATGAAAATGTGTTTTTTATACATATGAAGTAGTGGTGTAAAAATGTTATTTTATATATATGGAACGGTATAAAAATATGATTTTTAGTGGTGTAAAAATATGGTTTTTATCATGTAAAGAAAATATTTTTAGAAAGATAAAAATATGTTTTTATATATATATGTAGCGTTATTAAAAATGTGATTTTTAAAATGTAGATATCGTTGTTTAAAAATATGATTTTTAATATAAATTTCGTGAAACAGACTGCGTTGGAATCAGAACAGCGAATCTGAGCGACAATAAAGCACGACGAAGTGGATCCCAAAGGCGAGAACTTCTCACTCTAATTTTGTTTAAAGTTAAATATATACAAGGATGCAGACGGTGCTTAGTAGCACCCGACACCTTTGATTAAAACCATGGATGTTTGGTTGTTTGTTTAGAATGATTTATTTGTTTGAATTGGGTTTGGGATGTGAAAGGAATTGATTGAATTTGGTTTGTGTATGGCGCGAGCCAGTGTTAGGCGAGGGATAAGGCTAGAACTTATTCCGGTTCTAGTATCGTGCCGTTATGCTACAGAAATTTTCTAAAATATTTTAGAACAATAAAAATATCATTCTTATTGTATAAATGAACTGTATAAAATATTCATTTGTTGAAAAAAATATTTTATCATTAAAAATATAAATTTTAACGAGCATATGAATGAAAATAAATATTCATTTACAAATCAGACGATTTGTTCATGTACACTCATTTGACTGATATTGATTGGGATGGTATATTTTACACATCGCCCAACTGCACAAATAAATCTCTGTGTGTTAATTTAAACACCTCATGCGTATTTGGATGATATTTGACATACATTAATCCCAGTTGTTTAGTTGTATGTCAATCGATTAGTTGACAGACTATTGTAAGTGTTAAATATTATTTAATGCTTTTGCAGTTGTGTAGTGCACTTTGGATGATGATTGATTGTTTATCATTATTGTTGTATACATATGATGTATGAAATCCATATGAATAACATTATATGGTAATTGATTATGTCTGATCCCAATTCGGAAAGAACGAATATTTTAAAATAAGGAATATTTTAAAATAATATTCAGTAAAAGATTAAAACATGATTTTGATGTCTGATTTTGGATGGACACCAAAATATTGAAATATGTGAAGCCGTGTTGTTTAGATATGCGCCATTTTGACTCGAACGATACTTATATCGATTTTATTCATTTTTAGAATGAATATTAAAAAGGAAATGATATCAAAATCTGATATTTTGAAAATATTATCATTTTAATATTATAATGATATAGAATATTCAATTTTGATTTAAAATTGAAAATGAAGTTGGAATCGTTTTCAAAATGAATTTAAAACAATTTATAAAATATGTTTTAAATGGAAATCGATGAAATATATATAATATATATATTATATATATTTAATGGCCTGAATAGAACGTGACGCAACGCGATCATTCGCGAATTTCGACCACTGACTTCAAGTTGACATAACGGGAGATCCGACCGTCGGATTCTCCTAAAACCAGAACCGTTAGGTTCGTATCGAAAAGTGCTTTCCAAGAATATAAGAGATTTTAAATCTAATGGTTGGATTTGGAATTATATCCAAATCAAATATGGAAAAAGTCGTTGTAAGTGCAGTTCGACGATCGCTAATGGAAATCGACTGAAAGTGCCTTAATAAAATAATTAAAAATATTAATAATTTGTGTAAAATCAAAACAAATGATTTGGAAAGAATTCGTATGAAAATTCCACATTTGTAAAGATAAAAATATATTTTCATCAAAATGAACTAGTTATTAACTAGAAAGATAATCCGATATTTAAAAAAAAATGGATTTGAAATGGTTTTAATATAACCAGAATTTTCCAATGAATACATTGGAATGGATTGGAACGGAAATAATCTTCGGAATATTTCAATATTGGATTCCATGGTTATACGGATATTGTTATGGGAATTTGGAAGATACGAACATCGTTATTCCCAATACGATATCCATTAGTTTCAGAATTTGATATTGAATATAAGACGATATAATTTCTATTCAGAGACTTGTATTTAATATTAAATTGAATTTTGGGTTTGTCGTGATTGGTGTCTTCATTAACATGGTTCTTAAACCTAGTGAGAAAAGAATAAATCTTTTAAATAAGATTTAGAGAAGTTTTCCAATTAATTAATATTTAATTGGAATTGAATTTAAATTGAATTGAAATTGAATTGAAATTAGATTTTTGGGTTTATCGTGAACTGTGTTTTAAATAAAACTTGTTCTTTAACCCGATTAATAGCGAAATGAGACTTGGAATTTATAAATCTTTTATTAAGATTTAAAGGAAAATTTCCAAAGTAAAGTTTTCCAATTTAACAAAATAAATTGGAATGGAATGGAATTTGATCTAGTAATAATCGAAGTGAGCTTCTTTGGAGGAAGACTGTTAATATATATGGAATTTAAGAGGCCTTGTCATTATTCCATTTATATTATTAGTCGGATGCGAAAATTGATATCGATTATATATTGATCTGTTTTCCGTGAAGATTCCAATGTTAATGGAATGTGATTTTGGGTTTATCGTGAACTGTGTTTTAAAATGACACTAGTTCTTTAACCCAGTAAAGACAAGATTACATGTCTAACATTGTATTTCGAACTGTATTCCTTGATCTCTACTAAATATATATATGTTTGGTGGCGGAGAATTTATTCTCTTGCTTAATACCCTTCTTTGAGACGTACGAGCTTAGAAATTAAATATCGGCAGAAATCAATGGTACGGTGTAGATTGTCGATGTGGCATGTTTGATTTCCTAAAGTTAAATAATCATTAATATTGATTTTTGGGAATATTAAAACTAAGTGGAGTTCTAATGAATCTTTAATTAGATTGAAATGTGAATGTGATAATTTAAATTACCAAATTTGGGAAATGATCGAGAATGGAGTATCACCAGTTTTGCTCCAAGCGATAGTTAAATCTTTAAATTGATTTGAATGGGAAATGGTAACTAATTTTTACCGATAACACAGTGGTGTTAGATATGAAGTATCACCAGTTTTGCTCCATGGGATGAATAGGTTGGGATTGGGATAATAAAAGAAATGATTACTTCGGTAAGGTGCGCTAATCCCGACTAGTTTGGATAAACCTTAATTTGGTTTGAATTGATGTCCAAAGGAAGATCAAAGAAAAATTTAAAGAATTTATCTTTGATGAAATTAATGGGACCCTTTCCTTAATGATGTGAATATTTGAACAAAAGAATATTTCGAATTGGAATGAGGCGTATGTTGTGTTTGTGTAGCACTTGTTTATAATATACGTGAGTTATTCGGAAAGGTCGGGTTTATACCCATTCTGAATAACTGATTCGACGATAAGTCGACGATGAAGACGGTGGTTGAAGACCGGAGGTCTTCACATCATTTGGATGGTTACTGATGTCTTGATTGGGCTGCATACCCAAGATAAGATAATAAGTGGTGATCGTCTAGACGTACTTGGAGATCGACTGGATATGCGAGGACCTCTCTCCTGTATTGGACATATGAGACGAGGAATAAGGTGCCTTCGATTTCGTTCAGACCCAGAACAAACTTATAAATGGATGTGTGTCTGACATTGGATTTTATTCTATGTCGATTAATCTATATTAAATATATATCTGTTTGGCGGTGGAGAATTTATTCTCTTGCTTAACGCCCTTCTCTGAGACGTATGAGTGTAGAGTTTATATATCGATAGACATCAGTTTCATGGCGTGAGTTGCCTCCATGGCTTGGTCAGATGCAAATTACCAAGGCTTCTATTTAAAAGAAGAGTCTTGTGGTTGATGATCAAAGCACGGCCTTAAAGGGCATAGCTTTGTTTATAGCATTAATTCATGAGCCTCACATCTCGGTATGAGTCAAAAACGGGATAAGGGAACCCAAGGAGTGCATGACGTTTCGTTCTAGCTATGGGTGGTGTCATGGCATGGAGCCCAGGCATTTATTATATTTTTAACTATGTGGATGATGGGTAGCGAGGCACCCCAGATATATCGGTTACTACAGAGCTGATGGATAGGTCCTATAGTACCGGGAAACGTGTGTTCAGGAATAACTAATCCTCAAACGTAAGGGAGGACCGGCCTTGGAGGATCCAAGGGTTGCCCAGAGTGTGTAACCCTGAGGTATTTGCTAGAGTGTCTCGAAGCCAGCAAGGAGTACATCCCTTGCCTCGACTCATGATGGAAATCCAATTTCCAATATGTAAAGCCCCACCCCGAGACCCACCCAAATAAAGAGCATTACTAGGTAATGTTGTCTATTAGAGCGAAGAATAGGGATGGTTAAGTGCGACCACTCGTAGATTTGCATTAGCAAGTCTTAATTATGTCGATAAAGTGATTGCTATTTTTTCTAGAGGCTCGGCATACTTAATACTTTATGTAGTACAATTCTACGGTGGCTCCATAATCAGCTCAGAACACAGTTCATATTATTACACCATCATAAATCACAGAAAATTACATAATATTACATTGTTAGAGTACAATAATTACATGTGCTACAAAAAAAAAAATAGATAAACTTCTCTCGCTTACAATATGATACAACAAAGAAATAATAGAAAGCTCTACTATTCGAACTCGACTACATAAGCTTGAGTGAACTAAGCTACGGTTAAGATAGACTAAAGAGAACCTGTTAACCCCAAGCTCAACAACTACATCTGAACTACCTCGGTCTGACCCGAGGAATACACACACGGGTCAGTCTAGTTTACAAATCAGTATAAGAAACAAATAAGCACAAGATATACAACTCTTTACACTAAGAGTTGTGAATATGACGACATAAAAGGATTAATTAGTTAGTTCACATGAGATAACAAAAGGGAAAAATATATAAGTCTCGAGGACTTGATCTAGGCTAAATATATAACCATTCTCGAGCCACGATGGAAACATAACACCAAAATCATCAAAATTATCATATACATCCCAAACGAGTTAATTTATCAATAAAGGGAGTACCTCACCCCAAAACATCTAAATCTCAAAATATGATAGATTAGAAATCCAAATGCACTTTGCAAATGTACGATCATCCCGATCGAGTTACAATCATCAGCCCAACTCAAAAAAGAAATCATAAGAAATGTACACGTGCCATAATAATAAAGCCCATCCCAAGCTATAATGTTGCTCATCCCAAGCAGTAGCCATGTATCATTAAATGAAAATCATCAAAATCATCAAATAACTCAAGTGAGTCAAATATCACAGAAGGAGCATCACACTCCAACATAGAAAATCACAAATGTTTATGTAAATTTATAATCCAATATTCTTCAATGTATGATCGTATAGATCAAATCACGAAATATCATCATAATATGGATCCATTAGAAATAAATATGCACATGCAACCACATGATAATATAGCTCCCCTTGAGCTTAGCTCGGTACTTATACGTATTCAAGTTAGGCGCCTATCACTACGACCCCCCCTCCCCCGGTCGACTATATCTCCCCCCCCCCCCCGTTCAAGTGAATACGTATACATGACTCCCCCCAAGTCTCAGCTTCCCCCCGAAGCAAAGTACTGGCTTAACAAACACAATATGCGTCACTGACTCACAGTCGGTAACCCGAGTAGTGGTAACAATGTGTCCCATACCACACGTTCTCACTACTGGTTCACTGGCTACTTATTATCTTCGCAATTGTAAACATCGAAAACACCAAATCATTGAAAACACCAAATTATCGAAAACACCAAATAATCGTAAACACCAAATCATCAGATTCAATCTAACTATACTGGAATTAACCGACTTCGTATACTTCCGTTTCGCATACCATGGAGTGTACAACGTCGTTTAATATCTAATACGCTATCTTGAAGGGTGCGAGATTGTGTAGTTTATATATAAGAAAATATTTGAAATAATAAAGCCACATATAAAACGATTGTTTGAAATTCGGTTGTTTTCTTCCTTGAATTCTTTTTACTTAAAAATAGATCTTCATACTATTATTTTGAGGCCATTTACAATCTAAAACTAAAAACATGAATTCTTTAGGCTCAAGACTATAAAGAAATGGATATCTATTCATATATTTTCAAAATTAGACTAAAATGTGCGAAGTGTGCTCAATCACCTTAAGATGTCAACCATGAATCATCACAAATTTCCCCAAAATATGGAGTTTAGGATATACAAAATATAAACATGGTTTATTAAATCAATATGACGGTAAAACAAATCACAAACCCACAGAAAAGTCATGAAAAACACATATCACAGCTCAAAAATGCACCAAGAAACCAATTCTGGTTGCAACTTTGAGGATTGTTCGGCATGACCAAACGATGTTCGTGAAGGATAATAACGATTGTGTTCTTAACCGTTTAAAACATGATCTGTTACAAGAATAGTAAACTAGAATTAAATTAAAGTTAGGGTTTGTGACTTTTTGTTGAATTCCTGAAGAACCAGATCTACCTGGAAATCAAAACATGTTGAGAGCATCGAATCGAGGAACACGACAAGTGCTGAGTCTCTAGAGAAGTCCACGAGAACGATGTCCTTCTTCAATCGAATTGAAGAGGAAGAGGGAATAAACAGTACTAGCCGCCTCCATTATTTTCTAGGGTTTTGAGAACCAAAGTTACGGGTCGATTTTGTTAATTTTTGACTGACTCAAAATAAACTATGTCTTCATGTGTATATTTAAAGGAGGAGAATAAATATCTCCTTTAGATTTAAACATTCACCATTGAATAGGTACCGACCCGTTTATTAATTCCAACTTCATATAAAATATCAACAAATTGATGTTTTATTTGACCCAAAGAAAATAATTTCTCCCTTGTTACGTTCTAGTTGTGTGACCCTATAGGTTATTACAACGTTGGCAATAATTTGAATCGTATTTAAATTATAAACAGTGAGCGACATCTAGTAATACATCGCTGCTACCCAAGTTATAATAAGATCAACGATTCGATACAACCTTTCCGTGACCAGTGTATCAATGCAATATAATCCTTTTAACCAATACATCCAGGATTAAACTAGAGGCATGGATCGTATCATCCTTGTTATAATTTAATCCTTTTTCTTGATCGATGAGTAGACTGTTTAAAACAAATCAGTATTTGAGCATGGCCATGCATTTCACAGTCTCAATCAATCAAGAGGCCCATGGATATCACTACGAATTTATCGTAGGGTTAAATTCCATCTAGATCCTTCATAATTTTCATTCGATTCGAGATGTGTCCAATAATCACTGTTATCGTTACTCTGTTACGAATAACTTTAGATGATATCAAAACACAAATATCCTCGAATAAAATTATAATGATTTCAGGTCTGAGGACCATTACATCACTGTCACTATAAGAATAACTTATGATACTGTTAATTATATTCCATGTAGTTATTTCACGGTGGGTCAGCCCAATACGATATTCTCCAATACGTATCTATGTTTTGACATTAATATCACGTTTATTAATGATCAATGAGATGTGATCATCAGTCAATCAACATACCAGTCTCAACGTTTTATTGTTGTCCTTTTAATAAACAATAAAACTTGACTAGTGACATTTAAGAAGTATCATACTCAATATATTATATAATCTCAAGTCCAAGTCACTTACTTGAACTATATAATTTCGTATTATAATTCTAAGGACCTCTATTATGTTAATATTTATATTACGCAGTAAATATAACATAACAAACTATTTTATTTTATTCCAAATAAATTAATAACATCAACAGTGTTATCTATCTCATCAAATGGATTGCCTCTAGGGCATAAACTCTAACAATCTCCCACTTGCACTAGAGTCAATCATTTACGTATCATATACTCATGAAAATAGTGTGACTATTAAACTTTTGCTGCGACAGAGTTTAATTTTGTAGATCCGCAACATTACAACTTTTGTAACTTTGCAGATATGTTCATTTCTTCTGTGAACAATTTCACATAAGAATTATATTTCTTATTTATGTTTGGATTAATAGTGACTTTAAGGTTTCAGGCCTAAGCAGCAGCCACATTGTTATTGCAATGTAAATCATTGGATCAACAATGAATTAAGTTCAATTATGAACTTCCTAATCCAAACATTTCCAGAATTAGTATCAATTTTTTGTTTTAATAACTAACATTATCATCAATAATTAATGTGTTATCAATATAACATTAGAATTATTTTGACACTCCCACTCAATTTCTTGTCTATACAAGATTCAATAGTATTTTGTGGTTTTCGATACATTTTGAATTCTATTTTATTCCCTTTGGTATTTAAGAGACTGGCTCTCCTTTATAAGGATACCAATTCGAGCAATAAACATTTTATTCTCAAGGATTTACAGAGATAATATCCTTTTGTTTCTTTTGGATATTCCAAAAAATGATTATCATATTTAGGACTGATCTTATTAAAGACAAAACGTTTAACAAACGCCTTACAACCCTGTAACAACCCGAAAATCTGGGCCAGTTTAAAATTTTTATTTTGGCAATTTTAGCGAATTTTGATTATTTAAAATGAATTATTTTAAATAATATCAACGAGAAAATTTATTTTGAATATAATTAGAACGTATATATTTATACGCGTCGTCGTTAGAATATAAATATTTATATATAATTATAAATAGAATTGAAAATGGCGCGGTAGTTCGATAATTTGATTTCAAACTTCAAATGAATGTACCGGGTGCAAAACAATCTGGATTTTAGTGAAACCAAAAACATTAGGATCTAATTGATAATATCTTTCCAACGAATCCGAAAAATCAAATTTTCATAGCGGGAATCAAAAGGTATGTTCAGTTGAAAATTCTGAATAGTCGCTATGGAATTCAGGCCCATAAAAATGGAAATTTTGCAAATGACCTCGGATTTCGACGAAACCACTTTTGTTGGGTCCGTGATGTCAAGTTATTGCTAGATTCCAAATTTCATAATTTTTCGAATCAATATGTGAGCGTGGCAAAGGAAAACGCGTTTGACCAGTTTCAGTTGATTTTAATCGACTGGAAAATGGCCATTTTTCTAACGGTCTCAGAATTCGACGAATCTAGTTTTGTTAGGACCGTATCGTCAATACGAAGCTAGAAAATATTTTTCGAGAATTTTTAGAGTTAGTATGTGACCCCAGTAATTTTAAATGTACGTTTGAAATTCAATATAATGATTTAAATGTAAATTCAATGGAAACTGATCGAAACGACCGAATCAGCTTGCGATACATATCCCATTGTGTTCGGAATGGGGGTAAAACGCTGTGGACGACAGGCGGTGGGCTCGATTTCGAGGTCGTATGAAAAGTAAACTTAGGAGAGAGAAATTAAATTAATTAATTAATAAAAAATTCCCCTTTCTCCTTTCCTTATACTCTGCCCCCCCCCCCCCCGATATTTTCAATTCAGAAAAAAAAAAGTCGCGCCCTAGCGCGACTGGCGCCCTCCACCGCCACCAAGGCGGCGCACCCACCGCCTGCCCCTCTCCATCGCCTCCTTCCTCTTCACCTCCTCCCCGACGATCCCCCTCCTCCTCTGTATCGCACGCAGCCCTAGGACCCCTAGCCCAAACCCTAAGTCGCACAGCTCCTCCCCAGCGTCGAACCCTCCAACCGCGAATCCCTCGTCTGTCGCGAGCACCCCAGGTCAGCCCCGCGCCTCCGATCACCCCATGACCGCCGTCCATCTCCTCCGGTGAAACCCAGAGCCCCCCTGCCTTCAACGAGACCCATTTTTGGCAAGAAAAAGGTGATTTTTTTCCCCTTATTTTTAATTTCAGTTTTTATATAAAAATGCGATATTTTTATAATGAAAAGATTATATCTTTCATAGAGAAAGAACTGATTTTCTATTTTATAAAAAAAGGATTTTTTTTATTTGATTTAAAAACTAATGAAGATGAGATGAAAAGATAATATTTTTAACATTGAAAAGATAACATTTTTAGAAAGGTCAAAATATGATCTTTGTATATATAATGTTTTGAAAATATATTTATATATATAATTTATATATATGTAAGCATCATTATAGAAAATATGATTTTTCATCGTACATAGTGAAAATTCGATTTTTCTATATTGAATAACGAAGTAAAAATGTGATTTTTATATATTGAACATCGAAGTAAAAATGTGATTTTTATATATTGAACATCGAAGTAAAAATGTGATTTTTATATATTGAACATCGAAGTAAAAATGTGATTTTTATATATTGAACATCGAAGTAAAAATGTGATTTTTATATATTGAACATCGAAGTAAAAATGTGATTTTTATATATTGAACATCGACGTAAAAATGTGATTTTTATATATTGAACATCGAAGTAAAAATTCGATTTTTATATATTGAATAACATAGTAAAAATTCGATTTTTATATATTGAATAACATAGTAAAAATTCGATTTTTATATATTGAATAACAAGGTAAAAATTCGATTTTTGTATATTGAATAGCGAAGTAAAAATTCGATTTTTACATATGTAGTGACTACAGGCAACAAAGATGATAAAAAGGCGAGAATGAAGAAGATTTCTATAAATGAAGAGTCGTGGTATTGGATAGCTTTCTGTGAGAATTTCTCACTCTTTAATTTATTTATAATTGAAATATATACTAGGATGCAGACGGTGTTTAGTAGCACCCGACACCCGTCATCCACAGACCATGGATGGCTTGTTTGTTTAATTGTTTGGTTGTGTAGTTGGTTAGATAATTTAATTGAATTGAATTGTTTGGTGAAATGAAATTGATTTGATTGATGTGTGAATGGCGTGGGCCTTCACTAGACCGGGGATAAGGCTAGGCCTCGTCCCGTTTCTAGTATCGTGCCGTTATGTCGCCGAAATTTTCTAAAATAAGTTAGAAAATAAAAATATCATTTTATTTAAAGAATGAACTGAATAGAAATTCATATGTTAAAATAAAATGTTTTATCGTTAAAAATATATAATTTTTAACGTGAATATGAATATAGTGAATGTGAATAAATAAATATTCATTTACAAACCGGACGGTTTGTTTATGTACACCTATTTGAAGGACATTGATTGGGACGATAAATTTTACACATCGCCCAACTGCACAAATAAAATATGTGTTTGATTGTTTGAAACCCCACACGGGTGTTGGGATGAAATTTGAAGTTCACTCATCCTGATTTATTAAATATGTCGATCGATTGATTGACAGGCTGTTATAAGCGTTAGATATCTATATTTGATGCTTATACAGTGTAGTGCACTTTGGTTGATGGTTGATTATTTTTCAATGCTATTATATCCGTATGATGTATGAAAATCCATATAATTAATATTATATGGTGATTGATTGGGCCTCATCCCAATTTAGAAAATAAAGAATATTATAAAATAAAGGTTCATGTGTTGACAGTACTCATCCGTTGAGATTAGTCATGTGTTGAACGAAATATTTTAGTAATAAAATTTACATCTTTATCAATATAAAATAAAGGTTCATGTGTTGACAGTACTCACCCGTTGAGATTAGTCATGTGTTGAACGAAATATTTTGATAATAACAACCATTTTGAAAAAGAAATATTTGAAATAGAATATTTGAAAATAGAAATATATGAAGCCGTGTTGATTAGATTGACGCCATTTTGACGTGAACGATATTTATATCGATTTTATTCATTTTGAAATGAATTGAATTGAAAACGATTTCGAAATGAATTGAATTGAAAACGATTTAGAAATGAATTCGAATTGAAATTGAAAAGAAATGAATTCAAATTGAAATTGAATAGAAATGAATTCGAATTAAAATTGAATAGAAATGAATTCGAATTGAAATTGAATATAAATGAATTCGAATTGAAATTGAATATAAATGAATTCGAATTGAAATTGAAAAGAAATGAATTCAAATTGAAATTGAATAGAAATGAATTCGAATTGAAATTGAATAGAAATGAATTCGAATTGAAATTGAATAGAAATGAATTCGAATTGAAATTGAATATAAATGAATTCGAATTGAAATTGAATATAAATGAATTCGAATGGAAATTGAATATAAATAAAATGAATTTAAAACGAAGTTATAATTGGAATATTTAATTTTGATTTGAAATTGAATATGAAATTTAAACCGTTTGGAAAACGAATTTAAAACGATTTATAAAATAAGTTTTAGAGGAAATCGACGAAGTATATATTATATATATAATATAATGGCCTGAATAGAACGCGCCGCGACAGCTCGCGAATTTCGACCATTGACTTCGAACAGATATTGCGGGAGATCCGACCGTCGGATTCTCCTAAAACCGGAACCATTGGGTTCGTATCGAAAAGAGCTTTCTAACAAACATTAGAAATTAGAAATCTAACGGTTGGATTTGGAATTATGTCCAAATCAAATTCGAAAAAGGTCGCTGTAAGTGCAGTTCGATGGCCATTGATGGAAATCGACTGTACGGGCCTTGATAAAATCCTTAAAAATAGTAATAATTTGTGTAAAATCATAAGAAATGATTTGTGAAGATTTGGGATGAAAAACTCCATATTCGAAAAGATAAAGATAGATTTTTATCAAAATGAACTAGTTTTGAACTAGAATAAAAATTCTATTTGTTTTTAAATAAATAAATTGAATTTGAAAAAGGGTTTTAAAAATAACCAGAATTTCCAATGATTGCATTGGAGTGGATTTGAATCGAAATTGTCTTCGGAATATTTCGATGTTGGGATTCGGGATTATACAGATGTTGTTATGGAAATTTGAAAGATATATATATTTATATCGTTATTTCCAATACGACATTTGTTAATCGTAGAATTTGATATTGAATATAAGCCGATATATTTTCTATTCAGATCCTTGTATTGAATATCAAATGTGATTTGGGTTTGTCGTGAATGGTGTCTTCACTAACACTGTTCTTGAACCCAGCTGAGAAAAGATTAAATCTTTTTATTTAGATTTAATGAAGTATGCCAATTAAATAATATTTAATTGGAATTGAATTGATATTGATTTTTGGGTTTATCGTGGACAGTGTTTTAAATAACACTCATTCTTTAACCCGATAATTAATGGAATGTGATTTTGGGTTTATCGTGAACTGTGTTTTAAATGATACTGATTCTTTAACCCAATTAGCGATTAAAACTAAGTGGAGATTTAATGAATCTTTAATTAGATTGAAAAGATCGAGAATGGAGTATCACCAGTTTTGTTCCAGGCGATAGTTAAATCTTCAATTAGATTTGAACGTGAAATGGTAATTGAATTTACCGATAATACCGTGGTGTTAGATATGAAGTATAACCAGTTTTACTTCATGGGATGAATAGGTTGGGATTGGGAAATTAAAACAAATGATTACTTCGGTAAGGTTCGCTAATCCCGACTAGTTTGAATTGATATTCAAAAATAGATTAAAGAATAAATTTTAAAGAATTTACCTTTGATAAAATTAATGGGAACCTCTCCCTATGAATGTGAAATTTAGAAACTAACTGTCGGTTAACTAAGTAGAATGGTTTTCTGGATATTGATCTGATGTTGGTTTCGGCCTTCGGGGTTAATATTTAGGGAATTATTCTCTTGATAAATTTACGGTTAGTGACTGATGAATTGGAATGAGGCGTATGTTGTGTTTGTGTAACACTTATTTAAAATATACGCGAGTTATTCAGAAAGACCGGGTTTATCCCATTCTGAATAACTGATACGACGATAAGTCGAAGATGAAGACGATGGTCAAAGACCAGATGTCTTCACGTCGTTTGGGTGATTACTGATGATCTTGATTGGGCTGTACACCCAAGAAGATGGAAACAGTTGGTGATCGTCTAGACGTATTTGGAGATCGATGGATATGCGGGGTACTAGGTGCCTCCGGTTTCGTTCAGACCCAGAACGGACTTGTAAATGGACGGTGTGTCTGACATTGGATTTTAGTCCGTGTGATTGATCTCTATTAAATATATATCTGTTTGGCGGCGGAGAATTTATTCTCTTGCTTAACGCCCTTTTCTGAGACGTACGAGCTCAGGGGTTATATATTGATGGATATCAAACGCATGGAGTGAATTGCCTGTGTGGCATGCCTAAGTGGCAATTGATCGAGGCTTCTGTTGAAAAGCAAAGTCTTGTGGTGATGATCAAAGCACAGCCTGTGTGGCACAGCTTTGTGTAACGTTGATTCGCGAGTATCACACCCGGTATGAACCAAAAACAGGAGACAACATCAGGGAGGACATGCGTTTCTTTCTAGTTAAGAGTGGCGTCAGTGCTTGAACTGGCTGACGAGTTTGACTCATGTTGACGTTGCTTATTATTACTTGCTGAAAAGCGAGGCGCCTCGTGATATCGGTTTCGGCCGATGCTTCTGGTCGGCTGACGGTCCAGGCTTACGCCCCAAAGGGCGGGGAAACGCAGTGTTCAGGCATAATAATCCACATCGGTGGACCGACCCTGACGATCCAAGGAGCAGTTGCGGCTATTCCTGAGGGGCGGACTAGAGCGTCTCGAATCGGTGAGGATCTTGCCCCTAGCCTCGGTTCATACCATAAATGATAACCCAACTTCCAATACGACGTCTTGCGGTTTTGATTGTAAACTTATATATGGCGACATAGTGGTATGGGTCATTCATGTCGCCTATGATTGATACTTATGATTTGAAGTTGTTTTATACATTATACACTTATAATAGTATCAAATGATTTCTTTTAAACGTATCAAGCATTCTTGGCTATTATAAGGTAAAAACCCAATCCCCCGGCTTGCGTTGCATTGTGTGATAGGACCTGGGTCTTATAATAGCTTCATTTTTCTTTATTTAGCATTGCGCTGCTGTTTTATGCACTGGTGTTCTTGGGAGGAAACCCGTTCCGTGTTATACGGCGTGGTCCCTTGATTTACCGAACTTTAAAATAAAGATTAATAACTGTTTTAGTCCTCACACCAGTCCCATGACTGACCTGGAGTTTATTGTTTTAACCTAAACTCTGGGTGCCCTTATTTTGACACGGGAAGCTAGTAGTTTTGGTTTTGCAGATTTATATTCACAGGATCCTGGTTTACAGCTGGAACGGTATCCGGAAAGCTTTGTATCTGTGTATCCCTTCTAGTTGTGTATTGTATTATTTTCCACTGCTATGTATTTAAGTGTAATTTAAATCTCTGATATTTCTGTGTAATATTTATTCATACTCTGTATATTCTTGTAATCTGATGCATTGTTGTAATATACAATGAAATGTTCTTCCGTCTGCGTTCTGTTGTGGCTTGTTCTCGAACTATCCGCCGCTTTCCTTTACGGGGAAGTTACGGGTTTTCACAGTTGGTATCTCTTTCCTTTACGGGGAAGTTACGGGTTTTCACAAACCCGAATCTTCATAATAGACAAACTAGGACATTTCCTAGTCCATATCTATATGGCTTCTACAAACTCATTTTAGTGGGATTAAATGCAGTTGTTCTAAATTTAATTTATTAGAAGATCTATATATGACATATCATTAATTGTACTGTATCTTATAAGGTGTGATCTCTCCTTTCAGACACATAATTCCAATATGGTGTTCTAAATGGAGTGAGTTATGAAACAATTTCAAACTCATCTTGATAGTCATTAAATAGTTGGCTTAATTCCTTTTCAATCTATTCGAAAAGTGTTTTTATTTCATTAAAATTGGTTTCTATCCCCACTTTGAATTCCTTGAACTTTTCAAAGGATTCTGATATGTGTTTCATAAGATACACATATCTGTATCAACTGATATCATCAGTAAATATAATGAAGTAATAAAACCTATCTCTAGTTTATGTATTCATTGCTCCATATACATCATTATGTACGAGACCCAATACTTATCACTCATTAACTAGTGTCAAGTGAAAGAGGATTCAGTTATTTTACCTAAGAAACAAGATCTGTATTCTTCATATAACTCAAAATCAAATGATCTCAAAACCCATTATTATGGAGTTTTGATATACTTTCTTGTTTACTGGTCTAACTTGTAATACTAAAGGTATATTGGATTTAAATCACTAAATTTAATCCACTCATTATCAATGTCAAGTACATTATAGTTAAGGATTTACAAATATCATTAACTGTTTGTGAAATTCCATACGATATTTCATTTAAATAAAATGAGTAACAATTATTCTTTTATTACAAATGAAATTCAAACTTGTCTGAACAAGATATATTATAACATTTATTTTAAGTGGAATTTCATTATAACAATTATTTGCTTATTTAATTAAGCCAGTATAATAAAAGGAATCGCCTTCCTATGGATAATTCAACAGCATTTGCTTCATTTCCAATCGTAAGTCCACTTGTCCTTTTATCTCAATTCTACTTATTTTGTAATTTTTATAAATCAACATACACTTATGTGATTTATATCTAGTATCTAATACTAGAAATATATATAAGTAGATTTTATAACATTTATATCTTAATTGGTTAAAGTCATACTTTAACTTTTATTTTAGATCCTCTATATTTGTTAGAACAATTACGTTTTAATTTGTTTGAGGACAATCCCCAAATTTCAATGTTAGTCAAGAAATTTGATTCAATTCAATTTATCCTTCTTAAGGATTAATTTAAATTATCAGAATTATTTATTATTTAATATCTAGAGTAGACAATAAATAATAACTGATTCTTTAATATTTATTTAATATAAATTTTGACAATCAAAATTGTATACTAACATAAACGTGTAATTTAAACTAAAATATGCTCCCATTCAAATTAACATCCTTTTATTTATATACATATATCAGTATATATATATATAATGGAGTTCCAAGATCCATATCTAATCATGTTTTGACTCTGCTTTGGCAAATCCCCAAAACACAACCTTTTAGGTTGACATCTTATGTCAATTATATCACGTATATAATTCCTGGATCGCATGATGAACATTTTGTTTAGTATTATTCGTTTGCTCAAATATAGAATAATTCACGCTATTATCTCCAAGCCATAATCTTATTATGCAGCTCAGTTAAGTCAGACCCAATAATACAATTCAAGTATCACATTTACTCCGTCGCATATAACCAAAATAAAAGGGTGCACAATGCTTTGGCATTACCTACATCCAGTGATTCTGGACATTGATGAGTGTATTATTGGAAGATGTCACCATGACTTAATACAACAAAATTTGCTATAAAGGGAATTACATAATCCGTAATGGCGAACAATATTATAGTTATTTACGTATATCAATATATATGTATTTTATATTCATAATATAATTGAAATTTAATAAAATATATGAATCAAATATATATATTTCATATTTAAATTCAATGGAGTATATAGGTTTCAAGTCTATTTCCTTTTGAAAATTTCAAGGTAAACAGTCTCGAGTATTATATCAACATAACCAGATTTGGAGAATTCAATATGAATGGTATTGGACATTCCAATATAGGCATTGAACATTTCTATGTAAGTTTTGAAGATTTCAATATAACTATTTGCTTCATCATGAATATACAGTAACATTTATTTGTTAAACAGGTCATATGTTCATGAATTTCAAGCCCAATTTAATCATCCATAATATAAACCATGGCTTCATATCATGGCTCAAACTAAATCAATCTAAAACAAGTAGTTCTATTTCAGACAGCTCCTACATACTTATCAGAGAACATAACCATGTAGAAACAAATATAAATCCACATGCATTCTATCAAAACTGAATATACCAACAGGATGCACTTCAGTTTATCATAGTCAAAATTGCAGTTAGGAATATATATATATATATATATATATATATATATATATATATATATATAACAATTTATACACATATCCTTTAATGTCTAAACCTGTACAATTATTACGAGCATTCTAAAATGAATTCTGCCATTCAAATATTACATTTGCTTCATAAGCATATTTGTGCACTGACTATTCATCCAGGTATGAGCTAAGATCCATTCTAAATGATCCATCCTGTTTTTCAGCCTTGAAACAATTTTCAGCACCTTAAACAAATCCGCTTCCTGCAATATGATCATATCATATCTTACTTTTAATCGAATATAAATAGCGTATATTATAATGCTTTATATATATATAACACTGCTTTGGTAAAATCTGTGTATCAATATACTTGTATTAACAATTTATATGCAAACATGTAATGTTATAAATAATCGGCAAATAGTTTAAACATATTTCCAAAAGTAAGTTATGTGCCCAAAAGTTTTATTTATATAAACAACATAATATTGAACAGCAAATCATAGTTGTTGTTCCTATTTATTCACACTTGGAATATACATATTTATATGTTCATCAGTACATCAATATGTAATCAACAGTTTGCATTGATATACTGACATTAGAAGTGATCAAATTATAATCTCTTGCAATCAAACATTTTTGATTCCTCATCTCCCATGAATGATTTCTTTAAATCTAAATACATAAATTTATTCACAAAGAGATGAATAATAACCCAGATTTCCAAAATTATGGTTATCAAATATAACATTTAAAACTAGAAACTGATTAATATCATATATTAATCAACTATGCTATTCGGATTTTAGTAACAATTTTTTTTTGTTTATTCTGAAACTTTCTCTTATCATAACAAATTAATATAAGAACATGCAGAAAAAGGGAAAAGAAATATGATTCAAAAATCTTGGGATCAATAGTCTTGGACGACAGATCTAAATTGCCACTTGATAGGTTTTACCTTAATTAAAACCAGATCCAAAATTCAACATTTTTGATCAACCAAAACTATTTTGGATTTATCCATTGGATTCAGTATGCAGTTTAATAATAAAATCAAAAGTGAATCAGATTTCAGAATTAAACATGAATCCATTAAATTTTGATTCATAGATCAAAATTTATATCTGTAAACAACTTTACTATTTGCATCGTATAGAGATTGAAAACATTGTGAAACAGTTTCAGTTTATAAATGAATTTACGCAAAATTCTAATATCAGTACATTCAATACTTGATTGTCTATATATATATATATATATATATATATATATATATATATATATAGCTTTGTTTCTGCAAACTGTTTTGCAGTAATAAAGCCAATAAAAATTGCTATGAACATGAGAATCAGATAACCAACTTATAATTCCCAGTTCATAATAAAATATAAATCAATCCAGTAAAATCTCACGACCAGATTCAGATTAATGCATGTATATTCCATACAGTCAAACTAGTATAGTACACATATATATTAATCAATATATATCATTAAACATTTGCATGTGGGTTTAAAATGATCAAATTAAGATAAATTCCAGATGCCAATTTTAAGAGTTATTCATAGTCATTAGTATATTGGCTTAATCTAGTATGAATTCAAAATTCAGTTTTTAACAACAAAACAGATTTTGTTTATCATGAAACCATTTCATATTTGAATCAAATCTTTGCAACAGTCCATGTATGACTAGTATAAGTATTCATAATACTGATTTACCATACATTGCCTTTTTGAACATTTAGAACTCTTTCTTACTTTAATCACAAAATATGTATACATGGTTAAATCATAAAATAGAAGTTCTAGATCAAAATAGAAGCATTGGATTTATTTGATTAAAAATAAAATAAAATCCGTATGCACTTATATATGATTCTATAATCAAATAAACTTGTGTTGATTTAAAAACAAAACCAGTCTAAATTCTGATTTTACATCCAAGTACAAAGATCAAACCAAAATTTGTCTTAACAAATTTACATATAATTGATTTCAGTAAATCGAGATTAATCAGAAGATTTTTGTAACAACCCGTCATTTTTAACGATTTAAATTCCGATTTAAATCGATATTTTAATTTTGAAAATATTCTATCGTTTTCTATAACGGGAATTTATAATTTGGAATACGTACAGTGAGATATAGACGCAGTGAAAATTTCGTCGGAAAATTTGACATGTTGACCTCCGTTTAATTGTTTTTCAATCCGAATTTTATGTTTAAAGGGGTCCGTAATGCGTTTTTGAACGGAGCATCCCGACACTGCAAATTATATACCGTTGTGTCCGTCTCGTCGTGCTGATTACCGCAATATATTCATTTGGCAGTTTCGGTGTTCGGTTCGCACTGAAATTGTGAAAATGCTTGTACAATTCATTTTTGAAACAGAGCCATTTGAGTCTGATGTGTCCCTATTCGGATCCTACATCTATTTTTTGTGATTTGGGGTCTGCAAAACTTGTCCTTTTATTTTAGTAAGGTACCCATTTATATTTTTTTATTTTTATTGGGAAGCTTAGCATGGACACATTATGTCTCCTAAATGCCATGTTCATGCATCCACGTTTTCATTTGTTTCAAAACCATTTCGCACCTTATATTTTTCCATGCAAAACCTTCCCATTCCCATTCACGTCACGTCCATTGTTTACAAGGCTTTTCTTTTTCCCTTCCCATTTCCATGCAAGGCTTATGCTCCAAACATGTATAGATGTAAATAAGAAAAAAAAAGTCATTTCTTTTAAGTCTTGTTTCTTTATTTCAAATTTAAAGTGCCGGTTACCAACCCTGTTCAAACTTTGTTCCGTTTATTGCTTTGAGCTATTATTCCGCATCGCTATTTTAATTCCACCCTACAGTACACGTTCTCCATCTCCATTTTAAACCGTCTCCTCCTTTGTTTAACATTTGAAGAAAAAAAAGGAAAGAACCTTTGTTTTATACATTGAAAAAAAAAACTTTCGAACATTGGATTTGGCACCGGTGCTCACCTCTGACCGACAAACTGCGGTCAAGCACCTCCAGCCTGGAATGACCTCCACCCCACCATGTCAGTGCGTCCAGCAGTGCCATTCTCTTCTTCACACAATTCTCTTCCTGCACCATCCCATTAGTTTTTCTTTCTTTCTTCACCAAATGGAAGGCTACAACAGCTTATTTCCCCATCGCCAATTCCCTTATTGCGAGTTCCATTGTTTCCTTCCCTTTGCCGATACTTTGACCCGTCGCCCATTTTTAGCTGACCCCTTCCGCCGATCTATCCACCAGCGCTTTATAGAGCATGCCTTCTACCCTGTTATCCCTGTTGTGTGGTGCGAAAGAGTATATTGTGCGAGTACTGTTTTTCTTTTCTGAGTGCGTGAGTTAGTATTTTGTGTGTGTTTTCATAGCTGTTGTGGGTGTGTTCTTGTGGTCTGTGCCTGGCATGAGTGTTTGTTGGTGTAGGCGTGTGTGTTTTGAAGTCTTGGTGAGTTGCTGTGTTATTATGTGTGTGTTTTTTCCGTGTATGGGTGTGTATGATGGTTTATCGTTTTATATATTAGTTAAGTGTAGTAGAGATGTTCAACGACCCATACTTTATAGCTTTCAAAGGACTCGATGAATTGTATTATTTTTGTAACAGTAGAACATAATCAAGCATTCTCATGTTATTGTTTCTTTGAAGTGTTAGAGATCTTAGGCATTTAAGCATAATGAACATATGGTAGGTGAAATTTGCTGTTGTTAAACTATAAGAAATATTTTAACGTATATCATACTTAGTGACAATTTTCATAAAAAAAAGGAAGTATCTTTATTTTAAAAATATATTTTGATATGTGTCGAATTTTAAATATATATATATATATACACACATATTTGGGTCTGTCGTATGTGTATGTGTCATTGTTTATATATATAATAATTGGTTTTGGTGTACTGTTGATTTTAAAATATATATTATGGTTTTCCGGTGTGTGTATATATATATATATATTATAAATTTTGTTTGTAAAATTTGTTTTGAAAAATTTGTTGTGTTTGTTTTAAAAGTTGAATTTGGTGTTGAGTCCGAAACCCATTCCAAAAACCCAATAGCCATACTGATCCACTAAATATTCCCCCGCCTCCTCCTATGTAAATTAAATATATCTTGAGCGGCTACCGTGATTTGAATCTATTCCGAGTCGTGCCTGGAAGTCATCATTTCATTCTGTATCAAATCCATTCTTCGTCTTCATTTCTGTGCCACGGAAGGTGAGTTTATCTCACACCTGACTTACATTTTTCATGGATGTTAGATCAATAATGAACTGTTATATGAAATGTATAGGATTGTTGATAGAAATTGTTTGATTTGATATATATGCACATTTCATATGTGACACGATATATTCGCATGACACATAGTTGCACTAATAATGTATATGCTGTGATTGTTGCTATGTGATTGTTGATACCCCTAGTTTGAGGAAAATCACTAAGGGTTGAAATGATACATACCCGAACGGACATTAGAATAGGGAAAAATCGTTATGGGTTGAAATGATAGACCTGAACGATTTTTACTGAATTTGGGATCGCGGGTTCAAATGATAGATCCGTAGAAATTTTATAAATTGCGGGTTGAAATGATAAATATCCGTATCCCTTGACAATCGGGTGGAAAACTATATACGGACACCATTGGTCGTATTTTTGAAGTATTTTGATTGGGAATTTGATTATTTTCAAAAATAATAACTTAAGATTTATTTTAATTTATTTTTATATATTTATATTTTAAACTTAAAATTTTATAATTTTGAATTATATGTTTTAAAATGATTTTTATAAGCAGATACGTATTTAATGCTTATTTAAGTTTTAATTATAATTTATTTATTTTAAACTATATAATTTGATTATATAAGTATTTTTAACTTTTATAGTATTATAAATAATTATTTTAAACTTATTTTCTATATTAATTTAATTTTATATATGTTTATAATCTATATTCTAATTAATTTTTGAAGTTCATAAACTTATATATATATCTATTTTCAAAATTTATTTTCTTATATATATATTTTATAAACTTTAATAATAAATGTCAAGATGGATGGGTTAGATTTTGCGATTTTAAATTCGAAATTTAAAGATGTAAATTTGTATAACGATACTTGTATAACGAATGTACTCATATTAAGTTATGAATTCGAATTGGTATGTACTTTTAGTAAAGATGAATTTGCATTGAGTAAATTGATGTTTAAATTGAAATTTATAATTGATATGAATTGAATTTGAATTGTTTTAAATTATGAACTTTGATAAGAAATGAATGTGAATTGGGTAAATTGATTTATTTTAAATTTATAATTGATATGAATTGAATTCAATTTTAAGTGTTTTAACATGGATTGGAATATATATATAGAGGTTATATGCATAATTGATTCTTATATCGTTTGGTTTGAATTTAGAATTTATTAAATCGATGTTAAAAAGAATGGTTTTAAATCGTAATTTGTTTGAATGAAAATAGAAGATTTTGGTTCAAAATGTAGAAGTAACAATTTTGAACTATATGACTTGAATTATAAGTATGATATAATTTGTTTAATTGAAATGTAAGTTTTGACTTGAATCGTATATTCGAATTCGAACCAAAATGTTAAATATAAATGATTCGACTTGAAACGATTTCTTATAAAGGAAAATTTTGAATTATTTGAATTGTTTCGAACTTGAATTCTTGCGAATATAAACCAAACCAAAATATTATCGTAGTTAAATGTTTGGTATTGATTTAAATGGAAATTAAGACCTTTATGATATGATTTCTAAATCGATTCAATTTAATCGATTTAAGTGAATGGGTTTCAAAAATTTATATACTCGAAGTTAGATATTTAATTTTGATTTCAAATTCGAATATGAGATTTCATATAAACTATTTTATAAAGTGATTTATAAAATAATGACTACGGTGTGAAAAATGTAAACGATTGGTTGTTAAAGAGACCGGGATCGGCTATTGTCATACTCTCTGCCAATACCGAAAACCACTTTAACAACTGTGTACGCGGTGGAGTTCCAGAATGAAGGGGATGATTTGGCGAACGACTCCATTTTTTATATTAATTACGAGACCCTGACTACGTTGAGTCAGCTTGATGTGGCTAAAACAGGAGCTATGCACGGACCAAGTGAGGTCATACCTTTTATCGAGCACACTTCTTCGATATTATATTATTACTGTTGAGATTCGATTTGGGCCCTTTTGATTATGGGAGTGTGTATCGAGGTGGGCGGTAGTAGCTACTATGTGTTACCATCAGTCCGGCTCTGCAAACGGTGAATCCACCCTGGCATTCCTTGCGTGCCTTGTCACATGCCTTATACGATCCCGCTACGACTTTGTTTTGTACCGTTTTATATGGAGTGCCCTCTGATCAACCTCCAGTTTACGGAGGAATTACGGTACTGTATATACTATGGGAATATATATAAACGGTGTAAGGGTAATCATGGTAATCCCGCTTACGCTATTTTGATATTTTACTTTACTGATGGACACTATTGTATATAGCGTATCATACTATATAGTATTAGTTTGACGGATCCTTAGAGGATGGTGATCCCAAACATCCTCTAAGTTACTGATTGCATTTCATCGAACATTTCATTTAAGTTGATTTACTTCCATGAGAATGTTAGTCCTGATCCGAGTTGTTTTGTTTTCATTATTGCTCGGGTCAGATCGAGTATATCAGTTTCGAGATTCACCTTTGGAGTTTGGAGCTTATATTGGATTTTTGCTCACCTATATCTACATGTTGATCAGTTGTTCCAGTCATCCAGTTATTTCTGTCATTCTGTTTCAGATTGTTATCTGTTATTTATTGTATTAGACTTCCGCTGTATTATTTATGTAAACACTGATGTAAAAAATTATTTAGTAGCTTCATGAATTACTATTGTATTATTTATTTCCGCTGCGAGGTATTATATTGCTCTGTATCCATGTCTATGATCTGCGATTCTGTGATTTATTCTATTTACCCCAGAAGCTAATAACAATCTGTTGTTTTGGACGTTTCGAGTTGACATGTTTTGTTGATTCGGCATGGTCAAAAAGGCAGGTCGTTACAATTTTCTTTTTGTTTTATCTATCAACAAACTAGTTTTGATGACGAGAAAAAAATTATGATTAAGATCGGTTATTAATCAGGTATTTTGATAATTGGCTTATCACTGCTTATCTGTACAAGCAGATCAGTATACTACTTTATGTAAGTTCATAATTTCATTTAGAAATTTGTATCAAACTAGAATGTAGCCCGTGCTTCGCATACGGGCCATTATTTTTTTCAATAGATTAGCTTGTGACATGCTATCTGAGTGTAGGGTGTTGTAAGTAAGTGTAGGGTGGGGAGCAACTTTGGTTTGTCATTTTTTTTATTTTTTTTATTTTTTTTTTGCAGTCATTATCTTGCAGGGAGATGGGTTACTGGTATTACTATTTGTTTGAAGATATAACGTTATACCCAATGCCACATAATATCCAATCCACGTAAATGCATGAAGGGAACTGGAAAGAGCAGTACCCATGTAGCGCTTATTTAACTTAAGTCATGAGAGACAACTGGGAATGATTCGTAGTCCGTATTTCCACTCTGCTAATAAAAATGTACTTTCAATGGAATTCATATTCAAAAGCACCTACGGCATACGCGGTTATGGATTTCATTGAAAGTTAGTGGAAGCTTTGACACAAACAGAGTAGAAGTACGCAACAGTAGGCAATTTAATAAGTAAATGCATGCATGGGCGATAAGATTGAGTAAACAACAAGTTAATAATTTAGTAAATTAGCAGGTAACCATCCAATAAGTTATAGAACAATTCAAACTAAAAGTACTTGGACACAGCGCACAAATAGTTTTGACTATAAATACAACACATTTATTTACAATGTTAACGAAAACAGCTTAGCTTGCAAAGTACTTAGTTGTTAACATTGTGTACACATTTAGGCATCTTCATGATTGGAGTTTCGCACACCATATTTCTGTCGTTTGGTTGGTTGTTTGTTGTTTAGTGTATTGGCAGCTGCTGCCACACTGTCACCTGTTAAAGATCCACAATGTTTAGGACAAAACTAGAAGAAATTAAGAACCATGTTTGCTATTTTTTTGAGAAGATTTTTTTTCCATTGGTGGGAGTTATGTTGATTACAATACCTGGACGTCGGCAGGTACGTCTAGTTTGTGATTCCGTCTGGTTCTTCATTTTCTCCATGATGTTGACTGGGTCATCATCCTGTACATTTTGCTAAGTAAATATGAAAAGTGATTTAATCAGTTGGTTAGCAATTTGATTGTTGAATCACTTGTTCAGTAATTTTCTCCCTTCGTAGTCGGCTGACACGACTTGTTGGTTACTTCCCGTGTTATCCATGTGATCGTCAGTTAACTATTGCCAATTAAGAGAATAGAATAGGCATTACTTTATCTTGATTGAACATGCTAGCAGTAGTAAATAAATAAAAAGAGTGTAGAAATATATGACTCAGGTTTTCTGTTAATGTTACCACTTTGACAGTAAGTTTCTCAACGGAATTAGATTAGTTATCTTTCTCACCGTTAAGAAAGTATCCGGGTAAACTACAGTGTGTGGAAAGCGTTCACGTTTTAAAGATTAAACCAGATGAAAAATCACAAATGACTGAAAAAGGTAAAACTCTCCCATTAGTTTGTTAGTTATGATCTGAATTTGAAGAAAATTGGTCTTCCTAATATGTTTATGCTATGTTTACATTAAAAATTATTAAAAATTAAATATAAAATTTGTTTAATACCTGAACACAACAAAGATATAACCATAACATAGATCCGAAGTAAACTAATTAAATTTTAAAGACCATAAACAATTAAATATAAAAGTTGGGTTTCGATTTAATACCTGAAAAATCAATTGAATCAGAATTTTGGAATGAGAGGAAATGCAAAATGGATCGATTCGAAAATGGATTCACATCGATGAAGATCCAAGTACTGTGATAATCGAGTGGAAGAAGGCTTCTTCCCATTTTGGGGATATAGCTTCTTTTTTGTTTTGAATAGTGAGTGGCCCTGCTTCGCACCACTGGGAATTGTTGGAATTATATTATGATAGCTTGCAATTTTTTAAACAAACTCGGATACAAGTCCAATGGAAACAGGAAAGGTAATCAGTGTATCATAAATTGGGATATCTTCCTCACTGTCTATTTTTTATAGCCGCCTGGTAAGATAAGTTAGTTGAAGAAAGGTCATTAAAACAGTTTCATACACGTGCATAACCGTAGGGAACAATTATATAAGCTTAATTTTGTATCGTCTACTTTTCATGTAAAAGTGAATTATATTCTTAGTGGCACATAGTTCATGACCATTTTAGTTATCAAACCAATAGAATAATATTTGAAGTATTGCATTTTCTCCCATTTGAAGTCCATATCTATTTGTCAAATCCATCGAATCGATTACTTCATTTTCTTCCTCTTTAAATTCGGTATTTTTAAACTCCCAATAATGCATATAATAGTAGGTATATGGAGGTTCTTTCATATGAACAACACTTAAAACGCTGGGCACAATATCTATATATAAATTTTTTGTTGCATTTTTTACTCCTTGGCAGGTTTCAAAGTAAAAAGCACTTCATTTTGCTAATGGAAGGAAATAGGATTTTTCATTGGCCACCTCAAGCTATCTCCTTCAAATACACCTTCTCCATACAATGGATGGTTAAAACCGATGACTCCAGATTCTACTTAGCAATAGTACCAACATATTAATTATTTTCAAGTGTTAAGCAACACCATATGCATATCCTTCATTATCCTCATTTCATAAGAAAACATAACTCACACACGTTCTTCTTTATCTTTTGGAATTTGGTTTGCATCATCTGGGTTGTAATTTCGTACACCATTCACACTGTAGACCATGGTTGAAAGTCCCATGCATCAGGAGGCTTTGTGTGTACCATTAACCATTGTTTTGCTGACCATTTCTATATCTAAGCCTGCTAGTCAGATGCCAAAATTCAGATTTCTTTCCTTTTTTTTTTGCTTGTACATATGTATAGATGCATGTATATATTGACGTATATGTTTGTATATGAATATATATGTATGCGTTTACATATGTACACACATGTACGCGTGTGTGGGAAAGTGGATAGATTATACACACACACATATCTGTGTAAACATATTATAAAAAATAAACAACATGAGAACCAAATCATGAGTAAGCATCAAACAGAGAGCACTTATGCCGAGCATATACTTGGGGGTATCATGTTGAAGCAAAAACCTCATGCATATTTCTTCCAAAAAACTTGATTCCTGATATTTGGAAGTCCCTTAAATTTTGGATTTTTTTTTAAATTCATGTCATTTATTTTTTTTCTGAAACCACTTTCTATTTGTTATTAATTAAATCATGCATGAAACCTGATTGGTAAGTGAATAAATCATATTGTCTAAAACCGTAAAGAGACGAAGAAAATGGACTCACTGTAAAAAAACATGCAAACCAAAACCATTTAGCTTTGATATATTTTATTAACTCGTTAGCATTGGCCCCAAGTCATCCATACATTCATTGTGACATGGTGACTATTCAAAACAATCAGCCATTTCTTTAGGCAACTGAACTTCAATAACTGAACGTTACTGGTCAATACTTAAGGCATGTACAGTGATGTGGTCAAAGAGATCACCATTAGAAAACAAATAAAAATAGTAAAATGCAAAGAATTCATGGTAGTCAAAGCTTTTTGCTATTATACCAACCAACAGAAGACCAAACAACATAATATGCACTGCGGCATGTTACCTCTTTTAGAAGATGTTATGGTTTCCAGCAATTTGAAAATAGTGCAAGTAAACGGGAACACAAGAAAAATGACGTACAATTGGCAAAAAGGGATTATGAAATATGAACCAATATGCCGGTATCAATTAATTATATGTTAGTTATGTTTTAGTAGGCGTAATCTTTCACAACAAACTTTGCAAAATCGAGTTGATCTGGTACTTTTATTCAACAAAACCTTACTTTACACAATCCAAAATTCATATCTTCTAATGGGATATCGTTGTAGCATCGGACACAGTAAATTGTTTGAACATGCTGAAATATTTGTGTCATGATGGGTGCATATGGATATTATGATCTGGATTAGGTTCATTGCAATACTTCCATCTGAGAGTTATTTCGTTTTACTGAACTGCAATTATATCATAAATTCATTTGCGTTGAAAATTTACAGTCCCAACCCATTCCATTTGGAATTCCACAAAAGTGTGCAAGTGAAAATGAATTTGGAGATCCAAGTCTAATTTCGCTACAATGTAAAGTGTTTTTTTAAAGCATAGGAAGTTAATGCCATCTGGTAGAATTTCGTTAAGTAGTACAAATACGTGACTGAAATTATTACCAATACCTGGCTTTTGCACGTATATGATACTACTATAATACATTGGTCAAATTTCAAAAAATTACAGAAGTAGTACACAATAACAGCGAAAGTCGTATAAATGCTTAACCCGTGGAGATAGTAGGTAAAGATGTTACACAGGTTTGATATAAGCCATATCACACTGACGACCTACTTAAGCAAAACAAAGAGAAGTGATGAAAAAAATATAAGTTTAGATGAACCTCAACAAATTTTCGTATACTTCATTATTTAACAGCCAAAATTTGGAATTTATAATTTGTCTGCTTTTACTTAGGCTAATTTCAAATAGAATATCATTAATAAAAACATATATTAGCATATACACAATTTTGTTTTAAAGTTTGATATATTCCTGATTTAGGCAGACAAAAAATCCATTTGATTCATGAACAATGAAATTGAAGAATGTGTTTTTTTTGTTCGTTCGATACTACCCCATATCAAGCGTAGTCTTATGTTCCCGTGTTGTTTTATCATAGTGAATGTTGCATAAACAAAAAGATTAGAACTAAGAAGCCAGTAGAAAACAAAGTACTTTAGCACTCTGTCTAGTAGTTTTTTCTCATAAACCAGTTGGACATGGTATGGTGGGATATATGGCCGAAGTAAACCTTGAATTGTATAAAAAATTCAGTAACATATCAATAAATAAATATAGAATGACATCATTCAAAATTAAGCATTGATTTGTTCCTTTTATTCCCTTCAGAACATAGCACTGAAAAAAAACCAGTCTTAGCAGGATCTACAACCATTTTTTTTTGTAAATTAAAGAGATATGTTCGTTGCGCTGATACTTTTTTATTCTGTCCATCCACAACATGTGTCTAAAATTTTGGCTTCCACCCTATAAACTCTACAACAGTTTAATCAATTACCCGTTTTGGAAATTTAAAGATAGAAGAAAAAGTACTTAGCATGTGACATACTATCCTTATTACTGTGAGATGGTGTATCTATACATCAAAGTTAAGTTGCATAATGTATGTGTTCTGAGCTTTGGTTCTCAACCCAACATGTTGTACCAAACTGTAATTAGGTAATAGACTAATTTCACATCATCTTTATTACTGTTAAATGCCATCTGAATTGAAAAAAGAATGGAATAATTACACATTGAGCTTTCTTTGTGAAATTTGCAAATGAAATAATTGTTAAGGTTTAAACAATGAGGGAAGAAGGAATATTCAGAAGAAAAAAAAGTAAAATACTATTGAGTTTTTAAAGTCTTTAACTTACTCTTGCAATTCCGGATCTCATTTTGAATTGGTAGTTGATTCCTAAAGTTAATATTGAAAACCAACAAAAACTGATAAATATTAGCAGTACAAAGAGGTTGTCTTTGTCTCATAGTAACCAGAGCTAAATTAGAAAATGGTTATAAAATCCTTTTTCTTCAAAATCTCATGTTGGTAGGTGTACAAAAACTTGAACGGTGAAAACCACTAAACCAATAGCAGTGAATCAGAGGAATTAAGAAGCAGAGATTAGTAGTTAATAGACAATAGCCCAACCAAAAATATAAACAGAAATACATTGAAATAAGGTAAGAAGAAAGACGGGCTAAAGGACATAACTCATCATGCCTGTAAATTGGTAGGACGGATCGATGAATGTATGCTATCGTATAAGTAAAGGGCGGAGAAGAAGCCGAAATCGAAGTTGGGCAGTAATGGTGACTTATTAAATTATAAACTATGCCATTAATTTCATCTACCCAATTAAAATTATCATATGTTGACTTATTAATTTTCGGTCATCTCAGCATCTTCCCACCAAATTAGTTAGCTTTTGCAAATATCAGTTAGAAACTCATAGGAAATAACATATGCGTCAATCAATTAATGATAGATAGTATTAAAACTGCATTAAGTTGGCAACAATAGAGCGAGGATGTTAGGTAAGGACATAATCAGGTTAACAGGAAAGGCGAAATTGATACCTCTAAACTTTGGCCAGCTATTGCTCTATCTACTGCGGAAACAATTCTTAGACTGCACAACTTTCAAAGAAACCACATGCTGGATAGTATTTCATGCATATAGATATTGATTTTTAACTTCCTTCGATATTTATGCCATCATATTGGATATTATGTATCAGAATCTATGCACGCTGCTTTAAAAAAAACGAACAGCAACTTGTTAAATTGGTTTGATTATGTCAAGTAACATGTTTCATTGCTTCAAAGGAAATGAATGATGTTTGATACATGTTGTCCGATAGTACTCTCAAATGCATGAAATTCTGCAGTCTACCTTTGCAGCCTATGTTTGGATGTACCCAAAAAATGAAACCCATTTTATTTCTTCCCTGACTTTGCACTTGCGTTTTTTTTGTTTTTTGTTTTTTGTTGTTTTTCCCCCTTATAACTTAATTCTAACCTTTTTCCAGAAGCAGCAAGGCGGAAGAAAGGTTTGCAAGCAGAAAAGAAAGAACAATCAAGTAAATGTGAGCATTAGGTTGCATTAGGCTGAAGAGACGTCAGGCAACGTACATTACATATTGTGGCTGGCCCACAAGGTAGAGTGCAAAGGTAAGGTTAATTATACGATAGTATTATTGTCATTGCATGTTAAAAAATGGTGCCTTTTTTAAGCCCTTAGTTTATTGGCATGACATGTATTAATTTGGCTAATGGCAGGCATGAATCAGGTCATGACCTAGTGTTTACCTAGCATGTGGTGGTCAGCAAAGCTTGGAACTTGGAAGACACATGCAACCATTCAGGCTTGTTAAAGCCATTAGTTGACACACTGGTGAATGGCATGCAGTGTGTTGTCCACTACGTTTTGAAACATCATCAACATAAAGTTGGAAATAACTTGACATGCGTACATAGAAGGAAAAAACTGGACTCCCTACTGAGGGGGAGGGGGGAGGTAGGAGGAAAGATTGGAAGATTTATCGCTTGTACTCCACTGTCATATCATAGATCATTGGACTGTCTACACGATTTCAGTAATTTATCAACAGTCAACAACAGTTAATAGTGTAGCAACGTCAAACAATTCATAGGAACAGTGGGGTATGACTAAGATATATAACTTGTACTCCACCGGCATATCATGCGTCATTTGATAGTCTATACGATTTCAGTAATTTATCAACTGTCAACAACAATAATAGCGGAGCAACGTCATAAATTATAGGAACAATATAAGTTGGTGGAGTGCAAACCTTTGATTTGGTGCACACGACGTCAGATAGGGCCTGTCCAGTGCAATTTCAGGGATTGGCTGCCGCCTTCGACATGTATCTGATGGAGTCACAAACTGTTCAAAGATATATGTTAATCGGGGTCGAAGGCCGATGAAGTGAGGGTTGCTGTTGAGGGTTAACACCCAATTGTGGAAGAAGGGTAGGAACTGGCAATGCAGAAGAATGGTAATGTTTTCGGAAAGGAGGGCGGTATAAAGAGACAAAATTGAACGGTGGGCAGTAATCTTATGAGGTATGATGGAAACATCGTGAGCGGGTGTGGCTGAAAGTGAAGACCAATTTGAAAATAATATGGGGAAGAAAGGAGGGATGGGTGGTTGTATTGAAAAGGGGAGTCAGATTTGTTTAGGGAATGGGCGAAAAGGTAAAGATATCAGTTAATCTGGGGAAGAAGGGAGGGAAAGCGCGGTTGGGTTGAAAAAGGGGAAACTGATTTGTTTGTAGATTGGGCGCAAATGGGAGGATACCGGGTTGAGGAGTTGTAAAAAGAAAAAGTGTTTGTACTTCTGACGTTTCACAATAGTGGAAGAGTATAGTGCCATGTATAAATCCTAGTTTCCTGTTTTCTTTGTTTAAATAATGGATACAAATTTTATAAGTAGTAAAACAATTTCATTTCATACATGAATTTTCATAAAACTCTCGCATCAATGTTCACAAGGATTTAGTTTGCGAGAATTCATATAAGCATAGACTAATTTCAATAATTAAAGAACTATGCACTTATATCTGGTTTTGAAATATCAATACTGGTTTGGTTTTTCAAAATCAACAATTGGTTTTGAAAAGTACAAACACATCATTATGTTATCAAATAACATATATGCAAAACATTAATCAACTAAACTCAGTTTTAAACGACATAAATGAACAATATTTTTACATTTAAAAACACTATTCAGTTAAAATCTAATTCCATAATTAAGACAATGTAACAGCAATATGAAGCTGAATCAATGTACATTATTAAAGAAGAATCCCCTATTTGTAATTTTGTATCAAATAAAAAAATTTAACTTTAGTAAACAATTTTACTGTAGTATCAAATACTATTTTTGATTGCAGTGAAACAATTTGATTTCATAAATGAAATTACTTCAAATCCAAAATCAATAGATACAATATATAATTATCTAGTAATTCAAACAGTTTGATCGAAGGAAATTAATTTTATTCAATAATAAAATTATTCTTCAATCTAAATCAAATGAATATAACAGAGTCATACTCTGTTTGATTAGTACATTTGTTTCATAAACAAATCATCAAATTATTCCCAATTTTATTATTCCAGCATAAATGCGCAGATCTTTCTATTTAACACTATGATTTAAACAAGAAATCCGTGATTCTTAAACTTAAACATAATCCATCCACTAATTCTTGCAAGCCCTAGGCTCTGATACCACTGAAGGATAATAACGATCAAATCGACATCCAAAATTGTGTTCTTAACCGTTTAAAACATGATCTATTGCAAGAATAGTAAACTAGAATTAAATTAAAGTTAGGGTTTGTACCTTTTTGTTGAATTCATGAAGAACCAGATCTACCTGGAAATCAAAACATGTTGAGAGCATCGAATCGAGGAACACGACAAGCGCCGAGTCTCTAGAGAAGTCCACGAGAACGATGTCCTTCTTCAATTGAATTGAAGAGGAAGAGGGAGTAAACGGTACTAGCCACCTCCATTATTTTCTAGGGTTTTGAGAACCAAAGTTACGGGTCGGTTTTCTTAATTTTTGACTGACTCAAAATAAACTATGTCTTTACGTGTATATTTAAAGGAGGAGAATAAATATCTCCTTTAGATTTAAACATTCACCATTGAATAGGTACTGACCCGTTTATTAATTCCAACTTCAAATAAAATATCAATAAATTGATGTTTTATTTGACCCAAAGAAAATAATTTCTCCCTTGTTACGTTCTAGTTGTGTGACCCTATAGGTTATTACAACGTTGACAATAATTTAAATCGTATTTAAATTATAAACAGTGAGCGGCATCTAGTAATACATCGCTGCTACCCAAGTTATAATAAGATCAATGATTCGATACAACCTTTCCGTGACCAGTGTATCAATGCAATATAATCCTTTTAACCAATATATCCAGGATTAAAATAGAGGCATGGATCGTATCATCCTTGTTATAATTTAATCCGTTTTCTTGATCGATGAGTAGACTGTTTAAAACAAATCAGTATTTGAGCGTGTCCATGCATTTCACAGTCTCACTCAATCAAGAGGCCCATGGATATCACTACGAATTTATCGTAGGGTTAAATTCCATCTAGATCATTCATAATTTTCATTTGATTCGAGATGTGTCCAATAATCACCGTTATCGTTACTCTGTTACGAATAACTTTAGATGATATCAAAACACAAATATCCTCGAATAAAATTATATTGATTTCAGGTCTGAGGACCATTACATCACTGTCACTATGAGAATAACTTATGATACTGTTAATTATATTCCATGTAGTTTTTTCACGGTGGGTCAGCCCAATACGATATTCTCCAATACGTATCTATGTTTTGACATTAATATCACGTATATTAATAATCAATGAGATGTGATCATCAGTCAATGAACATACTAGTCTCAGCGTTTTATAGTTGTCCTTTTAATTAACAATAAAACTTAACTAGGGACATTTAAGAATTATCATACTCAATATATTATATAATCTCAAGTCCAAGTCACTTACTTGAACTATATAATTCCGTATTATAATTCTAAGGACCTCTATTATGTTAATCTTTATATTACGCAGTAAATATAACATAACAAACTATTTTATTTTATTCCAAATAAAATAATAACATCAACAGTGTTATCTATCTCATCAAATGGATTGCCTCTAGGGCATAAACTCTAACAGTCCGATTGGTTTAAAATTAGACATGCACAAACCAGGATAGTATGTCTTTCAATAAAAAAGAGAATCGCTGAATTCCGACGTCATATAGAGAAGATAAAGAGCTTCAAACATGGACTCGTACTCCAGTTTTGACCTGATCTAAAATCGCTTATGGTTGCGACTTTGAGGCTACTTTTGAATGACCAAACGATGTACGATTGATCTAAAATTCAACGTGCGCAAATTAAATTAATATGTCTCTCAATCACTATTTCAAATCTCGCAAATATCGCCCGAGATCTCCTTTGAGGTCTCGTTTTGGCTCCTTCCGAAACAAAACAGCAAATATCACTCTAAATCTTCTTTCGAATATATCGTCTGAGATATTGCAATATCGAACGATATATCAACCGAGACGAAATACTGGAATATCGTTCGAGATCTTAGTTTTTTTTGGTTAAAATCTAAATTCGTGCCTGAACTAGAACTATAATTAAAAAAAATCAAATCTAGCCATATCAGTCTTTTGTTATTTTACATTTTGCATGTTAAATAACTATATTGTATGTTCGTATATGTTTTATAATGCTTATGATTTTCATATTCATCTTTTTACATACATTTTACTTATGAAATTATGTATTTTATGTTCTATTTATGCTGAATTTTTTAATGTTTTGGATCCTTTTAATGTTTCCAGTCTAACAATATTCCTGTTTTAAGCATATTACGATTTAGAGTATGAATGATCTTTCGCAAAATAAAGAATAATAAAGTTATTTTGCATTTTAAGTTTTAGTTACTATGTTTTCGATAACATTCATAAAAATTATTTTGTTAAAATATCATTTTTAACATATCATGTACTCCAACATTATTCCGACATGAACTTTCAAACCGGAGATGAAAATCTGAGACCAACTCCCGAGTTAGCCTCATCTCGTCCGATATCTCCCCCGATACGAGACCAAGTCTATAAAATACCCGAGACAAAATGCAACTGATATCCAAGATTTAAAACCTTGCTCTCTATAAAAAAAAAGATTCACTCAAATCGGATTAAGGACCATGAAGTTATAACAGCCGAAAGTTACATTTAGGCTGTGATTTCATCAATTTGAACAAAATGAACAACAATGGCGGAAAGCTACGTATTTAACCTAAACAAACTACGTATAAACACCAAAACTTGTAAACTAGAGTATGTGAATGCACACTCACAAAAAGATGAACAACAACATGTAAAAAGAATCAAACAAAAACACTCGAGTATCAGAAAGTTATGAAGGCTCAAACATGGGGTTTCATTGTGATTTCAGCACTGTGCAAAATGATCAATATGACTCGGAAAAACGACATATCTTATACAGACAGAAAATTGATTCAATAAATAAAACAAAAACAATATAAACTAGAAAGTGTGAGTCCATCGACTCACCTTGATTGGTTTATTAGAAGAATTCCTCTTGATTTGGAGCTGTAGGAAGCAAATTAGCGACATGCAACCACTTTTCCTTTTTACAAAAACCACAATTCTTCTTATTTTGATTTTTCCCCCTCATTGGAGATGGATCAGAGCTTGGATATAGGCTGAGCAATGAAGATAGAGCAAGCAAGAATCTAGTCATACATAAAATCAAAGCAAGCATGCCTAAACTCATCATCAATTTCCCCACAAAAAAAAAAAAAAAAAAAAAACTGCATTTTTAACCTTTGTTGCAATAAGGGTTGGCCTAGCAAACTTAGTTATTTTCCTACGAAATTTTTATAAAAGGTGCGGTATTGAGTTGAGAATAACATATCCAAAATTCAGAGTTTTAGAACTTTTCTGGAAGTAATCATGATTTTTATGCTAACCTTCATTTTCTGCCTAGAGCTGATCCGAAAATAATTAGAGAAATGAAGACGCTTGACCAATCAAAACTAAACCAAATGCCATGAAATTTGGAGGAGAGATGCCGGAATGTGTTAGCAAAAACATATCTAAATTTCAAAATTTTTGAAATTTTATTTTACTTTTTTAGGATTTTCAGGATAGCTAGGGTTTTGGGTTCGGTGGGTTAACAAATAAGGAAACCATGGATATACAGAAAAAACTTCACGCCCCAGAGGAAATGAAAATGACGTATGTTTTAATCTCCCTCTAGAAGCATTTAGAAAAGGGAAAATTGGCTAAACACCCCATAAAGTCTAAGAGAAGCTAGTTAACCCAAATAACTAATATTAACACTATAAAACTCCTTTAACACACTATTAAAACACTTTATAGACACAACCTCAACACTAATCAAGCTGTGTTAATTTTAACACCTTATTACATAAATTAACACACAAAACACATTTACACTTACTAAATTATCAATTTCAACGTAATTTATCTAAATAAATTTGTTTAACAAATATCTCTTTACTTAATATGAAATCTCTACAACACAACAAATAAATATCATTAATGACTTATTTTAACCAAATAAGTTATTAACATGTAGAAAAAATATACGCATATTTATTTATCTATTTATTTGTTAAATACAACAATGTATATTATAACCCAAAATTACAATAATTTCTTGGTTAACAAAATATTTACAATTATTATTATCAAACCATAATAAATGGTTTCAACTCAACAATCATCTCAAAACCCCAATATTGATTCATACTCAATATTTATATTTATATTTTATAACAAAGTTCACAGCTTGCATTGATTTAATAAATTAAAACAATTAACTCTAACAAATACTTTACAAATATTGATTCTCAATCAATATTTATTTTTTATAATGGAAACAATCCATTTAAGTCATTCATTGTTATTGTTACTATTTAAAAGCTACATATTTATATTAACAACAACCAACAAATCCAACATTATAGTATTACTGTTATTATTTTCTTCCACCGTAGTTTCAAAAAACACAATTCTCCATTTTAATAATTATCAACAAGAGTGCATCTTTTATAAGAAAAACTGCAATTTAATAGTTAAATGATTATTTCAACCAACAATTTCTCTTTAATATTGGAAATATATTTTCTCCTTAAATATTGGTTCCCAATCAATATTATATATTTTCAATATCCCCGTATCACTTTATTATAATCCAAAGATTATACATATATTTACACATTGGAATAAATTCCTTATTATAGCAAAGTTATATAATTTATTCCAAATACTAAGTATAGAAATGCTCAAAACTCTTTCTTCTTCTTTAAGTATTATACGAGTTGGTTTCACGACTGATGTCACCCATATATTGTCTTAAAAATCACAAACACAATGAGTTTGTACTTCCCGGTTACTCGAAAATCCAGGTTGTTACAGACTCCCCCTCTAAAATAGAATTACGTCCTCGCAATTTGTTAAGATTAAAACCACCTCTGTTATTTTCTGCAAGTTACTTATCTTAATTTTATTTCTCAAGAACTTCTCGATTATGTAAGCTACCCCATAAATTTTAAAACTTTCGGATACATTTCGTTTCAACATTAAAAATTCCAACTTGAATTTACTCAAATCTCAGTCAAAGTTTTAACCACATTCATTAATATCAAGCTTTAAACAACACAACTTATCTTTCACAAGGCGTAATTTGAAATACACACTTAAGATTTTTTTCGCTCTCCCATCATTACTTGATGCTACATTACTATTGAAGTTATCTAAATTTCCTCAAAGTATGGCTGCTACTTGGACTTTTCAATCATCAAATAGCCTCGCCATTCCTCGAGGTTTATATCTAACTCTATGGTGATAACTAGCCAAGTGAATGTAATTATGAATGGGTATCTCAAAAGTGACGCGCTTGTTTTAGAAAATTGTATATTAAAACGCCATTATATTAAACACATTTTAATTTTTCATTTACAATTTGATTGGAATAACATTAAATAACTATTTTTCATCAATCCTTCATAGTACTTGGCTGCGATGTCGACAAATCATCACCATTTCCTCGCCAAAGTCACTATATTATGCATTCCACATAGTGATTTAACACTATTACAATGTGATAATTTCATAACTTACTTTGCAACGAACCATATTTCGCGGCGCATCTTCAATGTTATATAGTCTCGAATAAGTGTTTAAGAAATTTCTATCGATATCGTTGATCAGACATATCGACCAAAATCCTTAAGACACTCATCAGACCATTCAACACCTAAAATGAATGCTAATTTAATTTCATATATGGGTTGTTTTTATTATTATTCATCAACAACCTTCTCAGTTTTTTCCAAAGGAGGCAACCCACATCCCTAACTTTTAATTTAATCATCGGTTTACAAAGTAATTAACTCATTAATGTTTATAATTTCTCATTATTCTCATCCCTTATCTCATGTTTAATTACTTCAAAATTTTAGCGCAGCTGAAGTGATCTTCATGCTTCGTTGCACACTCCGATTTACTTATCTCAACTCTAACTTTCCATCCTTAAAGTAAAAAAGCACATCTAAATTTAGATTTCAAATGCCCTCAAATTCTTTTTTACCAAACCCAACAACCAACTCAAATATCAAGGACTGGATGAATTTTTCCCCAAAGGTTTAAACTTTGAAAGTTAAAGAGGATGGAAAGACTCTTTGGTCCAATCACATTACAGAAAGAGATATGAACAATGGAATACTTATGGAATAAACCCCTTATTCCTAGATGTATTCCTCACCACAAGGATCCCCATAACTCTCGGATAAGAAACTCAAGATAGGATAACAAATGAAAATGATAAAGTAGGCACGATTGTTATCCTTCCACATTGTAACAAATGTACTATTCTGGTTCTATTCTATGCCTAATGTACTTTATTCTGAACTTATACTATGATACCATTTTGTAATGCCCCACCCCCGAGACCCACCCTGTAACACCCCACCTCTGTTAAGGTCACTCACAAAGGGAATGCCTTAACTTTGATGGAGCGTTTTAGTAGACAAAACAGAAATTTACAGGACAGATAAAACAATACTTCAAAAATTAATAACTTTATTACAATAAAAACCGAAGTAAGTTTGGTTACATCTTTTCAAATCACAATATCAGAATTCAAGTACAAAATATCAGCCTTGTACAAAAGCCTTCATAATGCATAGTTTTTAAAATCATAATCCCCAACATAAAATGCCATGGAAAGATAGAGCCAAGGCCAAGCGGTACTTCAAGCAGAGAAAATCCGAATCAAGCTCTTATACTTCCACCCTAAAAAACCTGGGGGGAGGGGGGGAACGAAAGAAAAGGGGCGAAAACAAGCAAGGTCAGACATAAAGTCTGGCAAGTCCAGTGACTTTCAGCATATGAACAGATAATAATATCATGACATGAAAATAAAGCTGGATAAGAGACAACAGCAACATGAGTAACTGGTTACTTAAGCTAAACAGAAGAAACAGAATGATATAGCCCAAGTTATGCTTCTTACTTATACTTTACTTCTCTGCACTAATACTAGTATAACAGGATTAGGTGTTACCCTAATGTCCAAACTGAAATAGAAACGGAACAGAATAATATATACATGAACAGAATGCCAGTAGTGGGCCTTTACCACCCTAACAGACAGAAGGTACATAAACGGAATCAGAGACGGAAACATAGTAATCCCTACAGAAACAGAATGTTAGAATTAGGTGTACACTAGTAAATGGGCATTTACCACCCCCAACAGACAGTACCACACAGAAACAGACAGGTGTTACCACCCAACAGAAACAGACGGTACCCCAACGGAAACAGACAGAACTAAGTGTACCCTAAATCTATCCCAAGCGATCGGCTCCCTAATACATAAATACTCTGTGCCAGCCCCACAGAAGGGTGTATCACTCCCCAAAGTGGCAACCTTTATGTAACGACCCGGAAAATCTGAACCAATTTAAAATTTTTAAATTGGCTAAAATAATGGATTTTAAATATTTAAAATAAATATTTTAAATAATAGAAATGAAAACTAGGTCTGAATCGACATTTGAAAACGAATAAATTAATTCTAATTATAAACAAGGCCTGAAAATGCGCTGTAGTTTCAAAAATTGAATTCAAACTTTGTCGGACTGTACCGGGTGCAAAACAAAATAGATTTGAGTGAAACCAAAAATATTTAAATCTGTTAGTGAATACCTTTCTAACGAATTTGAAAAATCGAAGTTTCATAGCGGAAAGCAAAAGTTATGGCGAAATGAATTAACAGAAAGGTCGCTATGGAATTTATGTAGCCCGTGAAAATGGCCATTTTGCATACGACCTCGGAATTCGACGAAACCACTTTTGTTGGATCCGGGATGTGAAGTTATTGCTAGGTTTCAAATTTCATAATTTTTGAAGCTATTATGTGAGCGTGGCAAAGGAAAACGTGTTTTGGTCAATCATAGTTAAATTGGATCGACCAGAAATGGGCCTTTTTGCAAACGGTCTCAGAATTCGATGAAACTAGTTTTGTTGGGACCGCATCTTCAAAACATATATAGATTTATTTTTCTGGAATTTTTCGAATTAGTTTGTGGCCCTGGCAAATTGAAATGTACGTTCAAATCAAATATTGAATGTTATATATTTTAATTTGAAGGAAAACTGACTGAAACAGTCGAATAGGCCTACGAAACATATCCCATTGTGTTTGGAATGGGGGTAAAACGCTAGGGACGACAGTCGTTGGGTTTGGATTGGAGGTCGTGTCAGAAAACCCCTTTTTAAAACCATCGGCCAATAGAATTATTTCTTCATAATTTAAAAATATAAAAAAAATCAAACCCCCCCTGTATCAGACGCTCGACGGTGGAAACCAAGCTCCCCCTTCTCTCCTCCGTTCCTCTCAAACCACGCACCAAACCCCATCGACCCTTTGGAACTTTTTGAAGATCTCCTCGTGACTTTTAAATCCATACCCACCAGGCCTTGTACTGTTGCGCCATCGGGGAGATCGACCCCTTCGAAGTCGACGACTTCAATTCGTCGACGCCGCCTACAGGGACCACCGAACTGGCCCCACCTCCTGGCGCACGTGCGCCTCTCCTAGCCTGAAAAGGTGGCGCTGGCCGATCGAAGCAACAATTAACGGATTTGAAGATAATCGAAAACCTAGTTTTGAAGAAATAAATAAAGGTACGGCTGAAATTATTTTCAACAGTTTTAACACATTTAAATCGTTGCAAACTTTGAAATATCATACCTTTTTCGTTTCTTGATGAAATTCAGTGAAACAAGAGACAGTGAACTCGTGTGGACGTCTTCTACCTTCTAGAAGAGACCGCATATTTTTCTGAGCCTTCTGCTATTTTTGATGGAGTGGAACCCAATGTGAGATTTCTAATTTATAAACGATATGGAAAACGACGATGTATAAATTATATAATCGATGTATGAGTTATATAAGCGTTGTACACCTCTTGTATAAGCGTTGTATGACTCGTACGTTCGATGTATAAGTTGTATATGCGTTGTAAAAATTATATATGTGTTGAAATAGAAGTGAAATGCTATATATACACGCCCCTCGTCCACAAACCATGAACGATATTTATTGGTTGTGATTGGTGTGAAAATTGATTGATAGCGAATGGTTGATTGGAATTTTTTGTGGATGATATTGATTGATTGTGGTTGAAAAATACCCGTTTGTAGTTGAGAAATATTTGGTTGAAACCACATAGGATTAGTTTGTGGCAATGAAAAATATATACATGCCGCCTGTGTGCGAACTAGATGCATGATTCCCCATTGTCAAAAACCGCGAGGTTTTAAGGTAGAGCGAGGAGCCGTACTAGGGACGGTCCCGGCTTTAACTACCCTGCCGTTATGCTGTCGAAATTTTGAATAATATTCATGTGTTAGAATTATTTTCCTGTGTTGAAATTATATTCGTCTGCTGAATAGAAAACCTTCATGTGTTGAATAGTTATTCATTCGTTGAATCATATTCATTTGTTGAATGGTATTCGTGTTTTGAATAAATTGTTTTAACAATAAAAATCACATTTTTACTCTATATATACAAACTATAGAAAACCTTCATGTGTTGAATCGATATTCATTCGTTGAATTGAAATTCATGTGTTGAATGGTATTCGTGTTTTAAATATAAAAATCACCTTTTTATCGATTTATACAAACTATAGAAAACCTTCATGTGTTGAATCGATATTCATTCGTTGAATTGAAATTCATGTGTTGAATGGTATTCGTGTTTTAAATATAAAAATTCACATTTTTATCTATATTTATAAACTATAGAAAACCTTCATGTGTTGAATCGATATTCATTCGTTGGATAGAAATTCATGTGTTAAATGGTATTCATATTTTGAAATAAATTGTTTTATAATAAAAATCCAATTTTTATCATCGATATGAACTATATAAAATAATCTTGTTTTGAAATAAATTGTTTTATAATAAAAATCCTATTTTTATCACCTATTTGAAATATATAAAATAGTCGAGTTTTGAAATAAATTGTTTTACATTAAAAATCACATTTTTATTATATACATGAATTGTTAAAAATAGTGAAGTATTGAAATAGAAAACAGTTTGATAAAAATATCATTTTTATCAAAAGTATGAAAATCATATAGTTTGAAATCGAAGAATCGATATATATATATATATATATATATATAAATAGAATTGAAATATATCGAATAACGAAGCTGCAGTTCGTATTTTGAAACCGTGATTTCAAACGATTAGTGCGGGAGATCCGACCATCGGATTTTCCCGAAACCGCAACCGTTGGGTCCGCTTTGGAAATATCTTTCCAACGGCACCAACTTTGTAAAGATCCAACGGTTGGATTGTCTGGAATGTTTAATTCAAATCTGAAGAAAAACACGCCAGAATCGATTATATATATATATATATATATAATTATATTTAATCAAATAACGACGCTGCAGTTCGTATTTTGAAATCGAAACTTCAAACGATTATACCGGGAGATCCGACCGTCGGATTTTCCGGAAACTGGAACCGTTGGATTCGTTTTGAAAAGATCTTTCTAGTGATGTAAATTTTGTGAAGATCCAACAGTTAGATTTTCAGATATGTGTAAATCAAATCTGAAGAAAAATAGTGCCACAGTCGCGTTATGGCCCGAAGCGTCGTTTTGAATATATTGGCTATTTTAAAATAAATAACAATAGCGATAAATCTTTATAAAATATTATAAACAATATGGATGTGAAATTTAGAAACTAACTGAAGGTTAGCTAAGTCGAATGGTTTCCTGGGTGTTGATCTGATGTTGGTTTCGGCCTTTGGGGTTAATATTTAGGAAATCGTTCTCTTACTGATTGACGGTTAGTGACTAATGAATTGAAATGATGCGTATGTATATTAGTGTTGCACTTGTTTATTATATACGCAAGTTGTTCAGAAAGACCGGGTTTATCCCATTCTAAATAACTGAATCGACGATAAGAAATCGAAGATGAAGACGGTGGTCGAAGACGGAGATCTTCACCTCGTTTGAATGGTAACCGAGGTCCTGATTGGTAGGCATCCCGAAATATGGATAATGAGTGGTGATCGTCCAGACGTACGTGGTGATCGATGGGTTTGCGAGGTATATAGTGCCTCCGGTTTCGTTCAGACCCAGAACGGACTTGCAAATGGATAGTGTGTCTGACATTGGAATTTATTCTGTGTGATAGATAGCCATGAGTTGCACGGTGTGAATTGCCTGTGTGGCGTGCTAAGATGCAGTGATCAGGGCTTCTGTTGAAAAGCAAAGTCTTGTGGAGATGATCAAAGCAACGCCTGTATGGCGTAGCTTTGTGTATAACGTGAAATTGCGAGCCTCACACCCCGGTATGATCCAGAAACGGGAGAAAGGACCTCAGGGAGGGCCTGCGTTTCCTCCTAGCTAGAAGCGGCGTCAGTGGTTTTACACGCCCTGACGAGTTTGACTTATGTGGTTGTTGCTGTTGCGAGGCGCCTCGGTTAGATCGGACGATCCGGGTCCGATGAAGTCATTTGTTGGCTCGCTTACGCCCCAAAGGACGGCGACATGTAGAGTTCAGGCATTTTAATCCACTTCGTGTGGACCGGCCCTGACGATCCAAGGGTCACTCAAGCTTTGATCCTGAGACTCGGGCTAGGCAGTCTCGAAGTCGGTAAGGACTATCTTTTGCCTTGGTTCATGACGGAAATCCAATTTCCAAATACGACATCGTGCGGTTTTGATTGTATATATATATGGCGACATGATATATGGTACCCATGTCGTCTATGATTGATAGTTATGATTGAAATTGTTTTTGAAACATATAAACACTAGTAATAATATCAAATGCTTTTGTTTTATTCGTATCAATCATAATTTGGCCATTATAAGGTAAAACTCTATCCTCCGGTTTGCGTTGCATTGTGTGATGGGAAATGAGTCTTATAATGGCTTCATTTTTATAAAAAGCATTGCGATGTTTAAAAGAATGATTTGTTTTAAAGCACTGCCAATGGACTAAACCTATTCCACGAAAGTGGCATGGTCCTGTGATTAGCCATATTATAAATGTGTTGAGTAGATTTCTCATACCAGTCCCATGACTGACTCGTAGTTTGTTTCTCTTTCAAACTCGGGTGCCCCTTTTTCTACACGGGCAGCCTTGTATTCTGGTTTAGCTAGTTCTTTCTGGATAACTGGAGCTGAAGATGGATTCTATCATTTATCTCTTTTTATGCTATTCAGCTCCTATTGTACATTATGTTTGTTTTCCACTGTAGACATATATGTATAGTTGAACTGTATTTGTACTAAGTATGATCCTGTATACTGTGTAACTCTGATGATTACTCTTATCCAGTATATTCTATTGTGTATTATCTGGTGTATTTATTTATTTCTGTTCTGCTATTATCTGTTTCTGTGTTATATTCCAAGGATTACCCTTGCCACCGTCAGTACGGGGTTTGGGGTCGTCTCATTTGGTATCAGAGCTTTGGTTAAGCTTAGTTCTGGAATATAACATATTAACGAACTCGTCAGAAATAGAACCAGTAGTGTTCTAGGATGGGTAACTCTATACAGATAGGATCAGTAATATCCTAGTATAAGTAAAGCGGAATGAAATACACCCCAGTAGACACATTTACATTGAAGTATTTGTATCTATATTTTGAAATATCTTTTCTGTTGACCTGACACTTTGTCTGCTAATTGCAGACGTACTAGAAAATGAGTGACAGGAACAGAAGAAATAATTGTATGGCTCGCCCAGCTAATAAGCCAGTTGTGCTCCCGCAGCCAGAATCAGATATAAAAGTTCTATTGAAGATATTTCGAAATCTAGGTGGATCACCATTCTTAGGCAGAGAGCCCATTATGGAAACACAAGCTTGGATCCGTTCGGCAGAGAGAATCTTTGAGGGTTTAAAGCTGAGGGATGACCAGAAAAGATTACTGGCATCTTGGGCACTCAAAGAAGAAACCTTGTTTTGGTGGGATTCAGTTATTAAAGATAATCCAGAAGGTGATATCACCTGGGATAGATTCAAAATGATTTTCCTAGAAAGATTTACTCCTCCTGAAGCAACCGAGCGATTATGTGATGAATTTTCTTATCTGATACAAGGTGATATGACTATCCCAGAATATCATAAGAAATTCAACGAACTTTCTCACTTTGCTCCTCATCTGATTCAAGATCCAAAGAGGAAGAATCTGAGATTTATTCATGGCTTGCAAAGAAAATATCAAAATAGTGTGATGAGGAATGTGAAGCTCCCTTTTTCAGAAATGATTTATATGGCTTATCAATATGAAGATCTCCATAAGAAAGGTATGTTGCGCGACGAAGAGGAAGTCAACTCGAGTAACAAAGGTGAACCTGAAACAGATAATCGTGAGGCCAATACGGTGTCTGAGGTCAGTAAGAAGCCCAGTGCCAAGAGAAAAAGGGCTGAATATGGAAAAGAACCTGTAACGACAGCTGTATGCAGTAACTGCAATAGGCAAGGACATCTCTCGATAAGTTGCAGATCTCTAAAGAAATAAGTAAAGGATGGATTCAAACCCGGTGGGAAGTCTCAAGAAGGTAGGAAATGCCGGAAGTGCCATCATGCTGGTCATATTGAGAAGAATTGCCAGCTATTAAAGAAAGAATCTGAAGTAGTACGTATAAATGAAGTAGCAGAAACTTCTGAGCCTTCAACTAGTCAAGAAAGGGCTGATGTTTTAGAAGGCACGCTTACTGTCAAAGACATTCCTGTTAAAGTACTTTTTGACACCGGCGCGTCGCGAAGCTTTGTTGCAAAGAATGCAGCTAAGAAGCTGGATTTGAATTTGAAAAAGCTCAAGGAACCAATGACTGTCCAGAATCCGGTTGGGGGTTCCATTGATCTCAGTTGGGTTTGTGGAGTGCCGGTTTCTTTTTCTCTTATCGGTTTCCTACCATCGCGGTCGTCATGAATTTTAAAGAGTTTGATCTTATCTTGGGGTTAGACTGGTTGACCAAATATGATGCTGAAGTTAAATGCGCCAACAGAGTCGTAAAGGCGAAGATTAAATCAGGTGATTATATAACCATTACCTGTGAAGGTCAGAATGCTAATAAAAAAGACTTCTGGGCAGCTCTCGATGTTTCTCCAGCCCAAATAGAAAATATCCCTGAAATCACAGAGAATATTCCCGACCTAGTGAAAGATATTCCTGTCGTCAAGAACTATGCGGATGTGTTCGAAGAAGTTGTTCGCTTGCCTCCGTAGAGAGAAATAGATTTCAAGATTGCTTTGATTCCGAATGCAAGACCGGTAGTTCACGCTATTCGAAGAATGTCCTTGAAAGAGAAAGAGGAATTAGACAATCAAACACGACAGCTAGTATGGAAGGGTCTGATCAGGCCTAGTTTCTCTGATTGGGGAGCAGCAATGGTATTTGTCCCAAAATCTGACGGTACTCTACGGCTATGTGTGAATTATCGTGATTTGAACAAGCAGACCATAAAGAACAAATATCCATTGCCGCGGATTGATGATTTGTTAGATCGATTAAATGGCGCACAAGTATTTTCACGAATGGACCTAGCTACAGGTTTCCATCAACTTCGAATTGCCGAAGAGTGTGTTCCAATGACAGCATTCAGAGGTCCCGACTTATTCTACGTGTGGTTAGTAATGCCATTCGGCTTATGTAACGTTCCAGCTTACTTTGTCGATCTGATGAATAGAGTGTTCAGAGGGGTTTTGAATAAATTTGTTCTGGTTTTCATTGACGATATTCTAATCTTCTCTAAATCAAAGGCCGAACATGAAAAGCATTTGGAACAGGTTCCGGAAATCCTCAGAAGGAATGTATTGAAAGCCAAACTGTCCAAATGTATATTCTGGCAAGAGGAAGTAAAATTTCTGGGCCATGTCGTATCAAAAGAAGGAATTGCTGTGGATCCAAGTAAAATCACAGCTATTCAGAATTGGAAACAGCCCAGTACTCCTACAGAAGTCCGCAATTTCCTCGGATTGGCTAGTTATTACCGGAAGTTCGTTAAAAACTTTTCGAAGATATCTGGTCACTTAAAGAAGCTTACAAAGAAGCAATCTAAATTCAAATGGACTCCAGAAAGTGAAGAGGCTTTTGAAGAGCTAAAGTTAAGATTAACGACAGCTCCAGTGTTAACCATCATCGATAGCAATCAGGATTTGAAAGTCTGGACAGATGCTTCTAGAGAAGGCCTTGCTGCAGTGTTAATGCAAAGGGGACAAGTGATTGCTTATGCCAGCCGTCAACTGAAGCCACATGAAAAGAACTACGTAACTCATGATCTTGAGTTATTGGCTATAGTATTCGCTTTGAAAATCTGGAGACGTTATCTTCTGGGTGAGAGATTTGAACTGTTTACAGATCACCAGTCGTTAAAGTATCTGTTCACCCAGAGGGACTCGAATCTGAGGCAGCAACGTTGGCTGGAGTTTCTTGCAGCATATGACTTTGAGATTATATACACTCCAGGGAAAGCCAATGTCGTGGCCGATGCGTTAAGCCGAAAGAATGAAATGATCGCCAGTTTTATTATCACGACTTCATTGATAGATAAAATATCTACTCTTCAGAGGAATGATCACTTCATTCAGAAGATCAGAGAGATAATTCAACAAGGCGAACCCTCGAGTTTTCAAGTTGATAATGGTGAGGTTCTAAGGCTCAAAGGTCGAATCTGTGTCCCTAACATTCCTGAGCTCCGAAAGGAAGTACTGGATGAATGCCATAAGTCAAAACTTAGTATCCATCTGGGAGTAAGCAAAATGTACAATGACATCAAATGCACTTTCTGGTGGAAGTCGATGAAGAGGGACATTTCTTTGTATGTTAGCCGATGCCCTACTTGCCAGCTAGTCAAAAGCGACCAACAGAAGCTGGCTGGATTGTTACAACCGCTGGACGTTCCAAGCTGGAAGTGGGAACATATTTCCATGGACTTCATTGATGGTTTGCCCAGAACCAGAAAAGGAAATGACAGTATTTGGGTGATCGTAGATCCTTCACGAAGACCGCCCATTTCATACATGTCAGATCAAACAGAACTGCTCAGAGTCTGGCGCAGATTTACTTCAAGGAAATAGTTAGACTACATGGAGTGCCGCTCAGTATAGTCAGTGATAGAGATACAATATTTACTAGTAAATTCTGGGAGGCATTTCAAGTAGAGCTGGGAACAAAGTTGAACTTGAGCACCGCTTATCATCCTCAGACAGATGGTCAGACTGAGAGGGTGAATCGTATACTAGAAGATCTATTACGGGCTTGTGTTCTAGATTTCGGTGGATCATGGGAAGACCATCTGCATTTGGCTGAATTCTCATATAATAACAGCTAACAGGCGAGCCTGACAATGTCGCCATTCGAAGCATTATATGGTAGACCGTGCCGATCTCCTGCTTGTTGGGTCGAACCCGGTAATAGACTTGTGTTGGGGCCAGATATGATCCGAGAAGCTGCCGACAAAGTCGACTTTATTAAGAAACGATTACTCGCCGCTCAAAGCCGACAAATGAGCTATGCCGATAGAAGAAGAAGAGATATATCGTTTGCTGTTGGCGTCTATGTATATTTGAAAGTATCGCCGATCAGAGGAGTTATCCGGTTCGGTAAAACTGGAAAGTTGGCGCCCAAATTGATTGGTCCGTTTCCTATTCTGGAACGGACCGGAACGCTCGCTTATAGGGTTAAACTGCCTGATTGGTTGCCTGGAGTTCATGATGTATTTCACATATCTCAACTTCGAAAGCACGTTCATGATCCAGACTTGATCATGGAAGAAGCAGCTCAACAGGATATTGAAATTACCCCAGAATTGGCTGTGAGAAGAGAGACACTAAAGATTATCAGCAAAGAAACCAAAGAGCTGAGGAACAAGAAGGTCCACTTAGTCAAAGTGCAATGGAGTGGAGATCCGCGAGATTGTACTTGGGAAACTGAGGAGAGCATTCAGAAAGCTTATCCTAGATGCCGAGTGGATATCTCTGATTGACTCCGGTGCAAGGTACATTTACCATACTTTGCATTACCAATTAGTTCTCTACTCTGTTGTTATTTTCCTTCCATGGATGTGCACTTTTAATTCTATAGTCTGAATGATTTTAAAAGAATTTAGGAATTGATTTGTATGAATTTGAAAAGTTAAAAAAAAAAAAATGTTGTTTGTGTTGTGTGATTGTAGATTTGATTAATTAAAATTATTAAAATAATAGTTAATTTAATCAATAATAGAATAATGGTAGAATTTATTCATTTAAATCACACATTGAACTGATTTAAAAATAGATAGAAATATATATACTTGTGCATTATATATGTTTGAACAGGTAAATGGATTACGATAAGGTTCAATGGTCGGTATATTACATAGCTGTTGAGTAAAGATTTTATTTGCGTGCCCGACAAATAGGTAAACCTTAATGAGTTGGATGCGAAATATTATTATATCAACTCCTGTGAATGCCATTGGATGCGGAGTGCTGGTTGTTCTATTTGAAATAATAAACGTCGCCATAGGATAGTAACAATTAATTTTAAACTACATTACATAGCATACTTCTGAAGATAGGCATACTTCATCATATACCACATAAGCATTTGGAGCTTGTGTGACGAGGTCGAAGATTTACCATACGAGCGAGAGGCTTGTATGGCGATGACTATATTTTACAGGTTGAACTGATGACTGATATGGACTATTTAAATTGTAACGATTAAATTGCCAGATTAATAAAAACCTCACACGGGTCTGGAGTTGACAATAATCACGTCTCTCTAGTTATTAGATACGGCACATGGACTATTTATTTCCCACACGGGACGAGGTGACGAGGGTTTATCCTCTGGAGCATTTAAAATACACACTCCCTCGGGCTTTGACAGGGTGACGAGAATTTATTCTCTGGAGTTATTATCTATACACGCTCCCCTGTAAACACCAGAATATATCACTATAAATATGTGTATGCTTATTAGGATTTATTGGGTACCTAATACGGCCCAATAAATTTCCAAACTCTCCCCGTACAAAGGAGGTTATGGCGAAATTTTTCGAAAATTCCGGGTGTTAGCCAAATTTTTGAAGAATTTGAAAATTCTCAGAAACTGAAAAGTTGGAGGATGGAAGCCAGATTGGACGTAGAGTTGATTAATCAAACCACTTTCGACTTTGTTCCTTTTCGGGGACGAAAAGTTTTAAGTGGGGTAGATTGTAACGACCCGGAAAATCTGAACCAATTTAAAAATTTTAAATTGGCTAAAATAATGGATTTTAAATATTTAAAATAAATATTTTAAATAATAGCAATGAAAAGTGGGTTTGAATCGACGTTTGAAAATGAATATAATTAATTCTAATTATAAACAAGGCCTGAAAAGGCACTGTAGTTTCAAAAATTGAATTCAAACTTTGTCGGACTGTACTGGGTGCAAAACAAAACAGATTTGAGTGAAACCAAAAATATTTAAATCTATTAGTGAATACCTTTCTAACGAATATGAAAAATCGAAGTTTCATAGCGGAAAGCAAAAGTTATGGCCAAATGAATTTTTAGAAAAGTCGCTATGGAATTTATATAGCCCGTGAAAATGGCCATTTTGCATACGACCTCGGAATTCGACGAAACAACTCTTGTTGGATCCGGGATGTGAAGTTATTGCTAGGTTTCAAATTTCATAATTTTTGAAGCTAGTATGTGAGCGTGGCAAAGGAAAACGTGTTTTGGTCAATTACAGTTAAATTGGATCGACCAGAAATGGGCCTTTTTGCAAACGATCTCAGAATTCGACGAAACTAGTTTTGTTGGGACCGCATCGTCAAAACATATCCAGATTTATTTTTCTGGAATTTTTCGAATCAGTTTGTGGCCCTAGCAAATTGAAATGTACGTTCAAATCAAATATTGAATGTTATATATTTTAATTTGAAGGAAAACTGACTGAAACAGTCGAATGGGCCTACGAAACATATCCCATTGTGTTCGGAATGGGGGTAAAACGTTAGGAACGACAGTCGTTGGGTTTGGATTGGAGGTCATGTCAGAAAACCCCTTTTTAAAACCATCGGCCAATAGAGTTATTTCTTCATAATTTAAAAATATAAAAAAAATCAACCCCCCCTCCCCCCGTGTCAGACGCTCGATGGAGGAAACCAAGCTCCCCCTTCTCTTCTCCGTTCCTCTCAAACCATGCACCAAACCCCATCGACCCTTTGGAACTTTTTGAAGATCTCCTCGTGACCTTTAAATCCATACCCACCAGGCCTTGTACTGTTGCGCCATCGGGGAGATCGACCCCTTCGAAGTCGACGACTTAAATTCGCCGCTGCCGCCTATAGGGACCACCGAACTGGCCCCACCTCCTGGCGCACGTGCGCCTCTCCTAGCCCGACAAGGTGGCGCTGGCCGATCGAAGCAACAATCAACGGATTTGAAGATAATCGAAAACCTAGTTTTGAAGAAATAAATAAAGGTACGGCTGAAATTATTTTCAACAGTTTTAACACCTTTAAACCGTTGCAAACTTTGAAAAATCATATCTTTTTCGTTTCTTGACGAAATTCAGTGAAACAAGAGACAGCGGACTCGTGTGGACGTCTTCTACCTTCTAGAAGAGACCGCATATTTTTCTGAGCCTTCTGCTATTTTTGGTGGAGTGGAACCCAATGAGAGATTTCTACTTTATAAACGATATGGAAAATGACGATGTATAAATTATATAGTCGATGTATGAGTTATATAAGCGTTGTACACCTCTTGTATAAGCGTTGTATGAGTCGTACGTTCGATGTATAAGTTGTATATGCGTTGTAAAAATTATATATGTGTTGAAATAGAAGTGAAATGCTATATATATACGCCCCTCGTCCACAAACCATGGACGATATTTATTGGTTGTGATTGGTGTGAAAATTGATTGATAGCGAATGGTTGATTGGAATTGTTTGTGGTTGATATTGATTGATTGTGGTTGAAAAATACCCGTTTGTGGTTGAGAAATATTTGGTTGAAACCACATAGGATTAGTTTGTGGAAATGAAAAATATATACATGCTGCCTGCGTGCAAACTAGATGCATGATTCCCCATTGTCAAAAACCGCGAGGTTTTAAGGTAGAGCGAGGAGCCGTACTAGGGACGGTCCCGGCTTTAACTACCCTGCCGTTATGCTGCCGAAATTTTGAATAATATTCATGTGTTAGAATTATTTTCCTGTGTTGAAATTATATTCGTCTGTTGAATAAAAAACCTTCATGTGTTGAATAGTTATTCATTCGTTGAATCATATTCATGTGTTGAATGGTATTCGTGTTTTGAATAAATTGTTTTAACAATAAAAATCACATTTTTACTCTATATATACAAACTATAGAAAACCTTCATGTGTTGAATCGATATTCATTCGTTGAATTGAAATTCATGTATTGAATGGTATTCGTGTTTTAAATATAAAAATCACCTTTTTATCGATTTATACAAACTATAGAAAATCTTCATGTGTTGAATCGATATTCATTCGTTGAATTGAAATTCATGTGTTGAACTGTATTCGTGTTTTAAGTATAAAAATTCACATTTTTATCTATATATATAAACTATAGAAAACCTTCATGTGTTGAATCGATATTCATTCGTTGGATAGAAATTCATGTGTTGAATGGTATTCATATTTTGAAATAAATTGTTTTATAATAAAAATCCAATTTTTATCATCGATATGAACTATATAAAATAATCTTGTTTTGAAATAAATTGTTTTATAATAAAAATCCTATTTTTATCACCTATATGAAATATATAAAATAGTCGAGTTTTGAAATAAATTGTTTTACATTAAAAATCACATTTTTATTATATACATGAATTGTTAAAAATAGTGAAGTATTGAAATAGAAAACAGTTTGATAAAAATATCATTTTTATCAAAAGTATGAAAATCATATAGTTTGAAATCGAAGAATCGATATATATATATATATAAATAGAATTGAAATATATTGAATAACGAAGCTGCAGTTCGTATTTTGAAACCGTGATTTCAAACGATTAGTGCAGGAGATCCGACCATCGGATTTTCCCGAAACATCCACCGTTGGGTCTGCTTTGGAAATATCTTTCCAACGGCACCAACTTTGTAAAGATCCAACGGTTGTATTGTCTGGAATGTTTAATTCAAATCTGAAGAAAAACAGCGCCATAATCGATTATATTTATATATATATATAAATATAATTATATTTAATCGAATAACGACGCTGCAGTTCGTATTTTGAAATCGAAACTTCAAACGATTGTACCGGGAGATCCGACCGTCGGATTTTCCCGAAACTGGAACCGTTGGATTCGTTTTGAAAAGATATTTCTATTGATATAAATTTTGTGAAGATCCAACAGTTAGATTTTCAGATATGTGTAAATCAAATCTGAAGAAAAACAGCGCCACGGTCGCGTTATGGCCCAAAGCGTCATTTTGAATAAATTGGCTATTTTAAAATAAATAAAAATAGCGATAAATCGTTATAAAATATTATAAACAATATGGATGTGAAATTTAGAAATTAACTGAAGGTTGGCTAAGTCGAATGGTTTCCTGGGTGTTGATCTGATGTTGGTTTCGGCCTTCGGGGTTAATATTTAGGAAATCGTTCTCTTACTGATTGACGGTTAGTGACTAATGAATTGAAATGATGTGTATGTATATTAGTGTTGCACTTGTTTATTATATACGCGAGTTGCTCAGAAAGACCGGGTTTATCCCATTCTAAATAACTGAATCGATGATAAGAAATCGAAGATGAAGACGGTGGTCGAAGACGGAGATCTTCACCTCGTTTGGATGGTAACCGAGGTCCTGATTGGGAGGCATCCCGAAATATGGATAATGAGTGGTGATCGTCCAGACGTACGTGGTGATCGATGGGTTTGCGAGGTATATAGTGCCTCCGGTTTCGTTCAGACCCAGAACGGACTTGCAAATGGACAGTGTGTCTGACATTGGAATTTGTTCTGTGTGATTGATAGCCATCAGTTGCACTATGTGAATTGCTTGTGTGGCGTGCTAAGATGTAGTGATCAGGGCTTCTGTTGAAAAGCAAAGTCTTGTGGAGATGATCAAAGCACCGCCTGTGTGGCGTAGCTTTGTGTATAACGTGAAATCGCGAGCCTCACACCCCGGTATGATCCAGAAATAGGAGAAAAGACCTCAGGGAGGGTCTGCGTTTCCTCCTAGCTAGAAGTGGCATCAGTGGTTTTACACGCCCTGACGAGTTTGACTTATGTGGTTGTTGCTGTTGCAAAGCGCCTCGGTTAGATTGGACGATCCGGGTCCGATGGAGTCATTTGTTGGCTCGCTTACGCCCCAATGGGCGGCGAAACGTAGAGTTCAGGCATTTTAATCCACTTCGTGTGGACCGGCCCTGACGATCCAAGGGTCACTCGAGCTCTAATCCTGAGACTCGGGCTAGGCAGTCTCGAAGTCGGTAAGGACTATCTTTTGCCTTGGTTCATGACGGAAATCCAATTTCCAAATATGACATCGTGCGGTTTTGATTGTATATATATATATGGCGACATGATATATGGTACCCATGCCGTCTATGATTGATAGTTATGATTGAAATTGTTTTTGAAACATATAAACACTAGTAATAATATCAAATGCTTTTGTTTAATTCATATGAATCATAATTTGGCCATTATAAGGTAAAACTCTATCCTCCGGTTTGTGTTGCATTGTGTGATGGGAACTGAGTCTTATAATGGCTTCATTTTTATAAAAAGCATTGCGATGTTTAAAATAATGATTTGTTTTAAAGCACTGGCAATCCAATGGAGTAAACCTGTTCCACGAAAGTGGCGTGATCTTGTGATTAGCCACATTATAAATGTGTTGAGTAGATTTCTCATACCAGTCCCATGACTGACTCGTAGTTTGTTTCACTTTCAAACTCGGGTGCCCCTTTTTCTACACGGGCAGCCTTGTATTCAGGTTTAGCTGGTTCGTTCTGGATAGCTGGAGCTGAAGATGGATTCTATCATTTATCTCTTTTTATGCTGTTCATCTCCTATTGTACATTATGTTTGTTTTCCGCTGTAGACATATATGTATAGTTGAACTGTATTTGTACTAAGTATGATCTTGTATACTGTGTAACTCTGATGATTACCCTTATCCAGTATATTCTATTGTATATTATCTGGTGTATTTATTTATTTCTGTTCTGCTATTATCTGTTTCTGTGTTATATTCCAAGGATTACCCTTGCCACCGTCAGTACGGGGTTTGTGGTCGTCTCACTTTAAATGACACAGACCTATTTACAGATGTCACGGTGTCTTACATCCTCAGAGGCAGACCGGGATCCATGCACGCACATGACCAGGTTGGAACGCACCATCAACACCCCTCACCATTATCAGAATGAACCATTTATAATTAGTTCAGTAAGCGTGCCCGGACCCTACCTACTGTTGTGTCATATTTTTGATACCAGAAAGGGTTACTGACTAATATGGATCCCAAACAACATATGACACAAGTATTTTCCCTCCTAACCTTGTATCCCCAGACTAACAGATTTCAGATTAACTTGTTTACAAGTTTTAGGCCTACAGAGTGCAGAATCAACTAGTTCACAGACCAGAAAATCAAGTCAACGGGTTTTCAGACTAACGGATCAGATGTATAGTTTTAACAGACTTACAGATTGTCTAACTTTGTATTGGGCCTACAGATTCACGAAACAGGTTTATTAATTCATCAGTCCAGTTGGTTTAGCCTTATCTACCCAACACGTTTTAGACATCATATTTATCTCAGATTTGCATTAATTAAATATTAATGCGCAGACCTCTCACATTAGGTCGGTAGCTTGTGGCCGTTGGATAAGCCGGGCAGTTCCGGGTAGACTTCTGCCACAAGCCAGACCTAAGCTCGTGTCTAAGCATATTTTAGTTATGCCTACGACCTCTCACATTAGACTAGTAGTTTGCGGTTGCTGGTTAAGCCGGTTGGGTCCGGGCAGGCTTTTACCGCAAACATGAGTCTAACCTCGTGTCTCAACATTTTTATTTTAACCAGTTTATTCCATTACAAATTATACAAATATCAGACTAATTATGTCAATTTAACAGATTTGACTTCTTTTCAAGTCGTAGGAGATTAAACAAATTAACATGTTTTACGCAAATTACAATCATTCAGCTTTTCAACAGATTTAACAGATTTAGCAGCTCAGGCGGTTCAACAGATTTGGCAGATTAGGCAACTCAATAGATTTAGCAGATTAGGCAAAATTAGCAGATTAGGCGATTCAACATATGTAATAGTTTAGGCAATTCAACAGATTAAACAGGTAACAGGTTTAGCAGATTAGGCAAATTTAACATAATAAGCAGATACCAGTTTTACCCGATTTAAACATTCCTTAAAGACCTATTCACATATCTTGCCTAATTCATAAGGTAAGCCAAAACTTATATGCCCAAATTACGGTCATAATCCACCATATAACATATATCCTAATTTTTAGTTAAACTTGCATAGTTAAGAATATTATCCAAAAACCTTACATATGAATTATGCCAAATATAGCCATTGATTACAATGCATGTCACATATCCAAAAAAAAACCTTACTTAGGTGTATTCACACTTAATAATTATCCAGTCTTAATATGGATCTTTACACCTAAGTTAAATGCAAATTAATTCTCTTTTTTCCAAATTTCAGACTATAATATATATAGTATGTCCAGATCTAGATCTTGAATTACAACTTGTACTATGCATCCAAATCAGTTACATGTTCACAGTTAAACTTTACGCCACAAATCCCAAGTCATATGTCCAATATTCTTTATGCCTCAAAACTCAAGACATATGTTAAATACACCTTATGTTTTAAATACAACATGCCCAATTATATGTCTTAGATTTATGTTCTAAGTTCAACCTATGTTCTTTATGTTCTAAGTCACAATAATCCTCTCCTTCCAAGTCATAGATCGTCTTATACAATATGCCTCAAATTTATGTCCAGAATTACAACATGCGTTGTATCCTCAAATTAGTTACAAATCAATTATGCCGAAATATGGCTCATTAATATTCTTCCCAAATTTAGCGTTTATGTGTTCATTTCTTATGAGATCTGGCTCAGGCTCGTAGCGGCCTGGCTATCAAACAAAAAGAAAGAAAGGAGGAAGAAATACAGAACAAACAGAATAATAAAACAGAGGAACAGAACTGATAAATAGAAAAAGGGCATAATCTCATATTCAGTTTTATAATTATGTCAAGATCATGACTAAAATTCATATTGGAAAATAACTGCACTTGCCTTAATTGGATTATAGAAGAAGAGTTGCAGTAGTTCTCTTTTAATCTTATTCAGATTTGGAAGAAGATGCACTAATTCTAGTTTTGATCCCAGCAGAGTAGCGATGCCATTATTTTATTTATTTAATATAAAGGCAGAGTATAGGCAAAATGAAATTATGTGGAGAGAAAGTGAGGTTTAGGGGTGTTTTTATAGGAGAATAGGTGATTTAGAGCCTTCCGATCAGTCCAAAAGTCATCAGAACCACCCAGCTCGAAGATAGGTCATCCAGCCACTCAGAAGAAGACACGTCATCACAGAACACTCAAGAATTCTGTGCTGGATCGGTATGGGCGCACTTGGCAGGTGTGCCAGTGTATTTTTGTACTGGCGCACTTCACAAGTGCGCCAGTGTATTCTGGCATGTTTCCGGTTTTTCTGCCTAACTTCGTTCGTCCATATCTTCTTCATACGGTATCTGTTTTATGCAAACTCGGACTCTATCTCAAGCAGAATTTCGAGACGAACGCAATGGCGCAATCCGTTCCCCTTAATTCTTCTCCTAAAAACTAAGTATATTTTAATTTGTTACTTATACGTTCACAGAAAATACGGGGTGTTACATTCTCCACTCCTTAAAGGATTTCGTCCCCGAAATCTTCAAGTTAAGAAGAATGTGTCCTACCATCCAATCATCCATCTACTCAACCATCATCCACAAGCATCCATTGTCCTTAGAAAACTTCTAATGTTGTATGAACATATACAAAAGTGTGTGTATATGTCTCTTATCTAATGCAAAGATCAGGCGGTCTACTGATTCAGTTGACCTCCTCAATGCGAACCATGTTGGTGCCATGAGTCCAATTATGTATGCAAGAAATCCTATTTGATACGCTTCATTTCTATATGAGTGCACAACTGCTCATTCATATGCAACATGCATGTGCTGAGTCACCCATTTTGCATCCATAAAAAAAATGCGCACACATCCATATGTAGCATGAGAGTGTTTTTGAGCCGATCTAGTGCCTAGTGTGTGTATATGTATCCACGAGCAATCACTAGCAACCACTTGCATCCACTTGCAACCATCAAACATAACATGTCTCAAACACATGTTTACACCCATTAGTTCTACCTAAAGGTCGAAGGATAAAGTCGAGTGATAGAAGCAAGTATAACACTAAAGTTAGGTTCCCATTAGACATCGGTTTAAGAGAATAACTTCTAAGCATCAACCTCGAAGACCGAAATCAACATCAGATTAGTACTCAGAGAATCACTCCCATTAAATAAATGCCCAACTGGAAACCTATTTCACATTTTGAGTAAAAACTCCTATCCTTTTCAGAAACCTACAGACTACTGATACAGATCAGATTAACAAATGATTCTTAGGAAACTAAGCATGATAAAACCCCACCATATCCCACAAAACCAGAATGTATGCGTCACAGTCAACTTAACGCTTAACACAGATACCCTCAAACCCCAACCTATCACAAACAGATGAGTCGTAACCCTTATGAGGTTTGAGACTATAGCGGGATCAGAAACAAGACTAGTATTAAAGTGCAGAGACTCAACTATAGAATTAAAATGCCAGAATGATCAGATAAGGATACTAAACTTTCTACGGAAAATTTTCCACCTTTATCCTGTCCACCAACTACGAGAACATTCACCTACCTTCCAGAAGATTCTACCCTATGGCCTTGCCTTCTAGGGCAACCCTTGATCAGATGTCCTGTCTCACCACACTGAAAACAACCAGTCTTCTTACATGTTAACAGGTCTTTCTCTAAAGTTGCCCCCATCGCGCGGAAAACCCTACGAAGCTCGAAAGAGGATTAGCCGTAGGTGAAATTACCGCGGCTACAGATGGAAGTTAGGCACTTCTTTGCCCTTCGACAGACGCCGTAGTCTCATCATGCCTACGGAACCACGTCGCGATGAGGTTACCTCCCAAAAAGGCAGGAGCCCCGGAGACTCATAAAAGAAGGAAACAAGGATTAAACAGAAAATCAAAAGATAGATATATGGCTTTGGGGACTATGTTTTTCAAAATAAACTCTACTTTTGAAAATGCCTCCTTTTTAAAACCCTTTTGAAAATAGTTTTCAAAAACTTTTTATCAAATCTGGTAACCTTCAACTCTGATACCAAGTGTAACTCCCCACCTCTGTTAAGGTAACTCACAAAGGGAATGCTTTAACTTTGATGGAGCGTTTTAGTAAACAGAACAGAAATTTACAAGACAGATAAAACAGTACTTGAAAAATTAATAACTTTATTACAATAGAAACCAAAGTAAGTTTGGTTACATCTTTTCAAATCACAATATCAGAATTCAAGTACAAAATATCAGCCTTGTACAAAAGCCTTCATAATGCATAGTTTTTAAAATCATAATCCTCAACATAAAATGCCATGGAAAGATAGAGCCAAGGCCAAGCGGTACTTCAAGCAGAGAAAATCCGAATCAAGCTCTTATACTTCCACCCTAAAAAACCTGGGGGGAGGGGTGGAACGAAAGAAAAGGGGCGAAAACAAGCAAGGTCAGACATAAAGTCTGGCAAGTCCAGTGACTTTCAGCATATGAACAGATAATAATATCATGACATGAAAATAAAGCTGGATAAGAGACAACAGCAACATGAGTAACTGGTATACTTAAGCTAAACAGAAGAAACAGAATGATATAGCCCAAGTTATGCTTCTTACTTATACTTTACTTCTCTGCACTAATACTAGTATAACAGGATTATGTATTACCCTAATGTCCAAACTGAAACAGAAATGGAACAGAATAATCTATACATGAATAGAATGCCAGTAATGCGCCTTTACTACCCCAACAGACAGAAGGTACATAAACGGAATCAGAGACGGAAACAGAATAATTCCTACAGAAACAGAATGTTAGAATTAGGTGTACACTAGTAAATGGGCCTTTACCACCCCAACAGACGGTACCACGCAGAAATAGACAGGTGTTACCACCCAATAGAAACAGACGGTACCGCAAAGGAAACAGACAGAACTAAGTGCACCCTAAATCTACCCAAAGTGATCGGCTCCCTAATACATAAATACCTTGTGCCAGCCCCACAGAAGCGTGTATCACTCCCCAAAGTGGCAGCATTTAAATGACACAGACCTATTTACAGATGTCACGGCGTCTTACATCCTCAGAGGCATACCAGGATCCATGCACGCACATGACCTGGTTGGAATGCACCGTCAACACCCCTCGCCATTAAAAGAATGAACCACTTATAATTAGTTCAGTAAGCGTGACCGGACCCTACCTACTGTTGGGTCAGAGTTTTGATACCAGAAAGGGTTACTGACTAATATGGGTCCCAAACAACAGATGACACAAGTATTTTCCCTCCGAACCTTGTGTCCCCAGACTAACAAATTTCAGATTAACTTGTTTACAAGTTTTAGGCCTACAGAGTGCAAAATCAACTAGTTCATAGACCAGAAAATCAAGTCAACAGGTTTTCAGACTAACGGATCAGATGTATAGTTTTAACAGACTTACAGATTGTCTAACTTTGTATTGGGCCTACAGATTCACGAAACAGGTTTATTAATTCATCAGTCCAGTTGGTTTAGCCTTATCTACCCAACACGTTTTAGACATCATATTTATCTCAGATTTGCATTAATTAAATATTAATGCGCAGACCTCTCACATTAGGTCGGTAGCTTGTGGCCGCTGGATAAGCCGGGCGGTTCTGGGAAGACTTCTGCCACAAGCCAGACCTAACCTCGTGTCTAAACATATTTTAGTTATGCCTATGGCCTCTCACATTAGACTAGCAGTTTGCGGTTGCTGGTTAAGCCGGTTGGGTCCGGGCAGGCTTCTACCGCAAACATGAGTCTAACCTCGTGTCTCAGCATTTTTATTTTAACCAGTTTATTCCATTACAAATTATACAAATATCAGACTAATTATGCCAATTTAACAGATTTGACTTCTTTTCAAGTCGTAGGAGATTAAACAAATTAACATGTTTTACGAAAATTACAGCCATTCGGCTTTTCAACAGATTTAACAGATTTAGCAGCTCAGGCGGTTCAACAGATTTAGCAGATTAGGCAACTCAACAGATTTAGCAGATTAGGCAAAATTAGTAGATTAGGCGATTCAACATATGTAACAGTTTAGGCAATTCAATAGATTAAACAGGTAACAGGTTTAGCAGATTAGGCAAATTTAACATAATAAGCAGATACCAGTTTTAGCCGATTTAAACATTCCTTAAAGTCCTATTCACATATCTTGCCTAATTCATAAGGTAAGCCTAAACTTATCTACCCAAATTCTGGTCATAATCCACCATATAACATATGTCCCAATTTTTAGTTAAACTTGCATAGTTAAGAATATTATCCAAAAACCTTACGTATAAATTATGCCAAATATAGCCATTGATTATAATGCATGTCACATATCCAAAAAAAACCCTTACTTAGGTGTATTCACACTTAATAATTATCCAGTCTTAATATGGATCTTTGCACCTAAGTTAAATGCAAATTAATTCTCTTTTTCCAAATTTCAGACTATAATATATATAGTATGTCCAGATCTAGATCTTGAATTACAACTTGTACTATGCATCCAAATCAGTTACATGTTCACAGTTAAACTTTACGCCACAAATCCCAAGTCATATGTCCAATATTCTTTATGCCTTAAAACTCAAGACATATGTTAAATACACCTTAAGTTTTAAATACAACATGCCCAATTATATGTCTCAGATTTATGTTGTAAGTTCAACCTATGTTCTTTATGTTCTAAGTCACGATAATCCTCTCCTTCCAAGTCATAGATCGTCTTATACAATATGCCTCAAATTTATGTCCAGAATTACAACATGTGTTGTATCCTCAAATTAGTTACAAATCAATTATGCCCAAATATGCCTCATTCAATATTCTTCCCAAATTTAGCGTTTATGCGTTCATTTCTTATGAGATCTGGCTCAGGCTCGTGGTAGCCTGGCTATCAAACAAAAAGGAAGAAAGGAGGTAGAAATACAGAACAAACAGAATAATAAAATAGAGGAACAGATCTGATAAATAGAAAAAGGGCATAATCTCATATTTAGTTTTATAATTATGTCAAGATCATGACTAAAATTCATATCATAAAATAACTGCACTTGCCTTGATTGGATTATAGAAGAAGAGTTGCAGTAGTTCTCTTTTAATCTTATTCAGATTTGGAAGAAGATGCACTAGTTCTAGTTTTGATCCCAGCGGAGTAGCGATGCCATTATTTTATTTATTTAATATAGAGGCAGAGTATAGGCAGAATGAAATTTTGTGGAGAGAAAGTGAGGTTTAGGGGTGTTTTTATAGGAGAATAGGTGATTTAGAGCCTTCCGATCAGTCCAAGAAGTCATCAGAACCACCCAGCTCGAAGACAGGTCATCCAACCACTCAGAAGAAGACACGTCGTCACAGAACACTCCAGAATTATGTGCTGGATTGGTATGGGCGCACTTGGTAGGTGCGCCAGTGTATTTTTGTACTGGCGCACTTCACAAGTGCGCCAGTGTATTCTGGCCTGTTTCCGGTTTTTCTGCCTAACTTCGTTCGTCCATATCTTCTTCATATTGTATCCGTTTTATGCAAACTCGGACTCTATCTCAAGCAGAATTTCGAGACGAACGCAATGGAGCAATCTGTTTCCCTTAATTCTTCTCCTAAAAATTAAGTATACTTTAATTTGTTACTTGTACCTTCACAGAAAATATGGGGTGTTACACACCCTAATAAAGAGCATTACTAGGTAATGTTGTCTATTAGAGCGGAGAATAGGGCTGGTTAGGGGCGATCACTCGTAGATTTGCATTAGTAGGTCTTAATTATGTTGATAAAGTGATAGCTACTTTTTTCTAGAGGCTCTACATACTTAACACTTTATGTAGCACAATTCTACGGTGGCTCCATAATCAGCTCAGAACACAGTACATATTATTACACCATCACAGATCACAGAACAGTTACATAATATTACATCATTAGAGTACAACAATTACACGTGCTACAAAAAGAATAGATAAACTTCTCTCGCTTACAATATGATAAAACAATGAAATAATAGAAAGCTCTACTATTCGAACTCGACTACATAAGCTCGAGTGAATGAAGCTATGGTGAAGATAGACTAAAGAGAAACTGTTAACCCGAAGCTCAACAACTACAGCTGAAATACCTCGATCTGACCTGAGGAATACACACACGGGTCAGTCTAGTTTACAAATCAGTATAAGAAATAAATAAGCACAAGATATACAACTCTTTACCCTAAGAATTGTGAATATGACGACATAAAAGGATTAATTAGTTTCAGTTCACATAACATAACAAAAGGGAAAAGTATATAAGTCTCGAGGACTAGATCTAGGCTAAGTATATCACCATTCTCGAGCCACGATGGAAACATAACCCCAAAATAATCAAAATTATCATATACATCCCAAATGAGTTAATTTATCAATAAAGCTAGTACCTCACCCCAAAAATTCTAAATCTAAAAATATGATAGATTAGAAATCCAAATGCACTTTGCAAATGTACGATCATCCTAGTAACAACCCGAATGTTAATAACATATTAAAACCATAAATCAAGGCAGAATTAATTTTTAAAATAAGAATCAAGGGAAACGGGTTGAGCCATTGCGTTCGCCTCGAAATTCTGCTTGAGATAGAGTCCGAGTTTGTGTAAAACGGATACCGTATGAAGAAGATATGGACGAACGAAGTTAGGTAGAAAAACCGGAAACAGGCCAGAATACACTGGCGCACTTGTGAAGTGCGCCAGTACAAAAATACACTGGCGCACCTGCCAAGTGTGCCCATACAGATCCAACACAGAATTCTGGAGTGTTCTATGATGACGTGTCTTCTTCTGAATGGCTGGATGAGTTGTCTTCGAGCTGGGTGGTTCTGATGACGTCTGGACTGATCTGAAGGCTCTAGATTACCCTATTCTCCTATTTAAACACCCCTAAACCTAGCTTTTTCTCCACACCAAACCATTGCAATGTTATGCTGCCTCCACCTTAATTAAATTAAAAATAAAATGCGAAGATTATTTCTTGAAGACTACGATTAGGAATTGGGGATTTGCTTCTACAATCAAAGCAAGATTCAACGATTCAACAATTCGACGACTAGTTTATAGATTCGACTTCTACATCTTTCTTAGACCACGATCTGTAAGTTCCAGTTACTTTTAGATAAAAATTATAAATCTAATTTGTGCATGGTATAATTTGAAAGTGATTTATGTATGATTCATATCTATTCTTGATTTCTTCTTGGATCTTGACTATTGGGAATATTGCCTACGACGGAGAAACTATTGTTAATGACATAAGAGTATGACTATGCCTATGACTGTGGACATAAGATTTTGCCTATGCCTATGACTATGACGGTGAACATAAGACTATGCCTATGACTATGACGGTGAACAAAAGACTGCCTATGACTATGAACAATATGACTATGCCTATGACTATGACGGTGAACATAAGACTGCCTATGACTATGAACAATAAGAATATTTCCTATGACTATGACAAGGACAATTGTGGTTATCACTTATGATTCATTGCCTAGGATTATGACTATGAAATTAGATCTAAGCTTGATTTTCTATCCAAACATATTTTCTTTATTTGTCCTTGGATCTTGATTTTGGGGATTTTTCTAATTAAGTTAGATCTATCCGTGTTCTTGAATCTAGATTATTATAATTCAAACCTTTTCATGTTCATAATGTTATGCCTGCAATGTTTTAATCAATTTATTCAGTTCGGTCATGCCTTGGAAATGAATTGATAATAGAGAAATGTTTATTATGTTGATCTATGCCTGTAGCTCTATTCTATCATCATGTTGAATTGGGAATTAATGAATAACTCTATTTCTATGTATAGGAACTTGAAGTATAACCTGTTATGATAAGTTGTGTAGTTTATCATGTTATGCAAGTTTTAGGTTGTAAAATCATATCACATATGTGACCAAATGTTAGATCTACATGTTTATGTGTATATGTTAAACCTATGTCATATTTCAAGTTCACACTTATTCATATGCTCGTGATTGATTTGCAAGTTCACATATATGTAAGTTGATTTAGTCTATGTTGCAAGTTCACATATATGTATGTTGATTTAGTCTACGTTGCAAGATTCACACCTATGATATTCATGTTGACTATTTTGCAAGTTCACACCTATGATGTTCGTATTGACTATGCCGAAAATGCCAAGTTTACACATATGTCATGTTTATGTTAATGAATTGCTTTATGCCAATTTTGCATACGTTAAATTAGGCTAAGTTTTTAGCCTAATATTATATGTCAAAAATCATGCGGACGAGAAATTAGGCTAAGATTGTTAGCCTAATATTTAGATGGGGTAACGTTGGGAAAAATTGGTAATCATAGGAAGCTTGGCATGAATCTTGCCTTGAAAACTTGACAAGAAATCGACAGGAAACATGCCTTGAAAACTTGACACGAACTTGACATGAATCTTGAACATGGACATGACACTAGAATGAACTTGAAAATGGCCAACTCGAGGTTGGGTTGAGTTTGCAGTGTAATTCTGCCCGGAACCGCCCGACAAATCCAGTTACTGTAAACAATAGGATCCAATATGGGTAGTTGGTCATATCGCACTTGAAAACCCGAGGTCAGACTGAGTTGTGGTGTAATTCTGCCCGAAACCACCCGGCATATCCAGTGACCACAACAACAGGTCTGATGTGAGAGGTTGGGGTGCATTAATGAATTAATGCGACATGATAGGGCTAAGCCATGAACTTGAACGACAACACTTAGCCAAATTTGACATGACACGTGGGCGGGTTAAGTCACGAACTTGAAGTACAATACTTAACCAAATTGAAATGACAATACTTAACCTATTGGACGGAAACCCTAGTTACATGGTCCGTTTCAGCAGTAACCCACTAGATGTATCATGGTACCCTGGGACTAGGCAGGGTGGGGCACGATTACTGGGCTGATTATAAGCGACCAGAACAACGGCTGTGTTGGTGCGCCGGTGTAGGTTCAGGCGGGCTATGGTCGTGCACGTGGTCCGGAGTTGAAAAAGCAGGCATTGGGCATCAGTAGGTTTATCTGTGCATTCTTGATTCATGTCGGTGGTTGGCACCCAAGGGCTTGATACACCCTAAGGTGGACCTAGCACATGTAGCTACATTCGTGATAGGGTCGTATGACACAGACACATGACGAGCTAGAACTTGTAGGGAGCCGATCGACTAGTGGATCATTTTGTTGGACCTAGTAATGGGTCATTCGTGATATTGGGCCAAGTGATCATTTCATGGTTAATATAAGACATGGGTTGGCATTCTAGTACAGTTGATGTGGCGAACCTTGAATACGTGATGCTATACTTGATTTATACTTGATTTATCATGTTATCTTAGTCTATCCTGCCCATCTTGTCATCATCCGTATGTTTACTTTCAGTTTATACATGTCATGTTACCTTTATCTGTTTTTATGCTGAAAGTCACTTGGACTTACCAGTCTTTATGACTGACCCGTTTTCTTTCGCCTCTTTTTCTTCCGTTTTCCCCCTAGGTTCTCAGGGAGGAAACTCTAGCACTTAGCTTGGATTTCGCTTGCTTTCGGTTCAGCTCATGTACGGTTTGATCTTGAGCTATGCAATGGCTGCATCTGCTACCTTGGGGAATTAAGCTACTTTGATGTTTTAAGTTTATGCTTCTTTATTTATGCAAGACAGAATTTGCTGTAATGGAAAATAATGACCTTGGTTATTTGATGTAAAAGGTTTTGACTCTTTTTGAAAGTAATGAAATTTATCTTTTGATTCTTCCGCTGTTTTATCTATGTTCTGTCTTGTGATATTTCTATGATTGTTTACTTCGATAACGCTCCTCCAAAACTAGTGCATTCGCTTTGTGAGTGACCCTAGCGGAGGTGGGTTGTTACATTTGGTATCAGAGCAGAAGGTTACCGGTCTGGGCAAAAGTTTTTAAAAACCTTCTAAAACTATTTTCAAAACGATTTACAAAGAAGCATTTTTCAAGAAAAGTCTTGTTTTATTTAAAAGGCCATTCCCCAAAAGCGATTAGCACTATCCTTTGTTTCCTTGTTTGAATCGCTTTTCCTTTCTTTTCTCCATTTGTAGCCGCAATAGTTCCATCTGCGACTAATCTTGTTTCAAGCTTTGTTGGGTTTCCGTGCGATGGAAGTAGCTTTCGAGAAACTTGTCAACGATCCTAAGGATGAGAAACTTGTTGTTATAGCTTAATCCACAAAGGAGGAAAAGGTAAAAGTCCAATGGAGTTAAGCTTAAGGAAATGTGACTTAGAAGATTGAAGACTAGATACGCGCATCATATCTCTTTTTAAGAGTATATCCTTGATCCATCTTTTCCTGCAAAGCTTACTTGCATGCTATCTTTTAAGTATACCCTCTAGGTCCTATTCTCATTCCTTTTTCGGTTGCAAACCCCATAGGGAGTTTGACTCATCTGCTAGTAATACATGTTGGGGCATGAGGGTGTCCGTTGGGTTGACTAAACTTTTTGGGTTTTATAGGATATGGGTTGGTTTTTAGGAAGAGAAGCCATCGTGCTTAGTTTTCTAGAAACATATGTATTAGTTGGGTTAAGAAATTCTTTGGGTATCAGTCTGATGTTGATTTCGGTCTTCGGGGCAGGTGCTTAGGGAGTTCTTCTCCTAATCAGTATATATGTGATGTAGATTTCCAGTTTTGACATTGCCTAATGGGCACAAAGTTTTTACTCGCTTTTATCATTTGACTATATCTTTAGGTAGAACCCTTTTGGATGTAAACATGTGATTGAAACATGTTATGGTTGATGTTTGAAAATGATTGCAAGTGGTCGCAAGTGGTTTCTCGTGGTTGCATAACACATATTAGGCACTAGATCGGCTCAGACACATTTTTCATATTGCATATGCATGAGTGTTTATACTTGTTTATGGATGAAATTGAATGTGTTATTATGTGGATGTTGCATATGGATGGATGTTTGTGCACACATATAGTGTTTATGTGACTAGGACTATTTGCATACACGTTGGATTCATGGCACTAAACATAATTTGCATTAAGAAGATCAATAAGGCCTGATCATTTGCATTAGATAAGGAACATATACACACACTTTCGGCATATGTTCATATAGCATTAGAAATCGTTTAAGGACAATGGTTGCTTGTGGATGATGTTTTGAGTAGATGGATGATTGGATGATAGGATGCATTCTTCTTAACTTGAAGATTTTGGGGACGAAATCCTTTAAGTAGGGAAGAATGTAACAACCCGAATTTTAATAACATATTAAAACCATAAATCAAGGCAGAATTAATTTTAAAAATAAGAATCAAGGGAAACGGGTTGTGACATTGTGTTCGTCTCGAAATTCTGCTTGAGATAGAGTCCGAGTTTGCGTAAAACGGATACCGTATGAAGAAGATATGGACGAACGAAGTTAGGCAGAAAAACCAGAAACAGGCCAGAATACACTGGCGCACTTGTGAAATGCGCTAGTACAAAATACACTGGCGCACCTACCAAGTGTGCCCATACAGATCCAGCACAGAATTCTGGAGTGTTCTGTGATGACGTGTCTTCTTCTGAGTGGCAGGATGACCTGTCTTCGAGCTAAGTGGTTCGGATGACTTCTGGACTGATCTGAAGGCTCTAAATTACCCTATTCTCCTATTTAAACACCCCTAAACCTAGCTTTCTCTCCACACCAAACCATTGCAATGTTATGTTGCCTCCACCTTAATTAAATTAAATTAAAAATAAAACGCGAAGATTATTTCTTGAAGACTACGGCTAGGAATTGGGGATTTGCTTCTACAATCAAAGCAAGATTCAACGATTCAACAATTCGATGACTAGTTTATAGATTCGACTTCTACATCTTTCTTAGACCACAATCTGTAAGTTCCAGTTACTTTTAGATAAAAACTATAAATCTAATATGTGCATGGTATAATTTGGAAGTGATTATGTATGATTCATATCTATTCTTGGTTTCTTCTTGGATCTTGACTATTGGGAATATTGCCTACGACGGTGAAACTATTGTTAATGACATAAGACCATGACTATGCCTATGACTGTGGACATAAGATTTTGCCTATGCCTATGACTATGACGGTGAACATAAGACTATGCCTATGACTATGACGGTGAACATAAGACTGCCTATGACTATGAACAATATGACTATGCTTATGACTATGACGGTGAACATAAGACTGCCTATGACTATGAACAATAAGACTATTGCCTATGAATATGACAAGGACAATTGTGGTTATCACCTATGATTCATTGCCTAGGATTATGACTATGAAATTGGAACTAAGCTTGATTTTCTATTCAGACATATTTTCTTTATTTGTCCTTGGATCTTGATTTTGGGGATTTTTCTAATTAAGTTAGATCTATCCGTGTTCTTGAATCTAGATTATTATAATTCAAACCTTTTCATGTTCATAATGTTATGCCTACAATGTTTTAATCAATTTATTCAGTTAGGTCATGCCTTGGAAATGAATTGATAATAGAGAAATGTTTATTATGTTGATCTATGCCTGTGGCTCTATTCTATCATCATGTTGAATTGGGAATTAATGAATAACTCTATTTCTATGTATAGGAACTTGAAGTATAAAGTGTTATGATAAGTTGTGTAGTTTATCATGTTATGCAAGTTTTAGGTTGTAAAATCATATCACATATGTGACCAAATGTTAGATCTACATGTTTATGTTAAACCTGTGTCATATTTCAAGTTCACACTTATTCATATGCTCGTGATTGATTTGCAAGTTCACATATATGTAAGTTGATTTAGTCTATGTTGCAAGTTCACATGTATGTATGTTGATTTAGTCTACGTTGCAAGATTCACACCTATGATATTCATGTTGACTATTTTGCAAGTTCACACCTATGATGTTCGTATTGACTATGCCTAAAATGCCAAGTTTACACCTATATCATGTTTATGTTAATGAATTGCTTTATGCCAATTTTGCATACGTTAAATTAGGCTAAGTTTTAGCCTAATATTATATGTCAAAAATCATGCGGACGAGAAATTAGGCTAAGATTGTTAGCCTAATATTTAGACGGGGTAACGTTGGGAAAAATTGGTAATCATAGGAAGCTTGGCATGAATCTTGCCTTGAAAACTTGACAAGAAATCGACAGGAAACATGCCTTGAAAACTTGACACGAACTTGACATGAATCTTGAACATGGACATGACACTAGAATGAACTTGAAAATGGCCAACTCGAGGTTGGGTTGAGTTTGCAGTGTTATTCTGCCCCGAACCGCACGGCAAATCCATTTACTGCAAACAATAGGATCCAATGTGGGTAGTTGGTCATATCGCACTTGAAAACTCGAGGTCAGACTGAGTTGTGGTGTAATTCTGCCCGGAACCGCCCGACATATCCAGTGACCACAACAACAGGTCTGATGTGAGAGGTTGGGGGTGCATTAATGAATTAATGCCACATGATACGGCTAAGCCATGAACTTGAACGACAATACTTAGCCAAATTTGACATGACACGTGGGCGGGTTAAATCACGAACTTGAAGTACAATACTTAACCAACGTGACATGCTAGACTGATAGGGGTTAAGTCACAAATTGAAATAACAATACTTAACCTATTGGACGGAAACCCTAATTACGTGGTCCGTTTCAGCAGTAACCCACTAAATGTATCATGGTACCCTGGGACTAGGCAGGGTGGGGCACGATTACTGGGCTGATTGTAAGCGACCAGAACAACGGCTGTGTTGGTGCGCCGGTGTAGATTCAGGCGGGCTATGGTCGTGCATGTGGTCCGGAGTTGAAAAAGCAAGCATTTGGCATCAGTAGGTTTATCTATGCATTCTTGATTCGTGCGGTGGTTGGCACCCTAGGGCTTGATACACCCTATGGTGGACCTAGCACAGGTGACTACATTCGTGATAGGGCCGTATGACATAGACACATGACGATCTAGAACTTGTAGGGAGCCGATCGACTAGTGGATCGTTTCGTTGGACCTAGTAATGGGTCATTCGTGATATTGGGCCAAGGGATCATTTCATGATTAATATAAGACATGGGTTGGGATTCTAGTACAGTTGATGCAGCGAACCTTGAATACGTGATGCTATACTTGATTTATACTTGATTTATCATGTTATCTTAGTCTATCTTGTCCATCTTGTCATCATCCGTATGTTTACTTTCAGTTTATACATGTCATGTTACCTTTATCTGTTTTTATGCTGAAAGTCACTTGGACTTACCAGTCTTTATGACTAACCCGTTTTCTTTCGCCTCTTTTTCTTCCGTTTCCGCCCCAGGTTCTCAGGGAGGAAACTCTAGCACTTAGCTTGGATTTCGCTTGCTTTCGGTTAAGCTCATGTACGGTTTGATCTTGAGCTATGCTATGGCTGCATCTGCTACCTTTGGGAAATTAAGCTACTTTGATGTTTTAAGTTTATGCTTCTTTATTTATGCAAGATAGAATTTGCTGTAATGGAAAATAATGACCTTGGTTATTTGATGTAAAAGGTTTTGACTCTTTTTGAAAGTAATGAAATTTATCTTTTGATTCTTCCGCTGTTTTATCTATGTTCTGTCTTGTGATATTTCTGTGATTGTTTACCTCGATAACGCTCCTCCAAAACTAGTGCATTCCCTTTGTGAGTGACCCTAGCGGAAGTGGGGTGTTACAATCCTGATCGAGTTAAAATCATTAACCCAATTCATAAAAGAAATCATAAGAAATGTACACGTGCCATAATAATAAAGCCCATCCCAAGCTATAATGTTGCACATCCCAAGCAATAGCCATGTATCATCAAATGAAAATCATCAAAATCACCATATAACTCGAGTGAGTCAAATATCACAGAAGGAGCATCACACTCCAACATAGAAAATCACAAATGTTTATGTAAATTTATAATCCAATAATCTTCAATGTACAATCGTAAAGATCGAACCACAACATATTATCACAATATGGATCCATTAGAAATAAATATGCACATGCAACCACATGATAATTTAGCTCCCCCCGAGCTTAGTTCATTACTTATACGTATTCAAGTTAGGCGCCTATCACTGCGACCCCCCCGATCAAGTGAATACGTATATATGACTCCCCCCGAGTCTCAGCTTCCCCCCGTAGCAAAGTACTGGCTTAACAAACACAATATGCATCACTGACTCACAGTCGGTAACTCGAGTAGTGGTAACAATGTGTCTCATACCACACGTTCTCACTACTAGTTCACTAGCTACTTATCCGCTTCGCAATTGAAAACATCGAAAACACCAAATCATCGAAAACACCAAATTATCGAAAACACCAAATTATCGAAAACACAAAATCATCGAAAACAACAAATCATCAGATTCAATCTAACTATACTGGAATGAACCAACTTCGTATGCTTCTGTGTCCCATACCACGGAGTGTACAATGTCGTTTAATATCCAATACGCTATCTTGAAGGGTGCAAGATTGTGTAGTTTATATATAAGAAAATATTTGAATTAATAAAGCAACATATAAAACGATTGTTTGAAATTTAGTTGTTTTCTTTCTTGAATTCTTTTTGCTTAAAAATAGATTTTCACACTATTATTTTGAGGCCATTTACATTCTAAAACTAAAACCATAAAATCTTTAGGCTCAAAACTATAAAGAAATTAATATCGATTCATATATTTCCAAAATTAGACTAAAACGTGCGAAGTGTGCTCAATCACCTTAAGATGTCAACCATGAATCATCACAAATTTCCCCAAAATATGGAGTTTAGGATATACAAAATATAAACATGGTTTATTAAATCAATATGATGGTATAACAAAATACAAACCCACAGAAAAGTTACGAAAAACACATATCACGGCTCAAAAATGCACCAAGAAACCAATTCTGGTTGCAACTTTGAGGATTGTTCGGCATGACCAAACGATGTCCGACTAGTCTAGAATTCGACATGCACAAACTAGGATAGTATGTCTTTCAATAAAAAGTAGAATCGCTGAATTCCGACGTCACACAGAGAAGATAAAGAGCTTCAAACATGGACTCATACTCTAGTTTTGACCTGATCTAAAATCACTTATGGTTACGACTTTGAGGCTAGTTTTGAATGACCAAACGATGTTCGATTGATTTAAAATTCGACATGCGCGAACTAGAATAATATGTCTCTCAATAAAAAAAGGTTCACTCTAATCGGATTAAGGACCATGAAGTTATAACAGCCCAAAGTTACATTTAGGCTGTGATTTCATCAATTTGAACAAAATGAACGACAATGGCGGAAAGCTACGTATTTAACCTAAACAAACTACGTACAAACACCAAAACTTGTAAACTAGAGTATGTGATCTCACACTCACAAAAAGATGAACAACAACATGCAAAAAGAATCATACAAAAATACTTGAGTATCAGAAAGTTATGAAGGCTCAAACATGGGTTTTCGTTGTGATTTCAGCACAGTACAAAATGATCAATACGACTCGGAAAAATGACATATCTTACACGGACAGAAAATTGATTTAGTAAATAAAATAAAAACAATGGAAATTAGAAAGTGTGAGCCCACCGACTCACCTTGATTGGTTTATTAGAAGAATTCCTCTTGATTTGGAGCTGTAGGAAGCAAATTAGCGACATGCAACCACTTTTCCCTTTTAGAAAAACCCTAATTCTTCTTATTTTGATTTTTTTTCACTCACTGGAGATGGATCAGATCTTGGATCTAGGATGAGCAATGAAGATAGAGCAAGCAATAATCTAGTCATACATAAAATCAAAGCAAGCATGCCTAAACTCATCGTCAATTTCCCCAAAAAAAACTGCATTTTAACCTCTGTTGCAATAAGGGTTTGGCCTAGCAAACTTAGTTATTTTCGAGTGAGTCAAATATCACAGAAGGAGCATCACACTCCAACATAGAAAATCACAAATGTTTATGTAAATTTATAATCCAATAATCTTCAATGCATGATCGTATAGATCAAATCACAAAATAACATCACAATATGGATCCATTAGAAATAAATATGTGCCTATCACTGCCGCCCCGCCCCCCGAGATCGAGTGTATCTTGACCTCCCCCCCTCCCCGGTCAAGTGAATACGTATATATGACACCCCCCGAGTCTCAGCTTCCCCCTGAAGCAAAGTACTGGCTTAACAAACACAATATGCATCACAGTCAGTAACCCGAGTAGTGGTAACAATGTGTCCCACATCACACGTTCTCACCACTGGTTCACTAGCTGTTTTTCAGCTTCGCAATTGAAAACATCGAAAACACCAAATCATCGAAAACACCAAATCATCAGATTCAATCTACCTATACTGGAATTAACAAACTTCGTATACTTCTGTGTCCCATACCACGGAGTGTACAATGTCGTTAATATACAATATGCTATCTTGAAGGGTGCAAGATTGTGTAGCTTATATATAAGAAAATATTTGAATTAATAAAGCCACATATAAAACGATTGTTTGAAATTCGGTTGTTTTCTTCCTTGAATTCTTTTTACTTAAAAATAGATTTTCATACTATTATTTTGAGGCCATTTACATTCAAAAACTAAAACCATAAACTCTTTAGGTTCAAAACTATAAAGAAATTGATATCTATTCATATATTTTCAAAATTAGACTAAAACGTGCGAAATGTGCTTAATCACCTTAAGATGTCAACCATGAATCATCACAAATTTCCTAAAATATGGAGTTTAGGATATACAAAATATAAACATGGTTTATAAAATCAATATGATGGAAAAACAAATCACAAACCCACAGAAAAGTCACAAAAAACACATATCACGGCTCAAAAATGCACCAAGAACAATTCTGGTTGCAACTTTGAGGATTGTTCGGCATGACCAAATGATGTCCGATTGGTCTAAAATTCGACATTTACAAACTAGGATAGTATGTCTTTCAATAAAATAAAAGAATCACTGAATTCCAACGTCATACAGAGAAGATAAAGAGCTTCAAACATGGACTCATACTCTAGTTTTGACCTGATCTAAAATCGCTTATGGTTACGGCTTTGAGGCTGGTTTTGAATGACCAAACGATATTTGATTGATCTAAAATTCAACGTGCGCAAACTAGAATAATATGTCTCTCAATAAAAAAAGATTCACTCAAATCGGATCAAGGATCATGAAGTTATAACAACCCAAAGTTAAATTTAGGTTGTGATTTCATCAATTTGAACAAAATCAACAACAATGGCGGAAAGCTACGTATTTAACCTAAACAAACTATGTATAAACACCAAAACTTGTAAACTAAAGTATGTGAGCATACACACACAAAAAGTTGAACAACAGGATGCAAAAATAATCAAACAAAAACACTTGAGTATCGGTAAGTTATGAAGGCTCAAACATGGGTTTTTGTTATGATTTCAGCACAGCGCAAAATGATAAACATGACTCGGAAAAACGACATATCTTATACAGATAGAAAATTGATTCAATAAATAAAACAAAAACAATGTAAACTAGAAAGTGTGAGTCCATCGACTCATCTTGATTGGTTTATTAGAAGAATTCCTCTTGATTTGGAGCTGTAGGAAGCAAATTAGCGACATGCAACCACTTTTCCCTTTTACAAAAACCCCAATTCTTCTTCTTTTGGTTTTTTCCCCCTCATTGGAGATGAATCAGAGCTTGGATCTAGACTAAGCAATGAAGATAGAGCAAGCAATAATCTAGTCATACATAAAATCAAAGCAAGCATGCCTAAACTCATCACCAGTTTCCCAAAAAAAAACTTCATTTTTAACCTCTGTTCCAATAAAGGTTTGGCCTAGCAAAATTAGTTATTTTCCTACGAAATTTTTAATGAAGGTGCAGTAATGAGTTGATAATAACATATCCAAATTTCAGAATTTTTAGATTTTTCCGGAATTAGTTATGATTTTTATATTAACCTTCGTTTTTTGCCTAGAGCAGATGCGAAAATAATTAGAGAAATGGAGACGCTTGACCGATCAAAACTAAACCAAATGCCATGAAATATGGAGGAGAGGTGCTGGAATGTGTTAGCAACAACATATCTAAATTTCAGGATTTTTTGAGTTTTGTTTGATTTTTTTGGATTTTCAGGATAGTTAGGGTTTTGGGTTCGGTGGGTTAACAAATAAGGAAGCCATGGATATACAGAAAAAACTTCACGCTCCAGAGGAAATGAAAATGAAGTATGTTTTAATCTCCCTCTAGAAGCATTTAGAAAAGGGAAAGTTGGCTAAACACCCCATAATGTCTAAGAGAAGCTAATTAATCCAAATAACTAATTTTAACACTACAAAACTCCTTTAACACACTATTAAAACACTTTATACACACAACCTCAACACTAACCAAGCTGTGTTAATTTTAACAACTTACTATGTAAATTAACACACAAAACACATTACACTTACTAAATTATCAATTTCAACATAATTTATCTAAATAAATTTGTTTAACAAAGATCTCTTTATTTAAACTTATGAAATCTCTACAACACAACAAATAAATGTCACTAATGACTTATTTTAACCAAATAAGTTGTTAACATGTAGATAAAACATACACATATTTATTTACCTATTTATTTTTTAAATACAAAAATTTATATTATAACCCAAAATAACAATAATTGCTTGGTTAACAAAATATTTACAATTATTGTTATCAAGCCATAATAAATGGTTTCAACTCAATAATCATCTCAAAACCCCAACATTGATTCATACTCAATATTTATATTTATATTTTACAACAAAGTTCACAGCTTCCATTGATTTAATAAATTAAAACAATTAACTTTAAAAAATATTGATTCTCAATCAATATTTATTTTTCATAACGGAAACAGTCCATTTAAGTCACTTATTGTTGTTGTTACTATTTAAAAGCTACATATTTAATTATTAACAGCAATCAACAAATTCAACGTTATAATATTACTGTTATTATTTCAATTCTTCCACCGTAGTTTCAAAAAATACAATTCTCTATTTTAATAATTATCAACAAGAGTGCATCTTGTTGTAACGACCCGGATTTTTAGCGACTTTGGTTATCGACATAAGCACGATGTCGATAACCAAAACACCGAAAAATCCTGGTAATTAGTGAAAGAAATTAGAGGGTGAGGGAAGATAAGATAGAAAATTAGAATATAAGAAGAAGAACACAACATCAGAGTAACACGAATCTCACAACGGAACGAATAACATATAATATATGTAACATAACTTTGAAATATACATCTATATTTGAATATACATCATTATCAAAGTACAGCACTTACAACACAGTGGAAATAACTATAGCTATATGATCCTGAAGCCTCCTGCTCCAGCTCTTCAACTATATCTGTAAAATCCCGACTACTTGACTGCCCATACAAATTTAGGCACCCAAGAGTTTAGGGAAAACAACAAAGTAAACTACGGGTCAGTCATGGGACTGGTGTGAGTAAAACAGTTTTAAAACAGGTTGAATAAGTAAACGATATCTCATAAGACCACGCCGCATAACGGAACGGGTTTTTCCCTTATGAGAATCCAAAATATCTTTATATCAAAAACCTTTTGATATTATAATAATGTCTATCAACCACAGTATATATATAATCATCTAGCAGAAACGCTTTCATCTCACGTTCTACATATATAGTATACAATCAAAACCGCAAGCACATATTGGGTAATGGATTTCCAACTATGACAAGGTATGGAACCACCTTTCGCTCGTGTACCTCTAGAGAGGAATACACTGGGTTCAACAAGAACATCTTGCAACCCGGCCACACATGACCGACCACTCATTTCGCTTGAGCGTATCGAATGTATATCACCAACGGCTGGGATCAGCAACCGTTTCCCGAATGGAACAGCATCAACAATAGATTTTTAGAAGTAAATGAAACTCTAGATCAGGTGATTATACACCCTACTTCGGTGCGACCGACTTAGCCATACTGCCTGCCCGATTTCTGTCATTTACCGGATGATGAGGCTAGAAGCTACGCTTATCATCACATCAGATTCACTTTGAATGCTACATCGTCAAATCCATCAAATCACCGATTGACGTCTACAGCAATACATTATGTGTTAGCTAAAAGAAGTTTCCTTCTCCGCTTCCACTCTTGGTACGGTTGGAGAAATCAATATACGTGATCGTCTGGAAATACTCTGTTAGACATCTGTCCATACAAGTCATCCAGGAACAGGATGAACTGAAGGCACTATTCTGTAAACAGGATAGCCCTTGCATAACTCCGTCTTCAATTTCCTTTGGCATATATGATTCGCAACGCTTATGCCAATACAGAGTGGTTCTTTGGATAATAATCCAACCGGTCTCTCCATATTAACAACGTTAAAATGGTCAAAACTTCGATAGTTTGTGATTTAACTATCGAATAAAAACAAGTGTGCAAACAACGATATTATTTCCAAATGGAAATTATATCGATCAAACATCATTTAACATTCATCTCCTTAGTTCATCTTTCATCTCCTGTTTCCCTATATTCAACATTTCTTATTTTCTAAAATTGGAAAATATACGTTATTAACAATGGAAAACATTTCCATTTCTTGTTTTCTATGTCAGAAAACATTTCTGGTTTCTTATTTGGAAAACATTTCCAAAGCCTCTTCATTGGACTTAGACAGATGTTTAAACAAACCATCGCGATGCCAACTCAAACCATTTCCTTTACTGCCAAACCTTAACTATTCCTTAGTTAAAAACGAAGCCAATCAAGTTGGGGTAGAACTACCTCTCAGACCTTAACTGAACAACATTTCTAGCTTTGAAATAGGCAAAGTTCACTTTATATTCCTTTTACTAACTTCCTTACTTAACTCTCGTTCGAATCTTTTCTATTTGATAATCTTTTCCTTTGATAAGGTATATTCGATAACTCTACTCAATTTATCCTATTCACTTAACTCTTTTTATTTAACTCTAACTCTATTCGCTTAACTCCTATCGAATAAACTATATTCGATTAATTCCTTTAATTCTATTTGAATAAACTATATTCAATTAACTCCTTTATTCTATTTGAATAAACTATATTCGATTAACTCCTTTATTCTATTTGAATAAACTATATTCGATTAACCCTTTTACTTTCTACTTTAATCGATTAAACTAACATCGATTAACTCCTTTGCTTTAACTCTAATCGATTAAACTAACATCGATTAACTCCTTTTAACTTTATTCTCTAATCGATTAACTAACATCGATTAACTTCTTTTAACTTTTCACTAATCGATTAACTAACATCGATTAACTTCTTTTAACTTTATCACTAATCGATTAACTAACATCGATTAACTTCTTTTAACTTTATCACTAATCGATTAACTAACATCGATTAACTTCTTTTAACTTTTCACTAATCGATTAACTAACATCGATTAACTTCTTTTAACTTTATCACTAATCGATTAACTAACATCATTAACTTCTTTTAACTTTTCACTAATCGATTAACTAACATCGATTAACTTCTTTTAACTTTTCACTAATCGATTAACTAACATCGATTAACTTCTTTTAACTTTTCACTAATCATTGATTAAGATTTACTTTTAGTAACAGTTCTTCACTTTACAAATGATTTCCTTTTTATTCTAACTTATCCTTTGATTTTATAATTATTATTATTTTTATAAAAACCCTTTTCCTTTTCTATATAAAATCCATCGATTTTATATAAATAATTCATTTTCAAAATACACTTTGAAAACATTCCTTTATCAACATTCGGTATGTTGTGGTATTCAACATATCAAATCACGATGATCAAAATCGTCCAAACACATATAATCAACAACAGATTATATATGACATCATATATCACAATATATGAATCACAGTAAAATAAATGTTGAGGAATCCAGTTGGATTCCTCCAACCTGTTTCCCTGCATCACAGATGTTAAACAATATAGATAACATCACTTTCAGTTCCATATTATATATTCTGTTAAACAGAATCAATATAGAAATTCAACTAACTGACTAGCAGTTCAATCAAACAATCAACACACAGTCAATCAGCCAATATCTAACAGTTCTAAAAATACAACATGAAATTATAAACTGTTCAGAGTTAGTGAGATTTACTCACCTTTTGCAGTTCATCGTTAAAGAACGATAAACTATTGTTTGATTTGAATCAAACAATTTATTTCGCCATAAATTCATACGAGCCCCAATCCACTTCCAGTCAGTTCCATAACGTAGCCACCGTCCATACGATCCCAACGCAACTTACGGTTCATCGATCTGATCTTGTATGATCAAGTTATACAATATTAAAGTTTGAACTAGTTTAATTTAAAATAAAACTAGTTAAGATGGTTTCATGGACTTTAACCTTTTATATTTCCTCTTCCGGCCCACCAACCCATTCGCAGGCCCACTCCCCTTACATTTCCAGACCCGATCAATTTCATCTTCCCCAAATTATCAACGCTAGTTCCAGTTGTTTCGATGGCCATTCCCACTTCTTTGAACGCCGCTACCTCCTTCATTTCATCACAATATCCACCGAAACCAACTTCAACTCCTTCTCTTCGATTTGTCCTTCCCCCCCCCCCGAACCTCCGAATTCAAGCTCGAACCCATCTACAGGAGCTCGACGTCGCAACCCTAAGTGACATTGCGTCACTTTATATGACCGAATCCCACCAGAAAGTGCACGCAGGTGCTACTCCTCCACACAAACTCAGAACCATTATCGATTTCGCGAATTAAGCCTTCAATTGATCCAAACGACGAACCCTAAGTCACGCTCCACCATTTGCCAGCAAACCCGAAGACGTCGAACTTCCCAAAGATGCTATTGGGTGGAAGAGCTTCTCAATAGGAGTTGAAATACATATACCAAATGATTTATAGGATTTTATTGGTTTTCTTTTGATTTTCTGTTCCTGCGTTTTGCTTTTGAAGAATTTTGTTTTCAGGTTTTCAGCGAAGTATTTAAGTTTTTTCATTTACAGAAGACTTGGGGATAAGGCTTTAGTTCATCCACGTTTTTAGCTTTTAGGACACACAAATAAGTCCACGTTTTAGTTTATCTGCCATTGAAACTTGCGGTTATAAAGCATTGCCACCTTTTTAGTTTAACTGTATTTTAAAACTTTAGTGTACCATGTTCTGTAAACTCCCCTTAAGCACGGACAGAACTAAAGATACCGTTGCGTTCAGCTCTGTGTCACGATCCCAAAAGTATGATAATATTGGTAGTTTAACTCATATTGTGAAACCCCACAATTGCTGATACAGGGTGCAAAACACTCCCAAATAAAAGTTGCTTATTTAATTAATTAAAAATTACAATAAAATTCTAAAAATTAAGTTATCACTACGTCTCAAAAGAACCTCGTCTAAATTCGAAACCGATATGCAGTTATATCAAATAAACCGTTACGGTCGATAGACGATTCTATAGCGACTATTTTAAAATTTGATTTGGACATAAATCAAAATCTACACGATGAAATCTAGATTTTTCTCTTCCACTAGAAAGATATACTCCACCAGCTCCACACGTTTCTTGTTTCACAGAAATCCGGCTTAAAACGAATCCTGTACATTCAATTGAAGTTCGAATCGCCAAATAGCGAACTGCAGCGCCATTTCGAGCTCGTTTATAATTATATTATAAACTATACGTTCAACTGTCGACGATTGAATATATTCGTTATTCAAATTCAATTTCAAGCTGAATTAAATATCGCAGATGATCCGGTTCACACCATATCGCCATTTCAGCCAATTCTGATTATTTCAGAATTAAATATATTATTTAATTTATTATTTTAATTAAATATTTACCATTATTTAATTCCTCGGCTATTAAATTCACTATATCACCATTGATATAATTAAATAAATCATAATACCCCTGCCAATGCGGGTCATTACAATCTTCCCCACTTAAAATAATTTCGTCCTCGAAATTGCTAGAAGGTAGAGGACGACCCTATCGACTGGTTAGAACATATTTGTTCACTTCTTAACTTCTGTTTCAACTGAACCATTTTAATTTCAATTAAATATTAATTAATTCTTATCAACGAAAATTTTCAAAAATCCTGAAAATTTTCTAACGCCTTAACTCTTCGAAAAATTTTGTCAGCACCTCCTTTGTACTGGTCAATCGGTAAAACCACAACTCGCCTCTCTGGGCCATCTTCAACCCAAAAGAAAATCTAACAGCCAAACGGCTTGCCAATTCGGCTCATAAATCTTATATCCAATAGAAATATAAACTGATACCTTTTTTGTCGGCATATCATTATATCCTTTCCACCTGATATCACTTCAGCGGATACAAGGGTCATCCCAATCAAATTCCCATCTGCTTTTATCCACGACACAACCATTCACTTATATCCTAAGTCGAATTTTATTTCAAATTCGAGTTCCATTCTCGATTTCAAACTCTTAACTTCCCAATCCAATTTTCATTTCAGATTCCTATCTCGACAATCCAATTTTATTCAAGAATAAATTTTTCCTAATATCATTCTATTTCCATTCAGTTTTCACTTAACTGTTTCAATTCAATTTCAGCTTACTTCCGCAAACTTCTATTTAAATTTGTTCTTAATCCAAACAGTCTCTTCCTGGGAATTTTAAACAGTTTACTTTTTCAAAAATCAAATTTTCCTTTTTGAAATCCAACTGAGCCCATAATCAATATTCCATTAGTTAATTCACTTCTCTATTTCTTTATCAATATTTGTTAACCAAATATTTGCAATAACCATATTGTCCTTTTATGTTATTTGGAAAACATTTCCAAATATCGCCTTCCTTTATTTCCTAAATCAATAACCTTTATAATCCTATTTATAATTGGAAAATATTCCAATTACTTATCTCTTTTGCGATCTCGTTCATTTCTATACTTAGGAAATATTTATTATTTTATTTCCAAGTTCACACTTATTTGGGTTAAAACGGATGTTGTGTAAAACATCGTTACGACAACCCAAATACTATATTCAACTAACTCTTATTCAATATTGATCTTCGAGCCTGAAATCTCACTATTTATTTGTTAATAATGAAATCAATCAAGCTGGGGTATAACTACCTCTCAGACCTTGACTGAATAACATTTATAACGTCAAAACAGATATGACTACTTACACGAACAATCAATACCATACAACTACCTATTCACTTTTAAACACATATACACTTCCTCTTTCTATTCTTACTAGATTTTATTCTTAGTCTTCCTTTTTGATTATACTATTCTATTTCTAAGTTCGTTTTCTTATCGACTTCTATATATTGATATATAGATTTCTAACTATCAAATTATCTTAAAAAATATTCTAACTTCTTAAATTCCCGAAAAAAATCGCCATAACCCCCTTTGTACCGGGAGCATCGGGAAATTTCAAATAGACTCCCATGGCCCTCACCAATCTAAAAGAAAAAGAAAAAGCCAAGCGGCTAGCCGATACGGCGCATAAAATCTCATATATGAATTAAATACATACCTTTCGTCGAGAATTCTATCTATTCACTTCTATACTATATTGCAAACCTGTCTCATGTATATCCATACATTTCTAATTCATTCCAACTTAATCCAATCGTTTTAACTTAGTTCGTTAAGTGATTTTCATATTACTGGTTTTCCCATTTCACCTTCATATTTGAGTATAACATGTTCAAATATATTTTAACTTGTTTATCCACTAATTGAATTCCATTTCAATTTTATGTTCTATATTCGATTTCGAATATCCATTTACAGATCCAATCCACCTTTCAAAGTTCAACTTCAACTTCAAAACTCGATTAACTAATTCCTCTCGACTTAGTTAATTCTATTCAATTTCTATATTTGAATTTCGTTTCAATTTCGTTATTCAAATTCTATATTTGAATTTCATTTCAATTCTATTTGAATCTTCTATATTCAAATTTCAAATTCAATTCTAATTGAATCTGCTTTATTCAAATTTCATTTTCACTTCTATTTGAATTTTCCTAATTTAAATTCTATTTGAATTTCATATATTTAAACTCCTTTAAATTTCTATATTCAATTTGAATTACAAATATTCAAATTCCTTTTTAAATCCTTTATTCAATTTCTATGTCACTTCTCTTATTCAAATTCTATTCGATTTTTTCATATGTCAAATTCTATTCGATTTTTTCATATGTCAAATTCTATTCGATTTTTTTCATATGTCAAATTCTATTCGATTTTTATATTCGAATTTCCTCTTTACAAATTCTATATCTGAATTGATATATTCAAACTCTATTTCAATTCCATTGAATTTCATATATTCAAACTCCCATTGAATTTCTATATTCGAATCCTATTATTACTCTATATGAATTCTATACGCAATTTTCATTTCAAATTATTTGAACTCTATATTCAAATTTCATTTCAAACTATTTGAATTCTATATTCAAATTTCATTATTACTCTATATGAATTCTATATTCAATTTTTATTATTTAAATCTTCTTTATTCAAACCTCATTTGAATTTCTATATTCAAATCCCCTTTGAATTTTCTATATTCAAATTCTATGTTTGAACTTCCTTTATTCAAATTCCTTTTCAAACTTTCTTTATTCATTCTTTACATAAGTCTCGATTTCAATTCCTTTTGAAATCGATATTACTACCTTTGGAAAATAGGTTCCCCTTTCAACTTCACAATTGTATTTTTATTTCTGAATTATCCAATGATAATTCTTTTTACTTCATTTATAAACTTCATTTATAAAGGAACTTCTCGTTTTATTTCTTTTAAAACAAGTTAATATTTCAAATCTATTTAAAAAATCAAATTCTATTATTCAAATCCCATTTTTGAAATTCATCACAACTTGTCTTTCCCAAAACAAATTCAAAACAGTATCTCTGGTAGTAATTCGTCACTTACAACTCGAAAATGAATACTGATGATGCAGCTGTCATCATCAGAATCTATTTTCCAACAATCGAAGTGAGTTCAATACTATAAAACCATTTTTAACCTTTTCCACTTTGAAATTCATTTCAAAATATAATTCACACTGCTTGTAAAACAATTTAAAATCTCCCAGGATCTTAAATTTTCCTTATTCTTAATCCAAATCCATTTACAAACACTTATCCAATTCTCTAGAGTTTTAACTCCATTTCTGGTTTAAATTTCAGATTTAACTCATCTGATTTCTCGTATTTCACTTATATGAATTCTGATTGGTTATTCACATAACCATTTAATTTATAATCTTACTTGATTATAATAACAATCAATATATCCAATATATATCAAAATATACTTTGGGTAAAATTATTTTTATTTACCCTCTTTTCAAAACATACCATGACGGTTCATCGTATTCGAGTGTTTATTTACTCCTACCGATACAGTGGATCAAACTGATCGACCAGAACTCATCAACAACTCAACCAATGAATCCCCACAATATAAAACAATTTTTATATCAATAACAAATACGCTCACTCGTATATATACACTCAATCTCAGTCTAGGGTATTACTAACCCTATCTCTACCGAGTCACGCCACAGAGCCAAGTAATTATTAACTTAAGCTCTGATACCAACTGTAACAACCCGGATTTTTAGCGACTTTGGTTATCGACATAAGCACGAGGTCGATAACCAAAACACCGAAAAATCCTGGTAATTAGTGAAAAAAATTAGAGGGTGAGGGAAGATAAGATAGAAAATTAGAATAGAAGAAGAAGAACACAACATCAGAGTAACACGAATCTCACAGCGGAACGAATAACATATAATATATCTAACATAACTTTGAAATATACATCTATATTTGAATATACATCATTATCAAAGTACAGCACTTACAACACAGCGGAAATAACTATAGCTATATGATCCTGAAGCCTCCTGCTCCAGCTCTTCAACTATATCTGTAAAATCCCGACTACTTGACTGCCCATACAAATTTAGGCACCCAAGAGTTTAGGGAAAACAACAAAGTAAACTACGGGTCGGTCATGGGACTGGTGTGAGTAAAACAGTTTTAAAACAGGTTGAATAAGTAAACGATATCTCATAAGACCACGCCGCATAACGGAACGGGTTTTTCCCTTATGAGAATCCAAAATATCTTTATATCAAAAACCTTTTGATATTATAATAATGTCTATCAACCACAGTATATATATAATCATCTAGCAGAAACGCTTTCATCTCACGTTCTACATATATAGTATACAATCAAAACCGCAAGCACGTATTGGGTAATGGATTTCCAACTATGACAAGGTATGGAACCACCTTTCGCTCATGTACCTCTAGAGAGGAATACACTGGGTTCAACAAGAACATCTTGCAACCCGGCCACACATGACCGACCACTCATTTCGCTTGAGCGTATCGAATGTATATCACCAACGGCTGGGATCAGCAACCGTTTCCCAAATGGAACAGCATCAACAATAGATTTTTAGAAGTAAACGAAACTCTAGATCAGGTGATTATACACCCTACTTCGGTGCGACCGACTTAGCCATGCTGCCTGCCCGATTTCTGTCATTTACCGGATGATGAGGCTAGAAGCTATGCTTATCATCACATCAGATTCACTTTGAATGCTACATCGTCAAATCCATCAAATCACTGATTGACGTCTACAACAATACATTATGTGTTAGCTAAAAGAAGTTTCCTTCTCCGCTTCCACTCTTGGTACGGTTGGAGAAATCAATATACGTGATCGTCTCGAAATACTCTGTCAGACATCCGTCCATACAAGTCATCCAGGAAGAGGATGAACTGAAGGCACTATTCTGTAAACAGGATAGCCCTTGCATAACTCCGTCTTCAATTTCCTTTGGCATATATGATTCGCAACGCTTATGCCAATACAGAGTGGTTCTTTGGATAATAATCCAACCGGTCTCTCCATATTAACAACGTTAAAATGGTCAAAACTTCGATAGTCTATGATTTAACTATCGAATAAAAACAAGTGTGCAAACAACGATATTATTTCCAAATAGAAATTATATCGATCAAACATCATTTAACATTCATCTCCTTAGTTCATCTTTCATCTCCTGTTTCCCTATATTCAACATTTCTTATTTTCTAAAATTGGAAAATATACGTTATTAACAATGGAAAACATTTCCATTTCTTGTTTTCTATGTCAGAAAACATTTCTGGTTTCTTATTTGGAAAACATTTCCAAAACCTCTTCATTGGACTTAGACAGATGTTTAAACAAACCATCGCGATGCCAACTCAAACCATTTCCTTTACTGCCAAACCTTATCTATTCCTTAGTTAAAAACGAAGCCAATCAAGTTGGGGTAGAACTACCTCTCAGACCTTAACTGAACAACATTTCTAGCTTTGAAATAGGCAAAGTTCACTTTATATTCCTTTTACTAACTTCCTTACTTAACTCTCGTTCGAATCTTTTCTATTTGATAATCTTTTCCTTTGATAAGGTATATTCGATAACTCTACTCAATTTATCCTATTCACTTAACTCTTTTTATTTAACTCTAACTCTATTCGCTTAACTCCTATCGAATAAACTATATTCGATTAATTCCTTTAATTCTATTTGAATAAACTATATTCAATTAACTCCTTTATTCTATTTGAATAAACTATATTCGATTAACTCCTTTATTCTATTTGAATAAACTATATTCGATTAACCCTTTTACTTTCTACTTTAATCGATTAAACTAACATCGATTAACTCCTTTGCTTTAACTCTAATCGATTAAACTAACATCGATTAACTCCTTTTAACTTTATTCTCAAATCGATTAACTAACATCGATTAACTTCTTTTAACTTTTCACTAATCGATTAACTAACATCGATTAACTTCTTTTAACTTTATCACTAATCGATTAAATAACATCGATTAACTTCTTTTAACTTTATCACTAATCGATTAACTAACATCGATTAACTTCTTTTAACTTTTCACTAATCGATTAACTAACATCGATTAACTTCTTTTAACTTTATCACTAATCGATTAACTAACATCGATTAACTTCTTTTAACTTTTCACTAATCGATTAACTAACATCGATTAACTTCTTTTAACTTTTCACTAATCGATTAACTAACATCGATTAACTTCTTTTGACTTTTCACTAATCATTGATTAAGATTTACTTTTAGTAACAGTTCTTCACTTTACAAATGATTTCCTTTTTATTCTAACTTATCCTTTGATTTTATAATTATTATTATTTTTATAAAAACCCTTTTCCTTTTCTATATAAAATCCATCGATTTTATATAAATAATTCATTTTCAAAATACACTTTGAAAACATTCCTTTATCAACATTCGGTATGTTGTGGTATTCAACATATCAAATCACGATGATCAAAATCGTCCAAACACATATAATCAACAACAGATTATATATGACATCATATATCACAATATATGAATCACAGTAAAATAAATGTTGAGGAATCCAGTTGGATTCCTCCAACCTGTTTCCCTGCATCACAGATGTTAAACAATATAGATAACATCACTTTCAGTTCCATATGATATATTCTGTTAAACAGAATCAATATAGAAATTCAACTAACTGACTAGCAGTTCAATCAAACAATCAACACGCAGTCAATCAGCCAATATCTAACAGTTCTAAAAATACAACATGAAATTATAAACTGTTCAGAGTTAGTGAGATTTACTCACCTTTTGCAGTTCATCGTTAAAGAATGATAAACTGTTGTTTGATTTGAATCAAACAATTTATTTCGCCATAAATTCATACGAGCCCCAATCCACTTCCAGTCAGTTCCATGACGTAGCCACCATCCATACGATCCCAACGCAACTTACGGTTCATCGATCTGATCTTGTATGATCAAGTTATACAATATTAAAGTTTGAACTAGTTTAATTTAAAATAAAACTAGTTAAGATGGTTTCATGGACTTTAACCTTTTACATTTCCTCTTTCGGCCCACCAACCCATTCGCAGGCCCACTCCCCTTACATTTCCAGACCCGATCAATTTCATCTTCCCCAAATTATCAACGCTAGTTCCAGTTGTTTCGATGGCCATTCCCACTTCTTTGAACGCCGCTACCTCCTTCATTTCATCACAATATCCACCGAAACCAACTTCAACTCCTTCTCTTCGATTTCTCCTTCCCCCCCGTACCTCCGAATTCAAGCTCGAACCCATCTACAGGAGCTCGACGTCGCAACCCTAAGTGACATTGCGTCACTTTATATGACCGAATCCCACCAGAAAGTGCACGCAGGTGCTACTCCTCCACACAAACTCAGAACCATTATCGATTTCGCGAATTAAGCCTTCAATTGATCCAAACGACGAACCCTAAGTCACGCTCCACCATTTGCCAGCAAACCCGAAGACGTCGAACTTCCCAAAGATGCTATTGGGTGGAAGAGCTTCTCAATAGGAGTTGAAATACATATACCAAATGATTTATAGGATTTTATTGGTTTTCTTTTGATTTTCTGTTCCTGCGTTTTGCTTTTGAAGAATTTTGTTTTCAGGTTTTCAGCAATGTATTTAAGTTTTTTCATTTACAGAAGACTTGGGGATAAGGCTTTAGTTCATCCACGTTTTTAGCTTTTAGGACACACAAATAAGTCCACGTTTTAGTTTATCTGCCATTGAAACTTGCGGTTATAAAGCATTGCCACCTTTTTAGTTTAACTGTATTTTAAAACTTTAGTGTACCATGTTCCGTAAACTCCCCTTAAGCACGGACAGAACTAAAGATACCGTTGCGTTCAGCTCCGTGTCACGATCCCAAAAGTATGATAATATTGGTAGTTTAACTCATATTGTGAAACCCCACAATTGCTGATACAGGGTGCAAAACACTCCCAAATAAAAGTTGCTTATTTAATTAATTAAAAATTACAATAAAATTCTAAAAATTAAATTATCACTACGTCTCAAAAGAACCTCGTCTAAATTCGAAACCGATATGCAGTTATATCAAATAAACCGTTACGGTCGATAGACGATTCTATAGCGACTATTTTAAAATTTGATTTGGACATAAATCAAAATCTACACGACGAAATCTAGATTTTTCTCTTCCACTAGAAAGATATACTCCACCAGCTCCACACGTTTCTTGTTTCACAGAAATCCGGCTTAAAACGAATCCTGTACATTCAGTTGAAGTTCGAATCGCCAAATAGCGAACTGCAGCGCCATTTCGAGCTCGTTTATAATTATATTATAAACTATACGTTCAACTGTCGACGATTGAATATATTCGTTATTCAAATTCAATTTCAAGCTGAATTAAATATCGCAGATGATCCGGTTCACACCATATCGCCATTTCAGCCAATTCTGATTATTTCAGAATTAAATATATTATTTAATTTATTATTTTAATTAAATATTTACCATTATTTAATTCCTCGGCTATTAAATTCACTATATCACCATTGATATAATTAAATAAATAAATCATAATACCCCTGCCAATGCGGGTCATTACACTTGTTGTATATAACGGTGTTGTATACACAATTTTATGATTTTGTTTGATGATAACAACCAAATATATTTTATTATTAAATGTGTTTGTAACTGTACTAGTATACTACACAACTGACAGGAATATAATATTTCTATTTAAATAAAATACAACTGTACAAAAATTTAAATATTCATATAGTATTTTATTTGAATTGAATATTTTATTTCAACATTTTACACAGTACAAGTTTTATATTCCACTATTTGTACATTTATGTAATACAACTCAAATTCAGTGATATTCAATCTTATACAGTACTCCTCACTACAGTTCACTCAACATTGTTGCATTCATTATGTTTATAGTTTCACTTTGACACTGTTACATACACTCTATCTCTCTATACAATTTCATATATATACATTCACTGACATATACACACACTGTTGTTCTTGTCTTCTATCTTCTGTCTTCACAGCTCATTGTTAGTCCAGTCATCATCTACTTACCTGTCACATGAAACACAAACACAGTACACTACAAATAGAAATAAAACTGTATGCGCGCGAATATAAATTTTAATTTTAGAATTTTATTTGCCTCAGACTTCTGGTGTGCACTTTTCATGACTTGATCTAATTTATCTATGTCTAGGAAGCTTGTGATATTCACAGTGAAACACTGTAAATACGACAAGGCATTCAGTTTGTATATATATAGTAGCAGGGACATGGAAAACTTTTCTGATGGTCTGCAAATACACACGTGCATATATATACACGTGTGCACTGCCTTGCCAATCAAAAATCAGCCAGCAACTGAGTAGCCACATGGACCATCTCGACTCAGTGCATACACAAGCAACACAAAAATGGCAGCACGAGTAAATGGTGCAACAAGTACACATGTATGCGAACATGATCGAGACAAGTGACAATGTCATACAAGGATTCAAATAGAAAAGGTCGAGCAAGTTCATTGCTGCAAGGTGTCACATGACAAAGTCAGTACACAAGAAATGGGAGCAACGTTCATGGTTAAGGTCACAATGCAGCAATCATATGCTCAGCAAGTTTAAGCAAAGCTGGTTCAAAACAATTCAAGCCAAGTCAACAACAAGCAAGTGGATGGTATGGTCAAAGTGATCAAAACATGGTGACAGGTTCATATTCATGTATGCACTGTAATAGAGATTGCAACATGGTTCAGTTGTGTACAACATGGAAGTATGATGCACGAGTTTCATGTAAAATGCAGCTTATAACATGGAGCAGTTACATGGATGAAGAATGATCAAGACAGGTCGAGGTAATCAGGCCACAAACTCAAGATTTCAGTGTATATTGGTGCATCTGTTTTCAAGTGTACACAGCATGATACCAAGCAGCTAAGACAGTGGTGAAACTACATACATGGGGTCGAGCACAAGAAGCATGACATCATGGTTGTTGGCATGCAATGTTCAGAAATCAAGGTGAAGCAAGTGCATTGCAAAACCAAATTAGTGTGCAAAATGAAACAGTTCAGGATGTAAATTGGACAATGTATGGTACATCAAAGCAAAACAAGATGGTCCAAGAAAAAATGAGCATGCAAAAAGTACAAACAAAACAGTCCAAGGATTCCTCAAGTTGATTGCCATAAAATCGAGGAATGTACAGTGGTGAAGTCGCAGCAGGATAATCAATGCAACCACACAAATGAATGTGTGCATAAATAATTACAGCAAAATGTTTTGCACAAGGAATTTATTTCCAGAAATAGTTTCAATCGATGAATAGTTTTAAGGCAAAGCAGAAATCACACAAAAGAACATTTTGGCAAGTGTTTAATTATTTCCAGAATTTCACAATAAACTTTGGCAGGTGTTTTTATTTTTAGGAAATCAACATTCAAGTCTATCAATTGTTTCCAGTATTTCACAAATGCTTTCAACCAACAATGTTTTGGGAAAGTTCCGCATTTCCAGTAAATCAAGCTAAACAAATGTGAACTCAGGCAAACAATAGCCAAGCAAGTGAACAAGTAATTTTGGGCATCAAAATTGATTTCCAGTTTTATAAAGTAAAGCAATTTTCTCACAATGATTCAATTTATTCAAAGGGACGAGCAAACAATTTTTTCCAGTTTTGGACAGGATGTTATTGACAAGCAATCAAGAAGCAGAATTTCATCAAACAAAATTGTCAAGTACTAATGCTTTCTAGAAATAAAAGATTAACCAAATTTTGTGGAAGGTTTAATTCGGCTAAAGCATGTTTGGCAAGAACATTCACTTGGTCTAGTTATCGGTGTGTTTATTTTTGGAAAGCCTTTATCAATGAAATCAAAGGATTACTTGTTTAGAATCTGTTTTCATTTTGATTTAATTTCTCAACAAAGTCAAGACCGATTGAATTCAAACAAGGCAGTTTTATTTCAAACAAGGCAACCAAGAAACACACAGTCAATCAGCCAAGTCAATTGTGGAAATCAGAGAATCAATTTAGTGTTTCTATTAACCCTATAAATTCACCTATCATCACTGGCATAAGAAGAAGATCGAAAACCACAAACATTTCAGTAGAAATTCGAAGAGATTAAACAGAGAACTCACATTGTTTTTTCTAGTGTTTCGATCAATACAACTCCCATATTGAAGAATTACATAGCCACAGGGACTCGAGCATCAGAGATTACAGTTTCATCAATCAAAGCATCGATTTGGGGAGGATTTTAAACTCACATTGTTTTTTGGGCTTCATTTTTATACAAATTATTTTGAAAATAATTGGAAATCATTGTGTTTTGAACTCTCTCCATTTTTACTAAATTCATTGTAAATCTGTCATTCTCTACAATGTGAAATATGCCACCTTTTCTCTGTTTATTATGATTTTTGTTTGACTGGTTAAGATTTATGATGACTGTTCTTCCTTTTGAGCTTAAATTATAATTTTTTAGTCATTTTTCATCTATATTTTAATTTCTGAATCATTTTGATGATAACAAAAGGGGGAGAATGGATTGAGATTTTGATTTATGAGTGAATATTTTATAAATATTTTACTATTGAAAATTTCTTACAATTTTCAATACTTTCACTCATGCACACTTCTAGTGGGAGTTTCTGTTGTAGGGGGAGCATTCAAATAGGGAGAGTTCAATTATTCACTGTCAAACACATTTACTGTATTCAAAATCTTAATATTTGATTGTCATCATCAAAAGGGGGAGAATGTTGTATATAACTGTGTTGTATACACAATTATATGATTTTTGTTTGATGATAACAACCAAATATATTTTATTATCAAACGTGTTTGTAACTATACTGGTATACTATACAACAGACAAGAATATAATATTTCTATTTAAATAAAATACAACTGTACAGAAATTTAAATATTCACACAGTATTTTATTTGAATAGAATATTTATTTTCAACATTGTATACAGTATAATTTTATACTCCACTATTTGCACATTTCTGTAATACAACTCAAATTCACTGATATTCAATCTTATACAGTACTCCTCACTATAGTTCACTTAACATTGTTACATACACTCTGTTTACAGTTTCACTTTGACACTGTTACATACACTCTATCTCTCTATACAGTTTCATATACATACATTCACTGACATATACACACACTATTGTTCTTGTCTTCTATCTTCTGTCTTCACAGCTCACTGTTAGTCCAATCATCATCTGCTTACCTGTCACATGAAACACACACATAGTACACTGCAATAGAAACAAAACTGTACACGCGTGAATATAAATTTTATTTTCCTCGGTTTTCTGGTGTGTTTCTTATCACTTTCATGACTTGATCTGATTTATCTATGTCTAGACAACTTGTGATATTCACAGTAAAACACTGTAAATACCACAAGGCAGTCAGTTTGTATATATATAATAGCAGGGACAGGGAAATCTTTTCTAATGGTCTGCAAATACACACGCGCATATATACACACGTGTGCACTGCCTCGCCAATCAAAAATCAACGAGCAACTGAGGAGTAGCCACGTGGACCATCTCGACTCAGTGCTTACTCAAGCAACACAAACATGGCATCATGAGTAAATTGTGCAACAAGTACACGTGTATGCAAACATGATCGAGATAAGTGACAATGTCAAACAAGGATTCAAATAGCAAAGGTCGAGCAAGTTTATTGCTGCATGGTGTCACATGACAAAGTCAGTACACAAGAAATGGGAGCAGCATTCATGGTTAAGGTCCCAATGCAGCAATCATATGCTCAGCAAGTTTAAGAAAAGCTGGTTCAAAACAGTTCAAGCTAAGTCAACAACAAGCAAGTGGATGGTATGGTCAAAGTGATCAAAACATGGTGACAATTTCATATTCATGTATGCACGGTAATGGAGATTGCAACATGGTTCAGTTGTGTACAACAAGGAAGTATGGTGCACAAGTTTCATGTTAAAAGCAGCTTATAACATGGAACAGTTACATAGATGAAGAATGATCAAGACATGTTGAGGCAGTCAAGCTACAAACTCAAGATTTCAGTGTATATTGGTGCATTTGTTTTCAAGTGTACACAGCATGACACCAAGCAGCTAAGACAGTGGTCAGAGTACATACATGGGGCCGAACACAAGAAGCATAACAGCATGGTTGTCGGCATGCAATGTTCTGAAATCAAGGTGAAGCAAGTGCAATGCAAAACCAAATCAGTGTGCAATGTGAAACAGTTCAGGATGTAAATTGGACAATATATGGTACATCAAAGAAAAACAAGATGGTCCAATAAAACATGAGCATGCATAAAGTACAAACAAAGCAGTCCAAGGATTCCTCAAGTTGATTGCCAGAAAATCAAGGAATGTACAGTGGTGAAGTCGCAGCGGGATAATCAATGCAACTACACAAATGAATGTGCATATAAATAATTACCGCAAAATGTTTCGCACAAGGAGTTTATTTATAGAAATAGTTTCAATCAAGGAACAATTTTAAGGCAGAGTAGAAATCACACAAGAAAACATTTGGCAAGTGTTTAACTGTTTCCAGAATTTCACAATAAACTTTTGGCAAGTGTTTTTATTTCTAGGAAATCAGCATTCAAGTCTATCAATTGTTTCCAGTATTTCACAAATGCTTTCATCCAACAATGTTTTGGGAAAGTTCTGCATTTTCGGTAAATCAAGCTAAACAAATGTGAACTCAGGAAAACAATAGCCAAGCAAGTGAACAAGTAATTTTGGGCATCAAAATTGATTTCCATTTTTATAAAGCAAAGAAATTTTCATACAATGATTCAATTAATTCAAGGGGACGAGCAAACATTTTTTCCAGTTTTGGACAGGATGTTATTGACAAGCAATCAAGAAGCAGAATTTCAGCAAACAAATTTGTCAAGTACTAATGCTTTCCAGAAATGAAAGATTAACCAAATTTTGTGGAAGGTTTAATTCGGCTAAAGCATGTTTGGCAAGAACATTCACTTGGTCCAGTTATCAGTGTGTTTATTTTTGGAAAGCCTTTATTAATGAAATCAAAGGATTTCTTGTTTGGCATCTGTTTTCATTTTGATTTAATTTCTCAACAAAGTCAAGACCGACTGAATTCAAACAAGGCAGTTTTATTTCAAACAAGGCAACCAAGAAACATGCAATCAATCAGCCAAGTCAATTATGGAAATCAAAGAATCAATTTAGGGTTTCTATTAACCCTATAAATTCACCTATCATCACTGGCATATGAAGAAGATCGAAAACCACAAACATTTCAATAGAAATTCGAAGAGATTAAATAGAGAGCTCACTTTGTTTTTTCCAGTGTTTCGATCAATACAAATCCCACATCGAAGAATTACATAGCCACAGGGACTCAAGCATCAGAGATTACGGTTTCATCAATCAAAGCATCAATTTGGGGAGGATTTTAAAAACCCTAGTTCTATTTGAGAAGCAACTGCCATATTTTTTCTCTAGAGAACAAAAGGAGATCGGGCAAAGAAGATGTAGTGCACTCAAATGCAAATGGGCCGGTCATGCTTAAAATAGAAAGTTTTTTTTTAAATCTCTTTTAAACTATGGTTTCTCATTTGTTTTTTTATTTTGTATTGTTTTTGAATTTGAGTTGTAAACCATTCAAACAGTTTCTAGGTCTGTAAAATCTAGGAAACCAGTTAGGGTGATAACTGGCAGTTTACTAGAGTCTGTAGAAACTAGGGTTACTGATTACGAGGTTGTAATCAGGGAAAATCCGATCTAGGGGATTAGATCAGTCTAGGGTTTTGAGTGTAGGGTTAGAATATGAGCGAGGGGTTCGCGAGTTTACATGGTCTTGTAAGCAGGATCTGTTCTATCACATAGTAGAACCCTTAGGAATGCCGCAGTAGGCAGGATTTTGCTGAAGCTGGGTATATCTTGAGTTATTTACTTTCTGCATTTCTATTTCTGCTATATTTTATGATTTGATTATTATTATATCCCGTCGGATTTTAACTCAACGAAAAATTGTAATAAACCTTATTTACCTCCCTTTAGGATTAGTCTAGATCTAACAAGTGGTATCAGAGCCTAGTAATTTCATTAACCCTATAATCATGGATCCTAATTGTCAGTCCATAGAGAGTCAGTCCAGTCACTTTCCAAATATTTTTGGTGCTACAGATTTTTTGAATTGGAAATCAAAAATGAAATTGTATTTGAAATCTGTTAAATATTAGGATGTTGTTGACAGTGGAAGTGATTTAATAGATAGGAATATTAATGCTCATGCTATACATATTCTCTATTTTCATCTTAGTAATAATCAACTTGATTTTATCTCCCATTGTTTGATTGCGCAGGAAATTTGGAAAACTCTCAATACAAAGTATGGACAAATTGACAATAGCTGCTCAAAACCCCAGAATGTCAACTCAGATTTATATTTATGCTTAATAGGTCTTACAAATGATAATTCAGAAGGATCGGCTGATAGAGACACGATTGACAATGAAATAGAAAATTTCTCTTATGAAGATCTGGTTTATTTTTGCGTTGATCTAACCAAATCTGCTGATAAACTCCAATCTAAAAATAAATCTCTGAAATCTAAGAATTCTGAGTTGACCAACAAAATTGATAATCTGGAAATTACAACTTGAACATTTAAAAAATTCTTCAAATTCAAATTGCAAAAATTGTTTGAAATTGAAAAACAATCTTGTTCATCTCAATAAAAATATTCAAAAGTTTGAAAAGGAAATTCTGATCTTAAAAGAAAACAAGATTGAGTTATCAAGTTTGAATATTTTTTACAAAAGGATTTTGAAATTTTTAAGACTAATATATATTCCAAATTTGAAATTGCTGAAAAGGAGAATTTGTTGAAATCCAATTTGATTTTGAAAGAACTGGAAAAAGAGATTGAAAAATCCAAGAAATTTGAGTCTGAAAAACAAAAACATTTTGAATTTGAAATGGCTGAGTCTCAAACCAAAATTAAATTGCTTAATGATGAAAATTTGGTTTTGAAATCTGATTTAAGATCACTAAAAATCGTTGTTCAGATTTATAGAAAGAAAACGATGATCTTAAAACTGAAATTCAACAACTTAAAACAATTTTGAGTAAATTTTCTGATGGAGAAAAATCTTTGAATATGTAGTTGAAAAACCAAATTTCTGTTGGAAATAAACGTGGACTTGGTTTTGGGAAAAACAATGTTTTTGGAAAAATGGAATTCTAACGATCTTAAAAATCCTTCAAACTACCTTGGAAAGAATCAATTTGAAAATTCAAACTCCGATAATCGCAAAGGATTTTTAAATCATAAACGTGATGTGAATTTGTTTTATAATAATCCATTTGAACAATTCTGGTTCCCAAGACAAACTTCACTAATCTCAAACAGATCTGGGTTCCAAAAGGTACAAAGATAGATTTAGATGGATTGTTATACAAACAAGTCTGGGTACCAAAACATATAAATACATCTGTGAGTGGTTTCACTAATTTTGTTAGACCACTCGATCCCCTCAACTGTTAGGTACCGGTGGAGGCTGAGGAACTGCTGTGCAAAAAGAAATTTGAAATCAAGCCAGTTTATAGTTCTGTATCATTTACAGTTCCTCCATCTAGGATTTGTTGGGTCAGAGATTTCAGTTTCAGGTATAATCTCTGAACCCATCTTTGTAAATATTTTTTCTTCTGTTTATTTCTCCTTCTACCTCTTCTTCTTTTCTTTTGTTTTTGATTTGTCAGTGCCATATGTTTTTTTGCTTCTTTTTAGGCTTCATTAACTTCCAATTGCATAATTCATATTTTTCTGGAAATTCGCTTCAATTTGAATAAAACTCTATTGTTTTAATCATTTCCAGATCTTGAAATTAAACTTGTATTTTTCTGCAATTGTTTTGAAGTTTATTTTCTATTTTTTGAATTCATAACAGTGTTGATGTATTCTTGTCATATCGTGAACACTGTTGATTTGACTTCTAAATTTTTGAATATCTGAAAGTTTAATGGAATTTCACACACCTCTGTTATTTTGAGTTTCTTCTAATTCGTTTTGGAAAGGCTTGAAAATTTATACTCATTACAGCACTCTACTATTTATCAGTTGTGATAATTTCATTGATTTCAGATTGGCTTGGATATTTTGTTTGGTCTTGAATCATTGCTTACATCTTGAAATTCACTATTATTCATGATCATCTGGTTTGGATTTTTTTTGTTTGTTTGAGATCACTTGAAATTTTTTTATATTTTGAATCCCACACACCTTTCAGATATGAAATTGTTAATGCTGTGTGATTGATTCATTGTATCACATGATTTACATCCATTCAAGTAATTTCAAATAAATTGTTTTTATTTTTTTTTGATCACGAATATGTCCTCAAACTTGATGTAAATATTCGAAAAAATTCTTTGGGCTTGTTAGAAATAATTTGGAAAAATTCTTTGAAAATCCAGTCTTGAGACTCACTGTTATTTCATGATTTTTTGATTTAAATATTTGTTTGTTTAAAATCATTTGAAATTATTGATTTATTGAATCTCACACATATCTAGAATCTTTAATTAATAATATGATGTGATCGATTCATTTAATCTTGAGTTTTTCGTATTCCTCAAATGATTTCAAATAAACAATATTTTTAATCTCGGATCATGAATGATCTTTTGTGACCATCATCCTAACAAGTCTGATTTGAACTGATTCTTGTGTTGCTCTGATATTGATTTGAAAATAAATTGGAAACTGCTTGTTTTTTGATCTGATTGCTGCTCTAATACTGTTTTCAAATAACTGCCTGTTTTGATCTGTCTGTTGCTTTCCTAATTTGTTAATCTTGTCTACTTGGGATTTGTGAATAAAAATTCTGTTGTCTGAGATATCCTTGTTCGTCTCCATTGTCATTTTAAAATACTCATGAATAGAGACATCAAGTGGTATCAGTTTAGAAGTGCTGAATATTTTTGTTTATATTTTTTCCCTCTTTTCTTGTATGGATCTCTCAATTTCCTCTTGTAATTGATTTTCATTTTTAAAATTATTTATTGATTATTCATTCAAAAATTGAAATCAATATCCAAATTGAACTGTATTTATATTTCATCAAAATTATTATCATCTTTTGAAATTGTGATGAGTTATGACTACAATATATTTGACAACAAGGGGAGATTTTATTTGGATTTTCATGATGGTTAAATATTTATTATAATATCTTTGAATGGGCGATTATTTCATGACCATCTTCTTTATCTACCATTATTCTATTACCCATCATGTTTTTTTAATATTAATGTAGAGAGTTTAATATTTTTTTGAAAATCTTCTTGAATAAATAGTGAAAATATTTGTAATAGAAATTGGACTATGCTATTATTCAGAATTAGTAATAACTGAAAATTTTCAATGATCCCGGTACAGTCGAGCATATTTCACAATATAATTCATTTAGAAATTTATTTCACAGTCCATTTCTGTACTTACCACATTTCTATCATTCATATTGATTTTATATACAGAGGAGTTTTTTCTTTTGAAGCTGAAAAGGATAAATATATAATTAATACATAAGTGTGTCTCTAACCTCATTTAAAAATCCGATCTTTGGTCATGCGTGGTTATGAGACAACTTATAATTTAAGCTGCGACTGACCTCATTTAAAAATCCAAGCTCTGGTTATGCGTGGTCAGTGTGCTCTTAAATAAAATAAAAAGAAAAAGGAAATATTGTGCTATAAATTGAAATTAATCAGAAATTCTCCTTGGTGTATAAAAACCAGCCTATCAGTTCATCTTTCTAATCTGTGAAATGTGTTGAAATCTTATGAAGTATTATGATTTGTTGATTGATAGCTGTTGGGATTTAAGATTATACGATTTTGAATTATTAATTATAGTCCAAATCCGTCATTGTTTTTTGAGCTTCATTTTTATACAAATTCTTTTGAAAATAATTGGAAATCATTGTGTTTTGAACTCTCTCCATTTTTATAAAATTCATCATAAATCTTTCATTCTCTACAATGTGAAATATGGCACCTGTTCTCAGTTTATTATGATTTTTGTTTGACTGATTAAAATTTATGATGACCGTTCTTCCTCTTGAGCTGAAATTATAATTTTTTAGTCATTTTTCATCTATATTTTAATTTCTGAATCCTTTTGATGATAACAAAAAGGGGAGAATGGATTGAGATTTTGATTTATGAGTGAATATTTTATAAATATTTTACTATTGAAAATTTCTTACAATTTTCAATACTTTCACTCATGCACACTTCTAGGGGGAGTTTCTGTTGTAGGGGGAGCATTCAAATAGGGGGAGTTCAATTATTCACTATCAAACACATTTACTGTATTCAAAATCTTAATATTTGATTGTCATCATCAAAAGGGGGAGATTGTTGTATATAACTGTGCTGTATACACAATTATATGATTTTTTTTATGATAACAACCAAATATATTTTATTATTAAACGTGTTTGTAACTGTACTGGTATACTATACAACAGACATGAATATAATATTTCTATTTAAACAAAATACAACTGTACAGAAATTTAAATATTCACACAGTATTTTATTTGAATAGAATATTTAATTTCAACATTTTATACAGTACAATTTTATACTCCATTATTTGCACATTTCTGTAATACAACTCAAATTCACTGATATTCAATCTTATACAGTACTCCTCACTACAGTTCACTCAACATTGTTACATACACTCTGTTTACAGTTTCACTTTGACACTGTTACATACACTCTATCTCTATATACAGTTTCATATACATACATTCACTGACATATACACACACTATTGTTATTGTCTTCTATCTTCTGTCTTCACAGCTCACTGTTAGTCCAATCATCATCTGCTTACCTGTCACATGAAACACACACATAGTACACTGCAATAGAAACAAAACTGTACATGCGCGAATATAAATTTTAGTTTTAAAATTTTATTTTCCTCGGTTTTCTGGTGTGTTTCTTATAACTTTCATGACTTGATCTGATTTATCTATGTCTAGACAACTTGTGATATTCACAGTGAAACACTGTAAATACCACAAGGCAGTCAGTTTATATATAATAGCAGGGACAGGGAAATCTTTTCTAATGGTCTGCAAATACACACGTGTGCACTGGCTCGCCAATCAAAAATCAACGAGCAACTGAGGAGTAGCCATGTGGACCATCTCGACTCAGTGCTTACTCAAGCAACACAAACATGGCATTACGAGTAAACTGTGCAACAAGTACACGTGTATGCAAACATGATCGAGATAAGTGACAATGTCAAACAAGGATTCAAATAGCAAAGGTTGAGCAAGTTTATTGCTGCATGGTGTCACATGACAAAGTCAGTACACAAGAAATGGGAGCAGCATTCATGGTTAGGGTCACAATGCAGCAATCATATGCTCAGCAAGTTTAAGCAAAGCTGGTTCAAAACAGTTCAAGCCAAGTCAACAACAAGCAAGTGGATGGTATGGTCAAAGTGATCAAAACATGGTGACAATTTCATATTCATGTATGCACGGTAATGGAGATTGCAACATGGTTCAATTGTGTACAACTAGGAAGTATGGTGCATAAGTTTCATGTCAAAAGCAGCTTATAACATGGAACAGTTACATGGATGAAGAATGATCAAGACATGTTGAGGCAGTCAAGCTACAAACTCAAGATTTCAGTGTATATTGGTGCATCTGTTTTCAAGTGTACACAGCATGACACCAAGCAGCTAAGACAATGGTCAAAGTACATACATGGGGCCGAACACAAGAAGCATAACAGCATGGTTATCTGCATGCAATGTTCAGAAATCAAGGTGAAGCAAGTGTAATGCAAAACCAAATCAGTGTGCAAAGTGAAACAGTTCAGGATGTAAATTGGACAATATATGGTACATCAAAGCAAAACAAGATGGTCCAAGAAAACATGAGCATGCATAAAGTACAAACAAAGCAGTCCAAGGATTCCTCAAGTTGATTGCCAGAAAATCAAGGAATGTACAGTGGTGAAGTCGCAGCGGGATAATCAATGCAACTACACAAATGAATGTGCGTATAAATAATTACCACAAAATGTTTCGCACAAGGAGATTATTTCTAGAAATAGTTTCAATCAAGGAACAGTTTTAAGGCAGAGCAGAAATCACACAAGAAAACATTTGGCAAGTGTTTAACTGTTTCCAGAATTTCACAATAAACTTTTGGCAGGTGTTTTTATTTCTAGGAAATCAACATTCAAGTCTATCAATTGTTTCCAATATTTCACAAATGCTTTCATCCAACAATGTTTTGGGAAAGTTCTGCATTTTCGGTAAATCAAGCTAAACAAATGTGAACTCAGGAAAACAATAGCCAAGCAAGTGAACAAGTAATTTTGGGCATCAAAATTGATTTCCAGTTTTATAAAGCAAAGAAATTTTCATACAATGATTCAATTTATTCAAAGGGACGAGCAAACATTTTTTCCAGTTTTGGACAGGATGTTATTGACAAGCAATCAAGAAGCAGAATTTCAGCAAACAAATTTGTCAAGTACTAACGCTTTCCAGAAATGAAAGATTAACCAAATTTTGTGGAAGGTTTAATTCGGCTAAAGCATGTTTGGCAAGAACATTCACTTGGTCCAGTTATCAGTGTGTTTATTTTGGGAAAGCCTTTATTAATGAAATCAAAGGATTTCTTGTTTAGCATCTTTTTTCATTTTGATTTAATTTCTCAACAATGTCAAGACCGATTGAATTCAAACAAGGCAGTTTTATTTCAAACAAGGCAACCAAGAAACACGCAATCAATCTGCTAAGTCAATTATGGAAATCAAAGAATCAATTTAGGGTTTCTATTAACCCTAAAAATTCACCTTTCATCACTGGCATAAGAAGAAGATCGAAAACCACAAACATTTCAATAGAAATTCGAAGAGATTAAATAGAGAACTCACTTTGTTTTTTCTAGTGTTTCGATCAATACAACTCCCACATCGAAGAATTACATAGCCACAGGGACTCGAGCATCAGAGATTACGGTTTCATCGATCAAAGCATCAATTTAGGGAGGATTTTAAAAACCCTAGTTCGATTTGAGAAGCCGCGCCATATTTTTTCTCCAGAGAACAAAAGGAGAACGGGCAAAGAAGATGTGTTGCACTCAAATGCAAATGGGCCGGTCAAGCTTAAATTAGATTTTTTTTAAATCTCTTTTAAACTAGGGTATCTCATTTGTTTTTTTATTTTGTATTGTTTTTGAATTTGAGTTGTAAACCATTCAAACAATTTATAGGTCTGTAAAATCTAGGAAACCAGTTAGGGTGTTAACTGGCAGTTTACTAGAGTCTGTAAAAACTAGGGTTACTGATTATGGGGTTGTAATCAGAGAAAATATGATCTAGGGGATTAGATCATTCTAGGGTTTTGAGCATAGGGTTAGAATAGGATCGAGGGGTTCGCAAGTTTACATGGCCTTGTATGCGGGATCTGTTCTATCTCCTAGTAGAAACCTTAGGAATGCAGGAGTTGGCAGGATTTTGCCGAAGCTGGATATATCTTGTGTCATTTACTTTCTGCATTTCTATTTCTGCTATATTATGTGATATGATTATTATTATAATATCCCGTCAGATTTTAAATCAGCGAAAAATTGGAATAAACCCTATTCACCCCCTCTAGGGTTAGTCTAGATCCAACGCATCTTGTATAAGAAAAACTGTAGTTTAAAAGTTAAATGATTATTTCAACCAACAATTTCTCTTTAATATTGGAATATATTTTCTCCTTAAATATTAACTTCCAATCAATATTATATATTTTCAGTATCCTATAATCATTTGATTATAATCCAAAGATTATACATATATTTACACAATGGAATAAATTCCTTATTATAGCAAAGTTATATAATTTATTCCAAATACTAAGTATAGAAATGTTCAAAACTCTGTCTTCTTCTTTTAGTATTATACGAGTTGGTTTCACAATTGATATCACCCATATATTGTCTTAAAAATCACAAACACAATGAATCTGTACTTCCCGGTTACTTGAAAATCCGGGTTGTTACAAAATCCCCCTCTTAATTAAAATTGTGTCCTCGCAATTTGTTAAGATTAAAACCACCTCTGTTATTTTCTGCAAATTACTTATCTTAATTTTATTTCTCAAGAACTTCTCGATTATGGGAGCTATCCCATAAATTATAAAACTTTTGAATACATTTTGTTTCAACATTAAAAAAATCCAACTTGAATTTACTCAAATCTCAGTCAAAGTTTTAACCACATTCATTAATTCATTAATATCAAGCTTTAAACAACACAACTTATCTTTCATAAGGCGTAATTTGAACAAATTTTTTTCGCTCCCCCATCATTACTTAATGCTACTTACCACCGAAGTTATCTAAATTTCCTGAAAGTATGGCTGGTATTTGGACTTTTCAATCATCAGATAGCCTCGCCATTCTTCGAGGTTTATATCTAACTCTATGGTAGCAACTAGCCAAGTGATATAATTATGAATGTGTATCTCAAAAGTGACGTGCTTATTTTAGAAAATTGTATACTTAAAATGCTATTATATTCAACACATTTTAATTTTTCATTTACAATTTGATTGGAATAACACTAAATCGCTATTTTCATCAATCCTTATAGTACTTGGCTGTGACTTAGACAAATCATCGCCATTTCCTCGCCAAAGTCACTATATTATGCATTCCACGTAGTGATTTAACACTATTACAACGTGATAATTTCATAACTTACTTTGCAACAAATCGTATTTCAATGCTCATCTTTAGTGTTATATAGTCTCTAATAAGTGTTTAAGAAATTTCTATTGATATCGTTGATCAGATGTATTGACCTAAACCCTTAAGACACTCATCAGACCATTCAACACCTAAAATGAATGCTAATTTAATTTCACATATGGGTTGTTTTTATTATTATTCATCAACAACATTCTTAGTTCTACCCAAGGAGACAACCCACATCCCCAACTTTTAATTTAATCAATGGTTTACAAAGTAATTAACTCACTAATGTTTACAATTTCTCATTATTCTCATCCCTTGTCTTATGTTTAATTACTTCAAAATTTTAGCACAGCTGAAGTGATCTTCATGCTTCGCTGCGCACTCTGATTTACTTATCTCAACTCTAACTTTCCATCCTTAAAGTAAAAAGCACCTCTAAATTTAGGTTTCAAATGCCCTCAAATTCTCTTTTACCAAACCCAACAACCAACTCAAATATCAAGGACTGGATGAATTTTTTTCCCAAAGGTTCAAACTTTGAAAGATAAAGAGGATGGAAAGACTCTCTGGTCCAATCACATTACAGAAAGAGATATGAACAATGGAATACTTATGGAATAAACCCCTTATTCCTAAATGTATTCCTTACCACAAGGATCCCCATAACTCTCAGATAAGAAATTCAAGATAGGATAACAAAGGAAAATGATAAAGTAGGCACGATTGTTATCCTTCCACATTGTAACATATGTACTATTCTGGTTATGTTCTGTGTCTAATGTAATTTGTACTGAACCTCTGCTCTGATACCATTTTGTAGCGCCCCACCCCGAGACCCACCCTAATAAAGAGCATTACTAGGTAATGTTGTCTATTAGAGCGGAGAATAGGGCTGGTTAGGGGCAACCACTCGTAGATTTGCATTAGCAAGTCTTAATTATGTCGATAAAGTGATTGCTATTTTTTTCTAGAGGCTCGACATACTTAATATTTTTTGTAGTACAATTCTACAAGCTCCATAATCAGCCCAGAACACAGTACATATTATTACACCATCACAGATCACAGAACAGTTACATAATATTACATCGTTGGAGTATAACAATTACATGTGCTATAAAAAGAATAGATAAACTTCTCTCGCTTACAATATGATACAATAATGAAATAATAGAAAGCTCTACTATTCGAACTCGACTACATAAGCACAAGTGAATGAAGCTATAGTGAAGATCGACTAAAGAGAACCTATTAACCCCGAGCTCAGCAACTACACCTGAAATACCTTAGTCTGGCCCGAGGAATACACACACGGGTCAGTCTAGTTTACAAATCAGTATAAGAAATAAATAAGCACAAGATATACAACTCTTTACCCTAAGAGAATATGACGACATAAAAGAATTAATTAGTTTCAGTTCACATGACATAACAAAAGGGAAAAATACATAAGTCTCGAGGACTAGATGTAGGCTAAGTATATCACCATTCTCGATCCACGATGGAAACATAACACCAAAATCATCAAAATTATCATATAAATCTCAAACGAGTTAATTTATCTATAAAGCGAGCACCTCACCCCAAAACATCTAAATCTCAAAATATGATAGATTAGAAATCCAAATGCACTTTGCAAATGTACGATCATCCCGATCGAGTTAAAATCATCAACCCAACTCATAAAAGAAATCATAAGAAATGTACATGTGCCATAATAACAAAGCCCATCCGAAGCAACAATGTTGCTCATCCCAAGCAATAGCCATGTATCATCAAATGAAAATCATCGAAATCATCATATAACTCGAGTGAGTCAAATATCACAGAAGGAGCATCACACTCCAACATAGAAAATCACAAATGTTTATGTAAATTTATAATCCAATAATCTTCAATGCATGATCGTATATATCAAATCACAAAATATCATCACAATATGGATCCACTAGAAATAAATATGCGCCTATCAATGCCACCCCCTCCCCCTCCCCAGATCGAGTGTATCTTGACCCCCCTCCCCCCGGTCAAGTGAATACGTATATATGACACCCTCCGAGTCTCAGCTTCCCCCCGAAGCAAAGTATTGGCTTAACAAACACAATATGGATCACTGACTCACCGTTAGTAACCCGAGTAGTGGTAACAATGTGTCCCACACCACACGTTCTCACTACTGGTTCACTAGTTGCTTTTCAGCTTCACAATTGAAAACATCGAAAACACCAAATCATCGAAAACACCAAATCATCAGATTCAATCTAAATATACTGGAATTAACAGACTTCGTATAATTCCATGTCCCATACCACGATGTGTACAATGTCGTTTAATATCCAATACGCTATCTTGAAGGGTGCAAGATTGTGTAGTTTATATATAAGAAAATATTTGAATTAATAAAGCCATATATAAAACGATTGTTTGAAATTCGGTTGTTTTCTTCCTTGAATTCTTTTTACTTAAAAATAGATTTTTATACTATTATTTTGAGGCCATTTACATTCAAAAACTAAAACCACAAACTATTTTGGCTCAAAACTATAAAGAAATTGATATTTATTCATATATTTTCAAAATTAGACTAAAACGTGCGGAGTGTGCTCAAGCACCTTAAGATGTCAACCGTTAATCATCACAAATTTCCCCAAAATATGGAGTCTAGGATATACAAAATATAAACATGGTTTATAAAATCAATATGATGGTAAAACAAATCACAAACCCACAGAAAAGTCACGAAAAACACATATCACGGCTCAAAAATGCACCAAGAAACCAATTCTGGTTGCAACTTTGAGGATTGTTCGGCATGACCAAATGATGTCCGATTGGTCTAAATTTCGACATGTACAAATTAGGATAATATTTCTTTCAATAAAAAAAGAATCTCTGAATTCTTACGTAATACAGAGAAGATAAAGAGCTTCAAACATGGACTCATACTCTAGTTTTGACCTGATCTAAAATCGCTTATGGTTACGGCTTTGAGGCTAGTTTTGAATGACCAAACGATGTCCGATTGATCTAAAATTCGATGTACGCAAACTAGAATAATATGTCTATCAATAAAAAAAAAATCACTCAAATCGAATCAAGGACCACGAAGTTATAACAGCCCAAAGTTACATTTAGGCTGTGATTTCATCAATTTGAACAAAATCAACAACAGTGGCGGAAAGCTACGTATTTAACCCAAACAAACTACGTATAAACACCAAAACTTGTAAAGTAGAGCGTACACTCACAAAAATTTGAACAATAGGATGGCAAAAGGATCAAACAAAAACACTCGAGTATCAGTAAGTTATGAAGGCTTAAACATGGGTTTTTGTTGTGATTTCACCACAGCGCAAAATGATCAATATGATTCGGAAAAACGGCATATCTTATACAGACAGAAAATTGATTCAATAAATAAAACAAAAACAATGTAAACTAGAAAGTGTGAGTCCACCGACTCACCTTGATTGGTTTATTAGAAGAATTCCTCTTGATTTGGAGCTGTAGGAAGCAAATTAGCGACATGCAACCACTTTTCCCTTTTACAAAAACCCCAATTTTTCTTATTTTGGTTTTTTCCCTCATTGGACATGGATCAGAGCTTGGATATAGGCTGAGCAATGAGGATAGAGCAAGCAATAATCTAGTCATACATAAAATCAAAGCAAGCATGCCTAAACTCATCACCAATTTACAAAAAAAAAAAAAAAAAAATGAAAAAAAAAAAAACTGCATTTTTAACCTCTGTTGCAATAACGGTTTGGCCTAGCAAACTTAGTTATTTTGCTACGAAATTTTTATAGAAGGTGCGGCATTGAGTTGAGAATAACATATTCAAAGTTCAGAATTTTTCGATTTTTCTGGAATTAGTTATGATTTTTATACTAACCTTCGTTTTTTGCCTAGTGCTGATCCGAAAATAATTAGAGAAATGAAGACGCCTGACCGATAAAAAATGAACCAAACGCCATAAAATTTGGAGGAGATGTGCTGGAATGTGTTAGAAACAATATGCCTAAATTTAATAATTTTTGGAATTTTATTTGACTTTTTTAGGATTTTCAGGATAGCTAGGGTTTGGGTTCAGTGGGTTAACAAATAAGAAAGCCATGGATATACATAAAAAACTTCACGCATGCTCTAGAGGAAATGAAAATGATGCATGTTTTAATCTCCCTCTAGAAGCATTTAGAAAAGGGATGTAATGACACGGATTTTTCCCTGACCTAATCGATCGCTAAATCGACCAAGACCGTTCGAACCCCATATGCGCTAACTTTGGGTATACAACACATCAGAACAAATAACAGAAGACTTTTATAAACATCATAATAATGTTACATCAGAGTGCATAATATCAGAGTATATCGAAAATAATACACAGTGGAAGATAAATTTACATAAATGTAATACATTGCACAACGGAAATATAAACTACACAGCGGAAGACTGTAAATGCCTGGACACAGCTTAAAGCTTCAATCCAGAATCCTGCTTATATATCTGCAAAATAAACTACTCGACTGCCCGTGTGGAAAATATGGGCACCCGAGTTTGCAAGGGAAAAGAAAACTACAGGTCAGTCATGGGACTGGTGTGAGAAACTCTACAGTTAAAATTAACTTATTTAATCATAAGATAAATCACAGGACCATGCCGCTAACACGGAACGGATTTACCCCCATGAATGTCAGTATATAAACAACAATCAGTAACATATATATATATATATGGATCTACTATGCATCAATCAACATGCAATATCCCAATCTACCCATTTAGATTAATCACCACACTTAGATTTTCCAAATCCAATTCAATTTACAGAAATTATTCCTTTGGACTTTATTCCCGGTTTCTTATTTCAAATCATTTGAAATACATATCTAACTTTCTATATCAAAGTAGATTTCACTTCGGGATCTCAAATCAAATCGTTTGGAAATATGAATTCCAAAACATAACAATGCATACAGACAAGTATGCAACTAAATATCATGCTCCCCATCGATAAGGCAAAGGGTATGTACCTCGCAATTTGATATATAATTGTGCACCTACCCCACATAGGAGCAGGCTACACCGACGATGCACCTCCCACACATGGAGAGCATACACCGCCCTCCCACCCATACTTTTAGTCTCAGGGTTACCCGACTCTTTAGTCACATACTAAATCATTTCATATCCCGAAGTAGGGAAAATCATTTCACAACATAATAATCACAAGTACTTTCAAAATATAGTACTTCACATCAGTTATTCACACATATGATCAATCACTATTAGTCATATAACCTTTGAGCTCGTACGTCTCAAAGAAGGGTGTTAAGAAAGAGAATAAATTCTCCGCCACCAAACAGATATATCATTAATAGTAACTAATCGAATATGTGATGAACTACAATGTAAAACCATAATATATTTCCAAATCATTTCGACAATATCGGGTTTAGGCCCTCGAAATCCTTTCTGTTTTGTAGAACATTTTTATAAACATTCCATGTCCAAAATCGGGAATACATTTCTTTTCACTTAAGAAAAATATATCATTTCACAATCATTCATTAAATTTGAAATGAACACAACATCACTAAACACCTTATCGTCAAATCGTGAAGTGTTTCACGAGGTGTTAGCAAACCAGTATTTCTACCCAACCCAATGCTAAATATAAAAACACATTCTGCTCATAAACTGGTCGAGCACCATCCAAATAATCAAACAACCTCAATCAATATCAACAACTAAGTAAATTTGGTTTAATCCCATCACGTGTTTTGGTGAATTTAATCAACATTCATTCATCCAAATCTAATTTAAGATTTATTCAAACCCCAATTGGTTTCATCTCTAAAATCATTTCATATTGATTGTTCTACATTTTGGAAATTAATCCTGCTTTTACGCGGGTTAAAGAACTAATGTCAGTCAAACACAGTTCACGACAAACCCCAAATCCAATTTGATATTAAATACAAGGCTCTGAATAGAAAATATATCGGCTTATATTCAATATCAAATTCTGAAATCAACAAATATCGTATTGGAATAACGATATATATATCTTCCAAATCCCTCTACAATATCCGTATAACCACGGAATCCACTATCGAAATGTTACGAAGATAATTTCGATTCAACTTCATTCCAATTCATATATTGGAAATTCTGGTTATTTAAAACCCATTTCAAATACAATTTATTTATTTAAAAATATTGGATTATTTTTCTAGTTAATAACGAGTTCATTTTGATAAAAATCTATTTTTATCTTTTCAAATATGGAATTTTTCATCTCAGTTCTTTCCAAATCATTCCTTATGATTTTACACTAATTATTGATATTTTTAATAATTTTATCAAGGCCCGTACAATCGATTTCCATCAACGGCCATCGAACTGCACTTACAGCGACCTTTTCCAAATTTGATTTGGACATAATTCCAAATCCAACCGTTAGATTTCTAATATTCGTTAGAAAGCTCTTTCGATACGAACCCAAAGGTTCTGGTTTTAGGAGAATCCGATGGTCTGATCTCCCGTAATGTCCGTTCGAAGTCAATGGTCGAAATTCGCGAACTGCCGCAGCGCGGCGCGTTCTATTCGGGCCATTAAATTTATATAATATATATATATATTATATATTTCTTCGATTTCCTTTTTAAAACGTATTTTATAAATCGTTTTAAATTCGTTTTCAAAACGATTTCAACTTCATATTCAATTTCTAATCAAAATTGAATATTCTGTATACACGACAATTTTATATAGTGTATATATATGTTAAAAATTATATTTTTAACAATCAAATCATTTTCACATTTCATATATATATATCGTTTTCATTTCATATATATATCGTTTTCACTTTTCATATATATAATATTTTCACTTTTCATATATATAATATTTTCACATATATATATATATATATAATGTTTTCACTTTTCTATATACAATGTTTTCACTTTTCTATATACAATGTTTTCACTTTTCATATATATAATATTTTCATTTCACATCGTATATATTTTATTCAACACATATATATATATTTATTTTCATCTCATATATATATTTTATTCAACACATATATATATTTATTTTCATCTCATATATATATATATATTATTTCACATCGTATATATATTTCATACACTTCTAATATATAATTCATTTCACATCACGATCAATTTTCACATAGAATACAACCAAACAAACAAGTCGTCCATGGCCTGTGGACGACGGGGAACAGTTCATATATGCAGTTATGAAATAAATAACTGAACATAAAATTATAGTGAGAGAATTCTCACTTTGGGTTCCACCCTGTCAGTGTTTATCTGAATTTCTGTTCTGTTTCGATTTGAAATTGCCTGAAATTCCAACGTGCTCTATTTTGGATGTGGTCAGTTTTGTTGCGAAGCTCTCGTCCCCACGATCGCGACGGACCTAGTTTCGCGCGATTCCGACCTCGCAGCAAAAAGTTATAGCCTCGCAAAGTCTGAATATATAATACGTTATTAATTAAACTAATTAATTAATTAAAGTTAATAACGTTTATTAACAGCGTTTAAAACGTTACCTCCCTCAACCCTTCTCCTGGAACGACGTTGAACTGCTTTCGTAGGCTAGGGCTCCGGTTTTCTTCCACCACCGTCGCTGAGATCTTGATCGGAGGGCCCCACATTGAAGACCAACCCGTGGCGCACCTCCCCCTGCCACGATGGCCCACTCGCCACCGCCGTTTATCAGCAAATCGCCTCCAATGTTGCTGAGTTCGAGCGCCTGAATCTCGTGAAACCCAATGCCATTTCCGATCATACCCATATCGTCTCGTAGATCTTTCGAGCCCCGTTCATCTTCGTTTTGGATTGGAATTCGAATTGGATTGAGAAATTTTTGCATTTGAATTCGGGAGCTTTTTGTTCGTTGGTTTTAACCCTAGGCAGCTGGTTTAGAAAATTAGGGTTTTGACCCAAAACCAATGTATATATATAATTTTATTAATATTTTAATTCATTTTAATTTCAAAACATCATGTTTACCCATACGAACTCCAAATCAAACCCAACGACTGTCGTCCCTAGCCAAATACCCCCATTCCGAACACAATGGGATATGTTTCGTAGGCCCATTCAACTGTTTCAGCCAGTTTCTCTTCAAATTAAAATATAAAACATTTAATATTCGATTTGAACGTACATTTCAATTTGCTGGGGCCACATACTGATTCTAAAAATTCCCGAAAAATAAATCTAGCTATGTTTTGATGATACGGTCCCAACAAAACTAGTTTCGTCGAATTCTGAGACCGTTTGAAAAATGGTCGTTTTCTAGTCGATCCAATTTAATAGAAATCAACCAAACACATTTTCCTTTGCCACGCTCACATATTGATTCAGAAAATTATGAAAATTGGAATCTAGCAATAACTTGACATTCCGGATCCAACAAAAGTTGTTTCGTCGAAAACTGAGGTTGTTTGCAAAATGGCCATTTTCGCGGGCTATATAAACTCTATAGCGAGCTTTCTGAAAATTCATTTAGCCATAACTTTTGCTTCACGCTACGAAACTTAGATTTATCGGATTCGTTAGAAAGATATTCACTAACAGATTTAAATATTTTTGGTTTCACCAGAATCCATTTTATTTTGCACCCGGTACAGTCAGTCAAAGTTTGAATTCAAAATTTGAAACTACCGCGCTATTTCAGGCCTTGTTTATAATTAGAAATAATTATAATCATTTTCAAACATCGATTCAAACTTACTTTTCATCATTATTATTTAAAATATTTATTTAAAATATTTAAAATCCACTAAAATAGCCAATTTAAATTTTTTATATTAGTTCAGATTTTACGGGTTGTTACAATCTCCCCCACTTAAAACTTTTCGTCCCCGAAAAGAAACAAAGTCGAAAGTGGTTTGATTAATCAACTCAACTTCCATTATTTTCTTTACGGCTTAAGTTCTTCAACTTTTCAGTTTCTAAGAATTTTTCAAAAATTTAGCTAACACCCTAAATTTTCGAAAAATTTCGCCATAACCTCCCCTACACCAGGAGCTTCGGGATATTTCAAATAGCCTCCCATGGCCCACACCAATCCAAAAGAAAAAGAAAAAGGGAAATCGGCTCATAAAATCATCAAAAACCCCAAGAAATACATTAAACATGTACCTATTTGTCAGGCAAACAATTTTATTCCTCTTCTCTAGCCTCCTTGCTATGACCTATTCAATGTAAGCACATGTATATGCATGCAATTTCAAACAATTTTCAATACAGTTCAATATTTTGATTCGATTTGGCCAATTCACCTTACATTCTCTTATTGGAGTTATCAACTCAATATTTTTATTAATCAAATTAATAATCAAACATCACAACCAGCAATAAATTGGTTAATTAACTTTTCAATCATACAATTTTATATAATCAAAATTCAAATTTTCGAAGATCAGATTATATATATAATCACAAATGCGTTATATATAATCATATTACTCTCAACTCATTCTAGGGCATTTCTAACCCCATCTCTAACGAGTCACTCATTCTAGAATGCTATTGATTCTTTCTCTAATGAGGATTCTTTAATAGGACATTACTGATCCTACCTCTGTTGAGTTTTTTCTTCTGCTCTAACGAGTTGTACCCCAAAGATTTGAGTTAACCAAAGCTCTGATACCAGCTGTAACGACACGGATTTCTCCCGGACCTAATCGATCGCTAAATCGACCAAGACCGTTCGAATCCCGTATACGCTAACTTTGGGTATACAACACATCAGAACAAATAACAGAAGACTATTATAAACATCATAATAATGTTATATCAGAGTACAGAATATCAGAGTATATCGAAAATTATACACAGCGGAAGATAAATTTACATAAATGTAATACAATGCACAGCGGAAATATAAACTACACAGCGGAAGACTGTAAATGCCTGAACACAGCTTAAAGCTTCAATCCAGAATCCTGCTTATATATCTGCAAAATAAACTACTCGACTGCCCATGTAGAAAATAGGGGCACCCGAGTTTGCAAGGGAAAAGCAAACTACAGGTCAGTCATGGGACTGGTGTGAGAAACTCTACAGTTAAAATTAACTTATTTAATCATAAGACAAATCACAGGACCACGCCGCTAACGCGGAACGGGTTTACCCCCATGAATGTCAGTGTATAAACAACAATCGGTAATATATATATATATGGATCTACTATGCATCAATCAACATGAAATATCCCAATCTACCCATTTAGATTAATCACCACACTTAGATTTTCCAAATCCAATTCAATTTACAAAAATTATTCCTTTGGACTTTATTCCCGATTTCTTATTTCAAATCATTTGAAATACATATCTAACTTTCTATATCAAAGTAGATTTCACTTCGAGATCTCAAATCAAATCGTTTGGAAATATGAATTCCAAAACATAACAATGCATACAGACAAGTATGCAACTAAATATCGTACTCCCCATCGACAAGGCAAAGGGTACGCACCTAGAAACTCGATATATAAATGTGCACCTTAGGACCAGGCTACACCGACGATGCACCTCCCACACATGGAGAGCATACACCGCCCTCTCACCCATACTTTTAGTCTCAGGGTTACCCGACTCTTTAGCCACATACTAAATCATTTCATATCCCGAAGTAGGGAAAATCATTTCACAACATAATAATCACAAGTACTTTCAAAATATAGTACTTCACATCAGTAATTCACACATATGATCAGTCACTATTAATCATATAACTTTGAGCTCGTACGTCTCAAAGAAGGGTGTTAAGCAAGAGAATAAATTCTCCGCCACCAAACAGATACATCATTAATAGTAACTAATCGAATATGTGATGAACTACAATGTAAAACCATAATATATTTCCAAATCATTTCGACAATATCGGGTTTAGGCCCTCGAAATCCTTTCTGTTTTATAAAACATTTTTATAAAACATTCCCTGTCCAAAATCGGGAATACATTTCTTTTCACTTAAGAAAAATATATCATTTCACAATCATTCATTAAATTAGAAATGAACACAACATTGTTAAACACCTTATCGTCAAATCGTGAAGTGTTTCACAAGGTGTTAGCATACCAGTATTTCTACCCAACTTAATGCTAAATGTAAAAGAACATTCTGCTCATAAACTGGTCGAGCACCATCCAAACAATCAATTAACCACAATCAATATCAACAACTAAGTAAATTTGGTTTAATCCCGTCACGTGTTTTGGTGAATTTAATCACCATTCATTCATCCAAATCTAATTAAAGATTTATTCAAACCCCAATTGGTTTCATCTATAAAATCATTTCATATTGATTGTTCTACATTTTGGAAATTAATCCTGCTTTTACGCGGGTTGAAGAACTAATGTCATTCAAACACAGTTCATGACAAACCCCAAATCCAATTTGATATTAAATACAAGGCTCTGAATAGAAAATATATCGGCTTATATTCAATATCAAATTCTGAAATCAACAAATATTGTATTGGAATAACGATATATATATATCTTCCAAATCCCTCTACAATATCCGTATAATCACGGAATCCAATATCGAAATGTTCCGAAGATAATTTCGATTCAAATTCATTCCAATTCATATATTGGAAATTCTGGTTATTTAAAACCCATTTCAAATCCAATTTATTTATTTAAAAATATTGGATTATTTTTCTAGTTAATAACTAGTTCATTTCGATAAAAATCTATTTTTATCTTTTCAAATATGGAAATTTTCATCTCAGTTCTTTCCAAATCATTCCTTATGATTTTACACTAATTATTGATATTTTTAATAATTTTATCAAGGCCCGTACAGTCGATTTCCATCAACGGCCATCGAACTGCACTTACCGCAACCTTTTACAAATTTGATTTGGAAATAATTCCAAATCCAACCGTTAGATTTCTAATTTCTAATGTTCTTAGAAAGCTCTTTTCGATACGAACCCAACGGTTCCGGCTTTAAGAGAATCCGACGGTCGGATCTCCCGTAATGTCCGTTCGAAGTCAATGGTCTAAATTCGCGAACTGCCGTAGCGCGGCGCGTTCTATTCGGGCCATTAAATTTATGTAATATATATTATATATTTCGTCGATTTCCTTTTTAAAACGTATTTTATAAATCGTTTTAAATTCGTTTTCTAAACGATTTCAACTTCGTATTCAATTCCTAATCAAAATTGAATATTCCATATACACGACAATTTTATACATTGTATATATATGTTAAAAATTATATTTTTAACAATCAAATCATTTTCACATTTCATATATATATATATATATATCGCTTTCATTTCATATATATATCGTTTTCACTTTTCATATATATATATATAATATTTTCACTTTTCATATATATAATATTTTCACATTCATATATATAATGTTTTCACTTTTATATATACAATGTTTTCACTTTTCTATATGCAATGTTTTCACTTTTCATGTATATAATATTTTCATTTCACATCGTATATATTTTATTCAACATATATATATATATATATATATTTGTTTTCATCTCATATATATATATTTTATTCAACATATATATATATATATATTTTATTTTCATCTCATATATATATATTATTTCACATCGTATATATATTTCATACACTTCTAATATATATAATTCATTTCACATCACGATCAATTTTCACACAGAACACAACCAAACAAACAAGTCGTCCATGGTCTGTGGACGACGGGGAACAGTTCATATATGCAGTTAAGAAATAAATAACTGAACTAGAAAATTATAGTGAGAGAATTCTCACTTTGGGTTCCACCCTGTCAGTGTTTATCTGAATTTCTATTCTGTTTCGATTTGAAATTGCCTGAAATTCCAACGTGCTCTATTTTGGATGCGGTCAGTTTTGTTGCGAAGCTCTCGTCCCCACGATGCGACGGACCCTGTTTCACGCGATTCCGACCTCGCAGCAAAAAGTTATGGCCTCGCAAAGTCTGAATATATAATACATTATTAATTAAACTAATTAATTAATTAAAGTTAATAACGTTTATTAACAGCGTTTAAAATGTTAGCTCCCTCAACCCTTCTCCTGGAACGATGTCGAACTGCTCTCGTTGGCTAGGGCTCCGGTTTTCTTCCACCACCGTCGCTGATATCTTGATCGGAGGGCCCCACATTGAAGACCAACCCGTGGCGCACCTCCCCTTGCCACGATGGCCCACTCGCCGCCGCCGTTGATCAGCAAATCGCCTCCAAAGTCGCTGAGTTCGAGCGCCTGAATCTCGTGAAACCCAACGCCATTTCCGATCATACCCATATCGTCTCGTAGATCTTTCGAGCCCCTTTCATCTTCGTTTTGGATTCACATTGGAATTCGAATCGGATTGAGAAATTTTTGCATTTGAATTCTGGAGCTTTTCGTTCGTCGGTTTTAACCCTAGGCGGCTGGTTTAGAAAATTAGGGTTTTGGCCCAAAACCAATGTATATATATATAATTTTATTAATATTTTAATTCATTTTGATTTCAAAACATCATGCTTACCCATATGAACTCCAAATCAAACCCAACGACTGTCGTCCCTAGCCAAATACCCCCATTCCGAACACAATGGGATATGTTTCATAGACCCATTTGACTATTTCAGTCAATTTCTCTTCAAATTAAAATATAAAACATTCAATATTCGATTTGAACGTACATTTCAATTTTCCGGGGCCACATACTGATTCTAAAAATTCCCAAAAAATAAATCTAGCTATGTTTTGACGATACGGTCCCAACAAAACTAGTTTCGTCGAATTCTGAGACCGTTTGAAAAATGGCCCTTTTCTGGTCGATCCAATTTAATAGAAATCGACCAAACACATTTTCCTTTTCCATGCTCACATATTGATTCAGAAAATTATGAAAATTGGAATCTAGCAATAACTTGGCATCCCGGATCCAATAAAAGTGGTTTCGTCGAAAACCGAGGTCATTTGCAAAATGGCCATTTTTGCGGGCTATATAAACTCTATAGCGACCTTTCTGAAAATTCATTTGGCCATAACTTTTGCTTCACGCTACGAAACCTCAAATTTTCAAATTCTTTTTAGAAAGATATTCACTAACAGATTTAAATATTTTTGGTTTCACTTGAATCCGTTTTATTTTGCACCCGGTACAGACAGTCAAAGTTTGAATTCAAATTTTGAAACTACCGCGCCATTTCAGGCCTTGTTTATAATTAGAAATAATTATATTCATTTTCAAACATCGATTCAAACTTACTTTTCGTCGTTATTATTTAAAATATTTATTTTAAATATTTAAAATCCACTAAAATAGCCAATTTAAAAATTTTAAATTGGTTCAGATTTTACGGGTTGTTTTAAGGGAAAGTTGGCTATACACCCCATAAAGTCTAAGAGAAGCTAATTAATCCAAATAACTAATTTTAACACTACAAAACTCCTTTAACACACTATTAAAACACTTTATACACATAACCTTCACACTAACCAAGCTGTGTTTATTTTAACAACTTACTATGTAAATTAACACACAAAACAAAATTACACTTACAAATTATCAATTTCAAATTTATCTAAATAAATTTGTTTAACAAATATCTCTTTATTTAAACTTATGAAATCTCTACAACACACCAAATAAATATCACTAATGACTTATTTTAACCAAATAAGTTATTAACATGTAGATAACACATACACATATTTATTTACCTATTTATTTCTTAAATACAAAAATTAATATTATAACCCAAAATTACAATAATTGCTTGGTTAACCAAATATTTTCAATTATTGTTATCAAGCCATAATAAATGGTTTCAACTCAATAATCATCTCAAAACCCCAACATTGATTCATACTCAATATTTATATTTTACAACAAAGTTCACAACTACCATTGATTTAATAAATTAAAACAATTAACTCTAACAAATATTTTAAAATATTGATTCTCAATCAATATTTAATTTTTATAATGGAAACAATCCATTTAAGTCACTCATTGTTGTTGTTACTATTTAAAAGCAACATATTTAATTATTAACAACAATCAACAAATCCAATGTTATAGTATTACTATTATTATTTTAAATCTTCCATCGTAGTTTCAAAAAACACAATTCTCTATTTTAATAATTATCAACAAGAGTGCATCTTGTATAAGAAAAACTGCAATTTAACAGTTAAATGATTATTTCAACCAACAATTTCTCTTTAATATTGGAAATATATTTTCTCCTTAAATATTGATTCCCAATCAATATTATATATTTTCAGTATCCCCATAATCATTTGATTATAATCCAAAGATTATACATATGTTTACACATTGGAATAAATTCCTTATTATAGCAAAGTTATATAATTTATTCCAAATACTAAGTATAGAATTGCCCAAAACTCTATCTTCTTCTTTAAGTATTATTCAAGTTGGTTTCACAAATGATATCACCAATATATTGTCTTAAAAATCACAAACACAATGAATATGTACTTCCCGTTTACTCGAAAATCCAGGTTGTTGCACAATACGTGACTTTTTGGTTTTAGTTGTAAACCTATATGGCGACATAGTAGTATGGGATACTATGGTGTCTACGATTGATACATTTATATTTGAAGTTGTTTGATACACTATATATACTTATAGTAATATCAAAATGATTTGTTTTAAACGTACCAAGCATGTTTGGCTATTATATGGTAAAACTCTATCCTCCGGCTTGCGCTGCATTATGTGACAGAACCTGAGTCTTATAATAGCTTCACTTTTCCAAAAAGCATTGCATTGTTTGTTATATGCACTGGTATTCTTGGGAGGAAACCCGTTCCATGTTATATGGCGCGATCCCTTGATATACCTAACTTTAAAATCAAATTAATAACTGTTTTAGTTCTCACACCAGTCACATGACTGACCTGGAGTTTATTGTTTTAACTAAACTCTGGATGCCCCTATTTTCCACATGGGAAGCTAGTAGTTGGGTTTCTGCAGAAATTATATTCCTAGGATCCTAGATTTACAGCTGGAACTATACTCGGAAAGCTCTGTATCAATGTATTTCTTTCATTTGTGTTATGTATTATTTTTCCACTACATTGTAATTTTAAATCTTTGATATTTATTAATTGTATATTATTTATTCACACTCTGTTATATTCTTTTACTCTGATATAATTGTTGTAATAATCAATGAAATGTTCTTCTATTTGCGTTTTGAATTGTCGTGTTCTCAACTCAATCCGGGCTTCCCCGTAAGGGCGAGTTTGGGTCATTTCAGTTGGTATCAGAGCTTTGGTTTACAGAGCTCGAGAACAAGACACACTAGAACTGAACGACAGAATTCATCAGAGATTGGATTATCAATATCCAATGAGAATGACTTGTTAGAGATGGGATCAGTAGTATCCTAGAATGAGTTGGAAGAGTGTTATTTTTAAAACAAAAATGTAAACAATTTTTTTTTTTGAAAATTTAAATCTTATTAAACGTATTTGAATATTTTGTTTTAAATTGATTTGGAAAATCGAGTATATAAAGATTTTGCATATACGCGTCTTGAACGTATATTCAAAGTCTCAAATATAAAGGATAGATATAGAATCACACTCTAGTCGCCCAGTGTTAGCCTACTTTGTGAACTAGGTACACAAAGAGGAAACAACGAAAAAGTCATCAGTCGGTTCGGATCGGATGAAGATAGCGCAGGAGGTAAGTAAAGACCAAGAATGATTCGGATCGGATCGGAATGGCATCAACATCATGAAGCAAGTTGCTTCGGCGGTTCGGATCGGAGGGACACTTCAGTGGCATCAGAAGAAAGCAAGCGATCAAAACAGTTCGGATCAGATGAACATGTCAACAGCATAAGAGGACAACAAGTTGCATCATCGGATCGAATCGGAGGCCCCGATCCGAACCCCTTCTCCTATTCGAACCCGCAACCGTTCCTGCGCATATCTCCTGAAGACTCGGACAAGTTCTGATCATTTCTCCCATAATTTTCTACTAAACCAATGCGCTGTAGCCATCTTGGAGCTTCCGAACCCGACTCTCAAGGGATGGATGCCACGCCATTATGAACCGGAGCCACTTCGAGGAGATTTTTCACCTATAAATACACCATTTGGAGGCACTTGAAGGGATCTTTTAGCAAATTCTCAGTCCATACTTCCTCCATAGCCGAATTCTACAATCATATTCAGATCAAAGTCATCTCTTAAAGTCCATTTTTGAGAGATTTGAGTGAGTTTATGCATTGTAATTGTGAGGTCGAGTGAGAATCATTGTTATATTTGTATTCAAATCATCGATCAAAAGAAAACACTGATTATATTTCATTGAAATCATAACTAGTTTGGTAAGAACCAATTTTTGGTCTAACATTTTGGTACTTTCACTGAGAAGTTTTGAATTCTCATCTTTTTTCGGGATTATCATTCTACTATTTGGACCTTCAAGTTCAAAGAGGTAATCCCTTCTCTTTGACATCTTTCAGTACTTGTTGACTAATCGCTGAAGAATCAAGTGTTATAGCTAAGACCAAAGGAAAGGAAGTGCAAGGTGCAAGGGGAAATGAACCCAGAGAAGATAAGAAAGCTATTGTATTAACAAAGTCACGCGCTCAAAGCTCTGGAGCAGATCACTCCAACGAGGAAGATCCGAACCGGATCGGAAGTGCCGATCCGAACCGAGGGGAAACATGTCGGATCGTGTTGACACCGATCTGAACCAATGATGTAGGGCGCTCTCAACCTCTCCCTCCGAACCGCACTAAACAGAATGCTGGGAACCAATCCGATCCGAACCAGGGTGAGGCTGGAATTTCTACTCGAGCTCCCTCTAACGCTCTGATTCCAGCCACAATGACTAATGTTCAGCCTGATCCGTCTGCACCCATTACTCAGGGAGATTTTTCACGTTTTCTTGACATGCTTCAGAGCACCAAAGAAGCATTGGTAGCCCAGAGGCGTGACAACCTTCGCATGTAGGAAAATATGATCACCATGGGTAGAGAATTACAAGAGCTCCGGAGGTAGAGAACTCCTTCCCCACCGCACCGTATTCCTACAGATGATTCGTCTTCTTCGAAGGAGGAACGTCCTTGCGAGAGAAGGCCGCTTGAACGGCCTCAGAACCTAGATCAATTGACTTTCGGATCTTTATGATCCCGAGAAGATGCTGCTCGTGTATTGGGCCCTGATGACCCGAGTCTGTAACAACCCATGTTACTACCTATGCGCGGATCCCACGTCTTACCCAGGGATCCCAACATTACTAACCCCACGCAACAACAACTCCTCTAACCTCTACCTCCAGAGGTCGACCGAGAGCGCAGAGAACAGCGTAGAGCGGCGGCCGCCAGAAACATATGGTTATCCCTTGATCAGGAACCCAGGGGTAATCCGAATATCAGATCTAGAGAGCCAGTGCAGACATTAACCAACGCCGATGTGTGGGCAATGGTGCGCCAGATTATGTCTAAGAGCCAGCGATATACTAATGAAGATTGGGGCATCGAGCGAAGTCATACCCCTTTCACAGATGACATCTTGAATTTCCAGTTCCCCCGATGATTCAATTTGCCTCAAATGGATCGATATTCAGGAAGAACAGACCCAGGGCAACATCTGATGAGGTATGCATGGTTCATGAATGTGGCAGCAACTCCGGATGCCGTAAAATGCAAAGCTTTCCTCATTTATCTTGAAGACGTAGCGTTAATGTTGCTCACTCGACTTCCTCCTCGGTCGGTGTCAAACTTTACAGAACTGAGTGAGCGTTTCATGAATTAGTTCCGACTCCATTCCCAAAAGTCCAAGACCGTCATAGAGTTGTCATGAATTAAACAGGGCCCAGGAGAGTCTTTGAAGTCATATTTGGATCGCTTCAACCTGACCGTCACCGAAGTCACTGATCCCCATAAGCCCACTATCCTGATGGCCTTGATAGAAGGAGTAGATCCAGACACAGAGTTCGGGGATTACTTGGCTGGAAAGCCACCTCCTACAAGAGAATTATTCTATTAAAAGGCTAATGTCCGTTTAAGGTGAGAAGAAGCTAAGGCAAACCAGAAGAGAAAGTCCGAAGGGGCCCCAAAGGAAGGAATCCAGAGTAATGTCGCCGTGAAACAGTCTGGTGACAGTTCAGGAAAAGTGGAAGTAAATGTTGGCAACCAGAGTGGTGGTAACAGCAACAGAAATGGGAATGGCAATAGAAGGAACCGAAACCGTGGGAGTAGCTCTAATAAAAGACCCAGATTCCAGAGTTTTGAAAATTACATGCCGTTAAATGATACGTTGGAGAACATTTACCTAGACACATACAGCATATTATAGTATGAAAAGCCACCACCCAGAGAGTCTACTGAGAAGGAAATTGAAACAGGAAAGATTTTCTTGTTCCATGGTACGCACAGTCATTCCACCAATGAGTGTTGTCATTTGAGGGATATCGTCGAAAAATTGCAGCGAGAAGGGAATTTGGATGAGTACAAAGCCGCCCCAAGGGACAGGGGGCAAGGGTGACAAGCCCCGAACCAAGAACAGCCTGCTTCAAAACCCACGGCTCAGCAAAAAGGCAAGAGGATCGTCATTAATTCCATTATAGGCGGGCCTCACTTGGTTGGTCGCAGTTTTAAAGCATTGGACCTGTACGTCAACGCCACCAAGCATTATGAAGTAGGAGAATGCAGTAGCCTTGAAGACGTCACTCTAATAAAACAGCAAAAAACGATGTCCGATGATGTCGTATTCCGTAATAAAGATGATTTCAGAGTTTAATCCCCAACCGATGATCCGCTAGTGATAACCACGATGATTGGTCCCGCTCTGGTCCATAAGGTGCTAGTGGACAACGGAAGCTCGGTTAATATCCTCTTTAAGAAAGCCTTCGAACAAATGAGGCTCGAAGCAAAAGACTTGAAGCCATGTCAAGGATGGATACGCGGTTTTAATGGAGTACCTACGGCTCCAATGGGTTTTGTGGAACTACCAGTCACACTGGGGCAGGGGGACCGCCAGAGAGTACGGATCCTGCCGTTTGTAGTTCTGGATTTGGATTCACTTTACAATGCCTTCCTAGGCCGACCAGCCCTTGCCGAATTCAAAGCATGCATTGCGCCCTTGTGTTTGCTGCTAAAATTCCCGACTGACTCGGGAGTTGGAACGATGAGAGGCGACCAAGCTACGGGACAAGCTTGTTACGTGGCAGAATTAAAGATGCTAATGAAGGGGCTGAATATAGACGCCAAAGATGGTTCCGCATCCCCAAAGGGGGCCTCAGCATAGCAACTATGGGGTCCTGCCCCAAGAGAGTCGCCTTCAGATGTGCTCGAGGATATAGATCCCAGAGAGGATAGAGAACCTGGAGACATGAAGGCAACTCCCAATGAAATAATAGTCGACATACCTGCTGATGAAACTGATCCAACAAAAGTACTGAAGATCGGCTCGCAACTAGATCTAGTTAGAGCAAGGGAATTGGCTGATTTCTTAAAGGAAAATCTGGACGTGTTTGCCTGGACTCACGCCGACATGTGTGGAATTTTGCCTACCATCATGAGTCACTCCTTGTGTATCAATCCAAAGCACCCACCAGTCAAGAAGAAGAGACGGATGTTAGGCCTATAGCGGTCAGCGACATTGAAACAAGAAGTAGAAAAATTAAAAGGTAATGGATTCATTAAGGATTCAAAATATCCCGACTGGATATCGAATCCTGTCCTGGTCAAAAAGTCAAATGGGAAGTGGAGAACATGCATCGACTTTTCTGATTTGAACAAGGCTTGCCCGAAGGACAGTTTCCCTCTCCCCAGAATTGATCAACTAGTAGATTCAACTGTCGGGCATAAACTCTTATCCTTCATGGATGCCTATTCCGGATACAATCAGATTCCCATGCACATACCAGATAAAGAGCATACAAGCTTTATTACAGACTTGGGATTGTATTGTTACGTGGTAATGCCATTCGGGTTAAAAAAATGCGGGGGCCACATACCAGCGCCTGGTCAACCGCATGTTCTACAATCAAATCGGGAAAACCATGGAAGTGTACGTGGATGATATGCTCGTGAAGTCCAAGCAATCTCCCGATCATACAAAGGACTTGGAAGAAATGTTCGGCATATTACGAAGGTGTGGGATGAAGTTGAATCCCTTGAAATGTTCTTTTGGTGTGGCATCAGGCAAGTTCCTCGGCTTTATCGTGAGTTCCATAGGAATTGAAATCAATCCGGACCGAATAACAGCAATCAGGAATATAGAGGAGCCGCGGAAGATTAAAGATGTTCAAAGCTTAGCTGGCAAGGTCGCAGCACTAGGCAGGTTTATCTCCAAGGCAACAGACAAGTGTGTACATTTCTTCGATCTCATAAAAAAAAAAAGCGAAATTTTGAATGGACTCCCGACTGTGTAGAGGCGTTCCATAACTTGTTAGATTTTTTAGAAACGCTTCCCATATTATCAAAGCCTGTGGAACACGAGGATCTGTTTATCTACTTGGCAGTATCATCTCACGTCGTCAGCACAGCTTTGGTACGTGAAGAGGATAAAGTCCAGAAACCTGTGTACTACGTAACCAAAAAAACTGGCTGTTGTAGAACGCAGCTATCCAAAGATAGAGAAGCTTGCTTAAAGTCACCTGATTGCCTCCCGTAAACTCCTCCATTACTTCCAGGCACACCCGATAATTGTATATACTGACCAACCCGTAAGACAAGTGCTGCAGAAACCCGAAGCATCAGGGCGATTACTCAAATGGAATATCGAGCTGAGTCAGTCCGATCTTAACTTTTAGCCACGAAGATCAATAAGGGGGCAGGCCTTGGCTGACTTCATAGCCGAATTTACAATTCCTAAAGAAGAAACGGTGGGTGACAAGATCGTTACTTCAGATCAAGAGTTGGAGCTCAGTTCGTGGAAATTGTATACGGACGGAGCCAAGAACGATAGAAAGTCCGGTGCCGAAGTTGTTTTAATAACTCCTGAAGGATGATCTATTTATTATGCATTACGATTGGAATTTACTGCTACCAACAATGATTCTGAGTATGAATCCCTGATTGTCGGGATGAAACTCGCTAAAGATTTGGGAGTGAAGACACTAGACATATATTGCGATTCCAAGATAGTTGTATGTCAAGTTCAGGAAGAATTTGCTGCTAAAGGACCTCGACTTAGTGCTTATCTTAAAAAGGTGAAGGAGTTATTGGAGGATTTGGAGCATTATAGCATAACACACATTCCAAGAATAGAAAATCAAAAAGCAGATCGACTAGCGAAACTAGCAAGTTCTGATAATCCTAAAGAAACTGAAACGGTCCTGATCGAAGTGTTGGAATCGCCAAGCTTCGACCAAATGGAAGTAGAGCTAGCTTTAGAAGTCGAACCAGAAAGAGAATCCTGGATGACATCAATTAAGAATTTTCTCAAGGACGGAACCCTCCCATTAAAAAAGAGCGAAAGACGAGCTGTGATACGCAAGGCTACAAGATACGTGTTACAGGACGATGTCCTTTATCATCAACGGTTTTCAATGCCCCTATTACGATGTATCGCATACGACGACATCAAACGTGTACTGCGAGAAGTGCATGAAGGTGAGTGTGGGGATCACACTGGGGGTCAGACCCTAGCAAAGAAAATATTACGATATGGATATTTCTGGCCTACCGTGAATAATGACGCAGCAGATTATTCACGATGCTGCGATAGATGTCAGAGATATTCCAAAGTTCCCAGAGCGCCTCCGACTCAGCTCAAGTCGATGGTAAGTCCATGGCCGTTTGCCATGTGGGGGATTGATATTATTGGAGTGCTACCTATAGCCAGAGGAGGAGCTAAGTTTGCGATCGTTGCCGTGGACTACTTCAAAAAGTGGGTGGAAGTTGAGCCTCTAACAAACATCACAGCAAGGAAAGTGATCAGTTTTGGGGTGAGAAACATTATTTGTCGATTTGAGATACCGAAAATCATCGTAACTGATAATGGGACGCAGTTTGACAGCTTTGAGTTCAGAAATTGTTGCCAGAAATACAAGATCGATAAATGATATACTGTAGTAGCTCACCCACAATCAAATGGCCAGGTCGAAGCCATAAACAAAGTCATTAAATCAATTTTGAAGAAGCGGTTGGAGCGGGCCAAAACTAGATGGGTGGACGAGTTGCCATTAGCTCTGTGGGCCTACAGGACAACCTTTAAGATGGCTACCGGCCATACTCCCTATTCACTTTCCTTTGGGTCAGAAGCAGTAATACCAGTAGAATTAGAAGTCCCTTCTCATCGAGTTGCATACTATGACCCGATGACAAATAAAGCACTCCTCCTATAATCTCTTGATATGATTGAAGAAAAAAGAGATGAAGCCGACTTGTGTACCTCAAGACATCGACATCAGGTGACACGCTATTATGACCAAAAAGTTCACTTCAAAACCTTTGAACCAGGGGACCTAGTACTAAAGCAAGTCTTCTCGCCGTCGACCCAACTGGGTCCAAAATGGGAAGGACCATTCACCATCCAATGGAAGCTTGAAACGGGAGCATTCAAGCTAACGACCGTGGACAGTGAAGAGATTCCCAGAGCTTGGAACGCTCAGCACTTACGACGATATCTGAGCTAAATATGAAATGTCATTTATTTTGTTTTCATAAGCCATGTAAAAAGGCACGACTTACCTTAAAAAAGTCTGTTTATGTGAACAAAGGACTATAAAGTGGATGTAGGCTACGACTTAGCCGAACCACTATAAAAATATCGTGTGTCATTTACTTTCCTGCATTATTTATACCTTCAACTATTATTCTATTATGACTGTGGAATACGAAATGTTAAATTAAAATTTGGAAAGTTGGAGATGATTTATATGCAGGAACAAACACAACGACTGTTTGTACGATAAGACATAGAAGAATGGGAAGATGACATTCTTAACTCTAACTCTCAAGAATCGAGAGAGAGTATAAAGGACGGGAAGAAGACATCCTCTGAGGCGTGAAGGTGCACCCAGATGAGAGACCGCCTCAGCGAAAACTCTAACCTGGATATGAGACAGGAGAGTATAAATATGCCAGAAAGAATAGGCATCAATGACGAGAGGAACATGGCCCCCGTCAGAGAGTCGGGGACATTTGGACTCTTTAATTTAATTTAATCTTGAGTAGTTCTTGCTCAGTTATTCAAGATTGACTGGGGGCATATATGCGCATACGTTTTTCCCCCAACAATGACTTCATTATATGACTTTAATTTGACATATTTGTGTATTTTCATTTAAGTACTGAATTAACGACAATCAAACATTGCAGGAAATAAATTATTTTTATTTGCAAACATGTGAGTTTGTACAAGGAAAACAAGCAAAAAAGAAGATGCGAGGGCCGCGCTCGCTGCAACAATTGCGGGCCAATTAAATGCTAAAATAAAACAAAGCACTTCATCACTTAGACTTTGGAGTGGACTTGGATTTTTTTAGCAGCCTTCTGAGCATCCTTCACCTCCCTTTCAGCATCGGTTAGAATGCGCTTTGGTTTTTTCCTCCCTGTGACCGAAGTGCTAGAATCGGTTGACTTTTTCCCAGGAATTGGAACACTGGAATCAAGAGAAGAATTTTTTGCAAGCTCTTCTGTAATAGACCTAGTCGAAAGCTTAACAACTAACCTTGATCCAGCATCCACCACTGCAAGAGGCTTAAGGCTTTCGGGGTCTAGGTCTTCAACTTTAAGCTGCATACGTTTGTCTTGCTCAGCTTTCAATGCAGCCAAGGTGATGTCATCAGCGCTTTTTGACTCCCCAACTATAGCCACCTCAGGGTCTTCCTCATGTCCCTTGTTGCCGCCATCATCTTTCAAGGCGTCTATCATCTTGTCATCGTGAGGAGCATCATCCTTAGATGGTTCAGCTCCCTCTCCTAAGTCAATAGTGGCAGCCTTGTCCTTTTCCACTTGAGCCTTCTCCGCGGGTTTTGCTCCAGTGGTGGTTCCCTGAGGCCCACCAATCTTCTCGGTCGGCTCAACACCTACAGAATGAGAAGCAACAGTTATCAACTCAGGAGAAAATAAAGGGTCCTCCATCGATTGTCCGATTATGTGATGAAAAGTAGTGACGGCCTTGACGAATTGAGGTGAAAAGGTAGAAATACCTTCCGATGATTTCTCAGTTGGAGTAACTGCTGTCTCCGACGCCGTCTCAGGTATGGGGGATAAAAGAGATGCCTGAGGGATCCCCGGGTTTTCGGGTCATATCCCTCTACTTCAGAAGTTCCAGCTGTAGTAGAAGAAGAATCAGCCTCAGAGACACTCTTTTTCTTGGCCATCCGCTTCTCCTCCTCCATAGCAGCAGCGATGAGACGACGCCCCTCGGCCAGACGTGCCGGCTCATCGTCTTTTAGATATTTTTCTATAAGCTTGTCTTTGTCGATGGAATCTACCTTGAGCTCCTCTTTCTCCCATTCAACAATTTGGCTCCATACGTGAACCAAGGTAGTCGGATAATCTTCAATCCAAGCAATGTTTTGGTGACGAATTATATGCACGAAGAATTCGATTAGTAATTCGCCGAAGTCATGCACTTCCTCCTCGGCCTCTGACAGCTGCTTGCGGGTCTCTTCAGCGGATTTAATAACGCTCTCTACATTACCCTCCGCTAGGGCAGCCCTATTCTCAGCCTCCACCAACTTGGAAGCCAATTCAGCGTTTTTCTTCTCCAATTCAGCATTCTTTCTCGCTAACTCGGCTTTCTCTTGCTCCAGAGCAGTGTAAGCAAGTTGCATTTTAGCATTATCCAACTTGGCATCTTCTGCTTGCTTTTTCAATTCCAAGCGCTCTTGACTATGAGACTCGAGCAAGTCATGATAGCATTTTTGTAGCTCTTCAAATTGTTGCTTGAAGTTGGTAGCATCCCGTTGAGCAACGGCAAGTTGGGCCTGTGTGTCCTCAAGATCATTTCTTAATTTTTTCAAGGCTTTAGCGTCATCTGCTGTAGTGTTTTTCATCGACTCAGTATCTGTAATTAGAGTTCTGATGATTCTGGAGAGGTTACGTGAATACTTGAACATCTCCTAATATTGTTTTTCAACTGCATCAATCTTCGCTTTGGCCTCGTCTGCCCACCTTGAGGAAACAGGCTCGAGAGCGGGTAAGAAAGTCAGGTTTTCAAAGTAGTGTTCAGGAAATTCTTTCTCCAAATATGCCCACTTGACTTTAGCTTCAGCATCCAATGGTGGAGGTGCGCGATATGTTAGCTCAGTGTCCTTAGGATGAGCGGGCACGACGGTCGTATCATCCTTCCTAGGCGGCTTATCGGAAACCTTATGCTTGCCTCGCGAGTCGATATCCTTCGGCAGGCTCCTTTCCCTACTGCGTTTTTCTTGAGAAGAGGTTTGATCTTTTGACTGCGACGTGTTTTCTCCTCGACGGCCTTGGTAGCCTTTGTATCGTTCTGAATCCGACCGAACGGGGGAGCGAGAGCATGAGGTCCGCGATCGATAAGAGTCATGAGGCCTTTTATCTTCTCTACCTTGGCCTTCGCGACGATCATGCTCAATGTCAGAAGGGGGCCAGTCATGCTGCAACGAAGTTTCCAGATGTCATAATGAGAGCGAGACATTGTACCTGCGCAACAATGCAAATGGAATCCAGAGTCAGTATTCCCATAAGAAGTAAGTGCTGCGAAATGTGGTGCTATTGTGTTAAGTGCATCCTAAGTGGTGTTCCCCCTGACAAACCCGAGTTCGATGCCAGACTAGTGCGAGTGGGATCTTTGTCCTTAGCGGGAGTGGTCTCCTCTGAAGAAGTGAAAACTAAAGGATTTGTTCCAAAATCCTCTGAAGTGTAGATAGTCTCAGGTAAGGGGAGATCTCCTAAACCCTGAAATATAGGATCATCGGTACTAGGGGCATCTCCTTGGGAAGCATCTATTGGAGGTTCTTTGAGAGACGTCGATTTCTCCGGAGAGATGGCATCCTCGGGGACGATGTACCATTCTCGGTGTTATTCGGCCATGTTGGCCAGCTCATCGTCTTGAGTGGAAGATGGAGAAGGTAAAGTTCGAAGTGGCATTGTGGGAGTTTTCGAGCTCTCGCCCGTTTCTGGAATTACGTCCACCGGGGGGATGTATACATATGGACCTGACCCGTGACCTATGCTGCAGGTAATGGACAGCAACCCGTGAAGATGAAGATATTCATCCTTATGGACTTCATCGATAGTTGAAAACTTTTGGTCGCCATTGAGGAGCCGGTGCATCCGATCAAAGAACACTTGACCCGATATTTGTTTTGGATTATCAACTGCAAACAAAAAGAAAATGGATTAATATGGTGGCGTGGACTTTCAGAGTTAAGATTTAGAAAACCAGTGCTTTACTTGATTTTGTCCATCTCCTAGCACATCCCGGCTGTTGCCTTATATAAAACCATTCCAGCTTGGAATCGCCGGCCTTGGTGCTGAACGGTGCTGAAATTATTTTCCTTTTTGGGACATATTCGAAGTAAGAGAAAGAAGGAGTTTCTCGAGTCCGATGCTTGAAGTTATAAAAGAAATGAACGTCATCAAAAGTGAGCTATGTGCCTAAGATCTTGCGGTATGCTACATATAAGGTATACAGGTAAGCATAGGAATTGGGATGCAGCTGCATGGGGGCAATCCGCATCTGCCTTAGAAAGTCGACGACAAAAGGAGAAAACGGTGGAATAGCTCCAACCATGAACATCAATCGGGTGATTGCCATAAATCCCTCTGGAGGATTATGAGGACGGTCAGTTTTCGACGGCACCAGGGTATCTTTTTTCAGTATCCCGTGTTTTAGGCGTATTCGAGTAAGTCTGTCATTGTCAATCATCGATTCAACAAAATCTTGAGGTGATTCCAATAAGATGGCAGACTCAAATTCGTCAGGGGCTCAATCATCTCCAATCCCTCCTTCCTCTTCATAGCCTAGAGAAACTTCACTATCAGAAGGCGTTTCGCTGTTATGCGCTCCTACTTCATAATCTGAGCCCTCGTCTCCCTACTCGGAGTCTGAAGGAGAAGATATGTCATCGAGAGTATACTTCTCAGAAGTTCCTGCAATTTCTGTCTTCTTTGCTAATCTAGAAGAACGTCTCTTGGCCATGGTCACTAGACTATTGAAGAAACAATGACAAGGATTAGAGTAAAGTTACCCGTGTCCCCTGTATGTGCATGTTAACTAAAGTGTGTGCTACGTGTAACAAAGATGCAAAGCAAATACATGAAAGCATAATGTAAATGTCCAAGGAAGCAGTAATGTTCGGAACGGTTCTTGATATTTTTTTATGTTCGCAAGGCACTATCCTAACTGTACATTAAGTTGAAGATGGTGTTGAATGTTGATTTAGTTAGTCAAATAGATTCTTGCTCATTAAGTCATGTTGCTCCGGTTTGGTTCGGGTGCATGCGTGGGATCGGATCGGGGGGCAGAGCCTCCTCTTGGTTTGAAGAAAAATTGGCACCCGACAGGCAAGCTGGATCGGTTCGGAAAAAGCACTTGGAGCGGATCGGAGCGACTTAAGTGATCTTACCACTTTTCTCCTTATTTCTTGCTCCGATCCAGTCAAGTGAGCCCTCTCCCTCTTCTTTGCTTTCTAGTCCGTTCCGATCCGATCAAGCAAATTCAATTCCCATCTCCACTTCCACGCTTCTTTACCCGAACCGGTTCCCCATGCTCCTCCTTCCTCCTCCTTAACATCGAACCCACTTCCGTGCCAGGAGCCTCAATTGAAATTAAGTGCTCGTGTGTTCAAATAGTCAACGAAGGACCCTAACACTCTCCATTACTGCCTCGAGATGGCGATTGATGCCATTAACAACGATGGCAGAGGGTGGAAGGCGCCGCGATGTCAGAATTACGCAAATACCATGCTTATATCATTCGAATTAACCACAAATCCAAACTGAAAACAACTATAGCAAGGTGATTCGAGATTATAAGACTACCTATGTGTTGAATTCGGAGATTAAAACGAGAAGAGTTTCAGAGTTTTTAAAATTCTAGGGTTTGGATGTAAATTTCGCTGGAAAAGGATAATAAGAAAGGAAGAGGAAGAAGGAGACGAGGTGGGTACTTATATGAAGTCGCGGTGACTATTCGTATTCCTAGAATCCCTCAACCCGTTCGGACCGGAGGTCAAGCTCACCAAGGCCCTATGGCCTATTGATCCGCTAGAGGAAATCATTGGATCGATGCGTTTACTCGGTTGTGCTACAAGAGGAAACCCATTCGGATCGGAATCCGAACCGAAAGAGGCTTTGTACACTAATTTGACACGCGGGGTGAATTTGAGGAAAAATAAAGAAAAAGCTTACTTGGAAGAATCACTGGACGTTAAATAAAAGCTGTCAAAGTTGTTTGAAAATGAAGGAGGTAACTCATATCGATTATGGATATATATAAGTAGCAAAAGCCATGATGTTATGAAGCGACACGCTGCTACAAGTAGATCGAAGTGATCATTCAATGGTTCTAATTCGAAAGATGTTTTGTAAACCGCTTCGAAGCATACTTTATCTTAAATAAGAGTGTACTTCGAGGGGGAAAAATGTTAGCCTACTTTGTGAACTAGGCTACACAAAGAGGAAACAACGAAAAAGTCATCAGTCGTTTCGGATCGGATGAAGATAGCGCAGGAGGTAAGTAAAGACCAAGAATGATTCAGATCGGATCGGAATGGCATCAACATCATGAAGCAAGTGGCTTCGGCGGTTTGGATCGGAGGGACACTTCAGTGGCATGAGAAGAAGGCAAGCGATCAAAACGGTTCGGATCGGATGAATACGTCAGCAGCATCAGAGGACAACAAGTTGCATCATCGGATCGGATCGGAGGCCCCGATCCGAACCCCTTCTCCTATTCGAACCCGCAACCGTTCCTGCGCATATCTCCTAAAGACTCGGACAAGATCTGATCATTTCTCCCACGATTTTCTGCTGAACCAATGCGCTGTAGCCATCTTGGAGCTTCTGAACCCAACTCTCAAGGGATGGATGCCACGCCATTCCGAACTGGAGCCACTTCGAGGAGATTTTTCACCTATAAATACACCATTTGGAGGAACTTGAAGGGATCTTTTGGCAAATTCTCAGTCCATACTTCCTCCATAGCCGAATTCTACAATCATATTCGGATCAAAGTCATCTCTTAAAGTCCATTTTTGAGAGATTTGAGTGAGTTTATGCATTGTAATTGTGAGGTTGAGTGAGAATCATTGCTATATTTGTATTCAAATCATCGATCAAAAGAAAACAAAGTGGACGTAGGCTCGTTAATGCCGAACCACTATAAATTTTGTGTTCTTTACTACTTTTTGATTCTATTTCATTGAAATCATAACTAGTTTGGGTGTTAGAACCAATTTTTGGTCTAACACCCGGGAATAATTATTAGGGCTGTCAATGGGTCGTGTCGGGTCGGGTTCGGGACGGGTCAAGGTGGGTTCGGGTCAAATTTCAAACGGGTCAAGTCGACCCGTTTAACAAATGGGTCAGATATTGTCAACCCGAACCCGACTCGTTTGTAAACGGGTTGACCCGACCGGACCCGTCTAACCCGTTTATCTAATCGGGTCGGGTCGGGTCAACCCATTTGACCCATTGACCTGTTTAATTTAGAAGTTAAAACTTAAAATAGCGGCAAGTGGGAACACAACCCTAGGCTCTAGCAAGTATCAAGTTGCAACAAATAAATACTTAAAACTTTTTGAGGCAACAGCCTAGCAAGTAGCAATAAACAAATACCTGATCATCACGCATCAATGATTCAATATTCTAAAACAGTACAATTCTTAAAACTTTAAGGCAACATACAGTGCAATCATCAATTACAAACTAGCAATAAAGGAAACAAATAAACAATCATCAAATGGATCATACAAATTACAAATACAATACATGTAAAAGACAACTTGCAAGCAGTTTGATAGAAGATTCTCTGAAGCATTGGCACTTCGCAACATCTAAATTCTGCATGCATTGAAAACAGTGGTATTACTATTCATTTCTCTTGTGTACACTTCGCAACATCTAAATCCTCGGAATCGGAGTTGCTGCTTCTTTGTAGCAGCTAAAAAGCTGTCGCTTCTTTCCAGTAGCTAAAAAGCTGCCACTTCTTTGCAGCAGCTCGGAACTGCTGCAAAAAAGCAACAAGCAGTAGCTCCGAGCTCCTGTAAAGCAGCAGCAACTTAGAAGCTGTTGCTTCTTTGCAGCAGTTCGGAGTAGCAGCTTCTTAGCTGTTGCAAAGAAGCAGCAGGGCTGCTTCTTTGCAGCAGCTAAGAAGCTGCCACTTATGTGCAGCAACTAAGGAGCTGCTGCTTCTTTGCAACAAGAAATGTTTAGACCTCACTACTAAATGCTAATTATACAATTCGTATTTCACCAATTTTTACAAGTTTACAAGTATAATATTTACAACAAGAATTAAAGCCGCTCGATTCTTATATCATTACAAGTTTACAACAAGAAATTTTGGGACCGAATTCATATACCATTGCAATATTAAAGCCACTGTATAGTTTAAACAATTACACTAAATGAAATTACCTTCGCTGTGAGCCTGTGAGTGTCGACTCGAGAGTCGTGCTGCCTGTAAGTGTCAAATTGATTCGAGAGTCGTACTGCCTGTGTTGTTGCCTTGTAGTTGTCGATCTGATGCGTGATAGAGTCGAGCTCGAGAGAGAAAGTGGAAGAATCAAAGAAGTTGAAGTAGCGGCTTGGTAGAAAGAAGAACCCTAAAATTGGAAGTGGCGGCTTGGTATCCTAATTCCTAGAGCAAATTGTAAAATCCGTCGTAGACTCATAATTGGGAATGCGGCTGGGAATGTAATGTAAATGGTATCAATGTTTTAATATGTTGTGGCCCATTAGTCTTGAAGAATTAATGGACTGGGCTGGGGAATGAAAATGATTTTAATTTTTATACAGCTTGGCAATTGGGCTCGGTATCAATGTTTTATGTTAAACGTGTTAGGACATGTCGACCCACGGGTTTGCGCGTCAACCCGTAACCCACCCGTTTATTAAACGGGTCAGAGCGGGTTGACCCGAAAATGACCCGTTTATAAATGGGTCGGGTCGGGTTTTTTTCGTGCGGGTTACGAGTCGTGTTTCGGGTTGTGTATGAAATTGACGGCCCTAATAATTATGATGATTGACGCGTCATCATCAGCATTTATGTTCGAACTTCGAAAGTGGGATATCTATATATTCCTAATTGGCTGGTGTGAGAACCAAAACTAGACAGGGTTTATTGTTGTGAATTGGCATAAAAAATATGATTTTTGACAATGTATTAAAGTTATGTGTTTGAAATGTTAATCAACTAATTGACTGTTGGTTGTGTTGTATGATTATTAATTTAACTAATTAATAATATTGGAATAATCAAACCAACATGATAATGAGAGGTAAATTTAGGCCAAATCAAATCAAATACTTAACTGAGTTGAAATTTGTTTGAAATTGCATACATATACATATATATGTGTGAGCATGTCATAGCATGGAAGCTAAGAAGAGGAATAAAATTGTATGCCCGACAAATAAGTACATGTTTACTAATTTATTGAGTTTTGTGATTTTATGAGCCGATTGGCTTTTTCTTTTTCTCTTGGATTGGTGAGGGCCATGTGAGGCTAGTTGTGGTTTAAAAAGTCTCCTCGTAAAAAGGAGGTTATGGCGAAATTTTTCGAAAATTTAGGGTGTTAGCCAAATTTTAGAAAATTTTGAAAATTCTTAGAAACTGAAAAGTTGAAGAATGAAAGTTGAGTTGGTTAGTTAAACAACTTTCAGCTCCGTTCCTTTTCGAGGACAAAAAGATTTTAAGTATGGGAGATTATAATAACCCGGATTTTCAGAACCAATTTAAATTTTTTACTTAAGCAATTTTATGAATTTTGGATATTTAAAATGATTTACTTTAAATAATAACGACTAAAAATTTATTTAAATCGAAGTTAGAACGAATAAATTTATTTTAATTATATAACGAGCCTGAAATGGCGCGACAGTTTGAAAATTTGAATTCAAATTTCAACTGAATGTACATGATTCAAAATAAATCGGATTTCAGTCAAACCAGAAATATTTGAATCTGTTTAATTATATCTTTCTAATGAATGTGAAAAATCTAGATTTCATAACGGGAATAAAAAGTTATGTCCAGTTTAAAATTTAAAATATTCGCTATGGAATTTAATATAATATATAGCCCTTAAAAATAGCCATTTTTCATACGACCTCCGTTTTCGACAAAACCACTTTTGTTAGATCCAGAATGTCAAATTATTTCTAGATTCCAATTTTCATAATTTTTGGAATTGGTATATGAGCGCAGTAAATTTAAACGTGTTTGGTGCTTTCAGTTTGAATTTAATTGACTGGAAAGTGTCCGTTTTTCAAACGGTCTCCAAATTCGATAAAATTAGTTTTCTTAGGACCGTATCGTCAAAACATAGCTAGAATTATTTTTTGGGAAATTTTGGAGTCAGTAGGTGGCCCCGTTATAAAATGTACGTTGAAATCAATTTTGAACGTTGTATTAAATTATATTTTAATTTAACGAGAAAAACTGAGCGAAACAGTCGAATTGGCTTACGGGACATATCCCATTGCGTTCGGAATGGGGGTAATTAGATAGGGACGACAGTCGTTGGGTTCGATTTGGAGTTCGAAAGAAAAAGTAACTTCATGGAAATAAATTAATATAAATATATATATATATGAAGAAAAGGTCAACCCCCTTTTTTATCTCAGTCTTTCAAACGAGATGTAGAAAAAAAACAAAACAACAAAAAAATAATGATAGTGCCACCCTCTAGCCACGCCGCCACCACCGTTCTTCTCCCAGGCCGGCCGCCCCTGGGACAAGACCGCCATACCCTCCCCTTCGTGCCACCTCCTCCTTCCCTTTTTCTCCAAATCGAAACCACCAAAGCCCCCATAGCCGAAAACCGCCGTCATGGGCCCAACGTGTAACGACCCGCATTCTACGCATCGCAGGATCATAGAATACTTATTTCTTTCACATACGAATTTGTATGGTCATGTAACTTTGGCAGACGACTATTGGAGTCATTTCCCATCTTCATGATTTTTTCCGATTTTTAAATGACTATTTTGCCCCTAGCTGATCTTATTATGGCCATAACTTTTGATTGGAAAGGAGTTTTGACCTGAAACCACTTCCATTGGCTCCGGATGATGGTTTACCTTTCTGTAGAGTGGTTACATGTGAAAAACGGACTTAACGTTTGCGAGATATGGCTGAAACAAGGTTTGAAGGGCGAAAAACTGCTTAACTGGGCTTAATTGGGTAATTAACAGCTACGCCCAATGGGGGATTTCGGGATTAGGGGTATATAGGGGCTGATTAGGGTCAGAAAACATTTCTTTCAGCCGCCACTTTCATTCTTAGAACCCTAGCAATGGCCTCCAACACCCGAATCAACTTCTAATCAAGTTTTGGCTTAATCAACATCAAATCAAGGCGGTTTAGCACACAAATCGAGGTAGAGCTGTTGTATTGTATTGGTATTCGCGCCCAAATCAGTGGAGTTTCAGATTTGTTATTTTATTTGTGGCTAAGGTGAGTGATTTGCATAGTTCCTCACTAATTATGGTTAATTAAGAGTAATTAGTGATAATTAGCGAATTTATACATGTTAAAAATCTGGGAAAATATTTATAAAATTTGAAATGATGTCTTAAGCCTCTGTTAGAAAGTTTGGATAATTTGGTTAAGTTTTGCTAATCATATCATTAGTTATGCTTAAACATGATTAAGGAAAAATAAGGGTTTTTGGCTATGTTTGATCCAATTTACATGCTATGGTTATTGTTTTGATGCTTATGGTCGATTCTCTATGTTGCTATGACTGTGTGGTATGCTTTGTGATTGATTAGAACTGTTATAATGGTCGAAAACGCGGTCGTATAGCGTAAAACAATCGCTGGAAAAGTTGTAGGAAAATGTGCAGGGTTTCGGATCGGATCGGGATAGGGGGCTCGGACCCGATGGTGGACTGGGCAGAGAAACCGAACCAGATCGGAACTTTGCACTAAAGGAGACTTGGCAAGGAAGGCCATTTGCATAAAAGCTGGAGTTGGGCTTGGATGAGGAACAAGGAAGGGGCTGCGGATCGGATCTGAGAAGAGGAGATGGAGCAACGGATGATATCGGGTGGTCATAACCGAACCGAACCAGAGCTGAAGGATCGAACCGAATAGTGGATAGGCGCTATAGTTCCGAACCGAACCAAGCAAGTGTGAGTGGACCGAACCGAGGAGGAATGGAGCACTGATCAAGGCATGGGCTAGGATCACCGAAGCGAACCGGGTTGGGAGTACCGAACCGAACCAGATGTATACTTTTACTTCACCGTGACGACTTCTTCTGAAGACCAACTCCAATTCGACCAAAAACCCAAGATGCAAAGGAAGACCAAATGAGAAGTAGAACTCAGGATCCAGATGGGAACCAACGAGTCGACTTCATGATTGGGCTTTGCTGCGGGACGTGTGCTAAGGGGTTGTCGATGTCTATAACTTTGGATCACTATATGTGGGAGGTACGTGGACGGATTTAGGGCCACAGTGGCATAGGTATGACTAGTGGGCTATAGACCAATGAAGTGGAGTCATTTGAAAAGGTTTGGTCATGATCTAATGGGATAAGCTTAGTAGTAGTTGTTGTTGTACAAGTCGAACTCCGTCACTACTTCGATGGGTCTAGTGATTGACAGTGGTGGACATTGTATGCTTTACGCACTGAGTGAGAGATGTGAGGATGGTTGCTATGGTTGATTTTTTTGCCATCATTATGACATGCATGCCTCCACCCCCCGTTACCTTTACACCATCTATCCAGTGGCACCTTAGAGTATTGTACGGTATGTAGTGCTAAATCTGTGGTTGCAGGTTCAGGTATGGTTTTGTATACCTGTTATTGTTCTGTTTTGCTGCTTATCACTCATACCAGACTTTTTGTCTGACCCAGAGTTTTATGTCTCTTCTTATTACTCTGGGTGCTCTCACGAGCAGACTAGAGACAGGTTAGCTGGTAATGCACGAGTAGCTGTACCGGAGACGAGCAGGAGGCTTCCACGTATGATATATAGATATTCTCCCTGTGTCGCTGTCGGTCACTACTTTGGGCATTAGTAGTGTACCCTTTTCTTTCTTTCTTTTACTTTAGAGACAGTTTTAAAGTTGTAATAATGATGATGTGGAGCATAAGATGTATTTGGATTTTCCGCTGCTACGATGTTTAGTTTTCAGCTTATGCACTATCTCGCCTGTTTTATGTCAAGTATGTTGTTATTATATTTTATCCCATGTGCTGTGAGACATTCTACAGGTATTAGATTAGTTCACTCTCTTCTTTCCTTTCTTTGGCGACCGTTCTGTGCTAGTCGGGCATGTGTACAGCGCACTTTCTGAGGAAATGCCGACTGGTACGGGGCGGGCCGTCACACTTGGTATCAGAGCTCTATTTTGCGTAATTAACCTAGGGAAAGACACCAAGGAGAGATAATACGTATATTAGAGCGCATATTTGTGATAATTTTGGTTTTTAAAAGCTATATATATACTATTAGTATAGTTAAGGATAAAGTCGCACTGCACTGGCACCACTATGGAGATGGCTAATCGTTTTCTCTTTACAGATTGAACGATGAGCCGATATGCAACGGGTACCGTAGAGGAGCCAATAATGGGTGTGTTGCTGATATGAGGACGATGTTTACTGACCTCATGAGAGATATGCTTAGGGATGTGCAGAGGGCAGATCCCAATGCTGGTAATGGAGGTGGTCCAATAGTGCAGGCGCCTAGGGCCGATTTCGCCAAGCTGAACAAGGATTATACTAGTCTTGGTGGGAAGCCGTTCCATGGAATGGAGCCGGCTACGGATGTTCAGGACTGGTTGGATAGCTGCGAGCGTATCTTCGAAGATTTGGGTATCGAGGATGCGATAAAGAGAAGGCTAGCATCCTGTCAGCTGCAAGGACGGGCAATGAATTGGTGGAATGCTATAAAGGCAGCTACTCCCGAGGATCAGATTACTTGGGATCAGTTTAAGGTTCGCTTTAGCGATAAGTTCATTCCAGCTGCTCAGAAGTCAGTACTGTTTAAGAAATTCTTGGAACTCAAGCAGAATGGCAGAGCTATCTCAGAATATATTGCCGAATTCGACACTTTGTCGAAATATGGGTTATCCCTAATAGATACTGCCGAGAAGAAGAACGAGAAGTTCATAACTGGCTTGGATCAGTACTTGGGGGAAAGACTTATTAAGCACGTCGATGAGACGTTTGAATCGATTATGGGGAAAGCATTGAGGTCAGAGAGTCTTTATCCTAAGTCGAAGACTGAGGTTGCATCTGCAGAGGAGCCAAAGCCGCAAGCAAGTGGTGGAGGCAAGAATGGTTCTCAGAATAAGAGGAAGCAGAACCAGAATAAGGATGGCCAGAAGAAGAAGAAAGATGTTGAGTGTTTTAGCTGTGGTAAGAAGGGCCATTATGCTAGTAATTGTCGGGCCAAGCCAGCGGATAGGAAGTGCTTCAACTGTGGCCAAGTGGGGCATCACAAGGACAAGTGTCCGCAACCCCCTAAAGAAAAGCAGATGGTGAAAGCATATGCCCTTAATGCTATTCCTTCTTCGTCGAATGCCCCAACTGCGGTGGAGAAGGGAAAGAATGTCGTTATTCAAGGTATGCTTTCTGTTTATGATGTTCCTGTTCGAGTATTGTTTGATACCAGAGCTTCCAGTTCCTTCATATCTAGTGACCTGGTAGATAGGTTGGGATTGGAGCCCGAGATCGTCGATAGACCTTTAGTAGTAACAAACCCGATTGGTGGTTCGACTAACCTTAGCACGATTTGTCGTAATGTGGTCTTATCGAGTCATGGATGCATGTTTGTTTGTGATTGCTTTATTTTGGGCTTTACTGAGTTTTGCATTATTTTGGGAGTCGTTGGCTCCAAAGATACGGGGTGGTGGTAGACTGTGAGGGCTTTTTGGTGACAGCTAGAGCGGATGATGGGCAGAGGGTAGTGTTTGGTGGTCTACCTAGTGATGGGTTAATGGCTAGTTTTCTAAATTCCCTCGACATCCCGCATAGTGAGTTAACAGGTTTGCCTGTGGTTGGCCAGTATCCGGACATCTTCGAGGAAGTGACCGGGCTTCCACAACACCGAGAGATTGAGTTCCGTATTGATTTAGTGAAAAATGCCAGACCTATAGTGATGCCACTTTGTCATATGGTACCAAGGGAGTAGCGAAGCTCGTGGTGCAAGTCGGCGATCTTTTGAAGAAGGGATTTATCAGAAGGAGTGTTTCTGAATGGGGAGCACCAATTGTGTTTGCTACCAAAGCGGATGGTTCCCTTCGATTGTGTGTGGACTACCACGAATTGAATAAAGTGATGAGGAAGAATAAGTATCCTCTACCACGGATAGATGATTTGTTTGATCAGTTGAGTGGCGCGAGTGTATTCTCCTAGTTGGATCTCGCGACAGGTTTTCATCAACTTAGGGTGGAAGCTGAGAGTATAGCTAAAACGGCATTTCGGACGCCGTCTGGATTTTATGAATGGTTGGTCATGCCATTTGTGTTGACCAATGCACCAACATATTTTGTGGATCTTATTAATAGAGTATTCTGAGATCAATTGAATAAGTTTGTTCTTGTGTTCATAGACAACATACTTGTTTATTCGAGGACAGAGGAAGAGCACAAGGAACATTTAAGAATAGTGATGGAGGTGTTGAGAAAACACCAATTGAAAGAAAAGTTTTCTAAGTGTCACTTCTGGAGGAGGGAAGTGAGATTCTTGGGTCATGTTGTTTTAGAAAATGGTATCGTCGTGGACCCTACGAAGGTGGCTATGGTACAAGATTGGTCTACGCCCAAGAATGCAATAGACATAAGAAGTTTCTTGGGGTTAGCTGGATATTATCGTAAGTTTATCCAAGACTTCTACAAGATAGCAGCACCGTTGACTCAGTTGACCAAGAAGAATCAAGCTTTCGTCCGGGACGAAAAGTGCGAGAATGCATTCAAGAACCTAAAGGAAAAGTTGACATGTGCACCAGTGTTAGTCATTCCTAAGGGGAATGAAGCGATGACAGTATATATGGATGCATGTGGCACAGGGAGAGGAGCTGTATTGATGCAAGGAGGTAAGGTTGTAGCTTATGCAAGTCGGCAATTGAAACCGCACGAAAGAAGATACCCTACCCATGATTTGGAATTAGCAGCGATCGTATTCGCATTGAAGATGTGGAGACATTATCTCTTGGGAGAAAGATTCGAGTTGTTTACCGATCATAAATCGTTAAAGTATCTCTTCTCTCAGAAGAATCTAAATCTCTGACAGCAAAGATGGTTAGAATTCTTGGCTTCCTATGATTTTGATATCGCATACACATCAGGAAAGGGCAATGTGGTAGCTGATGCATTGAGTAGAAGACATGCCTATTTAGGGGCTATGTTTCTTGAATGGAAGCAACTGGAGTACATCGCTGGGTTTGATTTCAGACCAAAGTGCGAGTTGGATCCAGAAATGTTAGCAAGTTTGATGATCAGACCCACTTTGATTGAGCGGATTGGTTCCAGTCAGAGGGACGATCCTAACCTACTGGAAATTGTCTCAAAGTTAGAGATGGGAATCGACGAAGACATGAACAAGTATGGGCTTGATCGAGATGGATGGCTTAGAAAGAATGGAAGACTAGTTGTACCCAATGTCAATGGATTGAGAGATGAAGTGCTTAGAGAATGTCATCACTCAAAACTGACTATACACCCTGGTGGTAACAAGATGTATCGAGACATGAAGCAGACCTACTACTAGGAAGGGATAAAAAAGAGACATTGGGACGTTTATATCCAAATGCATGAATTGCCAGCTAGTTAAAGCTGAGCAAAAGAAGCCTAGTGGCTTGTTGCAACCATTAGAAATTCCAGAATGGAAATGGGAACAAGTGTCAATGGATTTCATTGATGGGTTACCAAGGACTAGATTGGGCCATGATAGCATTTGGGTGATTATGGACCGATTGACTAAGAGTGCAAGGTTTATACCCGTCAAATCAAATAGGACGACAGCTAAGTTAGCGGAACTGTATATAAAGTGGGTAGTAAGATTTCATGGAATACCCAAAGGCATTGTGAGTGGCCGAGATCCGTTGTTCACTAGTGGATTTTGGAAGAGCTTACAAGAGGCGTTAGGATCATAATTACATCTCAGTACCACTTATCATACTCAAACCGATGGATAGACAGAGAGGGTGAATCGAGTGTTAGAAGATCTCTTGAGAGCTTGCATATTGGATTTTGGTGGATCATGGGATGACCATCAGCATCTAGTAGAGTTTTCATATAATAATAGTTATCAATCGAGTATCGGTATGGCTCCATTTGAAGCTTTGTACGGAAGACCGTGCAACTCACCGTCATGTTGGTTAGAGGCCGGTGAGAAATATGTGCTTGGACCAGAAGTAATAAGGGAAACATCAGACAAGATCAAGGTTATACAACAGCGATTGAAGGCTGCCCAAGATAGGCAGAAAAGTTATGCTGATAAGAGGAGAAGAGAATTAAAGTTCTCCATTGGCGACTTGGTGTTTTTCAAGATTCCTCCGTTGAAGAGCGTGATACGATTTGGCAGGAGAGGCAAGTTAGCACCAAGATTTGTTGGTCCATTCCCAGTTCTTGAGCAAATTGGGAATTTGGCATACAAAGTTGAATTACCAGAGAAGATGGCAAGAGTTCACAACGTATTTCATGTTTCCCAGTTAAGGAAGTTCGTACACGACCCAGATGTGACTATTTCACCTGATCAGTTGGATGATATCGAAGTTGAACCCGAGGCGGCTGGGAACCGCAGGCATATGCGTATTGTTGGGAACGATACAAAGCAGCTTCGAAGGAAGGCGGTGAAATTGGCCAAAGTTCAGTGGGGGCGAGGATGAGAATGGCGGTACTTGGGAGACAGAGGAGAGCATTAGGAAGACGTATCCAGAACTCTTCGCCTAGTAAGATTTTAGTTTCGATTTAGTGTTTCTGCATGCTAGGATAGGCTTGTTTTATTTGTTTTGCATGTTTGATTGTTGTATATGATTGGTAGGCATGCGGGATCTTTTGTATGTTTTGTGTTAAGGAATTTCGGGGACGAAATTTCTTAAAGGGGAGAGTGTAACGACCCGCATTCTACGCATCGCAGGATCATAGAATATTTATTTCTTTCACATACGAAGTCGTATGGTCATGTAACTTTGGGAGACGACCATTGGAGTCATTTCCCATGTTCATGATTTTTTCCGATTTTTAAATGACTATTTTGCCCCTAGCTGATCTTGTTCTGGCCATAACTTTTGATTGGAAAGGAGTTTTGACCTGAAACCACTTCCATTGGCTCCGAATGATGGTTTAACTTTTCGTAGAGTGGTTACATGTGAAAAACGGACATACCGTTTGAGAGATGTGGCTGAAACAAGGTTTGTAGGGCGAAAAACTGCTTAACTGGGCTTAATTGGGTAACTAACAGCTAGGCCCAATGGGGGATTTCGGGATTAGGGGTATATAGGGGTTGATTAGGGTTAGAAAACATTTCTTTCAGCCGCCACTTTCATTCTTGGAACCCTAGCAATGGCCTTCAACACCCGGATCAACTTCTAATCACTTTCTAATCAAGTTTTGGCTTAATCAACATCAAATCAAGGCAGTTTAGCACACAAATCGAGGTAGAGCTGCTGTGTTGTATTGGTATTCACGCCCAAATCAGTGGAGTTTCAGATTTGGTATTTTATTTGTGGCTAAGGTGAGTGATTTGCATAGTTCCTCACTAATTATGGTTAATTAAGAGTAATTAGTGATAATTAGCGAATTTATACATGTTAAAAATCTGGAAAAATATTTATAAATTTTGAAATGATGTCTTAAGCCTCTGTTAGAAAGTTTGGATAATTTGGTTAAGTTTTGCTAATTATATCATTAGTTATGCTTAAACATGATTAAGGGAAAATAAGGGTTTTTGGCTATGTTTGATCCAATTTACATGCTGTGGTTGTTGTTTTGATGTTTATGGTTGATTCTCTATGTTGCTATGACTGTGTGGTATGCTTTGTGATTGATTAGAACTGTTAGAATGGTCGAAAACGCGGTCGTACGGCATAAAACAATCTTTGGAAAAGTTGCAGGAAAATGTACAGGGTTTCAGATCGGATCGGGATAGGGGGCTCGGATCGGATGGTGGACTGGGCAGAAAAACCGAACCAGATCGGAACTTTGCACTAAAGGAGACTTGGCAAGAAGGAAGGCCATTTGCATAAAAGCTGGAGTTGGGTTCGGATGGGGAACAAGGAAGGGGCTGCGGATCGTATCTGAGAAGAGGAGATGGAGCAACAGATGGGATCGGGTGGTCATAACGGAACCGAACCAGAGCTGGAGGACCAAACCGAAAAGAGGATAGGCGCTATAGTTCCGAACCAAACCAAGCAAGTGTGAGTGGACTGAACCGAGGAGGAATGGAGCACTGATCAAGGCATTGGCTAGGACCACCGAACCGGGTCGGGAGTACCGAACCGAACCAGATGTATACTTTTACTTCACCGTGACGACTTCTTCTGAAGACCATCTCCAATTCGACCAAAAATCCGAAATGCAAAGGAAGTCCAAATGAAAAGTAGAACTCAGGATCCAGATGGGAACCAACGAGTCGACTTCGTGATTGGGCTTTGCTGCGAGATGTGTGCTAAGTGGTTGTCGATGTCTATAACTTTGGATCACTATGTATAGGAGGTACGTGGACGGATTCAGGGCCACAGTGGCCTAGGTACAACTAGTGGGCTATAGACCAATGAAGTGGGGTCATTTGAAAAGGTTTGGTCATGATCCCATGGGATAAGCTTGGTAATAGCAGTAGTTGTACAAGTCGAACTCCGTCACTACTTCGATGGGTCTAATGATTGACAGTGGTGGACATCGTATGCTTTACGCACTGAGTGAGAGATGTGAGGATGGTTGCTTTGTTTGCCATCATTATGACATGCACACCCCCACCCCCCGTTATCTTTACACCATCTGTTCAGTGACACCTTAGAGTAATGTATGGTATGTAGTGCTAACTCTTTGGTTGCAGGTCCAGGTTCAGGTATGGTTTAGTATACCTGTTATTCTTCTGTTTTGTTGTTTATCGCTCATACCAGACTTTTTATCTGACCCAGAGTTTTATGTCTCTTCTTATTACTCTAGGTACTCTCACGAGCAGACTAGAGACTGGTTAGCTGGTAATGCACGAGTATCTGTACCGGAGACGAGCAGGAGGCTTCCACGTATGATATATAGATATTCTACCTGTGTCACTGTTGATCACTACTTTGGGCATTAGTAGTGTACCCTTTTCTTTCTTTCTTTTACTTTAGAGACAGTTTTAAAGTTGTAATAATGATGATGTGGAACATAAGCTGTATTTGGATTTTCTGCTACTATGATGTTTAGTTTTCAGCTTATGCACTGTCTCGCCTGTTTTGTGTCAAGTATGTTGTTATTATATTTTATCCCATGCGCTGTGAGACATTCTACAGGTTTTTGATTAGTTCATTCTCTTCTTTCCTTTCTTTGGCGACCATTCTGTGCTAGTCGGGCATGTGTACAGCGCACTTTCGGAGGAAATGCCGACTGGTGCGGGGCGGGCCGTCACACAGCGCCACCACCCGCCACCCCTTGCCGCCTCCCATTGACCAGCGCCGCCCCTCAGCACCACCAGTGCGTCCCCTTCCTTTCTCCCTCTCTCGCCTTCTTCCTCCTTAAAGCTATAGCCCCAAAATCAGTCCAACCCCGCCGCCATGGCCAAATCCTAGCCACCGCGCGAGCCACCTTGAGAGCAAAGCCACTGTGACGGTCGACGTGAGGTGCAACAACCTCCTCCTCCTTTGAAGATTCGACTTTTATCAAAGAAAGTGAGTTTTTGTTTTTATTTTTATTTTATATAAATGAAACCGTTTTAAAGATATGATTATTTTGTATAAATGAAATCATTATAAAAATATGATTTTTAATAATATAAAGATATGATTTTGAATACTATAAAAATATGATTTTTATATATATAATAGCATTATAAAAATTTGATTTTTATATATATAATAGTGAGATAAAAATGTGATTTTTATACATATGATGTAGCGGTATAAAAATGTGATTTTTTATGATGTAAAACCATGATTTTTATCATATAAAGAAAATATTTTTAGAAAGATAAAAATAAGGTTATATATATATATATATGTATGTATGTATGTATGTATGTAGCATTATTAAAAATGTGATTCTTAAAATGTAAATAGCGTTGTTTAAAAAGTTTAAAAATATGATTTTTTAATATAAATTTTGTGAAACGGATTGCGTTGGAATCAGAACAGCGAATCTAAACGACAATAAGGCACGGCGGAGTGGATCCCAAAGGTGAGAACTTCTCACTCTAATTTTGTTTACAGTTAAATATATACTAGGGTGCAGACGGTGCTTAGTAGCACCCGACACCTTTGATTTAAACCATGAATGTTTGGTTGTTTGTTTAGAATGATTTATTTGTTTGAATTGGGTTTGGGATGTGAAAGGAATTGATTGAATTGGTTTGTGTATGGCGCGAGCCAGTGTTAGGCGAGGGATAAGGCTAGACCTTATTCCGGTTCTAGTATCATGCCGTTATGCTGCCAAAATTTTCTAAAATATGTTAGAACAATAAAAATATCATTTTTATTGTATAAATGAACTATATAAAATATTCATGTCTTGAAATAAATATTTTATCGTTAAAAATATAAATTTTATTGGGTATATGAACGAAAATAAATATTCATTTACAAATCGGGTGATTTGTTCATGTACACTCATTTGACTGATATTGATTGGGACGATATATTTTACACATCGCCCAACTGCACAAATAAAATCTGTGAGTGTTGATTTAAACCCTACACGGGTATTGGGATGATATTTGACATACACTAATCCCAATTGTTTAATTGTATGTCAATCGATTGGTTGACAGACTGTTGTAAGCGTTAATTATTTATATTTAATGCTTATGCAGTTGTGTATTGCACTCTGAATGATGATTGATTGTTTATCATTGTTGTTGTATACATATGATGTATGAAATCCATATGAATAACATTATATGCTAATTGACTATGTATAATTCCAATTCGGAAAGAACGAATATTTTAAAATAACGAATATTTTAAAATAAGGAAAATTTTAAAATAATAATCAATAAAGGATTAAAATCTGATTTTGATGTCCTATTTTGGATGGACACGAAAAATAATGAAATATGTGAAGCCGTATTGTTTAGATATGCACCATTTTCACGCGAACGATATTTATATCGATTTTATTCATTTTCAGAATGAATATTAAAAAGGAAATGATCTCAAAATATGATATTTTGAAAATATTATCATTTTAATATTATAATGATATAAAATATTCAATTTGATTTAAAATTGAAAATGAAGTTGGAATCATTTTTAAAACGATTTATAAAATACCTTTTAAATGGAAATCGATGAAATATATATATTATATATATATAATGGTCTGAATAGAACGCGTTGCGCCGTGACCGAACGGGAATTTTGACCATTGACTTCGAGTTGACATTACGGGAGATTCGACCATCGGATTCTCCTAAAACTAGAACTGTTAGGTTCGTATCGAAAAGAGCTTTCGAAAGAATATAAGAGATTTGAAATCTGACGATTGAATTTGGAATTATGTCCAAATCAAATTTGGTAAAGGTCGTTGTAAGTGCATTTCGACGACCGTTAATGGAAATCGACTGAAAGTGCCTTAATAAAATTATTAAAAATAGTACTAATTTGCGTAAAATCAAAAAAATGATTTGGAAAGAATATGGATAAAAAAGTTTATATTTCGTAAGATAAAAATATATTTTTATCAAAATGAACTAGTTATTAACAAGAAAGATAATCCAATATTTTAAAGAAATAAAAACGGATTCGAAATGGTTTTAAAGTAACCAGAATTTTCCAATGAATACATTGGAATGGAAATAATCTTCGGAATATTTCGATATTGGATTCTGTGGTTATACAGATATTGTTATGGGAATTTGGAAGATACAGATATCGTTATTCCCAATACGATATCCGTTAGTTTCAGAATATGATATTGAATATAAGCCGATATAATTTCTATTCAGAGACATGTATTTAATATTAAATTGAATTTTGGGTTTGTCGTCAATGTTGTCTTCATTAACACTGTTCTTAAACCCAGTGAGAAAAGAATAAATCTTTTAAATAAGATTTAGAGAAGTTTTCCAATTAATTGATATTTAATTGGAATTGAATTGAAATTAGATTTTTGGATTTATCGTGAACTGTGTTTTAAATAACACTTGTTCTTTAACCCGATTAACAGTGAAATGTGATTTGGAATTTGTAAATCTTTTATTAAGAATTAAAGGAAATTTTCCAAAGTAAAGTTTTCCGATTTAATAAAATAAACTGGAATGGAATGGAATTCAATTTAGTAATAATCGAAGTGAGCTTCTATGGAGGAAGACTGTTAATATATATGGAATTTAAGAGGATTTGTCATTATTCCATTTATATTATTAGTCGAATACGGAAACTGATATTGATTATTGATCTGTTTTCCATGAAGATTCCATTATTAACAGAATGTGATTTTGGGTTTATCGTGAATTGTGTTTTAAATGACATTATTTCTTTAACCCGGTAAAGACAGTATTACATGTCTAACATTGTATTTCGAACTGTATTCGTTGATCTCTGCTAAATATATATATATATATATATATGTTTGGTGGTGGAGAATTTATTCTCTTGCTTAACACCCTTCTCTGAGACGTATGAGCTTAGAGGTTATATATCGATAGAAATCAATGGTACGTTGTAGATTGTCGATGCGGCATGTTTGAATTCCCAAAGTTAAATAATCATTATTATTGATTTTTGGGAAGATTAAAAATAAATGGAGTTTTAATGAGTCTTTAATTAGATTGAACTGTGAATATGATAATTTAAATTATCATATTTGGGAAATGATCGAGAATGGAGTATCACCAGTTTTGCTTCAAGCGATAGTTAAATCTTTAAATAGATTTGAACGGGAAATGATAATTATTTTTTATCAATAACACAGTGGTGTTAGATATGGAGTATCACCAGTTTTTCTCCATGGGATGAATAGGTTGGGATTGGGATAATAAAAGAAATGATTACTTCGGTAAGGTGCACAAATCCTAACTAGTTTGGATAAACCTTAATTTGGTTTTAATTGATATCCAAAGGAAGATTAAAGAAAAATTTAAATAATTTACCTTTGATAAAATTAATGGGAACCTTACCCTAATGATGTGAATATTTGAACAAAAGAATATTCTGAATTGGAATGAGGCGTATGTTGTGTTTGCGTAGCACTTGATTATAATATACGCGAGTTATTCGAAAAAGTCGGGTCTATATCCATTTTGAATGACTGATTCGACGATAAGTCGACGATGAAGACGGCGGTTGAAGACCAGAGGTCTTCACATCATATGGATGATTACTGATGTCTTGATTGGGCTATACACCCACGACAAGGTAATAAGTGGTGATCGTCCAGACGTACTTGGAGATCGACCGGATATGCGAGGACCTCTCTCCTATATTGGACATATGGGATGAGGAATAAGGTGCTTCTGGTTTCGTTCAGACCCAGAACGAAATTATAAATGGATGTGTGTCTGACATTGAATTTTATTCTAAGTTGATTGATCTTTATTAAATATATATCTGTTTGGTGGTGGATAATTTATTCTCTTGCTTAACGCCCTTCTCTGAGACGTACAAGCTCAGAGGTTACATATCGATAGACATCAGTTGCATGGCGTGAATTGCCTATGCGGCATGCTGAGACGCAAATGATCAAGGCTTCTATTGAAAAGCAAAGTCTTGTGGTTGATGATCAAAGCACAGCCTTAAAGGGCATAGCTTTGTTTATAGCATTAATTCGCGAGCCTCACACCTCGGTATGAGTCAAAAACGGGAAAATGGAACCAAGGAGTGCGTGACGTTTCCTTCTAACTATGGGTGGGGTCATGGTATGGAGCCCAGGCATTTATTATATTTTTACCTATGTGGATGATGGATAGCAAGGCGCCTCAGATATATCGGTTACTACGGAGCCGATGGATAGGTCCTATAGGACCGGGAAACGTGTGTTCAGGAATAACTAATCCTCAACATAAGGGAGGACCGACCTTGGAGGATCCAAGGGTTGCCCAAAGTGTGTAACCCTAAGGCATTTGCCAGAGTGTCTCGAAGCTGGTGAGGAGTACATCCCTTGCCTCGACTCATGACATAAATCCAATTTCCAATACATGACTTTTCGGTTTTAGTTGTAAACCTATATGGCGACATAGTAGCATGGGATACTATGCCATCTACAATTGATACATTTGTATTTGAAGTTGTTTGATACGCTATATATACTTATAGCAATATCAAAATGATTTGTTTTAAATGTACCAACATGTTTGGCTATTATAAAGTAAAACTCTATCCTTCGGCTTGCGTTGCATTGTGTGATGGGACCAGAATCTTATAATAGCTTCACTTTTCCAAAAAGCATTGCGTTGTTTGTTATATGCACTGGTATTCATGGGAGGAAACACGTTCCGTGTTATACGGCGTGGTCCCTTGATATACCTAACTTTAAAATCAAATTAATACTTGTTTTAGTTCTCACACCAGTCACATGACTGACCTGGAGTTTATTGTTTTAACCTAAATTCTGGGTTCCCCTATTTTCCACATGGGCATCTAGTAGTTGGGTTTCTGCAGATGTTATATTCACAGGATCCTAGATTTACAGCTGGAACAATACTCGGAAAGCTCTGTATCCGTGTATTTCATTTAGTTGTGTTATGTATTATTTTTCTGCTGCATTGTAATTTTAAATCTCTGATATTTATCAAATGTATATTATTTATTCATACTCTGTTATATTCTTGTACTCTGATGTAATTTTTGTAATAAGCAATGAAATGTTCTTCTATTTGCGTTCTGATTTGTCGTGTTCTCAACTCAATCCGAGCTTTCCCGTAAGGGTGAGTTTGGGTCATTTCACTCAAGGTGCTTCCTTTCCAAAAACATCGCTCCCAAACATGCATGTCTTTGACTTAACGCATCAGCCACTGCGTTACCTTTACCAAGAGTTGGCTATTTCAAAATCATACGTTGCCAAAAACTCTAACCACCATTGTTGCAGAAGATTCAAATCCTTTAGGGAGTAAAGGTTCTTCAATGACTTATGATCCGTAAACAACTCGAATCGAACTTCCAACAAGTAATGTCTCCACATCTTTAGAGCAAACACGATCGTTGCTTACTCCAAATCATGAGTTGGATATTTCCTTTTGTGTTGCTTCAGTTGTCGACTTGCATAGGCTACAACTCTATCCTTTTGAATCAACACTGCTCCAAGTCCAGTACCACATGCATTGGTGTATACCACTATTTCCTTATTCCCACTTAGAATCGTCAAAACAGAAGCACTTGTCAGTCTCTCTTTCAGGATTCCAAAAGCTTTCTCACACTTCGCACCCTATGTGAACACTTGATTCTTGTAACATACCTCTTTTCGTCCGCTTTAAATCGGTAATTAAACCATTTTAAATCGTACGAAACGACAGAATGTTATTAGCTTCTGAGGTAAATGGAATAAATCACAGAATCACATATCACAGACACAGAGCAATATAATATCTTGCAGCGGAAAATACATAATACAATAGTAGTTCATGAAGCTACTAAATAAAATTTTACAACAGAGTTTACATAAAACAACACGGCGAAAGTCTAATATAAAGAATTTCTAATACATAAATAAAATGATAACTGTTTGAAACAGAAATGACAAGAAATAGCTGAACTAGAACAACTGAATATGTAGATATAGGTGAGCAGATCCAATATAAACTTCAAACTCCAAGGAAAAATCTCGAAAGTTGTAGTACTCGATCTGACCCGAGTAATAATGCAAAAACAAAACAATTTGGATCAAGACTAACATTCTCATGGAAGTAAATCAAATAAAATGAAATGTTCAGTGAAATGTAATCAGTAACTCAAAGGATGTTTGGGATCACCATCCTCTAAGGATCCATTAAACTAATATCATATAATATAATACGCTATTATAATAGTGTCTACGGAAAATATAAAATATTAAAATAGTGTAAGCAGGATTAGCATTATTACCCTTTCACCGTTTATAATACCGTAGTCTATACATATACCGTAAAGTCCATAGTAACATAGTAGCTATCAGAGGGAACTCCATAGGTACGGTACAAATAAAAATCGTTGGGGCTTGATCGGGATATTATGACAAGGCACACGAGGAATACCCATGGTACGATTCTTCCAATGCATGCCCGTGACCGGTGGTAGCGCATAGCCGCGACTACCGCCCATCTCGAAACACACTCCAAAATCAAAGGTGCACCTATCAAATCACAAAGTAATAGATATAGGTTCGAGGAAGTGTGTCTGGTAGGAGGTGCTACCTCACTTAATCACGGTATAACACCTGTTTTAGTCATTTTAATTATGACCCAAAGGTTAAGGCAATCCATCATCGTTCTCTTTCTTCAATCACGTAATCGCCTCCAAATCCATCCTAATCATTCTGGAACTCCACTGCGTGCACAGTTGTTAAAGTGGTTTTCAGTATTGGTAGAGATAGGGATGGAAATAAGGCGGGTAATATGTGGGGAACGCATCCTCCGCCTCCATCCCCGCTACCCATTTATGGTCTCCATCCCCATCTCATCCCCGTTTAATACCCATCAGATTCGAGTAGGGGAATACCCATCGGTTGTGGGAAATCCATTGGGTAACCATTAAGGCAAGATGAAGAAAAAAAGATAATAGATAAAAATAAAAGGTAAAACAACAAATTTAAATTTAAATTAAACAAATATTAATTATACTTCATAATCAATATTCAGCAAAACAATACCCAACACATCAATAATGTTTGCTATGTTTTCTAATCGAACGTAATAAAGGAAGATGAATGGTCAATATAATCAATACTTAATATACCAAACAATGTTTCTTCTTAGTATGTATATACTCATTATAACTATAAAAATAAACTATATATATTATATACGCCTTGCAAAAAAATTATATGTACTAGGTCGGATATGGGGCGAATGGTATCACCTCCGTACCCGCCCCATATCCGTTTCGGGTACTGAAAACATCCCTCGTCACTGTCTCTTTAACTGCTATGTCGGGGAATCCCCGTCCGATTAGAGGCGGGTATCCGTGGGTACCCATCCCCGCGGATTAAATTTCCATCTCTAGGCAGAGAGTATGACAATATCCGATCTCGGTCTCTTTAACAACCAACCGTTTACATTTTTCACACCATGGTCATTATTTTATAAATCGTTTTATAAAGTGGTTTATACGAAATCTCAGATTCAAATTAAAAATCAAAATTTTATATTTAACTTCGATTTTATTTAACGTGACTTATTCTCGTCAAAACTCAAATTCAAACCATTTGAAAATCTAGTTTTACCTTTATATGCATTCATTTAAGTCGATTCATAAAGTTAACATTTCGGTTCGAATTCTACATATATAATTCAAATCAAAATCTTATATCCAATTCAACAATTTATAACATGTTTTATAATTTCAAGTCATGAAATTCAAAAAAAAATCATTATTTTAAATTTAAATCATACGATAAAAATCATTCATAAAAATCAATTTAACAAATTTCTTCGTTCAAACCAAACGATTTAAAAAAAACTCAATCCATAAATAAAAAATATATATATATATATATATTCAAATTCACATTCAGTCACTTAAAATCGAATTCATCTCATATAAATTAAAAATTCAAATTAAACATCAATTTATGTAATTCAAGTTCATTTCTTATAAAAGTTCATATTTAAACCAATTCAAATTCAACTCTAATAAAAGTTCATATCAACTCAAATTCAAATTCATATCTTACATAAGTTCACTCATTAAATCAAATATCGATATTAAATTTAAATCTATAACCTATCCATCTTTGAACTCATTATTAAAGTTTATAAAATATAAATATAATAAGCTTTGAATATATATAAGTTATAAATTTATAAATTTAAATAGAAAATAGCTTTATAAAGGTATATAAGTTGAAAATAATTAAGAAATAGATTATAAAAATAATAATTTATTATAATATATTAAATTTAAAGTGTGAAATATACATATGATTAAATTATATGTTTTAAAATAAATAAATTATAAGTAAAATCTTAAATAAGCATTTAAATACACTTTTACTCACAAAATCATTTTAAAACATATACTTTAAAATTTAAGTTTAAAATCTTTAAAAAATATATAAAAATATAATATCTTAAGTTATTAGTTTAAAATCAAATTTTCCAAATCACTATATTTCGAAAACATAACCAACAATGTCCATATATAATTTTCTACCCTAGGTCAACTGATAAGGATATCTATCATTTCAACCCATTATTTATAAAATTTCTACGAGTCTATCATTTCAGCCCGCTATCCCAAATAAAATCGCTCGGATCTATCATTTCAACCCATAACGATTTTTCCCTAATCTAATGTCCGTTCGGGTATGTATCATTTCAACCCTTAGTGGTTTTTCCTAAACTAGGGATATCAACAACATAACATATCAACACATAGCATCAATAACATCATAAGTCAATATCATCAGTGCACCTATGTGTCATATCAATATCATGTCATATATAAAAGATGTATACATATAAAAAAATTCTACTAGCAATCCTATACATTTTATAATAGTTCATTTATGCTGATCTATCGTCCATGAAACAATGTAGGTCAAGTGTGAGATAAACTCACCTTCCGCGGTACGAAGAATAAGCGACAACGAACGGACATGCGTGAACACGACTAAGCTATCCCTTTCGTTTAAGTTATTTCCTTTCATTCCAATGCGCATCGTCAAATGCCATTGGTTTCTTTGCCAATTCGCTAGACCACTCGACCACTTTTTTTTCTTTTTCCTTTTTTTATGCGAGGATTCATTTCCAACAAATAAAGATGAGTTGTCTGCATCAAACATAGTATCATGTTCCTCTCTATCTTACCACGCACCAATGGTGCTATATTCCATTTCAAGCCTCATCTAATCTAAAAATTCAAAACAGTCTTTCTCAAAGCTTTGCTTGCCAACCTCATTGTCTCTGTACTTGAAACACATGGAAGGGCAAGCTGATGTGAACACCCATGCTTTTGGCAAGAGGTTGGTGCGGCGTTCGCTGTTGGAATTAGACGGAGTGTAGTAGCTGATTAGAAGAAACACAGGCGAGGGAGCGGCATCAGGGCATGGGGTCAGCTACCAATGGTGGAGCGAGTGGGTGTGAAAGCAGTGAGGTTGCCGGAGCTCTGTTCTATGTCAAGGGGATCGGATGGCGGGTGGAAGCGTGAGGCCGATTGGTGCCAAATCCAAAAGTTTTTTTTTTCTTTTTTTGAATGACCTACTGCTAACCTGGAAGCGAGAATAGGGGCAAAGTGGCATTGGCGGTGGCCAAGGCCGACGGGAGGTCAATGTGGCAGTGGTGGCAAAAGTCGGTGATCAAAAGAGCACCACGATTTCCCTTTTTATATATACAAGAGAGGACATAGAAGTTGGATCTGAAGAGGAGGAGTGGGAGTGGATATAAAATGAAAATGAAAGAGAAATACTGTTGCAAGATCGCACGTTACTTGGTCCACTCATTTGAACGAACCGCTCTCTTGATATTTTTTTTTAAGTTATTGTATTCAAAAGTTTGAACGTCATTCTCTATCCCATGGTATCAGGGAACTCTGGATAAACATGTATACCGATTCAATACAGATAACTTTATATACACGTTGATTTAAAAGGGTAAGCTCAGTTAAATGCGTTCCAAAGTTATTACTTAACCGTGCTATGGTCAAAACCGAGTGTTTGAAATTAAATATTATTGCGACCAACAGATGCATGAATGTTTAAGAATAATACCCTAGTTTTTAAACCAAATGCTTGCCTTTTCGTAAACGCAGTAACTTTGGAAATATAACTTGCATACATGCATAATACCCATGTTTTTAAACCAAATGCATACCTTGAAAAGCAAAAGTTTGGAACAATTTGGCACATGCACGAAGCAATATGGTTTGGAAAAATGAAGACTAATACATGGACGTAAGCAATATACTTTTGAAAAAAATGAAGACTAGCAAATGGACGTCGAAGAAATCAATGCAAATGTTGCATGCATTTGGAAAATATATGGCATTTGGATTTGAAATGGCATACACACGCTTGCATTAAGGTGGCTTTTGAAATTATAGAAATGGCATGCATGGTTTGGAAATAAGGGGGTAATGTCCATTCACTATGTTTTGAAAAAACAAAAAAATATTAGGTAGTTTAGAAAAATAGAAGGACATCTTTGGTAGACCCGAAATATCTAGAAAATATGCAGGATCTGAAAAGGGACACGTCGAAATCGAATGGCTTTGTTTCAAAAATGAACTGTGCAAGATTTTTTGCAATTCTGTTGCGAACCGAGCATTGAAACTAACAAACGAATATATTGTGGTAATCAGCGCGAGAAGACGGACACAACAACATATAGTTTGCAGTGTCAGGATGCTCCGTTCAAAAACGTGTTATGGACCTCTTAAACATAAAATACAGACAGGAAAACGGTGGTCAAAACGTCCGATTTTCGCAAAATGAATTTCGCCGTTGGATTACTGATAACGAATAGAATATTTTTTATGTTTGTCCGAACTGGATTCGGAGAAATTTTAAAATCAATAAATTCTGAATTGTTATGCGCAGCTTTGCGCTGAAAATTGCACAGCCGGCAAACATTCAAATTTTTCGATGAAATTTTCATAGCTGCTACATCTCACTGTACGTATTTCAAATTTCAAATTCCCGATATGAAAACCATAGAATATTTTCAAAATAAAAATATCAATTTAAATCGGAATTTAAATCGTTAAAAATAGCGAGTTGTTACATTCTCCCCTACTCAAAACTTTTCGTCCCCGAAAAGGAACGAGGCAGGGAAATATAATTAAATAATTTATGTATTTTCTCATACGTATGTGTATATATATAATTTGAAATATATATATATATATATAAATCAAAAATTAAAATATTTCCAAACATATTGAAAATAGTTTTAAGTATTCATTCGATGTCTCGATTGTCTGTATATATCCATTCCACTTTCGAAACCGGAAATGGATATCGATGATGCTGGAGTCATCATCAGAATCATTTTCAAGCGACTAGAGTGTGACTCTATATATATCTAATACATATGAGATTTAACATATATGATGGTCAGACATATACACTAAATCACCAAGTATTCGATAGGCCAATTTAAACGTCAAATAATTACTCAAAACATCTTTATATATTTAAATATAATATATACCAAGTTTGAAATCATATATTATAAATAATTTATTTCAAATCATTAAAATTTCGAGTAGGGAAAAAAATTATATCTCTCCGCCACTCATTTATTTATTGAATCTCAACTTTAATGCTTAATAAATATATTAACAGCATTATTATTAAACCAAATACGTGACAAAATTATTTATACTATACCTAGACTTTTTCAAATCCATGTTATCTATATTCAGACTTATAAAACTTGTATAATTCTATAATTCATATATATACGCATAAATTTATAAACTATATCATTATAGATTTCAACCAAGATAAAATCATTTTATTACAAAATCTACATCTTTTAATCTTATTTAAAATATATGATTTATAAAGATATAAAACATTAAATCTTTTCAAAATATTTGTATTACCAGAACATAATGTTATGAATGAATATATATCAAAATTTCAAAATTATATCAAGAAAATCAGAATATCTATTTCAAAGTACCTATTTCAAACTAACATTTGGTAAGAATGAACCCGCTAGAAGATTTATAGTCTTTTTCTACTTCTTACCTTGTTATGGATCAAGATAAGCTATAAAATTCGAGTTAAAAGATGAACGAAAGAAAGAACCTAGTCAAAGGGGATCTACGAAGGAAGATGGATTCCAATGGGAAGGAAATTTCAAAAGAAGATTTAAATATTTAACAAAATTTTATATTTGAAAATAATTGTTTTGAAAACATTTCAAAACCATTTATACTTTAATAATACGCATTCTCTCAAGAATGATTCTGCGACTGATTCCACCCATTCTAGGGTATCACTACCCAATCTCTAATGAGATTTTACCCCATAAGATAAAGCTTTGATAAACCAAAGCTCTGATACCACATGTAACATACCTCTTTTCGTCTGCTTTAAATCGGTAATTAAACCAACTCAAACCGTTCGAAATGACATAATGTTATTAGTTTCTAAGGTAAATAGAATAAATCACAAAATCACATATCACTAGACACAGAGCAATATAATATCTCGCAGCGGAAAATACATAATACAATAGTAGTTCATGAAAGTACTAAATAAAATTTTACAACAGACTTTACATAAAACAACACAGCAGAAGTCTATTATAAGGAATTTCTAATACATAAATAAAACGATAACTGTTTGAAACAAAAATGACAAGAAATAGCTGAACTGGAACAACTTAGTAGGTAGATATAGGTGAGCAGATCCAATATAAACTTCAAACTCCAAGGAAAAATCTTGAAAGTTGTAATATTCGATTTGACCCGAGTAATAATACAAAAACAAAACAACTCGGATCAGGACTACATTCTCATGGAAGTAAATCAATCTAAAATGAAATGTTCAATGAAATGCAATCAGTAACTCAAAAGATGTTTGGGATCACCATCCTCCAAGGATCCGTTAAACTAATATCATATGATATAATACGCTATTATAATAGTATCTACGGGAAATATAAAATATCAAAATAGCGTAAGCTGGATTACCATTATTACCCTTAATTCGTTTATAATACCATAGTCTATACAGATACCGTAAAGTCCACAGTAACGTAGTGGCTATCAGAGGGCACTCCATAGGTACGGTACAAATCAAAATCGTAGGGGCTCAATCAAGATAATATGACAAGGCACACGAGGAATACCCACGGTACGATTCTACCGATGCATGCCCGTGACCAGTGGTAACACATAGCCGCGACTACCGCCCACCTCAAAACACACTCCAAAATCAAAGGTGCACCAATCAAATCACAAAGTAATAGATATAGGTTCGAGGAAGTGTATCCGTTAGGAGGTGCTACCTCACTTAATCACGGTATAGCACATGTTTTAGTCATCTTAATTATGACCCAAAGGTCAAGGCAATCCATCATCGTTCTCTTTCTTCAATCCAGTAATCGCCTCCATATCCATCCTATTTCATTCTGGAACTCCACCGCGTGCACAGTTGTTAAAGTAGTTTTCAGTATTGGCAGAGAGTATGACAATATCTGATCCCGGTCTCTTTAACAACCAACCGTTTACATTTTTCACACCGTGGTCATTATAAATCGTTTTATAAAATGGTTTATACGAAATCTCAGATTCAAATTAAAAATCAAAATTTTATATTTAACTTCGATTTTATTTAACGTGATTTATTCTCGTAAGAACTCAAGTTCAAACAATTCGAGAATCTAGTTTTACCTTTATAAGCATTCATTTAAGTCGATTCATAAAGTCAACATTTCGGTTCGAATTCTATATATATAATTCAAATCAAAACCTTATATTCAATTCAACAATTTGTAGCATATTTTATAATTTCAAGTCATATAATTCAATAAAATCATTATTTTAAATTTAAATCATACGATAAAAATCATTCATATAAATCAATTTAACAAATTTCTTAGTTCAAACCAAACGATTTAAAAAAAATCAATCCATATATAAAATTTGTGTATATATATATACACATACATATTCAAATTCACATTCAGTCACTTAAAATCAAACTCATCTCATATAAATTAAAAATTCAAATTAAACATCAATTTACGCAATCCAAATTCATTTCTTTTAAAAGTACATATTTAAACCAATTCAAATTCACCTCTAACAAAAGTTCATTTCAATTCAAATTCACATCTTAGATAAGTTCATTTATTAAATCAAATATCAATATTAAATTTAAATCTATAACCTATCCATCTTTGAACTAATTATTAAAGTTTATAAAATATAAATATAATAAGCTTTGAATATATATTTATATAAGTTATAAATTTAAATAGATAATAACTTTATAAAGATATATAAGTTGAAAATAATTAAGAAATAGGTTTTAAAAATAATAATTTATTATAATATATTAAATTTAAAGTTTAAAATATGCATATGATTAAATTATATGGTTTAAAATAAATAAATTATAAGTAAAATCTTAAATAAGCATTTAAGTACGCTTTTACTCACAAATCATTTTAAAACATGTACTTTAAAATTTAAGATTAAAATCTTTAACATATATATAAAAATATAATATCTTAAGTTATTAGTTTAAAATCAAATTTGCCAAATCACTTTACTTAGAAAACATGACCAACAGTGTCCGTATATAATTATCTACCCTAGGTCAAGTGATATGGATATTTATCATTTCAACCCGTTATTTATAAAAATTTTACGGGTTTATCATTTCAACCCGCAATCCCAAACAAAATCGCTCAGATCTATCATTTCAACACATAATGATTTTTCCCTAATCTAATGTCCGTTCGGGTATGTATCATTTCAACCCTTAGTGGTTTTTCCTAAATTAGGGATATCAACAACATAACAAAGCAACACACATAGTATCAATAACATCATAAGTCATATATCATCAGTGCACCTATGTGTCATATCAATATCGTGTCATATATAAAAGGTGCATACATATCAAAAACAATTTCTACTAGTAATCCTATACATTTCATAATAGTTCATTTATGTTGATCTACCGTCCATGAAACAATGTAGGTCAAGTATGAGAAAAACTCAACTTCCATGGTACGAAGAAGAAGCGACAACGAACGGACAAGTGTGAACACGACTAAGTTGTCCCTTTTGTTTAAGGTATTTCCTTTCATTCCAATGCGCACCGTCAAATGCCATCGGTTTCTTTGCCAATTCGCTAGACCTTTCGACCACTTTTTTTTCTTTTTCCTTTTTTTATGCGAGGATTCATTTCCAACAAATAAAGATGAGCTGTCTGCATCAAACATAGTATCATGTTCCTCTCTATCTTACCATGCACTAATGGTGTTATATTCCATTTCAAGCCTCATCTCATCTAAAAATTCAAAACGCCCTTTCTCAAAGCTTTGCTTGCCAGCCTCATTGTCTCTGTACTTGAAACACGTGGAAGGGCAAGCTGATGTGAACACCCGTGCTTTTGGCAAGAGGTTGGTGCGGCGTTCGCTGTTGGAATTAGACAGAGTGTAGTAGCTGATTAGAAGAAAAAGGCGAGGCAGTGGTGACGCGTCAGGGCATGGGGTCGGCCATCAATGGTGGAGCGAGTGGGAGTGAAAGCAGTGGGGTGGCCGGAGCTCTGTTCTGCGTCAAGGGGATCGGATGGTCGGTGGAAGCATGAGGCAGATTGGTGCCAAAACCAAAAGTTTCATCTTTTTTTTCTTTTTTTTTGAATGACCAACTGCTGACCTGGAAGCGAGAGGAGGGGCGAAGTGGCATTGACGCTGGCCAAGGCCGACGGGAGGTCAGTGAGGCGGTGGTGGCAAAAGTCGGTGATCAAAAGAGCACCATGGTTTCCTTTATATATATATATATATATAAAGAGAGGACATAAAAGTTGGATCTGAAGAGGAGGAGTGGGAGCGGATTTAAAATGAAAATGGAAGAGAAATATTGTTGCACGATCGCACGTTACTCAGTCCACTCATTTGAACGAACCACTCTCTTGATTTTTTTTTTAATATTTTTTTTAAGTTACTGTATTCAAAATTTTGAACATCATTCTCCATCCCATGGTATTAACGAACTCTGGATAAACGTGTATATCGATTCAATGTGGATAACTTTATTTACACGTTGGTTTAAAAGGGTAAGCTCAGTTAAATGCGTTCCAAAATTATTACTTAACCGTGCTATGGTCAAAACTGAGTGTTCGAAATTAAATATTGTTGTGACCAACGGATGCGCGAATGTTCAAGAATAATACCCATGTTTTTAAACCAAATGCACGCATTTTCATAAACGCAGTAACTTTGGAAATATAACTTGCTTACATGCATAATACCCATGTTTTTAAACCAAATGCATGCCTTGAAAAGAAAAAGTTCGGAAAAAATTGGCACATGCACGAAGCAATATGGTTTGAAAAAATGAAGACTAATACATGGACGTAAGCAATATGGTTTTGAAAAAAATGAAGGCTAGCACATGGACATGCAAGAAATCAATGCAAATGTTGCATGCATTTGGAAAATATATGGCATTTGGATTTGAAATGGCATACACACACATGCATTAAGGTGGCTTTTGAAATTATAAAAATGGCATGCATGGTTTGGAAATAAGGGGGTAAATGTCCATTCACTATGTTTTGAAAAAACAAAAAAATATTTAGGTAGTTTAGAAAAATAAAAGGACATCTTTGTTAGACCCAAAATATCTAGAAAAATATGCAGGATCCGAAAAGGGACACGTCGAACTCAAATGGTTTTATTTCAAAAATGAACTGTGCAAGCCTTTTTGCAATTTTGTCATGAACCGAGCATTGAAATTGACAAACGAATATATTGTGGTAATCAGCGCGAGAAGATGGACACAACGGTATATAGTTTGCAGTGTTAGGATGCTCCGTTCAAAAACGCGTTATGGACCCCTTAAACGTAAAATACGGACAGGAAAACGGTGGTCAAAACGTCTGATTTTCGCAAAACTAATTTCGCTGTTTGATTACTGACAATGAATAGAATATTTTTCATGTTTGTCCGAACTGGATTCATAGAGATTTTAAAATCGATAAATTTTGAACTGTTATGCGCAACTTTGCGCTGAAAATTGCACGATTGACAAATATTCAAATTTTCCAATGAAATTCTCACAACTACTACATCTCACTGTACGTATTTCAAATTTCAAATTCCCAATATGAAAACCACAGAATATTTTCAAAATAAAAATATCAATTTAAATCGGAATTTAAATCACTAAAAATAGCGGGTTGTTACAATTCTTCTTTGTCAGTCCCGTTAACGGTACAGCTATCTTTGAGAAATCCTTGATAAAACGACGATAACATCCCATCAACCGAAGAAAACTCCGAACATCCATCGCATTCTTAGGTCTCTCCCAGTCCTGGATTGCTGCCACCATAGCAGGATCCACCGCTATTCCGTTTTTAGACACAACATGACCTAAGAACCTCACTTCACTCTTCCAGAAGTGACACTTCGAAAACTTAACTCTTAGCTGATGCTTTCGCAACATTTCCAAAACAACTCACAAGTGCGTCTTATGCTCTTCCTCATTACGGAATTAGACCAGAATATCATCCACGAACACAAGCATGAACTTGTTCAACTGATCTCTGAACACCCTATTAATAAGATCCATGAAATATGCAGGTGCATTAGTCAATCCAAACGGCATCACTAGCCACTCAAAGAAATAGGACGGTGTCCTAAAAGCTGTCTTCGGCACACTATCCTTAACCACTCTCAACCGATGAAATCCCGTCGCCAAATCCATATAGGAAAACACCTTGGCCTAGTGGAGCTGATCGAACAAATCATCTGTCCTCGGCAATGGATACTTGTTCTTCTTAGTCACCTTGTTTAGCTCACGATAATCAACACATATTCTCAAAGATCCATCAGCTTTGGTTGCAAACACACATGTTTCACCCCATTCAGACGCACTCCTCTGAGTGAATCTTTTTTTCCCAAAAGGTCCCGTACTTGCACCTCTAACGCTCGTTATTCCTTAGACGCCATCCGCTTAAGAGGCATAATGATAGCTCTAGCGTCTTCAACCAAATCGATCCGAAACTCAATCACATGATGCGGAGACAACCTTTTGACCTCATCAAAGACATCATAAAACTCACTAGTGATCGGTACATATGATGAGTTCTCCCACTGAATCACAAGCAAACATAAATAGCTTATGAAGACCCCGTCTTCTGGCTTACATCGAATCACAATCATCCGCCCTTCCACATTCCCGGCTGTCACTTCGAGCTTCTCGCAATCAACTTTTGCCGCATACCTCTTAAGCCAGTCCATACAAAAATGATCCCAAACCCCAGCAAAGTACAAAACAAATCAATCACACACGAAGGAGCAACCATGACTCGACAACACTAGATCATGACAAATCATACACAAACTGGACGAACCCCCTAATGGATTAGTCACGATCAATGGTCTATCACAAATCTCGGGTTCCGAACCCGAGCGGCACACAAGCTCATTACAAATGAAAGAATGCAATGCTCTAGTATCAAACAACACCCGAACTAAAACATCTCTATTGGAAAGAATACCTTGAACGACTACACTCTTCCCTTTCTATTCCGTCGTAGGAGCCCTTGAAGAATATGTCACAACCTTCAAAGCATATGCCGCTTACCCTTAGATGGTTCTAGACAATCGTTTTTGTTATGCCCAGGCTTTCCACAGTTGTAGCATTTCTTCTCAGCTTTCGGATTTTTGTAATCCTTGGAATAATGGCCCTTCTATTGGCAGTTAAAGCATGTCACCTCATTTTTTGCTTCTTTTGACCATCTTTCCTTTTTTGTTATTACCATCCTGTTGTGGTTTTGGTTCCTCTTTAGCTGCAACAACAGACTCTTTCTTGGGAAACAAACTCTTGTGCCTTAAAACTTTTTCCACAATATTCTCGTAAGTGTCATCCAGATGATCAACCAACTGATTCCTAAGATATTTGTCCAGGCCCATGAAAAACTTCTCGTTCTTCTGGTAAGGAGTCTCAATACATGAACAAGCATACTTGAACAAAGCTTTAAAATTCGAAACATAATCCAATACTGGTCGACCATTTTTCTTTAGCTCAACGAACCTCTTGAGCAAAATAGACTTCCGAATGGTAGAAATGAACTTCATCTCAAACTTGACTTGGAACTGATCCCACGTGATCTCTTATTTAGGAGTCTCTAGAGTGACAAAGTTTCATCAGTCCATAGCTCTGCTATGTAGTTGTCTTGATGCAAGCTTCCTCTTAGTCGCATCACCAATGCCCAAGTCTCTGAAAATCCGAATGCAAGTATCAAGTTACCCTTGAACCTCTACAGTCGGCTTTGTCCCTTTAAATGACTTCCCTCCTAGAGTAGTGAAGTCTTTGCATAGCTTCGCGAAGTCCACAACCCTAGGCACCTACACTTGAACCCCAACATCTACCGCAGTTGTCTCTGGAGCGGGTACCCTCCTCATGATCGCTGCCACCATGGCCTCGAACATAGCTGGGTAGTCTGGTATACCACCATCTACCCCTCCAGGATCGGTCTCCTCCCTAGCAGTATGTCTCGAAGTTTGACGACTCATTCTAAATCTAAAAAAATAGAATGATTAGTCCATACATGAGAAAAACATCAAGTGCTATTATACTATATACTATAATATAGTATACATCGATCAAAAATCTACAAATACGTCTCTCATACATCATTACATTTTCGAGCTTTAGCTAAAATCGATTAACCAAAGCTCTGATACCAAATGTGATGATCGCCCATAACTCATGTACTTAACAAGAGGAATACCGCGCTGAGAGATATGTCAGGCAGCTATGGACGATCATTAGGATAGAATAAAATTCACAGAACCTGTTGTATAACTCATAGCGCAAGGATAAAATATAATAGAACATATACAACAGGTAATAATAGTGATGCAGAATTGAGCAGAATTTCAAACTTTCGTATCATCAAATTATATACAAATCGCCTCACTACAGGTCACTCAGAGAATAAATCAAACAGCGGAAAACAACAAATAATAGGTAATAGAAAATAATAAGCCAGTCTCCTGCTCATCGTCGGTCAGTAGCTTAGTCCTTATCAAGATCTATTACCTGTCACCTGCAACTCACTCTGCCCATCCAAAACCGGATAAACAGCCTAAGGTAATAAGAGGAAACATAAAACCTTGAGTCAGACAAAAGTTTTAATGAGCGATAAAACAACCATCTAACAACATCAATAAAGTATATAAGAAATAAGTAGACCAACCATCTAATCTACCTACATCAACAGAGAAGAAACCCAACCCTTCTCCTCTATGTCTTACAGTGATAGCCTTTACAAAATCAGAAAATAAACTGTAGCAGGCACAACTAATTATCCTGCATAGACCATTCTAATCGACATTAACATTACCCAATCACAATCCTCAAAGGCCTAAACCAACATCAGACAAGCACCCAGAAGGTGTTTCCTCGAACAATCTACACAAGAAGATACACGCAAAGCAATAAATCATCCATGACTCTGGCTATCATCGCCTATCCTGCCTTGAAACCATCATTAATCGTATGACTGGCCCAACTTGTCATCCGTTAAGGGCGAATGGTAACCCCGGTTCTAGCCAAAACCCCATGTGGCTTTCATCGATACGTATCTAGGCCTTTCATCGATACCCAGGGTACTCGACTAATCATCTAGTCTTTTAGGCGTCCCTATAGTACCCCTACTTCAGAACCGCTAGAATCTACGGCATTGATAGTTCCTCGGCCTTCGATATCTCTAGTCGTCATCACTGATGACTATCCATAAGCTCAAATCATCTTGAGCAGTCATTATCTACGAGCTCAAATCATCTTGAGTCGTCTCCACATTCCTTGCGTTTCATCAATCGACGAACACTTCACACACTTAGTCGATTTTCGATGGATCATTCGCTGCCTTTCATATGGATAGTTCATCGATCCATATATACTTTCCACACCGTTTCCTTCCTTTCCATAGCATTTCGGAATGCTACCATTTCTCCATCATATGATGCGCGGCCCATACGAATTGCTTTAGAAATATCATGGACAATGGATGCAATGATGATGTTTGAGTAGATGAATGCAGACATTAGTTGTTATTGTTTATTATATTTTTCCATCCATGGAAATTTCAGGAACGAAATCCTTTAAGGAGGGGAGAATGTAATAATTAAAACTAAAGTAATTAAGGAATTAATTAAATAATAAGATAAGCTAGTGAAATTATACAAATTCGACTATGAAAGTTACACCGTTGAGTCCATTGAAAATTTCCGAGCAATTTCCATATATAACTTGCCAAAAGCTGATTTCATATGAAAGAGTTATAAAAAGACTGGGAATTTAGAAAATCAAGTTCAGAAACAAAGCAAAAGAGAATATATATATATATGTATATATAAGGGTCAGATCGACCTATAGGTCGATCCTACATATTGCTAGGATGATAAATCATCCAGGTGCGAACCGATACTAAAAAAAATCTAATTCATGAAATATGGTGCGTTGGCTCTTAAATCGAATGGTTGAATCTGGGATTATGACGTGGCTAGACCAGATATAGTTAGCTAATCCTATGTTCTAAGATCCCCTAACTCAATTATAAATAAGACCCTAAAGCATTCTCTCACACTCAACTCTAATTCCTTTGGGTTATTTTAGGCTGAGGCATGACCTAAATTTTGAACATTTTCTAGAAGAAGGTTTCAAAAATAGAAATTAGTAGATAGCCTAGGAGCCTGGTAGAGAGGTTGCAAACAACAGCTAAGGACGAGTGGTAGTTATTATTTATAGTTTGACTAAATAAAATAATAGGATTGCAAATAGTTGTAGTTAGTAGTTCTTAAATTATTTTCTATAAGTATATTTTCAGTATTTTTCTTTACAGTTGTTTATAGTTTTCTACAGTTCTTTTACATCTATTATTAGTGGTTAACAAATCTTTAAATGTTAGTTTTAAAAGATAAATTTAATACCTTAATCCAAATGAAATATAATGTAGAGAAAGTGATATTTCACGATTGGGATTAAATAAAGAAACATTAAATTAACAGAAAACAATGTAAAATCTATTATTCTAAAATAAAAATGTAACATAATGAATTTACAAAAAAGACTTAAAATTTTCAAAACATGTAGATTTATAAAAAAGGAGAGATAGTACAAAAATTTATATATTTGCTATTAAAATAGAAAGTTACAATTTTGTACTTATGTGTATAAAAGTTATATTTTTTCAATTAAGTACAAAAAGCTATAGTTTTGCAACCATGTATAATTAATTTACATTCCTTTTTAAATGTATTAAAAAATTATAATTTTGTAAGTTTAGATTTAAAAGTAGATTTAAATCCATTCAGATTACATGCATATAGTAAGAAAAAGAGAAAGGTTGTGAGTATAGCAGAAAATATAGAATTATTGGAATCATGTGTAATTTAAATTTAAAGATAAAACATTATTTGTTATAAAAAGATATAATGGAAGTGAATGAACAAACTTTGGGGACTTGTAGGAAGATTATGACATGCATTATACTTAAAAATAAAGAAAGATGAAAAAACTTATTATGATACTAAATATTGTCTTGGGAAGTTATTACATCATAATAAAATGAATTAGAGTAAAAAAAAAACCTATTACGAGATTAGAAGCTTGTAGAATGTAACAGGAAAGGCTCAGTCATGGAATGAAGCAATAGGTTAGACTCAGATCATGGACTGAGTCAATAAATAAAACTCAGATCATGGGATTGAGTTAATAAACAAAACAATGTCATGGGACTGAGTAAGAAGGATGAAGCGCAATTAGAATGTTGTATGTTAGGACCGGTATTAGCAGCATTTCCATTCTGGTCAAGGGCTGATGCTCTCAAATCACGAATTGGGATCAGACATGCCATGATGACTGAGGTAAATAAGCGGTCAACATGTTAGGGGTGACAACTAGTGTTTAGTGGCAATGAACGAATGTGCAACGCATCGATTAAGGTAAATAGTTCGCTACTGTGTCATACACTAAATTATGTCTAGCTGGCGAATCGACGGATGGTTATTCATATGGCAAAGTTTCACGATGGGTATCTTCACAGTGACATACTACCCTTCTAAGTGATGATAGATAGGAAAAGCCGATCGTTGGGTAAAATTAGGAATTGATCATAATAATATTTCTATGGTAGCAAATCCAGTGAAAACAACCAAAACAATCAGCTTGAACTAGACAAACAATCTAACAATATCAGAAATCACCTTAAGATTGTATACCCATGTAACAGTAGAGCTCTTATCAAGTGTATTTTCATTTAATTATAAAATTTCTTGTATCGCTTTCATTCGCCAGACTATATGTCTGACTCAATCTCCTTTCTCTTCTTCCTCCGTAAGCCTATAGGAAGTAGTAGATTTCCTTGGAGCATGGCTTGAGCACTCCATTCTTATATGTTCTTAGTTTCTATTTTTATTCAGTGCATGTATTTATTGTAGTTGTATTTAAGAGAAGGATGTTTTGGTACAAATTATGTACTCTGGTAGTTAAACGATTTTGAGACTTTAATGTAATGACATTTTATTCAATTATAAAATAATGCTTTTCCGAAGGGTTTAATAAAGATATTATCTTTTGGCTCTGACTTATTTTATGTCTTGTGAATCTTAGACTCTGTAAAGTTTGTAGTTATAGCTAAACGCTCCACGTTCCTTGGCATGACTCGTTGAGGTATGTTAAGGGGTGTAGGGGTGGTACAAACCCTTTTTCGGTCTAGCGTGAATCACTTCAATATTCATATTTGAGCATTAGGTCAAAAAGTGAATAGAATGATCTACATATAACTTACATATCCTATTGTTTCTTAATTACACCATTGCGTTTCTAAATAACTTTTCAATTTTGTTTTCAATGTTTATTCAACACTAAACTTATTTATGAATTTTTTGCTAAAATTTCGATTAGATTCATAACTACTTTATAAAAATGAATATTCATAAAAAGTTAAATTAATAATTAATTATTAAATAATTAATTAAATACCAAATTAACATTTAAATAAATAAATAATAACCTTTAAATAAATAATTGAATATCTATTTAACATCTAAACTAATAATTAACCATTTCTTAATGTTTAAAATAAAAATTAAATTTTATTCCTTAAATAAATAATTAAAAACAAATTAATATTTAATTAATACTTAAATAATAACTTCAACCTTAATTAATAATTAAACAAATCTCAATTAAGTTCTTAATTTAAATCTTAACTTAATTAATAATAATTGAATATTTAAACCTTTATTAAATAAATAAATAAATAACTTAACTAAGCCTTGATTAGAACTTAATCATAATTAATGCTTAAATAATATCATTAAGTAGTGATTAAATTTTAATAATCCTTAAATTTAATTAACTTAAATTAAACCTAACTACAAATTTCCTTAATTAATTCATGATTAAGTACCAATTACCCTATTTGATTTAAATCATTAAATAATTAAACAACCAATTAAACACTGATAATTAATAATTTTTAAAACCATTTTCCAAAACATACTTAAGTTAAAAATACAACTTAATTACAGAAGCAGTTCGTTTTCATGAACTGTATTTATAGTGACTATCGCTATAAAATCCGTGATTTTAAAAATCATATTTTTACACTTAAAAAATTTAAATCAATTATCTAACACTTTAACAACTTTAAGAACTTAGTCACATATTTTTGAAACCAAAATTGAAGTTTTGAAAACTTTAAACAAGCTAGAACTTGAATATATATATATATCCTTATAAAACAAAATCAAGAAAAATGTTGATCTTTCTGACCAAGGATCTCAAATTTAGTCTCAAATCAAATTAAGTTCTAACATATCATATAATGATTTCTAACTAAGATACGATATTAATAAGTTCTAACTTATGTCCCAGATCGATTGAAAGGTTCAGAGATCCAAAATTAGTAATAAAACTTGATATGGCGAAGGCTAACGATCGCATGTCTTGGTCTTTCATTGTCGGGATTTTCCAAGCTTTGTGCTTTCCCGAGCTTCTTATAGACTTTGTTTGGAGGCTGATTCTGAACTGCAGGTTCTTAGTTCTTATCAGTGGATCGACTAAGGGTTTTTCTGTCCGGGTAGGGGCTTTCAGCAGGGCTATCCCCTTTCCCTAACATTGTTGGTTATCGCAGCGGAAGCATTCGTTAAACGGGTGCACTCACTAAGGATATCTGGCTAGATCCATCGTTTTGGAATCCCGAGCGGTTGTCCCATGATCTCTTCACTTTCCTTTTCCGATGACGTCATTATCTTCTCTAATGGGAATCGTCACTCTTTTCAACTGCTCCTGGATTTCTTTCATCTCTACGAGATGTGTTCAGAGCAATTTGTCAACTTTTCGAATAGCTGTTTCATTCCCTCTAGTTCCATGGCACCTAGACGGATTTCTTCAATAGAGTCTTTTCCAGGTTTTTGGGTAGCCTTTCTTCCTTTGTCGTATTTAGGCATTGTCCTTTACAAGGGCCACAAACCGAAAGCCATTTTTGATCCCCTAACTGATAAAGCTAGTGGGAAAATTTTGGGATGGAACAATGCTCTCCTCTCTCGGGCGTGTAGGGTAGTTCTTATCAAGTCTGTCCTTGATTCCATGGGTCTTACGTCTTCACCGCCATGTTGCTCACTGCTTTATTCTTTTGTTTCTACCACTCTTTGGCTTCATCTTTTTTCTAGGAAAAAAAGGACGGCACTAGGAGACATCATTGGATCTCCTGGGAGATCGTTTTCCATCCTAGGCGTGAGGGTTGTTTAGGGTTGCAGGACCCTAGCGACTTTTATAAGGTGTATGTATGTAAATTCTGGATCTGTTTTCGCGATAACGACTCTCTATGGGCGTCATTATTTTATGCTAAGTACCATCATCAAGTGTAGCTGGATTACTCCGGAAACCCATCTTACACTAGTGAGACATGGAAATGAATGCAATGGTGAAGGTTTTTTTTCTGATTCCCATGATCAGGGTCTTGGCTGGAATGAGGGTCCTTTTTTCCTTCAGATGGCTTGGAAATCAGTGTGTATTCCAGTGCCAAGAATTCCGATTGTCTCATTCATTTGGGACTGTCGCATTATTCTCAAGGTTTCCATTCTTATGTGGAAAATTATGGATAGCATAATTCTATTGGATGGGAAACTCATGAGGATCGGTATCCAGCTCGCGTCCCTGTGCAGGTGTTACAGGTCTGGGGACGTGGAATCGTTTTTCCATCTTTTATTTTCTACTGAGTGCGCTTTTGCCGTCTGGTCTTACTTCAGGTACATAGTGGGCATTGACATAAGAACTTCTTCCCTCTTTGACTTTTTATCTATCCCGGTGGACTGGAAGGTCCGTAAGGATTTTCAGTCCACCCTTTTACGTCTTCTTCCTTGCCTCATATGTTGGCATATGTGGTGTTTGCAAAACAAGGCCGATTTCGATGAATCGCCGATACTGTCTGCGTCTATCATTCACAAAGTTAAGGATGCTATCTTCTTCGCGTTTAGAGGTAAACCCTTCATGGGCAACCTAGGTTATGTTTCCTTGTCTCAGGCCAGTACCTTCTCTGTTACCGAAGGACTCGCCCCCATGCGGGTGTGGGATGAGTTGTTGCGTCAGCCTCCTTTTTTAAGGTACTGGGTAGGTAGCTTGGCTTTCAGTTTGGAGTTTTAGAGTTTGAATTTGCAGGATTCGTCTGGGTTAGCAGGTTTCGTTGCTTTGGGTTCGAGAGTGGGTCTTTGGGACTCTGTGGTGCTAAGATATGGTTATTGGGTAACTGGACCGAGATTAGGGTGGGTCGTCGATAGCTTCAGAGCTTGTGTTGGGTTCTCGTTCCTAGTGGTGGCAGTGTCAGGTGTCTTTGGGTGCTTTTTCCAGAGCTCGCTTGATTGTTTGCTTCGACGATTTGGTGTTAGTGACTGGAGTTGCTATGATTTGGTGGAGCGGAGCTAGGATTGTGGGGTTTGTGCCTGGTTGTTTTTGGCGGTTGTGCTTGTTGGTAGAGTAAGGTAGAGGCTTGGGGAATTTCAGTTTGTTTATTGGTGTTTGTTCGTTGTTTTTTGTGGGTTGGTGGCATTTGTTTTTTGTGTTGTACAGAGTAGTCACGGTTGTGTTTTCTCAACTGTTGCTGTTTTTGTGAGAAACTAAAGAAAGACGTTTTTGTCTCCATTTTTGGTCTCATATTTCTTCTATTTGTGAAAAAAATAGTCATAACTTAATAAAGAAATACATTTCCAAAACAAACTAAGTAATCTTGAAATTCAATTCCACTTTACTAACTAACTTTAATTTTCATTCCAACTTTATACACCACATAAATAAGCACCAATCACACATTTACACATTCCAAACATCAATACTTAAGCACTGTAATACCCCACTTCCGTTAAGGTCACTCGAAAAGGGAATACCTTAACATCGGTAGTACGTTATAAGTAAACAGAACAGAATATTACAAGACGAATAAAGTAGTACTTGAAAAAATTTATAACTTTATTACAACAGAAATAGAAATAAGTTTGGTTACATCTTTCAAAACCACAATATCAGAATTCAAGTACATAAATATCAGTCTTGAACAAAAGCCTTCAGAATGCATATTTTTTAAAGCCATAATCCCCAATATAAACTGCCATGAAAAGATAGAGTCAAAGCCAAGCAATACTTCAAACACTTCAAGCAGAGAGAATCTGAATCAAGCTCCTGTGTTTCCATCCTGAGCACCTGAGGGGGAAATGGAAAGAAAAGAGCAAAGCAAACTAGGTCAGACATAAGTCTGGTGAGTCCAGTGACTTTCAGCATATAAACAGATAATAGTATCATGACATGTAAATAAAAATGGATGAGAGATAACCGTAACAGGAATAGCAGGTTAACATAAGAAACAAAATGATATATGCTAAGCTAAGCTTCTTACTTAGTTTTCACTTCTCTGCACTAATACTAGTATAACAGAATTAGGTGTTGTCTTAATGTCTAAACAGAAAACAGAACGATCTCTTCACAAACATGAAGCTAGTAATGGGCCTTTACCACCCAAACAGAGATAGATGGTATAGAAACAGAATGCTAATAATGGGCCTTTACCACCCCCAACTAATGGGCCTTTACCACCCCAACAGAGACAGATGTACAGAAATAGAAGCAGGAACGAAATCAAAGACGGAAACAGAATAATCCCTATGGAAATAGAATATTAGAATTAGGTGTACATTAGTAATGGGCCTTTACCACCCCAACATACGGTACCACACAGAAACAGACAGGTGTTACCACCTCAACAGAAACAGACGGTACCCCAACAGAAACAGATAGAACTAAGTGTACCCTAAATTCTACCCCAAGTGATCGGCTCCCTAATTCATAAATACCATGTGCCAGCCGCACAGAAGGGTGTATCACTCCCTAAAGTGGAAACCTATAGACACATAGCTATTTACAGATGTCACAGTGTCTTACATCCTCAGAGCAGACCAGATCCATGCACGCACATGACCTGGTTGGAATGCGCCATCAACACCCCTCGCCATTCTCAGAATGAACCTCTTACAATTAATTCAGTAAGCGTGCCCGGAACACTCTTAGTGTTGGGTCATAGTTTTGATACCAGAAAGGGTTACTGACTAATATAGGTCCCAAACAACAGATGACACAAGTAATTACCCCTTCTAACCTTGTGTCCCCAAACTAACAGATTTCAGATTAACTTGCTTACAGATTTCATATGTACAAAATTCTGATTAACTAGTTCTTAGATCAGACATACAGGTTAACCAGCTTTTAGACTAACGGATCAGATATACAGGTAAACAAGTTTTCAGACTAATAGATCGGATATACAAACTTACAGATTGTTTCACCTAACCTTGTATTGGGCCTATAGATTTACAAAACGGGTTTATTAGATTCATCAGTCCAATTGTTTTAACCCTATTCACCCAATACGTTTTAGGTATCACATTTATCTTAGATTTGCATTAATTAAATATTAATGCACAGACCTCTAAAATTAGGTCGGTATCTTGTGGCCGCTGGATGCGTCGGGCGGTTCCTGACAGACTTCTGCCACAAGCCAGACCTAACCTGTGTCTAAGCATCTTTATGCCTACGACCTCTCACATTAGACTGACAGTTTGCGGTTGCTGGTTAAGCCGGTTGGTTCCGGGAAGGCTTCTACCGCAAACGGAGTCTAACCTCGTGTCTCAGCATTCTTATTTTAGCCAATGTATTCCATTACAGATTATGTCAATATCAGACTAATTATGCCAATTCAACAAATTAACTTCGTTACAAGTTACAGTAGATTATTCAAAGTTCTATTAACATGTTTTGCCCAATTTTAGATCGAGCCTACAGATTTCATACCTAAATTACCGTATTCACTTTTCAACAGATTTAGCAGATTAGGCAATTTAACAGATTTAATCATCCCTTAAAATTCCATTGACATACCTCGCCCAATTATAAAATTATGCCTAATTTTACATGCCCAAATTACGGTCACATATAACATATGTCCCAAATTTTAGTTAAATTTGCACCGTACAGAATATTCTCTAAAAACCCAAAATCATAGTGCACAATATAAATTATGCGAAATTATAACTGTTGATTACCGTGTATGTCGAATATCTAAAAATCCGAATTAGGCGTATTCACATTAATAGTTATCCCTATTTTAATATAGGTTTTTCAATCCTTTTTCTTCTAAGTCATAATTCGTCACATAAAATATACCCCAAATCTAGATCTTAAGTTACAACATGTATTATGTCCTCAAAATCAGATCTTGAATTATAACATCATTATGTCCCCCAAATTACAAGTCATATGTTGTCATACAATAATTCTCCTTCTTCCAAATCATAAACCGTCATATATAGTATGCCTAGATCTAGATCTTAAATTACAACTTATGTTGTGTTCTCAATTTAGTCACAAATCAGTTATGTCTGATTATGCATCATTCAATATTTTCCCTAAATTTAGCGTTCGCGTGTCAATCTCTTATGAGATTTGGCTCAGGCTCGTGGTAGCCTGGCTATAGAACAAAAAGAAGGAAGAGATACAAAATATTTACAATAAGATAGATCTACACAAAATACAACAGATTTGATAAACAAGAATAAGATAGATCTACATAGAATAAAACAGACCTGATAAACAGGAATATGCATAATCTCCAATTCAGATTTATAACCATGTCAAGATCATAATTAAATTTCATATCTGAAAATAATTGTACTCACAATAAGAGAAGAACGATTCTGGGATCTTATTTTCTGGAGCTGATTTAGCTTTCCGTTGATGTAGGCGTTGATTTGTTATCTTTTAATCCTATTCAGATTGAAAGAAGAAGAAGCACTAGTTCTAGCTTAGGTTTCAGCAGAGTAGCGATGCCATTGATTTATTTTAATATGAACTAGAGCAGAGTATAGGTATAATGAAATTGTGTGGAGAGAAAGTGAGGTTTGGGGTGTTTAAATAGGTGTTTGATCAACGTACAAAATCAGAAATTGCGTCCAGGTGCAGAAAATGAATTCTTCCCAGATCTAGGGGGAGGTCGACCCCCAGGTCGACCCCTAGGTCGACCTCCCTGGGTAGGTCGACCCCCAGGTCGACCTCCCTGGGTAGGTTGACCCCCAGGTCGACCTGCTTGGGTATTTTTCTATGTAAATTCAGAATTTTTGTTGAATCTTCCGAAGGCCATAACTTCTTCATACGAAGTCCGATTTACGCAAACTTGGACTCTATTCGAAGCAGAATTCCGAGACGAACGCAATGGAGTAACCCGTTTCCCTTAATTCTTCTTCTAAAAATTAATTATTCTTTAATTCGTTACTTTATTGTTTACAGAAAATACGGGGTGTTACATTCTCCCCTCCTTAAAGGATTTCGTCTCAGAAATCTTCAAGTTAAGAAGAATGTGTCCTACCATACAATCACCCATCTACTCAATCATCATCCACAAGCATCCATTGTCCTTAGAAAACTTCTAATGTTGTATGAACATATGCCAAAGTGTGTGTATATGCCTCTTATCTAATGCAAAGATCAGGCGGTCTAATGATTTAGTTGACCTCCTCGATGCGAATTAAGTCAGTGCCATGAGTCCAATTATGTATGCAAGAAATCCTATTTGATACACATCGTTTATATATGAGTGCATAACCATTCATCCAAATGCAACATCCATGTGATGAGTCAATCATTTTTCATCCACAAAAATTGAAAAATGCACACACATCCATATGCAGTATGAGAGTGCTTTTGAGCCGATCTAGTGCCTAGTGTGTATATGCATCCACAAGCAACCACTTACATCCACTTGCAACCATCAAACATAACATGTCTCAAACACATGTTTACACCCATTAGTTTCTACCTAAAGGTCGAAGACTCGATCAATAGGACACAGCCGAGTGATAGAAGCAAGTACAATTAAAACAAAAGCTTTGTTCCCATTAGACATCGGTTTAAGAAAATAATCCCCTAAGCATCAACCCCGAAGACCGTAATCAACATAAGATTGACACTCAGAGAATTACTCCCCTTAAACAAATGTCAAACTAGAAATCTACTTCATGCTTTGAGTAAAACCCCCTATCCTTTTCAGAAATATTCAGGTACTTACAGACTACTAGTACAGATCGGATTATCAAATGATTCTTAGGAAACTAAGCATGATAAAACCCTACCATATTCCACAAAACCCAGAATGTATGCGTCATAGTCAACTTAACGCCTAACACAGATACCCTCAAACCCCAACCTATCACAAACAGATGAGTCGTAACCCTTATGGGGTTTGGGACTATAGCGGGATCAGGAACAAGACTAGTATTAAAGTGAAGAGTTTCAATTACAGAATAAAAATGACAGAATCAAAAAGAGTTTTAACTCCATAATCAGATAAGGAAATTAAACCTTCTACAGAAATTTTCCTATTTCTATCCTATCCACTAGCCTCAAGAGTGTTCGCCTGCCCTCCAGAAGTGGGTCTTGTCCTCTGTCCTTGCCCTCGTTTCTTCGGGCAGTCCCAAGTGAAGTGTCACATTTCACCACAGTTGAAGCAAGCGCCCTTCCTTTTTCTGCAATCCTTGTTCAGATGAGTCAATCTTCCACAAGTAAAGCACTTTTTCTCCTTCTTATCTTCAAACTTTTCATCCTTCTTTTGTGTTTCCTTTTTGGGCCATGCTTTCTTGTTATGTGGTCATTCGAGCTTTTCTTCTTTCTTCTCGCTTTTGGCTTCCTCTTCATGCATTAACACCATGTCAACCAATTTCTCGAAGGTATACCCCATGGGAATGTGGGTCATAGCCAACCCGTGTAGCGGCTCATTCAAACCTTGAACGAATCTTAGGGCCTTCTTTTCAAGTGTGTTCACCAAGTCTAAGCCAAATCTCGTCAACTGGTTGAACTTGTTGACGTATTCCTTTACCGATAAATTCCCTTGCTTCAATGCTAAGAACCTCTCCATGTATAAATTCTCTTCTGCTCGTGAGAGAAATTTCATCTCGAACCTATGCCTGAAATCCCTCCATGTCTCCACTGGACGCTCTCCTTTCGTGACCTCCCACCAAAATGAGGCTTCGTCCTTCATTAACCAAGCAGCTAGTTGGACCTTCCTTCCGTCTTCTATCTCGAAGATACCAAATAAATCTTCCACCTCCTTAAGCCAATTTCGAGCTTCAACAAACGTCTCTGACCCATGAAAAGGTTTCCCGACCATCGCCCGAAAGTCCTTGCATATCTTCGAAAAAGTATCAACGCGGGGAGGGGGAGGAGGAGGAGGAATGTATGTTGGGCCTGCGGCGGTGGCCCTAGCCTCCAGATACCTTCTGAACCAAGTTGGTATTGGTATTCCCTCGGGTATCACGGGTAACCCAGACATGCTGAAAAGAAAAAGGAAGAGATTCGAAATGGAGAATCGAAAGAAAGATACATGGCACTTGGGGATTATGTTTTTCAAAATAAACTCTATTTTTGAAAGTACTTCCTTTTTAAATCCTTTTTGAAAATAGTTTTCAAAAACTTTTTATCAAATCTGGTAACCTTCAGCTCTGATACCAAGTGTAACACCCCACTTCCGTTAAGGTCACTCGAAAAGGGAATGCCTTAACTTCGATGGAACGTCATAAGTAAACAGAACAGAATATTACAAGACAGATAAAGTAGTACATGAAAAATTTATAACTTTATTACAACAGAAACAGAAATAAGTTTGGTTATATCTTTCAAAACCACAATATCGGAATTCAAGTACATAAATACCAGTCTTGTACAAAATCCTTCAGAATGCATAATTTTTAAAGCCATAATCCCCAACATAAACTGCCATGAAAAGATAGAGTCAAAGCCAAGCAATACTTCAAACACATCAAGCAGAGAGAATCTGAATCAAGCTCCTACGTTTCCACCCTGAGCACCTGGGGGGAGGGGGGAAACGTAAAGAAAAGAGGCGAAGCAAACTAGGTTAGACATAAGTCTGGTGAGTCCAGTGACTTTCAGCATATAAATAGATAATAGTATCATGACATGTAAATCAAACTAGATGAGAGATAACCGTAACAGGAATAGCAGGTTAACAGAAGAAACAGAATGATATAGGCTAAGCTAAGCTTCTTACTTAGTTTTCACTTCTCTGCACTAATAATAGTATAACAGAATTAGGTGTTGTCCTAATGTCTAAACAGAAAACAGAACGATCTCTTCAGAAACATGCAGCTAATAATGGGCCTTTACCACCCAAACAGAGATATACGGTACAGAAACAGAATGCTAATAATAGGCTTTTACCACCCCAACTAATGGGCCTTTACCACCCCAACAGAGACAGACGTACAGAAACAGAAGTAGGAACGGAATAGGAGACGGAAACAGAATAATCCCTAAGGAAACAGAATATTAGAATTAGGTGTACATTAGTAATGGGCCTTTACCACTCTAATAGACGGTACCACACAGAAACAAACAGGTGTTACCACCCCAACTGAAACAGACGGTACCCCAACGGAAACAAACAGAAATAAGTGTACCCTAAATTCTACCCCAAGTGATCGGCTCCCTAATACATAAATACCATGTGTCGGCCCCACAGAAGGGTGTATCACTCCCTAAAGTGGCAACCTATAGACACAGACCTATTTACAGATGTCACGGTGTCTTACATCCTCAGAGTAGACCAGATCCATGCACGCACATGACCCGGTTGGAATGTACCATCAACACCCCTCGCCATTCTCAGAATGAACCTCTTACAATTAGTTCAGTAAGCGTGCCCGGACCCCTCTTAGTGTTGGGTCATAGTTTTGATACCAGAAAGGGTTACTGACTAATATGGGTCCCAAACAACAGATGACACAAGTAATTACCCCTCCTAACCTTGTGTCCCCAGACTAACAGATTTCAGATTAACTTGCTTACAGATTTCAGATGTACAAAGTTCAGATTAACTAGTTCTTAGATCAGACATATAGGTTAACCAGCTTACAGACTAACGGATCAGATATACAGATTAACAAGTTTTCAGACTAACAGATCAGATATACAGACTTATAGATTGTTTCACCTAACCTTGTATTTAGCCTACAGATTTACGAAAGGGTTTATTAGATTCATCAGTCTAGTTGTTTTAACCCTATTCACCCAACACGTTTTAGGTATCACATTTATCTTAGATTTTCTTTAATTAAATATTAATGCACAGACCTCTTACATTAGGTTGGTAGCTTGTGGCCGTTGGATGTGTTGGGAGGTTCAGGGCAGACTTCTGCCACAAGCCAGACCTAACCTGTGTCTAAGCATCTTTATGCCTACGACCTCTCACATTAGACTGACAGTTTGCAGTTGCTGGTTAAGCCGGTTGGTTCCGGGCAGGCTTCTACCGCAAACAGATTCTAATCTCGTGTCTCAGCATTCTTATTTTAGCCAATGTATTCCATTACAGATTATGTCAATATCAGACTAATTATGCCAATTCAACAAATTAACTTCGTTATAAGTTACAGCAGATTATTCAAAGTTCTATTAACATGTTTTGCCTAATTTTAGATCGAGCCTACAGTTTTCATACCTAAATTACTGTATTCAGTTTTCAATAGATTTAGCAGATTAGGTAATTTAATGGATTTAATCATCCCTTAAAATTCCATTGACATACCTCGCCCAATTATAAAATTATGCCTAATTTTACATGCCCAAATTACGGTTATAATTCAACATATAACATATGTCCCAAATTTTAGTTAAATTTGCACCGTACAGAATATTCTCTAAAAACCCCAAATCATAGTGCATAATATAAATTATGCAAAATTATAACTGTTGATTACGCATGTGTCGAATATCCCAAAATCCGAATTAGGCGTATTCACATTAATAGTTATCCCTGTTTAATATAGATTTTTCAATCCTTTTTCTTCCAAGTCATAATTCGTCATATAAAATATACCCTAATTCTAGATCTTAAGTTACAACATGTATATTATGTCCTCAAAATCAGATCTTGAATTATAACATGCATTATGTCCCCCAAATTACAAGTCATATGTTGTCATACAATAATTCTCCTTCTTCCAAATCATAAACCGTCATATATAGTATGCCTAGATCTAGATCTTAAATTACAACTTATGTTGTGTTCTCGATTTAGTCACAAATCAGTTATGTCCGATTATGCATCATTCAATATTTTCCCCAAATTTAGTGTTCGCGTATCAATCTCTTATGAGATTTGGATCAGGCTCGTGGTAGCCTGGCTATAGAACAGAAAGAAGGAAGAGATACAGAATATTTACAATAAGATAGATCTACACAAAATACAACAGATCTGATAAACAAGAATAAGATAGATCTACACAGAATAAAACAGATCTGATAAACAGGAATATGCATAATCTCCAATTCAGATTTATAACCATGTCAAGATCATAATTAAATTTCATATCTGAAAATAACTGTACTCACAATAAGAGAAGAACGATTCTGGGATCTGATTTTCTGGAGTTGATTTAGCTTTCCGTTGATGTAGGCGTTGATTTGTTATCTTTTAATCCTATTCAGATTGGAAGAAGAAGCACTAGTTCTAGCTTAGGTTTCAGTAGAGTAGTGACGCCATTGATTTATTTTAATATGAAATAGAGCAAAGTATAAGCGTAATGAAATTGTGTGGAGAGAAAGTGAGGTTTGGGGTGTTTAAATAGGTGTTTGATCAACGTACGAAGTCAGAAATCGCGTCCAGGTGCAGAAAATGAATTCTGCCCAGATCTGGGGGTAAGTCGACCCCCAGGTCGTCCCCTAGGTCGACCAACCTGGGTGGGTCGACCCCCAGGTCAACCTCCCTGGGTAGGTTAACCTCCAGGTCGACCCCCAAGTCGACCTGCCTAGGTATTTTCCTATGTAAATTCTGAATTTTTGTTGAATCTTCCGAAGGCTATAACTTCTTCATACGAAGTCCGATTTATGCAAACTTGGACTCTATTCCAAGCAGAATTCCGAGACGAACGCAATGGCTTAACCCGTTTCCCTTAATTCTTCTTCTAAAAATTAAATATTCTTTAATTCGTTACTTTAATGTTTACAGAAAATACGGGGTGTTACAAGCACATACATATGAAATTAAATATTGCAATTCATTACTAACTTAGTGAGTGAAAACATGGGAAAAAGGAGAGTTTTCTCACAAACCAAAATGTTAGGGATTGCGGAATGGATCGTTAAGGCAAAACTAACACTAGAGGGGGGTGAATAGTATTTTTGAGAAATTTAACAAAATCTAAAACTTATATGATCTACTATATGAATCACACACCACAGATATAATCAAAGACACAGAATCAAACAAAAACACAAAAATAAACAGAAATAAAATGTAGAAAAGGAAAGAACACACCAGATTTTATACTGGTTCGGATTACTCCTACGTCTAGTCCTACACAACGCTAGATAGTGCAGAGTTTTATTACTACATCAATATCCAAGTACAACCCCTTGATTTTACGACTACAAGGTTAACACCAATTCCAAACACCCTTGATTTCCCGGCTACAAGGTTAACACCGCTCCGTTTCCTTGGTTTCAAGGCTATAAAGATACATCTTTTCCTAGACACTTCCCAAACAATTACAATAGCCCTATAACTCTTCAATAGTACTTTGATTCAGAGAGTAATGAGTAGAGAGTGAGAAGAGAATAAGTTTTATGTAAATAGAATTGAATTTGGCAGAGTATAAGTGTAGAAATCATAAAAAATAAGAAATAATAATGGTGTAGAGAAAGGGAATGAAAATGGAGAAGAAGAATAATGAAAAAAATTCGAAATCAACCCCTATTTATAAGATTTAAAAGGCTGCAACGCTTTTGGAACATTACAAATAGTGAAAAGACACTTCCTTTCAAAATAAAAAAATATAACAGTTATATGTCGACAAGCCCAATTATGTATGTTGACATATCGTAGTACAAAATCGAATTTTGAGAATTTTTCAAGTGTTTTGATACATATATAATTCTGGAAATTATTAAATTAGAACATAGTGTTGTAAATAAATATTATAAAGAAGAAATCATATGAAAACATAAATATAAAATATATATAAACATATTTATAAAATTATAAAGTTAAGAACTATACAAGTATAAAGTATATAATCATATAAATATATATAATACTTTTAAACCATAAAAATTGAGTTTAAAATCAAAAAGTAAGAATAGAGAATAAAGATAGAATTTGAAAATCAGAAATTGAAAAAACAGAATTTGAATTTGAACCTGGAGTGTTATTTAGAGTCTTACATAAACTAGACTCTATTACTATATTTATCTTGAACTCTTGAAATCTTGATTAGTCATTAGTCTTGAATCATCTTTGAATTGTACTGTTAAACTGTACAGTTTTTAGTATTAGTTCCTGTATACAAATCCTGCATATGTGTGTGTGTGTGTGTGTATTATAGATAAAAGTGTTAGTATATATTGTATAATCAGTTAATATTGAAATAAGGTTGTTGTCATCAAAACTCCATTCTCCAACACAAAATTCTACTAAGCTCATGTACACATCTAGATCTTAATGTTTTCAGTAAGGAAAATGTGATTTTATCGATCATTGGTGTGAAATGGGGTTCAGCCTCAATTAGAATTGGCTTGACACATGCAAGAAAGTGGAAAGAAATGCTTGAAAATGAAAGGGGAGAAAAGTAGAAATAGAAAAGAAGGTTTTAAATTTGAACTTTAAAAGGTTTAAGCTTAAAATGATATTATTTTTGATACTTCAAAAATATAAAAGGAGTAAATGGAGGCCATTAAAGAACATTTTCAAGGCTTTTAAAGAGAAGAAGAGGAAAAAATGAAAAAAATGGAATGAAAGAAAGAGAATATAAATGTTTTATACAAACGAAAGCTTGGGAATTACCTAAATAACCCCCATCTAAGCCATGTCACCTCACCACTACCCTTCCACTCTCTTTCAACCTTGCTTACCATGTCGCCTAGGTCCTCCTACCTTTACACCACCTAGGAAACTCCATATTTACTTAAAGTGCCTTATGTGCATAAATTCCTTAATTTAAATGTATTCTTATTCTTTATCTTTTTTTCTTAATATTATTCAAATCACATCATCACTTTATTAACCAAGTCAAACTTGTTTAACACAAAGCTAAGTTTACTTAATTTATGTTTTTTTTTTGTTGAAAAGAAGTTTATATGTATGTTTATTAGGAATTTTAACATATATGTTAAACACCTTTCACATCGTCAAAATCAGCATTTTTGAAAAATTCTTTCGATCACGTTTTTTGCTTTTCTTTAAATTATTTATATTTGTAAACAAAATTTAAAAATAAATTTCTTATCATCTATTATAAATTAAAAGAGGATATTTTAATGTGGGAATTCCCTACACATTCGTATTTTAAAAGTTTATTCACTGTGCATCCTTGTGTAAGTTTGATTGTAAAGTGGTTCCCTATTTCCTGTAGCAACGCTTCTTTCTTCTTCTTTTTTGCCCTGCTATATAAAAAAATTCAAAAAATTGTAAATATCTACGGAACTATTCTGCACAAAAAAAATGCTGAAATATCAGCAATTTTTGCGAATAATTGCAGAAATTCACATAGTACATGCATATGTTGAATAACAGATGAATAATTGCAGCAATGTCTATAATTATTTATGTATAATTGTTGATATATCAGCAACAATTTTACAGTTAATGTAACTAAATGAAAAAGTTGTAGGAATATCGGCAAATATTGCAAATAGTTGCATCACTTGCAGCAATTTACTGAAGATGAAATATTTTTAATATGCATGCAATTTTTATTATATTTCTACTGATTTTCTTGCAATACTTGAATGTCTTAATAAGTATAGGCTTTGAGTTTGAGTTTTTAACTCAAATCAGCAAAAGTTGCATAAAATTCTGCAACTTTTTGGATATAATTGCTACAATGTCAGCAATTATACGAAAAATTGTAGAAAAATTTTGAAGCATGCAATTTTTTTTGAATCATTTTTTTGATGTTTTAATGCATGAATACGATGATGATTATGTATTGAATTAAATTTTGAAGTTTGGTAAATTTTTACGTTGTCTTTTTGATGATTTTCGAAAAACAGAGACCTGGTTTATAAAGTTTTTAGACAGGGAGTTTTTTGTATTTTAAAACTTAACACGGACCTGAGCCAAACTGTCACTATTTTAATTATAAAAACCATTTTTATTAATATATAAAATTAATAAAATATTCAACCAAGATTTGATTAAATTCCACGTTGTTAACTACATTCAAAGCCAAAGTTTTTTGGAAGTAAGTTTAAGAACCTTTCACTTGCCAAGTACTCCAGCAACGGCAGTGCTTTCTCTGAAGATGAATCACTACCTCGTACATCTTGAAATTGATGGAAAAGCTCCCAATTTGCACAGAGATGTAAAAAACCATTGAGTCCGACACGCGATTGGTATTGTTTTCTTACCAAGATAACATCGACAATGATCGTAACTAAGATATTTACATCTTCAACAAGATTAGCTTGGTTCTAATTGCGTCGTCCTTCACGTTGGAAGCACTGACGCGCCTTATGCTTTAATTTCTATCCACATAACAAATGATCTTTTTCTGCTGATTTTTATTATTTTGCTTACAACAATATGAATCTTCCAATTATCAAATTTTTGGCCATTTCATCTTTGTTCTTGATTATATCTTCATTAGATTGATTTTCAGTTTTTATAGGATTAGCATTATCAGAGTTAACAATCATATCACTGAATTTATCCTTCTAACGACTTGCATCATCAATTTACATGTGACAGATTAGTTCTTGAAGATAAAGTTCCTTCTTTCTGTGATTGACATAATATATGTAACTTCTCTAAGATGGTTAGATTTTCCAAGCCATACACTGACCTACAGATCTCATACATCTTCATTTCTTCGTTGGGCATGTCAAAATATAAAGTTTTCAGATTCATGAATCTACTCTATGATTGACTTGTTGTCAGCCATATGAAATTGCAAACATTTACCTACTATGTACCTTTTTTCAGCACCGTATGCTTTGTACCTTTTTCCAATGTTTTCCAAATGATACTTGTTGATTTCTTATTGATAGACAGATCAAATAGTTTGTTTGACATGTATGCGAGCATGAGCAATATGACTAACTTGTCCATTTCAAATTTTCTTTTGACTTCAATATAATTCCTCTCTGATATGATGCTTTTTTGTGCAGTTTTGGTTTTCGCCGAAGCAACAACTTTTGAAATCTCGATAGGGTTTTAACAAATAAGACATAATTGACTTCTAACTGCTCGAACATGATGAGTAGTTTATGCGACTAACATTTATATTTGGCTCTATTCTTTACTTCAAATGTAGAAGGATCCAAAAAATGCGATTTATTGGAGGGGCTATTATTCTTTAGCGGGAAAATTTGCTTTTAAATTGTAAGAAAATATGGTTAGCAAAGAGTAAGAGAGAGAGGTTGTACCATGGAAATATCATTGTTCTAAAAGCAAATTTCTGCACGACTAAGGTGCAAACAATGGTTATCGTTTTAATGCAACTTCAAGTTTGTGCATTCAGTTTTGAAGATTCTGAAGAAGCGAAGAAAAATAATTGCTCACGAGCTTTAAATGAATTTTTGAAAAGATCAATTTGCTTCCTTTCTATGTATTTCATCTGTCAAAGAAATCACATTAAATAAGTGTAACTATTGAAATTGCAGCACATAACACAAGATGTGAGAAACTTGAACAGTCGGGGTAATAAAGAGATGGTTCTTTTAATACACTCACAAATTATGTTGATCCATGTTACCTGCTTATAATAAATAAGTAGTATGAATAAGGTCATACAAAAGAGGAGAACAACTTAGACAATAGAAGACTAAAGTTATATCACTTTATCCATACTAATCAATTCTATGAGTTTGATGCTACTTATATTATTCCACACAAATGGTAACATGATGCACAAGAAACATTCCATTTACTAATCACCTCGTACAATCTTATAAACATCTAGAAAAACTAAAACAATAACAAAAGATCATAATTATTATTCATCTCATAACGCTTTATTATTACGCTAAATTAAAATAACAAAAGTTCATTATGATTGTTTATCTCATAATGCTTACAACTTTTGGCAAAGCCAGCCGGTTTTTAGAGTGGACCGTACCATTTTTTCATTATAGCAAATAATGAGTACAAAGTATGACAGGAGAGAGGCTGGACACCTATCTACTATAGACATTTCTGACACTAACTATAATAATAACTGTATCTAACACCACACAGGGTGTGATCAGTACAACATAGTTACAAACAAAAACAAGTATATAGTACGAACAATGTTAGGTCAAAATTACATAGAATCTTAACCCATACAATCCACACATGGAGTTACTTGTATTTCCTCAGGTATTGCCAATACCAGCAGAGAGCTATGGCAATATGAATTAATAATATATAGATCTCCAAGCCACTAGCTAAAAGCGCATGGAAAACCAACTAAGCACCAAGGAAAGGAGAGGCAGAAACTTGAATGCAGAAACTGAATGAAACTACTTCCTCATCACGCAATCAGCAGAAGGAAACAGCAACTAGAAGCACTTTAAGATGTTGCAGGTTGCAAGGAGTTCGATGAAGCCAAGATAGGTAGAAGCTACAGCAACATAACACCAAGAGAACAAGAAGGCTCAAAATTCAGCAACGAACTGGTAGTTGCTTCTACTTTTTGGTAAGGTTAATTGGTTTCTACTTAGTGTTTGTTGAGCTGTGTCAGAGTCGTCTGGGTTGTTGTTTGCCTTGGTTCCCCGAGAGCTGGCGATACCTGTTTGTGTGTGCCATCTTTGTGGTCATTTGGGTTTTGGTGTGATGTTCATTAGTGTTTGGTGTTCAGGATTGTTGGTTTTCCCTTTTTATGTCGTCTGGATCTGGTTTTGAAGGTGTTTGTTTTTGTCTTTGATCTGTTTCTTGTTTGTTGTTCGTTGTGTTAATGAGCTACTTCACCATCTGCACTGCTGCTTCATCATAATGCTTACAATTACTCTAGTTACGTAGCTATAAGAGAGTAGCATCCCACATCTCGGTTTAATCCAATGTGGAAAAATTAAATTACATATTTTGATTGTTCATTGTATAAGATGAGTTAATCAAGCTTCCATGTATAATACATTTACCACAGAAACAAGACATTAGACGACTCCAAACACACCCTGTATCTGTTTGTTTCATTTTTTCAGTATATCCCAAATCTTTATGTAAAATTTTATGATAATACTGAAAGAATAACAAAATTGCATTTCAATCACTTTTTATACTGGTGTGTAACTCGCGCGTTGCACACGATAATATTGTTAGAAAATAGCATTTGTTTTAATTATTGTTAAAATATACTCTATTATACAATATAAGATAAATATATCGTGATATATTAATCATCAATTAAAATGACATGTGATGCTCGAATTTAAGGTTGAGTGTTCAATCATCACTAACTACATAGCCCTGTAAAGACTAATCTTCTAACTCAAAAAAATTAAACTAAAGTTGTACATGTAACTAATTTATGTTATTTTTAGATGACATAAATAATTTATGTTATGTGGTACATTATTATATGTGTGAGTGAATATGTAACTTTGTGTTAATATGATGTGCGTGTGTTAAATTGTCATTTTTTAAAATGCTTTATAAATGGATTAATGAACATTAAATAATTGAATCTATTTAAATTATTTGAATTAATGATCAACAAAACTAATTAAATATAAGGAGTTGAATATAAAAAAATTGAGAAGAGCTTTGTGCATATTTATAATTGAGAAGGGCATGGCTCTTATGGTTAGCTTATCAATATGTGAACTTTTATTCATTATTTAGTTTTCATTTTTAAATAATTTTGTCTTCACAGTTAATCATAGATTTCATGTTGGTGTAGGAAGATCATGCATATAACTTTGATAATTATAAAATAATGTTATGTAGCATTTAATCGAGTTATGAGCCTGGTGTGGTTTAATAACATGTTGAAAGTGAGAACGTTTATATAATCTTATATCGGTGTAATTTGTGCATAATGCGGCAAAATATAAATTCACCTTTGAAAGATTGTTAAAAATGAAATTATTTTATGTAATGCATGATACTTTTTTTGAGATAAAGAAATTAGAAATTAGGAGAGTTATTATTATTTATGTATTCTTCTTATGTTATGTGCTTCAAATATCTTTATACATCTATAAAAAAGAAATAATTTTATCAATTTTCACATGAATATGAATATCGTATATCTATTGATATTATCGTACTTTTAGGATTTATTTGATAGGTTAATGAACGTTAGTTAACAAATTTTATTAAATATTTTATTTAAGAACATACAGTCAGTTAATTGTATAGACCGGAATGTAAAATATTAGAAGATAATTTAAAAGGGATTACATGCAATTGAAAAAAATGGATATTTAATTTTAATACAATTTTACAGTGTAGTGTATGATAAATTCATTTATTAAATAAATTATAAAATCAATTTAGTTATGTGATTCAATTATCTTTAGTTATCTAAATAAATAAGAAATAATTTTATCATTCTTTTCCCATGTGTGTATATGTATATATCTTGTATATAATGAAATTTTCGTATTTTTAGGGCTTATTAGATGGATTAATGAATGTTGTTTAATCATTATTATTTAAAATTTAAGATTGCTTAATTAATTAATATGTTGATTGAATGTAAAATATTAGAAGATAACTTAGAAGGGTTTCAACGTAATATTATAAAAAATAATAGTTATGTATTTCAAGTTTATAGAATTTTGCGATGCAATGTATGATAAATTCATTTACAGAATAAATTTACTGTTGTTATTAATATATATAATTTATGTTATGTGATTATATATACTTGCATCTAAGTGATTTTCTTAACCAACTTGATGCGATTGTAGCATAATACTAAAACGCTTATCTTTTACGTTTATCAATAAATATTAGTTGATTTAATTTATCAATTAATTTAAATTTTAAATTATGTAAGTAATTTAAATTTATGGATTTTGATATAAAATTTTGTAAGAGTACCATGAAAATTTAGCAAATAATTATATATATATATATATATATATATATTAAAGTGAATGTAAATTAATGCCATATGTTTAATTGAATAATCGTGAAGTAATTTATAAAATTTAAAAACAGAGTATGCATATTTGAAAAGAATTAAAGATAACATTGTTAACTCCTTGAAATAATGAGAAAGCTACGAATTCTTCCGTTTTACTATTATTTAATGGATAGCATTTATTACTCAATTAACACGTGCAACGTCTGGCTATAGAAAGGTTGAGGTTGTCGATGGATATCCAAAATTCTAAAATATATTCATATCAGTATCCAAAAATCGGATAAATATCTAATATGTAAAAAGAACAAACACGAATGCAAAAATGTTGGAATTCACATCTACAGTTTATCCATTCGATTTATGCTAAAGTTATAATTTATATCATTTGTATTTTAATATTTTTAAAGATATTTATTATTTTATTAAATTAGTAGTTTATATGACAGACTTAATATTAATTGTTCAAAACCATTTAAGATCTTTTTTTTTTTTTTTTTTTTTTTTTTTTTTTTACCTATATTATTAATTCACATGATTTTCTTTATCTGTTGATCTGAACTTTACCATTTATACATCTAGATCTATCGACAATTACCGAATAAGATAACCATCTGATATTGGTCCATATCTACAAATGTGAATGCTTGAAAATATTTCTAAATACGGATGTGGATATAACAATATCCGCATCCAAAAGTACATGTTAAAGGAAAGTAAATTACATGTTGCAGATGAACGTAGCATACAAATTAATCCAACATTCAAGACTGATACGTTTGTCTAGGGAACAAGACACTAGAGAGCTGCAAATGCACCCACCGTCTTTATTCCATCTATTTCAATACATCCCAACCTTTTGCTTGCAAATTGTGTTACTTCGAGGTTTTCAATCGATTTATCAACCAATGATCACAAGTCCTGATGAAAAAAGTTACAATTAATGAACACATGATTTTTTCTCTCTTTTCCTTCAAATTGGGTACATGGTTGTTAGTACATTTGTACCGAAAATCTGAATAGCATACTACCAACTACCGAGAAGGCTGCAAATGTGTGTTCATTCTTTCAATAACTGCACTAATTGCCACACAAATTCCCATGGTGGTTGACTCATAAGTTGTATGCACCGTACAGACCCATCAACGGCTTTTCCCTCTCTTCCACTCTTTTTTTTGCAGCTTCTCTGGCCCTAAGAGCTTCAGCTTCCTCCTTTGACACTACCTTTGACTTCTCATTCTCCCTTTTCCTTTTATTAACCGCAATTGACGATGGAGCTCCTTTAACACTTCTCATAGGATTTAAAGACTTTGGTTTTGATCCAGATGAAGAAGACCCAGAATTTTGTGAAGTTTTGAATGCTTCTTCCTCAGTGACCCATTTCCCTAAATTTCGACAAATTTATCACAGAAACCCAATGAACGATAATTTAACATATATTTTTCTCAAATTTTGAAATTTGAAGTTGTGTGACGTAGACATACCTATTTCATTTGTATAAAACAAGCCGGATTTTGGATCGTAATAATACCCTTTGGCCAGGTTGCAGTAATATCCAGAAGCTGCATCATGCTCCCATCCTAAAGAGTAAACAATGAATTTTGATTATCAAACAAGTTTATATTAATGCAGAATTTTGATGTAGACAAGTGCACTTAAATCGCGGTAAGAAATAAAAAGGTAGTTAAAATAATGATAGCACTGGACAAGCACTAAGGTAAAGAGAAACTTAAAATTTTGAACAACGATGTCACTCGGGCAAGCTAGCTATTTGGAACAAGATGCATAAAATACACTCGGTAGAGTTCTCATTGTATTTTTCCTGATTACATGACTATAGCTGGTTTGTTTATTTATTTTAGGAAAAGAAAATCACTTCAAATGTACAGGAAAGCATACCATCTTTAGCTGAAAATTTAACATTATCTGGTTTCTTTTGTTGTGCCCCTGAATCAAATGATGCAAGATCCCTCTGGTAGCTTTGTTTCGCTTTCTGCAAACAAATGCAGACAACGGATTTGGTAAAGACAGACGCATCAATTAAAACATTCTTAATGTTGCACAGACTAAACTGAAACTATGCTAACTTCCGTAGTACATACTTAAATTGGAAGGAAAACAGATTATTATGGATTTATTAAATTTTTGTTTAACTGATCATTATTGATTGCAATGCAGTTGTGTGTAAATAGTTTGCAGACATGCTAACCATTAGTCAGAAATAATTGAAATAACAACAATTGTTAGAATAATTAAAATAAAATAATACCTCCTCTATTTGCTCCAAGGCAAGAGCTGCACTTTTCTGTTGTTTATCTTTGGCAGCACTTTCCTTTCGCATGGATGAAAGCCTTTTGGCAACATTTTCTTTATGACGCTCACCCAAATCATGGGTTCTAATGCTCAAGGGATTGTTTGCAATAAATATTTTGCAGAAGTCGCACCATTTTTTCCCTTGGCTAACCCAATACTGCAAACATTTATTGAAGATGCTAATTGCCTCGGTCAGGAGTAACAGTTACACAATTAAAAGCAACAATCGCTTTAATTAGGAATTAAACATGATATGCAGATAATAGTAACTCATGTATAAAAATGATCATAAAATAAATAAATCTTGGGAGGGAAAAACAAAGGCAGGTAAAAAATCTCAAAAGCTAAAGGCAAAGTTGAGAGCTGTACACGGTCGGGCGGTATGTTTAAAAACTGCAACATCCAACTACTGTGTAAATAATATTTAAAATATGTATTGCTGTTGCTCACAAGATCAAGCTGTGTGAAGGAGACAGTAAGGATGCATAAACCATTAGACAAAGATGATAATTAAGGCATGTTAGAGCATCTCCAACAGTAGGTTACATGTTACAAAATGTAATTTGTACACCCATTGTAATGTACAACAGAGTGCAGATTTTGCAAACGATTACATTTCAGTTGATTGTGGTTACGTAGAACTGTGCATCCGTTGAACAGAAGCACAACAGGCGGGTAGTATCAAACGCCTACGATTTTTATTTTGGTTGGGGGGGGGGGGGGGGGTTTCTGTTCAACAAACACCATGCAACCATCTCAAAGCTAATTCCATTGCAAAATAATGAAAAATTGTTTTCCAATAAATCAGATATCTGTTCAAGATACGTCTAAGCCTCAGGCGCCTGTTCAACAGACGCCTAAACTCAAAGCTGTAGGGAGAAAAGTGAGGTTACAAAATGTCATTTCCAACCAAATAATGGTTGGAGATGCTCTTGCGTAAACTGCAAAACAAGAAATGTCAAAAGTAGTTCTGGACCAATTGCCTAACAGTTGCGGCCGAAGACCCCTGATTTGAATCAGTACAACTTAAAAAAGGTTTCAGACAATTTTACAAATTCTGCTTAGCTACTTTCTACAGCTAACATACAAAATAAAGGTCTTGGTAACTGGTTCGACCTACTCAATTTCTCAAAACATTGCCCAACGTGATTAAACATAAATTGACATGAATCATCCAACATCACAGGCCAATAGCTAAACTCAATTAGTGATTGGTCTGATGCAGTTTAAAATACAAAACTATAGAGCGCTCCAGATAATTTAGTCATAGGCATCTGCGACTCTACTAGAGTCAGTAAAGAATCCATGTGGAGCTTGGATGGAGCCCAAGAACTTTGTTCCCATAGATATTAACCATAAATAAAACAAACCACTTTTAAGAATAACCACAAATTGTTGAGACGATATGGTATGTCCTCATTACCCATTATATCATAATTATACAGAAATTCATAAATTCACGTAATTGACAATGATAAAATAAGTGGAATGAGTGGAGAAGATTCATCGGGGGACACAGCCTTTAGAATACAGAGGAATTCGTCTCCATACTGTTTGGCATTCAACTAATAATAATACATACTCTTGTATACTAAGGAATACAAATTTGTAGTCCAACTGTAAAGTTCTAAAAATACCCCTATATGCAAACAAAACAAGATGTCATGAGTTTGAATCCCATGGAGAACAAGAGGCCAGGAGTTGAAAACCTTATTCTAAAAAGAAAAGAAAAAACATTTTCCAATTTATTTCTATCAAACTACATGAAAACTTTAAGTTCAATTTTTACAAGAGGCTTTTATATGCATGTGCAATGCACGAACGATAAAAGCTCGTTCAAATATGGGAATCATATAACCTTCTTATTTATAACTTCAATACACCTAAAGCACTGCTGGTAACTTGATTGTAAATCTGGTCTCTAGTACACATGCAACTACAAGCTTTCATACCGAATCACAACAATGTCATTTTATGTTACTAAATGTTTAAATGTAATTACCATTAAAAGAATGGCTCAAAACCCATTTTTAGCTAATTACTCCAGATGCCAAACGATTCACATGTGCAGGACAAAATAATTAACATGGATGCCACTCGCTTCGCTTGCGAAAGGCAGAACATTTGTACAAAGACACATCCATGTAACATGATATATACATACACACAAATATACAATACACACATACACTGTATATGGGCAATATTCGGCTACATCTTTTCTGCTCTGAATAATAGCCACAAGTTCTAATTTAAATATACAATACTTTCTCTCTCTTGGTGAATAAAATAATATAGTGCAATGGAAGAGTGAGAAAAAAAAAATTATTATTTAATATTTAAACCGAAACTTGTGGCTAGTATTCAGGGGGAGAAGAGATGTAGTAAAAGTGAGATGTAGCCGAATATTATCCATATATATATATATATATATATATATATATATATATATATATATATATAGAGAGAGAGAGAGAGAGAGACTGACTATTTGAACACAAAATTAGACACAAATGGTGGAACACAATCTAAACCGTTAGATGTTTTTGTCCTAATATGGAAAGTGGAATTCATGGGGCATTCCAATGGTGAAGATCCACTGTATCGTCAATTATGTCAAATTTTTGTGTCCAAGTAGACTTTCCCATGTATGTATATATATATATATATATATATATATATATATATATATAGAGAGAGAGAGAGAGAGAGAGAGAGAGACATAAACAAACATATATAAGGGGGTTATATGACATCATTCTTTCGTGGCACCCCTTTTGCACTTCAATAATAACCACATTTATAGTTAAGTTAGTGAAGGAGAGAGAAACGAGATTGTGTGGTGGAATCAAGGGGTTAAAGGGGTCCAAGTAGACTTTCCCATGCATATTTGAGGTGTTCTTGATCCTATCTCATATATATATACACACACACACATATATATATATATACACACACAACACACACACATATATATACACACACACATACACATACATATACATATATATAAAGGTTCGAGAACTTGTTTTCAATCATTTAAATTTTTATTGATTTTGGTCAATTTCGCAAATTTTGAAAGTTTTGGTCTCTTTTTCGGTTAAGGTCTTGATATTGAGTATTTGTTTTTTTTTTTTTAAGTAACGGTAAAAGTTGCAAATTCATATACAAATATAGTTTACAAAAAGATAATAATGTAATATGTCGATTCCATATTCAAGTTCAACATAATATTTTTTTCGATGTTGCAAAATTGCAGTGGTTATTTGGTTCAATTCAATGTTGCAAATTGCGCTGGTTCAACTTTACTGTTAATCTAATATATAAAGTTAGACATATTCTTTGATTCAAGTTTTTTAATATTTCCAGCCTCAACGTGTTAAAGTCACCTGCACTCGAACGAGCCTAAAATGAAAGAAAGAAAACACTACATATAGGGAAAAGTAGAAATAAGCAAAACAAATATAAATTCACCTGCGATGCCCGAATTAGTGGTGTCGAAGCTCCTCGATAATGTTGAACCTCGGCATGCTTGAATTTTTCCGATTAGATTGACTAAGATTTTCTGACTATGATTTTTTTCGATTCAATTGATTAGAATTTTTTGTTTTTTTTTTTGGCTTTTCTGATTGATTCAATTTCGCTTTTTCTCCTTTTTTTTGTGTTGTCGCTTCCTTCCTCTCCACCAAATTCTTTTTTTACATCAGTAATGGGATGAGATTTTGCCCTAATACCGTGCCGTCATCGATCGAAACTGTACAAGATGGTCGGAATTTCATGATTCCAGCCAAAATTTTATACCATGATATGGATATGTGTGTGTATATAAGATAGGATCAAGCGCACCCCCAAACAATGCAACACTTACATAGCCCCCTCTAATTTCCACCACATTCTTGTTTTCTCTCTCTCCACCCACTAACTTATTTAAATACAAATGAGTGAACCCCAATTGAGGAGCTGGGCATAATGATTAAAAATAGATTGGTGAGTTCTCAAAACATGACAAAGACATGTTGGTTCAATGGGAATGAGTTGAAAGCAAAGTAGCTGATATCGTAATACGTTGATATATCGCAATCGGACTTCTAGCAACATTTCTACAAAATACTGCTTGAAATAACATTTAGCAACATTTCAGTAATACATCGCTAATATTTTTCGATATATCAGCAATATTACATCAATATTTGATATTATCATCAGCGAGTTAAGTAGAAAAATACATGAATGCCTTATTACAATAAAAACTGTATAAGCAAATTCTTTATATAGATAGATATATCTTCAAACATCTTAACAAATATTTAAAACGCCAAAACATGGATATTTGTGTCTTTTATCATCGACATAATTTGTATAGCTTGCTGGACATACTGAATCGCTGATATAACCCCTAATTTTTTAAATTTTTTTTGATATTATCCCGATGTTTTAAAATATTATAAATCGTTTCTTAACCTATATTTTACATATTATAACCAATATCTCTTCGACGTTGTTGTCAAAAATGTTTAAATCCTATGGTCTGAATCCTGCTTCAAATCGAAATTATATCCCTTTACGAATCAATTTATTTCCCGTTTCAAATGTAGTTAATACCGCAGTTCAGAAAAATCTTTCAGTTTAAACTAATATTTTCAACATACTTATTTGGACTTACGATTTCGATTCTAATCATTTCAAGAAAAATAAAATTAAAACGATAGAGGAAACGAAATTTTTGTTTAGATGCAAATGTAACTAATACTGCCGCAATTCGGAAAAATCATTCAGCCTAAATTAATATACTTAACATACTTATTTGGATCTACAATTCCAATTCTAATCATTTCAAAACAAAACAAAATTGAAACAAGAGATCAAAAGAAAGTTTTTTGATTTAGGTGTAATAGTTCAAACATTAAAATCAATTTCAAAGTATGTGCAAACTTTAAAATATAGACTTTTTGAATCCACAATTTAAGATTTAAATCCTTTTTCAATTTAAACTTTGAATATTCACAATTTGCATCTCATTTTGAAAACCTTGCTTTTTGATACTATCCCTATGTCTTGAAATAATATAAATAGATCCTTAACCAAATATGTCATGTCTTTACCACGTTCTTGTAGTTCAATATAGATGCTTTCACAGCCACAGGCACTCTCTCTCTCTCTCTCTCTCTCCCTCCCTCTCTCTCCTTGCTTTTCGATACTATCCCTATGTCTTGAAATAGTATAAATAGATCCTTAACCAAATATGTCATGTCTTTACCACGTTCTTGTAGTTCAATATAGACGCTTTCACAGCCACACACTCACTCTCTCTTGAAAGTCATGTTCATTTGAACCAATCAACAAATTGGTTAATATGTATTCCTAGTTATTAGTGTAAGTGGTTGATTAAGATCTGTATTTTTAGACTAATTGGCTAGCGTAGGTAGCTCCATTCATGTATATCTGTACTTGCGTATATAAGACTTTGTTGACTATTGAGTAAATATAAAAGCAAACTTCAATTTAATCACGTAATATAGTTCTTTTGTGTTCATCATTGAATCTCTCTCATCATGTTCATTTGAACCAATCAACAAATTGGTTATTATGTATTCCTAGTTATTAGTGTAAGTGGTTGATTAAGATCTGTGTTTTTAGACTAATTGGCTAGCGTAGGTAGCTCCATTCATGTATATCTGTACTTGCGTATATAAGACTTTGTTGACTATTGAATAAATATAAAAGCAAATTTCAATTTAATCACGTAATATAGTTCTTTTGTGTTCATCATTGAATCTCTCTCACCCTCTTCTATATCAACTTCTAACATTGTTTTGAAGTTGGAGTAGAGAGAGTGTAGATAATGCTCTGGAGAGGTAATAAGACATTAGATCGTAGAACGAGACGTTGAATTACCTTCAGCATGTCAACGATGTGATTTCAACCGGTAAACAATAGAAAAATAGAACCTTATCTCATATATTCGACGAGGTGGAGGTGTACTTCAAGAAGCCATGGTTAGGCTTGAGGAAAAAATTAGATTGATCGTGATCAAGAACGCACTTCCGCTTGATGCTTCTGAAATAAATAGGATGTTTAATCGTCTCTCTTTGTCATTTCTCTCCAATGAAGAATTTGATGCTAGTTTGATGGTTAACGTAGAAGAAAGATCGAGTTTAAAACAAGTAACCATGGAGAAGTGGAGCAGCAAAATAATAATGAGTTGATAATAATTTATGTGATTGATGATTTGAAAGAGAAAGCAGATGCAATGATACATGCAGGCTATAGCCAGGAACTGTGTTAGGTTTATAGCAGTGTGAGGAGAGATTTTGGATGATAAGATGAGGAAACGAAACCACGCAATCCAAATTGTTGTCAAAGTCTTGTTGTCCAGTAAGCGGGTTTTGCATGATCAGGTATCTGCTGAGCCGAAAGAGATCAGATATGAGTGCTTTCTGGAAAGCACAAAAAGATGTGTTACGTTGTTGAATTACAGAAATGTAGTAGTCATTCAAAAAAGGATTTCAAATAAGCTTTTTAGGATTTTATGTATGTATGAAGCTTTGTTAGAAGTGAAACCTAAGTTGGATGAACTATATGCAAGCGACTTGGGGAAGAATACAATCTTAGAAATGGAGTGGATAGTGGAATGGTTGTTAGATGCTGTGTTTGGGATTTTCATGGAATTCGAGAATAATGTTCTGCATGCTAATTCAGGAAAGATGTAGCAGAAGCTACAAAATGTGGTTTGCAGTACCAACTGCTGCGAAGAAGCCAAAGAGCAGAAGAAAGATGTAGTAGCCACATAGTAGAAAAGAAGCACAGCAGTAGTGCAAACGATGATGATGACTAAAATCACAGCAGTGGTTATATCAAGAGACGACTATGCGAAGATTTTATGGTGCAGTGAGTCTGGGAATTTGCAGAGGGTTCGGAAACTGTTTGATAGTATGCCTAAGTGACATAGACACCTACAAGTGAAGTAGATATGACTGCGAGTGAAGAGGCATTGCTTTTATGCCATTAACAAGCAAAGGAAAATGAACCATAGTTCCAGCTTGTTTTGAAGATATTGATACAACAGTATCAAGAAAGACAGAGGTCCAAAGGTCCGATAAATCTTTAGTGCGAAGTTGATTCTAAGGATGAAACCAAAAGAGCTTGTTGATAGTTCATGAGCGACACGCTAAACAACATAAAACAGTTGAGTATGTCCAGTCAAATAGAAGATCAAAGTCATAATCGAAGTTATCAATGAAAGATGAGAAAGCAACCAAGAAGCCGTAGTTTGATGACGTGGCTTTGTAAATTAGATGTTAGCTTGTCTAGTTTAAAGGAGGGTGTCAGATTTGTTTGAGTCAGTCAATACTTTGTGCAATGTTTTCCTAATAATTAGCGTAAAAATCTGGTTAAGATCCATATTTTTAGGCTAGCGGACTAGCATTGTGAATATTTCTATGTATGTGCTTGCCTATATAAGGCTCTGTTGACTAATGAATAAATATAGAAGTAATTTTCAACTTAATCAAGTTAATACAGTGCAGTTCTTTGTTGTTGCTGTTGAATCTTTTCACTATCCTCTATACCAAATTCTATCACATGCATGCATGTAATTACGTGTGCATACGCATGCCACATCAATTTGGCATTTTATAAAATAATGATCAAAAGTTAAGGTTGTATTTGGTTTGGATATTGAGTTTTTTCGTTCTCAATTTGTACATTGAAATACATTGAAGAGCGGAAATGGCTGGAAAACGATTGATTTGGAAAATGATTTAACATTAAAAAATCACATTTTCCGCCTTTTGAATAATATCAAAATCTATGTTCTTTCTTATTTTCTTCCCATTGTTGGATTGACTAGAATTTTCCAACTCCTCCACTCTCACACACACAAATATTGAAAGCACAAAGCTCTCAAGCCAAACGATAAGTAAATTTTTGGTGACGAGTTACATACAAGGACCGGATGGATTGATATCTAAGTAGGAAGGAATGGAGAAACAATGGAAAAATATGTAGAAAGCATTGAGAGATATGATTTGAATGATATGAAATATGCATTTAATCAATATATTTTTCCTTTTACTTTGTGTACTGGCAAGGAAGCTGCCGTTTTGGCTAGGGGAGGGACGGTCAGCATATAATTGTTGTCCGCCGCCGGCTGAACTCTGCCGTAGCTAGGTGTAACCAGCAATTAAATGGGAACGACGGCGCCCCTATCCAAAACGGCGGCCCCCTTACCATCATATTTTATTTTTGCATAAAATGTAGTATTCGAGTTAACATAGATTTCCAAAATAACTTGCTCGATTTCATCAACTTATTCATCCAGTTTATTGTATACTTTTTGCGAATTAGCCATCTACAAACTGATAAACCCTAATTTAGAAACTTAGCATAGGGTAAAAGAAGATGCGAATTGATTAGAATACCTCTGTCATGCTGGAGATAAATGGATTTTCGCTAATTGACCGGAATCCTCTCTTCAGAACCGAGTTGCTAACCCAAATCCGGAGACAAAATCGAATTATTTCCACATAAATTAAAAAGCGGAAATTTGAAAATAGTCGACGAGGAAGTTTTGATGATGTTGGACGCGATACAGCAGATCGGGGTAATTTCTTTTTCAACCTATGCATAAACAAATATATTTTTCAACATACTGCGGTCAGGAGCAGTGGCCCACTGTAATCGTTGCCTCGATTGGACCAGAACATAGGCCCGTTTGCAGACATTTTTTGACATGTTCGGCATTTTGGTTGCGTCGGACGTCAACCCCTTTTTCTCCGATCAAACAAAACGATTTGGGCACGTTGGAAATCAAGAAGCATTTCCCTTCCTTGCTTATAAAACAACTACCTTCTTACCTTCTTCACCTCCTTACCTTCTTTAACTACTTTTTCTTCTTCTTCAACATAAATAATAATGTCTTCCTCCAATTCACCCTTCGATTACGACGATATTATTGATCTCTACGGGATTTCATTATGTCTGACTGGCAGGAGAAATCATATGACTCGAGTTAATACTTCAGAGTTTACCGGGTTAGCTTGTATTAACGACATTTTGAATGGTCACCAACAACGTTGTCAAGTTAATTTTCGGATGAAAAAACTTTTATTCTACTCATTATGTGAAAAACTGCAGCATCATGGTCTCTCTTCAACGTCAAAAATTTGTGACATCGAAATGATTGGAATTTTCATTTACACAATGGCTACTGTGCTTTCAACTTGACAACTTAGCGAAAGGTTTCAACGGTCAGGTAGCACAATTTCCGTTTGTTTTCATGTTATTCTAAACGCTTTTCAATTACTCGTTGCTGATGTAATAAAGTCAGAGGATCAACAATTTAATACCATTCCACATCACATTAGAAGTTCAACCCGATATTATCCTTATTTCAAAAACTGTATTGGTGTTATAGATGATACACACGTATCTGCACATTTACCTGTTGATCAAATTATCCCTTATATCGAAAGAAAAAGTTTTGCAACTAAAAATATATTAGCGGTTTGTGATTTCGATTTACAGTTTAAGTATGTTGTGGCTGGTTGGGAAGGGACTGCACACGATAGTAGAATTTTTAATGATGTTACAAATGATAGAAACTCTAACTTCCCTAAACCTCCAGCTGGACAGTATTATTTGGTCGATTCGGGATATCCACTTCAGACTGAATATTTACCACCATACCAAAATATGAGGTATCATGTTCCACATTTTCATGAAACTGTGTTTCAACCAAAATCAGCCAATGAAGTGTTTAGTTTCTACCATTCGAGTTTACGGATGACCGTAGAAAGAACTTTTGGCATTTGGATATTTTTTTTACCATTCTGACCAGTATACCTACATATCGATTTAAAACTCAAGTCAAATTTGTCGTATCTACAATGGCCTTACACAACTTCTATGTAAATATAATAGTGGTGACCCATATTTTATGGCTTTTGATGATGATCGTGAACTAATCCCCGATCAGTACATGGAGGAATATTACGCTATGAGAATTACGACGAATAGAGGCACTGAACGGGTACAACGAAATGGATACCAAGAAATGTCATTACTTCGAGATACCATTAGAGATGAGTTGGCTGCTACTGGGCTGCACTAATTTTATTTGTATCTATAACTATACTTGTATTTGTGACAGAAATTTGTATTTGTATCTGTAAGAAGATTTTAGCATGCCAAATCCTATATGTTTATATCTTATTTTAAAAATATCACGCTCAAATACCCCGTTCGCAGCAAAAAAACACATTCTCCGTTCGCTACAGTATAACGCTCAAACACTCCGCTCAAGTACCACGCTCGAATACCCCATTCTCGTTCGTCGAGAACGCACCCATAGTCCATTCTCATTATACTCGATATTTCCACAAAAGCCTGTACTAATGGAGGCCCACACCGCAATTAGCAGGTGTAAATATTGATTGCGAACCCGCACGCCAAATAAGTAGTCCACCTATAATTAGGCATGAGCAAATGGTTCGTTTGGTTTACAAACAATCAAAAATGTTGAAATCAAAATAATAATTCAAAAAATGTAAACTGAACCAAACCAAACCAATACTTTTAGAAATCAAAACCAACCAAACTGATAATATGTAGTTCGGTTTGATTAGTTTATCTTGAAATAAAATACATCTTCTAGTTGTTGATATAACGTAGGATTAAAATAACTAATTGAGTTCATATTATGCAAATATTTTAGAAAACAAGCTCTTCTTATAAAATTGTTAATATGAAACGAAAGAAAAACAATAATGTCATGAAAATATTGCAAATGATAACATTATTAGTGGTAATTATTTAACATTAAAATAAATGAATTTTTAATTTTGATTTATTTGATAAATTAAAGGGATTTGATAAATTAATTATTAGTGGTATTAGAGCTATTCCGACGTGTGCAGTCATAAGCGAGGTTTTAATGATTGCAAGGACTACTCGCTACTGATCCATTAGGTAATTCAAGGATGCGGTAGGACGGTGCCTTCGGTTCATGCAACGACCCGCATTCTATGCATCAGGGGATCGTAGAATATTTATTTCTTTCTCATGCGAAGTCGTATAGCCATGTAATTTTGGGAGACGACTATTGGGATCGTTTCTCATGTTCATGATTTTTGCCAATTTTTAAATGACCGTTTTGCCCCTAGCTGATCTTGTTTCGGCCATAACTTTTGATTGGTAAGGAATTTTGACCTGAAACCACTTCCATTAGATCTGGTTGATGGTTTAGCTTTCTGTAGAGTGATCACATTAGCCAAACGGACTTACCGTTTGGGAGATATGGCTGAAACAAGGTTTAGAAGGTGGAAAACAGCTTAACTGAGCCTAATTAGGGTAATTAGCAAGAGGGCCGATAACCCATTTCGGGATTAGACTTATGGGAGGACTGAGATGAGTTAGTAAATCAGTTTTATCTCATTTCTTAGCCGCCACTTACAACCTTTGAACCCTAGCAATGGCCTCCGCTTGCTAAAACACCCCAAATCACTAATTAAGCCAAATCTACATCAAATCAAAGCGGATTAGCACAAAAATCGAGGTAGAGCTGCTCGAGTGTATTGGAATCCGAACCATTTTGTCCAAAAGTTTCAGATCCGAGTTTATTTGTGGCTAAGGTGAGTGATTAGCATTGTTTTTACACCAACTGTAGTTAATTAGGGTGATTAGTGTTAATTAACGAAAATGTAACAACCCGTATTTTGATAACGTGTTATAACTATAAATCAAGGCAGGATTAATTTTTAAAATAAGAATCAAGGGCAACGGGTTAAGCCATTACGTTCGTCTCGAAATTCTTCTTGGAAACGAGTCCGAGTTTTCGAAAATCGGAGTCCATATGACCAAGTTATGACCCTTCGAAGTTTTCAGAAATTTTCAAGTTCAAAACAGCTCAGAATTCGAATTCAAATTTCGAATTCAAACCCCAGAACGGACTGGGCGGGAAATTTCCCACCCAGGACCAGGTCGACCTGGGGGTCGACCTGCCCAGCACCAGGTCGACCATAGAGTCGACCTGGGGGTCAACCTGGTTGCCGAGCCCATTTTTGAGTCAGAGTTCACTCTGATGTTTCTAGTCCGATTTCTGTCTAGATTCGTTGGCCTGACCCTATATAAACAGCCCCTAACTCTAGTCACTCTACACAAATTCTCTCTGGTCTTATGCTGCTAAAACTCCGGTTGAAAAGTTAGAGAAAAAGGAATTGCTTCTTCTCCAACAAGGCTACATGTAGAGTATTGCTATTTGGGGGATTTCTGTTAGACTCGAGATTCAACATCGCCTCTTTGTTTTCTAATTCTCAAACCACGATTTGTAAGCCCCAGTTACTTTTAGATCTAAACTTTAAACTTAATATGGACATGTGGTAAATTGAAATTGAACATAAGTATGACAATCATCTTGGACCTATCATTGTATATCTTGGATCTACTATTTGTTCACCTTGGATCTATTCATCCTGAATCTTGACTTGTTGTAATATTTATATGAAATTGATTTGGGGCCTAAACATGTTGTAAACCTAAACCGCTCATGACCATGATGTTAACATGTCTGTGATGTTGGATTAGTTGTTATTCACAAGTTTGAGGTTATTATCTTATGTCAACTGTTACCATGACTATCACCCTATTTTGCTAGGTTAGATATTTGAGACCACTATTCCATATGCCAGTATTGTTGTAGTCATTTATCTCAGGTTATACCATGCCCGACTTATAATCACTTTTGCCACCTTATGCCCGTTCTTTCTATGTTATTCCCTAATTAGATTTGTTTGTATTGATTCGAATTCACGTGCGATGGGAATACGATTTGGGTAGTTTAGGAAAACCTGAATTTACTATAAACTTGAAACGTGAACATTGTTATAACTTGAACCTGGATATGGACATGAATTTGACACGATTTGACATGAAACATGACATGAAAACTTGACATGAATTTAGACTCGAAACTTGAACCGGGACATGACACTTAGAATAAACTTGAAAATGGCCAACTCGAGGTTGGGTTGAGTTTGCAGTGTAAATCTGCCCGGAACCGCCCGGCGAATCCAGTGACTGCAAACAATAGGATCCAATGTGGGTAGTTGGTCATATCACAACTAAAACCCGAGGTTAGACTATGTTGTGGTGTAAATCTGCCCGGAACCACCCGGCAAATCCAGTGACCACAACAACTAGTCTAATGTGAGAGGTTGGGTGCATTAATGAATTTATGCCACAGGATAGGGTTAAGTCATGAACCACTTGAATATACTTAACCAATTTGACATGATGATTTGATAGGGTTAAGTCATGAACCGCTTGAACACACTTAACCAACTTGATACATGATTTGGATAGGGTTAAGTCACGAATTTGAATGACAACACTTAACCCATTAGAAACCCTAGTTACGCAGTCCTTTTCAGCAGTAACCCACTTAGATGTATCACGATACCCTGGGACTAGGCAGGGTGGGGCACGATTACTGGGCTGATTGTAAGCGACCAGAACGACGGCTGAGGAGGTGCGCCATTGTAGGTTCAGGCGGACTATGGTCGTGCACGTAGTCCGGGGTTGAAAAAGCAGGCATTGGGCACCAGTAGGTTTACACTGTGCGTGCTTGATTCGTGTCGGTGATTGGCACCCTAGGGCTTGATACACCCTATGGTGGACCTAGCACAGGTGACTACATTTCATGATTGGGCCGTATGACACAGACACATGATGAGCTAGAACTTGTAGGGAGCCGATCGATTGGTAGGTCGTACTGTAGGACCCCGTAGTGGGCCAGTTCATGGTTAATACTTGACATGGGTTAGAATACTAATACAGTTGGTGCAACGAATCTTGAATATGCAATGCTAGATTTATCTTGATATCTTAGTTATCTTGCCAGTCTTATTATCATCCCCATGTTTACTTTCCGTTTACTCATGTCTTGTTAACTTTACTAGTTTTTATACTGAAAGTCACTAGGACTTACCAGTCTTTATGACTGACCCTTTTTCTTTCGCCTCTTTTTCTTTCGTTTTCCCCCCTAGGTTCTCAAGGAGGAAACACTAGCTCTTAGCTTGGATTTAGCTTGCTTTCTGTCAGCTCATGTACGGTTTGGTCTTCAGCTATGCTATAGCTGCACTTCTGCTATTTATGGGGAATAATTTACTTTTGTTATCTTAAGATTATGCTTCTTTATTTAGAACTTGATGTAATAGAATAATTTGTACTTTGGAAATATGAGGTTTTGACTCTTTTCTTGAAAGTAATGAAATTCAGTTTTTAATTTCTACCGCTGCTTTATTTATGTTCTGCCTTGTGATATCTCTGTGTATGTTTATCTGGATAATACTCCACCAAAACTAGTGCATTCCCTTTGTGAGTGACCCTAGCGGAGGTGGGGTGTTACATTTGGTATCAGAGCAGAAGGTTACCAGACGGGGCAAAAGTTTTAAAAACCTTCTAAAACTATTTTCCAAAACCGTTTATAAAGAAGCATTTTTCAATAAAAGTTTTATGTTTAAAAAGGCTATTCCCCAAAAGCCATTATCACTTTCCTTTGTTTTCTCGTTTGAATCTTTTTCTTTTCTTTTTTCAGCATGTCTGATTTTAACCTTCCTGAGTGAGTACCTGTACCTGGATGGTTCCGAAGGTACTTAGAAGCTAGGGCCAACGGCGCGTGGCAGACATCCCTCCTCCTCCTCCCCCAGTGGTCGCGGTTCCTCCTCCTCCTGGTACCGCCTTTGCCAAAATATGCAAAGACTTTAAAGCAATGGGCGAAAAGAACTTCGTTGGAACTGAAACCTTTGTTGAGGCACGAAACTGGCTAAAGGAGACTGAAGACTTGTTTATTATCTTTGATGTGGAGGACCATAGGAAAGTTCAGTTGGCAGCATGGTTGTTGAAAGAGGAAGCTGCATTTTGGTGGGAAGTCACCAACGCTACCAGGCCAGTTGAGACTTGGGCAGACTTTAGAGAGAGGTTTGGGCTTAAATTCTTATCGTCAGCAGAAGAGAACCTTCAGATGGAGAGGTTCCTAGCACTCAAGCAAGGGGACATGTCTGTTAGGGAGTACGTGAATAAGTTTAATCATCTTGCTCGGTTCAGTTTGGACTTGGTCAACATGGCCCAGAAAAAGGTTGTACGCTTTGCTCGAGGATTGAACGAGCCACTACACAGTTTGGCCATAACTCATATACCCATGGGGGCGACCTTTGAAAGCTTGGTGGATAAGGCCCTACTTCATGAGGAAGACAAGAATAACAAGAAGGAGGTTAAGCCTAATGAGACTCAGAATAAGAAAGTTGACTTCAAGAAGGGAGGCAACAAGAATAACAAGGGCAACAACAACAATAATAACAAGGCACGTGAGACAAGGAAGTGTAACTTTTGTGGTATTACGGGACATCTAACTAAAGACTGTAGAAAGAAGAAGAGAAAGTTGGGTGAATGCTTTCATTGTGGAGATACTGGACACATCAGCAAGGATTGCCCTAAGAAGCAAGGACATGGGCAAGGGCAGACCCAGCGAGCAGGACCTTCTGGAGGGCAGTTGCATGCTCTCAACACCACTCCAGCTCTTGATCGAGGTAGTAATATTTCCGTAGAAAGCCTTGTTTACATTTCTGACTTTCATGTTCGAACCTTATTTGACTCTGGCGCATCGCATACTTTTATTTCTTCTGATATTGTTGAAAATCTGCACCTAAGTACTAGTCTAGTTGAGGATCCCATTAGTGTTTCAAATCCAGTTGGGGGCTCCGCTCATTTATCTATGATATGTTTGGATTTGAGGATCTCTATCTTAAGCGTAGAATTCGCGTGTAATGCTTATGTTCTCGGATTTATGGGATACGGTTTGATCCTAGGTATGGATTGGCTGTCCAATTATGGAGCCATTCTTGATTGTGAACGAAGGGTAGTGAGGCTCATGACTCGCCTTGGTAATACCCTTGAAATTTTTTGTAACCCTAAGGGTCCGGTCATGTTGTGTTATCTTGAATCTCTTGACTCGTCCATTGACAATTTGCAATCTGTAAGAGTGGTTCGAGAATATCCAGACGTCTTTGATGAGGTGAGGGGGTTACCTCCTAAACGCTAGATAGACTTCCGAATTTATCTTGTTGATAATGCCAAGCCAGTTTCATTGCCCGTTAGAAACATGGCCCCGCGAGAAAGAAGAGAGCTCAGTAAACAAGTTAAGGAGTTGCTTGAGAAAAATTTCATAAGACGAAGCATTTCTGAATGGGGTGCTCCGGTGGTATTCGCTACTAAGGCGGATGGTTCACTTCGTCTATGCGTAGATTATCGTGAGTTAAACAAGCTAACTAAGAAAAATAGGCACCCACTACCAAGAATCGACGATTTGTTTGACCAGCTTGTGGGAGCATCTGTTTTCTCTCAACTCGATCTAGCCACAGGATTCCATCAGCTTAGAGTGGCTGAGGATAGCATTGACAAAACTGCGTTTAGGACTCCAGATGGGTTCTTCGAATGGCACGTCATGCCGTTTGGGTTAACGAATGCACCCGCGTACTTTGTAGATTTGATGAGTAGGGTGTTTCGGGAGTTCCTTAATAAGTTTGTAGTGGTTTTCGTAGACGATATTTTGATCTTCTCGAAGGATGAAGAAGAGCATGCTAGACATCTCAAGGAAGTCATGGATACGCTTAGAGCACACCAGTTAAAGGCTAAGTTCTCCAAATGCCATTTTTGGAGGAAGGAAGTTCGGTTTCTTGGACATGTAGTTTCTAAGCAAGGCATAGCCGTGGACCCCGCAAAGGTAGTTGCGGTGCAAGACTGGAAAGTTCCTAAGAATGCAACGGAGGTGAGAAGCTTTCTCGGTTTGGAAGGCTACTATAGGAAGTTCATTAAGGACTTCGCTAAGATTTCAGCCCCTCTTACTAGGTTAACGAAGATAAACCTAGCGTTTGCATGGGATATAGAATGTGAGAATGCTTTTCAGAGACTTAAGAGAGCTCTCACCACAGCTCCAGTTTTGGCATTACCCGATGGAGGTAAGATGTTTATGGTGTACACAGATGCGTGTGGCACGGGATTAGGGGCAGTCCTAATGCAAGAAGGGAAAGTGATTTGCTACGGGGGTAGACAACTTAAAGTTCATGAGAAGAATTATCCCACACATGACTTGGAGTTGGCGGCGATCGTTTTTGCACTTAAATCTTGGCGCCATTATCTTCTAGGGGAGAGGTTCGAGCTGTATACCGACCACAAATCGCTTAAGTACCTCTTCTCACAGAAAGATTTGAATCTGAGACAACAGCGGTGGATGGAATTCTTGGCATCATATGACTTCGATATAGCTTATACCCCTGGCAAAGGGAACGTGGTGGCAGATGCGCTAAGTAGGAAAAGGTTGACTTTGAGCCCCTTGTTTGTTGAAAGGAAAAGTCTAGAGTTTATAGCAACCTTTGATTTTACACCTGCTGTTGAGTCATTGACTGTTACGTTAGCATCTCTTGAGTTAAGACCTGCACTTCTAGATCAAGTAGGGACATCACAGAAGGAAGACCCACAGATAGTCGAAATCATGGACAAGCTGATTAGTGGTGAGACGTCAAGTCACCTCGGTAGGTATGCCATAGATGACAAGGGATGGCTAAGGCGTGACGGAAGGCTATGTGTCCCACAAGTGGGAGACTTAGTAAGTAAAGTTCTCGAAGAGGCGCACCACTCGAAGATGACTGTACATCCCGGAGGGGATAAGATGTACAGAGATATGAAACACATATTCTTTTGGGCTGGGATGAAAAAGGACGTGGCAGAGTTCGTTTCGAAGTGCTTGGTGTTCCAACAAGTAAAGGCCGAGTCGAAGAAACCCGGTGGGCTATTACATCCTTTGGAGGTTCCACAATGGAAATGGGAGAGTATCTCGATGGATTTCGTGGATGGACTGCCTAGGTCAAGTAAGGGAAATACTAGCATATGGGTCATAGTTGATAGACTCACGAAGAGTGCTCACTTCATTCCGGTGAAAAGCAAGAGGATCGCATCATGGCTAGCGTCCGTTTACCTTCGAGAGGTAGTACGGTTGCACGGGGTCCCTTCTAGTATTGTTAGTGATCGTGACCTGATTTTCACTAGCCAGTTTTGGAATAGTCTGCAAGAAGCAATGGGTACACGACTGAGCTTAAGCACGGCCTATTACCTGCAGACGGATGGACAAACCGAAAGGGTAAATAGGGTACTAGAGGATCTTTTGAGACTATGCATTCTTGACTTTGGTGGTACTTGGGAAGACTATCTTCCTCTCGTGGAGTTTGCATATAATAATAGTTACCAAGCTAGCATCGGAATGGCACCGTTCGAAGCCCTGTATGGAGACCGTGCAAGTCGCCAACTTGTTGGTGGGAGACGACAGACAGACTTATACTTGGGCCCGACATGATAAGGGACACTTCTGAGAAGGTTGAGTTGATACGAAGACGGATGAAAACGGCCCAAGATAGACAGCAATCTTATGCGGACAAGAGAAGGACAGACCTAGAGTTCGAGGTCGGAGACATGTTCTTTATAAAAGTTTCTCCTTTACGCAATGTAGTTCGTTTTGGAGCGGTTGGAAAGCTAGCACCAAGGTTCGTAGGACCGTTCCCTATCACTGAGAGGGTTGGGCGGATGGCCTATAAGGTAGAATTACCCGAGAGGCTGGCTGGAGTACACAATGTCTTTCATGTCTCGCACCTCCGAAAGTGTTTACATGAATCAGCCGAAGTGGTTGAGCCAAGCATCCTTGAAGGCATAGAAGTGGAAAAAGAAGCAACATTGAGGCGAGTTCCGATTCGTATCTTAGGAACGGAGATCAAGAAGCTAAGGAATCGAGAAGATACGCGCGCTTTACCCATTTCTTTTTGAGGGTACATTCTCGATCTCTTTTTCCTATAAACTTGAAAACCTTTCATATCATGCTTTTACTACCTATGTTTGTCTTGTTATCTTCTCGATCTTAGCTTGAGAACCTTAGATAGAACCATATGGATGTAAACATGTGATTGAAACATGTTATTGTTGATGTTTGCAAATGGTTGCAAGTGTTTGCAAGTGATTGCTAGTGGATGCATGGCACACATTAGGCACTAGATCGGCTCGGTCACATTTTCATGTTGCATATGCATGAGTGCTTCTACTTGTACATGGATGGAACTTGTTATACTATCACTTGGATGTTGCATATGAGTGAATGTTATGTGCACTCATGTAGAGATTATAAATTATGTTAGGAATTTGCATACATGTTGGACTCATTACACTAACATATTTTTCATTAAGGAGGTTTGCTGAATCAGTAACCGCCTGATCTTTTGCATTAGATAAGTACATATACACACACTTACTGCATATGTTCATACAGCACTAGATTTTTTTTTAAGGACAATGGTTGCCTGTGGATGATGTTTTGAGTAGATGGATGATTGGATGGTAGGATATATTCTTTCTAACTTAGAGATTTCGGGGACGAAATCCTTTAAAGAGGGGAGAATGTAACAACCCGTATTTTGATAACGTGTTATAACTATAAATCAAGGCAAAATTAATTTTTAAAATAAGAATCAAGGGCAACGGGTTACGCCATTACGTTCGTCTCGAAATTCTGCTTGGAAACGAGTCCAAGTTATCGAAAATCGGAGTCCATATGACCAAGTTATGACCCTTCGAAGTTTTCAGAAATTTTCAAGTTCAAAATAGCTCAGAATACGAATTCAAATTTCGAATTCAAACCCCAGAACGGACTGGGCGGGAAATTTCCCGCCCAGGACCAGGTCGACCTGGGGGTCGACCTGCCCTGGACCAGGTCGACCATAGAGTCGACCTAGGTGTCGACCTGGGTGTCGACCTGCTTGCCGAGCCCATTTTTGAGTCAGAGTTCACTCTGATGTTTCTAGTCCGATTTCTGTCTAGATTTGTTGGCCTGACCCTATATAAACAGCCCCTAACTCTAGTCTCTCTACACAAATTCTCTCTGGTCTTATGCTGCTATAATTCTGGTTGAAAAGTTTGAGAAAAAGGAATTTCTTCTTCTCCAATAAGGCTATGTGTAGAGTATTGCTGTTTGGGGGATTTCTGTTCGACTCGAGATTCAACATCGCCTCTTTGTTTTCTAATTCTCAAACCACGATCTGTAAGCCCCGGTTACTTTTAGATCTAAACTTTAAACTTAATATGGACATGTTGTAAATTGAAATTGAACATAAGTATGATAATCATCTTGGACCAATCATTGTATATCTTGGATCTACTATTTGTTCACCTTGGATCTATTCATCCTGAATCTTGACTTGTGGTAATATTTATATGAAATTGATTTGGGGCCTAAACATGTTGTAAACCTAAACCCCTCATGACCATGATGCTAACATGTCTGTGATGTTGAATTAGTTGTTATTCACAAGTTTGAGGTTATTATCTTATGTCAACTGTTACCATGACTATCACCCTATTTTGCTAGGTTAGATATTTGAGGCCACTATTCCATATGCCAGTATTGTTGTAGTCATTTGTCTCAAGTTATACCATGCCTGACTTATAATCACTTTTGCCACCTTATGCCCGTTCTTTCTATGTTATTCCCTAATTAGATTTGTTTGTATCGATTCGAATTCACGTGCGATGGGAATACGATTTGTGTAGTTTAGGAAAACCTGAATTTACTATAAACTTGAAACGTGAACATTGTTATAACTTGAACCTGGATATGGACATGAACTTGACACGATTTGACATGAAACATGACATGAAAACTTGACATGAATTTAGACTCGAAACTTGAACCGGGACATGACACTTAGAATAAACTTGAAAATGGCCAACTCGAGGTTGGGTTGAGTTTGCAGTGTAAATCTGCCCGGAACCGCCCGGCGAATCCAGTGACTGCAAACAATAGGATCCAATGTGGGTAGTTGGTCATATCGCACCTAATACCCAAGGTTAGACTATGTTGTGGTGTAAATCTGCCCGGAACTGCCCGGCAAATCCAATGACCACAACAACTAGTCTAATGTGATAGGTTGGGGTGCATCAATGAATTTATGCCACAGGATAGGGTTAAGTCATGAACCACTTGAATATACTTAACCAATTTGACACGATGATTTGACAGGGTTAAGTCATGAACCGCTTGAACACACTTAACCAACTTGATACATGATTTGGATATGGTTAAGTCACGAGTTTGAATGACAACACTTAACCCATTAGAAACCCTAGTTACGCGGTCCTTTTCAGCAGTAACCCACTTAGATGTATCACGATAACCCTGGGACTAGGTAGGGTGGGGCACGATTACTGGGCTGATTGTAAGCGACTAGAACGACGGCAGAGTAGGTGCGCCGTTGTAGGTTCAGGGGGACTATGGTTGTGCACGTAGTCCGGAGTTGAAAAAGCAGGCATTGGGCACCAGTAGGTTTACACTGTGCGTGCTTGATTCGTGTCGGTGGTTGGCACCCTAGGGCTTGATACACCCTATGGTGGACCTAGCACAGGTGACTACATTTCATGATTGGGCCGTATGACACAGACACATGACGAGCTAGAACTTGTAGGTAGCCGATCGATTGGTAGGTCGTACTGTAGGACCCCGTAATGGGTCATTTCATGATATTGGGCCAAGGGATCATTTCATGGTTAATACTTGACATGGGTTAGAATACTAGTACAGTTGTTGCAGCGAATCTTGAATATGCGATGCTAGATTTATCTTGATATCTTAGTTATCTTGCCAGTCTTATTATCATCCCTATGTTTACTTTCCGTTTACTCATGTCTTGTTAACTTTACTAGTTTTTATACTGAAAGTCACTAGGACTTACCAGTCTTTATGACTGACCCTTTTTCTTTCGCCTCTTTTTCTTTCGTTCCCCCTAGGTTCTCAGGGAGGAAACACTAGCTCTTAGCTTGGATTTAGCTTGCTTTCTGTCAGCTCATGTACGGTTTGGTCTTGAGCTATGCTATGGCTGCACTTCTGATATTTATGGGGAATAATTTACTTTTGTTATCTTTAGTTTATGCTTCTTTATTTAGAACATGATGTAATGGAATAATTTGTACTTTGGACATATGAGATTTTGACTCTTTTCTTGAAAGTAATGAATTCGGTTTTTAATTTCTACCATTGCTTTATTTATGTTCTGCCTTGTGATATCTCTGTGTATGTTTACCTGGATAATACTCCACCAAAACTAGTGCATTCCCTTTGTGAGTGACCCTAGTGGAGGTGTTGTGTTACAGAAATTTTGCAAGATTAAATTCTGGAAAAATGTTTAGAAATTCTTAAACATTATTTTAAGTCTCTGTTAGAAATTTGGGGTAATTTGGATAAGTTTTGCTATTTGTATGCTTAAACATGATTAAGGGGGGTTAAGGGGAAAATATGGGTTTTGGGTATGTTTGATCCGTATAAACTTGTTATGTTGTTATTTTGGTGTATATGGATGATTATACATGCTGCTCTGACTATTTGGAATGATTTGTGATTGCATGGAAAAGTTAGATTGGTCGAAAACGCTGTCATATGGCGTAATATCTTGTTGGAAAAGTTGCAGGAATTGGTCATGGACCCGTTCGTGAAGCACCATAGCAACCCGACCCCGTTCGTGAAGCACCATAGCGACCCGACCCCATTCGTGAACACATATGGCGAACCGATCTCCGATAGTGAAGGACCATCACGAGTCGTACCACCCTTTCACGAGCCAATGGCGATGAACGAAGACCACGATCCGTGCTTGGAGGAGGACCACGATCCATGCTTGGAGAAGGACCAGGATCCGCGCTTGGAGGAGGACCACATCCATGCTTGGAGAAGGACCATGATCTGTGATTGGAGGAGGACCACGATCCATGCTTGGAGGAGGACCACGACCCAAATGCTCATCATGAGCCGCCTACGAGTCATGAACCATAGCGCCATGAATAAAGGAGTCACGAATCGAGCATATCTGAGTTGAAGTATGCATACGAATGGAAACTGAGGTGCGAACGGGATAATGACTAAACCCGAGATACAAAAGGTAGTCCAAATGGGAAGTAGAACTCAGGATCCAGTTGGGAACCAACGGGTTAACTTCCTAAGTTGGGCTTTGCTGCGGGACGTGTGCTAAGGAGTTATCGACGTCCGTAGCTTTGATTCACCACCAAGAGACGATTGTTAGGCTACGGATCAGTGCAGTGGGGTAGTTATTACTCCATGGGGCAGAGTGATCGTAGCATGGCTATGAGCTAGTGCAATGGAGTCGTTATGACTTCATGGAGCAGAGTGGACATAGCAAGGACTAGTGGCTATGGATCAGTGCAGTGGAGTCGCCATGACTCCATGGGGCAAAGTGATCATAGTAAGGATATGGGTGATCAAAGCGGTGGATATCGTATGCTTTACGCACTGAGTGAGAGATGTGAGGATGGTTGCTATGCTTGATTTTTTGACATCACTATGACTTGCACACCCCCACCCCCGTATCTTTACACCATATATTAGTGTCACCTTAGAGTATTGTGCATCTTGTTGTGCTAACTCTTTGGTTGCAGGTCCAGGTTCTGGTATGGTTTAGTATACCTGTTATTGTTCTGTTTTGCTGCTTATCCCTCATACCAGACTTTTGTCTGACTCAAAGTTTTATGTCTCTTCTTATTACTCTGGGTGCTCTTAAACGGGCAGACTAGAGACAGGCCAGGTGACTATGCACGAGTAGTTGTGCCGGAGACGAGCAGGAGGCTTCCACGTATGATATATATATATATATATATTCTCCCTGTGTCGCTGCTGGTCACTACTTTGGGCATTAGTAGTGTACCTTCCTTATTTTGCTTTAGAGATAGTTTTTAAAAAGTTGTAATAAAGATGATGTGAAATATAAGTTGTATTTGGATTTTCCGCTGCTATGGTGGTTTAGTTTTCAGCTTGTGCACTGTCTCGCCTGTTTTATGTCAAGTATATTATTATATTTTATTCCATGCACTATGAGACGTTCTACAGGTTCCTTGCTAGTTCAAATTCCCTTCTTTGCTTTCTTTGGTGACCGTCCCGTGCTGGTTGGACATTGGCACAGCGCAATTTCATTGAAATGTCGGCTGGTGCGGGGCGGGCCGTCACATTTGGTATCAGAGCTCTAGGTTGCGTAGTTAACCTAGGGAAGACACCATGGAGAGATAATATGTATATGAGAGTGCGTATTTGTGATATTTTGGTTTTCAAAAGATATATATATATATATATACTATTAGTATATTTAAGGATGAAGTCGCACTGCACTGGCACCACTGAAGAGATGGTTAATCGTTTTCTCCTTACAGATTGAACGATGAGCCGATATACTAGGGGTACTGGTAGAGTAGCTAATAATGGGAATGCTCCTGATATGAGGACGATGTTCACTGACCTCATGAAAGAGATGCTTAGGGATGTTTAGAGGGCAGCTCCTAATGCTGCAAATGGTAGTGGTGCAGCGGTGCAGGCGCCTAGGGCCGATTTCGCCAAGCTATGCAAGGATTACACTAGTCTTGGTGGAAAGCCATTCCACGGAACAGAATCGGCTACAGAAGTTCAGGATTGGTTGGATAACTGCGAGCATATCTTCGAAGACTTGGGTATCGAGGATGCGATGAAGATGATGCTAGCATCGCGTCAGCTGCACGGACGTGCGATGAATTGGTGGAATGCTATTAAGGCAGCTACTCCTGAGGATCAAGTTACTTGGGATCAGTTTAAGGCCTGATTCAGTGATAAGTTTATCCCAGCTGCTCAGAAATCAGAATTGTTTAGGAAATTTCTGGAGCTTAAGCAGAATGGTAGGGAAGTCTCAGAGTACATTGCTGAGTTCGATACTTTATCGAAGTATGGACTATCTCTTATTGACACTCCCGAGAAGAAGAATGAGAAGTTCATAACAGACTTTGATCAGTATTTGGGGGGAAGGCTTATAAACCATATCGATGAGACGTTTGAATCGATTGTAGGGAAAGCTTTAAGATCAGAGGGTCTATACCCTAAGTCGAAGACTGAGGTTGCATCTATAGAGGAGCCAAAACCGCAAGCAAGCGGTGGAGGCAAGAATGGTTCTCAGTATAAGAGAAAGCAGAATCAGACCAAGGATGGCCAGAAGAAAAAGAACAAGAAAGATGTGGAGTGCTTTAGCTGTGGCAAGAAGGGCTATTATGCTAAAGAATGTCGAGCAGAGCCAGCGGACAGGAAGTGCTTCAACTGCGGCCAAGTGGGACATCACAAGGACAAGTGTCCGCAATCCCCTAAAGAGAAGCAGATTGTGAAAGCATATGCTCTTAATGTTGTTCCTTCTTCGTCGAATGCCCCAACCGCGGCGGAGAAAGGAAAGAATGTCGTCATTCAAGGTATGTTTTCTGTTTATGATGTTCCTGTTCGAGTATTGTTTGATACCGGAGCTTCCCGTTCCTTCATATCTAGTGACCTAGTAGATAGGTTGGGATTGGAACCCGAGATAGTCGATAGACCTTTAGCAGTGACGAACCCGATTGATTGTTCAACTAGCCTTAGCATGATTTATCGTAATGTGGTCTTATCGAGTCATGGATGCATGTTTGTTTGTGATTGCTTTGTTTTGGGCTTTACTGGGTTTAGCATTATTTTTGGGAGTCGATTGGCTCCAAAGATACGGGGTGGTGGTAGACTGTGAGGGCTTTTTGGTGACAGTTAGAGTGGATGATGGGCGGAGGGTAGTGTTTGGTGGTCTACCTAGTGATGGAGTAATGGCTAGTTTTCTAAATTCTCTCGACATCCCGCATGATGAGTTATCAGATGTACCCGTGGTTGACCAATATCCGGACGTCTTCGAGGAAGTGACCAGACTTCCACCATACCGAGAGATTGAGTTCCGTATTGTTTTAGTGAAAGATGCCAGACCTATAGTGATGCCACTTCGTCGTATCGCACCAAGGGAGCAGCAAGAGCTCGGGGTGCAAGTAAGCGATCTATTGAAGAAGGGATTTACCAGAAGAAGTGTTTCTGAGTGGGGGGCACTAGTTGTGTTTGCTACCAAGGCAGATGGTTCCCTTCGATTGTGTGTGGACTACCACGAGTTGAATAAGGTGATGAGGAAGAATAAGTATCCTCTACCGTGGATAGATGATTTGTTTGATCAGTTGAGTGGTGCGAGAGTGTTCTCCCAGTTGGATCTCGCGATAGATTTTCATCAGCTTAGGGTGGAAGCTGAGAGTATAGGTAAAACGACCTTTCGGACGCCGTCTGGATTCTATGAGTGGCTGGTCATGCCATTCGGGTTGACCAGTGCACCAACATATTTTGTGGATCTTATGAATAGAGTATTCTGAGATCAATTGAATAAGTTTGTTCTTGTGTTCGTAGGCAACGTACTTGTTTATTCGAGGACAGAGGAAGAACACAAGGAACATATGAGGATAGTGATGGATGTGTTGAGAAAACACCAATTGCAAGCAAAGTTCTCTAAGTGTCACTTCTGGAGGAGGGAAGTGAGATTCTTAGTCCATATTGTTTCAGAAAATGGTATTGTCATGGACCCTGCAAAGGTGGCTACGGTACAAGATTGGTCTACACCCAAGAATGTAACAGACGTATGAAGTTTCTTGGGATTGGCTGGATATTATCGTAAGTTTATCCAAGACTTCTCCAAGATAGTAGCACCGTTGACTTAGTTTACCAAGAAAAATCGAACTTTTGTTTGGGATGAAAAGTGCGAGAATGCATTTAAGAGTCTAAAGGAAAAGTTGACATGTGCACTAGTGTTAGTCATTCCTAAAGGGAATGAAGAGATGACGGTATACAAAGATGCCTGTGGTACCGGTCTAGGTGCTATATTGATGCAAGGAGGTAGGGTTGTAGCTTATGCTAGTCGGAAACTGAAACTGCATGAGAAAAGATATCCTACCCATGATTTGGAATTGGCAGTGATCATGTTCGCATTGAAGATGTGGAGACATTATCTCTTGGGAGAAAGATTCGAATTGTTTACCGATCATAAATCGTTAAAGTATCTTTTCTCTCAGAAGGATCTAAATCTCCGACAGCAAAGGTGGTTAGAATTCTTGGCTTCCTACGATTTCGATATCGCATATACATCAGGAAAGGGCATGCGGTAGCTGATGCATTTAGTAGAAGACATGCCAGTTTAGGGGCTATGTTTCTAGAATGGAAGCAACTGGAGTAGATCGCTGGGTATGATTTCAGACCAAAGTGCGAACTGGATCCAAAAGTATTAGCAAGTTTGACGATTAGACCCACTTTGATTGAGCGAATTGGTTCCAGTCAGAAGGACGATCCTAACCTATTGGAAATCATCTCAAAGTTAGAGATGGGAATCGACAGTGAGGAGATGAACAAGTATATTGGGCTTGATCGAGATGGATGGATTCGAAAGAATGGAAGGTTAGTTGTACTTAATGTGAATGGATTGAGAGATGAAGTGCTTAAAGAGTGTCATCACTCAAAACTAACCATTCATCCCGGTGGTAACAAGATGTATCGAGACATGAAGCAGACCTACCATTGGGAAGAGATGAAAAGAGACATTGGGAAGTTTATATCCAAGTGCATGAATTGCCAGCTAGTTAAAGCTGAGCAAAAGAAGCCTAGTGGTTTGTTACACCCATTGGAAATTCCCGAATGGAAATGGGAACATGACTCGATGGATTTCATCGACGGTCTACCAAGGACTAGATCAGGCCATGATGGTATCTGGGTAATTGTGGATCGATTGACCAAGAGTGCAAGGTTCATACCAATCAAATCGAATAAAACAACAGCTAAATTAGCAGAACTGTATATGAAGTGGGTAGTGAGATTTCATGGAGTACCAAAAAGCATTGTGAGTGACTGAGACCCATTGTTTACTAGTGGGTTTAGGAAGAGCTTACAAGAGCCTCTAGGGTCAGAATTATATCTCAGTACCGCGTTCCACCCTCAAACCGACGGTTAGACAGAAAGGGTGAATCGAGTATTAGAAGATCTCTTGAGAGCTTGCATATTTGATTTTGGTGGATCATGGGATGACCATTTGCATCTAGTAGAGTTTGCATATAATAATAGTTATCAATCCAGTATAGGTATGGCTCCATTTGAAGCTTTGTATAGAAGACAGTGCAACTCACCGTCATGTTGGTTAGAAACCGGTGAGAAGTTTGTGCTTGGACCAGATGTGATAAGAGAAATTTTCGACAAGATTAAGATCATTCAACAACGAATGAAGGCTGCCCAAGATAGGCAGAAGAGTTATGCTGATAAAAGGCGAAGAGATTTAGAATTCTCCATTGGTGACTTGGTGTTTGTCAAGATTCTCAGTTAAAGAGCGTGATACAATTTGGTAGAAGAGGCAAGTTAACACCAAGATTTGTTGGTCCATTTCCAATCCTCAAGCAATTTGGGAATTTGGCATAGAAAGTTGAATTACCAGAGAAGATGGCAGGAGTTCATAACGTATTTCATGTTTTCCAGTTAAGGAAATTCGTGCACGACCCCAATATGACTATTTCACCTGATCAGTTGGATGATATCGAAGTAGAACCCGAGGCGGTTGGGAATCGCAAGCCGATTCGTATTGTGGAGCATGATACGAAGCAACTTCGAAGGAAAGCGGTGGATCTAGTCAAAGTTCAGTGGGGGCGAGAATGAGAATGACTATACTTAGGAGACAGAGGAGAGCATTAGGAAGACGTATCCAGAACTCTTTGCCTGGTAAGATTTTAATTGCGACTTAGTTTTCCGCATGCTAGGATAGACTTTTTGTTTGTTTTTGTATGTTTGATTGTTGTGAATGGTTGGTAGGCATGCGGGATCCTTTGCTTGTTTCTTAATTAAGGAATTTCGGGGGCGAAATTTCTTAGGGGGGGGGGGGGAGGGAGGGGGGAGAGAGAATGTAAAGACCCACATTCTACGCATCAGGGGATCGTAGAATATTTATTCTTTCTCATGTGAAGTCGTATAGCCATGTAACTTTGGGAGACGACTATTGGGGTCATTTATCATGTTCATGATTTTTGCCGATTTTTAAATGACCGTTTAACCCCTAACTGGTCTTGTTTCGACTATAACTTTTGATTGGTAAGGAGTTTTGACTTGAAACCACTTCCATTTGGTCCGGATGATGGTTTACCTTTCCGTAGAGTGGTCACATTAGACAAACGGACTAATCGTTTGGGAGATATGGCTGAAACAAGGTTTAGAAGGTGAAAAACAGCTTAACTATGCCTAATTAGGGTGATTAGCAAGAGAGCCCATAACCCATCTCGGGATTAGGGTTATGGGAGGTCCGAGATGAGTTATAAATCAGTTTTTATCTCATTTCTCAGCCGCCACTTACAACTTTTGACCTAGCAATGGCCTCCACTTGCTAAAACACCCCAAATCACCTTCTAATCGCTAATTAAGCCAAATCTACATCAAATCAAAACGGATTAGCACAAAAATCGAGGTAGAGCTGTTGGAGTGTATTGGAATCTGAACCATTTTGTCCAAAAGTTTCAGATCTGAGTTTATTTGTGGCTAAGGTGAGTGATTAGCATTGTTTTTACACTAACTGTAGTTAATTAGGGTGATTAGTGTTAATTAATGAAATTATGCAAGACTAAATTCTGGAAAAATGTTTAGAAATTCTTAAACATTTTTTAAGCCTTTGTTAGAAATTTGGGGTAATTTGGATAAGTTTTGCTAGTTGTATACTTAAACATGATTAAGGGAGATTAAGGGGAAAATATGGGTTTTGGGTATGTTTGATTCGTATAAACTTGTTATATTGTTATTTTGGTGTTTACGGATGATTATACATGCTGCTATGACTATTTGGAATGATTTGTGATTGCATAGAAAAGTTAGATTGGCCGAAAACGCCGTCGTATGGCGTAAATTGCTTGTTGGAAAAGTTGAAGGAATTGGTCATGGACCCGTTCGTGAAGCACCATAACGACCCGACCCCGTTCGTGAAGCACCATAGCGACCCGACCCCGTCAGTGAACACATATGGCGAACCGATCTCCGATAGTGAAGGACCATAACGAGTCATACCACCCCTTCACGAGCCAATGGCGATGAATGAAGACCACGATCCATGCTTGGAGGAGGACCACGATCCATGCTTGGAGAAGGACCACGATACGTGCTTGGAGAAGGACCACGATCCATGCTTGGAGGAGGACCACGATCCAGATGCTCATCAGGAACCGCCCACGAGTCATGAACCATAGCGCCATGAATGAAGGAGTCACGAATCGAGCATATCTGAGCTGAAGTGTGGACATGAATGGAAACTGAGGTGCGAACGGGATGATGACTAAACCTGAGATGCAAAGTTAGTCCAAATTGGAAGTAGAACTCAGGATCTAGTTGGGAACCAACGGGTTAACTTCATGAGTTGGGCTTTGCTGCAGGACGTGTGTTAAGGAGTTGTCGATGTCCATAGCTTTGATTCACCACCGAGAGACGATTGTTAGGCTATAGATTAGTGTAGTGGAGTAGTTATTACTCCATGGGGCAGAGTGATCGTAGCATGGCTATGAGCCAGCGAAATGGAGTCGTTATGACTTCATGGGGGCAGAGTGGACATAGCAAAGACTAGCGGCTGTGGATAAATGCAGTGGAGTTGCAATGACTCCATGGGGCAGAGTGATCATAGCAAGGACATGGGTGATCAAAGCGGTGGATATCGTATGCTTTACGCACTGAGTGAGAGATGTGAGGATGGTTGTTGTGCTTGATTGTTTGACATCACTATGACATGCACACCCCCACCCCCCGTATCTTTACACCATATGTTAGTGTCACCTTAGAGTATTGTGTATCTTGTTGTGCTAACTCTTTGGTTGCAGGTCCAGGTTTAGGTATGGTTTAGTATACCTGTTATTGTTCTGTTTTGCTGCTTATCGCTCATACCAGACTTTTGTTTGACCCAAAATTTTATGTCTCTTCTTATTACTCTGGGTGCTCTTAAACGGGCAGACTAGAGACAAGTCAGGTGACTATGCACGAGTAGCTATGCCGGAGACGAACATGAGGCTTCCACGTATAATATATATAGATATTCTCCTTGTGTCGCTGCTGGTCACTACTTTGGGCATTAGTAGTGTACCTTCCTTATTTTGCTTTAGAGACAGTTTTAAAAAGTTGTAATAACGATGATGTGGAACATAGGTTGTATTTGGATTTTCCGCTGCTATGATGGTTTAGTTTTCAGCTTATGCACTGTCACGCCTATTTTATGTCAAGTATGTTATTATTATATTTTATTCCATGCGCTGTGAGACATTCTACAGGTTCCTTGCTAGTTCAAATTCCCTTCTTTCCTTTCTTTGGCGACCGTCCCGGTTGGTTGGACACTGGCACAGTGCACTTTCATTGAAATGTCGGCTGGTGCGGGGCGGGCCGTCACAGTTCATCCTGTTCCTGGATGACTTATATGGATGATTGTCTAACCGAGTATTTCCTAAAAACCATGTACATTAGTTTTTACAAATGTACCGAGTCTGTAGCAAAGAAGGTCACTTCTTTTATACTCAGAGTATATTTGTAGACGTCAATTTGTGATTTGACAGATCTTACGATGTGGCATTCAAAGTGAATGGTGATCAGATGTTCTAGAACATAAAATTAAAATAACTGTAAATTAATTAATTAATCAACTAATTAATTATTTATGACCTCATGGCTCATCAACCAGGAAATGGTATAAAATCGGGTAGGTCACATGATTATGTGGGTCGCATCCATCAAAAGGGTATATTCATTACCTGATCTGGAGAAATCAAATGCGTATGGTTGTTCCTTTATTTTTGTATGCTGTCGGTTCGGTTGGTTGGCCCCCAACCGTGGTAATGATATATTCGGTACTCTCAAGCGAAGTAAGGGGCCGGTCATGTTTAGTCGGGGTTGCAAGATGTTCTTGTTGAATCCCCAATGTATTCATCTCCAGAGGTACATTGTCGGAAGGTGGTCCCATACCTTGCCATAGTTGGAAATCCATTCTCCAATAAGCTCTCGCAGTTTTGATTGTATACTATGTATGTAGAGCGTGAGATGCAAGCGTTCTGCTAGATTGCTGTTTACTTGATATTAGACATTATTATAATATCAGACGTTATATGATTTCAAAATGTTTTGGGTTATCATAAGGTAAAAACCGTCTGTATTTATGTGTGGATTTAGTCTTACGATTATCTTTTTCTTTCGGAAAGATTTTAACTTTAAAATCAAGTTGGATGTTACCTATAAACTAAGTGTGTTTTTCTCACTCTAGTTCACCAAACTGACCTAGCGTTTGTAATGCTCGGGTTAGACCGAGGTGTACACGTTCAGGTTATCGGATGCAGTGAAGAGACGAGCTGGAGAAGTCTAGACCTGTGATATATATTTATTCCGCTGTGTATTGTATATGAGGACAGGTCATTATAACTGTCCATATTTGTGATGTACTCCGATGATTATGAATATTTTTAAAGCTCTCAGTAAAAATTTAATTCTATATTATATTTTGTTCCGTTGCGATGTGAGACTCTGTGTTATGTTCTTCTTCTTCTTCTACTCTAATATTTCTTTCTTTATTATCTCAACTCCATAATCTTTCTATTGGCATCTGGGTTTCTAGTGCATTTTGGGTTGGACTTGTGTCATTTTGGTCATCTCAAAAGGTACTGGAAGTTCGAATCGTCAATTGGTTGGTTTTCAAATATTAAAAACCAAACAGCGATCAATAAACCGAAGTTATATAAAAATAAAAACCAAAACCAACAAAATAACTTAAAAAACCAAACCAAACCGATTAAGCTTAACTGATTTAGTTGATTTAATTGGTTTTAACCAATATATGCTCACCTCTACCTGAAATATTGACATCTACGATAATATTGTTCCGAAGAAAACGATATTGTGCAATGACCACTTCATGCCATATAGTGATAGAGTTATCGTTCAACAAATATATATATATTTTTTTTTTAAATGATACTTAAATCTAGGGATGAGCATGGTGCGGTTTTGACTTAAAACTGCACCCGGAACCGCTAGAGTGCAGTTTTCAAAAGTAGGAACCGAAACCGAACCAAAAACCGTTGGTACGGTTTGGTTTTAAAAGTGCGGTTTCGGTTTTTAAAAGTGCGGGTTCGGTTTTAAAACCAATTAACAAAAAAAACATCGTTCCCTTAGATGATGATGCACATGAAATGTTTAAAGCTGAGGCAGAGGCTTTTTTATTTGTCCAGTGTGTGATATTGATCTTCACATGCAAATGAAAACTCTTTTACTGTAATGACCAATCGGTCCAATCCTAATACCATCTTACTATAGATGACATCAAGGCAATGGATGTAATCCAAATCATAATTCTGTTGGACCGAAAGCAATATGTAGAACTTGTTCTAGATACTTCTCAGTAGTAGCATACCGCCTCTTTTTAACCTCTATAGCTAATACAATAAGAGCTTTGCCTGGTAGTAGGTCTTGATAGCTTCTCAAGGTGTTCAATATTAGTTTTGTTTTCTTTTGTAGATCCTTTCTATGATCAGACATTTACATCAACATGTCATGAGTAATCTTGGCAACTTTAGTCAATATAGCAGTGCAGTTAGAGTGCTGCAACATGTATTGCTGCTCTTTTGCTTCCATGATTGCCAAGTAGTGAACGTACAGATTTGCCTGAAGCTAAATTTGAGAAGGTAGCGTTAAAATTTACGTATTAGTAACATTAGGTGCGGTTTCGGTTTTGCGGTTTGAAAAAGGATGAAAACCGAACCCGGACCATACTAATGGTGCGGTTTTGCGGTTTTACTTCGGTGCGGTTTTTTAAGATGTGGTTTTTAGCGGTTTTATGCGGTTTCGGTTCGGTTTCGGTTCGTAATCGGTTTTCCTGCTCATCCCTACTTAAATCAATGATAGTACATCTTAATATGATAAGTCTTAGATAATACATTTCATTTTATGTCTATCGATTTGAAACATGTAATGCAAATTTCGAGCGTATAACTTTTCAAACTAAAGTCGTGGTGTCTAACCAAGGAAACAATGGTGTTTATCTCGCTCGACAACCTTTTATCCCCTTGTCGCCTTTATTGACAAAAGCTCGCACTGGTATGGCTCGCATGCTGTCTTTCATCAACCATTTATAAGCTAAGAGGAAACATAGCGATTGGACCATTAACCTTTGTCATTCAAGACAAAGTGCATCCTGAATGTAATATTGGATGCATTTAAACGATGATTGAATTCTCATTTGTTGCTCTCATTATTATATATTGTAAGAAATTATTATAGCAATTTTTTTGAAGTATTAGAATTACTATCATAGTTGACATAGATCGTTCTTGATGGAACTACCATAAATTTTATGTCTCTTTGCGTTTTTAGCAACTAATATTCTTCTTTTCTCTTTTTTCAATTTGTTGACTATGGCATTTGTAAATAATCTTGTTATCAACTTGTAATTACAATATCAAGGTTGGCAAAATTTCTAGTCAACATTTTAATGCTAGAAGTATGATCTTTAAAAAAAAATCCAATCTACCATCACTTTTCTTGTTTACAAACCCACTAACTCAAAAACTCATCACATCATACATAATAACTATAAATTATGGCAGATAACTCAAATGGCCACATCAACAATGCCATTGGAATGATAACTATCATCCCATTATGGTCCCATGCAATGACGAAGGGCTCAACCTCGCAAGTGGCTTGGTAAATATTAAATAGTTTTCTTGCGATCTAAATGAACTAAAGGAAAATATAGAGCACAAGAAACTATAGACCAACAATCTCAACAATTGTAGACCAAATTCTCATCTAATATACTGTCCCCGACACATTCATTTTGGGTTGTCCCTGCCTGCAGTAGAGATCTTCATCCTATGCATGAACATGACTATGTCTAATGCCCCTACACTTGAACCAACACTACATCGGGAAGCTTAGGCAACTCGATGGTCCTTTTCTATGGAAAGACACTCAACATTTAATTGCCACTAGGTGACGATGGGGGGAACGTCCACATTTTAGTTGCTTAAGCAATTATGGACATGCTAGAAATCATGAACATAGAAAACCTTCAGTTTACTCTTGATCCCAAAAAGAGATTCCCAAGCCTAGATCATATGAGAGAAAGGACCTTCTATTGGTAGGAATAGGCTATCAACCTCGCTCCATCTAACCATTCACTAGTTTCAACAGTATAACCCAAGTCAGTTTTCTCTTTGATCGTGTTAAGTGCCTCATATTCCCTTATACCATGTTTGGACTGACGTACTATTGGTTCATACACCTTCAGGTAGACACTGCATAAAAAGCGGAAAAAAGAAGAGCATAATAAGCGTTCTAAAGACAATTCATGCTTCAAACCCATATACCCAAACCATGACTCCTTAAATTAGGATACGGAAACCAACTATCTTACCATGTAAGATCTCTCATCATAACAATGGCCTCCTCCATTTTAATCTAGGCAAAAGGAGGATCCAAAGTTAGCGAAGAGATAATGGGAAATGTTGCAGGCTACTTAAGTTATGAGGGCCAACATCTCAAGAATGAGATAGAGTAGTTAATCAATAAAGGTGCATTGAACCACTCTGTAAGACAGTATGTTGAGCAACAAAATGTCCATCCAAAACCACTTTCCCAACCATGACAAGCGCATGATAATAAAGTGGTCATAATCGACATGGAGATACAATTAATTTGTGGTGGCACACATGTGGTTGGAAGCAGGAGAGGCGCATAACCGTGATATATGAGAGAGCTTGCACCAAGTGGTTAGGTGTATTCGGTAAAGCCCCAACCTTAAAGACTTATAGGGTCGAGAAAGAAGAAACAAATGTTTGCTTTATTATCGAAGACAAGAGAGGAAACATGTACCTTCCTTCATAACCCTATGGTCATATTAGTTAATGCAGCTATTGCAAAGGTGCAGCGAGTCTTTATTAACGGTCGAGCCTCTACGAATGTAATGTTCAAGAACGTTTTTGACAAGGTGAAACTTCCTACTATTAGTGCCATGAATGGAAATTTTGATGATAATAACCTCAGGTAATGTACATTTTGTATTTACATATGTATTAATGATTATCTAGATATGTATTGTATATAATTTAGGTTATTAGACAGACATTGATAATGAAGACTATATAGTATCAAGATAGCAGATTAATAATTCAAGAATCATAGAATAAAGACTTATGAGTATTGAAGAGTTCAAGAATTAAGATGATCCAGACATATTATTAAATCTTAGATTACATGTTAAAAATCAAATTGCACTCAAATAATCTCTTTCCATCCATTTTATAAAATGCTTTCAAAGTATTCCTATTTTCAAATTTCTTTACAAAGTGTTTTTAAATATTCCTATTTTAAAAATGATTTTTCAAACTATTTTCAAAAAGATTTTTTTTTTAAAACTTTTACTCTAAAATATTTTTTATAATATTAAATTTGATTTCAAATATTTTGGTTTCTAAACTTCATATATTAACTATATATACTTATACTTTGGTAATATCTTTGATTTCAATAATTATACTTTGATTTTTACATTTATATTTTGATTTTAATTTATACTTTAGACTTTGATTTTATATTATAATCCAAACTTATATTTTAATCATGTTTTATATTTTGATTTTAATTATATTTTAGATTTTGTTTTAGCCTTAAGAATTATGATTTGATATAATAATTTGTTACCGTAGTTTTGATATTTACGTCTTAAGTTTAATATATTTATTAAATATTGTTTGTTTTTGGCAAAGCCAATCGGTTTTTAGAGTGATTCGTAACACTTTTCCCATTAAAACAAATAATGAGTATAAAATAGTACACGAGATAGTTAGATAGACTATCTGCCACAAACATTACTTACTAAGATAAGAACATCACACAAGGTGAGAATCTAGCTAAAAAGTAGTAAATACACACTAATAACACTAGCCGCCTAGGCAATTACATTTACATTAGTAAATACATGCACGGAACAACAGAAATTACAACCATAGGCTAAATAAACAGTCCTTATGAAACAAAAACTTACACAGACTCACATTACCAATGTTAACTAAACACAAATGGCAAAACAATACAAAGCTCAAACTAATCACCACCAAAAGAAGAAGTACCAGTCACCAATCAAGAACAGCTGCCACAGTCCCTACTAGCACTTATAATCACCAGGAAAACTCACTAAGTACACATCGCTAAACTGGCAGCATCAAATCGCCAGGTAAACTCACCATGATCAAACTCTTACAAAAGAAACAAGCCAAGGACTTGCAGCAGCCGGAGCATATCACAAAAACTTGGCGCTTTTATTAAGGTTTCACCTTGTAGAACATCAACATGCGCCAATAAGAAAACTACCTTTCCAAACCCTAAAACAACCATTAGCTCCACTAAAAAACACTGATGTTAACGTACCATCCACAACAACATCCACTCCCAAGTAAAAATACACAACGCAAATCGAAGTTCACGACAACCACTAGCTCCAAGAAAAACAACAAAAGGAACGGTGCCAACCCAACCACTTAGATCTGCAAAATCAACACTAAAAAAGAAGACTCACCAACATGTCGCCATGGTGATCTGAACCCTAGGGTCTGCCTATGCTAGTTTAGGGCTAGAGCAACGAGGAGAATGAGAACAGGATCACGAGTTTTCAATACTCTTTGTCAGAATTTGTCAAAGAAATGTTGTGAGCCACCGCATGCTGGATCGAAGTTCGAGAAATAAGTGAGTAGACGACGATGAAGCGAAAGGCGAAACTAAGGGAGCAGATCTGATGATTTTTCGGGTTAGGATAAAAAGGGCCAAGTACGAAAGCTAACCAAGGGATATAGAGAGGAGTAAAAGAGTAAGATTGTTGATAAAGAAAGGAGGTGGGATCGGCGTAGCGAAGGGAAGAGCGTGAATGGAGAAAAGAAATCAACTTAGTAAGTCACCATTGGAGGGAAAAGGCCGATGTAACGACCCATATTTTCGGTGATATAATAATTAATTTATTCAATTATATAAATAGTGATTTAGAGATTTGAATGGTCGTAGAATTAAATAATAGTGAATATTTATTTAAATTAAATAACAAAATAATATATTTAATTTCGAAATAGTCGAAAATAGTGAATTGACAATATAATGTGAACTGGAAAATTTAAAATATTTAATTCAGCTTAGAATTGAATTAGAATAATGAATATATTTAAATAATGACAGTTTAAACGTATAATTATATTATAGTTATAATCGAGCTCGAAATGGCGTGGCAGTTCGTTATTTGGCGATTTGAACTTCAACTGAATATACAGGGTCCGTTTTAAATCGGATTTCTGTGAAAACAAGAAACGTTCAGAGCTGGTGAAGTATATTTTTTCAATGGAAGAGAAAAATCGGGATTTCATTGTAAATCTTGGTTTATGTCCAAATCAAATTTTCGAAAAGTCGCTATGGAATTCCTTTATAATTTATAACAATTTATTTATATTATAAATGAATTTTTCATTATAAATTGGATATCGATTCAACTGGGATTTCAATATCGAGTTATAAATCCAATTGGAGCTATATGATATTCTATTGTGGATATATACGATAATATTTATTTATAAATATTTAATTTAATTATTTTTAAATATATTATTATTTAAAAAGGGTTTATTTAGAGCTTTAAAAATAGCCAGTTTTGCAAACGAAGTCGAAACTCGATGAAACTAATTTTGTTGGATCAGGAATGTTAAATTATTGTTAGATGTCAAGTTTCGTGATTTTTGAAGTCAGTGTATGGCCGTACGGATTTTTAATGTGAAAAACAATCAGTATTTTGACGGTTAAAAATACGCTGTGTGATCAAACAGAGTGGAATTCGACGAAACCAGTTTCGTTGGGTTCGTAATGTTGAACCCTAGTTGTATGTCCATTTTCATGATTTGTGGGTATCATGTGTGATCGTAGAAATTTTTAAACAATAAACGGAGATAGCAATTGATTAAAATTTAATATAATAATCAATATAAAAATATTTAAAACTTTCTATAAATACCATACCCTTTCCTAAACCTAATTCTATCCCTTTATTAGTCAACGAAATTTCCGCCGCTCCTCTTTTCTTCAACAGCAAAAATATCGCAAGTTTTAAAAATCAAAAGGGATAGAAACAAAATTCTATAAATCATAATACTTATATTATGGGTTCTTTGTGTGATTCTCTTCGATTTGGTATCACATTTGAGTCATGCGATTCATGTTTGGGGCATCGACATTTCAGCATCGTTATCTAGGGTTCGACCAAACTGGAGTTTTGAGTAGCGATTCGATGTTTGGAGTTCGTGTTTTGATCGAGGGCAGGAAGTAGCTTGGGTTTTGAAAATGTGGGGAGATGCCACACTGAAAAGTGTCGGTACTGTTTTGGTACCCTGTGATGTCGCGAGTAAGGTGAGGAGTTCGAGCGTGGTCTGTTGGGTATAGGAAGGTCGAGATTTTATGGAGGAATGCGATGATGTTTTTAGTTTGGACTTTCGTGGAGCGAAGTAGTGGAGAATGGTGGATTCAAAGCTTGTGGTCACGGAAATGTTAAGGAGCAGTGGCTCCAGTTTCTACATCGGGGAAGAAAGGAGTTTGGGTCTGGGTTTGAGAGGGAATGGGCCAGAATTGAAAAGGTTAAAGCCCAATTGAAAAATAATAAAATTTATTTTAATTTAAATTGTTTAAAGGCATGTAAACTGAATAACTTCGTCATACGATACCAGAATTCAGCGAAACAAGATCCACTGGGATCGTACGGACGCCAGCTACACAATGGAACTGACTGACGGTGAATTGGAGCTCGTTACAATTTATAGCGAAATAAATTGTCTGATCTGAATCAACGACAATCATCGTTATTAAACGATGATTGTCCAATGTGAGTAAAACTCACCAACTCTACCAGTTCATGTTTTTATAACGTAGATTTAGAACTGATAAATGATGATTGATTCTGTGTATTGACTGTTTGGTTGAACTACTAAGTAACTAGTTGAAATTATAGATCTGGTTATATATATAAATATAAATATGTATATAAATTGATTCTATTTAGCAGAATAATTCATAGTGAAATGAAATTGATGTTAATTATATTGTTTAACATTTGTGGATGCAGGAAAATAGGTCGGAGGAATCCAACTGGATTCCTCAACATTAATTTGACTGTTTTTCATATATTGTAATATATGATGTGATATATAATCTGTGTTGATTATGTGTGTTGAATGATATCGATCATTGTTATTTGGGTATTTTAAATACCGTAAGAAATACTAGAATGTAGAAAAGGGGATTTTCAAAGTGTGTTTTGAAAATAAAGTATTTATATAAAATCAATGGATTTTATATATAAAAGGAAAAGAATTTTATAAAAGAAAATAATTATAAAATCAAAGGAGTTATAAAGGAAATATTTGTAAACCATTTACAAATAGAGTTGAAAAGGAAATATTTGTAAACCATCTACAAATAGAATTGAGAAGGAAATATTTGTAAACCATTTACAAATAGAATTAAAAAGGAAATATTTGTAAAAAACATTTACAAATAGAGTTATAAAAAGGAAATATTTATTTATCAAATAAATAGAATTATAAAAAGGAATTTTAAAGGAGATTTAAGTATTAGAAATAGAAAAGAGATTTCATATTAATAAGTCTATAAATAGAAGTATATATAGAATTTGGAAATGGAATATTATTTTAAAATACGAAATAAAACTTAATGGATTATATAAAAGAGTTAATCGGTTAAAGTAAATCAAGAGAGGGTTAATCGAACTATAGTTAATTGATTAGAATTAGAGTTAATCGAATTATAGTTAATCGATTAGAATTAGAGTTAATCGAATTATAGTTAATCAATTAAAGTAAATCGAGAGAGGGTTAATCGAATTATAGTTAATTGATTAGAGCTAAAGTTAATCGATTAGAGTTAGAGTTAATCGATAAGAGTTTGAGTTAATCGATTAGAACTAGAGTTAATCAGTTAGAGTTAATTGAATAGAGTTAATCGAACAAGAGTTAGTCGAATATTAATTATTCGAATAGAGTTAATTGAATTAGAGTTAGTCGGATTAGAGTTATTCGAATATAGTTTATTCAAAGAAAGAGTTATCAAATAAGGTTATTCGAAGAAAAGAGATTATCGAATATTAGTTATTCGAAGAGAGATTATCCAATATTAGTTATTCGAAAGGATTATCGAACATTAGTTATTCGAAAGTAGTAAATCGAATATAGTTTATTCGAAAGGAGTTAATCGAATATAGTTTATTCGAATAGAGTTAAAGGAGTAAATCGAATTTAGTTTGTTTGAAGGAAGGAGTTAATCAAATATTAGTTATTCGAAGAAAGATTATCGAATATAGTTTATTTGAAAGAGAGATAATCGAATATTAGTTATTCGAAGAGAGTTAATCGAATATAGCTTATTCGAAAAGGAGTTATCGAATAGAGATTATTCGAAAGAGAATTATACATTGAATGTGATTATATCGAATTCGGGAAAGTACTATTCACATTCCATTTTTAATCAAGATTTATTTATTTATAAATTAATTAGTTGTTTGTTTATTTATCCATATTAATAAATAAAAGTTATACTTAAGTTATTTTATTCGGAAGCATGGAATTATAACACTATTGTTATAATCAAATGATTTCTGTAAAAGAAGTGGATTCGTAAATTGAATCCGAGAGTTATGTAAGGAAGTTTGTTAAAGATTTAGTAGGTGAACTTTGTCTATTTCGAAGTTAGAACCATTGTTTAGTTAAGGTCTGAGAGGTAGTTATATCCTAACTTGATTGACTTCGTTTGTAACTAAGGAATGGTTAAGGTTTGATAGTAAAGTTTGGTTAAGTGAATTTAGTTAATGAGTGTAAGGTTTTGAGTTGGCATAACGATGTTTTATTTAAACATCTGTTTAAATCCAAATGTAGGAGTTTTGGAAATGTTTTCCAAATAAGAATCAGAAATGTTTTCTAATATAGAAAAATAAGTAATCGAAATGTTTTCCATTGTTAATAATGTATATTTTCTAAATTTAGAAAATAAGAAATGTTGAATATGTGGAAATAGGAATAGGGAAATGGATAATTGAATGACAAATTAAATTGAAGTGGATCAGTGTTGATTGATGATTTGCTCAATAAGATTTCCATTTGGAGATACGACCGTTGTTTGTACACATGTTTTCCTTCGGTTTGTCCAGTCCCAGGACGACCCGTATGGAATAATGTCTGACGGGGTATATTTAATGGATCGTGTAAGTTGACCTCTTCAAACATATTTACGTTTGGCGGCGGAGGAATTCGTTTCTCTTAGCTGTATGCCCGTTGTATTTTTGGGGAAATCAATTTGTGATTTGGCGAGTATGACGATGTGACATTCAAAGTGAATAAATATGTGATCTGTCAGAGATAAGCATGGCCTCTAGCCTCGCAACCGAGAAATGAAAAAAATTGGGCAGGAAGCATGGCTAAGTGGTTGGCTGCCAATTAGGGTGTATTATCACCTATCATTTAATTCTTTAATCTATTCGATGCTGTCCCATTCGGGAAACGGTTGCTGATCCCAACCGTTGGTGATATACATTCGATACACTCAAGCGAAATGAGCGGTCAGTCATGTGTGGCCGGGTTGCAAGATGTTCTTGTTGAACCTAGTGTATTCCTCTCTAGAGGTACACTATCGGAAGGTGGTTCCGTACCTTGTCATAGTTGGAAATCCATTATCCAATAAGTGCATGCGGTTTTGATTGTATACTGTATATGTAGAACGTGAGATGAAAGCATTTCTGCTAGATGATTATTTAGTTGTGGTTGATAGACATTATTATAATATCAAAAGAGTTTTGATATAAAGTTTATTGTTTCTTTCAAAAGGATTTTTTGAAAGTTTAATCAAATTGATTTGGATTCTCATAAGGGAAAAGACCGTTCCGTTACACGGCGTGGTCTTATGAGATATCGTTTAATTGCTCAAACTGTTTTAAACTGTTTTACTCACACCAGTCACATAACTGACCCGAAGTTTATTTTGTTTTCCCTAAACTCTTGGGTGCCCAATTTTGGATGGGCAGTCAAGTAGTCAAGATTTTACAGATATACTTGGAGAGCTTGGAGCAGGAGGCTTCAGATTATATAGCTATTGTTATTTCCGCTATGTTGTAAGTGTTATACTCTGATAATGTTAATGTATACATATACTGATTTTATTTCAAAGATATGTATCTATTATATATTGTTCGTTCCACTGTGAGATTCGTTGTTACTCTGATGATGATGTATGTTCTTCTTCTTCTTCTATTCTAAGTTTCTATCTTATCTATTCTCACCCTCTAATTTCTTTCATGGACTATCCGGTGTTTCCGATGCTTGTATAGTAGACATGGTGTGGTATGCCGATATCCAGGATCGCAAATTCCCCGGGTCGTTACAGTGGTATCAGAGCTTAAGGTTAAGCAATTACCTTGGCTCTGTGGCGTAACTTAGTAAAGATGGGGTTAGCAATACCCTAGATTGATTTGAGTGTATGTATATGATTGAACGTATTTGTTATTCAATATAAAATGGTTTTATATTGTGGAGATTTATTGATTGAGTTGGTTATGAATTCTGGTCGATCAGTTTGATCCACTGTATCGGTATGGGTTTCTAAATACTCGAATACGATGAACCGACACAGTATGTTTTGAAAAGAGGGTAAACGAAATAATTTTACCCAAATTATATTTTGATATAAAGGATTTATATTAGAATGATTATAATATATTGGATAAATTGGCTGTTATTATAATCGAGTAAGATTATAAATTAAATGGTTATGTAAATAGCCAATCAGAATTCATACAAGTGTAGTATATGAAATCAGATAAATTAAATCTGAATTTAAACCAGAATTGAAATTTAAGTTCTGGGGTTTGGAAAGGTGTTTGTAAATGGATTTGAATTAAATATATGAGAATTTTAAAATCCTGGGAGATTTTAAATTGTTTTAAAGCAATGTAAATGGTATCTTGAAATGAATTTCAAAGTGGAAGTGTTTATAAATGATTTTGAAAGTGATATAGTATTGAACTCACTTTGGTAGTCGGAAATTAGATTCCGATGATGATGATGACATCATCGGTGTTCATTTTCGAGTTGTAAGTGACGTTGTGTTTTTGAATTATTTCGAAAAAAACAAGTTGTTTTGATATTCCAAATGAATATTTTGATTTTTGGAAAAGTGCAATGACCCGCATTTTCAGCGATAAAATAATTAATTTATTTAATTATTAAAGGTGATTAAGAGGATTTAGTGGTCGTTGAATGAAATAAGAGTAAATATTTAATTTAAATAATAACTAAATAATATATTTAATTCTGAAATAATCAGAATTGGCTGAAATGACGATCTGGTGTGAATTGGGAAATTCGAAGTATATAATTTAGTTTAGAGTTGAATTATATTAACGAATATATTATATAAACGAAGTTTGAACGTATAATTTTATTATAATAAAAATCGAGCTCGAAATGGCATGGCAGTTCGTGATTTGGCTATTTGAACTTCAACTGAATGTACAAGATTCGTTTTTAAGCTGGATTTCTGCGAAACAAGAAACGTTAGGAGCTGGTGATGTATATTTTTCTAATGGAAGAGAAAAATGGGGATTCCGTCGTGTAGATTTTGATTTATGTCCAAATCAAATTTTAGAAAAGTCGCTGTGGAATTCCTTTATAATTTACAACGATTTGTTTATATTTATAAAAGGATTTAAATATAAATCGAATATCAATATAACTCTGATGATGAAATATCGAGTTAGAAACCCATATAGGATTATTCTGGAGCTGTATGGTATTCCACTGAGAATATATATGATAATATAAATTTATTTATATTTAATTTAATTATATTTAAATATATTTATATATTTAAATGGGTCATTCAGAGCTTTAAAAATAGCCAGTTTTGGAAACGACCTCAGAATTCAACGAAACTAATTTTGTTGGATCCGCAACGTTAAATTATGGTTAGATTTCAATTTCCGTGATTTTTGAAGTCACTGTGTGGTCGTACGGATTTTTAGAGTGAAAAACAGTCGATATTTTGATAGTTAAAAATACACTATGTGAGCAAACAGAGTTGGAATTCGACGAAACCAGTTTCGTTAGGACCGTAATGTTGAACTGAAGGTGCATGTCCAGTTTCATGATTTTTGGGTATCGTGTGTGACCACACGAATTTTGGGAAAGCAAAACTAGATAATAAAACTAAAATATCTAGATATTTTTTATGGTTATAAATACCCCCTAAAATCTCTAAACCTAAAAAAAATCATTCCTCTTTTAAAAATTCACACCGCCGGTTCTAAAGTTCCAAACGTGAAAACCTAAGTCTTCAAAAATAAAAAATAAACAAATCAATTCCCATAAATCAAAATAAATATGTATTCGAAGTCCTGGAAGGATTCTCGCCATGCTGGTGCGTGTCGTTCTGAGTTCGAGGAGGGTGTTTGCGAGTTGTGTTTTCATCAGTAAACGCTAGTGTTCGATTTTTTGAGGGATACAAGCAGTAATGGATGCATTTGAGTTTGGATTTGGAATTAGGGAGGTAATTTAGCAGCTGAATGATTGTATTGGGGGTATTCGGTGGGTTTGGATGTCGCGAGACTCCTGTAGCCGTGGAGTTTTAGCAGTAGGTCGAAAATAGGAGGAGGACATCGGAGAAGGGTTTGTGAGGACTGGCAGATGTGGGTTTGGATGAGGAGCACTTCGGTGGGTTTTTGTTTTGAGATCCGTGAAGCATGGGAGTGGGAAACAGAGATGGAAGAATCGGTTTGGCCATCGGTTTTAGTTCGAAGAACACTGGAGTCGCGGAAGAAGGTTACTGGGTTCGTGAAAATGGCGGGCCTAGGATTTGGTGTTGGGCCGGAAAGGGGATCAAAAGATTGAGTCCAAATTGAATCTAAATTTTTGTTATAATTTAATGTATACAAATCGTATAACTTGTATAACGTGTATCTTATTCATACGGTATCGGAATCGAATGAAACAGGATCCTTTAGGATATTTTGGACGAGGGCTACGCGATGGAATTGACTGGGAGTGGATTGGAGCTCGTTTGAATTTATGGCAAAATAAATTGTTTGATTCAAATCAAACAAACAGTTTATCGTTCTTTAATAATGAACTGCCAAAGTGAGTAAATCTCACTAACTCTGAACAGTTTATAATTTCATGTTGTATTTCTAGAACTGTCAAATATTGGCTGATTGACTGTGTATTGACTGTTTGATTGAACTGCTAGTCAGTTAGTTGAATTTCTATATTGATTCTGTTTAACAGAATATATCATATGGAACTGGAAGTGATGTTGATTTTATTGTGTAACATTTGTGGATGCAGGGAAACAGGTTGGAGGAATCCGACTGGATTCCTCAACAGCTATTTTATTATTTTCATATATTGTGATAAATGACGTGGTTTATAATCTGTTGTTGATTATATGTGTATGGAAGATATTGGACATCGTAATTTGATATGTTAAACACCATAACACACTGGAATTTGGAAAAAGGGGGATTTTCAAAATGAATATTGAAATTAGATTATTTATAAAGTCCAAGAGTGTGACGACCCCAAATCCCGTTCTCACGGAGACAAGGTTTATCTTTCGAATATAACACAGAAACAGATAACAGCAGAACAGAATAATTAAAATACACCAGATAATGAACAATAGAATATAGTGGATAAAAGTAATCATCAGCGTTACACAGTATACAGGATCTTACTTAGTACAAATACAGTTCAGCTATACATAAATGTCTACAGCGGAAATAAACAAAATATGTACAATAGGAGCTGAACAACATAAAAAGAGATAAATGATAGAATCCATCTTCAGCTCCAGCTATCCAGAAAGAACCAGCTAAACCTGAATACAAGGCTGCCCGTGTAGAAAAAGGGGCACCCGAGTTTGAAAGTGAAACAAACTACGGGTCAGTCATGGGACTGGTATGAGAAATCCACTTAACACATATATAATTGGCTACTCACAGGACCACGCCACTTTCGTGGAACGAGTTTACTCCATTGGATTGCCATTGTTTTAAAACAAATCTTTCTTTTAAACAACGCGATGCATTTTATAAAAATGAAGCCATTATAAGACTCAGTTCCCATCACACAATGCAACGCAAACCGGGGGATAGACTTTTTACCTTATAACGGCCAAAATATGCTTGATACGAATAAAACAAAGGCATTTGATATTACTACTAGTGTTTATATGTTTCGAAAACAATTTCAAATCATAACTATCAATCATAGACGACATGAGCGTCCCATGCCACTATGTCGCCAAATATCTATACAATCGAAACCGCACGATCACGTATTTGGAAATTGGATTTCCGTCATGAATCAAGGCAAAAGATAGTCCTTACCGAATTCGAGACAATCTAGCCTACCATGTCTCAGGATCAGAGCTCGAGTGACCCTAGGAGCGACAGGGCCGGTCCACCATTGTGGATTAAAATGCCTGAGCAATACGTTTCCCCGCCCTTTGGGGCGCAAACGAGCCAACGAATGACTCCATCAGACCCGGATCGTCCGATCAAACCGAGGCGCCTCGCAACAGCAACAACCACATAGGTGAAAAGTATATAAATGTCAGGGCTGGTAGGTCACTGACACCACCCTAGCTAGAAAGAAACGCATGCCCTCCCTGAGGTCCTGCTCCCGTTTCTGATTCATACCGGGGTGTGAGGCTCGCGAATTCACATTATACACAAAGCTACGCCACACAGGCGGTGCTTTGATCATCACCACAAGACTTTGCTTTTCAACAGAAGCCTTGATCATTTGCCACTTAGGCATGTCACACCAGCAATTCATGCCATGCGACTGATGTCCATCGATATACAACCTTTGAGCTCGTGCGTTTCAGAGAAGGGCATTAAGCAAAAGAATAAATTCTCCCCGCCAAACAGATGTATATTTAACAGAGATCAATCAACACAGAATAAAATCCAATGTCAGACACACAGTCCATTTACAAGTCCGTTCTGGGTCTTAACGAAACCGGAGGCACTAAATACCTCGCAAACCCATCGATCACCACGTACGTCTGGACGATCACCACTCATTATCCATATTTCGGGATGCCTCGCAATCAGGACCTCGGTTACCATCCAAACGAGGTGAAGATCTCCGGTCTTCGACCACCGTCTTCATCTTCGAATTTCAATCATCGGTCAATTATTTGAAATGAGAATTAACTCGGCCTTTTCAAATAATTCACGTATATTTAGAATTTCAAATCAATTTATTTCAATGGTTAAATCATTCGACAACACCAATTTTGTTCTTTAATGTAATTTTCACACCAAACACATTCAACCATCAAATACCACATAAATCGAACAAATTCAGTTTATTTCCATTCCATATCGTTTATGATATTTTCTAACGATTTATCGCTATTTTTATTTATTTTAAAATAGCCAATTTATTCAAAACGACGCTTCGGGCCATAACGCGGCTGTGGCGCAGTTTTTCTTCAGATTTGATTTACACATCTCTGAAAATCTAACCGTTGGATCTTCACAAAATTTACATCATTAGAAAGGTCTTTTCAAAACGAATCCAACGGTTCCAGTTTCGGGAAAATCCGACGGTCGGATCTCCCGGTACAATCGTTTGAAGTTTCAATTTCAAAATACGAACTGCAGCGTCGTTATTCGATTAAATATAATTATATATATATATAATCGATTCTGGCGCTGTTTTTCTTCATATTTGAATTAAACATTCCAGGCAATCCAACCGTTGGATTTTTACAAAGTTGGTGCCGTTGGAAAGATTTTTCCAAAGCGAACCCAACGGTTGCGATTTCAGGAAAATCCGATGGTCGATCTCCCGGTATAATCGTTTGAAATCACGGTTCAAAATGCGAACTGCACGGCCACGTTTCGTTTTAATTTTATTTATATTTATATATTCATATAAATATAGTTCATTCAACAATTTCAATATCGTTTCACTTCAAATATTTCACTAACGCCTTTAAATTTTGGAAAATTTCGCCATAACCTTCTTTGTACGGGAGGGCGGGGAAAATTCCCAAATAGCCACACGGGCGTCTCATGTCAAAAAGGAAAAGAAAAAGCCAAGCGGCTAGCCAACAGGCTCATAAAATCATCACCCCAAACAAAATAGTAAATGTGTACCTATTTGTCGGGCACAAAATTTTATTCCTCTTCTCTAGCCCCTTTGCTATAACCTGTTCAATAAATATGCATGTACATATATGCAAGCTAAAGAGGATCATACAAGCCTAAATACACTTGTATGCATGGAAATCTCTTAGAAATTTGATTTAGGAATTTATGAAGAGAGTGGAGGCCATGAGAGGATTGATTTTGCCATAGTTTAGTTGTAGGATAGATTAATGATGATTTAGGGTAGGTTAGGGTCTTATTTATAGATTAGGCAAGTGTTTTAGGCCATAGGATTAACCCTAGGATAGATCCCAGCCCTCAAAAATCGTCACAAGCCTCCAAAACAAGACCAAGGGCCAAAACAGGTGCACCAGGCCAGCCAGGGTCAAGCCAGAAGGCTGTGCAGGTTTCTGGCTCGACACGGGCGCACTTCCCAAGTGCGCCAGTGTATTTTTGTGCTGGCGCACTTCACAAGTGCGCCAGTGCATTCTGGCTTGTTTTCGGTTTTTCTGCCTAACTTCGTTCGTCCATATCTTCTTCATACGGACACCGATTTACGAAATTTCGGACTCTATTTCGCATATTTTTCCGAGACGAACGCAATGGCGCAACCCGTTTATCCTGATTCAGATTTTATAATTTAATTCTGCCTTGAGTCTTGTCTTAACACGTTGCTAAAAATTCGGGTTGTTACATCCTCCCCAACTTAAAGGATTTCGTCCCCGAAATCTCCAAGTTAGGAAGAACGTATCCTACCATCCATCATTCATCTACTCACAACATCATCCACAAGCAACCATTGTCCTTAGATGATTTCTAATGCTGTATGAATATATGCAAAACGTGTGTGTACGTGTTCCTTAGCTAATGCTAATGATCAGGCCTGAATAATCTTTCTAATGCAAAATATGTATAGTGCCATGAATCCAACATGTATGCAAATAGTCCTAGCCATATAGGTACTATATGCGTGCACAATCATTCATTCATATGCAACAACCGCATGATAATACATTCGATTTCATCCATAAACAAGTATAAATACTCGTGCATATGCAATATGAAATGTGACCGAGTCGAGCTAGTATCTAATGTGTATTCGCGCATCCACGAGAAACCACTTGCAACCATATCAATCATAACATGTTTCAAATACATGTTTACATCCATAGGGTTCTACCTAGGATTCCCTGGAGCAGGGTCGAGAAGAAAAACAAGACAAACTCCATACGGGGTTTGTAACAGAAAATAGGACCGAGAGGATGTCCACAAAAGATAGCCTACAAGTAAGCTCTACAGAAAACAGGGATCAAGGATATACTCCCAAAAGAGATACCATGCGCGTATATAGTCTTTGACCATCAGAGTCGTATTTCCTCGAGCTTAATTCCATTGTGCCTTGACCGTCTTTTAACTTCGCGATTTCGTAGCTTCCTATTTCCTGTTTCCATAACATGAGCCGGAACTCATTTCTTCGTCGCCTCTCGTTCCACTTGCACACTTGGCGCAAACATGACTGCGTACTCATGATCTCATGCAAGCTTTCCAAAATTCACTAGTGAATCTCGGACCTCGTACCACAAGGTATTCCACGTAGAAGAACTTTCTCTTGAAAGTAAACAGATGCCAACCAGGTTATCAAGCGCACTTACTAGGGTGATTTCTATAACCCACACATAAGTGAAGTAAACCATCTGTCTTATCGGCGAACACCACTCGATCGGGCTTCAAATTTCCAATAAAGGCATCAAGGGATCATAAGTAACTAGTCATGACAGAACCTCAAAAAGGTTACACGATACTTCGAGGGTATTACCAAGGCTAGTCAAAAGGTCTAACTACCCTCCTATCAAAATCGAGAGTGGCATCCCCTACTGTATAACCACTTCATCCCTAGAATCCATCCATGGCTTATAAACATAAGCATTATTTCCAAATTCAACACTTGGCATAGACATTCTCAAATCCAAACAAGTCATGTATAAATGGACTAATTCTCCAATAGGACTTTGAGACAAAAATGGGATTCTCTATTACGCTAGTACTTAAGGTGCAGAGACTCAACTATCGAAGCAGACTTAAATGATACGAACAACGAAGTCCTAACGGGATGGTAGAGAAGAAAAGCTAAACCTTTAACGAGATCGTTACCCTCCTTCCGAGGTACTCTAGAAATGAGAGCATACTACTGCCCTCCCGATGATCTTGTCCTTGTCCCATGATACTTAACTATCCGTCCCGTTCCACCATGCCAAAGGTACTCTCTCGTCATGGGTTTCATTGTTCATCTTTCTCTCTCATTCTGGGTTGAGCCATACCAACAAGTTGTTCATCCTTAAACTCGCATCATTCATCCTCTTTCTCACTATCATTTCTTATAACACGGCCATTGGTCTCTCGAGAACCACCTCCATCGCATGGAAAGTACTTTCGTAGATAGAAAAGACTAGTCGCAGTTAAAACCACTGTGACTACAGATGGAGGAAAGAAAGGAAAAGAGATTTAATTAAGGAAACAAGGATAATGCTAATGGCCTTTGGGGAATAGCCTTTTCTTTTTAAAAGAAAACTTTCTTGAAAAATGCTTCTTTATAAACGATTTTCAAATAGTTTTCAGAAGGTCTTTAAAAACTTTTGCCCAATCTGGTAACCTTCTGCTCTGATACCAAATGTAACACCCCACCTCCGCTAGGGTCACTCACAAAGGGAATGCACTAGGTTTGGAGGAGTATTATTGGTAAATATGCACAGAAATATTACAAGACAGAACATATATAAAATAGCGGAAGTAAAATCAAACTTTCATAACATGAATAAATAAGGTCTAAAGCCTTTTACATCAGAGTACATCAAAACCTGTCTTGCAATAATAAGGAAGCATAAAGACTTTTTCATAAATTATTCCCCAAGAAAAAGCAGTAAGGTAGCCATAGCCAGGAAAAGTCCAAGCCATCCATGATGACCTTCAAGCAGAAGAAGTCCGAACTAAACAGCAGTGTTTCCTCCCTGTAACCTGGGGGGAAACGGAAGAAAAGAGGCGAAACAAAACGGGTCAGTCAAAAAGACTGAGTAAGCCCTATCTACTATTAGTATAAAAACTAGTAAAGTTAACTGACATGAGAAACTGAGATGAACATAAGCATGATAACAAGATAGATAAGCTAAATCAAAATAACAGGATGAACTACTGAACTCAGATACACTAGGGTGTCAAGATAAAACAAGGTATCACATTGTCAGGTTTCTATCAAGTATAATATCCCAAGATATCTATCGCGTATAACGTCCCATGGCATCTATCCTGTATATCCGCTCTGCACCTACCGTACTAGTACCCCAACTGTATTACGTGTTATCCGTGAATGACCCTTACTCAAAAGTCGTGTAATGGTGCATGTCAACCTAATATGCCGCATATATAGGTTACTCAACTCATATGTTTCTTTCCATGTATAAGTTCAGTCCTTTGCCGTAGGCTGTACGGGCTTTCCCATGTAAACGGTTTATCCTTGAAGTTGTTTTGGACTGCAACCCTTGATCTAGTTGTGTTTCCTTACCATGAACTATCGCGCGTCCACTTAGGATTTATGCCACCTAGGACCGCTAGGGATTATGCTACCTAATGAACGTTTCCGTGTCTCGGTTTGGGTTTTGGCCACCTAGGACCACTAGGGATTACGCCACCCGTCAACCGCGCCCTTGATCCCACGTATGTATCGTGAATCGTTTTCCATGTCTAGACGCACATGTTCCCCTATGTGCCATCCGAGTTCCGTGCCAGGGCAAATCAAGAAATACGGAACTCGGTCGGGAGCTTTAAATCGTCTGCCGTTGCAGATATCAAGGTCTGTTTTTGTACCCGTGGCTATGGTCCCACGTGACCCTCCCTCAACTACTGAAAGGCAATCCAAGAAAAATCATGTATAAGAACCACTCCCCGGCCCCACTATAGCCCACTTTCCTACGGGCCAACCTCACCCATGACTCGATAGCAAGCACATGGTCTGTTGGGGGTTCCCTGCCTTTCCGCACGTACACGATTGACTAAAGATGGTAGGTAGTCGGCGATGTTCTATCCAGGGCAAAAACAAGAATCGTCGACTCCACGCTAATCCATCCCAGTCTTTAGGTTGCTCGCATAGTAACCAAGGCATACTCTTGGTCCTTCTAACGCAGACCTTAACCTCTCATGGGCCTAGTATAATTACCTGGCAGCCCACAGAGGGATCCCAAGAATATCCTCACGTCCCCTGAAGCTTCCACTTCGGCACCCAGTGCGCTGGAGCTTTTATCCAAGTCAGATAACTTGCTCCCCCTCGTATACTAAGCGATGACCTACCGTATCAGGTTACTCATCGTTTTGAGAATTAGTCCTATGTCCTTAGCTAAGAATTATTACTTAGTTACCCTTAACTAAGGTTTACCACTTAGCTTCCTTTCCCGTTATCCTTGATTAACCACGGTTTTCTACCTAGTTCTTCTAGCTAGGGTTTGTCTGTTGGGTTAAGTGTTATCATTCAAGTCCATGACTTAACCCGCCCACGAATCACGTCAAAGATTGGCTAAGTATTTAAGTTCAAGACTTAGTCCCACAAGTTGGTTAAGTGTACCCAGAGGCTCATGACTTAACCCTATCAAGTCAAATTGGTCAAGTACTAGCTTACCTTAATCCTATCGGATTATCTTGCTAGATCGATTAAGCATAGATTATCTTAATCCCATCAAATTATCGAGTCGGATTGGTTAAGTATAGGTTGGCTTAACCCCATCCTCTAATCGTACTACAATGGTTAAGTATATTCTAAAAAGGTCTTGTGACTTAACCTTATCAGGTCCGCGTATTAGATTGGTTAAGTGTAAGTTACTTAACCCCATCAAATCATCATGTATAATTGGTTAAGTATAAGTTGCTTAACCCCATTAAATTATCACGTTAAGTTGGTTAAGTATTGGTTACTTAACCTCATTGAATTACCGAGTTTAAATTGGTTAAGTGTTTAACTTAACCCCATCGAATTACCGTGTTTAGATTAGTTAAGTGTGGATTACTTAACCCCATCTAATTATCGTGTCGGATTAGTTAGGTGCAAATTACTTAACCCCATCCCCTAATCATCTTGTATGGTTAAGTGTCATTAAGAAAACTTACTTAACCTTGCCAAATTATCATGTTGGATTGATTAAGTGTTGGTTAACTTAATCCCCGTCCACTAGTCATATAAAAATGGTTAAGCGTCATTAGGCAAATCAAATCACTTAACCTACCCAACCTTGTCATGTTTTGTTAAGTATCATTAGCCTAACCAATTTACTTAACCCATTTACCCATGTCATATTTGGTTAAGAGTCATTAATCAAATTAACTTAACCCTATCATGTGGCATTAATTACTTAATGCACCCCAACCTCTCACATTAGACTTTGTTGTGGTTACTAGTTAAGCCGGTCGGTTCCGGGTAGCTTTACACCACAACTTGGTCTAACCTCGGGTTCAAGCACAACATGACCAACTTCTCACATTGGGTCCTATTGTTTGCAACTACTAGTTAGGCCGGTCGGTTCCGGGTAGTTTTACGTTGCAAACTCAACCCAACCTCGAGTTGGCCACTTTCATGTTTAGTCTAGTGTCATGTTCATAGTCAAGTTTTCAAGCAATTGGGTAGACCTAACTTAATAGGTAAATTCCCAATGGGTAGACCTAACTTAATAGGTAAATTCCCAAGCTTATGTTTTTATGCATACTTACATGTCAACTTCCATGTTATACTTCAAGTCATGTTTTCAAGTATAAACACATGTCATATTTAACGTTACATGTTGTCATGTTTATACCCATTTACCCAAGTCATATTCATGTCATTATGTTTCCCCATAATGTGACCCCAACGCTTTTTAAACTAGCATATACGTTCGCAACAACGTGATGGATTAAAAGAAGAGACTTGGCAAAGGAATGACAAAAATGGGTATTAAGCCACAAGTTAATCATGGTGGCAAATGAGGCACAAATGTGTTCATTAGCTTGCATGTTACATTCTTAAGCCTCAAAAACATGCATCAACCCAAACTTGGTACATAAGCGAATCATGGTGACAAAAGACATGGAATGATGGCTAGAAACTCGCATATATCATCATATAAGGATTATGACTTCATATGCAAGTTGACATAATGATTATGAAGATTCTCATGTTGCATAATGCAACATTTCAACATAAAGGTTGTGGATTTTAGCTCATAAGATCAAGATAATGACTTCATAAACTTGCATAACATGATAGCATGCATCATTCTAATTAATCAAACCCAAACTTTCAACATGAACATTTAACTTCATAGTTAATATCTAAGAGTAGGGAAGGGCTTACAATGCTTATGTGGACTCAAATGAGTATAGCAAATGTAAGAAACCCCTTATGCAACAAATTAAAACCCCAAAATGCAAGCAAACTTGATCAAGACTCCTCCTTTATGATGCCAATAGAGAAACAAGACTTTAATGCAAGCTAAAGAGGATCATACAAGCCTAAATACACTTGTATGCATGGAAATCTCTTAGAAATTTGATTTAGGAATTTATGAAGAGAGTGGAGGCCATGAGAGGATTGATTTTGCCATAGTTTAGTTGTAGGATAGATTAATGATGATTTAGGGTAGGTTAGGGTCTTATTTATAGATTAGGCAAGTGTTTTAGGCCATAGGATTAACCCTAGGATAGATCCCAGCCCTCAAAAATCGTCACAAGCCTCCAAAACAAGACCAAGGGCCAAAACAGGTGCACCAGGCCAGCCAGGGTCAAGCCAGAAGGCTGTGCAGGTTTCTGGCTCGACACGGGCGCACTTCCCAAGTGCGCCAGTGTATTTTTGTGCTGGCGCACTTCACAAGTGCGCCAGTGCATTCTGGCTTGTTTTCGGTTTTTCTGCCTAACTTCGTTCGTCCATATCTTCTTCATACGGACTCCGATTTACGAAATTTCGGACTCTATTTCACGTATTTTTCCGAGACGAACGCAATGGCGCAACCCGTTTATCCTGATTCAGATTTTATAATTTAATTCTGCCTTGATTCTTGTCTTAACACGTTGCTAAAAATTCGGGTTGTTACAGGATTCGAAGGTGGTGAGGAGGGCTTCAAAAAGTTCAACTGGCGGAGGTGCTGAAAGTGGCTGTGGCGATCGGAAACGGGGAGGGAAGCTTTGGAGGCTAGCCGCCGTTCAAATCGGGAGAGAGAAAGTGATTTTTTTTATATAAAAAATTTGATTGGTCGGGGAGGTTTTAAAGGGGTTTTCTGACACGACCACCAATCGAAACCCAACGACTGTTGTCCGTAGCGTTTTACCCCCATTCTGAACACAATGGGATATGTTTCGAAGGCCCATTCGACTGTTTTAGTCAGTTTTCCTTCAAATTAAAATATAAAACATTCAATATTTGATTTGAACGTGTATTTCAATTTGCCAGGGCCACAAAATGATTCGAAAAAATCCAGAAAAATAAATCTAGCTATGTTTTGACGATACGGTCCCAACAAAACTAGTTTCATCGAATTCTGAGACTGTTTGCAAAAAGGCCCATTTCTGGTCGATCCAATTTATCTATAATTGACCAAAACACGTTTTCCTTTGCCACGCTCACATACTAGCTTCAAAAATTATGAAATTTGAAACCTAGCAATAACTTCACATCCCGGATCCAACAAAAGTGGTTTCGTTGAATTCCGAGGTCGTATGCAAAATGGCCAATTTCATGGGCTATATAAATTCCATAGCGACTTTTCTGAAAATTCATTCGGCCATAACTTTTGCTTTCTGCTATGAAAATTCGATTTTTCAGATTCGCTAGAAAGGTATTCACTAACATATTTAAATATTTTTGGTTTCACTAAAATTCGTTTTGTTCTGCACCCGGTACAGTCCGACAAAGTTTGAATCCAATTTTTGAAACTGCAGCGCCATTTCAGGCCTTGTTTATAATTAGAATTAATTATATTCGTTTTCAATTGTCGATTCAACTCACTTTTCATCTCTATTATTCAAAATATTTATTTTAAATATTTAAAATTCATTATTTTAGCCAATTTAATAATTTTAAATTGGTTCAGATTTTCTGGGTCGTTACAATCTCCCCCACTTAAAACTTTTCGTCCCCAAAAAGGAACAAAGTCGAAAGTGGTTTGATTAATCAAGTCTACGTTCGATCTGGCTTCCATTCTCCAACTTTTCAGTTTCTGAGAAATTTCAAATTCTTCAAAAATTTGGCTAACACCCGGAATTTTCGAAAAATTTCGCCATAACCTCCTTTTTACGGGGAGGGGTTTGGAAATTTATTGGGCCGTATTAGGTACCCAATAAATCCTAATAAGCATACACATATTTATAGTGATATATTCTGGTGTTTACAGGGGAGCATGTATTGATAATAACTCCAGAGAATAAATTCTCGTCACCCTGCCCCCGTGTGGGAAATAAATAGTCCATGTGCCATATCTAATAACTAGAGAGACGTGATTATTGTCAACTCTAGACCCGTGTGGGGTTTTTATTATTCTGGCAATTTAATCGTTACAATTTAAATAGTCTATATCAGTCATCAGTTCAACCTATAAAATATAGTCATCGCCATACAAGCCTCTCGCTCGTATGGTAAATCTTCCACCTCGTCACATAAGCTCCAAATGCTTATGTGGTATATGATGAAGTATGTCCGTCTTCCAGAAGTATGCCATGTAATGTAGTTCAAAATTAATTGTTGCTATCCTATGGCGACATTTATTATTTCACACAGAAAAACCAGAACTCCGCATCCAATGGCATTCACAGGAGTTGATATAATAATATTTCGCATCCAACTCATTAAGGTTTACCTATTTGTCGGGCACGTAAATAAAATCTTTACTCAACAGCTAATCCATTTACCTGCTCAAATATATAAAATGCACATGTATATATTTCTATCTATTTCCTAATCGGTTCAATGTGTGATATAATCGAATAAATTCTACCATTCAATCTCTTATTAATTAAACTAACTATCGTTTCAATAATCTAATTAATCTAATTTACTATCACACAACACAAACAACCAACCAATTGTTTTCAACTTTTCAAAACCATACAAATTAATTCCTATATTCCTTTAAAATCATTCAGACTATAGAATTAAAAGTGCACATCCATGAAAAGAAAATAACAACAGAGTAGAGAATTAAATGGTAATGCAAAGTATGGTAAATATACCTTGCACCGGAGTCAATCAGAGATATCCACTCGGCATCTGGGATAGGCTTTCCGAATGCTCTCCTTAGTTTCCCAAGTACAATCTCGCGGATCTCCACTCCATTGCACTTTGACTAAGTGAACCTTCTTGTTCCTCAGCTCTTTGGTTTCTTTGCCGATGATCATTAGTGGCTCTCTCCTCACAGCTAATTCTGGGGTAATTTCAACGTCCTATTGAGCTGCTTCTTCCACGATCAAGTCTGTATCATGAACGTGCTTTCGGAGTTGAGATATGTGAAATACATCATGAACTCCAGGCAACCATTCAGGCAATTTGACCCTATAAGCGAGAGTTCTGATCCGTTCCAGGATAGGAAATGGACCAATAAATTTGGGCGCCAACTTTCCAGTTCTACCGAACAGGATAACTCCTCTCATCGGCGATACTTTCAAATATACATAGTCGCCAACAGCGAAGGATATATCTCTTCTTCTCCTATCGGCATAGCTCTTTTGTCGGCTTTGAGCGGCGAGTAATCGCTTCTTAATAAAATCGACTTTGTTGGTGGCTTCTCGAATCATATCAGGACCCAACACAAGTCTATTACCTAGTTCGACCCAACAAGCAGGAGATCGGCACGTTCTACCATACAATGCTTCGAATGGCGACATTGTCAGACTCGCCTGGTAGCTGTTATTATATGAGAATTCAGCCAAATGCAGATGGTCTTCCCATGATCCGCCGAAATCTATAACACAAGCCCGCAATAGATCTTCTAAAATACGATTCACCCTCTCAGTCTGGCCGTTTGTCTGAGGATGATAAGCGGTGCTCAAGTTTAACTTCGTTCCCAGTTCAACTTGAAATGCTTCCCTGAATTTGCTAGTGAATATTGTATCTCTATCACTGACTATACTGAGCGGCACTCCATGTAGTCTAACTATTTCCTTGAAGTATATCTGCGCCAGACTCTAAGCAGTTCTGTTTGATCTGACAAGTATGAAATGGGCGGTCTTCGTGAAGCGATCTACGATCACCCAAATACTATCATTCCCTTTTTTGGTTCTGGGCAGACCATCAATGAAATCCATAGAAATATGCTCCCACTTCCAACCAGGAACGTCTAGCGGTTGTAACAATCCAGCTAGTTTCGGTTGGTCGCTCTTGACTAGCTGGCAAGTAGGGCATCGACTAACATATATCGAGATGTCTCTTTTTAACGAATTCCACCAGAATGTGTGCTTGATATCGTTATACATTTTACTCACACCCGGATGGATACTGAGCTTAGATTTGTGGCATTCATCAAGCACATCTCTCCTGAGTTCAGGAATTTCTGGAACACATATTTGCCCTTCTAACCTCAGAATCCCTTCGCTGTCGAGCTGGAAATCTGAAGCATTGCCTTCACGAATTCGCTGACTCATTCCTTTGATAAATTGGTCGTCTTTTTGGAGAGCCGATATCTTGTCAATCAATGAAGTCGCAATGATAAAACTGGCGATCATTTCATTCTTTCGGCTTAACGCATCCGCCACGACATTGGCTTTCCCTGGAGTGTATATAATTTCAAAGTCATATGCTGCAAGAAACTCCAGCCAACGTTGCTGCCTCAGATTCAAGTCTTTCTGAGTGAACAGGTACTTTAACGACTGATGATCTGTAAACAGTTCAAATCTCTCACCCAGAAGATAGTGCCTCCAAATTTTCAAAGCGAATACTATAGCCAATAACTCAAGATCATGAGTTATGTAGTTCTTCTCGTGTGGCTTCAACTGACGGCTAGCATAAGCAATCACTTGACCCCTTTGCATTAACACTGCGCCAAGGCCTTCTTTAGAAGCATCAGTCCGGACTTTTAAATCTTGGTTGCCATCGATGATGGTTAACACTGGAGCTGTCGTTAATCTTAACTTTAGCTCTTCGAAAGCCTCCTCACTTTCCGGAGTCCATTTGAATTTAGAGTGCTTCTTTGTAAGCTTCGTTAAGTGGCCAGATATCTTCGAAAAGTTTTTGACGAACTTCCGATAATAGCTAGCCAATCCGAGAAAACTGCGGACTTCAGTGGGAGTACTGGGCTGTTTCCAGTTCTGAATAGCTGTGATTTTGCTTGGATCAACAGCAATTCCTTCTTTCGATACGACGTGGCCTAGAAATTTTACTTCATCTTGCCATAAGATACATTTGGAAAATTTGGCTTTTAATACATTCCGTCTCAGAATTTCTAGAACCTGTTCCAGATGCTTTTCATGTTCGGCCTTTGATTTAGAGAAGATTAGAATAACGTCAATAAAAACCAGAACAAATTTATTCAAAACTCCTCTGAACACTCTATTCATCAGATCGACAAAATAGGCTGGAGCGTTACATAAGCCGAACGACATTACTAACCACTCGTAGAATAAGTCGGGACCTCTGAAGGCTGTCATTGGAACACACTCTTCGGCGATTCGAAGTTGATGGAAGCCTGTAGCTAGGTCCATCCTTGAAAATAATTGTGCGCCATTTAATCGATCCAACAAATCATCTATTCGCGGCAATGGATATTTGTTCTTTATGTTCTGCTTGTTTAAATCACGATAATCCACACATAGCCATAGAGTACCGTCAGATTTTGGGACAAACACCACTGCTGCACCCCAATCAGAGAAACTAGGCCTGATCAGGCCCTTCCATACTAGCTGTCGTGTTTGATTGTCTAATTCCTCTTTCTCTTTCAAGGACATTCTTCGAATAGCGTGAACTACCGGCCTTACATTCGGAATCAAAGCAATCTTGAAATCTATTTCTCTCTACGGAGGTAAGCGAACAACTTCTTCGAACACATCCGCATAATTTTTGACGATAGGGATGCCTTTCACTAGATCGGGAATATTCTCTGTGACTTCAGGGATATTTCCTATTTGGGCTGGAGAAACATTTAGAGCTGCCCAGAAGTCTTTTCTATTTGAAGTCGGGCCTTCGCATGGAATGGTTATATCATTTCCCAATTGTGCCTTTGCCTTAACAACTCTCTCGGCACATCTAACCTCTGCTTCATATTTGGTTAGCCAATCCAATCCCAGAATAATATCGAATTCATTAAAATTCATGACGATAGAGATAATAGAGAATTTATAGCAAGAAAAAGAGATAGGTACTGCACAAATCCAACTGAGATTGATGGAACCCCCAACTGGATTTTGGACCGTCATTGGTTCTTTGAGCCTTTTCAATTTCAGATCCAACTTCTTGACTGCACTCTTTGCAATAAAGCTTCGTGATGCCCCTGTGTCAAACAGTACTTTAACTGGAATGTTCTTGACATTGAGCGTGCCTTCTAAAACATCGGACCTTTCCTGAGCAGATGAAGATGTAGGCACTTCTGCCACCTCATTTACTTGTACTGCTTCAGGTTTTCTGAACAGCGGGCAGGCCTTTAACAGATGACCGGCATGTTGGCATTGACTACACTTTCTATTTTCTTAGAAATACATCCCGGATTTAGACCTGCCATCCTTCCGTCTGTTCGAAGATCTGCAGTTTCTCATCGAATGCCCTTGTTGATCACACTTTAGGCATACGATTGTCTTTACCTTTTTCAGATTGATCTTTGGCCTCTTTATGACTTCAGCCTTCGTACTGGCCTCAGGTTGCATACTTGCCTCTGGGCTATCAGCTTCAAATTTCCTTTCGCTGCTAGAACTGATTTCTTCTTCGTCTCGCAACATGCCTTTCATATGGAGGTCTTCATACTGATAAGCCATATAAATCATTTCTGAGAAAGGAAGCTTCACATTCCTCATCACACTATTCTGATATTTCCTTTGCAGGCCATGAATAAATCTCAGATTCTTCCTTTTTGGGTCTTTAATCAGATGAGGAGCAAAGTGAGAAAGTTCGTTGAATTTCTTATGATATTCTGGGACGGTCATATCACCTTGTATCAGATAAGAAAATTCGTCGCATAACCGCTCAGTCGCTTCTGGAGGAGTAAATCTTTCTAGGAAAATCACTTTGAATCTATCCCAGGTGATGTCACCTTCTGGATTATCCTCTATAACTGAATCCCACCAGAACAAAGCTTCGTCTTTGAGTGCCCAGGAGGCCAGTAATCTTTTCTGGTCACCCCTCAGCTTTAAACCATCAAAGAACTTTTCAGTCGAACGAATCCAAGCCTGTGTCTTCATAATAGATTCTTCACCAGAGAACAGTATTCCACCCATATTTCGATATTTTATTAATAGGGCTTCAATATCCGGTTCTGTATTCCTTTTGTTTCTGACACTCATTTTCTAGTACTTCTGCAAACAACAGATCAAGTGTCAGGTCACAGAAAAGATAATTTAAAATATAGAAACATATACTTCAATGTAAATGTGTCTATCGAGGTGTTATTTCATTCTGCTACTCATACTAGGATATTACTGATCCTATCTGTATTGAGTTACCCATCCTAGAACACTTCTGGTTCTATTTCTGACGAGTTCGTTAATATGTTATATTCCAGCACTAAGCTTAACCAAAGCTCTGATACCACGTTGTGACGACCCCAAATCCCGTTCTCACGGAGACAAGGGTTATCTTTGGAATATAACACAGAAACAGATAACAGCAGAACATAATAATTAAAATACACCAGATAATGAACAATAGAATATACTGGATAAAAGTAATCATCAGCGTTACACAGTATACAGGATCTTACTTAGTACAAATACAGTTCAGCTATACATAAATGTCTACAGCGGAAATAATGTACAATAGGAGCTAAACAGCATAAAAAGAGATAAATGATAGAATCCATCTTCAGCTCCAGCTATCCAGAAAGAACCAGCTAAACCTGAATACAAGGCTGCCCGTGTAGAAAAAGGGGCACCCGAGTTTGAAAGTGAAACAAACTACGGGTCAGTCATGGGACTGGTATGAGAAATCCACTCAACACATATATAATTGGCAACTCACAGGACCACGCCACTATCGTGGAACGGGTTTACTCCATTGGATTGCCATTGTTTTAAAACAAATCTTTCTTTTAAACAACGCAATGCATTTTATAAAAATGAAGCCATTATAAGACTCAGTTCCCATCACACAATGCAACGCAAACCGAGGGATAGAGTTTTTACCTTATAACGGCCAAAATATGCTTGATACGAATAAAACAAAGGCATTTGATATTACTACTAGTGTTTATATGTTTCGAAAACAATTTCAAATCATAACTATCAATCATAGACGACATGAGCGTCCCATGCCACTATGTCGCCAAATATCTATACAATCGAAACCGCACGATCACGTATTTGGAAATTGGATTTCCGTCATGAATCAAGGCAAAAGATAGTCCTTACCGAATTCGAGACAATCTAGCCTACCATGTCTCAGGATCAGAGCTCGAGTGACCCTAGGAGCGACAGGGCCGGTCCACCGATGTGGATTAAAATGCCTGAGCAATACGTTTCCCCGCCCTTTGGGGCGCAAACGAGCCAACGAATGACTCCATCGGACCCGGATCGTCCGATCAAACCGAGGTGCCTCGCAACAGCAACAACCACATAGGTGAAAAGTATATAAATGTCAGGGCTGGTAGGTCACTGACACCACCCTAGCTAGAAAGAAACGCATGCCCTCCCTGAGGTCCTGCTCCCGTTTTTGATTCATACCGGGGTGTGAGGCTCACGAATTCACATTATACACAAAGCTACGCCACACAGGCGGTGCTTTGATCATCACCACAAGACTTTGCTTTTCAACAGAAGCCTTGATCATTTGCCACTTAGGCATGTCACACCAGCAATTTATGCCATGCGACTGATGTCCATCGATATACAACCTCTGAGCTCGTGCGTTTCAGAGAAGGGCGTTAAGCAAAAGAATAAATTCTCCGCCGCCAACAAGATGTATATTTAACAGAGATCAATCAACACAGAATAAAATCCAATGTCAGACACATAGTCCATTTACAAGTCCGTTCTGGGTCTGAACGAAACCGGAGGCACTAAATACCTCGCAAACCCATCAATCACCACGTACGTCTGGACGATCACCACTCATTATCCATATTTCGGGATGCCTCCCAATCAGGACCTCGGTTACCATCCAAACGAGGTGAAGATCTCCGGTCTTCGACCACCGTCTTCATCTTCGAATTTCAATCGTCGGTCAATTATTTGAAATGAGAATTAACTCGGCCTTTTCAAATAATTCACGTATATTTAGAATTTCAAATCAATTTATTTCAATGGTTAAATCATTCGACAACACCAATTTTGTTCTTTAATGTAATTTTCACACCAAACACATTCAACCATCAAATACCACATAAATCGAACAAATTCAGTTTATTTCCATTCCATATCGTTTATGATATTTTCTAACGATTTATCGCTATTTTTATTTATTTTAAAATAGCCAATTTATTCAAAACGACGCTTCGGGCCATAACGCGGCTGTGGCGCTGTTTTTCTTCAGATTTGATTTACACATCTCTGAAAATCTAACCGTTGGATCTTCACAAAATTTACATCATTAGAAAGGTCTTTTCAAAACGAATCCAACGGTTCCAGTTTCGGGAAAATCCGACAGTCGGATCTCCTGGTACAATCGTTTGAAGTTTCAATTTCAAAATACGAACTGCAGCGTCGTTATTCGATTAAATATAATTATATATATATAATCGATTCTGGCGCTGTTTTTCTTCAGATTTGAATTAAACATTCCAGGCAATCCAACCGTTGGATTTTTACAAAGTTGGTGCCATTGGAAAGATTTTTCCAAAGCGAACCCAACGGTTGCGATTTCAGGAAAATCCGATGGTCGGATCTCCCGGTATAATCGTTTGAAATCACAGTTTCAAAATGCGAACTGCACGGCCACGTTTCGTTTTAATTTTATTTATATTTATATATTCATATAAATATAGTTCATTCAACAATTTCAATATCGTTTCACTTCAAATATTTCACTAACGCCTTTAAATTTTGGAAAATTTCGCCATAACCTCCTTTGTACAGGAGGGCGGGGAAAGTTCCCAAATAGCCACACGGGCGTCTCATGTCAAAAAGAAAAAGAAAAAGCCAAGCGGCTAGCCAACAGGCTCATAAAATCATCACCCCAAACAAAACAGTAAATGTGTACCTATTTGTCGGGCACAAAATTTTATTCCTCTTCTCTAGCCCCTTTGCTATAACCTGTTTAATAAATATGCATGTACATATATGCAGTTCTTATCACTTATCATTTTCTATTCAACTTCATATTTGATTCCATTTGGTTTAAAAACACCATTCATTCTAATGTTGCATGCATAGGCAAAATTCTTATCATTAGCTAATTAATGAATATTTCAACTCTTGCATATTTATTTGAACGAGTTGCTATTTTTAACACTTCACATTTCAACAATCCATGTATATAATAAAAATGTGATTTTTATTGTAAAACAATTCATTTCAAAACACTATTATTTTATATAGTTTATATAGTTGATAAAAGGTGATTTTTATTATGAAACAATTTATTTCAAAATATGAATACCATTCAACACATGAATTTCAATTCAACGAATGAATATCGATTCAACACATGAAGGTTTTCTATAGTTTCTATACGTAGATAAAAAATGTGATTTTTATATTAAAAACACGAATACCATTCAACACATGAATTTCTAATCAACGAATGAATATCGATTCAACACATGAAGGTTTTCTATAGTTTCTATATGTAGATAAAAATGTGATTTTTATGTTAAAAACACGAATACCATTCAACACATGAATTTCTAATCAACGAATGAATATCGATTCAACACATGAAGGTTTTCTATTCAATTAATAAATATAGTTTTAGCAAATGAAAATAATTCAAACACATGAATATTATTCAAAATTTCGGCAGCATAACGGCAGGGTAGTTAAAACCGGGAACGTCCCTAGTACGGCTCCTCGCTCTACCTTAAAACCTCGCGATTTTTGATAATGGGGATCATGCATCTAGTTCGCACGCAGACGGCATGTATATATTTATTTCATTTCCACAAACTAATCCTATGTGGTTTCAACCAAATATTTCTCAACCACAAATGGGTATTTTTCAACCACAATCAACCAATATCAACCACAAACAATTTCAATCAACCATTCGCTATCAATCAATTTTCACACCAATCACAACCAATAAATATCGTCCATGGTTTGTGGAGGAGGGGCGTATATATATATTTATATATAGTAATACACTTCTATTTCAACACATCTATAATTTTTACAACGCATATATAACTTATACATCGAACATACAACTTATACAACGCTTATACAAGAGGTGTACAACGCTTATATAATTCATACATCGATCATATAATTTATACATCGTCGTTTTCCATATTTCTTATAAATTAGAAATCTCACATTGGGTTCCACACCACCAAAAATAGCAGAAGGCTCAGAAAAATATGCGGTCTCTTCTAAAATGTAGAAGACATCCACACGGACACGATGTTTCCTGTTTCATCGAATTTCGTTAACGAACGGAAAAGATATGATTTTTCAAAGTTTGCAACACTTTTAAACTGTTAAAACTGTTGAAAATTAACATGGCCGTATACCTCTTTGTTTTCTTCAAAACTAGGTTTTCAATTATCGGCTAATCCGTGAATCTTGAGGAGAATCAGGCTTTGCAGCGTCGTAGAGCTCCGAGGCACGCACCCAACGCCACCAGTGGCGTTCCGATCGAAGCAGCCAGGAGGGCTCGGCGGCGTGTCGAAGTTGTGGTCTTTGAGGGCCTCGATCTCGTCGTACGTTGAACGGTGGAGGTCAACTTGGGTATGGATTCGAAAGTGGTGAGGAGGGCTTCAAAAAGTTCAACTGGCGGAGGTGCTGAAAGTGGTTGTGGCGATCGGAAACGGGGAGGGAAGCTTTGGAGGCTAGCCGCCGTTCAAATCGGGAGAGAGAAAGTGATTTTTTCTTTTTTTTTTTTATAAAAATTTTGATTGGTCGGGAAGTTTTAAAGGGGTTTTCTGACACGACCACCAATCGAAACCCAACGACTGTCGTCCCCAACATTTTACCCCCATTCCGAACACAATGGGATATGTTTCGAAGGCCCATTCGACTATTTCAGTCAGTTTTCCTTCAAATTAAAATATAAAACATTCAATATTTGATTTGAACGTGTATTTCAATTTGCCAGGGCCACAAACTGATTCAAAAAATTCCAGAAAAATAGATCTAGCTATGTTTTGACGATACGGTCCCAACAAAACTAGTTTCGTCGAATTCTGAGATTGTTTGCAAAAAGGCCCATTTCTGGTCGATCCAATTTAACTATAATTGACCAAAACACGTTTTCCTTTGCCACGCTCACATACTAGCTTCAAAAATTATGAAATATGAAACCTAGCAATAACTTCACATCCCGGATCCAACAAAAGTGGTTTCGTCGAATTCCGAGGTCGTATGCAAAATGGCCAATTTCACGGGCTATATAAATTCCATAGCGACTTTTCTGAAAATTCATTCGGCCATAACTTTTGCTTTCCGCTATGAAAATTCGATTTTTCAGATTCGCTAGAAAGGTATTCACTAACAGATTTAAATATTTTTGGTTTCACTAAAATCCGTTTTGTTCTGCACCCGGTACAGTCCGACAAAGTTTGAATCCAATTTTTGAAACTGCAGCGCCATTTCAGGCCTTGTTTATAATTAGAATTAATTATATTCGTTTTCAGTTGTCGATTCAACTCACTTTTCATCTCTATTATTTAAAATATTTATTTTAAATATTTAAAATTCATTATTTTAGCCAATTTAAAAAATTTAAATTGGTTCAAATTTTCTGGGTCGTTACAAAGAGTTTTTATGAAAGAGATAATATTTATAAAATCAAAGAAGATTTTATAATGGAAATTATTTATAAATGGAATACTTATAAATAGAAATTTATTTATAAATGGAATATTTATAAATAGGAAATATGTTTAAGTGGAATTTTATATGAAGGGAAATCTTTATAAATGGAATATTTATAAAGTGAATTATTTATTTATAATAAATAAATTAGATATTTAAATGGATTATTTATTTGTTAAATAAATAGGATAAGATAAAGAGATATCGACTTAGAAATAAATAAGTTATTTAAAAGGACATTCAGTAGGAAATAAATAAGTTATAATAAGGGATTATTTATTTAGAGAATGAATAAAGAAATATTTGTAAACCATTTACAAATAAAATAGAAAGAGAAATATGTGTAAAACATTTACAAATAGGTTATAAAGGATATTAGTTTGTTAAATAAATAGAATAAGAAAAGGAGGTATTTATTTGTTAAATAAATAAGATATTAATAAAGGAAATATTTAGGATAAACAAATAAGGTTAATAAAGGGAATATTTGCAAATAGAATTTGAAAAGGAAATATTTGTAAACCATTTACAAATAGGATTAAAGGAAATATTGGTAAAGGCATTTAGAAATAAATAGAATATAAAGGAAATATTGGTAAAGGCATTTAAAAATAAATAAATTATAAAGGAAATATTTATCTTGGATAAATAGAATATATAAGTCAGGACTTATATAAAGAAATAAAAAAAATCGATTTCAACATCGATGTTTGAAACTGAATAAGGAAAAAGAGTTAATCAGTTAGGGTTAACCAATTAGAGTAAAACCATTAGGTTAATCAGTTAGAGTTAATTGATAGAGTTAAATCGAACTAGAGTTATTGAATAAAGTTAAATCGAACTAGATTTGTTGAATAGAGTTAAATCGAACTTGAGTTATTCAAATGGAGTTAATCGAATTTAGTTTATTCGAATAGAGTTGAAGTGAGATAATCGAATAATAGATATTCGAAGTGAGATAATCGAATCAGAGATATTCGAGGTGAGATAATCGAATCAGAAATATTCGAAGTGAGTTGATCGAATCTAGTTATTCGACAGGAGTTAAGTCGAATAAGATTTATTCGAAGAAAGAGATTATCGAATATAAGTATTTGAAAGTAAGCAAATCGAATATAAGTTATTCGAATAAGAGTTAATCCAGTAAGAGTTATTAGGTTGGAGTTATTCAAATAAGAGTTATGGATTAGAGTTAACCGAATAGGAGTAAATAAATTAGTTGTCGTTATATTATTCGAGTTAGGAAATAAAAGTCATATTAAAGATAATATATTTCGAATGCAGGAGATTATAACACCATTGTTATAATCACGTAAACTTGTAAAAGAAGGGGGTTCGTAAATAGAATCCGAGGGTTCGTAAGGAAGTGTTAAAGGGTTAAAAGATGAACTTACCCTAGTTCGAGATTTGAAATGTTGTTCAGTTAAGGTCTGAGAGGTAGTTATACCCCACCTTGATTGACTTTGTTCGAGAGTGAAAGTGGTTAAGTGATTTTAGTAAATAAGTATAGTGGTTTGAGTTGTCGTCGCAATGTTGATTTAAACATCTATTTAAATCCAAGTAAAGAAGATTTGGAAATGTTTTCCAAATAGAATTAGAAACGTAATCAAATATTGAAATTTGAAATATGAATTAGAAAAGGAAGTGTTCATGTATAAGGAGTTAAGAAATGGAGTTAAGCTAAATCAGAATTTGACTGGAGACTTGTTAAGTTGAATGGTTTCCTAAGTGTCTATCTGATGTTGGTTTCGACCTTCGGGATAGGTACTTAGGGAATTGTTCTTATACTAGTTTACAATAAGAGACTGATAGCTTTAGAAGAATAGTGATACGTAAATAAGTTATGGAAATGTTTTCCAGCGTTAACGTATATTTTCTAAACATGGAAAGTAAGGAACATATGAATATATATATATATATAGATATATATATGATTGATGATTGATTTGATAGAATTTCCATCTGGAAATAATATCATTGTTTGCACGTGTATTTTCTTTGATAGTTAACTCACCGACTATCGAAGTTTTTGACCATTTTAACGTTGTTAATATGGAGAGACCGGTTGGATTATTATCCAAAAAACCACTCTGTATTGGCATAAACGTTGCGAATCATATATGCCAAAGATAATTGAAGACGGAGTAAAGTGCAAGGGCTATTGTATAAGTCTTAGATAACAGAGCCTAAGATGGACGTACTGAATAGTGCCTTCGGTTCATCTTGTTCCTAGATGACTTGTATGGATGAATGTATGACAGAGTATTTGCCGAAAGGTCACGTACATTGATTTCTTCAACCGTACCAAGAGTGGAAGCGAAGAAGGAAACTTCTTTAGCTAACACGTAATGTACTGTTGTAGACGTCCATTAGTGATTTTCGATGGATCTAACAATGTGGCATTCGAAGTGAATCTGATGTGATGATAAAGCGTAACCTCAAGCCTTACCAACCCGGAAATGACAAAAATCGGGCAGGCAGCATGGCTATGTAGGTCGCACCTATTAGGGTGTATAATCACCTGATCTAGAGTTACATTTACTTTTAAAAATCTATTGTTGGTGCTGTCCCATTCGGGAAACGGTTGCTGATTCCAACCGTTGGTGATATACATTCGATACACAAGCGAAATGAGTGGTCGGTCATGTGTGGCCGGGTTGCAAGATGTTCTTGTTGAACCCAGTGTATTCCTTTCTAGATGTACACTAGCGAAAGGTGGTTCCATACCTTGTCATGGTTGGAAATCCATCACCCAATACGTGCTTGCGGTTTTGATTGTATACTATATACGTAGAACGTTAGATGAAAGCATTTCTGCTAGATGAATATTATATTGTGGTTGATAGACATTATTATAATATCAAAACGTTTTTGATATAAAGATATTTTGGATTCTCATAAGGGAAAAACCCGTTCCGCTATACGGCATGGTCTTATGAGATATCGTTTACTTGTTCGAATTGTTTTAAACTGTTTTACTCATACCTGTCCCATGACTGACCCAGAGTTTATTTTGTTTTGTTTTCCCTAAACTCTTGGGTGCCCAATTTTGTACGGGCAGTCAAGTAGTCGGGATTTACAGATACTTGAAGAGCTGGAGCAGGAGGCTTCAGGATGATATAGCTATTGTTTATTTCCGCTATGTTGTAAGTGATGTACTGTGATAATGATGTATATTTAAGTACAGATATATATTATATGTTATTCGTTCCGTTGTGAGGTTCGTGTTACTCTGATGTTGTGTTCTTCTTCTTCTTCTATTCTAAGTTTCTATCTTACCTATTCTCTCCCTCTATTTTTTTCATTAACTTTCTAGTATTTTTCGATGTTTGGTTAGTCATCATTGAGTTTATGGCGATAACCAAAGTCGACAAAAAACCGGGTCGTTACAGTTGGTATCAGAGCAAAGGTTAAGTGAATTACCTTGGCTCTGTGGCGTGACTCGGTAGAGATAGGGTTAGTAATACCCTAGATTGAGTTGAGTATATATATACGAGAGAGCGTATTTGTTATTTGATAGAAAATTGTTTTATATTGTGGGGATTTATCGGTTGAGTTGTTTATGGGTTCTGATCGATCAATTTGATCCACTGTATCGGTAGGAGTTTCTAAACACTCGAATACGATGGGTCGACACGATATGTTTTGAAAAGAGGGTAAATTAAAATAAGTTTACCCAAGGTATATCTTGATATAGAGAAGATATATATATATCAAAATTATAATATATTGGATATATTGGTTGTTATTATAATCGAGTAAGATTATAAAAATGTGAAATGGTTATGCAAATAACCAATCAGAATTCAGATAAGTAGAATGAATTGAATTAAATCTGAAATTTAGATCAGAATTGAAATTGAAACCCTGGAAATTTGGAACAGAGTTTATAAATAGACTTGGATTAAATATATGTAAATTTTAAGATCCTGGGAGATTTTAAATTGTATTCCAAGAAATTGTGAATGACATTTTGAACCGATTTCAAAATAAAAGTGTTTAAGAATGGTTTTTGAAAGTGATATAATATTGAACTCCCTTTGATCGCTGGAAAATAGATTCCGATGATGAGCTAGACGTCATCGGTGTTCATTTTCGTGTGTGTAAGTGATGGATTACTACCAAAGGAATTTGATTTTGAATTGTTTTGAGAAAAACAAAGTTGTTTAGAACTCCTAGAATTTGGTTTGTTTAATTTAAGACAAATTAAATAGGAATTTGTAAAAGCAATTTGGAATTAAAGTAAAGCCAGTTAAGTGGTAATAGAAATTGATTTGAAATGATATTGTGTTGGTGAGTTAAGGATTCGGGGGCAAGAACGAAACTTGAGTTTAAAATGAAAATTTGGCTTGGTAAAAAGCGAATGGTTGTGTTGGAGATAAAAGTGATTTCAGAATTTGATTGGGATAACATTAGTATATGCTGAGTTGATAGCATATGGAAGTGATAGAGTATATATTTCATATGGTATGAGATTTTGATGAGCCGAATTGGCAAGCCGCTTGGCTGTTTGATTTTCTTTTGGGTTGGAGAAGGCCTAGAGAGGCAAGTTGGAGTTTGAAATACTGACCAGTACATAGGAGGTGCTAGCGAAATTTTTCGAAAAGTTAAGGCATTAGAAAATTTTCAGGAATTTTGAAAATTTTCGTTGATAAGAATTAATTAAATATTTAATTGAAATTAAATCGGTTCAGTTGAAACTGAAAGTAAGAAGTGAACAAATAAGTTCTGACCAGTCGATTGGGTTTGTTTTCTACCTTAGCAATTTCGAGGACGAAATTATTTTAAGTGGAGAAGAATGTAATGACCCGTAATTTCAGCGATATAATAATTAATTTATTTAATTATTTATAACGTGATTAAGAGGATTTAATGGTCGTTGAATTAAATAAGAGTAAATATTTAATTTTAATAATAATTAAATAATATATTTAATTTTGAAATAATCAGAATTGGCTGAAATGACGATCTGGTGTGAATTGGGAAATTCAAAGTATTTAATTCAGTTTAGAGTTGAATTATGTTAACGAATATATTATATAAACGAAGTTTGAACGTATAATTTTATTATAATTAAAATCATGCTCGAAATGGCGCGACAGTTCACGATTTGGTGATTTGAACTTCAACTGAATGTATAGGATTCGTTTTAAGCCGGATTTCTGTGAAACAAGAAACGTTAGGAGCTGGTGATGTATATTTTTCTAATGGAATAGAAAAATGGTGATTTCGTCATGTAGATTTTGATTTATGTCCAAATCAAATTTTAGAAAAGTCATTGTGGAATTCCTTTATAATTTACAGCGATTTATTTATATTTATAAAAGGATTTAAATATAAATCGAATATCGATATAACTCTGATGATGAAATATCGAGTTAGAAACCCATATAGGATTATTCTAGAGCTGTATGGTATTCCAATGAGAATATATACGATAATATAAATTTATTTATATTTAATTTAATTGTATTTATATATATTTATATATTAAAATGGGTCAATCAGAGCTTTAAAAATAGCCTGTTTTGCAAACGACCTTAGAAGTCGATGAAACTAATTTGGTTGGATCCGCAACGTTAAATTATTGTTAGATTTCAATTTCCGTGATTTTTGAAGTCACTGTATTCCATACGGATTTTTATAGTGAAAAACAGTCGATATTTTGACAGTTAAAAATACGCTATGTGAGCAAACCGAGTCGGAATTCGACGAAACCAGTTTCGTTGGGACCATAATGTCGAACTGAAGGTGCATGTCCAGTTTCATGATTTTTGGGTATCGTGTGTGACCACACGAATTTTGGGAAAGCAAAAATAGATAATAAATCTAAAATATCTAGATATTTATGTTGGTTATAAATACCCCCTAAAATCTCTGAAGCTAAAAAAACTCATTCCTTTGTTAAAAATTCACGCTGCCGGTTCTAAAATTCCAAACGTGAAAACCGAAGTCTTCAAAAATCAAAATAAAAACAAATCAATTCCCATAAATCAAAATAAATATGTATTCGATGTCCTGGAGGGATTTTTGCCATGCTGGTGTGTGTAGTTCTGAGTTTGACGAGGGTGTTTGTGAGTTGTGTTTTCATCAGTAAACGCTAGGGTTCGATTTTTTGAGGGATACAAGCAGTAATGGATGCATTCGAGTTTGGATTTGGGATTAAGGAGGTAATTTAGCAGTTGAATGATTTTATTTAGGGGTATTCGGTGGGTTTGGATGTCGCGAGACTCCTGTAGCCATGGAGTTTTGGTAGTAGGTTAGAAATAGGGGGAGGGCATCGGAGAAGGGTTTGTGAGGACTGGCAGATGCGGGTTTGGACGAGGAGCACTTCGGTGGGTTTTGGTTTTGAGATCCGTGAAGCATGGGAGTGGGAAACGGAGATGGAAGAATCGGTTTGGCCATGGGTTTTAGTTCGAAGAACACTGGAGTTAGGGAAGAAGGTTACTGGGTTTGTGAAAATGGCGGGCCTGGGATTTGGTGCTGGGACGGAAAGGGGATCAAAAGGTTGAGCCCAAATTAAATCTAGATTTTTGTTATAATTTAATGTATATAAATCGTATAACTTGCATAACGTGTATCTTATTCATACGGTATCGGAATCAAACGAAACAGGATCCTTTTGGATCTTTTGGACGAGGGCTACGCGATGGAACTGATTGGGAGTGGATTGGAGCTCGTTTGAATTTATGGCGAAATAAATTGTTTGATTCAAATCAAACAAACAGTTTATCATTCTTTAATGATGAACTGCCAAAGTGAGTAAATCTCACTAACTCTGAACAGTTTATAATTTCATATTGTATTTTTAGAACTGTTAAATATTGGCTGATTGACTGTGTGTTGACTGTTTGATTGAACTGCTAGTCCGTTAGTTGAATTTCTATATTGATTCCGTTTAACAGAATATATCATATGGAACTGGAAGTGATGTTGATTTTATTGTGTAACATCTGTGGATGCAGGGAAACAGGTTGGAGGAATCCGTCCTCAACAGCTATTTTATTATTTTCATATATTGTGATATATGACGTGGTTTATAATCTGTTGTTGATTATATGTGTATGGACGATATTGGACATCGTAATTTGATATGTTAAACACCATAACACATCGGAATTTGGAAAAAGGGGGATTTTCAAAATGAATATTGAAATTAGATTATTTATAAAATCCAAGGGGTTTTATAAAAGAGATAATATTTATAAAATCAAAGAATATTTTATAAAGGAAATTATTTATAAATGGAATACTTATAAATAGAAATTTATTTATAAACGGAATATTTATAAATAGGAAATATGTTTAAGTGGAATTCTATATGAAGGGAAATCTTTATAAATGGAATATTTATAAAGTGAATTATTTATTTAGAATAAATAAATTAGATATTTAAATGGATTATTTATTTGTTAAATAAATAGGATAAGATAAAGAGATATTGACTTAGAAATAAATAAGTTGTTTAATAGGACATTCAGTAGGAAATAAATAAGTTATAAAAAGGGATTATTTATTTAGAGAATGAATAAAGAAATATTTGTAAACCATTTACAAATAAAATAGAAAGAGAAATATGTGTAAAACATTTACAAATAGGTTATAAAGGATATTAGTTTGTTAAATAAATAGAATAAGAAAAGGAGGTATTTATTTGTTAAATAAATAAGATATTAATAAAGGAAATACTTAGGATAAACAAATAAGGTTAATAAAGGGAATATTTGCAAATAGAATTTAAAAAGGAAATATTTGTAAACCATTTACAAATAGGATTAAAAAGGAAATATTGGTAAAGGCATTTAGAAATAAATAGAATATAAAGGAAATATTGGTAAAGGCATTTAGAAATAAATAGATTATAAAGGAAATATTCATCTTGGATAAATAGAATATATATGTCCGGACTTATATAAAGAAGTAAAAAATCGATTTCAACATCGATGTTTGAAACTGAATAAGGACAAAGAGTTAATCAGTTAGGGTTAACCAGTTAGAGTAAAACCATTAGGGTTAATCAGTTAGAGTTAATCGATAGAGTTAAATCGAACTAGAGTTATTGAATAGAGTTAAATCAAACTAGAGCTATTGAATAGAGTTAAATCGAACTAGAGTTATTCAAGTGGAGTTAATCGAATTTAGTTTATTCGAACAGAGTTGAAGTGAGATAATCAAATACTAGATATTCGAAGTGAGAAAATCGAATCAGAGATATTCAAAGTGAGATAATCGAATCAGAAATATTCGAAGTGAGTTGATCGAATCTAGTTATTCGACAGGAGTTAAGTCGAATAAGATTTATTCGAAGAAAGAGATTATCGAATATAAGTATTCGAAAGTAAGCAAATTGAATATAAGTTATTCGAATAAGAGTTAATCCAGTAAGAGTTATTAGGTTGGAGTTATTCAAATAAGAGTTATAGATTAGAGTTAACCGAATAGGAATAAATAAATTAGTTGTCGTTATATTATTCGAGTTAGGAAATAAAAGTCATATTAAAGATAATATATTTCAGATGCAGGAGATTATAACACCATTGTTATAATCACGTAAACTTGTAAAAGAAGGGGGTTCGTAAATAGAATCCGAGGGTTTGTAAGGAAGTGTTAAAGGGTTAAAAGATGAACTTACCCTATTTCGAGATTTGAAATGTGGTTCAGTTAAGGTCTGAGAGGTAGTTATACCCTAACTTGATTGACTTTGATTTTAATTTAGAAATGGTTAAGGTTCGAGAGTGAAAGTGGTTAAGTGATTTTAGTAAATAAGTATAGTGGTTTGAGTTGTCGTCGCGATGTTGATTTAAACATCTATTTAAATCCAAGTAAAGAAGATTTGGAAATGTTTTCCGAATAGAATCATAAACGTAATCAAATATTGAAATTTGAATTAGAAAAGGAAGCGTTCATGTATAAGGAGTTAAGAAATGGAGTTAAGCTAAATCAGAATTTGACTGGAGACTTGTTAAGTTGAATGGTTTCCCAAGTGTCTATCTGATGTTGGTTTCGACCTTTGGGATTGGTACTTAGGGAATTGTTCTTATACTAGTTTACAATCAGAGACTGATAGTTGTAGAAGAATAGTGATACGTAAATAAGTTATGGAAATATTTTCCAGCATTAACGTATATTTTCTAAACATAGAAAATAAGGAACATATGAATATATATATATATATGATTGATGATTGATTTGATAGAATTTCCATCTGAAAATAATATCGTTGTTTGCACACGTATTTTCTTTGATGGTTAACTCACCGACTATCGAAGTTTTTGACCATTTTAACGTTGTTAATATGGAGAGACCGGTTGGATTATTATCCAAAGAACCACTCTGTATTGGCATAAGCGTTGTGAACCATATATGCCAAAGATAATTGAAGACAGAGTAAAGTGCAAGGGCTATTGTATAAGTCTTAGATAACAGTGCCTAAGATGGATGTAGTGAATAGTGCCTTCGGTTAATCCTGTTCCTGGATGACTTGTATGGATAAATGTCTGACAGAGTATTTCCAGAATGGTCACGTACAATGATTTCTTCAACCGTACCAAGAGCGGAAGCGGAGAAGGAAAATTCTTTAGCTAACATGTAACGTACTGTTGTAGACGTCAGTTAGTGATTTTCGATGGATCTGACAATGTGGCATTCGAAGTGAATCTGATGTGATGATAAAGCGTAACCTCAAGCCTCATCAACTGGGAAATGACAAAAATCGGGCAGGTAGCATGGCTATGTTGGTCGCACCTATTAAGGTGTATAATCACCTGATCTAGAGTTTCATTTACTTCTAAAAATCTATTGTTGATGTTGTCCCATTCGGGAAACGGTTGCTGATTCCAACCGTTGGTGATATACATTCGATACACTCAAGCGAAATGAGTGGTCGGTCATGTGTGGCCGGGTTGCAAGATGTACTTGTTGAACCCAGTGTATTACTTTCTAGAGGTACACTAGCGAAAGGTGGTTCCATACCTTGTCATAGTTGGAAATCCATCACCCAATACGTGCTTGCGGTTTTGATTGTACACTATATATGTAGAACGTGAGATGAAAGCGTTTCTGCTAGATGATTATTATATTGTGGTTGATTAACATTATTATAATATCAAAAGGTTTTTGATATAAAGATATTTTGGATTCTCATAAGGGAAAAACCCATTCCGTTATACGGCGTGGAATTAAGAGATATCATTTAGTTTTTTGAACTGTTTTAAACTGTTTTACTCATACCAGTCCCATGACCGATCGGGAGTTTATTTTGTTTTGTTTTCCCTAAACTCTTGGGTGCCCAATTTTGTACGGGTAGTCAAGTAGTCGGGATTTACAGATACTTAAAGAGCTGGAGTAGGAGGCTTCAGGATCATATAACTATTGTTTATTTCCTTTGTATTGTAAGTACTGTACTGTGATAATGATGTATATTCAAGTGCAGATATATATATTTCTAGTTATGTTATATATATTATATGTTATTCGTTCTGCTGTGAGGTTCATGTTACTCTGATGTTGTGTTCTTCTACTTCTTCTATTCTAAGTTTCTATCTTATCTATTCTCACCCTCTAATTTCTTTCATTAACTTTTTGGTATTTTTCGATGTTTGGTTAGTCATCATTAAGTTTATGGCGATAACCAAAGTCGACAAAAAACCGGGTCGTTACAAAAAGTCTAAGCTGTATAAAAACTCCCAGAAACAAATTGTTTTAATTAAAACAAGTTAAATGTGAATTTGTAAAAGCAAATAGAAATAGAAATTGAATTGAAACCAGTTAAGTGGAAAATGAATTGAGATAGATAGTATCCAATTAGATTGAATTTGAGATAATCCGAAATGGAATTTGACTAGTAAGTCAAGAGTTGAAATTAAAAATGGAATCTGAGTTAAGAATACAATTCGGCTTGGGTATAACCGAATGATCGGAATGACATTGGTATATGCAGGATTGGTAACACATGGAAAGGATATATTGATATGCCCGACAAAAAGGTACCAGTTTATATTTTATATGGATATGAGATTTTTATGAGCCGTTTTGGCAAGCCGCTTGGCTGTTTGATTTTCTTTTGGGTTGGAAATGGCCCAGAGAGGCGAGTTGTAGTTGTACCGATTGACCCGTACAAAGGAGGTGCTGGCGAATTTTTCCGAAAAATTAAGGTGTTAGAAATTTTTTAGGATTTTTGAAAATTTTCATTAGTAAGAATAAATAAATACTTAATTGAAATTAATTTGGTTTAGTTAGAACTGAAGTTAATAATTGAACAAATAAGTTCTAACCAGTTAATAGGGTTTGGTTTCTACCTTAGCAATTTCGTGGACGAAATTATTTTAGGGGGGGGGGGGGAAGAATGTAACGACCCGTATTTTCGGCGATATAATAACTAATTTATTCAATTATATAAATAGTGATTTAGAGATTTGAATGGTCGTAGAATTAAATAATAGTGAATATTAAATTAAATTAAATAACAGAATAATATATTTAATTTCGAAATAGTCTGAAATAGTGACTTGACAATATAATGTGAACTGGACAATTTAAAATATTTGATTCAGCTTAGAATTGAATTATAATAATGATTATATTTAAATAACGATAGGTTAAACATATAATTATATTATAGTTATAATCGAGCTCGAAATGGCGCGATAGTTCGTTATTTGGCGATTTGAACTTCAACTGAATATACAGGGTCCGTTTTAAATCGGATTTATGTGAAAACAAGAAACGTTCAGAGCCGGTGAAGTATATTTTTCCAATGGAAGAGAAAAATCGGGATTTTGTCGTGTAAATTTTGACTTATGTCCAAATCAAATTTTCGAAAAGTCGCTATGGAATTCCTTTATAATTTATAACGATTTATTTATATTATAAATGAATTTTTCATTATAAATTGGATATCGATTCAACCGGGATTTGAATATTGAGTTATAAATCCAATTGGAGCTATATGATATTCTATTGTGAATATATGCGATAATATTTATTCATAGATATTTAATTTTTTTTAAATATATTAATATTTAAAAAGGGTTTATTTAAAGCTCTAAAAATAGCCAGTTTTGCAAAAGAAGTCGAAATTCGATGAAACTAATTTTGTTGGAACAGGAATGTTAAATTATTGTTAGATGTCAAGTTTCGTGATTTTTGAAGTCAGTGTGTGGCTGTACGGATTTTTAATGCGAAAAAAGTTAGTATTTTGACGGTTAAAAATATGCTGTGTGATCAAACGGAGTCGGAATTTGACGAAACCAGTTTCGTTGGGTTCGTAATGTTGAACCCTAGTTGTATGTCCATTTTCATGATTTGTGGGTATCATGTGTGATCATAGAAATTTTTAAACAATAAACGGAGATAGTGATTGATTAAAATTTAATATAATAATCAATATAAAAATATTAAAACTTTCTATAAATACCATACCCTTTCCTAAACCTAATTCTATCCCTCTGTTAGTCAATGAAATTTCCGGTGCTCCTCATTTCTTTAACAACAAAAATATAGCAAGTTTTAAAAATCAAAAGGGATAGAAACAAAATTATATAAATCATAATACTTATATTATGGGTTCATTGTGTGATTCTCTTCGATTTGGTATCACATTTGCGTCATGTGATTCATGTTTGGGGAATCGACATTTCACCATCGTTATCTAGGGTTCGACCAAGTTGGAGTTTTGAGTAGTGATTCGATGTTTGGAGTTCGTGTTTTGATCGAGGGGAAGAAGTAGCTTGGGTTTTGAAAATGTGGGGAGATTCCGCACTAAAAAGTGTCGGTACTGTTTTGGTACCCTGTGATGTCGCGAGTAAGTGAGGAGTTCGAGCGTGGTCTGTTGGGTATAGGAAGGTCGAGATTTTGTGGAGGAATGCGATGATGTTTTCAGTTTGGATTTTTATGGAGCGAAGTAATGAAGAATGGTGGATTCAAAGCTTGTGGTTGCGGAAATGTTAAGGAGCAGTGGCCCAAGTTTCTGCATCGGGGAAGAAAGGATTTCGGGTCTGGGTTTGAGAGGGGATGGGCCGGAATTGAAAAGGTTAAAGCCCAATTGAAAAATAATTAAATTTATTTTAATTTAAATTGTTTAAAGGCATGTAAACTGAATAGCTTCGTCATACAATACCAGAATTCAGCGAAACAAGATACGTTGGGATCGTACGAACGTCAGCTACATAATGGAACTGACTAAGAGTGAATTGGAGCTCGTTACAATTTATAGCGAAATAAATTGTCTGATTTGAATCAACGACAATTATCGTTATTTAACGATGATTGTCCAATGTGAGTAAAACTCACCAACTCTACCAGTTCATATTTTTATAACGTATATTTAAAACTGATAAATGATGATTGATTCTGTGTATTGACTGTTTCGTTGAACTGCTAAGTAATTGGTTGAAATTATAGATCTGGTTATATATATATAAATTGATTCTGTTTAGCTGAATAATTCATAGTGAAATGAAATTGATGTTAATTATATTGTTTAACATCTGTGGATGCAGAGAAACAGGTCGAAGGAATCCAACTGGATTCCTCAACATTTATTTTACTATTTTTCATATATTGTAATATAAGATGTGATATATAATATGTGTTGATTACGTGTGTTGAATGATATCGATCATTGTTATTTAGGTATTTTAAATACTGTAAGAAATACTGGAATGTAGAAAAGGGGATTTTCAAAGTGTGTTTTGAAAATAAATTATTTATATAAAATCAATGGATTTTATATATAAAAGGAAAAGGATTTTATAAAAGAAAACAATTATAAAATCAAAGGAGTTAGTAAACCATTTACAAATAGAATAGAAAAGGAAATATTTGTAAACCATTTACAAATAGAATTGGAAAGGAAATATTTGTAAACCATTTACAAATAGAATTAAAAAGGAAATATTTGTAAAAACATTTACAAATAAAGTTATAAAAAGGAAATATTTATTTATGAAATAAATTGAGTTATAAAAGGGAATTTTAAAGGAGATTTAAGTATTAGAAATAGAAAAGAGATTTTGTATGAATAAGCCTACAAATAGAAGTATATATAGAATTTGGAAATGGAATATTATTTTAAAATATGAAATCAAACTTAATGGATTATATAAAAGAGTTAATCGATTAAAGTAAATCGAGAGAGGGTTAATCGAATTATAGTTAATCGATTAGAATTAAAGTTAATCGAATTATAGTTAATCGATTAGAATTAGAGTTAATCGAATTATAGTTAATCGATTAGAGCTAAAGATAATCGGTTAGAGTTTGAGTTAATCGATAAGAGTTAGAGTTAATCAATTAGAACTAGAGTTAATCAGTTAGAGTTAATTGAATAGAGTTAATCGAACAAGAGTTAGTCGAATATTAGTTATTCAAATAGAGTTAATTGAACTAGAGTTAGTCGGATTAGAGTTATTCGAATATTGTTTATTCGAAGAAAGAGTTATCGAATAAGGTTATTCGAAGAAAAGAGATTATCGAAAATTAGTTATTCGAAGAGAGATTATCGAATATTAGTTATTCGAAAGGAGTTATCGAATATTAGTTATTCAAAAAGAGTAAATCGAATATAGTTTATTCGAAAGGAGTTAATCAAATATAGTTTATTCGAATAGAGTTAAAGGAGTAAATCGAATATAGTTTATTCAAAATGAGTTAATCGAATATAGTTTATTTGAAATGAGTTAATCGAATATAGTTATCCGAAAGGAGTAAATCGAATATAGTTTATTCGAAAGGCGTTAATCGAATAGTTTATTCGAATAGAGTTAAAGGAGTAAATCGAATATAGTTTGTTCAAAGAAAGGAGTTAATTGAATATTAGTTATTCAAAGAAAGATTATCGAATATAGTTTATTCGAAAGAGAGATAATAGAATATTAGTTATTCGAAGAGAGTTAATCGAATATAGCTTATTCGAAAAGGAGTTATCGAATAGAGATGATTCGAAAGAGAATTATATGCTGAATTCGATTATATCGAATTTGAGAAGGTACTATTCACATTTCGTTTTTAATCAAGATTTATTTATTTATAAATAAATTAGTTGGTTGTTTATTTATCCAAATTAATAAATAAAAGATATACTTAAGTTATTATATTTCGGAAGCGTGGGATTATAACACTATTGTTATAATCAAATGATTTCTGTAAAAGAAGTGGATTCGTAAATAGAATCCGAGAGTTAAGTAAGGAAGTTTGTTAAAGATTTAGAAGGTGAACTTTGTCTATTTCGAAGTTAGAACTGTTGTTCAGTTAAGGTCTGAGAGGTAGTTATACCCTAACTTGATTGACTTCGTTTGTAACTAAGGAATGGTTATGGTTTGATAGTAAAGTTTGGTTAAGTGAATTTAGTTAACGAGTGTAAGGTTTTGAGTTGGCATAGCGATGTTTTATTTAAACATCTGTTTAAATCCAAATGTAGGAGTTTAGAAAATGTTTTCCAAATAAGAATCAGAAATGTTTTCTAATATAGAAAAATAAGAAATGTAAATGTTTTCCATTGTTAATAACGTATATTTTCTAAATTTAGAAAATAAGAAATGTTGAATATATGGAAACAGGAATAGGGAAATGGATAATTGAATGACAAATTAAATTAAAGTGGATCAGTGTTGATTGATGATTTGCTCGGTAAGATTTCCATTTGAAGATACGACCGTCTTTTGTACACATGTTTTCCTTTGATAGTTAAATCACCGACTATCGAAGATTTTGACCATTTCTGTTGTCAATACGGAGAGACCAGGATCAGATTCATTATCTGAAAACCACTCTGTATGTGCATTAGCGTTGCGAATCAAATTTGATGGAAATAATTGAAGACGGAGTTATGCAAGGGCTGTTCTGGCGATCCTAGGTAGAAATTTCCTAAGATGGATTTAAAGAATAGTGCCTTCGGTTTGTCCAGTCCCAGGACGACCCGTATGGAATAATGTCTGACGGAGTATATTTATTGGATCGCGTAAGTTGATCTCTTCAAACATATTTATGTTTGGTGGCGGAGGAATTCATTTCTCTTAGTTGTATACCCGTTGTATTTTTTGGGAAATCAATTTGTGATTTGGCGAGTATGACGATGTGACATTCAAAGTGAATAAATGTGTGATCTGTCAGAGATAAGCGTGGCCTCTAGCCTCACAACCAGGAAATGACAAAAATCGGGCAGGCAGCATGGCTAAGTGGTTGGCTGCCAATTAGGGTGTATTATAAACTATCTAGAGATATTCATTTCAGTCTTTAATCTATTTGATGCTGTCCCATTCGGGAAACGGTTGCTGATCCCAACCGTTGGTGATATACATTCGATACACTCAAGCGAAATGAGTGGTCAGTCATGTGTGGCCGGGTTGCAAGATGTTCTTGTTGAACCTAGTGTATTCCTCTCTAGAGGTACACTATCGGAAGGTGGTTCCGTACCTTGTCATAGTTGGAAATCCATTATCTAATAAGTGCATGCGGTTTTGATTGTATACTATATATGTAAAACGTGAGATGAAAGCGTTTCTGCTAGATGATTATTTAGTTGTGGTTGATAGACATTATTATAATATCAAAAGAGTTTTGATATAAAGTTTATCGTTCCTTTCAAAAGGATTTTTGAAAGTTTAATCAAATTGATTTGGATTCTCATAGGGGAAAAGACCGTTCCATTATACGGCGTGGTCTTATGAGATATCGTTCAACTACTCAAACTGTTTTAAACTGTTTTACTCACACCAGTTACATGACTGACTCGGAGTTTATTTTGTTTTCCCTAAACTCTTGGGTGCCCAATTTTGCATGGGCAGTCAAGTAGTCAGGATTTTACAGATACACTTGGAGAGCTTGGAGAAGGAGGCTTCAGGATTATATAGCTATTGTTATTTCCGCTTTGTTGTAAGTGTTATACTCTGATAATGTTAACGTATACATATACTGATTTCATTTCAAAGATATGTATCTATTATATATTGTTCGTTCCGCTGTGAGATTCGTTGTTACTCTGATGATGATGTATGTTCTTCTTCTTCTATTCTAAGTTTCTATCTTATCTATTCTCACCCTCTAATTTCTTTTATGGACTATCCGGTGTTTCCGATGCTTGTATAGTCGACATGGTGTGGTATGCCGATATCCAGGATCTTAAATTCCCCGGGTCGTTACAGTGGTATCAGAGCTTAAGGTTAAGTAATTACCATGCTCTGTGGCGTAACTCAGTTGAGATGGGGTTAGCAATACCCTAGAGTGAGTTGAGTGTATATATACGAATGAACGTGTAACGACCCGCATTCTACGCATCGCAGGATCGTAGAATATTTATTTCTTTCACATACGGAGTCGTATGGTCATGTAACTTTGGGAGACAACTATTGGGGTCATTTCCCATGTTCATGATTTTTGCCGATTTTTAAATGACTATTTTGCCCCTAGCTGATCTTGGGCCATAACTTTTGATTGGAAAGGAGTTTTGACCTGAAACCACTTCCATTGGATCTAGATGATGGTTTACAATTCCCTAGAGTGGTCATATTAGCCAAACGGACTCACTGTTTGGGAGATATGGCTGAAACAAGTTTCAGAAGGTGAAAAACTGCTTAACCGGGCCAAATGAGGTGATTAGTAAATGAGTCCATAACCCATTTCGGGATTTGGGTTATGGGGAGGCTGAAATGAGTTAGGTTTTCATTCCATTTCAGTTTTCTAGCCGCCATTTACCTCCTAAAAACCCTAATAATGGCCTCCAACCTCTAAAACATCTCCAAATCACTTTCTAATCAAGGATTAGGCTTAGCAACATCAAATCAAAGAGAATTAGCACCAAAGCAAGGTTAGAGCTGCTGTGTTGCATTGGGAACAGCGCCAAACAGAGAGTCATTTCAGATTTGGTATTTTATTCGTGGCCAAGGTGAGTGATTTGCATAGTTTTGCATTAATTACGGTTAATTAAGGGTAATTAGTGAAGATTAACGAAATTAGACATGATAAAATTTTGGGAAAATATTTATAAATTCGAAAATAATGTTTTAGACCTCCGTTAGAAATTTGGTTTGATTTGGTTAAGTTTTACTAATCATATCATTAGTTTTGCCTAAACGTGCTTAAGGGAAAATATGGGGTTTTGGCTATGTTTGATCTATTTTACATGCTATGGTTGTTGTTTTGGTGTTTATGATTGATTATACATGTTGCTATGACTGTATGGTATGATTTGTGATTGTCTAGAAGTGTTAGATTGGTCGAAAACGCCGTCGCATGGCGTAAAACAGTCGTTGGAAAGAAGTGCAGGAAATTGACCGAACCGGATCAGATCGAAGGGGGAAAGCCCGATCCGACCTGCTCGCCTGGAAGCTCCACGATCCGACCCACTTGTGAGAAGGAACTCCGATCCGAACCGATTCCCCTCACGAACCCAGCATGCTTCCACAACCTGGAGTCACGATCCGAGCCAGTGGAGGAAGCCGATCCGACCCTATGCAATGGTCATGAACCAAGAGCCCGAACCAGTCCTAGCTCATGATCCGAACTGCCAGAGGGAGGACACCACGACTCGATCTGGATGACCTTGCACGAGCTGGAGTATGGACCACGACCTGGAGCCCGACCACGAACAGAAGGAGGCCAGACCGAACCGCCAGAGGTGTCCACGACCGATCCGAGATGCTTGGACTTGAGGCATAAATCACAATCCGAACAGGAAGTATAAACTGAAGTGAAGAACCGATTCGGAGGGGGAGACTAAAACCCGAGATGCAAAGGTAGTCCAAGTGGGAAGTTTGTACTCAGGATCCAGCTGGAAACCCACGAGTTAACTTCATGAGTTGGGCTTTGCTGCGGGATGTGTGCTTAGGGGTTGTCGATGTCTATAACTTTGGATCACTATGTGTAGGGGGTACGTGAACGAATTCAGGGCCACAGTGGCCTAGGTACGACTAAAGAGCTATAGACCAATGAAGTGGGGTCATTTGTAAAGATTTGGTCATGACTCCATGGGGCAAGCTTGGTAGTAGCAGTAGTTGTACAAGTCGAACTCCGTCACTACTTCGATGGGTCTAGTGATTGACAGTGGTGGACATCGTATGATTTACGCACCGAGTGAGAGATGTGAGGATGATTTCTATGTTTGATTTGTTTTCCATCATCATGACATGCACACCCCCACCCCCCTTTATCTTTACATCATCTGTTCAGTGGCACCTTAGAGTATTGTATGGTATGTAGTGCTAACTCTTTGGTTTGCAGGTCCAGGTTCAGGTATGGTTTAGTATACTTGTTATTGTTCTGTTTAGCTGCTTATCGCTCATACAAGACTTTACGTCTGACCCAGTGTTTTATGTCTCTTCTTATTACTCCGGGTGCTCTCATGAGCAGACTAGAGACATGTTAGGTGGTATGCACGAGTAGCTATATAGAAGACGAGCAGGAGGCTTCCACGTATGATACATATATATAGATATTCTCCCTTTGTTGCCGTGGTCACTACTTTGGGCACTAGTGGTGTACCATTCTTTCTTTTGTTTAGAGACAATAATTTGGAAAGTTGTAATAAGCTGTATTTGGATTTCCGTTAATCTGATGATGACGTTGATGTTGGTTTTAGTTATCAGCTTATGCACTGTCTCGCCTGTTTTATGTCAAGTACATTATTATTATATTTTGTTCCATGCGCTGTGAGATATTCTACAGGCTTTTGATTAGTTTATTCTCTTCTTTCCTTTCTTTGGCGACCATTCCGTGCTAGTCGGGCATGTGTACAACGCACTTTCGGAGGAAATGCCGGCTGGTGCGGGGCGGGCCTCACACTTGGTATCAGAGCTCTAGGTTGCGTAGTTAACCTAGGGAAAGACACCAGGGAGAGATAATACATATATGAGAGCGCATATTTGTGATTATTTTGGTTTTCAAAAGCTATATATATATACTATTAGTATAGTTAAGGATGAAGTCGCACTGCACTGGCACCACTATGGAGATGGTTAATCATTTTCTCTTTACAGATTGAACGATGAGCCGATATGCAAGGTGTACCGCTAGAAGAGCCAATAATGGGAATGCTGCTGACATGAGGACGATGTTTACAGACCTCATGAGAGAAATGCTTAGGGATGTGCAGAGGGTATCTCCTAATGCTGGTAATGGTGGTGGTCCAATAGTGCAGACGCCTAGGGCCGATTTCGCCAAGCAGGACAAGGATTATACTAGTCTTGGTGAGAAGCCGTTCCACAGAACGGAGTCAGCTACGGATGTTCAGGATTGGTTGGATAGCTGTGAGCGTATCTTCGAAGATTTGGGTATCGAGGATGCGATGAAAAGAAGGCTAGCATCCCGTCAGCTGCATGGACGGGCAATGAATTGGTGGTATGCTGTAAAGGCAGCTACTCCCAAGGATCAGATTACTTGGGATCAGTTTAAGGTTTGCTTTAGCGATAAGTTCATTCCAGTTGCTCAGAAGTCAGTGCTGTTTAAGAAATTCTTGGAACTCAAGCAGAACGACAGAGCTGTCTTGGAGTATATTGAAGAATTCGACACTTTGTCGAAATATGGGTTATTCCTAATAGATACTGCCGAGAAAAAGAACGAGAAGTTCATAACTGGCTTGGATCAGTATTTGGGGGAAAGGCTTATTAACCACATCGATGAGACGTTTTAATCGATTGTGGGAAAAGCATTGAGGTCAGAGAGTCTTTACCCTAAGTCGAAGACTGAGGTTGCATCTGTAGAGGAGCCAAAGCCACAAGCAAGAGGTGGAGGAAAGAATGGTTCTTAAAATAAGAGGAAGCAGAACAAGAATAAGGATGGCCAGAAAAAGAATAAGAAAGAAGTTGAGTGCTTCAGCTGTGGTAAGAACGGCTACTATGCTAGTAATTGTCGGGCCAAGCCAGCGGATAGGAAGTGGTTCAACTGTGGCCGAGGGGGACATCACAAGGACAAGTGTCCGCAACCCCCTAAAGAAAAGCAGATGGTGAAATCATATGCCCTTAATGCTATTCCTTCTACGTCGAATGCCCCAACTGCAGCGGAGAAGGGAAAGAATGTCGCTATTCATGGTATGCTTTATGTTTATGATGTTCCTGTTCGAGTATTGTTTGATACCGGAGCTTCTAGTTCCTTCATATCTAGTGACCTGGTAGGTTGGTTGGGATTGGAGCCCGAGATCGTCGATAGACCTTTAGTAGTGACGAATCCGATTGGTGGTTCGACTAACCTTAGCATGATTTGTCGTAATGTGGCCTTATCGAGTCATGGATGCATGTTTGTTTGTGATTTCTTTGTTTTGGGCTTTACTGGGTTTGGCATTATTTTGGGAGTCAATTGGCTCCAAAGATACGGGGTGGTGGTGGACTGTGAGGGCTTTTTGGTGACATCTAGAGCGGATGATGGGCATAGGGTAGTGTTTGGTGGTCTACCTAGTGATGTGGGTAATGTCTAGTTTTCTAAATTCCCTCGACATCCCACATAGTGAGTTGTCATGTTTCCCCGTGGTTGGCCAGTGTCCGGACGTCTTCGAGGAAGTGACATTGCTTCCACCACACCGAGAGATTGAGTTCCGTATTGATTTAGTGAAAGATGCCAGACCTATAGTGATGCCACTTCATCGTATGGCAACAAGGGAGCAGCGGGAGCTCGGGGTGCAAGTCAGCGATCTTTTGAAGAAGGGATTTATCAGAAGGAGTGTTTCTGAGTGGGGAGCACCAGTGGTGTTTGCTACCAAGGCAGATGGTTCTCTTCGATTGTGTGTGGACTACCGCAAATTGAATAAAGTGACAAGGAAGAATAAGTATCCTCTACTGCGAATAGATGATTTGTTTGATCAGTTGAGTGGCACGAGAGTATTTTCTCAGTTGGATCTTGCGACAGGTTTTCCTCAGCTTAGGGTGGAAGCTGAGTGTATAGCTAAAACGACATTTCGGACGTCGTCTGGATTTTATGAATGGTTAGTCATGCCATTTGGGTTGACCAATGCACCGGCATATTTTGTGGATCTTATGAATAGGGTATTCAGAGATCAGTTGAATAAGTTTGTTCATGTGTTCGTGGGCGATATACTTGTTTATTCGAGGACAAAGGAAGAACACAAGGAACATTTGAGGATAGTGATGGAGGTGTTGAGAAAACACCAATTGAAAGCAAAGTTTTCTAGGTGTCACTTCTGGAGGAGGGAAGTGAGATTCTTGGGCCATGTTGATTCAGAAAATGGTATCGCCGTGGACCCTGCGAAGATGGCTACGGTACAAGATTGGTCTACGCCCAAGAATGCGACAGACATAAGAAGTTTCTTGGGGTTAGCTGGGTATTATCGTAAGTTTATCCAAGACTTCTCCAAGATAGCAGCACCGTTGACTCAGTTGACCATGACGAATCAAGCTTTCGTCTGGGTCGAGAAGTGCGAGAATGCATTCAAGAGTCTAAAGGAAAAGTTGACATGTGCACCAGTGTTAGTCATTCCTATGGGGAATGAAGAGATGATGGTATATACGGATGCATGTGGTACTGGACTAGGTGCTGTATTGATGCAAGGAGGTAGGGTTATAGCTTATGCAAGTCGACAACTAAAACCGCACGAGAAAAGATACCCTACCCATGACTTGGAACTAGCAGCAATCATGTTCACACTGAAGATGTGGAGACATTATCTCTTGGGAGAAAGATTCGAGTTGTTTACTGATCATAAGTCATTAAAGTATCTCTTCTCTCAAAAAGATCTAAATCTCCGGCAGGAAAGATGGTTAGAAATCTTAGCTTCCTATGATTTCAACGTCGTATATACACCAGGAAAGGGCAATGCGGTGGCTGATGCATTGAGTAGAAGACATGCCAGTTTAGGGGCTATGTTTCTTGAATGGAAGCAACTGGAGTACATCACTGGGTATGATTTCAGACCAAAGTGTGAGTTGGATCCAGAAATGTTAGCAAGTTTGATGATCAAACGCACTTTGATTGAGCAGATTGGTTCCAGTCAGAGGGACGATCCTAACCTGTTGGAAATCACCTCAAAGTTAGAGATGGGAATCGACGGAGAGATGAACAAGTATGGGCTAGATCGAGATGGATGGCTTAGGAAGAATGGAAGACTAGTTGTACCCAATGTCAATGGATTGAGAGATGTAGTGCTTAGAGAATGTCATCACTCAAAACTGACTATACACCCCGGTGGTAACAAGATGTATCGAGACATGAAGCAGACCTACTACTGGGAAGGGATGAAAAGAGACATTAGGAAGTTTATATCCAAATGCATGAATTGCCAGCTAGTTAAAGCTGAGCAAAAGAAGCCTAGTGGGTTATTGCAACCGTTAGAGATTCCAGAATGGAAATAGGAACAAATCTCAATGGATTTCATTGATGGGTTACCAAGGACTAGATCGGGCCATGATATCATTTGGGTGATTGTGGATCGATTGACTAAGAGTGCAAGGTTTATACTCGTCAAGTCAAACAGGACGGCAGCTAAGTTAGCGGAACTGTATATAAAGTGGGTAGTGAGATTTCATGGAATACCCAAAGGCATTGTGAGTGACCGAGATCCGTTGTTCACTAGTGGATTTTGGAAGAGCTTACAAGAGGCGTTAGGATCAGAATTACATCTCAGTACCACGTATCATCCTCAAACCGATGTTCAAACAGAGAGGATGAATCGTATATTAGAAGACCTCTTGAGAGCCTGTGTATTGGATTTTGGTGGATCATGGGATGACCATTTGCATCTAGTAGAGTTTGCATATAATAACAGTTATCGATCCAGTATTGGTATGGCTCCATTTGAAGCTTTGTACGGAAGACCGTGTAACCCACCATCATGTTAGTTAGAGACCGGTGAGAAATATGTGCTTGGACCAGAAGTAATAAGAGAAACATCAGACATGATTAAGGTTATCCAACAGCGAATGAAGGCTTCCCAAGATAGTCAGAAGAGTTATGCTGATAAAAGGAGAAGAGAATTAAAGTTCTCCATTGGCGACTTGGTGTTTGTCAAGATTTCTCCGTTGAAGAGCGTGATACGATTTGGCAGGAGAGGCAAGTCAGCACCAAGATTTGTTGGTCCATTCCCAGTTCTTGAGCAAATTGGGAATTTGGCATACAAAGTTGAATTACTAGAGAAGATGGTAGGAGTTCACAATGTATTTCATGTTTCCCAATTAAGGAAGTTCGTACAAAACCCAGATGTGACTATTTCACCTGATCAGTTGGATGATATCGAGGTTGAACCTGAGGCGGTTGAGAACCGCAAGCCTATGCGTATTGTTGGGAATGATACGAAGCAACTTCGAAGGAAGGCGGTGAAATTAGTCAAAGTTCAGTGGGGCGAGGATGAGAATGACTGTACTTGGGAGACAGAGGAGAGCATTAGGAAGACATATCCAGAACTCTTCGCCTGGTAAGATTTCAGTTTCGATTTAGTCTTTCCGCATGCTAGGATAGGTTTGTTTTACTGGTTTTGCATGATTGATTGTTGTATATGGCTAGTAGGCATGCGAGATCCTTTGTATGTTTTGGGGACGAAATTTCTTAAGGGGGAAGAGTGTAACGACTCGTATTCTACGCATCGCAGGATCGTAGAATATTTCTTTCTTTCACATACGGAGTCCTATGGTCATGTAACTTTTGGAGACGACTATTGGGGTCATTTCCCATGTTCATGATTTTTGCCGATTTTTAAATGACTATTTTGCCCCTAGCTGATCTTGTTTTGGCCATAACTTTTTATTGGAAAGGAGTTTTGACCTGAAACCACTTCCATTGGATTAAGATGATGGTTTACAATTCCGTAGACTGGTCACATTAGCCAAACGGACTAACCGTTTGGGAGATATGGCTGAAACAAGTTTCAGAAGGTGAAAAACTGCTTAACCGGGCCAAATGAGGTGATTAGTAAATGGGCCCATAACCCATTTCGGGATTAGGGTTATGGGGAGGCTGAAATGAGTTAGGTTTTCATTCCATTTCAGTTTTCTAGCCGCCATTTACCTCCTAAAAACCCTAATAATGGCCTCCAACCTCTAAAACATCTCCAAATCACTTTCTAATCAAGGATTAGGCTTAGCAACATCAAATCAAAGAGAATTAGCACCAAAGCAAGGTTAGAGCTGCTGTGTTGCATTGGGAACAGTGCCAAACAGAGAGTCATTTCAGATTTGGTATTTTATTTGTGGCTAAGGTGGGTGATTTGCATAGTTTTACATTAATTACGGTTAATTAAGGGTAATTAGTGAAGATTAATGAAATTAGACATGTTAAATTTTGGGAAAATATTTATAAATTCAAAAATAATGTTTTAGACCTCCGTTATAAATTTGGTTTGATTTGGTTAAGTTTTACTAATCATATCATTAGTTTTGCCTAAACATGCTTAAGGGAAAATATGGGGTTTTGGCTATGTTTGATCCATTTTACATGCTATGGTTGATGTTTTGGTGTTTATGATTGATTGTACATGTTGCTATGACTGTATGGTATAATTTGTGATTGTTTAGAAGTGTTAGATTGGTCGAAAACGCCGTCGAATGGCATAAAATAGTCGTTGGAAAGAAGTGCAGGAAATTGCCCGAACCGGATCGGATCGAAGGGGAAAGCCCGATCCGACCTGCTCGCCTGGAAGCTCCACGATCCGACCCGCTTGTGAGAAGGAACTCCGATCCGAACCGATTCCCCTCACGAACCAAGCATGCTTCCACAACCTGGAGTCATGATCCGAGCCAGTGGAGGATGTCGATCCGACCCTATGCAATGGTCACGAACCAAGAGCCCAAACCAGTCCTAGCTCATGATCCGAACCGCCAGAGGGAGGACACCATGACCCGATCCGGATGACCTCGCACGAGCTGGAGTATGGACCACGACCTGGAGCCCGACCACGAACAGAAGGAGGCCAGACCGAACCGCCAGGGGTTTCCACGACCGATCCGAACCGAGATGCTAGGACTTGAGGCGTAAATCACGATCCGAACATGAAGTATAAACTGAAGTGAAGAACTGATCCGAAAGGGGAGACTAAAACCTGAGATGCAAAGGTAGTCCAAGTGGGAAGTTTGTACTTAGGATCCAGTTAGGAACCAACGAGTTAAACTTCATGAGTTGGGCTTTGCTGCGGGACGTATGCTAAGAGGTTGTCGATGTCTATAACTTTGGATCACTATGTGTAGGGGTACATGAATGGATTCAGGGCCGAAGTGGCCTAGGTACGACTAAAGAGCTGTAGACCAATGAAGTGGGGTCATTTGTAAAGATTTGGTCATGACTCCATGGGGCAAGCTTGGTAGTAGCAGTAGTTGTACAAGTCGAACTCCGTCACTACTTCGATGGGTCTAGTGATTGACAGTGGTGGAAATTGTATGCTTTACGCACTGAGTGAGAGATGTGAGGATGGTTGCTATGTTTGACTTGTTTGCCATCATTATGACATGCACACCCCCACCCTCCGTTATCTTTACACCATCTGTTCAGTGGTACCTTAGAGTATTGTACGGTATGTAGTGCTAACTCTTTGGTTTGCAGGTCCAGGTTCAGGTATGGTTTAGTATACCTGTTATTGTTCTGTTTAGCTGCTTATCGCTCATACTAGACTTTTTGTCTGACCCAGGTTTTATGTCTCTTCTTATTACCCTGGGTGCTCTCACGAGCAGACTAGAGACAGGTTAGGTGGTATGCACGAGTAGCTGTACCGAAGACGAGCGGGAGGCTTCCACGTATGATACACACACACACACATATATATATATTCTCCCTGTGTTGCTGCGTTCACCACTTTGGGCATTAGTGGTGTACCTTTCTTTCTTTTGTTTAGAGACAGTAATTTAGAAAGTTGTAATAAGCTGTATTTGGATTTCCGCTACTCTGATGATGACGTTGATGTTGGTTTTAGTTATCAGCTTATGCACTGTCTCGCCTGTTTTATGGCAAGTACATTATTATTATATTTTGTTCCATGCGCTGTGAGACATTCTACAGGTTTTCGATTAGTTCATTCTCTTCTTTCCTTTCTTTGGCGACCTTTCCGTGCTAGTCGGGCATGTATACAACGCACTTTCGGAGGAAATGCCGGCTGGTGCGGGGCGGGCCGTCACAGAACGTATTTGTTATTCAATATGAAATGGTTTTGTATTGTGGAGATTTATTGATTGAGTTGCTTATGAATTCTGGTCGATCAGTTTGATGCACTGCATCGGTAGGGGTTTCTAAATACTCGAATACGATGAACCGACATAGTATGTTTTGAAAAGAGGGTAAACGAAATAATTTTACCCAAATTATATTTTGATATAAAGGATTTATATTAGAATGATTATAATATATCGGATATATTGGTTGTTATTATAATCGTGTAAGATTATAAATTAAATGGTTACGTAAATAGCCAATTAGAATTCATACAAGTGTAGTATATGAAATCAGATAAATTAAATCTGAATTTAAACCAGAATTGAAAATTAAAGTTCTGGGGTTTGGAATGGTGTTTGTAAATGGATTTGAATTAAATACATGAGAATTTTAAAATCTTAGGAGATTTTAAATTGTTTTAAAGCAATGAAAATGGTATTTTGAAATGAATTTCAAAATGGAAGTGTTTAGAAATGATTTTAAAAGTGATATAGTATTGAACTCACTTCGATAGTTGGAAAATAGATTCCAATGATCATGACATCATCGGTGTTCATTTTCGAGTTGTAAGTGACGGATTACTACCAAAGTTGTGTTTTTGAATTGTTTAAAAAAAAACAAGTTGTTTTGATATTCCAAATGAATATTTTGATTTTTTGAAAAGGATAAGTTGTTTAAAAACTCCCAGAAACAGATTGTTTGAATTAAAACAAATTAAATGTGAATTTGTAAAAGCAAATAAAATAGAAATTGAATTGAAACCAGTTAAGTGGAAAATGAATTGAGATAGATAGTATCGAATTAGATTGGATTTGAGATAATCCGAAATGGAATTTGACTGGTAAGTCTTTTGAAATTAAAAATGGAATCTGAGTTAAGAACATAATTCGGCTTGGGTATAACCGAATGATCGGATGACATTGGTATATGCAGGATTGGTAACACATGGAAATGATATATTGATATGCCTGACAAAAGGGTACCAATTTATATTTTATATGGATATGAGATTTTTATGAGCCGATTTGGCAAGCCGCTTGGCTGTTTGATTTTCTTTTGGGTTGGAAATGGCCCAGAGAGGCGAGTTGTAGTTGTATCGATTGACCCGTACAAAGGAGGTGCTGGCGAAAATTTTAGAAAAATTAAGGTGTTAGAAAATTTTCAGGATTTTTGAAAATTTTCGTTAGTAAGAATAAATAAATACTAAATTGAAATTAAATTGGTTTAGTTAAAACCGAAGTTAATAAATGAATAAATAAGTTCTAACCAGTTAATACCTTAGCAATTTCGTGGACGAAATTATTTTAAGGAGGGAAGAATGCAATGACCCGTATTTTCGGCGATATAATAATTAATTTATTCAATTATATAAATAGTGATTTAGAGATTTGAATGGCCGTAGAATTAAATAATAGTGAATATTTAATTAAATTAAATAACAGAATAATATATTTAATTTCGAAATAGTTGGAAATAGTGAATTGACAATATAATGTGAACTGGACAATTTAAAATATTTAATTCGGCTTAGAATTGAATTAGAATAACGAATATATTTAAATAACGATAGGTTAAACGTATAATTATATTATAGTTATAATCGAGCTCGAAATGGCGCGGCAGTTCGTTATTTGGCAATTTGAACTTCAACTGAATATACAGGGTCTGTTTTAGATCGGATTTCTGTGAAAACAAGAAACGTTCAGAGCTGGTGAATTATATTTTTCCAATGGAAGAGAAAATTCGGGATTTCGTCGTGTAAATTTTGATTTATGTCCAAATCAAATTTTCGAAAAGTCACCATGGAATTCCTTTATAATTTATAACGATTTATTTACATTATAAATGAATTTTTCATTATAAATTGGATATCGATTCAACCGGGATTTGAATATCGAGTTATAAATCCAGTTGGGGTTGTATGATATTCTATTGTGAATATATACGGTAATATTTATTTATAGATATTTAATTTAATTATTTTTAAATATGTTAATATTTAAAAAGGGTTTATTTAGAGCTTTAAAAATAGCCAGTTTTGCAAACGAAGACGAAACTCGACGAAACTAATTTTGTTGGATCAGGAATGTTAAATTATTATTAGATGTCAAGTGTCATGATTTTTGAAGTCAGTGTATGGCCGTACGGATTTTTAATGTGAAAAACAGTCAGTATTTTGACAGTTGAAAATACGTTGTGTGATCAAACGGAGTCGAAATTCGACGAAACCAGTTTCATTGGGTTCGTAATGTTGAACCCTAGTTGTATGTCCATTTTCATGATTTGTGGGTATCATGTGTGATCATAGAAATTTTTAAACAATAAACGGAGATAGCGATTGATTAAAATTTAATATAATAATCAATATAAAAATATTTAAAACTTTCTATAAATGCCATACCCTTTCCTAAACCTAATTCTATCCCTCTATTAGTCAACGAAATTTCCGTCGCTCCTCTTTTCTTTAACAGCAAAAATATAGCAAGTTTTAAAAATCAAAAGGGATAGAAACAAAATTCTATAAATCATAATACTTATATTATGGGTTCTTTGTGTGATTCTCTTCGATTTGGTATCACATTTGAGTCATGCGATTCATGTTGGGGAATCGACATTTCACCGTCGTTATCTAGGGTTCGACCAAGCTGGAGTTTTGAGTAGCGATTCGATGTTTGGAGTTCGTGTTTTGATCGAGGGGAAGAAGTAGCTTGGGTTTTGGAAATGTGGGAGATTCCGCACTGAAAAGTGTCGGTATTGTTTTGGTACCCTGTGATGTCGCGAGTAAGGTGAGGAGTTCGAGCGTGGTCTGTTGGGTATAGGAAGGTCTAGATTTTGTGGAGGAACGCGATGATGTTTTCGGTTTGGATTTTCGTGGAGCGAAGTAGTGGGGAATGGTGGATTCAAAGCTTGTGGTTGCGGAAATGTTAAGGAGCAGTGGCTCCAGTTTCTGCATCGGGGAAGAAAGGATTTCGGGTCTGGGTTTGAGAGGGGATGGGCCGGAATCGAAAAGGTTAAAGCCCAACTGAAAATAATTAAATTTATTTTAATTTAAATTGTTTAAAGGCATGTAAACCGAATAACTTCTTCATACGATACCAGAATTAAGCGAAACAAGATCCGTTGGGATTGTACGGACGTCAGCTACACAATGGAACTGACTGACAGTGAATTGGAGTTCGTTACAATTTATAGCGAAATAAATTGTTTGATTTGAATAAACGACATTATCGTTATTTAACGATGATCGTCCAATGTGAGTAAAACTCACCATCTCTACCAGTTCATATTTTTATAACATATATTTAGAACTAATAAATGATGATTGATTTTATGTATTGACTGTTTGGTTGAACTGCTAAGTAATTGGTTGAAATTATAAATCTGGTTATATATAAATATATAAATATATATATTTATAAATTGATTCTAATTAGAGGAATAATTCATAGTGTAATGAAATTGATGTTAATTATATTGTTTAACATCTGTGGATGCAGGGAAACAGGTAGGAGGAATCCAACTAGATTCCTCAACATTTATTTTATTGTTTTTCATATATTGTAATATATGATATGATATATAATCTGTGTTGATTACGTGTGTTGAATGATATCGATCATTGTTTTTTGGGTATTTTAAATACCGTAAGTAATACTGGAATGTAGAAAAGGGGATTTTCAAAGTGTGTTTTGAAAATAAATTATTTATATAAAATCAATGGATTTTATATATAAAAGGAAAAGGATTTTATAAAAGAAAATAAATATAAAATCAAAGGAGTTATAAAGGAAATATTTGTAAACCATTTACAAACAGAATTGAAAAGGAAATATTTGTAAACCATTTACAAATAGAATTGAAAAGGAAATATTTGTATACCATTTACAAATAGAATTAAAAAGGAAATATTTGTAAAAACATTTACAAATAAATTTATAAAAAGGAAATATTTATTTATGAAATAAATCGAGTTATAAAAGGGAATTTTAAAGGAGATTTAAGTATTAGAGATAGAAAAGAGATTTCGTATGAATAAGGCTATAAATAGAAGTATATATAGAATTTGGAAGTGGAATATTATTTTAAAATATGAAATCAAACTTAATGGATTATATAAAAGAGTTAATCGATTAAAGTAAATCGAGAGAGGGTAAATCGAATTATAGTTAATCGGTTAGAATTAGAGTTAATCGAATTATAGTTAATCGAATAGAATTAGAGTTAATCGAATTATAGCTAATCGATTAAAGTAAATCGAGAGAGGGTTAATTGAATTATAGTTAATCGAATAGAGCTAGAGTTAATCGGTTAGAGTTAGAGTTAATGGATAAGAGTTAGAGTTAATCGATTAGAGCTAGAGTTAATCAGTTAGAGCTAATTGAATAGAGTTAATCGAACAAGAGTTAGTCGAATATTGGTTATTCGAATATAGTTAATTAAATTAGAGTTTGTCAGATTAGAGTTATTCGAATATAGTTTATTCGAAGAAAGAGTTATCGAATAAGGTTATTTGAAGAAAAGATATTATCGAATATTAGTTATTCGAAGAGAGATTATCGAATATTAGTTATTCGAAAGGATTTTTGAACATTAGTCATTCGAAAGGAGTCATCGAATATTAGTTATTTGGAAGGAGTAAATCGAATATAGTTTTTTCGAAAGGAGTTAATCGAATATATTTTATTCGAATAGAGTTAAAGGAGTAAATCGAATATAGTTTATTTGAAAGGAGCTAATCGAATATAGTTTGTACGAAAGGAGTTAATCGAATATAGTTATTCGAAAGGAGTAAATAGAATATAGTTTATTTGAAATGAGTTAATCGAGTATAGTTTATTCGAATAGAGTTAATGGAGTAAATCGAATATAGTTTGTTCGAAGAAAGGAGTTAATCGAATATTTGTTATTCGAAGAAAGATTATCGAATATAGTTTATTCGAAAGAGAGATAATCGAATATTAGTATTCAAAGAGAGTTAATCGAATATAGCTTATTCAAAAAGGAGTTATCAAATAGAGATTATTCGAAAGAGAATTATACATTGAATTCGATTGTATCGAATTCAATAAAGTACTATTCACATTTCGTTTTTAAACAAGATTTATTTATTTATAAATAAATTAGTTGTTTGTTTATTTACCCAAATTAATAAATAAAAGCTATACTTATGTTATTATATTTCAGAAGCATGGGATTATAACACTATTGTTATAATCAAATGATTTCTATAAAAGAAGTGGATTCGTAGATAGAATCCGAGAGTTACATAAGGAAGTTTGTTAAAGATTTAGAAGGTGAACTTTATCTATTTCGAAGTTAGAACTGTTGTTCAGTTAAGGTCTGAGAGGTAGTTATACCCCAACTTGATTGACTTCGTTTGTAACTAAGGAATGGTTAAGGTTTGATAGTAAAGTTTGGTTACGTGAATTTTGTTAATGAGTGTAAGGTTTTGAGTTGGCATAGCGATGTTTTATTTAAACATCTGTTTAAATCCAAATGTAGGAGTTTTGGAAATGTTTTCCAAATAAGAATCAGAGATGTTTTCTAATATAGAAAAAAAAGAAATGGAAATGTTTTCCATTATTAATAATGTATATTTTCTAAATTTAGAAAATAAGAAATGTTGAATATGTGGAAACAGAAATAGGGAAATGGATAATTGAATGACAAATTAAATTAAAGTGGATCAGTGTCGATTGATGATTTGCTCGGTAAGATTTCCATTTGGAGACACGACCGTTGTTTGTACACATGTTTTCCTTTGATAGTTAAATAACCAACTATCGAAGATTTTGACCATTTCTTTTGTCAATACGGAGAGACCGGGATCAGATTCGTTATCCGAAAACAACTCTGCATGGGCATTAGCGTTGCGAATCAAATATGATGGAGACAATTTAAGATGAAGTTATGCAAGGGCTGTTCTGGCGATCCTAGGTAGAAATTGCCTAAGATGGATTTAAAGAATAGTGCCTTCGGTTTGTCCAGTCCCAGGACGACCCGTATGGAAGAATGTCTGACGGAGTATCTTTAATGGATTGCGTAAGTTGATCTCTTCAAATGTATTTACGTTTGGTGGTAGAGGATTTCATTTCTTTTAGCTGTATACCCCTTGTATTTTTGGGGAAATCAATTTGTGATTTGGCGGGTATGACGATGTGACATTCAAAGTGAATAAATGTGTGATCTGTCAGAGATAAGCGTGGCCTCTAGCCTCACAACCGGGAAATGACAAAAATCGGGCAAACAACATGGCTAAGTGGTTGGCTGCCAATTAGGGTGTATTATCACCTATCAAAAGATATTCATTTCATTCTTTAATCTATTCGATGCTGTCCCATTTTGGAAACGGTTGCTGATCCCAACCGTTGGTGATATACATTCGATACACTCAAGCGAAATGAGTGGTCGATCATGAGTGGCCGGGTTGCAAGATGTTCTTGTTGAACCCAGTGTATTCCTCTCTAGAGGTACACTATCGGAAGGTGGTTCCATACCTTGTCATAGTTGGAAATCCATTATCCAATAACTGCTCGCGGTTTGGATTGTATACTATATATGTAGAACGTGAGATGAAAGCGTTTCTACTAGATGATTATTTAGTTGTGGTTGATAGACATTATTATAATATCAAAAGAGTTTTGATATAAAGTTTATCTTTTCTTTCAAATTTTTTTTGAAAGTTTAATCAAATTGATTTGGATTCTCATAAGGGAAAAGACCGTTCCGTTATACGGCGTGGTCTTATGAGATATCGTTTAATCGCTCAAACTGTTTTAAACTGTTTTACTCACACCAGTAACATGACTGACCTAGAGTTTATTTTGTTTTGTTTTCCCTAAACTCTTGGGTTCCCAATTTTGTATGGGTAGTCAAGTAGTCAGGATTTTACAGATATACTTGGTGAGCTTCGAGCAGGAGGCTTCAGGATAATATAGCTATTGTTATTTCCGCTGTGTTGTAAGGGTTATACTCGGATAATGTTAATGTATACATATACTGATTTTATTTCAAAGATATGTATCTATTATATATTGTTCGTTCCGCTGTGAGATTCGTTGTTACTCTGATGATGATGTATGTTCTTCTTCTTCTTCTTTTCTAAGTTTCTATCTTATCTATTCTCACCCTCTAATTTCTTTCATGGACTATCCGCTGTTTCCGATGCTTGTATAGTCGACATGGTGTGGTATGCCGATATCTAGGATTGCAAATTCCCCAGGTCGTTACAGCCGAACTTTATGTTTATTCTTCCGATTTATTATATATTTTTATTTAAATACTTCAAAATTATTTTTGATAATTTTTCTTAAGCTTTGTTGTGTTTATGATATACATTTACTATGTTTAAATTATACCATAAAGTTTCAATTCATTATATATAGTTTTATATTTTCAAAACAATTTTTTAAACAAACTATTTTTCAAATACTCTATGAGTACGTTGACATGGGCATATCATGTATGTCGACATAATTACTAGTATTTTCAAAATTCCAATTTGAAGTGAAGTGTCTATCAGCCATAACTATTCATGAATAGCTACTTTCCTTCACCCTTATAAATAGTCATATTATAGAAATGAAATTACAATAGAAAACTCATATTTTCTTCACTCCTTTCTCTCTCCTCTCTCATTTTCTAAGAAATTTACACTTATAATCTATTGGTTTTTCAAATCGAGTCAAGTTAGTTTAACTCTGATTTGATTCTATATTAAACTCTTGCCTTCCTATTAAGTTCAAAGTGCAATTATGAGTTATAGGAGAAATTGTAATCAAGATCGAAAGATCCAAGTATGCATTCTTTGAAAAATCAATATCGAACAACTTATAAGGTTATGACTTGGTGGGCTTAAATCAAGTTGGGTTTGATTGTGCCCGAAAAAGCAATTGAGAGTGACTCGTTTGCTCGGAGATCAGGTTGGTTATGCTCAGAGGTCGAGATTCTAGAGGGTGTCTTCTTGTAGCCTTGAAATCAGAATTGTAATTGAATTGATAATGATTGAAGGGCATGACTGAATGTAGGGTATCTCCGAACTAGTATAAAATTCAGTTTCCTCTTTTCTTTTAATTTTACTTGTTGGTTTTTTCTTTGATATATTCTGTGATCATTAAGTATATACTCAAAACATAATTCAAAATGATTTATAAAAAAAAATCATAAATTTAAGTAAACATTATTCAGTTTCCCCCTATAATGTTAATCTATCCTTAAGATCCTCAATCCACATCACTCTCATTTGATATCAGAGCTTTGATTTTCGAAAGTTTCATAATCTGATTTTTTAAAAAGTTTTAAATGGTTACCAACACTAGTAATATCAACATTATCACTAATAAATTTGCAGAAGGACAATCTACTACTAGCCTGCCAGCCTGCCACTTTTTAATGTTAGTAATTACACTTAATTAGCAAGTAGGATGAAAATATATTTGCAGTCAATAAGATTGGATATTTGGAATGTTATATAAGTTGAGTATATTGAACCTAAGACTAATCATGCATAGTGGAGTGGTGATAAAAAAATAGTTGCACAATGTAATTCCAGTACCATGAATATATTATTATGTTACATTAGTTTGAAATGCATTTAATAAAGTATTAGTTTGTAAGTTTGCACATGAAATTTGGAGAACTTTGCAGGTTACACATGGAGGCACTAGTAAAGCCAAACAACTTAAGATCTCCATGTTAACCAGTCAGTTTCAGTTATTTCAACGAGTCTGAATGAATCGATATCAGACATGTATAGTAGATTTCATGATATAGTATAAGCTCTTATTGCATTGGGTAAAAAGCTCTGGAGAAGATCAAGTTACAAAAATCTTAATTTCACTTACTTCTGATTAGAATCAAAAGACTCTAGTGATCAAAGAGGCTAATGATACCACTCTGAAAATTGAAGAGTTAATTGGGAGTTTAATGTTTTTTTAAAGAAAAAATATAGGGAAGGAGAGAAAGCAAAAAAGTACAGAGGAAATGGTAACATTTAATGCAGTAGCAGATGGATCTGATTCAAAAATAACGACGGAGAGAATGCATTAATGACAAGAAACTTCAGAAAATTCTCAAAATACAGAAAGTTGAATCATTTTAAAAGAGACGACGACAAAAGTAAAGGAAATGAAAATGGTAGTAAAACTTACATTAGATGCTACAACTGTGATAAATCAGGATTTGTGAAACAATTTAGTCCGTATCTTGACAAACATAAATCAACGTCGAACACTGATTCATCCAGAAAAAGGGCCTACACAGTAAAATTATATGATTTTGATTCAAACACATCTTCATGTGATGGCGATTCAAACAAGAAATGGCTAATATGTTGTGACGACCCCAAAACCCCGTACTGTGGTGTTAAGGGTAATCTTTGGAATATAACACAGAAATAGATAATAGCAGAATAGAAATAAATAAATACACCAGACAATGCACAATAGAATATACTGGATAAACGTAATCATCAGAGTTACACAGTATACAGGATCATACTTAGTACAAATACAGTTCAGCTATACATAAATGTCTACAGCGGAAAACAAACATAATATGTACAACAGGAGCTGAACAACATAAAAAGAGATAAATGATAGAATCCATCTTCATTTCCAGCTATCCAGAAAAAGCCTGCTAAAACCTGAAACAAGGATGCCCGTGTAGAAAAAGGGGCACCGGAGTTTGCAAGTGAAACAAACTACGAGTCAGTCATGGGACTGGTATGAGAAATCTACTTAACACATTATATAATTTGGCTAATCACAGGACCGCGCCACTTTCGCAGAACGGGTTTTCTCCATTGGATTGCCAGTGCTTTAAAACAAATAATTCTTTTAAACATCGCAATGCTTTTTATAAAAATGAAGCCAATATAAGACTCACTTCCCATCACACAATGCAACGCAAACCGGAGGATAGAGTTTTTACCTTATAACGGCCAAAATATGCTTGATACGAATAAAACAAAGGAATTTGATATTATTACTATTGTTTATATGTTTCAAAAACAATTTCAAATCATCAGTATCAATCATAGATGGCATTAATGCCCCATACCACTATGTCGCCATATATAGGTATACAATCAAAACCGCACGATGTCGTATTTGGAAATTGGATTTCCGTCATGAAACAAGGCAAAAGATAGTCCTTACCGAATTAGAGACTCTCTAGCCCGAGCCTCAGGAACAGCCGCAACTGCACCTTGGATCGTCAGGGCTGGTCCACACGGAGTGGATTATAATGCCTAAACAATGCGTTTCCCCGCCCTATGGGGCATAAGTGAGTCAACGAATGACTCCATTGGTCCCGGATCGACCGATATTTCTGAGGCGCCTTGCAACAGCAACAACCACATAGGTGAAAATAGTATAAATGTTAGCCAGTTTAAGCACTGACACCACCTCTAGCTAGAAAGAAACGCACGTCCCCCCTGAGGTCCTCTCCCGTTTCTGGTTCATACCGGGGTGTGAGGCTCGCGAATTAACGTTATACACAAAGCTATGCCACACAAGCAGTGCTTTGATCATCAACCACAAGACTTTGCTTTTCAATAGAAGCCCTGATCACTGCATCTTAGCATGCCACATAGGCAATTCACACCATGCAACTGATGGCTATCAATCACACAGAACGAATTCCAATGTCAGACACACAGTCCATTTACAAGTCCGTTCTGGGTCTGAACGAAACCGGAGGCACTATATACCTCGCATACCCATCGATCTCCACGTACGTCTGGACGATCACCACTCATTATCCATATTTCGGGATGCCTCCCAATTAGGACATCAGTTACCATCCAAACGAGGTGAAGATCTCCGGTCTTCGACCACCGTCTTCCTCTTCGATTTCTTATCGTCGATTTAGTTATTCAAAATGGGATAAACCTGGTCTTTCTGAGCAACTTGCGTATATAATAAACAAGTGCTACACAAATACAACATACGCATCATTTCAATTCATCAGTCACCAACCGTAAATCAGTAAGAGAACGATTTCCCAAATATTAACCCCGAAGGCCGAAACCAACATCAGATCAAAATCCAGGAAACTATTCGACTTAGCTAACCTTCAGTTAGTTTCTAAATTTCACATTCCATATCACTTATAATATTTTATAACGATTTATCACTATTTTTATTTATTTTAAAATAGCCAATTTATTCTAACGACGCTTCGGGCCATAACGCGACCGTGGCGCTGTTTTTCTTCAAATTTGATTTACACATATCTGAAAATCTAACCATTGGATCTTCACAAAATTTACATCATTAGAAAGATCTTTTCAAAACGAATACAACGGTTCCAGTTTTGGGAAAATCCGACGGTCGGATCTCCCGGTACAATCGTTTGAAATTTCAACTTCAAAATACGAACTGCAGCATCGTTATTCGATTTAATTTAATTATATATATATATAATCGATTCTGGCACTGTTTTTCTTCAGATTTGAATTAAACATTCCAGACAATCCAACCGTTGGATCTTTACAAACTTGGTGTCGTTGGAAGGATATTTCCAAAGCGAACCCAACGGTTTCGGTTTCGGGAAAATCCGATGGTCGGATCTCCCGCACTAATCGTTTGAAATCACGGTTTCAAAATATGAACCACAGCTTCGTTATTCGATTTATTTTAATTATATTTTTATATATATAAGTATAATCGATTCTTCGATTTCAAAACAATATTCTTTTCATATCTATGATAAAAATGATATTTTTATCCAACTGACTTCTATTTCAACACTTTACTATTTTTAACAATTCATGTATATAATAAAAATGTGATTTTTAATGTAAAACAATTTATTTCAAAACACGACTATTTTATATAGTTAATATAGATGATAAAAATACGATTTTTATTATAAAACAATTTCTTTCAAAACACGACTATTTATATAGTTCATATAGATGATCAAAATACGATTTTTATTATAAAACAATTTCTTTCAAAACACGACTATTTTATATAGTTCATATAGATGATAAAAGTACGATTTTTATTATAAAACAATTTATTTCAAACACAAATACCATTCAACACATGAATTTCTATTCAACGAATGAATTTATATTCAACACATGAATGGTTTCAACATATGAAAATAATTTCAACAAATGAAAATAATTCTAACACATGAATATTTCAGAAAATTTCGGCAGTATAACGACAGGGTAGTTAAAACCGGGGCCGTCCCTAGTACGGCTCCTCGCTCTACCTTAAAGCCTCGCAGCTTTTGACAATGGGGATTTCATGCATCTAGTTCGCACGCAGGCGGCATGTATATTTTTTTCATTTCCACAAACTAATCCAATGTGGTTTCAACCAAATAATTCTCAACCACAAATGGGTATTTTTCAACCACAATCAATCAATTTCCACCACAAACAATTCTAATCAAACATTCGTAATCAACCAATTTTCACACCAATCACAACCAATAAATATCGTCCATGGTTTGTGGATGAGGGGCGTATATATATATATAAGCATTTCACTTCTATTTCAACACATATATAATTTTTACAATGCATATATAACTTATATATCGAACGTACAACTTATACAACGCTTATACAAGAGGTGTACAACGCTTATATAACTCATACATCGACTATGTAATTTATACATCGTCGTTTTCCATATTGTTTATAATTTAGAAATCTAACATTGGGTTCCACTCCACCAAAAATAGCAGAAGGATCAGAAAAATATGCGGTCTCTTCTAGAATGTAGAAGACGTCAACACGAGTCCACTGTCTCTTATTTCACTGAATTTCGTCAAAAAACGAAAAAGATATGATTTTTACAGTGGAATCAAAAACAGTAGCGCTTTAAACTGCTATAATATAGTTTAAAATAATTTAAACCATTACCTCACTGATTTGTTCAAAACTAGGACTTCATTCTTCTTGAAATCCGCGCCACTATACGACGATCGGCCTGTGCCACCTTGAAGGGCTAGGAGAGGCGCCTCCAGGGGGTACCACCGCTCTGAACTCGATTTGGCGGAGGAGGCGAATTTTGGCCTCGAACGGCGTGACTTTCTGGCCCTGGATCTCGACGGAGAAGCAACGAGGGAGGGCGAGGTTAGGTCGGATTTGAAGGTGGTGGAGAGGGCTACAAAATTCTCCAAAGGGGCACTAGGGTTTCGTTGAGTGGTTGAGGAGAAATCGGAGGGGGAAGTATTGAAGGTCAGCCACCGTTCGTCGAGAGCTGTCAGGGAGAGAGAAAAACACTTGGACCAATGATATTTTTTTATATTTATAAATTTTAAAAATCCGAAAATGCCCCTTGTCACACACGAACACCAATTCAAACCCAACGACTATCGTCCCTAGCTAAATACCCCTATTCCGAACACAATGGGATATGTTTCGTAGGCCCATTCGACTGTTTCAGTCAGTTTTTCTTCAGATTAAAATATAAAACATTCAATATTTAATTTGAGCATACATTTTAATTTGCCAGGGCCACAAACTGATTCGAAAAATTCCAGAAAAATAAATCTAGCTATGTTTTGACGATACGGTCCCAACAAAACTAGTTTCGTCGAATTCTGAGACCGTTTGAAAAATGGCACATTTCTGGTCGATCCAATTTAATAGAAATCGACCAAACACATTTTCCTTTGCCTCCCTCACATACTAGCTTAAAAAATTATGAAATTTGAAACCTAGTAATAGTTTAACATCCCGGATCCAACAAAAGTGGTTTCGTCGAATTCCGAGATCATTTGCAAAATGGTCATTTTCACGGGCTATATAAACTCTATAGCGACCTTTCTGAAAATTCATTTGGCCATAAATTTTTCTTCCCGCTATGAAACTTTGATTTTCCAAATTCGTTAGAAAGATATTCACTAACAGATTTAAATATTTTTGGTTTCACTCAAATCCGTTTTGTTTTGCACCGGGTACAGTCAGGCAAAGTTTGAATTCAAATTTTGAAACTACCGCGCCATTTCAGGACTTGTTTATAATTAGAAATAATTATATTCATTTTCAATGTCGATTCAAACTTACTTTTCATTGCTATTATTTAAAATATCTATTTTAAATATTTAAAATCTACTAAAATAGCCAATTTAAAATTTTTAAATTGGTTCAGATTTTCCGGGTCGTTATAATCTCCTCCACTTAAAACTTTTCGTCCCCGAAAAGGAACAAAGTCGAAAGTGGTTTGATTAATCAACTCTACGTTCAATCTGGCTTCCATTCTCCAACTTTTCAGTTTCTGAGAATTTTCAAATTCTTCAAAAAATTTGGCTAACACCTGGATTTTTCGAAAAAATTCGCTATGACCTCCTTTGTACGGGGAGGGGTTTGGAAATTTATCGGGCCGTATTAGGTACCCAATAAATCCTATAAAGCATACACATATTTATAGTGATATATTTTGGTGTTTACATGGGAGCGTGTATAGATAATAACTCCAGAGAATAAATTCTCGTCACCCTGTCAAAGCCTGAGGGAGTGTGTATTTTAATTGCTCCAGAGAATAAATTCTCGTCACCTCATCCCGTGTGGGAAATAAATAATCCATGTGCCATATCTAATAACTAGAGAGACATGATTATTGTCAACTCCAGACCCGCGTGGGGTTTTTTATTAATCTGGCAATTTATCGTTACATTTTATATGGTCCATATCAGTCATCAGTTCAACCTGTAATATATAGTCATCGCCATACAAGCCTCTCGCTCATATGGTAAATCTTCAACCTCGTCACACAAGCTACAAATGCTTATGTGGTATATGATGAAGTATGCTTATCTTCAAGAAGTATGCCATATAGTGTAGTTCAAAATTAATTGTTACTATCATATGGCGACATTTATTATTTCACACAGAACAACCAGCACTCCGCATCCAATGGCATTCATAGGAGTTGATATAATAATATTTCGCATCCAACTCATTAAGGTTTACCTATTTGTCGGGCACACAAATAATTTCTTTACTCAACAGCTAATCCATTTACCTGTTGAAACATATATATGCATATGTATATATTTCTATCTATTTTAAATCAGTTCAATGTGTGATTTAATCGAATAAATTCTACCATTCATTCACTTATTAATTAAATTAACTATCGTTTTAATAATTTAATTAATCAAATCTACTATCACACAACTCAAACAACAAGCAATTTGTTTTTAACTTTTCAAAAATATACCTTTTTACATATTCAAAAATTATATTTCTAAAACCAGACTATATATAATCACAAATACGTTATTTATAAACATATAACTCTCGACTCGTTCTGGGGCGCTTCTAACCCCATCTCTAACGAGTTATTCTGATTCTGCTATACTCATATTGGGATATTGCTGATCCTATATGTAATGAGTTATTCGTCCTAGAACACTACTGGTTCTATCTCTGACGAGTTCGTTAATGTGTTATATACCAGAGCTAAGCTTAACCAAAGCTCTGATACCACGTTGTGACGACCCCAAAACCCCGTACTGCGGTGTTACGGGTAATGTTTGGAATATAACACAGAAACAAATAATAGCAGAATAGAAATAAATAAATACACCAGACAATGCACAATAGAATATACTGGATAAACGTAATCATTAGAGTTACACAGTATACAGGATCATACTAATACAAATACAGTTCAGCTATACATAAATGTCTACAGCAGAAAACAAACATAATATGTACAATAGGAGCAGAACAACATAAAAAGAGATAAATGATAGAATCCATCTTCAGCTCCAGCTATCCAGAAAAAGCCTGCTAAAACCTGAACACAAGGCTTCCCATGTAGAAAATGGGGCACCCGAGTTTGCAAGTGAAACAAACTACGAGTCAGTCATGGGACTGGTATGAGAAATCTACTTAACACATTATATAATTTGGCTAATCACAGGACCCCGCCACTTTCACGGAACGAGTTTTCTCCATTGGATTGCCAGTGCTTTAAAACAAATAATTCTTTTAAACATCGTAATGCTTTTTACAAAAATGAAGCCATTATAAGACTCAGTTCCCATCACACAATGCAACACAAACCGGAGGATAGAGTTTTTACCTTATAACGGCCAAAATATGCTTGATTCGAATAAAACAAAGGAATTTAATATTATTACTAGTGTTTATATGTTTCAAAAACAATTTCAAATCATCATTATCAATCATAGACGGCATTAATGCCCCATACCACTATGTCGCCATATATAGGTATACAATCAAAACCGCACGATGTCGTACTTGGAAATTGGATTTCCGTCATGAACCAAGGCAAAAGATAGTCCTTACCGAACTAGAGACTCTCTAGCTCGAGCCTCAGGAACAGCCGCAACTGCACCTTGGATCGTCCGGGCCGGTCGACACAAAGTGGATTATAATGCCTGAACAATGCGTTTCCCCACCCTATGGGGCGTAAATGAGCCAACAAATGACTCCATCGGTCCCGGATCGACCGATATTTCCGAGGTGCCTCGCAACAACAACAACCACGCAGGTGAAAATAATATAAATGTCAGCTAGTTTAAGCACTGACACCACCTCTAACTAGAAAGAAACGCACGTCCCCCCTGAGGTCCCCTCCCGTTTCTGGTTCATACCGGGGTGTGAGGCTCGCGAATTAACGTTATACACAAAGCTACGCCACACAGGCGGTGCTTTGATCATCAACCACAAGACTTTGCTTTTCAACAGAAGCCCTGATCATTGCATCTTAGCGTGCCACACATGCAATTCATACCATGCAACTGATGGCTATCAATCACACAGAATGAATTCCAATGTCAGAAACACAGTCAATTTACAAGTCCGTTCTGGGTCTGAACGAAACCGGAGGCACTATGTACCTCACATACCCATCGATCTCCACGTACGTCTGGATGATCACCACTCATTATCCATATTTCGGGATGCCTCCCAATCAAGACATCAGTTACCATCCAAACGAGGTGAAGATCTCCGGTCTCCGACCACCGTCTTCCTCTTCGATTTCTTATCGTCGATTCAGTTATTCAGAATGGGATAAACCCGGTCTTTCTGAGCAACTCGCGTATATAATAAACAAGTGCTATACAAACACAACATACGCATCATTTCAATTCATCAGTCACTAACCGTAAATCAGTAAGAGAACGATTTCCCAAATATTAACCCCGAAGGCCGAACCCAACATCAGATCAAAATCCAGGAAACCATTCGACTTGGCAAACCTTCAGTTAGTTTCTAAATTTCACATTCCATATCGTTTATAATATTTTATAATGATTTATCGCTATTTTTATTTACTTTAAAATAGCCAATTTATTCAAACGACGCTTCGGGCCATAACGCGGCCGTGGCGCTGTTTTTCTTTAGATTTGATTTACACATATCTGAAAATCTAACCGTTGGATCTTCATAAAATTTACATCATTAGAAAGATCTTTTCAAAACGAATCCAACGGTTCCAATTTTGGGAAAATCCGACGGTCGGATCTCCCGGTACAATCGTTTGAAATTTCGATTTCAAAATACGAACTGCAGCATCGTTATTCGATTAAATTTAATTATATTTATATATATATAAATATAATCGATTCAGGCGCTGTTTTTCTTCAGATTTGAATTAAACATTCCAGACAATCCAACCGTTGGATCTTTACAAAGTTGGTGTCGTTGGAAAGATATTTCCAAAGCGAACCCAACGGTTTCGGTTTCGGGAAAATCCGATGGTCGGATCTCCCGCACTAATCGTTTGAAATCACGGTTTCAAAATACGAACAACAGCTTCGTTATTCGATTTATTTTAATTATATATATAAGTATAATCGATTCTTCGATTTCAAAACCTTATTCTTTTCATATCTATGATAAAAATGATATTTTTATCCAACTGACTTCTATTTCAACACTTCACTATTTTTAACAATTCATGTATATAATAAAAATGTGATTTTTAATGTAAAACAATTTATTTCAAAACACGACTATTTTATATTGTTCATATAGATGATAAAAATATGATTTTTATTATAGAACAATTTCTTTCAAAACACGACTATTTTATATAGTTCATATAGATGATCAAAATACGATTTTATTATAAAACAATTCCTTTCAAAACACGACTATTTTATATAGTTCATATAGATGATAGAAATACGATTTTCATTACAAAACAATTTATTTCAAACACCTATACCATTCAACACATGAATTTCTATTCAACGAATGAATTTCTATTCAACGAATGAATTTCTATTCAACACATGAACGGTTTCAACATATGAAAATAATTTCAACAAAAGAAAATAATTCTAACACATGAATATTTCAGAAAATTTCGGCAGTATAACGACAGGGTAGTTAAAACCGGGGCCGTCCCTAGTACGGCTCCTCGCTCTACCTTAAAGCCTCGCAGCTTTCGACAATGGGGATTTCATGCATCTAGTTCGCACGCAGGCGGCATGTATATTTTTTCCATCTCCACAAACTAATCCTATGTGGTTTCAACCAAATGATTCTCAACCACAAACGGGTATTTTTCAACCACAATCAAACAATTTCCACCACAAACAATTCTAATCAACCATTCGTAATCAACCTATTTTCACACCAATCACAACCAATAAATATCGTCCATGGTTTGTGGATGAGGGGCGTGTATATATATATATAAGCATTTCACTTCTATTTCAACACATATATAATTTTTACAATGCATATATAACTTATATATCGATCGTACAACTTATACAATGCTTATACAAGTGGTGTACAATGCTTATATAACTCATACATCGACTATATAATTTAAACATCGTCGTTTTCCATATCGTTTATAATTTAGAAATCTCACATTGGGTTCCACTCCACCAAAAATACAAGAAGGCTCAGAAAAATATGTGGTCTCTTCTAGAATGTAGAAGACGTCCACACGAGTCCACTATCTCTTGTTTCACTGAATTTCGTCAACAAACGAAAAAGATATGATTTTTACAGTGAAATCAAAAACCGTAGCGCTTTAAACTGCTATAATACAGTTTAAAATAATTTAAACCGTTACCTCACTGATTTGTTCAAAACAAGGTCTTCATTTTTCTTGAAATCCGCGCCACTATACGACGATCGGCCTGTGCCACCTTGAAGGGCTAGGAGAGGCGCCTCCAGGGGGTACCACCGCTCTGAACTCGATTTGGCGGAGGAGGCGAATTTTGGCCTCGAACGGCGTGACTTTCTGGCCCTGGATCTCGACGGAGAAGCAACGAGGGAGGGCGAGGTTAGGTCGGATTTGAAGGTGGTGGAGAGGGCTACAAAATTCTCCAAAGGGGCACTAGGGTTTCGTTGAGTGGTTGAGGAGAAATCGGAGGGGGAAGTATTGAAGGTCAGCCACCGTTCGTCGAGAGCTGTCAGGGAGAGAGAAAAACACTTGGACCAATGATATTTTTTTATATTTATAAATTTTAAAAATCCGAAAATGCCCCTTGTCACACACGAACACCAATTCAAACCCAACGACTATCGTCCCTAGCTAAATACCCCTATTCCGAACACAATGGGATATGTTTCGTAGGCCCATTCGACTGTTTCAGTCAGTTTTTCTTCAGATTAAAATATAAAACATTCAATATTTAATTTGAGCATACATTTTAATTTGCCAGGGCCACAAACTGATTCGAAAAATTCCAGAAAAATAAATCTAGCTATGTTTTGACGATACGGTCCCAACAAAACTAGTTTCGTCGAATTCTGAGACCGTTTGAAAAATGGCACATTTCTGGTCGATCCAATTTAATAGAAATCGACCAAACACATTTTCCTTTGCCTCCCTCACATACTAGCTTAAAAAATTATGAAATTTGAAACCTAGTAATAGTTTAACATCCCGGATCCAACAAAAGTGGTTTCGTCGAATTCCGAGATCATTTGCAAAATGGTCATTTTCACGGGCTATATAAACTCTATAGCGACCTTTCTGAAAATTCATTTGGCCATAAATTTTTCTTCCCGCTATGAAACTTTGATTTTCCAAATTCGTTAGAAAGATATTCACTAACAGATTTAAATATTTTTGGTTTCACTCAAATCCGTTTTGTTTTGCACCGGGTACAGTCAGGCAAAGTTTGAATTCAAATTTTGAAACTACCGCGCCATTTCAGGACTTGTTTATAATTAGAAATAATTATATTCATTTTCAATGTCGATTCAAACTTACTTTTCATTGCTATTATTTAAAATATCTATTTTAAATATTTAAAATCTACTAAAATAGCCAATTTAAAATTTTTAAATTGGTTCAGATTTTCCGGGTCGTTATAATCTCCTCCACTTAAAACTTTTCGTCCCCGAAAAGGAACAAAGTCGAAAGTGGTTTGATTAATCAACTCTACGTTCAATCTGGCTTCCATTCTCCAACTTTTCAGTTTCTGAGAATTTTCAAATTCTTCAAAAAATTTGGCTAACACCTGGATTTTTCGAAAAAATTCGCTATGACCTCCTTTGTACGGGGAGGGGTTTGGAAATTTATCGGGCCGTATTAGGTACCCAATAAATCCTATAAAGCATACACATATTTATAGTGATATATTTTGGTGTTTACATGGGAGCGTGTATAGATAATAACTCCAGAGAATAAATTCTCGTCACCCTGTCAAAGCCTGAGGGAGTGTGTATTTTAATTGCTCCAGAGAATAAATTCTCGTCACCTCATCCCGTGTGGGAAATAAATAATCCATGTGCCATATCTAATAACTAGAGAGACATGATTATTGTCAACTCCAGACCCGCGTGGGGTTTTTATTAATCTGGCAATTTATCGTTACATTTTATATGGTCCATATCAGTCATCAGTTCAACCTGTAATATATAGTCATCGCCATACAAGCCTCTCGCTCATATGGTAAATCTTCAACCTCGTCACACAAGCTACAAATGCTTATGTGGTATATGATGAAGTATGCTTATCTTCAAGAAGTATGCCATATAGTGTAGTTCAAAATTAATTGTTACTATCATATGGCGACATTTATTATTTCACACAGAACAACCAGCACTCCGCATCCAATGGCATTCATAGGAGTTGATATAATAATATTTCGCATCCAACTCATTAAGGTTTACCTATTTGTCGGGCACACAAATAATTTCTTTACTCAACAGCTAATCCATTTACCTGTTGAAACATATATATGCATATGTATATATTTCTATCTATTTTAAATCAGTTCAATGTGTGATTTAATCGAATAAATTCTACCATTCATTCACTTATTAATTAAATTAACTATCGTTTTAATAATTTAATTAATCAAATCTACTATCACACAACTCAAACAACAAGCAATTTGTTTTTAACTTTTCAAAAATATACCTTTTTACATATTCAAAAATTATATTTCTAAAACCAGACTATATATAATCACAAATACGTTATTTATAAACATATAACTCTCGACTCGTTCTGGGGCGCTTCTAACCCCATCTCTAACGAGTTATTCTGATTCTGCTATACTCATATTGGGATATTGCTGATCCTATATGTAATGAGTTATTCGTCCTAGAACACTACTGGTTCTATCTCTGACGAGTTCGTTAATGTGTTATATACCAGAGCTAAGCTTAACCAAAGCTCTGATACCACGTTGTGACGACCCCAAAACCCCGTACTGCGGTGTTACGGGTAATGTTTGGAATATAACACAGAAACAAATAATAGCAGAATAGAAATAAATAAATACACCAGACAATGCACAATAGAATATACTGGATAAACGTAATCATTAGAGTTACACAGTATACAGGATCATACTAATACAAATACAGTTCAGCTATACATAAATGTCTACAGCAGAAAACAAACATAATATGTACAATAGGAGCAGAACAACATAAAAAGAGATAAATGATAGAATCCATCTTCAGCTCCAGCTATCCAGAAAAAGCCTGCTAAAACCTGAACACAAGGCTTCCCATGTAGAAAATGGGGCACCCGAGTTTGCAAGTGAAACAAACTACGAGTCAGTCATGGGACTGGTATGAGAAATCTACTTAACACATTATATAATTTGGCTAATCACAGGACCCCGCCACTTTCACGGAACGAGTTTTCTCCATTGGATTGCCAGTGCTTTAAAACAAATAATTCTTTTAAACATCGTAATGCTTTTTACAAAAATGAAGCCATTATAAGACTCAGTTCCCATCACACAATGCAACACAAACCGGAGGATAGAGTTTTTACCTTATAACGGCCAAAATATGCTTGATTCGAATAAAACAAAGGAATTTAATATTATTACTAGTGTTTATATGTTTCAAAAACAATTTCAAATCATCATTATCAATCATAGACGGCATTAATGCCCCATACCACTATGTCGCCATATATAGGTATACAATCAAAACCGCACGATGTCGTACTTGGAAATTGGATTTCCGTCATGAACCAAGGCAAAAGATAGTCCTTACCGAACTAGAGACTCTCTAGCTCGAGCCTCAGGAACAGCCGCAACTGCACCTTGGATCGTCCGGGCCGGTCGACACAAAGTGGATTATAATGCCTGAACAATGCGTTTCCCCACCCTATGGGGCGTAAATGAGCCAACAAATGACTCCATCGGTCCCGGATCGACCGATATTTCCGAGGTGCCTCGCAACAACAACAACCACGCAGGTGAAAATAATATAAATGTCAGCTAGTTTAAGCACTGACACCACCTCTAACTAGAAAGAAACGCACGTCCCCCCTGAGGTCCCCTCCCGTTTCTGGTTCATACCGGGGTGTGAGGCTCGCGAATTAACGTTATACACAAAGCTACGCCACACAGGCGGTGCTTTGATCATCAACCACAAGACTTTGCTTTTCAACAGAAGCCCTGATCATTGCATCTTAGCGTGCCACACATGCAATTCATACCATGCAACTGATGGCTATCAATCACACAGAATGAATTCCAATGTCAGAAACACAGTCAATTTACAAGTCCGTTCTGGGTCTGAACGAAACCGGAGGCACTATGTACCTCACATACCCATCGATCTCCACGTACGTCTGGATGATCACCACTCATTATCCATATTTCGGGATGCCTCCCAATCAAGACATCAGTTACCATCCAAACGAGGTGAAGATCTCCGGTCTCCGACCACCGTCTTCCTCTTCGATTTCTTATCGTCGATTCAGTTATTCAGAATGGGATAAACCCGGTCTTTCTGAGCAACTCGCGTATATAATAAACAAGTGCTATACAAACACAACATACGCATCATTTCAATTCATCAGTCACTAACCGTAAATCAGTAAGAGAACGATTTCCCAAATATTAACCCCGAAGGCCGAACCCAACATCAGATCAAAATCCAGGAAACCATTCGACTTGGCAAACCTTCAGTTAGTTTCTAAATTTCACATTCCATATCGTTTATAATATTTTATAATGATTTATCGCTATTTTTATTTACTTTAAAATAGCCAATTTATTCAAACGACGCTTCGGGCCATAACGCGGCCGTGGCGCTGTTTTTCTTTAGATTTGATTTACACATATCTGAAAATCTAACCGTTGGATCTTCATAAAATTTACATCATTAGAAAGATCTTTTCAAAACGAATCCAACGGTTCCAATTTTGGGAAAATCCGACGGTCGGATCTCCCGGTACAATCGTTTGAAATTTCGATTTCAAAATACGAACTGCAGCATCGTTATTCGATTAAATTTAATTATATTTATATATATATAAATATAATCGATTCAGGCGCTGTTTTTCTTCAGATTTGAATTAAACATTCCAGACAATCCAACCGTTGGATCTTTACAAAGTTGGTGTCGTTGGAAAGATATTTCCAAAGCGAACCCAACGGTTTCGGTTTCGGGAAAATCCGATGGTCGGATCTCCCGCACTAATCGTTTGAAATCACGGTTTGAAAATACGAACAACAGCTTCGTTATTCGATTTATTTTAATTATATATATAAGTATAATCGATTCTTCGATTTCAAAACCTTATTCTTTTCATATCTATGATAAAAATGATATTTTTATCCAACTGACTTCTATTTCAACACTTCACTATTTTTAACAATTCATGTATATAATAAAAATGTGATTTTTAATGTAAAACAATTTATTTCAAAACACGACTATTTTATATTGTTCATATAGATGATAAAAATATGATTTTTATTATAGAACAATTTCTTTCAAAACACGACTATTTTATATAGTTCATATAGATGATCAAAATACGATTTTATTATAAAACAATTCCTTTCAAAACACGACTATTTTATATAGTTCATATAGATGATAGAAATACGATTTTCATTATAAAACAATTTATTTCAAACACCTATACCATTCAACACATGAATTTCTATTCAACGAATGAATTTCTATTCAACGAATGAATTTCTATTCAACACATGAACGGTTTCAACATATGAAAATAATTTCAACAAAAGAAAATAATTCTAACACATGAATATTTTAGAAAATTTCGGCAGCATAACGGTAGGGTAGTTAAAACCGGGTCCGTCCCTAGTACGACTCCTCGCTCTACCTTAAAGCCTCGCAGCTTTCGACAATGGGGATTTCATGCATCTAGTTCGCACGCAGGCGGCATGTATATTTTTTCCATCTCCACAAACTAATCCTATGTGGTTTCAACCAAATGATTCTCAACCACAAACGGGTATTTTTCAACCACAATCAAACAATTTCCACCACAAACAATTCTAATCAACCATTCGTAATCAACCTATTTTCACACCAATCACAACCAATAAATATCGTCCATGGTTTGTGGATGAGGGGCGTGTATATATATATATAAGCATTTCACTTCTATTTCAACACATATATAATTTTTACAATGCATATATAACTTATATATCGATCGTACAACTTATACAATGCTTATACAAGTGGTGTACAATGCTTATATAACTCATATATCGACTATATAATTTAAACATCGTCGTTTTCCATATCGTTTATAATTTAGAAATCTCACATTGGGTTCCACTCCACCAAAAATACAAGAAGGCTCAGAAAAATATGTGGTCTCTTCTAGAATGTAGAAGACGTCCACACGAGTCCACTATCTCTTGTTTCACTGAATTTCGTCAACAAACGAAAAAGATATGATTTTTACAGTGAAATCAAAAACCGTAGCGCTTTAAACTGCTATAATACAGTTTAAAATAATTTAAACCGTTACCTCACTGATTTGTTCAAAACAAGGTCTTCATTTTTCTTGAAATCCGCGCCACTATACGACGATCGGCATGTGCCACCTTAAAGGGCTAGGAGAGGCGCCTCCAGGGGGTATCACCGCTCTGAACTCGATTTGGCGGAGGAGGCAAATTTTGGCCTCGAATGGCGCGACTTTCTGGCCCTGGATCTCGACGGAGAAGCAACGAGGGAGGGCGAGGTTAGGTCGGATTTGAAGGTGGTGGAGAGGGCTACAAAATTCTCCAAAAGGGCACTGCGTTTCGTTGAGTGGTTGAGGAGAAATCGGAGGGGGAAGTTTTGAAGGTCAGCCGCCGTTCGTCGAGAGCTGTCGAGGAGAGAGAAAAACACTTGGACCAATGATTTTTTTTTATATATATAAATTTTAAAAATCCGAAAATGCCCCTTGTCACACACGAACACCAATTCAAACACAACGACTGTCATACCTAGCTAAATACCCCATTCCGAACACAATGGGATATGTTTCATAGGCCCTTTCGATTGTTTCAGTCAGTTTTTCTTCAGATTAAAATATAAAACATTCAATATTTAATTTGAACATACATTTCAATTTGCCAGGGCCACAAACTGATTCGAAAAATTCCAGAAAAATAAATCTAGCTATGTTTTGACGATACGGTCCCAACAAAACTAGTTTCTTCGAACTCTGAGACCGTTTGAAAAATGGCTCATTTCTGGTCGATCCAATTTAATAGAAATCGACCAAACACATTTTCCTTTGCCACGCTCACGTACTAGCTTCAAAAATTATGGAATTGGAAACCTAGCAATAGTTTAACATCCCGGATCCAACAAAAGTGGTTTCATCGAATTCCGAGGTCGTTTGCAAAATGGCCTTTTTCACGGGCTATATAAACTCTATAGCGACCTTTCTGAAAATTCATTTGGCCATAACTTTTTCTTCCCGCAATGAAACTTTGATTTTTCAGATTCGTTAGAAAGTTATTCACTAACAGATTTAAATAATTTTGGTTTCACTCAAATCCGTTTTGTTTTGCACCGGGTACAGTCAGGCAAAGTTTGAATTCAAATTTTGAAACTACTGCGCCATTTCAGGCCTTGTTTATAATTATAAATAATTATATTCATTTTCAATGTCGATTCAAACTTACTTTTCATTGCTATTATTTAAAATATTTATTTTAAATATTTAAAATCCACTGAAATAGCCAATTTAAAAATTTTAAATTGGTTCAGATTTTCCGGGTCGTTACATATGTGCTTCACAGCAGTACCTAATTCAAACAGAAACAGAAACCGAATCTAAAATAGGTACGTGTTTACATGAGTTTTTAATTTTTATTGATTGCTTTGGTTGTTTGATTGTTTTGTTTTTTAGTTGCTATGATTTGAATATTTAAACTTCAAATTGACGTAACTGGAGATCCGACCATCAGATTCTCCTGAAACCTGAAATGTTTGGTCCGTATTGAAAAAAGATTTTCGATGAAATAAGAAGTTTTGAAATCCAATGGTTTGATTTTAAATTACATCCAAATCGATTTTGAAAAACGGCCACTATGGTATGGATGCATCTTAGTGGCCAATATTGGAAACTAACTATGAAGGCCTTAATAAAATTAATAAAAATATGAATAAATCATGTTAAATTGTAATAAATGATTTAGAAAGATTTATGGATGAAATATTCTAAGTTCGAACAGATAAAGGATATTTTTATTTGAATGAGCTAGTTAACAACTGGAGTAAAGAACTAAAAGGAATACGCGATGATTCCTGAGAGTATAGTTTAGTATCATCCTTGAGATCTAATTGGTAATTATTCCATTAAACGAGGGGTGGAAAGAACTAAAAGGACATCAGATATTTGACTAAGATCAAACGATGTTTTTTGGAGTTAGATAATCCAATGGTTTTAAATGCCATATTGGATTGAGAAGGGTTTTAATATAACGAAAGTTTTCCAACATACAAATTGGAAAGGATTTAAGTGGAAATAATCTTCGAATATTTTCATATTAGATTCCGTGATTATACAGGTATCATTGAGGAATTTGGAAGATATAAATATCGTTATTCCCAAAATGGTATTTGTTGGTTTTAGAATTTGGTATTGAATATAAGTCAACACGATTTTATTCAAAGCCTTGTAATTAATATCAAATTGGATTTTAGGTTTATTGTGAATGGTAGCTTTAATAATATTGTTCTTAAACCCAGTTGAGAAGAAAATAAATCTTTCAATTAAGATTTAAGGAAGTTTTCCAGTTTAATTAATTAAATTGGAATTGAATGGAATTCAGTTTAATAATAATTGAGATGAGCTTCTGTGAAGGAAGACCATTACTATTTATGGAATTTAAAAGGGTTTGTTGTTATTCCACTTATAATATTAGGCTGATACGGAAATTTACATTGATTACGATTAACCTGATTTTCGTGAAGGTTCCATATTAAAATGAAAATGATTTCGAGGTATATCATGAGCGATGTGTTAAATGACATTTGTTCTTTAATCCAGTTAAAGACAGGATTAATTCCTAAAGTTGTGTAATCATTAAATAATGATTTTTAAGATTAAAACTAGGTTGGAGTTTTAAAGAATCTTTAATTAGATTGGAATGTGAATGGAGTAATTAGATTTAACTAATTCGAGAAATGTTCAAGACGGAGTACCACCAGTTTTACTCCACACGATAATTGAATCTTTAATGAGATTTCGAGCTTTAAATGGTAATTAAATTTACCAATAACACAATGAGTGTTAGATATGGAGTACTACCGATTTTGTTCCATGGGATGAATAAGTTGGGATTGGGATAATAAAATGAATGATTTCTTTGGTGAGGCTCGTTAATCCTGACAAGGCGTGTAGACCTTAATTTGGTTTAAGATAGTGAAAAGATATTATAAAATCTTTTGCAATGTTTTTCATAGGAAATATTTAAACAAAAATTTTAAATGAAGAAAATCTTCGATAGGATTCGTGGGAATAATTCTTCGTATAAATAATATTTGAATAAAAGAATATTCTGGATTGGAATGAGGCGTATGATGTGTTTATATACCATTTGAGTATAAGATGCACGAGTTATTCGAAAAGACTGAGTTTAAATCATTTTGAATAATTGTAACAACGATTAAAAGACGAAGATATGAAGATGGGGGTTGAAGACCAGAGATCTTCACATCGTTGGGATGATTGTTAATGTCTCGATTGGGATGTACACCCAAGGCGAGGTAATAAGTGGTGGTCGTCCGGACGTACTTAGAGATCGACCGGATATGCGAGGACCTCTCTCCTGTATTGGACATATGGGATGAGGAATAAGGTGCCTCCGGTTTCGTTGAGACCTAGAATGGACTTGCAAATTGATTGTATGTCTAACATTGTACTTTATGCTATATTTAGTGATCTCTGTTTTATATATATTTGTTTGGTGGCGGATAATCTATTCTCTTTCTTAACACCCTTCTCTAAGGCATATGAGCATAAAGGTTATATATTGTTGGAAATCAATGGTATGGTATGGATTGATAATGTCGCATGCTGAGATTTATAGATCAAAGCTTTTGTTGAAAAGTAGAGCTTAGTGGATGATGATCAGAGCATAGCTTATATAGCTTAGCTTTGTGTATGGGGTTAATTCATGAGCTTTACACCTTGGTATGATTCAAAAACGGGATGAAGGACAGCAGGGAGGACATGCGTTTCTTTCTAGCTAGAAGTGGTGCCATGGTATGGAGCCTAAACATTTTACTTATGTGGATATTGGAAAGTGAGGTACCTCAGATATGGCCGCACAAAGCCAAGATGGTCGACGTATTGATCAAGGGTCTTATAGGACCGAGAAATGTATTGTTCAAGTGATGTTAATCAACGACATACTGCTGACCGACCTTGACGCTCCTAAGTGTTACATATGTGTAGTCCTGGACATTTTGCTAGAGATGGTCCGAATTCGTTAAGGAGAGATCCCTTGCCTCTGCTCATGATGGAAACCCAAATTCTAATACGCGACTTTATGGTTTTAGTTGTAAACCTGTATGGCAATGTAGTGGGATGGAGTACTATGTCATCTAAGATTGATACATTTATTTTTGAAATTGTCGTATGCACTATGCAGTAATAATAATAAAAGATAAAGTTCATGTATCACGCATGTTTGGCTATTATAAGGTAAAACTCTATCCTCCGGCTTGCGCTTACATTTTCTGATGGTACCTAAGCCTTATTATAGCTTCATTTTTCTTTTTAACATTGTGTTGTTTATTTTAAATATTGGTAACCATATGGAGAAAACCCGTTCTGTGTTGTACGGCGTGGTCCCATGACTTACCTAACTTTAAATTAAGTTAATAACTGCTTTAGTTCTCGCACTAGTCCCATGACTGACTTGGAGTTTATTGTTTCCCACCTAAACTCTGGGTACCCATATTTTCCACACGGGAAGCTAGTGGCTCTCTTTTGCAGATATTTCTTTAGTAGGATCCTGGATTATGGCTGGAGCTGTGTTCTGGACTATTTTGCAGTCTTCCGCTAATTATATTTATGTATTTAAAAATTACGCTTTTTTTTAATTTATTCTTTGATATTTTTCCACTGTGTATCTTTTATTCGTACTCTGATATTGTTGTACTCTGATGTAAATTGTCGTAATAGCAATGAAAATTTCTCTTGTTCTGTGTTCCAATGTGTCGTGTTCTCATAACAATCCAAGCTTTTCTGTCTTTTTGGATAGGACCTGTGTGGCTTATGGTCGGTTCGAAGGCCAGGAAATTCAGGTTGTTACACGATTATTTGCTCTTGCTTTATCTAAACATATATAATTTCAAAATTTAAATCGAGCACTAGTTAAATCAAAATGAGTAAATAATCTTACCTTCTCTAACATGATATTTTGGGGAACAAGATAAATAAGTGGGATTTTCATACTTTACACTTTCCCTATTATGTTAATCGAATCTTTGATTACTTCTTTTCTTTCTTTCTTTTTTGGCAAGGTTGGGTTCTTTTATTTCTTTTCTTTCTTTCTTTCTTTCTTTCTTTTTATTTCGATTTAGAATCTTCCATTATCACCTCTTATAATCCTTCACAATTTTTTATTTCCATTTAGAATCTTCCATTATCACCTCTTATAATCCTTCACATCGCTATCACCTCGTCATTCTTTCATTCATTCTTCTCCTTTGTATCTAAAAGCCCGCTCAATTAAAAAAATTGAAACATGTAGCATCCTGACCACTGACTTGCCCTCCCCGATGCCTCTGCACTTCCTCGTCACACTCACCATCTCCGAACATCAACCTACCAAGAAAGCATCTCCTACTTTACCTTGCTCCACTCATGTTAGCCCTCCGCCCCTCTCCTTTTCCCCTATGGTCGACCCAGCCTCCTCAACCAACATCCCAACGTCCGCCCCACTTAGCACCACCATGCCTCAGGCCGCAAGCTCCCTCCTCTTTGACATGAAGCCCCCCGAATTTTGCATCCCACAATCTGTCTGGCTCACGCTTCCACCCTCCAAACCCGACTCAACAGCCTGGCTTGTGTCGCTCTGCCTCTAGTCACCACTTAAGTCTTACTACACCAGTTTTCGCCTTCCTCTTCAACCATCTTCACCATCGCTCCAACCTTCTCCACTACATAGTTGTATCTTCACCATGTAATGATTCTGCTACTATCAAGGACTTCAGGTGACAAAAGAAAATGACATATACAATCATTTGTTGTTTTTCCAACTCATGGCTCCTCGTATCATAGTACTTCAGAGTCCAAGCTTAATCAAATCATGGAGGATGTGGATGCCGCATCTGCACAAACTCGAAGTAGACGTGTGTATCAATATTTATACATGCTCATGGTTGTATCTTTATTTGTATTAATCAATTCTTCACTCATGCAAAGGTGATTTTTTTTTTGCAAATTTGATTAATTAAATTCACGATGTATATATGGTTATGCAAGTTAATTTATAAAATTGTCAATCCATGGTTGAAATAAATATTGACATCGTTGCTGGTAAACACTCGACATTGAATTTTAATTGATCAAGTAACGGTGATTGATGGTTGATGTTTATTGACATTGTTATCTGTATCATCATAGTACTGTTTCCTCCCTAGTTTCTTTCAACTTATCCTTTCTTTTCCTACGCATAATACATGTGTTCGGATGAGGATATAAGAGAATCCTTCTTTAACTATGCATATTCAAGTTCTTTTAATTCTCTCTGGTACAAATACCCGAATCAACTGAGAATTCCAATTTGCTGGTTGGATTATATTGAAAATTCTAGGGATGGATTAAACCAAGCATTCTTCTTATGGCTAGATCCAATCTCTTGGTCCCAATAGAAAGGAAAAAGAGAATTCCACGTTCTTCCTTTCTGGAAGAGAGGAGTAGGGAAATCCTATTGATTGCCGCTTTCTTCGAACCTTCGGTAAAAGCATGAAAAAAGGCTCGAATGGTGCAATTCCTCCCTCACACCAGAATGAAAGGGGCGATCTCGTTGTTCTTGGTCTGTGAAGATGCGTTGTTTGGTGCTCCATTTTTAGATTGAAATTCATCATATTAAATTTTAATTGAATTAATTAGAATATTTTTTCGTTTCAGTTAAAGTTGGAAATTTATATTAGTTGGAATAAAATTATATAAAAATGGATATGAGGTTTGTTGATTTAAAATTTAATTCGACATCAAATTTTAATATTTAATGTTCTTTTTGCAAGACTAACTGGTTTTTAAAGCGATCTGTAACACTCTTATCATTATAACAAATAATGATTATATAATAATAATACAGGAGATGGTTAGATTGCCTATATGCTATAGACAGTTTCCTTGACTTGGCTGCAAGCAAATAGCTGATAGTATTAATCACCACGCAGACCCCCAAAACAGGCTGCAAGCAGACCCACAAACACTTACAAGAAGCAAGCCGGACAATAACAGCCAAGCATTACAACACACAAGCCTGATAAAGACTTAAACTGCAGCAAGCTCCAAACTAGGCAAGTGTCACAACAAGTTCACCACCAAACTTGCCTCCACATAATGTCACAACCACATTACCACCAAAGTCTTACTCACCTCTAGTTATCACCTACCCACCCCCACAATAAGGCAGATCACCTGATGTATCACATGCCCTAACCAGCACCGCAAGAAGCTACCAAACAAAGACAACTACAAAACATCACCCTACAGCAAGAAAAACAACACCAGCAAGCCAACAACCCAAGATGAAAACCCCAATAAATAAATTAGTATAACATTTAGGCTACAATAACTACAGCCAACCAACAACAAAGAAAAACTCCTAAAAGATCAATAAATCAAAATAGGGAACGGACTCCTACCAATACGTCGACGAATCGATCCACAACTGAAAGCCTGCCTTTTTAGAGAAGCCTGAAATCTAACATAGAAACACTAATGAAGCAGAATGGCTATGAAGAAGTCGCGGCAGTAGTGCCCGCATACACAAGCAATGGGAATGGAAAATGAAGAGTTACTCCATGGGGAAAGGAGCTGGTGTTGAGGTAAAATGTGGAAAGAAGTGCAAGCTCAGTTCTAGAATGGTAGAACAATTAGGGCACGAAATTGAAAAGAGGCAATGAGTCTCGATCCTTTTAGTAATAAGGAAAGACAATAAAAAATAGGTGAAATGAGAAAGAAAAATAAGGGAGAAATCGCTATAATGAGAGAAGAGGTAGGTAGGGAGAAAATAAAATAGCCTGGGATTAGCCTCCATTGACGTGAAAAAAGAGGAAACCCTGATCAGCTAAAAAAACGAGCGAATATTTAACGGTTGAAGGCATCAATATATGATTTCGTTGTGTTGTATCTTGATTTCGCACATGAATCTATTAATGTATATAATGGATGATTTGTGTCGTTTGTTGTCATATATCCCAGACACCGAATTGTTGATTATCGAAGTGATATTATTACTGAATGACTATATATCATGACTGAAGTTGGGAACCTAAAATAGGTTGAAATAATATATACTTATGATATTTGAGTATGAGTTGAAACGGTACACACTCATGTAAATTAAATTTGGATTTGAATTACGTTTGAATTAGATTTAAATTATTAATTTGTTTATAATTGAACTTGAATTATAAATTTTCTTTAAATGAGACTTAAGCATAAATTTGTTTAATTCAGAATTTGCATTATTTTAAATTCGATTTAAATTGAAGTTTGAATTTTCTTTAAAATAAAATTTGAAGTTTAAGTTGTTTCTAATTGATATTTGAAAAATAAAGTGCTTCGAAACAATGTTGTCAACTCAAATTGTTTAAACTAAATGGTTTAAGTTAATTGACGATGTTTGGTATAATAAGAACATTTGAAAACAAATATTTATGAAGTAATCTTATATATACATATTTATGTGCGTGTGTGTGTATGTGTGTAAATTAATGAGATCTGAAGTTTTATCTTTAAAACGTATTCCCTAATGAGTTGAATGATTTTCAACTATATGGAAAATAAACAATAATATGATTGGCATAGTTATGAATATTAGTGAAAATGTATCGTTGCTTCGAGTAATAAATGATTTGAGTCGATTATTCATTTAGATTCTTAGCATAATCCATCGTGGATGCACTTCGATTGATTTCGATAAGCTGCAACTCATTGGTTTTGTCATTGGGAGAAATATCCCAATTCTATTTTATATCCCTTGATATGATTGTTTGTAATATTCGAATATTGAAAATTTCAAACATAAGTTGTTTAAGATTTTGTACGATTTAATATGAAAAATGAATACACAATTGTTTTAAATATTTGAAATAAAACCGTGAAAAGGATTAATGATTGGAAATAACTAAGTAATTAGATTTTACTCTAAAATATTTATTTCTTAATTTGTACTTACTCACATAAGAATATATAGTCCTAACTCGAGTGTTTTGTTTTCTCATTACACTCAGGTTAGCCTGAATTGTTTCATTTACTTGAAAACAAAGATGGAGTTGGAGGTTGTATTTATCACTACTATTTTTGCTATGTTATCGTAAACGTATAACTCTGGTATATTGTAATTTGAAATCAAATGTATATTATTTAATAGCTACTTGAAATGTTTATGTTATTATTATATTTTCTCATTCCACTGTGAGATTCTGCGTACTATTTGGTTCCTTCTGTTTTTTTCTTTTTTTCCCCTAAACCCAATTAATAATATATATCATTTTGAAATGGTTTGACTTGGACATATGTGATTTATTATTGACATGAATTGTCCTAAAAGGCAGGTTGTTATGTGTAGGGTAACACCAAATCATATGGGGCGCTCTTTCCTTTTTTACTTTACTGCGTTTACTTTACTTGCTATTTTTTCGTTGATTAACTCTATGATTCTTAAGTACATTTTCTTAAGCATGAGTCAAAAAATATTTCTATAAATACTCATAAATTTAAGTGAATACTATTCACCCCCTCTGGTGTTAATCTAGCCTTAAGATCCGTATTCGCGTCATTCTCACCTACTTCCAACCTCACTCCCATTGCATTACCCATTTATGGGTTTGGAGGTGTTGGGATAATCTTTGGGATCCACCTCACTTGTAGTCACCTTGTAACTACCCGCTTTCTGTGTGATATAAATAAATAAATTTTATTAAAATAAAAGCTTTTAAGTTCGAGTTCAAATGATAATATTTTAAAAATAAATTATTTATTAATTCATTTCTATTTATAAGAAATTTCATTGTAATAATTTGAATTAAATTAATAAATTCCTTTCGAATAAATTGTTAAAATCAAATAAAATATTTTGAAGTGTAATAATTTTTTGATAAATCAAGTAGTTGGAAACAATCTTATTTTGTAGTTGTATAATGGGCAATTATATAAGTAAGCAGGCATCGAATTAAATAAAATAGGGGAACTGTTAGTATAATTATTTTATAAAGTAAAATGAAAACTAAATTAAATTAAAGGTAATGAAGATAATTTAAATGTAAAGGTGAATAAATAACCATACATTGGAGAAAATTAAATCTAACCCAAAATTAACAAACCTTAACATAAATACAAATTCGTTTTAGTCGGTTCTTTCTTTCTTTCTCCAAAATTTTCTCCCTGCGTCTCGACTCAAGCCTATATGGATCCATTCTAACCCAAAATAACAACACTTGATGGCTATGATGTTAGCTAATGGTAGAAGGCTAGAGCCATATGGATTGCAGGCAATGAGAGGCTGGTTGATGCATAATACTACTGTGAGACATGCATGGATTACTATCTAGGATTTGGTGGCTGCGTTATGATGAAGATTTAGGTCAATGAAGTTGATCGCTAATTTGGAAGCTTAAGCAGTATTTTAGTGGGTTCTCTCACTCATAACTGTGTCCATTTCCAATTATCTGATGTGTATCTCCTTATATATTTACTTTTTTTATTGATTGGATGAAATCTTTATTTATTGAATGAAATTATCATAACATCCCTCATCTCCATTTGCGCAAGATAGTGTCCTTAGCTTATCCCCCTTATAGGAGTGAAGTTTTATTCCTCTAAAGGCCTCATTGCTATTATGAGGTAAGGGTCTACTATTAAAGTTCTCACTTCATACTCCAGTTCCATGATGTAGGACTTCTGGATCCATTCTAAAGCAAGGTGTGTTACAATCTCCCCTATTTAGAGCCCAACATCCTTGTTGGCTTATCATTCCTCATCACCTAGGCGTTGTAGTCGACGTCCGATCCATAATTCCAGCTGGGTATAAGCTATGATAGCACTGTAACGATCTGCACCTCTGTTTGCACAAGATATTATCTCCAACTTAGCCCTCGAATAGGAGTGAGGTTTTATTCCTCAAAAGGCCTCGGCACTATTAGGAGGTTAGACTCTACCATTTAAATTCCCATTTCATACCCTAATTCCATGATGTGGGACTTTTGATTCCACTCTAAAGTAAGGTATGTTTCAATATGCCATGCTCATGAAACGACCCGCAAATCCGAGCTATCTGAGTTGACTAAAACACTACACGTCCAACCCAAATAACCCAGAAATACGAACCATTATTAGAAAGAAGTTAGAGGGTGAGAATTAGAAAGATAGAAATATTAGAATAGAAGAAAACGAAGATCACAACTCACAGCGGAACGGATAAAATATATTATATAACATAACTTTGAAATACAAATCTGTTTTGTACATATATACATACCATCATCAGAGTACACATAACATTTGATTCAGCGGAAGCAACTCTAAATAACTAACGTTGAAGCCTCCTGCTTCAAGCTCCTCCAAGTGTATCTGTAAAAGCCTGAAACACTTGACTGCCCGTACAAATTTGGGCACCCAAGAGTTTTAGGGAAAACAAAACAAAATAAACTCTGGGTCAGTCATGGGACTGGTGTGAGTAAACTCCAACCACTTGTTTAACTTTAAAAATCCTTTCCAAAAGAAAAGATAACAGTAAGACCAACCCACACATAAACATGGACGGTTTTTACCTTACTATAACCCAAAACACTTTGATATCAAATCCAGTGATATTATAATAATGTCTACATCAAGTAAATAACCAAATAGCAGAACGCTTGCATCTCACGCTCCACATATATAGTATAAATCAAAAACCGCATGGCGCTTATTGGAGATTGGATTTCCAACATGACAAGGTATGGGACCACCTTCCGATGATGTATCTCTAGAGGCGAATACACCTGGGTTCAACAAGAACATCTTGCAACCCGGCCCACACATGACCGACCACTCATTTCGCTTGAGTGTATCGAATGTATATCACCAACGGTTGGACTCAAACCACCGTTCCCGAATGGGCAGAATCGATAGATTTAGAAACAAAAGGAATTTCTCTAGATAGGTGATTATACACCCTAATGGGTGCGACCCACATAGCCATGCTGCCTGCCCGATTTTTGTCCTTTCCCGGTTGTTGAGGCCTGAGGCTACGCCTACTTACCATTCATTGATAACACAATCACTTTGAATGCCACATTGTCAGATCCGTTAATCACTAGTTGAGTTTGCACAAATATTCTGGATATTATGCTAAGGGATAAATCCGTTGCAACCATATATATTCATACAGACCAACCCATTTGATCATTGGAAATACTCTGTCAGACATTCGTCCATTTACGTTCGTTCTGGGCCTGAACGAAACCGAAGGCACTATTTCTATTAAATAGAAAAGCCCTTGCACTTCACTCCGTCTTCACTATATTCAGCATACTTGGTTCGCAACGCTTATGCCGATACGGAGTGGTTCTTCGGATAATAATCCAACCGGTCTCTCCATATTGACAACGATGGTCAAAACTTCCGATAGTCTGTGATTTAACTATCGAATACAAACAAGTGTTCAATCAACATATCAAACAAATCACTGGGCTCTTTAATTAATATTCCATTAATTAAATCTCTTCTATATTCTCTATCAATATTTGTTAACCAAATATTTTCAATAACCATACTGGCCCTTTACGCTATTTTTGATTTCGTTTCCTTATCGAATTCTATATATATCGATATATAGATTTCTAATTATCAAATTTCTTAAAAATATTCTAACTTCTTAAGTTTCCGGAAAAATTCGCCATAACCTCCCCTGTATCGGGAGCATCGGGAAATTTCAAATAGCATCCCGGTATCTTCCTCAATCAAAAAGAAAAAGGAAAAGCCAAGCGGCTTGCCGATACGGCGCATAAAACCTCATATATGAATTAAAACGTACCTTTTTGTCGGGCACATACATTAAAAATCTTCATATACTTTATATACCTCATTCCATACCTGTCCAACACCTGTTCACCTGTTTTCAATTCAGTTTAACTCAATCCAATCGTTTGAATTCAGTTTCGCCCATTTATTCTTTAATTAGTCATTTTGCCTATTTCACTTCTTTGTTTGACATAACACGTTCAAATAAAATGTTCAACTTGCTCACAACCAAATTGAATTTCAATTTCAATTCTAGTTTCCTTTTCTATTTCGAATATAAATTCTCAAATCGAATTCATTTATTTAAAGCTCAATATTCATTCGAAATCTCATTAACTAATTTCTATTCGAATTAGTTAACTCTATTCAATAAATCAAAATCTGATTTCTGTTTCAAAAATCAACTCATTACTCCACTGGAGTTCACATATATTTTATAACTCAAATCTGGATTTTTCTGAATAGAAATTTCGATTTTTATTTGCTTAAAATCCTTTAATATCATTAAATAAACCGTTATGGTTTTATAATGGTTCTGGCGCTGTTTTTCTGAAAATTTGATTTTGACATATCTCAAAATCTATACGACGAAATTCATATTTTTCTCTTTCATTAGAAAACTATTATCAAATCGGTCCTGACGTTTCTTGTTTCAAAGAATTCCGACTTCAATTGAGTCCTGTATACTCGATTGAAGTTCGAATCGCTATTTTACGAACTGCAGCGCTGCGGCGAGTTCGTTTTAATTATATTTATATATATAAAAACTTTTAAACTTCTAAACTTCTTTAAAATGAATTCAGCTCCATTTAACTCTGCTTGATTCAAATTCAAATCTCACTTTTATTTGAATTCTAAATTCAAATTCCAATTCCTTTTCTATTTGATATTCAAATCCAATATTTGAATTTCTATTTGAATTCCCTATATTCAAACTCTATATTTAAATTCCATTTGAACTTTCTATATTCCAATTTCTATATTTGAATTCTATTGAAGTTCAATTATTCAAACTCCTTTTAAATTCTACATTCAAAATTCCATAGTTAAAACCCCATTTGAATTTCATATTCAAATTCATTTCAACACCATTTGAATTTCCATTATTCAAATTCATTTGAATTCCCTTGAATTCAAATTCCATTTCAAAACCATTTGGATTCCCTATTTTGAAATCCTATTTCAATTCTACTTTGAAATCCTACTTTCAAAGTTTATTTCAAATTCTATTTTGAAATCTCATATTCAAATTTCTACTTGAATTTCTATATTCAATTCCATGTTCCAATTCAACACTTGAATTTCTATTTCAAATCTCAATTCAAATTTCATATTTAAATTCCATTCAATCTCTATTCAAATTTCACATTTGAATTTCTCCTTTGAAATACTATATTTCAAATTCTATTTAATTTTTCTTTAAAATTCTATATTTCAAATTCTATTTTGAAATTCCACATTCAAATCTCTATTTGAATTTCTTTATTCGAATTCCTTTGAATTCAAATTTTATTTTAATTCCTTGAATTCAAATTCTATTTTTCATTCAAATTTCGTCTATTCAAATTCTATTTGAACTTCTATTTGAATTTCTAATATTCAATCTCCTTTTAAAATTCAAATATTCAAACTCCTTTTAAAAATTCAAATGTTATACTCAAATTTCATTCGAGTTATATATTTAAAAATCCTATTTTGAAATTTCATTTCAAATCCCAATTTCACGCTTGTATTTCTATTTCTGAATTATCAAATGATAATTCTTTTCACTTCATTTATAACTTCGTTATAAAAGAACTGTTTATAAATTTCGCTTATAAAGAAACTACTTGTTTTATTTTTCAAAACAAGTTCATATTTTTATTCCATTAAAAATTCAAATTCTATTTAAAAATAGAATTTTTCCTTTTAAATCTCAAATATCCTTCCATGATATTTTAAATAAATTAACACTTAGCCCAGTGATATTTGAAACAATCAAATCACCCAATTTTCAATCATTTTATTTTTAGCACATCATATATGAATATATATATATATATATGAAATCAAACAAACAAACAAACAGATAATATATCTTTGAGGAATCCAGTTGGATCCCTCCAACCTGTTTTCCTGCATCCACAGATGTTAGCACATAAATAATACCCATTCTGCTTCGTGGCAGAATATCGCGGTATAGAAGGTCATCCACTAATCATAGCGTGGGGCGTATAGGGTAATCATCCGCTATGAAACTGCGGGCATCCGCTAATGAGACTGCGGGAATCCAACCAATCAATCAACCCAATATATATATATATATATATAGCCTAAATAACTAATATATATAAAACAACCATAAAATATTCACACAAGCAACAGACAATTATTTTTAATGAAATAAAAATAATTCTAAAGGTGAGTGAGATTTACTCACTGTAATTTTTTTTCCTTTTCTGATTGTCATGTTTATGCACCTACTCGAGTTGACTTGAATGAATTATTCACCTACGAGTATTCAATTTAATTTATCGGTTACCATCTTATTAATTTAAATTACTACTTAAATAATTAAATTAATTAATCTATGTATATGTTTATATATATATAAAAAAAACATATACCTTTTTGTCTTGCAAACAATCCGACCCATCCATGAGATATCCTCAATCAGCTCTAAATATACTGCCATCAGCCCAAATACTTCAATCATCCATTTCGGCATTTCCTCGAACACATTATTGTCATCAACTCCATCGGCCTCACAACAACCATCACACCAAAGTTCTACCTAACACCATTACCATCGAACCTACTACCACTCGACTACCCCTGTGAAATCCCCAAAACAACGCAGTCATCCCTCAAAATTTTGCAGACATGTATACGTTTATTCCCACTGTTGCAGGCTATTACCATACAATATCACCCCCACTTCAGTCAACACCATCGATCCCTCCTCCCTTTCAAATTCTCCAGGTCTGAAATCCCCTCACATCACTTCTGAATACACAGTCAAACTCCTCCAAAACCCGTTTCGCCACCAAACTCCTCAAGTCCACACTGTCGAACTTCAGCTTCAGCCCAAAACCCACATCGCCCCCTTCAATACTGCATCGGCCTTCCCTCAAATTGGCCTTCTGATGTCACGGTGGCCTAAATCGATAACCTCCATAGATCGCGATCGCTTTACGAGCCTCAGGAAGTCGTCGCTTCCAATTTCGATTTGCGATTTCAGATGAATGAGGGCCGACTTCGAACGAACTATGATGTCTCCCTCTTCTTCCTGAAATCGCGACTGTCGCGATGTCCGACCCCCTTTTTTTTTTTTGTGTGAAATGATTTTCGATCTTTGGGAGAAAGGGATGGAAACAAGAATTGGTTTTTCTCGTTTGAGGTCTGGGAAGGCGATGGGTTTTATAACGTTGAAGAGGGGACAAGAGTACAGGAGATTAAAATCTTGCTCTCCTTGATATTAAAGATCAGAGACATTTTTTCCAGCTCGAGGAAGGAAGAATAAACATCGTGTTTACCATTGTAGTGAAGTGAGAAAGCAGCAATTTCGGCTCGAGATATAAGGTAGGTCTGCAAAGTGTAAAATAGAGGTCGGCGGTATTTAATTGATTAGATTTTAATTAATATATTATACCGAAATATCTCATTGCCCATAATTCGAAATCACAGACTGTTATTCAACCGTAACGACTGATGCTCTCATATTACTGCGTTATTCTGAACTCCACGGAACTGATTATGAAATTTAATTCAATCGTATGTATAGAATAACATTATTAAATTGACGAATTAAATAGATTAAAAATATAAATTGATCTCAACCAATTAAATTTTATCGATAATGAATAATTATAATTGTTCCAATTCAATATATAAAATTTATATTGACTGAACTGTTTAACTCAACATTAAATTATTTCATTTTTGTGTATCAAGATATTTCAGTATATTCAAAGTTATATCGATAATTCAATATAAAAATTGATTATATTATCAGCTCAATATTAAATATTCAAAATAAATCGGCCAGAAAAATCTGGGTCGTTACATTCTTCCCCCCTTAAAATAATTTCGTCCTCGAAATTGCTAAGGTAGGAAAAATACTACAAACTGATTAACTTTTCATAACTCCTTCCTGCTGAAACTCACCTCTTCATATTTCAACAAATTAGCTCCAACCAAAACTTTTGGTTTTCACACATTTAATTCAAATGATCTACGATCAATCCATTTATATCCAATCTATGTTCCATTAAACCTATTCAAATTGATTCTAGTTAATTTATTCACTTCAATCCATTTAACTAGCTTAATTTAAATTTCAATTCCAGAATTCAATTCCCAGGATTTTCATTTCAAATCCTTTTGAAATCACTTAAATATATACATGTATATTTATTTCCATTTCAAATTCAAAACATTTGAATTTTCAAACTACTTGCTTTCTTTCAAACAAATTTCCATCAAAACTTTCTAAGGTAGCAACCTATCACTTAGAAACTCGGAAATGAACACTGATGATGTTGCAATCATCATCAGAATAATTTCCCAGCCACTGAAGTGAGTTCAGTGCCTTATTATTTCAAAATCCATGATTTCTTTCAAATCATTTAAAACAAATCTATATCATTTTAATATACTTTGAAAAATATTTTTCAACTTCCCAGGATTAAAATTCCAATTTCTGCTTTGAAATCAAATTTTAATTCGTCTCAATTGTATATCTTATTCATATACAAGTTCTATTTGGTTCTATATAACCATTTCATTTCTATAATCGTATTTGATTATAATATTAACATTCAACACATCTATATAATATAATGATTTCAAAAATCATTCTTTCTGTATCAAAATATAATTTTGGGTAAAATTATTTCATTTACCCATTTAAAAACAATATCATGTCGTATTTTCTGTTTAAGTGTTTAGAAATCCCTATCGACTTCGTGGCGTCCCACGATTCGACCAGAATTCATAAATCACTCAACAGACTAGCCAACACAATATAAAACAACTTTTATATCAACTAACAAATACGCTCTCTCGTATATATACACTCAACTCATTCTAAGGTACTACTGACCCTATCTCTAATGAGCACAACTCCACAAAGCCTAGGTATTCGCTCAACCTAAGCTCTGATACCAACTGAAACGACCCGCAAATCCGAGCTATCTGAGTTGACTAAAACACTACACGTCCAACCCAAATAACCCAGAAATACGAACCATTATTAGAAAGAAGTTAGAGGGTGAGAATTAGAAAGATAGAAATATTAGAATAGAAGAAAACGAAGATCACAACTCACAGCGGAACGGATAAAATATATTATATAACATAACTTTGAAATACAAATCTGTTTTGTACATATATACAAACCATCATCAGAGTACACATAACATTTGATTCAGCGGAAGCAACTCTAAATAACTAACGTTGAAGCCTCCTGCTTCAAGCTCCTCCAAGTGTATCTGTAAAAGCCTGAAACACTTGACTGCCCGTACAAATTTGGGCACCCAAGAGTTTTAGGGAAAACAAAACAAAATAAACTCTGGGTCAGTCATGGGACTGGTGTGAGTAAACTCCAACCACTTGTTTAACTTTAAAAATCCTTTCCAAAAGAAAAGATAATAGTAAGACCAACCCACACATAAACATGGACGGTTTTTACCTTACTATAACCCAAAACACTTTGATATCAAATCCAGTGATATTATAATAATGTCTACATCAAGTAAATAACCAAATAGCAGAACGCTTGCATCTCACGCTCCACATATATAGTATAAATCAAAAACCGCATGGCGCTTATTGGAGATTGGATTTCCAACATGACAAGGTATGGGACCACCTTCCGATGATGTATCTCTAGAGGCGAATACACCTGGGTTCAACAAGAACATCTTGCAACCCGGCCCACACATGACCGACCACTCATTTCGCTTGAGTGTATCGAATGTATATCACCAACGGTTGGACTTAAACCACCGTTCCCGAATGGGCAGAATCGATAGATTTAGAAACAAAAGGAATTTCTCTAGATAGGTGATTATACACCCTAATGGGTGCGACCCACATAGCCATGCTGCCTGCCCGATTTTTGTCCTTTCCCGGTTGTTGAGGCCTGAGGCTACGCATACTTACCATTCATTGATAACACAATCACTTTGAATGCCACATTGTCAGATCCGTTAATCACTAGTTGAGTTTGCACAAATATTCTGGATATTATGCTAAGGGATAAATCCGTTGCAACCATATATATTCATACAGACCAACCCATTTGATCATTGGAAATACTCTGTCAGACATTCGTCCATTTACGTTCGTTCTGGGCCTGAACGAAACCGAAGGCACTATTTCTATTAAATAGAAAAGCCCTTGCACTTCACTCCGTCTTCACTATATTCAGCATACTTGGTTCGCAACGCTTATGCCGATACGGAGTGGTTCTTCGGATAATAATCCAACCGGTCTCTCCATATTGACAACGATGGTCAAAACTTCCGATAGTCTGTGATTTAACTATCGAATACAAACAAGTGTTCAATCAACATATCAAACAAATCACTGGGCTCTTTAATTAATATTCCATTAATTAAATCTCTTCTATATTCTCTATCAATATTTGTTAACCAAATATTTTCAATAACCATACTGGCCCTTTACGCTATTTTTGATTTCGTTTCCTTATCGAATTCTATATATATCGATATATAGATTTCTAATTATCAAATTTCTTAAAAATATTCTAACTCCTTAAGTTTCCGGAAAAATTCGCCATAACCTCCCCTGTATCGGGAGCATCGGGAAATTTCAAATAGCATCCCGGTATCTTCCTCAATCAAAAAGAAAAAGGAAAAGCCAAGCGGCTTGCCGATACGGCGCATAAAACCTCATATATGAATTAAAACGTACCTTTTTGTCGGGCACATACATTAAAAATCTTCATATACTTTATATACCTCATTCCATACCTGTCCAACACCTGTTCACCTGTTTTCAATTCAGTTTAACTCAATCCAATCGTTTGAATTCAGTTTCGCCCATTTATTCTTTAATTAGTCATTTTGCCTATTTCACTTCTTTGTTTGACATAACACGTTCAAATAAAATGTTCGACTTGCTCACAACCAAATTGAATTTCAATTTCAATTCTAGTTTCCTTTTCTATTTCGAATATAAATTCTCAAATCGAATTCATTTATTTAAAGCTCAATATTCATTCGAAATCTCATTAACTAATTTCTATTCGAATTAGTTAACTCTATTCAATAAATCAAAATCTGATTTCTGTTTCAAAAATCAACTCATTACTCCACTGGAGTTCACATATATTTTATAACTCAAATCTGGATTTTTCTGAATAGAAATTTCGATTTTTATTTGCTTAAAATCCTTTAATATCATTAAATAAACCGTTATGGTTTTATAATGGTTCTGGCGCTGTTTTTCTGAAAATTTGATTTTGACATATCTCAAAATCTATACGACGAAATTCATATTTTTCTCTTTCATTAGAAAACTATTATCAAATCGGTCCTGACGTTTCTTGTTTCAAAGAATTCCGACTTCAATTGAGTCCTGTATACTCGATTGAAGTTCGAATCGCTATTTTACGAACTGCAGCGCTGCGGCGAGTTCGTTTTAATTATATTTATATATATAAAAACTTTTAAACTTCTAAACTTCTTTAAAATGAATTCAGCTCCATTTAACTCTGCTTGATTCAAATTCAAATCTCACTTTTATTTGAATTCTAAATTCAAATTCCAATTCCTTTTCTATTTGATATTCAAATCCAATATTTGAATTTCTATTTGAATTCCCTATATTCAAACTCTATATTTAAATTCCATTTGAACTTTCTATATTCCAATTTCTATATTTGAATTCTATTGAAGTTCAATTATTCAAACTCCTTTTAAATTCTACATTCAAAATTCCATAGTTAAAACCCCATTTGAATTTCATATTCAAATTCATTTCAACACCATTTGAATTTCCATTATTCAAATTCATTTGAATTCCCTTGAATTCAAATTCCATTTCAAAACCATTTGGATTCCCTATTTTGAAATCCTATTTCAATTCTACTTTGAAATCCTACTTTCAAAGTTTATTTCAAATTCTATTTTGAAATCTCATATTCAAATTTCTACTTGAATTTCTATATTCAATTCCATGTTCCAATTCAACACTTGAATTTCTATTTCAAATCTCAATTCAAATTTCATATTTAAATTCCATTCAATCTCTATTCAAATTTCACATTTGAATTTCTCCTTTGAAATACTATATTTCAAATTCTATTTAATTTTTCTTTGAAATTCTATATTTCAAATTCTATTTTGAAATTCCACATTCAAATCTCTATTTGAATTTCTTTATTCGAATTCCTTTGAATTCAAATTTTATTTTAATTCCTTGAATTCAAATTCTATTTTTCATTCAAATTTCGTCTATTCAAATTCTATTTGAACTTCTATTTGAATTTCTAATATTCAATCTCCTTTTAAAATTCAAATATTCAAACTCCTTTTAAAAATTCAAATGTTATACTCAAATTTCATTCGAGTTATATATTTAAAAATCCTATTTTGAAATTTCATTTCAAATCCCAATTTCACGCTTGTATTTCTATTTCTGAATTATCAAATGATAATTCTTTTCACTTCATTTATAACTTCGTTATAAAAGAACTGTTTATAAATTTCGCTTATAAAGAAACTACTTGTTTTATTTTTCAAAACAAGTTCATATTTTTATTCCATTAAAAATTCAAATTCTATTTAAAAATAGAATTTTTCCTTTTAAATCTCAAATATCCTTCCATGATATTTTAAATAAATTAACACTTAGCCCAGTGATATTTGAAACAATCAAATCACCCAATTTTCAATCATTTTATTTTTAGCACATCATATATGAATATATATATATATGAAATCAAACAAACAAACAAACAGATAATATATCTTTGAGGAATCCAGTTGGATCCCTCCAACCTGTTTTCCTGCATCCACAGATGTTAGCACATAAATAATACCCATTCTGCTTCGTGGCAGAATATCGCGGTATAGAAGGTCATCCACTAATCATAGCGTGGGGCGTATAGGGTAATCATCCGCTATGAAACTGCGGGCATCCGCTAATGAGACTGCGGGAATCCAACCAATCAATCAACCCAATATATATATATATATAGCCTAAATAACTAATATATATAAAACAACCATAAAATATTCACACAAGCAACAGACAATTATTTTTAATGAAATAAAAATAATTCTAAAGGTGAGTGAGATTTACTCACTGTAATTTTTTTCCTTTTCTGATTGTCATGTTTATGCACCTACTCGAGTTGACTTGAATGAATTATTCACCTACGAGTATTCAATTTAATTTATCGGTTACCATCTTATTAATTTAAATTACTACTTAAATAATTAAATTAATTAATCTATGTATATGTTTATATATATATAAAAAAAACATATACCTTTTTGTCTTGCAAACAATCCGACCCATCCATGAGATATCCTCAATCAGCTCTAAATATACTGCCATCAGCCCAAATACTTCAATCATCCATTTCGGCATTTCCTCGAACACATTATTGTCATCAACTCCATCGGCCTCACAACAACCATCACACCAAAGTTCTACCTAACACCATTACCATCGAACCTACTACCACTCGACTACCCCTGTGAAATCCCCAAAACAACGCAGTCATCCCTCAAAATTTTGCAGACATGTATACGTTTATTCCCACTGTTGCAGGCTATTACCATACAATATCACCCCCACTTCAGTCAACACCATCGATCCCTCCTCCCTTTCAAATTCTCCAGGTCTGAAATCCCCTCACATCACTTCTGAATACACAGTCAAACTCCTCCAAAACCCGTTTCGCCACCAAACTCCTCAAGTCCACACTGTCGAACTTCAGCTTCAGCCCAAAACCCACATCGCCCCCTTCAATACTGCATCGGCCTTCCCTCAAATTGGCCTTCTGATGTCACGGTGGCCTAAATCGATAACCTCCATAGATCGCGATCGCTTTACGAGCCTCAGGAAGTCGTCGCTTCCAATTTCGATTTGCGATTTCAGATGAATGAGGGCCGACTTCGAACGAACTATGATGTCTCCCTCTTCTTCCTGAAATCGCGACTGTCGCGATGTCCGACCCCCTTTTTTTTTTTTGTGTGAAATGATTTTCGATCTTTGGGAGAAAGGGATGGAAACAAGAATTGGTTTTTCTCGTTTGAGGTCTGGGAAGGCGATGGGTTTTATAACGTTGAAGAGGGGACAAGAGTACAGGAGATTAAAATCTTGCTCTCCTTGATATTAAAGATCAGAGACATTTTTTCCAGCTCGAGGAAGGAAGAATAAACATCGTGTTTACCATTGTAGTGAAGTGAGAAAGCAGCAATTTCGGCTCGAGATATAAGGTAGGTCTGCAAAGTGTAAAATAGAGGTCGGCGGTATTTAATTGATTAGATTTTAATTAATATATTATACCGAAATATCTCATTGCCCATAATTCGAAATCACAGACTGTTATTCAACCGTAACGACTGATGCTCTCATATTACTGCGTTATTCTGAACTCCACGGAACTGATTATGAAATTTAATTCAATCGTATGTATAGAATAACATTATTAAATTGACGAATTAAATAGATTAAAAATATAAATTGATCTCAACCAATTAAATTTTATCGATAATGAATAATTATAATTGTTCCAATTCAATATATAAAATTTATATTGACTGAACTGTTTAACTCAACATTAAATTATTTCATTTTTGCGTATCAAGATATTTCAGTATATTCAAAGTTATATCGATAATTCAATATAAAAATTGATTATATTATCAGCTCAATATTAAATATTCAAAATAAATCGGCCAGAAAAATCTGGGTCGTTACAGCTCATGTCCATGCTTTTGGACCTAGCTTTATTCTATGACTTATTTCATGCTGTTTTATATGAGCTTGACCTGTTCCCTTTGTTCATGCCATGATCATGACACTACTATCTTCACAACCAAACTTGAAATGCTTTCTTTTGTGCATGCCATGTTCATGATGTTGCTTGCTTATAACCTGAAAATTTGGCACTTTGCCATTTTTCTTGTTGTCATGGCCTTGTGTATTGGCCATAACTAAATTGAGTTCATTCTTATGACCTGTAAAACTTGGTATTCCCTTTTTCTTTGTGTTTCTTTGTTGTATTCATCGCTAGACCTACTGTTTTTGTGCCAGACCTGAAATGTTGATTGTTTGACGCATTGTACTTGGTATGTATGGTCATTGCGCATGTCATGACCAAGCTTTTATTCTCAACTAGCCTTGTTTTGCTATTAGACTTGTTTCTACTTGCTACTTGCTACATGCACCTGCACACTTTAATAATATATATGTATATACATATGTAAGTATGTGTGTAATGACCCAGATTTCTGTCGAGTTAATTTTAAATATTTAAAATGGATTTAAATATTTAGTTGATAATATAAATGAATTTTTATATTTATGTTATCGATTTAAAATATCGATTTCGATTTAATATCGTATATATTAAATTATCAAAATAAGGAATCAGCGAATAACTGAATTCGAAGTTAAACTGATTTGAAAACAATTCAGATAATCGATTCAAAAACTTTGTTTAAATTAGAATAATAATATTAAATTATTATCGAAGAATTAAATGGTTTGAATTTAATTTATATTAGTTTAAATTAATATCTTCTCCAGATGATCGAATAAGGCTTTAAACCTGTCCCGTTGGGTTCAGAATGGTGGTATTACTATAAGAATGTCAGTTGTTGGGTTCAGAAAGGAGCTACATATCACGAAGAAATTCCAAATTTAGGATACCGATTTTTAACAAAAACAAATTTAAATTTAATCCTTTTTGTTGGTGGACCAAAACAAAACCAATGGTGGCTCCTCCCTCTCCCCAAAACAAAACCAATGGTGGCTCCTCCCCCTTCACAAATCCATGGCCACATAGTGGAATTTAAAACCACACCCATTCCTTATAAAATCACACTTCCCCATTGAAATTCTTTAGTCTGAAAAACCAAAACAAAAACCCAAAAATAAATGGCCCGATACCATCTTCTATTCCTTTAGTAAACCGAAAACACAAATAAAAAATCAAAAATCAAAACTGTCATTTCCCCCTTTTGGAGAAACCACGATGTGTTCACAAAGAGGTGCGAGGTGTGTCTCGACTAGGCGAGCACGCTAGGGCTCCGGTTATTGAGGAAAGCGACCAACAGTGCTTGAATCAAAGGAAGGTAGTTACATCGATGATTTGGTTTCGGGAAAACAGCTCGAGTTGGAGGATGGGGTTAATGGTGCTTGCGATTTCAGGTAGAAGACGATGTACCAGAGTCATGTGATGGGTTGCGATACTGGTTTGAGGAAATAGACGTTTGAAATCACAACCGCAAGGAAGCAGGTCAGAGTTGTGGAGTGCGAACTGATGTTGACTGAATGGGTGTTCGACAGTTGGAGGATGAGGGCGACGCTGGGTACAGTCTGATGGAAGATGTCAACAGTAGAGAAAAATGGTGAGTACAGATCTGTGTATTTCCGATGCGTGAGGTACCGAGCTAGTTCTAGAGTGCTGTTGATGGGTGACCGAGACTGAAGTATGCAGTGTTGATGCTGAGTGATAGCCATTGGAGATTAAGGAAGCTGACAGTAGGATTTGAGGAAATTTGGTCACTCTGGTAGTATGGCAACATTACAACAATGGGCTGTCATATGAAGGAGGATGTCTGGACAAGGACTAAAGGGGTTTGGTTTAGATAGTAGAACCTAATGAGTGAGGAATTTTGGTGTTGCTCGAGTTAGTGTCAAGATAGCGAGGTACACCTTTTTAGAATCTTAAATATATAGAAAATTTATTTATTTAAGTAGTTATTTTAAATAAATAAATAAATATTTAATCATTAATTAAAATTAAATAATCATAGGTACTCGATAAATTCATTTCAAGCCGATTCATGGCCGACGATATGAAATTAAAATGGATATGCGGCAAATAAAATCACGGTGAGTAAATCTCATCACCTGTTATTTAGAATTATTTTTATTCGGTAAAAATAATTGTTTGTTGCTCGTTGAATGATTTTTGGTTGATTTAAATATATTAGTTATTTAGGGTTGACTATTATATATATATATTGGGTTGATGATTGGATTGTTCCCGCAGTCTCATTAGCGGATGTCTGCAGTTTCATAGCGGATGATTTCCCTATGCGTCCCACATATATGTATTAGTGGATGACCTTCATACCGCGATATCTGCCTTGAAGCAGGATGTGTATTACTATATTGACTAATGTCTGCGGATGCAGGAAAACAGGTTGGAGGAATCCGACTGGATTCCTCAAAATTATATTGTTTGTTTGTTTATTTATTTGCATATATACTGTCATATATGATGTGTTAGAAAACCTGAAATACATAATTGGTTGTTTGGTGTTTAAATATCACTGGGCCTAAGTGTTAATTTATAAAAATTCCCTGAAAGGGGTATTTGAGATTTAAAAGGAAAATTCTATTTTAGAAAAATAGAATTTGAATTTTTAAATAGATTTGAAATATAAACTTGTTTTGAAAAATAAAACAAGTAGTTCTTTTATAAACGAAGTTTATAAATAGTTCTTTTATAAATGAAGTTTATAAATGAAGTGAAAAAAAAATTCATTGGATAAATCAGAAAAAAGAATACAAGTGTGAAATTGAAAAGGGAAATCTATTTTCCAAAAGTAGAAATATCGATTTCAAAAGGAATTGAAATTGAGACTTGTTTAAAGAATGAATAAAGAAAGTTTGAAATAGAAATTGAATACAGAAATTCAAATGGAATTTGAATAAAGAAATTCAAATGGAATTCGAATATAGAATTTGAATATAGAAAATATAAAGGAAATTCAAATATAGAATTTGAATTTAGAAAATAAAAAAAAATTAAATATAGAATTTGAATATAGAAATTCAAATGGAATTTGAATATAGTATTTGAATATAGAAAATTTAAATAGAACTCGAAATAGAATTTCAAAATAGAATTTCAAATAGAGTTGAAATGGGAATTTGAATATAGAATTCAAATAGAATTTGAAATAGACTTTGAATATAGAATTTAAAGAGTTGAAATAGAATTTGAATATAGGATTCAAAAAGAGTTGAAATGGAAATTGAATATAGGAAATTCAGTTTGAATTGAAATGGAATTTGAATATAGAAATTCAAATGGAGTTTGAAAATAGATTTGAATATTGAATTCAAATAGAATTGAAAAGGAAATTTGAATATAGAATTCAAATAGAATTTGAAATGAAATTTGAATTTAGAAGATTGAAGTATAAGTAAATTATAATTGAGTAAGGAAAAATCGACGATTTTAGATAATCAGAATTTTTGAGTTGAATTAGGAAAATGGATTTGATATATATTAAAATATATATCAGAATGGAGTTGAATTTATATAAATGAAGTTTAAAAAGTTTATATATATAAATATAATTAAAATGAACTCACCCCAGCGCGGTAGTTCATAAATTGGCGATTCGAACTTCAATTGAGTATATAGAACTCAAATTAAGTCGGAATTCTTTGAAACAAGAACCGTCAGGACCAGTTAGATAATAGTTTTCAAATGGAAGACAAAAATCTAGATTTTGTCGTACTGATTTTGAGTTATGTCAAAATCAATTTTTCAGAAAAACAATGCCATAATCGTTTTAAAAACGATAACGGTTTATTTAAATAAATAAAAGGATTTTAAGGAAATATAATCCGAATTGGCATTAGAAAAATCCAGACTAGAGATATAAAATAAATATGAACTCCAGTGAAGTAAGTGAAATGATTTTTGAATAAAAATCAGATTTTTAATTATTAAATAGGTTTAACTAGTTTGAAGAATAAATAGTTAAATCGAGATTTGAATTGAAATGGGGCGTTGAATAAGTGAAAAGATATGAAAATTTATATTCGAAATCGAATATGTAACTCGAGTTGAAATGGGATTAGATTGGGTTCATGAGTAGATTAAAATATATTTGAATATGACATGTTCAAATAAGAAGTGAAATAAGCAAAGAAGCTAACTAAAGAATAAATTAGCAAATTTAGTTAAGACGATTGGATTGAGTTGAAACAGAATGGAAATATGGGGATATGTGTTAAGCAGGTTTGGTATGAAGTATATGAAGAAATATAATTCATGTGCTTAACATAAAGGTACACGTTTAAACTGAATATGAGATTTTACGCACCATATCGGCTAGCCGCTTAGCTTTTTCTTTTTCCTTTTGAATAGAGAGGCCTGTGTGGCGGTTTGGGTATTTTCCCGATGCTCCCGGTACAAACGAGGTTATGGCGATTTTTTCCGAGAATTTAAGGCGTTATAATATTTTTAAGATAATTTGATAGTTAGAAATCAACGTATCGATATATATTGAATCCGACAAGGAAATGAACTTGAAAATAGAACATTATAAACAAAAAGAAAATTGATAAATCTGGAAATAGAAAGAGAAGCATATATGTGTTTTAGAAATGGAGGATTGGTTTTATACGATGTTAATTATTCGAGGTAAGTGGTCTTCTCCGTTTTGAAGTTAAGGAAATTTTCAGTCAAGGTCTGAGAGGTAGTTATACCCTAACTTGATTGATTTCGTTTTTAACCGATAAATGGCAAGATCCAATCTCGAAAAGGAATGTGTGAATAAGAGTTAGTTGAATGCAGTGTTTTGGGTTGTCGTATCGATGTTTAACACAACATTCATTTTAACCCGAAGAAGTGAAAGTTTGGAAATATGATTATAAAGATTTCCTAAGTATAGAAATGAATGGTCGTGAAAGAGATTAGTAATTGGAATATTTTCCAATTATTAATAGAAGATATTTTCTAAATATAGAAAATAAAAGAAGACGATATATGGAAATGTTTTCCAATTAACGTAAAGGGCCAAGATGATTATTGAAAATATTTGGTTAATAAATATTGATAAGGAAATGGAGAAGATATTTAATTAATGAAATATTAATTAAAGCCCAGTGATATGTTTGATATGTTGAATGTACACTTGTTTTTATTCGATAGTTAAATCACAAACTATTGAAGTTTTGACCTTCGTTGTCAATATGGAGAGACCGGTTGGATTATTATCCAAAGAACCACTCTGTATTGGCAGTAACATTGCGAATCAGATTATATGAAGATAATCGAAGACATAGTAAAATGCAAGGACTTTTCTATTAATAGAAATTGTGCCTTCGGTTTCGTTCAATCCCAGAACAAACGTAAATGGACGAATGTCTGACAAAGTATTTCCAATGATCGAATGGGTTGGTCTATATAAATATATATGGTTGCAACGGATTTATTCCCTTAGCATAACATCCAGAATATTTGTGCAAATCAATTAATGATTAACGGATCTGATAATGTGGCATTCAAAGTGATCGTGTTATCAATGAATGGAAAGTAATCGTAGCCTCGGCATCAACAACCGGGAAATGACAAAAATTGGGCAGGCAGCATGGCTATGTAGGTAGCTTCCATTAGGGTGTATCATCACCTATCTAGAGATTCATTTAATTCCTTATTCTATTCGATGCTGTCCCATTCGGGAAACGGTTGCTGATCCCAACCGTTGGTGATGTACATTCGATACACTCAAGAGAAATGAGTGATCGGTCATGTGTGGCTGAGTTGCAAGATGTTCTTGTTGAACTCGGTGTATTCTCATCTAGAGATACACTAGCGGAATGTGGTTCCATACTTTGTCATAGTTGGAAATCCATTACCCAACACGTGCTTGCGGTTTTGATTGTATACTATATATGTAGAACGTGAGATGAAAGCGTTTCTGCTAGATGATTATTATATTGTGGTTGATAGGCATTATTATAATATCAAAAGGTTTTTGATATAAAGTTATTTTGGATTCTCGTAAGGGAAAAACCCGTTCCGTTATACGGCGTGGTCTTATAAGATATCGTTTACTTGTTCAAGCTGTTTTAAACTGTTTACTCATACCAGTTCCATGACTGACCCAGAGTTTATTTGTTTTGTTTTACCTAAACTCTTGGGTGCCTAAATTTGTACGGGCAGTCAAGTAGTTCAGCATTTTCAAATTCATCTGAAGGAGCTTGGAGCAGGAGCCTTCAGTGTTAGTTATATAGAGTTTTGTTCCGTTGTGTTGTGTAAGTGTTGTACTCTGATAAGTGTATGTTATACAGTTGAAACTTTGTATTTCAAAAGTTATGATATATTATATTTTGTTCCGCTGCGATGTGAGGTTCTGTGTTGTTAGTTCTGTTCTTCTTCTACCTTTTTCTTCTAAAAAAATGATTCGTATTTTCATGATATTTGGGTTGGACGTATGATGTATATAGTCAACTCTGATATTATGGATTTGCGGGCCACTACAGTTGGTCTCAAAGCTTAGGTTGAGCGAATACCTAGGCTTTGGGATTGTGCTCATTAGAGATAGGGTCAGTAGTACCCTAGAATGAGTTGAGTGCATATATACGAGAGAGCATATTTGTTAATTGATATAAAAGTTGTTTTATATTATGTTGGCTAGTTTGTTGAGTGGATTATAAATTTTGGTCGAATCGTGGGATACCACGAACTCGATAGGAATTTATAAATACTTGAACAGAGAATTCGACACGATATTGTTTTAAAGTGGGTAAATGAAATAACTTTACCCAAAACTATATTTTAATATAGAAGAAATAATTTTCTGAAATTATTATAATATATGGATGTGTTGGATGTTAAAATTATAATCGAATAAGATTATAAAAATTGAAATGGTTGGTTATAACCAAATATAATTTGTATATGAATGAAACATATACAAATGAGATGAATTAAAATTGGATTCAAAATCAGAATTAAGAATTTAAAATCCTGGGAAGTTGGAAAATATTTTCTGAAGTATATTAGAACAATATAGCGTCGTTTTACAAGGATTTTGAAATTGTTTAAGCACTGAACTCACTTCAGTGGCTGGAAAATAATTCTGATGATGACTGCAATATCATCAGTGTTAATTTTCGAGTTTCTAAGTGATGGATTGCTACCTTAGAAAAGTTTTTGATGGAAATTTGTTTGAAAAGAAAATAAGTTGTTGGAAAATTCAAATTTTTTGAATTGAAATGGAAATAAATATATTTCTATATATATTTATGTGATTTCAAAGGAGATTTAAAATAAGAACCCAGGAATTTGAATGATTGAAATTAAATTTAACTTAAGTAAGTTAAATGGATCGAAGTGAACAAAATTGATCAGAATCAATTTGAATAAAATTGGATTGCATATAATTGGAATATGAAAAGTTGAGTATCAACATAAGTGTGTTTCTGAAAATAAAATGGGCTAGTAACACTTTTCCTACCTTACTAATTTCGGGGACGAAATTCTTTTAGGGGGGGAGGGGAATGTAATGACCCAGATTTCTGTCGAGTTAATTTTAAATATTTAAATTGGATTTAAATATTTAGTTGATAGTATAAATGAATTTTTATATATATGTTATCAATTTAAAATATCTATTTTGATTTAATATCGTATATATTAAATTATCAAAATAAGGAATCAGCGAATAACTGAATTCGATGTTAAAACTGATATGAAAACAGTTCTTATAATCAATTCAAAAACTCTGTTTAAATTAGAATAATAATATTAAATTATTATCGAAGAATTTAATGGTTTGAATTTAATTTATATAAGTTTAAATTAATATCTTCTCCAGCTGATCGAATAAGGCTTTGAAACTTGTCCCGTTGGGTTCAGAATGGTAGTATTACCCTAAGAATGTCAGTTGTTGGGTTCAGAAAGGAGTTACGTATCACGAAGAAATTCCAAATTTAGGATACCGATTTTTAACAAAAACAAATTTAAATTTAATCTTTTTGTTGGTGGACCAAAACAAAACCAATGGTGGCTCCTCCCTCTCCACAAAACAAAACTAACGGTGGCTCCTCCCCCTCCAAAAATCCATGGCCACGCAGTGGAATTTAAAACCACAACTTTCCTTATAAAATCGCACTTCCCCATTGAAATTCTTTAGTCTGAAAACCAAAACAAAAACCCAAAAATAAATGGCCCGATACCATCTTCTATTCCTTCAGTAAACCGAAAACACAAATCAAAAATCAAAAATCAAAACTGTCATTTCCCCCTTTCGGAGAAACCGCGATGTGTTCACTAAGAGGTGCGAGGTGGGTCTCGACTAGGTGAGCACGCTAGGGCTACGGTTATTGAGGGAAGCGACCAATAGTGGTTGAATCAAAGGAAGGCAGTTACATCGATGATTTGGATTGGGCAAAACAGCCCAAGTTGGAGGATGGGGTTAATGGTGCTTGGGATTTCAGGTAGAAGACGAAGTACCAGAGTCATGTGATGGGTTGCGATACTGGATTGAGGAAATAAACGTTTGAAATCACAACCGCAAGGAAGCAGGTCAGAGTTCTGGAGTGCGAACTGATGTTGACTGAATGGGTGTTCGACAGTTGGAGGATGAGGGCGACGCTGGGTACTGTCTGATGGAAGATGTCAACAGTAGTGAAAAATGGTGAGTATAGATCTGTGTATTTCCGGTACATGAGGTACTGAGCTAGATCTATAGTGCTGTTGATGGGTGACCGTGACTGAAGTATGCAGTGTTGATGCTGAGTGATAGTCAATGGAGATTAAGGAAGCTGACAGTAGGATTTGAGGAAATTTGGTCGCTCTGGTAGTATGGCAACATTACAACAGTGGGCTGTCATATGAAGGAGGATGTCTGGACAAGGACTAAAGGGGTTTGGTTTAGACAGTAGAAGCTAATGAGTGAGGAATTTTGGTGTTGCTCGAGTTAGTGTCAAGATAGCGAGGTACACCTTTTTAGAATCTTAAATATATAGAAAATTTATTTATTTAAGTTATATAGTTAGTTTAAATAAAAAAATAAATATTTAATCGTTAATTAAAATTAAATAATCATAGGTACTCGATAAATTCATTTCAAGCTGATTCATGGCCGACGATATGAAATTAAAATGAATATGCGGCAAATAAAATCACGGTGAGTAAATCTCACTCACCTGTTATTTAGAATTATTTTAATTCGGTAAAAATAATTGTTTGTTGCTTGTTGAATGCTTTCTGGTTGATTTAAATATATTAGTTATTTAGGGTTGACTATTATATATATATTGGGTTGATGATTGAATTGTTCCCGCAGTCTCATTAGCGAATGCCCGCAGTTTCTTAGTAGATGATTTCCCTATGTGCCCCACAAATATATATTAGTGGATGACCTTCATACCGCGATATCCTGCCTCGAAGAAGGATGGGTATTACTATGTTGACTAACGTCTGCAGATGCAGAATAACAGGTTGGAGGAATCCGACTGGATTCCTCAAAAATATATTGTCTGTTTGTTTATTTATTTGCATATATACTGTCATATATGACGTGTTAGAAAACCTGAAATACATAATTGGTTGTTTGGTGTTTAAATATCACTGGGCCTAAGTGTTAATTTATAAAAATTCCCTGAATGGGGTATTTGAGATTTAAAAGGGAAATTATAATTTAGAAAAATAGAATTTGAATTTTTAAATAGATTTGAAATATAAACTTGTTTTGAAAAATAAAATAAGTAGTTCCTTTATAAACGAAGTTTATAAATAGTTCTTTTATAACCGAAGTTTATAAATGAAGTGAAAAGAATTATCATTGGATAATTCAGAAATAAAAATATAAGTGTGAAATTGAAAAGGGAAATCTATTTTCCAAAAGTAGAAATATCGATTTCAAAAGGAATTGAAATCGAGACTTGTTTAAAGAATGAATAAAGAAAGTTTGAAATAGAAATTCAAATGGAATTTGAATAAAGAAATTCAAATGGAATTCGAATATAGAATTTGAATATAGAAAATATAAAGGAAATTCAAATATAGAATTTGAATATAGAAAATAAAAAAAAAATTAAATATAGAATTTGAATATAGAAATTCAAATGGAATTTGAATATAGTATTTGAATATAGAAAATTTAAATAGAACTTGAAATAGAATTTCAAAATAGAATTTCAAATAGAGTCGAAATGTGAATTTGAATATAGAATTCAAATAGAATTTGAAATAGACTTTGAATATAGAATTTAAAGAGTTGAAATGGAATTTGAATATAGGATTCAAAAAGAGTTGAAATGGAAATTGAATATAGGAAATTCAATTTGAATTGAAATGGAATTTGAATATAGAAATTCAAATGGAGTTTGAAAATAGATTTGAATATTGAATTCAAATAGAATTGAAAAGGAAATTTGAATATAGAATTCAAATAGAATTTGAAATGAAATTTGAATGTAGAAGATCGAAGTATAAATAAATTATAACTGAGTAAGGAAAAATCGAAGATTTTAGATAATCAGAATTTTTGAGTTGAATTGGGAAAATGGATTTGATATATATTAAAATATATATCAGAATGGAGTTGAATTTATATAAACGAAGTTTAAAAAGTTTATATATATAAATATAATTAAAACGAACTCGCCGCAGCGCGGTAGTTCGTAAATTGGCGATTCAAACTTCAATTGAGTATATAAAACTCAAATTAAGTCGGAATTCTTTGAAACAAGAACCGTCAGGACCAGTTAGATAATAGTTTTCTAATGGAAGAGAAAAATCTTGATTTCGTCGTACTGATTTTGAGTTATGTCAAAATCAATTTTTTAGAAAAACAGTGCCATAATCGTTTTAAAAACGATAACGGTTTATCTAAATAAATAAAAGGGTTTTAAGGAAATATAATCCGAATTGGCATTAGAAAAATCCAGACTAGAGATATAAAATAAATATGAACTCCAGTGAAGTAAGTGAAATGATTTTTGAATAAAAATCAGATTTTTAATTATTAAATAGATTTAACTAGTTTGAAGAATAAATAGTTAAATCAAGATTTGAATTGAAATGGGGCGTTGAATAAGTTAAAAAGATTTGAAAATTTATATTCGAAATCGAATATGTAACTCGAGTTGAAATGGGATTAGATTGGGTTCATGAGTAGATTAAAATATATTTGAATATGACATGTTCAAATAAGCAGTGAAATAAGCAAAGGAGCTAACTAAAGAATAAATTAGCAAATTTAGTTAAGACGATTGGATTGAGTTGAAACAGAATGGAAATATGGGGATATGTGTTAAACAGGTTTGGTATGAAGTATATGAAGAAATATAATTCGTGTGCTCAACATAAAGGTACACGTTTAGACTGAATATGAGATTTTATGCGCCATATCGGCTAGCTGCTTGGCTTTTTCTTTTTCCTTTTGAATAGAGAGGCCCGTGTGGCGGTTTGGGGATTTTCCCGGTGCTCCCGGTACAAAGGAGGTTATGGAGAATTTTTCCGGGAATTTAATGAGTGAGAATATTTTTAAGATAATTTGATAGTTAGAAATCAACGTATCGATATATATATAGAATTCAATAAGGAAATGAGCTTGAAAATAGAATATTATTAACAAAAAGGAAATCGATAAATCTGGAAATAGAAAGAGAAGCATATACGTGTTTTAGAAATGGAGGACTGATTTTATATGATGTTAATTATTCGAGGTAAGTGGTCTTGTCCGTTTTGAAGTTAAGGATGTTTTCAGTCAAGGTCTGAGAGGTAGTTATACCCCAACTTGATTGATTTTGTTTTTAACCAATAAATGGCAAGATCCAGTCTGAAAGAGGAATGTGTGAATAAGAGTTAGTTGAATGCAGTGTTTTGGGTTGTCGAAGCGATGTTTTACAAAACATTCGTTTTAACCCTAAGAAGTGAAAGTTTGGAAATATGATTATAAATATTTCCTAAGTATAGAAATGAAGGGTCGTGAAAGAGATTAGTAAGTGGAATATTTTCCAATTATTAATAGAAGATATTTTCTAAATATAGAAAATAAAAGAAGACGATGTATGGAAAAGTTTTCCAATTAACGTAAAGGGCCAAGATGATTATTGAAAATATTTTGTTAATAAATATTGATAAGGAAATGGAGAAGAGATTTAATTAATGAAATATTAATTAAAGAGCCCAATGATTTGTTTGATATGTTAAATGTACACTTGTTTTTATTTGATAGTTAAATCACAGACTATCGAAGTTTTGACCATCGTTGTCAATATGGAGAGACCGGTTGGATTATTATCCAAAGAACCACTCTGTATTGGCAGTAACGTTGCGAATCAGATTATATGAAGATAATCGAAGACGGAGTAAAATGCAAGGACTTTTCTATTAATAGAAATTGTGCCTTCGGTTTCGTTCAATCCCAGAACAAACGTAAATGGACGAATGTCTGACAAATTATTTCCAATGATCGAATGGGTTGGTCTGTATAAATATATATGGTTGCAACGGATTTATTCCCTTAGCATAACATCTAGAATATTTGTGCAAATCAATTAATGATTAACGGATCTGATAATGTGGGATTCAAAGTGATCGTGTTATCAGTGAATGGAAAGTAATCGTAGCCTCTGGCCTCAACAACCGGGAAATGACAAAAATCGGGCAGGCAGCATGGCTATGTGAGTAGCTTCCATTAGGGTGTATCATCACCTATCTAGAGATTCATTTAATTCCTTATTCTATTCGATGCTGTCCCATTTGGGAAACGGTTGCTGATCCCAACCGTTGGTGATTTACATTCGATACACTCAAGAGAAATGAGTGGTCGGTCATGTGTGGCTGAGTTGCAAGATGTTCTTGTTGAACTCGGTGTATTGTCCTCTAGATATACACCAACGGAAGGTGGTTCCATACCTTGTCATAGTTGGAAATCCAGTACCCAATACGTGCTTGCGGTTTTGATTGTATACTATATATGTAGAACGTGAGATGAAAGCTTTTCTGCTATATGATTATTATATTGTGGTTGATAGGCATTATTATAATATCAAAAGGCTTTTGATATAAAGTTATTTTGGATTCTCATAAGGGAAAAACCCGTTCCGTTATATGACGTGGTCTTATGAGATATCGTTTACTTGTTCAAGCTGTTTACTCATACCAGTCCCATGACTGACCCGGAGTTCATTTGTTTTGTTTTACCTAAACTCTTGGGTGCCTAAATTTGTATGGGCAGTCAAGTAGTTCAGGATTTTCAGATTCATCTGAAGGAGCTTGGAGCAGGAGGCTTCAGTGTTAGTTATATAGAGTTTTGTTCCGCTGTGTTGTGTAAGTGTTGTACTCTGATAAGTGTATGTTATACAGTTGAAACTTTGTATTTCAAAAGTTATGATATGTTATATTTTGTTCCATTGCGATGTGACGTTCTGTGTTGTTAGTTCTGCTCTTCTTCTAAAAAAAAATGATTTGTATTTTCGTGATATTTGGGTTGGACGTATGATGTATATAGTCAACTCTGATATTATGGATTTGCGGGCTACTACAATGTGTATATATGTATTATGCTTGTGCATTATAGATATGAATATTGAACTATGTATGTGAGTCTTCTACCATGCCATCGAAATTTGTATATTATAACTATATGTACATGTGTGTGTCAGCATGTGCATATATGTGTGTGTGTGTGTGTGTGTACACACACACATGTATGGGTACACATATATACGTAGTTACATACTATAATTTTGATCAATAATTACGGTATTAATGAAATGGCCTATAGCCAATTGAGGACATCCTATTTTGTCTTGTATTGATCATATCATGTAGCCTAAACAAGTGATTTTGATTTCCTATCTTGTAAATGATGTCCTGGCCAACAGATTACCTACATACCAGGTTTGGGATTTTGAAAGTGAATTAGCTGTGACATAGTATTACACTTTGAGTACATATGTTGGTCCTGTCTTATAAACCTGTAACCCATATTTTGATTTTTGTGAACAATCTAACCATATTTTATGCTGACCATGAATACTTAACATTTGAACATGTATAAGAATATAAAAAATTAGTAATCATATTATAATCCACTGAATTCGACTATTATATCTTGAGTATTTTATTAAAGTTGATTTACTTGAACAAAAATTAATCCTGACTCGAGTATATTGTTTTCTTCTTACTTTAAGCTCGGGTTAGACCAAGTATTACAACCTAAGATTTGCATCTGACGAAACTAAGGATTCGTGAAGACCTTGTCTTTGTTCAATTATTTTTTTCATTTTATATGTTAATCAGAATTTATGTACCAGACTTTCGCTGTATCAAAATTTGTAACTCTTATAAACTATATTATATTATTCCGCTGTTAGATATTGTATAATCCTATGTCTGCGATCAAATTAAAAATCAGGATTTTGAATTGATAAATACCTGATATGGATTAAATTAGATTTATTATTTAATTTAAATTTTGTTTCAGTAATAAATAATTTATTTGAAACTATAAAATACGTTTAGGAAAATGTACCAATATAATATCCGTATTTGTTTGAATAGTTGTTTGAATGTTGTGCTTACTTAATTGGCTCCTTGGTTAATAAATAACATTGTATTTTGTAACACAGATAAATGTTGCAAATTCATAACACAAATATGTGTTATAAAATGTGTTGCAAATTCAATACACATGGTTACATATGAAAATTACATGTGTCTAAGTGGTGGCATAATGCATGGAAATGAAGCTTCCTTATGAGACATGTGTCCCATGCTAAAATTCCTAGAATGCTCCTCTCATGCCTTATAAATACTCACCTTCTCACTTACATTTTTCCCATCTCGTTTCCATTCCTTCTTCCTTACTCTCCAGGCACCTTTCTCCCACATTGCTTCTCCCTTCCTTCGCGATTTGCACGACCAACACCCATCCCTCCTCCTTCCTTTCCCTCCACCCCATTTCGGCCTAACCTCCTCCACCCTCCTCCTCCACATCGACCTCACCTCTACCTCCTCCTCGGCCTCATTCCCCCCCACCCTCACGCAACTACCCCACGCCAAGCCCACACCACCTCGGCCTCCACCAAACATAACCCTCGTCGGCCCCTCCTCTTACAATAATATACATATATATTTGCTAAAGAAAAGTTGGAGAGATAAGTGTATGTTTGTGTTGTCGGTGTCCGTAATCTAGGTTCTACAGTAAAAGAAAGACGGAGTAGAGCCCTTGGTGAGAAACAATTTATTTACACATGTATAGTTAATTGTTATGTAATTTGATTGATATATGTGTGATTTGGATAAATGGTTGTTAGTTTAGTACCAAATAATTGTTAAGCATTAATCACCATAACGCTTATATTGTAGACACAATAATTGACATTGCTAAATGATTGTCAAGGGTAATTATTAGTTGTTATTGTTGAACACTTGTTATACCCTAAATTTTGGAAATATACGAATATTGGTTAAATATCTTCCAAACTGGTAAATAAAAATGAATATTTTATTCAGTTTAAGTGGGAATAAGGTGATAAAATGAAAGTTGGAATTTTTTATCTGAAACTGGTTAGAAATGAAATTAAATTACTTATAACAAACTTTTGTAAAGGTGGAAACGGATTTGAAAGAGATTCTGATACAATTCGGCTTGTTCAATTTTCAAATGAATATTAAATCAATTTGAAATTGTAATTTCAAATTTGAACTTGAGTTAAGTATTTAAACGTTGTTTTAAACTCAAATTGAATGTTTCGATAAGCTTATATAATGTTTAGTTTGATATTTGGAAAGTTTAAAGTTCAAAAGTTTAAATTTTGAAAAATATTAATGTTAGATTAATTTGAAAATATTATAATATTCAATTATGGAAAATAATTGAATAAAAGGTCTAAAATTTTGAAATATTGATTTGAAATGAAGTTATATGTGTTTTTAAAGGTATATAAACATATAAGAAACAATTTATATTCATTTCGGTATATAGTCATAATATGGTCCGAACAAGAGCTTGTCCCGCTGCGGTGGTTCGCCAATTTCGAACATAAACTTCAAGAGGTTATACCAAATGCAATTTAAATCGGATTTTCCCAAAACGAAAAGCATTTGTTTTCTAATGATAATAGTTTTCAAATGAAAAATGAAATTTCTGATTTCAATGTACAGATCTTGAGGTTTATCCAAATCAAGTTTGAAATAAAATCGCGGTTTTGCAGTTAGGTGGCCGAATTTCGAAATCACTGAAAATGACTATTTAAAAATTATTAAAAATAATAAAAAATTATGTTAAATCATAATAAATGATTTTAAAGTGAATTGGATAAGAAATATGAAGTTTAGAATGTTGGATCTATATTAACCCTAGAGGGGGGGGGGGGTGAATAGTGTTTATTGAATTTTCGCGAGATATTAAAATATTCACAAACCACAGAATATAGCAAAAATAGAAATGCAAAAAGTAAACGACACAAGATATACCCAGCTTCGGCAAAATCCTGCCTACTACTGCATTCCTAAGGTTTCTACTAGGTGTTAATAACATATCCCGCTTACAGACCCTGTAAACTCGCGAACCCGTCGCTCCTGTCCTAACCTTACGCTCAAAACCCTAGGCTGATCTAAACCCCTAGATCAGATTTCCCCTAGTTTTACAGACTCTACTAAACTGCCTAGTTTTACAGATGAAACTAAGAAACCACCTAGATTTTACAGACTCCTGTAACTGCTAGTTAACACCCTAACTGGTTTCCTAGATTTTACAGACCTATAAACTGTTTGGACGATTTTAATTCAAATTACAAAAACAATACAAAATAAAACAAATAGAAAAAGAAAAAACCACTTTTATATTTAACTAGGCTTAGCCAACAAGAAGCAAGCCAGGCCACTCATATTTTCATTTCCCCGATTGCTTTGACCTCTGGAAATAGAAATGGCAATCTTCAAATGGGGATTAGGGTTTTTCCTTGATGCCTCAAATCGTGACTTCGTTGGCTGATGAAATCTGGTTCTCTGATGAACTTTGTGTGTCTCTGTTGTTGCTCATCAACGATTTGGTTGTTCTAGATTGAAAACTATGTGAGTATTTTTGAATTTGATTTCTGCTCTTTGAAATTGTGAATTTGGTTTTCGATAGTTCTAGTGATGAAATGGTGTGTGTATTTATAGGGGTTTAGAAACCCTAGCATTCTTGGATTTCGACTGAATTGATTTGGTCTGATTTTCATGCTTTCCCCTTTGACATACTCGAATGAAATTGATTCTTTGTCATTGAAATAGCTTGCGTGATTGATGCTGATGAACCCAGACCTGATTTTGAACTTTAATGAAACTTTAATCTCCTTGCATGAATAAATTGCTCAAACTAAATTGTCTTGAATGATTTGTTGTGAATGCTGAATCATCACTTAAAAAAAATTGGAAACCAATTAGCAGATTTGTTACTACAAATAACTCTTGCGTTTCCTTGAGCATTTTTGGAAGTGAATTATGGTTTTGAAAATGAATTCTTGCCTGAATTAATTGCCCCATATAACCATTCAAATTTTTGTCAAACTCGCCAAACTTTGCTATATGATTTCTGGCAACAAAATCTTGGCCCCATGTAAAATGATACTTTATTCCTGGATAACTTGAAATGTTGCCAAAAAAACATGATTTACTCGGATTTTGATTGTAAGTAGATTTGAGTGATTTTTTGCCTATTAAACTCTTGCCAAAAATGGAACTAATTGATTCATTGTCCCTTTACAAAAATTGCCGATAATTTTGTAGAAAGACTTGCTAGAATTTTTGGAAATACTACTTTGATAATATGTGATTGATTTTCTTCCAAAAAAAACTGTTGCATGTCTCATCCATTTTGTGAAGTTTTCAAACTCAATTTGAAAACATTAACCTGTTGCAACAATTTAACATGGCATTGATTTAGCTTGAAACCTTCATTGACTCCATGAGATGTAATATGTAGACTTCCCAGTATTGTTGCATATGTTTGACTAGCATGTTGCCTCTCTGCATTCATGAAACTGCCCAGTTCAAAGTTGCACCATTTGATCTCTTAGTTGTGCACAAATTGACATTGATGCTCCCATATATTTGGAGTGAACTATTCTGTTTATATATTTGCACCACGTGCATGTTTTTGTCTATGATCGACATTTAAACTGTCTTGGCCATGAACATTATTGCATGTACAATATGTTGTTGAACCATGCACTTGAAAAAGAAAACTACATTTGTGTATTTCCATAGTGGCTTTCCATACATGACCACTCTTTGAAAAAATGAAGTTGTTCTTCATACTTGCTTATGCAGTTGCATATACTTGATTCACAATAACCATTTTTCATGCTGTATTGCACCAAGTCCTTATGTGTATTGTTCTTAAACATTTACCACCATGCTCTTTGAACTTGTATTTGATCACCATGCACTGCTTTATCATCATGTATGGTTTGTGATTTTGCTTCATTGTGTTGACTTTGTGTGCATTTGTTCCATGCATGCCTTGTGCCTATTTAACTATGCTAATTTGAATTTCTAGTTGGCTTTGAAAACATGCTTGTTCATTTTGATGTTGCATTGTATTTGACCTGTGCTCGACCACATTGATTATTGTTGCATTGAGTCGAGATGGTCTACGTGGCTACTCCTTAGTTGCTTGCTTATTTTTGATTGGCGAGGTGTGCACACGTGTATATATATCCACGAGTGTATTTGCAGACCATCAGAGAAGATTTCCCTGTCCCTGCTACTATATATATACAAACTGACTGCGTTGTGCTATTTACAGTGTTTCACTGTGAATATCACAAGCTGTCTAGATTAAAATAAATCAGATCAAGTCATGAAAAATGATGAGAAACACACCAGAAATCTGAGGCAAATAAACTTAAAAATTATATTCGCGTCTATATAGTTTTATTTCTATTGCAATGTATTTTATGTATGTTTCATGTAATAGATAAGCAGACGATGACTGGACTGACAGTGAGCCGTGAAGATAGAAGACAGTGAATGAAAACAAAGTGTCAGTGTGTATATGTAACAGTGAATATATGTATAGATGAAAAATGTACAACTGAGTGACCGAGTGACAGAGAGTTGTAGAGAGGAGTTTTGTATATGAAAAATTTAGATGTATGGAATGGAATATAGTAGTGGAGTGTACAAATAGAGGAGTTATAAAAACTGTACTGTTTGAATGTTAGAAATAAAATATTCTATTTAAATAAAAAAAACTACGTGAATATTTGAATTTATGTACAGTCGTATTTATTTAAATATAAATATTATATTCCTGTCTGTGACATATGTATGAAATATTACAATAACAAACACATTTATAATAATATATATTTGGTTGTTATCATCAAACGAAAATCATATAATTTTGTATACAACACTGTTATATACAACAATCTCCCCCCTTTTGATGATGACAAACAAATATTAAGATTTTGAATCCAATAAATGTGTTTGACAGTGAAGAACAGAACTCCCCCTATTTGAAAGCTTCCTCTACAATAGAAATTCCTCTGTAACTGTGCATGAGTGAAAAGTTTGAAAATTCTAAGAAATTTTCAATAGTAAAATATTTAAGAAATTTTCAATAGTAATATATTTATAAAATATTCACTCATAAATCAAAATCTCAACCCATTCTCCCCTTTTTGTTATCGTCAAAAGGATATAGAATTTAAAATATAGATGAAAAATGACTAAAAATGTAATTTTCATCATAAGAGGAAGAACGGTCATCATAAATCTCAATCAGTCAAATAAAAATCATAATATTCTAAGAACTAGTTGCATATATCACATTTTAGAGAATGACAGATTTACAATGAAATTTATATGAATGGAGAGAGTTTTAAAACAAATAATTGTAATTATTTTCCAATAAGATTTTCAAAAATAAAGCCCAAAAACAGTGACGGACTTGGACTATAATTATATATTCAATTTAAGTGACGCAATCATATAATCTCAAATCCCAATAGCTATCAATCAACAAATCATAATATTTCATAAGATTTTAACACATTTCACAAATTAGGATTGATAGGCTGGTTTTTACACACCAAGGAAAGTTTCATATAAAAATATATTTATTGCAAATTATTTCCTTTTCTTTTATTTTTATTTAAGAGCACATTGACCACGGATAACCAGAGCTTGGATTTTTAAATGAGGTCAGTCCCGCTTAAATTATAAGTCGTCTCACAACCATGCATGACCACAGCTTGGATTTTTAAATGAGATGGGGAACACACTTACGTATATTAATTTTTTTTATTTTCAGTTTCAGAACGAAAAACACCTCAGTATATAAAACCAACATGGATGATAGAAATGTGATAGGTATGGAAATGGTCTGTGTAATAAATTTCTAAATTAATCATATTATGAGATATGCTCAACTGTACCGAGATCATTGAAAAATTTCAATTATCTCTAATTCTGAATAATAATACAGTCTCATTTCTATCACAAAAATTTTCACTGTTTATTTCAGATGATTTTAAAAAATATTTAACTCTCCACTTTGATATAAAATCACAATGGATGGCAGAATGATGATAGATGATGAAGATAGTCGTGAAATAATAGCCAATTCAAAGATATTATAATAACCTTTCAACCATCATGAAAATCTAAATAAAATCTCCTCTTGTTGTGAAATATACTGCAGTCACAATTCATCACAATTTCAAAATCTGATAATAATTTTGATGAATTATAAATAAAGTTCAGTTTGGTTATTGATTTCAATTTCTGAATGAATAATCAATAAATAATTTTAAAATTGAAAATCAATTACAAGAAGGAAATGAAAGAACTATACAAGGCATGAGAGATTAAAAATATATACAGCAAAAACAAATTCAGCACTTCTAAACTGATGCCACTTGATGTCTCTATTAATGAGGATTGTAACAAGACACTGGAGACAAACAAGGATATCACAGACAAAAGATTTTTAAGCACAAAGCCCAATCAGACAAATTTAGCACACAAATTTCATTTATCAGAGCAGCAAACAAAAATTAACCAAAGCAAGCAGTTACCAAATTTTTTTCCAAATCAATATCAGGGCAGCAGAATATCAGTTTTAAAGTGAACTTATCTAGAAGATGTTTCAAAGATATTTCAGATGGTCACAAAAGATTATTCATGATCCAAGATTTAAAAATATAGTTTATTTTAAATCATTTGAAGGAATATGAAATATCAGGATTCAATGAATCGATCATACCAGAATATAAATTTTAGATTCGAGATATGTGTGAGATTTAAGAAATCAATAGTTTCAAATGATTTTAAACAATTAAATATTTAATTCAAATAATCATGAAATAACAATGAGTTTCAAGGATCAGATTTTTCAATAGAATTTTTCACAACTTTTTTGACAAGCACAAGAGTAGTTTCAGATCATTTACATTAGACTTGAGATATATTCATGATCTAGAAAATTAAACAATAATTTATTTGAAATCACTTAAATCAATGTCAAGTTTTGAGATATAATGAATCAGTCACACAAGATTGATAATTTCAAATTTAAGAGGTGTGTGATACTCAAAATATTAAGAATTTCAGATGATTTCAAACAAACAAATTTCAACCATAATGATTATGGATAAAGATGAATTTCAAGATGTGTCACTGATTCAAGATAATTCAAAATATCCAAGCCAATCTGAAAAATAATGAAATTATCACATTTGATAAATATTAGTATGCTGTAATGAGTATAATATTTCAAGCTTTTCTAAAATGAATTAGTGAAAACTCAAAACAACAGTGGTGTGTGAAATTCCATTAAACTTTCAGATCTTCAAAAATTTAGAATTCAAGTTAAGAGTGTTCAAGAGAGAACAAGAATACTTCGGCATTGTTAGGAATTCCGAGATCAGATAAATAAACTTCAAAACAATTGCAGATATTTACAAGTTTAAATTCAAGATCTGGAAACAATTAAAACATCAGAGTTCTATTCAAATAAAGCGAATTTCCAGAAGATCATGAGTACTGCAATTGGAAGTTAAGAAAATACAAGAAAAAAATTACAATAATATGACAGTGATAAATCAAATCAGAAAAAAAAGAAGGGAAGAAGGAGGAATACACAAAAAGAAATAAATATTTACAAAGATAAGTTTAGATGTCATACCTGAAATCAATTTAAACCAGAATGTCTAACTCATTAGATGTGGCTAAGGAACTGTGAATGATTCTGTGATATGTAGCAGTTTGAATCCAGTTTTTCTTTAGCAATGCAGTTACTCAGCCTCCTTCGGTACCTAACTGTTAAGAGGATTGAGTGGTCTAACAAAAGTAGTAGTATGACTCACAGTTGTATTCATATGTTTTGGTACCCAGACTTGTTTGTACAACAATCCATTAGAATTAACTTTTGTACCCTTAGGAAATCAAATCTGTTTGAATTTAACGAAGCCCGTTTTGTTTCCTTTTGGGATCCAAGATTGTTTAAATGGTTTGTTATAAAACAAATTCTCATCTCGGTAATGATTTGAAAAACCTTTGAAATTATCCGAGTTCAAATTATCAAGATGATTCTTTTCAAAGAAGTTTGAAGGATTTTTAAAATCATTTGAATTTCGTTTTTCAAAAATATTATTTTTCCCGAAGCTAAGACCACATTTATTTCCAATAGAAACTTGGTTTTGTAATAGCATATTCAATGATTTTTCCCCATTAGAAAATTTATCCAAAGTTGATTCTAATCGTTGAATTTTGGATTTTAGATCGCCATTTTCTTATATTAAATTTGAGCAATTATTTATAGCGATCTTCTGTTTAGCATTGGACTGTTTCAAAACCAAATTCTCATTTTCAAGTAATTTAATTTTGGCTTGGGATTCGGAAATTTCAAGTTCAAAAAGATTTTGCTTTTCAGATTCAAGTTTTTCAAAGGTTTTGAATTTTTCAATCTCAATTTCAAGATCTTTCAAAATAAAATTAGTTTTCAACAATTTTTTTTCCAGCAAATTCATATTCGGAATTTTTGGTCGTCTTAAAACTTTCAAATTCCTTTTGTAAAAAGTTGTTTGTACTTTCAAGCTCAATCTTGTTCTCTTTTAAAATCATAATTTCATTTCGAAGCATTTGAATATTTTTATTTTGAAGAACAAGATTGTTTTCCAAAACCAAACAACTTTTACAACTAGATTTTGAAGATTTCTTGATCTTCTCAAATTTTGATTACAAAATATTATTTTTGTTGATCAACTTAAGCTTTTTAGACATCAAAATTTTATTTTTAGATTTTAGATTCTTAACGGATTCAGTCAAACCATTTAAACGATGAATTAAATCTTTCTAAGATAGATCTTCTGTTGAGTCTTCATATGAATTTCCATACGTACAACCTATTAAGCACAAATCTGAAACTGAGTTGACTATTGAGGGTTTTGAGCAGTTGTCGGGTTTTCCATACTGCGCGTTCAGAGTTTTCCAGATATCCCACGCAGTTAAACAATGAGAGATAAGATCAAGTTGATTATTACTGAGACAAGAGAAGAGAATATGCATAACACGAGCATTGACAATTTTATTTTTCTTACATATTTTTAGTAATATTCCAATATTCAAAATTAACAGATTTTAAATATAATTCGATTTTTTATTTCCAAATTTAAAAATCTGTTCAACTGGAAATAATCGGAATATCACTGGACTGACTCTGCCAACTGGGATGACCCGTGACTCTAGAGTTAAACAAAATATCTACTATGATACCACTTGTTGGATCTATATTAACCCTGAAGGGCGGGGGAGGGGGTGAATAGGGTTTATTGAATTTTCGCGAGATATTAAAATATTCACAGACCACAGAATATAGCAGAAATAGAAATGCAGAAAGTAAATGACACATGATATACCCAGCTTCGGCAAAATCCTGCCTACTGCTACATTCTTAAGGTTTCTACTAGGTGTTAATAACAGATCCCGCTTACAGACCCGGTAAACTCGCGAACCCCTCGCTCCTGTCCTAACCTTACACTCAAAACCCTAGACTGATCTAAACCCCTAGATCAGATTTCCCCTAGTTTTATAGACTCTAGTAAACTGCTGTAATAAACCGGAAATCCGAACCAATTTAATTTTTTTTTTGGCAATTATAGTGAATTTTGAATATTTAAAATGATTTATTTTAAATAATAACGACGAGAAATTTATTTCGAGTAGGATTAGAACGTATATATTTATCTGAATCGTCGTTAGAATATAAATATTTATTTTAATTATAATAGGAATTGAAAATGGCGCGGTAGTTTTAAAATTTGATTTCAAATTTCGAATGAATGTACAAGATTCAAAATAAACCGGATTTTAGCGAAACTAAGAATATTTGTATCTATTTGAAAATATTTTTCCAACGAATCCAAAAGTTTGAAATTTCATAGTGGGAATAAAAACTTATACCCAGTTGAAATTTCAGAATAGTCGCTATGGAAATATAGCCCTTGAAAATGGAAATTTTGCAAATGACATCCGTTTTCGATGAAACCACTTTTGTTCGATTCGGGATGTCAAGTTATTGCTAGATTCCAAAATTCATAATTTTTTGAATTAATATGTGAGCATGGCAAAAGAAAACGTGTTTTGACAGTTTCAGTCAATTTGGATCGACCAGAAAATGGCCATTTTTCAAACGATCTCCAAATTTGATGAAATTAGTTTTGTTAGAACTATATCGTCAATACAAAGCTAGAAAATATTTTTCGGGAATTTTTAGAGTCCGTATGTGGCCCCGGTAAATTGAAATATGCGTTCAAATTCAATATATTGATTTATATTTTGATTTTGATGGAAACCGATCGACACAGCCAAACTGGCTTACGATACATATCCCATTGTGTTCGGAATGGGGGTAATTAGTTATGGACAACAGTCGTTGGGCCTCGTTCGAAGGTCGAACGAAAAGTCAACTTAAATGGAGAAAATAATATTAATTTATTATATATATTTTATAAACCCCCTTTTTCTTCTTTCTCTTTCCCAATTACAATCAAATGAAAAAAAAGAAAAAAAGGGGGGAGCGACGGATTCAAGGCGCCACCGCCTCTAGGCGGAGCACCACCGCACCCCAGGCCGTCGGCCACCCCTGCTCCCGGCGCCTCCTTCCTCCCTACCCCCTCCGATAACCCCTCGCGTGCCCCTCTCTTCCCTCCTTCCACTTAAACCACCGCAACCCAAATCGATCGCCCAGAAGCCCACCTTCGACCAATGCGATGTCGCACCTGACCTCGCCGCAACTCCCTCCTCCTCTGACCCAATTCGATCGCAAACCCCCTCCAATGGATGAAGCTGTAAGTTTTTAACTTATTTATTTCTTTTATTTACATACGATTTTCAGTTTTAATACACATGAATAGGAAGTGAAAAAGATTGGATTATATATATATATTATGGCCTGAGAAAAATGGGATTTTTAAATATGAAAAGAACGGATTTTTAAAATATGAAAAGAATGGATTTTTCATATGTAAAAGATATAGGTTTTTATTATGAAATTAGCGAGATAAAGATATGATTTTTAGTCATAGGAAGTAGCGATAAAAATATGATTTTTATAATTTAAATGGCAATATGAAAATATTATTTTTAGTTAGATAAAAATATAAATTTTATCGTGCATATGCAATAATATGAAAAATTAGATTTTTATATATATGGAATGGCGACAAAGATTTGATTTTTATATATGAAGTGGCAAAGTAAAAATATAATTTTCATCTTATAGGAAGAATTATAAAAATGTGATCCTTATAGATAAAAATATGATTCTTATAATGTTTTCATTATGATAAAGATACGATCTTTATATGGATATCATTAAGGTAAAAATTCATTTTTTATTATATAGGAAGCGAAATAAAAATTCGATCTTTATATAAGAAGTAGAAAATAAAAATATAATTTTTATATACAAAGTAGTGTTGTAGAAGTATATGAAGTAGAGATAAAAATATGATTTTTATTTATTGGAATGAAGCGATAAAAATATGATTTTATATATATATATATATATATATATATATATATATATATATATTAACAACGTGGAAAAAACTGCGTTGAATTTCGGGCAAATCCAAGCCATTCAGAAATGAAACGGCGGAGTGGAAACCCAAGGTGAGAACTTCTCACTTTTATTTTATTTTCTAGTTAAAATATATACTAGGATGCAGACGGTGCTTAGTAGCACCCGACACCCCTTATCCACAGACCATGGACGACTTGTTTGTTTGTTTGGTTATGTTGTGAAAATTGACTGTGTGATGTGGAATGGAATAAAGTATTTTATAGTTGAAAATATTTTATAGTTAAAAATATAATTTTTAACATGTATATGAATAAAATAAATATTTATAAACAAATTGGACGATTTGTTTATGTACACACATTTGACTGATATTGATTGGGGCGGTAAATTTTACACATCGTTCAACTACACAAATAAAATTCATTATTTGTTGATTGAAACCCCATACGGGTATTGGGATGAAATTGGACATACACTAATCCTAGTATTTTGGTTATATGTCAGTCGATTGGTTGACAACCTGTGTAAGCATGGTATATTTATATTTAATGTTTATGCAGTGTAGAATGCACTTTGGATGATGGTTGATTGTGGATGATTGTTGTTGTATACAAGTTGTATGAAATCCATATAATCACATTATATGGTAATTGACTGTGTCAGATTCCAGTTTAGAAAAGAATGAATATTTTAAAATAATGATTATTTTAAAATAACGAATATTTTAAAATAATATTCAGTATAAAGATCAAAATCTGATTTTGATGTCCGATTTGGGACGGACATGAATATATTTAAATATATAAAGCCGTGTTGATTAGATTGACGCCATTTTGACGTGAACGATATTTATATCGATTTTATTCATTTTTATAATGAATATCGAAAAAGAATTGATTTCAAAATATAATGGCTTGAAAATAGTATCATTTATATGTTGATGATATGGAATATTCAATTTTGATTTGAAATTGAATATGAAGTTGAAATCATTTTGAAAACGAATTTAAAACGATTTAAAAAATACGTTTTAAAAGGAAATCGACGAAATATATATTATATATAGAATATAATGGCCTGAATAGAACGTGCCGCGGTAGTTCACGAATTTCGACCATTGACTTCGAATGGACGTTACAGGAGATCTGACCGTCAGATTCTCCTGAAACCAGAACCGTTGGGTTCGTATCGAAAAGAGCTTTCCAAAAAATATTAGAGTTTTGAAATCTAATGGTTGGATTTGGAATTATGTCCAAATAAAATTTGGAAAAGGTCATTATAAGTGCAGTTCAAGGCCGTTTATGGAAATCGACTGTACAGGCCTTGATAAAATTATTAAAAATATCAATAATTAGTGTATAATCATAGGAAATGATTTGGAAAGAATTGGGGTGAAAAATCCCATGTTTGAAAAGATAAAAATATATTTTTATTGAAATGAACTAGTTATGAACTAGAATAATAAATCCAATATTTTTAAAATAAATAAATTGGATTTGAAATGGTTTTAAAAATAACCAGAATTTCCAAAATATAAATTGGAAATGGATTTGAATCGAAATTGTCTTCGGAATATTTCGATGTTGGATTTCATGATTATACAGATATTGTTATGGAAATTTGAAAGATATATTTATATCGTTATTTCCAATACGATATTTGTTGGTTTCAGAATTTGATATTGAATATAAGCCGATATATTTTCTATTCAGAGCCATGTATTTAATATCAAATTGGCTTTTGGGTTGTCGTGAATGGTATCTTTAATAATACTTTTCTTAAACCCAATGGAGTTAAGAAAATTAGAATCTAACTGGAGATTAGTTAAGTTGAATGGTTTCCTGGGTATTGATCTGATGTTGGTTTCGGCCTTCGGGATTAATACTTAGGGAATTGTTCTCTTACTAATCTACGGTTAGAGACTGGTTGAATATGAATTGGGTTTGTTGTGAACTGTGTTTTAGCGATATTCGTTCTTTAACCCGATTTGCAGTCAAATGGGATTTGGAATTTATAAATCTTTTGTTAAGATTCAAAGGAGATTTTCCAAATTAAAGCTTTCCAATTTAACATATTAAATTGGAATTGAATGGAATTTGATTTGGTAATAATTGAAGTAAGCTTATGTAGAGGAAGACGGTTAATATATATGGAATTTAAAAGACCTTGTCGTTATTCCATTGATATTATCGGTTGGATATGGAAGTTTATATTGATTATATATATCGATTTGTTTTCCATGAAGATTCCATTGTTAATGGAATGTGATTTTGGGTTGTCGTGAATGGTATCTTTAATAATACTGTTCTTAGGCCCAACGGAGTTAAGAAATTCAGAAACTAATTGGAGATTAGTTAAGTTGAATGGTTTCCTGGGTATTGATCTGATGTTGGTTTCGGCCTTCGAGGTTAACACTTAGGGAATTGTTCTCTTACTAATTTGCGGATAGAGACTGATGGAATGTGATTTGGGTTTGTTATAAACTGTGTTTTAGCGACATTCGTTCTTTAACCCGATTTACAGTGAAAAGGAATTTGGAATTTATAAATCTTTTGTTAAGATTTAAAGGAGGTTTTCCAAAGTAAAGTTTTTCCAATTTAACATATTAAATTGGAATTGAATGGAATTCGATTTGATAATAATCGAAGTGAACTTCTGTGGAGGAAGACTGTTAATACATATGGAATTTAAAAGGCGTTGCCGTTATTCCATTTATATTATTTGTCGGATATGGAAATTGATATCGATTATATATTGATTTATTTTTCCGTGAAGATTCCATAATTAATGGAATGTGATTTGGGTTGTCGTGAATGGTATCTTTAATAATACTATTCTTAGACCCAATGGAGTTAAGAAAATCAGAAACTAACTGGAGATTAGCTAAGTTGAATTGTTTCTTGGGTATTGATCTGATGTTGATTTCAGCCTTCGGGGTTAATACTTAGGGAATTGGTCACTTGCTAATTTACGGTTAAAGGCGGATGGAATGGAATGTGATTTTGGGTTTATCGTGAACCGTGTTTTAAATGACATTGGTTCTTTAACCCAGTTAAAGACTGGATATGATTTCCCAAGTTAAACAATCGTTAATACTGATTTTTAGGAAGATTAAAACCTAGTGGAGTTTTAATGAATCTTTAATTAGATTGAAATGATATCCAAAGGAAAATTAAAGAATAAATTTAAAGAATTTATTTTTGATAAAATTAATGGGAACCTTTCCCAAAGTATAAGAATATTTGAATAAAGGAATATTCTAGATTGGAATAAGGCGTATGTTGTGTTTTTATAACACTTGTTTATTGTATACGCGAGTTATTCAGAAAGACTGGGTTTATCCCATTCTGAATAACTGATTCGACGCTGTGCCGAGGATGAAGACGGTGGTGGAAGACCGGAGGTCTTCACATCATTTGGATGAATACTGATGTCTTGATTGGGTTGTACACCCAAGGCAAGGTAATAAGTGGTGATCGTCCAGACGTACTAGGAGATCGACCGGATATGCGAGGACTTCTCCCCTGTATTGAAATTATGGGGGAGGAATAAGGTGCCTCCGGTTTCGTTTAGACCCAGAGCAAACTTGTAAATGGATGTGTGTCTGACATCGGATTTCATTCTGTGTGATTGATAGACATCGGTTGCATAGTGTGAATTGCCTGTGTGGCATGCTGAGATGCAAATGATCAAGGCTTCTATTGAAAAGCAGAGTCTTGTGGTTGATGATCAAAGCACGGCTTTAATATAGCGTAGCTTTGTGTATCGTTAATTCGCGAGCCTCACACCCCGGTGCGAACGAGAAACAGGAGAGGACCTCAAGGAAGACATGCATTTCTTTGTAGCTAGGAGTGGTGTCAGCGTTTTGCATGCCCTGGCATTTTACATATGTGGATGATGGATAGGAGGTGCCTCTGTTATATCGGTCGATCCAGGGCCGATGGAGTCATTTGGCTCATTTACGCCGCATAGGGCGGGGAAACGCAGTGTTCAGGCATTTTAATCCACATCGAGTGGACCGGCCCTGACGATCCAAGGCTTGTCTGCGCAATTGCCTGAGACATGGTAGGCTAGATTGTCTCAAAGCGGTAAGTATGATCCCTTGCCTTGGTTCACAAATGGAAATCCAACTTCCAATACGTGACTTTGTGGTTTTGATTGTAGAACCTAGTATTGGCGACATGATGTATGGTACCCATGCCGTCTCGGATTAATACATTTATATTTGAAGTTGTTTTATACACTATGCACTTATAATAGTGTCAAATAATTTGCTTTAACGTACCCAGCATGTTTGGCTATTATAAGAGAAAACCCTATCCCCCGACTTGCGTTGCATTGTGTGATAGGACCTGGGTCTTATAATAGCTTCATTTTTCCAAAAAGCATTGCACTGGTATTCTTGGGAGGAAACCCGTTCCGTGTTTTACTGCGTGGTCCCTTGATATATCTAATTTAAAGTAAAGTTTTAAATAACTGTTTTAGTTCTCACACCAGTCACATGAATGACCTGGAGTTTATTGTTTTAACCTAAACTCTGGGTGCCCCTATTTTCCACTGGCAGCAAGTAGTTTTGGTTTTGCAGATTTATATTCACAGGATCCGGGTTTACAGCTGGAATGATATTCGAAAAGCTCTGTATCCGTATATTCTTTTCGGTTGTGTTTTGTATTATTTTTCCGCTGCATTGTAATTTGTAAAATCTCTGATATTTAGTAAATGTGTAATATGTAATTCATACTCTGTATATTCTTGTATTCTGATGAAATTGTTGTAATAAGCAATGAAATGTTCTTCTGTTTGTGTTCTGATTCGTCTTGTTCTAAAAGCAATCCATTCTTTCTCTTCTCTTCGGAGAGCGGGGAAGTTCGGGCCGTTTCAACTACCTAGTTTTATAGATGAAACTAGGAAACCACCTAGATTTTACACACTCTAGCAACTGCTAGTTAACACCCTAATTGGTTTCCTAGATTTTACAGACCTAGAAACTGTTTGGACGATTTTAATTCAAATTACAAAAACAATACAAAATAAAACAAATAGAAAAAGAAGAAAAAAAACCCTTTTATATTTAGCTTGGCTTAGCCAAACAAGAAGTAGGCCGACCCACTCATATTTTCATTTCCCCGATTGCTTTGACCTCTGGAAATAGAAATGGAAATCTTTAAATGGGGACTAGGGGTTTTCCTTGATGCCTCAAATCGTGACTTCGTTGGCTGATGAAATCTAGTTCTCTGATGAACTTTGTGTGTCTCTGTTGTTGCTCGTCAACGATTTGGTTGTTCTCAATCGAAAACTATGTGAGTATTTCTGAATTTGATTTCTGCTCTTTGAAATTGTGAATTTGGTTTTCGATAGTGCCAGTGATGAAATAGTGTGTTGTATTTATAAGGGTTTAGAAACCCTAGCATTCTTTGATTTTGATTGAATTGATTTGGTCTGATTTTCATGCTTTCCCCTTTGACATTGTAACAACCCGGAAAATACGAGCCAATTTAAAAAATTTAAATTGGATATTTCAAAGAAATTAAAAAATTGAAATAGAGGATTTCAATAAAATAATGAATTAGAAATAGTGTGGCAGTTTGAAAATTTGAATTCAAACTTTGACTGACTGTACCGGGTGCAAAATATAACGGATTTTAGTGAAACCAAAAATATTTAAATCTGTTTATGAATATCTTTCTAAAGAATCTAAAAAATCGAAGTTTCATAGTAGGAATCAAAAGTTATGGCCAAACGAATTTCAGAAAGGTCGCTATAGAGAATATGTAGCCCTTGAAAATAGACATCTTGCAGACGACCTCGGAATTCGACGAAACCACTTTTGTTGGATCCGGGATGTCAAACTATTGCTAGGTTTCAAATTTCATAATTTTAGAAGCTAGTATGTGAGCGTAGCAAAAGAAAATGTGTTTGGTCAATTTCTGTTAAATTGGATCAACCAGAAAATGACCATTTTTCAAACGGTCTCAGAATTCGACGAAACTAGTTTTGTTGGGACCGTAGCGTCAAAGCATAGCTAGATTTATTTTTCTGGAATTTTTCAAATCAGTTTGTGGCCCTGGCAAATTGAAATGTACGTTCAAATTAAATATTTAATGTTATATACTTTAATTTGAAAAATAACTGACTGTAACAGTCGAATTGGCCTACGAAACATATCCCATTATGTCCGGGATGGGGGTATTTATCTGAGGGTGACAGTCGTTGGATTTGAATTGGTGTCCGTGTGGAGAAACACTATTTTAAAATTTAATAAAACCATCGGCCAATTAGAATTCTCCATTCATAAAAAAAACATCAGAAACCCCCCTCGACATCGACGACGGAATTCACTCCTCCTTTCCCGACCCAATCGCCGCGGCCACGTCGATCTTTAGCCCCGCCTCCAGTTGGGATTTTTGTTCGTCTCCGTTACCTCTATAAATCCATACCACTTTCGCCTGGTATAGTGGGATATTTTCGTCGAATCACCTCGAGGAAGGCGTCGACTTTGGAGCTCCGCCGTGAGCTACAGGGACCACCGAATTGGGTGCCACCACCGGTGCCGGAAACCCTGTTCGAAGCTCTTCGACGCTGTAACACCTAATCGAGACAAAACTTCATGGATCGAGCGAAAATTTAAAACCTAGTTTCAAGCAGGTTATAGAAAGGTATGGTTTGTTTTATCTGAAATGATTTTAACAACTTAAAAGTGTTGCAAACTTTGAAAAATTGTATCTTTATGGTGTGTTAACGAAATTCGATGAAACAGGAAACATCGTGATCGCAAGGAGGCTCTCTACCATCTAGAAGAGACCGCGGATTTTTCTGAGCTATCTACGATTTTTAGCACCTCGAAAACCAATGTGAGATTTCTAAACTGAAGTGTGAATGGAAATGTCATGTATAAATCATATAAGCGAAATATAAATTACACACGTGTTGTATATCTCATGTACATGCGTAGTGTAAGTTATATGAGCGAAGTATGAATTATACATGCATTGTTTAAATGATATGTGTGTTGGAATGGTAATAATATATATATATATATACATATATATATATATATATATACTCCCCTCGTCCACAAACCATGGTTGATAATTATTGATGGTGAATTGGTGTGAAAAATTTGGTGAATAATGCGAATGGTTGATAGAATTGTTTGTGGTTGATATTGTTTGATTGTGGTTGAAAAATACCCATTGGTGATTGAAACAAATTTGAAATAATTTTGGAAAAGAAAATCATACTCGCCTGCGTGCGAATTAGATGTATGAAATCCCCATTGTCAAAAACCGTGAGGTTTTAAGGTAGAGCGAGGAGCCGTACTCGAGACGGTGCCAGTTTTAACTACCCTGCCGTTATGCTGCCAAAATTTTGAATAATATTCATGTGTTAGAATTATTTTCATATGTTGAAATTATTTTCATGTGTTGAAACCAAAGTCATGTGTTGAAACTATATCCATGTGTGGAAAATGCTCATGTGTTGAGAAGTCATGTGTTGAAAATTAAATTCGTGTGTTGAATGAATAAAGTGTTTAAACAATAAAAATCACATTTTTATTACATATATAAGAAGTATGTAAAATATTGGCATTATAAATAAATTGTTTCAACAATAAAAATTACAACATTCTTATATGAACAAACTATATAAAATATCTGTGTGTGGAAAATGCTCATGTATTGAGAAGTGCGTGTGTTGAAAAGGTTCATGTATTGAATAAAAAGATCGAACAATAAAAATTACATTTTATTGAAAATATGAAGTGTTAAAAACATTCATGTGTTGAATAAATACTTTAGATGATAAAAATATCATTTTTATCATGTATGTGATTTGCTAAAAATATGCGAGTGTTGAAATAAATATTTGTTTGCTATGAATATTATTTTTAACATGTACAGGAACTAAATGAAATAGTCATGTGTTGAAATATATTTTAGTTCGCCAAAAACATAATTTTTGAAATGTGAAGTGTTAAAAATAACCACTTGTTCAAATAAATATGCATGAGTTGAAATATTCATTAATTAGCTAATGATATGATTTTTTCTTGTGTATGCAACATTAGAATGAATGGTGACTTTAAACCAATTTGAATCAAATATGAAGTTGAATGGAAAATGATAAGTGATAAGAATTGCACATATGTACATGCATATTTATTGAACAGGTTATAGCAAAGAGGATAGAGAAGAATAAAATTATGTGCCTGACAAATAGGTACATGTTTACTGCTTTGCTTGGGTGATGATTTTATGAGCCTATTGGCTAGCCGCTTGGCTTTTTCTTTTTCTTTTTGAGATGAGACGCCCGTGTGGCTATTTGGGAATTTTCCCAGCCCTTCCCGTACAAAGGAGGTTATGGCGAAATTTTCCAAAATTTAAAGGTGTTAGTGAAATATTTGAAGTGAAAACGATATTGAAATCGTCGAATGAACTATATATATATATAATTAAAATGAGTCGTGGCCGTGCATTTCGTGTTTTGAAACCGTGATTTCAAACGATTAGTGCGGGAGATCCGACCATCGGATTTTCTCGAAACCACAACCGTTGGGTTCGCCTTCGAAATATCATTCCAACGACACCAACTTTGTAAAGATACGACGGTTGGATTGTCTGGAATGTTTAATTAAAATCTAAAGAAAAACAGCGCCAAAATAGATTATATTTATATATAAATATAATTAAATTAAATCAAATAACGACGTTGTAGTTCGTAATTTGAAATCGTGACTTCAAACGACTAGTGTAGGAGATCCGACCGTCGGATTTTCCCAAAACTGAAACCGTTGGATTCGTTTTGAAATGATCTTTCTAATGATATAAAATTTGTGAAGATCCAACGGTTAGATTTTCAGATATGTGTAAAACAAATTTAGTGAAAAACATCGCCAGTGCGTTGGCACGACCTGAAACGTTGTTTAATTAAATATGGCCGTTTTTAAATAAATAAAAATGGCGATATATCGTTATAGAATATTATAGACGATATAGAATGGAAATAAACTGATTTTGCTTGGTTTGCTTGACATGTGATGGTTGAATGTTTTTAACATGAAAATTATACTAAGGAACTGAAATGTGAATGTTGAATAATTTAACCATGTGAAAAATTGATTTGAAAATCTAAATATACGTGGATTATTTGAAAATACCGAGTTCATTCTCATTTCAAATAATCTATCGATGGTGAGAAGTCAAAGAATTGAAGACGGTTGAAGACCGACGATCTTCACATTGGTTGGTTGGGCGCTAATGATGCTCGTGATTGGAGTAGCTACCTTGAAAGAGCTAAAGTAGTAGCCGTCCGGACGTATTGTTGATTGTGCGAATAAGCAAGGAATTTGGTGCCTCCGGCTTCATTCAAACCCAGAACGAACGTGTAAATGGACTGTGTGTCTGACATTGGATTTTGTTCTGTGCTGATTGATCTCTATTAAATATATATCTGTTTGGCGGTGGAGAATTTATTCTCTTGCTTAACGCCCTTCTCTGAGACGTACGAGCTCAGAGGTTATATATAGATAGAAATCAGTCGCATGGAGTAGATTGCCTGTGTGGCACGCCTAAGTGGCATATGATCAAGGCTTCTGTTGCAAAGAAAAGTCTTGTGGTTGATGATCAAAGCATGGTCTGTGTGGCGTAGCTTTGTGTATAGCATGGATTCGCGAGCCTCACACCTCGGAATGAGTCAAAAACGGGATAGTGACTGCAGGGAGAACACGACGTTTCTTTCTAGCTATGGTGGTGTCAGTGACTTACCAGCCCTGACATTTATATATAAGTTTCACTTATGTGGTTGTTGGAATGCGAGGCGCCTCGATTATAGGTCTGTAAGGACCTGGAAACGTGTGTTCAGGAATTGCCAATCCTCAAAAGTAAGAGAGGACCGGCCCTGAAGATCCAAGAATTGCTGTGTGCGGTCCTGGGACATTTGCTAGAGTGTCTCGAACGGAGAGGAGCTTGCCCCTTGCCTCGACTCATGATGGAATCCAATTTCCAATACGAAATATGCGGATGTGATTGTATTACTATTATGGCGACATGATATATGGTACCCATGCCGTCTATGATTGATATTTACGATTGAATTTGCTTTTGAAACATATATGCACTAGTAATAATATCAAACACTTTTGTTTTATTCGTATAAAGCATTTCTTGGCCATTATAAGGTAAAACTCTATCCTTCGGCTTGCGTTGCATTGTGTGATGGGACCTGAGTCTTATAATGGCTTCATTTTTATAAGAAGCATTGCGATGATTTAATAATTTACTTTGTTTCATGCACTAGCACTCATTGGAGTAAACCCGTTCCGCGAAAGTGGCGTGGTCCTTTGATTTGCCTTATTATTGTTGTTTAATAAGTTAAGTAGATTTCTCATACCAGTCCCATGACTGACTCGTAGTTTGTTTTACCTTGCAAACTTGGGTGCCCTTATTTTCACATGGGCAGCCTAGTTACAGGTAGATGACATATTTTGGACTTGGCACCGCAGTAGAGATGCACTTTTGGCTCATGGCGAGGCTTGACTACACTGTGACGACTATGGCTTTTTCCGCCATTATTGTATATGTATTATGATTCCGCCACAGGCGATGTAGACTGATGTTTAGTTTATGTACTCTCTATGTATGATTCCGCCACAGGCGATGTTGACTGATTATGTATTATTATGCACTAAGTAGTATCCTGCACTGTGCTCTCTGATGTGGTGATATATATGATTCCACTGTCATATTTGTGTAAATTATTCTATTTCTTGTTTATGCTATTATCTGTACTCTGCTAATGATGATTAACGTGTTAAATTCCAATGATTATCCATAACACCGTAGCACGGGGTTTAGTGATCCTAGAGACTGTACTTGGGAGACTGAGGTAAGCATTAAGCAAGCTTGCCCCAAATGCAGAGTGGACCTCTCTGACTAACTTCGGTGCAAGGTACCTTTACAATACTTTGCATTTACATTTTTGTTTCCTACTGTACTGTTGTTTCCTTTTCGGGGACGAAAAGTTTTAAGTGGGGGAGATTGTAACAACCGGAAAATACGAGCCAATTAAAAAAAATTTAATTGGATATTTCAAAGAAATTAAACAATTGAAATAGAGGATTTCAATAAAATAATGAATTAGAAATAGTGTGGCAGTTTGAAAATTTGAATTCGAACTTTGACTGACTGTACCGGGTGCAAAATATAACAGATTTTAGTGAAACCAAAAATATTTAAATCCGTTTATGAATATCTTTCTAACGAATCTGAAAAATTGAAGTTTCATAGCAGGAATCAAAAGTTATGGCCAAATGAATTTCAGAAAGGTCGCTATAGAGAATATATAACCCTTGAAAATAGACATTTTGCAAATGACCTCGAAATTCGACGAAACCACTTTTGTTGGATCCGGGATGTCAAGCTATTGCTAGGTTTCAAATTTCATAATTTTTGAAGCTAGTATGGGAGCGTGGCAAAAGAAAATGTGTTTGGTCAATTTCTGTTAAATTGGATCGACCAGAAAATGGCCATTTTTCAAACGATCTCAGAATTCGACGAAACTAGTTTTGTTGGGACCATAGAGTCATAACATAGCTAGATTTATTTTTCTGGAATTTTTCGAATCAGTTTGTGGCTCTGGCAAATTGAAATGTACGTTCAAATTAAATATTTAATGTTATATACCTTTATTTGAAAAATAACTGACTGTAACAGTCGAATTGGCGTACGAAACATATCCAGTTGTGTCCGGAATGGTAGTATTTAGTTGAGGGCGATAGTCATCGGGTTTGAATTGGTGTCCGTGTGGAGAAACACTATTTTAAAATTTAATAAAACCATCGGCCAATTAGAATTCTCCATTCATAAAAAAAAATCAAAAACCCCCCTCGACATCGACGACGGAAGTCACTCCTCCCTTCCCGACCCAATCGCCCCGCCACGTCGATCTTTAGCCATGCCTCCAGTTGTGTTTTTTGTTCGTCTCCCTTCCGTCTATAAATCCATACCACTTTCGCCTGGTATAGTGGGATATTTTCGTCGAATCACCTCGAGGAAGGCGTCGACTTTGGAGCTCTGCCGTAAGCTACAGGGACCGCCGAATTGTGTGCTACCACCGGCACCGGAAACACTGTTCGAAGCTCTTCGACGCTGCAGCACCTGATTGAGACAACACTTCACGGATCAAGCGAAAATTTAAAACCTAGTTTCGAGCAGGTTATAGAAAGGTACAGTTTGTGTAACACCCCGAATTTCGGTTAATGCTAAAATTCACTAATTGCAGAATAAATAATCTCAGGTGTGAGAATTGGGGGAAATGGGCTGCGTCATTGCGTTCGTCTCGGAAAAATACGCAGAATAGAGTCCGAAATTTTGTAAATCGGAGTCCGTATGGCCCAGTTATGGCCCAATGAAGTTGGCAGAAAATTCAAGTTAAAAACAGAATTAAAAATTAAAAATCAGATTTCGAAATTGAAGCCAGCAGGGGGCCAGGCGGGAAAATTCCCGCCCTACCCATGTCGACAGGGCTGTCGATAGGCATGTCGACTGGGGAGTCGACTGCCCTGTCGACTTGCCTGTCGACATGGCGTGTCGAGCCAGTTGGCTTGGGTGCGCCAGATCTGGTTTTCTGGCTAGGGCTGGGCTGGGTTCTAGAGGTTTCCTAAATCTGACGGACCTAATCTAACATAGGGCTAATCCTATGGTCTAAAACACACCCTAATCCTATAAATACACCCTAAACCTACCCTAATCCATACTAAAAATAGAATTGAGGGCTACATGCCGCCAAATTAAATCTTAGAAGGAGCCTCCACTAATTTATGAAGAGGGTTGCAAGCTAATCACTCTCTAATCAACCTCTAATCCATTCTAAGCATCTTAATCTTCTTCATTTGGAGTGCAAATTTGCTAGTTGTGAGTTTCTATCACTTTGATGATCAATTGTTAAATTAAGTAGATGAGATATGATGAGATCTATGGTTTTGCATGAGGATTAATGGGTTTTCAAGTCATATGATATGATGTGAATATGCTAATCTATGTTTAATATTAATCCTATGTTTATGCATGTTGAATATGTGAGTTTATGCAAGTTGAATATGTGAGTTTATGCAAGTTGGATATGTGGGTTTATGCAAGTTAAGTATGTGGGTTTATGCAAGTTAAGTGGTGGGTTTATGCATACTAAGTAATTGATTCTATGCATGCTAAGTATGTGGTTTTATGCATGCTAAGTGTTTGGTATTATGCATAAATCATGACATGCAAGTTTACCCTTTTAAATGTGATGCATACATATGCAAGATGACACCTTAATATGCTATGTATATATATATATATATATATATATATATATATATATATATATATATATATATATATATATATGTGCATGTTTACCCTCCTTTAAGATGCAAGTCACATATGCAAGTTAAACATGTTAAGCAAGTTATGTGTATGCTTATATGCAAGAATGTGAATGCTTATGCAAGTTATGTATATGCTTAAATGCAAGTTTAACATGATATGCAAGTTATGCATGCTTATGCAAGTATGTGAATGCTTATATGCAAGAATGTGAATGCTTATGCAAGTTATGTGTATGCTTAAATGCATGTTTAACATGTTATGCAAGTTATGAGAATGCTTATATGCAAGTTCAACATGTTATGCAAGATATGTGTATGATAATATGCAAGTTCATATGCAACATGTTATGCAAGTCATATGTATAATAATATGCAAGTTCGTATGCAACATGTTATGCAAGTCATGTGTATGATAATATGCAAGTTTGGGTTAAATGTAGTTGGGTTAATATATGCTCATATATGCAAGTTGACATCCTCTTAACCCATGACAAAGTTATATGCTAAGATTTGGCGAAACCCATGATATTTGTGATGGATCTTCCCTTTATTATGTCATGAAATGAGAACGATTTACGTGGGGAAACGATGGGGTTAATAAATATGTTAATAAAAGTATGATTGGGTATGATTAAGCATACCATAAAAATAAATTAACATAAGCGGGAATTTACCTATTGAGTTAGGTCTACCCCATGGGAATTTACCTATTGAGTTAGGTCTACCCATGTTATGAAAAACTAGATATTAATTAGGGATAATTAATATGGGGGTGATTAATTAGGTGTAATTAATCGACTAAGACACGAGGTTGGACTCATTTGTAGTGTAAGACTGCCCGGACCCTACCGGCTTAACCAGTTGCTACAAATGTTAGCCCAATGTGAGAGGTCTTAGCCATAAATTAAATACGTGATTAAAGTAAAGACACGAGGTTAGACTCTGTTATGACGTAAGACTGCCCGGACCCTACCGGCTTAACCAGGCGGTCATAACAGCCAGTCTAATGTGGGAGGTCTTTATGGGAGATCACGGTCTTAATTAATTAAGAAACACTTAACCATATTAGCATGTAGTGGGACATGAGGGGTTAAGTGGGTGCCTTGGGTGGCATGAGGAAATCTAGTGGTTGCCTTAGGTGGCAATAGAAAATACGATTAGAATACTTGACCAAAGTGGAACATGTAATTAAAACATGGTTAAAGGGTTAAGTAAGTGCTTTTGGGTGGCATGTAGAAATCTAGTGGGTGCCTTGAATGGCAATTAAAATATGATTAATGACTTAACCAAAATTTATAACATGTAAGGGGACATGGTTAAAGGGTTAAGTGGGATTCACTAGAAATAACAAGCTTAGGTGGTAGCTTGTGGGGGCCCATTTCAACCAATATCCCAAACGTATCTTAGTGGGCTCGACTCTAGTCGAGTGACGGGACACGCATATTGGGCTTGACTATAAGAGGCCAAAACGGGTTAGCGGTGGCAACGCAGGATCAACGAATTTCATATGCGTGTGTGGACCCGGGCTGGTTGGTAAGTCGTTGTTGCATCGTGTAGATATAAAGCCGTGCACTGTTGATATTATCAGGTTGCCACTTTGGGGAATGATACACCCCATTGTGGGACCAGCACGGGTATCTACGGTAGGGAGCCGATCGCTTGGGAGTAGTGGGTACACCTAGTAAAGATAGGGGCAGACGGCACCTATGTAGGGGTACACGAAACTACTGGGTAAAATTATTAAGTACACTTAGTGGGATCAACCTTTAAGTAGGAATTACCCTTGGGTGGGTAGAACTGGTGTGGTGCAGTGTAATAATTATCCTTGGGTGGGTAAATGCGTCTTTACAATTATCTTAGTTTATCCTAAGTCTACCAAGCTGCTTAGTGTAGCCATGCATCCCCAGACATTACCGTATGTCAAGTTTATGTCTTCTCTGGTTACTTTAATGATTGTATGGTTAAAGTTATAGGACTCGCTCAGACTTATGTCTGACCCCGTTGTTTGTATCTTTTTCCCAACCCTCAGGTTCTCAGAGTGGGCCCAGCACGAGTGGGCTTTGATCAGGCTGCTTTTATTTCTCTCTTGGAGCTTGGACCCTAGATGTAGAGCTCAGTTTACCTTTTTCTTTTATGGCTATCAGTTCATGTATTGGGATTATGTATTTTTATTTAGCAGGATGGATATTTGTACTTGACTTCTATTATGGTTTTGTGATGTAACCAGACATGTTTTATTTTCCGCTGCAATTGAAATGATGTTTTAAATTTTCAAAGTATTACTTATATCTGTCTTGCTGTAATTACTCTGTTCTATATTCACTCAAAATACTCCACTGATGTTATGGCATTCCCTTTGAGAGTGACCGTAGCGGGCGTGGGGTGTTACACGTGGTATCAGAGCTTAAGGTTACCGGAACAGATAAATTTTCAAGAAGAACTATTTTCTAAGAATATTTTGAAAGGAGTATTTTCAAAAACATGTCTTTTAAGAGAAAAGTTTTTGAAAGAAAAGCATAATCCCCGATAGCCATATCTTTATCTTTTGAATTCTCCGTTTGAATCTTTCCTTTTTCGTCTTAGCATGGCTGAAGATCTTTATCTTCCGGACGGTATAGCGGTACCAGTATGGTATAGGAGGTTGTTAGAGGCTAGGGCCGCCGCTGCAGGTCCAGCAAATGTTCCTCCTCCACCCGTTGCACTCGTTCCTCCTCGCGCGGATACTTTTGCTATGACTTGTAGGAAGTTTAAGGCTATGGGAGGAAAACCTTTTGTGGGAGCTAGGGATTGGCTTAATGAGACGGAAGAATTGATGGAAATCTTGGAAGTGGAAGAGGGAAAGAAAGTCAGGTTAGCCGCTTGGTTAATGGAAGGAGAGGCCTTGTTCTGGTGGGAGGTCACTAATGGAGAACGCCCTGTTGACTCTTGGGTGGATTTCAGGCAAAGGTTTGAGGCAAAGTTTCTCTCAAAAACGGAAGAAAGTATGCACGTGGAAAGGTTCTTGAACTTAAAGCAAGGGAACTTGTCGGTGAAAGAATATGTTAACAAGTTTAATCAGTTAGTGAGATTCAACATGGACTTGGTAAACACACCGGAAGAGAAAGCTTTGAGGTTCGTTAAAGGCTTGAACGAACCGATGCACGGATTGGCTATGTCTCACATCCCTATGGGGGCCACTTTCGAGAAGCTAGTGGGCATGGCACTTATGCATGAGGAAGAGAAGGGTCCCAATGCTAATAAAGCACCCGAGAAGGAAGGAGATCAGAAGAAACCTCGACAGCAACAGCAAAACAAGGGTGGGAAAGGCAGTGGTGGCAAGGGAAAGAAGAAGTGCTTCAATTGTGGAACACTAGGCCACCTAAACAAGGATTGTCGCAAGAAGAAGAAGACTGGCTGCTTCCACTGTGACGAAGCAGGACATCTAGTGAAAGACTGTCCTAAGAAAGGGCAAAGGACGGGGTCTACCTCAGGAGGACAGGTGCAAGCTCTTGTGGCACCAGCTCAGGCAAGGGGGCAAGTTCAGGCTCTCGCAGCTCCACCGGTTCGAGGAAGAGGTAGAACTATCTCCGTGGAAAGTTTAGTTTTCCTGTTTGATCATCCTGTCCGTACTTTATTTGATTTTGACGCATTGAGTTCGTTTATCTCATCATTGTTAGTTGAGTCACTGCACTTAGACACCAGTTTAGTAGGTGATCCCTTAGTTGTTTCAAACCCAATTGGGGCTCCATGGTGTGTTTGGGTTTGAAAGTTTCTATACTTAGCGTTGAGTTTAGATGTGATGCTTTTTGAGCTTCACAGGCTATGGGTTAGTTTTGGGCATGGACTGGTTATCCAGTAATGGTGCCGTCCTTATTGTGGAAGGAGAGTTGTTAGACTGATGATCCGCTTGGGTAACACTCTCGAGGTCTTTTGTAATCCCATGGAATCTGTTATGCTAAGTTATCTAGAATCGCTTGACATGTCGGTCGAGAGTTTGCGGTCTGTTAGAGTAGTCCGGGAATACTCGGATGTGTTGAGGAGGTGAAGGGCTTACCTCCGGAGCGGGAGATTGACTTCCGAATATATCTGGTAGACAATGCCAGACCAGTGTCTTGGCCAGTGTGCCACGTGGCTCCTCGTGAGAGGAGGGAACTCCATAAGCAAGTACGCGATTTGCTTGAGAAGGGGTTCATAAAACGAAGTATATCGGAGTGGAGTGCTCCAGTAGTTTTTGCTACGAAGGCGGATGGGTCCCTCAGACTTTGTGTAGACTATAGCTCACAAAGAAGAATAGACACCCATTGTCGAGGATTGATGATCTCTTTGATCAGTTAGTGGGCGCCTCAGTATTTTCGCAGTTGGACTTAGCCACGAGGTTTCGTCAGTTGAGAGTGACTGAGGATAGTATAGAGAAGACTACCTTTAGGACTCCGGATGGTTTTTATGAGTGGCTGGAGATGCCATTTGGTTTGACGTACGCCCCCGCATACTTTGTTGATTTGATGAGAAGGGTGTTCAGGGAGTACCTAAATAAGTTTGTGATGGTCTTTGTAAATGACATCTTGGTCTTTTCTAGGAGCGGAATAAGTTTTCGTGTGTGCTCAATAGGCTGAGCAAAGCCAGTATGGGATAAACGATGGTTTTGGAGCGAGACTGGCGAGGACATCCAGAATTGGACAAGGGCTTAATTATTTAGCCGTTTTTACTAGTATCATCTCACGTAGGACGTCTAGGTTCGAAGGAGGCATCCCTTGGGTGTTTGTCTGATATTGGTTTAGGCCTTTGGGGCTTGCATTTGGGGATGTCGAGTTCGACCAGGGTGGTCTGCGTGAGAGATGGATAGTTGTGACGATTTTGCATGGGAGAATATCCTGATTTTCTCTAGGAGTGGAGAAGAGCATGCCCTACATCTTAGGGAAGTATTGGAGACTCTCCAAGCGCATAGTCTTAAGACAGCAATAGTGAATAGGATTCTTAACATCCTATGAGTTTGAGATAGCGTACACCCACGGCAAGGGTAACATGGTAGCGGACGCCTTAAGTAGAAAAAGGTTGTCCTCGAGTTCATGGTTCGTTGAACGACGGAGCTTAGAGTTTATTTCTATGTTTGACTTTAGACCTTCCGTTGACTTTGTACCCGGTTTGCTAGCCTCCTTGGAGGTTAGGCCCACTCATTTGGGACGAATTAGCGAGGCACAGCGAGACGACCCACAGTTGGATGCGTTAGTAGAGAAGCTCATGAGGAGGGGGTCGTCCATCCATTTGAGTAGGTACACCCTAGGTGGTAAGGGGTGGTTTCGTAGAGACGATAGACTTTGTGTACCGCAAGACGAGGGTTTGAAGAAGACTATTCTTGATGATGCACACCGTTCTAGGATGACCATTCATCCCGGTGGGGACAAGATGTACCAAGATATGAAGCGGGTTTTCTTCTGGGCCGGTATGAAGAAAGATGTGGCCGAGCATGTCGCTCGATGCTTGGTGTGCCAATAAGTGAAGGCGGAGCAAAAGAAACCTGGTGGGTTGCTTCACCCATTGGAAGTTCCGCAATGGAAGTGGGATAGCATCTCGAAGGATTTTATTGACAGGTTACCCAGATCAAGGAAGGGTAATACGGAAATTTGGGTGGTAGTAGACAGGCTCACTAAGAGCGCCCATTGTATACCCGTGAAGAGTAAGAGAACTGCTCCATGGCTAGCTTCAGTTTACATTCGAGAGATTATTAGATTGCATGGTGTACCTTCCAGTATAGTGAGCGATCGAGATCCTATCTTCACTAAAGAGTTTTGGAAAAGTTTGCAAGAGGCGGTGGGGACTCAGTTGTGTTTGAGTACCGCATAACATCCTCAAATAGACGGCCAGACCGAGAGGGTGAATCGTATTTTAGAAGACCTTTTGAGGCTATGTATCTTGGATTTAGGAGGTACATGGGAAGAGCATCTTCCATTGGTGGAGTTGCCCGACAGGCTTAATGGTGTACATGATGTATTCCATGTGAGGAAGGGCCTACATAAGATCGTAAAGGCGATAGAGCCAAGCTTGCTTAGAGAAGTGGAAGTAGAGCGTGATGCGACGATTCGACGAGCTCCTACTTGCATCCTTGGGTCAGAGATTTGGAAGTTGAGAAACAGAGAGGTTGAACTAGTCAAAGTACAATGGGGAGATGAAGAGAGCGACGCTACCTGGGAGACGGAAGCGAAGATGCGTTCGAGGTACCCTTTTCTTTCGGAGGGTATGTCCTTTCGCTTCTCCTTCATCGCATATCTTGTGCTTATCTTATCCTTAGTATGTCCTCTCGTTAGTACCTTTGACCTTCAGATAGGATAGTCCTATGGTTGAAACATGTGTTTGAGACATGTTATGTATGATGGATGCAAGTGGATGCAAGTGTTTGCTAGTGGTTGCTCGTGGATGCATATACACACACTTTAGGCACTAGATCGGCTCAGTCACTTCATATTTCATATTGCATATTTATGTGTGTAGGTAGCTATATTAATGGATGTATAATGATTGTGTTATCATATGGATGATGCATTTTTGGTGAATGATTGTGCACTCATGTAGATATTGTATGTGTCGATAGGGTTCTCTCGCATACATAATGGATGCATGGCACTATCATGGTTTGCATATGTTCATACATTAGATAGGGAACATATACACACACTTTTTGCATATGCTCATACATCATTAGAAATCGTTTTAAGGACAATGGATGCCCATGTTTGATGGATTGAGTAGATGGTTGTTTGGATGGTAGGATATGCATTCTCCTTAGCTTAGAGATTTCGGGGACGAAATCCTTTAAGGAGGGGAGAATGTAACACCCCGAATTTCGGTTAATGCTAAAATTCACTAATTGCAGAATAAATAATCTCAGGTGTGAGAATTGGGGGAAACGGGCTACGTCATTGCGTTCGTCTTGGAAAAATACGCAGAATAGAGTCCGAAATTTTGTAAATCGGAGTCCGTATGGCCCAGTTATGGCCCAATGAAGTTGGCAGAAAATTCAAGTTAAAAACAGATTTAAAAATTAAAAATCAGATTTCGAAATTGAAGCCAGCAGGGGGCCAGGTGGGAAAATTCCCGCCCTACCCATGTCGACAGGGCTGTCGACAGGCATGTCGACTGGGGAGTCGACTGCCCTGTCGACTTGCCTGTCGACATGGCGTGTCGAGCCAGTTGGCTTGGGTGCGCCAGATCTGGTTTTCTGGCTAGGGCTGGGCTGGGTTCTAGAGGTTTCCTAAATCTGACGGACCTAATCTAACATAGGGCTAATCCTATGGTCTAAAACACACCCTAATCCTATAAATACACCCTAAACCTACCCTAATCCATACTAAAAATAGAATTGAGGGCTACATGCCGCCAAATTAAATCTTAGAAGGAGCCTCCACTAATTTATGAAGAGGGTTGCAAGCTAATCACTCTCTAATCAACCTCTAATCCATTCTAAGCATCTTAATCTTCTTCATTTGGAGTGCAAATTTGCTAGTTGTGAGTTTCTATCACTTTGATGATCAATTGTTAAATTAAGTAGATGAGATATGATGAGATCTATGGTTTTGCATGAGGATTAATGGGTTTTCAAGTCATATGATATGATGTGAATATGCTAATCTATGTTTAATATTAATCCTATGTTTATGCATGTTGAATATGTGAGTTTATGCAAGTTGAATATGTGAGTTTATGCAAGTTGGATATGTGGGTTTATGCAAGTTAAGTATGTGGGTTTATGCAAGTTAAGTGGTGGGTTTATGCATAATAAGTAATTGATTCTGTGCATGCTAAGTATGTGGTTTTATGCATGCTAAGTGTTTGGTATTATGCATAAATCATGACATGCAAGTTTACCCTTTTAAATGTGATGCATACATATGCAAGATGACACCTTTATATGCTATGTATATATATATATATATATATATATATATATATATATATATATATATATATATGCATGTTTACCCTCCTTTAAGATGCAAGTCACATATGCAAGTTAAACATGTTAAGCAAGTTATGTGTATGCTTATATGCAAGAATGTGAATGCTTATGCAAGTTATGTATATGCTTAAATGCAAGTTTAACATGATATGCAAGTTATGCATGCTTATGCAAGTATGTGAATGCTTATATGCAAGAATGTGAATGCTTATGCAAGTTATGTGTATGCTTAAATGCATGTTTAACATGTTATGCAAGTTATGAGAATGCTTATATGCAAGTTCAACATGTTATGCAAGATATGTGTATGATAATATGCAAGTTCATATGCAACATGTTATGCAAGTCATATGTATGATAATATGCAAGTTCATATGCAACATGTTATGCAAGTCATGTGTATGATAATATGCAAGTTTGGGTTAAATGTAGTTGGGTTAATATATGCTCATATATGCAAGTTGACATCCTCTTAACCCATGACAAAGTTATATGCTAAGATTTGGCGAAACCCATGATATTTGTGATGGATCTTCCCTTTATTATGTCATGAAATGAGAACGATTTACGTGGGGAAACGATGGGGTTAATAAATATGTTAATAAAAGTATGATTGGGTATGATTAAGCATACCATAAAAATAAATTAACATAAGCGGGAATTTACCTATTGAGTTAGGTCTACCCCATGGGAATTTACCTATTGAGTTAGGTCTACCCATGTTATGAAAAACTAGATATTAATTAGGGATAATTAATATGGGGGTGATTAATTAGGTGTAATTAATCGACTAAGACACGAGGTTGGACTCATTTGTAGTGTAAGACTGCCCGGACCCTACCGGCTTAACCAGTTGCTACAAATGTTAGCCCAATGTGAGAGGTCTTAGCCATAAATTAAATACGTGATTAAAGTAAAGACACGAGGTTAGACTCTGTTATGACGTAAGACTGCCCTGACCCTACCGGCTTAACCAGGCGGTCATAACAGCCAGTCTAATGTGGGAGGTCTTTATGGGAGATCACGGTCTTAATTAATTAAGAAACACTTAACCATATTAGCATGTAGTGGGACATGAGGGGTTAAGTGGGTGCCTTGGGTGGCATGAGGAAATCTAGTGGTTGCCTTAGGTGGCAATAGAAAATACGATTAGAATACTTGACCAAAGTGGAACATGTAATTAAAACATGGTTAAAGGGTTAAGTAAGTGCTTTTGGGTGGCATGTAGAAATCTAGTGGGTGCCTTGAATGGCAATTAAAATATGATTAATGACTTAACCAAAATTTATAACATGTAAGGGGACATGGTTAAAGGGTTAAGTGGGATTCACTAGAAATAACAAGCTTAGGTGGTAGCTTGTGGGGGCCCATTTCAACCAATATCCCAAACGTATCTTAGTGGGCTCGACTCTAGTCGAGTGACGGGACACGCATATTGGGCTTGACTATAAGAGGCCAAAACGGGTTAGCGGTGGCAACGCAGGATCAACGGGTTTCATATGCGTGTGTGGACCCGGGCTGGTTGGTAAGTCGTTGTTGCATCGTGTAGATATAAAGCCGTGCACCGTTGATATTATCAGGTTGCCACTTTGGGGAATGATACACCCCATTGTGGGACCAGCACGGGTATCTACGGTAGGGAGCCGATCGCTTGGGAGTAGTGGGTACACCTAGTAAAGATAGGGGCAGACGACACCTATGTAGGGGTACACGAAACTACTGGGTAAAATTATTAAGTACACTTAGTGGGATCAACCTTTAAGTTGGAATTACCCTTGGGTGGGTAGAACTGGTGTGGTGCAGTGTAATAATTATCCTTGGGTGGGTAAATGCGTCTTTACAGTTATCTTAGTTTATCCTAAGTCTACCAAGCTGCTTAGTGTAGCCATGCATCCCCAGACATTACCGTATGTCAAGTTTATGTCTTCTCTGGTTACTTTAATGATTGTATGGTTAAAGTTATAGGACTCGCTCAGACTTATGTCTGACCCCGTTGTTTGTATCTTTTTCCCAACCCTCAGGTTCTCAGAGTGGGCCCAGCACGAGTGGGCTTTGATCAGGCTGCTTTTATTTCTCTCTTGGAGCTTGGACCCTAGATGTAGAGCTCAGTTTACCTTTTTCTTTTATGGCTATCAGTTCATGTATTGGGATTATGTATTTTTATTTAGCAGGATGGATATTTGTACTTGACTTCTATTATGGTTTTGTGATGTGACCAGACATGTTTTATTTTCCGCTGCAATTGAAATGATGTTTTAAATTTTCAAAGTATTACTTTTATCTGTCTTGCTGTAATTACTCTGTTCTATATTCACTCAAAATACTCCACCGATGTTATGGCATTCCCTTTGAGAGTGACCGTAGCGGGCGTGGGGTGTTACAGTTTGTTTTATCTGAAATGATTTTAACGGCTTGAAAGTGTTGCAAACTTTGAAAAATCGTATCTTTAAGGTGTGTTAACGAAATTCGATGAAACAGGAAACATCGTGACCGCAAGGAGGCTCTCTACCATCTAGAAGAGACCGCGGATTTTTCTGAGCTATCTACAATTTTTAGCACCTCGAAAACCAATGTGAGATTTCTAAACTGAAGTGTGGATGGAAATGTCATGTATAAATCATACAAGTGAAATATAAATTATACACATGTTGTATACCTCATGTACATGCGTAGTGTAAGTTATATGAGCGAAGTATGAATTATACATGCATTGTTTAAATGATATGTGTGTTGGAATGGTAATAATATATATATATATATATATATATATATACTCCCCTCGTCCACAAACCATGGATGATATTTATTGATGGTGAATTGGTGTGAAAAATTTGGTGAATAATGCGAATGGTTGATAGAATTGTTTGTGGTTGATATTGTTTGGTTGTGGTTGAAAAATACCCATTGGTGATTGAAACAAATTTGAAATAATTGTGGAAAAGATAATCATACTCGCCTGCATGCGAATTAGATGTATGAAATCCCCATTGTCAAAAACCGCGAGGTTTTATGGTAGAGTGAGGAGCCGTACTCGGGACGGTGCCGGTTTTAACTACCCTGCCGTTATGCTGTCTGTCGTTATGCTGCCGAAATTTTGAATAATATTCATGTGTTAGAATTATTTTCATATGTTGAAATTATTTTCATGTGTTGAAACCAAAGTCATGTGTTGAAACTATATCCATGTGTGGAAAATGCTCATGTGTTGAAAATTAAATTCATGTGTTGAATGAATAAAGTGTTTAAACAATAAAAATCATATTTTTATTACATATATAAGAAGTATGTAAAATATTCGCATTATATATAAATTGTTTCAACAATAAAAATTACATCTTTCTTATATGAACAAACTATATAAAATATCCACGTGTGGAAAATGCTCATGTGTTGAGAAGTGCGTCTGTTGAAAAGGTTCATGTGTTGAATAAAAAGATCGAACAATAAAAATTACATTTTATTGAAAATATGAAGTGCTAAAAACATTCATGTGTTGAATAAATACTTTAGATGATAAAAATATCATTTTTATCATGTATTTGATTTGCTAAAAATATGCGAGTGTTGAAATAAATATTTGTTTGCTATGAATATTATTTTTAACATGTATAGGAACTAAATGAAATAGTCATGTGTTGAAATATATTTTAGTTCGCCAAAAACATCATTTTTGAAATGTGAAGTGTTAAAAATAACCACTTGTTCAAATAAATATGCATGAGTTGAAATATTCATTAATTAGCTAATGATATGATTTTTGCTTGTGTATGCAACATTAGAATGAATGGTGACTTTAAACCAAATTGAATCAAATATGAAGTTGAATGGAAAATGATAAGTGATAAGAATTGCACATATGTACATGCATATTTATTGAACAGGTTATAGCAAAGAGGCAAGAGAAGAGGAATAAAATTGTGTGCTCGACAAATAGGTACATGTTTACTGTTTTGCTTGTGTGATGATTTTATGAGCCTATTGGCTAGCCGCTTGGTTTTTTATTTTTATTTTTGAGATGAGACGCCCGTGTTGCTATTTGGGAATTTTCCCAGCCCTTCCCGTACAAAGGAGGTTATGGCGAAATTTTCCAAAATTTAAAGGTGTTAGTGAAATATTTGAAGTGAAAACGATATTGAAATAGTCGAATGAACTATATATATATATATATATATATATATATATATAAAATTAAAATGAATCGTGGCCGTGCAGTTCGTGTTTTGAAACCGTGATTCAAACGATTAGTGCGGGAGATCCAACCATCGGATTTTCCCGAAACTGCAACCGTTGGGTTCGCCTTCGAAATATCTTTCCAACGACACCAACTTTGTAAAGATCCGCCAGTTGGATTGTCTGGAATGTTTAATTCAAATCTGAAGAAAAACAACGCCAGAATTGATTATATTTATATATAAATATAAATATAATTAAATTAAATCGAATAACAACGCTGCAGTTCGTATTTTGAAATCGTGACTTCAAACGATAGTGTGGAAGATCCGACCGTCGGATTTTCCCAAAACTGAAACCGTTGGATTCGTTTTGAAATGATCTTTCTAATGATATAAAATTTGTGAAGATCCAACGGTTAGATTTTCAGATATATGTGAAATTATTTTAGTGAAAAACAGTGCTAGTGCCTCGGCACGACCTGAAACGTCGTTTAATTAAATATGGCCGCTTTTAAATAAATAAAAATGGCGATATATCGTTATAGAATATTATAGACGATATAGAATGGAAATAAACCGATTTTGCTTGGTTTGCTTGATATGTGATGGTTGAATGTGTTTAACATGAAAATTATACTAAGGAACTGAAATGTGAATGTTGAATAATTTAACCATGTGAAAAATTGACTTGAAAATCTAAATATACGTGGATTATTTGAAAAGGCCGAGTTCATTCTCATTTCAAATAATCGATCAACGGTGAGAAGTCGAAAAGTTGAAGACGGTTGAAGACCGACGATCTTCACATTGGTTGGATGGGCGCTACTGATGCTCGTGATTGGAGTAGCTACCTTGAAGGAGCTGAAGTAGTAGCCGTCCAGACGTATTGTTGATTGTGCGGATAAGCGAGGAATTTGGTGCCTCCGGCTTCGTTCAAACCCAGAACGAACTTGTAAATGGACTGTGTGTCTGACATTGGATTTTGTTCTGTGCTGATTGATCTCTATTAAATATATATCTGTTTGGCGGCGGAGAATTTATTCTCTTGCTTAACGCTCTTCTCTGAGACGTACGAGCTCAGAGGTTATATAGAGATAGAAATCAGTCGCATGGAGTAGATTGCCTGTGTGGCACGCCTAAGTGGCATATGATCAAGGCTTCTGTTGCAAAGTAAAGTCTTGTGGTTGATGATCAAAGCATGGTCTATGTGGCATAGCTTTTTTGTATAGCGTGGATTCGTGAGGCTCACACCTCGGAATGAGTCAAAAACGGGATAGTGACTGCAGGGAGAACACGGCGTTTCTTTCTAGCTATGGTGGTGTCAGTGACTTACCAGCCCTGACATTTATATATACTTTTCACCTGTGTGGTTGTTGGAATGCGAGGCGCCTCGATTATAGGTTTGTAAGGACCGGGAAATGTGTGTTCAGGAATTGCTAATCCTCAAAAGTAAGAGAGGACCGTCCATGAAGATCCAAGGATTGTTGTGTGCGGTCCTGTAACATTTGCTAGAGTGTCTCGAACGGAGAGGAGCTTGCCTCTTGCCTCGACTCATGATGGAATCCAATTTCCAATACGAAATATTCGGATGTGATTGTATTACTAGTATGGCGACATGATACATGGTACTCATGCCGTCTATGATTGATATTTGTGATTGAATTTGCTTTTGAAACATATATGTACTAGTAATAATATCAAACACTTTTGTTTTATTTGTATGAAGCATTTCTTGGCCATTATAAGGTAAAACTCTATCCTCCGGCTTGTGTTGCATTATGTGATGGGACCTGATCTTATAATGGCTCCATTTTTATAAAAAGCATTGCGATGATTTAACAATTTACTTTGTTTCATGCTCTAGCACTCATTGGAGCAAACCCGTTCCGCGAAAGTGGCGTGGTCCTTTGATTTGCCTTATTATTGTTGTTTAATAAGTTAAGTAGATTTCTCATACTAGTCCCATGACTGACTCGTAGTTTGTTTCACCTTGCAAACTCCGGTGCCCTTATTTTCACACGGGCAGCCTAGTTACAGGTAGCTGACATATTTTGGACTCGGCACCGCAGTAGAGGTGCACTTTTGGCTCATGGCGAGGCTTGACTACACTGTGACGACTATGACTTTTTCCGCCATTATTGTATATGTATTATGATTCCACCATAGGGGATGTAGACTGAGGTTTAGTTTATGTACTCTCTATGTATGATTCCGCCACAGGCGATGTTGACTGATTATGTATTATTATGCACTAAGTAGTATCCTGCACTGTGCTCTCTGATGTGGTGATATATATGATTCCGCTGTCATATTTGTGTAAATTATTCTATTTCTTGTTTATGCTATTATCTGTACTCTGCTAATGATGATTAATGTGTTAAATTCCAATGATTATCCTTAACACTGTAGCATGGGGTTTTGGGATCGTCACAGACATACTCGAATGAAATTGATTCTTTGGGATTGAAATAGCTTGCGTGATTGATGTTGATGAACCCAGACCTGGTTTTTAACTTCAATTAATCTTTAATCTCCTTGCATGAATAAATTGCTTGATTTAAATTGTCTTGAATGATTTGTTGTGAATGCTGAATCATCACTTACAAAAAAACTGGAAACCAATTAGCATATTTCTTTCTACAAATTACTTCTGTGGTTTCTTGAGCATTTCTGGAAATGAATTATGGTTTTAAAAATGATTTCTTGCCTAAATTACTTGCCTCATATAACCATTCAAATTTTTGTCAAACTTGCCAAACTTTGCTCTATGATTTCTGGCAACAAAATCTTGGCCTCATGTAAATTGATACTTGATTCTTGGATAATTTGAAATGTTGCCAAAAAACCATGATTTACTTGGATTTTGATTGTAAACAAATTTGAGTGATTTTCTACCTACTAAACTCTTGCCAAAATGCAATTAATTGATTCAATGTCCCTTAACAAAAACTGCCGAGAATTTTATAGAAAGACTTGCTAGAAATTTTAAAATACTGCTTTGATAATATGTGATTGATTTTCTTCCAAACAAAAACTATTGCATGTCTCATCCATTTTGTGAAGCTGTCAAACTCAATTTGAAAACATTAACCTGTTTCCTCAATTTAACCTTGCATTGATTTATCTTGAAAACTTTATTGACTGCATGAGATGTAATATGTAGACTTCCCAGTATTGTTGCATATGTTTGACTAGCATGTTACCTCTCTGCATTCATGAAACTCTCCAGTTCAAAGTTGCACCATTTGATCTCTTAGTTGTGCACAAATTGACATTAATGCTCCCATATATTTGGAGTGAACTATTATGTTTATATATTTGCACCATGTGCATGTTTTTGTCTATGCTCGACATTTAAACTATCTTGGCCATGCACATTACCACATGTACAATATGTTGTTGAACCATGCACTTGCAAAAGAAAACTGCTTTTGTGTATTTCCACAGTGGCTTGCCATACATGACCACTCTTTGGAAAATTGAGGTTGTTCTTCATTCTTGCTTATGCAGTTGCATATACTTGATTCACAATAACCATTGTTCATGCTGTATTGCACCAAGTCCTTATGTGTATTGTTCTGAAACAGTTACCACCATGCTCTTTGAACTTGTATTTGATCACTATGCACTACTTTGTCATCATGTATGGTTTGTGATTTTGCTCCATTGTGTTGACTTTGTGTGCATTTGTGCCATGCATGCCTTATGCCTATTTAACTATGCTGATTTGAATTTCATGTTGGCTTTGAACACATGCTTGTTCATTTTGATGTTGCATTGTATTTGACCTGTGCTCGACCACATTAATTATTGTTGCACTGAGTCAAGATGATCTACGTGGCTACTCCTCAGTTGCTTGCTGATTTATGATTGGCGAGGTAGTGCATACGTGTATATATATGCACGTGTGTATTTGCAGACCATCAGAAAAGATTTCCATGTCCATGCTACTATATATATACAAATTGACTGCCTTGTGCTATTTATTGTGTTTCATTGTGAATATCACAAGCTATCTAGATACAGATAAGTCATATCAAGTCATGAAAAACGATGAGAAACACACCAGAAATCCGAGGCAAATAAAATTTTAAAATTAAAATTTATATTCATGCGTATACAATTTTATTTCTATTGCATTATATTGTGTGTGTGTTTCATGTGACTAGTAAGTAGAAGATGATTAGACTGACAGTGAGCTGTGAAGACAGAAGAAATGAATGAAAATAGAGTGTCAGTGTATATATGTAACAGTGAATATATGTATAGATGAAAAATGTACAACTGAGTGACCGAGTAACATAGATTTGTAGCGGGGAGTTCTGTATATGAAAAATTTAGATGTATGAAATGAAATATAGCAGTGGAGTGTACAAAAAGAGGAGTTATAAAAGTTGTACTATTTGAATGTAAGAAATAAAATTTTCTATTTAAATAAAAAACTGTGTGAATATTTGAATTTCTGTACAGTCGTAGTTTATTTAAATATAAATGTTATATTCCTGTCTGTGACATATGTATGAAACAGTACAATAACAAACACATTTATAATAATATATATTTGGTTGTTATCATCAAACCAAAATCATATAATTGTGTACACAACATCATTATATACAACATAGAATATTAATTTGAAATCTGAGTTTTAGCCAAGTATTGTAAATACGATATTCTGAAAATATAGCTGTTATTAAAGGTTTCTGATTTTGAATCAATTAGATTTGTATGGAATTTATTATTGCAGATTTGTTACTGATTCCTAGTTAGAACTCAAACTATTCGAAGAATTTAAAAGGCAAATATATTGTTATTCCGCTTATAGTATCTGTTAAATACGAGAATTGATATTGAATATAAGCTAACATAAGTTCTGTACATATCTTATATTTAATATTAATTGGTTTGGGTTTGTTGTGAATGATGTCTTAAATAACATTATCTTTAACCCATTAAGATTTAAAGTTACGTTTTAAAGATGGGAAGGCTATAATATTTTAGTTAATATTAACAAAAATGTTATCAAATAACTTTTGATTAAAGGATACATTTTAAAGGAAACTAAGTGGTTATGGAATTAATGAACCTTGTTTAAGCTTTGGATTTTCTTTGTTGAAAATTATTACTTGTATTGAGTAATTCACAATTAAAAGTTTATTTTACCATTAAATTAACGAAAAGATAACAACGATTTCTCTAATTTAAGTTAAAAAGGAATTTCTCTAAATTTTGATTTAGGGATATGTTTTAAAAAGGGATGTGTAACGAGTCAGATTTTGCCCGGCCTTAATCGATTAAAACCGTTCAAATCCTGCCTACGTTAACTTTGGGAATACAATACATCAGAACAACAACAGCAGACTTGTATAACATCAATAATAAATGTTACATCAGAGTATAGAATATCAGAGTATATTGATTAATAATACAACGGAAGGTAAATTACAATATTACAATACATTGCAGCGGAAATAAAATAACTAAGGCAGCGGAAGACTTCCAATGTTCTGGACACAGCTTTAAGCTTCAATCCAGGATCCTGCTAAAGAGATAAACCTGTAGACAAACTACACGACTGCCCGTGTGGAAAGAGGGCACCCGAGTTTGCAAAAAGGTGGAAACAATCAACGGGTCAGTCGTGGGACTGGTGTGAGAATTCTTAACTAATTAATCACTATTAATAGGACAAATGTAGCACCCCGCCTCCGCCAGGGTGACTCTTGCAAGCACTCTGACTTTGGAGGGGCATTTGAATCAGGTAAACATGCATAATGATATATCAAGGCAGAACAAGAACATATGTATATATGTAAACAGAGTAAATAACATAGATAAAATAGCGGAAGATTTTCAAACCATTTCAAAACAAGTCTGGTACAACATAATGTTTAACTTTCCAAATACACAAGTCTAGATAAAAACAACATTACTGAAAAACTGAAATACATAAGTACTATCCCCAAAATAAGTGATAACCATAGCTAGCTTCATGTCAAGACCGTACATGAGCTAAAATTCCACAAGCAAGCGATCAGAAATCCAGCTAAGCTCCAATATTCCCACCCTGAGAACCTGGGGGGGGGGGGGGGGAACGGAAGAAAAGAGGCGAAAGAAAACAGGTCAGTCAAAAAGACTGAGTAAGCCCTACTACAATCAATGTAAACTGATAAAGTTAACTGGCATGAGAAGCAGGGATGAACATAAGGATAACAACATACTAGCATGATGATTAACTAACAAGGTAGATAAAGGTGTCATCGCATAATCAGGATTAAGGTTTTTGCACCACAGGTGTACTAGCAAACTAACATGACTTGAATAAACAAGTATTGATCCCTTGGCCCAAACTTTGGCCCAATAACATGAAGTGACCCTAACACGAGGTCCAATAACATGAAGTGACCCTAACACGAGGTCCAATAACATGAAGTGACCCTAACACGAGGTCCAACCAAACGGTCTAGTCGATCGGCTCCCTAAGCCTAACTCGTCACGTGTTGGTGTCAATACGGCCCAAACATAATTGTAGTCGAACTGTGCCGGGTCCACCCTTCGGGTGTATCAAGCCCTAGGGTGCCAACCCCTGGACACCATAAACATGAGTGCACAGTCTCGATCTACTGGTACCCATGCTTGACTTCTCCAAATACGGACTACGTGCACGACCATAGTCCGTCCGGAACTACATCGGCGTACCACCCTGCCGTCATTTATTGGTCGCTTACCTCCAGCCCAGTAATCGTGCCCCCTCCCTAGCCTAGTCCCTAGGGCCTTAATGATACAAACTGGGATTACTGCTGGAGTGGGCCCCCATTGCTAGGATTTTTCTAGTGGGTTAAGTACGGTTTAACCCTCTTGATAATCATGGATTAACTTGGTTAAGTGTAACGATGAGTTCACGACTTAACCCTGACTAATCTACCAAGCCCAAATTGGTTAAGTATTAAGTGGACCATGACTTAACCCTAATCACGAGGCATTAGTTAATTTACTGCGCCTTAACCTCTCACATTAGACCTTGTTGTGGTTACTAGTTAAGCCGGTCGGTTCTGGGTAGCTTTACACCACAACTTGGTCTAACCTCGGGTTCAAGGTACAACATGGCCAACTTCTCACATTAGGTCCTATTGTTTGTAGCAACTAGTTAAGCCGGTCGGTTCCGGGTAGGTTTACGCTACAAACTCAACCCAACCTCGAGTTGGTCACACTTATCTTTTCTAAGTGTCATGTCCATCATGTTTCCAAAACATGTTACAAGTTTTCAAGCATTTGGGTAGACCTAACTTAATAGGTAAATTCCCAAAGGGTAGACCTAACTTAATAGGTAAATTCCCAAGCTTATGTTTTTATGTCTTTTAAGTTTACCCAACCCCAAACGCAATCCCATCGCTTACATATCGCCATAGCGCATAAAGGATAGAAAGAGGGAACTTGGCATAATCACGACATAAAGGTGTTGAAGCCACAAGTTCAACATGGTGGCATATGAAATGGACATATGTTCATATACTTGCATATTTCATTTTTAGGCCTCAAAAGCATGCATAAAACCAAACTTGGCATACTGGTGATACATGGTGCTAAATGACATGTAGAAATGGCTATAAGTTCGCATCTAGCCTCACATGCAAGTTATCATAAGAGATATGATAACTTACATGTTGCCAAAATGCAACCTTTGGCATAAAGCTTGAAGCTTTATGTTCATAAACCCAAGATAAGCTTGCATAACATGATAGCATGAACAAAATGTTCAACCCAAACTTGCATAACATAACTTGCATATCATATGACAAACTTGCATAACATAACACGATAAACTTGCATATCATGACATGGCATACTTGCATAACATAACATGATGAACTTGCATATCATAACATGGCATACTTGCATATAAACTTGCATATCACAACATGATAAACTTGCATATCATAGCATAGCAAACTTGCATATCATAGCATAGCAAACTTGCATATAAACTTGCATATCACAACATGATAAACTTGCATATCATAGCATAGTAAACTTGCATATCACAACATGATAAACTTGCATATCATAACATAGTAAACTTGCATATAAACTTGCATATCACAACATGATAAACTTGCATATCATAGCATAGTAAACTTGCATATAAACTTGCATATCATACATTTAACTTTAGAGTTTACGTATGAAAGTAGAATAGGGCTTACAATACTTATGAAGGCACAAAAGATATGACAAAGCCCTTATGCAATCAAATAGACCCAAAATGCAAGCTCTAACATAAAAACCCTTGAGCCAAAATGATCAAAACTCTTTCTTTATGATGCAAATATAGAAACTTGACTTGAATGCAAGCTAATGATGCTCATACAAGTTTGAAAACACTTGTATGCATGGAAAATCACTTAGAAATTTATTTAGGAATTTTATGAAGAGAGTGGAGGCCATGAGAGGATTGATTTTGCCATAGTTTAGTTACTAGAATGAATAATGATGATTTAGGGTTAGGTTAGGGCCTTATTTATAGAGATTAGGACTAGTTCTAGCCTTAGGATTAAACCCTAGTTCCAATCTCAGCCCTTAAAACCGAATCTGGCCCCCAAGCTCAACACAAACCCAAAATGGTGCACCAGGCAAAACTGCCCGGCTGGACCATGTCGACAGCCAAGTCGACAGGGCTGTCGACTTGGGTCCAACCAAGTCGACTCTCAAGTCGACAGGGCTGTCGACTTGGGTGCTCTGGCGGGAATTTTCCCACCTGGCCCAAACTGGCCCAAATTTCCAAATTCAAACTTGAATTTGGAATCTGTTTTTACTTTGAATTTTTCTGAAAACTTCGTTGGGCCTTAATCGGGTCATACGGACTCCGATTTTCGAAAACTCGGACTCTATTTCGCGTATTTTTCCGAGATGAACGCAATGGCATAGCCCGTTTCCCTTGATTCACATTTTAGAATTAAATTCTGCCTCGATTTACATTATTACAGGTTATTGAAAATACGGGTTGTTACATTCTCCCCTCCTTAAAGGATTTCGTCCCCGAAATATTCAAGTTAGGAAGAACGTATCCTACCGTCCAACATCCATCTACTCAAATCATCATCCATGAGCAATCATTGTCCTTACAAGATTCTAAATGTTGTATGAACATATGCAAAGGTGTGTGTATATGTACTTATCTAATGCAAATATCATCAATGCAAAATATGTTAGTGAAATGAATCCATATGTATGCAATTCCTAACATAATGTATAACATCTATATGTGTGCACATAACATACATCCATATGCAACATCCATGTGATAACACAAAAATTTTCATCCATGAATAAGCATAAACATTCATGCATATGCAATATGAGGAGTGTGTGAGCCGATCTAGTGCCTAACGTGTATAATGCATCCACGAGTAACCACTTGCAAACACTTGCAACCACTTGCAAACATCAAGCATAACATGTTTCAAACACATGTTTCATCCAAAGGGTTTCTACCTAAGGTTCTCATGACAAGATTAACACGATAAACTAGATAAACAAGACAAACATGGATAGCAAAAGATATGCTACAAAGAGATCGGGAAGATAAGCAGGATATACTCTTCTTTCGGATTACAAGAAATCCCTTCCTAACCCATCCCATATTCTATAAAAGCCCAAAAGGTTTAGTCAACCTAGCGGACCCCTCCAAACCCTGACATGTATTACTAGCCAATAAGTCATACCTCCTGACAGAAATAGGACCGAGAATGGGACCGAGAGGATATACATAAAAAGATAATATGTGAGTAAGTTCCACAGGAAAACAAGGATCAAGGATATGCTCTTAAAAGAGATATGATGCGCGTATCTAGCCTTCAGTCTTCTAAGTCACATTTCCTTGAGCTTAACTCCACTGTGCTTTAACCGTCTTTTACCTCATGATTTCTTAGCTTCTTAACTCTTATTTCCAAATATGAGTTGGAACCCATTTCATTGTCGTCTCTCGTCTTCCTCTTTCACTTACTCTTCCATCATTCTTGGCTTAAACATAACTATGACCTCATGGTTTCATGCAAGCTTTCCAAAATTCCCTAGTGAATCCTGGATCTCGTTTACTTACCATAAAGTGTTCCACGCAGCAGAACTTTTCTTGGAAATACCAATCCACGTTGCCAATTGCTCTTACCAACGTGATTTTCTATAACTCATGCTTGAGTGAAATGAACCATCCGCCTGTGAATGATAGGCCGTACTTAGATTCAGTTGCTTGCCCATGACTTCCCGTAGACTATCCCAAAACTGGCTAGTGAAGATTGAGTCGTGGTTACTAACTATACTTTAGGGAACCTCGTGCAACCACTTTATTTCTTGAAAGTAATCCGTTGCTAGGTACGATGCAGTCCTTTCGTTTTTTACCGGAGTGAAATGAGCGCTCTTTGTGAGTCTACCTACCATGACCCACATGCTCGTATTCTCTTTCCTTGACCTAGGCAGTCCATCCACGGAATCCTTCGTGACGCTTTACTACTTCCATTGCGGGGACCTCCAATGGATGTAATAACCCACCGGGCTTCTATGACTCGGCCTTTAACCTGTTGGCACAACATGCACCTTGGGACAAACTCGGTCACCTCCTCAGGTGATGTGCATCTTCAAGAACCTTCTTTCTCTCATCGCGTCTTAGCCATCCCTTGTTATCTATAGTGAGATGTCTTAACAACTCGCCTCGAATCAACTTGTCCATGATCTCGACTAACTGCGGGTCTTCCTTCCGTGAAGTCCCTACTTGGTCCAGAAAGGTAGGTCTAAGCTCAAGGGACGCTTACTAACTAACTAAACTGAGAGAACTTCTTACTTCGGTTGCATTCCTTGGAGTCTTCCAATCCTGAACTGCAACTACCTTAGCGGGATCCACCGCTAAGCCTTGCTTAGACACTATATCCCCAAGGAATCTAACTTCCCTTCTCCAAAAGTGACACTTGGAGAACTTGGCCTTCAACTGATGCGCTCTAAGCGTATCCATCACCTCCACGAGATGCCTTGCATGCTCTTCCTCATCCTTAGAGAAGATCAGAATATCATCTACGAAGACCACGACAAACTTGTTCAAGAACTCCCTGAACACCCTACTCATCTAGTCCACGAAGTAGGCGGGTGCATTAGTCAAACCGAATGGCGTGACCATCCATTCTAAGAATCCATCTGGAAATCTGAACGCAGTTTCGCCTATACTATCCTCAGCTATTCTGAGCTGATGGAACAGATGTTCCTACAAGCTGATCAAACAAATCATCGATCCTTGGCAATGGTTGCCTATTCTCTTTGTTTAACTCACGATAATCAACACAAAGTCGAAGAGAACCATCTGCCTTGGTAGTAAATACTACAGGCGCTCCCCATTCAGATATACTTCATCTAATGAAGTTCTTCTCAAGCAACTCCTTGACTTGCTTTCTTAGCTCTCATCTTGCGGGGCCACGTGCGTAACCGGCCACAAAACTATCTTGGCATTATCAACCAGATAAATGCGGAAATCTATCTCTCGTTTAGGGGTAACCCCCTTCACTTCACACAAGTTATCAGGATATTCTCGGACCACCCTCACCGATTACAAACTATCGATAGACGAGTTGAGGGATTCAAGATAACACAACATGACGGGACTCATAGGGTTACTAGAAATTTTTAGGGTATTACCGAGGCGAGTCATGAGCCTCACAACCCTATGCTCAAAAATCAAGGATGGCTCCAAAACTGGACAACCCATCCATGCCCAAAATCAACCCATACCCCATGAAACCGAGAATATAAGCATCACGCGAGAATTCAAATCCACCTAGATAATAGACAAATGGGCGGAACCCCCAATTGGATTTGAAACACACACGGGATCATTAACTAGACTAGTACTTAGGTGCAAACTATCAACAAGATCAGATGAGATAAAGCTATGCGATGCACCAGAATCAAACAAGGTACGAACTGAAAAATCAGAAATATATACAAGGCTTTCAACAGAAATACTACCTCGATCGGGAACCGGAGCGGCATTGAGAGCATGAACTTGCCCTCCTAAAGGTCCAGCACGCTGAGTCTGACCCTGGCATTGCCCTCGCTTCTTCGGGCAATCCCTAGTGAAGTGTCCCATTTCTCTACAGTTAAAGCAAGTGCCCTTCCTTTTCCTGCAATCCTTGTTTAGATGAGTCGAGCTTCCACAAGTAAAGCACTTCTTTTCCTTCTTATCTTTAGACTTCTCCTCCTTCTTGTCACTCCTTTTCTCTTCATTGAGTAGGGCCATATTCACCAAGCTCTCGAAAGTTGCCCCCAAAGGTATATGAGACATGGCTAAACCATGTAATGGCTCGTTTAATCCTAGAGCAAAGTATAGGGCCTTCTTCTGAGCTGTGTTAACCAAGTCTAAACCGACCCGAGCCAGTTGATTAAACTTATCTATGTATTCCCTAATAGTCATGTCCCCTTGTTTTAGTGACAGGATCCTTAGTCCAAACTTTCCCCGAAAGTCATCCCAAGTCTCAATTGGCCTAGTAGCGGTGGTGACCACCCACCAACGTGCAGCTTCTTCCTTTAGCAACCATACTGCTAATAAAACCTTCCTACGGTCATCTATATCAAAGAAGGCAAAAAGATCTTCGGTTTCTTTCAACCAATTCCTGGCCTCTACGAAAGTCTCGGTTCCAATGAAATTCTTGCAACCCATCGCCTTAAAGTCTTTGCAAATCTCCACGAAATCCTTTTGTGGATGCTGAGGGGGAGGAGGAAGAGGAACCTCAGCGACAGGAGGAGGAGGAACATTAACTATCGGAGGAGGAGGAGGAGGAACATCTGCGGGGCCGGCTCGGTCGCCCTAGCCTCCAAAAGTCTCCTATACCAAACGGGTACTTGTACTCCCTCCGGAATAGCAAAGTTATCGGCCATACTGAAAACGAAGAAAAAGACAGATTCAGAATGGAGAAAAATGAAGGAATTTTGCTAATGGCTTTTTGGGGAATAGCCTTTAAAATAAACTAGACTTTTCTTTGGAAAATACTTTATACTTGGTTTTGAAAATAGTTTTCAAAAAGTTTTAAAAACCTTTTTGTTCCTTCTCGTAAACCATATGCTCTGATACCAAATGTAACACCCCGCCTCCGCCAGGGTGACTCTTGCAAGCACTCTGACTTTGGAGGGGCGTTTGAATCAGGTAAACATGCATAATGATATATCAAGGCAGAACAAGAACATATGTATATATGTAAACAGAGTAAATAACATAGATAAAACAGCGGAAGATTTTCAAACCATTTCAAAACAAGTCTGGTACAACATAATGTTTAACTTTCCAAATACACAAGTCTAGATAAAAACAACATTACTGAAAAACTGAAATACATAAGTACTATCCCCAAAATAAGTGATAACCATAGCTAGCTTCATGTCAAGACCGTACATGAGCTAAAATTCCACAAGCAAGCGATCAGAAATCCAGCTAAGCTCCAATATTCCCACCCTGAGAACCTGGGGGGGGGGGGAACGGAAGAAAAGAGGCGAAAGAAAACAGGTCAGTCAAAAAGACTGAGTAAGCCCTAATACAATCAATGTAAACTGATAAAGTTAACTGGCATGAGAAGCAGGGATGAACATAAGGATAACAACATACTAGCATGATGATTAACTAACAAGGTAGATAAAGGTGTCATCGCATAATCAGGATTAAGGTTTTTGCACCACAGGTGTACTAGCAAACTAACATGACTTGAATAAACAAGTATTGATCCCTTGGCCCAAACTTTGGCCCAATAACATGAAGTGACCCTAACACGAGGTCCAATAACATGAAGTGACCCTAACACGAGGTCCAATAACATGAAGTGACCCTAACACGAGGTCCAATAACATGAAGTGACCCTAACACGAGGTCCAGCCAAACGGTCTAGTCGATCGGCTCCCTAAGCCTAACTCGTCACGTGTTGGTGTCAATACGGCCCAAACATAATTGTAGTCGAACTGTGCCGGGTCCACCCTTCGGGTGTATCAAGCCCTAGGGTGCCAACCCCTGGACACCATAAACATGAGTGCACAGTCTCGATCTACTGGTACCCATGCTTGACTTCTCCAAATACGGACTACGTGCACGACCATAGTCCGTCCGGAACTACATCGGCGTACCACCCTGCCGTCGTTTATTGGTCGTTTACCTCCAGCCCAGTAATCGTGCCCCCTCCCTAGCCTAGTCCCTAGGGCCTTAATGATACAAACTGGGATTACTGCTGGAGTGGGCCCCCATTGCTAGGATTTTTCTAGTGGGTTAAGTACGGTTTAACCCTCTTGATAATCATGGATTAACTTGGTTAAGTGTAACGATGAGTTCACGACTTAACCCTGACTAATCTACCAAGCCCAAATTGGTTAAGTATTAAGTGGACCATGACTTAACCCTAATCACGAGGCATTAGTTAATTTACTGCGCCTTAACCTCTCACATTAGACCTTGTTGTGGTTACTAGTTAAGCCGGTCGGTTCCGGGTAGCTTTACACCACAACTTGGTCTAACCTCGGGTTCAAGGTACAACATGGCCAACTTCTCACATTGGGTCCTATTGTTTGTAGCAACTAGTTAAGCCGGTCGGTTCCGGGTAGGTTTACGCTACAAACTCAACCCAACCTCGAGTTGGTCACACTTATCTTTTCTAAGTGTCATGTCCATCATGTTTCCAAAACATGTTACAAGTTTTCAAGCATTTGGGTAGACCTAACTTAATAGGTAAATTCCCAAAGGGTAGACCTAACTTAATAGGTAAATTCCCAAGCTTATGTTTTTTTGTCTTTTAAGTTTACCCAACCCCAAACGCAATCCCATCGCTTACATATCGCCATAGCGCATAAAGGATAGAAAGAGGGAACTTGGCATAATCACGACATAAAGGTGTTGAAGCCACAAGTTCAACATGGTGGCATATGAAATGGACATATGTTCATATACTTGCATATTACATTTTTAGGCCTCAAAAGCATGCATAAAACCAAACTTGGCATATTGGTGATACATGGTGCTAAATGACATGTAGAAATGGCCATAAGTTCGCATCTAGCCTCACATGCAAGTTATCATAAGAGATATGATAACTTACATGTTGCCAAAATGCAACCTTTGGCATAAAGCTTGAAGCTTTATGTTCATAAACCCAAGATAAGCTTGCATAACATGATAGCATGAACAAAATGTTCAACCCAAACTTGCATAACATAACTTGCATATCATATGACAAACTTGCATATCAAACTTGCATAACATAACACGATAAACTTGCATATCATGACATGGCATACTTGCATAACATAACATGATGAACTTGCATATCATAACATGGCATACTTGCATATAAACTTGCATATCACAACATGATAAACTTGCATATCATAGCATAGCAAACTTGCATATAAACTTGCATATCACAACATGATAAACTTGCATATCATAGCATAGTAAACTTGCATATAAACTTGCATATCACAACATGATAAACTTGCATATCATAGCATAGTAAACTTGCATATAAACTTGCATATCACAACATGATAAACTTGCATATCATAGCATAGTAAACTTGCATATAAACTTGCATATCATACATTTAACTTTAGAGTTTAAGTATGAAAGTAGAATAGGGCTTACAATACTTATGAAGGCACAAAAGATATGACAAAGCCCTTATGCAATCAAATAGACCCAAAATGCAAGCTCTAACATAAAAACCCTTGAGCCAAAATGATCAAAACTCTTTCTTTATGATGCAAATATAGAAACTTGACTTGAATGCAAGCTAATGATGCTCATACAAGTTTGAAAACACTTGTATGCATGGAAAATCACTTAGAAATTTATTTAGGAATTTTATGAAGAGAGTGGAGGCCATGAGAGGATTGATTTTGCCATAGTTTAGTTACTAGAATGAATAATGATGATTTAGGGTTAGGTTAGGGCCTTATTTATAGAGATTAGGACTAGTTCTAGCCTTAGGATTAAACCCTAGTTCCAATCTCAGCCCTTAAAACCGAATCTGGCCCCCAAGCTCAACACAAACCCAAAATGGTGCACCAGGCAAAACTGCCCGGCTGGACCAAGTCGACAGCCAAGTCGACAGGGCTGTCGACTTGGGTCCAACCAAGTCGACTCCCAAGTCGACAGGGCTGTCGACTTGGGTGCTCTGGCGGGAATTTTCCCGCCTGGCCCAAACTGGCCCAAATTTCCGAATTCAAACTTGAATTTGAAATCTGTTTTTACTTTGAATTTTTCTGAAAACTTCGTTGTGCCTTAATCGGGTCATACGGACTCCGATTTTCGAAAACTCGGACTCTATTTCGCGTATTTTTCCGAGACGAACGCAATGGCATAGCCCATTTCCCTTGATTCAGATTTTAGAATTAAATTCTGCCTCGATTTACATTATTACAGGTTATTGAAAATACGGGTTGTTACAACAAATCCAAAGACCATGCCGCTAACGCGGAACGGGTTTACTCTAATGGATTACCGTGCATAAAAGTGTCAAAAACAACTAATAAGTAAATCGTACAACATCGTTATGCTTTTTAGAAAAATGTAATCACCATAAGACCCAGGTCCCATCACATAATGCAACACAAACCAGAGGATAGGGTTTTACCTTATAGTGATTAAACATGCTAAATACGGCAAATACGAGTTTAATATTATTATTAGTATATATCAAAACATTTCAAAGTAAATGTAAATCCTAGGAAGAATAGTATCCCATACTACTATGCCTCCATACTAGTAATACAGTCAAATTCGAATGGGGTCGTATTGGAAATTGGGTTTCCATCATGAGTCAAGGCTAGGGAGGAGCTCCTACCGATTCGAGACACTCTAGCTAATGTCTCAGGATCCCCTGCAGTGAACCCTTGGAAAGCTGCAGGGCCGGTCCACCATACGAGTTGCGGATTAGTTATTACTGAACACACGTTTCCTAGTCCTATAGGACCTATCATCCGAGGCGCCTCATTCCATCATCCACATAAGTAAAATGTTGGGCCGTGTTAAAACCCAAACACCACTTCTAGCTAGAAAGAAACGTGCTGCTCTCCCTGCTTTCCCTTCTCCCGTTTTAGACTCCGCCGGTGTGTGAGGCTCGCGAAGTCACGCTATACACAAAGCTATGCCTAAACAGACTATGCTTTAATCGTCCCACAGGCCTGCTTTTCAACAAAGCCTTGATCATATGCATCTTAGCATTTCACATCATCACTCCATATCACACTACCAATCCTTTGCCGAAATATATGAACGGGTGTTAAGCAAGAGAATAAATTCTCCGCCACCAAACATTCATACATTCGACAGAAAATCAATAAATACAATATAAAGGAGTACAATGTCAGACACACATTCCATTTATAAGCTTATGCTCTGTGTCTAAGCGAAAGCCAAATCCGTACAAATCAACACTACGTCCGGGCAACTCCTACTATTAACCCTATCATGGTAGCGAGCCATTCTAAGGCAACAGTCATCATCGTCCATTCGATGTGAAGATTGGCGGTCTTCAATCGCCGTCTTCCAATCTTGGATTTTTAAACGTCGTTTAATTATTTGGAATGAGATAAACTCGGACTTTCGAAATAATCCTCGTATATATATATATATTTAAAATCCTTCTTACACATTAATAATTATTTTTATTAACGACTCATTCCTTTTTTAATTACTTAAAATAATTAAATTTTTATATAACGACGCCTTAAGTCCATGGGCGACTATGGCGCTGCATTCAACCAATTTTGATTTTTACATTTCTCAGAATCTAATCGTTGGGTCTTAACGTAGTATATATCGTTGGAAAGATTTTTCCAAGACGGTCCTACGCTTTCAGTTTCAAGAAAATCCGACGGTCGAATCTTCTTGTATAGTCGTTTAAAAGTACGATTTCAAAACGCGAACTACCACGCCTTATTCTTTTAATTTTAATTATATATATAATCATTGAATCGTAATAACGTCGTTTGATTAAAACAACGCTCCACACGATTACCGATACTTACTAGATTTTAATTCATTTGAAAATGAAGATAATATTACCGCATCCTAAATTCATTCTTTCCTTACATTGAAAATGTAAATTCCATCCGTTTTATTTACATAAAAATATAAATTGTGATACACTCAACATACTACTTCTAATTTACATTGTGAAAATATGGTTTTTGTTTACAATGCAAACTCTACTTCTAATTCACATTGTAAAAATATGATTTTTAATTACAATGCAAACTCTACTTCCTATTTACATTGTAAAAATATGATTTTCAATTACAATGCAAACTCTACTTCTAATTCACATTGTAAAAATATGATTTTTAATTACAATGCAAACTCTACTTCTAATTCACATTGTAAAAATATGATTTTTAATTATAATGCAAACTCTACTTCCTATTTACATTGTAAAATATGATTTTTAATTACAGTGCAAACACTACTTCTAATCCACATTGTAAAAATATGTTTTTTAATTACAGTGCAAACTCTACTTCCTATTTACATTGTAAAAATATGATTTTTAATTACAATGCAAACTCTACTTCTAATTCACATTGTATAAATATGATTTTTAATTACAATGCAAACTCTACTTCTTGTTTCACATTATAAAAATATGATTTTTAATTATAACGCAAACTCTACTTCCTATTTACATTGTAAAAATATGATTTTCAATTACAATGCAAACTTTACTTCCTATTTACATTGTAAAATATGATTTTTAATTACAATGCAAACTCTACTTCTAATTCACATTGTAAAAATATGATTTTTAATTGCAATGTAAACTCTACTTCCTATTTACATTGTAAAATATTATTTTTAATTATAATGTCACATTTCTACATCTAAATTACATATAAAATAAATAAATTTTATTTCTAAAGTTCACTCTCATTTTATGTTACATATATATATAAGAAAAATGCAAATTCTATCATACAACGAAATTGCATCCTTTAGTTGCATAGAAAAAAAATGTAGTTTTGTCATACGGTATACTTTTCTATAGACATTACATATAAAAATGTAATATTTAACACACAATGTAAATTCATGTTTTAATTACATATAAAAATGTAAATTTTATCCTACGGTGTAATTCCCTATATAATGTACATATAAAAATGTAGATTTTAACATACGATGAAATTTCCATGTTAATTACAAAGGAAAATGTAATTTTTAACATACGGCATTAATTCACTTTATAATTTACATATAAAAATGTAAATCTTGGTATACGATGGAATTCACTTGTTAATTACAAAGTAAAATGTAATTTTTGATCTACAGTATAATTTCCTATATATTTACATATAAAAATGCAAATTTTAACATACGATGGAAATCATATGTTAATTACAAAGAAAAATGTAATTTTTAATATACGACATAAATTCACTTCATAATTTACATATAAAAAATGTAAATTTAGACATACGATGGAATTCTCATATTAATTACAAAGAAAAATGTAATTTTTAATATACAGTATAATTTCCTATATAATTTACATATAAAAATGTAAATTTTATAACGATATGAGTTCCTACTTTAATTCACAATAAAATAATGTAAGTTGCATAACGATGTAAATTTCACAACGATGTAAATTCCTACTTTAATTCACGTTAAAATAATGTGAATTGCATAACGACGTATATGATGATAGATTTATACATGATTCATAACCATAAGGCATACTTCAACAAATTTAAACGAGGAAAAATCTAATTTTTCCTACCGATCTATGTTTTTAATTAACAGATCTATGATTAAAAATAACGGATCTAAAATCATAGCATCACAACAATTTGAATCCATCCCATGGCAATATTCATCGCAGATCTACTTGTTCGATTTTCAATTACACATAACACAACAATAATAATAATTAAATTATATTAAAAATAAATTCTCACCTAGCTCGGATTTGAAAGGAAGGTTCAGATTCAATCAGATCTCGTATTCAATGTCACGGCAGTTACGGATCTGAAAGATTTCAATTCGAAGTTCATACAAATAAATCAGAACCGACTTTTAACAACTGTCGCTGTAATGCTTAAAAGCGTCGCAAAGTCTGAAATATTCATACCTTAAATTTTCAGAAATGTTCAAAACTTTGAATCCAAATTTAGGGAGCTGTAGTCGATGGTTTTGCGAACGATTTGCGGGAGATTGGAGAGCTACGAGAGGCGCATCCACGCCGAGAACCTAGGGGGTGCGGCGGCCTGTGCTGGTGGCGGCGGGTCCATGAAGTCAACGGGTTTGGGGAGGTGATTCGAGAGCTACGGGCAACGGTTTGATGTGAAACTTGTCTATAATCGAAGAGATTGAGGAGAGCTACAAAAAGTTTAACTACGGCTGAGTCTAAAAGTGAGTGGATTAGGAGATAGGGAGGAGAGAAGGTGGCAAGGGGGAGGCGGCTGATGGGTTTCAGCATACGTGCGATTTGAGAAGAAGAAGTCTCGATTTCTGTGAAAGGGGGTATATTTTATATTATTTTATTCACTAAAAGGCCCGATTAGCTCCGAACTCAGAATTAGGCCCAACGACTGTCAAACCTAAGGTTTTGACGCCTTCTGAACACAATGGGACAAGTCTCGTGGCCCAATTTCGAAGTTTACAGCGTTTTTTATTTATTTTTAATATAAATCCTTTAATTTTTTTTATTCAACCGTACATGAAAATTCACCGGGGTCACACATTAACTTCATAAATTCCAGAAAAATATATTTAGCTATGTTTTGACGCTGCGGACCTAGAAAAATTAATTTCGTTCAATTCTGAGCTCGTATGAATTTTTAATGAATTTTTAAAGTCAAAAATTGTCCGTTTACACTAAAAAAATCAATTATAATTATATATTAATTCTAAAAATTAACGAAAAATCAATTTTATCTTTGTTTTGACGATATGAACCCAACAAAATTATTTTTGTTGAATTCTGAGCCTAATTGAAAAATGACTATTTTCAAGTCGATTAAAATTGACCGAAATTGACAAAACTGAAATCTTTTTGCCACGACCACAAATTAATTCTAAAAATTATGAAAAATTAAACTTAACTATATTTTGACATTCCGAATCCAACAAAAGTTGTTTCGAGTCCAAATTCCTTTGCATGCAAAAAGTAGCATTTTTGACCTATGTAAATTACCTGGCGACCTTTCTAAATTTTAATTTGGGCATAACTTTTGATTCCCGCTATGAAATTTCAATTTTTCGGATTAGTTGGAAAGATATTTTAAATAGATTCTTATATTTTTGGTTTCACTAAAATCCGTTAAATTTTGCATCCTGTACAGTCAGTCAAAGTTCAAGTTTGACTTTTCAAACTACCGCGCTATTTCTAACTCTTTTTGTAATTAAAATTAAACTATTCATTCTAACTTCGATTTAAATCAAATTTGTGATCATTATTATTTAAAATAGATTACTTTAAATATCAAAACTTATTAAAATTACTTAAAATAAATTTTTAAATTTACCCCAAAATTCAGGGTTGTTACAGTCTCCCCCACTTAAAAACTTTTCGTCCTCGAAAAGGAACGAAGCTAAAAGATGATTAATTAACTAACTAATTATATATATATATATATATATATATTTCTCCATTGGTTTAAATAATTTTTTTAGTTGATTAACTTTCAAATATATAACTTTTTATATATTCAAAATCATATTTTCCAAAATAGATTATAATTAATCACAAATACGTAAATTATAGGCTTGCTACTCTCAACTCATTCTAGGGCATTGCTAACCCCATCTCTAATGAGTTTTCTCATTCTAGGATATTGCCGATCCTATCTCCAATGAGTATTCTTATTGGATATAACTAATCCAATCTCTGATGAGTCTTTTGTTCAGTTCTAATAAGTTGTACCTCAAAGATTTGAGCTAACCAAAGCTCTGATACCAACTGTAACGAGTCATATTTTGCCCGGCCTTAATCGATCGCAAAATCGATCAAAACCGTTCAAATCCCACCTACGTTAACTTTGGGAATACAATACATCAGAACAACAACAGCAGACTTTTATAACATCAATAATAAATGTTACATCAGAGTATAGAATATCAGAGTATATTGATTAATAATACAACGGAAGGTAAATTACAATATTACAATACATTGCAGCGGAAATAAAATAACTAAGGCAGCAGAATACATCCAATGTTCTGGACACAGCTTTAAGCTTCAATCCAGGATCCTGCTAAAGAGATAAACCTGTAGACAAACTGCTCGACTGCCCGTGTGGAAAGAGGGCACCCGAGTTTGCAAAAAGGTGGAAACAAACAACGGGTCAGTCGTGGGACTGGTGTGAGAATTCTTAACTAATTAATCACTATTAATAGGACAAATCCAAAGACCACGCCGCTAACGCGGAACGAGTTTGCTCTAATGGATTTCCATGCATAAAAGTGTCAAAAACAACTAATAAGTAAATCGTACAACAACGTTATGCTTTTTAGAAAAATGGAATCACCATAAGACCCAGGTCCCATCACACAATGCAACACAAACCAGAGGATAGGGTTTTACCTTATAGTGATTAAACATGCTAAATACGGCAAATATGAGTTTAATATTATTATTAGTATATATCAAAACATTTCATAGTAAATGTATAAATCCTAGGAAGAATAGTATCCCATACTACTATGCCTCCATACTAGTAATACAATCAAATTCGAATGGGGTCGTATTGGAAATTGGGTTTCCATCATGAGTCAAGGCTAGGGAGGAGCTCCTACCGATTCGAGACACTCTAGCTAATGTCTCAGGATCCCCCGCAGTGAACCCTTGGAAAGCTGCAGGGCCGGTCCACCATACGAGTTGCGGATTAGTTATTCCTGAACACACGTTTCCCAGTCCTATAGGACCTATCATCCGAGGCGCCTCATTCCATCATCCACATAAGTAAAATGTTGGGTCGTGTTAAAACCCAAACACCACTTCCAGCTAGAAAGAAACGTGCTGCTCTCCCTGCGTTCCTTATCCCGTTTTAGACTCCGCCGGTGTGTGAGGCTCGCGAAGTCACGCTATACACAAAGCTATGCCTAAACAGACTATGCTTTGATCGTCCCACAAGGCCTGCTTTTCAACAAAGCCTTGATCATATGCATCTTAGCATGCCACATCATCACTCCATATCACACTACCAATCCTTTGCCGAAATATATGAACGGGTGTTAAGCAAGAGAATAAATTCTCCGCCACCAAACATTCATACATTCGACAGAAAATCAATAAATACAATATAAAGGAGTACAATGTCAGACACACATTCCATTTATATGCTTATGCTCTGGGTGTAAGCGAAAGCCAAATCCGTACAAATCAACACTACGTCCGGGCAACTCCTACTATTAACCCTATCATGGTAGCGAGCCATTCTAAGGCAATAATCATCATCGTCCATTCGATGTGAAGATTGACGGTCTTCAATCGCCGTCTTCCAATCTTGGATTTTTAAACGTCGTTTAATTATTTGGAATGAGATAAACTCGGACTTTCCAAATAATCCTCGTATATATATATATATGTATATATTTAAAATCCTTCTTACACATTAATAATTATTTTTATTAACGACTCATTACTATTTTAATTATTTAAAATAATTAAATTTTTATATAATGACGCCTTAAGTCCATGGGCGACTATGGCGCTGCATTCAACCAATTTCGATTTTTACATTTCTCAGAATCTAACCGTTGGGTCTTTACGTAGTATATATCATTGGAAAGATTTTTCCAAGACGGTCCTATCGGTTTCAGTTTCAAGAAAATCCGATGGTCGGATCTTCTTGTATAGTCGTTTAAAAGTACGATTTCAAAACGCGAACTACCACGCCCTATTCGTTTAATTTTAATTATATATATATATAATCATTGAATCATAATAACGTCGTTTGATTAAAACAACACTCTACACGATTACCGATACTTACTAGATTTTAATTCATTTGAAAATGAAGATAATATTACCGCATCCTAAATTCATTCTTTCCTTACATTGAAAATGTAAATTCCATCCGTTTTATTTACATAAAAATATAAATTGTGATACACTCAACATACTACTTCTAATTTACATTGTGAAAATATGGTTTTTGATTACAGTGCAAACTCTACTTCTAATTCACATTGTAAAAATATGATTTTCAATTACAATGCAAACTCTACTTCCTATTTACATTGTAAAAATATGATTTTCAATTACAATGCAAACTCTACTTCTAATTCACATTGTAAAAATATGATTTTTAATTACAATGCAAACTCTACTTCTAATTCACATTGTAAAAATATGATTTTTAATTATAATGCAAACTCTACTTCGTATTTACATTGTAAAAAAATAATATGAATTCCAATTACCATGCAAACTCTCCTATTTACATTGTAAAAATATGATTTTTAATTACAATGCAAACTCTACTTCTAATTCACATTGTAAAAATATGATTTTTAATTATAATGCAAACTCTACTTCTTGATTCACATTGTAAAAATATGATTTTTAATTATAACGCAAACTCTACTTCCTATTTACATTGTAAAAATATGATTTTCAATTACAATGCAAACTCTACTTCCTATTTACATTGTAAAATATGATTTTTAATTACAATGCAAACTCTACTTCTAATTCACATTGTAAGAATATGATTTTTAATTGCAGTGTAAACTCTACTTCCTATTTACATTGTAAAATATGATTTTTAATTATAATGTCACATTTCTACATCTAAATTACATATAAAATAAATAAATTTTATTTCTAATGTTCATTCTCATTTTATGTTACATATATATAAGAAAAATGCAAATTCTATCACACAATGAAATTGCATCCTTTAATGGCATAGAAAAAATGTAGTTTTGTCATACGGTATACTCTCCTATAGACATTACATATAAAAATGTAATATTTAACACACAATGTAAATTCATGTTTTAATTACATATAAAAATGTAAATTTTATCCTACGGTGTAATTCCCTATATAATGTACATATAAAAATGTAGATTATAACATACGATGAAATTTCCATGTTAATTACAAAGGAAAATGTAATTTTTAACATACGACATTAATTCACTTTATAATTTACATATGAAAATGTAAATCTTGACATACGATGGAATTCACTTGTTAATTACAAAGAAAAATGTAATTTTTGATCTACAGTATAATTTCCTATATAATTTACATATAAAAATGCAAATTTTAACATGCGATGGAATTCATATGTTAATTACAAAGAAAAATGTAATTTTTAATATACGACATAATTTCACTTCATAATTTACATATAAAAAATGTAAATTTTGACATACGATGGAATTCTCATATTAATTACAAAGAAAAATGTAATTTTTAATATACAGTATAATTTCCTATATAATTTACATATAAAAATGTAAATTTTATAACGATATGAGTTCCTACTTTAATTCACAATAAAATAATGTAAGTTGCATAACGATGTAAATTTCACAACGATGTAAATACCTACTTTAATTCACGTTAAAATAATGTGAATTGCATAACGACGTATATGATGATAGATTTATACATGATTCATAACCATAAGGCATACTTCAACAAATTTAAACGAGGAAAAATCTAATTTTTCCTACCGATCTATGTTTTTAATTAACAGATCTATGATTAAAAATAACGGATCTAAAATCATAGCATCACAACAATTTGAATCCATCCCATGGCAACATTCATCGCAGATCTACTTGTTTGATTTTCAATTACACATAACACAACAATAATAATAATTAAATTATATTAAAAATAAATTCTCACCTAGCTCGGATTTGAAAGGAAGGTTCGGATTCAATCAGATCTCGTGTTCAAAGTCACAGCAGTTACGGATCTGAAAGATTTCAATTCGAAGTTCATACAAATAAATCAGAACGGACTTTTAACAACTGTCGCTGTAACGCTTAAAAGCGTCGCAAAATCTGAAATATTCATACCTTAAAATTTCAGAAATGTTCAAAACTTTGAATCCAAATTTCGGGAGCTTTAGTCGATGGTTTTGCGAACGGTTTGCGGGAGATTGGAGAGCAACGAGAGGCGCATCCACGCCAGGAACCTAGGGGGGTGCGGCGGCCTGTGCTGGTGGCGGCGGGTCCATGAAGTCAGCGGGTTTGGGGAGGTGATTCGAGAGCTATGGGCAACGGTTTGATGTGAAACTTGTCTAGAATCGAAGAGATTGAGGAGAGCTACAAAAAGTTTAACTACAGCGGAGTCTAAAAGTGAGTTGATTAGGAGATAGGGAGGAGAGAAGGTAGCAAGGGGAGGCGGCCGGTGGGTTTCAGCGTACGTGCGATTTGAGAAGAAGAAGTCTCGATTTTTGTGAAAGGGGGTATATTTTATATTATTTTATTCACTAAAAGGCCCGATTAGCTCCGAACTCAGAATTAGGCCCAACGACTATCAAACTTAAGGTTTTGACGCCTTCTGAACACAGTGGGACATGTCTCGTGGCCCAATTTCGAAGTTTACAGCGTTATTTATTTATTTTTAATATAAATCCTTTAATTTTTTTATTCAACCGTACATGAAAATTCACCGGGGTAACACATTAACTTCAAAAATTCTCGAAAATATATTTAGCTATGTCTTGACGCTGCAGACCTAGAAAAATTAATTTCGTTCAATTCTGAGCTCGTATGAATTTTTAAAGTCAAAAATTGTCCGTTTACACTAAAAAAATCAATTATAATTATATATTAATTCTAAAAATTACCGAAAAATCATTTTTATCTTTTTTTTGACGATACGAACCCAAAAAAATTATTTTTGTTGAATTCTGAGCCTATTTGAAAATGACTATTTTCAAGTCGATTAAAATTGACCGAAATTGACAAAACTGAAATCTTTTTGCCACGGCCACAAATTAATTCTAAAAATTATGAAAAATTAAACTTAACTATATTTTGACATTCCGAATCCGACAAAAGTGGTTTCGAGTCCAAATTCCTTTGCATGCAAAAAGTAGCATTTTTGACCTATGTAAATTACCTAGCGACCTTTATAAATTTTAATTTGGGCATAACTTTTGATTCCCGCTATGAAATTTCGATTTTTCAGATTCGTTGGAAAGATATTTTTAAATAGATTCTAATATTTTTGGTTTCGCTAAAATCTTTTAAATTTTGCATCCTGTACGGTCAGTCAAAGTTCAAGTTTGACTTTTCAAACTACCGCGCTATTTCTAACTCTTTTTATAATTAAAATTAAATTATTCATTCTAACTTCGATTTAAATCAAATTTGTGATCATTATTATTTAAAATAGATTACTTTAAAATCAAAACTCATTAAAATTACTTAAAATAATTTTTTAAATTTACCCCAAAATTCAGGGTTGTTGCATGATGTATAACTTTTGAATAAGGATATTTGAAAACTAAGTTAAAAATAAATCTTGGCTAAAAGAGTAACGAAACTATGTTAATGGTTAATAGAAAAAAATTATGAGTTAATTCCTAAGTTAAAGAATATGCAATTAAGAATTGTTTTATGAAAATTTTGACTAACCAAATTTAAGAAGGAAGGAGACTTAATTGAAATCCTGTATAATCCGTAGTGTTTTCATAACCACGGTAATTATTCGAAGATGTCGGAGTCAGATGTGATTGCTCCCTATCTGAAAACTACTTTTATTAGAACAAACAAAGATACTGAAGACGATGGCAGAAGACCGGAGATCTTCAAATCGAAGGGATTGCTTGTTGATACCTCGGTTGGGCGGCCACCTAAACGAGATTACTTATAACAGTGATCTCGACGTATTTGAAGAGATTTGGGATTTGCAAGGGCTTTCAGACCTATTATAGGTTAAGGAATAAAGCACCTTCGGTTTCATTCAGTCCCAGAACGAACTTGTATGGATCTGTGTCTGATGTTGTATTTTATAATGTATTAATTGGTCTTTACTAAATATATATCTGTTTGGTGGCGGAGAATTATTCTCTTAGTTTAACACTCTTCTTTGAGACATACAAGCTCGAAGGTGGCATCGTTAGTAATTATCAGTTATATGTTATGAAATGACAATGTGGCATCTGAAGTATTAAGAGCTTCAGATGATTAAAGCATGGCTTAGTTTAAGCGTATTTTTGTGTTTAACGAGACCTCAGGCTTCACAACCCTTAATAACCAAAAAAGGATTAGTGCAGCAAGGCTATGTGGGTCATTCCCTTCCAAATAAAAAGTTGCATCATGGTATGAATCCCAGATATTTTATTTATGGAGATGATGGAAACGAGCGCTCCGTTAAAGGTCGATTACGACCGGGGAATGTCAAATTTGTGTTGTCATCTAGCGGGTTAGCATATAGAGGTGGTCCAACTTTGTGTAACAGAGAAATCATGAGTTGTTTTCTCAAGGGTGCATTCCTCTAGATGTGTTCCCATCGGATTCAGGAAGATCGTCTGCCTTAGTCATTCACTACAAGAAAATTGTTTTTTGTTGCAAAATCAGTGGCGCTTCTTCGCAAATCAAACAAAGGTGTTTTCACTCACAATATAAACGCAACATGAAATATTTCACTTCCACGGCTAAGAAAAAAGAGTCTACGTGGTCCAAAACAAACGTAACTACCTATTTTCTATTCCTCTCCCCTTATGCTTAGAATTTTTTAACCTCGCTCCCTTTCCCTTAAATCGCTCTACCGAAGAAATTTCATCATACCTTTTAACTTTCCTCGTATCATCATCAATTCCATCGTACTACACTCAAAAACTTCGCGAAAGTCAGCGAAAATCTCCGCTCATGGTATAGATAAATTTAAGTATGAATTCCTTAACTTGATTTTGTGATTTATTTGGATTTTGTATGAAATATATGAATGACTGTTATTTTCTCATCTTCTATCTAGCTAGGTCTCGGTTATAGCATAATTGATTAACCCTAATTGCGACCGTTTACTCTAATTGCAATCGTTTATTCTATTTTATTCTATCCCTTTTGATTTTCTCATCTCCTATCTTGCTAGGGCTCATTTATGGTATAACTAAACCTAAATTATTGAGGCTTTATTGCACATACGTAAATCACCTTGTAGTCCAAGTAATTAAATTACAATCGGTAATGGTGTCATTTTTCATGGTGAAGCTAAGGTTTTTAATGGCTAGGTTAGAGTAGGAGAGTAATCTATGAATGAAACTTACTTGCATTAATGTTAAACGTGTAGCGCACATACATTTATATTGTAGCTTTATAAACTAAGTGGACTAGGAAAGAAAAAACAGTACCCATTTTTTATTCTTTTTACCTGTGAAAGTTCGTGGCCATGACATACTGCTAGAAACTAAGTGAATGTTGAGCACACAAAGATTTGTGTAGTGTTGAACATAATTAGTTCATCCATCTTTCGATAATGGATGATGATGCTCATAGTTAAATAACCACCTTGTAGTTTGGTATTTAGAAGACTTCAAATTAACTACAAAGTCTGAACTGCAATGTCAACTTCTATCAAACCAACATTTTACTTTGTAACCATTGCACTTCTTTTCCTTCTCTCTTATAATTGTTCCAGGCAGATTTGTATTTGAACATATAATCAGATTCGCTGAATTAGAATTAGCATAGATATAAATATCAAACTATAGCGTTTTCAAGTTGTTATCCAATGAAGCGTTACCACACATGTTTCCATTGCCTTTATTGTTATCTATATCTATCCAAAAAAGTGATTTATAATGCTATAGAATTTTAATGTAGGTTATCATCATGTTCTTTTTTTAGTATATTTGTTTACAGTGATTAAAAACTGTAGGGTATAAAGAGAAAATTAAAAACTGTAGTGTGCACGGATCTTTAGGATTTGCTGCATTTTGCATACACATGTAGTTTTGTTCCAGCTTGTTAGTGCATCATTTATAAGATGCTTGGGTGTCTTTTTGGGTAATAACTTCACCATGTAGTTATTTTTTTGCTAACAACAGATAACCAATTTATACGTCAAAGATTGGAAACTTATTTGCCTTCATATGTCGATGATGGAAAAATATTTTGTTTTTTAAACAGGTGATAAAACCATGCTTAAATTAATACGTATTTTGAGAATTAGAACATATAACCTAATATTAAAACTCAATTTTTTTTATGTTTTTATACTTTTGTCATGGAACTAGTATAGAGTACCGACAAGAGGAAATGAATTTCGTGCATGCTGCAAAGAGGAATGTAAGAAGTGTGGAAAAATTTTTATGCCCTTGCAGAGATTGTAGGAATCTTAGTCGCCATGATGACCAAATTATCATTGAACATTTAATTATAAAAGGAATGGATCTTGAATTCATTGATGGTAAATGGTTTAATCATGGTGAAGAGATAAATGTAGAGAAGAAAACAAATACGTATGACATATATGATCTATTCAAGATGATTCCCTATGAAGATGAAGATTTTATGAATAATGACTTTTTTAATGATGATAAAGATATTGTTGATTCTCGAAGAAAAGAGGATGAGTTACTCAAGAACTTGGAAGATGCAAAAACTACATTATATCTTAGTTGCATAGATAAAACAAAATTATTTGCCATCACGGTCTTTTATAATCATAAATGCAAGATTGGCTTGTCAGATAGTGGGTTTGATAAACTTTTAGTTATGCAACATCTATTTTTGCCGAAGGATAACGTGCTTCCCAAAACCTTATTTGAAGTCAAGAAATTTCTTAGAGCATTCGACATAGGTTTTGAAAAGATACATGATGTGAGAATGACTGTTGCCTATTCAGAAAAGAATATATAAATTTAGAAAGTTATCCAAAATGTGGTTCTTCGAGATGGAAGAAAAATCAAGATACTGAATAGGTTATACAAGGTGTTCCAGTTAAAGAATTGAGATATTTCCCAATCACTCTGAGGATTAGAAGAATGTATATATCTCAAAAGATGGTTGAAGATTTAAGAAGGCATTTTAATAACAAAAGTAATGATGGAAAAATGCGTCATCCCATGGATTCTATGACATGGAAAATAATGGATGAAAAGTATAAATCTTTTTCATATGATCCACGCAATCTTTGGCTTGGTCATGCTACATATGGGTTCAATCCATTTTCCATGTTGAGTTCGAAATATAGTTGCTGGCCAGTAATGCTTGTGACATACAATCTCACGCCCATGTTGTGTATAAAAAAGGAAAATATTTTGTTGACTTTACTTATTCCGGGCTTGGAGCAACCCGGGAATGACCTTGATGTATATTTAGCACCTTTTATGGAAGACTTGCATCACTTATGTTCTTTTTTCAACAAATTATGTCAACGTGTTCTTGATAGAAAGAAGGTAGAACAAATTATTGTTGAGATTGTTCAAGTTTTATTTGAGCTTGAATTTTTTTCCACCATCTTTCTTTGATAGAATGGTACATTTATCAATTCATCTTGGAAAAGAAGCACAAATGTGTGGACTGGTTCATTTTTGTTGGATGTACCCATTCGAAAGATATATAAAGACACTCAAAGATTATATCAGAAACTATGCACGGCTAGAGGGATGTATTGCAGAATCGTATCTTGCAACAGAATGTAGTTGTTTTTCAATGAATTTTTGAAAAAAAATCAGGATATATAGAGGAGAAAGGAGCTCGAAATGAAGATTATGAAAGTAGTGGAATACTCGAGGGACGTCCAACTTCAATATCAAAGACAATTACATTGCCAACTAATAAGAAAGAAAGTGCTCATTTAGCTGTGTTAGTGAATATGGTCGTGATGGAACCATTTATTTAGTAAATTTATATTATATTGTTTTAATTATTTTGATGTGTTCGTAATGATATGTATAACTTATAATCAATTGTCCAATACTAGTTTGCATTTGGAGGAATTAGAAAATTCAGACCAATGCATGAAAAAAGCGACCTTACTTTGGAAAACACATACTAATTTTTTTGCCGATTGGATTAAAAGGAAGGTTGATTAGATTTCAAATATATTCTCATATGACTATTAATATTACTATAAAATTTAAATGCTAAATGAAATTTGTTGTAAATACCTATTACCTCCAAGGATCATAAAGACATGTTAAAATGGATTGCTTATGGTCTGAAGGATGATGCATGTCTTACAAAGGATATATCATCAATGAGCAATGTTTTCATGTAAAAGATTTAGGAAGAGGAACTCAGAATTGGGGGTGACTTTTGGTGCGACTACTATGTGCAGAGCAAGTGCAAAAAATATGTCCCAAGTGGTTGATGTGGTCACTTATTATGAAATATTGACAGATATAATTTTATTAGATTATCATTTGTTTTATATTCCAGTTTTTAAGTGCCGTTGGGCATATAAAGGAAATGGAGTAAAAGTTAATGATGATGGGTTCACTCTTGTTAATTTACACCAAGCATCATTTTCACAAGACCCATACATACTGGCATCTCAAGCAAAACAAGTATTTTATTTAAGCGAGAATGATGTTTCTAATTGGTATGTTGTAACGAAAGCACCATCAAGAAGTTTTAATGATTTAGTGGATCCCGATTACATCGAGGAAGATATCCAAGTGGTGGAAGATGAAACAATCGAAGTGGATGATGAAGATGTTAGCTATGTAAGACAAGATTGCGAGGGCATACTTGAGTAGATTGTATGTCCTACTTGAGCATGGTTGTTCATTTGCTTTAGTGATGGTTGAACTTATAAATTAAATCCGGGCTATTTGGAAATTTCATTGAACTTGTATTGATTTTGTTTAGTGTTTGTTGTTCATTTGTTGCACTATCAAGCTCTCAATCTTGCTATAACGAAACCTCACCTAGTTATACATTTTTTTTATGTTTTATTATGACAAGAATTATACTTCTTTTAAGCATAGCATTCATGGGATTTCCTTCGTTTTCGCATTTTTTGTTTTGATCTTTGTATATTTCCATAGGCTTACTAGAATATCAACTCCAAAATTTTGGTTGCAACAACATTAACCTTGGTGGATACATGGTATCCTGCAAAATAAGTTGAAAGAATTAAGAAAACCTGAATCGACAACATGTTAGCATTTTGATAATCAACATACTTGAATTTACAGATTAAATTTCAAGGTATTAGTCATAATTTAACTATAAATTAATCGCTCCTTTCTAGAAAATAATAGTAATAGTAATACCCATTTTTCACTTAAAAAATCCAACAACGCTAAAACTGCTATGACCGAAATATATAAATATTAGTTCAGTGTGTAGATAATAATCATATTACCTTTTAATGTTGATTTCCTCCTTTGGAGATTTGGAGGTTGAGATATAGCTAACAGTACACCAATAAACAAGCTCAAGCAATTATTGGCAATGTTTAACATATCGGCACTTGCTGTTATATCGCAAGCAAGGAAATCAGACACCCACCTACTATGTGCACATGCCTTCCATTTCATAGTTCACAACTATAGAAATAGATTGTTAGTTCATTTCTTATTGTTTACTTGTGCATTCAGCTAGATATTGATCATATTAAAGTGCCAGCTGCTTATTGGTTTATACTCTATTTTGTTTCATTTGCAGAAAAAGATGTATACAAGCTTTGTACGTACTCGCAACCAGAAAAAAGATGATGAGGTGTAACACCCCGTATTTTCTGTGCATGTTAAAGTAACGAATTAAAGAATACTTAATTTTAAAAGTGCGAATTAAGGGAAATGGGTTACGCCATTGCATTCGTCTCGGAATTCTGCTTAGAATAGAGTTCGAGTTTGCATAAATCAGACAACTTATGAAGAAGTTATAAGTCGTAGAACTTTATATACACGCAAGAAAGTATATATATATATACACAAAATCATCTCCAGAACTAAAATAAGTCAAAGACGAGTGAGCGGGAAAGATCCCGCTCAAATGGTGTCGACCCCTCTTAAGAGGGGTCGACATAGGTGTCGACCCCCCTTAATGGGGGTAGACATAGGTGTCGACCCTCCTTAAGGGGTGGGAGGGGTAGACCCCTTCCAAGATCCAGTTCCTGTGACGATTTCTATAGTTCTGAGCTGATGTGGCCTTCTCCGATTGGCCCGGGGACGAATTCTGATGTATTAGGGCTTATGTGTCGTACGGTGATTGGCTGAGTGACACATCTCTTTGGTTTGGATGACTCTGATTACTCCTAGACTGATCTAAAGCTAGAATTAATCCTATACTTCTATATAATCAACTCAAACCCTAAACCTAAAACACATAAACACATTCTATGAAGTCGTCATGTTGTCTCTCTATGAACTAGCGTAGCCTCCATCTTCTTAAAACTAGAATATCTTCTTCAACTGGAAATCAATTAGAAGAACATCAATAGTCTACATCAAAGGAATAGCTTAACAAATTCAGAAATCAGATTCCAGAATACAAGAACTGTTCTTTTTCTGTAAGTTTAGTTATATTTCAGATTTAAATATATAAAAGTCATGACTTGAAATAAATCGAATCTAGAACTGTGCCTAACTGTGATTCTGATTCATGTTCATCCTTATGACAAAGCTGAAATTAACTATGCCTATGAGACTATTGTGATTTGTACAATTGACCCTATCATATTGTATATTTATTTGGTGATGCTTTTATGTTATGTTACGTACATGTTTATAAACTAAGTCATGTTCGTACATGCTTATATGTTTAGATCTACACGCTTGCTTTTATGTTATGTTATGTACATGTTCATAAACTAAGTCATGTTCATATATGCTTACATGTTTAGATCCAAGTTAATACATATATTTAAGATCTATGTAAATTCCTGTTCATATGCTTAAGATCTATTTTAATTGGATCTAACTCAAGTACAAGTTCACATTGACATTCTTGATTAAGTTTGTATTGTTCAGGAAAAATTTGTATCACACATGCTTAGTTAGATTCATGTTATTTTGTGCTGTTGGAATGCTACACGTTCCTTTCTTTTCCCTTTTGTTTATGAGTTAGGCTAATTTGTGAGCCTAACGTTCTATGTAAATTATCCGAATGAATAACGGGGGGAAACGTTGAGGTAAAACATTAAATTACATGCTAATGGCATAGATTGGCTCATAATCATGTAAATGATTAATAGCATGAAATGGTATAATTTGTATACCATTAATTATGAACGTAATTTAAATAGTAAATGTGACATGACAACACTTGTGGATAGTTTGCATATAAACTTGACATAATGACGAATATGTAAATTAAATAAAGGATGAACGTACCTAACCCGAGGTTAGATTGAGTGGTGGTGTAAAACTGGCCGGAACCGCCCGGCACATCCAGTAATCGCAACAACACAGATCTAATGTGAGAGGTTGGTGCATTAATAAATCAATTAATGCTAATGAACATGACATTTAAGAACGGTAGGGTTATGTTAGCTAAGGCAACACTTAACCAATACAACATGTTAATTAAACAAATGGTAGGGTCAAGTTATCTAAGGCAACACTTAACCAGTACAACATGTTAATTAAACAAATGGTAGGGTTAAGTTAACTAAGGAAACACTTAACCGATATAACATGATATATGGTAGGGTTAAGTAACACAAGAAGGCAACACTTAACCAACAGATATAACATGATGTATGGTAGGGTTAAGTAACACAAGAAGGCAACACTTAACCAATATATAACATGATGTATGGTAGGGTTAAGTAACACAAGAAGGCAACACTTAACCAATATATATATATAATGATGTATGATAAGGTTAAGTAACACAAGAGGGCAACACTTAACCAATATAACATGATGAACGAGTGGGGTTAAGTTAATAGAAAACACTTAGCCAATACAAGATGATGTGTGGGTGGGTTAAGTTAACACGAATGGACAACACTTAACCAATACTACATGAACGAAGCGGATAGGGTTAAGGCAAGCTTAACCAATAATATGTATTGACTTGATTAGTGGGAGGGTTAAGTACATCTCGTGTAGGTGGGTAATATTATTATATATAGGCCCACAAACTTAACCGTTAAATAAACATGCTTGAATCGGTGGGAGGGTTAAGTACATCTTGTGTAGGTGGGTAATATTTGTATATATAGGCCCACAAACTTAACCAGTAGGAAACCTAGTAACGGGGACCCATTTCAGCAATAAACCACATAGATGTATCATGGTACCCTGAACTAGGCAGGGTGGGGCACGATTACTGGGCTGATTATAAGCGGTCGAAATAGCAGTAGGAGGTACGTCAGTGAAGGTTACGACGATTTACGGGCATGCACGTACTCCGGAGTTGGAAAAAGCAGGCACTGGGTACCAGTAGTTACACACGATGCATCTTGAATCGTGTCGGGTTGCTATCATAAGGATTGATACACCTATGGTGGGACCAGCACAGGGTATCTACATGCAAGAGAGGGCCGATTGACATAGACACATGGAACATTAATACAAGTAGGTGGCCGATCGATAGGGTAGTATGGGTACATCTAACGTCATTGTGGCAATTAGGATGATTGAGGTAAGATCCTCACACTAGATGTACTCTTGAAGGCTACCACCATTGCGGGGATTGGGATCACGTTGTAATATTATCATTTTATATAGATTACTAGTTAGGACACTAGTTAGGCGGTGCAGAGATATAGAAATCAGAATAACAGGGTAGTAGCGAAGCAGAGAAAGAGTAGAAGCGCATTCAGTTTACCTTGCCTTATCTTGTCTTAAGCTACCATGTTTTATGGTATTGTCCTATTTTCAGTTTATTCATGTCATGATCCTTTATCTTGTTTACATGCTGAAAAATCACTGGACTTACTAGACTTATGTCTGACCTGTTTTCTTTCGTCTTCTTTTCTTCCGTTTCTTCCCCCGGTAGTCAGGAAGGGAATATCTCAACTTAGTTTGGACCGTTTCTCTTTCCAAGCTCGGAGATTGTGTGATGTATGGCTTGGAACCTCTTATCTTTGGCTATGGCTGTGATTGCACTTTAATTTGGGGACTTATGCTATTTTGCTATGTTTTATGCTTCTTATATACTTGGAAGTTTTTGAATCAAGACAGAATTTTTATGTAATACTTTTAAGTATGATTGAGTCAATTGTTGTAAAAGCTTGACTGAACTACGTTGCTTATAAAATGACTTTATTTTCCGCTGCTTTATTTGTTTGTCTTATAATTTATCTGCACCTCTTACCTATAACGCTTCACTAAAGTTAATGCATTCCCTTTTGTGAGTGACATTAATGAATGTGGGGTGTTTCACGAGGAATCCAAAAAGTATAATCCGAATTGGAAGTATGAGTCAAAGATAAAGCGTAACATTCCAACCGGTGCTTGCGGTGAAGGCGAAGAACAACCAATCAATGCTAAGAACAAACAGTCACAGCTAAAACGTAACATTCCAGCCAGTATAACTCAAAGCGAAGAACAATTAGTAAATTCTAAGAAGCAAGACATTGTTCGCAATGAAAACGAAGAACAACCACCACATTTTATCCACTCTGACCCAAATGAAGAAGGACTCCGCTCAGAATATGAAACCTGTCCTAAACAAACTGATGATGCCGAGTTGGAAATTGGGAAACAAAGTGAAGCTGAAACCAGAAGTACATCTCGGAAAAGAGGCGGTAGAGGTCCACCAAAAGCAAAAAGGCTCCCGTTATGCAGTCAGGATCGAGTTGAAGTTGACTTCAACGATCTTGGTATACCAATATGGCAAGCTTTGGTATATTTATCCTCTTTTCTTAGACCGTTTGTTCAGGAGCAGGTTCCATACACTATCGATGATTAGAGGAATATAAATGATGAGTTAAAAGAAGTTATGTGGCAGTTGGTTTAGGTATGAAGTCAGACTTAATTTTGGTTACTTAATTAATTTCTCTTACTTAATTTTGGTTATTTATAAATCTTAAATATGTGCTTGATTTGCTGTAGCGTGTACATGGTTAAATTAATTAGTATATGGATTCTATAATACTTTGGTTGTTCATTGCTTTCAACATAAATATCAATTGTTATACTGCCATAAACAAAAAAAATGAAAAGAACATTGTGAGGTAATAATAGAAATACGAGGTCTACTTACAACAAGGCTTCCTATTGAATTAAAGAAAGGACAAGATAAACGATAAGTTTCTCCTTTTTCTTCCAAATCTAGTTTTTCATAGAATCGACAACGTGTTTTGATATACCTTCTGATTATTAAGATACGAGGTGTTTCACATATTTTCCTTATTAAATAGACTTTTAAAAGTGAATATATGAGAAAAACAATGAAATTTCACATGAGCAAAATGGTACTATCAGTGCACCTCTCACATGTACGTTTCCACTAACTGGACTGACGTTCTGCATATTTTACAATCATTAACGCATATCTTAAACACAAAAGAAAGCATATATTTGCTTTTACAGTAAAATTTTAATATTTGTTATAAGTAATTAGCAATGTTTGTATATTAGGAGTCTGTTTGAGTTGTAGGCATCACATGTTAAAAATGCCTGCATGTTATGATGATTCACTAAAAGTTAAATATTGTACTATATAATATAAATTATGATCACTTTGGAAAATAAAATTAAAAAAGCCTTGTGAAATATTTCGCTTTAGGTGTCACTTAAATTATAACATGCAAGTAAAATTACATGATATCTCCAATAATATCTCAGAATTGAATATTTCAAAAATGCTAAATGAAGTTTAGTTACTCGAGCAATAAAATATTTGGGCATACATATAGCTATTTTTTGAATATCTACATCACCTTATTACAGTTATGGATGAAAATTTTGTTTGATGTACACATATGGCTGTTATATTATTTTAATATCATGTTTTCATGTATTGTTGCAGGTTAGATTTAAATTGGAAGAGGAATGGCAAAGAAAAACCATATTTCGACAAATGGGAGTACTATGAAGATCGTCAAAAAGAAAATTAGTTCGAAATTTGCAAAAAGCAGAGAAGAGAGGAAAGGCTTAAACTGAAATCTACCAACATAAAAAACATGAACGAATGGAGATGAAGGAGAAAACAAGTGCGGAGTTTAGGTAAATCTAGAATAAAATTCAATCCTTCAACGACAAATCATTCCTATTACACATTAGTTTGTCACATGCTTTGCTCTTGTACATACCTTTAGGACAACAACAGTTTACTGAACTCCTATGGCATGTTTCTGCAAATCCACACCTTATACATGTTTATGCATATATCGATGTACTTAGTATGTATGCAGTCCATATTTTACCCTTATTATCAGCTTTATCCATGTTAAAAATATATTATTAAACATGAACAACAACCCTCTTTGCAAACATATTTCTTCATTTATGTTGATCTCTGTTAGTATGTTAATTCTTGTTTATGTTGGGGAACGTGGAATTCAGAATAATTGAATGCAGACTAGCAGTTCTAAATCATTTTTTACATTATAAATTTAAGTTACATGTCTGTCAACCTTTATTGTTTATACAAAATTGTAAAGCTCCAAAAGCAGAAGTGAGAAGGTTGATAAATGAAATATAATGTGAAAAGTTAAGGGAAAATCCTTACTTTTGTTTTACACTCTACAAGAAACTTGCATCCATTTAATAATATGGTTTATTCAAATCCTTTTGGTCAAAAATGAAACCTTTTATCATTATTGGTTATACACGGCTTCTATGCTTCTGGTAATTTGAGTACATCATCTTTTTATGATTCTGGTTGTTAAATTCTAACATCTTTTTGTATTTCCAGCAAAAAAGTGAGAAATATTCGACCCTTGAATACACACGACTTCCACATATACCCGATCGTAGGGGAATGACTAAAATGACTGAAGACTTGGTTAGTTAATTAACTGTAGCTTTATTTATTATTATTTTATACCTGTCTGTTAATTTATTTAATGTTATCCTAAATTTTGAAAAATGAAATTGTAGATCCATCGTCCATAACTAAAGGTGATGTGTGGATCAAATCTCACATTAGAGAAAATGTTGAACCGGTGACCATGGGAGCAACAAATACTATTGTAGAATTGTTTTTATTTTTATCGGTATATTATTTTTGAAACTATGATATTTTTACCATTGTACATTGTCTATATATTTTTATTTATGTAGGAGGAAATTATTTTTTTTGTAGTTTATCCCAGTCTAGCTCGACATAGAATGTCAATGGAGATGCTCTTGTACATGCATTGGGACAAGATAGACCGGGACGGTTAAAGGCATTGGGAATGGGTTGCACTTTAATCAAGCTAGTTGTGGTCCAGTCCAAGGATAAACAAGTGTCTTGGTGTCAAGAGGAAATAACAGAATTGAAGGGAATGATACAAACTCTGATGGACAAGAAGATAAACTTTTAAAATTAATTTATATTTGTAAAATACAAAATTCAGCACACTCTATAATTTAAAATAATAAAAAGAATAAATTTTGGTGCTTTACTGCAGGGTAAAGAAAGTTTGCAAGGGAGCACACATGAAATGGTAAAAATAATAATTATATTACTTAATAAATAACAAGTAGATTTTAATTTTGATCCTGCAATGTGTCATTTTAAGTATTGTGGCGTCCACTTGAGTGCTCCTAAGAATAAAATATCGTGATATTTGTGCTTTGCTGGGGGTAAAGAAAGTTCAAGAAGGAGCTCATCTGAATAGGTAAAAATAATAATTATATTATTCAAAAAATAAAATTTTAATTTTATTTTTTAATCCAGTATTTGATATAATTTTCAGTTGAATAATTATAGAGCGATGACGGAGTATGCTCAATGTTGAATTGGGATGGAACCTCTGGAGTTGTTGCCGATGGGAGGCTATTTTCCATGGACCCAAATGATGTTGTCAATGGCATTCATCTTGGACCAAATGTTGGGATCATTTTTATAAATTTCGTGGATAAACCAGATAATTATTTATGGGAGGCATACGCCTGAAATGACAGTATTAGCAAACGCTATGAAAAAGGTAGTAGCTTGGCCATCAGTTTGCAGCAAGGTACCACTGCGAACAAGCGTGAACTTTAATGAAGCCAGTACGGTAAATTTTACACTTCTCATAATAAATTCTTGAGTTACACTTCTCATTTGGAACATATTAAAGTTTTATTTTTAATTTTTGGATATTAATACCCCAAATTAATCCATTTTAGTGTCAAGTGTGTAATAAATGCCGACTACATTTATTTTGCCATAATTCTATGAAACGATCTGTCTTCATGATTATATTTATTTAGTGGTACATCATTACATTAACTGGATGTACAAATTCATATAATATATATATATTTGTTTGTATATAGGATAAAGGTACCAAAAATATATCTTCAGGATTATTTTTATTAACAGATTCATATTTGATTTAGATTCACTTTAACCAGATGGTAAACGATACGAATGATAAAGATTCGATTTTTCTGCTAAAAACTATATACAAAACTTGTGGTTAAACAGTAAATTTTTACTTATCTTTTGAAGTTGACGCTAGTTAACATGATGCGAGCACACCCCCTTGTAATACATGTTTATTGAGCTTATCGATGTCTAATATGCTGCGAGCACACCCCAATCTGAATATAAATTTAAAATATATTTGTTGTTTTGGTCACTGCTCTCCTATTCGTTTAATGAAAGATTTAGGGATGGTTGTTTTTAGATAGCATACTAAACTCTTGAAATACACTTCTCATTTTTAGAGTACCGCAACATCCAAGAAAACTACAAGATTTATGGTTGGAACGACGACGAAGGTGTATTTGCCGAAGGAAGAATCTACAGCGATGATCCAAAAATATACTGTTAATGGTATTCCGCTTGGTCCGTCTGCCATTGTGATTTGGGTGGAAAACATAATAAATAAAGATGCTTATTTGTGGTGATCCACATCTGATATGTCGTGCATTGGAGATGCAGTTGGTAGGAAAGTAACATGGCTAAGATTAAAAGTAGAAGCTGATAAAGAAAATCTAACTGAGAGTCGTCATGATAGTGAAAATCATGCGACTTCTCCCTTGAAATCAACAATATGTTCATGAATAAATCACAACATGTAAGTATTAATTTTCAAAATTGAAGAAGTTAATTGTGTATGAAAGTTTATTTAATGTGTATGTATATATTTTTATAATAATATTTTTTCTTTCAACTGATTGCAACCATGAAAAAAGATGCCAAATGCAAGTTGATTGATGTGGGTGAAACAGATGTAGTGGCTAAAGGAACTATTGCATCAACTAATCCGATAACGATGGTCCATTGTCGTTCATTGGGAATGATGCTGTAAAAGTTTGGGTTGAACATGTGAGAGTTCCAAATGCAGAACTATGGGTACCAACATTGACTCTGATGTGCATCGAAGATGCCTTTGGCGCTCCCATAGCTTTGCCAATGGAAAAAAAATCATTATTGACACAAAATGAATGGTATGCAAATATTTTTTAATATAGATTTGGAGTTAATTTTAATGGTAATTAATAAATTAGGGAAGACTCCATATACTTGGCAAAATAAGCTATATAGAAGGGAAGAAATCGTACAACGTAAAAACAACATTGAATAATTTTTTTCTGAAATTTAATATATGGATGCATCCAACTTAAAGTTCTCATATTACACACATACAAACATGCCTGGTGTAAAGTACACGATCTGAATGTGTTTCGGTGTGAACTAGCCAATGATATAGAAAATGTATAGGATGATACTTCACATTACCAAAGTAAGAATGATCAACTTAGGCAGCTTTTAAATTTCTCAAATAGGACAGGAATTATACCAAACTACATCTATCATTTTTAAGATAAAAAATATTCCAATGATTCCATATGAATATATCTTTTAGCTGGCACTTCATGTTAAACTCTAATTAAAGCTTCAATAGAATACCCAATACTTTGAGTTACAAGACATAAAATGCAGCCATCAGTACTTCTTAAAATATACATTTTGGTTGGCAGTGGTGAAGGTTTTTATCCGATTCAAGATTGATTTACTGACCATCGCTTTTACATAATATTGGAGTAAATGTCGAAAAATAATGACACTCAGACACTTAGTGTGATGTAGTCTTTATTTGAACTTTTAAGATAAAAATGAAGATGTGGAACATACAAACATGTACCATTTTCTGTGTTAGTTCAGGTACAATAAGAAATAACAAACCTCGTTTAACACCTTTCGGAGCTAGCCCCTTGCATCAATGACATAGATTCTATCATTAGTTTCAACAATATAGACACAACATCGTGTATTTTGGAAGTAACGTCTCTTCAAAACCCTGACCTGTTCTACAGTTAAAACCATAACAATAAGTATAAAAAGTATGTATTTATCTTTAAGTTACTTTATGTAGTGTAACATTATGTAGTGTTACATTTAGGTTTTGACCTGCTCTTTCTTTTTCCTAAGTTATGTTTTGTTATTTATTTTAGTAATTACTTGTCATTATTTTCTCAATCTTTTGTTTGCTACTTTGTTTACAGGTAGATCAACCTTTTTGAAGACATTAGCAATAGCAGCACTACTTAATGTTATTTTCTCGGTATCTTGGTTATTTCAGATGTTTATTTCAGCGTTTAATGTACTTTGGCTGCATGCAGTTTGGCTATGACATTGTTAATGGTAGTTTTGTAGTGTAAATATACGGCTAATTTTTTGTCTTGACACTTATGTATGTTGTGGATGTTTGAATGTGTATGTATCTTGTAGATCTTTAAATGTGTATGTATTTTGTGATTGTTTAATATGTTATGTTCAAAAGTGTATGTGTTTGCGTATTACTTTGTCATATAATTAGAGGCAAAATCATGAGTAGGTCTGGAATATTATGATACAAATTGGGAACAAACGGTAGCAGAAAATAATGCTACAGAATATTATTTTTTTGTAGCATTTAAAAATCGCTACAAACAGGTGATTAAAGTAATCAAGAACCTTTGTGGTGGCATTTGCTAAACTCTACAAAAAATAATAATAATAAGTGGATGCATTAAAACTAGTAACGTAGTGAAGAAACCCTTTTGGTGATGTTATATAGAAGCTTCAAAAAATAACATTCGTATATTTTAAAACGCTATTAAAAATAAATATTTAGTGGCATTTAAAAAAGTGCAACTAATACTCAAGGATTTTTAGCTGCTTGTCTTCTCGTAATGATTATCAAAATGCTACAAAAAAATGCTCAGTGGCGGTTTTTAAGTGCTACAAAAAAAATATTTTTCTTGTAGTGATTGTTGGCATCCAATATCCAATACGAACCTACGGTTTTAAAAATTAAAGGCATAATAGCCACTAGAATTTCATCATTGTAACCATTTCAAATAGTTCAAATAAGTTTATTTGAAAAGGTTTTTGAAAGAATGTTATTAAGAATAATATCATTGGTTTTGATAAAGTAAGTATTTTGGTTATCATAAGGGAAAACCCTGTCCCACATTTGCGGTATGGCCTTATGAGATACCCTTCTTTTGTTTTCTAAACAATTTTTTTAAGTTTCTCACACCAGTCTCATGATTGACTCAGAGTTTATTATTTTCCTTTTAAACTCTAGATGCCCTTATTTCCACACGGGCATCCTAGTAGTCAGGCAGCTTAGTACTTGGAGTTGTGTTTTAGAGCACCTTTTGGGAATGATGCTGGGAGTCGAAGAAGGAGCTTTTTGAATTCGCTTTCTGCTGTCTTATTTAGTTTCGGCTGTGTGTTTTATATTACTTTGATGTATTATGTATATATGATGTAAATTATTAATGTATTAATAAAAATATCATTCTGTTTCTATTCTAATGTGTTATTACTCCAGACAATCTACCTTTTCGGCACTTGGGTTTCAACATATGAATACCATGGATGTACTAGTGTTGATTCTCAAAGGTTGAGAAGGTGGGTCACTACGTATCAGAGCTTTGGTTAATATGGTGTATGAATCATTAGAGCTATGCATAGAAACTCGTCAGAATTAGGATTAGTAGTTTCCTAGGATGAGTAACTAATTTGAGATTGGGTTAGTAATATGCTAGAATGGGTTTGAGAGTAATATATATGAGAGAGCATATTTGTACTTACATATAAATGAATTTGGTTTTGAATAATTATATTTTGAATCTGTGCCTTCTACGACGATGATGATGAAGATTATCAACACCTTTTTTGCACTTGTGACTACGCTTTCTACGTTTGGACTAAATGCATTGTATTCCTTGACATTGACTTAAACTGGCGTGATTATATCAGTGACCAGTTTGCTTTATGGCAGTACACGTTCCCCACTTTAAATGATCACCCTAAACGCAACTTGTTTGTGCTACTTAACTTTGCATATATGTGGATGATATGGCAAGAAAGAAACTACAGAAAAATTAAGCTCAAGTTTAGAAGTCCTAATAAAGTTATTTACACCATCCTTCATTTTGTTTTTGAATGGACAGGTTCCAGGAGTGGCTGGAAATTTGTGGACACCTTCGCAGCCAGGGTGCATGACAGAGCAAGGGGACGCAATGGTCCATCTGCATGAAGTGATAAAGTTGATGGACGTTGCATGTTTGATCTTTTTGTGGGTTGATATGTATATGTTGTTGTTGTAGTTTGATATGTCTATGTTTTATTATGGCAGGCTATGTTGTTGTATGTATTAAATGCCTACGTTTTGGGGTGTCTTATGCTTTGTAGTTATATGATGCTATTGTACATGTATGAACTCTGTATGGTTCCACGTTTGGTTCCACGTATGTTAATATATCAAGGCGTGAATCGGCTTGATTCACTACCTTTTCATTTCAAAAATAATAATTATATTTCGAATATAATAGAATATATTTAAAGAATATCTATGGTTAGATATATATTATAATCAGAATGATTAGTTGAATAACTGTTAAAATTTGAATATGGACATATTGTGATTAAAATTTCAAAGTTTGACTAAAGACGTTCCACACGGGTTGTAATTAGTTCTCATTAACTAATAATATAACCCAAGTATAAAAGAATATAATGGTTTGAATAACCCAGGATAAAGAAAAGGGTAGCTAAAGGCTAAGAATTTGTTAAAGGAATATTTATAAGGTAATTTGAACTTAAAGAGGGAGGATGCATTTAAATTAAAATATAACCATTAAAGTGTCTGGGTTAGAATGAAGAATCAGAATTATTGACTACTTTGGACAGTCAATAAATTCTGAAATATGTTTGAGTAAAAAAATGAGATATTTTTATAGATAGAAGCAGTTTAAATACTGATCCCATGTGAGATTAGTTAAAAGGTATGATTGAATTGATTTTTTTTAAATCAAAAGTAAGTTATTTAGATAAGATATTTGAATTAAAGTATAGTAATAACGGATTATATGACAAGTAATGCTTATTGTTTTTGCTTAAGTTTTAGGGACGGAATTTCTCTTGGGGAGGGGGGGGGGGAATGCAACGAGCCAGTATGTTGATCAAGTTAAAAATCATGATTTTGAATTAACAAATACCCGACATGAATTTAAATTGGATTTAATATCTAATTTTAAATTTGGTTTACATAATAAATAATTTGTTAAAACTATAAAATACGTTCTGGTAAATATACTGATAAAATATATGTATTTGTCTGAATGTTCGGCTTGCTGAATTGGATCCTAGGTTAATTAGTAACATGGTATTTTGTAACAAAAATAAATGTTGCAAATCAGTAACACAAATAAGTGTTAGAAAAAGTGTTACAAATTCAATACACATGGTTACATATGAAAAAGACATTTGTCTAATTGGTGACGTAATGCATGGAAATAAAGCTTCCTTATGAGACATATGTCCCATGCTAAAATTCCCCTCTCATGCCTTATAAATACTCATCTCCTCACATTTTTACCATTTCATTTCCATTCTTTCTTCTTACTCTCCACATACCTTTCTCCCAACATTACTTCTCCCTTCCTCGACCATTTGCACAACCAACATACCCTCCCTTTTCCTTTATTTCCGACCTCCTCCTTCCTTTCCCTTCACCCTGTTTTTGCCTGACATCCTCCACCCTCATCCTCTACTTCGGCCTCACCTCCACCTCCTCCTCGACCTCATTTCTCTCCCTCACGCCTCTACCCCGATGCCAATCCCATACAACCTCGGCCTCCACCAACCACAACCCTATTCGTTCCCTTCTCCTATAAAAAAAATCATAAGTATAGATATTTGCTAAAGAAAATTTGGAGAGATCTGTGTCCGTTTGCGTTGTCGGTGTCCGTAATCTAGGTTCTGCAGTAAAAGATAAATAGAGTAGAGTCTCAGTGAGAAACATTTTTTTTACACATATATAGTAGTTGTTATGTAATTTGATTGATATATGTGTGATTTGGATGAATGGTTTTAGTTTAGTACAAAATAAGTATTAAGCAATAAATACCGTAGCGCTTATATCGTAGACATAGTAATTGACATTGCTAAATAATTGCCATAGGTAGTTATTGGTTATTATTGTTGGTATATGTCACTTTTCACATGTTATACCATAAATTGTCGAAATATACACAAACTAATTAAATCTCTTCCAAATTGGTAAATAAAAAGAAATATTTTGTTCACTTTAAGTGGAAATAAGGTGAGAAAATGAAAACTGGAATTTTATATCTGAAACTAGGTAGAAATGAAATTAAACTATTTATAAGAAACTTTATTAAAGATGGAAACGAATTTGAAAGAGATTTTAATACGATGTAGCTTGTTTAATTTTAAATGAATAGCAAATCAATTTGAAACCATAATTTCAAATTTAAATTTGAGTTAACTATTTAAATGGGGTTTTAAACTCAAATTGAATGTTCCAATAAGCTTATATATTGTTTAATTTTAGATTTGGAAAGTTTGAAGTTCAAAAACTTAAATTTTGAAAAATACTAATATTATATTAATTTTAAGATATTATAATATTCAATTATGGAAAAAAATTGAATAAAAGGTTTAAAATTTTGAAATATTGTTCTGAAATGAAGATATATATGTTTTTAAATTTATATAAACTTATATGACGCAATTTAGATTCATTCGGTATAATCATAATATGGTCCGAATAAGAGTTTGTTGCACTGTGGTAGTTCGCAAATTTCGACCATAAACTTCAAACGGTAATACCAAATGCAATTTAAATCGGATTTTCCTAAAGTGGAAAGCGGTTATTTTCTAATGATAATATTATTCAAATGAAATAGGAAATTTTAGATTTCAATGTACAGATCTTGAGATCGGTCCAAATCAAGTTTGAAATAAAATCACGATTTTGGAGTTCGGTGGCCAAATTCTGAAACCACTGAAATGGCTATTTAAAAATTATTAATAAGGAAAAACTATGATAAATGATAATAAATGATTTCAAAGTGATTCGTATAATAAATATGAAGTTTTAAATAGCAATTTGAAATTTGAGTTTTAGCCGGGTACTGTAAATACGATATTCTGAAAATATAACTGTTATTAAAGTTTTTTGATTATGAATCAACTGGATTTGGATGGAATTGATCTTTGTATATTTGATATTGATTCCCTAGTTAGAACTCATACTTTTCGAAGAATTTAAAAGGTAGATATACTATTATTCCGCTTATAGTATCTGTTAAATATGGGAATTGATATTGAAGATAAGTTGACATAAGTTCCGTACAAATCTTATATCTAATATCAATTGGTTTGGGTTTGTTGAAATGATTCCTTAAATAAAATCATCTTTAACCCATTAATACTTAAAGATATGTTTTTAAAGATGAGAAGGTAAAAACCTTTTAATTAAGATGAACAAAAATGTTATTAAATAATTTTTGATTAAAGGATATGTTTTAAATGAAACTAAGTGGTTATGAGGTTAACGAACCTTATTTAAGCTTTAAATTTTCTTTGTTGAAAATTATAACTTATAATGGGCGATTAATGATTAAGAGTTTATTTTATCTTTAAATTAAGGAAAAGATAAAAGTGATTTCCCTAATTTAAGTTAAGAAGGAATTTCCCTAAATTTTTATTTAAAGTTATGTTTTAAAAGGTATGTATAGCTTTTGATTAAAGGATATTAGAAAGGTAAGTTAAAAATAAATCTAAGCTAAGGAGTAATTACACTATGTTAACGGTTAATGGAAGGATTTTACGAGTTAATTCCTAAGTTAAATTATAAGTAATTAAGAATAGTTTTTAGAAGGTTTTGATTAACCAAATTTAAGAAGGAAGGAGACTTAACTGAAATCCTATATAGTCCATATTGTTTTCATAAACACGGTAGTTATTCAAAGAAGTCGTAGTCGGATTTGGTTGCTTCCTATCCGAAAACCATTTCGAATAATTTTACGACGTTATTGGAACAAATAAAGATATTCAAGATGATGGTGGAAGAATAGAGATCTACACATTGAAGGGATTTCTTGTTGATGTCTCGGTTGGGCAGCCGCCTGAACGAGATTACTTATAGCAGTGGTCCCAAAGTACTCGGAGAGATTCAGGATTTGCAAGGGCTTTCACACCGATTATGTAATGTCTCAGAAATTTCGACAACTGGAATGTGGAATTAATTGGATAGTTAACTATTAATAATCAATTTTTATATTGATATTTGAGTTAAAAATCGAATATATGGTTTGAATACAAATTGAACTCAATATTTTAATTTAGAATGGATGGTTGAAAATCGAATAATTATTGATGAACAATTGAATTGAATTTGGCTAGATATTCGAAACTAATTTAAAAACTCGATGGAAGATATAAATAGTGGAATTTAAAATAAACATTATTGCAATTAAATAACTTGGAATTTTATTTGTTTAGATATATGGGAAATTGATATGGATTGGCGTGTTTTCATAAATACAGGGAAATTTAAATTGAACGGGGCAGTTGTTGAACAAATGGAATAAAACCAGTAAAAACGATAAATAACAACATCCTATGAAAACGGAGTCAAATTGCAACTAGACTGATTTCATTGGAATTAGAATGTGAAAACGAAGAGATGCGTATAATTTTGTTGCATTCAGAGTTTGTATGAGCGGTACAAATTCAGAACTTTACGCGGTAATGTGCGGTAGAAATTTATTAAACGTAAATATAACCTACCCTCAATATTACCTTCCTCAGTTAAAAATTTCGCAGACCTATATTCTGAAAATCGCGCTCCCTATAACCTATTGACATAACGTCATTGTTATCCTCTTGTTTTTCTTCTATAAAGATGAACGTTTTCCCCAAATGCTTCAACAAACTCATTCATTTCCTCTCTCAATTTTAGTGGCCAAAGAGAAAATGTGCTCGCTTCCCTTTTCTAACAAACGTTAGTTTTCCCCTCTCCCAAAATCAAATCTTTCCCCAAAAATCAGAATTTCATTGTAACACCCCACTCCATTAATGTCACTCACTAAGGGAATGCATTAACCTTCATGGAGTATTATAAGAGTATAGAACAGAATATCACAAGACAGATATATAAAATGGTACTTAAGAAAATTCAAAATTTATTCATTGTAGAGGAAAGGTAAAACATGTTTGGTTACAACATCAAAACCACATACTAGAGTCTGAAAATGGTGCATGTGTACTTGCCAAGTATAATACACACAAGGATCGTGTAATATGGTTGTTAGATCCAAAAATGGTTCTAACACCGAAACTAGGAATAATTTCTGATGAAATGAAACCAAAAATGAAGAAAACGCACAACTTATAGTGGTTCGGCGTTAAATAGCCTACGTCCACTTTCTACTTTTTGTATTGATGACTTGAATGTAGGTATAACAATGATTCTTTCTCACTTTCACTCATATCATACATAGATTCACTCAATTCTCTCTAAAATGTAATTGTAAGACGATTACAATATGAAAATGGTGATGGAATTCGGTTCTTAAAGGGGTTTCAACTCTGAAAATGCCGAAAGATCCCTTGAAATGAGCCTTGGAGGTGTATTTATAGGTGGAAAATGCCCCTGAAGCAGCTCCGGTTTGAGTACACGTGGCCCCCATCCCATAGAAGTCGGGTTCGGATGAGATATAGTGGTGACAACACATCAGGTTAGTGTGTGAACGTGGGTGAGTGGGTGCGCAACCGCTTTGAATCTTCAGGGAGTCGTGGGTTGCGTTCATTACTGCTTCTTTCATCTGAGTTCGGATCGGGTCAGAAGTGTGAGTGTAGGGTACGGGTCGGTATACACTGATCTGATCCGATTCTGCTGAGATTTTGGCACTACCTTCTCATCATTGTTTTGGCTCTGTTAGAGACCACCGATCCGATCCAGATTTCGAGGGCATATTCTTTTAGTCAACATCCTTCATAATTGATCTTCTAACCTCGTGTAGCCTAGTTCACAAAGTAGGCTAACATTTTGCCCCCTCGAAGTAAACTTCTATTGAAAATAGAATGTGCGACGAAATTGTCTATCCATTGATCTTTGAATTTAAATCGCTGAATAGTCACTTTCATTCTCTTGTACAGATGTGTTGTTTCATCGAGTTGCACCTCTTGTTGCCTATATATACACACAATGGAATGCACAAATTGCTTTTACTGTTCAAAGTAACTTTGAGACCTTTGCTTGGAGTCCAAGTAGCTTTTTCAGGTAGATTCCTATAATTTACCTTTTCAAACATTTTTCTCTTATTTGGTTTTATCTCACATGCCGAACTGGCATCATCGGATGTGCTTCGGATCAGATTAAGTCTATCCGATCTGGGCCATGTTTTAAATTCCATCGCATAAGCGGGCTAGGTGGTCATTCATGGGCTTGGTCTCTATGTTGAGCGGATTGGTTTATAGCGCTGGGGGCCCATGAGAAATATGAAGAGCCCCTTATTTTTTTTATATTTGCAAAACCCCTCTTCCTCCTTTCATTTGACTTCGCCTTTTGCTCTATCACCCAACGTAAAACCTAATCCCCAAATTTCTAGAACCCCCTTTCAACCTTCAAATCAGACTCATAGGTAAGATGATTACTTCGTTTAACTCTAGTTTAATTGATTCCAACTCGAATTTTAGGAGTAATCTGAGTGATTTTAGTTCAATGTCACACCAAGCTTATAGCAGTGCCTTTCGTCTCCTCACCATCGTTGTGGGCGGTATCGCCGCCACCTTGAGGTGTTTGCGGAGGAGATTCGACCTAGTGGTGAGCATATTGGTTCATGGGTGCTTCGCTGTGATGGACTTCTTGAAAATGAATGAGTGTTAAGAAGGAGATGGGTTCGATGCGGATGGGGAAATGGAGAAGTTGGAAAAGAAGAAGAGAAAGAGGAATGGGATCGGTTCGAAGTGGGAGGCACAAGGGGGAGAAAAATGAATTCATCTGAACGGATCGGGTCGGGGTGAAAAGCAAATAAAAGGAGAAGAACTGTGTTTATCCAATTGGGTCGGGTCGGAATGAGAGAAAGGGACATGGAAGGCATACGGGTATTTGAACTAAGCCAGATTGCTCAAAGTGCCAATTTCCGATCTGGACAGATTTGTCTATAGGACATAAATTTCTACTTTGAATCACATGAGACCCTTACCTCCGACCCGAACCCTTTTCTTCATGGATGTCCGATCCTAACTGACCACTTAACTTAGAACATAAATGAATTTAATCTAATCTAACCAAGATTTAAGCATTACTTTCCAACTCAGGGACAATTAGGATAGGGCCTCATGATCATGATTGAAATTCCAATATTATTTTGAACACATTACTACTTCGTCAAACTTTTGCATCGTGCTCTTATGTATTTACTTTGTATTTCTTGCACTTACTTCATACGCTTTAGTTCACACACACATGTATGGGGGGATACGGGCAACTTTACCTTAATCCTTGCTATTGTTTCTTCAATAGTTTATTAGATATGACCGAGAGATGCTCATCTAGGCTAGCAGAAAGAAGGGAGGCTATAGGGACAACTGAAAACCCTGTCGTTGAAGATGTATCTTCTACTTCCAATTCAGGTTGGAATAGTGAAGGCCCATATTATGAGATGGGAACTCATGGTAGTGATGCATCATCTGGAGGTGATGTCTCTCTCAGTGAAGGGGAAGAAGGAGGGATAGGGGATAATCATGCCCCCGACGAATTCAGGGATGCAGTTATCCTAGAATTGCCTAAAGATTCAGTTGAGTCGACAATTGATAACGATAGATTAATACGGATACGCCTCAAGCACGGGATTCTTCAAGGGGATACCCTTTTACCCTCAAAAACAGATCGTCCCCATAATCCACCAGAAGGATATATGGCTATTTCCAGACTAATATGTCTTGTTGGAGCGATACCTCATTCCCACCATTCATCGTCGATTTCCTGAGACAGTTAAGGATTGCCCCCATGCAGCTTCTTCCCAATTCTTACGCCTATTTGTATACCTTATACATAGCCTATAGAGAAATTCTTAGTGAAGAGTTAACTTTTGAAGATTTTCATTTCTTTTACAACTTCAAACATCGAACCAATGACACTCCGTCTTTTGTGTATTTCGAATTTGTGCCAAAAAGAAAGATTATCACCATTCCGTTTAGTAGCAATGTTGGGGATCCAAAGCCTGAATGGTTTTACATTAGACAGTAGCCGGGATGTGCCAGGAGGTGGCTCAAATCAAGTAAGGACATTAATGTTTTACATTTCAAATCTCGAAAACATACTAACACAGTCTGTATTTTCTTACAGTTCCTAATCTGCCGCAAGAAAAACAACCAATACAATTCGATCGTTTGAATCATCTACTCAACGGAGACCAGAAATTCTTGATCATCAAAGAGTGTTTGGTGGATGGCTATCTTCATAGGCATCATCTTGTTGCTATAACTCGTAGCATAGGGCATGGCTAGGGACCTTATGTGTATATACCTCCTGTTGAAGGGACAATTGAGGCCTCACCGGGGCATGGAGGTAGCCCGAAGGATCCTCCAGTGCCTCTAAAGATTCGTTCTCCTTCGTCTTCCGCAACTCAAGATGACATACTAGCGAATATACTTGCCGCTGACAGAGACAAATACATTACTCCTGATAATGTGGCCACTCCTGAGGGGCCAATTTCTCCAAAGGAGGTGTCGTCAGTTATCCCTCTTGGATACACTCCCATAGCCGATGAATCTACATTTCGGGGCTTGGGGGACCTTCCACTGCCTGAAACTTTTTATTCTTCAGAGGATTTTCCAACAAATCCTCTCACTTTTACTTATGAGGAAGAGATTACTCCTGTAAAGGCCGGGGAGACTATCAATCCAGGCTCTGGTCTGTTTGGTGGAGCATCAATTAGGATACACATAACACTCTAGCACCGCACGTCACAACACTTGAACCTTATGTTGATATTGATCTTAATATTCTTTCATTTCTCTTCTACAGGACAAATGGGGAGACAAAGATATCATATGCGAGATGTTCGTTCGAGCATGCCCCAAATAGGTCCCAACGATAAACACGACCGGTACGAGAGTAGGGGTAGAGATGGCAGAAGGGATCGACTTCCAAGGTCGTATCGACCCTCCCATTCTCGATCCCCACATCATAGAGACTCAAAGAAACACAAGAGTCATCCTTCAGATCATGAGAAAGACAAGCACAGTGGCAAGCCTCCTGCTTCATCTAAGGGCACGATTCCCCAAGATGATATTTCGGAAAGGGTTTTTGATCCCAAAGGGAAACAACTAGAATCGGGGAAAGATGCTGGGAAGAAACGACCTATCACGAAGCTATCTCGTCGCACTATCGACATAACTACCACAAGACCGGTCATTCTAAATGACGAGAATCTGGCTAGACTAGAAGTTCTGAGGCAGCAATTTCCCAAACACCATTTCGGGCACATGCACTTTGTCCCAAAACTCCAACCGGTAAAACCTGACTGGGTCAACGATGTCAAGGCTACCATAGACTTCATGGATGAACAATATAAAGAAATGAAGAAGTATGCAAAGATCCTCTCTAAAATCATTAGTGATCTAGTAGCAGATGTGAAAACAATGGCCGACGCTGCTGAGTATGATGTGAGGGCTATCGAAAACTCCGAAAAAGATCTAGAGGATGCCCAGGCTAAGCTTGCTCTTGTGTAGCGTGATGCAGATAACTATAAAAAGCAGCTTGAGGAATTACAAAAGTATTATCATTCCGAGCTTGAATCTCACAGCCAGGAGCGGATAGATTTAAAGAAAAAGGCTAAGGATGCCAAATCTGAAAATGCTCACCTTGCCCAAGAGAAAGCAGATTTAGCCAAAAAGAATGCAGATCTCGAAGCTAAGCTATTGGAGGCCGAAACAAGGGCAGTTCTTGCTAAAGGAAATGCAAATATAGCTTTGCAGCAAGTTGAAGAAGTCGATAAACAGCTCAAAGACGCCCAAAAGGAAATTGATGAGAGTGGTGAAACCATGGTCAGATTCTTTGCTCAAGTGATCTGTCATCGAGACCTTTCCTGCCTTAAGGATTATCGCACTCCCCTTGTATATGCATGGGACCAGTTGGTCGAATGGGAGAAAGCAAAACTCGGGGTGGATTTAATTGACGAAAATAAGCTTATGGAGACATTCCTTAGAGGTGAGGAATCAGTACACTTGGCCGAAGGGCGTAGACTTATTGCTGCTGCCATGACGGAGGAGAAGCGTCAGGCCAAAGGAAAAAATACCATCGAGTCTGGCTCCTCTTCTACTACAGCTGAGGTTATTAGAGCGGAGGAATATGACCCGGAAAGGCCAGGAATTCGTGAGGTTTCTGTTTTGTCTCCTATAACCGAGTCTACCTCTGATGTTACTACTGCTCAAGTTGAGAAGTCTGCTGAAGGTATTTCTACCTTTTCGCCTCAATTCATCAAAGCTATCTCAACCTATGGTTATATTATCGGACAGACTATTGAATACCACATGTTTTCTCCCAAATTAATAACGGTTGCTTCTCACTCTGTAGGTACTAAGCCAGTTGAAAGGGCCGATGATTCACAAAAGACATCTCCGGGTAAAAAGTCTGCTGAAGAGACCCAAGATAAACAGGATAAAGTTGTTGCTATAGATCCTGGGAAGGATGACGAGGGCAAGAGAAAGGAGGTGGTTGACAGGGTTCCCGTACTATCCAGCATCGAAACTCCTCATGACGATGAAATAATAGCTGCTTTGAAAGATGACGGTGATAATGACGGGCATGAGGAAGACCCCGATGTTACTATAACTGGGGATACAGGAAATGTTGATGATCTGACTTTGGCCGAGATAAAGGCCAAGAAGGATAAACGCATGCAATTGAAAGTTGAAGAGACAAATCCTGAGACCCTTAAACCTCTTGCGATAGTACATCCTAGGTCAAGGTTAGTCGTTAAACTTTCAACTAGATCGATCACTGAGGAACTTGCTAAAAAATCTTCTGTTGACCCTATTGCTCCAGTTCCTGGAAGGAAGTCTGTGGACTCCAGCACCTCAACTTTAGAGAAGAAGAGGCCAAAACGCATCATTAGTGAAGCTGACAAGGAGGAGAAAGAAAAGCTTCAGTCTGTCAAGAAAGCAAAGTCTACTCCAAAATCTAAATGACAATGCGTTTTGTTTTTTGTTTTGATATTCCACTGGTCCGTTATTGTTGTAGCGAGTGCGGCCCTCGCATCTTTTGCTTAGCTTTCCTGTATAAACTCACGTGTTTGTGAATAAAGCAGTTTGTTCCATGCAATGTCAGATATTTGTAAATTTAACATTTAAGTAGAAAATGCAAATGAACAACATGTCATATCACAGTTATACAATAAAGTCATTATTAAAGGGAACATATGTATATATATCTGCCCCCAATCAATCTTGAATGACTGATTAAGGCTTATTCGAGATTGATTAAATTCAACATTCAGTTGCCCCTGACTCTTTGGCGGGGCTACATTTCTTTCGTCATTGATGCTTGTTCTTCTAGCATCTTTATAATCTCCTATCCCATAACCAGGTTAGAGTATTACTGAGGCGGTCTCTTATCGGGGTGCACCTTCATGCCTCAAGGGACGTCGTCTTCCCGTCCTTTATACTCTCTCTCGATTCATGAGAGTTAGAGTTAACAATGTCGTCTTCCCATTCCTTCTATCTTATTACACAAATGGTTATCTTGTTTACTCCTGCTTACGAATTGTTTCCAATTTTTCAAGTTTTAATTTAATGTTTTGCGTTTCATAGTTATGATAGAACAATTACTGGAGATAAAAATATTACAAGAAAATAAATGAAACATGATATTTTTATAGTGGTTCAGCTAAGTCATAGCCTACATCCACTTCATAATTCATCATTCATATAAAGAGACTTTTTAAGGAGAGTCATGCCTTTTTACATAGACTACAAAAGTAAAAGGAAAAGACTGCATGTTTAACCTAGATATCGCCGCAAGTGCTGAGCATTCTAGGCTATAGGAATCTCCTCTCCATCCACGGTCGTTAGCTTGAAGGCTCCTGTATCAAGTTTCCGTTGGATGGCTTATGTTCCTTCCCATTTTGGACCCAATTGGATTGAAGGTGGAAAGATTCGTTTAACACTTAGTCCCCTGGTTCGAAAGTTCTGAAGTGAACTTTTCAGTTATAATAACATGCTACTTGGTGTCGATGTCTTGAAGCACGCAGGTCATCTTCGTCTCTTTTTTCTTCAACCAGTCAAGAGACTCAAAGAGGAGTGATCTATTCGTTATCGGGTCATAGTATGTCACCCTATGAGAGGGGACTTTGAGCTCCATCGGGATTACTGCTTCCCATCCAAAGGAGAGTGAAAAAGGAGTATGGCTAGTTACCGTTTTAAAGGTCGTCCTGTAGGCCCACAAGGCTAATGGAAGCTCATCCACCCACTTGGCTTTGGCTCGCTCTAACCACTTCTTAAGGATAGATTTAACAACTTTATTAATTGCCTCGACCTGCCCATTTATTTGCGGGTGAGACACAGCGGTATACCTTTTATCAATCTTGTATTTCTGATAGAAGTTTCTGAATTCGACGCTGTCGAACTGTGTCCCATTGTCAGTTATAATGGTCTTCGGTATCCTAAATCGGCAGATAATGTTTCTAACCACAAAACTTATCACCTTCCTTGCCGTGATCGTTGTTAAAGGTTCAGCTTTCACCCACTTCGTGAAATAATCCATGGCGACGATCGCGTACTTTGCCCCTTCTTTGGCGATAAGTAACACTCCAATAATATCGATTCCCCACATGGCTAACGGCCATGGGCTTACCATTGAGTTAAGCTGGGTCGGAGGTGCTATGGGAACTTTGGCGAATCTTTGACATTTATCGTAGCATCATGAGTAGTCAGTCGTGTCTTTATTCAGCGTAGGCCAAAAATATCTGTACCGTAATACCTTCTTTGCTAGGGTTTGGCCCCCGGTGTGATCTCTACACTCACCTTTATGTACTTCCTGCAGTACACGTTTGATGTCCTCGTGTGCGATACATCGTAGTAAGGGCATGGCGATAAAGGACGTCGTCCTGTAGCACGTATCTCGTAGCCTTACGTGTTATAGCTCATCTTTCGCTTTTCTTCAAAGGGAGAATTCAGCTCTTGAGGAAGTTCTTGATTGATGTCATCTATGACTCCCTCTCTAGCTCGATTTTTAGGGCTAGTTCCACTTCCATTAGGTCGAAACTTGGTGACTCCAATATCTCTATTGAGACCATTTCGGTTTCTTCAAGGTTGTCAGAACTTGCTAATTTTGCCAACCGGTCTGCTTTCTGATTCTCTACTCTTGGAATATGTGTTATGCTATAATGCTTCAAATTGTCCAATAACTCCTTTACTTTTCTAAGATAAGTAACAAGCCGAGGTCCTTTGGTAATAAACTCCTCCCGTACCTGGCAGACAACTATCCTGGAGTCACAACATATATCCAGTGTCTTCACTCCTAGTTCTTTGGCGAGCTTCAGCCCGGGAATCAGGGCTTCATACTCGGAATCGTTATTGGTAGCAACAAATTCTAATTGCAAGGCGTAGTAAATAGACCGTTCTTCAGGAGTGATTAAAACAACTCCAACGCTGGACCTTCGATCATTCTTGGCCCCGTCCGTTTATAACTTCCACGGACTAACCTCTAGCTCTTGTTCTGAAGTAACCACCTTGTCACCCATCGTTTCCTCTTTGGGAATTGTGAATTCAGCTATGAAGTTGGCCAAGGCCTGCCTCCTTATTGATCTCCGTGGTTGAAAATTCAAATCGAATTGACTCAGCTCGATGTTCCATTTAAGTAACCTCCCCGATGCTTCGGGTTTTTGCAACACTTTCCTTAAAAGTTGATCGGTGTATACAACTATTGGGTGAGCCTGAAAGTAATAATGAAGTTTGCAGGAAGTAATCAGGAGGCTATAAGCAAGTTTTTCTATTTTTGGATAGTTACGTTCGGCAGCGGCTAGCTTCTTGCTTACGTAGTATACAGGCTTCTGGACTTTATCTTCTTCACATACCAATGCTGTACTGACGGCATGAGATGATACTGCTAGGTAGACAAACAAATCCTCATGTTCCACGGGTTTTGACAATATTGGAGGCTTCTCCAATAAGTCTAATAGATTCTGTAAAGCCACCACACAATCAGGAGTCCACTCAAAATTTCGTTTCCCTCGTTTGATTAGATCGAAGAAAGGTACGCACTTATATGTGGCTTTGGTGATAAACTTGCTCAATGCAGCGACTTTTCCAGCCGGACTTTGAACATCTTTAATCTTTCATGGTTCTTAAATATTCCTTATTGCTGCTATCTGACTAGGATTTATCTCAATCCCTCGTGAACTTACGATAAACCCAAGAAATTTCCCAGATGCGACCCCAAACGAACATTTTAGGGGGTTTAACTTCATCCCATACCTTCGAAGAATGTCGAACATTTCGGCTAAGTCTTTTGTATGGTCGGAAGATTGTCTAGACTTCACAAGCATGTCATTCACATAAACCTCCATGGTTTTTCCGATTTGATTATAGAACTTGCGGTTGACCAGGCGCTGATATGTGGCTCCCACATTCTTTAATCCCAACGGCATTACCACATAACAATATAACCCCAAGTCTATGATAAAACTTGTGTGTTCCTAATCTGGTATGTGCACGGGAATTTGATTGTACCCCGAATAGGCATCCATAAAGGATTAGAGCTCGTGTTTGTCCATCGAGTCGACTAGTTGATCAATCTGGGAAGAGGAAAGCTATCTTTCGGACAAGCCTTGTTCAAGTCAGAGAAGTCAATACATGTACGCCACTTCCCATTAGATTTTTTGACCAGGACAGGATTTGATATCCAGTCGGGATATTTCGAATCCTTAATGAATCCATTATCCTTCAATTTCTCTACCTCGTCCTTCAAAGCTGCTGACCGCTCTAGGCCTAACATCCTTCTCTTCTCCTTGAAGGGCGGGTGTTTTGGATTGATGCTTAAAGAGTGGCTCATAATAGCAGGCGAAATCCCACACATGTTAGCATGAGTCTAGGCAAACACATCTAAATTTGCCCTTAAGAAATCAGCCAACTCTTTTGCTCGAATTAGATCTAGCTGCGATCCGATCTTTAGTACTTTTGTCGAATCTGCATCATCAATAGATATATCTATTGTCGTCTCGTTGGGAGTCACCTTTATATCCTCGGATTCTCTATCCTCTCTGGGATCTATATCCTCGAGCACATCTAAGGGCGACTTCCCTGGGGTTGGACCCCTTAATTGCTATGCTAAGTTTTCCTTCGAAGGGAGAGAAACGTCCTTAGATTCTATATTCAACCCCTTCATTAGCTTCTTCAACTCTGTCATGTAACAAGCTCGTCCCGTAGCTTGATCGCCTCTCATCACCCCTACTCCTGCATCAGTCGGGAATTTAAGCAGTAAGCACCAAGGTGCAATACATGCCATAAACTTGGCGAGGGCCGGTCGACCTAGGAAAGCATTGTAGGGTGACTCAACATCCAAAACTACAAATGACAGGATTCTCACTCTCTGGCGTTCTCCTTGTCCTAACGTCACTGGTAGTTCTATGTAGCCCATCGGAGCCGTTGACTCCCCATTGAAGCCCCGTATCCATCCTTCGCAAGGCTTTAGATCTTCTGCTTCGAGTCTCATTTGTTCAAAAGCTTTTTTAAAGAGGATATAGACTGAGCTTCCGTTGTCCACCAACACCTTATGGACTAAGGCGGGGCCGATGGTCGTGGTAATTACCAATGGGACTTCAGTTGGTGATTGAATTCCGGTATCATCTCTACTACGGAATATGACGTCGTATGACATCGTCTTTTGTTGTTTTACGGGAGTAATGTTTTCGAGGTTACTGCATTCTCCTACCTAAAAGTGCTTGGCGACATTCAAGTACTGATCCATCGCTTTGAAACTACGGCTAGCTAGATGGGGTCTGACTATAATGGTATTGATAATGATCCCCTTACCTTTATGTTGGGTTGTGGGTTTAGAAGTAGGCTGGTTTTGGTTCGGGGCTTGCCCTCCTTGCCCCATGTCCCATGGGGAAACCTTGTACTCGTCTAACTTCCCTTCCCGTAGCAATTTCTCAACTACATCTCTCAAATGATGGCATTCGTTGGTAGAATGGCCATGGGTTCCATGGAACAAACAAAACTTTCCCGTTGCAATCTCTTTTTCAGTGGAGTCTCTGGGTGGCGGCTTCTTATTTGCTATATGTTGTATGTGACCAAATAAATGTTTTCCAAGGTATCATTCAATGGCGAATAATTCTCAAAAGTTTGGAATCGAGGTCTTTTGCTAGAATTGTTCCCTCGGTTCCTACTCCATATATTGCCGTTTCCATTCCTGTGGTTATTACCTCCGTTCTGGTTGCCAACGTTCACCTCAACCTTCCTCGAACTGTTACCGGATTGCTTCACAGCAACATTACTTTGGACACCTTCCCTCGAGGCCCCTTTAGAATTTCTTTTCCTATTTTTACGAGCTTCTTCTCGCCTTAAGCGAATATTGGCCTTTTCATAGAACAATTCCCTAGTGGGGGTTGTTTCCCGGATAGATAATCCCTGAATTCTGTGTCCGGGTCAACTCCTTCTATTAAGGCCATCAGAATAGTGGGTTCATAAGGGTCACTAACTTCGATGACAGCCAGGTTGAAGCAGTCTAAATATGATTTCAGAGATTTACCTAAAGCCTGTTTAATTCTTGACAACTCTATGACGCTTTTGGATTTTCGGGCGTGAAGTCAAAACTGGTTCATAAAGTACTTACTTAATTATGTGAAATTTGATATTGACCGTGGAGGGAGTCGGGTGAACCACATTAACACCACGTATTCTAGATAAATTGGAAAGGCCTTGCATTTTATAGCGTCTGGAGCTGCTGCGGCATTCATGAACCATGCATACCTCATCAGATGTTGTCCTGGGTTCGTTCTCCCTGAATATCAATCCATCTATGGTAAGTTGAATCGCCGAGGGAACTGGAAGTCCAATATATCATCTATTAAGGGGGTATGATTTCGCTCAATGCCCCAGTCCTCATTAGTGTATCGTCGGGTTTCAGACATGATCTGACCTACCATTGCCCACACATCGACATTTGTTAACGTTTGCATAGGTTCTTTAGGTCTGATGTTCGGATTACTCCAGGGTTCCTGATTAGGGGATAACCTCCTGTTTCTAGCGGCGGCTGATCTCTACTGCTCCCTATGCTCCCGGTCGATCTAAGAAGGAAAGGGTTGGAGAAGTTGTTGTTGCGTAGGATTTGTAATATTAGGATCCCTGGGTAGAACGTGGGATCCATGCATAGGTAGCAACTAGGCTCTTGCAGGCTCGGGTCATCAGGTCCTAACACACGAGCCACATCTTCACGGGATCCTAAAAATCCAAAGGTCAACTGATCAAGATTTTGAGGTCGCTCAAGCGGCCTTCTTTCACGAGGACGTCCTTTATCTGAAGAAGATGAATAGTCTGCAGCAAGGCGGCGTGTTGGGGAAGGTGTCTTTTGCCTCCGGAGTTCATTGAGTTCCCTACTCATGGTGATCATGTTCTCTTGCATCCAAAGACTGTCACGTTCATGGGCTTCCAATGCATTTATAGTACTCTCCATCATATCAAGAAAATGCGAAATATCCTGGTGCGTGATGGATGTGGATGGAGCAGGTTGATCACCAGTTGTTGTGGCCGGCATTGGAGCATTGGTGGGTGCTCGATTAGAAGTACCAACTTCAGCCTCATTCGGTTCGGATCAGAGTAGGGTGCCAGAGTCTATTTGGTTCGGAGGGGTTTGAGCAGCTCCAGCACTTCTTGATCTGATCGGGTTCTCCTAGTCATTTCAGTTCGGAACGCCCGGTTCGGATCGGGTTTGTCCAGAGCTTTGTCCCCGCGACCTCGTCAATATAATGGCTTGTTGATCTTCTCTAGCATCGTTCTCCCTAGCGCCTTGCATTCTTTTCCTTTTCCTTTAGCCATAATGTGCAATCTTTCAATAATTAATCAGTAAATGTTCGAAAGTGTCGAAAATAGAGGATTAACTTCTTCGAACTTGAGGGTCCAAATAGTAGAAGATAATCCCAAAAAGCGAAGAATTCAAAGATTTCTCAGTGAAAGCACCAAAATGTTAGATCCAAAAATGGCTCTAACACCCAAACTAGGAATAATTTCTGATGAAATGAAACTAAAAATGAAGAAAACACACAATTTATAGTGGTTCAGCGTTAAATAGCCTATGTCCACTTTCTACTTTTTGTATTGACTTGAATGTAGATACAACAATGATTCTTACTCATTTTCACTCATATCATACATAAATTCACTCAATTCTCTCTGAAATGTACTTTATAGGATGATTGCAATATGAAAATGGTGATGGAATTCGATTCTCAAAGGGGTTTCAACTCTGAAAATGCCAAAAGATCCCTTGAAATGAGCCTTGGAGGTGTATTTATAGGTGCAAAATGCCCCTAAAGCAGCTTCGGTTCGAGTACACGTGGCCCCCATCCCATAGAATTCAGGTTCGGATGAGATATAGTGGTGACAGCACATCAGGTTAGTGTGTGAACGTGGATGAGTGGGTGCGCAACCGCTCCGAGTCTTCAGGGAGTCGTGGGTCACGTTCATTATTGCTTCTGTCATCTGAGTTCGGATCGAGTCGGAAGTGTGAGTGTAGGGTACAGGTCGGTATACATCGATCCGATTCGATTCTGCTGAGATTTTGCACTTTCTTCTCTTCATTGTTTTGGCTCTGTTAGAGACCACCGATCCAATTTGGATTTCGGGGGCATGTTCTTTTAGTCAACATCCTTCATAATTGATATTATAACTTTGTGTAGCCTAGTTCACAAAGTAGGCTAACAATGGTGTATAACACTCAAGTATGAAATGATAGCTAATCACATATATAAGATAGTAAATGCAGTAAAAATAGGATTTTTATACTGGTTTGAAGCACCGTCCTACGTCCAGTCCCAGACTTCCTTCTGAAATTTCACTAACAATCTCCTCACTTCACCTAGAGGAATAGGTATACAACACCCAAGAAGCCGAACAGGATTCCATGCCTCTAACAACACGAGGACTTCTATACTTTCCTCTTACAACACTGAGGACTTCAACACTTGCCTGATCACACACAGGACTTCAACTAATACAATGGTTTTGACTTCTGCTTTGTGTTCTTGATTCAACACGGATAGTCAACAGTTACAATCTTCCTATAATATGATCCTCGAGTATATACTTTGAATGCATAGATTTAAGGAAGTAGAATGCTTGTTGAATCAAATGATATTAAACTGATTCAAGGATTCAGCAAGTATTTAAATTTGGAGAGCTTTTGTCTTGCAAAGAGTATGAAAATGCAATTCAAAAATTAGAGAGAAAATAGAATAATTTGGTGATTGTAGAACAGGTTTGAAGACGTTTATATAATAGTAGAAATGTAGTAATTCTTCATGAAGAATTTTTATAAAAAGTTATGTCCATTTCCTTTGATTATTGAATAGAAATCTCTTCACAAATAGAAGCAACCTTTCAAAAAAAGCTTGCTGTTTAAAAACGGTCGATAGGTTAAAAATCACTGGACAACTGGTTAAATTTAAATAAAATTAAAACTTCCAGAAAAATAGCCATTTTTTGCAAAAACATACTGACCGGTCGACCGCCCATATTTGGACCGGTCGACCGGTTTATGGTTGTGGACCGGAGGACCTCAGTCCACAGTCTAGATCGCTCTGCACTCTTTCCCGGTCGAAGCCTGGGCCGTTTGAGCTTTTTCTATGACTTTTCAATTTCTCAAATATGCAGATTTCAGCAACGAAGATATGATATAACTTTTTATGCATTCGTGTTATACTTTGAGGATAGATTTTAACATATTTCTAACACGACTCAATGTATATATATAAAAAACACCTTATCTCTATGAAATGATCTTCATTGCAACTTTATATGTTGGCATCGATCAAAATCTTGTTCTCAACATTCTCCCCCTTTTTTATTGATAACAACATCTTGGATTTTCTCTCTCTAAATATAAAGCTCCCCTTGAATTTCTGCAACATTCGTTAGTTCATAATATAAATAATCTTACCTTTTGATTCCTGCATTAACAAATGTTAGCACACATATACTATTACCATGTTAAGCACAGTAATCGAGAGTAGTAGAGAATACAAATAATTATAGCATCTTTAGGGGATATTGAATCATGTGATTTTTTTAATGAGCTGAGTTTTCAAAGATATTTAGAGATACCGAATAACCTCCTTTTTGTTGTGGTGTACCTGCAAAAAATATATATAGTTTTGGTACCCACTTGCTTTGTTTGGGTCCGTGGGTTAGATGGAAGGTAACCATACCCAAGAGGGTTTAATGGAACCTTTAAAGATAAATTTTCATTATTAACTACTGAATCAAAATAATCATCGATATATTTTTCTCTGTTTTTCCAATTTACATGAACCCAAATACTTAAGTAATCTCTAGCGATATTCCTTTTTGTACTTCTATATTTATTATGAATACCACTAGTCATAGAAGTATTCGAATTTCTATAATAATTGGGTCTTGGATGTGCATTAGTACTAGCGGTGATATTCTTATTGTATATAAAATCATGTCTGGTACTATTTTTATGATTATTCTCCCGCTTTTTAATTGATGACAACATTGCTCTTGAAATTTTAAGAATTCCCTTTGTATAATCTCCCCTTGAATTTAAGCACTTATAATACACTTCCTTTACAATACTGTTAGTAACATTCTTCTCCCCCTTTGTCATCGACAAAAAGGAGTAGATAAATAGATAAGAGTAAATATGATACCAGCAAATAAATACATACCATAATTGTATCATACATCATACCCCACATACCGTACCAACAAAACATACCAAAGAGTCATAACATACACAACCAAGTCTATTTCAAAATAAAATACACAACACTATTTATGTACAAGTGCTAGTGAATGTCTTAAGATAGCAAAATAAAGACGTAATCATAAGCAAAAGGTAGGATAAACCATGGAGATGCAAATCTAAGTCTCAGATTCGGTTTCCTCATCTTCTTCTTCCTCTTCTTCAATATGAGACTTACCACGACCACGTCCATGGCTAGTCCCGGAGCTTGCCGCCTCATCGGAAGATGTCCAATTGTAAGAAGGAGGTGTCGGATGTTTTCCGGGATCTTGAGCTTGCGACGTTGAAGGACCACAAGAAATCGCTTCCCATAAAGTTCCAAAGAAAAAATTTATTTTGTTAAAGCGTTTTCCATTTTCGTATCCATGCGTTAAGACGTGCTTCAAGCAAGAATTGATTACGCGCAATTTGGTCAAGCGATTCCTTAGTCGAAGAAGATGGTACAAGAAGTTTTACTTCTTCTGGTTTTAGCCTAGCTGATTGTGAAGTGGTGCCTTCATGACTTCTCTCCTTCCATTGTTCGAATGAACTAATTAAGAAATAAGGTGGAGGAAGCTTCATCCTTTTGATTGATGCTTTGTTGATGCACTTAGGTCATGAGGATGGAGATTCGGGAGGAGTAATACCATAATCGAGTAGGAGACGCATAATGTATTCATTATAGAATATCGTTGGCCTTGTAGAATCATTAACGCTTAAGATTTCAACAAAAATCATTCCAATCCAGTTTATATTGACATCTCCATAAATAGCGTATAATGCCTTAAAGTTTTCTATGTAAACGGCGTCGAAATTTCCTAGTCTCGAAAATAAGGAATGCATAAGAACATGATGTAAAACCCTTGTCATAGGCCTTAAATCGATAGATTTTGTGTCGTTGCTATCATCTTCTATGAATTGATGGCTTACACTAGTTCGAATATGAACCGAACAGAAATTACTTGAGAATTTTTGACCATAAAAAGCCGATTCGAGAACTTGTGCCATACTTGCACAAGAAATGAACACTTCTTTACTGCAAATAACCGACCAAAGACACTGCGCTTGATTCTCAGGCTTATATTTCTCTAAATTGAGATTAGCATAGAAAGCTTAATCATGACATGATCAATCTCTACATTATTTTTATCGAAATCGAGTAGAGACTCAAGTTCAGTCTTCCTTGCAAGATTGAGAATATGATAACTTGAAAAATCCGAGAATTTAATAAACGAACCTTGGTATATTTTGAAATCCTTCATGTGATTCCATCTCTTTACAGCTATGGGATCCACTAGCCATTTTTTGATATTAGAATCAATTGGTTGTGGTTGAGATTGGGATGTAGAAGATCTCTTTGATCGTTTTTGTGGAGGAGCCATGATGAAATTAAAAGAGATTTGAGAATTTTGAAGTTAGCGCTGTTTTTTTTTTATGTTTTGAACGTTGAAAAGAGAAATGAATGGTGAGAGAGGTAAACGACGTGGTGTTTCAATATAAAAACAGAAAAAAGTACGACCGGTCAACCGCTAAAAATATACCGGTCGACTGTTTTTTAGCAGAGATCAAAAAGGTCGACCGGTGTCTTTCTACCGGTCGACTGGTCCTCCAGATTTTTGTTTTTCTGTCCTTTGGTCACTTTTTCTATTTTTGAAATGATCGAAGCTTTATTGAATTCTTTTGACGAAAGATTTGAAATGATCGAAAGTATCACTTTTGTTTTTCAAGAAAATCATCCAAGTATACCGAGAGTAATCGTCTACAATTACAAACACATATCGACTATGGTTTATTGACTGAACCTGTGTTAGTCCGAGTAAATCCATATGTAGTAACTCCAGTGGTTGTAATGTTGATATGACTTTCTTGGATTTAAAAGATGATTTAGTCAATTTTCCTAATTGACATTCGTCACAAATGTTATCAACCGTAAAGCTCATTTTGGGTAGTCCTCTAACTAGATCGTTTTTGGCTAACTTGTCAATAGTTCTGAAGTTTATGTGACAGAAACGTTTGTGCCATAGCCATGGATCATTATTATTTGCTACAAGACACTTATCTGAATTATGATCGATATTCATATTCAGAATAAAAATATTTCTGTCTCTATATCCTTCAAAACCTATCTTATGATCTTAATCTAAGATACTACACTTATTATCCGAAAAGGAAATGTTAAAGCCCTTGTTTCATAACTGACTAATACTAAGTAAATTGTGTCTCAAATTTCTAACTAGCATGACATTAGTAATAAGAGGTAAGTTAGATGTACCATAATTGCTCACATCACCTTTGCCGATGATATAGCCTTTTGAATTATCTCCAACAGTGACGGAGCAACTATCTGAGTAAGTAATATTTGTCAATAAGCTCGTCTCTAGTCATATGCTTCGAGCAACCTCTGTCCAATATCCAGTTTCCTCTTTTTTAAGTGGGACCTGCAAAAAATAAAATTAAGTCCATGGTACCCACCTTTTTATAGGGTCCTAAGAGTTAGGTCTTAGGAGTCCAAACCCATACGGGTCTGGTGTCCCCTTTATATACATAACTTGAATTGAAATGCACAGTATTCATAAAGTGTTGAATATATTTTTTCCTAATCAAATTATTATTTGTCTTAGGAACCCATATCTTGATTGTCTTGACATTTTTCTTTTGAAACTTCATAACTGGTTTTGGTTTGGAATATAACAAACTAAGTTTTTTCTTAATTTTATCTCGTTTTGCCTTTTTCTTTTTGAAACCAAGATGTTTCTGGATATCTTGTTTCTTATATCCCAAGCCTTGTTTATTTGAAGCAGATTGTGAACTTTAAATGATTTTTATCAAATTTTCTCGACCTTTATTGAAGTTAGAAACATTTTGAGAAATATTATTTAACTTGGTTTGTAAACTAGCTTTTTCTAGATCCATAATTTTGATTTTTGCCTTAAGCTCATGATTTTCAGTTGTGAGAGCATCATTTTTCTTTTTTTGAGTTTCGATTTCTTGACTCAAAAGGGATAATTGAGAATCAATATTAGATGATGATCCTTGAGCTTTTTCAAGTTCTTCTTCTAATATTTTTTTTCTTCTTTTAACATATCTCGTTCAAACTCTGCTCTATTTAAATCTGCTTTGGCTTCTTTCCATTGTCGTTTCATATTTTTAAATTTATCTATCAATTCAACATTAATGTCAAGAACTTCATCAAATGTAGGAATTTGTACCTCATCTTCTATTGCCATAAAACAAATATTTGCTTGTTCATTTTCTGAATCACTTTCACTTTCTGATGAAGACGAGTCTGAATCATCCCATGTGACTGAGAAAGCCCGTTTCTTTGATTTATCCTTCTTATATTTGAACTTGTCATTTTCTGACTTCTTCTTTTGTTCCGTACAGTCTTCGTGCATGTGCCCCTTTTTATGACAATTGAAACATTCTATAACTGATGATGACGGTTTATTTGAACCGGATTTTCTCTTGTTATATCGACTAGCTTTTCGTTGTTTCAAAAACTTTTTGAAACCTTTTGCCATAAAAGCTAAGTCTTCATCTTCAGAATCTGATTCATCTTCACCTTTTCTGACATGAAATGCTACATTTTTCTTTTCTTCTTTCTGTTCTTTTCTAGCCTGCAAATTTGCTTCATAGGACATTATATTTCCTATCAATTCATCTGGCTTCATGACAGAAAGGTCATTAGCTTCTTCAATCGCTAATACTTTTCCTTCCCATTCACTAGTCAGAGAATGTAGGATTGTCGAGACTACATCAAAATCTGAATATTTTTGTCCTAAACCAATATGTGCATGATGAAAAGTTTAAAACCGTGAATACATATCATTGATTATTTCATTTGGCTTCATTTTGAAATTTTGGAACTGACTTTTCAGCATGGCTATTTTGACTTGTTTAACCTTGTTAGTACCTTCATGAATGGTTTTTAGCGTTTGCCAAATTTGGTATGCGGTGGTACAGATACTAACACGGTTATATTCATTTTGATCTAATGCACAAAACAACATATTTATTGCTTTTGCATTTATAGATGCTGCTATTTTCTAAGCCTGTGTCCATTCTGAATAATCAATTGTAGGATTAACTATCTTTGTTTGGGTAGCACTCCATGCATCATAATTTGTTGATTGCATAAAGAATGACATTCGTGTTGCCCAATAGCTATAGTTAAGTCCATTGAAAAATGGAGGTCTTTGTGTTGATTGACCTTCCGTGTAAGTAGTGTTTTGAGTGCCAGAACTTGGGTTATTTGCCATATTACAAGAATATATCAAATAACTGTGTTACGGTTATAGGATGACCGTTATCTGATACCAATTGAAAGAGTGCATGTGTACTTGTCAAATATAATACACTCACAAAGATCGTGTAATATGACGAACAATATTCAAGTATGAAGTAATAGCTAATCACAGAACTATATAATAGTAAATGCAGTAAAAATAGAAAAATCACACCAGAGATTTTTATACTAGTTCGGAGCATGGTCCTACGTCCAGTCCCAGACTTCTATCTGGATTTTCAGTAACAACAACCTCACTTCACCCGAAGGAACAGGTTTACAACACCCGAATAGCCGAACGGGAATTTCACACCTCTATCAACATGAGGACTTCACAACTTGCTTCTTAGAACACGGAGGACTTCAATATTTGCCTCTACCAACACGGAGGACTTCGAACAAGATGAGTAGACTTTTAATTTGACAATATGTGTTCTCAATAACACGAATTTGTCAGTTCTTGTACAACCTTCCTATAATCTTATACTCAAATAAAATTTGTGTTTGTGAAGATTTTGGAAGCTTGATATCATGTTTGAATCAAAAGAATAATATATAAATTCTAGGATTCAAGAATGATATTGTGAAGAATATGAGCATTTGAGTGCTTGAGAGTTCAAGAATGAAATCAACAATATAGAGTGCAGGCACAAATCTGATAAAGTAGATTTGAATAACATCGCAGGCACAAATCTGATAAAATCAATGAATAAATCTGAAAAGGATTATCTCACAATCAGGTATAGCTTGGATTCAGATGATTGCATGCCAAGAAATTAAATTAAGAATTCACATCTGAAAGTAACCTGAACATACAAAACAAAGGAGAAATCTTGTTTTCTGGGATCTGTTTTCTAAAACTGAAAAGCTATCTCTTGACGAAGACTATCGATTCTCTAATTTAGATTTGATTCGTTATTTCTAACTTGCTTTCTAGTTTGCCTCCTAGCTGGAGAAAATTGGTGTCTATGCTAGGTTGACCATGGACAACATGATGGCTCCTTGAAATGAAATTGTGTGGTTTAGGGTTGAGGGTTGGGGTTACTTATATAGATGCTTAGATTTATGTGAGCCGTTAGATCAACCTAGGAGCAATCAGAACCATCTAGACAAGATAGAGCTATCCAGAAATCTCCACCTATGCCCTAGTGACTCAGCAACAAGTCAGAAATCTTCACTGTTTGGATCTGGGGGAGGGGGTCTACCACTATAGGGGGGTCGACACCTATGTCGACCTCCCCGGGGGGAGTCGGCCCCTGTGGGCGGGAATTTTCCCGCCCTGCTGATTTACGTGATTTTGAAATTCGAACCGCTTTTTCGATTTAATTATCATTTATATTTAATTTCTGATTTAACATGAAATCTTCTGAACTCCATAACTTCTTCATACGGAGTCCGATTTACGCAAATTCACACTCTATCTCAAGCAGAATTCCAAGACGAACGCAATGACGTAACTCATTTCCCTTAATTCTTATTTTTAAAATTAATTATTCTTTAATTCGATACTTTAATATTCATAGGAAATATGGGGTGTTACACTCTCCCCTCCTTTAAAGGATTTCGTCCCCGAAATCTCCAAGTCAAGGAGAATGTATCCTAACATCCAAAATCCATCTACTCAACCATTCAATCATAGGCGTCCATTGTCCTTAAAAAGATTTCTAATGCTTTTCATGAACATATGCATAGTGTGTGTATATGTCCTTATCTAATGCAAAATCAGGCGGTCTGCTGATTCAGTTGACCTCTTTAATGCGAATTATGTCAGTGCTATGAGTCCATCATGTATGCAATTATTCCTAATTGTACTTTATAACTTCTACATGAGTGCACAACCTTTCATACAATTGCAACATCCATATGATAACACATCAAGTTTCAATTCATATATAAAAATTCACTCATGCATATGCAATATGAAAGTGATTGAGCCGATCTAGTGCCTAATGTGTGTATATGCATCCATGAGCAACCATTAGGAAACACTTACAACCACTTGCATGCACCAAACATAACATGTCTCAAACACATGTTTACATACATTGGCTTCTACCTAAGGATCGAGGATAGGATCGAGAGGATATACTTAAAAGATAAATACTAGCAAATAAACTTTACAGAAAAAAGAGATCAAGGATATACCCTCAAAAAGGGTATGATGCGTGTATCTAGTCTTCAGTCTTCTAAGTCGCATCTTCTTGAGCTTCATTCCATATTTCTCTGACTGTCTTGACTTCACGATTTGCGTAGCTTCTTAATTTCTATTTCCAGAATATGCATTGGAACTCATTTAACTGTTGCCTCCCGTTCCACCTTTTCTTCTTATAGTATACTTGGCACTACAACTTCTGCCGTGCCATGCTAACATTCCCAGAACTATCTCTTGAAAATAAACAGATGCTAACCATGTTACCAAGTGTATATACTAAGATGATTAGATTCTTCTTCATCAATCTAGTAAGTGGGGCCGATACCTTCATAAAGTCCCTAATTAATTTCCTACATTAGCCCGCTAGTCGAAGAAAGCTTCTTACTTCTGTTGCATTCCTTGGGACCTTCCAGTCTTGCACCGCAACTACTTTTGCACGATCTACTGCTATCCCTTCTTTGGGTGCCACATGTCCTAGAAACCTTACTTCTTCTCTCCAAAAATGAAATTTTTGGAGAACTTCGCCTTAAGTTGATGCGCTTGGAGGGTATCTGAAACTTTCCTTAGATGCAAAGCATGTTCTTCCTCATTCCAAAATATCATCTATGCACAAGCGAAGTGAACCATCATCCCTTGTAACGAAAACAACTGGAGCACCCCCATCAGAAATACTTTGCCTTATGAACCCTTTTTCAAGTAACTCTTTTACTTGTTTACTGAGCCCTTCCTTTCCCTTGGATTCATGTGTCCTATAGGCAATGCAACCGGCTTTGCACTGTCAACTGGACATATGCAGAAATCTATCTCGCGTTTTAGGGGACAAACCCCTAACCAAATTAAAAACATCTGCGTACTCATGGACTACTCCAACGGATCACAAATCGTTGATAGATGCATCAAGTGATTCTAGGTAGCTAAGACAAACCGATCCCTTAGGATCGCACGAAATCTCGAGGGTATTCCCGAGGCAAGTCGAAAGTTTAACTACCCTCCTTTCACAATTACAAGCTAACTAATCCATGCCTAGAATCAACCCGTAGCCCATGAAACCAAAAACACAAGCACTACACTAAGACTCAATACTTAATATAGATATTCTCAAACCCTTACAAACCAAAGACAAATGAGTCAAACTACCAATTGGATTTGAGACAATAATGGTATCCTCTACTATACGAGCTCTAGGGTGCAGAGACTCAACTATGGAAGCAGATATAAACAAATGTGAAGCGATGAAAAGAGTACTAACAGGATGATCAAAAGAAAACTAAACCTTTTCAACCGAAGCTTCACTACCTTTCTCTCAAGTACGCTGGCGGTGAGAGCATGCAATTGCCCTCCGGAAAGTCATGTCCTTTGTTCTTGCCTTTGTCCTTAATTATATGACCCGTTATACCATAATAACGACACTGCCTCTGGTCTTAGTTTTTTCCTGTTCTTCCTTCCCTTCTGATCCTGTGATTCTTCCACTTACGCCTCTTTCTTTTTACCTCCTTTGTGAACCAAGTCTATATCAATGAGTTCCTCATCCTTGGATTGTACTCCTTAGCCAAACTCCCTCATTTTCATCTTTGCCATCCTCTTGTAACTTGTTGACAAGTCTCTTGAAAGCTGCCTCCGTCACACGGAAATCCCTACAAAGCATGAAAGAAAATTAGCCGTAGGTGAAACTATAGCGACTACAGATGGAAGTTGGGCACTTCTTCGCCCTTTGATAGGTCTCGTAGTCTCATCAAGTCTACGGAACCATGCCGCAATGAGGTTACCTCCCAGAAAGCCAGGAGCCCCGGAGACTCAGGAAAGAAGGAAACAAGGATTCAAACAGGGGATCAAAAGATAGTGCATATGGCTTTGGGGAATATGCCTTTAAAACAAAACTTTTCTTTAGAAAATGCTTCTTTTAAAATCGTTTTGAAAATTATTTTTCAAATCTTTTATCTGATCTATTAACCTTCAGCTCTGATACCAAGTGTAACGCCCCACCTCCGTTAAGGTCACTCACAAGGGGAATGCCTTAACTTCGGTGGAGCGTTTTAGGTAAAAGATGCACATAAATTACAAGACAGACAAATAAAGCAACGGAAAATAAAGTCATTTTATAAACAATGTGGTTCAGTCAAGCTTTTACAACAATTGTCTCAATCATACTTAAAAGTAATACATAGAACCTCTGTCTTGATTCAAAAACTTCCAAGTACAAAAGAAGCATAAAAATAACAATGATATTCCCCAATAAAGCATGAACCAGCCATAATACTAGAAGAGAGAGTCCAAAGCAATACATCGACTATCTTCAAGCTTGGAAAGAGAACTGAGCTAAGTGGTAACATTTCCTCCCTGTGAACCGAGGGGACAGAAGAAAAGAGGCGAAACAAACTAGGTCAGACATAAGTCTGGTAAGTCCAGTGACTTTCAGCATGTAAAAAGGCAAAGGCACTATGACATAAATAAACTGAAAATAAGACAATACCGTGATAACATGGATAACAAGATGACCTAAGATTTGAATAAGATATGATAAGGCAAGATAAACTGAATGCACTTCTACTCTTTCTCTGCTTCGCTACTACCTTGTTATTCTGATTTCTATATCTCTGCACTGCCTAACTAGCGTCCCAACTAGTAATCTGTGTAAAATGATAATATTACAACGTGATCCCAATCCTCGCAATTATGGTAGCCTTCAGGTGTACATCTAGTATGAGGATCTTACCTCAATCAGCCTAATTGCCATGAAGATGTTAGATGTACCCGTACTACTCTATTGATTGGCTCCTTACTCGTATTAATGTTCTACGTGTCTGTGTCAATTCGGCCCTCTCTTGCGTGTAGATGCCCTGTGCTGGTCCCACCATAAGGTGTATCAATCCTTATGATAGCAACCCGATACGACTCACGATGTACAGTGTATAACTACTGGTACCCAGTGCCTGTTTTTTCCCACTCTGGAGTACGTGCACGCCCGTGAACCGTCGGAACCTACACTGACGTACCACCTGCCGCTATTTTGACCGCTTATAATCAGCCCAGTAATCGTTCCCCACCCTGCCTAGTTCAGGGTACCGTGATACATCTATGTGGTTAATGCTGAAATGGGTCCCCGTTACTAAGGTTTCCTACTGGATAAGTTTGTGGGCCTATATATACAAATATTACCCACCTACACGAGATGTACTTAACCCTCCCACTGATTCAAACATGTTTAATTAACGGTTAAGTTTGTGGGTCTATATATTCTAAAATTACCCACCTACCCAAGGTTTACTTAACCCTCCTACTTATCAAGTCAATATGAATTATTAGTTAAGCTTGCCTTAACCCTATCCACTTTGTTCATGTAATATTGGTTAAGTGTTGTCCATCCACGTTGACTTAACCTCCCACACGTCATGTTGTATTGGTTAAGTGTTTCCTATTACCTTAACCCTATTCATTCATCATGTTATATTGGTTAAGTATTTCCCATTAACTTAACCTCGTTCGTTCATCAAGTTAAATTGGTTGAGTGTTTCTTATTAACTTAGCCCACGCATTCACCATGCTGTATTGGTTAAGTATCATCAATCAATTCAGGTTAACTTAACCCACCCACTTGTCATGTTACACCGGTTAAGTGTTTCCTTCTTGTGTTAACTTAACCCTTCCATGCACCTGTTATATTGGTTAAGTGTTTCTCTCTTGTTTTAACTTAACCCTACCCATTCATCATGTCATATTGGTTAAGTGTTTCTTATTAACTTAACCCTACTCACTTGTCTAATTAACATGTTATAACGGTTAAATGTTCTAAATTTACATAACCTCACCTTCTTATCTAATTAACATGTTATAACGGTTAAGTGTTCTAAATTTACTTAACCGCATCTTCTTTTCTAATTAACATGTTATAATGGTTAAGTGTTGCCTTAGTTAACTTAACCATACCATTCTTAACATGTCTTGCTCATTAGCATTAATTAATCTATTAGTGCACCTACCTCTCACATTAGATCTATGTTGTTGCGGTTACTGGATGTGCCGGGCGGTTCCAGGCAGTTTTATACCACAACTCAATCTAACCTCAGGTTTTTCTTGGGCATGATGCACTAAACTCTCACATTAGATAGGTGTTGCTACGGTTAGTGGATGTGCCGGGCGGTTCCAGACAGTTTTACACCGCAACCCAATCTAACCTCGGGTTAGGCATGTTTATCTTTTAGCATATTTACCATACTATCCAAGTCTAGATTTTATATGTTAATTATCCCAAATTCACAAAACTAGTCATGTTCCAATTCTCAAGTTATACCTTAACAAAGCTAATTACAGGTTATGCCCCATAAATTCAAATTCAAGTTATTACTCAACATAAGTTACACCCAATCTTTCCAAATTTGCAGTAATAGTCATGCCCAAAATTACAATATTCATTATACTTGGCGTCCCAGCCAATAGTTAGGCCAAATCTAGGTTTAATATTCCAATTTACATTTTCCCCCCAATCTAGGTTTAATATTTCAAGTTACCCCAAATTCGAAACAATAACAATCATGCCCAAAACTTGATTTTTATGCCAGTTAACCCATCTTCAAGTTATAACGATAATAATGCCCAATATCAATTACAAGGTATACCCAGATCTTAGTTACAAATTACGCCCAATAGTACATAAAATGGATTAGGCCCAATTCCCCCGTATTCCAATTGTATATAACAAGATTTCCTCTAGGTTCGAGACAACCTAGACCCAAAATAAGAGGGGAAGAAGAGGAAACATCAAGGATTAGGCATAAAATAGCCATACAACGCTAGATTGATAATAGTAATATCAGGAACATAAAAGAAATATAGATCTGAATTACATTGCAAGCATAAATTTGATAGATTACATTTGAATAGCATCACAAGCACTATTCTGATAAAATAGATTTGAATAACATCGCAGGCACAAATCTGATAAAATAGATTTGAATAACATCGTAGGCACAAATCTAATAAAGTAGATTTGAATAACATCGCATGCACAAATCCGATAAAATAGATGGATAAATATGAAAAGGATTATCTCACAATCAGGTATAGCTTGGATTCAGATGATTACATGCCAAGAATTTAAATTAAGAATTCACATATGAAAGTAACTTGAACTTACAAAACAAAGGAGAAACCTTGTTTTCTGAGTTCTCTTTTCTGAAACTGAAAAGCTCTCCCTTGACGAAGACTGTCGATTCTCTAATTTAGATTTGATTCGTGGCTTCTAACTTGCTTTCTAGTTTGCCTCCTAGTTGGACAAGAATGGTGGCTATGCTAAGTTGACCATGGACAACATGATGACTCCTTGGAATGAAATTGTGTGGTTTAGGGTTGAGGGTTCGGGTTGCTTATATAGACGCTTAGATTTATGTGGGCCGTTAGATCAACCTAGGAGCAATCAGAACCATCCAGACAAGATAGAGCTATCCAGAAACCGCCACCTATGCCCTAGTGACTCAGCAACAAGTCAGAAATCTTCAATGTTTGGATCTGGGCGAGGGGGTCGACCCCTATAGGAGGGGTCGACACCCCAGTCGACACCCCTCTTGGGGGGTCGACACCTACGTCGACCCCCCTGTGGGGAGTCGACCCCTATAGGCGGGAATTTTCCTACCCAGCTGATTTACGTGATTTTGAAATTCGAACTGCTTTTTCGATTTAATTACCATTTATATTTAATTTCTGATTTAACATGAAATCTTTTGAACTCCATAACTTCTTCATACGGAGTCCGATTTATGCAAACTCGGACTCTATCTCAAGCAGAATTCTGAGACGAACGTAATGGCGTAACCCATTTCCCTTAATTCTTACTTTTAAAATTAATTATTCTTTAATTCGTTACTTTAATATTCATAGGAAATACGGGGTGTTACAGTTACTATCTGAAAAGGGTCCCTACCGCTACTAGGTTTTTTCCAAGGGTTTATCCTAACCCAACCTATATTGGTTAAATGTTGTCTATCCTCCCAGTTGGCTTAACCCTACCACTTATCGAATCAATATGTATTATTGGTTAAGCTTGCCTTAACTCTATCCACTTATCAAATCAATGTGTATTATTGGTTAAGCTTGCCTTAACCCTATCCACTTATCAAATCAATATGTATTATTGGTTAAGTTGTCATCTCACACAGGTTAACTTAACCCCACCCACCTAACATGTTTCAGGTATCATATTCATCTTTGATCAGCATTAATTAGTTATTATGCATAGACCTGTCACATTAAGTCGAGGGCTTGTGGCTGCTGGATGTGCCGAGCGGTTCCAGGAAGACTTCTACCACAAGCCAGACTCAACCTCGTGTCGAGGCATCTTTTAATTGTGCCTACGACCTCTCACATTAGACTGGCCATTTGCAGTTGCTGGTTAGGCCGGTTGGTACCGGGCAGACATCTACCGCAAACGGAGTCTAACCTCGTGTCTCGACATGATTGTCTTAGCCAATTTATTTATTTGCAGTTTATGCCAATTTTAGGATAATTATGCCAATTACCTAAAATCCCCAATTTCGTATCATGCCAAAAATTTAATATTAATCATGCCCAAATCAACCCAACATATATTATGCCATATTTTCAATTGTTCCTTAGATTACCATTTGTACGTTCATCTCTACGAGATTTGACCTAGGCTCGAAAGTAGCCTGGCTATAAAAATAAAAAGGGAAGGAGGAAGGGAAGAGATATAGAACAGGCATAATAATAATAACAAAATAGGCATAAGGATGAACTGATCAAAAAGATATGATAAAACTGATAAAACTAATGATAATATCAACATGGGCATATAAGAATCATGAATCTGATATATAGGCTAAGATAGAACTGATGAGATTAGTTCTTACTATCATGTTTAATTTCCAACTCCAATTTACAACATGTCAGAATTGCTTTTGTATTATTTAAATCTAAAAATAATCAATGGACTCACAGAGATATGATTTAGGAAGAGAATAATTTTGAATTTTGAATTTTGAATTTGATTAGCTAAACCGTTATTGTAGAATTTGATTCTTATCTTCCAATTTGAATCCTCTAATTCTGATTTGCTTTGGAGAAGAGAAGAGAGGCTAGTTTTAATTTAGGTTAGGGCAGCATGGAGGCGCCATGGATTAGTGTAATGAAATTAGGGTTCGGTCTAGGTGTGTGTTTATAGATGTATTAGGTGAATTGGGTCATTTAGATTAGCTTAGAGATCATCAGAACCACACAGCTCAAAAGACACATTATCCAGCCAATCCCCGAAGAAGAGAACTCTCTAGATTCTGCCTTGGCATGGGTGCATTTTCCAAGTGCACCAATGCATTTTTTGGCGCACTACACAAGTGCGCCAGTTATCCTAGCCTGTTTTCTGCTTTTTCTGTCCAACTTCTATCGTCCATAACTTCTTCATACGATATCCGTTTTACGCAAACTCGGACTCTATCTCAAGAAGAATCCCGAGACGAACGCAATGACGTAACATGTTTCAACTAGTTCTTCTTTTAAAAATTAATTATTCATTAATTATCTCTTATGTCATGTTTTAAAATTACGGGGTGTTACATTCATCTTTCCACAAATTAAATTTTAGAAATCGGTCCTCCTTCTCCATCGTGCCACCACTCCTGCTCCTTTCGCCGACGCATCAACTCAATCCACCTCGTCTCCACCCGATGGTAGCTCTAGCCGTGAACTCGATTCTAGCGCCACCACCGTAACTAGCGAATTGCACGCGTAACTCCACCAACCACCATCGCTGTCGAGGCTGAGCTCTCGCCTTCGATCGGCAGCCATGTCTGTGCAATGAAGTCACCGTTGCTGCACCGCAGTTGCTTCGACCGTTTAAGGTGAGAATTCACTCACGATTAATTTTATTTTCAAGTAATTTGACTTCAGCTTAAACGAAAAGTATGATAGTTGATTTTGGGGTTGTTGATGGTTGCCTTGTGTCTACTGTTGGATTTTGGATAGTTGTCTATGAATTTCATACTAATAACTGATAAGAACGGATTCTCAACTTGCTCACTAACCTGGTATTTTGATATGAACTGCTACACATTTGATAAAACTAGACAAAATGCTTCAAGAAAACGAATGTTTGCACTTGTCCTTCCCATTTGATACTGCACTTGATCTGTTCACTAATAAAATAATGTCGGTATCCTTCTGTGATCACTTCCATTTCCGGTTAGGACAAAACTGAACCGTTTGGAAACTGTGCGTTCGGTTGCATTTTGCTTTGCCTACCTTGGCACAGTCATTGCATATGGTTTTGTATGCCCTATATATTAGATTTTGTGATATAACTTGAAAACTGGCATTAATAAGTAAGTACACAAAGTGTTTACCCACCTACATGAGTCTTACCCATAAGTTTTGATACAAAACTGTGGCATTACTGTAGTCGTATATACCACCGCTTGTTTATGAACGTTATGCTTCACCTGGTTATACACTATTGACCATGAATATGGGCACTGTTAGAAAATGTTTCTCTGACCATGTTATAAGACCCAATTTTTTTCCCCAAAGTGTTTATAAGATATAAAATTTAGGAATTAGAGTTCAATTAGATGCTATGTTCAGTTAATAACATGGGCCTTGCTTATCATGTAAACTGACAAGAAATTTATAAGAAACACAAACTGATGTATGATGTAAATTTTGAAAAGTATGATTTGAACTTTCTACCAGCAATTATATGCTAAAATGAAAAAGAAAAAAATCGTTTTTGATTAGTAATTTTTCAACATAGATAGAAATTAATCCAAACAGTAACTGACCATATAGACCTCAAGAAGAATAAGATAAAGAGTTGTTAACATATAAGCTATTTGCAGGAAAGCAAATTCCTTTAACTTTTTATATAGTAACCCGTCCTTTAAATTCCGCCATCCCATATTAGATCCAGACGATCTGATATATTAAAAATTAGATGATTTTATTGCATAGAAATCGCAGTAGCACAACATTTTTGGTTTTAATCCTAAGTTAATATGCCAATATGTATCCTGTATGTTTTTGATTGTAGGCGTATTTACTAAGCATTAATAGTGAGGTTTGGGTTTGTCAAATTTACAAAACATGCTATGTACATACCAAACTTCAACTAAGTAAGCCTGACTCATGATATACCACAGACCTTAATCCTTGCTTCGAAATATGTATGCGTGCTTGAAAAACTAAGTGTGTATGTTTCTCTTGTTTCACACTAAAAGCATTTATGTGATATATATATATAGTGTTCGTCCATGTAACATAACCTATCTAGTTGAACTTAGAAATATAAATTCAATTTAGGATGATACCTGCATGCATCTGCTTTATGCCTTAGCACCATCTATGTTATACTTGTGGATTAATCACTTGATTACATTGGCTGTTAGATGAGAAGGTATACTGTCTATTTTGTTATATCCATTAGCCGTAGGGTTGCTACTTCATCTGGACTGTGATTCTTGATAATGGTTTCCTACATTTCGGTAGTAGTTCACTAGCTTGGCATGAATTCTTATTTGAATACACTTTATTTTATATGTTGACTTTATGACTTTATGGGTTTTTAGATTCAGACTCAACATTCCAACCTGACATTACCATTCACATGTTAATTCCAATCTTTAAAATCTTAACAATACATGAAGAGTGTATAAATTTGGGTTGGTGTGATGAGGCTGGTACATGAGATTAGGTCATGGTTTTTGGATTGGAACATAACTCACGTATAGTCATATTTCGATTTATTGTTATTACTATTTCATTGAATATTTATGTAAATTATTGAATATATTTGATCTTAATTTCCTCTTTAGATTAACTCATTCCTGTTTCATTCAATATTTTAAGAAACCTACCAGAAATGCATACTCTAAATCGACTAACCTTAATTTTTGATAGAAATTTGAAATTAACAAGACATAATTTACACTCCAGAACTTCGACTCAAACTTGCATCCCTTGATTTTCAGTAGGGAAATGTGCATATATGTATTTCAGTACATGTACAAATGTGACCTTAATGTTGACATAAAGAGTCACCCTAAATTGGTCAGTACTGAGTAAACGAGGTAGTTTTTTTTCTTTTTCTTTTTTTCCAAGCATTTACAATTACTTTTCTTTGGAGCTCTTTATCAGAGAAAGTTCTGCTTGCGTTATGTGGTAAGCATAAATGATCAATTATGTATAGTAACGTGCCACTGATATTTTCATAGTTGCCTAAATATGTTTAGTAACTGGAAGAGAGGATACAAACAATATTTGATACTACCTGTAGGTTGTAAGTACATATGTATTGGGTACATTTCTTTTACATGCATGTTAAATGATATTGGAAAATTGGGTATACGTTCAAAAATGGGGTAGGCTTATCACTTTTTACATGCATTGATTCTGTGTCTTGTGATGATAAGTCAGTAGCAAAATTCTATATGGCATATTTTCGAAATAAGGACAATTGTGCCATCTTTTGTCTGGAAATTTCATGCAGGCCATCCACCTTAGTTTTAGAGATTATTAGAATATATATAACCTTGTCCCGATCTTGTTGCTTCAGTATTGACCATGAACGCTGTTATGTTGTGTGTGTCTATATATATATATATATATATATATATATATATATATATATATATATATATATATATATATATATATATATATACACACGAAATTAGAACTGCTTATGTAAGTTAAAAATGGCGATTGCATTTCAGTTTATATTGAAGTTAATTTACTTGAACTATGACTAATCTTGACTCGAGGGTTTTATGTTTTCACATGGAACTCTCGGGTCAGACCCGAGCAGTACAGATTTTAAAGAGTTCAACTTAGGTTTCAAAGACTGGTGAAGCTGTGGATCTGAAGAAGTGTGCGCTCTAATTTTAGACCAGTAAATATAATTTTCTCATTTTTAAAACTGTATTTTCAATTCCGCTGTATACAAATATCTTGTATTCAAAATTCTGATTAATAAATAAAAGTTTATTTCGTTGTTCAAAATTGTGTTCTTTATTTAAACTGTGTTGATTCTGTTATTATAAACTCTAAAAGCTAAATAACGATCCGTCAATTTGAGCATTTTAAGTTGGTTCAATTACCAATTTGAAGCGGTCAAAATGGCGGGACGTTACGCATTATAAGTCGAGGAATAAAGCGCCTTTAGTTTCGTTCAGTCCTAGAACAAACTTGTATGGATGTGTGTCTAACATTGTATTTTATAATGTATTAATTGGTCTTTACTAAACATATCTCTGTTTGGTGGCCGGGAATTTATTCTCTTAGCTTAACACCCTTCTTTGAATCATACGAGCTCAAAGGTGATATAGTTAGTAATTATCAGTTGTATGTTATGAAATGACAATGTGGCATGCAAAGTGTTAAGAGCTGCAGATGATCAAAGCATGACTTAGTTAAAGCGTAGCTTTGTGTTTAACGAGACCTCAAGCCTCACTACCCGTAACAACCTAAAATAGGATTAGTGTAGCAAGGATATGCGAGTCATTCCCATTAGGATATGGTCATTCCCTTCTTGATAAAAAGTCGTATCATGGTATGGAGCCCATATATTGTATATATGTGGATGATGGAAACGAGCGCTCGGTTAAAGGCGTTTATGACCGAGGAATGTCAAATTCTGCTGCCATCTAGCTGGTTACCATATAGAGGTGGTCCGACTTTGTGTATCAAATAAATCTTGAGGTGTTTTCTCAAGGGTGCATCCCTCTTGAGGTGTTACCATCAGATTAAGGAAGATCATTTTCCTTGGTTATTGTTGGCATACAATATCCGATACGAACCTATGGTTTTAAAAATTAAAGGTACAATAGCCATCTAAATTTAATCAATGTAACAATTCCGGATAATTCAAATAAATTTATTTGAAAATGTTTTTGAAAGAATGTCATTAAGAATGATATATATGGTTTTGATAAAGTAAGTATTCTGGTTATCATAAGGGAAAAACTCATTCAGCATTTGCAGCATTGCCTTATGAGGTACCTTTCTTTTGTTTTCTAAACAACTATTTTAAGTTTCTCACATCAGTCGCATGGCTGACTCGGATTTTAATGTTTTTCCTTTTAAAATCTAGGTGCCCTTATTTTCCACACGGGCAGCTTAGTGGTCAGGTAGCTTAGTACTTGGAGCTATGTTTTGGAGCTGCTTTGGAGCACCTTTTTTTTAGGGGGGTAGGGGTAAGCTGGGAGTCGAAGAAGAAGCTTTTTGGATTTTCTCTTTGTTGTCTTATTTAGTTTCCATTGAGTCTTTTGTATTAATCTTATATTTCTGATGTATAATATCTATATGATGTAAATTATTAATGTAGTAATAAAAATATCATCTTATTTATGTTTTAATGTGTTATTACCCTAGACAATCTACCTTCCCCGCACTTGGGTTTTGGCACGTGAATGTCTTAGATGCATTATTGTTGATTCTCGAAGGTCAACAAGGCGAATCATCACAATTAGAGTAGTAATTAGTTCTTTGTAAATATTCGAATGGTATTGGAATTGTTTAAAAGAGATAAATAGAGTAAACAATATAGATTGAAACAAATAAATTATTTTAAAAATAAATGACAAATACAAAACGATATTGAGATTATTGTATTAATGCAAAAGTTGAAAGATTGTTGATTTTGATAAATATGCAAGAGTAATAATTTTTAAAGATTTTGTTAGTTAAAATTATTAGGTAATTGACAACTTTCGGAATTTTATTTTTAAAAAAATAAGTTTGAATATTTAAGTTTTTTTACCATTTATTATAAAAATAATTAAAGGATATTTATGAAATGATGTTTGAAAAATATATTTCTAAAAATATAGATTTATTGAAGTTTAATAGTTACTGTATATAAAATGATATTTCAAAGTAATGGCAAAGTACATGCAAATTATTTTATTTGAATATTCTCAACTATAGGAACCAATTGTGACGACCCGGAAATCTCAGCTTTCGAAAATCAGCATTTGACACAACTCAAGCATCAAATGTCGAAGATTCAAACGCTGGATTCCTGATTGTCTAGGGTTATAACACATAAGAAATAATCACAATGGAATAAAACAACTTCCTATTAACATAATATGATATACATCAGAGTAACATCAACCACGACACCAAAATAATGTACATATCCAGATACATGAACTACTAGATACAAAAGTAATAGTGAAAAATAAACTAAAGAGAGTGAATCCAAAACATGCTCCATCTTCACCTCAAAGATCCAAAAGATACTCCGCAAAAGATGCTCCAAAATATATTTGTTATGTGCATTTAAAACTCGCAATGATTTTTGAAAATGAAGCTACCATATGGTCTCTCGGCACACATACCATGCAAATGTAGACTTGGGAAAGGTTTCTCCTTATGATAGCCAAAAACGCTTGAAACGAAAAAATAATTTGATATTATATTTAGTTTCTAAATGTGGAAATCACTTTCGCAAATAAATGTATCAATCCTAGCTGGCACAGGTACCGTATATTATGTTAACATATAGGTTTACAATTAAAATCATAAAACTCATAGTGAAAATGGATTTCTAACAAAATATCGATCTAAGAAACTTCCTTACCAAATTCGGACACCTCTAGAGGGATGCCTCGATAATCAACACAAGACCGGGATCTCCTTACTTGGTCACACCTGAGTATATCACCTTCCAATCGTTACCAACCTTAAATCGGACCCCGCAACAATAACAACCACAAAAAATAGAAGTCGCTACAAGAGTAATACTTGGGCTTCATACCATGGTACACTTTTCTATCTAGAAAGAGATGATAACCCATAACATTGCTGCTTCTTTCCTGGTTTGGTCATTTACCGGGGTGTGAGGCTTGTCGAAGTCTTGTTACACAAAGCTATGCTCCCTAAGCCATGATTTGATCATCTAGCTGATCACTTAGTTTGCCACATTGTGATTTCATAACATACAATTGATAATCACTAACCATAACACCTTTGAGCTCGAACATCTCAAAGAAGGGTATTAAGCGAAGAGAATAAATTCTCAGGCACCAACATAAGTATGTTCAGCAAAGATCAATTACATGCTAAAAAATACAATGTCAGACACACATCCATACAAGTACGTTCTAGGTTTGAACGAAACCGAAGACACCTTATTCTTCGTCTAATAAAGGAGAGAGGTCCTTGCAATTCGAAAATTCTTCAAGTACGTTCGGATGTTCCGTAACAATAAGCATCTCAATACTAGAGCAACCCAGTGTAGAGAAAATAAGTAGGAAAATCCTTTTGATGTAAAGAATCTTGTTCTTCAACATCATCTTTGGATATCTTTCATAACATTTTATTCTTATTTGGAATGGTCTTTGGACAGGAGTCCGATCCTGGACTTTCCAAATAACAATTGCTCTTTAAAACATATGAATATGTAAGTCTTTGATTAAATTTCAACTTAAACTTCCATTAATATACTTTAATATTTATTCGAAAACATTCCTTAAGGATTAGAAGATAATTATTAAGTTTAAACCCTTTTAAAAATCTATATTGGATAATAGAGTTAAAAAGTGTCACTAAGCATTCAATTTTACTTATTTTGCTTAAACAACTTTAAATCTTCATAATTTTAATCCAAACTACTTCGAAACTATTTATTATCATTAATTACATTTTCCCCTATTTTTAATAATTTTTAAATAGCCATTTTAATCGGTTTCTAAATTTGCCCACTAAACTGCACTTATAACGACTTTTTCAAAAACGGTTTTACACATAACTTGAAATCTATATATTAAAATTTGAAAATTCCTTTTCCATTTGAAAACTATTATCTTTAGGAAGAAAACATTTTTCCTTTCAAAGAAATCCGAATTAAATTGCTCCTGTTACAAGCGTTTAAAGTTTATAATTGAAATTCGCGGACTACCACAACTTGACTAGTCCTATTCAGACTATATTATAATTCTGTATTAAAATTAATCTAATTTACCTTGAAATTGTTTACAATTCATTTTAAAACATATATGTACTTATTTGAAAATAATGTTTACCATTTAACTTTAAAATTCAATTATTCATATTATATGAGTATTATTTTATTATTAAAATAATATTATTTTTCAAAATTTATCCTTTTAAACCAATTTTTTTGTAAAACCCTTTTAAATATTATATAAAATTTTGTTAATAATAAAATTTAGTTTTCCACTTTATTTATATATCAAACTAAACTTCACTTTGTAAAGTTACTATTCATATTTAATTTTTAAATTTGAACATGCCATTTATACTTAAAATCCTTCTCAATTTATTTTCTACCTTTATAAAAGTTTTTCATATATATCTGAATTTCATTTCCAAATGATTTTAGATTTAAAATTCCAACTTTTATTTTTATCCATTATATAATGAATAAAATACTCATTTATATTATCAAAAATTTATTCAATACCCATATATCCCTATATACATGGTGTAACCTGTGTAGTGTACATATTACCACTACTGATAGCCATATCAATATCCATACCCATATCCATAACATCCATTCATCCATCCATCACACACATATTTCACAATAATACACGTATTGTCAATAATGCTTATACTTAAAATTAGTAGTCAATTAACCCAAACTTTGACAACCATTATCATAACATCCAATATTAACAAATATAAATATTGAGTTTCTCACCTTTAGATCCTACTATATAGGATCTAAATTAACCCTAGAGGGGGAGGGGGGTGAATAGTGTTTGTTGCAGTTTCCAGGAATATAAAAATTATCATAGCATAGATCGCAGAAGAATAAATAAGTTCAGGAAATAAATGATACAGATTTTATCCAGCTTCGGCAAACCCCTGCCTAATGCTGCATTCCCCAAGGTTTCTATTAGAATTAAAACAATCTCTACGGTTACAATTCCTTGTAAACTCGCGACACTCGCTCCCAACTGTTCTAATCCTACAATCAAAACCTTGTACTGATCTCGAACCTTGAGATCAGATTTTTCCCTAACTATAAATCCTATAGTTAGACACCTAGTTTACAGAAAACTAGAAAAATGAACAAGATTTAAAAACAACTTAAAAACAAACAGAAAGGACAAAATCCTAAATCCCCAAAATAAACAAACTAACAAATTGACCCTTTTATTATTTTCTTGGACACTTTGTAAATATAGCTTCCTCCTTTTTCTCTTTGATGGACAAACTAGGGTTTGTCTTTCAAATCGCAACACCTGGAATTTTGATGTAATTTGATCTACGATTGCTTGGATGGATTGCTTGCTCTTGGTTGACCGATTTGGCCTCTTTGAGATCGAAACCCTTGGAAGTAACTCTGGTTTGTTTTCTCTATGCTTGTATGATTTGTTTGTTTCTGATGATTTCCAGTGATGACGTATTTATAGGGTTTTGAACCCATGATTCTCTCTGATTTCGCATGTAGATATAGTCTTGATATTGTGTGATTGATGTTTGGTTTCCACGGCTTTGAATTGCAATGTATATATGGAAATTATTAATTGAGATTCTTGCCCAAAAAAATGTTTGTTGATTCCTGGAAACATTGTGGTTTTCTTACCTAAAAACGGACTTGCGATTTTCTGAAAAGTACATGAAATTGTGAATTCATTCTTTACCAATATGAATAGAGTTAAATGCCAGATGATTTCTTGCGTGGTGCTTGATTGTTGAATTCTTCATAGTTTCCTAGAAACAAAAACTTGTGCCAATTTTAATAGCTTTCAATTATGGAAACATTGAAATTTATCTTGCCAAATATGTCATGCTATATTGGGAATATTTCCTTTGGTATTTAATATAGTGCATGTGCTCTAGCATCAATGTTATTATGAATGTTTGCACCATTTTATTTTGTACTTCAAAACTGCTCATCGCTTTGACCTTATTTGCCATGTATGACCTTGCATGATGTACTCAATTATTTTTTGTGTTCACTTCCTTGTGACTTTTCAAACTTCCTAGTTTTGTATCATTTCTCTGTGCATGTTGAATTAACGAAGCTTGTTGCTTGTACACATTTGTTGTGCTACATGTATATGATGCATCATGTATATGTCTAGAGCCCATGTATATGAGCCAATTTGCTTATTGGGTTGTAATAGTGCACATTCCATTGTACACTCTATTGCCACTTCTCTGTTGCTCCATTGTTACAACACATGAACAAAAATTGTGCATGTATTTGGTCATTTTAGGCTGCTGTACATTTGGTTCAATTATATTCTTGCACCCTTTATTGTTTCTCGAATCATGTTCATTAATGCTTGACTTGATCTTGATCAAAACATGTTTCATGTATTCTTGATGCTATGGCCATTTATTTGTTGTTGTTACTTGGCATTTCTATTTGACCTGAAAGCTTTGGTTGACCCTATTTTTGCTGTCTGAACCTTGAGTATTAATTGCATCACTTTTCATGACTTGATTCATGCTTGTAGACTTGTTATATTTAGTTGTCTTCTGCTCTGGTTTGACCATATGGGTTTTAGCACATATACTTGTACATTCAAAATTTCTTTGCTTTCTTATCTGCTATTTTTTGTCATGAGTGCATGACATCCCTCTGTTCTTATTTGCATGTACTTGGCTTAAGCTGATTTGAAATGTTCTTTTGTATTCTGAAATGCATTGATGTGTGATGCCACTTGATTCTTTTCTTGTGCATCCATTGGTTTCGCCTGATCATGTTGGTTTTCCTTTGCCATTTCTCTCGACCGGAACCAGTTTGCATTTGAGTTGCATAATGTGTTTGTCCAGTCTTTAAACCCATGTTCTTGTTTGTGCTTGTGCACATCATTTGCTGGTTTGCTTGGTACACTTGACATGTATGTTGCCCCTGTTCTTTGATTACTCCGTCCATTACTATATGCATACTGAAACTAGACTTGTACATTTGATTTGGTCACTAGCTTGGCTTGATCATCTTTGTTTTGGCCTTGAAATTGTTGCATACTTGAACTCGATCATGCCATGTCACTTACTTCATATTTGCTGGTCCATTGTGTAAATTTTTCCATGCAACACTGATCATTTCATACATGCTGCAATACCTTTTGTATTTGGGGCTATAATGATTTGCATGTCGAACCTATTCACCTGCACATTATCAATATATATGTGTATAAACTTTCGTATGTATGTGAAATACCCCACCCTCCATTAAGGTCACTCACAAGGGACTGCCTTAACTTTGGTGGGGGTTTGTAAGTAAAAGTCATAGATAAAACACAAGACATATATAAACACACATATATAAGCAGCGGAAATAAACCGACTTTTATTTCATAAAATACTTGTTCATACAAACCATTTCCATAATTGTCTTATAACAACTTCCAAAACATTACAACATCATTTCTGTCTTGGTTATCAAATAAAGAAGCATAAAACATGATTAAAACTGCATAAATCCCCATGATTGTGTCCAACCACCATAGCCAAGGAGAGAGAATCCAAACCGTACATCTACTATCTTGAAGTCTTGCAAAGAGTCTGACTAAGCTGAGTTGTTTCCTCCCTGTGGACCTAGGGGGGGGGGGCGGAAGAAAAGAAGACGAAAGAAAATAGGGTCAGACTTAAAGCCTGGTAAGTCTAGTGACTCTTCAGTATGAGAATAAGAATAAGGGCATGATAAATATAAACTGGAAATAGGAGAGTGTCATAAACTTAAGACAAAGCAGTTTGAATCGAATATAGTATCGCACCCCGTACTATATCTCTGCACCTACTTGTATTGTCTTAACTGGCACCCCATGCCGGAGGTAAAGTGATCCCCTTTTTCTAAAGATCGACTCCTACTCGCATAATCATCTGTGTCTTACGGGCCCCAAAGATTGTAGATACCTATGCTGGCCCCACCATGGGGTGTATCAAGTCCCATGGTGGCGACCCAACACAAAACTAGAAATGCATAGGTTATACTACTGGTGCTCTTAGTGCCCTATTTGTCTGCTCCAAAGTGTGTGCATGCCCGCACTCCGTTAGAACCTACTTTGTTGCACCCACCGCCGTCGCTTTTGACCGCTTACAATCAGCCCAGTAATCGTGCCCCACCCTGCCTAGTTTCAGGGTAGCATGATACCTAATTGGGTTACTACTGAAATGGGTCCCTGTTACTAGGGTTTTCTAGTCAAACATGTTAAGTGGTTAAGTGTCTGTATTTACCTTATCCCACTCATCAGTTTAATTAACATGTTGAATTGGTTAAGTGTTTTAGTTAACTTAACCCTACCATCCTGACAGTCTGTCCTTAGCTTCTTAAAGCACCGACCACTCACATTAGACAGATATTGTTACGGTTACTGGATGTGTCGGTCGGTTCCGGGCAGATTTACACCGTAACTCAGTCTAACCTCGGGTCCTTGTTGGGCTCCTTGCTTAACCACCCACATTGGATAGGTATTGTTGTGACTACTGGACAGCCGGGCGGGTTCGGGCAGGTTTACAACATAACTCAATCCAACCTCGTGTTAAGCATATTCATATTTTCTAAATTTACATATTTGTCTTTAATACTTAATATATGTAAATTTAATGTTATGGCCCACTTTCCAAGTTCATCCTTTTTGGTGTAAGAATTTATACCATTTAAAATGCCACCAATTTTGGCATGTGACAAACATGCCAATTTCATATATTTTTATGTCAAGTTTTCTAATATTCCCAACGTTACCCCGTTTAAATATTAGGCTAACAGTCTTAGCCTAATATTCGTTCGCACTGTTTTTAACATATAATATTAGGCTAAAAACTTAGCCTAATTTAGCGCATACAAATTTGACATAAGGGAATTCATAAACATGATGACATAGGTGTAAACTTTGCATTCTTGGCATAGTCAATATGAACATCATAGGTGTGCACTTGCAAAATAGTCAACATGAATGTGAACTTGCAACATAGCCTAAATCAACGTATATGTGAACTTGCAACATAGCCTAAATCAACGTATATGATTTAGATAACATAAGCCTAAACTTGTTTTTGGATCTAGGCATAACATCGAGCATAACTAGCATATGATAATTTCATAATTTTATAACAAGGGTGTGAACTAGATCCAAATCGTATATCTAATTACAACATGAAACACATATTAAGGTGGATCTTGACATGGATCCAATTAACTTGCCACTTCTTACAAACATACTTGAATGTATGTGAACATAATCGATTAAGCATAAAGGTTCTGGCATATATATCAATGAAATCTTAATCACATACAACCTATATAATTAAATAAACATATAGGTGTCGATTGTAACATGAACTATACAACTTGCATGTGATTCTAAATATACAATAGGATCAAGATAAACTCAATTATGCCACAAACACCACAATTTCACAATCATTACATCGCATATGAATCAATATCGTTGTTATACAATAACACAATTTCACTTCCAATTTACATCGAATCAAGACTTAATTTTATTCACATCGGAAGAATCACTATACTTACAACGAACGCAGAACTTCAATTCTGGATTCTGACTTCTGAATTTGAATTGCTTTCCTTTGGGAAGACTAACGTTGTTATGATTCGTGTTTTAACTTTGATTTTGGCTCGTCACTAAGATTTTCTACAAGTGGAGGCTCCTCCTAATTTTCTTCCGACAGCATGGCGGCTCCGTCTCTAATTTCTTATGTGAATTTAGGTTGGAGTCTTAAGTTGTTTATATAGAGTTTCAGATTGATTTGAGCCGTCAGATGATCATAGACGAATCTAGACCATTCACTTCGAATGGAGCCAACCAAAATGCGACATGTCAGCTCTAGTGACACAACCAAGCCTCAAAATTCGACCAGAACCCGATCAGGCCAGCCACGGCCAAACCAGGTCGACCCCTAGATCAATCCCCGGGTCGACCCTATGGTCGACCTGGTCACCCAGGTCGACCCCCTAGTCGACCTCCAGGTCGACCTCGTGCCTTGGCAGGAATTTTCCTGTCCAGCCCGGTTTGGGTCTGAATTCGAAATTTGAACTTCGTTTTCAGCCGTTTGAATTTTAATTTGAATTCTGAAACTTCCGGAGGTCATAACTCCTTCATACGGAGTCCGATTCACGCAAACTCGGACCCTGTCTCAACCAGAATTCCGAGACGAACGCAAGGCGTAACCCGTTTCCCTTAATTCTTTCACTAAGGATTAATTATACTTTAATTTGTTAATATACGGTTAACAGAAAATTCGGGGTGTTACATTCTCCCCTCCTTAAAGGATTTCGTCCCCGAAATCTTCAAGTCTAGGAGAACGTAAGTCCTAACATCCAATCGTCCTTCTACTCAACCAACAAACACAAGCGTCCATTGTCCTTAAAAGATTTCTAATGCTTTATGATTATATGCGCAGTGTGTGTACATGTCCTTATCTAATGCAAAAATCAGGCGGTCTACTGATTCAGTTGACCTCTTAATGCAAATCATGTTAGTGCCATGAATCCATTATGTATGCAAAATTTTCCCTATTCATAATTCTACATGAGTGCACAACCATTCACATAAATACGACATTCATATATCAACATATAAATTTTCAACCACATACAAATATGAATACACATATGCATATGCAATTATGAAGTGACTGAGCCAATCTAAAAGCTAGGTTGTGTGTGTATATGCATCCACGAGCAACCACTAGCACCACTTGCAGCCATCAACCATAACATGTTTCAAATACATGTTTACATCCAAAGGTGTTTCTACCTAAGGATAAAGGATAATATCGAGGAGATCATACCTAAAAAGATAGATATAAGCACAACTTAAGGAAAAAGAAAGGTCAAAGATGTACCCTCGAAAAGAAAAGGGTAGGCCGCACGTATTCTCTCTTCAGTTTCCCAAGTTGCATCTTCCTTGGCGTCGCTCCACTGAACTTTAACAAGTTTGACTTCACAGTTGCGTAGATTTTTCATTTTAGTTCCTACAATTCGAGTTGGAACTCTTCTTACAGTTGCTTCGCGTTCCACTTCGGCTTCTTCTAGAATGTTTGGATCCACCACTTCCGCAGATTCATGTAGACACTTTCGGAGATGAGAAACGTGAAAGACGTTGTGAATTCCAGCCAATCTTTCAGGCAGCTCTACTCTATAAGCTATTTTCCCAATCTTCTCGATGATAGGGAACGGTCCTACAAATCTTGGTGCTAGTTTTCTTGTGGATCCAAAGCGAATGACGTTCCTTAAAGGGGATACCTTAAGGAAAACCCTGTCCCCAAACTCAAACTCAAGGTCGGTCCTTCTTTTGTCGGCGTAGGATTTCTGTCTGTCTTGGGCTGTCTTCATTCTCCTTCGTATCAAGTCCACTTTTTCTGAAGTCTCTCGAATCATGTCTGGCCCAAGTATAATCTTGTCAGTAGACTCCCACCAACAAGTTGGTGATTGGCACGGTCTTCCATATAGAGCTTCGAAGGGCGCCATACTGATAGTGGCTTGGTAGCTGTTGTTGTAGGCGAATTCCACTAGAGGAAGGTGATCCTCCTATGTCCCTCCGAAGTCAAGAACGCATAGTCTCAAAAGATCTTCCAATACATATTCACCCTTTCTATCTGGCCATCAGTTTGGGGGTGATGGGCCGTGCTCAAGCATAACTGTGTGCCTACAGCTTCTTGCAGACTCCGCCAAAATTCACTCATAAAGATGGGATCTCTGTCACTCACTATACTGGAGGGTATTCCATGGAGTCGAACTATTTCCTTGAGATAAAGAGAAGCTAGAGACGAGGCAGTCCTTCTAATCTTGATAGGTAAAAAGTGGGTGCTTTCAGTAAGCCTGTCCACTGTTACCCAAATGCTAGTATTGCCTCTTCTTGACCTAGGCAACCCGTCAATGAAGTCCATTGAAATGCTATCCCACTTCCATTGCGGGACTTCTAGAGGATGAAGCAGTCCTCCAGGCTTCTTTTATTCCGCCTTGACATGTTGGCATGTCACGCATGTAGAAACGAAATTTGCCACGTCCTTCTTCATGCCACTCCAATAGAAGACTCTTTTTACGTCCTTGTACATTTTGTCCCCACCTAGATGTATTATCATCTAGGAATGATGTGCTTCCTCGAGAAACTTCTTTACTAAATCCCTAGCTTGTGGGACGCATAGCCTTCCATCCCGTCTCAGCCAACCTTTATCATCGATGGAGTACCTATTGAGGTGACTGGAAGTTTCACCCCTAATTAGCTTATCAATCACATCCACAAGATGAGGGTCTTCGCGTTGTGCGGCCCCTATTGAGTCTAAAAGAGTGGGCCGTACTTCTAGGGATGCCAATAAACCAGGTACGAAATAGAGGATGCCCTAAAGTCAAAACTGGCTATATACTCCAAGCTTTGCCTTTCCACAAAGAGAGGGCTTAAGGTCAGTTTCTTTCGGCTCAACGCGTCTGCTACTATGTTGCCTTTGCCAGGAGTATAGGAAATTTCAAAATCATACGAGGCAAGGAATTCCATCCATCTTTGCTGCCTTAAGTTAAGATCTTTCTACGAGAAGAGATATTTCAACGATTTATGGTCAGTATATAATTCGAATTTCTCACCTAGGAGATAATGGCGTGCCAAGACTTAAGCGCAAAGACAATGGTGGCCAACTCAAGATCGTGGGTTGGGTAGTTCTTTTCATGCACTTTCAGTTATCTTCCACCATAAGCTACTACCCTCCCTTCCTACATTAGAACAGCGCCTAGTCCCGTACCACAAGCATCAGTGTATACGGTGAACATCTTGCTTCCATCTGGCAAAGTCAGAACTGGGGCTGTTGTAAGAGCCCTTTTAAATCATTGGAAAGCAAACTCGCAATCCAAATCCCAAGTGAACGCCAGATTCTTCTTTGTTAGCTTTGTGAGTGGAGCTGAGATTTTTGCGAAATCCCTAATGAACTTTTGGTAAAAACCTGCTAACCCAAGAAAGCTTCGGACTTCGGTTGCATTTCTCAGTGTCTTCCAATCTTGCATTGCTACCACTTTCGCGGGGTCCATGGCTAACCCTTCTTTAGACAATATATGTCCAAGAAATCTAACCTCTTCTCTCCAAAAGTGGCATTTGGAGAATTTGGCTTTTAGCTGATGTGCACGGAGAGTATCCATGATTTCTTTTAGATGTCGAGCATGCTCTTCCTCATTCTTTGAGAAGATCAAAATATCATCTATGAAGACCACCATGAACTTATTGAGGAATTCTCTGAACACCCCGCTAATTAGGTCCACAAAATAAGCTGGTGCGTTTGTCAAGCCGAAAGGCATGACAAGCTACTCGTAGAAACCGTCTGGGGTTCTGAACGCTGTTTTATCAATACTATCTTCAACTACCCTTAGCTGATGGAATCCAGTAGCTAGATCAAGTTGGGAGAAGAACGACGCATCTACAAGCTGATCAAACAAATCGTCTATTCTGGGAAGCGGGTGTCTATTCTTTTTTGTCAGCTTGTTTAGCTCCTTATAGTCCACACAAAGACGTAGTGAACCATCTGCTTTGGTGGCGAACATCACTGGAGCACCCCATTCCGAGATACTTCTCCTTATAAACCCCTTCACGAGAAGCTCCTTAACTTGCTTACTGATCTCCTTTCTCTCCTTTGGAGCCATGTGTCTAACAGGCAGAGCTACAGGATTTGCATTATCAACAAGATATATGCGGAAGTCTATTTCCCGCTTCGGAGGTAAGCCTTTCACCTCTTCAAAGACATCCGGATATTCCCGGACTACTCTAACTGACTGCAAATTCTCAACAGAAGCGTCAAGCGACTCTAGATAACTAAGCATAACAGCATTCAATGGATTACAAGAAATTTCTAGAGTGTTACCGAGCTGAGTCAAGAGCCTAACCACTCTTTTCTCACAATCAAGAATGGCACTATTACTGGATAACCAGTCCATGCCTAAGATTAGTCCATATCCTGAGAAGCCCAAAACAAAGGCATTACATCTAAATTCAACACTTAAAATAGAGATTTTCAAATCCAAGCAAACTATCGACAAATAAGCCGAGCCCCTAATTGGATTCGAAACAACCAAGGGATCTTCTACCATACTAGTGTTTAGGAGCAGAGATTCTACTAAAGTAGATGAAATAAAGGAGTGTGATGCATAGAATCAAAGAGAGTGCGAACTGGATGATCATATAGATAAACTAAGCTTTCTACAGAAATATTTCTACCTCGTTCCTGTGGAGGTGTTGTCAGCGCGTGAACCTGTCCTCCCGAGGTGGATCCAGTCCTCTGTCCCTGCCCCCGCTTCTTTGGGCAGTCCTTAGCCAAGTGTCCAGTCTCTCCAAAATGGAAACAACCCCCATTCATCTTTGCCTTCTTCTTCCTATAGTCTTTTGCTATATGTCCCACAATGCCACAGAAATTGCACTTTCTCTTTTCACGGGATTTGTTGTTCTTCCCGCCTTTCTTGAAGTCTGTCTTCTTCGCCTGTAAACCTTCTTTCTTTTCTTGAGGCACTTCCACCTTCGCCTCCTTTTTGCCTTTGTCCTCCTCTTGTAGCTGCTCCATGTCCATCAAGCTTTCATAGGTCGCTCCCATGGGTATATGGGTCATTACAAGGCTGTGTCGAGGTTCATTCAGACCTCTAACGTAGCAAAGGGCCTTCTTGTGTTGGGTGTTTACCAAATCCAGCCCAAATCTGGCCAGTTGGTTAAACTGATTCACATACTCCTTGATTGTCATATTTTCTTGTTTCAAAGTTAGGAACTTCTCCATTTGCAGGCTTCTTTCAGCTTGGGAGAGGAATTTCATCTCAAACCGCATCCTAAAATCTTCCCAAGTCTCCACTGGCCTTTCAGCATGGGTAACTTCCCACCAATATGAAGCTTCATCTTTCAGCAACCACACTGCTAGCTGTATCTTTTGCCTGTCGTCAACTTCGAAGATGATGAACAAGTCCTCGGTCTCCTTCAGCCAGTTCCTTGCTACTACAAAGGATTCAGTTCCATAAAGTCCTTTCCACCCATAGCTTTGAAGTCTCTACATATCTTAGCGAAAGTATTTCCACGAGGAGGAGGAGGAGGAGGTGGAGGAACCGCTGCCACTGTTAGAGGAGGGAAGTCTGCTGGGCCCGCATCATTGGCCCTAACCTCTAGGTACCTTCGGAACTAACCGGGTATCGGTACTCCTTCTGGAAGGTTAAGGTCTCCAGACATGCTGGAACAAAAAGGAAAGTATTCAAGACAAAGGATAGAGAGAGATAGTGCGTATGGATTTGGGGAATTTATGCCTTTTGAAAACAAGACTTTTTCTTGAAAAAGAATGCTTCTTTAAACTTCTTTTGAAAATAGTTTCAAAAACATTTATCTAGTCTGGTAAATCTATGCTCTAATGCTAAGTGAAACACCCCACCCTCCATTAAGGTCACTCACATGGGACTGCCTTAACTTTGTTGGAGGTTTGTAAGTAAAAGTCACAGATAAAACACAAGACAGATATAAACACATATATATAAGCAACGGAAACAAACCAACTTTTATTTCATAAAATACTTGTTCATACAAACCATTTCCATAATTGTCTCATAACAACTTCCAAAACATTACAACATCATTTCTGTCTTGGTTATTAAACAAAGAAGCATAAAACATGATTAAAACTGCATAAATCCCCATGATTGTGTCCAACCGCCATAACAAAGGAGAGAGAATCCAAACCGTACATCTACTATCTTGAAGTCTTGCAAAGAGTCTAACTAAGCTGAGTTGTTTCCTCCCTGTGGACCTGGAAGGGGGGCGGAACGGAAGAAAAGAAGACGAAAGAAAATAGGGTCAGACATAAAGCCTGGTAAGTCTAGTGACTCTTCAATGTGAGAATAAGAATAAGGGCATGATAAGTATAAACTGGAAATAGGAGAATGTCATAAACTTAAGACAAAGCAGTTTGAATCGAATATACTATTGCACCCCATACTATATCTCTGCACCTACTTGTATTGCCTTAACTGGAACACCATGCTGGAGGTAAAGTGATCCCCTTTTTCTAAAGATCGGCTCCTACTCGCATAATCATCTGTGTCTTATGCCCCCCAAAGATTGTAGATACCTATGCTGGCTCCACCATAGGGTATATCAAGTCCCATGGTGGCGACCCGACACAAAACTAGAAATGCATAGGTTATACTACTGGTTCCCCCAGTGCCCTGTTTGTCTGCTCCGAAGTGTGTGCACCCCAGCACTCCGTTAGAACCCACACTGTTGCACCCACCGCCATCGCTTTTGACCGCTTACAATCAGCTCAGTAATCGTGCCCCACCCTGCCTAGTTTCAGGGTACCATGATACCTAATTGGGTTAATGCTGAAATGGATCCCTGTTACTAGGGTTTTCTAGTCAAACATGTTAAGTGGTTAAGTGTCTGTATTTACCTAAACCCACTCATCAGTTTAATTAACATGTTGAATTGGTTAAGTGTTTTAGTTAACTTAACCCTACCATCCTGACAGACTGTCCTTAGTTTCTTAAAGCACCGACCACTCACATTAGACAGATATTGTTACGGTTACTTGATGTGCCGGTCGGTTCCGGGCAGATTTACACCATAACTCAGTCTAACCTCGGGTCCTTGTTGGGCTCCATGCTTAACCACCCACATCGGATAGGTATTGTTGTGACTACTGGACAGCCGGGCGGGTCCGGGTAGGTTTACATCATAACTCAATCCAACCTCGTGTTAAGAATATTCTTATTTTCTAAATTTACATATTTGTCTTTATTACTTAATATATGTAAATTTAATGTTATGGCCCACTTTCCAAGTTCATCCTTTTTGGTATAAGAATTTATACCGTTTAAAATGCCACCAATTTTGGCATGTGACAAACATGCCAATTTCATATATTTTTATGTCAAGTTTTCTTATATTCCCAACGTTACCCCATTTAAATATTAGGCTAACAGTCTTAGCCTAATTTTCGTTCACACAGTTTTTAACATATAATATTAGGATAAAAACTTAGCCTAATTTAGCGCATACAAATTTGACATAAGGGAATTCATAAACATGAACATGACATAGGTGTAAACTTGGCATTTTTGGCATAGTCAATATGAACATCATAGGTGTGAACTTGCAAAATAGTCAACATGAATGTGAACTTGCAACATAGCCTAAATCAACGTATATATGAACTTGCAACATAGCCTAAATCAACGTATATGATTTAGATAACATAAGCCTAAACTTTTTTTTGGATCTAGGCATAACATCGAGCATAACTAGCATATGACAGGGATATGATAATTTCATAATTTTATAACAAGGGTGTGAACTAGATCCAAATCGTATATCTAATTACAACATGAAACACATATTAAGGTGGATCTTGACATGGATCCAATTAACTTGCCACTTTCTTGCAAACATACTTGCATGTATGTGAACATAATCGATTAAGCATAAAGGTTCTAGCATATATATATATATCCATGAAATCTTAATCACACACAACCTATATAATTACATAAACATATAGGTGCCGATTACAACATGAACTATACAACTTGCATGTGATTCTACATATACAATATGATCAACATAAACTCAATTATTCCACAAACATCACAATATCACAATCATTACATCGCATATGAATAAATATCGTTGTTATACAATAACATAATTTCACTTCCAATTTACATCGAATCAAGACTTAATTTTATTCACATTAGAAGAATCACTATACTACGCAGAACTTGAATTCTAGATTCTGAGTTCTGAATTTGAATTGCTTTATTTGGGAAGACTAACGTTGTTATGATTCGTGTTTTAACTTTGATTTTGGCTCGTCACTAAGCTTTTCTACAAGTGGACGCTCCTCCTAATTTTCTCCCGATAGCATGGCGGCTCCGTATCTAATTTCTTATGTGAATTTAGGTTGGAGTCTTAAGTTGTTTACATAGAGTTTCAGATTGATTTGAGCCGTGAGATGATCATAGAAGAATCTAGAACATTCATTTCGAAAGGAGCCAACCAAAATGCGACATGTCAGCCCTAGTGACACAGCTAAGCCTCAAAATTCGACCAGAACCCGATCAGGCCTGCCAGGGCCAAACCAGATCGACTGGGCAGGTCGACCCCCAGGTCGACCCTATGTTCGACCTGGTGCCTGGGAGGAAATTTTCCCTCCCAGCCCAGTTTGGGTCTGAATTCGAAATTTGAACTTCGATTTGAGCCGTTTGAATTTTAATTTGAATTCTGAAACTTCCGGAGGTCATAACTCCTTCATACGGAGTCTGATTCACGCAAACTCAGACCCTATCTCAAGCAGAATTCCGAGACGAACGCAACGGCGTAACCAGTTTCCCTTAATTCTTTCATTAAGGATTAATTATACTTTAATTTGTTAATATACGGTTAACAGAAAATTAGGGGTGTTATAGTTTGTGTATACATGTATAGTGCATGTGCAAGTATATTCTCTATTTACATCAGCAGACCACTATACGATGAGTCGTGGCTAGTCAAGATCACCAGACCACAATTGTGAGTTGAGGCTGGTCTTGATCAGCAGACAACTATAGCTGTGTTGAGGATGATCTGCAGGCACTAATTATATTGTCTACCTTGTGGTATTTACAGTGAATCGCTGTGAATATCACAAGCAGTCTAGACTCAAATAAATGTATACACATATGAGACCAAGTCTAGAAATATGATGAGAAACACACCAAAATTCCGAGGTAAATTTAAAATAATTTATATTCGACTACAGTTGAATCTATTTTTGTTCCAGTTTACCGTGTGTGTTTCTATGACAGGCATGTAGGTGAATAGACTGGATTGGAAGTAGTCTGAAGGCAAGTATGTGTCGGAATGTGTGTCAATGAATGTATATGAGTATTTATGTGTAAACTGAGCAATACCGAATGAAACGACCCGAACTTCCCCGTGAAGGAAAGCACGGATTGAGTTGAGTACACGACACATCGGAACACAGACAGAAGAACATTTCATTGTTAAATACAACAATTCCATCATAATACAAGAATATACTGTGTATGAATAAATATTATACAACAGAAAAATATCAGAGATTTAAATTACATTACATAGCAGTGGAAAATAATACAAAACACAACTGAAAGAGATAAACGCATATAGAGCTATCCGTATATCGTTCCAGCTGTAAACCAAGATCCTGTGAATATAAATCTGCAAAACCAAAACAACTATCTGCCCATGTGGAAAATAGGTTCACCCAGAGTTTAGGTTAAAACAATAAACTCCAGGTCAGTCATGTGACTGGTGTGAGAACTAAAACAGTTATTAAAATTTTACTTTAAAAACGAGTAATTCAAGGAACCACGCTGTATAACACGGAACGGGTTTCCTCCCGAGAATATCAGTGCATAAAACAAATAGCGCAATGCTTTTTGTAAAAATGAAGCTATTATAAGACTCAGGTCCCATCACCCAATGCAACGCAAGCCGGAGGATAGAATTTTACCTTATAATAGCCAAACATGCTTGATACATTTAAAAAAAATCATTTTGATACTATTATAGTGTAAAGTGTATGAAAACAACTTCAAATATAAATATATCAATCATAGACGGCATAGTATCCCATGCTACTATGTCGCCATACTAGGCTCTACAAATAAAACCGAAATGTCACGTAATGGAAATTGGATTTCCGTCATGAGTCGAGGAAAGGGGCAAGCTCCTCACTGCTTCGAGACACTCTAGCAAATGCCACAGGACTACACACTCTGGGTAGCCCGTGGATCTTCAGGGTCGGTCCACACTTATGTTAGTGGATTAGCAATGCCTGAACATGCGTTTCCCGGTCCTATCGGACCTATCTATCGGTTCCGTAGAGACCGATATATCCGAGGCGCCTCGCATTCCAACATCCACAAAGGTATAATAATCAACAATGTCGGGGCTAGTAAAACGCTGACACCACCCATAGATAGAACGTCGTGAACTCCCTGCAGTCCTTATCCCGTTTTTGACTCATACCGAGGTGTGAGGCTCGCGAATTAACGCTATACACAAAGCTACGATGTATTAAATCTGTGCTTTGATCATCTACTGCAAGACTTTGGTTTTCAACAAAAGCCTTGATCATTTGCATCTCAGCGTGCCACACAGGCAATTCATGCCATGCGACTAATATCTATCGATATATAACCTCTGAGCTCGTACGTCTCAGAGAAGGGCGTTAAGTAAGAGAATAAATTCTCCACCACCAAACAGATATATATTTAATAGAAATCAATCAATATAGAACAAAATCCAATATCAGACACACAATCCATTTACAAGTCTGTTCTGGGTCCAAACGAAACCGGAGGAACCTTATTCCTCGCATATCCATCAATCTCCAAGTACGTTTGGACGATCACCAACTGATTCCCTCCTCTTGGGTGTACAGCCCAATCAAGATCATCAGTAATTGTCCAAACGATGTGAAGACCTCCGGTCTTCAACCACCTTCTTCATCGTCGACATATCGTCGAATCAGTTATTCAGAATGGATATAAACCCTGCCTTTCCGAATAACTCGTGTATATAATAAACAAGTGTTATAAAAACACAACATACACCTCATTCCAATTCTGAATATTCTTTTATTTAAATATTCACATCTTTAGGGATTTGTTCCCATTAATTTTATCAAAGATAAATTCTTTAATCTTCCTTTGGATAACATTTCAAACCATATTATGGTTTTCCTAACTAGTCGGGATTAGCGAACCACACCGAAGTAGTTATTTATTTTATTTCCCAATCCCAACCTATTCATCCCATGGAGCAAAACTGTTATTACCCCATAACTAACAACACAGTGTTATCGGTAAATTTAATTACCATTTCCCATTCAAATCTAATTAAAGATTTAACCATCGCTCGGAGCGAAACTGGCGATACTCCATTCTCGATCATTTGCCAAATTTGATAATTTAAATTATCAATTCATATTTCAATCTAATTAAAGATTCATTAAAACTCCACTTAGTTTGAATCTTTCCAAAAATCAATATTAGTGATTATTTAACTTTGGAAACACAAACATGTCGCACCGACAATCTACACCGTACTATTGATTTCTACCGATATATAGCCTCTGAGCTCGTACGTCTCAGAGAAGGGCGTTAACCAAGAGAATAAATTCTCCGCTGCCAAACAGATATATATTTAATAGAGATCAACCATACAGTTCGAAATACAATGACCGACATGTAATCCTGCTTTTTACTGGGTTAAAGAACCAATGTCATTTAAGACATAGTTCACGACAAACCCAACTCACATTCCATTAATTATGGAATTTTTACTGAAAAACAAGTCAATATTTAATCAATATCAATTTCCGTATCCGACTAATAATATAAATGGAATAACGGCAAAGCCTTTTAAATTCCATATGTATTAAAAGTCTTCCTCCACAGAATTTCATTTCGATTATTACCAAATCGAATTCCATTCAATTCCAATCTAATATATTAAATTAGAAAACTTTACTTTGGATAATTCCTGTTAAATTTTAATAAAAAGATTTATAAATTCCAAATCACATTTCACTGTAAATCGGGTTAAAGAACGAATGTCATTAAAAACACAGTTCACAATAAACCCAATTCACATTCCATTTATTTATCGGGTTAAAGAACAAATGTCGTTAAAAACACAGTTCACGATAAACCCAAAAACCAATTTCAATTCAATTCCAATTAAATGTTAAATAATTGGTATACTTCATTAAATCTATACAAATAGATTTAATCATTTCTTAACTGGTTTTAAAAACAGTGTTAATGAAGACACAATTCACGACAAACCCAAATCACATTTGATATTAAATACAAGGCTATGAATAGAAAATATATCGGCTTACATTCAATATCAAATTCTGAAACCAACAAATATCGTATTGGAAATAGCGATATAAAATATATCTTCCAAATTTCCATAAAAATGTCTGTATAATCCCAAATCCAACATCGAAATATTCCGACGATAATTTCGATTCATATCCATTCCAATTCATATATTGAAAATTCTGGTTATTTTTAAAACCATTTCAAATACAATTTATTTAATATAAAAATATTGGCTTAGTTCAAAACTAGTTCATTTTGATAAAAATACATTTTTATCTTTTCAAATATGGAATTTTTCATCCCAATTCTTTCCAAATCATTTATTATGATTTTACACAAATTATTAATATTTTTAATAATTTTATCAAGGCCTGTACAGTCGATTTCCATAAACGGCCATCGAAATGCACTTACAGCGACCTTTTCCAAATTTGATTTGGACATAATTCCAAATCCAACCATTATATTTCTAATTTCTTGTATCCATTAGAAAGCTCTTTTCGATACGAACCCAAAGGTTCCGGTTTTAGGAGAATCCGATGGTCGGATCTCCCATAATGTCCGTTCGAAGTCAATGGTCGAAATTCACGAACTGCTGCGGCGCGGCGCATTCTATTCAGGCCGTTATATATATATATATATATATATATATATATATATATATATATATATATATTGTGACGACCCCAAAACCCCGTATGACGATGTCAAGGGTAATCTTTGGAATACAACACATAAACAGATAATAGCAGAATAGAATTACATTAATACACCAGATAATGTACAAATAATACACTGGATAAACATAATCATCAGAGTTACGCAGTATACAGGATCATACTTAGTACAAATACAGTTCAGCTATACATAAATGTCTGCAGCGGAAAACAAACACAATATGTACAATAGGAGCTGAACAACATAAAAAGAGATAAATGATGGAATCCATCTTCAGCTCCAGCTATCCAGAAAGAGCCTGCTAAAACCTGAATACAAGGCTGCCCGTGTAGAAAGAGGGGCACCCCAATTTGCAAGTGAAACAAACTACGAGTCAGTCATGGGACTGGTATGAGAAATCTACTTAACACATTTATAATATGGCTAATCACAGGACCATGCCACTTTCGCGGAACGGGTTTACTCCATTGGATTGCCAGTGCTTTACAACAAGTAAATCTTTCAAACATCGCAATGCCTTTTTATAAAATGAAGCCATTATAAGACTCAATTCCCATCACACAATGCAACGCAAACCGGAGGATAGAGTTTTTACCTTATAATGGCCAAAATATGCTTGATACGAATAAAACAAAAGAATTTGATATTATTACTAGTGTTTAAATGTTTCAAAAACAATTTCAAATCATAAGTATCAATCATAGACGACATGAGCGTCCCATGCCAGTATGTCGCCAAATATAGGTTTACAATTAAAACCGCGTGATGTCGTATTTGGAAATTGGATTTTCGTCATGAACCAAGGCAAAAGATAGTCCTTACCGAATTCGAGACAATCTAGCCCATATCTTAGGATTAGAACGCATTAACCCTTTGGATCGTCAGGGCCAGTCCACCGATGTGGATTATTATGCCTGAACACTACGTTTCCCCGCCCTTTGGGGGCGTAAATGAGCCAACGAATGACTCTATCGGTCCCGGATCCACCGATATATCCGAGGCGCCTCGCAACAGCAACAACCACACTTGTGAAAGTAATATAAATATCAGCAAGTTTAAGCACTGACACCACCTCTAGCTAGAAGGAAACGCATGCCCTCCCTGATGTCCTCTCCTGTTTTTGGTTCATACCGAGGTGTGAGGCTCGCGAATTCACGTTATACACAAAGCTACGCCATACAGGCGGTGCTTTGATCATCAACCACAAGACTTTGCTTTTCAACAGAAGCTTTGATCACTGCATCTTAGCATGCCACACAGGCAATTCACACCATGCAATTGATGGCTATCAATCGCACAGAATGAATTCCAATGTCAGACACATAGTCCTTTTACAAGTCCGTTCTGGGTCTGAATGAAACCGGAGGCACTATATACCTCGCATACCCATCGATCTCCACGTACGACTGGACGATCACCACTCATTATCCATATTTCGGGATGCCTTCCAATCAGGACATCAGTTATCATCCAACCGAGGTGAAGATCTCTGGTCTTCAATCACCGTCTTCATCATCGATTTCTTATCGTCGATTCAGTTATTCAGAATGGGATAAACCTAGTTTTTCTAAGCAACTCGCGTATATAATAAACAATTGCTACAAAAACACAACATACGCCATATTCCAATTCATCAGTCACTAACCGTAAATTAGTAAGAGAACGATTTCCCAAATGTTAACCCCGAAGGCCAAAACAAACATCAGATCAAAACCCAGGAAACCATTCGACTTAGCTAACCTTCAGTTAGCTTCTAAATTTCACATTCCATATCGTTTATAATATTTTATAACGATTTATCGTTATTTTTATTTATTTAAAAATAGCCAATTTATTCAAACGACGCTTCGGGCCATAACGCGGCCGCGGCGCTGTTTTTCTTTAGATTTGATTTACACATATCTAAAAATCTAACCGTTGGATCCTCATAAATTTTATATCATTAGAAAGATCTTTCGAAACGAATCCAACGGTTCCAGTTTTGGGAAAATCCGACGGTCGGATCTCCCGGTACACTCGTTTGAAGTTTCGATTTCAAAATATGAACTTCAGCATCGTTATTCGATTTAATTCAATTATATATATATATAATCGATTCTGGTGCTGTTTTTCTTCAAATTTGAATTAAACGTTCCAGACAATCCAACCGTTGGATCTTCACAAAGTTGGTGTCTTGGAAATATATTTCCAAAGCGAACCCAACGGTTTCAGTTTCGGGAAAATCCGATGGTCGGATCTCTCGCACCAATCGTTGGAAATCATGGTTTCAAAACACGAAATGCAGCCTCATTATTCGATATATTTTAATTATATATATATATATAAATATAATCGATTCTTCAATTTCAAAATGACATTCTTTTCATACATTTGATAAAAATGATATTTTTATCCAACAGACATTTATTTCAACACTTCACTATTTTTAACAATTCATGTATATAATAGAAATGCGATTTTTATTATAAAACAATTTATTTCAAAACACGACTATCTTATACTGTTTATATAGATGATAAAAATATGATTTTTGTTATAAAACAATTTACTTCAAAACACGACTATTTTATATAGTTCATATAGATGAGAAAAATATGATTTTTATTATAAAAAAATTTATTTCAAAACATGACTATTTATATAGTTCATATAGATGAGAAAAATATGATTTTTTTATAACACAATTTATTTCAAACACGAATACAGTTCAACACATGAATTTCTATTCAACGAATGAATTTCTATACAACACATGAATGTTTTCTACAGTTCGTATATATAAAATAAAAATGTGATTTTTATTGTTAAAACAATTTATTTAAAATACGAATACCGTTCAACATATGAATTTCTATTCAACGAATGAATTTCTATTCAACACATGAATGTTTTCTATAGTTCGTATATATAAAATAAAAATGTGATTTTTATTGTTAAAACAATTTATTTAAAACAAGAATACAATTCAACACATGAATTTCTATTCAACGAATGAATTTCTATTCAACACATGAATGTTTTCTATAGTTCATATATATAAAATAAAAATGTGATTTTTATTGTTAAAACAATTTATTTAAAACACGAATACCATTCAACACATGAATTTCTATTCAACACATGAGTGTTTTCTATAGTTCGTATATATAAAATAAAAATGTGATTTTTATTGTTAAAACAATTTATTTAAAACATGAATGTCATTCAACACATGAATTCTTATTCAACACATGAATTTCTATTCAACACACGAATATAGTTTCAACACATGAAAATAATTCTAACACATGAATATTATTCAAAATTTCGGCAGCATAATGGTAGGGTAGTTAAAACCGGGGTCGTCCCTAGTACGGCTCCTCGCTCTACCTTAAAGCCTCACAGCTTTTGACAATGGGGATTTCACGCATCTAGTTCGCATGCAGGCGGCATGTTTATATTTTTCTTTTCCACAAACTAATCCTATGTGGTTTCAACCAAATAATTATCAACCACAAACGGGTATTTTTCAACCACAATCAATCAATTTCAACCACAAACAATTCTAATCAACCATTAGCTATCTACCAATTTTCACACCAATCACAACCAATAAATATCATCCATGATTTGTGGACGAGGGGCGTATATATATATATATAAGCATATTTCACTTCTATTTCAACACATATATAATTTTTACAACGCATATATAACTTATACATCGAACGTACAACTCATACAACGCTTATACATGAGGTGTACAACGCTTATATAAGTCATACATCGACTATATAATTTATACATCGTCATTTTCCATATCGTTTATAATTCTGAAATCTCACATTGGGTTCCACTCCACCAAAAATAGCAGAAGGCTCAGAAAAATATGCGGTCTCTTCTAGAATTTAGAAGACGTCCACACGAGTCCACTGTCTCTTGTTTCACTGAATTTCTATAAGAAACAAAAAAGATATGATTTTTACAGTGAAATCAAAAACCGTAGCGCTTTAAAGTGCTATTAAATAGTTTAATATAATTTAAACCGTACCTCAGCAGTTTTGTTCGAACCTAGGTCATGGATTTGCGCACAAACGGTAGAGCTTGAGGGCGATCGGCCTATGCCATGCTGTCGGCCTTGGGGAGGTGCACATGCGCCATGGTACGGTGGAGTTCGGTGGCTCCTAGCGGCGGCGACGGCTACTTGAACGACGAAACTTCCCGAGCTCGATTCTCCTTGAATGCTGAATGAAAAAATCCAATCCCTATATAGATTTGAAGCTCTTGTGATGCTCTACAAAAACCCCAATAGGAGCTCTTGATTTTAATGAGTGGTTTGATCGGATTTGAGGGGAGAAGGTAAGAAGCGGCGTCCGTCGTTTATCGTGGGGGAGAGAGAATTAACGGGGAGAGAGAAATCTGAGGTGGACCAATGATTTTTTTATATATATTTATAAATTTTTAAAAATCCAAAAATATCCCGTACCTCATACTAACTCCAATCCAAACCCAACGACTGTCGTCCCTAGCTAAATCCCCCCATTCCGAACACAATGGGATATGTTTCGTAGGCCCATTCGACTGCTTCGGTCAGTTTTCTTCAAATTAAAATATAAAGCGTTCAATATTTAATTTGAACGTACATTTCAATTTGCCTGGGCCACATACTGATTCTAAAATTCCCAAAAAATAATTCTAGCTATGTTTTGACGATACGGTCCCAACAAAACTAGTTTCGTCGAATTCTAAGACCGTTTGAAAAATGGCCCTTTTCTGGTCGATCCAATTTAATAGAAATCGACAAACACATTTTCCTTTGCCACGCTCACAAACTAGCTTCAAAAATTATGAAATTTGAAACCTTGCAATAAATTGACATCCCGGATCCAAAAAAAAGTGGTTTCATCGAATTCTGAGGTCGTTTGCAAAATGGCCATTTTCACGGGCTATATAAACTCTATAGCGACCTTTTTGAAAATTCATTTGGCCTTAACTATTGCTTCCCGCTATGAAACTTCGATTTTTCAGTTTCGTTAGAAAGATATTCACTAACAGATTTAAATATTTTTGGTTTCACTAAAATCCGTTTTGTTTTGCACCCAGTACAGTCAGTCAAAGTTTGAATTCAAATTTTGAAACTACCGCGCCATTTCAGGCCTTGTTTATAATTGAAATTGATTATATTCATTTTCAAATGTCGATTCAAACTTACTTTTCATCGTTTTTATTTAAAATATTTATTTTAAATATTTTAAATCCACTAAAATAGCCAATTTAAAATTTTCAAACTGGTTCAGATTTTCTGGGTTGTTACAATCTCCCCCACTTAAAACTTTTCGTCCTTGAAAAGGAACAAAGTCGAAAGTGGCTTGATTAATCAACTCTACTTTCAATCTGGCTTCCATTCTTCAACTTTTCAATTTCTAAGAATTTTCAAATTCTTCAAAAAAATTGGCTAACACCCTAAATTTTCAAAAAATTTCGCCATAACCTCCTTTTTACGGGGAGGGGTTTGGAAATTTATTGGGCCGTATTAGGTGCCCAATAAATCCTAATAAGCATGCACATATTTATAGTGATATATTCCGGTGTCCACATGGGAGTGTGTATTGATAATAACTCCAGAGAATAAATTCTCATCACCCTATAAATGGTTTTTGTGCCATAATGACTAGAGAGACGTGTTTGTTGTCATCTCCAGACCCGTGTAGGGTTTTTATTAATCTGGAAATTTACCGTTACATTTTATATGGTCCATATTAGTCATCAGTTCAACCTGTAATATATAGTCATCGCCATACAAGCCTCTCGCTCGTATGGTAAATCTTCAACCTCATCACACAAGCTCCAAATGCTTATGTGGCATATGATGAAGTATGCCTATCTTCAAGAAGTATGTCATGTAGTGTAGTTCAAAATTAATTGTTACTATCCCATGGCGACGTTTATTATTACACAAAGAACAACCAGCACTCCGCATCTAATGGCATTCACAGGAGTTGATATAATAATAAAATTGCGCATCCAACTCATTAAGGTTTACCTATTTGTCGGGTACGCAAATAAATTCTTTACTCAACAGCTAATCCAGTTACTTGTTCAAACATATATAATGCACATGTATATATTTCTATCTATTTTTAAATCAGTTCAATGTGTGATTTAATTAACTATCATTCTAATAATTTAATAAATCAAATCCACTATCACAAAACACAAACAACCATCAATTTGTTTTTAACTTTTCAAAAATATATCTTTTATATATTCAAAAATTATATTTCTAAAACCAGATTATATATATAATCACAAATACGTTATTTATAAACATATAACTCTCAACTCGTTCTGGGGCACTTCTGACCCCATCTCTAACGAGTTATTCTGATTCTGCTGTACTCATACTAGGATATTACTGATCCTATCTGTAATGAGTTATTCGTCCTAGAACACTACTGGTTCTATTTCTGACGAGTTCGTTAATATGTTATATTCCAGCACTAAGATTAACCAAAGCTCTGATACCACGTTGTGACGTTACTGCGAAATCCGGTAGGGTTTGCAACCATCCCTTCATCCTCCAGTACAACAGGTAAAACCTACCGTGGCTCACAATGGTCCCCCAGTACCCTTGTTTTACGGCGACCCTCTCGAGTCCCCCGACCATTGCCGAACCAACCCTCAACAGGGACATGTAGAGGTAAGAGTCTCCTGTTCGCCACCAAACCGCGAAGCGAGAACCCTCTATCATGCGTACCCAGCCTACTCATGACCGGCAACAAGGACTGGTATGAGAAATCTACTTAACACGTTTATAATATGGCTAATCACAGGACCACGCCGCTTTCGCGGAAAGGGTTTACTCCATTGGATTGCCAGTGCTTTACAACAAGTAAATCTTTTAAACATCGCAATGCCTTTTTATAAAATGAAGCCATTATAAGACTCGGTTCCCATCACACAATGCAACGCAAACCGGAGGATAGTGTTTTTACCTTATAATGGCCAAAATATGCTTGATACGAATGAAACAAAAGAATTTGATATTATTACTAGTGTTTACATGTTTCAAAAACAATTTCAAATCATAAGTATCAATCATAGACGACATGAGCATCCCATGCCAGTATGTCGCCAAATATAGGTTTACAATCAAAACCGCGCGATGTCGTATTTGGAAATTGGATTTTCGTCATGAACCAAGGCAAAAGATAGTCCTTACCGAATTCGAGACAATCTAGCCTATGTCTCAGGATCAGAACGCATCAACCCTTTTGATCGTCAGGGCCGATCCACCGATGTGGATTATTATGCCTGGACACTACGTTTCCCCGCCCTTTGGGGGCGTAAGTGAGCCAACGAATGACTCCATCGGTCCCTGATCGACCGATATATCTGAGGCGCCTCGCAACAGCAACAACCACATAGGTGAAAGTAATATAAATGTCAGCCAGTTTATGCACTGACACTACCTCTAGCTAGAAGGAAACGCATGCCCTCCCTGATGTCCTCTCCCGTTACTGGCTCATAGCGGGGTGTGAGGCTCGTGAATTCACGTTATACACAAAGCTACACCACACAGGCGATGCTTTGATCATCAACCAGAGGACTTTGCTTTTCAACAGAAGCTTTGATCACTGCATCTTAGCATGCCACACAGGCAATTCACACCATGCAACTAATGGCTATCAATCACACAGAATGAATTCCAACGTCAGACACACAGTCCTTTTACAAGTCCGTTCTGGGTCTGAACGAAATCGGAGGCACTATATACCTCGCATACCCATTGATCTCTACGTACGACTGGACGATCACCACTCGTTATCCATATTTTGGGATGCCTCCCAATCAGGACATCCGTTATCATCCAACCGAGGTGAAGATCTCTGGTCTTCAATCACCGTCTTCATCATCGATTTCTTATCGTCGATTCAGTTATTCAGAATAGGATAAACCCGGTCTTTCTGAGCAACTAGCGTATATAATAAACAAGTGCTACACAAACACAACATACGCCTTATTCCAATTCAACAGTCACTAACCGTAAATCAGTAAGAGAACGATTTCCTAAATATTAACCCCGAAGGTCGAAACCAACATCAGATCAAAACCCAGGAAACCATTCGACTTAGCTAACCTTCAGTTAGTTTCTAAATTTCACATTCCATATCATTTATAATATTTTATAACGATTTATCGCTATTTTTATTTATTTAAAAATAGCCAATTTATTCAAACGACGCTTCGGGCTATAACGCGGCCGTGGCGTTGTTTTTCTTCAGATTTGATTTACACATATATGAAAATCTAACCGTTGGATCCTCACAAATTTTATATCATTAGATCTTTTCGAAACGAATCCAACGGTTCCAGATTTGGGAAATTCCGACGGTGGGTTCTCCCGGTACACTCGTTTGAAGTTTCGATTTCAAAATACAAACTACAGCGTCGTTATTCGATTTAATTTAATTATATTTATATATATATATATAAATATAATCGATTCTAGCGCTGTTTTTCTTCAGATTTGAATTAAACATTCCAAACAATCCAACCATTGGATCTTCACAAAGTTGTTGTCGTTGGAAAGATATTTCCAAAGCGAACCCAACGGTTTCGGTTTCGGGAAAATCCGATGTTCGGATCTCCCGCACCAATCGTTTGAAATCACGGTTTCAAAACATGAAATGCAGCCTCGTTATTCGATATATTATAATTATATATATATATATATATAATCGATTCTTCGATTTCAAAACGATATTCTTTTCATACATTTGATAAAAATGATATTTTTATCCAACAGACATTTATTTCGATACTTCACCATTTTTAACAATTCATGTATATAATAAAAATGAGATTTTTATTTTAAAACAATTTATTTCAAAACACGACTATCTTATATAGTTCATATAGATGATAAAAATATGATTTTTATTATAAAACAATTTACTTCAAAACACGACTATTTTATATAGTTCATATAGATGAGAAAAATATGATTTTTATTGTAAAACAATTTATTTCAAAACATGACTATTTTATATAGTTCATATAGATGAGAAAAATATGATTTTTATTATAAAACAATTTATTTCAAACACGAATACCATTCAACACATGAATTTCTATTCAATGAATGAATTTCTATTCATCACATGAATGTTTTATATAGTTCTTATATATAAAATAAAAATGTGATTTTTATTGTTAAATCAATTTATTTAAAACACTAATACCATTCAACACATGAATTTCTATTCAACGAATGAATTTCGATTCAACACATGAATGTTTTCTATATTTCGTATATATAAAATAAAAATGTGATTTTTATTGATAAAACAATTTATTTAAAACACGAATACCATTCAACACATGAATTTCTATTCAACGAATGAATTTCTATTCAACACATGAATGTTTTCTATAGTTCGTATATATAAAATAAAAATGTGATTTTTATTGTTAAAACAATTTATTTAAAACACGAATACCATTCAACACATGAATTTCAATTCAACGAATGAATTTCTATTCAACACATGAATGTTTTCTATAGTTCGTATATATAAAATAAAAATGTGATTTTTATTGTTAAAACAATTTATTTAAAACATGAATGTCGTTCAACACATGAATTCCTATTCAGCACAAGAATTTCTATTCAACACATGATTATAGTTTCAACACATGAAAATAATTCTAATACATGAATATTATTCAAAATTTCGGCAGTATAACGGCAGGGTAGTTAAAACCGGGGCCGTCCCTAGTACGACTCCTTGCTCTACCTTAAAGCCTCACAGCTTTTGACAATGGGGATTTCATGCATCTAGTTCGCACGCTGGCGGCATGTTTATATTTTTCTTTTCCACAAACTAATCCTATGTGGTTTCAACCAAATAATTCTCAACCACAAATGGGTATTTTTTAACCACAATCAATCAATTTCAACCACAAACAATTCTAATAAACCATTCGCTATCAACCAATTTTCACACCAATCACAACCAATAAATATCTTCCATTTTTTGTGGACGAGGGGCGTATATATATATATCACTTCTATTTCAACACATATATAATTTTTACAATGCATATATAACTTATACATCGAACGTACAACTTATACAACGCTTATATATGAGGTCTACAACGCTTATATTTTTATCTTTTACTGAATATTATTTTAAAATATTCGTTATTTTAAAATAATCGTTATTTTAAAATATTTGTTATTTCTGAACTGGAATTAAACACAGTCAATAACCATATAATGTGATTATATGGATTTCGTACAACACACATACACAACAACAATCACACACAGTCAAATATCATCCAAAGTGCATTCTACACCGCATAAGCATTAAATATAAATATTCGACGCTTATACAGCCTGTCAACCAATCGATTGACATACAACTAATTATTGGGATTAGTGTATGTCCAATATCACCCCAATACCCTTATGGGGTTTTCAAACAACAAACACAAAATTATTTGTCTTGTTGGGTGATGTTTAAAATTTATCATCCCAATCAATTTCAGTCAAATGTGTGTATATAAATAAATCGTCCAATTTGTTTAAAAATATTTATTTCATTCATATACACGTTAAAAATTCTATTTTTAACTATAAAACATTTTATTTCATTCCACATCACACAATCAATTTTCATAACACAATCAAACAAGCATACAAGTTGTCCATGGTCTGTGGATGACATGTGTCAGGTGCTGATAAGCACCGTCTGCATCCCAGTATATATTTTAACTAGAAAAATAAATTAAAGTGAGAAATTCACCATCGGGTTCCACTCCGCCAATTTTACTTCTGAACCGTTCGGATTTTTTTGAAATTCCAATGCAGTCCTTACCACGCTGTTCATAATAAAAATTATATTTTTATTGCATCATTCCAATAAATAAAAAAATTCACATTTTTATCTCAACAAATATATAATAAAAATCAGTTTTCTATTTCACTACATATATAAAAAATATATTTTTATATTCTCTATTATATAAAATTTCTATTTTCAATCCGCTCCTCATATAAAAATCGAATTTTTATTTCGCTACTACATATATAAAAATCGTATTTTTATATTCTCTATCTTATAAAAATCATATTTTTGTACTCTCTACTATATAAAAATCATATTTTTATTACCATAAAAATCATCTCTTTAACCCATTAAAAATACAATCTTTTTATAAATAAAAATATATAAACTTTACTTTATTAAAAATCATAACTTTCATTAAATAAAAATCACAACTTTAATTACCTAAACATCACCATTCTAATTACACGAATAGTTAAAATTAAAATTTAAACTCACATTTCATTGCAGAATTGGACCTTGGCCGCTGGAGGGGGAATGGGCAGCGTCGTGGAGGTTAGAGGTGGCGGGGGTTCATCGGTGGGTCTAGGGGAAGGCGTTGCGATCGAGGTGGAGCCTAGGGCGGTAGGGGCAGCGCTGGTTCTTCGCGATTTGGGGTAGTGTTCGGGTTTCAGGGCTTTTAGAGGAGGGAGAAGAGGGTGGGGCGGAGGAAGAGGTGGTGTAGCGGCGGCTGTAACGAACTGGGATTTTCGACTCCGAAAATCAACATCAAACTATCATGTTGATCATTCATACATCGAACATTCCAGATCATTAATAGAAAGAAGTTAGAGGGTGAGAATAGATAAGATAGAAATATTAGAATAGAAGAAGAAGAAGAAACAACACAACACAGAGTCTCACATCGCAGCGGAACAAAATATAATACAGAAATAAATCTTTATTGAGAGCTTTGAAAATACTTACAGTATCAGAGTACATCATACCATGGGACAGTTATAATAGCCTGTTCCCATATACAACACACAGCGGAATAGTAGTAATATCATACGTCTGGACTCTTCCAGCTCGTCTCTTCATAGCAGTCGCTAACCTGAACCTGTACACTCCGGGCTAACCCGAGCATTTACAAAACACCGGGTCAGTCTGGTGAACCAGAGTGAGATAAACTCGCACAGTAATAAGGATGAACCATCCAATCATGATTTTAAAGTTCAAAACCCTTTTTAAAAGAAAAGGATAATCGTAAGACCAAATCCACACATAAACACGGACGGTTTTTACCTTACGATAACCCAAAACAGTTTTGAAACCAATATCTTGTTCTGATATTATAATAATGTCTAAATACAAGTAAATATAAATTTAGTGGAACGCTTGCATCTCACGCTCCACATATATAGTATACAAACAAAAACCGCGGGTGCTTATTGGAAATTGGATTCCGACCTTGACAAGGTATGGGATCACCTGCCGATAGTGTATCTCTAGAGACGAATACACTGGGTTCAACAAGAACGTCTTGCAACCCGGCCCTCACATGACCGACCACTCATTTCGCTTGAGTGTATCAAATGTATATCACCGACGGTTGGGATCAGCAACCGCCTCCCGAAAAGGGACAACATCGAAACATAGATTTAAGAAGCAAATAGGATTTTCTCTAGATAGGTGATCATACACCCTAATGGGAGCGACCCACATAGCCATGTTGCCTGCCCGATTTTTGTCATTTCCCGGTTGATGAGGCTTGAGGCCAGAATTAACTCTTGACATCTGGTCGCCATTTACTCTGAATGCCACATCGTCAAATCCATCAGATATCACTAATTGATATCCACAAAAATACTCTAGCTGGAAGCTAAGAGAGCGGCAATTCTCCGCCAACAACCATAGCACGTTTGAAGAAATCAACGTACGTGATCCTTTGGAAATACTCTGTCAGACATTCGTCCATATACGTCATCCAGGAACAGGATGAACCGAAGGCACTCTCCTACCGCATCCATATAGGAATCACCCCATGGATCAGTAGCGAGAAGTCCTTGCAACCCGTAGATTCCAATCACGACAGAATCACAACTTATCTCTACTTGCCAGGCAGAGAACATTAGTGGTCCTTCCGTTTATGAAAATCCACGGTCTTCAATGCTCCATCTCGATCATCTTCTGAGATCTTCACGTATTTGTTGGTCGGAATGGTTTTCGAATAAATTCGATCCCGGTCTTTCCGTACCAACAATCGTATTGGACAGATTTGATAGTCGGTGTTTTAACTATCAAAATATACAGTGTTTCAAACATGACACTCCAATGAGTTCACTGATTCAGTATTCAGCATCACTTGGCCTTTAATAACTGATTTACTTTTGTTAAATTAAAAACTTCTAATTCTTTAAATATTCAAAAATACGATATTTGAATAACTCTAATTCGGTTTAACTCTAGTCGATTAACTTTAATTGATTAACTCTAACTGGTTTATTCTAACTGACTAACTCGACTTATTTAACCCTATTGATTAACTAATATTCGACTTAACTCCATTCGCTTGACTCTAGGTCGCAGCGATCACAATGGTTACGCCTGATTCCCTCAGGAAACATCCGTCCGCCGTAGGCTATCTGCAGCCTTGCGAATTACGCTAGCAGTCGTACGAAATGGCAACTCATCTTGAATACTATGTTTGACTAACTCCAGCTTGGATAACTATATTTTTATATACTAGGTAAAATAACTTGTAACTATATTCAATTTCCCACTTAATTCTTCCTTCCAGCATATTTGTTACACCATCCTTTATTATTTAAATTGGGGAATCCATTTGTTTTAATAAGGAAATTTATAGCACATATGTTATAACAATAGCGTTATAATTACTATTTAGATTTACAAACAACAGCACTATAATCGCTGTTTAAGGTTTACAAAACATTTACCATAGCAACAGCGCTAAACTCGCTATTAGATTCACAAAACATTATAACAACAGCGCTAAAGTCGCTGTTTAGATTTCAAAACATATTCACTAACGTCTCTTACGATTACCAACTAATACTATCTTCAGATAATCCCGACGTTGTTCAAGTTGGGGTATTTTAATTACCTCTCAGACCTTGATCAACAACGTTCTTATCCTCCGATAAACATAAGTTGTAATCAAAATCAATATTTCATTCTAGTCTCAAACAAATTCCATTTAACTATTGGATTTGGTTAAACAACCCTATAACTCAGTTCTTTGCCCAGATTCGCTTATTTCCAATCTCCTTTCAAAATTATTCGACCATTTTCCCATTTTGAAATCTCATTTAAAATTCTCCTTTTTACTTGATCTTGTTTTCAAGTAACGTTAAATAAAATTAACGCCTTAACACATTAAACCTCATTTACACGACCCTGGTTTATATAAACCCTTTACCTTAATTCACATAATTAAACAACACTTAAATTTAAGTTATCATCTTCGCTTGAAATCCTCTTTTTAACATCATTATAAACATCTTAGCTTTAAATATAAAACCCGCTCATAGATTCCTTTCACAATCCAATTTGGTTTACACTTCTCTTCGATTACTTTTCAAAAGTAGTCTTCTAAATTCTTACTAAAACAATAATTTTCTTTACTCATTAACTACTTCAGTAGTTAATTTCTTTATTTACTAAGATAAATAGAAAATCCTTTTTAAAGATCTTATTTAAAGTTAAAACAATATTCTTCAACTATTTCATTTCGCAATTTCGAAACAAACTAATTTGATATCCGATTCCAGTTTAAATGGTCAATTTTGTCAAGTCAAAATTCGATTATCTCGTAAACTAATTCCAATTAACCTTCACTTTAAATTAATTAAAAATATAATTAATTTAAATTATTTCCATTAATTGTTTTCTTTTCAAAATAATTATCAAAGTTTAACCATTCGATTCATTCTCTATTCTCATTCTTTGTAAATCTGATTAACATCAGAATTTACTTTATAAAATAAATTACTAACAAATCAAATCTTAAATAAATAAAACATTTATTTAATTCTCTTTAATAACTTTTGTTCAGAATAATACATTTTTTTCCAAAACCTAACTCCAGTTATAAAGTAAATTTTATAACTTCAACTCTATCGATTCACCTGACGGTGAATCACTGTCTATAACCCGATTGATTTTAAAGGCCATACTCTGCCAAACACTTAACCAATATCACATATTGGTTCAAACCAAACAGATGTTGAATATTCAATTAATAATCAACCATCAAATCAATCACACAAACAGATCAGTTCATATATGATAATATGAAAATAAATAATACATTTGAGGGATCCGGTTGGGTCCCTCCAACCTGTTCTTCCCTGTATTCAAATGGTTATCTCAAATCAGACCATTCAGTTTTGTTTAACTGATAACACTAAATAGCAACCATTCAACATCAACCACAAGCAATTCAAACGATTCAACCATTTAAACACGTTTATAAATAAACGTGACCAACCAAGGTGAGTTACCTTTATTGGAATCAATCGTTAAAAATAACGATTTGGTATTTCACTGAAATTAAACACAGTTTAATTTCATCAGTTTTAATCAACAACAAGTGTATAACTAGCAAACAGGCAACCATCAGCAAGCAGAGCACACAAAATAAAAACCCAATTTATATAAAATATAAATGGGAAAAACTGAGTGAGTTTAACTCACTTTGATTTGATTTGCGGTTGAAAAGGTCCGATTACAATCAAATTAAACAGTAGTTTAATTTAATTGTAAATTCCCACTGCATCCAGCTCCGTCCAGAACAGTTCCAAGATGTTGAGTTTATCGCCACAATTCCAACGCCAGTTAATTCCTCCAATTCTGGTTACGTAACAAGAAGTTATTAACTATATAAGGCTACACTATTTCAATTAAAACTAAATGTTCCTTAACTTAAAATTAATTATTAATTACATTTTTAAATAGTAAAGGCCGATAGATTTCCTTTTTCACACTATTAACTGTTGCTCCTTGTTTAACCGTAAACCAACCTGTGATGATTTATTGCTACAATTAGTTTATCATTTAAAATAGAACTAAATAAGTTAAATTATAACTTGGTTTTACGGTTTACGTTGTGCTTATCAAAATTGACCGAATAGCTACCCTTCGTTCCCCTTATCTTCATCTCATGTTCCCACTATTCAACACCTGATGACCACCTGCTCAGATTCACGTTTTTATATATAAGATTTTATTTTAGTTAACTAGCATTAAGATAAAACAAAAAATAAAAATGTAAATGTTAACTACAATCGGATACAGTCAAACCACCAGATCATTTGCTCCTCAACCCGAATACTGCTTTCATCATGTCCAACGCCAGGCGCCGAAACCTGTACCCTAGATTCTCATTTTTAAATTAATGTGTTTACCAATATAGTTATCATTTAAATAAAGGTTAATTAAATTTAACCACTTTACTTGTTATGGCTCAGATCAAAGAACACAGGCTCGTTCCCTACTGTCTTCTGTAAGTCTTCGTTCACACTCCAGAAGCCTTCAAAATCACGCTGCTTCATCCCGATGTGCCTTGTTCGAACAAAAACCACGCCAAATATAAGCTGCTACAGCTCACGCCATACATGCCAACGCCCCATGTCCGTCCAGCTTCCACCATTATTCTTCTTTGCTCTTTCAACTGGAACCCATCCCCTTTCATGCATTCACGCATCCAACCCCAATGCACTGTCTTCCCTCGCCCAAAACCAGCGCTTCATCCTTACCATTGCTACTTCACGTTCCAGATTTCCCCTCATCACGTGCTGACTTGCCATCCTCCCCTCTACCGTTCATGCCACTTCCAGTTTTCTATATATATATTTATTTATCAAAAGGTCAAAGTAGAGATGTTTCGGGTTATTATGCAAATGGGAGTTTTACAGTTTTAGTTCCTGAATGGAAATGGTTCACCTATATATATAGTGGTGGAACAGTTTGGGAAGCAACTAATATTGCTTGGCACGCACGAGATAGGGTGGTAGCTGTAAGTTTTCTTCCTAGAGTAGCTGGAGATTTATAGGGATGCAGTGTGTTTCCACTTCATGTCCGCAGTGTGTGGTCATTCCATGATTTGTAGGAACAGCTTACTAGCTCGTGCAGTTGAAAAATAGAGGTCTGTGCGTGGTAGGAAATAGACAGTGAGGTGAAAATACAGAGCTGAGGAAGATAGCTTCTGCAAGGTTGCATGTGTTTTCATCTCAGTCATGTTTGAGTTTACATTGATGGTGAAATGAAGTACGGCTGTAAGGGAAGTAGGAGGCAGCATGTGCAAAACAGTGAGGGGTTGGCATGGATTTTGGGTAGCTGCACGGTAGGTCTGAACATCTTTGTAACTGGTTGGGTTTGCAAATGTTGAAAGGAATATATGGTTAGGCTGGAAAAAGATTTGACAATAGAATAGGGTAGGATATTTAAAGAATAAAATAATACTTACTGAAACTTCGTCGTAAAGTAACAAGTGAAACTAACCACAATCAACTTCTGTTTACTGATAAAAATGCTAATCTCAGTGTAAAAAGGTATTCTGGACCTAATGGGACAAGTTTCGTCGAAATCCAAGGTCGTATGAAAAAAATTCCTTTATAAAACCAGATTTGAACACGTGTTTAATTTTTTCACGATCACCAGATAAATCAAATCAACTTGAAACTTTCAAATCTTACAACAACTTTTCAATACGAACCCAACGGCACCAGTTTCGTCGCATTCTGAGACTGTTTGCCCGATAGGCTGTTTTTACCTCGAACCGCCCTACCCTTTTTAACGCCAAATTATCCGGTCTCTAAAAACAACAAACTATATAGCTATTCTGACTCTAATCGACGATACGAACTCAACGGGACTGGTTTCGTTGCCTAATTTGATCGTCTGCTCGAGTTACACTCAAATACTCCTTTTATTTAATTAAATACGCGTTAGAGAATTTGAAAGGGCATTTACGGTTGCTGTGGTCACATACGACTTCTGTTTGCCACGCCGTTTGACTTTCTGACAATAATTTAGCGATACGGTCCCCATGAAACTGATTTCGTCGAAATCTGAGTCCGTTTGCAAAACGGCTATTTTAAAGGCTTATAATTAAATAACGATTTCTATAGCGACTATTTCAAATTTTGTTTTGGCCATAACTTACCATTTAAAATACGAAATCTGAATTTTTCTCTTTCATATGAAAATTATCGTCAATACGGTTCCAACATGTCTTGTTTCACAGAAATCCGACTTATATCGGACTCTGTATGTCCAGTTGAAGTTCAAACTCGAATTTTCAAACTGCAGCGCTATATTTCAAGCTCTATTTAAAATTATATAAATATATAACGTCGAATTTTGTTTAAATAGCGAATTAGATATTAATTCCATCGATATTCCAAATATAATATTTAAATTAAATAAATTAAATTACATATTCGAGTGCCAAAAACACGGGTCGTTACAGCGGCGCAGGTCCTCCTGCAGCGAAGGGGGCAGCGGCGAGGATCTCCATTCGTTTTTTTTCTTTTTGATCTGAGTCCAGTTTGAACGAAATGGGGTGGGTTGACTTTGAAGGAGGAAAAAGGGGGAAGGGTTATAATATATTTATTTATTTATTTTATTATCCAAAAGTTAGTATTTCATTCGAACTCCAATTCAGCCCCAACAACTATCGTCCCTAGCTAATTACCCCCATTCCGAACACAATGGGATATGTTTTATAAGCCAATTCGACCGTTTCGATCGGTTTTCATTTAAATTAACATTTAAATCAACATTTAAATCATTATATTGAATTTTTAACATACATTCCAATTTACTGGGGTCACATACAGACCCCAAAAATTCCAGAAAAATATCTCTAGCTTCGTATTGACGATACGGTCCTAACAAAACTAATTTCGTCAAATTTGAAGACCGTTTGAAAAATGTTCATTTTCCATTCGATTAAAATTGACTAAAACTGTTAAAACACGTTTTACTGCGCCATGCTCACATATTGATTCAGAAAATCATGAATTTTGGAATCTAACAATAACTTGACATCCTGGATCCAACAAGAGTAGTTTCGCCGAAAACGGAGATCATTTGCAAAATTTCCATTTTTAAGGGCCAAAATTCCATAGCGACTATTCAGAAATTTCATCTGGGCATAACTTTTTATTCCCGCTATGAAATTTCAATTTTTCGGATTTGTTGGAAAGATATTTTCAATTAGATTCAAATATTTTCGGTTTTGCTAAAATCCGATTTATTTTGAATCCTGTGCATTCATTTGAAATTCGAAATCAAATTTTCAAACTACCGCGCCATTTTCAATTCCTTTTATAATTAAAAATAAATATTTATATTCTAACGACGATTCATATAAATATATACGTTCCAATTCTATTCGAAATAAATTTCTCATCGTTATTATTTTAAATAATTCATTTTAAATATTCAAAATTCACCAAAATTGTCAAAATCAAAATTTTAAATTGGTTCGGATTTCCTGGGTTGTTACAATCTCCCCCACTCAAAACTTTTCATCCCCGAAAAGGAACGGAGCTGAAAGTTGTTTTACAAACCAACTCAACTTTCATTATTTACTTTATGGCTTAAGTTCTTCAACTTTTCAGTTTCTAAGAACTTTTCAAATTTTTCAAAAATTTGGCTAACACCCTAAATTTTTTGGAAAATTTTCGCCATAACCTCCCGTGCACGGGAGCACCAGGAAAATCCCGAAATTGCCATACAAGCCTCTCCAATCCAAAAAGAAAAAGAAACAACCAAGCGGCTAGCCAATCGGCTCATAAAATCATCTAAAACCCAAGAAATTAGTAAATATGTACCTATTTGTCGGGCATACAATTTTATTCCTCTTCTCTAGCCTCCTTGCAATGACCTGTTCAATGGATACACATGTATATGCATGAATTTGCAATCATTTTCAATACAGTTCAATATTTGATACAATTTGGTCTAAATTTACCTTTCTTTCATATGTTGGTTTTATTAGATAACAAATAATCATACAACACAACCATCAATCAATTAGTGAGTTAACGTTTCAAATTCATAATTTTGATGCATATACAGAAAATCATGTTTTTGATGCCAATTCACACAATAGCCATATCTAGTTTTTGGTTCTCACACCAGTCAATTGGAAATATATAGAAATCCCACTTTCGTCACTCGAACACAATTACTGATGATGCCCGGGCATCACCAGAATCATGTCCGAGCGACTAGAGTGCGATTCTATATCTATCCAATATATTAAAATTTCGAATATACGTTTGTAAGGCATATATGACAAATCTTTATATACTGGATTGTCCAAATTCAATATAAAATAATAACCAAACACGTATGAAATGGCTTAAATTTTCAAAACAAAAGTGGTTTTCATTTTTAAAAATATACTCATCACACTCGTTCCAGGATACTACTGATCCCATCTCTAACGAGTCTTTCTCATTGGATATTACTAGTCCAATCTCTGATGAATTCTTTTATATGGTTCTAATGTGTCTTGTTCTCGTGCTCTGTAAACCAGAGCTCTGATACCAACTGAAACGACCCGAACTTCCCCGTGAAGGAAAGCACAGATTGAGTTGAGAACACGACAAATCAGAACATAGACAAAAGAACATTTCGTTGTTAATTACAACAATTCCATCAGAATACAAGAATATACAGTGTATGAATAAATATTATACAACATAAAAATATCAGAGATATAATTACATTACATAGCAGCGGAAAATAATACAAGACACAACTGAAAGAGATAAACGGATACAGAGCTTTCCGGATATCGTTCCAGCTGTAAACCAAGATCCTGTGAATATAAATTTGCAAAACCAAAACTACTAGCTGCCCATATGAAAAATAGGGGCACACGGAGTTTAGGTTAAAACAATAAACTCCAGGTCGGTCATGTGACTGGTGTGAGAACGAAAACAATTATTAAAACTTTAATTTAAAAGCGATTAATTCAAGGGACCATAACGGGTTTCCTCCTGAGAATAACTATGCATAAAACAAACAGTGCAATGCTTTTTGTAAAAATGAAGCTATTATAGGACTCAGGTCCCATAACACAATGCAACACAAGCCAGAGGATAGTGTTTTACCTTATAATAGCCAAACATGCTTGATACGCTTAAAACAAATCATTTTGATACTATTATATCGTAAAGTGTATGAAAACAACTTCAAATATAAATGTAACAATCATAGATGACATAGTATCCCATGCTACTATGTCGCCATACTAGGCTCTACAAATAAAATCGAAATGTCACGTATTGGAAATTGGATTTCCGTCATGAGTCGAGGCAAGGGGCAAGCTCCTCACCGCTTCGAGACACTCTAGCAAATACCCCAGGACTACACACTCTGTGTAGCCCTTGGATCTTCAGGTCCGGTCCACACTTACGTTAGTGGATTAGCAATTCCTGAACACACATTTCCCGGTCATATCGGACCTATCAGCTCCGTAGAGACCGATATATCTGAGGCGCCTCGCATTCAAACATCCACAAAGGTATAATAATCAACAATGTCAGGGCTAGTAAAACGCTGACACCACCCATGGCTAGAAAGAAACGTCTTGCACTCCCTGTAGTCCTTATCCCGTTTTTGACTCATACCGAGGTGTGAGGCTCGCGAATTAACGCTATACACAAAGCTACGGTGTATTAAAGTTGTATATTGATCATCAACCACAAGACTTTGCTTTTCAACAAAAGCCTTGATCATTTGCATCTCAGCGTGCCACATAGGCAATTCATGCCATGCGACTAATATCTATCGATATATAACCTCTGAGCTCGTATGTCTCAGAGAAGGGTGTAAAGCAAGAGAATAAATTCTCCGCCGCCAAACAGACATATATTTAATTGTAACACCACATGATTCTGTAACGCTAAGATTCACATATCAAGGCAGAATTAAAAGTTAAAATCAAAATCAAGGGAAACAGGCTACGCCATTGCGTTCGTCTCGGAATTCTGCATGAAAACGAGTCCGAGTTTGCATAAATCGGAGTCCGTATAAGGAAGATATGGCCTCCGGAAGTTTCAGCAAAGTTCAAATTTCAAAACAGACTCAGAACCCAGGTCGACTGGGGAGTCGACTGGGTAGTCGACCCCCCCCCCAGGTCGACTGGGGAGTCGACTGGGTAGTCGACCCCCCCCCCGCTTTTTCCAGCTTTCTGAACCTGATTCGTTTCTCTGTATCCGGACGCCCTTCTGACCAGATTCGTTGACTTCTACACTATATAAACAGCCCTGGTCTTCTTCTCTATTCACAATTCTTTTCTATCCTTATGCTGCCTCTGAGAAAATATATACAAATAAATAAATATAAGAAAATACTACGAAAATCCAAGACAAGGTTATGCTGCTCAGATTGTCCAGAAGAGATTCAAATCAAGATTAAAGCTTCAAGATAAGGATCAAAGGCTAACGTCGCACGAATCATAGCAACGCCATCTTTCTTTTCTAATCTAAATCTCTGTAAGTCAGTGACTTTTTAGATTTGAACGTTTTTCTCTGTTCGTGACATGAAATTAAAGGAATAAAAGAATATGCCAAATCTTTCTATTCGAATCTGTGCCTATCTCTTTGGACCTAATTAAGAACTGTCATGATTCAAGGACAAATAAGACCGTGACTATGAAACTATGGACCTTAGAACCATATGCCTCTTTGACTATGAACATTTCCTATGACTATGAGCATTGCCAATGACTATGGACATTGCCTATGACTGTGACTGTGACTATGAGAATTATTTCCATGACTATGAACACAAGCCTATACCTTTGATTAGGATGCAAAACTATTGTCTATGACATAAATGGGACAACTGTGATTAAGCACCTATGGTTCATGACTAGGAAAGTGTTTAAGTTTTGTGACTGTGAAATTGGGTCTAAACCCGATTATCTATTATGTCTGTTCTTTGTTTTCTTTGGTTTTAGACCTTAGGAATTTACCTATTAAGTTAGGTCTACCCATGTTCTTGAACCTACGTCTTTATTCTGTCTATTCTTGGTTTTAGATCTTGGGAATTTACCTATTAAGTTAGGTCTACCCATGTTCTTGAACCGACGTCGTTATTCAACCCTTTTTATGCCAGTTAGTATGTCTATCTTTTGCATAGCATCTTTGGTTCATTCCCTATTTTCTATGAACCTAGCTTTATTTATAATCTAGAATGAATCACGATTATACGAATGGTGGGAATGCGGTTTGGGCAAAATATGAAATTTACTAAAAACGTAGTTTAACTTGGAAATTGGCATAAATTGGGAACATGTATTATGGCATGTTCATAGAAATGCAAATTGGATAAATTTGACATGAATTATAAGATGTGTAATTTGAATCTAGTATTGACATGTAAATCTAGCATTTACTTGAATAGTGAACTAGAGTAATAAGTCCAGTTTGACGTGAATTAGAATGTTGAATCGGAATTGCATTAGCTAATTTGGCACGGTAAGTATATTGGCATAAATGTGAAATTGGCCATAATTGGGAATAACTATCAGGTTTAGAAAAATCATGGTTAGTGACACTTAATTTGGTATAGTTTACATACCAAAAAGCATAAATATGATTTAGGAAGGGAAATGGGCCATAGGAATAAATGTTGACAATTTACATTAAAAGAGTAATTGGGAAATAAGTAAAATAGGATTAATTTACTTATAGAATTTGTCCTAAATGAGGAAATGTTAATTTAGACAAATTAAAGGTTTGTTAATGACATCTCTTTTAATTATAAACCAGAAAGTTCTAGGGTGACAGAGAGGATAGTGTCTAGGCTTGGGTTTGGAAAATACAAGTTTCCTGCTCTCCCTGGCTATCCCTAACTGATCCGACGGACGGGATGGTTACTTTCAAAACCTGATTTGAAAACTAATCAAAACCCCTTGAAGTTAGAAAACACGAATATGCCTAACCCGAGGTTAGACTGAGTTGCAATGTAAACCTGCCCGGAACCAACCGGCACATCCAGTATTCGCAACAATATCTGTCTGATGTGAGTGGTCGCGGCTTTAATTTATTCAGTTAAAGCTAGAACAAGAAAGGTAGGGTTAAGTTAACCAAGATACTTAACCAGTTCAACAAGATAACTAAACCAATGGGTGGGGTTAGGTTCAAACTGACACTTAACATAGTTAAGCTAGAATGGGAGGGTTGAGTCCATAGGAACACATAACCAACTTAACACAGTTAAGCTAGAATGGGAGGGCTAAGTCCATAGAGACACTTAACCAAATTCAAGGTAGCAAGACAAGATTTGTAGGGGTTAAGTAAAGTTAATACACTTAGCCAAATTAACATGTTAACTAGACTAGAGGTTGGGGTTAAGTAAAGTTTAATACACTTAGCCAAATTAACATGTTAACTAGACCGGAGGTAGGGGTTAAGTAAAATCTAATACACTTAGCCAATTTGATATGTTAGCTGGGCTAGACCGTAGGGTTAAGTAAACTTGAACACATAACCATCAGGTTGTGATAAAGGAATGGGGTTAAGTCTAAAACATGAAGGGACAATACTTAACCATTAATAATAACATGTTAGTTAAAACAGACAGGCAAGGTTAAGTTAAATAGGAACACTTGACCAACACAGGGTGAATGGGTAAGGTTAAGTAATAAATACTTAACCAATATAACTTGGTTTGTGGTAGGGTTAAGTCAACATGAGTTACTGATAACACTTAACCAGCTTAACAAGGTAAATGAAGAGGGTTAAGTTGGCTTGAATTGACTAATGACACTTAACCAATCCAAATTGACGGGAAAGAGAACTAAGTAGTAAACCTTAGTTAAGAAAACAACGATTCTGGAAACTAAGTGGTAAATCTTAGTTTGTAAAACTAAGTAGTAATTCTTAGTATAACACGGGAAGGAGCGAATGTCCGTCTGAGTAGAAAGAAGGCTCCAACGAATTGGGTTACGAAGCCCGAGGCTTCGAGGGGACGTGAGGGTACTCTTGGTATCCCTCTGTGAGGCTGCAGATGATCCTCTTGGGCTCACAGAGGTTAAGGTCTGTGTAGAAGAACCAGGGGTATGCCTTGGTTGCAATACATGGCAACCTAAAGACCAGGATGGACCGGCGTGATTCGGCGAGAAAACGGTAGCCCTGTGATAGCAACTCGTCGTCTACCATCCATCTTGAGTCAATCGAGATACGTAAAGCGGAAAGGCGGAGAACTCCAAAAGACCATATACTTTCTATCTAGTTATGGGTGAGGATAGCCATAGGATAGAGGGGCACCGGGGGCCGGCGTATAGTTCTCATTTTACAAGGTGTGCCTTTCATTAGTTGAGGGAGGGGTCAAGTGGGACCATAGCCACTGGAATAAAAACAGACCTTAGCATCTGCATCGACAGATATCTGAAAGCTCCCGACCGAGTTCTGTATTCCTTGATTTGCCCTGTCACAGGACTCGGACCGCACATTACAGGACATGTGCATCTTGACAAGCGATAACGATTCGCGATACATGCGTGGGTAAGTATAGGAACATATACCACTCTAGGTAGTGTGTCCTAGACTTGGGGACATCGTTCGACAGGTAGCATAATCCCTAGTTGGACTAGGTGGCATAAATCCCGAATCCGAGAAGCGTTCAGCAGATAGTGTAAACTCTAGTTAAATCTAGAAAGCACTTGATAGAAAACCCTAGATTTGATCTAGGTAATAAATATTGAATGTATGCCAGAAGGTAATGGAAAATACAGGGATTGGGATCACGTTATCATTACTAGTTGAGACACTAGATAGGCGGTGCAGAGATATAGAAACCAGTATAACAAGGAGATAGCGAAGCGGTGAAAGTATTAGAGCGTATCCAGTTTATCTTATCTTAGCATATCTTGTGACTACCTTGTCTAATCTTGTCGACCCTATCGTCATGGTGTAATCTTGTATTCAGTTAATTCATGTCGTTTTGTTTTTCCATGTTCACATGCTAGAAGTTACTGAACTTACTCAGGCTTTATGTCTGGCTCTGTTTTTCTTTCGTCTTCTTTTCTTCCGTTCCCCCCCCCCAGGTAGTAAAGGAGGGAATAGTATAGCTCAGGTTAAGTTGGACTGTCACTCTTTCCCAGCTTGAAGATTTGTCGAAGTTTGCTTGGATTCTTCTTTCAGATGCTATGGCTGGCTCTTGCTAAAATCGGGGAATATAAATGTTGTTTTTATACTTCTTTATTTTGTAAGACAGATGATACTCTGATATTGTAAAGAAACCATTGTACAAACTATTTTATCAAAAAAGCAAAGTTTTATTTTCCGCTGTTTAATTTCTGTCTGTCTTGTAATTTACCTGCATCTTTTACCCTAAATGATCCACAGAACTTAGTGCATTCCCTTTGTGAGTGACACTAACGGATGTGGGGTGTTACACGTGGTATCAGAGCTGAAGGTTACCAGATCAGATAAAGGATTTGAAAAATTATTTTCAAAACGGTTTTTAAAGAAGCATTTTCAAGAGAAAAGATTTTTTTTAAAGACATATTCCCCAAAGCCATAAGCACTATCTTCTCTTCCTCTGTTTAAATTCTTATCTTCTTCTTTCTTGAGTCTCTGGGGCTCCTGGCTTTCTGGGAGGTAACCTCATCGAAGGGCAAAGTAGTGCCCGGCTTCCATCCATAGCCATAGTTGTTTCATCTACGGGCAGTTTTCTTTCAAAGCTTATAGGGTTTTCCGGACGATGGAGGCAGTTTTCGAGAGATTTGTCAACATGACTACACACGGAAGGGGATGAGGAGTTTGGCTAGGGAGCATAACCCTAGGATGAGGAATTCATGGATGTAGACTTAGCACACGAAGGAGGAAGAAATTATAAAACCTAAGACAAGAGGAAGTATCTTTACTAGGGTATGATAGGGCATATACTTAAGGACAAGGGCAAGGACGAGGACGAGATTTTCAGAAGGACAAGTACATGCTTTCGCCACCAAGCGTACCTAGGAGAAAGGTAGTCCGGTTGGAAGAGTCTAGTTTTCTGTTCGTGCTATTTCCTTAGGTTCTAGCGCTTCTCATTTGTTCATATCCACTTCCATAGTTGGGTCTCTGCACCATAGTACTTGTATAGTAGAAAGATCCCACTAGAGTCTCAAATCCAATTGGTGGTTCGACCAGTTTTTTTTTTTTTTTTTTTTGTTAGTAGGGATTTGAGAATAGCTATCGAGTTTGCTTATATCATCTCACGTAGATCGTCTAAATTCGGGGGAGATATTCCTTGGGTGCTTGTCTGATATTGGTTTAGGCCTTTGGGGCTTGTACTTGAGGAAGGTCGAGTTCGGTTTGGATGGTTTGCGTGAGAGATGAATAGTTGTGGCAGACACTCCAAAAAGCACGTAGTGACCTTTCGACTCTTATAGTTATGGCATGGCGGATAAGAGGGAAACCTCTAATCATCTTAGTACGTATACTTGGTACTGTGATTGACATCTGTTTATTTTGGAAATGGAGATCCGGAACTTCACAATCGTGAAGTTAAATTAGTTAAGATACAGTGGAGTAAAGCTCAAGAAGGCTAGATACTAGCATCATACCCTTTTCCTTGAGGGTGCATCCTTGATTTCTTTGTTTTAGGAGCTTTACGCATAATTGTTTCTCTCTTTCCAAAGTATATCACCTAGGTCGTATCTTCGATCCTTGGGTAGAAGCCAATGGATGTAAACATGTATTTGAAACATGTTATGGTTGATGGTTGCAAGTGGTTGCTAATGGTTGCTTGTGAATGCATATGCATAGGTATTAGGCACTAGATCAGTTCAGACGCTTTCATATTGCATTTACAGATATGTATTTGTTTGTAAATTGAACTTGATATGTTATCATATGGGTGTTGCATATGGATGAATGGTCGTGCACGCATATAGTATTTACATAACTAGGGATGCTTGCATACATGGTTGGACGCATGGCACTGACATGACTCGCATTATGGAGATCGACTGAATCAGTAGACCGCCTGATTTTACAGTAGATAAGGACATATACACACACTATGCATATGAACATGAAAGCATTAGAAATCTTTTAAGGACAATGGATGCCTGTGAGTGAATGGTTGAGTAGATGGGTGATTGGATGGTAGGACACATTCTTCCTAACTTGAAGATTTCGGGGACGAAATCCTTTTAAGTGGGGGAGAATGTAACACCCCGTGATTCTGTAACGCTAAGATTCACAAATCAAGGCAGAATTAAAAGTTAAAATCAAAATCAAGGGAAACGGGCTGCGCCATTGCGTTCATCTCGGAATTCTACGTGAAAACGAGTCCGAGTTTGCGTAAATCGGAGTCCGTATGAGGAAGATATGGCCTCCGTAAGTTTCAGCAAAGTTCAAATTTCAAAACAGACTCAGAACCCAGGTCGACTGGGGAGCCGACTGGGTAGTCGACCCCCCCCCCAGGTCGACTGGGGAGTCGACTGGGGGGTCGACCCCCCCCCCCCCCCCCGCTTTTTCCAGCTTTCTGAACCTGATTCGTTTCTCTGTATCCGGACGCCCTTCTGACCAGATTCGTTGACTTCTACACTATATAAACAGCCCTGGTCTTCTTCTCTATTCACAATTCTTTTCTATCCTTATGCTGCCTCTGAGAAAATATATACAAATAAATAAATATAAGAAAATACTACGAAAATCCAAGATAAGGTTATGCTGCTCAGATTGTCCAGAAGAGATTCAAATCAAGATTAAAGCTTCAAGATAAGGATCAAAGGCTAACATCGCACGAATCATAGCAACGCCATCTTTCTTTTCTAATCTAAATCTCTGTAAGTCAGTGACTTTTTAGATTTGAACGTTTTTCTCTGTTCGTGACATGAAATTAAAGGAATAAAAGAATATGCCAAATCTTTCTATTCGAATCTGTGTCTATCTCTTTGGACCTAATTAAGAACTGTCATGATTCAAGGACAAATAAGACCGTGACTATGAAACTATGGACCTTAGAACCATATGCCTCTTTGACTATGAACATTTCCTATGACCATGAACATTGCCTATGACTATGAACATTGCCTATGACTATGGACATTGCCTATGACTGTGACTGTGACTATGAGAATTATTTCCATGACTATGAACACAAGCCTATACCTTTGATTAGGAAGCAAAACTATTGTCTATGACATAAATGGGACAACTGTGATTAAGCACCTATGGTTCATGACTAGGAAAGTGTTTAAGTTTTGTGACTGTGAAATTGGGTCTAAACCCGATTATCTATTATGTCTGTTCTTTGTTTTCTTTGGTTTTAGACCTTGGGAATTTACCTATTAAGTTAGGTCTACCCATGTTCTTGAACCTACGTCTTTATTCTGTCTATTCTTGGTTTTAGACCTTGGGAATTTACCTATTAAGTTAGGTCTACCCATGTCCTTGAACCGACGTCGTTATTCAACCCTTTTTATGCCAGTTAGTATGTCTATCTTTTGCATAACATCTTTGGTTCATTCCCTATTTTCTACGAACCTAGCTTTATTTATAATCTAGAATGAATCAGCTTTATTTATAATCTAGAATGAATCACGATCGTACGAACGGTGGGAACGCGGTTTGGGCAAAATATGAAATTTACTAAAAACGTAGTTTAACTTGGAAATTGGCATAAATTGGGAACATGTATTATGGCATGTTCATAGAAATGCAAATTGGATAAATTTGACATGAATTATAATATGTGTAATTTGAATCTAGTATTGACATGTAAATCTAGCATTTACATGAATAGTGAACTAGAGTAATAAGTCCAGTTTGACATGAATTAGAATGTTGAATCGGAATTGGATTAGCTAATTTGGCACGGTAAGTATATTGGCATAAATGTGAAATTGGCCATAATTGGGAATAACTGTCAGTTTTAGAAAAATCATGGTTAGTGACACTTAATTTGGTATAGTTTACATACCAAAAAGCATAAATATGTTAGGAAGGGAAATGGGCCATAGGAATAAATGTTGACAATTTACATTAAAAGAGTAATTGGGAAATAAGTAAATTAGGATTAATTTACTTATAGAATTTGTCCTAAATGAGGAAATGTTAATTTAGACAAATTAAAGGTTTGTTAATGACATCTCTTTTAATAATAAACCAGAAAGTTCTAGGGTGACAGAGAGGATAGTGTCTAGGCTTGGGTTTGGAAAATACAAGTTTCCTGCTCTCCATGGCTATCCCTAACTGATCCGACGGACGGGATGGTTACTTTCAAAACCTGATTTGAAAACTAATCAAAACCCTTTGAACTTAGAAAACACGAATATGCCTAACCCGAGGTTAGACCGAGTTGCGATGTAAACCTGCCCGGAACGAACCGGCACATCCAGTATTCGCAACAGTATCTGTCTGATGTGAGTGGTCGCGGCTTTAATTTATTTAGTTAAAGCTATAACAAGAAAGGTAGGATTAAGTTAACCAAGACACTTAACCAGTTCAACATGATAACTAAACCGATGGGTGGGGTTAGGTTCAGACTGACACTTAACATAGTTAAGCTAGAATGGGAGGGTTTAGTCCATAGGAACACATAACCAACTTAACACAGTTAAGCTAGAATGGGAGGGCTAAGTCCATAGAGACACTTAACCAAATTCAAGGTAGCAAGACAAGATTTGTAGGGGTTAAGTAAAGTTAATACACTTAGCCAAATTAACATGTTAACTAGACTAGAGGTTGGGGTTAAGTAAAGTTTAATACACTTATCCAAATTAACATGTTAACTAGACCGGAGGTTGGGGTTAAGTAAAATCTAATACACTTAGCCAATTTGATATGTTAGCTGGGCTAGACCGTAGGGTTAAGTAAACTTGAACACTTAACCATCAGTTTGTGATAAAGGAATGGGGTTAAGTCTAAAACATGAAGGGATAATACTTAACCATTAATAATAACATGTTAGTTAAAACAGACGGGCAAGGTTAAGTTAAAAAGGAACACTTAACCAACACAGGGTGAATGGGTAGGGTTAAGTAATAAATACTTAACCAATATAACTTGGTTTGTGGTAGGGTTAAGTCAACATGAGTTACTGATAACACTTAACCAGCTTAACAGGGTAAATGAAGAGGGTTAAGTTGGCTTGAATTGACTAATGACACTTAACCAATCCAAATTGACGGGAAAGAGAACTAAGTAGTAAACCTTAGTTAAGAAAACAACGATTCTGGAAAGTAAGTGGTAAATCTTAGTTAGTAAAACTAAGTAGTAATTCTTAGTATAACACGGGAAGGAGCGAATGTCCGTCTGAGTAGAAAGAAGGCTCCAACGAATTGGGTTACGAAGCCCGAGGCTTCGAGGGGACGTGAGGGTACTTTTGGTATCCCTCTGTGAGGCTGCAGATGATCCTCTTGGGCTGACAGAGGTTAAGGTCTGCGTAGAAGAACCAGGGGTATGTCTTGGTTGCAATACATGGCAACCTAAAGACCAGGATGGACCGACGTGTTTCGGGGAGAAAACGGCAGCCCTGTGATAGCAACTCGTCGTCTACCATCCATCTTGAGTCAATCGAGATACGTAAAGCGGAAAGGCGGAGAACTCCAAAAGACTATATATTTGCTATCTAGTTATAGGTGAGGATGGCCATAGGGTAGAGGGGCACCGGGGGCCGGCGTATAGTTCTCATTTCACAAGGTGTGCCTTTCATTAGTTGAGGGAGGGGTCAAGTGGGACCATAGCCACTGGAATAAAAACAGACCTTAGCATCTGCATCGGCAGATATCTGAAAGCTCCCGACCGAGTTCTGTATTCCTTGATTTGCCCTGTCACAGGACTCGGACCGCACATTACAAGACATGTGCATCTAGACAAGCGATAACGATTCGCGATACATGCGTGGGGACGTGTAGGAACATATACCACTCTAGGTAGTGTGTCCTAGACTTGGGGGCATCGTTCGACATGTAGCATAATCCCTAGTTGGACTAGGTGGCATAAATCCTGAATCCGAGAAGCGTTCAGCAGATAGTGTAAACTCTAGTTAAATCTAGAAAGCACTTGATAGAAAACCCTAGATTTGATCTAGGTAATAAATAATGAATGTTTGCCGGAAGGCAATGGAAAATACAGGGATTGGGATCATGTTATCGTTACTAGTTGAGACACTAGATAGGCGGTGCAGAGATATAGAAACCAGTATAACAAGGAGATAGCGAAGCGGCGAAAGTATTAGAGCGTATCCAGTTTATCTTATCTTAGCATATCTTGTGACTACCTTGTCTAATCTTTTCGACCCTATCATCATGGTGTAATCTTGTATTCAGTTAATTCATGTTGTTTTGTTTTTCCATGTTCACATGCTAGAAGTTACTGAACTTACTCAGGCTTTATGTCTGACTCTGTTTTTCTTTCGTCTTCTTTTCTTCCATTTCCCCCCCAGGTAGTAAAGGAGGGAATAGTATAGCTCAGGTTAAGTTGGACTGTCACTCTTTCCCAGCTTGAAGATTTGTCGAAGTTTGCTTGGATTCTCTTTTCAGATGCTATGGCTGGCTCTTGCTAAAATAGGGGAATATAAATGTTGATTTTATACTTCTTTATTTTGTAAGACAGATGATACTCTGATATTGTAAAGAAACCATTGTACAAACTATTTTATCAAAAAAGCAAAGTTTTATTTTCCGCTGTTTAATTTCTGTCTGTCTTGTAATTTACCTGCATCTTTTACCCTAAATGCTCCACAGAACTTAGTGCATTCCCTTTGTGAGTGACACTAACGGATTTGGGGTGTTACATTAATAGAAATCAATCAACATATAATAAAATCCAATGTCAGACACACAATCCATTTACAAGTCCGTTCAGGGTTTGAACGAAACCGGAGGAACCTTATACCTCGCATATCCATCAATCTCCAAGTACGTCCGGACGATCACCAACTGATTCCCTCCTCTTGGGTGTACAGCCCAATCAAGATGATCAGTAATTGTCCTAACGATGTGAAGACCTTCGGTCTTCAACCACCGTCTTCATTGTCGAAATATCGTCGAATCAGTTATCCAGAATGGGTATAAACCCTGCCTTTCCAAATAACTCGCATATATAATAAACAAGTGTTATAAAAACACAACATATGCCTCATTCCAATTCTGAATATTATTTTATTTAAATATTCACATCTTTAGGGATTTGTTCCCATTAATTTTATCAAAGATAAATTCTTTAAAATTTATTCTTTAATCTTCCTTCGGATAACATTTCAAACCAAATTATGGTTTTCCAAACTAGTCGGGATTAGCGAACCACACCGAAGTAATTATTTATTTTATTTCCCAATCCCAACCTATTCATCCCATGAAGCAAAACTGTTATTACCCCATAACTAACACCACGGTGTTATCGACAAATTTAATTACCGTTTCCCATTCAAATCTAACTAAAGATTTAACTATCGCTCGGAGCAAAACTGGAAATACTCCATTCTCGATCATTTCCCAAATTTGGTAATTTAAATTATCAATTCATATTTCAATCTAATTAAAGATTCATTAAAACTCCACTTAGTTTGAATCTTTCCAAAAATCAATATTATTGATTATTTAACTTTGGAAACACAAACATGTCGCATCGACAATCTACACCGTACTATTGATTTCTGCCGATATATAACCTCTGAGCTCGTATGTCTCAGAGAATGACGTTAAGCAAGAGAATAAATTCTCTACCGCCGAACAGATATACATTTAATAGAGATCAACCATATAGTTCGAAATACAATAAATGACATGTAATCCTGCTTTTTACTGGGTTAAAGAACCAATGTCATTTAAGACACAGTTCACGACAAACCCAACTCACATTCCATTAATTATGGAATTTTCACGGAAAAACAAATCAATATTTAATAGATATCAATTTCCGTATCCGACTAATAATATAAATGGAATAACGGCAAAGCCTTTTAAATTCCATATGTATTAACAGTCTTCCTCCATAGAATTTCATTTCGATTATTATCAAATCGAATTCCATTCAATTCCAATCTAATATATTAAATTGGAAAACTTTACTTTGGATAATTCCTTTTAAATCTTAATAAAAAGATTTATAAATTTCAAATCACATTTCACTGTAAATCGGGTTAAAGAACGAATGTCCTTAAAAACACAGTTCATAATAAACCCAATTCAGATTCCATTTATTTATCGAGTTAAAGAACAAATGTCGTTAAAAACACAGTTCACGATAAACCTAAAAACCAATTTCAATTCAATTCCAATTAAATGTTAATTAATTGGTATACTTCATTTAATCTATATAAAAAGATTTAATCTTTTCTCAACTGGGTTTAAGAACAGTGTTAATGAATACACCATTCACGACAAACCCAAATCCCATTCGATATTAAATACAAGGCTCTGAATAGAAAATATATCAGCTTACATTCAATATCAAATTCTGAAACCAACAAATATCGTATTGGAAATAGCGATATAAAATATATCTTCCAAATTTCCACAAAAATGTCTATATAATCCCGAATCCAACATCGAAATATTCGGATGATAATTTTGATTCAATCCATTCCAACTCATATATTGGAAATTCTGGTTATTTTTAAAACCATTTCAAATCCAATTTATTTATTTTAAAAATATTGGCTTTATAATTCTAGTTCAAAACTAGTTCATTTTGATAAAAAAATACATTTTTATCCTTTCAAATATGGAGTTTTTCATCCTAATTCTTTCCAAATCATTTATTATGATTTTACACAAATTATTAACATTTTTAATAATTTTATCAAGGCCCGTACAGTCGATTTCCATAAACGGCAATCGAACTGCACTTACAGCGACCTATTCCAAATTTGATTTGGACATAATTACAAATCCAACCGTTAGATTTCTAATTTCATGTATCAGTTAGAAAGCTCTTTTCGTTACGAACCCAACAATTCTAGTTTTAGGAGAATCCGATGGTCGGATCTCCCGTAATGTCTGTTCGACGTCAATGGTCGAAATTCACGAACTACCGCGGCGCGGCACATTCTATTCAGGCCATTATATATATATAATATATATATATTATATTTCGTTGATATCCATTTTAAAACGTATTTTATAAATCATTTTTAATTCATTTTTAAAATGATTTCAACCTCATATTCAATTTCAAATCAAAATTGAATATTCCATATCATCGATATATAAATGATTATATTTCCAAAGCATTATATTTTGAAATCAATTCCTTTTCGATATTCATTATAAAAATGAATAAAATCGATCTAAATACCGTTCACGTCAAAATGGCGTCAATCTAATCAACACAGCTATATATATTTAAATATTTTCGTGTCCATCCCAAATTGGACATCAATATTATATTTTGATCTTTTACTGAATATTATTTTAAAATATTCGTTACTTTAAAATAATCGTTATTTTAAAATATTTGTTATTTCTGAACTGGAATTAGACACAGTCAATTACCATATAATGTGATTATATGGATTTCGTACAACACACGTATACAACAACAATCACACACAATCAACCATCATCCAAGGTGCATTCTACACTGCATAAGCAATAAATATAAATATTCGATGCTTATACAGCCTGTCAACCAATTGATTGACATACAACTAATTATTGTGATTAGCATATGTCCAATATCATCCAATTACCCGTGTGGGTTTTCAAACAACAAACACAGATTTATTTGTGTAGTTGGGCGATGTGTAAAATTTATCGTCCTAATCAATATCAGTCAAATGTGTGTATATAAACAAATCGTCTGATTTGTTTATAAATATTTATTTCATTCATATACGCATTAAAAATTCTATTTTTAACTATAAAATATTTTATTTCATTCCATATCACACAATCAATTTTCATAACACAATCAAACAAGCATACAAGTCGTCCATGGTCTGTGGACGACGGGTGTCGGGTGCTGCTAAGCATCGTCTGCATCCTAGTATATATTTCAACTAGAAAAATAAATTAAAGTGAGAAATTCTCACCATCGGTTTCCACTCCGCCAGTTTTACTTTTGAACCATTTGGATTTGTTTGAAATTCCAATGCAGTTCTTACCACGCTGCTCATAATAAAAATTATATTTTTATTGCTTCATTCCAATAAATAAAAAAATCACATTTTTATCTCAACATATATATAATAAAAATCAGATTTTTATTTTGCTACATATATAAAAATTATATTTTTATATTCCCTATTATATAAAAATTCTATTTTCAGTCCGTTACTCATATAAAAATCGATTTTTTATTTCGCTACTACATATATAAAAATCATATTTTTATATTCTCTATCTTATAAAAATCATATTTTTATTATCATAAAAATCATTTCTTTAACCCATTAAAATTATAATCTTTTTATAAATAAAAATATATAAACTTTACTTTATTAAAAATCGTAACTTTCATTAAATAAAAATCACAACTTTAATTACCTAAACACCACCATTCTAATTACATGAATAATTAAAATTAAAATTTAAACTCAAATTTCATTGTAGAAATTGGACCTTGGCCGTTGGAGGGGGAATGAGCGGCGCCGTGGAGGTCAGAGGTGGTAGGGGTTCGTCGGAGGGTCTAGGAGAAGGCGCTGCAGTCGAGGTGGAGCCTAGGGCAGCAGGTGCGGCGCTGGTTCTTCGCGATTTGGGGTAGGGTTCGGGTTTCAGGGATTTTAGAGGAGGGAGAAGAGGGTGGGGCGGAGGAAGAGGGGGTGTAGCGGTGGCGTAGGTCCTTCGGCAGCGAAGGGGGCTGCGGTGACGAGATCCCTTTTTTTTTCTTTTCGATCTGAGTCTGGTTTGAATGAAATGGGGTGGGTTGACTTTGAAGGAGGAAAAAGGGGGAAGGGTTTATAATATATTTATTTATTTATTTTATTATCCAAAATTTAGTATTTCATTCGAACTCCAATTCAGCCCCAACGACTATCGTCCCTAGCTAATTACCCCCACTCCGAACACAATGGGATATGTTTCATAAGACAATTCGATAGTTTCAATCAGTTTTCGTTTAAAATAACATTTAAATCATTATATTGAATTTTAAACATACATTCCAATTTACTGGGGTCACATACAGACCCCAAAAATTCCAGAAAAATTATTTCTAGCTTCATATTGACGATACGGTCCTAGCAAAACTAATTTTGTCAAATTTGAAGACCGTTTTGAAAAATGGTCATTTTCCAATCGATTTAAATTGACTGAAACTGTTAAAACACGTTTTACTGCGCTATGCTCACATATTGATTCAGAAAATTATGAATTTTGGAATTTAGCAATAACTTGACATCCCTGATCCAACAAAAGCAGTTTCATCGAAAACGGACGTCGTTTGCAAAATTTCCATTTTTAAGAGCCAAAATTCCATAGCTACTATTCTGAAATTTCATCTGGGCATAACTTTTTATTCCCGCTATGAAATTTCAGTTTTTCGGATTTGTTAGAAAGATATTTTCAATTAGATTCAAATATTTTTTGTTTTGCTAAAATCCAGTTTATCTTGAACCCTGTACATTAGTTTGAAATTTGAAATCGAATTTTCAAACTACCGCACCACTTTCAATTCCTTTTATAATTAAAAATAAATATTTATATTCTAATGACGATTCATATAAATATATACGTTCCAATTCTATTCAAAATAAATTTCTCGTCGTTATTATTTAAATATTTCATTTTAAATATTCAAAATTCACAAAAATTGTCAAAATAATTTTTTTTTAATTGGTTCGGATTTTCTGGGTTGTTACAACCTAGTAAATCATGAGTGTTGTAGTAAGGACTGAATGTAATAAATAAAATTGAATGTATTATATCATAATGGAATGTACAATAGTGGAGTCAAAAAATGTACCAATTTGATTGTTGAAATACAATTTTTATTTGAGTAAAAATACTGTTTGAATATTATATTTTGTGCAATAGCATTTTATTCAATAAATATTTATTTCTGTGTGAGTTGAAATATGGAATTGTACGATTACAAACACATTTATTAAATAATATATATATATATATATATGTTTATTATCATCAAACAAAAATCATATTGTTATATTCAAGAATCTCCTCCTTTTGATGATGACAAACATACTTAGATTTTAAGAGTGATAAATGTGTTTGTAGCTATGAAATATAGAACTCCCCCTACAACTAAACTCCTCCTATATATGTGCATTTGAATTGCCAATATTAAAATATTCTTGAATTATTCACTCATTGATCAAAAACTTAGTCATTCTCCCCCTTTTGTTATCATGAAAAGGATGATCGAAATAGTGATGAATATAGACTAGAAATATGAATTTAAATCAAGAGAGAGAATGTATATCGTAAACCTCATTTAATTAAACAAAAAATCATAAGACTCTTCAAACTAGAGGCAAATTTTACATTTTAGAATGATGGATTTATGATGGATATTATATAATGGAAATAGATATAAAACAAATAAATTTTAAGCACAATAAGACTTAAATAAGAAATAGCGATGGATTTGGACTATGACTATAAATTCAAGTCAAGCGAAAAAAATCAAATATCGCAACCAAAACTATCAAGCAAAAAATCATAATATATCATAACATAGAGACACATTTCACAGATCAAAGAATGGATTGATAGGTTGGTTTTTAGATAATGAAGAGGATTTCGTATTATTTTTTTATTCTTTTTTCCCTTTTTTTTAATTTAAAAGCACATTAACCACGCATAACCATAAGGACTTTTAAATGAGGTCAGTTGCAACTTAAATAATAAGCATTCTCGACTATATCTTAGTTTTATAAATGAGGTTAGAGTAACACTTATTATATAAAAATCTCCTCAGTATATAAAACCATGAAGAATGATATAAATATGGTAGGATAGAAATGGTTATGTAATAAATCTCTAAATTAACTATATTATAAAATATGTTCAACCGTATCAGGGTTTTTGAAATTTTTTAGCTCTCTTCCATTCTAGAAAATAATATAGTCACATCCATCATAGATTTTTCAAAAGCTGTCATTTCTTTAATGATGTCCAAAAATTAAACTCTCCACATTAAATAAAACCATGGTGAATGATACAAAGTTGGTAGAAAAAGAAGATGGTTATGAAATAAGTATCAATTCAAAGATATTATAAAAACTGTCCAATACTCATGAGAATTTAAATAATATCTCCACTTATTATGAGATAAACCATAGTCACAACTCATCACAATGTCGTAAATCTAATACTAATTTTGATGAGTTCCAATCAATTTGATCAATAATTTCAATTTTTGAATAAATAATCAAAAATGCTTTTAAAATTGAAAAAATAACAATTTCAAGAGGGATTCTGAAGAACCTATACAAGTCGAAAATCAGTTTCAAAAATCAAACAGTTGAATATGACACTTTTCAATGCTTCTAGGACTGATTACGCTTGAAGGTCTAGAACGCCCATAAAAGTCAATGAAATTTAAATACTGATTTTTCAACAAATCATCCAATCATCAAGTACAAGCAAACAAATCTAACAGCTTAATTTCCTTTAACAGAGCAGCATAAAAAAAAATAGGTTCAAAGTAGATTCACAAGAGAATTTTTCACAATATTTACAACAAGCACAAGTAACAATCAATTATTTAAATCAAAAGAGGGTTATTTGAAATCAATTGATGAAATTTATTTTTAGAAATCAAACCAAATATGGTACCCATGAAATTCAATATACAATCAATCACAAATGATTTCAAAAAACAAGGTAGTCAAGATTACTATGGCAGTGACAAAATAAGTCAGCATTATTAGAGTGAAGGAATAAAAGAAAGAATAAACGGAGAAATAAAAGGAAGGATAAAAGCCAAAAAAGAAAATAGAAAAAAATCGAGTTCAGATATCGTACCTGATATATAATTGACGATGTTGATTCACTAGCTCGATAATCATAGCTAAGGAACTTATGTCAATTAGCTTCGACTTTGGTATCGAATAACATTGATTCTTTTGGAAAGTTATTCCATAGCCAATCTCCGGTACCTAAGAGTTTAGAGGGTCAAGTGGTCCAACAAAATTAGTAAAACCACTCTTTTCTATATATGTGACTTTCGGTACCCAAACCTATTTAAATAATAATCCATTTTTATTTTTCAATGTACCTTTAGGAACCCAAATTCATTTGATCTTACTCAAATTCATTTTATTTCCTTCAGGGATCCAAACTCGTTTAATTTGATTGTTTTTAGACACATGCTCAATCTTACCACAAAGGTCATAATTTGAATTTCCAAAAAATTTCTTTCCAAATCGATTTGATTTTCCAAAGCGGTTCATTCTTAGTTTCAACAAGAAATTGATTTTTCAACAACAAATTAAATGATTTTTTCTCCATTAGAAAATTTAGCCAATGTTGATTCAAGTCGTTGAATTTTGGTTTTAAGATCACTATTTTCTTTCATTAAATTTGAATAATTATTATTAGCAATCTCTCTGTTTTCAATAGCATTTTGTTTTAAAACCATATTCTCGTTTTCAAACGTATTAATTTTGGCCTTGGACTCAGAAATCTCAGATTCAAATCCATTTCTCTAGTACCAACTATAACGTCCCGGGAAAATTCGAATTTAGAATTTTGGCAGTAATACATCCCATGTCCAATAATATATTCAATAAAACTCAGGTTTTATAACATCGTCAAATCATGTATTTTAGAAAATCCAATTATATACAGTCCCAATAAGAATTTAATTTAAACTTACATTTAAACTTAACTTATATTATTATTAGTGTCAAATCATTTAAAAACCTCACTTTACTATAAATAGTTCCTTAAGACTTCACGATCCATCATTAAATGAAATAAATACCAAAATTCCACTTTGATTATTATTAAATCAGCAATAATCAAATTTCGACATAATCCCATTTTAATCATTTCTTAAAAACAATTAATCTCGGTTATTAATTGTTATGTTAATTCCTGCTCGCTTGCTTATCAATCTCATTAATATAAGAATTAGCTTTGTAAAATTATTTAATAATTGCTTAAGAACTTAAATAATAAATAATAAATATTTATTTCCTTTTGATAACTTTCACTCAAAATTATATATTTCAAAGTCTATCTTTAGTTATAAGATAAATTTTATAACTTCATTTCTATTGATTTACCTAATGCTAAATCAGTCTTCGTAAAACGATGTATAATTAGGCCATCTGCTATTTATTTCTCAACCAATATTACCCATTAGTTAATAACAAACAATGTTGAATTTGGTTTTAACAATCAACAACCAAATCCATAATAAAATTATATTGGTTAAAAAGTTCGTATAATGATCATATGACAATAAACAATAAATTTGAGGAATCCAATTGGATCCCTCCAACCTGTTTTTTCCTTGCATCCAAATATGTTACCTAAAATAAAACAATCCATTTAATACGTAATATATTATTGGCTATAATAAACATGAATAATAAATTCAACTAACAACGGTCAATTGATAGTAACGATTCAAGCACACATTTTATTCTAATACGTTTATATTATTATAAATGTAACCAACAAGATAAGTTACCTCAATTGGAAATAATCGATAAAAATAAAGATGTCATTTCATTTAAATTAAACAACATAATTAAAATAATCGATATAAAAATATTTAACAAACATCCGAACAATCATCAAATCAACCAACAGTTAGCAAACATAGCATACAAATAATAAATGTAACACCCCGTGTAATAACCCGGAAAATGTGAACCAGTTTAAAATTTTTAAATTAGGTTATTAACAAGAAATTTGAATGATTAAAATAGCCTATTTCCATAAAATATAGAATTGTGTATAATATGGCAGTTTGAAATTTTGAATACAAACTTAGTCTGACTGTACCGGGTGGGAAATATAACAGATTTTGACGAAACTGAAAATATTTAAATCTGTTTATCAATACCTTTCTAACGAATCTGAAAAATCGAAATTTCATAACGGAAATCAAAAGTTATGGCCAAATGAATTTTCAGAAAGGTCGCTATATAGTATATATAGCCCTTGAAAATTGGGATTTTGCATACGACCTCGGAATTCGATGAAACCACTTTCGTTGGGTCCGGGATGTCAAATTATTGCTATGTTTCAAATTTCGTAATTTTTGAAGCTAGTATGTGAGCGGGGCAAAAGATAACGTGTTTGGTCAAATTCTGTTAAAATGGGTCGACCTAAAAATGGCCGTTTTTCAAACGAGCTCAGAATTCGACGAAACTGGTTTTGTTAGGACCGTATCGTCAAAACAAAGCTAGATTTATTTTTCTGGAATTTTTCGATTTAGTTTGTGGCCCTGGCAAATTGAAATGTACGTTTAAATTAAATATCGAATGTTTTATATTTTAATTTGAAAAATAACTAACTGTAACAGTCGAAATGGCCAACGAAACATATCCCATTGTGTCCGGAATGGGGGTATTTAGCTAGGGGCGACAGTCGTTGGATTTAAAAAGGAGTCCGTTTGCAAAAACACTATTTAAAAATTTTCTATAATATCGGCCAATAGGAAATTTTCTTTAAAAAAATAAATAAATAGAAAACCCTAAAAAAAACCCTAGCCGCTAGAACTATCGACGACTACCGTCGTTCGCTCCTTCCCGACGAAAATCCCGCCGCCACAGGCGACGCCAGCCAACGCCACCACCCTCAATCGACGCCGCCCACCTCCTTCTTCAAATCCGACCAACCCCCGCTCTTCCTCCCTTCGCCAGCGTCGAGAACGACGCCCAGGAAGTCGCCGACTTCACATCGACGCCACGATCGCCAGAGGCGATCGCACCTGCTCCTCCGACCACCGATAGGACCGCCTCGCTCCCCTCTTTCAAGTCCCACTCTCTGATCGGAGCATCGATTCACGGATTTTCTGAAAAATCCGAACCCTAGTTTCGATATCAAAAAGGGGTATACGGCTAAACTGATTTTTACACTTTAAGCGTCGCAAACTTGTAAAAATCATATCTTTTTGCTATGTTAACGAAATTCGATGAAACAGGAGACACCGTGACCGCAAGGAGGCTCTCTACATTCTAGAAGAAGCCGCGGATTTTTCTGACCTTCCTACGATTTTTAGCACCGCAAGAACCAATGTGAGGAATCTAAACTGTTTGTGTGAATGTAATCGCGTTGTATAAATTATATAAGCGAAGTGTAAATTATATACGCATTGTATACCTCATGTACATGTGTTGTATAAGTTATATTAGCGATGTATAAATTATACAAGCGTTGTTTGAAACATATATGCTTTGAATTGTGATGAAATGCAAGTGAATTATTATACTATATATATATATACTCCCCTCGTCCACAAACCATGGACGATATTTATTGCTTGTGTTTGACGTGATGTTATATGGTATGACGAATGGTTGGAAATAATTGTTTGTGGTTGATATTATGGTTGAAAAATACCTTTGTGGTTGAAAAATACCTTTGTGGTTGAAAAATACCCTCTTGTGGTTGAAACAAAATAGAATAGGATTGTGGAATTGAAAATAAAACATGCCGCCTGCGTGCGAACTAGATGCATGATCCCCATTGTCAAAAACCGCGAGGTTTTAAGGTAGAGCGAGGAGCCGTACTAGGGACGGTCCCGGTTTTAACTACCCTGCCGTTATGCTGCCGAAATTTTCTGAAATATTTATGTGTTAGAATAATTTTCCTTCATTGAAATTATTTACGTATGCTATATCGAATATTCATGTGTTGAGTTGCAATTCATTCGTTGAGTTGAATTTCATGTGTTGAATATTATTTGAATTTAAACAAATGGCTTTAGTAATAAAAATCACATTTTTATATATATACAAACGATATCGAATATTCATGTGTTGAGTTGCAATTCATTCGTTGAGTTGAAATTCATGTGTTGAATATTATTTGAATTTAAACAAATGGCTTTAGTAATAAAAATCACATTTTTATATATATACAAACGATATCGAATATTCATGTGTTGAGTTGCAATTCATTCGTTGAGTTGAAATTCATGTGTTGAATATTATTTGAATTTAAACAAATGGCTTTAGTAATAAAAATCACATTTTTATATATATACAAACGATATCGAATATTCATGTATTGAGTTGCAATTCATTCGTTGAGTTGAAATTCACGTGTTGAATATTATTTGAATTTAAACAAATGGCTTTAGTAATAAAAATCACATTTTTATATATATACAAACGATATCGAATATTCATGTGTTGAGTTGCAATTCATTCGTTGAGTTGAAATTCATGTGTTGAATATTATTTGAATATAAACAAATGGCTTTAGTAATAAAAATCACATTTTTATATATATACAAACGATATCGAATATTCATGTGTTGAGTTGCAATTCATTCGTTGAGTTGAAATTCATGTGTTGAATATTATTTGAATTTAAACAAATGGCTTTAGTAATAAAAATCACATTTTCATATATATACAAACGATATCGAATATTCATGTGTTGAGTTGCAATTCATTCGTTGAGTTGAAATTCATGTGTTGAATATTATTTGAATTTAAACAAATGGCTTTAGTAATAAAAATCACATTTTTATATATATACAAACGATATCGAATATTCATGTGTTGAGTTGCAATTCATTCGTTGAGTTGAAATTCATGTGTTGAATATTATTTGAATTTAAACAAATGGCTTTAGTAATAAAAATCACATTTTCATATAAATACAAACGATATCGAATATTCATGTGTTGAGTTGCAATTCATTCGTTGAGTTGAAATTCATGTGTTGAATATTATTTGAATTTAAACAAATGGCTTTAGTAATAAAAATCACATTTTTATATATATACAAACGATATCGAATATTCATGTGTTGAGTTGCAATTCATTCGTTGAGTTGAAATTCATGTGTTGAATATTATTTGAATTTAAACAAATGGCTTTAGTAATAAAAATCACATTTTCATATATATACAAACGATATCGAATATTCATGTGTTGAGTTGCAATTCATTCGTTGTGTTGAAATTCATGTGTTGAATATTATTTGAATTTAAACAAATGGCTTTAGCGATAAAAATCGCATTTATATATATATACAAACTATATAGTATATTCATGTGTTGAATTCCAATTCATTCGTTGAGTTGAAGTTCATGTGTTGAATGTTATCATCTTTTAAAAATAAAATGAATCGACATTGAAAACTATATCTTTATGATGAATATGAAGTTTTAAAAATACACATGTGTAGAATAAATATTTTTGATGATAAAAATATTCCTTTTATCATGTATACGCTTAGTTAAAAATACACACGTGTTGAAATAAATAATAGTTTGCTAGAAATATTATTATTAGCTTGTTCTGCATATATATACATGTGTTGAACAGGAAAAATGGATTAGCTGTTGAGTAAAGAAATTATTTGCGTGCCCGACAAATAGGTAAACCTTGATGAGTTGGCTGCGCAATTTTATTTATATATCAACTCCTGTGAATGCCATTGGATGCGGAGTGCTGGTTTTTCTGTGTGAAATAATAAACGACGCCATAGGATAGTAACAATTAATTTTGAACTACACTACATGGCATACTTCTTGACGATAGGCATACTTCATCATATTCCACATAAGCAACTGGAGCTTGTGTGACGAGGTGGAAGATTTACCATACAAGCAAGCGGCTTGTATGGCGATGACTAAGTACTACAGGTTGAACTGATGACTGGTATGGACTATATAAATTATAACGATAAATTGCCAAATTAATAAAAACCCCACACGGGTCTGGAGTTGACAATAATCACGTCGCTCTAGTTATTAGATACGGCACATGGACTATTTATTTCCACACGGAAACGGGGTGACGGGAATTTATTCTCTGGAGTGATTATCAGTACATGCTCCCCCGTAAACACCAAAATATATCACTAAAAATATGTGAATGCTTTTTAGGATTTATTGGGTACCTAATACGGCCCAATAAATTTCCAAACCCCTCCCCGTACAAAGGAGGTTATGGCGAAATTTTTCGAAATATTAAGGCGTTAGTGAAATATTTGAAGTGAAAACGAAGTTGAAAATATAAAATGAACTATAATTGAAACTATGGAATGAACTATATTTATATATATAAATATAAATATAAATAAAAGGAATAGAGGCCGTGCAGTTCGTGTTTCAGAATCGTAATTTGAAACGATTAGTACGAGAAATCCGACCATCGGATCTTCACGAAACCGCAACCGCTGAGTTCGCCTTGGAAATACCTTTCCAACGGCACCAACCTTGTAAAAATCCAACGGTTGGATTGTCCTGAATGTTTAATTCAAATCTGAAGAAAAACAGCGCCAGAATCGTTTATATTTATATATAAATATAAATATAATTAAATTTAAACGAATAACGACGCTGCAGTTCGAATTTTGAAACCGTAATTTCAAACGACTAGTGTGGAAGATCCAACCGTCGGATTCTCACGAAACTGGAACCGTTGGGTTCGCTTTGGGAATATCTTCCCACTGATATAGACTTTGTTGAAATCCAATGGTTAGATTTTCCGATATGTGTAAAACAAATTAGAAGAAAAACAGCGCCAGTGCCACGGCACGACCTGAAACGTCGTTTAATTGAATATGGCCATTTTTAAATAAATAAAAATGGCGAAAAATCGTTATAAAATATTATAAGCAACATAGGTTGCAAATAAACCAATTGGGCTTGAATTGTTTGATATTTGATGGTTGTATGTGTATGACATGAAAGTAACACTAAGTAACTAAAAGATGGATGTCGAATAACATAACCATAAAATGAATCTATTTAAATCCTAATGACGTGAATTATTTGAAAAGGCCGAGCTAACCCTCATTTCAAATAGTTTATCGAGCGATTCGAATTGGAAAATACAAAGACGATTCAAGACCGACGATCTTCATATCGGTTGTATGGGCGCTACTGAGGTTCCTAACCGGAGTAGCTACCGGAAGGGGACGAAAGTAGTAGCCGTCTGAACGTATGTGTTGATTGGACGGATATACGAGGAATTGACGCCTCCGGTTTCGTTCAGACCCAGGACGGACTTATAAATGGACTGTGTGTCTGACATTGGATTTTGTTCTATACTGATTGATCTCTGTTAAATATATATCTGTTTGGCGGCGGAGAATTTATTCTTTTGCTTAACGCCCTTCTCTGAAACATACGAGCTCAGAGGTTATATATCGATGGAAATCAATCGTATGGAGTGGACTGCCTATGTGGCATGCCAAGATGCTGTGATCAAGGCTTCTGTTGCAAAGCAAAGTCTTGTGGATGATGATCAAAGCAAGGTCTACATGACCCAGCTTTGTGTATTTCGTAGATTCGCGAACCTCAAATCCCGGTATGAGTTAAAAACGGGATACGGACTGCAGGGAGGGCACGACGTTTCTTTCTAGCTATGGTGGTGTCAGTGACTTACCAGCCCTGACATATTTATCTACTTTTCACCTTTGTGGTTGTTGGAATGCGAGGCGCCTCGATTATAGGTCTGTAAGGACCGGGAAACGTGTGTTCAGGAATACTAATCCTCTAACGTAAGTGAGGACCGGCCCTGAAGCATCCAGGGGTTACCCAGAGTGTGTAGTCCCGAGGCATTTGCTAGAGTGTCTCGAAGCGGAGAGGAGCTTGCCCCTTGCCTCGACTCATGACGGAAATCCAATTTCCAATACGAGATAACGGATTTGATTGTAGAACTAGTATGGAGACATAGTAGATGGTAGCTATGCCGCCTATGATTGATATTTATGATGCTATTCGTTGTTTGAAACATATATGCACTAGTAATAATATCAAATGATTTTGCTTTATACGTATCAAGCATATTTGGCTATTATAAGGTAAAACTCTATCCTCCGGTTTGCGTTGCATTGTGTGATGGGACCTGAGTCTTATAATGGCTTCATTCTTTCTAAAAGCATTGCGTTGTTTTAAATGAATTTACTTTGTTTTAAATGCACTAGCAATCACTGGAGTAAACCCGTTCCGCGAAAGTGGCGTGGTCCTATGATTTGCTATTTACTGTTGTTTAACTGTTAAATAGATTCCTCATACCAGTCCCCATGACTGACTCATTGTTTGTTTCACTTTGCAAACGCGGGTGCCCTTATTTTCACACGGGCAGCCTAGTACACAGGTGACAGGTGGTTTTTGGTTCCGCACAGCTGCATAGCGTGCACTTTTGGCTCATGGCGAGGCTGACTTCATAGAGATGACTTAGATATTTTCCGCCATTACTGTATTCATATTATGATTCCGCCACTGGCGATGCAGACTGATTTACTTTCCGTATTTCTCACTATATGTATATGTATTCCGCCTTCGGCGATGTAGACTGATACTCTTATTATGTCACTGCATGTATGTTTTCTGTTAACATTAAACTAATGAATTGAGGAATAATTAATTTAAAATGTGAGAATCAAGGGAAAGGGTTACACCATTGTGTTCGTCTCGGAATTCTGGCTGAGACAAAATCCGAGTTTGCGTAAATTTGAATTCGTATGAAGAAGTTATGGCCGTCGGAAGTTTGCAGAAATTCAAATTTAAATTCAAAAACGAATTCAGACTCAAAACCGGGCAGGGCAGGAAATTTCCCGCCCCAAGCCAGGTCGACCCGGCGGTTGACCTTAGTGTCGACCTATCCTATAGGTCGACCAGGGGGTCAAACTACCCCCTCGGCCAGATTTGAATTAAGCCCAATTGTGAGCTGCTGGTGAGTCATTAGGGCTGAGTTGGCTTTTTGGATGGTTCAAGTTGCTTCTAGGTTGATCGGATGGCGTAAATTAATCCTAATCTCTATATAAACACATGTAGACTCAAACCCTAAACCTAATCAAAATTAGAACCATGGCCGTCATGATATCACCCCGCAACCTAGAGTAGCCGCCACCAACTAGAAGCAAAGTAAAGCTAATCAACTCAATTCAACTCAAGTCTATAATAACGACAACAACGAATTTGTCTACTTCAAAGGCGAGCTAATTCAACTACAGAACACAGATCCCATAACTCAAGACCTTCTTTGAGTTGTGAGTTCGATTTCTTTAATAAGATAATTAACAAGTTAATTAGGTTGAGTTATAATTTGGATTATATAGCTATGTTTGTGAATCATTGGAAAAATGTGATATTTTGTGAATATATGCTAGTTGTTCATAATGATAGTTTTTGTTGTGGATCCCATTTTATATGCCCGATCATCTATGTTCAACTTGGTACATGTCTGACATCATTTTATATGCAAGTTTGGGTGTAGATTATATGCTAGTTTCTATGTGAATTGTACACAATTTTACATGTGAACCAAGTAAAATGACTATATGCAAGTTTAGGCAGTAATTGGATTCACATATATGCAAGTTTACACCTTTAGATTTAGATCTATGACAGACATGGTTTTATGCAAGTTTGTGACTATGGCCTATGCAAGTTTGGGTGAAAACTATATTCATACATGCAAGTTCACACCTTTAGGTCTATGTTTAGATTCATGACAATACAAAGTTTATGCAAGTTATGTTGTAATCCTTATTTGCAAGTTAGATCCATTTTGTGTGTTATGCAAATTTGCAAATAAGCGAACAAACAATGTGGGGACGATGGGGGTAATATTGAATATACACATATTGAGAATTGGCATGTAATGGCCTTAAAAGGCATACAATTAATTTGAGGCAATAATTGGTTATAATTTGTATACCTGAAATAAATTGACAGAATTTAGGTGATAATTATGTACATAAGTATATTTGGAATTTATTGACAAATTTGAATAGGGATATTAATCCACTTTGGGGTTAAATAAAGATATGTTATAATTAACTGCCTGAGACACAAGGATAGACTCGTTTGTGGCGTAAGACTACCCGGAACCGCCCGGCAAATCCAGCAACCACAAACGGTAGTCTAATGCGAAAGGTAAAAGGCTTGAATTAAATGCGTAACGATTGTAAAGACACGCCCGGACCCGCCCGGCAAATCCAGCAACCGCAAATGTCAGTCTAATGTCGGAGGTCTTTACAAGGTTATGGTCCTAATGAATTAATAACACTTAGCCAGATAAACATGTGGTGGGGCATTGGGGTTAAGTGGGTGGCCTTGGGTGGCTTGTGAAATACTATTAGAAACACTTAACCAAGTTGGAACATGTAAGAAGACATGAATAAGATGGGGTTAAGTGCGATGTACTAGAGGGGACCAAGCATAGGTGGGAAGCTTGTGTCAGGAATGGGGGCCCTTATTAGACCAGTAACATATTAAGTATCTTTGTGGGCTCGACCCAAGTCGAGGACGGGACACGCGTATTGGGTTTGATTGTAAGAGGTAAAAACGGGTTAGCGGTGGCAATGCAAGTCCGACGGGGTCATATGTGTGTATGGACCCGGGCTGGTAGGTAAGACGTTGTTGCATTGTGTAGGTATAAGTCGTGCATCTTTAGTGGTATCGGGTTGTCACTTTGGGGAATGATACACCCCACTGTGGGACCAACATGGTTATCTACGAGTTAGGAAGTCGATCGCATGGGGGTAGTGGGTACACCAAGTGGAGATAGGGGCAGGCGGCTCCTACGTAGACAACTAGGGGTACACGAAACTACTATTATGATTACTAAGTTTTGTAGGTGGGGATCAACTTTTAGGGTGTTTGGTGTGGTGTAATGTAGTAATTATCTTATAGTTATTAGGTGCGCCTTTAACATTATCTTTGTTCATCTTATTTCCTTTGTTTTCTCTGTCATTCCCATTTGTTCACAATCATTACCTTATTTACGAGCTTATGCCTTATCCTAGTTACTTTAATGATTATATTGTTAAAGTTATTGCACTTGCCAGACTTTATGTCTGACCCCTTTGTTTCCACCTCTTTTCTTCCTCCCCCCTCCCCCCCCCCCCCCCCCCCGCCCCCAGGTGCTCAGGGTGGTACTAGTACTAGTGGAGCTTGATTTGGACAGCTTTATCTCTTTCGTTTGGAAGTTGCTTGGATTGCTGAAGTAAAGTTCAACCTATCTTATTTATGGCTATTTTATGTTGGAGTTATGTCTTTTATTTTATGTACTCAGAACTTATTTGTCAAGATGGATAATAAGTGTATTTGGTTTTGTAGTTGGTTTTTGATGTGATGTAACCTAACTATTTCTCCGCTGTAATAAAAGTTGTTTTTGTTTTCCAAGTACCAATATATTTATCTGTCTTTTTTACTTTTCTGTTCTATACACAATAAACACTCCATCAAAATTAAGGCATTCCCTTTGTGAGTGACCTTAATGGAGATGGGGTTTCACACGTGGTATCAGAGCTGAAGGTTTCCAGAACAAGTAAGATATTTTGAAAAACTATTTTTCAAAAAGCATTTTCATAAAGGATACTTTCAAAAATACATTTTAAGGATAGTATTTTCAAGAGAAAAGTTTATTTTGAAAAACATAACCCCCAAGAGCCATATATCTTTCCTTCGATTCTTTTGTTTTGAATCTTTCTTTTTTATCGTTTCAGCATGTCTGGGGATCTAAACCTTCCGGAGGGTGTACCGATACCAGGATGGTTTAGGAGGTATTTGGAGGCTAGGGCCACTGCCACAGGCCCAGCAAATATTCCTCCTCCCCCAGCTGCACCCGTTCCTCCTCCTCCCCCTCCTCATGTTGATACTTTCGCGAAGATATGCAAGGACTTTTGGGCAATGGGCAGAAAATCTTTTCACGGGTCGGAGACGTTTGTTGAAGCTCGAAATTGGCTAAAGGAGGTGGAAGAGTTGTTTGGAATCTTTGAGGTAGAAGATGGAAGTAAGGTCCAATTAGCTGCCTAGTTAATGAAGGATGATGCCTCATTTTGGTGGGAGGTCACTAATGGAGAGCGTCCAGTTGAGACATGGCCAGATTTCAGACGTAGGTTTAAGGCAAAGTTTCTCTCATGGACCGAAGAGAATCTATACATGGAAATTTTTTTGGCATCGAGGCAGGAAAATCTATCAGTGAAAGAGTACGTCAACAAGTTCAATCTGTTGGCGAGATTTGGCTTGGACTTGGTGAATACACCCGAAAAGAAGGCCCTGAGATTTGTTAAGGGTTTGAACGAGCCGCTACATGAGTTAGCTATGACCCACATCCCTATGGGGGCCACCTTTGGGAGACTGGTTGACATGGCACTTATGCATGAAGAGGAGAAAGGTGCCAATGCTAATAAGGAACCTGAGAAGAAAGGGGATCAAAGGAAACCACAACAGCAATAGCAGAACAAGAAGGGTGGTAAAGACAACAATGGCAATGGAAAGAAAAGATGCTTTAACTGTGGGACACCAGGCCATCTGAGCAAAGACTGTAGGAAGAAAAAGAAGACTGGTTGTTTCCACTGTGGCAAGGCAAGACATCCGATTAAGGACTGCCCGAAGAAAGGGCAGAGGGCAGGGTCTACCTCTAGAGGGCAGGTTCAGGCTCTCATGGCACCAGGGCAGGCAAGGGGTTAGGTCCAAGCTCTCATGGCCCTACCGCTGCAAGAACGAGGTAGAGAGATTTCCGTTGAAAATTTAGTTTATCTTTTTGATCATCCTATCCACACACTCTTTGATTCTGGTCTATCACACTCTTTTATATCTACTGCTTTAGTTGAGTCACTACACCTAAACACCAGTATAGTAGAGGATCCCTTAGTTGTTTCAAATCCAATTGGGGGCTCAGCCTATTTGTCGATGATTTGTTTAGATTTGGAAATTTCTATACTTAGCGTTGGGTTTAGATGTGATACTTATGTTTTGGGCTTCACGGGCTATGGGTTAATTCTAGGCATGGATTGGTTATCTTGTAATGGAGCCGTCCTAGATTGTGAAAAGAGAGAGGTTAGGCTTATGACTCGCTTGGGCAACACTCTCGAAATCTCTTGTAATCCCATGAATTCTGTTATGCTAAGTTATCTAGAATCGCTTGACGCGTCTATTGAGAATTTGCAATCTGTTAGAGTGGTCCATGAATACTCGGATGTCTTTGAGGAAGTAGAGGGATTGCCTCCGAAGCGGGAGATAGACTTCAGCATATACCTAGTTGATAACGCAAAACCCGTTGCTTTACCCGTTAGACACATGGCTGCAAGGAAGAGAAAGGAGCCTAGCAAGCAAGTTAAGGAGCTGCTAGAAAAAGGGTTTATAAGGCGGAGTATTTCTGAATGGGGTGCTCCAGTGGTGTTCGCAACCAAAGTGGATGGTTCACTTTGCCTATGCATTGATTATAAGGAGCTAAACAAGCTGACCAAGAAGAATAGGCATCCACTGCCAAGAATAGACGATTTGTTCGATCAGCTTGTAGGTGCAACAGTTTTCTCCCAATTATATCTGGCTACCGGATTTCATCAGCTAAGAGTGGCCAAAGATAGCATTGATAAGACCGCGCTCAGAACCCCGGACGGTTTCTTCGAATGGCTTGTCAGGCCTTTCGGCTTGATAAACGCACTTGCTTATTTCGTTGATTTGATGAGTAGAGTGTTCTGGGAATTTCTCAATAAAATTGTGGTGGTCTTCGTAGATGATATTCTGATTTTCTCGAAGAATGAGGAAAAGCATGCTTTGCATTTAAGGGAAGTCATGGATACTCTCCGTGCACATTAGTTGAAAGCAAAATTCTCCAAGTGCCACTTCTGGAGAGAAGAAGTAATATTTCTTGGGCATGTAGTGTCCAAAGAAGGGTTAGCTGTGGACCCCGCAAAAGTAGTTGCGGTCTAGGATTGGAAGGTTCCAAAGAATGCAACCAAAGTCCGAAATTTTCTTGGACTAGCAGGCTTTTATCGCAAGTTCATTAAAGACTTTGCGAAAATCTCAGCTCCACTTACAAGGTTAACGAAGAAGAACCTGACTTTCACTTGGGATTTGGATTATGAAGTCTCTTTCCAACGGTTGAAGAGGGCTCTGACAACAGCCCCAGTTTTGACATTACCAGATGGGAGAAAGATGTTTACAGTATACACAGATGCATGCGGTAAGGGACTAGGTGTTGTTTTGATGCAAGAGGGGAAGGTAGTAGCTTGTGGTGGAAGGCAGTTGAAAGTGCATGAGAAAAACTACCCAACCCACGATCTAGAGTTAACAGCCATCGTTTTTGCGCTTAAGTCTTGGCGCCACTATCTCTTAGGTGAGAAATTTGAATTGTATACTGACCATAAATCGTTGAAGTACCTTTTCTCGCAGAAAGACCTCAATCTAAGGCAGCAAAGATGGATGGAGATTCATGCCTCATACGACTGTGAGATCTCCTATACTCCTGGCAAGGGCAATGTAGTAGCATACGCCTTAAGTAGAAAGAAGCTGACCTTAAGTCCTCTCTTTGTAGAAAGGCCAAGTTTGGAGTACATAGAAAATTTTGATTTTAGACCCTCTGTTGATTATGTGATTGGCTTGATGGCAATGCTAGAGGTGCGGCCTACTTTGTTGGACTCAATAGGAACCGCGCAACGTGAAGACCCTCAGCTAGTTGATGTGATACATAAGATGTTTAGGGGAGAGACTTCTAGTCACCTCAACAGATACTCCATCGATGATAAGGGTTGGTTGAGACGGGAGGGAAGAATATGCGTCCCACAAGCAAGAGATTTGGTGAAGATGGTTCTGGAAGAAGCACACCTTCCAAGATGACCATACACCCCGATGGAGACAAGATGTATAAAGATATCAAAAGAGTTTTCTTTTGGAATGGCATGAAGAGGGATGTAGCTAAATTTGTTTCGAAATGCATGATATGCCAGCAAGTCAAGGCAGAGCAGAAGAGGCCTGGTGGTTTGCTTCATCCTCTAGAAGTTCTGCAATGGAAATGGGAAAGCATCTCGATGGACTTTGTTGATGGGTTTCCTACGTCAAGAAGGGGCAATACCGGTATTTGGGTAATAGTGGACAGTCTCACGAAAAGCGCTCATTTTATACCTGTCAAGAGCAGGAGGACCGCCTCGTCTTTAGCCTCCGTTTATTTTAAGGAGATAGTTCGACTCCATGGGATACCCTCTAGCATAGTGAGTGATCGAGACTCTATCTTTTCAAGCGAGTTCTGGAGGAGTTTGCAAGAGGCTGTAGGCACACAGCTATGTTTAAGCACAACCTATCACCCTCAAACCAATGGTCAGACGGAAAGGGTAAACAGAGTATTGGAAGGTCTTTTGAGACTATGCATTCTTGACTTTGGAGGATCTTGGGAGGATCATCTCCCTTTGGTGGATTTCGCTTATAACAATAGATACCAAGCCACTTTAGGCATGGCATCCTTTGAAGCTTTATATGGAAGGCCATGTCGATCACCAAATTGTTGGTGGGAGTCCAAAGATAAACTTATACTTGGGCCAGACATGATTAGAGAGACTTCAGAGAAACTGGACTTGATACGAAGGAGAATGAAGACTGCCCAAGATAGACAGAAATCATACGCAGACAAGAGAAGGACCGACCTTGAGTTTGAGGTTGGGGATAAGGTGTTCCTTAAAGCTTATCCTTTGAGGAATGTCATTCCCTTTGGGTCCTTAGGAAAGTTGCCACCACGATTTGTAGGACCTTTTCCTATCATCGAAAGGATTGGGACGATGGACTACAGAGTAAAGCTACCTGAAAGACTGGCTGGAGTTCATAATGTTTTTCATGTCTCTCAGCTACGAAAGTGCTTACACGAGTCAGCATAATTTGTGGAGTCAAGCATTCTAGAGGAAGTCGAAGTGGAACGAGAAGCGACTATGAGGAGAGTTCCAACTCGTATGTTGGGGATGGAAGTCAAAAAACTACGCAACCGTGAAGTCAAGCTTGTCAAAGTTCAATGGAGCGACGCCGAGGAAGACGCTACTTGGGAGACTGAGGCCAAAATACATGCAGCCTACCCTTTTCTTTTTGAGGGTACATCTTCGATCTCTTTTTCCTTAAGTTTATTCAAGCTTGTATCTACCTTTTTAGTGTATCTCCTCGATCATATTCTTTATCCTTAGGTAGAGACCAATAGATTTAAACATGTATTTGAAACATGTTATGATTTATGGATGATAGTGGATGCATGTATTTGCTTGTGGTTGCTCGTGGATGCATATACACACACATTAGGCACTAGATCGGCTCAATCACTTTCATACTGCATATGAATGTGTGCTTATTTAGGTTAATGGATGTATAATGGTTGTGTTATCATATGGATGCTGCATTTGGATGAATGGTTGTGCACACATGTAGAAATAATATGTATCATTAGGGATCTTGTACATACATAGTGGACGCATGGCACTATCATGATTTGCATTAAGTAGGTCAATTGAATCAGCAGACCTCCTGATTTTGCATTAGATACGGACATGTACACACACTGTGCATATAAACATGAAAGTTGTAGAAGTATTTTAAGGACAATGGATGCCTGTGTTTGATGGTTGAGTAGATTGACGATTGGATGGTAGGATATGTATTCTTCGTGACTTGAAGATTTCGGGGTCGAAATCCTTTAAGGAGGGGAGAATGTAACACCCCGTGTTTTCTGTTAACATTAAACTAACGAATTGAGGAATAATTACTTTTAAATGTGAGAATCAAGGGAAACTTGTTACACCATTGTGCTCGTCTCGGAATTCTGCTTGAGATAGAGTCCGAGTTTTCGTAAATTGGACTTCGTATGAAGAAGTTATGGCTGTCGGAAGTTTCCAGAAATACAAATTTAAATTCAAAAACTAATTCAGACTCAAAACCGGGCAGGGCAGGAAATTTCCCTCCCCAGGCCAGGTCGACCAAGGGTCGACCTTTGTGTCAACCTATCCTATAGGTTGACCTAGGGGTCGACCTGGGGGTCGACCGACCCCTCTCTAGCATATTTGGATTATGCCCAATTCTGAGCTCCTGGTGAGTCATTAGGGCTGATTCGGCTTGTTGGATGGTTCAGGTTGCTTCTAGGCTGATCGGATGGCCTAAATTAATCCTAATCTCTATATAAACACATGACGACTCAAACCCTAAACCTAATCAAAACTAGAACCATGGTCGTCTTGCTATCACCCCGCAACCTAGAGTAGCCGCCACCAACTAGAAGCAAAGTAAAGCTAATCAACTCAAGTCTATAACAACAACAACAATGAATTTGTCTACTTCCAAGGCGAGCTAATTCAACTACAGAACACAGATCCCAGAACTCAAGACCTTCTTTCAGTTGTGAATTCGATTTCTTTAATAAGATAATTAACAAGTTAATTAGGTTGAGTTATAATTTGGGTTATATGGCTATGTTTGTAAATCATTGGAAAAATGTGATATTTTGTGAATATATGCTAGTTGTTCATAATGATAGTTTTTGTTAAGGATCCCTTTTTATATGCCCAATCACCTATGTTCAACTTGATTCTTGTTGACATCATTTTATATGCAAGTTTGGGTGTAGATTATATGCTAGTTTCTATGTGAATTGTACACAGGTTTACATGTGAACCAAGTAAAATGACTATATGCAAGTTTAGGTAGTAATTGGATTCACATATATGCAAGTTTACACCTTTAGGTTTAGATCTATGACATACATGGTTTTAGGCAAGTTTGTGACTATGGCCTATGCATGTTTGGGTGAAAACTATATTCATACATGCAAGTTCACACCTTTAGGTCTATGTTTAGATTCATGACAATACAAAGTTTATGCAAGTTATGTTGTAATCCTTATTTGCAAGTAAGATCCATTTTGTGTGTTATGCAAATGTGCGATGTTTCTTCCCTTTTATGTGTTAGACTAATCGCTAGTCTAATATGTATATATATATATATATACATATATATACATATATATATATATATATACATATATATATATGTCATGATAAGCGAACGAACAACATCGGGACGATGGGGGTAGTATTGAATATACACATATTGAGAATTGGCATGTAATGGCCTTAAAAGGCATACAATTAATTTAAGGCAATAATTGGTATAATTTGTATACCTGAAATAAATGGACATAATTTCGGTGACAATTATGGACATAAGTATATTTGGAATTTATCGACAAATTTGAATAGGGATATTTATCCACTTTGGGGTTAAATAAAGATATATAATAATTAACTGCTAGAGACACGAGGTTAGACTCATTTTTGGTGTAAGACCGCCCGGACCGCCCGGCAAATCCAGCAAGCACAAACGGTAGTCTAATGTGAGAGGTCAAAGGCGCGAATTAAATGCGTAACGATTATAAAGACACGAGGTTAGGCTCTTTTGTGGTATAAGACTGCTCGGACCTGCCCGACAAATCCAACAACCGCAAATGTCAGTCTAATGTGGGAGGTCTTTACAAGGTTACGGTCCTAATGAATTAAGTAACACTTAGCCAGATAAACATGTGGTGGGGCATGGGAATTAAGTAATGATTAGAAATACTTAACCAAGTTGGAACATGTAAGAAGACATGAATAAGAAAGGGTTAAGCGGGATGTGCTAGAGGGGACCAAGCATAGGTAGGAAGCTTGTGTCAGGCATGGGGGCCCTTATCAGACCAGTAACCCATTAAGTATCTTTGTGGGCTCGACCCAAGTCGAGGACGGGACATGCGTACTCGGTTTGATTGTAAGAGGTCAAAACGGGTTAGCGGTGGCAACGCAAGTCCAACGGGGTCATGTGCGTGTATGGACCCGGGCTGGTGGGTAATACGTTGTTGCATCGCGTAGGTATAAGCCATGCATCTTTAGTGGTATCGGGTTGTCACTTTTGGGAATGATACACCCCAGTGTGGGACCAGCATCGGTATCTACGAGTTAGGAAGTCGATCGCATGGGGGTAGTGGGTACACCTAGTGGAGATAGGGGCAGGCGGCTCCTATGTAGACAGCTAGGGGTACGCGAAACTACTGTTATGATTACTAAGTTTAGTAGGTGGGGATCAACTTTTAGGGTGTTTGGTGTGATGCAACGTAGTAATTATCTTATAGTGATTAGGTGCACCTTTAACATTATCTTTGTTGATCTTATTTCCTTTGTTTGCTCTGTCATGCCCATTTGTTCACAGTCATTTCCTTATTTACCAGCTTATGCCTTATCCTAGTTACTTTAATGATTATATTGTTAAAGTTATTGGACTCGCTAGACTTTATGTCTGACTCCTTTGTTTCCACCTCTTTTCTTCCTTCCCCTCCCCCCTCCCCCCCCCCCCCCCCGCGAGGTACTCAGGGTGGGACTAGTACTAGTGGAGCTTGATTTAGACAGCTTTATCTCTTTCTTTTGGAAGTTGCTTGGATTGCTGAAGTAAAGTTCAACCTATCTTATTTATGGCTATTTTATGTTGGGGTTATGTCTTTTATTTTATGTACTCAGAACTCATTTGTCGAGATGGATAATAAGTGTATTTGGTTTTGTAGTTGGTTTTTGATGTGATGTAACCAAACTATTTCTCCGCTGCAATAAAAGTTGTTTTTATTTTCCAAGTACCAATATATTTATCTGTCTTGTTTACTTTTCTATTCTATACACAATAAACGCTCCACCAAAATTAAGGCATTCCCTTTGTGAGTGACCTTAATGGAGATGGGGTGTCACAATAAACCCGACTTATAATAATTATAATTGAGAGAACTAAGTGAGTTTAACTCACCTTGATTTAATTTAATCGTTACAACGACTGTTTTTAATTAAATTAAGCTGGCATTTAATTTAATTAAAATTTCAGTTGCTTCCAATCTTGACCAGACCGGCTCCATCTCGTAACCTACGTCCATACGGTTCCATGGTAACCAATGGTTCGAAAATCTGCTGATCTATGATCAGAATATTAGTTAATAAGATTATAAAACATTTAATTAAATTAAAATTTAATTTAATTTCCAAACGAGCCTTACCCAATATATGTCGGCCTAAACACCACTCTACGCAATAAAACAGCTCCAACTCTATTTTGTTCTTCCATCTCTTCTTAAAACTTCCCCCAACGCACCCTTTCCTCAAATTTCCATTTCAGCTTTTCATTTTTTTTCCTTTTTAATCACGAACGACCCAATGCCAACAAATCCACATTCGCTTGAAATAGTAACTCGTCTTCCCCCAATCGATACCTAATGCTATCATGTATCCCTCCCGTGCCCCATCTCCTATGACATCACGAATTGAATAAAGAACCACCACACAAACACCACCTATAACACCCCATAATTCTACAACACATTAAGGCGATAAACTAAGGAATACTTAATTAAATATTGGGAATTTTGTAAAATGGACTGTGCCGTTGCGTTTGTCTCGGAATTCTGTTTCAGATAGACTTTTGGTTTGCGTAAAACAGACATCGTATGGAGAAGTTATTAAGGGTATAAGTTTGTATATGCATAAGATAAATATATATATAAATAAACCAAATCCCGAGTTTAAATAAATTCAAAATCAAATAGCAGAAAGGAGAGCGGGAAAATTCCCGCCCATGGGTGTCGACCCATGGATCAACCCCATCAAGGGGGTGTCGACACCTATGTCTACACACTAAGGGGGGGTCGACCCCCATATAGATCTGGGCAGATTCCTGGTTCTAAACGTGACTAAATTTTAAGCTTTGTTCTTCGGCTGATGGCTATATAAAGGACCCTATACCCATTATTTTATTCATCTAAAATCAATGGCGATGGTGAGATGCTGCTCCAACTCAGATTAAATTAGTCTTTTCTTCAGCAACGATGATTCATGCGTACTCAAAGATCGCTGATTCAACATTAACACAATTTTCTCAGTTCTCTTAGATCCATTCTCTGTGAGTCTACGTTATTTTTAGATATGAATACTTAAAAATTAATCTTGATATGTTTATGAATTGGATCTAAGCCTATGCTATTAAATCATATCAGATCTGCCATTATTTGTATATCAAATTGACTATTTAGATCTCATATGCTTATTTGTGATATCCCCAATATTTTAATTGGCCTAATCATGTCACTACGCCTAATCAGATCTATTATCACATGTTCATCAGATCAGTTCTAATATGGCTATTTCTGCTATCATATGCACATTTCTGTTACTTTTGGTCTTATGCTTATTATGTTCTTCTCTCTCTCTCATTCCCTTTTTATTTTATTGCCAGGCTACCTTCGAACCTAGGCCGATATCGCTGAAATATGCATACGAATGAAATTGGGTTAAACCGGGAATGATTGGAAATATTAATTTAGGGGCATAACCTGTACTTTGAATCACTATTGGAATATGGGGGCATAAACTATATTGTGAAATTGGACTAAAAATTAGGGCTTGATTTATACGGTAAATTATGACTTGTAGTTTGAGACACATAAATCTGTAGGCTTAATTTAAGAAACATGTTAATGGAACTATAAAGAATCTATGAAGCCTGTTTAATCCGCTAAAATTGGGGCATAACTTGTATTGTGAAATTTGGGACATAACTCGAATTGAAAACATGAATATGGATTTGGGGCATAAACCAAACTGTGATTAAAAATCTTAAATTGGAGCATATGGTACATGATGAATATTATTTGGAAAAGGGGCATGAAAACCTACAATGAAATAGGAATAATTGTTAAATAATGAAAATACTTAGATTTACAGTAATTAGAAATTGTAACCACGCTTAGACACTATTTTAGATTACACTTATGGTTGAAGCCTGCCCGGACCTAACCGGCATATCCAGCGTCCACAAATGGTAAATATAATGTGAGCGGTCTAAGTGCATAAACACGTGACGGTGCTAAGACACGAGGTTAAGTCCGACTTGTGGAAGAAGTCTTCCCGGACCCAACCAGCATATCCAGCATCCACAAGTGGTAGAATTAATGTGGGAGGTCTAGCGCATTATAACCATATATGGTAATGAACTTGTAATACTTAACCTGTTTGAATCCATAAGGATTGTATGAGCCTGTTAAATTTGTGGGGTTAAGTAAGCCTGTTAGGTATGTGGGGTTAAGTAAGCCTGTTAAGTATGTGGGGTTAAGTAAGCCTGTTAAGTATTGGGGTTAAGTAAGCCTGTTAAATCTATGGGGGTTATATGAATCTGTTAATCTAGAAAACTTAACCTACTAAATCTGTCGAGGTTATATGGAACCGTTAACTTGTAAGGTTTAACCCGTAAACCTGTAGGGGTTGTGCGAATCTATTAAATCTATTAGGCATAACTTGTCAAAATCCTAGTAAATTGGGGATACAAGATCTGTAAGGGTTGGCTTGTGTCATCTATTGTGTGGGACCCATATTAGTTAGTAATCCATTCTGGTATTAAAGGGGGACCCCGCACTAGGTAGGGGTGAGGGTATGCTTACTGAGCTGATTGTAAGAGGTTCATCTGGGAGGAGCTGTGTAATGGCATGTTCCAACAGACTCATGTGCTGCATGAGTACAGCCTACTCTGGGAAAATAAGCCGCTGTAGCACCAGTAAATAGGTTTGTGTCCTTCTATAGGTTGCCACTTTAGGAAGCAATACACCCTATTGTGAGGCCGACACAGGGTATTCACGGGATAGGGAGCCGACTGATTGGGGGGTAGTAATTAGGGTACATCTAGTCCTGTCTTTTTTTGTGTGGTACCTGTATTTCTGTTTGGATTAACACCCGTTATTTCTGCTTTGGTACCGCTTAATTCTGTTTGGGGTAAAACCCGCTACTAGAGTACACCTAAAACTATCATTATATTTCTGTTGGGATCATCTTGTTTCTATTAAGTAATTATGGAGTATGCAATCCTGTTACATATCTGTGATACTAGTATTGGTGCAGAGAAAAGTATTAGAGAAGCGTAACCTATTCTGTTCTGTTTATTCTGCTTATTTTGCCCAGCTGTTATACCTGTCTTATGAAGTTATCTCTCTCATCCAGTTTATATGCATGTCATGGTGCTTTTACTTATTTATATGCTAAAAGTAACTGGAATTGCCAAACTATATTTCTGACGTATTTTGTTTCCTCCCCTCTCTCTTTCATTTCCCCTCAGGTTCTCAAGGTGGGAATACTCAGGCTTGATTTGGATTCTCTCTTTCATTATGCTTGGAGCTGCTTAGATGTACCGCTTTGATTTCATGTCTTCTCAGATATAGCCATATTTATGGGGATTTATGCTTCTTTTATTACTGTACTCTGATGATTTTAGTACAAGATAGAAGTTTTAAGTTGATGTGATGGATTTTCTGTATTTCAGACTTATAATGTAACTATGTTTTGGACCACAATGTTTTATATTAAATAAAGTTTTAAATTTCGCTTTTATTTTATGTCTGTCTTGTAATGTTTCTGTTTCTGCTTATCTATAACGCTACACGAAACTTAATGCATTCCGATAAAGAGTGACATTAACGGCCGTGGGGTGTCACACCACCATTTGATATCTCATATATCCCTTTACCAAGGCCATTGCCACCCACTCCGGTGGCCACGATCACTAATTGATGTCGAATGGTCCTCCCCAGGTGCGTACAGTTTCAGCTCCAAATTTTCCGAAAAGGACATTTGAACGCCTTTATATGATTATCATTCCTCTATCCATGAATTCACATAATAACCTCTAAATAGAAAGAAAACCACAAACCTAGATCTCGATTGCTATGGTCGAACAACGTGAAATAGGAATTTGAGATGATAGACAAGTACAACTCGATTTTAAGGGTTTGTCGCATCAGGTTTTGCGATTTTGGATTAAGTATATGGATCGAAATTATTTTATGAAGATCTGTGTAGCCATTGTTTTGCTTGCAGTAAAAAAAGGAGTTCCAATCTTCACGTATTTATAGGGAGGAGGAGTATGCCCATCACACAAAATGTTTGGTGGCCACGGCTTGGAAGCTTTGCCGGCAAGGCATGGAGGTATAGTTATGTTGTCTGTAGCATAGAATTGTAGGCATAAGATAGGTATGCAGTGGGTTTTTTCATTATCTTTGTGAAATAGGTTTGGGTAAGTCTGCATTTCATTTCGGGTAGAAGGTAGGTGCATGTGCTTCTTTAAATTGATTGAACTAGACATGTTGTGTACAATATGGTAGGGAAAAATTAATTTAAAGGTTAGTTGTTCTGCGTATTGTTTTAGGTTTGTGTATATTATATCATAGGATAGCTTGTGCATACGGTCAATAGGTTAGGAAAAAATAGGGCACTTACGTTTTATTTACTTAGCTTGAAAGAAAATTTGGATTATATCTTATATCTTATTCTTGCTTTGAATGGGTACGTTCATTTTTATACGGTTAGTTTAATATTCACCATTATTTAACACCAACCATTAAATATACACATCGTCACACACACTCTCCAAACGCAACGAAAATAGAAACAAATATGTCTTGACGTTCCGGTCCTAACAAATCTAACTTCGTTGAAAACCAATTCTGTTTGCACAATGATGTTATTTTAATTTCTATTTATTTATCGCTTCACATTTTAAATAACGCATACGCAAAAAACAACTCTAATTGGCTCCAAACTGGAAATCTAGCAATAATTAGCTATGTGTATTCCAATAAAATTCGTTTTATTGAAAACGGAGGTCGTTTGAAAAAAAAACTATTTATAACGCTTATATAATATCGATAAAATAATATAAATTACAAAACAATTAAATTCAATAATAATAAATTATTATCGTCGTATATATTCAAAATGGAATAATATATCACTTCAAATACAACCAATATGGAATTATAACTCAACATTAATATTTTCGAGTTAAGCGATGTAACCACCCGCATTTTATGTATTTGAGGATCATAAAATATATTTTTATTTTATTCACTAAGGGTTGGATCATTCTCGTATTTTGATATGTTGGTTATGGAGATGCGAGACATGTCCATAATTTAAACAAATTTTATCTGTGACCATTTTGCCTCTATCGATCTTGTACAGGACATAACTTTTGGTTGGGATCGAATTAGGTGCTGAGATCAATTTCATTGGAATGGAGATGGTGTTGTCAATTCCGTAAACTGGTCACTTTAAAGATTTGGTTTAGCGGTTTGGGAGGAATCGATGTTTTAGTGCTATAAAACTTTCTGTTTAGGTTATCAACCATTGATGGGCTGATTTGAGGAGGCCCATTAGTGGGTTAATGGATGGCTATAAATAGGGGTTAAAGGCATAGAGAATAGTTTATTTTCTTCATTATCTGATTTGGTTGAGCTCGTGATCCTCCTTGCTCAATCAAATACACCTTTCCACCATTAAAATCTAGATCTAAGGAAGAAAATTGATATATCAATCAAAGCAAGATCTACATCTAGTGAAAGGAAATTTTATCAAATCAAGAGGTTTGAAGGTTGTTCTTCGTTGTTCAGGTTCATGATTCATTTTTTTTGAGCTAGATCGAAGGTTTGGTGAGTGATAAGCATCTCTCACATAGATTCAATCAAGTATATGGGTTGTTTGATCATAATTTCATCACTTTAAGTAGTTTTCACCAAGATCTACATCATGGTAAGTATATTTCCATTTCACCATAGGATTTAATCTAGCAATTTAAAACTAGTAATTCTTATGTTAATTCTTATGTTTATGCAAGTTCGGTCCATTGTTTTATTTATTCATTCATTTATTATGATTTTGGTGAACTTTATTTGATTATCGATGAATAATTGTCATTTAATGTTGTTAATGATTTCATAAAGTGTTTACGGTTGAATTGTATGATTTTACCGCATCGATGTTGTCGTTTGGGTGATGATTTGGTCAAGATTGGAGCTATTTTGGTTAGATATGGAGTTGGTTCGTTCGGTTCAGGTCGTTTGCACGGGCTTGGCAGGGGTCGTTTGGTTCAGGTCATTTGCACGGGCTTTGCACGGGTTGTTTGGCTCAGGTCGTTTGCATGGGACTTGCATGAGTAGTTTGGTCCAGGTCATTTGCATGGGATTTACATGGGTCGTCTAGTTCAGGTCGTTTGCACGAGCTTTGTACAGGTCGTCTGGTTCAGTTCGTTTGCACTGGCTTTGCACAGGTCGTTTGGCTCAAGTTGTTTGCACAGGCTTTGTACGGGTCATTTAGCTCAGGTCGTTTGCATGGGCTTTGCACGGGTCGTCTGACTCACGTCATTTATATAGGCTTTGCACAGGTTGTTTGGCTCAGGTCGTTACGACAACATTGTAGAAACGCTTTGACAAGTGGCTGGAACGCTATAAATGGTTATTTGCAGCAAAAGATGAAATGTTGTGAATTGAATATCGACCAATCAAAATATGTTTTTGGTTCGATGGTGGTTGTGGCTTCGAAGTGAATTCAGGTAGGAATGCTTGATGTGTTTGTTCATCGTCGTAATGTAACGAAGTGAGGGCGACTCAAGGTTGTGAGTTCATGGATAATGGTGCTTGAGAAATATCTTAAGCTTATGAAGAATCATAAGGTTGGATGGCTAGAGATATCGAAGGCCGACGAATTAGCATTGTCTTAAGTTCTAGAGAACTCAAAGCAGGTGTATAATAGGAATGCCTAAAAGACTAGAAGTGACTGGTTGAGTACCCTGGGCAGCTCGACGGGTCTAGATATGTTTCGTCGTATGGCGTGTGGAGTTTTGCTAGAACTGGGGTTTAACATTAGACCTTGATAGTTGATGGCAAGGTGTTTAGCCGGTCTTATGATTAACGATGGTTTCAAAGAAGGATTGGTGGTGATAGCTAGAGTCACGAGTGATGTCTGTTTTGCTTGTATCATCTTGCGTAGGTTATTCGATGTCGAAGGAGATATCTCTTGGGTGCTTGTCTGATGTTGGTTTAGCCCTTCGGGGCTTGCGCTTGGGGGATGTCGAGATCGATTAGGATGGTCTACGCTTGATAATTGTTTACCCTAAATGTACCGTTGTTTCTTAATGCTTGTAGGTTAAAGCTATCACTATCGGATGTGGGGTAGACAGGTTTAGGTTCTTCTCTAGTGTTTGGTAGATTGGTTAGTTAATCTACCTTTTCTCATATACTTTATTAATGATGTTAGACAGTTGTTTTATCGCTCAATAAGACTATTGTTTGACTCAAGGTTTTATGTTTCCCTCTTATTACCTTGGGGAGTTCATCCTGTTGTGGATGGGCATACTGAGTAGCAGGTAACAGGTAGCAGATCTTGGTGGATGATGATGCATATCAATGACGAGCCGGAAGCTTACATACCAGTTTCTTACTACTATCTAGTATTTTGTTTCCATTGTTTGATGTTTTCTCCGAGTGTTGTAGTGAGGCCAATTTGTACATACACTTATGTTGTGATCTAAGGATGTAGGGATATTCTTTCTAGTTGTTATGAAATTTCAAGTTTGTGCTCAAATGTGCTTCACTATTATTGCTTGTTGTATATGTTCTGTTATATTTTATCCTTGCGGTGTGAGTTATACGATAGGTTTCGCTCGTGTTTTCTTACCTTGACGATCGTCCATAGCTGCTTGACTCACCTTTCAACATATTATTCCTCTTGTTTGGTGTAGGAGTTATGGGTGGTCGTCGCATTTGGCATGAGAGCTCTGGTTAACGGTTTTAACCAAAGTTCAAAGACATAGTAACATTTGAGAGACGTACTTGTAGATTTCTGATGGATGCATACTATATATATTAGTGTATATAGTAATAACACTTGAACTCTATAACAGTTTTTCTTGTAAGTGGCTAATTTTTCTATATTGCAGATTCAGAATGAGTCATCGACCATCGAGACGTGTTGCTAGGGAGAAAAACTATTTATAGAGGGGGAAATGTCAGTATACCATACTACCCAGCTTTGTTCGAGGACATGATGGCAGCGATCATGAGTAGGGATCCCATTCCAAATATAACTGCGGTAGGTGTAGGGGTTCAGGTGCAGGTATGTAGAGCTGTGGATTTCACGAAGTTTTGCAAGGACTTCACACCTCTAGGAGGAAAGCATTCAAGGGGACAGAGCCGGCTGAAGAGATTCAAAGGTGGTTGGATGCTTGTGTTCGGATTTTTGGAGACTTGGGTATATATGATGCAATAAAGAGGAAGCTTGCATCAAGACAATTGCAAGCAGAGCCATGGATTGGTGAAACTCTGTTACTTCGGAGACTCCACAAGATGAGATCACATGGGATCAGTTCTAAGTCAAATTTGAGACAAAGTATATCTCTACTTCTAAAAAGTCTGTTCTACTCAAGAAGTTTGTGGAGTTGAAGCAGAATGGTCGACCCTTATTAGATTATGTTTCTGATTTAAGGCCTTGTCGAAGTATGCTCATTCATATATTCATTCACCTTATCTGAAGAATAAAAAGTTTGTTATGGGTCTGGATGCCTATATTGGGAGGTCATTAGTTGATCACCTGGATGACCCATATGACAAGATAGTGGAAAAAGCTGTGAGGCATTAAAGCTTGGTTTCTAAAGAAGAAACTGTTGTTTTTGCGACCTAGGATGCTTTAAAACCACATCAAGGTAGTAATAACAAAAGGAGACAGCAACAACAGTAGAAAGGAAAAGATAGTCAGAAGAAGCAAAAGGGTGAAGTAACTTGCTTTAACTGCTGGAAGAAGGGACATTATTCTAAGGATTGTAAAAATCCAAAAGCTGAAAAGATGTGCTTTAAGTGTGGAAAGCCAAGGCATGACAAAAAAGATTGTCCAGAACAGGCCAGGGAAAGAATGTTGTGAAGGAGTATGCATTGGGAGTTGTGTCGTTGTCTTCAAGGGCTCCTACTAAATAGGAGAAAGGGAAGTGTGTCGTCATTCAAGGTACTCTTTCAGTTAAATGTGTTATAGTTCATGTGTTGTTTCATACTGGAGCACCACATTCATTCATTTGTAATGAGCTTGTGTGCCGCTTGCGTTTGGAACCCGAGATTTGTGACATACCTTTAGTTGTGACTAATCTAGTTGGGGGTTCGTCTGGCCTTTGTATACTTTGTCGTTGTCTTGTGTTATTGAGTTATGGTTGCACTTTTGTGTGTGATTGCTTTGTTTTGAGCTTCGCTGGGTTTGGGATCATCTTGGGCATGGATTGGCTCAAGAAGTTTGCGGCAAAAGTGAATTGCGAGAAGCTTGAGGTGAGAGTCGGGATGTGGAAGGGCAAAAGGTTTTGATTCGCTATAAGCCCGAAGATGGTGTCTTCGTGAGCTTTTAATATTTGCTTGTAATTCCACAGGAAGACTTGTCATCTGCGTTGATCACTAATGAGTTTGAGCATTCCTTTGAAAAAGTTAAGGGCTTGCCGCCACATCGTGAGATTGAGTTCAGAATCGATTTGGTCAAGGGTGCTAGACCTATTTTTATACCTCTTAGGCGGATGGCGCCTAAGGAACAACGACAGTTAGAGGTGCAAGTTCTTGACCTTTTAAGAAAAAGATTCATTCAGAGGAGTGTATCTGAATGGGGTGCACTAGTTGTGTTCGCAACCAAAGGCTGATGGATTCTTGAGATTGCATGTGGACTATCGTGAGCTGAACAAGGTGGCCAAGAAGAACAAGTATCCATTGCCGAGGACCGATGACTTGTTCGATCATCTTCACAAAGCAAAAGTGTTTCCCCAGATGGATTCGACAACGAGATTCCACCAGTTGAGGGTGGCAAAGGATAGTGTGTCGAAGACTTCTTTTAGGACACCATCCAGTTTTTTCGAATGGTTGGTGATGCCATTTGGATTGGCTAACGCACTAGCGTATTTTTTGGATCTTATGAATAGGGTTTTCAGAGATCAGTTGAACAAGTTCGTGCTTGTGTTCGTGGATGATATTCTGGTTTACTCTCGGAACGTGGAAGAACATAAGACGCACTTGCAAGTTGTTTTGAAAATCTTGTAAAAGAATCAGTTGAAGGCTAAGTTTTCGAAGTGTCACTTCCGGAAGAGCGAAGTGAGGTTCTTAGGCCATGTAGTTCCTGGAAATGAAATAGCGATTGACCCAGCTAAAGTGGCAGCAATTCAGAACAGGGATAGACCTAAGAATGCGACGTAGTTGTGAAGTTTCCTTGGATTGGAAGGTTATTACCAATAGTTTATCAAGGATTTCTCTAAGATAGTTGCACCATTAATAGGAATGACGAAGAAGAACCAAGTGTTCACATGGGATGAAAAGTGTGAGCAATCCTTCAGAATCCTGAAAGAGAGACTGACGAATGCTCCTGTTTTGACAATTCCAGGTGGAAATGAAGAGATGGTGGTATACACTGATGCATGTGGTACTGGACTAGGAACAATACTAATGCAGAAAGATAGAGTTGTGGCCTATACAAGTTGATAGCTGAAGCCACATGAGAGGAAATATCCAACTTATGATTTGGAGTTGGCAGCGATCATGTTTACTCCAAAGATGTGGAGACATTACCTTTTAGGGTTCGATTCGAGTTGTTCACGAATCGCAAGTCATTGAAGTATCTTTTCTCCTATATGGATTCGAACCTTCGGCAATAGCGGTTGATAGAGTTTCTGGCATCATATGATTTTGTTATAGCCTATACTCTTGGTAAAGATAACGTAGTGGCAGATGCGTCGAGTCGAAGACACGCAAGTTTGGGAGTGATGTTTTCGGAATGGAATCACCCTGAGTACTTGGCAGGATTTGATTTCAGGCCACGGTGTGAGTTGGAGCCTGAAATTTTTGCAAGCTTATCGATAAGACCTACTCTCATCGAAAGGATTGGCAAAAGCCAAAAGCGTGATGAAAAGCTTTTCAAGTTTATCCATAAGTTGGAACTAGAGGATAAAGAAGTCATGGTTGATCGCAAAGGTTGGCTTCGAAAGCAAGGACGATTGGTTGTTCCTGATATCGACGGATCGAGAGATAAGGTTTTGAGGGAATGTCATCTCTCTAAGTTGATGATTCATCCCGGTAGTAATAAGATGTATCAGGACATTAAGCGAGCCTACTACCGGGAAGGTATGAAAAGGGATATTGGAAAGTTTGTTTCCATGTGCATGAACTGTCAGTTGGTGAAAGCTGAACAGAAGAAGCCGAGTTGATTGCTTCAACCATTGGAAGTTCCTACGTGGAAGTAGGAGCAGATATCGATGGATTTAATTTATGGACTACCTAGAACTAAGGCAGGAAACGAAGGAATTTAGGACATTGTGGATCGCTTGACCAAAAGTGAAAGGTTTATTTATGTCAAAACGACTTGGACAACATCGAAGTTGGATGAGCTTTATATAAAATGGGTAGTCCAATTCCATGGTATCCCGAAGAGCACGGTGAGTGATCGAGATCCATTGTTCACAAGTGGATTTTGGAAGAATTTGCAAGAGACTTTGGGAACCGAGTTATGTTTAAATATGGCTTATCATCCCCAAACTGATGGTCAAACCCGAGGTGGTTAACCAAGTTTTAGAAGATCTCCTAAGTGCTTGTGTATAGGACTTTAGAGGATCATGGGAAGTGCATCTACATTTAGTTGAGTTTGCATATAATAATAGCTACCGTCGAGCATTGGGATGGCACCATACGAGGCGTTGTATGGTGAACCATGTAATTCTCCGGCATGTTGGTTAGAAACTGGAGATAAGTTGATACTTGGGCCAGAGATGATCAGGTAGACATCAGATTGTATCCAGATCATTTGACAACAAATGAAGGCAGCCCAAGGTTGTCAGACGAGTTACACCAATAAGCATCCGAAAGATTTGGAATTCGACATTGGTGGTATGGTTTTCGTGAAGATTTCGCCGTTGAAGCATGTTGTTTGGTTCAGAAGCAAAGAAAATTAGAGTTGGACCGTTTTCGATAATCAAGCAAAATGGAAAGCTCGCACATAGGTTGGAGTTACCCGAAAATATGTTGAGTCTGCATAATGTTTTCCATGTGTCATTTCTTCGGAAGTGTATGCAAGATTTAAATATGGCGGTATCTCCGGAATAGTACGAAGACCTAGAATTTGAGTCCATAGTTACGAAACCTCGTAATCACTTCGCGTTGTAGGGGATGACATGAAACAGCTTAGGAGGAAGATGGTTAAGTTAGTCAAGGTACAATGGAGTAAGGATGATGACGATTGTACGTGGTAGACGGAAGAGAGTATGAAGGCGACCCATCCAGAACTCTTTGTCGGTATGATCTACAAGTGTCATGTCATTCTTACCCCATTGTAACATGCACTATTGGTGTTATTGTTATTATTAGAACTCCGTGTGCAAGAATAAGGCTATGGATGCATGGCTTGATGGATGCTAGTTTTGATGGTAAATTGGTTGCTCATGGACGGTAGGCATGCAGAATTGTTTAGTTGCTTGTGTTTGCTTGGGATTTCGGGGGAGAATTCCAAAGGGGGGAGTGAGAATGTAAAAGCCCACATTTTACGTATAGGAGGATCATAAAATATTTTTTATTTTATTCCTTGAGGGTTGGATTATTCTCATATTTTGATATGTTGGTTATGGAGATGTGAGACATGTCCATCATTTTTACCAATTTTATTTGTGACATTTTTGCCCCTATCGATCTCGTATAGGACATAAATTTTGGCTGGGATCGAATCAGGTGCTGAGATTAATTTCATTGGAAAGGAGATGGTGTTGCTAATTCCGTAGAGTGGTCACATTAAAGATTTGGTTTAGCTGTTTGGGAGGAATCGCTCTTTTAGTGCTACACATCTTTCTGTTCAGGATTTCATCCATTGATGGGCTGATTTTAGGAGGCCCATTAGTGGGATGATGGGAGGCTATAAATAGGGATTTAGAGGCATGGAGAATAGTTTACTTTCTTCGTTATCTCATTTGGTTGAGCTCGTGATCCTCCTTGATCAATCAAATACACCTTTCCACTATTAAAATCTAGATCCAAGGAAGAAGATTGAAGATCTACATCAATTAAAGCTAGACCTACATCAAGTGAAGGGAGATTTCATCAAATCAAGAGGTTTGAAGGTTGTTCTTCGCTATTTGGATTCGTGATTCATCGTTTTTGAGCTAGATCGAAGGTTTGGTAAATGATACGCATCTCTCACACAGATTCAGTCAAGTATATAGGTTGTTTGATCCAAATTTCATCATTTTAAATTGTTTTCACCTAGATCTATATCATGGTAAGTATATTTTTCATTTGAGTCACCATAGGATCTAATCTAGCAACTTAAAACTGGTAATTCTTATGTTAATTCATATATTCATGCAAGTTAGATCCATTATTTTGTTTATCCATTCATGTATCATAATTTTGTTGAATTTTATATGATTATCTATGAATAATTGTTATTTTGATGATGTTAATGATTTCATAAAGTGTTCACGGTTGAATCGGATGATTTGGATGAATTGGTCGCATCGATGTTGTCATTTGGGGATGATTTGGTCAAGATTGCTAATTTGGTCAAGGTTGGAGCTATTTTGGTCAGATATGGAGTTGGGTCGTTTAGTTCAGGTCATTTGCACGGGTCATTTGGCTCAGCTCATTTGCACCGGATTTGCATGGGTCGTTTGGTTCAGGTCGTTTGCATGGGCTATGCACGGGTCGTCTGGTTCATGTCGCTTGCACGGGCTTTGCACGAGTCGTTTGGCTAGGCCATTTGGACAGGATATGCACCGATCGTTTGGCTCAGGTTGTTTGCACGGGCTTTGCACGGATCGTATGGCTCAGGATGTTCTGCACGAGCTTTGCACGGTCGTTTTGCACGAGCTGAGTGCTGTTGGACGGCAGCGTTCTAGAAACGCTATGGAAAGAGGCTGGAAAGCTGTGAATGGTTATTTGCAGCAAAAGATGAAATGTTGTGAATCGAATATTGACCAAACGAAGTATGTTTTCGGCTCGATGGTGGTTGTGGCTTCGAAGTGAATTCAAGTAGGAATGTTTGAAGTGTTGTGAAGTGTTTGTTGATCGTCGTAATGCAACGTAGTGAAGGCGACTCGAGTTTGTGAGTTCATGGATAATGGTGCTCGAGAAGTTGCTTGAGCTTATGAACAGTCATCAGGTTGGATGGCTAGAGATTTCGGAGGCCGAGGAATTATCATTGTCATAAGTTCTAGATGATTCAAAAAGAAGGGGTATAATAGAGATGCCTAAAAGATTAGAAGTGACTGGTCGAGTACACTGGGCAGCTCGATGGGCCTATATACGTTTCATCATATGGTGTATGGAGTTTTGCTAGAACCGAGGTTTACCATTAGCCCTTAACAGTTGCTGGTAAGGTGTTTAGCTGGTCATACGATTAACGATGGTTTCAAAGCAGGATTGGCGGTGATAGCCAGAGTCATGAGTGATGTATGTTTTGCTTGTATCGTCTTGTGTTGATTATTTGGAGTCGAAGGAGATATCTCTTGGGTTCTGTCTGATGTTGGTTTATGCATTCGGGGCTTGTATTTGGGGGATGTCGAGATCGATTAGGATGGTCTACGCTTGAGAACTGTTTGCTATGAATAACTATTGTTTCTTAATGCTTATTTGTCAAGGCTATCACTGTCAGATGTAGGGAAGACAGATTTGGGTTCTTCTCTGGTGTTTGGTAGTTTGGTTTGTTAATCTATATTTTCTCATATACTTTATTGATAATGTTAGATAGCTGTTTTATCGCTTACTAAGGCTGTTGTCTGACTCAAGGTTTTATGTTTCCCTCTTATTACCTTAGGTTATTCATCCTATTGTGGATGGGCAGACTGAGTAGCAGGTAACAGGTAGCAGATCTTGGTGGATGATGATGCAGATCGATGACGAGCTGGAGGCTTATGTACTAGTTTGCTACTACTATCTTGTTATTCTGTTTCTGCTAGTTCATGTTTTCCCTGAGTGTTATAGTGAGACCAATTTGTACAGACACTTATGTTGTGATCGAAGGATGTAGGGATATTCTTTCTAATTGTTATGAAAGTTCAAGTTTATGCTCAAATGTGCTTCACTATTATTGCCTGTTGTATATGTTCTATTATATTTTATCCTTACGCTGTGAGTTATACAACAGGTTCTGCTTGTGTTATCTTACCTTGATGATCGTCAATAGCTTCCTGGCACACCTTTCAGCGCATTATTCCTCTTGTTTAGTGCAGGAGTTATAGGTGGTCGTCACATACGATATCCAAAATATATATTAATTCCTTTTTGATTTATTAAATAAACATTATCGTTTATGAGCGTTTTCATAGAGACTATTTTAAATTTTGATTTGGACATAACTTACAATCCATGAGTCTCAACTTTTCTCTTTTCATTAGAAAATTGTAATACAATAGATTCAAATGTTTCTTGTTTCAAAGAAATCCGACTTAAAATGGATTCTATATATTCAATTGAAGTTCAAAACTCAATATTACGAACAATCGCGACGTTACGAGTTCGTTTAAATTAAACATAAAACTAAATATTCAATCGTCGTTTAAATAAACAGATGAAATATTAAAAATCCATTAATATTTCTAATGTAATATTTCAAAACAAGTTTAAATATCCAATTTCAAATGACTGAAAAATATGGGTCATTACATTCTCCCCCCTCCCCCTCATAAAATTTCATCCCCGAAATTACTAAGTAAGGAGAATGCTCAGAACTCAATTACCTTCAAAATAATTATATTTAATATTTTAAAATATTTAAGTCTTAAAAATTTATGAAAATTTCGCCAGCATTTCCTCTGCATGGCTTGATCTAAACAACTACAACTCACCTCTCTAGGCCTCACATCGATCAAAAGAAATAAAAGCCAAGCGGCTACCCAACTCAGGGGTATAAAATCAATCACCCAAATAAATATATTAAGGTTTACCTATTTGTCAGGCAACCAAATATTCTAATCATGAAGCAAAGCACTAATAGATATTTCTCCTTCCAACCTGCACTTAACTATTTATAATGAAAATAATAATTACAGGGTTAAATCATTTAATTTTATTTTATGTTGATTCTATTCCAATTAATTATATTGGAATTTATTTCTTTAGTTTTCAGTTTGTTAAACTATTGATGAATTTATTATTCAATCAATCTATTATCTCATAAACAAACAACAATCAACATAACCAAAACTTTCCATTTTATTTAACATATATTAGGTTAAATTCTGAATCATTTTAATCACATATTAAAATTTTAATTCACCAATTCCTCTTGTTGTATTAATCAATTTACAATTCCATTTGAATTTTATTCAAATTAATCAAAAACCCAATATCCCAATAATTTGATAAAATTATTTTCTTTCTATACAAAAATATAGTTTGGGCAAAATTATTTCATTTGCTCGCTTTACAAAAAGTATTTTGTCAATTTCGAGTTCAACTTGAACCGATCAAACCGCACAACACAAAACATTTGTATATATAAAATCTACAAATACGCTCTCTCATATATACACACTCCAACTTAATCTTGGGTATTACTAATCCCATCTCTATCGAGTTATGCCATAGATCCAAGGTTATTACTAAACCATTGCTCTGATACCAATTGTAGTGTCCTGGGAAAATTCGAATCTTGAATTTCAACACTAATACATCCCGTGTCCAAGAATATATTCAACGAAACTCGGGATTTATAACATCGTCAAATCATGGATGTTATAAATCTAATTATATACAATCCCAATAAGAATTTAATTTAAACTTACATTTAAACTTAACTTATATATTATTAATATCAAATCATTTAAAAACTTCATTTTACTATAAATAGTTCCTTAAGATTTCATGATCCTTCATTAAATGAAATTAAATTCCAAGATTTCTACTTTGATTATTATTAAATGAATAATAATCAAATTTCAACATAATCCCACTTTGATCGTTTCTTAAAAACAATTAATCTCGGTTATTAATCGTTACTTTAATTCTGCTCATATGCTTATCAATCTTATTAATATAAGAATTAGCTTTATAAAATCATTTAATAATTGCTTAAGAACTTAAATAATAAATATAAATATTTATTTCCTTTTTATAACTTTCATTCAAAACAATATATTTCAAAATCTATCTATAGTTATAAAATAAATTTTGTAACTTCATTTCTATTGATTCACCTAATGGTAAATCAATTTTTATAAAACGATGTATAATTAGGCTATATGCTATTTATTTCTCAACCAGTGTTACCCACTGGTCAATAACAACCAATGTTGAACTTGGGTTTAACAATCAACAGCCAAATCCATAATCCAATCATATTGGTTAAACAGTTCATATAATGATCATATGACAATAAACAATAAATTTGAGGAATCCGATAGATCACTCCAACCTGTTTTTTTCCTGCATCCAAATAGGTTACCTCAAATAAAACAATCCATTTAATACGATAATATATTACTAGCTATAATAAACATGAATAATCAATTTAACTAATAACATTCAACTAATAATAATGATTTAAACATACAATTTAAACTAATACATTTATATTATTATAAATGTAACTAACAAGGCAAGTTACCTCAATTGGAAATAATCATTAAAAATAATGACGTCGTTTCATTTAAATTAAACGACATTTAATTTAAATAATCGATATAAAAATATTTAACAAACATCAAATCAACCAACAATTAGCAAACATAGCATACAAATAATAAATCGGACTTATAATAATTATAAGTGGGAGAACTGAGTGAGTTTAACTCACCTTGATTTAATTCAATCGTTACAACGATTGTTTTAAATTAAATTAAACTAGTGTTTAATTTAATTAAAAATTATGGTTGCTTCCAATTTTGACCAAATAACCTCCATCTGTAGCCTATGTCTGTACTGTTCCATAGTGACCAACGGATCGAAAACCTGATAATGTATGGCCGGAATATTAAGTTAATAAGGTTATAAAAGCTTTTAATTAAATTAAACTTTACTTTTATTTCCGAATGGGCCTTACCCAATATATGTTGGCCCAAACATCTCTCTGCGCAATAAAACAACCCCACCCCTTTTCTGTTCTTCCATCACTTCAGAAAACTTTCCTCATCGCACCCTTTCCTTAAATTTCCATTTAAGCTTTTCATTCTTTTTTCTCTTTTTAATCACGAGTGGCCTAAAACCCACACCCACTTGAAATAGTAACTTGTCTTCCCCAATCAATACCGGATTCTATTGTGTATCCCTCCCGTGCACCATCTCCTATGACATCACGAGTCGAACAACGAACCACAACAAAAACAACACCATTCGACATCTCGTCCATCCATCGACTTGCCGATGCCATTGCCACCCACTCCAGTGGCCATGATCCCTTACCGATGTCGGAAAGTCCTCTCTAAGTGCATATAGTTTCAATTCCAAGTTTTCCGAAAAATGCCACTTGAGTGCCTTTCTATGCTGATCATTCCTTTATCCATGAATCAATTCACTTAATATCCTCTAAATGGTAAGAAAACCCCAGACCTAGATCTCGACTTCTATGGTCGAACAACGTGAAATAGGGACTTGAGATGATGGATTGTTATAGCTTGATTTTAAGGGTTTATTGCATCTAGTTTTGCAATTTTAGATTAAGTATATGGATCAAAATTATTGTAACGACCCGGAAAATCTGAACCAATTTAAAAATTTTTAATTGGCTAAAATAGTGGATTTTAAATATTTAAATTGAATATTTTAAATAATAGCAATGAGAAGTGAGTTTGAATCGACGTTTGAAAATAAATATAATTACTTTGAATTATAAACAAGGCCTGAAATGGCGCGACAGTTTCAAATTTTCATTTCAAACTTTGACTGACTGTACCGGGTGCAAAACAAAACAGATTTGAGTTAAACCAAAAATATTTAAATCTGTTAGTGAATACCTTTCTAACGAATCTGAAAAATTGATGTTTCATAGCGGAAAGCAAAAATTATGGCCAAATGAATTTTCAGAAAGGTCGCTATAGAAATTATATAGCCCGTGAAAATGGCCATTTTGCAAACGACCTCGGAATTCGACGAAACCACTTTTGTTGGATCCGGGATGTGAAGTTATTGCTAGGTTTCAAATTTCATAATTTTTGAAGTTAATATGTGAGCGTGGCAAAGGAAAATGAGTTTTGGTCAGTTACAGTTAAATTGGATCGACCAGAAATGGGTCATTTTTCAAACGGTCTCAGAATTCGATGAAACTAGTTTTGTTGGGACCGTATCATCAAAACATAGCTAGATTTATTTTTCGGGAATTTTTAGAATCAGTTTGTGGCCCTGGCAAATTGAAATGTACGTTCGAATCAAATATTGAATGTTTTATATTTTAATTTGATGGAAAACTGACTAAAACAGTCGAATGGGCCTTCGAAACATATCCCATTGTGTTTGGAATGGGGGTAAAACGCTAGGGACGATAGTCGTTGGGTTTGGATTGGAGGTCGTGTCAGAAAACCCCTTTTTAAAACCTCCCGGCCAATCAGATTTTTATTAAAAAAAGGAAAGATCTCTTTCTCTCTCCCCGCTATACAGCGACGAACGGCGGAAACCCGTTCCCCTCTTCCCGAGCATTTTCCAACCAAACCAGGCAAAATTAGCCCCTCCTCTAGTTGAGGATTTTGTAGAGCTAGAGAAGATCTTCCAATCCATACCAAGTTTGAGATTTTTAATTGAGTATTTCGTTCGTTTGAGGCCTCCAAAGTCCGATCGTTCTTCGTGCCGCCATCCCCTCTGGTTGCCGTCGAGTTCATCAGGGTGGGACCCCCCTGGCGCGCCTCCTGGAGCTCTACCTCGTGGCGAAGCCCGATTACCCTGTCGCTTCACAGATTTGCTGAAAATTGCAAACCTAGTTTTGAACAAACTAGTGAAGGTAATGGCCTTGATTTTAAAAATTGATTTCAACACTTTAAAGTGTCGCGATTTATGATTTCACTATAAAAATCATATCTTTTTCGTTTCTTGACGAAATTCAGTGAAACAAGAGACAGTGAACTCGTGTGGACCTCTTCTACCTTTCAGAAGAGACCGCATATTTTTCTAAGCCTTCTGCTATTTTTGGTGGAGTGGAACCCAATGTGAGATTTCTAAATTATAAACGATATGGAAAACGACAATGTATAAATTATATAGTCGATGTATGAGTTATATAATCGTTGTACACCTCTTGTATAAGCGTTGTATGAGTTGTGCGTTCGATGTATAAGTTATATATGCGTTTTAAAAATTATATATGCGTTTTAAAAATTATATATGCGTTGAAATAGAAGTGAAATGCTATATATAAATATATACGCCCCTCGTCCACAAACCATGGACGATATTTATTGGTTGTGATTGGTGTGAAAATTGGTTGATTACGAATGGTTGATTAGAATTGTTTGTGGTTGAAATTGATTGATTGTGGTTGAAATATACCCGTTTGTGGTTGAGAAATATTTGGTTGAAACCACATAGGATTAGTTTGTGGAAATGAAAAAATAATACATGCCGCCTGCGTGCGAACTAGATGCATGATTCCCCATTGTCAAAAGTTGCGAGGCTTTAAGGTAGAGCGATGAGCCGTACTAGGGACGGTCCCGGTTTTAACTATCCTGCCATTATGCTGCCGAAATTTTGAATAATATTCATGTGTTAGAATTATTTTCATGTGTTGAAACTATATTCGTGTGTTGAATAGAAACTCCTTTATTGAACAACATTCATGTTTTGAAATAAATTGTTTTGCAATAAAAATCACCTTTTTATATATTAATATAAACTATAGAAAACCTTAACGTGTTGAATCGAAATTCATTCGTTGAATTGAAATTCATTCGTTGAATTGAAATTCATGTGTTGAATGGTATTCGTGTTTTAAATATAAAAATCTCCTTTTTATCTATTTATATAAACTATAGAAAACCTTCATGTGTTGAATCGAAATTCATTCGTTGAATTGAAATTCATGTGTTGAATGGTATTCTTGATTTAAATATAAAAATCACCTTTTTATCTATTTATATAAACTATAGAAAACCTTCATGTGTTGAATCGAAATTCATTCGTTGAATTGAAATTCATGTGTTGAATGGTATTCGTGTTTTAAATATGAAAATCACCTTTTTATCTATTTATATAAACTATAGAAAACCTTCATGTGTTGAATCGAAATTCATTCGTTGAATTGAAATTCATGTGTTGAATGGTATTCGTGTTTTAAATATAAAAATCACCTTTTTATCTATTTATATAAACTATAGAAAACCTTCATGTGTTGAATCGAAATTCATTCATTGAATTGAAATTCATGTGTTGGATGGTATTCATATTTTTGAAATAAATTGTTTTATAATAAAAATCATATTTTTATCATCTATATGAACTATATAAAATAGTCGTGTTTTGAAAGAAATTGTTTTATAATAAAAATCATATTTTTATCATCTATATGAACTATATAAAATAATCGTGTTTTGAAATGAATTGTTTTACAATAAAAATCACATTTTTATTATATACATGAATTGTTAAAAATAGTGAAGTGTTGAAATAGAAGACAGTTAGATAAAAATATCATTTTATCAAATGTATGAAAACCATATAGTTTTGAAATCGAAGAATCGATATATATATATATATATATATATATAAATAGAATTGAAATATATCGAATAACGAAGCTGCAGTTCATATTTTGAAACTGTGATTTCAAACGATTAGTGCGGGAGATCCGACCATCGGATTTTCCCGAAATCGCAACCGTTGGGTTCGCTTTGGAAATATCTTTCCAACGGCACCAACTTTGTAAAAATCAAACGGTTGGATTGTCTGGACTGTTTAATTCAAATCTGAAGAAAAACAGTGCCAGAATCGATTATATATATATATATATATATATATATATATAATTATATTAAATCGAATAACGACGCTGCAGTTCGTATTTTGAAATCCAAACTTCAAACATTATACCAGGAGATCCGACCATCGGATTTTCCCGAAACTGGAACCATTGGATTCATTTTGAAAAAATCTTTCTACTGATGTAAATTTTGTGAAGATCCAGCGGTTAGATTTTCAGAGAGGTATAAATCAAATCTGATGAAAAACAACGCCATGGCCGCGTTATGGCCCGAAGCGTCGTTTTGAATAAATTGGCTATTTTAAAATAAATAAAAATAGCGATAAATCATTATAAAATATTATAAACGATACGGATGTGAAATTTAGAAACTAACTGAAGGTTGGCTAAGTCGAGTGGTTTCCTGGATTTTGATCTGATGTTGGTTTCGGCCTTCGGGGTTAATATTTGGGAAATCGTTCTCTTACTGATTTACGGTTAGTGACTAATGAATTGAAATGATGCGTATGCTGTGTTTGTGTAGCACGTGTTTATTACATACGCGAGTTGCTCAGAAAGACTGGGTTTATCCCATTCTGAATAACTGAATCGACGATAAGAAATCGAAGATGAAGACGGTGGTTGAAGACCGGAAATCTTCACCACGTTTGGATGGTAACTAATGTCCTGATTGGGAGGCAACCCAAAATATGGATAATGAGTGGTGATCGTCCAGATGTACGTGGAGATCGACAGGTTTGCGAGGTATATAGTGCCTCCGGTTTCGTTCAGACCTTGAACGGACTTGTAAATGGATTGTGTGTCTGACATTGGAATTTGTTCTGTGTGATTGATAGCCATCAGTTGCATTGTGTGAATTGCCTGTGTGACATGCTAAGATGCAGTGATAAGGCTTCTGTTGAAAAGCAAAGTCTTGTGGTGATGATCAAAGCCCCGCCTGTGTGGCGTAGCTTTGTGATTAATGTGAATTCGCGAACCTCACACCCCGGTATGAACCAGAAACGGGAGAGGACCTCAGGGAGGACATGCGTTTTTTTCTAGCTAGAAGTGGCATCAGTGGTTTTACACGCCCTGACGAGATTGACTTATGTGGTTGTTGCTGTTGCGAGGCGCCTCGGATATATCGGTCGATCCGGGACCGAGGGAGTCATTCGTTGGCTCGTTTACGCCCTAAAGGGCGGGGAAACGTATTGTTCAGGCATAATAATCCACATCGGTGGACCGGCCCTGTCGCTCCAAGGCTTGCCTGCGTGCTTGCCTGAGGCTCGGGCTAGAGAGTCTCGAATTCGGTAAGGACTATCTTTTTCCTTGGTTCATGACGGAAATCCAATTTCCAAATACGTGACTGTGCAGTTTTGATTGTATACCTATATATGGCGACATAGTGGTATGGGGCATTAATGCCGTCTATGATTGATAGTTATGATTCGAAATTGTTTTTTTGAAGCATATAAACATTAGTAATATCAAATGCTTTTGTTTTATTCGTATCAAACATATTTTGGCCATTACAAGGTAAAAACTCTATTCTCCGATTTGCGTTGCATTGTGTGATGGGAACTGAGTCTTATAATGGCTTCATTTTGATAAAAAGCATTGCGATGTTTCAAAGAATTATTTGTTTTAAAGCATTGGCAATCCAATGGAGTAAACCCGTTCCGTGAAAGTGGCGTGGTCCTGTGATTAGCCATATTATAAATGTGTTGAGTAGATTTCTCATACCAGTCCCATGACTGACTCGTAGTTTGTTTCACTTTCAAACTCGGGTGCCCCTTTTTCTACACGGGCAGCATTGTATTCAGGTTTAGCTGGCTCTTTCTGGATAGCTAGAGCTGAAGGTGGATTCTATCATTTATCTCTTTTTATGTTGTTCAGCTCCTATTTTACATTATGTTGGTTTTTCGCTGTAGACATTTATGTATAGCTGAACTGTATTTGTACTAAGTAAGATCCTGTATACTGTGTAACTCTGATGATTACGTTTATCCAGTATATTCTATTGTGCATTATCTGGTGTATTTATTTAATTCTGTTCTGCTATTATTTGTTTATGTGTTATATTCCAAAGATTACCCTTGCCGCCGTCAGTACGGGGTTTGGGGTCGTCACACGTGGTATCAGAGCTTTGGTTAAGCTTAGTGCTGGAATATAACATATTAACGAACTCGTCAGAAATAGAACCAGCAGTGTTCTAGGACGGGTAACTCGTTACAGATAGGATCAGTAATATCCTAGTATGAGTAGCAGAATGAAATAACACCTAGATAGACACATTTACATTCAAGCATTTGTCTCTATATTTTGAAATATCTTTTCTGTGACCTGACACTTGATCTGCTATTTGCAGAAGTACTAGAAAATGAGTGCCAGAAACAGAAGAAGTAATACTGACCCGGATATAGAAGCTCTATTTATGAATTATAGAAATCTGGGTGGAAAACCCTTCTCGAGCGAAGAATCTATTATGAGAACACAAGCATGGATTCATTCGGCTGAGAAAATATTTGAAGGATTAAAGCTGAGGGATGACCAGAAAAGATTACTGGCCTCCTGGGCACTCAAAGATGAAGCTTTGTTCTGGTGCGATTCAGTTATTAAGGATAATCCAAAAGGTGATATCACCTGGGATAGATTCAAAGTGATTTTCCTGGAAAGATTTACTCCTCCTGAAGCAATTGAATGGCTATGTGATGAATTTTCTTATTTGATACAAGGAGATATGACCATTCCAGAATATCATAAGAAATTCAATGAAATTTCTCACTTTGCCCCTCATCTAATTTAAAATCCGAAGAGGAAGAATTTGATATTTATCAACGGGCTTCAAAGAAAATATCAGAACAGTGTAATGAGGAATGTGAAGCTCCCCTTTTCTGAAATGATATACATGGCTTACCAGTACGAGGATCTCGACAAGAAAGGTATGTTACAGTACGAAGAGGAAGTCAACTCTAGTAATAAAATTGAGTCTGAAACTGATCGTCCTGAGGCCAGTATAATGTCTGAGGTTAGTAAGAAGCCTAAAGACAATCGGAAAAGGGCCAGATCCAAGAAAGAACCCATAACGACGGCCACATGCTCTAACTGCAATAGGCAAGGACATCTCTTGATAAGTTGTCGATCTCTAAAGAAACAAAAAAAGTATGAATCTAAATCCAAGAATAAGTTTCAAGTGACCCGAGAGTGCAATCTTTGTCATAAGACTGGTCATATAAAGAGAGACTGCTGGCTGTTGAAAAAGACCAAAATGGTTCAAGTAAATAAAGTAGCAGAAACCTCAGCACCCTTAGATGGTCAGGGAAGGTCTGATGTTTTAGAAGGCACGCTTAATGTCAAAAATATTCCAGTTAAAGTACTGTTTGACACAGGAGCGTCACGAAGCTTTATTGCCAAGAATGCAGTTAAGAAGTTGGAATTGAAATTGAAGAAGCTCAAAGAACCAATGACTGTCCAAAATCCGGTCGGGGGTTCCATCGATCTCAGTTGGGTTTGTGCAGTACCTGTCTCTTTTTCTTGCTATAATTTCCCTACTATCTCTATCGTCATGAATTTTACTGAATTCGATCTTATTCTGTGATTGGATTGGCTAAACAAATATGAAGCAGAGGTTAGATGCGCCGAGAGAGTTGTTAAGGCGAAGGCCCAAGCAGGGAATTATATAACCATACCATGTGAAGATCCGAATTCAAATAGAAAAGATTTCTGGTCAGCTCTTGATGTTTCTCCTGCTCAAATAGAAAATATCCCTGAATGCACAGAGAATATTCCCGACCTCATAAAGGATATTCCTGTCGTAAAGAGTTATGCGGATGTGTTCGAAGAAGTTGTTCGCTTACCTCCGCAGAGGGAAATTGATTTCAAGATCGCTTTGATTCCAAATGCAAGGCCGGTAGTTCACGCTATTCGAAGAATGTCCTTGAAAGAGAAAGAAGAACTTGACAATCAAACACGACAGCTAGTATGGAAGGTCTGATCAGGCCTAATTTCTCTGATTGGGGAGTAGCACTGATGTTTGTCCCAAAATCAGAAGGTACTTTGTGACTATGTGTGGATTATCGCGATTTCAACAAGTAGACGATAAAGAACAAATATCCATTGCCGCGAATCGATGATTTATTGGATCGTCTGAATGGAGCACAAGTATTTTCAAGGATGGACCTAGCTACAAGCTTCCATCAGCTTCGAATTGCAGAAGAGTGTGTTCCAATGACAGCATTCAGAGGTCCAGACTTATTCTACGAGTGGTTAGTAATGCCGTTCGGCTTATGTAACGCTCCAGCTTACTTCGTCGATCTGATGAATAGAGTGTTCAGAGGGGTTTTGAATAAATTTTTTCTGGTTTTTATTGACGATATTCTAATCTTCTCTAAATCAAAGGCCAAACATGAAAAGCATTTGGAACAGGTTTTGGAAATCCTCAGAAGGAATGTATTAAAAGCCAAACTATCCAAATGTATATTCTGGCAAGATGAAGTGAAATTTCTAGGCCACGTCATGTCTAAAGAAGGAATTGATGTGGATCCAAGTAAAATCACGGCTATTCAAAATTGGAAACAGCCCAGTACTCCTATAGAAGTCCGTAGTTTTCTTGGATTGGCTAGTTATTACCGGAAGTTCGTTAAAAACTTTTCGAAGATATCTGGTCACTTAACGAAGCTTACAAAGAAGCACTCTAAATTCAAATGGACTCCAGAATGTGAGGAGGCTTTTGAAGAGCTAAAGTTAAGATTAACGACTGCTCCAGTGTTAACCATTATAGACGGCAATCAGGATTTAAAAGTCTGGACATATTCCTCTAGAGAAGGCCTTGGTGCAGTATTAATGCAAAGAGGTCAAGTGATTGCTTATGCTAGCCGTCAGCTGAAGCCACACGAGAAAAACTATGTAACTCATGATCTTGAGTTATTGGCTATCGTATTCTCTTTGAAAATCTGGAGACGCTATCTTCTGGGTGAGAAATTCGAACTATATACAGACCATCAGTCGTTAAAATATCTGTTCACCCAAAAAGACCTGAATTTGAGGCAGCAACATTGGCTAGAGTTCCTTGCAGCATATGATTTTGAGATTCTATACACTCCAGGGAAAGCCAATGTTGTGGCCGATGCGCTGAGTCGAAAGAATGTAATGGTCGCTAGCTTTATTATTACGACTTCCTTGATTGACAAAATATCTATTCTTCAAAAGGAGGATAACTTTATTAAGGATATGATCAAAAGGATTCAGAAAGGCGAACCCTCGTGTTTTCAAATAGATAACGACGGAATCCTGAGATTGAAAGGAAGGATTTGTGTTCCTGGCATCCCCGAGCTAAAAAGGGAAGTGTTAGACGAGTGTCACAAGTCCAAGCTGAGTATCCATCCTGGTGTGGCCAAAATGTACAACGATCTCAAGCGAACATTCTGGTGGAAGGCTATGAAAAGAGACGTTTCAATATATGTTAGCCGATGCCCTACTTGCCAACTAGTCAAAAGCGACCAACAGAAACTGGCTGGATTGTTACAACCGCTAGACGTTCCAGGTTGGATGTGGGAACATATTTCCATGGACTTCATTGATGGTTTTCCCAGAACCAAAAAAGGAAATGACAGTATTTGGGTGATCGTAGATCGCTTCACGAAGACCGCCCATTTCATACATGTTAGATCAAACAAAACTGCTCAGAGTCTAGCGTAGATATACTTCAGGGAAATTGTTAGGCTACATGAAGTGCCGCTCAGTATAGTTAGTGATAGAGATCCAATATTTACTAGCAAATTCTGAGAGGCATTTCAAGTCAAACTGGGAACAAAGTTGAACTTGAGCACCGCCTATCATCCTCAGACAGATGGTCAGACTGAGAGGGTGAATCGTATACTAGAAGATCTATTGCGGGCTTGTGTTCTAGATTTCGATGGATCATGTGAAAACCATCTACATTTGGCTGAATTCTCATATAACAATAGCTACCAGGAGAGCCTGACAATGTCACCATTCGAAGCACTGTATGGTAGACCGTGCCGATCTCCTGCTTGTTGGGTCGAACCCGGTAATAGACTTGTGTTGGGGCTAGACATGATCCGAGAAGCTGCCGACAAAGTCGACTTTATTTAGAAGCGATTACTCGCCGCTCAAATCCGACAGAAGAGCTATGCCGACAAGAGAAGAAGAGATATATCATTTGCTGTTGGCGACTATGTATATTTGAAAGTAACGCCGATGAGAGGAGTTATCAGGTTCGATAAAACTGGGAAGTTGGCGCCCAAATTCATTGGTCCGTTTCCTATTCTGGAACGGATCGGAACTCTCGCTTATAGGGTTAAATTGCCTAATTGGTTGCCTGGAGTGCATGATGTATTTCACATATCTCAACTTCAAAAGCACGTTCATGATCCAGACTTGATCGTGGAGGAAGCAGCTCAACAAGATATTGAAATTACCCCAGAATTGGCTGTGAGAAGAGAGCCGCTTAAGATTATCGGCAAAGAAACCAAAGAACTGAGGAACAAGAAGGTTCACTTAGTCAAAGTGCAATGGAGTGGAGATCGGCGAGATTGTACTTGGGAAACTGAGGAGAGCATTCAGAAAGCCTATCCTAAGTGTCGAGTAGATATCTCTGATTGACTCCGGTGCAAGGTACATTTACCATACTTTGCATTACCAATTAGTTCTCTACTCTGTTGTTATTTTCTTTCCATGGATATGTACTTTTAATTCTATAGTCTGAATGATTTTAAAAGAGTATAGAAATTGATTAGTATATTTCTAAAAAGTTAAAAACAAATTGCTTGTTGTTTGTGTTGTGTGATAGTAGATTTGATTAATTAAATTATTGAAACGATAGTTAATTTAATCAATAATAGAATGAATGGTAGAATTTATTCGATTAAATCACACATTGAACTGATTTAAAAATAGATAGAAATATATACATGTGCATTATATATGTTTGAACAGGTAATTGGATAGCTGTTGAGTAAAGAATTTACTTGCGTGCCCGACAAATAGGTAAACCTTAATGAGTTGGATGCGAAATATCATTATATCAACTCCTGTGAATGCCATTGGATGCGGAGTGCTGGTTGTTCTGTGTGAAATAATAAACATCGCCATAGGATAGTAACAATTAATTTTGAACTACACTGCATGGCATACTTCTTGAAGATAGGCATACTTCATCATATACCACATAAGCATTTGGAGCTTGTGTGACGAGGTGGAAGATTTACCATACGAGCGAGAGGCTTGTATGGCGATGACTATATTTTACAGGTTGAACTGATGAATGATATGGCCATATAAAATTGTAACGATAAATTGCCAGATTAATAAAAACCCCACACGGGTCCGGAGTTGACAATAATCACGTCTCTCTAGTCATTAGATATGGCACACGGATTATTTATTTCCCACACGGGACGAGGTGACGAGGATTTATCCTCTGGAGCAATTAAAATACACACTCCCTCAGGCTTTGACAGGGTGACGAGAATTTATTCTCTGGAGTTATTATCTGTACACGCTCCCCTGTAAACACCAGATTATATCACTATAAATATGTGTATGCTGTAAAGGATTTATTGGGTACCTAATACGGCCCAATAAATTTCCAAACCTCTCCCCATACAAAGGAGGTTATGGCGAAATTTTTCGAAAATTCCGGGTGTTAGCCAAATTTTTGAAGAATTTGAAAATTCTCAGAAACTAAAAAGTTGGAGAATGGAAGCCATATTGAACGTAGAGTTGATTAATCAAACCACTTTCGACTTTGTTCCTTTTCGGGGACGAAAAGTTGTAAGTGGGGGAGATTGTAACGACCCGGAAAATCTGAACCAATTTAAAAATTTTAAATTGGATAAAATAGTGAATTATAAATATTTAAAATGAATATTTTAAATAATAGCAATGAGAAGTGAGTTTGAATCGACGTTTGAAAATAAATATAATTACTTTGAATTATAAACAAGGCCTGAAATGGCGCGACGGTTTCAAATTTTCATTTCAAACTTTGACTGACTGTACCGGGTGCAAAACAAAACGGATTTGAGTGAAACCAAAAATATTTAAATCTGTTAGTGAATACCTTTCGAACGAATATGAAAAATTGAAGTTTCATAGCGGAAAGCAAAAATTATGGCTAAATGGATTTTCAGAAAGGTCGTTATAGAAATTATATAGCCCGTGAAAATGGCCATTTTGCAAACGACCTCGGAATTCGACGAAACCACTTTTGTTGGATCCGGGATGTGAAGTTATTGCTAGGTTTCAAATTTCATAATTTTTGAAGTTAATATGTGAGCGTGGCAAAGGAAAATGAGTTTTGGTCAATTATAGTTAAATTGGATCGACCAGAAATGGGCCAATTTTCAAACGGTCTCAAAATTCGACGAAACTAGTTTTATTGGGACCATATCGTCAAAACATAGCTAGATTTATTTTTTGGGAATTTTTAGAATTAGTTTGTGGCCCTGGCAAATTGAAATGTATGTTTGAATCAAATATTGAATGCTTTATATTTTAATTTGAAGGAAAACTGACTGAAACAGTTGAATGGGCCTTCGAAACATATCCCATTGTGTTCGGAATGGGGTAAAACGCTAGGGACAACAGTCGTTAGGTTTGGATTGGAGGTCGTGTCAGAAAACCCCTTTTTAAAACCTCCCGGCCAATCAGATTTTTTATTAAAAAAAAAGGAAAAATCTCTTTCTCTCTCCCCGCTATACAGCGACGAACGGTGGAAACCCGTTCCCCTCTTCCCGAGCATTTTCCGACCAAACCAGGCAAAATTAGCCCCTCCTCCAGTTGAGGATTTTGTAGAGCTAGAGAAGATCTTCCAATCCATACCAAGTTTGAGATTTTTCATTGAGTATTTCGTTCGTTTGAGGCCTCCAAACTCCGATCGTTCTTCGCGCCGCCATCCCTCTGGTCGCCATCGAGTTCATCAGGGTGGGACCCCCCTGGCGTGCCTCCTGGAGCTCTACCTCGTGGTGAAGCCCGATTATCCTATTACTTCACGGATTTGCTAAAAATTGCAAACCTAGTTTTGAAAAAACTAGTGAAGGTAACGACCTTGATTTTAAAAACTGATTTTAACACTTTAAAGTGTCGCGATTTATGATTTCACTATAAAAATCATATCTTTTTCGTTTCTTGACGAAATTTAGTGAAACAAGAGACAGTGGACTCGTGTGGACGTCTTCTACCTTCTAGAAGAGACCGCATATTTTTTTCTGAGCCTTCTTTTATTTTTGGTGGAGTGGAACCCAATGTGAGATTTCTAAATTATAAACGATATGGAAAACAACGATGTATAAATTATATAGTCGATGTATGAGTTATATAATCATTGTACACCTCTTGTATAAGCGTTGTATAAGTTGTACGTTCTATGTATAAGTTATATATGCGTTGTAAAAATTATATATGCGTTGAAATAGAAGTGAAATGATATATATATATATATATATATATATATATATATATATATATATGCCCCTCGTCCACAAACCATGGACGATATTTATTGGTTGTGATTGGTGTGAAAATTGGTTGATTACGAATGGTTGATTAGAATTGTTTGTGGTTGAAATTGATTGATTATGGTTGAAAAATACCCGTTTGTGGTTGAGAAATATTTGGTTGAAACCACATAGGATTAGTTTGTGGAAATGAAAAAAATATACATGCCGCCTGCGTGCGAACTAGGTGCATGATTCCCCATTGTCAAAAGCTGCGAGGCTTTAAGGTAGAGCGAGGAGCCGTACTAGGGACGGTCCTGGTTTTAACCACCCTGTCGTTATGCTGCCGAAATTTTGAATAATATTCATGTGTTAGAATTATTTTCATGTGTTGAAACTATATTCGTGTGTTGAATAGAAACTCCTTTATTGAACGATATTCATGTTTTGAAATAAATTGTTTTGCAATAAAAATCACCTTTTTATATATTTATATAAACTATAGAAAACCTTCATGTGTTGAATCGAAATTCATTCGTTGAATTGAAATTCATGTATTGAATGGTATTCGTGTTTTAAATATAAAAATCAACTTTTTATCTATTTATATAAACTATAGAAAACCTTCATGTGTTGAATCGAAATTCATTCGTTGAATTGAAATTCATGTGTTGAATGGTATTCGTGATTTAAATATAAAAATCACCTTTTTATCTATTTATATAAACTATAGAAAACCTTCATGTGTTGAGTCGAAATTCATTCGTTGAATTGAAATTCATGTGTTGAATGGTATTCGTGTTTTAAATATAAAAATCACATTTTTATCTACTTATATAAACTATAGAAAACCTTCATGTGTTGAATCGAAATTCATGTGTTGAATGGTATTCGTGTTTTAAATATAAAAATCACCTTTTTATCTATTTATATAAACTATAGAAAACCTTCATGTGTTGAATCAAAATTCATTCGTTGAATTGAAATTCATGTGTTGAATGGTATTCGTATTTTTGAAATAAATTGTTTTATAATAAAAATCATATTTTTATCATCTATATGAACTATATAAAATAGTCTTGTTTTGAAAGAAATTGTTTTATAATAAAAATCATATTTTTATCATCTATGTGAACTATATAAAATAATCGTGTTTTGAAATGAATTGTTTTACAATAAAAATCACATTTTTATTATATACATGAATTGTTAAAAATAGTGAAGTGTTGAAATAGAAGACAGTTAGATAAAAACATCATTTTTATCAAATGTATGAAAACCATATAGTTTTGAAATCGAAGAATCGATATGTATATATATAAATAGAATTGAAATATATCGAATAACGAAGCTGCAGTTCGTATTTTGAAACCGTGATTTCAAACGATTAGTGCGGGAGATCCGACCATTGGATTTTCCCGAAATCGCAACCATTGGGTTCGCTTTGGAAATATCTTTCCAACGGCACCAACTTTGTAAAAATCCAACGGTTGGATTGTCTGGAATGTTTAATTCAAATATGAAGAAAAACAGCGCCAGAATCGATTATATTTATATTTATATATATAAATATAATTATATTAAATCGAATAACGATGCTGCAGTTCGTATTTTGAAATCGAAACTTCAAACGGTTATACCGGGAGATCCGACCGTCGGATTTTCCCGAAACTGGAACCGTTGGATTCGTTTTGAAAAGATCTTTCTAATGATGTAAATTTTGTGAAGATCCAACGGTTAGATTTTCAGATAGGTGTAAATCAAATCTGAAGAAAAACAGCGCCACGGCCGTGTAATGGCCCGAAGCGTCGTTTTGAATAAATTGGCTATTTTAAAATAAATAAAAATAGCGATAAATCATTATAAAATATTTTAAACGATACGGATGTGAAATTTAGAAACTATCTGAAGGTTGGCTAAGTCGAGTGGTTTCCTGGATTTTGATCTGATGTTGGTTTCGGCCTTCGGGGTTTATATTTGGGAATTTGTTCTCTTACGGATTTACGGTTAGTGACTAATGAATTGAAATGATGCGTATGTTGTGTTTGTGTAGCACGTGTTTATCATATACGCGAGTTGCTCAGAAATACCTGGTTTATCCCATTCTGAATAACTGAATCGACGATAAGAAATCGAAGATGAAGACGGTGGTTGAAGACCGGAAATCTTCACCTCTTTTGGATGGTAACTGATGTCCTGATTGGGAGGCATCCCAAAATATGGATAATGAGTGGTGATCGTCAAGACGTACGTGTAGATCGATGAGTTTGCGAGGTATATAGTGCCTCCGGTTTCGTTCAGACCCAGAACGGACTTGTAAATGGATTGTGTGTCTGACATTGGAATTTGTTCTGTGTGATTGATAGCCATCAGTTGCATGGTGTGAATTGCCTGTGTGACATGCTAAGATGCAGTGATCAAGGCTTCTGTTGAAAATAAAAGTCTTGTGGTGATGATCAAAGCCCCGCCTGTGTGGCGTAGCTTTGTGATTAACGTGAATTCGCGAACCTCACACCCCGGTATGAACCAGAAACGGGAGAGGACCTCAGGGAGGACATGCGTTTCTTTCTAGCTAGAAGTGGCGTCAGTGGTTTTACACGCCCTGACGAGATTGACTTATGTGGTTGTTGCTATTGCGAGGCGCCTCAGATATATCGGTCGATCCGGGACTGATGGAGTCATTCGTTGGCTCGTTTACGTCCCAAAGGGCGGGGAAACGTATTGTTCAGGCATAATAATCCACATCGTTGGACCGGCCCTGTCGCTCCAAGGCTTGCCTGCGCACTTGCCTGAGGCTCGGGCTAGAGAGTCTCGAATTCGGTAAGGAATATCTTTTTCCTTGGTTCATGACGGAAATCCAATTTCCAAATACGTGACTGTGCGGTTTTGATTGTATAGCTATATATGGCGACATAGTGGTATGGGGCTTTAATGCCATCTATGATTGATAGTTATGATTCGAAATTGTTTTTTTGAAACATATAAACACTAGTAGTAATATCAAATGCTTTTGTTTTATTCGTATCAAACATATCTTGGCCATTATAAGGTAAAAACTCTATCCTCCGGTTTGTGTTGCATTGTGTGATGGGAACTGTGTCTTATAATGGCTTCATTTTGATAAAAAGCATTGCGATGTTTCAAAGAATTATTTGTTTTAAAGCACTGGCGATCCATGGAGTAAACCCGTTCCGCGAATGTGGCGTTGTCCTGTGATTAGCCATATTATAAATGTGTTGAGTAGATTTCTCATACCAGTCCCACGACTGACTCGTAGTTTGTTTCACTTTCAAACTCGGGTGCAACATTTTCTACACGGGCAGCCTTGTATTCAGGTTTAGCTGGCTCTTTCTGGATAGCTGGAGCTGAAGATGGATTCTATCATTTATCTCTTTTAATGTTGTTCAGCTCCTATTGTACATTATGTTTGTTTTCCGCAGTAGACATTTATGTATAGCTGAACTGTATTTGTACTAAGTAAGATCCTGCATACTGTGTAACTCTGATGATTACGTTTATCCAGTATATTCTATTGTGCATTATCTGGTGTATTTATTTAATTCTGTTCTGTTATTATCTGTTTATGTGTTATATTCCAAAGATTACCCTTGCCGCCGTCAGTACGGGGTTTGGGTCGTCACAATTATTTTATGAAGATCCTTGTAGTTATTGTTTTGCTTACAGTAAAAAAAAGAGTTCCAATATGCACGTATTTATAGGGAGTAGTATTTTGCTCCTCACGCAAAATGTTTGGTCGCTACGGTAAGGAAGCTCTGCAGGCAAGGCATGGATGTTCAGGTCTATTGTATGTAGCATAGAATGATAGGCATGGGATAGGTATGTAATGGCTTTTTTCATTATTTGTGTGAAGTAGGTTTGGGTAGGTCTACATTCCATTTCATTAGAAGATAGGTGCATGTGCTTCATTAAATTGATTGAACTAGACATGCTATGTACAATAGGGTAGGGGAAAATTAATTTAAAGGTGGGTTGTTTTGTGTATCGTTTTAGGTCTGTGTATACTATATCGTGGGATAGCTTGTGCGTGTTGTAAATAGGTTAGGAAAAATAGGGCACGTACGTTTTGTTTACTTAGCTTGAAAGAAAATTTTGATTATATCTTATATTTCATTCTTTCTTTGATTGGGTATGTTCATTTTATACGGTTAGTTTAACATTCACCGCTATTTAACGCCGACCATTAAATATACACGTTGTCACACACACTCTCCAAGCGCAACAAAAATAGACACACTGCTATGTGTTGACGTTCCAGTCCGAACGAAACTAATTTCACTGAAAACCGACTCCATTTGCATAATGATGTTGTTTTAATTTCAAGTTATTTATCGCTTCACATTTTAAATAACGCATATGCACAAAATAACTTCAATTGGCTCTAAACTAGAAATCTTGTAACACTCAGCTACATTCTAAGAAAATTTGTTCCATCGAAAACGGAAGTCATTTGAAAAAATAGCTATTTCTAAGGCTTATATAATATCAATAAAATAATATAAATTACAAAACAATCAAATTTAATAATAATAAATTATTGTCGTCGTATATATTCAAAATAAAATAATTTATCACTTCAAATACAACCAATATGAAATTGTAACTCAACATTAATATTTTCAAGTTAAATGATATCCAATATATATATATATATATTCCTTTTTAATTTATTAAATAAATGTTATCGTTTATAAACGATTTTTAATAAAGACTGTTTTAAAATTTTGATTTGGACATAACTTACAATATATAAGATAAAATCTCAAATTTTCTATTCCATTAGAAAAATATAATACAATAGACTCAAATGTTTCTTGTTTCACAAAGTTCTGATTTAAAACACATTCTGTATATCCAGTTGAAGTTCAGAACTCAGTATTACGAACTATCGCGATGTTACGAGTTCTTTTTAAATTAAATATAAAATTAAACGTTCAATCGTCATTTAAATAAACAAATTCATTATTAAAAATTCATTAATATTTCTAATATAATATATACAAAAAGTTTAAATATCCAATTTCAAATGACCGAAAAATCTGGATCGTTACACAAAACCATGCGCTTAGGCACATTGTTTTCCTAAGAGCATAAGTTGTTGTTCTTTAGGATATTCCTATGGTTTTATCTCGTTCATTTATCACACTTTTCCTAAGTGTTGCAAATGTTATGTTGCTAATACATTCTATGTAACAAAACAAGATCAATGTTTATCGATTTCAATCAAATGACAAATGGTGCAAACAATTTCTATCATATTTATTTATCGATTAAACCTAACTATTCTTAGTTAAACTAAAGTTCATTTTTATTTAAAATTTCAATTTAAACTTAGCATTATAGATTAAAATCTTGGTTTTTAAATTGACAAAAATTTGACAGAATTGACAAAAGTTCTTTTAAAAATTTGACAAAGGTTAGACAAAAATTCTGGGATGTTATTTAGGAATTTAATATACAATGTAAAGTAAACTTTTGAAAGCAATGTATTGTTTTTGAAATAAAATTCTAATTTGACATATTAATAGCTATAAAAGAAGTGCTCGAAAATAATTGGGGATTTCAAATATCGATTTTAAATTGTGCATTCAGGTTTACAAAAAAACATTAGATGGAAAACATCTTCGGATTTGTTATTATAAAGGCATTTGGAAAATATAAATTTCTTTTAAGTATTTCCATATTATTAAAGTGGAAATTTGAGTGAAAGTATTTTAAGGTATTAAAACTTATTGATGGGTTTGTATTAAGTTTTCTTTAAAACAAAATAAATCCTTTGGATCATGGATGTTGAAAATGGATGTGAAAATAAAAAATAATTATTTTAGAAGAGAAAGATATAATAAAAGAGTTGTTAATTATTAAAACTGATGTCCTTTTAAGAAAAGGAAAAACGAAATATATTTAAATAAAGCCCTCTATTTAGGTAATTATTAATTGAGTAATATACTGATATGTGAATGGATAAAGACTAGTTATTTAGCTATGAACGAGGTAAAGTAAAATTACTCATTGTGTTGAATTATAAAATAATAAAATTAAAGAACAATTTAAGCGAGAGTAGAATTATAAGCAAAATGGTAATTTATTTAATATTGATTAAATGAGGGTGTTTTGTATATAATTGTATTTCACTAGGTGTTATGGGATGTTTGTTTAAAAAACTGATGATGATGCTCATAAGAGTTTAAGAGTCGGGTTTGCCTTTGCATATGAGAAGCTATGAGACTCGTGTATAGGCTTGGTTTTGGTATTAAGATTAGAAGTAGCAGTGTAAGATGCATGCGATGTGCTGGATTTATAGATTGGTGTGATGTCTGAGGTATATGAGTTACAGGTCAAGTGTGATGTGTGTAATGAATGCTTGAAGGCACTGTGTGATGTATGTGATTGTCTGTATTGTTTAATGGATGCCTTTACATTTGATATGTTATGGATCTTGTTTGATGTGTGGTGGATTTTTTATTTTTCCTTTGGTTGGGTCTACTTTTATGTTATGCCTTGGGATATTGTTAACATACTCACAATTGAATTTAAACATAATATGAATCATTTAATATTTAGTTACTACTAGGGCCAGTTCGTGGCATTCTAGGTTCAGAGATGATGTGATCATGCATGCTTATTGGGCTTAGTTGGAGGTACTGTATACATTATATGGGCTTACGAATGTAAGGATTATACATTATATGGGCTTACGAATGTAAGGATTACTAGATAAATGTAATGGATCTATTATATATATAGTATTTCAATATTTGGTGGGAGTTTGACTTATTATTGTACAGTACTTATATTTATGTGACAAGTTATACTTTTATTGCTGGCTTGATGACTTTGTGTTCTCTGTAATTATTTTATATTATGTATTGTTTTTCCTCGAGAATCACATGTGTTTATTGTTTTGGATTGAAACTGTTTACATGTTACAACCCATGCTTTAAGTATTGGACATTTAAATATTGGTCGTTAGTTATCCAATTGAAGGTTTCAAAATAGGATTTTCCACAAGCGATCGAATTTGAACTTGGGACTAGTTCCACTAAGTACAGATTGCTCTTTACATGAATAACAAGTATTTATTTCTATATTTCGAGTTCGGACTAGTTAGCGGTCAAAACGATCTCGATATACGCGTAATTGTTGTTTTGGGAGAACTGTGTCGTATCATGATGAAACTTATATTTTTGAGATCATAGTAGTGGGCTATTGTACGCTATCAAGTTTCATACCGATTAGATATACTGTTTAGACATGCGTAAATAAAACGTGTACCAATTTCTATAAGAAAATGTCATTGTATAATTCGAGCCTTAAAGGCTAACTGCTACATACGATCAATTTAAGTCTTGAGGCTAGTCTCATTGTCTTCAGAAGGCTTTTTACATAGATGACGGTTGGCGGACGTCTAGTTTGGAGTTCATGGGTTTTTGGGCCTTATTTCTGAATTAAATATCATAATTACCCAAAATAGGAGAATGTGATTGGCCCAACATTATTACACTTCATTTCAAAACCCATTACTGTAGTTTTAGGGAATGGACGCCTCCAATGTGAAACTAGGTTTCCCTTTCTCTTCCAATTAGAACGATTCGCGAATTAGAGGATAACATCACACTTCTCTCCTCAAAACTCAACTCCCCTTGAGTTTCAAGGCACGCAGCTTCCTCTGGTGAAATTCATCTATGGATAGCAACGCACAAGCCTGGAGGTCGCGATTTCCTCGGGTGGATTCGATCATCTTTTGTCAGGTGCATTACGGAGTATTTGAGAAGAGAGATGCGCTGGAATCGTCATGGTCAGTTTCGTGAAGGAGAGATTGATGAGAAATGGAAGTAAGATATGCACGGATTGAGTTTGGCTGTGAAATGCATGCTATAGGGATATTAAGGAAGAAAGGGGTAATTATTTGTTAAGGGTAATTATGTTAATCTAATGATCGTAAGTTAGTTTAATTACTTTAATTAATTATGAAGCGACCCGAACTTCCCCGGTCTCCGAAGAGAAGAGAAAGAACGAATTACTGTGAGGACAAGACAAATCAGAACGCAGACGAAAGAACATTTCATTGTATATTACAACAATTCCATCCGAATACAAGAATATACAGAGTATAAATGAATATTACATTCGAAAAATATCAGAGATTACAATACATTACATAGCAGCGGAAAATAATACAATACACAACTAGAAGAGATATACGGATACAAAGCTTTCCGGATATCATTCCAGCTGTAAACCAGGATCCTGTGGATATAAATCTGCAAAACCAAAACTACTAGCTGCCCATATCAAAATAAGGGCACCCAGAGTTTAGGTTAAAACAATAAACTCCAGGTCAGTTATGGGACTGGTGTGAGAACTAAAACAGTTATTTAAAACTTTACTTTCAAAGTAAGGTAAATCAAGGGACCACGCCGTATAACACGAAACGAGTTTCCTCCCAAGAACACCAGTGCATAAAACAACATCGCAATGCTAAATAAAGAAAAATGAAGCTATTATAAGACTTAGGTCCCATCACATAATGCAACGCAAGCCGGAGGATAGGGTTTTTACCTTATAATAGCCAAGAATGCTTGATACGTTTAAAACAAATCATTTGATACTATTATAAGTGCATATTGTATAAAACATCTTCAAATCATAAGTATCATCATAGACGGCATAAGCGCCCCATCCCACTATGTCGCCATACTAGGCTCTACAAGTAAAACCGAAATACACATATTGGAAATTGGGTTTCCATCATGGTGGCTCCTAATTCGAAAGATCGATCGCGTAGTGCAATTCCCCACGGCTTACGTCCCAACAAGAGAAAACACCGTCTGCACATCCGCACTTTTGGGACCAGAGTATCACCGCGGCTTACGTCCCAGTAAGAGAAAGCACCGCTTACCCTATCCCTGAGCACTAAGCTCATCTCGGTTGACCGAATCCACGACACCACTAAGGTGCCCATCCACTAAAAAGCATACTGATCAAACCATCAGTTTACCACCATACCGGGTTGTGAGGCTCGCGAAACAACGCTATACACAAAGCCATTCTATATTAAAGCTGCGCTTTAATCATCATCCACCAAACTTTGCTTTTCAACAAAAGTCTGGATCACTGCTGAAACACCCCACCTCCGTTAGGGTCACTCTCAAAGGGAATGCCCTAATTTTGGTGGAGGTTTATAAGTATAGGTCACAGATACACAAGACAGATATAAGAACACATATTTTTGAACCGCAGAAAACAACAACAACTTTTATTTCATCAAAATACGTGTTACACAAACCATGCCATAATTGTCTTACAATACTTCCAAAAACATTACATTTTCATAACTGTCTTGATTTCATTATTTAAAGAAGCATAAAAACATATGTAAACTGCATAAGTCCCATTATTGCTGTCCAAATCCATAGTCCAAAACGAAAGAGATCCAAGCAATACATTCTTTCTCTTCAAGCTGGATGTAAAAACTAGTCAAGCTGCGGTATTCCCTCCCTGTAGACCTGGGGGGGAAACGAAAGAAAAGAAGACGAAAGAAAAGTAGAGTCAGACACAAAGCCTGAGTAAGTTTAGGACTATTCAGTCTACGAACAAAGAAATGAGCATGATAAGTATAAACTGGAAATGGGAAAGCACTATAAGCTAAGTTAAGTTATCTAGAGTCGAATGTACTATCGTACCCCATATTAATCTCTGCACCCCCTATAAACTAGTTCCCAACAGGCTCCCCATAAACAGGGTGAAGTGATCCATTTATGATGATCGGCTCCTACTCGCATGGTTACATGTGTCTTACGGCCCTCGTTGTTGTAGTTACCTATGCTGGTCCCACCATGGGGTGTATCAAGTCCCATGGTGGCGACCCGACATAATTCTAGAATGCACAGGTATACTACTGGTGCCCAGTGCCTAATTTTTCTGCGCTGGAGTGTGTGCACACCCGCACCCCGTTAGAACCTACACTGTTGCACCACCGCCATCGATTTTACCTCTTACAGTCAGCCCAGTAATCGTGCCCCACCCTGCCTTGTTCAGGTTATCCTGATACACCTTGTAGGGTTACTGCTGAAACGGGTGCCCCGCTACTAGGTTTTCTATTTATAGCCAACATGCTAAGTTGGTTAAGTGTTTTGTAAACCTAACCCCCAATCAGTCTGTATAGTTTATCATGTTTAATTTGATTAAGTATTAATTCAATTTACTTAATCCAATCAATCCCGACTCAGCCTTAATTGTCTTATTAAAGCCTCGACCTCTCACATTAGACAGGTATTGTTGTGACTGCCTGTTGCCGGTTGGTTCCGGGCAGTCTTACGTCACAACTCAGTCTAACCTCGGGTCTTTATTGGGCTCAGTGTTTAACCACCCACATGGGATAGGTATTGTTGTGACTACTGGACAGCCGGGCGGTTCCGGGCAGGTTTACATCACAACTCAATCCAACCTCGGGTTAAACACATCGTATTTTCTAAGTTTACATATTTTGCCTCTTTTCTTTTTATATGTAAATATTTGCAGCCCATTATTCAAATTCATCTTTATTGGGTAAAGTTAATTTATACCCCTTAGATGTTCTCAATGTCGTTGGCATGCGTCAAACATGCCAACACATATGTTTTATATTTTAACCCAAACGTCATTGCCCCCGTTTTATATGTTCGCTACAATATAACATATGTTGGGTTTAACATTTAAACCCAACTTAGCCACATGAAAAAGGGGAGGCTTAGAACATGGTGTTTATATATTATAAGTAACATCAAAAAGGGGAGTGTGAACGCATGAACTTGCAACATAACGATCTAATTAACATAAATTAGGTACTTGTGAACTTGCATTGTAATAGCATATAATCATGACATAAAACATACCTAAACATGAATCATGGTTTTTAATTTATTCATGTAAACTTGCAATTGAAATGTAAATCTAACTTAATTATGTGTCGCATATATTGTCACATGATTTCGATAACAGCATAGGCCTAAAACATATTTTGTTTGGGCATAAAGTCAAACATAAACTAGCCATGTTCATAAAGTCAACACAAGTTCACAAAGGTGCTTACTTTTGTTACTAACACAAAAGTATGGTTTTACACTTGAATCATGATTCCAATTCCAACATAAATTCATATGAATCATACTACTCAAATGCATCCAACTACACTAAAGATGACCATAAAATTATACATCATGTTGGCATAATAGTAAATCATATACTTGCATAAATCTCAACTTTGTTGTAATAAACTATCACAAACATATAGTCGTTACTTTCAACATGAAACATATACTTGCAAATATCCAATGGGTCTAACATCATTATGCCACAACATCCCAAATCTATTCATAATTAGAATCATAGCAACATACAATTATGAATTATCATCACCACAAATTAAGTACAATTCCATTTCTCATTTTACACAAATCAAAACACAATTATTCATTCATATCGGAATAGCACTCTACTTACAACGTATGACGAATCTTCAATTCAGGTTTCTGAATTCTAAATTTGGAAATGCTATCCTTTGTTGTAGGCGTTGTTTTGATTTAGTTGTCGTTGCTTTAAGCTTTTGAATTGTCTCCTAATCGTCTCTCAATTTTGACGGATACTCCTAGTCTCTCCTCAGCAGCATGACGGTCTCATTCTCATTTTTATTTGTATGAATTAGGTGGAGTCTTAGGTCCTTTTTATAGAGTTTGTGAATTGATTAGGACCGTTGATGGAGCTTGGATTAATATTAGCTGTTCGTTTGAAGGAGAGACCAATCAGGAGCTGACACCTAGCCCTAGTGACAAGGCAAGGCTCAGAAATTCGGCCAAGCACAGACCAGGCCAGCCAGGAGGGGCTGGGTTCGACCTGGCTCAGGGGCCAGGTCGACTCCCCAGTCGACCCCCAGGTCGACTGCATAGTCGACCTGGGTGGCCCAGGTCGACTACCCAGTCGACCTGGGTGGCCCAGGTCGACTACCCAGTCGACTTGGGTGCCTTGGGCGGGAAAATTCCTGCCCTGCCCAATCTGGCCCGATTTTTGAAATTTGAATTGGTTTTCTGAGCTGTTTCTGTCTGTTTGAATTTTAAACTGAATTCTGAAACTTCCGGAGGCCATATCTCCCTCATACGGAGTGCGTTTTACGCAAACTTGGACTCTATCTCAAGCAGAATTCCGAGACGAACGCAATGGCGTATCTCGTTTCCCTTAATTCTTTGATTTGAAATTAGTTATACTTTAATTTGTGAATTTCACTGTTATAGAATACACGGGGTGTTACATTCTCCCCCACTTAAAAGGATTTCATCCCCAAAATCTTCAAGTTTAGGAAGAATGTATATCCTAACATCCAAACGTCCATCTACTCATCCATCAAACACGAGCGTCCATTGTCCTTAAAAGACTTCTAATGCTTCATGATTATATGCGAAGTGTGTGTACATGTACTTATCTAATGCAAAATCAGTCGGTCTTCTGATTCAGTTGACCTCCTTAATGCAAATTATGTAAGTGTCATGAATCCATTATGTATGCAAATTTTCCTATTCATGATTCTACACGAGTGCACAATCATTCATATAAATGCAACATCAATATGACAACACATTAAACTTCAACCATATACAAATGCAAATACATATATGCATATGCAATATGAAGTGACTGAGCCGATCTAAAACCTAGATTGTGTGTTTATATGCAACCACGAGCAACCACTAGCAATCACTTGCAACCATCATCCATAACATGTTTCAATTACATGTTTTCATCCAAAAGGGTTTCTACCTAAAAGATAAGGTCAAGGAGATATACCTAAAAAGATAGATAAAAGCGCAACTTAAGGAAAAAGAAAGATCAAAGATGTACCCTCGAAAAGAAAAGGGTAGGCTGCGCGTATTCTAGCTTCAGTTTCCCAAGTTGCGTCTCCCTCGGCGTCGCTCCACTGAACTTTGACGAGCTTGACTTCGCGGTTGCGTAGCTTTTTCACTTCCGTTCCTAATATGCGGGTTGGAACTTTCCTCACGGTTGCTTCGTGTTCCACTTCAGCTTCTTCTAGGATATTTGGCTCTACCACTTCAGCAGATTCATGTAGACATTTTCGGAGGTGCGAAATGTGAAAGACGTTGTGAACTCCAGCTAGTTTTTCGGGTAGGTCTAATCTATAGGCCATTTTCCTAATTTTCTCGATGATAGGAAATGGTCCTACAAATCTCGGTGCCAGCTTTCCAGTGTTTCCAAAACGAACAACGTTCCTTAGAGGGGATACCTTAAGAAAAACCCTGTCTCCAACCTCAAATTCAAGGTCGGTCCTCCTCTTGTCAGCGTAGGATTTTTGTCTGTCTTGGGCTGTCTTCATTCTTCTCCATATTAAGTCTACTTTTTCTGAAGTCTCTCGGATCATATCTGGTCCAAGTATGAGCTTGTCAGTAGACTCCCACCAACAAGTGGGCGATCGGCATGGTCTTCCATATAAAGCCTCGAAGGGCGCCATTCCGATGGTGGCTTGGTAGCTGTTGTTGTAGGCAAATTCCACCAAAGTAAGATGGTCTTCCCACGTCCCTCCAAAGTCAAGGACGCACAGTCTTAAAAGGTCCTCCAAAACTCTGTTCCTCTTTCTATCTGGCCATCGGTTTGGGGATGATAGGCTGTGCTCAAGCATAACTGTGTGCCTACCGCTTCTTGCAGACTCCGCCAAAACTCACTTGTGAAGATAGGGTCTCGGTCACTAACAATGCTGGAGGGTATTCCATGGAGTCGAACAATTTCCTTGAGATAAAGAGATGCTAAGGATGAGGTAGTTCTTTTACTCTTAACAGGTAAAAAGTGGGCGCTTTTAGTAAGCCTATCCACTATTACCCAAATGCTAGTGTTGCCTCTTCTAGACCTAGGCAGCCCATCAATGAAGTCCATTGAGATGCTATCCCACTTCCACTGTGGGACCTCTAGAGGATGGAGCAGACCGCCAGGCTTCTTCTGCTCCGCCTTAACCTGTTGGCAAATCACACACTTAGAAACGAAATCGGCCACGTCCTTCTTCATGCCGTTCCAAAAGAAAGTTCTCTTTATGTCCTTGTACATTTTATCTCCGCCTGGATGTATCGTCATCTTGGAGTGATGAGCTTCCTCGAGAACCGTCTTTACTAAATCCCTTGTCTGTGGGATGCGTAGTCTTCCATCTTGCCTTAGCCAACCCTTATCGTCGATGGAGTATCTGTTGAGGTGACTTGAAGTCTCACCCCTAATTAGCCTATCAATTGTTTCCACAAGATGAGGGTCTTCGCGTTGTTCTATCCCTATTAAGTCCACTAAAGTCGGGCGTACTTCGAGAGATGCTAGCAAGCTCGGTACAAAATCGGAGGAGGGCCTAAAGTCAAAGCTGGCTATAAATTCTAGGCTTTGCCTTTCAACAAACAGCGGGCTTAGGGTTAGTTTCTTTCGGCTCAACGCGTCTTCCACTACGTTGCCTTTGCCCGGAGTATAGGAGATCTCGAAATCGTACGAGGCAAGAAACTCCATCCACCTCTGTTGCCTCAAGTTAAGATCTTTCTGCGAGAAAAGATATTTCAACGATTTAAGGTCAGTATAAAGTTCAAACTTCTCACCTAGGAGATAGTGTCGCCAAGACTTGAGTGCAAAGAAGATGGCGGCTAACTCAAGATCGTGGGTCGGGTAGTTCTTTTCATGAACTTTCAATTGTCTCCCGCCATAAGCTACTACCCTTACTTCTTGCATTAAGACAGCGCCTAGCCCTGTCCTACATGCATCTGTATAAACTGTGAACATCTTGCTTCCATCTGGCAACGTCAAAACTGGGGCTGTTGTAAGGGCCCTTTTTAGTCGTTGGAAAGCAAACTCGCAATCCAAGTCCCAATTGAACACTAGATTCTTCTTTGTCAGCCTTGTGAGCGGAGCTGATATTTTTGCAAAGTCTCTGATGAATTTCCGATAGAAGCCTGATAGCCCGAGAAAGCTTTGGACTTCTGTTGCGTTCCTTGGTGTCTTCCAGTCCGGCACCGCTACTACCTTAGCAGGGTCCACAGCTAACCCTTCTTTGGATACTATATGCCCAAGAAACCTTACTTCCTCTCTCCAAAAGTGGCACTTGGAGAATTTGGCTTTTAGCTGATGGACTCGCAGAGTTTCCATGATTGCCCTTAGGTGCTGAGCATGCTCTTCTTCATTCTTTGAGAAGATCAAGATATCGTCTACGAAGACCACTACGAACTTGTTGAGGAATTCTCTGAACACCCTACTCATCAGGTCCACGAAGTAAGCGGGTGCGTTTGTCAAGCCGAAAGGCATGACAAGCCATTCAAAGAAGCCGTCTGGGGTTCTGAATGTTGTCTTATCGATACTATCTTCAGCCACCCTTAGCTGATGAAATCCGGTCGCTAAATCGAGTTGGGAGAAAACAGACGCTCCTACAAGCTGATCAAACAGATCGTCAATTCTGGGGAGAGGGTGCCTATTCTTTTTCGTTAGCTTGTTGAGCTCCCAATAGTCAACACATAGACGGAGTGAACCATCCGCCTTTGTGGCGAATACCACTGGAGCGCCCCATTCTGAAATGCTACTTCTAATGAACCCCTTCTCTAGAAGCTCTTTAATTTGTTTACTGAGCTCTTTCCTTTCCTGTGGAGCCATGTGTCTAACGGGCAACGCAACGGGCTTTACATTATCTACAAGATATATACGGAAGTCTATCTCCCACTTCGTAGGTAAGCCCTTCACCTCTTCGAAGACATCCGGATATTCCCGGACCACCCTAACCAATTGCAAACTCTCAACAGAAGCATCTAGCGATTCAAGATAACTAAGCATAACCGCATACGAGGGATTACAAGTAATTTCCAGAGTGTTACCGAGTTGGGTCAGAAGCCTAACCACCCTTTTCTCACAATCAAGGATGGCACCATTACTGGATAGCCAATCCATGCCCAAAATCAAACCATATCCCGAGAAGCCCAAAACAAAGGCACTACATCTAAATTCTACGCTTAGAATAGAAATTTTCAATCCCACACAGATCATAGACAGATGAGCTTGGGCCCCCAATTGGATTTGAAACAATTAAGGGGTCCTCTACCATACTAGTTTCTAGGTGTAGAGATTCTACTAAAGCAGATGAAATAAAGGAGTGTGATGCGCCAGAATCAAATAAAGTGCGAACTGGGTGATCATAAAGATAGACTACACTTTCTACAGAAGTATTTATACCTCGCTGTTGCAGAGGTGGCGCTTCTAGCACATGAACCTGTGCCCCTGAGGTGGATCCAGCCCTCTGCCCTTGCCCTCGCTTCTTTGGGTAATCCTTAGCCATGTGGCCTGTTTCACCGCAAGAAAAGCACCCACCATTCAACTTGGCCTTCTTTTTCCGGTAATCTTTCACTAAGTGCCCCACTTTACCACAGAAATTACACTTGCTCTTCTCTTTGTTGTCTTTCCCGCCCTTCTTAAAGTCTGTCTTCTTAGGCTGTAAACCCTCTTTCTTCCCTTGAGAACTTTCTGCCTTTGTCTCCTTCTTGCCCTTATCCTCTTCGTTCAGCAATGCCATCTGCACCAACCTTTCATACGTAGCTCCCATGGGTATATGGCTCATGGCCAAACTGTGTAATGGCTCATTCAATCCCTTGACAAAGCGGAGAGCCTTCTTGTGCGGAGTGTTGACTAGGTCTAGTCCGAACCTAGCCAGCTGATAGAACTGATTAACATACTCTTTGACTGTCATATTCCCTTGCTTAAGAAATAATAATTTTTCCAACTGAAGACTCCTTTCAGCTTCTGAGAGAAATTTAGCCTCAAACCTTGTCCTAAAGTCCTCCCATGTTTCCACTGGTCTTTCCGCATTGGTGTCTTCCCACCAGTAGGAAGCCTCGCCTTTAAGTAGCCATACTGCTAGTTGTACCTTCTGCCTATCTTCTACCTCAAAGATGACGAATAAGTCCTCGGTTTCCTTCAGCCAATTCCTGGTTGCCACGAAGGACTCGGTTCCATGAAAGTCCTTTCCTCCCATAGCTTTAAAATCTTTACATATCTTAGCAAAAGTATTACCCCGCGGAGGAGGTGGAGGAAGAGGTGCTGCTGTAGCTGGATGATTTCCCGCAGCTGGGGGAGGAGGAACAGTGGGACCTGGCTGATTTGCTTGCTTCTAAAAATCGTCTGAACCAACCAGGTATTGGTATACCCTCTGGCAAGTTAAGTTCTTCGGACATGCTGAAACAAAAAGGATAGATTCAAAACGAAGGATAAAAGATAGTACATATGGCTTTGGGGGACTATGCCTTTTTAAAATAAAATAACATTTTATCTTTAAAAATGCTTCTTTAAATTTTCTTTTTGGAAAGGATTTTTTCAGAACTTTTTATCTTATCTGGTAAACCTATGCTCTGATACCAAGTGAAACACCCCACCTCCGTTAGGGTCACTCTCAAAGGGAATGCCCTAATTTTGGTGGAGGTTTATAAGTATAGGTCACAGATACACAAGACAGATATAAGAACACATATTTTTGAACCGCAGAAAACAACAGCAACTTTTATTTCATCAAAATATGTGTTACACAAACCATGCCATAATTGTCTTACAATACTACCAAAAACATTACATTTTCATAACTGTCTTGATTTCATTATTTAAAGAAGCATAAAAACATAAGTAAACTGCATAAGTCCCATAATTATTGTCCAAAGCCATAGTCCAAAACGAAAGAGATCCAAGCAATACATTCTTTCTCTTCAAGGTGGATGTAAAAACTGGTCAAGCTGCGGTATTCCCTCCCTGTCGACCTGGGGAGGAAACGAAAGAAAAGAAGACGAAAGAAAAGTAGAGTCAGACATAAAGCCTGAGTAAGTTTAGGACTATTCGGTCTATGAATAAAGAAATGAGCATGATAAGTATAAACTGGAAATGGGAAAGCACTATAAGCTAAATTAAGTTGTCTAGAGTCGAATGTACTATCGTACCCCATATTAATCTCTGCACCCCTATAAACTAGTTCCCAAAAAGCTCCCCATAATCAGGGTGAAGTGATCCATTTCCGATGATCGGCTCCTACTCGCATGGTTACATGTGTCTTACGGCCCCCGTTGTTGTAGTTACCTATGCTGGTCCCACCATGGTGTGTATCAAGTCCCATGGTGGCGGCCCGACATAATAATAGAATGCACAGGTATACTACTGGTGCCCAGTGCCTAATTTTTCTGCGACGGAGTGTGTGCACGCCCGCACCCCGTTAGAACCTACACTGCTGCACCACCGCCGTCGATTTGACCTCTTATAGTCAGCCCAGTAATCGTGCCCCACCCTGCCTAGTTCAGGGTATCCTGATACACCTTGTAGGGTTACTGCTGAAAAGGGTCCCCCGCTACTAGGTTTTCTATTTCTAGCCAACATGCTAAGTTGGTTAAGTGTTTTGTAAACCTAACCCCCAATCAGTCTTTATAGTTTAGCATGTTCAATTTGATTAAGTATTAATTCAATTTACTTAATCCTATCAATCCTGGCTCAGCCTTAATTGTCTTATTAAAGCCTCGACCTCTCACATTAGACAGGTATTGTTGTGACTGCCTGTTGCCGGTTGGTTCCGGGCAGTCTTACGTCACAACTCAGTCTAACCTCAGGTCTTTATTGGGCTCAGTGTTTAACCACCCACATTGGATAGGTATTGTTGTGACTACTGGACAGCCGGGCGGTTCCGGGCGGGTTTACATCACAACTCAATCCAACCTCGGGTTAAACACATCGTATTTTCTAAGTTTACATATTTTGTCTCTTTTCTTTTTATATGTAAATATTTGCAGCCCATTATTCAAATTCATCTTTGTTGGGTAAAGTTAATTTATACCCCTTAGATGTTCTCAAGGTCGTTGGCATGCGTCAAACATGCCAACACATATGTTTTATATTTTAACCCAAACGTCATTGCCCCCGTTTTATACGTTCGCTACAATATAACATATGTTGGGTTTAACATTTAAACCCAACTTAGCCACATGAAAAAGGGGAGGCTTAGAACATGGTGTTTATATATTCTAAGTAACATAAAAAAGGGGAGTGTGAACGCATGAACTTGCAACATAACGATCTAATTAACATAAATTAGCACTTGTGAACTTGCATTGTAATAGCATATAATCATGACATAAAACATACCTAAACATGAATCATGGTTTTTAATCTATTCATGTAAACTTGCAATTAAAATGTAAATCTATCTAAATTATGTGTCGCATATATTGTCACATGATTTCGATAACAGCATAGGCCTAAAACATATTTTGTTTGGGCATAAAGTCAAACATAAACTAGCCATGTTCATAAAGTCAACACAAGTTCACAAAGGTGCTTACTTTTGTTACTAACACAAAAGTATGGTTTTACACTTGAATCATGATGCCAATTCTAACATAAATTCATATGAATCATACTACTCAAATGGATCCAACTACACTAAAGATGACCATAAAATTATACATCATGTTGGTATAATAGTAAATCATATACTTGCATAAATCTCAACTTTGTTGTGATAAACTATCACAAACATATAGTCGTTACTTTCAACATGAAACATATACTTGCAAATATCCAATGGGTCTAACATCATTATGCCACAACATCCCAAATCTATTCATAATTAGAATCATAGCAACATACAATTATGAATTATCATCACCACAAATTAATTACAATTCCATTTCTCATTTTACACAAATCAAAACACAATTATTCATTCATATCGGAATAGCACTCTACTTACAACGTATGACGAATCTTCAATTCAGGTTTCTGAATTTTGAATTTGGAGATGCTATCCTTTGTTGTAGGCGTTGTTTTGATTTAGTTGTCGTTGCTTTAAGCTTTTGAATTGTCTCCTAATCGTCTCCCAATTTTGACGGCTACTCCTAGTCTCTCCTCAGCAGCATGACGGTCTCATTCTCATTTTTATTTGTATGAATTAGGTGGAGTCTTAGGTCCTTTTTATAGAGTTTGTGAATTGATTAGGACCGTCGATGGAGCTTGGATTAATATTAGCCGTTCGTTTGAAGGAGAGACCAATCAGGAGCTGACATCTAGCCCTAGTGACAAGGCAAGGCTCAGAAATTCGGCCAAGCACAGACCAGGCCAGCCAGGAGGGGCTGTGTTCGACCTGGCTCAGGGGCCAGGTCGACTCCCCAGTCAACCCCCAGGTCGACTCCCCAGTCAACCCCCAGGTCGACTGCATAGTCGACCTGGGTGCCCCAGGTCGACTACCCAGTCGACTTGGGTGCCTTGGGCGGGAAAATTCCCGCCCTGCCCAATCTGGCCCGATTTTTGAATTTTGAATTGGTTTTCTAAGCTGTTTCTGTCTGTTTGAATTTTAAACTAAATTCTGAAACTTCCGGAGGCCATATCTCCCTCATACGGAGTCCGTTTTACGCAAAACTCAGACTCTATCTCAAGCAGAATTCCGAGACGAACGCAATGGCGTATCCCGTTTCCCTTAATTCTTTGATTTGAAATTAGTTATACTTTAATTTGTGAATTTCACTGTTATAGAATACACGGGGTGTTACAACTGCATCTCAGCATGCCACACTATCAGTCCATATCGTACCACCGATTTCTGCCAATATATAACCTATGAGCTCGTATGTCTTAGAGAAGGGCGTTAAGCAAGAGAATAAATTCTCCGCCGCCAAACAGATATATATTTAGCGGAGATCAACGAATACGATATAAAGGAATACAGTGTCAGACACACCATCCATTTACAAGTCCATTCTAGGTCTGAACGAAACCGGAGGCACTTTCCTCGCATATCCGTCGATCTCCAAGTACGCCTGGACGACCACCAACCGATTCCCTCATCTTGGGTGTACAGCCCAATCAAGATCATCAGTAATCACCCAAATGGTGTGAAGACTTCCGGTCTTCGGCCACCGTCATCATCTTCGACTTGTCGTCGAATCGGTTATTCAGAATGGGTATACACCCGGCCTTTCCGAACAACCCGCGTATATTATAAACAATTGTTACACAAACACAACATACGCCTCATTCCAATTCATCAGTCACTAACCGTAAACCAGCAAGAGAAAAATTTCCCAAATATTAACCCCGAAGGCCGAAACCAACATCAGATCAATATCCAGGAGAGCACTCATCTTATCTAACCTACAGCTAGTTTCTAAATTTCATAATCTAAGGGAAAGGCTCTCATTAATTTTATCAAAGATAAATCCTTTTAAATTTACTCTTTAACTTTTTTTGAATATCAATTCAAACTAGTCAGGATTAACGAACCTTACTGAAGTAATCATTTGTTTTAATTTCCCAATCCCAACCTATTCATCCCATGAAGTAAAACTAGTAATACTTCATATCTAACACCACGGTGTTGTCGGTAAATTCAATTACCATTTCACGTTCAAATCTAAATAAAGATTTAACTATCGCCTGGAGCAAAACTGGTGATGCTCCATTCTCAATCTTTTCAATCTAATTAAAGATTCATTAAAACTCCACTTAGTTTTAATCTTTAACTGGGTTAAAGAATCAGTGTCATTTAAAACACAGTTCACTATAAACCCAAAATCACATTACATTTAAATCAGACCCTAACCATAAATTAGCAAGTGAGCAATTCCCTAAGTATTAACCCCGAAGGCCGAAACCAACATCAGATCAATACCCTAGAAACCATTCAACTTAACTAATTTCCACTTAGTTTCTGATTTTCTTAACTCCTTTGGGTCTAAGAACAGTATTATTGAAGATACCGTTCACGACAACCCAAAATCACATTCTATTAATTATCGGGTTAAAGAACAAGTGTTATTTAAAACACTTTCACGATAAACCCAAAAATCAGTACCAATTCAATTCCAATTAAATATTATTTAATTGGTACACTTCATTAAATCTAAATAAAAGATCTAATCTTTTTCTCAACTGGGCTTAAGAACAGTGTTAATGAAGACACCATTCACGACAAACCCAAATCACATTTGATATTGAATACAAGGCTCTGAATAGAAAATATATCGGCTTATATTCAATATACGACCAACAAATATCGTATTGGAAATAACGATATAAATATATCTTTCAAATTTCCATAACAATATCTGTATAATCACGAAATCCAACATCGAAATAATCCAAAGACAATATTGATTCAAATCCATTTCAATTCAATTATTGGAATTCCTGGTAACTTTTAAAACCCTTTCAAATCAAATTTATTTATTTAAATATAAATAGAATTTTAATTCTAGTTCAAAACTAGTTCATTTCGATACAAATCTATTTTTATCCTTTCAAATATGAATTTTTTCATCCCAGTTTTTCCCAAATCATTTCCTATGATTTTACACAAATTATTACTATTTTTAATAATTTTATCAAGGCCCGTACAGTCGATTTCCATCAATGGCCATTGAACTGCACTTACAGCGAACTTTTCCAAATTTGATTTGGACATAATTTCAAATCCAACCGTTAGATTTCAAATATTGAATGAAGCCCAATCAATTACCATATAATGTTAATTATATGGATTTTTTTCTACAACACATGTATACAATAACAAAGATGAATAATCAACCAACATCCAAAGTGCACTCTACACCGTATAAGCATCGAATATAAATATTTAATGCTTATAACAGTCTGTCAATTAATCGATCGACGTACAACTAACTATTGGGATTAAGTGTATGTCATATATCATCCCAATACCCGTGTGGGGTTTTAAACAATCAAACACAGATTTTATTTGCGCAGTTGCGCAATGTGTAAAATTTATCGTCCCAATCAATATCAGTCAAATGTGTGTATATAAACAAATTGTCCGATTTGTTTATTTTTATTTCCTTTCATATACGCGTTAAAAATTCTATTTTTAACTATAAAATATTTTTAACTATATAAATATTTTATTTCATTTCACATCACATCACACAATCAACTACACATCAAAATCATACAAACAAGCATACAAGCCGTCCATGGTCTGTGGACGATGAGTGTCGGGTGCTACAAAACACCGTCTGCATCCTAGTATATATTTTTAACTAGAAAACAAAATTTAAAAGGTGAGAAGTTCTCACAGAGGGTTCCACTCCGCCGTGCTTTGCTTTTGAACTGCTGAACTGTCTGGATTTGAATGAAATTCCAATGCAGTCTTTTCACGCTGTTCAAATAAAATTTATATTTTTATTGCTTCATTCAAATAAATAAAAATTATATTTTTACTACGGTGTTCATATCGATAAAGATTATATTTTTATAACAACTGCTACTTATATAAAAATCGAAATTTTATATAATTAAAAATCGTATCTTTATTCAATAAAAATCTCGCCTTTTCTTGGTTAAAAATATTATCTTTCCTATGTTTTAAAAATAAAATCTTTTCTAAATAAAAATATAAACTCTTCTCTTTTTAAATAAAAATCATTCCTACTATATAAAAATTGTATTTTTACTTTGAAAAATCATATTCTTTTCATTTAGAAATATCTAATCTTTTTACTTAGTAAAATCATATTTTTATATTTTTTTTTAAACTGATTTTATACTATGCTATTTATATATAAAAAAACAAAGTTGTTTATATTTTAAAAACAACATTTTCAAAACGAAGTTCTATATATAAATCACACTTTTACACACAGTATAGATTTTGAAAACCTCATTTTTAAACACTGTATAGATTTTAAAAACCACCTTTTTATTCCAAAGAACGATGTATATTTTTATTAGAAAACAATGCTAATTTGTAAATCAATTAAAGTAATTTACCCCAAAGAAAAAATCTGGCCTTTCCTTCCTCTAATCCTTCTTCTTCACGTTCTGTATCTTTCCAGGTTCCACGCAGAACCCATAACGCAAGCCCTAGAGCTCAGAACCGCTCCTCCCCTGCTCGCGGTTGGATGCGGCGCTCTCCCCGGTGGCGGTTACTGACAGGTGGAGGCGGCTTCGAGGGCGGGGGGGGGGGGGGGGCCCTGCGATGGTGACTGGTTCGGTTTGTGGGGGGGGGTTTCACGATAGAGGGAAAAAGGAAAGAAGGGGCGACGGAGGTGGGTTAGCACAGCGGTGGGGTGCTCCGACGATAGCGGCGGTGAACTTCGGTAGGGCGTGGAGCGCGGTGCGACGGAGGGGACGGGCTGGAGCGAGCGCATTTTTTTTTATTCAGATCTGAATCGGGAAGAGAGAAGTAAGGGGAGAGCCTTATAATATATATATTTAATTATTTTTATTTTTCTCCAAAAGTTGACTTTTTATCTGAACCCCAAATCAAGTCCACCGACTGTCGCCCCTAGCTAATAACCCCCATTTCGAACACAATGGGATATGTATCGTAAGACAGTTCGATCGTTTCGATCAGTTTTCGTCAAAATCAACATATAACTCTATATATTGAATTTGAACGCGTATTTCAATTTACCGTGGTCGCATACTAACTCGAAAAATTCTCAAAAAATATTTTCTAGCTTTGTATTGATGATACGGTCCTAACAACACTAATTTTGTCGAATTCTGAGACCGTTTGGAAAATGGCCATTTTCCAGTCGATTAAAATTGACTGAAACTGGTCAAACGCGTTTTCCTTTGCCATGCTCACATATTGATTCGAAAAATTATGAAAATTGGCATCTAGCAATAACTTGACATCACGGATCCTACAAAAATGGTTTTGTCGAAATCCGAGGTCGTTTGCAAAATTTCCATTTTTAAGGGCCTGAATTCCATAGCGATTATTCATAATTTTCAACTAGACATATCTTTTGATTCCCGCTATGAAATTTCGATTTTTCGGATTCGTTTGAAAGATATCATCAATTAGATCCTATTATTTTTGGTTTCGCTAAAATCCGGTTTATTTTGCACCCGGTACATTCATTTGAAGTTTGAAAGCGAATTATCGAACTACCGCGCCATTTTCAATTCCTTTTATAATTATATATAATTATTTATATTCTAACGACGACGTATATAATATATACGTTCAAATTCTATTCAAAATAAATTTCTCGTCGATATTATTTAAAATGTTCATTTTAAATAATCAAAACTCACTAAAATTGCCAAAATAAAAATTTTAAACTGGCCCAGAATTTACGGGTTGTTACAATCTCCCCTACTTAAAACTTTTCGTCACCGAAAAGGAACGAAGCCGAAAGTTGTTTTACTAATCAACTCTTTCTTTCAATATTTTCGCTACGGCTTAAGTTCTTCGACTTTTCCGTTTCTAAGAATTTTTCAAATTTTTCAAAAATTTGGCTAACACCCTAAATTTTCGAAAAATTTCGCCAAAACCTCCCCTGCACCGGGAGCAACGGAAAAATCCCGAAATTGCCATACAGGCCCTCTAATCTCAAAAAGAAAAAGAAAAAGCCAAGCGGCTAGCCAATCGGCTCATAAAATCATCATCACCCAAACAAAACAGTAAATTATAGTAAACACGTACCTATTTGTCGGGCAAACAATTTTATTCTTCTGCTCTAGCCTCTTTGCTATGACCTGTTCAATGTAAGTACATGTATATGCAAGCAAATGCGACCAAATTTCAATACAATTCATCTTTTTGGTCAATTTGGCTAAATGGTTAAAAATTTAATTAATTCAAACAATAATCAAACAACACAACCAGCAATCAATTTGTTGATTATCATTTCAAATTCATAACTTTGATATATAGTCAAAAATCACATTTTTGATGCCAAATCACAACAATAAGCCCTATCTAATTTTGATTCTCACACCATTCAATTGGAAATATATAAACATCACTCCTTCGAAACTCGAACATAAACTGTTGATGCTACGTAGTCATCAACAGAATCACCTCCCGGCGACTATAGTGTGATTTTATATCTATCCAGCATATTAAAACTTCGAATACACGTGGATCAGACTTATATGCAAAATCTATATATACTGGATTGTCCATATTCAATGTAAATAAATATTCAAATACGTATATGATTTAAATTTTCAAAACAAAAATTCGTTTTCATTTCAAAAATATACTCTTCACACTCGTTCTAGGATACTACTGATCCCGTCTCTAACGAATCATTCTCGTTGGATATTACTAATCCAATTCTAATGAATTCTTTCGTATGGTTCTAATGTGTCTTGTTCTCTGATCTTTGTAAACCAAAGCTCTGATACCAACTGAAGCGACCCGAACTTCCCCGGTCTTCGAAGAGAAGAGAAAGAACGAATTACTGTGAGGACAAGACAAATCAGAACGCAGACGAAAGAACATTTCATTGTATATTACAACAATTCCATCAGAATACAAGAATATACAGAGTATAAATGAATATTACATTTGATAAATATCAGAGATTACAAAACATTACATAGCAGTGGAAAATAATACAATACACAACTAGAAGAGATATACGGATACAAAGTTTTCCGGATATCATTCCAGCTGTAAACCAGGATCTTGTGGATATAAATCTGCAAAACCAAAACTACTAGATGCCCGTGTCAAAATAAGGGCACCCAGAGTTTAGGTTAAAACAATAAACTCCAGGTTAGTCATGGGACTGGTGTGAGAACTAAAACAGTTATTTGAAACTTTACTTTCAAAGTAAGGTAAATCTAGGGACCACGTCATATAACACGGAACGAGTTTCCTCCCAAGAACACCAGTGCATAAAACAACAGCGCAATGCTAAATAAAGAAAAATGAAGCTATTATAAGACCCAGGTCCCATCACACAATGCAAAGCAAGCCGGAGGATAGGGTTTTTACCTTATAATAGCCAAGAATGCTTGATACGTTTAAAACAAATCATTTGATAATATTATAAGTGCATATTGTATAAAACATCTTCAAATCATAAGTATCAATCATAGACGGCATAAGCGCCCCATCCCACTATGTCGCCATACTAGGCTCTACAAATAAAACCGAAATACACGTATTGGAAATTGGATTTCCATCATGGTGGCTCCTGATTCGAAAGATCGATCACATAGTGCAATTCCCCACGGCTTACGTCCCAACAAGAGAAAACACAGTCTGCACATCCGCACTTTTGGGACCAGAGTATCACCACGGCTTACGTCCCAGCGAGAGAAAACACCGGTTACTCTATCCCTGAGCAATAAGCTCATCTCGGTCGACCGAATACACGACACCACTAAGGTGCCCATCCACTAAAAAGCATACTGATCAAACCACCAGTTTACCACCATACCGGGGTGTGAGGCTCACGAATCAACGCTATACACAAAGCTATGCTATATTAAAGCTGCGCTTTGATCATCATCCACCAAACTTTGCTTTTCAACAAAAGTCTGGATCACTGCATCTCAGCATGCCACACTATCAATTCATATCGCACCACTGATTTCTGCCAATATATAACCTCCGAGCTCGTATGTCTCAGAGAAGGGCGTTAAGCAAGAGAATAAATTCTCCGCCGCCAAACAGATATATATTTAGCAGAGATCAACGAATACGATATAAAGGAATACAATGTCAGACACACCATCCATTTACAAGTCCGTTCTAGGTCTGAACGAAACCGGAGGCACTTTCCTCGCATATCCGTCGATCTCCAAGTACGTCTGGACGACCACCAACTGATTCCCTCATCTTGGGTGTACAGCCCAATCAAGATCATCAGTAATCACCCAAACGATGTGAAGACTTCCGGTCTTCGACCACCGTCATCATCTTCGACTTATCGTCGAATCGGTTATTCAGAATGGGTATAAACCCGGCCTTTCCGAACAACCCGCGTATATTATAAACAAATGTTACACAAACACAACATACGCCTCATTCCAATTCATCAGTCACTAACCGTAAAACAGCAAGAGAACAATTTCCCAAATATTAACCCCGAAGGCCGAAACCAACATCAGATCAATATCCAGGAGAGCACTCATCTTATCTAACCTACGGCTAGTTTCTAAATTTTACAATCTAAGGGAAAGGCTCTCATTAATTTTATCAAAGATAAATCCTTTTAAATTTACTCTTTAACCTTCTTTTGAATATCAATTCAAACTAGTCAGGACTAACGAACCTTACCGAAGTAATCATTTGTTTTAATTTCCCAATCCCAACCTATTCATCCCATGAAGTAAAACTAGTAATACTTCATATCTAACACCACGGTGTTATCGGTAAATTCAATTACCATTTCACGTTCAAATCTAATTAAAGATTTAACTATCGCCTAGAGCAAAACTGGTGATGCTCCATTCTCGATCTTTTCAATCTAATTAAAGATTCATTAAAACTCCACTTAGTTTTAATCTTTAACTGGGTTAAAGAATCAGTGTCATTTAAAACACGGTTCACTATAAACCCAAAATCACATTACATTTCAATCATACCCTAATCATAAATTAGCAAGTGAGCAATTCCCTAAGTATTAACCCCGAAGGCCGAAACCAACATCAGATCAATACCCCGGAAACCATTCAACTTAACTAATCTCCAGTTAGTTTCTGATTTTCTTAACTCCTTTGGGTCTAAGAACAGTATTATTGAAGATACCGTTCACGACAACCCAAAATCACATTCTATTAATTATCGGGTTAAAGAACAAGTGTTATTTAAAACACTTTCACGATAAACCCAAAAATCAGTACCAATTCAATTCCAATTAAGTATTATTTAATTGGTACACTTCATTAAACCTAAATAAAAGATTTAATCTTTTCCTCAACTGGGCTTAAGAACAGTGTTAATTAAGACACCATTCATGACAAACCCAAATCACATTTGATATTAAATACAAGGCTTTGAATAGAAAATATATCGGCTTATATTCAATATCAAATTCTACGACCAACAAATATCATATTGGAAATAACGATATAAATATATCTTTCAAATTTCCATAACAATATCTGTATAATCACGAAATCCAACATCGAAATAATCCAAAGACAATTTCGATTCAAATCCATTCCAATTCAATTATTGGAATTCCTGGTTACTTTTAAAACCCTTTCAAATCAAATTTATTTATTTAAAAATAAATAGAATTTTAATTCTAGTTCAAAACTAGTTCATTTCGATAAAAATCTATTTTTATCTTTTCAAATATGGAGTTTTTCATCCCAATTTTTCCCAAATCATTACTTATGATTTTACACAAATTATTACTATTATTAATAATTTTATCAAGGCCCGTACAGTCGATTTCCATCAATGGCCATCGAACTGCACTTACAGCGACCTTTTCCAAATTTGATTTGGACATAATTTCAAATCCAACCGTTAGATTTCAAATATTGAATGAAGCCCAATCAATTACCATATAATGTTAATTATATGGATTTTTTTTCTACAACACATGTATACAATAACAACGATGAATAATCAACCATCATCCAAAGTGCACTCTACACTGTATAAGCATCGAATATAAATATTTAACGCTTATAACAGTCTGTCAATCAATCGATCGACATACAACTAACTATTGGGATTAAGTGTATGTCATATATCATCCCAATACCCGTGTGGGGTTTCAAACAATCAAACACATATTTTATTTGTGCAGTTGGGCTATGTGTAAAATTTATCGTCCCAATCAATATCAGTCAAATGTGTATATAAACAAATCGTCCGATTTGTTTATTTTTATTTCCTTTCATATACGCGTTAAAAATTCTATTTTTAACTATAAAATATTTTTAACTATATAAATATTTTATTTTATTTCACATCACATCACACAATCAACTACACATCAAAATCATACAAACAAGCATACAAGCCGTCCATGGTCTATGGACGACGGGTGTCTAGTGCTACTAAACACCGTCTGCATCCTAGTATATATTTTTAACTAGAAAACAAAATTTAAAAGGTGAGAAGTTCTCACAGAGGGTTCCACTCCGCCGTGCTTTGCTTTTGAACTGCTGAACCGTCTGGATTTGACTGAAATTCCAATGCAGTCTTTTCACGTTGTTCAAATAAAAATTATATTTTTATTGCTTCATTCAAATAAATAAAAATTATATTTTTACTATGGTGTTCATATCGATAAAGATTATATTTTTATAACAACTGCTACTTATATAAAAATTGAAATTTTATATAATTAAAAATCATATCTTTATTCAATAAAAATCTCGCCTTTTCTTGGTTAAAAATATTATCTTTCCTATGTTTTAAAAATAAAATCTTTTCTAAATAAAAATATAAACTCTTCTCTTTTTAAATAAAAATCATTCATACTATATAAAAATTGTATTTTTACTTTGAAAAATCATATTCTTTTCATTTAGAAATATCTAATCTTTTTACTTAGTAAAATCATATATTTTTTTAAAACTAATTTTAAACTATGCTATTTATATATAAAAAAACAAAGTTGTTTATATTTTAAAAACAACATTTTCAAAACGAAGTTCTATATATAAATCACACTTTTGCACACAGTATAGATTTTGAAAACCTTATTTATAAACACTGTATAGATTTTAAAAACCACCTTTTTATTCCTAAGAATGATGTATATTTTTATTAGAAAACAATGCTAATTTGTAAATCAATTAAAGTAATTTACCCCAAAGAAAAAATCTGGCCTTTCCTTCCTCTAATCCTTCTTCTCCATGTTCTGTATCTTTCCAGGTTCCACGCAGAACCCATAACGCAAGCCCTAGAGCTCAGATCTGCTCCTCCCCTGCTCGCGGTTGGATGCGGCGCTCTCCCCAGTGGCGGTTACTGACAGGTGGAGGCGGCTTCGAGGATGGGGGGCCTGCGATGGTGACTGGTTTGATTTGTCGGGGGGGGTTCACGACAGAGGGAAAAAGGAAAGAGGCGGCGACGGAGGTGGGTTAGCACGGCGGTGGGGTGCTCCGACGATAGCGGCGGTGAACTTCCGTAGGGCATGGAGCACGGTGCGGTGGAGGGGGCGGGCTGGAGCGAGCACATTTTTTTTATTCAGATCTGAATCGGGAAGAAAGAAGTAAGGGGAGGGGCCTTATAATATATATATTTAATTATTTTTATTTTTCTCCAAAAGTTGACTTTTTATCTGAACCCCAAATCAAGTCCATCGAATGTCGCCCTAGCTAATTACCCCCATTTCGAACACAATGGGATATGTATCATAAGCCAGTTCGATCGTTTCGATCAGTTTTTTTCAAAATCAACATATAACTCTATATATTGAATATAAACGTGTATTTCAATTTACCGGGGTCGCATGCTAACTCGAAAAATTCTCGAAAAATATTTTCTAGCTTCGTATTGACGATACGGTCCTAACAAAACTAATTTCGTCGAATTCTGAGACCGTTTGGAAAATGGTCATCTTCCAGTCGATTAAAATCGACTGAAACTGGTCAAACGCGTTTTCCTTTGCCACGCTCACATATTGATTCGAAAAATTATGAAAATTGGCATCCAGCAATAACTTGACATCACGGATCCTACAAAAGTGGTTTCGTCGAAATCCGAGGTCATTTGCAAAATTTCCATTTTTAAGAGCCTAAATTCCATAGCGACTATTCAGAATTTTCAACTAGACATATCTTTTGATTCCCGCTATGAAATTTCGATTTTTCGGATTCATTGGAAAGATATCATCAATTAGATCATATTATTTTTGGTTTCGCTAAAATCCGGTTTATTTTGCACCCGGTACATTCATTTGAAGTTTGAAATCGAATTATCGAACTACCGCGCCATTTTCATTTCCTTTTATAATTATATATAATTATTTATATTCTAACAACGACGTATATTGTAACACCCCGTATGTTGAATAAATTGCTATAATATAAAACAGGGCAGAATTAAATTTTAAATTCTGAATCAGGGGAAACGGGCTATACCATTGCGTTCGTCTCGGAAAAATACGCGAAATAGAGTCCGAGTTTTCGAAAATCGGAGTCTGTATGACCCAGATAAGGCCCAAAGAAGTTTCAGAAAATTTAAAATAGATTTTAAATACGAAAATTTCACATTTCAGAAGTGGCGGGAAAATTCCCGCCAGACCCAAGGGGTCGACCTGGGGGTCGACTGGGGAGTCGACCTGCCCACCAGGTCGACTGGGGAGTCGACCTGCCCACCAGGTCGACTGGGGAGTCGACCCTAGTGTCGACCTGGGGGTCGACCTCCCTGGTCGAGCCCAGGTGACCTGGGTGCACCAGTTTGGCTTTTGGGCTGTGTCTGGTGGCTTGTGACGAGATCTGACGGCTCTAACCTAATCTAGGGTTAATCTAAGGGCCTAAACTACATCCTAATTCTATAAATACACCCTAAGACTACCCTAATTCATACTAAAATTGGAGACAACGTCATTATGCCATCAAAATGCAACTAGGAGGAGCCACCAACAAATTAAAGAGGAGGAAAGCGTCTCAAATCAACTTCTAATCAACTCTAGCAACTTAATCTTCTTCATTGAAGTGCTAATCAACAAGTTGTCAGTTTCCTATAGCCTTAATGACCAATTGTTGAAATGATTATGATAGGATATAATGAGGTTATGGCTATGAATGTGGATCAATGCAAGATTATGTTATCATATGCTATGTGTTTGTGATGTTATGCAAGTTATGCAAGTTATGTGTTATGTGTTCATGATATTATGCAAGTTATGCAAGTCAAGTGCTATGTGATCATGATGTTATGCAAGTTATACAAGTCATATGCTACATGTTCATGATGTTATGCAAGTTATGCAAGTTATATGCTACATGATCATGATGTTATGCAAGTTATGCAAGTCAAATGCTATGTGATCATGATGTTATGCAAGTTATGCAAGTCAAATGATATGTGATCATGATGTTATGCAAGTTATGCAAGTCATATGCTACATGTTCATGATGTTATGCAAGTCATATGCTACATGTTCATGATGTTATGCAAGTTATGCAAGTTATATGCTACATGATCATGATGTTATGCAAGTTATGCAAGTGTTAGGCTATGTGTTCATGATGCTAGTTATGCAAATTGCTATGATAAACATTGATCCATTATGACACCATGATTATGCAAGTTTGGTGTATGATTATATGCAAGTTCATATATGATATGTTATGCAAGTTTGGTGTTTGATTATATGCATGTTCATATATGACATGTTATGCAAGTTTGGTGTTTGATAATATGCAAGTAACATGTGCAAGTTTACACCTTATTATGATATGCGTACATATACAAGTTAACCCCTTTGTATGTCATACATACATATGCAAGTTTACCCCTTTGTGTGACATAAATAACTTATGCAAGTTAACCTCTTTATGACATATGTGATTCATGCAAGTTTGGGTTGATTATTTATGCTATTTGGGTTGATGCTATATGCATGTTGACACCTTTAAACCCATGTTGATGCTAATGTTATGCAAGTTGAACCCATTGTATTTGTGATGAATCTTCCCTTTTATGTCATGTTGGCGAATTACGTGGGGAACGATGTTGTTAATATACATGTTAATGAAATGGTGTGAAGTTGGTATGATTATACATACCATAAAGTGGATGGACATAATTGAGTCAATTATGTACATCGTTAAAATTGGAATTAATTAGGGAAAATTAATTCGAAATATGGGGGTGATTAATTAGGTGTAATTAATCGACTAAGACACGAGGTTGGACCCTTTTGTAGCGTAAGACTGCCCGGAACCGACCGGCAAATCCAGCGGCTACAAATGATTGGCCCAATGTGAGAGGTCTTAGGCACAAACTAAATACGTGACAAGTGTAAAGACACGAGGTTAGACTCGGTTATGGCGTAAGGCTGCCCGGACCCGACCGGCAAATCCAGCTGCCATAAGAGATAGTCTAATGTGAGAGGTCTTTACAACGGTTACGTTCTTAATCAATTAAGAAACACTTAACCATATTAGCATGTAGAGGACATGAGGGGTTAAGTGGGTGCCTTGGGTAGCATGTGGAAAAATCTAGTGGTTGCCTTGGGTGGCAATAGAAAATACGATTAGAATACTTAACCGAAGTGGAACATGTAATTAAACATGATTAAAGGGTTAAGTAAGTGCCTTGGGTGGCATGGGGAAAATCTAGTGGTTGCCTTGGGTGGCAATGGAAGATAAGATTAAAATACTTAACCAAAGTGGAGCATGTAATCAAACATGATTAAAGGGTTAAGTAAGTGCCTTGGGTGGCATGGGGAATATCTAGTGGTTGCCTTGGGTGGCAATGGAAGATAAGATTAAAATACTTAACCAAAGTGGAACATGTAATTAAACATGATTAAAGGGTTAAGTAAGTGCCTCGGGTGGCATGTGGAAATCAAGTAAGTGCCTGGGGTGGCATGGGGAAATCTAGTGGGTGCCTTGAGTGGCAATTGATATATGATTAGATGAATTAACCAAACTCTAAACATGTAAGTGGACATGATTATTAAAAAGGGTTAAGTGGGATGCACTAGAAACAAACGACAAGCTTAGGTGGTAGCTTGTGGGGGCCCATTTCAACCAGTAACCCATATGTATCTTATTGAGCTCGACACATGTCGACGACGGGACATGCGTACTGGGCTTGACTATAAGAGGCCAAAACGGGTTAGCGGTGGCAATGCAAGTCCAACGGGTTTCATATGCGTGTGTGGACCCGGGCTGGTAGGTAAGACGTTGTTGCATCGTGTAGGTATAAGCCGTGCACCATTGATTATCGGGTTGCCACTTTGGGGAGTGATACACCCCACTGTGGGGCCAACACGGGTATCTACGTTAGGGAGCCGATCAAATGGGAGTAGTGGGTACACCTAGTGGAGATAGGGGCAGACGGCACCTATGTAGTCAGCTAGGGGTACACGAAACTACTATTAAAATTACTAGGTACACCTAGTGGAGATAGTGGCAGACGGCACCTATGTAGTCAGCTAGGGGTACACGAAACTACTATTAAAAATTACTAAGTACACTTAGTGGGATCAACCTTTAAGTAGGAATTACCCTTGGGTGGGTAGATCTGGTGTGGTGCAGTGTAGGAATTACCCTTGGGTGGGTAGATCTAGTGTGGTGCAGTGTAGTATTTATCCTTGGGTGGATAGGCGCGTCTTTACCGTTATCTTAGTTTATTCTAAGTCTAATTGGCTACTTAGTGTAGTCATTTATCCCCAGTCGTACCGTACCAGGTTTATATCATACCCTAATTACTTTAATGATTGTATTGTTAAGGTTATAGGGCTCACTCAGACTTATGTCTGACCCCGTTGTTTTTATCTTTTTCCCCAAACCTCAGGTTCTCAGAGTGGGCCTAGCACTAGTGGGCTTTGATCAGATTGCTTTATCTATCTTTTGGAGCTTGGACTCTTGAAGAAAAGCTCGATTATCTTTTCTATTATGGCTATTAGTATGTAGTGGGATTATGTACTTATGTTTTAACGAGATGGATATTTTGTACTTGACTCTTGTTGGTTTTTGAGATGTAACCAAACATGTTTACCTTCTGCTGCAATCAAATGATGTATTAAATTTCAAGTATTACTTATATCTGTCTTGTTGTAATTTTTCAGTTCTATATTCACTTAAATACTCCACTGAAGCTAAGGCATTCCCTGTGTGAGTGACCTTAGCGGGTGTGGGGTGTTACACGTGGTATCAGAGCTTAAGGTTACCAGAACAGATAAAACTTTTAGAAAAATTATTTTTCTAAAAACATTTTTGGAAGAAGTATTTTCAAAAACATGTCTTTTAAGAGAAAAGTTTTTGAAAGAAAAGAACATAATCCCCAAGAGCCATATATTCTTCCTTCGATTCTCTGTTTTGAATCTCTTCCTCTTTCTCTTTTTGAATTTCCCCTCCGCGTATAGATGTCATTTTAAGATAAATAAGGACATCCGTATGAAGGACGGAAGAATCACTTCAAGGGACTAAGACGTTTGCCAGGCTAAGAAGTTAGTCCAAGGAGGTGGAGGGCTTATAGGTACATTTAAGATGGACGAGAGAGGAAGGTTCAAATAGCTATTAGGTAAATAAAGGACGAAACCTCATCGTGGTAAGAAGGCCATGAAAGGAGAATGTGAAGGGGAAGGCTAGTTGTTTTGGAGAAATAGGACACCTTAGGGTTGTCCAAAGAGGTAAGGACGAAGTACAGGATCTTCTGGAGGGTAGATATATTCCCTCACGACGGGTATACCTGATGGGGGTAGGACCGTCTAAGTTGAAATTTTGTTCTCTCGATCATCCTGTTCGAACTTTATTCGACTCTAGCGCATCACATTCGTTTATCTCATCATCATTAGTTGAGTCACTACACCTAGACACCAGTTTAGTAGATGATCCAATGGTTGTTTCAAACCCAATTGGGGGCTCCACTTATTTGTCCATGATATGTTTGGGTTTGAAGATCCTCATACTTAGCGTTGAGTTTAGGGGTGATGCTTTTGTTCGGGCTTCACGGGCTATGGGTTGATTTTGGGCATGGACTGGTTATCCAGTAGTGGTGCCGTTCTTGATGGTGAAAGGAGAGTTGTTAGGCTCATGACCCGCTTGGGTAACACTCTCGAGATTTCTTGTAATCCAATAGATTTTGTTATGCTAAGTTATCTTGAATCGCTTGACGCTTCGGTCGAGAGTTTGCGATCTGTTAGAGTGGTCCGGGAATACTCGGATGTGTTTGAGGAGGTGAAGGGCTTACCTCCGAGGCGGGAGATAGACTTCCGAATATATCTGGTGGATAATGCTAAACCAGTATCTTTACCAATGCGCCACATGGCTCCTCATGAGAGGAGGGAACTCCATAAGCAAGTAGGGGAGTTTCTTGAGAAGGGGTTCATAAGACGAAGTGGATCGGAGTGGGGTGCTCCAGTAGTTTTTGCCACAAAGGCGGATGGGTCCCTCAGATTTTGTGTAGGCTATAGAGGACTCAACAAGCTCACAAAGAAGAATAGATACCCATTGCCGAGGGTTGAGGATCTCTTTGATCAGTTGGTTGGCGCCTCAGTGTTTTCGCAGTGGGACTTGGCCACGGAGTTTCATCAGTTGGGAGTGACTGAGGAAAGTATAGAGAAGACCGCCTTTAGGACTCCAGATGGTTTCTATGAGTGGCTGGTGATGCCATTTGGTTTTGCAAACGCCCCTGCATACTTTGTTGATTTGATGAGGAGGGTGTTCAGGGAGTTCCTTAATAAGTTCGTGGTGGTCTTTGTGGATGACATCTTAGTATTTTCTAAGAGTGAAGAAGAGCGAAATAAGTTTTCATATGTGCTTAATAGGTTAAGCAAAGCCAGTTATTTGATCAACGGTGGTTTCGAAGCGAGACTGGCAAGGACATCCAGAGTTGGACAAGTGCTTAATCATTTTACCGTTTTACTAGTATCATCTCACGTAGGTCGTCTGAATTCGAAGGAGGTATCCCTTGGGTGTTTGTATGATATTGGTTTAGGCCTTTGGGGCTTGCACTTGGGGGATGTCGAGTTCGACTAGGATGATCTGCGTGAGAGATGGATAGTTGTGACGATTTTGTATGGGAGAATATCCTGGTTTTCTCCAGAAGTGGAGAAAAGCATACCCTACATCTTAGGGAAGTGTTGGAGACTCTTCGAGCGCATAGTCTTGAGAAAGCAAAGGTGGATGGAGTTCTTAGCATCCTATGATTTCGAGATAGCGTACACCCCAGTAAGGGTAACGTGGTTGCGGACACCTTGAGCAGAAAAAGGTTGTCCTTGAGTCCATTGTTCGTGGAACAATGAAGCTTGGAATTTATCTCGATGTTTGGTTTCAGACCTTCCGTTGACTATATATACCCGGTTTGCTAGCATCCTTGGAGGTCAGACCTACTCTTTTGAGACGGATTGGCGAGGCACAGCGGGACGACCCACAGTTGGTTGAGTTGGTAAAGAGGATCATAAGGGGGGAGTCGTCCAGCCATTTGAGTAGGTACACCCTAGACGATAGGGGGTGCTTGCGTAGAGACGGTAGACTTTGTGTACCGCAAGACGAGGATTTGAGGAAGGCTATTCTTGATGATGCGCATCGTTCTAGGATGACCATTCATCCCAGTGGGGACAAGATGTACCAAGACATGAAGCGAGTTTTCTTTTGGGCCGGTATGAAGAAAGATGTGGCCAAGTATGTCGCTAGATGCTTGGTGTGCCAACAGGTGAAAGCGGAGCAAAAGAAACCAGGTGGGTTGCTTCACCCATTGGAAGTTCCGCAATGGAAGTGGGATAGCGTCTCGATGGATTTTGTTGATGGGTTACCTAGGTCGAGGAAGGGTAATACGGGAATTTGGGTTGTAGTAGACAGGCTTACTAAGAGTGCCCATTTCATACCCGTGAAGAGCAAGAGGACTGCTCTATGGCTAGCTACAGTTTATCTTCGAGAGATAATTCGGTTGCATAGGGAACATGACGTATTCCATGTGTCACATTTGAGGAAGTGCCTACATGAGACCGCAGAGGTGGTAGAGCCGAGCTTGCTGAGAGAAGTGGAGGTAGAGCGTGATGCGACTATTCGACGAGCTCCTGCCCGCATCCTTGGGTCAAAGATTAGGAAGTTGAGAAATAGAGAGGTTCGACTAGTCAAAGTGCAAAGGGAAGAAGATGAGAGCAATGCTGCTTGGGAGGCAGAAGCGAAGATTGCGTTCATTGTACCTATTCCTTTTTGAGGGCATGTCTTTTATCTTCTCCTTTATCGTTTGTCTAGTACTTATCTTATCTTCAGTATGTCCTCTCATTAGTACCTTTGACCCTTAGATAGGGTAAACCTATGGTTGAAACATGTGTTTGAGACATGTTATGTTTGATGGATGCGTGTGGATGCAAGTGGTTGCTAGTGGTTGCTCGTGGATGCATATACACACACTCTAGGCACTAGATCGGCTCAATCACATCATATTGCATTTTGCATATAATGTATGTAGGTAGCTATATTAATGGATGTATAATGGTTGTGTTATCACGTGGATGATGCATTTTGGTGAATGATTGTGCACTCATGTAGAAATAGTATGTGTCGATAGGGATCTTTCGCATACATATTGGACGCATGGCACTATCATGGTTTGCATTAAGGAGGTCAACTAAATCAGTAGACCGCCTGATTTTGCATTAGACAGGGAACATATACACACACTTTTTGCATATGTTCATACAGCATTAGAAACTTTAAGGACAATGGATACCAGTGTTTGATGGTTTGAGTAGATGGTTGTTTGGAAGGTAGGATACGTTCTTCTTGACTTAGAGATTTCGGGGACGAAATCCTTTAAGTAGGGGAGAATGTAACACCTCGTATGTTGAATAACTTGCTATAATATAAAACAGGCCAGAATTAAATTTTAAAATCTGAATCAGGGGAAACGGGCTATGCCATTGAGTTCGTCTCGGAAAAATACGCGAAATAGAGTCCGAGTTTTCGAAAATCGGAGTCCTTATGACCCAGATAAGGCCCAAAGAAGTTTCAGAAAATTTAAAACAGATTTTAAATATGAAAATTTCACATTTCAGAAGTGGCGGGAAAATTCCCGCCAGACCCAGGGGGTCGACCTGGGGGTCGATTGGGGAGTCGACCTGCCCACCAGGTCGACTGGGGAGTCGACCCTAGTGTCGACCTGGGGGTCGACCTCCCTGGTCGAGCCCAGGTGACCTGGGTGCACCAGTTTGGCTTTTGGGCTGTGTCTGGTGGCTTGTGACGAGATCTGACGGCTCTAACCTAATCTAGGGTTAATCTAAGGGCCTAAACTACATCCTAATTCTATAAATACACCCTAAGACTACCCTAATTCATACTAAAATTGGAGACAACGTCGTTATGCCGTCAAAATGCAACTAGGAGGAGCCACCAACAAATTAAAAAGAAGGAAAGATTCTCAAATCAACTTCTAATCAACTCTAGCAACTTAATCTTCTTCATTGAAGTGCTAATCAACAAGTTGTGAGTTTTCTATAGCCTTAATGACCAATTGTTGAAATGATTATGATAGGATATAATGAGGTTATGGCTATGAATGTGGATCAATGCAAGATTATGTTATCATATGCTATGTGTTTGTGAGGTTATGCAAGTTATGCAAGTTATGTGTTATGTGTTATGTGTTCATGATATTATGCAAGTTATGCAAGTCAAGTGCTATGTGATCATGATGTTATGCAAGTTATGCAAGTCATATGCTACATGTTCATGATGTTATGCAAGTTATGAAAGTTATATGCTACATGATCATGATGTTATGCAAGTTATGCAAGTCAAATGCTATGTGATCATGATGTTATGCAAGTTATGCAGTCAAATGCTATCTGATCATGATGTTATGCAAGTTATGCAAGTCATATGCTACATGTTCATGATGTTATGCAAGTTATGCAAGTTATATGCTACATGATCATGATGTTATGCAAGTTATGCAAGTGTTAGGCTATGTGTTCATGATGCTAGTTATGCAAATTGCTATGATAAACATTGATCCATTATGACACCATGATTATGCAAGTTTGGTGTATGATTATATGCAAGTTCATATATGATATGTTATGCAAGTTTGGTGTTTGATTATATGCATGTTCATATATGACATGTTATGCAAGTTTGGTGTTTGATGATATGCAAGTAACATGTGCAAGTTTACACCTTATTATGATATGCATACATATACAAGTTAACCCCTTTGTATGTCATACATACATATGCAAGTTTACCCCTTTGTATGACATAAATAACTTATGCAAGTTAACCTCTTTATGACATATGTGATTCATGCAAGTTTGGGTTGATTATTTATGCTAGTTGGGTTGATGCTATATGCATGTTGACACCTTTAAACCCATGTTGATGCTAATGTTATGCAAGTTGAACCCATTGTATTTGTGATGAATCTTCCCTTTTATGTCATGTTGGCGAATTACGTGGGGAACGATGGGGTTAATATACATGTTAATGAAATGGTATGAAGTTGGTATGATTATACATACCATAAAGTGGATGGACATAATTGAGTCAATTATGTACATCGTTAAAATTGGAATTAATTAGGGAAAATTAATTCGAAATATGGGGGTGATTAATTAGGTGTAATTAATCGACTAAGACACGAGGTTGGACCCTTTTGTAGCGTAAGACTGCCCGGAACCGACCGGCAAATCCAGCGGCTACAAATGATTGGCCCAATGTGAGAGGTCTTAGGCACAAACTAAATACGTGACAAGTGTAAAGACACGAGGTTAGACTCGGTTATGGCGTAAGGCTGCCCGGACCCGACCGTCAAATCTAGCTGCCATAAGAGATAGTCGAATGTGAGAGGTCTTTACAACGGTTACGTTCTTAATCAATTAAGAAACACTTAACCATATTAGCATGTAGAGGACATGAGGTGTTAAGTGGGTGCCTTGGGTGGCATGTGGAAAAATCTAGTGGTTGCCTTGGGTGGCAATAGAAAATACGATAAGAATACTTAACCTAAGTGGAACATGTAATTAAACATGATTAAAGGGTTAAGTAAGTGCCTTGGGTGGCATGGGGAAAATCTAGTGGTTGCCTTGGGTGGCAATGGAAGATAAGATTAAAATACTTAACCAAAGTGGAACATGTAATTAAACATGATTAAAGGGTTAAGTAAGTGCCTTGGGTGGCATGGGGAATATCTAGTGGTTGCCTTGGGTGGCAATGGAAGATAAGATTAAAATACTTAACCAAAGTGGAACATGTAATTAAACATGATTAAAGGGTTAAGTAAGTGCCTCGGGTGGCATGTGGAAATCAAGTAAGTGCCTTGGGTGGCATGGGGAAATCTAGTGGGTGCCTTGAGTGGCAATTGATATATGATTAGATGACTTAACCAAACTCTAAACATGTAAGTGGACATGATTATTAAAAAGGGTTAAGTGGGATGCACTAGAAACAAATGACAAGCTTAGGTGGTAGCTTGTGGGGGCCCATTTCAACCAGTAACCCATATGTATCTTATTGGGCTCGACCCATGTCGAGGACGGGACACGCGTACTGGGCTTGACTATAAGAGGCCAAAACGGGTTAGCGGTGGCAACGCAAGTCCAACGGGTTTCATATGCGTGTGTGGACCCGGGCTGGTAGGTAAGACGTTGTTGCATCGTGTAGGTATAAGCCGTGCACCATTGATTATCAGGTTGCCACTTTGGGGAGTGATACACCCCACTGTGGGGCCAGCACGGGTATCTACGTTAGGGAGCCGATCGAATGGGAGTAGTGGGTACACCTAGTGGAGATAGGGGCAGACGGCACCTATGTAGTCAGCTAGGGGTACACGAAACTATTATTAAAATTACTAGGTACACCTAGTGGAGATAGGGGCAGACGACACCTATGTAGTCAGCTAGGGGTACACGAAACTACTATTAAAAATTACTAAGTACACTTAGTGGGATCAACCTTTAAGTAGGAATTACCCTTGGGTGGGTAAATCTGGTGTGGTGCAGTGTAGGAATTACCCTCGGGTGGGTAAATCTAGTGTGGTGCAGTGTAGTATTTATCCTTGGGTGGATAGGCGCGTCTTTACCGTTATCTTAGTTTATTCTAAGTCTAGTTGGCTACTTAGTGTAGTCATTTATCCCCAGTCGTACCGTACCAGGTTTATATCATACCCTAATTACTTTAATGATTGTATTGTTAAGGTTATAGGGCTCACTCAGACTTATGTCTGACCCCGTTGTTTTTATCTTTTTCCCCAACCCTCAGGTTCTCAGAGTGGGCCTAGCACTAGTGGGCTTTGATCATATTGCTTTATCTATCTTTTGGAGCTTGGACTCTTGAAGAAAAGCTTGGTTATCTTTTCTATTATGGCTATTAGTATGTAGTGGGATTATGTACTTATGTTTTAACGAGATGGATGTTTTGTACTTGACTCTTGTTGGTTTTTGAGATGTAACCAAACATGTTTACCTTCTGCTGCAATCAAATGATGTTTTAAATTTCAAGTATTACTTATATCTGTCTTGTTGTAATTTTTCAGTTCTATATTCACTTAAATACTCCACCGAAGCTAAGGCATTCCCTTTGTGAGTGACCTTAGTGGGTGTGGGGTGTTACATATATAATATATACGTTCGAATTCTATTCAAAATAAATTTCTCGTCGATATTATTTAAAATGTTCATTTTAAATAATCAAAACTCGCTAAAATTGCCAAAATAAAAATTTTAAACTGGCCCAGAATTTACGGGTTGTTACAAATTACCAAACATTTATCATGTATACCTTTTTCATATGAGACCGGAATTGGACATTGTTTCTTCTTATGGACTTGTATTAAAGAGCTCTACGTTTTAAAGCTGGTTTGGGTTGATTTAGCTAAGGTGAGTGATATTGTTTCTCAATGAACCGTATTTGTTCGTATAATGTAGATTTGATGTTTTAAACTAATTTCCAATTATAAAACGTAATATTTAGGATTGTTGAACCTAATAATTAATAACTAAAAAGTATAGACAGTGATTTAATTAGATTTAAACTGATTATCATATTTTTATCTGTATGTATGCTATTTACCCATTTATGCCCTATTACGCGCTATTTTGACTATACTGTTAGACGTAATTTATCTGGACACATTTCCATCTTGATCGCTATAGATAGTAACAATTGACACACTTTTTGGTTAAAGCTGTCACGCATGGAAATCCTGGATAATGGAATGCTCAAGCGGTGGAAACATTGTCATCAAACATGAAGCGGTATGGTAAATATCGCAACATCAACAAAGAACGGCCCGAAACTCCTTTCAGGTGGCCTCTTTTGGGCTCGAAAACATCAATTACGAAGCTTTGCTCAGTTACTCTTGTATCCTTCTGAATTAGCTTCAAGTAGAGTTTTCGTTTGGTCAAAACGGACTTACGGTTTGAAAGTTTTCAGGTGGCCTCCTCATCTCGTGAAACATCTATTTCGGCTCGTGGGACCCACCTCCGCTCATGGCTTAACCCCAGCACGCCTCCCCCAGGGCTCGCCCTCTTCTTCTGCTCGTAAACTAGCTCCGGCTCATGGAGCACATAGGAGTCACGACCCCGGAGACCACGGCTCGACCATGTACCTCAACACCGACTTCATCACAATCCAACTCCGCTCGCCCCCTCCGTTTCGTGGTGCACCCCTGGGTTACGAACCGCCTAGGAACATTCATGTTGCACTCTAGTTTGACCTATTCTGATGGCCATTTTCGCTCCAGCTTGCATTGATCTTATTACACATGTCATATGACACTTGGAGAGGGTTTCTAGACGTTTTCCACCACATTTCGAGACTCTTGGGATGCATGCCACGTGTCTCACGGACTGCTATCAGGAAATGCCTATAAATACACCATCTGAAGGCATTTTGAAGGACTTTTGGCCATTCTTCTCCGCGGCTTCCACCATTACTGAAGTGCAAGGATTTTGCACCTTTCTACATATAAATTCTCCTCTCGTAATCTCAATTAACACACGGATTGTGTGTCTGCATGTAACTGATTCCAGTAATCTATCAGTATAACAATAAGATTCTAAAGTGGACCTAGGCTACATCTACGGCCGAACCACTATAAAAATCTCGTGTGTTCCCTCTGATTTTACTATTTATTGCATTCTGTGATCTGTGATCTGCATTTGGGTGTTAGTGCCAATTTTTGGTCTAACATTTTGGCGCGCTAGGAAGGGGGCACATGACAACTTCACCTTCTAGCTTGGATTATTTGGCTACTAGATCAATGGAAATCAAAAGGAAGAAAACCAGAAATTCCTCTCTAAGGATGCTGATGCCGAGGGCACTAGAAACAAGGCAAGCAAGGTGGCATCTTCTCATGGAGATCCTTCAGCATACTTGACTCGAGATGAGATGGATGGAGTTCTCGCTGAATTGAGGACGCACAAACTAAGGGGAGTATTAAGTGGATAGGAGTTCACCCTTACTGATAGCTAGATAGTAACAAGATGGTTCACCAGGATGGCCTTAATAAAGTTATGTTCCAACCTAAACATGGCAGTAAGTGGCCGTCACTATTTCTCGACCTACAAGAAAAGTAAATACTTTGTGACGTTGTCTTAAGTGGCTAAGGGTCCGCCACAGGGTCCGCCACAGGGTCCGCCACAGGGTACTAAGTGACTGAAGGGATGCCCACCCATAAAAAAAATTAGGAAATGGCCTTAAGTGACTAGGTATATCCTACCTCGTAGGGTATTAAGCGACTGTAAGTATGTTCATCCTTAGATTTTCTTGTGGGGTAATAAGTGACTGTGAGGATCTGCACCCTCAGATTTACATATAGGCCTTAATTGACTGTAAGGATGTCCACCTTGTATGTTTGTTTGTGTAGACATAACATAAAGAATTTACACTGCCAAATATAGGAAATAGTCATTCTTAAACTAAAATGTGTTTCATTTACCAGAACTTTTTGTTTTGACCCTCATCCTCCTAACATAAACATATTAGTATGCGAGGACACCTGGGGTTAGTGATGTTTTAGAGATGGAGCCTGACGATGGAGGATTTTAGTTATTTATGACATTATTATTATTGTGTTATTGGGACAGTTATTGATGTACCTACTAATATTGGTTGAGATTCGTGGTAATTGACATTTATTATAGTTTTAATTAAAGGTACATATATTTTAAGTTATTATATTTTATCCCTTTCGTTGTGTGAGACTTTAATTTCGTTTAGATTGCACTGTTATATCTGTTTTAGTATTTCCTAAGTGGAACCAACAATCTGTTTAGAATGGTTCTAAGTTCTGATGATTCTTTTTTGGATTGGAATTTAGGCCTATTTTGGATAGGTTGTTGCAATGGGATTTTCTACAGATGATCGAATCAGGACTTGGGACCAGTTCCATTGAGTTTGAATTCCTCATTATGGGAATAATAAGTACATGGATTTTTATATTTCGACTTCGGAGCAGTTAGCGGTCGTCATGATCTCGATATACACGTAAATAGTCATTTTGGGAGCGCAATGTCGGATTAGGATGAAACCTATTGTTGACCAGCTTTTTGGTAAAACCGTCACAACCTACGTTTTTACTAAAATTGGACCATATCTTTCCTGAATCGATTCATATCTTGGTCGACCGAAACTCAGTTCGGCCCAAACCAATTATATCTCAAGCAGAAGTACCCATCTTCAAGTTTGGTTGAGTTGAAGGATCGAATCGATCGATCCCAGCTATACCGATCCACCTCCTATGCTGCACAACAAAGCCCGATTCTCAAGGCTGCTTTATTAGTCAAACTGGGCCTATTTACCTTCCCTTACTCCAAGTTTTAAGGTCCATGTGTGCCTTGATTATCGAGAAGAACTATTCCCGAATAGGAGGCCATGTCCCGCCGCCTACAGCTGATATTCCGGATTGAGCGGTGTAACACCCCACCTCTGCCAGGGCCACACTCACTAGTGCTGGCACTAGCTTTGGAGGGGTGTTGTCTAGGTAAACATGCACAGAAATATTACAAGACAGAACATATAAAACAGCGGAAGAAAACATGATTTTATTACTTTATAAAAGTAGTAAGGTCTAAAACCTTTTACATCAAAGTTCCATTAAATTACTTACATCGAAACCTGTCTTGCAATGATAAAGAAGCATAAAACCATGGTCATAAAATATTCCCCAAGTAAAACAGTAAAATAGCCATAGCCGAGAAAAGTCCAAGCCATAGATGATGATCTTGAAGCAGAAATATCCGCACTAAGTAGCAACATTTCCTCCCTGTAAAACCTGGGTGGGGGGGAAACGGAAGAAAATGAGGCGAAACAAAACAGGGTCAGTAATAAAGACTAAGTAAGTCCTGGTGACTTTCAGCCTAAAAACAGGTAAGAGTAACATGACATGTATAAACCGAAAGTAAATATAAGCATGATGACAAGGTAAGCAGATCACTAAGATAACAGGATAAACTCAAGTAACAAGATAACCAAGGTAACAGGATAACCAAGGTAAACTCGGAATAACATCGCATGTCTAACGTCCTCTGCACCAACCGTACTAGCACCCTAACTCGAATTATCCCTTCCATGCATATGTATAGTCCCTTGTCGTATATCGTACGGGTTCCATCATGTTATTCTGTACTACAACAACGTAGTGTCACCATCCTTGATATTTCTCGGACTGCCACCCTTGACCCTTGATTTGGCCAGTTTTCCTTATCAAGAATTGTTGCGTGTTCAACTCGGATTTACGCCACCTAGGACCACTAGGGATTATGCTACCTATTGAACAATTTCTAGATTTGATTAGGGTTTATGCCACCTAGGACCACTAGGGATTACGCTACCTAATGGACGTTTTCGACTAGGGTTTATGCCACCTAGGACCACTAGGGATTACGCTACATATCGAACAACGGCCTACGTCACGTTTTAGTCAATCGGCTCCCTACAAGACCTAGCTCGTCGTGAGTCGGTGTCATACAGCCCAATCACGAATGTAGCTACCCTGTGCTAGGTCCACCCTAGGGTGTATCAAGTCCTAGGGTGTCAACCACTGACACCATTCCAAGCACGCACAGTGTAAAACAACTGGTGCCCACGCCTGCTTTTTTAACTCCGGACTACATGCACGACCATAGCCCGCCTGAACCTACGATGGCGCACCAAACTCAGCCATTGTTTTGGTCACTCACTATCAGCCCAGTTATCGTGCCCCACCCTAGCCTAGTCCCTAGGGTATCGTGATACATCCAAGAGGGTTACTGCTGAAAAGGACCGCATAACTAGGGTTTCCGTCTAGCTGGTTAAGTGTTGTCATCTAAATTCAAGACTTAACCCCAATCAGTCTAGCATATCAAGCTGGTTAAGTGTGGTCATTCCAGTTCGTGACTTAACCCGTCTACATGTCATGTCAAGTTAGCTAAGTGTTGTCATTCAAGTTCATGACTTAGCCCTACGAATCACGTGTCAAGTTGGTTAAGCGTATTCCATCGATTCATGACTTAACCGTATCCAGATCATCGTGTCAAATTGGTTAAGTATGTTTAATCTTAACCCCGTCAAATTACCGTGTTAGATTAGTTAAGTATATTTGAGCGATTCATGACTTAACCCCATCAAATTTCTGTGTTAGATTGGTTAAGTATAATCAAGCTTAACCCCATCAAATTACCGTGTTAGATTGGTTAAGTATATTCAAGCTTAACCCCATCAAATTACTGTGTTAGATTGGTTAAGTATATTCAAGCTTAACCCCATCAAATTACTGTGTTAGATTGGTTAAGTATATTCAAGCTTAACCCCATCAACTAGTCAAATTATATTGGTTAAGTGTTACCCTCGTGAGTTTACTTAACCTTACCATGCCTCGCGTTATACTAGTCGGGTGTTATCGACCCATTCAGGTTAAACTAACCCATCCTCTAATCGTGTTATATGGTTAAGTGTCATCTAGAAATCAAGTCCGGTTTTACTTAACCCACCCATCCACGTTATATTGGTTAAGTGTCATTAGTCTAGTCAAGTTACTTAACCCACCCATCCATGTCATATTGGTTAAGTGTCATTAGTCTAGTCAAGTTACTTAACCCACCCGTCCATGTCATATTGGTTAAGTGTTATTAGTCTAATCAAGTTACTTAACCCACCCGTCCATGTCATATTGGTTAAGTGTTATTAGTCTAATCAAGTTACTTAACCCACCCGTCCATGTCATATTCTTTTTATTATTTACTAATGCATCAACCTCTCACATTGGACTTATTTGCGGTCACTGGATATGCCGGGCGGTTCCGGGCAGAATTACACCGCAAATCCATTCCAACCTCGGGTTCATGCATTACCACAATCTAATCTTTGCCGACGACCTCTCACATTAGACTACTATTGTTGTGGTCACTGGATATGCCGGGCGGTTCCGAGCAGAATTACACCACAACTCAAGTCTAACCTCGTGTCGAAGGCATCCGTTAGATTGTTAATTACATATGTGTCATCTAAGTCAAGATCCCCACTTTACATATTACTAAGCATATACCCAAGTTCCACCTTACATGCCCATGAAAATGTGTACCCAATTCTATCCACTTTACCTAAGTCTAATTCTTTCCTATTTGCATGTATGCCAAGTTTATGACATCCCAACCCTACCAAGTTCTAGCCAAAGTTACATGTTGTCAAGTTCATGCCCAAATAAACCCACATCATGGTTCATGTTCCCAATCCCACTTATGCACAATTTACATAAGCCCAATCCCTTGAATTAACTTGCATAGTCTCAAAACCCGTGATTTATTTCATATGCCAATTCATGTATGCCCAAACTTGCAAATTACATTGGCAATACCCCAAATTTCTCCGTATACATAACGCATGTAAATCGTAGTTTAGGCCTAGGTCCGAAATCGACCAAGGTTCATCAAAAGAAAATAAATAGGGGAAGGTAGAAACTTTGCATAAAACGAGATCCGAGAGAAAAACATCATTACATGCATGCTAAGGACATGAAAGAGTGATTTGCAACATGCATAGGTTCAAATAAATGCCATAAGAACATCCCCAAAGGTCAAGATCAAAAATGAACAAGAAAGAACATGGATTGAATATCATGCATAGATCCAATTTCAACTTTATTACATGTCATATTCATATTATCGTTTCAATCTAAAAGCAACTAGAACTTACAAATCGTGGCTAGAGGATTAAGAGCGAGAATCGTCATAGAATGGTGTTGAGATGGTGCTCTACTTCCTTGATTTGATGTAGAAAGCTTGCTCCTTTGTCGTGGATCTAGTTTGAGTGCTCAAGCACGTGAAGTTGGAGATGGAGGCCATGATCAAGAGAGATTTTGGCAGCACTTAGTTGCTAGAATGATTTTTAGTGATTTAGGTTAGGTCTTAAGGTGTCTTTATAGAGGTTAGGACTAGTTTAGGCCATAGGATCAACCCTAGGATAGATCTGAGCCACTGAAAATCGTCACAGGTTAACCCACCAGACCACACAAGCAAGCAGGTGCACCAGGTTAACATGGCCCGACCAGGGAGGTCGACCCCCAGGTCGACACCCAGGTCGACACCCCAGTCGACCTGGGAGGGCAGGTCGACTCCCCAGTCGACACCCCTGTTGACCTGGGGTAGGGTGGGAAAATCTCCCGCCCAATCTGTTTGGCCCAAATTCAATTTTCAAAAGTCTGTTTTCATTTTCTGATTTTTCGTGAAACTTCTAGAGGCCATATCTCGGTCATACGGACTCCGATTTACGAAATTTCGGACTAGCTTCCAACCAGAATTCCGAGATGAACGTAATGGCGCAACCCGTTTCGCTTAATTCTTAATTTAAAATTTAATTCTGCCTTGATTCTTGTCTTAACCCTTTATTAAAATTCGGGTTGTTACATTCTCCCCTCCTTTAAGGATTTCGTCCCCGAAATCTCTAAGTTAGGAAGAACGTATCCTACCATCCATCATCCATCTACTCAAAACATCATCCACAAGCAACCATTGTCCTTAAGAGATTTCTAATGCTGTATGAACATATGCAGAAAGTGTGTGTATATGTTCCTTATCTAATGCAAATGATTAGGCCTGATTGATCTTTCTAATGCAAAATATGTTTAGTGCCATGAATCCAACATGTATGCAAATAATCCTAGTCACGTAAGCACTATATGTGTGCACAAACATTCATCCATATGCAATCATCCACACGATAACACATTCAATTTCATCCATAAATAAGTATAAACACTCATGCATATGCAATACGAAAGGTGACTGAGCCGATCTAGTGCCTAATGTGTAAATGCATCCACGAGCAACCACTAGCAACCACTTGCAACCATCAATCATAACATGTCTCAAACACATGTTTACATCCATAGGGTTCTACCTAAGGTTCTCAAGATAGGATCGAAAGATAGAAGCAAGTAAAAACTCTGTGCCCATTAGGCAATGTCAAAACTGGAAATCTACGTCACATTATACTGATTAGGAGAAGAACTCCCTAAGCACCGGCCCCGGAGACCGAAATCACCATCAAGCTGACACCCAAAGAATTACTCTGTCAAACCAATATACGTTTCGAGGAAACTAAGCATGATGGACTCCTTTAAGTCATAAGGGAATCCCTACCTAAAACCAACCCGTGTCCTATAAAACCCAAAAGGTTTAGTCAACCTAACGGACACCTTCAAACCCTGACATGTATTATTAACCGATGAGTCATACCCCCTATGGAGTTAGCAACAGAAATAAGATCGAGAATAGGGCCGAGAGGATATGCATAAAAGATAGCATGCGGGGAAGCTCTACAGGAAAACAGGGATCAAGAATATACTCCTAAAAAGAGATATAATGCGCATATCTTGTCTTCAATCTTCTAAGTCGTATTTCCTTGCGCTTAATTTCATTGTGCTTTGACCATCTTTAACTTCATGATTTCGTGGCCTCTTAACTCCTATTTCCAAATATGAGCTGGAACTCACTTCATTGTCGCCTCTCGTTCCACTTTCACTTATTCTCCCTCTAGTATACTTGGCTCAATCCATATCTGTGTACTCTTGGTTTTCATGCAAGCTCTCCAAAATTCACTAGTGAATCATGGATCTCGTTTTCTTGCTCTACGGCATTCCACGCAGAAGAAATTATCTATTGAAAACAAACAGATGCCAACCTTGTTACCAAGTGTACTTACTAGAGTGATTTCCATAACTCATGCACAAGCGAAATGAACCATCCGCCTTAGTGGCGAACTCTACTCGAACGGATTACCAACAAATGCATCAAGAGATTCTAGGTAACCAATCATGACAGAACCCTAAAGGTTACACGAGACTTCGAGGGTATTACCGAGGCAAGTCAAGAGTCTAACTACCCTCCTTTCCGACCCGAGAATGGCACCCTTACGGGATGACCACTTCATTCCTAGAATCAACCCATAGCTCAAAAACATAAGCATTATTCCCAAAAGTCATAGATGTCCTCAATTCCAAACAAGTCATGAATAAATGGGATGATCTCCCAACAGGATTTGAGACAAAACGGGACCCTCTATTGTGCTAGTACTAAGGTGCAGAGACTCAACTATCGAAGCAAGATTTAAAAAGGATGCGATGTACAAAAACAAAGTCCTGACGGGATGGTAGAAAGGAAAACCATTAACGGAAACGTTACCATCCCTCTTAGGTGAGAGTATACAATTGCCCTCTCGACAATCTTGTTCTTTGCCCATGTCCTTGTCCTATAGTACTTAACTACCTTCTTGTGCTGAGTCTTATTCGCCTTATCCACTCCTATCCTTTCTTGTATAACACGTTAACAGGTCTCTTGAGAACTTCCTCCATTGCACAGAAAACATTTACGTAGCTAGAAAAGGATTAGTCACAGTTAAAACTACTATGATTACAGGCGGAGGAAAGAAAGGAAGAGAGATTTAATCAAGGGAACGAAGGATAATGCTAATGGCATTATGGGGAATAGCCTTTTTCTTTAAAACTTTACTTGAAAAATGCTTCTTTGTAAAATGGCTTTGAAAATAGTTTCAGAAGGTTTTAAAAACTTTTGCCTAGTCTGGTAACCTTCTGCTCTGATACCAAATGTAACACCCCACCTCCGCCAGGGCCACAGTCACGAGTGCTGGCACTAGCTTTGGAGGGGTGTTGTCTAGGTAAACATGCACAGAAATATTACAAGACAGAACATATAAAACAACGGAAGAAAACATGATTTTATTACTTTATAAAAGTAGTAAGGTCTAAAACCTTTTACTTCAAAGTGCCATTAAATTACTTACATCAAAACCAGTCTTTCAATGATAAAGAAGCATAAAACCATGGTCATAAATTATTCCCCAAGTAAAACAGTAAAATAACCATAGCCAAGAAAAGTCCAAGCCATAGATGATGATCTTGAAGCAGAAAGATCTGCACTAAGTAGCAACATTTCCTCCCTATAAAACCTGGGGGGGGAACGGAAGAAAAAGAGGCGAAACAAAACAGGGTCAGTCATAAAGACTGAGTAAGTCCTAGTGACTTTCAGCCTAAAAACAGGTAAGAGTAACATGACATGTATAAACCGAAAGTAAATATAAGCATGATGACAAGGTAAACAGATCACTAAGATAACAGGATAAACTCAAGTAACAAGATAACCAAGGTAATAGGATAACCAAGGTAAACTCGGAATAGCATCGCATGTCTAACGTCCTCTGCACCAACCATACTAGCACCCTAACTTGAATTATCCCTTCCATGCATATGTATAGTCCCTTGCCGTATATCGTACAGGTTCCATCACGTTATTCTGTACTACAACAACGTAGTGTCAACATCCTTGATATTTCTCGGACTGCCACCCTTGACCCTTGATTTGGCCAGTTTTCCTTATTATGAATTGTTGCGTGTTCAACTACGATTTACGCCACTCAGGACCACTAGGGATTATGCTTCCTATTAAACAATTTCTAGATTTGATTAGGGTTTATGCCACCTAGGACCACTAGGGATTATGCTACCTAATGGACGTTTTCGACTAGGGTTTATGCCACCTAGGACCACTAGGGATTACGCTACCTATCGAACAATGCCCTACGTCACGCTTTAGTCGATCGGCTCCTTACAAGACCTAGCTCGTCGTGTGTCGGTGTCATACGGCCCAATCACGAATGTAGCTACCCTGTGCTAGGTCCACCCTAGGGTGTATCAAGTCCTAGGGTGTCAACCACTGACACCATTCCAAGCATGCACATTGTAAAACTACTGGTGCCCACGCCTGCTTTTTCAACTCCGGACTACGTGCACGACCATAGCCCGCCTAAACCTACGATGGCGCACCAAACTCAGCCGTCGTTTTGGTCACTCACAATCAGCCCAGTAATCGTTCCCCACCCTAGCCAAGTCCCTAGGGTATCGTGATACATCCAATAGGGTTACTGCTGAAAAGGACCGGGTAACTAGGGTTTCCGTCTAGCTGGTTAAGTGTTGTCATCTAATTTCAAGACTTAACCCCTATCAGTCTAGCATATTAAGCTGGTTAAGTGTGGTCATTCCAGTTCGTGACTTAACCCGTCTACACGTCATGTCAAGTTAGCTAAGTGTTGTCATTCAAGTTCATAACTTAGCCCTACGAATCACGTGTCAAGTTGGTTAAGCGTATTCCATCGATTCATGACTTAACCGTATCCAGATCATCGTGTCAAATTGGTTAAGTATGTTTAATCTTAATCTCATCAAATTACCGTGTTAGATTGGTTAAGTATATTCGAGCGATTCATGACTTAACCACATCAAATTTCTGTGTTAGATTGGTTAAGTATATTCAAGCTTAACCCCATCAACTAGTAAAATTATAATGGTTAAGTGTTACCCTCGTGAGTTTACTTAACCTTACCATGCCTCGCGTTATACTAGTCGGGTGTTATCGACCCATTCAGGTTAAACTAACCCATCCTCTAATCGTGTTATATGGTTAAGTGTCATCTAGAAATCAAGTCCGGTTTTACTTAACCCACCCATCCACGTTATATTGGTTAAGTGTCATTAGTCTAGTTAAGTTACTTAACCCACCCGTCCATGTCATATTGGTTAAGTGTCATTAGTCTAGTCAAGTTACTTAACCCACCCGTCCATGTCATATTGGTTAAGTGTTATTAGTCTAATCAAGTTACTTAACCCACTCGTCCATGTCATATTGATTAAGTGTTATTAGTCTAATCAAGTTACTTAACCCACCCGTCCATGTCATATTCTTTTTATTATTTACTAATGCATCAGCCTCTCACATTGGAATTATTTGCGGTCACTGGATATGCCGGGCGGTTCCGGGCAGAATTACACCGCAAATCCATTCCAACCTCGGGTTCATGCATTACCACAATCTAATCTTTGCCTACGACCTCTCACATTAGACTACTATTGTTGTGGTCACTGGATATGTCGGGCGGTTCCGGGCAGAATTACACCACAACTCAAGTCTAACCTCGTGTCGAAGGCATCCGTTAGATTGTTAATTACATATGTGTCATCTAAGTCAAGATCCCCACTTTACATATTACTAAGCATATACCCAAGTTCCACCTTACATGCCCATGAAAATGTGTACCCAATTCTAGCCACTTTACCTAAGTCTAATTCTCGCCTATTTGCATGTATGCCAAGTTTATGACATCCCAACCCTACCAAGTTCTAGCCAAAGTTACATGTTGTCAAGTTCATGCCCAAATAAACCCACATCATGGTTCATGTTCCCAATCCCACTTATGCATAATTTACATAAGCCCAATCCCTTGATTTAAATTGCATAGTCTCAAAACCCGTGATTTATTTCATATGCCAATTCATGTATGCCCAAACTTGAAAATTACATTGGCAATACCCCAAATTTCCCAGTATACATATCGCATGTAAATCGTAGTTTAGGCCTAGGTCCGAAATCGACCAAGGTTCATCAAAAGAAAATAAATAGGGGAAGGTAGAAACTTTGCATAAAACGAGATCCGAGAGAAAACATCATTACATGCATGCTAAGGACATGAAAGAGTGATTTGCAACATGCATAGGTTCAAATAAATGCCATTAGAACATCCCCAAAGGTCAAGATCAAAAATGAACAAGAAAGAACATGGATTGAATATCATGCATAGATCCAATTTCAACTTTATCACATGTCATATTCATATTATCGTTTCAATCTAAAAGCAACTAGAACTTACAAATCGTGGCTAGAGGATTAAGAGCAAGAATCGTCATAGAATGGTGTTGAGATGGTGCTCTACTTCCTTGATTTGATGTAGAAAGCTTGCTCCTTTGTCATGGATCTAGTTTGAGTGCTCAAGCCCTTGAAGTTGGAGATGGAGGCCATGATCAAGAGATATTTTGGCAGCACTTAGTTGCTAGAATGATTTTTAGTGATTTAGGTTAGGCCTTAGGGTGTTTTTATAGAGGTTAGGACTAGTTTAGGCCATAAGATCAACCCTAGGATAGATCTGAGCCACTGAAAATCATCACAAGCCAACCCACCAGACCACACAAGCAAGCAGGTGCACCAGGTTAACTTGGCCCGACCAGGGAGGTCGACCCCCAGGTCGACACCCAGGTCGACACCCCAGTCGACCTAGGGGGGTAGGTCGACTCCCCAGTCGACCCCCCTGTCGACCTGGGGTAGGGCGGGAAAATCTCCCGCCCATTCTGCTTGGCCTAAATTCAATTTTCAAAAGTCTGTTTTCTTTTTCTATTTTTTCGTGAAACTTCTAGAGGCCATATCTCGGTCATACGGACTCCGATTTACGAAATTTCGGACTCGTTTCCAACTAGAATTCCGAGACAAACGTAACGGCGCAACCCGTTTCGCTTGATTCTTAATTTAAAATTTAATTCTGCCTTGATTCTTGTCTTAACCCGATATTGAAATTCGGGTTGTTACAAGCGGCATGTGGCCGACCTAGGATTGGATGACTACCGCGTAGTATACCGATCGATCCAGATTTTTGTCTATAAATACATCTTTCCCAAAATGGAAAGAGGGGATCTTATTTTTCTAAAAAAGTTCATGATTGGCATTCTAAAAATAACCTAATGTACACTTTGATTGAATAGTATTGTAACACAAGGATTTTGTGTATAAACCACTTCTTTCCCTACATTCTTCCAATCAAAGCAAGTGTAATTTGTAATTGACAGTATTAACAGAGATTATAAAGTGGACATAGGCTTGATTTAAGCCGAACCACTATAAAATTGTTGTTTGTTCCCTATGTTTACTTGCTTTTCCTGCATTCTGTGATTGTAATTGTTTGTGGATAATACACTTTGTGTTGGAGAATGGAGGTTTGATTTCAACAACCTTATTTCAATATTAATTGATTATAAAATATATATTAACATCTTTATCTAAAATATATATACACACATATATGTAGGATTTGTATACAGGAATTAATACTGAAGACTGTACAGTTTAAGAGTTCAAGAGTTTTAGAGATTCAGAATTCAGAGGAGAATCAAGACTCATGAGTAATCAAGATTTCAACAGTTCAAGAGTTCAAGGCAAATAAAGCAACAGAGTCTAGTTTATATGTAAGACTCCAAATAGCACTCCAGGTTCAAATTCAAATTCTGATTTCAAATTTTATTTTCAAATTCTATTTTCAAATTCTACGCAAATTTTCATTAAGTGTTTCTAGTTTACTTTTGGTTTTGAACTTGAGTTTTAAAGTTTATAAGTTTATATATATTTATATAGTTATATACTTTTATATACTTTATCTTTATATAGTTTTAAACTTTATAAATATGTTCATATAGTTTATATTTATGATTTCATATGATTTTCTGCTTTATAATACTTATTTATATCACTATGTTTTAATCCAAGAATTTCCAGAAGTATGTATATTAAAACACTTGAAAATACTCAAATTTCAAATTTGAACTAACATATGTTGACATACATATGTGGCCATGTCGACATATAACCTTCATATTTTCAATTTTGAAAGGAAGTGTCTTTTCACCATTTGTAACATTCCAGAAGCGTTGCAAGCTTTCAAATATTATAAATAGGGGTTGATTTCGAATTTTTTAACCATTCTTCTTCTCTATCTTCATCCCTTTTCATTCAACCATTATTATTTTATATTTTTATTTTTTCTACACTTACACTCAGCTGATTTCAGTTCTAATTATATAAAACTTCTTCTCTTCTCACTCTCTACTCATTACTCTCTGAATCAAAGTGTTATTGAAGAGTTATAGGGTTGTTGTAATCATTTGGGGTTGTTTGGGAAACGATGTGTTCCTTGTAGTCATGAAATCAAGGAAGGAAATGGTGGTACCTTGTAGCCAGGGAAATCAAGGGTGGTGTGGCAATGGTGGTAACCTTGTGGCCATGAAATCAAGGGTGTTGTACTTGGATATTGATATAGTAATGAAACTCTGCGCAATCCAGTGTTGTGTGGGACTGGACGTAGGAGTGATCCGAACAGATATAAAATTTGGTATGTTCTTTCCTTTTCAGCATTTTGTTTCTGTTTATTTTTGTGTTTGTGTTTGGTTCTGTGTTTGTGATCATCTCTGTGGTGTGTTATTCACATAAGAGATCATATAAGTTCTAGATTTTCTTAAATTCCTTGAAAACACTATTCGCCACCTCTAATGTTAGTTTTGCCTTAACGATCCATTCCGCATTCCCTAACAATTGGTATCAGAGCAAGGTCTTTCAAAAAGTTCATAATTTGATTTTTGAAAATTTCAAAAAACGGAAAACAATACCAGTAATAATAATAGTTCTTTTGTAGAGGGCCAGCCCACTGTTAGATGACCATTATTTAATGGTAGTAATTATTCATATTAGGCATGTAGAATGAAAATACATTTACAATCTATAGGATTAGACACATGGAATAACACATAGAATGAATATGTGGAACCCACAACTAATTTTGCACAATGGACAAATGAACAAAAGGCTACTGCATAAAGAAATTCTAAAGCCATGAATATGTTATTTTGTTCATTAGATAGGAATGAATTTAATAGAGTGTTAGTTCGTAAATCTGCTTATGAGATTAGGAGAACTTTACAAGTTACTCATGAAGGAACTAGTAAAATTAAACAAACAAATATATCAATGTTAGTTAATCAATTTGAGTTATTCGAAATGAACGAGAATGAATCTATCTATGATATGTATTGCAGATTTCAAGAGATAGTGCATTCAGTAACAGCATTTAGAAAAACTTATTCTGAAGAAGTTGTAACAACCCGTATTTCGATAACATGTTAAAACGAGAATCAAGGCAGAATTTAATTTTAAATTCTGAATCAAGTAAAATGGGCTATGCCATTGCGTTCGTCTCGGAAAAATACGCGAAATAGAGTCTGAAATTTTGTAAATCGGAGTCCGTATGACCCGGTTAAGGCCTGAAGAAGTTTTCGGGAAATTTGAATTTCGAAACATGCAGAAATGGGGCCAGGCGGGAAAACTCCCGCCCAGACAAGTCGACTGGGCTGTCGACAGGGCTGTCGACTTGCAAGTCGACAAGCATGTCGATAGGCAAGTCGACAGGGCTGTCGACTTGCCCTGTCGGCTGATTCTGGTCTGGTGCACCTATTTTCTATCTTGGCTAGGTTTTTGGGCCTGGTTTGAAATCTGAGGGTTCAGGTTGGTCCTAGGGTTAATCTAAGGGTCCTAACTAGCCTAATCTTCTATAAATAAGCCCCTAACCCTCCCCTAAACCCTCATTATTCACTCATGTAACTAAACTATGGCAAAATTTCTACTCTCATGGCCTCCACTCAACTATCCTTGCCTCCACTTCATTCCTATGAGAGGTTCCATGATCATGAGAGTGTTAGAGAGTCCCTATGTTAGTATGAGAGCTTCTCAAGTTGATTTCAAGGCAAAAGCTTTGATCTTTGTTCTTAAAGATGGTGTTTTTAGTGATTTGGAGCATCCATCTTTGGGTTTTGGGTGATGGCATGCATAGGCTTCATCATAAGCTTTAGTTTAATCGATTTAGGCCTTCATAGCAATGTAAGCCCTTCCCTACTCTTAGATATTAACTATGAGGTTAAATGTTCATGTTGAAAGTTTGGGTTTGGTCATTGAGAATGATGCATGCTATCATGTTATGCAAGTTTATGAAGTCATTATCTTGATCCTATGAGCTAAAAGCTACAACCTTTATGTTGAAATGTTGCATTATGCAACATGAGAATCTTCATAATCATTATGTCAACTTGCATATGAAGTCATAACCCTTATATGATGATGTATGCGAGTTTCTAGTCATCATTCTATGTCTTTTGTCACCATGATTCGCTTATGTGCCAAGTTTGGGTTTATGCATGTTTTTGAGGCTTAAGAATGTAACACGCGAGTTAATGAACACGTTTGTGCCTCATTTGCCACCATGATTAACTTGTGGCTTAATATCCATTTTTGTCATGCCTTTGCCAAGTCTCTTCTTTTAGTCCATTACGTTGTTGCGAACGTATATGCGAGTTTAAAAGCGTTGGGGTAACATTATGGGGAAACATAATGACATGAATATGACTTGGGTAAATGGGTATAAACATGACAACATGTAACGTTAAATATGACATGTGTTTATACTTGAAAACATGACTTGAAATATAACATGGAAGTTGACATGTAAGTATGCATAAAAACATAAGCTTGGGAATTTACCTATTAAGTTAGGTCTACCCATTGGGAATTTACCTATTAAGTTAGGTCTACCCAATTGCTTGAAAACTTGACTATGAACATGACACTAAACTAAACATGAAAGTGGCCAACTCGAGGTTGGGTTGAGTTTGCAACATAAAACTACCCGGAACCGACCGGCCTAACTAGTAGTTGCAAACAATAAGACCCAATGTGAGAAGTTGGTCATGTTGTGCTTAAACCCGAGGTTAGACCAAGTTGTGGTGTAAAGCTACCCGGAACCGACCGGCTTAACTAGTAACCACAACAAAGTCTAATGTGAGAGGTTGGGGTGCATTAAGTAATTAATGCCACATGATAGGGTTAAGTTAATTTGATTAATGACCCTTAACCAAATATGACATGGGTAAATAGGTTAAGTTAATTGGTTAGGCTAATGATACTTAACAAAACGTGACAAGGTTGGGTAGGTTAAGTGATTTGATTTGCCTAATGACGCTTAACCATTTTTATACGACTAGTGGACGGGGATTAAGTTAACCAACACTTAATCAATCCAACATGATAATTTGGCAAGGTTAAGTAAGTTTTCTTAATGACACTTAACCATACAAGATGATTAGGGGATGGGGTTAAGTAATTTACACTTAACTAATCCGACACGATAATTAGATGGGGTTAAGTAATCCACACTTAACTAATCTAAACACGGTAATTCGATGGGGTTAAGTTAAACACTTAACCAATTTAAACTCGGTAATTCAATGAGGTTAAGTAACCAATACTTAACCAACTTAACGTGATAATTTAATGGGGTTAAGCAACTTATACTTAACCAATTATACATGATGATTTGATGGGGTTAAGTAACTTACACTTAACGCGGACCTGATAAGGTTAAGTTACAAGACCTTTTTAGAATATACTTAACCATTATAGTACGATTAGAGGATGGGGTTAAGCCAACCTATACTTAACCAATCCGACTCGATAATTTGATGGGATTAAGATAATCTATGCTTAATCAATCTAGTAAGATAATCCGATAGGATTAAGGTAATCTAGTACTTGACCAATTTGACTTGATAAGGTTAAGTCATGAGCCTCTGGGTACACTTAACCAACTTGTGGGACTAAGTCTTGAACTTAAATACTTAGCCAATCTTTAACGTGATTCGTGGGCGGGTTAAGTCATGGACTTGAATGATAACACTTAACCCAATAGACAAACCCTAGCTAGAAGAACTAGGTAGAAAACCGTGGTTAATCAAGGATAACGGGAAAGGAAGCTAAGTGGTAAACCTTAGTTAAGGGTAACTAAGTAATAATTCTTAGCTAAGGACATAGGACTAATTCTCAAAACGATGAGTAACCTGATACGGTAGGTCATCGCTTAGTATATGAGGGGGAGCAAGTTATCTGACTTGGATAAAAGCTCCAGCGCACTGGGTGCCGAAGTGGAAGCTTCGGGGGACGTGAGGATATTCTTGGGATCCCTCTGTGGGCTGCCAGGTAATTATACTAGGCCCATGAGAGGTTAAGGTCTGCGTTAGAAGGACCAAGAGTATGCCTTGGTTGCTATGCGAGCAACCTAAAGACTGGGATGGATTAGCGTGGAGTCGACGATTCTTGTTTTTGCCCTGGATAGCGCATCGCCGACTACCTACCATCTTTAGTCAATCGTGTACGTGCGGAAAGGCAGGGAACCCCCAACAGACCATGTGCTTGCTATCGAGTCATGGGTGAGGTTGGCCCGTAGGAAAGTGGGCTATAGTGGGGCCGTGGAGTGGTTCTTATACATGATTTTTCTTGGATTGCCTTTCAGTAGTTGAGGGAGGGGTCACGTGGGACCATAGCCACGGGTACAAAAACAGACCTTGATATCTGCATCGGCAAACGATTTAAAGCTCCCGACCGAGTTCCGTATTTCTTGATTTGCCCTGGCACGGAACTCGGATGGCACATTGGGGAACATGTGCATCTAGACATGGAAAACGATTCACGATACATACGTGGGATCAAGGGCGCGGTTGACGGGTGGCGTAATCCCTAGTGGTCCTAGGTGGCCAAGACCCAAACCGAGACACGAAAACGTTCATTAGGTAGCTTAATCCCTAGCGGTCCTAGGTGGCATAAATCCTAAGTGGACGCGCGATAGTTCATGGTAAGGAAACACAACTAGATCAAGGGTTGCAGTCCAAAACAACTTCAAGGATAAAACGTTTACATGGAAAAGCCCGTATGACCTACGGAAAAGGACTGAACTTATACATGGAAAGAAACATACGAGTTGGGAAAACCTACATATGCTATATATTAGGTTGGCATGGACCATTCCATGACATTGGGCAAGGGACATTCATAGTTAACACATGACACTGGTTGGGATACTAGTACGAGAGGTGCAGAGCAAATATACATGTTAGAACCAGGAAGAATATACGAAATAGATACCGTGGGATGTTAGACGGGGTAGATACCTTGGGATAGTATACTTGATAGAAATCTGACGATGTGATACTTTGATTTATCATGACACCGTAGTTTATCATGATACCTTAGTTCAGTAGTTCATCCTGTTATTTTGATTTAGCTTATCTATCTTATTATCATGCTCATGTTCATCTCAGTTTCTCATGTCAGTTAACTTTACTAGTTTTCATACTAATAATAGATAGGGCTTACTCAGTCTTTTTGACTGACCCGTTTTGTTTCGCCTCTTTTCTTCCGTTCCCCCCCCCAGGTTACAGGGAGGAAACAATGATGTTTAATTCGGACTTCTTCTGCTTGAAGGTCATCATGGATGGCTTGGACTTTTTCTTGGCTATGGCTATTTTACTGTTTTTACTTGGGGAATAATTTATGAAAAAGGTCTTTATGATTCTTTATCATTGCAAGACAGGTTTTGATGTACTCTGATGTAAAAGGCTTTAGACCTTATTTATTCATGTTATGAAGGTTTGATTTTACTTCCGCTATTTTATATGTTCTGTCTTGTGATATTTCTGTGCATGTTTACCAATAATGCCCCTCTAAAGCTAGTGCATTCCTTTGTGAGTGACCCTAGCGGAGGTGGGGTGTTACATTTGGTATCAGAGCAGAAGGTTACCAGACTGGGCAAAAGTTTTTTAAAAAAACCTTCTGAAAACTATATGGAAAACCGTTTATAAAGAAGCATTTTTCAAGAAAAGTTTGTTTTAAAAAGGCTATTCCCCAAAAGCCATTAGCACCATCCTTTGATTCCTTGATTAAATCTCGTTTCCTTTCTTTCCTCCATCTGTGGTCACAGTAGTTCTCACTGTGACTAATCTTTGTCTAGCCACGTAGGTGTTTCCCGTACGATGGAGGTGGTTCTCGAGAGACCCATTGCCGTGTTACAAGAAAGGATAATAAAGAGCAAGGGTAAAGGATACGAGTTTAAGGATGAGCAACTTGTTGGTATGGCTCAACCCAGAATGAGAGAGAAAGATGAACAATGAAACCCATGACGAGAGAGTACCTTTGGCATGGTGAAACGGGGCGGATAGTTAAGTATCATGGGACAAGGACAAGATCATTGGGAGGGCAGTAGTATGCTCTCATTTCTAGAGTACCTCGGAAGGAGGGTAACGATCTCGTTAAAGGTTTAGCTTTTCTTCTCTACCATCCCGTTAGGACTTCGTTGTTCGTATCATTTAAGTCCGCTTCGATAGTTGAGTCTCTGCACCTTAAGTACTAGCGTAATAGAGAATCCCATTTTTGTCTCAAGTCCTGTGGAGAATCGGTCCATTTATTCATGACTTGTTTTGGATTTGAGAATGACATGCCTCGGTTATTGATGGATTCTAGGGATGAAGTGGTTATCCAGTAAGGGGTGCCACTCTCAGTTTTGATAGAAGGGTAGTTAGACTCTTGACTAGCTCTCGAAGTCTCGTGGAACCTTTTGGGTTCGGTCATGATTAGTTACCTAGAATCCCTTGATACCTTTATTGGAAATTTGAAGCCCGATCGAGTGGTGTTCGCCGATAAGACGGATGGTTTATTTCACTTATGCATGGGTTATGGAAATCACCCTAGTAAGTGCACTTGATAACCCGGTTGGCATCTGTTTACTTTCAAGAGAAAGTTCTACTACGTGGAATACCTTATGGTACGAGGTCCGAGATTCACTAGTGAATTTTGGAAAGCTTGCATGAGATCATGAGTACGCAGTCATGTTTGCGCCAAGTGTGCGAGTGGAACGAGAGGCGACGAAGAAATGAGTCCCAGCTCATGTTATGGGAAACAGGAAATAAGAAGCTACGAAATCGCGAAGTTAAAAGACGGTCAGGGCACAATGGAATTGAGCTCAAGGAAGTACGACTTTGATGGTCAAAGACTAGATACGCGCATGATATCTCTTTTTGGGAGTATATCCTTGATCCCTGTTTTCTGTAGAGCCTACTTGTAGGCTATCTTTTGTGGACACCCTCTCGGTCCTATTTGCTGTTACAAACCCCGTAAGGAGTTTGTCTTGTTTATCTTCTCGACCCTGTTTCAGGGAATCCTAGGTAGAACCCTATGGATGTAAACATGTATTTGAAACATGTTATGATTGATATGGTTGCAAGTGGTTGCAAGTGGTTGCTCGTGGATGCGCGAATACACATTAGATACTAGCTCGACTCGGTCACGTTTCATATTGCATATGCACGAGTGTTTATACTTGCTTATGGATGAAATTGAATGTGTTATCATGCGGTTGTTGCATATGAATGAATGATTGTGCACGCATATAGTATCTATATGACTAGGACTATTTTCATACATGTTGGATTCATGGCACTATACATATTTTTGCATTAGAAAGATTATTCAGGCCTGATCATTAGCATTAGCTAAGGAACATGTACACACACGTTTTGCATATATTCATACAGCATTAGAAATCATCTAAGGACAATGGTTGCTTGTGGATGATGTTTTGAGTAGATGGATGATGGATGGTAGGATATGTTCTTCCTAACTTAGAGATTTCGGGGACGAAATCCTAAAAGGTGGGGAGAATGTAACAACCCGTATTTCGATAACATGTTAAAACGAGAATCAAGGCAGAATTTAATTTTAAATTCTGAATCAAGTAAAACGGGCTATGCCATTGCGTTCGTCTCGGAAAAATACGCGAAATAGAGTCCGAAATTTTGTAAATCGGAGTCCGTATGACCCGGTTAAGGCCCGAAGAAGTTTTCGGGAAATTTGAATTTCGAAACATGCAGAAATGGGGCCAGGCGGGAAAATTCCCGCCCAGACAAGTCGACTGGGCTGTCGACAGGGCTGTCGACTTGCAAGTCGACAGGCATGTCGACAGGCAAGTCGACAGGGCTGTCGACTTGCCCTGTCGGCTGATTCTGGTCTGGTGCACCTATTTTCTATCTTGGCTAGGTTTTTGGGCCTGGTTTGAAATCTGACGGTTCAGGTTGGTCCTAGGGTTAATCTAAGGGTCCTAACTAGCCTAATCTTCTATAAATAAGCCCCTAACCCTCCCCTAAACCCTCATTATTCACTCATGTAACTAAAGTATGGCAAAATTTCTACTCTCATGGCCTCCACTCAACTATCCTAGCCTCCACTTCATTCCTATGAGAGGTTCCATGATCATGAGAGTGTTAGAGAGTCCCTATGTTAGTATGAGAGCTTCTCAAGTTGATTTCAAGGCAAAAGCTTTGATCTTTGTTCTTAAAGATGGTGTTTTTAGTGATTTGGAGCATCCATCTTTGGGTTTTGTGTGATGGCATGCATAGGCTTCATCATAAGCTTTAGTTTAATCGATTTAGGCCTTCATAGCAATGTAAGCCCTTCCCTACTCTTAGATATTAACTATGAGGTTAAATGTTCATGTTGAAAGTTTGGGTTTGGTCATTGAGAACGATGCATGCTATCATGTTATGCAAGTTTATGAAGTCATTATCTTGATCCTATGAGCTAAAAGCTACAACCTTTATGTTGAAATGTTGCATTATGCAACATGAGAATCTTCATAATCATTATGTCAACTTGCATATGAAGTCATAACCCTTATATGATGATGTATGCGAGTTTCTAATCATCATTCTATGTCTTTTGTCACCATGATTCGCTTATGTGCCAAGTTTGGGTTTATGCATGTTTTTGAGGCTTAAGAATGTAACACGCGAGTTAATGAACACGTTTGTGCCTCATTTGCCACCATGATTAACTTGTGGCTTAATATCCATTTTTGTCATGCCTTTGCCAAGTCTCTTCTTTTAGTCCATTACGTTGTTGCGAACGTATATGCGAGTTTAAAAGCGTTGGGGTAACATTATGGGGAAACATAATGACATGAATATGACTTGGGTAAATGGGTATAAACATGACAACATGTAACGTTAAATATGACATGTGTTTATACTTGAAAACATGACTTGAAATATAACATGGAAGTTGACATGTAAGTATGCATAAAAACATAAGCTTGGGAATTTACCTATTAAGTTAGGTCTACCCATTGGGAATTTACCTATTAAGTTAGGTCTACCCAATTGCTTGAAAACTTGACTATGAACATGACACTAAACTAAACATGAAAGTGGCCAACTCGAGGTTGGGTTGAGTTTGCAACATAAAACTACCCGGAACCGACCGGCCTAACTAGTAGTTGCAAACAATAAGACCCAATGTGAGAAGTTGGTCATGTTGTGCTTAAACCCGAGGTTAGACCAAGTTGTGGTGTAAAGCTACCCGGAACCGACCGGCTTAACTAGTAACCACAACAAAGTCTAATGTGAGAGGTTGGGGTGCATTAAGTAATTAATGCCACATGATAGGGTTAAGTTAATTTGATTAATGACCCTTAACCAAATATGACATGGGTAAATAGGTTAAGTAAATTGGTTAGGCTAATGATACTTAACAAAACGTGACAAGGTTGGGTAGGTTAAGTGATTTGATTTGCCTAATGACGCTTAACCATTTTTATACGACTAGTGGACGGGGATTAAGTTAACCAACACTTAATCAATCCAACATGATAATTTGGCAAGGTTAAGTAAGTTTTCTTAATGACACTTAACCATACAAGATGATTAGGGGATGGGGTTAAGTAATTTACACTTAACTAATCCGACACGGTAATTAGATGGGGTTAAGTAATCCACACTTAACTAATCTAAACACGGTAATTCGATGGGGTTAAGTTAAACACTTAACCAATTTAAACTCGGTAATTCAATGAGGTTAAGTAACCAATACTTAACCAACTTAACGTGATAATTTAATGGGGTTAAGCAACTTATACTTAACCAATTATACATGATGATTTGATGGGGTTAAGTAACTTACACTTAACGCGGACCTGATAAGGTTAAGTTACAAGACCTTTTTAGAATATACTTAACCATTATAGTACGATTAGAGGATGGGGTTAAGCCAACCTATACTTAACCAATCCGACTCGATAATTTGATGGGATTAAGATAATCAATGCTTAATCAATCTAGTAAGATAATCCGATAGGATTAAGGTAAGCTAGTACTTGACCAATTTGACTTGATAAGGTTAAGTCATGAGCCTCTGGGTACACTTAACCAACTTGTGGGACTAAGTCTTGAACTTAAATACTTAGCCAATCTTTGACGTGATTCGTGGGCGGGTTAAGTCATGGACTTGAATGATAACACTTAACCCAATAGACAAACCCTAGCTAGAAGAACTAGGTAGAAAACCGTGGTTAGTCAAGGATAACGGGAAAGGAAGCTAAGTGGTAAACCTTAGTTAAGGGTAACTAAGTAATAATTCTTAGCTAAGGACATAGGACTAATTCTCAAAACGGTGAGTAACCTGATACGGTAGGTCATCGCTTAGTATATGAGGGGGAGCAAGTTATCTGACTTGGATAAAAGCTCCAGCGCACTGGGTGCCGAAGTGGAAGCTTCGGGGGACGTGAGGATATTCTTGGGATCCCTCTGTGGGCTGCCAGGTAATTATACTAGGCCCATGAGAGGTTAAGGTCTGCGTTAGAAGGACCAAGAGTATGCCTTGGTTGCTATGCGAGCAACCTAAAGACTGGGATGGATTAGCGTGGAGTTGACGATTCTTGTTTTTGCCCAGGATAGCGCATCGCCGACTACCTACCATCTTTAGTCAATCGTGTACGTGCGGAAAGGCAGGGAACCCCCAACAGACCATGTGCTTGCTATCGAGTCATGGGTGAGGTTGGCCCGTAGGAAAGTGGGCTATAGTGGGGCCGTGGAGTGGTTCTTATACATGATTTTTCTTGGATTGCCTTTCAGTAGTTGAGGGAGGGGTCACGTGGGACCATAGCCACGGGTACAAAAACATACCTTGATATCTACATCGGCAGACGATTTAAAGCTCCCGATCGAGTTCCGTATTTCTTGATTTGCCCTGGCACGGAACTCGGATGGCACATTGGGGAACATGTGCATCTAGACATGGAAAACGATTCACGATACATACGTGGGATCAAGGGCGCGGTTGACGGGTGGCGTAATCCCTAGTGGTCCTAGGTGGCCAAGACCCAAACCGAGACACGAAAACGTTCATAAGGTAGCATAATCCCTAGCGGTCCTAGGTGGCATAAATCCTAAGTGGATGCGCGATAGTTCATGGTAAGGAAACACAACTAGATCAAGGGTTGCAGTCCAAAACAACTTCAAGGATAAAACGTTTACATGGAAAAGCCCGTATGACCTACGGAAAAGGACTGAACTTATACATGGAAAGAAATATACGAGTTGGGAAAACCTACATATGCTATATATTAGGTTGGCATGGACCATTCCATGACATTGGGCAAGGGACATTCATAGTTAACACATGACGCGGGTTGGGATACTAGTACGAGAGGTGCAGAGCAAATATACATGTTAGAACCAGGAAGAATATACGAAATAGATACCGTGGGATGTTAGACGGGGTAGATACCTTGGGATAGTATACTTGATAGAAATCTGACGATGTGATACTTTGATTTATCATGACACCGTAGTTTATCATGATACCTTAGTTCAGTAGTTCATCCTGTTATTTTGATTTAGCTTATCTATCTTGTTATCATGCTCATGTTCATCTCAGTTTCTCATGTCAGTTAACTTTACTAGTTTTTATACTAATAGTAGATAGGGCTTACTCAGTCTTTTTGACTGACCCATTTTGTTTCGCCTCTTTTCTTCCGTTTCCCCCCCCCCCCCCACCAGGTTACAGGGAGGAAACAATGTTGTTTAATTCGGACTTCTTCTGCTTGAAGGTCATCATGGATGGCTTGGACTTTTTCTTGGCTATGGCTATTTTACTGTTTTTACTTGGGGAATTATTTATGAAAAAGGTCTTTATGCTTCTTTATCATTGCAAGACAGGTTTTGATGTACTCTGATGTAAAAGGCTTTAGACCTTATTTATTCATGTTATGAAGGTTTGATTTTACTTCCGCTATTTTATATGTTCTGTCTTGTGATATTTCTGTGCATGTTTACCAATAATGCCCCTCTAAAGCTAGTGCATTCCTTTGTGAGTGACCCTAGCGGAGGTGGGGTGTTACATTTGGTATCAGAGCAGAAGGTTACCAGACTGGGCAAAAGTTTAAAAAAAAAACCTTCTGAAAACTATTTGGAAAACCGTTTATAAAGAAGCATTTTTCAAGAAAAGTTTGTTTTAAAAAGGCTATTCCCCAAAAGCCATTAGCACCATCCTTTGATTCCTTGATTAAATCTCATTTCCTTTCTTTCCTCCATCTGTGGTCACAGTAGTTCTCACTGTGACTAATCTTTGTCTAGCCACGTAGGTGTTTCCCGTACGATGGAGGTGGTTCTCGAGAGACCCATTGCCGTGTTACAAGAAAGGATAATAAAGAGCAAGGTTAAAGGATACGAGTTTAAGGATGAGCAACTTGTTGGTATGGCTCAACCCAGAATGAGAGAGAAAGATGAACAATGAAACCCATGACGAGAGAGTACCTTTGGCATGGTGAAACGGGGCGGATAGTTAAGTATCATGGGACAAGGACAAGATCATTGGGAGGGCAGTAGTATGCTCTCATTTCTAGAGTACCTCGGAAGGAGGGTAACGATCTCGTTAAAGGTTTAGCTTTTCTTCTCTACCATCCCGTTAGGACTTCGTTGTTCGTATCATTTAAGTCTGCTTCGATAGTTGAGTCTCTACACCTTAAGTACTAGCGTAATAGAGAATCCCATTTTTGTCTCAAGTCCTGTGGAGAATCGGTCCATTTATTCATGACTTGTTTTGGATTTGAGAATGACATGCCTCGGTTATGGATGGATTCTAGGGATGAAGTGGTTATCCAGTAAGGGGTGCCACTCTCGGTTTTGATAGAAGGGTAGTTAGACTCTTGACTAGCCCTCGAAGTCTCGTGGAACCTTTTGGGTTCGGTCATGATTAGTTACCTAGAATCCCTTGATACCTTTATTGGAAATTTGAAGCCCGATCGAGTGGTGTTCGCCGATAAGACGGATGGTTTATTTCACTTATGCATGGGTTATGGAAATCACCCTAGTAAGTGCACTTGATAACCCGGTTGGCATCTGTTTACTTTCAAGAGAAAGTTCTAATACGTGGAATACCTTATGGTACGAGGTCCGAGATTCACTAGTGAATTTTGGAAAGCTTGCATGAGATCATGAGTACGCAGTCATGTTTGCGCCAAGTGTGCGAGTGGAACGAGAGGCGACGAAGAAATGAGTCCCAGCTCATGTTATGGGAAACAGGAAATAAGAAGCTACGAAATCGCAAAGTTAAAAGATGGTCAGGGCACAATGGAATTGAGCTCAAGGAAGTACGACTTTGATGGTCAAAGACTAGATACGCGCATGATATCTCTTTTTGGGAGTATATCCTTGATCCCTGTTTTCTGTAGAGCCTACTTGTAGGCTATCTTTTGTGGACACCCTCTCGGTCCTATTTGCTGTTACAAACCCCGTAAGGAGTTTGTCTTGTTTATCTTCTCGACCCTGTTTCAGGGAATCCTAGGTAGAACCCTATGGATGTAAACATGTATTTGAAACATGTTATGATTGATATGGTTGCAAGTGGTTGCAAGTGGTTGCTCGTGGATGCGCGAATACACATTAGATACTAGCTCGACTCGGTCACGTTTCATATTGCATATGCACGAGTGTTTATACTTGCTTATGGATGAAATTGAATGTGTTATCATGCGGTTGTTGCATATGAATGAATGATTGTGCACGCATATAGTATCTATATGACTAGGACTATTTTCATACATGTTGGATTCATGGCACTATACATATTTTTGCATTAGAAAGATTATTCAGGCCTGATCATTAGCATTAGCTAAGGAACATGTACACACACGTTTTGCATATATTCATACAGCATTAGAAATCATCTAAGGACAATGGTTGCTTGTGGATGATGTTTTGAGTAGATGGATGATGGATGGTAGGATATGTTCTTCCTAACTTAGAGATTTCAGGGACGAAATCCTAAAAGGTGGGGAGAATGTAACAACCCGTATTTCGATAACATGTTAAAACGAGAATCAAGGCAGAATTTAATTTTAAATTCTGAATCAAGTAAAACGGGCTATGCCATTGCGTTCGTCTCGGAAAATACGCGAAATAGAGTCCGAAATTTTGTAAATCGGAGTCCGTATGACCCGGTTAAGGCCCGAAGAAGTTTTCGGGAAATTTGAATTTCGAAACATGCAGAAATGGGGCCAGGCGGGAAAATTCCCGCCCAGACAAGTCGACTGGGCTGTCGATAGGGCTGTCGACTTGCAAGTCGACAGGCATGTCGACAGGCAAGTCGACAGGGCTGTCGACTTGCCCTGTCGGCTGATTCTGGTCTGGTGCACCTATTTTCTATCTTGGCTAGGTTTTTGGGCCTGGTTTGAAATCTGACGGTTCAGGTTGGTCCTAGGGTTAATCTAAGGGTCCTAACTAGCCTAATCTTCTATAAATAAGCCCCTAACCCTCCCCTAAACCCTCATTATTCACTCATGTAACTAAAGTATGGCAAAATTTCTACTCTCATGGCCTCCACTCAACTATCCTAGCCTCCACTTCATTCCTATGAGAGGTTCCATGATCATGAGAGTGTTAGAGAGTCCCTATGTTAGTATGAGAGCTTCTCAAGTTGATTTCAAGGCAAAAGCTTTGATCTTTGTTCTTAAAGATGGTGTTTTTAGTGATTTGGAGCATCCATCTTTGGGTTTTGGGTGATGGCATGCATAGGCTTCATCATAAGCTTTAGTTTAATCGATTTAGGCCTTCATAGCAATGTAAGCCCTTCCCTACTCTTAGATATTAACTATGAGGTTAAATGTTCATGTTGAAAGTTTGGGTTTGGTCATTGAGAACGATGCATGCTATCATGTTATGCAAGTTTATGAAGTCATTATCTTGATCCTATGAGCTAAAAGCTACAACCTTTATGTTGAAATGTTGCATTATGCAACATGAGAATCTTCATAATCATTATGTCAACTTGCATATGAAGTCATAACCCTTATATGATGATGTATGCGAGTTTCTAGTCATCATTCTATGTCTTTTGTCACCATGATTCGCTTATGTGCCAAGTTTGGGTTTATGCATGTTTTTGAGGCTTAAGAATGTAACACGCGAGTTAATGAACACGTTTGTGCCTCATTTGCCACCATGATTAACTTGTGGCTTAATATCCATTTTTGTCATGCCTTTGCCAAGTCTCTTCTTTTAGTCCATTACGTTGTTGCGAACGTATATGCGAGTTTAAAAGCGTTGGGGTAACATTATGGGGAAACATAATGACATGAATATGACTTAGGTAAATGGTTATAAACATGACAACATGTAACGTTAAATATGACATGTGTTTATACTTGAAATATAACATGGAAGTTGACATGTAAGTATGCATAAAAACATAAGCTTGGGAATTTACCTATTAAGTTAGGTCTACCCATTGGGAATTTACCTATTAAGTTAGGTCTACCCAATTGCTTGAAAACTTGACTATGAACATGACACTAAACTAAACATGAAAGTGGCCAACTCGAGGTTGGGTTGAGTTTGCAACATAAAACTACCCGGAACCGACCGGCCTAACTAGTTGTTGCAAACAATAAGACCCAATGTGAGAAGTTGGTCATGTTGTGCTTAAACCCGAGGTTAGACCAAGTTGTGGTGTAAAGCTACCCGGAACCGACCGGCTTAACTAGTAACCACAACAAAGTCTAATGTGTGAGGTTGGGGTGCATTAAGTAATTAATGCCACATGATAGGGTTAAGTTAATTTGATTAATGACCCTTAACCAAATATGACATGGGTAAATAGGTTAAGTAAATTGGTTAGGCTAATGATACTTAACAAAACGTGACAAGGTTGGGTAGGTTAAGTGATTTGATTTGCCTAATGACGCTTAACCATTTTTATACGACTAGTGGACGGGGATTAAGTTAACCAACACTTAATCAATCCAACATGATAATTTGGCAAGGTTAAGTAAGTTTTCTTAATGACACTTAACCATACAAGATGATTAGGGGATGGGGTTAAGTAATTTAAACTTAACTAATCCGACACGGTAATTAGATGGGGTTAAGTAATCCACACTTAACTAATCTAAACACGGTAATTCGATGGGGTTAAGTTAAACACTTAACCAATTTAAACTCGGTAATTCAATGAGGTTAATAACCAATACTTAACCAACTTAACGTGATAATTTAATGGGGTTAAGCAACTTATACTTAACCAATTATACATGATGATTTGATGGGGTTAAGTAACTTACACTTAACGCGGACCTGATAAGGTTAAGTTACAAGACCTTTTTAGAATATACTTAACTATTATAGTATGATTAGAGGATGGGGTTAAGACAACCTATACTTAACCAATCCGACTCGATAATTTGATGGGATTAAGATAATCTATGCTTAATCAATCTAGTAAGATAATCCGATAGGATTAAGGTAAGCTAGTACTTGACCAATTTGACTTGATAAGGTTAAGTCATGAGCCTCTGGGTACACTTAACCAACTTGTGGGACTAAGTCTTGAACTTAAATACTTAGCCAATCTTTGACGTGATTCGTGGGCGGGTTAAGTCATGGACTTGAATGATAACACTTAACCCAATAGACAAACCCTAGCTAGAAGAACTAGGTAGAAAACCGTGGTTAATCAAGGATAACGGGAAAGGAAGCTAAGTGGTAAACCTTAGTTAAGGGTAACTAAGTAATAATTCTTCGCTAAGGACATATGACTAATTCTCAAAACGATGAGTAACCTGATACGGTAGGTCATCGCTTAGTATACGAGGGGGAGCAAGTTATCTGACTTGGATAAAAGCTCCAGCGCACTGGGTGCCGAAGTGGAAGCTTCGGGGGACGTGAGGATATTCTTGGGATCCCTCTGTGGGCTGCCAGGTAATTATACTAGGCCCATGAGAGGTTAAGGTCTGCGTTAGAAGGACCAAGAGTATGCCTTGGTTGCCATGCGAGCAACCTAAAGACTGGGATGGATTAGCGTGGAGTCGACGATTCTTGTTTTTGCCCTGGATAGCGCATCGCCGACTACCTACCATCTTTAGTCAATCGTGTACGTGCGGAAAGGCAGGGAACCCCCAACAGACCATGTGCTTGCTATCGAGTCATGGGTGAGGTTGGCCCGTAGGAAAGTGGGCTATAGTGGGGCCGTGGAGTGGTTCTTATACATGATTTTTCTTGGATTGCCTTTCAGTAGTTGAGGGAGGGGTCACGTGGGACCATAGCCACGGGTACAAAAACAGACCTTGATATCTGCATCGGTAGACGATTTAAAGCTCCCGACCGAGTTCCGTATTTCTTGATTTGCCCTGGCACGGAACTCGGATGGCACATTGGGGAACATGTGCATCTAGACATGGAAAACGATTCACGATACATACGTGGGATCAAGGGCGCGGTTGACGGGTGGCGTAATCCCTAGTGGTCCTAGGTGGCCAAGACCCAAACCGAGACACGAAAACGTTCATTAGGTAGCATAATCCCTAGCGGTCCTTGGTGGCATAAATCCTAAGTGGACGCGCGATAGTTCATGGTAAGGAAACACAACTAGATCAAGGGTTGCAGTCCAAAACAACTTCAAGGATAAAACATTTACATGGAAAAGCCCGTATGACCTACGGAAAAGGACTGAACTTATACACGGAAAGAAACATACGAGTTGGGAAAACCTACATATGCTATATATTAGGTTGGCATGGACCATTCCATGACATTGGGCAAGGGACATTCATAGTTAACACATGACGCGGGTTGGGATACTAGTACGAGAGGTGCAGAGCAAATATACATGTTAGAACCAGGAAGAATATACGAAATAGATACCGTGGGATGTTAGACGGGGTAGATACCTTGGGATAGTATACTTGATAGAAATCTGACGATGTGATACTTTGATTTATCATGACACTGTAGTTTATCATGATACCTTAGTTCAGTAGTTCATCCTGTTATTTTGATTTAGCTTATCTATCTTGTTATCATGCTCATGTCCATCTCAGTTTCTCATGTCAGTTAACTTTACTAGTTTTTATACTAATAGTAGATAGGGCTTACTCAGTCTTTTTGACTGACCCGTTTTGTTTCGCCTCTTTTCTTCCGTTTCCCCCCCCCCCCAGGTTACAGGGAGGAAACAATGCTGTTTAATTCGGACTTCTTCTGCTTGAAGGTCATCATGGATGGCTTGGACTTTTTCTTGGCTATGGCTATTTTACTGTTTTTACTTGGGGAATAATTTATGAAAAAGGTCTTTATGCTTCTTTATCATTGCAAGACAGGTTTTGATGTACTCTGATGTAAAAGGCTTTAGACCTTATTTATTCATGTTATGAAGGTTTGATTTTACTTCCGCTATTTTATATGTTCTGTCTTGTGATATTTCTGTGCATGTTTACCAATAATGCCCCTCTAAAGCTAGTGCATTCCTTTGTGAGTGACCCTAGCGGAGGTGGGGTGTTACAGAAGTCCAAGTCAGACAGATATTGAAATCATTGATTTCTGAATAGGATCAGAAAAACTGGCGATTGAAGAAGCCCATAATGTCAGTGAAATGAGGATTGAGGAGTTAATCGGAAATCTGATGTCTTTTGAAGTCCAATTACAGAAAAGAAAGGAAAACAAGCCAACTGAAAAGAAATCCATAGCATTTAAAGCAACAATAAATGATTCTGACTCAAGCAGTGAAGATGATGAAGAAACAACCTTATAACAAGGCATTTCAGAAAATTTCTGAGATACAAAAGGAAAAATAATTTTCAAAATAATAACCAAGGAATTTCAGGAAGAAATTATGGTCGATGTTATAACTACAATAAACCAGGCCATATGAAGAGAATGTGTCCATATCCAGACTATTCAATTCAACAGACGGACAATAAAAATTCATCAAAGAAGAGAAAGAGAGCATACGCAACAACATTAGACGATTCAGATTCATCATCAAGTGATGAAGATCCAGAAACTAGAAATTCAAATATGTGCTTCATAGCAATTCAGAATTCTGAAAATATCAAAGAAAAGGAACCAAAAACTGGGTACGCCTTAATTAATTTTAACATTTTTTTGGTTGATAAGATGCTTTGATTGCTTGCTTTTGTTTTGGATTTGAAATTTAAACTTTTGAATTCAAAACTTGAAATTTAAAATTCAAATTTGAAACTTGAATTTTGAAATATAAAATAATAATAATAACTAATAAAATAATAAAATAAGTTTTCAATGTTTTCTTGGATTAGAATTATTTCAGGAAATAATTAAACCTGAAATATAAATCGATAATTTAAATCAAAAGTCACAAAAACCAAATGTCCCTTGAAATTGAACATATATGTCAGCATACATATGTTTATATGTCGACATATCATCCTATAATTTGAAATTCAAAATTTGAATTTCAAAGGTTTAAACTTTCAAACTTCCCTCCAACTTTTTACCAAATCCCAAGGTCTGAAAAGGTGTCATTGATTTCTGAAAAGTTATGCCTATTCAACTCATATCCATTCAATTTCTATACATACATCTATTCTCTCTACCTTTCATTCACAATTCAAATTACATTCTTTATATTTATACTCTTCAAATCAAAAACTTCAATGGCTTCCTCAAGTTCATCTCAGAAATTGAAGTTAACCAAAACCATCAAAGGTTATCGTCATAATGTTAGAGAAGCTATCAAAACCTATGTTGACTTTTTATCAAATGCAAAAGTCAATACAGGAGCTTTCGTCGTCTTTGGAGATTTTCTATCCTATGATCTTATCTCTCTTTTCAATCACAATGAAGTCTTGAGCTTAATTGACTCTCGGGTAAACGATGAAGTTTGTTACCCGAAGCTTGTCAAGATGTTATATGCAAACCTTAATCGCGGATTTTTCGAAGGAAATGAAGACCAAATTTTAAGTAGCATCAAAGGCACACAAATTGTTCTAGATTGCGAAATCCTGAGCAATATCTTAAATTGTAGAAGCACGGGCACAGATTTTTTGGATTTTAAAATCTGCAAAACCGACTTAGAGACTTATCATGACATTTTTGAAAGCGATGCTCACACAGAATTCAAAACTCGCTTTTTCCACCCAAAAACAGGAATCGTAGAACTTCTCCTTCAACATACCATCACTCCTCATTCCGGAAATTTTAACAACCCAACTCTCAAGGTCCAAAAAGCACTCTTTGCTATTATTTATGGATATAACATCAATTGGGCCGACATGATCTTAAGAGAATTTAAACCTATAGAAACATCATAAAGAGAAAACAATCTTTACTACAGAGTTTATCTCACTCGCATTTTCAAATATTTCAGAGTTGATGTTCACGGAGAAGAACTTGTGTCAGGAAAGGTATTTGACTCCACAAACATACACCTTATGCAAATTCCACTCACTTTCAAACCTTATGAGACATTCGAAGACAAACAAGCTTGAATGCAATAGGAACAGGAGAATATGGAAATTGAAGAAGAAGAAACTTCTTTAGAAAGCACTGAATTTCCAATCAACACTAGAACCATTTCCAGAGAGATAATTGTTCAAAATCAAGTGAAGATAGTCAACAATCAAAAGAAGCTCAAAAAGAATTTTTCCAAAATGACTAAGTTCATGAGCAAGATAACAAGAGAAGCTTGGAATTTCATCTTCCTCATCCTCATCCGCTAAAACAAGCCTATCTAGTTTAAGTTATCTTTGGTATTTTACTTGTATTTGCTTTCAAATCTCGTAATTAGTGTGTCTTAATTAGTTGGATGTATTTGTTTTTTATGAAGTAATGAATGGAGTTTTATTTATTTCAAAACCATCTTTAAGTTAATGTAAAAACTTTAGAATTAAATATAATATAAGAAAAAAGATTCAAAACTTTTAAATTTTCAAAAATTTTAATAACTATGTCAACATATAATTGCCAGTTTTTCAAAAAAAAATTCAAAATTTAAAATTAAATAACTAACTTATGTCCATTCAAATCCAACGAATTCTAGACCCAATTTGAGCCTACTTCTTCCAGAAAACTTTATTTTATCATTTCTCCTTCTTCCCTATTCAATTCTTATTAAAACTATGGCAAGTCCAATTCATAATTTAAGTGAAAATCTTGAAGAAACATTGAATTCCTTCAAGAACATCCTTTCCAGAATACTACGACACCAACGCCATCTTAAATTAAGCCAAATAAAAATGTTTGAACAATAAGAGAAGCATTTCGATGTCATCCATTGGCTAATCTCTTCTCTTTTCAGAGAAAAAGATAATAATCTCACTAAGGCACCACCAACAAAAGAAGATGAAGACTGGTAGGTCATCAAGAAGGATCCTATCTTTGGAGAAGATGTTTGGGTAGAAGTCCCAAGAAACATTTGATTGTTTGGTATGATTTGATTGATTTGATTTGTTTGAATTTGTTTGGATTGTTTGACTTAAAACCTGTATTAGAACATATGTAAATATTACTTGGATTGGTGTGCTTAGATTGATTTGTGTATATAACTTAAAATATATGTAATACTTGGATTGGTTTCTTTATATACTTAGCATTGATTATTGTATAGTCATAAATTTAGGGGGAGTACTTTATACTAGTATGACTATAGGATATATATAGATTTAGGACTCAGGGGGAGTACTTTACTTTAGTATAGGAGTTATTTAGATAGTTATATGATTTAGGGGGAGTATTTTTTGAATTTCTTTTTGATAATGCTAAAGGGGGAGAAATTATAAAATATAGACTTAGTTTAAGTAGAATATATAGGATTCATATAGACATGGGGAGTATTAGAAGGATCAACATCAACAGATATGAATATTTGTCATCATCAAAAAGGAGGAGATTGTTGGAGAATGGAATTTTGATGACAATAACCTTATTTCAACATTAACTGATTATAAAATATATACTGACATCTTTATCAATAATATATATACACACATATATGCAAGATTTGTATATAGGAATTAATACTGAAGACTGTACAGTTTAAGAGTTCAAGAGTTTTAGAGATTCAAGAGATTTAGAATTCAGAGAAGATTCAAGACTCATGAGTAATCAAGAGTTCAGGACAAATATAGTAATAGAGTCTAGTTTATATGTGACTCTGAGTAGCACTCCAGTTCAAATTCAAATTCTGATTTCAAATCCTACTTTCAAATTTTATTCAAATTTTATTTTCAAATTCTATTCAAAGTTTAATTAAGTTTTTCTATCTTACTTTTGATTTTAAACTTGAGTTTTAAAGTTTATAAGTTTTTATGTATTTATATAGTTATATACTTTTATATACTCTATCTTTATATAGTTTTAAACTTTATAATTTTATAAATATGTTCATATAGTTTATATTTATGATTTCATATAATTATCTACTTTATAATACTTATTTATATCACTATGTTTTTATCTAAGAATTTCCATAAATATATATATATATATTAAAAAACTTGAAAAGTACTCATATTTCAAATTTGAACTAAAATATGTCGACATACATATGTGGACATGTCAACATATAACCGTCATATTTTCAATTTTGAAAGGAAGTGTCTTTTCACCATTTGTAACGTTACAGAAGCATTGCAACCTTTCAAATCCTATAAATAGGGGTTGATTTCAATTTTTTTAACCATTCTTCTTCTCTATCTTTATCCCTTTTCATTCCTCCATTATTATTTCATATATTTATGATTTGTACACTTATACTCATCCGATTTCAATTCTAAAAAACATCTTCTCTTCTCACTCTCTACTCATTACTCTCTGAATCAAAGTGCTATTAAAGAGTTATAGGGTTATTGTAATCATTTGGGGTTTTTTGGGAAACGGTGTGTTCCTTGTAGCCATGAAATCAAGGAAGGAAATGGTGGTAACCTTATAGCCAGGGAAATCAAGGGTGGTGTGGAAACAGTGGTAACCTTATGGCTGTGAAATCAAGGGTGTTGTACTTGGATATTGATATACTAATAAAATTCTGCGCAATCCAGCGTTGCGTGGGACTGGACGTAGGAGTAATCTAAACTAGTATAAAATCTGGTGTGTTCTTTCCTTTTCTGCATTTTATTTCTGTGTTTGGTTTTGTGTCCGTGATCATCTCTATGGGGTGTGGTACGAATAGTAGATCATATAAGTTTTGGATTTTCTTAAATTCATTGAAAACACTATTCACCTCCCTCCAGTGTTAGTTTTTCCTTAATGATCCATTCCGCATTCCTAATACTTTGGAAGTTGACTATCACTAGACCAACTTTTTACGTCAACAGTTTGGTGCTTCAGGTGGATGAGTGAGTGGCAAACCTTAGGCCACCTTCGGTAATTTCTAATCTTGGAAGGATTTGAATAGCTTTTTGCTGAAGAATCAATGGTGAAATGAAAGAAGGATACGACGTCTTCCCACATTCAAAACACATGCACAACAGAAGCAGCAGTGGAGGAAAGTCTGGAGGCTTCCTCTCATGAAGAACTATCCCAATACTTGACTAGGAACGAGATGGATGGACTTATAGTCAAACATAAAACACAGATAGCACATCGGTATGAACTCCTCAAAAAACAACAAAAGATGATGAATGACATCTTCATTCTGATGGAAGGAAGGCCGAACAACCAAACTTCACTCCCTACAACAGGCTTAACTGGGGCAACAGCTAGCACTCGGGTCGATGAAATCCAAGCCCCAGATCGGTCCACAGCTTTATCAACATCTGGATCGATCCAACTTTTAGGTCAATCGAATCTTGGTTTGACTCTACTCCCAAATCGATCGAGTCCTGAGTCAGGTCGATCGATGCAACCTCAGGATTGGCCAGAGCATGGTTTGGTGCAACCTTGGGTTCGATCCGGCATCTTACCACAAACTAGACTTATGCAACCTCATGCTCGACCTTGCCAGCATGGTGATCCAAGCCCAACTAGGGCCAGTAACCCTCCGTCTCTCCAAGACCACAATACCACATCATCTCTAGTGCGACGGAGGGAAGCGATATTGTAAACCACTCTGATATTGCACTAGGCAAGGGTAATGCCGAACCTCGAGCTGATAATTCTTACCCAAGTTGGTCCAATCCTATCGGTATGGATATGGTTCGACCCAATACGCATGCCAACCAAGGGGTCCCGGACAATCTAGAACAAACAACCGAGGCTGCGGACCACCTTCCCCCATCACTCGTGGGCCGCACCGAACTAACCCCAAGAGCACAAGGCATGCTTCCCCCCATACTGAGACTCTTTCCGAAGCCACCTGTGCAGAATTGGATTCATGGCAATGACTTCTTGGGGATGGGAATCAGATCGTCGGCATCATTAAGTTCTTTACCCAAGGCGCCACATCTCAGTAAGACGTGGATAACGTCCATCGTAGTCCTTTCACATGGGAAATCAGGAACTCTCGCAACCCGCCATACTTCAAGCTTCCAGCCTTGGAAATCTATAGTAGTAGGATGGATGCTACCATACATCTTATGCTCTACATGTGCCATATGGAAGTATTATCTACATCGATCAATGTCATGGTCAAGTGCTTCCCTCTTTACCTAACCGACATCGATGTTATGTGCTTTCGACAATTAACAATTGAATTGATCAATAGATGGAATATGTTAGTCATCCGCTTCATCGACCAATTCAGAGTTCATATATCTCGGCCCAAGAGTGTCATGTTCCTCATGTTTATCAAGCAATGATTCGGCGAGATACTACGCTCATTCCTAGAAAGATTCAGCACGGCTGTAGCATCGGTCAATCGACTTGAACCATTGATAGTGCTCATGGCAGCTATCATTGGTGTTTTGGATAGAACAGACTTTAAAATCTCTCTTCAAAGGGACCCTCCCAGAGATATTGGTGCTTTCTACTTTAGACCAGACAAGTTCCTCTGGCAAGAAGATGCTAATATCAAGAGGGAAAATCTCGACATATTTGCTACAAAGAATGAAGGACCATCCATCATTGTCCAAAACAAGGGAAAAGGAAAGGCCCTGGAAAAGAATGACAGGATTGTGCGGTTCCGGAGAGAACCCAACTATGATAGATATATTGAGCTCATTTCCTCACTGTTGGACATATACCTCGACATGCGAGGAACCCTCCCTTTTCCAAAGCCTCCCAAGAGGGAGCCAACTCAAAGAGAACGTGAATCAGGAAAGCACTGCATGTTTAATGATACGGCGGGTCATGGCACCAATGACTATAGACACTTGCTTGATATGGAAGAATGGGTTAGACGTGGAGAGCTACCCGGGTATGCTAAGAAATATACGGCATCCGCACCGCCACTGCTATCCTCCCATGCTCCTCAGAATGGTTTCCACGCTCCTAGGAATAGGACAGATCCCGAGCATAGTAATTGCAACATTATCATCAACTGATCTGGATTAGATCATTCTAAGATTACTACATTTCTTAGGTTATAGGAGATTTACCATTTTTTAAACTTTCCAATAGCTATGTTGACTCATGTACGCAAGGGGGTTAGGCTTTAACTCTCAGGCATACCGTATTCTCAACAGTACCGCTACTCTATGAATAAAATGGTTAGGTTGAAATACTCACGTATGGGATTAGGATGTAATCTCAAGGCATGCTCTGGGTTCAACCATAAACAAATCAGGATTTTTTTTGGTTATGTAATAATCTTTGAAACAAATAGAATCTATTTTCTCAAGCCTGGAATATGCCTGATCAATATAAGTATCTTATAAGTATTTTTCAAGATTCTAAACAAAATTAGAGTATGGTTTATACTCATTCCTCTACCTAAGATATGGTTAACATCTAAGATCAAACTCTACTTATCAGGATGTTACAAACTCTTTTACAATATGAGTATAGATTATACTCGAATCAGGTTGCCAAGTATGGAATATACTTGGACAAATCAAACTACATTATCAGGATTTGGCAAGTAAATACCAATAAATTTCGAGCATGGTTCATACGCATTCTCTAAATAAAAATTATACCCTAAGCATGGTTTATGCTTTATTTGAATTTCCGGGTATGGCTTAACCTGAAGGGCTGGATTATATTGTTAGGATTTGGCAAGATAATCCATTCACTGCCTGAGTATGATTTATACTCCGAATAGATCTCCAAGCATGGTCTATGCTTAAAAAGATTAACCAATACTGTCAGGATTTGACACATCTGTTATCCTCTTTTACCGTATAGGTTCAAATTATACTCGTGTTGAATAGTCAGGCCGAGATCCCAGTTTTCTTTCGATCTTAATACGATCGATAACGATCGTCGGTTTTTTGTCCATCTAGTAATATGGTTCGACGTAACCATGGATTTCTGGATTTACGTATGTTGGACCTCTATGCATTATTTTCTAGAAGATTCAAAACCAACCTTCCTTTACTAAGAGAGATGTGGTATGGGGGGCAAAGTATTGACCAACTTTTTGGTAAAAACCGCCACAACCTAAGTTTTTACTAAAATTGGACCATATCTTTCCTATATCGATTTATATCTTAGTAGACCAAAACTATGTTTGACCCAAACCAATCATATCTCAAGTAGAAGTACCTTTCTTCAAGTTTGGTTGAGTTCAAGGATCGGATCGATCGATCCAGTAGATCGATCTCGGCTATATCGATCCACCCTTACGCTACACAACAATGCCTGATTCTCAAGGATGCTTTATTAGTCAAATTGGGCCTATTCAGCTTCCCTTACTCCAAGTTTCAAAGTCCACGTGTGCCTTGATTATCGAGAAGAACTATTCCCAAATAAGAGACCATGTCCCACCGCCTACAGCTGATATTCCGGATCGAGCGACACGCGGCCGACCCAGAATCAAATGGCTGCCACATAGCATGCTGATCGATCCATATTTTTGTCTATAAATGCACCTTTCTAGAAATGGAAAGATGGGATCTTATTTTCTAAAAAGTTCATGGTTGGCATTCTAAAAATAGCCCACCGTACACTTCGATCGAACAGTATTATAACATAAGGATTTTTTTTGTATAAACCACTTCTTTCTTTACGTTCTTCCAATCAATACAACTGTAACTTGTAATCAATGGTATAAACAGAAACTTTAAAGTGGACGTAGGCTTAGTTTAAGCTGAGCCACAACAAAGTTTTTGTGTGTCCCCTGTGTTGACTTGTTTTATAAAATTATGTGATTGTAATTGTGTGTGGATTATAGACTTCGGGTTTGACTGTCGCTAGACCAACTTTTGACGTCAACACTTTTTTTTTTTAGAATCGTAGTAGTGAGTTATTGTATGTTGTCAAGTTTCTGAGCGATTGGATGTACCATTTGGTCATGCATAAATAAAACATGTGTCAATTTCTATAAGAAACTAACATATATGATTTGAGTTTTAAAGATTAACTTCTACCTATGGTCGATGTTGGTCTCGAGCCAGTTTGTTGTTTTTAAAAAGCATTTTTACATAGATGACGGCAGGCGGCACATCTCATTTAGAGCTCGTGAGTTTCGGGCCTTATTTGTGAATTAAATATTATTATTATCCAAAATGGGAGAATGTGATTGGCCTAATAGTATTCCCCTTTCTTTCAAAACTCACTATTATAGCTTATAGGTAATGGCTACTTCCATTGTGAAACTAGGGTTCAGTTTCTTTTCCAATTGAAACATTGATTCATGAATCGGAGCATAGCATCACACTTCTCTCCTCAAATCTCACATCCTCCTTGAGTTTCAAGACACACATGGCTTCTTATGTTGAATTCTGTTCATGGCCAACGATGCACCGAGCTGCAAGTCGTGTTTTCCTATATTGGATCAGACCCTCTTTTATTGGGTGCATTGTGTAGTATTTAAGAAGAGAGACATGTTGGAATCGTTGATGATCGGTTTCGCGAAGCGGTTTGTGAGAGATCGATGAGAGAGAGAGAAATAGGATATGCATGGGTTGGGTTTGGCTGTGAAATGCATGCTACATGAATATTAGGGAAGAAAAAGGTAATTGTTTGTTAAGGGTAATTATGTTAATCTAATGATCATTAGTTAGTTTAATTACTTTAAATAATTACCAAACTTATATTATGTATAACTTTTGCATACGAGGTCAAAATTGGACCATGTTTCTTCCTATGGACTCATATTGAAGAGATCTATGTTTTAGAGCTGGTTTGGGTTGATTTGGCTAAGATGAGTGATATTGTCTCTCATAGAACTGTGTTTGTTCGTGTCATATAGATTTGACATTTTAAACTGATTTTTAATTATAAAACATAATATTTAAGTTTGTTGAACCTAGTAATTAATAAGTAAAAAATTAGATAGTGATTTAATTTAATTCAACCTGATTACCACAATTTTACCTATTTGCATACTATTATGCGTTATTTACCATTTATGCCCTATTACGTGCTATTTCGATTATGTTTTTAGACGTAGGTTACCTGAATACTATTTCTTCTTGATTGTTATAGATAGTTTCTATTTTATCTACTCTATTATTATGGATGTTTGTGTGCTAGTTTAGGAATTCGCATAATATTTTTTTGCATGGTTGAATTGTTTCCAAAGTTTAGATTAAAACGTCATTCGAAGGCCATCTAGTATTTGGAAATATTTCATTTGTTTGAGTTTAGGGGTGCTTATCGATCAAACGTACACGTTGATGTATATCGTTTACACAAGAATGGTTGATTTGAATTGGCGAGATATATATTTGAAGGAGCTTTAGAGCGCATGGATGGATTAGACGGTAGAGAAACATTGGAGCTTGGCGGTGGATTTGAAGATGGAGCGACACTGGAGCTTAATGAACGGTCTGAAGACAAAGGATTGATTAGCGACTAGTTAGACTATGCAAAGAATGTTGGGAGTTTTCCTTGTTTTGGTTAAACTGATGATTCGACTAGTTGTTATCGAATACTATGAGGTGGTCGATATCAATTATTGCTGTTACTGACAGTTTGGTCAATTTGACATGGATGATGGTGTGATTTCGAGGAGAAGTATAAGATGTTCGTTCGATTGTGATTTCAATATGACGGCTCTTCGATCAGTGGCTTTGGCTAGAGGCGAGGATGTGGTGCTTTATGCACCGATGCGTCATTCGACGACAATGATTCCATGATGGAGAGAAAGGTTGTTTCCATGGAAAGTTTTCTTCAAGATGTAGAAAAGACGACATTGATTCGTATTGATATGACTATCATATGAGGATAATATGACATGTAGTTGTTACGATTTGGAAGGTAGTCGATGAGGGCTCACGTCACTACAGTTTGCCGAGGATAACCCAATTGTCGATTAACTTCAGTGGGGAGTCTTATGGACAGTCTTAGGATGGACTCTGCTACAAAAAACGTATGCGAAAGAGTTATCGATATTCATGATTTTGGTACACATTTGAGAGAGGGTCATGTAGACGAATCAGAGTGAAGGCAGTGTAAGTGATTGTCCTAGACCCCAGAGCTAGGACAGTGTGGACTGGGCAGGGTTATCGGCTATAGACCAGGGCAGTTGGTCATAGCAATAGGTGGGTGGAGACTAGGGCAGTTGGACACGCCATGGCCTCGATAGATTTGGTGACCAAGGTATTGAATATCATATACTTTCCGCACTGAGTGAATGAATTTGAGGATAGATGATGCATGCTATGTTTACTTAATCATTTATCACCTTAGGGTCGTCATGTGATGTATGTATCATCAATTCAGATATTTGAATACCACTAGTATTTTGATGTAGAATACACCTTCATTATTATCATATAGTAGAATATATATATATATATATATCTTTATATGTGTTGATTCTGCAGATGCAGGGGCAGGACGGGTATGATTCTCCATACCCTCTGTGCCATATACACTATTATGACTTTCACGATACTTTGAGATTTGTTATAACTCATACCACACTTTTGTCTGACCTAAGTTTTTATTTCCCTCTTATTACCTTGGGTGCTCATCGATGATGATGATGAGCAGGCCATGTGACAGGTACATGTATTAATAAGAGTTGCGCAGGTGGATTTGCAGGAGGCGAAGTTTTATTTAATTATACTTGTATTATTATTGTTTACTCCTCTATGCAGCATTGTGGAGTGTTGACAGTGTTATGTATGCTTATTAGAGATTGTTTATTAGTTGGGTTTATTTATCTTAAACCCAAATGCAAACATCAAGGTGAATGATTTTTAAATTATATGATATGTTTACAGTCAGTCCAAGAGAATATTCGTGTGTGTATCACCAACATCGCCTCATTCTTCATATTACTCAACAATAATACTCATAGTTAATATGAGTATAGAAGTAGGGCATTACATACCTTCGTCCAAGAATCCATTGCAGCCAAAGTTCAAGCAAAGTTGGTAGTAGTAGATTACATGTTTGCTAATAACCTCTTGATAAGTAAATCAATGTTGTAGGTGCCGGATGCCATCGTAGCGCATTGTCTACCAATGACTCACTATGAAGTTCCTCATTAAGAGAAGAAAATGAGGTATCCATAGTAATCGGCCGACCACCAGGAATTGATTTAGTATATCATTGCAACATGCAAAAAAGGTAGACCTCATTTTGTAGAAATAGCGAGATATGCTCATCGATGATCAACCTAAGAGAATGCGGAGTTGGCCAATATTCTCATCCATGTTGCGTCCGCCTATAGCATAGTGGCCCCTGAAGTAGGAACCACATCGACCACTATCCTTAAGAGAATGCATAAGCCACTTAAAACTTCCGTTCATGTTGGGGGTCAACAATACAAGACTGGTAAGGACCATTTTTCCTTGTTACGCTTAAACAAAATAAAGGAACTCACAAAATGGAAACAGTAGATCCTATTGTGAAGTTTTCCAATTTGAGACCACTCAAACACAAACCCCACACTGCGGAAGACGAGCAAGATCGTGATAGATGTACAAAAAAATTAATCAATATCCCAAATCCAACGCAATCAATCCAAATACCAATCGTAAACACAAGACAAGCAACATAAGGAGTAATAACGATAAAATAAATAACACGTTGATTTATAGTGGCTCCACTAACGCCATGTTAGTGTACGTCCACATGAGAGAGAGATTTTACTAAAATTAATGGGAACAGTGCATTTATTAATACCAATGAAATGAGTACTAGAGATTGTTTACAATGATCAATTTTCATAAATAAAAAAAATTATTTTTATGCAGAAAAGAATTGAAGAGTTAATAGAATTACCTAAACCATAATTAATGGAGGATAAAACCCTTGCTTAGAGATTAGAGATTAATTTGATCCATACCTCTTTCAAATTTGAAGATAGATTATATAGGTAGAGACTAAACTTTGGCCCAAATTTCCCCTTGAGCCTTCACAAATCAGCTTGCTAAGTCCACAACTGAAATAACATAGAAGCCGCCCACGACATCTAAGCCATATGGTCAGATGTCTGTCCCGAGGCTCAAGAAAACAATCCCTATAAGCTCAGACATCTGAACTCCCAACTTAGACATTTGACAGCGATTCTGTTTTAGCTCAGACTTCTGACCCAAAATTCAGATGTCTTGCATAAGCAGCCTGCTCAGACGTCTGAACCTCTTGGCCAGACCTCTGAGCTGAAGCACTAAAACCCACCTCACCATTTAACATTGAACTTCCTCCTACGAGCTCCGATTTATGAACCGACTTCTCCATTGCGAAGCTACTTCCAACCACTTCAATTCTACCATATAGTGTCACAAAATTCAACACTTTATCTTGACACCATATCCATCATCATCACCAGCACAGATGGTACCATACCCTCCTCTATCTCCAACAAAACAAGATTTAGCATTTTTTCCAATGAGCTCTAGCATGGTCACTGCCCATTGCATTCCATCAACCAGTCCAGGCAAAACCCCCCACCTGCGAATGAAGTGTTGAAGAGACCCAACTCCAAAACTGTCTCGCTAAAGGCAAAATTACTCGGGAGTATAACCAAGCACATACCTAGAAGATAGATTCAAATCTCTCTTACAGATACTCCTAATCCAAAACCAGGCTCCTATCTCACTCATGCCACCTCTTGGCACCTAGTACCTCTCCATGCGAGTTAAGTTCTAGCAATGCTCGAAATTCCCAATCGACAATGTCTTAGTGAACAGATCCGCCACATTATCCATTGTGTGTACTTTTCAAAGACACATTTTCTTATCTTCATCCATGAAACCAAAAATGACCCTTTCACCTCAATATGCTTGGTCCATGAGCTAAACGTACGCCAAATTCTCTGCTAAATGAATAGCAATTTGGCTATCACATTGAACATCGACTGTCATGTTCAAATTTTAATTCACACAACAATCGCTTCAAATAGAGTGCTTCTTTGCCACTTCCACCGCGGCTATCAACTCTGCATCTGTAGTGGATAAATCAATTATAGTTTGCAATCTCGACCTTCAACTTACGGCTGTACCACCAAGTGTAAAGACATATCTAAATGTTGATTTTCTACGGCCTCTACCATTGGGTAGCCTAAATCATAGTAACCAACCAACGTGCAATTAATCCCTTCACTACTGCCGAAAATAAGACCATGGGATGTTGTACCTCTCAAGTATCTCAAGATAAGCTTTATTACTTCCCAATGTGATTTCCCTGGGTTATCCATATACCAATTAACCATCCCACGGACATTTGCAACATCAGACCTTGTACACACCATGACATACATTAAACTTCTAACCACACTAACATATGACACATTTACCGTATAAGCCTTGTCTTTCTCTCCAATAGGTGATCTTTTAGTCGAAAGCTTTGCATACAATGGTAAAGGTGTGTTTGAGGCCATTGTATTTTCCATGATAAATCGACAAAGAAATTTTCTATTGTATTCCTTTTGAGTCAATTTCAACTCAAAACTCTTTCGATCCCTAGCATTTTCCATGCCCAAAATCTTCCTTGCTTCTTCGAAGGTCTTTCATCTCGAATTCCGCTTTCAATCTCAATTTGTTGATTTCTTCATTGTCCTTAAAAGCAATGAGCATAACATCCACACACAAGAAGAGTAAATACACCAAAAAATGATTTTCCAACCTCTTGAAATAGACACAAGCTTCCTTGATGCTTCTATCAATGCCACTTTCAAGCATAAAATGATTGAACCTCTTATACCATTTCCTAGGTCATTGCTTCAAACCATATAGTGATTTCTTTAACCTGCAAACTAAATTTGACTTATCATTTACACCAAAATATTCTGGTTGCTCCATATAAATGTCTTTATCTAAGTTACCATGCAAGAAGGCTGTTTTCACATCATGTTGCTCTAGCTCCAAGTCGTGAATAACAACTATAGGAAGTAATATCCAGATAGAAATATTGTGAATATCTCATCATACTCCTTTCTTTTCCTTTGTGCAAACCCCTTAGTCACTACCCTAGCTTTGTATCTTCCATCATCCTTCACCTTGTATATCCATTTGCGTATAATATCATGGTTTCCTTTAATAAGTGAAACCAACTAAAAAGTTTGGTTCTTCATTAACGATTGCATCTCTTCCTCTATGGCACAAATCAACTTTGAACTATCACTCAAACCCATAAGGTCATCAAGGTTCATCGGCTCATCTTGGACTACATAAAGAGCATAGTTCAAATTATTACTAAAGCTAAGATAGTTTCAATTAACGTATCTTTCGGATGGTCTTATAGCATGTCGACCAACCTAAGTAGCAATACCATCACGCAGTCTTCCTTCAACTCCACCTTGAACTGAATCTTCTCTAGAATCATGCACATCACTAACACTACTAGAGAATACTATGGACCATGTGATGTTCCATAAACTGCATTCTCTCCATAATCATCTTCAACTACTCCGCTCTCTCTACCCCTTGGAAAAAATGTGGGAATGTCTTCTTTCTCCTTTGATTCACCTTTACCCAAAATCAGAACATCTGATGAGCCCTCATTCTCATTGAACATGGCCAACTCATCAAAAGTAAAATGATGATAATTCAATACCTTCATGATTTCTGGATTCCAAATCCTATAGCCTTTAACTCTGTTAGTATAACCAAGAAAAATCCCCTTGAAATCTCTAGGAACAAGCTTATCATTCCCTGGATAATGCTCATAAACTGGAATTCAATACACATGAAGATAGCTCAAGTCAATGCTCTTTCCCTTTCACACTTCCTCCAATTTTTTTATCAATAGATGAGCATAGAATTCGATTCGTAATATGCACTACGATTGACAAAGCTTCGATCCAAAATCTCATAGACAAACCCGATGTCAATCTCAAGCGGCGAGTTTTCTCTAGTAGAGTATGGTTTATCCTCTCCGTAACCCCATTTGATTGCGGATATCCCGGTAAAGTAAAATCCCTCCAGATACAAAGATGCTTGCAATAATCCAAGAACTCTCCAAAAACATACTCCTCGCCATTGTCAGACCTTAGAACCTTCAAAAACTTACCACTCTCATTCTCAATAATAGCCTTCCATGCTTTAAAGTTTGTAAATGCCTCCGACTTGGCCTTCGTTACATACACCTAAACTTTCCTAGAAAAGCCATCTATGAAGGAAATATAATATCTTCTCCACCTAAAGAAGCTACCGGTGCCATCCCTCAAACATCCATGTGCACATACTCAAGAATATATCTTGAATCATTCTTCCATTAACTGAATGATACTCTATTTTGCTTCCCCATGACATATTCCTCGCAAAACTCTAACCTATTGAAACTCTCTCCATCAATCATCTCTTTTTTCTAAAGAATGTCCAAACTCTTCTCCGAGACATGATTCACCTTCAATTCCCCACCATGAAGAAAATAAACACCAATGGCTCTAGCACCTCTTATTGCCACAAGCGCACACTCAGAAACTTGCAAGCTATCAATTTCAATATCGATCTTACATCCCAAAGAATTCAGCTACCCAAAAGAGATAAGGGACTGCCTAATTCCCAGAACAAAGTGCACATTAGTGAGAGCACGAACCACTCCAAATATCCTAATTTGCACGAAACCAATGCCTTTAGACTTACAAATAACACCATTTCTCATAACAATTGCATTCCCTTCCTTGTCAACATACAAAGAAAAACAATTCCTATTTTGGTGCCATATCACAGATGCCTCTTATTGATCATCCATCTGTTACTCGAAACATCCGATGTTATCGTCGTCAAAACATCCATTTCTTCCTCACAAACAACACTCTCCACCATAACCAGTGAAGATGCTACTTCTTTCTTTGCCTTCTCCTTGTCCGAAAAATCATTCTTCCAATGACCAGGCTTCTTAAAAATATAGCACTTGCCTTTCCTTTCCTTCTACTTTCCTTTCCAACCGGGATTCCTGGACTTGAAACGCCCCTGATTCTCCTTCTTCACATATCTTTCCTTCTATAAAATAACCCTTGACTATTACCGGCACTACTACTTTTCAGACTCAACTCCTTCATTTGACCCAACGACTCCTCATTAAGAAGACCCGTCTTGACATCTCCCAACGTCAATGTATCATGACTATAGATCAAACTATTTAAGAAACCTGTATAAAGGTCCATTAACGAAAAACATGTTTTTTTGGAGGAAAGAAATAAAGAGTTAATAGGAAATAAAGAAATAAAGGTCCATCAACGAAATGTACAAGAGATTGATTACAATGGTCACTTTTCATAAAGAAAAACATGTTTTTGTGGAGAAAAGAAACAAAGAATTAATAGGATTGCTTAAGCCCTGATTAATGGAGGATAAAGCCTTTTCTTGGAGATTAGAGATTAATTTAATCCACACATCTTTCAAATATGAAGATAGTTTATATAGGGAGAGAATAATCTTTTGCAGTATCCCAAATTTCCCCTTGAACCTTCAAAAATAAGCCTGCTAACTCCACAATCTAAAATAACATAGAAGTCGCCTCAGACATCTGAGCTATATGGTTAGACGTTTGTCCCAAGGCTCGAGAAAACAATCCCTGTAATCTTAGATGTCTGAACACCCACCTCAGAGTTTGGAAACCATTATGTTTTAGCTCAGATATCTGACCCAGAATTAAGATATTTGTTGCAACCCTCTGGTTGCATAAGCAGGCTGCTCAAACGTTTGACCCTCTTGCTCGGACATCTGAGCTGAAGCGTTGAAACCCATTTCACCATTTTAGTTGCAACTTCCTCCGATGAGATCCAATTTACGAACCATCTTCTCTATTGTGAAGCTACTTCTAGCCACTTTAATTCTACCATATAGTATCGCAAAATTTAATATACTCATCCCCATTGGTAAGCGGGAGAAGAAGATACAATGACCTCATCCCTTTCAATGTTGTCGTACTCATCTGTGATAGCAGAGAGTAACCAAGGCTCCAAATTTTCGGCATAGATGTCCATCTCGGTAGAGGACTTCATTAAGCGCATGGTGTCTGCCTTTGATTAATGTGATTTGGAGATAAACATAAAGAAAATAATGATGACTCACTCAACTCCATATGGGAGATAAAACCTTAGTCATGGTCTAAAAACACCACTTCAACCTACAACGTTAGATAAAGAAGACCCAAAGTTATAGGCTAACATAAGGTTGAAACTGTAAGTAAGGGATGAGCTGATTCACTTCTAAAATTGAAGAAAATGCATATTTTCCTGAGGACATACTGATATGACAACCATAAACACCTCAATCATTTGTTATGCCCTTAAATTCAACCCTAAAGCTCACCTCGTTTTCCTAAAAGGATGACCTCCCAATTTTGAAAAATACAGAGCATTGAAAAAGCAAATGGAAAAGCACCTTGTTGGTTGTTTCAATCATCACGCAGATACCTAGTCTAAGATGCCAACCCCATGTTAGTTCACAAACCAAATGAAACCTAGAGGAGATGCATTGACGTTCCCAACCTTAACTATTTTTTTTCAAATGATATTTTCATATTATTTTACATCTATTAGTTTGTGGATGCAAATAGCAGGAACAAGCTTCTTACATGCATGGGAAATTACATCAGGCATATTCAAATTGTCACGCACCATTCGGATCAAGAGCACACATTCCTCATCATGAACATGTGGTTGTACTACTACAGAATCATGTGTTTTAGACTCCATTATGTGTACACACTAGACATTAAGCTATTTGCAAAGAAAATGGGCACAGTCGAAGGAATTCCATGTAAGTGATATATTACTAAAGTCTAAGAAGGCCGGGGGGGGGGGGGGTCATACATGAAACCTTGCTAAAACCATTAACATCCTTGATTGATATAATGTGAAGATTAAACGCAAATAATTGTTCATCTGTTGTCTAATCTAGGTGATTCCTTGGTTATGTGGTCGGGGAAAAGGGAACCTAGGCAAACCCCAATAAATTTAGGCAATCCAAGATAAACAAATCTCGTGCACTACCAAGCAAATATTAGGCCTTAGTCACATATTTAAAAAACATTAATTTATTGACTTAAATGTTTGATTAACTAACATATTTTATAATTCTAAAATTTTATTTTATTCGTTTTAAATAACTTAAGATAAATATTAATTATAAATTTTATATTTATATATAGATACATATGTATATATACATTTTTAATTGATATTATAAATAACTATTTTATTCAGTATAAAATAATTTTTAATAAATGATTAGTAAATTTGAAAATATTTATGTTATAATTTACCTTAAACAATTTAAGATCATTATATATATAACAACAACGTTTATAGTTATATTTTGAGACACACACACATACACACATACACACACACACATATATATATATATACACACACACACATTCATTTTTCAAACATTAACTTTGAACCAATTATTTATTTGGTTCATTAAGCTATTGAACAATTCTAAAAATATTAACTTATTTTCAGTTTTTTGAAATATTTTTTTATCCTTTATAAAATTATTTTATATTTAAAATTATTTTTTAAATATGTTTATTTTTTAATCAAACTGAATTTTGAAAACTAGCTAAGACCCAAATCATTTTTTGCCTTTTACCATTGGACCTACCATTTGGACTTAACCATTGAGTCGGACTAGTAGTTAAAGAGTCAGTGTACTTTATAGTTGAACTCCAGGCCTTGACATTCCTATTTTAAGCATTCAAATGATAGGTAGGCTTTATTAATTAAATTAAAGTGACTAACTTAGACCACATATACTACTTGGTGTAACAACTCAAAAATTTTAACATTTTAAATTTTACATTCATATAGTTAATTGAAATTTAATTTAAATTTTAAAACTAGACATTTGGAAATACATCTAATTAAACGTAGTAGAGGAATAAATTTCATAGTAAACTATGTAAATTTCATTCTATTTGCAAAATTTAGTAAATACTGAAAATCGTAGAAAAATAAAGGTGGGCAGCCCAAATCCTTCTTTTTTTTAGAATACCAGATTTTTTTCCAAAAATAATGCTATTTTTCTTTTCGTCAAAATCTGATTTCATTTGTTTAGAATTCCATTTTACATTACCAAACATGCTAAATGGACCATGTTTATTTGGTGTATCTCGATCTGTATCTCATCCGTATTCTTGAGAAAGTGTACTAATAATTGTATTAGCATGCATTTAGATTCATATATCATTTTAAAATGAAAAAGTTAATCAATTTATAGAGTGTAATGCTAGCCACGACTAAAAATCCACATCGTTCTCCTCCCTTACCTTCCTTACTACTTCTAATCCCCTTTGTAACATGTGCGCCATCTCACACGAATCCGCCTATGTTCGCCTTTCCACCCACTTCTATGCGCCTTAGATCTAAAACCCGCGAGAGACCCAAACCCGCGAGTGCTTTTTCCCAGATCGTACATTGCTTACAATAGTGGTGCAGAAGGGGTTCTTCTATAAGGACATCGACTCTATTTTTCCTTGTCAGTGTTCTCTTGCCTTTTAATGCTACCATCGTCAATTATTTTATCCTTCTTTGATCCATGTTTTGGGCCTTCCCCAATCATGACAGATGATATGTATCGATTATGTAGTCGATTGAGGAAGTTTTGCCACTGGTCATTGTGTTTAGGCATGCTCTGACCAAAGGTACACTTTTGTTTAGACCAAGCAAAACATGAGTGCAAATACGCCTATCTTTTTACTTATCTTGGCGTTAGAACATAACTGCAAAATTTTCTTTTAGTGGTGAGTCCATCTTCAACGTTGTCGCATGTACGAATTTGGTGAGTGCGCATGTTCGGTTGTTATGTTCATGTTCTCTATCCATGAAAGATGAGATTATTCACCCATAACCAATTTCTGTTTACAGGTTTATCTATATCATATTAAATGTTATAATTATTCATGCATGAACTATTATCGAAAATCCTATAATGGCGGTTACTATTTGAATGAATTAAAACTTGATTGATTCATGTTTAGATGATGAGATTGTTGTGAATGTTCGTTTATTTAACTCGTTCATTTACTTTTGTACCGTCCCTGTTATCATGCAAATTGCCTGATATGAAATCAATATGAGTTGAAATGATACCTACCTGAATGACTGTATGAATTTAGAAATTTAAACAGTATTTATATGGGTAGAGGTTGTAATGATAAATACCAGAAGATTGAATTCAAACAGATTAAAATAATACATATCCATATCTTTTGACCATATGATAGAAATTTATATATGACCAACATTGGTCAAATAAAATTATTTTCCAAATATATAATTATATTTTGATTTAAACAAAACTAATTTAGAAATTCAATTTGTATTTTTAGTTTAAATTTATGTTGAAATGTGTAAACTTGAATTTGTGAATTAAAAACTTAACTAATTAACGAATGGTTTAAATTCAAATTTAGATTAAATTTGTTGTTAAACATTAAATTATAAATTTAGTTTCTGATTTTAAGATTTAAGTTGAAATTTAAAATAAATTGAATGAAAAAAAATTGATTTAAATTTAAAGATTTAAATTGATCAAGTTTTAACGGTTTTATCGATTTAATGATAAATTTTAAAATTTGAAGATTTCAATTTAAGTACTATATTTGAAATTTGAACTTTAAATTCTATTTTAAACCCATGGAATGAAATAAAATATTATTTTAAGTCTCATAACCCGAATTGAAGTAATGATTTAAAATTTGAGTTTAAGTTGTAAACTAATTTAGACACCGCGTTAAATTAGAAACTATACAGTTTTAAGTTTAATTAATTTGAATTGAAATCTGAAAACAAAATTTATGTTAAGTCGAAATCTTAAAATGAGGATATTTGGTTTGGATTTGATTATTATTTTAATTTTATTTTATATTAAACTATTTTATTTAAATCAGTTTCTCTTTTGCATTTTGTTTTCATAAATAAAGAATATATTTTACAACTATTTTAATAAAACCATTCTATAAATTTTATCTAACTATTATATATATTTATAACTAGTTTAATTAAAATATTTTTTAAATTTAATTATTATACTTATTTTATAACTATTTAAATTTTATATTATGCTTAACTATTTTAAAATAGAAGCATATTTCCAATTTAAGCAATTAAGCCGAAACTATTGAATATAAGATTCAATTGAATAACAATATTATTGACATGGAATCTAAAATCAAATGTGAAGTTTGATAATGAGTTGGTTTATAAATACGAAATTTGAAATTTGAAACGATATCGAATAATTGAACCTATTTAACAAATTGATAAATAGAATCAGTACATGAAGTTAATTGATTTATGATATTGAAATATGATATTACAAATGCGAACCCGTGCTTCGCATATGGGATCATCGAAGTAATTGTGTGAAAAATTAATTTAGAAATAGCCTGAAAGCACTTTAAGGAATCAATTTTTCGCTTTTAGCAGTGTTAAACTTTGAGCATCATCGTATCATTGTACATGAAGTTTTTTGTGTTAGTGACTATAATAGTTTTTTTGGCAAGACCAACCGGTTTCGATAGTATTCTGTAACACATTATTATTATAAAAAATAATAAATACAGTGAGTAAATGTGATATACAACGTGCATATCAGCTAAACAAAACACAAAATTAACCGAGTTCCATGCAGGGAAGATAACATGCTAGAATATACAACTTATAAAAGCAAACATGACATAGCCAATAGGCTTACATAACACTAACAATAACATGCTTAGGATCCCATCTGTAGATGTAGAGCTACACGAGCCTGACTATTAATCATTTTCAAAGAGGTGGCCTTCAACAAGACATTCTTTTTGCTTCAAGTAACATATCTAGGGTGAGAAGAAGACAATGTAGAGCTAGCAGGAACTTCATTACCTTCAACAATCATTGGCGGATGAGCTTTGTAGGCGGCATAAGGGACCACGTACGCATAAGGGTGTGTTGATTTTTTTTTAGTTTTTTTCTTGTTCAAGAAGCTGGGAAAAACTTTGATAGTACACATTGGCTTACTTAGCTTTTCAAAGATATGACTTTTGCTTAAAGTCGAGGGAGGCTCAACTTCTAAATTTACTTTGTTCAGGGGAGATTGGATATTCAAGAAACCTAGTTTGAAGGAAAATGCAATAGAAATAGGGGACTTACTTGAGAGGAAGTTTACATTAGCTAGAAGAGAAGGAGAAATACTAAAAGCATATTTTGTTGTTCAACCAATATCTTCCCAGCACTAACACTAAGTGTTTCAGATAGATCACCAACACAATCTCCAGCAATACCATTACTATACCACTGCAGCTGGCATCCAGTTCAGGTTGTTTCTCGCTGCTGACTACTGATTTGACAGATAATGCTTGAGTTTATAGATCATCAATCATTCGAATTTCTTTATCCTCAAAATCATGATTCATCACATTCCGCAAGGGAACTAAATTTGTTACCATTGAGACATTTCATGCCAAAACCAACAGGAATTTGTTTCCTAACAGTTTCATTATCCAAACCAAAATCTATAAATTTGCAAAGAAAACTGGGAACCACTGATTTCTTATTTAAAACTTTCCTTCACAAGAAACATTTCTTTGGTTGATTGTCGATCAAGAATTTCTCATTAGCAACATGCTTCTCACTTGCTTGATTGACTTTCATGCGGTCGTCCTTATCCTTTTCTTCATTAAAGATTGGGTTATCGACTTCCTTAACAGCACTCAAGCTCACAATAATCGAGAAAACAACCTTTATGTGACCAAAAGATTTATACCTTTCACATATCTTCGGCTTCCAAAGATAACGCACAAACACATACTGCTTTGTTCCATCCATGAGCTTGACCGAAAACTCAGAGCGTAACATCGAATCAGGACTAACTACTACCATACATTTTGAATACTCTAACCTTTGTATTTTTTTCCGTAAACATGTCTATACAAAGGAAATTTCCAATCGTAGAAGCTAACAAATAAATACAAAGTCTCATCCGAGGAAACATCAAGATGTTGGTTAGTTTGATCCATACTGGAACCCTCTTTATACTATTGTTACCAATGTCATCCTTCCAGGGTTATACTATTGGGAAACAATGGCTGAGTCACGTACTTAGTCTATTTCTTGAAGACAACTCGGCAATCTGGTCACTGGTGCAAATCAGTTCGTACTTTCGCCGCCTCCTCTAAGATAAAATAGCCTCTGAAAAGAATAACTAATTTGCTTGCACAACAAATCATTGCAGATTTGCACTTTCGAATATTAAAAAAAACTGCTCTTTTTTTAATGGCGAAGTTAAGAAAAAGCTGTTCAGATATGTGTTCTCGTCTACAACTGAGGATAATATATAAACGGGTATTAAGGCTGAACGAAAATACTGGGCAGTGAGAGAAAATTGGATCAACTGAAGTAACGGGTCAAGAGTTTACCACTTCATATAAAAGGTCGGCTCAGAAATATTTACCATAAAAAATGGTTTGAAAAAGGCAAGGTTTTCTGGTCCAAAAATATAAGTGTCTACACCACAAAGCCAAAGCCCAAAGCCGAGCCCGAACTGAACCAGACCAGACCGGTCCGGACCTGGCCGGGTCGAGTCGAGTTGAGTCGGTCTGTCACGCACGCGTGTGGTGGTCATGGTGCATGGTCTACCTCCTCACAACAAAACATGTATTGGGAGCCCTAAGGCCCCAACATGACTTCTTAGAAACAAGTATAAATACTTGCTTCTTTCGTACAGTCCCATGATGTGGGACTATTCACATATTGGAGCCATTCATAAACTTATTCAACATTTTTAATAATTCACCAAATGTTTATAAAAACATTTCTAACTTTCCCCCACTTGATTTTTAAAAAATATTTTCAAGCAGTTTCTAAAAAAAACTCATAAGATTGTGCATAAATAAAGATGTCATCCGACTTGAACCTTTGCATAGTGAATAAGATTCAGTTTTTACTAGAGTGATAAGTAGTCTTGAACTCTATTCCTAACATCAAACAACACACAACCTTTTCTATAGTGCAATCAAATATGCCCATACATTTATGGGCATGCACGTCTATCCCAGTTTTGTAACACCCCACCTCCGCTAGGGTCACTCTTGCAAGGACACTAGCTTTGGAGGGGCGTTAAACAAGGTAACATGCATGCAGATATCACAAGACAGAACATATAAGTAAAAATAGAGTAAATAAAGCAGCGGATAAAACTAGCATTTCAAAACCATAGTCCAGTTACATCAAAATACTCGTTCATTATTTTCCCATAAAACAAAGTCTAGAACATAAACTGAAAACTGAAAAAGAAACATAAAGTAACTATCCCCAAAGTAGCATAAGGCCATAGCATGCTCAAACCATACGTGAGCTATCCAGAAAAGCAACAAAAGATCCAGCTAAGTAACAGTGTTCCCACCCTGCAAACCTGGGGGGGGGGGGAAACGGAAGAAAAGAGGCGAAAGAAAACGGGTCAGTCAAAAAAAAACTGGTAAGTCCTATCTACTATTAGTATAAAAACTAATAAAGTTAACTGAACATGTAAAACAGAGATGAGATGTAGGGTGATAACTGGTATGATGAAAGGTTAACAAGATAGATCAAGTTTGGCATCGCATATACAAGGTTAAGTTGCACCGGGGGTGTACTAGTATTCCAATCCATGTCAAGTATAAGAAATGATCCCTTGGCCCAAATCTGGCCCACATCATGGAATGAACTAAATCCAGGTCCAACTACTCGGTCTAGTCGATCGACTCCCTATAAGCTTAACTCGTCAAGTGTCGGTGTCATACGGCCCAATCACGAAGTGTAGTCAAACTGTGCTAGGTCCACCTTAGGGTGTATCAAGCCCTAGGGTGCCGACCACGGACACAGATCAAGCACGCACAGTCTAAACCTACAGGTGCCCGTGTCTGCTTTTTCAACTCCGGACCATGTGCACGACCATGGTCCGCCTGAACCTACACTGGCGCACCTACTCAGCCGTCGTTTTAGTCGCTTACATGTCAACCCAGTAATCGTGCCCCACCCTAGCCTAGTCCCTAGGGTATCATGATACAAGCAAGAGGGTTACTGGTGAAAAGGACCACGTAACTAGGGTTTCTAGTGGGTTAAATGTGGTTAACCCTACACAATCAAGTATCAAATTGGTTAATTGTACCCAAGGTTCATGACTTAACCGCGTCAACCCATCATGTTTAATTGGTTAAGTATTCAAGTGGTCCATGACTTAACCCTATCATGTGGGATTGATTATTTTAATGCATCCAACCTCTCACATTAGACTTTGTTGTGGTTACTAGTTAAGCCGGGTGGGTCCGGGTAGCTTTACACCACAACTTGGTCTAACCTCGGGTTTCTAGTGCAACATGACCAACTACTCACATTGGATCCTATTGCTTGTAGCCACTAGTTAAGCCGGTCGGTTCTGGGTAGATTTACGCTACAAACTCAACCCAACCTCGAGTTGGCCACACTCATATTTTCTAAGTGTCATGTCCACCATTATGTTTACAAACACAATCACAAGTCAATGTTCATGACATATTTTAAAATCATGTTTCATGTCATTAATATCACCCAACCCAACGTATTCCCATCGCATGTACGTTTCGCATAACATAATATAGATCAAAAGGGGGAACTTGGCAAAAGCATGACAAAAAGGGGCATAAGGTAATAAGGTTGGCCACAAGTTAATCATGGTGGCATATGAGGCATAACTAGGTTCATAAGCTTGCATATTACATCATAGGCCTCAAAACATGCATAATATCTACTTATGCAAATAGGTAAAACATGATTATGAACGACATAGAATGATGGCTAAAAGTTCGCATATAGCATTATATGCAAGTTATCATAAAGGTTATAAGAGTTCTCATGTTGTATAAGGCAACATTTGAACATAAAGGTTATAGCTTTTAGCCCACAAGGTCATGGTGATATGCATAGAATATATTCATGCATAACATGATAAGATCATAGGTTTACAAACATGCATAAAATATATTCATGCGTAACATGATAAGATCAAAGCATATATCATACTTAGGCCCCAAACTCAACTTGCAACATATCACATTTAACTTCATAGTTAGAATCTAAGAGTAGTATAGGGCTTACAATGAGCGGTTATGCGATCTAGATCAATATATATAAAGATTGAGACGAAGCCACAAGCAAAATCCGCAAAGAAAATAATAAGCTCCACTTAAACGCCTTGAAACAAGAAGTAATAACCCTAAAGACAAAGAAAAGAGGCTCTTTTACTTAAGAAAGATGGCTCTTTTATGGCATAGATTGATTAGAGACACTCATGCTCTCATGAAGAAGGTGGAGGCCATGATTGAGAAACATTTTGACATAGTTTAGTTGTAGGAATGATTAATGAGGGTTTAGGCTAGGTCTAGCGGCCTTTTTATAGGTGATTAGGTTAGTTTAGACCATAGGATTAACCCTAAAACACATCAAGTCCGTCAAATCTCATCAGAAGCTTCTAGAGCAGACTCAACACGTCACAAATGGTGCACCAGAAAAACTGGTCCGACCAGGGGGGTCGACCCCTGGGTCGACATGGGTGTCGACCCCTGGGTCGACATGGGTGTCGACCCATTGGGGGGGTCGACACTGGTGTCGGCCCCTGTGTCGACCCTGCCTGGGGCGGGAAAATTCCAGCCCATTCTGCCTTGGTTGAAATTTAAATCTGAATTCGAATTTGAACTGTTTTCGGGCTTGGAATTTTCTGAAAACTTCATTGGGCCATAACTTGGTCATACGGACTCCGTTTTTCGAAAACTCGGACTCTATTTCGCGTATTTTTCCGAGACGAACGCAGTGGCACAGCCCGTTTCCCTTGATTCAGATTTTACAATTTAATTCTGCCTTGATTTACATTATAACATGTTACTAAAAATACGGGTTGTTACATTCTCCCCTCCTTAAAGGATTTCGTCCCCGAAATCCCCAAGTTAGGAAGAACGTATCCTACCATCCATCATCCATCTACTCAACACATTATCCACGTGCAGTCATTGTCCTTAAAGGATTCTAAATGTTGTATGATCATATGCAAAGGTGTGTGTATATGTACTTATCTAATGCAAATATCAGGCGGTTACTGATTCAGTAAACCCCCTTAATGCAAAACATGTTAGTGAAATGAGTCCATATGTATGCAAATTCCTAACATAATTTATAATCTCTACATGAGTGCACATAACATTCATCCATATGCAACATCCACGTGATAGCATAACAAGTTTCATCCATGAATAAGTATAAGCACTCATGCATATGCAACATGAAAGTGTGTGAGCCGATCTTAGTGCCTAATGTGTATCATGCATCCACGAGTATCCACGTGCAAACACTTGCAACCACTTGCAACCATTAAGCATAACATGTTCCAAATACATGTTTCATCCAAAGGGTTTCTACCTAAGGTTCTCATGACAAGGTTAACGAGATAACAAGATAAACAGGATAAACACGGATAGCAAAACGAAAGATATGCTACTTAGGAGAGGAAATTGATAAGGTACCCTCAAAAAGGAATGGATAAAGCCCACGCATCTTCTTCTCGGTTTCCCAAGTTGCATCTTCATCGGCTTCACTCCACTGAACTTTCACCAATTTGACTTCCCGATTCCATAGCTTCTTGATCTCTGTTTCCAAAATACGAATCGGAGCTCTTCTCAAGGTTGCCTCCTTCTCAACTTCCACGTCTTCAAGAATGCTTGGTTCAACCACTTCAACGGACTCATGAAGGCACTTTCGGAGATGCGAGACATGAAATACATTATGTACTCCGGCTAGCTTCTCGGGCAATTCCACCTTATAGGCCATCTTTCCAATTCTCTCTACGATAGGGAAGGGTCCTACGAACCTTGGTGCCAGCTTCCCAACTGCTCCAAAACATACCACATACGCAAAGGAGAAACCTTCACGAAAACCATGTCTCCTACTTCGAATTCCAAATCTGCCCTTCGCTTGTCAGCATATGATTTCTGTCTATCTTGGGCTGCTTTCATCCGTCTTCTCACCAATTCAAATTTCTCGGATGTGTCCCGTATCATATCGGGCCCAAGTATAAGCCTATTTGTTGTCTCCCACCAACAAGATGGTGACCTACACGGCCTCCCATACAAAGCTTCAAATGGTGCCATCCCTATGCTGGCTTGATAGCTATTATTATAAGCAAACTATACAAGAGGAAGGTGGTCTTCCCAAGTACCACCAAAGTCAAGAACACAAAGACTCAAAAGATCTTCAAGCACTCTATTCACCCTTTCGGTTTGGCCATCCATCTGGGGGTGATAGGCTGTACTCAGATTCAATCGCGTACCCATCGCTTCTTGCAAACTATTCCAGAACTGGCTAGAGAAAATTGGGTCACGATCGCTAACTATGCTAGAAGGAACTCCATGCAGCCGCACTATCTCTCGAAGATAAATAGAAGCTAGCCATGATGCGGTCCTCTTGCTCTTTACTGGGATGAAGTGAGCACTCTTCATAAGTCTGTCAACTATGACCCATATGCTCGTGTTTCCTTTCCTTGACCTAGGCAATCCATCCACAGAATCCATAGAAATACTCTCCCACTTCCATTGCGGGACCTCTAATGGATGTAATAGCCCACCTGGTTTCTTTGACTCGGCTTTCACTTGTTGGCACACCATGCACTTTGAAACATACTCTGCCACATCTTTCTTCATTCCGGCCCAAAAGAAAATGCGCTTCATATCCCTATACATCTTATCTCCTCCAGGATGTATAGTCATCTTCGAGTGATGTGCTTCTTCAAGAACTTTATGCACCAAGTCTCCTACTTGTGGAACGCATAGCCTTCCATCACGCCTTAGCCATCAATTATCATCAATAGTATATCTAGCAAGGTGACTAGACGTCTCACCACGAATCAACTTGTCCATAACTTCGACTATCTGTGGATCTTCCTTCTGCGAAGCCCCAACCTGATCGAGAAGTGTAGGTCTAAGCTCAAGGGATGCTAATGAACCCGTCATTGACTCAACAGCCGTCGTGAAATCAAAGGTTGCCAAGAACTCTAAGTTCTTCATCTCAATAAACAAGGGACTCAAAGTCAACCTCCTTCTGCTTAGTGCGTCTGCCACAACATTACCCTTGCCAGGGGTATAAGCTATCTCGAAGTCATATGATGCCAAGAATTCCATCCACCTTTGCTGCCTTAAATTCAGATCTTTCTGCGAGAAGAGGTACTTGAGTGACTTGTGATCAGTATACAACTCGAACCTTTCTCCTAGAAGATAGTGGCGCTAGGATTTGAGTGCAAAGACGATCGCCGCTAACTCCAAATCATGAGTGGGATAGTTCTTCTCATGAACTTTAAGTTGCCTACCCCCATAACATATCACTCTTCCCTCTTGCATCAGAACAGCTCCTAACCCTATACCACATGCATCGGTGTATACGGTAAACATCTTACCGCCATCGGGTAATGCCAAAACTGGAGCTGTGGTAAGGGCTCTCTTGAGCCTTTGAAAAGCAAGCTCACACTCCAAGTCCCATGAAAAGAATAAGTTCTTCTTTGTTAACTTAGTAAGAGGGGCCGAAATCTTAGCGAAGTCCTTGATGAACTTCCTATAGTAGCCCGCCAGACCGAGAAAGCTTCTTACTTCGGTTGCATTCCTAGGAGTCTTCCAGTCTTGAACCACAACCACTTTCGCGGGATCCACCGCTATGCCTTGCTTAGAAACTACATGTCCAAGAAACCGAACTTCCCTTCTCCAGAAATGAGATTTGGAGAACTTGGCTTTCAACTAATGCGCTCTAAGCGTATCCATCACTTCCTTGAGATGTCTGGCATGTTCTTCCTCATCCTTTGAGAAGATCAGAATATCATCCACGAAGACAACCACAAACTTGTTGAGGAACTCCCTGAACACCCTACTCATCAAATCTACGAAGTAGGCGGGTGCATTAGTCAAACCGAATGGCATGACAAGCCATTCAAAGAATCCATCTGGAGTCCTAAACGCAGTCTTATCGATACTATCCTCAGCTACTCTAAGCTGATGGAATCCGGTGGCTAGATCGAGCTGAGAGAAAACAGAAGCACCAACAAGTTGGTCAAAGAGATCATCAATCCTCGGTAACGGGTGCCTATTCTTCTTTGTCAGCTTGTTCAATTCTCGATAATCAACACATAGACGAAGCGAACCACCTGCCTTAGTAGCGAATACCACCGGAGCACCCCATTCAGAAATGCTTCGCCTAATAAAAATTTTCTCAAGCAGCTCCTTGATTTGCTTACTGAGCTCCCTTCTTTCACGTGGGGCCATGTGCCTAACGGGCAATGAAACTGGCTTGGCATTGTCGACTAGATAAATGCGGAAATCTATCTCTCGTTTAGGGGTTAACCCCTTAACTTCTTCAAAGACATCAGGATAGTCTCGGACCACCCTTACAGATTGCAGATCATCGATGGACGAGTCAAGAGATTCAAGATAACATAACATGACGGGACTTCTAGGGTTACAAGAAATTTCTAGGGTATTACCGAGGCGAGTCATGAGCCTCACCACCCTATGTTCACAATCGAGAATGGCTCCATAACTGGACAACCAATCCATGCCCAAGATCAACCCGTATCCCGTGAACCCGAGAACATAAGCATTACACATGAATTCTACGGTCAAGATAGAAATCTTCAAATCCACACAAATCATAGATAGATGGGCGGAACCCCCAATTGGATTTGAAACACAAACGGGATCCTCAACTAGACTAGTACTTAGGTGCAAACTTTCAACAATGTCAGAAGAGATAAAACTATGCGATGCGCCAGAATCAAATAAGGTGCGAACAGGATAATTAGAAATATAAACAAGACTTTCTACAGAAATACTACCTCGGTCCTGAACTGGAGCAGCATTGAGAGCATGCACTTGCCCTCCAGAAGGTCCTGCACGCTGATTCTGCCCTTGCCCTTGTCCTTGCTTCTTGGGGCAATCCTTGCTAAAATGTCCAGTCTCTCCACAATGAAAGCATTCGCCCCGCTTCCTCTTCTTCTTTCTGCAATCCTTGGCAATGTGCCCAACAATCCCACAGAAGTTGCATTTTCTTGGGTCCTTCGCCTTGGCCTTGTTGCCCTTGTTGTTCTTGTTGTTTTGATTGCTCTGATTTCCTCCCCACTTGGAGTCTGTCTTCTTGGCTTGCGTCTCATTAGCCTTGACTTCCTTCTTGCCATTCTTATCGTCTCCTTGAAGCAATGCCATGTCTACTAGACCTTCGAAAGTGGCCCCCATGGGTATATGAGATAGGGCTAAACCTTGTAATGGCTCATTCAACCCCCGTGCAAAGCGTAAAGCCTTCTTCTGGGGAGTATTAACCATGTCCAAACCGAATCGTGCAAGCTGGTTAAACTGATTCACATATTCCCTCACTGTCATGTCCCCTTGCTTCAAAGATATAAACTTCTCTAATTGCAGATTCGCCTCAGCTTATGATAGTAACTTAAGCCCAAACCTCGTCCTAAAGTCGGCCCAAGTCTCTATAGGCCTCGTAGCATTGGTGACCTCCCACCAATAAGCAGCTTCTTCTTTTAATAGCCATGCTGCCAATAAAATCTTTCTATGGTCTTCCACATCAAAGATAGCGAAGAGATCCTCAGTTTCCTTCAACCAATTTCGTGCCTCCACAAAAGTTTCCGTCCCAATGAAATTCTTGCCACCCATCGCCTTAAAGTCTTTGCAAATCTTAGCGAAATCTGCTTGTGGATTCTGAGGAGGAGGAGGAGGAACCTCAGTTACGGTGGGGGTGGTTGCTGGGCCCACATTGTTGGCCCTAGCTTCCAAGTACCTCCGGAACCATCTGGGAATGGTCACTCCCTCGGGAAGGTTAAGATCGGCCATACTGAAAAAGAAAAAGATAGATTTAGAACAAGGAAACGAAGGATAGTGCTAATGGCTTTTAGGGAATAGCCTTTTAAAATAACTAGACTTTTCTTGGAAAAAACTTAATTGGTTTTGAAAAATAGTTTTTCAAAAGGTAAGTTTTAAAAACCTTTTGCCCAAGTCTTGTAAACCTTTGCTTTGATACCAAATGTAACACCCCACCTCCGCTAGGGTCACTCTTGCAAGGACACTAGCTTTGGAGGGGCGTTAAACAAGGTAACATGCATGCAGATATCACAAGACAGAACATATAAGTAAAAACAGAGTAAATAAAGCAGCGGATAAAACTAGCATTTCAAAACCATAGTCAAGTTACATCAAAATACTCGTTCATTATTTTCCCATAAAACAAAGTCTAAAACATAAACTGAAAACTGAAAAAGAAACATAAAGTAACTATCCCCAAAGTAGCATAAGGCCATAGCATGCTCAAACCATACGTGAGCTATCCAGAAAAGCAGCAAAAGATCCAGCTAAGTAACAGTGTTCCCACCCTGCAAACCTGGGGGGGGGAACGGAAGAAAAGAGGCGAAAGAAAACGGGTCAGTCAAAAAAAATTGGTAAGTCCTATCTACTATTAGTATAAAAACTAATAAAGTTAACTGAACATGTAAAACAGAGATGAGATGTAGGGTGATAACTAGTATGATGAAAGGTTAACAAGATAGATCAAGTGTGCCATCGCATATACAAGGTTAAGTTGCACCGGTGGTGTACTAGTATTCCAATCCATGTCAAGTATAAGAAATGATCCCTTGGCCCAAAGCTGGCCCACATCATGGAATGACCTAAATCGAGGTCCAACTACTCGGTCTAGTCGATCGGCTCCCTATAAGTCTAACTCGTCAAGTGTCGGTGTCATACGGCCCAATCACGAAGTGTAGTCAAACCGTGCTAGGTCCACCCTAGGGTGTATCAAGCCCTAGGGTGCCGACCACGGACACAGATCAAGCACGCACAGTCTAAACCTATGGGTGCCCGTGTCTGCTTTTTCAACTCTGGTCCATGTGCACGACCATGGTCCGCCTGAACCTACACTGGCGCACCTACTCAGCCGTCGTTTTGGTCGCTTACATGTCAACCCAGTAATCGTGCCCCACCCTAGCCTAGTCCCTAAGGTATCATGATACAAGCAAGAGGGTTACTGGTGAAAAGGACCACGTAACTAGGGTTTCTAGTGGGTTAAATGTGGTTAACCCTACACAATCAAGTATCAAGTTGGTTAAGTGTACCCAAGGTTCATGACTTAACCGCGTCAACCCATCATGTTTAATTGGTTAAGTATTCAAGTGGTCCATGACTTAACCCTATCATTTGGTATTGATTATTTTAATGCACCCAACCTCTCACATTAGACTTTGTTGTGGTTACTAGTTAAGCCGGGCGGGTCCGGGTAGCTTTACACCACAACTTGGTCTAACCTCGGGTTTCTAGTGCAACATGACCAACTACTCACATTGGATCCTATTGCTTGTAGCCACTAGTTAAGCCGGTTGGTTCCGGGTAGATTTACGCTACAAACTCAACCCAACCTCGAGTTGGCCACACTCATATTTTCTAAGTGTCATGTCCACCATTATGTCTACAAACACAATCACAAGTCAATGTTCATGACATATTTTAAAATCATGTTTCATGTCATTAATATCACCCAACCCAACGTATTCCCATCGCATGTACGTTTCGCACAACATAATATAGATCAAAAGGGGGAACTTGGAAAAAGCATGACAAAAAGGGGCATAAGGTAATAAGGTTGGCCACAAGTTAATCATGGTGGCATATGAGGCATAACAAGGTTCATAAGCTTGCATATTACATCATAGGCCTCAAAACATGCATAATATCTACTTAAGCAAATAGGTGAAACATGATTATGAACGACATAGGATGATGGCTAAAAGTTCGCATATAGCATTATATGCAAGTTATCATAAAGGTTATAAGAGTTCTCATCTTGTATAAGGCAACATTTGAACATAAAGGTTATAGCTTTTAGCCCACAAGGTCACGGTGATATGCATAGAACATATTCATGCATAACATGATAAGATCATAGGTTTACAAACATGCATAAAATATATTCATGCGTAACATGATAAGATAAAAGCATATATCATACTTATGCCCCAAACTCAACTTGCAACATATCACATTTAACTTCATAGTTAGAATCTAAGAGTAGTATAGGGCTTACAATGAGCGGTTATGCGATCTAGATCAATATATATAAAGATTGAGACGAAGCCACAAGCAAAATCCGCAAAGAAAATAATAAGCTCCACTTAAACGCCTTGAAACAAGAAGTAATAACCCCAAAGACAAAGAAAGGAGGCTCTTTTACTTAAGAAAGATGGCTCTTTTATGGCATAGATTGATTAGAGACACTCATGCTCTCATGAAGAAGGTGGACGCCATGATTGAGAAACATTTTGACATAGTTTAGTTGTAGGAATGATTAATGAGGGTTTAGGCTAGGTCTAGGGGCCTTTTTATAGGTGATTAGGTTAGTTTAGACCATAGGATTAACCCTAAAACACATCAGGTCCGTCAAATCTCGTCAGAAGCTTCTAGAGCAGACTCAACACGTCACAAATGGTGCACCAGAAAAACTGGTCCGACCAGGGGGGTCGACCACTGGGTCGACATGGGTGTCGACCCATGGGTCGACATGGGTGTTGACCCATTGGGGGGGGTCGACACTGGTGTCGACCCCTGTGTCGACCCTGCCTGGGGCGGGAAAATTCACGCCCATTCTGCCTTGGTTGAAATTTAAATCCGAATTCGAATTTGAACTGTTTTCGGGCTTGGAATTTTCTGAAAACTTCAATGGGCCATAACTTGGTCATACGGACTCCGTTTTTCGAAAACTCGGACTCTATTTCGCGTATTTTTCTGAGACGAACGCAGTGGCACAACCCGTTTCCCTTGATTCAGATTTTACAATTTAATTCTGCCTTGATTTACATTATAACATGTTACTAAAAATACGGGTTGTTACAAGTTTAGTGAACGCTTTAGAAGTTCTTCCCAAAACTCCATAGGAAACAACCACATTTCCACATTCACATAAGTGAGTCTATCAAGAGTACTCCTAAAGGTAGGTACTCCACTCCAAATAGAGTATAGATCTCATTAAGAGTTTCTATCAACTCACCCTCCAATCACTTGCGGAATACATCCTTCTTGGTTTATTAAATAGCATGTTCAACTCCTGTCACTACACAACTTGTTTTTACCCACTGAACCTAGTTCTTGGGATCTCTAGTCATTTAGGTCGGGTTACCAATGTGCGTGACTCAACAATCTAAGGGAAATAGTCCCATTCTTTTAGAAGAATTAAAGACTTTCTCTCTGGACAGTCCTTTCTTTAAATGATCTTCCAATTTTTTATCACAATGTACGTAATCCACACTAACGGTACCTATAGAAAGTAGTTCTCTAACAGTGCTGTGCTTACGACGTATTTGTCATCTCTTACCATTATAATAACAGTTCTAAACTTTTGCAATAGCCGTGGTACTATCGCAATGTATCAACATAGCTGGTATCGGTTTTTCCCATAAGGGAATCTCAGCTAGCAGATTTCTCAAATACTCTGCTTCTTCACTAGCTGTGGCTAGTGCTATCATCTCAGACTCCATAGTGGACTGAGCCAAAATAGTTTGTTTCTTGGATTTCCAAGAAATAACTCCTCCAGTGATGCTAAATATATAACCACTGGTCGCTTTAAAATCATCAGAAAGGTATTCCAATCTGCATCAGAATATCCTTCAAGTATAGCTGGAAACCTTTCATAATGTAATCCAAGGTTCATAGTTTGTTTAAGGTATCGCATGACCCTTTCAATAGCATGTCAGTGCTCTATACTAGGTCTACTGGTAAACTTGCACAATAATCCCATGACATAGGCAATCTCGGGTCTAGTACAATCAGTGGCATACTGAAGGCTGCCAATGATGCTCGCATAATCAGACTGTCTTACACCTTCACCAGTGTTCTTAAATAACTTTACATTTGGATCATATGGTGTACATGCAGGTTTACATTCAAAGTAATTGTGTTTCTTCAATATCTTCCCAATGTAATGAGATTGATCCAAAGAAAGTCCCTTTTCTGACCTAATAATTATAATACCAAAGATTACATTTGCCTCACCTAGATCTTTCATATCAATATTGGCACTTAATAAGGATTTGACTGAGTTTATGGCATGAATGTTTGACCCAAAGATGAGAAGGTCATCTACATTAAGGCATATAATAGTGCAAATTTCATTCTCAGATTTGTAATAAATGCATTCGTCGCTTTCATTAACTTTAAAACCATTTGAAATGATTAAGATATCAAATTTTTCATGCCATTGTTTAAGTTCTTGTTTTAAACCATATAATGATTTATCTAATTTGCATACTTTATGTTCTTGACCATGTAAATTTCTTCTTCTAATTCACCATTTAAAAAAGCGGTTTTAACATCCATTTGTGTATTAGTAAATTATGAATGGAAGCAAGTGAGATTAATACCCGAATGGATGTTATTCTAGTTATAGGTGAAAAAGTGTTGAAGAAATATATATTTTCTTTTTGTTTAAAACTTTAACTACTAGTCATGCTTTATATTTATCAATAGTGCCATTAGGTTTTAATTTCTTTTTAAGCACCCATTTACAGCCTATAGATTTACAACCAGGAGGTAAATCTACCAAATACCAAGTCTTATTGGATTCCAAAGAATCCATGTCATCATTCATAGCCTCTTGCCAAAAATCGGCATTTGAAGAAGATAAGGTCTCTTGGAGGTTTAAGGGATCCTCCTTTATAGTAAAAGCACAAAAATTCGAACCAAAATCTTTTACGGTTCTTGCTCTTTTATTTCTTCTAGGTTCAGCTTCAGAACTTTTATTAAGTTCTGTTCTAATAGGCATACTTGATGTGCCCCCACTATTCCTTAACTTAAAAGGAAATTTTGTTTCATAAAAAGCGGCATCAATTTATTCAATTATGTTATGTGTATTTAGGTTATAAAATCTGTATGCTTTGCTATTAGTAGCATAGCCTATAAATACACATTCATATGCTCTACTTGCCAATTTTATTCTCTTAGGGTCTGGAGTGCGAACATATGCTAAACAACCCCAAGTCCTAAAATATGATAAATTGGGTTTATAATTCTTTAAAATTTCATAAGGTGAAATTTTTGTTCTTAGATTTGGGGATCCTATTTAGAACATAGCATATAGCCAATAAAATATCCCCCCATTAATGTTTTTCTGCACCAGAATTTAATAGGATGGCAACTACTAATTCGGTAAAGGTCCTATTTTTTCTTTCAGCTTTACCATTCATTTCAGGAGATTAGGGTGCAGTTCTCTCATGTACAATACCACGTAGTTTATAGAAGTCCAGAATTGAAGTAGATTCATATTCTATTCCTCTATCACTATGAAGTCTCTTAATTTTCATATTTACTTGATTCTTAATTTCAGTTTTGAATTTTTTAAGCATGCCAAATGCATCACTTTTTTTTTTCATAAGATATACATACGTGAAATCAGAGCACTCATCAATAAAAGTGATAAAATAACGATGTCCATGTCTAGTCAAAGTGCCATCAAGCTCGCATATATCATAATGAATCAAGTCTAAGGGTTAAAAAACTTTATCAATAGGTTTATGAGGTTTCTTTGTGATTTTGGCTTGTGTACAGAATTCACATTTATCATGTTCATATTCCGACATTTTAGGAATCATATCTAGGGTGCTCATATTATGAATTATTCATTTATTAACATGACTAATCTAGAGTGCCAAATACTAAAATTACACAACATATAAGCAGAAGTAGTCACTTTATAAAATTCAACATTTAATTTAAACATTCCTCACAAGCATAACCCTTTCCCACAAAAGTTCCCTTATAAGTTAGGGTATACAAATCAGCCCCAATAACTTGAGTAAAGCCTTCCTTATTAAGGAGAAAGCCAGAAACCAGATTCTTCCTCATCTCTGGAGTATGCATAACATCTTTCAGAATCATAGTCTTTCCAGAGTTAAACTTGATTTCCACATTTCCAACCCTTGCAATTTAGTGGTGTGAGAATCTCCCAACAACACTTTCTGATCATCAGCAGCCGTGTATGTGGTGAACATATCACGGTCATAGAAAACATGGCGAGAAGCACCAGTGTCTACCCACCAACCCTTTGATCCACCAATAAGGTGAATCTCAGTAATCATAGCCGTAAGAGGCTCCTCACTCAGGTTCGCTTGCGGTGCAGAGCTTGTCCTATTCCGACACTTTCGTGCTATATGACCTAGTTTTCCACAGTTGTAACATAGAAACAATTGTCCAGAATCATTCTTTTGGGCTGGTTTTTGCTGTCCTTTTGGGTTTCCTTGTGGATTCCCATTCTGTTTGTTGCGCCAGTTCTAATTCTTAAAGGACTTCTGATTTGGTTTCAGAACTGCGGGTTTATTCTTTTTAGTGTTGTTGTTTGAGAAAACCAGCACTTCCTCATTCTGGTCCTGTTTGCATGCCTCCTCCTCAATACGGAGGCAAGTGATCAAGCTCTCTAGGGAAAATTCCTTAGTCTTATGCTGTAAGACATTCTTAAAATCTTTCTAACCTAGAGGCAATTTGTCAATAATGACAACAACTTGAAACTGTTCGTAAAATGTCGTACCTTCAGAGATGATCTCATGAGCTATTTTCTGGAGCTCACGAGATTGCATCTTTTGTAACGTCCCAGGTTTTTAGCAACATAATAATTAATTTATTTAATTATTTAAATAACAAATATATTATTTAAACGACGACTGAGCGTATTAATTATAATCGAGCTTGTAACGACGCGGCAGTTCGTAATATTTCGATTTGAACTTCAGTTGGGTATACAGGATTCGTTATAAACCGGTTTTCTTCAAAACAAGAGACATTCGAATCTGTTAACTATATTTTTCTAACGGAAGTGGAAAATCGAGATTTCTTCGTGTAGATTGCAAAATATGTCTAAATCAAATTTTCAAGTAGTCGCTATAGAATCGTTCATCGATCGTAATAGTTTAATTAAAATAACTGCATACTGGATTCGAATTTAGACAAGGTTCTTTTGAGACGTAGTGTTAATTTAATTTTTAGAATTTTACTGTAATTTTTAATTAATTAAATATGCAACTTTTTATTTGGAGTACTTTGCACCCTATATCAATGTTTTGGGGTTTCACAATATGAGTTAACCTACCAATATTATTATATTTTTGGGATCGTGACACCTCGCTTGGCACGATCGTACTTTTATTTCAGTCTGTAGCGCTCGTAGATGACTAAAATTTAATGGAGTAGAGTATGTATATTTTTATAGAAGAACTTAAAACAAATATCTTGGTGCTCATACAAGTTAGCGTACCTCAGCATACCCATGAAATATTTAAAACTAAGCAACCCTTGTTCTCAAAAAACAAGCAAACTCTCACTACGTATGTCATGTTAAAATATGATGCCAACCAAACAACATGGCCACTGCAAATACATTTCTATTTTACAAACCATATAGCTGTATACTACTTTTCAGACTAAGTGTATACGATTACTTAGCAACGAAGTAGAGTTGTACCCTTAAATACCCATGTGGCCATTCTGCACATACGAAGGACAACCTAAAATCATATCTTCAACTATTGTTTTCGTTTGGCAAGGACTGTTTTCAAATCAAAGTCTCCTACCCTAAAACTTTACCGCAACCTATACATGTACCCATTCCTCCCCACGTTCCTCTACAGACCTAAGGCTATATATTTGAAAATGAAAACACACCTCAACATTTAAGGCAAGCTTATGTATATTATATCTTGCAGCTTGTCCTTAGTTGCTTAGACTCTATGTTAAATCTAGTCACTAGATACCCTGATCTTTCTTCTCGCATGCTTAAGAAAAGAAGGAACTAAGACATGAAGCACATGCTAAAAGTAAACCTGCAGAAGTGACATTTCTAATCCCCTCTTATATATACGTATCACGTTCACAAATCCTTGAAACGAAAACTCAATGCCAGCCTACCCAACTTAAGACGTTTGTATTCAGACAATTTTCCCCTATTACTTCATGCGCAAGTAAAACATTAAACCCACTGCAGACCGATTACCCCTGACCCTTCTTCCCTAAGTGAAACTGTAGCCTAACCTAGAACTGGGAAGCACATGCGACCCTAAAGACCTATGAAAGAATGCATGTAGGCTTTGACTTAACGCTTGAGTGTGAAATTTGAGTTGATAACCTATTGAAAACACATGAGAATTGTTTCAAAAAAGTACAGGCTTGTCATCTCCTATCCAATTTTCATGCCAAAGTCCCAGCGCCTATCCTACTAGACTGCTGCACCCAAATTTCATGTCATCTCCTACCAAATATAAAAGCATATGCTATGAAAAAGATCACTGTAACTCTACCGATCTACGTCTCTGCCTATTCCTTGGCACACAAGTGTTGAAGAGCCTATAAATATACGAACCTTCACTTGCGTTTCCTTCAGAAAAGAAAAGACTAAAGCTTTTAAAAATGGCTTTCAAGAAAATCGAAATCAAATGAAGTTTATCACTAAAAATCACGATGAGTGTACATATATATTCCTCTCCACGATGGTACCGGTTTCAAGCAGCTCAAAATCCAATTTTCAAACTGGACAAGGCAAAGACAAAGCCATCGGTTATGGCCATATTGTTACAAGCGAGTGCTGGAGTTCGTGTTTGGGTGTGGGGAGCTGGTCTTGGTGGTGCGAAAGTGGAATGGTGGAGATGAAATAGTTCAGTCATGGAAGAAATCAATTTGCATGGTGAGAATAGTGTCTGGAGCATGGTTTTTGTAAAGATATGTAGTGTTGGTCATTGGAAAGGCAAGCGGTGACGGTTTGGGAGTGTGAATCAAAAATCTAGAGCGGATACAATTTGTGGAAGGATGAACTGTTATAAGCGGATATATATATTTTTGAACTGGGCCGTATGTTTTGGGTAAAGCCCAGTTTTCGAAAGGCGGAAAAAAAGAAGGATGAGGACAAAAAGCAAAGTGGCACGGGGTAGAATTTTGGCTTATAGGAATTCACATTTTCCATTTGTAGATGACAGAACGCAGGAGGGCTAGCGGGCTTCAGACACACAGGCTTGGACTGATTTTATAAAGGTGCAGCACAATTATTTTTAAATACAAAAGAAATAAAAATTTAGGTTTAATTTAAAATAGTATATAAAACTCGTTTCTATTATATTTCACGCATCTATGATCGGATTTAAGAACAGTTTGTCACGTTGAAATCCTATGATCGTAGACTACGTGATGAAGCTTGTTTAAAGTGATTCAACGGTCGTTTGAAATTGTGGAAAATTAAAACAACAGATTTAATCTACCGACCGTTAATCGTATCTAACGATTAACGACCAAGGTGAGTAAACTCAAAACCTCTGTCTAGTTTCATAATTTTATAAACGTCGTTTAATATTTATAAAAATGGTTGAATGTTGTGTGTAATGATTGTTTGGATGGTTTGCAAATAAAGTTGGTTGATAGTTAGTGTTATTTGTGTTGATTAACATCTGTGGATGCAGGGAAACAGGTTGGAGGGATCCAACTGGATTCCTCAACAAAGTATATTATTGTTTTCACATATTACATTATATGATGAGATGAATAACCTATGGTTGATTGTTGTGTGTTTGGAATGTTTGAACAACACTGATCTGAAATGATTGGCATTAAAATACCGTAAAAATATATGGAAAAGAATTTGGTGTTTTAAAATAAAATTATATTTTTAGCTAAATAGAGATTAATTTCGATTGGATAAAATAAGATAACTCGTTAATTATATAAAACAAGTAGGTCAGTTTATAAATGTGTTTGTAAATGGAATAATATACTTATTTTAGTAATAGGTTAGGAATATAAACTCAATAAATGAATTCATGAAATGGAAAATCGGTTAAAGACATATGATGAAATCTATTTTGATGTTGAAATATGAGTTGGATGGAATAAATCCATAAGGACTTATATTGAGAATTCGATTATGTCAAAGGATACAAAAATAATTTATTTTAGAAATTATATATTACATAAATCCAGAAATTTACAACATAGTTAATATTGGTTTGAATCCAATAATTCGTAATCGAATACGTAATAGAGATTTAATTATAATTAACAAGAGGTATACTTGTAATGGGATTTGTAAAGTTGAATATAAATACTATTTATTTAATAACTTGATTTATGGATTTTTAAGCTAAAAGGGTATTTATTATTTAAATCAAGGTTTGATTGAATAAATGAGGCAATATTTCTGTAAAGAAATAATATTCGCGTTCTAAAGTGAATAATGGTTCGGAAGCGAGCGTTTTGCAAATAAGAATGATGAAAGTAAATTGGAAAATGGTGGATGTAATAAAGTCCAAAGTGGAATTTAGAAATGAAGTTAACCTGAAATGGTATACTGTTTCAAAGATCGGAACGATAATTGAATAGAGATTATTCTAAAGAGAGTTATACATTGGAATTCGATTAGATCGAATTTAGGGAAGTACCATATACTTTCCGAATATAATCCAGATTTATTTATTTATCTAACTAACTAATTAATTGTTTATTTATTTAAAACAAAAGTTATATTTTGAAATTTAATATTTCAAAAGTAGAACTTATAACACTATTGTTATAATCAATATTTTTCGTAAAGGAAGGGGATTCTTATATTGAATCTGAATCACGTCAGCCATGTTTTGTTTAAAATTGTGATCTTTGACTATTTTGAAGTTGAGAATGTTGTTCAGTTAAGGTCTGAGAGGTAATTATACCCCAACTTGATTGACTTCATGATTAACGAAGGAATGGTTAATGTTCGGTGGCGAGATTGGTTAGTGATACGATCAATAAACTATTAAGGAGTTGAGTTATGGTAGCAGAGTTTTATATAGCATCGTTTTTACCAAATAAATGATTTTGCAAACGTTTTCCAAAGTAGACCAGAGATGTTTCTAAGTATAGAAATTGAAATGATTTGGGACAACGAGAAGTTAAAAAATGATAATTGGAAATGTTTCAAATGTTAATAAGGTATATTTTCTAAATTTAGAAAAATAAGAATTTACGAATATATAGGAATGGGGAAATAAATAAATTTATGATAAATTGAATTAAAGAAGATAAGTGTTGATTGATGATTTGCTCAGTAAGATTTCCATTTGGAAATACGACCGTTGTTTGTACACCTATTTTTCTTTGATAGTTAAATCACCGACTATCGAAGTTTTTGACTATCTTTCCGTCGTCAATACGGAGAGACCGGGATCAGATTCATTATCTGCAAAACCACTCTATATAGACGTTAGCGTCATGATCAAATATGATGAAGATAGTTGAGGACGGAGTTATGCAGGGGATATCCTGTTTACTGAATAGTGCCTTCGGTTTGTCCAGTCCCAGGACAACTTGTACGGACGAATGTTTAATAGAGTATATCTAATGGATCGCGTAAGTGGATCTCTTCAAACGTACTTATGTTTGGTGGCGGAGAAATTCGTTTCTCTTAGCTTTATACCCATGGTATTTTGGGGAAATCAATTTGTGATTTGGCGGGTATGACGATGTGGAATTCAAAGTAAATGGAGTTGTGACCTATCAAAATATACGTTATGACCTCAAGCCCCATCAACCGGGGAATGACAAAAATCGGGCAGGCAGCATGGCTATGTGGGTCGCACCCATTAGGGTGTATTGTCACCATCTAAAGAATATTCATATTGTACTTCTTTTCGCTTCTGTATCTCCCGAGAACGGTTATGTTGCTAGCAACCGTAGGTGACAATATATTCGATACACTCAAGGGAAATGAGAGGTCGGTCATGTGTGGGCCGGGTTGCAAGACGTTCTTGTTGAACCCAGAGTATTCGTCTCTAGAGATACACTATCGACAGGTGCTACCATACCTTGTCACAATCGGAATCCAATCTCCAATAAGCGCCCACGGTTTTTGATTGTATATTATATATGTGGAACGTGAGATGCAAGCGTTCTACTAGATTGTTATTTACTTGTGATAAGACAATATTATAATATCAGAAAAGTATTGATTTCCAAACCGGTTTGGGTTATCGTAAAGTAAAAACCATCCATGTTTATGTGTGGATCGGTCTTACGATTATCATTTCTTTTGAAAAGGATTTTGAAAAGTTAATACGAATGATTTGAGTTTACTGACACCAGTCTCATGACTGACCCAGAGTTTATTTGGTTTTGTTTCCCTAAACTCTTGGGTTCCCAAATTTGTACGGGCAGTCAAGTTGTCGGGATTTTTTAGATACTTAGAGGAGCTTGGAGCAGGAGATTTCAACACTTGATATATCTATATAAAGTTTATTTCCGTTGTGATGCTATATGATAATGGTATGCATATATTGTTACAAGTTTGTATTTCCAAAGTTATGTTATATACTATATTTATTCGTTCCGCTATGAGATTCATGTTACTCTGATGTTGTGTTATTGTGATCTTCTTCTTCTTCATTTATTCTAATTTTCTATCTTACCTATTCTTACCCTCTAATTTCTTTCTATTAATGATCTGGTATTCTCAATATCTGAATAGTCGACAGTGTGTTTATGTCGATTTTCGGGATCAAAAATCCCGTGGTCGTTACAGTGGTATCAGAGATGAAGGTTAAGATATTACCTTGGCTCTGTGGCGTAACTCGGTAGAGATGGGATTAGTAATACCCTAGATTGAGTTGAGAGTATATATATGAGAGAGCGTATTTGTAAATTATATAAAAGTGATTTTATATTGTGGAGATTTTTTGGTTGAGTGGTTCATGAATTCTGGTCGACGGTGGGGCACCACAACGTCGATAGGGGTTTCTGAACACTTGATACGATGAATCAATACAATATGTTTTGTAAAAGGGTAAATGAAATAATTTTACCTAAAAATATATTTGGTACAAAAGAAGTTTATATATTGGAATTATTATATATACTGAATGTGTTGTTTGTTATTATAATCGAACCAGATTATAATTAAGATAGTTATAAATAACCAATCAGAATTCGTATGAGATATATAATTCAGATGAACTAAATCTGAAATTAAATTAGAATTTGGAATTTAAATTCCAGAAGCTTTAAAAGGTGTTATAAATGGATTTGAATTTAATATAAGGAAATTTTAAGGCCCTGGGAGATTTGGAAATGTTTTCCGATTATTTTTGAAAGATATTTTGAAAGTAATTTCAAAATGAAGTGTTTAATAATGTTTTTTTTGTTGAAATAATATAGTATTGAACTCACTTTGGTCGCTAGGAAATAACCCTGATGGTGACGGCCGCATCATCAGTGTCATTTTTGAGTTTCTAAGTGACGGATTACTACCAAAGATTTTGAATTGATTTGAGAAAACAAGTGGTTTTGAATCCTCAAAAAGGAATATCCGGTTTTTGAAAAGCTAAGTTGTTTAAAATTCCCAAGAAGATATTGTTTTGACAAACAAGTATACCGAATGAATTTGTAATGACGAGAATAAGAATTAACTTAAACAAGTTAATTAGAATGTGCGAAAGCAAATAGAAATTGAATTGAAACCAGTTAAGTGGGAAATCGTATTGTAATAGAATTTAACTTGGTAAAGTAATGGGATTTGTTAAATAAGGTGTCCGAATGGAACTGGACTTGGTTATGGAATTATTGAGTAAGAACTTGAATTGAGAATGAAATTGGAAGTTGAAATAGAAATTTGGCTTGTATAAAAACGAACGATCAGATTGGAGGATGAATTGATTGGAGATCAATATCTGGAATGCACGGGTATATGCTGAAGAAATTGTCAATGGAAGAAATAGAGATGAATGTCCGACCAAAGGTACATGTTTAAATTTATATGGAGTATGAGATTTTTGAGTTCCTCTGGCAAGCCGCTTGGCTGTTTGATTTTCTTTTGAATTGGAGAAGGCTTAGAATGACGAATTGTAGTTGTACCGCTTAAGCCGTGCAAAGGGGATGCTGGAAAAATTATTGGAAATTTAATGCGTTACAATTTTTTTGGAAGTTATTCGTTGACAAGAAGGAATTAATATTTTAATTGGAATTAATTGGTTCGGTTAAAATTGAAATTAAGAAGTGAATTAAAATAATTTTTAAGATAGAGTAATGTGGTTTGTAGCATTTTTCTACCTTAATAATTTCGGGGACGAAATTCTTTTAAGGGGGAAAGAATGTAACCTCCCGGCTTTTTAGCAACATAATAATTTATTTATTTAATTATTTAAATAATGAATATATTATTTAAACGACGACTGAGCGTATTAATTATAATATAAATTATAATCGAGCTCGTAACAACGCGGCAGTTTGTAATATTTCGATTTGAACTTCAGTTGAGTGTACAGGATTCGTTATAAATCGGATTTCTTCAAAATAAGAGATGTTCGAATTTGTTGAACTATATTTTTCTAATGGAAGTGGAAGATGGAGATTTCGTCGTATAGATTGCAAAATATGTCTAAATCAAATTTTCAAATAGTCGTTATAGAATTGTTCATCGACCGCAACAGTTTAATTGAAATAACTGCAAACTGGATTCGAATTTAGACAAGGTTCTTTTGAGATGTAGTGTTAATTTAATTTTTAGAATTTTACTATAATTTTTAATTAATTAGATACGCAACTTTTTATTTGGAGTATTTTGCACCCTATATCAATGTTTTGGGGTTTCACAATATGAGTTAACCTACCAATATTATTATATTTTTGGGATTGTGACACCTCGCTTGGCACGATCGTACTTTTATTTCAGTCTGTAGCGCTCGTAGATGACTAAAATTTTATGTAGTAGAGTATGTATATTTTTATAGAAGAACTTAAAACAAATATCTTGGTGCTCATACAAGTTAGCGTACCTCAGCATACCCATGAAATATTTAAAACTAAGCAACCCTTGTTCTCACAAAACAAGCAAACTCCCACTGCGTATTCATGTTAAAATATGATGCCACCCAAACAACATGGCCACTGCAAATACATTTCTATTTTACAAACCATATAGCTGTATACTACTTTTCAGACTAAGTGTATATGATTACTTAGCAACGAAGTAGAGTTGTACCCTTAAATACCAATGTGGTCATTCTGCACATACGAAGGACAACCTAAAATCAAATCTTCAGCTACTGTTTTCGTTTGACAGGGACTGTTTTCAAATCAAAGTTTCCTACCCTAAAACTTTACCGCAACCTATACATGTACCCATCCCTCCCCACGTTCCTCTACAGACCTAAGGCTATATATTTGAAAATGAAAACACACATCAACATTTAAGGCAAGCTTATGTATATTATATCTTACAGCTTGTCCTTAGTTGCTTAGACTCTATGTTAAATCTAGTCGCTAGATACCCTGATCTTTCTTCTTGCATGCTTAAGACAAGGAACTAAGACATGAAGCACATGCTAAAAGTAAACCTCCAGAAGTGACATTTCCAATCCCCTCCAATATATACGTATCACGTTCGCAAATCCTTGAAACGAAAACTCAAAGCCATCCTACCCAACTTAAGACGTTTCTATGCAGACTATTTTCCCTAATACTTCATGTGCAAGTAAAACATTAAAACCACTGCAGACCGATTACACCTAACCCTTCTTCCCTAAGTGAAACCATAGCCTAACCTAGAATTGCGAAGCACATGCGACCCTAAAGATCTATGAAAGAATGCATGTAGGCTTTGACTTAACGCTTGAGTGTGAAATTTGAGTTGATAACCTATTGAAAACACATGAGAATTATTTCAAAACAGTACAGGCCTGTCATCTCCTATCCAATTTTCGTGCCAAAGTCCTAGCGCCTATCCTACTAGACTGTTGCACCCAAATTTCATGTCATCTCCTACCAAATATAAAAGCACATGCTATGCAAAAGATCACTGTAACTCTACCAATCTACGTCTCTGCCTATTCCTTGGCACATAAGTGTTGAAGAGCCTATAAATATACGAACCTTCACTTACGTTTCCTTCAGAAAAGAAAACACTAAAGCTTTTAAAAATGGCTTCCAAGAAAATTGAAATCAAATGAAGTTTATCCCTAAAAATCACGACGAGAATACATATATATTCCTCCTCATGGTGGTACCGGTTTCAAGCAGCTCGAAATCCAGTTTTCGAACTGGACAAGGGAGAGACAAAGCCATCTGTTATGGCCATATTGTTACAAGCGAGTGCTGGAGTTCCTGTTTCGGTGTGGGGAGCTGGTCTGGGTGGTGAGGTAGTGGAGTGGTGGAGATGAAATAGTTCAGTCATGGAAGAAAGCAATTTGCATGGTGAGAATAGTGTCTGGAGCGTGGTTTTTGTAAAGAGATGTAGTGTTGGTCATTGGAAAGGCAAGCGGTGATGGTTTGGCAGTGTGAATCAATAATTTTGAGTGGATACAATTTGTGGAAGGATGAACTGTTATAAGCGGATATATATTTTTTTAAAATGGGTCGTATGTTTTGGGTAAAGCCCAGTTTTCGAAAGGTAGAAAAAAGGAGGATGAGAACAAAAAGCAAAGTGGCACGATGTGGAATTTTGGCTTACAGGAATTCACATTTTCCATTTGTAGACGACAGAACGCAGGAGGGCTAGCGGGCTTCAGACACACGAGCTTGGACTGATTTTATAAAGGTGTAGCACAATTATTTTTAAATATAAAAGAAATAAAAATTTAGTTTTAATTTAAAATAGTATATAAAACTCGTTACTATTATATTTCACGCATCTGTGATCGGATTTAAGAACAGTTTGTCACGTTGAAATCCTATGATCGCAGACTACGTGATGAAGCTTGTTTAAAGTGATTCAACGGTCGTTTGAAATTGTGGCAAATTAAAACAACGGATTTAATCTACCGACGTTATTCGTATCTAACGATTAACGACCAAGGTGAGTAAACTCACTACCTCTGTCTAGTTTCATAATTTTATAAATGTCATTTAATATTTATAAAAATGGTTGAAAGTTGTGTGTAATGATTGTTAGGATGGTTTGCAAATAAAATTGGTTGATAGTTAGTGTTATTTATGTTGATTAACATCATTGGATGCTGGGAAACAGGTTGGAGGGATCCAACTGGATTCCTCAACAAAGTATATTATTGTTTTCACATATTGCATTATATGATGAGATGAATAACCTATGGTTGATTGTTGTGTGTTTGGAATGTTTGAACAACACTGATCTGAAATGATTGGCATTAAAATACCATAAAAATATATGGAAAAGAAATTGGTGTTTTAAAATAAAATTCAATTTTTAGTTAAATAGAAATTAATTTCGATTGGATAAAATAAGATAACTCGTTAATTATATAAAACAAGTAGGTCAGTTTATAAATGTGTTTGTAAATGGAATAATATACTTATTTTAGAAATAGGTTAGGAATGTAAACTCAATAAATGAATTCAGGAAATGGAAAATCGGTTAAAGACATATGATGAAATCTATTTTGATGTTGAAATATGAGTTGGATGGAATAAATCCATAAGGACTTATATTGAGAATTCGATTATGTCGAAGGATACAAAAATAATTTTCTTTAGAAATTATATATTACATAAATCCAGAAATTTACAACATAGTTAATATTGGTTTGAATCCAATAATTCATAACCAAATACGTAATAGAGATTTAATTATAATTAACAAGAGGTATACTTGTAATGGGATTTGTAAAGTTGAATATAAATACGTATTTATTTAATAACTTGATTTATGGAGTTTTAAGCTAAAAGGGTATTTATTATTTTAATCAAGGTTTGATTGAATAAATGAGACAATATTTCTGTAAAGAAATAATATTCGCGTTCTGAAGTGTATAATGGTTTGGAAGCGAGCGTTTTGCAAATCAAAATGATGAAAGTAAATTGGAAAATGGTGGAAGTAATAAGGTCCAAAGTGGAATTTAGAAATGAAGTTAACCTGAAATGGTATACTGTTTCAAAGATCGGAACGATAATTGAATAGAGATTATTCTGAAGAGAGTTATACATTGGAATTCGATTAGATCGAATTTAGGGAAGTACCATTTACTTTCCAGTTATAATCCAGATTTATTTATTTAATTAATTAACTAATTAATTGTTTATTTATTTAAAACAAAAGTTATATTTTGAAATTTAATATTTCAAAAGTAGAACTTATAACACTATTGTTATAATCAATATTTTTCGTAAAGGAAGGGGATTCTTAAATTGAATCTGAGAATCGCGTCAGCCATGTTGTGTTTAAAATTGTGATCTTTGACTATTTCGAAGTTGAGAATGTTGTTTAGTTAAGGTCTGAAAGGTAATTATACCCCAACTTGATTGACTTCATGATTAACGAAGGAATGATTAATGTTCGGTGGCGAGATTGGTTAGTGATACGACCAATAAACTATTAAGGAGTTGAGTTATGGTAACAAAGGTTTATATAACATCGGTTTTACCAAATAAAAGATTTTGAAAACGTTTTCCAAAGTAGACCAGAGATGTTTCTAAGTATAGAAATTGAAATGATTTGGGACAACGATAAGTTAAGAAATGATAATTGGAAATGTTTTCAAATGTTAATAACGTATATTTTCTAAATTTAGAAAAATAAGAATTTACGAATATATAGGAATGGGGAAATAAATAAATTTATGATAAATTGAATTAAAGGAGATAAGTGTTGATTGATGATTTGCTCGGTAAGATTTCCATTTGGAAATACGACCGTTGTTTGTACACCTATTTTTCTTTGATAGTTAAATCACCGACTATCGAATTTTTTGACTATCTTTCCGTTGTCAATACGGAGAGACCAGGATCAGATTCATTATCTGAAAACTACTCTATATAGACATTAGCGTCACGATCAAATATGATGAAGATAGTTGAGGACGGAGTTATGCAGGGGTTATCCTGTTTACTGAATAGTGCCTATGGTTTGTCCAGTCCCAGGACAACTTGTACGGCCGAATGTCTGACAGAGTAAATCTAATGGATCGCGTAAGTTGATCTCTTCAAACGTACTTACGTTTGGTGGCGGAGAAATTCGTTTCTCTTAGCTTTATACCCATGGTATTTTTAGGGAAATCAATTTGTGATTTGGCGGGTATGACGATGTGGCATTCAAAGTAAATGGAGTTGTGACCTATCAAAATATACGTTATGACCTCAAGCCCCATCAACCGGGGAATGACAAAAATCGGGCAGGCAGCATGGATATGTGGGTCGCACCCATTAGGGTGTATTGTCAACATCTAGAGAATATTCATATTGTACTTCTTTTCGCTTCTGTATCTCCCGAGAACGGTTATGTTGCTAGCAACCGTAGGTGACAATATATTCGATACACTTAATAGAAATGAGTGGTCGGTGCCTTGCAAAAAAAAAAGAAATGAGTGGTCGGTCATGTGTGGGCCGGGTTGCAAGACGTTCTTGTTGAACCCAGAGTATTCATCTCTAAAGATACACTATCGGCAGGTGGTACCATACCTTGTCACAATCGGAATCCAATCTCCAATAAGCGCCCGCGGTTTTTGATTGTATATTATATATGTGGAACGTGAGATGCAAGCATTCTACTAGATTGTTATTTACTTGTGATTAGACACTATTATAATATCAGAAAAATATTGATTTCCAAACCGGTTTGGGTTATCGTAAGGTAAAAACCATCCATGTTTATGTGTGGATCGGTCTTATGATTATCATTTCTTTTGAAAAGGATTTTGAAAAGTTAATACGAATGATTTGAGTTTACTCACACCAGTCCCATGACTGACCTAGAGTTTATTTTGTTTTGTTTCCCTAAACTCTTGGGTGCCCAAATTTGTACGTGCAGTCAAGTAGTCGGGATTTTTCAGATACTTAGAGGAGCTTGGAGCAGGAGGCTTCAACACTAGATATATCTATATAGTGTTTATTTCCGCTGTGATGCTATGTGATAATGGTATGCATATACTATTACAAGTTTGTATTTCCAAAGTTATGTTATATACTATATTTATTCGTTCCGCTGTGAGATTCGTGTTACTCTGATGTTGTGTTATTGTGATCTTCTTCTTCTTCTTTTATTCTAATTTTCTATCTTACCTATTCTCACCCTCTAATTTCTTTCTATTAATGATCTGGTATTCTCGATATCTGAATAGTCGACAGTGTGTTTATGTCGATTTTCGTGGTCGAAAATCCCTTGGTCGTTTCATCTCTACTGACTTGTCGTCTTTCATCTAGCATCTGAGATAACGGCTCTCAGCATACTTCTTTGCCACTGCCTCCTCTGTATCGTATTTCTTCTTAAGTGCTTCCTAGATCTCCTTTGTTGTCTTGCCCTTTGAGTTGTAGTAGTCATACAGATCATCGCTGAGGCAATTGAGTATGAAATTTTTGCATAATTAATCCTGTTTAGTCCAGATATGTAGTTTCTTTGATTGTTCAGTCCAGGAAGCCATATGTGCTTCATTAGTTCCGTCAGGTTTTTCTGGCAATTGCGGTTTGTTAGTGGTCATAGCAGCAGCCACCTTTCTCATCGTCAGGTAGAACTCCATCTTCTGATGCCATCGCTTGAAATGCAAGCCTTCGAATCTGAATGAAGCAGCAGTCACGAGTGGGATCTAGAAGGCAGAGGGAGGAGCAAAATCATCTAGGGTTAATGTTGAAGCCATTGTTTCAGATCGTCTTCAAATTGTTGGAAAACAATGGCTGAGTCACGTACTTGGTCGCTTTCTTGAAGACGATTCGACAATCTGGTCGGTGGTGCAAACCCGTTCGTACTTTCGCTGCCGCCTCTAGGATAAAACAGCCTCTGAAAAGAATAGCTGATTTGCTTGCACAACAAATCAGTGCAGATTTGCACTTTGGAATATTAAAAAAACTGCTCCTTTTTTAATGGCAGAGGTAAGAAAACGTTGTTCAGATATGTGTTCTCATCTACAACTGAAGATAATATATAGACGGGGATTAGGGCTGAACGAAAATACTGGGCAGTGAGAGAAAATTGGATCTACTGAAATAACGAGTCAAGAGTTTACCGCTTCATGTAAAAGGTCGGATCATAAATATATACCATAAAAACGGTTTGAAAAAGGTAAGGTTTTCTGGTCTAAAAATATAAGTGTCTACACCACAAAGCTAAGCCCAAACCTGAGCTCGAACTGAACCGGATCGAGCCGGGCCGGGTCGAGTCGAGTCGGTCGGTCGCGCGTGTGGTGGTCATGATGCATGATGCATGATCTTCCTCCTCACAACAAAGCATGCATAACGATGGCATAACAATAGCCTAAAGAGGATTTGCTCTCATCTCTCTCAGGCCATTGTTATGCCCAGTTGAAATTATGACATCTCTTTCCAGCAACATGTCTTCTTTTGGTCCTATTTTACTTCTGATGGATCTAAGTATGATGCAAAAATTAAAATTCGACAATTATCTTTCCATGCATAATCTGGTTTCTTTTTCTTTCTTCACACATCAATGTCACTTCAATATTAGTGATAAACCGTGTATGTGTGTGTAGATATACACAAGCACTCAAATATATATATATATATATTATGGTAATCTTACTTAGTGTCAAGTATCATATGGAAAACTAAATGTACCTCTTCTAAAATATATCATTAATAAGCCTAATGGTTCTTTGAAATATCATAAATATATGAATTTTAATGATTAACAGCTAAAGTACTTGAAGAAAAGCCACCTCCATAGTTGTTTGATAATAACAAACAAACAACTTTTCTCCTACTCGGTTTAGCAAGCATGTGTCAAATAATTTTGGAATATCGTTATGCTTCTCTCTGTGTAAGACCCACAAAAATAAATCTATGAGAGCTGATCCTTTGTACCCAAAATTTGGTGTTCTCCTGTACCCAACCAATCGCGATCCCTTGATTTCATCTTTTTGCAGTTAAGTCAAAGAAAAAAAGAGGGTTTAATTGTTAAAAGGTGGAATTTAGGGGGTGCTGATTGGTTGGATATAGAAGGACAGACAATATCGGGTACAAGTGATTTTATTTGCAATAGTACAATACTATCTTCATTTTTTGTTCAGCTATACTTAAAGGCAAGTTCATATTTACTTCTACGACAAGAATGCTTAATATTACAAAATGCATAACTAACATGATATATCGAGACAGAACATCAGTTTAAAATATCCAAAAATTAGACATGCATACAATTGGTAAATTCTTTGTATTTTATTTTTAAGGTAATATTTGCATGTTGTTCACATGAAGCTTAATTATCTTATTACGTTTGTATGTTGTATCACCTTATAATACAAACATTATATTATTGAACTATATATATGTATTATATTTTTTGTATATCCAAATGAACATATCTAAACTTTATATATTGTCTTTCTATTATTTCACTTAAATATGTTTCCAAACAATACACATCATCTATCAGAACGATTCAAATATAAATATTAAATACCAATCGTAAGGGAAAGAAATAATAATAATACTATAACATGCATGAAGATACCTTCCAACTATAATTATATTTGCTTGATGTAAAGCGCAAGATGTTAGATCCAATGCGTGTTTATCCTAATTAGCTAGCCTGGTATCATCCTAATAGCATACTAACATCATCCTCGGCCTGGAAACATTAAGATCACAGATATATAATATTGAATGCAAGAAAGTATCCTTTAAGTATCAATACATTGAAATTTCAATTTTAATCCTCTGATATTTGAATTTGAAACACAACGGTTAAGAGATTCTCAAAAGAACAAATCCAGACTTCTTCATTAATAGGTTGAGTTTACAAATTAGACCATGAAAAAACTCAATTATTTTTACTTGATTTGACAATGAAATTAATGACCTGACACAAAATTCATCTAAATTGAACAAAAAAATTCATATAAATTAAACATACCAATGGATAAATTATGATATTGTATTTAAAATAGTCAGATGTCATTTATATTCATTTATTTAAAAAACATTTCCCATGGTCTTTTGAAAAGATATTTAATTAAAAAGGACTTCCAACACATTCACCAAACATTCTTTTTCCTTTCCAACAGTAACATCTATTGCGATAGATACTTTCTCTTCCTTTCCTCCCTTACCCTCCTCTAACCAGAACGCAACCGCCGACTTACCTTCCACTATAGATCCCCCACCTCCGCCACCTCCCGCCCTCCAGATCCGCAACCACCACATGTAGCTTCATCCTCAAAGACTTTTCCGCAAGCACCTACCCCTCTTTCAAGTCAACGTCGTTGGACTTCAATGTTTCAGCACTTACCTTGTAACGCCGGGAAGTACAACCCCGTTGACTTGATTCCTACCTTCTCTTATGATGGTTCTATGGAACACACAGAAGAAATCATTCAAGGAGAAACCCAAGTTTGGAAAGAAACTCTGGTGGGCATCTTTTTAGATGCTCCACTATCATACACTACTGTTGTACAGAAAGTAAGCTTGACTTGGAATTTCAAAGGATCAACGATAGTTAAATCTGATGGTATACTCTTCCTCTTTCATTTTTCCAGTGATGAAGATAGACAAAAAATGTTGATGGGGGATCCCATCATCGTGTGTAACAAACTGTTAATGATTAAACCATATGATCCACAAGTAAGTAACGTGTGTGGATCTGCTAAGGCTGTTCCAATGTGGCTTCAGTTCTCAAACATACCACTGTTCGCATAGTCTCACATTGGAATCAATTTGCTAACATATAGGCTTGGCAAGCTCCTTTGTCTTGATGAAATAACTGAGAAGATTGACCGTTTGCATTATGCAAAATGCTTTATTGAGGTGAAATCAGAACAAGATCTTGTTGATGAATTCTTGGTTATGACCCCTGATGGTGGAACTTAAAGAATTAAAGTCAATTATTTCTGGAAACCACTAGTCTGCATGAAATGTAAAGTGTTTGGTCAATGCTTGGAAGAATGTGAAGAAAGTACTCAGATGAAAGCTCAAAATGTATTAGGTAGTAAGAAAGCAAGCATACCAGAGACACATAAATTTAACAACCAGGCCAAGAACACTAATGCATGAGGTAATGTAGCAAGAGATAAGGTTAAAGTAGTTACAGAATGTCTTGATGTTAGGAATGAAATAAGGAATGAATTTCCTAGGCATAGAAAATTGGAAGTACCAAAATACCACAGTTGGAAGAAAGTTGAAAGAAATTAAAAAAACTGTCGCATTCAAACATCCAAGAAACAAGACAACATTTGGTGACTATTGGGAAACATCAAAAAGGCACAATGGAAAAAAGGAAAAGAAGTAGTTAACTGCCTTGAGGAGGAAGTACTAGAGGAAGGGGAGATTGCTAATAAACATGCACAAGCTGATATGCACAACCATGCTGGTAAAAGTAATGTGCAAGGCTCCAATGTGGACAGTTTGACCATACACAATAGTTTTGCCAATTTACAAGAGCTATTGAATGAAAAGCAAGACAAATCGACAGAAACTGCCAAAATTAATACTAGCGTAAGTAGTGAAGAAGCAAGTAAAGTGGCAGCAGTTGTAGAACAACTAGACACTGCTAGTAATGTGAATGTCAACGAGGAACTGTAAGTTTAGATGAAACAAATGTTAAGAGCAAAGCAAGTGAAATACATTCTCTATTTAATACCTTATACAATAATAATGTGCAAGCTGTGCGTGGCAAAGAGAATAATGAAATTAAATTACTAGATATGGATTCTGCTTTTAGTAAGCCATGCCTTTTTTGCTTGCATGAACTCTAATGGAGAAGAGGCATTGGAACAACTTAGAACTGTTATAGAAAAGGATGACCAACATGAAGAATGCAACAAAGATATTGCTGAAACTTCCAGGAAAACTACTGACACACACAAAGAAACAAAGGGTGGATAAGTGTGAAGAAAATCCATATAGTTGCATAACACCAACACCAAGTCATAAGGATCCAATAGAATCACACCTCTGTGATCCAGATAAAGGTAAGAAGAACCTTCTTAGTAGCAACAAAAACAAAGCATTAATTATATATCCATCTAAGATCATTACCGGATCTATGACAAACGTCAACAATAATTCATTTGAGTCTCCAAATGCAGCAAAATCTTTGCGTATGGAACATTAGAGGAGCACATTAAGATTTAAAGCTTGATCAATGCAAACTACTTATCAGGAAATACAATCTGAGCATGCTAGCAATATGAGGTGCTTATTTGAGAGCTGCGAGGTACATAAATTCAAACTGGCATCTCTTACATAATTTGAATGAGGCTAATTATGGTAGGATATTAATTTTGTTTGATCCTACAATTCATAAACTCACAAATCTTACCTCAACAAGTCAACTTGTACATTGTCATAATCTACATATACCATCTGCCACATCTTACTATCTCACATTTATACATGCACACAATTCTACCAATGCTAGGAGTACAATATTTAATATGTTGCTTGCACATAGACAGCACACACATCCATGGATTGTGTATGGTGACTTTAACATACCACTTAAGTTAACTGATAGGATAGGAGGATCTCCTGTTTCATTAACTGAAATTAGTCCAATCAGTGTTTCTTTACATGACTCTAATTCATATGGAGTTCAGTATACATGGAATACTAGTAAGAGGGAAGGGATTAGAACATTCACAAAAATTGACCATGAATTTTGTAATGCTATTTCTTTGAATACTTGGCTACTCCAATTAATGAAATCCCCTCTCTAATCTTATCTGATCACTCTCCGCAAATTCTTTATTTGGGAAAATATCAAAACTAAAGAAAAGTCAGTTTTAAATTCTTCAACTCATGGACTGATGACCCCTGATTCATTAGCATTGTGTTGAAAGCATGGTTTCTCTAAACTTTGGAAACCCTACGTACATTTTACACAAAAACCGAAGAATGTTAAAGATGTCCTTAAGGCCTGGGATAACAATAAGTATGGGAGTGGTAGAAATCAATCTAAGTATAGGTTGCAATTACTTGAGAATATCCAAATCCAGAAGAATCTTGATCCTTCTAATCCTAACCTGGCTGGGTTAGAAACATAGTACTCCAACAATCTTAGAGACGCTCTTCATCCTGAATCTCTTATGAGCAAGCAAAAGGCTAGAATCAGATGGGATAAAGAAGGTGATAGGTATATCATACTTCAATGTTGTTCTTAAAGCCAAGCAAAACAGAGAAAATATTCTCTCATTTACTAACCTTTCAGGTATGGAGTATAAAACAAAAATTGACATTTAGAATGCTTTTGTTAATTACTTTGCAGAGCTATTTGGTAATGTAGATACTTTGAGCCAAAAATAGATGATATAAACCCTACGCTTCTCTCACATCTAATACCTGAGCAACAAGATCTTATTTGCTCATATATTATGGATAGTGAGATAAAAACTGCTATGTTCTCTCTCAATTTTAATTCTTGTGGAGGTTCCGATGGGTTAAATGCCTTCTTCTATCAGAAGCGTTGAAGCGTGGTTAATTAGTAGGTTAATAATGTTGTTACAGTTTTTCAAAAAAGGCAAGATGTTAGAATCTTTTAACAATACAATTATTGCTCTTATACCTAAAGTTACCAATGCTTGCAATGTGAATGCATTTAGGCCAATCTCTTATTGCGATATAATCTATAAATGTAACTCTAAAATTTTGGCTACCAGGATGAAACTTTTTCTACCCACACTCATTTCAAACAACCAGGCAGCTTTCCTAATTAGTAGGAATATTTTAGATAATGTTTTACTTGCTCATGAATTACTTAAGGGATACAAATCAAAATATATATCTCCATGGATTAGGTTGAAGCTTGACATTAGGAAAGCTTTTGATACAATCCAATGGACATCTATGATCAGAATTTTGAGTTTCATGAAATTTCCACCTAGTTGTAATGCTTGGATTTGTTCTTGTTTAAGTTCTGCTCATTTCTCAATAAATGTCAAGGTTCTTCTATTGGCTTATTTGAGAGTAAGCAGGGCATTAAACAAGGAGATCCAATTTTTTCTTATCTGTTTATTACTGTCATGGAATTTCTAACAAGTACGTTGAATGAGCTGGTTGACGATGGTCAGTTTATACCTCACCCAAAATCTAAAGAGCCTATTATTACTTCTCTGATGTTTGCAGATGATTTAATTATCTTCAGCAAACCAAAAGCAATACACTGTCTAATAAAATGAGCACTCTTGATAAGTTCAACAGGATGACTGGTTTGCGTATCAATTTGGAGAAATACGAATTCCTTATAGTTGGAATCAATAATGAATAGATTTCTCTTATTCATGCGCAAACTGGGATTAAGCACGATGATTCAACAATGTCATGTCTTGGGTTGCCTTTGGCAACATCAAGAATATAAACTCGTCAATGTTCTCCTTTATATGCTAGAATCACTGAGAGGCTTGATTGCTAGTCAACCAGAATGCTTTCACAAGCAGGATGGGTCACCTTAATCAAATCTGTAGTGATAGCTATGCATATATATTGGGCTCGTACTTACATATTACCAAAGACCGCTAACAATGTTGGGAACTACCTTCATGAGGTTACTTTGGAAAGGCAATATTCACATGAAATATCTAGCTCTCACCTCTTTCACTTTACTTGAATATCCTATCAACAAGGGGGGTTGGGTATAATGAACATGTGTGTGTGGAATAAAGTAGCCTTGAAGAAACACTTGAGTGACGTTCTAAATAAAAGAAACAATCCGTAGGTTAACTGGTCGTATAATTATGTCCTTAAAGATAATACATATTGGACACTGAAAGTTAAAAATGGCATGAGATGGACATGGCAGAGCTTGATTAAGCTCAAGCATGTCTTTCTGCTTTTTTCAAATATGATGTGATGACCCCAAACTTCCACGGGATGAAAGTAAGGAATAATCATTTGGAATACAACATAAATACAACAATACAGATCACAGATACAACATAGTAAAGGAAAACTATAGAATAACAACATCGTAGCAGCGGAATATGAATTTCATCAATCACAGAATCCCACAGTCACAGAGTTCTACATTATTACATCAGGTTTCAGCAAAAAGGAAATAAGTCTCAACTTCAAAATAGAACAACTAGAAATAAAATAAGTTTGGATGTCTCAAGTTCTAAGGATAAATCGCAAATAAAAGACAAATGATAGATAATCTTCGTGGTCCAACATAAGCACCTACAAATAAGCAACTCCAACATAGATAAGTAGCTCCAAGATAGCAAATCCAAAGAAAGCTAGACCTGTCACTTGGCTGCCCGTGTGGAAAAGAGGGCACCCGAGTTTGCAAAAGGTGAAAACAAACTACGAGTCAATCAAGGGACTGGTGTGAGAATTCTTAACTAATTTAACTACTAGTAATAAGGCAAATCCAAAGACCACGCCGCTAACGCGGAACGGGTTTATTTCAATGGATTGTCGTGCATAATTTAAAGTGATTGAACAAATGAATAAGTAAAACGTTAAACAACGCAATGCTTTTGGAAAAATGAAATCACCATAAGAGTCAAGTCCCATCACATAAAGCAACGCAAACTAGAGGATAGAGTTTTACCTTATGCTGATTAAACATGCTAAATACGATAAATACGAATCTAATATTATTATTAGTGTATAAAAAAAACATTTCAAAATAAACGTATCAATCCGAGAAAGCATAGCTACCATATACTAGTAATACAATCAAATTCGTAGGGTCGTATTTGGAATTTGGTTTCCATCATGAGTCAAGGCTAGGGAGGAGCTCCTTACCGATTCGAGACACTCTAGCTCATGTCTCAGGATCCCCCGCAGTGAACCCTTGGAAAGCTTAAGGGCCGGTCCACACATACAGCTTCATGGATTAGTTATTCCTGAACACACGTTTCCCGATCCTATAGGACCTATCATCCGAGGTGCCTCATTCCATCATCCACATAAGTAAAATATCAGCCAGTTTAAGCACTAACACTACTTCTAGCTAGAAAGAAACGTGTTGCTCTCCCTGCGTTCCCTTCTCCCGTTTTAGGCTCCACCGGGTTGTGAGGCTCGTGAAGCTACGTAATACACAAAGCTATGCTTATTCAAGCTATGCTTTGATCGTCCCTACGAGGTTCTGCTTTTCAACAAGAAACCTTGATCATTGCATCTTAGTATGCCACACTATCACTCCATATCCTACTATTAATCTTTTGCCAAAATATACAAAAGGGTATTAAGCAAGAGAATAAATTCTCCGCCACCAAACATTCATATATTCGATAGAAAATCAATAAGTACAATACAAAGGAGCACAATGTCGGACACACATTCCATTTATAAGCCCATTCTGGGTCTGAACGAAACTGGAGATACCCTCGTCCCGTATGTCCAGTACGGAAAGGAGATACCCGCATATCTGTGAAATCAACACGTACGTTTGGGAAATTACCCCGACCCTTGAATTGGGAGCAAGTCAATTCAGGATCTTGATCGATGTCCATTCGAGGGAAGATTTACGGTTTTCATTCGCCGTCTTCATACTTCGATTCTTTACGTCGTTTGATTATTTGGAATGAGAGTAACTCGGACTTTCCAAATATATATATATATATATATATATATATATATATATTGAAAATCCTTCCATATCGTTAATATTATTTTATAACGACTAATTCCTATTTCAATTATTTAAAATAGTTAAATCTTTATTTAACGACGCCACGGGTCAGTGGCGACCCTGGCGCTGCTTTCAACCAATTTTGATTTTCACATTTCTCAAAATCTAACCATTGGATCTTAGCGTAGTATATATCGTTGAAAAGATCTTCCCAAGTCGATCCTAACGGCTTTGGTTTTGGTAAAATCCGACGGTCGTACCTCTTGGTATAGTCGTTTAAAGGTATGATTTCAAAATGCGAACTACCGCGCTCGATTCGTTTAGTTTTAATTATATATATATATATATATATATATATATATATAATCGTTTAACCATAATAACGATGTTCGATTCAACAACAAGCTAAATAGCTACCGATCTCCATTCTATTTTAATTCATTTAAACATGAAGATAATATTTCAGCATTTTTAAATACATTCCTTTATTCCTTTATTTACATTAGAAATGTATGTTTCATTCTTTAAATTACACTGTAAAATCCCCTTCGTAATTACATTAAAATGTAATTAACATTCCCTGTTAAAAATTTCAATATAATGTAAATACTTCTTCTTAAATTACATTAAAAATGTAATTCTCCTAACAGTATAAATTTCTATTTTTTAATTTGTCTCTTAATTTACAAATAAAAGTGTATCTTCAATTTACAATGTAAATTCTCTTTAATTACATAATAAAAGTGTAATTTTAATTACAACACAAATTCTCTTTCTTAAACTACATATAAAAATGTAATTTTTATTTACATGTAAATCCTATTCTCTATTTACAAGTAAAAATGTAAATTTCATTACAATGCAAATTTCTACTTTTTATTTACATGTAAAAATGTAAATTTAACTATAATGCAAATTCCTTCTTTTATTTACATGTAAAAAATGTAAATTTCATTACAATGCAAATTTCTACTTTTTATTTACATGTAAAAATGTAAATTTCATTACAATGCAAATTTCTACTTTTTATTTACATGTAAAAATGTAAATTTCATTACAATGCAAATTTCTACTTTTTATTTACATCTAAGAATGTAAATTTCATTACAATGCAAATTTCTACTTTATATTTACATGTATAAATATAAATTTCATTACAATGCAAATTTCTACTTTTTATTTACATGTAAAAATGTAAATTTAACTACAATGCAAATTCCTACTTTTTATTTACATGTAAAAATGCAAATTTAACTACAATGCAAATTCCTACTTTTTATTTACATGTAAAAATGTAAATTTAACTATAATGCAAATTCCTATTTTTTATTTACATGTAAAAATGTAAATTTCATTACAATGCAAAAATTTTATTTACATGTAAAAATGTAAATTTCATTACAATGCAGATTTCTACTTTTTATTTACATGTAAAAATGTAAATTTCATTATAAATTTCATTACAATGCAGATTTCTACTTTTTATTTACATGTAAAAATGTAAATTTCATTACAATGCAAATTTCTACTTTTTATTTACATGTAAAAATGTAAATTTCATTACAATGAAAATTTCTACTTTTTATTTACATGTAAAAATGTAAATTTCATTTCAATGCAAATTTCTACTTTTTATTTACATGTAAAAATGTAAATTTAAATACAATTCAAATTCTCACTCTTAAGTTACAAACAAAAAGTGATTTTTACTTTCATGACAAAATCTTATCTTACCATTACATTGAAATGTAATAATTCTTTTTTAATGACGAAATCCTCTTTTTAATCCACATTAAGAAAAATGTACATTTCCTTTTATCCTATTTACATTAAGGAAAATGTAAATTTTCTTTTATCCTTTTTTTTTTACATTACTAACATTAGAATTGTGTAATTTGATGTTTTCATGTCTTTGATTAAAACACGAACAATTTCTCTATTTACACAAGTCATCATACAAAGTGGTATATTCATATTGATTCGATTCAATAACATGAACAAGGGCGAACTTTTGTTATTCATGATTCACTAAAACATCAATAAGAATTGATCCAACTAAATATATAACAAAATGATTCGTTCTAATTATCCATCACATATAGATCTATAATTTTAACTAACAGATCATACATCACAAATTAACAGATCAGCCATTCAAACCTCATCACATCGCAGATCTAATTTGTTAACAATTCAAATATTTAAATAACTAGAAATATAATAATTAAATTGATTTAATTATATAAATCAAAATCTCAACTTGATTTAAAAAGAAGTAAAAATCCAAATAAATTCAGAAATGGTTGTAATCAATTTCAGCAACCTCTATACGTCTTTACGGTTCCATCGGATCTGAGATTTTCCAGTTTGGAGTTCGTATGAGTTAATTATCAATTTTTGAATACCAATGACTTTTTACAACTGCTGCTGTGACAGAATTAAGTGTGGCAAATCTGAAATGTTCATACCTTTGTATTTTGTTCAAAACTTTAATTCCACAAATCGGAAGATGTAGTTGATGGTTTTCAGAACGGTTTGTTGGAGATTGAAGAGCTTGGAGAGGGGAGTCGGCGCCAGGAAGAGGGTGGGGTGCGTTTGCCTATGGTAGGCCCAGTTGGGTGCGGCGGCGGCAGATTTTGTGGGGTCGGGGCGGCGGCTACAGGCTTCGGGGGGTATTGATTTTGGTGTGGTTTCGAAGAGCATGAAAATCTCTTCGAAACGTGTATTGCGGCGAAGGATTTCGTTGAGAAACGAAAGAGAAATCGGAGTTTGAAGTTCTAAAAGGTTATGGGTTTCGGTGGCTGCTGTAAACGATCGGGGAGGATGAATGAACAGTAATTTTTATAATAAAATAATAGGGTTAGGTTATTATTAAATAATTAATTAACCCAATAAAGCCCGTTTAGCGACTTCCTTCTTTTTCAGCCCAACGACTGTCATTCCTACCTATTTACCCCTATTCCGGACTCATCTGACTATGTCCCGCAGGCCCAAATGATCGTCTTAGCCTCCGTTTTCTAGTTTTAATTTATATATCATTTATTTTAAATTCAAACTTACTTTCTAATTTACCGGGGATACATATGATCTCAGAAAAATCCAGAAAAATTATTTCTGGCTTTGTTTTGACGATACGGTCCTAACAAAATTAATTTCGTCGAATTCTGTGACTGTTTAAAAATGGCCTTTTTCAAGTCGATTAAAATTGACCGAAATTGACCAAACTGAAATCTTTTTGCCACAGTCACAAATTAATTCTAAAAATTATGAAAAAATAAACTTATCAATAATTTGACATTCTGAATCCAACAAAAGTGGTTTCGTCGAAAACAGAGGTCGTTTGAAAAATGGCTATTTTTAATATTAAAATGTATATAGAAATTCTACAGCGACTATTCTGAAATTTCAACCAGCCATAACTTTTTTAATTCTCGCTATGAAATTTCGATTTTTCGGATTCGTTGGAAAGATATTTTTAAATAGATTCTAATATTTTTTGTTTCACCAAAATCCGATTTATCCTGCATCCTGTACAGTCAGTCAAAGTTCATATTTGACTTTTCAAACTACCGTGCTATTTTTAATTCCTTTTATAATTAAATTAAATATATTCGTATTAAATTCAATTAAAACAAATTTCTAGTCGTTATTATTTAAAATAATTTATTTCAAATATTTAAACACCCTTAAAATCTCTAAAATGAAAATTATAAATTGGCCCCAAATTCCGGTTTGTTACAATCTCCCCCGCTTATGAACTTTTCGGCCTTGAAAAGGAAAAAGGAAAATAGAAGAGTAGGAACCAAAATAGTGAATGTAAAATATTTTAAGCATACCTCAAAATAAAATCTAATTGGAGATATCCACTCTGCATTTGGGATAGGATTGTTTGATACTCTCCTCGGTTTCCCAAGTGCAGTCTCTAGGATCACTGCTCCATTGCACTTTGACTAGGTTGATTCTTTTATTTCTCAGCACTCTAGTCTCTTTTGCCAATAATTTTCAGTGGTTCCCTTCTCACTGCAAGGCTTGGGGTAATCTCCAAATCTTGTTGTGCAACTTCCTCCACAACTAGATCCGAATCATGGACATTCCTTCGAAGTTGAGATACATGGAATACATCGTGCACTCCAGGCAACCAGTCGGGCATCTGAATTCTGTAGGCTAGGGTGCCAATCTTTTCAAGAATAGGGAAGGGGTCGATGAATTTAGGTGCCAATTTTCCTGTCTTTCCAAAACGGATTACACCTCGCATTGGAGCAAATTTCAAATAGACATAGTCACCCACTTCAAAAGTCAATTCTCTTCTTCTTAAATCTGCATAGCTCTTTTGTCTACTTTGGACAACCAATAATCGCTTCTTAATATAATCGAACTTGTCTGAAGCTTCTTGGACCATGTCTGGACACAATACTAGACGATTTCCTTTTTCAACCCAACATGCTGGCGACCTACATGGCCTACCATATAAGGCTTCAAATGGAGACATTTTCAAACTTTCTTGATAGCTATTGTTATAAGAGAATTCAACTAAATGCAAGTGATCCTCCTAAGAACCTCCAAAATCGAGTATGCAAGCTCGCTTTAGATCCTCAAGAATGCGATTCACCCTCTCAGTTTGGCCATCTGTCTGAGGGTGATATGCGGTACTAAGATTTAACTTCGTTCCCAACTCATTTTGGAATGCTTCCCAAAATTTGCTAGCAAAGATTGGATCACGGTCGCTAACAATGCTACTAGGAACTCTGTTTAAAACAAAAGATTATTCTTTTATTATTTAATTATAAAATGAGAATTTTCATTCAGATAATGATAAAAAGGAAAGATCTAGTTTTATTACCCATGCAGTCTGATGATTTCTTTGAAATAGATTTGCGCCAGACTTTGAGCAGTTCTAGTGGACTTGAAAGGTATGAAATGAGCGGACTTTGTGAAGCGGTCCACGATCACCCATATGCTGTCATTCCCTCTCCTCGTATGGGGCAAACCATCTATAAAATCCATGGAGATTTGGTCCCACTTCCAACTTGGAACCTCCAATGGTTGCAACAATCCCGCAAGCTTTTGTTGATCGCTCTTAACCTGTTGGCATGTATGACATCTACTCACATAGATGGATATATCCCTCTTCATAGATCTCTACCAAAACGTGAGCTTTAGATCTTGATACATCTTGCTCACGCCTGGATGGATGCTAAGCTTTGATTTGTGACCTTCATCTAAAACTTACCTTATGAGCTCTCGGATATTTGGAACACAGATTCGCCCTTGTAATCTAAGGACTCCCTTGCGATCTATTTGGAAGCTCATGTTTTCACCTTCTTCAATTTTATTAATAATTCTTTGAATAAACTCATCCTCCTTTTAAAGAGCAGAAATTTTATCAATCAAAGAAGGGGTAATGATGAGTCTTGCGACAATGACGTCCTTTCTACTAAGTGCATCCGTCACAACATTGGCTTTTCCCGGCGTATATAAGAAGTCAAGATCGTATGCTGCCAGAAATTCTAGCCACCGTTGCTGCCTTAAATTCAAATCCTTTTGATCGAAGAGATATTTCAAAGATTGATGGTCTGTGAATAATTCAAAATTTTCGCCTAAAATATAATGTCTACAAATTTTTAAAGCAAAGACTACGGCCAACAACTCCAAGTCATGGACACAATAATTTTTCTCATGCGGCTTTAATTGACGACTTGCATATGCAACAACCCTGTCCCTTTGCATCAGTACCGCACCAAGACCACCACTTTGAGAAGCATCGGTATAGACTTTTAAATCTTGGTTGCCATCGATGATGGTAAGTACGGGAGCAGTTGTCAAACTCACCTTTAGCTTTTGGAAGGCCTCCTCACAATCCGATGTCCAATTGAACTTGGTATGCTTCTTGGTGAGCTTTGTTAACGGGAAAGACAACGTGGAGAAGTTTTTGACAAATTTCCTGTTATATCCATCCAATTCTAGGAAGCTTCTTACTTCAATGGGTGTACTGGGTTGCTTCCAATCTCGAATGGCGGCAATTTTACTTGGGTCAACAGCAATTCCCTCTTTTGACAAAACATGGCCCAAGAATTTTACCTCCTCTTGCCAAAATGTGCATTTGGAAAATTTTGCTTTTAAAACATTTCTTCGCAGAATCTCCAACACTTCCCTTAGATGCCCTTCGTGTTCCTCCTTAGTTTTAGAATAGATTAGAATATCATCAATGAAGACTAGGATGAATTTGTTTAGGACATCTCGGAAAACCCTATTCATCAAGTCAACAAAGTAGGCGGGGGCATTTCATAGACCGAACGACATTACTAACCATTTGTAGAATATGTCGGGACCTCTGAAGGCGGTCAAAGGTATGCATTCTTCGGCTATGCGGAGTTGGTGGAAACCTATGGCTAGGTCCATCTTTGAAAACACCTTGGCTCCATTTAATTGGTCAATTAAATCATCTATGCGAGGCAAAGGGTATTTGTTCTTCAATGTTTGTTTATTAAGGTCGCGGTAATCCACACAGAGCCTTAGAGTACCGTCAGACTTGGGGACAAACACCACAGCTGCACGCCAATTGGGAAAACTAGGTTGAATTAGTCCCTTCCATAAGAGCTGCTTAGTTTGGGCTTGCAACTCCCCTTTTTCTTTAGGGGTCATCCTTCAGACAGCATGGACTACAGGCCTTGCATTTGGAACAAGATCAATCCTGAAATCAATTTCCCTTCGCGGCGGTAAATTGTCTACTTCTTCAAATACGTCCGCGTAATTTTTGGCTATAGGAATATTTTCTAAAGGAATGGGAGTTGTCTCAAGAGAAGACCAAAATGCCTTTCTATCAGATTTTGTACTATGGCAAGGTATAGCAATAGTATTTCCGAGTCCTGTTTTCAGCTTCACCACTCTTTCTGAACATAGCACTTCAGCGTCATATTTTGTTAGCCAATCAAGACCAAGGATGATATCAAACTCGGAAAAATTCATAATGATCAAGTTAAATGGAAATTGGAAATAGGAGTAGGATACAGGCACTCTACAGAATAAGTCTAGAGTTGTAGAACCTCCTACAAGATTATGAACATTGAATTATTCCTTGAGACTTTTTTGTTTTAATTTTAATTTCTTAACCGTGTTGCTAGAGATAAAACTTCTTGATGCACCCGTATCAAACAAAGCAGTAACAGGAATGTTTTTAACAGAAATGGTACCATCTAAAACATCAGGCTTACCTGCTCCTTCAAAAGAAGTAGGTGCGGAGGAAGGTAGTGCACTTGCCATGTCGTACACATGTGCAATCTGCGTTCCTTTCAACAGTGGACAATTAGGCTTGATATGACCCTTTTTGTGGCAGTTATAGCATTCTTTAGTGTCATCACTTCTGGCCTTCTTCGGATTTCTGCAGTCCTTGTTGTAGTGTCCAAACTTCTGGCAGTTGTAGCATTGCACCTTTGACTTATCATGGGTCTTAGCAGCTCCAGAACCGCTTCCTTCATTCTTCTTTTCGGCTTGCTTCCTCTTATTATTATTGTTGGCCAAGCTCCTTTCTCTATCTTGTTGTGAAACCCTTTTGTCGTTCTCCTCATAGCGACAAGCAAACTCAATCAACTTATTGAAAGAAAGGTCGATGTGAGTAGTAACCCTGTTAGTGTACTTCCTTGCAAGTCCATTAATAAACCTCTAGTTCTTTTGAAAATCATCCTGAATCAATTCTGGGGCATAGCGAGAGAGGTCTTCAAATCTTCTTACATACACCGAGATAGTTTTGTCGCCTTGCTTCAAGTAGGCGAGCTCATCATGCAGCTTTTCCACTTCTTGCTTTGGGACGTACTTTTCATTGAAAAGCTCCTTAAACATGGTCCAAGACATATTTTCTTCATCGCCTCCTATATTGACCAATTCCCACCAATTCTGTGCTCCGCCTTGGAGAAGCCATGAAGCCATAAATCTCTTCCTTTGATCATCTAGCCCTAGCCCTCCAAATATCTTCTCACAATTCTTAAGCCATGCCTGAGCCTGTGTCACGGTCTCCGTACCAGAGAATGGAACTCCACCTAAGTTTTTGAACTTCTTCGCTACTTTATCCAAGTCAAAGGGCTGCGGTGGTGGTGGTGGTGGCGGCTGCCGAGCTGTGGGCTCCTCAGTTTCAGCAACATTCTGCCTCCTTGCTCTAGCTCTAGCGGCTCTAACGGCAGCAGTACTCATTTCTAGTTAGTTATGTACGATCAAGGAAAGAGTCAGAACAACTGTAATGGTAATTTTAAGGAATGATAAAGATAAAAGGATGGCGATAAAATGACCGACTATTGTGTATTCTCATGAAATGTTCGCCATAGAATATTGTGATTCTATGTAAACGAATTATTATAATTATGTTATATTCCAAAGTTATGTTTAACCAAAATTCTGATACCAACTGCGATGACCCCAAACTTCCACGGGATGAAAGTAAGGAATAATCATTTGGAATACAACATAAATACAACAATACAGATCACAGATACAACATAGTAAAGGAAAACTATAGAATAACAACATCATAGCAGCGGAATATGAATGTCATCAATCACAGAATCCCACAGTCACAGAGTTCTACATTATTACATCATGTTTCAGTAAAAAGGAAATAAGTCTCAACTTCAAAATAGAACAACTGGAAATAAAATAAGTTTGGATGTCTCAAGTTCAAAAGATAAATCGAAAATAAAAGATAAATGGTAGATAATCTTCGTGGTCCAACATAAGCACCTCCAAATAAGAAACTCCAATGCAGATAAGCAGCACCAAGATAGCAACTCCAAAGAAAGCTAGACCTGTCACTTGGCTGCCCATATGGAAAAGAGGGCATCCGAGTTTGCAAAAGGTGAAAACAAACTACGAGTCAGTCATGGGACTGGTGTGAGTGAAACACCCCACCTCCGTTAGGGTCACTCTCAACGAGAATGCCCTAATTTTGGTGGAGGTTTATAAGTATAAATCACAGATATACAAGACAGATATAATAACACATATTTTTGAACAGCGGAAAAACAACAACTTTTATTTCATTAAAATACGTGTTACACCAACCATACCATAATTTTCTTACAATACTTCCAAAAACATAACATCTTCATAACTGTCTTGATTACATTATTTAAAGAAGCATAAAGAAAACATAAATAATCTGCAAAAGTCCCATAATTGCTGTCCAAATCCATAGTCCAAAATGAAAAGATCCAAGCAATACATTCTTTCTCTTCAAGCTGGATATGAAGGCTGGTCAAGCAGCGGTATTCCCTCCCTGTGGACCTAGGGGGGGGGAACAGAAGAAAAGAAGATGAAAGAAAAGTAGAGTCAGACATAAAGCCTGAGTAAGTCTAGGACTATTCAGTCTATGAATAAAGAATTGGGTATGATAAGTATAAACTAGAAATGGGAAAGCACCATAAACCAAGTTAAGTTGTCTAGGGTCGAATTATACTATCGTACCCCATATTAATCTCTGTACCCATATAAACTAGTTCCCAACAGGCACCCCATAATCAGGGTGAAGTGATCCATTTTATGATGATCGGCTCCTACTCGCATAGTTACATGTGTCTTACGGTCCCCGATGTTGTAGTTACCTATGCTGGTCCCACCATGGGGTGTATCAAGTCCCATGGTAGCGGCCCGACACAACCCTAGAATGCACAGGTATGCTACTGGTGCCCAGTGCCTTATTTTTCTGCGCCGGAGTGTGTGCACGCCCGCACCCCGTTAGAACCTACACTGCTACACCACCGCCGTCGATTTGACCTCTTACAGTCAGCCCAGTAATCGTGCCCCACCCTGCCTAGTTTCAGGGTATCATGATACCTTGTAGGGTTACTACTGAAAAGGGTCCCCCGCTACTAGGTTTTCTATTTCTAGCCAACATGCTAAGTTGGTTAAGTGTTTTATAAACCTAACCCCCAATCAATCTGTCCAGTTTAGCATGTTCCATTTTGATTAAGTATTAATATAATTTACTTAATCCTATCAATCCTGACTCAGCCTTAATTGTCTTATTAAAGCCTTGACCTCTCACATTAGACATGTATTGTTGTGGCTGCCTGTTGCCGGTTGGGTCCGGGCAGTCTTACGCCACAACTCATTCTAACCTCGGGTCCTTATTGGGCTCCGTGTTTAACCACCCACATTGGATAGGTATTGTTGTGACTACTGGACAGCCGGGCGGTTCCGAGCAGGTTTACATCACAACTCAATCCAACCTCGGGTTAAACACATCGTATTTTCTACATTTACATATTTTGTCTCTTTTCTTTTTATATGTAAATATTTGTGGCTCCTTTATTCAAATTCATCTTTATTGGTTAAGATTTATTTATGCCACTTAATTGTTTTTCAAGGTTGTTGGCATGCGTCAAACATGCCAACACATATGTTCTATATTTTAGCCCAAACATCAATACCCCCGTTTTACACGTTCGTTCAAATGTAAGGTGTGTTGGGTTTAATACTTAAACCCAATTTAGAAATATGAAAAGGAGAGGCTTATAACTTGGTGTTTATAAGGTAACATAAAAAGGGGAGTGTGAACGCATGAACTTGCAACATAATGATTCAATTAACATAAGGTAGGCACATGTGAACTTGCAATTGTAACAACATATAATATAAGCAATACTTAAACATGAATCATTCTATTCACATAATCATGGTATAAACAAAACATGAATCATTCTATTCGTGTAGTCATGGCATAAATGATACTTAAACATGAACCATTCTAATCATATAATTATGGCATAATCTTAGTTGAACATGAGTCCTTCTATTCATATAGTCATGGCATAAACATAATTGAACATGAATCCTACTATTCATATAATCATGGTTTTTATCCTATCTATGTAACTTGTAAGTGAGATGTAATTCTAGTGTAATTTCTAATGTAACTTATGTGCCAAATATATTATCATACGATTATGATAACAACATAAGCCTAGAAACATGTTTTCAACTAGGCATAATAACAAACATAGTTTAATCATGTTCATAAAATTAATACAAGTTTACAAAGACGCTTGCTTTTGTCACTATTACAAAATCATGATTTTTATACTTGAACTATGATGCCAATTCCAACATAACCTTCATATGAATCATAATACTTAAGTGGATCAAATTACACTAAAGATGACCGTAGAATTATACATCATGTTGGCATAACAATAAATCATATACTTGCATGAATTTCAAATAAACTATTACAACATATAGTTGTTATTTTCAACATGAATCATATACTTGCAATTATCAAATGGGTGTTGTAAATAACTACCACAAACATGTAGTTTTCAATATGAATCATATGCTTGCATGAATCCCAATTAAAATTCCACAACATGTGGTTGTCAACATAAACCATATACTTGTATGAATCAAATCGTACACCATAGCATTGCCAAATCAGAATAACATGCAAACATAAGTTATTATCACCACAATTCCATTTCGTTGTTAACTTTCAACGCAAGTCGCGTACTTGCAAATATCCAATCGTATACCATAATATTCCCAAATCGTTTAGCATCAAAGCAACATACAAATATAGATTATTATCGCCACAATTCCATTTCTTACTTTACACAAATCAACACAATTATTTAATTCACATCGGAATAGCACTCTACTTACAAAGTATGACGAATCTTCAATTCAGGAATCTGAATTCTGAAATTGGAGATGCTATCCTTTGTTGTAGGCGTTGTTTTGATTGATTTGACGTTGCTTTAAGCTTTTGATTTATCTCCTAATTATCTCTCTATTTTCTGACGGCTATCCTCAGTCTCTCCTCAGCAGCATGACGGTCTCATCTCCATTTTAGTTTATGTGAATTAGGGTTAGTCTTACGTCCTTTTTATAAAGTTTTTGAGTTGATTTAGACCGTCGATGGAGCTTGGTTTAATAATAGCCGTTTGTTCAAAGAAGAGACCAACCAGGAGCTGACACCTAGCCCTAGTGACAAGGCAAGGCTCAGAAAATCGACCAAACACAGACTAGGCCAGCCAGGGTGGGTTGGGTTCGACCTGGCTCAGGGGCCAGGTCGACTCCCCAGTCGACCCCCAGGTCGACTCTAGAGTCGACCTGCCTGAGGCAGGTCGACACCTAGGTTGACTCCCAGGTCGACCTGGCCTGGCAGGTCGACCCTAGGGTCGACCCCCAGGTCGACCTGGTGGGTTTGGGTGGGAATTTTCCCGCCTACTCTGATTGGGCTGAAATTAAATTCTGTTTTCGAAATTTAAATTTTCTGAAACTTCATCGGGCCATAATTTGGTCATACGGGCTCCGTTTTTCGAAAACTCGGACTCTATTTCGCGTATTTTTCCGAGATGAACGCAATGGCATATCCCGTTTCCCCAAATACTTAAATTTGAAATTTATTATACTTTAATTTGTGGATTTCACTGTTATAAAATACACGGGGTGTTACATTCTCCCCCACTTAAAAGGATTTCGTCCCGAAATCTTCAAGTTCAGGAAGAATGTACATCCTAACATCCATCTACTCATCCATCAAACACGAGCATCCATTGTCCTTAAAAGACTTCTAATGCTTCATGATAATATGCGAAGTGTGTGTGTACATGTACTTATCTAATGCAAAATCAGGCGGTCTACTGATTCAGTTGACCTCCTTAATGCGAATTATGTAAGTGCCATGAATCCATTATGCATGTAAATCCTCTTATTCATGATTCTACATGAGTGCACAATCATTCATACAAATGCAACATCCATATGACACACATTAAAGTTCAACCATATACGAATGCAAACATATATGCATATGCAATATGAAGTGATTGAGCCGATCTAAAACCTAGATTGTGTGTGTATATGCAACCACGAGCAACCACTAGAATCACTTGCAACCACTTGCAATCATCATCCATAACATGTTTCAATTACATGTTTTCATCCAAAGGGTTTCTACCTAAAAGATAGGGTCTAGGAGATATACCTAAAAAGATAGATAAAAGCGCAACTTAAGGAAAAAGGAAAGATCAAAGATGTACCCTCGAAAAGAAAAGGGTAGGTAGCGCGTATTTTAGCTTCAGTTTCCCAAGTTGCATCTCCTTCGGCGTCGCTCCACTGAACTTCGACGAGCTTGACTTCACGGTTGCGTAGCTTCTTCACTTCCGTTCCTAATATGAGGGTTGGAAATTTCCTTATGGTTGCTTCGCATTCCATTTCAGCTTCTTCTAGGATATTTGGCTCTACCACTTCAGCAGACTCATGTAGACATTTTCGAAGATGTGAAACGTGAAAGACGTTGTGAACTCCGACCAATTTTTCGGGTAGCTCTAATCTATAGGCCATTTTCCCAATTTTCTCAATGATAGGGAATGGCCCTACGAACCTTGGTGCTAGCTTTCCTGTGGTTCCAAAACGAACAACGTTCCTTAGTGGAGATACCTTAAGAAAAACTCTGTCTCCAACCTCAAATTCAAGGTCGGTCCTCCTCTTGTCGGCGTAGGACTTTTGTCTGTCTTGGGCCGTCTTCATCCTTCTTCGTATTAAGTCTACTTTTTCTGAAGTCTCTCGGATCATATCTGGTCCAAGTATGAGCTTATCAGTAGACTCCCACCAACAAGTGGGCGATCGGCACGGTCTTCCATATAAAGCCTCGAAGGGCGCCATTCCAATGGTTGCTTGATAGCTGTTGTTGTAGGCAAATTCCACCAAAGGAAGATGGTCTTCCCATGTCCCTCCGAAGTCAAGGATGCAAAGTTTTAAAAGGTCCTCCAAAACTCTGTTCACTCTTTCTGTTTGGCCGTCGGTTTGGGGATGATAGGCTGTGCTCAAGCATAACTGTGTGCCTACCGCTTCTTGCAGACTCCGCCAAAACTCACTGGTGAAGATAGGGTCTCGGTCGCTAACAATGCTGGATGGTATTCCATGGAGTCGAACGATTTCCTTGAGGTAAAGAGATGCTAGAGATGAGGCAGTTCTTCTGCTTTTGACAGGTAAAAAGTGGGCGCTTTTAGTAAGCCTATCCACTATTACCCAAATGCTAGTGTTGCCTCTCCTAGACCTAGGCGGCCCGTCGATGAAGTCCATTGATATGCTATCCCACTTCCACTGCGGGACCTCTAGAGGATGTAGCAGACCGCCAGGCTTTTTCTGTTCCGCCTTAACCTGTTGGCACACCATACACTTAGAAACGAATTCTGCCACGTCCTTCTTCATGCCGTTCCAGAAGAAAGTTCTTTTTATGTCCTTGTACATTTTATCTCCGCCTGGGTGTATCGTCATCTTGGAGTGATGTGCTTCCTCGAGAACCTTCTTTACTAAATTCCTTGTTTATGGGACGTATAGTCTTCCGTCTCGCCTTAGCCAACCCTTATCGTCGATGGAGTATCTGTTGAGGTGACTTGAAGTCTCACCCCTAATTAGCCTATCAATCGTCTCCACAAGCTGAGGGTCCTCGCGTTGTGTTGTCCCTATCGAGTCCACTAAAGTCGGGCGTACTTCGAGAGATGCTAGCAAGCCTGGTACAAAATCGGAGGAGGGCCTAAAGTCAAAGCTGGCTATAAACTCTAGGCTTTGTCTTTCAACAAACAATGGGCTTAGGGTTAGTTTCTTTCGGCTCAACGCGTCTGCCACTACGTTGCCTTTGCCCGGAGTGTAGGAGATCTCGAAATCGTACGAGGCAAGAAACTCCATCCATCTCTGTTGCCTCAAGTTAAGATCTTTCTGCGAGAAAAGATATTTCAACGATTTATGGTCAGTGTAAAGTTCAAACTTCTCACCTAGGAGATAGTGTCGCCAAGACTTGAGTGCAAAGACGATGGCAGCTAACTCAAGATTGTGGGTCGGATAGTTCTTTTCATGCACTTTCAATTGTCTCCCGCCATAAGCAACTACCCTTCCTTTTTGCATTAAGACGGCGCCTAACCCTGTCCCACATGCATCTGTATAAACTGTGAACATCTTGCTTCCATCTGGCAATGTTAAAACCGGGGCTGTTGTAAGAGCCCTTTTCAGTCGCTGGAAAGCAAACTCGCAATTCAAGTCCCAATTGAACACTAGATTCTTCTTGGTCAACTTTGTGAGCATAGCTGAGATTTTCGCAAAATCCCTTATGAACTTTCGATAGAAACCTGCTAGTCCTAGAAAACTTCGGACCTTAGTTGCATTCCTTGGTGTCTTCCAATCCTGTACCGCCACTACCTTAGCAGTGTAACACCCCGAAAATTCTATAACTGTGAAATTAACAAATTAAAGTATAATTAATCTGAAATCAAAGAACTAAGGGAAACGGGATACGCCATTGCGTTCGTCTCGGAAAAATACGCGAAATAGAGTCCGAGTTTTCGAAAAACGGAGTCCGTATGAAGAAGATATGGCCTTCGGAAGTTTTGAATTAAATTTAAAATTCAAACAGAATTAAATAATTAAATATTCCGAAGTGGGCCCATTGGGCCAGGGTGAAAGATCACCCGCCTGGGCCACCCAGGTCGACTGGGCTGTCGACCTGGGCTACCCATGTCGACAGGGCTGTCGACAGCCCTGTCGACAGGGGTATCGACCTGGTCGAGCCCAGTCAACCTGGCTGGCCAGGTCGGTGTGTGGTCGAATTTCTGTGGTCTGCTTTATCATTAGGGCTAGGTGGCGGGTTTTAATTGGTCTCTCTTCCTAATGAATGGCTATGATCTAACCTAGCAACATCAATGGTCCTAATCAGTTCCTAACCTCTATATAAACAACCCTAGACTAAACCCTAATCTATTCATTCAAAATTAAGAACATAGCCGCCATGTTGCTGAGGAACGACAAAGAGTAGCCGCCAACTAGAGAGAGGATTAGGAAGAAAGTTCTAAAGCCTAAAGCAATTCAAGCAACCTAAAGCCAATCAATTCAACATAGGAATCACATCTCTTAATTAGAGAATTCGCTGCAACCATTGTAAGTAGAGTATTACTTTGGTATGAATAAACAACTGTATTGATTTGTATGCTTGAATTGGGATAATAAAGTAATTCATATTTGTGCAAAATTATGTTATTCATTATAAAGAACTACATGCGGTAGTTCTATGCAAATATACGTTTGGAATATTGCGCAAATTATGTAACCTATGTTGAAGCTACATGTATGTAGTTGATTGAAATTTATGCAAGTTTGGGGTTTTGCTTCTATGCCACCATGATGTATATTTTTGTGCATAAATCATTTTGCAAGTAATTGAAACAAGTTTGGTTATTATAGTTCATATGTAACTATGTTGGAATTTTGACACCATAATCCATGTATTAAGTCATGCTTTTGCAAACTTATGAATATGGCTAGGCTATGAATGATATTTGGCATAATTGAAATCCATATTGTTTAAAAGAATTATATGATGACATATGTGAGACATGGCTAGGTTAGACTCAAGAATCCCTTTTTGCAAGTTTAAAGCAAACACCATGTTTAGGAATATTTATGCATAAGTATGTTTATACCATCGTTATGTGATTAGACTTAAATCATGATTAAGTTGAATTATGCTATGTTCATGCTAGAAGTATTTATGCCATGCTTATGTTTGACATTATGCCATGTTTATGCTAGAAATATTATGCCATGCTTATGTTTGACATTATGCCATGTTTATGCTAGAAATATTATGCCATGCTTATGTTTGACATTATGCCTAAGTAAAAATATAGGTTCATGTGACAATAATGATATCTCAATTACAAGTTCACATGCTTTGATTCACGTCACCTATGTTACCACTATGCAAGTACACCAGTTTCTATGTTGTATTTCCAACGTCAATTGCAAGTTCATGCGCTCACCTTCCCCTCTTTGTGTATGTAAGCACGCTTTAAGCCTCCCCTTTCCGCATGGCTAAATTGGGCTTTAAAAGGCTAAGCCCAATATATATATGAACGGACGTGTAAGACGGGGGAAAACAACGTTGGGTTAAAATTAATTAATGAATGAAAATATAAAATAGAAGGGCCCAAGTTCAAGTATGGGTTGGGCCCGTGATTGGTGTAACCTTACACCATTGACTTAATAATGGGCCGCAAATATTTACATATAAGAAATAAAGAGGAATGACAAAATATGTAAATGTAGAACATACGATGTGTTTAACCCGAGGTTGGATTGAGTTGTGATGTAAACCTGCCCGGAACCGCCCGGCTGTCCAGTAGTCACAACAATACCTATCCAATGTGGGAGGTTAAACATGGAGCCCAGCAAGGACCCGAGGTTAGACTGAGTTGTGGCGTAAGACTGCCCGGAACCAACCGGCAACAGGCAGCCACAACAATACCTGTCTAATGTGAGAGGTCAGGGCCTTAATAAGACAATTAAGGCTGAGTCAGGATTGTTAGGATTAAGTGAACTAAAGACTTAATCAAAATGGAACATGCTAAACTAAACGGACAGGTGGGGGTTAGGTTAGAAAACACTTAACCAACTTAGCATGTTGGCTAGAGATAGAAAACCTAGTAACGGGGGACCCTTTTCAGCAGTAACCCTAAAAGGTGTATCAGGATACCCTGAAACTAGGCAGGGTGGGGCACGATTACTGGGCTGATTGTAAGAGGTCAAAGCGACGGCGGTGGTGTAGCAGTGTAGGTTCTAACGGAGTGCGGGCGTGCACACACTCCGGCGCAGAAAAATAAGGCACTGGACACCAGTAGCATACCTGTGCACTCTAAGGTTGTGTCGGGTTGCCACTATGGGACTTGATACACCCCATGGTGGGACCAGCATAGGTAACTACAGACATCGGGGGCCGTAAGACACATGTAACTATGCGAGTAGGAGCCGATCATCATTGAATGGATCACATCACCCTGATTATGGGGTGCCAGTTGGAAACTAGTTTATATGGGTTCAGAGATTGACATGGGGTACGATGGTCTATTCGACCCGAGACAACTTAACCAAGTTTATAGTGCATGCCCACTTCTTGTTATTACTTATCATACCCAGTTCTTTATTCATAGACAAAGTAGTACTAGACTTACTCAGGCTTTATGTCTGACTCTACTTTTCTTTCGTCTTCTTTCTTCCGTTTCCCCCCCCCCCCAGGTCCTTAGGGAGGGAACACAGCAGCTTGATCAGCCTCAACATCCAGCTTGAAGAAGAGAAATGTATTGCTTGGACTTTCCTGTTTTGAACTATGGCTTTGGACAATCCACTATGGGGCTTTGCAGTTTATCTACGTTTTATTTATGCTTCTTTAAATCATGTACTCAAGACAGATTATGAAAATGTTATGCTATGTTTTTGGAAAGGATGTTGTTGTAACACGTATTTGACTTTATGAAATAAAAGTTTGTTGTTCTTCCGCTGTTTACAAATATGTGTTCTTATATCTGTCTTGTATATCTGTGACTTGTACTTATAAACCTCCACCAAAATTAGGGCATTCCCTTTGAGAGTGACCCTAACGGAGGTGGGGTGTTTCACTTGGTATCAGAGCATAGGTTTACCAGATAAGATAAAAAGTTTTGAAAAATTATTTTCAAAAAGGAAATTTAAAGAAGCATTTTTAAAAGAAAAATATTATTTTATTTTAAAAAGACAAAGTCCACTCCCCAAAGCCATAGGAACTACCTCTTATCCTTCGTTTTGAATCTATCCTTTTTGTTTCAGCATGTCCCAAGAACTTAACTTGCCGGAAGGGGTGCCCATACCTGGTTGGTTTAGACGGTTCTTAGAAGCAAGGGCCACTCAGCCAGGTCCTACCGTTCCTCCTCCTCCAGCTGAAGGAAATCATCCAGCTGCAGCAGCACCTTTTCCTCCACCTCCTCCTCGGGGAAACACGTTCGCTAAGATATGTAAAGATTTTAAAGCTATGGGAGGAAGGGATTTCCATGGAACTGAGTCCTTCGTAGCAGCTAGAAATTGGCTGAAAGAAACGGAGGACCTATTCATCATCTTTGAGGTAGAGGATAGACAGAAAGTACAATTGGCAGTGTGGCTATTGAAGGGCGAGGCTTCCTACTGGTGGGAAGTCACTAATGCTGAAAGACCAGTGGAGACATGGGAGGACTTTAGGGCAAGGTTTGAGACAAAATTTCTCTCAGATGCAGAAAGAAGTTTGCAGTTGGAAAAATTCTTATTTCTTAAGCAAGGAGACAAGACTGTCAGAGAGTATGTGAATCAGTTCGATGAGCTGGCTAGGTTTGGACTTGACCTAGTCAACACCCCGCACAAGAAGGCTCTCCGTTTCGTCAAAGGGTTAAATGAGCCATTACACAGTTTGGCCATGACCCATATACCCATGGGAGCCACGTATGAAAGATTGGTGCAAATGGCATTGCTGAATGAAGAGGATAAGAGCAAGAAGGAGATGAAGGCAGAAAGCTCTCAAGGGAAGAAAGAGGGTTTGCAGCCTAAGAAGGCGGACTTTAAGAAAAGCGGGGAAGGCAACAAAGAGAAGAGGACGTGTAATTTCTGTGGCAAAGTGGGGCACTTAGTAAAGGACTGCCGGAAAAAGAAGGCCAAGGAGAATGGTGGGTGCTTTTCTTGCGGTGAGACGGGCCATATGGCTAAGGACTGCCCAAAGAAACGAGGACAGGGGCAGAGGACCCCAGGGGCACAGGTTCATGTGCTGGAAGCGCCACCTTTGCAACAGCGAGGTACAAACACTTCTGTAGAAAGTGTAGTTTATCTTTACGATCACCCCGTTCGCACTTTGTTTGATTCTGGCGCATCACACTCCTTTATCTCGTCTGCTTTAGTAGAATCTCTGCACCTAAAAACTAGTATGGTAGAGGACCCCTTAATTGTTTCAAACCCAATTGGGGGCCCAGCTCATTTGTCTATGATCTGTGTGGGATTGAAAATTTCTATCCTAAGTGTTGAATTTCTATGTAGTGCCTTTGTTTTGGGCTTTTCGGGTTATGGTTTGATTTTGGGTATGGATTGGCTATCCAGTAATGGGGCCATCCTTGATTGTGAGAAAAGGGTTGTTAGGCTCCTAACCCAGCTCGGTAATACTTTGGAAATTTCTTGTAATCCCTCGCATGCGGTTATGCTTAGTTATCTTGAATCGCTAGATGCCTCTGTTGAAAATTTGCATTCAGCTAGAGTGGTCCGGGAATATCCGGATGTCTTTGAAGAGGTGAAGGGCTTGCCTCCGAAGCGGGAAATAGACTTCCGCATATATCTTGTAGATAATGCAAAGCCCGTTGCGTTGCCCGTTAGACATATGGCTCCACGAGAAAGGAAAGAGCTCAGTAAATAGATTAAAGAGCTTCTAGAAAAGGGGTTCATTAGGAGGAGCATTTCAGAATAGGGCGCTCCAGTAGTGTTCGCCACTAAGGCTGAAGGTTCATTTCGCTGATGCATGAGTTGTAAAGAATCACCTTAGTAAGTACATTTGGCAACATAGTTGACATTTGTTTATTTTCAAGAGATAATTCATCTATGTGGGATACCTTCTAGTAAGTGAACAAGATCCAAGATTCACTAATGAATTTTGGAGAGCTTGCATGGAACCATGAGTACGCAGTTAGGCTTGAGCCAAGTATACTAGAAGGAGAATAAGTGAAAAAGGAACGAGAAATAGGTTCCAACTCATATTTTGGAAACAAGAATTAAGAAGTTACGAAATTGTGAAGTTAAAGACGGACAAAGCATAATGGAGTTAAGCTCAAGAAATGCGACTTAGAAGATTGAAGACTAGATTCGTACATAATATCTCTTCTTAAGAGTTTATCCTCTCGGTCCCATTCTCAATCCAATTTCCGTTGCAAACCCCATAGGGAGTATGACTCACCTGTTAGTAACACATGTTGGGGCTCGAGGGTGTTCATTGGTTTGACTAAAGTTTTTGGGTTTTATAGGATACAGATTAGTCTTAGGAAGGGACTCCCTTGTGACCTAAAAGGAGTCCATCATGATTAGTTGCCTAGAATCATATAGGGTGGTTGGGTTGAGTAATTCTTTGGGTGTCAGTCTGATGTTGATTTCGGTCTTCGGGGCTGATGCTTAGAGAGTTTTTCTCCTAATCAATATATATGTGGCATAGATTTCCAGTTTTGACATTGCCTAATGGGCACAAAGTTTTTACTTGCTTCTATCATTCGACTATACCTTTAGGTAGGACCATTTCCTATCATTGAGAAAATTTGGAAAATGACCTATAGATTAGAGCTACCCGAAAAAAATTGGCCGGAGTCCACAACGTTTTTCACGTTTCACATCTCCGATAATGTCTATACGAGTCTGCTGAAGTGGTAGAGCCGAATATCCTCGAAGAGGCCGAAGTGGAACGCGAAGCAACCATAAGAAAAGTTCCAACCCGCATCTTGGGAACGGAAGTGAAGAAGCTACGCAACCGCGAAGTCAAGCTCGTCAAAGTTCAGTGGAGCGACGCCGAGGGAGACGCGACTTGGGAAACTGAAGCTAGAATACGTACTGCCTACCCTTTTCTGTTCGAGGGTACATCCTTGATCTTTCTTTTTCCTTAAGTTGCGCTTTTATCTATCTTTTAGGTATATTTCCTCGACCTTATCTTTTAGGTAGAAATCCTTTTGGATGAAAACATGTAGTTGAAACATGTTATGTATGATGGTTGCAAGTGGTTGCAAGTGATTGCTAGTGGTTGCTCATGGTTGCATATACACACACAATCTAGGTTTTAGATCGGCTCAGTCACTTCATATTGCATATGCATATATGTTTGTATTCGTATGTGGTTGAACTTTAATATGTTGTCATGTGGATGCTGCATTTGTATTGAATGATTGTGCACTCATGTAGAATCAAGAATAGGAAAATTTGCATACATAAGGGATTCATGGCACTTACATAATTCGCATTAAGGAGGTCAACTGAATCAGTAGACCGCCTGATTTTGCATTAGATAAGTACATGTACACACACACTTCGCATATGATCATGAAGCATTAGAAGTCTTTTAAGGACAATGGATGCTCGTGTTTGATGGATGAGTAGATGGATGATTGGATGGTAGGATATACATTCCTCCTAACTTGAAGATTTCGGGACGAAATCCTTTTAAGTGGGGGAGAATGTAACACCCCGAAAATTCTATAACTGTGAAATTAACAAATTAAAGTATAATTAATCTGAAATCAAAGAACTAAGGGAAACGGGATACGCCATTGCGTTCGTCTCGGAAAAATACGCGAAATAGAGTCCGAGTTTTCGAAAAACGGAGTCCGTATGAAGAAGATATGGCCTTCGGAAGTTTTGAATTAAATTTAAAATTCAAACAGAATTAAATAATTAAATATTCCGAAGTGGGGCCCATTGGGCCAGGGTGAAAGAACACCCGCCTGGGCCACCCAGGTCGACTGGGCTGTCGACCTGGGCTACCCATGTCGACAGGGCTGTCGACAGCCCTGTCGACAGGGGTATCGACCTGGTCGAGCCCAGTCAACCTGGCTGGCCAGGTCGGTGTGTGGTCGAATTTCTGTGGTCTGCTTTGTCATTAGGGCTAGGTGGCGGGTTTTAATTGGTCTCTCTTCCTAATGAATGGCTATGATCTAACCTAGCAACATCAATGGTCCTAATCAGTTCCTAACCTCTATATAAACAACCCTAGACTAAACCCTAATCTATTCATTCAAAATTAAGAACATAGCCGCCATGTTGCTGAGGAACGACAAAGAGTAGCCGCCAACTAGAGAGAGGATTAGGAAGAAAGTTCTAAAGCCTAAAGCAATTCAAGCAACCTAAAGCCAATCAATTCAACATAGGAATCACATCTCTTAATTAGAGAATTCGCCGCAACCATTGTAAGTAGAGTATTACTTTGGTATGAATAAACAACTGTATTGATTTGTATGCTTGAATTGGGATAATAAAGTAATTCATATTTGTGCAAAATTATGTTATTCATTATAAAGAACTACATGCGGTAGTTCTATGCAAATATACGTTTGGAATATTGCGCAAATTATGTAACCTATGTTGAAGCTACATGTATGTAGTTGATTGAAATTTATGCAAGTTTGGGGTTTTGCTTCTATGCCACCATGATGTATATTTTTGTGCATAAATCATTTTGCAAGTAATTGAAACAAGTTTGGTTATTATAGTTCATATGAAACTATGTTGGAATTTTGACACCATAATCCATGTATTAAGTCATGCTTTTGCAAACTTATGAATATGGCTAGGCTATGAATGATATTTGGCATAATTGAAATCCATCTTGTTTAAAAGAATTATATGATGACATATGTGAGACATGGCTAGGTTAGACTCAAGAATCCCTTTTTGCAAGTTTAAAGCAAACACCATGTTTAGGAATATTTATGCATAAGTATGTTTATACCATCGTTATGTGATTAGACTTAAATCATGATTAAGTTGAATTATGCTATGTTCATGCTAGAAGTATTTATGCCATGCTTATGTTTGACATTATGCCATGTTTATGCTAGAAATATTATGCCATGCTTATGTTTGACATTATGCCATGTTTATGCTAGAAATATTATGCCATGCTTATGTTTGACATTATGCCTAAGTAAAAATATAGGTTCATGTGACAATAATGATATCTCAATTACAAGTTCACATGCTTTGATTCACGTCACCTATGTTACCACTATGCAAGTACACCAGTTTCTATGTTGTATTTCCAACGTCAATTGCAAGTTCATGCGCTCACCTTCCCCTCTTTGTGTATGTAAGCACGCTTTAAGCCTCCCCTTTCCGCATGGCTAAATTGGGCTTTAAAAGGCTAAGCCCAATATATATATGAACGGACGTGTAAGACGGGGGAAAACAACGTTGGGTTAAAATTAATTAATGAATGAAAATATAAAATAGAAGGGCCCAAGTTCAAGTATGGGTTGGGCCCGTGATTGGTGTAACCTTACACCATTGACTTAATAATGGGCCGCAAATATTTACATATAAGAAATAAAGAGGAATGACAAAATATGTAAATGTAGAACATACGATGTGTTTAACCCGAGGTTGGATTGAGTTGTGATGTAAACCTGCCCGGAACCGCCCGGCTGTCCAGTAGTCACAACAATACCTATCCAATGTGGGAGGTTAAACATGGAGCCCAAAAAGGACCCGAGGTTAGACTGAGTTGTGGCGTAAGACTGCCCGGAACCAACCGGCAACAGGCAGCCACAACAATACCTGTCTAATGTGAGAGGTCAGGGCCTTAATAAGACAATTAAGGCTGAGTCAGGATTGTTAGGATTAAGTGAACTAAAGACTTAATCAAAATGGAACATGCTAAACTAAACGGACTGGTGGGGGTTAGGTTAGAAAACACTTAACCAACTTAGCATGTTGGCTAGAGATAGAAAACCTAGTAACGGGGGACCCTTTTCAGCAGTAACCCTAAAAGGTGTATCAGGATACCCTGAAACTAGGCAGGGTGGGGCACGATTACTGGGCTGATTGTAAGAGGTCAAAGCGACGGCGGTGGTGTAGCAGTGTAGGTTCTAACGGAGTGCGGGCGTGCACACACTCCGGCGCAGAAAAATAAGGCACTGGACACCAGTAGCATACCTGTGCACTCTAAGGTTGTGTCGGGTTGCCACTATGGGACTTGATACACCCCATGGTGGGACCAGCATAGGTAACTACAGACATCGGGGGCCGTAAGACACATGTAACTATGCGAGTAGGAGCCGATCATCATTGAATGGATCACATCACCCTGATTATGGGGTGCCAGTTGGAAACTAGTTTATATGGGTTCAGAGATTGACATGGGGTACGATGGTCTATTCGACCCGAGACAACTTAACCAAGTTTATAGTGCATGCCCACTTCTTGTTATTACTTATCATACCCAGTTCTTTATTCATAGACAAAGTAGTACTAGACTTACTCAGGCTTTATGTCTGACTCTACTTTTCTTTCGTCTTCTTTCTTCCGTTTCCCCCCCCCCCAGGTCCTCAGGGAGGGAACACAGCAGCTTGATCAGCCTCAACATCCAGCTTGAAGAAGAGAAATGTATTGCTTGGACTTTCCTGTTTTGAACTATGGCTTTGGACAATCCACTATGGGGCTTTGCAGTTTATCTATGTTTTATTTATGCTTCTTTAAATCATGTACTCAAGACAGATTATGAAAATGTTATGCTATGTTTTTGGAAAGGATGTTGTTGTAACACGTATTTGACTTTATGAAATAAAAGTTTGTTGTTCTTCCGCTGTTTACAAATATGTGTTCTTATATCTGTCTTGTATATCTGTGACTTGTACTTATAAACCTCCACCAAAATTAGGGCATTCCCTTTGAGAGTGACCCTAACGGAGGTGGGGTGTTTCAAGCAGGGTCCACTGCTAACCCTTGTTTGGATACTATGTGCCCAAGGAACCTCACTTCTTCTCTCCAAAAGTGGCATTTGGAGAATTTGGCTTTTAGCTGATGGACTCGCAGAGTTTCCATGATTGCCCTCAAGTGCTGAGCATGTTCCTCTTCATTCTTTGAGAAGATAAGGATATCGTCTACGAAGACCACTACGAACTTATTGAGGAAATCTCTGAATACCCTACTCATCAGGTCCATGAAGTAAGCAGGTGCATTTGTCAAGCCGAAAGGCATGACAAGCCATTCAAAGAAGCCGTCTGGGGTTCTGAATGCCGTTTTATCGATACTATCTTCAGCCACCCTTAGCTGATGAAAACCGGTCGCTAAATAGAGTTGGGAGAAAACAGACGCTCCTATAAGCTGATCAAACAGATCGTCAATTCTGGGTAGAGGGTGCCTATTCTTTTTCGTTAGCTTGTTGAGATCCCTATAGTCAACACATAGACGGAGTGAACCATCCGCCTTCGTAGCGAACACCACTGGAGCGCCCCATTCTGAAATGCTCCTCCTAATGAACCCCTTTTCTAGAAGCTCTTTAATCTGTTTACTAAGCTCTTTCCTTTCCCGTGGAGCCATGTGTCTAACGGGTAACACAACGGGCTTTGCATTATCTACAAGGTATATGCAGAAGTCTATCTCCCGCTACGGAGGCAAGCCCTTCACCTCTTCGAAGACATCCGGATATTCCCGGACCACCCTAACTGATTGCAAATTTACAACGGAAGCATCTAGCGATTCAAGGTAACTAAGCATAACCGCATACGAGGGATTACAAGAAATTTCCAAAGTATTACCGAGCTGGGTAAGGAGCCTAACAACCCTTTTCTCACAATCGAGGATGGCCCCATTACTGGATAGCCAATCCATGCCCAAAATCAAACCATATACCGAAAAGCCCAAAACAAAAGCACTACATTTAAATTCTACGCTTAGAATAAAAATTTTCAATCCCATACAGATCATAGACAAATGAGCTGGGCCCCCAATTGGGTTTGAAACAATTAAGGGGTCCTCTACCATACTAGTTTTTAGGTGCAGAGATTCTACTAAAGCAGACGAGATAAAGGAGTGTGATGCGCCGGAATCAAATAAAGTGCGAACGGGGTGATCATAAAGATAAACTATACTTTCTATAGAAGTATTTATACCTCGCTGTTGCAGATGTGGCGCCTCTAGCACATGAACTTGTGCCCCTGAGGTGGATCCAGCCCTCTGCCCCTGTCCTCGTTTCTTTGGGCAGTCCTTAGCCATGTGGCCTATCTCACCGCAAGAAAAGCACCCACCATTCATCTTGGCCTTCTTTTTCCGGCAATCTTTCACTAAGTGCCCTACTTTGCCACAGAAATTACACTTCCTCTTCTCTTTGTTGCCTTTCCCGCCCTTCTTAAAGTCTGTCTTCTTAGGCTGCAAACCCTCTTTCTTCCCTTGAGAGTTTTCTGCCTTTATCTCCTTCTTGCCCTTATCCTCTACGTTCAGCAACGCCATCTGTACCAACCTTTCATACGTAGCCCCCATGGGTATATGGGTCATGGCCAAACTGTGTAATGGCTCATTCAACCCTTTGACAAAACGGAGAGCCTTCTTGTGCGGGGTGTTTACTAGGTCCAGTCCGAACCTAGCCAGCTCATCGAACTGATTAACATACTCTTTGACTGTCTTGTTCCCTTGCTTAAGAAATAAGAATTTTTCCAACTGCAAACTTCTTTCCGCGTCTGAGAGAAATTTAGCCTCAAACCTTGCCCTAAAGTCCTCCCATGTTTCCACTGGTCTTTCTGCATTAGTGACTTCCCAGCAGTAGGAAGCCTCGCCTTTAAGTAGCCATACTGCCAGTTGTACTTTCTGTCTATCCTCTACCTCAAAGATGATGAATAAGTCCTCGGTTTCTTTCAGCCAATTTCTAGATGCCACGAGGGACTCAGTTCCATAAAAATCATTTCCTCCCATAGCTTTAGAATCTTTACATATCTTAGCAAAGGTGTTTCCCCTCGGAGGAGGTGGAGGAAGAGGTGCTGCTGCAGCTGGATGATTTCCCGCAGCTGGGGGAGGAGGAACGGTAGGACCTGGCTGAGTGGCCCTTGCTTCTAAGAACCGTCTAAACCAACTAAGTATTGGTACACCCTCTGGCAAGTTAAGTTCTTCGGACATGCTGAAACAAAAAGGATAGATTCAAAACGAAGGATAAGAGATAGTTCCTATGGCTTAGGGGGGGGGGGACTTTGCCTTTTAAAATAAAATAATATTTTATCTTTTAAAATGCTTGTTTAATTTTTTTTTTGAAAAATAAATTTTCAAAACTTTTTATCTTATCTGGCAAACCTATGCTCTGATACCAAGTGAAACACCCCACCTCCGTTAGGGTCACTCTCAAAGGGAATGCCCTAATTTTGGTGGAGGTTTATAAGTATAAATCACAGATATACAAGACAGATATAATAACACATATTTTTGAACAGCGGAAAAACAACAACTTTTATTTCATTAAAATACGTGTTACACCAACCATACCATAATTGTCTTACAATACTTCGAAAAACATAACATCTTCATAACTGTCTTGATTACATTATTTAAAGAAGCATAAAGAAAACATAAATAAACTGCAAAAGTCCCATAATTGCTGTCCAAAGCCATAGTCCAAAACGAAAAGATCCAAGCAATACATTCTTTCTCTTCAAGCTGGATATGAAGGCTGGTCAAGCTGCGGTATTCCCTCCCTGTGGACCAGGGGGAAACGGAAGAAAAGAAGACGAAAGAAAAGTAGAGTCAGACATAAAGCCTGAGTAAGTCTAGGACTATTCAGTCTATGAATAAAGAATTGGGTATGATAAGTATAAACTAGAAATGGGAAAGCACCATAAACCAAGTTAAGTTGTCTAGGGTCGAATTATACTATCGTACCCCATATTAATCTCTGTACCCATATAAACTAGTTCCCAACATGCACCCCATAATCAGGGTGAAGTGATCCATTTTATGATGATCGGCTCCTACTCGCATAGTTACATGTGTCTTACGGCCCCCGATGTTGTAGTTACCTATGTTGGTCCCACCATGGGGTGTATCAAGTCCCATGGTGGCGGCCCGACACAACCCTAGAATGCACAGGTATGCTACTGGTGCCCAGTGCCTTATTTTTCTGCGCCGGAGTGTGTGCACGCCCGCACCCCGTTAGAACCTACACTGCTACACCACCGTCGTTGATTTGACCTCTTACAGTCAGCCCAGTAATCGTGCCCCACCCTGCCTAGTTTCAGGGTATCATGATACCTTGTAGGGTTACTGCTGAAAAGGGTCCCCCGCTACTAGGTTTTTTATTTCTAGCCAACATGCTAAGTTGGTTAAGTGTTTTATAAATCTAACCCCCAATCAATCTGTCCAGTTTAGCATGTTCCATTTTGATTAAGTATTAATATAATTTACTTAATCCTATCAATCCTGACTCAGCCTTAATTGTCTTATTAAAGCCTTGACCTCTCACATTAGACATGTATTTTTGTGGCTGCCTGTTGCCGGTTGGGTCCGGGCAGTCTTACGCCACAACTCAGTCTAACCTCGGGTCCTTATTGGGCTCCGTGTTTAACCACCCACATTGGATAGGTATTGTTGTGACTACTGGACAGCCGGGCAGTTCCGGGCAGGTTTACATCACAACTCAATCCAACCTCGGGTTAAACACATCGTATTTTATATATTTACATATTTTGTCTCTTTTCTTTTTATATGTAAATATTTGCGGCCCCTTTATTCAAATTCATCTTTATTGGTTAAGATTTATTTATGCCACTTAATTGTTTTTCAAGGTTGTTGGCATGCGTCAAACATGCCAACACATGTTCTATATTTTAGCCCAAACGTCAATACCCCCGTTTTACACGTTCGTTCAAATGTAAGGTGTGTTAGGTTTAATACTTAAACCCAATTTAGCCATATGAAAAGGGGACGCTTATAACTTGGTGTTTATAAGGTAACATAAAAAGGGGAGTGTGAACGCATGAACTTGCAACATAACGATTCAATTAACATAAGGTAGGCACATGTGAACTTGCAATTGTAACAACATATAATATAAGCAATACTTAAACATGAATCATTCTATTCACATAATCATGGTATAAACAAAACATGAATCATTCTATTCGTGTAGTCATGGCATAAATGATACTTAAACATGAACCATTCTAATCATATAATTATGGCATAATCATAGTTGAACATGAGTCCTTCTATTCATATAGTCATGGCATAAACATAATTGAACATGAATCCTACTATTCATATAATCATGGTTTTTATCCTATCTATGTAACTTGTAAGTGGGATGTAATTATAATGTAATTTCTAATGTAACTTATGTGCCAAATATATTATCATATGATTATGATAACAACATAGCCTAGAAACATGTTTTCAACTAGGCATAATAACAAACATAGTTTAATCATGTTCATAAAATTAATACAAGCTTACAAAGACGCTTGCTTTTGTCACTATTACAAAATCATGATTTTTATACTTGAACTATGATGCCAATTCCAACATAACCTTCATATGAATCATAATACTTAAGTGGATCAAATTACACTAAAGATGACCATAGAATTATACATCATGTTGGCATAACAATAAATCATATACTTGCATGAATTTCAAATAAACTATTACAACATATAGTTGTTATTTTCAACATGAATCATATACTTGCAATTATCAAATGGGTGTTGTAAATAACTACCACAAACATGTAGTTTTCAATATGAATCATATGCTTGCATGAATCCCAATTAAAATTCCACAACATGTGGTTGTCAACATAAACCATATACTTGTATGAATCAAATCGTACACCATAGCATTGCCAAATCAGAATAACATGCAAACATAAGTTATTATCACCACAATTCCATTTCGTTGTTAACTTTCAACACAAATCGCGTACTTGCAAATATCCAATCGTATACCATAATATTCCCAAATCGTTTAGCATAAAAGCAACATACAAATATAGATTATTATCGCCACAATTCCATTTCTTACTTTACACAAATCAACACAATTATTTAATTCACATCGGAATAGCACTCTACTTACAACGTATGACGAATCTTCAATTCAGGAATCTGAATTCTGAAATTGGTGATGCTATCCTTTGTTGTAGGTGTTGTTTTGATTGATTTGACGTTGCTTTAAGCTTTTGATTTATCTCCTAATTGTCTCTCTATTTTCTGACGGCTATCCTCAGTCTCTCCTCGGCAGCATGACGGTCTCATCTCCATTTTAGTTTATGTGAATTAGTGTTAGTCTTAGGTCCTTTTTATAGAGTTTTTGAGTTGATTTAGACCGTCGATGGAGCTTGGTTTAATAATAGTCGTTCGTTCAAAGAAGAGACCAACCAGGAGCTGACACCTAGCCCTAGTGACAAGGCAAGGCTCAGAAAATCGACCAAACACAGACTAAGCCAGGGTGGGTTGGGTTCGACCTGGCTCAGGGGCCAGGTCGACTCCCCAGTCGACCCCCAGGTCGACTCTAGAGTCGAACTGCCTGGGGCAGGTCGGCACCTAGGTCGACTCCCAGGTCGACCTGGCCTGGCAGGTCGACCCTAGGGTCGACCCCCAGGTCGGCCTGGTGGGTTTGGGCGGGAATTTTCCCGCCTACTCTGATTGGGCTGAAATTAAATTCTGTTTTCGAAATTTAAATTTTCTGAAACTTCATTGGGCCATAATTTGGTCATACGGGCTCCGTTTTTCGAAAACTCGGACTCTATTTCGCGTATTTTTCCGAGACGAACGCAATGGCATAACCCGTTTCCCTTAATACTTAAATTTGAAATTTATTATACTTTAATTTGTGGATTTCACTGTTATAAAATACACTGGGTGTTACATTCTCCCCCACTTAAAAGGATTTCGTCCCGAAATCTTCAAGTTCAGGAAGAATGTACATCCTAACATCCAAACATCCATCTACTCATCCATCAAACACGAGCATCCATTATCCTTAATAGACTTCTAATGCTTCATGATAATATGCGAAGTGTGTGTGTACATGTACTTATCTAATGCAAAATCAGGCGGTCTACTGATTCAGTTGAACTCCTTAATGCGAATTATGTAAGTGCCATGAATCCAATATGCATGCAAATCCTCTTATTCATGATTCTACATGAGTGCACAATCATTCATACAAATGCAACATCCATATGACACACATTAAAGTTCAACCATATACGAATGCAAACATATATGCATATGCAATATGAAGTGATTGAGCCGATCTAAAACCTAGATTGTGTGTGTATATGCAACCACGAGCAACCACTAGCAATCACTTGCAACCACTTGCAATCATCATCCATAACATGTTTCAATTACATGTTTTCATCCAAAGGGTTTCTACCTAAAAGATAGGGTCGAGGAGATATACCTAAAAAGATAGATAAAAGCGCAACTTAAGGAAAAAGGAAAGATCAAAGATGTACCCTCGAAAAGAAAAGGGTAGGTAGCGCGTATTTTAGCTTCAGTTTCCCAAGTTGCATCTCCTTCGGCGTCGCTCCACTGAACTTCGAAGAGCTTGACTTCGCGGTTGCGTAGCTTCTTCACTTCAGTTCCTAATATGCGGGTTGGAACTTTCCTTATGGTTGCTTCGCATTCCACTTCAGCTTCTTCTAGGATATTTGGCTCTACCACTTCAGCAGACTCATGTAGACATTTTCGGAGATGTGAACCGTGAAAGACGTTGTGAACTCCGGCCAATTTTTCGGGTAGCTCTAATCTATAGGCCATTTTCCCGATTTTCTCAATGATAGGGAATGGCCCTACGAACCTTGGTGCTAGCTTTCCTGTGGTTCCAAAACGAACAACGTTCCTTAGCGGAGATACCTTAAGAAAAACTCTGTCTCCAACCTCAAATTCAAGGTCGGTCCTCCTTTTGTCGGCGTAGGACTTTTGTCTGTCTTGGGCCGTCTTCATCCTTCTTCGTATTAAGTCTACTTTTTCTGAAGTCTCTCGGATCATATCTGGTCCAAGTATGAGCTTATCAGTAGACTCCCACCAACAAGTGGGCGATCGGCACGGTCTTCCATATAAAGCCTCGAAGGGCGCCATTCCGATGGTTGCTTGATAGCTGTTGTTGTAGGCAAATTCCACCAAAGGAAGATGGTCTTCCCATGTCCCTCCGAAGTCAAGGATGCACAGTCTTAAAAGGTCCTCCAAAACTCTGTTCACTCTTTCTGTTTGGTCGTCGGTTTGGGGATGATAGGCTGTGCTCAAGCATAACTGTGTGCCTACCGCTTCTTGCAGACTCCACCAAAACTCACTGGTGAATATAGGGTCTCGGTCGCTAACAATGCTGGATGGTATTCCATGGAGTCGAACAATTTCCTTGAGGTAAAGAGATGCTAGAGATGAGGAAGTTCTTCTGCTTTTGACAGGTAAAAAGTGGGCGCTTTTAGTAAGCCTATCCACTATTACCCAAATGCTAGTGTTGCCTCTCCTAGACCTAGGCAGCCCATCGATGAAGTCCATTGAGATGCTATCCCACTTCCACTGCGGGACCTCTAGAGGATGTAGCAGACCGCCAGGCTTTTTCTGTTCCGCCTTAACCTGTTGGCACACCATACACTTAGAAACGAATTCTGCCACGTCCTTCTTCATGCCGTTCCAAAAGAAAGTTCTTTTTATGTCCTTGTACATTTTATCTCCGCCTGGGTGTATCGTCATCTTGGAGTGATGTGCTACCTCGAGAACCTTCTTTACTAAATCCCTTGTTTGTGGGACGTATAGTCTTCCGTCTCGCCTTAGCCAACCCTTATCGTCGATGGAGTATCTGTTGAGGTGACTTGAAGTCTCACCCCTAATTATCCTATCAATCGTCTCCACAAGCTGAGGGTCCTCGCGTTGTGTTGTCCCTATCGAGTCCACTAAAGTCGGGCGTACTTCGAGAGATGCTAGCAAGCCTGGTACAAAATCGGAGGAGGGCCTAAAGTCAAAGCTGGCTATTATCTCTAGGCTTTGTCTTTCAAAAACAACGGGCTTAGGGTTAGTTTCTTTCAGCTCAACGCGTCTGCCACTACGTTGCCTTTGCCCGGAGTGTAGGAGATCTCGAAATCGTACGAGGCAAGAAACTCCATCCATCTCTGTTGCCTCAAGTTAAGATCTTTCTGCGAGAAAAGATATTTCAACGATTTATGGTCAGTGTAAAGTTCAAACTTTTCACCTAGGAGATAGTGTCGCCAAGACTTGAGTGCAAAGATGATGGCAGCTAACTCAAGATCGTGGGTCGGATAGTTCTTTTCATGCACTTTCAATTGTCTCCTGCCATAAGCTACTACCCTTCCTTCTTGCATTAAGACGGCGCCTGACCCTGTCCCACATGCATCTATATAAACTGTGAACATCTTGCTTCCATCTGGCAATGTTAAAACCGGGGCTGTTGTAAGAGCCCTTTTCAGTCGCTGGAAAGCAAACTCGCAATCCAAGTCCCAATTGAACACTAGATTCTTCTTGGTCAACTTTGTGAGCGGAGCTGAGATTTTCGAAAAATCCCTTATGAACTTTCGATAGAAACCTGCTAGTCCTAGAAAACATCGGACCTCAGTTGCATTCCTTGGTGTCTTCCAATCCTGTACCGCCACTACCTTAGCAGGGTCCACTGCTAACCCTTGTTTGGATACTATGTGCCCAAGGAACCTCACTTCTTCTCTCCAAAAGTGGCATTTGGAGAATTTGGCTTTTAGCTGATGGACTCGCAGAGTTTCCATGATTGCCCTCAAGTGCTGAGCATGTTCCTCTTCATTCTTTGAGAAGATAAGGATATCGTCTACGAAGACCACTACGAACTTATTGAGGAAATCTCTGAATACCCTACTCATCAGGTCCACGAAGTAAGCAGGTGCATTTGTCAAGCCGAAGTCGGCTTGACAAGCCATTCAAAAAAGCCGTCTGGGGTTCTGAATGCCGTTTTATCGATACTATCTTCAGCCACCCTTAGCTGATGAAAACCGGTCGCTAAATCGAGTTGGGAGAAAACAGACGCTCCTACAAGCTGATCAAACAGATCGTCAATTCTAGGGAGAGGGTGCCTATTCTTTTTCGTTAGCTTGTTGAGCTCCCTATAGTCAACACATAGACGGAGTGAACCATCCGCCTTCGTAGCGAACACCACTGGAGCGACCCATTCTGAAATGCTCCTCCTAATGAACCCCTTTTCTAGAAGCTCTTTAATCTGTTTACTGAGCTCTTTCCTTTCCCGTGGAGCCATGTGTCTATCGGGTAACGCAACGGGCTTTGCATTATCTACAAGGTATATGCGGAAGTCTATCTCCCGCTTTGGAGGCAAGCCCTTCACCTCTTCGAAGACATCCGGATATTCCCGGAACACCCTAACTGATTGCAAATTTTCAACGGAAGCATCTAGCGATTTTTAGGTAACTAAGCATAACCGCATACGAGGGATTAAAAGAAATTTCCAAAGTATTACCGAGCTGGGTTAGGAGCCTAACAACCCTTTTCTCACAATCGAGGATGGCCTTATTACTGGATAGCCAATCCATGCCCAAAATCAAACCATATCCCGAAAAGCCCAAAACAAAGGCACTACATTTAAATTCTACGCTTTGAATAGAAATTTTCAATCCCAAACAGATCATAGACAAATGAGCTGGGCCCCCAATTGGGTTTGAAACAATTAAGGGGTCCTCTACCATACTAGTTTTTAGGTGCAGAGATTCTACTAAAGCAGACGAGATAAAGGAGTGTGATGCGCGGGAATCAAATAAAGTGCGAACGGGGTGATCATAAAGATAAACTATACTTTCTACAGAAGTATTTATACCTCGCTGTTGCAGAGGTGGCGCCTCTAGCACATGAACTTGTGCCCCTGAGGTGGATCCAGCCCTCTGCCCCTGTCCTCGTTTCTTTGGGCAGTCCTTAGCCATTGGCCTGTCTCACCGCAAGAAAAGCACCCACCATTCATCTTGGCCTTCTTTTTCCGGCAATCTTTCACTAAGTGCCCTACTTTGCCACAGAAATTACACTTCCTCTTCTCTTTGTTGCCTTTCCCGCCCTTCTTAAAGTCTATCTTCTTAGGCTGCAAACCCTCTTTCTTCCCTTGAGAGTTTTCTGCCTTTGTCTCCTTCTTGCCCTTATCCTCTTCGTTCAGCAACGTCATCTGTACCAACCTTTCATACGTAGCCTCCATGGGTATATGGGTCTTGGCCAAACTGTGTAATGGCTCATTCAACCCTTTGACAAAACGAAGAGCCTTCTTGTGCGGGGTGTTGACTAGGTCCAGTCCGAACCTAGCCAGCTCATCGAACTGATTAACATACTCTTTGACTGTCTTGTTCCCTTGCTTAAGAAATAAGAATTTTTCCAACTGCAAACTCCTTTCCGCATCTGAGAGAAATTTAGCCTCAAACCTTGCCCTAAAGTCCTCCCATGTTTCCACTGGTCTTTCTGCATTAGTGACTTCCCAGCAGTAGGAAGCCTCGCCTTAAAGTAGCCATACTGCCAGTTGTACTTTCTGTCTATCCTCTACCTCAAAGATGATGAATAAGTCCTCGGTTTCTTTCAGCCAATTTCTAGCTGTCACGAAGGACTCAGTTCCATGAAAATCCTTTCCTCCCATAGCTTTAAAATCTTTACATATCTTAGAAAAGGTGTTTCCCCTCGGAGGAGGTGGAGGAGGAGGTGCTGCTGCAGCTGGATGATTTCCCGTAGCTGGGGGAGGAGGAACGGTAGGACCTGGCTGAGTGGCCCTTGCTTCTAAGAACCGTCTAAACCAACCAGGTATTGGTATACCCTCTAGCAAGTTAAGTTCTTCGGACATGCTAAAACAAAAAGGATAGATTCAAAACGAAGGATAAGAGATAGTTCCTATGGCTTTGGGGGGGGGGACTTTGCCTTTTAAAATAAAATAATATTTTATCTTTTAAAATGCTTCTTTAAATTGCTTTTTGAAAAATAAATTTTCAAAACTTTTTATCTTATCTGGCAAACCTATGCTCTGATACCAAGTGAAACACCCCACCTCCGTTAGGGTCACTCTCAAAGGGAATGCCCTAATTTTGGCGGAGGTTTATAAGTATAAATCACAGATATACAAGACAGATATAATAACACATATTTTTGAACAGCGGAAAAACAACAACTTTTATTTCATTAAAATACGTGTTACACCAACCATACCATAATTGTCTTACAATACTTCCAAAAACATAACATCTTCATAACTGTCTTGATTAAATTATTTAAAGAAGCATAAAGAAAACATAAATAAACTGCAAAAGTCCCATAATTGCTGTCCAAAGACAAAGTCCAAAACGAAAAGATCCAAGCAATACATTCTTTCTCTTCAAGCTGGATATGAAGGCTGGTCAAGCTGCGGTATTCCCTCCCTGTGGACCAGGGGGGAAACGGAAGAAAAGAAGACGAAAGAAAAGTAGAGTCAGACATAAAGCCTGAGTAAGTCTAGGACTATTCAGTCTATGAATAAAGAATTGGGTATGATAAGTATAAACTAGAAATGGGAAAGCACCATAAACCAAGTTAAGTTGTCTAGGGTCGAATTATACTATCGTACCCCATATTAATCTCTGTACCCATATAAACTAGTTCCCAACAGGCACCCCATAATCAGGGTGAAGTGATCCATTTTATGATGATCGGCTCTTACTCGCATAGTTACATGTGTCTTACGGCCCCCGATGTTGTAGTTACCTATGTTGGTCCCACCATGGGGTGTATCAAGTCCCATGGTGGCGGCCCGACACAACCCTAGAATGCACAGGTATGCTACTGGTGCCCAGTGCCTTATTTTTCTGCGCCGGAGTGTGTGCACGCCCGCACCCCGTTAGAACCTACACTGCTACACCACCACCGTCGATTTGACCTCTTACAGTCAGCCCAGTAATCGTGCCCCACCCTGCCTAGTTTCAGGGTATCATGATACCTTGTAGGGTTACTGCTGAAAAGGGTCCCCCGCTACTAGGTTTTCTACTTCTAGCCAACATGCTAAGTTGGTTAAGTGTTTTATAAACCTAACCCCCAATCAATCTGTCCAGTTTAGCATGTTCCATTTTGATTAAGTATTAATATAATTTACTTAATCCTATCAATCCTGACTCAGCCTTAATTGTCTTATTAAAGCCTTGACCTCTCACATTAGACAGGTATTGTTGTGGCTGCCTGTTGCCGGTTGGGTCTGGGCAGTCTTACGCCACAACTCAGTCTAACTTCGGGTCCTTATTGGGCTCCGTGTTTAACCACCCACATTGGATAGGTATTGTTGTGACTACTGGACAGCCGGGCGGTTCCGGGAAGGTTTACATCACAACTCAATCCAACCTCGGGTTAAACACATCGTATTTTCTACATTTACATATTTTGTCTCTTTTCTTTTTATATGTAAATATTTGCGGCCCCTTTATTCAAATTCATCTTAATTGGTTAAGATTTATTTATGTCACTTAATTGTTTTACAAGGTTGTTGGCATGCGTCAAACATGCCAACACATATGTTCTATATTTTAGCCTAAACGTCAATACCCCCGTTTTACACGTTCGTTCAAATGTAAGGTGTGTTGGGTTTAATACTTAAACCTATTTTAGCCATATGAAAAGGGGAGGCTTATAACTTGGTGTTTATAAGGTAACATAAAAAGGGGAGTGTGAACGCATGAACTTGCAACATAACGATTCAATTAACATAAGGTAGGCACATGTGAACTTGCAATTGTAACAACATATCATATAAGCAATACTTAAACATGAATCATTCTATTCACATAATCATGGTATAAACAAAACATGAATCATTCTATTCGTGTAGTCATGGCATAAATGATACTTAAATATGAACCATTCTAATCATATAATTATGGCATAATCATAGTTGAACATGAGTCCTTCTATTCATATAGTCATGGCATAAACATAATTGAACATGAATCCTACTATTCATATAATCATGGTTTTTATCCAATCTATGTAACTTGTAAGTGGGATGTAATTCTAGTGTAATTTCTAATGTAACTTATGTGCCAAATATATTATCATATGATTATGATAACAACATAAGCCTGGAAACATGTTTTCAACTAGGCATAATAACAAACATAGTTTAATCATGTTCATAAAATTAATACAAGCTTACCAAGACGCTTGCTTTTGTCACTATTACAAAATCATGATTTTTATACTTGAACTATGATGCCAATTCCAACATAACCATCATATGAATCATAATACTTAAGTGGATCAAATTACACTAAAGATGACCATAGAATTATACATCATGTTGGCATAACAATAAATCATATACTTGCATGAATTTCAAATAAACTATTACAACATATAGTTGTTATTTTCAACATGAATCATATACTTGCAATTATCAAATGGGTGTTGTAAATAACTACCACAAACATGTAGTTTTCAATATGAATCATATGCTTGCATGAATCCCAATTAAAATTCCACAACATGTGGTTGTCAACATAAACCATATACTTGTATGAATCAAATCGTACACCATAGCATTGCCAAATCAGAATAACATGCAAACATAAGTTATTATCACCACAATTCCATTTCGTTGTTAACTTTCAACGCAAATCGCGTACTTGCAAATATCCAATCGTATACCATAATATTCCCAAATCGTTTAGCATCAAAGCAACATACAAATATAGATTATTATCGCCACAATTCCATTTCTTACTTTACACAAATCAACACAATTATTTAATTCACATCGGAATAGCACTCTACTTACAACGTCTGACGAATCTTCAATTCAGGAATCTGAATTCTGAAATTGGAGATGATATCCTTTGTTGTAGGCGTTGTTTTGATTGATTTGACGTTGCTTTAAGCTTTTGATTTATCTCCTAATTGTCTCTCTATTTTCTGACGGCTGTCCTCAGTCTCTCCTCAGCAGCATGACGGTCTCATCTCCATTTTAGTTTATGTGAATTAGGGTTAGTCTTAGGTCCTTTTTATAGAGTTTTTGAGTTGATTTAGACCATCGATGGAGTTTGGTTTAATAATAGCCGTTCGTTCAAAGAAGAGACCAACCAGGAGCTGACACCTAGCCCTAGTGACAAGGCAAGGCTCAGAAAATCGACCAAACACAGACTAGGCCAGCCAGGGTGGGCTGGGTTCGACCTGGCTCAGGGGCCAGGTCGACTCCCCAGTCGACCCCCAGGTCGACTCTAGAGTCGACCTGCCTGGGGCAGGTCGACACCTAGGTCGACTCCCAGGTCGACCTGGCCTGGCAGGTCGACCCTAGGGTCGACCCCCAGGTCGACCTGGTGGATTTGGGCGGGAATTTTCCCGCCTACTCTGATTGGGCTGAAATTAAATTCTATTTTCAAAATTTAAATTTTCTGAAACTTCATCGGGCCATAATTTGGTCATACGAGCTCCGTTTTTCGAAAACTCGGACTCTATTTCGCGTATTTTTCCGAGACGAACGCAATGGCATATCCCGTTTCCCTTAATACTTAAATTTGAAATTTATTATACTTTAATTTGTGGATTTCACTGTTATAAAATACACGGGGTGTTACAGTGAGAATTCTTAACTAATTTAACTACTATTAATAAGGCAAATCCAAAGACCATGCCGCTAACGCGAAAGGGGTTTGTTTCAATGGATTGTCATGCATAATTTAAAGTGATTGAACAAATGAATAAGTAAAACGTTAAACAACGCAATTCTTACGGATAAATGAAATCACCATAAGACTCAAGTCCCATCACACAATGCAACGCAAACCAAAGGATAGAGTTTTACCTTATGCTGATTAAACATGCTAAATACGATAAATACGAATCTATTATTATCATTAGTGTATAAAAAAACATTTCAAAATAAATGTATCAATCCAAGGAAGCATAGCTACCATATACTATGCCTCCATACTAGTAATACAATCAAATTCGTAGGGTCGTATTTGGAATCTAGTTTCCATCATGAGTCAAGGATAGGGAGGAGCTCCTTACCGATTTGAGACACTCTAGCTAATGTCTCAGGATCCCCCGCAGTGAACCCTTGGAAAGCGGCAGGGCCGGTCCACACTTACAGCTTCGTGGATTAGTTATTCCTGAACACACGTTTCCCGATCCTATAGGACCTATCTTCCAAGGCGCCTCATTCCATCATCCACATAAGTAAAATTTCATCCAGTTTAAGCACTGACACTACTTCTAGCTAGAAAGAAACGCGCTGCTCTCCCTGCGTTCCCTTCTCCCATTTTAGACTCCACCGGGTTGTGAGGCTCGTGAAGCTACGTAATGCACAAAGCTATGCTTAATCAAGTTGTGCTTTGATCGTCACCACAAGGTTCTGCTTTTCAACAAGAAACCTTGATCATTGCATCTTAGTATGCCACACTATCACTCCATATCCTACTATTAATCTTTTGCCAAAATATACAAAAGGGTGTTAAGCAAGAGAATAAATTCTCCGCCACCAAACATTCATACATTCGACAGAAAGTCAATAAGTACAATATAAAGGAGCACAATGTCGGACACACATTCCATTTATAAGCCCGTTCTAGGTCTGAATGAAACTGGAGAAACCCTCGTCCCGTATGTCCAGTACAGAAAGGATATACCCGCATATCCGTGAAATCAACACGTACGTTTGGGCAATTACCCCGACCCTTGAATTGGGAGCAAGTCAATTTAGGATCTTGATCGTTGTCCATTCGAGGGAAGATTTACGGTCTTCATTCGCCGTCTTCATACTTCGATTCTTTACGTCTTTTGATTATTTGGAATGAGAGTAACTCAGACTTTCCAAATATATATATATATATATATATATTGAAAAACCTTCCTTATCGTTAATATTATTTTATAACGATTAATTCCTATTTCAATTATTTAAAATAGTTAAATCTTTATTTAACGACGCCGCGGGTCATTGGCGACCCTGGCGCTGCTTTCAACCAATTTTGATTTTCACATTTCTCAAAATCTAACTGTTGGATCCTAGCGTATTATATACCATTGAAAAGATCTTCCCAAGACGGTCCTAACGGCTTCGATTTTGGGAAAATCCGATGGTCGGACCTCTTGGTATAGTCATTTAAAGGTACGATTTCAAAACACGAACTACCAAGCTTGATTCGTTTAGTTTTAATTATATATATATATATATATATATATATATATATATATATTGTAATAACCCAGAAATCTGAACCAATTTAAAAATTTTATTTTGGCTAATTTATAGAATTTTGATTATTTAAAATGAATTATTTTAAATAATAACGACGGGAAATTTATTTTCGACGAAGTTAAAATGAATAATTTTATTTTAATTATATAACGAGCCTGAAATGGCGCGTAGTTTAGAAAATTCGATTTCGAATTTCAAATGAATATAGAGGATTCGTTTTAAGTCAGAATTGAACGAAACAAGAAATATTTGAATTTGTTTAATCATATATTTCTAAGGATGTAAGAAACTGTGATTTCACTTTATAGAGTGTAAGATACGTCCAGTTTAAAATTCAGAAAAGTCGTTGTGGAATTTATATATATTTTAATATATATAAAAGTCCTTAAAAATGGAAATTTTGCAACCTAGCTCGGTTTTCGACGAAACCACTTTTGTTGGATCCGCGATGTCAAGATATTGCTAGATTCCAATTTTCGTAATTTTCTGAATCAATATTTGAGCATGGCGAAGGAAAACGCGTTTGACCAGTTTTAGTTGATTTTAATCAACAGGAAAAAGGCCATTTTCTAACGTTCTCGGAATTTGACGAAATTAATTTTATTAGGACCGTATCGTCCGTACGAAGCTAGAAATAATTTTTCTGGAATTTTTAAAGTCAGTATGTGGCCCCGGTAAATTGAAATATGCGTTCAAATTCAATATATAGAGTTATATTTTGATTTTGACGAAAACTGATCGAAATGGCCGAACTGGCTTACGATACATATCCCGTTGTGTTCGGAATGGGGGTAATTAGCTAGGGGCGACAATCGTTGGGTTAGATTTGGAGTCTGAACACAAATCGAATTAAAAGGTGAATTAAAATAATATTATTTTATATTATATATCCTCGCATATTTGGTCAAAACCTTTCCACAATTTTCACCGCGGTCAAACAGGTCAAACCCGCCTCCCTCTTCACTGTTCGACGACGAAATCGGCTTGATTTTTCATGCCCATTTCACCACAAATCTGCTTAATGAAATCCAAGGGTTCTGAAGGCAATTTTGTAGAGGATTTCCCCATCTACAAATCCATACCAACTGGAGTGAACATTGTTGAGCAAATCGATCACAATCGACGCTTAAAGACCCTGACTTTCGAGCCATTTTCTGGCAAGCAGGGACCATCGGAGGCGTAGCTGCTCTGGCTGGATGTGGCGCAGGTCGAGGCGCACTTCGTGGGGCCTGGCAGTGGCCGTTCGATATACTGTAGTGGCGGCAGCGGCGTCCTTCCCAATTGGATCTCTGGTTCGATGTCAAGACGGTGAGCTCCCTTCTTTTCTTTATAATTTTTATTTTATTCTTGCAATTGGTAAAATTTTAAAAATATATATATAAAAAAAACAAAACTTTTGTTTAAAATCTGAAATAAATATAAAATTAGCTTGTTTAAGTATACCTTGTTTTAACATAGAAAATATACCTTGTTTTAACATAGAAAATATACCTTGTTTTAACATAGAAAATATACATTGATTTAGAATAGAAAATATACATTGTCTTTAGTAATGAAAATGTATCATGGTTTTAAAAATATAAATATACTTTGTTTTGAAAATAAAAGTAGAACTGTTTCGAAAATAAAATTAGAACTATTTTTGAATATAAAGGTAGAATTGATTTTGAAAATACAGGAATAGAATTGTTTTTAAAAATAGAAATAACACATTTTAAAAAATAAAAATATAGTATAAGAATGCGATTTTATATATATATATATATAGAGAGAGAGAGAGAGAGCGGTAAAAATATGATATTTTATTAAAAATGACTTTGTTTTAAAAATATGATTTTTATATATTTAATAACCATATAAATTTTTATAGAAAAGGTTTAGAATAAAAATATAATCTTTATAATGAAAACATCGTGTTAAAGATGCTATTTTTATCATCCTGAAAGCAAAGTAAAAATATGTGATTTTTATATATGTAGTGAATACAGGCGACGAAAGTGACAAAAGGCGAGCACGACGAAATTTCCTACATATAAAGAGTCGTGGCGTTTGGTTTAGCTAGCCGGTGAGAACTTCTCTGCTTTAATTTAATTTTCTAGTTAAAATATATACTAGGATGCAGACGGTGTTTAATAGCACCCGACACCCGTCGTCCACAGACCATGGACGGCTTATTTGTTTGTTTGATTTTGATGTGTAGTTGATTGTGTGATGTGTTTGTTTATATACACACATTTGGCTGATATTGATTGGGACGATAAATTTTACACATCGCCCAACTGCACAAATAAAATCTATGTTTGATTGTTTGAAACCCCCCACGGGTATTGGGATGATATGTGACATACACTAATCCCAATAATTAGCCGTATGTCGATCGATTGATTGACAGACTGTTATAAGCGTTGAATATTTATATTTGATGCTTATACAGTGTAGAACGCACTTTGGATGATGGTTGATTGTTTATCGTCATTGTTGTGTATATGAATTGGATGAAATCCATATAACTGAAATTATATGGTAATTGACTATGTCTGATTCCAGTTCAAAATTATCGAATAATTTAAAATAATATTCAATGAAAATTGAATTGGGAAGTCGTGTTTAAGTAGTTAAATGCCATTTCAATGCGAACGTGAATTTTTTCGATTTTATGATGAATATCGAGAAGTGATTTCAAAATCGAATATTTTGAAATGAATTTGAATTGAGTAGAAATGAATTAGAATTGAAATTGAATAGAAAATGAATTGGAATTGAAATTGAATAGAAAATGAATTGGAATTGAATTGAATAGAAAATGAATTCGAAATGAATTGAAAATAAAATGAATTCGAATTGAAAATAAAATGAATTCGAAATGAATTGAATAGAAAATGAATTCGAATGGAATTGAACAGAAAATGAATTCGAATTGAAATGAATTTGAAATGAACCGAAATGAATTTAAAATGAATTTATAAGGAAAATTTCAATTTTGATTTAAAATTGAATATGAAGTTGAAACTGTTTTGTAAAAAGAATTATAAAATACGTTTTGAAAGGAAATCGACGGAATATATATAATATATATTATATATATAATGGCCTGAATAGAACGCGCCGCGCTGCGGCAGTTCGTGAATTTTGACCATTGACTTCGAATGGACATTGTGGGAGATCCGACCGTCGGATTCTCCTAAAATCGGAACTGTTGGGTTCATATCGAAAAGATATCTCTAACGAATATTAGAGATTTGAAATCTAACGGTTGGATTTGGAATTATGTCCAAATCAAATTTGGAATTATGTCCAAATCAAATTTGCAAAAGGTCGTTGTAAGTACAGTTCGATGGTCGTTGATGGAAATCGACTGTTACGGGCCTTGATAAAATTATTAAAAATAGTAATAATTTGTGTGAAATCATAAGAAATGATCTGTGAAGAATTGGGATGAAAAACTCCATATTTGAAAAGATAAAAATAGATTTTTATCGAAATGAACTAGTTTTGAACTAGAATAATAATTTATTTATTTTTAAAATAAATAAATTGGATTTGAAATGGTTTTGAAAATAACCAGAATTTCCAATAATTGAATTGGAATGGATTTGAATCGAAATCGTCTTTGGAATATTTCGATGTTGGATTTCGTGATGATACATATATTTTTATGGGAATTTGAAAGATATATTAATATCGTTATTTCCAATACGATATTTGTTGGTCGTAGAATTTGATATTGAATATAAGCCGATATATTTTCTATTTAGAGCCTTGTATTTAATATCAAATTTGATTTGGGTTTGTCGTGAATGGTGTCTTTATTAACAATGTCCTTAAACCCAATTGAGAAAAAGATTAAATCTTTTTATTTAGATTTATTGAAGTGTACCAATTAAATGGTATTTAATTGGAATTGAATTTGAATTGATTTTTGGGTTTATCGTGAACAGTGTTTTAAATAACACTTGTTCTTTAACCCGATAATTATTGGAATGTGATTTTGGGTTGTCGTGAACGGTATCTTCAATAATACTGTCCTTAAACCCAATTGAGTTAAGAAAATCAGAAACTAACTGGAGATTAGTTAAGTTGAATGGTTTCTTGGGTATTGATCTGATGTTGGTTTCGGCCTTCGGGGTTAATACTTAGGGAATTGCTCACTTGTTATTTTACGGTTAAAAGCTGATAGAATGGAATGTGATTTTGGGTTTATCGTGAACCGTGTTTTAAATGACATTGATTCTTTAACCCAGTTAAAGATTAAAACTAAGTGGAGTTTTAATGAACCTTTAATTAGATTGAAAAAAATCGAGAATGGAGTATCACCAGTTTTGCTCCAGGCGATAGTTAAATCTTTAATTAGATTTGAACGTGAAATGGTAATTGAATTTACTGATAACACCATCGTGTTAGATATGAAGTATTACCAGTTTTACTTCATGGGATGAATAGGTTGGGATTGAGAAATTAAAACAAATGATTACTTCGGTAAGGTTCGTAAATCCCGGCTAGTTTGGATAAACCATAATTTGGTTTGAATTGATATTCGAAGGAAGATTAAAGAATAAATTTAAAAGAATTTATCTTTGATAAAATTAATGGGAACCTTTCCCTAAGAATGTGAAATTTAGAAACTAACTGTAGGTTAGCTAAGAAGAATGGTTTCCTGGGTATTGATCTGATGTTGGTTTCGGCCTTCGGGGTTAATATTTGGGGAATTATTCTCTTGCTAATTTACAGATAGTGACTAATGAATTGGAATGAGGCGTGTGTTGTGTTTGTATAATACTTTTTTATTATATACGCGAGTTATTCGGAAAGACCGGGTTTATCCCATTCTGAATAACTGATACGACGATGAGTCGAAGATGAAGACGGTGGTTGAAGACCGGAGGTCTTCACGTCGTTTTGGATAATTACTGATGATCTTGATTGGGCCGTACACCCAAGAGGAGGGAATCAGTTAGTGATTGTCTAGGCGTACTTGGAGATCGATGGATATGCGAGGTACAAGGTGCCTCCGGTTTCGTTCAGACCCAGAACGGACTTGTAAATGGACTGTGTCTGGCATTGGATATCATTCTGTGTGATTAATGGATATCGGTTGCATGGAGTGGTTTTCCTGTGTGGCATGCTAAGATGCAAATGATCAAGGCTTCTGTTGCAAAGCAGAGTCTTGTGGTTGATGATAAAAGCACAGCCTGTATGGCATAGCTTTGTTTTCGTTGATTCGCGAGCCTCACACCCTCGGTTGTGAACTAGAAACGGGAGAGGACATCAGGGAGGACTTGTGTTTCTTTCTAGTTAGAAGTGGCATCAGTGGTTTTACACGCCCTGACGAGTTTGACTTATGTGGTTGTTGCGAGGCATCTCAGATATATCGGTGACTAGGTGAAGCCGATGAAGTCATTCGTTGGCTTATTTACGCCCCAAAGGGCGGGGAAACGTAGTGTTCAGGCATAGTAATCCACATCAGTGGACCGGCCTAACGATCCAAGGCTTGTCTACACGCTTGCCTGAGTGGCGGACTAAAGGATTTCGAATTCGGTGCGGACTATCTTTTGCCTCGGTTCACAGAAGGAAACCCAATTTCCAATACGTGACAATTGCGGTTTTGATTGTATACCTATATATGGTGACATAGTGGTATGGGACATTCATGCCGCCTATGATTGATATTTAGATTGATATTTATGATTGTATATAAAATCAAAAACTAACTGGAAACTAGCTAAGATGGGTGGTTTCCTGGGTATTGGTCTGATGTTGGTTTTGGCCTTCGGGGTTAATACTTAGGGAATCGTTCTCTTACAAATTTAAGGTTGGAGTCTGAGTAAGAATCAAAAGATAAAATTTAGCGTATCAAGCATTCTTTGGCTATTATAAGGTAAAAACCCCATCCTCCGGCTTGAGTTGCATTGTGTGATGGGACCTGGGTCTTACAATAGCTTCATTGTTCTTTATTTAGCACTGCGTTGTTGTTTTATGCACTGGTATTCTTAGGAGGAAACCCGTTCCGTGTTATACGGCGCGGTCCCTTGATTTACCTAACTTTAAAATAAAGATAAATAACTGTTTTAGTTCTCACACCAGTCACATGACTGATCTGGAGTTTATTGTTTTAACCTAAACTCTAGGTGCCCTTATTTTGACACGGGCAGCTAGCAGTTTTGGTTTTGCAGATTTATATTCACATGATCCTGATTTACAACTAGAACGATACTCGGAAAGCTCTATATCCGTGTATTACTTCTAGTTGTGTATTGTATTATTTTCTGCTGCTATGTAATGTATTGTAATCTCTGATAATTTATGATGTGTAATATTTATTCATACTCTGTATATTCTTGTATTCTGATGGAATTATTGTAATTAACAATGAAATGTTCTTCTGTTTGCGTTTTGTTATGTGTTGTTCTCGAAGTATCCGCTCTTTCCTTCACGGGGAAGTTACGGGTCCTTACAGTTGGTATCATAGCTTTGGTTTACAAAGCTCGGAGAACAAGACACATTAGAACCAAACGAAAGAATTCATCAGAGATGGGATTAGTAACATCCAACGAGAATGACTCGTTAGAGATAGGATCAGTAGTATTCTAGAACGAGTGTAAAGGGTAGTATTTTTGAAATAAAAATGAAAACAAATTTTGTTATGAACTTTAAATCATTTTATACGTATTTCAATATTTATTTGTATTGAATTTGGACAATCCAGTATATATAGATTTTGCATATACGTCTAATCCACGGGTATTCAAAGTTTTAATATACTGGGTAGATATAGAATCACACTCTAGTTGCGTGGAGATGATGCTGACAATGACCATGGCATCATCAGTGTTGTGTTCAAGTGACGAAAGTGGGATTTCTATATATTTCCTATCGACTGGTGTGAGAACCAAAACAAGATAGGGCCTATTGTTGTGATTTGGCATCAAAAATGTGGTTTTTAACTATATATCAAAATTATGAGTTTGAAAAGATAATCAACTAATTGATTGATGGTTGTGTTGTTTGATTAATTAAAATTTGAACCTTTAGCCAAATTGAACCAAATAGTGAATTTTATTGAAAATTGTTGCATTTGCATACATATACATGTACTTACCTTGAACAAGTCATAGCAAAGAGGCTAGAGAAGAGGAATAAAATTGTTTGTCCGACAAATAGGTACATGTTTATTGTATTTCCTTGGGTTTGGATGATTTTGTGAGCCGATTGACTAGCCGCTTGGCCTTTTCTTTTGGATTGAAGAAGGCCATGGGAGGCTATATGAAATATCCCGAAGTCCCCCATGCAGGGAAGGTTATGGCGAAATTTTTCGAAAATTTAGGGTGGTAGCCAAATTTTTGAAAAATTTGAAAAATTCTTAGAAACTGAAAAGTTGAAGAACTTAAGCCGTAAAGAAAATAATGAAAGTTGAGTTGATTAGTTAAACAACTTTTGGCTTCGTTCCTTTTTGGGGACGAAAAGTTTTAAGTGGGGGAGATTGCAATAACCCGGAAATTTGAGCCAATTTAAAAATTTTATTTTGGCTAATTTAAAGAATTTTGATTATTTAAAATGAATTATTTTAAATAATAACGACCGAAAATTTATTTTCGATGAAGTTAAAACGAAAAATTTTATTTTAATTATATAACAAGCCTGAAATGACGCGGTTGTTTGAAAATTCAATTTCGAATTTCAAATGAATATACAGGATTCGTTTTAAGTCAGAATTGAATGAAACAAGAAATATTTGAATCTGTTTAATCGTATCTTTCTAAGGGATGTAAGAAACTGAGATTTCACTTTAAAGAGTGTAAGATACGTCCAGTTTAAAATTCAGAAAAGTCGCTGTGGAATTTATATATATTTTAATATATATAAAAGCCCTTAAAAATGGAAATTTTGCAAATGACCTCGTTTTTCGACGAAACCACTTTTGTTGGATCCGCGATGTCAAGTTATTGCTAGATTCCAATTTTCGTATTTTTCTGAATCAATATGTGAGCGTGGCGAAGGAAAACGCGTTTGACCAGTTTTAGTTGATTTTAATCGACTGGAAAATGGCCATTTTTCTAACGGTATCAGAATTTGATGAAATTAATTTTTTTAGGACTGTATCGTCCATACGAAGCTAGAAATAATTTTTCTGGAATTTTAAAAGTCAGTATGTGGCCCCGGTAAATTGAAATGTGCTTTCAAATTCAATATATAGAGTTATATTTTGATTTTGATGCTGATCGAAACGGCCGAACTGGCTTACATTACATATCCCATTGTGTTCGGAATGGGGGTAATTAGCTAGGGGCGACAGTCGTTGGGTTAGATTTGGAGTCCGAACAAAAATCGAATTAAAAGATGAATTAAAATAATAATATTTTATATTATATATCCTCACATAATTGGTCAAAACCCTTCCACAATTTTCACCGCGGTCAGGTCAAACCCGCCTCCCTCTTCACTGTTCGACGACGAAATCGGCTCAATTTTTCATGCCTATTTCACCACAAATATGCTCAATGAAATCCAAGGGTGCTGAAGGAAATTTTGTAGAGGATTTCCCCCTCTACAAATCCATACAAACTGGAGTGCACATTGTTGAGCAAATCAATCACAATCGACGCTTAAAGACCCTGACTTTCGAGCCATTTTCTGGTGAGCAGGGACCATCGGAGGTGGCGCAGGTCTAGGTGCACTTCGTGGGGCCTAGTAATGGCCGTCAGATCTACTATGGTGGCGGCAGCGACGTCCTTCCCAGTTGGAGCTCCAGTTCGATGTCGAGACAGTGAGCTCCCCTTCTTTTCTTTATAATTTTTATTTTATTCTTGCAATTGGTAAAATTATATATATATATATATAAAAACAAAACTTTTGTTTAAAATCTGAAATAAATATAAAATTAGCTTGTTTAAATATACCTTGTTTTAACATAGAAAATATACCTTGTTTTAACATAGAAAATATACATTGATTTAGAATAGAAAATATACGTTGTCTTTAGAAATGAAAATGTATCATGGTTTTAAAAATATAAATATACTTTGTTTTGAAAATAAAAGTAGAACTGTTTCGAAAATAAAATTAGAACTGTTTTTGAATATAAAGGTAGAATTGGTTTTGAAAATATAGGAATAGAATTGTTTTCAAAAATAGAAATAACACATTTAAAAAAATATAAATATAGTATAAGAATGTGATTATATATATATAAAGAGAGAGAGTGGTAAAAATATGATATTTTTATTAAAAATGGTTTTTTTAAAATATGATTTTTATATATTTAATAACCATATAATTTTTTATAGAAAAGGTTTAGAATAAAAATATAATCTTTTTAATGAAAACATCGTGTTAAAGATGCTATTTTTATCATCCTGAAAGCAAAGTAAAAATATGTGATTTTTATATATGTAGTGAATACAGGCGACGAAAGTGACAAAAGGCGAGCACGACGAAATTTCCTACATATAAAGAGTCGTGGCGTTTGGTTTAGCTAGCCGGTGAGAACTTCTCACCTTTAATTTAATTTTCTAGTTAAAATATATACTAGGATGCAGACGGTGTTTAGTAGCACCCGACACCCGTCGTCCACAGACCATGGACGGCTTGTTTGTTTATTCGATTTTGATGTGTAGTTGATTGTGTGATGTGGAATGGAATAAAATATTTATATAGTTAAAAATAGAATTTTTAACGTGTATATAAAATGAAATAAATATAAACAAATAGGACGATTCGTTTATATACACACATTTGGCTGATATTGATTGGGACGATAAATTTTACACATCGCCCAACTGCACAAATAAAATCTGTGTTTGATTGTTTGAAACCCCACTCAGGTATTGGGATGATATGTGACATACACTAATCCCAATAATTAGCTATATGTCGATCGATTGATTGACAGATTGTTATAAGCGTTGAATATTTATATTTGATGCTTATACAGTGTAGAACGCACTTTGGATGATGGCTGATTGTTTATCGTCATTGTTCTATATATGAATTGGATGAAATCCATATAACTGAAATTATATGGTAATTGACTATGTCTGATTCCAGTTCAAAATTATCGAATAATTTAAAATAATATTCAATGAAAATTGAATTGGGAAGCCGTGTTAAGTAGTTAAACGCCATTTCAACGCGAACGTGAATTTTGTCGATTTTATAATGAAAATCGAGAAGTGAATTCAAAATCGAATATTTTGAAATGAATTCGAGTTATATCGAATATTTTGAAATGAATTTGAATTGAATAGAAACGAATTCGAATTGAAATTGAATTGAAAATGAATTCGAATTGAAATTGAATAGAAAATGAATTTGAATTGAATTGAATAGAAAATGAATTCGAATTGAATTGAAAATAAAATGAATTCGAATTGAATTGAATAGAAAATGAATTACAATTGAATTGAATAGAAAATGAATTCGAATTGAAATGAATTTGAAATTTGAATTGAACCAAAATGAATTTAAAACAAATTTATAAGGTAAAATTCAATTTTGATTTAAAATTGAATATGAAGTTGAAATTGTTTTGTAAAACGAATGTAAAACGAATTATAAAATACGTTTTGAAAGGAAATCGACGAAATATATATAATGGCCTGAATAGAACGCGCCGCGCTGCGGTAGTTCGTGAATTTCGACCATTGGCTTCGAATGGACATTGTCGACCGACGGATTCTCCTAAAACCAGAACCGTTGGGTTCGTATTGAAAAGAGCTTTCTAAAGAATATTAGAGATTTGAAATCTAACGGTTGGATTTCGAATTATGTCCAAATTAAATTTGGAAAAGGTCGTTGTAAGTGCAGCTCGATGGCCATTGATGGAAATCAATTGTACGGGCCTTGATAAAATTATTAAAAATAGTAATAATTTGTGTAAAATCATAAGAAATGATTTGTAAAGAATTGGGATGAAAAACTCCATATTTGAAAAGAGAAAAATAGTTTTTTATCGAAATGAACTAGTTTTGAACTAGAATAATAATTTATTTATTTTTAAAATAAATAAGTTGGATTTGAAATGGTTTTGAAAATAACCAGAATTTCCAATAATTGAATTGGAATGGATTTGAATCGAAATCGTCTTTGGAATATTTCGATGTTGGATTTCGTGATGATACATATATTTTTATGGGAATTTGAAAGATATATTAATATCATTATTTCCAATACGATATTTGTTGGTCGTAGAATTTGATATTGAATATAAGCCGATATATTTTCTATTTAGAGCCTTGTATTTAATATCAAATTTGATTTGGGTTTGTCGTGAATGGTGTCTTTATTAACAATGTCCTTAAACCCAGTTGAGAAAAAGATTAAATCTTTTTATTTAGATTTATTGAAGTGTACCAATTAAATGGTATTTAATTGGAATTGAATTTGAATTGATTTTTGGGTTTATCGTGAACAGCGTTTTAAATAACACTTGTTCTTTAACCCGATAATTAATGGAATGTGATTTTGGGTTGTCGTGAACGGTATCTTCAATAATACTGTCCTTAGACCCAACTGAGTTAAGAAAATCAGAAACTAACTGGAGATTAGTTAAGTTGAATGGTTTCTTGGGTATTGATCTGATGTTGGTTTCGGCCTTCGGGGTTAATACTTAGGGAATTGCTCACTTGCTATTTTTCGGTTAAAAGCTGATAGAATGGAATGTGATTTTGGGTTTATCGTGAACCGTGTTTTAAATGACACTGATTCTTTAACCCAGTTAAAGATTAAAACTAAGTGGAGTTTTAATGAACCTTTAATTAGATTGAAAAAAATCGAGAATGGAGTATCACCAGTTTTGCTCCAGGCGATAGTTAAATCTTTAATTAGATTTGAACGTGAAATGGTAATTGAATTTACCGATAACACCATGGTGCTAGATATGAATTATTACCAGTTTTACTTCATGGGATGAATAGGTTGGGATTGGGAAATTAAAACAAATGATTACTTCGGTAAGGTTCGTTAATCCCGGCTAGTTTCGATAAACCATAATTTGGTTTGAATTGATATTCAAAGGAAGATTAGAGAATAAATTTAAAAGAATTTATCTTTGATAAAATTAATGGGAACCTTTCCATAAGGATGTGAAATTTAGAAACTAAGTGTAGGTTAGTTAAGAAGAATGGTTTCCTGGGTATTGATCTGATGTTGGTTTCGGCCTTCGGGGTTAATATTTGGGGAATTATTCTCTTGCTAAGTGTAGGTTAGTTAAGATGATGGTTTCCTGTTTATGTAACACTTGTTTATTATATACGCGAGTTATTCGGAAAGACAGGGTTTATCCCATTCTGAATAACTGATACGACGATGAGTCGAAGATGAAGACGGTGGTTGAAGACCGGAGGTCTTCACGTCGTTTTGGATAATTACTGATGATCTTGATTGGGTCGTACACCCCAGAGGAAGGAATCAGTTAGTGATCGTCCAGGCGTACTTGGAGATCGATGGATATGTGAGGTACAAGGTGCCTCCGGTTTCGTTCAGACCCAGAACGGACTTGTAAATGGACTGTGTGTCTGACATTGGATATCATTCTGTGTGATTGATGGATATCGGTTGCATGGAGTGGTTTGCCTGTGTGGCAAGCTAAGATGCAAATGATCAAGGCTTCTATTGCAAAGCAGAGTCTTGTGGTTGATGATCAAAGCACAGCCTATGTGGCATGGCTTTGTGTAGCGTTGATTCGTGAGCCTCACACCCCGGTTGTGAACCAGAAACGGGAGAGGACATCAGGGAGGACATGCGTTTCTTTCTAGTTAGAAGTGGCGTCAGTGGTTTTACACGCCCTGACGAGTTTGACTTATGTGGTTGTTGCTGTTGCGAGGCGCCTCGGATATATCGGTGACTATGTGAAGCCAATGGAGTCATTTGTTGGCTCATTTACGCCCCAAAGGGCGGGGAAACGTAGTGTTCAGGCATAATAATCCACATCAGTGGACCGGCCCTGACGATCCAAGGCTTGTCTGCGCGCTTGCCTGAGGGGCGGACTAGAGGCTCTCGAATTCGATGAGGACTATCTTTTGCCTCGGTTCACAGAAGGAAATCCAATTTCCAATACGTGACAATTGCGGTTTTGATTGTATACCTATATATGGCGACTTAGTGGTATGGGACATTCATGCCGCCTATGATTGATATTTATGATTGTATATAAAATCAGAAACTAACTGGAAACGAGCTAAGATGGGTGGTTTCCTGGGTATTGGTCTGACGTTGGTTTCGGCCTTCGGGGTTAATACTTAGGGAATCGTTCTCTTACTAATTTACGGTTGGAGTCTGATTAAGAATCAAAAGATGAAATTAGCGTATCAAGCATTCTTTGGCTATTATAAGGTAAAAACCCTATCCTCCTGCTTGCGTTGCATTGTGTGATGGGACCTGGGTCTTATAATAGCTTCATTGTTCTTTATTTAGCATTGCGCTGTTGTTTTATGCACTGGTATTCTTGGGAGGAAACCCGTTCCGTGTTATACGGCGTGGTCCCTTGATTTACCTAACTTTAAAATAAAGATAAATAACTGTTTTAGTTCTCACACCAGTCACATGACTGACATGGAGTTTAGTGTTTTAACCTAAACTCTGGGTGCCCTTATTTTGACACGGGCAGCTAGTAGTTTTGGTTTTGCAGATTTATATTCACAGGATCCTGATTTATAGCTGGAACGATATCGTAAAGCTCTGTATCCGTGTATTACTTCTAGTTATGTATTGTATTATTTTCCGCTGCTATGTAATGTATTGTAATCTCTGATAATTTATGATGTGTAATATGTATTCATACTCCGTATATTCTTGTATTCTGATGGAATTGTTGTAATTAACAATGAAATGTTCTTCTGTTTGCATTTTGTTGTGTGTTGTTCTCAAAGTATCCGCTCTTTCCTTCACGGGGAAGTTACGGGTCCTTACATATATATATATATATATATATATATATAATCGTTCAACCATAATAACGACTTTCGACTCAACAACGAGCTAAATAGCTACCGATCTCCATTCAATTTTAATTCATTTAAACATGAAGATAATATTTCAGCATTTTTAAATACATTCCTTTATTCCCTTATTTACATTAGAAATGTAAGTTTCATTCTTTAAATTACACCGTAAAATCCCCTTCGTAATTACATTAAAATGTAATTAACATTCCTTGTTAAAAATTTCAAAATAATGTAAATACTTCTTCTTAAATTACATTAAAAACGTAATTCTCCTAACAGTGTAAATTTCTATTTTTTTTATTTGTCTCTTAATTTACAAATAAAAGTGTATCTTCAATTTACAATGTAAATTCCCTTTAATTACATAATAAAAGTGTAATTTTAATTACAATTCAAATTCTCTTTCTTGAACTACATATAAAAATGTAATTTTTATTTACATGTAAATCCTATTCTCTATTTACAAGTAAAAATGTAAATTTCATTACAATGCAAATTTCTACTTTTTATTTACATGTAAAAATGTAAATTTAACTACAATGCAAATTCTTACTTTTTATTTACATGTAAAAAATGTAAATTTCATTACAATGCAAATTTCTACTTTTTATTTATATGTAAAAATGTAAATTTCATTACAATGCAAATTTCTACTTTTTATTTAAATGTAAAAATGTAAATTTCATTACAATGCAAGTTTCTACTTTTTATTTACATGTAAAAATGTAAATTTCATTACAATGCAAATTTCTACTTTTTATTTACATGTAAAAATGTAAATTTCATTACAATGAAAATTTCTACTTTTTATTTACATGTATAAATATAAATTTCATTACAATGCAAATTTCTACTTTTTATTTACATGTAAAAATGTAAATTTAAATACAATGCAAATTCTCATTCTTAAGTTACAAACAAAAAGTGATTTTTACTTTCATGACAAAATCTTATCTTACCATTACATTGAAATGTAATAAATCTTTTTTAATGACGAAATCCTCTTTTTAATCCACATTAAGAAAAATGTACATTTCCTTTTATACTATTTACATTAAGGAAAATGTAAATTTTCTTTTATCATTTTTTTTACATTACTAACATTAGAATTGTGTAATTTAATGTTTTCATGTCTTTGATTAAAACACGAACAATTTCTCTATTTACATAAGTCATCATACAAAGTGGTATATTCATATTGATTCGATTCAATAACATAAACAATGGCGAACTTTTGTTATTCATGACTCACTAAAGCATCAATAAGAACTGATCCAACTAAATATATAACAAAATGATTCGTTCTAATTATCCATCACATATAGATCTATAATTTTAACTAACAGATCGTACATCACAAATTAACAGATCAGCCATTCAAACCTCATCACATCGCAGATCTAATTTGTTAACAATTCAAATATTTAAATAACTAGAAATATAATGATTAAATTGATTTAATTATATAAATCAGAATCTTACCTTGATTAAACAGAAGTAAAAATCCAAATAAATTCAGAAATGGTCGCAATCAATCTCAGCAACCTCTATACGTCTTTATGGTTCCGTCGGATCTGAGATTTTCCTGTTTGGAGTTCGTATGAGTTAATTATCAATTTTTGAATAACAATGACTTTTTACAACTGCTGCTGTGACAGAATTAAGCGTGGCAAATCTGAAATGTTCATACCTTTGTACTTTGTTCAAAACTTTAATTCCAGAAATCGGAAGATGTAGTTGATGGTTTTCAGAACAGTTTGTTGGAGATTGAAGAGCTTGGAGAGGGGAGTCGGCGCCGGGAAGGGGGTGGGGTGCGTTCGCCTGTGGTGGGCCAGGTTGGGTGCGACGGCGACAGACTTTGCGGGGTCGGGGCGGCGGTTACAGACTTCGAGGGGTATTGATTTTGGTGTGGATTCGAAGAGCATGAAAATCTCTTCGAAACGTGTATTGCGGTGAAGGATTTCGTTGAGAAACGAAAGAGAAATCGGAGTTTGAAGTTCTGAAAGGTTATGGGTTTCGGTGGCTGCTGTAAACGATCGGGGAGGATGAATGAACAGTGATTTTTATAATAAAATAATAGGGTTAGGTTATTATTATATAATTAACCCAATAAAGCCCGTTTAGCGACTTCCTTCTTTTTCAGCCCAACAACTGTCATTCCTACCTATTTACCCCTATTTTGGACTCATCTGACTATGTCCCGCAGGCCCAAATGATCGTCTTGGCCTCCGTTTTCCAGTTTTAATTTATAAATCATTTATTTTAAATTCAAATGTACTTTCTAATTTACCGAGGATACATATGATCTCAAAAAAATCCAAAAAAATTATTTCTACCTTTGTTTTGACGATACGGTCCTAACAAAATTAATTTCGTCGAATTCTGTGACTGTTTGAAAAATGGCCTTTTTCTAGTCAATTAAAATTGATCGAAATTGACTAAACTGGAATCTTTTTGCCACAGTCACAAATTAATTCTAAAAATTATGATAAATTAAACTTATCAATAATTTGACATTCTGAATCCAACAAAAGTGGTTTCGTCGAAAACAAAGGTCGTTTGAAAAATGGCTATTTTTAATATTAAAATATATACAGAAATTCTACAGCGACTTTTCTGAAATTTCAATCGGCCATAACTTTTAATTTCCACTATGAAATTTCGATTTTTCGGATTCTTGGAAAGATAATTTTAAATAGATTCTAATATTTTTGGTTTCACCAAAATCCGATTTATCCTGCATCCTGTACAGTCAGTCAAAGTTCAGATTTGACTTTTCGAACTACCGTGCTATTTTTAATTCCTTTTATAATTAAATTAAATATACTCGTATTAAATTCAATTAAAACAAATTTCTAGTCGTTATTATTTCAAATATTTAAACACCCTTAAAATCTCTAAAATGAAAATTTTAAATTGGCACCAAATTCCGGTTTGTTACATTTGGGGAGAAATCATACAATAATACCAATTTCTGGAAGGACCCATTGTGTGATTATGGAGTAATTATTGGGAATTCACTATCATATCTTGACGTGCTCTAATCTGGTATAAGTCTCACAAGTAATTTTGCTAGTTATGCGCTTGGCAGTCAACTATGCTTACCAGCTTCCTCTAATCAGCAAGTTGAAAGCATGTGGATTACTATCAAGAGAAACTGGACTTCTACTAATACTTCTGCAATTACTCTCTAGAAATGGATAGGTGTTCAGTTCAAAATTAAAGATATGTACAATAATTTACTTTGTTCTCCTAATCTTTCTATTTGCAGCTGGCACAAGAGTGTGTGGAGGAGAGACAACACGGCTAAAGAGAACCTATGTTTGTGGAAAATCATGCGCAAGGCTATTCTGACCAAAGACAAACAAAGAAGCTGCGACATGGAGTGTAACAACCCGAATTTTACGTATCGGAAGATCGTAAAATATTTTTATTTTATTCTCAGAATGTTGGATCATTCTCATAATTTAATATGTTACTTATGGGGATGTGAGACATGTCCATATTTTTTCCAATTTCGTCTGTGACCATTTTTCCTCTATCAGTCTTGTACAGAGCATAACTTTTGACTCAGGTCAAATCAGAGGGTGAAACCTGTGCCATTGGAAACGAAATGATGATTGCCTTTCCATAGAGTGGTTGCATTAAAAATTTGGCTCAGTGGTTTAGGAGGAATTGCTGTTTTAAGGTTTTTTAGTTGCCTGTTCAAATTTTTAAGCCATAATGGGCTGATTTGGAGAGGCCCATTAGTGGGCTAGTGGAAGGGTATAAATAGGGGGTGGGGGTATGAGAAATGGTTTAGTTTCTCTATTCTCTCATTTGGTGGCTTTGTGTTCCTCCTTCCTCTAACACCTTTCCACCATTAAAAATCAAAATCTAAGGAGGGAAATCATAGATCTGCACCATTGGAGGCTAGATCTACATCAATTGAAGTCGGAATTCGTAGGATCAAGGGGTTTGATTCGAATTGTTTGTTGTCCGAAATCTTATTGCATTGATTTTTGCTTGTTTGAGAGAATCGGTGAGTGATTTACATCTCTCGCATGGATTTAATGAAGTATATGAATTTTGATCATGTTTTTCATCAAATTCAAGTGTTTTGCCATAGATCTATACCTTGTTAAGTCCATTTTCATACGAAATACCCTATGATCTAATTTAGCATGTTTAAATCGAAAATCCCTATGCCATTTCATATGTTTATGCAAGTTAGTTCTGCAATTTAGTTCATATGTTCATTTGCCATGATTTTTGAGTTATTTGCATAATTTTAGTGATAATCTCCATATTAATGTTTTTTGTGACTTCATAACATGCTTATGATTATGTTGAATGAATTGGATGAGTACATTTCGTCGATTGTGTTGATTGGAGAAGTTTTGGTCGAAATTGGAGTTGCATTGGGATGGTGCAGGTTTTGGGTCATTCATGGTGGGTCGGTCGGTCGAACCATGGTGTATGTCTTAGAGAACAAGATAGGACTGGGGTCAGTCGTACATGGGGTCGATCGAGCAAGCCATAAGGGGGTCGGTCGAGCGAGCCATAGGGGGACGGTCGAGCGAGTCGTAGGGGTTCGGTCGAGTGAACTTGAGGTCGAGCGAGCGAGTATGAGGTTGAGCACTTTAGGGTCGGTCACCATGAGGTCGTACTTCTAGGACATAGTCAGTCGTACTTCCAGGACAGGTTCGGTCGAGCAGGCCAAGGGCCAGTCGTGCATAACAGGGTCATTTCTGGAAATTTTATTTTTTGGGTATGACTCAGATTTGAACAAAAATGTCTGAAAAAAATATTTTTCGGGGGCAACCCCTCGAAGCCTATCCACAGCGCAGTGGTGTAATTTGACTCAGCGATGTTGTGACTTCAAAGTAAGTTCAAGTGGGAATATTTGAAGTGTTAAATATGTTCGTTGGCCGGTATAGAACAACAAATGAAGTGGCAACTTAAAGGTTGTGATTTGGTGGATAATGGTTGCTTGAGAAGGTTGCTTGAGCTATGAAGTCACCGGGTTATGACTAGAGATGCAAAGGCCGAGAGATTATCGTTGTCGTAAGTTCTAACAGGCTCAAAGCAGGGGTACGATGGGGGCACCCAAAAGACCTGTTGTAGGTCGAGTACCCTGGGTATCGTTGAAAGGCCTAGTTGTCAAGGTTGGACATACACACGTATCGTTGAAAGGCGTACAGAGTTTATGCTAGAACTAGGGTTACCATTAGCATTTGAAATATGGCAAGGTTGGCCGTCATACGATGAACGATGATTTCAGAGCAGGATTGGCGTTGATAGCCAGAGTCAGTCATAGATAATTGGTTGTTCTATTTGTAACATCTCATGTAGGTCGCCCAACGTCGAAGGAGATGTTCCTTGAGTGCTTGTCTGATATTGGTTTAGGCCTCTTGGGCTTGTGCTTAAGGGATGTTGAATTCAATTAGGATGGTTTACATGAGATATATATAATTTGATTGTTATGAGTGCTTACCATGATTGAATGGGAGTTCTGGTTTCCATGGATAAATGGTTGAATTGTTTAATGTAAAGGCTATCACTGTCTGATGTGGGGAAGATAGGGTTGAGTTCTTCTCTGGTGTTGTGGGTAGATTAGTATGATTATCTATCCATTCTCATATACTTTATTGTTGATGTTTGTTAGCTAGTTTATCGCTCACTAAGACTGTTGTCTGACTTAAGGTTTTATGTTTCCTCTTATTACCTTGGGCTGTTCATCTGGTTGTGGATGGGCAGACTAGGTAGCAGGTGACAAGTGATTCTTGAGGATGATGCTATTATGCGAACACGAGCAGGCGGCTGGTGTATTACTTTAATACTATTTAGTATTTCTGTTTCCGCTATTTGAGTTGCTCTATGAGTGTTGTAGTGAGGCCTTATGTACATACTTGATATTTCCTATGATGTTGGGATAACCTTTCAGGATGTTGTGAAATTTTGAAAAGTTTGCTATATGACGCTTCACTACTATTACCTGTTGTATATGTTCTATTATATTTTATTCTTGCATTATGAGTTCTACGACAGGTTCCGATGTTGTTTACCTGCTCTGATGATCGTCCATAGCTGCCTGGCGTACCTTTCAGCTCATTATTCCTCTTGTTTAGTGCGGGGGTTATGGTGGTCATCACATGGAGGTTGATCAACAATGTAGTTTCTACATAACTTACAACGAAACTGATTGCCATCTACTCTATGAGTGCAGCATAATTCGAACTCTCTGGGATGATGCACTAGCACAGATTGGTTGTTCCAATGTACAATGCACCAGTCAGCGTGAATAGAATGAAATAAGAAACAATGTCAAAGGAAGAAGCAGGCGGGCAAGAATTTTTACATGTGTTCTCAAGAAATTTGTGCATTGTACATGGGCGGATAGGAATAAACAAGTGTTCGATCCTATTCAAGCTATAACTACTGTTTAGCTGAAGCACCTGTTATGGCATGAATTGAGAGATGGGATGAAATTTCTAAAATTCGCTAACGATCCAGGAATTTTTGGAAGCTAATTGCTATTATTAGCTTGTAGTTTTTGTAATTACGTGTTTTGTTTAGTCTCTATTAGCGTTGATATATTGTGTTGTCCTTGTTTCTTTTTTAGTTTTTTAGACTATCTCTGTTTCTATGTAATCGTCTTCGGTATATTAATAAAGTGGTACGGAACCACTCAACCCCCTCGGCTTCACCAAAAAAAGAAAAGAATATATAATTGACTATTTTTTTGTAAAAGGCTAAAAAATAAAGTCAAATAATGTAGCATGGATTAGATTTCAAAATCATTCATTTGGTAATTTATTATTTGACATTTAGGTTAGATTGACGGGAACATTCTGTTGATAGGTTATACAAATCACTTTGAACATAGATGTCATTTAGTTTCAGTATTAAGCTGGTGCACTGTTGTAGGATTAAGATGTGAGGTGGAAAAAGTAATTTTGGGCTCTTTAATGTTTGCCCTAGTAATATCAGTGAACATGCAAAAGGATGCCAAAAAACTAAATGTAATGACCCGCATTTTCCAGGGGTATAATTAATTAATTTAATTATATAAATAGTGATGTAGTGAATTAAATAGAGGTTTAATTAAATAATATGGAATAATTAATTTAATTAAATAATTAAATAATATATTTAATTCAGAAATAATCAAAAATATTGGAAATCACAATATTCTGTGAACGGGGTCGTCCCTTATATTTAATTCAGCTTAGAGTTGAATCATATTGACGAATATATTCAATCGACGACAGTTTGAACGTAGAATTATAATATAATTAAAATCGAGCTCGAAATGGCGCTGTAGTTCGTAAATTGGCGATTCGAACTTCAACTGAATGTACAGGATTCGTTTTAAGACGGATTTCTATGAAACAAGAAACGTGTGGGGCTGGTGGAGTATATCTTTCTAGTGGAAGAGAAAAATCGGGATTTCGTCGTGTAGATTTTGATTCACGTCCAAATCAAATTTCAAAAAAGTCGCTGTGGATTTCCTTTATAATTTGCGACGCTTTATATACGTTATAAAAGGATTTTCGATATAAACTGAATATCGATAAATCTAAAATCTGAAATACCAAGCTGTAAATTCTGATATGATATTCTGGAGCTAGACGATATCATATGTGAAGATATACGATAATATAAATTTATTTATATTTATTTTAATTATATTTAAATATATTTATATATTTAAATGGGTCATCCAGAGCTTTAAAAATAGCCACTTTTGCAAACGAAGTCGGAATTCGATGAAACCAGTTTTGTTGGATCCGCAATGTCAAATTATTGCTAGATGTCAGTTTCCGTGATTTTTAGAGTCACTGTGTGGCCGTACGGATTTTTAGAGTGTAAAACAGTTAGTATTTTGACGGTTAAAAATACGCTGTGTGAGCAAACGGAGTCGGAATTTGATGAAACCAGTTTCGTTGGGACCGTAATGTCGAACTCTAGCTACATGTCCAGTTTGGTGATTTTTGGGTACTTTATATGATCACAGGAATTTTAAATTGATAAATATGAATATTTAAAGTGAAAATAATCTCTAAATATCTCACCTAAATATCTAAACACTAATTGCCTATAAGTACCCCCGTTCCTCCCCTAAGACCTAAAAATGAATTCTCAGCAAAACACAAAAAAAAGTAGCCGTCACTTCATGTTAAACTTCAAGAATTTCAAACAAGCAAAATATAAAATGAAATCAAATGCTTTTCGATCCACTGAACTGCTGGGATCGAGTGTGGCACTTCCATGGTCTTCGTTTTGGGAGCGTTCGAAATTTGCTGGAATGGGATTTTGAAGCAGTGGGGCTAGGGCAGAACCTCGTCGTCGACGCGGAGGGATTTGAGCCGAGGTGAGGTCACCATTGTGTTTATGGGTGGAAGTGGATGCGGATAGTGGTGGTTTAGTAGTGGTCAATGGAGGGAGGTGAGATCCGAAGGGGAGGCAGCGAGTTTAGGAGCCGTAGGTTGAAGTTTTGAACGGACCTCGAGTTGGAGATGGGGGTGGCGATGGGGTAGAGGCTTCGAAGCTGAGTTGGATGGTGGTGGCTTAGGTCGAGGTTGGTGGCCGAGTCAGCGGCGGAAGAGGGTCAAAGCAAGAGGACAATGGATGGTGTACAGGAGGGACACGAGATTTAATTTGGGGAAGAAGTTTATACGGGTGGGTATGGGCTTTTGAATTGGGTATGGGCCGGGGTGATAAGGTTAAGGGCCAAATTCTAATTTAATTAAGTTTATTTTATTTAAAACAGTGAACTATCTTTGAATTATCATATCTGACAACAGAATTTCAAACCGTTGGATCCGTCGGGATCGTATGGACGGACACTACACGATGACACCGACTGGAAGTCCATCGGAGCTCATTACAATTTATGGCGAAATAAATTGTCCGTCGAAATCAAATAACGCAAACCATTATTTAACGATTAACGCGCCAATGTGAGTAAAACTCACCAACTCTGAACAGTTATATTTTTATAATGTATTTTTAGAACTGTTAATCATCTGTTGATTGCTGTGTGTTGGTTGATTGATTGAACTGCTAGGCAGTTAGTGAAAATTATATATATATATATATATATATATATATATATGTAATTATATATATATAAACCGTTAAATATTTATATATTGATTCTGCTATCAGAATAATTTATATTGAACTGAAAGTGATGATAATCATATTGTGTAACATCTGTGGATGCAGGGAGACATGTTGGAGGAATCCGACTGGATTCCTCAACAGTTATTTTATTGTTTTTCATATATTGTTATATGATGTGATATAAAATCTGTGGGCGATTATATGTGCTTGGACGATATTGAACATCGTGATTTGATATGATTGAATACCATAACATATCGAAATGTTGATAAGGGGATTTTCAAAGTGATATTGAAAATAGAATATTTATAAAATGGGATATTTATAAATAAGAGATATTTATAAAGTGGAATATTTATAAAATAGAAATGTTTATAAATTGGAATATTTATAAATAGGAGATATTCAAAAAGGAAATAATTACAAACCATTTTCTTTTTGAATGGAAAGGCCTGTGTGGCGGGTTTGGGGATTTTCCCGATGCTCCCATTACAAAGGAGGTTATGGCGAATTTTTCAGAGAATTTAAGGAGTTAGAATATTTCAAGAATAAATTTGAAAAGGAAATATTTGTAAACCATTTACAAATAGAATTGAAAAGGAAACGTTATAAAAAGGAAATCATTTTTAAAGTGTAGAACCGTTATTTAAAAGTAAATCTTTTCAAATGAATAAAACGTTGTTAAAAAGGAAATCTTTATAAAGTGAATAAAGTAAATCGAATATGCTATTCGAAAGGAGTTAAATCGAATATGGTAATCGAAGGGAGTAAATCGAATATGGTATTCGAAAGTTAGTAAAACGAATATGCTATTCAAAAGGGGTTAAAAAGAGATATATTTGAAATCAAATATAAAGGAAATATATTTGAAAGTAAGTTAAAAGAAATTATTTATTTAGGGAATAAATAAAGAGTTAAAAGAATTTATTTATTTAGGAAATAAATAAAAGTAAAAGGGTTTATTTATTTAGGAAATAAATAAAGATTAAAGGAGATATTTATTTGTTAAATAAATAGGATTTAATCAAAGGGATATTTATTGGATAAATAAATAGGATTAAACAAAAGGGATATTTATTGGATAAATAAATAGAGCTAAATCAGAAGAATATTTAGAAGATGAATAGAAATTGGAAATCTGTTTTTAACAGATAAATAGAAAGGATTAATTTATAAATAATAGTTTATAAATTAAATGAATATTTATCATTTGATAAATGAAATATATAATTCTGAACTTATATAGAGGAGAGATATTGATTTCAACACCGATAGTTTAAATAGAATATGTACCCAACACTTGTGTAAGTGAAGTAACATTATTAAAGAGGACATTTATAAAGTGAAGAACCATTACTAAAAGTAAATCTTTGTAAATGAATAAACGTTATCAAATAAGAGTTATTCGATGGTGTTAATAAAATAGAGTTAAATAAATAAGAGTGATTCGAATTAGTTATTCGAATAGAGTTAAACACAAAGGAGTTATCGATTAGTTAAATCGAAAGGAGTTATTGAATTTAGTTATTCGAAAAGGAGTTATCGATTTGTTAAATCGAAAGGGAAGATTATCGAATTTCGTTTATTTGAGAGGAGATTATCGAATATAGTTTATTCGAAGGAGTTATCGATTATTAGTTAATCGAAGTGAGTTATAGTATATTAGTTAAATCGAAGGAGTTATCGAATATAGTTTATTCGATGGAGTTAATCGATTAGAGTTAAATCAAATGAGTTGATCGAATATAGTTTATTCGAATAGAGTAAATGAGTTAATCGAATATAGTTTATTCGAATAGAGTTAGAGGAGTTATCGAATATAGTTTATTCGACATGAGTTAAGTGAATTGGTTAAGTTAACCAAAGTGAATTAGTCGAGTTAATCAAAGTGATTAGTTCAGTTAATCGAGATAAGTAAATCAAGTTAGGTTAATCGAGTTGAATTAGTCAGTCGAGTTAATAAATTGAGTTAGTCAAACCAAGTAAAACCAGTAAGAGTTAATTAATTAAGGTTGACCAGTTAGAGTTGATCGGTTAGAATTAACCAGTTAGAGTTAATAAATCAGAGTTAATCAAACAGAGTTAAGTAAAATTAGAACTGACTAGAGATTAGTAAATTGAATGGTTTCTAAGTGCCTATCGGATGTTGGTTTCGGCCTTCGGGATTTATACTTAGGGGATTGTTCTCATACTAGTTTACAGTCAAGGACTGATAGTTGGGGAAGAGTAGTGATTTGTAAATAAGCAAACGGAAACGTTTTCCAGTGTTAGTAACATATATTTTCTAAACATAAAAAATAAGGCAATGTGAATATATATATATAGATATATGTTGATGATTTACCGATATAATTTCCATTTGGAAATAATATCGTTGTTTGCACACTTGTTTTTCTTTGATAGTTAAATCACAGACTATCGGAGTTTTGACCATTTTAACGTTGTTAATATGGAGAGACCGGTTGGATTATTATCCAAAGAACCACTCTGTATTGGTATAAGCATTGCAAATCATTTATGCCAAAGATAATTGAAGACGGAGTAAAGTGCAAGGGCTGTTGTATAAGTCTTAGATAACAGTGACTAAGATGGATATACTGAATAGTGCCTTCGGTTTGTCCACTCCCAGGACAACGTGTATGGACGAAGGTCTGACAGAGTATATCCAATGGATCGCGTAAGTTGATCTCTTCAAACGTATATACGTGGTGGCGGAGGAATTCATTTCTCTTAGCTGTATGCCCATTGTATTTTTTAAGAAATCAATTTGTGATTTGGCGGGTATGACAATGTGACATTCTAAGTGAATGAAGATGAATGTCTGACAGAGTATTTCCAGAAAGGTCACGTACATTGATTTCTTCAACCGTACCAAGAGTGAAAGCGGAGAAGGAAACTTCTTTAGCTAACACGTAATGTACTGTTGTAGACGTCAATCGGTGATTTGATGGATTTGACGATGTGACATTCGAAGGGAATCTGATGATGATGTTCTTCTTCTTCTTCTTCTATTCTATAAGTTCTATCTTATCTTTCCTTACCCTCTAATTTCTTTCATTAATTACCGAGATTTTTCGATGTTTTGGTTATCGACATCGTGCTTATGTCGATAACCAAAGTCGCTCAAAATCCAAGTCGTTACAGTTGGTATCAGAGCTTAAGTTAAGAATTACCTTGGCTCTGTGGCGTGACCCGGTAGAGATAGGGTTAGTAATACCCTAGATTGAGTTGAGTGTATATATATGAGTGTGTATTTGTATTTGATATAAAAATGGTTTTATATTGTGGAGATTCATTGGCTGAGTTGTTTATGAGTTCTGGTCGATCAGTTTGATCCACTGTATTGGTAGGAGTAAATAAATACTTGAATACGATGGACCGACACAGTATGGATATGTAATATATTATCATATATTAGATATATTGGTTGTAATTATAATCGAATGAGATTATAAAGTGAAACGGTTATATATAACCAATCAGAATCATATAAGTAAAGTATATGAAATAAGATGAATTAAATACGAATTTAAATCAGATTTGGAATTAAAATAAGGAAATTTTAAGTTCCTGGGAGATTTTGAGATGTTTTCAAAATGGATGTATTTGGTAAGGGTTTTGAAATGATATAGTATTGAAATCACTGGGTCGCTGGAAAATAATTCCGATGATGACTGCGTAGTATCATCGGTGTGATTTTCGAGTTCTAAGTGGTGGATTACTACCAGAGATTTTGATTTGAATTGTTTTGAGAAAACAAGTTTTTTAGAAATTCAAAGGTTTTGAATTGGTATTATGATTTCAAATTTGATTTGAAATAAAACCGGGAATTTAAGTTCTAGAAATTAAAATTTAACTTGTGAAGTTAATTTGAATGGGATGGTAAAAGTAAATAATAAACCAGAATTTAACTTGAGATGATAGGTTAAGAAAAACTGAAGTGATTAGAGAATAATCTGGATTTGAAATGATAAGTTGAGAGTTTGGAATTTGAAACTCGAATTTGAAATTAAATTCGGCTTGAATAAGCGAATGGTTGTGTTAAGAATAACTTGGTTGGAGTTGATTGGGATGGCATTTGTATATGCCGAGTTGATAACAGATGGTAGGGATATAATGATATGCCCAACAAAAAGGTACAAGTTTATATTTTATATGAGTTTGGAATTTATGAGCCGAATTGGCAAGCTGTTTGGCGTTTTGATTTTCTTTTGGGTTGAAGAAGGCCTAGAGAGGCGAGTTGGAGTTTGAGCTATTGACCAGTACAAAGGAGGTGCTGGCGAAATTTTTCGAAAATTTAAAGTGTTAGAAAATTTTCAGAATTTTTGAATATTTTAGATAGTCGGAATGAATAAATATTTTAGTCGATATTAATTGGTTCAGTTAAAATCAGAAATAAGGGGCAAACAAATCTTAGGAATTCCAATAGGTAGGGTCGTCCTCTAACTTAGCAATTTCGAGGACGAAATTATTTTAAGTGGGGAAGAATGTAATGACCCGCATTTTCCAGGGGTATAATTAATTTATTTAATTATATAAATAGTGATGTAGTGAATTAAATAGAGGTTTAATTAAATAATATGGAATAACTAATTTAATTAAATAATTAAATAATATATTTAATTCAGAAATAATCAAAAATATTGGAAATCACAATATTCTGTGAACGGGGTCGTCCCTTATATTTAGTTCAGCTTAGAGTTGAATCAAATTGACGAATATATTCAATCGACGACAGTTTGAACGTAGAATTATAATATAATTAAAATCGAGCTCGAAATGGCGCTGTAGTTCGTAAATTGGCGATTCGAACTTCAACTGAATGTACAGGATTCGTTTTAAGCCGGATTTCTGTGAAACAAGAAACGTGTGGAGCTGGTGGAGTATATCTTTCTAGTGGAAGAGAAAAATCAGGATTTCGTCGTGTGGATTTTGCTTCACGTCCAAATCAAATTTCAGAAAAGTCGCTGTGGATTTCCTTTATAATCTGCGACGCTTTATATACGTTATAAAAGGATTTTCGATATAAACTGAATATCGATAAATCTAAAATCTGAAATACCAAGCTGTAAATTCTGATATGATATTCTAGAGCTGGACGATATCATATGTGAAGATATACGATAATATAAATTTATTTATATTTATTTTAAATATATTTATATATTTAAATGGGTCATCCAGAGCTTTAAAAATAGCCACTTTTGCAAACGAAGTCGGAATTCGACGAAACCAGTTTTGTTGGATCCGCAATGTCAAATTATTGATAGATGTCAGTTTCCATGATTTTTAGAGTCACTGTGTGGCCGTACGGATTTTTAGAGTGTAAAACAATCAGTATTTTAACGGTTAAAAATACGCTGTGTGAGCAAACGGAGTCGGAATTTGATGAAACCAGTTTCGTTGGGACCGTAATGTCGAACTCTAGCTACATGTCCAGTTTGGTATTTTTGGGTACTTTATATGATCACAGGAATTTTAAATTGATAAATACGAATATTTAAAGTGAAAATAATCTCTAAATATCTCACCTAAATATCTAAACACTAATTGCCTATAAGTACCCCCGTTCCTCCCTTAAGACCTAAAAATGAATTCTCAGCAAAACCCACACAAAAAAGTAGCCGCCACTTCATGTTAAACTTCAAGAATTTCAAACAAGCAAAATACAAAATGAAATCAAATGCTTTTCGATCCATTGAACTGCTGGGATCGAGTGTGGCACTTCCATGGTCTTCGTTTTGGGTGCGTTCGATATTTGCTGGAATGGGATTTTGAGGCAGTGGAGCTAGGGCAGAACCCCGTCATCGACGGGGAGGGAGTTGAGCCGAGGTGAGGTCACCATTGTGTTTCTGGGTGGAAGTGGATGCGGACAGTGGTGTTTTAGTAGTGGTCGATGGAGGGAGGCGAGATCCGAAGGGGAGGCAGCGAGTTTAGGAGCCGCAGGTTGAAGTTTTGAACGGACCTCGAGTTGGAGATGGGGGTGGCATGGGGTAGAGGCTTCGAAGCTGAGTTGGATGGTGGTGGCCGTGGTCGAGGTTGGTGGCCGAGTCAGCAGCGGAAGAGGGTCAAAGCAAGAGGTTAACGGATGGTGTACAGGAGGGACACGAGATTTAATCTGGGGAAGAAGTTTATACGGGTGGGTATGGGCTTTTGAATTGGGTATGGGCCGGGGTGATAAGGGTAAGGGCCAAAATCTAATTTAATTAAGTTTATTTTATTTAAAACAGTGAACTAACTTTGAATTATCATATCTGACACATACGATAACAAAATTTCAAACCGTTGGATCCGTCAGGATCGTATGGACGGACACTACATGATGACACCGACTGGAAGTCCATCGGAGCTCTTTACAATTTATGGAGAAATAAATTGTCCGTCGAAATCAAATAACGCAAACCTTTATTTAACGATTAACGCGCCAATGTGAGTAAAACTCACCAACTCTGAACAGTTATATTTTTATAATGAATTTTTAGAACTGTTAATCATCTGTTGATTGCTGTGTGTTGGTTGATTGGTTGAACTGCTAGTCAGTTAGTGAAAATTATATATATATATATATATATATATAATTAAACCGTTAAATATTTATATATTGATTCTGCTATCAGAATAATTTATACTGAACATAAAGTGATGTTAATCATATTGTGTAACATCTGTGGATGCAGGGAGACAGGTTGGAGGAATCCGATTGGATTCCTCAACAGTTATTTTAAATTTTTTCATATATTGTTATACGATGTGATATAAAATCTGTGGGCGATTATATGTGCTTGGACGATATTGAACATCGTGATTTGATATGATTGAATACCATAACATATCGAAATGTTGATAAGGGGATTTTCAAAGTGATATTGAAAATAGAATATTTATAAAATTGGGATATTTATAAATAAGAGATATTTATAAAGTGGAATATTTATAAAATAGAAATGTTTATAAATTGGAATATTTATAAATTGGAGATATTCAAAAAGGAAATAATTACAAACCATTTTCTTTTTGAATGGAAAGGCCTGTGTGGCGGGTTTGGGGATTTTCCCGATGCTCCCGTTACAAAGGAGGTTATGGCGAATTTTTCAGAGAATTTAAGGAGTTAGAATATTTCAAGAATAAATTTGAAATGGAAATATTTGTAAACCATTTACAAATAGAATTGAAAAGGAAACGTTATAAAAAGCAAATCATTTTTAAAGTGTAGAACCGTTATTTAAAAGTAAATCTTTTCAAATGAATAAAACGTTGTTAAAAAGGAAATCTTTATAAAGTGAATAAAGTAAATCGAATATGCTATTCGAAAGGAGTTAAATCGAATATGGTAATCGAAGGGAGTAAATCGAATATGGTATTCGAAAGTTAGTAAAACGAATATGCTATTCAAAAGGAGTTAAAAAGAGATATATTTGAAATCAAATATAAAGGAAATATATTTGAAAGCAAGTTAAAAGGAAATATTTATTTAGGGAATAAATAAAGAGTTAAAAGAATTTATTTATTTAGGAAATAAATAAAAGTAAAAGGGTTTATTTATTTAGGAAATAAATAAAGATTAAAGGAGTTATTTATTTGTTAAATAAATAGGATTTAATCAAAGGGATATTTATTGGATAAATAAATAGGGTTAAACAAAAGGGATATTTATTGGATAAATAAATAGAGCTAAATCAGAAGAATATTTAGAAGATGAATAGAAATTGGAAATCTGTTTTTAACAGATAAATAGAAAGGATTAAATAAATAATAGTTTATAAATTAAATAAATATTTATCATTTGATAAATGAAATATATAAGTCTGAACTTATATAGAGGAGAGATGAAACGACCCGAACTTCCCCGTGAAGGAAAGCGCGGATAGAATTGAGGACAAGACAAAATAGAACGCATACAGGAGAACATTTCATTGCTATTACAACAATTCCATCAGATACAAGAATATACAGAGTATAAATGATTAAATTACATTCGACAAATATCAGAGATTACAATAAATTACATAGCAGCGGAAAAATATACAAAACACAACTAGAAGTGATACACGGATACAGAGCTTTCCGAGCATCGTTCCAGCTGTAAATCAGGACCCTGTGAATATAAATCTGCAAAACCAAAACTACTAGCTGCCCGTGCGGAAAATAGGGGCACCCAGAGTTTAGGTTAAAACAATAAACTCCAGGTCAGTCATGTGACTGGTGTGAGGACTAAAACAGTTATTAATATTGGTTTTCAAGTTAGGTAATCAAGGGACCACGCCGTATAACACGGAACGGGTTTCCTCCCAAGAATACAGTGCATAGAACAAACAGCGCAATACTAAATAAAGAAAAATGAAGCTGTTATAAGACCCAGGTCCCATCACACAATGCAACGCAAGCCGGAGGATAGGGTTTTTACCTTATAACAGCCAAAGCATGCTTGATACGTTTAAAACACATTATTTGATACTATTATAAGTGTATAGTGTCAAAAAAAATTCAATCATAAATATCAATCATAGGCGGCATAGCTACCATCTACTATGTCGCCATACTAGTTCTACAATTAAAACCGCAATATCACGTATTGGAAATTGGATTCCGTCATGAGCCGAGGCAAGGGGCAAGCTCCTCTCCGCGTTCGAGACACTCTAGCAAATGTCCCAGGACCCCACTATGATCCTTGGATCTTCAGGGCCGGTCCTCTCTTACTTTTGAGGATTAATTATTCCTGAACACACGTTTCCCGGTCCTTACAGACCTATATCCGAGGCGCCTCATATCCAACAACCACACAGGTGAAAAGTATATAAATGTCAGGGCTGGTAGGTCACTGACACCACCCTAGCTAGAAGGAAACGTCGTGTTCTCCCTGCAGTCACTATCCCGTTTTTTACTCATACCGAGGTGTGAGGCTCGCGAATTCACGTAATACACAAAGCTACGCCACACAGGCCGTGCTTTGATCATCAACCACAAGACTTTGCTTTTCAACAGAAGCCCCGATCAATTGCCACTTACGCATGCCACATTGGAAATTCACTCCGTGCGACTGATGTCCATCGATATACAACCTCTGAGCTCGTACGTCTCAGAGAAGGGCGTTAAGCAAGAGAATAAATTCTCCGCCGCCAAACAGATGTATATTTAATAGAGATCAATCAACACAGAATAAAATCCAATGTCAGACACACAATCCATTTACAAGTTCGTTCTGGGTCTGAACGAAACCGGAGGCACTTTCCTCGCATATCCATCCATCTCCAAGTACGTCTGGACGATCACCAACTGTTTCCCTCATCTTGGGTGTACAGCCCAATCAAGATCATCAGTAATCACCCAAACGATGTGAAGACTTCCGGTCTTCAACCACCGTCTTCATCTTCGACATCTCGTCGAATCGGTTATTCAGAATGGGTATAAACCCGGCCTTTCTGAATAACCCACGTATATAATAAACGAATGTTACACAAACACAACAAACGCCTCATTCCAATTCAGAATATTCTTTTATTCACAAAATCACATTCTTAGGGAAATGTTCCCGTTAATTTTATCCAAGATAAATTCTTCTAAATTTATTCTTTAATCCTCCTTTGGATATCATTTCAAACTAGTCGGGATTAACGAACCATACCGAAGTAATTATTTATTTTATTTCCCAATCCCAACCTATATATCCCATGGAGAAAACTGGTAATACTCCACATCTAACACCACGGTGTTATCGGTAAAATTAAGTACCATTTCACGTTCAAATCTAATTAAAGATTTAGCTATCGCTTTGGAGAAAAACTGGTGGTGCTCCATTCTCGATCACCTTTCAGATTTAATAATTTAAATTATCAATTCACATTTTTAATCTAATTAAAGATTCATTAAAACTCCACTTAGTTTTAATCTTTTCAAAAATCGATATCTTGCCTTTAACTAGGTTAAAGTACCAACGTCATCTAAAACACGATTCACGATAAACCCAAATCACATTTGATATTAAATACAAGGCTCTGAATAGAAAATATATCGGCTTATATTCAATATCAAATTCTGAAACCAACATATATCGTATTGGAAATAACGATATAAAATATATCTTTCAAATTCCCATAACAATATCTGTATAGTCACGAAATCCAACATCGAAATATCCCGAAGATAATTTCGATTCAACTCCAGTCCAATCCACGTATTGGGAATATTGATTATTTTTAAAATCACTTTCAAATTCAATTTATTTATTTCAAAAATAAATTGATTTTAGTCCTAGTTCAAAACTAGTTCATTTCGATAAAAATCTATTTTTATCATTTCAAATGTGGAATTCTTCATCCCAGTTCTTTCCGATTCACATATTATGATTTTACACAAATTATCAATATTTTTAATAATTTTATCAAGGCCCGTACAGTCGATTTCCATCAACGGCTATCGAACTGCACTTACAACGACTTTTTTTTCAAATTTGATTTGGACATAATTCCAAATCCAACCGTTAGATTTCAAATTTCTAATATTCATTGGAAAGCTCTTTTCGATACGAACCCAACGGTTCCGGTTTTAGGAGAATCCGACGGTCGGATCTCCCGCAACGTCAATTCGAAGTCAATGGTCGAAATTCACGAACTGCCGCGGAGCGGCGCGTTCTATTCAGGCCATTTTATATATAATCTATATATATTATAAATATTTCGTCAATTTCCTTTTAAAACGTATTTTATAAATCGTTTTAAATTCGTTTTCAAAACCATTTCAATTCTATATTCAATTTCTAATCAAAATTGAATATTTCATATCATTACTATATAAATGATAATATTTTCAAAACGTTATATTTTGAAATCACTTCTTTTCTATATTCATTATAAAAACGAATATAGTCGTTATAAATATCGTTCACGTCAAAATAGCGCAACTCTAATCAACACGGCTTTATATATTTCAATAAATCCGTTATTCTATTCAACAAATGAATATTTATTCCATTCAACACATGAATCTATATTTCTTCCAACACCTGACTAATCTCAACACATGAGTACTGTCAACACATCACTATTTTTGTTATGTAAAATATTTTATAAAACTAAGGTATCTATCGTTTGATTTTCAATTAGACTTCAACCGTAAAGTAGTTCTAATTTTAAATATGATAAAGATGTAAATTTCATTGTATAAAATATTTCACTCAACACATGAACATCGTCAACACATGACTACTTTTATATTCAACACATGAATTTTCTTTTATAATATTCATTGTTGTCCCGATTGGAATGAGGCTCAATCAATCACCATATACGTTAATTATATGGATTCCATACAATACATGTATATAATAGCATTGAAAAATAATCAACCATCAACCAAAGTGCACTACACTGTATAAGCATCAAATATAGATATCTTATGCTTATAACAGCCTGTCAATCAATCGATCGACATATTTAATCAATCAGGATGAGTGAACTTCCAAATTTCATCCCAATACCCGTGTGGGGTTTCAAACAATCAAACACAGATTTTATTTGTGCAGCTGGGCGATGTGTAAAATTTATCGTCCCAATCAATGTCCTTCAAATAGGTGTACATAAACAAACCGTCCGGTTTGTAAATGAATATTTTATTTTATTCACTTCCACGTTAAAAATTATATTTTTAACGATAAAATATTCTATTTCAACACGTGAATTTCTATTCAGTTCATTTACACAATAAAAATGACATTTTTATTTTTCTAACATATTTTGGGAAATTTCGGCGGCATAACGGCACGATACTAGAAACGGGACGAGGCCTAGCCTTATCCCCGGTCTAGTGAAGGCCCACCCCATTCACACATCAATCAAATCCATTCCATTTCACCAAGCAATTCAATTCCAACCAAATAAACCAACCAACTACTCAACCAAACAATTTAACAAGCAAGCCATCCATGGTCTGTGGATGACGGGTGTCGGGTGCTACTAAGCACCGTCTGCATCCTAGTATATATATGTAACTAGAAGATGAAATTTGAGTGAGAAGTTCTCACCGATAGCTATCCAATCATCTTGACTCTTCTTATGTAGAAAATCTTGTCGTTCTCGCCTTTTGTCACTTTCGTTGCCCGTAGCCGCTACATGTATAAAAATCACATTTTTATTATCTACATTATATAAAAATCTCATCTTTATATCTTCTATAAGCTAAAAATCGGAATTTTATCCTCTCTATAATATAAAGATCATATTTTTATTTATTTCATATGTCAAAAACTGTAGAAGCTTTAAAACAGAGAAAACTCACTTTTTTCTAACGCCCGGATTCGCTGTTTGGGTCCTAGAATTTGCAAACGAGCTTCAATCTTCACACCATTTTTTTTTCTAGCACAAGCATGCCATTCTGAACAACTTTTGCCTAGTGGTCTTCTTGCCGAAAATGTGCCATTTTGCGGGAAATCGCGAAAAGACAGCATTTTGACAGTGTTTGAACAGCAGACTTCGGACGCATTTTCCCGACAACTCCGCAATGCAAAATAGGACTTATCATATACCAAATCGAAGATAAAATCGTGCTCTTCGACTTTGGTCTTGAGGAACTTTGGCTAGAAACGCACGGTTTGGGAGTTATTGGCGAAATACGGTCAGGGACTTATTTGCAAAACGGGCGATTTTGGTGAAAATGGGTTTTTGGGTGTAGCGGGGCCCACGGCCGGAATTGAGGGGGCTGGAGGGGGGGCGCGGGCCTGATGGACGTGGGGGAGGGTGTGGGTGGCGGTGGTGGGGCCCGTGGTGGCCGCGGTGGTGGTGGTTGGTGATTTGGGGCTTAGGGTTTGCAAATGGAGAGAGGAGGAGGAAGAGGAGGAGGAGGGGAGGAGGAGGAGGGGGTGCGGCGGCCGGAGGGAGGCTGGTGGTGGGCGGTGGAGGTGGGGCAGCGGTGGTGGTGGAGGAGGAGGCCATTTTTGAGTTTTTGTGGAGGAAGGAGGAAAAGTGAATTTATGAAATAGAAAAGGAGGAAAAGTGATTATATGCTAGTTTCTCGCGTATCGCCCGAACACAAACGATCTCCGATGGCCGCGGATTTCGGACATGAGATAGTAGACGTGAAGACGAGTCCAACGAAACAAGTTTCGTCGAATTCCGAGTTCGTTTGACCGTCCGTTAAAAATCACAAAAATGCTCAGATAAGCTCTAAAAATGCGATTTTGGCGCACATTTTCTTCTCGCACGCTCACATGTTAACTCACAAAATCAAGCCCTCTTGGATTTAACCATTATTAGATGATACGAATCTAGAAAAAAAAAGTAGAATTGAATTCCGAGGTCGTATCAATAATGTTCCTTTGTAAAATGACTGCTCGCTTTACCCTGAACTGTTTTAGCTCGCACGGCCACATACTGACTCCGTTCGACGCGCCATTTGGAACTCAACAATGATTTGTCATTGTGAATCCGTAAAAATTTATCTCGTCGAATTCTGAGTTCGTATGCAAAATTTCACTTTTTAAGGGCTATGTTTTGTTAACCGAACAACTCCAGCCCATAGCCACTATTCCGGATATCGGAATATATCGAAGCTTATACTTTTTGGAGTTCTAAACGGCATTTTGAACTCAATGGAAGTGGTTTCGAGTCCAAATTCATCCGTATGCAAAATATGACTTTTTGGGCCATGTATAATTTACATAGCGACTATTCTGAATTTTCAACTAGGCATAACTTTTGATTCCCGCTATGAAATTTCGATTTTTCGGATTCGTTGGAAAGATATTCACGAATAGATTCTAATATTTTCAGTTTCGCTAAAATCCGGATTGTTTTGCACCCGATACATCCAATTGAAGTTTGAAATCGAATTATCGAACTACCGCGCCATTTTCAATTCTATTTATAATTATATATAAATATTTATATTCAAACAACGCCGTATATAAATATATACGTCGAATTCTATTCAAAATAAATTTTTCGTTGATATTATTTAAAATAATCTATTTTAAATATTCAAAATTCGCTATAATTGCCAAAATAAAAATTTTAAACTGGCTCAGAATTTCCAGGTTATTACAACCTCCCCCACTTAAAACTTTTCGTCCCCGAAAAGGAACAAAGTCGAAAGTGGTTTGATCAATCAACTCTACGTTCGATCTGGCTTGCATTCTCCAACTTTTCAGTTTCTGAGAATTTTCAAATTCTTCAAAAATTTGACTAACACCCGGAATTTTCGAAAAATTTCGCCATAACCTCCTTTGTACGGGGAGCACGGGAAAATCCCGAAATTGCCATACAGGCCTTCTGATCTCAAAAAGAAAAAGAAAAAGCCAAGCGGCTAGCCAATAGGCTCATAAAATCATCATCACCCAAACAAAACAGTAAATTATGTAGTAAACATGTACCTATTTGTCGGGCAAACAAATTTTATTCTCTGCTCTAGCCTCCTTGCTATGACCTGTTCAATGTAAGTATATATATATGCATGCATATGCGACCAATTTTCAATACAATTCAATATTTGATAAAATTAGGCTAAATGGTTCAAAATTAGCAAACAAATAAACAAACAACACAAAACATCAATCAATTAGTGAATTAGAGTTTCAAATTCATAATTTTGATACATATACAAAAAATCATGTTTTGATGCCAATTCACAACAACGTGTTCTAGCTATATAAGTTTTGGTTCTCACACCAGTCTAATGGAAATATATAGAATCACACCTTCGAAATTCGAATATGAATACTGATGATGATGCACCATCATCAGAATCATCCCCGGATGTCTAGAATGTGATTCTATATCTATCCAATATATTAAAACTTCGAATATACGTTCATGACGCGTATATGCAAAATCTTTATATACTCGATTGTCCATATTCAAAATAAATAAATATTCAAATACGTATAAAACGATTTAAATTTCAAAACAAAATTGTTTTCATTTGAAAAATATACTCTTCACACCCGTTCTAGGATACTACTGATCCTATCTCTAACGAGTCATTCTAATTGGATATTACTAATCCAATATCTGATGAATTCTTTCGTATGGTTCTAATGTGTCTTGTTCTCGAGCTCTGTAAACCAAAGCTCTGATACCAAACTGAAACGACCCGAACTTCCCCGTGAAGGAAAGCGCGGATAGAATTGAGGACAAGACAAAATAGAACGCATACAGGAGAACATTTCATTGCTATTACAACAATTCCATCAAATACAAGAATATACAGAGTATAAATGATTAAATTACATTCGACAAATATCAGAGATTACAATAAATTACATAGCAGCGGAAAAATATACAAAACACAACTAGAAGTGATACACGGATACAGAGCTTTCCGAGCATCGTTCCAGCTGTAAATCAGGACCCTGTGAATATAAATCTGCAAAACCAAAACAACTAGCTGCCCGTGCGGAAAATAGGGGCACCTAGAGTTTAGGTTAAAACAATAAACTCCAGGTCAGTCATGTGACTGGTGTGAGGACTAAAACAGTTATTAATATTGGTTTTAAAGTTAGGTAATCAAGGGACCACGCCGTATAACACGGAACGGGTTTCCTCCCAAGAATACAGTGCATAGAACAAACAGCGCAATGCTAAATAAAGAAAAATGAAGCTGTTATAAGACCCAGGTCCCATCACACAATGCAACGCAAGCCGGAGGATAGGGTTTTTACCTTATAACAGCCAAAACATGCTTGATACGTTTAAAACACATTATTTGATACTATTATAAGTGTATAGTGTCAAAACAATTTCAATCATAAATATCAATCATAGGCGGCATAGCTACCATCTACTATGTCGCCATACTAGTTCTACAATTAAAACCGCAATATCACGTATTGGAAATTGGATTCCGTCATGAGCCGAGGCAAGGGGCAAGCTCCTCTCCGCGTTCGAGACACTCTAGCAAATGTCCCAGGACCCCACTATGATCCTTGGATCTTCAGGGCCGGTCCTCTCTTACTTTTGAGGATTAATTATTCCTGAACACACGTTTCCCGGTCCTTACAGACCTATATCCGAGGCGCCTCATATCCAACAACCACACAGGTGAAAAGTATATAAATGTCAGGGCTGGTAGGTCACTGACACCACCCTAGCTAGAAGGAAACGTCGTGCTCTCCCTGCAGTCACTATCTCGTTTTTGACTCATACCGAGGTGTGAGGCTCGCGAATTCACGTTATACACAAAGCTACGCCACACAGGCCGTGCTTTGATCATCAACCACAAGACTTTGCTTTTCAACAGAAGCCCCGATCAATTGCCACTTACGCATGCCACATTAGCAATTCACTCCGTACGACTGATGTCCATCGATATACAACCTCTGAGCTCGTACGTCTCAGAGAAGGGCGTTAAGCAAGAGAATAAATTCTCCGCCGCCAAACAGATGTATATTTAATAGAGATCAATCAACACAGAATAAAATCCAATGTCAGACACACAATCCATTTACAAGTTCGTTCTGGGTCTGAACGAAACCGGAGGCACTTTCCTCGCATATCCATCCATCTCCAAGTACGTCTGGACGATCACCAACTGTTTCCCTCATCTTGGGTGTACAGCCCAATCAAGATCATCAGTAATCACCCAAACGATGTGAAGACTTCCGGTCTTCAACCACCGTCTTCATCTTCGACATCTCGTCGAATCGGTTATTCAGAATGGGTATAAACCCGGCCTTTCTGAATAACCCACGTATATAATAAACGAATGTTACACAAACACAACAAACGCCTCATTCCAATTCAGAATATTCTTTTATTCACAAAATCACATTCTTAGGGAAATGTTCCCATTAATTTTATCCAAGATAAATTCTTCTAAATTTATTCTTTAATCCTCCTTTGGATATCATTTCAAACTAGTCGGGATTAACGAACCATACCGAAGTAATTATTTATTTTATTTCCCAATCCCAACCTATATATCCCATGGAGAAAACTGGTAATACTCCACATCTAACACCACGGTGTTATCGGTAAAATTAAGTACCATTTCACGTTCAAATCTAATTAAAGATTTAGCTATCGCTTTGGAGCAAAACTGGTGGTGCTCCATTCTCGATCACCTTTCAGATTTAATAATTTAAATTATCAATTCACATTTTTAATCTAATTAAAGATTCATTAAAACTCCACTTAGTTTTAATCTTTTCAAAAATCGATATCTTGCCTTTAACTGGGTTAAAGAACCAACGTCATCTAAAACACGATTCACGATAAACCCAAATCACATTTGATATTAAATACAAGGCTCTGAATAGAAAATATATCGGCTTATATTCAATATCAAATTCTGAAACCAACATATATCGTATTGGAAATAACGATATAAAATATATCTTTCAAATTCCCATAACAATATCTGTATAGTCACGAAATCCAACCTCGAAATATCCCGAAGATAATTTCGATTCAACTCCAGTCCAATCCACGTATTGGGAATATTGATTATTTTTAAAATCACTTTCAAATTCAATTTATTTATTTCAAAAATAAATTGATTTTAGTCCTAGTTCAAAACTAGTTCATTTCGATAAAAATCTATTTTTATCATTTCAAATGTGGAATTCTTCATCCCAGTTCTTTCCGATTCACATATTATGATTTTACACAAATTATCAATATTTTTAATAATTTTATCAAGGCCCGTACAGTCGATTTCCATCAACGGCTATCGAACTGCACTTACAACGACTTTTTTTTCAAATTTGATTTGGACATAATTCCAAATCCAACCGTTAGATTTCAAATTTCTAATATTCATTGGAAAGCTCTTTTCGATACGAACCCAACGGTTCCGGTTTTAGGAGAATCCGACGGACGGATCTCCCGCAACGTCAATTCGAAGTCAATGGTCGAAATTCACGAACTGCCGCGGAGCGGCGCGTTCTATTCAGGCCATTTTATATATAATCTATATATATTATAAATATTTCGTCAATTTCCTTTTAAAACGTATTTTATAAATCGTTTTAAATTCGTTTTCAAAACCATTTCAATTCTATATTCAATTTCTAATCAAAATTGAATATTTCATATCATTACTATATAAATGATAATATTTTCAAAACGTTATATTTTGAAATCACTTCTTTTCTATATTCATTATAAAAACGAATATAGTCGATATAAATATCGTTCACGTCAAAATAGCGCAACTCTAATCAACACGGCTTTATATATTTCAATAAATCCGTTATTCTATTCAACAAATGAATATTTATTCCATTCAACACATGAATCTATATTTCTTCCAACACCTGACTAATCTCAACACATGAGTACTGTCAACACATCACTATTTTTGTTATGTAAAATATTTTATAAAACTAAGGTATCTATCGTTTGATTTTCAATTAGACTTCAACCGTAAAGTAGTTCTAATTTTAAATATGATAAAGATGTAAATTTCATTGTATAAAATATTTCACTCAACACATGAACATCGTCAACACATGACTACTTTTATATTCAACACATGAGTTTTCTTTTATAATATTCATTGTTGTACCGATTAGAATGAGGCTCAATCAATCACCATATACGTTAATTATATGGATTCCATACAACACATGTATATAATAGCATTGAAAAATAATCAACCATCAACCAAAGTGCACTACAATGTATAAGCATCAAATATAGATTTCTTATGCTTATAACAGCCTGTCAATCAATCGATCGACATATTTAATCAATCAGGATGAGTGAACTTCCAAATTTCATCCCAATACCCGTGTGGGGTTTCAAACAATCAAACACAGATTTTATTTGTGCAGCTGGGCGATGTGTAAAATTTATCGTCCCAATCAATGTCCTTCAAATAGGTGTACATAAACAAACCGTCCGGTTTGTAAATGAATATTTTATTTTATTCACTTCCACGTTAAAAATTATATTTTTAACGATAAAATATTCTATTTCAACACGTGAATTTCTATTCAGTTCATTTACACAATAAAAATGATATTTTTATTTTTCTAACATATTTTGGGAAATTTCGGCGGCATAACGGCACGATACTAGAAACGGGACGAGGCCTAGCCTTATCCCCGGTCTAGTGAAGGCCCACGCCATTCACACATCAATCAAATCCATTCCATTTCACCAAACAATTCAATTCCAACCAAATAAACCAACCAACTACTCAACCAAACAATTTAACAAGCAAGCCATCCATGGTCTGTGGATGACGGGTGTCGGGTGCTACTAAGCACCGTCTGCATCCTAGTATATATATGTAACTAGAAGATGAAATTTGAGTGAGAAGTTCTCACCGATAGCTATCCAATCATCTTGACTCTTCTTATGTAGAAAATCTTGTCGTTCTCGCCTTTTGTCACTTTCGTTGCCCGTAGCCGCTACATGTATAAAAATCACATTTTTATTATCTACATTATATAAAAATCTCATCTTTATATCTTCTATAAGCTAAAAATCGGATTTTTATCCTCTCTATAATATAAAGATCATATTTTTATTTATTTCATATGTCAAAAACTGTAGAAGCTTTAAAACAGAGAAAACTCACTTTTTTTCTAACGCCCGGATTCGCTGTTTGGGTCCTAGAATTTGCAAACGAGCTTCAATCTTCACACCAACTTTTTTTCCTAGCACAAGCACGCCATTCTGAACAACTTTTGCCTAGTGGTCTTCTTGCCGAAAATGTGCCATTTCACAGGAAATCGCGAAAAGACAGCATTTTGACAGTGTTTGAACAGCAGACTTCGGACGCGTTTTCCCGACAACTCCGCAATGCAAAATAGGACTTATCATATACCAAATCGAAGAGAAAATCGTGCTCTTCGACTTTGGTCTTGAGAAACTTTGGCTAGAAACGCACGGTTTGGGAGTTATTGGCGAAATACGGTCAGGGACTTATTTGCAAAACGGGCGATTTTGGTGAAAATGGGTTTTTGGGTGTAGCGGGGCCCACGGCCGGAATTGAGGGGGCTGGAGGGGGGGCGCGGGCCTGATGGACGTGGGGGAGGGTGTGGGTGGCGGTGGTGGGGCCCGTGGTGGCCGCGGTGGTGGTGGTTGGTGATTTGGGGCTTAGGGTTTGCAAATGGAGAGAGGAGGAGGAAGAGGAGGAGGAGGGGAGGAGGAGGAGGGGGTGCGGCGGCCGGAGGGAGGCTGGTGGTGGGCGGTGGAGGTGGGGCAGCGGTGGTGGTGGAGGAGGAGGCCATTTTTGAGTTTTTGTGGAGGAAGGAGGAAAAGTGAATTTATGAAATAGAAAAGGAGGAAAAGTGATTATATGCTAGTTTCTCGCGTATCGCCCGAACACAAACGATCTCCGATGGCCGCGGATTTCGGACATGAGATAGTAGACGTGAAGACGAGTCCAACGAAACAAGTTTCGTCGAATTCCGAGTTCGTTTGACCGTCCGTTAAAAATCACAAAAATGCTCAGATAAGCTCTAAAAATGCGATTTTGGCGCACCTTTTCTTCTCGCACGCTCACATGCTAACTCACAAAATCAAGCCCTCTTGGATTTAACCATTATTAGATGATACGAATCTAGAAAAAAAAGTAGAATTGAATTCCGAGGTCGTATCAATAATATTCCTTTGTAAAATGACTGCTCGCTTTACCCTGAACTGTTTCAGCTCGCACGGCCACATACTGACTCCGTTCGACGCGCCATTTGGAACTCAACAATGATTTGTCATTGTGAATCCATAAAAATTTATCTCGTCGAATTCTGAGCTCGTATGCAAAATTTCACTTTTTAAGGGCTATGTTTTGTTAACCGAACAACTCCAGCCCATAGCCACTATTCCGGATATCGGAATATATCGAAGCTTATACTTTTTGGAGTTCTAAACGGCATTTTGAACTCAATGGAAGTGGTTTCGAGTCCAAATTCATACGTATGCAAAATATGACTTTTTGGGCCATGTATAATTTACATAGCGACTATTCTGAATTTTCAACTAGGCATAACTTTTGATTCCCACTATGAAATTTCGATTTTTCGAATTCGTTGGAAAGATATTCACGAATAGATTCTAATATTTTTAGTTTCGCTAAAATCCGGATTGTTTTGCACCCGGTACATCCAATTGAAGTTTGAAATCGAATTATCGAACTACCGCGCCATTTTCAATTCTATTTATAATTATATATAAATATTTATATTCAAACAACGCCGTATATAAATATATACGTCGAATTCTATTCAAAATAAATTTTTCGTTGATATTATTTAAAATAATCTATTTTAAATATTCAAAATTCGCTAAAATTGCCAAAATAAAAATTTTAAACTGGCTCAGAATTTCCGGGTTATTACAATCTCCCCCACTTAAAACTTTTCGTCCCCGAAAAGGAACAAAGTCGAAAGTGGTTTGATCAATCAACTCTACGTTCGATCTGGCTTGCATTCTCCAACATTTCAGTTTCTGAGAATTTTCAAATTCTTCAAAAATTTGACTAACACCCGGAATTTTCGAAAAATTTCGCCATAACCTCCTTTGTACGGGGAGCACGGGAAAATCCCGAAATTGCCATACAGGCCTTCTGATCTCAAAAAGAAAAAGAAAAAGCCAAGCGGCTAGCCAATAGGCTCATAAAATCATCATCACCCAAACAAAACAGTAAATTATGTAGTAAATATGTACCTATTTGTCGGGCAAACAAATTTTATTCTCTGCTCTAGCCTCCTTGCTATGACCTGTTCAATGTAAGTATATATATATGCATGCATATGCGACCAATTTTCAATACAATTCAATATTTGATACAATTAGGCTAAATGGTTCAAAATTAGCAAACAAATAAACAAACAACACAAAACATCAATCAATAGTGAATTAGAGTTTCAAATTCATAATTTTGATACATATACAAAAAATCATGTTTTGATGCCAATTCACAACAATGTGTTCTAGCTATATAAGTTTTGGTTCTCACACCAGTCTAATGGAAATATATAGATATCACACCTTCGAAATTCGAATATGAATACTGATGATGATGCACCATCGTTAGAATCATCCCCGGATGTCTAGAATGTGATTCTACATCTATCCAATATATTAAAACTTCGAATATACGTTCATGATGCGTATATGCAAAATCTTTATATACTCGATTGTCCATATTCAAAATAAATAAATATTCAAATACGTATAAAACGATTTAAATTTCAAAACAAAATTGTTTTCATTTGAAAAATATACTCTTCACACCCGTTCTAGGATACTACTGATCTTATCTCTAACGAGTCATTCTAATTGGATATTACTAATCCAATATCTGATGAATTCTTTCGTATGGTTCTAATGTGTCTTGTTCTCGAGCTCTGTAAACCAAAGCTCTGATACCAAACTGAAACGACCCGAACTTCCCCGTGAAGGAAAGCGCGGATAGAATTGAGGACAAGACAAAATAGAACGCATACAGGAGAACATTTCATTGCTATTACAACAATTCCATCAGATACAAGAATATACAGAGTATAAATGATTAAATTACATTCGACAAATATCAGAGATTACAATAAATTACATAGCAGCGGAAAAATATACAAAACACAACTAGAAGTGATACACGGATACAGAGCTTTCCGAGCATCGTTCCAGCTGTAAATCAGGACCCTGTGAATATAAATCTGCAAAACCAATACTACTAGCTGCCCGTGCGGAAAATAGGGGCACCCAGAGTTTAGGTTAAAACAATAAACTCCAGGTCAGTCATGTGACTGGTGTGAGGACTAAAACAGTTATTAATATTGGTTTTAAAGTTAGGTAATCAAGGGACCACGCCGTATAACACGGAACGGGTTTCCTCCCAAGAATACAGTGCATAGAACAAACAGCGCAATGCTAAATAAAGAAAAATGAAGCTGTTATAAGACCCAGGTCCCATCACACAATGCAACGCAAGCCGGAGGATAGGGTTTTTACCTTATAACAGCCAAAGCATGCTTGATACGTTTAAAACACATTATTTGATACTATTATAAGTGTATAGTGTCAAAACAATTTCAATCATAAATATCAATCATAGGCGGCATAGCTACCATCTACTATGTCGCCATACTAGTTCTACAATTAAAACCGCAATATCACGTATTGAAATTGGATTCCGTCATGAGCCGAGGCAAGGGGCAAGCTCCTCTCCGCGTTCGAGACACTCTAGCAAATGTCCCAGGACCCCACTATGATCCTTGGATCTTCAGGGCCGGTCCTCTCTTACTTTTGAGGATTAATTATTCCTGAACACACGTTTCTCGGTCCTTACAGACCTATATCCGAGGCGCCTCATATCCAACAACCACATAGGTGAAAAGTATATAAATGTCAGGGCTGGTAGGTCACTGACACCACCCTAGCTAGAAGGAAACGTCGTGCTCTCCCTGCAGTCACTATCCCGTTTTTGACTCATACCGAGGTGTGAGGCTCGTGAATTAACGTTATACACAAAGCTACGCCACACAGGCCGTGCTTTGATCATCAACCACAAGACTTTGCTTTTCAACAGAAGCCCCGATCAATTGCCACTTACGCATGCCACATTGGCAATTCACTCCGTGCGACTGATGTCCATCGATATACAACGTCTGAGCTCGTACGTCTCAGAGAAGGGCGTTAAGTAAGAGAATAAATTCTCCGCCGCCAAACAGATGTATATTTAATAGAGATCAATCAACACAGAATAAAATCCAATGTCAGACACACAATCCATTTACAAGTTCGTTCTGGGTCTGAACGAAACCGGAGGCACTTTCCTCGCATATCCATCCATCTCCAAGTACGTCTGGACGATCACCAACTATTTCCCTCATCTTGGGTGTACAGCCCAATCAAGATCATCAGTAATCACCCAAACGATGTGAAGACTTCCGGTCTTCAACCACCGTCTTCATCTTCGACATCTCGTCGAATCGGTTATTCAGAATGGGTATAAACCCGGCCTTTCTGAATAACCCACGTATATAATAAACGAATGTTACACAAACACAACAAACGCCTCATTCCAATTCAGAATATTCTTTTATTCACAAAATCACATTCTTAGGGAAATGTTCCCATTAATTTTATCCAAGATAAATTCTTCTAAATTTATTCTTTAATCCTCCTTTGGATATCATTTCAAACTAGTCGGGATTAACGAACCATACCGAAGTAATTATTTATATTATTTCCCAATCCCAACCTATATATCCCATGGAGAAAACTGGTAATACTCCACATCTAACACCACGGTGTTATTGGTAAAATTAAGTACCATTTCACGTTCAAATCTAATTAAAGATTTAGCTATCGCTTTGGAGCAAAACTGGTGGTGCTCCATTCTCGATCACCTTTCAGATTTAATAATTTAAATTATCAATTCACATTTTTAATCTAATTAAAGATTCATTAAAACTCCACTTAGTTTTAATCTTTTCAAAAATCGATATCTTGCCTTTAACTGGGTTAAAGAACCAACGTCATCTAAAACACGATTCACGATAAACCCAAATCACATTTGATATTAAATACAAGGCTCTGAATAGAAAATATATCGGCTTATATTCAATATCAAATTCTGAAACCAACATATATCGTATTGGAAATAACGATATAAAATATATCTTTCAAATTCCCATAACAATATCTGTATAGTCACGAAATCCAACATCGAAATATCCCGAAGATAATTTCGATTCAACTCCAGTCCAATCCACGTATTGGGAATATTGATTATTTTTAAAATCACTTTCAAATTCAATTTATTTATTTCAAAAATAAATTGATTTTAGTCCTAGTTCAAAACTAGTTCATTTCGATAAAAATCTATTTTTATCATTTCAAATGTGGAATTCTTCATCCCAGTTCTTTCCGATTCACATATTATGATTTTACACAAATTATCAATATTTTTAATAATTTTATCAAGGCCCGTACAGTCGATTTCCATCAACGGCTATCGAACTGCACTTACAACGACTTTTTTTTCAAATTTGATTTGGACATAATTCCAAATCCAACCGTTAGATTTCAAATTTCTAATATTCATTGGAAAGCTCTTTTCGATACGAACCCAACGGTTCCGGTTTTAGGAGAATCCGACTGTCGGATCTCCCGCAACGTCAATTCGAAGTCAATGGTCGAAATTCACGAACTGCCGCGGAGCGGCGCGTTCTATTCAGGCCATTTTATATATAATCTATATATATTATAAATATTTCGTCAATTTTCTTTTAAAACGTATTTTATAAATCCTTTTAAATTCGTTTTCAAAACCATTTCAATTCTATATTCAATTTCTAATCAAAATTGAATATTTCATATCATTACTATATAAATGATAATATTTTCAAAACGTTATATTTTGAAATCACTTCTTTTCTATATTCATTATAAAAACGAATATAGTCGATATAAATATCGTTCACGTCAAAATAGCGCAACTCTAATCAACACGGCTTTATATATTTCAATAAATCCGTTATTCTATTCAACAAATGAATATTTATTCCATTCAACACATGAATCTATATTTCTTCCAACACCTGACTAATCTCAACATATGAGTACTGTCAACACATCACTATTTTTGTTATGTAAAATATTTTATAAAACTAAGGTATCTATCGTTTGATTTTCAATTAGACTTCAACCGTAAAGTAGTTCTAATTTTAAATATGATAAAGATGTAAATTTCATTGTATAAAATATTTCACTCAACACATGAACATCGTCAACACATGACTACTTTTATATTCAACACATGAGTTTTCTTTTATAATATTCATTGTTGTCCCGATTAGAATGAGGCTCAATCAATCACCATATACGTTAATTATATGGATTCCATACAACACATGTATATAATAGCATTGAAAAATAATCAACCATCAACCAAAGTGCACTACAATGTATAAGCATCAAATATAGATTTCTTATGCTTATAACAGCCTGTCAATCAATCGATCGACATATTTAATCAATCAGGATGAGTGAACTTCCAAATTTCATCCCAATACCCGTGTGGGGTTTCAAACAATCAAACACAGATTTTATTTGTGCAGCTGGGCGATGTGTAAAATTTATCGTCCCAATCAATGTCCTTCAAATAGGTGTACATAAACAAACCGTCCGGTTTGTAAATGAATATTTTATTTTATTCACTTCCACGTTAAAAATTATATTTTTAACGATAAAATATTCTATTTCAACACGTGAATTTCTATTCAGTTCATTTACACAATAAAAATGATATTTTTATTTTTCTAACATATTTTGGGAAATTTCGGCGGCATAACGGCACGATACTAGAAACGGGACGAGGCCTAGCCTTATCCCCGGTCTAGTGAAGGCCCACGCCATTCACACATCAATCAAATCCATTCCATTTCACCAAACAATTCAATTCCAACCAAATAAACCAACCAACTACTCAACCAAACAATTTAACAAGCAAGCCATCCATGGTCTGTGGATGACGGGTGTCGGGTGCTACTAAGCACCGTCTGCATCCTAGTATATATATGTAACTAGAAGATGAAATTTGAGTGAGAAGTTCTCACCGATAGCTATCCAATCATCTTGACTCTTCTTATGTAGAAAATCTTGTCGTTCTCGCCTTTTGTCACTTTCGTTGCCCGTAGCCGCTACATGTATAAAAATCACATTTTTATTATCTACATTATATAAAAATCTCATCTTTATATCTTCTATAAGCTAAAAATCGGATTTTTATCCTCTCTATAATATAAAGATCATATTTTTATTTATTTCATATGTCAAAAACTGTAGAAGCTTTAAAACAGAGAAAACTCACTTTTTTTCTAACGTCCGGATTCGCTGTTTGGGTCCTAGAATTTGCAAACGAGCTTCAATCTTCACACCAACTTTTTTTCCTAGCACAAGCACGCCATTCTGAACAACTTTTGCCTAGTGGTCTTCTTGCCGAAAATGTGCCATTTCGCAGGAAATCGCGAAAAGACAGCATTTTGACAGTGTTTGAACAGCAGACTTCGGACGCGTTTTCCCGACAACTCCGCAATGCAAAATAGGACTTATCATATACCAAATCGAAGAGAAAATCGTGCTCTTCGACTTTGGTCTTGAGAAACTTTGGCTAGAAACGCACGGTTTGGGAGTTATTGGCGAAATACGGTCAGGGACTTATTTGCAAAACGGGCGATTTTGGTGAAAATGGGTTTTTGGGTGTAGCGGGGCCCACGGCCGGAATTGAGGGGGCTGGAGGGGGGGCGCAGGCCTGATGGACGTGGGGGAGGGTGTGGGTGGCGGTGGTGGGGCCCGTGGTGGCCGCGGTGGTGGTGGTTGGTGATTTGGGGCTTAGGGTTTGCAAATGGAGAGAGGAGGAGGAAGAGGAGGAGGAGGGGAGGAGGAGGAGGGGGTGCGGCGGCCGGAGGGAGGCTGGTGGTGGGCGGTGGAGGTGGGGCAGCGGTGGTGGTGGAGGAGGAGGCCATTTTTGAGTTTTTGTGGAGGAAGGAGGAAAAGTGAATTTATGAAATAGAAAAGGAGGAAAAGTGATTATATGCTAGTTTCTCGCGTATCGCCCGAACACAAACGATCTCCGATGGCCGCGGATTTCGGACATGAGATAGTAGACGTGAAGACGAGTCCAACGAAACAAGTTTCGTCGAATTCCGAGTTCGTTTGACCGTCCGTTAAAAATCACAAAAATGCTCAGATAAGCTCTAAAAATGTGATTTTGGCGCACCTTTTCTTCTCGCACGCTCACATGCTAACTCACAAAATCAAGCCCTCTTGGATTTAACCATTATTAGATGATACGAATCTAGAAAAAAAAGTAGAATTGAATTCCGAGGTCGTATCAATAATATTCCTTTGTAAAATGACTGCTCGCTTTACCCTGAACTGTTTCAGCTCGCACGGCCACATACTGACTCCGTTCGACGCGCCATTTGGAACTCAACAATGATTTGTCATTGTGAATCCATAAAAATTTATCTCGTCGAATTCTGAGCTCGTATGCAAAATTTCACTTTTTAAGGGCTATGTTTTGTTAACCGAACAACTCCAGCCCATAGCCACTATTCCGGATATCGGAATATATCGAAGCTTATACTTTTTGGAGTTCTAAACGGCATTTTGAACTCAATGGAAGTGGTTTCGAGTCCAAATTCATACGTATGCAAAATATGACTTTTTGGGCCATGTATAATTTACATAGCGACTATTCTGAATTTTCAACTAGGCATAACTTTTGATTCCCACTATGAAATTTCGATTTTTCGAATTCGTTGGAAAGATATTCACGAATAGATTCTAATATTTTTAGTTTCGCTAAAATCCGGATTGTTTTGCACCCGGTACATCCAATTGAAGTTTGAAATCGAATTATCGAACTACCGCGCCATTTTCAATTCTATTTATAATTATATATAAATATTTATATTCAAACAACGCCGTATATAAATATATACGTCGAATTCTATTCAAAATAAATTTTTCGTTGATATTATTTAAAATAATCTATTTTAAATATTCAAAATTCGCTAAAATTGCCAAAATAAAAATTTTAAACTGGCTCAGAATTTCCGGGTTATTACAATCTCCCCCACTTAAAACTTTTCGTCCCCGAAAAGGAACAAAGTCGAAAGTGGTTTGATCAATCAACTCTACGTTCGATCTGGCTTGCATTCTCCAACATTTCAGTTTCTGAGAATTTTCAAATTCTTCAAAAATTTGACTAACACCCGGAATTTTCGAAAAATTTCGCCATAACCTCCTTTGTACGGGGAGCACGGGAAAATCCCGAAATTGCCATACAGGCCTTCTGATCTCAAAAAGAAAAAGAAAAAGCCAAGCGGCTAGCCAAGCGGCTAGCCAATAGGCTCATAAAATCATCATCACCCAAACAAAACAGTAAATTATGTAGTAAACATGTACCTATTTGTCGGGCAAACAAATTTTATTCTCTGCTCTAGCCTCCTTGCTATGACCTGTTCAATGTAAGTATATATATATGCATGCATATGCGACCAATTTTCAATACAATTCAATATTTGATACAATTAGGCTAAATGGTTCAAAATTAGCAAACAAATAAACAAACAACACAAAACATCAATCAATAGTGAATTAGAGTTTCAAATTCATAATTTTGATACATATACAAAAAATCATGTTTTGATGCCAATTCACAACAATGTGTTCTAGCTATATAAGTTTTGGTTCTCACACCAGTCTAATGGAAATATATAGATATCACACCTTCGAAATTCGAATATGAATACCGATGATGATGCACCATCGTTAGAATCATCCCCGGATGTCTAGAATGTGATTCTACATCTATCCAATATATTAAAACTTCGAATATACGTTCATGATGCGTATATGCAAAATCTTTATATACTCGATTGTCCATATTCAAAATAAATAAATATTCAAATACGTATAAAACGATTTAAATTTCAAAACAAAATTGTTTTCATTTGAAAAATATACTCTTCACACCCGTTCTAGGATACTACTGATCTTATCTCTAACGAGTCATTCTAATTGGATATTACTAATCCAATATCTGATGAATTCTTTCGTATGGTTCTAATGTGTCTTGTTCTCGAGCTCTGTAAACCAAAGCTCTGATACCAAACTGAAACGACCCGAACTTCCCCGTGAAGGAAAGCGCGGATAGAATTGAGGACAAGACAAAATAGAACGCATACAGGAGAACATTTCATTGCTATTACAACAATTCCATCAGATACAAGAATATACAGAGTATAAATGATTAAATTACATTCGACAAATATCAGAGATTACAATAAATTACATAGCAGCGGAAAAATATACAAAACACAACTAGAAGTGATACACGGATACAGAGCTTTCCGAGCATCGTTCCAGCTGTAAATCAGGACCCTGTGAATATAAATCTGCAAAACCAAAACTACTAGCTGCCCGTGCGGAAAATAGGGGCACCCAGAGTTTAGGTTAAAACAATAAACTCCAGGTCAGTCATGTGACTGGTGTGAGGACTAAAACAGTTATTAATATTGGTTTTAAAGTTAGGTAATCAAGGGACCACGCCGTATAACACGGAACGGGTTTCCTCCCAAGAATACAGTGCATAGAACAAACAGCGCAATGCTAAATAAAGAAAAATGAAGCTGTTATAAGACCCAGGTCCCATCACACAATGCAACGCAAGCCGGAGGATAGGGTTTTTACCTTATAACAGCCAAAGCATGCTTGATACGTTTAAAACACATTATTTGATACTATTATAAGTGTATAGTGTCAAAACAATTTCAATCATAAATATCAATCATAGGCGGCATAGCTACCATCTACTATGTCGCCATACTAGTTCTACAATTAAAACCGCAATATCACGTATTGGAAATTGGATTCCGTCATGAGCCGAGGCAAGGGGCAAGCTCCTCTCCGCGTTCGAGACACTCTAGCAAATGTCCCAGGACCCCACTATGATCCTTGGATCTTCAGGGCCGGTCCTCTCTTACTTTTGAGGATTAATTATTCCTGAACACACGTTTCTCGGTCCTTACAGACCTATATCCGAGGCGCCTCATATCCAACAACCACATAGGTGAAAAGTATATAAATGTCAGGGCTGGTAGGTCACTGACACCACCCTAGCTAGAAGGAAACGTCGTGCTCTCCCTGCAGTCACTATCCCGTTTTTGACTCATACCGAGGTGTGAGGCTCGTGAATTAACGTTATACACAAAGCTACGCCACACAGGCCGTGCTTTGATCATCAACCACAAGACTTTGCTTTTCAACAGAAGCCCCGATCAATTGCCACTTACGCATGCCACATTGGCAATTCACTCCGTGCGACTGATGTCCATCGATATACAACGTCTGAGCTCGTACGTCTCAGAGAAGGGCGTTAAGTAAGAGAATAAATTCTCCGCCGCCAAACAGATGTATATTTAATAGAGATCAATCAACACAGAATAAAATCCAATGTCAGACACACAATCCATTTACAAGTTCGTTCTGGGTCTGAACGAAACCGGAGGCACTTTCCTCGCATATCCATCCATCTCCAAGTACGTCTGGACGATCACCAACTGTTTCCCTCATCTTGGGTGTACAGCCCAATCAAGATCATCAGTAATCACCCAAACGATGTGAAGACTTCCGGTCTTCAACCACCGTCTTCATCTTCGACATCTCGTCGAATCGGTTATTCAGAATGGGTATAAACCCGGCCTTTCTGAATAACCCACGTATATAATAAACGAATGTTACACAAACACAACAAACGCCTCATTCCAATTCAGAATATTCTTTTATTCACAAAATCACATTCTTAGGGAAATGTTCCCATTAATTTTATCCAAGATAAATTCTTCTAAATTTATTCTTTAATCCTCCTTTGGATATCATTTCAAACTAGTCGGGATTAACGAACCATACCGAAGTAATTATTTATATTATTTCCCAATCCCAACCTATATATCCCATGGAGAAAACTGGTAATACTCCACATCTAACACCACGGTGTTATTGGTAAAATTAAGTACCATTTCACGTTCAAATCTAATTAAAGATTTAGCTATCGCTTTGGAGCAAAACTGGTGGTGCTCCATTCTCGATCACCTTTCAGATTTAATAATTTAAATTATCAATTCACATTTTTAATCTAATTAAAGATTCATTAAAACTCCACTTAGTTTTAATCTTTTCAAAAATCGATATCTTGCCTTTAACTAGGTTAAAGTACCAACGTCATCTAAAACACGATTCACGATAAACCCAAATCACATTTGATATTAAATACAAGGCTCTGAATAGAAAATATATCGGCTTATATTCAATATCAAATTCTGAAACCAACATATATCGTATTGGAAATAACGATATAAAATATATCTTTCAAATTCCCATAACAATATCTGTATAGTCACGAAATCCAACATCGAAATATCCCGAAGATAATTTCGATTCAACTCCAGTCCAATCCACGTATTGGGAATATTGATTATTTTTAAAATCACTTTCAAATTCAATTTATTTATTTCAAAAATAAATTGATTTTAGTCCTAGTTCAAAACTAGTTCATTTCGATAAAAATCTATTTTTATCATTTCAAATGTGGAATTCTTCATCCCAGTTCTTTCCGATTCACATATTATGATTTTACACAAATTATCAATATTTTTAATAATTTTATCAAGGCCCGTACAGTCGATTTCCATCAACGGCTATCGAACTGCACTTACAACGACTTTTTTTTCAAATTTGATTTGGACATAATTCCAAATCCAACCGTTAGATTTCAAATTTCTAATATTCATTGGAAAGCTCTTTTCGATACGAACCCAACGGTTCCGGTTTTAGGAGAATCCGACTGTCGGATCTCCCGCAACGTCAATTCGAAGTCAATGGTCGAAATTCACGAACTGCCGCGGAGCGGCGCGTTCTATTCAGGCCATTTTATATATAATCTATATATATTATAAATATTTCGTCAATTTTCTTTTAAAACGTATTTTATAAATCCTTTTAAATTCGTTTTCAAAACCATTTCAATTCTATATTCAATTTCTAATCAAAATTGAATATTTCATATCATTACTATATAAATGATAATATTTTCAAAACGTTATATTTTGAAATCACTTCTTTTCTATATTCATTATAAAAACGAATATAGTCGATATAAATATCGTTCACGTCAAAATAGCGCAACTCTAATCAACACGGCTTTATATATTTCAATAAATCCGTTATTCTATTCAACAAATGAATATTTATTCCATTCAACACATGAATCTATATTTCTTCCAACACCTGACTAATCTCAACACATGAGTACTGTCAACACATCACTATTTTTGTTATGTAAAATATTTTATAAAACTAAGGTATCTATCGTTTGATTTTCAATTAGACTTCAACCGTAAAGTAGTTCTAATTTTAAATATGATAAAGATGTAAATTTCAATGTATAAAATATTTCACTCAACACATGAACATCGTCAACACATGACTACTTTTATATTCAACACATGAATTTTCTTTTATAATATTCATTGTTGTCCCGATTGGAATGAGGCTCAATCAATCACCATATACGTTAATTATATGGATTCCATACAACACATGTATATAATAGCATTGAAAAATAATCAACCATCAACCAAAGTGCACTACACTGTATAAGCATCAAATATAGATATCTTATGCTTATAACAGCCTGTCAATCAATCGATCGACATATTTAATCAATCAAGATGAGTGAACTTCCAAATTTCATCCCAATACCCGTGTGGGGTTTCAAACAATCAAACACAGATTTTATTTGTGCAGCTGGGCGATGTGTAAAATTTATCGTCCCAATCAATGTCCTTCAAATAGGTGTACATAAACAAACCGTCCGGTTTGTAAATGAATATTTTATTTTATTCACTTCCACGTTAAAAATTATATTTTTAACGATAAAATATTCTATTTCAACACGTGAATTTCTATTCAGTTCATTTACACAATAAAAATGATATTTTTATTTTTCTAACATATTTTGGGAAATTTCGGCGGCATAACGGCACGATACTAGAAACGGGACGAGGCCTAGCCTTATCCCCGGTCTAGTGAAGGCCCACGCCATTCACACATCAATCAAATCCATTCCATTTCACCAAACAATTCAATTCCAACCAAATAAACCAACTAACTACTCAACCAAACAATTTAACAAGCAAGCCATCCATGGTCTGTGGATGACGGGTGTCGGGTGCTACTAAGCACCGTCTGCATCCTAGTATATATATGTAACTAGAAGATGAAATTTGAGTGAGAAGTTCTCACCGATAGCTATCCAATCATCTTGACTCTTCTTATGTAGAAAATCTTGTCGTTCTCGCCTTTTGTCACTTTCGTTGCCCGTAGCCGCTACATGTATAAAAATCACATTTTTATTATCTACATTATATAAAAATCTCATCTTTATATCTTCTATAAGCTAAAAATCGGATTTTTATCCTCTCTATAATATAAAGATCATATTTTTATTTATTTCATATGTCAAAAACTGTAGAAGCTTTAAAACAGAGGAAACTCACTTTTTTTCTAACGCCCGGATTCGCTGTTTGGGTCCTAGAATTTGCAAACGAGCTTCAATCTTCACACCATCTTTTTTCCTAGCACAAGCACGCCATTCTGAACAACTTTTGTCTAGTGGTCTTCTTGCCGAAAATGTGCCATTTCGCCGGAAATCGCGAAAAGACAGCATTTTGACAGTGTTTGAACAGCAGACTTCGGACGCGTTTTCCCCACAACTCCGCAATGCAAAATAGGACTTATCATATACCATATCGAAGAGAAAATCGTGCTCTTCGACTTTGGTCTTGAGGAACTTTGGCTAGAAACGCACGGTTTGGGAGTTATTAGCGAAATACGGTCAGGGACTTATTTGCAAAACGGGCGATTTTGGTGAAAATGGGTTTTTGGGTGTAGCGGGGCCCACGGCCGGAAATGAGGGGGCTGGAGGGGGGGCGCGGGCCTGATGGACGTGGGGGAGGGTGTGGGTGGCGGTGGTGGGGCCCGTGATGGCCGCGGTGGTGGTGGTTGATGATTTGGGGCTTAGGGTTTGCAAATGGAGAGAGGAGGAGGAAGAGGAGGAGGAGGGGAGGAGGAGGAGGGGGTGCGGCGGCCGGAGGGAGGCTGGTGGTGGGCGGTGGTGGTGGAGGAGGAGGCCATTTTTGAGTTTTTGTGGAGGAAGGAGGAAAAGTGAATTTATGAAATAGAAAAGGAGGAAAAGTGATTATATGCTAGTTTCTCGCGTATCGCCCGAACACAAACGATCTCCGATGGCCGCGGATTTCGGACATGAGATAGTAGACGTGAAGACGAGTCCAACGAAATAAGTTTCGTCGAATTCCGAGTTCGTTTGACCGTCCGTTAAAAATCACAAAAATGCTCAGATAAGCTCTAAAAATGCGATTTTGGCGCACCTTTTCTTCTCGCACGCTCACATGCTAACTCACAAAATCAAGCCCTCTTGGATTTAACCATTATTAGATGATACGAATCTAGAAAAAAAAGTAGAATTGAATTCCGAGGTCGTATCAATAATGTTCCTTTGTAAAATGACTGCTCGCTTTACCCTGAACTGTTTCAGCTCGCACGGCCACATACTGACTCCGTTCGACGCGCCATTTGGAACTCAACAATGATTTGTCATTGTGAATCCATAAAAATTTATCTCGTCGAATTCTGAGCTCATATGCAAAATTTCACTTTTTAAGGGCTATGTTTTGTTAACCGAACAACTCCAGCCCATAGCCACTATTCCGGATATCGGAATATATCGAAGCTTATACTTTTTGGAGTTCTAAACGGCATTTTGAACTCAATGGAAGTGGTTTCGAGTCCAAATTCATCCGTATGCAAAATATGACTTTTTGGGCCATGTATAATTTACATAGCGACTATTCTGAATTTTCAACTAGGCATAACTTTTGATTCCCGCTATGAAATTTCGATTTTTCGGATTCGTTGGAAAGATATTCACGAATAGATTCTAATATTTTCAGTTTTGCTAAAATCCGGATTGTTTTGCACCCGGTACATCCAATTGAAGTTTGAAATCGAATTATCGAACTACCGCGCCATTTTCAATTCTATTTATAATTATATATAAATATTTATATTCAAACAACGCCGTATATAAATATATACGTCGAATTCTATTCAAAATAAATTTTTCGTTGATATTATTTAAAATAATCTATTTTAAATATTCAAAATTCGCTAAAATTGCCAAAATAAAAATTTTAAACTAGCTCAGAATTTCCGGGTTATTACAAGAGATATTGGTTTCAACACCGATAGGTTAAATAGAATATGTACCCAACACTTGTGTAAGTGAAGTAACATTATTAAAGAGGACATTTATAAAGTGAAGAACCATTACTAAAAGTAAATCTTTATAAATGAATAAACGTTATCAAATAGGAGTTATTCGATGGAGTTAATCGAATAGAGTTAAATAAATAAGAGTGATTCGAATTAGTTATTCGAATAGAGTTAAACACAAAGGAGTTATCGATTAGTTAAATCGAAAGGAGTTATCGAATTTAGTTATTCGAAAAGGAGTTATTGATTTGTTAAATCGAAAGGGAAGATTATCGAATATCGTTTATTCGAGAGGAGATTATCGAATATAGTTTATTCGAAGGAGTTATCGATTATTAGTTAATCTAACTGAGTTATAGTATATTAGTTAAATCGAAGGAGTTATCGAATATAGTTTATTCGATGGAGTTAATCGATTAGAGTTAAATCAAATGAGTTGATCGAATATAGTTTATTCGAATAGAGTAAATGAGTTAATCGAATATAGTTTATTCGAATAGAGTTAGAGGAGTTATCGAATATAGTTTATTCGACAGGAGTTAAGTGAATTGATTAAGTTAACCAAAGTGAATTAGTCGAGTTAATCAAAGTGATTAGTTCAGTTAATCGAGATAAGTAAATAAAGTTAGGTTAATCGAGTTGAATTAGTCAGTCGAGTTAATAAATTGAGTTAGTCAAACCAAGTAAAACCAGTTAGAGTTAATTAATTAAGGTTGACCAGTTAGAGTTGATCGGTTAGAATTAACCAGTTAGAGTTAATTAATCAGAGTTAATCAAATAGAGTTAAGTAAAATTAGAACTGACTAGAGATTAGTAAATTGAATGGTTTCTAAGTGCCTATCTGATGTTGGTTTCGGCCTTCAAGATTTATACTTAGGGGATTGTTCTCATACTAGTTTACAGTCAAGGACTGATAGTTGGGGAAGAGTAGTGATTTGTAAATAAGCAAATGGAAACGCTTTCCAGTGTTAATAACATATATTTTCAAAACATAGAAAATAAGGCAATGTGAATATATATATAGATATATGTTGATGATTTACCGATATAATTTCCATCTGGAAATAATATCGTTGTTTGCACACTTGTTTTTATTTGATAGTTAAATCACAGACTATCGGAGTTTTGACCATTTTAACGTTGTTAATATGGAGAGACCAGTTGGGTTATTATCCAAAGAACCACTCTGTATTGGCATAAGCATTGCGAATCATTTATGCCAAAGATAATTGAACACGGAGTAAAGTGCAAGGGCTGTTGTATAAGTCTTAGATAACAGTGACTAAGATGGATATACTGAATAGTGCCTTCGGTTTGTCCACTCCCAGGACAACGTGTATGGACGAAGGTCTGACAGAGTATATCCAATGGATCGCGTAAGTTGATCTCTTCAAACGTATATACGTGGTGGCGGAGGAATTCGTTTCTCTTAGCTGTATACCCGTTGTATTTTTGAGGAAATCAATTTGTGATTTGGTAGGTATGACAATGTGACATTCTAAGTGAATGAAGATGAATGTCTGACATAGTATTTCCAGAAAGGTCACGTACATTGATTTCTTCAACTGTACCATGAGTGAAAGCGGAGAAGGAAACTTCTTTAGCTAACACGTAATGTACTGTTGTAGACGTCAATCGGTGATTTGATGGATTTGACGATGTGACATTCGAAGGGAATCTGATGATAATGTTCTTCTTCTTCTTCTATTCTATAAGTTCTATCTTATCTTTCCTCACCCTCTAATTTCTTTCGTTAATTACCGGGATTTTTCGATGTTTTGGTTATCGACATCGTGCTTATGTCGATAACCAAAGTCGCTCAAAATCCGGGTCGTTACACTAAAGCTATAAATATATGAGTAAAAATGTAGCACTCATTCTTCCAATTGTTATCCAAATTTTATAATAGTTCCACCTGAAATAGAAACAATTTCAATACATAATACATGATTTAGATCCTTATAGTCATATTTCAATTTTGTTGTATTTTTCTGTTGTATATCTAGAATATTATACCTAGTTATCATGACATGAAATAAAAATCATCTATGAAATAATGGGTGGAAATATACAATATGAAATGACAAAAGATTCTTTTATATCTACAAGTTATGTTAAGAAAAATAGGAATTTTTCTATAAGATAAATGGAAAAGGCAAAAGCAGAGTTAAAAATAAGAAGCACAACAGAATTAAAGCGAAATAAATTTGAATAGAATTGTTCTGAATAAGGAAAAAAGTATAGTAAAATCTAACTAAAAAAAGAAACGAAAATTCTATTCATATACTGAAAAGTTCCTAACGTACACCACTATTTTGATAAAAAAATATTACTAAATTACCCTTCTTCTTTATTGCATTCTTACTTTTTTAATTATAAATCATCAAACTAAAACATTGCAATTAACTATATTGACCAAATCTATGTAAAAAAATTTGAAGAACTTTATGTGTTTTTAAACATGAAACCTAAAATTCGAATTATAGGAACTTCTGCAAGAATGTGCTCAAATTTAAAATCATTTAATTTGAAAGTAGGGTTTTTTTTGCTGAAATTAAGATTTTTTGTAGCATAATAAATTGGTTACCGTATATTCAAAAAAATGAAATTCATTTCACTAAACTTGAACTTTTTTTAGTGCTATAAATTTTTTTATTTACTAAACAAGACTAATATTGTAAAATATATGGTGTATGTAAAGTAATTTTTGATGTATGATAGTTTATTTTACTTTATGGTGTATGATAAGAGATTGTTGGTGTATGAATAGAATTAGCCAAAAAGAAATTTAATATCCGTAATATGAAGTATACCATTCAAACTTGTCAACGGTAAGGGGTCCAAAGCTGGCATCAAGTATTGATCTTGGTTAAAAAAAACTTTGTTGGTTGGCAACATATGTCGATGTAGAAGGATCAAAGTATGTTCCAAAAATTTTATGCAATTAGAAGGATGAATAAAATAGAATTATATAGATTTCATTGTAAAGTTTGATAATATAAAGTTCTACACGCCCACAATAAGAAGAATAGCTGAAGTGAAAAAAAAATAGAATTTGGAAAATTATTTTTAATGGGTTTTCAAATATGGCTATATAACATAGGGACTTATTAATTAAATAGCAAAAATGCATTATAATATAGCCTACTCTAAATCACTTTCATATATGACCAAAATGATATTATTTAACCAAACATCAAAAATAACATTACTAACATTAGATGGAGATATAAGGGATACATGTCAAAGTATAAAACGTACATAGATATAAACTAATTAAAATTCTGATTCTTGAATAGATATCTCACTAAAATTGCATCAAAATTATGTTCCGTTACCAAATTCAAGTTTTGTAAAAAAAAAAAACTGGTTAGTATTTCTTAAGCAAACATCTTACTAAAAACATCCATTTAGACATCAATAATAAAAGAAATTATTTTTATATCTTTGGTTCATGTTAAAAAACTAGAGTAAATTTATAAGCTTACTAAAAAAATTAGAATAAAAAGAACTAAGAAGCACAATAAAATAAAAGCAAAATTAATTTAAATAAAATTCTTCTGATTAAATAATAAAAGCATAGTAAAAATTTAACACCTTAAGGCTACAAAAAAGATAATCAAATATGCATGAACTATATCATTCAAACTCATCAACAGTAAGAGTTCAAAAGCTGAAATCTAGCATTGCTATTGTAAGAAAGCCTTTACTAATTGATAATGAATGTCTATGTAGGACTTAAGTATAATCCTATACTTTTATGTCGAATAGAAGGATGGATAAAATAGAAATAGCTTGAAATTTCATAATAACCTTTGATAATATAGAAGTCTACATGCCTATAGTAAGAGGTTGTAATAAGAAGAATAACCAAAGCAAAAAGAGTCACTAGGTTTTCAAATTGTACAATTAATAATGGTGGATTATATTTTTACCAATTTCGACCAAGCATAATAATAAATTTACTTACTCATTTCATTCTTTAATACTATTTTACCCGTGACACGAGTAAATTTTTAATGCTTGAATATCACATTTGAAAGCATCCTTATTAGAAAAATATTGCTTATCATCATGTACATATAATGTTTTAAAGCTTTCTAGTTTGCAAATCAATTAAGCATACAAAATCCATATATTTATAATATATTGACATAAATATTTCAATTTAATTTCCAATGGAATAGAGGATAAAATATCCATTGCTGCCTATACCTACTATATAATTTAGAGTCCAACTACCAAAAAATAACCTTTTTCATATTTATGTATGTATGATTTTCTACTGCTAAAGCCATTAAATAGAAGCAAGAATAGTTTTACCCATGAGGCTGCAAGGAACTGACGTATGCTTCAAATTGGACTTGTCAGACCCAAGTAATAATATCAGTGCTTTATACTTCAATCAAAAGTAATTTTATTAAACCGGTTATAACTTATTCTAGTTTGAAAATGTTATTCCTTCTTGCATGGAAATATATAAAGGCAAGTATAAATATTTCGATTGAAAAGCAACTTAATATTAATTAGTCAATAACATGCCAGGTTATTTCTCCCAACTAATGTTGAATACAAAATCTGATTATTGAAAGTTGACAGTTGATTTTTAAAGGAACTTTAAATATGAGTGTAAAATACGAAGAGGTACTAGTCAACATCAATAGTGCACTCTAACAGAAACAACTTTAAATCACTCGCGTTCACAGATAACTTAAATGATATCTTAATGCAATAAGTTAGAGATGTTATGGACACATGTCGAATAAAAAATGTACTTGATATGAATTGATAAAATTTGCAACTCAAAAGGAATATATTTGACATATAATCAAACATCTTTGATGCAAAAAAATGGATCAAAATTAAGTTCCATTATCGACTTCTAGTTGAATTTAAAATATAGGTAGTATCTCTTGAATAACATCTCACTAAATATATCATTTAAATATCATCAATAATAAAGGTTTTTTATATCTATATTACTAATGTTAAAATAACATTGGAACTTATTTATACGCTTATTGAAAAAGCATAAACAAAACAAAAAGAATCATAGAAAACGTAAAACCTAAATAAATTCGAATAGAGCTTTCCAGATTTAAAAATTAAAGCATTAATAAAAATCTAGCACTTTAAACTATAAAACAAAAACCTAAATATTCATTACATGAACTATATCATCCAAGTTCGTCAAGATTATGGGTTCCAAAGCTTAAATCTGGGTTCGGCTATGGTAAAAAAAAATCTACTATTTGACAATATATGCCCGCGTAAACGGATTTAAGTATTTTTCTATACTTTTAGGTAAAATAAAGGGTGAATAAAAAAGAATTAGTGAGAATTTCATTGTAACCTTTAATAATATAAAATTCTACATGCCTAAAGTAAGTGGTTAGGATAAGAATTATATCCAAAACCAAAAGAGACATTGGATTTTCATATTATATAGTAGAAGGGTGAACCGTAGTTTTATCCATTTTAACTAAACTTAACACTAACTTGCTTATGAATTTAGTTTTCAAAGCTACTATATGATGACATGAAGAAAATTCAAAATCACAGTTAAAAGCATTCATATAAGAAAAATAATGCTTTCAACCTATATATATATTAATAGCATTTTAAAGCAACCTTGTTAGTAAATTAATTAAGAATTCAAAATCCAAATATTTATAAAATAGTAGCATAAATATTTGAATCCATTTTCTTATGGAATAGAGGAACAAATGTCCATTCCCACCTATACCTACTATACAATTCATAATATAAAATCATACCACCAAAACCTGAAAATAAAAAAAGGTTTTCTTTTTAAATTGAATCACTAAAACGACTCAAAAATAAACCACTCAAAATCATGAGATAAATTAAACCAAATGAAGTTAGTTTATTACTGAAGTTCAACCCCACCATCTGCATCATAATATCCATCAAATTTTGTTTTTGTCACAAATATTAAAATCCAATCTTTTATGGAGTAAAAAAAGGTCAAAACAGCAAGCGAATCGCAACTCAGTTAAAGCCATTGTAATTAAATTCTTTATGGATAAACCATAATACATGCATTAATATATAAACAAAAAATCATTACTGCTGCAAAAATTAAAATCCAATGTCTTATGGAACAAAAGAACAAAGATTTCATCGCTGATCATATGAATCTAAAGTATAAGAAACCATAAATACATTTAGAAAAAACTTAGTAAAGAATAGTAATAAGTTAAATCACAACATGTTACGAGACCTACTTTACAAGGAATAAAACTATTCTTTTACATAAGCACAACATGTTTGCTCCACACAGAGATCTTTGATATATCATTGAAATTTCAACCATGGCATATATGGAAGAAGAAAATCCATGATTATTTTTGTTAAAAGCAAAATATATAAACCTATTATTGATCATAAAATAGTTAATTCCAGAGGCTAATTTGAATTCATGACCTATGTGTAAAAGTAGTCAGATCATAGCTTTTTAACCAGAAATTATTTTCGTCTTTGGGTAAATTGGAAATACCGTGGTTAACAATGAACACTTTCTAAATAATATATTATTATGACACCGATAAATGTTTTAGAAATGATTGCAATTATGCAACTATTTTAATTTGCATGTAATGAACAATAATTGTTTCATTGAGTACAAATAAGTAAATTTCTAAAAAGTCATCCAACATCAAGGGTCAACATACATCCTTTTGATTGATAATTAGGCATAGTAATATAGTTAATTTTAATCGCATAAAATGCTGCTAGTTCATTATATGACCTAAAATGTAATTTCTTTGAAATAAACCAATTGAAATTTTATAAAAAATAAAACTGGCTGAGAAGGACAAATTGATATGATACATACCACAATTCAAGCCTATGGGCACCAAAAAAGAGGTGGGCAGCAATGTGATGGAGTATATCATTTGGAAAGAGGGTTGGGAGGGAAGCCATCAGGGTTGATGTGAAGTGGAGGTATAGGAAAAACTCGCCATCGAAAAGGACACATTGAGGAAATCAGTATTTAAGTTGGAGGATAAAGGAGGAAGGGTAGACCACAAAGAGAAGGAAATAAATTATGTTATTATTGAGTTTAATATCTGAAAAAAGATGGGGAAGGCCGTAAAATACCAAAAAACATTGTTATTAGAAATCATACTTATTAACAAGTGTCGCTAAAACAGCAAAAAACATTTTCATGAGAAATAATAATTATTAGCATGTTTATCAATATTGCAGTCCAAACGAAAATAACGCAAAAAATATAAAAAATAGCAAGCAACTTGATAATGATAACAGTTCCATAAAGTAAAACTACCAACAAACAAACAACGTAAAACCTGATTTTAGATAGCTCTAAGATCCTAAAATTTAAAGGAGTGAAATATATTCCTATAATGTGTTAACTTGTCAAATACATTGAAGTTCAAAATTTGAGGAATCAACATTGAACACTAATGAAATGTTGACAAAATAACTTATGTTCATTAACCAAGCAGTTGCGGATCAGACTGCACCTTAATTAGCTGACAACTTAACATCATAGCTGGGAATTCAAAATTTGATTATATGCTCCATGTTAGCCTAAAGGAAACAACTAAGCCTTAATCAAATTGAAACCACATAAAAATAAAAATTAACATGCCTTTCCTAAACATTTGATCGAGATAACATTGAGATCCTAGTAGCCGAAATAAGTTTCAAATATTGTGGAATCAAGTTGTACTTAAAAGAAACTCTATTTCAATACTCAAACAAATGATTGAAAACTATATAAATTGTTTGACACTGCTTGATATTAATGATTCAATATTCAAAAGGAAAAAACAAAAAATATGAACAAAAATTAAGCAATTATAATAAGACCATAAATTATATCATTTTAATTTTTTATTGCCTATCATTTTAAATGGATTTTAAATGAATGGTCTATTTCCATGTCATCCTTAAAAAATAAAAACAAAAATCTACATATCTGGAAATTGACAGTTCAAACCAAAAAAACAGTATGTTAAAGATACAAAATAAGGATCTTAAGGCAGATTTAACAATAGAGGGGGCAGTGAATAATGCTTATAAAAAATTTATAGAAATATTTAACAATCTTGAATTACTATATGAATCACACAATGATTATCACACCAGAAATGATCACAAATGCAGAAACAATCACATACATAAATATAAGTGAATATAAAATGCAGAAACGGAAAGAACACAATAGATTTTATACTGCTTTAGATTACTTGTGATACCCCACGTCCGTTAATGTCACTCATTAAGAGAATACATTAAGTTTCGTGAAGCGTTATAGGTAAACGGAAACATTACAAGATAGATATAAAATTTTGCAACGGAACAAAAACAAACTTTATTAATCATAAAGCATCGTGGTTCAAAGCATCATATGTCTGAAAACTACATAAATGCCATTACAATGATATAAATTTCTTTCTTGCACCTAAACATCAGAGTACGAAATAAAGAAAGAAAAATCCCCAAGTAAAGACATAGCCATATTAAAGATAGGAGCTTGATTAATACTTCAAAAGCTGCTCCAAGCAAGATGATAACCGAGTCCTGACTTGATAATTCCCACCCTACGAATCTAGGGGAGGGGAGAACGGAAGAAAGAAGAGGAAATAAAAAGGGTCAGACTTAAAGTCTAGCGAGTCCAATTACTTTTAGCAAGTAAATAATTAAAAGTATCATGACAGGCATACAAAGTGGATAAGGAAGATAACATCATAAAGGTAAGTGTGACAAGATAAATAGGATAAACATGATAGAGTATGTTGCGTTTCTCTAATGATTTCTATTTATCTGCACTAATACTAGTATAATCAGAATGAGATAATCCCCAACATGTACAAGATGATAGACTTAGGCGTACTTCTGGTGAGAGGTTTTAACCCCATACTATCCACAGGTTGCCCCAATAACGGATTCCTAAACTTACTAGAGTCCAGACATACCCAAACTACTACCCTAATCGATCGCCTCCCTACTCCGTAGATACCTTGTGCTGGCCCCATAGTAGGGTGTATCACTCCCAAAAGTGGCAACCCTTCATTTTCAAGATGTGCACAACCATATCTACTGATGTCACAACGTCTTATTTTACGGACTGGCGGAGTCTTGCACGCACATAACCCCGATGGAACGCGCCGTCATGACACCGTCCTCCACATTTGGATCTCTTACAATCAGTTCACTAAGTATGCCCCACTCCGACCTAGTTCGGAGTACCCGTTTGATACCTATTTAAGGGTTACTGACTAAAATGGGTCCCACACAAGATGATGCAAGCTCTCCCCTTTGTTTTGCATCCCCACTACTAGGTTTTCCACTGGTTATGTTTACCTAACAGTGTTTTTAATTACATAACCCTAACCTGTTAAGTTTGTGGTCTATATATACAAATATTACCTACCAACCCAAAATTTACTTAACCCTCGCACTGTTTCATTCAAATATTACTTAACCTTAATCAAGGTGTCATGTTCATACAATCCCTATGGATTCAATTCGGTTAAGTATTACAGACTAAAAGGTTATCCCCATTCACATTGACTTCTTTTCACTTGCCATTGACTTCTTTTCACTTGCCAAAATTCCACTTGCTTATTAATTTCATATAAATATAACTTAATCCATTTAAGTTCATTAATAAGCCTCTTTACATGTTATTCTTTAGATTGTAATTAACAGAAGTAATCTTATAATCTTTCACCCCTGGATTGTAATTAATGGAAGTAATCTTACAATCCCTTTGTATTATTCATTGTCTGATTCCATAGTTACAATAACATGTTTTACTTAACTTGTAATTAAGTATACTTCATCTCAGTTCACCTGTTTTCTATTTAACATATTACTACAACTTGACGTTGTTTACTTATTAACTTAGTTTTCTTAACTAAGGTTTACTAATAAACTTCCTTTCCTTTTTATTATAACATATGTTATAATTACCACTTGTTCTTAGGATAAGCCTACCTATTATATAATATTCTTTATTAAAGTAATTAATGATAATAGGTTACTATCCTTCCTTGTTTATTCTAATTCATTACCATGTCCATTTATGGTTATAATAGGCTAGACCTCCAACATTAGGCCTACAACTTGTGGATGCTGGATATGCTGGTCGGGTCTGGGCAGACTTCCTCCATAAGTTGGGCCTAACCTCGTGTCTTATCCCGTCTCGTATTTGTGCACTTAGACCCCTCACATTAGATTAAACATTTGCGGTTGCTGGATATGCTTGTCGGGTCCGGGTGGACTTCCACCACAAATGCAATCTAACCTCATGTCATAAGTGCCGTTACAGTTTTCTAATTACTGTAATCCTAGGCTGTAACACCACATATTTTTAAGATAATAAAATAAGAATAACTTAATTAAATAATGAGGATTAAGTAAACTGGACTACACCATTGCGTCCGTCTCGGAATTCTGGTCAAGATAGACACCTGGTTTGCATACAACGGACAGTATATGAAGAAGTTATTAAGCCTGGAAGTTTGTATATGCATAAGAGAAATATATATATACACATACACACAAACAAATTTAAATGTAAAATAAAGAATAAAATAAGGATTGCATGTAATAAATACATGCACTAAAAGAAAAAAAATGTAATGCATGGATTGAAAGGAAGAAAGGATTGGTTGCATCCAATGTAAATATGTTGCATGCACTAATTTGCAAACATAATGCATTAGCATTAAAAGAAAAAGATTCATGCAATGGATTAATTTAAGTATTGTAACTAACATGAAAAAGAGAAGTAAGGATAGAACAATAATTATCATTGTTCTAAGACTTATTAACAAAAGACATCATAGCTCAGTTAGTTAAGGCATTGGATTTGTAACATAGAGGTCGGGGTTCGAACCCCGGCAATAGCTTAATTTTTATCTTTGTTTTAGAGAGGGCCAACTGAACATGCAAATATATGTACGTATACAAATTCAAATTTTGAAAGGATAAGAACGTACATATAAGGAAATAAAGAAAATATATGTATATATATGAGAATATATATATATATATATGTATATACATATATATATGTATAAATATATGTATACAAAAGATAAAATTCAAGATAAGGCTACAGTCAATGAAATATGGCAAGACTCAAATAACGGTGCAACATCGTTTGAATTTTGAAAATAAAACAAAAATTGTGAGTATATATATACGCGTAAAATGGTCGGTAGAGGAATAGTATACATATAAGAAATCTATGTCAAACTGATAAGGTGCATGAAGTGTTTTCCTTAATATAATAAGGAATATATATTACAGAGAGTGAAGAATAATGGTTTACAACAGTAAATGGTTTAAAAGGGGAATGATAATAACCTATTATAAAAAATAACATTAATGAAAATGTTTGATAATAGGCAGACTTGTCCTAGGGACAAGTGAATATTATAACTTAGGTTATAATAAACTAGTAAGGGAATGGGATAACTAGTGAATTAAGTTAAGTGACACTTAATTGTAAATTAAGTAATCAGAAAAAGGGAAATCCTAAAACCAGTTAAGAAAAGGGGGGAAAATATATTGTACTTAATTATAAATTAAGTGGTCTGGGAGTCTGAAAACCATTGATAAGAATAACATGTTTAGACTTGTCCTAGGGACAAGGGAAAATTATAACATAGGTTATAATAAATGGGTAGAGAACCTTATTAATGGGCCTTAGTTAATAGAACTAAGTTGATAAGTAAACAACGATAAGTCGTATTGACGACGTAAAGTGGAATTATGATTAAATGAGAGAGGATGAGGAAAACTTATGAAATGAAATAAGTTATATATAATCATAAATGGTAAGTGACATGTTAATTGGAAACATGTGAATTAGATATTCTTAATTACATATTAAGTAAAACATGTTATTGAAATCAAATAAGAATATAAAAGGGATTGTGGATCATAGACCTTGGGCCACAATCTAGAGAATAACATGTTGTAAGCTTATTAATAAACTTAAATGAATTAAGTTGTATGACTGAAATTAATAAGCAAGAGAAACTTGGAAATTTGAATAAGAATTCAATATAAATTGGAATAACCAAGTTAACTAGAAACCTGATGAGGTGAGACAAGCGTGTAAAAGAATGTTTAGACATAGGGTCTAACAATATGCTAAAGTAAGGTGCTTAGACCAGTCCGTACAGTTGAGGGTGAATAACCCGACATGGTAGATCATCAAGGTGTTATAAGGTACGAGGGGAACGCACATTCATCTGATTGTTTGACGGCTCCAAAGGACTGGAAGGAGAAGCACGCAGCTTTTGGGGACGTAGGGTACACTTGGTATTCCTCTATGAGTGGCGGATGATCCGCCTGGACTCACAAAGGTTAGGTCTGCATAGGTGAACCAATGAGTATGCCTTGATTGCAATAATAAGGGGCAATCAAAAGACTAAGATGGACCAGCATGATTCGGCGAGACTAGTTAGTGCCCTGTGATAGCAACTCATCGTCTACCTACCATCTTCAGTCAGTACGTAAAGGGGAAAGGCGGAGAACTCCAAAAGACCATTTACTTTGCTATCTAGTTATGGGTGAGGTTGACCAATAGGTTTGAAGGGCATAGGTGGCCGGGGTTAAGTTCTCATTCTTGATATTCTTGGTTGCCTTTCATTAGTTGAGGGAGGGGTCTAGTAGGACCATAGCCATTGTAAAAGAAGACCTTAGCATCTGCAATCGGCAGATATCTGAAAGCTCCTGACCGAGTTCTGTGTTTCTTGATTATCCCTGCAACGGGACTCAGGCGCACATATAGAGAACATTTGCAATAGACATCGAGAACGATTGGCGATACGTACATGGGAAAGTCTAGGTACAGTCATGTTGCTCTGGGTAGTGTATCATAAGAGTAGAGGGCATTATTCGAGGATGGAACCTAATTCTATCGAATGGTTCAAAGATGGCAGTCCGAACGCTTACGTAATATAGAAGTAGTGGTTCTTTCTAGACAAAGCGTTGACATATATTGTTACACCCCGTATTTTTGGTGAATGTTAAAGTAACGAATTAAAGAATAATTAATCTTTAAAAGAAGAATTAAGGGAAATGGGTTGCGCCATTGCGTTCATCTTGGAAATCTACCTAAGATAGAGTTCGAGTTTGCGTAAAACGGATAAAGTATGAAGAAGTTATGGAGGTAAGAAGATTTCAGTTCAAGCCAGAATTAAAATAAAATATTCAAAACAGCGAAGGCACGATGAGGAAACGCAGAACCGACCACGTTTGGGGTGTTGACCCGAGACCCGCTTGGTCGACCCGAGACCCGCTGGGTCGACCCGAGACCCGCTGGGTCGACACCTATGTCGACTCAGGCTCTTTGGGGTCGACACCGTGGTCGACATAGGTGTCGACCCCCTCTGTATGGGTCGACCCCATCAGCCAGATCTGGCCAGTGACGAATTTTGACAACCCTGTGCTGATGCGGCCTTCTTTGATTGGCCAATGACTGATTTCTGAGGTATTAGGGCATATGTGTCATGTTATGGTTAGCTGGATGACACATCTCTTTGATTTGATGGCTCTGATTTCTTCTAGACTAATCAAAAGGCTAAAATTAATCCTAGACTTCTATATAATCAACTCAAACCCTAAACCTAAAAACATAAACACATTCTATGAAGCCGTCATGATGTCTCTCTCTGAACTAGCGTAGCCTCCATCTTCTTAAAACTAGAATATCTTCTTCAACTAGAAATCAATTAGAATAACATCAATAGTCTACATCAAAGGAATAGCTTAACAAATTCAGAAATTAGATTCCAGAATACAAGAACTGTTCTTTTTCTGTAAGTTCAGTTATATTTCAGATTTAAATATATAAAAGTCATGACTTGAAATAAATCGAATCTAGAACTGTGCCTAATTATGATTCTAATTCAAGTTTATCCTTATGACAAATCTGAAATTAACTATGCCTATGAGACTATTGTGATTTGTACAATTGAACCTATCACATTATATATTAATTTGGTGATTCTTATATGTTTAGATCTAAATGCTTGCTTTTTTGTTATGTTATGTGCATGTTCATAAACTAAGTCATATTCATATATGCTTATATGTTTAGCTCTACACGCTTGCTTTTATGTTATGTTATGTACATGTTCATAAACTAAGTCATATTCATATATACTTATATGTTTAGATCTACACGCTTGCTTTTATGTTATGTTATGTACATGTTCATAAACTAAGTCATGTTTATATATGCTTACATGTTTAGATCCAAGTTAATATATATGTTTAAGATCTATGTAAATTCCTGTTCATATGCTTAAGATCTATGTTAATTGGACATAACTCAAGTACAAGTTCACATTGATATGCTTGATTAAGTTTGTGTTGTTCATGAAAAAATTGTATTACACATGCTTAGTTAGATTCATGTTATTTTGTGCTGTTGGAATGCTATATGTTCCTTTCTTTTCCCTTTTGTTTATAATTTAGGCTAATTTGTGAGCCTAACGTTCTATGTAAATAATGCGAACGAATAATGGGGGGAAACGTTAGGGTAAAACATTAAATTTACATGCTAATGACATAGATTGGCTCATAATCATGTAAATGATTAATAGCATGAAATGGTATAATTTGTATACCATTAATTATGAACATAATTAAAATAGTAAATGTGACATGATAACACTTGTGGATAATTTACATATAAACTTGACATAAATGACGAATATGTAAATTAAATAAAGGATGCACATGCCTAACCCGAGGTTAGATTGAGTTGTGGTGTAAAACTGCCTGGAACCGCCTGGCACATCCAGTAACCGCAACAACACCTATCTAATGTGAGAGGTTAGTGCATCATGCCCAAGAAAAACCTGAGGTTAGATTAATTTGTGGTGTAAAACTGCCTGGAACCGCCCGACACATCCAGTAACTGCAACAGCACAAATCTAATGTGAGGGGTTGGTGCATTAATAAATCAATTAATGCTAATGAACAGGACATGTTAAGAATGGTAGGGTTAAGTTAACTAAGGCAACACTTATCCAGTACAACATGTTAATTAAACAAATGGGGGGGTTGAGTTAACTAAGGCAACACTTAACCGATATAACATGATGTATGGTTGGGTTAAGTAACACAAGAAGGAAACACTTAACCAACATATAACATGATGTATGGTAGGGTTAAGTAACACAAGAAGGCAACACTTAACCGATATAACATGATGTATGGTAGGGTTATGTAACACAAGAAGGCAACACTTAACCAATATATAACATGATGTATGGTAGGGTTAAGTAACACAAGAAGGCAACACTTAACCAATATATATATATATATATATAACATGATGTATGATAGGGTTAAGTAACACAAGAGGGCAGCACTTAACCAATATAACATGATGAACGAGTGGGGTTAAGTTAATAGAAAACACTTAACCAATACAACATGATGTGTGGGTGGGTTAAGTTAACATGAATGGACAACACTTAATCAATATTACATGAATGAAGCGGATAGGGTTAAGGCAAGCTTAACCAATAATACGTATTGACTTGATTAGTGGGAGTGTTAAGTACATCTCGTGTAGGTGGTAATATTAGTATATATAGGCCCACAAACTTAACCATTAAATAAACATGCTTGAATCGGTTGGAGGGTTAAGTACATCTCGTGTAGGTGGTTAATATTAGTATATATAGGCCCACAAACTTAACCGTTAAATAAACATGCTTGAATCGGTAGGAGGGTTAAGTACATCTCGTGTAGGTGAGTAATATTTGTATATATAGGCCCACAAACTTAACCAGTAGGAAACCCTAGTAACGGGGACCCATTCCAACAGTAACCCACATTGATGTATCATGGTACCCTGAACTAGGAAGGGTGGGGCACGATTATTTGGCTGATTATAAGCGGTCAAAACAGTAGCAGGGGTACGTCAGTGTAGGTTCTGACGGTTTACGGGAGTACACATACTCCGAAGTGGGAAAAAGCATGCACTGGGTACCAGTAGTTACACACTGTGCATCTTGAATCGTGTCTGGTTGTTATCATAAGGATTGATACACCTTATGGTGGGACTAGCACAGGGTATCTACACACAAGAGAGGGTCGATTGAAACAGATACATGGAACATTAATACAAGTAGGGAGCCGATCGATAGGGTAGTAAGGGTACATCTAACATCTTCGTGGCAATTAAGATGATTGAGGTAAGATCCTCCTACTAGATGTACACCTGAAGGCTACCACAATTGCGGGGATTGGGATCACAATGTAATATTATCATTTTATACAGATTACTAGTTGGGACACTAGTTAGGCGGTGCAGAGATATAGAAATCAGAATAACAGGGTAGTAGCGAAGCAGAGAAAGAGTAGAAGCGCATGCAGTTTACCTTGCCTTATCTTGCCTTAAGTTATTTTGTTTTATGGTATTGTCCTATTTTCAGTTTATTCATGTCATGATCCTCTATTTTGTTTACATGCTGAAAAATCACTGGACTTATCAGACTTATGTCTGACCTATTTTCTTTCGTCTTCTTTTCTTCCGTTCCCCCTCCCCCGGGTAGTCACGGAGGGAATAGCTCAGATTAGTTTGGACCGTTTCTATTTCCAATCTTGGAGATTCTGTGATGTATGGCTTGGAACCTCTTATCTTTGGCCATGGCGGTGATTGCACTTTAATTTGGGGACTTATGCTACTTTGCTAAGTTTTATGCTTCTTATATACTTGGAAGTTTTTGAATCAGGACAGAAGTTTTATGTAATACTTTTAAATATGATTGAGTCAATTGTTGTAAAATCTTGACTGAACTACGTTGCTTATGAAATAAAATTTAGTTTTTCCGCTGTTTATTTGTCTGTCTTGTAATTTATCTGCATCTCTTACCTATAACGCTTCACTAAAGATAATGCATTCTCTTTGTGAGTAACATTAATGAACGTGGGGTATTTCATTTGGTATCAGAGCTGAAGGTTACTAGATCAGATAAAAAATTTGAAAAATTATTTTCAAAATGGTTTTAAAAGAAGCATTTTCTAAAGAAAAGTTTCGTTTTAAAGGCATATTCCCTAAAGCCATATGCATTATCTTTTGATCCTCTATTTGAATCCTTGTTTTCCATCTTCACTGAGTCTCCGGGGCTCCTGACTTTCTGGGAGGTAACCACATCGCGGCATGATTCCGTAGGCTTGATGAGACTACGACACATGTCAAAGGGCAAAGAAGTGCCCAACTTCCATTTATAACCGTAGTACTTTCACCTACGGCTAATTTTCTTTCAAGCTTTGTAGGGTTTTCTGTGCGATGGAGGCAGCTTTCAAGAGACTTGTCAACAAGCCACACAAGGATGGAAAAGATGAGAATGAGGGAGTTTGGCTAAGGAGCACCACCTAAGGATGAGAAATGTAACACCCCACCTCCGCTAGGGTCACTCACAAAGGGAATGCCCTAGTTTTGGAGGGGTATTATCTAGTAAATAGGCACAGAGATAACACAAGACAGAACATAGATAAAATAGATATATAAAGCAGCGGATATAAACTTTAAAACCAAATCTCCTTACTGAAAAATAGAGTCAAAACCTCTTACATCAAAATGCCAAGTCATTATTTCATTACATCAAGTTCTAAAGAAGCAAAGTACTTAAAACAACATAAGTAAAATATTATTCCCCAAAAAGTGCATGAGTGCAGCCATAGCATAGCTCAAGACCAAACCGTACATGAGCTGTCAGAAAGCAAGCAAAGTCCAAGCTAAGAGCTAGAGTTTCCTCCCTGAGAACCTGGGGGGGGGGGGGGGACGAAAGACAAAGAGGCGAAAGAAAACGGGTCAGTCAAAAAGACTGGTAAGCCCTAGTGACTATCAGCATAGAAACTAGTAAAGTTAACAAGACATGAATAAACTGGAATTAAACATAGGAATGATGATAAGTCTGACATGATAACTAAGCTAACAAGATAACTCAAGTCTAACATTGCGTATTCAAGGTTCGCCATACCAACTATACTGGTATACTAATCCCGTGTCAACTATAAATCAAGAAATAATCCCTTGGCCCAATATCGTGAAGTGACCCAATTTGGGGTCCAACTGTATGATTTAATCGATTGGCTCCCTACAAGTCTAGCTCGTCGTGTGTCTGTGTCATACAGCCCTATCACGAATGTAGTCACCTGTGCTAGGTCCACCATAGGGTGTATCAAGCCCTAGGGTGCCAACCACCGACACGAATCAAGAATGCACAGATAATCCTACTGATGCCCAATGCCTGCTTTTTCAACTTCGGACTAAGTGCACGACCCTAGTCCGCCTGAACCTACAATGGCGCACCAACTCAACCGTCATTCTGGTCGCTTACAATAAGCCCAGCAATCGTGCCCCACCCTGCCTAGTCCCAGGGTACCGTGATACATCTAGTGGGTTACTGCTGAAAAGGACCGCATAACTAGGGTTTCGTTCAGCAGGTTAAGTTGTCATTTAAAATCGAGACTTAACCCCATCTACGTGTCATGTCAAATTGACTAAGTGTGTCGTTCTAGTTCAAGACTTAGTCCTACGAATCATGTGTCAGGTTGGTTAAGTGTGTTCAAGCGGTTCATGACTTAACCCTATCAAATCAACATGTCAAATTGGTTAAGTATATTCAAGTGGTCCATGACTTAACCCTATCCAGTGGCATTAATTTACTTAATGCACCTCTAACCTCTCGCATTAGACTTGGTTATGGTTACTGGATGTGCCGGGCGGGTCCGGGCAGTTTTACACCATAACCTAGTCTAACCTCGGGTTTCGAGTGCGATATGACCAACTACTCACATTGTGTCCTATTGTTTGCAGTTACTGGATTCGCCGGGCGGTTCCGGGCAGATTTATACTGCAAACTCAACCCAACCTCGAGTTGGCCACGTTCAAGTTATTTAAGTGTCATGTCCCAAATTCATACTTTCAAGTATAATTTCATGTCAAGTTCATGTTCCTATCCAAGCTCAAGTTATAATGATATTCATGTTTTCATGTTCATACTAAATTCACGTTTTCCTAAACTACCCAAATCGCATCCCCAACGCTCGTGGATTCGAATCAAGGCAATAGATGTAACTAGGGAATAACATAACAAGGATGGGCATAAAGTGGCAAAGGTGATTTCAAGGCAAGCATGGTGCAACTTGAGATATGATCATAACATCACTGCCATATGAAGTAGGGTGATAAACATAGCAATAAATGACATAACATGATAATCCTAAACTTGTGACTAGCAATAGTTTCAACATCACAACATCACAGGCATGTTAAAATAATGATAGGGTTTAGGTTATGACATGAACAGGCCCCTAAATCAAGTTCTTATCAGTATTCCACAAATCAAGGTTTAATATGAACTGTACTAGGTTCAAGGTGAATAGATCTAGGGTGAACAAGAGTAGATCTAAAATAATAGATCAAAAAGGAATAGTCATAGATCAAAGATATACAAGAGTAGGTCTCAAGTAGTTATCATGTTTATGTTCTACTTCAATTTACACATGTCCATATTAAGTTTAGAGTTTAGATCTAAGAGTAACTGGGGCTTACAGATCGTGGTTTTTGAGAACTAAGAACAGATTGTCATAGGATCGTCGTTGATATGTTGGCCTATTCCCTTGAATTATTGTAGAAACGTTGTCCTTCGATTTGGATCTAGTTTGAATGTTTAAGCTTCAAGTTGGAGGCGGCAGCCATGGTTCAAGAGGAGACTTAGCAGCATAATGGTGTTAGAAAGATTTGTTGTGGATTAGCCTAGGTCTTAGGGTGTTTTTATAGTTGCAACAACTAGTTTAGGCCATAGGATAAACCCTAGAATCGATCTGAACCGCCAAAAATTGTCATAGGCCCTCAAACAAGCCAATAGGGTCAAGCAGGAACAACCAGGCCCAAACCAGTTTCGGGGACCAGGTCGACACCCAAGTCGACTGCGCAGTCGACCTGGTCCTGGGGGTGTCGACTCCCCAGTCGACCTGGGGTGCTGAGCGGGAAATTTCCCGTCCAGTCTGTCTGGGTTTTGAAATTCGAATTTGAACTCGAATTCGAACTGTTTTGAACTCTGAAAATTTCTGAAACTTTGGGGAGCCATAACTTGGTCATACGGACTCCGATTTTCGAAAAATTGGACTCGATTTCATGCAGAATTCCGAGACAAACGCAATGACGCAACCCGTTTCCCTTGGTTCTTATTTTAAAATTTAATTCTGCCTAGATTTATGGTTATAACACGTTATCAAAATACGGGTTGTTACATTCTCCCCTCCTTAAAGGATTTCGTCCCCGAAATCTCTAAGTTATGAAGAACGTATCCTACCATCCATCATCCATATACTCAAAACATCATCCACAAGAAAACATTGTCCTTAAGAGATTTCTAATGCTGTATGAACACATGCAGAAAGTGTGTGTATATGTTCCTTATCTAATGCAAATGATCAGGCCTGATTGATCTTTCTAATGCAAAATATGTTTAGTGTCATGAATCCAACATGTATGCAAATAATCCTAGTCATGTAAGCACTATATGTGTGCACAAACATTCATCCATATGCAACATTAATATGATAACACATTCAATTTCATCCATAAATAAGTATAAACACTCATGCATATGCAATATGAAAACGTGTCTGAGCCGATCTAGTGCCTAATGTGTGTTATGCAACCACGAGCAATCACTTGCAACCACTTGCAACCATTCGCAAACATCAAGCATAACATGTTTCAAATACATGTTTACATTCATAGGATTCTACCTAAGGCTCTCAAGATAGGATCGAAAGGATATACAAGATAAAACAGAGTATCTAGGGAAAAGAAGTTAAAGATGTACCCCTAGAAGGTCCTTCTTGCGGGGCTTGCCCTTGCTTCTTAGGGCAGTTCTTGCTGATGTGTCCAGTTTCACCACATTGAAAACATGCTCATATCTTCATCTTCTTCTTCCTACAGTCCTGGACTATATGTCCGTCAACACCACAGAAGTTGCATTTTCTTTTCTCACGTGACTTTTCATTCTTGTTGTTGCTGTTCTTTCCTCCTTTCTCAGAGTCTACCTTCTTGTCTTGAGACTCATTCGCCTTGACCTTCTTCTTGCCATTCTCGTCTTATTCATGAAGTAGGGCCATATTCACCAAGCTTTCAAAGGTCGCCCCCATGGGTACATGAGTCATGGCCATAGTGTGGAGTGGCTCGCTCAATCCTCGAGCAAAGCGTAGAGCCTTCTTCTCAGCCCTGTTGACTAAGTCCAAACCAAACCGAGCAAGCTGATTAAACTTATTCACGTATTCCCTAACTGACATGTCCCCTTGCTTGAGTGCCAGGAACCTCTCCATCTGAAGACTCGCTTCTGCGGATGATAAAAACTTAAGCCCAAACCTCTCTCTAAAGTCTGCCCAAGTCTCAATTGGCCTGGTAGCGTTGGTGACTTCCCACCAAAATGCAGCTTCCTCTTTCAACAACCATGCTGTCAACTGTACTTTCCTATGATCCTCTATATCGAAAATAACAAACAAGTCTTCAGTCTCTTTTAGCCAGTTTCGCGCCTCAACGAAGGTTTCAGTTCCAACGAAGTTCTTGCCGCCCATTCCTATAAAGTCCTTGCATATTTTGGCGAAGGCGGTACCCGGAGGAGGAGGAGGAACCGTGGCCACCGGGGGAGGAGGAGGAGGGATATCTGCCGGGCCCACGCCGTTGGCCCTAGCTTCCAAGTATCTTCGGAACCAGCCAGGTATGGGTACTCCCTCAGGAAGGTTAAGATCAGACATGCTGAAAAGCCAAAAGGAAAAAGATTCAAACGAGGAAACAAAGGAAAGTGCTAATGGCTTTTGGGGAATAGCCTTTTCTTAAAAATAAAATTTTTCTTGAAAAATGCTTCTTTATAAACGGTTTTGAAAATAGTTTCAGAAGGTTTTTAAAACTTTTGCCCAGTCTGGTAACCTTCTGCTCTGATACCAAATGTAACACCCCACCTCCACTAGGGTCACTCACAAAGGGAATGCCCTAGTTTTGGAGTGGTATTAGCTAGTAAACAGGCACAGAGATAACACAAGACATAACATAGATAAAATAGAGTATATAAAGCAGTGGATATAAACTTTAAAACCAAATCTCATTACTGAAAAATAGAGTCAAAACCTCTTACATCAAAATGCCAAGTCATTATTTCATTACATCAAGTTCTAAAGAAGCAAAGTACTTAAAACAACAAAAGTAAAATATTATTCCCCAAAAAGTGCATGAGTGCAGCCATAGCATAGCTCAAGACCGAACCGTACATGAGCTGTCAGAAAGCAAGCAAAGTCCAAGCTAAGAGCTAGAGTTTCCTCCCTGAGAACCTGGGGGGGGAATGAAAGACAAAGAGGCGAAAGAAAACGGGTCAGTCAAAAAGACTGGTAAGCCCTAGTGACTATCAGCATAGAAACTAGTAAAGTTAACAAGACATGAATAAACTGGAATTAAACATAGGAATGATGATAAGTCTGACATGATAACTAAGCTAACAAGATAACTCAAGTCTAACATTGCGTATTCAAGGTTCGCCACACCAACTATAATGGTATACTAATCCCGTGTCAACTATAAATCAAGAAATAATCCCTTGGCCCAATATCGTGAAGTGACCCAATTCGGGGTCCAACGGCATGATCTAATCGATCGGCTCCCTACAAGTCTAGCTCGTCGTGTGTCTGTGTCATACGGCCCTATCACCAATGTAGTCACCTGTGCTAGGTCCACCATAGGGTGTATCAAGCCCTAGGGTGCCAACCACCGACACAAATCAAGAATGCACAGATAATCCTACTGATGCCCAATGCCTGATTTTTCAACTCCGGACTAAGTGCATGACCCTAGTCCGCCTGAACCTACAATGGCGCACCAACTCAGCCGTCGTTCTGGTCGCTTACAATCAGCCCAGCAATCGTGCCCCACCCTGCCTAGTCCCAGGGTACCGTGATACATCTAGTGGGTTACTGCTGAAAAGGACCGCGTAACTAGGGTTTCTCTCAGCAGGTTAAGTTGTCATTTAAAATCGATACTTAACCCCATCTACGTGTCATGTCAAATTGACTAAGTGTGTCGTTCTAGTTCAAGACTTAGTCCTACGAATCATGTGTCAGGTTGGTTAAGTGTGTTCAAGCGGTTCATGACTTAACCCTATCAAATCAACGTGTCAAATTGGTTAAGTATATTCAAGTGGTCCATGACTTAACCGTATCCAGTGGCATTAATTTACTTAATGCACCCCTAACCTCTCACATTAGACTTGGTTATGGTTATTGGATGTGCCGGGCGGGTCCGGGCAGTTTTACACCATAACCTAGTCTAACCTCGGGTTTCGAGTGCGATATGACCAACTACTCACATTGGGTCCTATTGTTTGCAGTTACTGGATTCGCCGAGCGGTTCCGGGCAGATTTATACTGCAAACTTGACCCAACCTCGAGTTGGCCACGTTCAAGTTATCTAAGTGTCATGTCCCAAATTCATACTTTCAAGTATAATTTCATGTCAAGTTCATGTTCCTATCCAAGCTCAAGTTATAACGATATTCATGTTTTCAAGTTCATACTAAATTCAGGTTTTCCTAAACTACCCAAATCGCATCCCCAACGCTCGTGAATTCGAATCAAGGAAATAGATGTAACTAGGGAATAACATAACAAGGATGGGTATAAAGTGGCAAAGGTGATTTCAAGGCAAGCATGGTGTAACTTGAGATATGATCATAACATCACTGGCATATGAAATAGGGTGATAAACATAGCAATAAATGACATAAGATGATAATCCTAAACTTGTGACTAGTAATAGTTTCGACATTACAACATCACAGGCATGTTAAAATAATGATACGGTTTAGGTTATGACATGAACATGCCCCTAAATCAAGTTCTTATCAGTATTCCACAAATCAAGGTTTAATATGAACGGTACTAGGTTCAAGGTGAATAGATCTAGGATGAACAAGAGTAGATCTAAAATAATATATCAAAAAGGAATAGTCATAGATCAAAGATATACAAGAGTAGGTCTTAAGTAGTTATCATGTTTATGTTCAACTTCAATTTACACATGTCCATATTAAGTTTAGAGTTTAGATCTAAGAGTAACTGGGCTTACAGATCGTGGTTTTTGAGAACTAAGAACAGAAATTGTCGTAGGATCGTCGTTGAGATGTTGGTCTATTCCCTTGAATTGTTGTAGAAACGTTGGCCTTCGATTTGGATCTAGTTTGAATGTTTAAGCTTCAATTGGAGGCGGCGACCATGGTTCAAGAGGAGACTTAGCAGCATAATGGTGTTAGAAAGATTTGTTGTGGATTAGCCTAGGTCTTAGGGTGTTTTTATAGTTGCAACAACTAGTTTAGGCCATAGGATAAACCCTAGAATCGATCTGAACCGCCAAAAATCGTCACAGGCCCTCAAACAAGCCAATAGGGTCAAGCAGGAGCAACCAGGCCCAAACCAGGTTCGGGGACCAGGTCGACACCCAAGTCGACTGCGCAGTCGACCTGGTCCTGGGGGTGTCGATTGCCCAGTCGCTCCCCAGTCGACCTGGGGTGCTGGGCGGGAAATTTCCCGTCCAGTCTGTCTGGGTTTTGAAATTCGAATTTGAACTCGAATTCGAACTGTTTTGAACTCTGAAAATTTCTGAAACTTTGGGGAGCCATAACTTGGTCATACGGACTCCGATTTTCGAAAACTCGGACTCGATTTCATGCAGAATTCCAAAACGGACACAATGGCGTAACCCGTTTCCCTTGGTTCTTAATTTAAAATTTAATTCTGCCTAGATTTATGGTTATAACACGTTATCAAAATACGGGTTGTTACAAGAAACTCATGGATATGGACTTGGTTCACAATGGAGGAAAGAATAGAAAAATCTAAGGCAACAGGAAGTGTCGTTATTATGGTATAATGGGTCATATTATTAAGGACAAGGGCAAGAAGTAAGGATAGGATTTCCAAGAGGGCAAGTGCATGCTCTCACCGCCAGCGTACCTGAGAGAGAGGTAGTAAAGTTTCTATTGAAAAAGTCTAGTTTTTCTTTTTGATCATCCTGTTAGTACTTTTTTTATTTTAGCGCTTCACATTCGTTTATATCTGCTTCCATAATTGAGTCTCTGCACCTTAGTGCTTGTATAGTAGAAGATCCCATTATTATCTCAAGTCAAATTGGTGGTTCGGCTAATTTATCTTTGGTTTGTAAGGATTTGAGAATAGCTATATTAAGTATTGAGTCTAAGTGTAATGCTTATGCTTTTGGTTTCATGGGCTATGGGTTGATTCTTGGCATGGGTTGGTTAGCTAGTAATTGTGAAAGGAGGGCAGTTAGACTTTCGACTTGCCTCGGGAATACCCTCGAGATTTCGTGCGATCCTAATGGATCAGTTTGTCTTAGCTACCTAGAATCACTTGATGCATCTATCGATGATTTGCGATCCGTTGGTGTAGTCCATGAGTACGCAAATGTTTTTGAATAGGCTAGGGTTTTATCCCCTAAAACGCGAGATAGACTTCCGCATATATCTGGTTGACAATGCAAAGCTAGTTGCATTAGCTGTACGACACATGAATCCAAGGGAAAGGAAGGGCTCAGTAAACAAGTAAAGGAGTTACTTGAAAAAGGGTTCATAAGGCGAAGTATTTCTGAATGGTGTGCTCTAGTTGATTTTGTTACAAAGGCAGATGGTTCACTTCGCTTGTGCATAGATGAAATTTTGGAATGAGGAAGAACATATTTTGCATCTAAGGGAAGTCTCGGATACCCTCCAAGCGCATTAACTTAAGGCGAAGTTCTCCAAAAATGCCATTTTTGGAGAGAAGAAAGGTTTCTTGGACATGTGGTGTCCAAAGAAGGGATAGCAATAGATCCCACAAAAGTAGTTGTGGTGCAAGACTGGAAGGTCCCAAGGAATGCAATAGAAGTAAGAAGCTTTCTTGGATTAGCGAGGCTAATATAGGAAGTTCATTAAGGACTTTGCGAAGGTATTAGCCCCACTTACAAGATTGACGAAGAAGAATCTAACCATTGCTCAGGATATTGGTTGTGATATCGCTTTCCAACAATCAAAGAGGGCTCTTACATCGGCCCTAGTTTTGACCTTTACCTCACGGTAATAAAAGGCTTACAGTATACATGGATGCATGCGGCACGGGACTAGGCGCCATTTGTAAGGGTAAGGTCATAGCGGATGCCTTAAGGAGAAAAAGGTTAACTTCAAGTCCTCTTCATGTGAAAAGGAAAAGTTCAGAATACATATCAAACCTTGATTTTAAAACCTTCGGTTAAGTTAGTAGTCGGCATCGCTAGGAGTAAGACCTACACTTTTGAATTAAACAGGGACTTCACAAAGAAAAGACTCTCGGAAAGCTGACGCAATGGATAAATTAAGTAGAGAAGAGACCTCTAGTCACCTTAATAAATAAGCTTGCAAGAAGCCATGAGTACGTAGTTATGTTTGAGCACCGCTTATCATCCTCTGACAGAAAGGGTGAATAGGATTTTGGATGACCTTTTGAGGAAATGTTAGCATGACATGGCAGAAGTTGTAGCGCCAAGTATACTAGAAGAAGAAAAGGTGAAACGAGAGGCGACAGTGAAATGAGTTCCAATGCATATTCTGGAAACAGAAATTAAAAAGCTACGCAATCGTGAAGTTAAGACAGTCAGAGCAATATGGAGTGAAGCTCAAGAAAATGCGACTTAGAAGACTGAAGACTAGATACGCGCATCATACCCTTTTTGAGGGTATATCCTTGATCTCTCTTTTTTTGTAAAGTTTATTTGCTAGTCTTTATCTTTTAAGTATATCCTCTCGGTCCAATCCTCGATCCTTTGGTAGAAACTAATGGATGTAAACAAGTATTTGAAACATGTTATGATTGATGGTTGCAAGTGGTTGCTCGTGGATGCATATACACACACACACTCGGTACTAGATCGGCTACTTCACTTTCATATTGCATATGCATATATGTGTATATATATGGATTAAAACTTGATGTGTTATCATATGGATGTTGCATTTGTATGAATGATTGAGCACTCATGTAGAAGTTATAAAGTACGATTAGGAATAATTTCATACATGATGGACTCATAGCACTGACATAATTTGCATTAAGGAGGTCAACATAATCAGTAGACCGCCTGATTTTGCATTAGATAAGGGCATGTACACACACTATGCATATGATCATGAAAGCATTAGAAATCTTTTTAAGGATAATGGATGCCTATGACTGATGGTTGAGTAGATGGATGTTGAATGTTAGGATACATTCTGCTTAACTTAGAGATTTCGGGGACGAAATCCTTTAAAGGAGGGGAAAATGTAACACCCCGTATTTTCGGTGAATGTTAAAGTAACAAATTAAAGAATAATTAATCTTTAAAAGAAGAATTAAGCGAAACGCGTTGCGCCATTGCATTCATCTCGGAATTCTACTTGAGATAGAGTCCGAGTTTGCATAAAACGGATATAGTACGAAGAAGTTATGGAGGTTAGAAGATTTCAGTTTAAACTAGAATTAAAATAAAATATTCAAATCAGCAAAGGCAGGAGGAGGAAACGCGGAACCGACCACGTTTGGGGTGCTGACCCGAGACCCACTGGTGTCGGCCCTCCCTCCCCCCCATAGGAGTCGACCCCATTAGCCAAATCTGGTCAATGACGAATTTTGACAACCCTATGCTGATGTGGCCTTCTCTGATTGGCCAATGACTGATTTCTGAGGTATTAGGGCATATGTCTCATGCTATGGTTGGCTGGATGACACATCTCTTTGGTTTGATGGCTCTGATTTCTCCTAGACTAATCTAAAGGCTAGAATTAATCCTAGAATCTATATAATCAACTCAACCCTAAACCTAAAACACATAAACACATTCTATGAAGTCGTCATGCTCTCTCTCTCTGAACTAGCGTAGCCTCTATCTTCTTAAAACTAGAATATCTTCTTCAACTAGAAATCAATTAGAAGAACATCAATAGTCTACATCAAAGGAATAGCTTAACAAATTCAGAAATCAGATTCTAGAATACAAGAACTATTCTTTTTCTGTAAGTTCAGTTATATTTCAGATTTAAATATATAAAAGTCATGACTTGAAATAAATCGAATCTAGAATTGTGCCTAATTGTGATTCTGATTCATGTTTATCCTTATGACAAATCTGAAATTAACTGTGCCTATGAGTCTATTGTGATTTGTACAATTGAACCTATCATATTGTATATTAATTTGGTGATGCTTATATGTTTAGATCTACATGCTTGCTTTTATGTTATGTTATGTACATGTTCATAAACTAAGTCATATTCATATATGCTTATATGTTTAGATCTACATGCTTGCTTTTATGTTATGTTATGTTATGTACATGTTCCTAAACTAAGTCATATTCATATATGCTTATATGTCTAGATCTGCACACTTGCTTTTATGTTATGTTATGTACTTGTTCATAAACTAAGTCATATTCATATATGCTTATATGTTTAGATCTACACGCTTGCTTTTATGTTATGTTATGTACATGTTCATAAACTAAGTCATGTTCATATATGCTTACATGTCTAGATCCAAGTTAATGCATATGTTTAAGATCTATGTAAATTCCTATTCGTATGCTTAAGATCATTGTTAATTGGATATAACTCAAGTACAAGTTCACATTGATATACTTGATTAATTTTGTATTGTTCATGAAAAATTTGTACTACACATGCTTAGTTAGATTCATGTTATTTCGTGCTATTGGAATGCTACATGTTCCTTTCTTTTCCCTTTTGTTTATGAGTTAGGCTAATTTGTGAGCCTAACGTTCTATGTAAATAATGCGAATGAATAACGGGGGGAAACGTTGGGGTAAAACATTAAATTTACATGCTAATGACATAGATTGGCTCATAATCATGTAAATGATTAATATCATGAAATGGTATAATTTGTATACCATTAATTATGAACATAATTTAAATAGTAAATGTGACATGATAACACTTGTGGATAATTTACATATAAACTTGACATAAATGACGAATATGTTAATTAAATAAAGGATGAGCATCCCTAACCCAAGGTTAGATTGAGTTGTGGTGCAAAACTGCCCGGAACCACCCGGCACGTCCAGTAACCGCAACAACACCTATCTAATGTGAGAGTGTAACACCCTGAATTTTCTGTTAACAGTAAATTAACAAATTAAAGTATAATCAATTCTAAATGAAAGAATTAAGGGAAATGGGTTACGCCATTGCGCTCGTCTCGGAATTCTGCCTAAGATAGAGTCCGAGTTTGCATGAATCAGACTCCGTATGAAGGAGTTATGACCTCCGGAAGTTTCAGAATTCAATTCAAAATTCAAACAGTTCAAATTCAGTTCGAAATTCGAAAAACAGACCCAAACTGGTCTAGGCGGGAAAATTCCCGCCCGGGCACCAGGTCGAACTGGGGGTCGACCTGGGTAACCAGGTCGACCATAAGGTCGACCTGGGGATCGACCTGGTTTGGCCCTGGCTGGCCTGGTTGGTTTCTGGTCGAATTTCTGAGCTTGGCTGTGTCACTAGGGCTGATTTGTCACTTTCTAATTGGCTTCTCTTGGTGTGTATGGTCTAGATTCACTCTATGATCATCTGACGGCGCAAATCAATCTGAAATTCTATAAATACAACTCAACACTCAACCTAAATTCACACAAATAATATAGAACTAGAGCCGTCATGCTGCTGGGTGGAAACTAAGAGTAGCCGACAGTTAGAGAAAGCTTAGAGACGAGCAAAACTAAAGTAAAACAAGAATCAAACAATGTTTTTCTACCCAAAGGAAAGCATTTCAAATTCAAAACTCAGAAATCAGAAAACAAGACCATCATTTGTTGTAAGTATAGTTATTTTTCCGATGTGAATAAAATTAAGACTTGATTCGATGTAAAATGGAAATGGAATTGTGCTATTGTATAGCGACGATGTGAATTCATATCTATGTATTGAAATGATTGTGCTGTGAATGGTATTGGGATGTTTGTGGTATAGTTGAGTTGATATTGATCCTATTGTACATTTTAGAATGAAAACGACATCACATGCAAGTTGTACAGTTCTTGTTGTAATCTACACCTATATGTTTATGTGATTATATATGTTGTATGTGTTATGACTAAGCTAAGATCTCATGTGTATACTTTATGCTAAAACCTCTATGCCTAAATGATTAAGTTCATATACATGTTCCTATGTTTATACAAAAGTTGCAAAGTTCACAATTGGATCCATGCCAAGATCCATTTTAATACAAGTTTCATGTTATAGTAGTAAACATGACTGGATCTAGTTCACACATGCCATGAAATTATACATACTTTATGACATGTTATATTCTTGTCATATGCTAGTGATGCTCGATGTTATGCCTAGATCTAAACAAGTTTAGGCTTGTGTTGTCTAAATCATATGTTAATTCATGTGACTTTATTTGGTTAGACCCCTATTTCAATGCAAGTTCACATGTATGTAAGTTGATTTAGCCTATGTTGCAAATTCACATATATGTATGTTGATTTAGTCTACGTTGCAAGTTCACAACTATAATATTCGTGTTGACTATTTTGCAAGTTCACACCTATGATGTTCATATTGACTATGTCGATAATGCCAAGTTTAAACCTATGTCATGTTTATGAATTTCTTTATGCCAATTTTTTATATGCTAAATTAGGCTAAGTTATTAGCCTAATATTATACGTTAAAAATCATGCGGACGAAAAATTAGGCTAAGATTGTTAGCCTAAATATTTAGATGGGGTAACGTTGGGATAAATTGGTAATTATAGGAAACTTGACATAAATTGGTGAAAAAAAATTGAAATTGGCATGTTTGTCACATGCCAAAATTGGTGGCGCTTGAATGGTATAAATTCTTATACCAAAAATGTTAAACTTGGAAAGTGGGCCAAAACATTTAATTGTTAGCAAATTTACATATAACAAGTAATAGAGACAAATATGTAAATTTAGAAAATACGAGTATGCTTAACACGAGGTTGGATTGTATTGTGATGTAAACCTGCCCGGACCGCCCGACTGTCCAGTAGTCACAACAATACCTATCCAATGTGGGTGTTTAAGCATTGAGCCCAATAAGGACTCGAGGTTAGACTGAGTTACGGTGTAAACCTGCCCGGAACCGACCGGCACATCCAGTAACCGTAACAATACCTGTCTAATGTGAGTGGTCAGTGCTTTAAAAACAAAAGCTAAGGACAGACAAGTCAGGATGGTAGGGTTAAGTTAACTAAAACACTTAACCAATTCAACATGTTAATTAAACTGATGGGTGGGGTTAGGTAAATACAGACACTTAACCACTTAACATGTTTGACTAGAAAATCCTAGTAACGGAGACCCATTTCAGCAGTAACCCAATTAGGTATTATGATACCCTAAAACTAGGCAGGGTGGGGCATAATTACTGGGCTGATTGTAAGCGGTCAAAAGCGACGGCGGTGGGTGCAACAGTGTGGGTTCTAACGGAGTGCGGGCGTGCACACACTTCGGAGCAGACAAATAGGGCATTAGGGGCACCAGTAGTGTAACCTATGCATTCTAGAGTTGTGTCGGGCCACCACCATGGGACTTGATACTCCCCATGGTGGGACCAGCATAGGTATCTACAATTTTCGGGGCCGTAAGACACAGATGATTATGTGAGTAGGAGCCGATCTTTAGATAAAGGGGATCACTTCACCCTGGTCATGGGGTGCCAGTTGAGGAAATGCAAGTAGGTGCAGAGATTTAGTGTGGGGTGCGATAGTATATTCGATTCAAACTGCTTTATCTTAGTTTATGATACTTTCCTATTTCCAGTTTATACCTATCATGCCCTTTTTCTTATTCTCATACTGAAGAGTCACTAGACTTACCAGACTTTATGTCTGACCCTATTTTCTTTCGTCTTCTTTTCTTCTGTTCCCCCCTAGGTCCACAGGGAGGAAACAACCCAGCTTAGTCAGACTCTTTGCAAGCTTCAAGATAGTGGATGTACGATTTGGACTCTCTTTCCTTAGCTATGGTTGTTACACATTCTAGGGGGATTTATGAAGGTTTAATTATGTTTTATGCTTCTTTATTTAATAACTAAGACAGAAATGATGATGTAATGTTTTGGAAGTTATTGTGTGACAGTTATGGAAATGTTTTGTATGAACACGTATTTATGAAATAAAAAGTCTGTTTGTTTTCCGCTGCATATATATATGTGTTTATATCTGTCTTATGTTTTATCTATGACTTTTACTTACAAACTTCCTCCAAAGTTAAGGCAGTTCCTTTGTGAGTGACCTTAATGGAGGTGGGGTGTTTCACTTGGTATCAGAGTACAGATTTACCAGACTAGATAAAAGATTTTGAAACTATTTTCAAAAAGAAGTTTAAAGAAGCATTTTTTTAAAGAAAAGCGTTGTTTTTTTGAAAGGCATAATACCCCAAAGCCATATGCACTATCTCTCTATCCTTTTGTCTTGAATACTTTCCTTTTTGTTCCAGCATGTCTGGAGATCTTATCCTTCCAGAAGTAGTACCGATCCCTAGCTGGTTCCGAAGGTACCTAGAGGCTAGGGCCAATGGTGCGGGCCCAGCAGACATTCCTCCTCCCACAGTGGCAGCGGTTCCTCCTCCTCCTCCCCATGGAAATACTTTCGCTAAGGCGTGTAGAGACTTCAAGGCTATGGGTAGAAAGGACTTTTATGGAACTGAATCATTGGTGGCGGCAAGGAACTAGCTGAAGGAGACCGAAGATTTGTTCGTCATCTTCGAAGTTGACGATAGGCAAAAGATACAACTAGCAGTTTGGTTTCTTAAAGATGAAGCTTCCTATTGGTGGGAAGCTACCCATGCTGATAGGCCAGTGGAAACTCGGGAAGATTTCAGGATGAGGTTTGCAATGAAGTTCCTCTCCCAAGCTGAAAGAAGCCTGCAGATGGAGAAGTTCCTAACTCTTAAACAAGGAAATATGACAATCAAGGAGTACGTCAATTAGTTTAATCAGCTGGCTAGATTTGGGCTGGATTTAGTAAACACCCAACACAAGAAGGCCCTTCGCTTCGTCAAAGTTCTGAATGAGCCTCTACACAGCCTTGCTATGACCCATATACCCATGGGAGTGACCTATGAAAGCTTGGTGGACATGGCGCTGCTACACGAGGAAGATAAAGGCAAGAAAGAGGCAAAGGTGGAAGTGCCTCAAGAAAAGAAAGAGGGTTTACAGGCTAAGAAAACAGACTTCAAGAAAGGCGGGAAGAACAACAAATCTCGTGAAAAGAGTAAGTGCAATTTATGTGGCATTGTTGGACATATAGCGAAAGACTGCAGGAAGAAGAAGGCAAAGATGAATGGTGGTTGTTTCCATTATGGAGAGACTGGACACTTGGCTAAGGACTACCCAAAGAAGCGGGGGCAGGGACAGAGGACAGGATCCACCTCAGGGGGACAGGTTCACACGCTGGTTGCACCTCCACAGGAACGAGGTATAAATATTTCTGTAGAAAGCTTAGTTTATCTCTATGATCATCCAGTTTGCACTCTGTTTGATACTGATGTATCACACTCCTTTATTTCATCTACTTTAGTAGAATCTCTGCGCCTAGACACTATATGGTAGAAGATTCCTTGGTTGTTTCAAATCCAATTGGGGGCTCGGCTTATTTGTCGATGGTTTGCTTGGATTTGAAAATCTCTATTCTAAGTGTTGAATTTAGATGTAGCGCCTTTGTTTTGGGCTTCTCAGGATATGGACTGATCTTAGGCATGGACTGGTTATCCAGTAATGGTGCCATTCTTGATTGTGAAAAAAGAGTGGTTAGACTCTTGACTCAGCTCGGTAACACTCTAGAAATTTTTTGTAATCCCTTGAATGCTGTTATGCTTAGTTATCTAGAGTTGCTTGACGCTTCTGTTGAGAATTTGCAGTCGGTTAGACTGGTCTAGGAATATCCGGATATCTTTGAAGAGGTGAATGACTTACCTCCGAAGCAGGAAATAGACTTCCGTATATATCTTGTTGATAATGCAAAGCCCGTCGCTCTGCCTGTTAGACACATGGCTCCAAAGGAGAGAAAGGAGCTCAGTAAGCAAGTTAATAAGCTTCTTGAGAAGGGGTTTATAAGGCGGAGTATCTCGGAATGGGGTGCTCCAGTGGTGTTCGCCACCAAAGCAGATGGCTCACTGCGTCTTTGTGCGGACTATAGGGAGCTAAACAAGCGGACTAAAAAGAATAGACACCCGCTTCCCAGAATAGATGATTTGTTTGATCAACTTGTAGGTGCGCCGGTCTTCTCCCAACTTGATCTGGCTACTGGGTTCCATCAGCTAAAGGTAGCTGAAGATAGCATTGATAAAACAGCGTTCAGAACCCCAGATGGTTTCTACGAGTGGCTTGTCATGCCTTTCGGCTTGACAAACGCACCTGCTTATTTCGTAGCCTAATGAGCAGGGTGTTCAAAGAATTCCTAAATAAGTTCGTGGTGGTCTTCGTAGACGATATTTTGATCTTCTCAAAGAATGAGGAAGAACATGCTCAGCATCTAAAGGAAATCATGGAAACTCTTCGAGTTCATCAGCTAAAAGCCAAATTCTCCAAGTGCCACTTTTGGAGAGAAGAAGTAAGATTTCTTGGACATATAGTGTCCAAAGAGGGGTTAGCTGTAGACCCCGCGAAAGTAGTGGCAGTGCAAGATTGGAAGACACCAAGAAATGCAACCAAAGTCCGAAGCTTTCTTGGGCTAGCCGGTTTTTAACGAAAGTTTATTAGAGATTTTGCAAAAATCTCAGCTCCACTCAAAAGGCTAACAAAGAAGAATCTATCATTCGCTTGGGATTTGGAATGTGATATTGCTTTGCAATGCCTAAAATGGGCTCTTACAACAGCCCCAGCTCTAACTTTGCCGGATGGAAGCAAGATGTTCACAGTATACACGGATGCTTGTGGTACGGGGCTAGGCGCTGTTCTGATGCAAGAAGGGAGGGTAATAGCTCATGGTGGAAGACAATTGAAAGTTCATGAAAAGAACTACCCAACCCACGATCTTGAGTTGGCCGCCATCGTCTTTGCGTTTAAGTCTTGGCGCCATTTTCTCCTAGGTGAGAAGTTCGAATTATATACTGACCATAGATCGTTGAAGTATCTTTTCTCACAGAAAGATCTTAACTTGAGGCAGCAAAGGTGGATGGAGTTTCCTGCTTCGTATGATTTTGAGATTTCCTATACTCCTGGCAAAGGCAACGTAGTAGAAGACGCGTTGAGCAGATAGAAGCTGACCCTAAGCCCTCTCTTTGTAGAAAGGCAAAGCTTGGAGTATATAGCCAGTTTTGACTTTAGGCCCTCCTTTGATTTTATACCTGGTTTATTGGCATCCCTAGAAGTACGGCCCACTCTTTTAGACTCAATAGGGGCCACACAACGCGAAGACCCTCAGCTTGTTAATGTTATTGATAAACTAATTAGGGGTGAAACTTCCAGTCACCTTAATAGGTACTCCATCGATGATAATAGATGGGTGAGACGGGATGGAAGACTTTGCGTCCCACAAGCAAGAGATTTAGTAAAGATTGTTCTCGAGGAAGCACATCATTCCAAGATGACAATACACCCAGGTGGGGACAAGATGTACAAGGATGTAAAGAGAGTTTTCTATTGGAGCGGCATAAAGAAGGACGTGGCAGATTTCGTTTCTAAGTGCGTGACATGCCAACAGGTCAAGGCGGAACAAAAGAAGCCTGGAGGACTGCTTCATCCTCTAGAAGTCCCGCAATAGAAGTGGGATAGCATTTCAATGGACTTCATTGATGGGTTGCCTAGGTCAAGAAGAGGCAATACTAGCATTTGGGTAACAGTGGAGAAGCTTACTAAAAGCGCCCACTTTATACCTATCAAGAGTAGAAGGACTGCCTCGTCTCTAGCTTCTCTTTATCCCAAGGAAATAGTTCGACTGCATGGAATATCCTCCAGCATAGTAAGTGACAGAGATCCCATCTTTATGAGCGAGTTTTGGCGGAGTCTGCAAGAAGCTGTAGGCACACAGTTATGCTTGAGCACGGCCTATCACCCCCAAACTGATGGTCAGATGGAAAGGGTGAATAGAGTACTAGAAGATCTTCTGAGACTTGCGTTCTTGACTTTGGAGGGACATGGGAGGATCATCTTCCTTTAGTGGAATTCGCCTACAACAACAGCTACCAAGCCGCCATCGGCATGGCGCCCTTCGAAGCTCTATATGGAAGACCGTGCCGATCACCAATTTGTTGGTGGGAGTTTACAGACAAGCTTATACTTGGGCCAGACATGATTAGAGAGACTTCAGAAAAAGTGGACCTGATACGAAGGAGAATGAAGACTGCCCAAGATAGATAGAAATCCTACGTAGACAAAAGAAGGACCGACCTTGAGTTTGAGGTTGGGGACAGGGTTTTCCTTAAGGTATCTCATTTATGGAACGTCGTTCTCTTTGGATCCGCAGGAAAACTAGCACCAAGATTTGTAGGACCATTCCCTATCATCGGGAAGATTGGGAAGATGGCTTATAGAGTAGAGCTGCCCGAAAGGTTGGCCGGAAATCGCAACGTCTTTCACATTTCTCATCTCCGAAAATGTGTACATGAATCTGCGGAAGTGGTGGAGCCAATCATTCTAGAAGAAGCCGAAGTGGAACGCGAAGCAACTGTGAGGAGAGTTCCAACTCGAATCGTAGGAACTGAAATCAAAAAGCTACACAACCACGAAATCAAGCTCGTTAAAGTTCAGTGAAGCGACGCCGAGGAAGGCGCAACTTGGGAAACTGAGGACAAAATACGCACGGCCTACCCTTTTCTTTTTGAGGGTACATCTTTGATATCTCTTTTTCCTTAAGTTGTGCTTGTATCTATCTTTTTAGGTATATCTCCTCGATATTATCCTTTATCCTTAGGTAGAAACCCCTTTGGATGTAAACATATATTTGAAACATGTTATGGTTGATGGCTGCAAGTGGTTGCTAGTGGTTGCTCATGGATGCACATACACACACAACCTAGGTTTTAGATCGGCTCAGTCACTTCATAATACATATGCATATATGTATTCATATTTGTATGTGGTTGAAACTTGATATGTGGTCATATGGATCTCGCATTTGTATGGATGGTTGCGCACTCATGTAGAATTATGAGTAGGGAAGAATTTGCATACATAATGGATTCATGACACTTACATTATTCGCATTAAGGAGGTCAACTGAATCAGCAGACCGCCTGATTTTGCATTAGATATGGACATGTACACACACTATGCATATGATCATGAAGCATTAGAAGTCTTTTAAGGATAATGGACGCCTTTGTTTGTTGGTTGAGTAGATGGACGATTGGACGTTAGGATTTACGTTCTCCTAGACTTGAAGATTTCGGGGACGAAATCCATTAAGGAGGGGAGAATGTAACACCCCGAGTTTTCTGTTAACAGTAAATTAACAAATTAAAGTATAATTAATTCTAAATGAAAGAATTAAGGGAAACGGGTTAGGCCATTGCGCTCGTCTCAGAATTTTGCCTATGATAGAATCCGAGTTTGCGTGAATCGGACTCCGTATGAAGGAGTTATGACCCCCGGAAGTTTCAGAATTCAATTTAAAATTCAAACAGTTCAAATTCAGTTCGAAATTCGAAAAACAGACCCAAACTGGGCTGGGCGGGAATATTCCCGCCCAGGCACTAGGTCGACCTGGGGGTCGACCTACCCAGTCGACCTGGTTTGGCCCTGGTTGGCCTGGTCGGTTTTTGGTCGAATTTCTGAGCTTGGCTGTGTCACTAGGGTTGATTTGTCACTTTCTGATTGGCTTCTCTTGGTGTGTATGGACTGGATTCACTCTATGATCATCTGAAGACTCAAATCAATCTGAAATTCTATAAATACAACTGAACACTCTACCTAAATTCACACAAATAATATAGAACTAGAGCCGTCATGCTGCTGGGAGGAAACTAAGAGTAGCCGTTAGTTAGAGAAAGCTTAGAGATGAGCAAAACTAAAGTAAAACAAGAATCAAACAACGTTTGTCTACCCAAAGGAAAGCATTGCAAATTCAGAATTCAGAAATCAGAAAACAAGACCATCATTTGTTGTAAGTATAGTGATTTTTCCGATGTGAATAAAATTAAGACTTGATTCGATGTAAAATGTAAATGGAATTGTGCTATTGTATAGCGACGATGTGAATTCATATCTATGTATTGAAATGATTGTGTTGTGAATGGTATTGGGATGTTTGTTGTATAGTTGAGTCAATATTGATCCTATTGTACATTTTAGAATGAAAACGACATCACATGCAAGTTGTATAGTTCATGTTGTAATCTACACCTATATGTTTATGTGATTATATAGGTTGTATGTGTTATGACTAAGCTAAGATCTCATGTATATACTTTATGCTAAAACCTCTATGCCTAAATGATTAAGTTCATATACATGCTCATATGTTTATACAAAAGTTGCAAAGTTCACAATTGGATCCATGCCAAGATCCATTTTAATACAAGTTTCATGTTATAGTAATAAACATGATTTGATCTAGTTCACACATGCGATGAAATTATACATACTTTATGGACATGTTATATTCTTTTCATATGCTAGTGATGCTCGATATTATGCCTAGATCTAAATGTGTTTAGGCTTATGTTGTCTAAATCATATGTTAATTCATGTGACCTTATTTGGTTAGACCCCTATTTCAATGCAAGTTCACATGTATGTAAGTTGATTTAGCCTATGTTGCAAATTCACATATATGTATGTTGATTTAGTCTACGTTGCAAGTTCACAACTATAATATTCGTGTTGACTATTTTGCAAGTTCACACCTATGATGTTCATATTGACTATGTCGATAATGCCAAGTTTACACCTATGTCATGTTTATGAATTTCTTTATGCCAATTTTGTGTACGCTAAATTAGGCTAAGTTTTTAGCCTAATATTATATGTTAAAAATCATGCAGACGAAAAATTGGCTAAGATTGTTAGCCTAAATATTTAGATGGGGTAACGTTGGGATAAATTGGTAATTATAGGAAACTTGACATAAATTGGTGAAAATATATGAAATTGGCATGTTTGTCACATGCCAAAATTGGTGGCACTTGAATGGTATAAATTCTTATACCAAAAATGTTAAACTTGGAAAGTGGGTCATAACATTTAATTGTTAGCAAATTTACATATAACAAGTAATAGAGACAAATATTTAAATTTAGAAAATACGAGTATGCTTAACACGAGGTTGGATAGAGTTGTGATGTAAACCTGCCCGGACCCGCCCGACTATCCAGTATTCACAGCAATACCTATCCAATGTGGATGGTTAAGCATTGAGCCCAATAAGGACCCGAGGTTAGACTGAGTTACGGTGTAAACCTGCCCGGTACCGACCGACACATGCAGTAACTGTAACAATACCTGTCTAATGTGAGTGGTCGGTGCTTTAAAAAAAAGCTAAGGATAGAGAAGTCAGGATGGTAGGGTTAAGTTAACTAAAACACTTAACCAATTCAACATGTTAATTAAACTAATGGGTGGGGTTAGGTAAATACAGACACTTAACCACTTAACATTTTTGACTAGAATAACCTAGTAACGGAGAACCAATTCAGCAGTAACCCAATTAGGTATCATGGTACCCTGAAACTAGGTAGGGTGGGGAACGATTACTGGGCTGATTGTAAGCGGTCAAAAGCGATGGCGGTGGGTGCAACAGTGTGGGTTCTAATGGAGTGCGGGTGTGCACACACTTCGGAGCAGACAAACAGGGCACAGGGGGCACCGGTAGTATATATGCATTCTAGAGTTGTGTCGGGCCGCCACCTTGGGACTTGATACACCCCATGGTGGGACCAGCATAGGTATCTACAATCTTTGGGGGCTGTAAGACACAGATGATTATGCGAGTAGGAGCCGATCTTTAGAAAAAGGGGATCACTTCACCCCGGCCATGGGGTGCCAGTTGAGGCAATGCAAGTAGGTGTAGAGATTTAGTGTGGGGTGCGATAGAATATTCGATTCGAACTGCTTTATCTTAGTTTATGATACTTTCCTATTTCCAGTTTATACCTATCATGCCCTTTTTCTTATTCTCATACTGAAGGGTCACTAGACTTACCAGGCTTTATGTCTGACAGTATTTTCTTTCATCTTCTTTTCTTATGCCCCCCCTCCAGGTCCACAGGGAGGAAACAACCCAGCTTAGTCAGACTCTTTGCAAGCTTTAAGATAGTAGATGTACGGTTTGAACTCTCTTTCCTTGGCTATGGTTGTTGGACACATTCTATAGGGATTTATGCAGTTTTAATTATGTTTTACGATTCTTTATTTAATAACCAAGACAGAAATGTTGATGTAATGTTTTGGAAGTTATTATGTGATAGTTATGGAAATGTTTTGTATGAACACATATTGATGAAATAAAAAGTCTGTTTGTTTTCCGCTGCTTATATATGTGTTTATATCTGTCTTTTGTTTTATCTATGACTTTTACTTACAAACCTCCACCAAAGTTAAGGTATTCCCTTTGTGAGTGACCTAAATGGAGGTGGGGTGTTTCAGAGAGGTTAGTGCATCATGCCCAAGAAAAACCCGAGGTTAGTTTAAGTTGTGGTGTAAAACTGCCCTGAACCGCCCAGCACATCCAGTAACCGCAACAACACAGATCTAATGTGAGAGGTTGGTGCATTAATAAATCAATTAATGCTAATGAATAGGACATGTTAAGAATGGTAGGGTTAAGTTAACTAAGGCAACACTTAACCAATACAACATGTTAATTAAACAAATGGTGGGGTTAAGTAAACTAAGGCAACACTTAACCGATATAACATGATGTATGGTAGGGTTAAGTAACACAAGAAGGAAACACTTAACCGATATATAATATGATGTATGGTAGGGTTAAGTAACACAAGAAGGAAACAATTAACCAATATATAACATGATGTATGGTAGGGTTAAGTAACACAAGAAGGAAACACTTAACCAATATATATAACATGATGTATGATAGGGTTAAGTAACATAAGAGGGCAACACTTAACCAATATAACATGATGAACGAGTGGGGTTAAGTTAATAGAAAATACTTAAAACAATACAGCATGATGTATGGGTGGATTAAGTTTACATGAATGGACAACACTTAACCAATATTACGTGAACGAAGTGGATAGGATTAAGGCAAGCTTAACCAAAAATACGTATTGACTTGATCAGTGGGAGGTTTAAGTACATCACTTGTAGGTGGGTAAAATTAGTATATATAGGCCCACAAACTTAACCGTTAAATAAACATGCTTGAATCGATGGGAGGGTTAAGTACATCTCGTGTAGGTGGGTAATATTAGTATATATAGGCCCACAAACTTAACCGTTAAATAAAAATTATGAATTTGACTTAGAAAGAAAGTGGGCCATAACAATAAATTGTTGACAAATTTACATATAAGCATAAAAGGATAAAAATATAAATTCAGAAAAGACGAATATGCCTAACCCGAGGTTAGATTGAGTTGTGGTGTAAAACTGCCCGGAACCGACCGGCACATCCAGTGACCACAACAATACCTATCTAATGTGAGTGGTTAGTACATTGAGCCCAAAAAGGACCCGAGGTTAGACTGAGTTGTTGTGTAAAACTACCCGGAACCGACCGACACATCCAGTGACCACAACAATACCTGTCTAATGTGAGTGGTTGGTGCTCTAATAAAATCTAAGTCTAGAGTGGTAGGGTTAAGTCAATTTAGGAAACACTTAACCAATTCAACATGTTAGCTAAACTGATGGGTGAGGATTAGGTGAATTTGGACACTTAACCAATTTAACATGTTGGTTGAAAAAACCCTAGTAATGGGGACCAATTTCAGCAGTAACCCACGTAGATGTGTCATGGGACCCTAAACTAGGCAGGGTGGGGCACGATTACTGGACAGATTATAAGCGGTCAAAAACATCGGTGGTGGTGCATCAGTATAGGTTCCGACGGAGTATCGGGCGTGCACATACTCCGGAGTGGAAAAAGCAGGCACTGGGCATCAGTAGTCATACATTGTGCATTTTGAATCATGTCGGGTTGCCACCATAGGATTTGATACACCCCATGGTGGGAGCAGCACAGGTATCTACAGTCAAGCGGGGGCCGAAGGACACATGTGATAAATGTACGCAAGTAGGAGCTGATTGATATAAGGGAATCATTTAACCATGAACACACGGTGCTAGTTGGACAAGTATAAGTAGGTGGAGAGAATTAAACATGGGTGCGATGTATATTCGGTTATTCTGCCTTATATAGTTTTATGTTAGTTTGTTGTTGTGGTACTGTCCTATTTTCAGTTTATTCCTATCATGACCCTTTTCCTTATTCACACACTGAAAACTCACTAGACTTACTCAGACTTATGTCAGACCCATTTTTCTTTCATCTTCTTTCCTTCCGCCCCCCCCTCAGGTAGCCAGGGAGGGAATAGCTCAGCTTAATTTGGACCGTTCATCTTTCCAAGCTTGAAGACTCTGTGATATGGCTTGGAACCTATTATCTTTGGCTATGGTTTTGGACACACTAGACTTAGGGATTTATGCAGTTTTACTTGTGTTATATGCTTCTTTATGTTTTAATCAAGACAGAGATTATGATGGAATGTTTTGTTAGTTATATTGAGACAATTTACTGTAATGGTTTTTGTATTGAACCCTGTATAAAATAAAAGTTAGTTTTATTTTCCACTGCTTATATTTCTGTCTTGTAAATTTTCTGTGTCTGTTACTTATAATGCTCCATCGAAGTTAAGGCACTCCCTTTGTGAGTGACCTTAACGGAGGTGGGGTGTTTCAGGTGTCGACCACGGGGTCGACCCCCAAACACCTTGGGTCGACCCCTAGGTTGACTCCTGGGTCGACCCAGCAGGTCTCGGGTCGGCCCCCAAAATGGGGTGGTTCGGCGTTTTGGCTTCTTGCTTCATCATTTTGAATTTTTTTTGAATATCTATTTATTTAATTAATTTATATATATATATATTCTTCTCTTATATGCAAACAAACTTCAAGGCTTAATAACTTCTTCTTACGATATCCGTTTTACGCTAACCAAATGTCTATCTTGACCAAAATTCCGAAATAAACGCAATGGTGCAGTCCGTTTTACTTAAATCTGAATATTAAATTAAGTTTTCCTTAATTTATCATTTTAATGTGTTGTTAAAATTTCGGGGTGTTACATTACTTCAACGTCTAGTCCCACGCAACACTGGATTGCGCAAAGCTTTATTAATATCAGAATTTAATTACAACACCCTTGATTTCACGGCTACAAGGTTAACACGATTCCACCACCCTTGATTTCACGGCTACAAGGTTAACATCGCTTCCTTTCCTTGATTTCTGAGCTACAAAGAGCATACCTTTTCCTAAACAATTCCCAAATGATTACAATAGCCCTAAAACTCTTGAATAGCACTTCCAATTAGAGAGTATTTGATAGAGACTGAGAATAGAAGAAGATTGATATAATTTATGTTGAAATCAGCAGAGTATAAGTGTAGAAATCAAGAAATTTAGTTATAATAATGATGGTAAGAGAAGGGATGAAGAAGAAGATGAAAAGTTATTTAAAAATTCAAAAATGGCCCCTTTATACAGAGTTCCAAAGGTTGCAACAGTTCTGAAATGTTTCAAATAATGAAAAGACACTTCCTTTGAAATTTGAAAATGCGACGGTTATATGTCAACATGTCCAAACTGTATGTCAACATATATATAGTTTTTTTTGAATTTTAAAACATTTTTAAAGTGTTCAAATTAATATATATATATATATATATATTCTGGAAATTCTTGAATTAAAACTAGTGTTTCAAATAATTTTATAAAGTATAAAAACAGAGTAAATTCATAATAATATATAATATAAACATATTTATAAAATTATAAAACATATATATTATAAACATATGTTTTACAAAACTTTATAAATTATATACATTTATATACAATAAGTAAAAACTTAATGATTTTGTGATGGCCCGCCCCGCACCAGCCTGCATTTCCTCCGAAGGTGCGTTGTACACATGCCCAACTAGCACGGGACGGTCGTCAGAAGAAAGGAAAGAAGAGAATTGACTAACAAGAAACCTGTAGAATGTCTCACAGCGCATGGAGTAAAATATAATAATAATAACATATTTGACATAAAACAGGTGAGACAGTGCATAAGCTGATAACTAAAATCAATATCAACATCAGAGCAGCGGAAATCCCAATACAGCTTATTACAACTTTCCAAATTTACTGTCTCTAAACAAAAGAAAGCTAAAGTAGAAAATGCACCACCAATGCCCAAGCAGTGATCTTCAACAACCCAGGGAGAATACTATATATATTTATTACGTGGAAGCCTCCTGCTCGTCTTCGGATCATCTACCCGTGCATCGCCAGATAACCTGTCTCTAGTCTGCTCGTGTGAGCACCCAGAGTAATAAGAGAAGACATAAAACTCTGGGTCAGACATAAAGCCTGGTATGAGCGATAAGCATCTAAACAGAACAATAACAGGTATACTAAACCATACCTGAACCTGGACCTGCAACCAAAGAGTTAGTACCACATACCGTACAGTACTCTAAGGTGCCATGATAAATAGTGTAAGAATACGGGGGGTGGGGTGTGCATGTCATAATGATAGCAAACAAGTCAACCATAGCAACCATCCTCACATCTCTCACTCAGTGCGTAAAACATACGATGTCCACCACTATCAATCACTAGACCCATTGAAGTAGTGACGGAGTTCAACTTGTACAACTACTGCTACTACCAAGCTTACCACATGGAGTCATGACCAAATCTTTACAAATGACCCCACTTCATTGGTCTATAGCCCTTTAGTCGTACCTAGGCCATTTCAGCCCTGAATCCGTTCACGTACTTCCCATACATAGTGATCCAAAGTCATAAACATCGACTGCTCCTTTGCACACATCCCGCAGCAAAGCCCAATCATGAAGCCCACTCATTGGTTCCCAGCTGGATCCTGAGCCAAGGATCCTCATTTGGACTTCCTTTGCATCTCAGGTTTTGATCGAATTGGTGTTGGTCTTCAAAAGAGTCATCGCATGGAATTGGACATGGATTCGATTCGGTTACATACGTATAACACGGTTCGGTTCGGTGTAATGCTTCCTAGTGCGCTCCTGGATGCGGGTCGGTTCGGTGATTCTCCCCTTCCAGACGTCGGTTCGGTTCGGATGCTCTGAAGTGGTTCGGCTCGGATGTTCCTCTGCTTGAGTTCGGTTCGGAGGTCCTTCATCCGATCCGATGCTTCAGTTTGACTTGCTCGCCTGCTCCGATCCGTCCTGCTCCCTTGCTCCGATACGGTCTGCTCCCTTACTCCGATCTGATCTACTCCCTTGTTCCGATCCGATCTGCTCCGTTGCTCCGATCCGATCTTCTGTCCAACTCCAACTCTAAGCAATGGCCTTCCTTCCTGCCAAACTTCCTTTGTGCCAGACTTAAGTTCGGGTCGGGTTCCTTGCCCAGCTCTCCTATCCGATCCGAGCCCATACCCGATCCGATCCGAAACCCTGCACAACTTTCTGCAACTTTTCCAGCAACTTGTTTACACCATTCGACGACGTTTTCGACCAATCTAACTATCCTAATCAATCACAAATCATTCTAAACAGTCATAGAAACATAGCAAACTAACCACAAACACCAAAACAACGAATTTACGTGTCAAAATGGATCAAATATACCCAAAATCCCATTTCTCCCTTAAGCATGATTAAATAAAACTAATCATAGGGTTAACGAAACTTAATTAAATCAAACCAAATTTCTAACAGAGGCATAAAATATTATTTAAGAATTTCTAAACATTTTTCCAGAATTTATTAGTGTATAAATTCACTAATCTTCACTAATTACCCTTAATTAACTGTAATTAGTGTCAAAACTATGCAAATCACTCACCTTGGCCACAAATGAAACACCAAATCTGAAATACTCTCTGTTTGGGTCGAATTCCTATGTATAGCAGCAGCTCCAACCTTGCTCTGTTGCTATTTGGCCTTGTTTTGATGTAGTTTAGGCTTAATCTTCACTAAAAATGTGTTTTGGAGTGTTTTTAGAGGATGGAAGCGATTACTAGGGTCTCAAGAAGGTTTGTGGCGGCTCAAAACTGAAATGAAAGTGATTTCCTAACCCTAATCAGACCTCCTATGCCTCTAAACCCGAAATTCCCCTCTGGGCCTAGCTGCTAATCACCCGGTTAAGCCCAATTAAGTTGTTTTTCACCATCTGAAACTTGTTTCAGCCATATCTCCCAAACGGTGAGTCCGTTTGGCTAATGTGACCACTCTACGGAATTGTAAACCATCATCCGGAGCCAATGGAAGTGGTTTCAGGTCAAAATTCCTTTCCAGTCAAAAGTTATGGCCAAAACAGTGCCAACTAGGGGTAAAATGGTCATTTAAAAATCGGGAAAAATCTTGAATATGGGAAATGACTCCAATAGTCGTCTCCCAAAGTTACATGACCATACGACTTCATATGTGAAAGAAATAAATATTCTACGATCCTATGATGCGTAGAATACGGGTCGTTACAGATTTCAAGAAATTTTCAAAAATATTTGCTAACGAATAAATGGCAAAAGGTTTACTTGGTCAAAACAACGTTAATGGCGACATAACTGCTTCTTCCCCAATCTTCTTTTTTTCGTTCTCTCATGAATACCTCACTTTTCCCATCCGCTTCTCTTAAACCAAAATCCTCATTACCTTCTCTGCAAAAGCTATGATTTCACCATCGTGTTCTTTTACTGAGTTTTAATTTCATATCTACTTTATATCTGACCCTTTTTTCTCCAAACTTTGTTCCTGATTTCTAACACCCACACCGATTTCCAACGCCATTTTCATCCCCTACCCCTTCGCCATTTCACGCGGTGACCATCTCGTTTTCCTTTTTCCTCTAATTTGAATCAATGTATCAAGAGTTTCATGACTTCCCTTCTGTTGCTCCTATAATTTGCTTGGTCAGGTATCCAAGCGACTTTGAGTCGCATTTCCTAGTGATTTAATGTCCGACAAAGTCTGACCTGAGTCAGGAGGAGCGTGTAGGAGGTGCTTATTGGGCTCATTGGTATTTTGGTTTGGATCTGGGGTTAACGGTTTACTGATATGGGCCTACCTATGTTATTAATGAAGTCTCCTCAATCCGTGGAGTCATTGAATTTCTTGTCCCGATAGGCTTTGGAGTGGGATCTCGCGTTTCTACCAGTTGTCTAGTAGAAGCTATGCGTAAACACTAATTGAAGTAGGTAAGATGTTGGAGCAGTTTATCTAGCCTATTGACATAATGTAGTGTCAGCACATTGTCTGGGATGAGTGGTATGTGATGGGTTCCTCTTGATGAGTATATCTAGGTAGGGAATTTTTTTGTTCATCTTGGAGTGAGTGAGTTGGTGGTGCATGCAAAGGTGGTGTTTGGAAGTTATGCATGAGTCTGTTTCCTCTTTCTTGTTTAGAGAAGGTGATGTGTGTTGGATGTACATCTTTGTATATTATGATATGCACTTATGCTAGTTGTTTAATGTCATTTTGTGAGTTGTTTCATGATCAGTTGGACGGAGTTAGCATTCTAGTGAGATGTTAGGCCATTTCGCAGCACTGGGAAGCTTTTGCTCACATCGCTGCGGAGCTATGGCCATTAATCTTTCCTCTTTGTTCTATGTTCATCCACTTCTCACAGGTTATTTGCTAATATTAAGATGGCTTTGGTCAAGTGTTTTCTGTACACAAGACCTTCCACTATGCTATCTCACTTCTTTATAGAGCACCAAGCTGCCTCTCATGTCATATCTTGTTTACACAGTGTCTCCATTGCTTTCAGTTGTATCAAGCACATTGTGTACTTTGTATATTTTGTAGACATTTGTGTAGCACTACCTGTGTAGTATGTAAATGTATGTATATCTCTCCTTGCATGGAGATGTAATAATCGTAGACTAGTTAAATTGAACTAGATCCAAAACTATAAGCATGTTAGGTAGAGTGGAAGAAACGCTATAAATTTCATAAGCGGTGGACGGTCCACCTTAAAAACCGATGTAGTTGATTGTTAACTACAATCACCTGTATTATATTGCATTTTTATTATTAGTTATAATAAAAAGGTGTTTGCGGCTACCTTAAAAACCGGTCGGCTTTGCCCAAAAAAATAATAATAATTTGAAATCATTTAGAAAAGGAGTTTGAAAATATTTTTGAAATCAATTTGAAACGGAATTTAAAAGTGTTACTTGGAGTTTTACATATTATCTAGACTCTATTACTTTGATAATCTTAAGCTCTTAAAAATCTTTATATCTTGATACTCATGAGTCTTGAATTCCTTGTTATCTTGAATCTCTAAAACGGTACAGTCTTCAATATTTATTTCCTATATATATTCTTCATATCCATATATATATTCTAGATAAAGATGTTTTATAATGATATATTCTATAATCAATAACATTAATATGGTTGTTGTCATCAAAATTCCATTCTCCAACAATCTCCCCCTTTTTGATGATGACGACCTTGGTTTATAAAATATTCATACCTGATATTACCTGTTGATCTGATTTCCGGAATACTCCCCTTTTCACCATGAATTCTTCCTGACTCCCCCTTAAACTATGCTTATCTTAACTATATCCTATTTTATAATTTCTTCCCCTTTGTCACCAATTAAAACTATACTAAACTACACTAAACTATACTCCCCCTAAATCTATGCTATAAATGATCTTAAAGACTCATTATAGATATATATCTTCCCTAAGACTATAAACTAAATTTAAAAGCATATAACATTCTCTAAAGTAATCAATCAATCCAATATACAAGCAATCCAATTAGTATTTACAAGCCATCAATGTATGTATCAAACCAACCAAACAATATATTTACAAATCAAATCCAACCAATTAAATTCCAAATCAAATGAATCAAATCAAAGCATATCAAATAAAACTGATTCATATATCTCTTGGAACTTTTGCCCATCCATCTCCTCCTGAATCTATAATACTCCCTAAATCCTAATTTTCCTAAAACTCCCCCGAACTCTATGATAATACTGATATAATTCTACTAAGTGGACTTAAATAGGAGGATAATCAATACATACTAAGCAAGCAATTCAAATAAATTTACAAGCAACCCAAACAATTAACCAATTTAAGTTTTATTGTTAAAAAACATTAATCCAAATAAATTCAAACATAAAGCCAAACATGTCTTGTAATTTTTGTTTATCTTAAATTCCTATAAAGCTCCCACTTTAATATAATACTATAAGAACCATATAAAAGTAAAGTAATGAAATCTGAAAAAGATGAGTATAGTTATATTATTTAACACTACATTGCATAAGTATATTTCTAACAAACGTATCAACTGTAACAACCCGAATTATGACAGATGGATTTTTTTTTCAACATTCTAATCTATCGAAACTTGTATTGGTTTGTCTGGTATCCGGTATAAAAGACAGAGATATAAAATATATCAGAGCTCAGAAAACATCTCACAACGGAATGGATAAAATATAATGTAATCAAAATATAGCCTTACATAGATAATAATACTGCCTAACCAATGCCATAGAAATATACGCAGTCCCTTATCCTACACCAGAGCGACTTACAGATCTCCATATAACAATGCTACGTTTCGCATAGATCTGCCATGGCCATGCTATGTAAGCGTATAGACTTCCACCATCGATAGAATCAGATTCTATCACAGAGTAATGCCCTAGAGTCTACGATACACCACCCAGAGCGAATATGCATGTATCTAGACTTTTTCACATAAGTATCGTCAATCGTACTCGATGCTGTAACCTTTATGATACACCATCCGAAAGTGGTATGCATGTATTTCCACATATCTACTGTGCACAGAGTCCTGTAATAGGGCTGTATCAGAAACACAGAACTCGATCGGGAGCTTTTCAGATATTTGTATGCACATATGCTAAAATCTACTTTTTCAGTGGCTATGGTCCCATCCGACCCCTCGCTCAACCAGCGAAAGACGAACAAAATTAAGAGCTAGTGGCCTGATCCTAGAGAAAACAGTAAACAACAAATCCTAATTGGCTTGTCCCTCACCTATAGCCTTGATATCAAAAGGCCTATTGTAACACCCTGTATTTTAACAACACTAAATTGTGGTAAATTAAAGAATAATTAATTTAATATTCAGAATTAAGTGAAACGGACTGTGCCATTGCGTTCATCTTGGAATTTTGGTCAAAATAGACACCTGGTTTGCGTGAAATGGACACCATATGAAGAAGTTATTAAGGTTGAAGTTTATATATGCACAAGAGGATTATATATATACATAACAAGCAATATTAGTTCAAAACAGTTCAAAATCGAGCTTTTGGGGGACCGGGAAAATTCCCGCCTAGGGGTGTCGACCCTTGGGTCGACCCCATAAGGAGGGTGTCGACCCATGGGTCGACCCCCTTACGGTAGATATGGGAAGATTCTTCTAGCTGAATGTGGACTCCTTACTTGACTTGGTTCATTGGCTTTAGGCTATAAATAAGACCCCCTTTCTTTAGTTTCACCACAACTAAATAATGGAGAACTAGATGCTGCCTCTGCCCAGATTAAATCAAGTCTTTTCTTCTTCAATAATCAACTAGAGTTTAGATATGTGATTCAACATCAGCGATTCTTTCTTCTATTTTTCTAGATCCAAACACAGTGAGTCTATGTTAATTTTGGATCTAAATTGTAACGGCCTGCAAATCCGTACTATCTGAGTTGACTAATAACACCACACGTCCAACCCAAATTACACAGAAATACGAATCATTATTAGAAAGAAGTTAGAGGATGAGAAATAGAAAGAAAGAAATGTTAGAATAGAAGAAAACAAAGAAAAAAAATCTCACAACAGAACGAATAAAATATATTATACAACATAACTTTTGAAATACAAATCAGTAAATGGATATACATACCATTATTAGAGCACAATAGTTATTCCTGGAACAGTTATAAACACCTGTTTCCAGATACAACATAGTACGCAATGGAATATGATATTCTATAGTTAACTGGCGAAGCCTCCTGCTTCAAGCTCCTCAAAATGAATCTGTAAAATCTTGACTACTTGACTGCCCGTATAAATTTAGGCACCCAAGATTTCAGGGAAAAACAAACAAATTAAACTCTAGGTCAGTCATGGGACTGGTGTGAGTAAACTCCAACCATTTGTTTATTTTTCAACATTCTTTCGAAAGAAAGGATAATAGTAAGGCCAGCCCACACATAAACATGGGCGGTTTTTACATTACTATAACCCAAACACTTTGATACAAAAATCCAGTGATATTTAATAGTGTCTAAATCAAATAAATAACAATCTAGCTGAACGCTTGCATCTCACGCTCCATATATAATATAAAATCAAAAACCGCAGGGCGCTTATTGAAGATTGGATTTCGACTATGACAAGGTATGGAACCACCTGCCGATAGTGTATCTCTAGAGGGGAATACACTGGGTTTAACAAAAACATCTTGCAACCCGGCCCACACATGACCGACCACTCATTTCGCTTGAGTGTATCGAATGTATATCACCAACGGTTGGGATCAGCAACCGTTTCCCGGAAAGGGACAACATCGATGGATTAAAGAATGAAATGAATATCTCTAGATAGGTGATTATACAGCCTAATAGGAGTGACCCACATAGCCATGCTGCTTGCCCGATTTTTGTCATTTCCCGGTTGTTGAGGCCTGAGGCTACGATTTCCTGCAATTCACTGATAGCACAATCACTTTGAATGCCACATTGTAAGATCTGTTAATCACTAATTGATTTGCACAAATATTCTGGATATTATGCTAAGGGAATAAATCCGTTGCCACCATATATATTTGTACAGATCAACATATTCGATCATTGGAAATACTTTGTCAGACATTCGTCCATATACATTCGTTCTGTGACTGAACGAAACCGAAGACACAATTTCTGTTAATAGAAAAAGTCCTTGCACTTTACTCTGTCTTTGATTATCTTCATATAATCTGATTCGCAACGCTATTGCCAATACATAGTGGTTCTCGGATAATAATCTAACCGGTCTCTCCATATTGACAACGATATTGGCAAACACTTCGGTAGTCGGTTATTTAACTATCGAAGGAAACAAACTCAAAACATCAAACAATCGCTGGGCTTTTAATTAATTTTTCATTAATTAAATCACTATTCCATTTTCTTATCAATATTTGTTAACCAAATATTTTTAGTAATCTTATTGGTCTCTTATGCTATTTGAAAAAAAACATTTCCATGTATCACCTTCTTTTATTTTCTGTATTTAGAAAATATCTTCTATTTACAATTGGAAAACATTCCCATTTACTTATCTCTTGCTCGACTCATTTAATTCTACTCTCAGGAAATATATATTACTATATTTCCAAAATTCCACTTATTTGGTATAAAACGAATGTTGTGTAAAACATCATTACACCCAAAATATTTCTTTCAACTATCTTTTATTCCACCATTGATCTTCGAGATTGGATCTTTGCTATTTATCGGTTAAAAGTGAAATCAATCGAGTTGGGGTAAAATTACCTCTCAGACCTTGACTGAAAACATCCTTAACTTCAAAACAGACAAAACTATTATTCCCGAAAAATCAACACCATAAAAACAAATTATTCATTTTTAAACGTATATATGTTTCTCTTTCTATTTCTAGATTATTGATTTCCTTTTTGTTTATAATATTCTATTTTAAATTCGTTTCATTATCGAATTCAATGTATATTGATATATTGATTTCTAACTATCAAATTTTCTTAAAAATATTCTAACTCCCTAAATTTTTGGAAAATTTCGCCATAACCTCCTTTGTACCGGGAGCATCGGGAAAATCCCCAAACTGCTACACAGGCCTCTCCAATCAAAAAGAAAATCAAAAAGCCAAGTGGCTTGCCGATTCGGCACATAAAACCTCATATGGAATTAAAATGTGTACCTTTTTGTCGGGCACACGAATTATAAATCTTCGTACACTTCATATGCTTCATTCCATACCTGTCTAATCTATGTTCACCTGTTTCCCACTTTATCCTAACTCAATCCGGTCATTTTAACTCAATTTACTAATCTATTCTTTAATTAGCTAATTTGCCCATTTCACTTTTATTGAACATAACATGTTCGTATATATTTTTAATTCGCTTATAAACAAGTCAAATCTCATTTCCAACTCAAGTTTTCTTTTCAATTTCGAATAAGATTTCTCAAACCACCTTCACTTGTTCAAAGCCCAATTTCTTATCAAATTTTGATTTACTAATTATTATTCAAATTAGTTAGTTCTATTCAATAATTTAAAATATGTTTTTTGTTCTGAAAATCATTTCATTACACCACTTGAGTTCGTATTTACTTTACAACTCAAGTCTGGGTCCTTCTAATGGAAATTCGAGTTTGTTTTGCTTGAAATCCTTTAATTAATTTAAATAAAACCGTTATGGTTTAATAATGGTTATGGCATTATTTTTTCTGAAAATTTGATTTTGACATAACTCAAAATCTATTCAACGAAACCTAGAATTTTCTTCTCCATTAGAAAACTATTACCAAATCAATTCTGACGTTTCTTGTTTCCAAGAATTCCAACTTCAATTGAGTTTTGTATACTCAATTGAAGTTCGAAACGCCAATTTACGAACTACCGCGCTGCGGCGAGTTCGTTTTAATTATATTTATATATATAAACGTTTAAACTTCATTTATATATAAATTCTAACTCCATTCTAATATATTTTTAATATATATATCAAATCAGTTTCCCAATCCAACCTAATATTTTCGATTATCTATAATAGTCGATTTTTCCTTGCTCGGTAATATATTTATTTATACTTCGATCTTCTATATTCAAATTCCATTTCACTTTCTGTATTCAAATTCTATATTTGAATTTCCTTTATATTTTCTATATTCAAATTCAATATTTGAATTCCATTTGAATTTCTATATTCAACTCCATTAAAATTCTATATTCAATTTCTATTTGAAATTTTCCATTATATTTTCTATATTCAAATTCTATATTTGAATTCCATTTCCATTCCATTGAATTTCATATATTCAAACTCCATTTTAATTTCTATATTCATTCTTAAACAAGTCTCGATTTCAATTTCTTTGGAAATCGATATTTCTACTTTTGGAAAATAGATTTCCCTTTTCAATTTCACACTTGTATTTTTATTTCTAAATTATCCAATGCTAATTCTTTTCACTTCATTTATAAACTTCGTTTGTAAAAGAACTACTTGTTTTTATTCTTTTAAAACAAGTTAATATTTTTATCCTTTAAATTCTATTTTAGAAAAATAGAATTTCCCCTTTTAACTCTGGAAATTTCCTTTTACGATATTTTAAAATATCAACATTTAAGCCCAGTGATATTTAAACACCACACAACCAATTATTTATTTCAGGTTTTCTAACACATCATATATGACAGTATATGTGCAAACAAATAAACAAATAGATAATATATTTTTGAGGGATCCAATTGGATCCCTCCAACCTGTTTTCCTGCATCCACAGACGTTAGTCAACATAGTAATACCCATCCTGCTTCGAGGCAGGATATCGCGGTATGAAGGTCATCCACTAATATATATTTGTGGGACGCACAGGGAAATCATCCGCTATGAAACTGCGGGCATCCGCTAATGAGCCTGCGAGAACAATCCAATCATCAACCCAATATATATAATAGTTAACCCTTAATAACTAATATATTTAAATCAACCAGAAAGCAATCAAACTAGCAATAACAATTATTTTTACCTAATAAAAATAATTCTAAATAACAGGTGAGTGAGATTTACTCACCAGTTTTTTTTATTGCCAGAATAGCTCTAGTTTACTTCAATCCAATTCGATTGTATAATACTGGATGATACGAAGCCAGCATACCACATCTTAAGGAAGTCTGTTATCATAAGAATTTTATATGAGTGTTACTAGTTTTGTATACATATTTTTCCTCATTTAATGTTATCGTCACTAACCACTTTAAATTAAATAAATTAACTAAACCTTAACCATAATTTAACATTCTACTTTACTGCAAAAACAAACTTGTTGTGTAGCTTTACCCCTCCTATATTCAACTATCCAACTTCTGAGCATCACTGGCATCCCACCTTGGCGCTGCTCCACCTAACATCTCTTCCCCAAAACCAAAGCAATCCCCTAGTTAAAATGGCACTGCTTACTACCTCCAATTCACCTAATAAATTCACACGACTCCTTATCAATTCTGAACTATCCTTCCTGCACCTAAATCAAAGTTCGATCCTGATATTCGCAACTAGGACCAACACATAAGAAATTGAAAACTCCAGATTATGCACATCCTCAACCAGCAGATCGCACTCTCCCAACATCACACTATCGAACCACCAAACCACCATCGAACTCTAGTTCACACCCCCACACAAGCGTTGACGGCCTCCTATAGCGTACGACCAAGGTTGACTTCAAATCCCACTCACCTGACTCGACTGGTTCGAGTTTCGAACCTTCCTCCCTTTCCAGATCTCGCGTGTGTATTCCATCTCCACAGAACCCTAGATTCGATGAACCCACAGTCAATGGTTTTCCCCAAAATCGCCATACACCAAATCGAGCATACCCTGCTTCGTTCAAGAAAAGGTGAAGCCCATCGCGTGCTTCCCAATATCGAGATCCATCATTGAGCTTTTTGGGTTCTGTTGCCCTTTTCAACGTATTCGATTTTGATTTTTGTGGAGCGGCCGTTTTCGGTTTTGAGGCTTTCATTTGCTTTAACAGCTTTCGATTTTCTTATCTGAGGATCAAAATGGTAAAACGTAATAAAGGGTTGGGTCTCGTTTAAATAGACAAGAGAAGGATCAGCATAAGGTACATCTATGTGATCGATTTTTCAATGTTATAGGCACGGCTAAGTACATGAGAATTAAATTCGACTTGATTTGAATTTAATGTTATTTGATTTAAAGAGATTTTAATTCTTTTTAAATAGATTCTGATTTGATTTTGAGCTTATCCACTACAAATATCTCATGGTTCACAAATTAAAAATCGTGAACCGCTATTTTAGTGTATCGACCGTCGTTTAAATGTAATTACACTATTCTGCACTCAACAGAATAGACTGTAAAATTTAATTCGAACGTATATATAAAATAACCATATTAAATTGATATAATATAATTTAAATTCAAAACAAATAAATTCTTCAAACATAAATTATTATCACCATCGTCTATATTCAAATAGAATATATATTGATCATCTTAATTGTTTTGATTTAGTTTTTAACTTCGATTTCATTTATATTTCGAATTATAATAATTCGATATATTCTAAATTAAATTATATTCGATTATTAAATCGATAACTCAATATAAAAATTTGTTTATATTATCAATTCAATATTTTAAAACCATATTAAATATTTAAAATAAACTGTTCATAAAATCCGGGTCGTTACATTCTTTCCCCCTTAAAATAATTTCGTCCCCGAAATTGCTAAGGTAGGAAAAATACTATAAACTCATTAACTTTTAAAAACTCCTTTATGTTGAAACTCACCTCTTCATATTTCAACAAATTAGCTCCAACCAAAACTTTTGGTTTTCGCACATTTAATCTAAATGATTTACACCCAATTCAAATTCCATTCAATTTTATTCAATTTGAATTTCATTACTTTATTTACCTCGATCCATTTAACTTGCTTAAGTTAAATTTAAACTTCAGAATTCAAATTCCTCGGTTTTCTTTTCAAATCCTTCTGAAATCACATAAATATATACATATATATTTATTTCCATTTCAAATTCAAAACATTTGAATATTCAAACCACTTGTTTTCTTTCAAAACAAATTTCCATCAAAACTTTTCTATGGTAGCAATCCATCACTTAAAAACTCGAAAATGAATACTGATGATGTCGCGACCGTCATCAGAATTATTTCCCAACCACTGAAGTGAGTTCAGTGCTTAAATCACTTTCAAAATCCATCTCAAAATGAATTTATTCAGAATCCTTCAAACATAAGCTATGTTGTTCTATATACTTCAGAAAATATTTTCAAACTTCCCAGGATTTAAATTCCAAATTCTGGTTTGAATTCAATCTAATTCATCTCATTTGTGTATTTAACTCATATACAAATTCCTTTTTTTTTTGTTATATATATAACCATTTCAATTTTTAAAATTTCATTGAATTATAATAATAACAATCAACACATCCATTTAATATAATAGTTCTAGAAAATTATTTCTTTTCTACAAAAATATAATTTTGGGCAAAATTATTTCATTTACCCACTTAAAACAATATTGTGTCCAATCTTCTGCTCAAGTATTTACAAACTCTTATCGACATCGAGGCATCCCACGATTCGATCAGAATTCATAAATTTCTCACCAGACAAGTCAACACAATATAAAATAGTTTTTATATCAATTTACAAATATGCTCACTCGTATATATACACTCAACTCATTCTAGGGTACTACTGACCCTATCTCTAATGAGCACATCCCACCAAAGCCTAGGCATTCGCTCAACCCAAGCTCTGATACCAACTGTAACGGCCCGCAAATCCGTATTATCTGAGTTGACCAATAACACCACACGTCCAACCCAAATTGCACAGAAATACGAATCATTATTAGAAAGAAGTTAGAGGATGAGAAATAGAAAGAAAGAAATATTAGAATAGAAGAAAACAAAGAAGACAAAGCTCATAGCGGAACGAATAAAATATATTACATAACATAACTTTTGAAATACAAATCAGTAACTGGATATACATACCATTATCAGAGCACAACAGTTATTCCTGGAACGGTTATAAACACCTGTTTCTAGATACAACATAGTACACAACGGAATATGATATTCTACAGTTAACTGGCGAAGCCTCCTGCTTCAAGCTCCTCCAAATGAATATGTAAAATCCTGACTACTTTACTGCCCATACAAATTTGGGCACCCAAGAGTTTAGGAAAAAATAAACAAAATAAACTCTGGGTTAGTCATGGGACTGGTGTGAGTAAACTCCAACCATTTGTTTAACATTCAAAATTCTTTCGAAAGAAAGGATAATAGTAAGACCAGCCCACACATAAACATGGGCGGTTTTTACCTTACTATAACCCAAACACTTTGATACAAAAATCCAGTGATATTATAATAGTGTCTAAATCAAATAAATAACAATCTAGCGGAACGCTTGTGTGACGACCCCAAAACTCCGTACGACGGTGTCAAGGGTAACCTTTGGAATATAGCACATAAACAGATAATAGCAGAACAGAAATAAATAAATACACCAGATAATGCACAATAGAATACACTGGATAAACATAATCATCAGAGTTACGCAGTATACAGGATCATACTTAGTACAAATACAGTCCAGCTATACATAAATGTCTACAGTGGAAAACAAACATAATATGTACAATAGGAGCTGAACAACATAAAAAGAGATAATGATAGAATCCATCTTCAGCTCCAGCTATCCAGAAAGAGCCTGCTAATACCTGAACACAAGGATGCCCGTGTAGAAAAAGGGGCACCCGAGTTTGCAAGTGAAACAAACTACGAGTCAGTCATGGGACTGGTATGAGAAATTTACTTAACACATTATATAATTGGCTAATCACAGGACCACGCCACTTTTGCGGAACGGGTTTACTCCATTGGATTGCCAGTGCTTTAAAACAAGTAAATCTTTTAAACATCGCAATGCTTTTTATAAAAATGAAGCCATTATAAGACTCAGTTCCCATCACACAATGCAATGCAAACCGGAGGATAGAGTTTTACCTTATAATGGCAAAAATATGCTTGATACGAATAAAACACTTAAAATGTAAGTTTTGTCGTTTAATTCTTAATTAGACTCCAACTGCAAATTAGTAAGAGAATGATTCCCTAAGTATTAACCCCGAAGGCCGAAACCAACATCAAACCAATACCCAGGAAACCACCCATCTTAGCTCGTTTCCAGTTAGTTTCTAATTTTATAAAACAATCATAAATATCAATCATATACGGCATTAATGCCCCTACCACTATGTCGCCATATATAGGTATACAATCAAAACCGCACAGTCACGTATTTGGAAATTGGATTTCCGTCATGAACCGAGGCAAGGGATCGTCCTCACCGAATTCGAGACGCTCCAGCCTGCCCCTCAGGCAAGTACTCAGTCAAGCCTTTGGATCGTCAGGGCCGGTCCACCGATGTGGATTAAAATGCCTGAACACTGCGTTTCCCCGCTCTTTGGGGCGTAAATGAGCCAACGAATGGCTCCTTCGGCTTCACATAGTCACTGGTATATCCGAGGCGCCTCGCAACAGCAACAACCACACAGGTGAAAATAATATAAATGTCAGCCAGTTTAAGCACCGACACCACCTCTAGCTAGAAAGAAATGCATGTCCTCCCTGAGGTCCTCTCCCGTTTCTGGTTCATACCAGGGTGTGAGGCTCGCGAATTCACGTCATACACAAGCTACGCCACACAGGCGGTGCTTTGATCATCAACCACAAGACTTTGCTTTTCAACAGAAGCCTTGATCACTGCATCATAGCATGCCACACAGGCAATTCACACCATGCAACTGATGACTATCAATCACACAGAATGAATTCCAATGTCAGACACACAGTCGATTTACAAGTCCGTTTTGGGTATGAACGAAACCGGAGGCACTATATACCTCGCATACCCATCGATCTCCACGTACGTCTGGATGATCACCACTCATTATCCATATTTCGGGATGCCTCCCAATCAGGACATCAGTTACCATCCAACCGAGGTGAAGATCTCCGGTCTTCAACCACCGTCTTCATCATCGATTTCTTATCGTCGATTCAGTTATTCAGAATAGGATAAACCCGGTCTTTCCGAGCAACTCACGTATATAATAAACAAGTGCTACACAAACACAACATACGCCTTATTCCAATTCATTTGTCACTAACGGAAATCAGTAAGAGAACGATTTCCCAAATATTAACCCGGAAGGCCGAAACCAACATCAGATCAAAACCCTGGAAACCATTCGACTTAGCCAACCTTCAGCTAGTTTCTAAATTTCACATTCCATATCGTTTATAATATTTTATAACGATTTATCGCTATTTTTATTTATTTAAAAATAGCCAATTCATTCAAACGACGCTTCAGGCCACAACGCGGCCGTGGCGTTGTTTTTCTTCAGATTTGATTTACGCATATCTGAAAATCTAACTGTTGGATCCTCACAAATTTAATAACATTAGAAAGATCTTTTTAAAACGAATCCAACGGTTTCAGTTTTGGGAAAATCCGACGGTCGGATCTCTCGGTACACTCGTTTGAAATTTCGATTTCAAAATACGAACTGCTGCGTCGTTATTCGATTTAATTTAATTATATATATATATAAATATAATCGATTCTGGCGCCGTTTTTCTTCACATTTGAATTAAACATTCCAGACAATCCAACCGTTGGATCTTTACAAAGTTGGTGTCGTTGGAAAGATATTTCCAAAGCGAACCCAACGGTTTCGGTTTCAGGAAAATCCGATGGTCGGAACCCCCGCTCTAATTGTTTGAAATCACAGTTTCAAAACACGAACTATAGCTTCGTTATTCGATATATTTGAATTACATATATATATATATATATAAATATAATCGATTCTTTGATTTCAAAACGATATTCTTTTCATACATTTGATAAGAATGATATTTTTATCCAATAGACATTTATTTCGACACTTCACTATATTTAACAATTGATGTATATAATAAAAATGCAATTTATATTGTAAAACAATTTATTTCATAACACGACTATTTTATATAGTTCATATAGACGATAAAAATATGATTTTTATTATAAAACAATTTATTTCAAAACACGACTATTTTATATAATTCATATAGATGATAAAAATATGATTTATATTATAAAATAATTTATTCCAAACACGAATACCATTCAACACATGAATTTCTATTCAACGAATGAATTTCTATTCAATACATGAATGTTTTCTATAGTTCGTATATATAAAATAAAAATGTGATTTTTATTGTTAAAACAGTTTATTTAAAACACGAATACCATTCAACACATGAATTTCTATTCAACGAATGAATTTCTATTCAACACATGAATGTTTTCTATAGTTCATATGTGTAAAATAAAAATATGATTTTTTATTGTTAAAACAATTTATTTAAAACACGAATACCATTCAACACATGAATTTCTATTCAAGGAATGAATTTATATTCAACGCACGAATATAGTTTCAACACATAAAAATAATTCTAACACATGAATATTATTCAAAATTTCGGCAGCATAACGGCAGGGTAGTTAAAACCAGGGCCGTCCCTAGTACGGCTCCTCGCTCTACCTTAAAGCCTCACAGCTTTTGACAATGGGGATTTCATGCATATAGTTCGCATGCAGGCGACATGTATATATTTTTTATTTCCACAAACTAATCCTATGTGCTTTCAACCAAATAATTCTCAACCACAAACGGGTATTTTTCAACCACAATCAATCAATTTTAACCACAAACAATTCTAATCAACCATTCGCTATCTACCAATTTTCACACCAATCACAACCAATAAATATCGTCCATGGTTTGTGGAAGAGGGGCGTATATATATATATAAGTATATTTCACTTCTATTCAACACATATATAATTTTTACAATGCATATATAACTTATACATCGAACGTACAACTTATACAACGCTTATACATGAGGTGTACAATGCTTAAATAACTCATACATCGACTATATAATTTATACATCGTCGTTTTCCACCTCGTTTATAATTCAGAAAACTCACATTGAGTTCCACTCCACCAAAAATAGCGGAAGGCTCAGAAAAATATCCGGTCTCTTATAGAATGTAGAACACGTCCACACGAGTCCACTGTCTCTTGTTTCACTGAATTTCGTCAACAAACGAAAAAGATATGATTTTTACAATGAAATCAAAAACTATAGCGCTTTAAAGTGCTATAGAATAGTTTAAAATAATTTCATCCGTACCTCCACTGTTTTGTTTGAAACTAGGTCACGCGATTTCGTGAAATCCATGAAGCTTCGCGCCGATCAGCCATCGCCACATTGTCCAGCTCCGAGAGGCGCTCCGACGGGTATCCACCTGGTCGAACTCACACGCCGTTCTGAGGAGGAAAAGGGGTCGATACGGCGGACTTTCCTGAGCTCGATTCGGGCACAATACTCAACGAGGGAAGGCGAGTGGGGTACGGATTTAAAGAGGGGAAGGAGATCTTCAAAAAACCCAACTGGAGCCTGGCCTGAAGATGATCGGAGCGATCAGAAATTGATCGGGAAGTTTTGAAGGGTTTCCGTCGTTTATCGTGGGGGGAGAGATTACGGGGAGAGAGAAATAGATTTGACCAATGAGATTTTTTTATATATTTATAAATTTTAAAAATCCAAAAATACCCATTATCTCATACGAACTCCAATCCAAACCCGACAACTGTCGTCCCTAGCCAAATACCCCCATTCCGAACACAATGGGATATGTTTCGTAGGCCCATTCGACTATTTCAGTCAGTTTTTCTTCAAATTAAAATATAAAACATTCAATATTTATTTTGAACGTACATTTCAATTTACCGGGGCCACATACTGATTCTAAAAATTCCTGAAAAATAAATCTAGCTATTTTTTGACGACACGGTCCCAGCAAAACTAATTTCGTCGAATTCTAAGACCGTTTGAAAAATGGCCCTTTTCTGGTCGATCTAATTTAATAGAAATCGACCGAACACATTTTCCTTTGCCACGCTCACATACTAGCTTCAAAAATTATGAAATTTGAAACCTAGCAATAATTTGACATCCCGGATCCAACAAAAGTGGTTTCGTTGAATTTTGAGGTCGTTTGCAAAATGGCCATTTTCACGGGCTATATAAACTCTATAGCGACCTTTCTGAAAATTCGTTTGGCCATAACTTTTGCTTCCCGCTATGAAACTTCGATTTTTCAGATTCGTTAGAAAGTATTCACTAACAGATTTAAATATTTTTGGTTTCACTCAAATCCGTTTTGTTTTGCACCCGGTATAGTCAGGCAAAGTTTGAATTCAAATTTTGAAACTACCGCGCCATTTCAGGCCTTCTTTATAATTAGAATTAATTATATTTATTTTCAAACTTACTTTTCGTCGTTATTATTTAAAATATTTATTTTAAATATTTTAAATCCACTAAAACAACCAATTTAAAATTTTCAAACTAGTTCAGATTTTCCGGGTTATTACAATCTCCCCCACTTAAAACTTTTCGTCCCCGAAAAGGAACAAAGTCGAAAGTGGTTTGATTAATCAACTCTACTATCAATCTGGCTTCCATTCTTCAACTTTTCAGTTTCTAAGAATTTTCAAATTCTTCAAAAATTTGGCTAACACCCTAATTTTTTGAAAAATTTCGCCATAACCTCCTTTGTACGGGGAGGGGTTTGGAAATTTATTGGGCCGTATTAGGTACCCAATAAATCCTAATAAGCATGCACATATTTATAGTGATATATTCCGATGTCCACAGGGGAGTGTGTATAGATCATAACTCCAGAGAATAAATTCTCGTCACCCTATAAATGGTTTTTTTGTGCCTTAATGACCAGAGAGATGTGTTTATTATCATCTCCAGACCCGTGTGGGGGTTTTTAGTTATCTAGCAATTTACCGTTATATTTTATATGGTCCATATCAGTCACCAGTTCGACTTGTAGAATATAGTCATCGCCATACAAGCTTCTCGCTCGTATGGTAAATCTTCAACCTCGTCGCACAAGCTCCAAATGCTTATGTGGTATATGATTAAGTATGCATATCTTCAAGAAGTATGCCATGTCGTGTAGTTCAAAATTAATTTTTACTATCCTATGGCGACATTTATTATTACACAAAGAACAACCAGCACTCCGCATCCAATGGCATTCACAGGAGTTGATATAATAATATTTCACATCCAACTCATTAAGGTTTACCTATTTGTCGGGCACGCAAATAAATTCTTTACTCAACAACTAATCCATTTACCTGTTCAAACATATATGATACACATATATATATTTCTATCTATTTTTAAATCAGTTCAATACTTGATTTAATTAACTTTCATTCTAATAATTTAATTAATCCTATCCACTATCACACAACACAAACAACAATCAATTCGTTTTTAACTTTTCAAAAATATACTAATCGATTCATATACTCTTTTAAAATAATCAGACTATAGAATTAAAATTTTACATCTATGAAAAGAAAATAACAACAAAGTAGAGAACATAATGGAAATTTCAAAATATGATAAATGTACCTTGCACCAGAGTCAATAAGAGATATCCACCCTGCACTTAGGATAGGCTTTCTTAATGCTTTCCTCTGTTTCCCAAGTACAATCTCGAGGATCTCTACTCCATTGCACTTTTACTAAGTGAACCTTTTTGTTCCTCAGCTCTTTGGTTTCTTTGCTGACAATCTTTAGCGGCTCTCTTCTCACATCACATTCTGGAGTAATTTCAATATCCTGTTGCGCGGCTTCTTCCACGATCAAGTCTAGATCATGAACGTGCTTTTGAAGTTGAGATATGTGAAATACATCATGCACTCCAGGTAACCAATCTGGTAATTGAATTCTATAAGCGAGGGTCCCAATCCGTTCAAGAATAAGGAATGGTCCAATAAATCTGGGCGCCAACTTCCCAGTTTTGCCAAATCGAACCACTCCTCTCATCGGAGAAACCCTTAGATACACATAATCACCAACAGAAAAAGCCAAATCTCTTCTTCTCAAATCAGCATAGCTCTTCTGTCGGCTTTGAGCGGCGAGTAATCGTTTCTTAACGAAATTGTAACACCCCACACCCGCTATGGTCACTCACTAAGGGAATGCCATAACATCGGTGGAGTATTTTAAGTGAATATAGAACAGAAAAATTACAACAAGACAGATATAAGTAATACTTGAGAATTTAAAACATCATTTCATTGCAGCGGAAAGTAAAACATGTTTGGTTACACCAAAACCATAAACAAGAGTCAAGTACATAATATCCATCCTGATAAAACAAAAGTACATAATCCCCCTAACATAACTTAATAGCCATACTAGAAAAGATAAACTGGGCTTTACATCCACGGTCCAAGCTCCAAAAGATAGATAAAGCAGTCTGATCAAAGCCCACTAGTGCTAGGCCCACTCTGATAACCTGAGGGTTGGGAAAAAGATAAAAACAACGGGGTCAGACATAAGTCTGAGCGAGTCCTATAACTTTAACAATACAATCATTAAAGTAATTAGGGTATGATATAAACAAGGTACGGTACCTCTGGGGATAATGACTACACTAAGTAGCCAACTAAACACAGGATGTACTAGGATAACCGAAAAGACGCATTTACCCACCCAAGGATAATTACTACACTGCACCACCCCAGATCTACCCACCCAAGGGTAACTCCTACACTGCACCACACCAGTTCTACCCACCCAAGGGTAATTCCTACTTAAAGGTTGATCCCACTAGGTGTACTTAGTAATTTTTAATAGTAGTTTCGTGTACCCCTAGCTGACTACATAGGTGCCGTCTGCCCTTATCTCCACTAGGTGTACCCACTACTCCCAAGCGATCGGCTCCCTACCGTAGATACCCGTGCTGGCCCCACAATGGGGTGTATCACTCCCCAAAGTGGCAACCCGATACAACAAATGGTGCACGGCTTATATCTACACGATGCAACAACGTCTTACCTACCAGCCCGGGTCCACACACGCATATGAAACCCGTTGGACTCGCGTTACCACCGCTAACCCGTTTTGGCCTCTTACAGTCAAGCCCAATATGCGTGTCCCGTCCTCGACTTGGGTCGAGCCCACAAAGATACGTTTGGTATATTGGTTGAAATGGGCCCCCACAAGCTACCCACCTAAGCTTGTCATTTCTAGTGAATCCCACTTAACCCTTTAACCATGTCCACTTACATGTTACAAATTTTGGTTAAGTCTTTTAATCATATTTTAATTGCCACTCAAGGCCCCCACAAGCTACTACTTAAGCTTGTCATTTAATCATATTTCAATTGCCACTTAAGGCCCCCACAAGCTACTACTTAAGCTTGTCATTTAATCATATTTCAATTGCCACTTAAGGTACCCACTAGATTTCCACATGCCACCCAAGGCACTTACTTGATTCCCACATGCCACCCAAGGCACTTACTTAACCCTTTAATCATGTTTAATTACATGTTCCACTTTGGTTAAGTATTCTAATCGTATTTTCTATTGCCACCCAAGGCAACCCACTAGTTTCCTCATGCCACCCAAGGCACCCCCACTAGTTACTACATGCCACCCAAGGCACCCACTTAACCCCTCATGCCTCACTACATGCTAATTTGGTTAAGTGTTTCTTAATTAATTAAGATCGTAACCTTTGTAAAGACCTCTCACATTAGACTGTCTTTTATGGAAGCTGGATATGCCGGTTGGTTCCGGGTAGCCTTACACCATAACAGAGTCTAACCTCGTGTCTTTACACTTGTCACGTATTTAGTTTATGACTAAGACCTCTCACATTGGGCCAATCATTTGTAGCCGCTGGATTTGCCGGTCGGTTCCGGGCAGTCTTATGCTACAAAAGGGTCCAACCTCGTGTCTTAGTTGATTAATTACACCTAATTAATCACCCCCATAATTTGTATTAATTATCCCTAATTAATTACAAATATGTAAGAATATGGGTAGACCTAACTCAATAGGTAAATTCCCAATTCCATAATATGGGTAGACCTAACTTAATAGGTAAATTCCCAATTATGTCCATCCACTTTATGATATGTTTAATCATACCCACTTCACACAATTTTATGTGTTCATTAATTTTTACCCCATCGTCCCCACGTAAATACGTTAACATGACATACTTCAAAAGAGAAGATTCATCATACACACAATGGGTTCAACTTAGCATATCATTAGCATTATCATGGGTTTAAAAGGTGTCAACTTGCATATATGACCATAAACCCAACTTGCATAAATAACCAACCCAAACTTGCATGAATCACATATGTCATAAAGATGGTAACTTGCATAAATGTTCATGTCATAGACCTATCATAAAGGTGTCAACTTGCATACATGTCATAGGTCTAAAAGGGATGAATTTGCACATGTACCTATGTCATACAAAGGGGTAAACTTGCATAGCATGTCACATGTTAACTTGCATATAACCAAACACATAACTTGCATAATATGTTACATATGAACTTGCATATAATCATGCACATAACTTGCATATAACCAAACACATAACTTGCATAACATGTTACATATGAACTTGCATATAATCATGAACATAACTTGCATTACATGTTACATATGAACTTGCATATAATCTCACATATAGCTTGCATAACATGTTACATATGAACTTGCATATAATCTCACATATAGCTTGCATAACATGTTACATATGAACTTGCATATAATCTCACATATAGCTTGCATAACATGTTACATATGAATCAATGTTCAACATAGTGTTTTGCATAATGAGCATCATAAAACATAGCATTATACTTGCATAACATATAGCATAAAACTCGCAAAACACACAACATACACTATACTAAACTTGCATAAACACATTAATCCACAAACATATCCATATCTTATCATATCCTATCATAATCAATTTAACAATTGATTATTAAGGCTATAGAAACTCACCACTAAACTCTAATAAGCAAACCCTTGCCAAAAATCACCCAAAAACTCTAGCCTTGAAAATAAAGCTTGCAACTTGATGATGAATGCAAGCTAATGACCACCCATACAACTTAAAAATGCTTGTATGAACATGAAAGCCTTCATAGAAATAGTTTAGAAAGAGGATGTAGGCTAGGATTTTGAGTGGAGGCCATGATCATAGAAAATTTTGGCATAGTTTAGTTAGAGGATAGGATTATGATCATTTAGGGCTAGCTTAGGGTCTTATTTATAGATTAGGCAAGTGTTTTAGGCCATTAGATTAACCCTAAATTAGATTAGGACCATCAGATCTCGGAAGCTTCCAGAAACAGCCCCAAAACACAGCCAAACCTTAAAATGGTGCACCAGGCCAAACTGGCCGAGCACCCCCTGTCGACACCCAAGTCGACAGGGCTGTCGACTTGGTCCTAGCCAACTCGACTGCCCAGTCGACAGGGCTGTCGACTTGGGTAGCTAGGCGGGAATCCCCCCCCCCCCCCGCGCCCAATGGCCCCAATTTCGAAATTTGAACCTGAATTTTAAATCTGTTTTGCACCTTGAATTTTCCGTAAACTTCATTGGGCCATAACTGGGCCATACGGACTCCGATTTACAAAATTTCAGACTCTATTTCGCGTATTTTTCTGAGACGAACGCCATGACGCAGCCCGTTTCCCCCAATTCTCACATCTGAGATTATTTATTCTGCATTTAGTGAATTTTAGCATTAACCGAAATTCTGGGTGTTACATTCTCCCCTCCTTAAAGGATTTCGTCCCCGAAATCTCTAAGCTAAGGAGAATGCATATCCTACCATCCAAACAACCATCTACTCAATCCATCAAACACGAGCATCCATTGTCCTTAAAACAATTTCTAATGATGTATGAACATATGCAAAAAGTGTGTGTATATGTTCCCTATCTAATGTATGAACATATGCAAACCATGATAGTGCCATGCATCCATTATGTATGCGAGAGAACCCTATCGACACATACAATATCTACATGAGTGCACAATCATTCACCAAAGTGCATCATCCATATGATAACACAATCATTATACATCCATAAATATAGCTACCTACACACAATTATATGCAATATGCAATATGAAGTGACTGAGCCGATCTAGTGTCTAGAGTGTGTGTATATGCATCCACGAGCAACCACTAGCAAACACTTGCATCCACATGCATCCATCAACCATAACATGTCTCAAACACATGTTTCAACCATAGGTTTACCCTATCTAAAGGTCAAAAGTACTAACGAGAGGACATACTAAAGATAAGATAAGTAGTAGACAAACGATAAAGGAGAAGTTAAAAGACATACCCTCAAAAAGGAATGGGTACAATGAACGCGTCTTCGCTTCCGTCTCCCAAGTAGCGTTGCCCTCATCTTCTCCCCATTGTACTTTGACTAGTTGAACCTCTCGATTCCTCAATTTCCTAGTCTCTGACCCAAGGATGCGAGTAGGAGCTCGTCGAATAGTCGCATCACGCTCTACTTCCACTTCTCTAAAGCAAGCTCGGCTCTACCACCTCTGCGGTCTCATGTAGGCACTTCCTCAAATGTGACACATGGAATACATCATGTACACCACTAAGTCTGTCGGGCAACTCCACTCTATAGGCCATCTGTCCAATCCTTTCCTTAATAGGAAACGGTCCAACAAACCTTGGTGCTAACTTCCCAACAGATCCAAAGCGAACCACATTCCGTAACGGAGACACTTTGACAAAGACCATGTCCCCAACATCAAACTCAAGATCCGTCCTCCTCTTGTCCGCATAAGATTTCTGTCTGTCTTGCGCCGCTTTCATCCTTCTTCGAATCAAATCAATCTTTTCCGAAGTCTTCCTAACCATATCGGGCCCAAGCAAGTTCTTATCCATAGATCCCCACCAACATGTAGGTGATCGACAAGGCCTTCCATAAAAAGCTTCGAAAGGAGCCATGCCAATACTAGACTGAAAGCTGTTATTATATGCGAACTCCACCAATGGAAGATGCTCTTCCCATATACCTCCAAAATCCAAGATACATAGCCTCAAAAGGTCTTCTAAAATACGATTCACCCTCTCGGTCTGACCGTCCGTCTGAGGATGATATGCGGTACTCAAACACAACTGAGTCCCTACCGCCTCTTGCAAACTCTTCCAAAACTCTCTAGTGAAGATAGGATCTCGATCGCTCACAATACTGGAAGGTACACCATGCAATCTAACAATCTCTCGAATGTAAACTGAAGCTAGGCATGGAGCAGTCCTCTTACTCTTCACGGGTATGAAATGGGCGCTCTTAGTAAGTCTGTATACCACAACCCAAATTCCCGTATTACCCTTCCTCGATCTTGGTAATCCATCGACAAAATCCATCGAGACACTATCCCACTTCCATAGCGGAACTTCCAATGGGTGAAGCAACCCTTCGGGTTTCTTTTGCTCCGCTTTCACTTGTTGGCACACCAAGCATCTAGCGACATACTCGGCCACGTCTTTCTTCATACTGGCCCAAAAGAAAACTCGCTTCATGTCTTGGTACATCTTGTCCCCACCGGGATGAATGGTCATCTTTGAACGATGTGCATCATCCAAAATAGCCTTCCTCAAACCTTCGTCTTGCGGTACACAAAGTCTACCGTCTCTACGCAACCACCCCTTATCATCTAGGGTGTACCTACTCAAATGGCTGGACGACTCCCCCCTTATGAGCTTCTCTACTAACTCAACCAACTGTGGGTCGTCTCGCTGTGCCTCACCAATCCGTCCCAAAAGAGTAGGTCTAACTTCCAAGGAAGCTAGCAAACCGGGTACAAAGTCAACGGAAGGTCTAAAATCAAACATAGAAATAAACTCTAAGCTCCGTCGTTCAACGAACAATGAACTTAAGGACAACCTTTTTCTTTTTAAGGCGTCCGCTACCACGTTACCCTTGCCATGGGTATACGCTATCTCAAACTCATAGGATGCTAAGAATCCCATCCAAAATCATCACAACTGTCCATCTCTCACGCAGACCACCCTAGTCGAACTCGACATCCCCCAAATGCAAGCCCCAAAGGCCTAAACCAATATCAGACAAACACCCAAGGGATACCTCCTTCGAATTCAGACGACCTACGTGAGATGATACTAGTAAAAACGGCTAACTAATTAAGCCCTTGTCCAACTCTGGATGTCCTTGCCAGTCTCGCTCCAAAACCACCGTTTATCCCATAACTGGCTTTGCTCAACCTATTGAGCACATACAAAAACTTATTTCGCTCCTAGAAAAGACCATCACGAACTTATTTAGGTACTCCCCAAACACCCTTCTCATCAAATCAATAAAGTATGCGGGGGCGTTCGTCAAACCAAATGGCATCACCAGCCACTCATAAAAAACCATCCGGAGTCCTAAAGGCAGTCTTCTCTATACTATCCTCAGCCACTCTCACTGACGAAACCCCGTGGCTAAGTCCAACTGCGAAAATACTGAGGCGCCAACTAACTGATCAAAGAGATCATCAATCCTCGGCAATGGGTGTCTATTCTTCTTTGTGAGTTTATTTAGTTCTCTTTAGCCTACACAAAGTCTGAGGGACCCATCCGCCTTCATGGCAAAACTACTGGAGCACCCCACTCTGACATACTTCGTCTTATGAACCCCTTCTCAAGCAAATCGCCTACTTACTTATGGAGTTCCCTCCTCTCATGAGGAGCCATGTGGCACACTGGCCAAGATACTGGTTTGGCATTGTCTACCAGATATATTCAGAAGTCAATCTCCCGCTCCGGAGGTAAGCCCTTCACCTCCTCAAACACATCCGAGTATTCCCGGACCGCTCTAACAGATCGCAAACTCTAGACCGACGTGTCAAGCGATTCTAGATAACTTAGCATAACAGATTCCATGGGATTACAAGAGATCTCGAGAGTGTTACCCAAGCGGGTCGTAAGCCTAATAACTCTCCTTCCACAAACAAGAACGACACCATTAATGGATAACCAGTCCATGCCCAAAAACTAACCCATAGCCCGTGAAGCCCAAAAAGCATCACATCTAAACTCAACGCTAAGTATAGAAACTTTCAAACCCAAACACATCATGGAGCCCCCAATTGGGTTTGAAACAACCAAGGGATCATCAACTAAACTGGTGTCTAAGTGCAGTGACTCAACTAACACGATGAGATAAACGAACTCGATGCGTCAGAATCAAATAAAGTTCGAACCGGATAATAAAGAAATCCAAATTCCAACCTAAACGGTCCTATCCCCATCTGGTACACTAGCAGTGAGGGAATACAACTACCCTCCAGGAGATTTCATACCTTGCCCATGCCCCTTTGGACAATCCTAATAAGGTGTCCCATTCCTCCAAAAGGATAACTACTAGCCCTCTTCTTCCCATTCTCCACTCGTAACCTCCCATCAAAATGAGGTTTCGTCCTTCATTAAACAACAACTATTTGAGCCTTCCTCCCATCGTCTATCCAATAGGTACCTACAAGTCCTCCTCCTTCTTGAACCAACTTCTAGTCCGACTAATGTCTAAGTCCCTTGAAGTGGTTTTCCATTCTTATCTATCTTAGAAAGATCATCCATACGCGGAGGGGAAACTCAAAACGAGAGAGGAAGAGATTCAAAACGGAGAATTTGAAAGATATAGATATGGCTATTGGGGATTATGCTTTTCTTTCAAAAACTTTTCTCTTAAAAGACATGTTTTTGAAAATACTCCTTTCAAAAATATTCTTAGAAAATAGTTTTTCTAAAAAAATTATCTGTTCTGGTAACCTTAAGCTCTGATACCACGTGTAACACCCCACACCCGCTATGGTCACTCACTAAGGGAATGCCATAACATCAGTGGAGTATTTTAAGTGAATATAGAACAGAAAAATTACAACAAGACAGATATAAGTAATACTTGAGAATTTAAAACATCATTTCATTGCAGCGGAAAGTAAAACATGTTTGGTTACACCAAAACCATAAACAAGAGTCAAGTACATAATATCCATCCTGATAAAACAAAAGTACATAATCCCCCTAACATAACTTAATAGCCATACTAGAAAAGATAAACTGGGCTTTATATCTACGGTCCAAGCTCCAAAAGATAGATAAAGCAGTCTGATCAAAGCCCACTAGTGCTAGGCCCACTCTGATAACCTGAGGGTTGGGAAAAAGATAAAAACAACGGGGTCAGACATAAGTCTGAGCGAGTCCTATAACTTTAACAATACAATCATTAAAGTAATTAGGGTATGATATAAACAAGGTACGGTACCTCTGGGGATAATGACTACACTAAGTAGCCAACTAAACACAGGATGTACTAGGATAACCGAAAAGACGCATTTACCCACCCAAGGATAATTACTACACTGCACCACCCCAGATCTACCCACCCAAGGGTAACTCCTACACTGCACCACACCAGTTCTACCCACCCAAGGGTAATTCCTACTTAAAGGTTGATCCCACTAGGTGTACTTAGTAATTTTTAATAGTAGTTTCGTGTACCCCTAGCTGACTACATAGGTGCCGTCTGCCCCTATCTCCACTAGGTGTACCCACTACTCCCAAGCGATCGGCTCCCTACCGTAGATACCCGTGCTGGCCCCACAATGGGGTGTATCACTCCCCAAAGTGGCAACCCGATACAACAAATGGTGCACGGCTTATATCTACACGATGCAACAACGTCTTACCTACCAGCCCGGGTCCACACACGCATATGAAACCCGTTGGACTCACGTTGCCACCGCTAACCCATTTTGGCCTCTTATAGTCAAGCCCAATATGCGTGTCCCGTCCTCGACTTGGGTCGAGCCCACAAAGATACGTTTGGGATATTGGTTGAAATGGGCCCCCACAAGCTACCCACCTAAGCTTGTCATTTCTAGTGAATCCCACTTAACCCTTTTACCATGTCCACTTACATGTTACAAATTTTGGTTAAGTCTTTTAATCATATTTTAATTGCCACTCAAGGCCCCCACAAGCTACTACTTAAGCTTGCCATTTAATCATATTTCAATTGCCACTTAAGGCCCCCACAAGCTACTACTTAAGCTTGTCATTTAATCATATTTCAATTGCCACTTAAGGCACCCACTAGATTTCCACATGCCACCCAAGGCACTTACTTGATTCCCACATGCCACCCAAGGCACTTACTTAACCCTTTAATCATGTTTAATTACATGTTCCACTTTGGTTAAGTATTCTAATCGTATTTTCTATTGCCACCCAAGGCAACCCACTAGTTTCCTCATGCCACCCAAGGCACCCCCACTAGTTACTACATGCCACCCAAGGCACCCACTTAACCCCTCATGCCTCACTACATGCTAATTTGGTTAAGTGTTTCTTAATTAATTAAGATCGTAACCTTTGTAAAGACCTCTCACATTAGACTGTCTTTTATGGCAGCTGGATATGCCGGTTGGTTCCGGGCAGCCTTACACCATAACAGAGTCTAACCTCGTGTCTTTACACTTGTCACGTATTTAGTTTATGACTAAGACCTCTCACATTGGGCCAATCATTTGTAGCTGCTGGATTTGCCGGTCGGTTCCGGGAAGTCTTATGCTACAAAAGGGTCCAACCTCGTGTCTTAGTTGATTAATTACACCTAATTAATCACCCCCATAATTTGTATTAATTATCCCTAATTAATTACAAATACGTAAGAATATGGGTAGACCTAACTCAATAGGTAAATTCCCAATTCCATAATATGGGTAGACCTAACTTAATAGGTAAATTCCCAATTATGTCCATCCACTTTATGGTATGTTTAATCATACCCACTTCACACAATTTTATGTGTTCATTAATTTTTACCCCATCGTCCCCACGTAAATATGTTAACATGACATACTTCAAAAGAGAAGATTCATCATACACACAATGGGTTCAACTTAGCATATCATTAGCATTATCATGGGTTTAAAAGGTGTCAACTTGCATATATGACCATAAACCCAACTTGCATAAATAACCAACCCAAACTTGCATGAATCACATATGTCATAAAGATGGTAACTTGCATAAATGTTCATGTCATAGACCTATCATAAAGGTGTCAACTTGCATACATGTCATAGGTCTAAAAGGGATGAACTTGCACATGTACCTATGTCATACAAAGGGGTAAACTTGCATAGCATGTCACATGTTAACTTGCATATAACCAAACACATAACTTGCATAACATGTTACATATGAACTTGCATATAATCATGCACATAACTTGCATATAACCAAACACATAACTTGCATAACATGTTACATATGAACTTGCATATAATCATGCACGTAACTTGCATTACATGTTACATATGAACTTGCATATAATCTCACATATAGCTTGCATAACATGTTACATATGAACTTGCATATAATCTCACATATAGCTTGCATAACATGTTACATATGAACTTGCATATAATCTCACATATAGCTTGCATAACATGTTACATATGAATCAATGTTCAACATAGTGTTTTGCATAATGAGCATCATAAAACATAGCATTATACTTGCATAACATATAGCATAAAACTCGCAAAACACACAACATACACTATACTAAACTTGCATAAACACATTAATCCACAAACATAGCCATATCTTATCATATCCTATCATAATCAATTTAACAATTGATTATTAAGGCTATAGAAACTCACCACTAAACTCTAATAAGCAAACCCTTGCCAAAAATCACCCAAAAACTCTAGCCTTGAAAATAAAGCTTGCAACTTGATGATGAATGCAAGCTAATGACCACCCATACAACTTAAAAATGCTTGTATGAACATGAAAGCCTTCATAGAAATAGTTTAGAAAGAGGATGGAGGCTAGGATTTTGAGTGGAGGCCATGATTATAGAAAATTTTGGCATAGTTTAGTTAGAGGATAGGATTATGATCATTTAGGGCTAGCTTAGGGTCTTATTTATAGATTAGGCAAGTGTTTTAGGCCATTAGATTAACCCTAAATTAGATTAGGACCATCAGATCTCGGAAGCTTCCAGAAACAGCCCCAAAACACAGCCAAACCTTAAAATGGTGCACCAGGCCAAACTGGCCGAGCACCCCCTGTCGACACCCAAGTCGACAGGGCTGTCGACTTAGTCCTAGCCAAGTCGACTGCCCAGTCGACAGGGCTGTCGACTTGGGTAGCTAGGCGGGAATTCCCCCCCTGTGCCCAACGGCCCCAATTTCGAAATTTGAACCTGAATTTTAAATCTGTTTTGAACCTTGAATTTTCTGTAAACTTCATTGGGCCATAACTGGGCCATACGGACTCCGATTTACAAAATTTCGGACTCTATTTCGCGTATTTTTCCGAGACGAACGCCATGACGCAGCCCGTTTCCCCCAATTCTCACATCTGAGATTATTTATTCTGCATTTAGTGAATTTTAGCATTAACCGAAATTCGGGGTGTTACAGAAATCGACTTTGTCTGCGACTTCACGGATCATATGAGGTCCCAATACAAGCATATTTCCAGGTTCGACCCAACAAGCAGGAGATCGACACGGTCTACCATACAATGCTTCGAATGGTGACATTGTCAGGCTCACCTGGTAGCTGTTGTTGTATGAGAATTCAGCTAGATGCAAATGGTCTTTCCATGATCCACCAAAATCAAGAACATAAGCCCGCTATAAATCTTCTAGTATACTATTCACCCTCTCAGTCTGGCCATATATCTTAGGATGATAAGCGTTCTTAGGTTCAGCTTTGTTCCTAGTTCTACTTGAAACGCCTCCCAGAATTTGCTAGTAAATATTGGATCTCTATCACTAACTATACTGATCGGCACTCCATATAGCCTAACAATTTCCTTGAAATAAATCTGCGCCAGACTCTGAGCAGTTCTGTTCGATCTGACTGGTATAAAATGGGCGGTCTTCGTGAAGCGATCCATGATCACCCAAATACTGTCATTTCCTTTTATGGTTCTGGGCAAACCATCTATGAAGTCCGTGGAAATATGTTCCCACTTCCAACCTGGAACGTCCAGCGGTTGCAACAATCCAGCAAGTTTCTGTTGGTCGCTTTTGACTAGTTGGAAAGTAGGGCATCGGCTAACATATATTGAAACGTCCCTCTTCATAGCCTTCCACCAGAATGTTCGCTTGAGATCGTCATACATTTTGGTCACACCTGGATGGATACTCAGCTTGGACTTGTGACACTCGTCTAACACTTCCCTTTTTAACTCGGGGACACTACAAGAAAATATGTATTTGGTTACATCTATTAGTTGCGTTGACGTGGAAGAGCAACTATCTGTCTAAAAACAGGCGCAACCAAAAAAATTGGTCTCCCGCTAAGTAAAAACATCGTTAAGTTTTAACGTTTCCTCCAATTTTCATTTTCCCTCTTTTTTTCCAGCAAAAGTTAAGTCTCAAATTTTCTTGTCTTCATCTTTACTTCATTTTTCCTCCACTATCAATATCATGCTACTCCTCTCCTCTCTATACTGTTGATGGACTTACTTATCAATCTACTGCAATTTGATTGAGATTTCGCACCGCCCATTAATCAGTATGGATTATATACTTTATTCTATGATTATACACGGTTTCATACGATTCTATATTCATTTTATAAGGCGAATCATGAAAACCCTAATTTTCTAATTCATCTTCGTATATCTACTCAAAACCTAATTTTCTTATTTATAGGATTTTAAATTAAGGTACAGGTTTACACCCACGCAAAATTTTTCTTTTTCTAACAATATCTTGGCTTCATATTGATGCGTTTTGCTATGGTGAAACCGAGGTGCTTAGTGTGACATTTGTTGTTGAATGTCCTGTTTTGGTCTACTCATTGAAGAGGTCAGAGTACGGTATAGGATTTAGGGTTGGAGCTACTGGAAGAGTTTTGGACTGTGGTACTGTTGAGGTGGTTATTGATTGGATCTGATCGTGCGTTATTCTGGTGAAGTGGAAGAATGAGGTAGTTGGTGGCGAGTAGTTTGGTGAAATTTGCTGAGGCGTGTTGCTACTATGTACTGTAGGAGTGTGGCTGGAAAATTGCAGTTGATGCTCTGCTCGGTTACAAGTGGATTGTTTTATGTACACTGTGTATGAAGAGGAGTGCTGGATGATGAAGTGTGCACATTAATAAAGAAGAGGATTTGTGGCAGAGGTTTGTGATGTGAATGTCGAATGATGGATGTTTGGTGATGGTTTGGATTATGTGTCGCCGTTTGCTGTAGCAAAAGGATATACAGCGGAACTTGCAGAAATGAGAGGAGGTTGGATTAGAAGGTGATGTGGTAAGGAGAGTTGGTCTAGAGGGTTGATGTTGATGGAATTGAACAGTGTTTGTTGACTGCTGGTTGTTGTATGGAGAGGGCATTTGTTATGCAGTTAAATGTAATGGGTTCAGCATGAAGTCTAGAGGGCCCTGATCGCATCTTCGTAGGGGGACTTCCACCACGCTATTTTGCCGAATCACAAGTGGGGGAGCTCCTTGAGTTTTTTGGACCTTTTAGAAGTTGTGACCTTGTTAATGATCGAAAAACTGGCAACTCAAAAGGCTGTGCATTTGTGTGTATCAAAATCTCTCTGTCACGGATGTTGTGTGCTGCTCTTAATGGCGTTAAAATGGGCGATAAAACGCTAACTGTTAGGCATGCAAATCAGGGTGCAGTACAACCTCGACCAGAGCAGGAAATTGTGTTGTTACAGGCCCAACAACTGGTGGCATTGCAGGTACTTATTTGCAAATTTTATTTGTTTTGTGATGGTATGATTAGTTTAATGAAAGGTTAGCTCTAATGTGCTTACCTTTGACTATTTCCTAGTATCATTGGTATCTTATGGAAAACCATAGTATGCAACGAAAGAAAGAAGAGATGATGCAAAGAAAGACGAAGATGTAAAGAAGGTGAAGGATAAAGGATAAGAAACGAAGGATATAGCTAAAAACGAAGAAGTATGACACTACTAATCGAATTATATGTCATTCTCAATTCTTATCTCCTTTGTTATTAATGCTGTGAAATATATTCTAAATATGATTGCCCTACATCCATTGGTCATTAGGGTTCATTGCCTCAACCATAATCACCATCAGTTTATAATTTTCCTGTCTTTGATTGTAGTTATGGATGTTCACCATAATTTCGAATCAAAGGAAAATTGTTACCAAAAGGAGGACGTACATGGACACTTTCGGAAATTGAAAGATAGAAGGTAAAGGCTGATATTTAACTCCTAAAGATAGAAGGTAAAGATGGAAGGACGTAATAAACAGATTCCTAAGCATTTAACTCCTAATTCCTACAACCATGGTGAGTTTTCATTTTAATTTTTTTTTCAACAATAATTTTTTTCTATAACACGCTGGCTAGAGCATCCACCACTATAACAATTTCTGCTTTTGTTTTTGTTTATTAGTGGAGTAGAAAGATCAGAGAAGCACATCAAAATACAGTTGGATAAATCTTATGAAGACACATGAGCATAAGCCGATTCCTCTCAGGTTTCTAGCTGGCCTGCTACTGTTATTACAAAAAGTCTGACCACGTTTGTTTTTTCCGTTGAACTTCGAAACTCACCAATCGCTCACAGTTCTCCAAGTTTTAGGGTTTTGCCGCCTCTTTGTCTACAACTTAACCATTACCACTGAATGAGATGACCGGTGAATTCTTAACGCTGAGATCTTAGATCTGAGGGATATATTGATTGGAGTTTGGAAGCAACCATAGATCCCAAGATGGAACAATATGAGGTGCTGGAGCAAATTAGCAAAGGAGCATTTGGTTCAGCACTTCTTGTTAGGCATAGAGACGAGAAGAAAAGGTATGTTTTGAAGATGATTAGCCTTGCTCGCCAGACTGATCGATGTAGAAGGTCAGCACATTAGGAGATGGAACTTATTTCTAAAGTGAAGAATCCATTTATAATGGAGTACAAAGATTTTTGGGTGGAAAAGGGCTGCTATGTGTGCATTATTATAGGCTATTGCAAGGGAGGCGATATGGCGGATGCTATAAAGAAGGCTAATGGACGACTTTTCCCTTAATATTAGCTTTGTAAGTGGCTTGTACAGCTTCTTATGGAACTCGATTACTTGCATGTAAACCATATTTTGCATCGTGATGTTAAGTGTTCAAATGTTTTTCTAACCAAAGACCAAAGCATACGTCTAGGAGATTTTGGGCTTGCTAAAATGCTAACTTCAGATGAGCTAGCATCTTCTGTTGTTGGAACTCCTAGTTATACGTGTTCGGAACTTCTTGCTGATATACCTTATGGTTCTAAATATGATATTTGGTCTCTGGGATGCTGTATATATGAAATGACTGCTTTGAGGCATGCATTCAAAGCTTTTGATATGCAAGGTCTAATCAACAAAATTACCAAATCTAATGTTGCTCCTCTTCCAAGCTCATACTCTGGAGCTTTTGGAGGATTAATTAAAAGCATGCTCCGTAAAAGCCCTGAACATAGACCAAGCGCTGTAGAATTACTCAGACATCCCCATCTTCTACCATATGTCGTTCAAGTTAATCTTAAATCTAGCCCTACATACAATTCACTTCCTGTTCCCCACTCTGTCAGCGATCATATAAAAAAGATAAGATTTCCTAATTGTGATGATAATTCTGTGTGCAAAGACAGGGGAAAAAGGTACTCATTTCCATTGGAAAGAGAAAGGATCTTGAAGCAAAATCGACCCACAAATTTGCATGATTCTGTAAGTTCAACGGATTTCTATTGGCACATCAAAGAAAAATCGATTCGCCTGACATATCAGTAAACGCCCCCAGAGTTGACAGAATAGCAGAGTTCCCTTTAGCCTCATCCGAAGATCCGTTATTCTCAGTCTGTGCTAAATTCTCTTCTAGTCGCACTTCTCCGATTGATCGCTCGATCACAAAAGATAAAGTACACGGTTCAAATATTCAGAACGGAGGGCAATAACGGAAGTGATTCATCAGGTAGAAATCCAGTGGTTGGATATGCATCGAGTCGAGGTACGAATGACTCGAGGCACAGGCGGTTTGATACCTCTTCTCATCAGCAGAGAGTAGAGGCATTAGAAGGCTTGCTAGAGTTTAGTGCTAAACTGTTACAGCAGGAAAGATTAGAAGACCTTGGTATTCTGTTAAAGCCCTTTGGTCTTGAAAAAGTTTCACCTAGAGAAACTGCTATTTGGTTGACTAAGAGCTTTAAAGAGTCAACGACTTGAATGTCTTTGGGTTAATGAAGCCTTGTAGCGTTTTCTAGTCTGACTGCCACGTAGATGCCTAGATTTTGTTGTCACGGAATATCCCAGTGTAAGTTGTAGCTTATGTTCAATTTGTAGGTTGGTACATGCAGTTTCAGGAATCCTTTTAAGCTAGGATTTTTTTTTTACTCAGTTGTATGAGGTTAGTTATGCTAGAAGTTCAGAACTCCGCTTTAAAAAAAAAAAGAGTCTGACCACGTTTTAAGGATTTTGAAATTTACTGATGAATACTATCAGGTGTTTAGCACAGGAATGTTTCATGAATACTATCAGGTGTTTTGAAATTTACTGATGAAAAGACGGATGTGTTTGCGTTTGGAGTGTTCATGTTGGAAATTGTATCCAGTACGAAGCCAGTGGACAGGCCCCATAAGAGCTTGCTTATTTGGGTAATTACACAATTATTTGTTACAATCTTCTATAATTTATAGAATTAATGCTGATTTTTTTTCTTACTTTATGATTGAAGCTTAAGCGATAATTGAATAATGAGATGACGCATATTCTGTTGGCCTCAGAATAAGGTGAGAAGTATCATGCTGAACAGTTGAAAAGACTCCGTTTCTTTGCTTCATTTTGCATTAAACCATTTGCAGCTTGGCGAGCTTCCATGGATAAGGTAATCTCCTATCTAATTGCAGTTTTTTTAATGTTTCATTAATGATTCTAATTACTATAAAAAACGTCTTAGAAATACACCTTTTTTTCAACTCCACCACCATATTTTCCACTTTTTCCTCCATCATGTTGTCATTGTCCCTGTTGTTCCCCTACACTTCCTCTGCCAAACACCTTGCCGCCTGATCCTAGCCTACACATAGAGAAATTCAAGAAGGAGACGTTCTTCCTCACTTTGGTATTGTTGGCATTCTCCTCTCTGTTTTCTTTTTCTTCCAAAGACAAACCATGTTGAAACATCGTCCATTTTTGTCTTCAAAATCATTACCTCCCAATCTTTACACAGCCAGATAAAGCCTCCAATACAAAAGTCGTTTATACCGATCCCTTGTTTTTGTTTTAAAAAATTGACGGCACTCGACTTGGTTAAATATCGATCAAATTATCATTCAAAATCTAAAAGAGGATTCCTATTCAAAATCTTAAATTTGTTTCTTTCCATGCGAGTGTATTATAATCGGCACGATTGGAATAATGATTTTTCTTTATTATTCAATTTCTTTTCGAGTCATTGAAGGTTACAAAATTAAGCGATGCCGAAAGAGCCGAGAAAAGTAACGAACAATACAAAATTAAAGTTTGTCCAACGTGGAATGGTGATGCTACGTTGGCCATTTTCTATGCAAACATAAATTCCGAAATGACCTTACATTTTTGTTTGATCTTTGGGCTAATGGGTCCACGTTCAAATTATAGCCCACAACTTAATTTTGGAATTTTGCATGGGAAGTAAATTGATGGTAGTTCTGGACTAGCCTTGGGCCTGGACAAATTTGGAAAGTAAACGCATGAAGTTGTGTTTTATTTTATAATCTACTGCAATTTAAATAATTTTAGAGCTAGAAAAACCACAACCTTTCACCATTTATAGGATAATATTTCAGTATGTTTTACCAAGGCTTTTTGTGGGTGTAGGATGAACAAGATAAGGTTCTGTGCAATCCACTGTTTTCGATAGGATTTTGGGTGTTGTAAATGAAATCCGCAGGTTTGCCCATTTTTGAATATGAATTTGATATTAAATTTACGTGTTTTATGTGTTAGGGAAGAAAAATTAAGTTGGACGTGAGGCATTAAATAAGATATGTATCTTAAGATAGGGTTGTCAATGGATACCTCAAAAATCCGAAATCCGACCGGATCCGCATCCGAAAAGCGGATAAATATCCAATATTCGAAAAAACAGATGCGGATACGAATATAGGCACATTTATATCCAAAAATTATCCGTCCATCTTTTTTCATGATTATAGCTTAAATTATATGTATTATAACATAACACAAACACAATCACATAATCTTTCATATCGAGTGGATATATATCATTCGCTATCGTAAAACATTGCAAGAGCACGAAAAAAACCAATTACTTCTTTGTAAGGTAGGAGAGAACAATTGTGATAAATAATATCAAATATACAAACGCTAACACTTGAGAAACAAATAAACATATCAATTCATCATGCACTACAAGTTAGCGTGCCAGGATACTGAAATAGCTAAGAAAGCACCATTAGTAGCCAGGATGAAGTTTTCAGTCCTTATTTAAGCTTGTGTTGTATAATGTAATAACCATAAAGAGTGGACCGATTGAACTCTGGTCATTCAGTAAAACAAAAATAAAATCTCACTCCTTGAATAACTTTGAGTGGGGTAGAAAATAGCCGACAATGATATGCAATGGTACTGAATGAATTATACAAGAATCTTATCTTAATCAATTGTCGTTGACATTGTTGAGCAGTTCTATTTTAAATACAACTTGTACATTTGCTGGCAAAACTTTACGTTAAAAGACAATAAAGTAAAAAATCTTAATTACAGGTAAAAAAAGAGCACATTTAGCAATTACAACAAGAATAAACTAAATTAATAGTTAATGAAATCTCAATCAACGGTATTCATTTGCAATATGCATATTATGAGCTAATTTGATCGTTTTGTCTTGTAGCCTTCATGTGCATGACCCAATTCTATCTTCCTTGTTGCAGCTTGGTAAGGTTTAGTTTCAATGCATGTTCAGTCAGAGCACCCCTTCTTGGAATAGTATCCATCCCCCCCCCCCCCCCCCCCCTCCCTTTCATGCCTGCAGCAACTCCTACCTATAAATGTCACACGTAGCAGCATTTCTCTTGCATCTTGTTCTCTGAATAATGCCTCATCCCTCATGTCTGCTTTATGTGATAGTCATAGATCTGATTTCCATTGCAGCCGTACTAGATCCTTTAAAACTTTTTATGTTTAAAATATGATTTCATGTGAGCATCTTATACTGCATATATTTTATTCTGATTAAACTAAGTTTGATCAATGCGAGATGAGGGATAAAGAGGTCCTTTAAAATTTTCTATTTAATATATGATTTCATAGTCATTGACTGAGTTACAAATATGAAATTAAGAAAAGGTCGGATTGTTGTTACGAAGAAGCTGGGAAATTCGGTGATAGGATGCGTATAATCGTAAGTTCATTGCTTGATAGAAAAAAGATGCAAATATATTTCACCAAGTATTTCTATTATCGTCGAATATAAAGGGAAATGACATAGATTGAACCATCACCATAAATCTGTATTCTCCTAAGTAGTATAGCAGCACTCTAATGTTATTCGTTGATACCTTTTGTAGGAAACGCCCTAAAGATAGCAATGTTAACCTGGTAACCCTGGAAGCTCAAGATCTCAGCTTATTAAGGTAAATATTGTCTAATGTGAATTTGTAAAACAAGCAACTTCTAGCTGGTGTACAGAAGTTTCTTACGGGCCGGTAATTGATGAAGATCAGATATATCGTCCAATCAAAGAGGCAAGATTTACTTATCTTCTCTTAGCTTTGTGAATAATTAGAAATTTCATGGATGGAAGGCTAAAATGTTCATGTGCTAGGAAGCTGATTTGCTACAGGAAAAAAATTAACAAAATTGTCTAAGTTCAGTTTTTCTGAGAATGTTGACTTACACTTCAAAACCGAACTTGTGTTGACTTTATTTAAAAGCATAATGAACAAAAGGTCACATCAAAATTTCTGATTAACAGTAGAAGAGCAATCCAAGACGTTTGTGCTTACTGCCAACTCTGTTTGTGTAACCCAAGTTTGCTTGTTCAGTTTTTCTTGGTTAAGCTTATTTCAACATCCAATGTTGGTGAGTCAGATTAAATGTTGGTTAAATTAGCGCCATCCAATGTTTGTTTCAATTCTGTTAGTATAATTCAATGTTGGTTAAGTTTTTCTTGGTTAAGTTAACGTGTTCATTTTTTTGTTTAATCAGTAGCTTTGCTTCTAGCCAGTGGCGGCCCATAAGTATTTGATGTCCTAGGCGACTTTGTAGGAGTAGTCAGTGGTAAAAAAAGGAACCGAAAGTAAAAGCTAGAAAAGGTGGTTGCTAGGAATTGAACTCAGGTTGCCTACGAGATAACTGAAGATCATACCATTGAACTACATTATCATTGCTTACTTTGTTGCCTTGACAGTTTAAGAAGTACGTTTTTTTCTAAAGCATTGACTACCTGCTCGTGCCCCCTCCACCACCTCCGACGACGGTGCCCTAGACAAATGTCTCGCCCGTCTTGCCCTTGGGCCGGGCCTGCTTCTAGCAAGTCTAATGCAGGTTTATCATTTTGCTGTTTTGTAGGCCTCAGTCACATTGGAAGCTTCCAATAGTGTAAACCAGAGATTTGCGCATCCATTACGAAAAGGTTCACGTTACAACTTTTTATTGTTTCCGGTATCAGTGATATTGGATTACAGTTTGTTGTTGCATGTTATAATAGGTTTTTTCTGTAGTTGCTTCACTAGTACACTTTTTGGTACATCAGGTACTTGTTTGGCAGTGCTTGATTAACATGTTTGTTTGCTTAATATAATCTTTGATAAGTGTACAAGTTTGCCGCTAGTCATTTGAGCCATTTAGATAACTTTGAGTCATTAATGTGTCGGTGTTCCTGCACCTAGGATTGTTAGGGTAATGGTAACCGTTGCCAATACGAGAAATTTTTTACTATACCGATACTATTGGTAAATCAAAATGAATACCAATAATTTACCGTTACTGCTGGTAAAATATTCATTGGGATACCGATAAATTAGTAAACCGTTGACTGGTAATGGTAAATTTACCAATACATAAAGCTATTAAAATATTAATACATTAAAATTTTGATAATGATAAAAAGTTAGTACTTTTTTTACTAATTCTAACACCATTAATGTTTATATAAATATTTAAATTTATTTTAATTGGCATAGGAAATTTACTTAGCTTATCACAAAATATTTACAACAATATAAAATAATAATTTTGTTAATAAACTTTGAAGTAAGCTAAAAAGAATTACCTTTCTAAATAAATATATAAGCATCTGCATAAAATATGATAAACTTTCAAAAAAAATTAAGGTTGGAATTCATTAAAATAGAGAAAAAACAAAATAAATATGATTGGTAAATTTACCGTTACCACTGGTATTGACATTTCTTTACCGTTATTTTACCGTTAATAATGGTAAAATTTACCGTTACCATACAGATAGCAATGATATACCGATGCAGTTCGATATTGGTTACCAATGGTTTGGTACTGGTATGGTAATGGTAAATTTACCATTACCATAACAGCCCTGCGAACACCCATTGATGGATAAGTGGTTTTTTAGTAGATAGAATAACCTTGACTAGTTAGTGTACCATGCTTTGTGTGTACTGGTTTTTTAGCATCCATTGATTATAGGGGATTTTATTATGGACAAACTTCATAATTTTCTAATTTAAAGGACAACCAGCAAAAAATTTATTCTCAAGAACAATACACTGTAAAATTGATACTATACACGCAGTAAAACCGGTAGCTAAATTCAAATACCATACACTGTAAAATCGATACTTATAAACTAGTAGTCAAATTTTGATATCACGCACAATTTTAAACTGATACCTAAAATTTGATGTTTTGTCCTTTAGAATAAAATTTCAATAGATCATCGTTACAGTTGAAAAAGCCCGTAATTTTGTCCTTGACACTGTTCTTCCATTGATTATAAGTGTGTTTTAGTCTTTGAATCAGTAATTTAGCATTCAATTTTGGTTTGTAATTCTTATTGTTGATTATTAAACTCGTCTTCAGGTAATTAGCTATTTCGAAGTGACGGCTACCCGCAACAAAGAATTATTGGTAACCATCAACAACAATGGACATGACTTTAATTATTATATGTATTATGATATTTGTTAGTATTTATTGTGTAAACTTGTTTCTAAATGCTCGTGGTATGTGAATTTATTGATTTTGTCAAATAATAAATGATTATGGAAATACTTATGTGACCAACGTGTTTTCGGTTATTTGAGTATGATGATTATATGATTGATTAATTGTTCATCTAAATCAGACTGTGGTAGATTTTAATATGACTATTATATAATTGGTTGCTGGAAATAATATAAGCCACTAATGGTATATAGTAGCATTTAAAATATACTACAAAACAATCAAACATGTTGTAGTAGCGTTTTAGAACGGCTACAGAAACTTATTTGACCTACCATTTGAATTTTTAGTGGCAAAAAATAAATGCAACGAAAAGTTTTTAGTTGCAAAAAATAAACGCTATAGAAAATCAAAAAAGTCTCATGTACATACCTTTGGTAGCGTTAGGAAAACGCAACTGTACAGAAGATTTGGTAGCGTTTATTAAAACGCAACAAAAAAAAAAGACTTTTAGTTGCGGGACCTGTAGTAGCGTTCTTTAAAACGCTACCAAAACCTTTTGGTAGTGTTTTTTCAAACACTACTAAAGGCCATTTCTGGTGTAGTGGGAAGTCGGGAAAACAAATCCTTCCTCTCAATCTAAGAGTCCCATCGTTATCTATTTGAAAACACGAGGGTTCGCCTTTCTGAATCCTTCTGATCATATCCTTAATAAAATTATCATCCTTCTGAAGAATAGATATTTTGTCAATCAAGGAAGTCGTAATAATAAAACTGGCGATCATTACATTCTTTCGGCTTAGACCATCAGCCACGACATTGGCTTTCCCTGGAGTATACAAAATCTCAAAATCGTATGCTGCAAGGAATCTAGCTAGCGTTGCTGCCTCAGATTCAAGTCTTTCTGGGTGAACAGATACTTTAGCGACTGGTGATCTGTAAACAGTTCGAATTTCTTACCCAAAAGATAGTGTCTCCAGATTTTCAAAGCGAATACGATAGCCAACAACTCAAGATCATGAGTAACGTATTTCTTTTCATGCGGCTTCAACTGGCGGCTAGCATAAGCAACAACTTGACCTCTTTGCGTTAACACTGCACCAAGGGCTTCTCTAGAGGCATCTGTCCAGACTTTCAAGTCTTGATTGCCTTCGATAATCGTTAACACTGGAGCTGTTGTTAATCTGACTTTTAGCTTCTGAAAAGCCTCCTCACATTCGGGAGTCCACTTGAATTTCGAGTGCTTCTTTGTAAGCATCGTTAAGTGACTAGATATCTTCGAAAACTCTTTAACGAACTTCCGATAATAACTAGCCAATCCAAGAAAACTTCGGACTTCTGTAGGAGTACTAGGCTATTTCCAGTTTTGAATAGCTGTGATTTTACTTGGATCCACGGCAATTCCCTCTTTTGATACGACGTGGCCCAGAAACTTCACTTCATCTTGCCAGAATATACATTTGGACAGTTTGGCTTTCAATACATTCCTTCTCAGAATTTCTAGAACTTGTTCCAAATGTTTTTCATGTTCGGCCTTTGACTTAGAGAAGATTAGAATATCATCAATAAAAACCAGAACAAACTTATTCAAGACTCCTCTGAACACTCTATTTATTAAATCAACGAAGCATGCATGAGCGTTATATAAGCCGAACGGCATTACTAACCACTCATAGAATAAGTCTGGACCTCTGAATACTGTCATAGGAACACACTCTTCGGCAATACGAAGCTGATGGAAGCCTGTAGCTAGGTCCATCCTTGAAAATACTTGTGCTCCATTCAGACGATCCAATAAATCATCGATTCGCGGCAATGAATATTTATTCATTATTGTCTGCTTATTCAAGTCGCGATAATCCACACATAGTCGCAGAGTACCGTCAGACTTTGGGACAAACACCACTGCTGCTCCCCAATCAGAGAAAGTAGGCCTGATCAGACCCTTCCATACAAGCTGCCGAGTTTGATTGTCTAATTCCTCTTTCTCTTTCAAGGTCATTCTTCGAATAGCGTGAACTACTGGCCTTGCATTCGAGATTAAAGCAATTTTGAAATCAATTTCTCTCTGCGGAGGTAAGCTAACAACTTCGAACACATACGCATAATTCTTGACGACAGGAATATCTTTTATGAGGTCGGGAACATTCTCTGTGACTACAGGGATATTTTCTATTTGAGCAGGAGAAACATCTAGAGCTGACCAAAAGTCTTTTCTATTTTAATTCTGACCTTCACAGGGAATGGTTATATAATCATCTGATTTAATCTTCGCCTTAACGACTCTGTCAGCGCATTTAACCTCAGCTTCATATTTGGTCAACCAGTCTAACCCCAAGATAAGATCAAATTCTGTAAAATTCATGATGACCGCGATGATAGGGAACCGATAACGAGAAAAAGAAACCGGCACCCCACAAACCCAATTGAGATTGAGGGAACCCCCAACCAGATTATGGACAGTCATTGGTTCTTTGAGCTTCTTCAAATTCAAATCCAGTTTCTTAACCGCATTCTTTGCAACAAAGCTTCGCGACGCGCCGGTGTCAAACAGTACTTTAACTAGAATATCTTTGACAGTAAGCGTGCCTTCTAAAACATCTGGCCTTCCCTGACTAGCTGAGGGCCCAGAAGTTTCTGCTACTTCATTTATATGTACTGCTTCAGATTTCTTTGAGAGTTGGCACTCCCATGCAATATGACCTGCTTGGTGACACTTATGGCATTTTCTTCCATCACGAGATTTCTTGGATTTAGATTCACCCTTCCTTCGTTTGTTCCAAGATTTACAACTTATCGCCAAATGTCCTTGCCTATTACAGCTTGAGCATGTCGCATTCATTACCGGTTCTTTCTCAGATCTAGTCCTCTTCCTCCTAGCTCTGGGCTTCTTACTGGCCTCAGGACTATCAGTCTCAGACTACTCTTTGTTACTCGGACTGACTTCCTCTTCGTCGCAAAACATACCTTTCTTATGAAGATCTTCATACTGATAAGCCATGTATATCATTTCTGAAAACGGAAGCTTCACATGCCCCATTACTTTATTTTGGTACTTTCTTTGCAGGCCATGAATAAACCTCAGATTCTTTCTCTTCGTATTTCGAATTAGATGAGGAGAAAAGTGAGAAAGTTCGTTGAATTTCTTATGATATTCTGGAATGGTCATATCTCCTTGTACCAGATAAAAGAATTCATCACATAACCGCTCAGTTGCTTCGGGAGGAATAAATCTTTCACTGAAAACTTCTTTGAATCTATCCCAGGTGATATCACCTTCTGGATTATCCTTGATGGTTGTTTCCCACCAGATTAAAGCTTCTTCTTTGAGCGCCCAAGATGCTACTTATCTTTTCTGATCATCTCTCAGCTGGAAACGCTCAAAAATTCTTTCAGCAGAACTCATCCAAGCTTGAGTTTGAATAATTGATTCATTGCCCGAGAATTGTGCTCCACCCAGATTTCGATATCTCTTAAATAGAGCCTCTAGATCTGGTTCTGCATTTCTCCTGTTTCTGACACTCATTTTCTAGTACTTCTGCAAATAGCAAATCAAGTGTTAGGTCACAGAAAAGGTATTTTAAAACATAGAAACATATACTTGAATGTAAATGTGTCTGTCTGGCGTATTTCATTCTGCTATACTCATACTAGGATATTACTGATCCTATCTGTAATGAGTTACTCATGCTAGAACACTACTGGTTCTATTTCTGAAGAGTTCGTTAATATGTTATATTCCAGCACTAAGCTTAACCAAAGCACTGATACCACGTCGTGACGACCCCAAAACCCCATACGATGGTGTCAAGGGTAACCTTTAGAATATAACACATAAACAGATAATAGCAGAACAGAAATAAATAAATACAGCAGATAATGCACAATAGAATACACTGGATAAACATAATCATCAGAGTTACGCAGTATACAGGATCATACTTAGTACAAATACAGCTCAGCTATACATAAATGTCTACAGCGGAAAACAAACATAATCTGTACAATAGGAGCTGAACAGCATAAAAAGAGATAAATGATAGAATCCATCTTCAGCTCCAGCTATCCAGAAAGAGCCTGCTAATACCTGAACACAAGGCTGCCCGTGTAGAAAAAGGGGCACCCGAGTTTGCAAGTGAAACAAACTACGAGTCAGTCATGGGACTGGTATGAGAAATCTACTTAACACATTATATAATTGGCTAATCACAGGACCATGCCACTTTCGCGGAACGGGTTTACTTCATTGGATTGCCAGTGCTTTAAAACAAGTAAATCTTTTAAACATCGCAATGCTTTTTATAAAAATGAAGCTATTATAAGACTTAGTTCCCATCACACAATGCAAGGCAAACCGGAGGATAGAGTTTTACCTTATAATGGCCAAAATATGCTTGATACGAATAAAACACTTAAAATGTAAGTTTTGTCATTTAATTCTTAATTAGATTCCAACTACAAATTAGTAAGAGAACGATTCCCTAAGTATTAACCCCGAAGGCCGAAACCAACATCAGACCAATACCCAGGAAACCACCCATCTTAGCTCGTTTTCATTTAGTTTCTAATTTTATAAAACAATCATAGACGGCATTAATGCCCCATACCACTATGTCTCCATATATAGGTATACAATAAAAATCGCACAGTCATGTATTGGGAAATTGGATTTCCGTCATGAACCGAGGCAAGGGATCGTCCTCACCGAATTCGAGACGCTCTAGCCCGCCCCTCAGGCAAGTACTCAGTCAAGCCTTTGGATCGTCAGGGCCGATCCACCGATGTGGATTAAAATGCCTGAACACTGCGTTTCCCTGCCCTTTGGGGCGTAAATGAGCCAACGAATGGCTCCTTCGACTTCACATAGTCACTGGTATATCCGAGGCGCCTTGCAACAGCAACAACCACGCAGGTGAAAATAATATAAATGCCAGCCAGTTTAAGCACCGACACCATCTCTAGCTAGAAAGAAACGCATGTCCTCCCTGAGGTCCTCTCCCGTTTCTGGTTCATACCGGGGTGTGAGACTCGCGAATTCACGTTATACACAAAGCTACGCCACACAGGCGGTGCTTTGATCATTAACCACAAGACTTTGCTTTTCAACAGAAGCCTTGATCACTGCGTCTTAGCATGCCACACAGGCAATTCACACCATGCAACTGATGGCTATCAATCACACAGAATGAATTCCAATGTCAGACACACAGTCCATTTACAAGTCCGTTCTGGGTCTGAACGAAACCGGAGGCACTATATACCTCGCATACCCATCGATCTCCACGTACGTCTGGACGATCACCACTCATTATCCATATTTCGGGATGCCTCCCAATCAGGTCATCAGTTACCATCCAACCGAGGTGAAGATCTCTGGTCTTCAACCACCGTCTTCATCATCGATTTCTTATCGTCGATTCAGTTATTCAGAATGGGATAAACACGGTCTTTCTGAGCAACTCGCATATATAATAAACAAGTGCTACACAAACACAACATACGCCTTATTTCAATTCATTTGTCACTAACCGTAAATCAGTAAGAGAACGATTTCCCAAATATTAACCCCGAAGGCCGAAACCAACATCAGATCAAAACCCAGGAAATCATTCGACTTAGCCAACCTTCAGTTAGTTTCTAAATTTCACATTCCATATCGTTTATAATATTTTATAACGATTTATCGCTATTTTTATTTATTTAAAAATAGCCAATTCATTCAAACGACGCTTCAGGCCATAACGCGGCCGTGGCGCTGTTTTTCTTCAGATTTGATTTACACATATCTGAAAATCTAACCGTTGGATCTTCACAAATTTTATATCATTAGAAAGATCTTTTCAAAACGAATCCAAAGGTTTCGGTTTCGGGAAAATCCGACGGTTGGATCTTGGCGCTGTTTTTCTTCAGATTTGATTTACACATATCTGAAAATCTAACCGTTGGATCTCCCGATGCACTCATTTGAAGTTTCGATTTAAAAAAACGAACTACAGCGTCGTTATTCAATTTAATTTAATTATATATATATAAATATAATCGATCCTGGCGCTTTTTTCTTCAGATTTGAATTAAACATTCCAGACAATCCAACTGTTGGATCTTTATAAAGTTGGTGCCGTTGGAATGATATTTCCAAAGCGAACCCAACGGTTTCGGTTTCGGGAAAATCCGATGGTCGGATCTCCCGCACTAATCGTTTGAAATCACGGTTTCAAAACACAAACTACAGCTTATTCGATATATTTGAATTATATATATATATATATATATATATATAATCGATTCTTCGATTTCAAAATGATATTCTTTTCATACATTTGATAAAAATGATATTTTTATCCAACATACATTTATTTCGACACTTCACTATTTTTAACAATTCATGTATATAATAAAAATGCAATTTTTATTGTAAAACAATTTATTTCAAAACACGACTATTTTATATAGTTCATATAAATGATAAAAATATGATTTTTATTATAAAACAATTTATTTCAAAACATGACTATTTTATATAGTTCATATAGATGATAAAAATATGATTTTTATTATAAAACAATTTATTCCAAACACGAATACCATTCAACACATGAATTCTATTCAATGAATGAATTTATATTCAACACATGAATGTTTTCTATAGTTCGTATATATAAAATAAAAATGTGATTTTTATTGTTAAAACAGTTTATTTAAAACACGAATACCATTCAACACATGAATTTCTATTCAACGAATGAATTTCTATTCAACACATGAATGTTTTCTATAGTTCGTATATATAAAATAAAAATGTGATTTTTTATTGTTAAAACAATTTATTTAAAACAGAATACAATTCAACACATGAATTTCTATTCAACGAATGAATTTCTATTGAACACACGAATATAGTTTCAACACATGAAAATAATTCTAACACATGAATATTATTCAAAATTTCGGCAGCTTAACGGCAGGGTAGTTAAAACCAGGGTCGTCCCTAGTACGGCTCCTCGCTCTACCTTAAAGCCTTGTGGCTTTTGACAATGGGGATTTCATGCATCTAGTTCGCACGCAGGCGGCATGTATATATTTTTCTTTTCCACAAACTAATCCTATGTGGTTTCAACCAAATAATTCTCAACCACAAACGGGTATTTTTCAACCACAATCAATCAATTTCAACCACAAACAATTCTAATCAACCATTTGCTATCAACCAATTTTCACACCAATCACAACCAATAAATATCATCCATGGTTTGTGGACGAGGGGCGTATATATATATATATATATATATAAGTATATAAGTATATTTCACTTCTATTCAACACATATATAATTTTTACAACGCATATATAACTTATACATCGAACGTACAACTTATACAACGGTTATACATGAGGTGTACAATGCTTATATAACTCATACATCAACTATATAATTTATACATCATCGTTTTCCATATCGTTTATAATTCAGAAATCTCACATTGGGTTCCACTCCACCAAAAATAACAGAAGGCTCATAAAAATATCCGGTCTCTTTTAGAATGTAGAAGACGTCCACACGAGTCCACTGTCTTTTGTTTCACTGAATTTCGTCAATAAACGAAAAAGATATGATTTTTACAGTGAAATCAAAAACCGTAGCGCTTTAAAGGGCTATAGAATAGTTTAAAATAATTTCAGCCGTACCTCCACTGTTTTGTTCGAAACTAGGTCACGCGATTTCATGAAATCCATGAAGCTTTGCGCCGATCAGCCACCGCCACGTTGTCCAGCTCCGAGAGGCGCTCCGGCGGGTACCCACCTGGTCGAACTCGCACGCCGTTCTGAGGAGGAAAAGGGGTCGATACGGCGGACTTTCCCGAGCTCGATTCGGGCACAATACTCAATGAGGGAAGGCGAGAGGGGTACGGATTTAAAGAGGGGGAGGAGATCTTCAAAAAACCCAACTGGAGCTTGGCCTGAAGATGATCGGAGCGATCAGAAATTGATCAGGAAGTTTTGAAGGATTTCCATCGTTTATCGTGGGGGGAGAGAGAATTTACAGGGAGAGAGAAATAGATTTGACCAATGAGATTTTTTTATATATTTATAAATTTTAAAAATCCAAAAATACCCCTTGTCTCATACGAACTCCAATCCAGACCCAACGACTGTCGTCCCTAGCCAAATGCCCCCATTCCGAACACAAAGGGGCATGTTTCGTAGGCCCATTCGACTGTTTCAGTCAGTTTTTCTTCAAATTAAAATATAAAACATTCAATATTTATTTTGAACGTACATTTCAATTTGCCGGGGCCACATACTGATTCTAAAAATTCCCGAAAAATAAATCTAGCTATGTTTTGATGATACGGTCCCAACAAAACTAGTTTCGTCGAATTCTGAGACCATTTGAAAAATGACCCTTTTTTGGTTGATCCAATTTAATAGAAATCGACCAAACACATTTTCCTTTGCCACACTCACATACTAACTTCAAAAATTATGAAATTTGAAACCTAGCAATAATTTGACATCCTGGTTCCAACAAAAGTGGTTTTGTCGAATTCTGAGGTCGTTTGCAAAATGGCCATTTTCACGGGCTATATAAACTCTATAGCGGCCTTTCTGAAAATTCGTTTGCCCATAACTTTTGCTTCCCGCAATGAAACTTCGATTTTTCAGATTCATTAGAAAGGTATTCACTAAGATTTAAATGTTTTTGGTTTCACTCAAATCCGTTTTGTTTTGCACTCAGTACAGTTAGGCAAAGTTTGAATTCAAATTTTAAAACTACCACGCCATTTCAAGCCCTGTTTATAATTAGAATTAATTATATTTATTTTCAAACGTCGATTCAAACTTACTTTTCGTCGTTATTATTTAAAATATTTATTTTAAATCCACTAAAATAGCCAATTTAAAATTTTCAAACTGGTTCAGATTTTCCGGGTTGTTACAGCTTGCATCTCACGCTCCATATATAATATAAAATCAAAAACCACAGGGCGCATATTGAAGATTTGATTCCAACTATGACAAGGTATGGAACCACATGTCGATAGTGTATCTCTAGAGGGGAATACACTGGGTTCAACAAGAACATCTCGCAACCCGGCCCACACATGACCGACCACTCATTTCGCTTGAGTGTATCGAATGTATATCACCAATGGTTGGGATCAGCAACAGTTTGCCGAAATGGGACAGCAACGATAGATTAAAGAATGAAATGAATATCTCTAGATAGGTGATTATACACCCTAATGGGAGCGACCCACATAGCCATGCTGCCTGCCCGATTTTTGTCATTTCTCGGTTGTTAAGGCCTGAAGCTACGATTTCTTGTCATTCATTGATAGCACAATCACTTTGAATGCCACATTGTCAGATCCGTTAATCACTAATTGATTTGCACAAATATTCTGGATATTATGCTAAGGGAATAAATCTGTTGCCACCATATATATTTGTACAGATCAACATATTCGATCATTGGAAATACTGTGACAGACATTCGTCCATATACATTCGTTCTGGGACTGAACGAAACCGAAAGCACAATTTCTGTTAATAGAAAATGTCCTTGCACTTTACTCCATCTTTGATTATCTTCATATAATCTGATTCGCAACGCTACTGCCAATATAGAGCGGTTCTCGGATAATAATCCAACAGGTTTCTCCATATTGACAATGATATTGGCAAACACTTCGATAGTCGATTATTTAACTATCGAAGAAAAACAAACATCCATTCAAAACTTCAAACAATCACTGGGCTCTTAATTATTTTTTCATTAATTAAATCACTATTCTATTTTCTTATCAACATTTGTTAACCAAATATTTTCAGTAATCTTATTGGTCTCTTACACTATTTGAAAAAAAAAACATTTCCATGTATCGCCTTCTTTTATTTTTTGTATTTAGAAAATATCTTCTATTTACAATTGGAAAACATTCCCATTTACTTATCTCTTGCTCAACTCATTTAATTCTACTCTCAGGAAATATATATTATTATATTTCTGAAATTCCACTTATTTGGTTTAAAACGAATGTTGTGTAAAACATTGTTACACCCAAAATATTTCACTCAACTATCTTTTATTCCACCATTGATCTTCGAGATTGGATCTTTGCTATTTATTAGTTAAAAGTGAAATCAATCGAGTTGAGGTAAAATTACCTCTCAGACCTTGACTGAAAACATCCTTAACTTCAAAACAGACAAAACTATTATTCCCGAAAAATCAACACCATAAAAACAAATTATTCATTTTTAAACATATATATGTTTCTCTTTCTATTTCCAGATTATAGATTTCCTTTTTTTATAATATTCTATTTTAAATTCGTTTCCTTATCGAATTCAATATATATTGATATATCGATTTCTATCTATCAAATTTTCTTTAAAATATTCTAACTCCCTAAATTTTTGGAAAATTTCGCCATAACCTCCTTTGTACCGGGAGCATCGGGAAAATCCCCAAACCGCCACACAGGCCTCTCCAATCAAAAAGAAAATCAAAAAGCCAAGTGGCTTGCCGATTCGGCGCATAAAACCTCATATGGAATTTAAACGTGTACCTTTTTGTTGGGCACACGAAATATAAATCTTCATAGACTTCATATGCTTCATTCCATACCTGTCTAATCTATGTTCACCTGTTTCCCACTTTATCCCAACTTAATCCGGTCATTTTAACTCAATTTACTTATCTATTCTTTAATTAGCTAATTTGCCCATTTCACTTTTATTTGAACATAACACGTTCGTATATATTTTTAATTCGCTTATATACAAGTCGAACTCATTTCCAACTCAAGTTTTCTTTTTGATTTCGAATAAGATTTCTCAAACCACCTTTACTTGTTCAAAGCCCAATTTCTTATCAAATTTCGATTTACTAATTATTATTCAAATTAGTTAGTTCTATTCAATAATTTAAAATATGGTTTTTGTTCCAAAAATCATATCATTACACCACTTGAGTTTGTATTTAATTTACAACTCAAGTCTAGGTCCTTTTAATGGAAATTCGAATTTGATTTGCTAGAAATCCTTTTATTAATTCAAATAAAACCGTTATGGTTTAATAATGGTTATGGCGCTATTTTTTCTGAAAATTTGATTTTGATATAACTCAAAATCTATTCGACGAAACCTAGATTTTTCTTCCTCATTAGAAAACTATTATCAAATCAATCCTGACGTTTCTTGTTTCAAAGAATTCCGACTTCAATTGAGTTCTGTATACTCAATTGAAGTTCAAAACGCCAATTTACGAACTACCGCGCTGTGGCGAGTTCGTTTTAATTAATTATATATATATATATGTTTAAACTTCGTTTATATATAAATTCTAACTCCATTATAATATATTTTTGATATATATATATATATATCAAATCAGTTTCCCAATCCAACCTAATATTTTCAATTATCTATAAATGTCGATTTTTGCTTACTCGGTAATATATTTATTTATACTTCGATCTTCTATATTCAAATTCCATTTCACTTTCTATATTCAAATTTTATATTTGAATTTCCTTTATATTTTCTATATTCAAATTCTATATTTGAATTCCATTTGAATTTCTATATTCAACTCCATTTGAAATTCTGTATTCAATTTCTATTTGAAATTTTCCTTTATATTTTCTATATTCAAATTCTATATTTGAATTCCATTTCAATTCCATTGAATTTCATATATTCAATCTCCATTTGAATTTTTATATTCATTCTTAAACAAGTCTCGATTTCAATTTCTTTTGAAATCGATATTTCTACTTTTGGAAAATAGATTTCCCGTTTCAATTTCACACTTGTATTTTTATTTCTGAATTATCCAATGCTAATTCTTTACACTTCATTTATAAACTTTGTTTATAAAAGAACTACTTGGTTTGATTCTCTTAAAACAAGTTAATATTTTTATTCTATTCAAATTTCAAATTCTATTTTAGAAAAATATAATTTCCCTTTTTAACTCTGGAAATTTCCTTTTTCGATATTTTAAAATATCAACATTTAAGCCCAGTGATATTTAAACACCACACAACCAATTATTTATTTCAGGTTTTCTAACACATCATATATGACAGTATATTTGCAAACAAATAAACAAACATATAATTTTTTGAGGGATCCAGTTGGATCCCTCCAACCTGTTTTCCTGCATCCACATACGTTAGTCAACATAGTAATACCCATCCTGCTTCGAGGCAGGATATCGCGGTATGAAGGTCATCCACTAATATATATTTGTGGGGCGCAGAGGGAAAACATCCGCTATGAAACGGCGGCCATCCGCTAATGAGACTGCGGGAACAATCCAATCATCAACCCAATATATATATAATAGTTAACCCTAAATAACTAATATATTTAAATCAACCAGAAAGCATTCAAACAAGCAACAACAATTATTTTTACCAAATAAAAATAATTCTAAATAACAGGTGAGTGAGATTTACGCACCAGGTTTTTTTTTATTGTCAGAATAGCTCTAGTTTACTTCAATCCAATTCGATTATATAATACTGGATGATACGAACCCAACATACCACGTCTTAAGGAAGTCTGTTATCATAAGAATTTTATACGAGTGTTACGAGTTTTGTATACATATTTTTCCTCATTTAATTTTATCGTCACTAACCACTTTAAATTAAATAAATTAACTAAACCTTAACCATAATTTAACATTCTTCTTTACTGCTAAAACGAACCTGCTGTGTTGCTTTACCCCTCCTATCTACAACCATTCAACTTCTGAGCATCACTGGCATACCACCTTGGCGTTGCTCCACCTAACATCTCTTCCCCAAAACCAAAGCAATCACCCTGTTAAAATGGCACAGCTTACTACCACCAATTCACCTAATAAATTCACATGACTCCTTATCAATTCTGAACTACCCTTCCTGCACCTAAATCAAAGTTTAATCCTGATATTCACAACTAGGACCAACACATAAGAAAATGAAAACTCCAGATTATCCACATCCTCAACCAGCAGATCGCACTCTCCCAACAACACACTATCGAGCCACCAAACCACCATCGAACTCTAGTTCGCACCCCCACACAAGCGTTGACTTGTAATCGCGGCCTCCTATAGCGTACGACCAAGGTTGACTTAAAATCCCACTCGCCTGACTCGACTGGTTCGAGTTTCGAACATTCCTCCCTTTCTAGATCTCGCGCGTGTATTCCATCTCCACAGAACCCTCGATTCGATCGAACCCACAGTCAATGGTTTTCCCCAAAATCGCCATACACCAAATCGAGCATACCTTGCTTCATTCAAGAAAAGGTGAAGCCCATCGCGTGCTTCCCAATATCGAGATCCATCATTGAGCTTTTTGGGTTCTATTGCCCTTTTCAACGTATTCGATTTTGATTTTTGTGGAGCGAACATTTTCGGTTTGATGCTTTCATTTGCTTTAACAGCTTTCGATTTTCTTATCTAAGGATCAAAATGGTAAAACATAATAAAGGGTTAGGTCTCGTTTAAATAGACAAGAGAAGGATCAGCATAAGGTACATCTATGTGATCGATTTTTCAATGTTATAGGTACGGCTAAGTACATGAGAATTAAATTCGACTTGATTTAAATTTAACGTGATTTGATTTAAAGAGATTTTAATTTTTTTTAAATTGATTCTGATTTGATTTTGAGCTTATCCACTACAAATATCTCATGGTTCACAAATTAAAAATCGTGAACCGCTATTTTAGCGCACCGACTGTCGTTTCAACGTAATTACACTATTCTGCACTCAACAGAATAGACTGTAAAATTTAATTCAAACGTATATATAAAATAACCATATTAAATTGATATAATCTAATTTAAAAACAAAACAAATAAATTCTTCGAACATAAATTATTATCACCGTCGTCTTTATTCAAATAGAATATATACTGATCATCTGAATTGTTTTGATTTAGTTTTTAACTTCGATTTCATTTATATTTCAGATTATAATAATTCGATATATTCTAAATTAAATTATATTCGATTATAACTCAATATAAAAATTTATTTATATTATCAATTCAATATTTTAAAACCATATTAAATATTTAAAATAAACTGTTTGAAAAATCCAGGTCATTACATTAATATTTAAAAAGTAAAACTTGACATAACTATAATTTGGATCTATGCCTGTGACTATGTGAATCAAATCAGATCTGCTATAACCTATTTATCTATGTTATTCTGACATGACTATGAACTCGATCTGAACCTATACCTTTTTATCATGCCAGATCTTCCACTGTATATAGATCTAATTCACTGTTTAGACCACCTCATGCCTGTCCCTATTATGTTTGTGGTTAAATCGGATCTGTTATTAGTTGGATATCTGGTTCATTGTTTAGATCTCATCATGACTGTTTAAGATGTCCCTATTATGTTAAAATCAATTCTATTGTCACATGTTCATTAGATCTGTTCCTATATGCCTATCTTGCCATTATGCCACTATATGTTTTTGCCTATTTCTACCATTACATGTCAGACTTATTAGTATGATCATATCTGTCCTCTTCCCTTCATCTTTTCCCTATTATTTTTAGATAGTTAGGCTACCTTCGAGCCTAGACATGCCGCTGAAATATGCGAACGCGTTAAATTGGGAAAGAGGGGAAACCGTTAAATTTGGGGCATAACTTGTAATTGGAAATTTGGGCATAACTTGAATGAAATATATGAACATGAATTTGGGGGATAAATCAACTTGTGAATAAAATACCTTAATTTGGGGCAAGGTTCATTATGAATATAACTTGGGAAAGGGGCATGAAAACCTATAACGATATAGGAAGAACTGGTTAATAATGGGAATGCCTAGAATTACAGTAATTAGAAACTATAATCGTGCTTAGACACTAGGTTAGATTGCATTTGTAGTGGAATTCTACCGAGAACCGACTGGCATATCCAGCGACCACAAGTGGTGAATCTAATGTGAGGGGTCTAAGTGCAAAAACACGAGACATGCAAAGACACAAGGTTAAGTCCGAACTGTGGAAGAAGTCTGCCCGGAACACACCGACATATCCAGCATCCATAAATGGTAGGCTTAATGTGGGAGCTCTAGCACATTATAATTGTAAATGAATATGGTAATGAATTGGAATACTTAACCTAGTTGAATCCATAGGGATTGTATGAACATATAACTTGAGTAGGGGTTAAGTAAACTTGTTTGAAATAGTGGGTAGGTAATATTTATATATATAGGCCCACAAACTTAACCTATGGGGCTATGCAATCTTTTATTCTAGTATGGAATAACTTGTGGAAAACCTAGTGGGGATGCAAGCGTCGGGGGAAGCTTGTATCATCTTGTGTGCGGGAATCGTTTCAGTCAGTAACCCATATATATGTATCAAACGAGTACTCCGAACTAGGTCGGAGTCGGGGCACGCTTAGTGGGCTGATTGTAAGAGATCCAAACGTGGGAGACAGAGCGGGAAGTGCATTCCAACGGGGTCATGTGCGTGCATAGATCCGGCAGAGGAGGTTTAGATGCAGTGATACATGTAGATATGGTTGTGCACATCTTGAAAATGAAGGGTTGCCACTTTAGAGAGTGATACACCCTACTGTGGGGCTAGCACAGGGTATCTACGGAATAGGGAGCCGATCGATTGGGGTAGTAATTAGGGTACATCTAGACTCCGGTATGGTTGGGGAGCCCGTTAATATCCTTAGGAGTAACTTAGGTATGTTGTGTGTCTATTGATTATATTGGGTTTCTCACTTGAAGTACACCTAAGTCTACCATCTTATATTTGTTGGGGATCATCTTGTTAATAAGACACTAGTATTGGTTCAGAGATATCAATAGAGAAGCGCGATATACTCTATCATGCTTGTCCTGTTTACCTTGTCATACCTGCCTATTATGATGTTGTCTCCCTTATCCACTTTGTATGCCTGTCATAATACTTTTACTTATTTATATGCTAAAAGTAACTGAACTTGCCAGACTTTATGTCTGATGCATTTTGTTTCCTCTTCTTTCTCATCCATTTTCTCCCTCTCCCCAGGTTCTCAAGGTGGGAGTACTCAAGCTTGATTAGGATTCTACTTTCATCTGCTTGGAGTTTCTTAGATGTATTACTCAAGCTCTTATCCTTTCTACTATGGCTACGTTTTTGTTTGGGGAATTATGCTTCTTTTATTATTGTACTCCGATGTTTTAAGTATAAAACAGAAATTTTAAGATGATGTACTGGTTTTATGAGTTTTCAAACTTATGATGTTTTGAATCACGATATTATGTTTTCTGGCTTAATAAAATTTTAATTTCCGCTGCAATTTTATATTTGTCTTGTAATGTTTTTGTTTCTGTTTACCTATAACGCTTCACGAAACTTAATGCATTCTATTAATGAGTGACATTAACGGACGTGGGGTGTCACATCTATGGTCTTTTGGTTTAGCTCTCCGTCTTTCCGCGTCACATATCATGCCGACTGTCGATGGTTGGTACCCGACGACTTGCTATCAACAGATGGTTAGACCCGCCGGTAACTCGATAAAAAAATGGTCATAACCCAGCCTAATCACAAGACAACTGGATCACCAAATCACATATGCCACCATACAGCCTTCTGATTGCCCACTATCGTGGCAATCAAGGTATACTCGCCGGTAGAGATGCGCAGACCTAACCTCTGTGAGCACAGTCCGAATACTGTCACTGCACAGAGGAGTACTAGGAGTAGCCTCCACGTCGCAGGAAGCCACATGCTTCCGCTTCCAATCATTTGGTACCAACAGAATATCAGAACAACTGGAAGAACAGGCAGAATAATCAGATGGATGTGCGCTCCCCTTGTGTCCCATGATACCACGTTGATCTACCCCGTTGGGTTATTCACCTTCAGACGTAGGAAATGGTCCAAGCGCTTGAGGTTGATGTGTTATTAAACCCTATGTCTAAACATTTAATTACGCACTTGCTCTACCTCGTCAGATTTCCAGTTAACTTAGTTAATCCCATTCACATTGACTTCTTATTCAAGTTACCAAGTTCCTCTTGCTTATTTATTTCAGTTATATAACTTAACCCATTTAAGTTTATTTATAAGCCCATAACATGTTATTCTCTAGATTGTAATCCAAGGTCTGTAATCTACAATCTCTTTATATTATTCATTATCTGATTCCATAGTTACAATAACATGTTCTACTTAATATGTAATTAAGTACACTTCATCTCAATTCACCTATTTTCTGTTTAACATGTCACTTACTATTTATGATTAAATATAACTTATTTCATCCCATATATTCACCTCGTTCCTTCTTATTCAATCATAATTCCATCTTACACTGTTACTGCAAGTTGTCGTTGTTTACATATTAACTTATTTCTCTTAACTATGGTTTACTAATAAGTTTCCTTTCCATTTATTATAACTTATGTTATAACTTCCACTTGTCCCTAGGACAAGCCTACCTATTATATAACATTCTTATTAATGTAATTCATTATAATAGGTTATATCATTCCCCATTCATTCCACTTATTTTACTGTTGTAACTTTCATTCGTTTCCTATTCATTTCCATTAATCACAATTAGTGTCATTTATTTCTATCCTTTTATATACATACATACATACATACATATATATATATATATATATATATATATATATATGTTTATGCACTAGACATCTCACATTAAGCCGACCAATTGTGGATGCTGGATTTGTCGGGCAGTTTCGGGCAGACTTCTACCATAAGTTAGACTTAACCTCGTGTATTAGAACCGTTACATGTATATTTACGCACTAGACTCCTCACATTAACTTAGCAACTTGTGGATGTTGGATTTGCAGGGTGGTTCTAGGCAAACTTCTACCACAATTTGAATTTAACCTCATGTCTAAGTGCAATTACAGTTTTCTATTTTCTGTAAATTTTGGCATATCCATTCTTTCCAAATATTACTGTAATATATTTTTACATGTCATACTTAATAGTATATTAAGTCCATTATCTGATTATCATGTCGCATGTTCTTCCTAACATGTAATTAACTTCATTTTAAAATAATAGGTAATCATCGAACCATGTAATTATTCCATTCTAACATGTAATTACCCCAAGTCTTATAGTCAAGGGTTCAAGTACATAATATGCCACAGATTAACATGTAATTAGAACATGTACGTATACAATTGTAATCGTTTCCACATATTTTAACTGTTTATACATTTCAGCAGGTTTACATTTCAACATATTAACATTTCAACCTATTAGCATTTCAACATACTAACATTTCAATATATTAATCATTCTAGCAGATTTACATTACATATTGATAGGGAATCTCAAACGATAAATATACCATTCTCAAAAAGGTATAACTTAAATCCACTCACCTAATTGCTTTCCAATCATGAATCTGGTCCAGAACTAGCATTCCATGGTTCTCCTAATTGGATTTAGAACCTAAATAACCCTGGTCCACAATTCTCAACGAAAAGAAAAAGGGATGAAAGAGGAGAAAATTAAATTGACCAGATCCAAGAATTTACCTTACTTCGAATAGAATTCTGAACACCTTCTTTATTAATATACATCCTTTTCCTCCGGTTCTTAAATCAAAATTTTCCTAAACTAATTATTCTATTTTCCTGAAGAGATTTGAGGAGGAAGAAGAATGTCAGAGCTTAGGCAACCTCACAAAAAATGGGAGATTTAGGCAAGGCTCTACTAGCCTATTTATAGGTGTTTAGGATCTTATCGTACACGCAACTGATTTAGCAATGGATTTGGTTAAGAAAACAGTCCAGATTCATCAATGATTTTGCCTGAATCTGGGTTGGGTCGACCCCCCCTATGGGTGTGTCGGCCCCCCCGGGTCCCGCGAGCGTTTTGGGCAGATGTTTACCGTTTTAACGTTTTTAATTTTAAACGTTTGATTAGTATCCCGTTATATTTTCTTTGATCTATTTAAATATTATATTTACATATAATCTTCTTATAAGTATATAAAACTTCTAATGCCCATTTTACACGTCTATATATACCCATAGCTTTTATTTTATATTCAAAATTCAAATGGTGTTATGTCGTTATTTAATTCTTACCATATTTCTTTGATTGCAGCCTTATTTCAAATTTCTCCTTTGTGTGTATATATATATATATTTGCGCATATATACACATATATTTTCATATACGTTTAGACATATGTTTTTGTACTACCTTATATGTATAATTTTCCTTATATGTGCGTTTATACTTATTTTATCTTTAGAACATGTGTTATTTTAGTTGTTCCTTTTATAATAAAAGTATGGCACCTGCGGGGATCGAACCTGTGCCACTCTCATGAAAGTCACATTTTCTAACCAACTGGACTACTTAGGCTTTTATTAACAAGGCTTAGAACAATGGTGGTCATTGTTCTTTTCTTATTCCTCCTTTTTGTGTTTGTTACAACATTTCATTTAAAACATTGCATGTAACCTTAACAATTTGCATGCATCTTTTTTTTCATTTTTCTTTCTTATTAATGCATAATGTTTGTAAATCATTGCATGCAACATAATTTCACTGCATGCAACCAATTTCTTCTTTCTTTTAACGCATGCATTGCATTTTCATTTGCATTAATCTTTTCTTCGTTTCAATGCATGTATTTATTACATGCAATCATATAAGTCAGACAAATCAATTAAGTCAAACAATTCAATTAATCATGTCAAATAAATCAATCAAGCCAAACAAGTTAATCAAGTCAAAGTAATGCAATATGTTGGTTATAACGCTGTATGAAATGTATGTCATATGCAAACATATACGAAATGATATATACTGAATGAAATACAACTTGTGATATGAATGTTTTTTATTTTAGATGCACTGTAATCAGTGATAATGATGTATGATATGAAATAAGATGTATAATGATAATATGCAGAATGATTTGGTGATGATATCTATTTCAGTAAAAGATTTTCAAAGTACTATCTAACTATTATGCATATATATATATATATATATTATAAATTACTTTAATCAAATAAATGTAGTATACATTAATTTCTAAACATAGGTTAATGATACTAATGAAAGAGATTTGAAAAAATAGTAGAGATAAGGGTTTAACGATAATTAAAAATATATTCGTGATAGGTAGTAAAATATTCTGAATAATTCTATGAGAAATTTGGAGTTAAATAATTTTAGTAGGGTGCTTCTTTAAAAATAATATAGTAAAAATTGAAGATCTTTTTAATGAGACTAATAAAATTGTATCATATAAAGTAAATTGTTTTAATATAAACATACAATCATAATTGTATATATATAAAAATTAATTTTAAAAAGAACTTAAAACCTAATTTACTATGAGATATACATCAATCTTTTGATACAAATCAATTTTAAATTTAAACTTTAGATATCAAAATATATTAATTTGTTAAAGAACCATTTGTATGTTAAAACATTAAAATAAATCTATAGTTAAAACAAAATAATGTTTGATGAAATCTGGTAATATAAAGTAAACTGTAGAACTATAACTTCTTATATTTAAACTACATATTTAAGACATAAAAGTCATATATATACACACACACACACCAAAATATTAAGTTAAATATACAATTTTTATTAATCTTAATAAAATAAGAAATCAAAATTAGTATTTAGTTACATATCTGTGATAATGTAACCCAAAATTGTTATGAAATTATATATGAAAAAATATAAGTTAAACTATGTATGTTTAAACTATATATAAAAGATATATAAATTTATATTTTATGCTGAATTTGAAGACCGTATGAGAAAGATATTGATGATTTAGTAGTTTAACCATCCTAGCACCAAAAATTTGAATTTGAATTTGAGTTTGAATGAATGGACACATCAATTACTATAAATTGGCCCAAAAGTCATGTCTCTTCATAACCATTTCTCTTCTTCTTCATCCCATTTTTCCACTTTTAATCAATCTTCTGAGAGGCATAACTTTTTCATTTCTTAACGGAATTTTATGAAACTAGCAAAAAATCGAAGAAGGAAAGGGCTATGATTAATTAATAGTTTGGCGATTTTTTTTGAATGATATTATGGTGTAGTAGGCCGAATTAGTGAGAGGAAAATAGAAAATCCCATATATAATTTTCTGTTTTGGATAGTCAACTTCAAACTACCATATCTTACTCAATTTTGATTAAAATTTAATGATCTACCCATCAAAACGACCGTGAGAACAAGAACTTCTTTCTGGAAAAGGAGTTTGGATGAAATATTTCAAATATCTGAGTGAAATTTGAAGAATACTAGTGATAGTTTTGGTTTCTTTTTTTCTTTGTGCACTAAAACTTCGTTTGATCATAACTTGGTCATTTCTTGACGGATTTACATGAAACCAAGAAGCATTGCAGAGAAGATGAAGAAAAGTATAACATTGAATCAAATTGAAGAAGAAAAATAGTTTTGTAGATCAGGTACCCATTTCATAGTAGATTGTTAATTACATATCCGTCTTTTTTTCTTGATTGATGATCGATCACCTGGGTGTCTTTTGGCCAGTAGTCATCAGACATAATTCATCCCTTGCAAAACAACACATCTTTTCAAAGAATCAAGTGATTTTTCAAAATAACTAATTGTAATTTTAAATAATAACATCATGATAATTCTGTACCACATCCATATGAAAAATAGTGTTAAAAATTGCCATTTCATATTTCCAAAATTCAGATGATAAAATTTCGAAAACCTATGCTCCGATACCAGTTGTTAAGGATGCAGAATAAGAATTTTAAGATAGAATTAATACTGGAGGGGGTGAATAGTGTTTATAAGAAATTTATAGAAATATTTAACAGTCTTGAATTACTATATGAATCACCCAATGATTATCACACCAGAAATGATCACAAACACAGAAATAAAATGTAGAAAAGGAAAGAACACACCAGATTTTATACCGGTTCGGATTACTCCTACGTCCAGTCCCATGCAACACTGGATTGTGCAAAGTTTTATTAATATCAGAATCCAATTACAACACCCTTGATTTCATAGCTGCAAGGTTAACACCGATTCAACAACCATTGATTTCACAGCTACAAGGTTAACACTGATTCCACCACCCTTGATTTCACGGCTACAAGGTTAACACCACTCCCTTTCCTTGATTTCCGAGCTATAAGGAAAGCACACTTGAATAGCACTTCCAATCAAAGAATATTTGATAGAGATTGGAAATAGAAGAAGATTGATATAATTTGTGTTGAAATCAGCAGAGTATAAGTGTAGAAATCTAGAAATTAAGTTATAATAATGGTGGTAAGAGAAGGGATAAAGAAGAAAATGAAAAAGTAGTAAAAAATTCGAAAATGGCCTGTAACACCACGTAATTTTAAATATTAAAATTAACAATTTTAAGAATGCTTAATTGTTAAATTGAGAATTAAGGGAAATGGATTATGCCATTGCGTTCGTATCGAAATTCTACTTGGAATAGAGTCCAAGTTTTCGTAAATCGGACTTCGTATGAGGAAGTTAAGGCCCTCAGAAGTTTCAGAAATTTAAATAAATTAAAACAGCTCATATTAAATTCAAAAATTTGAATTCAAACAAAGAAGTGGGCTTGGCGGGATTTTTCCCGCCCCATGCCAGGTCAACCAGGGGGTCGACCTCCCCTATACAGGTCGACCTACCACCCGGGCAGATCTGAACCATGACGATTCTGACTTGTTGCTGAGTCTTTTCTAACCTGATGCTGAGTCACTGGGGCATAGGTGGCAATTCTGGATAACTCTATCTAGTCTGGACGGTGGTGATTTCTCCTGTGATAATCTAATGGCTTATATTGATTTAAACTTCTATATAAGCACGCATAGACTCAAGCTCTAAACCGAAACTAAATTAATCACTTGCCTCCATGCTATTGCTGGAATAGTTCTTCTTCTTAAAGCTTAGGAATTGCAAGTCAAGATTCTAATACAAATGACGAACGAATCATTCTCTTCTCTAATTCGTCTTTGTGAGTACAATTTCTTTCACAAAATAATTACTAAACTAATTATGATGAGTTATAAATTTGGATTATGAGAACATGCCTGTTGAATCGTGTGACGTTACTTAATTTTGTTATCGTCTGTTTGTGAACATATGACAACTTTATTAACTTATGTTAGTAGATCTATTCCATATGTCCAATCACATATGTTTAACATGATTCATTTTATGACATCAGTTTATATGCATGTTTGGATGTAAACCATACACTTGTTTATATGTGAATCTTATGCAAGTCTGTATGCGAATTATACACAAGTTTATATGTGAATCAAGTATATACATATGCTAGTTTATATGTAAAACATGTGATATTAGTTTACATGTTTAAATTCATATGCAAGTTTGTAGGAATCCATATGCAAGTTTAGGTGAAAACTATATTCACATATATTCACGTATGCAAGTTTAAGTGAAAACCATATTCACATATGCAAGTTTAGGTGAAAAACATATTCACATATGCAAGTTTAGATGAAACCCATATTCATATATGCAAGTTCACAATTTCATGTTTAGATCTATATTTAGATGCATGGTAGTTTATGCAAATTTATGTTCTATATGTCCATTGCCTATGCAAGTTATTGGCTATGAAAATTTATGTTATAATTCCTATTCGCAAGTTAGATATATTTTATGTGTTACGCAAGTTGTGATGTTTCTTTTCTTTTTTATAAATTAGACTATTTGCGAGTCTAGCATATTTCATATTAAGCGTACGAACGGCGTGGGGACAATGGGAAAATATTAGTTATACAAATTGTGAGTTGGCATAAAATGGCTTTAAAAGGCATATAATTAATTTGAGATACTAATTGGTATAATTTATATACCTGAAAAGTATGGACATAATTTAGGTTACAATTATGGACATTGATTAATTTGGAAATTATTGACAATTTGAATAGGGATAATTAATTCATATTAGGGTGAAATAATTATGTGTAATAATAAAAGCCTAAGACACGAGGTTAGACTCGTTTGTGGTATAAGACTGCCCGTACCTGCCCGGCAAATCCAGCAACCACAAACAGTAGTCTAATTTGAGAGGTTGAAACATAAATTAAATGTGTAACAATTGTAAAGACACGCGGTTAGGCTCGTTTGCGGTACAAGACTTCCCGGACCCGCCCGGTAAATCCAGTAACTGCAAACGGTAGTCTAAGGTGGGAGATCTTACAAGGTTACGGTTATAATGAATTAAGTAACACTTAACCAAGATAAACATGTGGTGGGACATAGGGGTTAAGTGGGTGACATAGGTGACATGTGAAATACGATTAGAAACACTTAACCAAATTGAAACATGTAAGAAGACATGAATAAGAAGCGGTTAAGTGGGAAATCTTAGTGGGGACCAAGCATAGGTGGAAAGCTTGTGTCAATTATGGGGGCTCTTTTCAAACCAGTATCCCTTTAGGTATCTTTGTGAGCTCGAGTTAGATCGGGGACGGGACACGCTTACTGGGTTTGATTGTAAGAGGTCAAAACGGGTAAAGCGGTGGCAACGCAAGTCCAATGGGGTCATGTGCGTGCGTGGGCCCGGGCTGGTAGGTAAGACGTTGTTGCATCGTGTAGATATAATCCATGCATCTTTAATGGTATCGGGTTGCCACTTTGGGGATTGATACACCCCCCATGTCGGACCAGTACGAGTATCTACGAGTTAGGGAGCCGATCGCATGGGGGTAGTAGGTACAACTAGTGGAGATAGGGGCAGGCGGTACCTACGAAGACAGCTTGGGGTACACGAAACTACCATTATGATTATTATGTTCAGTAGGCGGGATGAACTTTTAGGGTGACTAGTAATGGTGCAATATAATAATTATCCTATAGTGATTAGGAGCGCGATTAACGCCCGCATATTCCTCTTGTTTGTTTTGTCTTTCCCATTTGCTTCACAGTCATTCCTTGTTTTACTAGTTTATGCCTTATCCTAATTACTTTAATAATTATATTGTTAAAGTTATTGGACTCGCCAGACTTTATATCTGACCCCCTTTGTTTTCGCCTCTTTTCTTCCTCCCCCCCCCCCCCCGCCCCCTCCTCCCTCGGTTCTCAAGGTGGGACTAGTGCTAGTGGAGCTTGATTTGGACCTATTTTTCTCTCTTTTGGAAGTGCTTGGATTGCTGAAAGTAAAGTACAGCTTACCTCTTTTATGGCTACTTATGTTGGGGTTATGCTTTTTACTTTATGTACTCAGAAAATAATTTGTCAAGATGAATATTAAGTGTACTTGGTTTTATTGTTGGTATTTGATGTTGTTGTAACCAAACTATTTCACCGCTGCAATACAAGTTGTTTTAATTTTTCAAGTACTAATATATGTATATGTCTTGTTATATTCTGTTCTATACACCAATAATACTCCATGAAAGTTAATGCATTCCCTTTAGGAGTGACATTAATGGATGTGGGGTGTTACACGTGGTATCAGAGCTGAAGATTACCAGAACATATAAGAGATTTTGAAAAACTATTTTTCAAAAGCATTTTATAAAGAAATACTTTCAAAAATGTGTTTTAAGGAGAGTATTTTCAAGAGAAAAGTTTGTTTTAAAAACATAACCCCCAAGAGCCATATATCTTTCCTTCGATTCTCCGTTTAGAATCTCTTCCTTTTTCTTTCAGCATGACTGGGGTACCCGAGATACCCGAGGGCATACCGACACCAACCTGGTTCAGAAGGTATTTGGAGGCTAGGGCCACCGCCGCAGGCCCAGCAGACGTTCCTCCTCCCCCAGCTACAGCCGCTCCTCCTCCTCCCCCTCCCTGCGTTGATACTTTTTCGAAGATATGCAAAGACTTTCGGGCAATGGGCAGGAAACCTTTTCATGGGTCAGAGACGTCTGTTGAAATTCGAGATTGGCTTAAGGAGGTGGAAGATTTGTTTGGTATCTTCGAGATAGAAGATGGAAGGAAGGTCCAATTAACTGCTTGGTTAATGAAGGACGAAGCCTCGTTTTGGTGGGAGGTCACGAATGGAGAGCGCCCAGTGGAGACATGGATGGATTTCAGGCATAGGTTCGAGATGAAATTTCTCTCACGAGCAGAAGAGAATTTGTACATGGAGAGGTTCTTGGTGTTGAAGAAGGGGAATTTATCAGTAAAGGAGTACGTCAACAAGTTCAATCAATTAGCGAGGTTTGGCTTAGACTTGGTGAACACACCTGAAAAGAAGGCCCTAAGATTCGTTAAAGGTTTGAATGAGCCACTACATGGGTTGGCAATGAGCCACATTCCTATGGGGGATACCTTTGAGAAACTGGTTGACATGGCGCTTATGCATGAAGAGGAGAAAGGCGCTAATGCTAATAAGGCACTGGAAAAGAAAGAGGATCAAAAGAAGTTACAACAGCAACCTAAGAAAGCTGGTAAGGATAACAATAGCAAAGGAAAGAAAAGGTGGTTTAATTGTGGAACACCAGGCCATCTGAGCAAGGACTGTAGGAAGAAGAAGAAGACTGGTTGTTTCAATTGTGGTGAGGCAGGACATCCGATTAAGGACTGCCCGAGAAGACAAGGGCAAGGGCAGAGGACAGGGTCTACTTCTGGAGGGCAGGTTCATGCTCTCATGGCATCAGGGCAGGCAAGAGGGAAGGTTCATGCTCTCATGGCACCAGGACAGGAGAGAGGTAGAAACATTTCTGTTGAAATTTTGGTTTTTCTGTTTGATCATCCTGTTCGTACTTTGTTTGATTCCGGCGCTTCACACTCGTTTGTATCTGCTTCGTTAGTTGAAACACTGCACCTAAATACTAGTCTAGTTACGGATCCCAGAGTAGTCTCTAATCCTATTGGTATTTCGGCTCATCTTTCAATGATTTGTCGGGATTTGAGAGTGTCTATCTTGGGCTTTGGGTTTGAATGCAACGCCTTCGTTCTTGGCTTCACGGGCTATGGGTTGATTCTAGGCATGGATTGGTTATCTAGTAATGGTGCCATCCTCGATTGTGAAAAGAGAGTGGTTAGACTTATGACTCGCCTCTGTAACACTCTCAAAATCTCTTGTAATCCCATACATTCTATTATGCTTAGCTACCTAGAATCTCTTGGTGCGTCTGTTGAAAACTTGCAATTTGTTAGAATAGTCCGTGAATACTCAGATGTATTTGAAGAGGTGAAGTGCTTACCTCCGAAGCAGGAGATAGACTTCCGCATATACCTTGTTGATAATTCAAAACCCGTAGTTCTACCCATTAGACACATGGCTCCAAGGGAGAGAAAAGAGCTCAGCAAGTAAGTCAAAGAATTGCTCGAAAAAGGGTTTATAAGGCGAAGTATTTCTTAATGGGGTGCTCCAGTAGTATTCGCAACCAAAGCGGATGGTTCACTTCGCCTATGCAATGATTATAGGGAGCTAAACAAACTAACCAAAAAAAATAGGCACCCACTTCCAAGAATGGACGACTTGCTTGATCAGCTTGTAGGTGCATCGATTTTCACCCAACTAGATCTGGCTACCGAGTTTCATCAGCTAATAGTGGCTGAAGACAGCATTGATAAGACCGCGTTCAGAACCTCGGATGATTTCTTCGAATGGCTTGTCATGCCTTTCGGCTTGACAAACGCACCCGCTTACTTCGTTGACTTGATGAACAGGGTGTTTAGGGAGTTCCTTAATAAGTTTGTGGTGGTCTTCGTAGACGACATTTTGAATTTCTCGAAGAATGAAGAAGAGCATGCTTTGTAATTAAGGGAAGTCATGGATACTCTTCGTGCACATCAGCTGAAAGCCAAATTCTCCAAATGCCATTTCTGGAGTGAAGAAGTGAGGTTTCTTGGACATATGGTGTCCAAAGAGGGGATAGCTGTGGACCCCGCAAAAGTAGTTGTAGTGCAAGATTGGAAGGTTCCACGGAATGCAACCGAAGTCCGAAGCTTTCTCGGGCTAGCGGGCTTTTACCGAAAGTTCATTGAAGACTTTGCAAAAATCTCAGCCCCACTCATAAGATTGACAAAGAAGAACCTAACTTTTGCTTGGGATTTGGATTGCGATATTGCTTTCCAACGTTTGGAAAGGGCTCTAACAACAGTCCCAGTTCTGACATTGCCTGATGGGAGCAAAATGTTTACCGTATACACAGACGCATGCAATATAGGGTTGGGCGCTGTCTCGATGTAAGAAGGCAAGGTAGTTTGTTATGGGGGAAGGCAATTAAAGGTACATGAGAAGAACTACCCAACTCATGATTTGGAGCTAGCTGCCATTGTTTTCGCACTAAAGTCAGGGTGTCATTACCTACTAGGAGAAAGGTTTGAATTGTTTACTAACAATAAATCATTAAAGTACCTTTTCTCACAAAAAGATCTTAACTTAAGACAACAAAGGTGGACGGAATTTCTGGCATTATATGACTTTAAGATTTCCTATACCCCTGGTAGGGGCAATGTGGTAGCAGACGCCTTGAGTAGAAAGAAGCTGACCTTGAGTCCTCTCTTTGTAGAAAGGCAAAGCTTGGAGTACATAGCAAACTTTAACTTTAGACCCTCCTCTGAAATTGTACCTGGTCTGTTAGCATCGCTAGAGGTGCGGCCTACTCTTTTGGACTCAATAGGAACCGCGCAACGAGAAGACCCTCAGCTAGTTGATATGATGGATAAGCTAGTTAGGGTTGAGACATCTAGTCACCTCAATAGATACTCCATCGATGATAAGGGTTGGCGGAGATGGGATGGAAGGCTATGTGTCCCACAAGTAAGGGATTTAGTAAAGACGGTTCTCGAAGAAGCACACCATTCTAAGCTGACCATACACCCAGGCAGAGACAAGATGTATAAAGATATAAAAAGGATTTTCTTTTGGAATGGCATGAAGAGGGATGTAGTTGAGTTCGTCGCTAAGTGCTTGATATGCCAGCAAGTCAAAGCGAAGCAGAAGAAGCCTGGTGGTCTGCTTCATCATCTAGAGGTCCCACAATGGAAGTGGGATAACATTTCAATTGATTTTGTTGATGGGTTGCCTAGGTCAAGAAGGGGCAATACCAGTATTTGGGTAATAGTGGACAGGCTCACTAAAAGCGCTCACTTTATACCTGTTAAGAGTAGAAGGATTGTCTCGTCCCTAGCATCCATTTATCTTAAAGAGATAGTACGACTCCATGGGATACCCTCCAGCATAGTGAGTGATCGAGATCCTATCTTTACGAGCGAGTTTTGGAAGAGTTTACAAGTGGCTGTAGGCACACAATTACGCTTAAGCACGACCTATCACCCCCAAATCGATGGTCATACGGAAAGCGTGAACAAGTATTGGAAGACCTCTTGATATTGTGCATTCTTGACTTTGGAGGGACATGGGAGGATCATCTTCCTTTGGTGGAATTCGCTTACAACAATAGCTACCAAGCCACCATAGGCATGGCGCCGAAGCTTTATATGAAAGACCATGCCGATCACCAACTTGTTGGTGGGAGTCTACAGACAAGCTCGTACTTGGGCCAGACATGATTAGAGAAACCTCAGAAAAGGTGGACTTGATAAGAAGACGGATGAAGGCTGCACAAGATAGACAGAAGTCCTACGCAGACAAAAGAAGGACCGACCTTGAGCTTGAGGTTGAAGATAGGGTGTTCCTTAAAATATCTCCTTTGAGGAATGTCATTCGCTTTGGGTCTGTAGGAAAGCTAGCACCAAGATTTGTATGACCATTTCCTATCATTGAAAGGATTGGGGCTTACAGGGTAGAGCTACCCGAAAGACTGACTAGAGTTCATAATGTTTTTCATGTTTCTCAACTACGAAAGTGCTTACATGAGTCTGCGGAAGTTGTGGAGCCAAGTATACTAGAGGAAGTAGAAGTGGAACGAGAAGCAACTATGAGAAGAGTTCCAACTCGTATCTTAGGTACGGAAGTCAAAAAGCTACGCAACCGTGAAGTCAAGTTTGTTAAAGTTCAATGGAGTGACGTTGAGGAAGACGCGACTTGGGAAACTGAGAGAAAAATATGCGTAGCTTACCCTTTTCTTTTTGAGGGTACCTCCTTGATCTCTTTTTCCATAAGTTTATTCATGCTTATATCTATCTTTTAAGTATATCTCCTCGATCCTATTCTTTATCCTTAGGTAGAACCAATTGATGTAAACATGTATTTGAAACATGTTATGATTGATGGTTGCAAGTGGTTGCTAGTGGTTGCTCGTGGATGCATGTACACACACATTAGGCACTAGATCGGCTCAATCACTTTCATATAAATACGTGTGCATATTTAAATTAATGGGTGTATAATGGTTGTGTTATCTTATGGATGCTGCATTTTGATGAATGGTTGTGCACATATGTAGAAGTAATATGTATTATTAGGATTCTTTTGCATGCATAATGGACGCATGACACTATAATGGTTTGCATTAAGGAGGTCAACTGAATCTGTAGACCACCTGATTTTGCACTGGATAAGGAACATATACACACACTTTTTGCATAAGTTCATACGGCATTAGAAATCTTGTAAGGACAATGGATGCCTATGTTTGATGGTTGAGTAGATGGATGATTGGATGTTAGGATATACATTGTCCTTAACTTGGAGATTTCGGAGGCGAAATCCTTTAAGGAGGGGAGAATGTAATACCCCGTAATTTTAGATATTAAAATTAACAATTTTAAGAGTACTTAATTGTTAAAGTGAGAATTAAGGGAAATGGGTTACGCCATCGCGTTCGTCTCGAAATTTTTCTTGGAATAGAGTCCAAGTTTTCGTAAATCGGACTTCGTATGAGGAAGCTATGGCCCCCAGAAGTTTCAGAAATTTAAATAAATTAAAACAGCTCAGATTATATTCAAAAATTCGAATTCAAACAAAGAAGCGGGGGATTTTTCCTGCCCCAGGCCAGGTCGACCTGTGGGTCGATTAGGGGGTCGACCTCCCCTATACAGGTCGACCTGTGGGTCGACCTACCCCCTCCCCCCGCAGGCAGATCTAAACTGTGACGATTCTGACTTGTTGCTGAGTCTTTTCTGAACTTTGCTGAGTCACTAGGGCATAGGTGGCAATTCCGGATAACTCTATCTAGTCTGGACGGTGGTGATTGCTCCTATGATAATCTAACGGCTTATATTGATTTAAACTTCTATATAAGCACGCATAGACTCAAGCTCTAAACCTAAACTAAATTAATCTCTTGGCCTCAATGCTACTGCTGGAATAGTTCTTCTTCTTAAAGCTTAGGAATTGCAAGTCAGGATTCTAATACAAACGATGAACGAATTATTCTCTTCTCTAATCCGTCTTTGTGAGTACAATTTCTTTCACAAAATAATTAATAAACTAATTATGATGAGTTATAAATTTGGATTATGAAAACATGCCTATTGAATCATGTGACGTTACTTCATTTTGTTATCGTATGTTTGTGAACATATGACAGTTTTGTTAACTTATGTTACTAGATCTATTCCATATGTCCAATCACATATGTTTAACTTGATTCATTTTATGACATCAGTTTATATGCAAGTTTGGATGTAAACCATATGCTAGTTTGTATGTGAATCTTATGCAAGTCTGTATGCGAATTATACACAAGTTTATACGTGAATCAAGTATATACATATGCCAGTTTATATGTAAAACATGTGATATTAGTTTAAATGTTTAAATTCATATGCAACTTTGTAGGAATCCATATGCAAGTTAAGTGAAAACTATATTCACATATGCAAGTTTAGGTGAAAACTATATTCACATATGCAAGTTTAGTTGAAAACCATATTCACATAGGCAAGTTTAGGTGAAAACCATATTCACATATAAAAGTTTAGATGAAACCCATATTCATATATGCAAGTTCACAATTTCATGTTTAGATCTATATTTAAATCCATGGTAGTTTGTGCAAATTTATGTTCTATATGTCCATTGCCTATGCAAGTTATTGGCTATGCAAACTTATGTTATAATTCTTATTCGCAAGTTAGATCTATTTTATGTGTTATGCAAGTTGTGATGTTTCTTTTCTTTTTATGAGTTAGACTATTTGCAAGTCTAGCATATTTCATATTAAACGTACAAACGGTGTGGGGACAATGAGAAAATATCAATTATACAAATTGTGAATTGGCATAAAATGGCTTTAAAATGGCTTTAAAAGGCATATAATTAATTGTAGATACTAATTGGTATAATTTATATACCTGAAAAGTATGGACGTAATTTAGGTGACAATTATGGAATAGATTAATTTGGAAATTATTGACAATTTGAATAGGGATAATTAATTCATGTTGGGGTGAAATAATTATGTGTAATAATAAACGCCTAAGACACGAGGTTAGACTCCTTTGTGGTATAAGACTGCCTGGACCTGCCCTGCAAATCCAGCAACCACAAACGGTAGTCTAATGTGAGAGGTCAAAGGCATAAATTAAATGTGTAACAATTGTAAAGACACGAGGTTAGGCTCGTTTTCAGTATAAGACTGCCCGGACCCGCCCACAAAATCCAGCAACCGCAAACGGTAGTTTAATGCAGGAGGTCTTACAAGGTTACAGTTATAATGAATTAACCATAACTAAAACTGGGTTGGGATGAAAGACTGGATTTCGTGCGATGGGTGATACTCAGTTTCCCTGTCATGAGGATGAACTTCTCGAACTAATAACATATAGATTTCCTCATATTATATTTGAAATTTTGGAAGCAAGTTGGTTTTGGAAAGCCCGAAGGGAAGTATGATTTTCTATATGAGAGAAATTAGTGTATTTCAATGGTTTAAAATGGAAATTGGGATTCTAAGTCCGAGAGATCATCTTGAGATTTCGAAAATTGAAATTTATAGGTAAGATTTATTTTACTTATATAAGTTTTACGAACTCTCCTTTTCGAGGACGAAAAGTCTTAAGTGGGGGAGATTGTAATGATCCAAGATTTTTATGTAAATATATGATATAATTTCAATTTTCTAAGTGACTTAATGTGAAATTAATTTGGATATTTGAATATAGATTCGATTTGAAAAAGGTTTAAATATACGTTTTGGTTTAAAAAAATCTTAATTAAATCTCTTGTTTTGTTTTATAAAAATATATTCTACAAACTATGATTTATTTCTAGGGATTTTATCCAAACATGAAATATTTTAAAGTGATGTTATTCTGGTAACATATGATCACAAAGATATAAATTCATTTATTTAAAGAGTTTTGTGTATATTTTATACTAATAAGAAATGATATGAGTTTTACGAAGATCTTTAAGTATCAAATTTTATTTTGGTTTTAAATTGATTTCTTTTTAGTATTAATATGAAATTTTCTATTGGAATCAATGTTCATATATTCATAATACAGTTGCACTTGGGAAACTCAATTTGACTTAAACAACCTGGTTCACGTTTCATACATTGCTTTTCTTTTTGGCGTGTATTCCTTTTCCAAGAGACATTGGCAAGGGAAAGTCCACGTTATAAATAAAGCTTAAATAATTGAAATATAAAAATAAATAAAGAAACAAAGTGTGTGTATATTATAGCATTGGGACACATGTAATTTTGTGTGTATGCTCTTTCACCACGTGTCAAGGCAATTGCTCCACTTGCCTTCATTATGTAGCTTGTTCTCCGCATGCTGAAGTATCTTCTTCAAAGCGTCACTTTCCTTCCATCCTGAACTGAGAAGAAAGAGAAAAATCAAAACAAATTAAAAAGGGAAGCAAGCCCAAGCGTTTATCACTGAAGATCCTTACCCGTTCCATCACCGTGCTAGCCTATACCGACCTTACTCTCTCCTCTTCTAACGTCAGTCCAAACATCTCCTCCCATCACCTGATTTCGACGCCCGTCCAGTCCACCCGCTCCCTCTTGGCCTTCTCTCTTTCTTCTTTGAAACCATTTTGTTGTTCCTCTTCATTGTGTATTTTTCCCAGGAGGTTTTCCTTCCCCTTGCACGCATGGCCTACCCCACTTCTGTCACGACTACCTTGTTTCTCAGTCCGCGCCACGCACAGCACCTCAGTAAACCCCATCTTTCCCTCTCTCTTCTCGGTTGCACTCCCCTTCACCAAAGACCGCAGACCCCCTTCTTCTTAGCCTTCCCACCTTCGAGAAAATCTCATCACCTCCTATCTTGAAAAGCTGCATGCAACTCCTCTCTCTTAAATGATCGGCCTTCCCTTATATTTTCTCCAGTCCTCCACCTTGAACATCGCCTCGTAGCTGCGCCGCCAGGAAGCCCATCCAGACCGCACCGCTCCTCCGTGTGGCCTCTTCCCCTGCTTAAAAACCCCGCCTACCTCACTTAAAAAGGAAACAGCGACTTTCCCCTTCTCTGAGCATCACATCCACTTCGCTTTCCTCCTGTATGCGCAAGTATTAAAGAGAAAAAAAAGGAAGAGGCGTTGTTTCATTTGGGTTGGCACAACTGTGAAACACACATAAGCATGCATGAAGATTTTGGTCGTATCGGCTTTGTGACGGTTGTGTGGATTTATTTGGCGATTCCCGAGTGTGTGTTTGTAGATGCAGATGGAAATTCGTTAACCACTAGCTTGGCTTGGCGATGCAAGATGAAATTTGGTATTAAGTTGAAGTTTTGATGTGTGTGAGTTTGTGGGTGATAATGGAAGGACCGTTGAGTTGGGAACGTGATGGTTGGTGGAGGAAGCTTTGGTTTTGGTAGTTTGAAATTTTAATTAATAGTTAGTTTATTGTTAGTTATAAATCTCAGAAATCTTATTTGCAGAAAAATTAACTCATATTAGATTAAAAACGGATAGCATTCGTCGCGTTGGACTGGAAGAAGTACACATAGCTGTATTGTCGTCCGTTGGCTTCTTTGTGGTTGATATGGAATCAGACTGTAAACTGTTTTGGAAGCAATAGCGGTGAGAACTTCTAATTTAAATATTTATTTAAATTAGTTAATTATGATTAGATGAGATTAATTATAATTAGTTAATGATAATTGTGTGATGGATGTTGATGTTTGAATGGTTGTCCATGAATTAGATAATACACTGAACACTGGTAAGCGTTATTGACCGTAACGCTTGTGCACAGTTAAATGTTTGTTGTGATGACTGAATTCGTATCCAACTGATCATATGGCTCATTTGGATAAATATGATTAATTTATTTGGATGATTATAATTGCATGATATTACAACACACACCGTGGTTGTGGAAAATATGGGTGATCGATTTAAAAATCCCCCTCAAATATATATATATATATATATATATATGATTTTATTATTTAATTATTAAATAATATTACAAATTAAGTTTTGGATTTCGATATCAAAACTGTTTGAAAATTTAGATAATTATAATTGAGATTCGAAAAAAATGAAGACTGTTTAGAAAGTATTTTCAACTATTTATAAGTTACTAACTTTTGAATTGAAATTTAATTCAAAAATTGATTGAGTTATATATTCAAACATTTATTTTATATAAGTAGTTGATCTTATTATTCATAACGATTATCCATTAAATTTTGAAATGATTGAACAAAATTGGTAGAAATATATTAAATCATAATTGGAAATTTAATTTGAACTGTTAAATTTAATAAACGATATTCGTATAACATGAGACGGTTTTGGAATAAGATTTGAATCGTGTATTTAACATGATTTTTTTTCCGTTATATATAATGAGTTTTGGGAAATATATTTGTTAAGTATTCAATTTAATTAGATATGAAGATTTGAATAGGGTTTTGAGATAGCGATGTTTCGAAATTGAAATGAAAATATAAATCCATTTGGGAAAGATTTGAACGATTTATATTTAGATCGTTATATGGAGTGAATAGAATGCACTATGATACGACAGTTTATGAATATCGATTTAAATTTTCAAATGGCTATTTTTAACAGTTTTACTTCGGCAACACTTCCAAACGTTGTTATTGGTTTTGAAATTTATAAGAGTGAACTATTATTTGACTATAAGAATGATTATAAAATTGTTTCGAAGGTTATTAAAGTATTGGAAATATTTTATATGGAAGTGAAATGGGTTTTCCAATTTTAAATAATTGGATATGGTTGGAGAAAATCTTCGGATGTTTGATATTTCGGTAGATGATAACTCTTATTATTTGAGGAATTGAAAAGGTAATTCACCGTTATTCGGCTTATAATATGAGTTGGATACGGTAATTAATATTGAAGATAAGTTGATGGTATTTCTATCCAAATCTAATATCGAAGAGTTGAATAAATCTTTCAATTAAGATACGGGTTTCTTAACCTGATTGAAATAAGTTAGATAGAAATAATCTTCGATATTTGGTATGAAACCTCATGATGTAAACGTATACGATCTGGGGAATTTGGCAGATATTATTATATCGTTATTCCACTTATAGTATTCATTGATCTTGAGAATTTATATCAAATATAAGTGGATACAATTTCTGTGTAACTTATGATTCAAAATCGATTGATTTGGGTTTTGTCAATGAATTGCATTTTCAATAATATCATTCTTGAAACCCAATGGGATTGAGTTGTGGAAATTCATAACGTAATTCGGGATTTAATCAAATCTTTGATTCGAGGAAATTAAAGTAAGAAATTGAAGCGATAGTATAATCTTTTCAAAGAAGAGTTTAAGATGATAACGAGATGTATGAAATTAAAGTAATTCAAATCTTGAGTCATAAATGAATTGATAACTAGTTGGAAGGAGATTTAAATTGAAAAGCCTGTGTGAACCATAGCTACTGTTTTAAAGTACGCTTATTACTTGGAAAGACCAGGAATGAGTATATGTTCGAAAACCATTCCAAGTAATAATACGACGTTATGAAGCAATTCAAAACTTCGTAAACAACGAATGAAAACAGGGAATATTTGAATTGTTTAGATTTATTGCTGATCGATGTCTCGGTTGGGTAGGCCACCCAATACGAGATTATGAATGGCATGAGACCTGAACATAGTTGATATTGTCGGGTTGTTGTTCCATTCAGATCCAGAACGGATTTGTATGGATGGTGTGTCTGACATTGAAATTGACCGCATAGCACTGATTTCTATTAATATATATCGGATTTGTGGCAATATATTGTCCTCATCTCTAAGACATATGAACTTAGAGGGTATGCATTGATTGAAAATCAGTGATATGTCGTAAACTATCAATGTAGCATACTTGAGTTATGAAACGAGCTATTGATGATCAAAGCATGGCTTATCGAAGCGTAGCTTTGTGTATGACGTGACATTGACAAACCTCACACCCTGGATGATGAGAAACTGGCGGTTAGGTTGTGTATATATATTTATGAATTGATGATGACTGCTGCAGTAGTGGGAAACCACTTATAACTTATGGAATAGGGTATGTTCAGGGGGCCGTGTCTGGTCGAAAACCGTTGATCTGCCTCGCGATTTGTATTGGTGTCCACGTCTGGATGAAAAACCCGTAATTGCATTTCGTTTTTATTCCGATTGATCTTTCGTGCCAGGAATCATCAAGTTGGAAACCCAAATCTCCAATCCAAGCCATACGATTTTGATTGTATATATATATATATATATATATATATATGGTGACATAATATTATGGGGTATTATGCTGTTTAGGATTAAACCATTTATTTGCAAAATGTTTTCCACACTATATAATAATATTGAAAGAGGATTTTACATATGAAAGCATATTTGGTTGTCATAAGATAAACCTCGCCCATCTAGTGTGCGCTAGCGTTGTGTGATGTGGGACAAGCTTATGATAGTTTCATTTTCAAAAAGTCATTGCGTATTTATATGCACGGGCATTCACATGGAGTAAATCATTCCGCATTAGCGGTGTGATCCGGTGAAATTCCCAACTTTAAAATGAACATAATAATAACTATTTGAGTTCTCACACCAGTCCCACAACTGACCTGGAGTTTATTATTCCCACACCTAAACTCTGGGTGCCCATAATTTTTGTACGGGCAGCTTGTAGTTTAGTTTTGCAGTTATAGATCGTTGGAGCAGGTTTGGGAGCGCTTTTAGAGTTGGAGTTCATGCAAGAGTTTGGAGTTTTCTGCTATATCATACGGTTTCTTCCGCTGAGAGTGTATTTTCATTTCTTTCGCTGTATATGTTGTAACTATGATATTCTATGTAACTCTGATGTAATAGTGCACTATTAAATAAAAGTTCTGTTATTTTTGTTCAATATATGTATATACCCATAACAGTTTGTCTTTATGATCGATTTGAGTTGGTTTAATTACCGGCGAAAAATCGGGCAAAAAAGGCGGGTCGTTATAATGGGAGCCTTTGGCACTGGGTATCCACCTATTAGTATTTATGTGATTACTAAAACAATGTGGCATAGTGGTAAGGTGTGTACCTATCGAGTAAGAGGTCAGGAGTTTAAGACTCCATCCAGACCTATATGGTGATGTATTAACTTATTTTCAAAAAAAAAAAAATTATATAGCTAACCCTAGTGTAACGAGCTTTGAGAGATCAATCTTAGTTGGTTTATTTTTCTTTATAAAATAAATTGTAGTTCATTGATAAATAAATCGAATGTTAATAAAAATGAAAAGAATATGTATTTGAATGTTAATATTGGACTATGTGACCTGACTAGTTTAATAGATATTATTATTACTATGTCATGTTTACTTATGTTATGAATTGCTCATGCTATGTATGTTTTTCTTTTTCATTTACTTGCTCTCACTTATTATTGAATGTTTATTAGGTAGCAATTGCGTATGCTTCTCTATTGGAGCTCACTTTTGCACTATATCACATATATATACTTGCTAACCCTAAATAAGGTACACATCTCATATGATACATCATTCTTGGGTATATTATATATATAGTTTCTCCATGGTTTGGCTCACCCCATCATCGAGATGCGATATATATTGTTATTATATATGTATTGGCAAAAAAAATGGATTTAGTCGCACAAAGGAGACACTGTTGAATTAGTTTGTACTTTCAGATATTAGAAAAAAAATGAGACCTAAAAATATCATATAACATATATTTTTTTAATAAGTAAAAAAACTAAGTAAAGGCTTCATAAGTTAAGTATTTTGTTTGAATCATATCCAAATATGACTCTTTACTCCGTCCTTTTTCGAGGATGAAAGAAATTTTAACATTTTAAATTTATATAATTAGTTGAAATTTAACCTAAAACTTAAAATTAATAACTAAATTTAACATTTGAAATAGGTTTAATTAAAATAGTAGAGGAATAAACTTTGTACTAACTATGTAAGTTTAACATTGTTCATGAAATTTAGTTAATATTGAAAGTTGTTGAAAATAAAAGTTGACGAATTCAAAACCTTTTTTAAGTACTATGTTTTTTAAAGGATAACACTATTTTTTGCCTCGACAAAATCCAATTTCATTTGTCTAGAATTCGTGTTTAACACTGCAAAAACATGCTAAATGGACATCTCATTCGTATTCTTGAGTATGTGTACTAGTAAATTGTATTAGCATGTTTGTAAATTTGTATATCATTTTAAAAGGGAAAAAAAGAGAAAAGAATTTAATTTGTATATTTGTACACTTGTTAATTTTCCTCTAAATCCTACCAGAGAAAGAGACCTACATTTCTATTCTTCCATCTTTATTCTATCTGCATGCTTCTTCTTCAAAATTATTATAGTAGATGAAAATTTACCTAAGTTTAAAATCAAAGAGACAAAATACAAAGAAAATGAAAAAAACAAATAAAAACACATGAGATATATGTAATTCCAAAAACACATGAGATATATGTAATTCCAAATCTGTTCATCATTCTCTCTCTTCCCCATTGTTTCCTCAAAATTAAAAATCACATTTTTTGCTTTCTTCCTCATAACCAAATCATGCAACCTAAATTCCTTCCCTAACCCCGCTTCCTTCCCCTTCTTCCACTTTGCTCCACAACTGCGTTGCACCACTATTGTAACATCTCGTAATTTCACACATATTTTAATGTAAATTTAAATTGAATTGTAATAAATTTGAATTATAAAATTTAAATCAAACTAAAATATTGAAATAAGAAATGTTGCGATAGTATTTCAAATTTTAATGTGTGAAAAGTATGGTTGCCAAGTTTGTCAAATTTAGAAATGATTAATAACTAAAAATTGGAAGTTTATATTACTGAAAATTTTATATTTTTAGAGTGCAAATTGAAGTATATATTTATGTATGTTTTTTGTTTCATTATAATTCGTTAACATTTGCATTTAAAATTTGATTTAGCAGTGTAAGGGACAGAGTTGATAACGTTTAAATTAATTATGTCATTCCTTATAAAACTTAGCTTCTTAGGAAAGCTAATGACACATCAGCCCACTAATTCAGAAATTGATTGGCATTGAAAATTTGAAAAGCTATGACCAGTTATTTACGGTGGATTTAACTCTTTATATTTTCATTTCCACGCAACCATTGCTTCTTCCTAAAATTCATTTCTTCTCATTAGGCTAGGGACTTGCTCCTTGCAGATCCATGAACATGTATCTTCTGATTTGAAAATCTATATACATCTCTCTTTGATTTTATTTAAATTCCATTCCCTGTTAGAAGAGCCAAATTTGTAGGAACTTTAAATCAAAACTAAATATTCCCAGATCTAACTTCCATCTATTAGACGTTAGCGTACCCTCTTTTTTTGTTTTGTTTCACCTTCTTCCTTTTGTTTTTATTTTGTGATACTCGACCAACCTTCCCCTTAGCAAGCATCCACTCCAACGAAGACCGAGCAACCCGAGACCTCCTTTCTATTTTTTCTTATTTTGATAGTAAAAAACCACGAAACAAAGTTGGTTTGTAAAATTTTAAGCTAAATATCATTGTTGCATTTGTCCAGGCCTTCTTATGTTCACGTTGCTGTGTAAGTCACGTTAGGTGTGATGACCCCAAACCCCCGTTCCACGGTGGCAAGTATAATCTTTGGAATATAACACATAAACAATAACAGCAGAATAGAAATGTATAATTACACCAGATAATGTACAATAAGTTACACAGGAACAAATATACTCATCAGAGTTACACAGTATAACAGGATCATACTTAGTACAAAATATAGTTTCAGCTTTACATAAAATGTCTATAGCGGAATCAAACATAATATACATAACAAAAGCTGAACAGCATAATAGAAGTGATAGAATCCATCTTCAGCTCCATAGCTATCCAGAAAGAGCCTTCTAAAACCTGAATATAAGGTTGCTCGTGTAGAAAATAGGGCACCCGATTTTGCAAGTGAAACAAACTATGAGTCAATCATGGGACTGGTATAAGAAATCTACTTAACTTATTTTATAATAAGGAAAATCACAGGACCACGCCTCTAATGCGGAACGGGTTTACTCCATTGGATTGCCAGTGCTTAAAACAAGTAAATCATTTAAACATTGCAATGCTTTTTACAAAAATGAAGCCATTATAAGACTCAGGTCCCATCACACAATGCAACGCAAGCCGGAGGATAGAGTTTTATCATATAATGGCCAACTATGCTTGATACATATAAAACAAATCACTTGATATTATCACTAGTGTATATATGTTTCAAAAACAATTTCCATCGTAATATCAATCCTAGACGGTATGGGTACCATATATCATGTCGCCATACTAGTTATACAATCAAAACCACACGATATCGTATTCGGAAATTGGATTTCCATTATGAACCAAGGCAAGGGATCATCCTTACCGCTTCGAGACGCTCTAGCCTGTGTCTCAGGACCCAGACTCAGGTGGGCCCTTGGATCATCAGGGCCGGTCCAAACAGAGTGGATTAAAATGCCTGAACACTGCGTTTCCCCGCCCTATGGGGCGTCAAACTGGCCGGTATATCTACCAAACCATCCATCGGCTCCATAGAGACCGAAATAAACGAGGTGCCTCGCTTTCCATCAGCCACATAAGTAAAACGCTAGGGCTTGCAAAACCCTGACACCACTCCTAGGTAGAAGGAAACGCATGCCCTCTCTCTCGTTTCTGATTCATACCGGGGTGTGAGGCTCGCGAATCAACGCCATACACAAATCTTGCTATATTAAAGCCATGCTTTGATCATCAACCACAAGACTCTGCTTTTCACAAAAGCCTCGATCACAACATCTATGTATGCCACGTTGTCAACCTACAACGTCAGACACACATCCATTTACAAGTCCGTTTTGGGTCTGAACGGAACCGGAGGCACCTTATTCCTCGTCCCATATGTCAAATATAGGAGAGACGCCCTCGCACATCCAAACAATCAAGAAGTACGTCCGGACAACCACCACTATAACCCCTTCAGAGCAGCAAATCCCATCAAAGCCATCTGTAGCCACTGCAAGAAAAGTTGGTTTTCATAACGCTTATAGATAACACAATATTTGGTTGTGTTATTGTTTAGTTTAATTTGATATTATTGTTTAGTTTAATTTGATTTATGTAGAGTAAACACATTCGGTAACGGGCCTGTTCCCAATAATGATATTCATTCCCGCATCTTCTCTGAATTATCTTCCGATTCCCTCTACTTTTCATCCCAAAATTTTCACTTCCCTCCTCAGTTTCTTTCAAATCTCTCCATCGTAAAGCAAATCCTCAAACCAACAAATCCACCGAACCCTGCTGCCCCTTACGCTTGTCGTGGTTCAGATCACACTTTCCAAATCGTGCACGCTGCCCTAAATTGGAAAATCGGTCATCGACGCGGCTAGTTGCTCGATGTTGGGTACTTAATCATTAGTATTTTGTCTTGTTAACTCTTTTATTTTTTTCTTTCTATTTTCGTTGATTTACTTGAAGTACATGGGTAAATTTGAAGCATGTTGCTCCTAGATTATCGACGATTGTTGCTTCAAATATTTGAAGCATGGTGCTCCTAAATCGCTCCGTCGATTTGAATCGCGTGTTGCTCTGGCATCTGTGACCGAAGATTGCGATTGGTAACTTCATCGAAGAATCCTCATGCAATTTGAACTTAGAGTGTTGACAACCTTCTCCTGGCTCCTGTGATCTACTCTTCCTAAGGTATAATTTGGTAATTTATTACTGCTAATTTTGGCGTTGTCTTAAGTTCATTTGAGATTAACAAAAAGTGACATCTTCATAATTGTATAAATAAACGACAATTGTTGATAATTGATGGTTTCGTAGTGTTTTGAAACAATAGGAAACATGATATTCATTATTTACACTTGATTATTACTTCACTGAAATATTCTACAATCATATTATTACGTGTTATAATTAAACATTGAAGGTGAACATTTTAGCACTAGTGTTATACTTGAGAAGATTTGTACGATTTATGTTATTGTAACATTAACTAGAATCAAATTTTGGAATTTGTTTACAATATTCTAAAAAAATTCATAAATCAGAATAGACTATTGAAAAAGCTTACATGGATGTTCTTGAATATTTATTCCAACAAGTGGGAAAGTTCCAACTTGTGGCATAAATAATATTCATTTGAAGTTAAATCACCATAGTCGATAACGCCAACACATCTGGAAGGTAACTGATTGAGCAATCAATTTGATTTTTTTCAATTTTTCTAGTAGCTAACACACAGATTAGTTTTTGCTATCAAGACATAAAGTGTTTAAGTTTGAAAAAAAAAATATACCGGCACTGGTTTCACCATCTTAATTCGGGACTTAAATACCCTGCATGTTGTGAATTAATTTACAATGATTCTGCAATTCAATATGATATTGACAGATAAAATATAGCAAACAAACCATTTTTTAGAAAATGTATATATTGTGTGAAGTTTATTTTTTTACCAAATTTAAGTTTGATGTATCTTCTACTAAACTTAAAATTAAGTCATACCTTTATATCCCCAGCGATCTTTTTCTTACCTTGACTTCAGCAGGTAAAGAAAAAAATTCTTGGTTATTTCTTTTAAGCTTTTTAGAACCAATAATCCAAGACTACTACTTTTTTCACCGTATTTGGTTTCCGTTAGTTTTTTTTCCTTTTGAAATTGAAATGAATTTAGCATAAACCAACAAATAATTTGCATGTAGTTACTTTTCAAGTTATCAGTAATCATCGGTTATGCATCCAAGTTTCTTGAATCTAATTATTGCTTCTATAAATAGTTGGGAGAAGCTATGTATACTATTCCCACTCGGCTAGGGTCTTTAATGACAATTAAGCATGGAACTTAAATAGTTAGGCATTTTTCTGTATGCTTGACTAGTTGGTATACTGCTTCCACTTGTATCAAGTGGAGTATCACAAGAAAATAAAATAACCATAGCGACAACTATAATTGACAAACTTATTTGTCCTTTGCATGTTGTTGGGGAAAAAAATAGCATGTCGTTTTTGAATTGAAAATCCATTATACATCATGTTGTGAGTTAGCGGTCTATCTTCATTATACATCATGTGTTATATCCTTTTCGTTGATTTTGAATTTAAAATCCATTGTTTGATAAATGTGTGTATTACATTTAGATAAGGATAAATTCGAGCATTGACTCATACTTCGTTTAGATTTGCCAAATAGTATTTTCAAATATACTGATGTGTGTGTTTTAGGAATACAATAAGTGATAAGTCTATATCTTAGGAATCCAATATGTACATACTTCACTAATTCATGTATTACTTTCTGTTTATATTACTGTCATGTACAATATTTAATTCACGTATTAGTTGTGTAGGTGTTTTCAGAGTTTTTGTACACTTTAAGCTTCAGTAGAAAAAAAATCAGCGAGAAGCTTTGGTTTCATTTCTTTGGATTTATGTAAAACTAAGACTTGTGATGCCCTGGGCCATGTCTAATATATAATTTGCTGCTCTTTATTGATCAAATTAATAAGTTAGAATGGGAACCGAGAAGATGATCAAATTATTGAATGGTAACTTTCTTCGATTTCCATCATGTAGCATTACAATTTACAATATGTAAGTAGTGGATGCTAATTAATGTTGTTTTTCAACTAAAAAATCACCAGTTTGAAGAATAATTGTTAAGTAAATTTCTTCTTGTAACTTACTTGAAATATTGATTAATTCTTGCTTGAGAAGATATATGTCAGCGTGCTGCAACTTATGAGCATGAAACCTGATTTTTAATAGTACAAAATATAACTCAGAAGTTATCTTTAGTGACTAACTAAAAGAATTGTTAGATTTCGTGTATTGCTCGACCAGTGATAGAGTGGTTGTAAACAACATTGGAGGCAATAGGTGATGTTTGGTTATGAATATCGAGGTCAGCATAATGATATATCATGCTTGCTTTAAGATTTTAGTCAAGTTTTTGCACTACAATATTTCTTCCAATTTTCCCACTTAAATTGATTTTTTTTTTTTTGGTTGTTGGATTCCTTATTTAGGGAATTTGGGGGCATATGTGTTTACAGACTTGTTATATACTTTTCTTGCAGCTTTAACCATGTAGGATTATGAGTGGTACTAAGGAGAAAGGAATGACGTGGTTACAAGAGCATATTCTTCACATTTATGGTAAACATGTCAGTCTAACCTGTAATTTGAGTGCTGGGTGATTTCTGTATCGGAAATCAAATTGCATATTGATGGTGATACATGATGACTATAGCATGTATTAAGCATGCAGCAGGCTTTGTGAATATAAACGTTGCAAGGTATTTTATTTATTCAAATGGAAATTGGTATCTTTGATCAGTTTATCACGTATATCGCAATATTAATGTTCAGCAATACATGGGCATCTGGGTTGTTATTTGATATTTAAATTCACATAAATTTATTTGCATAATGAACTATGAAGTATCTTCGATAGCCAGTCAACTAATTAAAAAGTTTTTTCCTCTTTTTTCTATGTAAATGCATTAGAACTTTATATTTATATCGTTGCATATATGTAACAGCCAGTTATTCTTAATGTTTAAAATGTTCATTTTTGAATTAACATTTTTGGATTTTGAATATTCATATATTCTAGACTTGAATTAATTCTTTTTGACGTTAAATAATCTTTTAAACATGGTTTCAGTTCGGTTGCAGTTGTAGAACGGGAGTCAGTCTGCCTGAGACAACAGGAGACTTAACAAGAATCATATTGAGGTTTAGGATCTTTTCTATCAACCAGGATGATAAAAACTTTAAAAGTAAAACATTTATACCATTTGTCAGTTTTAAAAACAAACTGTGGTTGCCAAAAGAAGTTTATGTGATGTCTTGGCTGTTTTCTAGCATTTATATTGTAGCATTCCTGTATTGCAACCCCACGTCCTTAAGTGAATTGATCCAACGCTTACTGTAGAACATTTGACTCATATTCAAAATATGATCAGTTATCCATCAAGATTATCTAATCCAATACTTCTCAGTAATTTTTGATAGTACAATTAAGTAGGGTAACAGATTATCATATCGGGTACTTGAAGCGCTCTTCATGGTTCATTTATAATGGTATTTATTATTTTAGCTTTAAAAAAAACACTTTTTCATACTCCTTTTATTCTATCTTGTGAAGCCTGGAGAAATGCTTTGAGACTTTTACAAGAGAACAAACATGTACTGGCAAATAGCCGCACATGCCCACTCAACATACAGCAAAGGTCAGTGAAATTCTCATTGATTAGACAATTTGACTAGCTTAATTCGTTCAGATGCAAACTTTATTCAGTTTTGCTAATGAAAATCAAGTTGTTTGGTCAATTAAACTTTAGTCAGTTAGATGTAACTTCCATATCTGAAACCAGTTCTTTTATATATTCACAAATAGTTCCCCTGGAAATTTAGAAAAGAGGAAACTTCCAAAATTATTTAGTTAGCTAGTAGCATTAAATATATAGCTTCTATTTATACTTTCGATGGTGGACATAATTCAGTTTTAATACAAAACATTTTGGTTGAAGTGGAGGATACAAATCATATGTGCATGTTTACTGAAATATGTAAGTACTTAATAGCATTATAAGTACAATGCCTATTATAAATAAATGTAAAATCATTTAAAAGATATAAGAACAATACACATGTTTTGTTGATAACCTAAATATATAAGCAATTAAGAAGCAAATAAAATAGAAAATTATTGTCTTTGATATGTGTAATATTTCCTAAAACATTAAGAATAAATGAACTATGAAGGATTTGAAAGATGAAGAATGAAATTAATTTGTTGTACAAATGTTAGCAAATCCAAAAATGAGAAGGTATGTCTTCATTGTCAATTTTCAATTGGTTACATTACTTTAGTTCCTAAGCATTCCATTTGCTGATTTAATTATATACACAAATTTAGTTTACTAACTTCTCTCAATCATGAATTCAATTCAATCGGATCCACTTTCCATGGTAGTATGATACCGTACCATACTACTAATTTTGTATATATAAGTAACCATTTAAAAAAAACTTCTCTCCACCATAGTAATTTATATGATTAGGTATGAAGTGCTTACAACAACAATGCATTTATATAATTGACTGACCACATCAACAATTTAACAAACTAGTCAATGAAATACAAATTAAAATAGATTTCAAAAGGATGGATTATGCAAATTGAAAATATTTACCATTAGATTTACGAGTAAAGAAAAAATGATTTTAGCTGATTCGTTTTGTGGTACTACTCGTCTAGAATGTAGAAGATTTAATGTAACTGTGAATTTATTGGGAATAGAAGAAGAATTGTAGAGTTTCATAGAACTCGATAAATATTTGTTTGCTATTTTATAAAAAAACTTAGGTGAAAATGGAATTGGGGAAGTACTTTTAGAACAAAGTTTGTATCAGGATGAAGATCAAAGCAGAAGCATATCGGGTCATGCGTTTGTACTGTTATATGTATATATGTCACGCATGGCCTTATTTGCACTCCACATGATGCCTTGATTTTCTTTTATTTTGTTTTTCTTTGATTTTTTTAATCCTTTATATTTTCTTTTATTTTGTTTGTACTGTTATATGTATATACGACCATGGCTTGATGCCTATATCAAATGCATGTTGATTCAAAATTCAAGGATTGGAATGAAATACCTATAAGCATTTGTTCACAATGGCTTTCATTATTTTTTATTCTGCTACCTCTATTTTTTTAAATCGCATGATATCTGAAAAAATGAAATGCTTTTATCCAAATGTTTGGATTTTTAGGATTCTGATGTTGGAGACGATGATGAAGCAGTGCACATGAAGGGCTCTTCATATGACGAACAAATGGGAAAGAAACATTAAAGGAAAATTCTCTCTCCAATGATGAGCTGATTTTATGACGCAACTAACATAGATTCAAAGTTAAATTAATTTGTTTCAAGGATAGTTACTCTCGTTTTCCCCCTATAGAATGGCTGTGGAGAATTATCCTGGAAACCGAATGCTTGGCCGTTGCAAAATTATTGATGGGAAGATTCAGTTTTTAAAAAAATTGTGTGTTGTTAAGAGAATTGAAGTTGACACAAATGGGCAGAAGCATTGTACCGGTCAATACTTTGATTACTGGTCATGTATAGATGAATGCGTAATTTATTCACTTCATTTGTTTATTATTTTTATGCTTTTTCCCTCTTGACTTCCTCAGCATTTTCGATTATAGTTGATGATTCTTATTTGTTATTTTGATTATTGCTGAATAAAATTTGCGAAACATTGCAGGTGGCTTTCAAACTCTTTCAAATGCTTAAGTGATAATTCCATGGAGTTTTCTGCCATTGGCTACATTAAATTTATAAATTATGGATATTTAGGGTGGAACTTTATTATTTTTGCCAATTATTAAACAAGTCCATTAATTTGGCTAATTCCGTGAATTCAATATTATTCGATATACTTGTTATTATGGAGATGTTGTTGCCTGTACACATAAGTAATCATGTTGCTTTCCTCCATCGTCAAGGGGTATGTGATAATTATATTGATGTTCAACATTAGATATTTGTAAGCTAGTCTACTATGTTTCTTTAAATCATTTAAATATGACAAAAGTACTTATAGATATGGTACCTATGTTACCTGGAACAAGTGAAAAATAGTAATATAACAAAATAGTCATAAATTGGATATAACATATTTATTTTTTAAATATATGTTTTAGGTTAAGGTTCAACTTTGAAGAGGACGTTGTTAGAGTTTCCATATGAATGATGCAGCTGGTGGTCATGGTGTTTTACAGAAACAAGTATACAAATTTGGATTGCACTAATATTGATCTTTCACTGCCGTAGTTTTTATTAAATTGGGTATCGGCATATGAAATTGCATTAGAAAAGGTATTTAGCTTTATCCATTTCATGTTCCTATGGTCACCTCATGTCAGAACATTCATTAAGCCCTCGTTTCGACCAACTTAAGACTTATATGAGTCATTTTTTGAGTTTTCAAAAGTCAAAGTGAATAGGTTTTGCCTCAAAAAAATCACTGACTTAAGTTTCCAAATCATACTCGGATTGTTGGTATTCAGTGCTATTAGTTTATGATGTTCTTTTTCTGGAAAGGGAAAGTGGTAATAATCCTCTTTTGGTTCTAGGCTTTCAAACCATTCTTATACCACAAAATTGATAGCCAACCTCCTAAAATTAAAAATCATGATTTAGCATTTTATCTTTTCATCATTTGTGAATTGTGATTGACAAGTGAGAAAGCCTATTTAGACATAAAATTTTGACATAATTGATGATATAATTGATTTTCATCATACCCCTTAAATTCTATCTCTCCATATAAGAATAAAATGATCCAACTATCTGGCTGAGTATAGGAATATTGTAACACCCCACCTCCACCAGGGCCACTCACGAGTGATTGCACTAGCTTTGGAGGGGTGTTGTCTAGGTAAACATGCACAGAGATATCACAAGACAGAACATAGATAAATAAATAAGTAAAGTAGCGGTAGAAATTTAAAAACCATAGATAACCATTTCCAAACCAAAGTCAACTTACATCAAAATACTTAGTCATTATTTTCCAACCACCACAAGTCTAGAAACATAAACTAAAAATAACATAAAGTAAACTATCCCCAAAATAGATGTGGTGAAGCCATAGCAAGCTCAAGTCCAAACCGTACATGAGCTGTCAAGAAAGCATGCCAAATGTCCAAGCTAAGCACTAGTGTTCCCTCCCTGAGAACCTGGGGGGAAAACGGAAGAAAAGAGGCGAAAGAAAAAGGGTCAGTCATAAAGACTGGTAAGTCCTACCTACTATTAGTATAAAAACTAATGAAGTTAACTAAACATGAGAAACTGAGATGAAACATAAAGATGGTTACTAACTGGCATGATAAATAGATAACAAGGTAGATCAAGTGTGGCATCGCATATACAAGGTTTAGTTTTGCACTAAAAGTACTAGTATTCTAACCCATGTCAAGTATAAATAAGAAATGATCCCTTGGCCCAATATCATGAGATGACCCAAGTCAAGGTCCAACTACACGGTCTAGTCGATCGGCTCCCTATAAGCCTAACTCGTCGAGTGTCGGTGTCATACGGCCCAATCACGGAATGTAGTCAACTGTGCTAGGTCCACCCTAGGGTGTATCAAGCCCTAGGGTGCCAACCACCGACACGAATCAAGCACACACAGTCTAAACCTACTGGTGCCCATGTCTGTTATTTTTCAACTCAGGACTATGTGCACGACCATAGCCCGCCTGAACCTACACTGGCACACCTACTCAGTCATCTTTCTGGTCGCTTACAATCAACCCAGTAATCGTTCCCCACCCTAGCCTAGTCCCTAGGGTATTGTGATACATCCAAGAGGGTTATTGCTGAAAAGGACCACGTAACTAGGGTTTCTAACGGGTTAAGTGTGGTTAACCCTATCCAATCATGTATCAAGTTGGTTAAGTGTATCCAAGTGGTTCATGACTTAACCCTAACATGTGGCATTAATTAATTTAATGCGCCCAACCTCTCACATTAGACTTTGTTGTGGTTACTGGATGTGCCGGGCGGGTCCGGGCAGCTTTACACCACAACCTAGTCTAACCTCGAGTTTCAAGCGCGATATGACCAACTTCTCACATTGGGTCTTATTGTTTGTAGCCACTGGATTTGCCGGGCGGTTCCGGGCAGATTTACGCTACAAACTCAACCCAACCTCGAGTTGGCCACTTTATGGTTTTCTACATGTCATGACCACATTAAAGTTTTCAAGCATAATCAATTTTCATGTCATATTTCAAATCATGTTTTTCATGTCATTTCTAGTTCGCCTAACTACCCATAACGTATTCCCATCGCACGTAAATTCGCATCAATACAAATAGATCAAGAAGGGGAACATAACAACATGACAAAGATGGTCATAAGGTGATAAAGTTGGTCATAAGTTAAACATGATGATATTTGAGGCAAAGGTGTTCATCACAACTTGCATATAGGATTATTGGCCTCAAAACATGTATGACATCAAACTTAGCAAATAGGGTGATAACATGGTAATAGTTGACATAGAGCGATAAACTTGTGACTAGCATGTAGTTCAACATCATAGGCAAGTTAACATTAAGGTTATGAGGGGTTCTATGTTGCATTATGCATAATCCCCAAATAAAGCTCATAGCTTTCTACCCAAAAATCAAGGTGAATTGTACTAGGTTCATGATAGTCCCACAATCATAGATCAAAAGAGTCATGAATGGATCTATGCATACAATGATAGACCAAAGACAAGTATTACACAAGAATCCCATTTCAACTTGCTACATATTCATATTAATTTCATAGTTTAAATCTAAGAGTAGAGTGGGGCTTACAAATCGTGGCTATGAGAACTAGAACAAAATAGAACAAGATAGAGACATTGTAGAAGCTCTAGGAATGATGTAGCAACACTAGAAACCTTGAGAAATAAGTAGCTCCTTTGATTTGATGGAGAAAGATGGCTCCTTTGCCTTAGCTTTAGTTCAGAACTCTCAAGCTCTCTTTGATGAAGATGGAGGCCATGATTAGGAGCATTTTGGCAGCACTTAGTTGTTAGGATGATTTGTGGTGGTTTAGGCTAGGTCTTAGGGTGTTTTTATAGGTGTAGAGACAAGTTTAGGCCATAGGATTAACCCTAGTTTAGATCTGAACCATCAAATCCCGTCACAGGCCAATTGAACAGACCCAAAGGAGCAAATAGGTGCATCAGGCAAACATGGCCGACCAGGGAAGTCGACCCCCAGGTCGACACCCAAGTCGACTGGGCAGTCGACTTGGCTGGGGAAGGTCGACTCCCTAGTCGACTCCCCAGTCGACCTGGGGCTGGGCGGGAAATTTTCCCGCCCAATCTGTTTCGGGCTGAATTTGAATTTCGGGCTGAATTTTGAATTTTCTGAAATCTTCTATGGGCCATATCTTGGTCATACGGACTCCGATTTACGAAATTTCGGACTCCTTTTCAAGAAGAATTTCGAGACGATCGCAATGGCGTAACCCATTCCCATTGATTCTTAACTTATAATTTAATTCTGCCCTGATTTCTTGTTTTAACATGTTATAAAAATTCTGGTTGTTACATTCTCCCCACCTTAAAGGATTTCGTCCCCGAAATCTCCAAGTTAGGAAGAACGTATCCTACCATCCATCATCCATCTACTCAAAACATCATCCACAAGTAATCATTGTCCTTAAAAGATTTCTAATGCTGTATGAACATATGCAAAAGTGTGTGTATATGCACCTATCTAATGCGTAAATCAGGCAGTTACTGACTCAGTAAACTCCTTAATGCAGAATATGTTAGTGAAATAAGTCCAAATGTATGCAAATTCCTAACATAATTTATAATCTCTACATGAGTGCACATAACATTCATTCATATGCAACATCCATGTGATAGCATAACAAGTTTCATCCATGAATAAGCATAAACACTCATGCATATGCAATATGAAAGTGTGTGAGCCGATCTTAGTGCCTAACGTGTATCATGCATCCATGAGTAACCACTTGCAAACACTTGCAACCATCAAGCATAACATGTTTCATCCAAAGGGTTTCTACATAAGGTTCTCATGACAAGATTAACGAAATAACAAGATAAACATGGATAGCAAAAGAAAGATATCCTAACTAGGAAAGGAGATTGAGAATGTACCATCAAAAAGAAATGGATAAAGCCCACGCATCTTCTCCTCGGTTTCCCAAGTTGTATCTTCATCGGCTTCACTCCACTGAACCTTTACTAACTTGACTTCTCGATTCCTCAGCTTCTTGATCTCCGTTCCCAAGATACGAATCGGAGCTCGCCTCAGGGTTGCCTCTTTTTCTTCCTCCACGTCTTCAAGAATGCTAGGCTCAACTACTTCGGCTGATTCATGTAGGCATTTTCGGAGATGCGAGACATGAAAGACATTGTGCACTCCAGCCAGCTTCTCGGGCAATTCCACCCTATAAGCCATTTGCCCAATCTTCTCGATGATAGGGAAGGGTCCTACGAACCTTAGTGCTAGCTTTCCAACTGCTCCAAAACGAACCACATTTCGCAAGGGAGAAACCTTCACAAAGACCATATCTCCAACTTCAAACTCTAAGTCTGTCCTTCGCTTGTCTGCATAGGATTTTTGTCTGTCTTGGGCCGTTTTCATCCGCCTTCAAATCAACTCAACCTTCTCGGATGTGTCCCTTATCATGTCGGGCCCAAGTATAAGCTTATATGTCGTCTCCCACCAACATGTTGGTGACTTGCACGGCCTCCCATACAAAGCTTTGAATGGTGCCATCCCTATGCTTGCTTGGTAGCCGTTATTGTAAGCAAACTCTACGAGAGGAAGGTGGTCTTCCCAAGTGCCACCAAAGTCGAGAATGCATAGACTCAACAGATCTTCTAGTACCCTATTCACCCTTTCGGTCTGACCATCCGTCTATGGGTGATAGGCTGTACTTAGATTCAATCGCGTACCCATCGCTTCTTGCAAACTATTCCAAAATTGGCTAGTGAAGATTGGGTCACGATCGCTCACTATGCTAGAAGGAACTCCATGCAATCGCACTATCTCTCAAAGATAAACAGATGCTAGCCATGATGCGGTCCTCTTGCTCTTCACTGGAATGAAATGAGCGCTCTTCGTGAGTCTATCCACTATGACCCATATGCTTGTATTCCCCTTTTTTGATCACGGCAATCCATCCACAAAATCCATAGAGATACTTTCCCACTTCCATTGCGGGACCTCCAATGGATGCAGTAGCCCACCGGGCTTCTTCGACTCGGCCTTCACTTGTTGGCAAACAATGCATCTAGAAACAAACTCTGCAACATCCTTTTTTAATTCCATCCCAAAAGAAAATGCGCTTCATATCCCGGTACATCTTATCCCCTCCGGGATGTATGGTCATCCTCGAGTGATGCGCCTCCTTAAGAACTTTATTTACTTAGTCTCCCACTTGTGGGACACATAGTCTTCCATCACGCCTTAGCCACCCCTTGTCATCAATAGTATATCTAGTGAGGTGACTTGACGTCTCACCACGAATCAACTTGTCCATGATCTCGACTATCTGCGGGTCTTCCCTCTGTGAAGTCCCAACTTGATCAAGAAGTGTAGGTCTAAGCTCAAGGGATGCTAACGAACCAGTCATCGACTCAACAGCAGGTGTAAAATCAAAGGTTGCCAAGAACTCTAGGCTCTTCATCTCAACAAACAAGGGACTCAAAGTCAACCTTTTTCTACTTAGCGCATCCGCCACAACATTACCCTTGCCAGGGGTATAAGCTATATCGAAGAAATATAATGCCAAGAATTCCATCCACCTCTGCTGCCTTAGATTCAAATCTTTTTGCGAGAAAAGGTACTTGAGCGACTTGTGATCAGTATATAACTCAAACCTTTCACCAAGAAGATAATGGCACCAAGATTTGAGTGTAAAGACGATCGCCGCCAACTCCAAATCATGAGTGGGATAGTTCTTCTCATGAACTTTGAGTTGCCTACTCCCAAAGCATATCACTCTCCCTTCTTGCATCAGGACAGCGCCTAATCCCGTGCCACATGCATCGGTGTACACGGTAAACAACTTCCCTCCATCGAGTAATGCTAGAACCGGGGCTGTGGAGAGGGCTTTCTTGAGCCTTTGAAAAGCAAGCTCACACTCTAAGTCCCATGCAAAGACTAAGTTCTTCTTCGTTAACTTAGTGAGAGGGGCTGAAATCTTAGCGAAGTCCTTAATGAACTTCCTATAAAATCCTGCCAGGCCGAGAAAGCTTCTCACTTTAGTTGCATTCTTCGGAACTTTCCAGTCTTGTACCGCTACTACTTTAGCGGGATCCACAGCTATGCCTTGCTTAGAAACTGTATGCCCAAGGAACCGAACTTCCCTTCTCCAGAAATGGCATTTGGAGAACTTGTCTTTTAACTGATGAGCTCTAAGCGTATCCATAACCTCCTTGAGATGTGTAGCATGCTCTTCCTCGTCCTTAGAGAAGATCAGAATATCATCCACGAAGACAACCACAAACTTGTTAAGGAACTCCCTAAACACCCTACTCATCAAATCAACGAAGTATGCGGGTGCATTAGTCAAACCGAACGACATGACGAGCCATTCAAAGAATCCATTTGGAGTCCTAAACGCAGTCTTGTCAATACTATCCTCAACCACTCTAAGCTGATGGAATCCGGTGGCTAGATCGAGCTGAGAGAAAACAGAAGCACCAACAAGCTGGTCGAAGAGATCATCAATCCTCGGCAACGGGTGCCTATTCTTCTTTGTCATCTTGTTTAACTCACGATAATCAACACATAGGCGAAGCAAACCATCCGCCTTGGTAGCGAATACCACAGGAGCACCCCATTCAGAAATGCTTCGCCTAATGAAATTTTTCTATAGCAACTCCTTGACTTGCTTGCTAAGCTCTGTTCTTTCTCGCGGGGCCATGTGCCTAACAGGCAATGAAACTGGCTTGGCATTATCAACAAGATAAATACGGAAGTCTATCTCGCGTTTAGGGGGTAAACCCTTCACCTCATCAAAGACATCAGGATATTCTCGGACCACCCTCACTGAAACACCCCACCTCCGTTAGGGTCACTCTCAAAGGGAATGCCCTAATTTTGGTGGAGGTTTATAAGTATAAGTCACAGATATACAAGACAGATATAAGAACACATATTTTTGAACAGCGGAAAAACAACAACTTTTATTTCATTAAAAATACGTGTTACAACAACCATACCATAATTGTCTTACAATACTTCCAAAAACATAACATCTTCATAACTATCTTGATTACATTATTTAAAGAAGCATAAAGAAAACATAAATAAACTGCAAAAGTCCCATAGTTGTTGCATAGTTGTTGTCCAAAGCCATAGTCTAAAACGAAAATATCCAAGCAATACATTCTTTCTCTTCAAGCTGGATATGAAGGCTGGTCAAGCTGCAGTATTCCCTCCCTGTGGACCTGGGGGGGGGGGAAAATGGAAGAAAAGAAGATGAAAGAAAAGTAGAGTCAGACATAAAGCCTGAGTAAGTCTAGGACTATTCAGTCTATGAATAAAGAACTGGGTATAAACTAGAAATGGGAAAGCACCATAAACTTAGTTAAGTTGTCTAGGGTCGAATATACTATCGTACCCCGTATTAATCTCTGTACCCATATAAACTAGTTCCCAACAGGCACCCCATAATCAGGGTGAAGTGATCCATTTTATGATGATCGGCTCCTACTCGCATAGTTACATGTGTCTTACGGCCCCCGATGTTGTAGTTACCTATGCTGGTCCCACCATGGGGTGTATCAAGTCCCATGGTGGCGGCCCGACACAATCCTAGAATGCACAGGTATCCTACTAGTGCCCAGTGCCTTATTTTTCTGCGCCGGAGTGTGTGCACGCCCGCACCCCGTTAGAACCTACACTGCTGCACCACCGCCGTCGATTTGACCTCTTACAGTCAGCCCAGTAATCGTGCCCCACCCTGCCTAGTTTCAGGGTATCATGATACCTTATAGGGTTACTGCTGAAAAGGGTCCCCCACTACTAGGTTTTTCTATTTCTAGCCAACATGCTAAGTTGGTTAAGTGTTTTATAAACCTAACCCCCAATCAGTTTGTTTAGTTTAGCATGTTCCATTTTGATTAAGTATTAATATAATTTACTTAATCCTATCAATCCTGACTCAGCCTTAATTGTCTTATTAAAGCCTTGACCTCTCACATTAGACAGGTATTGTTGTGGCTGCCTGTTGCCGGTTGGGTCCGGGCAGTCTTACGCCACAACTCAGTCTAACCTCGGGTCCTTATTGGGCTCCATGTTTAACCACCCACATTGGATAGGTATTGTTGTGACTACTGGACAGCCGGGCGGTTCCGGGCAGGTTTACATCACAACTCAATCCAACCTCGGGTTAAACACATCGTATTTTCTACATTTACATATTTTGTCTCTTTTCTTTATTTTCTTATATGTAAATATTTGCGGCCCATTATTCAAAATCAATTTAAGCTAATGGTGTAAAGGTTTACACCAATCGTGGGCCCAACCCATTCTTGAATTTGGGCCCATCTACTTTTATATTTTCATTTATTAATTAATTTGGCCCAACGCTATTTCCCCCGTTTAATACGTTCGTTTATTATAATATATGTTGGGCTTAGCCTTTTAAGCCCAACTTAGCCACGTGAAAAAAAGGGGAGGCTTAAAACGTGATTATATACACAAAAAGGGGAATGTGAACGCATGAACTTGCAACATAACGTTGGAACTACAAAATAGAAACTGGTGTACTTGCATTGTGGTAACATATACTTTGGTTATAAAGCATAAGTGACATGAATCAAACCATGTAAACTTGTAGTTAAGTTAAGAATCTAACTAAATTAGATATCATTATTGACACATAGTCTAAACTACAACATAAACCTATATTTTTACTTAGGCATAATGTCAAACATAAGCAAATCATGTTTATAAAATTACTATATGTTCACAAAGGTGCTTACTTTTGTTACTAATACAAAAGTATAGTTCAACTAGAATTATTCCAACTTAATCATGATTTTTAATCTATTCACATAATCATGGCACAAATATACCCAAACATGAAATCATGGTTTTTGATCTATTCATGTAATCATGGCATAAATATTCCTAAACATGAAATCATGGTTTTTACTTTATTCATGCAAACTTGCAATTGGAATGTAAATCTAACTTAGCTATGTGTCACATATATTATCATATAATTCTTGTTAACAATATAGGCCTAACATGTTTTTCAATTAGGCATAATACCAAACATAGCCTAGTCATATTCATAAAATCAACATAAGTTCACAAAGAGGCTTACTTTTGTTTCTAATACAAAAGTATGGTTTATACATAGATCATGATGCCAATTCCAACATAATTTCATATGAATCATAATACCCCAAATTTGATCCAATTACACACAAAGTGATTTTGTACAAAAATATACATTATGTTGGCATAGTAGCAAAACCACATACTTGCATGAATCTCAATTAAACAACCACAAACATGTAGCTTCAACATGAATTACATACTTGCGAATATCCAATCGTATACTTGCTTGAATCTCAAATAAACTACCGCTAACATGTAGTTTTTATCAGGAATTACATACTTGCGAATATCCAATCGTTATATCACAACATTCCAAATCGATTAGAATCATAGCAACGCACAAATATGAATTACTATCACCACAAATCAAGTGTAATTCTCATTTTACACAAATCAAACACAGTTATTTATTCTCATCGGAATAGTACTCTACTTACAATCGTGTGACGAATTCTTCAATTCAGGAATCTGAATTCTGGATTTGGAGATGTTATTCCTTTGATGTAGGCGTTGATTTGATTTGTTTAAGTTTAACTTGTAGTTGCTTTATGCTTTAGAGTTTGTCTCCTAATTGTCTCTCAAATTGGTGGCTACTTCCTAGTCGTTCCTCAGCAGCATGATGGCCTCATTCTTATTTTTGAATGAATAGATTAGGTAGAGTCTAGGGTCATTTTTATAGAGTTTATGAATTGATTAGGACCGTCGATGTAGCTTGGGTTAATCGTAGCCATTCATTCGAAAGAGAGACCAATCAGGAGCTGACACCTAGCCCTCGTGACAAAGCAAGCCTCAGAAATTCGGACCCAGCACAGACCAGGCCAGCCAGGCCGACCAAGCAGGTCGACCTGCAAGTCGACACCCGTGTCGACTGGGCAGTCGACACGGAGGGGCGGGGGGGGGGGGGGGGGTGTCGACTGGCAAGTCGACACCCCTGTTGACTTGTCCTGGGCGGGAACTTTCCCGCCCTGCATCCCTACGTGTTTGAAATTCGAATCTTCGAGCTGTTTTCTGAATTTGAAATTTTCTGAAAACTTTGACGGGCCATAACTTGGTCATACGGACTCCGATTTTGGAAAACTCGGACTCTATTTCACGTATTTTTCCGAGACGAACACAATGGCGTATCCCATTTCCCTTAATTCTTTGATTTGAAATTAATTATACTTTAATTTATGAATTTCACGGTTATAGAATACACGGGGTGTTACATTCTCCCCCACTTAAAAGGATTTCGTCCCCGAAATCTTCAAGTTAGGAAGAATGTATATCCTAACATCCAAACATCCATCTACTCATCCATCAAACACGAGTATCCATTGTCCTTAAAAGACTTCTAATGCTTCATGATCATATGCGAAGTGTGTGTGTACATGTACTTATCTAATGCAAAATCAGGCGGTCTACTGATTCAGTTGACCTCCTTAATGCGAATTATGTAAGTGCCATGAATCCATTATGTATGCAAATTTTCCTATTCATGATTCTACATGAGTGCACAATCATTCATACAAATGCAACATCCATATGACAACACATTAAAGTTCAACCATATACGAATGCAAACATATATGCATATGCAATATGAAGTGACTGAGCCGATCTAAAACCTAGATTGTGTGTGTATATGCAACCACGAGCAACCACTAGCAATCACTTGCAACCACTTGCAACCATCATCCTTAACATGTTTCAACTACATGTTTTCATCCAAAGAGTTTCTACCTAAAAGATAGGGTTGAGGAGATATACCTAAAAAAAGATAGATAAAAGCGCAACTTAAGGAAAAGGAAGGATCAAAGATGTACCCTCGAAAAGAAAAGGGTAGGCAGCGCGTATTCTAGCTTCAGTCTCCCAAGTTGCATCTCCTTCGGCGTCGCTCCACTGAACTTTGACGAGCTTGACTTCGCGGTTGCGTAGCTTCTTCACTTCCGTTCCTAATATGCGGGTTGGAACTTTCCTCACGGTTGCTTTGCGTTCCACTTCAGCTTCTTCTAGGATATTTGGCTCTACCACTTCAGCAGACTCATGTAGACATTTTCGGAGATGTGAAACATGAAAAACATTGTGAACTCCGGCCAGCTTTTCGGGTAGCTCTAATCTATAGGCCATTTTCCCAATTTTCTCGATGATAGGGAATGGCCCTACGAACCTTGGTGCTAGCTTTCCTGTGGTTCCAAAACGGACAACGTTCCTTAGCGGAGATACATTAAGAAAAACTCTGTCTCCAACCTCAAATTCAAGGTCGGTCCTCCTCTTGTCGGCGTAGGACTTTTGTCTGTCTTGGGCCGTCTTCATCCTTCTTCGTATTAAGTCTACTTTTTCTGAAGTCTCTCGGATCATATCTGGTCCAAGTATGAGTTTATCAGTAGACTCCCACCAACAAGTGGGCGATCTGCATGGTCTACCATATAAAGCTTCGAAGGGCGCCATCCCGATGGTTGCTTGATAGCTGTTATTGTAGGCAAATTCCACTAAAGGAAGATGGTCTTCCCATGTCCCTCCGAAGTCAAGGACGCACAGTCTTAAAAGGTCCTCCAAAACTCTGTTCACTCTTTCTGTTTGGCCGTCGGTTTGGGGATGATAGGCTGTGCTCAAGCATAACTGCGTTCCTACTGCTTCTTGCAGACTCCGCCAAAACTCACTGGTGAAGATAGAGTCTCAGTCACTAACAATGCTGGACGGTATTCCATGGAGTCGAACGATTTCCTGGAGGTAAAGAGATGCTAGGGATGAGGCAGTTCTTTTACTTTTGACAGGTAAAAAGTGGGCGCTTTTAGTAAGCCTATCCACTATTACCCAAATGCTAGTGTTGCCTCTCCTAGACCTAGGCAGCCCGTCGATGAAGTCCATTGAGATGCTATCCCACTTCCACTGCGGGACCTCTAGAGGATGTAGTAGACCGCCAGGCTTTTTCTGTTCCGCCTTAACTTGTTGGCACACCATACACTTAGAAACGAATTCTGCCACGTCCTTTTTCATGCCGTTCCAGAAGAAAGTTCTTTTTATGTCCTTGTACATTTTATCTCCGCCTGGGTGTATCGTCATCTTGGAGTGATGTGCTTCCTCGAGAACCCTCTTTACTAAATCCCTTATCTGTGGGACGCATAGTCTTCCGTCTCGCCTTAGCCAACCCTTATCGTCGATGGAGTATCTGTTGAGGTGACTTGAAGACTCACCCCTAGTTAGCCTATCAATCGTTTCCACAAGCTGAGGGTCTTCGCGTTGTGCTGTCCCTATTGAGTCCACTAAAGTCGGGCGCACTTCGAGAGATGCTAGCAAGCCTGGTACAAAATCGGAGGAAGGCCTAAAGTCGAAGCTGGCTATAAACTCTAGGCTTTGTCTTTCAACAAACAGCGGGCTTAAGGTCAATTTCTTTCGGCTCAACGCGTCTGCCACTACGTTGCCTTTGCCCGGAGTGTAGGAGATCTCGAAATCGTACGAGGCAAGAAACTCCATCCACCTCTGTTGCCTCAAGTTAAGATCTTTCTGCGAGAAAAGATATTTCAACGATTTATGGTCAGTGTAAAGTTCGAACTTCTCACCTAGGAGATAGTGTCGCCAAGACTTGAGTGCAAAGACGATGGAAGCTAACTCAAGATCGTGGGTCGGGTAGTTCTTTTCGTGCACTTTCAACTGCCTCCCGCCATAAGCTACTACCCTTCCTTCTTGCATTAAGACGGCGCCTAGCCCTGTCCCACATGCATCTGTATAAACAGTGAACATCTTGCTTCCATCTGGCAACGTCAAAACTGGGGCTGTTGTAAGAGCCCTTTTTAGTCGCTGGAAAGCAAACTCGCAATCCAAGTCCCAATTGAACGCTAGATTCTTCTTGGTCAATTTCATGAGCGGAGCTGAGATTCTCGAAAAATCCTTTATGAACTTTCGATAGAAACCTGCTAGTCCTAGAAAACTTCGGACCTCAGTTGCATTCCTTGGTGTCTTCCAATCCTGTACCGCCACTACCTTAGCCGGGTCCACTGCTAACCCTTGTTTGGATACTATGTACCCAAGGAACCTCACTTCTTCTCTCCAAAAGTGGCATTTGGAGAATTTGGCTTTTAGCTGATGGACTCGCAGAGTTTCCATGATTGCCCTTAAGTGTTGAGCATGTTCCTCTTCACTCTTTGAGAAGATAAGGATATCGTCTACGAAGACCACTACGAACTTATTGAGGAAATCACTGAATACCCTACTCATCAGGTCCACGAAGTGAGCAGGTGCATTTGTCAAGCCGAAAGGCATGACAAGCCATTCAAAGAAGCCGTCTGGGGTTCTGAATGTCGTTTTATCGATACTATCTTCAGCCACCCTTAGCTGATGAAAACCGGTCGCTAAATCGAGTTGGGAGAAAACAGACGCTCCTACAAGCTGATCAAACAAATCGTCAATTCTGGGGAGAGGGTGCCTATTCTTTTTCGTTAGCTTGTTGAGCTCCATATAGTCAACACCTAGACGGAGTGAACCATCCGCCTTTGTAGCGAACACCACTGGAGCGCCCCATTCTGAAATGCTCCTCCTAATGAACCCCTTTTCTAGAAGCTCTTTAATCTGTTTACTGAGCTCTTTCCTTTCCCGTGGAGCCATGTGTCTAACGGGCAACGCAACGGGCTTTGCATTATCTACAAGGTATATGCGGAAGCCTATCTCCCGCTTCGGAGGCAAGCCCTTCACCTCTTCGAAGACATCCGGATATTCCCGGACCACTCTAACTGATTGCAAATTTTCAACAGAGGCATCTAGCGATTCAAGGTAACTAAGCATAACCGCATACGAGGGATTACAAGAAATTTCCAAAGTATTACCGAGCTGGGTTAGGAGCCTAACAACCCTTTTCTCACAATCAAGGATGGCCCCATTACTGGATAGCCAATCCATGCCCAAAATCAAACCATATCCCGAAAAGCCCAAAACAAAGGCACTACATTGAAATTCTACGCTTAGAATAGAAATTTTCAATCCCAAACAGATCATAGACAAATGAGCTGGGCCCCCAATTGGGTTTGAAACAATTAAGGGGTCCTCTACCATACTAGTTTTTAGGTGCAGAGATTCTACTAAAGCAGACGAGATAAAGAAGTGTGATGCGCCAGAATCAAATAAAGTGCGAATGGGGTGATCATAAAGATAAACTACACTTTCTACAGAAGTATTTATACCTTGCTGTTGCAGAGGTGGCGCTTCTAGCACATGAACTTGTGCCCTTGAGGTGGATCCAGCCCTCTGCCCCTGTCCTCGTTTCTTTGGGCAGTCCTTAGCCCTGTGGCCTGTCTCACCGCAAGAAAAGCACCCACCATTCTCCTTGGCCTTCTTTTTCCGGCAATCTTTCACTAAGTGCCCCACTTTGCCACAGAAATTGCACTTCCTCTTCTCTTTGTTGCCTTTCCCGCCCTTCTTAAAGTCTGTCTTCTTAGGCTGCAAACCCTCTTTCTTCCCATGAGAGCTTTCTGCCTTTGTCTCCTTCTTGCCCTTATCCTCTTCGTTTAGCAATGCCATTTGTACCAACCTTTCATATGTAGCTCCCATGGGTATATGGGTCATGGCCAAACTGTGTAATGGCTCATTCAACCCTTTGACGAAACGAAGAGCCTTCTTGTGCGGGGTGTTGACTTGGTCCAGCCCAAACCTAGCCAGCTCATCGAACTGATTAACATACTCTTTGACTGTCTTGTTCCCTTGCTTAAGAAATAAGAATTTTTCCAACTGCAAACTCCTTTCCGCATCTGAGAGAAATTTAGCCTCAAACCTTGCCCTAAAGTCCTCCCATGTTTCCACTGGTCTTTCTGCATTAGTGACTTCCCACCAGTAGGAAGCCTCACCTTTTAGCAACCATACTGCCGGTTGTACTTTCTGCCTATCTTCTACCTCAAAGATGATGAATAAGTCCTCGGTTTCTTTCAGCCAATTTCTAGCTGCCACGAAGGACTCGGTTCCATGAAAATCATTTCCTCCCATAGCTTTAAAATCTTTACATATCTTAGCAAACGTGTTTCCCAGTGGAAGAGGTGGAGGAAGAGGTGCTGCTGCAGCTGGATGATTTCCTGCAGCTGGGGGAGGAGGAACGGTAGGACCTGGCTGAGTGGCCCTTGCTTCTAAGAACCGTCTAAACCAACCAGGTATTGGTACACCCTCTGGCAAGTTAAGTTCTTCGGACATGCTGAAACAAAAAGGATAGATTCAAAACGAAGGATAAGAGATAGTACCTATGGCTTTGGGGGGGACTTTGCCTTTTAAAATAAAATAATATTTTATCTCTTTAAAAAAATGCTTCTTTAAATTTCCTTTTTGAAAATAATTTTTCAAAACTTTTTATCTTATCTGGTAAACCTATGCTCTGATACCAAGTGAAACACCCCACCTCCGTTAGGGTCACTCTCAAAGGGAATGCCCTAATTTTGGTGGAGGTTTATAAGTATAAGTCACAGATATACAAGACAGATATAAGAACACATATTTTTGAATAGCGGAAAAACAACAACTTTTATTTCATTAAAAATACGTGTTACAACAACCATACCATAATTGTCTTACAATACTTCCAAAAACATAACATCTTCATAACTGTCTTGATTACATTATTTAAAGAAGCATAAAGAAAACATAAATAAACTGCAAAAGTCCCATAGTTGTTGTCCAAAGCCATAGTCTAAAACGAAAAGATCCAAGCAATACATTCTTTCTCTTCAAGCTGGATATGAAGGCTGGTCAAGCTGCAGTATTCCCTCCCTGTGGACCTGGGGGGGGGACGGAAGAAAAGAAGACGAAAGAAAAGTAGAGTCAGACATAAAGCCTGAGTAAGTCTAGGACTATTCAGTCTATGAATAAAGAACTGGGTATGATAAGTATAAACTAGAAATGGGAAAGCACCATAAACTTAGTTAAGTTGTCTAGGGTCGAATATACTATCGTACCCCGTATTAATCTCTGTACCCATATAAACTAGTTCCCAACAGGCACCCCATAATCAGGGTGAAGTGATCCATTTTATGATGATCGGCTCCTACTCGCATAGTTAAATGTGTCTTACGGCTCCCGATGTTGTAGTTACCTATGCTGGTCCCACCATGGGGTGTATCAAGTCCCATGGTGGCGGCCCGACACAATCCTAGAATGCACAGGTATGCTACTGGTGCCCAGTGCCTTATTTTTCTACGCCGGAGTGTGTGCACGCCCGCACCCCGTTAGAACCTACACTGCTGCACCACCGCCGTCGATTTGACCTCTTACAGTCAGCCCAGTAATCGTGCCCCACCCTGCCTAGTTTCAGGGTATCATGATACCTTATAGGGTTACTGCTGAAAAGGTTCCCCCACTACTAGGTTTTTCTATTTCTAGCCAACATGATAAGTTGGTTAACTGTTTTATAAACCTAACCCCCAATCAGTTTGTTTAGTTTAGCATGTTCCATTTTGATTAAGTATTAATATAATTTACTTAATCCTATCAATCCTGACTCAGCCTTAATTGTCTTATTAAAGCCTTGACCTCTCACATTAGACAGGTATTGTTGTGGCTGCCTGTTGCCGGTTGGGTCCGGGCAGTCTTACGCCACAACTCAGTCTAACCTCGGGTCCTTATTGGGCTCCATGTTTAACCACCCACATTGGATAGGTATTGTTGTGACTACTGGACAGCCGGGCGGTTCCGGGCAGGTTTACATCACAACTCAATCCAACCTCGGGTTAAACACATCGTATTTTCTACATTTACATATTTTGTCTCTTTTCTTTATTTTCTTATATGTAAATATTTGCGGCCCATTATTCAAAATCAATTTAAGCTAATGGTGTAAAGGTTTACACCAATCGTGGGCCCAACCCATTCTTGAATTTGGGCCCGTCTACTTTTATATTTTCATTTATTAATTAATTTGGCCCAACGCTATTTCCCCCATTTAATACGTTCGTTTATTATAATATATGTTGGGCTTAGCCTTTTAAGCCCAACTTAGCCACGTGAAAAAAAGGGGAGGCTTAAAACGTGATTATATACACAAAAAGGGGAATGTGAACGCATGAACTTGGAACATAACGTTGGTACTACAAAATAGAAACTGGTGTACTTGCATTGTGGTAACATATACTTTGGTCATAAAGCATAAGTGACATGAATCAAACCATGTAAACTTGTAGTTAAGTTAAGAATCTAACTAAATTAGATATCATTATTGACACATAGTCTTAACTACAACATAAACCTATATTTTTACTCAGGCATAATGTCAAACATAAGCAAATCATGTTTATAAAATTACTATATGTTCACAAAGGTGCTTACTTTTGTTACTAATACAAAAGTATAGTTCAACTAGAATTATTCCAACTTAATCATGATTTTTAATCTATTCACATAATCATGGCACAAATATACCCAAACATGAAATCATGGTTTTTGATCTATTCATGTAATCATGGCATAAATATTCCTAAACATGAAATCATGGTTTTTACTTTATTCATGCAAACTTGCAATTGGAATGTAAATCTAACTTAGCTATGTGTCACATATATTATCATATAATTCTTGTTAACAATATAGGCCTAACATGTTTTTCAATTAGGCATAATACCAAACATAGCCTAGTCATATTCATAAAATCAACATAAGTTCACAAAGAGGCTTACTTTTGTTTCTAATACAAAAGTATGGTTTTATACATAGATCATGATGCCAATTCCAACATAATTTCATATGAATCATAATACCCCAAATTTGATCCAATTACACACAAAGTGATTTTGTACAAAAATATACATTATGTTGGCATAGTAGCAAAACCACATACTTGCATGAATCTCAATTAAACAACCACAAACATGTAGCTTCAACATGAATTACATACTTGCGAATATCCAAACATATACTTGCATGAATCTCAAATAAACTACCGCTAACATGTAGTTTTTATCAGGAATTACATACTTGCGAATATCCAATCGTTATATCACAACATTCCAAATCGATTAGAATCATAGCAACGCACAAATATGAATTACTATCACCACAAATCAAGTGTAATTCTCATTTTACACAAATCAAACATAGTTATTTATTCTCATCGGAATAGTACTCTACTTACAATCGTGTGACGAATTCTTCAATTCAGGAATCTGAATTCTGGATTTGGAGATGCTATTCCTTTGATGTAGGCGTTGATTTGATTTGTTTAAGTTTAACTTGTAGTTGCTTTATGCTTTAGAGTTTGTCTCCTAATTGTCTCTCAAATTGGTGGCTACTTCCTAGTCGTTCCTCAGCAGCATGATGGCCTCATTCTTATTTTTGAATGAATAGATTAGGTAGAGTCTAGGGTCATTTTTATAGAGTTTATGAATTGATTAGGACCGTCGATGTAGCTTGGGTTAATCGTAGCCATTCATTCGAAAGAGAGACCAATCAGGAGCTGACACCTAGCCCTCGTGACAAAGCAAGCCTCAGAAATTCGGACCCAGCACAGACCAGGCCAGCCAGGCCGACCAAGCAGGTCGACCTGCAAGTCGACACCCGTGTCGACTGGGCAGTCGACACGGGGGGGGGGGGTGTCGACTGGCAAGTCGACACCCCTGTCGACTTGTCCTGGGCGGGAACTTTCCCTCCCTGCCTCCCTACGTGTTTGAAATTCGAATCTTCGAGCTGTTTTCTGAATTTGAAATATTCTGAAAACTTTGACGGGCCATAACTTGGTCATACGGACTCCGATTTTGGAAAACTCGGACTCTATTTCACGTATTTTTCCGAGACGAACACAATGGCGTATCCCGTTTCCCTTAATTATTTTATTTGAAATTAATTATACTTTAATTTATGAATTTCACGATTATAGAATACACGGGGTGTTACATTCACAGATTGTAGATTGTCAATAGACGAGTCGAGGGATTCAAGATAACATAACATGACGGGATCCAGAGGGTTACAAGAAATCTCTTGGGTATTTCCTAGGCGAGTCATAAGCCTCACTACCCTATGCTCACAATCGAGAATGGCTCCATAACTAGACAACCAATCCATGCCCAAAATCAACCTGTATCCCATGAACCCGAGTACATAAGCATTACATGTGAATTCTATGGTCAAGATAGAAATCCTCAAATCCATACAAATCATAGATAGGTGGGCGGAACCCCCAATTGGATTTGAAATACTAACGGGATCCTCAACTAGACTAGTACTTAGGTGCAAACTTTCAACAATGTCAGAAGAAATAAAGGTATGTGATGCGCCAGAATCAAATAAAGTTCGAACAGGAAAACCAGAAATGTAAACAAGGCTTTCTACAGAAATACTACCTCGGTCCGGAGCTGGAGTAGTGTTGAGAGCATGCATCTGCCCTCCAGAAGGTCCTGCCCGCTGAGTCTGTCCTTGCCCCTGTCCCTGCTTCTTTGGGCAATCCTTACTGTAGTGTCCAGACTCTCCGCAATGAAAGCATTCTCCCAACTTCCTCTTCTTCTTCCTACAATCTTTGGCTATGTGTCCAGTGATCCCACAGAAGTTGCACTTCCTTGTCTCCCTTGCCTTGTTGTTTTTAGCCTTGTTACCCTTGTTGTTCTTGTTGTTTTTGTTGTTCTGGTTGCTCTGGTTGTTCTGGTTGCCTCCCCACATGGAGTCCGCCTTCTTGGTTTGAGTCTCATTAAGATTAACTTCTTTCTTGCCATTCTTATCATCTCCTTGAAGCAAGGCCATATCCACTAAACTCTCAAAAGTGGCCCCCATGGGTATTTGAGACATGGACAAACCTTGCAATGGCTCATTCAATCCTCAAGAAAAGCGTAGAGCCTTCTTCTAAGGTGTGTTAACCATGTCTAAACCGAATCGAGCAAGCTGGTTAAACTTATTCACATACTCCCTCACGGTCATGTCCCCTTGCTTCAAAGATATAAACCTCTCCATTTGCAGATTCTCCTCAGCAGATGATAGAAACTTAAGCCCAAACCTCATTCTAAAGTCGGCCCAAGTCTCTATAGGCCTAGTAGCGTTGGTGACTTCCCACCAATAAGCAGCTTCCTCTTTCAATAGCCATACTGCCAACAGAACTTTCCTACGATCTTCTACATCAAAGATAGCAAAAAGGTCTTCAGTTTCCCTTAACCAGTTTCTTGCCTCAACATAAGTCTCTGTCCCAACAAAATTCTTGCCACCCATCGCCTTAAAGTCTTTGCTAATCTTCGCGAAATACGCTTGTGGACGCTGAGGAGGAGGAGGAGGAGGAACCTCAGGTACGGGAGGAGGAGTGGGAGTGTTTGCTGGGCCGGCTCCATTTGCCCTAGCCTCCATGTACCTCCTAAACCAAATAGGTACCGGTATTCCCTCCGGGATGATAAAGTTATCGGCCATACTGAAACGAAGTAAAAGATAGATTTAGAACTAGGAAACGAAGTATAGTGCTAATGGCTTTTGGGGAATAGCCTTTTTAAAATAAACTAGACTTTCCTTGGAAAAATAATTAATTGGCTTTGAAAATAGTTTTTCAAAAGGGTTTTTAAAACTTTTGTCTGGTCTAGTAAACCTCATTCTCTGATACCAAATGTAACACCCCACCTCCACCAGGGCCACTCACGAGTGATTGCACTAACTTTGGAGGGGTGTTGTCTAGGTAAACATGCACAGAGATATCACAAGACAGAACATAGATAAAAAAATAAGTAAAGTAGCGGTAGAAATTTAAAAACCATAGTTAACCATTTCCAAACCAAAGTCAACTTACATCAAAATACTTAGTCATTATTTTCCAACCACCACAAGTCTAGAAACATAAAATGAAAATAACATAAAGTAAACTATCCCCAAAATAGATGTGGTGAAGCCATAGCAAGCTCAAGTCCAAACCGTATACGAGCTGTCAAGAAAGCAAGCCAAATGTCCAAGCTAAGCACTAGTGTTCCCTCCCTGAGAATCTGGGGGGGAGAAACGGAAGAAAAGAGGCGAAAGAAAAAGGGTCAGTCATAAAGACTGGTAAGTCCTACCTACTATTAGTATAAAAACTAATGAAGTTAACTAAACATGAGAAACTGAGATGAAACATAAAGATGGTAACTAACTGGCATGATAAATAGATAACAAGGTAGATCAAGTGTGGCATCGCATATACAAGGTTTAGTTTTGCACCAAAAGTACTAGTATTCTAACCCATGTCAAGTATAAACAAGAAATGATCCCTTGGCCCAATATCATGAGATGACCCAAGTCAAGGTCCAACTACACGGTCTAGTCGATCGGCTCCCTATAAGCCTAACTCGTCGAGTGTCGGTGTCATACGGCCCAATCATGGAATGTAGTCAACTGTGCTAGGTCCACCCTAGGGTGTATCAAGCCCTAGGGTGCCAACCACTGACACGAATCAAGCACGCACAGTCTAAACCTACTGGTGCCCATGTCTGTTATTTTTCAACTCCGGACTATGTGCACGACCATAGCCCGCCTGAACCTACACTGGCGCACCTACTCAGCCGTCTTTCTGGTCGCTTACCATCAGCCCAGTAATCGTGCCCCACCCTAGCCTAGTCCCTAGGGTATCGTGATACATCCAAGAGGGTTACTGCTGAAAAGGACCACGTAACTAGGGTTTCTAACGGGTTAAGTGTGGTTAACCCTATCTAATCATGTATCAAGTTGGTTAAGTGTATCCAAGTGGTTCATGACTTAACCCTAACATGTGGCATTAATTAATTTAATGCACCCAACCTCTCACATTAGACTTTGTTGTGGTTACTGGATGTGCCGGGCGGGTCGGGCAGCTTTACACCACAACCTAGTCTAACCTCGGTTTTCAAGCGCGATATGACCAACTTCTCATATTGGGTCCTATTGTTTGTAGCCACTGGATTTGCCGGGCGGTTCCGGGCAGATTTACGCTACAAACTCAACCCAACCTCGAGTTGGCCACTTTATGGTTTTCTACATGTCATGACCACATTAAAGTTTTCAAGCATAATCAATTTTCATGTCATATTTCAAATCATGTTTTTCATGTCATTTCTAGTTCGCCTAACTACCCATAACGTATTCCCATCGCACGTAAATTCGCATCAATACAAATAGATCAAGAAGAGGAACATAACAACATGACAAAAATGGGCATAAGGTGATAAAGTTGGTCATAAGTTAAACATAATGATATTTGAGGCAAAGGTGTTCATCACAACTTGCATATAGGATTATTGGCCTCAAAACATGTATGACATCAAACTTAGCAAATAGGGTGATAACATGGTAATAGTTGACATAGAGTGATAAACTTGTGACTAGCATGTAGTTCAACATCATAGGCAAGTTAACATCAAGGTTATGAGGGGTTCTATGTTGCATTATGCACAATCCCCAAATAAAGCTCATAGCTTTCTACCCAAAAATCAAGGTGAATTGTACTAGGTTCATGATAGTCCCACAATCATAGATCAAAAGAGTCATGAATGGATCTATGCATACAATGATAGACCAACGACAAGTATTACACAAGAATCCCATTTCAACTTGCTACATGTTCATATTAATTTCATAGTTTAAATCTAAGAGTAGAGTGGGGCTTACAAATCGTGGCTATGAGAACTAGAACAAAATAGAACAAGATAGAGACGTTGTAGAAGCTCTAGGAATGATGTAGCAACACTAGAAGCCTTGAGAAATAAGTAGCTCCTTTGATTTGATGGAGAAAGATGGTTCCTTTGCCTTAGCTTTAGTTTCGAACTCTCAAGCTCTCTTTGATGTAGATGGAGGCCATGATTAGGAGCATTTTGGCAGCACTTAGTTGTTAGGATGATTTGTGGTGGTTTAGGCTAGGTCTTAGGTTGTTCTAATAGGTGTAGAGACAAGTTTAGGCCATAGGATTAACCCTAGTTTAGATCTGAACCATTAAATCCCGTCACAGGCCAACTGAACAGACCCAAAGGAGCAAATAGGTGCATCAGGCAAACATGGCCGACCAGGGAAGTCGACCCCCAGGTCGACACCCAAGTCGACTGGGCAGTCGACCTGGGCTGGGGCAGGTCGACTCCCCAGTCGACCTGGGGCTGGGCGGGAAATTTTCCCGCCCAATCTGTTTCGGGCTGAATTTGAATTTCGGGCTGAATTTTGAATTTTCTGAAATCTTCTATGGGCCATATCTTGGTCATACGGACTCCGATTTACGAAATTTCGGACTCATTTTCAAGCAGAATTTCGAGACTATCGCAATGGCGTAACCCGTTCCCATTGATTCTTAACTTATAATTTAATTCTGCCCTGATTTCTTGTTTTAACATGTTATAAAAATTCGGGTTGTTACAAATATTTAGCTGAGTATAGGAATATTTGCCTTGCAACTTAGCTGATTCTTATTTTGATTGAGCCTTTGGTTATGAAAAACTTGTCAAAGTGAAGATTCTTATTATCTGTGCTAGTTATGAAATGTGTCATGCTGCTATCATGAGGGGTACTGTTGTCATGATTAAACCGTCAATAATGAATGATTTTTTTAATGTGTGTTTGCGAAACTTTGTTCTTGATCCAAAATATGAACAAATGATGATGCATACATTATGCCAGGTTAGTTAAAGCTCTGGTTCTGTACTTTAGAGCTAGGCTTGTTAATAAGCACAAAACAATTAAATGTATTTATAATGCATTCATTCTTGTCTGTTATCATTTTGTAACATGTAAAAAATGAAAACCAAGTGCAAGAGGAGTGAAGGAAGAATCAAGTTATACATAGTGATATGAGAAATCAGTTAGAAAGGCTACTATGTCTGTTGTAGGGTTATAGTGAACCGCGTGTATTGCATGTAAATGGGGATAATCAGGCAACTGCTCCGTAAATATATTATTAAGCTGTTCCATTGGCTCTACGTGAAGATAAATATGTGTCATCATGTCAAACATCAAAATTCATACCTCTATACTAGCAAGAATACAAGACTTGCCCAAGCTGTACAAACATCAGACCAACTGAAAATTTTTACCTATGCAGGACTTTAATATTTTTGGTATTTATTTAGATGTATACTCTCATTTGAAGTTTTTGAAATGTCAAAAACATCTCATTCATCTTATGAAAATTCTGTTTAGAGCTTTAGATATGCATAGCTTGTAACTGGTTAAATATGCTTTCAGATCATATATGGATGAACATGCAGTGATAATGCAATGGTGATAGTCTTCGATTTGTGCATTTGGATAGCGAATGTTTGGAGTAGAGATCAGATGGGTAGCATGGCTGTGGAAGTTTGATGGAGGAGAGCGGTTAGTTGGCGTAGACTTTATTTGAACTATGTTTTATTTATTAACTCAAATTGACATTAATATGAAATTGAAAACATATGTATTAAAATTATTTTTTGTTAGTTGATCGTTTATCTTGCTATCATGAATATGAGTTGCATTTGTTGGGTATTATAATTTTTTGGGTCATATACTGCTTTTGAAATTGTCGCAGAGATTCATTTGATCGTTATTATTATAATATATTGAAAAGCATTATAAAAGATAATGTAATACAGGAGCTTGCCAGTAAAGATATCATCCAATAGTTGTTATATCTATGTATTTTATAGTGGTATATACAGGCTGTAAAAGGATTTAGAAATACTATCCTATTGATTTATAGCGCGATAAACCTGCTATTGAATTAATAATTTATAGCAGCTGTACAATGTTATAGAAATTCGTTATTTTCATGAAGAATGACATGTTTTATAGCGGCAATAGCGAGCTATTATCTTTACATATCATAGCGGTATATAGCCGCTATGAAATCATACCTTTTTATAGCGGCAATTTCTGTGTTATAATTATTCAACTGTTTTTCATAACATGTCAATATACAGCGCTTTTCGGGCCGCTATAGTATTATTTAATAGCGGCTATAAGCCGCTATAAAAGACTATTTCTGTTGTACTGAGCCATCCATTCGATGTGAAGATCATCGGTCTTGCACCGTCTTCATATCTTCGACTTCTCATCATCGATCAATTATTTGAAATGAGAATTAACTCGGTCTTTTCAAATAATTCACGTATACATAGAATTTTAAAAAATTCTTTCTATGGTTAAATAATTTGACATCCATAATTCAGTTCATTAGTGTACTTTTCATGTCAAACACATTCAACCTTCAAATATCCAATAAACCAAGTAAATTTGGTTTATTTCCATTTCTAATCATTCATAATATTTTATAACGATTCATCGCCATTTTTATTTATTTAAAAATAGCCCATTTTATTTAAATGATGCTTCAGGCCATAGCGCGACCATGGCGCAGTTTTTCTTCAAATTTGATTTACACATATCTGAAAATCTAACCATTGGATCTTTACCAATTTTATATCATTGGAAAGATCTTTTCAAAGCGGACCCAACGGTTCCAGTTTGGGGAAAATCCGATGGTCGGATCTCTCGGTATAATTGTTTAAAGTTACGATTTCAAAACGTGAACTACAGCGTCGTTATTCGTTTTATTTTAATTTATATTTATATATATAATTCATCCTGGTGTTGTTTTTATTCATATTTGAATCAAACATTTCACACAATCTAACCGTTGGATCTTAACGAATTTTATATAGTTGGAAAGATCTTTCCAAAGCGAAGCCAACGGTTCCGGTTTCGGGAAAAACCCAACAGTCGGATCTCCCGTAATAATCGTTTAAAATTACAATTTCAAAACCAAACTGCAGCATCGTTATTCGATTTAATTTAATATACATATATATATATAATTCGTTCATTGATTCCTAAACCATTTTCAATTCAAATACGTGTTAAAAATAATATTTTTAACTAACAAATTTTTATTTCAACACATGGATATTTTTAGCGATTCATATATATAATAAAAATGTGATTTTTATTGTTAAAACAATTTATTTCAAACATGAATATTTTATATAATGCATACATATAATAAAATTGTGATTTTTTTTGTTAAGTCAATTTATTTCAAACATGAATATTTTATATAATGCATACATATAATATAAATGTGATTTTTATTGTTAAAACAATTTATTTCAAACATGTATATTATCAAAACATGAATATTTCAGAAAATTTCGGCAGCATAACGGCATGGTAATTAAAACCGGCACCGTCCCGATGTACGAGTCCTTACGCTACCTTAGGCCTTGCGGCGTTTACAAAGGGGTAATTCATTTTTCCTATACAATTTTTCTACCCATCTACCCACTTTCTTTTCCCATCCCAATTTCTTTTCACAACAATGTGAATATACCACAAATACAACCAATGTTGTTGCAACCACAATCACTTAATTCCAAATCACAATCCAAACAATCACAACCAATATATATCGTCCATGGTTTGTGGACGAGGGGAGTGTGTGTGTGTGTGTGTATATATATATATATATATATGTAAACGTATATATTTCCATTTCAATTCCATATCACTATATATGGTATATACAATGCATGTACAATTTATACATTGCTTATATAATTTATACAACTCCCATATATGAGGTATGCAATGCGTATATAATTTATACTTCGCTTATATAAATTATACATCGTTATTCCATTCCCAATTTGAATTTAAAAATCTCACATTGGGTTCTACTCCTTCTAAAATTGTAGGAGGCTCCAAAAATTCTCCGGACTCTTCTGGAATGTAGAGGACGTCACCACGAGTCCAATGCCTCTTGTTTCATTGGATTTTGACAAAATAGCAAAAAGATATGATTTTTATAGTGAAATCACAATTCGTTGTGCTTTAAAGTGCTATAAACAGTTAAATAAAATCACTGTCGTATACCTTCTAAACCCGTTCACAAATAGGTCTCCAATTTGCACGAAAAAGGTGGAGCTTGGCCAAATCAAAATACCACGTCCTAGGGCTTGGAGAGGGGTTTCCGGCGAGGGTGGTGGGGTCGAGCTCGAACCACCGTGGACGACGGAATCTAGGTCAACGCAGTCGAACTTTCTGGGCGTAGATCTCAAAAAAACACGCCTCGATGGGTAACGAGGCTTATATGGATTTGGAGCTGGGACCTAGCTCTACAAAATACTCTGAAGGAGCGTTGGGTTTTATGGCAAGGATCGGCCGGATCTGAAGAGAGAAGGTGGCAAGGGTTAGCCGTCGTCGATTGTAACAACCCGGATTTTGTCGACTTTGGTTATCGCAATAAACACACTGACGACTAACCAAACATCGAAAAAAATACCAGACGGTTAATGAAAGAAATTAGAGGGTGAGGAAAGATAAGATAGAAACTTAGAATAGAAGAAGAAGAAGAACACAACATCAGAGTAACATGAACCTCACAGCGGAACGAATAACATATAATAGATAACATATCTTTGAAATAAAAGATTGTACTTGAATATACATATCATCATCAAGTACAGCACTTACAACACAGCGGAAATAAACTATAGCTATATGATCGTGAAGCCTCCTGCTCCATCTCTCCAAGTATTTGTAAATCCCGACTACTTGACTGCCCGTACAAAATTGGGCACCCAATAGTTTAGGGAAAGCAAAACAAAATAAACTCTGGGTCAGTCATGGGACGGGTATGAGTAAAACAGTTTAAAACAGGTAGAGCCATTAAACGATATCTCATAAGACCATGCCGTATAACGGAATGGGTTTTTCCCTTATGAAAATCCAAAATATCTTTATATCAAAAACCTTTTGATATTATAATAATGTCTATCAACCACAATATAATAATCATCTAGCAGAAACACTTTCATCTCACATTCTACATATATAGTATACAATCAAAACCGCAAGCACGTATTCGGTAATGGATTTCCAACTATGACAAGGTATGGAACCACCTTTCGCTAGTGTACCTCTAGAGAGGAATACACTGGGTTCAACAAGAACATCTTGCAACCCTGCCACACATGACCGACCACTCATTTCGCTTGAGTGTATTGAATGTATATCACCAACGGTTGGGATCAGCAACCGTTTCCCGAATGGGACAGCATCAACAATAGATTTTTAGAAGTAAATGAAAACTCTAGATCAGGTGATTATACACCCTAATAGGTGCGACCTACATAGCCATGCTGCCTGCCCGATTTTTGTCATTTCCCGGTTGATGAGGCTTGAGGTTACGCTTTATCATCACATCAAATTCACTTTGAATGCCACACTGTCAGATCCATCGAAAATCACTAATTGACGTCTATAACAATACATTACGTGTTAGCTCAAAAAGTTTCCTTCTCCGCTTCCACTCTTGGTACGGTTGAAGAAATCAATGTACGTGACCTTTTTGGAAATACTATGTCAGATATTCATCCATACAAGTCATCCAGGAACAGGATGAACTGAAGGCACTATTCAGTACATCCATCTTAGGCACTGTTATCTAAGACTTATACAATAGCCCTTGCACTTTACTCCGTCTTCAATTATCTTTGGCATATATGATTCGCAATGCTTATGCCAATATAGAGTGGTTCTTTGGATAATAATCCAACCAGTCTCTCCATATTAACAACGTTAAAATGGTCAAAATTTCGATAATCTGTGATTTAACCATCAAAGAAAAACAAGTGTGCAAACAACGATATTATTTCCAGGAGGAAATTATATCGACCAATCATCATTCAACATTTATCTCTTTATTTCATTAATTTACTTATCTCCTGTTTCCATATATTCTAAATTCTTATTTTCTATTATCAGAAAACATTTCTGATTTTCGTTTGGAAAACATTTCTAAAACTTCTTAATTGTGATTTAAACAGATGTTTAAAACTACATTGCGATGACGACTCAAACCACTATACTAAATTACTAAATCCACTTAACCACTTTACACTCGAACCATAACCATTTCTTAATTAAAAACGCAGTCAATCAAGTTGGGGTATAGCTACCTCTCAGACCTTAACTGAACCGCCTTTCAAATCTCGAAATAGATAAGATTCACCTTTTTAACTCTTTAACACTTCCTTACGAACCCTCGGATTCTATTTACGAACCCCCTTCTTTTACACGTTTATGTGATTATAATGAATGGTGTTATAATCTCCTGCATCTGAAATATATTACCTTTAATATGACTTTTATTTTCTAACTCGAATAATATAACGACAACTAATTTATTTACTCCTATTCGGTTAACTCTAATCTAGAACTCTTATTTGAATATGTGACGATCCCAAAATCCGTGTGACCGTGTTAAGGATAATCATTGGAATATAGCACATTAATCATCATTAGCAGAGTATAGATAATAGCAAAAACAATAAAAAGAATATTTTGACATAGATATGACAGCGGAATCATAACATGTAACAACATCAGAATAGCACAATGTAGGATACAACTTAGTAAATAAAAGGGGAATGATCAGTCAACATCGCCATAGGCGGAATATATACATACAGTGAGACATAATAAGGGTATCAGTCTACATCGCCTGAGGCGGTACATATACATACGACAATAAATACTGGAAGTAAAACAGTCTGCATCTCCATAGGCAGAATCATATACATAAGATAGGGATAGCGGAATGTCAATAGCCAAAATACAAATCTAATCCTCGCCATCAAGCCAAAAGTGCGCTCCATACAGCAGTGCCAAGCCAAAACAACCTATCATCTGTCAACTAGGCTGCTCGTGTGAAAATAAGGGCACCCGAGTTTGCAAAGTGAAACAAACAACGAGTCAGTCGTGGGACTGGTATGAGAAATCTACTTAACTGGTTAAACAACAGTAATAAGGAAAATCATAGGACCACGCCACTTTCGCGGAACGGGTTTACTCCAGTGATTGCCGGTGCATTTAAAACAAAGTAAATTCTTTAAAACAACGCAATGCTTTTTAAAAAGAATGAAGCCGTTATAAGACTCAAGTCCCATCATACAATGCAACGCAAACCGGAGGATAGAGTTTTACCTTATAATGGCCAAATATGTTTAATACGTGTAAAGCAAATCATTTGATATTATTACTAGTGCATATATGTTTCGAAAACGAATATCATCATAAATATTAATCATAGGCGGCATAGCTACCATCTACTATGTCGCCATATTAGTTCTATAATCGAATCCGTTATTTCGTATTGGAAATTGGATTTCTGTCATGATTCGAGGCAAGGGGCAAGCTCCTCTCCGCTTCGAGACACTCTAGCAAATGCCTCAAGACTACACACTCTGGGTAACCCTTGGATCTTCAGGGTCGGTCCTCCCATACGTTTGAGGATTAATTATTCCTGAGCACACGTTTCCCGGTCCTAACAGACCTAATATCGAGGCGCCTCATCCCAACATCCACATCGGTAAAAATAATATAAATGTAAGCTAGTTTAAGCACTGACAATACCGCTAGCTAGAAAGAAACGTTGTGCTCTCCCTGCAGCCCTTATCCCGTTTTTAACTCATACCGAGGTGTGAGGCTCACGAATCCACGCTATACACAAAGCCAGGCCATGTAGGCCATGCTTTGATCATCAACAACAAGACTTTGCTTTGCAACATAAGCCTTGATCACTGCATCTTGGTATGCCACACAGGCAATCCACTCCATACGACTGATTTCTATCGATATATAACCTCTGAGCTCGTACGTCTCAGAGAAGGGCGTTAAGCAAGAGAATAAATTCTCCGCCGACAAACAGATATATATTTAACAGAGATCAATCAGTACAGAACAAAATCCAATGTCAAACACACAGTCCATTTACAAGTCCGTTCTGGGTCTAAACGAAACCGGAGGCACCATATTCCTCATATATCCGTATAATTAACACATACGTTCAGACGGCTACTACTTCCGTTCCTTCAAGGTAGCTACTCCAATCAGGAACCTTAGCAGCGCCCATCCATACGATACGAAGATTGTCGGTCTTGAACCGTCTTTGTATTTCGACTTCGAATCATTCGATCAATTATTTGAAATGAGGGTTAGCTCGGCCTTTTCAATTAATTCACGTATAATTAGAATTCAAATCAATTCTTTCCATGGTTATATTATTCGACATTCGTCTTTCAGTTCTTTAGTATAATTTTCATGTCAAACACATACAACCATCAAATATCAAGCAAATCAAGCAAGATTGGTTTATTTCTAGTCCATGTCACTTATAACAATTTTTCGCCATTTTTATTTATTTAAAAATGGCCATATTTAATTAAACGACGTTTCAGGTCGTGCCGTGGCACTGGCGCTCTTTTTCCCTAAATTTGTTTTACACATATCGGAAAATCTAACCGTTGGATTTCTACAAAGTCTATATCACTGGGAAGATATTCCCAAAGCGAATCCAACGGTTCCAGTTTCGTGAAAATCCGATGGTCGGATCTTCCACACTAATCTTTTGAAGTTAAGGTTTCAAAATATGAAATGCAGCATCGTTAATCGATTTAATTTAATTATATTTATATTTATATATAAATATAATCAATTCTGGTGCTGTTTTTCTTCAGGTTTGAATTAAACATTCCAGGCAATCCAACCATTGGATTTTTACAAAGTTGGTGCCATTGGAAAGATATTTCCAAGCCGGACCCAACGGTTGCGGTTTCGGGAAAATCCGATGGTCGGATCTCTCGTACTAATCGATTGAAGTTATGATTTCAAAACACGAACTGCACGGCCTCGATTCCTTTCAGTTCTATTTATATTTATATATATATATATATAAATATAGTTCATTCTTTAATTTCAATATCGTTTTAACTTCAAATATTTCACTAACGCCTTTATATTTCGAAAAATTTCGCCATAACCTCCTTTATACGGGAAGCGGTTTGAAAATTTATTGGGTTGTGTTAGGTACCCAATAAATCCTATAAAGCATACACATATTTATAGTGATATATTCTAGTGTTTACAGGGGAGCGTGTATAGATAATAACTCCAGAGAATAAATTCTCGTCACCCTGTCAAGCCTGAGGGAGTGTGTATTTTTAATTACTCCAGAGGATAAATCCTCGTCACCTCGTCCCGTGTGGGAAATAAATAATCCATGTGCCGTATCTAATGATTAGAGAGACGTGATTATTATCAACTCCAGACCCGTGTGGGAGTTTTATTAATTTGGCAATTTATCGTTATATTTTATATAGTCCATATCAGTCATCAGTTCAACCTGTAGTATATAATCGTCGCCATACAAGCCTCTCGCTCGTATGGTAAATCTTCAACCTCGTCACACAAGCTCCAAATGCTTATGTGGTATATGATGAAGTATGCCTATCGTCAAGAAGTATGCCATGTAGTGTAGTTCAAAATTAATTGTTACTATCCTATGGCGATGTTTATTATTACACACAGAATAACCAGCACTCCGCATCCAATGGTATTCACAGGAGTTGATATGAAAATAAAATTGCGCAGCCAACTCATCAAGGCTTACCTATTTGTCGGGCACGCAAATAATTTCTTTACTCTACAGCTAATCCATTTTCCCTGTTCGACACATGTATATATATGCAGAACAAAGCTAATAATAATATTTCTAGCGAACTAATATTTATTTCAACACGTGTGTATTTTTATCAAAGTGTATACGTGATAAAAGTTATATTTTTATCATCAAAAATATTTATTCAACATGTGAATGTTTTTAACACTTCATATTCACAATAAAAATGTAATTTTTATTGTTTAATCAATTTATTTAAAATACGAATAACATTCAACACATGAATTTCTATTCAACGAATGAATTTCTATTCAACACATGAATGTTCTTTACAGTTTGTATATATATATATATAAAAATGGTATTTTTATCATTAAAGCAATTTATTTAAAATATGAACGCCATTCAACACATGAATTTCTATTCAACGAATGAATTTCTATTCAACACATGAATGTTCTTTACAGTTTGTATATATATATATATAAATGCGATTTTTATTGTTAAAGCTATTTGTTTAAAATACGAACGCCATTCAACACATGAATTTCTATTCAACGAATGAATTTCTATTCAACACATGAATGTTCTTTATAGTTTGTATATATAAATATAAAAATGGGATTTTTATCGTTAAAGCTATTTATTTAAAATACGAACGCCATTCAACACATGAATTTCTATTCAACGAACGAATTTCTATTCATCACATGAATGCGGTTTCAACATATGAAAATAATTTCAACAAATGAAAATAATTCTAACACATGAATATTTCAGAAAATTTTGGCAGCATAACGGCAGGGTAGTTAAAACCGGGACCGTCCCTAGTACGGCTCCTCGCTCTACCTTAAAACCTCACGGTTTTTTACAATAGGGATTCATGCATCTAGTCCGCATGCAGGCGGCATGTTTTATTTTCATTTCCACAATTCTATTCTAATTTGTTTCAACCACAAGAGGATATTTTTCAACCACAACGGTATTTTTCAACCACAATATCAACCACAAACAATTATTTTCAACCATTCGTCATACTACATATTTTCACGCCAATCACAACCAATAAATATCGTCCATGGTTTGTGGACGAGGGGAGTATATATATATACATACATATATATATATATATTTTATTTCACTTTCATTTCAACACAATTCAAAGCATATATGTTTCATACAACGCTTGTATAATTTATACATCGCTCATATAACTTATACAACACATGTACATGAGGTATATAATGCGTATATAATTTACACTTCGCTTATAAAATTTATACAACATGATTTCATTCACACAATTTAATTTAGATTTCTCACATTGGTTTTCGAAGTGCTAAAAATCGTAGATAGATCAGAAAAATCCGTGGTCTCTTCTAGATGGTAGAGAGCCTCCTTGCGGTCCCGATGTTTCTTGTTTCATCGAATTTCGTTAACACACCATAAAGATATGATTTTTCAAAGTTTGTAACACTTAAAAGTGTTATTTTCAAATCAAAAAAATTAAATCTGTTCACCTCTGAAAACCTTCAAAACTAGGTTTTAAATTTACTCTCGATCCGTGAAGTGTTGTCACGATCAGGTGTTGCAACGTCGAAGAGCTTCGAACAGGGTCTCCAACGCTGGTGGTGGCACTCAACTCGGTGGTCCCTATAGCGCACGGCGGAGCTCCAAAGACGGCGTCTTCCTCGAGGAAATTCGACGCCTATACCCCACTATAACTGACGAGGGTTGTATGGACTTATAGAGGAGGGAGAGATGAACGGAAAACTTAACTGGAGAGGGCGCCGAAAGTGGCTGAGGCGGCGGGAAAATCGTCGGGAAGGTTGGATCACTTCCGTCGTTCGCGAGGGGGGGTTTACTCGAGTTTGACCGGTCAACGTGAAGTGAGAGAAAAGAGGGGGTTTGACCCATATATTTTATTCTAAATTCCAAAAAATATCCTTTTGAACAAATGAACTCCAATTTCAACCCAACGACTATCGCCCCTAGCTAAATACCCCAATCCCGGACACAATGGGATATGTTTCGTTGGCCAATTCAACTGTTACAGTCAGTTATTTTTCATATTAAAGTATAAAATATTTAATATTCAATTTGAATGTACATTTCAATTTGCCAGGGCCACAAATTGATTCGAAAAATTCCAAAAAATTAAATCTAGCTATGTTTTGATGATGCGGTCCCAACAAAACTTGTTTCGTCGAATTCTGAGATCGTTTGGAAAATGGCCATTTTCTGGTCAACCCAATTTAATAGAAATCGACCAATCACATTTTCTTTTGCCCCGCTCACATACTAGCTTCAAAAATTATGAAATTTGAAACCTAGCAATAGTTTGACATCCCGGATCCAACAAAAGTGGTTTCGTCCAAATCCGAGGTCGTTTGCAAAATGTTTAGTTTCAAGGGCTATATATTCTATATAGCGACCTCTCCGAAAATTCATTTGGCCATAACTTTTGACTCCTGCTATGAAACTTCAATTTTTCAGATTCGTTAGAAAGGTATTCATAAACAGATTTAAATATTTTTGGTTTCACTAAAATCTGTTATATTTTCCACCCTGTACAGTCAGTCAAAGTTTGAATTCAAATTTTCAAACTGCCTTGCTATTTCCAATACGGTATCTTATTGAAATATTCTATTTCAATTGTTTAAATTCTTTGACAATACCCAATTTAAAATTTTTAAATTGGCTCGCATTTTCTAGGTTGTTACAGAATAACTCCAACCTAATAACTCTTACTGGATTAACTCTGATTCGAATAACTTATTCGAATAACTTATATTCGATTTGCTTACTTTCGAATACTTATATTCGATAATCTCTTTCTTCGAATAAATCTTATTCGATTTAACTCCTGTCGAATAACTAGATTCGATCAACTCACTTCGAATATTTCTGATTTGATTATCTCACTTCGAATATCTCTGATTCGATTATCTCACTTCGAATATTTCTGATTCGATTTACTTCTTCGAAAAACTAAATTCGATTAACTCATTTCAACTCTATTCGAATAAACTAAATTCGATTAACTCTATTCGAATAAACTAAATTCGATTAACTCCATTCAAATAACTCTAGTTCGATTTAACTCTATTCAATAACTCTAGTTCAATTTAACTCTATTCAATGACTCTAGTTCGATTTAACTCTATCGATTAACTCTAACTGATTAACTTTACCTGTTTAACTCTAACCAGTTTAACTCTAACTGATTTAACTCTAACTGATTAACTCTAACTGGTTCACCCTAACTGATTAACTCTTTGTCCTTATTCAGTTTCAAACATCGATGTAGAAATCGATTTCTTTATATAAGTCATGACTTATATATTCTATTTATCCAAATGATAAATATTTAAATTAATTTATAAATATCATTTATAAATCAGTCTGCTCCTTTTATCTGTTTACTTCTTCATATATAAGTTCAGACTTATATATATATATCTATTTATCAAAGATAAATATTTCCTTTATAATCTATTTGTTTTCTAAATGCCTTTACCCATATTTCCTTTTTAAATCTTTATTTATAAATGGTTTACAAATATTACCCTTTTAAATTCTATTTGCAAATGGTTTGCGAATATTTCCTTTTCAACTTTATTTGCAAATGTGTTGCAAATATTTCTTATAAAATATCTTATTTGTTTTCTAAACAAAAATTCCTTTTATCGTATTCTATTCATTTAACAAATAAATATCCTTTTCTTATCCTACTTATTTAACAAACTAATATCCTTTATAACCTATTTGTAAATGTTTTACACATATTTCTCTTCTATTTTATTTGTAAATAGTTTACAAATATTTCTTTATTCATTCTCTAAATAAATAATCCTTTTTATAACTTGTTTATTTCCTACTGAATGTCCTTTTAATAACTTATTTATTTTCTAAGTTAATATCTCTTTATCTTATCCTATTTATTTAACAAATAAATAATCCTTTTAAATATCTAATTTATTTATTCTGAATAAATAATCCCCTTTATAAATACTCCATTTATAATGATTCCCCTTCATAAAAATTCCACTTAAACATATTTCCTATTTATAAATATTCCATTTATAAATAAATTTCTATTTATAAGTATTCCATTTATTAATAATTACCTTTATAAAATCTTCTTTGATTTTATAAATATTATCTCTTTTATAAAACCCCTTTCATTTTATAAATATTCTAATTTCAATATTCATTTTGAAAATCCCTTTTTCTCCAAATTCCGGTGCATTATGGTGTTTAACATATCAAATTACGATGTCCAATATCGTCCATACACATATAATCAACAACAGATTATAAACTATGTCATATATCACCATGTATGAAAATAATAAAATAGCTGTTGAGGAATCCAGTCGGATTCCTCCAACCTGTTTCCCTGCATCCACAGATGTTACACAATAAAATCAACATCACTTTCAGTTCCATATGATATATTCTGTTAAACAGAATCAATATAGAAATTCAACTAACTGACTAGCTGTTCAATCAAACAGTCAACACACAGTCAATCAGCCAATATTTAATAGTTCTAAAAATACAATATGAAATTATAAACTAGTCAGAGTTAGTGAGATTTACTCACATTGGCAGTTCGTCGTTAGAGAACGATAAAATGTTGTTTGATTTGAATCAAACAGTTTATTTCGCCATAAATTCAAACGAGCACCAATCCACTCCCAGTTAGTTCCATTGTGGAGCTCTCGTCCATACGATCCCAACGGATCTTGTTTCACTGAAAACCGATCACGTATGATAAAGATATCTAATCTAGAAGATAATACGCTATTTAAATTAAATAAACCATTACTATATTACCATCTTGGCCCAACCCATTTCAAAACCTGGCCCAAAGGAATAAAACCCGCTCCACTTTAGACCCGTTCTCCACCTTCACAAACATCTGGAAACCGATATTGTAATAACCCGGAAATCTAATTTTAGCGAATTCTGAATATTAAAATGAATATTTTAAAGAAAAACGACGTGAAATATATTTTTTAATAGAATAGAACGTATATATTTATTCGAATCGTCATTAGAATATAAATATTTATTTATATATATAAAAGGAATTGAAAATGGCGCGGTAGTTTGATAATTCGACTTCAAAATTCAAATGAATGTACCGGATGCAAAATAAACCGGATTTTAGTGAAACCAAAAATATTTCAATCTAATTGAGAATATCTTTCCAACAAGTCCAAAAAATTGAAATTTCAAAGCGGGCGTAAAAAGTTATGTCCAGTTGAATTTCAGAATAGTTGCTATGGAATTTCGGCCCTTAAAAATGGCCATTTTGCAAACGACCTCGGTTTTCGACGAAACCAATTTTGTTGGATCCGTGATGTCAAATTATTGCTAGGTTTCAAAATTCATAATTTTCCGAATCAATATGTGAGCGTGGCAGAGGAAAACGCGTTTGACCAGTTTTAGTCGATTTTAATCGACTGGAAAATGGCCATTTTTCAAACAGTCTCAGAATTTGACGAAATTAGTTTTGTTAGGACAATATCATCAATACGAAGCTAGAAATTATTTTTCGGGAATTTTTCTAGTTAGTGTGTGGCCCCGGTAAATTGAAATGCGCGTTCAAATTCAATATATAATGTTATATGTTGATTTTGACGAAAACTGATCGAAACTATCGAATCAGCTTGCGATACATATCCCATTGTGTTCGGAATGGGGGTAATTAGCTATGGACGACAGGCGGTGGGTTTGATTCTGAGTTCAAAAATAAAAGTTACTTTTTGAAATTGAAATATTAATAAAATAATATATATATATATAACCCCCCTTCTCTTCTTTCCCTCTTCCTACCCCCGTTGTCCTAAAATGAAATAAAATAAAATAAAAAGAGGAAGAAGGAGACGCGCGGAAGCAGCCGCGCGAGGCGCCGCTGGCGATCGCCCCCCCTCCGATGATGCGCAACCCTTCCCCCTCCTTTCCCCTTCGATTCGCGAGCCAAAACCCCCCTGCTCAAGCTCCAGCGAAAAACCCTAGCCCAACCAGACCGCCGCCGCCCCTTATCACGACCTGCGCGCGCCTCCCCCTTGGCCTCTGCCACTTGCTCCGACCACCACCTCCTCCGATTAACCAGTAAATTCCTTTCCCCTTTTTCCATTCTGATTTTGATTTGTATGGCTTAGGAAAGATGATTTTGAGCTTTGAAAAATATAGTTTTTTATTTATTTAGGAAAGCTATAATTTTTAAAATAGAAAACAACAAATAAAAATATGGGTTTTATTTATTTGAATAGCGAGGGAAGTTAAGATTTTTAAATAGATAAAAACCTAATTTTTAAAGGGGATTTTTGCCACAAGGACAAAAAAGCAAAAAGTTTGCTCAAACGGACTAGAGCCAAAAATATTGCCCAAAAGGACATTTTCTAGTGGAAATGGTGGAATTCAGGGGAGCGTTTTGTTTTCCACTTTACACTAAAAGTTGGCCTTTTGAGCAAGTTTCTTGGCTCTTGTCCTTTTGGGCAAACTTTTTCCTTTTTTTGTCCTTCACACAAGTTTCCTGATTTTTAAATTAGTAATGGTTAGATTTTTAATTTAATCAAGATGAGTTTTTCTTATTCGGAAAATATGATAGCGAGAAAAAGAATGGGGTTTTCATAGTAAAGATTTGATTTTTGTTTATATAATAGCGATGATGTAAAAATAGAATTTTTATCGATATAATAGCGATGATGTGAAAATAGAATTTTTATCTATATAGTAGCGGTAAAAATTCGATTTTTATATACATAGCAACAATATAAAAATGTGATTTTTATATATGTAGTGGCTACGGGCAACGAAATTGATAAAAGGGCGAGCATGACGAAGGTTTCTACATATGAAGAGTCGAGGCGGTTGGTTTAGATAGTCGATGAGATCTTCTCACTTTTAATTTAATTTTCTAGTTAAATTATATACTAGGATGCAGACGATGTTTAGTAGCACCCGTCACCCGTCGTCCACAGACCATGGTCGGGTTGTTTGTTCGTTTGATTTTGATGTGTAGTTGATTGTGTGATGTGATGTGAAATTAAATAAAATATTTATATAGTTACAAATATTTTATAGTTAAAAATAGAATTTTTAACGTGTATATGAAATAAAATAAATTAATATAAACAAATCGAACGATTTGTTTATATACACACATTTGACTGATATAGATCGGGACGATTAATTTTACACATCGCCCAACTGCACAAATAAAATCGGTGTTTGATTGTTTGAAACCCCACACGGGTATTGGGATGATATATGACATACACTAATCCTAATAATTAGTTGTATGTCGATGGATTGATTGACAGACTGTTGTGAGCGTTAAATATTTATATTTGATGCTTATACTATATATAATGCACTTTGGATGATGGTTGATTATTAGTCGTTGTTGATATATACATGCGTTATATAGAAATCCATAGAAATAAAATCTATGGTAATTGATTGGGCCTCATTACAGTTTTGAAATAGAATATTTGAGAAGAAATATTTGAAATGAAATATTTGAATAGAATATTCGAAATAGAAATATATAAAGTCGCATTGATTAGATATGCGCTATTTTGACGCGAACGATATTTATATCGATTATATTCGTTTTTATAATGAATATTGAAAAATGATTTCAAAATTGAATATTTTGAAAAGATATTCGAATTAAATCGAATACTTTGAAATGGATTCGAATTGAAATTGAATAGAATTGAATTCGAATTGAAATTGAATAGAATTGAATTCGAATTGAAATTGAATAGAAATGCATTCGAATTGAAAAAGAATTCGAATTGAAATTAAATGGAATTGAATTCGAATTGAAATTAAATAGAAATGAATTCGAATTGAAATTGAATAGAATTGAATTCGAATTGAAATTGAATAGAAATTAATTCGAATTGAAATTGAATTGAATTGAAAACGAACTGAAATTGAATTAAAAATCAATATGAATGGAAATCATTTTGAAATGAATTTAAAACAAATTTATAAGGAAAAATTCAATTTTGATTTGAATTTGAAATGAAGTTGAAATCGTTTCGAAAACGAATTTAAAACAATTTATGAAATACGTTTAAAAGGAAATCGGCGAAATATATATTATATATAATACAATGGCCTGAATAGAACGCGCCGCGCTGCGGCAGTTCACAAATTTCGACCATTGACTTCGAATTGACGTTGCGGGAGATCCGACCGTCGGATTCTCCTAAAACCGGAACCGTTGGGTTCGTATCGAAAAGAGCTTTCTAACGAATATTAGAGATTTGAAATCTAACGTTTGGATTTGGAATTATTTCCAAATCAAATTTGGAAAAGGTCGCTGTAAGTGCAGTTCGATGGCCGTTGATGGAAATCGACTGTACGGGCCTTGATAAAATTATTAAAAATATCAATAATTTGTGTAAAATCATAAGAAATGATTTGGGAGGAATTGGGATGAAAAACTCCATATTTGAAAAGATAAAAATAGATTTTTTTTATCGAAATGAACTGGTTTTGAACTAGAATTATAATTCTATTTATTTTTAAAATAAATAAATTGGATTTGAAATGGTTTGGAAAATAACCAGAATTTCCAATAAGTGAATTGGAATGGATTTGAGTGGAAATTGTCTTCGGAATATTTCGATGTTGGATTTCGTGATGATACAGATATTGTTATGGGAATTTGAAAGATATATATATCGTTATTTACAATACGATATTTGTTGGTCATAGAATTTGATATTGAATATAAGCCGATATATTTTCTATTCAGAGCCTTGTATTTAATATCAAATGTGATTTGGGTTTGTCGTGAATGGTGTCTTCATTAACACTGTTCTTAAACCCAGTTGAGAAAAAGATTAAATCTTTTTATTTGGATTTAATGAAGAATACCAATTAAATGATATTTAATTGGAATTGAATTGAAATTGATTTTTGGGTTTATCGTGAACAGTGTTTTAAATAACACTTGTTCTTTAACCCGGTAATTAATGGAATGTGATTTTGGGTTGTCGTGAACAGTATCTTCAAAAATACTGTTCTTAGACCCAAAGGAGTTAAGAAAATCAGAAACTAACTGGAGATTAGTTAAGTTGAATGGTTTCTGGGGTATTGATCTGATGTTGGTTTCGGCCTTCAGGGTTAATACTTAGGATATTGCTCACTTGCTAATTTACGGTTAGGGACTGATTGAAACGTAATGTGATTTTGGGTTTATCGCGAACCGTGTTTTAAATGACATTGGTTCTTTAACCCAGTTAAAGATTAAAACTAAGTGGAGTTTTAATGAATCTTTAATTAGATTGAAAAGATCGAGAATGGAGTATCACAAGTTTTTCTCCAAGCGATAGTTAAATCTTTAATTAGATTTGAACGTGAAATGGTAATTGAATTTACCGATAACACCGTGGTGTTAGATATGAAGTATGACCAGTTTTACTTCATGGGATGAATAGGTTGGGATTGGGAAATAAAATAAATGATCACTTCGGTGTGGTTCGCTAATCCCGACTAGTTTGAATTGATATCAAAAGAAGATTGAAGAATAAATTTAAAAGAATTTATCTTTGATAAAATTAATGGGAACCTTTCCCTAAGAAAGTGAAATTTAGAAACTAACTGTAGGTTAGTTAAGAAGAATTGTTTCCTGGGTATTGATCTGATGTTGGTTTCGGCCTTCGGGGTTAATATTAGGGGAATTATTCTCTTGTTAATTTACGGTTAGTGACTGATGAATTGGAATGAGGCGTATGTTGTGTTTGTGTAACACTTGTTTATTATATACGCGAGTTATTCGGAAAGACCGGGTTTATCCCATTCTGAATAACTGTTACGATGATAAGTCGAAGATGAAGACGGTGGATGAAGACCGGAAGTCTTCACATCGTTCGGGCGATTAATGATGATCTTGATTGGGCTGTACACCCAAGAAGATGGAAATAGTTAGTGATCGTCCAGACGTATTTGGAGATCGATGGATATGCGAGGAAAGTGCCTCCGGTTTCGTTAGGACCCAGAACGGACTTGTAAATGGACTGTGTGTCTGACATTGGATATCATTATGTGTGATTGATCGATATTGGTTGCATAGAGTGGTTTGTCTGTGTGGCATGATAAGATGCAAATGATCAAGGTTCTGTTGAAAAGCATAGTCTTATGGTTGATGATCAAAGCACGGCCTGTGTGGCATAGCTTCGTATAGCGTTAATTCGCGAGCCTCACACCCCGGTTGTGAACTAAAAATGGGAGAAGGACCTCAGGGAGGACGTGCATTTCTTTCTAGCTAGAAGTGGCGTCAGTGGTTTTACACGCCCTGACGAGTTTGACTTATGTGGTTGTTACTGTTGCGAGGCGCATCGGATATATCGGTGACTATGTGAAGCCGATGGAGTATTCGTTGGCTCATTGACACCCCAAAGGGTGGGGAAACGCAGTGTTCAAGCATTTTAATCCACATCGGTGGACCGGCCATGTCGCTCCAAAGGTCAATCGAGCTCTGACCTGAGACACGGGCTAGAGCGTCTCGAATAGGTAGAGGACTATCTTTTGCCTCGGTTCACAGATGGAAATCCAACTTCTAATACGTGACTTTGCGGTTTTATTTGTAGAGCCTAGTATGGCGACATAGTGGGATGGGGCGCTTATGCCGTCTATGATTGATACTTATGATTTGAAGTTATTTTATACACTATGCACTTATAATAGTATCAAATGATTTGTTTTAAACGTATCAAGCATTCTTGGCTAATATAAGGTAAAAACCCTATCCCCCGGCTTGCGTTGCATTGTGTGATAGGACCTGGGTCTTATAATAACTTCATTTTTCTTTATTTAGCATTGCGCTATTTGTTTTATGCACTGGTATTCTTGGGAGGAAACCCGTTCCGTGTTATACGGCATGGTCCCTTGATTTGCCTAACTTTAAAAATAAAGATTAATAACTGTTTTGTTCTCACACCAGTCACATGACTGACCTGGAGTTTATTGTTTTAACCTAAACTCTGGGTGCCCATATTTTGACACGGGCAGCCAGTAGTTTTGGTTTTGCAAATTTTTATTCATAGGATCCTGGTTTACAGCTGGAACGATATCCGGAAAGCTCTGTATCCGTATATCTCCTTCAGTTATGTATTGTATTATTTTCCGCTGCGATGTATTTAAATGTAATTTAAATCTCTGGTATTTTCTGTGTAATATTCATTTATACTCTGTATATTCTTGTAATCTGATGTAATTGTTGTAATAAACAATGAAATGTTCTTCTGTTTGCGTTCCGATGTGTTTTGTCCTCAACTCTATCCGGGCTTTCCTTACCGGGGAAGTTCGGGTCGTTTCAGATATTCTCCAACCCAATACCCATGGCCACTTCAAACCTCCCCCGCTCCCTTTTCGGCCACCAACATACCTCGCAACCACCACCAGTGACTTCGTCACCACAAACCGCACCTTCCCCACACCATAACGTCGAAATCGATCACCCTATCTCCGTCCGTCCTCAACAGTACCATCGACAAAACCCCATCACTCAAACACCCCAAATCAGCACACAAGGTGCAGTTTTCATCCCTGAACCCAAAACTGACATCGATTTTGCAAACGGAAGGCTATAGCTTTCAGGAAGCCGAACCCTAGCATCCGCTGATGGGTTTCAATTCGCAATACTGTGCACCGAATTGCGTGAAACGAATGTGAGCTTAAAGCTCTCACTTTGCTGAGTTCACCGAAATCAGTTTTAGATTTTATCATATCTATTTTGATTTTATATGAATTTTACATTGGTTTTTTATGCTTTTATGTGAGGACGTGGTAGTTTGATTTTCCATTCAGTAGGTAGTGGCTGAGAATAAATGCAGTGTGGCCTGTTTTAAATCATAAAAATGTTGGGATATTATATATATTTATATTTATATTTTTTTTGATGCAAAAAGGTAGTGAATTGCTAGATTCACGCCTTCATTCATTCATTAAGCATAAGACTAGTACAACGTGTTCAGCATACATAGAGCTATCTACTAGTTACAATAGTTACATATATTTACATAAATATGTACAATCAAAATACATGCACGCAGGCATGTTTACATAGAGCCCAAAAATTTTATGAAACTACAACAAAGAAACAGCATGCAAGCCCAGTAAAGCGAAACATGGCAACATCAAGCTCTGCTACCACGGGCCCTGTCCATCACTCTAGCTCCGATTGAGTTAACAAACCTGATTTCTTCCTTGCCTGACCAAAGAGAAACAAAATTAAGTATGCGAAAAATTACTGAGTTGGGCTGTTTCATTTTGCATTTAAACTTTCGTGAGTTGCGTTCATGCCAGAGGATCCAAACATAAGCAAAGTTCAAAAGAGCAAACATATGGCGCATGTCAGTGTCAGGTAATGTAATAATAGTGCTATTCCAGAAAAGAAATTGGTCAGAGATGAAATAAGACCAGTCTAAGCAGATATTAAGGCTAACTAAACACTTCGTCCACACATAAAAGGCGAAATCGCAATCAACAAAAAGATGCTGATAATCCTCGTCATCGTCAGTGCAGAAAACACATCCCCCAGTAACTTGAACACCCTTTAGCCGTAATCTTTTCACTATATTGAGTTTGTTGTGCATGATCGTCCACATATGTATCCTGACCTTAGCAGGTACGGCCTTAAAACTCCACATTCTCATGAATCCATCGTACTTTCTTCCTGCGAAGTTCATCAACTTATAAAGTGCACTCACGCAAAAGTTACCACCAATCTTCCACACAAAGTCATCCTCCTCATTGCTATGAAGGTGTACATCCTCTAACAAACGAATTAGGCCACAAAGTTGAAGCAGAGCATTACCAGCTACAATACGACTGAAGGACAGGTTCCATTTAAAATTGGCAGAATTCGCATTAAACATTGCACAGACTGAAGCACTTTTGTTGCATGCAATATCAAACAGATCGGCAAATTCATTACGCAAAGGGATAGGAAGCAACCAGCAGTCATGCCAGAAAGAGATGCTTCGGCCGTTTTTAACTACAATCTCAGTCCCAATCTTCATCCAGTGAACATTTGCCATAACACCACGCCAGAATGTTGAGCAATGGGAAACGTCCGCATTCCAGTCAAATCTACCACCATAGCAAGTGTTTAAGATCCAATCCTTCCAGAGAACTTTCTTTTCGCTAAGCATAATCCAAAGCCATTTGCAAAGTAGTGCAGAGTTCATATTTTTCAAGTTGATGACACCCAAACCTCCTTGATCTTTGGACTTGCACACCTGATCCCACGACACTAGACAGCAGGCTTTGCGCGTGTCCTTCGTACCGGTCCAGAAAAAATTCCGACGAACAGCATCAATCTTCTGAACAACCCAACTCGGACACGAATAAAAAGAGAGCCAGTACAAAGGGATAGCCGCCAGAACAGAGTTCACCAGCACCAGACGTCCAGCCTTTGATAGACAATTACCTTTCCACCTCGCTAATCGCCTGTCCACTTTATCAATCACATATTGCCAGTCACTCTTCATCAATCTCTTTGGACGGATGTAAGCTCCAAGGTATTTGAGAGGGAAAGAATCCGCCATGCAGTTGAGCATTTCAGCGCAATTCCTGTTCACATCAACGCTACAACCCAAAGTGTAAACACTGCTCTTGTGAAAATTAATCTTTAAGCCAGAACAACTTTCAAAAGCATAAAGCAAAAATTTTAAAGAGGCAATATTCGTGCAGTCAGGGTTGCAAAAAATAATAGTGTCATCAGCATATTGTAGAGAATTAATACCCCCAATGATGTGATCACGCCCAAAGCTTTGAATAATCTCATTAGAACTTGCCACCTGAAGGATCCGACAAAAGACATCGGCAGCCAAGTCAAAGAGGAGTGGGGAAAGTGGGTCACCCTGGCGCAGCCCACGCTTGGATACAATAGTTTTGCCAGCCACTCCATTGACGCAAATATTGGATCTGCTTGAAGTTAAAATGCAATGAATCCAGTTTAGCCATTTACACGGAAAGCCTCTCGCTCTAAGAAGATCCATGAGAAACCTCCAGTCAACTGTGTCAAAGGCCTTAGCGAAGTCCAGCTTCAGGATTGCGCAAGGCACATTATGTCTATCACTATGGGAGATAACTTCCTGGACAAGTGCCGCACCGTCAAGAATAAATCTTCCTCTAATAAATGCTGTCTGCGAGACATCAATCAGGTTGTCCATCTTCGCTTTCAGTCTGTTTGCGAGAACCTTAGTAATCAATTTGAAACTACTATTCAAGAGACTAATAGGTCGAAAATCCGCAGCCGAGACATTTCCTCCTTTCTTAGGGATCAAAACAACATTAGCGTATCCCAACATGTCCAGTCTCAAAGAACCAGAATGAAATTCTTTAAATATGTTAATAACATCCTGTTTAATCACATCCCAATATTTCTTATAGAAGAAATTAGGAAAACCATCAGGGCCAGGGGCTTTATCACCAGGCATTTCGTTTAAAGCCGCGACAATTTCCTCTTCTGAGAACTCCGTATCAATGCCACTAAGATCAACAGACGAGGGATAAAGCATCTTCCAATCAACATTTACACGATTCTCAATGCGTTCACCAAAGATTCCCTTATAAAATTCAGTAAAAACCTCCTCTATCCTTTGATGATCACAAATTTCAACTCCGTCTTTCCAAATGCTACATATTGTGTTAGTACGCCGTCTACCGTTCGCTACTTTGTGGAAATAACTTGTGTTACTATCACCAAGCTTAAGCCACTGAGTTCTCGACCTCTGTTTCCAAAAAATCTCTTCTTGATCAATCACCGTTAGAAGCTCCTTTTCTTTGGATTTTAACAAGGCACGCTCGGCCTCACTTAGATTACGCCCTTCCTCAAGCACATTAAGCTCCATAATCTCAGATTCAAGTCTCTGCTTCTTAACTCTGATGTTTCCAAAGACTTCTCTATTCCATTTGGCTAAAAATTTACGCAAAAGTCTCATTTTCCTACAAAAATTGCTAGCTGCATCACCAAAGTTGCGAAACTCTACCCACTTCTGGCGCAACATCACATCAAAATTTGGTTCAATACACCACATATTTTCGAACTTAAAAAAAGATTTCCTTCTATAATCGACGTTAGTGTTAAGAACAACCGGGCAGTGATCAGAGATAAGGGAAGTAAGACCTCTTTGAAGAGTTAGGGGGTGCAAGTCATCAAAAGCAGAATTAATGAAGAAACGATCGAGTCGAACTAAAGTAGGAGGGGTCCTTAAAAATCCCTTCGACCACATACGATACCCAAAAATCACCAAACTGGATATATCTACAGTTCGACATTACGGTCCCAACGAAACAGGTTTCGTCGAATTCCGACTTCGTATGCTCACACAGTGTATTTTTAACCGTCAGAATATCGACTGTTTTCCACTATAAAAATCCCTACGGCCACACAGCGACTCTAAAAATCATGGAACTTGGAATCTAACAAAAATTTAATATTGCGGATCCAACAAAATTAGTTTCGTCGAAAACCGAGGTCCTTTGCAAAACTGGCTATTTTTAAAGCTCTGAATGACCCATTTAGATATATAAATATTTTTTAAAAACAATTAAATTTAATATTTAAAAATAAATATTATCGTATATATTCACAGTGGAATACCATACAGCTTCAGAATATTCCTATATGAATTTCTAACTCGATATTCACTTTCAGGATAAATCGATACTCAATTTGTAATGAAATTCCTTATTAAAATATAAATAAATATTTATAAATTTAAAAGGAATTCCACAGCGACTTTTCTAAAATTTGATTTGGAAATAAATCAAAATCTACACGACGAAATCCCGATTTTTCTCTTCCATCAGAAAGATATACTTCCCCAGCTCCGTACCTTTCTTATTTCACAGAAATCCGGCTTAAAACGAATCCTGTACATTTAGTTGAAGTTCAAATCGCCAATTTACGAACTGCAGCGCCATTTCGAGCTCGATTATAATTAAAATATAATTATACGTTCAAATTGTCGTTCAAATAATATATTCGTTATTCTAATTCAGTTCGAAACTGAATTATATATTTTCAATTTGCCCAGTTCACACCAGATCGCCATTTCAGCCCACTCTGATCGTTTCAGAATTAAATCTATTATTTAATTATTATTTTAATTAAATATTCACTATTATTTTATTCAAAGACCATTAAATCCTTTTAATCACCTTTTATATAATTAAATAAATTAATTATTATATCGCTGAAAATGCGGGTCATTACATTCTTCCCCACGTAAAATAATTTCGTCCTCGAAATTGCTAAGGTAGAAAACAAACCCTATCGACCGGTTAGAACATATTTGTTCACTTCTTAACTTCAGTTTCAACTGAACCAATTTAATTTCAATTAAAATATTTATCAATTCTTAACAACGAAAATTTTCAAAAATCCTGAAAATTTTCAAATACCTTAACTTTTCGAAAAATTTCGCCAGCACCTCCTTTGTACTGGTCAATAGGTCAAACTCCAACTCGCCTCTCTGGGCCATCTCCAACCCAAAAGAAAATCAAACAGCCAAACGGCTTGCCCATTCGGCTCATCAAAATCTCAAAGCCATTTATAATATAAACTGGTACATTTTTGTCAGGCATATCATTTATATCCTTTCATATGTTACCAATTCTACAAATAATAATGTCATCTCAATCAATTTCTGATTGATTTATCCTTGAATACAATCCTTTGGCTATATCCAAGCCAACTTCCATTTGAACTCAAATTTCAAATTTCAAACACTTAATTCATCAATGCAATTCCATTCCAGATGATTCTCCAATCAAATCTAGTTTTATTTAACTTAGTTCAAGTTTAATTCTAATTTATTCATTCACTTATACCATTTCAATCTATTTAACTTTACTAGTTAAATTTTAATTCCAGAACTTAATTTCTTGGGTAAATTTCAATCAATTTGAAATCATACTGCCAATTCAAAGCCTTTGAATTCCTAAACAACTTGTTTTCTCAAAACAATTCAAAAACAAAATCTTTGGTAGTAATTCGTCGCTTAGCAACTCGAAAATGAACATCGATGATGTCTAGCTCATCATCGGGGTTATTTCCCAGTATCGAAGTGAGTTCAATACTATATCACTTTCAAGATCATTCTCAAACACTTTTATTTTGAAATCAGTTCAAATTATCATTCACCATTGCTTGGAATACAATTTAAAATCTCCCAAGATCTTAAAATTTACATATTTTTAATCCAAGTCTACTTACAAACTCTGTTCCAAATTTCCAGGGTTTCAATTTCAATTCTGATTTAAATTTCAGATTTAATTCATTTCAATTTCATATATTTCACTTATATGAATTCTGATCGATTATTTACATAACCATTTCACTTTATAATCTTACTCGATTATAATATCAACCAATATATATATCAAAATATACTTTGGGTAAAATTATTTTCATTTACCCTCTTTTCAAAACATATCGTGTCGACCCATCGTATTTGAGAGTTTATAAACTCCTACCAATACAATGGATCAAACTGATCAACCAGAACTCATAAACTACTCAACCAATAAATCTTCACAATATAAAATTATTTTTATATCATCTAACATATACGTTCACTCGTATACATACACTCAAACTCAATCTAGGCATTACTAACCCTATCTCTACCGAATCACGCCACAGAGCAAAGGTAATTCACTTAACCTTAATCTCTGATACCAACTATAACGACCCAGATTTTGTCGACTTTGGTTATCGCCATAAACTCACTGACAACTAACCAAACATCGAAAAAAAATACCAGTTGGTTAATGAAAGAAATTAGAGGGTGAGGAAAGATAAGATAGAAACTTAGAATAGAAGAAGAAGAAGAAGAAAACAACATCAGAGTAACAAGAACCTCACAGCGGAACGAATAACATATAATAGATAAAATATCTTTGAAATAAAAGATTGTACTTGAATATACATATCATCATCAAGTACAACACTTACAACATAGCGGAAATAAACTATAGCTATATGATCATGAAGCCTCCTGCTCCAGCTCTTCGAGTATCTGTAAATCCCGACTACTTGACTGCCCATACAAAAAGAGTTTAGGGATAACAAAACAAAATAAACTCCGGGTCAGTCATGGGACTGGTATGAGCAAAACAGTTTGAGCCATTAAACGATATCTCATAAGACCACGCCTTATAACGGAACGGGTTTTTCCCTTATGAAAATCCAAAATATCTTTATATCAAAAACCTTTTGATATTATAATAATGTCTATCAACCACAATATAATAATCATCGAGCAGAAACGCTTTCATCTCACGTTCTACATATATAGTATATAATCAAAACCGCAAGAACGTATTGGGTAATGGATTTCCAACTATGACAAGGTATGGAACCACCTTCCGCTAGTGTACCTCTAGAGAAGAATACACTAGGTTCAACAAGAACATCTTGCCACTCGGCCATACATGACCGACCACTCATTTCGTTTGAGTGTATAGAATGTATATCTCCAATGGTTGGGATCAGCAACCGTTTCCCAAATGGGATAGCATCAACAATAGATTTTTTAGAAGTAAATGAAAACTCTAAATCAGGTGATTATACACCCTTATAAGTGCGACCTACGTAGCCATGCTGTCTGCCCGATTTTTGTCATTTCCTGGTTGATGAGGCGTGAGTTTACGCTTTATCATCACATCAAATTCACTTTGAATGCCACATTGTCAGATCCATCGAAAATCACTAATTGACGTTTACAACAGTACATTACATGTTAGCTAAAGAAGTTTCCTTCTCCGCTTCCACTCTTGGTACAGTTGAACAAATCAATGTACGTGACCTTTTTGGAAATACTATGTTAGACATTCATCCATACAAGTCATCCAGGAACAGGATGAACGGAAGGCACTATTCAGTACATCCATCTTAGGCACTGTTATCTAAGACTTATACAATAGCCCTTGCACTTTACTCTGTCTTCAATTATCTTTGGAATATATTATTCGCAACGCTTATGCCAATACAGAGTGGTTCTTTGGATAATAATCCAACCGCGCTCTCCATATTAACAACGTTAAAATAGTCAAAACTTCGATAGTCTGTGATTTAACCATCAAAGAAAAACAGGTGTGCAAACAACGATATTATTTCCAGGAGGAAATTATATCGATCAATCATCATTCAACATTTATCTCTTTATTTCATTAATTGACTTATTTCTTGTTTCCATATATTCTAAATTCTTATTTTCTATTATCAGAAAACATTTCTGATTTTCATTTGGAAAAGATTTCCAAAACTTCTTAATTGGGATTTAAACAGATGTTTAAAACTATATTGCGATGACGACTCAAACCACTATACTAAATTATTATATCCACCTAACCACTTCACACTCGAACCGTAACCATTTCTTAATTAAAAATGCAGTCAATCAAGTTGGGGTATAGCTACCTCTCAGACCTTAACTGAACCGCCTTTCAAATCTCGAAATAGATAAGATTCACCTTTTTAACTCTTTAACACTTCCTTACAAACCCTCGGATTCTATTTACGAGCCCCCTTCTTTTACACGTTTACGTGATTATAATGAATGGTGTTATAATCTCCTGCATCTGAAATATATTACCTTTAATATGACTTTTATTTCCTAACTCGAATAATAAAACGACAACTAATTTAATCACTCCTATTCGGTTAACTCTAATTTATAACTCTTATTTGAGTAACTCCAACCTAATAACTCTTACTGGATTAACTCTGATTCGAGTAACTTATTCGAACAACTTATATTCGATTTGCTTACTTTTGAATACTTATATACGATAATCTCTTTCTTCGAATAAATCTTATTCGATTTAACTCCTATCGAATAACTAGATTCGATCAACTCACTTCAAATGTTTCTGATTTGACTATCTCACTTCGAATATCTCTGATTTGATTATCTCACTTCGAATATTTCTGATTCGATTTACTTCTTCGAATAACTAAATTCGATTAACTCATTTCAACTCTATTCGAATAAACTAAATTCGATTTACTCCATTCGAATAACTCTAGTTCGATTTAACTCTATTCAATAACTCTAGTTCGATTTAACTCTATTCAATGACTCTAGTTCAATTTAACTCTATCGATTAACTCTAACTGATTAACTTTAACTGTTTAACTCTAACCAGTTTAACTCTAACTGATTTAACTCTAACTGATTAACTCTAACTGGTTCACCCAAACTGATTAACTCTTTGTCCTTATTCAGTTTCAAACATCGATGTTGAAATCGATTCTTACTTCTTTATATACGTCCTGACTTATATATTCTATTTATCCAAATGATAAATATTTAACTTAATTTATAAATATCATTTATAAATCAATCTGCTCCTTTTATCTGTTTACTTCTTCATTTATAAGTTCAAACTTATATATATCTATTTATCAAAGATAAATATTTCCTTTATAATCTATTTGTTTTCTAAATGCCTTTACCCATATTTCCTTTTTAAATCTTTATTTGTAAATGGTTTACAAATGTTACCCTTTTAAATTCTATTTTCAAATGGTTTGCGAATATTTCCTTTTCAACTTTATTTGCAAATGTGTTGCAAATATTTCTTATAAAATATCTTATTTGTTTTCTAAACAAAAATTCCTTTTATCTTATTCAATTCATTTAACAAATAAATATCATTTTCTTATCCTACTTATTTAACAAACTAATATCCTTTATAACCTATTTATAAATGTTTTACACATATTTCTCTTTCTATTTTATTTGTAAATAGTTTACAAATATTTCTTTATTCATTCTCGAAATAAATAATCCCTTTTTATCACTTATTTATTTCCTACTGAATGTCCTTTTAATAACTTATTTATTTTCTAAGTCAATATCTCTTTATCTTATCCTATTTATTTAATAAATAAATAATCCATTTAAATATCTAATTTATTTATTTTAAATAAATAATCCCCTTTATAAATATTCCATTTATAAAGATTTCACTTCATAAAAATTCCACTTAAACATATTTCCTATTTATAAATATTCCATTTATAAATGAATTTCTATTTATAAGTATTACATTTATAAATAATTTCCTTTATAAAATCTTCTTTGATTTTATAAATGTTATCTCTTTTATAAAACCCCTTTGATTTTATAAATAATCTAATTTCAATATTCATTTTGAAAATCCACTTTTCTCCAAATTCTGGTGCGTTATGGTGTTTAACATATCAAATTACGATGTCCAATATCGTCCATACACATATAATCAACAACAGATTATAAACCATGTCATATATCACCATATATGAAAATAATAAAATAGCTGTTGAGGAATCCAGTCGGATTCCTCCAACCTGTTTCCCTGCATCCACAGAATGTACACAATAAAATCAACATCACTTTCAGTTCCATATGATATATTCTGTTAAACAGAATCAATATAGAAATTCAGCTAACTAACTAGCAGTTCAATCAAACAGTCAACACACAGTCAATCAGCCAATATTTAACAGTTCTAAAAATACAACATGAAATTATAAACTGTTCATAGTTAGTGAGATTTACTCACATTGGCATTTCATCGTTAAAGAACGATAAACTGTTGTTTGATTTGAATCAAACAGTTTATTTCGCCATAAATTCAAACGAGCACCAATCCACTCCCAGTTAGTTCCATTGTGGAGCTCTCGTCCATATGATCCCAACGGATCTTGTTTCGCTGAAAACCGATCACGTATGATAAAGATATTTAATCTACAAGATAATACGCTATTTAAATTAAATAAATCATTACTATATTACCATCTTGGCCCAACCCATTTCAAAACCCGGCCCAAAAGAATAAAACCCGCTCCACTTTAGACCCGTCCTCCACCTTCACAAACATCTGGAAACCGATATTCTCCAACCCAATACCCATGGCCACTTCAAACCTCCACCGCTCCCTCTTCGGCCACCAACAGACCTCGCAACCACCACCCATGACTTCGTCACCACAAACCGCACCTTCCCCACACCATAACGTTGAAATCGATCACCCCATCTCCGTCCGTTTTCAACAGTACCATCGACAAAACCCCATTACGGAAACACCCCAAATCAGCACACAAGGTGCAGTTTTCATCCCTGAACCCAAAACTGACATCGATTTCGCAAACGGAAGGCTACAGTTTTCAGGAAGCCGGACCCTAGCGTCCGTTGATGGGTTTCAGTTCGCAATACTGTGCATCGAATTGCACGAAACGAATGTGAACTTAAAGCTATCGCTTTGCTGAGTTCACCGAAATCAGTTTTAGATTTTATAATATTTGTTTTGATTTTATATGAATTTTACTTTGGTTTTATATGCTTTTATGTGAGGACGTGGTTGTTTGATTTTCCATTCAGTAGGTAGTGGCTGAGAATAAATGCAGCGTGGCCTGTTTTAGATCATAAAAATGTTAGGATATTATATATATATATACATATATATATGTATTTCGATTTTCTATTCGTCTTTTGGCCCTTAAAAATCCCTACGACCACATACAATACCCAAAAATCACCAAACTGGGCATACAGCTACCGTTCGACATTACGGTCCCAACAAAACTGGTTTCCTCGAATTCCGACTTCGTATGCTCACACAGTGTATTTTTATCCATCAGAACATCGACTGTTTTTCACTCTAAAAATCACAGAACTTGGAATCTAACAAAAATTTAATAATGCGGATCCAACAAAATTAGTTTCGTCAAAAACCGAGGTCGTTTACAAAACTGGCTATTTTTAAAGCTCTGAATGACCCATTTAAATATATCAATATTTTTTTAAAATAATTAAATTTAATATTTAAAAATAAATATTATCGTATATATTCACAGTGGAATACAATACAACTTCAGAATATTCCTATATGAATTTCTAACTCGATATTCACTTTCAGGATAAATCGATACTCGATTTATAATGAAATTCCTTTTTAAAATATAAGTAAATATTTATAAATTTCAAAGGAATTCCACAGCGACTTTTCTGAATTTTGATTTGGAAATAAATCAAAATCTACACGACGAAATCCCGATTTTTCTCTTCCATCAGAAAGATATACTTCCCTAGCTCTGAACGTTTCTTGTTTCACAGAAATCCGGATTAAAACAAATCCTGTACATTCAGTTGAAGTTCAAATCGCCAATTTACGAACTGCAGCGACATTTCGAGCTCGATTATAATTAAAATATAATTATTCGTTCAAACTGTCGTTCAAATAATATATTCGTTATTCTAATTCAATTCTAAACTGAATTATATATTTTGAATTTGCCCAGTTCACACCAGATCGCCATTTCAGCCCATTCTGATCATTTCAGAATTAAATATATTATTTAATTATTATTTTAATAAAATATTCACTATTATTTTATTCAACTACCATTAAATCCTTTTAATCACCTTTTAAATAATTAAATTAATTAATTATTATATCGTTGAAAATGCGGGTCATTACATCGATCGAGGAAGTATACGGGTTTCTTGATTATTTTTAGAAAATTAAATAATGAAAGAAAATATTTCATTGGCCGGAATTTATATTGAATTCCGAAATGGGGTTTTCTAATATGATATCTAATTCAAACCGAATGTCACCCCTAGCTAAATACCCTATTCCGGGCACAATGGAATATGTATCGTAATCCCAATCGACTGTTACAATCAGTTTTTCTTCAAATTAAAATATAAAACATTCAATATTAGATTTGAACGTACATTTTAATTTGCCGGGGCCACATATTGATTCTAAAAAATTCCTGCAAAATAAATCTAGCTATGTTGGGACGATACGGTCCCAACAAAATTAATTTCTTCGAATTTGGAGACCATTTAAAAAATGGACTTTTCTGGTCGATCCAATTCAAACTGAAATTACCAAACGCTTTTTCCTTTGCCTTGCTCACATATTAATTCCAAAAATTATGGAATTTGAAATCTAGCAATAATTTGACATTCCGGATTCAACCAAAGTGGTTTCATCGAAAATGGAGGTCATTTGCAAACTGTCTATTTTTACGGGCTATATTTATTCCATAGCGACCATTCTAAATATTCAACTGGCCATAACTTTTGATTCCCGCTATGAAATTTTGATTTTTCAGATTCGTTAGAAATATATTTCTTAATAGATTTAAATATTTTTAGTTTCAGTAAAATCCGATTTATTTTGAATCATGTACATTCAATCAAAGTTCAAAGTTGAATTTTTAAACTACCGTGCTATTTCTAACTCCTCTTAAAATTAAAAAAAATATTTATATTCCAACATCAATTCAAATAAATATATACATTCTAATTCTATTCAAAATAAATTTCTTGTCATTATTATTTAAAATAATTCATTTTAAATATTCAAAATTCATTAAGATTGCCAGAATAAAAAAATTAAATTGTTTCTGATTTTCCGGATTGTTACATTAGGAAAGGAGTAGCCTTGTATTTTTGTGCCCCTTACCTTGCGTTATAATTAAAAAAGGGGAATGAAACAATTGATTTTGTAAAACACCAAGCTCGTGCGTTATATATATACATACATATACATATATACATATATATACATATATGTGTGTGTGTGCGCTCGCGTGCGTGTGCGTGCGTGCGTGTGTGTGTAATATAATGCCAAGTTATATATATATATAAAGGATTTTTAAACTATTGTGAGACTTGGGTTACTGGAAACATTGTCACATCCCCTTGAACTTGCTAGAACATATATGTCTTCATATGTGCCTTGAATTTTGACAAACCAGGTTGTACTTAATACGCCTTCACATAGACATATATAGGTATGTAATATGCCTCCAAAATTGAGATAAGATATGTGCAGTAAGTTAGAAATCATTGTATATAAAGTAACATGTATCCGTTAGATATAAATAGGGACATTTGTTAAGTTTGTTGTCGCATGGAGTAATAATTTAGAGCACAACAATTATTCCTGGAACAGTTATAAACACTTGTTTCCAGATATCACATAGTACACAACGGAAATATGATAGTCTATAGCTAACTGTATATACATACCATCATCAAAGCACAACAATTATTCTTGGAACAGTTATAAACACTTGTTTCCAGATATCAGATAGTACACAGCGGAAATATGATAGTCTATAGCTAACTGGTGAAGCCTCCATCTTCCAGCTCTTCCAAGTGAATCTGAAAAATCCCGACTACTTGACTGCCCGTACAAATTTGGGCACCCAAGAGTTTAGGAAAAACAAAAACAAAATAAACTCTGGGTCAGTCATGCGACTGGTGTGAGTAAACTCCAACCATTTGTTTAACTTTCAAAATCCTTTCGAAAGAAATGATAATCGTAAGACAGATCCACACATAAACACGGATGTTTTTTACCTTATGATAACCAAAAATATCTTTGATATCAAATCCAGAGATATTATAATAATGTCTACATCAAATAAATAGAATCTAGCGGAACGCTTGCATCTCACACTCCATATATAATATAAAATCAAAAACTGCATGGCGCTTATTGGAGATTGGATTTCCAACATGACAAGGTATGGAACCACCTTCCGATAGTGTATCTCTAGAGGGGAATACACTGGGTTCAACAAGAACATCTTGCAACCCGTCCCACACAAGACCGACCACTCATTTCACTTGAGTGTATCGAATGTATATTACCAACGGATGGGACCAGCAACTGTTTCTCGAAAAGGGACAGCATCAATAGATTTAAGAAGTAAAATGAATTTTTCTAGATAAGTGATTATACATCCTAATGGAAGCGACCCACATAGCCATGTTGCCTGCCCGATTTTTGTCATTTCCCGGTTGTTGAGGCATGAGGCTACAATTTCTTATCATTCATTGATAGCACAATCACTTTGAATGTCACATTGTCAGATCCGTTAATCACTGATTGATTTGCATAAATATATTCTGGATATTATACTAAGAGAATAAATTCTCCACCACCATATATATTTGTACAGAACAATCTATGCGATCATTGGAAATACTCTGTCAAACATTCGTCCACATACGTTCGTTCTGGGACTGAACGAAACCGAAGGCACAGTTTCTATTAATAGAAAAAGTCGCTGCACTTTACTCCGTCTTCGATTATCTTCATATAATCTGATTCGCAACGCTACTGCCAATACGAAGTGGTTCTCGGATAATAATCCAACCGGTCTCTCCACATTGACAACGATATTGGCAAATACTTTGATAGTCGGTTATTTAACTATCGAAGAAAACAAACACCCATTCAAAACATCAAAAAATCACTTGTCCCCTTAATTAATATTTCATTAATTAAAACACTTCTCCATTTCCTTATCAATATTTGTTAACCAAATATTTTCTACAATCGTCTTGCCCCTTTTCGCTATTTGGAAAACATTTCCATATATTGCCTCCCTTTTATTTTCAATATGTAGAAAATATATTCTATTTATAATTGGGAAATATACCAATTACTTATCTCTTTCACGACCATTCATTTTTTTAGACTTAGGAAATATTTATAATCATATTTCCAAAATTTCACTCCCTTGGGTAAAAACGAATGTTGTGTGAAACATCTTTACGGCAACCCAAAAAACTGCATTCAACTAAACTCTTTAAACAACTCTCTTTGAGACTGAATCTTGTTGTTTATTAGTTAGCAATGAAATCAATGAAGTTGGGGTATAATAACCTCTCAGACTTTGACTGAATAACATCTTTAACTTCAAACAGACAAGACCACTTATCTCAAATCATCAACGCCAAGGAAACAACTTATTCATTTTTAAAACGTATATATATATTTCTCTTTCTATTATCAGATTTTCAATTTCCTTTTTGTTTATAATATTCTATTTTTAAGTTCGATTCCTTACGGATTCGATATCCATAACCTCCCTTGTACCGGTCGGTTATTCAAACCTCAACTCACCTCTCTAGGCCCTTTCCATTCAAAAAGAAAATCAAAAAGCCAAGTGGCTTGCGGATTCGGCACATAAAACCTCGTATGGAAATTAAACATGTACCTTTTTGTCAGGCACACAAATTATAATCTTCATATACTTCATTCCAAACTTGTTTAATCTATGTTCGCCATTTTTCCGATTTATCCCAACTCAATCCGGTCATTCCTAACTCAATTTGCTAATTTGATTTTTTATTAGCTATTTTTCCAATTCACTTTATTTTGAACATATCATGTTCAAATATATTTTAGTTTGCTTATAAACAAGTAGAATTTCATTTCTAACTTGAGTTCCAAATTAGATTTTGAATATGAATCCACAAAACCAATTTACTTATCCAATGCCAATTTCGATTCAAACTCGATTAACTATTTATTCTTCAAATTAGTTAAATCTATTTAATAACTAAAAATTTGATTTTTTTTTTTGTTTCAAAAATCATTTCACTTACTTCGCTGGAGTTCATATTTATTTTATATCTCCAGTTTGGATTTTTCTAATTGCAATTCGGATTTTATTTCCTTAAAACCCATTTTTTTATTTAAATAAACCGTTATGATTTTTAAATGATTTTGGCGCTGCTTTTCTAAAAAATTGATCTTGACATAACTCATAATCTATCAGATGAAATCCAGATTTTTCTCTTCCATTAGAAAACTATTATCAAATCGGTCCCGACGATTCTTGTTTCAAAGAATTCCCTCAAATGAAGTTCGAAATGCCAATTCACGAACTGCCGCGCTGCGGCAAGTTCGTTTCGATTCTTTGACAAGTTCGTTTCAAGTTCTATATACTTCGATCTTCTATATTAAATTCCAAATCCTTTGACAAGTTATAAATCCTTTGGATTTATTTCTATTCTGTTTAAAAATCCGCACTTTGAAATATATTTCGTCGTTCCCATTTCGAAATGATTTCAAATTTCTATTTTCAAGTTCTATTTTCAATTTCTATTTGAATTTTCTATATTCAAATTCCATTTTAATTTTCTATATTCAAATTCCATTTGAATTTTCTATATTCAAATTCCATTTGAATTTACTATATTCAAATTCCATTTGAATTTACCATATTCAAATTCCATTTTTAAATTCACATTTGAATTTAAATAATCAAATTATCTCTTGAAAATTAATTCATTATATTTATAAACACTATTTTATAAATTTCCTTGTTTATCTTTAAACAAGTCTATTTCGAAATCTATTTAAAACCAAAATATTATTTTGGAGATTTCTATTTATAATAACTTATATATATAACACCCAATTTATTTTCATATTCAATCTAACTTCTATTTAAATAAATTCGAATTAATCGAATTCAAATCATAAATCCTTACGGGTTTATTTTAGTTCAATTTATATTCTGAACATCAGAATAAATTCCACCGTTTATTTCTTTAAAATGATTTCCCCATTTCTATTTTTAAATTCACATTTGAATTTAAATATTCAAATTATCAAATGATAATTTTTCCACTTTATTTATAAACATTATTTATAAATTCATTTCAATCTCCTGATTATCCAATGAAAATCATCCCATTTTATTTATAAATACCGTTTATAAATTTACTTCAATTTCCTGTATTATTAAATTAATAAACATTGTTTATAAATTTTCAATACTTATTTTATTTTCAAAACAAGTTAGTATCTTTATAGCTCATTCGAAATTCAAGTTCTATTTTTAAAAATAGAATTCCTCTTTTAAATCTCAAAATATCCTTTCCACGATATTTTTATATATTATTATTTTAGGCTCAGTGATATTTCAAACACCCAAAACAACCAATTATAAACGACTGGTTTTCTAACACATCATATATGATAATATATATGAAAAACAAACAAATAATAATAATTTTGAGGAATCCAGTTGGATCCATCCAACATGTTTTCCTGCATCCACAGACGTTCACCAACATAAATAGTACCCATCCTGCTTCAAGGCAGGATATCACGGTATAGAATGTCATCCACTATCATAGCGTGGGCCATATAGGGTCACCCGCTAACAATACTGCGGGCATCTGCTAATGGTACTGCGGTAACCCACCCAATCACCAATATATATATATATAATAGCCACTAACACCAATCCTAAATAACTAATATACATTTAACAAAGCCATAATAAAATTCCAATGCAAGCAAACAACCAACAAAAAAATATTTTTAACTGATAAAAATAATTCTAAATAAAATGTGAGTGAGATTTACTCACCGTGATTTTTCGTTTGTCGAACATCCAATCTAGTTTAAACCAAGTTTATTTCAAAGTATCCGTCGTTATGGTCCCAACATACTTCGTCTTGCTCAAAGCTAATATAAAAATAATTTATGATTTTTATAAGTTATTAAATGAATTAATTTAAATAATTCAATCCAATAGTGACCTTAATAAGCTTTATTACCGTTATTTAAATAAGCTAATTATTGTGATGAGCGAATCCAAATCCTTTCCTTTTCTAATTTCATATTCAAATGGTTAGCTTACAGTTTTTACAACACTAACTACCTAGGTTCATACCATTTATCCAGTTACTAATTTATATAAACTATTTTCTATTTAAATAAATGACCAATTATATCAACTAATCTCTATGCATTAAAATTATTTCACACCAATAAAATACTTATGTTAATTATCTTTCTTTAAATTAATCCATACCTTAATTGTTAAAAATAAATTTAAAATGAATAAATAAATTTACCTTATCTAGATTATAAACCCTTCTTTCCTTTCATCTCCTCTGACTGAAGATCACCGAACACTGCCCTCGAACATCCTATATTCTGCCTCCTTTGTCTAACAGGTTGCTCTTTCCAGCGAAGAACCAACACACTAGAAAAATAGCCGAACACCCTCAGCCCTAACATCATCAAGGAAAAATTCGATCTTCCATACTATCATGTCAGAGCCTATTGCGAGTCCATCTACAGTACATAGTGATGCCTACTTGTACAGTTTTACCCCCAAAACCCTTAAATTGGAATCGTTGATGAACCCTAGACCCAAATTTGAACTCTTCGAACCACTAAAGGAAGTCGCAGGCTTCCAAGGTTTCATTCGTATGCCAGTATAGCATGAAACAGATGGACTCGAAAGCGATTTCCCCCTTTTTGAGGCCGCAGCCTTGACTGTCAACGCACCAGTAACAGTAATGCCTCACCATGCCTCGTCGCACCACCAAGCTTTGCAACCAACTCGCAACCCTAGATATGTCGTTCCCAAACCGTAACCAAATCATTGGCCAAAAACCCGAGCTTCACATTCGAATTCAAATCAATCCTTTTTTGTTTGAATTGGATTTATAGTTGAGGATAAAAGGGACAACATGTTTTTGAATTTTACTTGAATGGTTTTTGAGAGGAGAGGATTTAGTTGTTTTAATTAGAAGCTTTTCAAATTTGTTTTCTTCCTAGGAATGAAATTAAAGGGAGCAAAAGAAGAGAGGCCATCGCGATTATATAGATGAAGATACTTAGGTATTAAGTAAATAGCCTGTGTATAGTACAGTTTTATTTAATATGATTTGATTTAAAGGGATTTTGTTTCTTTTTAAATTGATTCTGATTTGATTTGATTTAACCGCGATTAGAAATAAAGAGCATTTTTTATCCTTTTTAAAACGATATCGATTTGATTTCGAACCTATCCACAAAAATATCTCAGGGTTCACACATGAACCGCTATTTTAGTGTACGGACTGGCGTTTCAATATCATTGTGTTATTTTAAACTGAACTGAATATATTTTGATATTTATTTTCAACGTATATATCATATTAAATTAATATAATTTAATTTAAATTCACAACTAATCAATTCGCTGGTAATAAATTACTTTTATTATCGTCCATATTCAAACACAATTAGTATTGGTCATCTGAATTGTTTCGATTCAGTTTTTTTTAACTTCGATTTCAATATATTTCATATTAAAATAATTTAATATATTCGATATTAAATCAAAAGCGATTTTTAAATTGATAACTAAATATAAAAATTCATTTATATTACCAACTAAATATTTAAACAATATTAAATATTTAAAATAAACTGTTCGAAAAATCCGGGTCGTTACATTCTTCCCCTCTTAAAAGAATTTCGTCCCTGAAATTACTAAGGTGGGAAAAATGCCTTAACCCCATTTACTTTTCAAAATACACTTATGTTGAAACTGAACTCTTCAGATTTCAACAAATTTTTAATCCCTATAAAGCTTTTGGTTTTATTTATATCACACACTATATATGCTTTCATTCATTTAATTCTGAATGATTTACAATTAGTTTATTCACATCCAATTCATATTCCATTCATATGGATTCATTCACATTGATTCAAATAAATTTATTCACTTTGATCCATTTATCTTTCTTAAGTTAAATTTATATTCCATAATTCAAATACCTGGGTTTTCATTTCAAATCCTTCTGAAATCACACAAATATACATATATATATAATCCCATTTCAAATTCAAATCATTTGAATTATCAAACCAACTTGTTTTCTTGAAACAAATTTCCATCAAAATCTTTTCTAAGGTATCAATTCATCACTTAGAAACTCGAAAATGAACACTGATGTTGCTGCAGTCATCATCAGAATTATTTCCTAGACACTGAAGTGAGTTCAGTGCTTAATCACTTTCAAAATCCATCTCAAAATGATTTTTTTCAGAATCCTTCAAACATAAGCTATATTGTTCTAATATACTTCAGAAAATATTTTCAAACTTCCCAGGATTTAAAATTCCAAATTCTGGTTTGAATTCAATTCTAATTCATGTCATTTGTATAATTAATTCATATACAAATTTTATTTTGGTCATATATAACCATTCCAATTTTTATAATCTAATTTGATTATAATATTAACATCCAACACATCCATATATTATAATAATTTCAGAAAATTGTTCTTTTTCTATCAAAAATAGAATTTTTGGGTAAAATTATTTCATTTACCCATTTTAAACAACATTGTGTCAAATTTTTCTGTTCAAGTGTTTATAAATTCCTATCGACTTCGTGGCGTCCCATGATTCGACCAGAATTCATAAACTACTCAACAGACTAGCCAACACAATATAAAATACTTTTATATCAAATAACAAATACGCGCTCTCGTGTGTGTATATATATACACACACACTCAACTCACTCTAGGGAACTACTGACCCTATATCTAATGAGCACAACCCCACCAAAGCCTAGGTATTCGCTCAACCTAAGCTCTAATACCAATTGTAATGGCCCGCAAATCCGTACTATCTTAGTCGACTAATAACACCATACGTCCAACCCAAATTGCACAGAAACACGAATCATTATTAGAAAGTAGTTAGCAGATGAGAAATAGAAAGAAAGAAATGTCAGAATAGAAGAAAACAAAGAAGACAAATCTCACAACGGAACGAATAAAATATATTATACAACATAACTTTTTGAAATAAAAATCAGGAACTGTATATACATACCATCATCAGAGCACAATAGTTGTAACACCCCACCTCCACTAGGGTCACTCACAAAGGGAATGCACTAGTTTTGGTGGAGTATTATCTAGGTAAACATACACAGAGATATCACAAGGTAGAACATAAATAAAGCAGCGGTAGAAATTAAAAACCAAAATTTTATTTCTTTCAAGAAAAGAGTCAAAACCTCATATATCCAAGGTACAAATTATTCCATTACATCGAGTTCCAAATAAAGAAGCATAAACTTAAGATAGAAAAAGTAAATTATTCCCCATAAATAGCAGAAGTGCAGCCATAGCATAGCTCAAGACCAAACCGCACATGAGCTGATAGAAAGAAAGCTAAATCCAAGCTAAGAGCTAGTGTTTCCTCCCTGAGAACCTGGGGGGGAAACGAAAGAAAAAGAGGCGAAAGAAAAAGGGTCAGTCATAAGACTGGTAAGCCCTAGTGACTTTCAGTATAAAATCTAGTAAAGGTAACATGACATGTGAAAACTGGAATTAAACATAAGGATGATAACAGGACTAATAAGATAATTAAGATAACAAGATAAGTCAAGTCTAGCATCGCATATTCAAGGTTCGCTGCACCAACTGTACTAGTATTCTAACCCATGTCAAGTATTAATCATGAAATGATCCCTTGGCCCAATATCATGAAGTGACCTATTACGGGGTCCCACGGTACGATCTATTAATCGATCGGCTCCATACAAGTTTTAGCTCGTCATGTGTCTGTGTCATACGGCCCTATCCTGAAATGTAGTCACCTGTGCTAGGTCCACCATAGGGTGTATCAAGCCCTATGGTGCCAACCACCGACACGAATCAAGCACGCACAGGGTAAACCCACTGGTGCCCAATGCCTGCTTTTTCAACTCTTGACTACGTGCACGACCATAGTCCGCCTGAACCTATAATGGCGCACCTACTCAGCCGTCGTTCTGGTCGCTTACAATCAGCCCAGTAATCGTGCCCCACCCTGCCTAGTCCCAGGGTATCGTGGTACATCTAAGTGGGTTACTGTTGAAAAGGACCGCGTAACAAGGGTTTCTAATGGGTTAAGTGTTGTCATTCAAATTCGTGACTTAACCCTATCCAGATCATGTATCGAGTTGGTTAAGTGTGTTCAAGCGGTTCATGACTTAACCCTATCAAATCATCATGTCAAGTTGGTTAATTATATTCAAGTGGTTCATGACTTAACCCTATCATGTGGCATTAATTCATTAATGCAACCTAACCTCTCACATTAGACTAATTGTTGTGGTCACTGGATTTGCCGGGCGGTTCCGGGCAGATTTACACCACAACATAGTCTAACCTCGGGTTTTACGTGCGATATGACCAATTACCCACATTGGATCCTATTGTTTGCAGTCACTGGATTCGCCGGGTGGTTCTAGGTAAATTTACACTGCAAACTCAACCCATCCTCGAGTTGGCCATTTTCAAGTTTATCTAAGTGTCATGCCCATGTTCAAGTTTTCATGTCAAAATTCATGTCGAGTTTTCATGTCAAGTTTCATGTAAATTTCATATCAAGTTCTTGTCCATATACAGGTTCAAGTTATAATAACGTTCATGTTCAAAGCCAATTCATGTTTTACCTAATCTACCCAAGTCGTATTCCCATCGCACATAAACTCGAATCAATACAAATAAATCCAATTAGGGAATAACATAAAAAAGGACGGGTATAAGGTGGCAAAAGTGATTACTAGCATAGCATGGTATGACTAGAGATAAATGATTATAACATTACCGGCATATGGAATATCGGCCTCAAACATAAAGATTCCAAATCTAGCAAAATAAGGTACTTGTCAAGATAACAGTTGACATAAGGTGATAGTATAGTCATGGTAACAGTTGACATAAGATGATAGTCATAAACTTGTGACTAATAGCAGATTCAACATTGTAGGCATGATAATATGAGGGTTTTTCCTTTTTGATTTACAACATGAATAGGCCCCAAATCAATGTTATAGTAATATGCCCAAAAGTCAAGATCCAAGATTGTTAGCCCACTTTGTGAACTGGGCAACACAAAGTCGAGATGTGAAACATTAAAGGACTTAGAGAGCATTATAGCGGATCGGATTGGAGGAATGTAGCGGATCGGATCGGAGATACGTTGTTGATCGGATCGGAGAGCTGCTACTGTTTGGTTCAAGGAGACACTTCTATCCGGATCGGAGAGTTGCTTACTGTCAATCGGGGCGGAGGGCCACCTACTTGCTACAGAGACAGATCGGAACGGAGCGGAGCAAAGTGAATAAAAATTTAGTACTAAGTTAATCCGGGTCGGATCGGGTACTCCGATCTGAACCCCCTCTGCAGGCTCCTCCGAACCGAACCCATATTCCACATCACTCTCCCCCATGATCGCCTGGTTATTCGGAGCGGCTATGACCAGTTCCTACCCACAACGTCCACTGCTCTGATGCGTTGTCAACACAGAAATCCATCCGAACCCGAGGTTGATGGGATGGTTGACACGTGTCTCCGATCCGGATCGGGTTCTGAGCAAATTTTCACCTATAAATACCCTGTCTGGAGACAATGAAGAGGATCTTTTTCTGGGCACTTTGAGAGTTCAACCACTTTCATAAACCGAATTCCAGCACTCCCGAATAATCCAAATCGTCTTTCCACATTTGTTTTGAGACAACTGAGTCAATGTATGTGAGTTGTGAGTGAACTTGAGTGAATATCTCATTGTAATTGCAACAATATCATTGAAAATAGTGATTGACAAGTGGACGTAGGCTTTTCTTCGCCGAACCACTATAAATTCTGTATATCTATTTTACTTTTGATCTTATTTCATTCTGTTTTTAATCAATTTGGGTGTTAGAACCACTTTTTGGTCTAACATTTTGGTGCTTTCACTGAGAACCATCTGAATTCTTTGTTTTTCGGGATTATCGTTCTACTTTTTGGACCGTTGAGTTCAAAGAAGTTAATCCTCAAGTTTCGATGCTCTTGAATATTTGTTGAATTGATTATTGAAGAACTATGGCCAAAGGAAAAGGTAAGGAAGTTCAAACTAGTCGAGGAAACGGAGTTGGCGAAGATCAGCAAAATGAAGTTGTGACAAGGTCTCGTGGGCAGAGCTCAGTAGCAGGACGGACTGATACAGGAAATTCGAACCGCACTCATGGGGAGAGCTCCTATCCGATCCGGGTAGGAGATTCTGAAGCAGTGCATTCCCTCAACCTGAACCGACCCGACCTGGCTTTCCAGCTCCGACCCGAACAGGCTTCCCAGCTCCGACCCGACCCGATTTCCCATCTCCGAACCGACCCGACACTTGGTGATGTTGGAACCTCTACTCAAGCCCCCACAAATGCTCCGATTCCGGCCACCAGGGTCAATGATCAGGTCAATCCATCCGCACCCATTACTCAAGGAGATTTCTCGCGCCTACTTGACATGCTTGAGAGTACTAGAGAAGCTATGAAAATCCACGAGCGTACCAAGCTCATGATGCAAGAAAACATGAGACTCATGAGCAGGGAAATTAGCGAACTCCGTAGACAGAGAACCCCATCCCCGGTTCGCCACACACCAACGGATCAGTCCTCGGAAGAACGGCCCCGCGAAAGAAGGCCGCTCGAACGACCTCAGAATTTGGAGCAAATGACGTTCGGATCTTTGGGGTCCCGTGAGGATATTGCACGAGCACTAGGAACCAATGATCCAGGCTTGAGAGACCCTAACCATACTAATCCTACTCAGGGGCAGACGCTCCAACCCCCTCCTCCCGAGATCGACCGGGGGCGTAGGGAACGAAGCAGAGCAGAAGCAGCTCAAAGAAGAAGGGCATCTCCTGAACGAGAGCCCAGAAGGAACCCGGATACCAGGGCCAGGGAACCTGAACGGCCCCTCACTAATGCTGATGTACAGGCGATGGTATGCCAGATTATATCCGAAAGTCAGAACTATACCAATGAAGATTATGGCATTGAGCGAAGCCATACTCCTTTCACTGACGACATCCTCGACTTTCAGTTTCCCCGGCGTTTTAACCTACCGTAGATGGACAAGTACAATGGGAGAACCGATCCGGGATAGCATTTGATGCGATACTCGTGGCTCATGAATGCTGCTGCTGCTCCTGACGCAGTGAAGTGTAAAGCATTCCCGATCTATTTAGAAGATGTGGCGCTGCTATGGTTTACCCGACTTCCCCCTCGTTCGATATCGAATTATAGGGAATTGAGCGAACGTTTTATGAATCAGTTCCGACTCCATACCTGAAAGTCTAAGAGTGTTATTGAATTATCAAGAATTAAGCAGGCGCCGGGAGAGTCTTTGAGGTCATATCTCGACCGTTTCAACCTAGCTGTGACTGAAGTTAGTGACCCGCATGAGCCCACCATCTTGATGGCTCTGATGGAAGGAGTTGATCCTGACTCCGAGTTTGGAGATTACCTTTCTGGAAAGACACCCTCCACGAGAGAGTTATTTTATGAAAAGGCCGATATTCATTTAAAATGAGAGGAGGCCAGGGCAAACCGAAAAAGAAAGTCTGAAGTGGCTTCAAAAGAAAATGTTCAGAGTAACGTCGCCGTGAAGCAGTCTAGGGAAAGTTCCGGAAAAGTTGAAGTAAATGTGGGAAACAAGAGTGGAAACGACAATTCTGGAAACGGGGGCAACAACAATAACCGTAACGCGAATGGTAACAGAAGAAACAGAAATAGGGGAAGTGATCCTAACAAAAGACCCCGATTCCAGACTTATGAGAATTATACACCGTTGAACGACACTCTGGAGAACATTTACTTGGATACATACAATGTTTTGCAATATAAAAGACCGCCACCTCGCGACTCGACGGAGAAAGAAATGGCAACTGGGAAGTTTTGTTTGTTTCATGGAACTCATGGGCATTCAACCAATGAATGTCGACATTTGAGAGTTGTGATTGAGAAGCTGCTACGCGAAGGGAAACTGGATGAATATAAGGTTGCCCCGAGGGACAGGGGGCAAGGAGAGCAGGCTCCCAAACAGATTCAATCTGCTCCCAAGCCTACGGCGCAGCAGAAAGGCAAGGGAATTGTTATCAACTCCATAGTGGGTGGACCCCACCCAGAAATCCGCAGTTTTAGAGCGATGGATCAATATGTAAATGCTGCCAAGCACGTAGATGTGGATGAATGTGATGATTTGGAAGATATCGCTCCCATAAAGCAACAGAAGACAATGTTTGACGATGTGGTATTCCGTAGCAGAGATAATGCTGGGATCCAGTCACCCACCGATGATCCGTTGGTCATTACTACCACCATTGGGCCGACCTTGGTTCATAAGGTGTTAGTAGACAACGGAAGCTCTGTTAATATTTTATTTAAAAAGTCATTCGATCAGATGAAGCTTGAATCTGAAGATTTGAAGCCATGCGAAGGTTGGATCTGAGGCTTCAACGGGGCGTCGACAGCCCCAATGGGGTACATAGAATTGCCCGTAACCTTGGGACAAGGAGAACGCCGAAGAGTACGGATGCTTCAGTTCGTTGTGTTGGATGTAGATTCGCCTTATAATGTATTTTTGGGAAGGCCTGCCCTTGCTGAGTTCAGGGCTTGTATCGCCCCTTGGTGTTTATTGGTTAAGTTTCCAACTGAAGCCGGAACTGGGGTAATGAGAGGGGATCAAGTCTCCGGACGGGCCTATTATGTTGCCGAATTAAAGATGTTGATGAAAGGACTTAACATAGAAAGTAAAGATGCCTCGTCTCCTCCGAAGGAGGGCTCGACGTAGCAATTAGAGGGATCGGCCCCGAAGGAGTTGCCCAAAGGAATGCCTGAAGACCTGGATCTCGGAAAAGACGAGGAACCAGAGACTAGAAATGCAACTCCTAATGAAGCGACAATGGATATTCCTATTGATGAAGCTGATCCAACAAGAGTTTTGAAGATCGGATCTCAGTTGGATCCACGTCGGGCCGAAGAACTGACGGACTTCTTGAAGGCAAACTTGGACGTGTTTGCCTGGACCCACGCTGACATGTGTGGGATATCGCCCTCCATCATAAGTCACTCACTAAATGTAAACCCGAAACACCTGCCTGTGAAGCAAAAGAGACGTATGCTGGGCCCAGAGAGGTCGGCTGCTCTCGAAGAAGAAGTTGAGAAGCTGAAACAGAACGGATTTATTCGAGATTTGACATATCCCGACTGGATATCGAATCCTGTCTTAGTAAAGAAGCCGAATGGAAAGTGGCGGACTTGCATTGATTTTTCAGACTTGAACAAATCTTGCCCGAAAGATAGTTTCCCACTTCCTAGGATTGACCAGCTTGTAGATTCGACAGCAGGACATGAACTTCTCTCTTTCATGGAAGCATATTCCGGGTACAACCAAATTCCTATGCACGTGCCAGATCAAGAACATACGAGCTTCATTACAAATTTGGGGTTATATTGTTATGTTGTGATGCCATTCGGATTGAAAAACGCTGGAGCCACTTATCAACGCTTAGTGAACAGAATGTTTTATAATCAAATAAGGAAGACTATGGAAGTTTATGTAGACGATATGCTTGTCAAATCGAAACAGTCCTCCCGTCATACGCAAGACTTGGCAGAAACGTTAGGTATCCTGCGAAAGTATCGGATGAAGTTGAATCCCTTGAAGTGTTCATTTGGAGTGGCATCGGGAAAGTTTCTAGGCTTCATTGTGAGCTCCCGAGGAATTGAAATCAATCCCAGCCAAATAGCAGCGATTAGAAACATTGAAGAGCCGAGAAGAATTAAAGATGTCCAAAGTCTTGCAGGGAAAGTAGCCGCGCTGAGTAGATTTATCTCCAAAGCCACAGACAAGTGCGTTCCGTTTTTTTGATTCGATTAAAAGGGGAATGAAGAACTTCGAGTGGACTCCGGACTGTGTTGCAGCCTTTCGAAATTTATTGGAACTACTAGAAAAACCGCCGATTCTGTCAAAGCCAGTGGATCACGAAGAATTGTTTGTTTACTTGGCAGTCTCGGCTCACGCTGTTAGCACAGCCTTGGTTCGAGAAGAAGACAAAGTGCAAAGGCCAGTATATTATGTAAGCAAGAAATTGGCAGCGGCATAACGCAACTACCCAAAGATTGAGAAGCTCGCTTACAGCCTCCTAATCGCATCCCGAAAACTTCATCACTATTTCCAAGCTCATCCAATAACCATATATACTGACCAGCCTCTGAGGCAGGTGTTGCAGAGACCCGAAGCGTCGGGATGGTTGATCAAATGGAATATAGAATTAAGCCAGTTTGATTTAAATTTTCAGCCACGAAGGTCGATCAGGGGGCAAGCTCTGGCAGACTTTATAGCAGAGTTCACTATCCCAGAGGAGGAAGTGATCAATGACAGAGTGGTCAAGTCCGAAGATGAGTTAAAGATAGATTCACGGAAGCTATACATAGATAGAGCCAAAAACTACCGAAGGTCCGGAGCTGGAATCGTCTTAGTTACTCCTGAAGGGAGGTCGTTATATTACGCTCTGCGATTAGAATTTTCGACGACTAACAATGATTCTGAATATGAAGCCCTGATCGCCGGGCTAAAGCTTGCTAAAGACCTCGGAATAAAAATGTTGGACATATTCTGTGACTCCAAAATCGTTGTTTGCCAAGTGCGAAAGGAATTTGTGGCTCGGGGACCTCGACTCATCGCCTACCTTGAGAAAGTGGAAAAGCTGTTGAGCGACCTGGAGCGGTATAGTATAACACATATCCCAAGAGCCGAAAACCAGAAGGCAGACAGGCTGGCAAAGCTAGCTAGTTCCGACAACCCAGAGGAAACTGAAATAATTCCAATTGAAACGTTGGAATCACCAAGCTTTGAATCGATGGAAATTGAGTTCGCTTTCGAAGCGGAACCGGAAAAGGAGTCGTGGATGACCCCAATTAAGAACTTCCTTAAGAATGAGACGCTCCCATCAAAGAAGAGTGAGAGAAGGGCTATAGTTCGCAAGGCTACCAGATATGTCCTACAAGATGATATTCTTTATAGGCAAGGATCTTCTATGCCCCTGTTACGATGTACAGCACACGACGACATCAGACGTGTACTAAGAGAAGTACACGAAGGTGAGTGTGGAGATCATACAGGAGGTCAGACTTTAGCGAAAAAGATATTGCGGTATTGATACTTCTGGCCCACAATTAATAAAGATGCAGCTGATTATTCACGACGCTGCGATAAGTGCCAAAGATTCGCCAAGACCCCAGAGCACCGTCGACCCAACTCAAATCGATGGTGAGTCCTTGGCCTTTTGCCACGTGGGGAGTTGATATCATCGGAGTTCTACCGATTGCTAAAGGAGGAGCGAAATATGCAATAGTCGTTGTGGACTATTTTACGAAGTGGGTGGAAGCCGAGTCCTTAACCAAGATCACGGCGAGAAAGGTGATAAGTTTCGTGGTTAGAAATATTATATGCCGATTCGGGATCCCAAGAACCATTATAACTGACAACAGAACCCAGTTCGATGATACTGAATTCAGAAATTTCTGCCAGAAATATAAGATCGAGAAACGGTATACTGCGGTTGCTTATCCGCAGTCGAACGGGCAAGTTGAAGCAATAAACAAAGTTATAAAATCCATCCTCAAGAAACAGTTAGAGCGCGCAAAGGCAAAATGGGTTGACGAATTGCCCTTAGCTTTGTGGGCATATCGAACAACATTTAAGACCGCAACTGGTCATACCCCTTTCTCTCTTTCTTTTGGTTCAGAAGCAGTAATTCCAGTAGAGCTTGAAGTTCCTTCCCACCGGGTGACGTATTACGACCCGATGACGAATCGGGCACTATTACTCGAGTCTCTTGATGAAATTGAAGAAAAAATGGATTAAGCGGATTTGCGTGCGGCAAGACATCGACATCAGATGGCACGCTATTATGACAAAAAAGTTCGCCTTAGGACTTTTGAACCAGGAGATTTGGTGCTAAAGAGAGTCTTTCCATCCCTTCCTCACCCCGGTCCAAAGTGGGAAGGACCCTTTGTCATCCAACGGAAACTTGAAAAAGGAACCTTCAAGTTAACGACCGTAGATGGCGAGGAAGTCCCTAGGGCATGGAATGCCCAACACTTGATGCGATATTTAGATTAGAAATGTTGTAATCTTTGTTATTTTTCTTATGAACTCTGTAAAAAGGCACGACTTGCCTTAGGAAAATCTGATGATATGAATAAAGGACTATAAAGTGGATGTAGGCTGCGACTTAGCCGAACCACTATAAAAATATCGTGTGTCATTTACTTTCATGCATTATATATATACATTCATCGACTATTCTGTTGTGATTATGGAATATAAGATGATTCAAAACCTGAAAGGTTGAAAATAGTTTAAACGTAAGAAGAAAGCACAACGACTATTTGTGCGATAAGACGTAAAAGAATGGGAAAACGACATTCTTAACTCTAACTCTCCAGAGAGAGAGTATAAAAGCGTCTCCGATTGAGCGCTGAGAAAGAACTCCTTCCCCGCTTAAGTATCGGGGAGTGAATAAATTGCTGAGCTCGAACTCTAACTCTCCAGAGAGAGAGAGAGTATAAAAGGGCGGGAAGACGACGTCCTCTGAGGCGTGAAGGTGCACCCAGACAAGAGACCGCCTTAGTAAGAACTCTAACCTGAGTATAAGACAGGAGAGTATAAAAGAAATGCCAGAAAAAACGACAGGCATTGACGACACAAAAAATGCAATCCCATCAGAAAATCGGGAGCATTCAGATTACTTGATTAAGCCTTGAATAGTTCTTTGAGATTGACTGGGGGCATATATGTATACACATATTTCCTCCCTCCGTAACTTCATTACACAACTATAGTGAAACATACATTCTTACATAAGTGCAGAACTAGTGACTAACAAACATTGCGGAAAATGAATTATTTTTTATTTACGAATGAATAAATTTGTACGGGAAAACAGCCAAAAAGAAGGTGCAAGAGCCACCTTTACAGCAGCAATTATTGATCTACCAAATACTAAGACAACGCAAGACAACCCACTATTTAGATTTCGAGTGAGGCTTGGACTTCTTGGCGGCTTTCTCCGCATCCTTTGCCTCTTTCTCGGCCTCCGTCAAGATGCGCTTTGATTTTTTCTTTCCCGAAGATGCGGCGCTGGAATCGGTTGACTTCTTCCCGGAGGGCGGAGCGCTGGAATCAAGAGAAGATTTTTTAGCGAGTTCCTCTGTAATAGATCTAGTTGAAAGCTTAACAACTAACCTTGATCCCGCATCCACAACTGCGAGAGGCTTGAAGATTTCAGGGTCTAAGTCTTCAGCTTTTAACTGCAAGCGTTTATCTTGGTCAGCTTTCATTGCAGCCAAAGTAACATCATATGCACTTTTCGACTCCCCGACTATTGCCACCTCTGGATCTTCCTCATGTCCTCCGTCACCCCCATCATCCTTTAAGGCTGCTATCATTTCTTCATCATGGGGAGTGTCAGCCTTGGACGGCTCGCTTCCTTCTCCCAAGTCCATAGGAGCAGCCTTGTCCTACCCTCCTTTCGCCTTCTCCATAGGCTCTGCCCCGAAGGCGGCTCCCTGAGTCACATCTGTCTTTCCGAATGGCTCAATACCTACAGAGTGAGAAGCAACAGTTATCAACTTAGGAGAAAATAATGGGTTTTTCATTGATTGCTCAATCACGTGGAGAAAGGTAGAAATAGCCTTGACGAATCGAGGAGAAAATGTAGGGATACCTTCCGAGGACTTCTCGGCAGGGGTAACTGCTGTCTCTGATGCCATTTCAGGGATAGGGGATAGTATAGTTGTTCGAGGGATTCACGGGTATTCAGGATCATACCCCTCTACTTCAGAAGTTGTGCGGGAAGTAGAAGAGGAACCAGCCTCAGGAACGTTTTTCTGTTTAGTCCTCCGCCTCTCTTCTTCCATAGCATCAGCTATGAGGCGGCGCCCTTCAGCTAAGCGTTCTGGCTCATCATCCCTTAAGTATTTCTCCATCAGCTTGTCTTCATCGATGGAATCAACCTTGAGCTCCTCTTTTTTCCACTCAACGATTTGACTCCATACTTGGATTAGGGTAGATGGATAATCCTCAATCCAAGAAATGTTCCGGCGATGGATGACGTGTGCAAAGAATTCAATTATTAATTCGCCGAAACCCTGAATCTCTGCCTCCGCCTCTGACAATTATTTGCGGGCCTCCTCGGCGGATTTGATAGCACATTCAACGTTACCCTCCGCCAGGGCAGCTCTGTTCTCTGCCTCCATTAGCTTAGAAGCTAAGTCAGCGTTTTTCTTTTCAAGCTCAGCATTCCTCCTTGCTAACTCGGCATTTTTCCGTTCAAGATCAGTATAGGCAAGGCGTGTTTTAGTGGCATCCGACTTAGCATCTTCAGCTTGCTTTTTTAACTCAGAACGCTCTTGAGTGTGAGATTCAAGCAAATCATGATAACGTTTTTGCATATCTTCAAATTGTTGTTTGAAGTTAGTAGCATCCCTTTGAGCAACAGCAAGCTGGGCCTGTGTGTCCTCTAAATCTTTTCCTAGATTCTTTAAGGCCTTTGCATCTTCTTCCGCGGTTTTTTGCATTGAATCAGCATTCGTGATTAGAGTACGGATGATTCTGGAAAGGTTGCGTGAATATTTGAACATTTCAGAATACTGTTTCTCAACCGCATCTATCTTTGCTTTGGCCTCATCTGCCCACCTGGAAGAAATAGGCTCGAGGGCAGGTAAAAAAGTCAAGCTCTCGAAATAATGTTCAGGAAATTGCTCCTCCAAATACGCCTGCTTGATTGCGGTTTCAGCATCTAGTGGTGGAGGGGCAGGGATCGTCAACTCAGTATCCCTGTGCGTGGAGGAATCAATAGTCTCTTTATCTGTCCTAGGCCGTTTAGTAGCAGGGAGCTTGCGTTTACTTCGCGACTCAGTATCTTTTGGCGGGCTCCTCTCCCTGCTGCACTTCTCTTGAGAAGAGGTGGAGTCTTTTGGTTGCGGCCTGTCCTCTTCCCTACGGCCTTGATAACCTTTATATCTCTCTGGGTCCGACCGAACGGGAGAGCGAGAACGCGAGGTTCGAGAGCGATTGGGTTCATAAGGCCTTCTCTCCTCCCTACTACGATCGTCGCGGCGATCATACTTAGTGTCATAAGGCGGATTGGACATGCTGCGACGGAGCTTCCTGATATCATAGTAAGATCGGGACATCGTGCCTGCACAATAAGACAAATGAAATTCAGAATCAATAGTATCACAGAGAGAGGTGCAATGAGTGGTAATGTTATTGTGTAAAGTGTGTCCTAAGTGGTGTGTTTCCCCCCCAACCCACCCGAGTCCGAAGCTAGACTAGTACGGGCAGGCTCTTTGGCCTTAGCAGGAGTGGTCTCTTCAGAAGAGGTGAAAACTAAAGGATCCTTCCTAAAATCCTCTGAAGTGTATATAGTTTCAGGTAAGGGGAGATCCCCCAAACCCTGAAATAATGGGTCATCAGTACTAAGGACATCTCCCTCGGAAGCATCAACTGGCGACTCTTTAGAAGACGTTGACTTTTCTGGAGAAATGGCATCCTCAGGAGCAGTATACCCTTCACGATGCTTTTCGGCCAAGTTAGCCAATTCGTCGTCTTGAGTAGAAGATGGAGAAGGTGAAGTTTGAAGAGGCACTGTAGGAGCTCCCGAGCCTTCTCCTGTTTCTGGGACTACATCCACTGGAGGAATATATACGTATGGAGCTGTCCCATGACCGATACTACGAAAAACGGATAGCAGCCCATGAAAATGAAGATATTCGTCCTTAAGGACTTCATCAATAGTCAGGAACTTCTGATCGCCATTGAGGAGCTGGTGCATCCAGTCAAACAACACCTGGTCTGATATTTGTTTTGGATTGTCGACTGCAAACAAAAAGAAAAACGAGTTAAGGCGATGACTTGAATGTATAGAGCCAAGATGTAGATAATCAGTGCTTTACTTGATTTCGTCCATCTCCTGGCACACCCAGGTTGTCGCTTCACATAAAACCATTCCAGTCTGGAATCTCCAGCTTTACTACTGAATGGCGTTGAAATTATCTTCCTCTTAGGAACAGACTCAAAATAGCAGAAAGAAGGAGTCTCTCGAGTCCGATGCTTGAAGTTGTAGAAGAAATGAACGTCATCGAAAGTGAGCTCTATGCCTAATATCTCACGGTATGCTATATATAAGGTGTGTAAGTACGCATAAGAATTGGGATGCAGCTGCATGGGGGCAATCCGCATTTGTCTTAGAAAATCAACGATGAAGGGAGAAAATGGAGGAATAGCACCGACCATGCACATCAACCGAGTAATTGCCATATACCCTTCTGGAGGGTTGTGGGGACGGTCAGTTCTCGAAGGCAACAGGGTGTCCCTTTTCATTATCCCGTATTTTAAACAAATTCGGATAAGTCTGTCGTTGTCGATGGTTGATTCAACAGAATCTTGGGGTGATTCCAATATGACAGCCGATTCAAACTCATCAGGAGCCCGGTCGTCACCAATCCCTCCTTCCTCTTCAAAACCTAGAGAAACTTCATCCTCCGAAGACACATCGTCACTTTCGCGATTTCCAACCTCGTAGTCTGAACCCTCATTATTCCATTCTGGATCCGACGAAGAAGATATGTCCTCGAGAGTAATTTTGTTGGAGGTTTCCGGGGCCTCTTTCTTCTTAGCTAGTCTGGAAGAGCGTCTGGGTCTCATGGTCATAAAACTATTGAAGAAGCAATAGCACAAATTAGAGTAAATTAGCCTGTATCCCCCCGTGCATGTGTGCAAACTAAAGTGTAAACAATGTATGTGGAAAGTGCAAAGTAAATGTTTGAAAGTGCGACGCAAAAGTTTGGAAAAATATAAAGAATTGAAGTGGTTCTTGATGTCTAGCTACGTTCGCAAGGCACTATCCTAACTGTCCATTAAGTTGAAGATTATGCCAAAAGTTGATTGGGCCAGTTAAACAAGTTTTTATGCATTAAGATGGACTGCTCTTCGGTTCGGTTCGGGCGCGTTCATTGGGATCGGATCGGGAATGCGGCCTCGACTTGAGCTCGGATAAACTTTGAAACTCAGAAATCAAAATCGGATCGGCTTGGAGGTAGAGTCCACTAACGGTTCGGATCGGATTACATAGTCATACTTCTCCTCCTTTTATCTTACAATCCGACCCGATCAGGTTAGGAAAGCTCCCTTTCTTTTTCTTTTTTTAACTACTTGCTCCGACCCGATCCGATCTTCTGAACTTCTCTTCTTTTCTTTTTCCCTTTCTTTACTTGCCCCGACCCGATCCGACTTCCTGAGCCTCTTTTCTTTTCCCTCTCATCCATCTTCTATACTCCAACCCGAACCGATCCCCTCAATCCTCTTCTTCTTCCCCTTCCTCAACCACAGTCAAACCCACATCCATCTCCAAAGCTCCAGTTAAAGACGAGCGCATGCCTCATTTAACCTCTCAGCGCCTCGAGATGGTGGTAGAACCACCCACGACGACGGCAGGGGAGGAGGGAGACACAACATCGAAGAAGGAGAGGATCAGTGCTCAAATTATTCGAAATTAACCGCAAATCTTAATTGAAACCCATTGTTATAAAATTGATTGAAGTTTCAAAACCTACCGAGGTGTTTAAATCGAAGATTAGCGAGATAATTTCAGATTTTTTTTAAGATTCTGAAAGTTAGAGTTTCAGAGTAGAATCGGTCAGGCGAAGAGCAATAAAGAAAGAAAGATGGAGGAAGATGAAGGCTGGACTTATATAGGAAAACAGGGTGACTATTCGTCTCCCCGTTCGGACCGGATCGGCAGTCTAGTAGCAAAGCTTGGCCCAATACTCCAGTGAAAAATAGAGAGAAGAGGGGGTATGTTCGGATTGGAATCCGAACCGAACAGAATTCTAAAACGCGGCAGTGAATTAAATTGAAGCTCGAAGAAGGAGATGAAAACACAAGGAAAATCAAAGGAAAAATTACCTAGAAGACGCTGTGCAATGACAATCAAAGCATGCTCCGTCTCCAACAAAAGCATCCTTTGAGGGGGCAAAATGTTAGCCCACTTTGTGAACTGGGCAACACAAAGTCGAGATGTGAAACATTAAAGGACTTAGAGAGCATTATAGCGGGTCGGATCGGAGGAATGTAGTGGATCGGATCGGAGATACGTTGTTGATCGGATCGGAGAGCTGCTACTGTTTGGTTCAAGGAGACACTGCTATCCGGATCGGAGAGTTGCTTACTATCAATCGGGGCGGAGGGCCACCTACTTGCTACAGAGACAGATCGGAACGGAGCGGAGCAAAGTGAATAAAAATTTAGTACTAAGTTAATCCGGGTCGGATCGGGTACTCCGATCCGAACCCCCTCTACAGGCTCCTTCGAATCGAAGCCATATTCCACATCACTCTCCCCCATGATCGCCTGGTTATTCGGAGCGGCTATGACCAGTTCCTACCCACAATGTCCACTGCTCTGATGCGTTGTCAACACAGAAATCCATTCGAACCCGAGGTTGATGGGATGGATGACACGTGGCTCCGATCCGGATCGGGTTCTGAGCAAATTTTCACCTATAAATACCCTGTCTGGAGACAATGAAGAGGATATTTTTCTGGGCACTTTGAGAGTTCAACCACTTTCATAAACCGAATTCCAGCACTCCCGGATAATCCAAATCGTCTTTCCACATTTGTTTTGAGACAATTGAGTCAATGTATGTGAGTTAGAAGTGAACTTGAGTGAATATCTCATTGTAATTGCAACAATATCATTGAAAATTGTGATTAACAAGTGGACGTAGGCTTTTCTTCGCCGAACCACTATAAATTCTGTGTCTCTATTTTACTTTTGATCTTATTTCATTCTGTTTTTAATCAATTTGGGTGTTAGAACCACTTTTTGGTCTAACAAAGATGAACAAGAATGGATGTAAAATAGTCATCATACACAGGTCCAATTTCAATTTACAACATATTCATATTACATTAACAGTTTAAATCTAAAAACAACTGGGGCTTACAGATCGTGGTTCGAGAATTAGAAAAAGAAAGTCGATGTTGAATCTTTATATGCTTAGTCTAGTCCTAACAGAAATCCCAAAATCAGCAATTCTCCTAACGTAGTTTCGACGTAGAAGAAGTAGTCCCTTTCTCTAACTTTTCAACCAGAATTAGAGCAGCATAAGGTCAGAGAGAATTTTGTGTAGAGAGACTAGTGTTAGGCGTTGTTTATATAGGGTCAGGTCAACGAATGTAGACAGAATCGAGGCCAGAAACATCAAAGTAAATCCAGCTTCAAAAGTGGGCTCGGCTACGAGGTCGACCCCCAGGTCGACACTATGGTCGACCCCCAGGTCGACCTGGTCCTGGGCGGGAAATTTCCCGCCCAGTCTGTTCTGTGGTTTGAATTCGAAATTTGAATTCGAATTCTAAGCTGTTTTGAACCTGAAATTTTCTGAAAACTTCGAAAGGTCATAACTTGGTCATACGGACTCCGAATTTCGAAAACTCGGATTCGTTTCTAAGCAGAATTTCGAGACGAACGCAGTGGCGTAACCTGTTGCCCTTGATTCTTATTTTAAAAAATTAATTCTTCCTTGATTTATGGTTATAACACGTTATCGAAATACGGGTTGTTACATTCTCCCCTCCTTAAAGGATTTCGTCCCCGAAATCTCTAAGTTAGGGAGGATGTGTCCTACCATCCATCACCCATCTACTCAAAACATGCAACCATTGTCCTTAAAAGGTTTCTAGTGCTGTATGAACATATGCAGAAAGTGTGTGTATATGTGCTTATCTAATGCAGAAGATCAGGCGGTTACTAATTCTGTAGACCTCCTTAATGTAAAATATGTTAGTGTAATGAATCCAACATGTATGCAAAATTTCCTAACATACTTTATATTCTCTACATGAGTGCACAAACATTCATTTATATGCAACATCCAAGTGATAGCATAACAAGTTCCATTCATGTACAAGTATAAGCACTCATGCATATGCAACATGAAAATGTGACTGAGCCGGTCTAGTGCCTAATGTGTGTCATGCATCCACTAGAAAACACTTGCAAACACTTGCAACCATTTGCAAACATCAACCATAACATGTTACAATCACATGTTTACATTCATATGGTTCTACCTAAGGTTCTCAAGATAAGATCGAGAAGATAACAAGACAAACGTAGGTAGTAGAAGCATGTACGAAAAGTTTTTCAAGTTTATAGGAAAAAGAGATTGAGAATGTACCCTAAAAAAGAAATGGGTAAAGCGCGCGTATCTTCTCTTCGGTTTCCTAAGTTGCGTCTTCTTGGGCTTTACTCCACTGAACTTTAACTAGCTTGACTTCTCGATTCCTTAGCTTCTTGATCCTCATTCCTAAGATACGAATCGGATCTCGCCTCAATGTTGCTTCTTTTTCCACTTCTATGTCTTCAAGGATACTTGGCTCAACCACTTCGGCTGATTCATGTAAGCACTTTCAGAGATGCGAGACATGAAAGACATTGTGTACTCCGGCCAGCCTCTCGGGTAATTCTACCTTGTAGGCCATCCGCCCAACCCTCTAAGTGATAGGGAACGGTCCTACGAACCTTGGTGCTAGCTTTCCAACCGTTCCAAAACGAAATACATTGCGTAAAGGAGAAACTTTTATAAAGACCATATCTCCGACTTCGAACTCTAGGTCCGTCCTTCTCTTGTCCGCATAAGATTTCTGTCTATCTTGGACCGTTTTCATCCGTCTTCATATCAACTCAACCTTCTCAGAAGTGTCCCTTATCATGTCGGGCCCAAGTATAAGCCTGTCTGTCGTCTCCCACCAACAAGTTGGCGACTTGCACGGTCTTCCATACAGGGATTTGAACGGTGCCATTCCGATGCTAGCTTGGTAACTGTTATTATATGCAAACTCCACGAGAGGAAGATGGTCTTCCAAGGTACCACCAAAGTCAAGAATGTATAGTCTTAAAAGATCCTCTAGTACCCTATTTACCCTTTCGGTTTGTCCATTCGTCTACGGTTGATAGGCCGTGCTTAAACTCAGTCGTGTACCCATGGCTTCTTGCAGACTATTCCAAAACTGGCTAGTGAAAATCGGGTCACGATCACTAACTATACTAGAAGGAACCCCATGCAACCGTACTATCTCTCGAAGGTAAATAGACGCTAGCCCTGATGCGGTCCTCTTGCTTTTCACCAGAATGAAGTGAGCACTTTTTGTGAGTCTATCAACTATGACCTATATGCTAGTATTTCCCTTCCTTGACCTAGGCAGTCCATCCACGAAATCCATCGAGATACTCTTCCATCCCCATTGTGGAACCTCCAAAGGATGTAATATCCCACCAGGCTTCTTCGACTCGGCCTTTACTTGTTGGCACACCATGTCGAAACGAACTCTACCACGTCCTTTTTCATTCCAGCCCAAAAGAAAATGTGTTTCATATCTCTGTTCATCTTATCCCCTCCAAGATGTATGGTCATCTTCGAGTGATGCGCCTCCTCGAGAACTTTCCTTACTAAGTCTCCCACTTGTGGGATGCATAGCCTCCCATCACGCCTTAGCCATCCCTTGTCATCTATGGCATACCTACCGAGGTGACTTGACGTCTCACCACTAATCAGCTTGTCCATGATTTCGACTATCTGTGGGTCTTTCTTCTGTAAAGTCCCTACTTGATCTAGAAGTGTAGGTCTTAACTCAAGAGATGCTAACGTAGCAGTCAATGACTCAACAGCAGGTGTAAAATCAAAGGTTGCTATAAACTCAAGGCTTTTCCTTTCAACAAACAAGGGGCCCAAAGTCAACCTTTTTCTACTTAGCGCGTCCGCCACCACGTTAACCTTGCCAGGGGTATAAGCTATATCAAAGTCATATGATGCGAAGAATTCCATCCACCGCTGTTGTCTCAGATTCAAATCTTTCTGTGAGAAGAGGTACTTGAGCAATTTGTGGTCGGTATACAGCTCGAACCTCTCCCCTAGAAGATAATGGTGCCAAGATTTAAGTGCAAAAACGATCGCGGCCAACTCCAAGTCATGCGTGGGATAGTTTTTCTCATGAACTTTAAGTTGCCTGCCCCCGTAGCATATTACTCTTCCTTCTTGCATTAGGACAGCGCCTAATCCTATGCCGCACGCATCTGTGTACACCGTAAACACCTTGCCTCCGTCAGGTGATGCCAAAACTGGAGCTTTGGTGAGGGCTCTTTTGAGTCTCTGAAAAGCAGGGTCACACTCTATGTCCCATGCAAAAGCTAGGTTCTTCTTTGTTAACTTAGTAAGAGGGGCTGAAATCTTAGCGAAGTCCTTAATGAACTTCCTGTAGTAGCCCGCCAAACCGAGAAAGCTCCTCACCTCCGTTGCATTCTTAGGAATTTTCCAGTCTTGTACCGCAACTACCTTTGCGGGATCCACGGCTATGCCTTGCTTAGAAACTACATGTCCATGAAACCGAACTCCCTTCCTCCAAAAATGGCATTTGGAGAACTTAGCCTTTAACTGGTGTGCTCTAAGTGTTTCCATGACTTCCTTGAGATGTCTAGCATGCTCTTCTTCATCTTTTGAGAAGATCAAGATATCATCCACGAAAACTACCACAAACTTGTTAAGGAACTCCCGAAACACCCAACTCATCAAATCTACAAAGTACGCGGGTGCATTCGTTAACCCAAACGGCATGACGAGCCATTCGAAGAAGCCATCTGGAGTCCTAAACGCAGTTTTGTCAATGCTATCCTCAGCCACTCTAAGCTGATGGAATCCTGTGGCTAGATCGAGTTGAGAGAAAACAGATGCTCCCACAAGCTGGTCAAACAAATCGTCGATTCTTGGTAGTGGGTGCCTATTCTTCTTTGTCAGCCTATTTAACTCATGATAATCTACGCATAGACGAAGCGATCCATCCGCCTTAGTAGCAAATACCACCGGAGCACCCCATTCAGAAATGATTCGCCTTATGAAATTTTTCTCAAGCAACTCCTTAACTTGTTTACTGAGCTCTCTTCTTTCTCGCGGGGCCATGTGCCTAACGGGCAATGAAACTGGCTTGGCATTATCAACAAGATAAATTCTAAAGTCTATCTCGCGTTTAGGAGGTAACCCCCTCACCTCATCAAAGACATCTGGATATTCTCGGACCACTCTTACAGATTGCAAATTATCGACGGACGAGTCAAGAGATTCAAGATAACACAATATGACTGGACCCTTAGGGTTACAAGAAATTTCAAGGGTATCACCGAGGCGAGTCATGAGCCTCACTACCCTTCGTTCAGAATCAAGAATGGCTCCATAATTGGACAGCCAATCCATACCTCGGATCAAACCATATCCCATAAATCCGAGAACGTAAGCATTACACGTGAATTCTACGCTTAAGATAGAGATCCTCAAATCCTCACACATCATAGATAGATAGGCGGAGCCCCCAATTGGATTTGAAACTATAACGGGATCCTCAACCAGACTAGTACTTAGGTGCATATTTTCAACAATATAAGAAGAAATAAAAGTATGCGACGCGCCAGAGTCAAATAAGGTTCGAACAGGAAAGTCAGAAATGTAAACAAGGCTTTCTACAGAAATATTACTACCTCGGTCAAGAGTTGGAGTGGTTTTGAGAGCATGCAACTGCCCTCCAGAAGGTCCTGCTCGCTGGGTCTGCCCTTGTCCTTGCTTCTTAGGGCAATCCTTGCTGATGTGTCCAGTATCTCCACAATGAAAGCATTCACCCAACTTTCTCTTCTTCTTTCTGTAGTCTTTAGATAGATGTCCCGTAATACCACAAAAGTTACACTTCCTCGTCTCATGTGGTTTGTTGTTGCTCGTGTTATTCTTGTTATTCTTGTTGCCTCCCTTCTTGAAGTCAACTTTCTTATTCTAAGTCTCATTAGGCTTAACCTCCTTCTTGCTATTCTTGTCTTCCTCACAAGGTAGAGCCATATCCACCAAGCTTTCAAAGGTCGCCCCCATGGGTATATGAGTTATGACCAAACTGTGTAGTGGCTCGTTCAATCCTCGAGCAAAGCGTACAGCCTTTTTCTGGGCCGTGTTGACCAAGTCCAAACCGAACCAAGCAAGCTGATTAAACTTATTCACGTACTCCTTAACAGACATGTCCACTTGCTTGAGTGCTAGGAATCTTTCCATCTGAAGGTTCTCTTCTGCTGACGATAAGAATTTAAGCCCAAACCTCTCTCTAAAGTCTGCCCAAGTCTCAACTAGCCTGGTAGCGTTGGTGACTTCCCACCAAAATGTAGCTTCCTCTTTCAACAACCATGCTGCCAACTGAACTTTCCTATGGTCCTCCACATCAAAGATAATAAACAAGTCTTCCGTCTCCTTTAGCCAGTTTCGTGCCTCAACAAAGGTTTCAGTTCCAACGAAGTTCTTGCCGCCCATTGCTTTAAAGTCTTTGCATATTTTGGCAAAGGTGGTACCAGGAGGAGGAGGGACCGCGACCACTGGAGGAGCAGGAGGGATGTCTACCAAGCCTGCGCCGTTGGCCATGGCTTCTAAGTACCTTCGGAACCATCCAGGTATGGGTATTCCCTCAGGAAGGTTAAGATCAGACATGCTGAAAAAGAAAAAGATTCAAACGAGGAAACAAAGGAAAGTGCTAATGGCTTTTGGGGAATAGCCTTTTTAAACATAAAACTTTTCTTGAAAAATGCTTCTTTATAAATGGTTTTGAAAATAGTTTCAGAAGGTTTTTAAAACTTTTGCCCAGCCTGGTAACCTTCTGCTCTGATACCAAGTTTAACACCCCACCTCCACTAGGGTCACTCACAAATGGAATGCACTAGTTTTGGTGGAGTATTATCTAGGTAAACGTACACAGAGATATCACAAGGCAGAACATAAATAAAGCAGCAGTAGAAATTAAAAACCAAATTTTTATTTCTTTCAAGAAAAGAGTCAAAACCTCATATATCCAAGGTACAAATTATTCCATTACATCGAGTTCCAAATAAAGAAGCATAAACTTAAGATAGCAAAAGTAAATTATTCCCCATAAATAGCAGAAGTGCAGCCATAGCATAGCTTAAGACCAAACCGTACATGAGCTGACAGAAAGCAAGCTAAATCCAAGCTAAGAGCTAGTGTTTCCTCCCTGAGAACCTGGGGGGAAATGAAAGAAAAAGAGGCCGAAGAAAAAGGGTCAGTCATAAGACTGGTAAGCCCTAGTGACTTTCAGTATAAAAACTAGTAAAGGTAACATGACATGTGAAAACTGGAATTAAACATAAGGATGATAAAAGGACTGATAAGATAATTAAGATAACAAGATAAGTCAAGTCTAGCATCGCATATTCAAGGTTCGCTGCACCAACTGTACTAGTATTCTAACCCATGTCAAGTATTAATCATGAAATGATCCCTTGGCCCAATATAATGAAGTGACCCATTACGGGGTCCCACGGTACGATCTATTAATCAATCGACTCCCTACAAGTTCTGGCTCGTCATGTGTCTGTGTCATATGGCCCTATCCTGAAATGTAGTCACCTGTGCTAGGTCCACCATAGGGTGTATCAAGCCCTATGGTGCCAACCACTGACACGAATCAAGCACGCACAGTGTAAACCTACTGGTGCCCAATGCCTGCTTTTACAACTCCGGACTACGTGCACGACCATAGTCCGCCTGAACCTACAATGGCGCACCTACTCAGTCGTCGTTCTGGTCGCTTACAACCAGCCCAATAATCGTGCCTCACCCTGCCTAGTCCTAGGGTATCGTGATACATCTAAGTGGTTTACTATTGAAAAGGACCGCGTAACTAGGGTTTCTAATGGGTTAAGTGTTGTCATTCAAATTCGTGACTTAACCCTATCCAGATCATGTATCAAGTTGGTTAAGTGTGTTCAAGCGGTTCATGACTTAACGCTATCAAACCATCATGTCAAGTTGGTCAAGTATATTCAAGTGGTTCATGACTTAACCCTATCATGTGGCATTAATTCATTAATGCACCCCAACCTCTCACATTAGACTAATTGTTGTGGTCGCTGGATTTGCCGGGCGGTTCCGGGCAGATTTACACCACAACATAGTCTAACCTCGGGTTTTACGTGCGATATGACCAACTACCCACATTGGATCCTATTGTTTGCAGTCACTGGATTCGTTGGCCGGTTTCGGGCAGATTTACACTGCAAACTCAACCCAACCTCGAGTTGGCCATTTTCAAGTTTATCTAAGTGTCATGCCCATGTTCAAGTTTTCATGTCAAAATTCATGTCGAATTTTCATGTCAGGTTTCATGTAAATTCCATGTCAAGTTCTTGTCCATATACAGGTTCAAGTTATAATAACGTTCATGTTCAAAGCCAATTCATGTTTTACCTAATCTACCCAAGTTGTATTCCCATCGCACATAAACTCGAATCGATACAAATAAATCCAATTAGGGAATAACATAAAAAGGAATGGGTATAAGTTGGCAAAAGTGATTACTAGCATAGCATGGTATGACTTGAGATAAATGATTATAACATTACTAGCATATGGAATATCGGCCTCAAACATAAAGATTCCAAATCTAGCAAAATAAGGTACTAGTCAAGATAACAGTTGACATAAGGTGATAGTATAGTCATGGTAACGGTTGACATAAGATGATAGTCATAAACTTGTGACTAATAGTAGATTCAACATTGTAGGCATGATAATATGAGGGTTTTTTCTTTTTGATTTACAACATGAATAGGCCCCAAATCAATGTCATTGTAATATGCCCAAAAGTCAAGATCCAAGATGAACAAGAATGGATGTAAAACAGTCATCATACACAGGACCAATTTCAATTTACAACAAATTCATATTACATTTACAGTTTAAATCTAAAAGTAACTGGGGCTTACAGATCGTGGTTCGAGAATTAGAAAAAGAAAGTCGATGTTGAATCTTTATATGCTTAGTCAAGTCCTAACAGATATCCCCAAACCAGCAATTCTCTTAACGTAGTTTCGACGTAGAAGAAGTAGTCCCTTTCTCTAACCTTTCAACCAGAATTAGAGCAGCATAAGGTCAGAGAGAATTTTGTGTAGAGAGACTAGTGTTAGGGGTTGTTTATATAGGGTCAGGTCAACGAATGTAGACAGAAACGGGGCCAGAAACATCAAAGTGAATCCAGCTTCAAAAGTGGCATTGGCCACCAGGTCGACCCCCAGGTCGACACCCAGGTCGACACTATGGTCGACCTGGTCCTAGGCAGGTCGACTCTATGGTCGACCCCCAGGTCAACCTGGTCCTGGGCGGGAAATTTCCCGCCCAGTCTGTTCTGTGGTTTGAATTCGAAATTTGAATTCGAATTCTGAGCTGTTTTGAACTTGAAATTTTCTAAAAACTTCGAAAGGTCATAACTTGGTCATACGGACTCCGATTTTCGAAAACTCGGACTCGATTCCTAGTAGAATTTTGAGACGAACGCAATGGCGTAACCCGTTGCCCTTGATTCTTATTTTAAAAATTAATTCTGCCTTGATTTATAGTTATAACACGTTATCCAAATACGGGTTGTTACAACTGTTATTCCTATAACAGTTATAAACACCTGTTTCCAGATATCACATAGTACACAGCGGAAATATGATAGTATATAGCTAACTGGTAAAGACTCTTGCTTCCAGCTATTCCAAGCGAATCTGAAAAATCCCGACTACTTGACTGCCCGTACAAATTTGGGCATCCAAGAGTTTAGGGAAAACAAAAATAAAATAAACTCTGGGTTAGTCATGGGACTGGTGTGAGTAAAATCCAACCATTTATTTAACTTTCAAAATCCTTTCGAAAGAAATGATAATCGTAAGACCGATCCACACACATAAACATGGATGGTTTTTACCTTACGATAACCCAAAATATCTTTGATATCAAATCCAGTGATATTATAATAATGTAACGACCCGCATTCTACGCATCAAGGGATCGTAGAATATTTATTTCTTTCTTATGCGAAGTCGTATAGCCATGTGACTTTGGGAGACGACTATTGGGATCATTTCCCTTGTTCATGATTTTTGTCGATTTTTAAATGACTGTTTTGCCCCCAAACTGATCTTGTTTCGTCCATAACTTTTGATTGGTAAGGTGTTTTGACCTGAAATCACTTTCATTAGATTCGGATGATGGTTTACCTTTCCGTAGAGTGGTCACATTAGCCAAACGGACTCACCATTTGGGAGATATGGCTGAAACAATGTTTAGAAGGTGAAAACCAGCTTAATCGGGCTTAATTGGGTAATTAACAGCTAGGCCCAGTGAGGGATTTTGGGATCTGGGGTATTTAAGGGCTGTTAGGGTTAGGAATTTCGGTTTTTAGTCAATTTCCAACCGCCACATACATCATAGAAACCCTAACAATGGCCTCCAACATCTAGAATCGTCTCCAATCACCGTTTAATCAAGGATTAGACTTAACAACACCAAATCAAGGAAGATCTTCACCAAATCAGTATTAGAGCTGCTGTTAGACATCAGTATTCGCCCAAATCAGAGGAGTTTCAGTTCTGAAAGTTTTATTTGTGGCAAAGGTGAGTGATTAGTATTGTTTTTCACTAATTATGGCTAATTAGGGTAATTATCATTAATTAGCGAAATTATGTGTTGTAAAAATCTAGAAAAATTTGTAGAAATTCTTAAATATTATTTTAGGTCTCTGTTATAAATTTGGGTTAATTTGGATAATTTTTGCTAGTTCTATCATTAGTTATGCCTAAACATGATTAAGGGGAAAATATGGGTTTTTGGTATGTTTGATCCGTTTAAACTTGTCAGATTGTTATTTTTGTGTTTATGGTTGATTATACATGTTTCTATGACTGTTTGAAATGATTTATGATTGTTTAGAAAAAGTTAGATTGGTCGAAAATGTCGTCGTATGGCGTAAATAGCTCGTTGGAAGAGTTGTAGGAATTTGGACCGGATCGGATCGCCCCCACACCCCAATCATGGGGAATGACTACGATCCGCACATCGCGACCGTGAGGAAAGACCACGATCTGCACACTGCGACCGTGAGGGAAGATCATGATCCGCACACCTCGACCGTGTGGAAGATGACGAATCCTCACACCACGACTGTGAGGAAAATGGCGAACCCTAGGAAGGCGATCGTGAGGAAGAGGACCACGAGCTGATGCAGAAGAGGACTATGAGCCATCCATGGACCACGACCTGAATAGGAGACCCATGAGTTGCGCATGACCAGGAACCGCGAAACGCTGGCGAATCACGAACCGTGTACATCTGAACTAAAATATGGACATGAATGGAAGCTTGGAGCTACGAACCGAATGGAGATCGAACCGAGATGATGATGACTAAAACCCAAGATGCAAAGGTAGTTCAATAGAGAAGTTAGAAATCAGGATCCAGATGGGAACCAATGAGTTTTCTTCATGATTGGGCTTTGCTGCGGGACATGTGCAAAGGGGTTATCGATATCCATAATTTTGGTTCACCACTAAGAGATGGATTAAGGGCTTGTAGTGATAGTTATACGGGGTTGGACTCCATCATGGCCCGAAGGATTAGGGGAACAGAGTAATAGGTATCATATGCTTTACGCACTGATTGAGAGATGTGAGGATGGTTGTTATGCTTGATTTCTTTGTTATCACTATGACATGCACACCCCATCCCCCGTTACTTTACACCCTATGCTAGTGTTACCTTAGTGTATTGTATTGTATGTTGTGCTGGCTCTTTGGTTGTAGGTTCAGGTATGATTGGATTATATCTGTTATTGTTCTGTTTTGTTGCTTATCGCTCATACCAGACTTTTTTTCTGACCCAGAGTTTTATATCTCTTCTTATTACTCTGGGTGCTCCTAAACGAGTAGACTAGAGACATGTTAGGTGGTATACACGAGTAGTTGATCCGTAGACGAGTAGGTGGCTCCTACGTAATATTACATATATTCTCCCTGTGTTGTTGCCGGTCACTGCTTGGGCATTAGTAGTGTACCTTCCCTTTCTTTTTCTTTAGAGACAGTGAATTTGAAATTGTAATAATGATGTTGGATCATAAGCTGTATTTTGGATTCCGCTGCTATGATGGTTTAGTTTTCAGCCTATGCACTGTCTCGCCTGTTTTATGTCAAAGTTATGTTATTATTATATTTTATTCCATGCGCTGTGAGACATTCTACAGGTTCTTTGTTAGTTCACTGTAAAGTTTCCTTCCTTTTCATTTCTTTGGCGACCGTCCCGTGCTAGTCGGGCATTGGCACGGCTCACTTTCATGGGAAATGTCGGCTGGTGCGAGGCGGGCCGTCACATTTGGTATCAGAGCTCTAGGTTGCGTAGTTAACCTAGGGAAAGACACCAGGGAGAGATAATATGTATATGAGAGCACGCATTTGTGATTATTTTGATTTTCAAAAGCATATATATTAGTATAGCTAAGGATGAAGTCGCACTACACTGACACCACAAAGAGGATGGTTAATCGTTTCTCTTTACAGATTGAACGATGAGCCGATATACGAGGGGTGCTGGTAGAGGAGCCAACAATGGGAATGCTCCCAACATGAGGGCTATGTTTACTGACTTCATGAGAGAGATGCTTAAAAATGTGCAAGGAGCAGTTCCCAATGCTGCAAATTGTGGTGGTGCAGCGGTGCAGGCGCCTAGGGCCGATTTCACCAAGCTATGCAAGGATTACACTAGTCTTGGTGGAAAGTCGTTCCATGGAACGGAATCGGCCATGGATGTTCAGGATTGGTTGGATAGCTGTGAGTGTATCTTCGAAGACTTAGGTATTGAGGATGCGATGAAGAGAAAGCTAGTGTCCTGTGAGCTGCAAGGACGGGCAATGAATTGGTGGAACGCTATTAAGGCAGCTACTCCAGAGGTTACATGGGATCAGTTTAAGGCCCGATTCGGTAAAAAAATTATCTCAGCTGTTCAGAAGTCAGAGTTGTTTAGGAAATTTCTGGAGGTTAAGCAGAATGGTAGAGCTGTCTCGGAGCATATTGCTGAGTTCAATACTTTATCAAAGTATGGATTATCCCTCATTGACACTCCCGCAAAGAAGAATGAGAAGTTTATAACAGGATTGGATCAGTACTTGGGGGAAAGGCTTATTAACCACATCGATGAGACATTTGAATCGATTGTGGGGAAAGCTTTTAGATCAGAGAGCCAATACCCCAAGTCAAAGACTGAGGTTGCATCTGTGGAAGTGCCAAAGCCGCAAGTAAGCAGTGGAGGCAAGAATGGTACTCAAAATAAGAGAAAGCAGAATCAGACCAAGGATGGCCAGAAGAAAAGGAATAAGAAATATGTTGAGTGCTTCAGTTGTGGTAAGAAGGGCCACTATGCCAAAGAATGTCAGACCAAGCCAGCGGATAGGAAGTGCTTCAACTGTGGCCAAGTGGGACATCATAAGGACAAGTGTCCGCAACCCCCTAAGGAAAAGCAGATTGTGAAAGCATATGCTATCAATGTTGTTACTTCTTCGTCGAATGCCCCAACTGCGGTGGAGAAGGGGAAGAATGTCGTTATTCAAGGTATGCTTTCTGTTTATGATGTTCCTGTTTGAGTATTGTTTGATACTGGAGCTTCCCGTTCCTTCATATCTAGTGACCTAGTAGATAGGTTGGGATTGGAACCCGAGATAGTCGGTAGACCTTTAGCGGTGACGAACCCGATTGGTGGTTCGACTGGTCTTGGTATGATTTGTTGTAATTTGGTCTTATCGAGTCATGGATGTATGTTTGCTTTGTTTAGGCTTTACTGGGTTTAGCATTATTTTGGGGAGTCGGTCTACTCCAAAGGTATAGGTTGGTATTAGGTACCTACCTAGTGATGGCGATAGTAACCGGAGTTAAGGAAGCTGAGAGGTTATTGTTGTAATAAGTTCTAGTTGTCTCTGGGAGGCAAATGAGTGCCCCAGTGCTGGGTTGTTTTGCTAGTATCACTTCATGTGGATCGTCTGAATTTGGAGGAGATATTCCTTGGGTGCTTGTCTGATATTGGTTTAGGCCTTTGGGGCTTGTTCTTGGGAATGTCGAGTTCGATTAGGATGGTTCGCGTGAGAGATAAATAGTTGTTGTGATTTTTCATTGGATGATATCTTGGTTTATTTGAGGAGTGATGGGCAGCCGTGACATGATAAGACTATTCGACGGTATGGACTGCCCCGAGTTAGACTCGATAGGGTTATGAGATGACTCGACTGGGACTCGAGAAAGATGTAAAGTAATGGATTGTTTAGGACCCTATGTTGATGTACTCTTTGGATAGTAGAACTTTGAAGGAATAGGATGTGTCCGTTGATCATGGAAGATGCAATGAAGATTAGGACGATTCAAGTTGGACTTGAACTCGTAAAAGAAAATGGATGTTCATTGATCTTGGAGATGCAATGAATAGGGAGACGACTCAAGTTGGACTAGAGTTTGTCGGTAATGGAAACTCAAGACTGGGTCTGCGTTATTGATTGACTCAAGTTAGACTCGAGAAGGCTGCAAGGAATTGGATTTGGCTCGAGTTGGACTCGAGAGGGCAGCAAGATAATGGATAGACTTGGGTTGGACTCAAGTATTTTAAGCGGACTTAAAGCAGGGGTATCTGGGGACGCCCGTTACCTTGGATCTGTTGGGCGTGATCTAGTTATCCTTGGAGGATAAACGTGCGTTGGACGTACGGTAGTTCATTTGGAGGCTGGGCTTCCATTAGTTATTGATGTTGGTTGGACCAAACATACAGGTATCGACGTATTCATGGCTTTAGCAGGTGATAGATAGAACTTGTTTGATGGATGCTATGTTTGTCTCTATTTTTCTTCTATTGGTAGACTATCACCTGCGGGGTTCTAGCGATAGGGCAGAGTGATCGTAGCAAGGCTATGAGCCAGTGCAGTGAAGTTGTTATGACTTCATGGGGCAGAGTGGATATAGAAAATGATTTAGGTGTGGTAACAGTTGCATTGAGTAGAAGACATGCCAGTTTAGGGGTTATGTTTCTGGGATGAAAGCCATTAGAGTATATCGCGAGATATAATTTCAGATCTCAGTATGTATTGGATCCAGAAATGTTAGCAAGTTTGACGATTAGATCGATTTTGATTGAGTGGATTAGTTCCAGTCAGAGGAACGACCCTAACCTATTGGAAACCACCTCTAAGGTAAAGAAGGATATCAATGGCGAGAGATTGATCAAGTAAGGACTTGATCGATGAGGATGGCTTCAAAAGAATGAAAGGCTGGTTGTATACAATGTAAAAGGTTTGAGTGATGGAGAGAGACGTTGGGAAGTTATCTCCAAGTGCATGGATTGCCAGTTAGTTAAAGCTGAGCAAAGGAAGCTTAGTGGTTTGTCACAACCGTTGAAACAAGTCTCAATGGATTTTATTGATGGTTTACTAAGGATTAGATCAGGTTGTGGTGGTATTTGGGTGAATCGTGTATTATAGGATCTTTCGAGGATTTGTATATTGGATTTTGGAGGGTCATAGGATGACCATTTGCATTTGGTTGAGTTTGCATATAACAACAACTATTAGTCCAGTATTGGTATGGTTCCATTTGAAGCTTTGTATGGAAGACGGTGCAACTCACCATCATGTTGGTTGGAGACTGGTGATAAGTTTACACTCGGACCAGATATGATAAGAGAAACTGCAGATAAGATCAAGATTATCCAACAACGAATGAAGGCCGCTCAAGATTTTTTATTCCATTCCCGGTTCTCGAACGAGTTGGAAATTCGGCATATAAGGTTGAGTTACCAGACAAGATGGCGGGAGTTCACAACGTATTTCATGTTTCCCAGTTAAGGAAGTTTGTGCATGACCCTAGTGTGGCTATTTCTCCAGAACAGTTTGATGATGTCGAGGTTGAACCCAAGGCGGTTGGGAACCGCAAGCCTATGTGTATTGTTGGGAATGATACGAAGCAGCTTCGAAGGAAGGTGGTGAAACTAGTCAAAGTTCAGTGGGTTGATGATGAGAAAGGATGTACTTGGGAAACAGAGGAGGACCTAAGGAGGAAGTATCCAGAACTTTTTTCCTGGTAAGGTTTTATATCGATATAGTACTCCCTTGTTAGTAAAACCGCATGCTAGGATAGGTTGGTTGTGTTGTCTTGTATGCTTTATTGTTTTGTTAATGATTGGTAGGCATGCGGGATCTTTTGTATGTTTTGGTTAAGGAATTTCGGGGACGAAATTTCTTAAGGGGGGAAGAATGTAACAACCCGCATTCTACGCATCAAGGGATCGTAGAATATTTATTTCTTTCTCATGCGAAGTTGTATAGCCATGTGACTTTGGGAGACGACTATTGGGGTCATTTCCCATGTTCATGATTTTTGTCGATTTTTAAATGACCGTTTTGCCCCTAGCTGATCTTGTTTCGTCCATAACTTTTGATTGGTAAGGAGTTTTGACCTGAAATCACTTCCATTAGATCCGGATGATGGTTTACCTTTCCTTAGAGTGGTCACATTAGCCAAACGGACTAACCTTTTGGGAGATATGGCTAAAACAATGTTTAGAAGGTGAAAAACAGGTTAATCGGGCTTAATTGGGTAATTAACAGCTAGGCCCAGTGGGGGATTTCGGGATTTGGGGTATTTAAGGGCTGTTAGGATTAGGAATTTCCGTTTTTAGTCACTTTCCAGTCGCCACATATATCATAGAAACCCTAACAATGGCCTCCAACATCTAGAATCGTCTCTAATCACCGTTTATCAAGGATTAGGCTTAGCAACACCAAATCAAGGAAGATCTTCACCAAATCAGTATTAGAGCTGCTGTTAGACATCAGTATTCTCCCACATGAGAGGAGTTTCAGTTCTGAAAGTTTTATTTGTGGCAAAGGTGAGTGATTAGCTTTGTTTTTCACTAATTATGGCTAATTAGGGTAATTAGCGTTAATTAGCAAACTTATGAGTCGTAAAAATCTGGAAAAATTTGTAAAAACTCTTAAATATTATTTTAGGTCTCTATTAGAAATTTGGGTTAATTTGGATAATTTTTGTTAGTCCTATCATTGGTTATGCCTAAACATGATTAAGGGGAAAATAGGGGTTTTTGGTATGTTTGATCCGTTTAAACTTGTCATATTGTTATTTTTGTGTTTATGGTTGATTATACATGTTGTTATGACTGTTTGAAATGATTTATGATTGTTTAGAAAAAGTTAGATTGGTTGAAAACGCCGTCATATGGCGTAAATGGCTCGCTGGAAGAGTTGCAGGAATTTGGACCGGATCAGATCGCCCCCACACCCCGATCGTGGGGAATGACCACGATCCGCACACCGCGACCATGAGGAAAGACCACGATCCGCACACCGCGACCGTGAGGGAAGATCACAATCCGCACACCTCAACCGTGCGGAAGATGACGAATCCTCACACCACGACTGTGAGGAATATGGCGAACCCTAGGAGGGCGATCGTGAGGAAGAGGACCACGAGCTGATGCAGAAGAGGACCACGAGCCGTCCATAGATCACGACCTGAATAAGAGACCCATGAGTTGCGCATGACCAGGAACCGCGAACCGCTAGCGAATCATGAACCGTGCACATCTGAACTGAAGTATGGACATGAATGGAAGCTTGGAGCTACGAACCGAATGGAGATCAAACCGAGATGATGATGACTAAAACCCGAGATGCAAAGGTAGTTCAATTGTGAAGTTAGAACTCAGGATCCAGATGGGAACCAACGAGTTAACTTCATGATTAGGCTTTGCTGCGGGACGTGTGCAAAGGGGTTATCGATATCCATAATTTTGGTTCACCACTAAGTGATGGAATAGGGGCTTGTAGTGATAGTTATACGGGGTTGGACTCCATCATGGCCCGAAGGATTAGGTGAACAGAGTAATGGATATCGTATGTTTACGCACTTGAGTTTCAAATTCGATTTCGGATATGAATCCACAAAACCAATTTATTTATCCAACGCCAGTTTTGATTCAAACTCGATTAGCTATTTATTCTTCAAATTAGTTAAATCTATGTAATAACTAAAAAATCGGATTTTTTGTTTCAAAAATCATTTCATTTACTTCACTAGAGTTCATATTTATTTTTTATCTCCAGTCTGGATTTTTCTAATGGCAATTCGGATTTTATTTCTTTAAAACCCTTTTATTTATTTAAATAAACCGTTAAGGTTTTTAAATGATTTTGGCGCTGCTTTTCTGAAAATTTGATTTTGACATAACTCAGAATCTATCAGATGAAATCCATATTTTTCTCTTCCAATAGAAAACTATTATCAAACCGGTCCCGACGATTCTTGTTTCAAAGAATTCCGACTTAAATTGAGTTCTATATACTCAAATGAAGTTCGAAATACCAATTCACGAACTACCGCGCTGCGGCAAGTTCGTTTTAATTATATTTATACATAAAAACTTTTAAACTTCATTTAAAATAAATTCAACTCCATTCTAGTATATTTTTAATATATATATCAAATCAAATTTTCCAATTCAACGTAATATTTCCGATTTTCTAAAATTGTCGATTTTTCCTAACTCGGAAATAAATTTATTTATGCTTCGATCTTCTATATTAAATACCAATTCCTTTGACAAGTTATAAATCCTTTGGATTTATTTCTATTTTATTTAAAAATCCGCATTCTGAAATATATTTCGTCGTTCCCATTTCGAAATGATTTCAACTGTCTATTTTCAAGTTCTATGTTCAATTTCTATTTGAATTTTCTATATTCATATTCCATTTGAATTTTCTGTATTCAAATTCCATTTGAATTTACTGTATTCAAATTCCATTTGAATTTACTGTATTCAAATTCCATTTGAATTTACTATATTCAAATTCCATTTGAATTTACCATATTAAAATTCCATTTTTAAATTCAAATTTGAATTTAAATAATCAAATTATCTCTTGAAAATTAATTCATTATATTTATAAACACTATTTTATAAATTTCCTTGTTTATCTTTAAACAAGTCTATTTCGAAATCTATTTAAAACCAAAATCTTATTTTGGAAATTTCTATATATAATAACTTATATATATATCACCCAATTTATTTTCATATTCAATTTAACTTCTATTCAAATAAATTCGAATTAATCGAATTCAAATCATAAATCCTTACGGATTTATTTTAGTACAATTTATATTCTGAACATCAGAATAAATTCCATCGTTTATTTCTTTAAAAATGATTTCCCCATTTCTATTTTTAATTTCACATTTGAATTTAAATATTCAAATTATCAAATGATAATTTTTCCACTTTATTTATAAACACTGTTTATAAATTCATTTCAATCTCCTGATTATCCAATGAAAATCATCCTATTTTATTTATAAATATCGTTTATAAATTTACTTCAATTTCCTGCATTGTTAAATTCATAAACATTGTTTATAAATTTTCAATACTTGTTTTATTTTCTCAAAACAAGTTAATATCTTTATAGCTCATTTGAAATTCAAATTCTATTTTTAAAAATAGAATTCCTCTTTTAAATCTCAAAATATCATTTCCACGATATTTTTATATATTATTATTTTAGGCTCAGTGATATTTCAAACACCCAAAACAACCAATTATAAATGACAGGTTTTCTAACACATCATATAGGATAATATATATGAAAAACAAACAAATAATAATATTTTTGAGGAATCCAGTTGGATCCCTCCAACCTGTTTTCCTGCATCCACAGACGTTAGCTAACATAAATAATACCCATCCTGCTTCAAGGTAGGATATCGCGGTATAGAAGGTCATCCACTATCATAGCGTGGGGCGTATAGGGTCATCCGCTGATGATACTGCGAGCCTCCGCTAATGGTACTGCGGGAATCCAACCAATCACCAATATATATATAATAGCCACAAACACCAATCATAAATAACTAATATATATTTAACATATCCATAATAAAATTCTAGTGCAATTAAACAACCAACAAACAATTATTTTTAACTGATAAAAATAATTCTAAATAAAATGTGAGTGAGATTTACTCACCATGATTTTTCGTTTGTCGAACATACAATATAGTTCAAACCAAGTTTATTTCAAAGTATCCGTCGTTCTGGTCCCAACGTACTTCGTCTTGCTCAAATCTAATATAAAAATAATTTATGATTTTTGTAAGATATTGAATGAATTAATTTAAATAATTCAATCCAATAGTGACCTTACTAAGCTTTTATTACCGTTATTTAAATAAGCTAATTATTGTGATTAGCGAATCCAAATCCTTTCCTTTTCTAATTTCATATTTAAATGGTTAGTTTACAAATTAATTACAACACTAACTAACTAGGTTCATACCATTTAATCGGTTACTAATTTATATAAACTATTTTCTATTTAAATAAATGACCAATTATATCAACTAATCTCTATGCATTAAAATTATTTCACACCAATAAAATACTTATGTTAATTATCTTTCTTTAAATAAATCCATACCTTAATTGTTAAAAAAAATTAAATGAATAAATAAATTTACCTTATCCAAATTATAAACCCTTCTTTCCTTTCATCTCCTCTGATTGAAGATCACCGAACACTACCCTCGAACATCCTATATTCTGCCTCCTTTCTCTATCAGGTTGCTCTTTCCAGCGAAGAACCAACACACCAGAAAAATAGCCGAACACCCTCAGCCCCAACATCATCAAGGAAAAATTCGATCTACCATGCTGTCATGTCAGAGCCTATTGTGAGTCCCTCTACAGTACATAGTGATGCCTACTTGTACAGTTTTACCCCCAAAACCCCTTTAATTGGAATCGTTGATGAACCCTAGACCCAAATTTGAACTCTTCGAGCCACTAAAGGAAGTCGCAGGCTTCCAGGGTTCCATTTGTACGCCAGTATAGCATGAAACATATGGACTCGAAAGCGATTTCCCCCTTTTCGAAGTCGCAGCCTTGACTGTCAACTCACCAGTAACAGTAACGCCTCACCATGCCTCGTCGGACCACCAAGATTTGCAACCAACTCGCAACCCTAGATTTGTCGTTTCCAAACCGTAACCAAATCGTTGGCCAAAAACCCGGCTTTAGATTCGAATCGATCCTTTTTTTCAAATTGGATTTACAGCTGAGGATAAAAGGGACAACATGTTTTTGATTTTTTACTTGAACGGTTTTTGGGAGGAGAGGATTTAGTTGTTTTGATTCGAAGCTTTTCAAATTTGTTTTCTTCCTAGGAATGAAATTAAAGGGAGCAAAAAAAAGAGGCTATCGCGATTATATAGATGAAGATACTTAGGTGTTAAGTAAATAGCATGCGTATAGTACAGTTTTATTTAATGTGATTTGATTTAAAGAGATTTTGTTTCTTTTTAAATTGATTCTGATTTGATTTGATTTAACTGCAATTAGAAATAGAGAGATTTTTTTATCCTTTTCAAAATGATATCGATTTCATTTCGATCCTATCCACTAAAATATCTCAGGGTTCACACACGAACCGCTATTTTAGCGTACGGACTGACATTTCAATATCATTGTGTTACTTTGAACTGAACTGAATATATTTTGATATTTAATTTCAACGTATATATCATACTAAATTAATATAATATAATTTAAATTCACAACTAATCAATTCGCTGGTAATAAATTATTTTTATTATCGTCCATATTCAAACATAATTAGTATTGATCATCTGAATTGTTTCGATTCAGTTTTTTTTAACTTTGATTTCAATATATTTCGTTTTACAATAATTTAATATATTCGACATTAAAACAAAATCTATTTTCAAATCGATAACTAAATATAAAAATTCATTTATATTACCAACTAAATATTTAAACAATATTAAATATTTAAAATAAACTGTTCGAAAAATCCGGGTCATTACACAATGGAACTGACTGGGAGTGGATTGGAGCTCGTTACAATTTATAGTGAAATAAATTGTCATAATCAAATCAATGATAGTTATTCGTTATTTAACGATAACTGTCCAATGTGAGTAAAACTCACCAACTCTATTAGTTTATATTTTTATAACGTATTTTTAGAACTGATAAATGATGATTGATTAGTGTGTGCTGATTGTTTGGTTGAACTGCTTATGTATTGGTTGAAATTATAGATAACGATATATATATAAACTGTAAATCAAATATTGATTCTGTTTATCAGAATATTTCATATTGAAATGAAATTGATGTTAATTGTATTGTTTAACATTTGTGGATGCAGGGAAATAGGTTGGAGGAATCCAACCGGATTCCTCCACATTTATAATACTGTTCTTTTCATATATTGTAATATATGATGTGATATATAATCTGTGTTGATTATGTGTGTTTGGATGATATTGATCATGGTTATATGGTATTTTAGATACCGTAAGAAATACTGGGATGTAGAAAAGGGGATTTTCAAAGTGTATTTTGCAAATGAATTATTAATATAAAATTAATGAATTTTACATATAAAAGGAAAAGGATTTTATAAAAGAAAATAATTATAAAATCAAAGGATAATTATAAAAGGAAATATTTGTAAAACAAATAGAAAAGGGAATATTTGTAAAACATTTACAAATAGAACTAAAAAGGAAGTATCTATAAAACATTTACAAATAGAATAGAAAAGGCAATATTTGTAAAACATTTACAAATAGAAATGAAAAGAAAATATTTGTAAATCATTTACAAATAGATTATAAATGGAAATATTTATTTATGAAATAAATAAAATTATAAAAGAAATATTTATTTAGAAAATAAATAGAATTGAAAAGTAAATATTTATTTAGAAAATAAATAGATTATAAAAAGAAACACTTGAAAAATGAATAGAATTGTATAAAAAGAGAATTTTACACTAGGAAGGTTTAGACCCGTGCTTCGCACACGGGTATAACAGAATATGAATTCAAAGTGAACATTTAAGACAAATCTGTTTTAACAGATAAAGTAAGAAGATTAATTTATAAATAAGGTTTTATAAATTAAATAAAATATTTATCATTTGACAAATAGAATATATAAGTCAGGACTTGTATAGAGAAGTAAGAATCGATTTCAACATCGATATTTGAACTAAATATGGACGAAGAGTGAATTGGATAGGGTTAATCAATTAGAGTTAACCGGTTAGAGTTAACCAGTTAGAGTTAATCAGTTAGAGTTAACCAGTTAGAGTTAATCAGTTAGAGTTAATCGATTAGAGTTAAATCGAACTAGAATTATTCGAAACAAGTTAATCGAATATAGTTCATTCGAAAGAAGTTATCGAATATTAGTTATTCAAAAGGAGTTATCGAATATTAGATATTCGAAAGAAGTTATCGAATACTAGTTATTTGAAAGGAATTATCGAATATTAGTTATTCGAATAGAGTTAAAGGAGTTATCGAATATAGTTTATTCGAATAGAGTTAAAGGAGTTAATCGAATATAGTTTATTCGAATAGAGTTAAAGGAGTAAATCGAATATAGATTATTCGAAACAAGTTAATCAAATATAGTTTATTCAAAAGGAATTAATCGAATATAGTTTATTCGAAAGAAGTAAGTTGATAGGAGTTAATTGATAGAGTTAATCAAATAGAGTTAATAGAATAGGGTTAATCGAATAGAGTTAACCGAATAGTGTTAATGGAATAAAGTTAATCGAACATGGCTATTCGAAGAGAGATTATCGAATATAGTTTATTCGAAGGAAAGTGTTATTGAATAGAGATTTATTCAAAAGAGAGTTACGTAAGGAAGTTTGTTAAAGGTTTAAAAGGTGAACCTTGTCTGTTTCGAAGTTAGAAATGTTGTTCAATTAAGGTCTGAGAGGTAGTTATACCCCAACTTGATTGACTTTGTTTTTAACTAAGCAGTGGTTAAGGTTCAACAGTGGAGATTGGTTAAGTGAATTTAGTTAACGAGTATAATGGGTTGAGTTGGCATGGCGATGTTTGATTTAAACATCTGTTTAAATCCAGTGCAGGAGTTTTGGAAATGTTTTACAAATAAGAATCATAAATGTTATCTAATACAGAAAATAATAAATGGAAATGTTTTCCATTGTTAATAACGTATATTTTCTAAATTTAGAAAATAAGAAATGTTGAATATATGGAAACAGGAATTGGGAAAGGGATAATTGAATGACAAATTAAATTAAAGTGGATCAGTGTTGATTGATGATTTGCTCGGTAAAATTTCCATTTGGAAATACGACCTTTGTTTGTGCACATGTTTTCCTTTGATAGTTAAATCACCGATATTGAAGATTTTGATCATTTTTCATCGTCAATACGGAGAGACCGACTCATTATCTGAAAACCATTCTGTATGGACGTTTGCGTTGCGATCAAATATGATGAAGATAATTGAAGACAGAGTTATGCAAGGGTTGTCCTATTTACAGAATAGTGCCTTCGGTTTGTCCAGTCCCAGGACGACCTGTATGGAAGAATGTCTGATAGAGTATATTTAATGGATCATGTAAGTTGATCTCTTCAAACGTATTTACGTTAGGTGGCGGAGGAATTCGTTTCTCTTAGCTGTATATCCATTGTATTTTTGGGGAAATCAATTTGTGATTTGGCAGGTATGACGATGTTACATTCAAAGTGAATAAATGTGTGATCTGTCAAAGATAAGTGTGGCCTCTAGCCTCACAACCGAGAAATGACAAAAATCGGGCAGGCAGCATGGCTAAGTGGTTGGCTGCCAAGTAGGGTGTATTATCACCTATCTAGATATATTCATTTCATTATATAATCTATTGTCGATGCTGTCCCATTCGGGAAACGGTTGTTGATCCCAACCGTTGGTGATATACATCCAATACACTCAAGCGAAATGAGTGGTCGATCATGTGTGGCCTGGTTGCAAGATGTTCTTGTTGAACCCAGTGTATTCCTCTCTAGAGGTACACCATCGGAAGGTGGTTCCATACCTTGTTATAGTTGGAAATCCATTACCCCATAAGTGCTCGCGGTTTTGATTGTATACTATATATATGGAACGTGAGATGGAAGCGTTCTGCAAGATGATTCTTATATTGTGGTTGATAGACACCATTATAATATCAATGAGTTTTAATATAAAGATTATCATTTCATTCAAAATGATTTGAAAGTTAAATAAAAATGTTTTGGATTTTCATAAGGGAAAAACCCGTTCTATTATACAGTGTGGTCTTATGAGATATCATTTAATTGCTCAAACTGTTTCAAATGGTTTTACTCATACCAGTCCCATGACTGACCCAGAGTTTGTTTTGTTTTGTTTTCCTTAAACTCTTGGGTGCCCAATTTTGTTCGGGCAGTCAAGTAGTCGGGATTTTACAGATATACTTAGAAAGCTGGAGTAGGAGGCTTCAACAGTGTTTATATAGCTATAGTTTACTTCCGCTGTGTTGTAAGTGTTGTACTTTGATAATGATATGTATATTCAAGTACAATCTTTTATTTCAAGGTTATGTTATATTTTATTCATTCTGCTGTGAGATTCGTGTTACTCTGATGTTGTGTGTTCTTCTTCTTCTTCTATTCTAAGTTTCTATCTTATATATCCTCACCCTCTAATTTCTTTCATGGACTATCCAGTGTTTCTGATGCTTGAATAGTCGACATAGTGTTGTATGCCAATATCCAGGATCGCGAAAGCCCCGGGTCATTACACTAGCCGTCATTCTTCAACCTAAATTCAAGAAGAAAATTTGAGAGCCTCAAATCAAATTAGAAGATTTGTTTTGCTGCAACAACAACGATTCAATTATCCTTTCTTAGTCCTAGCAAAGTAAGTTCATGTTATTTTCAGATTTAAATACCTAACAGTAATCTTAACATGTAATAAAATGAATCTAACTCCATGCTTGATAATGAGACAATCTTTTCAGATTTATCCCTATCTTTCTATTGAATCTATGATTTTACATGCCTAAGAAGTTATTATATCGATTCAATCATGACTATCATTGTGGAACATCGGATATATAATCCTTTTAGGTTCGTGATGTTATTCATATCAGATTTATATGTCTATGAGGTTATTTCTATTAGTTTATTTCAGATCTATCTTTGATATACCTAAATTCTAACGGATCTGTAATCCTCTTAGGTCCATAATGTTATATTTGACAGATCTATCATTATCACGCCTGTTTTTATGCCTACTCTCATTTATGTTCCTCCTTTCTTCCCCTTTATTTTATGAACCTAGATTAACCTAGAATCTAGACTAAATCTTGTTATACGTGTGATTGGAAGGCGGGGATATTGGGTAACAATCTATTTGGTAATGGTGGAACAAAATTGTAACTTGTGATTTCGGGCATAGTTGTTATTATTGCGAACTTGGGGTAAATTGAAATATTAAGTCTAGATTGGACGTAAACTGTAAATTGGAATATTAAATCTAGATTGGGCATAACTATTGGTTGGGACGCCAAGCATAACGTATATTGTGATTTTGGGGCATGACTATTATTGCAAATTTGGGAAGATTGGGTGTAACCTATTTTGAGCAATAACTTGTAATTGAATTTGTGGGGCATAACTTGCAATTGGCTTGGTTGGGCATAACTTGAGAATTGGAACATGACTAGTTTTGTGAATTTGGGATAATTAGCATATAAAATCTAGACTTGGACATGTATGGTAAATAGGTAAATAGGATAAAATATGAACATGCCTAACCCGAGGTTAGATTGAGTTGCGGTGTAATCAGCCCAGAACCGCCCGGCACATCCAGCAACTGCAACAACAAGTCTAATGTGAGAGTTTAGCGCATAAAGCCCAAAACCCGAGGTTAGAATGAGTTTGCGGTAGAAGTCTACCAGGAACCACCAGGCGCATCCAGCAACCGCAAACAACAGTTCTAATGTGAGAGGTTAAGGCATTAATGAATGAATTAATGCTAATGAATAGGGTTAAGTTAATAGGAAACACTTAAGCAAATTCAACATGATGAATGAGTAACGTTAAGTTAACCAACATAACATGATGAATGAGTAACGTTAACTTAACCAACATAACATGATGAACGAGTGGGGTTAAGTTAAGGGGAAACACTTAACCAATATAACATGATGAATAAACAGGGTTAAGTTAATAGGAAACACTTAACCAATACAACATAATGAATGGGAAGGGTTAAGTTAATAAGAAACACTTAACCAATATGACATGTTGGGTGGATAGGTTAAGTTAACATGGACAAGAAGACAACTTAACCAATATTACATGAACAAAGTGGAGAGGGTTAAGGCAAGCTTAACCAATAATACATATGGACTTGATAAGGGGAAGGGTTAAGTAAATCTTGGGTAAGTAGGTAATATTAGTATATATAGGTCCACAAACTTAGCCGTTAAATAAACATGCGTGAATCAGTGAGAAGGTTAAGTAACATATGAATAGGCAACACTTAACCAGTACAACATGTTAATTAAGCAAACGGGTGGGGTTAAGTTAAATTGAGAACACTTAACCATTATAACATGTTGATTAGGAAACCCTAGTAACGGGGACCCATTTCAGCAGTCACCCACATAGATGTGTCATGGTACCCTGAGCTAGGTAGGGTGGGGCACGATTACTGGGCTGATTATAAGCGGTCAAAATAGCGGCGGGTGGTGCAGTAGTGTAGGTTCCAACAGAGTATGGGCGTGCACGTGCTCCTTAGTGGAAAAAGCAGGCACTGGGCAGTAGTTGTATACACTGTGCATCTTGAATTGTGTCGGGTTGCCATCATGGGAATTGATACACCCCATGATGGGGCCGGCACAGGTATCTACATACAAGCGGAGCCGAATGACACAAGTAATGAATGCATACAAGCGGGGCCGAATGACACAAGTGATGAATACATAGAAGCAAGGTGGAATGACATAAGTAATGAATACATACAAGCGAGGTCGAATGACACAAGTAATAAATTAATACAAGTAGGGAGCCGATCGGTAGGGTAGTAAGGGTACATCTAACATATACATGGCAATTAGGCAGATAGAGGTGGGATCCTCATAATATATGTACATCTGAAAGGCTACCACAATTGCGGGGATTGGTATCACGTTATCATTTTATACAGATTATTAGTTGGGACACTAGTTAGGTGGTGCAGAGATATAGAAATCAGAATAACAGGGTAGTAGCGAAGCAGAGAAAGAGTAGAAGCGCATTCAGTTTATCTTGCCTTATCATATCTTATGCTAATCTTATCTTGTTATCCCTGTTATCATGGTTTTGTCTTATATTCAGTATATTCATGTCATGTTACTTTTACCTGTTTACATACTGAAAATCACTGGACTTACCAGGCTTTATGTCTGACCCGTTTTATTTTGTCTTCTTTTCTTCCGTTTCTCCTCCCAGGTAGTCAGAGAGGGAATAGCTCAGCTTAGTTTGGACCATTTCTCTTTCCATGCTTGAGGATTCTTTGATGTATTGCTTGGATCCTCTTATCTTTGGCTATGGTTGTGTTTGCACTTTAATTTGGGGACTTATGCTACTTTGTTATGTTTTATGCTTTTTATATACTTGGAAGTTTTTGAATCAAGATAGAAGTTTTATGTAGTACTTTTAAGTATGATTGAGTCAATTGTTGTAAAAGCTTGACTGAACTACGTTGCTTATAAAATGACTTTGTTTTCCGCTACTTTATTTGTCTGTCTTGTAATTTATCTGCATCTTTTACCTATAACACTTCACTGAAGTTAATGCATTCCCTTTGTGAGTGACATTAATGGAGGTGGGGTGTTTCACTTGGTATCAGAGCTGAAGGTTACCGGATCAGATAAAAGATTTGAAAAATTATTTTCAAAACGGTTTTAAAAGAAGCACTTCCAAAAGAAAAGTTTTGTTTTAAAGGCATATCCCCAAAAGCCATATGAACTAGCATTTGATCCTCTGTTTGAATCCTTGTTCCCTTCTTTTTTGAGTCTCCGGGACTCTTGGCTTTCTGGGAGGTAACCTCGTCGTGGCATGGTTCCGTAGGCTTGATGAGACTACGATACCTGTCAAAGGGCGAAGAAGTACCGAACTTCCATATATAGCCGTAGTAGTTTCACCTACGGCAAATTTTCTTTCAAGATTTGTAGGGTTTTCCGTGCGATTGAGGCAGCTTTCGAGACACTTGTCAACATGTTACACAAGGATGGTAAATATGAGAATAAGGGAGATCGGCTAAGGAACACAACCCAAGGATGAGAAACTCATGGATATGGACTTGGTTTACAAAGGTGGTAAAAAGAAAGAGGTGTAAGTGGAAGAATCACATGATAAGAAGGGAGGAAAGAATAGTAAAACCTAAGACAAGAGGAAGTGTCTTTATTATGGTATAACGGGTCATATAATTAAGGACAAGGGCAAGAACAAAGGACATGATTTTCAAGAGGGCAAGTGCATGCTCTCACCGCCAGCATACCGGAGAGGGAGGTAGTAAAGTTTCTGTTGAGAAAGTTTAGTTTTTCTTTTTGATCATCCTGTTAGTACTCTTTTTGATTTTAGCGCTTCACATTCGGTTATATATGCTTCCATAATTGAGTCTCTGCACCTTAGTACTTGATATTATTATTTTCTCAAATCCAATTGGTGGTTCGGCTCATTTATCTTTGGTTTGTAAGGATTTGAGAAGAGCTATATTAAGTATTGAGTTTAAGTGTAATGCTTTTGTTTTTGGTTTCATGGGTTATGGGTTGATTCTAGGCATGGATTGGTTAGCCAGTAATTGTGAAAGGAGGGTAGTTAGACTTTTGACTTGCCTCGGGAATACCCTCGAGATTTCGTGCGATCCTAAGGGATCAGTTTGGCTTAGCTACCTAGAATCACTTGATGCAACTATCGACAATTTGCGATCCGTTAGAGTAGTCCATGAGTACGCAGATGTTTTTGATTATGTTAGGGGTTTGTCCCCTAAAACGCGAGATAGACTTTCGCATATATCTAATTGACAATGCAAAGCCAATTGCATTACCTGTACGACACATGACTCCAAGGGAAAGGAAGGGCTCAGTAAACAAGTAAAAGAGTTACTTGAGAAAGGGTTCGCAAGGCGAAGTATTTCTGAATGGGGTGCTCCAGTTGTTTTCGCTACAAAGGCGGATGGTTCACTTTGCTTGTGCATAGATGACATTTTGGTTTTCTCTAAGAGTGAGAAGAACATGCTTTGTATCCATGGGAAATCTCGGATACCCTCCAAGCACATCAGCTTAAGGCTAGATTCTCCAAATATCATTTTTGGAGAGAAGAAGTAAGGTTTCTAAGACATGTGATATCCAAGGAAGGGATAACAGTAGATCCTGCAAAAGTAGTTGCGGTGCAAGATTAGAAGGTCCCTAGGAATGCAGCGGAAGTAAGAAGTTTTCTTGGATTAGCGGGCTGGTATAGGAAGTTAATTAAGGACTTTGTGAAGGTATCGGCCCCACTTACTAGATTGACAAAGAAGAATCTAACTTTTTCTTGGGATTTGATTCATGATGTTGCTTTCCAACGACTGAAGAGAACCTTGATGACAACCCCGGTCTTGACGTTGCCCGAAGGGAACAAGACATTTACAGTTTATATGGATGCATGCCGGACAGGGCTAGGCATTGTTTTAATGCTAGAAGAGAGGGTAGTTTGTTATGGAGGAAGCAAGCTGACTTGGCATCATTATCTTTTAAGAGAGAAAGTTTGAACTATATACGAATCATAAGTCCTTAAAATATTTGTTCTCGCAAAAAGATTTGAAATTGAGGCAACAAGGATAGATGGAATTTCTTGCCTCATACGACTTTGAGATTTCTTATACCCTTAGCAAGGGTAATGTTGTGGAAGGCGCCCTAAGTAGAAAAAGACTGACCTTAAGAGGGGTAAAGTTTGAATTACATAGCAACCTTCAACTTTAGACCCTCAGTCAAATTTGTACTTGGTTTGTTAACATCGTTAGAAGAGCGGCCTACGTTTTTGGATCGGATAGGAAAGGTGTAACATGAAAACCCTCAGATTTGTGACATGATGGATAAGCTAAGTAGAGGAGAGACCTCTAATCATCTTAGTATATACACTTGGTATCATGGTTAACATTTGTTTGTCTTGGAAAGATAGTCCGACTACATGGGATACCCTCTAGCATAGTAAGTGATCGAGATCCTATCTTTACTAGTGAGTTCTGGAAATGGAGGTCAAGAAGCTTCGAAATCGTGAGGTCAAGCTAGTTAGAATACAATGGGGTGACGTTGAAGAAGACGCGACTTAGGAGACTGAAGACAAGATATGCACGTCCTACCCTTTTCTTTTTGAGGGTACATCCTTGATCTCTTTTTCCATAAGTTTATGCATGCTTGTAACTATCTTTTAAGTATATCTGCTCGGTCCTATTTTTGATCCTTAAGTAGAAACCCATGAATGTAAGCACGCATTTGAAACATGTTATGATTGATGATTGCAAGTGGTTGCAAGTGGTTACTAGTGGTTGCTCGTGGATGCATATACACACACATTAGATACTATATCGGCTCAGTCACTTTCATATTGCATATGCATATATGTATTTGTACATGGATTGAAATTTGATGTATTATCATATGGATGTTGCATTTGTATGAATGATTGTGCACTCATGTAGAAGTTATAAAGTACGATTAGGAGTAATTGCATACATGATGGACTCATGGCACTGACATAATTCGCATTAAGGAGGTCAACTGAATAAGTAAACCGCCTGATTTTGCATTAGATAAGGACATATACACACACTATGCCTATGTTCATGAAAAGCATTAGAAACCTTTTTTTTAAGGACAATGGATGCCTGTGATTGATGGTTGAGTAGATGGATGTTGGATGGTAGGATATACATTCTTCTTGACTTGCAGATTTCGGGGATGAAATCCTTTAAGTAGGGGGAATGTAACACCACCCCGTATTTCTAAAACATGACATCGGAGATAATTAAAAGATAATTAATTATCAAAGGAAGAATTAGAGGAAATGGGTTATGCCATTGCGTTCATCTTGGAATTCTGCTTGGGATAGAGTCCGAGTTTGCGTAAATCGGACACCGTATGAAGAAGTTATTAAGGTTTGAAGTCTGTATACGGGCAGGAAGAATATATATATATATATTGGATTCAGTACTTCAGAAATAGGTCCAGAAAGTCAAAAATGGGTTCAAACTTCAAAATCAGCAAAAACAGGCTGGGTAGGAAAATTCCTACCAGAGGGTGTTGACTCCCTTAAGGGGTGTCGACATAGGTGTCGACCCCCCTCCCACATAGGGGTGTCGACCCCGGTGTCGACCCCCCCAAGATCTAGGCGAAATACTTCGTTTTGTACCTGGCTGACGTGGCAATGACGAATTCTGATGTATTAGGGCTTATGGTCATGCTGTGGTTGGCTGGATGATGTATCTCTTTGGTTTGGATTGCTCTGATGACTCCTACGTTGATCTAAAGGCTCAAATTGATCCTATACTTCTATATATACATCTCTAAACCTAAACCCTAATCACACAACCCTATTCTCTATTGCCACCATGATGTCCATCTCTAAACTAGTCTAGCCGTCATTCTTCAACCTAAATTCAATAAGAAAATTTGAGAGCCTCAAATCAAATTAGAAGAATTGTTTTGCTACAACAACAACGATTCAATTATCTTTTCTTAGTCCTAACAAGGTAAGTTCATGTTATTTTCAAATTTAAATACCTAATAGTAATATTGACATGTAATAAAATGAATCTAAGTCCATGCTTGATAATGAGACAATCTTTTCAGATGTATCCCTATCTTTCTATTGAATTTACGATTTTACATGCCTAAGAAGTTATTACATCGATTCAATCATGACCATCTTTGTTGAACATCAAATATATAATCCTTTTAGGTTCATGATGTTATTCATATCAGATTTATATGTCTATGAGATTATTTCTATCAGTTTATTTTAGATGTATCTTTGTTATACCTCAATTCTAACGGATCTGTAATCCTCTTAGGTCCATAATGTTATATTTGACAGATTTATCATTATCATGCCTGTTTTTATGCCTACTCTCATTTATGTTCCTTCTTTCTTCCCCTTTATTTTATGAACCTCGATTAACCTAGAATCTAGACTGAATCTTGTTATACGTGCGATTGGAAGGCGGGGATATTAGGGAAGAATCTATTTGTAATGGTGGAACAAATTTGTAATTTGTGATTTGGGGCATAGTTGTTATTATTGCGAACTTGGGGTAAATTGAAAATAAGGCTCAGATCCCTAAAAGAAAACTTAATTAGGCTCACATCCTCCTCTTCTAAAACATAAAAATTTCATCCCTGTTTTTCAAATGCGGCTAATATTTTTCCCTCATTGCCCTTTTTCTTAATTATTGCCGCAATTAACTAGGGATGATACACGTATTGCGGAATTTATTTTCTCAGAAACATATATTTTAGTCTTCATGGTATATTCAGATATTTCACAATTTTAGGATCTGATTCGATATTTCGTTTTACCTGCTAATGGCGGCGGCATCTTTTTGTGTGGACGGCGACTATTGTTTGCCGGGGGGGAGGGGGGACAACGGCGATGTCAGATCGCAGGAGGGGGGCGACTGGGGTATTCATACAGCCGTCTTCGTCCAGGTAATTTATACCTTTTAGTTTTTTTTTTAATTTTGTTTACTGATTTCAGTTTTGCAATCGATTTTTGTTGAATCTTTATTCTGAATTATTTTAATTAAGAAATTTTTTTGATGGATAGTTTAATTATTATTCAGTTAGTTTAATTTTACAGCCGTATTTACGATTTAGTTTGTCAACATATTTTTTCATCTGTTCTGCATTTATGTATAAAAATATGCATATATTTTGAATACGAGCATATAAAAATGCAACTATTGGTATAATATGTGTTTGGATTTATTCAGAAAAGTTTCGTGGAAGTATGCATATTTTCTGTATATATGTATACAAATTTTCAGCCCTTTTATTTTCTGTTTATTTGCGTGCCTGATGATTAGTTGCATACATATATGAATATATTCTTAATATATGCATATTACTAGTGTTCTAGATCTATTTTTTAATATAATATGTGCAAATATTCTAAAAAAAATCATGTAAACATGCAGATATTACTGTTATTTACTTATATGTATGCATCTAGTTATAATTATATGTCTATGTTTTTGTAATTTTATTTGAATACATGCAGATAAGGCTAATTAATGTTGTTTCTTTTTTTAACAGTGGTCCTGCAAATATTGGTGCATGTTTGTTATTAACATAATGAAGCAGAGAAGTGAGGACAAACAAATCATTAGAGATGAAGAAATTAAAATGGAAGAAAGGGATGTTTATATTTGTTAGAAAAGGTTGAGTGCTATTTTGTTTTTTGAACTACATTGCATGATTATATAGTGTGTAAACTGAATTACCTTTTTATTTTGTGAAATTTTGAATTGATGTTGTCGTGTGTACAGTTATTCGTCATATTTTGCATACTTATATGCATGTTTTCAATATAATTGCTGATGTAACTGCATATATTTGCAGCATTACTCCAGAAGATGTTTTATTTTTTATTAAATACTGACATGTATGAACTAAACTTCATAAAATTATACGAATAAATAACGAAATTAAAACTGTAGAATCAGCTGATTAAATAAAAAAAATTCAGGATTAATAGGTGAAAAAAGTAGACAAAGTTAAAACAGAGTAAGCATAAACGATAAATTTTCAAAACTTGCATGCAAATAAAGAGAATAGTTGCATACTTCTATGCAACAATGTATAATACTTGTGTACATTATCCATTTACAAAAATAATTTCATACCTGTATGTAGCTTTTATGAATTTTTTTCATACATTTATACATCTATGCAATATACGAGCAAAGTTGATACAGATATTCAGTATTTTTGCATACATCTATGCAACTATACATAATATTTGCATACTCCTATCCAACTATATAGAATGATTGCATACAAAGTATTTCTGGAAAAAATAACTCTAAAAAATATAGAATTAATATTAAAAAATTGAGCTAAATTTATAATAACCCATAAAAATTCACAACATTATACTTTCAAGAAATACATAATGCTTATACGTATAAAGATCATCTTTCTTTAATTTCTCTATCAGTTCGATGGATGCCTTAAGATTATTCCTATACACACTATCCTTTTTGGGATTCTTCCGTACTTCTTCGATTTTTCGTTCTTTCACCAACTGTTGAGATTTAGACGGTTGTTCAGTAATTACTAACGCTCTCTCTTTTTTAACATCTCATATAGGATCATCTTCCACCACAGATACCTGTAAAAAGAATTAGAAAGTTATTAACAAAAGGTTTCAAACTGTTCTAAATATATGCATACCAGTCTGCAAGTATTCTGTCTAATGTTACGCAAATGTTCATGTATTTTGAAAAATAGTACAAAAGTTCGCAAATATTGTTGACACATACTCAAACATGTGCAAATAATCTTCATAATTGCACACAAGTGTGCAATTTTTACTAATAATAGCAAACAAAGCATGTATTTTCAATAATAGCACACAGGTTGTTACTATATAGAATATATATACACAAGTATGCAAATATTACAGACACAAGCTCACAACTGTATAAAAATTCGTAATAACATCACAGAATTGTGCAAAAAAACATAAAAATTGCACACTATAGTGCAATTATTCGGAATAACTGCACACTAGTGGTCATCTGTTATGAACTGCTTTCCACAAGTGTTTGAGCATTCTGACCACATTCAAACATGTTTCCAAATATTCATACCAATATCTTTCAATCATTCATGAACTCTTACAATAATTTTGTTAATATTTGTAAATCAACAAGAAAATATAGAAGATAATTATATACATTTCAACAAGAAATCTAAATTAAAATTTTCAAATATTCACGACTCATAACAAATTATAGTTTCTTATGCAAAAGTCCTGAATAAACAAATTTGCATATTACACATGTTTTAACAATATTTGCATATTTGTATGCTCATATTCATAACTTATGCATGTTTTTATACACATATTCCAAATATAGAACAAATATACTGAAAATTTAATAAATAAAACCGTACTATCTACAATAACATTAAAACGTTATACAATAATTAATCAATCGATAAAACTATAAAATTATAGAAGATCGGATTAATCCATCAACAAAGATCGAGTAAAAATTGATAACCGTAAAAACATATATTAAAATGTACTGATTGAAAATCATACAATCATGCAACACTACTGTATAATTGCATACAGATTTGCAAGAATTAGGTGATAACATTAAATAAATAAAATAAAATAAATAAAAAAGCTTACAGTGGGTTTGGGGGGGAATGGCGGCGCTGGGTGGTGGAGGAGGGGGAGCAGGCGGCGCCTGAGGTGGAGGCAGTCCAATCAGGGGCGGCGGCAGTGGTCACTTCGCGGTGGGGTGCAGTTTTGGGGCTGTAGCGGTTTGTCGATGGCGGTGGGGCCATTGGTGGGCGACGCAGCGTCTATTGCGGGGGAACAACGGCGATGTCAGATCGTAGGAGGGGGGAGACTGGGGATAAGGATTTTCTATTTGTGTGGATGGCGGAAATGAAATTGGATCGTGGTTTTAGGGTTCTAGAACTGCGTAAGGGTAAGATGGTAATTTTTTCAGCCATTTTCAAAAATAGTGACCTAACTTATATAAAGTTTATGACCGGATGTGAGCCTAATTTCGAGACTTAATAGGGACCTGTAAAAAACACACCCAATTGAAATATTAAATCTCGATTGGGAGTAAACGGTAAATTGGAATATTAAATCTAGATTGGGCATAACTATTTGTAAGGACGCCAATCATAATGTATATTATGATTTTGGGGCATGACTATTATTGCAAATTTGGGAAGATTGGGTGTAACCTATTTTGAGCAATAACTTGTAATTGAATTTATGCGGCATAACTTGCAATTGGCTTGGTTGGGCATATTTGGAACATGACTAGTTTTGTGAATTTGGGACAATTAGCATATAAAATCTAGACTTGGACATGTATGGTAAATAGGTAAATTGGATAAAAGATGAACATGCCTAACCCGAGGTTAGATTGAGTTGCGGTGTAAGTCTGCCCGGAACCGCCCGACACATCCAGCAACTGCAACAACAGGTCTAATGTGAGAGGTTAGCGCATAAAGCCCAAAACCCGAGGTTAGAATGAGTTTGTGGTAGAAGTCTGCCCAGAACCGCCCGACACATCCAGCAACCGCAAACAACAGTTCTAATGTAAGAGGTTAAGACATTAATGAATGAATTAATGCTAATGAACAGGGTTAAGTTAATAGGAAACACTTAACCAAATTCAACATGATGAATGAGTAAGGTTAAGTTAACCAACATAACATGATGAACGAGTGAGGTTAAGTTAAGGGGAAACACTTAACAAATATAACATGATGAATGAACATAGTTAAGTTAATAGGAAACACTTAACTAATACAATATGATGAATGGGAAGGTTTAAGCTAATAAGAAACACTTAACCAATATCACATGTTAGGTGGGTGGGTTAAGTTAACATGGACAAGAAGACAACTTAACCAATATTACATGAACAAAGTGGATAGGGTTAAGGCAAGCTTAACCAATAATACATATGGACTTGATAAGGGGAAGGGTTAAGTAAATCTTGGGTAAGTGGGTAATACTAGTATATATAGGCCCACAAACATAACCGTTAAATAAACATGCATGAATCCATGAGAAGGTTAAGTAACATATGAATAGGCAACACTTAACCAGTACAACATGTTAATTAACCAAATGGGTGGGGTTAAGTTAAATTGAGAACACTTAACCATTATAATATGTTGATTAGGAAACCCTAGTAACGGGGACCCATTTCAACAGTAACCCACATAGATGTATCATGGTACCCTGAGCTAGGTAGGGTGGGGCACGATTACTGGGCTAATTATAAGCGGTCAATATAGTGGCGGGTGGTGCAGCAGTGTAGGTTCCGACGAAGTATGGGCGTGCACGTGCTCCGGAGTGGAAAAAGCAGGCACTGGGCAGTAGTTGTATACACTGTGCATCTTGAATTGTGCCGGGTTGCCATCATGGGAATTGATACACCCCATGATGGGGCCGGCACAGGTATCTACATACAAGCGGAGCCGAATGACACAAGTAATGAATGCATACAAGCGGGGCCGAATGACACAAGTGATGAATACATAGAAGCAAGGTGGAATGACATAAGTAATGAATACATACAAGCGAGGTCGAATGACACAAGTAATAAATTAATACAAGTAGGGAGCCGATCGGTAGGGTAGTAAGGGTACATCTAACATATACATGGCAATTAGGCAGATAGAGGTGGGATCCTCATAATATATGTACATCTGAAAGGCTACCACAATTGCGGGGATTGGTATCACGTTATCATTTTATACAGATTATTAGTTGGGACACTAGTTAGGTGGTGCAGAGATATAGAAATCAGAATAACAGGGTAGTAGCGAAGCAGAGAAAGAGTAGAAGCGCATTCAGTTTATCTTGCCTAATCAGATCTTATGCTAATCTTATCTTGTTATCCCTGTTATCATGGTTTTGTCTTATATTCAGTTTATTCATGTCATGTTACTTTTACATGTTTACATACTAAAAATCACTGGACTTACCAGGCTTTATGTCTGACCCGTTTTCTTTCGTCATCTTTTCTTCCGTTTCTCCCCCTAATTAGTCGAGGAGGGAATAGCTCAGCTTAGTTTGTTCCGTTTCTCTTTCCAAGCTTGAAGATTCTTTGATGTATTGCTTGGATCCTCTTATCTTTGGCTATGGTTGTGTTTGCACTTTAATTTGGGGACTTATGCTACTTTGCTATGTTTTTTGCTTCTTATATACTTGGAAGTTTTTGAATCAAGACAGAAGTTTTATGTAGTACTTTTAAGTGTGATTGAATCAATTGTTGTAAAAGCTTGACTGAACTACGTTGCTTATAAAATGACTTTGTTTTCCGCTGCTTTATTTGTCTGTCTTGTAATTTATTTGCATCTTTTACCTATAGAGCTTCACTGAAGTTAATGCATTCCCTTTGTGAGTGACATTAATGGAGGTGGGGTGTTTCAATGATTCTCGAGTCAGCTTGAGTGTCACAACTTTGGAGACTTATCTTGGAGCAATAGATCCTCGATGCTTTATCCATCTATCTGCTAGTTATCTATTATATCTATTTCAGTCAATGACTATTGTTATCTATTTCTCTATTAGTAGACATCTTATGTACTTGGGATTTGTACTTGTTCTTATGACTTTGATATTATGTAGTAGCTTCAAGACTATGTTTATGTAGTAGTTTCATGAACTAATATGGTTTTATTTATTTCCGCTGCAAGTTATTCTGCTTTTTCTTTGTTTGTGATTTTGTGATATGAATTGTGATTACTCCAAAATTATTAATAATCTGTTATTTTGAGCAATTCAAGTCCAACATGTGTTGATTATTATCAACTTGAATTGCACAAAATAGTGGGTTGTTACGACTGTCCTCCTCACTCGCCTTGCTTTACATCCGTGAATCTTCTAGTCTCCGCAACCCCCAAACGCCACGGTGATCTCCTCCCTTACCACCTCCAATCCTCCACTTTAACCTGTGTGCTACCTCATTCAGGCCTTCCTGCATTCTCCCTTCCACCCACTTCTATGCGCCTTAAATTCAAACCTACGAGAGACACAAACCCACGAGCCTTTTTCCCAGATCGTCAGTTGCTTATAATCATGGTGTAGAAGGGGTTCTCCTCTTAGGATAACAACTTTATCTTTCATCGTTAGTGGTCTCTTTCCCATTGATGCAACTGTCGTCAATTATTTTTATCCTTCTTTGATCCATATTTTGGGTCTTCCTCCATTCTTGATAGATGATACGTAACTTAAATCGATTCTATACTCGATTTTTCCAACCACTGATCATTGTATTCGGGCATTCTCCGACCATAGGTTCACTTTTGTTAAGAATAAGTATATATGAGTGTAAAGATGCCTAGATTTTTATTTATCATGGAAGCAGGACATGAGTGCAAAATTTTCTCCAAGCAATGAGTCCATGTTCATTGTTGTCCGAGTGTGCAAGTTGTGATCAAGCGTGTTCGATTGTCGTGTTTATCTTCTCAATGCACGAAAGGTGAGATTATTCACTCATGACTAACTTATGTTTGTAAGTTTATCAATATCATGTGAAATGTTATAATAGTTCATGCATGAACTATTAGTCGATAATCCTATAATGTTAGTTTCTATATGAATGTATTAAAATTTGATCGATTTATGTTTGGATGATGGTTGTTATGAATATTTATTTATTTAAATTGGTCGTTTCTTTTTGTATCATCCTCCTTCTCACTGCAAGTTCCCTATATGAAATCACAATGGGTTGAAATGAAATATATTGACATATATATCTATACGATTGTATAGATTAAGGAATTGAAACTGAATTTATTGAGATATTGGTCGAAATGATAAATACTCAAAAATTGAATCGAATCCATTGGATAAAAAATTATACGAGGACACAATTGGTCAAATATTTTTTTTTCCAAAATATATGATTATATTTTGATTTTGACAAATTGGTTTAGAAATTTAATTTATATTTTTAGTTTGAATTTATGTTGAAATGCATAAACTTGAATTTACAAATTAATAGCTTAACTGATTTAATTAACGGTTTTAAGTAAATTTGTTGTTAATGGTTAAATTATAATGGGATGTCCACTGTTATTGATAGTCCCTCCTTCGCAACCCTCCTCTTCCTCTATCCCTCAACCTAGCTCAACTCGTACCGGGAAAGTCCTCTCCACAGTCTTTGCTTCTTCCACTGTGTCCCTATTCCCATTAGAAGCTCTTTCTGATACCCTCTTTGACTTTGACTAACGTTCCTCCCCTTTAGCTGGTACGTATGAACTTGTAACCACCCCTCTTACATCGATGCTAGCTGCAGCCTTGTCTGTAGAGCGTGTTGTAGATCCAATAGTTTATGGTTGTGAATTAGGTAGTGATAATGGGATATCTAGTGTAATGCAGTGTGATGGTCTGAATCTAAGTGAAACTAACCCTATTACCACTTGTACCGTGCCTCGCACGGAAGGGGCCTGTGAATATGCCCCTGTGAACCTCCTTGATTATGGGCGGCTGTAAATATGCATGAAATAAATTTCATTTCCCTTAAGACTGTCTCATGTGCGTTGAACAATTCTATCCCTCCAGGTGTTGGAAACGATATTAATGCTAAAATTGGGAATGTCATATCAGGTGCTCAATTGTTCTATCCTCAATCTCCCTGTGCCCCCGTGTCCCCTCCAATCAGATCCCCTGATTTCCGTTGTTTACAATTAAACCCCTGAATTGTTGGGAGACTTAAATGCAAAAAAGCGTAAATCAGTGGATCTGATTGGAAGAACATGGAGGAACATAGAGATTGGGGACAGAAGAATTGAACCCGGTGTAACATAGTAAATGGGTATGTCAAAACTGCTTAGTCATCTCTTTTGAAAGCATTACCAAAGAATACTGGAACTAATGAGCGAACTTCATTTAGTACCAAGGTTGTTGATGGTGTTAGTGTTCTTCCTTTCAAAGACATTGATGACAGTGTAAGATACTAGGTTGATCATTTAGTAGGGTTCTTCTTTGATGTTTCAGCACCTTATAATGAAGTGCGACTTCAATGTCTTCATGTTTAGAAGTCGAGAGGCAAACTACATCAACTTTATAGATCACTGTTCTATTTTCACTTCACTCTTAAGGAAGATCGACTTCATTACCTGGAATCTAGTCCCCTAATAATAGAAGGAAAGTCTTTCATAATCATTCCGTGGGGAATCAAAATAGAAAAAGTCAAAGAGCAAGTGCATTCCATACCTATATGGGAAACTTTCGCGAAATTCCTTCTGTTCTACAACTGTTAACTGGCCTAAATTGGCTTACGAGTCTTATCAGTGAGTTAAGATGTTTTGATGCAGCAACTGATACACGTAAAAGCCTTCTGTCTGTTATAGCGTTAATAAAGATTACCCTAACCAAGCTATTACCAGAGAAGCTAAAAGTCAAAATTGTAGAAGGTATTGACTTGGAAGTTGATCTTCTGTATAGTTGGAAACCATATACATGCATCTCTTGCTGATTTTTTGTCTACATATCTACTACATGCACTAATACATCTATGCATGTTACTGTCAAGCCTCCTCTTCCTAGACTGAAATTGATGTGGATACCTAAGCCTTGTTTTCCTTTGTAATCATTTGTTACTTCAATTAATCCAGATGCAACTCCAATTAATCCTCACAAGTATGTTACTCCCTCAGAAGTTGACCCTTAAGAAAATGATACTTCTGAAATTCCTTATGAAGATGATCTAGATGATCAATATATATACTGGAATATCAATGGGTGGGTACACGGAAAGTTTGAGATGAGGTATGATTCAATAGATAAATTCCATAAGTTTATAGGAGAGGAAAGCGAATCTTGGCACCTAAGGTAACACGCCGATGGAGATGATATTACGTTGACGACTAGTGTATTTGATATATTTAAAAATTGGTTGTTATTTATGCAACCATCTGGGATAGGTTTCATCTATACTTCCCACTTTCGAGATGTTGCGATCCACGTCTTGCGACTTATTTCACTGTCTTTCGGCATGTTATCGGCCTAAGTACCAATGCTGACATTAGTAATGACAAAGGGGACTAGTGATCCCCTTGTTTAGTAGTATGAGTGCTTTAATCTATCTCCTGTACTTTTATTTTTTTGGTTCTATGCATACTAGCCACTTTAAACCCAGCCTGTGTAGTTATGTAATTTGTCTAACCCCTGTACTCATGTATTCATTATTTATTGTAATGAAAAGTGGTCGCAGCCACTATAAAAACTGGTCTGCCTTTCCAAAAGAAGGTTAAATTATAAAATTAATTTTTGACTTTAAGATTTAATTTGAAATTTAATATAAATTGAATGAAATAACATTTGATATAGATTCAACTATGCAAATTGATCAAGTTTTAATAGTTATATTGGTTAATGATAAATTTTAAAATTTGAAGATTTCGATTTAAGTAATAAACATGAAAATTAGACTTTGAATGTTATTTTTAACCAGTGGAATGAAGTGAAATTTGACTTTAAGTCTCAAAATCCGAATTGAAGTCATGGTTTAAAATTTGAACTTAAGTTGTAAACTATTTTAGACACTGTGTTTAAATTAGATACTTATATCGTTTTAAGTTTAAGTTGATTTGAATTGAAATATGTAATCAGAATTTATGTTAAGTATAAATTTTGAAATGCGGATATTTGCTTTGGTTTGGATTATTATTTTAAATTTGTATTATTCGATACTAAACTATATTATTTGAACCAATTTTTCTTTTACTATTTACTTTCATAACTAAAATATATACTTTACAACAACTTTAATAAAACTATTTTATAAATTTCATCCAACTATTATATATTTATAATATTATGATTAAACTATTTTATAAATTAAACTATTATACTTATTTTAAAACTTTATGAATTTTTCATTAAGTTTATCTATTTTACTATAAATGGATATTTCCAATCCAACTAATTAAGGCAAAATGATAGAATATAAAGATTCAATTGAGTAATGATATTTATGATATGGAATCTAAAATCAAATGTGAAGTTTGATAATGAATAAGTTTGTAAGTATGAAATTTGAGATTTGAAACTATATCGAATAATTGAATCGATTTAGGAAATTGATAACTACAATGACTACTTGAAGTTAATTGATTTATGATATTGAAGTATTATATTCATTTTAAATATAAATGATCATGGTGTGAAATAAGTGTTTGGTTGTTAAAGAGACCGGGGATAGATATTATCATATTCTCTGCCTATACTGGAAATCACTTTAATAACTCTTCACGTGGTGAAGAATCCAGAACGAAGCATTATGGTTTGGCAGACGCTGCTGGAGTAAAGCAAGAGAACAATGATGGATAACTTTGACTTACAAATCATGATTGAAATGACTAAAACAGGAGCTATATAGTGACCGAGTGGATTGGCCATCCCGATCAACAACGCTCCTTCGTGTTATTATTATTATCTTTGTTCCTCGATTTGACTTGATTTGATTTGATGTACATCACTGATTTATGGGAATGTTTTCGAGACAGTGGCTGCTATATGCTATGCGTTACCACCAGTTTGGGAGTGCAATTGGTAGAATCCTACCCTGTGTATTGTCTCGCGTGCCTTGTCATATTTATTCCGATTGAGCCTCAAACGATTTCGGTTTAGTGTTGTTTTATATGAAGTGACCTCTGATAACACCAGAGCGGAGAATTTACGATACTTTATGGACTACACTACTTATAAATGGTGTAAGGGTAAAAAAATATAATCTTGCTTATGCTATTTTCAATAGTATATTTACCGCTGGCACTACTGTAACAACATACTGTATTATATGATATATAGTTTGATGGATCCTTTAAGCGTGATGATCCCAAACATCCTTTAAGTTACCGATGCATTTCTTCGAACATTTCACTTGAGATTGATTTACTTGCATAAGAATATTAATCTTGACTCGAGTGTTTTGTTTGACTTTATGCTCGGGTCAGTCTGATATTACAGTATTCGATATTACACCTTTCAGAATTGGAGATTTGCGGCAGACTGGTCCATTTATCTTTCTACAATGTTATTTCCCTCTTTATTAGAAGTCAAATGTATTTAGACTTCCATTATATTTGTTTTGTAACTCTGATGCATTTTATTACTTTTGTTCTGCTGTGAGATGTTATATTATTCTATGTTTCTGATTCTGTGATTTGATTCTTATTAAGCCCCATATAATAATAGTTTGTCGTTTTGAGCGACTCTAGTTGGTTTTATTATCGACTTGAACAGTTAGAAATAACAGGTCGTTACATTGGGGCTTTGATATCATTTTGGATCCAGTCCATGAAGATGTAAGAGAAATGGTAGATTTAAAAAACATGCTTTTGTCTATTAGGGCAAAGCATTCCAAAGGATTTATCAACTAGCCTAGTTGATTTACATTATATTTTATTTAACTGATCAATTGAATTAATTAATGAGTTTATATAAATTCGTTTTGTACATTTTAAGAGTAGGTCATTATCTACTCATATGTGTATGATGTGTGATCATGACATTAATTTAGGCATACATAATTAACGTATATGTATATAGATGTTGGGATGTGCATCTATATCATATACGTTTACCATTTATATTTACAATGGTTGTCATAAAAGCTTTTAACTTGTAATCAGATATTTATATATTTGAAAGTTAATATTTGTATTAAATTAAATGAATAAGATAAGATATTTGAATAGAATTGATTAAGTGAAAACATTTCAAAGTTAAAATCAAAATGACTAATTTATCAAATTTAAATTATAAAAAAGTTAAAAATATTCAAAATAAAATATATCAATATGATTATTGTAAGATACATAAATATAAAATATTTTAAATATAGTAAAAATTATATACATATAGTAATAAATAATTACCAGTGTAAATAATACATAAATTTGAAAATTGCTGAATTTTTAAATTCAATAGTTACTTTTTTTATTATGATCACGAAATAAATATATAAATACTATGTAAATATATATTCACACAAAAGGTATGAAACAATGTTTAGAATATTTATAATTTAAAAATAATTGTATTATATCCAATAATTTTAAATTTTTATAAATCTTATTTAATTATGTAAGTATATAAACATTTAAATAAATGTACATCTAATATGTATATGCATGGATAAAATAAATATAAATAATTTAAACTATTTCACTGCAATTTAATATTTTAATAATTAAAAGTAATTCATAAATAAAAAGTATATGTCCCAATTTATTTTCTGTATGATATAATACAAAGGCCTAAATTAGTATATAAACGATTAAATGATACATATGTAAAATCAAGAAATTAAAAATGACAACAATTGCACCTATAAATTAGCTCTACAATAGACATATGAAATTAGATGTTTAGTATAAAAGGTAATAAAAGAGTATATCTAGAGTTGTTTTCCTAAAATCCGCACATTGCATAAGACAACCTTCCTAGTCTTTCAGATCTATTCACTTCGATGCAACCAGACTGTAACATCCCGAACTCTTTGCACATATCATCCAAGAGTATTCCATAGTAATACTATGGTACAATACAAAGAATAAGGTAACACAGGATACACTTATGAATATTCCCTTGGACTGACACTGGTACATATATAAACATAAAATAAACAATACACTTATATGTACACATTATCGGCAAAAAGCAACAAAAACATGTGCTTTAAGGATAAAAAACTTAAAATATATGATAAATAATAGAGGTAACAGAGTGAACTATAGAAATAATATATAATATGCAATCTCTTTTCTATTTACATCACTATAATGTACACAACAAAAGATTATTGTACAATGCAGAAAGGTACTCCACAATGTCAGATATCTAGACTCCTCCATGCCAAGAAAATATAAGTTGGTCTCAGCGTCCTTAAACCTTAAATGAATCAAACTGGCCCGAGTATTATATAAATAATAAAGGTTCATACTATATCTAAATCAAAGGTCAATAATCTCGAGTATCATATACACACACACACACAAAACACTACAAAGCCATTATAAACTGTCATTACTGATATAAAAATACATTAAAAAAATCATGAAATAACTTCAACTGGGTGAATCGTTCATATCCCAAAATCATTGTCAAACTCCAAAAATAGTCAATAAGGAGATATCCTCAAGTAAAGTTAGGCATGGACAAAGCAATGCATAAATAAATCCCTCAACCTTACATTATGAAATATCACCATAAATCACAGAAACTAATAAGAAAGATTTGGGTCTTCTCGTAACAATACTCAAGAATTACCAGTGATAAATACAACGTCTTCCTGAAAGCCTAAAACGATACAGAGTGACCATACCCCGGACGCTATCATAGATATTATCACATCTGATTATAGTATATGCATATCTATCACATAAATATACCGGTACCAAACGCAAGACTAAATCACTCATGCCTACTCCAGGAGCAATAAAGCTTATGTCCATTTAGCATGACTACTACAGTCTCCAGTTACAATTACCTCTCATTTTCAATATCGTGACAATGACCCGTTGATGGCTCGACTTCACATATCCTCTTAAGTCATGACCCGACACGTATCCTTGGGGTAACTAGGTACTGGCCTATATGATGTGGGCGCATACAATACACAAGAGCATGAGTTTGTTCATACCACAGTAAGTATTGTGAACCATTGATTTCAGGGGGGTCCATATGGACCCCACTGAAATCAATGACTGAAACATTGTAGTATATTTATTGCAGTGTGTACAAACTTCCACTGCAACACACAATTACTTGTAAATAAATAATATAAGGGTGTAATGATTAGGGGTACGACCTCCATGATTAGACTACTGAGGTGGATATATTACCCAATTTGTCTCCCTCCCAAAACATTAATATTAAATAAGACACAAAGTTTATATATATATATACATATATATATATAATCTAAGGCTATGTATAGCTTTCGTATATGATCACCACCGCGAGTCACACAACATTCCCTCATAAGTGTCATCCACGAGCAAAAATGCTCGATTAAATAATACAATAACTTCCTATATCACCATTTGGTATTAATCCTTTATTTAATGCTCATACATCACATTTACTCCTTCAAAATTCTATATAAAGGTCTAAACAATAACCAAAAAGTATTGTCGATTGTCCCATCCCAAACAATATTATTAATTTGTTTATCTAAATTCCTTGCTGCATGGAATTAAATATTACAAAATCACAGAAGGATATCAAAGTCGTACTATACCTAATCAATAAATAACCCAATGTCAATGGTGAACCACCTATATAATCCAATATAAAATACAAGAGCAGAATGAATAAAAAGTAATATATATTAGATTATTCAAATAAACCAAAATAAAAAAACAGAACGATATTTAATAATGAATAATTCACAATAAGTAATCTTGTATAGGAAAAATAAATTTTACAAATGATTACTAAAGTATAAATTATAGAATTTGCTAGATAATTAACTCATACCAAATCTACTATATTCTTGACAAAAAATGACTAATTTCCTTGCCTTAAATAATAATTAAATCTTTAATACCACAAACATTTGAGCACCTTCCATTCTTTTATGACCTTATAGTAGTATGAACTAAATATTAATGCTTGCATCAGAAATGGTTCAAACACCAAATAATAGATTTGTAGAGAAGAAAAAAATAAATTAAGCTAAAGATAAATCACAAAAACAACAAGTAAAGATCACACACATGTTTATAGTAGTTTGACCTTGAATTACCTACGTCAAATTTGAAATTTTGATCACATTATTGTTGAAATTTGATGATTACAGAATTTGAATCAATAGGGATCTGGTAATTAAAATTTAATTATAGAAGATGAGAAGCTAAAAAGATGCATTTTCTCTGAGGCAACTGGTGTTTATAGACAAAAACGACCTCAGATCGGGCTATAATTTTGTTTATACTTGATATCAAGACCTTATCCCTTGGTTTTGTTTATACTTGATATCAATACCTTCAGTTCATTACTCTAGACTGTTCGCCTTGATAGCCATTAAGACAGACTTTCTTGAATAACTGGAAACAACTAGGCCAAAGGACAGGAAATATTTGCCCTTCAAAGTGTGTCATGTTGCAAACATGGCGTGCTTTAAATCAAGATACGTCTAAACTATTGGAAATGATTCCACGTTACTTCATGAACGGTCATTACCAATCTGATAGGCTATCTTTTGCTAAAAGTCATGTCCTTTGCAATTGCTATGTTTGGTCAATATCCAATAATATAAGTATGATATTACAACCTGAAAATAATCAGTTTTGCTCTATTCTATTAAGACAACTAGCAAAGTTAGCTAGTCTCGATGGTCCAAGTTGGCTTTTTCTCTGGAGTTCATAGGTACTCATCTAATTTCCGTCGAGTCAAGGAATTAAATGTCGATTATATACATGCGCTCGCACATTCATGTATACATCTTACCAGTGGCTCCTGAGTGCATTTAAACATAAGAAGGTTGGTGTCAATGTTAAGTTCCATACATACGCATGTGAATCAAATTATCAAATTTTAAGTTTTTAATATATGCAAGGGATTGGAGTAGATCCGTTTGATAAATCGGATCAGCACCATCCATTCTTGGGTCTAAAAATACCTAATCGGCTGAACTACCTCGTGTGTGTGTATATATCTCGTGTCCTTTATTTCTACATTCCTTATCTTAATCAAAGAGAAGTGCTAAATGCGTCATGGCGACGACTTCTTTTTACCCAGAGGAAATAAAAAAATAAAAAAACCAATATGCAACTCCATTTTACCCAACAAGAGCATCAGTATACTACCGAACAACAGTGTAGAGACGTTCTATCTAATTTTTTGTAACTTTAGTTCGATTTGTAGTCTGACGTCGTCCATACTTGATAAAATGCAAAAAAAAATCTTTTGAAATACCACATCAATCGGCAATATGAAGCCATTCGACCTTTTTTAAAATAGGTTTATGATCAGTAGTAGAAAATTGATCATTTCTGAACCTCTACTGTCGATCCACTTCAGTTAAGGTTTGTGAAAACTTAACCACGTTTGTTTGTGAATGATTACTTCATTAGAGATTTGCTTTTCCATGGATGAACGATATACTCCAAATATGGTATTTTTTATTTTATACTATTTGTTTTGTTAAAAAAATTGGTTTATTTACGTTCTTCTTGACCACTGGATTATTTGGTTATGAAAGCCCTTATGCTTGTTTTTTCTACAACTTTTTGTGTAACACCCCACCTCCGCCAGGGTGTCTCTTGCAAGCACTCTGACTTTGGAGGGGCGTTTGAATCAGGTAAACATGCATAATGATATATCAAGGCAGAACAAGAACATATGTGTATATGTAAACAGAGTAAATAACATAGATAAAACAGCGGAAGATTTCAAACCATTTCAAAACAAGTCTGGTACAACATAATGTCAACTTTCCAAATACACAAGTCTAGATAAAAACAACATTACTGAAAAACTGAAATACATAAGAACTATCCCCAAAATAAGTGATAACCATAGCTAGCTTCATGTCAAGACCGTACATGAGCTAAAATCCCACAAGCAAGCGATCATAAATCCAAGCTAAGCTCCAATATTCCCTCCCTGAGAACCTGGGGGGGGGGAAACGGAAGAAAAGAGGCGAAAGAAAACAGGTCAGTCAAAAAGACTGAGTAAGCCCTACTACAATCAATGTAAACTGATAAAGTTAACTGGCATGAGAAGCAGGGATGAACATAGGGATAACAACATACTAGCATGATGATTAACTAACAAGGTAGATAAAGGTGTCGTCGCATAATCAAGATTAAGGATTTGCACCACAGGTGTACTAGCAAACTAACATGACTTGAATAAACAAGTATTGATCCCTTGGCCCAAGCTTTGGCCCAATAACATGAAGTGACCCTAACACGAGGTCCAATAACATGAAATGACCCTACGAGGTCCAACCAAACGGTCTAGTCGATCGGCTCCCTAAGCCTAACTCGTCACGTGTTGGTGTCAATGCGGCCCAAACATAATTGTAGTCAGACTGTGCAGGGTCTCCCGTCGGGTGTATCAAGCCCTAGGGTGGCAACCCCTGGACACCATAAACATGAGTGCACAGTCTCGATCTACTGGCACCCGTGCATGCTTTCCCCGGCTTCGGACTATGTGCACGACCATGGTCCGCCCGGAACTACACCGGCGTACCCATCTGCCGTCGTTTTTGGTCGCTTACCTCAAGTCCAGTAATCGTGCCCCACACCCTAGCCTAGACCCTAGGGTCATGATGATACAAACTTGGGATTACTGCTGGAGTGGACCCCCGTTGCTAGGATTTTCTAGTGGGTTAAGTACGGTTTAACCCTCTTGCTAATCATGGATTAACTTGGTTAAGTGTAACGATGAGTTCACGACTTAACCCTGATTAATCTACCAAGCCCAAATTGGTTAAGTATTAAGTGGACCATGACTTAACCCTAATCACGAGGCATTAATTAATTTAATGCGCCTTAACCTCTCACATTAGACCTTGTTGTGGTTACTAGTTAAGCCGGGCAGGTCCGGGTAGCTTTACACCACAACTTGGTCTAACCTCGGGTTCAAGGTACAACATGACCAACTTCTCACATTGGGTCTTATTGTTTGTAGCAACTAGTTAGGCCGGTCGGTTCCGGGTAGGTTTACGCTACAAACTCAACCCAACCTCGAGTTGGTCACACTTATCTTTTCTAAGTGTCATGTCCATCATGTTTCCAAAATATATTACACTTTTCAAGCAATTGGGTAGACCTAACTTAATAGGTAAATTCCCAATGGGTAGACCTAACTTAATAGGTAAATTCCCAATCTTATGTTTTTATGTCTTTTAAGTTTACCCAACCCCAAGCGCAATCCCATCGCTTACATATCGCAATTAGCGCATAAAGGATAGAAAGAGGGAACTTGGCATAATCATGACATAAAGGTGTTGAAGCCACAAGTTCAACATGGTGGCATATGAAATGTACATGTGTCCATATACTTGCATATTACATTTTTAGGTCTCAAAAGCATGCATAAAACCAAACTTAGCATATTGGTGATACATGGTGATAAATGACATGTAGAAATGGCCATAAGTTCGCATTTAGCCTCACATGCAAGTTATCATAAGAGATATGATAACTTACATGTTGCCAAAATGCAACCTTTTGCATAGAGCTTGAAGCTTTATGTTCATATACTCAAGATAAGCTTGCATAGCATGATAACATGAACAAAATGATCACCCCAAACTTGCATAACATACTTGCATATCATATGACGAACTTGCATCTCAAACTTGCATAACATAACATGATAAACTTGCATATCATAACATAGCAAACTTGCATATAAACTTGCATATCATAACATGATAAACTTGCATATCATAACTTGGCAAACTTGCATATAAACTTGCATATCATAACATGATAAACTTGCATATCATAACTTGGCAAACTTGCATAACATAACTTGCATATCATATGACAAACTTGCATATCATACATTTAACTTTAGAGTTTAAGTATGAAAGTAGAATAGGGCTTACAATGCTTATGAAGACTCAAATGAGTATAAGCAAATATAAGATTGAGAATAGCCCTTATGAAATCAAATAAACCCCAAAATGCAAGCTCCAAATCACTAAAAACCCTTGCTTTATGATGCAAATATAGAAACTTGACTTGAATGCAAGCTAATGATGCTCATACAAGCTTGAAAACACTTGTATGCATGGAAAATCTCATAGAAATTTATTTAGGAATTTTATGAAGAGAGTGGAGGCCATGAGAGGAATGATTTTGCCATAGTTTAGTTACTTGAATGAATAATGATGATTTAGGGTTAGGTTAGGGGCTTATTTATAGAGATTAGGATTAGTTCTAGCCTTAGGATTAAACCCTAGTTCCAATCTCAGCCCTTAAAACCGAATATGGCCCCCAAACTCAACACAAACCCAAAATGGTGCACCAGGCAGAACTGCCCGGCTGAGCCAAGTCGACAGGGCTGTCGACTTGGGTGCCCTGGCGGGAATTTTCCCGCCTGCCCCAATATGACCCAATTTCCCAAATTCAAACTTGAATTTGAAATCTGTTTTTACTTTGAAATTTTCTGAAAACTTCGTTGGGCCTTAATCGGGTCATACGGACTCCGATTTTCGAAAACTCGGACTCTATTTCGCGTATTTTTCCGAGACGAACGCAATAGCATAGCCCGTTTCCCTGGATTCAGATTTATAAATTAAATTCTGCCTCGATTTACGTTATAACAGGTTATTGAAAATACGGGTTGTTACATTCTCCCCTCCTTAAAGGATTTCGTCCCCGAAATCTTCAAGTTAGGAAGAACGTATCCTACCATCCAACATCCATCTACTCAAAACATCATCCATGAGCAATCATTGTCCTTACAAGATTCTAAATGTTGTATGAACATATGCAAAGGTGTGTGTATATGTACTTATCTAATGCAAATATCATCAATGCAAATTATGTTAGTGAAATGAATCCATATGTATGCAATTCCTAACATAATGTATAACATCTATATGTGTGCACATAACATATATCCATGTGCAACATCCATGTGATAACACAATAATTTTCATCCATGAATAAGCATAAACACTCATGCATATGCAATATGAGGAGTGTGTGAGCCGATCTAGTGCCTAACGTGTATAATGCATCCACGAGTAACCACTTGCAAACACTTGCAACCACTTGCAAACATCAAGCATAACATGTTTCAAACACATGTTTCATCCAAAGGGTTTCTACCTAAGGTTCTCATGGCAAGATTAACATGATAAACTAGATAATCAAGACAAACATGGATAGCAAAAGATATGCTACAAAGAGATCGGGAAGATAAGCAGGATATACTCCTCTTTCGGATTACAAGAAATCCCTTCCTAACCCAACCCATATTCTATAAAAGCCCAAAAGGTTTAGTCAACCTAACGGACCCCTTCAAACCTTGACATGTATTACTAACCGATGAGTCATACCTCCCGACAGAAATAGGACCAAGAATGGGACCGAGAGGATATACGTAAAAAGATAACATGCGAGTAAGTTCCACCGGAAAACAAGGATCAAGGATATGCTCTTAAAAAGAGATATGATGCGCGTATCTAGCCTTCAGTCTTCTAAGTCACGTTTCCTTGAGCTGAACTCCACTGTGCTTTGACCGTCTTTTACTTCATGATTCCTTGGCTTCTTAACTCTTATTTCCCAATATGAGTTGGAACCCATTTCATTGTCGCCCTTCGTCTTCCTCTTTCACTTACTCTTCTATCATTCTTGGCTTAAACATAACTATGACCTCATGGTTTCATGCAAGCTCTCCAAAATTCACTAGTGAATCCTAGATCTCGTTTACTTACCATAAAGTATTCCACGCAGCAGAACTTTTCTTGAAAATACCAATCCACGTTGCCAATTGCTCTTACCAACGTGATTTTCTATAACTCATGCTTGAATGAAATGAACCATCTGCCTGCGAATGATAGGCCGTACTTAGATTCAGTTGCTTGCCCATGACTTCCCATAGACCATCTCAAAACTAGCTAGTGAAAATTGAGTCATGGTTACTAACTATCCTTTGGGGAACCCCGTGCAACCGCTTTATTTCTTGAAAGTAAACTGTCGCTAGCTATGATGCAGTCCTTTCGCTCTTTACCGGAGTGAAATGAGCGCTCGTCGTGAGTCTACCTACTATGACCCACATGCTCTTATTCCCTTTCTTGATCTAGGCAGTCCATCCACGAAATCCTTCATGACGCTTTTCCCTCTTCCATTGCGGGGACCTCCAATGGATGTAATAGCCCACCGGGCTTCTATGACTCGGCCTTTAACCTGTTGGCAAAACATGCGCCTAGGGACAAACTCGGCCACCTCCTCGAGTGATGTGCATCTTCAAGAACCTTCTTTCTCTCACCGCGTCTTAGCCATCCCTTGTCATCTACAGCGAGGTGACTTATCATCTCGCCTCGAGTCAACTTGTCCATGATCTCGACTAACTGCGGGTCTTCTTTCTGTGAAGTCCCTACTTGATCCAGAAGGGTAGGTCTAAACTCAAGGGACGCTTACTAACTAACTAAACTGAGAGAAATTCTTACTTCGGTTGCATTCCTTGGAGTCTTCCAATCCTGAACTGCAACTACCTTAGCGGGATCCACCGCTAAGCCTTGCTTAGATACTATATGCCCAAGGAATCTAACTTCCCTTCTACAAAAGTGACACTTGGAGAACTTGGCCTTCAACTGATGCGCTCTAAGCGTATCCATCACCTCCACGAGATGCCTTGCGTGCCCTTCCTCATCCTTAGAGAAGATCAGAATATCATCTACGGAGACCACGACAAACTTGTTCAAGAACTCCCTGAACACCCTACTCATCAAGTCCACGAGGTAGGCGGGTGCATTAGTCAAACCGAATGGCATGACCAGCCATTCTAAGAATCCATCTGGAGTTCTGAACGCAGTCTTGTCTATACTATCTTCAGCTACCCTGAGCTGATGGAACAGATGTTCCTACAAGCTGATCAAACAAATCATCGATCCTTGGCAATGGTTGTCTATTCTCCTTGTTTAACTCACACACAAAGTCGAAGAGAACCATCTGCCTAGGTAGTAAATACTACAGGCGCTCCCCATTCAGATATACTTCATCTAATGAAGTTCTTCTCAAGCAACTCCTTGACTTGCTTTCTTAACTCTCATCTTGCGGGGCCATGTGCCTAACCGGCCACAAAACTATCTTGGCATTATCAACCAGATAAATGCGGAAATCTATCTCTCATTTAGGGGTAACCCCCTTCACTTCCCCCAAGATATCAGGATATTCTCGGACCACCCTCACCGATTACAAACTATCGATAGACGAGTTGAGGGATTCAAGATAACACAACATGACGGGACCCATAGGGTTACTAGAAATTTTTAGGGTATTACCGAGGCGAGTCATGAGCCTCTCAACCCTATGCTCAAAAATCAAGGATGGCTCCAAAACTGGACAACCCATCCATGCCCAAAAATCAACCCATACCCCATGAAACCGAGAATATAAGCATCACGTGAGAATTCAAATCCACCTAGATAATAGACAAATGGGCGGAACCCCCAATTGGATTTGAAACACACACGGGATCATTAACTAGACTAGTACTTAGGTGCAAACTATCAACAAGATCAGATGTGATAAAGCTATGTGATGCACCAGAATCAAACAAGGTACGAACTGGAAAATCAGAAATATATACAAGGCTCTCAACAGAAATACTACCTCGATCGGGAACTGGAGCGGCATTGAGAGCATGAACTTGCCCTTCCGAAGGTCCAGCACGCTGAGTCTGACCCTGGCCTTGCCCTTGCTTCTTCGGGCAATCCTTACTGAAATGTCCAGTCTCACCGCAGAAAAAGCATTCACCATTATTCCTTTTCCTCTTCTTACAATCCTTAATAAGATGCCCAACTGAACCGCAATAATGGCACTTCCTCTTGTCGTTATTGCCTTTGCTATTGTTCCCCTTGTTGCCTTGACTCTTGTTCTTGTTCTGATTGCCTTGACTGCTCTGACCACTTGGATTACCATGATTTCCTTTCCACTGGGAATCGGTCTTCTTGGCTTGAGTATCATTCATCTTGATCTCTTTCTTGTCACTCCTATTCTCTTCGTTGAGTAGGGCCACATTCACCAAACTCTCGAAGGTCGCTCCGATGGGTATATGAGATATGGCCAAACCGCGCAATGGCTCGTTTAGTCCTAGAGCAAAGTGCATGGCCTTCTTCTGAGCTGTGTTAACCGAGCAAGTTGACTAAACTTATCCACGTATTCCCTAATGGTCATGTCCCCTTGCTTTAGTGATAGGAACCTCTCCATCTGAAGGTTCTCCTCTTCTGACGATAAAAACCTCAGTCCAAACCTTCTTTTAAACTCGTCCCAAGTCTCAATTGGTCTAGTAGTGGTGGTGACTACCCACCAATAAGCAGCTTCCCCTTTCAATAACCATACCGCCAACAGAACTTTCATACGATCTTCTATATCTAAGATAGCAAAGAGGTTTTCAGTTTCCTTTAACCAGTTTCTTGCCTCAACAGAAGTCTCCATCCCAACAAAATTCTTGCAACCCATCGCCTTAAAGTCTTTGCAAATCTCCACGAAATCCTTTTGTGGATGCCGAGGGGGAGGAGGAACATTAACTACTGAAGGAGGAGGAGGAGGGACATCTGCGGGGCCGGCTTCGGTCGCCCTAGCCTCCAAAAGTCTCCTATACCAAACAGGTATGTGTACTCCCTCCGGAATAGCAAAGTTATCGGCCATACTGAAAACGAAGAAAAAGATAGATTCAGAACGGAGAAAAATGAAGGAATTTTTGCTAATGGCTTTTTGGGGAATAGCCTTTAAAATAAACTAGACTTTTCTTTGGAAAATACTTTATACTTGGTTTTGAAAATAGTTTTCCAAAAGTTTTCTAAAAACCTTTTTGTTCCTTCTCGTAAACCATATGCTCCGATACCAAATGTAACACCCCACCTCCGCCAGGGTGTCTCTTGCAAGCACTCTGACTTTGGAGGGGCGTTTGAATCAGGTAAACATGCATAATGATATATCAAGGCAGAACAAGAACATATGTGTATATGTAAACAGAGTAAATAACATAGATAAAACAGCGGAAGATTTCAAACCATTTCAAAACAAGTCTGGTACAACATAATGTCAACTTTCCAAATACACAAGTCTAGATAAAAACAACATTACTGAAAAACTGAAATACATAAGAACTATCCCCAAAATAAGTGATAACCATAGCTAGCTTCATGTCAAGACCGTACATGAGCTAAAATCCCACAAGCAAGCGATCAGAAATCCAAGCTAAGCTCCAATATTCCCTCCCTGAGAACCTGGGGGGGAACGGAAGAAAAGAGGCGAAAGAAAACAGGTCAGTCAAAAAGACTGAGTAAGCCCTACTACAATCAATGTAAACTGATAAAGTTAACTAGCATGAGAAGCAGGGGTGAACATAGGGATAACAACATACTAGCATGATGATTAACTAACAAGGTAGATAAAGGTGTCATCGCATAATCAAGATTAAGGTTTTGCACCACAGGTGTACTAGCAAACTAACATGACTTGAATAAACAAGTATTGATCCCTTGGCCCAAGCTTTGGCCCAATAACATGAAGTGACCCTAACACGAGGTCCAATAACATGAAATGACCCTACGAGGTCCAACCAAACGGTCTAGTCGATCGGCTCCCTAAGCCTAACTCGTCACGTGTTGGTGTCAATGCGGCCCAAACATAATTGTAGTCAGACTGTGCAGGGTCTCCCGTCGGGTGTATCAAGCCCTAGGGTGGCAACCCCTGGACACCATAAACATGAGTGCACAGTCTCGATCTACTGGCACCCGTGCATGCTTTCCCCGGCTTCGGACTATGTGCACGACCATTGTCTGCCCGGAACTACACCGGCGTACCCATCTGTCGTCGTTTTTGGTCGCTTACCTCAAGTCCAGTAATCGTGCCCCACACCCTAGCCTAGACCCTAGGGTCATGATGATACAAACTTGGGATTACTGCTGGAGTGGACCCCCGTTGCTAGGATTTTCTAGTGGGTTAAGTACGGTTTAACCCTCTTGCTAATCATGGATTAACTTGGTTAAGTGTAACGATGAGTTCACGACTTAACCCTGATTAATCTACCAAGCCCAAATTGGTTAAGTATTAAGTGGACCATGACTTAACCCTAATCATGAGGCATTAATTAATTTAATGCGCCTTAACCTCTCACATTAGACCTTGTTGTGGTTACTAGTTAAGCCGGGCGGGTCCGGGTAGCTTTACACCACAACTTGGTCTAACCTCGGGTTCAAGGTACAACATGACCAACTTCTCACATTGGGTCTTATTGTTTGTAGCAACTAGTTAGGCCGGTCGGTTCCGGGTAGGTTTACGCTACAAACTCAACCCAACCTCGAGTTGGTCACACTTATCTTTTCTAAGTGTCATGTCCATCATGTTTCCAAAACATATTACACTTTTCAAGCAATTGGGTAGACCTAACTTAATAGGTAAATTCCCAATGGGTAGACCTAACTTAATAGGTAAATTCCCAATCTTATGTTTTTATGTCTTTTAAGTTTACCCAACCCCAAGCGCAATCCCATCGCTTACATATCGCAATTAGCGCATAAAGGATAGAAAGAGGGAACTTGGCATAATCATGACATAAAGGTGTTGAAGCCACAAGTTCAACATGGTGGCATATGAAATGTACATGTGTCCATATACTTGCATATTACATTTTTAGGTCTCAAAAGCATGCATAAAACCAAACTTAGCATATTGGTGATACATGGTGATAAATGACATGTAGAAATGGCCATAAGTTCGCATTTAGCCTCACATGGAAGTTATCATAAGAGATATGATAACTTACATGTTGCCAAAACGCAACCTTTAGCATAGAGCTTGAAGCTTTATGTTCATATACTCAAGATAAGCTTGCATAGCATGATAACATGAACAAAATGATCACCCCAAACTTGCATAACATACTTGCATATCATATGACGAACTTGCATCTCAAACTTGCATAACATAACATGATAAACTTGCATATCATAACATGGCAAACTTGCATATAAACTTGCATATCATAACATGATAAACTTGCATATCATAACTTGGCAAACTTGCATATAAACTTGCATATCATAACATGATAAACTTGCATATCATAACTTGGCAAACTTGCATAACATAACTTGCATATCATATGACAAACTTGCATATCATACATTTAACTTTAGAGTTTAAGTATGAAAGTAGAATAGGGCTTACAATGCTTATGAAGACTCAAATGAGTATAAGCAAATATAAGATTGAGAATAGCCCTTATGAAATCAAATAAACCCCAAAATGCAAGCTCCAAATCACTAAAAACCCTTGCTTTATGATGCAAATATAGAAACTTGACTTGAATGCAAGCTAATGATGCTCATACAAGCTTGAAAACACTTGTATGCATGGAAAATCTCATAGAAATTTATTTAGGAATTTTATGAAGAGAGTGGAGGCCATGAGAGGAATGATTTTGCCATAGTTAGTTACTTGAATGAATAATGATGATTTAGGGTTAGGTTAGGGGCTTATTTATAGAGATTAGGATTAGTTCTAGCCTTAGGATTAAACCCTAGTTCCAATCTCAGCCCTTAAAACCGAATCTGGCCCCCAAACTCAACACAAACCCAAAATGGTGCACCAGGCAGAACTGCCCGGCTGAGCCAAGTCGACAGCCAAGTCGACAGGGCTGTCGACTTGGGTCAACCAAGTCGACTCCCAAGTCGACAGGGCTGTCGACTTGGGTGCTCTGGCGGGAATTTTCCCGCCTGCCCCAATATGACCCAATTTCCCAAATTCAAACTTGAATTTGAAATCTGTTTTTACTTTGAAATTTTCTGAAAACTTCGTTGGGCTTTAATCGGGTCATACGGACTCCGATTTTCGAAAACTAGGACTCTATTTCGCGTATTTTTCCGAGACGAACGCAATGGCATAGCCCGTTTCCCTGGATTCAGATTTATAAATTAAATTCTTCCTCGATTTACGTTATAACAGGTTATTGAAAATATGGGTTGTTACATTTTGTAGGCTTTAGTTTGCTCTAATAATGAATGTGAAGGAGTTGAAATTAGTAATGATAAGGTATGTTTCATATTTTATAAAAGTTTTTTATACTATTTATTTTGTTTAAAAAATTCATTTACTTACATTCTTCTCGATCATTGGATAACTTGGTAACAAACACCCTTATGCTTGTTTTTTTTCTACAACTTTATATAGGATTTAGTTTTCTCTAATAATGAAGGTGGTGGAGTTGAAGTTAGTAATGATAAAGAGATATGTTTGATATATATTGTTTGAAACAAATTGGTACTTATATTACATAGAAAAGGAGATACAATGATGGGATCGAGCTGTTTACACAGACTAAAAATGAATACTCTATATAACAACTACAAAATAGCTTGATCCAATATCACACAAACTATACATAAGCATAAAACACCAAAGACACACACTAATACACATAGACACAAAACACACAGAAGACTACTACAAAAAGAGCCAAAATAATACAACCCATTAGAAGCAACCAAGCCCACAAACCCAAAAGAAAGCCCCTCCATCAGGACAACTGATCAAGCATAGCTAATGAAAGAAACAAAACTGCTAGAAAGGCAAACTCCAACAAGATGCTACCCAAAAAGCAACCATACAAAAAAGCAAATAGAACCATAACAGAAATACCAAATGCAGAAGAAAAGAGACCCACCAATGTCTTTTCAGACATCCTAACAAGCACTTAAATGATCAAACGTAATACTTAAGGGTACCACCCAAAGAAACCAGCTGAGCAGAATTAGGAATCAAAGTAAATGATAGCTTAATAACTGAAAATGATATAATAGACCAGGTAGATCACTTTTTGATGATTCCTCCACCCATTACTCCCACACTACCCCCATCATTTTTTGCCTTCTTTATTTTGGACCTTGTCTGAATCTGAGACATCAATTTTACCCACTCAAGGTTAGTCTCAACCAAAGGTTCATCAAACATAATACTACCCTTTCCTTTTGATTTTCCAGTTTTGAATTTAAGTTTCTTCCTTTTGATTTTGAATTTTAGTAGAGATAAGTATTCATAATGAATTTGCTAAAAGTGTTCCTATTCAATATAATAATGATGTTATGGTCTGGCAAAGAGTAATCTATGAATGGGTACCTTATACATGTGCTTCTTGTAAAGTGTTTGGACATTCAGTAGAAATGTGTAAAAGTTCTAAGATTTGGGTACCAAAGAATTATTCTAATACCAGCAGTAAAATGGAATTAGATGGTAAAATAAAAGTCAGGACAAGCAGATGTTAGATATAGTAAGGGATCATTATACTGGAATTGATGAAAATATTGTGAGCAACTCTGATTTTAAAGGAAAACAACAAATTATTTCTAAGACTCGAGTAGATAATTGTGTGAGTAATCATGTTGTAGGAATGAACTTTGACAGTTACTATGAGTTGGATAAAGCTAATCCAAAGGCATTATCTAGTATTGAAGATTGTATGCATCACTGTAACATGAAAGTTAAAGAATATGAGAAGAAAGTTGTCGAATTTGATAAAAATTCTAGAGCTGACAGCCTACTAGAAAGTTGCAGTGAAGATCACATTAAAATTGGAGATATTGTTAATGAAGATTCCATGAATGATTTTGATATGTATGTTTGATATTTTATAAATATTATTTTATACTATATATTCTATTTAAAAAAATTGGTTTATTTACGTTTTTCCTGATCTTTGGACTATTTGGTTATGAAAACCTTTATGCCTGTTTTTTTTCTATAACTTTTTGTAGGCTTTAGTTTGCTCTAATAATGAAGGTGATGAAGTTGAAGTTAGTAATGATAAAGAGGTATGTTTCATTTTTTATAAAAATTATTTTACACTATCTATTTTGTTACTAAAAAATATTTTTGATGATAATGAGGTAAAGCAATTTATGTTACAATTCTTGACTTATATGCTATATGTTATATGTTAATTTGTTTATGCATTATATAGGATTTTTTTGATGATATTGAACTGCTATGTTACCAAACTTTTGCAAAATGAAGTACATGTAGAAGATAGTGGTAAAAAAATATTTTTTAACGTAACAGACAAATTTGTAATTGATGAAGTTTGTTTCATATTTGTTATGTTCATCATTTAAATTTAGAGCAATGCTAATTAGATGTTGATTATTTTGTAGCTATTCACCTACCGAAGTGCATTTGTGCATTGGTAAGTCTATCAATACTGTTCGTGTCATTGTCAAGTCTGATAAAGTTGGCAGTCCTAAAAAAACCAAGAATTCACTTAGCTTATGAGAGAGCTAGAAAATATATAAAAAATAAATCAAAAGAAGATGAAATTCATACAAACCACAAGAAACATCCACCTAGCGCCACAAAAAATATGAACGTCCATTTCCAATCAAGGGCCCCTACCAAGGCTTTGATACCCGGTATGCATAAATAGCTAATGGTACTCATAACCATCAGTTGCCTAACTCATTAGTTGGTCATGCTTATGCTGGAAGGTTGACGAAAGTTGAGAAAAAAAGTAATGGTAGATATGGAGTTTGCGAGTATAAGAGCTAGAGGTGTTCTCGTTGATATTAAGAAGATTTTCATAAAAATATTTTGACCTTGAAGACCATATATAATGCAAAGCAAAAATGATTATTATGGAGATGGAAGGTCGATCGGCTGTTCAACAATTAATAAAATTTCTTGTAGAAAACCATTATGCATATTGGGTGAGGAAAGATGAAAGGAATGATAGGATTGTTAATTTGATATGGGCATATCCCAAATCGACTTTATTACATAAATGTTTTCCTTCGGCATTACTACTCGATTGTGTGTACAAAACAAATGGATTCAAAATGCCTTTGTTGGAGATGGTTCATAAGATTTCTACAAACAAAACTTTCACTATATTGTACTATTTTTTGTCTCAAGAATGGAAAGATAATTATCGGTGGGCACTAAAAAATTAAAGTTAATGTACCAGTAAAATAAATTCCTAGATGTTGTGATTACGGACAAGGAGAGTTCATTGATTACTGCACTTAGTACTGTATTTTCTAGTACAACTCAACTTCTTTGTGTTTTTCACATGGAAAACAGTGTTAAAGCATAATGCAAGCAGAAATCCCAAACAATCGAAATATATGAATTTTGCTTTAGATTGGATGCATTTATTCGCTCTTCTTCAATAGAAGAACTCGGTGAGTTTGAAGATATTTCAGAGTATTGGAGAGAATTTCTTGATCAAGTAAATTATATTATAGAAAATTGTTACCTATTAAGGAAAAATTTGGTTATCCTTGGACGAATAAAGTAAAGCATCATAATAATACAACATCCAATAGAGTCTAAGTCTCTAATGCACTACTTAAGAAATATTTGGGGATGTCAATGGCGACATTTGCACAAATAAGGAGAAAAAATGGATAATTTGTTATTATTGCAACATTTGGATATACAAGCAACATTTAACAAAAAATCTAGGGACTACAAAATATAGCTATCAGGTTCCTTTATTCATATATCTTTGTTATCAGGTTTCCCTATTTGTTGTGGATCTTATGTTAAAAGTGATTAAGAAATTGCATAATTTAGAATGCAATCATTTGAATAGAATCATTTATGGGTTGCCATGATTGCATATTGATCAATAACCCATACCACTAAGCATGATCGATGAACATTGGCGCAAATTGGATACAATTATATATGTAGAGAAGTCAAATGAATTTTGTTGTGCTCCAGAACATGCTATGATTAAACTGTTGTTCGACAATACAAATAAGGATGAGCAAAAGGTTATATTGATGGAAATGAAAGAAATTAGTCAATTAACAACAACCAGTTTGGTTGAATCAAAATACGTTAAACCTAAAGGTCGGCCTAAAAGTGCAAACAGGAAAAAATTCAAATCCAATGAAACCAAAAGCTTAACTAGCACAATGTTGTGTGAGAAGATTGTGCGAATCCGGAAGCACAATAAACAAGATCTAGATTTGCAAATTGAACATCAGTCTAATCTGATAGCAATTATTCTATTACATCAAACAAATAGTAAATAACTGTAACGAAGAAACAAAGATACACATACTATTTATACTGGTTCCACTATCATCGAAATATTGTACGACTAGTCCAAAAGAGAGAGATTTTATTCCATATGAGAGAATTACAAGATATTACAAAATAAGAGTTTACATATCCAAACCTCAGATAGGCTTAACAAGAAGAGACACCATTGGGGTCATGAGCTCCATGTCAGGACGGGTTAACAAAGAAGTCTACCCCTCAATATATAGCCAGTGCAAATCTATGTGAGTCATCAAGTAAATTATCAAAATATGGTAATAAAATAATGGAGGCTAATTACAATAGCAACAAATGTGCACACATGGAAAGTAAATCAATCTCTTTCCTTAGCATAGATGGAAGAAATCAATGTCTGCATTTATTTCTTTTCATCTCATGCAAATGCAATCAATTAATTCATGCATTTCCATATTAAACAAATATTTACTTTCAATCTATTTGTGATTTTGTATCACCTAAATTTAACACTCCACCTTAAATCAAAATCTCACAATGAGATAGAAACCAAAAATGAATATTTGCCTAATGGGTTCCAACAAAGTTACCCCCATCACACCATGTTAACGAGCTTAGACTATGTCCCCGCCTGCTAACAAAATGTTGCAAATATCCAAAATTGAAAAAAAGGCAAATTCCAAAATAATCTCAACACCACCATGGCCAAAAAATAATTCTCTTAATCACCAATTCAAATACAGAGTCAAAATCCAAATCTTTGTAAGCAAGATAAATCTCTTTTCTTCCACATACCTGATGTAGCAACACTTCTTTGGGATGACATCACAAAATGGATGATATATACATGTTAGGTAATGCAGAATGAATCGTTAAGGCAAAGCAAACACTAGAAAGGGGTGAATAGTATTTGTAAGAATTTAAACAAAATCTAAAACTAAAGTTAACTACGGGATGAATCAAACACCACAAACGCAATCACAGACACAGATTCAAACATAAATGCAAAATAAAAAGAAATAAAGATGTAGAAAAGGAAAGAACCCACCGGATTTTATACTACTTCGGATTGCTCTTACGTCCAGTCCCGCACAACGTTGGATTACGCAATGTTTTATTACTATTTCCAATAGTCAAGTACAACCTCCTTGATTTCATGGCTCAACAAGGACACACAGACTCCAATTTCCTTGATTTCACGGCTCAACAAGGACACACCGACTCCAATTTCCTTGATTTCACGGCTATAAGGACACACCAATTCCTTTTTGACTTAACACAAACAAGGTTTATTCAACCCAAGCAATTACAAATAGCCCTGTAACTCTTCAATTGCACTTGATTCAGAGAGTAGAGAGTGTAGAGAGAAGAAGTTTGATCAAAACAGAATTGAATTTGGTAGAGTATAAGTGTAAAAATCATAAAAATGATTAAGAATAATGGTGTAGAGAAAGTGGATGAAGTTAGAGAAGAAGATATGATAAAACGTTTGGTTTTAACCCCTTTTTATAGAGTATGAAAGGTTGCAACGGTTCTAAATCATTTCAAATAGTGAAAAGACACTTCCTTTCAAAATTGGAAAAAGTGATAGTTATATGTCATCATGGAGTTTTTGTTATGTCGACATACTCCTTTGAAAATTAAAATTTTGAAATATTTTTCAAATGCTTTTTACATAAATATAATTCTGGAAATTCTTGAATTAAAGTATAATGATATAAATTAATATTATAAACTAGAAAAATATATGAAAACATGATTTTAAATCACATAAACATATTTATAATTTTATAAGGTTTTAAACTATATAAATATAAAGTAAGAATATAAAAACAAAGAAGAATAAAAATAGAAATAGAAACAAATTGAAAAACAAAATACATGGGATTGAGGATAGAATTGAAAATCAGAATTTAAAAATTAGAATTAGAATTAGAATTTGAACCTGGAGTGCTATGTAGAGTCTTATAAAATCTAGACTCTATAACTATATTAATCTTAAAATATTGATTACTCGTTAGTCTTGAAATTTCTCTGATCTTTGAATCTCTATCATCTTTAAAATTATACAGTCTTCAATGATATTTCCTATATATAATTCTTGTACCTATATATATATATATATATATATATATATATTCTATACAAAAAGTGTTAGCATATATTTTATAAACAATGATAATTGAAAGAAGGTTGTTGTCATCAAAACTCCATTCTCCAACAATCTCCCCCTTTTTTATGATGATAAACTTAGTTTATAAATTATCATACCTATGTATACCTGTTTGATGTTGTTCCTTTTATACTCCCCCTGCCTGTAAGAATCCTATAAACTATGCCTATATTTTATAATTTCTCCCCCTTTGGCATTATCAAAAAGAAATCCTAAAGATACTCCCCCTAAATTGTATAACTTCTCAAATAGAACATAAGTAACTATCCAAAAATACTCCCCCTTGATTTATTAACTCTTTCTATGTAGAATACTCTCTTGATCTATTCAAACTTATAATAATACCTAATATGATGATTGAATACAAACTAATCCAAGTATCATTATTACATATGTTTGTCTGATATATGTACACAAATCAGACCAAATCAAATCACACCACATGTCTTAATATATACAAGTTTTAAATAATAGAATCCAAATCACACCACACCATATGTTTTTAGAATACTTAAACAAATCATACCGAATAATTAAACGTTTCTTGGAACTTCAACCCATTCATCTTATCCAGTAATTGGGTTCTTCTGAATATTTTTCCACCCTTCTTCAATGTTGTGTGATGTTTCGTTGTTTTCATTTCTGAAATGAGAAGAAATATCCTAATGAATCACATCAAAATGTTTTTCTTGATGTTTAACCATCCTCATTTGAATTAACTCTAGTTTGTGTTGATTATGTAGTACTATGGATAGAGTTTTCATGAAAGAATTCAAAGAATCATCAAGATTCTCACTTGTATTATGAATAGGATTTGCCATGGATTTGATTAGAAATGATTAAGGAAGAGGAAGTAATGGAATAATGAAGTTTTCTGGGAGAAATGGACTTAAATAGGGTCTGCAATTCGTTGGATTTTGAATGGACATGAGTAGTTATTAAATTTTAAAATTTGAAATAGTTTGAATAATTTGAAAATATGTCAGTTATATGTCGACATACTCTTTTTGTCATGTCGACATATTATAGTGTTATGTTTGAAAATTTTGAAATTTTGATATCTTTTGAATTATATTATATTATATTATAATTCGTTTTATAGTTTTTTCCAGAATCATAAAGATGATTATATCACAAATAAAAACTCCATTCATTACTTGATAGAAAGAAAATACATCCAACTAAACAAGACACACTTTAAATACGAGATTCGAAAGAAAATACAAGGAAATATATAAAGATAGATTAAACTAGATGGCTTAATTTTCATAAGATGATAAGGAAGATGAAATTCCAAGTTTTCTTCCTATGTTGTCCATGATTTTGGATATTTTGGAAAGCCTCTTGTTAAGCTTCTTTTGATTGTTGACGATTTTCACTTGATTTTGTACAATCGTATCTTTGTAGATACGCTTTGAGGTTGGATACTCAATGCTTTCCACAGAAGTCTCTTCTTCTTCGACTTCCATTGGGTCTTGTTATTGTTGCAATCGAGCTTGTTTGGCCTCAAATGTCTCATAAGGTTTGAAAGTGAGAGGAATTTGCATGAGATGAATTTTTGATGCATCAAACACTTTTTTAAGGACAAATTCTTCTCCATGAAGATCAACATTAAAGTGTTTGAAAATACAAGTGAGATAAACACCATAGTAGAGAGTGTTTTCACTTGTAGATAAATCTATGGGCTTAATTTCATTTAGAATCATTTCAGCCTAATTGATAAGATATCCACCCATAATAGCAAAGAGAGCTTTTTGGACTTTAAGTGTAGGATTATTGAAATTTCCGGAATGAGGAGTGATGGTATGTTGAAGGAGAAGGTTGACAATTCTTGTTTTTGGACGTAAGAAACAATTTTTGAAATCCATTGGAGCACCATCTTCGAAGATATCATGAAAGGTTTCCATATCGGTTTCTTTGATATCAAAAGTTGAAAAAATCCGAGCCCACACTTCTACAATTTAGAATTTCACCTAAAAGTTCGGCATCGAGAACAATTTGAGTTTGCTTGACACTACTCCAAACTTGGTTTTCGTTTCCTTAGTAAAATCCGCGATTGAGATTTGCATAGAACATCTTCATGAGTTTGGGATAACATACTTTGTCGTTATCATGAGAGCCAATTAGACTTAAGACTTCATTGTGTTCGAAAAGAGAGACTAGATCATAAGATGGAAAATCACTAATGACGGCGAAAGCACCCATGTTAACTTTAGCATTTGCTAAATAGTTACCATAGGTTTTGATGGTCTCTTTGTCATTGTAAAGATAACCTTTAATGGTTTTGGCTATCTTCAATTTTTGAGATGAACTTGAGGAAGCCATTGAAATGATAATTTTGAAGAGAATAGATATGAAGAATATTGTTTTGAGTTGTGAATAAAAGGTAGAATGGATAGATATATATAGAAAATGAACATATATGAATTGAATGAACATGAATTGAATAGGCACAACTTTTCAGATTGAAAGGACACCTTTTCAGACCATGGGAGTTGGTGAAAAGATTGGAGGGAAGTTTGAAAGTTTAAACTTTTGAAATTCAAAATTTAAATTTTAAAACTAGTTAGATATGTTGACATGTATTTTTCTGTATGTCGACATACTAGGCTTATTTCAAAAGAGAATTGGATTTTCAAGTTTTAAAACATATTATCGATTTATATTTCAGGTTTAATGATTTACTGAAATAATTCTAATCCTAATAAACACACAAACAATTTATTTTATTAATTTATTGGTTATCTAATATTATATTATTATTTTGAATTTCAAAATTCAAATTCCAAAAAAAAATATTTTTAAAGTTTTAAATTCAAACCAAAGCAAATAAACAAAGCAACCATTCAACCAAATAAAATTTAATTAATGCGTACCCGGTTTTTTATCCTTTTCTTCATGATCTTTTGAACTCTGAATTGCTGTAAAACATATATTTGTATTTCCGGTTTCTGGTTCTTCATCATTTGATAACGAATTTGAATCATGTAATATTGCTGCATATGCTTTCTTTCTTTTCCTTGATGAATTGGTGTTGTCCGTCTGTTGAGTAGATTTGTCTGGATATGGACACATTTTCTTTACATGACCTAGTTTGTTGCAGTTAAAACATCGCCCATCATTTAATTTTGAATTTGCTTGATTATAACCCTTCTTTCTATATTTTAGAAATCTTCTAAAAGGATTTTTCGTGAGTGTTGTTTCTTCATCATCTTCACTACTCGAGTCAGAATCATTTGTTGTTGCTTTCAATGCAACAGATTTCTTTCCAGTTGATCTATTTTCTTTTCTTTTTTGTAATTGAACTTCATATGACATCAAATTTTCAATTAACTCTTCAATCTTCATTTCATTGACATCGTTGGCTTCTTCTATAGCCAAACTCTTCTGATTCCATTATTGAGTTAATGAATTTAATATTTTTCTAACTTGATCTGCTTCTGAATAAGTTTTTTTCAAGTGCTATTAGTGAATGCACCATCTCTTGAAATCTGCAATACATATCTGAAATAGACTCATTCTCGTTCATTTTGAATAATTAAAACTGATTAACCAGCATGCCTATCTTAGTCTGTTTAACTTTACTAGTTCCTTCATGAGTAACTTGTAAAGTTTTCCAGATTTCATAAGCAATCTTACATACTAATACTCTATTAAACTCATTCATATCTAATGAACAAAATAACATATTCATGGCTTTAGAATTGCTTTGTGCAGCAGCCTTTTGTTCATTTGTCCATTGTGCAAATGAAGTTGTGGGTTCAACATATTCATTTTGTGTACTATTCCATGTGTCTAATCCTACAGACTCTAAATACATGCCCAATATGAATAATTAATACCATTGAACAATGGTGGTCTAATAGTGGATTGACCCTCTATAAAAGAACTATTATTGCTACTAGTGTTGGTTTCCATTATCACTATTTTCAAAAATCAGATTATGAACTTTTGAAAGACCTTGCTCCGATACCAATTGTTAGGCAACGTGGAATCGATCGTTAAGGCAAAGCAAACAGTAGAGGGGGTGATTAGTGTTTGTAAGAATTTAAACAAAATATAAAACTAAAATGAACTATGGGATGAATCAAACACCATAAACACAATCACAGACACAGATTCAAACACAAATGCAAAATAAACAGAAATAAAGTGTAACGACCCAGAAAATCTGAACCAATTTAAATTGTTTAAATTGACTAAAATAATGGATTTTAAATATTTAAAATAAATATTTTAAATAATAGCGATGAAAAGTGATTATGAATCGACAATTGAAAACGAATATAATTAATTCTAATTATAAACAAGGCCTGAAATCGCGCTGTAGTTTCAAAAATTGAATTCAAACTTTGTCGGACTGTACCGGGTGCAAAACAAAACGGATTTGAGTGAAACCAAAAATATTTAAATCTGTTAGTGAAAACCTTTCTAACGAATCTGAAAAATCGAATTTTCATAACGGAAAGAAAAAGTTATGGCCAAACGAATTTTCAGAAAGGTCGCTATGAAATTTATATAGCCCGAGAAATTGGCCATTTTGCAAACGACCTCGGAATTCGACGAAACCACTTTTGTTGGATCCGGGATGTGAAGTTATTGCTAGGTTTCAAATTTCATAATTTTTGAAGCTAGTATGTGAGCGTGGCAAAGGAAAACGTGTTTTGGTCAATTTTAGTTAAATTGGATCGACCAGAAATGGGCCTTTTTGCAAACGGTCTCAGAATTCGACGAAACTAGTTTTGTTGGGACCGTATCGTCAAAACATAGCCAGATTTATTTTTCTGGAATTTTTTGAATCAGTTTGTGGCCCTGGCAAATTGAAATGTACGTTCAAATTGAATATTGAATGTTTTATATTTTAATTTGAAGGAAAACTGACTAAAACAGTCGAATGGGCCTACGAAACACATCCCATTGTATTCGGAATGGGGGTAAAACGCTAGGGACGACAGTCGTTGGGTTTAGATTGGTGGTCGTGTCAGAAAACCCCTTTAAAACTTCCCCGACCAATCAAAATTTTTATAAAAAAAAAAAGAAAATTCCTTTCTCTCTCCCCGATATACGGCGGTTCCCCCTTCCAAACTTCTCTCCTCCGCCGCCGCCGCTACAGGCACTTCCAGCTCTCGCCGCCGCCACCACTCGAAGCGCCGCTCCCTCCTCTTCCAATCCGACCCCACCACGACCCCGACCGACGCCCCCTTCGCCAGAATCGGCCCTCCAAAGTTCCGATCTTCCTGACGCCGCCGACGACAGATCTGACCACCGTACCCCCTCAAACCACCATCGACCGACAGCCCTCACCTCCCTCTACGACGTTGCAGCCACCGATCATCCCAGTTCTTCCCGGATTTCGCGAATTTCTCCGACCTAGTTTTGAACAGCGTATAAAGGTGGTTCCTTTATATTGTTTAAACGCTTTTTAGTGTTGCAAACCTTTTAAAAATCATATCTTTTTCGTTCTTTAATGAAATTTGATGAAACATGAAACATCGTGACCGTGTGGACGTCTTCTACATTTTAGAAGAGACCGCATATTTTTCTGAGCCTTCTGCTATTTTTGGTGGAGTGGAACCCAATGTGAGATTTCTAATTTATAAACGATATGGAAAACGACGATGTATAAATTATATAGTCGATGTATGAGTTATATAAGCATTGTACACCTCTTGCATAAGCGTTGTATAAGTTGTACGTTCGATGTATAAGTTATATATGCATTGTAAAAATTATATATGTGTTGAAATAGAAGTGAATTGCTATATATAAATATATATATACGCCCCTCGTTCGCAAACCAAGGACGATATTTATTGGTTGTGATTGGTGTGAAAATTGATTGATAGCGAATGGTTGTTTGGGATTGTTTGTGGTTGATATTGATTGATTGTGGTTGAAAAATACCCATTTGTGGTTGAGAAATATTTGGTTGAAACCACATAGGATTAGTTTGTGGAAATGAAATAAATATATACATGCCGCCTGCGTGCGAACTAGATGCATGATCCCCATTGTCAAAAACCGCGAGGTTTTAAGGTAGAGCGAGGAGCCGTACTAGGGACGGTTCCGGTTTTAACTACCCTGCCGTTATGCTGCCGAAATTTTGAATAATATTCATGTGTTTGAATTATTTTCATTTGCTGAAACTATACTTATTCGTTGAATAGAAAACCTTCATGTGTTGAATCGATATTCATTCGTTGAATTGAAATTCATGTGTTGAATGGTATTCGTGTTTCAAATATAAAAATCACATATATATATATATATATATATATATATATATATATATATAAACTATAGAAAACCTTCATGTGTTGAATCGATATTCATTCGTTGATTAGAAATTCATGTGTTGAATGGTATTCGTGTTTCAAATATAAAAATCACATTTTTATCTATATATATAAACTATAGAAAACCTTCATGTGTTGAATCGATATTCATTCGTTGATTAAAAATTCATGTGTTGAATGGTATTCGTGTTTCAAATATAAAAATCACATTTTTATCTATATATATAAATTATAGAAAACCTTCATGTGTTGAATCGATATTCATTCGTTGAATTGAAATTCATGTGTTGAATGATATTCATATTTTGAAAGAAATTGTTTTATAATAAAAACCCCATTTTTAACATCAATATGAAAAGTATAAAATAATCCTGTTTTGAAATAAATTATTTTACAATAAAAATCCTATTTTATCCCCTATATGAACTATACGAAATAATAGTGTTTTGAAATAAATTGTTTTACAAAAAAATCACATTTTTATTATATAAACGAATTGCTAAATATAGTGAAGTGTTGAAATAGAAGACAGTTAGATAAAAATATCATTTTTATCAAATGTATGAAAAGAATATAGCTTTGAAATCAAAGAATCGATATATATATATATATATATATATATAAATAGAATTATAATATATCGAATAACGACGCTGCAGTTCGTATTTTGAAACCGTGATTTCAAACGATTAGTACGGGAGATCCGATCATCGGATTTTCCTGAAATCACAACCGTTGGGTTCGCCTTGGAAATATCTTTCCAACGGCACCAACTTTGAAAAAAATCCAACGATTGGATTGTCTGGAATGTTTAATTCAAATCTATAGAAAAACAGCGCCAGAAATGATTATATTTATATTTATATATAAATATAATTATATTTAATCGAATAACGACGCTGCAGTTCGTATTTTGAAATCGAAACTTCAAACGATTATACCGGGAGATCCGACCGTCGGAATTTCCCGAAACTGGAACCGTTGGATTCGTTTTGAAAATATCTTTCTAATGATGTAAATTTTGTGAATATCCAACGGTTAGATTTTTAGATATGTGTAAATCAAATCTGAAGAAAAACAGCGCCACGGTCGCGTTATGGCCCGAAGCGTCGTTTTAAATAAATGGGCTATTTTAAAATGAATAAAAATAGCGATAAATAGTTTTAAAATATTATAAACGATATGGATGTGATTTAGAAATTAACTGAAGATTGGCTAAGTCGAATGGTTTCCTGGGTGTTGATCTGATGTTGGTTTCGGCCTTCGGGGTTAATATTTGGGAAATTTTTCTCTTACTAATCGACGGTTAGTGACTAATGAATTGAAATGATGCGTGTGTATGTTAATGTTGCACTTATTTATTATATACGCGAGTTGCTCAGAAAGACCGGGTTTATCCCATTCTGAATAACTGAATCGACGATAAGGAATCGAAGATAAAGACGGTGGTCGAAGACCGGAGATCTTCACCTCGTTTGGATGGTAACCGAGGTCCTGATTGGGAGGCATCCCGAAATATGGATAATGAGTGGTGATCGTCCAAACGTACGTGGTGATCGATGGGTTTGCGAGGTATTTAGTGCCTCCGGCTTCGTTCAGACCCAGAACGGACTTGCAAATGGACAGTGTGTCTGACATTGGAATTTATTCTGTGTGATTGATAGCCATCAGTTGCACGGTGTGAATTGCCTGTGTGGCATGCTAAGATGCAGTGATCAAGGCTTCTGTTGAAAAGCAAAGTCTTGTGGTGATGATCAAAGCACCGCCTGTGTGGCGTAGCTTTGTGTATAACGTGAAATCGCGAGCCTCACACCCTGGTATGAACCAGAAACGGGAGAAAGGACCTCAGGGAGGGCCTGCGTTTCCTCTAGCTAGAAGTGGCGTCAGTGGTTTTACACGCCCTAACGAGTTTGACTTATGTGGTTGTTGCTGTTGCGAGGCGCCTCGGTTAGATCGGACGATCCGGGTCCGATGGAGTCACTTGTTGGCTCGCTTACGCCCCAAAGGGCGGCGAAACGTAGTGCTCAGGCATTTTAATCCACTTCGTGTGGACCGACCATGTCGCTCCAAGGGTCGATGCGTTCTGATCCTGAGACTCGGGCTAGGCAGTCTCGAATTCGGTAAGGACAATCTTTTGCCTTGGTTCATGATGGAAATCCAAATTCCAAATACGTGACTGTGCGGTTTTGATTGTATACCTATATATGGCGACATAGTGGTATGGGGCATTAATGCCGTCTATGATTGATAGTTATGATTTGAAATTATTTTCAAAACATATAAACACTAGCAATAATATCAAATGCCTTGTTTTATTTGTATCAAGCATGTTTTGGCCGTTATAAGGTAAAAACTCTATCCTCCGGTTTGCGTTGCATTGTGTGATGGGAACTGAGTCTTATAATGGCTTCATTTTTATAAAAAGCATTGCGATGTTTAAAAGAAAGATTTGTTTTAAAGCACTGGCAATCCAATGGAGTAAACCCGTTCCACGAAAGTGGCGTGGTCCTGTCATTATCCATAATATAAATGTGTTGAGTAGATTTCTCATACCAGTCCCATAACTGACTCGTAGTTTGTTTCACTTTCAAACTCAGGTGCCCCTTTTTCTACACGGGCAGCCTTGTATTCAGGTTTAGCTGGCTTCTTTCTGGATAGCTGGAGCTGAAGATGGATTCTATTATTTATCTCTTTTTTTTTATGCTGTTCAGCTCCTATTGTACATATTTTGTTTATTTCTGCTGTAGACATATATGTATAGCTGAGTTGTATTTGTACTAAGTATGATCCTGTATACTGTGTAACTCTGATGATTACTCTTATCCAGTATATTCTATTATTCATTATCTGGTGTATTTATTTATTTCTGTTCTGCTATTATCTGTTTCTGTGTTATATTCCAAGGATTACCCTTGCCGCCGTCAGTACGGGGTTTAGGGTCGTCTCATTTGGTATCAGAGCGAGGTTAAGCTTAGTTCTAGAATATAACATATTAACGAACTCGTCAGAAATAGAACCAGTAGTGTTCTAGGACGGGTAACTCAATACAGATAGGATCAGTAATATCCTAGTATGAGTAGAGCAGAATCAGAATAACTCGTTAGAGATGGGGTCAGAAGTGCCTCAGAACGAGTTGAGCGTAATATGTTTTAAATAACGTATTTGTGATTATATATCTAATTTGGTTTTAGAAATATGATTTTTAAATATATAAAAGATATATATTTGAAAAGTTAAAAAGTTAAAAACAATTTGATTGTTGGTTGTGTTGCGTGATTGTAGATTTGATTAATTAAAATTGTTGAAACGATAGTTAATTTAATCAACAATAGAATAATGGTAGAATTTATTCGATTAAACCACACATTGAACTGATTAGAAAATAAATAGAAATATATACATGTGTATTATATATGTTTGAAAAGGTTAATGGATTAGCTATTGAGTAAAGATTTTATTTGCGTGCCCGACAAATAGGTAAACCTTAATGAGTTGGATGCGAAATATTATTATATCAACTCCTGTGAATGCCATTGGATGCGGAGTGCTGGTTTTTCTGTGTGAAATAATAAATATCGCCATAAGATAGTAACAATTAATTTTGAACTACATTACATGGCATACTTCTGGAAGATAGGCATACTTCATCATATACCACATAAGCATTTGGAGCTTGTGTGACGACGTGGAAGATTTACCATACGAGCGAGAGGCTTGTATGGCGATGACTATATTTTACAGGTTGAACTGATGACTGATATGGACTATTTAAATTGTAACGATTAAATTGCCAAATTAATAAAAAAACCCACACGGGTCTGGAGTTGACAATAATCACGTCTCTCTAGTTATTAGATACGACACATGGACTATTTATTACCCACACGGAATAGGGTGACGAGAATTTATTCTCTGGAGTTATTATCAATACACGCTCTCCTGTAAACACCAGAACATATCACTATAAATATGTGTATGCCTATTAGGATTTATTGGGTACCTAATACGGCCCAATAAATTTCCAAACCTCTCTCCGTACAAAGGAGGTTATGGCGAAATTTTTCGAAAATTCTGGGTGTTAGCCAAATTTTTGAAGAATTTGAAAATTCTCAGAAACTAAAAAGTTGGAAAATGGAAGCCAAATCAAACGTAGAGTTGATTAATCAAACCACTTTCGACTTTGTTCCTTTTCGGGGACGAAAAGTTTTAAGTGGGGGAGAATGTAACGACCCAGAAAATCTGAACCAATTTAAAATTTTTAAATTGGCTAAAATAATGGATTTTAAATATTTAAAATAAATATTTTAAATAATAGCGATGAAAAGTGAGTATGAATCGACAATTGAAAACGAATATAATTAATTCTAATTATAAACAAGGCCTGAAATGGCGCTGTAGTTTCAAAAATTGAATTCACACTTTGTCGGACTGTACCGGGTGCAAAACAAAATGGATTTGAGTGAAGCCAAAAATATTTAAATCTGTTAGTGAATACCTTTCTAACGAATCTGAAAAATCGAATTTTCATAACGGAAAGCAAAAGTTATGGCCAAATGAATTTTCAGAAAGGTCGCTATGGAATTTATATAGCCCGAGAAATTGGCCATTTTGCAAATGACCTCGGAATTTGACGAAAACACTTTTGTTTGATCCGGGATGTGAAGTTATTGCTAGGTTTCAAATTTCATAATTTTTGAAGCTAGTATGTGAGCGTGGCAAAGGAAAACGTGTTTTGGTCAATTACAGTTAAATTGGATCGACCAGAAATGGGCCTTTTTGCAAACGGTCTCAGAATTCGACGAAACTAGTTTTGTTGGGACCGTATAATCAAAACATAGCCAAATTTATTTTTCTGGAATTTTTCGAATCAGTTTGTGGCCCTGGCAAATTGAAATGTACGTTCAAATTGAATATTGAATGTTTTATATTTTAATTTGAAGGAAAACTGACTGAAACAGTCGAATGGGCCTACGAAACATATCCCATTGTATTCGGAATGGGGGTAAAACGCCAGGGACGACAGTCGTTGGGTTTAGATTGGTGGTCGTGTCAGAAAACCCCTTTAAAACTTCCCCGACCAATCAAAATTTTTATAAAAAAGAAAAAGAAAATTCCTTCTTTCTCTCTCCCCGATATACGGCGGTTCCCCCTTCCAAACTTCTCTCCTCCCCCGCCGCCGCTACAGGCACTTCCAGCTCTCGCTGCCGCCACCACTCGAAGCGCCGCTCCCTCCTCTTCCAATCCTTCTCATACCAGTCCCATGACTGACTCGTAGTTTGTTTCACTTTCAAACTCGGGTGCCCCTTTTTCTACACGGGCAGCCTTGTACTCAGGTTTAGCTGGCTTCTTTCTGGATAGCTGGAGCTGAAGAAGGATTCTGTTATTTATCTCTCTTTTTTATGTTGTTCAGCTCCTATTGTACATATTTTGTTTATTTCCGCTGTAGACATATATGTATAGCTGAGCTGTATTTGTACTAAGTGTGATCCTGTATACTGTGTAACTCTGATGATTACTCTTATCCAGTATATTCTATTGTTCATTATCTGGTGTATTTATTTATTTCTGTTCTGCTATTATCTGTTTCTGTGTTATATTCCAAGTATTACCCTTGCCGCCGTCAGTACGGGGTTTGGGGTCGTCTCATAAAGATGCAGAAAAGGAAAGAACACACCGGATTTTATATTGGTACGGATTGCTCCTACGTCCAGTCCTGCACAATGCTGGATTGCACAAAGTTTTATTACTATTTCCAATGGTCAAGTACAACCTCCTTGATTTCACGGCTCAACACGGAGACACTAATTCCTACTTCCTTGATTTCATGGCTCAACAAGGACACACCGGCTCCTATTTCCTTGATTTCACGGTTATAAGTACACACCGATTCTTTTTTGACTTAACACAAACAAGGTTTATTCAACCCAAACAATTACAAACAGCCCTATAACTCTTCAATAGCACTTGATTCGGAGAGTAGAGAGTGTAGAGAGAAGAAGTTTGATCAAAACAGAATTGAATTCGGTAGAGTATAAGTATAAAAATTATAAAAATGATTAAGAATAATGGTGTAGAAGAAGATCATGAAGTTAGAGAAGAAGAGATGATAAAAAATTCGGTTTTAACCCCTTTTTATAGAGTATGAAAGATTGCAACGGTTCTGAATCATTTCAAATAGTGAAAAGTCACTTCCTTTCAAAATTGGAAAAAATGACAGTTATACGTCGACATGGAGTTTTTGTTATGTCGATATACTCCTTTGAAAATTTAAATTTTGAAGTATTTTTCAAATGTTTTTGATATAAATATAATACTGGAAATTCTTGAATTAAAATATAATGATATAAATTAATATTATAACCAGAAAAATATATGAAAACATAATTTTAAATCATATAAACATATTTATAATTTTATAAGATTACAAACTATATAAATATAAAGTAAGAATATAAATTATAAATATAAAAATTAAGTTTGAAAAAAACAAAGAAGAATAAAAATAGAAATAGAAACAAATTTAAAAATAAAATAGAGGGGATTGAGGATAGAATTGAAAATCAAAATTTGAACCTGGAGTGCTATTAAGAGTCTTACAAAATCTAGACTCTATAACTACATTAATCTTGAACTCTTGAAATCTTGATTAGTCATGGGTCTTGAAATTTCTCTGATCTTTGAATCTCTATCATCTTTACAACTGTACAGTCTTCAATGATATTTTCTATATATAATTCCTGTACATATATATATATATTATACAAAAAGTGTTAGCATATATTTTATAATCATTGATAAATGAAATAAGGTTGTTGTCATCAAAACTCCATTCTCTAACACCACAATGAAACCAAATCCGTCAAAATCAGCTCTATGAACTGAACACTCCAAGACAGCATCAGAAGTCGATAAGTTTAAGTGGAGTCAAATCCATCATCAAAATCAGCTACATTAGATATAGTTTCTAAACCCAGTGGTCCCTTCAACACATTAAACTCTTTATCTCTCATATAACGCGAGCATTTCTCAACTGAACTTGAAGTTATACAGTTCCCAAACACTTGGAAATGTCGCTAACACCTCCAGTGGTTCATCTTTGGTCGCAACCACCTCTAAGCAATTTCTCCAAGCTGTTATCTACGAAGTCGCTTTTCTGTGGTTGGTCAGGCTGCATTCTAACATATAACTCCACCTTAATGAGAATCCAAAGCTCAAGCTACATTAAGATTCCAAGCCTAGAACACTATTCTCTCTCAACATAATCTTCCCCACCAAAGTCTCCTTTTCTCTCAAAATAGTAATAGCATAATCACCACTGAATCTACCAACCTTTGTAGAAATAATTGATGCACAATTTAAAACAAATCGCCTTGCTCTGATACCAAACTGTTTTGCAAATAATTGCACAAATTCAGAAGCAATACAAAAAGAGGATTTAGCTTGTCGATTAATTATCAACCGCCAACTCAATAAAAAATAACCATTAAACAAAACAAAATAGAAGAGCAGAAGAAGACACAAAGATTTAACGTGGTTCGTCTATGACTGCATCCGCGGACCCAACAACTATTCTTTATTTCACCGAAGAGGTTACAAAAGAGAGAAAATTATAAAATTATAGGTGGTAGATGGAGAGACTAGCCTACAGTTACAAATTGAATAATCAATTTCAACCCAGACTTATATGCACTCAAAACCCCTAATTGATTGACAACAAAAATTAGGGTATATTGAAGAAGAGGATAATGGTGGATGTTCTCACACTTTTATGCTCCATAAACATGAAGATATAAATAGGCTTAGGATGAAAGTTTCTTAGAGATGAAGAAAAACAATTTCCTCATTACCTTGGAATCTTTCCAAATCTTCATGATGTGATTGCAATGTAAATGGAAAGAGAAGATCTTGATTTCCATATGTTTCCTTCCTAACATGATTCTCCAAGCCAATGAAATCTGTTCATATTACAAAATCAATGAATATACATATTTCTCTATTTATAAATTCATTGATTGACTAATTGAGTATGTAATCAATTTGTTCTCTATCAAAATATCCTCTCGCATATTTCCATATATAGCACAACTAATTAATTGAATCAATTAGCATTTTTTTTCTCTTATCAAATAGTGAAAATTAGGCATACATGCCTAAAAGCAAACTTAATTAGGCTCACATTTGGTCATAGTCTATGATATAAACCCGCCCCCTATTTTTGAATTGCCGCCTCCTATTTTGTAGGATCTGTTTCCTACTTTTATGCATCCGGCTTTTTCTTTTTTGGTTACGCCTCCTTCATTTTGTGCCAGGAAAAAATGCGGCACTAAGTAAAAAAAAAAAATCTGGAAATAATAGCAGAAGCCTATGCCAAGAAAAAAAATTGCATATATGTATGCAAGTATTGCAATACTTGCATACATATATGCAGTTATTGCATACAGGAAATTATGCTAATGGTTTGCCTGCAGATATGTTGCACACGTGTGTGCATGTTTCAGATTTACCTGCACGCTTGAATGCAAATAAAAATGAACTGAGTTGCACTGTTATGTAATATTGCATATTTTTATGCAAGCATGATGTAATACTTGCACAGAAATATGCTAAAAAATCAAATGCAGATGCAACACTGGAATACTATCACATATATATATATATATATATATATATATATATATATGCAAGAAATTGGAATTCATGCATAAAATTATGCATTTAACTGCATATTTTCACTGTTTTTTTTACGTGTTTTTTGAGTGATTTTTTTGTCGAATGCATAATTTATTTAAATATTAATTTTCGTATTTTTTTAATTTTTTATTTGGTTTTTGATCTACTTTCGAAAAATAGGGACCTAATTTATAATAAGTTTATGACCGGATGTGAGCCTAATTTTGAAATTTAAAAGGGACCTATAAAAAATGCACCCTATCAAATATTTGAATCACAAATATTCAATGCTCCACCTTGAATCAAATATAACATTCTCTCTTTATCACCATATCTCAACAAAATGTTGGGTCTACACCATCAAGCTCAATGTCAAATACTTTGAGCAATACTGCCCAAACAGAGTTTCCAAATCTTTCCCAAGCATAAGAAAGATAGAAAATACAAAAAATTCTTTAAAAAATCCGATGAAGGAGACAAACTTGTAGATACAGAAATCTAAGAGACTAATGGAGACTTCGTAGCGCGCTTCACCTTCTCCATCCTATATTGAGTGAGGACATACTCAATATTATCTACTTCAACCTCTTTCTGAAGAATTTTACTAGAATATTCTTTGTCAATACAAACAGACTCACCAACAGGCTCTGCAACATTCAAAGCATAAGATGAAGAATCATCTTTACGAATATGCTTACCAATAGAGCCAACTGAGCTAAAAGGCCTTTTCTGCAACTGAGCTCCACATAAAGTTTGAACCTTTGACATCTTATCATCAACCATAGTACCATCAGAAATATCGCTTTCTCTCTGAATATGGAAACAATCTGATGACTCCAAACGTGTTTGGAAATTTTGTGTCCTCCTAACATCATCACTTGATAGAGGCTCCACCTTCAATAAAGACCTCTCATCAAATATCGCACGCCTGCTAGTTAGGCTGCATACAACCCATATCCAATCCGACCCAACCCACCAATCTGACCCAACCCACATAAATCCAACCCAACTCATACTAGTTCGGGTCGGATATGGGTTACAAGTTGTAACCCATACTATATACGGGTCGGATTTAATATTTTATTCATCCCAACCCTATTTTAACCCAACCCAACCCTATATTAAAAAATTAATTTAATATTAGCCTACTTAAAAAATAAAAATAGTGTAATCCTAGATAATGTTATTGATTCTATAGTAAATATACAAAAATGCATATTTCATGTCAATCCAAACTAGGTAGAATTTGAAAATTATATTCTAAAGAGCATTTTAATGTATTTTAAAATGGAACACTTGTTCTACTATGTAGTAAATTAGTTTCATATGATGTGTTTTACAATGAAATTTTAATAAAATATGTATTATAATGAATTAGTTACTTTAAATACATCATGCAGGCTAAAATCTTATATATTATGGTGAATATTTTATTATTAATTTTTTAAAAATTCCTCATATTCTTTTTTTTTTATATTTATGAAACTCAACCCAACCCTACTAAACCCGACCCAACCCATACTTCAACACAACCCATACTTCAACACAACCCATATCCAACCTCATATAGGGTCGGATACGGGTTGAACTTCCTTAAACCCATACGTACGCGGGTCGGATGAAGTATTTGGTCTAACCCGACCCAGCCCATACTTTGTGCAGCCCTACCTGCTAGTCACAATTCTCTTAGTTGTTTTGCACCACAGCCTATACTTCTTCATTCCTTCTCCATAGCTTAACAAAATATGCTTGCTTCCTCTAGGCTTCAACTTATCATGTCTCTCATCTTCTAAATAAGCTGAACAACCAAACACTTTAAGGAATGAATACTCAATAGGCTTTCTTTTCCATACTTCTTCTGGGATCTTCATATCTATGGCAATAGAAGGTGTACGCTTGATGAGAAATACTGCCATAGATATCGCTTTTGCCCAAAATCCCTCTTCTAGACTAGCAGTCAGTCTCAAGCTTATAGCTCTTTCTCATAATATCCGACACATGCTCTCCGCGACTCCAAAAGAATGTGACTTCGTAGAAAAATTTCTAAATACACGCTCAGATGCACAATAGTTAGTGAATTCTTATGACGCAAATTCACTACTATTGCCAACTCTAAGAACTCTCAGCCGCTATCCTGACTTTCTTTCAACTAAGGTCTTCCACTTTCGAAATTGGGCAAATATTTCGGATCTAGTCTTCATGAAGTAGACCCAAACCATATGTGAGAAATTATCCATAAATAAAACGAAGAAACTGGCTCCACTTAAAGATGCAATTGGGGTGTGTCCCCACACATAAGAATGAACATACTCTAGAAACTCTGTAGCTCTAGGTCTTTCAATATCAAATGTGACATGCTTCTTGTTTCCAAAAGAACAATCCCCACAAGAGCTAGACTTTAATTGAGAATCAACATCAATTAAACTATGCTTCTTCAATACTTCCAGGCTCTCCTCATCAACATGACCTAAACGAAAGTGCCACAACTGAGCAGAATCTGGAACACTAGAATCAGTAGAAACTACTAAATCTCCCAAGACTATTTCTCCACAAAACATATAAATATCATCGACTCGCACCCCTCTCATCACTACTAAGGAACCCTTCGCCACTCTTAAATTCTCTCCATCTATTATTATCCTCATACCAAGTCTACTCAAAGCTCAAAGCTCAAAGCTCCAACTGACAACAAACTCTTTTGCAGCATCGGAACATATCGAACATCCGTGATAGTCCTAATAAAACCATCATGCATCTTAAACCTCACACTTCCAAGGCCCATAACATGACAAAATGTGTCATTCTCCAAATGAACTGCTCTGCCATCAATCTTCTCATAACTGACAAAACAGCTCATATCTGGCATTATATGACAAGAGGCTCCAGAATCAATCACCTAACTTGTAATCTCTAAAGGTGAAATACTGGCTGAAAATAATGATGTACCATTATCACATTTATCTACATCTGATCTAACTGCTGTCTGAATTGAAGCTTTCTCCTTCTTCTCTCTCTTCTTTTTAAGAGCTGAACAATTTCGTATGAAATGTCCCTTCTTCTTACAATAATAACAAGCACCTCTTCTAGAACCCATGAAGTGGGTCCTATGCGTATCTCCTCCAAGGTGCCTCTTCCTTTTATCACTTCCTCCAGGTGAACGATGTTGTTGCTGAAGAACACCGTCATTAGTCTTTAACTTTAACCTTCCATGTCCCAAAAACATCTCTTCTAAAAAAATTTGGTGACGCTATAATTTTTCATACCACTACAAAAAAAAAGCCATTGGTAACTAATCTTGGACAAGATAGCTAGCTCTGATACCAAACTGTTGTGCAAATAATTGCATAAATGCGGAAGAAATACAAAAAGAGGATCTAGCTTGTCGATTAATTATCAACCGCCAACTCAATGAAAAATAACCATCAAACAAAAAATGGAAGAGCAGAAGAAGACACAAAAATTTAACGTGGTTCGGCTATGCCTACGTCCACGGACCCAACAACTATTTTTTATTTCACCGAAGAGGGTACAAAAGAGAACACAAGAGAGAAAATTACAAAATTATAGGTAGTAGATGGAGAGACTAGCCTACAATTACAAATTGACTAATCAATTTCAACCCAGACTTGTATGCACTCAAAACCCCTAATTGATTGACAGCAGAAATTAGGGTATACTAAAGAAGAGGATAATGGTGGATGCTCTCACACTTTTATGCTCCATAAATATGAAGATATAAATAGGCTTAGGATGAAAGTTTCTTAGAGATAAAGAAAAATAATTTCCTTATTACCTTGGAATTACCTTGGAATCTTTCCAAATCTTCTTGATGTGATTGCAATGTAAATGAAAAAAGAAGATCTTGATTTCTATATGTTTCCTTCCTAACATGATTCTCCAAGCCAATCAAATCTCTTCATATTACAAAATCAATGAATATACATATTTCCGTGTTTATAAATTCATTGGTTGACTAATTAATTATGTAATCAATTAGTTCTCTATCAAAATATCCTCTCGCATATTTCCACATATAGCACAACTAATTGATTAAATCAATTAGCAAATTTCTTTCCCTCTTATCAAATATTTGAATCACAAATATTCAACGCACAAAACGTAATCCATCTACTTTGAGTTTGCAAAGTTAATTGATGAACAACAATCACAGTCTAGTGTTGTGATGAAGAAGCTAACTCCAAAGAGGAAAGATAATGAGTTTTTATATAAGTCAGAAATTACGGAATACTTTCATCTGTATGTTTTGGGAGTTGAATATGGTTTGATAAATGGAAATTGTGGGTTTAGATGTAATAGCAGACATTTTGAAGAATTTGAAACTACTTTCACCGAAATTAGAAAGCAAGTATTGATTGATCTAGATAAAAATTGGAATGTACATCATAGATGCTATGAGAAGAAACGTTGAATGAAACAGAAGTTCGATTAAACTGTTCTGAAACCCGCTGCGACTGGGATTAATGGTTGGAAATGCCAACAATAAGCTATATGACAACCAATCCATTTAATTCTATTTTGGTCCATATTTCAAAATGCTAGTGTCTCACCTTCATGCCTCATGAACAAGGTCCTCCTAATCATCCTCCAAAGATAATTTACAACCGAATTCTCCCCAACCCCCCTCTCGTCTTTATGGCCTCGCTTTGCAAACATGTCTGCTCATGAATGATCTAACTTGCTAGTCAATGAACGAGAACATTTCTTAAGTATCAAAACCGATGATGTTATTACAACCAATTATTTGAATGTCTTATGATGTGCTTCCATTTATTATGTTTAATGATGGAAAGTTTTGTAGTCATATATTATGTGTAATGATCACACGATTGAAATATTTTGTTTAATGATGGAACAAATAAACTGAATTTTTAAGGCTGTAAATTTCTCTTGGTTGCAAAATTTTGTTGACTGAAACTTATATTGCATTTCAGTTTTTTCTATTTGATGCACTTGCTTTTGATATTCATTGAAAATTAGATCTTGAATCACATCATATAGCTTGCAAGGTTTTCCCTTAAAAACAGAAGAAAGAAAAATAATCTAAATATAAATTTGAACTTGCTTTTATAAACAAGATTATATGTTAGTTTCTATAGTAAGTTAGACAAAATTTCTTTTTATATATATACAAATATATACATTCATTAAATATACACGTATATAAGATACCATTACGGTAAAAACCAAACCAGTGCGATATGTTGAACGCAAATAGTTGTGTATTTATTTGTCTAATTTCATACTGCCGACCGGTAGTACAAAATTGTCCTTTATGAAGACAAGTCGAGCTTCACGTTGCCAAATGAACAACCAAAAAAATTCAATAATGCAGGTGTCTAAACAGACGTTTTTGTAGTACCATACGGTAGTACAAAGCCGATTGCAATGAAGACCGTTTGGTACTCTGTACAACAGGTTGAACCTAACAGAAGCTTTATAATTTATGACTTAAGTCAGAATGGTGTTAAACAACCGAACGATAGTACAAAACTGACATTCTTTAAGACCATTTGTCGTTTGAACCTAATAGAAGCATTATAATTTTTGACCTAATAACGAATGGTGTTTTACCTCCATACAACTGTACAAAATTAGGGTCAATCTATACAAGTTTAATTCAACGATGTCGATTGAACAAGAAAGATTTTAATAATTTTTTTACTGGACTGTTTTGGTTCTATACCGTTGAACGGTAGTGTAAAGCCAATATCCCTGAAGAATTCAACTCTCTACTACTGCCCAAACCTAACATAATCTTATAAATTTTGAACTATGACTGAACGGTTTTATATCTCCGAACAACATTCCAATGTCGAATTCCTTGAAGGTTGTTTCAACTCTGTACTACCAACTTAAGGCAATAGAACTCATTTTTTTTACGTATCTCAGGACACTGTTAAACCATCGAAAACAATACCAAACCGAGTTTGACCCGGACAAGTTCGATTCCACGTTGCCGAATGAACTAAAAAAACAATTTTTCATTGAACAAATGCATCTCGTTCGACATTAAACTACCGAATGAACTGCAAAACCTATTGACAAAGAAATTCTACCACATTCAATACTGAACCAATACCAAACGTCAATATCATTCAATAATAAACTTTCATTAGTAACAATCACATTGAGCACAAGCTCATTGAACAATCAATATCGATACTTACATATCTATCAACATCAATCATAATACTCATAGAAAATAAGCATATGTAACACAAATAACCATATTATATAACCAACAAAACAATATCTGTCCAGTACACATTTTTATATAGTACAAAATACATAGTTCTAGTACAAAAAATAAACAAACATCCATCATTGCACATTGTCCATGACCAACCAAAATAAACAAGCATCTATCGTTACACATTAATAATTGTTTCTTACCACGTTTTTTCTTTGATTTAGGGTTATGTTTTTGTTTTGACCGTGGGTCTGTTATGTCTAAACAACTCGGGTCTTTCAAAGTAAATGATAAAAAACACATTTGGTTTTGACACTGAATCTACGCAACACCGTTGCATCTTTTTCATTACTATTGATATTGTTGTCCAATGTCTGATAGCCTTTTTAGTGTCTTCTTCTACAATTTAATTTTGAAATTGGAAATCATTTGATTTAAAATTAAATGGAAAAAGAATTTTGAATGATGCATACCAAATCTTCAACTGCATTCGATTTTTCCTTCGCTTAGTTGTAGGATTCTGGATATATGGATGTGAAATTCGACGAAACCAACTCATGTAGTCGTTTGTGCAGTCATAAGGTGATTTTACTAGGCTAAACATGAAATTACATGATCACGTCAATTCTGTGCATACCAATGGCTCATATCATATCGAATTTTGTATTGGTTTGATTTCGATCCTCTCATCCAAGATATTGGCGTCACTAGAGCTTTTGTATGTATTGGACCCGACAAATTGACGTAGAACCCTATCTGGATGATATGGTTCGGCAATATCGAAACAAAGCATGATACCACTATAGAAAACAACTTCATCAATTTTGTTGTACTCCCAGATATCTTTATAAGGATCCCGACAAACCTATATGAATAAAGCAAGAGATAGACAAATATTTAATCTCAACATAATAAAAATACCATTTATCAACCATTTTAAAACAAGTCATTGTTGAAACTTAAATCATTCACTTCTAGTTCGTCTAATTGTTCTCTATAGTGAATCATTGATTGGTCAGGATCACCACCAAATTTTAAAACCTTCCACTTCACTAATAAAGAATCACTCAGTTGAAAATCTTTATTGAGCGCCGATGTTTATAGCATTAGAAAATGATCAGATATCCAAGCCTGAATGTAAAAATTGATAATGTAAAAATGTGATAGTAAAAAATTAAATGTCAAATAAATACTTCAAGACACGTGGAATGCCATCATTAAAGATAGTCAACCACTTATTTGCTTTGCACCAGAACGAGAAGCACACCTAACTGATGATATAAATGAGCACATCCATTCCTCAAGCTTGATTATTCATGATATTCAAATTCAATAAGCAATTCAGATAGTAAAGTGAGGTTTTTGTTCCAGACTTATTAGAAAAACGCAAGACAACCCAATGCGTGCAACAAATATGCTCGAGCAACTCTGTGCATTAATATTAGCTAAAGGAGTGCTAAATAACATTAATTTAGCGATTGCAACGGAAAATAGCGGGGCTTAAAGCGTAACTACTATTCATCAGCGCTAAATTGAAATAGCGTAGCAATCCGAGAGTGCTACGGGCTATAGCGGAGATTTTGCGGGGCTTTAATTGCATTGGGTTAGACATTATGTTAGGATTAGGATTTGGAGGCATTACGTTAGGGCTAGAGAGGCATCGATAACAATGTTTTACGGTGTGTGTATTTTTAGGTTGTTAATTATCCGTGATTGGGTAAAACAAAGACCGGATAAAAAGAAGTCCTCACTGTGGTGCATTTAGCACTGCATTTGATATTTGAAATATTCAATATGAGTTTTGTTACTATGACAAAAACAATTTTTTATCAAAATGTCATAATAGTGCAATTTAGGAGGTTTGGAGGAATTCGAGGGGTAACATGGTAATTTAACATGTGTTCCTCCTAAAGTTGTATGTGATGTACTATTTGACAAAACTTTTTTTTGTATCATTTTTGATAAATATTAATTGGCACCAAATAGCTTCGCGACTGATTGATCTGTCGGTGTTCCATTGGCGGCAAATTCTATTTCAACCCACAAATTTAGTTAGTAGTTCTCAAATCATAAAATAATCGGTAAATCCATAAATTTAGTTAGTAGCCCCCTTTTTTAAAAAAAAAAAACCCAAAAATATTCTTTTACGTAGGGGGACTACGTGGTTTTTCACTGTACCTCGTAGTTGCCATACGTGGTTCATCAAAGTACCACGTAAATGATTTCCGTGGTTCATTCATGGACCACATAGGCTTACTACAAGGTACAATGAAAAATCACGTAGTGCAACTATGAGGTGTTCAAAAAACTGAAAAGAAAATATAATAGAAAAATAACATTTTTATCATCATATTTTTTTTAATAAAATGGAGGATTATTAAATAAATTTATGGATTGAAATAGAATTTTACAATATACATGTTCTGTAATCAAGTGTGCAGATAAAATTACTCTGAAACATCTGTGCAATTAGGAAAGCAATTAAGCGAGACAATTTTCCTCACGGTGCATTTCAACAACGGCCATTGTGTTCTTTTTCAGATTCAGATCTCTTCTGCTTCTGTATTGAATATTTCTAATTTTTCACGCAAAACAGCTTCAGCCGTTCCTAATCGAACCTTTTTTAGTATTCCTCTGTCAATCGTTAAACTATTTTCTTCCTTAATTCTTGCTCCCTCGTCATCTCTTTTCTTTGATCTCGCAGGCTAAACAATTTGAGCATTACCGGATCATTAAAATGGTAACTTTGTTTGCCTTATTCTTAAATTGGTCGATTAACGCTCAGTTTCTACTGTAGGTGTAAGATTTTTGGATCTGCGTTAGAAATTGATTCAAATCATATTCGTCAATGTGAAATTTGTCTGTTTATACCATTTTCTTCTTCACAATTGTGCTTCTTAACCATCTCGAGGGCTCTGAGTGTTGTGTTTCAGTTTGGAATCCTTCACTCTGCATTTTTCACATAATCTTAATGTATGTTATGCAGTACTGAAAGTACTGGGGAGAAAAAACTTTATTTCAGTTTAATCCTGAATTCAAATTAAGATTCAATATATCATCGCTTTTTTATTTTTTATCTTTTTAATTGCTTGGTATTGGAGTGCTGAAGAAAAATAATAATATTGTGCAGGTAGTTCTTGCAGCCTCTATCATTAGCAAAACTGGAAAAGGCAAGTTTTTCATTTTACCATTAAAATTTACGTTCTCTTTGGGATTTACTACCTATAGCCATTCATGGGAAAGTACATATGCCTGGATGAGAAATACTATATTGGTTAAAACTTAATAACTCAACAGTTAACTGCTTCAAGCCTTCAACGGTAGCCTTTTGGCGAAAAAAAAATACCTCTTCCAGTGCTATTCTACTGTCTGATTGTTACAGGTTTTTTGGGTACTTCCAAATGATACAGCACACATTTTTGCATTTTTTCTTTTTTTAAAAAAAAAACCAAATTATATCGAAGGCTTGGAGCCTTGCTTGCTATTCATTACCTTTTTTCCCGCATTGTTATGTCTATGTGCGTATTGTACATCCCTACAAATATTTACAGAGAGCCATAACAAATAAACATGATAATTCCCATCCTAAGCTTTGTAGGTTTCAAGTTCTTATTTGTTGAGTAGCTTGTTTACATCTCTATCAAATTCATACTTGGTGTTGTGCTGTTTTCGTAGATATAAACCAGTTTGCCCAATAAACCTACATTAATTTAGCATAAATTGAATGGCTGTTGTGTGCATGCATGATGTTTTACCTCATTTCACCACTATAATCTTCATCTTTTAAAAAAAAATCTTCAAATTTGCAGCACTAGTATCGAGGCAGTATGTTGATATGACTCGAATCAGGATAGAAGGATTACTTGCAGCATTTCCGAAATTAGTTGGATCAGAAAAGCAGCATACGTACGTGGAAACTGAGAATGTTCGTTATGTTTACCAGCCAATTGAACTTCTTTATTTGCTAGTTGTTACAAACAAGCAAAGTAACATTCTCGAAGATTTGGAGACACTGAGGCTGCTGTCCAAACTAGTAATGTCATTTCCATAGTCTAACTGATTGTTATTCTCCACGCGCATGCACATTCAGATTTGAGTTTTCCAGTACATGTTATCATTCTTAATACCATATTTGTATTTAGTGTTTACAGTTTTGCAACAGTAAACACTTTTAAATGTGCAGAGAATGTTTTCCTTACTCCCAGGCAAGGTGGAGTTACAGTGCCACTGAAGTGCTTAGCGATGAATACCCCTGTAATTCAAAGAAAAAGATAACAATGTCTTACTATTCGACTTTTTTAACTAAGTCAAAATTGAGAATCAATACAGAGAATGTAACGACTGATTGAAGAAATTTTGGGAAACGATTGGATTCAGTAGTTGAAAAGTTGAAAAAAAAGATGTATTACAGCTAAGATTAATTTTGATTGTCTTGCTTAATGAGCCCAAAACAAACACACAAGTTCCTCGCGTAGTGTTTCTTTGCTTCAATTTTTGTACTTCATTGACAAAACTCACAAACCATTACTGGGGATATCAGTACTAAAACGGTTCAAATGTTGTCTCAATGCAAACATATTACTTGTATTAATGAGTTTTGAATGGTTTCTACCCATGCCGTTTAATCTTAGTGATTTTTCTTAGGTGTTTCTTCATCTTTTTTTTTTTTTTGTAGATTTGTAAAAAACTCCAAAATGACATCACTACAGTGTGGCTTGGCTTGGCTTGTAACATCCAATTCTTAAAAATAGTTTAATATGGTGTGTTTACCACGATATCTCATGATGACTCTGCCACTGCAAACAGTGCGAGGAAAAGTACTTGAAGCGTGCTAACTATTTTGCGCACAGTTAATAGTACTCTGCTTTCTTACTCACTTATAAAGAGAGTGACCTGGCTGTTCTAGTGAGTGTGCAGTTCTCATAACAATTTTGTTTGCAGCTCCTAACTTGGTCAATATACATGCTTTTGTAATGTGTAAAAAAAAAAAAAAAAAAAAAAAAAAAAAAAAAAAAAAAAAACATAAAGAGATTGATATACATAATATAGTTTGATTGCAGTTGTCTGACCAAAATGGTATTATACTTCACACTAACCATACTGTATATTACATACCTATGATTTGCATCAGAAGATAATGGAATATGTATTGTGGGATTCCCTAACGTCTTTTAGGAGACTTTATTGATGGTTTCATGATGATGTTTAGGTGCCTGAATATGCACCCGCTTTAGATGAAGAGAGCATCTCCCAAATGGCTTTTGAGTTGATCTTTGCTTTTGATGAAGCTATTTCTCTTGGACATAAAGAAAATGTGACAGTTGCACAAGTTAAGCAGTATTGTGAAATGGAGAGCCACGAGGAAAAATTGCACAAGCTTCTCATGCAAAGCAAGATTAATGAAACTAAGGATGTCATGAAGAAAAAGGCCAGTGAGATAGATAAAAGCAAGGTAATTTTTGAATATGATCCATCCCGTAATAAACATATCAATATTGATTCTTCTTTTATTGACATTGTTATATTATGCTACCAGATATCATTGTTATTTATAACAAATACATGGTATTCTGAATTAAAAAAAAATGTTCTCTTTTCATAACCGAGAAAGGAAAAAAAAAGGGAAAAAGAGTATAGACAGTTAGTAGAATCTGCAACTGTCTGAGTTTTTATATTGGTTTTGTTCATGAATAAAGATGTAACTGCATGTAGAAGATCAGCGCCATTCTGCATTCTGGTTGCATTGAATGGAATGTATAGCAAAGTGAGGAATGACAGCACATCTTCATAATTTTTCCACTGGTTAGATGGTGGATGGGGTGGTGGCTATTGAGACAAAATAAAACACAAAACGTGACCCAATATACTTTGACTGTTTGGTCTCATCGTGTCTACATTTGATGTTGAAATCTGGGGAAGATCTAATGGTTGAGATCTGCCGTGTCATCTATTTGTGTTTCGATAGACTTCCTAATATTGTAAAAGAAATACAGGATGCATTTTTAGTATAGTGTATATCACGGTGAGTAAGAGATACTTCTACAAAGCCGCATCAAAGAAAACCTTTTTTGAGACCAAAATTGAAAATGAGTTCGTTCCAATCACTGACCCATTACATATTACAAACTTATTACATCTGAGCATCTATTACATGGCATGCTAGTACCTATTGCCACTTTTACCGTCACGATAAGCCTAGAATAGCAGTAGCTACCACTTTACATCTTAGGCCTACCATTTACTAAATCCCTACTCTCTTACAGGCAAACATATTGTCCTTAACTATATAGGCATCTGAGTTGCCGGTTTCCATTCTGTATCATAAATTCCACCTTTCCTGTATACCATCATGTCTTATACATTTTTTTTCCATTTATATATGCAGATTGAGAAGAACAGAGGTGATAAAGGAGGGTTTATGTCTGTGTCTATGTCTATGTCAGGACCTAGAAGGACTGAAAGTGGATTCAGTGATATGAGCTTCTCAAGCACTGGTGGAGGCGGTGGTGGTTTTGGTGGTGGATCTGCATTTGGACTTGCCTCGGACATAGATTCTTTATGTACTAAACCAAAAGGTTTCAGTTCTGACATTTCTCTATATTGCATTATAGCATCTCTACTTTCGTCCTTACATTGTAATGTTCAACGGATTTTGCATGTAAGGTTGCACTTCAACTATATAAGTGTTTGTTATGTTTCTTTCTATGAACAACGTATAATAATTCAAATTTACCATTTTAGTTCCCATCATCGGAAGAATAACTTTATAAATTAATTTTTCTCCCATCATCGGAAGAATAATTTTATAAATTAATTTTCTCCCATCATCGGAAGAATAACTTTATGAATTATTTTTTCTGTTTCTTCTTCTTAAAAAAATTATGTAGCATTGACCAAAAGAAAACAAAGTTGATGAAATATTTATTTTGTGGCCAGCCCAAAGATTTTTGGCCAGTTTAGTGATTTCTATCCAAAGATTTTATATATAGACTGCAAAGTATAAATCAAGTTGTTCGGTTTACATACCCATCCATTAAAATTCATACATGTTTCTTAGCATTTCACTCCTTTAAAGGCTAGTTGGGGTCTGATGGCAGCGATAATGCCGTTGTTGCTTGTGTTGCACCTTTTTTAAAAGAAAAAAAAAAATGAAAGAAAGAAAGAAAACAACTCAAAAACCTTCACATTTTCATCATGGTGATTGTCATCTGCTTATAACATTTAACATGCGAGTGGACACCTCAAGCTTCTAATTACAAATATCTTTTTTTTTTTTTTTTTCCTTACACTTCTCCTCTCGATCAGTGTTTATCTATTCATCAACAGGACGTCCGCCTTCTTCAGCTACAGCTCCTCCTAAAGGCCTCGGAATGCAACTAGGCAAAACTCAGAAAACGAATCAACTAATGAACTCACTTAAAGCTGAAGGTGAACTTATACTGGAGGATGTGCAGCCAGTTGCTGTACAACCAAAGTCAAGTCTTCCACCTACAGATCCTATTACCTTGACTATTGAAGAGAGGCTCAATGTTGTTGTCAGGAGAGATGGCGATGTTAGTAATTTTGATGTTCAGGGTACTCTTTCAGTCCAGATACTCCATCAAGATGATGGGCTAGTTCAGTTTCAGGTTCTCCCTCTCACATGTTTCATATAGATGGATGCAAGTTTGATGCTATGTTCACTTAGAATGATAATTTTTGCCATGGCTGCTAAAATATATATGTAACTTATTTAAAGCAGTAGATTATCAACATTATGCAAGCAAACCTTCTGTTTACCACACATGAATAGATTTTATCAGAGTGCTCTGATAATCTGTCTTAGAATAACATGACATTTAAATCCATGTAAGGTCTAACTACATGCTAAAACATGACATTTAATATGTTATTAGTCAGTTTTATTTGAGTGATAGATCCATGTAATGCAACACCTTATATAATTTATATTGCAATTCTATAAGATAAAGCTTACAACCATTTTGTTTTCTCTTAATGTGTTAACACACAAGCAAGATATTTGTAGACCATGAAATGTTCTGTTAGCAAACAGCCATTGTCGCACAATTTTCAACCTAAAGTTGCCAGCTTAAATGTTGCCTAAATGTGATTCATATGACCTTGTATATTGGAACATGAAGATAAATCCAGCTCTTTGGAATGTTCAGAAACGTAGCAGAAATGTGAAAGTTAAACAAATTATACATGTCTTTCGCCTATACCATAACAAAAGCACCTTTTTTTATTCAGTTGACTTTCAACAATATTTGATGTCACATGTGAATTTTAGATGATTGTTAGTGGCTCCATTCGTTTATTCAAGGTCAAATATTTGTCTTATAAGAACTTGGTTGATGGGACGGCTTATCATGCTTGGTTTGTTATATATACCAAAACTAGCCAGGAATTTGATGGTTGGTGAATGAAACTCAATACCCATCTAGATTTAGTTAGGTTCTATATACTTCCATGACAAGGATGTGTTGCGACAATAGTTTAATATTACCCCTGAATGTCCTGCAATATGTAGGTGAAATATTGAAAAGGAACATTGTCATTTCTGTTGTAACAGATTGAGAATGAGGATGTGAAGGGTCTTAGCTTCAAGACTCATCCCAACATTAATAAAGAGCTATTCAATAATAGTCGTGTTATAGGCTTGAAGGATCCAAACAAGCCTTTCCCAACTGGTCAAAATGATGTCAATTTAATGAAGTGGAGAATCCAGAAAAAGGATGACGAGTCTTCTCTGCCACTAATCAGTATGTTGTCTATATATCCATTCTATTGTAAAACGTTTTTGCCAGACATATTCTAGTAGTTGGCAAGCTATCTCTTACTCTTTTTTTTAATCTGCTAGCCAGTGTCCTGTGCGTCCAAGGAAGAAAAAAAAAAAAAAAAAACTGTAGTGACATTTTGAAACTTTTTCCCCTCTTTTGTGTATGATTGATAATATTTACTTGTGCAGTTAACTGCTGGCCCAATCCGTCTGGAAGTGAAACACTGGTTAATATTGAATATGAAGCTTTTGAACAGTTTGATTTGCAAAATGTTATAGTATCAATTCCTCTTCCTGCAAGTCGAGAACCACCTAGCGTCAGACAGATTGATGGTGAATGGAGGTAAGCACTGATCCTTCTTACATCATTTGTGTGTACCCATACGACAATCTGTTTCCTGTTTAATATTGCCCATACCACAGCTTTATAGAAAGATGTTAATTTACTCTAATTATTTCTTATTGACATGTATAGACACATCTATACTAGTTAAAAACTACGTATTAAATACAAATTTGTAGGTATGACGCAAGAAATTCCACATTGGAATGGTCAATTCTTCTTATCGACAACACCAATCGAAGGTATGCAATCTGACTTTGACATTGCTCTGATATGATTTTGGGTGAAGTTCTCTGCACTTATTTTTATTAATGACTTGTATGCACAGTGGATCTATGGAGTTTGCTGTGCCTCCTGCAGATTCATCTGCATTCTTTCCTATCTCTGTCAAATTTTCTGCTGCCAACACCTTTAGTGATGTTAAGGTACTTCATATATATTAGGACGTTATGATGATGATTATTATTATTTTCTTCTTTAATCGAATATTCTTTCTTTTGAGTAAAGCAATCTCACCAACCTGGATAAATCATTTTGGTGCAGGTTTCGAGTGTTATCCCAATAAAAGGAGGCCCTTCACCGAAGTACGCTCAGAGGATAAAACTTGTTGTGGACAACTACGAGATAGTTTAACTTCATTGGATTAAAAAGGAGCCATTCTTCTGGATTTTGGACATATATATTATATATACAACATTTCTTTGTATGTCGACCATATCTGTTCTATTTTCATGAATACACACACTGTATAATTTCTTTCATTTGGGTTAACTGTAACGTAGTTAGATTTTGAAATTGGTGCAGAAGCAATTAATATGCTGATGCAACTTGTTATAATTGTGAGGCTGGTTTTAATTGATGAAGCTAATTATGGATCGTTTTGCATTTGTCAAAAGAAATGCGATGGTCCAGATGGAACTAAACTGAATCATCCGTTGAAGTACACTGAATCATTTTTTTGAATGTGTTGGAAAATTTAAAATTATTGTAAATATTCGGATGATAATCTGAGTTATAAAATCAACTACTGTAAAAAAAAAATCAGCAAAGTTCTAGTTATGCAAGTGTAATATAACGAGTTATTTTGCTTTTCTACCATTTTGGATTGCACATATCAGGTACGGTCAGGCAGGTACTTAGAACATTTCTAATTGTGTTCAATTACACATAAGTTACAACAGTTTATTACCGTAATAAGTTTTAAAAATCGAGCTAATTCAGTCACTAGTTTTCTAAAGGTGGCCATTGTTTTTTGTGTCCTATAAATAATATTTTTCATACGTTTTCCTTTTTTAGATCCGCGTACGACCACCATATATGCAGCAAATGCTTTACGTGGTTCAAAATTTCAGCTGAGAGTTTGGTAGGAATCCTTTAAATTATTAACTAGAAGATGAGCTAACAGTTCTTGAAGCGAGGAGCAAAGAGCCAGGAGTTCAAAAAATTCACCACATTACCTGGACTCTTTATACTTCTTACCAATCACAGCAGGAAAGCCAACAACCTGCCTAACTTCCATTGTCACAAATTCATATGAACTTCTATAAATACGCTGCTTCAATCAATGTTTATTCATCAGACAACAGAATCCAGGGCAATGGCTACAAATGCAACAAGCTTCTCAAAGACGACTCATTTACTGGCAGTGCTCCTATTCCTGTTTTGCAACTCCATAACCAATGATGCAGCTCGTATGCTTGTAGAAAAACCAACTATTCCAAAACCAGAGCTTCCATCGCTGCCTGAAATTCCGACACTTCCAAAACCTGAACTACCAAAACTGCCCCCACTACCCGAAATGCCAAGCCTGCCCAAGCTGGAAATACCTTTATTGCCTGAACTTCCTAAACTACCATCCACCACCAAAACTGAAGAAACACCTGTGGTGCCTGAAGTTCCAAATTTGCCTAAGCCGGAAGTGCCTTTACTACCAGAGATCCCTTCTTTACCAAAGCTAGAGTTGCCACCTCTTCCTGAGATTCCCACCCTTCCCAAGTTTGAATTGCCTCCTTTGCCTAAAATACCGACTCTTCCGGAGGTTCCAGCTCACCCTTCTTCTACCCCGTGAGTTTCGTAGACGATACGACATTATTGATTGTAGTTTCATGAGTTTGAGTTTGGTCTTGATTTACATACGTACTAGATCGCTATTGCCATATGTATACTGCATGATATATTCTGTTTTCTTACTTTTCTGCATTGCTGCACCTTATTCATTATTATTCTGTATTTATCAAAAGAGAAGTGATACTTAAAGTAGAATTAATCCTAATATTTTCTTCCTGCCTAGGCATTACTTCTTCTAACATATAGGCTTCGCCGTCACAATTAAGAAGCGTAATCAATTTGGATGGGTATTGACACTAAATACAGTCATAAATTATTTTTTCAAACTTCAAATTCATATGTCAAGCCATGTAAAACAAGCAATAAGGATGAATTTAGCCTCGAAGTAATTCTTATGTCCACAATAAAAAAAGAAGTAAATTCTCATTTAATAAGAAAATGTGAGGTGTCATCTTGTGTTTCTTTTAGATACTTGGGCATTTTGGTGGATGGTTGGATTGTAAGATCGAAATAAAGAAACGTTGATAAGAAAATAAGAAAAAGATTTAGTTAACAGACCTACAAAAAACAAAAGAAGAAGAAAAGATATGATATTATTATTACAAAGTTCCTTTTCCTCTTGTAGATATGTGTGTGTGCGCGCGTGTGCGCACGCGCGTGCGCGTGTGTGTGTGAGTGATTTATTGACAGCCTGTCTGAACTCAATTTAATGATACAATGATACAGTGTGTAACACAATGTATCACCACCATTGGATTACCCCTTAAGTTTCACTTTACATATATAACATTGATTAGCAAATACACAAATAATCATTAGAAACCTACCAATTTAAACCTAGTGCAATACTTACTATCCAATTCTTGTTTTTACTGGTATTAATTGTAACCAGTTGCTATGACACTGCACCATAATGGTCATTTGGTAACCCTTTTTTTTTTCCAATTGCCAACACTTATTTGTGTTGCCGTGTAGTCACCAAAATAAGCGTTGCTATGTTAAAAAAGTGTTACCAAAAATACATAATTTTAATTTTTTTATTGGCAACGCTTATTTGGGTTGGCTAGACGATTTCTAAGGGTAAAAACGTAAACCAAGTTCGTAGCCCTATTTCCCAATTTTTCATTTGTTTGTCCAACGCTTTTGTTAAACACGGCCGCCTAAATCAACTATCCAATTCCAGGTTTCAGAAAAAAGAAAAAAAAAAAACGCAGCATGACGAAGATTGAAACTTCGAATCCGTTCCTCTCTCAACGGATTTTGTTGATCTTTGTTCGATTTTCCTCGCATTCAACTCACCTTCAGTCCCATTCAGGTATAATTTTATTTCGATTTTTATTTTGTCGATTTCACGTATAAATTCCATTTGTCTGGTCTTTATTGATTTCATAAGGATCTTTATTCGATTGCTTTGTGGTCATTATCGTTGTGGGTTTCGTGTACAGTTCAATTTTTGAAATAATAGAGAAAATAAAACAATAGTTGATTATCTGAACACAAAAAACAGTAAGAATCTAGCAAACAAGTCGAGCATATGAATTTGTGGAAGCATGTTCACAAGTTAGCAGTCTATTATTGGGGGAATTTATATTTTTTAAATTATTTGGTACCGGTATAATAGGATTTTGAACAAATCAATTAACTAAGTTCATGGGGTCTTTGTAATTGCACATGTTTTGTGTATAGACAATGCCTGCAAGCTGTGATAGCATAAACATGGTTTGTAACTGATTTGTATGGTGTCTTTATAAGTGCACATGTTTTATGTATAAAACCGATATAATCAGCATAACTTTTATTATCAATTTACAGTATTAGCTTCCTATGTCTCATGGGGAAGATGTACAATTTTCTAGTAGATGATGAAGAAAATGTATGAAATAGCAGTTATTTCTGTTTATTTACATGTGTAATTTCTCCTTTTGCAGGATAGCCCAAGCTACAAGGCATAGAAATAAAGAACGCTCATTGATTCACCAAGGTTAATCTTCTATAAATTCTTCTATTTTGGTCTATCTATCTGTGCTTCCAAACATGTGTAATATTTGCACTAATTATGTTTTACTTTAATCTATACAAATTTCATTATAGGTTTTTACATAAGTGAGTATTTGTATGTTAGCGCAGTTTGCGTATAGAGGTTGTCTTTTTATGTGTAACTACAGATTTTACTGTTGTGCTGTTTATACTGTTTTGAGCACTTCTGGTAAACTCTCTCGACAATTATTTTAATCATCCTGTATTTTTCTATCATATCGATATTTAGCATTACTCCTAATTTATTTCAATTCTTATATTGTCTGAATGCTTGCTGTCTTGTGTTTTATTATTGCCTATAACTCATATTTACTGCTCTTTGTTTCTTTCTATGTCTGTTTGACTTTTTGTTTTTATGAAATTGTATTGTTTTGGTCATATTAGGTGTTGGTATGATAGGATAGACTAATGCATTTTACTGCAACGTTTTTTTTACTGCTTTATGTTTCTTTCTATGACTGTTTGGTTGTTTGCTGAAATCTGTATAGCTTTGCTCGCATTTATGTTTGCATTCATGACTTCTTAAAACTGACCAGGTTTTTTAGCATTTATATCCTACCTTATTTAGTTGTTTGACTACATTGTTTTGCAAGTATAATATATGTTAAAGTTAATAATTTGATCCTATAGAAATGTTGTTTTAGATGGAAAGATTGCTTTTTACAAATAATAACTATTTCAAATTTGAAAGTAAGTTGATATTAGATTGTTCTGTTTTTGATGTAATTGCGGTAATTATCCAACTTGAATTTTCTCATTAATTTCTTTATTAAATAACTATTTTAATTTTGCTGTAGTAAAAATAATTTTGCTTGTAGATTGGGAGTGCAATTTGAGATCAAAGGATTTTGCAAGAAGCCGCGGAATTGGAATTCTTTCCATTGACATTTTCTCCCCTTGGACATGTATTCAGTAGGTAATTATATTTTAAAATGATGCCATTAAAGTCGATCCAGTAATGATAAAGTGTAAGGAGGAAGGTTATACATAAGTAGCTTGTGTTACAGAACAATAATTTGATAAGCATAGTATATAAACTGGGTATCCACCTTGGTCTTCCATTCGTCGAAGACTAGCTGTTATAAACATTACTAATGCTAGCGTGGTGGGATTTCCATTTCAATATCTAACTTGGTCTTCCCCCGTCACTTTTCTTAGAAATTTTGGCTTAGTATGAATTTGTAGTCTATGAAAAGAAATTTAATGTTCCAGGTATAAAACATTGTCCAGCAGCTCTTGAAGATATGCTCTAATGTAATTCTATGTAGGCTGAAACTGAGAATTCTTGAACACAAAACAAGAATTGATCATCCCAAATTTACATTTGGAACTTATGTTGAGGTAAATAAATACATCAGTGCTCTATTTAGATCGTACGCTTCACATATATATAATAATAGTAAAATTGTTTCCTTGAGCCGCACATTTATAAGTTGAAAGGAATATCATATATGCAAACACCAATATGTGTCCTAAGCCGATTTAAGAATGTATAGAATAATAAATATACGAAGAACATAGATGTGTTAGCTTAATTTAAATGCAGTTCATTTTCTTTAATCTGCTGCAATTAAAAGTTTTTTTTTTTAATATTCTTTGTATTTGAAATAACTAGTGAAGCAAAAAGCAGCTAGGAGCCTTACATGCATGCCAATAAAAAATATTAATGACCGTGTAATTTGCTTATATAATTAATTGCTCTTAGCAGTATAAATAGCAGTTATTTCTGGGGATATGAATGATTCATTTAGCAAAAGGCATCAATAGGATTAACTTTCTCCATTAGTTCCTCTTTGTGCCTGTTTCTACCTGCTGTGTTGTCATGGTGCAGTTCTTTCTTATTAATTTATTTTATGGTTTGTTCTCCTTGAAGCCCCAAGCATGTAAAACAGTATAAGCATTTTGATTGATTTCGATATTATTTATCACTGGTGGCTATATTTTTCAAAGATGGATATTATATTCATTCTTATGCAGCATCCATTGCATCAGGTGTGCAGTTAATGACTTATGGCCACTATTAAAGTTTATCTATTTAGTGAAAGGCACCGAATTAAGATGTGCATGAGTTTTTATTGCATTATCTTAAACAATATTTTCACTCATGTTATCATATTTAAGGAAGACACATATGTACTATTTTTTAATGGAGTTTGCTAACCAGTCCGTAAGCTTTTGAATTTCTGGCTCAAATTTAAAGGAAAACAAAAAGGCGCATATGTACGAATAATTCTTTTTCCAGTCTTATGTTTTAACATCTATTATTACTATTTGCATTTTTCAGGGAAGAGGCGTTGAAAGCATTCCTTGGTCAGCATACCCCTATGCACATTCACTAGCTTTTCGTTCCTTGACGGGTCTTGATAAAATATCACCTCCCATTAATAGGTACTTCTGAATTCTATCATTTTAAAACTAATAATTTACTGTGTCGTTTTATTAAGTGATCGCTTGTTCAGTGCACTTAGCTAGAAAAAAATATATTTTTTTAGTTATTTTAACTGAACAAGCTATTTGTTAAATATGTTTTTATTGACTCATTTTTTTGGTACTCAACACCCATGTTGATAAAAATATATTTTTAGTTATTTTAACTGAGCTCAATTTGGCTTGGTTAAACAAAGCCTCGGTTGGGCTCAGTTAAACAGAGCCTAACAAACGCTGTTTAAAGTGAGAGTTCGTTAGACTCAGTTAAGTTGCGCCTAAGCTGAAGGCTCGATTAAACTGAGCCTAACATGGAAGCTCTGTGAACCGAGCCTAGCAGAGGCACGCTAAGCCTCTTCATTGAGCCCTTTTTTGTAAAAAAAATTGATTCTTTTGTAGACTCGCCTGGGTTGTTTATGGTAAATTTACAAAGTCATAACAGGTTTGTTTCTTTAAAGTTGCACCTTCAAAACTATTTTTATTTTGGCCTATTTTAAATGTGTGCATGAGTATATTAGAACTTCACTTATTATTAGTAGCTATTAATGAGACTTGAGATAGAAGTTAGTGTGGAAACCTCTTGATAATTGATATATACGCTTTCAATCCTTTTCCATCTTGATATTGTTGTTGTTTATTTATTTTCTGCAGATGTCCTCCTACTCAAGGCCTTCGACCGATTATCATGATTACTTCCAATGTAATCCGTCTGTCTATTCAGACGATTCGAGTGATCCTCCTCAAATTATTTGTTCATCCGAATCTCACGCACCAACTCCATTTAGCGTCATAGAGTCGAGCTTAGAAAGAGATTTGGCATTATTAAGTGTACAGAATGATATGACACCGCCTACCAGATCGACGTCACCAACAAGATTGCCACCGTTGCCAACGTTATATGTTGGAGAAGTACAATCTCGAAGGTTGCTATGCCGTTGCAACATTGAACCAATATTCAGAACATGTTATTTAAATAAAAACGTTGGCCGTCGATATTTTATTTGTGCAAACACTGGAACTCTTAGAGATTGTGGATTCATCCACTGGATTGACGAACCAGTATGTGATCGTGGTGCGGAATTTGCACTGGGGGTTCTTGAAGAAAACAAAAGGCTTAAAAAGGAGCTTAAATTGCAAGATTTCGTCAAGTTTAATAGACAATTAAAAAGGTATGACTTTGAACTTATAACGCTTACTACTGTTTGAAACATATCTGATGTTATTTAATTAAATGCATGCAGGTAGCAGTAGAAGAAGCGGAGAAAAAGAGAAAGTTTGATGGAACAAGTTATGCAAATTTTTGGATGTAAGGTTCGTTTGGGGTTTCACATTTGGTACCTGTAGACTTCAAATATGAAAAACATCTTGCAATATGTTAGTTTTATATTATTGTTACTGTGAAATTGGGTATTGTTTCTTGATATTTAGTTAATTATAATTTGCATATGTATTGAATTTAGTATTTTTATTTATTGAATTTTTTTTAGTTCATACTTTGGTGTAGTCACGAATATGGATTTTGTTTTCTTATTGATTTTGTTACATGTTGCTATGTTGAGATAATATCATAGTTGAATGCATATTAAATAGAGCTTTTGTTATCTTGTATGCAAATATAAGTGTTTCATGTTACCAACACTTACAAGCATTGGTAATTAATATCTCCCAACGCGTATAAGCGTTGCGAATGAACATTTGCAAACGCTTATTAGTTGCGAATGAACATTTGCCAACACTTACAAGTGTTGCGAATATTCCCGACCCCTCCACGGTGACACATATAAGTGTTACTGAAATTTATTCTCACGTGTACTTGCCAATGTACAAGCAATTACAATCTCTCACGTGTAGTTTTTGGTTCTTACCCTCCCCCCTCCCCACTTTAGAAAGAGGAAAAAGGAAAACGACATGCATTGTGCTTTTTTTTTAATTGAATGCGATTTTGGTGCAGGTTTCGAGTGTTATCCCAATAAAAGGAGGCCCTTCACCGAAGTACGCTCAGAGGATAAAACTTGTTGTGGACAACTACGAGATCGTTTAACTTCATTGGATTAAAAAGGAGCCATTCTTCTGGATTTTGGACATATATATTATATATACAACATTTCTTTGTATGTCGACCATATCTGTTCTATTTTCATGAATACACACACTGTATAATTTCTTTCATTTGGGTTAACTGTAACGTAGTTAGATTTTGAAATTGGTGCGGAAGCAATTAATATGCTGATGCAACTTGTTATAATTGTGAGGCTGGTTTTAATTGATGAAGCTAATTATGGATCGTTTTGCATTTGTCAAAAGAAATGTGATGGTCCAGATGGAACTAAACTGAATCATTCGTTGGAGTACAATGAATCATTTTTTTGAATGTGTTGGAAAATTTAAAATTATTGTAAATATTCGGATGATAATCTGAATTATAAAATCAACAACTGTAAAAAAAAATCAGCAAAGTTCTAGTTATGCAAGTGTAATATAACGAGTTATTTTGCTTTTCTACCATTTTGGATTGCACATATCAGGTACGGTCAGGCAGGTACTTAGAACATTTCTAATTGTGTTCAATTACACATAAGTTACACCAGTTTATTACCGTAATAAGTTTTAAAAATCGAGCTAATTCAGTCACTAGTTTTCTAAAGGTGGCCATTGTTTTTTGTGTCCTATAAATATTATTTTTCATACGTTTTCCTTTTTTAGATCCGCGTACGACCACCATATATGCAGCAAATGCTTTACATGGTTCAAAATTTCAGCTGAGAGTTTGGTAGGAATCCTTTAAATTATTAACTACAAGATGAGCTAACAGTTCTTGAAGCGAGGAGTAAAGAGCCAGGAATTCAAAAAATTCACCACATTACCTGGACTCTTTATACTTCTTACCAATCACAACAGGAAAGCCGACAACCTGCCTAACTTCCATTGTCACAAAATCATATGAACTTCTATAAATACGCTGCTTCAATCAATGTTTATTCATTAGACAACAGAATCCAGGGCAATGGCTACAAATGCAACAAGCTTCTCAAAGACGACTCATTTATTGGCAGTGCTCCTATTCTTGTTTTGCAACTCCATAACCAATGATGCAGCTCGTATGCTTGTAGAAAAACCAACTATTCCAAAACCAGAGCTTCCGTCGCTACCTGAAATTCCGACACTTCCAAAATCTAAACTACAAAAACTGCCCCCACTACCCGAAATGCCTAGCCTGCCCAAGCTGGAAATGCCTTTATTGCCTGAACTTCCTAAACTACCATCCACCACTAAAACTGAAGAAACACCTGTGGTGCCTGAAGTTCCAAATTTGCCTAAGTCGGAAGTGCCTTTACTACCAGAGATCCCTTCTTTACCAAAGCTAGAGTTGCCACCTCTTCCTGAGATTCCCACCCTTCCCAAGTTTGAATTGCCTCCTTTTCCTAAAATACCGACTCTTCCGGAGGTTCCAGCTCACCCTTCTTCTTCCCAGTGAGTTTCGTAGACGATACGACATTATTGATTGTAGTTTCATGAGTTTGAGTTTGGTCTTGGTTTACGTATGTACTAGATCGCTATTGCCATACGTATACTGCATGATATATTCTGTTTTCTTACTTTTCTGCATTGCTGCACCTTATACATTATTATTCTGTATTTATCAAAAGAGAAGTGATACTTAAAGTAGAATTAATCCTAATATTTTCTTCCTGCCTAGGCACTACTTCTTCTAACATATAGGCTTCGCCGTCACAATTAAGAAGCGTAATCAATTTGGATGGGTATTGACACTAAATACAGTCATAAATTATTTTTTCAAACTTCAAATTCATATGTCAAGCCATGTAAAACAAGCAATAAGGATGAATTTAGCCTCGAAGTAATTCTTATGTCCACAATAAAAAAAGTAGTAAATTCTCATTTAATAAGAAAATGTGAGGTGTCATCTTGTGTTTCTTTTAGATACTTAGGCATTTTGGTGGATGGTTGGATTGTAAGATCGAAATAAAGAAACGTTGATAAGAAAATAAGAAAAAGATTTAGTTAACAGACCTACAAAAAACAAAAGAAGAAGAAAAGATATGATATTATTATTACAAAGTTCCTTTTCCTCTTGTAGATATGTGTGTGTGCGCGTGTGCGCACGCGCGTGCGCGTGTGTGTGTGAGTGATTTATTGACAGCCTGTCTGAACTCAATTTAATGATACAATGATACAGTGTGCAACACAATGTATCACCACCATTGGATTACCCCTTAAGTTTCACTTTACATATATAACATTGATTAGCAAATACACAAATAATCATTAGAAACCTACCAATTTAAACCTAGTGCAATACTTTACTATCGAATTCTTGTTTTTACTGGTATTAATTGTAACCAGTTGCTATGACATTTATAAAATAAAAATTATAAAGCAAATTCTCCCTAGAATGCACTGGCTGTTAATTCTTGCTTGAAGTATTTTCTGCAGCACATGGTTTGGTCACGCCTACTTGGCGTTCAGGGTCAGGTAAGTTGCTTAAGTGCACTATCTTACTGCTTGAATTGTTGTGAACCATTGTGCATGCTGTGCGACAAGCACAAGTGTGCACACTACCTGCCTCTTGTAATCCTGAAGCAACCACTATTCAAATAATTGTTTCTTTTGGTTTCGTTTGAATTGTTCTTTGAATAATTCCCTGATGGTTGGGGACTTTTTAGTGCCTTTGAAATGTTCAAACAGATGTTTTATGTGTTTCATCCTGTAGGCTATATATAGACAGTGCATTTTCAATGTGAATGTTCACTGAGTGCACTTGTAGGCTGCAGCAAGTTTCAGGGCATTAAAAGAGGGAGTGGCTTTATGCGGCTGGAATTCCCTCACTTCAAAGTGTTGGGTTTTGTGCGTAGCGGAAGTTTGACAAAACGCCGAAAAACAGGATCTTTTTCACCTAATCAGTTGAAGATTAATTTGATTGAAAAAAAAACACAAATAATATCGGAAGTATGAACACACGATATTCCATCCAACCACCCTCTTTATTGATTCACTAATAACAAATTGTTTACAATCGATCTCAACTATCGTTACAAATAATTACAACTTGAATCCATAACCTTATTGAGAAATAGGTAGAGAATATCTAATGGCTAACAAATTTGAAGGAGAACACTCAATTTGGAATAGCTAGAATGATCACTCTTGGTGGCTCTCACCACCACTCTTGGTGGCTCTCACACACTCTTGGTGGCTCTCACCCATACCTAATGAAGATGTCAGCTGGTCCTTTTTATAGAGAGAATTGCTTTATGCCCAAGAAAACTTGGCATCCAAATTATCTTTATATTTGTTATAAAACTATTTGGATAAGTGCCAAATATCCTTGCAATAAATGTCCACAAATAGCAATCAATATCTCTCTGTAAAATCTAGCACCAAATATCTACATCAAATCTTGCACCAAATCTCTTCATCAAATCTAGCACCATATCTCTCCACAAAATATGTAAGATTCTTTGTTGCCCAAAATTGTGATTTGCGTATCACCGATTTCAACACAAAGATCACTATGTTTCACTGAAATATTGATAGAGAAGCAATGCTGGTGTCTGGGAATTAGCTGAGAGTGGGATGAAAAAGCCTAAAGGAAAAGATTAAAAGAAGTATTGACAGAGGTGCAGATCTAGTGTCTTGAAGCTAAGAAGCAGAATGGTCTAATGGCAACTTATTTCAAGCTGCTGATTGTGCATTTTGTTGTGATATGCGACATTTTAGGCCAAATAAATATAAAAGAGGAAGTTACAATTTGAATTTTCCCAAAATTGCATATACGGATACACATTGTAGCACAACATTTTAAATAACTGAGTGAACACCATCTACTCATGCATGACCTAAACCTTTACCTAAACGACCGAATTTCATCAATCTTAACCATGGATCACTAGAAGAAGCAGCAGCCACCACAAAATAGGAGAAGGTATTGTCAGTAGTGGAGTTTTTACCCGAGATAAACAGATGAGGAATGTAGTGTGTGCATGTATATTTGTACATGGGTATATATGTACACATGTAACTAACCTTAGCCGGATTTTTTTCAACTTTTATAGGTATGCAATTCAGGTTGTTAGTTCTGTTGGTCTCAGAATTCTGCTTTTAAGTATCAAGCAACACCACTTTGTAGGGTGTAGTGAGAATTCAATGAAATTGTTTTCTTATTCTCTAAACTCCAACGGCTCCACAGCTGTACCTTCATCTTACCTTGTATTCCTGTTTTTCTTTTATGCGACTTCTTCACTAATCCTCTTATCAAATTCTCCTTTATTCTGGTTGAATTCTTTTTAAGCTTCTTTATATTGAATCTGTGTTCTCCATGTTGTGATCTATGATACAAAGTTACATTTAGAGTAAATAAATCTAATAAAATAAAAACACATATTTGGACTTATCTTAAAAGGATACCATGTGCATTGATGTGCATACCATAATAAAAGTGTAACACTCCACCTCCGCTAGGGTCACTCACAAAGGGAATGCACTAGTTTTGGTGGGGCATTATCTAGGTAAACATACACAGAGATATCACAAGACAGAACATAAATAAAGCAGCGGTAGAAATTAAAAACCAAATCATATTACTTTCAAGAAAAGAGTCAAAACCTCATATATCCAAAGTACAAGTTGCCATTATTCCATTACATCAAGTTCTAAATAAAGAAGCATAAACTTAAAATAACATAAGTAAATTATTCCCCAAAAATAGCAGACGTGCAGCCATAGCATAGCTCAAGACCAAACCATACATGAGCCGACGGAAAGTAAGCAGAATTTAAGCTAAGTGCTAGAGTTTCCTCCCTGAGAACCTGGGGGGACGAAAGAAAAAGAAGCGAAAGAAAACGGGTCAGTCATAAAGACTGGTAAGTCCAAGTGACTTTCAACATCAAAACAGGTAAAGGTAACATGACATGTATAAACTGAAAGTAAACATAAGTACGATGTCAAGATGGATAAGATAGACTAAGATAACATGATGAATCAAGTATAGGTCAAGTATAGCATCACATGTTCAAGGTTCGCTGCACCAACTGTACTAGTAGCCCAACCCATGTCAAGTATTAATCATGAAATGATCCCTTAGCCCAAAATCATGAATGACCCATTACTAGGTCCAACGGAACGATCCACTAATCGATCGGCTCCTTACAAGTTCTAGCTCGTTGTGTTTCTGTGTCATAGTCATAGGCATAGTCTTATTGTTCATATTGATAGGCGGTCTTATGTTCACCGTCATAGGCGGTCTTATGTTCACCGTCATAGTCATAGGCATAGTCTTATGTTCACCGTCATAGTCATAGGCAAAATATTATGTCCACAGTCATAGGCATAGTCATAGTCTTAGGCCATTAACAATAGTTTCAACGTCGTAGGCAATATTCCCAATAGTCAAGATCTAAGAAAACAAGAATAGATATGAATCATACATAAATCAATTCCAATTTATAACATGCCCATATTAGATTTATAGTTTTTATCCTAAAGTAACTGGAACTCATAGTGCGTGGATCGAGAATTAGAAAGCAGAATTTGATTGTTGAATCTCTATTTGATTGATTGTGTTCTAACTGAAATCCCCCAATTTGCAAATCTCTAAGTGTAGTCTTAATGGAGAAGGAGCAGTCCTTTTTCTTCCTTTTTATTTAGATTATCTCAGAAGCAGCATAAGGACAGAATGAAATGGTGTGGAGAGAATAAGGCTAGGGGTGAGTTTATATAGGATTAGGCAGACGAATTTGGACAGAAAACGAGTCTAAATACATCAGGATGCATCTGTTCAAGAAGTGGGTTCGGGAGGCAGGTCGACCCCCAGGTCGACTCCCCAGTCGACCTGTCATGGGAGGTCGACACCCCAGTCGACCTGGCTGGGGGGAGGGGGGGTCGACTCCCCAGTCGACCTGGGTACATGGGCGGGAATTTTCCCGCCAGCCTTCTCTGGGTTTGAATTTCGAATTTCTTGCTTTATTTTCGAGTTGTTTTATTTTATTTAAATTCCTGAAACTTCGGAGGGTCATATCTTGGTCATACGAACTCCGATTTTCGAAAACTCGGACTCGATTTCATGTAGAATTCCGAGACGAATGCAACGGCGCAACCTGTTTCCCCTGATTCTTATATTAAAATTTAATTCTGCCTTGATTTATGACTTTAACATGTTATAAAATTACGGGTTGTTACATTCTCCCTTCCTTAAAGGATTTCGTCCCCGAAATCTCTAAGTTAGGAAGAATATATCCTACCATCCAATCATCCATCTACTCAACCATCATTCACGAGCAATCATTGTCCTTAAAAGATTTCTAATGCTATATGAACATATGCAGAAAGTGTGTGTATATGTTCCTTATCTAATGCAAATGATCAGGCCTGTTTGATCTTCTTAATGCAAAATATGTTTAGTGTCATGAATCCAACATGTATGCAAATAATCCTAGTCACATAAACACTATATGTGTGCACAAACATTCATCCATATGCAACATCCACACGATAACACATTCAATTTCATCCATAAACAAGTATAAACACTCATGCATATGCAATATGAAAACGTGTCTGAGCCGATCTAGTGCCTGATGTGTGTTATGCAACCATGAGCAACCACTTGCAACCATTTGCAAACATCAACCATAACATGTTTCAAATACATGTTTACATCCATAGGGTTCTACCTAAGGTTCTCAAGATAGGATCGAAAAGATATACAAGATAAAACAGAGCATCAAGGAGAAGAAGTTAAAGATATACCCCCAGAAGGTCCTGCTTGCGGGGCTTGCCCTTGCTTCTTAGGGCAGTTCTTGCTGATATGTCCAGTTTCACCACACTGAAAGCATGCTCCCATCTTCATCTTCTTCTTTCTACAATCCTGGACTATATGCCCTTCAATACCACAAAAGTGGAACTTTCTTTTCTCACGTGTCTTGTTGTCATTATTGTTGTTGTTGTTCTTGCCTCCTTTCTCGGAGTCTTTCTTCTTGTTTTGAGAATCATTCGCCTTGACCACCTTCTTGCCATTCTCGTCTTCTTCATGAAGTAGGGCCATATACACCAAGCTCTCAAAGGTCGCCCCCATGGGTACATGAGTCATAGCAAGGCTGTGTAGTGGCTCATTCAAACCTTTGACGAAGCGAAGAGCCTTCTTGTGTTGGGTGTTCACTAAATCCAGTCCAAATCTGGCCAGCTGATTAAACTGATTGACGTACTCCCTGGTTGTCATGCTTCCTTGCTTAAGAGTTAGGAACTTCTCCATATGCAGGCTTCTTTAAGCTTGGGAGAGAAATTTCATCTCAAATCTCATCCGGAAGTCTTTCCAAGTTTCCACTGGCCTCTCGGCATGGGTAATCTCCCACCAATACGAAGCTTCATCTTTAAGCAACCACACCGCTAGCTGTATCTTTTGCCTGTCGTCAACTTCGAAGATGACGAACAAATCTTCGGTCTCCTTCAGCCAGTTCCTCGCTTACACAAAGGATTCAGTCCCATAGAAGTCCTTTCCACCCATAGCCTTGAAGTCTTTACATGTCTTTGCGAAAGAATTTCCACGAGGAGGAGGAGGAATCGCTGCAGCTGGAGGAGGAATATCTGTTGGGCCTGCATCGTTGGCCCTAGCCTCTAAGTACCTCCTGAACCAGCCAAGTATTGGCACGCCCTCTGGAAAGTTAAGGTTCCCAGACATGCTGAAAAACGAAAAGATAGAGATTCAAACGAGGAAACAAAGGAAAGTGCTAATGGCTTTTGGGGAATAGCCTTTTCAAAATAAACTTTTCTTGAAAAATGCTTCTTTATAAACGGTTTTGAAAATAGTTTCAGAAGGTTTTTAAAAGCTTTTGCCCAGTCTGGTAACCTTCAGCTCTGATACCAAATGTAACACCCCACCTCCGCTAGGGTCACTCACAAAGGGAATGCACTAGTTTTGGTGGAGCATTATCTAGGTAAACATACACAGAGATATCACAAGACAGAACGTAAATAAAGCAGCGGTAGAAATTAAAAACCAAATCTTATTACTTTCTCGAAAAGAGTCAAAACCTCATATATCCAAAGTACAAGTTGTCATTATTCTATTACATCAAGTTCTAAATAAAGAAGCATAAACTTAAAATAATAAAAGTAAATTATTCCCCAAAAATAGCAGACGTGCGGCCATAGCATAGCTCAAGACCAAACTGTACATGAGCTGACGGAAAGTAAGCAGAATCCAAGCTAAGTGCTAGAGTTTCCTCCCTGAGAACCTGGGGGAGGGAACGAAAGAAAAAGAGGCGAAAGAAAACGGGTAAGTCATAAAGACTGGTAAGTCCAAGTGACTTTCAGCATAAAAACAGGTAAAGGTAACATGACATGTATAAACTGAAAGTAAACATAAGTACGATGTCAAGATGGATAAGATAGACTAAGATAACATGATAAATCAAGTATAGGTCAAGTATAGCATCGCATGTTCAAGGTTCGCTGCACCAACTGCACTAGTAGCCCAACCCATGTCAAGTATTAATCATGAAATGATCCCTTGGCCCAAAATCGTGAATGACCCATTACCGGGTCCAACGGAACGATCCACTAATTGATCGACTCCCTACAAGTTCTTACTCGTTGTGTTTCTGTGTCATAGTCATAGGCATAGTCATATTGTTCATAGTCATAGGCGTTCTTATGTTCACCGTCATAGTCATCGGCATAGTCTTATGTTCACCATCATAGTCATAGGCATAGGCAAAATATTATGTCCATAGTCATAGGCATAGTCATAGTCTTAGGCCATTAACAATAGTTTCAATGTCGTAGGAAATATTCCCAATAGTCAAGATCCAAGAAAATAAGAATAGATATGAATCATACATAAATCATTTCCAATTTATAACGTGCCCATATTAGATTTATAGTTTTTATCTAAAAGTAACTGGAACTTACAGTGCGTGGATCGAGAATTAGAAAGCAGAATTTGATTGTTGAATCTCTATTTAATTGATCGTGTTCTAATTGAAATCCCCCAATTTGCAAATCTCTAAGCGTAGTCTTGATGGAGAAGGAGCAGTCCTTTTTCTTCCTTTTTATTTAGATTATCTCAGAAGCAGCATAAGGACAGAATGAAATGGTGTGGAGAGAATGAGGCTAGGGGTGAGTTTATATAGGATTAGGAAGACGAATCTGGACAGAAAACGAGTCTAAATACATCAGGATGCATCTGGTTCAAGAAGTGGGTTCGGGAGGCAGGTCGACTCCCCAGTCGACCTGGTCATGGGGAGGTCGACACCCCAGTCGACCTGGCTGGGGGGGGGGGTCGACTCCCCAGTCGACCTGGGTACATGGACGGGAATTTTACCGCCAGCCTTCTCTGGGTTTGAATTTCTGGCTTTATTTTCGAGTTGTTTTATTTTATTTAAATTCCTGAAACTTCAGAGGGTCATATCTTGGTCATACGAACTCCGATTTTCGAAAACTCGGACTCGATTTCATGCAGAATTCCGAGACGAACGCAATCGGCGCAACCCGTTTCCCCTGATTCTTATTTTAAAATTTAATTCTGCCTGTATTTATGACTTTAACATGTTATAAAATTACGGGTTGTTACAAAAAGAGAATACTTTAATCTTTAAATTAGGGTTTTATATTTGTTTCTGGGGGGTTTATAAATTTTTGGTTCAAAAAGAATGTATGTGCATTGTTTTTGTTCATTTTTTATATTTTTGCAGTAAATTCCTAACACTTAATTCATTTCTTATATCAAATTATCAATGTTATACTCCCGACTTTGAACCTGTAAACCATCTCTCACACTCGTATACAGTTTGGTCCTATCACAAACTTTTTTATATTAATCACCGTCTTGTACACAAGCACAACAAGATTTGCAGCCAATCTTCATCATGTTCTAATTTGAATGATCAATTTTTCTAGCTCCCTGGATGAGTTCTAACTTTGGCTGTATTCCTGTCAAAAGTTCTCTAAACTTCTAGAACTCAGTGAAATCCTTTCGAATACCTACATTGGATTCACTCGTTATTCTTCGGTGTGGGTTGAAAAACTGTCAATAAGATTATATTCTTTTCACAACGAGTATAATATTGTCTTGCACATTTCTAACACGCAACACAAAGAAGGGGGAAAACTATTGGATTCAATAATAATCGTGGGGAAATTTTAGCATCATTATTTTGAATAGAAATTTTGCAACTACAAAAAGAATTATATTTGCTTTTTTTGGAACAATGTGGTATTAATATTTTTTTAAATTGTAAATAAGGCCTTGAATTGAAATGCTTTAATTTAGTTATGTGATTAAGAAAAAGGATCTTTTGTTGTTTCAAACATTTTGGATTGCACATTGCAATGTTCGGTCTGGTAAAAACTGGCTGTTATGGTTTCAAATTTTTAAAAAGTTCGTTATCCCTTCTTTTTTGGGTCCAAGGTCCGTTTTGATCAAGAGTGCGCCATAAAAATTGGATGCAACATGAACATAGGTTTCTTAGTTTTCAAATTTTTAATTTGATTTAGACCATCAAATGCCATAAAGACAAAATGGAACATAAATTTTCAGTTTAAAATTTGGTAGGAATCGCTTGACTAATGTTAAGAAGGTGAGCTAACAATTCCTCCAGCAATGGTTAAATGCATCACCTTAGTACCTAAAATCTTTATTCTTACCAATCACTCGTATGAAAGCCAACTACCTACCTAATTTCATGTTATAAAATTTGTACGAACTTCCATAAATACATGGCCTCATTCTATGTATTCATCAGACAACAAAATCTAGAACAATGGCCACACATGGAACAAGCTTCTCAAAGACTACACTTCTACTACCAGTGCTGCTATTCCTATTTGGAAACTCCATAACCAGTAATGCTGCTCGCATGCTTCTAGAAACACCAACTATCCCTAAACCAGAAGTTCCATCGCTACCTGAACTTCCAAATCCTGAACTGCCCCCACTGCCCGAAATACCAAACCTGCCTAAGCTGGAATTACCTCCATTGCCTGAACTTCCTAAATCACCAACCATTACCAAAACTGAAGAAACACCGGTGGTACCTGAAGTTCTAACTTTGCCCAAGCTGGTAGTGCCTTCACTACCAGAGATCCCTTCTTTACCAAAGCTAGAGTCGCTGCCTCTCCCAGAGATTCCTATCCTTCCCAAATTTGAATTGCCCCCTTTGCCTCAACTACCGATTGTTCCTGAGGTTCCAGCTCATCCTTCTGCTACCCCTTGAGTTTCATAGATATATGGCACTACTGATTGTAGTTTCATGAGTTTATGTTTGGTCTTGATTTACATATGCACTATATCACTTATTGCTGTACGTATTCTGCAGTCTGATATATATGATTCTATCTTCTTGCTTTTTTGCATTGTTGCACCTTGTAAATTATCATTTTATATTTATCAGATACTTAAAACTGGAATAAATCCTAATAGTTTCTTTCTAGGCGTTACTTCTTTTGACATGAAATACATAACGTCGTGATTAAGAAGCATAACTAATTTAGATGTGTATTGACACTAATTACGATCATAAATTATTTTTAGAACTTTAAACTCATATATGTTGAATTTTTTGTTTCAAATATTTTATGAAGAGGATCTAATCAATTAAATAATTGATTGACTGGATTGATTAATTAATTAACTGACTAATTGATTGACCGATTGATTTAGTTTGGTGCTAAGGGCACCCCAGTATTTTCCTCCTAACAATTAAAAAAAAAATAAGACTCATTAAATTTTGTATGCTTCCAAATACCACATTACCTCTCCATTCTAATCTCTTACTCAATCATTATTTGTCGAACTAATCGCGTACTAAGCTAATCTAAATACCTTAATCTCTCGTAATCATTGTCTTCATCGCATCTCTCGCCGAAAATTCAAATTCGTACGGAATCTATCGATTGTTTGGTGATGTGAAAACCCTAATCTTTCACTTTCTCTTCTAGTTTGCTTAATTCAAACCTTATTTACAACTTTTGTATATTGCGGCGCCAAATTTGTTGATCAGTTATAAACTAAGGGTTTAGCTTGTTGATTGGTTTTACAAATGAGAACGGACGAATGTCGAATGAAATAAAAATAGGGTAAAACATTGTGGTAGCCCCTATTTTTTAAGTGTGTGGTATTAAGAAGAGTGTAATACTAATTCTTGTGGTATTTTTTAGTCGCAGTATTAGAAAGAACATATTGGGGGTGCCCCTTAGCGTCACACTTGATTTATTGGTTAATTGATTGATTTGATCATAGAAGGAAAGAAATGAATGATTATATTTTGGAGATATCCTGAAAGGGCAACTTGGATATTTGTCTATGCTTTCGATTCCCCTATATATAGGCAACCTTCTTGGTTAGATTGTGACAATTAACAAAGAACAAGAAACCATGCGAAAGTATCTGGTGAGGTTGTGTGCCTCCATGGGCTTGCGCCCTGGAGAGGAAGATGTAGGAATTTTGGCTAAGGGTAGCTATTCCTATTTACGGCTGAAAGACGTAGTTGGTGCCTCCAGATTGTCCAAGGGGTTGTCGTCGTTCTTCATCGCTCTTCTGCTCCAACAATATTTGTAGTCATCTAGATATTCTTTGCCTATCTCAATAAGGTTATTGTTCAAGTTGTAATTGTTTAACACGATAGTCGAGATCGATTGTAAACAATTTTTTATTAGTGAATCTATAAAGAGGATGGTTGGGTGGAATATTTGTGTACTGGTATTATTTCCGATTTGTTATGTTGTTATTTTCAATCAAATTCAACTTCAAGTGATTGGGTGACAAAGATCCTATTTTTCCGGCGTTTTGTCAAATTTCCGCTGCGCACAAAACCCCAGCAGTTTGGTATCAGAGCATTTTTTGCATAACAGTTTGGTATCAGAGCAATTTTTGCATAACAGTTTGGTATCAGAGCAATTTTTGCATAACAGTTTGGTATCAGAGCAATTTTTGCCCAACAGATTGGTATCAGAGCTCAGTTCATCGCATAGCTTGAAGTGATTTTGGGTTGAAGATTGTAGATGTCGGAGATGATGTTGCTTTCGTGGATGACTATTTTTTATGGTAGATATTGAAGGAATTTGAAAGCCTATAATGGTGGATGTTCCATGCCTCAATGGTCCAATTGATGGATATGTGAAGAATCCCTCTGATATGGATGAGGGAAGATGGAAGAAGACGAAGAAGAAGGAGGGTGACGGTTGAAGAACCTAGTCCACAGTAAGGTGGAGAGGTAATATGGTCACTGCTTATGGTCCTAAGGTGGAGGATCACGGTATCGATAAGGGTCTAGATGCTGATGATGCTCGAGGAATCCCGGAGATGAAGAGATCATGTCAATCGGAAGACAGATCTCGAGTTTTGAAACCTACAAAGACGATGGAGATCTTGTGGTACTGTAAGCACATTTTAGACCGTTGATTTTTGCGTGGTGTAGCTCAGATGGTTGATGCATCTTTTGCAGGCGGTGGGTTGTACTTGTAATTGAAGTGTGGTCGTTGTCCTTTCAAATCGACTGGGGTATATCTCATTGTCTTGAAATCGAGGTAGGTTTTAATTGAGAGTATGTGCTGTTGAAAGAGCTAGGTTGACTTGTTTGTGGATTGTTGGAGATGTGTGATATTTGAATCAAGGTGGAGATCTTGTGGTACTGCAAGCACTTTTTAAACCATTGGTTTTTGCGTGGTGTAGCTCAGATGATTGATGCATCTTTTGCAGACGGTGGGTTGTGCTTGTAATTGAGGTGTGATCGTTGTCCTTTCAAATCGACTGGGGTTTATCTCATTGTCTTGAAATCGAGGTAGGTTTTAATTGAGAGTATGCGTTGTTGAAAGAGCTAGGTTGACTTGTTTGTGGATTGTTGGAGATATGTGATATTTGAATCAAGGTGGAGTGTTGAATTTTTTGATTCAAATATTTTATGAAGAGGATGTAATTAATTAAATGATTGATTGATTGAATTGATTAATTAATTGACTAGTTGGTTGATTGATTAATTGATTGATTGATATATTGGTTAATTGATTGATTTGATCATAGAAGGAAAGAAATGAATGATTATATTTTTGAGATATCTTGAAGGGGCAACTTGGATATTTGTCTAGGCTTTCTATTCTCCTATATATATGCAGCCTTCTTGGTTAGATTGTGACAATTAACAAAGAACAAGAAATCATGTGAGAATATCTGGTGAGGTTGTGTGCCTTCATGGGCTTGCGCCCTGAAGAGGAAGATGTAGGAATTTGGACTAAGGGTAGCTATTCCTGTTTACTGCTGAAAGACATAGTTGGTGCCTCCAGATTGTCCAAGGGTTTGTCGTCGTTCTTCATCTCTTCTCTGCTCCAATAATATTTGTAGTCATCTAGATATTCTTTGCCTATCTCAATAAGGTTATTGGTTCAAGTTGTAATTGTTTGTAATGATAGTTGAGATCGATTGTGAACAATTTTTTATTAGTAAATCTATAAAGAGGGTGGTTGAGTGGAATATTTGTGTACTGCTATTATTTCCGATATGTTATATTGTTATTTTCAATCAAATTCATTTTTAAGTGATTGAGTGATAAAGATCCTATTTTTCCAACGTTTTATCAAACTTCCGCTGCGTACAAAACCCCAACAATATATCAAGCCACGCAAAACAAGTAATAAAGGATGAATTTAGCGTCGAAATAATTCTTATGCCCACAATAAAATAAAGTTCGCATTTAATAAGAAAATGTGAGGTGTCATCTTGTGTTCTTTATTTATTTATTTATTTATTTATTTATTTTATTTTTACTGATTCTAACAGTTGTAATGACTTTTTTAAGGTTGTCTTCCTCTCTTCTTGCAGGATGCACCAATTTTGTTGGTTCTTGTTTCAACTCTTTGCTGCATCACATGGTTTGGTCACACCTTCTCGGCGTTCATGGTCCGGTAGGTTGGTTGACTGAACCATTTTACTGCTTTAATTGTTGCGAAATGTTGTTTGTTTCTTTTAATCCTAATTAAAGCACTAGTGTGCACACTAACTATACCTCGTGTAATCCAGAAGCTACTGTGTTCAAATATTTATTTCTTCTAACTGCTTTTGAATTGTTCTTCTAATAATTCCCTTTGAGCTTTTCAAACACATGTTTTATGCGTTTCATTTTATTACAAATATTGTCTCTACTTGTGCAGCACATTGCCTACGCTAGCTAAACAAAGAAGTACCACGTAGAGTTAGTTAGGTGGCAAAGCCAAATGTGCAATGACTAGCTTAAAAAGTGAACAAAACCAGTGCTATTACGGTTGAGCCGTTTCAACCGCCAAACCGTACTAATCGTTTATATCGTTACCGTCTGTTACGATAACAGTAAGGGTAATAATTGTGGATTTTGATAACCGCGGTAAAACATACCAACCGCATATGATTTTTTTTTTTTGGTAGTATTTCATAAAAAAATATATGTTTTTTAATAACTTAAACTAGAGAAATAACATATGTATAAATTATTTGTGTTTTTATTTACAGACAACATGCACATGAATGATTTGTTTTATAGATAAACAAACAAATTCTTAAGAAAAAAGTAAGAATTTGAACTATTTATGAATAACAATACAAATTTACGGTGTTTGTTGCGATAACTGTTAGACGGTTACGGTAACGATTATTAAATTTACTAACCGTCAAAAATGGTTGCAGTTACGATTGACGGTAAAATTGATGGTTGCTGTAACCGTAACACCCCTAAGCTAAACTAGGCCCAACAAAACTTATTTCAACTTCAAAAGTCATACAATACTTATTGCCAAAACATGCCTAGTTTTGCGCAAATTTGAGACGTGTAAGCGAATTTTCGTAATAAGCATAAGATATTGTAATAAAATGCATACTTTAGTAATAAGTTATGAACTAAACGAGAGCAAATCATCTGTACTAAAATTCTCTATTTTCCTGTATCCAATCAATAATGACTATTTGATTTCACCTTTTTGCAATTAAGTCAGAGAAAGACGAAGGTTTATTTGCAAAAAATTGAAAATCAGAAAATCTTGATTGGTTGAATCCAGGAGATAGAAGATTTTCGGTACTGGAATTTGATTCCGAACTAGACATAATGTTGAAAGACAAATTCTATTCGAACCCAAGTAATTCCTTAATAACCCCCTAAAATATGAAAAAACTGGTATACCTCCAATTTTGCTGAGTAGTTCCCCATAAAATAAAATAAAAAAACAAGCACCATTCAGTCCTTATGTGAGTCCTAACTCCGGCTACTCACTCGCGCCCGTTATTGATCGAGCATCCTGCACCCATGACAAGTTCATTCAACAATCCCCAGCTTTGGTTGAAAACTGTCAATAGCACTATAGTCTCTCCAAAACAACCATAATTTTGCGTCACATGCATCTTTCTAACAAGAAAACTTCTTGAAAAATATAGGATTCAATAATAATCGTGAGTTGTATACTTTTTTTTGGGTAAGCAGAGATATCAACTGAAATGCTTTGAGTTATTAATATTTAATTTTGCAATTGAAAAAAAAAAAAAAAAAAAGTTTGTTGTTTCAAGCATTATGGATTGCACATGGCAGTATATGGTCCAGTAAAAATTCGCAGTTATATAGTCTCAAATAAAAAAGTTATTTATCTATTCTTTTTTTGGTCCAAGGTGTTCATTTTGATTAGGAGTGTGACAACCATTGGTTGAATTGACACATGAACATATGTTTATTTAGTATACAAAATAATAATTTTTTTAGAGACCATCAAATACTGTAAAAACAAAACGGAATTTAAATTTTCAGTTTAAAATTTGGTAGGAATCCCATGACTACTGATAAGAAGGTGAGCTAACAGTTCCTCCGGCAAAGGTTAAATGCAGTCACCTTAATACCTCAAATCTTTAGTCTTACCAATCACTTGTGTGGAAGCCAACTACCTACCTAATTTCATTGTTACAAAATTTACATGAACTTCTATAAATACATTGCTTCATTATAGGTATTCATCAGACAACAAAATTCAGAACAATGGTTACAAATGCAACAAGCTACTCAAAGATGACTCATTTACTGGTGGTGCTGCTATTCCTGTTTGGCAGCTCCATAACCAGCGATGCTGCTCGCTTGCTTCTAGAAGCACCAACTATCCCAAAACCAGAGTTTCCATCGCTGCCTGAAATTCCGACACTTCCAAACCCTGAACTACCAAAACAGCCCCCACTACCCGAAATGCCAAGCCTGCCTAAGTTGGAAATACCTCCATTGCCTGAACTTCCTAGACTACCATCCATCACTAAAACCGAGGAAACAACCGTGGTGCCTGAAGTTCCAAATTTGCCCAAGCCGGAAGTTCCTTCAATACCAGAGATCCCTTCTTTACCAAAGGTGGAGTTTCCACCTCTTCCTGAGATTCCGACCCTTCCAAAGTTTGAACTACCTCCTTTGCCTCAGCTACCTACACGCCCCGAGGTTTCAGCTCACCCTTCTCCCACTCCTTGAAATTTGCTTACCACGCAACACTAGCAAGCCATTGATTGTAGATCCATGAGTTTGTGTGTTTGCTCTTCATTCATATATGTATTATATTACTTATTGCTATATATAAATACTGTACCCTTGAGTTACATAATTCTATTGTCTTATTACTTTCCTGCTTTGCTACAACTTACAAATTAGTTTTTATTCAATGAGAGAGTAATGACAGTCAAACTTGAACAAACGCTATATACATACTACAAATAGGATCGACTGTATTTTGGATCAGGAAATAAGAAACATAACTTGTGCCTTGTATGCATCTAACAATAGAATCATATCCGTGTATCATTGCACCGTATCATACTATGTATAGTTCACTAAGTATAGAGATATCAATCAATAGTAGTAAATATTTCCATATAGCTCTAAATTAATTACATTACGGCAAGTACAAATATATGTGTAAATGAACCTTATCATTTAAATGTTTCAAAATGTTGTAATGCCTAAATTTGGTTCTCTTCTATATCAAAGAAAAATATTTCTGTATGGCTCTAAACTAAGTACAGTTGGAAAGGTGGTATACTGCATATTGCTTACACTAAAGAAATACAATGCAATGTGATATTCAAATGTTTTAATGCCTATATTTGGTTCACTTCTATATTAAAGATATGCTACGGTGGAAAATAAGTAAACGAAGTTTCTTTTTTTTCTTTCACTCCATAAGATATAGTCATATGATCAGTCTATGTTAAGTGCAAAGGTAAATGATATTTATATATAATAATACTCATTCATTTATTTTGTTTATTGTACAGTTTATACAAAGATTTAAGGCAATTCATTATTTATCAAAATTGGTATCAAAGGAATAAGAAGCCTTCATATCTTAATGCATGTATTTAATTTATTCGGAGCTATTAGAGCGGGACTCATTCACATACAGATCATAAACGTTTGTAATTCATATTATGCACGGAGACATTGCTTTTGCTAATAAAATTATTGTTAACAAAACAACTTATATATAATAATTAAATCAGTACACGATGTTTTAATGGCTATATTTGGTTTACTTCTATATTAAAGAGATGTTACAATGGAAAATAAGTACATGAAGTTTTTTTTTTCTTTTCTTTCTTTCACTTCACAAAGGAGTTAAATCATCTATAACGAAAATCCCCTATTACCTAGTATCCAACCATTCAAGACACTCCGATTTCCACCTTTTGCAATTAAGCCCTCAACAATCAAAGGGAGAAAGAGGGTTTAACTGCAAAAAGATAAAAATCAAAGTGTTCTAATTGATTGGATACATGGGATACAGGATTTTCGGTACTGGGGATTTGCTCTCCTTCATAAAGGTATAGTCATATGAAGTTTACGTTAAAGTGCAGAGGTAAATGACATCTATATATAATAATTATTTTGTTTATTGTATAGTTTATTCAAAGATTTAAAGCTATTCATTATTTATCAAAATTGGTATCAAAGCAGATTATTGTTTAATTCAGTTAAAGAGCTTCTATTTTTAGCAACTTTACACAACAGGTCCTATTTTGATGTTGTTACAAGAGAAGTCCATATAGCAATGAGTATGTTAATTAAATCTCTATTTTTTTAAATAAAAAAACACAAACTAACTTGCAGTTTTCTAAATAGAAAGTTTGAATTAACCTGCGTTTTTCGAAAATTCAAATTTTTCATAATGGTCAAAAATAAATTCTAAATTAGAAAACTGCAAGTTACACTACTAGAAAGTCAGCAAACAGCGGCCTGCCTTAGCGACGATTTAAAATAAGCGATCATCGGTAGTTGACACATACCTAGGTAAAGCCCACGAGTCCGAACAATCGAACTCATTACTTGCTTCCTTCCCCAATTCTCACAGTCTGTCACCAAAAAAAAAAAACTACCATGCCTATAGTCGCCGCCCCCAGCGCTACGTCGTCCACTGCCACCTTGATATCTGCTCCTTCCTCCAGCCAACAACCCACCTCCTTTCTTCCAATTTCCCTCCCATTTAATGGATTAAGGTATGATTTCTAATTCTAAATTGATATATGGTGAGGATAATGTGTTTTCATATGTTTATTAGTCAATGTTTGGTATAATAGTAGATTATTAGTTAGTTTAGGAATGTAGATAAATTTGTATGTTAGAAATTTAGGTGATTTTCGATTAAAAATCAATAAGTATTGTGTGTTCGTCAACGATAATATAATATGCTAGTTGATTTGATGATATAACGAGTGGTTAGATGATAATTCATAGATTAATGCTTGATTTTGGAATATGATTAAACCCTAATTTTGAAATTTAATTAAAAGATCACCGACTTCAAATCAATCGATATACATCGTGATTAGTTTATGATAATTTTGGAAGAAGTTAATAATTTATATCATGCTAAAATTTATATTGCGCTAATTTATATCATGTTAACAACTAAATCACTATTAATGTTAATAGTTTAATTTCCACGAAGGTAAATACAATTGAAATGAGTTTATTGCGCAACAACAGTTCGTATTTTACGATTTGAACTTTGAATAAGCGTATATCATACAATATAAGTCGAACTTTTTTTCGAAACAAAATTTTTGCGCATCTGTTGAATTATAGTTTTCTAATGAAAGAGAAAAATTGAGATTTCCTGCAGTAGATTATGGATTATGTCAAAACCAAATTTTTACAAAAATCGTGGTGCGGTAGCTTTTGAACTATAACGGGTTTTTTTAATAATATGGAAGGATTTTAAGAAAATAAAATAGGAATTTCTAGAAAAATATGTTTTAAATCGGTTTTCTTATGGTTTAGTTAAGAAATATCATACTTAAATTGATTTTCTTAAAAAAAAAAAACAGAAATGAATTTAACAACGATAAAAACTGTACTAAAATCCATTATTTTTAATATTTGAAAATGAATTTAATAAGAGCACATATTCTACTAAATTTGTTTTTCAGTGTAAAACCTTTAGTTCCAAAAGGTTTTACACTATTTTTATTTTTAAAATAGGAAACCCTTTTGGATGCAACTACTGCATAAAAGAGAAGTGCAGCAAAGCACTGTCGAAATTTAACAGAAGTGTTGGTGAGTGTGAAGCCTTTAGACCCAAAAAGCTTTACACTAACATATGTATGTGGTATCGAAATTATTAATATATATTTTTTATCAGGAAAAATGTTCGATTATTATGTCGATCGTAGTTGGATGTATGAAGTTACAACTGGAATGAAAGGTTCGGTGAAAACATATTTTTACAATGGTGTAAAGAATTTATTAGATTTGCAGTATCTAATAATCAAAATTACGAGGATCTTTGTTGTCCGTTTAGTAAGTGCAAACTGATGATGTCTTGGAAACCAGACATCGCTAAAGTACATTTTTATAAATATGGTTTTGTGCCAAATTATTATTTACAGGATCGTCATGGTGAATTTGTTGCACCTACAGTAAATCCTGTACGGTCAGAGGTGGAATTAGTTACGATGAATCCAATAGAAAATATGGTAGATGATGCAGCACGGTCAATGTTCCCCACCGGTCAAGTTGATGATGTCAATATTGAAGAAGAAACGAATGCGGATGCAAATATATATATATATATATATATATATAATTTATTGGCTTTAGCAAAGAGGCCGTTGTGGAATAATTATAAAGTGTAACTGAATTATCGATAACCGCTAAATACGTCACTATGAAATTAAAATTCAACCTTATAGAAGCTGGGTTTACAACGATTGTACGAGCTACAAAAAGACATATACCACCAGATAATCTGATGTGCGATAGTCATTACAAAGTGGAAACATTGACGTCGGTTTTCGGTCTACCGTCATAAAATAGATACTTGCATAAGAGGTTGCATGTTGTATTAGAAAGATGATACAAATCTTACGAACTGCAAAATATGTGGTGAGGAAATGTACTAACTTAGAAAAACGAAAGGAAAGGAAGTTCTGTATAAGAGAATACATTGATTACCCATCAACCTTAGACTACCAAGGTTATATGCATCCTCAGTCACTACATGTCATATGCGATGGCACAGAGTGTAAGAATAACATAAGATAAATTATTCTAAGTTATAACCGCTATTTAATCCTGAAGCCTAGTAGTGGAAAATCCATCATTGTTCTAACTTCTAACTATATATTTTTACCAAAAAATATGTATTAATAATAAAAGAACGTGCACATCTATAATACTTAGTGTACTAATTATTGTACAGGTTGAAATCCAACATAGTTACATAGTTAAAACAGCTTATAAACTAAATCACTATTGACATCTAAAGTTTAATTTTGCGAAGGTTGAACATGTAAACTAAAAATAATTTAAACGAGCTCGTCGCGCAACCACAGTTCATAATTTTACGATCTTAACTTTGAATGAATGCATATGATACAGTATAAGTCAAAATTCTTTGAAACAAGAATCGTTTGAATCTACTGGATTAAAATTTTCTAGTGGAAGAGAAAAACTGAGACTTCACACAATAGAATTTGGGCCAAATTTCTAGAAAAATCGCAGTATGATAGCTTTTGAACTACAATGATATATTTAATAAAATGGAAGGATTTTTAAAAAATAAAATATACTTGGTGGATATACTGACTTGTGGTGAATTTGGATATGATATGGTTATGTATTCATTACTTATGATTATAGGTAATGTTACATTAAATTTGTGTTGTTTGAGATCAGTACATCAACCATGATGATACATAGGATAATATAATTTAAAACTCATAATATAATATATTACAGGTAGCGACGACCTAAGCCTCTTACAGGGGATCCCAATAGATGGAGGAGATAACTATGCTCCGTCAGGGGACGACTGAGATGCAGGTTTGGACGAAGAGTGGAATGACTGCCATGCTCGATGAGCAGATTACTGCATTTTTATTTAAGCATAGAAAGATGTCTGGGGATGAGGCTGGGTCGGGTGATGGGAATGAGGATGATGATGACAGAGACAAAAAGATACTTGTCTTTTTTGATTTTTTGTAGCATTTGTAAATATAATCATGTGATGGTTATGGATTTGGTTTGTTATCGACGGTTTGTGGATATTATGTTGTGAATATGGTTTGTTAGGATGGTTATGAATGTTATGGTTTGTTATGGAATGTTTAATGTTGTTATTTATGGTTTATTACTTAGTTTATCATATATGGGTTGGTTTATAGATATATGTTGGTTTGTGTTATGATTTTGAGTATATATGACATGTTGGGTTATGAAATTGATCGTATGTGAGTAGTGGAATGAATAGATATGTGTATGTGTGGATTAAGAGAAGCACTGTGGAATGGAAACAAAGAAATACTTCAGATCAACGACGGCTAGCGACGACTTACCAGTTACGTAGAGCTACGGTTAGCGATGGCTAGTTACGGCCTGTAGTTCCAGTATAGCTACGGTTGACGACGGCTATTACAGTTTCATTCCTACGGTTGGCGACGGTTTGTGACGAACATATAATGGTCCACGAAAAAGCCACGCAGTCGGATTTACTGCCGTTAAAATCAAGTTAGGTGACTGGGTCATCGCTAAATATGATGCTATTTTGTTAGCGTCAGGTTATATAACAACGACTTTTAGCTACGGCTGTCGATGACCTGTTAGATTGCCAACGGCTAAAAGCCGTTGCTATATGAAGTCGTTCTTGTAGTGTTACCTTGCATTTTCTATCATAAAAGTGCAAGATACCTTGCTTTTTTATTTTTATAAAATACGGATCAAATTTACGTATTTATTTCTATAAGTACTTTTCTTATAACAACATCAAACATATGGACATGTGGCTCTTTCATTATTTTAAAAGCCTATTAATTTACTAGAATTAAGTATTTCTATGTAATGCACTATGCAGTTGATTAACTAAATTAAAAAATATTGTCATAATAATAAAAGTCAGTGCATATAGTTTTTAACTTCGTTCATGCAACTATTCGAACTGAGAGTCTTTTTTTACTGCATGTTCGCTCGATTTGGAATAATTTTAATGGTTTAATATTTTGAAATGTTCTATAGTAGTTGTGATTTTAGTAAACAGGGTCTATTAGTTATACGTTTGTTGAATTCTAAGTAAACTTAGTTTTCATTCTAAATATCGGTCCAACAACATATTTACAATACATATACAAAACAAAATTTTCAAAGGGTGAGGTGCATGGAAATGATGTGGTTGTGTGCTAAATCATTTAATGAACGCTCATCTTACATGATTTCAAGAATAACTTCTTATTTCATAACTATTTTGTTTTGAAGTATTGTTGTCGACACTCCAAAAATGAATATGATAGAATCAAATTTCTTTTAGATATGTTTTTATTGTAATAAATACTAATGAAGTTCCAAATAACAAAAATACAACAAAACAATTATACTTCTTTTCTTTCCAAAATATTAAGGGTTTTTTTATGTAGAGTTTAAGTATTCATGGATTAAAAAGAGGTAGAGAAACTTGGTGTTCTTACGAAGCGAGACTGTTGAAATAACTAAAATAAAGAACCAAACCAAAAATGTTAAAGTCACAATCGCATGCCCAAAAAAATGTTGTAACCGACAACCCCATGTTAAATAAAAAATAAAGAAAGGTAATCCTATCGACCAAATAAAAGTATGTAGCACTAAAAGTATGAGGACCAAAACTAGTGTAGTTGTGCAATCGACGATGTCGTGATCCCTAGATTATTAAACAAAAGAAAACAAACACTTGCTTACCTTGCCATGATCTCCTCGTCAATGTTCAGATTTGATTATAAAGATGGTGAAGAATAATTTTTCGTTCTCAACGTTTTGCTTTGATTGAAGTAAGGTTTTAAAGATTTTAATGTTGAATTTTGAGGACACTAAATTAAAGTGGTTAAGAATAAGCTTGGTTTAGTGAAAATAGTTTTAGAACTAAAGCATGAATGCATGAAATATTGTGGTTTGAAATGTGAAGTGCATAAGAGGAAGCATATATAACCAGACTTCCAAATGGAGTCCCCAAACATTTGGGTATAGAGGAAAGAGCAAACTTAAAGTTTTCTCGGTCATTTGGTTCGAGAACCAGATGTCTGGTCATAGAGTTCTCTGTAACATGAGTTTTGACTTGGACATCTGAATTGAAGCAAGAGAATTCCAAGTCTTTAATCAGACGTCTAATCGAGGCAACCAAATGTTTGATCAACTAGAGCACTTGGTACTTGCTTCGAGTTAGACATCTGCCCTGCTATGAAGTGATAATTTTTCCTGGGCTACTACTAAAGGTTTGTGAAGACTTAGGGTGCAAGATGGTAATTTTCCATGATGAAAATTCTCCCTATATAAGCTATTTTCAGAATCCAAAGAATATTTCTATCGAGGGTTTATTCATAAGAAATTAGGGTATTAAACTTAGTTTAGTTTATTAGATTCCAATCTACACAAATCTTATTACTAACTATTGAGTGATCATTGTATCAATTTTTTATACTCTTCTCATTGTGGTAATAAAATCTCTCCTAAGTGGATGTATATTAATAAGTCATTAGTTGAACCACTATAAGTTTGGTATGTGATTTATTTTATTGTTAATAATAGATTGCTTGTGATTGATGTTAGAACCTCATCTCTCAAGTTTTAATGACACAGTCATTCATTCACATATCATCAAGTTATCTAACCGCTTGCATGTATGAAGTTTTACACCAACCGAAGATAGAATTTCCGCCAAGTGAAAGACTCTACGAGATTATTGTAAGATACAATTATTTGTTTTTTAGTGTCTTAGATATCATGTAAATCTTTCTTGAAAACACACACACAAATGCACTTATTCTAAATATCTTCAAAAATCATATCATATAGTTTTAAAAGAACCAGACATCATATTCATCTTCCAAAGTCTGGCGCACAAGGAAAAAATGTGTACAAAAAATGTGTACACTTTTGTACGATCCAAGGCTTAGGAAATAATCCTAAACCAAGTTAGACGTCTAAACCAAAATCCAAACGTCTAACTAGGCTATAGCTGTCTACTTTGGAAAGATACATTTTCCTTCTTCCTCTCTCGCATATCTTCATAAGTAGTTACAACACCATAAATCAGTATAAAACATTTCAAGAATTGTAACTGCTAATGGAAACCATTCAGCATCTATTTAACATAGTGAATTCATGAAATTAAGCATCAAATCTTCTTCTTATATAATCTTGCTTTCTGAATTCTTATATGCTCTCAAAAAATCTATTTTTCTCTAAATGCTTGCTATTATCAGCGAAATTTCTTTCTTATATCATCGCTCACTCATGATTTACACTCAAGAAAGATTATATGAAAAATTGTACTCAAAGAAAAAATCAGTGTTATAGAACACAAAGCTGCCAATAAAAACCATTTGTATAAGCTTATTCCTCTTGGGAAGTGAGGGGTTGTTTTTAGTTTGTGAAAGACCGAAGTGGAGCTTTACCACCAGATGTAGGACAAAAAGTATGAAGCAATATAAAAATACAAATGCGATTGTCTCTATCACTTTATTTATTACTCAACATTATTATTTTATTTACACATTTGATATCATATCATATTCATAAACGCTTCAGTCGATCCTAGTGTTCATTTCGATTAATATTAGAGTAAAGTTTATCAATTACCGTAATCATGTAGTTGATGCATTTCGTTTTTCTACGGCTAGTGTATTTCAAGAAAGTCGATCCACCGCACATATACCAATTTGGAGACGACCCGAACTTCCCCGTGAAGGAAAGACCGGATTGAGTTGAGAACAACACACATCGGAACACAAACAGAAGAACATTTCATTGCTTATTACAACAATTCCATCAGAATACAAGAATATTACATAGTATGAATGAATAAAATACATTTGATAAATATCAGAGATTTACAAATTACAATGCAGCGGAAAATAATAAAAAACACAACTGAAAGAGATAAACGAATACAGAGCTTTTCGAATAACGTTCCAGCTGTAAACTAGGATCCTATGAATATAAATCTACAAAACCAAAAATACTAGCTGCCCATGTGGAAAATATGGGCACCTAGAGTTTAGGTTAAAACAATAAACTCCAGGTCAGTCATGTGACTGGTGTGAGAACTAAAACAGTTATAAATTTGATTTTTAAGTTAGGTAAATCAAGGGACCACGCCATAAAACAAGGAACCGGTTTACCCCCAAGAATACCAATGCATAAAAAAAACAGCGCAATGCTAAATAAAGAACAATGGAGCTATTATAAGACTAAGGTCCCATCACACAATGCAACGCAAGCCGGAGGATAGAGTTTTTACCTTGTAATAGCCAAAAATGCTTGGTACGTGAAATTTCGTATTTTACAATTACTGTAAGTGTATAGTGTCAAAACAATTTCAAAAATAAATGTATCAATCATTGACGGCATGAGTGCCCCATCCAACTATGTCGCCATACTAGGCTCTATAATCAAAATCGCAAAATGTCGTATTGGAAGTTGGATTTCCATCTGTGCACCAAGGCAAGGGATCATCCTTACCGCTTCGAGACGCTCTAGCCCGAGTCTCAGGAACAGCCGCAACTGCACCTTGGATCGTCAGGGCCGGTCCACACGAAGTGGATTAAAATGCCTGAATAGTGCGTTTCCCCATCCTATGGGGCGTCAATCTGGTCTGTATAAAACCATACCATCCACCGGCTCCGCAGAGACCGATATAATCAAGGCGCCTCGCTATCCATCATCCACATAAATAAAACGTCTGGGCATGCAAAACCCAGACACCACTCTTAGCTAGAAGGAAACACATGTCCTTCCTGAGGTCCTCTCCCGTTTCTGGTTCACACCGGGGTGTGAGGCTCGTGAATTAACGCTACACAATGCTATGCTATATTAAAGTCGTGCCTTAATCATCAACCACAAGACTCTAATTTTCAATAGAAGCCTTGATCATTTGCATTTCAGCATGCCATACAAGCAATTCACGCTATGCAACCGATGTCTATCAATCACACAAAATGAAATCCGATGTCAGACACACATCCATTTACAAGTTCGTTCTGGGTCTGAACGAAACCGGAGGCACCTTATTCCTCGTCCTATATGTCCAATACAGGAGAGAGGTCCTCGCATATCCGGTCGATCTCCAAGTACGTCTGGACGATCACCACTTATTACCTTGTCTTTGGTGTACATCCCAATCAAGACATCAGTAATCATCCAAACGATGCGAAGACCTCCGGTCTTTAACCACTGTCTTCATCCTCGACGTATCATCGAATCAGTTATTCAGAATGGGATAAACCCGGTCTTTCCGAAAAACTCGCGTATATAATAAATAAGTGCCAGAAAAACACAACATACGCCTCATTCCAATTTAGAATATTCTTTCATTCAAATATTCTTATACTTTGGGAAAGGTTCCCATTAATTTTATCCAAGATAAATTCTTTAAATTTATTCTTTAATCTTCCTTTGGGTATCAATTCAAACCAAATTATGCTTTATCCAAACTAGTCGGGATTAGTGAACCTTACAGAAGTAATCATTTGTTTAATTTCCCAATCCCAACCCATTCATCCCATGAAGTAAAACTGGTAATACTTCATATCTAACACCACGGTGTTATCTGTAAAATTTATTACCATTTCACTTTCAAATCTAATTAAAGATTTAACTAACGCTTGGAGAAAAACTGGTGATACTCCATTCATGATCATTTCTTGGATTTGATAATTTTAGTTATCAAATTCACCTTTCAATCTATTTAAAGATTCATTAAAACTCTAATTTAGTTTTAATTTGCAACTATCATTACTTAATGATTTTTCCAATTTAGGAAATAAATCCTGTCTTTAATTGGGTTAAAGAACAAATATCATTTAAAACATAGTTCACAATAAACCCAAAATCTGTAAAGTCCCGAAAATCCCCACCCTTTGAATCGACCATAAACCACACAGGTCTGATCCAAAAGTTGGAAATCCACAAATACTTTAACTTTGGGCATACTACACATTAGAACAAGTCACAACAGACTTTTGTAAACATCATAATAATGTTACATCAGAGTACAGAATATCAGAGTACAAGGAATATAATAATACAACGGAAGATTAAATTACAATAATTTTTATACAATGTAGCGGAATAAATAAACTAATACAGCGGAAGTCTACCAATGCTCTGGACACAGGTTTAAGCTTCGATCCAGAATCCTGCTTAAGAAATGAATATATGCAAAAGAAGCTACTCGATTGCCCGTGTGGAAAAGAGGGCACCGAGTTTGCAAGTGGAACAAACTACAGGTCAGTCATGGGACTGGTATGAGAAATCTTACTTAACCTATTTAATAATAGGGCTAATCACAGGACCACGCCGCTAACGCGGAACGGGTTTACTCCATTGGATTGCCAGTGGATAAATAAAGTAAATCGTTAAACAACGCAATGCTTTTTATAAAAATGAAACCATTATAAGACTCAAGTCCCATCACACAATGCAACACAAACCAGAGGATAGAGTTTTATCTTATAATGGTCAAAAATGCTTGATACGATAAAACGAGTTTGATATTATTATTAGTGTATATATGTTTTAAAAACATTTCAATCATAATATCAACCATGGACGGCATAGCTACCATATACTATGTCGTCATTCTAGTTATACAATCAAAACCGCATGGGTCATATTGGAAGTTGGATTTCCATCATGAACCAAGGAAAAAGATAGTCCTTACTGAATTCAAGACACTCTAGCCCGTGCCTCAGGATACAGTCGCAACCGCACCTGGATCTTCAGGGCCGGTCCACCAAAGTGCAATGGTTGGATTAGATCATAGTACCTGAACAATACGTTTCCCCGCCCTATGGGCCGTAAATAGAGCCACCAGGGACTCAAATAACCGAGGCGCCTCATTCCATCATCCACATAAGTAAAAATGTCAGGGCTGGTAAGTCGCTGACACCACTTCTAGCTAGAAAGAAACGTATGTGCTCCCTGGATCTTTCTCCCGCTTCTGGTTCATACCGGGGTGTGAGGCTCGCGAAGTAACGCTGTACACAAATCTATGCTATTAAAAGCTGTACTTTGATCATCAACCACAAGGCTCTGCTTTTCAACAAAAGCCTTGATCAATTGCATCTTGGCATGCCACACTGACAATTCATGCCATGCGTCTAATGTCTATCAATATATACCCTCTAGAGTGTTAAGAAAGAGAATAAATTCTCCGTCACCAACGGATATATATTTAATAGAAATCATCTCACACAGAACGAAAACCAATGTCAAACACACATCCATTTACAAGTCCGTTCTGGGTCTGAACGAAACCGGAGGCACCTTATACCTCGCATATCCGAACAATCAACAATACGTCCGGACGGTTACCACTGTAGCCCCTTCAAGGTAGCTACTCTAATCGTGGGCATCGGTAGCCACACATCCATTCAATGTGAAGATCGTCGTTCTTCAACCACCGTCTTCAAATCTTCGACTTCCAATCGTCGTATAATTATTTGAAATGAGATTTAACTCAGTCTTTTCAAATAATTCTCGAATATATATAGTTCAAAATCATTTCTTCTCATTTCATATCATTTACAATATTTTATAATGATTTATTGCTATTTTTATTTATATAAAAAATAGCCATTTTAATTAAACAACGCTTCAAGTCATTACATGGCCCTCGCACTGTTTTTATGGAAATTTAATTTACACATTTCTCAAAATCTAACCGTTGGATCTTAAAAAAATTTATATTGTTGGAAAGCTCTTTCCAAAGCGAACCCAACGGTTCCAGTTTTGACGAAATCTGACGGTCGGATCTCTCGGTATAACCGTTTAAAGTTACAATTTCAAACCGTGAACTGCAGCAGCGCGATTCGTTTTATTTTAATTTTTATATATATATATATAATTCGTTCAATGATTTCAAACCAATTTCAATTCAATAGTGATTTCTTTTATGTGAAATCATATATTACATTATTATAATTCATGGCATGTCAATTTTATACGCTCCGTATTTACATTAAAAGAATATCTTTGATGTGCTAACATATTTTAATGTATGTTTTATTTTCCTCTTTCAAGTATGTTAAAATAGTGTTTTAACATTTCTATACACATTGTTCCAACATGTTAAAAATATGGTTTTTAACATTATAATATTTTCTTCCATGACATTAAAAATAATTTTTTTTTGTAAACTTGTTTTAAGTTTTAAAACATGAACAGTTTCTATATTTGCTACTTTACATTAAAAAAGAATTTTAATATGTAAAACATGGTTAAAGTTTTAAAACATGACATTTTTCTAATTTCTTTTATTTCATGAAAAATGTAATATTTTTCTTTTATTCTTTTATTACATAATAAATATAATCTTTTATTTCGTCTTTAATTCCATTGAAGAATGTAGTCTTCATTTCTTCTTTAATTACATTATGAAAAATGTAATCTTTTTCTTCTTACAAAAAAAAAATGTAATCTTTTCTTATCACAAAAGAAAATGTATTCTTTTCTTATTACAAAGAAAAATGTAATCTTTTACTTTCATTTTAGAAAAGATGTAGTTTTTTCTCTCTTACATTACATCATAGAAAATGTAGTTCTTAATGACAACATGTTTTGATTTTAAAACATGTATTTTTTTCTAATTGTCTACATTATATTAAAAATGAAATTTCTAATGTTAATATATTCTATTTTAAAAACATGATCAATTCCCATATGAAACACCCTACCCTGCATTAAGGTCACTCACAAAGGGAATGCCTTAACTACGGTGGAGGTTTATAAGTAAAAGTCACATATAAAACACAAGACAGATATATAAACACATATATATAAGCAGCGGAAAACAAACGGACTTTTATTTCATAAATACGTGTTCATACAAAACATTTCCATAATTGTCTCATAATAACTTCCAAAACATTACATCATCATTTCTGTCTTGATTATTAAATAAAGAAGCATAAAACATAATAAAAGCTGCATAAATCCCCATAGAACGTGTCCAAAATCCATATCCAAGGAAAGAGAGTCCAAACCATACATCTACTATCTTGAAGCTTGCAAAGGGTCTGACTAAGCTAGATTGTTTCCTCCCTGTGGACCTGGGGGAGGGGGAAATGGAAGAAAAGAAGACGAAAGAAAAACAGGGTCAGACATAAAGCCTGGTAAGTCTAGTGACTCTTCAGTATGAGAATAAGAAAAAGGGCATGATAGGTATAAAATGGAAATAGGAAAGTATCATAACTAAGATAAAGCAGTTTGAACAGAATATACTATCGCACCCCACACAATATCTCTACACCTACTTGCATTGCCTCAACTGGCACCCCATGATTGGGTGAAGTGATCCCCTTTCTAAAGATCGGCTCCTACTCGCAAAATCATATGTGTTATACGGCCCCCAATGATTGTAGATACCTATGCTGGTCCCACCATGGGGTGTATCAAGACCCATGGTGGCGGCCCGACACAATCCTAGAATGCATAGGTTATACTACTGGTGCTCAGTGCCCTGTTTGTCTGCTCCGAAGTGTGTGCACGCTCGCACTCCTTTAGAACCCACACTGCTGCACCAACCGCCATCGCTTTTGACTGCTTACAATCAGCCCAGTAATCGTGCCTCACCCTGCCTAGTTTCAGGGTACCATGATACCTAATTGGGTTACTGCTGAAATGGGTCCCTATTACTAGGATTTTCTAGTCAAACATGTTAAGTGGTTAAGTGTCTGTATTTACCTAACGCCACCCATCAGTTTAATCAACAAGATAAATTGGTTAAGTGTTTTAGTTAACTTAGCCCTACCATCCTGACTTGTCTGTCCTTAGCTTTTTAAAGCACCAACCACTCACATTAGACAAGTATTATTACGGTTACTGGATGTGCTGGTCGGTTCCGGGCAGGTTTACACCGTAACTCAGTCTAACCTCGAGTCCTTATTGGGCTCAATGCTTAACCTCTCACATTGGATAGGTATTGTTGTGACTAGTGGACAGCCGGGCGGGTCCAGGCAGGTTTACATCACAACTCAATCCAACCTCGGGTTAAGCATACTCATATTTTTTAAATTTACATATTTGTCTCTGTTACTTGTTATATGTAAATTTGTTAACAATTGAATGCTGTGGCCCACTTTCCAAGTTCATCATTTTTGGTATAAGGATTTATACCATTTAAGTGCCACCAATTTATGTCAAGTTTCCTATAATTACCAATTTTTCCCGGCTAACAATCTTAGCCTAATTTTTCGTCCGCATGATTTTTAACATATAATATTAGGCTAAAATCTTAGCCTAATTTAGCGTACACAAAATTGGCATTCATTAACGTAAACATGACATAGGTGTAAACTTGGCATTTTTGGCATAGTCAATATGAACATCATAGGTGTGAACTTGCAACATAGGCTAAATCAACATACGTATATGTGAATTTGCAACATAGGCTAAATCAACTTACATATATGTGAACTTGCAACATAGGCTAAATCAACTTACATATATGCGAACTTGCATTGAAATAGGGGTCTAACTAAATAGGTGTCACATGAATTAGCATATGATTTAGACAACATAAGCCTAAACATGTTTAGATCTAGGCATAACAACAAACATCACTAGCACATGACAAGAATATGACATGTCCATAAAGTATGTATAATTTTATCACATGTGTGAACTAGATCCAATCATGTTTACTACTATAACATGAAACTTGTATTAAAATGGATCCTGGCATGAATCCAAATATGAACTTGCAACTTTTGTATAAACATACAAGCATGTATATGAACATAATCATTTAGGCATAGAAGTTCTGTTGTACAGCATATAACTTGTCATAATCACCTAAACATATAGGTGTAGATATGAACCAAATAACTTGTATGTGAAGTTGAATAGATCCAACATCTACTAGATTAATCCACAAACATTCTAATGGATCCAACATCGACTCAATTATACCACAAACATTCACAATACAATCATTGCAACACATAGATATGAATTAACATCGTCGTTATACAATAGCGCAATTCTATTTCCATTTTACATCGAATCAAATCTTAATTTTATTCCCATCGGAAAAATCACTATACTTACAACAAACGACGTACTTGAATTCTGGATTCTGAGTTCTGAATTTGCAATGCTTTCCTTTGGGTAGCTAAACGTTGTTTGAATCTTGTTTTTACTTTAGTTTTGCTCGTCTCTAACCTTTCTTCAAGTGGAGGCTACTCTTGGCCTCCTTACAGCAGCATGATGGCTCTAGCTCTATTTTATTTGTGTGAATTTAGGTTGAGACTAAGGTTGTTTATATAGAATTTCAAACTAATTAGAGCCGTCGATGAAGCTATAGTTAATCAAGGCCATCCGTCTCAAAAGAAGCAAATCAGAAAGTGACAAATCAGCCCTAGTGACACAGCCAAGCCCCAGAAACCGAGCCAGAACCAGACCAAGTAGGTCAGGTCGACCAGGCAAGTCGACCTGTAGGTCGACCCCCAGGTCGACTACATAGTCGACCTGGGTCCTGGGCGGGAAAATTCCCGCCCAATTCTGGTTCAGCTTTGAATTTTGAACTTATTTTCATGCTGTTTGAATTTTAAATCGAATTCTGAAACTTCCGGAGGTCATTACTCTTTCATACGGTGTCCGATTTACGCAAACTCGGACTCTATCTCAAGAAGAATTCCGAGACGAACGCAATGGCATAACCCGTTTCCCTTAATTATATCATTTAGAATTAATTATACTTTAATTTGTTAATTTACCATTAACAGAAAATTCGGGGTGTTACATTCTCCCCTCCTTAAAGGATTTCGTCCCGGAAATCTTCAAGTCTAGAAGAACGTATATCCTAACATCCAATCGTCCATCTACTCAACCAACAAACAAGGCGTCCATTATCCTTAAAATTCTTCTAATGCTTCATGACCATATGCATAGTGTGTGTATATGTCCTTATCTAATGCAAAAATTAGGTGGTCTACTGATTCAGTTGACCTCCTTAATGCGAATCATGTAAGTGTCATGAATCCATTATGTATGCAAATTTTCCCTACTCATAATTCTACATGAGTGCGCAATCATTCATACAAATGCGACATCCATATGACAACATATCAAGTTTCAACCACATACAAATATGAATACAGATATGCATATGCAATATGAAGTGACTGAGCTGATCTAAAACCTAGGTTGTGTGTGTATATGCACCCATGAGCAACCACTAGCAACCACTTGCAACCACTTGCAGCCATCAATCATAACATGTTTCAATTACATGTTTACATCCAAAGGGGTTTCTACCTAAGGATAAAGGATAATATCGAGGAGATATACCTAAAAAGATAGATACAAACACAACTTAAGGAAAAAGAGAAATCAAAGATGTACCCTCAAAAAGAAAAGGGTAGGCCGCGCATATTCTGTCCTCAGTTTCCCAAGTCGCGTCTTCCTCGGCGTCGCTCCACTGAACTTTGACAAGCTTGACTTCGTGGTTGCGTAGCATTTTCACCTCAGTTCCTAAGATGCGGGTTGGAACTCTCCTCACAGTTGCTTCGTGTTCCACTTCGGCTTCTTCTATAATGCTTGGCTCCATCACTTCCGCAGATTCATGTAAACATTTTCGGAGATGAGAAACGTTAAAGACATTGTGAATTCCAGCCAACCTTTCGGGCATCTCTACTCTATAAGCCATCTTCCCAATCTTCTCGATGATAGGAAACGGTCCTACAAATCTTGGTGCTAGCTTCCCTGCGGATCCAAAGCGAACGACGTTCCTTAAAGGAGTTACCTTAAGGAAAACCCTGTCCCCAACCTCAAACTCAAGGTCGGTCCTTCTTTTGTCTACGTTGGATTTCTGTCTATCTTGGGCAGTCTTCATTCTCCTTCGTATCAGGTCCACTTTTTCTGAAGTCTCTCTAATCATGTCTAGCCCAAGTATAAGCTTGTCTGTAGACTCCAACCAACAAGTCGGTGATCGGCATGGTCTTCCATACAAAGCTTCAAAGGGCGCCATGCCGACAGTGGCTTGGTAGCTGTTGTTGTAGGCGAATTCCACTAAAGGAAGATGATCCTCCCATGTCCCTCCAAAGTCAAGAACGCACAGTCTCAGAAGATCTTCTAATACTTTGTTCACCCTTTTCGTCTGACCATCAGTTTGGGAGTGATAGGCCGTGCTCAAGCATAACTGTGTGCCTACAGCTTCTTGCAGACTCCGCCAAAATTCGCTTATAAAGATAGGATCTCGGTCACTCACTATGCTGGAGGGTATTCCATGGAGTCGAACTATTTCCTTGATATAAAGAGACGCTAGAGACGAGGCAGTCCTTCTACTCTTGATGGGTATAAAGTGGGCGCTTTTTGTGAGCCTGTCCACTATTACCCAAATGCTAGTATTGCCCCTTCTTGACCTTGGCAACCCATCAATGAAGTCTGTTGAAATGCTATCCCACTTCCATTGCCGGACATCTAGAGGATGAAGCAGTCCTCCAGGCTTCTTTTGTTCCGCCTTGACCTGTTGGCATATCATGCACTTAGAAACGAAATCTGCCACATCCTTTTTCATGCCGCTCCAAAAGAAAAATCTCTTTACATCCTTGTACATCTTGTCTCCACCTGGGTGTATTGTCATCTTGGAATGATGTGCTTCCTCGAGAACCATCTTTACTAAATCCCTTGTTTGTGGGACGCATAGTCTTCCATCTCGCCTCAGCCAACCCTTAACATCGATGGAGTACCTATTGAGGTGACTGGAAGTTTCACCCCTAATTAGTTTATCAATCACATTCACAAGCTGAGGGTCTTCGCGTTGTGCGGCCCCTATTGAGTCTAAAAGAGTGGGCCGTACTTCTAGGGATGCCAACAAACCAGGTACAAAATCAGAGGAGGTCCTAAAGTCAAAACTGGCTATATACTCCAAGCTTTGCCTTTCTACAAAGAGAGGGCTTAAGGTCAGTTTATTTCTGCTCAAGGCGTCTGCTACTACATTTCCCTTGCCAGGAGTATATGAAATATCAAAGTCATACGAGGCAAGGAACTCCATCCACCTTTGCTGCCTCAAGTTAAGATCTTTCTACGAGAAAAGATACTTCAACGATTTATGGTCAGTATGTAATTCGAACATCTCACCTAGGAGATAATGGCACCAAGACTTAAGCGCAAAGACGATGGCGGCTAACTCAAGATCGTGGGTTGGGTAGTTCTTTTCATGAACATTCAATTGTCTTCCACCATAAGCTACTACCTTCCCTTCTTGCATTAGAACAGTGCCTAATCCCGTATCACAAGCATCCGTGTATGCTGTGAACATCCTGCTTCCATCAGGCAAAGTCAGAACTGGGGCTGTTATAAGAGCCCTTTTTAAGCATTGGAAAGCAATATCACAATCCAAATCCCAAGCGAATGCTAGATTCTTCTTTGTTAGCCTTGTGAGTGGAGCTGAGATTTTCGCGAAATCTCTAATGAACTTTCGGTAAAAACCGGCTAGCCCAAGAAAGCTTCGGACTTTGGTTGCATTCCTTGGTGTCTTCCAATCTTGCACTACCACCACTTTCACGGGGTCCACAGCTAACCCTTCTTTGGACACTATATGTCCAAGAAACCTTACTTCTTCTCTCCAAAAGTGGCACTTGGAGAATTTTGCTTTTAGCTGATGAACTCGAAGAGTTTCCATGATCTCCTTCAGATGCTGAGCATGTTCTTCCTCATTCTTTGAGAAGATCAAAATATCATCTACGAAGACAACCACAAACTTGTTGAGGAATTCTCTGAACACCTTGCTCATTAGGTCTACGAAATAAGCGGATGCGTTTGTCAAGCCGAAAGGCATGACAAGCCACTCGAAGAAACCGTCTGGGGTTCTGAACGCCATTTTATCAATGCTATCTTCAGCTACCCTTAGCTGATGGAACCCAGTAGCTAGATCAAGTTGGGAGAAGACCGACGCAACTACAAGCTGATCAAACAAATCGTCTATTCGGGGAAGCGGGTGTCTATTCTTCTTAGTCAGCTTGTTTAGCTCCCTATAGTCCATACAAAGACGTAGTGAACCATCTGCTTTGGTGGCGAACACCACTGAAGCACTCCATTCCGAGATACTCCGCCTTATAAACCCCTTCTCGAGAAGCTCCTTAACTTGATTACTTAGCTCCTTTCTCTCCTTTGGAGCCATGTGTCTGACAGGTAAAGCTACGGGCTTTGCATTATCAACAAGATATATGCGGAAGTCTATTTCCCGCCTCAGAGGTAAGCCCTTTACCCCTTCAAAGACATCCGGATATTCCCGGACCACTCTAACCGGCTGCAAATTCTCAACAGAAGCATCAAGCGATTCTAGATAACTAAGCATAATAACATTCAAGAGATTACAAGAAATTTTTACAGTGTTACCGAGCCGAGTCAAGAGTCTAACCACTCTTTTCTCACAATCAAGAATGGCACCATTACTGGATAACTAGTCCATGCCTAAGATCAGTCCATATCCCAAGAAGCCCAAAACAAAGGCACTACATCTAAACTCAACACTTAGAATAGAGATTTTCAAATCCACACAAACCATTGACAAATAAGCTGAGCCCCCAATTGGATTTGAAACAACCAAGGGATTTTCTATCATACTAGTGTCTAGGTGTAGAGATTCTACTAAAGCAGATGAAATAAAGGAGTGCGATGCACCAGAATCAAAGAGAGTGCGAACTGGATGATCATAGAGATAAACTAAGCTTTATACAGAAATATTTCTACCTTGTTCCCGCGGAGGTGCCACCAACACGTGAAGCTGTCCCCCTGAAGTGGATCCAGTTCTCTGTCTCTTCCCTCGCTTCTTTGGGCAGTCCTTAGCCATGTGTCTAGTCTCGCCACAATGGAAACAACCACCATTCATCTTCGCCTTCTTATTTCTGCAGTCTTTCACTATATGTCCAACAATGCCACAGAAATTACACTTTATCTTTTCACGGGGTTTGTTCTTCTTCCCGCCTTTCTTTGAATCAGCCTTCTTGTTCTGTGACCCTTCCCCTTCTTTTCTTGAGGCACTTCTGCTTTTGCCTCTTTCTTGCCTTTATCTTCCTCGTGTTGCAGCGCCATGTCCACCAAGCTTTCATAAGTCGCTCCCATGGGTATATGGGTCATAGCAAGGCTGTGTAGAGGCTCATTCAAACCTTTGACAAAGCGAAGGGCCTTCTTGTGTTGGGTGTTTACTAAATCTAGCCCAAATCTTGCCAGCTGATTAAACTGATTGACGTACTCCCTGATCGTCATACTCCCTTGTTTAAGAGTTAGGAACTTCTCCATCTGCAGGCTTCTTTCAGCTTGGGAGAGGAATTTCATCTCAAACCTCATCCTGAAATCTTCCCAAGTTTCTATTGGCCTCTCAGCATGGGTAACTTCCCACCAATAGGAAGCTTCATCTTTAAGCAACCACACTGCTAGCTGTATCTTTTGCCTGTCGTCAACTTCGAAGATGACAAACAAATCTTCGGTCTCCTTCAGCTAGTTCCTTACTACCACAAAGGATTCAGTTCCATAAAAGTCCTTTCCACCCATAGCCTTGAAGTCTGTACACGTCTTAGCGAAAGTATTTCCACGAGGAGGAGGAGGAGGAACCGCTGCCACTGTGGGAGGAGGAATGTCTGCTGGGCCTGCACCATTGGCCCTAGCCTCTAGGTACCTTCGGAACCAGTCAGGTATCGGTACTCCTTCTGGAAGGTTAAGATCTCCAAACATGCTGGAACAAAAAGGAAAGTATTCAAGATAAAAGGATAGAGAGATAGTGCATATGGCTTTGGGGAATTATGCCTATTAAAAACAACGCTTTTCCTTGAAAAAAATATGCTTCTTTAAACTTCTCTTTTGAAAATAGTTTCAAAAACCTTTATCTAATCAGATAAATTTGTGCTCTGATACCAAATGAAACACCCCACCCTGCATTAAGGTCACTCACAACGGGAATGCCTTAACTTCGGTGGAGGTTTATAAGTAAAAGTCACAGATAAAACACAAGACATATATATAAACACATATATAAGCAGCGAAAAACAAACAGACTTTTATTTCATAAATACGTGTTCATACAAAACATTTCCATAATTGTCTCATAATAACTTCCAAAACATTACATCATCATTTCTATCTTGATTATTAAATAAAGAAGCATAAAACATAATAAAAGCTGCATAAATCCCCATAGAACATGTCCAAAAGCCATATCCAAGGAAAGAGAGTCCAAACCATACATCTACTATCTTGAAGCTTGCAAAGGGTCTGACTAAGATAGGTTGTTTCCTCCCTGTGGACCTCGGGGGGAGGGGGGAACAGAAGAAAAGAAGACGAAAGAAAAACAGGGTCAGACATAAAGCCTGGTAAGTCTAGTGACTCTTCAGTATGAGAATAAGAAAAAGGGCATGATAGGTATAAAATGGAAATAAGAAAGTATCATAACTAAGATAAAGCAGTTTGAACAGAATATACTATCGCACCCCACACAATATCTCTACACCTACTTGCATTGCCTCAACTGGCACCCCATGATCGGGTGAAGTGATCCCCTTTCTAAAGATCGGCTCCTACTCGCAAAATCATATGTGTCATACGGCCCCCAATGATTGTAGATACCTATGCTGGTCCCACCATGGGGTGTATCAAGACCCATGGTGGCGGCCCGACACAATCTTAGAATGCATAGGTTATACTACTGGTGCTCAGTGCCCTGTTTGTCTGCTCCGGAGTGTGTGCACGCCCGCACTCCGTTAGAACCCACACTGCTGCACCAACCGCCGTCGCTTTTGATCGCTTACAATCAGCCCGGTAATCGTGCCCCACCCTACCTAGTTTCAGGGTACCATGATACCTAATTGGTTACTGCTGAAATGGGTCCCCGTTACTAGGGTTTTCTAGTCAAACATGTTAAGTGGTTAAGTGTCTGTATTTACCTAACCCCACCCATCAGTTTAATCAACATGTTGAATTGGTTAAGTGTTTTAGTTAACTTAACCCTACCATCCTGACTTGTCTGTCCTTAGCTTTTTAAAGCACCGACCACTCACATTAGATAGGTATTGTTACGGTTATTGGATGTGCCGGTCGGTTCCGGACATGTTTACACCGTAACTCAGTGTAATGTCCCAGATTTTTGAACGTTAATTACGAATATTTAAATCCACTTTAAATGTTAATTTAGTGATATGAATGAACTATATATTGAATTATTTATCAGAAAATAGAGTTCGAGTTTATACATTTATAAATTAATTAAAATAAGCTCAAAACGATGCGGCAGTTCGTAATATTGAAGTTCGAACTTTAACTGAATATACAGGATCCGATATAAGTCGGATTTCTGTGAAACAAGAAACGGTCGAATCGATTTGATGATAATTTTCTAATAAAAGAGAAAAATCGAGATTCCATCGTACATACGTTAAGACATGTCCAATTCAAATTTTCAGAAAAACGCTATAGAATCGTCTATGAACCATAACGATAATTTAATATAATTAAATATCGATTTCAAATTTGGACAAGACCTTTGAGGCGTAGGGATAATTTAACTTTTATAATTTTACTGTAATTTTTATTTCGCAAAATAAGCAACTTTTTATTTGGAGTATTTTGCACCCTGTATCAGTATTTTGGGGTTTCACAATATAAGTTAAACTACCGATATTATGTAACGACCCGTGTTCTACACATCATAGGATTGTAGAATATTTATTTCTTTCCCATGTGAAGTTGTATGGTCATGTAACTTTGGGAAACATTTATTAGAGTCATTTCCCCTGTTCATGATTTTTGTCGATTATTAAATGACCATTTTGCCCCTAGTCAGTACTGTTTTGGCCATAACTTTTGATTGGAAAAGAATTTTGACCTGAAACCACTTCCATTGGCATCAAATGATGGTTTACCTTTCCGTAGAGTGATCACATGTGGAAAACGGACTTACCGTTTGGGCTGTAGGGCTGAATTAAGTTTCAGAAGTAGAAAAAACTGCATAATTGGGCTAAACCGGGTAGTTGGCAATTGGGCCCATAAGGGGATTTCGGGATTGGGGCTATATGAGGGCTGATTAGGGTTAGAAAACATCCTTTTAGTCATTTTTCCAGCCACCACTTCATTTCATAGAACCTTATTAATGGCCTCCAACCTCTAAATCACTCCAAACCACTCCAAACTTGAAGAAAAGAGATTAGCAACAACAAATTAAGGCAAATCAACACCAAATCGGGATTAGAGCTGCTACAACACCTTGTTATCTTCACCAAATCAGAGATTTATTTCAGATCTTGTTTTATTTGTGGTTAAGGTGAGTGATTAGCTTGCTTTTTGCACTAATTATGGTTATTCGGGGTGATTAGTGCTAATTAGCGTTTTTAAACGAAAATAAATTCTGGAAAAACGTTTATAAAATCTTAAATAATGTTTTAGACCTCTGATATGAGTTTAGGTTAATTTGGTTAAGTTTTGCTAATCATGTCATTAGTTATGCTCACATATGCTTAAGGGAAAGTATGGGGATTTGGGCATGTTTGATCCATTTTACCATGTCATATTGTTGTTTTGGTGTTTGAGGTCACTTGTATGTGTTGCTATAACTCTATGACATGCTTTGAGATTGATTTCAATAGTTAGAATGGTCGAAAACGCCGTCGAGAGGCGTATAAACAGTGCTGGAAAGTTGCAGGTTTTAAGTACAGGAACCGGATCGGATCGGGGTAGAGGTCACGAACCGTTTGAAGACGTCACGAACCAACCCGCCTCGTCCTTCACGAACCGTTCCGCCAGAAGTTAGCGCCACGGACCGAACTCTCGCATGAAGACCCGAATGGGAAGCACGAACCGATCCGCTTGAAGTATTCACTCCGACCCGATCCGAGAAGTCGCGATCCAAGGCTTGGTGATTGAAGACTCCGACCCGACCCGCCTGGAGTGATAACTACCGATCCGAGCTGATACGCGTGGGCATATAGTGATGCATTCGATCCGACCCATCTGGCGCGACACGATCCGATCCGACGTGGCGAGAAATACCCGAACCGAACCAATACGCTTGGATAATTAGTGTGCTACAGCGAACCGATCCGAATGATGGAAGAAGGCCGATCCGATCCAATGGAGATCCAGAACCCGAAATGCAAAGGTAGTTCAAGTGGAAGTTCGAGCTCAGGATCCAGACGGGAACTAATGAGTTCACTTCGTGATTGGGCTTTGCTGCGGGACGTGTGCTAAGGAGTTGTCGGTGTCTATGACTTTGGATCATTATGTATTAGAGGTGTATGGACGGACTCGGGCTTTGGATATGGTGCGACTAGGGAGCTACCTACCAATGGAGTGGGATCATGGATACGTCGGGCGTGATCCCATAGGTTTGACGTTGGTGGTAGTAGGAATGGACATAGTCGTACAAAGTCGAGTTCTGTCGTTTTCTTGAAGGGAAATGGTGATCAAAGAAGTAGACACCGTATGCTTTACGCACTGAGTGAGAGATGCAAGGATGGTTGCTATGCTTGATTGTTTGACACACACATCCCCACCCCCGTGTACTTATATTATGTGTTTGTGACATCATAGAGTGTTGTACCGTGTAGTACTAACTCTTTGGTTGCAGGTCCAGGTTCAGGTATGACTTAGTATACCTGTTATTGTTCTGTTTATGCTTGCTACCACTCATACCAGACTGATGTCTGACCCAGAGTTTTATGTTTCTTTTTATTACTCTGGGTGCTCACACGAGCAGACTAGAGACAGGGATAGCTGGTAGTGCGCGAGTAGATGGACTGAGGACGAGCAGGAGGCTCCACGTATGCTAGATAGTTATTCTCCCTGTGTCGTGATCGGTATCTACTTTGGGCATTAGTAGCATACCTATTTTGTTTATCTTAGAGACAGTATTTTGAAGTTGTAATAAGCTGTATTCGATTTTCTGCTACTCTGATGATGTTAGTTCAAGTTTTCAGCTTATGCACTGTCTCATCTGTTTTATGTCAAGTATATGTTGGTTATTATATTTTATTCCATGCGCTGTGAGACATATTACAGGTTCTTTATTTGGTTCATCTTCTTTCTTTCTCTTCTTTGGCGACCGTCCCATGCCAATTGGACATGTGTACAGTGCACAATTGGAGTAAACGTCGGTTGGTGCGGGGCGGGCCGTCACATTTGGTATTAGAGCTCTAGGTTGCGTAATTCACCTAGGGAAAGACACTAGGGAGAGATAGTACGTATATGAGAGCGCGTATTTGTGATTATTTTGGTTTTCGAAAGCTATATCTATATATAGTATTAGTATAGTTAAGAGTGAAGTCGCATTGCACTGCACTGGCACCACTATGGAGATGGTTAATCGTTTTCTCTTTAAACAGATTTGACGATGAGCCGAGGAAGAGGTGCTGGTAGAGGGACTAATAATGGGAATCCCCCTGACATGAGGGCCATGTTTACCAACCTCATGAGAGAGATGCTTGTGGATATTCAGAGGGAGGCTCCTAATGTTGCCAATGCTGGAGGTGCAGCGGTGCAAGCGCCTAGGGTCGATTTCGCCAAGTTGAGTAAGGATTACACTAATCTTGGTGGAAAGCCGTTTCACGGAACAGAGTCGGCCACGGATGTTCAGGATTGGTTGGATAGCTGTGATCGGATCTTCGATGACTTGGGTATTGAGGATGCGATGAAGAGAAGGCTAGCGTCTCGTCAGCTGCAAGGACGAGCGATGAATTGGTGGAATGCTATTAGGGCAGCCACACCAGAAGATCAAGTTACTTGGGATCAGTTTAAAGCTCGCTTTAGCGACAAGTATATCCCAGCTGCCCAGAAGTCGGAATTGTTTAGGAAGTTCTTGGAGCTTAAGCAGAATGGAAGGGCAGTATCGGATTATGTTGCTGAGTTCGACACTTTGTCGAAGTATGGGTTATCTCTAATCGATACTCCCGAAAAGAAAAATGAGAAGTTCATCACTGGTTTGGATGAATACTTAGGGGAGAGGCTGATTAATCACATCGATGAGACGTTTGAGTCGATCGTGGGAAAAGCTTTGAGGTCAGAAAGTCTTTACCCTAAGCCGAAGACTGGGGTTGTTGCTGCATCTGCTGAAGAGTCAAAGCCGCAAGCAAGCGGTGGAGGCAAGAATAACTCTCAGAATAAGAGGAAGCAGAACCAAGCTAAGGATGGCCAGAAGAAAAGCAGGAAAGAAGTCGAGTGCTTCAAATGTGGAAAGAAGGGCCATTATGCAAGAGAATGTAGGGCCAAGACAGTGGGAAAGAAGTGCTTTAACTGTGGCCAGGAGGGACATTTTAAGGATAAGTGCCCGCAACCTCTGAAGGAGAATCAGATTGTGAAAGCATATGCCATCAATGCTGTTCCTTCTTCGTCGAATGCCCCAACTGCGGCGGAGAAAGGAAAGGGAGTCGTCATTCAAGGTATGCTTTCCATTTATGATCTTCCTGTTAGAGTTTTGTTCGATACCGGGGCTTCCCATTCCTTCATATCTAGTGACCTGGTAGATAGGTTGGGATTGGAACCCGAGTTAGTCAATAGACCATTAGCTGTGACGAACCCGATTGGTGGTTCAACAAACCTCAGTATGATCTGTCGTAATGTGGTCTTATCGAGTCATGGATGTATGTTTGTTTGTGATTGCTTTGTTTTGGGCTTTACTGGGTATGGCATTATTTTGGGAGTCGATTGGCTCCAAAGATACGGGGTGGTGGTAGACTGTGAGGGCTTTTTGGTGACAGTTAGGGCGGATGATGGGCGGAGGGTAGTGTTTGGTAGTCTACCCTGTGATGGGGTAATGGCTAGTTTTGTAAATTCCCTCGACATTCCGCATGATGAGTTATCAGGTTTGCCCGTGGTTGGCCAGTACCCGGACATCTTCGAGGAAGTAACCGGACTTCCACCACACCGAGAGATTGAGTTTCGTATTGATTTAGTGAAAGATGCCAGACCTATAGTGATGCCACTTCGTCGTATGGCACCACGAGAACAGCGAGAGCTCGAGGTGCAAGTTAGCGATCTTTTGAAGAAGGGATTTATTAGAAGAAGTGTTTCCGAGTGGGGAGCACCAGTTGTGTTTGCTACTAAGGCAGATGGTTCCCTTCGATTGTGTGTGGACTATCGCGAGTTAAATAAGGTGACGAGGAAGAATAAGTATCCTCTACCATGGATAGATGATTTATTTGATCAACTGGAAGGAGCGAGAGTGTTCTCCCAATTGGACCTCGCGACAGGATTTCATCAGCTCCGTGTAGCAGCTGATAGTATAGCTAAAACGGCATTTAGGACGCCGTCTGGGTTTTATGAGTGGTTGGTCATGCCATTCGGGTTGACCAATGCACCAGCATACTTCGTGGATCTTATGAATAGAGTATTCAGAGACCAACTGAATAAGTTCGTTCTTGTGTTCGTAGACGATATCCTTGTTTACTCGAGGACAGAAGAGGAACACAAGGAACATTTGAGAATTGTGTTGGAGGTGTTGAGAAGACACCAACTGAAAGAGAAATTCTCTAAGTGTCATTTTTGGAGGAGAGAAGTGAGATTCTTGGGCCATGTTGTTACAGAGAATGGTATTGCCGTGGACCCTGCAAAGGTGGCTACGGTACAAGATTGGTCTACGCCCAAGAATGCAACAGACGTAAGAAGTTTCTTGGGGTTAGCTGGATATTATCGAAAGTTTATCAAAGACTTCTCCAAGACAGCGGCACCGTTGACTCAGTTGACTAAGAAGAATCAAGCCTTCGTTTGGGACGGAGGGTGTGAAAATGCATTCAAGAGTCTAAAGGAAAAGTTGACGCGTGCACCAGTGTTGGTCATTCCTAAGGGAAATGAAGAGATGACGGTATACACGGATGCTTGTGGTACCGGACTGGGTGCGGTATTGATGCAAGGAGGTAGGGTTGTAGCTTATGCCAGTCGACAGCTAAAGCCACATGAGAAGAAGTATCCTACCCATGATTTGGAATTGGCAGCGATTGTATTTGCGCTGAAGATGTGAAGACATTACCTTTTGGGAGAAAGATTTGAGCTGTTTACCGATCATAAATCGCTAAAGTATCTCTTCTCTCAGAAAGATCTGAATCTCCGTCAGCAGAGATGGTTAGAGTTCTTGGCTTCGTATGATTTTGATATCGCGTATACACCTGGGAAGGGTAATGCGGTAGCCGATGCCTTGAGTAGGAGACATGCCAGCTTAGGGGCAATGTTTCTTGAATGGGAGCAGCTGGAGTATATCGCGGGGTTTGATTTCAGACCAAGGTGCGAATTGGATCCAGTTATGCTAGCTAGCTTGACGATCAGACCCACTTTGATAGAGCGGATTGGTTCTAGCCAGAGGAACGATCCTAACCTATTAGAAATCATCTCCAAGTTAGAGATGGGTATCGAAGAGGAGATGAATGTGTATGGGCTTGATCGAGATGGATGGCTTCGGAAGAATGGAAGACTAGTTGTGCCCAACGTGAATGGCTTGAGAGATGAAGTACTTAGAAAATGTCATCACTCAAAACTGACTATACATCCCGGTGGTAATAAGATGTATCGAGATATGAGGCAGACTTACTACTGGGAAGGGATGAAAAGAGACGTTGGGAAGTTTATATCCAAATGCATGAATTGCCAGCTAGTTAAAGCCGAGCAAAAGAAGCCTAGTGGGTTGATGCAACCATTAGAAATTCCCGAATGGAAATGGGAACAAGTTTCAATGGATTTCATCGATGGTTTACCGAGGACTAGATCGGGACATGATAGCATTTGGGTAATTGTGGATCGACTGACCAAGAGTGCAAGATTTATACCAGTTAAGTCGAACAGAACGGCAGCTAAGTTAGCAGAACTATATATGAAGTGGGTGGTGAGATTTCATGGAGTACCCAAAGGCATTGTGAGTGACCGAGATCCGTTGTTTACTAGTGGATTTTGGAAGAGCTTACAAGAGGCTTTAGGATCAGAATTACATCTCAGTACCGCATATCATCCTCAAACCGATGGTCAGACAGAGAGGGTGAATCGGATATTGGAAGATCTCTTGAGGGCTTGTATATTGGATTTCGGTGGAGCATGGGATGACCATTTGCATCTAGTGGAGTTTGCATATAATAATGACTACCAATCCAGTATCGGTATGGATCCATATGAAGCTTTGTACGGAAGACCGTGCAACTCACCATCATGTTGGATAGAGACTGGCGAGAAGTTTGTGCTTGGACCAGATGTGGTGAGAGAAACCTCCGATAAGATCAAGATCATTCAGCAACGAATGAAAACTGCTCAGGATAGGCAGAAAAGCTATGCTGATAAGAGGAGAAGAGACTTGAAATTCTCCGTTGGTGACTTGGTGTTTGTCAAGATCTCTCCGTTGAAAAGCGTGATACGATTTGGCAGGAGAGGCAAGTTGGCACCAAGATTTGTGGGTCCTTTCCAAGTTCTCGAGGAAATTGGAAATTTGGCGTATAGAGTTGACTTACCAGAGAAAATGGCAGGAGTTCACAATGTGTTTCATGTTTCCCAATTAAGGAAGTTCGTTCACGACTCAAATGTGACTATTTCACCTGATCAGTTAAAGGGCTTCGAAGTAGAACCTGAGGCGGTTGAGAACCGCAAGCCGATTCGTATTGTGGGGCATGATACGAAGCAACTTCGAAGAAAGTCGGTGAAGCTAGTCAAAGTTCAGTGGGGCGAGGACGAAAATGATTGTGCTTGGGAGACAGAGGAGAGCATTAGAAAGGCTTATCCAGAACTCTTTGCCTGGTAAGATTTACTTTGCGATTTAGTTATTCCGCATGCTAGGATAGACTTGTTTTGCATGTTTGATGGTTGTTTTATGATTGATAGGCATGCAGGACCCTTGTGTGTGTTTTGATTAGGGAATTTCGGGGGCGAAATTTCTTAAGGGGGGGAGAGTGTAACGACCCGTGTTCTACACATCATAGGATTGTAGAATATTTATTTCTTTCCCATGTGAAGTTGTATGGTCATGTAACTTTGGGAAACATTTATTAGAGTCATTTCCCCTGTTCATGATTTTTGTCGATTTTTAAATGACCATTTTGCCCCTAGTCAGTACTGTTTTGGCCATAACTTTTGATTGGAAAAGAATTTTGACCTGAAACCACTTCCATTGGCTTCAAATGATGGTTTACCTTTCCGTAGAGTGGTCACATGTGGAAAACGGACTTACCGTTTGGGCTGTAGGGCTGAATTAAGTTTCAGAAGTAGAAAAAACTGCATAATTGGGCTAAACCGGGTAGTTGGCAATTGGGCCCATAAGGGGATTTCGGGATTGGGGCTATATGAGGGCTGATTAGGGTTAGAAAACATCCTTTTAGTCATTTTTCCAGCCACCACTTCATTTCATAGAACCTTATTAATGGCCTCCAACCTCTAAATCACTCCAAACCACTCCAAACTTGAAGAAAAGAGATTAGCAACAACAAATTAAGGCAAATCAACACCAAATCGGGATTAGAGCTGCTACAACACCTTGTTATCTTCACCAAATCAGAGATTTATTTCAGATCTTGTTTTATTTGTGGCTAAGGTGAGTGATTAGCTTGCTTTTTGCACTAATTATGGTTATTCGGGGTGATTAGTGCTAATTAGCGTTTTTAAACGAAAATAAATTCTGGAAAAACGTTTATAAAATCTTAAATAATGTTTTAGACCTCTGATATGAGTTTAGGTTAATTTGGTTAAGTTTTGTTAATCATGTCATTAGTTATGCTCACATATGCTTAAGGGAAAGTATGGGGATTTGGGCATGTTTGATCCATTTTACCATGTCATATTGTTGTTTTGGTGTTTGAGGTCACTTGTATGTGTTGCTATAACTCTATGACATGCTTTGAGATTGATTTCAATAGTTAGAATGGTCGAAAACGCCGTCGAGAGGCGTATAAACAGTGCTGGAAAGTTGCAGGTTTTAAGTACAGGAACCGGATCGGATCGGGGTAGAGGTCACGAACCAACCCGCCTCGTCCTTCACGAACCGTTCCGCCAGAAGTTAGCGCCACGGACCGAACTCTCGCATGAAGACCCGAATGGGAAGCACGAACCGATCCGCTTGAAGTATTCACTCCGACCCGATCCGAGAAGTCGCGATCCAAGGCTTGGTGATTGAAGACTCCGACCCGACCCGCCTGGAGTGATAACTACCGATCCGAGCTGATACGCGTGGGCATATAGTGATGCATTCGATCCGACCCATCTGGCGCGACACGATCCGATCCGACGTGGCGAGAAATACCCGAACCGAACCAATACGCTTGGATAATTGGTGTGCTACAGCGAACCGATCCGAATGATGGAAGAAGGCCGATCCGATCCAATGGAGATCCAGAACCCGAAATGCAAAGGTAGTTCAAGTGGAAGTTCGAGCTCAGGATCCAGACGGGAACTAATGAGTTCACTTTGTGATTGGGCTTTGCTGCGGGACGTGTGCTAAGGAGTTGTCGGTGTCTATGACTTTGGATCATTATGTATTAGAGGTGTATGGACGGACTCGGGCTTTGGATATGGTGCGACTAGGGAGCTACCTACCAATGGAGTGGGATCATGGATACGTCGGGCGTGATCCCATAGGTTTGGCGTTGGTGGTAGTAGGAATGGACATAGTCGTACAAAGTCGAGTTCTGTCGTTTTCTTGAAGGGAAATGGTGATCAAAGAAGTAGACACCGTATGCTTTACGCACTGAGTGAGAGATGCAAGGATGGTTGCTATGCTTGATTGTTTGACACACACATCCCCACCCCCGTGTACTTATATTATGTGTTTGTGACATCATAGAGTGTTGTACCGTGTAGTACTAACTCTTTGGTTGCAGGTCCAGGTTCAGGTATGACTTAGTATACCTGTTATTGTTCTGTTTATGCTTGCTACCACTCATACCAGACTGATGTCTGACCCAGAGTTTTATGTTTCTTTTTATTACTCTGGGTGCTCACACGAGCAGACTAGAGACAGGGATAGCTGGTAGTGCGCGAGTAGATGGACTGAGGACGAGCAGGAGGCTCCACGTATGCTAGATAGTTATTCTCCCTGTGTCGTGATCGGTATCTACTTTGGGCATTAGTAGCATACCTATTTTGTTTATCTTAGAGACAGTATTTTGAAGTTGTAATAAGCTGTATTCGATTTTCTGCTACTCTGATGATGTTAGTTCAAGTTTTCAGCTTATGCACTGTCTCATCTGTTTTATGTCAAGTATATGTTGGTTATTATATTTTATTCCATGCGCTGTGAGACATATTATAGGTTCTTTATTTGGTTCATCTTCTTTCTTTCTCTTCTTTGGCGACCGTCCCATGCCAATTGGACATGTGTACAGCGCACAATTGGAGTAAACGTCGGTTGGTGCGGGGCGGGCCGTCACATATTATTGTATTTTTGGGATTGTGGGGCGTTGGTCATTATAACGGTATTTTTATTTCGGTCGATAGAGATCCCTAAATGGTATATTTTATATAGTGCGATAACCTTAAATATCTAACCATAATAAAACAAAACGTATACATCAACTAAAATAAAAATATGTCCAAGCCATACCCTAAGATGAACATGCATTAACCTATTACGCAAAACCATCCCCTAATTCCTGAATTCTTGCCACAAATTCTGCAACCGAGTTAAGGTGCAGTGATATTTAAATATATAGTACTCTTTATATATACCATAAACCTTTGTCTTTCTTCCCAACACCAATCTTTTTCCTGAAGCTGCTCTTCCTTTATTTTCTTTTTCTAAAACCAGATCTCAGAACATATACAAAAAAAATCTTCTTCCGCATATGTTTTAAAGGGGCTGATCTTCCTTTTCATCGCCCAGAGGTTCATCGCAGCCGTCGGCAGTGTGTGGAGGAACTGGGTAGACCCAATGACGGCGTGGTATTGGGTGGTCCGAGACGCAAAGAATGGAGGAGTTTACTGGGGCCAAAGGTGTAGATGAAGGAGAAAGTTAAGAGGGGCGTTGGGTTTAAAATATGAAGTAGAAATGAGTGTTCAGGGATGGGTCTGATCTGATGGGTGGCGTATGGTTATTTTTCTTTTGGGATGATGAAGTTTGGTTTTTGCATGAACTGGAAACTATAGCAGGTGACGTTATGTGTGGAAGGAAGGGACAGTGGTGTTTAGAGACACTGTGGAAGTGCTTATCAAAATGAATGGAACTGGAAGGTGCAAAGCATGCACGTCCTGTGCATTTCATGTATTGGTAAGTGGAAGTTTTTGTCACGGTCTGAAGAAGAAAAGGATGGCAAAGGTGGACTTTGGTTGTGTACAGGCATGGTGTTTTAGGAGCAATGTAGGGAGACTGAGGTTCGAAAGGAGGGTATCGACGAGAAATAACGGTAATAAGCTTAGTTTTATAAATAATTGATTAGATTTTAAAACAATCGTTTAAACTTATAATTTTCACGAATGTTCACAGTATTGAGCGAAACGGGACTCGTTGAAATCGTAGCCGGAAATATAACGCTGACGAGTTAATTGAAAATCTGGAAAGAATGGGGATTTCATCTTAAACGTCTGTTTAAAAAAAATGAAATGACCTGAATCCACTGAACCGTCAAATCAATCATCGAAACAAAGGTGAGTTCATTCTCACACTTTTCTGAAATTCTCTGCAGTGTTAAATTCATATAAAATATAACCCATCGTTGATGATAATAATTGGATGACTGCATGCCTTGGTTGATTGGTTATTTTAATGATTGTCGACAAATTATATTTGTCGTATTGACTGATTTTGATATAAATAATTATTTAAATATTATTATCTATAATGCAGGGACGAACAGGTTGGAGGGATCTGACCGGATTCCTTGAATACACTGTACGTTGTTTATATTGTTTAAATATAGAACCGCTTACCCCAATAATGATATTGATTGAATATTTAACTTAGAATTGACACTCACATTTAGGTGATGTTTTTAAATAAATAAACAGTATTGATTTAGAAGTTGGTAGCAACGATCTGAGACCCTGTTTTTAAAACGTTAATTCGCCGATGGGCGTACCGACATAACTAAGGCTATATAAATTATTTTCTTAACCAAGGCGAAGGTTAAATATTAAAAGTTGAGGGTTATGAAAATAAATTACCGGATATTATGTATAATGTTTTAAGTAAAGTTTTATTTAGATTAATCATATTAATATTAGAGGAATGATTAGTCGAAATCAGTTAAATAAGCAATAATGTTAAGTTAACTAATCAGAATTGGTAATTAGATTAATCAATCTTCGATTAATCTAAATGGAAAGGGTTTAATAGATATTTGGTTTAACTTAATGATTTAAAATCTTTTTATTTTAGCGAGATTTAAAAATGATTAATTAAAAGTAATAATCATTAATATCGATAGCTATTGTTTAAGGGATTAACTAATCTGTTTTAAATCACTAATGAAGTAAACTATTTTAATGATGGAAACCAATTAGTAATATAAATAATAATTAAAGGAATTTACTTCCTAAATGGAAGAAGGAATAAAGATTTGAAATGGAATTAAATGGTATTATGAAATAGAAGTATTATATCAGGTATATATGACAGGTTGTGAAGCAAATTAAGTATAATCGAGGAAATCATAAAGAGATTTTTAAATACAAGGATATGGAATGGATTAGAAGTATAATGAAGTTTAAACTCAGATGATTATTTAAAATAAGTTTTACTTAAGGAATAAGTAAGTAAACGGTTATAAGATGGAAGGGGATTTGGAATGTAAGTAAGTGGCGTGTAATTTAACTCAAGTTGAAATATAATTTTATACCTTTGAATTGATGATATAGTGTTTTTCCAAGTATAAGAAAGGGAATAGAATTAGTGAATAATAATGTTTTGAAGAAAAAGAAACAAAGTGGAGTTGGGTGAGTACGGGTCCAGCATAGCGAGAATAATGAGATGATGAAATAAGAATACAAGAATCGTTTTTAAGAAACGATGAAATGAATTTAATAAATGGTTATAAAGATCTGAGCTGCCAATTTACCTGACCGTACTGTTTGACATTAATAGTTAAAACACCAATTATCAATGAGATATTAGACCTTTTTGACGTGTTGTTTCGAAGAGACCGGGATCGGAACTGGTCCCAAAAACCACTTCGAATCAATGTTGCGTACGAAACTAACTGGCAGAGAATAAAGACGGAGCATTGAAGACCCGTAGAATTTCATAAGCGGAAGAACTACTTATAATCTCTGGGTAGCTCCCAAACAAAAAGAGATACATTGTGATTCTGTCGTGGTTGGAATCTAAGGGATTGCAAGGACTTCTCGCTACTGATCCTGGGGTGATCCCTATACAAGATGCGGTAGGAGAGTGACTTCGGTTCATCCTATTCCTGGATGACTTGTATGGACGAATGTCTGACAGAATATCTCCAACGATCACGACCGTTGATTTTTATGAATATACCAAGTTGGTGGGGAGAAGGCAACTTCTCTTTATTTTACACCCGGTGTGTAGTTGTATAATCAATATGTGATTTACGGATTTGACGATGTGGCATTAAAAGTGAATGATGGTATGTTGTTCTAGAAGATAAACGTGGCCTTTAGCCTCGCAACCAGGAAAGACAGAAGTTGGGCAGGGCAGCATGGCTAGTTGGGTCATTCCCAAGCAGGGTATATATATCATCGATCTAGAGAAAATTCATTATTGTTCTTCTTTTCATTTCTGTATCTTCGGATGACGGTTGGACGGCCGACAACCGTGGTGACAATATATTTGATACACTCAAGCTAAATGAGTGGTCAGTCATGTGAGGCCGGGTTGCAAGACGTTCTTGTTGAACCCCAGTGTATACCCTCTAGAGTACACTGATCGGAAGGTGCTCCCATACCTTGTCAGTTGGAATCCAATCTCCAATAAGCGCTCGCGGTTTTTGATTATAAAATAAATATGTAGTGCGTGAGATGCAAGCATTTTGCTACTTGGTTATTTATTTGTGATTGATAGACACTATTATAATATCACTAGATTTTGATATATCAAAACTTTTTGGGTTATCCTTTTCTTCAAAAAGGATTTCTAAAATTAAGTAACTGTTATTGTGAATTTACCACTGAAAGTATTCTAGACTGATCCGGGTGAATTTTGTTTTAAATCAAATGTGCTCGGGTCAGACCGAGTATATTTACAGGTTCGGTTCCGCTTGGAGCTCAAGAACTGGAAGTAGGAGGCTTCACCGCTAGTTATCTAGAGTTTATTTCCGCTGTATCTGGTATATGATGTACTCTGATGATTGGTATGTATATATATAGTTTCTTTTTGTATAAGGAGATTTGATATATTACTCGTTCCGCTGTGAGATTCTGATATTCTTCTTACTCTTCTATTCTATTAGTTCTGTCTTATCTTTCTCATCCTCTAACTTCTTTCTCTTAACATTCTGCTTTTCTGTATAATATGGGTTGACTGTGGTAGTAAATGTCATCTTAAATTGGTACAGAAAAGTAGGACGTTACACTCAGTCTAACCTCGGGTCCTTATTGTGCTCAATGCTTAACCTCTCACATTGGATAGGTATTGTTGTGACTACTGGACAACCGGGCGGGTCCAGGCAGGTTTACATCACAACTCAATCCAACCTTGGGTTAAGCATACTCGTATTTTCAAATTTACATATTTGTCTCTATTACTTATTATATGTAAATTTGTTAACAATTGAATGTTGTGGCCCACTTTCCAAGTTCATCATTTTTGGTATAAGGATTTATACCATTTAAATGCCACCAATTTATGTCAAGTTTCCTATAATTACCAATTTTTCCCAACGTTACCCCGTCTAAATATTAGGCTAACAATCTTAGACTAATTTTTCGTCCGCATGATTTTTAACATATAATATTAGGCTAAAAACTTAGCCTAATTTAGCGTACACAAAATTGGCATTCATTAACATAAACATGACATAGGTGTAAACTTGGCATTTTTGGCATAGTCAATATGAACACCATAGGTGTGAACTTGCAACATAGGCTAAATCAACATACATATTTGTGAATTTGCAACATAGGCTAAATCAACTTACATATATGTGAACTTGCAACACAGGCTAAATCAACTTACATATATGTGAACTTGCATTGAAATAGGGGTCTAACTAAATAGGTGTCACATGAATTAGCATATGATTTAGACAACATAAGCCTAAACATGTTTAGATCTAGGCATAACATCGAACGTCACTAGCATATGACAAGAATGTGACATGTCCATAAAGTATGTATAATTTTATACATGTGTGAACTAGATCCAATCATGTTTACTACTACAACATGAAACTTGTATTAAAATGGATCTTGGCATGAATCCAGATATGAACTTGCAAATTTTGTATAAACATATGAGCATGTATATGAACTTAATCATTTAGGCATAGAAGTTCTATTGTACAACATATAACTTGTCATAATCACCTAAACATATAGGTGTAGATATGAACCAAATAACTTGTATGTGAATTTGAATAGATCCAACATCAACTAGATTAATCCACAAACATTCTAATGGATCCAACATCAACTCAATTATACCACAAACATCCCAAAACCATTCACAACACAATCATTGCAACACATAGATATGAATTAACATCATCGTTATACAATAGCACAATTCCTTTTCCATTTTACATCGAATCAAATCTTAATTTTATTCCCATCGGAAAAATCACTATACTTACAACAAACGACGAACTTGTATTCTGGATTCTGAGTTCTGAATTTGCAATGCTTTCCTTTGGGTAGCTAAACGTTGTTTGAATCTTGTTTTTACTTTAGTTTTGCTCGTCTCTAATCTTTCTTCAAGTGGAGGCTTCTCTTGGCTTATTTCCAGCAGCATGACGGCTCTAGCTATATTTTATTTGTGTGAATTTAGGTTGAGACTAAGGTTGTTTATATAGAATTTTAAACTAATTAGAGCCGTTGATGAAGCTAGAGTTAATCAAGGCCATCCGTCTCAAGAAAAGCCAATCAGAAAGTGACAAATCAGCCCTAGTGACACAGCCAATCCCCAGAAACCGAGCCAGGACCTGACTAAGCAGGTCAGGTCGACCAGGCAAGTCGACCCCCAGGTCGACTACATAGTCGACCCGGGTACCCAGGTCGACTCCCAGGTCGACCCCCTGGTCGACCTGGGTCCTGGGCGGGAACATTCCCGCCCAGCCCAGTTCTGGTCCAGTTTTGAATTTTGAACTTATTTTCGGGCTGTTTGAATTTTAAATCAAATTCTGAAACATCCGGAGGTCATAACTCTTTCATATGGAGTCCGATTTACGCAAACTCGGACTCTATCTCAAGCAGAATTCCGAGATGAACGTAATGGCGTAACCCGTTTCCCTTAATTCTATCATTTAGAATTAATTATACTTTAAATTTTTAATTTACCGTTAATAGAAAATTCGGGGTGTTACACCATATATTCTATATTTACATTAAAAATGAAACTTTTTGTAACAACCCGGAAAATGCGAGCCAATTTAAAATTTTTATTTTGGTAATTTTGATGAATTTTGAATATTTAAAATGAATTATTTTAAATAATATCAATGAGAAATTTATTTTGAATAGAATTAGGATGTATATATTTATATAGATCGTCGTTAGAATATAAATATTTTATTTCGATTATATAAGGAATTGAAAATGGCGCGGTAGTTCGATAATTCAATTTCAAATTTCAATTGAATGTACCGGGTGCAAAATAAATCGGATTTTAGCGAAACCAAAAATAATAGGATCTAATTGAGAATATCTTTCCAACGAATCCGAAAAATCGAAATTTCATAGCGGGAATCAAAAGATATGCCCAGTTGAAAATTCTGAATAGCCGCTATGGAATTCAGGCCCTTAAAAATGGAAATTTTGCAAATGACCTCGGATTTCGACAAAACTACTTTTTTTGGGTCCGTGATGTCAAGTTATTGCTAGATTCCAAAATTCGTAATTTTTCGAATCAATATGTGAGCGTGGCGAAGGAAAACGCGTTTGACCAGTTTTAATTGATTTTAATCGACTGGAAAATGGACAATTTACAAACGATATCAGAATTTGACGAAATTAGTTTCGTTACGATCGTATCGTCAATACGAAGCTAGAAAATATTTTTCTGGGATTTTTCGAGTTAGTATGTGGCCCCGGTAAATTGAAATGTACGTTCAATTTCAATATATAGAGTTATATGTTGATTTTGACCGGAACTGATCGAAACGATCGAATCAGCCTACGATACATATCCCATTGTGTTCGAAATGGGGTTAATTAGCTATGGACGACAGGCGGTGGGTCTCATTTCGAGTTCAAAATTCAAAGTTACTTTTTGGAGACATTAATTAATATATTGTATATATTTATATAGGAAGTCAAACTTCCTTTCTCCCTCATTTCAGTCAAAATCGAAAAAAAGACAAAAAAAACCCGATGGAGCAGTGCGATCCATCGCGCCTCGCCAGAGCGGCGCCGCTCCAGGTGCCGAACCACCGCCGGCCATCTTCTCCTTCCTCCTCCTCCTTCCTCTCCTCTCTACTCCTCCAATTGAGGCGTCAGCGCCCTGAAGACCCCCCCCCCCCAGCGAAAACCTACCCACCCCTACCACCTGACAGCACTCCGCCCGCCACCTAGCACCCCGACGCGCCTCCCTGACCCCCCTACGCACCACCCCGCCACCTCAGTATCACCGTCAGTCCCCTCCTTGGCCAAATCCGATTTTTATGATTTCTTGTCCCCGGTTTGACGCTGCCACCTTCTCCGATCATCTGAGGGACCACCGACGAGGTGAGGATGAGGGATAGGAGTTTCAAAGTTGCAAAGGGAAGCAGTAAGGTGATTTTTAATTTATAACTTCTATATGTTTCTTTGTTATTTAAATTAAAAATCATCATTTTAAAATGTAACTTATATATACGAATAGATCAGTAAGTTAAAGATCTGATCTTTTTTATATACAAGAATTTTTATGAGTAGAAAAGAATTACAAAATAATAAAGATGAGATTTTTACTCTCATGAAAGCAAAGGGAAAAGTTCAGATTTTTTTTAACGAAAAGATTGAATTTTTATTGCATGATCAGTATAAAAATATGATTTTTATACAGTAAAGATTATAAAAATATAATTTTTATAATATAAAAAGGTTAAAAATATAATTTTTATATAATGCAAAGGATAAAAATATAATTTTTATAATATAGAAAAGTTAAAAAACTAGTGGCATATTAAAAATATGATCTTTATTATCTGAAGAGCGAAGAGAAAATATGATTTTTGATTATATACTGGTGATTATAAAAATACGACCTTTATATGTGTTGTAGCGAATTAACAATATAAAGAAGTGATTTTGTTTAAAATATAAATTGAGATTTTTATATAGATAAAAATTCGATTTTTATATATATGAAGCGTTATAAAAATATAATCTTTATAAGGTTAAAGGCGAAATTTTTATAATGTTAAAGGCGAGATTTTTATATATATGAAGTGAAGGTATAAAAAAATACGATTTTTATATAGCGAAATAAAAATTAGATTTTTTGTTATATATATAGTGAAATAAAAATGTGATTTTTATAGCGTTGAAATAAAAATGTGATTTTTAAATGTGAACAGCGTGACAAAGACTATGTCAGAAGTACGGGCAAATCCAGACTGTTCAGAAATTCAGAAATAAATAATGGAGGAGTGGGTCCCTCGGTGAGAACTTCTCACTTTAAATTTACTTTCTAGTTAGAAATATATACTAGGATGCAGACGGTGTTTAGTAGCACCCGACACCCGTCGTCCACAGACCATGGACGACTTGTTTGTTTGATTGATGTGTTGTGAAAATTGATTGTGTTGCGGAATGATTGAAAAATAAAATATAGATGGTTGAAATAAATTAATTATCGTTAAAAATATAATTTTTAACGGGAATGTGAATAAATAAATATTCATTTACAAACCGGACGGTTTGTTTATGTACACCTATTTGAAAGATATTGATTGGGATGATAAATTTTACACATCGCCCAACTGCACAAATAATATTCTATATTTGTTGATTTGAAACCCACACGGGTATTGGGATAAAATACGGCATACACTAATCCCAATAATTAGTTGTATGTCGATCGATTGATTGACAGGCTGTTATAAGCGTTAGATATCTATATTTGATGCTTGTACATAGTGGTGCACTTTGGATGATGGTTGATTATTTATCGTTGCTATTATATACATGTGTTGTGTGGAATCCATATAATTAACATTATATGGTAATTGATTGGGCCTCATTCCAATCGGGAAAATAAAGAATATATCACATAATAAAAATAGTCATATGTTGACGATGCTCATGTGTTGAGAATATTCATGTGTTGAAACTATTCATGTGTTGAGTAAAATATTTTAATAATAAAATTTACATCTTTATCATATTTAAAATTAGAAACTATTTACGGTTGGAATCTGATTAAAAATCAAACGATATATACCATAATTTTATAAAATATATTACATAACAAAAATAGTCGTGTGTGGACGGTACTCATGTGTTGAGATTAGTCAGGTGTTGAAAGAAATATAGATCCATGCGTCGAATAGAATAAATAATCATTTGTTGAATAGAATAACGAATTTATTGAAAAATACAAAGTCGTGTTGATTAGAGTTGCGCTATTTTGACATGAACGATATTTATATCGATTATATTCGTTTTTATAATGAATATAGAAAAGGTAGTGATTTCAAAATATAACGTTTTGAAAATATTATCATTTATATAGTAATGATAGGAAATATTCAATTTTGATTTGAAATTGAATATAGAGTTGAAATGGTTTTGAAAACGAATTTAAAACGATTTATAAAATACGTTTTAAAAGGAAATCGACGAAATATAATATATATATATATATATATATATAATGGCCTGAATAGAACGCGCCGCGCCGCGGTAGTTCGTGAATTTCGACCATTGACTTCGAATTGACATTGCGGGAGATCCGACCGTCGGATTCTCCTAAAATCAGAACCGTTGGGTTCGTATCGAAAAGAGCTTTCTAACGAATATTAGAAATTTGAAATCTAACGGTTGGATTTGGAGATATGTCCAAATCAATTTCAGAAAAGGTCGCTGTAAGTGCAGTTCGATGGCCATTGTTGGAAATCGGCTGTACGGGCCTTGATAAATTTATTAAAAATATCAATAATTTGTGTAAAATCATAAGAAATGATTGGTGAAGAACTGGGATGAAAAATCCCACATTTGTAAAGATAAAAATAGGTTTTTATCGAAATGAACTAGTTTTGAACTAAATTTAAAACCCAATTAATTTTAAATAAATAAATTGGATTTAAAAAGGGGTTTTAAATAATCAGAATTTCTAATATTTTTGATTGGAATTGAATTAGAATTGATTTGTGGGTTTATCGTGAACGGTGTTTTTAAATAACACTTGTTCTTTAACCCGATAATAAATAGAATGTGATTTGGGTTTATCGTGAACTGTGTTTTAAATAACATTAATTGTTTAACCCAGTAAAAGGAGTTTTAATGGATCTGTAATTAAATTGAAATGTGAATTGATAATTTAAATTATCAAAATTGGAAAGTGATCGAGAATGGAGTATCACCAGTTTTACTCCAAAGCGATAGTTAAATCTTTAATTAGATTTGAACGTGAAATGGTAATTAACTTTACCGATAACACCGTGGTGTTAGATATGGAGTATTACCAGTTTTGCTCTATGGGATGAATAGGTTGGGATTGTGAAATAAAATAAATAATTACTTTGGTGTGGTTCGCTAATCCCGACTAGTTTGGAAAACCATAATACGGTTTGAAATGATATCCAAAGGAAGATTAAAGAATAAATTTAGAAGAATTTATCTTTGATAAAATTAAAGGGAACCTTTCCCTAAGAATGTGAAAATTTGAATAAAAGAATATCCTGAATTGGAATGAGGCGTATGTTGTGTTTGTGTAACACGTGTTTATTATATATGCGGGTTATTCGGAAAGGCCGGGTTTACACTCATTCTAAATAACCGATTTGACGATATGTCAAAGATGAAGGCGGTGGTTGAAGACCGGAAGTCTTCACATCGTTTGGGTGATTACTGATGATCTTGATTGGGCTGTACACCCAAGATTAGGGAATTAGTTGGTGATCGTCCAGACATACTTGGAGATCGATAGATATGCGAGGAAAGTGCCTACGGTTTTGTTCTGACCCAGAACGAAATTGTAAATTGACTGTGTGTCTGACATTGGATTTTATTCTGTGTTATTGATCTCTATTGAATATACGTCTGTTTGGCAGCGGAGAATTTAATCTCTTGCTTAACGCCCTTCTCTGAGACGTACGATCTCAGAGGTTGTATATCGATGGACATCAGTCGCATGGAGTGAATTGCCTGTGTGGCATGCCTAAGTGGCAAATGATCAAGGCTTCTGTTGAAAAGCAAAGTCTTGTTGTTGATGATCAAAGTACAGCATGTGTGGCATAGATTTGTGTATAGCGTGAATTCGCGAGCCTCACACCTCGGTATGAGTCAAAAACGGGATACAGACCGTTGGGAGAACACGACGTTTCTTTCTAGCTAGTGGTGGTGTCAGTGCTTAAACTGGCTGACATTTATATATACTTTTCACCTGTGTGGTTGTTGGAATGCGAGGCGCCTCGGATATAGGTCTGTTAGGACCGGGAAACGTGTGTTCAGGAATAACTAATCCTCCAAAGTTAGGTGAGGACCGGCCCAACCGATTCCAAGGATCATAGTGGGGTCCTAAGACATTTGCTAGAGTGTCTCGAACGGAGAGGAGCTTGCCCCTTGCCTCGACTCATAACGGAAATCCAATTTCCAATACGTGATATTGCGGTTTTATTTGTAGAACCTAGTATGGCGACATAGTGGTATGAGTCATTCATGCCGCCTATGATTAATATTTATGATTGAAATTGTTTTGACACTATACACCTATAATAGTATCAAATGATTTGTTTTAAACGTACCAAGCATGCTTTGGCTATTATAAGGTAAAAAACCTATCCTCCGGCTTGCGTTGCATTGTGTGATGGGACCTGGGTCTTATAATGGCTTCATTTTTCTTTATTTAACATTGCGCTATTTTTTTATGCACTGGTATTCTTGGGAGGAAGTCCGTTCCGTGTTATACGGCGTGGTCCCTTGATTTACATAGTTTTAAAAATAAAGATTAATAACTGTTTTAGTTCTCACACTAGTCACATGACTGACCTGGAGTTTACTGTTTCAACCTAAACTCTGGGTGCCCTTATTTTCCACACGGGCAGCTAGTAGTTTTGGTTTTGCAGATTTATATTCATAGGATCCTGATTTACAGCTGGAACGATGCTCGGAAAGCTTTCAGTTGGGTTTTATATTGTTTTTCCGCTACTATGTAATTTATTGTAATCTCTGATATTTGTTGAATGTACATTTATTCATACTCTGTATATTCTTGTATTCTGATGGAATTGTTGTAACAAGCAATGAAATGTTCTTCTGTTTGCGTTCCGATGTGTGTTGTTCTCAATTCTATCCGGGCTTTCCTTACCGGGGAAGTTCGGGTCGTCTCAGTTTGGTATCAGAGCTTTGGTTTACAGAGCTCGGAGAACAGGACACATTAGAACCATACAAAAGAATCCATCAGATATTGGATTAATAATATCCAACTAGAATGACTCGTTAGAGATAGGTTCAGTAGTATCCTTGAACGAGTGTGAATAGTATATTTTTCAAATGAAAACAAATTTGTTTTGAAATTTAAATCGTTTTATACGTATTTGAATATTTATTTATATTGAATTTGGACAATCCAATATATAAAGATTTTGCATATACGCGTCATGAACGTATATTCGAAGTTTTAATATACTGGATAGATATAGAATCGCACTCTAGTAGCCCGGGGATGATTCCGCTGATGACGTACGACATCAGTGGTTTATTTTCGTGTTTCGAAGGTGTGATTTCTATATACTTCCATTAGACTGGTGTGAGAACCAAAACTAGATAGGTTTATTGTTGTGATTTGGCATCAAAACATGATTTTATGTATATGTATCAAAATTATGAAATCGAAATGTTAATTCACTAATTGATTAATGGCTGTGTTGTTTGTTTGTTTGATATTTTTAACCATTTAGTCAAATTGAATCAAATAGTGAGTGTATTGAAAATTAGTCGCATTTGCTTGCATATACATGTACTTACATTGAACAGGTCATAGCAAGGAAGCTAGAGCACATAATAAAATTGTTTTCCCGACAAATAGGTACATGTTTACCATAATTTACTGTTTTGTTTGGGTGAAGATGATATTATGAGCCGATTAGCTAGCCTCTTGGCTTTTTCTTTTTCTTTTTGATTGAAGAAGGCCATGGGAGGCTATATGAAATATCCCGAAGTCCCCGGTGCAGGGGAGGTTATGGCGAAATTTTTCAAAAATTTAGGGTGTTAGCCAAATTTTTGAAAAATTTGAAAAGTTCTTAGAAATTGAAAAGTTGAAGAACTTAAGCCGTAATGAAAATAATGGAAGTTGAGTTGGTTTGTAAAACAACTTTCAGCTTCGTTCCTTTTCGGGGACGAAAAGTTTTAAGTGGGGGAGATTGTAACAACCCGGAAAATGCGAGCCAATTTAAAATTTTTATTTTGGCAATTTTGATGAATTTTGAATATTTAAAATGAATTATTTTAAATAATATCGATGAGAAATTTATTTTGAATAGAATTAGGACGAATATATTTATATAGGTCGTCGTTAGAATATAAATATTTTATTTCAATTATAAAAGGAATTGAAAATGGAGCGGTAGTTCGATAATTCAATTTCAAATTTCAATTGAATGTACCGGGTGCAAAATAAACCGGATTTTAGCGAAACCAAAAATAATAGGATCTAATTGAGAATATCTTTCCAACGAATCTGAAAAATCGAAATTTCATAGCGGGAATCAAAAGATATGCCCAGTTGAAAATTCTGAATAGTCGCTATGGAATTCAGGCCCTTAAAAATGGGAATTTTGCAAACGACCTTGGATTTCGACAAAACCACTTTTGTTGGGTCCATGATGTCAAGTTATTGCTAGATTCCAAAATTCGTAATTTTTCGAATCAATATATGAGCGTGGCGAAGGAAAACGCGTTTGACCAGTTTAAGTTGATTTTAATCGACTGGAAAATGGCCATTTTCAAACGATCTCAGAATTTGACGAAATTAGTTTCGTTAGGATCGTATCTTCAATACGAAGCTAGAAAATATTTTTCTGGGATTTTTCGAGTTAGTATGTGGCCCCAGTAAATTGAAATGTACGTTCAAATTCAATATATAGAGTTATATGTTGATTTTGACGGGAACTGATCGAAACGATCGAATCAGCCTACGATACATATCCCATTGTGTTCAGAATGGGGGTAATTAGCTATGGATGACAGGCGGTGGGTCTCGCTTCGAGTTTGAAATTTAAAGTTACTTTTTGAAGACATTAATTAATATAATATATATATTTATATAGGAAGTCAAACTTCCTTTCTTCTCATTTCAGTCAAAATTGAAAAAAAAAACCGATGGAGCAGCGCGATCCATCGCGCCTCGCCAGAGCGGCGCCGCTCCAGGTGCCGGACCACCGCAGGCCATCTTCTCCTTCCTTCTCCTTCCTCTCCTCTCTACTCCCCCAATTGAGCCGTCGGCGCCCTGAAGACCCCCCCCCCACAGCGAAACCCTAGCCGCCCCTACCACCTGACAGCACTCCGCCCGCCACCTAGCACCCCGACGCGCCTCCCTGACCCCCATGCACCACCCCGCCACCTCATTATCACCGTCAGTCCCCTCCTTGGCCAAATCCGATTTTTATGATTTCTTGTCCCCGGTTTGACGCTTCCACCTTCTCCGATCATCTGAGGGACCACCGACGAGGTGAGGATGAGGGATAAGAGTTTCTAAGGTGCAAAGGGAAGTAGTAAGGTGATTTTTAATTTATAACTTCTATATGTTTCTTTGTTATTTAAATTAAAAATCATCATTTTAAAATGAAACTTATATATACGAATAGATCAGTAAGTTAAAGATCTGATCTTTTTATATACAAGAATTTTTATGAGTAGAAAAGAATTACAAAATAATAAAGATGAGATTGTTACTCTCATGAAAGCAAAGGGAAAAGTTCAGATTTAATTAACAAAAAGACTGAATTTTTATTGCATGATCAGTATAAAAATATGATTTTTATACAGTAAAGATTATAAAAATATTATTTTTATAATATAAAAAGGTTAAAAATATAACTTTTATATAATGTGAAGGATAAAAATATAATTTTTATAATATAGGAAAGTTAAAAATATAATTTTTATACTAGCGGCATATTAAAAATATGATCTTTATTATCTGAAGAGCGAAGAGAAAATATGATTTTTGATTATATACTAGTGATTATAAAAATACGGCCTTTATATGTGTTGTAGCGAATTAACAATATAAAGAAGTGATTTTGTTTAAAATATAAATTGAGATTTTTATATAGATAAAAATTCGATTTTTATATATATGAAGCGTTATAAAAATATAATCTTTATAAGGTTAAAGGCGAAATTTTTATAATGTTAAAGGCGAGATTTTTATATATATGAAGTGAAGGTATAAAAAAATACGATTTTTATATAGCAAAATAAAAATCAGATTTTTTGTTATATATATAGTGAAATAAAAATGTGATTTTTATAGCGTTGAAATAAAAATGTGATTTTTAAATGTGAACAGCGTGACAAAGACTATGTTGGAAGTACGGGCAAATCCAGACTGTTCAGAAATTCAGAAATAAATAATGGAGGAGTGGGTCCCTCGGTGAGAACTTCTCACTTTAAATTTACTTTTCTAGTTAGAAATATATACTAGGATGCAGACGGTGTTTAGTAGCACCCGACACTCGTCGTCCACAGACCATGGACGACTTGTTTGTTTGATTGATGTGTTGTGAAAATTGATTGTGTTGTGGAATGATTGAAAAATAAAATATAGATGGTTGAAATAGATTAATTATCGTTAAAAATATAATTTTTAACGTGAATGTGAATAAATAAATATTCATTTACAAACCGGACAGTTTGTTTATGTACACCTATTTGAAAGATATTGATTGGGATGATAAATTTTACACATCGCCCAACTGCACAAATAATATTCTGTGTTTGTTGATTTGAAACCCCACACGGGTATTGGGATAAAATACGGCATACACTAATCCCAATAATTAGTTGTATGTCGATCGATTGATTGACAGGCTGTTATAAGCGTTAGATATCTATATTTGATGCTTATACGGAGTGGTGCACTTTGGATGATGGTTGATTATTTATCGTTGCTATTATATACATGTGTTGTGTGGAATCCATATAATTAACATTATATGGTAATTGATTGGGCCTCATTCCAATCGGGAAAATAAAGAATATATCACATAATAAAAATAGTCATATGTTGACGATGCTCATGTGTTGAGAATATTCATGTGTTGAAACTATTCATGTGTTGAGTAAAATATTTTAATAATAAAATTTACATCTTTATTATATTTAAAATTAGAAACTACTTTACGGTTGGAATCTGATTAAAAATCAAACGATAGGTACCATAATTTTATAAAATATATTACATAACAAAAATAGTCGTGTGTTGACGGTACTCATGTGTTGAGATTAGTCAGGTGTTGAAAGAAATATAGATCCATGCGTCGAATAGAATAAATATTCATTTGTTGAATAGAATAACAAATTTATTGAAATATATAAAGCCGTGTTGATTAGAGTTGCGCTATTTGACATGAACGATATTTATATCGATTATATTCGTTTTTATAATGAATATAGAAAAGGTAGTGATTTCAAAATATAACGTTTTGAAAATATTATCATTTATATAGTAATGATAGGAAATATTCAATTTTGATTTGAAATTGAATATAGAGTTGAAATGGTTTTGAAAACGAATTTAAAACGATTTATAAAATACGTTTTAAAAGGAAATCGACGATATATATATATATATATATATATTATATATATAATGGCCTGAATAGAACGCGTCGCGCCGCGGTAGTTCGTGAATTTCAACCATTGACTTCGAATTGACGTTGCGGGAGATCCGACCGTCAGATTCTCCTAAAACCGGAACTGTTGGGTTCGTATCGAAAAGAGCTTTCTAACGAATATTAGAAATTTGAAATCTAACTGTTGGATTTGGAGATATGTCCAAATCAATTTCAGAAAAGGTCGCTGTAAGTGTAGTTCGATGGCCATTGTTGGAAATCGGCTGTACGGGCCTTGATAAAATTATTAAAAATATCAATAATTTGTGTAAAATCATAAGAAATGATTGGTGAAGAACTGGGATGAAAAACCCCACATTTGTAAAGATAAAAATAGGTTTTTATTGAAATGAACTTGTTTTGAACTAAATTTAAAACTCAATTATTTTTAAATAAATAAATTGGATTTAAAAAGGGGTTTTAAATAATCGGAATTTCTAATATATTTGATTGGAATTGAATTAGAATTGATTTGTGGGTTTATCTTGAATGGTGTTTTTAAATAACACTTGTTCTTTAACCCGATAATAAATAGAATGTGATTTGGGTTTATCATGAACTGTGTTTTAAATGACATTAGTTCTTTAACCCAGTAAAAGGAGTTTTAGTGGATCTGTAATTAAATTGAAATGTGAATTGATAATTGAAATTATCAAAATTGGAAAGTGATCGAGAATGGAGTATCACCAGTTTTACTCCAAAGCGATAGTTAAATCTTTAATTAGATTTGAATGTGAAATCGTAATTAACTTTACCGATAACACCGTGGTGTTAGATATGGAGTATTACCAGTTTTGCTCCATGGGATGAATAGGTTGGGATTGGGAAATAAAATAAATAATTACTTCGGTGTGGTTCGCTAATCCCGACTAGTTTGGAAAACCATAATACGGTTTGAAATGATATCCAAAGGAAGATTAAAGAATAAATTTAGAAGAATTTATCTTTGATAAAATTAATGGGAACCTTTCCCTAAGAATGTGAAAATTTGAATAAAAGAATATCCTGAATTGGAATGAGGCGTATGTTGTGTTTGTGTAACACGTGTTTATTATATACGCGGGTTATTCGGAAAGGCCGGGTTTACACCCATTCTGAATAACCGATTCGACGATATGTCGAAGATGAAGACGGTGGTTGAAGACCGGAAGTCTTCACATCGTTTGGGTGATTACTGATGATCTTGATTGGGCTGTACACCCAAGATGAGGGAATTAGTTGGTGATCGTCCAGACGTACTTGGAGATCGATGGATATGCGAGAAAAGTGCCTACGGTTTCGTTCAGACCCGGAACGAACTTGTAAATGGACTGTGTGTCTGACATTGGATTTTATTCTGTGTTGATTGATCTCTATTGAATATACATCTGTTTGGCGGTGGAGAATTTATTCTCTTGCTTAACGCCCTTCTCTGAGACGTACGATCTCAGAGGTTGTATATCGATGAACATCAGTCGCATGGAGTGAATTGCCTGTGTGGCACGCCTAAGTGGCAAATGATCAAGGCTTCTGTTGAAAAGCAAAGTCTTGTGGTTGATGATCAAAGCACAGCCTGTGTGGCAAAGCTTTGTGTATAGCGTGAATTCGCGAGCCTCACACCTCGGTATGAGTCAAAAACGGGATACGGACCGTTGGGAGAACACGACGTTTCTTTCTAGCTAGTGGTGGTGTCAGTGCTTAAACAGGCTGACATTTATATATACTTTTCACCTGTGTGGTTGTTGGAATGCGAGGCGCCTCGGATATAGGCCTGTTAAGACCGGGAAACGTGTGTTCAGGAATAACTAATCCTCCAAAGTTAGGTGAGGACCGGCCCAACCGATTCCAAGGATCATAGTGGGGTCCTGAGACATTTGCTAGAGTGTCTCGAACGGAGAGGAGCTTACCCCTTGCCTCGACTCATGACGGAAATCCAATTTCCAATACATGATATTGCGGTTTTATTTGTAGAACCCAGTATGGCGACATAGTGGTATGGGTCATTCATGCCGCCTATGATTGATATTTATGATTGAAATTGTTTTGACACTATACACCTATAATAATCTCAAATGATTTGTTTTAAACGTACCAAGCATGCTTTGGCTATTTATTATAAGGTAAAAACCCTATCCTCCGGCTTGCGTTGCATTGTGTGATGGGACCTGGGTCTTATAATGGCTTCATTTTTCTTTATTTAACATTGCGCTATTTGTTTTATGCACTAGTATTCTTGGGAGGAAACCTGTTCCGTTTTATACGGCGTGGTCCCTTGATTTACCTAGCTTTAAAAATAAAGATTAATAACTGTTTTAGTTCTCACACCAGTCACATGACTGACCTGGAGTTTATTGTTTCAACCTAAACTCTGGGTGCCCCTATTTTTCACACGGGTAGCTAGTAGTTTTGGTTTTGCAGATTTATATTCACAGGATCCGGATCTACAGCTGGAACGATGCTCGGAAAGCTCTGTTTCCGTGTATTACTTTCAGTTGTGTTTTATATTGTTTTTCCGCTGCTATGTAATTTATTGTAATCTCTGATATTTGTTGAATGTATATTTATTCATACTCTGTATATTCTTGTATTCTGATGGAATTGTTGTAATAAGCAATGAAATGTTCTTCTGTTTGCATTCCGATGTGTGTTGTTCTCAATTCTATCCGGGCTTTCCTTATCGGGGAAGTTCGGGTCGTCTCACTTTTAATGTTAAACATGTTTTATTTAAACCGTGAACAATTTTCTAATTTTACTTATTACATTAAAAATTAAGTTTTTAATGTAATCATGTTTATTTTTATAACATGAACAATTTTTGAATAATTCATATATTACATTAAAATAAATATTTTAATGTAAAACATTTCTCATTTTTATAACATCTATCAAATTTTGTTATTTTATCTTATAACATTAGAAACTTGATTTTTTTATATAAATATGTTTATATAAATTATACATGAACATATTCTTATTTTCCATCATTACATTAAAAATGTAAATTTCTATTGTAAACATGTTTGTATACTTAAACATGAACATTTCCCAATTTCATTAAAAATGAGATTTTTGATGTCTACATATTTTTAGTTTCAAAATATGTTCATTTTTCTCTTTTCCTATTTTACATTAAAGATGTGATTTTTAATGTTTATAATAATTTTATGTCACAACATGAATAATATATAACACACAAATATTTCAGAAAATTTCGGCAGCATAACAGCAGGGTAATTAAAACCGGTACCGTCCCGATGTACGGCTCCTTGCTCTACCTTAAAGCCTTGCAGCTTTTGACAAGGGGGATTTCAATAATCTAGTTCGTACGCAGACAAAATTTTCTTTTCACAATATCAATCAATTTCAATTTCTTTTTCTCTTTTCAACCACAAACAAACACCAAAATTCAACCAATCACATATCACAAATCAATCAAGTCGTCCATGGTCTGTGGACGACGGGTGTCGGGAGTTTCTAAACTCCGTCTGCATCCTAATATAATTTTGTCCATTTTATTTCTGAATTCTGATATCTCACCTTGATTTGACGATGCCAAAAATTGTAATAAGCTCTAAAAATTCTGCGGTTAGTTCTGAAATGTAGATCTCGTCGTTGCGATTCCCACGGATTCAATTTCGTCGAATTCTGATAAGAAACGAACGAGTTATGATTTTACAAAGGTCATAAACAATTTTAAATAAAATAAATTATTTTATTAATTAAAGTAAACTTCTTCTTTTCCATTCAGATGAAGGTCGACGGGTTTCAATACCAAGGTTCGAAACTAGGTCAAGCTTTCATTCAAAATTGGTAGTACTATCGGACGATCGGACTAAACAACAATGTCCGCCTTGGAGAGGCGCGCCTGCTCCCCTGACCGAGATGAACTCGGTGGCGCAAGTTGGCCTGAAACCGAGGTGATGCGGCGGTCGTTTATGCCCACGGTTCTCGAGAACCACTCAATGGTTATTCATCAAAACCGTAAGAATCGAAAGAGGATAGAAATATCTTCAATGTTCTCTTAATTTCGGGGTCTAATTCCTTCTAATTTGAGAAAGATTGAGGAATCAAAATGAAGCGATCTTAGCCATTGCATTAGAACATACGGCGGCTGTAGAAGATGGATTAGGGTTGCGTATTGGGACAGTATATATACGCGTATTTCTTATTTTAATTTTGTTTATTTAATACATTTTAAATTTATATATCGCTACTAACTCCAATTCAAACCCAGCGAGTGTCGCCTCCAGCTAAATGCCACCATTCCGGACACAATGGGATAGGTCTCGTCAGCCAATTCAATTGTCTTGATAGGTTTTTCTTTAAATTTAATAATAAAACAATTTATTATTTAATTTGATCGTACACTTTAATTTACCGGGGCCACATACTGACTCTAAAAATTCCAGAAAAATAAACCTGGCTATGTTTTGACGATATGGTCCCAACAAAACTAATTTCGTCAAATTTGGAGACTGTTGGAAAAATGACCATTTTCAAGTCGATCGAAATTGTCTGAAACTGTCAAAACACATTTTCTTTTTCCACGCTAACATATTAATTCGAAAAATTATGAAAATTGAAACCTAGCAATAATTTGACATTCCAGTTCCAACAAAAGTGGTTTCGTCGAAAACAGAGGTCGTTTTAAAATGGCTATTTTTAATATTAAAAAAATATATAAATTCTACAACGACTATTCTGAATTTTAAACTGGCCATAACTTTTGATTCCCGCTATGAAATTTCAATTTTTCGGATTCGTTGGAAAGATATTTTTAAATAGATTTACATATTTTGGGTATCACCAAAATCCGATTTATTTTGCATACTGTACGGTCAGTCAAAGTTCATTCAAATTTCCAAACTACCGCGCTATTTCTAACTCCTTTTAGAACTAAAATAAATATATTTGTTCAAACTTCGATTTAAATAAATTTTTAATCGTTTTTATTTGTAATAATTTATTTCAACTATTCGAAATTCCATTAAAATTTCTAAAATAAAAATTTTAAATTGGTTCTGAATTTCCGGGTTGTTACAAAATCACATTCCATTGATTATGGAATTTTCTCGGAAAAACAAACCAATATATAATCGATAATAATTTCCGTATCCGACTATAATTATAAATGGAATAATGGCAAAGCCTTTTAAATTCCATATATATTATCAGTCATCCTCCACAGAAGTTCATTTCGATTATTATCAAATCGAATCCCATACCATTCCAATTTATTTTATTAAACTAGAAAACTTAACTTTGGAAATTCCATTAAATCTTAGAATAAAGATTTATAAATTCCAAATCACATTTCACTGCAAATCGGGTTAAAGAACGAATGTAGTTAAAACACAGTGTTGAGAACAAGATTTTGATCGATGCCAACATATAAAGTTGCAATGAAGACCATTTCATAGAGATAAGGTGATATATATATACACATTGAGTCGTGTTAGAAATATGTTAAAATATATCCTCAAAATATAACACGAATGCACAAAACAATTTATAAAGTTTTATCATATCCTCGTTGCTGAAATCTGTATATTTGAGGAATTGAAAAGTCACAGAAAAAGCCCACACAGTCCAGGCTCCAATCGGGAAAGAGTGCAAAGTGATCTAGACTATGGATCGAGGTCCTCGGTCCACAACCATAAAACGGTCGACCGCCAAAAAAGAACCAGTCGACCGGTTAGTGTGTTTTTGCACATAACAGCTATTTTTCTAGGAATTTTAATTTTAATTAAATTCAACCAGTCGACCGGTGATTTTCAACCAGTCGATCATTTTGAAGCAACAAGCTTTTTCTGAAAGGTTGCTTCTATTTGTGAAGAGATTTCTATTCAATAACCAAAGGAAATGGACATAACTTTTTATAGAAACTCTTCATGAAGAATTACTACCTTTCTACTATTATATAAACAACTTCAAACTTGTTTTACAATAACCGAATCATTCGATATTCTCTCTAATTTCTGAATTGCATTTTCATACTCTTTGCAAAACAAAAGCTCTCCAAATTTAAACACTTGTTGAATCCTTGAATCAATTTAATATCATTTGATTCAACAAGCATTCTACTTCCTTAAAATCTACGCATTCAAAGTATATACTCAAGGATTAGATTATAGGAAGATTGTACTCAAACTATTGACTATCCGTGTTGAATCAAGAACACAAAGCGGAAGTCAAAACCATTGTATTAGTTGAAGTCCTATGTGTGATCAGGCAAGTGTTAAAGTCCTCGATGTTGTAAGAGGCGAGTATTGAAGTCCTCGTGTTGTTAGAGGCGTGAAATCCCGTTCGGCTGCTCGGGTGTTGTATACCTGTTCCTCTGGGTGAAGTGAGGTGGTTGTTAGTGAAAATACAGAAGGAAGTCTGGGACTGGACGTAGGACGGTGCTCCGAACCAGTATAAAAATCCTTGATGTGATTTTTCCTTTTTACTGCATTTACTATTTTATATCTGTGATTAGCTATTATTTCATACTTGTGTGTTATACACCATATTACACGATCCTTGTGAATATACTATATTTACACGTACGCACATGCCTACACTTTCAATTGGTATCAGAGCAATGTTATCTTATAACCGTAACACAGTTATTTGACATATTCTAGTAATATGGCAAATAACTCAAGCACCAGCACTAACACTTACACGGAAGGTCAATCAACACAAAGACCTCAATTCTTTAATGGTCTCAACTATAGCTATTGGGCAACACGTATGGCATTCTTTGTGCAATCAAATAGCTATGATGCCTGAAATGCTACCCAAAAGAAATAGTGAATCCAACAACTGATTATACAGAATGGACACCGGCTGAGAAAACGACAGCAGCCGTAAATGCAAAAGCAATAAATATGTTGTTTTGTGCATTAGATCAAAATTAATATAACCGTGTTAGTATCCGTACCACCGCATATCAAATTTGGCAAACTCTGAAAACCACTCACGAAGGTACTAACAAGGTTAAACAAGCCAAAATAGCCATGCTGAAAAGTCAGTTTCAAATTTTCAAAATGAAGCCGAATGAGATAATCAATGATATGTATTCACGGTTTCAAACTATTCGTCATGCACTTATCGGTTTAGGACAAAAATATTCTGATTTTGATGTAGTTTCAACATTCCTACATTCTCTGACTAGTGAATGGGAAGGAAAGTATTAGCAGTTGAAGAAGCTAATGACCTTTCAGTCATGAAGCCAGATGAACTGATAGGGAATCTATTGTCCTATGAAGCTAATTTGCAGGCTAGAAAGGAACAAAAAGAAGAAAAGAAAAATGTGGCATTCCATGCTGAAGATAAAGATGAATCAGATTCAAAAGATGAAGATTTGGCGTTCATTGTTAAAGGATTCAAAAAATTCCTAAAACAACGAAAAGCTAGTCGTTATAGCAAAAAGAAAACTGGATCAAATAGACCATCATCATCCACTATAGAATATTTCAGCTGCCACAAAAAGGGGCACATGCACAAAGATTGTCCAGAGTAAAAGAAAAAGTCAGAAAATGACAAATTCAAATACAAGAAGGACAAATCAAAGAAACGAGCATTCTCGGTAACATGGGATGATTCAGACTCATCTTCATCGGAAAGTGAAAGTGATACTGAAAATAAACAAGCAAATGTTTGTTTCATGACAGTAGAAGATGAGGTACAAATTCCTGCATTTGATGAAGTACTTGATATTAATGCTGAATTGATAGTTAAATTTAAAGACATGAAACGACAATACAAAGAAGATAAAGCTAATTTGAGTAGAGCAGAGTTTGAACGAGAAATGTTAAAAGACGAAAAGAAAATATTAGAAGAAGAACTTGAAAAACATCGAGAATCATCATCTAATATTGATTCTCAATTGTCTCTTTTGAGTCAAGAAATTGAAACTCAAAAAGAGAAAAATGATGCTCTTACTACTGAAAATCATGAGCTTAAGGCAAAAGTCAAAATTCTGGACCTATAAAAAGCTAGTTTACAAACTAAGTTATATGATATTACTCAAAATGTTTCTAACTTCAACAAAGGTCGAGAAAATTTGACAAAAATCATTGAAAGTTCACAACCTGCTTCAAATAAACAAGGTTTAGGATATAAGAAACAAGAACCCAATCATAGAAATAGTACTAGATATGCTTTTATTTACAATAAGAATATCACTATTAATACTAATGTACATCCAAGACCCAATTATTATAGAAATTCGAATACTTCTGTGACTAGCGGTATTTATAATAAATATAGAAGTACGAAAAGGAATATCACTAGAGATTACTTAAGTATTTGGGTTCCTGTAAGTTGAAAAAACAGAGAAAAATATATCGATGATTATTTTGATTCAGTAGTTAATAATGAAAATTTTATCTTTAAAGGTTCCATTAAACCCTCTTGGGTATGGTTACCTTCCATCTAACCCATGGAGCCAAACAAAGCAAGTGGGTACCAAAACTATATATGTCATATTTTTTCCAGGTACACCACAACAAAGAGGAGGTTATTCGGTATCTCTAAATATCTTTGAAAACTGAGCTCATGAAAATAAAATAAAAAATATTCACATGATTCAATATCTCCTAAAGGTGCAATAATTATTTGTATTCTCTACTACTCTCGATTACTGTGCTTATTATGGTTTTATTCTTTTTAATCGATGACAAAGAGGGAGAAATATTTTCTCTCATGATGATACATATAATTCATGTTACATATACTATCATTTAAAATTATGTGCTTAACATGGTAATAGTATATGTGTGCTAACATTTGTTAATGCATGAATCAAAATGTAAGATTATTTATATTATGAACTAACAAATGTTGCAGAAATTCAGGGGGAGCTTTATATTTAGAGAGAGAAAATCCAAGGTGTTGTCATCAATCAAAAAGGGGGAGAATGTTGAGAACAAGATTTTGATCGATGACAACATATAAAGTCGCAATGAAGATTATTTCATAAAGATAAGGTTTTATATATATACACATTGAGTCATGTTACAAATATGTTAAAATCTATCCTCAAAGTATAACACGAATGTGCAAAATAATTTATAAAGTTATATCATATCCTCATTGCTGAAATCTGTATATTTAAGGAATTGAAAAGTCACAGAAAAAGCCCAAACGGTCCAGGCTCCGACCGGGAAAGAGTGTAGAGTGATCTAGACTGTGGACCGAGGCCCTCTGGTCCACCGCCATAAAACGGTCGACCGCCCAAAACGAATCAGTCGACCGGTGAGTGTGTTATTTCACATAACGACTATTTTTCTGGAAATTTTAATTTTAATTAAATTCAACCAGTCGACCGGTGATTTTCAACCAGTCGACCGTTTTGAAATCGCAAGCTTTTACTGAAAGGTTGCTTCTATTTGTGAAGGGATTTCTATTCAATAACCAAAGGAAATGGACATAACTTTTTATAGAAACTCTTCATGAAGAATTACTACCTTTCTACTATTATATAAACAACTTCAAACTTGATTTTACAATAACCGAATCATTCTCTATTCTCTCAAATTTCTGAATTGCATTTTCATACTCTTTTCAAAACAAAAGCTCTCCAAATTTAAATACATGTTGAATCCTTGAATCAATTTAATATCATTTGATTCAACAAGCATTCTACTTCCTTAAAGTCTACGCATTCAAAGTATATACCCGAGGATCAGATTATAGGAAGATTGTACTCAAACTATTGACTATCCGTGTTGAATCAAGAACATAAAGCAGAAGTCAAAACCATTGTATTAGTTAAAGTCCTATGTGTGATCAGTCAAGTGTTGAAGTCCTCGGTGTTGTAAGAGGCAAGTACTGAAGTCCTCGTGTTGTTAGAGGTGTGAAATCCCGTTCGGCTGCTCGAGTGTTGTATACCTGTTCCCCCGGGTGAAGTGAGGTGGTTGTTAGTGGAAATCTAGAAGGAAGTCTGGGACTGGACATAGGACGGTGCTCCGAACTAGTATAAAAATACCTGGTGTGATTTTTCCTTTTTACTGCATTTACTATTTTATATATGTGATTAGCTATTATTTCATAATTTGTGTGTTATATACCATATTACACGATCCTTGTGAGTATATTATATTTGACAAGTACACACACACTTTCACACAGTTCACGATAAACCCGATTTACATTCCATTCCAATTCCAATTAAATGTTCATTAATTGGTTATTCTTCTTTAAATATTAGTTAAAAGACTTATTCTTTTCACATGGGGTTTTAGAATAGTGTTAATGAAGACACCATTCCATCAGTCTCTAACCGTAAATTAGTAAGAGAACAATTCCCTAAGTATTAATCTCGAAGGCCAAAACCAACATTAGATCAATACCCAGGAAACCATTCAACTTAGCTGACCTCCAGTTAGCTTCTAGTTTCCTTAATCCATTGGGTTTAAGAACAGTGTTAGTGAAGACATCGTTCACGACATACCCAAAATCCCATTTGATATTAAATACAAGGCACTGAATAGAAAATATATCGGCTTATATTCAATATCAAATTCTGAACTCAACAAACATCGTATTGTGATAACGATATATAGATATATATATCTTCCAAATTCCTTCACAATGCCCATATAAACACGGAATCCAATATCGAAATATTCCAAAGATAATTTCGATTCAAATCCTTCCAATTTATATACTAGAAATTCTGGTTATTTTTAAAACCATTTCATATCCAATTTATTTTATTCAAAAATAATTGGATTATAATTCTAGTTCATAACTAGTTCATTTCGATAAAAATCTATTTTTATCTTTTCAAATATTGAATTTTCCATCCAAATTCTTTCCAAATCATTTCTTATGATTTTACACCAATTATTGATATTTTTAATAATTTCACCAAGGCCCGTACAGTCGATTTCCATATACGGCCATCGAACTGCACTTATAGCGACCTTTTTCAAATTTGATTTGGACATAAGTCCAAATCCAACCGTTAGATTTCAAACCTCTAATATTCTTTATAAATCACTTTTCGGTACGAATCCGACGGTTCTGGGTTTAGGAGAATCCGACGGTTGGATCTCCCGTAATGTCCATTCGAAGTCAATGGTCGAAATTCGCGAACTGCCGCAGCGCAACGCGTTCTATTCAGGCCATTATATTATATATAATATATATGTAATATATATTTCATCGATTTCCATTTAAAACGTATTTTATAAATCGTTTTTAATTCGGTTCTAGAATGATTTCAACTTCATTTTCAATTTCAAATCAAAATCGAATATTCCATATCATCGATACAAAAATGATAGTATTTTCAAAACATTAGATTTTGAAATCACTTCCTTTCTGATATTCATTATAAAAATGAATAAAATCAATATAAATTTCATTCACGTCAAAATGGCGTTAATCTAATTAACACGACTTTATATATTTAAATATATTCGTGTCCATCTCAAATCGGACATCAAAATCAGATTTTGATTCTTTACTAAATATTATTTTAAAATATTCATTATTTTAAAATATTTGTTATTTAAAAATATTCATTCTTTCTGAACTGGAATCAGACATAGTCAGTTACCATATAATGTTATTTATATGGATTTCATACAACACATGTATCGAACAACAATGATAAACAATCAACCATCATCCAGAGTGCATTCTACACTGCATAAGCATTAAATATAAATATTTAACGCTTATAACAGTCTGTCAACCAATCAATTGACATAAAACTAAAAAATTGGGATTAGTGTACGTCAAATATCATCCCAATACCCGTGTGGGGTTTTAACCAACAAATACAGAATTTTATTTGTGCAGTTGGGCGATGTGTAAAATTTATCGTCCCAATCCATATCAGTGAAATGGGTGTATATAAACAAATCGTCCGATTTGTAAATGAATATTTATTTTATTCATATACATGTTAAAAATTATATTTTTAACTATAAAATATTTAATTCGACACATGAATATTTTACATTCCATTCCACATCACAATCAATTACAACAACACAATACAATCAAACAAACAAGCCGTCCATGGTCTGTGGACGATGGGGAGCAGTTCATATATGCAGTTTTAAAATAAATAACTGTATAAATAAAATCATAGTGAGGAGTTCTCACCGTGGGTTCCACTCCTCCATTCTTTATTTCTGAACGGTTTGGATTCCATTTTGCTTCCAGTCAGTTTCATCGCCATCTATTTCACGCTGTATATGTTAAAAATCATGATTTTAACAACGCTACTATATATATAAAAATCACATTTTTAAAACGCTACACGTATAGAAATGTAACAACCCGAAAATCTGGGCCAGTTTAAATTTTTTATTTCGGCAATTTTAGCGAATTTTGATCATTTTAAAATGAATTATTTTAAATAATATCGACGAGAAATTTATTTTGAATGGAAATCCAATGTATATATTATATACGTCGTCGTTAGAAAATAAATAATTATATATAATTATAAAAGGAATTGAAAATGGCGCGGTAGTTCGATAATTCGATTTCAAACTTCAATTGAACGTACCGGGTGCAAAACAATCCGGATTTTAGTGAAACCAAAAATCATAGGATCTATTTGATAATATCTTTCCAACGAATCTGGAAAATCAAAATTTCATAGCGGGAATCAAAGGATATGTCCAGTTGAAAATTCTGAATAGTCGCTATGGAATTCAGGCCCTTAAAAATGGACATTTTGCAAACGGCCTCGGATTTCGACGAAACCACTTTTGTTGGAACCGTAGTGTCAAGTTATTGCTAGGTTCCAAATTTCATAATTTTTCGAATCAATATGTGAGCGTGGCGAAGGAAAACGTGTTTGACCAGTTTCAGTTGATTTTAATCGACTGGAAAATGGCCATTTTTCAAACGGTCTCAGAATTCGACGAAACTAGTTTTGTTAGGACCGTATCGTCACTACGAAGCTAGAAAATATTTTTCTGGAATTTTTAGAGTTAGTAGGTGACCCCGGTAATTTAAAATGTACGTTTAAAATTCAATATAGTGATTTAAATGTAAATTTAACGGAAACTGATTGTAACAGCCGAACCAGCCTACGATACATATCCCATTGTGTTCGGAATGGGGGTAATTAGCTATGGACGACAGGCGGTGGGCCTCGTATAGAGGTCGTATGAAAAAGTTGCTTTTTGAAAATAAATTAATTAAATAAAAAATTATATATCTCTCTCCTCTCCCCTTAAACTCTTCTGGCCCCCCCTTCGAAATCAAAACAGGCAGAAAAAAAAAGAGAGAAAAGAAAAAACTGCGTCGCTCTCGTTGCTCCACCATAGACCACGCTCCACTGTCGACGACCGCTCCACCGTGCCTCCCTCTACCAGCCGTCACCTCGAGTCACCGCTCCCTCCTTTCTCCGATCGAACCAATTCCTCCAAGCCGCTGCGAGTCCCCCCAACTGCCGGCGCCACATCCAGTCAAGAACCACCGCCTCCGCCTGTGTTCCGCCGCCTTTGGGCCACCTCCGACCGCCGCTGGTTGCCTGGCGCCTCCCCGACAGCTAACCATCCCTCAGCCCCAACGAAGAAAGTGAGTTCTCCCCCTTTCCCTTTCTTTCTTTAATTATTTAAATTAAAACTGAAATTATTATATGAAAAGTAATGGAAAGGAGAAATTTTTGATATCATAAAGTGTTTATTTTTACATGAGAATAACTAAAAAGGTTAGGATTTTTATACTAGAAAGATCAGATTTTTAAATTGAACAAAGATCGAATTTTTATTCTAACAAAGATGCAATTTTTATATAGAGAAAGAGATGATTTTTATTCATATGAAAACCTTGTAAAAATTCGATTTTTATATATTGAACATCGAAGTAAAAATGTGATTTTTATATATTGAACATCGAAGTAAAAATTCGATTTTTATATATTGAACATCGAAGTAAAAATGTGATTTTTATATATTGAACATCGAAGTAAAAATGTGATTTTTATATATTGAACATCGAAGTAAAAATGTGATTTTTATATATTCAACATAGATATAAAAATGTGATTTTTATATATTGAACATCGAAGTAAAAATGTGATTTTTATACATTGAACATCGAAGTAAAAATGTGATTTTTATATATTGAACATCGAAGTAAAAATGTGATTTTTATATATTGAACATCGAAGTAAAAATATGACTTTTATATATGTAGCGGCTACGGGCAACGAAGTTGACAAAGATGCGATAACGATGAAGATTTCTCTAAATGAAGAGTCGTGGTATTGGATAGCTATCGGTGAGAATTTCTCACTCTTCAATTTCTTTTCTAGTTATATATGTATACTAGGATGCAGACGGTGCTTAGTAGCACCCGACACAATCGTCCACAGACCATGGACTTGTTTGTTTGGCTGTGTAGTTGGTTAGATTATTTGGGTTGAATTGAAATGTTTGGTGAAATGAAATTGATTTGATTGATGTGTGAATGGCGTGGGCCTTCACTAGACCGGGGATAAGGCTAGGCCTTGTCCCGTTTCTAGTATCGTGCCGTTATGCCGCCGAAATTTTCTAAAATATGATAGAAAAATAAAACATCATTTTATTGAATAAATGAACTGAATAGAACATTCATAGGTTAAATAAAATATTTTATCGTTAAAAATATAGTTTTAACGTGGAAGTGAATAAAATAAAATATTCATTTACAAACCGGACGGTTTGTTTATGTACACCTATTTGAAGGACATTGATTGGGTCGATAAATTTTACACATCGCCCAACTGCACAACTAAAATCTGTGTTTGATTGTTTGAAACCCCACACGGGTGTTGGGATGAAATTTGAAGTTCACTCATCCTGATTGATTAAATATGTCGATCGATTGATTGACAGGCTGTTATAAGCGTTAGATATCTATATTTGATGCTTATACAGTGTAGTGCACTTTGGTTGATGGTTGATTATTTTGCAATGCTATTATATACGTGTGATGTATGAAAATCCATATAATTAACATTATATGGTGATTGATTGGGCCTCATTCCAATTTAGAAAATAAAGAATATTATAAAAGAAAGGTTCATGTGTTGACTGTACTCATCCGTTGAGATAAGTCATGTGTTGAACGAAATATTTTAATAATAAAATTTACATCTTTACCAATATAAAAGAAAGGTTCATGTGTTGACTGTACTCATCCGTTGAGATAAGTCATGTGTTGAACGAAATATTTTAATAATAAAATTTACATCTTTATCAATATAAAATAAAGGTTCATGTGTTGACTGTACTCATCCGTTGAGATAAGTCATGTGTTGAACGAAATATTTTAATATAGAAATATTTGAATAGGAAATATTTGAAAAAAAGAAATATTTGAAATAGAATATTTGAAAATAGAATGATATGAAGCCGTGTTGATTAGAGATGCGCCATTTTGACGTGAACGATGTTTATATCGATTTTATACATTTTAAAATGAATATTGAAAAGTGATTTCGAAATCGCATATCTTGAAATGAAATTTGAGTCAAATTGAATAGAAAACGAATTCGAATTGAATTGAATTGAAAACGATTTCGAAATGAATTGAATAGAAAACGAATTTGATTTCAATTGAATATATAACGAATTTGAATTGAATAGAAAACGATTTCGAATTGATTTCGAATTGAATATATAATGAAATCGAATTGAATAGAAAACGGAATCGAATTGAATAGAAAACGGAAATGAATTGAATTGAAAACGATTTCGAAATAAATTGAATTGAAAACGATTTCGAAATGAATTGAATAGAAAACGAATTTGATTTCAATTGAATATATAACGAATTTGATTCGAATAGAAAACCAATTTGAATTGAATCGAATAGAAAACCAATTTGAATGGAATCGAATAGAAAACCAATTTGAATCGAATCGAATAGAAAACGACTTTGGAATTGAATTAAATTGAAAATGAATTCAAATTGAATTGAAATTTGAATTGAATAGAAATGAATTTTAAAACGAATTTATAAAGAAGAATTCAATTTTGATTTGAATTGAAATGGAAGTTGAAATTGCTTTTGAAACGAATTTAAAACTATTTATATAATTCGTTTTAAATAGAAATCGACGAAATATATATTATATATATAATATAATGGCCTGAATAGAACGCGTCGCGCCGCGGCAGTTCGTGAATTTCGACCATTTATTTCAAACGGACATTACGGGAGATCCGACCGTCGGATTCTCCTAAAACCGGAACCGTTGGGTTCGTATCGAAAAGAGCTTTCTAACGAATGTTAGAAATTTGAAATCTAACGGTTGGATTTGGAGATACGTCCAAATCAAATTCAAAAAACGTCGCTGTAAGTGCAGTTCGATAGCCGTTGATGGAAATCGACTGTACGGGCCTTGATAAAATTATTAAAAATAGTAATAATTTGTGTAAAATCATAAGAAATGATTTAGAAAGAATTGGGATGAAAAACTCCATATTTGAAAAGACAAAAATAGATTTTTATCGAAATAAACTAGTTTTGAACTAGAATTATAATTCTATTTATTTTTAAGTAAATAAATTGAATTTGAAAAGGGTTTTAAAAATAACCAAAATTTCCAATGATTGCATTGGAGTGGATTTGAATCGAAATTGTCTTCGGAATATTTCGATGTTGGAATTCGTGATTATACAGATGTTGTTATGGAAATTTGAAAGATATATATTTATATCGTTATTTCCAATACGACATTTATTAGTCGTAGAATTTGATATTGAATATAAGCCGATATATTTTCTATTTAGAGCCTTGTATTGAATATCAAATGTGATTTGGGTTTGTCGTGAATGGTGTCTTCACTAACACTGTTCTTGAACCCAGTTGAGAAAAGATTAAATCTTTTTATTTTAGATTTAATGAAGTGTACCAATTAAATAATATTTAATTGGGATTGAATTGATATTGATTTTTGGGTTTATCGTGGACAGTGTTTTAAATAACACTCGTTCTTTAACCCGATAATTAATGAATGTGATTTTGGGTTTATCGTGAACTGTGTTTTAAATGACACTGATTCTTTAACCCAGTTAAAGATTAAAACTAAGTGGAGTTTTAATGAATCTTTAATTAGATTGAAAAGATCGAAAATGGAGTACCACCAGTTTTGCTCCAGGCGATCGTTAAATCTTTAATTAGATTTGAACGTGAAATGGTAATTGAATTTACCGATAACACCGTGGTGTTAGATATGAAGTATAACCAGTTTTACTTCATGGGATGAATAGGTTGGGATTGGGAAATTAAAACAAATGATTACTTCGGTAAGGTTCGCTAATCCCGACTAGTTTGAATTGATATTCAAAAATAGATTAAAGAATAAATTCAAGAAATTTATCTTGGATAAAATTAATGGGAACCTTTCCCTATGAATGTGAAATTTAGAAACTAACTGTCGGTTAGCTAAGCAGAATGGTTTTCTGGATATTGATCTGATGTTGGTTTCGACCTTCGGGGTTAATATTTGGGGAATTATTCTCTTGATTAATTTACGGTTAGTAACTGATAAATTGGAATGAGGCGTATGTTGTGTTTTTGTAACATTTATCTTTAATATACGCTGGTTGTTCGGAAAGGCCGGGTTTATACCCATTCTGAATAATCAATTCGACGATATGTCGAAGATGAAGACGGTGGTTGAAGACCGGAAGTCTTCACATCGTTGGGATAATTACTGACGATCCTGATTGGGCTGTACACCCAAGAGGATGGAAATAGTTGGTGGTCGTCCAGACGTACTTGGAGATGGATGGATATGCGAGGAAAGTGCCTCCGGTTTCGTTTAGACCCAGAACGGACTTGTAAATGGATAGTGTGTCTGACGTTGTATTCCTTTATACTGTATTGGTGATCTCTGCTAAATATATATCTGTTTGGTGGCAGAGAATTTATTCTCTTGCTATACACCCTTCTCTGAGACGTACGAGCCTAGAGGTTATATATTGGCAGAAATCAGTGGTACAGTATGGACTGACAATGTGGCATGCTGAGTTGCATGAATCAAGGCTTTTGTTGAAAAGCAAAGTCTTGTGGTTGATGATCAAAGCACGGCCTTGTGTGGCGTAGCTTTGTGTAACGTTGATTCGCGAGTATCACACCCCGTATGAACTAAAAACGGGAGACGGACATCAGGGAGGACATGCGTTTCTTTCTAGTTAGGAGTGGCGTCAGTGCTTGAACTGGCTGACGAGTTTGACTCATGTGGATGTTGCTTATTATTACTTGCTGAAAAGCGAGGCGCCTCGTGATATCGGTTTCGGCCGATGCTTCTGGTCGGCTGACGGGCCAGGCTTACGCCCCAAAGGGCGGGGAAACGCATGTTCAGGCATTTTAATCCACATCGGTGGACCGGCCCTGACGATCCAAGGGCCCACCTGAGTCTGGGTCCTGAGGCTCGGACTAGACAGTCTCGAATCGGTGAGGATCTTGCCCCTAGCCTCGGTTCATACCATAAATGATAACCCAACTTCCAATACGACATTGCGGTTTTGATTGTAAACTTATATATGGTGACATAGTGGTATGGGTCATTCATGCCGCCTATGATTGATACTTATGATTTGAAGTTGTTTTATACACTATGCACTTATTATAGTATCAAATGATTTGTTTCAAACGTATCAAGCATTCTTTGGCTGTTATAAGGGAAAACCCTATCCCCCGGCTTGCGTTGCATTGTGTGATAGGACCTGGGTCTTATAACAGCTTCATTTTTCTTTATTTAGCATTGCGCTGTTTGTTTTATGCACTGGTATTCTTGGGAGGAAACCCGTTCCGTGTTATACGGCGTGGTCCCTTGATTTACCGAACTTTAAAATAAAGATTAATAACTGTTTTAGTTCTCACACCAGTCACATGACTGACCTGGAGTTTATTGTTTTAACCTAAACTCTGGGTGCCCCTATTTTGACACGGGCAGCTAGTAGTTTTTGTTTTGCAGATTTATATTCCCAGGATCCTGATTTACAGCTGGAACGATATCCGGAAAGCTTTGTATCCGTATATCTCCTTCTAGTTGTGTATTGTATTATTTTTCGCTGCTATGTAATGTATTGTAATCTCTGATATTTCTGTGTAATATTCATTTATACTCTGTATATTCTTGTATTCTGATGCATTGTTGTAAATACAATGAAATGTTCTTTTGTATGCGTTCTGTTTTGTCTTGTTCTCAAACGATAGGGCGTTTCGAACGGCCTGGATCGGTTTAGCGACTGGTTTGGACCGAGCGAAATTCCTTCTCTTTACAGTTGGTATCAGAGCTTTGGTTTACAAAGCTAAGAGAATAAGGCACATTAGAACCAAATGAAAGAATTCATCAGATGATTGGATTAGTAATATCCAATGGGGATGACTCGTTAGAGATGGGATCAGTAGTATCCTAGAACGAGTGTGAAGAGTATATTTTTAAAATGAAAACAAATTTTTGTTTTGAAAATTTAAATCAACTATTCGTATTTGATTATTTATTATATATTGATTAGGACAATCCAATATATAAAGATTTTGCGTATGCGCCTAGCTAGCGTGTATTCGAAGTTTTGATATATTGGATAGATATAGAGTTACACTCTAGTCACCCGGGGGTGATTCTGATGGTTGATATCAGAATTTATATTCGAGTGACGAACGTGTAATATCTATATATTTCCTATTGATTGGTGTGAGAACCAAAAATTATATAAGGCCTATTGTTGTGATTTGGCATCAAAAACATGATTTTTGTATATGTATCAAAATTATGAATTTGAAACTATAATTCACTAATTGATTGATGTTTGTGTTGTTTGTTTATTTGTTTGATAATTTTGAACCATTATGCCTAATATAACCAAATATTGAATTGTATTGAAATTTGGTCGCATTTGCTTGCATATACTTTTACTTACATTGAACAGGTCATAGCAAGGAGGCTAGAGCAGAGAATAAAATTTGTTTGCCCGACAAATAGGTACATGTTTACTACATAATTTACTGTTTCGTTTGGGTGATGATGATTTTATGAGCCTATTGGCTAGCCGCTTGGCTTTTTATTTTTCTTTTTGAGATTAGAAGGACCGGGGAAGCTATTTGAAATTCCCCGATGCTCCCGGTGCAGGGGAGGTTATGGCGAAATTTTTCGAAAATTTAGGATGTTAGCCAAATTTTTGAAAATTTGAAAATTCTCAAAAACTGAAAAGTTGGAGGATGGAAGCCGAATCGAACGTAGAGTTGATTAATCAAACCACTTTCGACTTTGTTCCTTTTCGGGGACGAAAAGTTTTAAGTGGGGGAGATTGTAACAACCCGAAAATCTGGGCCAGTTTAAATTTTTTATTTCGGCAATTTTAGCGAATTTTGATCATTTTAAAATGAATTATTTTAAATAATATCGACGAGAAATTTATTTTGAATGGAAATCCAATGTATATATTATATACGTCGTCGTTAGAAAATAAATAATTATATATAATTATAAAAGGAATTGAAAATGGCGCGGTAGTTCGATAATTCGATTTCAAACTTCAATTGAACGTACCGGGTGCAAAACAATCCGGATTTTAGTGAAACCAAAAATCATAGGATCTATTTGATAATATCTTTCCAACGAATCTGGAAAATCAAAATTTCATAGCGGGAATCAAAGGATATGTCCAGTTGAAAATTCTGAATAGTCGCTATGGAATTCAGGCCCTTAAAAATGGACATTTTGCAAACGGCCTCGGATTTCGACGAAACCATTTTTGTTGGAACCGTAGTGTCAAGTTATTGCTAGGTTCCAAATTTCATAATTTTTCGAATCAATATGTGAGCGTGGCGAAGGAAAACGCGTTTGACCAGTTTCAGTTGATTTTAATCGACTGGAAAATGGCCATTTTTCAAACGGTCCCAGAATTCGACGAAACTAGTTTTGTTAGGACCGTATCGTCACTACGAAGCTAGAAAATATTTTTTTGGAATTTTTAGAGTTAGTAGGTGACCCCGGTAATTTGAAATGTACGTTTAAAATTCAATATAGTGATTTAAATGTAAATTTAACGGAAACTGATTGTAACAGCCGAACCAGCCTACGATACATATCCCATTGTGTTCGGAATGGGGTAATTAGCTATGGACGACAGGCGGTGGGCCTCGTATAGAGGTCGTATGAAAAAGTTGCTTTTTGAAAATAAATTAATTAAATAAAAAATTATATATCTCTCTCCTCTCCCCTTAAACTCTTCTGCCCCCCCTTCGAAATCAAAAAAGGCAGAAAAAAAAAGAGAGAAAAGAAAAAACTGCGTCGCTCTCGTTGCTCCACCATGGACCACGCTCCACCGTCGACGACCGCTCCACCGTGCCTCCCTCTACCAGCCGTCACCTCGAGTCACCGCTCCCTCCTTTCTCCGATCGAACCAATTCCTCCAAGCCGCTGCGAGTCCCCCCAACTGCCGGCGCCACATCCAGTCAAGAACCACCGCCTCCGCCTGTGTTCCGCCTCCTTTGGGCCACCTCCGACCGCCGCTGGTTGCCTGGCGCCTCCCCGACAGCTAACCATCCCTCAGCCCCAACGAAGAAAGTGAGTTCTCCCCCTTTCCCTTTCTTTCTTTAATTATTTAAATTAAAACTGAAATTATTATATGAAAAGTAATGGAAAGGAGAAAGTTTTGATATCATAAAGTGTTTATTTTTACATGAGAATAACTAAAAAGGTTAGGATTTTTATACTAGAAAGATCAGATTTTTAAATTGAACAAAGATCGAATTTTTATTCTAACAAAGATGCAATTTTTATATAGAGAAAGAGATGATTTTTATTCATATGAAAACCTTGTAAAAATTCGATTTTTATATATTGAACATCGAAGTAAAAATGTGATTTTTATATATTGAACATCGAAGTAAAAATTCGATTTTTATATATTGAACATCGAAGTAAAAATGTGATTTTTATATATTGAACATCGAAGTAAAAATGTGATTTTTATATATTGAACATCGAAGTAAAAATGTGATTTTTATATATTGAACATCGAAGTAAAAATGTGATTTTTATATATTGAACATCGAAGTAAAAATGTGATTTTTATATATTGAACATCGAAGTAAAAATGTGATTTTTATATATTGAACATCGAAGTAAAAATGTGATTTTTATATATTGAATATCGAAGTAAAAATATGACTTTTATATATGTAGTGGCTACGGGCAACGAAGTTGACAAAGATGCGATAACGATGAAGATTTCTCTAAATGAAGAGTCGTGGTATTGGATAACTATCGGTGAGAATTTCTCACTCTTCAATTTCTTTTCTAGTTATATATGTATACTAGGATGCAGACGGTGCTTAGTAGCACCCGACACAATCGTCCACAGACCATGGACTTGTTTGTTTGGCTGTGTAGTTGGTTAGATTATTTGGGTTGAATTGAAATGTTTGGTGAAATGAAATTGATTTGATTGATGTGTGAATGGCATGGGCCTTCACTAGACCGGGGATAAGGCTAGGCCTTGTCCCGTTTCTAGTATCGTGTCGTTATGCCGCCGAAATTTTCTAAAATATGATAGAAAAATAAAACATCATTTTATTGAATAAATGAACTGAATAGAACATTCATAGGTTAAATAAAATATATTATCGTTAAAAATATAGTTTTAACGTGGAAGTGAATAAAATAAAATATTCATTTACAAACCGGACGGTTTGTTTATGTACACCTATTTGAAGGACATTGATTGGGTCGATAAATTTTACACATCGCCCAACTGCACAACTAAAATCTGTGTTTGATTGTTTGAAACCCCACACGGGTGTTGGGATGAAATTTGAAGTTCACTCATCCTGATTGATTAAATATGTCGATCGATTGATTGACAGGCTGTTATAAGCGTTAGATATCTATATTTGATGCTTATACAGTGTAGTGCACTTTGGTTGATGGTTGATTATTTTGCAATGCTATTATATACGTGTGATGTATGAAAATCCATATAATTAACATTATATGGTGATTGATTGGGCCTCATTCCAATTTAGAAAATAAAGAATATTATAAAAGAAAGGTTCATGTGTTGACTGTACTCATCCGTTGAGATAAGTCATGTGTTGAACGAAATATTTTAATAATAAAATTTACATCTTTACCAATATAAAAGAAAGGTTCATGTGTTGACTGTACTCATCCGTTGAGATAAGTCATGTGTTGAACGAAATATTTTAATAATAAAATTTACAACTTTATCAATATAAAATAAAGGTTCATGTGTTGACTGTACTCATCCGTTGAGATAAGTCATGTGTTGAACGAAATATTTTAATATAGAAATATTTGAATAGGAAATATTTGAAAAAAAGAAATATTTGAAATAGAATATTTGAAAATAGAATGATATGAAGCCGTGTTGATTAGAGATGCGCCATTTTGACGTGAACGATGTTTATATCGATTTTATACATTTTAAAATGAATATTGAAAAGTGATTTCGAAATCGCATATCTTGAAATGAAATTTGAGTCAAATTGAATAGAAAACGAATTCGAATTGAATTGAATTGAAAACGATTTCGAAATGAATTGAATAGAAAACGAATTTGATTTTAATTGAATATATAACGAATTTGAATTGAATAGAAAACGAATTCGAATTGAATTCGAATTGAATATATAATGAAATCGAATTGAATAGAAAACGGAATCGAATTGAATAGAAAACGGAAATGAATTAAATTGAAAACGATTTCGAAATGAATTGAATTGAAAACGATTTCGAAATGAATTGAATAGAAAACGAATTTGATTTCAATTGAATATATAACGAATTTGATTCGAATAGAAAACCAATTTGAATTGAATCGAATAGAAAACCAATTTGAATTGAATCGAATAGAAAACCAATTTGAATTGAATCGAATAGAAAACGACTTTGGAATTGAATTAAATTGAAAATGAATTCAAATTGAATTGAAATTTGAATTGAATAGAAATGAATTTTAAAACGAATTTATAAAGAAGAATTCAATTTTGATTTGAATTGAAATGGAAGTTGAAATTGCTTTTGAAACGAATTTAAAACTATTTATATAATTCGTTTTAAATAGAAATCGACGAAATATATATTATATATATTATATATATAATATAATGGCCTGAATAGAACGCGCCGCGCCGCGGTAGTTCGTGAATTTCGACCATTTATTTCAAACGGACATTACGGGAGATCCGACCGTCGGATTCTCCTAAAACCGGAACCGTTGGGTTCGTATCGAAAAGAGCTTTCTATCGAATGTTAGAAATTTGAAATCTAACGGTTGGATTTGGAGATACGTCCAAATCAAATTCGAAAAAGGTCGCTGTAAGTGCAGTTCGATAGCCGTTGATGGAAATCGACTGTACGGGCCTTGATAAAATTATTAAAAATAGTAATAATTTGTGTAAAATCATAAGAAATGATTTAGAAAGAATTGGGATGAAAAACTCCATATTTGAAAAGACAAAAATAGATTTTTATCGAAATAAACTAGTTTTGAACTAGAATTATAATTCTATTTATTTTTAAGTAAATAAATTGAATTTGAAAAGGGTTTTAAAAATAACCAAAATTTCCGATGATTGCATTGGAGTGGATTTGAATCGAAATTGTCTTCGGAATATTTCGATGTTGGAATTCGTGATTATACAGATGTTGTTATGGAAATTTGAAAGATATATATTTATATCGTTATTTCCAATACGACATTTGTTAGTCGTAGAATTTGATATTGAATATAAGCCGATATATTTTCTATTTAGAGCCTTGTATTGAATATCAAATGTGATTTGGGTTTGTCGTGAATGGTGTCTTCACTAACACTGTTCTTGAACCCAGTTGAGAAAAGATTAAATCTTTTTATTTTAGATTTAATGAAGTGTACCAATTAAATAATATTTAATTGGGATTGAATTGATATTGATTTTTGGGTTTATCGTGGACAGTGTTTTAAATAACACTCGTTCTTTAACCCGATAATTAATGAATGTGATTTTGGGTTTATCGTGAACTGTGTTTTAAATGACACTGATTCTTTAACCCAGTTAAAGATTAAAACTAAGTGGAGTTTTAATGAATCTTTAATTAGATTGAAAAGACCGAAAATGGAGTACCACCAGTTTTGCTCCAGGCGATCGTTAAATCTTTAATTAGATTTGAACGTGAAATGGTAATTGAATTTACCGATAACACCGTGGTGTTAGATATGAAGTATAACCAGTTTTACTTCATGGGATGAATAGGTTGGGATTGGGAAATTAAAACAAATGATTACTTCGGTAAGGTTCGCTAATCCCGACTAGTTTGAATTGATATTCAAAAATAGATTAAAGAATAAATTCAAGAAATTTATCTTGGATAAAATTAATGGGAACCTTTCCCTATGAATGTGAAATTTAGAAACTAACTGTCGGTTAGCTAAGCAGAATGGTTTTCTGGATATTGATCTGATGTTGGTTTCGGCCTTCGGGGTTAATATTTGGGGAATTATTCTCTTGATTAATTTACGGTTAGTAACTGATAAATTGGAATGAGGCGTATGTTGTGTTTGTGTAACATTTATCTTTAATATACGCTGGTTGTTCGGAAAGGCCGGGTTTATACCCATTCTGAATAATCAATTCGACGATATGTCGAAGATGAAGACGGTGGTTGCAGACCGGAAGTCTTCACATCGTTGGGATAATTACTGACGATCCTGATTGGGCTGTACACCCAAGAGGATGAAAATAGTTGGTGGTCGTCCAGACGTACTTGGAGATGGATGGATATGCGAGGAAAGTGCCTCCGGTTTCGTTCAGACCCAGAACGGACTTGTAAATGGATAGTGTGTTTGACGTTGTATTCCTTTATATTGTATTGGTGATCTCTGCTAAATATATATCTGTTTGGTGGCAGAGAATTTATTCTCTTGCTATACACCCTTCTCTGAGACGTACGAGCCTAGAGGTTATATATTGACAGAAATCAATGGTACAGTATGGACTGACAATGTGGCATGCTGAGTTGCATGAATCAAGGCTTTTGTTGAAAAGCAAAGTCTTGTGGTTGATGATCAAAGCACGGCCTTGTGTGGCGTAGCTTTGTGTAACGTTGATTCGCGAGTATCACACCCGGTATGAACTAAAAACGGGAGACGGACATCAGGGAGGACATGCGTTTCTTTCTAGTTAGGAGTGGCGTCAGTGCTTGAACTGGCTGACGAGTTTGACTCATGTGGATGTTGCTTATTATTACTTGCTGAAAAGCGAGGCGCCTCGTGATATCGGTTTCGGCCGATGCTTCTGGTCGGCTGACGGGCCAGGCTTACGCCCCAAAGGGCGGGGAAACGCATGTTCAGGCATTTTAATCCACATCGGTGGACCGGCCCTGACGATCCAAGGGCCCACCTGAGTCTGGGTCCTGAGGCTCGGACTAGTTAGTCTCGAATCGGTGAGGATCTTGCCCCTAGCCTCGGTTCATACCATAAATGATAACCCAACTTCCAATACGACATTGCGGTTTTGATTGTAAACTTATATATGGCGACATAGTGGTATGGGTCATTCATGCCACCTATGATTGATACTTATGATTTGAAGTTGTTTTATACACTATGCACTTATTATAGTATCAAATGATTTGTTTCAAACGTATCAAGCATTCTTTGGCTGTTATAAGGGAAAACCCTATCCCACGGCTTGCGTTGCATTATGTGATAGGACCTGGGTCTTATAACAGCTTCATTTTTCTTTATTTAGCATTGCGCTGTTTGTTTTATGCACTGGTATTCTTGGGAGGAAACCCGTTCCGTGTTATACGGCGTGGTCCCTTGATTTAGCGAACTTTAAAATAAAGATTAATAACTGTTTTAGTTCTCACACCAGTCACATGACTGACCTGGAGTTTATTGTTTTAACCTAAACTCTGGGTGCCCCTATTTTGACACGGGCAGCTAGTAGTTTTGGTTTTGCAGATTTATATTCCAAGGATCCTGGTTTACAGCTGGAACGATATCCGGAAAGCTTTGTATCCGTATATCTCCTTCTAGTTGTGTATTGTATTATTTTCCGCTGCTATGTAATGTATTGTAATATCTGATATTTCTGTGTAATATTCATTTATACTCTGTATATTCTTGTATTCTGATGCATTGTTGTAAATACAATGAAATGTTCTTTTGTATGCGTTCTGTTTAGTCTTGTTCTCAAACGATAGGGCGTTTCGAACGGCCTGGATCGGTTTAGCGACTGGTTCGGACCGAGCGAAATTCCTTCTCGTTACAAGAAAAGATTATATTTTTATTTCGCTACATGTATATAAAAATCAAACTCTTTATGTCTCTACCCCATTATAAAAATTATATTTTTATAGCGCTTTATATATAATAAATATTATGTTTTTACATCGCCTTTCAAACAATAAAAATCATATTTTTATTTCACTAACTTCATAATAAAAATCCAAAATTTACATCGCTACTTCATATTTAAAAATCGATTTTTTATATATTTAAAAATCGTACCTTTGCAACATAAAAATCATATTTTTATTATCTCTATAATATAAAAATCCTATTTTTATTGTCTCTATAATATAAAAATCATATTTCTATTATCTCTATAATATAAAAATCATATTTTTATTCTTGCTACTTCATAACAAAGATCTTATTTTAATAACTAACATATATATATATATATATAAATCTGATTTTTAAAACTAATGTATAATCATGAAATTAACTAAATTAACTACATGGAAGAAAATAAACAAAGTAAAGAAAATAAAAGCTTACATTTTTGGTGTAAGGAGGGAAGGGGTTTCGCTGATTAATTTAGAGAAGTGGGAAGTCGCGGTTGCTCGCGGCGTCGGAGGCGGGCTGTGGTAGTTGGAGGCGGTGGTTGGAAGCAAGAAAGGGGGGAAAGAGGGAGAGGAGGTCAACGGGGAGAGGATGGGGTTTACGCCGGAGCTGGAGGTGTTGAGGGCGAGGCACGGCGGTGGGGCACAGGCCATAGGCGGCGGCGGTGAACCCAGGGGAGGCGCGACTCCAAATTGGCGGGGGGAAGGGGGGAGGGTTTCCAATACGATGGGTTTATTTTAAAAGAGGGAGGGTTTTAATTTCTGTTGAAGGAGACTAGAGCTTAGTCCTTATTATATTAATATTTTATTAATATTTTATTTTAAACTTTTCTTTATTTTAAAATTTCGATTCCGAACCCCAGATGAGATCCAACGACTATCATCCCTAGCACATTTCCCCCATTCCAGACACAATGGGATATGTCCCGCAAGCCAATTCGGCTGTTACGATCAGTTTTCGCTGAAATTAAAATATAAATCAATATATATTTAATTTTAACGTACATTTCAAATTACCGGGGCCACATACTAACTCTGAAAATTCCAAAAAAATTATTTCTGTCTTCGTATTGACGATACATTCCTAATAAAATTAGTTTCGTCAAATTTGAAGGCCGTTTGAAAAATGGCCATTTTCTCATCGACCAAGTTGATTGAAACTATCAAAACACGTTTTCCCTTGCCACGCTCACATATTAATTTCAAAAATTACCAAAAGTGGAATCTAGCAATAATTTGACATTCCGGATCCAACAAAAGTGGTTTTGTCGAAAACGGACGTTGTTTGCAAAATGGCTATTTTTAAGGGCCATATTTCCATAGCGACTATTCTGAATTTTCAACTGGGCATAACTTTTTATTCCCGCTATGAAATTTCAATTTTTCGGATTCTTGGAAAGATATTTTCAAATTGATTCAAATATTTCTGGTTTCGCTAAAATCTATTTTTTTTGAATCCTGTACATTCATTTGAAATTTGAAATCGAATTTTCAAACTATCGTGCCATTTCCATTTGGTAATTAAAATAAATATTTATATTCTAACTTCCATTCAAATAAATATATACGTTCTAAATCTATTCAGAGGGGTTTGGAAATTTATTGGGCCGTATTAGGCACCCAATAAATCCTAAAAAGCATACACTTATTTATAGTGATATATTCCGGTGTCCACAGGGGAGTGTGTGTAGATCATAACTCCAGAGAATAAATTCTCGTCACCCTATAAATAGTTTTTGTGCCTCAATGACTAGAGGGACGTGATTATTGTCAACTCCAGACCCTTGTGGGGTTTTTATTAATCTGGCAATTGACCGTTACATTTTATATAGTCCATATCAGTCTTCGGTTCAACCTATAATATAGTCATCGCCATACAAGCCTCTCGCTTGTATGGTAAATCTTCAACCTCGTCACATAAGCTCAAAATGCTTATGTGGCATATGATAGAGTATGTTATCTTCACGCAGTATGCCATGTAGTGTAGTTCAAAATTAATTGTTACCATCCTATGGCGACGTTTATAATCTCACACAGAACAACCAGCACTCCGCATCCAATGGCATTCACAGGAGTTGATATATAAATAAATTTGCGCATCCAACTCGTTAAGGTTTACCTATTTGTCGGGCACACAAATAAATTCTTTACTCAACAGCAAATCCATTTACCTGTTCAATGTATATACATGTACTTTTATGCTATTTCAAGCTATTTTCAATTCAGTTCAAGAATTGATTCAATTTGGCATAATGGTTCAAAATTTTAATTAATCAAACTACACAATCAATAATCAGCAATCAATTAGTTGATTATCTTTTCAAATCCATAGTTTTAATACATAGTCAAAAATCATATTTTTGATGTTAATTCACAAAAATAAACCCTATCTAGTTTTGGTTCTCACACCAGTCTAATGGATATATATAGATATCCCACTTTCGAAACTCGAACATAAATGCTGATGACGACTGGTCAATCATCAGAATCATCTCTGGGTGACTAGAGTGTTATTCTATATCTATCTAGTATATTAAAACTTCGTATACACATGGATCAGACGTATATGCAAAATCTTTATATAATTGATTGTCCAAATTCACTAAAAATAAATTACTCAATTATGTATAATAGGGTTTTATATTTTCAAAACAAAGTTTGCTTTCAATTTAAATTTAAAAATAACACACTTCACACTCGCTCTAGGATACTACTGATCCCATCTCTAACGAGTCATTCTTATTGGATATTACTAATCAAATCTCTGATGAATTCTTTCGTTCGGTTCTAATGTGCCTTGTTCTCCGAGCTCTATAAACCAAAGCTCTGATACCAAATAACACGACCCGAACTTCCCCGTAAAGGAAAGCCCAGAATGAGTTGAGAACAACACACATCGGAACACAAACAGAAGAACATTTCATTGCTTATTACAACAATTCCATCAGAATACAAGAATATTACAGAGTATGAATGAATAAAATATATTTGATAAATATCAGAGATTTACAAATTACAATGCAATGGAAAATAATACAAAACACAACTGAAAGAGATAAACGGATATAGAGCTTTCCGAATATCGTTCCAGCTGTAAACCAGGATCATGTGAATATAAATCTACAAAACCAAAACTACTAGCTGCCCGTGTGGAAAATATGGGCACCCAGAGTTTTGGTTAAAATAATAAACTCCAGGTCAGTCATATGACTGGTGTGAGAACTAAAACAATTATTAGTTTGATTTTAAAGTTAGGTAAATCAAGGGACCATGCCGTATAACACGGAATGGGTTTACCCCCAAGAATACCAGTGCATAAAACAAACAGCGTAATGCTAAATATAGAACACCTAATCTATTATAAGACTCAGGTCCCATCACACAATGCAACACAAGCCGGAGGATAGATTTTTTACCTTATAATAGCTAAAAATGCTTGGTATGTGAAATTTCATATTTTACTATTACTATAAGTGTATATTGTCAAAACAATTTCAAATATAAATGTATCAATGATAGACGGCATGAGTGCCCCATCCTACTATGTCGCCATACTAGGCTCTGCAATCAAAATCGCTAAATGTCATATTGGAAGTTGGATTTCCATCCGTGCACCAAGGCAAGGGATCGTCCTTACCGCTTTGAGACGCTCTAGCCCGTGTCTCAGGAACAGCCGCAACTGCACCTTGGATCGTCAAGGATGGTCCATACGGAGTGGATTAAAATGCCTGAACACTGCGTTTCCCTGCCCTATGGGGCGTCAATCTAGTATGTATAAAGACCATACCATCCATCGGCTCCGTAGAGACCGATATAACCGAGGCGCCTCGCTATCCATCATCCACATAAGTAAAACGTCTGGGCGTGCAAAACCCAGACACCACTCCTAGCTAGAAGGAAACGCATGTCCTCCCTGAGCTCCTCTCCCGTTTCTGGTTCACACCGGGGTGTGAGGCTCGCAAATTAACGCTACACAAAGCTATGCTATATTAAAGTCGTGCTTTGATCATCAACCACAAGACTCTGCTTTTCAACAGAAGCCTTGATCATTTGCATCTCAGCATGCCACAAAGGCAATTCACGCTATGCAACCAATGTTTATCAATCACACAAAATGAAATCCGATGTCAGACACACATCCATTTACAAGTTCGTTTTGGGTTTGAACGAAACCGGAGACAACTTATTCCTCGTCCCATATGTCGAATACAGGAGAGAGGTCCTCGCATATTCGGTCGATCCCCAAGTACGTCTGGATGATCACCACTTATTACCTTGTCTTGGGTGTACAGCCCAATCAAGACATCAGTAATCATCCAAACAATGTGAAGACCTCCGGTCTTTAACCAACGTCTTCATCCTTGACATATCGTCGAATCAGTTATTCAGAATGGGACAAACCTGGTCTTTCCGAATAACTCGCGTATATCATAAACAAGTGCTATAAAGACACAACATATGCCTCATTCCAATTCAGAATATTCTTTCATTTAAATATTCTTATACTTTGGGAATCGGAAAGACCGGGTTTATCCCATTTTGAATAACTGATTCGACGATATGTCGAGGATGAAGACGGTGGTTAAAGACCAGAGGTCTTCTGTAACAACCCGAAAATCTGGGCCAGTTTAAAAATTTTATTTTGGCAATTTTAGCGAATTTTGGATATTTAAAATGGATTATTTTAAATAAAATCGACGAGAAATTTATTTTGAATAGAAATATAACGTATATATTATATACGTCGTCGTTAGAATATAAATAATTATATATAATTATAAATAGAATTGAAAATGGCATGGTAGTTCGATAATTCGATTTCAAACTTAAATTGAATGTACAGGGTGCAAAATAAACCGGATTTTAGTGAAACAAAAAACAATAGGATCTATTTGAGAATATCTTTCCAATGAATCTGAAAAATTGAGATTTCATAGCGGGGATCAATAGATATGTCCAGTTGAAAATTCTGAATAGTCGCTATGGAATTCAAGCCCTTAAAAATGGGAATTTTGCAAACGACCTCGGATTTCGACGAAACCACTTTTGTTGGGTCCGTGATGTCAAGATTTTGCTAGATTCCAATTTTCATAATTTTTCGAATCAATATGTGAGCGTGGCAAAGGAAAACGTGTTTGACCAGTTTCAGTCGATTTTAATCGACTGGAAATTGGCCATTTTACTCAGAATTCGACGAAACTAGTTTTGTTAGGACCGTATCGTCAATACGAAGCTAGAAAATATTTTTCTGGAATTTTTAGAGTTCGTATGTGACCCCGGTAAATTGAAATGCGTGTTCAAATTCAATTTATAGAGTTATATGTTGATTTTGACGAAAACTGATCGAAACGATCGAATTAGCCTACGATACATATCCTATTGTGTTCAGAATAGGGGTAATACGCTATGGAAGATAGGCGGTAGGCCTCGTTTAGAGGTCATATGTAAAAGTCAACTTTTTGCGATTAAATAATTAAATAAAAAAATAAAACCCTCTTCCTTTACACTAAGCCCCCCTTCTGTTATTCTCTCTCCCCAGTTTTCACGATCAGAAGAAAAAGAAAATAAAATTAAAGAAAATGATGAAAAGGGGCGACGGGGGGGGGGGGGGGATGAACCACCGCCGCCACCACTACCTCGCGCCCCCCAAGCCATAGCCGCCGCCTCCTCCTTCTCTTCCCCAACCTCGAGCGCCTCCACCTCCTGCTCCTCCGCCTCTTCTTCTCCTCCTCGCGATGCGACAGGCCCCCCACCCTTCCCTGTTCCTCCTCCAAAATCGATGCACTAGCCGCTACATCGACGCCCCCCCCCTCAGGTAGCGCCGACCACCTCCAAACCCCAAATCCCGATCAAAACCCCCTCCCATCCTCCAAATTTCAACGTAAGTCTTCATGTTTACTCATTTTGTTTATTTACTTTTATTTATTCTAGCAAAATATAAAACATACGATTTATATCAATGAAAGGTAGGATTTTTATTTTTTTAAAGATGTGTTTTTTTTTAATTTCAAAAGGAAAGGATTTTTATTCAAAGAAAGAATATTTATGATATGAAGATACGATTTTTAGGATCAAAAAGTTGAGATTTTTCAAAGTGAAAAGACGAGATTTTTACTTATATATATAGTATAGAAAGGTTAGATTTTTTATTTATATATATAGCATGGAAAAATATATAATTTTTTAATTAAGTAGTGAAGTAAAAATATGATTTTTACTTCGATAAAAACAGGATTTTCATTGATGTAGAATATTAAAAATATAATTTTCATACTAGTGGCATATTAAAAATATAATCTTTATTATATGAACATCGATGTAAAAATAGAATTTTTATCTATATAGTAGCGATGTAAAAACAGAATTTTTATCTATATAGTATCGATGTAAAAATAGAATTTTTATCTATATAGTAGCGATGTAAAAATAGAATTTTTATCTATATAGTAGCGGTGTGAAAATAGAATTTTTATCCATATAGCGTGATTATAAAAATGGGATTTTTATATATTGAATAGCGAAGTAAAAATTCGTTTTTTATGTATTGAATAGTAAAGTAAAAATTCGATTTTTACATATGTAGAGAATACGGGCAACGAAGTTGACAAAAAGGCGAGAACGATGAAGATTTCTCTAAATGAAGTGTCGTGGAGTTGGGATAGCTATCGGTGAGAACTTCTCACTCAAATTTCCTTTTTCTAGTTATATATATATATACTAGGATGCAGACGGTGCTTAGCAGCACCCGACACCCGTCATCCGCAGACCATGGATGGCTTGTTTGTTTGATTGATGTGTTGTGAAAATTGATTGTGTTGTGGAATGATTGAATAATAAAATATTCTTGTGTTGAAAGGAAATAAAATATTTATATAGTTAAAAATATTTTATCGTTAAAAATATAATTTTTAACGTGAATGTGAATAAATAAATATTTATAAACAAATCGGCCGATTTGTTTATATGCACTGATTTGACTGATATTGATTAGGATGATAAATTTTACACATCACCCAACTACACAAATAAGAAAAATCTGTGTTTGTTGATTTGAAACCCCACACGGGTGTTGGGATGAAATATGGCGTACACTAATCCCAATTATTTAATTGTATGTCGATCGATCGGTCGACGGACTGTGTGAGCGTTGATTATCTACATTTGATGCTTATGCAGTTGTGTGGTGCACCTTAGATGATGGTTGATTGTTTATCATTGCTACTATATACATGTATTGTATGGAATCCATATAATTAACGTTATATGGTGATTGATTGGGCCTCATTCCAATCGGGAAAATAATGAATATTATAAAAGAAAATTCATGTGTTGAATATAAAAATGGTCATGTGTTGACGATGTTCATGTGTTGAAAATATTCGTGTGTTGAGTAAAATATTTTAATAATAAAATTTACATCTTTATCATATTTAAAATTAGAACTACTTCACGGTGGAGTCTGATTTAAAAATCAAACGATAAATACCTTAGTTTTATAAAATATTTTACATAACCAAAAATGGTGATGTGTTGACAGTACTCATGTGTTGAGATTAGTCGTGTGTTGAAAGAAATATAGATTCATGTGTTGAATGGAATATATATATTCATTTGTTGAATAGAATAACGAATTTATTGAAATATATAAAGCCGTGTTGATTAGAGTTGCGCTATTTTGACGTGAACGATATTTATATCGATTTTATTCATTTTACAATGAATATTGAAAAGTGATTTCAAAATATAATATTTTGAAATGAAATTCAAATTAAATTAGATTAAAATTCAAATTGAAATTTTATTGAATCAATTTGAAATGAATTCGATTCGAATTGAATAGAAAGTGAATTTGAATTCGAATTGAATAGAAATGAATTCAAATTGAATTAAATTGAAATTGAATTAAAAACGAATTGAAATCATTTTGAATGAAATTTAAAGCGAATTGAAATTAGAACTGAAATAAATTTGAAATGAATTCGAATTGAATTGAAATCAAATCGATTTGAAATTGAATATAGAGTTGAAATTGTTTTTGAAACGAATTTAAAACGATTTATAAAATACGTTTTAAAAAGGAAATCGACGAAATATATAATATATATATATTATATATAATGGCCTGAATAAAACGCGCCGCGGTGCGGCAGTTCGTGAATTTCGACCATTAACTTCGAATTGATATTGCAGGAGATCCGACCGTCAGATTCTCCTAAAACTGGAACCGTTGGGTTCGTATCGAAAAGAGCTTTCCAATGAATATTAGAAATTTGAAATCTAACGGTTGGATTTGGAGTTATGTCCAAATCAAATTCGAAAAAGGTCGTTGTAAGTGTAGGTCGATGGCCGTTGTTGGAAATCGACTGTACGGGCCTTGATAAAATTATTAAAAATATTAATAATTTGTGTAAAATCATAATTTGTGAATTGGAAAGAATTGGGCTGAAGAATTCCACATTTGAAAGGATAAAAATAGATTTTTGTCGAAATGAACTAGTTTTGAACTAGAATTAAAATCAATTTATTTTTGACATAAATTGAATTTGAAAGTGATTTTAAAAATAATCAATATTCCCAATACGTGGATTGGACTGGAGTTGAATCGAAATTATCTTCGGAATATTTCGATGTTGGATTTCGTGACTATACAAATATTGTTATGGGGATTTGAAAGATATATTTTATATCGTTATTTCCGATACGATATTTGTTGGTTTCAGAATTTGATATTGAATATAAGCCGATATTTTTTCTATTCAGAGCCTTGTATTCAATATCAAATGTGATTTGGGTTTATCGTGAATCGTATTTTAGATGACATTGATTCTTTAACCCAGTTAAAGGCAGGATATTGATTTTTGAAAAGATTAAAACTAAGTGGAGTTTTAATGAATCTTTAATTAGATTGAAAAGCGAATTGATAATTTAAATATCAAATCTGAAAGGTGGTCGTGAATGGAGTACCACCAGTTTTGCTCCACAGCGATAGTTAAATCTTTAATTAGATTTGAACGTGAAATGGTAATTAATTTTACCGATAACACCGTGGTGTTAGATATGGAGTATTACCAGTTTTGCTCCATGGGATATATAGGTTGGGATTGAGAAATAAAATAAATAATTACTTCGGTGTGGTTCGCTAATCCTGACTAGTTTGAAATGATATCCAAAGGAAGATTAAAGAATAAATTTAGAAGAATTTATCCGGGATAAAATTAATGGGAACCTTTCCCTAAGAATGTAATTTTGTGAATAAAATAATATTCTGAATTGGAATGAGGCGTTTTTTGTGTTTGTGTAACATTCGTTTATTATATACGTGGGTTATTCAGAAAGGCCGGGTTTATCCCATTTTGAATAACCGATTCGACGAGATGTCGAAGATGAAGACGGTGGTTGAAGAACGGAAGTCTTCACATCGTTTGGGTGATTACTGATGATCTTGATTGGGTTGTACACCCAAGATGAGGGAATCAGTTGTTGATCTTCCAGACGTACTTGGAGATCGATGGATGTGCGAGGAAAGTGCCTCCGGTTTCGTTCAGACCCAGAACGAACTTGTAAATGGATTGTGTGTCTGACATTGGATTTTATTCTGTGTTGATTGATCTCTATTAAATATACATCTGTTTGGCGGTGGAGAATTTATTCTCTTGCTTAACGCCCTTCTCTGAGACGTACGAGCTCAGAGGTTGTATATCGATGGACATCAGTCGCATGGAGTGAATTGCCAGTGTGGCACGCGTAAGTGGCAATTGATCAGGGCTTCTGTTGAAAAGCAAAGTCTTGTGGATGATGATCAAAGCACGGCCTGTGTGGCGTAGCTTTGTGTATAACGTGAATTCACGAGCCTCACACCTCGGTATGAGTCAAAAACGGGATAGTGACTGCAGGGAGAGCACGACGTTTCTTTCTAGCTAGGGTGGTGTCAGTGACCTACCAGCCCTGACATTTATATACTTTTCACCTGTGTGGTTGTTGGATACGAGGTGCCTCGGATATAGGTCTGTAAGGATCGGGAAACGTGTGTTCAGGAATAACTAATCCTCAAAAGTAAGAGAGGACCGGCCCTGAAGATCCAAGGATCATAGTGGGGTCTTGAGACATTTGCTAGAGTGTCTCGAATCGGAGAGGAGCTTGCCCCTTGCCTCGACTCATGATGGAATCCAATTTCCAATACGTGATATTGCGGTTTTAATTGTAGAACTAGTATGGCGACATGATATATGGTACCCATGCCGTCTATGATTGATATTTATGATTGAAAATTTGTGACGGCAAGGAATTTCGCTCGGTCCGAACCAGTCGCTAAACCGATCCAGGCCGTTCGAAACGCCCTATCGTTTGAGAACAGGACAAATCAGAACGCATATAAAAGAACATTTCATTGTATATTACAACAATGCATCAGATTACAAGAATATACAGAGTATAAATGAATATTACACAGAAATATCAGAGATTTAAATTACATTTAAATACATAGCAGCGGAAAATAATACAATACACAACTAGAAGAGATATACGGATACAAAGCTTTCCGGATATCATTCCAGCTGTAAACCAGGATCCTGTGAATATAAATCTGCAAAACCAAAACTACTAGCTGCTCGTGTCGAAAATAAGGGCACCCAGAGTTTAGGTTAAAACAATAAACCCCAGGTCAGTCATGGGACTGGTGTGAGAACTAAAACAGTTATTAATCTTTATTTTAAATCATTAGGTAAATCAAGGGACCACGCCGTATAACACGGAACGGGTTTCCTCCCAAGAATACCAGTGCATGAGACAAACAGCGCAATGCTAAATAAAGAAAAATGAAGCTGTTATAAGACCCAGGTCCTATCACACAATGCAACGCAAGCCGGGGGATAGGGTTTTCCCTTATAACAACCAAAGAATGTTTGATACGTTTAAAACAAATCATTTGATACTATTATAAGTGCATAGTGTATAAAACAACTTCAAATCATAAGTATCAATCATAGGCGACATGAATGGCCCATAACACTATGTCGCCATATATAAGTTTACAATCAAAACCGCAAATGTCGTATTGGAAGTTGGGTTATCATTTATGGTATGAACCGAGGCTAGGGGCAAGATCCTCGCTGATTCGAGACTGCCTAGCCCGAGTCTCAGGAACAGCCGCAACTGCCCCATGGATCCTCAGGGCCGGTCCACCGATGTGGATTATTATACCTGAGCACTACGTTTCGCCGCCCTTTGGGGCGTAAGCGAGCCAACTAAATGACTCCATCGGTTCGAGAACGACCGATCAATCCGAGGCGCCTCGCAACAGCAACAACAACATAAGTCAAACTCGTCAGGGCGTGTAAAACCACTGACGCCACTTTTAGCTAGGAGGAAACGTAGGCCCTCCCTGAGGTCCGTCTCCCGTTTTTGGTTCATACCGGGTGTGAAACTCGCGAAGTAAGCGTTACACAAAGCTACGCCACAAAGGCCGTGCTTCGATCATCACCACAAGACTTTGCTTTTCAACAGAAGCCTTGATCATTTGCCACTTAGGCATGCCACACAGGCAATTCACTCCATGCAATTGATATCCATCAATATATAACCCCTGAGCTCGTACGTCTCAGAGAAGGGCGTTAAGCAAGAGAATAAATTCTCCGCCGCCAAACAGATATATATTTAATAGAGATCAATCACACGGACTAAAATCCAATGTCAGACACACAGTCCATTTACAAGTCCGTTCTGGGTCCGAACGAAACCGGAGGCACCTAGTACCCCCACATCCATCGATCTCCAAGTACGTCTGGACGATCACCAACTGTTTCCATCTTCTTGGGTGTACAGCCCAATCAAGATCATCAGTTATCACCCAAACGACGTGAAGACCTCCGGTCTTCGACCACCGTCTTCATCTTCGACTTATCGTCGTATCAGCTATTCAGAATGGGATAAACCCGGTCTTTCCGAATAACTCGCGTATATTTTATAAAAGTGCTACACAAACACAACATACGCCTCATTCCAATTCATCAGTCACTAACCGCAAATTAATCAAGAGAATAGTTCCCCAAATATTAACCCCGAAGGCCGAAACCAACATCAGATCAATATCCAGAAAACCATTCTGCTTGGCTAACCGACAGTTAGTTTCTAAATTTCACATTCATAGGGAAAGATTCCCATTAATTTTATCAAAGATAAATTCCTTGAATTTATTCTTTAATCTACTTTTGAATTTCGATTCAACTAGTCGGGATTTACGAAACTTACTGAAGTAATCATTTGTTTTAATTTCCCAATCCCAACCTATTCATCCCATGAAGTAAAACTGGTAATACTTCATACCTAACACCACGGTGTTATCGGTAAATTCAATTACCATTTCACGTTCAAATCTAATTAAAGATTTGACTATCGCCTGGAGCAAAACTGGTGATACTCCATTCTCGACCATTTCAATCTAATTAAAGATTCATTAAAACTCAACTTAGTTTTAATCGTTAACTGGGTTAAAGAATCCGTGTCATTTAAAAACACAGTTCACAATAAACCCAAAATCACCTTCATTAATTATCGGGTTAAAGAACGAGTGTTATTTAAAACACTGCCCACCATAAACCCAAAAATCAATATCAATTCAATTCCAATTAAATATTATTTAATTGGTACACTTCATTAAATCTAAATAAAAAGATTTAATCTTTTCTCAACTGGGTTCAAGAATAGTGTTAGTGAAGACACCATTCACGACAAACCCCAAATCACATTTGATATTCAATACAAGGCTCTGAATAGAAAATATATCGGCTTATATTCAATATCAATTTCTACGACTAACAAATGTCGTATTGGAAATAACGATATAAATATATATCTTTCAAATTTCCATAACAACACCTGTATAATCACGAATTCCAACATCGAAATATTCCGAAGACAATTTCGATTCAATTCCACTCCAATGCAATCATTGGATATTCTGGATATTTTCAAAACCATTTCAAATCCAATTTATTTATTTAAAAATAAATAGAATTATATTTCTAGTTCAAAACTAGTTCATTTCGATAAAAATCTATTTTTATCTTTTCAAATATGGAGTTTTTCATCCCAATTCTTTCTAAATCATTTCTTATGATTTTACATAAATTATTACTATTTTTAATAATTTTATCAAGGCCCGTACAGTCGATTTCCATCAATGGCCATCGAACTGCACTTACAGCGACCTTTTTCGAATTTGATTTGGACATAATTCCAAATCCAACCGTTAGATTTCTAATTTCTAGTGTTCGTTAGAAAGCTCTTTTCGATACGAACCCAACGGTTCCGGTTTTAGGAGAATCCGACGGTCGGATCTCCCATAATGTCCGTTTGAAATAAAAGGTCGAAATTCGCGAACTGCCGCGGCGCGGCGCGTTCTATTCAGGCCATTATATTATATATATAATATATAATATATACTTCGTCGATTTCTATTTAAAACGAATTATATAAATAGTTTTAAAATCGTTTCAAAAGCAATTTCAACTTTCTTTTCAATTCAAATCAAAATTGAATTCTTCTTTATAAATTCGTTTTAAAATTCATTTCTATTCAATTCAAATTTCAATTCAATTTGAATTCATTTCAATTCACTTTCAATTCAATTTGAATTCGTTTTCAATTCAATTCATTTCGAAATCGTTTTCAATTCAATTCATTTCGAAATCGTTTTCAATTCAATTAGTTTCGAAATCGTTTTCAATTCATTTCGAAATAGTTTTCAATTCAATTCATTTCGAAATCGTTTTCAATTCAATTCATTTCGAAATCGTTTTCAATTCAATTCATTTCGAAATCGTTTTCAATTCAATTCATTTCGAAATCGTTTTCAATTCAATTTATTTCGAAATCGTTTTCAATTCAATTCATTTCGAAATCGTTTTCAATTCAATTTATTTCGAAATCGTTTTCAATTCAATTTATTTCGAAATCGTTTTCAATTCAATTTATTTCGAAATCGATAAAATCGATATAAATATCGTTCACGTCAAAATGGCGTCAATCTAATCAACACGGCTTCATAAATTTCTATTTTCAAATATTCTATTTCAAATATTTCCTTTTTCAAAATAGTTATTATTATCAAAATATTTCGTTCAACACATGACCAATCTCAATGGATGAGTACTGTCAACACATGAACTTTTATTTTATATCGATAAAGATGTAAATTTTATTACTAAAATATTTCGTTCAACACATGACCAATCTCAATGGATGAGTACTGTCAACACATGAACTTTTATTTTATATCGATAAAGATGTAAATTTTATTACTAAAATATTTCGTTCAACACATGACCAATCTCAATGGATGAGTACTGTCAACACATGAACTTTTATTTTATTTTATTCTTTATTTTCTAAATTGGAATGAGGCCCAATCAATCACCATATAATGTTAATTATATGGATTTTCATACAACACATGTATATAATAGCATTGAAAAATAATCAACCATCAACCAAAGTGCACTACACTGTATAAGCATCAAATATAGATATCTAACGCTTATAACAGCCTGTCAATCAATCGATCGACATATTTAATCAATCAGGATGAGTGAACTTCATATTTCATCCCAACACCCGTGTGGGGTTTCAAACAATCAAACACAGATTTTATTTGTGCAGTTGGGCGATGTGTAAAATTTATCGACCCAATCAATGTCCTTCAAATAGGTGTACATAAACAAACCGTCGGGTTTGTAAATGAATATTTATTTATTCATATTCACGTTAAAAATTACATTTTTAACGATAAAACATTTTATTCCAACATATGAATTTATATTCAGTTCATTCTTTAAATAAAATGATATTTTTATTTTTCTAACTTATTTTAGAAAATTTCGGCGGCATGACGGCACGATACTAGAAACGGGACGAGGCCTAGCCTTATCCCCGGTCTAGTGAAGGCCCACGCCATTCACACATCAATCAAATTAATTCATTTCACCACACAATTCAATTTCAATCAATAATCTAACTAATTTGCAATCAAACAAACAAGTCCATGGTCTGTGGACGATTGTGTCGGGTGCTACTAAGCACCGTCTGCATCCTAGTATATATATATAACTAGAAAAATAAATTGAAAGGTGAGAAATTCTCACCGAAAGCTATCCAATCATCTTGACTCTTCTTCGGTGTAAATCTTCTTCGTTCTCGCCTTCTTGTTACCTTCGTTGTCCGCTTTCACTACCTATGTAAAAATCGAATTTTTACTTCGCTATTCAATATATAAAAATCGAATTTTTATCTCGCTACTCAATATATAAAAATCGAATTTTTATCTATGTTATTTTATTCTTCAAAATCAATGCTTTTTTTATTTTTCAAAATCAACAATGATAATCATATTTTAAAAATCATGGTATTCACGAACAATGTTATCATAAACCCATGTTAACTTATACTTTAAATCTGAAAATGATTCAATGTTATTTATAAATTTTAAAACAATGCAGTTCATTTTCAAAAACATTCCTATTTATATTTTCAAATAAATTCCATTTATATTTTTAAAACAAATCCTATTTACATATTCACCACAATGCAAATTATATTTTAGAAAAAATGCGATGTATATATTTTAAAACTGCATTTTTTTCATTCACTCTCAAAACCCTTTTTTTTTATGCTAATACATATTTCTAAAAACTGAATTTTTTTATTTATTTTAAAACATTACTATTAATATTTTAAAAACATTGTTATGTATATAAAATAAAATTCAGATTTTTACTTACTAAATTAAAATAATTACATAATTTAAAAGATTACACTGTTTTCTTCCTGTATACTTCAGGCGATAGTTCAACCTCTTGCTCCCTTCTTCTTCCTTGAATCGCGCGCTACAGGGACCTTCGGAGTTCGATCAGACCTTGCCCCCTTCTTCGCCGCCGCGAGAGCTACGCGCGCCTCCCCTTCACCCCCAACTCGAACGCCCCTTTCTCCCCTGATTTGACGGCGAACGGCGCCGGTTTGGGGCCAGAGAACCCCCCAACCATCACGCCATTTTCCATCCCTCCCGTATAAATTCGAAGTACTCTCTTTCCTCTCTAATTTTGCAACTGAAATCACGCTTTAATTTGGCATAGATGGGGCGCGATTCAGGGGTTTAATTCGGAGAAATTTCGTTCGTTAAATCAATATGGCGGCTGTTGAGTGATAGCTAGGGTTTGGGCCCTCTTTTATAAACAAATTTATATTATTTAATTATATTTTATTCAAATATTTACTTGTCTATCTATTCGTACTCTAAATCACACCCAACACATGCCGCCCCTAGCTAATTACCCCCATTCCGGACACAATGGGATATGTCCCGTAACTCCATTCGGCTGTAACGCTCAGTTTTGCTTTAAATTAAAATATAAATCATTATATATTCAATTTAAACGTACCTTTTAATTTACTGGGGCCATATATAGCCCCTAAAAATTTCAGAAAAATATTTTCTAGCTTCGTATTGACGATACGGTCCTAACAAAACCAATTTCGTCAAATTCTGAGACCGTTTGAAAAATGGCCATTTTCCAGTCGATTAAAATCAACTGAAACTGGTCAAACGCGTTTTCCTTTGCCACGCTCACATATTGATTCGAAAAATTATGAAATTTGTAACCTAGCAATAATTTAACATCACGGACCCAACAAAACTGGTTTCGTCGAAATCCGAGGTCGTTTGCAAAATGTCCATTTTTAAGGGCCTGAATTCCATAGCGACTATTCAGAATTTTCAACTGGACATATCTTTTAATTCCCGCCATGTAATTTCGATTTTTCTGATTCGCTGGAAAGATATTACCAATTAGATCCTAATGTTTTTGGTTTCACTAAAATCCGGATTGTTTTGCACCCGGCACATTCAATTGAAGTTTGAAATCGAATTATCGAACTACCGCGCCATTTTCAATTCCTTTTATAATTATATATAATTATTTATATTCTAACGACGACGTATATAAATATATACGTCGAATTATATTCAAAATAAATTTCTCGTCGATTTTGTTTAAAATAATCTATTTTAAATATCAAAATTCGCTAAAATTGCCAAAATAAAAATTTTAAACTGGCCCAGATTTTCCGGGTTATTACAATCTCCCCCACTTAAAACTTTTCGTCCCCGAAAAGGAACAAAGTCGAAAGTGGTTTGATTAATTAACTCCACGCTCGATCTGGCTTCCATTCTCCAACTCTTTAGTTTCTGAGAATTTTCAAAATTTCAAAAATTTGGCTAACACCCTAAATTTTCGAAAAATTTCGCCATAACCTCCCCTGCACCGGGAGCATCGGGGAATTTCAAATAGCTTCCCCGGTCCTTCAGATCTCAAAAAGAAAAAGCCAAGCGGCTAGCCAATAGGCTCATAAAATCATCATCACCCAAACAAAACAGTAAATTATGTAGTAAACATGTACCTATTTGTCGGGCAAACAAATTTTATTCTCTCCTCTAGCCTCCTTGCTATGACCTGTTCAATGATATATATGTATATGCAAGCAGATGCGACCAATTTTCAATACAGTTCAATATTTGGTTCAATTAGGCTAAATGGTTCAAAATTATCAACCAAATAAACAAACAACGCAAACATCACTCAATTAGTTGATTAGCTTTTCAAATGCATAACTTTGATATATAGTCAAAAATCAGATTTTTGATGCCAAATCTCAACAATAGGCCCTATCTAATTTTGGTTCTCACACCAGTCAATAGGAAATATATAGAAATCTCACTTTCGTCACTCGAATATAAATACTGATAATGTGATCACAATTATCAGCATCATCCCCGGGCGACTAGAGTGTGATTCTATATCTATCCAGTATATTAAAATTTCGAATACACGCGGATCAGACGTATACGCAAAATCTATATATACTGGATTGTCCACATCTATATAAATAAATAATCAAATACGAATAATTGATTTAAATCTTCAAAACAAAATTTGTTTTCAATTTAAAAATATACTCTTCACACTCGTTCTAGGATTCTACTGATCCCATCTCTAACGAGTCATTCTCGTTGGATATTACTAATCCAATTTCTGATGAATTCTTTCGTACGGTTCTAATGTGTCTTGTTCTCTAAGCTTTGTAAACCAAAGCTCTGATACCAACTGTGACGGCAAGGAATTTCGCTCGGTCCGAACCAGTCGCTAAACCGATCCAGGACGTTCGAAACGCCCTATCGTTTGAGAACAGGACAAATCAGAACGCATATAAAAGAACATTTCATTGTATATTACAACAATGCATCAGATTACAAGAATATACAGAGTATAAATGAATATTACACAGAAATATCAGAGATTTAAATTACATTTAAATACATAGTAGCGGAAAATAATACAATACACAACTAGAAGAGATATACGGATACAAAGCTTTCCGGATATCATTCCAGCTGTAAACCAGGATCCTGTGAATATAAATCTGCAAAACCAAAACTACTAGCTGCCCGTGTCGAAAATAAGGGCACCCAGAGTTTAGGTTAAAACAATAAACCCCAGGTCAGTCATGGGACTGGTGTGAGAACTAAAACAGTTATTAATCTTTATTTTAAATCATTAGGTAAATCAAGGGACCACGCCGTATAACACGGAACGGGTTTCCTCCCAAGAATACCAGTGCATGAGACAAACAGCGCAATGCTAAATAAAGAAAAATGAAGCTGTTATAAGACCCAGGTCCTATCACACAATGCAACGCAAGCCGGGGGATAGGGTTTTCCCTTATAACAGCCAAAGAATGTTTGATACGTTTAAAACAAATCATTTGATACTATTATAAGTGCATAGTGTATAAAACAACTTCAAATCATAAGTATCAATCATAGGCGGCATGAATGGCCCATAACACTATGTCGCCATATATAAGTTTACAATCAAAACCGCAAATGTCGTATTGGAAGTTGGGTTATCATTTATGTTATGAACCGAGGCTAGGGGCAAGATCCTCACTGATTCGAGACTGCCTAGCCCGAGTCTCAGGAACAGCCGCAACTGCCCCATGGATCCTCAGGGCCGGTCCACCGATGTGGATTATTATACCTGAGCACTACGTTTCGCCGCCCTTTGGGGCGTAAGCGAGCCAACTAAATGACTCCATCGGTTCGAGAACGACCGATCAATCCGAGGCGCCTCGCAACAACAACAACAACATAAGTCAAACTCGTCAGGGCGTGTAAAACCACTGACGCCACTTTTAGCTAGGAGGAAACGTAGGCCCTCCCTGAGGTCCGTCTCCCGTTTTTGGTTCATACCGGGTGTGAAACTCGCGAAGTAAGCGTTACACAAAGCTACGCCACAAAGGCTGTGCTTCGATCATCACCACAAGACTTTGCTTTTCAACAGAAGCCTTGATCATTTGCCACTTAGGCATGCCACACAGGCAATTCACTCCATGCGATTGATATCCATCAATATATAACCCCTGAGCTCGTACGTCTCAGAGAAGGGCGTTAAGCAAGAGAATAAATTCTCCGCCGCCAAACAGATATATATTTAATAGAGATCAATCACACGGACTAAAATCCAATGTCAGATACACAGTCCATTTACAAGTCCGTTCTGGGTCCGAACGAAACCGGAGGCACCTAGTACCCCGCACATCCATCGATCTCCAAGTACGTCTGGACGATCACCAACTGTTTCCATCTTCTTGGGTGTACAGCCCAATCAAGATCATCAGTTATCACCCAAACGACGTGAAGACCTCCGGTCTTCGACCACCGTCTTCATCTTCGACTTATCGTCGTATCAGCTATTCAGAATGGGATAAACCCGGTCTTTCCGAATAACTCGCGTATATTTTATAAAAGTGCTACACAAACACAACATACGCCTCATTCCAATTCATCAGTCACTAACCGCAAATTAATCAAGAGAATAGTTCCCCAAATATTAACCCCGAAGGCCGAAACCAACATCAGATCAATATCCAGAAAACCATTCTGCTTGGCTAACCGACAGTTAGTTTCTAAATTTCACATTCATAGGGAAAGATTCCCATTAATTTTATCAAAGATAAATTCCTTGAATTTATTCTTTAATCTACTTTTGAATTTCGATTCAACTAGTCGGGATTTACGAAACTTACTGAAGTAATCATTTGTTTTAATTTCCCAATCCCAACCTATTCATCCCATGAAGTAAAACTGGTAATACTTCATACCTAACACCACGGTGTTATCGGTAAATTCAATTACCATTTCACGTTCAAATCTAATTAAAGATTTGACTATCGCCTGGAGCAAAACTGGTGATACTCCATTCTCGACCATTTCAATCTAATTAAAGATTCATTAAAACTCAACTTAGTTTTAATCGTTAACTGGGTTAAAGAATCCGTGTCATTTAAAAACACAGTTCACAATAAACCCAAAATCACCTTCATTAATTATCAGGTTAAAGAACGAGTGTTATTTAAAACACTGCCCACCATAAACCCAAAAATCAATATCAATTCCAATTAAATATTATTTAATTGGTACACTTCATTAAATCTAAATAAAAAGATTTAATCTTTTCTCAACTGGGTTCAAGAACAGTGTTAGTGAAGACACCATTCACGACAAACCCCAAATCACATTTGATATTCAATACAAGGCTCTGAATAGAAAATATATCGGCTTATATTCAATATCAATTTCTACGACTAACAAATGTCGTATTGGAAATAACGATATAAATATATATCTTTCAAATTTCCATAACAACACCTGTATAATCACGAATTCCAACATCGAAATATTCCGAAGACAATTTCGATTCAATTCCACTCCAATGCAATCATTGGATATTCTGGATATTTTCAAAACCATTTCAAATCCAATTTATTTATTTAAAAATAAATAGAATTATATTTCTAGTTCAAAACTAGTTCATTTCGATAAAAATCTATTTTTATCTTTTCAAATATGGAGTTTTTCATCCCAATTCTTTCTAAATCATTTCTTATGATTTTACAAAAATTATTACTATTTTTAATAATTTTATCAAGGCCCGTACAGTCGATTTCCATCAATGGCCATCGAACTGCACTTACAGCGACCTTTTTCGAATTTGATTTGGACATAATTCCAAATCCAACCGTTAGATCTCTAATTTCTAGTGTTCGTTAGAAAGATCTTTTCGATACGAACCCAACGGTTCCGGTTTTAGGAGAATCCGACGGTCGGATCTCCCGTAATGTCCGTTTGAAATAAAAGGTCGAAATTCGCGAACTGCCGCGGCGCGACGCGTTCTATTCAGGCCATTATATTATATATATATAATATATAATATATACTTCGTCGATTTCTATTTAAAACGAATTATATAAATAGTTTTAAAATCGTTTCAAAAGCAATTTCAACTTTCTTTTCAATTCAAATCAAAATTGAATTCTTCTTTATAAATTCGTTTTAAAATTCATTTCTATTCAATTCAAATTTCAATTCAATTTGAATTCATTTCAATTCACTTTCAATTCAATTTGAATTCGTTTTCAATTCAATTCATTTCGAAATCGTTTTCAATTCAATTCATTTCGAAATCGTTTTCAATTCAATTCATTTCGAAATCGTTTTCAATTCAATTCATTTCGAAATAGTTTTCAATTCAATTCATTTTGAAATCGTTTTCAATTCAATTCATTTCGAAATCGTTTTCAATTCAATTCATTTCGAAATCGTTTTCAATTTAATTCATTTCGAAATCGTTTTCAATTCAATTTATTTCGAAATCGTTTTCAATTCAATTCATTTCGAAATCGTTTTCAATTCAATTTATTTCGAAATCGTTTTCAATTCAATTTATTTCGAAATCGTTTTCAATTCAATTTATTTCGAAATCGATAAAATCGATATAAATATCGTTCACGTCAAAATGGCGTCAATCTAATCAACACGGCTTCATAAATTTCTATTTTCAAATATTCTATTTCAAATATTTCCTTTTTCAAAATAGTTATTATTATCAAAATATTTCGTTCAACACATGACCAATCTCAATGGATGAGTACTGTCAACACATGAACTTTTATTTTATATCGATAAAGATGTAAATTTTATTACTAAAATATTTCGTTCAACACATGACCAATCTCAATGGATGAGTACTGTCAACACATGAACTTTTATTTTATATCGATAAAGATGTAAATTTTATTACTAAAATATTTCGTTCAACACATGACCAATCTCAATGGATGAGTACTGTCAACACATGAACTTTTATTTTATTTTATTCTTTATTTTCTAAATTGGAATGAGGCCCAATCAATCACCATATAATGTTAATTATATGGATTTTCATACAACACATGTATATAATAGCATTGAAAAATAATCAACCATCAACCAAAGTGCACTACACTGTATAAGCATCAAATATAGATATCTAACGCTTATAACAGCCTGTCAATCAATCGATCGACATATTTAATCAATCAGGATGAGTGAACTTCATATTTCATCCCAACACCCGTGTGGGGTTTCAAACAATCAAACACAGATTTTATTTGTGCAGTTGGGCGATGTGTAAAATTTATCGACCCAATCAATGTCCTTCAAATAGGTGTACATAAACAAACCGTCGGGTTTGTAAATGAATATTTATTTATTCATATTCACGTTAAAAATTATATTTTTAACGATAAAACATTTTATTCCAACATATGAATTTATATTCAGTTCTTTCTTTAAATAAAATGATATTTTTATTTTTCTAACTTATTTTAGAAAATTTCGGCGGCATGACGGCACGATACTAGAAACGGGACGAGGCCTAGCCTTATCCCCGGTCTAGTGAAGGCCCACGCCATTCACACATCAATCAAATTAATTCATTTCACCACACAATTCAATTTCAATCAATAATCTAACTAATTTGCAATCAAACAAACAAGTCCATGGTCTGTGGACGATTGTGTCGGGTGCTACTAAGCACCGTCTGCATCCTAGTATATATATATAACTAGAAAAATAAATTGAAAGGTGAGAAATTCTCACCGAAAGCTATCCAATCATCTTGACTCTTCTTCGGTGTAAATCTTCTTCGTTCTCGCCTTCTTGTTACCTTCGTTGTCCGCTTTCACTACCTATGTAAAAATCGAATTTTTACTTCGCTATTCAATATATAAAAATCGAATTTTTATCTCGCTACTCAATATATAAAAATCGGATTTTTATCTATGTTATTTTATTCTTCAAAATCAATGCTTTTTTTTATTTTTCAAAATCAACAATGATAATCATATTTTAAAATCATGGTATTCACGAACAATGTTATCATAAACCCATGTTAACTTATACTTTAAATCTGAAAATGATTCAATGTTATTTATAAATTTTAAAACAATGCAGTTCATTTTCAAAAACATTCCTATTTATATTTTCAAATAAATTCCATTTATATTTTTAAAACAAATCCTATTTACATATTCACCACAATGCAAATTATATTTTAGAAAAAATGTGATGTATATATTTTAAAACTGCATTTTTTTCATTCACTCTCAAAACCCTTTTTTTTATGCTAATACATATTTCTAAAAACTGAATTTTTTTATTTATTTTAAAACATTACTATTAATATTTTAAAAACATTGTTATGTATATAAAATAAAATTCAGATTTTTACTTACTAAATTAAAATAATTACATAATTTAAAAGATTACACTGTTTTCTTCCTGTATACTTCAGGCGATAGTTCAACCTCTTGCTCCCTTCTTCTTCCTTGAATCGCGCGCTACAGGGACCTTCGGAGTTCGATCAGACCTTGCCCCCTTCTTCGCCGCCGCGAGAGCTACGCGCGCCTCCCCTTCACCCCCAACTCGAACGCCCCTTTCTCCCCTGATTTGACGGCGAACGGCGCCGGTTTGGGGCCAGAGAACCCCCCAACCATCACGCCATTTTCCATCCCTCCCGTATAAATTCGAAGTACTCTCTTTCCTCTCTAATTTTGCAACTGAAATCACGCTTTAATTTGGCATAGATGGGGCGCGATTCAGGGGTTTAATTCGGAGAAATTTCGTTCGTTAAATCAATATGGCGGCTGTTGAGTGATAGCTAGGGTTTGGGCCCTCTTTTATAAACAAATTTATATTATTTAATTATATTTTATTCAAATATTTACTTGTCTATCTATTCGTACTCTAAATCACACCCAACACATGCCGCCCCTAGCTAATTACCCCCATTCCGGACACAATGGGATATGTCCCGTAACTCCATTCGGCTATAACGCTCAGTTTTGCTTTAAATTAAAATATAAATCATTATATATTCAATTTAAACGTACCTTTTAATTTACTGGGGCCATATATAGCCCCTAAAAATTTCAGAAAAATATTTTCTAGCTTCGTATTGACGATACGGTCCTAACAAAACCAATTTCGTCAAATTCTGAGACCGTTTGAAAAATGGCCATTTTCCAGTCGATTAAAATCAACTGAAACTGGTCAAACGCGTTTTCCTTTGCCACGCTCACATATTGATTCGAAAAATTATGAAATTTGTAACCTAGCAATAATTTAACATCACGGACCCAACAAAACTGGTTTCGTCGAAATCCGAGGTCGTTTGCAAAATGTCCATTTTTAAGGGCCTGAATTCCATAGCGACTATTCAGAATTTTCAACTGGACATATCTTTTAATTCCCGCCATGTAATTTCGATTTTTCTGATTCGCTGGAAAGATATTACCAATTAGATCCTAATGTTTTTGGTTTCACTAAAATCCGGATTGTTTTGCACCCGGCACATTCAATTGAAGTTTGAAATCGAATTATCGAACTACCGCGCCATTTTCAATTCCTTTTATAATTATATATAATTATTTATATTCTAACGACGACGTATATAAATATATACGTCGAATTATATTCAAAATAAATTTCTCGTCGATTTTGTTTAAAATAATCTATTTTAAATATCAAAATTCGCTAAAATTGCTAAAATAAAAATTTTAAACTGGCCCAGATTTTCCGGGTTATTACAAAATTGTTTTGACACTATACATTTATAATAGTATTAAATGATTTGTTTTGACGTACCAAGCATGTTTGGCTATTATAAGGGAAAACCCTATCCTCCGGCTTGCGTTGCATTGTGTGATGGGACCTGGGTCTTATAATAGCTTCATTTTTCCAAAAAGCATTGCGCTGTTTTGTTATATGCACTAGTATTCTTGGGAGGAAACCCGTTCCGTGTCATACGGCGTGGTCCCTTGAATTACTATCTTTAAAGTAAAGTTTTAAATAACTGTTTTAGTTCTCACACCAGTCACATGACTGACCTGGAGTTTATTGTTTTAACCTAAACTCTGGGTGCCCCTATTTTCCGCACGGGCAGCTAGTAGTTTTGGGTTTGCAGATTTATATTCACTGGGTCCTGATTTACAGCTGGAACGATGCTTGGAAAGCTTTGTATCCGTGTATCACTTTCAGTTGTGTTTTGTATACTTTTCCGCTGCTTTGTAATTTATTGTAATCTCTGATATTTGTTGAATGTAATTTATTCGTTTATACTCTGTATATTCTTGTATCTGATGGAATTGTTGTAATAACAATGAAATGTTCTTCCGTCTGCGTTCTATTTTGTCTTGTCCTCAATGCCATCCGTGCTTTCCTTACCGGGGAAGTTCGGGTCGTGTCATCTTCACATTGTTTGGATGATTACTGATGTCTTGATTGGGCTGTCCACCTAAGACAAGGTAATAAGTGGTGATCTTCCAAACGTACTTGGAGATCGACCGGATATGCGAGGACCTCTCTCCTGTATTGGACATATGAGACGAGGAATAAGTTGTCTCCGGTTTGGTTTAGACCCAGAACGAACTTGTAAATGGATGTGTGTCTGACATCGAATTTCTTTCTGTGTGATTGGTAGCCTATTCAGAATATTCTTTCATTCAAATATTCCTATACTTTGGGAAAGGTTCCTATTAATTTTATCAAAGATAAATTCTTTAAATTTATTCTTTAATCTTCCTTTGGATATCAATTCAAACCAAAAACGCTTGGAGCAAAACTAGTGATACTCCATTCTTGATCATTTCTTGGATTTGATAAGTTTAGTTGTCAATTTCACCTTTTAATCTATTTAAAGATTCATTAAAACTCTAATTCAGTTTTAATTTCTAACTATCATTACTTAATGATTTTTCCAATTTAGGAAATAAATCATGTCTTTAACTGGGTTAAAGAACAAATGTCATTTAAAACACAGTTCATGATAAACCCAAAATCACATTCCATTAATTATGGAATTTTCACGGAAAAACAAACCAATATATAATCGATATCAATTTCCGTATCTGACTAAAATTATAAATGGAATAACGGCAGAGCCTTTTAAATTCTATATATATTATCAGTCTTCCTCCACAGAAGTTCATTTCGGTTATTATCAAATCGAATCCCATTCCATTCCAATTTATTTTATTAATCTGGAAAACTTTACTTTGGAAATTCCATTAAATCTTAGAATAAAGATTTATAAATTCCAAATCACATTTCACTAAAATCGGGTTAAAGAACGGATGTCGTTAAAACATAATTCACGATAAACCCGATTTACATTCCATTTAAATTCCAATTAAATGTTCATTAATTGGTAATTTTTCTTTAAATCTTAGTTAAAAGACTTATTATTTTCACATGGGTTTTTAGAACAGTGTTAATAAAGACACCATTCTGTTAGATCCAAAATTGGCTCCAACACCCAAGTTGTTCAATTATGCTGAAATTAATATTAGAAAATATGCTAGAAAAGCAGAAAAGACACAAAATTTATAGTGGTTCGGCATTAACGAGCCTACATCCACTTTATATCTATGATTATACTTGGAATTAGAGTATAATCGATGATTTATCCCTCAACCTCACTTTTACCATGTTGATTCACTCAATAATTTCGAGATAACTCTGAATAATAATAATAGAGGTGTAATAATGGTGGATTCAGAACTCAGAATTGCCAAAAAGATCCTAAAAAATGCCAAGTCTGGGGCTAATTATAGCTGATATTTGCAGACGGATCGCGGTCATACGTGGCACGAATCTCAAGAATCTAGGACTGGTTCGTAGCTTGTGGAAGAAATGGTCCATATGACAGTTACGTACAGGTGTCGCAAGATCCTGCTTTTTCGGATCGTGATAGACTTGGTCATAACCTTCACCATGTCTTCTGGGCTCGGATCAGGTCGTGCATGAGTAGACGGGTCGAGGTAAAAGAGACGGATCAGATCGCACAGGAGAGGACGGGTCGGACCGAGGTGATGGGGGCGATCGCGATCGTGGGGTCGTGGAAGCATCATCACGATCCGGGAAGAAAAATGGGATCACGATCAAGCTCTTAATGATCCAGGTGTGTGAAACTTTGTAGTTTTTATGAATATGAACCCTGGTGGCTTGGTCTAAAAGCTAGCCAACATTTTGCTTCCTCGAAGTATGTTTTATCAAGGATGGAACATGCTTTGAAATTACTGAACTATCTTTTCATGAAGTAACGTAAACAAAAGACCGTGTCTGATTGAAATGACGTACAGCTCCAAGAAGTCATGTCCCCTAATTAGTATAAATATCAGACTGGTACCCCGGTTATTTTTTACATTTGCTGAGGTCACTCTCGCCTTTTGGATTTCTGGAGTTTTTTCTATCAAACTGCTAGGTAAACTTTTTAAAACTTCACAAGTATTTCTGAATCTTCATTCTTGATGGTAGTTTATCAAGTCAGATCTCCAAGGCACCCCACGGTCCGTGGAATGAGACACTTGCTTTGGTTTGGTGATCGTTTGGGCTTTTTCACGAAACGGTGTGGGCTTTTCCACACGAGCCACTAGAGGGAGCGGCCCCTCTTTTTTTTGCGCTGGGCTTTGGTCCGTGGCCCATTGGTCTCCATGGTTCGAATAAGACAAGAAAACGAATACTAACAGTCATGGGTTTGTCTATATATAACTCGACCTTTCTTCCATCCTCTCTCCTTTTTCTTTCTTTTTGCAGCCGCCATCGATCCTTTCTTTCAAACCCTAACTCGCGATCCCTAGAAAATAACTTCCTCTCCCGATTTAAGTTAAAACGAAATAGGTAATCATGCTAACAAGGCTTTAATGCATTTTCACTTTCGTTTCTCCCTAATTTTCTATGATTTGAGAGGAGAGAATGGCAGAGTTTTGCGGTGTTCAAGGTTTTAGAGGCAACTGGTTAATGGGTTTAGACATTCAGGTTCATGGGAGGAGAGGAGAAAAGAAGAAGAAGTTGACCAGTTCGGCTCGTGGGCGAGGTTTGGATTCGTGGTGATGGCGAGGTGGTAGGAGAGGAGATGAAGATGGTGCTCAACGCAGTAACGGATCGGATCATGGAGAGGGCAGGACCATGGTTCACGAGAAAGGCAAATGAATGGAGTAGGGTTTGGACGATGGAGCGGGTCGTGGTAAGGAGTGGTTCACGAGAGAGAGGCGGATCGCGAGGGGTTAACGCGATCCGTTCCGGTTTCCACGATCCGATGCTCTTCGATGAGTTGGTGCTTCTGCCGTAAGTCCATACTTGCTTCACGATCCGAAGATGCACCGCGATCCGGGCCCTAGCTCACGATCCAACGCGATGAACGATTCGATATATTTGTTAAATAAGTAATGCAATTTAATCCTGATACCCAAATGGACAATTAGGTTAGAGCCTTCGAGTCTTTTGAACTGAACACCAGCATAACTTGGCAGCGGACAACAACTGATATCCCGATTACTTTGTTAACTTTATGCTTTTCTTTAATATATACACAGGCACACACTTGCACCCGCACACACGGGGAATAGTTAACTGTGTTCTAACTTTTATTCGCCAACACAGCTATGTCTGATAGACGCTCTTCTAAAGGGTCTGAAACAGAGGGGGACCCGGAGATGTCGGAACACCATAATCCCGAGGTTCCTCCAGTTAATCCAGAGGGTGAGGATTTTGAATCCGAATATGAGGCAGAGACAGAATTAAATTCATCTGAGAGTACCTCGCTAGAGGAGGAGTCCGAAGTGGATGACCGAGCTCTCGATGAGATCCCTGGTATTCCAGAAATTGAGAAATTCACTGACTCTTTAGCTTCCAAACTAGACGATATAAAACTTAAGAAAATTTTCTTGAAACACGGGATCCCCTAGGACGATGTGAAAACACCCGAAAACGGAGATAGACCTCATCTTGCTTCAGAAGGGTACATGGCAGTCAGCCGACTTATGTGCTGGGTAGGCGCTATTCCTCTGTTTCCTCCAATCGTCATTAAAACCTTAAGACAATTGCGTGTTGCCCCTATGCAGCTTCATCCCAATGCTTACGCAGCCTTGTACACTCTATATGTTGCGTATGCAGAGATCCTGCAAACTGAGCTTACCTTTAAAGACTTGAAATTCTACTATCTTTTCAAGCACCGTTCCACAACAACTCCAAATTTCTCTTTCTTTGAATCAGTAGCCAACAGGAAGGTTCTGTCTGATGGTTACAGCAACATAGAGGATCCCAAAGATGATTGGTTTTACATAAAACACCAGGCTGGGTGTGCGAGGAGGTGGCTCAAGTCTAGTAAGTTTCGAGCCTCCAGATGCATGACTTAATTACATAATCGAAGGACTAACATGTTTCTTTTTCTCTTGTGCAGATCACACATTCCCCAAGACAGAAGGCTTAGTGTATAACGATCGATTATCCCGTCTTCTTAAAAGCAAGTCTGACTTCTTGAAAATCAAGAAATGTATTACCGACGAAAACCTTCACAAGCACCATCTTTTGGACATAAGATTTGGACTTGGCACGGGCGGCAAACCTTACAAGTATGTGCCCCCGGCTGAAGGAGAAGGAACTTCTCAAGTTGTAAAGACAACCATTCTTCACAAGAGTCCTTCGCCGATGACTAATCAGGATGACGAGGATTTAAACGTGTATAATGGAGATGAGGGACGAGCTGATGAATCAAAGGAGGTTCCAACCTCCGAGGGGCAGTCTCCCTTAAGAACTTCATCGCCAGTTGAGTCTGTCGCCCATGATGAATTAACGGAGGAACAGATTCTCAGGGAATTGTATAAAATTCCTTTGCCAGATGATATCTATACTCAAGAAGATTTCGGTGGGGAACCAATTTTTCTCATCTCCGAAGAGACGGGTGTCCCAGTTGGAGAAACAGAAGTCACCCAAACGAGCCTAAATTCGGGCCCTGGTCCGTTTTAAAAAAAAGGGATTTCACGGGATGCACAAAACACATGCACCATTTATCGTAACACTCTTTTGCTACTGTGGTTCATAGTTCTAATACGTACTTGTTTCCTTTGCAGGGAAAATGTCTCGCAAATTGTCTTATTCTTATCGTTCCCTTCGCAAGGGAACACCAAGCCTCCTTCCAGATCCTGAGCACACTCGTAGCGATAGTCGGGGAAGGGATAGTCGTCGGCCCCGGGATTCTCATCAATCTTATTCTGCACGACCTCGATCTCCACCGAAGCAAAGTTATGGAAAGCCACATAGTCATCCATTGCCCCCAGCTGGGGGAAAGCAACTCCCTAGAGATTTAACCCCTCCAAAAAGCACTCCTTCTCACGTCCAATCTTCTAAAAAACAACCCGAGCCAGAGGACAAAGACAAAGATGAGGGCAGGATTATAGAGAAGGGGAAGACAGTTCCTACTTCCTCTAGTGAGCGTGGCTTGGATACTACTGCTGCAAGGGATGTTGCCCCCAGTTCTGATATTATGGCCAGGTTAGAGCGCTTACGAAAACAGTTTCCTGATATTTACTTTGAGAGGATGGTGTTCGTCCCAGATCTTGAACCGGTCCCTGAGGATTGGGACACAGAGGTGATAGGGTATGTATGTCATGTGGCTAAACAATACGGGGTAATGAAGAAGCATGCTGCTACACTCTCTACTATCATCCTCCAGATGGAGACGAATGCGGCCAGGCCAGAGTAAAGATTGATAATGATGCTAGGGCTAGGTGCAAAATGGAAAAAGAACTAAAGGATGCACAGGCCCAACTGGCTTTAGCTCGGCGAGATGCAGAGAACTACAGGTCCAAGTTGGAGAGTGCTAGGGAGCATTTTTGCAACGAGCTCGACTTAAATAGCCAGGAGCGGGTGGCCCTGAAGAAGGAAGTAGAGGATCTCAGGGCGGTTAACACTGAATTGAAGACAGTACATGATCACTTTTCTGCTAAGAAAGAGGCTTGGGAGAAAGAGAGGGGGAGCTTAAAAGATGACCTTGCCCATGCCAAGAAGGAGAAGGAGGTTCTAAATGATCAACTCGCTCAAGCTGAGGAGCGTGCAGCTCTCGCCAAAAGCAATGCCAATAGCGCTCTTGAGTCAGCAGCTGCTGCGGCCGATAAGCTTGCCTAAAGAGAGAAAGATATAGATAGTTTTGAGGAATTGTTGTTCGATTTCTTTGGTCAAGTTATCAAGCATCGAGACATCTCTTGGATTCCAGACTACCATGTTACCTTGGCCAATGTATGGGACACAATTGTCGAGGGTGAGAAGCGACGACTGGGAGTCGACGAGATTGACGAACACCAGCTGATGCAAACCTTTCTCAGAGGTGAAGAGCCTAAGGCTTTGGAGAAATGTAGATGCCTTATCCACGAGGAAATGGAGAGGGAGAAGAGCAGGCTCAAGGTCAAGGATAAGGTTGGCGAGAGCTTGAGCTCGGTGGTAGAGCCCAAAACCTCTGAAGTTGAGGGATATAACCCCGATGATCCATTGATCCCCTTAGCAACTACTCCTCCGATTGTCGGGACAACCAGTGCAAATCTGGGAGATGAGTCGGCCGAAGGTATCTCCATATTTTCTCCATAGTTCATTAAAGCAATCGTAACTTGTCGTCGTCTCATGGGACAGACAACTGACATGGCCACATCTCCTCCCGATTCACTAACCTTTGCTTCTAATGGTGTAGGTACCAAAGTGGTCGAAAAGGGTGCAGAGGATAAGGCAGAGGCTGAGAAGGTTGAGGTTCCCCCGGGTTCTGGTATCGAAGCTTCCGAGGTCTCAAAGAAAACCGGGGGCTCAACAAGTGATAGAGTTACAGTGGCACCCGTGGAGTCTGACACTGGCGCTCCTGCAGACGCCGAGATCATTGCTACTCTACATGACACAGACGGCGGTCATGGAGATGAGGAAGAAGAGGTAGAAATCATTGACGAGCCCAAGGGTGAAGATAGCGAAACCTTGGCCAACATATAAGCTAGGAAGGAGAAGCAGTTGGCTCTTAAGAGGGAGGAACAGAATCCTGTGTTCGTGACCCCTATTTCTGAAATCGACCCTAAGACTGGGTTGGTTATAAGATTCTCTTCTAGATCGATAACTTCACAGCTTGCCTCCGAACCTTCCAGTCCTCCTCCGAATTCTCTTGTCGACAAGAGGAAGAGGAAGAAAAGTGACCGCTCGGGTACTGATAAAGAGGAGTTGGAGAAACAAAAGAAGGACAAGAAATCAAAGCCATCTCCCAAGCGCAAATAGAATGCAACTATTGGCTCATGTTTTAGTTTTAAGATTTCCTTTGGCCAAAAGATGTAGTTGTGAGATTGGCCCTCACTTTTTGTTTAGTTTCTCATTTTTTGTAAATTTGTTTCCAGTAAATAAGGACCTACTTCTTTTGCATCATTGTGTTCCTGCAAATTCATCATGTTAGCAAAGTTTAAATAATCGTAACTGAAACTTTCATAGTTAAATATTAAAGTTATAAGTAACGATTATTAATCATAATGAAAATAATCATCGGGAAATACACGTCCTAAGTAAACGTGTAGTGATGCACGTATATATTCCTAATTAATCGTCATTATAGTGCCTGGCCAGGGCTTATTGGCGATCAATTAGGATTATATTCGTACTATCCCGATCTTTCAATGGGGTAGTGATTCTTGTGGCGCTAAGTCTCTAGCACTTTTATACTCTCCCGATCCTTCAGCGGGTTAGAGTTTGTGTGGCACTAAGTCTCTAGCGCTTTTGTACTCTCCCGATCCTTAAGCGTGTTAGAGTTTGTGTGGCACTAAGTCTCTAGCGCCTTTATACTCTCCCGATCCTTCAGCGGGTTAGAGTTCGAGCTCGATTTTTGGTCTGCTCACCGATCCTTCAGTAGGGCAGAAGTTCTGGGGGCGCTAAGTCTCTAGCGCCTTTATACTCTCCTGATCCTTCAGCAGGTTAGAGTGTTGTCAAGGCGGCTTTATCATGGTGCACCTTCACGCTTTGGGGACATTATCTTCGCGTCCTTTATACTCTCTCCCTGATCTTGGGAGTTAGAGTGCAAGCTGTAGTGCGATTTACCTCGCTGCACCTTTTGGAGCTTTAATTATCGTGAACTTTTCGATCTGCTGGACGACATTTTGAATTAGTTGTTTTGAGATTACTGCATAAATTTAAAACAATTCTCGAAATGGTAACAATATATATATTGATCAAGATAAAAGAGTAGATAAGAAATGTTGTAGTAAGGGTAAATGACACACAGTATTTTTATAGTGGTTCGGTCGAATCATGACCTACGTCCACTTTATAATCTTTTGTTCAAATAACCAAACTGTTCTAGGCAAGTCGAGCCTTTTTACATGGTTCTAGAAACAAAACAGTAAAACTGACACTTTTATGTTAGGTAAAGCCGCAAATGCTGGGCATTCCACACTCTGGGGATTTCATCTCCATCTACGGTCGCTAGCTTAAAGGTTCCATTATCAAGCCTTCGTAAAATGGAGTACGGTCCTTCCCATTTCAGGCCCATATGTATCGGGGGCGGAAAGACACGCTTCAGAACCAAGTCTCCTGGTTCGAATGTCCGAGCTCAGACTCTTCTGTTGTAGTACCGAACTATTTGTTGTTTGTGCCTCAAGGCACGTAAGTCGGCTTCGTCCCTTTTTTCCTCAACCATGTCCAGGGATTCAAGGAGCAACTCATTGTTGGTCATCGGGTCGTAATAAATGGTACGATGGGATGGTACTTCAAAATCGACCGGAATAACTGCTTCAGCTCCAAAAGCAAGGGTAAACGGGGTGTGACCCGTCGTCGACTTGTACGTTGTTCTGTAGGCCCATAGTGCCAGGGGAAATTCATCGACCCACATAGCTTTGGCCCTCTTCAATCTTTTCTTTAGAATGGATTTGATCACCTTGTTTGCCGCTTCAACCTGTCCGTTCGATTGCGGATGTGCCACAGAGGTGTATCTTTTCTCGATGTGATACTTCCGACAGAAATCTTGAAACTCCGTGCTGTTGAATTAGGTCCCATTATCGGTTATGATGACTTTTGGAATCCTAAATCGACAGATAATGTTCTTAACGACAAAGGTGATCACTCGTTTGGTTGTGATTGTGGTCAAAGGCTCTACTTCTACCCATTTAGTAAAATAGTCCACGGCCACAATAGCGAACTTTGCTCCGCCCTTTGCTGTGGGGAGGCTCCCAATAATGTCAATTCCCCACATAGCAAAAGGCCACGGGCTTGTCATTGTCTTCAACTGGTTAGGTGGCGCCCTAGGGATTTTGGAGAACTTCTAGCAAGCATCACAACGTCGTGCATACTTGGCTACATCCTTGTTTATAGTGGGCCAGAAATAGCCGTATCACAATATCTTCTTTGCCAATGTTTACCCTCCAGTGTGGTCGCCACACTCACCTTCATGGTCTTCCTTCAGCACACGCTTGATGTCATCATGGGCAATGCACTGAAGGAGAGGCATCGAGAAACCTTGTCTGTACAGGACTTCGCCTTGCAACACATATCGGGAAGCCTTCCGTATAACTGCACGCCTCTCACTTTTCTTAGTTGGGAGCGTTCCATTCATCAGGAAATTCTTTAGGGGGGTCATCCATGACCCCTTTTAGGTTCAATCTCCAGTACCGGATCAACTTCCATCTGATCCACACTGGGTAACTGTAATACTTCAATCGGGGCTAGCTCCGTATGTTCTGGATTATCGGAACTAGCCATCTTCGCTAACTTGTCCGCTCTTTGATTCTCCGCTCGAGGACTATGGTGATCAAAACCATCCAGCAACGTCCTTACTTTTTCTAGATATGATATCAACCTTGGACTCTTAGCCTGAAACTTTTCATTAACTTGGTTCACGACCAAATTGGAGTCACAAAAGATGTCTAGCTTTGTTATCCCTAGTTCCTTTGCAAACTTCAACCCGGCAATTAAAGCTTCATACTCGGAATCATTATTGGTTGCGTGGAACTCCAATCTAAGAGCGTAATATATTAGCCGTTTCTCTGGAGTTTCAAGTACCACTCTGGCACCTGATCGTCCGTCATTTTTAGCTCCATCAGTATATAGTTTCCAGGAATTAGGGTCAAGGAGTAGCTTTGGTGGATCATATTCCTCAGTTACCGCATCATCTTCTGGGATGGTCAATTCCGCTATAAAGTCTGCAAGTGTTTTCCCTCTTATCGACCTCCGGGGTTGGAAGTTCAGGTCGAATTGACTCAGCTCAATGTTCCACTTGAGCAATCTTCCCGATGCTTCTGGCCTTTGTAGGACTTGTTTAAGCGGGTGATTAATATAAATAGTGATGGGATGAGCTTGGAAGTAGTGATGAAGCTTCCTAGATGCGATCAACAAACTGTACGCGAGCTTTTCTATCTTTGGATAATTTCGTTCTGCGGCTGCCAATTTCTTGCTCACATAGTACACTGGTCTTTGCACCTTATCCTCTTCTCTTACCAAAACCGAACTGATTGCGTGGGATGACACTGGCAAATACATGAATAAATCCTTGTGATCTACAGGCTTAGACAGTATCGGGGTTCTCTCCAGATGATTCAACAGATTTTGGAAAGCTTCTATACAATCAGGAGTTCATTTAAAGTTGCGCTTGCCTCGCTTTATTAGTTCGAAAAACGGGATGCATTTATCTGTAGCTTTTGAGATAAATCTGCTGAGCGCTGCCACTTTTCCAGCAAGGCTTTGCACATCTTTAATCTGCTTTGGTTCTTGGATATTTCAGATTGCTGTAATTTGGTCTGGATTAATCTCAATTCCGCGCGAGCTTACAATGAACCCCAGGAAATTTCCAGATGCTACCCCAAACGAGCGTTTCAAAGGATTCAATTTCATCCCATATTTTTGGAGAATTCGAAACATCTTTGCCAAATCGTTGGTATGATTAGACGACTCTCTGGACTTTACCAACATATCGTCGACATATACCTCCATCGTTTTCCCAATCTGATTGTAGAACATCCTATTCACCGACCGCTGATATGTAGCGCCGGCATTTTTCAGACCGAAAGGCATCACCACATAGCAGTATAATCCCAAATCTGTAATGAAGCTAGTATGATCTTGGTCTGGGACATGCATGGGGATCTGATTATACCCCGAATAGGCATCCATAAAAGAAAGGAGTTCATGACCTGCAGTTGAATCTTCTAATTGATCGATTCTAGGCAATGGGAAGCCATCCTTCGGACAAGCCTTATTTAGATCAGAGAAATCGATGCACGTTCGCCACTTTCCATTGGCCTTTTTTTACCAAAACTGGGTTTGAAATCCAGTCAGGGTACGTCGAATCTTTAATAAATCCATTACTCATCAGTTTTTCGACTTCTTCTTTCAATGCGGCAGACCTTTCTGGACCCAGCATTCGCCTTTTCTTCTTGACAGGAGGATGTTTCGGGTTGATGCATAGCGAATGACTCATAATCGAGGGAGATATCCGACACATGTCCACATGGGTCCAGGCAAATACATCCAAGTTAGTTTTCAGAAAATTTGTTAATTCCTTGGCTCGAACGGGATCCAACTGGGATCCAATCTTCAGGACCTTCTCTGGGTCACTATCAACGATTGGTACAATCACAATTGCTTCATTGGGAGTCGCCATTCTTCCTCCAGGCTCTTCATCCTCTCTAGGATCTATGTCCTCGGGCAACCCTCTGGGCGACCCTCCCAAAGGCACTTCCTTTAGTTGCTATGACGATTCCTCCCTTAGAGGGAAGGAACAACATTTCGCCTCTATATCTCTTCCTTTGCGGAGCAATTTTAACTCTGCAATGTAGCATGCTCGTGCAACAACTTGATCTCCTCTCACAACACCCACACCGGAGTCCGTTGGGAATTTCAACAATAAGCACCAGGGTGCAATACAGACCCTGAATTTAGCTAGGGCTTGTCGGCCTAAGAAGGCATTGTATGGCGATTCAATATCCAGGACCATGAAGGGGAGGATCCTCACTCTCTGGTGTTCTCCTTCCCCAAGGGTTTCCACGTATCCTATTGGAGCGGTCAAGGCCCCATTAAATCCACGTATCCAACCTTCACATGGCTTCAAATCCTTCAGCTCGAGTTTCATTTGGTCGAACGTTTTCTTGAACAAAATGTTGACGGAACTCCCGTTATCTACCAAGACTTTATGAACTATGGCTGGGCCGATGGTGACGGTGATCACCAACGGATCTTCAGTTGGGGAGTGTACTCCAATACTCTCTCGCTCGCGAAATATGACGTCATCGGACATCGTCCTTTGTTGCTTAATCGGAGTGCTGTCCTCGGGGTTACTACACTCTCCCACATCGAAATGCTGTTTAGCTGCATTTATGTATTGATCCATAGTTTTGAAACTGTGCCCTGCTAGGTGGAGCCCACCAATTATGGTATTGATAACGATATTTTTCCCTTTTTGCTGAGCCGTCGGTTTGGCAGTAGGTTGGCTTTGGTTCAGGGCTTGTACGTCTTGCCCCCTGTCCCTAGGAGTCACCTTATACTCATCAATCTTCCCTTCTTGGAGCATCCTTTCAACCACGTCTCTCAAGTGATGACATTCGTTTGTGGAATGACCGTGAATCTGATGAAAAAGACAGAATTTCCCAGTTTTGCGCTCTATCTCTGTAGAATCTCTCGGAGGAGGCCTTTTGTACTGGAGGACATTATATGTATCCAGGAAGATGTTCTCCAACGTGTCATTTAACGGTGTGAAGTTCTCAAACGGTCTGGGCCGGGATCTCCTCTGAGAGTCATTTCCTCGATTTCTTTTCCTATTACTGTTATTATTATTCCCTGATTGACGACCGCTGCCTTGATTCTTGTTCCCAACGTTAACTTCAACTTTTCCTGAGCTATCTTCCGTTTGCTTGATGGCCACGTTGCTTTGGATATCCTCCCTATCAGTAGCCTTTCTTTTTCGATTAGCGTATATCTCCTCCCGACGTAGGCAAACATTGGCTTTTGCATAAAATATTTCTCTGGTCGGGGGTGGTTTGCCAGCCATATATCTTCCAAACTCGGTATCTTTATCGATGCCATCGATCAAGGCCATCAACACAGTTTGCTCATGCGGATCTTTGACTTCTGTGACAACCAAATTAAAACGATCCAAATACGACCTTAGGCTTTCGTCCGGTCGTTGTTTAATAAGGGATAGCTCGATCACATTCTTAGACTTCTAGGCATGAAAACGGAATTGGTTCACGAATTTCTCACTCAATTCCCTGAAGCTGGATATTGACCGTGCTGGCAGGCGGGTAAACCACAATAATGCCACATCTTCCAAGAATATAGGGAACACTTTACATTTGACCGCGTTTGTAGCTGCAGCGGCATTCGTTGACCAGGATTATCGCATTAAATGCTAGATAGGGTCAGTCCTACCCATATAGCGATTCATCGTTGGCATATTGAAGCGCCTTGGGAATGTAACATCCAGTATGTCGTCAGTAAAGGCACGTGACTACGATCTATACCCCAATCTTCATTCCTCTGTCCACGACTATCTACCATGACTTGCCTAATCATTGCTTCAACCTTTGCATGGGTCAGGGTAGATTCGGGGTCAGCACTTCTTGCCTGACATCCTCCTCCAGCATTTCTTTGACGCACTGCTACAAAATCTGGGCCCTGAGCAGAACTCCCTTGCCCTCTGTTGCCGCGGTCGATCACGCGACGGGCGGGAGGCATGCCCTTCCTCGGTGGTAGAACAGTCTCATTCAAATTCCGGTTACTAGTTCCCTGATTAAATGCCTCTTCTTCACGAGACAGAAGTGACCCAAATCGAAGCTGTTCTATATTCTCGGGCCTTTCTAACGGGGGCCATCGTCGGTTCCTTCGGGGCTCTTCAGACGATGACGTATGTTCCGGAGAGAAAGGGTGAGCTGCTGGTGGTGAAACCTGCCTTTGAATATCGTCAATTCTTCTACCTAAGGCAGTAATATTTTGACCCAGCAGCGAACTCTCCTGCCTTTGTGCGGCCAGTTCATTGGTTTGCCTGTCCAATGCTACAAGTATTCGAGTCAAATGTCCTTCAGTAACTGGGGCAGAAGGGTCGAATTGATCATCAACATTCTCTCTTATACGTAAAGAACTTGGGCCAGGTCAAGCAGATGTACCGGCACGAGAAGAACGAGCCATAACCTCCTTTCCGGGTCGGGTTGTGGTCTGATTATCGTTTCGGATCGCGGTACCCTTGTGTCGATGGCTCGTGGTGGCTCCTTGAGATCGTATCGCGGGGGCATTATATGAGAGGATGGTGGTGTTGTCCTGGAATCGAGTCGTGACACCTTAAGAGACCCGGATCGTGGCGCCCCCTTCAGGTCGGGTCGTGGTACCCTCTTCGGCCCGGATCGCCCCCTCATCATCGCGATTCGAAAGCTCCTTATCGACCTGCTCGTGCGCACCTTCCTCGATTGCATCATTCGTAGCTTCGTTCGCTTGCGAAGCTCGTAATTCCTTAGACTTCTTTCCAGCCATGATAGCTGGGTATCGCTGAAATCTTCAAAAGTTGAAACTTTCTGAGTTTTGGACTGTCTTCTTCGGACTTGAATATCCAAACAATAGAGCAACAATCCAATGTACTGAGACTTCGGTTCTCAGTGAAAGCAGATTCAAAATTGGCACCAACACCCAAGTTGTTTAATTATACAGAAATTAATATCAGAAAAAATGCTAGAAAAGCAGAAAAGACATAAGATTTATAGTGGTTCGGTGTTAATGAGCCTACGTCCACTATATATCTATGATTATACTTGGAATCAGAGTAATATCGATGATTTATCCCTCAACCTCACTTTTACAATGTTGATTCACTCAATAATTTCGAGACAACTTCGAATAATAATAATAATAGAGGTGTAATAATGGTGGATTCAGAACTCAGAATTGCCAAAAAGATCCTGAAAAACGCCAAGTCTGGGGCTATTTATAGCTGATATTTGCAGATGGATCGCGGTCATATGTGGCACGAATCTCGAGAATCTAGGACTGGTTCGTAGCTTGAGGAAGAAATGGTCCATATGACAGTTACGTATAGGTGTCGCAAGATCCTGCTTTCTCGGATCGTGATAGACTTGGTCATAACCTTCACCATGTCTTCTGGGCTCGGATCGGGTCGTGCATGAGTAGACCGGTCGAGATAAAAGAGATGGATCGGATCGCACAGGAGAGGACGGTTCAGACCGAGGTGATGGGGGCGATCGCGATCGTGGGGTCGTGGAAGCATCATCACGATCCGGGAAGAAAAAGGGGATCACGATCAAGCTCTTAATGATCCAGGTGTGTGAAACTCTGTAGTTTTTATGAATATGAACCCTGGTGGCTTGGTCTAAAAGCCAGCCAACACATTCCATCAGTCTCTAACTGTAAATTAGTAAGAGAACAATTCCCTAAGTATTAATCCCAAAGGCCGAAGCCAACATCAGATCAATACCCAGGAAACCATTCAACTTAGCTAACCTCCAGTTAGTTTCTAATTTCCTTAACTCCATTGGGTTTAAAAAACAGTGTTAGTGAAGACACCATTAACGACAAACCCAAAATCCCATTTGACATTAAATATAAGGCCCTGAAAAGAAAATATATCGGCTTATATTCAATATCAAATTCCGAACTCAACAAACATCGTATTAGAATAACGATATATATATATATATATATCTTCCAAATTCCTTCACAATGCCCGTATAATCACGGAATCCAATATTGAAATATTCCGAACATACACACGCATCATTTCAATTCATTAGCCACTAACTGTCAATCAGTAAGAGAGCGATTTCCCAAATATTAACCCCGAAGGCCGAAACCAACATCAGATCAATACCCAAGAAACCATTCGACTTAGCCAACCTTCAGTTAATTTCTAAATTTCACATCCATATCGTTTATAATATTTTATAACGATTTATCGCTATTTTTATTTATTTTAAAATAGCCAATTTATTCAAAACGACGCTTTTGGCCATAACGCGGCCGTGGCGCTATTTTTCTCCAGATTTGATTTACACATATCTGAAAATCTAACCGTTGGATCTTCACAAAATTTACATCATTAGAAAGATCTTTTCAAAACGAATCCAACGGTTCCAGTTTCGGGAAAATCCGACGGTCAGATCTCCCGGTATAATTGTTTGAAGTTTCGATTTCAAAATACGAATTGCAGCGTCGTTATTCAACTAAATATATATATATATATATATATATATAATCGATTCTGGCGCTGTTTTACTTCAGATTTGAATTAAACATTCCAGACAATCCAACCGTTGGATTTTTACAAAGTTGGTGCCATTGGAAAGATTTTTCCAAAGCGAACCCAACGGTTGCGGTTTCGGGAAAATCCGATGGCCGGATCTCCCGCACTAATCGTTTGAAATCACGGTTTCAAAATACGAACTGCAGCTTCGTTATTCGATATATTTTAATTCTATTTATATATATATATATCGATTCTTCGATTTCAAAGCTATATTCTTTTCATACATTTGATAAAAATGATATTTTTATCTAACTGTCTTCTATTTCAACACTTCACTATATTTAACAATTCCTGTATATAATAAAAATGTGATTTTTATTGTAAAACAATTCATTTCAAAACACTATTATTTTATATAGTTCATATAGGTAATAAAAATAGGATTTTTATTATAAAACAATTTCTTTCAAAACAAGATTATTTTTTATAGTTCATATAGATGATAAAAATGTGATTTTTATTATAAAACAATTTATTTCAAAATATGAATACCGTTCAACACATGAATTTCAATTCAACGAATGAATATCGATTCAACACATGAAGGTTTTCTATAGTTTTTATATATATATATAGATTAAAAGGTGATTTTTATATTTAAAACACGAATACCATTCAACAAATGAATTCTATTCAACGAATGAATATCAATTCAACACATGAAGGTTTTCTATAGTTTGTATATATAGATAAAAATGTGATTTTTATATTTAAAACACGAATACCATTCAACACATGAATTTCAATTCAACGGATGAATATCGATTCAACACATGAAGGTTTTCTATAGTTTATATATGTAGATAAAAAATGTGATTTTTATATTTAAAACACGAATACCATTCAACACATGAATTTCTATCCAACGAATGAATATCGACTCAACACATGAAGGTTTTCTATTCAACGAATAAATATAGTTTCAACAAATGAAAATAATTCAAACACATGAATATTATTCAAAATTTCGGCAGCATAACGACAGGGTAGTTAAAACCGGGACCGTCCCTAGTACGGCTCCTCGCTCTACCTTAAAACCTCGCGGTTTTTGACAATGGGGAATCATGCATCTAGTTCGCATGCAAGCGGCATGTATATTTATTTTATTTCCACAAACTAATCCTATGTGGTTTCAAACAATTATTTCTCAATCACAAACGGGTATTTTTCAACCACAATCAATCAATATCAACCACAAACAATTCCAATCAACCATTCTCTATCAATCCATTTTCACACCAATCACAACCAATAAATATCGTCCATGGTTTGTGGACGTGGGGCGTATATATTTATATATATATATATATAGCATTTTACTTCTATTTCAACACATATATAATTTTTACAATGCATATATAACTTATATATCGAACGTACAACTTATACAACACTTATACAAGAGGTGTACAACGCTTATATAACTCATACATCGACTATATAATTTATACATCGTCGTTTTCCATATCGTTTATAAATTAGAAATCTCACATTGGGTTCCACTCCACCAAAAATAGCAGAAGGCTCAGAAAAATATGCGGTCTCTTCTAGAATGTAGAAGACGTCCACACGGTCACGATGTTTCCTGTTTCATCGAATTTCGTCAAGAAACGAAAAAGATATGATTTTTACAGTGAAATCAAAAACGGTAGTGCTTTTAACTGCTATAATATAGTTTTTTTAAAATACCCGTACCTCTCTAAAAATCTTCAAAACTAGGTCGCGATTTTTTTTCGAATCCGTGCAGCTAGGGGCCGATCGGCCTTTACCACGCTGTCGAGCCTCGAGAGGTGCCCCTGCGCCTGAAGTGGGGTCCACTTCGGTGGTATGACGTGGCCACGGCGGCGGTTTAAACCCCGCGACTTTGAAGATGCAATTCTCCTTCAATCCTCAACGAAAATTCAAACAACTAGTATGGATTTGAAGAGTGGAGAGAGCTCTTTAAAAAGTTCAACTGGAGCTCCTGATTTTATTGCGTGGAGGAGGAGAAAAAGAGGAGAGAAGATACGAGCTGCTGCCTCCGTATAACGCGAGGGGGATATCGGGTTTTCTCAGATCCGAGGAGAGAGAGAATTGTGAGGTGGACCAATGATTTTTTTTTATTTATAAATTTTAAAATCCGAAAATACCCCTTGCCACACACGAACACCAATCCAAACCCAACGACTGTCGTCCCTAGCATTTTACCCCCATTCCGAACACAATGGGATATGTATCGAAGGCCCATTCGACTGTTTCAGTCAGTTTCCGTTCAAATTAAAATATATAACATTCAATATTCGATTTGAACGTACATTTCAATTTGCTAGGGCCACAAACTAATTTGAAAAATTCCAGAAAAATAAATCTGGCTATGTTTTGACGATGCGGTCCCAACAAAACTAGTTTCGTCGAATTCTGACACTGTTTGCAAAAAGGCCCATTTCTAGTCGATCCAATTTAACTATAATTGACCAAAACACGTTTTCCTTTGCCACGCTCACATACTAGCTTCAAAAATTATGAAATTTGAAACCTAGCAATAACTTCTCATCCCAGATCCAACAAAAGTGGTTTCGTCGAATTCCGAGGTCGTTTGCAAAATGGCCAATTTCACGGGCTATATAAATTCCATAGCGACCTTTCTGAAAATTCATTTGGCCATAACTTTTGCTTTCCGCTATGAAACTTCGATTTTTCAGATTCGTTAGAAAGTTGTTCACTAAAGATTTAAATATTTTTGGTTTCACTCAAATCCGTTTTGTTTTGCACCCGGTACAGTCCGACAAAGTTTGAATTCAATTTTTGAAACTGCAGCGCCTTTTCAGGCCTTGTTTATAATTAGAATTAATTATATTCGTTTTCAAACGTCGATTCAAACTCACTTTTCATTGCTATTATTTAAAATATTTATTTTAAATATTTAAAATCCATTATTTTAGCCAATTTAAATTTTTTAAATTGGTTCAGATTTTCTGGGTCGTTACAGAATTTTTCATCCAAATTCTTTCTAAATATTTCTTATGATTTTACACCAATTATTGATATTTTTAATAATTTTATCAAGGCCCGTATAGTCGATTTCCATAAACGGCCATCGAACTGCACTTATAGCGACCTTTTCCAACTTTGATTTGGACATAATTCCAAATCAAAATGTTAGATTTCAAACCTCTAATATTCGTTAGAAAGATCTTTTCAGTACGAACCCAACGGTTCCAGTTTTAGGGGAATCCGACGGTCGGATCTCCCGTAATGTCCATTCGAAGTCAATGGTCGAAATTTGCGAACTGCCGTAGCGCGGCGTGTTCTATTCAGGCCATTATATAATATATATATATATATATATATATATATAATATTCCGTTAATTTCCATTTAAAACGTATTTTATAAATCATTTTAAATTCGGTTTCAAAACGATTTTAACTTCATACTCAATTTCAAATCAAAATTGAATATTCCATATCATCGAAATATAAATGATAGTATTTTCAAAACATTAGATTTTGTAATCACTTCCTTTCCGATATTCATTATAAAATTGAATAAAATCGATATAAATATCGTTCACGTCAAAATGGCGTTAATCTATTCAACACGGCTTTATATATTTAAATATATTCGTGTCCATCCCAAATCGGACATCAAAATCAGATTTTGGTCCTTTACTGAATATTATTTTAAAATATTCAATATTTTAAAATATTCGTTATTTTAAAATATTCATTCTTTCTGAACTAGAATCAGACATAGTCAATTAGCATATAATGTTATTTATATGGATTTCATACAACACATGTATCGAACAGCAATGATAAACAATCAACCGTCATCCAGAGTGCATCTACACCGCATAAACATGAAATATAAATATTTAATGCTTATAACAGTCTGTCCACCAATCGATTGACATACAACTAAATAATTGGGATAAGTGTACGTCAAATATCATCCCAATACCCGTGTGGGGTTTCAACCAACAAATACAGAAATTTATTTATGCAGTTGGGCGATGTGTAAAATTTATCGTCCTAATCCATATCAGTCAAATGGGTGTATATAAACAAATCGTCCGATTTGTAAATGAATATTTATTTTATTCATATTCATGTTAAAAATTATATTTTTAACTATAAAATATTTAATTCTACACATGAATATTTTACATTCCATTCCACATCACAATCAATTACAACAACACAATACAATCAAACAAACAAGTCGTCCATGGTCTGTGGACGACAGGGAACAGTTCATATATGCAGTTATAAAATAAATAACTGTATAAAGAAAATCATAGTGAGGAGTTCTTACTGTGTGTTCCACTCATCCATTCTTTATTTTTGAACGGTTTGGATTCCGTTTTGCTTCCAATCAGTTTCATCGCCATCTGTTTCATGCTGTATATGTTAAAAATCATGTTTTTAACAACGCTACTATATATATAAAAATCACATTTTTATGACACTACACATATAGAAAAGATTATATTTTTATTTCGCTACATGTATATAAGAATCAAACTCTTTATTTTGCTACCCCATTATAAAAATTATATTTCTATAGTGCTTTATAATAAATATTATATTTTTACATCGCCTTTCAAACAATAAAAATCATTTTTTTTATTTCTCTAACTTCATAATAAAAATCCAACTTTTACATCGCCACTTCATTTATAAAAATTGAATTTTTATATATTTAGAAATCGTACCTTTACAACATAAAAATCATATTTTTATTATCTCTATAATATAAAAATCATATTTTTATTATCTCAATAATATAAAAATCATATTTTTATTCTTGCTACTTCATAACAAAGATCTTATTTTTATAACTAACCTATATATATATCTGATTTTTAAAACTAATGTATAATCATGACATTAACTACATGGAAGAAAATAAACAAAGTAAAGAGAATAAAAGCTTACATTTTTAATTGAAGGAGGGGAGGGGTTTCGCTGATTGATTTAGAGAAGAGGGAAGTTGCGGTTGCTCGCGGCGTCGGAGGCGGGTTGTGGTGGTTGGAGGCGGCGGTTGGAAGCAAGAAAGGGGGGAAAGAGGGAGAGGAGGTCAACGGGGGAGAGGAGGGGGTTTGCGCTGGAGCTGGAGATGGCGAGGGCGAGGCACGACGGTGGGGGCACATGCCAGAGGCGGCGGCGGCGAACCCAAGGGGGCGCGACTCAGATTTGCGGGAGGGGGGAGGGGGAGGGTTTCCAATACGATGGGTTTATTTTAAAAGGAGGCGGGTTTTGATATCTGTTGAAGGATACTAGGGATTAGCCCTTATTATATTATTATTTTATTAATATTTTATTTTAAACTTTTCTTTATTTTAAAATTTCGCTTCCGAAGCCCAAATGAGATCCAACGACTATCGTCCCTAGCACATTTCCCCCATTCCAGACACAATGGGATATGTCCCGTAAGCCAATTCGGCTGTTACGATCAATTTTCGCTGAAATTAAATATAAATCAATATATATTTAATTTTAACGTACATTTCAAATTACCGGGGCCACATACTGACTCTGAAAATTCCAGAAAAATTATTTCTAGCTTCGTATTGATGATACGGTTCTAACAAAACTAATTTCATTAAATTTGAAGACTTTTTGAAAAATGGCCATTTTCTGGTCGATCCAAATTGACTTAAACTGTCAAAACACGTTTTCTTTTGCCACGCTCACATATTAATTTCAAAAATTACAAAAATTGGAATCTAGCAATAATTTGACATCCCGGATCCAGCAAAAGTTGTTTCATCAAAAACGGAGGTCGTTTGCAAAATGGCTATTTTTAAGGGCCATATTTCCATAGCGACTATTCTGAATTTTCATCTGGGCATAACTTTTTATTCCCGCGACGAAGTTTCAATTTTTCAGATTCGTTGGAAAGATATTTTCAAACTGATTCAAATATTTCTAGTTTCGCTAAAATTTGGTTTATTTTGAATCCTGTACATTCTTTTGAATTTTGAAATCGAATTTTCAAACTACCGCGCCATTTCCAATTTATTTTATAATTAAAATAAATATTTATATTCTAACTTCCATTCAAATAAATATATACGTTCTAATTCTATTCAAATTAAATTTCTTGTCTTCATTATTTAAATTAATTCATTTTAAATATTCAAAATTCATTAAAATTGCCAAAATAAAAATTTTAAATTGGTTCTGATTTTCCGAATTGTTACAAATTTTCACTGGGTCTAATTATGCCTATTGATCAGCACTATGCGAATATTTATGGACTCGAATATCTTAGAAATATGGCAAGTGACTCAAAATAAGTTGGAAGTACTAATAACCAATATAAGTAATTGGACCGAAGCCTAAAAGAATGAGGCCATCTACAAACAATGTTAAGGTTACGAATGTTTTATCTTGTTCTTCAGGCAAAAATGAATTTACACATGTTGTGTTGTATCAACCGCCTATGACATTTAGTGTACACTTCAAATCACACACGAAGACATAACCGAAGTCAAACAAACTAAAATTCAATTTTGTAAAACTAATATTCATTGTTTAAAATGAAGACAAATGATTCTATTACTGATACGTATTTACGATTTAAAACTATCAACATGTTCTTATGGCACTTGGAGTCAAATTCATTGATTTTGATTTAGTTACTCGTATTTTAAATTCTTTGATCAATGATCGAGAAATAAAAGAGTTAGAAATTGAAGATGCTAATGATTTTTTCAATTAAAAGTCGAAGTATTAACTGGAAATTTGTTGTCATATGAATTTAACTTACAGGCTAGAAAGGAACAAACTTTGGAGAAAAAGACATAGCTTTCAAAGCAAATAATGATGATTCTGACTTAATTGAAGATGAAATGGGTTTTACTATAAAAAAATATTGGAAATTTTAAAAAATTAAAGAAAATGACTAAGTCACAAAATGATGGGAATCCAAATCTGGTCAAGTTTTATGCATGTGATAAAGTTAGACATATCAGAATACAATGCCCGTTGCTTATTGAATATAGAAAGGAAAATGTGACACCCCACATCTGTTAATGTCACTCTTTGTCAGAATGCATTAAGTTTCGTAAAGCGTTATAGGTAAAAAGAAACAGAAACATTACAAGACAAATAAAAAATAACAGCGGAATTAAAAACTTTATTAAAAAGAAAAGCTTCGTGGTTCAAACCCAATTACATAATAAGTCTGGAATACTGAAAACATAAAACTTCTGCCTTGTACAAAATCATCATCAGAGTACCAAAATACACAAAAGAGCATAATCCCCAAAACATAGCCATAGTAGAGCAAGAGAGAAAATGAGCAATACATCTAAGCAGCTCCAAGCAGGAAAGAAGAATCATGGTCAAGCTTAAGTATTCCCACCCTGAGAACCTTGGGGTAGGGAGGAAATGGAAGAGGAAGAAGAGAAAACAAAATGGGTCAGACATAAAGTTTGGCGAGTCCAATTACTTTTAGCATATAAATAAGTAAAAGCATCATGATAGGCATATAATTGGTGAGAGGGATAACAGTGTAAGGCAGGTATGATAAGGTGAACAGGATAAACAGAACATGCATTGTGCTTCTCCAATACTTTCTCTAATATTCTTCTCTGCACCATTACTAGTATAACAAGAAAAAGATGATCCCAACCAGTATAGGATAGCAGACTTAGGTGTACTTCTAGTTAGAGGTTTTACCCCATACAATAACAGGTAGCCCAACAGAACCGACGGGTGTTACCCCCAAATGATAACGGGCTCCTGAACAAGCAAGACTAGATGTACCCTAATTCCTACCCCTAATCGATCGGCTCCCTATCCCTCGTAGATACCCTATGCTGGACCCAAAGTAGGATGTATCACTTCCTAAAATGGCAACCCTATGTTTACAAGACGTGCATAAACCATATCTATAAGTGTCACAGCGTCTTAATCCTCTCTATTTAGGACCCATGAACGCACATGACTCCATCAGAATGCGCCGCCCATACCTCTCTCAAGTGACCTCTTACAACCAGCTCAGTAAGCGTGCCCTCACCCGACCTAGTTCGGGGTTTCCCTTTCGATACCGATATAGGTTACTGACTGATATGGGCCCCACATTCCATATGATACAAGCTTCCCCCTAGGCTTGCATCCCCACTACTAGGATTTCCACAGGTTATGCCCACCGTTTAACAAGATTGCATAACACCAACAGGTTAAGTTTGTGGGCCTATATATAGAAAGATAGTGCATATGGCTTTGGGGATTATGCCTTTAAAATAAAAAAACACTTTTCTTGAAAATGCTTCTTTAAACTTCTTTTTGACAAATAGTTTTCAAAGACTTTTGTCTGATCTAGTAAACCATCGCTCCGATACCATGTGAAACACCCCACCTCCGTTAAGGTTACTCACAAAGGGAATGCATTAACTTTGGTAAAGCATTTTAGGTAAAAGGCACAGATAATTTACAAGACAGACATATAAGCAGCGGAAAACTGAAATCATTTCATAAATAATGTGATTCAGTCAAAACATTACAAGCATTGTCTCAAAACCCCGCTTCTAAATTATTACAATAAAACATCTATCTTGATTTAAAACTCCAAGTACATAAAGAAGCATGAAACAGTAGTAAAGCGGCATAAATCCCCAATAAAAGTGTAACCACAGCCATAGCCCAAGAAAAGAGAATCTAAGCAATACATCCACTCTCTTCAAGTTGGAAAAGGTCTGCACTAAGCTGAAGTATTCCCTCCCTGCGGACCTTTGGGGGGGGGATGGAAGAAAAGAAGGCGAAAGAAAAACGGGTCAGACATAAGCCTGGTAAGTCCAGTGATTATTCAGCATGTAAATAGGTAAAAGGATCATGACATGAATAAACTGAACATAGGTCAATACCATAGCAATAAGATAACATGAGATAAGACAAGATAAACTGAATATACTATCGTACTCATTTCCATTTCTCTACACCTACTAATGAATGTTTCATCTAGCATCATGTGTTCATAACAAAGTGATCCCTTTTCTGATCGGCTTCTACTCGCATGCATTTATTACTTGTATCATTCGGCCCCGCTTGATTGTAGATACCTGTGCTGTTCCCGCCATGGGGTGTATCAACTCCTATGGTGGCAACCCGACACAAATTCAAGATGCACAGTGTATACTACTGATGTCGAGTGCCTGCTTTTTCCGCTTCGGAGTACATGTACGCCCATACTCCGCCGGGACCTACACTGCTGCACCACTTGCCGCTATTTTGACCGCTTATAATCAGCCCAGTAATCGTGCCCCACCCTGCCTAGTTCAGGATACGATGATACATCTATGTGGGTTACTGCTGAAATAGGTCCCCATTACTAGGGTCTCCTAATCAACATGTTATAACAGTTAAGTGTTCTCAAATTAACCTAACCCTACCCATCTGTTTAATTAACATGTTCTATTGGTTAAGTGTTGCCTTAATTAACTTAACCCTACCATTCTTAACCTGTCCGTCCCTTAGCTTTAATTCATTCATTAAAGCACCAACCTCTCACATTAGATCTATATTGTTGCGGTCGCTGGATATGTCGGGCGGTTCTGGGCAGTCTTACACCGCAACACAATCTAACCTCGGGTTTTTGGGCTTAATGCGCTAACCTCTCACATTAGATCTGTATTGTTGTGGTCGCTGGATGTGCCGGGCGGTTCCGCGCAGTCTTACACCGCAACTCAATCTAGCATCGGGTTAGGCATGTTCATCTTTAGCCAATTTACATATTTGTCATATGTTTCCAAGTTTAGGTCTTTTTATGTCAATATTCCCCAAGTGTAGTCAGTACAAGTTTTATGCCCAAAATTTACTCGATTAAATTATACCCAATTTTCCCGCGTTATGCACGTACAACGAGAAATCTAAGTTCCGAATGAACCTAGTATTCATAAAAGAAAATAGAAAGGAAAAAATAGAGAAGGAGCATAAGAATTGACAAAAGGAAAAATAGGCATGTAAAGGTGTACCCAATTCAAGAATCATGTTTCCAATAGGCATGTTGTACGTTAATAATCAGTGTGGGCAAGCTAATCAATTTACACCATAGGTATAAAGATTAGATAGAATTGGACTTAAGAGAATCACTAATTTTGATGTACAACATGATAAGTTCCATTATATCAATCACAATAGTCTCGTAGGCATGATAGGTTCCATTAAGTTAATCACAACGGTCTCATAGGCATGATAGGTTCCATTATGTCAATCACAATAGTTTCATAGGCATGATAGGTTCCATTATGTCAATCACAACAGTCTCATAGGCAGGATAGGTTTAGTTATATCAATCACAATAGCCTCATAGGCATAGGAAATTCAGATTTGACAAAAGGATAAGCATGAATCAGAATTAGGCATAGTTCTAGATCCGATTATTACAGTCATGGCTTCTATTAGGTGTTCAAATCTGAATAATAACTGAACTTACAGAACAAGAACGGATCTCATTTTCTGGGATCTGATTTCTGAATTTGTTAAGCTTAACCCTTGATGTAGACGTTTGATTCTCTAGTTTGTATTTGGTTTGGAGCTTTCTAACTTGATTTCTAGTTGGGAGAAGATGGAGGCTAGGCTAGCTTAGACATGGACACCATGACGGCTTCAAAGAATAGGGTTATGAGGTCTAGGGTTGAGGTTTGGGTTGATAACCTTTAAATCAACCTTGGAGTCATCAGAGCCGTCCAATCCAAGAAAATGCGTCATCAGGCCAATCAGAAGTCGTCACGTAGCCCTATGACTCGGAAAATCATCACTGTCCAGCAAAGTTGGCAGGGGTCGACCCCTACAGGGGGGATCGACACCCATGTCAACACCCATATAGGTGGGTCGACTCCCATGTTGACACCCCTGAGCGGGAAATTTCCCGCTCAGCCGATTTTTGAGTTTTTGAATTTCGAACTAAATTGATTATTTAATTATTATTTTTAGTTTAATTTCTGCTTACACTAGAAATCTTCTAACCTCCATAATTTCTTCATACGGAGTCCGATTCATGCAAACTCGGACACTATCTCAAGCATAATTCTGAGACGAATGCAATGGCATAACCCGTTTCACCAATTCTTCTTCTAAAAATTAATTGTTATTAGAATTGTTAATTTTAGTATTCATAGAAAATACGGGGCGTTACATGACATGATTAACCAAACTAGCATAATAGGCATACGGTGACATGATTGGGTAAACTGATAAGATAGGGATATCATGAACAGATATATGAGATCTAAACAATAAATTAGATATACAACTAATGTAACACCTCGTATTTTCTGTTAACGTTATAGTAACGAATTAAACAATACTTAATTTCAAATATGAGTATTAAGGGAAACGGGTTATGCCATTGCATTCATCTCAGAATTCTGCTTGAGATAGAGTCTGAGTTTGCGTGAATTGGACTTCGCATGAAGAAGTTATGGCTTTCAGAAGTTTCAGAAATTCAAATAAATTCAAATAGCTCAAAACCGGATTCAAAATTCAAAACAGAAGTCAGAAGCAGGCTGGGCGGGAAAATTCCCACCCAGGACCCAGGTCGACCAGGAGGTCGACCCTAGTGTCGACCTCCCCCCTACAGGTCGACCTGGGGGTCGAACGAGGGGTCGACCTGCCCCCTCGGCCAGATCTGAATTTTGACGACTTATGACTGGTTGCTGAGTCACTAGGGTTTCTAGATAGTTCTGATCTGGTCTGAATGGTTGTGGTTAATTCTAGGTTCATCCGACGGCTCTAATTAAATTGAAATTCTATATAAACAACCTAATACTCAACCTAAAATCACACAAAAATAATCCTGGAACTGTCATGCCAACAATAGAGAACTTGGAGTAGCCGTCACCGCTTTCAATTCAAAGACAAGGTAAAAGCCGACATCAAAATCAAATTAAAACTAATCTAATTCAACGATCTACATCAAAGGCGAGCGTTTCAACTTCAGAATTTAGATTCCAGAAATCAAGAATTCCTTTTAGTTTGTAAGTTGGTTATTACGTAGATTTAAACGTTCTCTTAAATGAAATCATGACATGTTGTAACTCGAATATAGAATGGTGCTTATGTATAAGACAAATAAAGTTTGATTCTCATTTATCTAAAATTACCCTTGCGATTGATTATGCCTATATCTTTGTGGTGATGAGCATACTAAATTGTATGGTATTATTGGAATCTATTGGACGATGAACTTATTATGCCAACTTAGTGATGAACATGTCATGTTATAATTTGGTGGTTACTTGCAAGTTTATGATCTAATTCACATGCCTACATGTTTAGATCAACATTTATGTATATTTCGAACTTTTTTGAGTTGAATCTATTTACGTTGCAAGTTGGATTTGTTGCCCTCTTATGTTTTAACACACATAAGTTATCATGCTAAGTTGTGATTTAAATATGTTTATAGTAGCTCTCTTATGTTTTAACCCACATAAGTTACCATGCTAAGTTGTGACTTAAATATGTTTATAGTAGCTTTCTTATGTTTTGACATACATAAGTTAATATGCTAAGTTGTGGTTCAAAATTGTGTTTATATGTTAAACCTCCATGTTAGACCTATATCAAGTTTACATGATAATTAGATCCAACTTAGTCACAAGTTCACCCTTACCTGTTTAATTAAGTTAGTGATGCTTCTATGCCAAGTTACACATGATAAGTTAAAACTATGTTATTATATGCTTATTTCATGTCCCTTGTTTATTACCTTTTTTTTATGGGTTTGGGCTAATTTACTAGCCCAACATTTTATGTAATTTATGCAAACTTACCACGGGGGTAGCGTTGGGAAAACATGAAAATTTCATGGCATAGATTTGTTCATGAAATGGTATATTTGGTATACCATTTATTGTGAGCATAATCAAAGGGATAATTATGGCATGATTAAATTAAGATTAATTTACATATAGAATTAGACATATATAGAAAATATGTGAATTTAGAAAAGACGAATATGCCTAACCCGAGGTTAGACTGAGTTGTGGTGTAAAACTGCCCGGAACTGCCGACACATCTAGTGACCACAACAAGACCTGTCTAATGTGGGTGGTTAGTGCATCAAGCCCAGAAAGGACCCGAGGTTAGACTGAGTTGTGGTGTAAAACTGCCCGGAACCGACCGACACATCCAGTGACCACAACAAGACCTGTCTAATGTGAGTGGTTGGTGCTTTAATGAATAAATTAAAGCTAAGTCATGATTGGTAGGGTTAAGTCAATTAGTGGGACACTTAACCGGTTCAACATGTTAACTAAACTGATGGGTGGGGTTAGGTAAACTTGGACACTTAACCAAATAAACATGTTGATTAGAAAACCCTAGTAACGGGGACCCATTTCAGCAGTAACCCACATAGATGTATCATGGTACCCTGAACTAGGCAGGGTGGGGCACAATTACTGGGCTGATTATAAGCGGTCAAAACGTCGGCGGTTGGTGCGTCAGTGTAGGTTCCGAAGGAGTACGGGCGTTCACGTACTCCGGAGTGGAAAAAAAGCAGGCACTGGGTATCAGTAGTATACACTGTGCATCTTGAATCGTGTCAGGTTGCCATCAGAGGAACAGATACACCCCATGGTGGGACCAACACAGGTATCTACAGTCAAGTGGGGCCGAATGACACAGGATATGAATGCATGCGAGTAGGAGCCGACCATTAAGGGGGTCATTCGTTATGAACACGTGGCACTGATTGAACCAATGGTTAGTAGGTGCAGAGACTATAGTAATGGGTGCGATCGCATGTTCATCTTATCTTATATTTAGGTATTGTCCTATGTTCTGTTATTACTGTTATGATCCCTTTCCTTGTTTAAATACTAGTAATCACTGAACTTACCATACTTATTGTCTGGCCCATTTTCTTTCATCCTCTTTTCTTCTGTTCCCTCACCTAGGTCCGCAGGGAGGGAATACTCCAGCTTAGTCGGACTCTTTGCAAGCTTCAAAAAAGTAGATGTATGATTGGGACTCCCTTACCTTGGCTATGGCTTTTGGACACTACACTTGGGGATTTATGCAGTTTTATTTATGGTTTATGCTTCTTTTTTAAATAATCAAGACATATATTATGATGTAATGTTTTGGAAGTTATTTTGAGACAATTTGCTGTAATGCTTTTGTATTGAACCACGTATGCAATAAATGTTTGATTTTCGCTGCTTGTATTTATTTGTCTTGTAAATTTTTCTATGTCTTGTACTTATAACCCTCCACCAAAGTTAAGGCATTCCCTTTGTGAGTGACCTTAACGGAGGTGGGGTGTTTCACTTGATATCAGAGCAAAGGTTTACCAGATCAGATTTTTTTTTTTGAAAAACTATTTTCAAGAGAAATATAATGAAGCATTTTACAAGAAAAAGTGTTATTTTATTTTAAAGGCATAATCCCCCAAAGCCATATGCCCTATCTTTCTATCCTTTGTTTTGAATCTTTTCTTTTTCGTTTCAGCATGTATGGGAATCTTAACCTTCCAGAGGGTGTACCGATACCTGGCTGGTTCAGGAGGTACTTAGAGGTTAGGGCCAACGACGCAGGCCCAACAGACATTCCTCCTCCCCCAGTAGCTGCAGCGGTTCCTTCTCCTCCTCGTGCAAATGCTTTCTCAAAGATTTGTAGGGACTTTAGAGCCATGGGTGTAAAGGATTTCAAGGGAACTGAATCATTCGTAGAAGCAAGGAACTGGCTCAAAGAAATTTAGGATCTATTCGTTATCTTCGAGGTAGACGATAGGCAGAAGATATAATTTGCAGTATGGTTACTCAAAGATGAAGCTTCCTATTGGTGGGAAGTCACTAATGCTGGATGAACAGTTGAAACATGGATGGATTTCAGAATGAGGTTTGAGATGAAATTCCTCTCACAAGCTGAACGAAGCTTACAAGTGGAGAAGTTCATATCTCTTAAGCAAGGAAGCATGACGGTCAAGGAGTACGTCAACCAATTCAATCAACTGGCCCAATTTGGACTGGATTTAGTGAATACTCCTCATAAGAAGGCTCTCTGTTTTGTCAAGGGATTGAATGAGCCACTTCACAGCCTGACTATGACCCATGTACCTATGGGGGATACTTACGAGATGTTAGTGGACATGGCACTCTTACATAAGGAAGACAAGGGCAATAAAGAGGCAAAAGTGGAAGTGCCTCAAGATAAGAAGGTGGAGGGGTCATAGAACAAGAAGGATGATTCAAAGAAAGGCGGGAAGAACAACAAACCCCGTGACAAGAGAAAGTGTAATTTTTGTGGCCTTCCTGGACATCTGGTCAAAGACTGTAGGAAGAAGAAAAGGAATATGGGTAGTTGTGTCCATTATGGAGAAACATGACACATGGCTAAGGACTGCCCAAGGAAGCAAGGGCAGAGAGCTGGACTTTCTTTTGGAGGACAAGTTCACGCTCTCACAGCACCTCCGCAAGAACGAGGTAGAAATATTTCTATCGAAAGTTTAGTCTATCTTTTTGATCAACCTGTTCGTACACTATTTGATTCTGGCACATCGCACTCATTTGTATCTGCTGCTTTGGTTGAATCTCTGCATCTAGACACTAGTTTAGTAGAGGATCCCTTGGTTGTTTCAAATCCAATTGGGGGCTCAACTTATTTCTCAATGATTTGTTTGGATTTGGAAATTTCTATACTAAGTGTGGGGTTTAGATGCAATGCCTTTGTTTCGGGCTTCACGGGCTATGGCTGATTCTAGGTATGGACTGGCTATCCAGTAATGGTGCCGTCGTCGATTGTGAAAAGAGAGTGGTTAGACTCAAGACTCGCCTCGGTAACACTCTCGAAATTTCTTGTAATCCCATGAACTCTGTTATGCTTAGTTATCTAGAATCTCTTGATGCGTCTGTTGAGAACTTGCAGTCTGTAAAGGTAGTCCGTGAATACTCGGATGTGTTTGAAGAGGTAAAGGGCTTACCTCTGCATATACCTCGTTGACAATGCAAAACCCGTTGCTTTACCCGTTAGACACATGGCTCTAAGGGAGAGGAAAGAACTCAGCAAGCAAGTTAAAGAGTTGCTTGAGAAGGGGTTTATAAGGTGGAGTATTTCTGAATGGGGTGCTCCAGTAGTGTTCGCAACTAAAGCGGACGGTTCGCTTCGCCTGTGCGTTGATTATAGGGAGCTAAACAAGCTGACCAAGAAGAATAGGCACCCACTCCCAAGAATAGATGATTTGTTCGATCAGCTTGTAGGTGCATCGGTTTTCTCCCAATTAGATCTAGCTACCGGGTTTCATCAGCTAAGAGTGGCTGAAGACAGCTTTGATAAGACCGCGTTCAGAACTCCAGATGGTTTCTTCGAGTGGCTTGTCATGCCTTTTTGCTTGACAAATGCACCCGCTTACTTCGTTGATTTAATGAACAGGGTGTTCCGAGAGTTCCTCAATAAGTTTGTGGTGGTCTTCGTAGACGATATTTTGATCTTCTCAAAGAATGAGGAAGAGCATGCTCAGCATCTAAAGGAAGTCATGGATACTCTCCATGCACATCAGTTGAAAGCTAAATTCTCCAAATGCCATTTCTGGAGAGAAGAAGTTAGGTTCCTTGGACATGTGGTGTCCAAAGAGGGGTTAGCTGTGGACCCCGCAAAAGTGGTTGCTGCGCGAGATTGGAAGGTTTCGCGGAACGCAACCGAAGTCCGAAGCTTTCTCGGGCTAACAGGCTTTTATCGAAAGTTCATCAAAGATTTTGCAAAAATCTCAGCTCCACTTACAAGGTTGACAAAGAAGAACCTAGCTTTCACTTGGGATTTGGATTATGATATTGCTTTCCAACGATTAAAGAGGGCTCTGACAACAGCCCCAGTCTGACATTGCCAGATAGGAGCAAGCTGTTTACCGTATACACGAACACCTGTGGTATGGGACTTGGTGGTGTCTTGATGCAAGAAGGAAAGGTAGTAGCTTATGGAGGCAGACAGTTGAAAGTACATGAGAAAAACTACCCAACCCATGATCTAGAGTTGGCTGCCATCGTTTTCGCGCTTAAGTCTTGGCGCCATTATCTCCTAGGTGAGAAGTTTGAATTGTTTACTGACCATAAATCGTTGAAATACTTTTTCTCGCAGAAAGATCTCAACTTGAGGCAACAAAGATGGATGGAGTTTCTTTCCTCGTATGATTTTGAGATTTCCTACACTCCTGGCAAGGGCAATGCAGTAGCAGACGCCTTAAGTAGAAAGAAACTGACCTTAAGCCCTCTCTTTGTAGAAAGACAAAGCTTGGAGTACATAGCCAACTTTGACTTCAGGCCCTCCTTTGACTTTGTACTTGGCTTATTAGCAACATTGGAAGTGTGGCCTACGCTTTTGGACTCAATAGGGACAGCGCAACATGAAGACCCTCAGCTAGTTGATATAATAGATAAGCTAATTAGGAGTGAGACTTCGAGTCACCCCAATAGGTACTCCATCGATGATAAGGGATGGTTGAGACGGGATGGAAGACTACACGTCCCACAAGAAAGGGATTCGGTGAAGAAGGTTCTCGAAGAGGCACACCATTCCAAGTTGACCATACACCCCGGTGGAGACAAAATGTATAAGGACATAAAAAGGGTTTTCTTTTGGAGTGGCATGAAAAGAGATGTAGCTGAATTCGTCTCCAAGTGCATGATATGCCAACAAGTCAAGGCGGAACAGAAGAAGCCTGGAGGTTTGCTTCATCCTCTAGAGGTCCCACAGTGGAAATTGGATAGCATTTCAATGGACTTTGTTGATGGGTTGCCTAGATCAAGGAGGGGCAATACCAGTATTTGGGTAATAATGGACAGGCTCACAAAAAGTGCCCACTTTATAACCATTAAGAGTAGAAGGACTGCCTCATCTCTAGCATCCATATATCTTAAAGAGATAGTTCGAATCCATGGGATACCCTCCAGCATAGTGAGTGATCGAGATCCTATCTTCACGAGCGAGTTTTGGAAGAGTTTACAAGAGGCTGTCGGCACACAGCTATGCTTAAGAACGACCTATCACCCTCAAACCGATGGCCAGACGGATAAAGTCAACAGAGTATTAGAAGACCTCTTGAGACTATGCATTCTTGACTTCGAAGGTACATGGGAGGATATTGACCTTTGGTGGAATTCGCTTACAACAATAGCTACCAAGCTACCGTAGGCATGGCGCCTTTCGAAGCGTTATATGGAAGATCGTGCCGATCACCAACTTGCTGGTGGGAGTCCACACACAAGCTCATACTTGGACCAGACATGATTAGAGAAACTTCAGAGAAAGTGGACTTGATACGAAGAAGAATGAAGACTGCCCAAGATAGACAGAAGTCCTATGCAGACAAAAGAAGAACCGGCCTTGAGTTCGAAGTTGGAGAAAAGGTGTTCCTTAAAGTTTCTCCTTTGAGAAATGTCGTTCGCTTTGGATCCGCAGGAAAGTTAGTACCAAGATTTGTAGGGCCGTTCCCTATCATCGAGAAAATTGGGAAGATGGCTTATAGGGTACAGCTGCCCGAAAGATTATCTGGGGTTCATAATGTATTTCATGTCTCTCACCTGCGAAAGTGCTTACATGAGTCTGTGGAAATGGTGCAACCAAGCATGCTAGAGGAAGTAGAAGTTGAACGAGAAGCAACTATGAGGAGAGTTCCAACCCGTATCTTGGGAACAGAAGTCATAAAGCTACGCAACCGTGAAGTCAAGCTTGTCAAAGTTCAGTGGAGCGACGCCGAGAAAGTCGCGACTTGGGAAACTGAGGACAGAACACGTGCAACCTACCCTTTTCTTTTTGAGGGTACATCTTTGACCTCTTTTTCCTTAAGTTTATGCTTGTATCTATCTTTTTAGGTATATCTCCTCGACCTTATCCTTACCCTTAGGTAGAAACCTATTTGGATGTAAACATGTAATTGAAACATGTTATGGTTGATGGTTGCAAGTGGTTGCAAGAAGGTTGCAAGTGATTACTCGTGGATGCATATACACACACATTAGGTATTAGATCGGCTTAGTCACTTTCATATTGCATATGCATATATGTATTTGTATGTGGATTGAAACTTGATGTGTTATCATATGGACGTTGCATTTGTATGAATGATTGTGCACTCATGTAGGAAATTTTGAGTAGGAAAAATTGCATACATAATGGACTCATGGCACTGACATAATTTGCATGAAGGAGGTCAACTGAATCAGTAGACCGCCTGATTTTGCATTAGATAAGGACATGTACACACACTATGCATATCATCATGAAGCATTAGAAGTCTTTTAAGGACAATGGATGCCTGTGTTAGATGGTTGAATAGATGGGTGATTGGATGGTAGGATATAAGTTCTTCTCGACTTGAAGATTTCGGGGACGAAATCCTAAAAGGAGGGGAGAATGTAACACCCCGTGTTATCTGTTAACGTTATAGTAATGAATTAAACAATACTTAATTTCAAATATGAGAATTAAGCGAAACGGGTTATGCCATTGCGTTCGTCTCGGAATTCTGCTTGAGATAGAGTCCGAGTTTGCGAGAATTTGATTTCGTATGAAGAAGTTATGGCTTTCAGAAGTTTCAGAAATTCAAATAAATTCAAACAGCTCAAAACTGAATTCAAAATTCAAAAAAAAGTCAGAAGCAGGATGGGCGGGAAAATTCCCGCCCAGGACCCAGGTCGACCAGGGGGTCGACCCTAGTGTCGACCTCCCCCCTACAGGTCGACCTTCGGGTCGACCTGGGGGTCGACCTTCCCTCCTCGGCCAGATCTGAATTTTGACGACTTATGACTGGTTGCTGAGTCACTAGGGTTTCTGGATAGTTCTGATTTGGTCTGAATGGTTGTAGTTAACTCTAGGTTCATCCGACGGCTCTAATTAAATTGAAATTCTATATAAACAACCTAATACTCAACCTAAAATCACACAAAAATAATCCTGGACCTGACATGCCGTCAATAGAGAACTTGGAGTTGCCGTCACCGCTTTCAATTCAAGGACAGGATAAAAGCCTACATCAAAATCAAATTAAAACTAATCTAATTCAACGATCTACATCAAAGGCGAGCGTTTCAACTTCAGAATTTAGATTCCGGAAATAAAGAATTCCTTTTAGTTTGTAAGTTGGTTATTACGTAGATTTAAACGTTCTCTTAAATGAAATCATGACATGTTGTAACTTGAATATAGAATGATGCTTATGTATAAGACAAATAAAGTTTGATTCTCATTTATCCAAAATTACAATTGCGATTGATTATGCCTATATGTTTGTGGTGATGAGCATACCAAATTGTATGGTATTATTGGAATCTATTGGACGATGAACTTATTATGCCAACTTAGTGATGAACATGTCATGTTATAATTTGGTAGTTACTTGCAAGTTTATGATCTAATTCACATGCCTACATGTTTAGATCAACATTTATGTATATTTAGAACTTTGTTAAGTTGAATCTATTTATGTTGCAAGTTGGATTTGTTGCCCTCTAATGTTTTAACACACATACGCTATCATGCTAAGTTGTGATTTAAATATGTTTATAGTAGCTCTCTTATGTTTTAACCCACATAAGTTATCATGCTAAGTTGTGATTCAAATATGTTTATAGTAGCTTTCTTATGTTTTGACATACATAAGTTAATATGCTAAGTTGTGCTTCAAAATTGTGTTTATATGTTCACCTATACCTGTATAATTAAGTTAGTGATGCTTCTATGCCAGGTTACACATGATAAGTTAAAAGTATGTTATTGTATGCTTATTTCATGTCCCTTGTTTGTTATCTTTTTTTATAGGTTTGGGATAATTTACTAGCCCAACATTTTATGTAATTTATGTGAACTTACCACGGGGATAGCGTTGGGAAAACATGAAAATTTGGTGGCATAGATTTGTTCATGAAATGGTATATTTGGTATACCATTTGTTGTGAGCATAATCAAAAGAATAATTATGGCATGATTAAATTAAGACTAATTTACATGTAGAATTAGACATATATAGAAAATATGTGAATTTAGAAAATACGAATATGCCTAACCCGAGGTTAGACTGAGTTATGGTGTAAAAAATCCCGGAACCAACCGGCACATCCAGTGACCACAACAAGACCTATCTAATGTGGGTGGTTAGTGCATCAAGCCCAAAAAGGACCCGAGGTTAGACTGAGTTGCGGTGTAAAACTGGCCGGAACCGACCAACACATCCAGTGACCACAACAAGACCTATCTAATGTGATGGTTGGTGCTTTAATGAATAAATTAAAGCTAAGTCAAGATTGGTAGGGTTAAGTCAATTAGGGGGACACTTAACTGGTTCAACAGGTTAACTAAACTGATGGGTGGGGTTAGGTAAACTTGGGCACTTAACCAAATAAACATGTTGATTAGAAAACCCTAGTAACTGGGACCCTTTTCAGCAGTAACCTACATAGATGTATCATGGTACCCTGAGCTAGGAAGGTTGGGGCACGATTACTAGGCTGATTATAAGCAGTCAAAACGTCGGCGGTTGGTGCGTCAGTGTAGGTTCCGACGGAGTAAGGGCGTGCACGTACTCCGGAGTGAATAAAAAGCAGGCACTGGGTATCAGTAGTATACACTGTGCATCTTGAATTGTGTCGGGTTGCCACCAGAGGGACTGATACACCCCATGGTGGGACCAGCACAGGTATCTACATTCAAGCGGGGATGAATGACACAGGATACAAATGCATGCGAGTAGGAGCCGATCACTAAGGGGGTTGTTCGTTATGAACTCGTGGGCTGATTGAACTAATGGTTAGTAGGTGTAGAGACTATAGTAATGGGTGCGATCACATGTTCATCTTATCTTATTTTTGGGTATTGTCCTATGTTCTGTTATTACCGCCATGATCCCTTTCCTTGTTTAAATACTAGTAATCAGTGAACTTACCAGACTTATTGTCTGGCCATTTTCTTTCGTCCTCTTTTCTTCCGTCCCCCCCCCGGTCCGCAGGGAGGGAATACTCCAGCTTAGTCGGACTCTTTGCAAGCTTCAGGAAAGTAAATGTGTGATTGGGACTCCCTTACCTTGGCTATGGCTTTTGGACACTACACTTGGGGATTTATGCAGTTTTATTTATGGTTTATGCTTCTTTATTAAATAATCAAGACAGAAATTATGATGTAATGTTTTGGAAGTTATTTTGAGACAATTTGCTGTAATGCTTTTGTATTGAACCACGTATGCAATAAATGTTTGATTTCCGCTGCTTATATTTATCTGTCTTGTAAATTTTTCTGTGTCTTGTACCTATAACCCTCCACCAAACTAAGGCATTCCCTTTGTGAGTGACCTTAACGAAGGTGGGGTGTTTCAAGTAATGACATATCTGATATGATTCAAATGGTCATAGCCTTAGATCCAATTCATAAACATGTCAAGATAACTTTTAAGTGTTTACATCTAAAAATAATATAGTTTCATTGTGATTGGCCCTAAAGAATAGGGAATTGATTGCAGATGTTGTAGCAAGATCTCTAAATATGTATAACTTGTTGTTAAAGAAGAATAGGCTAGATCTGATTGAGTTGGGGCAGCATCTGGTTGTCTCCATTATTTTTGTGAATAAAAACAATGAGAATGAGGCCCTATTTATAGCTAAGGTCAAGGAATTTGGTCAGAAAACAAGTTCATATACGCAGAACTAAATCTACCTCGGATCTGGGAGGTGTCTACCTGGGTGTCGACACCCCTAGTGACGGTGTCGACCTATGGGTCCGACCTATGGGTCGACACCCCTAGAGTGGGTCGACCTCCAATGGGTTTGATTTCCGAGTTGGTTCTCGCCTTCGAATTTTGATTTATTTTGAATGGTTTTGACTTGGTTATGTATATATATAATTCTCTTATGCGTATATAAACTTCTAGGCTTAATAACTTCTTCATACAATGTCCGTTTCATGCAAACTCGATGTCTATCTTAAGCAAAATTCCGAGACGAACGCAATGGCGCAGTCCGTTTTACTTAATTACCAATATTTGATTAAATATTCTTTAGTTTATCAAATTAATGTTCTATAAAATTACGGGGTGTTACATTCTCCCCTACTTAAAGGATTTGGTCTCCGAAATCTCTAAGTTAAGAAGAATGTATATCCTAACATCCATCACCCATCTACTCATCCATCAATCACAGGCATCCATTGTCCTTATAAAATTTCTAATGCTTATATGAATATATGCAAAGGTGTGTGTATATGTTCTTATACTAATGCGAAAGATTAGGCGGTCCACTGATTTAGTTGACCTCCTTAATGCAATGTATGTTAGTGCCATGAATCCAATATGTATGCAAATAAACTTATTATAACATATAAGTTCTATATGTGTGCGAAATCATTCATCCAAATGCAATATCCATATGATGATACACCCATTTTCATCCATAAAAGAAGAAAAATGCACATACATCCATATGCAGTATGAGAGTGATTGAGCCGATCTAGTGCCTAATTTATATGTATATACATCCACAAGCAACCACTAGCAAACACTTGCATCCACTTGCATCCATCAAACATAACATGTCTCAAACACATGTTTACATCCATGGGTTTCTACCTAAAGGTCGAAGATTCGATCGATAGGATACAGACAAATGATAGAAACAAGTATGAATAAAAAGCTTTGGAAAAGAAGTTAAGTGTACAAAGCACGAATCTTGTCTTTAGTCTCCCAAGATGCATCCTCATGGTCATCTCCCCACTGAACTTTCATCAACCTAACATCTTAGTTGCGTAGCTTCTTAACCTCTGATCAAAGAATACAGGTAGGAACTCATTTAATTATCGCTTCCCTTTCCATCTCTACTTCCTCAAGTGTACTTGGCTCAACTACTTTTGCTGTATTTTCGCAAATGAACATCAGCTAATCTCTGGTAGTTTTACCCTATAAGCCATTTGACCTATTCTTTCCATTATGGGAAATGGTCCTACTAACATTGGCACCAATTTTCCTATAGATCTGAAGCGAACCATATTCCTCAAAGGCGATACTTTGATGAAAACCATGTCTCCCATCTCTAACTCAATATCAGTCCGTGTATAACTCGAACCTTTCTCCAAGCAGATACTGCCGCCAAGTCTTAAGCACGAATACTATAGCAGCTAATTCCAAAACATGGGTAAGGTTGTTCTTCTTGTGAATCCTTAAATGTCTACCATCATAACATACTACCCTTCCCTCCTGAACTGCAATTACTTTCGCATGATCCACTGCTATCCCATCCTTAGAGACCACATGCCCTAGAAATCTCACTTCCTTTCCCAAAATTTGCATTTGTAAAATTTCTCCTTAAGCCAATGCATTCAGAGAGTCTTTAAAACCTTCCTTAATGTAGGGCATTCTCTTCCACGCTCTTCGAGAAAATCAAGATGTCATCAACAAAGACCACAACGAACTTATTTAAAAAACTCCCGAAACACTCTACTCATCAGATCCACAAAATAGTTGGGTGCATTCGTTAACCCAAAAAGGCATGAAGAGCCACTCGAAGAAACCATCTGGTGTTCAAAAAGAGGTCTTGTCTATACTGTCCTCAATCACCCTCAACTGAAGAAAACCCGTGGCCAAGTCTAACTGCGAGAAAATAGATGCACCAACAAGCTGGTCAAACAGATCATCTATCCTCGGAAGTGGGTGCCTATTTTTCATAGTGAGTTTATTCAACTTTCTGTAGTCCACGCATAAGCGAAGCAAACCATCCGCCTTAGTGGCGAATACTACTGGAGCACCCCATTCAGATATGCTTCGACTAATAAACCCTTTCTCAAGTAGCTCCCCTACTTGCTTACTGAGATCCCTCCTTTCCCTTGGAGCCATATAGTGCACAGGCAATGCAACTGGCTTTGCATTATCCACCAACTATATGAGGAAATCAATCTCGCGCCTCGGAGGTAAGCCTCGAACCTCCTCAAAAACATCAAGATTCTCACAGACAACTAGTACAGATCGTAGATCATTAATAGATGCATTGAGCGATTCTAGGAAACTAAGCATGACAGACCCCTTAGGGTAACAAGAAATCTCGAGGGTCCTCCTATGGCAAGTCAAAAGTCTAACGACCCTCCTCTTACAATCCATAATAGCACCATACATGGCTAGCCAATCCATCCCTAGAATCAGGCCATAGCCCATGAAACAAGATATGCGTCGCACTCAAACTCGACGTCCAACACAGATATCCTCAAACCCCGACAAATCACAAGCAGATGAGATGAGCCCCCAACGGGGTTTGAGGGAACAACGGGATCCAAAACCATACTAGTACTAAGGTGCAGAGACTCAACCACATAATTAAATATAAAAGAATGCGAAGCGCCCGAATTAAACAGAGTTCTAACTGGAAAGAGAAATCAAACCTTCGACGGAAACTTTCCTACCTCTATCTAGTGCACCAGCCACGAGAGCATGCAACTACCCTCCCGAAGATCCCGACCTTTGACCCCGTCCTTGCTTCTTCGGGCATTCCCTCTTATAGTGTCCAACTTATCCACAGTTGAAGCAAGCGTTATTCCTTTTTCGGCAATCTTTGACCAAATGACCCAAGCGCTTACAACCATGACATTTCTTAGAGGATTATAGCCTCACGATGGTGGAGGAACAACGGTTGCAGCTGAGGGAGGGACGTCTCCTTGGCACTCGGGAGGTGCCGTAGCCTTAAGATACCTACAGAATCAATCTGGTACTTGAACGCCCTCAGGAATAATCGGTTCCCCAAACATGTTGAAATGAAAAGGAAGAAGGGATTCAAATAGAGAATCGTAAATAATTTATATGGCTCTCGGGAATATGTTTTTCAAAACAGAATTTTATTTTGAAAATGCTTTCTTTTAAAACCTTTTTGAAAACAATTTTCAAAACCTTTTATCCGATCTGGTAACCTTCAGCTCTGATACCAAATGTGACACCCCACGTCTGTTAATGTCACTCTTTATCAGAATGCATTAAATTTCGTGAAGTGTTATAGGTAAACAAAAATAGAAACATTACAAGACAGATAAAAAACAGCGGAATTAAAAACTTTATTAAATAGAAAAGCTTCTTGGTTCAAACCCAATTACACAATAAGTCTGGAATAATGAAAACATAAAACTTTTGTCCTGTACAAAATCATCATCATAGTACCAAAATACAAAAAAGAGCATAATCCTTAAAACATAGCCATAATAGAGCAAGAGCAAAAATGAGAAATACATCTAAGCAGCTTCAAGCAGAAAAGAAGAATCCTGGTTAGGCTTGAGTATTCCTACCCTGAGAACATTGGGGGGGGGGATAGAAGAGGAAGAAGAGAAAACAAAATGGGTCAGACATAAAGTCTGGCGAGTCCAGTTACTTTCGGCATATAAATAAGTAAAAGCATCATGACATGCATATAAGTTGGAGAGAGAGAGATAACAATTTAAGGCAGGTATGATAAGGTAAACAGGATAAATAGTCTAGAACATGCATTGCACTTCTCTAATACTTTCTCTAATATTATTCTATGCACTAATGCTAGTATAACAATAACAAGATGATTCCAACCAGTACAGGATGGTAGACTTAGGTGTACTTCTAGTGAGAGGTTTTACCCCATACAATAACAGGTAGTCCAACAGAACTGACGGGCATTACCCCCAAACGATAATAACGGGCTCCTAAACAAGCGAGACTAGATGTACCCTAATTACTACCCCCAATTGATCAGCTCCCTATCCCTCGTAGATACCTTGTGCTGGCCACGTAGTACGATGTATCACTTCCTAAAGTGGTAACCCTATGCTTACAAGATGTGCACAAACTGTAACATCCCAGATTTTTGAACATTAATTACGAATATTTAAATCTGTTTAAATATTGATTTGGCGATATTAGTAGATTTTATATCGAATTATTTTATAAAATCGAGTTCAAAAATATATAATTTATAATATAAATCAAACGTGCTCGAAAATGACGCGGCAGTTCGTAATTTTCAATCTGAACTTTAACTAAATATACAGGATCTGAAATAAGTCGGATTTCTGTGAAACAAGAAACGTTTGAATTGATTTGATTATATTTTTCTAATAAAAGAAAAAAAATCATGATTTCGTCGTATAGATGGTAAGATATGCCTAATTTAAAATTTCCAATAGTCGCTATAGAATCGTTCGTCGACCGTAACGGTTTATTTGATATAACTGCATATTGGATTCGAATCTGGATAAGGTTCTTTTGAGACGTAGTTATAATTTAATTTTTAGAATTTTACTGTAATTTTTAATAAATTAAATAAGCAACTTTTTATTTGGAGTATTTTGCACCCTATATCAATATTTTGGGATTTCATAATATAAGTTAACCTACCGATATTATTATATTTGTGGGATGAGGGCACCTCGTTGGGCACGACTGTACTTTTATTTCTGTCCGTACATAAGTGGATTTTAGGAACCGAGGTAAACCAATCTTTAAAACATATGAGCATTCATAATACTATTAATATCTTTTGTTTTTCTGGTCCATTCCGTAAGTTCAATATCATTCATCAATGTATTTTCTTTCGAGAGCAGACCTAAGTAGAAACCACCGCACATGCTAAACTGTACCAACTGAAGAACCTTGTCGACAAAGGAATGCAAATGAAAACGATATCCATGAAACCGTGCAGACCAAGGCACTGGAATGAAAATGACATCCCACAAACCTTGCCGACCACGGTATACGCTAGTGAAAGCGACAGTGTACCAACAACTTGGTAGCCAAACTTTCCACCTCTATAAATAACCTGCTTTGTTTCATTTTCTTCCCCACCTGCGCTGCATTCTCATTCCTTTCCATTTATTCATTTCAGCAAAATCAATCCGACCGCCTCCTATAAAAAAAAAAAAAAAATGAAGCTGTCGTATGAAGGAGGGGACTGTGCGTGTTCTGTGGTGGCCGCCGCAGATGTCAGGTGGAGTCTTGGCGAACTGGGTTTGGCACTTCGGTGTAGCTGTGGGTCGGTGATCGTTGTTGGAGGCGTAGCGTTGATCGGACTGTTGGTGGGAAGCATTGTGCGGGCCACTGGGATGATACGGTTGTGAAGAGGAGGGAGTATACGTGGGGTTTGTGGAGATTGCAGAAGGGAGTGGCACAACAGTATGGAGTAAGGAAGGAAGTATTCTAGAAGGGGGACAAATACAAAAAGGGATTAAAGCAAAACAGGAGCATGTGGTAGGAAAGCAGTATAGTGAAGGAGTATGGGATGGGTGTGCAGCAGCAGTTTTAAGACAAAAGAAAAAAAAAAAGAAAAAAAAAAAGAAGACAAGGAGAGGCTGGACGTAAGGAGCAGTGGAGAAAAGAGAACGATGGGAAGAAAGAAGAACTAAAGAAGTGGTATGGGAAAAGTGTAGCGGGCGTGGGCTACATATACTCGGTTTGGGCTTGGGCCTCATTGGAAAAAAAAAAGAGAAAGAAATAAAAAGGAAACTGGAGCGTTGACTGCAAGGGAGATGGGCGTGGGATTCAGAAGCATAACAAGAGGACTCGGTTTCTCTGGAGACGGTGAACAACAAATTTGATTATGCCCAAGCATGGTTACACTGACGTAAGTCTAGAATTTAGTTGATAACATTTATATACGTTATTTTATAAATTCAAAAGTGCCAGTAAGGATTTAATAGAAATACATATATTGTATATAAGAAAGTATAACGTGGCCCTCCCAAAAGTAATTCGAACATGCCTAATCGACGGTTTGACATGCCTAAACCAGTTCAATGAGCCTAACATGTTTGAGATTTATCAAATAAGACCATTTCTAAATTTTTCATGTTCTCAGGTTAATCCCACTAGATTGAATAGGACTAATCACTTTAGAGCCTCATAGAGATTCTCAATCCCAGTACATAAACAGTACAACTAAAGCGCCGATCATTTAAGTGATGACGTGAAATACTTCAAGCTTTAGATTTCCTAACCATGATTTTTAGTTAAAAAAAAAAAAAAGATAAAGAAGAGAGTTTAGTTAAAGTTTAAATCGTTTAGGCTAAACTATATAAATTTTGTAACGTTCTCATGTATAATCAGAATCCGACAAATCAATCACATTGGGACCGTATTGTGGGACGTAATATTACGGTGCTGGTTTGGAAGGAGTAAGCGCAGCTGGAAGCTTGTAAAACAAACCATTTCAACAACGAGCGGACAAACCAAGGTGGGTTTACTCACTCAGTTACCCGTTTATATTTTATATAAACCGGGTTTTATTTTATTTTGTGTGCAATGTTTGCTGATGGTTGTTTGTTAACCGTTATTGGTTGAACTGTATGGTTGTGTTAAAATTGAGGTAACCATTGTGATGCAGGGACGGACAGGTTGGAGGAATCCAACCGGATTCCTTAAATATGTTGTTTTATTTATGTGAACCGTTAATCAGTTTGATTGATCATTTGTTGTTGAAAACAAATTCAACACTTGGTTGATTTTAACCAATGGGTGGCATTGGTTAAGTATTTATCGGCAGATGGCCCGTAAATGAATCGTTTTATGGAAACTGATTTATCGTCATGAAAAGCGATAGAAATACAGTTATAAAGTTGTTTTATAACTAAAGTTAGTTTTGAAATCTATTTTGTATAGATTATTTTAAATGAAGTGATTAAGAGAAACAAATGATTAATTTTGTTTTGAACTTACAAAGAAGTATACAAAGTAAGATTTTTCATGTTAGCAAGTTTTGCGGCAAATATGAAACGATTTACCAAATGTTTAAGATTGAAGGTAATGGTTAAATGGATTTATTTAACCTAACTAGATTGTTAATTAAATCAAAATGAAAGTATTTAAATTAATCTTCTTTATTTAACCAAGTGATGATGGTTAACAAAGTAACCGTGTTGAAATGACCAAGTCAACCATTTGAATGAGAATTGTTATTTTAAACTATTCATTGATTAGTGATTATCATTGAAATTAAGTATCATTTTTAATAACCTTTTGAGGAAGATTAATTATTTTTGTAGTAAACCAATTGATGTGAATAACGGTAGAAAATTGACAAGGAATCGAACTGTAAAGGGATTGTAAAAGAATAGTACATGAATTTTTAAAGAGACTCGATAAACAAAATCTGAATATACATGTAATAATGTTTTCTAATGGAACCAAGTATTTTTGATATATCGAGTCGAGCTTTCTATAAAAAGAAGAATGTTAACCTTTAAGGTGAATAATGAAAGGAACCAGATTTGAAATGGAAATGGTGGTAAAGGAGATTTGTTGAATAAAACCCTTGTTTATAACCAAAGGGCATTTTAATAGGTTTACTCATATTTATATGAGTTAGAATTTTGATTTATCCCTTAAAGGGAATCTTATAAAAAGGAAAGTTTAAACAAATTTGCATATGAGTTGAAATCGAACAAAAGCTTGAGCAGATTGAATTCTACTATAAAAGTAAAGATAAAATGGTGAGATATGGGGATAAATGTTTTAGATATAGAATGGAGTTAATTGAATCAAAGTGGTCAAAAGTGGGGTTATACAGAGATGATTGGGTTAATTATTGATATGAGATTTCGTTAATAAACTCTTATCTAATCCGAAGATAAGAATGTTGTCGGCTCATGGTCTGAGAGGTAAATTAAATACCCCAACTTGAACGATTTCATGATTATCCAAGGGTGATATTAGTTTAAATACGAAGGTAGTGAAAAGAAATGATATTTCTGCAAAAGATATTATAACTATAATTCGAAGAATTATACGTTGAATAAATGGGATTTGGAAATAAGGATTTAGAAAGCGATATTCCAAATGTTGAAAGATTTAGAAATGTAATTAACAACTGTTTAACTTAAAGGGCCAAGGGATGCTGTATTCTGAACCAAGGAACCCATTTGATTTTTCTATGGATGATGTTTGTTTATTTTGATAGTTAAATCACCAACTATCAAAATCTGACCAAAACGATTGTTGGTATGGAAAAACCGGAATCGAATTTATATTCGAAAACCATTCCGACCAGCAAATACGTAACGGTAAAGATATCAGAAGATGGTCGAGATGGAGCATTGAAGACCGTTGAACTTCATAAGCGGAAGAACTACTCGTTAAATTTCTCTGGCTAGCTACCAGAGTTATGATGACTTGTGATTCTGTCGTGATTGAAATCTTCGGGTTGCAAGGACTACTCGCTACTGATCCATTGGGGTGATTCCTATATTGGATGCAGTAGGAGAGTGCCTTCGGTTCATCCTGTTCCTGGATGACGTGTATGGACGATGTAAAAGGTGGCCAGATGTTTCAAAAGTCGATTATAACCTCAAGCCTCATCAACCGGGAAATGACAAAAATCGGGCAGGCAGCATGGCTATGTGGGTCGCTCCCATTAGGGTGTATGATCACCTATCTAGAGGAATTCCATTTGTTTCTTTAATCTATATTCGATGCTGTCCCTTTTCGGGCAGGCGGTTGCTGATCCCAACCGCCGGTGATATACATTCGATACACTCAAGTGAAATGAGTGGTCGGTCATGTGAGGGCCGGGTTGCAAGACGTTCTTGTTGAACCCAGTGTATTCGTCTCTAGAGATACACGTTCGGAAGGTGGTCCCATACCTTGTCAAGTTGGAATCCAATATCCAATAAGTGCCCACGGTTTTCGATTGTATACTATATACGGGGAGCGTGAGATGCAAGCGTTCCTCTAAATTGATATTTATTTGTATTTAGACATTATGATAATATCAGATCAAGATATGATTTCAAAACTGTTTTGGATTATAGTAAGGTAAAAACCGTCCGTGTTTATGTGTGGGCTGGTCTTACTATTATCCTTTCCTTTCGAAAGGAGTTTGAACTTTAAAATCAAGTTGGATGGTTCCCCTTAAACTGTGCGAGTTATTCTCACTCTGGTTCACCAGACTGACCCGGTATTTGAAATGCTCGGGTTAGCCCGGGTTGCAGGTTCAGGTTACCAGATGCTCTGAAGTTCAGAGACGAGCTGGAGAGGTCCAGGCGTATGATTTAGACTAAATATTATTCCGCTATGTTATTTTGAGGACAGGTTGTTATAGCTGTCCAGATTTTCTGTGGCACTCTGATGTTGTAAGTATATTTTCAAGCTCTCAATAAAGATTATTTCTATATTATATTTTGTTCCGCTGCGATGTGAGACTCTGATTCTGTGTATTGTTCTTCTTCTTATTCTTCTATTCTAAAATTTCTTTCTTTCTTACCTCACCCTCTAAATTCTTTCTGTTAGCATCTGGATTTCTAGTATCATTTGGGTTGGATTAGTGTGGTTTGATCAGCTCAAAAAGGTACCGGAAATCCGGGTCGCTACAGTTGGTATCAGAGCTATTGGTTGAGTAGTAACCTTGGCTCTGTGGCGTGACTCAGTATAGATGGGGTTAGTAACACCCTAGAATGAGTTGAGTATATATGAGAGCACGTACTTGTAATTGATTTTAAAATTATTTTCAAACTATTTTGAAAAAGGGGTAAATGAAATAATTTTGCCCAAATTATATTTTTATATAGAAAAAGGAAATAATTTTCTATAGTATGGTAATATTGGTTGTTTTGCTCGACTTGTTTGGAATTTGAATTGAAGTTGAATTAATTAGAAGACTATACTTAATTGGATATAAAAATGGAAATTAAGCTGGTTAAGTGGAATCGAATTAAATAATTGGGACTTGAAAATTAAATGAATAATAATGAAAATTTATCGATTTATATTGACGTACGGTAAACCAAAGTTGAGGCAACCCAGTGGATACACATGTTGAATATAATTCAAATGAGTTGGTCATCTATTATTTGAATGTTGAGTTGGTTAAATAAAGTTCATCAAGCGGATCAGTGAAGAAATTGAATGGAATATTGTTGGATTACCATTTTCATTATAAATGAGTTAAGTGCAGATATTAGCAGATTATGGGAATTGGCTTTGTTGCGTAGTTTGAAAGTACAGACCGGAAGAAGAAAGAGCGGTTAGTTGATTTGCTTCGAAATTGAAGTTAAGTTGCCCGACAAAAAGGTAAACCTTAAAATATTGATTGGAATTATTGATTTATACCCCTGAGTTGGGTAGCCATTTGGCTTTTGGTTTTCTTTGGGGGAAGTTGAGCTTGGAGTGGTTTGTAGTTGTTGTGATCGAGCCATGCAGTGGAGATGCTGGAAATTTTTTTTAGGAATATTTAAAGAGTTTGAATTTGATTTGGTAATAATTATTTTAAAATAATCGCGTTCAGAACATTCTTCTTACCTTGCAATTTCGGGGACGAAATTATTTTAAGGGGGGAAGAATGTAAAATCCCAGATTTTTGAACATTAATTACGAATATTTAAATCTGTTTAAATATTGATTTGGCGATATTAGCAGATTTTATATCGAATTATTTTATAAAATCGAGTTCAAAAATATATAATTTATAATATAAATCAAACGTGCTCGAAAATGACGCGGCAGTTCGTAATTTTCAATCTGAACTTTAACTAAATATACAGGATCTGAAATAAGTCGGATTTCTGTGAAACAAGAAACGTTTGAATTGATTATATTTTTCTAATAAAAGAAAAAAAATCATGATTTCGTCGTATAGATGGTAAGATATGCCTAATTTAAAATTTCCAATAGTCGCTATAGAATCGTTCGTCGACCGTAACGGTTTATTTGATATAACTGCATATTGGATTCGAATCTGGATAAGGTTCTTTTGAGACGTAGTTATAATTTAATTTTTAGAATTTTACTGTAATTTTTAATAAATTAAATAAGCAACTTTTTATTTGGAGTATTTTGCACCCTATATCAATATTTTGGGATTTCATAATATAAGTTAACCTACCGATATTATTATATTTGTGGGATGAGGGCACCTCGTTGGGCACGACTGTACTTTTATTTCTGTCCGTACATAAGTGGATTTTAGGAACTGAGGTAAACCAATCTTTAAAACATATGAGCATTCATAATACTATTAATATCTTTTGTTTTTCTGGTCCATTCCGTAAGTTCAATATCATTCATCAATGTATTTTCTTTCGAGAGCAGACCTAAGTAGAAACCACCGCACATGCTAAACTGTACCAACTGAAGAACCTTGCCGACAAAGGAATGCAAATGAAAACGATATCCATGAAACCGTGCAGACCAAGGCACTGGAATGAAAATGACATCCCACAAACCTTGCCGACCACGGTATACGCTAGTGAAAGCGACAGTGTACCAACAACTTGGTAGCCAAACTTTCCACCTCTATAAATAACCTTCTTTGTTTCATTTTCTTCCCCACCTGCGCTGCATTCTCATTCCTTTCCATTTATTCATTTCAGCAAAATCAATCCGACCGCCTCCTATAAAAAAAAAAAAAAAATGAAGCTGTCGTATGAAGGAGGGGACTGTGCGTGTTCTGTGGTGGCCGCCGCAGATGTCAGGTGGAGTCTTGGCGAACTGGGTTTGGCACTTCGGTGTAGCTGTGGGTCGGTGATCGTTGTTGGAGGCGTAGCGTTGATCGGACTGTTGGTGGGAAGCATTGTGCGGGCCACTGGGATGATACGGTTGTGAAGAGGAGGGAGTATACGTGGGGTTTGTGGAGATTGCAGAAGGGAGTGGCACAACAGTATGGAGTAAGGAAGGAAGTATTCTAGAAGGGGGACAAATACAAAAAGGGATTAAAGCAAAACAGGAGCATGTGGTAGGAAAGCAGTATAGTGAAGGAGTATGGGATGGGTGTGCAGCAGCAGTTTTAAGACAAAAGAAAAAGAAAAAGAAAAAAAAAAGAAGACAAGGAGAGGCTGGACGTAAGGAGCAGTGGAGAAAAGAGAACGATGGGAAGAAAGAAGAACTAAAGAAGTGGTATGGGAAAAGTGTAGCGGGCGTGGGCTACATATACTCGGTTTGGGCTTGGGCCTCATTGGAAAAAAAAAAAAGAGAAAGAAATAAAAAGGAAACTGGAGCGTTGACTGCAAGGGAGATGGGCGTGGGATTCAGAAGCATAACAAGAGGACTCGGTTTCTCTGGAGACGGTGAACAACAAATTTGATTATGCCCAAGCATGGTTACACTGACGTAAGTCAAGAATTTAGTTGATAACATTTATATACGTTATTTTATAAATTCAAAAGTGCCAGTAAGGATTTAATAGAAATACATATATTGTATATAAGAAAGTATAACGTGGCCCTCCCAAAAGTAATTCGAACATGCCTAATCGACGGTTTGACATGCCTAAACCAGTTCAATGAGCCTAACATGTTTGAGATTTATCAAATAAGACCATTTCTAAATTTTTCATGTTCTCAGGTTAATCCCACTAGATTGAATAGGACTAATCACTTTAGAGCCTCATAGAGATTCTCAATCCCAGTACATAAACAGTACAACTAAAGCGCCGATCATTTAAGTGATGACGTGAAATACTTCAAGCTTTAGATTTCCTAACCATGATTTTTAGTTAAAAAAAAAAAAAAAGATAAAGAAGAGAATTTAGTTAAAGTTTAAATCGTTTAGGCTAAACTATATAAATTTTGTAACGTTCTCATGTATAATCAGAATCCGACAAATCAATCACATTGGGACCGTATTGTGGGACGTAATATTACGGTGCTGGTTTGGAAGGAGTAAGCGCAGCTGGAAGCTTGTAAAACAAACCATTTCAACAACGAGCGGACAAACCAAGGTGAGTTTACTCACTCAGTTACCCGTTTATATTTTATATAAACCGGGTTTTATTTTATTTTGTGTGCAATGTTTGCTGATGGTTGTTTGTTAACCGTTATTGGTTGAACTGTATGGTTGTGTTAAAATTGAGGTAACCATTGTGATGCAGGGACGGACAGGTTGGAGGAATCCAACCGGATTCCTTAAATATGTTGTTTTATTTATGTGAACCGTTAATCAGTTTGATTGATCATTTGTTGTTGAAAACAAATTCAACACTTGGTTGATTTTAACCAATGGGTGGCATTGGTTAAGTATTTATCGGCAGATGGCCCGTAAATGAATCGTTTTATGGAAACTGATTTATCGTCATGAAAAGCGATAGAAATACAGTTATAAAGTTGTTTTATAACTAAAGTTAGTTTTGAAATCTATTTTGTATAGATTATTTTAAATGAAGTGATTAAGAGAAACAAATGATTAATTTTGTTTTGAACTTACAAAGAAGTATACAAAGTAAGATTTTTCATGTTAGCAAGTTTTGCGGCAAATATGAAACGATTTACCAAATGTTTAAGATTGAAGGTAATGGTTAAATGGATTTATTTAACCTAAATAGATTGTTAATTAAATCAAAATGAAAGTATTTAAATTAATCTTCTTTATTTAACCAAGTGATGATGGTTAACAAAGTAACCGTGTTGAAATGACCAAGTCAACCATTTGAATGAGAATTGTTATTTTAAACTATTCATTGATTAGTGATTATCATTGAAATTAAGTATCATTTTTAATAACCTTTTGAGGAAGATTAATTATTTTTGTAGTAAACCAATTGATGTGAATAACGGTAGAAAATTGACAAGGAATCGAACTGTAAAGGGATTGTAAAAGAATAGTACATGAATTTTTAAAGAGACTCGATAAACAAAATCTGAATATACATGTAATAATGTTTTCTAATGGAACCAAGTATTTTTGATATATCGAGTCGAGCTTTCTATAAAAAGAAGAATGTTAACCTTTAAGGTGAATAATGAAAGGAACCAGATTTGAAATGGAAATGGTGGTAAAGGAGATTTGTTGAATAAAACCCTTGTTTATAACCAAAGGGCATTTTAATAGGTTTACTCATATTTATATGAGTTAGAATTTTGATTTATCCCTTAAAGGGAATCTTATAAAAAGGAAAGTTTAAACAAATTTGCATATGAGTTGAAATCGAACAAAAGCTTGAGCAGATTGAATTCTACTATAAAAGTAAAGATAAAATGGTGAGATATGGGGATAAATGTTTTAGATATAGAATGGAGTTAATTGAATCAAAGTGGTCAAAAGTGGGGTTATACAGAGATGATTGGGTTAATTATTGATATGAGATTTCGTTAATAAACTCTTATCTAATCCGAAGATAAGAATGTTGTTGGCTCAAGGTCTGAGAGGTAAATTAAATACCCCAACTTGAACGATTTCATGATTATCCAAGGGTGATATTAGTTTAAATACGAAGGTAGTGAAAAGAAATGATATTTCTGCAAAAGATATTATAACTATAATTCGAAGAATTATACGTTGAATAAATGGGATTTGGAAATAAGGATTTAGAAAGCGATATTCCAAATGTTGAAAGATTTAGAAATGTAATTAACAACTGTTTAACTTAAAGGGCCAAGGGATGCTGTATTCTGAACCAAGGAACCCATTTGATTTTTCTATGGATGATGTTTGTTTATTTTGATAGTTAAATCACCAACTATCAAAATCTGACCAAAACGATTGTTGGTATGGAAAAACCGGAATCAAATTTATATTCGAAAACCATTCCGACCAGCAAATACGTAACGGTAAAGATATCAGAAGATGGTCGAGATGGAGCATTGAAGACCGTTGAACTTCATAAGCGGAAGAACTACTCGTTAAATTTCTCTGGCTAGCTACCAGAGTTATGATGACTTGTGATTCTGTCGTGATTGAAATCTTCGGGTTGCAAGGACTACTCGCTACTGATCCATTGGGGTGATTCCTATATTGGATGCAGTAGGAGAGTGCCTTCGGTTCATCCTGTTCCTGGATGACGTGTATGGACGATGTAAAAGGTGGCCAGATGTTTCAAAAGTCGATTATAACCTCAAGCCTCATAAACCGGGAAATGACAAAAATCGGGCAGGCAGCATGGCTATGTGGGTCGCTCCCATTAGGGTGTATGATCACCTATCTAGAGGAATTCCATTTGTTTCTTTAATCTATATTCGATGCTGTCCCTTTTCGGGCAGGCGGTTGCTGATCCCAACCGCCGGTGATATACATTCGATACACTCAAGTGAAATGAGTGGTCGGTCATGTGAGGGCCGGGTTGCAAGACGTTCTTGTTGAACCCAGTGTATTCGTCTCTAGAGATACACGTTCGGAAGGTGGTCCCATACCTTGTCAAGTTGGAATCCAATATCCAATAAGTGCCCACGGTTTTCGATTGTATACTATATACGGGGAGCGTGAGATGCAAGCGTTCCTCTAAATTGATATTTATTTGTATTTAGACATTATGATAATATCAGATCAAGATATGATTTCAAAACTGTTTTGGATTATAGTAAGGTAAAAACCGTCCGTGTTTATGTGTGGGCTGGTCTTACTATTATCCTTTCCTTTCGAAAGGAGTTTGAACTTTAAAATCAAGTTGGATGGTTCCCCTTAAACTGTGCGAGTTATTCTCACTCTGGTTCACCAGACTGACCCGGTATTTGAAATGCTTGGGTTAGCCCGGGTTGCAGGTTCAGGTTACCAGATGCTCTGCAGTTCAGAGACGAGCTGGAGAGGTCCAGGCGTATGATTTAGACAAAATATTATTCCGCTATGTTATTTTGAGGACAGGTTGTTATAGCTGTCCAGATTTTCTGTGGCACTCTGATGTTGTAAGTATATTTTCAAGCTCTCAATAAAGATTATTTCTATATTATATTTTGTTCCGCTGCGATGTGAGACTCTGATTCTGTGTATTGTTCTTCTTCTTATTCTTCTATTCTAAAATTTCTTTCTTTCTTACCTCACCCTCTAAATTCTTTCTGTTAGCATCTGGATTTCTAGTATCATTTGGGTTGGATTAGTGTGGTTTGATCAGCTCAAAAAGGTACCGGAAATCCGGGTCGCTACACAAACCATATCTACAGGTGTCATGGCGTCTTAACCATCCCTGGTCCGGACCCATGCATGCGCATGACCCTGTCGGAATGCGCCGCCCACACCTCTCTTAAGTGACCTCTTACAACCTACTCAGTAAGCGTGCCTTGACCCCGACCTAGTTCGGGGTTTCCCATTTGATACCGATATAGGTTACTGACTGATATGGGTTCCACATTCCATATGATACAAGCTTCCCCCTAGGCTTACATCCCCACTACTAGGATTTCCACAGGTTATGCCTACCAGTTTAACAAGATTGCATAACCCCAACAGGTTAAGTTTGTGGGCCTATATATATAAATATTACCCATCGCCACAAGATTTACTTAACCCTCCCACTGATTCAAACATGTTTACTTAACCCCAACTCAATTTGATAGGTTCATGTAACCCCCATAGGTTTAAACATGTTTAGTATTATAGGTTAACAGGTTATCCCCATTCACATTGACTTCTTTTCAAGTTACTAAGTTCCACTTGCTTATTAATTTCATGTATATAACTTAATCCATTTAAGTTTATTAATAAGCCCATCACATGTTATTCTGTAGATTGTAATTAAAACAAAAGTAATCTACAATCTCTTATCCCTGGATTGTAATTAAAGAAAGTAATCTACAATCCCTTTATATTATTCACCGCCTGATTCCATAGTTTCAATAACATGTTTTGCTTAATATGTAAATAAGTATACTTCATCTCAGTTCACATGTTTCCTGTTTAACATGTCACTACAACTTGTCGTTGTTTACTTGTTAACTTAGTTCTCTTAACTAAGGTTTACTAATAAGTTTCCTTTCCTTTTATTATAACTTATGTTATAATTTCCACTTGTCCCTAGGACAAGCCTACCTATTGTATAACATTCTCATTAATGTAATTAATTACAATAGGTTATTATCCTTCCCCTGTTTATTCATTTCCATTAATAACAATTAGTGCCATTTATTTCTATCCTTTTATATACATATATTCATATATATGTTTATGCACTAGACCTCTCACATTAAGCCGACCACTTGTGGATGCTGGATTTGTCGGGTGGTTCCGGGCAGACTTCTTCCACAAGTTGGACTTAACCTCGTGTCTTAACACCATTACATGTATATTCACTCGACCCCTCACATTAGATTAACCACTTGTGGACACTGGATTTGCCGGCCGGTTCTGGGCAGTCTTCCACCACAAGTGTAATCTAACCTCGTGTCTTAGTGCTATTACAGTTTCTAATTACTGTAAATCTACGCATATTCATTCTTAAACAATTATTCATGTTCATCGTAGGTTTTTCAATTACAGTATTCAGTTTCAACAAATTTCAGCAGATTTGTCATTCAACAGGGTAAATATCTCCACAAGTTACAACAGGTTACTCACAGTTTTATTATCATGTTCTGCTAAATTTTAAATTAAGTCTATAGATTTATATAATCCAAGTTACGATCATAATTCACAATATAACATTTGCCCCAAGTTTTAATCCAATTGTACAGTATAGGTTACGCCCCCAAAGGTAACCCTAATCATGATTCGTAATACGAGTTATGCCCAAATTATAGCTTTAAATCAATGTATAGATTATGCCCCCAAAAATCCCAATACAAGTTATGCCCCAAAATCCCAATATAAGTTTTGCCCCAAACTAAGGTTTAGATCAAGATATAGATTGTGCCCCTAAATCCCAAGTTTTGGATCAAGGTACAAATTATGCCGAAATTTTCCAATCATGTTTATAATATGAATTATGCCCCAAATTAATCATTCCCAATCGTTCCTAATTTCGTGCGCTTGCATATTTCAGCGGTATGCCTAGGCTCGAAGGTAGCATGACTATAAAAACAAAAAGGGAAAAGGGGAAGAAGAGAATAAAAACAGGCATAGTGAATAAAAATGGCATAAGATGATATAATTAGGAAAATTAACATAGTAGGCATAGGTGACATGATTAGGAAAACTAGCATAATAGGCATACGGTGACATGATTAGGCAAACTGACAAGATAGAGATATCATGAACAAATATATAAGATCTAAACAGTAAATTAGATATACAAGTAATGACAACACTGATATGATTCAAATAGTCATAGGCTTAGAGCCAATTCATAAACATGTCAAGATAACTTTTAAGTGTTTACATCTAAAAATAATGTAGACTCACTATGATTGGATCCAAAGAACAGGGAATTGATTGTAGATGTTGTAGCACAGATCTCTGAATACGTATAACTTGTTGTTGAAAAAGAATAGGCTAGATCAGATTGAGTTGGGGTAGCACCTCGTTGTCTCCATTGTTTTTGGTGAATAAAAACAATGATAATGAGGTCCTATTTATTGCCTAAGGTCAACGAATTTGGTTAGAAAACAAGTCCACATACGCAGAACTGAATCTACCTCGGATCTGGGGGTGTCGACCTGGGCGTCGACATGGGTTTCGACCCCCTTGTGCTGGTGTCGACCCATGGGTCAGCACCCCTATGGTGGGTCGACCCCCAACAGGGTTGATTCCCTCCTTCGAATTTTGATTTATTTTAAATGGTTTTGACTTGGTTATTCATATATATAATTCTCTTATGCGTATATAAACTTCTAGGCTTAATAACTTCTTCACACGATGTCTGTTTCACGAAAACTTGGAGTCTATCTTAAACAAAATGACGAGACGAACGCAATGGCGTAGTCCATTTTACTTAATTCCTAATATTTAATTAAGTATTATTTAATTTATAAATTTAATGTTCTATAAAATTACGGGGTGTTACAGAAAATGGCCGATACCTTTTTGACCTCTCTCCCCTCGAACCCTCATACTACTGCTTCGAAGTCTGCCGCCACTTTGAAGTCACTTCCTCCTTTAGATCCTCCATCGAACCCAATTCCTTCTTCCCCCGATCCAACCCTCCCTCTCATCTACCTCCTTCCGATGCTTCCCCTCAGGCTCCTCCTTTACACAAGAAATGGTCATACCTATTTGCAACGAAGCCGAGGAACATAGGAAAATTTGAGCCACCACCCATCAAGCTACAATTCTCCGGCCATATGCTAGTGCATATGGAGGACATTCTTTCACCTGGCATTCAAATTTGGAATAGAGATTTAGTTGGCTTTTTCTTGGATGAAGCCCTCATATACACCACGGTGATCACACAATTAAAGAAATATTGGAAACCGAATGGAGCAGAAAGGTAAAATCAAATGGATCCTTATTTTTCTTCCACTTTGCTTTAGAAGATAATCGAACTAAGGTCGTGGAATCTGACCCAGACATTAGTCGAAACAAATTATTCATTGTTAAGGAATGGGACACTAATACAGGTAATAACAGTGCTAGAATTAGAACAATGCATGTTTGGATAAACCTTTTTAACATTCCCCCTCTTGCCTGGTCACAAATTGGCATATGCTGGCTAGCAACTAGGGTTGGGAAGTTTTTATGTATGGATGAGAATACAAAAAGGATTGACAGGCTTGAATTTTCCAAATTCATGGTCGAAGTGAACCCGGATCAGGAATTACCAGATGAATTTTCTGTCCAACTTCCAGATGGAACTGAACATGTAGTTGAAGTGTTATATCTCTGGAAACCTGCAATTTCTTCCAAATGTAAAGTTTTTGGACACATAGTTGACAACTGTGATAAAAAACCATCTATTGAGAAGAAGAACAAGGTAGGTCACAATGGTTCAACCCTCTTTACACCCGAGGTACCAATTCAAGTGACATAAAACTAAGGTTCAGGTTAGGAGACAAGATAGATACAACATCTTTAGGAGAAAGTAAACATGGAAAAAAGTTATCTCTTTGAACTAGAAAGAGAATCAAAGTAAGCCAGTGAAGAAAAAAAATGCTTCACCTTCTAACTTAGATCTGTTGGAATTTACTGAAGAGGATGGTTTCAATTTTACTCTACCATCTGTCGACTTAGAGAATGTTAATTTTGGTCCCGTCAATGTGCTTACTGGCATAGTTGTTGCATAGAATGTTTTAGAAAATAGAGCGAATGTTGAGAGAAATAATGATATGCAGGTTGGCAATGAATTAGAAGAAGGGTAGTTAAATCAACAAGAAGAGGTTAGTAGGGCTGAACATGTGCAACAGACATGTATTACCGGTCATGGAAATTATCCTACGAACTAATGTGATTTTGATCTTGATAGTGTGAAAGCGATCGATAATAGAAATGATGAAACTTTATGCAAAAGATGTAACACCCCGTAATTATGTGACATTAAGATTCTCAAATTAAAGTATAATTAATTTTTAAAAGAAAAATTAAAAGAAAAAGATCCGTGCAGTTGTTTAATTTAAGTATTGTAACTAACATGAAAAAGGAGAAGTAAGGAGAGAACAATAATTATTATTGTTCTAAGACTTATTAACAAAAGCCTCTGTAGCTCAGTTGGTTAAGGCATTGGATTTGTAGCATGGAGGTCGGGGGTTCGAACCCCGGCGGCGACATAATTTTTTTATCTTTGTTTTAGAGAGGGCCAACTGAACATGCAAATATATGTACGTATACAAATTGAAAATTTGAAAGGATAAGAACGTACATATAAGGAAATAAAGAATAGATATATATATATATATACATATGAGAATATAAATATATATATATATATATGCAAAAATATATGTATACGAAAGATAAAATTCAAGATAAGGCTACAGTCAATGAAATATGGCAACATCATTTGAATTTTGAAAATAAAATGAAAGTTGTGTGTATATATATACGCGTAAAATGGTCGTTAGAGGAATTGTATACATATAAGAATATTTCATGTGAATAAAATAGTTAAATAAATTCCAGAAATTCAAAAGTTCGAAAATCAAATTTCTACGCCAAAATAGTGGGACCCAATGCTGACTCAGCACTGCGTGTATGATAAGGTTTGGCTAGATTCATCTATGTACCTGGACTATTTTCTTAACTAGGTTCAATGCTGACTCAACGCTGCGTGTACGATAAGGTCTTGAGCAGCTATATAAACAGCCCTAGTCTTCATTCTCTTTGCACCAATTCTCTTCTATCCTTATGCTGCTAAGATTCATGGCTTCTTCCCCTCCTCTAAATTTTCTTAAATAATTAAAATAAAATATAAATTCAAGACATGGAGATGCTGCTCAAATCTATTCAAGAGAAGATTCAAATCAAAGTGAAGAATTCAAAGGCTAAATCAACAAACCTCGAGCAACGACATACGAATCATAGCATCGCCATTCTTCTATTCTAGATCTAATTTCTGTAAGTCAGTTGTTTCTAGATTTGAACGTTTTTGCTTTATTTTGTGACATGAAATTAAAGGAATAAAAGAATATGCCAAATCTCTCTCTCTCTCTATTCGAATCTGTGTTTATACTCTTGGACTAAATTAAGAACTGTTATGATTCAAGGACAAATAAGACTTTGCCTAAGACCGTTGCCTATGACTATGGATTCTGAGATCATGTGCCTTTGGACTATGAACATAAGCCTTTGATTTTAGGACATAAAACATTGCCTATGACGATGACTTATGACTGTGGGAATTATTTTCCCTTTTGACTATGAATATTTCCTATGACTATGGACATTTGCCTATGACTATGAACACAAGCCTTTGATTTGGACATAAAGTATTACCTATGACATAAGAACGGTGATTTAAACACCTATGATTCATGACTAGGAAAATTGTTGCTTAGGTTTTGTGACTATGAAATTGGGTCTAAAACCCGATTTATCTATTCTGTCTGTTCTTGATTTTCTTTGGTTTTAGACAATGGGAATTTACCTATTAAGTTAGGTCTACCCATGTTCTCGAACCTATTCTGTCTATTCTTGGTTTTAGACCGTGGGAATTTACCTATTAAGTTAGGTCTACCTATATTCTTGAACCTGCGTCGTTATTCAAAATCTTTTTATGCCAATTATTATGTCCACCCTTTTTCATAGCATCTTTGGTTCATTCCCTATTTTCTACGAATCTAGATTTATTTACAATCTAGGTTGAATCATGATTATACGAACGGTGGGAATGCGATTTGGGAAAAACACGAAAATAAACATAAATATAGTTGTAAGCTTGAAATTGGCATAGTTTGGAAGCGAACATGATTCTGATTTATACAATTTTAGAACATGTGTTAAGACCTGTGAATTGGGTAGATTTGACGTGGATTATAGGTTATGAAATTTAGATCTAGTATTAGCCTGTAAACTGAAAAACTAGAATAATAAATCTAGTTTGTATGTAGACTGTAAACTAGAAGAATAAAACTAGTTTTTGGGCATAAACGGTGAACTAGAATAGAAAATCTAGTTTGGCATATAAAATCTAGTTTAGCATAAACTGAAAATAAAGATGATAAATCTAAATTGCTATGAACTGTAGGTTAGGCAAATCAAGATTTGGGCCTAGAATATAAGTCTGTTAGCGACAAATGAATATAGGCCAAATTTGTTTAAAAAGGGGGAAATGGGCTGTAAGATAAATTGTTAACAATTTATAAACAAAAGAAAGGTATTTTGATAACACCCCTTTTTATAACTCGTACCAGAAAGTTCTAGGGTGACAAAGAGGATAGTGTCTAGGCTTGGGTTTGGAAAATACAAGTTTCCTGCCCTCCCTGGCTATCCCTTACTGATCCGACGAACGGGATGGTTGCTTTCAGAACCAGGTTTGGAAATTAATCAGAAAATCCTTTGAACTTAGAAAACATGAATATGCCTAACCCGAGGTTAGACTGAGTTGCGGTGTAAACCTTCCCAGAACCGACCGGCACATCCAGTAACCGTAGCGATATCTGTCTAATGTGAGAGGTTGCGGCTTTAATTTATTAATTAAAGCTAGAACAAGAAGGGGAGGGTTAAGTCCATAGAAACACTTAACCAACTTAACACAGTTAAAGCTAGAATGGGAGGGTTAAGTCCATGGGAATACTTAGCCAAATTAACATGTTGACTAGACTAGAAGGTGGGGTTAAGTAAAGTTAATACACTTAGCCAATTTAGCATGTTAATTAGACTAGAGGTTGGGGTTAAGTAATACACTTAGCCAATTTAATATGTTAGCTGGGTTGGACCGTAGGGTTAAGTAAACTTGAACACTTAACCATCAGAATATGATAAATGAATAGGGTTAAGTCTAAGACATGAAGAGATGATACTTAACCATTAATAACAGGTTTAGTTAAAATCGGTGGGAATGGTTAAGTTAAAAAGGGAACACTTAACCAATATAGGATGAATGGGTAGGGTTAAGAAATACTTAACCAATATGACTTGGTTTGTGGTGGGGTTAAGTCAACATGAATACTGACAACACTTAACCAGTTTAACAGGATAAGGGAAGAGGGTTAAGTTAGCTTGAATCGACTAAAGACACTTAACCAATCCAACTTAACGGGAAAGAGAACTAAGTAGTAAAACTTAGTTAAGAAGACAATGATCCTGGAAACTAAGTGGTAAAACTTAGTTAGTAGAACTAAGTAGTAATTCTTAGTATAACACGAAGGAGCAGACGTCCATCTGATTTTAAAGAAGACTCCAACGAATTGGGATACGAAGCCCGAGGCTTCAAGGGGACGTGAGGGTACTCTTGGTATCCCTCTGTGAGGCTGCAGATGATCCGCCTGGGCGCACAGAGGTTAAGGTCTGCGGTAGAAGAGCCAAGGGTATGCCTTGGTTGCAATATATGGCAACCAAAAGACTAGGATGGACCAGCGTGATTCGGCGAGAAGACGGAAGCCCTGTGATAGCAACTCATCGTCTACCTACCATCTTCAGTCAAGCGAGACACGTGAAGCGGGAAGGCTGGAGGACTCATATGGACCACATACTTGCTATCTAGTTGTGGTTGCGGGGTGTTGTTGGCCATAGAATTAGTGGGGCAGATAGGGGCCTTCGTACAGTTCTCATTTTACAAGGGTGGCCTTCCATTAGTTGAGGGAGGGGTCGAGTGGGACCATAGCCACTGGAAAAACAGACCTTAACATCTGCATCGGCAGATATTGAAAGCTCCCGACCGAGTTCCGTATTTCTAGAGTAGCCCTGACACGGGACTCGGGTAGCACATTACATGACATGTGCATCTAGACAAGCGATAACGATTCGCGATACATGCGTGGGGAAAGTCTAGGAACATATAACACTCTAGATAGTGTACCCTAGACTAAAGGGCATCGTTCGACAGGTAGCATAATCCCTAGTTTGGAGCTAGGTGGCATAAATCCTGAATACAAGAAGCGTTCAACAGATAGCGTAAACTCTAATTGAATCTAGAAAGCACTTGATATAAAACCTAGACTAGATCTAGGTAATAAATAATCAAGGTACGCCTGAAGGCGACGGAAACTACAGGGATTGGGATCTCTATATCGTTACTAGTTGGAACACTAGTTAGGTGGTGCAGAGATATAGAAACGAGTATATCGCGGTAAAAGCGAAGCGGGGAAAGTGTTGTAGTATATCCAGTTTATCTTGTCTTAGCATGTCTTGTGTGAATCTTATCTTGTTAGCCTTATCATCATGGTATCATCTTGTATTCAGTTAATTCATGTCGTTCTGTTTTCCCTGTTCACATGCTAGAAGTTACTGACTTACTCAGGCTTTATGTCTGACTCTGTTTTTCTTTCACTTCTTTTCTTCCGTTCCCCCCCAGGTAGTTGAGGAGGGAATAGTATAACTCAGGATTAAATTGGACCGTTGCTCTTTTCCAGCTTGAAGATTTGACGAAGTTGCACTTGGATTCTCTTTTAGATGCTATGGCTGGCTTATGCTACATTGGGGAATATAAATGTATTTTTACGCTTCTTAATCTAGTAAAGACAGATGATACTCTGATATTGTAAAGCAATCTTGTACAATCTATTTTATCAATAAAGCAAAGTTTTATTTTCCGCTGTTAATTGTTTGTCTGTCTTGTAATTTATCTGCATCTTTTACCCATAATGCTTCACAGAACTTAGTGCATTCCCTTTGCGAGTGACACTAACGGACGTGGGGTGTTACACGTGGTATCAGAGCTGAAGGTTACCAGATCAGATAAAGGATTTGAAAAATTATTTTCAAAACGGTTTTTAAAGAAGCATTTTTAAAAGAAAGGATTTGTTTTAAAGGCATATTCCCCAAAGCCATACGCATTGTCTTCTCTTCCTCTGTTTAAATTCTTGTCTCCTTCTTTCTTGAGTCTCTGGGGCTCTTGGCTTTCTGGGAGGTAACTTCATCGAAGGGCAAAGTAGTGCCCGACTTCCATCCATAGCCGTAGTTGTTTCATCTACAGGCAGTTTTCTTTCGAAGCTTATAGGGTTTTCCGGACGATGGAGGCAGTTTTCGAGAGATTTGTCAACATGACTACACACGGAAGGGGGATGAGGAGTTTGGCTAAGGAGCACAACCCAAGGATAAGTAATTCATGGATAGTGACTTGGCTCACCAAGGAGGAAGGAGTTATAAAGCGTAAGACAAGAGGAAGTAGCTTTTCTATGATATAATAAGGCATATAATTAAAGACAAGAGCAAGAACGAGGAACAAGATTTTCATAAGGGCAAGAACCTACTTTCTCCACCAAGCGTACCTAGGAGAGAGGTAGTAAAAGTTCTCTTGGAAGAGTCTAGTTTTGCTATTCGTACTATTTCCTTTGGTTTTATCGCTTCGCATTTGTTCTTATCCACTTCCATAGTTGAGTCTCTGCACCATAGTACTTGTATAGTAGAAAGGTCTCACTAGAGTCTCAAATCCAATTAGTGGTCCGACCAGTTTATTTTTGGTTAGTAGGGATTTGAGAATAGCTATCAAGTCTTCTTATATCATCTCACGTAGATCGTTTAAATTCAAAGGAGATATTCCTTGGGTGCTTGTCTGATATTGGTTTAGGCCTTTGGGGCTTGTACTTGAGGAATGTTGAGTTCGACTAGGATGGTTTGCGTGAGAGATGAATAGTTGTGACAGGCGCTCTAAAAAGCACGTAGTGATCTTTCAACCCTTATAGTTATTGCATGGTGGATAAGGGAGAGACCTCTAATCATACACTTGGTACCGTGATTGACATCTATTTATTTTGGAAATGGAGGTTAGGAACTTCACAATCGTGAAGATAAATTGGTTAAGATACAGTGGAGTAAAGCTCAAGAAGGCTAGATACTAGCAACATGCTCTTTTTCCTTAAGGGCGCATCCTTGATTTCTCTGTTTAGGAGCTTTACGCGTAGTTGTTTCTCTCTTTCCAAAGTATATCCTCTAGGTCGTATCTGCGATCCTTAGGTAGAAGCCAATGGATGTAAACATGTATTAGAAACATGTTATGGTTGAATGGTTTCAAGTGGTAGCAAATGGTTGCTCGTGGATGCATATGCATACGTATTAGGCACTAGATCAAGTTCGGACGCTCTCATGTTGCATTTACATATACGCATTTGTTTATAAGTTGAAATTGATATGATATCATATGGACGTTGCATATGGATGGATGGCTGTGCACGCGTGTAGTATTTACATGACTAGGGATGTTTGCATGCATGATTGGACGCATGGCACTAACATGATTTGCATTAAGGAGGTCAACTGAATCAGTAGACCGCCTGATTTTGCATTAGATAGAGACATATACACACGCTATACATATGAACATGAAAGCATTAGAAATCTTTTAAGGACAATGAATGCCTGTAATTGAATGGTTGAGTAGATGGGTGATTGGATGGTAGGACACATTCTTCCTAACTTGAAGATTTCGGGGACGAAATCCTTTTAAGTGGGGGATAATGTAACACCCCGTAATTCTTTGACATTAAGATTCTCAAATTAAAGTATAATTAATTTTTAAAAGAAAAATTAAAAGAAAAAGATCCATGCAGTTGTTTAATTTAAGTATTGTAACTAACATGAAAAAGGAGAAGTAAGGAGAGAACAATAATTATTATTGTTCTAAGACTTGTTAACAAAAGCCTCTGTAGCTCAGTTGGTTAAGGCATTGGATTTGTAGCATGGAGGTCGGGGGTTCGAACCCCGGGGGCGGCATAATTTTTTATCTTTGTTTTAGAGAGGGCCAATTGAACATGCAAATATATGTACGTATACAAATTCAAAATTTGAAAGGATAAGAACGTACATATAAGGAAATAAAGAAAAAATATGTATATATACATATGAGAATATATATATATATATATATATGCAAAAATATATGTATACGAAAGATAAAATTCAAGATAAGGCTACAGTCAATGAAATATGGCAACATCATTTGAATTTTGAAAATAAAATGAAAGTTGTGCGTATATATATACGCGTAAAATGGTCGTTAGAGGAATTGTATACATATAAGAATATTTCATGTGAATAAAACAGTTAAATAAATTCCAGAAATTCAAAAGTTCGAAAATCAATTTTCTACGCCAAAATAGTGGGACCCAATGCTGACTCAGCACTGCGTGTATGATAAGGTTTGGCTAGATTCATCTATGTACCTGGACTATTTTCTTAACTAGGTTCAATGCTGACTCAACGCTGCGTGTACGATAAGGTCTTGAGCAGCTATATAAACAGCCCTAGTCTTCATTCTCTTTGCACCAATTCTCTTCTATCCTTATGCTGCTAAGATTCATGGCTTCTTCCCCTCCTCTAAATTTTCTTAAATAATTAAAATAAAATATAAATTCAAGACATGGAGATGCTGCTCAAATCTGTTCAAGAGAAGATTCAAATCAAAGTGAAGAATTCAAAGGCTAAATCAACAAACCTCGAGCAACGACATACAAATCTTAGCATCGCCATTCTTCTATTCTAGATCTAATTTCTGTAAGTCAGTTGTTTCTAGATTTGAACGTTTTTGCTTTATTTTGTGATATGAAATTAAAGGAATAAAAGAATATGCCAAATCTCTCTCTCTCTCTCTCTATTCGAATCTATGTTTATACTCTTGGACTAAATTAAGAACTGTTATGATTCAAGGACAAATAAGACTTTGCCTAAGACCGTTGCCTATGACTATGGATTCTGAGATCATGTGCCTTTGGACTATGAACATAAGCCTTTGATTTTGGGACATAAAACATTGCTTATGACGATGACTTATGACTGTGGGAATTATTTTACCTTTTGACTATGAATATTGCCTATGACTATGGACATTTGCCTATGACTATGAACACAAGCCTTTGATTTGGACATAAAGTATTACCTATGACATAAGAACGGTGATTTAAACACCTATGATTCATGACTAGGAAAATTGTTGCTTAGGTTTTGTGACTATGAAATTGGGTCTAAAACCCGATTTATCTATTCTGTCTGTTCTTGATTTTCTTTGGTTTTAGACTATGGGAATTTACCTATTAAGTTAGGTCTACCCATGTTCTCGAACCTATTCTGTCTATTCTTGGTTTTAGACCGTGGGAATTTACCTATTAAGTTAGGTCTACCCATATTCTTGAACCTGCGTCGTTATTCAAAATCTTTTTATGCCAATTATTATGTCCACCCTTTTTCATAGCATCTTTGGTTCATTCCCTATTTTCTACGAATCTAGATTTTTTTACAATCTAGGTTGAATCATGATTATATGAACGGTGGGAATGCGATTTGGGAAAAACACAAAAATAAACATAAATATAGTTGTAAGTTTGAAATTGGCATAGTTTGGAAGCGAACATGATTCTGATTTATACAATTTTAGAACATGTGTTAAGACATGTGAATTGGGTAGATTTGACATGGATTATAGGTTATGAAATTTAGATCTAGTATTGGCCTGTAAACTGAAAAACTAGAATAATAAATCTAGTTTATATGTAGACTGTAAACTAGAAGAATAAATCTAGTTTTTGGGCATAAACGGTGAACTAGAATAGAAAATCTAGTTTGGCATATAAAATCTAGTTTAGCATAAACTGAAAATAAAGATGATAGATCTAAATTGCTATGAACTGTAGGTTAGGCAAATCAAGATTTGGGCCTAGAATATAAGTCTGTTAGCGACAAATGAATATAGGCCAAATTTGTTTAAAAAGGGGGAAATGGGCTGTAAGATAAATTGTTAACAATTTATAAACAAAAGAAAGGTATTTTGATAACACCCCTTTTTATAACTCGTACCAGAAAGTTCTAGGGTGACAGAGAGGATAGTGTCTAGGCTTGGGTTTGGAAAATACAAGTTTCCTGCCCGCCCTGGCTATCCCTAACTGATCCGACGAACGGGATGGTTGCTTTCAAAACCAGGTTTGGAAATTAATCAGAAAACCCTTTGAACTTAGAAAACATGAATATGCCTAACCCGAGGTTAGACTGAGTTGCGGTGTAAACCTGCCCGGAACCGACCGGCACATCCAGTAACCGTAGCGATATCTGTCTAATGTGAGAGGTTGCGGCTTTAATTTATTAATTAAAGCTAGAACAAGAAGGGGAGGGTTAAGTCCATAGAAACACTTAACCAACTTAACACATTTAAAGCTAGAATTGGAGGGTTAAGTCCATGGGAATACTTAGCCAAATTAACATGTTGACTAGACTAGAAGGTGGGGTTAAGTAAAGTTAATACACTTAGCCAATTTAACATGTTAATTAGACTAGTGCTTGGGGTTAAGTAATACACTTAGCCAATTTAATATGTTAGCTGGGTTGGACCGTAGGGTTAAGTAAACTTGAACACTTAACCATCAGAATATGATAAATGAATAGGGTTAAGTCTAAGACACGAAGAGATGATACTTAACCATTAATAACAGGTTTAGTTAAAACCGGTGGGAAAGGTTAAGTTAAAAAGAGAACACTTAACCAATATAGGATGAATGGGTAGGGTTAAGAAATACTTAACCAATATGACTTGGTTTGTGGTGGGGTTAAGTCAACATGAATACTGACAACACTTAACCAGTTTAACAGGATAAGGGAAGAGGGTTAAGTTAGCTTGAATCGACTAAAGACACTTAATCAATCCAACTTAACGGGAAAGAGAACTAAGTAGTAAAACTTAGTTAAGAAGACAATGATCCTGGAAACTAAGTGGTTAAACTTAGTTAGTAGAACTAAGTAGTAATTCTTAGTATAACACGAAGGAGCGAACGTCCATCTGATTTTAAAGAAGACTCCAACGAATTGGGATACGAAGCCCGAGGCTTCAAGGGGACGTGAGGGTACTCTTGGTATCCCTCTGTGAGGCTGCAGATGATCCGCCTGGGCGCACAGAGGTTAAGGTCTGCGGTAGAAGAGCCAAGGGTATGCCTTGGTTGCAATATATGGCAACCAAAAGACTAGGATGGACCAGCGTGATTCGGCAAGAAGACGGAAGCCCTGTGATAGCAACTCGTCGTCTACCTACCATCTTCAGTCAAGCGAGACACGTGAAGCGAGAAGGCTGGAGGACTCATACGGACCACATACTTGCTATCTAGTTGTGGTTGCGGGGTGTTGTTGGCCATAGAATTAGTGGGGCAGATAGGGGCCTTCGTACAATTCTCTTTTTACAAGGGTGGCCTTCCATTAGTTGAGGGAGGGGTCGAGTGGGACCATAGCCACTGGAAAAACAGACCTTAACATCTGCATCGGCATATATTGAAAGCTCCCGACCGAGTTCCGTATTTCTAGAGTAGCCCTGACATGGGACTCGTGTAGCACATTACAAGACATGTGCATCTAGACAAGCGATAACGATTCGCGATACATGCGTGGGGAAAGTCTAGGAACCTATACCACTCTAGGTAGTGTACCCTAGACTAAAGGGCATCGTTCGACAGGTAGCATAATCCCTAGTTTGGAGCTAGGTGGCATAAATCCTGAATACAAGAAGCGTTCAACAGATAGCGTAAACTCTAATTGAATCTAGAAAGCACTTGATATAAAACCTAGACTAGATCTAGGTAATAAATAATCAAGGTACGCCTGAAGGCGACGGAAACTACAGCGATTGGGATCACGTTATCGTTACTAGTTGGAACATTAGTTAGGTGGTGCAGAGATATAGAAACGAGTATATCGCGGTAAAAACGAAGCGGAGAAAGTGTTGTAGTATATCCAGTTTATCTTGTCTTAGCATGTCTTGTGTGAATCTTATCTTGTTAGCCTTATCATCATGGTATCATCTTGTATTCAGTTAATTCATGTCGTTCTGTTTTCCCTGTTCACATGCTAGAAGTTACTGACTTACTCAGGCTTTATGTCTGACTCTGTTTTTCTTTCGCTTCTTTTCTTCCGTTCCCCCCCAGGTAGTTGAGGAGGGAATAGTATAACTCAGGATTAAATTGGACCGTTGCTCTTTCCCAGCTTGAAGATTTGACGAAGTTGTCCTTGGATTCTCTTTCAGATGCTATGGCTGGCTTATGCTACATTGGGGAATATAAATGTATTTTTATGCTTCTTTATCTAGTAAAGACAGATGATACTCTGATATTGTAAAGCAATCTTGTACAATCTATTTTATCAATAAAGCAAAGTTTTATTTTCCGTTGTTAATTGTTTGTCTGTCTTGTAATTTATCTGCATCTTTTACCCATAATGCTCCACAGAACTTAGTGCATTCCCTTTGCAAGTGACACTAACGGACGTGGGGTGTTACAAAAGATCTGTAGATGGTAATGCCAAAATGTTGGAGGTACATGAAGAAGCTTCTAACTATGACAAAGTAATGGCTGATAGGAGAATTGTTTGCAGTTTCAAATCACATGAAGTGATAGAGCAACGCAATGGCCCTGTTTAGAAGGAAGGCGCTGTTGCCTCTCCAAATACCATGATTTTGCTTGAAGATGCTAATTTTGTCTCTGACAAGATTAGAAGTTCCTTAGCATGTGAAGGCATTAGTGCTGAAAAGTGTGAAACACTTGAGAAGTTGCTTAATAAATGCTTATCCATATAAACCAATGTGAGCAACAATACATTCAGTAAAGCAAATTTAGTGGCCATTTCTACAATGTTGAAGAAAATGAAATCACCCGATTTCCATTTACTCAAGCAAATAAAGTCACCTCTCCCAGCCTAGGACATACCAAAGCGAAATCTCCTCAACATGCAGCGTCACCTTATGCTCATATAGCTTCACCACCGGGGCACAAGGCTAGGCCCCCTGTCTTGCTAATTGAACAGAATGCTCCTGCCTCTAGAGAGAAAGAAGGGCCCAAAACCCCCACCACCCGCAGCATGAAGATATAAATGTTGAAGAATTTACAAGAAAACAGTTAGCTGCAGTGCTGCAGTAAGCTAGTGCAATGTTGTTGCATGTTAAGTCTGTATGTAATTCAGTTTCTTGTCAAGCTACTGTACATAGCAAAACATGCAAATACGGACTATGTACTTTGTGTGTACTTGACTTATATTCTCTCTAGTGTTTTCTACTGTTTATTATGTATTGGTTTTGAATTTTGAGAGAATTAAATGGATTGGATTTGTGTTGACACATCACTGAGTAAGCACGCCCTAAGCCTTGCTGATTTACAAGATTCTTTTGAAAGATAAATATATGTCTTTTCATTGGTTTTGAATTTTGAAACAAATAGATGAATATGATATATGCTGACACATTGCTGAGTCGGCACACACAAATATTCCTATTTTTAAAGATTCTTTTGAGATATTACTTATATTCCTTTACTCTGCTCTCATTCTTCCTTCCCCTCTCAATTTTTGTCTGTTTCTATTTTCCATTACCCTATGAGTTTTCTTCCAGACCTAAATCTAATTTTTTTTTTATTTATTCTTTTAAGAAAAGAACTTAAAACCATATATCTATTTACATCTCCCTTTCTCCTCTCCTTCCCCCTTTAGCCGCCACCACCTAAAGCCACGAGCTCCACCCTACCACAAAATCTAGATCTAATCTTAAGCTGTTTTCTTTTCTCTTTTCACCAAAGAAATTTAGGTCTAACCTTAGGCTATTTTATTCTCTCTTCTCTCCTAAGAAAAGAAACAAAACATAGATCTGTATTTTTTTCTCAAAATATAGATCTAAACTTTTTTATCATTTTTTCTCAAAACAAAGAATTAAACCTATTTTTATCCTTTTTTTTAGTTCAAGAATGAAAACTAAACTTATTTTTATTTTTTCAAAATATAGATCTAAACTTATTTTATTTTTTCTCAAAACATAGATCTTAATTTATTTGTAAACATAGACCTAAATTTATTTTTATATTTTCCCGTTTTCTCTAAAATTACCTTCCTCTTCCTTAGCCTTGCCACCGGCCAACATCTTACCTTCACCCATCTTTCACTTGACTGCCACTAAACCCCTTAGCTACCAAACACCTATAGATCCGAACCCGTTTGCCTCTTTCCCACTTCATTTCTTTTCAAATAAAACAAAATTAAACCAAAGTTTGAATTGGGGTTTGTGTTGATTCAGATCTTGAGTGAGACAAAGTTTCTACGCTGTTTGATTTTATCATGAAATTTCCGTAATTCCACGGAAGTTGAGAAATCACACATAATTAATAATTTATGCTTAAAAATTTAGCATAATTGAAATGTTTATTAGTGAATGGATTTTCTTATATAATATTATACGATTCAACTATGATAATTTTTTTGGAAGGCCAACCGGTTTTTATAATGATCTATAACACTATTTTCAATACAACAAATAATGATTATTAAATAAAACTGGAGATAGGAACATTGCCTACGTACTACTGACATCGTCTAAGACAGGAAACACACAATAATAGATTGATTTAATCTCCAAACAGGGCAATAATCAGAACTAGTACATTGAATACACACAACTATCAAAGACGATAAAAAGAAAATAACAATAGTAGTCTGCTATGCAGTCCTTATTCCTAATAACTAAAAGTAAGTGAAACAATAACTAGAAATCAGTAGCTAAGCTTAACACCAAAAGCTCACTTTCCAAAGGCTACATGCGGTCCCAACCCACAAGCAACAACAAAGGCTAACAACACAACACCACTTTTGCAAGCAAATATACCACAAACTAAGGTAATTACGTATAAAACTCACGCGCCTAACACCAAGGCAAGGAACTGACAATCTGAAGCCAAACAACAACTCAGAACAATTATAAAGCACAGAAGCACAAATAATCACAAAGATGAATGACAATCCTACACCTACCAAAACAACTAATCTCAAAGCATCAATGCAACAAAAACTTGCTGCAAAAGCCAAACAAAGAGAAACTCACTTACACAGATAGTGTCCAACATAAGAGATCAAATTACATGTCAGCTAAAGCAACACAGACTAATCAAAGAAACTCATTATGCAGCATCTCCTTTCCTCGACAGACACTGCCTAACCCAATCACCATAATAAAAGAAAATACACCAATCAAACCAAAATAAGCACGACACAACGAACACCAAAAACAACTTAGGTTGTAACCACCTTGTTATAGGCTAACATTGTAACACCCCACATTTTTAATTAAATAAAAAAAATAAAATTTGTATAGTTTTTAGAATTTGGTCACGGAACTAGGATCATTGCGTCAATGATGATTTTTGATCAATTTAGACCTATGATTTGCATAAAACGGATTTATAACGAAGAAGTTACCTTTAAATGAAGTTTTAGAACAAACGTGAAAAAGAAGAGATAACATGAACACAAATAAGAACAATAGCTACCAATATTTTTATCTTGTAAGCAAAAGCTAAGTTAGGTGAATTGGTAAGGCGTGCACTTCCAATGGTAGAGGTCAAGAGTTCGAGTCCCACCGGCGTCATGTTTTCAATTTTAGAGGGATGGCTAAAAGGGATGGATGTACTGAGAGAAATATATATATATATATATATGTACATATAAGAAAAATTATATATATAGGTGAGTATATATATACACACATATACGTGTATATATGTATATGTGTGCATATATATATACACACGAATATATAATCAAAAAGTAACCTACAATAAATCAAAACGAGTAAGAAATAAATGATGGCATAACCCCACTTGAATTTTGAAAAGAAATAAAGTTGTTCATAAATGTATACATATAAATTCAAAAATTGAGATTAAAGTTTAATTTAAGGGCGGAAAGTAATAAATGCAAATGAATGAAAAATAGGCAAGAGAATAACTACGTCTGGTATTTGAATATAAATTAAAAAGGAAGGAATCAATGAACTGTTCGCTTTAATAATGACATTTATTGTGCAGCTATTAACGGATAAAGACTTGAAAAGTTATACGCGTATACATGCGCATAAGTTTGAAATTGGATATACTCTATAAATGGAAGAAAATAATTTGCGTAAGCAATATTCAAAAAGAAAATGAACATTAAACAAAATTTAATATCGGCAAAATTCACGTTAGGTCATGGGTGGACCCAGACCATACGTGGGTCGACCCAGGGGTCGTCACACCTTAGAGGTGGGTGACAGAGGGGTCGACCCGAGTCCAGGTCGACCCAACTCCAAGCCAGTTAACATTATATTTTTGACTTGTTTGTTTCAGGTATTATTATATTTAATCCGACGGACCAAAATTCACTATACATATATAAATAGACTAGCAAAGCCTAACCTCCAACTCATATTTTCTGAGATAATGCCAAGGCTTTGCCATTTTCCTTCTTCTCCAAATTTTTCAAAAATAAGAATATTAGCTTTTAGGAATTCTGATTCAAGATTTGAAGACAAAGAATGTAAATATAGGATATAGTTGTTCAGATTTCTTGTCTATGTGAGGTAAATTCTATGAATCTGAATTATTAGGATTTCTATCTTTCTTTTAGCATCATATTTGTAAATCTATGGTCATTTCAATACTAGATTCAATTAGGAAAACCACAGGGTAGCAAATCTGGCTCAGATTCAAGAATTGGAAAGCAGTCAGGTGAGTGGATTTAAATTACACCTTTTGGAAATGGTATATTTATCGTTTACATTCCTATGATTCTTAACGTGATAAATACTTGAAATTTATGGTAATTGTAATATAATATACTCCTTGAACATGTTAAGAATATTACTGTTGTACAAACCTATTCCATTAATTTTCCGTTTAGATTGGGGATTACTGTAATATTTAAATTATGAAATTTATAAAAATTATGCATGTATTCATAAAAATATTATTCAATGGTAAATTGGATGTGTTGAAAAAAAGAAATTATGGTGAATTGTGGAAACAACCAAAAAGAATCAGTAGGCCTAATTTTATATGGAAACTTACAGTAAAGAGGAAATGGTAGATGAAAAATAGGAATTAATATCTAACTCAAAAAATATAAAAGGGAAATTAGTTGTGGACTGGGTTAGTTGGATTTACGAAAAATGGATACATTTCCATAACGGCAAAACTACTGAGAACGCAGTTGCAAGAAAAGAAAGGAAAATGACTAGTGTGAAATAGGGGTTGTTTTGCCATATTGCACATTGATCAAATGAAAAATATATGTATGCCCATAATGAAAATAAAGAAATAGCTTGCAACTACGAATCTTAATTGATGTACATTATGGAAATAGATCTTTATATCTTTCTACTAACCAAGGTAATGAAGTGTGCGAACTTCTTTCTGAAATAATAAGAATGTAAAAGATGGTAAATAAAGAAAAGTTACAATAATAAATGTTTGGTTGAATATTATGGAATCTAGCGAAAATGTCACGAACAAGGAATATAACCTATTATAATTAATTATATGAATGAGAAAGAAATATAATAGACATGCTTGTCCTATGTACAAGTGGAATTATAACATAGGTTATAATTAATAATGAAAAGAGAACTTAATAGTAAACCTTAATTGAGTGAACTAAGTTAATAAGCAAACTCACAACAACGGTTGTGGCAATAGTTCAAGATAAGGTTGTAATTTAATAAAAAAGAATAAAATAGGCTTATAATTAGTAGACTTATAATTAAAAGTATTAAGTCTAATAAATGTAATAAATAATAAGCGGTAGTCCGCTCTGGCGGCATAAGTGCTGATTAATAAAAGTAATCAGCCAATTATGAGCTAAAAAACCAAGTAAATTGAAAAAAAAAATGAATATGTAGATAATCAAGTTAACTAGCAATGTGATGAGATAAAGCAATCACATGATTAAAAGATTAGACATATGATCTAATAACATGATGGAGTTATGTGCTGGAACCAGCCTATACGTATGGAGATGAAGAACTCAACAGGGTAGATCATCGCGGTATTTGGAGACACGAGAGAAGCTCCCACTGATTATTCTATGGGTCTGGAGGGAGGCATAAGGCTTCTACGGGATGTGGTAAGGTACTCTGAGATGGACCTTTGAGGAATAATCGAATGAAGTCGTCGCTCGAAGACTGGTCTATTGCACCATCTAGAGTATATCTTGACTGCAACTATGGTATAACAATTGGATGGCTATGGCAGATGGTGTTGTGTGATTCGGTGATTTAGCTCGCTCTAGAGAAGTTTGGTCAAGACCAAATTAAGGATAATGATCATTGGATTCCTTCCATCGGCACTCAATGAGATGCGGAAAGACTAAGAGCTAAAACAACGTACAACGTCTTTCACTATCAAGGCATTGGCGAAGGACATGCTAAAATGGATTCTAGATTGGTTGTTAGGGGAACGCCATTAACTCTTGGTGTAGTCTTTCATTAGTTGCGGGTGGGGCTATAGCCACTGTGAAAAGAGACATTCCATATGTGAATATTTGTATTGTAGGCCTGATGATGTTGTCCTTTGCAAATATTGAAAGCTCCCCACCAAGTTCCGTGCACTGGATGCAGCCCAATTAGAGGACTTGGGTTATAGTAGGCAGTACATTCATGTGAGGGTCTAGATACACGCAATGGGTGGTGTATTGTAGACATTAAGGCATTACTCTGTGTTGAGATGTTATTCGACCGAGGAGTTCAGATACGGGGATCCAAACGTTTACGTGGCATAGAGATGTCGGTTATATGCGATTACGTGGTATAACGATATAGATTTCGATATGTAGTTCGGCGAAGGATGGAGGTTGTGCATGCTTCCATGGTGCGATGGTAGAGACCGTACGAGGAGGGTATTATGGGGAGTACCTTGAGATGTTGGGTATAGCTACATATATGTCGTATTAGGTTTAATCTACTGGGGGAGTAGATAGGTGCGACATGTGTGTAGAGCCTAGAGTGCTATCAACCCGAATAACATAATAATTAAGAGAATGTAATTGAATGGTATATGTAGGTAAATTTCATAATTTTCCTTTAACCAGAACTTATGTTCTGACCTCCTCCTCATAAAATACTTGCATGCTAGATTTATTGCAGAAATTTGGTAGCCTTTGGATACTTGTTAGGCAGTGTCATTATTTTGGCAAGGCTATATTTGATTATTACATTTTATCCATTCCACTGTAAGTTGTTTTATCAAGCCCTAATATATTTATTATCTTTGTCTTTTCTACAGGATCCCAAACAAGCCAACTCGAGCTTCGATATATTGGAATTTTTGAGAAAAAAATTCGGTTTATTGAAATTTGGGTTGTTACAAACATCAACCAAAACCACATAACTCAGAACACTCAATATCCAAAAAGCAAAACATTTACCAGCACGTCGATATGAATCGATCCACAACCATTAAAACTCTACCTTTTGGCAAGCAATAGTGCGAACCAAGGAAAAGAGTGAAGACTAAGGGAGTCGCGAATGATGCCAGAGACTAACTGTAAAGGCATAATATGAGAGCAAGGTACACCATGAGTTGAAATGGAGTTTAGGGTCAGATCTGGTCCAACGAAGTGATGGAAGGCTGGATCTCGTGAAAAGAGAAAGAATCTAGATTAGGGTTCTAAAGCAACCTTCCACGATAGCAAAAGCTGGATAGGGGAAGGAAAGACAAACTAAAGAGAGGAGATGCGTATATGGAAGTGAAAAAAAGGAGGACCAAAGACAAAGTTAGAAAGAAGAAACGGAGAAAGGAATGGGCGAAAATCTGGTCGCCATTGAGGGAGAGGTTCCGAAATTAACTTTCTTTTTACATGCATTTTCCAGCTATGATAAAATGTTTACTTATGACACATAAATAACTTGCCATATTTGTGGTTTGACACATGAATGGTATGATTGATATGTGACCTATGTATAATTGGTTATTTTATTTATTTATTGAAATCACACTGCAAGTTCCTTGATATGTTAGATAAGAAAATTACTATCAGTTGAAATGATACATGCCCGAATGATTGTATAGATTAGAATTTTTTTAACTTAGGTAGGGGTTGATATGATATTTCCATGAAAATTAATTATTTTAGGTTGAATTGATTTTATTAAGTTTAATGTTTAATATTTAATTTAGTTTACATAATTAATTTCAAAAGATATGATTTTGAAGTTTAACAATTCAATTAAAATAATAATACTAAATAAATTGACCTTCGTTAATATAAATAAATCAAATTATTTAAGTTAATTGTTTCAAAATAAAAATATTTAAACTAAATATTTTGAAACTGAATTAAATGATAATTTAGAATTTTGTATTAAGTATGTTATGTAAAAGTGACCACAGTGTTAAATAAGTGGTTGGTTGTTAAAGAGATCAGAGTTAGATTTGACATACTCTCCGTCAATTCCAAAACCACTTTACCAACCGTGTATGTGTTGGAGAATCGAGAACGAAGTGGGATGGATTAACGAATGATTACTGCACTGAAGAAAGAGAACAACAACGAGTAGCCTTGACTTTCGAGTCATAATTAAAATAACTAAAACAAGATATATACCAAGATCAATTGGGGTCGCACCCTCGACCATACGCACATCTTCGTATACTATATCATTTATTTTCGGCTGATTGTTGGTTACCCTTGATTTGGGAGTGTTGTTCGAGGTGGGAGGTAGCTAGGCGCTATGTGTTACCACCAGTCTGGTTCTATGAAACAGTTAAGTTATACCTTAGGCATTGCCTCACATTTCTTGTCATATTTGTCTTAACCATGCCCACTATGATTTTGGTTTGGTATCATACACTATGGAGTGCCCTCTAATAATACCAGTACTATGAATTTACGGTATTGTATAATCTAGATGCTTATAAAATGTGTTAATGATAAAAATGTAATGCCTTAACACTATTTCCGATAATATATTTCACTAATAGACATATATAGTAGCACATTGTATTGTATAATATATAGTTTAATGGATCCTTAAAAAAGGTAATCCTAGTCATCCTTTAAGTTATTCGTCCATTTACTCAAACATTTCACATGAGTTGATTTATTTACATTAGATTATTAATCTTGACTCAAGTGTTTTGTTTTACTCTATGTTCAACTCAACCCGAGTCTTTCAGTTCTTAGAGATTTCTTTTTGGAGATGGACATAGCAAAGGACCTGTTCATCTATCTATTTTCAGCTATTGTTATCTTTAGTTAGTTTATTCTAGAAATTTGACTTCAATATTTATAACGACCATTATTTTTGGATAGTTAAATTTGAAAATTTAAATAAGTTTAAATATTAATTTAGAAATGGAAATGGATTTTTAATATATAATTCATTTATTAAAAATGAAGTTTGAACATTAAATTTATAATTAATTTAAAACAAGCTCATAACAATGCAGTAGTTCGTAATGTTGAGTTTTGAACTTCAATTGAATATACATGATCCGATGTATGTCGGAATTCTATGAAGTAAGAAACGTTTGAATCTATTTGATTATAATTTTCTAATGAAAGAGAAAAATCAAGATTTCAATTTATACTCTGTTAGTTATATCAAATTCAAATTTTCAAATAGTTGCTATGAAATCGTTTATAAACTATAACGTTTTATTTAATAAATAAAAAGGATTTTTGTATAATCAGGATATTGTTTAACTCGAAAACATTAATGTTGAGTTTTAAATCCATATTGGTTTATATTTGAAGATATATATATATATATATTCCATGTGGACATTTATGATATAAATAATTTATTATTATTTAATTAAATAGCTTTGGAATTTAAATATATTTTATCGATATTATATAAGCCTTTAGCATAGCCATTTTGAAAATGGCCTCGGATTCCGATGAAACTAATTTCATTAGAACCATAACATTAATATATTATACAGAACCAAATTCCATGGCAATACAGTGTCATATGTGACAATGGTAGCCGTAAATGCTCAGTACTACCAGAATTTTTGGAAATCGAGTAATTAAGTGTCCAAAATAGCGTCATTTTATATATAAAAAGTCATTCCGAGAAATAGTCTCGGAATGCGACGAAACGTGTGCCACTAGAACCTGATTAGTTAGTTATTGTAGGATTTCGATTTTCGTATCGATCAGACTTACCGTTTGACCATGCGAGAAGTAAATGCTTAGATTTCTATTTAATCATTTGATCAATTTAATTCCGAAATTAAGAATAACTGAATTTCTAACAAACTCAGATTTCATTGAAATAATTTTATTAAATATGTAATGATTTATTATTATAGGATTTCAAATTTCAAGTTAATTGGATTTATTTTGTGTTCATACGAAATTTAAACACGTGTCGATGCACGTTTTGAATTATAAAGGAATTTCTGCAAATGAACTTAGAATTCGACGAAACTTGTTCCATCGTGTTTGAAATATTGTTTTACGCTAGAATTTCCATTTTCAACACGATCGGAGGTCGTTTGAGGTTGCTTTTGTGCGTTACATCACGCGTAAGTATCAATTAATAATATAATAATAAAAACCCTTCTACAAAAATATGGCTAACCCTAAAAACAAGGTCAATTTCTATGCGTGGTCAACAGACAAAAGGAATGCAGACTCCATTCTCAAATTCATGAATGACAGAGGAGACCTGAACTTCATTCTGTTTAATCTCCAAATCCACTAAATATTTTCGAAAATTTTCAACTACAAAACGGTCGAGATTGGTGAGATCTTGGAACTGGGCGGTGATGATCGTCGTTGGCGAGCCGAAGTGACTGTAATCGGGGCTGAAAGGCATTGGGGGCTTTTACTAGGTGACTTGAGGCATCATAGATCTTGTAACGACCCGTGTTTTTCGACCATTTGAATATGAATATTTAAATTAGTTTTAGATATCATATTGGGAATATTAATGAAATTTAATATTGAATTCGCTATTTAGAATGAAGTTGAACATTATAATTTATATATATTATAAATCGAGCTTGAAAATGACGTGCAGTTCGTAAATTGGAGTTTTGAACTTCAACTGAGAATTCGGGATTCGATATAAGTCGGATTTCTGTGAAACAAGAAACGCTGGGAGCGTGTTGACGATAGTTTTCATATGAAAGAGAAAAATCCAGATTTCGTGTTATAGTTTGATAGTTATGGCCAAATCAAATTTTGAAATAGTCGCTATGGAAAATCGTTATTAAATTATAGGCCTTTAAAATAGCCGTTTTGCAAACGGACTCAGATTTCGACGAAATCAGTTTCATTGGGACCATATCATTAAATCATTGTATGGTGACGAATTGTGTGGAAAACCGATGTCGTATGTGACCACGGTAGCCATAAACGCCCGTTCAATTTCTATAGCGCGTATTAAAATAAATAAAGGGATATTTGGGCGTAACTTGAGCAGACGATCGAATTAGGCCGTGAAACCAGTTCCGTTGAATTCGTATCGTCGATTAGAGTCAGAATATGTATATAGTTTGTTATTTTTAGAGATCGAGAAATTTGGCGTTAAAAAGGATAAGGCGGTTCAGGGTAAAAACAGCCTATCGGGGCAACAGTCTCAGAATGCGACGAAATTAGTGCCGTTGGGTTCGTATCGAAAAGTTATTGTCAATGTTCGCAGTTTCAAGTTGATTCGATTTATCTGGTGATCATAGAAAAATTAAACGCGTGTTCATTTCTGGTTTCATAAAGGAAAATTTTTCATACGACCTCGGATTTCGATGAAACTTGTCCCATTGGATCCGGAATACCTTTTTACACCAAGATAAGCTTTTTTATCAGTAAACAGAAATCGTTGTAGTGGTTTTGGTGTGCTACATCACCGTTAAGTTCCGTTATATAAAATGATATATCCTTATAGCCTACTTGTTGTACGTGAACAACTCTGATGGAAGTGAACACAGATGATATGTTCCTTTTGTTTCACTTCGTACAGCTCTCCTACATACCCTGTTTGCCTACATTGTCTTTCTTTTCTTTTCCACCTGATAGTACAAATGCCTGCGAACCTACTCATATCTGCAAAGCTTCCCCTGATACATCTCTTCACATTTATCACCGCATACCTTCAGCTAATCTATGAAGTGACAACAAGACGATACACGCACAGCTAAACAAACCTACCATGTCCCTCTTAAATTAAAATATGTACCAATACAGACCGACCAATGCAATGTCCATATCAAATTAAATACACATTCACCTTGTCGACCAAGTAATTCTCGAGACAAATCCCTACTCCTCCCTATCAGCAGACCTATCCCCTATATTTGCTTGGCACCCACGGTTATTCCTCCCTATATAAACATGCTTCTTCGTTGTTTTCTCTCTGGGCTTCAGTACTGAATGTAAAAACGCAAGCTTATTTATATATATAAAAAAAAAAAAAAAAAATGAATGAAATGGGACAGGCGGTTTTGAAAGGTCGGCACAAGTATATTAAACCGCTGGATCAACGTGTGGGCTCTGGAGATTTGAGGCATCAGATGGAGAACTGCTTTTGGCGAGGAAGGTCGGATGTGAGCCGCGTTGTCTGGTGGCACAGGCGATCATCGAAGTTCAGTTGGGTGTTGTTCGACGTGGAGCTCAAAATCGCACCCAGAAGTGGCGAAGTTCGAAGTCCATTTCGAAGCGGAGGGCTTGGTCGAGTTCATTGGGTCTCGTAGTGGAGGACCCTGAACCAAAGGCACATGCTGCAGCACCTTCTGATGGAAGAACCGATGACTGATGGCGTCGCGGTGAAGGGGTTCTCGATGGCAGCAGTGTTGAGGAAGACCAACGCCATATGTTTATACCGATCATGATGGAATCAATGGCAAATGAAGAAGCATAGAGGACGATTGTGAACTGAAAGGAGATTTGGGGGAATCGGCCTATGTAATTGCGTCGAAATGCAGTAGTGACAAACACAAAGAGGAATCAGCCCTGTAGCTTTAAATCAGAAGCATCGGCCCTAATTCGTGATCAACCCGTAATTAGTAATAGGGTTAAAAAACTAATGCGTAATTAAGAAAACTTTAGTAGTGGTACACTAAGCTGTGAACCCTTTTATGAGCAACAGCTTGAGCAAAACAATGGTATAAAATAATCAACTTGTTATATCCTAAGACAAGGTAATTGTAGTGAATTAGTTATGCTAATTAAATATTTATAAAATGATTAGGAAAATTTATAGTTTGATAATTTAATCATGTCATATTGTTTGAGCAGCAAAGTAATGGAGGATGAAGGGAATCGGTCTGACCGGAGAAAGGAATCGGGTCTTCTATTTTTCCTTTAACACGTAGAAAGTGTTTTGGGCCTGATAATTCAATTTGAACAAGAGTTCGAGGGGAATTGTCAAGTTGTTTTTCCCAAAAGAGTTCGACAAACAAAGTAGCTTTGGAATCACATCAGTGAGATCTACATTCTAGAACGGAAATGGACGCAGTAGAATGCAGCTGGAGATCCCAGTTAAATTAAACGCGAGTTTAATTTAATCAAATCAGTTGTTATTGTAACAACGCAACTCAAGGTGAGTTAAACTCACTCAGTTACCCTTTTTATATTTTATATAAATTGGGTGTTTTTATTTTGTGTGCTCTGCTTGCCAATGGTTGACTGCTTTGCTAGTTATCTATTTAACTGTTGATTTAACCAATGAAATTAAACTGTGTTTAATTTCAGTGAAAATCCCGGTTCGTTACAGTGGTATCAGAGCTTAAGGTTAAGTAATTACCTTGGCTCTGTGGCGTGACTCAGTAGAGATGGGGTTAGTAATACCCTAGATTGAGTTTGAGTGTATATATATGAGCGCGTATTTGTAAATTGATATAAAAATTGTTTATATTGTGTTGGTTGGTTTGTCAAGTAGTTTATGAATTCTGGTCGATACAGTAATGCAAACTGTGTCGATAAGTGTTTCTAAACTCTTGGACAGAATAATTCGACACAGTATGTTTTGAAAGAGGGTAAATGAAATAATTTTACCCAAATTTATATTTTGATATAAAAGAATGATTAACATTTGAAATATTATAGTATATTGGATGTGTTGCTTGGTTATAATTGAAATGGTTATATAAATAACCAATTCAAATTCGTAAAATAATAAAGCAGATTAATTGAATCTGAATCAAATCAGAACTAGAATTAAAATGCTGAAAACTGGGAAAAGTGTTCATAAAGGGTTTTGAATTGAATATATGAGAATTTTAAGATCCTGGGAGATTTTAAATTTGGTCTACAAGAATCGTGAACGATATTTTGAAATAAATTTCAAAAAGGAAGTGTTTAAATATGATTTTGAAAATTTATATAGTATTGAACTCACTTTGATAGCTGGGAAATAACTCTGAGGATGCTGGCCACATCATCAGTGTTCATTTCCGAGTTCTAAGTGACGGATTACTACCAAAGATTTTGTTTTGAGTTGCTTTGAGAAAAACAAGCTGTTTGAATCCCGAAAAGGAACATTTGGTTTTAGAAGAGCTAAACTGTTTAAAAACTCCCAAGGAAGTTGGTTGAACAAAAACTAAATTTAACAGAAATTGTGAAAGCAAATATGAATTGAATTGAAACCAATTAACTGGAAATTGAATCGAGATATATTATATCGAGCAGAACCAGATTTTGAATGGCGAGACAGGAATCTGAAATGGTGTTAGACTGGTAAGTTAGGAGTTGAAATTGGTGATGAATGGAAATTGAGTTAAGAATGAGATCTGGCTTGGATGTGTGAAGGATTTGGTTTTGAAGATAAAGTTGGAATTTTGGTTGGAGAATGTATTTGTATAAGCTGACAGCGTAGCAGATGGGAAGGATATAATGATATGCCCGACAAAAAGGTACACGTTTATATTCATATGAGTTTGATGAGATTTATGAGCATATTTGGCAAGCCGCTTGGCTGTTTCATTTTCTTTTGGGTTGGAGGAGGCCTAGAAAGGCGATTTGGAGTTGTACCGATTGAGCCGTACAGAGGAGGTGCTGGCAAAATTTTTCGAAAATTTAAAATGTTAGAAAATTTTCGATATTTTTGAAAATATTTATTCACAGTATTGAATTGGCTTCTAATTTAAAATAAATTAGATTTGAAAATGAATGAGATTTATAACGTTCTTTCTTACCTTAGCAATTTCGAGGACGAAATTATTTTAAGGGGGGAAGAATGTAACGACCCGTGTTTTTCGACCATTTGAATATGAATATTTAAATTAGTTTTAGATATCATATTGGGAATATTAATGAAATTTAATATTGAATTCGCTATTTAGAATGAAGTTGAACATTATAATTTATATATATTATAAATCGAGCTTGAAAATGACGTGCAGTTCGTAAATTGGAGTTTTGAACTTCAACTGAGAATTCGGGATTCGATATAAGTCGGATTTCTATGAAACAAGAAACGCTGGGAGCGTGTTGACGATAGTTTTCATATGAAAGAGAAAAATCCAGATTTCGTGTTATAGTTTGATAGTTATGGCCAAATCAAATTTTGAAATAGTCGCTATGGAAAATCGTTATTAAATTATAGGCCTTTAAAATAGCCGTTTTGCAAACGGACTCAGATTTCGAGGAAATCAGTTTCATTGGGACCATATCATTAAATCATTGTATGGTGACGAATTGTGTGGAAAACCGATGTCGTATGTGACCACGGTAGCCATAAACGCCCGTTCAATTTCTATAGCGCGTATTAAAACAAATAAAGGGATATTTGGGCGTAACTTGAGCAGACGATCGAATTAGGCCGTGAAACCAGTTCCGTTGAATTCGTATCGTCGATTAGAGTCAGAATATGTATATAGTTTGTTATTTTTAGAGATCGAGAAATTTGGCGTTAAAAAGGATAAGGCGGTTCAGGGTAAAAACAGCCTATCGGGGCAACAGTCTCAGAATGCGACGAAATTAGTGCCGTTGGGTTCGTATCGAAAAGTTATTGTCAATGTTCGCAGTTTCAAGTTGATTCGATTTATCTGGTGATCATAGAAAAATTAAACGCGTGTTCATTTCTGGTTTCATAAAGGAAAATTTTTCATACGACCTCGGATTTCGATGAAACTTGTCCCATTGGATCCGGAATACCTTTTTACACCAAGATAAGCTTTTTTATCAGTAAACAGAAATCGTTGTAGTGGTTTTGGTGTGCTACATCACCGTTAAGTTCCGTTATATAAAATGATATATCCTTATAGCCTACTTGTTGTACGTGAACAACTCTGATGGAAGTGAACACAGATGATATGTTCCTTTTGTTTCACTTCGTACAGCTCTCCTACATACCCTGTTTGCCTACATTGTCTTTCTTTTCTTTTCCACCTGATAGTACAAATGCCTGCGAACCTACTCATATCTGCAAAGCTTCCCCTGATACATCTCTTCACATTTATCACCGCATACCTTCAGCTAATCTATGAAGTGACAACAAGACGATACACGCACAGCTAAACAAACCTACCATGTCCCTCTTAAATTAAAATATGTACCAATACAGACCGACCAATGCAATGTACATATCAAATTAAATACACATTCACCTTGTCGACCAAGTAATTCTCGAGACAAATCCCTACTCCTCCCTATCAGCAGACCTATCCCCTATATTTGCTTGGCACCCACGGTTATTCCTCCCTATATAAACATGCTTCTTCGTTGTTTTCTCTCTGGGCTTCAGTACTGAATGTAAAAACGCAAGCTTATTTATATATAAAAAAAAAAAAAAAAAAAAATGAATGAAATGGGACAGGCGGTTTTGAAAGGTCGGCACAAGTATATTAAACCGCTGGATCAACGTGTGGGCTCTGGAGATTTGAGGCATCAGATGGAGAACTGCTTTTGGCGAGGAAGGTCGGATGTGAGCCGCGTTGTCTGGTGGCACAGGCGATCATCGAAGTTCAGTTGGGTGTTGTTCGACGTGGAGCTCAAAACCGCACCCAGAAGTGGCGAAGTTCGAAGTCCATTTCGAAGCGGAGGGCTTGGTCGAGTTCATTGGGTCTCGTAGTGGAGGACCCTGAACCAAAGGCACATGCTGCAGCACCTTCTGATGGAAGAACCGATGACTGATGGCGTCGCGGTGAAGGGGTTCTCGATGGCAGCAGTGTTGAGGAAGACCAACGCCATATGTTTATACCGATCATGATGGAATCAATGGCAAATGAAGAAGCATAGAGGACGATTGTGAACTGAAAGGAGATTTGGGGGAATCGGCCTATGTAATTGCGCCGAAATGCAGTAGTGACAAACACAAAGAGGAATCAGCCCTGTAGCTTTAAATCAGAAGCATCGGCCCTAATTCGTGATCAACCCGTAATTAGTAATAGGGTTAAAAAACTAATGCGTAATTAAGAAAACTTTAGTAGTGGTACACTAAGCTGTGAACCCTTTTATGAGCAACAGCTTGAGCAAAACAATGGTATAAAATAATCAACTTGTTATATCCTAAGACAAGGTAATTGTAGTGAATTAGTTATGCTAATTAAATATTTATAAAATGATTAGGAAAATTTATAGTTTGATAATTTAATCATGTCATATTGTTTGAGCAGCAAAGTAATGGAGGATGAAGGGAATCGGTCTGACCGGAGAAAGGAATCGGGTCTTCTATTTTTCCTTTAACACGTAGAAAGTGTTTTGGGCCTGATAATTCAATTTGAACAAGAGTTCGAGGGGAATTGTCAAGTTGTTTTTCCCAAAAGAGTTCGACAAACAAAGTAGCTTTGGAATCACATCAGTGAGATCTACATTCTAGAACGGAAATGGACGCAGTAGAATGCAGCTGGAGATCCCAGTTAAATTAAACGCGAGTTTAATTTAATCAAATCAGTTGTTATTGTAACAACGCAACTCAAGGTGAGTTAAACTCACTCAGTTACCCTTTTTATATTTTATATAAATTGGGTGTTTTTATTTTGTGTGCTCTGCTTGCCAATGGTTGACTGCTTTGCTAGTTATCTATTTAACTGTTGATTTAACCAATGAAATTAAACTGTGTTTAATTTCAGTGAAAATCCCGGTTCGTTACAGTGGTATCAGAGCTTAAGGTTAAGTAATTACCTTGGCTCTGTGGCGTGACTCAGTAGAGATGGGGTTAGTAATACCCTAGATTGAGTTTGAGTGTATATATATGAGCGCGTATTTGTAAATTGATATAAAAATTGTTTATATTGTGTTGGTTGGTTTGTCAAGTAGTTTATGAATTCTGGTCGATACAGTAATGCAAACTGTGTCGATAAGTGTTTCTAAACTCTTGGACAGAATAATTCGACACAGTATGTTTTGAAAGAGGGTAAATGAAATAATTTTACCCAAATTTATATTTTGATATAAAAGAATGATTAACATTTGAAATATTATAGTATATTGGATGTGTTGCTTGGTTATAATTGAAATGGTTATATAAATAACCAATTCAAATTCGTAAAATAATAAAGCAGATTAATTGAATCTGAATCAAATCAGAACTAGAATTAAAATGCTGAAAACTGGGAAAAGTGTTCATAAAGGGTTTTGAATTGAATATATGAGAATTTTAAGATCCTGGGAGATTTTAAATTTGGTCTACAAGAATCGTGAACGATATTTTGAAATAAATTTCAAAAAGGAAGTGTTTAAATATGATTTTGAAAATTTATATAGTATTGAACTCACTTTGATAGCTGGGAAATAACTCTGAGGATGCTGGCCACATCATCAGTGTTCATTTCCGAGTTCTAAGTGACGGATTACTACCAAAGATTTTGTTTTGAGTTGCTTTGAGAAAAACAAGCTGTTTGAATCCCGAAAAGGAACATTTGGTTTTAGAAGAGCTAAACTGTTTAAAAACTCCCAAGGAAGTTGGTTGAACAAAAACTAAATTTAACAGAAATTGTGAAAGCAAATATGAATTGAATTGAAACCAATTAACTGGAAATTGAATCGAGATATATTATATCGAGCAGAACCAGATTTTGAATGGCGAGACAGGAATCTGAAATGGTGTTAGACTGGTAAGTTAGGAGTTGAAATTGGTGATGAATGGAAATTGAGTTAAGAATGAGATCTGGCTTGGATGTGTGAAGGATTTGGTTTTGAAGATAAAGTTGGAATTTTGGTTGGAGAATGTATTTGTATAAGCTGACAGCGTAGCAGATGGGAAGGATATAATGATATGCCCGACAAAAAGGTACACGTTTATATTCATATGAGTTTGATGAGATTTATGAGCATATTTGGCAAGCCGCTTGGCTGTTTCATTTTCTTTTGGGTTGGAGGAGGCCTAGAAAGGCGATTTGGAGTTGTACCGATTGAGCCGTACAGAGGAGGTGCTGGCAAAATTTTTCGAAAATTTAAAATGTTAGAAAATTTTCGATATTTTTGAAAATATTTATTCACAGTATTGAATTGGCTTCTAATTTAAAATAAATTAGATTTGAAAATGAATGAGATTTATAACGTTCTTTCTTACCTTAGCAATTTCGAGGACGAAATTATTTTAAGGGGGGAAGAATGTAACGACCCGTGTTTTTCGACCATTTGAATATGAATATTTAAATTAGTTTTAGATATCATATTGGGAATATTAATGAAATTTAATATTGAATTCGCTATTTAGAATGAAGTTGAACATTATAATTTATATATATTATAAATCGAGCTTGAAAATGACGTGCAGTTCGTAAATTGGAGTTTTGAACTTCAACTGAGAATTCGGGATTCGATATAAGTCGGATTTCTATGAAACAAGAAACGCTGGGAGCGTGTTGACGATAGTTTTCATATGAAAGAGAAAAATCCAGATTTCGTGTTATAGTTTGATAGTTATGGCCAAATCAAATTTTGAAATAGTCGCTATGGAAAATCGTTATTAAATTATAGGCCTTTAAAATAGCCGTTTTGCAAACGGACTCAGATTTCGAGGAAATCAGTTTCATTGGGACCATATCATTAAATCATTGTATGGTGACGAATTGTGTGGAAAACCGATGTCGTATGTGACCACGGTAGCCATAAACGCCCGTTCAATTTCTATAGCGCGTATTAAAACAAATAAAGGGATATTTGGGCGTAACTTGAGCAGACGATCGAATTAGGCCGTGAAACCAGTTCCGTTGAATTCGTATCGTCGATTAGAGTCAGAATATGTATATAGTTTGTTATTTTTAGAGATCGAGAAATTTGGCGTTAAAAAGGATAAGGCGGTTCAGGGTAAAAACAGCCTATCGGGGCAACAGTCTCAGAATGCGACGAAATTAGTGCCGTTGGGTTCGTATCGAAAAGTTATTGTCAATGTTCGCAGTTTCAAGTTGATTCGATTTATCTGGTGATCATAGAAAAATTAAACGCGTGTTCATTTCTGGTTTCATAAAGGAAAATTTTTCATACGACCTCGGATTTCGATGAAACTTGTCCCATTGGATCCGGAATACCTTTTTACACCAAGATAAGCTTTTTTATCAGTAAACAGAAATCGTTGTAGTGGTTTTGGTGTGCTACATCACCGTTAAGTTCCGTTATATAAAATGATATATCCTTATAGCCTACTTGTTGTACGTGAACAACTCTGATGGAAGTGAACACAGATGATATGTTCCTTTTGTTTCACTTCGTACAGCTCTCCTACATACCCTGTTTGCCTACATTGTCTTTCTTTTCTTTTCCACCTGATAGTACAAATGCCTGCGAACCTACTCATATCTGCAAAGCTTCCCCTGATACATCTCTTCACATTTATCACCGCATACCTTCAGCTAATCTATGAAGTGACAACAAGACGATACACGCACAGCTAAACAAACCTACCATGTCCCTCTTAAATTAAAATATGTACCAATACAGACCGACCAATGCAATGTACATATCAAATTAAATACACATTCACCTTGTCGACCAAGTAATTCTCGAGACAAATCCCTACTCCTCCCTATCAGCAGACCTATCCCCTATATTTGCTTGGCACCCACGGTTATTCCTCCCTATATAAACATGCTTCTTCGTTGTTTTCTCTCTGGGCTTCAGTACTGAATGTAAAAACGCAAGCTTATTTATATATAAAAAAAAAAAAAAAAAAAAAATGAATGAAATGGGACAGGCGGTTTTGAAAGGTCGGCACAAGTATATTAAACCGCTGGATCAACGTGTGGGCTCTGGAGATTTGAGGCATCAGATGGAGAACTGCTTTTGGCGAGGAAGGTCGGATGTGAGCCGCGTTGTCTGGTGGCACAGGCGATCATCGAAGTTCAGTTGGGTGTTGTTCGACGTGGAGCTCAAAACCGCACCCAGAAGTGGCGAAGTTCGAAGTCCATTTCGAAGCGGAGGGCTTGGTCGAGTTCATTGGGTCTCGTAGTGGAGGACCCTGAACCAAAGGCACATGCTGCAGCACCTTCTGATGGAAGAACCGATGACTGATGGCGTCGCGGTGAAGGGGTTCTCGATGGCAGCAGTGTTGAGGAAGACCAACGCCATATGTTTATACCGATCATGATGGAATCAATGGCAAATGAAGAAGCATAGAGGACGATTGTGAACTGAAAGGAGATTTGGGGGAATCGGCCTATGTAATTGCGCCGAAATGCAGTAGTGACAAACACAAAGAGGAATCAGCCCTGTAGCTTTAAATCAGAAGCATCGGCCCTAATTCGTGATCAACCCGTAATTAGTAATAGGGTTAAAAAACTAATGCGTAATTAAGAAAACTTTAGTAGTGGTACACTAAGCTGTGAACCCTTTTATGAGCAACAGCTTGAGCAAAACAATGGTATAAAATAATCAACTTGTTATATCCTAAGACAAGGTAATTGTAGTGAATTAGTTATGCTAATTAAATATTTATAAAATGATTAGGAAAATTTATAGTTTGATAATTTAATCATGTCATATTGTTTGAGCAGCAAAGTAATGGAGGATGAAGGGAATCGGTCTGACCGGAGAAAGGAATCGGGTCTTCTATTTTTCCTTTAACACGTAGAAAGTGTTTTGGGCCTGATAATTCAATTTGAACAAGAGTTCGAGGGGAATTGTCAAGTTGTTTTTCCCAAAAGAGTTCGACAAACAAAGTAGCTTTGGAATCACATCAGTGAGATCTACATTCTAGAACGGAAATGGACGCAGTAGAATGCAGCTGGAGATCCCAGTTAAATTAAACGCGAGTTTAATTTAATCAAATCAGTTGTTATTGTAACAACGCAACTCAAGGTGAGTTAAACTCACTCAGTTACCCTTTTTATATTTTATATAAATTGGGTGTTTTTATTTTGTGTGCTCTGCTTGCCAATGGTTGACTGCTTTGCTAGTTATCTATTTAACTGTTGATTTAACCAATGAAATTAAACTGTGTTTAATTTCAGTGAAAATCCCGGTTCGTTACAGATCTGGGGATTCTAGACGATGGTAGAGTGCGTCGAGGCACATTCGCCAGTGGCGTTGGATCTGGTTCCAGACAAAGGGGTGAGGTGCGAGGGTAGTTTTTTGAAGCCGAGCATGGTGCAAGGTTTCTGAACAAAGAGTGATCGGGAACGAAGAAAAATGGATCAGCCTTGTTATTTTATGCATGTAATTAGTTTAACAAAACCCTAATTAAGGAATATTTAATTATTAATTAAGCAATGTTAACTTTAAATGTTAATAACATGTTCATACGTTATGAGAACTCAGGAACCAAGATACCTTGGGACCTTATCGACGAGCATAACAATCTGGGACTGGAATAGACAGAATTGGAACTATCAGGAATTTTCAATTAAATTAAACACTTGTTTAATTTAACTGAAACAAATTTCTTCAACGACAAACGGAAATCAAAGTGAGTATAACTCACTCAGTTTAACCCACTTATATTTTATATAAATCAGAATTTTTATTTTGTGCATGGTTGTTTATTGTTTGATGATTACTGAATGATATTATAATTGTAACATATTGTAATGGCGCGTTTTGATAGCTGTCGAATAATTAATTTATTTAATGATTTATATATCGATTTGGCGATATCGATAACTTAAAGTACAACGTTCGAACTTATAATTTATAATTATAATTAAAACGAACCTGAAACGTCGTGGCAGTTCGCTATTTGGCGATTCGAACTTCAACTGAATGTACAGGATTCGTTTTAAGCCAGATTTCTGTGAAACAAGAAACGTGTGGAGCTGGGGGAGTATATCTTTCTAGTGGAAGAGAAAAATCGGGATTTCGTCGTGTAGATTTTGAGGTATGCCCAAATCAAATTACAGAAAAGTCGTTATAGAATCGTTTATCGACCATAACTGTTTATTCGATATAACTGGAGATCGGGTTTGAATCTAGACAAGGTTCTTTTGGGAAGTAGTGATAATTTAATTTTTAGAATTTTACTGTAATTTTTAATTAATTTAATAAGTAACTTTTTATTTGGAGTATTTTGCACCCTGAAATCAATATTTTGAAGTTTCACAATATGAGTCAACCTACCGGTATTATTATATTTCTGGGATCGTGGCACCTTACTGAATACAACTGTATCTTTATTTCAGTTTGTATGTGAAAGGAATTTTATGAAATGAGGTACGTTAAACTTTATAATATACAAAACCTACCATTCTCCTTTTAATTTCTGTGATTCTAAACCTATCTCAATCAATGAAAACGTGGACCGTCCTCTTCCTCAAATGGAAATCGAAAACTACCGGTAAATAGATGGCCATGCGTTTATTCTTCTCAACCCCAAATTTCTTGGTGGTTTAAAACCTAAGACGTGGAGACAATGGCAACCAACAAGTATATATGGTATTCCTTTTGAACACCAAGACAGAAAATTCTTAAAACCTAAGTTTTCTAAACATTATAAGTATGCACTTAGCTTCCGTAGTTTCGGGTTCGAGCTCCTCCATGGTGAGTACGTGAGTTGTGTTTCATGCGCAAGAAAATGATGCCAAGGAGCTATACTTGCTGTGTGTTGAATTATATATGAGACGTTGAAATGGAGAAGGGTTAATGAAGTACTGGTGTACTTCTTACTCGCGGAGGGGATGATGTGCTGTAGTGAAAGAGAAGTGGGAGGAGAGAGTGGAACGTGCCTATGTGGTTGTGTACGGTTTCATGCCTCAAAACAAGAAAATGATGCATGTTCTTGTGCCCAGTAGTTGACGTAGAGTATATGGTGTTTTCGGGCTTGTCATCTTGGCGTGGAGTTTGAAGAATAATGGGAAAATGGTAGGCTTGGGTGCAGTAACAGTAAAGAGAAGTTGAGGGAGTGGTGAAATGTGAAGTGAAGGAGTGATGGTGCAACTGTGGACGTGGCGAAGGAGTGAAGTTTTATGGAGTAAATGGGTGAAAGCAGGGTCTGTGATGCCGAGATAATGGGAACGGTGGTCTCGTTTCTTTAGGGGAGAAAGGAAAGTGAGGGTGTAAAGCCTGAGAGAAGGGAAATATGGAACAACCGCGTCCAAGACATCGTGGAAGAAGAACTCACAACCGGGTTTGGGCTTTAAGCGTGCGGATGGGCCAAGGTTAGAGTGGTGAGGCCCGGTTATAATAAATGTTTTAAGTTTTATTTAAATAAATACTATATGAACTGGTAAAATCAATAACAATTTCATACGATATCAGATCGACGAACCGTAAGTTGCGTTGGGACCGTATGGACGGGAGCAACACAATGAGACTGACCGGGAGTGGATCCGAGCTCGTTACAATTTATGGCGAAATAAATTGTCCGACTGAATCAAATAACGCAAACCGTTATTTAACGGTTAACGCGCAAATGTGAGTAAATCTCACAACCTCTGAACAGTTTTATTTTCACATTGTATTCTTAGAACTGTTAAAATATTATCTGTTTGACTGTTTGACTGTATGTTGATGGTTGATTGAACTGCTAGTCAGTTAGTTAAAATTCTATATTGATTTTGTTTAACAGAATATATCATATGGAACTGAAAGTGATGTTATCTATATTGTCTAACATCTGTGATGTAGGGAAACAGGTTGGAGGAATCCGACTGGATTCCTCAACAGTTATTTTATTGTTTTTCATATATTGTGATATATGATGTGTTATGAAATCTGTATTGATTTCATATGTGTGAATGATACCGATCATTGTTATACGACACGTTAAACACCGTAGGTGATACTAGAATGTAAAAAGGGAATTTTCAATGTTTATATTGAAAATAAATCTTATTTATAAAATCGATAGGATTTTATAAAATGAAAACATTTATTTATTTAGGAAATAAATAAAGGAACATTTATTTAGATTATAAATAAATGGAGTAAAGGAATATTTATTTAGGGAATAAATAAAGGAACACTTGTTCGGAAAATAAATAGAATTATACAAGGATAGATTTAAACACGTGCTTCGCACACAAGTATAACATGATATGGATTTTAAGGAGATATTGTAGAAGTAAGAATTATAACCAGAGTGATTCGAATTTCTTATTCGAATAGAGTTAAACAAAGTAATTTGTTAGGTTAACCAAAGCAAGTTAGTCGAGTTAATCAAAGTAATTGGTTAAGTTAACCAAAGTGAATTAGTTAAGTTAAACTAATTGGTAAATCAAAGTGAATTAGTTGCGTCAAACTAAGTGACTTAGTTAAGTTAAACTAATTTGTAAATCAAAGTGAATTAGTTGCGTCAAACTAAGTGAATTAGTCAAGTTAAACTAATTGGTAAATCGAAGTAAATTAGTTGGGTTAATCAAAGTGAATTAGCTGAGTTAAACTAAGTAAATCGGTTAGAGTTAATCAAAGTGAATTAACTAAGTTAAACTAAGTGGATTAGTTCAGTTAATCGAGACAAGTAAATCAAATTAGGTTAAACCATTTGAGTTAACCAGTTAAAATTTACCAGTTAAAGATAAACAGTTAAAGTTGACCAGTTAGAGTTGACCAGTTAGAGTTGACCTGTTAGAGTTATCCAAGTGGAGTTAATCGAGTAGAGTTGCCGAATATCACTTATTCGAAGTAGAGTTATCGAATATAGAGTATTCGAGGGAAGAGTAATCGAATATAGTTTATTCGAGTGGAGCAATCAAATGTTATTCATTTGAGAAGAGTTACCGAATATTATTTATTCGAAGAATAGTTATCGAATATTGGTTATTCGAAGTTAGTTAATCCAAAGGAGTTATTCGAAGTTAGTTAATCCAAAGGAGTTATTCGAAGTTAGTTAATCCAAAGGAGTTATTCGAAGTTAGTTAATCCAAAGGAGTTATTCGAAGTTAGCTAATCCAAAGGAGTTATTCGAAGTTAGTTAATCCAAAGGAGTTAGTCGAAGAGTTAATCGAATATAGTTATTCGAAAGAAGGTGTTAATCGAATATAGTTATTCGAGTAAAGTTAAAAGAGTTAATCGAATTTAGTTATTCGAAATGAGTTATTCGAATTTGATATCTGAATAGAGTTAAACACATTAGAGTGATTCGAATTACTTATTCAAATAGAGTTAAACACGTAAGAGTTAATTGAATATTAGTTATTCAATTAGAGTTAAATCGAATTTAGTTATTCGAAAGGAGTTAATCAATTTGAGTTAAGTTAATCGATTTGAATTAAGTTGAATCGAAATGGAGTAAATCGATTAGAATTAAGTTAATCGAGTTAGAGTAAATCGAATATTGGTTATTCGAAGGTAAGTTATTCGAATTAGTTATTCGAAGGAGTTAATCAAATGAGTCGATCCAAAGGAGTTAGTCGAATATTAGTTATTCGAATAGAGTTAAAGGAGTTATCGATTTTAGTTTGATCGAAAGGAGTTATCGATTAGTAAATCGAAAGGAGATTTTCGAATATAGCATATTCGAAAGAAAGAGATCGAATATTGTTTATTCGAAAGAGAGAGATTTCGAATATGAGTTATTCGAAGAGAGATAATCGAATATAGGTTATTCGAAGAAGAGTTAATCAAATAGAGATTACTCGAAAGAGAGTCATACGTCGAATTCGATTATAGCGAATTCGGGAAAGTACTATTTACTTTCCATGGTTTAAATCAAGGTTTAGTTATTGATTAAGAAATTAGGTGTCTGTTTAATTATTCGAGTTAGGAGATAAAGTTATAATTCAGGTTAGATATTGTAGGAGTAGGAATTATAACGTTATAGTTATAATCAAACGTTGTCATATAAGAAGTAGATTCGTAACCTGAATCCGAGAATTTGCGTAAATAGATGATTGGAAAAAGTGAGTGACGAGCTTCATCTATTTCACAGTAAAGGACGTTGTTCAATTAAGGTCTGAGAGGTAATTATACCCCAACTTGATTGACTTCAGAATTGACAAAGGAATAGTTGTGGTTCGATAGAAAAGGTTGATTTGAAATATAGTTAAGTAATAAGCGATTAATGGATTAAGCGTAACGATGTTTTATACAACGTTCATTGGAAATCCGTAAATAAGTTTTGGAAACGTTTTCCAAATATAGTCAGATATGTTTTCTAAACATAGAAAATGAAATGTTTTCATGATAAGAATTTAAGAAATAGAGTTAAGCAAATTCAGAAACTAACTGGAGAGGGTAAGTTGAACGGTTTTCTAAGTGACGATCTGATGTTGGTTTCGACCTTCCGGATTGATACTTAGAGAATTGTTCTCATACTAGTTACAGTTAGGGACTGATAGTTGCGAAATAATAGTGATGTGAAAATAAGCTATGGAAATGTTTTCCAATGATTAATAACATATATTTTCTAAATATATGAAATAATGAAATATGAACATATGATGATTGATCGATCGAATTTCCATTTGGAAATAAGATCGTTGTTTGTACACCGACATGTTTTCATTTGATAGTTGAATCACATACTATCAAAGTTTTTACCATTTTAACGTTGTTAATATGGAGAGACCGGTTGGATTATTATCCAAAGAACCACTCTGTATTGGCATAAGCGTTGCGAGCAATATATGCCAAAGATAAATTGAAGAAGGAGTAAAGTGCAAGGGCTGTTGTATAAGTCTTAGATAACAGTGACTAAGATGGATATACTGAATAGTGCCTTCGGTTTGTCCAGTCCCAGGACAACGTATATGGAAGAAGGTCTGACAGAGTATATCCAATGGATCGCGTAAGTTGATCTGTTCAAACGTATTCACGTTTGGTGGCGGAGGAATTCGTTTCTCTTAGCTGTATACCCGTGTTATTTTTGGATAAGTCAATTTATGATTTGGCGGGTATGACGATGTGGCATTCAAAGTGAATGGTGATCAGATGTTCTGAAGATAGACGTAGCTTCTAGCCTCACACCGGGAAGTAACAAAAGTTGGGCTAGGCAGCATGGCTAGTTGGGTCATTCCCAAGCAGGGTGTATTGTCACCGATCTAGGGAATATTCATATTTATACTTCTTTTTGATTCTGTACCTTCAAATGACGGTTTGATGGCCTATAACCGTGGTGGCAATATATTCGCGACACTCAAGCTAAATGAGTGAGCGGTCATGTGTGGCCGGGTTGCAAGACGTTCTTGTTGAACCTGCAGTGTATCACCTCTAGAGTACACTGATCAGAATGTGCTCCCATACCTTGTCTGTTGGAATCCATTCTCCGATAAGCGCCCTGCGGTTTATGATTGTATACTATGTATGTAGAACGTGAGATGCAAGCGTTTCTGCTAGATTGATATCTATTTGTACTTAGACATTATTATAATATCACAATGATATTGCTTGTCAAAGTTGTTTAGATACTCATAAGGAAAAACCCGTTCCGTATTCACGGCGTGGTCTTATGAGATATCATATACCTGTTCAATTGTTTTAAACTGTTTTACTCATACCAGTCCCATGACTGACCCGAAGTTTACTTTGTTGTTTTCCCTAAACTCTTGGGTGCCTAAATTTGTACGGGCAGTCAAGAAGTCGGGATTTACAGATATACTTGGAGAGCTTGGAGCAGGAGACTGCAAGATTCTATAGCTATAGTTATTTCCGCTGTGTTGTAAGTGTTGTACTCTGATAAGTGCTATTGTATATATATAACTGTTTACTTCAAAGTTATGTTATATATTATATGTTATTCGTTCCGCTGTGAGATTCGTGTTACTCTGATGATTCTGATGTTCTTCTTCTTCTTCTATTCTATTAGTTCTATCTTTTCTTTCTCACCTTCTAAATTCTTTCACTAACGTCGCGGAATTTCCGACTCCCGAGGAGTCGGAAATTTCCAGCCGTTACAGTTGGTATCAGAGCTTAAGTTAAGAATTACTTGGCTCTGTGGCGTGACTCGGTAGAGATAGGGTTAGTAATACCCTAGATTGAGTTTGAGTGTATATATACGAGTGCGTATTTGTTATTTAATATAAAGTGATTTTATATTGTGGAGACTCATTGGTTGAGTAGTTTGTGAATCCTGTTCGATCAGTTGGATCCACTGTATCGATAGGGGTTACTAAACACTCGAATACGATGGACCAACACGGTATGTTTTGAAAGGAGGGTAAAAGAAATAATTTTACCTGAATATATTTTGATATAATATATTGGCAGTGTTGGTTGTTATTATAATCGAGTAAGATTTTAACATGTGAAATGGTTATATATAACTAATCAGAATTCATATAAGTAAAGTATATGAAATAAGATGAATTAAATATGAATTTAAATCAGATTTGGAATTAAAATAAGGAAATTTTAAGTTCCTGGGAGATTTTGAAATGTTTTCAAAATGGAAGTATTTAGTAATGGTTTTGAAAATAATATAGTATTGAAATCACTTGGGTCGCTGGAAAATAATTCCGATGATGACTGCGCAGTATCATCGGTGTGGTTTTCGAGTTCTAAGTGGTGGATTACTACCAAAGATTTTATTTTGAATTGTTTTGAGGAAACAAGTTGTTTAGAAAATTCAAAGGCTTTGAATTGGCAGTATGATTTCGAATTGATTTGAAATTTACCCAGGAATTTAAGTTATAGAAATTAAAATTCAATTTGTGAAGTTAATTCGAATGGGATGGTAAAAGTAAATAATAAACCAGAATTTAACTTGAGATGATAGGTTAAGAAAAACTGGAAGTGATTTGAGAATAATATGGTTTTGGATTTGAAACGATTAGTTGAGAGTTTGGAATTTGAAACTCGAATTTGAAATTGAATTCGGCCTGAATAAGCGAATGGTTGTGTTAAGAATAAATTGGTTGGAGTTGATTGGGATGGCATTTGTATATGCCGAGTTGATAACAGAGGGTAGGGATATAATGATACGACCGACAAAAAGGTACAAGTTTATATTATATATGAGTTTGGATTTTATGAGCCGAATTGGCAAGCCGCTTGGCTGTTTGATTTTCTTTTGGGTTGGAGAAGGCCTAGAGAGGCGAGGGGTGGTTTGTCATATTGACCAATACAAACGAGGTTATGGCGAAATTTTTCGAAAATTTAAGGTGTTAGGAAATTTTCAGAATTTTTGAAAATTTTAGTTGGTCGGAAATGAATTAATAAATTAATTAAAATTTAATGGGTCCAGTCGAAACTGAAATTGAGAAGTAAACTAAAAGATATTTGAATCTAGTTAGTAAAGTTGGTAGCATTTTCCTAGCTTAGCAATTTCGAGGACGAAATTATTTTAAGGGGGGAAGTCTGTAATGGCGCGTTTTGATAGCTGTCGAATAATTAATTTATTTAATGATTTATATATCGATTTGGCGATATCGATAACTTAAAGTACAACGTTCGAACTTATAATTTATAATTATAATTAAAACGAACCTGAAACGTCGTGGCAGTTCGCTATTTGGCGATTCGAACTTCAACTGAATGTACAGGATTCGTTTTAAGCCAGATTTCTGTGAAACAAGAAACGTGTGGAGCTGGGGGAGTATATCTTTCTAGTGGAAGAGAAAAATCGGGATTTCGTCGTGTAGATTTTGAGGTATGCCCAAATCAAATTACAGAAAAGTCGTTATAGAATCGTTTATCGACCATAACTGTTTATTCGATATAACTGGAGATCGGGTTTGAATCTAGACAAGGTTCTTTTGGGAAGTAGTGATAATTTAATTTTTAGAATTTTACTGTAATTTTTAATTAATTTAATAAGTAACTTTTTATTTGGAGTATTTTGCACCCTGAAATCAATATTTTGAAGTTTCACAATATGAGTCAACCTACCGGTATTATTATATTTCTGGGATCGTGGCACCTTACTGAATACAACTGTATCTTTATTTCAGTTTGTATGTGAAAGGAATTTTATGAAATGAGGTACGTTAAACTTTATAATATACAAAACCTACCATTCTCCTTTTAATTTCTGTGATTCTAAACCTATCTCAATCAATGAAAACGTGGACCGTCCTCTTCCTCAAATGGAAATCGAAAACTACCGGTAAATAGATGGCCATGCGTTTATTCTTCTCAACCCCAAATTTCTTGGTGGTTTAAAACCTAAGACGTGGAGACAATGGCAACCAACAAGTATATATGGTATTCCTTTTGAACACCAAGACAGAAAATTCTTAAAACCTAAGTTTTCTAAACATTATAAGTATGCACTTAGCTTCCGTAGTTTCGGGTTCGAGCTCCTCCATGGTGAGTACGTGAGTTGTGTTTCATGCGCAAGAAAATGATGCCAAGGAGCTATACTTGCTGTGTGTTGAATTATATATGAGACGTTGAAATGGAGAAGGGTTAATGAAGTACTGGTGTACTTCTTACTCGCGGAGGGGATGATGTGCTGTAGTGAAAGAGAAGTGGGAGGAGAGAGTGGAACGTGCCTATGTGGTTGTGTACGGTTTCATGCCTCAAAACAAGAAAATGATGCATGTTCTTGTGCCCAGTAGTTGACGTAGAGTATATGGTGTTTTCGGGCTTGTCATCTTGGCGTGGAGTTTGAAGAATAATGGGAAAATGGTAGGCTTGGGTGCAGTAACAGTAAAGAGAAGTTGAGGGAGTGGTGAAATGTGAAGTGAAGGAGTGATGGTGCAACTGTGGACGTGGCGAAGGAGTGAAGTTTTATGGAGTAAATGGGTGAAAGCAGGGTCTGTGATGCCGAGATAATGGGAACGGTGGTCTCGTTTCTTTAGGGGAGAAAGGAAAGTGAGGGTGTAAAGCCTGAGAGAAGGGAAATATGGAACAACCGCGTCCAAGACATCGTGGAAGAAGAACTCACAACCGGGTTTGGGCTTTAAGCGTGCGGATGGGCCAAGGTTAGAGTGGTGAGGCCCGGTTATAATAAATGTTTTAAGTTTTATTTAAATAAATACTATATGAACTGGTAAAATCAATAACAATTTCATACGATATCAGATCGACGAACCGTAAGTTGCGTTGGGACCGTATGGACGGGAGCAACACAATGAGACTGACCGGGAGTGGATCCGAGCTCGTTACAATTTATGGCGAAATAAATTGTCCGACTGAATCAAATAACGCAAACCGTTATTTAACGGTTAACGCGCAAATGTGAGTAAATCTCACAACCTCTGAACAGTTTTATTTTCACATTGTATTCTTAGAACTGTTAAAATATTATCTGTTTGACTGTTTGACTGTATGTTGATGGTTGATTGAACTGCTAGTCAGTTAGTTAAAATTCTATATTGATTTTGTTTAACAGAATATATCATATGGAACTGAAAGTGATGTTATCTATATTGTCTAACATCTGTGATGTAGGGAAACAGGTTGGAGGAATCCGACTGGATTCCTCAACAGTTATTTTATTGTTTTTCATATATTGTGATATATGATGTGTTATGAAATCTGTATTGATTTCATATGTGTGAATGATACCGATCATTGTTATACGACACGTTAAACACCGTAGGTGATACTAGAATGTAAAAAGGGAATTTTCAATGTTTATATTGAAAATAAATCTTATTTATAAAATCGATAGGATTTTATAAAATGAAAACATTTATTTATTTAGGAAATAAATAAAGGAACATTTATTTAGATTATAAATAAATGGAGTAAAGGAATATTTATTTAGGGAATAAATAAAGGAACACTTGTTCGGAAAATAAATAGAATTATACAAGGATAGATTTAAACACGTGCTTCGCACACAAGTATAACACGATATGGATTTTAAGGAGATATTGTAGAAGTAAGAATTATAACCAGAGTGATTCGAATTTCTTATTCGAATAGAGTTAAACAAAGTAATTTGTTAGGTTAACCAAAGCAAGTTAGTCGAGTTAATCAAAGTAATTGGTTAAGTTAACCAAAGTGAATTAGTTAAGTTAAACTAATTGGTAAATCAAAGTGAATTAGTTGCGTCAAACTAAGTGACTTAGTTAAGTTAAACTAATTTGTAAATCAAAGTGAATTAGTTGCGTCAAACTAAGTGAATTAGTCAAGTTAAACTAATTGGTAAATCGAAGTAAATTAGTTGGGTTAATCAAAGTGAATTAGCTGAGTTAAACTAAGTAAATCGGTTAGAGTTAATCAAAGTGAATTAACTAAGTTAAACTAAGTGGATTAGTTCAGTTAATCGAGACAAGTAAATCAAATTAGGTTAAACCATTTGAGTTAACCAGTTAAAATTTACCAGTTAAAGATAAACAGTTAAAGTTGACCAGTTAGAGTTGACCAGTTAGAGTTGACCTGTTAGAGTTATCCAAGTGGAGTTAATCGAGTAGAGTTGCCGAATATCACTTATTCGAAGTAGAGTTATCGAATATAGAGTATTCGAGGGAAGAGTAATCGAATATAGTTTATTCGAGTGGAGCAATCAAATGTTATTCATTTGAGAAGAGTTACCGAATATTATTTATTCGAAGAATAGTTATCGAATATTGGTTATTCGAAGTTAGTTAATCCAAAGGAGTTATTCGAAGTTAGTTAATCCAAAGGAGTTATTCGAAGTTAGTTAATCCAAAGGAGTTATTCGAAGTTAGTTAATCCAAAGGAGTTATTCGAAGTTAGCTAATCCAAAGGAGTTATTCGAAGTTAGTTAATCCAAAGGAGTTAGTCGAAGAGTTAATCGAATATAGTTATTCGAAAGAAGGTGTTAATCGAATATAGTTATTCGAGTAAAGTTAAAAGAGTTAATCGAATTTAGTTATTCGAAATGAGTTATTCGAATTTGATATCTGAATAGAGTTAAACACATTAGAGTGATTCGAATTACTTATTCAAATAGAGTTAAACACGTAAGAGTTAATTGAATATTAGTTATTCAATTAGAGTTAAATCGAATTTAGTTATTCGAAAGGAGTTAATCAATTTGAGTTAAGTTAATCGATTTGAATTAAGTTGAATCGAAATGGAGTAAATCGATTAGAATTAAGTTAATCGAGTTAGAGTAAATCGAATATTGGTTATTCGAAGGTAAGTTATTCGAATTAGTTATTCGAAGGAGTTAATCAAATGAGTCGATCCAAAGGAGTTAGTCGAATATTAGTTATTCGAATAGAGTTAAAGGAGTTATCGATTTTAGTTTGATCGAAAGGAGTTATCGATTAGTAAATCGAAAGGAGATTTTCGAATATAGCATATTCGAAAGAAAGAGATCGAATATTGTTTATTCGAAAGAGAGAGATTTCGAATATGAGTTATTCGAAGAGAGATAATCGAATATAGGTTATTCGAAGAAGAGTTAATCAAATAGAGATTACTCGAAAGAGAGTCATACGTCGAATTCGATTATAGCGAATTCGGGAAAGTACTATTTACTTTCCATGGTTTAAATCAAGGTTTAGTTATTGATTAAGAAATTAGGTGTCTGTTTAATTATTCGAGTTAGGAGATAAAGTTATAATTCAGGTTAGATATTGTAGGAGTAGGAATTATAACGTTATAGTTATAATCAAACGTTGTCATATAAGAAGTAGATTCGTAACCTGAATCCGAGAATTTGCGTAAATAGATGATTGGAAAAAGTGAGTGACGAGCTTCATCTATTTCACAGTAAAGGACGTTGTTCAATTAAGGTCTGAGAGGTAATTATACCCCAACTTGATTGACTTCAGAATTGACAAAGGAATAGTTGTGGTTCGATAGAAAAGGTTGATTTGAAATATAGTTAAGTAATAAGCGATTAATGGATTAAGCGTAACGATGTTTTATACAACGTTCATTGGAAATCCGTAAATAAGTTTTGGAAACGTTTTCCAAATATAGTCAGATATGTTTTCTAAACATAGAAAATGAAATGTTTTCATGATAAGAATTTAAGAAATAGAGTTAAGCAAATTCAGAAACTAACTGGAGAGGGTAAGTTGAACGGTTTTCTAAGTGACGATCTGATGTTGGTTTCGACCTTCCGGATTGATACTTAGAGAATTGTTCTCATACTAGTTACAGTTAGGGACTGATAGTTGCGAAATAATAGTGATGTGAAAATAAGCTATGGAAATGTTTTCCAATGATTAATAACATATATTTTCTAAATATATGAAATAATGAAATATGAACATATGATGATTGATCGATCGAATTTCCATTTGGAAATAAGATCGTTGTTTGTACACCGACATGTTTTCATTTGATAGTTGAATCACATACTATCAAAGTTTTTACCATTTTAACGTTGTTAATATGGAGAGACCGGTTGGATTATTATCCAAAGAACCACTCTGTATTGGCATAAGCGTTGCGAGCAATATATGCCAAAGATAAATTGAAGAAGGAGTAAAGTGCAAGGGCTGTTGTATAAGTCTTAGATAACAGTGACTAAGATGGATATACTGAATAGTGCCTTCGGTTTGTCCAGTCCCAGGACAACGTATATGGAAGAAGGTCTGACAGAGTATATCCAATGGATCGCGTAAGTTGATCTGTTCAAACGTATTCACGTTTGGTGGCGGAGGAATTCGTTTCTCTTAGCTGTATACCCGTGTTATTTTTGGATAAGTCAATTTATGATTTGGCGGGTATGACGATGTGGCATTCAAAGTGAATGGTGATCAGATGTTCTGAAGATAGACGTAGCTTCTAGCCTCACACCGGGAAGTAACAAAAGTTGGGCTAGGCAGCATGGCTAGTTGGGTCATTCCCAAGCAGGGTGTATTGTCACCGATCTAGGGAATATTCATATTTATACTTCTTTTTGATTCTGTACCTTCAAATGACGGTTTGATGGCCTATAACCGTGGTGGCAATATATTCGCGACACTCAAGCTAAATGAGTGAGCGGTCATGTGTGGCCGGGTTGCAAGACGTTCTTGTTGAACCTGCAGTGTATCACCTCTAGAGTACACTGATCAGAATGTGCTCCCATACCTTGTCTGTTGGAATCCATTCTCCGATAAGCGCCCTGCGGTTTATGATTGTATACTATGTATGTAGAACGTGAGATGCAAGCGTTTCTGCTAGATTGATATCTATTTGTACTTAGACATTATTATAATATCACAATGATATTGCTTGTCAAAGTTGTTTAGATACTCATAAGGAAAAACCCGTTCCGTATTCACGGCGTGGTCTTATGAGATATCATATACCTGTTCAATTGTTTTAAACTGTTTTACTCATACCAGTCCCATGACTGACCCGAAGTTTACTTTGTTGTTTTCCCTAAACTCTTGGGTGCCTAAATTTGTACGGGCAGTCAAGAAGTCGGGATTTACAGATATACTTGGAGAGCTTGGAGCAGGAGACTGCAAGATTCTATAGCTATAGTTATTTCCGCTGTGTTGTAAGTGTTGTACTCTGATAAGTGCTATTGTATATATATAACTGTTTACTTCAAAGTTATGTTATATATTATATGTTATTCGTTCCGCTGTGAGATTCGTGTTACTCTGATGATTCTGATGTTCTTCTTCTTCTTCTATTCTATTAGTTCTATCTTTTCTTTCTCACCTTCTAAATTCTTTCACTAACGTCGCGGAATTTCCGACTCCCGAGGAGTCGGAAATTTCCAGCCGTTACACATATAGGGAAGGTTTACTCACTAAAGAAATTCGACTGTTTCATGTTTTTTTCTTGTTTCCAGGATTTGGTTTAAGTACAGATTGAAACCATTAAATCAAGACAAGCACCCATCATAATTTTTAAACATTAGTACAAGATTTAAAATGGAAATATTGGGGAAGTTTCACTCACTAAAAGTTTGCCGATTGTTTTTGTTTTATTTACAGCTTTCAGGTTTAACATAGATACATTGTTAATTAATACAACTCATCAGAACATATATATCTACTTCATATATTATAAAACAATAACTAAAGAAAGAGGTTTACTCAAAGTTTTCATGTTTACTGTTTTTCCATATTTTTGGTTCCAGACATGTACGAAGTTGCTTCACTACTTTATGCAATTGGTTTCACTTCTAATTCCAGTTTCAAGGCCTTAGTTTGCATCTTCTGCCATTTTTATTCTTCCATTTGTTTTCAGGTCTCATGAATGGAATGTGGGTGAGTTTGTGATGAAAACTAGTGTATTTATAGGTGAATAAAAATATATAAAATACAACTAGCTTGGTAAGCTTTTTGCTATCTAAAACTGCTGTATTAATTTAAAAGGATGGATTCTTGGTGCTCTGCAATTTCAGCTATATGGAGACACAACTATGCTGTGTATATGCATGTGTACAAATGGATGTAATGACCATTTGCATTATTTTTTTAAACTTAGACTTAACGGCGAAGTAACTCAGGTACATCTTGTTATGAAGCATAGGCTACCTATATTTGATAAGAAGGAATGATGTGTATTGTTTAGGTTGCCTCTATTTTGATTGGAAAGAACATAGGTAATGCTACTTTATTTACTCACTTCAGGTTTAATAACATAGTCATTTCATGAAAACATATATGCACATATATTGTATACCAGTCCTATGTGCAATATATATACAATACTCTGCTTCCAAGGCCAAATAGAAAACATGTACAACCCTATAATAAGTTTTTTAGGGGAAGAATAGAGTAAATAGGTGGTAGGAGCTGCATGTTTTGATTTGTAAGAAGGCAATGTGCTGGCATTTCCCATTTGATCTACGGCCAGTCATGCAAAATTGTACCAAAAATGCCCTTTTTATTCTATAAAAACATACTTTACCATGAAGTAACCCAAGCTAGTTGTTGGCTTTGTACTCAACCTATACAGAAATCATAAACTTAGCATCTAAGGGATATCAAGCTACTAATAGCTATATGCAGTTATATTTAAAGTAGAAATTCCTAGTACAAACAAATTTTTATTTATTTATTTATTTTGATTTTATAAATTTTATTGCCATGTTCTTTTGTATTTGCAAATGAAGTCATTCCATTTTTCTCAAGAGCTTAGAACCAAGTAACTTAAGAAAATTCTTTATTTTTGTTAGAGTTTAAAACCAATACAAATCAAGTATAAATTTCTTGTTTGTGTATATAAATATAACAAGTTAAAAATATATACTTAAGATTATTATTCAAATTTCTAAAATACTTAGATCCAATATTATTTATTTGAATTAATTATAGATAAAATCTATAAATTATTGTTCAACAAAATCACTCAAAAATCGGGACGTTACTGTAATAACCCGGAAATCTGAGCCAATTTAAAATTTTTATTTTGGCAATTTTAATGATTTTTGATTATTTAAAATGAATTATTTTAAATAATAACAACGAGAAATTTATTTTGAATAGAATTTGAACGTATATATTTATATAGCTCGACGTTAGAATATAAATATTTATTTATAATTCTAAAAGTAATTGAAAATGGCGCGATATTTGAAAATTTGATTTGAAAGTTCAAATGAATGTACAGGATTCAAAATAAACCGGACTTTAGTGAAACCAAAAATATTAGAATCTATTTGATAATATCTTTCCAACGAATCCGAAAAATTGAAATTTCATAGCGGGAATAAAAAGATACGTCCAGTTGAAAACTCAGAATAGTCGCTATGGAATTCTAGCCCTTAAAATTGGAAATTTTGCAAATTACCTCGGTTTTCGATGAAACCACTTTTGTTGGATCCGTGAGGTCAAATTATTGCTAGGTTTCAAAATTTGTAATTTTCTGAATCAATATGTGAGCGTGGCGAAGGAAAACGCGTTTGACCGATTTCAATTGATTTTAATCGACTGGAAAATGGCCATTTTTCAAACGGTCTCAGAATTTGATGAAATTAATTTTGTTAGGACCGTATCATCAATACGAAGCTAGAAAATATTTTTCGAGAATTTTTAGAGTCCATATGTGGCCCAGATAAATTGAAATGCGCGTTCAAATTCAATATATATATTTATATTTTGATTTTGATGAAAACTGGTCGAAACGATCGAATCAGCTTACGATACATATCCCATTGTGTTCGGAATGGGCGTAATTAGCCATGGGCGATAGTCGGTGGTTTCGATTTTGAGTTCGAAATAAAAAGTTACTTTTTGAAATTAAATAATTAAAATAAAAAAACCCTCTCCCTCTCTATACTCGCAGAAGACCCCCGCCGGTTCATTTTGAAAAAGACAGGAAGAAAAAAAAAGGGGGGTGCTTCGTGCCCTAATTCGCTCCGTGCGCCGCCAAGGGGGAGGACCACCGCCGCACGCCCCCACCGCCGCACCCCTCCCCTTCCGCCGCCACCTCCTTGCCCCCTTCTCTCTTGAACTCGCTGAAGACCCCCCCAAACTGATTTGAAACAGCCGCCATCCCCTCCCTGGGACCCGCGACCGGCCACCTCCGAAGGCCAGCAGCCCGACGCCGCCCTCCAACCACCCTGCAACGCGGACAACCCCTACCCAACTCCCGATTCAAACCGTAAGTTTTCCCTTTTTGATAATCATAATTTATTTAATGTTTTAGATTATAAAACACTCAATTTTTATTATATAAAAACATATGAATTTTATATAGCAAAGACGAGATTTTGATTAAGGTAAAGACTTGATTTTTATATTGAAAAAGTTGTGATTTTTATTAGAGTAAAGTTATGACTTTTTAAAGAGAAAAGATTGGATTTTTAGAAATGAATATATTTTTACATATGAAAAGAATATATTTTTATACAAAGGAAGTTTTGAAATTAAAGATTTGATTTTTTTTATATACACATAAAAATGTGATCTTTATAAGTGAGGTGATATGAAAAAAAAATATAATCTTTTCCTTATGTAGCGAAATAAAAATATAATTTTAATGTTATAGAAAGGTTAAAAATATAATTTTTATATGTGTAGCGAAATAAAAATCTAATTTTTATTATATATATGTTGAGATAAAAATGTGATTCTTATAGCGACGATATAAAAATTCGATCTTTATATTAGAAGTAGCGTTATAAAAATATTTTCTTTGTAATGTAAACATCGTGTTAAGGATGTGATTTTTGCACATATGGCTTTGAAGTAGAAATATAATTTCATTATATGATTTTTATATAATAGAAAATACAAAAATGTGATTTTTATATATGTAGCGAACACGGACGACGAAAGGGACAAAGGGCGAGCACGACGAAGATTTCCAACATACGAAGAGTCGTAGTGAATTGGTCTAGCTAGTTGGTGAGAACTCCTCACTTTTATTTCGATTTCTAGTTCGAAATATATACTAGGATGGAGACGGTGCTTAGCAGCACCCGAAACCCGTCGTCCAAAGACCATGGATGGCTTGTTTGTTTGATTGATGTGTTGTGAAATTTGATTGTGTGATGTGGAATGGAATAAAATATTTTATAGTGGAAAATATTTTACAGTTAAAAATATAATTTTTAATGTGTATATAAAATAAATATATATAAACAAATCGGACGATTTGTTTATATACTCTGATTTGACTGATATTGATTGGGACGATAAATTTTACACATCGCCCAACTGCACAAATAAAAATCTGTGTTTGTTGATTTAAAACCTCACATGGGTATTGGGATGATATTTGACGTACACTAATCCCGATTGTTTAGTTGTATGTCAATCGATGGGTTGACAGACTGTGTAAGCATGAATTATTGATGTTTAATGCTTATGAAGTTGTGTGGTGCACTCTGTATAATGGTTGATGATTTATCGTTGCTATTATATACATATGTTGTAGCGAATCCATATAATTAACATTATATGGTAATTGATTGGGCCTCATTCCAATTTCGAAAATAAGGAATATTATAAAAGAAAATTCATGTGTTGAATAGAATAAATATTCATTTGTTGAATAAAATAAATTCATGTGTTGAATAGAAATATATTCATGTGTTGAATAGAATAAATATTCATGTGTTGAATAGAACAAACATTCATGTGTTGAATAAAAGTCGTGTTAATTAGAATGACGCCATTTTGACGTGAACGATATTTATATCGATTTTATTCATTTTTATAATGAATATAGAAAAGGAAGTGATTTCAAAATATACCGTTTTGAAAATATTATCATTTATAGATTAATGATATGGAATATTCAATTTTGATTAGAAATTGAATATGAAGTTAAAATCGTTTTGAAAACGAATTTAAAACAATTTATTAAATACGTTTTGAAAGGAAATTGACAATATATATATATTATATAGGCCTGAATAGAACGCGCCGCGCTGCAGCAGTTCGCGAATTTCGACCATTGATTTCGAATGGATATTGCGGGAGATCCGACCGTCAGATTCTCCTAAAACTGGAACCGTTGGGTTCGTATCGAAAAGATATTTTTAACGAATATTAGAGATTTGAAATCTAACGGTTGGATTTGGAATTATGTCCAAATCAAATTTGGAAAAGGTCGTTGTAAGTGCAGTTCGATGGTCGTTGATGGAAATCGACTGTACGGGCCTTGATAAAATTATTAAAAACAATAATAATTAGTGTAATATCATAAGAAATGATTTGTGAAGAATTGGGGTGAAAATTTCCATATCTGAAAAGATAAAAATAGATTTTTATCGAAATGAACTAGTTTTGAACTAGAATTATAATTCCATTTATTTTTAAAATAAATAAAGTGGATTTGAAATGGTTTTAAAAGTAACCAGAATTTCCAATAATTGAATTGGAATGGATTTGAATCGAAATTGTCTTTGGAATATTTCGATGTGGGATTTCGTCATGATACAGATATTTTTATGGGAATTTGAAAGATATATTTATATCGTTATTTCCAATACGATATTTATTGGTCGTAGAATTTGATATTGAATATAAGCCGATATATTTTCCATTCAGAGCCTTGTATTTAATGTCGAATGTGATTTGGGTTTGTCGTGAATGGTTTCTTCATTAACATTGTCCTTAAACCCAGTTGAGAAAAAGATTAAATCTTTTAATTTAGATTTAATGAAGTGTGCCAATTAAATGGAATTTAATTGGATTTGAATTTGAATTGATTTTTGGGTTTATCGTGAATGGTGTTTTAAATAACACTTGTTTTTTAACCCGATAGTTAATGGAATGTGATTTTGGGTTTATAGTGAACTGTGTTTTAAATGACATTGGTTCTTTAACCCAGTTAAAGACAGGATATGATATCCCAAGTTAAACAATCATTGATAGTTATTTTTGGGAAGATTAAAACCAAGTGGAGTTTTAATGAATCTTTAATTAGATTGGAATGATCGAGAATGGAGTATCACCAGTTTTGCTCCAGGCGATAGTCAAATCTTTAATTAAATTCGAACGTGAAATGGTAATTGAACCTATCGATAACACCGTGGTGTTAGATATGAAGCATGACAAGTTTTACTTCATGGGATGAATAGGTTGGGATTGGGAAATAAAATAAATGATTACTTTGGTGTGGTTCGCTAATCCCGACTTGTTTGAATTGATATTCAAAAGAAGATTAAAGAATAAATTTAAAAAATTTATCTTTGATAAAATTAATGGGAACCTTTCCCAAAGTATAAGAATATTTGAATAAAAGAATATTCTGAATTGGAGTGAGGCGTATGTTGTGTTTGTGTAACACTTGTTTATTATATACGCGAGTCACTCAGAAAGACCGGGTTTATCCCATTCTGAATTACTGATTCAACGTGGTGTCGAGGATAAAGACGGTGGTCGAAGATCGGAGGTCTTCACATCGTTTGGGTGATTACTGATGATCTTGATTGGGCTGTACACCTAAGAGGAGGGAATCAGTTGGTGATCGTCCAGACGTACTTAGAGATCGATGGATATGCGAGGTACAAGGTGCCTCTGGTTTCGTTCAGACCCAGAACGAACTTTTAAATGGACTATGTGTCTGACATTGGATTTTATTCCGTGTGATTGATTTCTATTAAATATATATCTGTTTGGCAGCGGAGAATTTATTCTCTTGCTTAACGTCCTTCTCTGAGACGTACGAGCTTAGGGGTTGTATATTGATGGATATCAATCGCATGGAGTGAATTGCCTATGTGGTATGCTTAAGGGGCAAATGATCAAGGCTTCTGTTGAAAAGAAGAGTCTTGTGGTTGATGATCAAAGCACGGCCGGTATGGCATAGCTTCGTGTAGCGTTGATTCGCGAGCCTCACACCCCGGTTGTGGACCAAAAACGGGAGGACCTCAGGGAGGACATGCGTTTCTTTCTAGCTAGGGTGGTGTCAGTGACCTACCAGCCCTGACATTTATATTATTTTCACCTGTGTGGTTGTTGCTGTTGCGAGGCGCCTCAGATATATTGGTGACTGTGTGGAGCCGATGGAGTCTTTTGGCTTATTTACGCCCCAAAGGACGGGGAAACGCAGTGTTCAGGCATTTTAATCCACATTGGTGGACCGGCTCTGACGATCCTAGGGGGAGTTGCAGCTGTTCCTGAGGCTCGGGCTAGACAGTCTCAAATCGGTAGAGGACTATCTTTTTCCTCGGTTCACAGATGGAAATCCAACTTCCAATACGTGACTTTGCGGTTTTGATTGTAGAGCCTAGTTTTGGTGACATGATATATGGTACCCATGCCGACTATGATTGATACTTATGATTGAAATTGCTTGACACTATACACTTATAGTAATAATAAAAGATGAAATTTAGCGTATCAAACATTCTTTGGCTATTATAAGGTAAAACCCTATCCTCCGGCTTGTGTTGCATTGTGTGATGGGACCTAGGTCTTATAATAGCTTCATTGTTCTTTATTTAGCATTGCGCTGTTGTTATATGCACCGATATTCTTGGGAGGAAACCCGTTCCGTGTTATACGGCGTGATCCCTTGATATATTTGATTTAAAAGTAAAGCTTTAAATAACTGTTTTAGTTCTCACACCAGTCACATGACTGACCTGGAGTTTATTGTTTTAACCTAAACTCTAGGTGCCCTTATTTTGACATGGGCAGCTAGTAGTTTGGTTTTGCAGATCTATATTCATAGGATCCTGATTTACAGCTGGAATGATATCCGGAAAGCTCTATCTTCGTATATCTCCTTCAATTGTGCTTTGTATTATTTTCCGCTGCTATGTAATGTGTTGTAATCTCTGATATTTATCGAATGTGTAATATTTATTCATACTCTGTATGTTCTTGTAATCTGATGGAATTGTTGTAATTAACAATGAAATGTTATTCTGTTTGCGTCCCGATGTGACTTGTTCTCAAAACAATCCGGGCTTTCCTTACTGGGGAAGTTCAAGTCATTTCAGCTTGGTATCAGAGCTTTGGTTTACAGAGCTCGGAGAACAAGACACGTTAGAACCGAACGAAAGAATTCATCAGAGATTGGATTAGTAATATCCAATGAGAATGACTCGTTAGAGATGGGATCAGTAGTATCCTAGAACGAGTGTGAAGAGTACATTTTTAAAATGAAAACAATTTTTGTTTTGAAAATTTAATTTAATTATTCGTATTTGAATATTTATTTGTAATGATTTGGACAATCCAGTATATAAAATTTTTGCATATACATCTGATCCGCGTGTATTCGAAGTTTTAATATACTGGATAGATATAGAATCACACTCTAGTCGCCCGGGCATGGTCCTGATGATGAAGTATATACCATCACCAGTATTTATTTTCGAGTGACGAAAGTGGGATTTCTATATATTTCCAATTGACTGGTTTGAGAACCAAAACTAGATAGATTTATTGTTGTGATTTGGCACCAAAAATGTGATTTTTGGCTATATATCAAAGTCATGAATTTGAAATGCTAATCAACTAATTGATTGCTGGTTATGTTGTTTGATTATTGGTTGAGTAATTAAAATTTGAACCATATAGCCAATTTGAACCAAATGGTAAATTGTATTGAAAATTTATCGCATTTGCATGCATGTACATGTACTTACATTGAACAGGTCATAGCAAGGAGGCTAGAGCAGAAGAATAAAATTGTTTGCCCGACAAATAGGTACACGTTTAATAATTTATTGGGTTTTGGATGATTTTATGAGCCGATTGGCTAGCCGCTTGGCTGTTTCTTTTTCATTTTGGATTGATGAGGGCCATGGGAGGCTATTTGAAATATACCGAAGTCCCCGGTGCAGGGGAGGTTATGGTGAAATTTTTCGAAAATTTAGGGTGTTAGCCAAATTTTTGAATTTTTTGAAAAGTTCTTAGAAACTAAAAAGTTGAAGAACTTAAGCCGTAAAGAAAATAATGAAAGTTGAGTCGATTTGTGAAACAACTTTCGGCTTCGTTCCTTTTCGGGGACGAAAAGTTTTAAGTGGGGTAGATTGTAATAACTCGGAAATCTGAGCCAATTAATTTTTTTTTATTTTGGCAATTTTAATGAATTTTGAATATTTAAAATGAATTATTTTAAATAACAACGACGAGAAATTTATTTTGAATAGAATTTGAACATATATATTTATATAGCTCGACGTTAGAATATAAATATTTATTTATAATTCTAAAAGGAATTGAAAATGGCGCGGTAGTTTGAAAATTCGATTTCAAAGTTCAAATGAATGTACAGGATTAAAAATAAATCGGATTTTAGTGAAACCAAAAATATTATAATCAATTTGAGAATATCTTTCCAACGAATCCGAAAAATTGAAATTTCATAGCGGGAATAAAAAGATACGTCTAGTTGAAAATTCCGAATAGTCGCTATGGAATTCTGGCCCTTAAAAATGGAATTTTTGCAAATGACCTCGGTTTTCGATGAAACCACTTTTGTTCGATCCGTGATGTCAAATTATTGCTAGGTTTCAAAATTTGTAATTTTCTGAATCGATACATGAGCGTGGCGAAGGAAAACGCGTTTGATCGGTTTTAGTTGATTTTAGTCGACTGGAAAATGGCCAGTTTTCAAACGGTCTCAGAATTTGACAAAATTAGTTTTATTAGGACCGTATCGTCAATACGAAGCTAGGAAATATTTTTTGAGAATTTTTAGAGTCCGTATGTGGCCCCGGTAAATTGAAATGCGCGTTCAAATTCAATATATAGATTTATATTTTGATTTTGATGAAAACCGATCGAAACGATCGAATCGGCTTACGATACATGTCCCATTGTGTTTGTAATGGGGGTAATTAGCTATGGGCGATAGTCGGTGGGTTCGATTTTGAGTTCGAAATAAAAAGTTACTTTTTGAAATTAAATAATTAAAATAAAAAAAATAAAAAAACCCTCTCCCTCTCTATACTCGCAGAAGACCCCCCCCCGTTCATTTTGAAAAAGAAAGAAAGCAAAAAAAGGGGGCTTCGTGCCCTAATTGGCACCGTGCACCGCCAAGGGGGAGGACCACCGCCGCACGCCCCCACCGCTGCACCCCTCCCCTTCCACCGCCTCCTCCTTGCCACCTTCTTTCTCGAATTCGCTGAAGACCCCCACCCCCCCAAACCGATTTGAAACAGCCGCCATCCCCTCCTTGGGACCCACGACCGTCCACCTCCGAAGGCCAGCAGCCCGGCGCCGCCCTCTAACCACCCTCCAATGCGAACAAACCCCCCCCAACTCCCGATTCAAACCGTAAGTTTTCCCTTTTTGATAATCATAATTTACTTAATGTTTTAGATTATAAAACGCTCAATTTTTATTATAGAAAAACATATGACTTTAATATAGCAAAGATGAGATTTTGATTAAGGTAAAGACTTGATTTTTATATTGAAAAAGTTATGATTTTTATTAGAGTAAAGTTATGACTTTTTAAAGAGAAAAGATTGTATTTTTAGAAATGGATATATTTTTACATATGAAAAGAATATATTTTTATACAAAGGAAGTTTTGAAATTAAAGATTTGATTTTTTTATATACACATAAAAATGTGATCTTTATACGTGAGGTGATATGAAAAAAATATAATCTTTTCCTTATGTAGCGAAATAAAAATATAATTTTTATATTATAGAAAGTGTTGCGAACAAATTAAACAGTTATAAACAACTGTAAAATCCGTTCGGTTTTCCTAAACAACAAGGATTGTTGTAGAGGGTGTCGAACTCTGGGACCAAAAATATTTTAATTAATAAATCCACTCAAGTTATTCCAGAATTTTGATTGGAATTGCAAATTGACAGAAAATAAACAAAAGGCGAGTTTTTAACAATAAAGAAAGTAATTAGGGAGTAATGACATAGATTAGATTAATATTCATCAATAGCCAATCGAATAAATACATATCTAATTCATGTTTCTGTCACAAACATGAATCAACTATAGTTAGATTTCTAGAAACAAATATGTAAATAACAACAAGTATAGCCTATGCAGGAGCTCAGCTCTTAAACAACCATAGGCTATCAGGACAGATTCACTATTTTATTTCTAAAACTGTAAATATTAAATCAAAATCTGATAAGTGTTAGATCGAACTCGAATATACCCTGTGAAGGAGCACAACCCTTAAACGACACAGGGTATGAAGGTTCAGATTTAACCCTTAGTTCATATCTAGATCTACATACATGAAGTTCAAATCTTTTGGCTATGCGATTCATATTGAATCATATCTATCAGCGTCATCACCCCCTAATTAAAGAGGATTAGCTAGACATAGCTAAAAGAAAATAAAATAAAAAGAAACTAAATAACATGAACATAAATAAAATAAAATAACAACTAAGAGAAATGGAGAAGAAGAGTTTTATTCCAAGAAGAGAATTACAGAATAAAACTAAGTGTGTCTTACAATGAATGAGATAGAGTGTATTTATAGCTGATGTGACAAAGGCTACTTGGCAAATTCCATAATGTAGGACTAAAGAATTAGCCCAACTAACACATAAGCTAGTGTGAACGCAGCTGTAGAGTGAGAGGCCTTGCAAATGAGCTAATGTGAACGCGATATTAGTCTTTATTGAGCCAAATCTACCCAACTAAACTCTATTGGCAACCGTTCTTCAAGCTTTAAACTCTTCAAGCTTTAGAAATTTCAACTTCACTCTTTTTAAGCAAATTCTTCATGCTTTATCCATCAAATGCTCTAAACCAAGCTTTTTATCAACAATCTGAAAACACAGCTATAAATACACAATATTAATTATTTTAAATAGAAAACTAGATAAATAAGTGGATAAAATATAGACATTTACGTGTATATCAAATACCCCCACACTTATCTTTTTATTCGTCCTCGAATAAACTAAACTAAGATATGTCACACTTTCGTAGGAAACACGATTGCATTTAGCGTATGCAACAAGCCGTTAAACCTCTGGGTGTCCCCAGTAGGACGAGTGTTGTCTCGTGAGGGTTTTCAGTGGATACTACCCACAAAATCCAAAGCGTCTTATGTACGTGGATTAATCAAACAATATATTTAAGGTCTTTCACATTCCAAGGATTTCACCTAACTTCAATAATAACGGTTTAGCCCCAAATTGTCCATCCCATAATCAGTGCAAAAATGAACAAAAAATTTCAAGCTGAATCGTAATTCCTTGATAACACTGTAATTGTCTTGAAGGTTAAGAGCGTGGTGTCAACCAAAGTTCTACACATCGACAATGTGCACCCAATCATTTCTTTATTCTTTATTCCCTTTTTTTTGAATGATTTTGCACCAATGTAACTGTAATGTATTGGATATGAGTTATGCGTAGATGAAGGAAAATTTTGTAAGTTCTAAAAATATTCTAGATAAAAGGGCAAGTGTATTAGTTGAACTTCAAATTACAAAAGCTAAAGTAATACTAAGGCACATATGAACATTTTTATTTCCTTTCATCTCGTCTACTACAATCCTCACTTCCAAGTACAGTAGAATGGATGTGCATGGAATGGAATTGAATGCTTTTATAGTTAAGAATGATGAATGACTATTTTATTCAGAGAGACTCTATTTCATTTTTTTCTCTCTTTTTTTTCTTTTTTTTCTTTTCTTTTCCCTTTTTTTTCTTTTTTTGCATGATGAATGATGAGTGGAGATGGAATGGAATGATACCGTACATTATTTCATTTGGTTCCTCCTCTACTAAACCAACACTTCATGAAAGGAAAGTTTTGTGCCCTAGTTACTCTACTTCTATAACCTTAATTCAACACACAAGTCTGGATTGATGTTATACAAAAAGCTGAAAGGAATGATAAACAAAGTTTCGTAAGATAGATAACCCATATAAAATAAGATGTGGTATATGGTTATCCTACCTTAAAACAAGTACGGAATGGGTAGTGTAATATTGGTATATGTTAGACCAAAAAATGGTCCTAACACCCAAATCGTCATATTTTGAGCATAGGATATGAAGAAATAACTGAAAAATAGAGAAAAAAGCAAGACAACGAGATTTTTATAGTGGTTCGGCGTTAACGAGCCTACGTCCACTTCATATTTTCTCATTTCACTCATAGATTACAATTACAATGAATATTGTCTTTCAATCACTTGAATTCAATGAATAATTCTCTCTGAATCCATTGAATTTATTGAGGAAGATAGTGGTTATTCATGGAGAAGTGTTGGCCATGGCAGCCATGGATGAGGAGATGCCAAAAGTCCCCTGAAAATGCCCTCTGAAGGTGTATTTATAGCTGTAGGAAAGCTCCTGGGAGGACTGGTTGGTGATGGGGTACGTGGCAGGCGATCCAGAAAAATAGGAGAGTCAGTAGCCTTGAGAATAGGTCAAAACAAGCTGTGTTTGAACAGGTCCGAAGGTCGGATCGCGGTCATGGGTCGGATCGCGGTGATGGGTCGGATCGGATCGCGTAGGCAAGGGCGGATCGGATCGCATAGGCAAGGGCGGATCGGATCGCGTAGGCAAAGGCGGATCGGATCACGTAGGCAAGGGCGGATCGGATCGCGGTCATATGCCAGCTTACACTCGTTCACGGAAATGGGCGTAACTTTCAAACCGTAAGTCCGATTGGGCCAAACAAAAGCTCAAACTGAAGCTAATTCAAAGGGCTACGAGTATATGAGGTGAATAGATCCAAATGAGGTCATTTGATAGGGGTTTCGGGCCAGTTTATACTGATGTTGTGATTTTGACCAAACTGCCTTGTGTCTTCTGACGATGCTTCCAATGCCAGAGAGCGATGTTATCCAGAGATTCCATATCAGACAGCATTTACCGAGAGGTGTGTCAACATGATCTTTGCTTTGGGTAGCCTGGTCACAAAGCAGGCTAACATTTTGCCCCCCAAAGTACATCTTATCGAAGATGAGATGTGCTTTGAATATGTTGAGCTAAATCTCTTTGGAACGTCATTTATCCTTGAGAAGGCTTCATCCAACTACTTGTCGGATCAAAGGATCTAATTCATCCGTCAGATGTCATGCTAAATCGTTGGCTCCCGAGCGTGATTCTACACACGCAGGTCATTGCCAAACAACATCATTATTCTATGCAAGCCAAGCGCGTGGTAGGGTTGGACTTTCTTTTTTCATATGAGCCAATGTATGAAGTAGCCAACCAAATCATGGGGCAATGTAAGAATCTTTGGGCTCTGAGCTAACAACTGGACTATTGGGACGAAGCATATCAGAATCAACGTATGAATTTGTCATTTGTATTCAAGTTTGGATCATCTTGATATCTTGGTATTGATCCAGGATCTTAGAATCGCATTGAATCGTAACAGTAGGGAATCTGAAGGCCATGATCACTCTGGATCGTGGTCAAAGGAATCCGCGATCGCTCTGGATTGCTTCGCAATTCAATAATCATATGCAAGTCAGTAAGAGACGTAGTTGATACCATGTGAACTAGTGCTCGTGCGATCGTCACTATCATAAGGCAGTGGAGGAATTTGTCACACCTTCCATCCGGTGTAGCAGCGATTTAAACCTTTGAAGTCACACTTGACCCGTAAACTGACTCATTTGAATGGGCAAGATGCATTCTGTCACATTCTGAAGATATAGTGTATACATTTCGGGTCATGTGCTAGGCCAGGGTCATATTCAATGTCAGCTTGCGAATCGGCATTCATGCTATGAGGGCCACTGGAGGACAAGCGAAGTTAATGCTTATGCCCCCAGCGTCTGTGGGGGTGAGCTAAGTTATTGGGGCATACGGTCTTTAAGCTCTTATACTCTCTGCAGTTGATTCAGGCCGTAGCTGAGTTGCAAGTTCAACTATTCTAGTTGACCCAAGTTGTCCTGTGCTCTTCTTGAGTCAGCAAGAGTTCGAGTTGTACATGCGAATGGTTGAATCACATTTTCTTTGATATCATCTCTTCTCTTTAGTCAGATAGTGAGGATTGCCTCATCGGGCATCAGCGACTTCGGAAACTCTTATCATATCAATTGCGGAGTCAAGTAAGGTTGTTGAATGCGAGTGAATAAATGTCGTTATGAAGTTAGTTGGGCCCCACCGTTTATGCTTCAGCATAGTCCGAAATGGTTATCACAGTCTTATTGAGTCTCTTTCTCATGCTCAGTTCAATTGTGCTTGACAAACAAGATCATGGGCTCGATAAGTGGTATAGATTCTCTTTGGAATTGCACATTCTTGTCATTGTTTTCCAGGGCTTTTCCTGTGTCCTTATCGTTTCAGGAATTAGAAGGTACCCCATTCTTTAGTCAGGAAGGCATCTAGGTCATTCGTCTCGACGCTAACACCTTTTTGTCATGAAAGTCTATCGACTTCAGGGTTGAATTCATCAAAATCTCTGAGAAAGTCTTGTTATAGAGAAAATTTAAAGTCCGGGGGAATAACAGGGGATCCTGACGTCCCACGTGTGAGGGCTGTGATTGTCGTTATCCACATCAACTGGAGGAGTACCGCTCCTCGAGAGGTGCCGAATTAAACTGGCGAGCAGATCACCGTCAAAGAATTGTTGCACATTATCAAGATCCTGGCTGGTGCCCCCAGCATCGAATCTGAGATTACAAAGGGGGTCTTTGCTGATTTCTTGTTTCCACGTCGATATTGTCCCCAGGTCATGGTTCGAGTCATTTGACCTGACCGGGTTCCTATTTTTCGAATTGTTGCGTTCTTTCTCGGAGCTGAGTATGAAATGTCGCTCGAGTATTCATTCGAGTTGGAGTTAAAACTGGTTGTGCATGATCTGAGTTCATTGTGATTCTTGCATACTCATCTAGGAAGTTGCAGGTAGCCGTTCCATCGCCCATGTTTCCATCTACGACATTCTGAATCGAAGCTGCACGTTGTGTGACTGCTGATTGGTTCGTGTTCATCTCGGGTGTTCCCACTTGCTTTCTGCATGAAGGGAGAGGTTGGAGGCGAAATAGCTACATCTTATCCAATTGCTGTATGGGATATATCCAGCCTTATATGAGCTTCCCATTCTAGAAGTCGGTTGGGATCAGCAGATGGACATTCTCTTTGCATTTGTTTCTTGGTCCTCAAGGGGGCCTGTTAGGATCACAACACAAGTTAAACACATGCACTTAAGTTATGCCGTTTGTAAATATTTTCAATAGCCATGGCCCCAGTTATAGGGTAAGTGCGAAAGACATGCGGTCGGATCACTTCCCATTCGAATTCAGACATGTATACATGAGAAGAGGAAGTCACTTTCAGAATTCAAGCGATCATACTATCCAAGCATGGAGTAGGACGTGTTTGGGATGGTAAAAGAAGCCTATAATTCATAAATGTCTAGAATTCCACGATTACGTCGAATCGTATTAAGGCCAAGGAATCAATGATCGCTCAAGATTGTACTAAGGCAGGGTAGACATCAAAAAATCTCAGGGCCTCGCCAGGTCCTTCCAGTTGCGAGTATGAAGTTGTATAACATGTCGCTGAATAATTCACTATCCAGGCTTCTTTTTCTGTCATCGCCGTGAGTCGCACAGGCAGCTTAGAATTATACGCCTACGTCATCCTTCTGGACGCGGCCCTTTAGTTATTCCCTACTGGTCTGCTGTTGTTGTACGAGTTCGGATCTCGCATTTTGTCCAGCTTTGTTTTGTGAGTCTGTACTTAGTGAATGAAATTCCATTTCTTTTTGTACTGCTGTGTTCGTGTGCTGCCCCCCATTCCCGGAAACGAGTGGTTCGAGCTCCATTTTCATTCTTGGTCCCGGTCGTGTGACGGGATAGGATCCCTTGAGTGGCATATGTCGTCATGCATTTATACTCTCCTGATCCTTCAGCGGAGCAGAAATTATGGGGGGTGCTGAGTCTCCAGCACCTTTCTCAGTGCTTAATCATAGACGCTTTCATACTCTCCTAGCGGTCGCCAAGGTTAGAGTTCGAACTCAGTTGTTCTGTCGCTCCCCGATCCTTCAGCGGGGTAAGAGTTCTTTCTCAGCGCTCAATCGGAGACGCTTTTATACTCTCCTGGCGTTCGCCGAGGTTAGAGTTCAGACTCAGCTGTTCAGTCGCTCCCCGATCCTTCAGCGGGGTGAGAGTCCTTTCGCATTATCCTGTACCTGCGAGCATTCCATAATTGGTTATGCATTTAAACATTTGAAACACAAATAAGCAAACAAGTCATGAAACATTATAAGTTATCAGTGCAACTTATAAGTGAAAGTGCAGTAAAGTAGTATGTATGTATAGGCATGCCCCCAATCAATCATTAACTTAGTGCCTGGCCAGGTCTTGTTGAGGATTGATTAGGACCATAACTGTGTTGCCCCCATGTCGGGACATGGAGGATTTGGGATCAGCTTCCATCCTGCCCCCCCCCCCCCGATCCTTTAACGGGGGAGGAATTTTCCCGAGGCGCTAAGTCTCTAGCGCTTTTATACTCCCCCGATCCTTCAGCGGGTTAGAGTTGCTGGGGCGCTGAATCTCTAGCGCTTTTATACTCTCCCGATCCTTCAGCGGGTTAGAGTTCGAGCTCGGTTCATGATCTACTCAACGATCCTTCAGCGGAGCAAAAGTTCTCAGCGCTAAATCATAGACGCTTTTATACTCTCTCTCGACTCTGGAGAGTTAGAGTTGGGACTCAGCTGTTCCATCGCTCCCCGATCCTTCAGCGGGGTAAGAGTCCTTTCTCAACACCAAATCATGGACGCTTTTATACTCTCTCTCGACTCTGGAGAGTTAGAGTTGGGACTCAGCTGTTCCATCGCTCCCCGATCCTTCAGCGGGGTAAGAGTCCTTTCTCAGCACCAAATCATGGTCGCTTTTATATTCTCCTGGCGGTCGCCAAGGTTAGACTTTTGCTCAGGCGGCTCCGATCATGGTACACCGCCATGCCTTGTGGACGTCATCTTTGCGTACTTTATACTTTCTCTCAGCTCTGGAGAGTTAGAGTCACGGATCAAGCGGTCTGCAATCATGCACGCTCATCAAACTCGTCCTAGGTTTACATTTTAATCCAAGCTCCGAGGATTAAAACCAATCGGACAAGCAGTTGGAGCATTTGCTAAGGCTTTGAGTTCCTCCGAACAGTCTACGGGAGGAATGGCTGGCACCAGACTTCGGGTACCTCCTTTATTTGAATTCATGTAATTTGGTGGCGTCGAGCATATGATCGAGCCATGTAGGCGGTCACACCGTGTCCATCTGGAGTCGGACTATGACTTTGTAACTCAATGATTTATGTTCAATTGTCTTGTGGTCTGCCACGTGTGAGCCAAGGATTGGATAGTCATCTCGGATCCACCTTGAGCTATACAGCATTCTTTAGACGAAGAGCGTGGCTTTGTAAACGAGCAGTTCAGTCGAGCTCGTTATAGTATTGCTCTATGGCTCTATATGCGGGTGTTACAAGTTTGATCGGTAGCAAATCCTGGATACCTACACCATCCACATATTAATTCATCTGAGTTAATTACATCAATAACTCATAAATCATGCAAATATAAGAGTCATGGTTATAGAATAATCATGTTAAAGGAATGAGTATCATTCTGAGTGAAAAATGGCGTTGCATATTCATTGCAGGTCCATTTTGCTTCGCCCTATCTCTGTCAATAAAGGGCTTGATCGGGGTCTTGAGATGGCAAAGGCGGCTAGGTAGGTACTATAAGTGAGTGACGAGGTCGCATCTCCTTCAAATCGCCTTTTTGCCCCCGTGCTGAGGGTAAGGATAGAGTGTCAGGAAGTCATGACTGGATTGCTAATGGTAGCACATCTTTGCATTGTTGTTAGGTTGTAAATTAGCATGTGAACAATGGATTCATGCTTATAGAAATTTTTGCACTTTCCATGCTAGGAAATAGGATATTACTGCTGGTGGGATAATCATATCACATAAATTTGCTGATATACCCTCGATCCCATATCGGGGACAAGGGTTGGTGCGCCGACAATCAACCATCATTCATGCGTAAGCATTCTAGATCTTCAACTCGCTAACTTTCAGGCAAGACTAAGTCAATTGGCCAGGCAAATTCTTGATGTATCAGCTCCGAATTAGATGATGTAATCTCGAGCAATTTATGCTCAAATCTGTAGTTGCCCCCAGCCTTAGGGGAGTGAGTCACTTGGCAGATAATCGATGAAAAGAGTGGAAGTATGAGTCTTCACTTTCTAACTTCAGAACGTCGTTGGCCAGAAGTTTCATTCATGTACATCTCCCATCTAATGGGTGGCTGACTGGTGATTTGGTCGAATCATTTAGGGCGGTGAATTTGGCAATTGCATTCGTTGGTGTTTGTTTTGGGACAACCTTCCAAGAGAAATAGGCAATGTCGAATTGCATGTCATACCTCGAGGCATAAAGAACGATTGCACGCCTTTCACTTCACCTTGTTAGATGCATTTTGTGCTGTAGGAAGTTTATCATGGAGTTAACCATGACTCTCTTCCGGGTTTGGTCTCCAACGTTGGATCAACTTCCATTTTATCAATGGTTGTATTTCATAGTGTCTTGATGGGGATCATCTCTTTCTTTTCTGGATTATCGGAACTTTCTTATTCGACCGGATGATTCGACTTTAGATCTTTTGTGTATGAAATATGAGGTATGTTGTAACGTTCCAATCCATCCAATAACTCTTCTGCCCATTCTAGGTAAGCTGCAAGTTGTGGTTTCTCCGACTGGAATTCCTTTCGAGTCGTCCTTCGGGGGTTATCTGCAAAACTTCGGCGTTGGATTGCCGATCATTTCTTGCACCGTCTGTATACAACTTCCAAGTGCTTGATTTCATCTTTCATTTCGAATGGCAACTCCATATAAAATCCCGCGATAGTGAACTTACTGCATACGTATTATTTGCTTGACAGGAGAACACTTCAGGTTTATACTCAAGAAATGACTCATAATTTGGGATTAAATCCCTCAAATATTAGCACTGGTCCAAACGAACACATCCAGGCTCGCCTACAGAAAGCATATAAGTTCTCTCGTTCGGAAGAGGTCTAAAGGAGATCCGATGTGAAGACCTTAGTCAGGTCGGCGTCACCAGTCGGAACACGTGCAGTTGCGTTATTAGATGTCACCCTTCTTCATCCCGAATCACCATCCTCTCTGGAATCTATGTCTTCGGGCAGGTCGTTTGGCAATTCCTTTTGCGATGCTCCCATCATTCGCAATATTGACACCTCCTTCACACTCCATTTCATCTGGAGGGGAAGCGTCTTTGGGTTTCACGCAATCTCTGTTGCGTAGCATATTCCATCCTTCCTAATCAGTCGGCTTCTCCAATAACTTGGTCACCATAGACCAGTCTCACTCCGTCTTTGGTAGGGATATTTAACGGTTAACACCCATATGCTATGTAAGCTCTGAATTCCGCTAGACCTGGTTGGTTGAGACCACGATCAGATAAGCTTGAATGCAATAGCATGGCTTGCAAGGCTTCAAGTAAGGTTCGTATATCCTATCACAACTGTTGTATGAAGTGGAGAGCTAATGGTTGATTCATATTTGCGTTGATCTCAAGTTCTCATTTCTTGACCAATGTCATAAGGTGGCTGGTGAGCAGTCAAGTTGTTATCATCCCAGCAATGATCCATATATCCAATCACGGCCGCCGGAGGTGCAATTGGGTCCTAACTCTGGGGACCAAAGTACATCGATCTAACCCTTGGACACGTGGAAATCAATCTATCTCGATGCGGTTGACGGCAAATAGGTGAACCGTAGGACATACGTTTTTCACCATGCCATTCAAGCGAAGGGTAACTTTGTAGTGCTAGGGTCCTTACTTGCCGTCGGGTATCCCATTATTGAGAATCATGGTCATTGGGATCTTTTGAGTCATCCTCAGAATAGTATCCGGATTGCTCTATGTCAATGTCATCTGGGATTTCGCCTGTAGGACAAGTTTAAGTCACGTAAACTAGGTGATCACCATTCGCTCAGGAGCATCATCAGTTGCATTTGGGAAATATGCACACCATTGGAGCTCTGGAAGAGGAGGTTGTTATGAGACCATCATTATTTTGTATACTGCCATAGCCAGCATGTCGAATCTTTTCAACAACTCCTCTCATTCAATAACATCGGTAGATAGAGGTCATGGCTTCTGGAAAGAATCCTCAGAATACCTACCGAATCTTGGTCGATAAGCATTTGTGATAATTGTGGGTCAGAATGTACTCCGAGCCGAAGGCGAGCCGTGCTCCGACCCGAAGGCGAGGCCGTCAGCGGGTCCGGGCGCACCCGACTAAACTCTATTGGCAACCGTTCTTCAAGCTTTAAACTCTTCAAGCTTTAGAAATTTCAACTTCACTCTTTTTAAGCAAATTCTTCATGCTTTATCCATCAAATGCTCTAAACCAAGCTTTTTATCAACAATCTGAAAACACAGCTATAAATACACAATATTAACTATTTTAAATAGAAAACTAGATAAATAAGCGGATAAAATATACACATTTAAGTGTATATCAAAAAGGTTAAAAATATAATTTTTATGTGTGTAGCGAAATAAAAATCTGATTTTTATTATATATATGTTGAGATAAAAATGTGATTCTTATAGCGACGATATAAAAAATTCGATCTATATATTAGAAGTAGCGTTATAAAAATATTATCTTTATAATGTAAACATCGTGTTAAGGATGTGATTTTTACACATATGGCTTTGAAGTAGAAATATAATTTTATTATATGATTTTTATATAATAGAAAATATAAAAATGTGATTTTTATATATGTAGCGAACACAGACGACGAAAGTGACAAAGGGCGACCACGGCGAAGATTTCCAACATACGAAGAGTCGCGGTGAATTGGTCTAGCTAGTTGGTGAGAACTCCTCACTTTTATTTCGATTTCTAGTTTGAAATATATACTAGGATGCAAACGGTGCTTAGCAGCAACGACACCCATCGTCCACGGACCATGGATGGCTTGTTTGTTTGATTGATGTGTTGTGAAATTTGATTGTGTGATGTGGAATGGAATAAAATATTTTATAATGGAAAATATTTTATTGTTAAAAATATAATTTTTAACGTGTATATAAAATAAATATTTATAAACAAATCGGACGATTTGTTTATATACTCTGGTTTGACTGATATTGATTGGGATGATAAATTTTACACATCACCCAACTGCACATCTGTGTTTGTTGATTTAAAACCCCACTCGGGTATTGGGATGATATTTGACGTACACTAATCCCGATTGTTTAGTTGTACGTCAATCAATGAGTTGACAGACTGCGTAAGCATTAATTATTGATATTTAGTGCTTATGCAGTTGTGTGGTGCACTCTGGATGATGGTTGATGATTTATCGTTGCTATTATATACATGTGTTGTAGTGAATTGTAACACCCGGTAATTCTGTAACATTAAGTTTCACAAATTAAAGTATAATTAAATTTTAGAAGAAGAATTAAGGGAAACGGGTAACGCCATTGCGTTCTTCTCGAAATTCTGCTTGAGATAGAGTCCAAGTTTGCGTAAATTGGACTCCGTATGAAAAAGATATCCTTAAATTAAATATTGCACCAAAACATGAAAAAAGAGGAATGAGAAAAGAATAATGTTTAGCATTGTTCTAACTTTTGTAAGAAAAATACTTAGTAGCTTATTTGGTTGGAACACATGACTTGCATACAAGAGGTACAGAGTTCGATCCCCGCCAGCGCCCTATTTTTGTTTTAGGGGAATGGCTTAAAATAGCCTAGCGTGAACGCAGTTCAAAAAGTGGTTTAGTGGGAAAATGGGTAATTGGGAAGATAGATAAAAAGAAAAAAATGAATATATATAATACATATATATATACGCATATATATATGACGTGTATGCATCACGTAGCGTCCGTTGCGCATTTTTGGTTGTCAAGGATTGTTTTTTTTAAATGGCCTTCCCCAATTGGATCTATAACAAATTAAAAGTAAGAAAAGATTTATTCATATATATATATTTATATATGGGTAATTAATGTAAACGGAAAAGGGAAAATGTATCTATTAAATACATATTTACATTTGAATTGATTGATAATAAATAATAAAAAGAAAAGATGAACATTAGAATATCACTTTTGTTATGTTAACATTAGAATAACATTTCGTTAAGAAATGTATATATAGATTAAAATGTTTATTCAGATTAAATTGACATTTCAGTTAAGAAATGTTCATTTAGCTAATGTTTTGTTAAAAATAAAAAATGTCCTTTTGGTTATGATATGTTAGGAAAGAACCAATGTGTCATTTATGAAAAAAAATGAACATTTAATATGCTGAGTCAATGCTGAGTCATTTCTGACTCATTGCTGAGTCAATAGGATAATTCTATCTTGACTGAACGGTTGTGGTCATTTCTAGGGTTAATCAAACGGCCTAAATTAATCCTAAAATTCTATATATACAACCTAGCTCTTAACCTAATTCACACAATTAAACTTGGAGCCGTCACGCTGCTGTAATATAGCTTGGAATGGTCGCCGCCTAAAGCTTAAAGACAAACAAAGCTAGAACAAATCTAATTCAAAACTAAGAATCAAGACAACGTCTACCCAAAGGAACGCATCTCAATTTCAGAACCTCAGATCTCAGAAAAACAAGACCCTGTTGCGTTGTAAGTATAGTGGCTCTTTAGATGGGAATGCGATTAAGACATGATTTGATTTAAATTGTAATATGGAATTATATCAGTGTTGATGATGTTGTTTTATATTTGTTATTTGTGATAATTTGAATGTTGTGGTGATTGAATCTTTTATGTATTGTGAATCAAACAATCAACACCTTATGTAAATTGTACGTATACAGTTAGATCTAAATATATGCTTATGCAAGTTATAGGTTGCAAGTTAGATTTACACAAATATTTATATGATTCATGTAGGCTCTATGTATATATGTTTTAAACCAATTGTGCCTACATGACTAGAATAGATCTATATTCACATGTTCTTATGTAAGTGAGAACTAATAATCGGATCCATGTCAAGATCCGTTTAGGATTGATATGAAAGTTTATTGTTAGATCTATGTTTATACATATGTGTTGCAAGTTCACACCCTTAAGTGGTTGTCAAAGTTATACATATAGTTTTGTCTTACGGCAGTTTTATGTTTGAGGTTATGCCTAGACCCATGCATTAACAAGTTATACCATGTTGTAGTGGATTCATATGACACCTATTAGTTTATACTATGTTATACCTTTATGTTAGGCTAAAACTATATGATTCGTGTGACACCTATTTAACTAGGCCCAATATTTATATGCAAATTTGTGGTATGTTATGCAATGTTATGATATTCATGTCGATTATTTTGCAAGTTCACACCTATGATGTTCATATTGACTATGTCGAGAATGCCAAGTTTACACCTATGACATGTTTATGTTAATGAATTATTTTTATGCCAATTTTGTGTACACTAAATTAGGCTAAGGTTTTAGCCTATTATTATATGTCAAAATCATGCGGACTGAAAATTAGGCTAAGATTGTTAGCCTAATATTTAGACGGGGTAACGTTGGGTAAAATTGGTAATTATAGGAAACTTGACATAAATTGGTTAAAAATCACATAAGTGATTTATGGCATAAAATGGTATTAATTATATACCTAAACTAATGAGATTGATTGGAAACAAATTTGGTAGTAACTTGAATTTGAATAATTTACATAATTAAAATGTAAATTAGAAAATACGAATATGCATAACCCGAGGTTGGATTGAGTTGTGATGTAAACCTACCCGGACCCGCCCGCCTGTCCAGTAATCACAACAATACCTATCCAATGTGAGAGGTTAAGGCATTGGGCCCAATAAAGACCCGTGGTTAGACTGAGTTGTGGCGTAAGACTGCCCGGAACCAACCGGCATACAGGCAGCCACAACAATACTGTCTAATGTGAGTGGTTGGTGCTTTAATAAGACAATTAAAGCTAAGTTAGGATTGGTAGGGTTAAGTTAATCTGAACACTTAACCAACTTAACATGTTAACAAGACAAGACTTGTAGGGGCTAAGTAACTAAGAAAACACTTAGCCAATTTAACATGTTAACTAGACTAGAAGGTGAGGTTAAGTAAAGTTAATACACTTAACCAATTTAACATATTAACTAGACTAGAGGGTGAGGTTAAGTAAATTCAGGACACTTAACCGTTATAACCTGATAATTAGATAAGTGGGTGAGGTTAAGTAAATTAGGATACTTAACCATTATAACACGTTAGCTAGATAAGTGGGCAAGGTTAAGTAAATACACTTAACCAATTTAATATGTTAGCTGGACTAGAGAGTGGGGTTAAGTAAACTTAGAACACTTAACCATCATAGTGTGATAAATTGAACAGGGTTAAGTTGAAACATGAAGGGACACTATTTAACTATTAGAACATGTTAATTAAACAAATGTTAGGGTTAAGTAAACTAAGGGAACACTTAACCGTTATAACATGTTAGTTAAAACAGATGGGCAAGGTTAGGTTAAAAGGGACAGTTAACCAATACAAGGTGAATGGGTAGGGTTAAGTAATAAGAAATACTTAACCAATATAACTTGGTTTGTGATAAGGTTAAGTCAACGTGAATTACTGATAACACTTAACCAGTTTAACATGACAGATGAATGAGTTAAGTTAACTTGTATCGACTAATGACACTTAACCAATCCAACTTGACGAGAAAGAGAACTAAGTAGTAAACCTTAGTTGAAAGGGCAAAGTAGTAAACCTTAGTTAAGAAAACGACGATTCAGGAAACTAAGTGGTAAACCTTAGTTAGGAAAATTAAGTAGTAATCTTTAGTATACCACGAGGAGGAGCGAACGTCCATCTGATCTTAAAGAAGGCTCCAACGAATTGGGTTATGAAGCCTGAGGCTTCGTGGGGACGTGAGGGTACTCTTGGTATCCCTCTGTGAGAATGCAGATGATCCGCCTGGGCTCACAGGGGTTAAGGTTTGCGTTAGAAGAACCAAGGGTATGCCTTGGTTGCAATATAAGGCAACCTAAAGACTAGGATGGACCAACGTGATTCGGCGGGACAAATGGCCCTGTGATAGCGACCCGTCGTCTACCTACCATCTAGAGGCAGTCGAGATACGCATGCGGAAAGGAAGAGAACTCCCAACAAACCATATACTTGCTATCTAGTTATGGGTGTGGCTGGCCAATAGGAAAGTGGGGCATAGGTGGCAGGAGTATAGTTCTCGTGCTTGATTTTCTTGGATTGCCTTTCATTAGTTGAGGGAGGGGTCAGGTGGGACCATAGCCACTGGAAAAACAGACCTTAACATCTGCATCGGCAGATATCTGAAAGCTCCCGACCGAGTTCCGTGTTTCTAGAATAGCCCTGCCACGGGACTCGGGTCGCACATTTCAGGACATGTGCATCTAGACAGCGATAAACGATTCGCGACACATACGTGGGGAAAGTCTAGAAACATATACCACTCTAGGTAGTGTGTCCTAGACTAGGGGCATCGTTCGACAGGTAGCATAATCCCTAGTTGGACCTAGGTGGCATAAATCCTGAATCCGAGAAGTATTAGATAAGTCACATAAACCCTAGTTGAATCTAGGAAGCGCTCGATAAGAAAACCCTAGATTAGATCTAGGTAGTAAATAATAGATGTACACCTAAAGGCAACCGCAATTACAGGGATTGAGATCACGTTATCATCTTTATACAGATTACTAGTTGGGATACTAGTTAGGTGGTGCAGAGATATAGAATGGGGTGTGATAGTATATTCGGTATAAACTGTCTTGCTTTGGTTTATATTAGTCTGTTATTCTGGTACTGTCCCATTTTCCAGTTTACTCCTGTCATGAAATTTATCCTGTTCACATGCTAAAAGCCACTAGACTTACTCAGGCTTTATGTCCGACTCTGTTTTTCTTTCGTCTTCTTTTCTTCCGTTCCCCCCTAGGTAGTCATGGAGGGAATAGCTCTGCTTAGTATGGATTGTTATTCTTTCCAAGCTTAAAGGCTCTTGGATATATCACTTCAGACTCTCTTTTCTGCTGCTATGGCTGGCTTATGCTACATTGGGGAATATAAATGTTATTTTATGCTTCTTTATTTTGTAAGACAGATGATACTCTGGTATTGGAAAGCAATTGTTGTACAAACTATTCTATTAATAAAGTAAAGTTTTATTTTCCGCTGTTTTCATTTTGTCTGTCTTGTAATTTATCTGCATCTTTTACCTTAAATGCTCCACATAACTTAGTGCATTCTCTTTGTGAGTGACACTAACGGATGTGGGGTATTACACATGGTATCAGAGCTGAAGGTTACCGGATCAGATAAAAGATTTGAAAAATTATTTTCAAAACGTTTTTTTTTAAAAAGAAGCATTTTCAAAAGAAAAGATTTGGTTTAAAGGCATATTCTCCAAAGCCATACGCACTATCTTCTGATTCTCTGTTTGAATTCTTATCCCCTTCTTTCTTGAGTCCGGGGCTCCTGGCTTTTTGGGAGGTAACCTCATCGCAGCATGGTTCCGTAAGCTTGATAAGACTACGATACCTATCGAAGGGCGAAGCAGTGCCCGACTTCCATCTATAGTCGCGGTAGTTTCACCTGCGGCTAATTTTCTTCCAAGCTTTGTAGGGTTCTTTGTGTGATAGAGGTAGCTTTAGAGAGAACTGTAAACATGTTACACAAGGATGGTAAAGGTGGGAGATGAATAATTGTGGCAGGTGCCCTAGGTAGGAAGAAAGACTGAACTTAAGAGAGGTAAAAACTACATAGCAACCTTTAGATTTAGACCCTCAGATTTGTAACATGATGGATAAGCTAAGTAGAGGAGAGATCTCTAATCATCTTAGTATATACACTAGTATAAAGGTTAACATCTGTTTATCTTGGAAATGGAGGTGAAGAAGCTTTTCAATCATGAAGTTAAATTAGATAAGGTACCATATAGTGAAGCTCAAGAAGGTGCGACATATAAGATTGGAGACTAGACACGAGAATCATACCCTTTTTCTTAAGGGTATATCCCTGATCTCTTTCTCTAGGAATTTTATGCATACTTTCTAGCTTTTAAGGTATATCCTCTAGGACGTATCATCGATCCTTAGGTAGAAGCCAATGGATGTAAACATGTATTTGAAACATGTATTTGAAACATGTTATGATTGATGGTTGCAAGTGGTTGCTCGTGAATGCATATACACACCATAGGCGCTAGAACAACTCAGTCACTTTCATATTGCATTCGCATATATGTATTTGTTTACAGATTGAACTCAATGTGTTATCATATGGACGTTGCATTTGAGTGAATGGTTGTGCACTCATACAGAAATGATATGTATCGTTAGGATTGCATACATGATTGGATGCATGGCACTGACATAATTCGCATTAATGATATCGATTGAATCAGTAGACCGCCTGATTTTGCATTAGATAAAGACATATACACACACTATGCATATAAATAAGAAAGCATTTAGAAATCTTTTTAAGGACAATGAATGCCTGTGATTGAATGGTTGAGTAGATGGGTGATTGGATGGTAGGACACATTCTTCCTGGCTTGAAGATTTTGGGGACGAAATCCTTTTAAGAAGGGGAGAATGTAACACCCCGTAATTCTGTAACATTAAGTTTCACAAATTAAAGTATAATTAAATTTTAGAAGAAGAATTAAGGGAAACGGGTTACGCCATTGCGTTCGTCTCGAAATTCTTCTTGAGATAGAGTCCGAGTTTGCGTAAATTGGACTCCGTATGAAAAAGATATCCTTAAATTAAATATTGCAGCAAAACATGAAAAAAGAGGAATGAGAAAAGAATAATGTTTTGCATTGTTCTAACTTTTGTAAGCAAAAGACTTAGTAGCTTATTTGGTTGGAACACATGACTTGCATACAAGAGGTACAGAGTTCGATCCCCGACAGCGCCCTATTTTTGTTTTAGGGGAATGGCTTAAAATAGCCTAGCGTGAACGCAGTTCAAAAAGTGGTTTAGTGTGAAAATGGGTAATTGGGAAGATAGATAAAAAGAAAAAAAATGCATATATATAATACATACATATATATATATACGCATATATATATATATGACGTGTATGCATCATGTAGCGTACGTTGCGCATTTTTGGTTGTCAAGGATTGTTTTTTTTAAATGGCCTTCCCCAATTGGATCTACAACAAATTAAAAGTAAGAAAAGATTTATTCATGTATATATATATATATTTATATATGGGTAATTAATGTAAACGGTAAAGGGAAAATGTATCTATTAAATACATATTTATATTTGAATTGATTGACAATAAATAATAAAAAGAAAAGATGAACATTAGAATATCACTTTTGTTATGTTAACATTAGAATAACATTTCGTTAAGAAATGTATATATAGATTAAAATGTTTATTCAGATTAAATTGACATTTCAGTTAAGAAATATTCATTTAGCTAATGTTTTGTTAAAAATACAAAAAATGTCCTTTTGGTTATGATATGTTAGGAAAGAACCAATGTGTCATTTATGAAAAAATTTAACACTTAATATGTTGAGTCAATGCTGAGTCATTTCTGACTCATTGCTGAGTCAATAGGATAATTCTACCTTGACTGAATGGTTGTGGTCATTTCTAGGGTTAATCAAACGGCCTAAATTAATCCTAAAATTCTATATATACAACCTAGCTCTTAACCTAATTCACACAATTAAACTTGGAGCCATCACGCTGCTGTAAGATAGCTTGGAATGGCCGCCGCTTAAAGCTTAAAGACAAACAAAGCTAGAACAAATCTAATTCAAAACTAAGAATCAAAACAACGTCTACCCAAAGGAACGCATCTCAATTTCAGAACCTCAGATCTCAGAAAAACAAGACCGTCTTGCGTTGTAAGTATAGTGGCTCTTTAGATGGGAATGCGATTAAGACATGATTTGATGTAAATTGTAATATGGAATTATATCAGTGTTGATGATGTTGTTTTATATTTGTTATTTGTGATAATTTGAATGTTGTGGTGATTGAATCTTTTATGTATTGTGAATCAAACAATCAACACCTTATGCAAATTGTACGTATACAGTTAGATCTAAATATATGCTTATGCAAGTTATAGGTTGCAAGTTAGATTTACACAAATATTTATATGATTCATGTAGGCTCTATGTATATATGTTTTAAACCAATTGTGCCTACATGACTAGAATAGATCTATATTCACATGTTCTTATGCAAGTGAGAACTAATAATCGGATCCATGTCAAGATCCGTTTAGGATTGATATGAAAGTTTATTGTTAGATCTATGTTTATACATATGTGTTGCAAGTTCACACCCTTAAGTGGTTGTCAAAGTTATACATATAGTTTTGTCTTACGGCAGTTTTATGTTTGAGGTTATGCCTAGACCCATGCATTAACAAGTTATACCATGTTGTAGTGGATTCATATGACACCTATTAGTTTATACTATGTTATACCTTTATGTTAGGCTAAAACTATATGATTCGTGTGACACCTATTTAACTAGGCCCAATATTTATATGCAAGTTTGTGGTATGTTATGCAATGTTATGATATTCAAGTCGATTATTTTGCAAGTTCACACCTATGATGTTCATATTGACTATGTCGAGAATGCCAAGTTTACACCTATGACATGTTTATGTTAATGAATTATTTTTATGCCAATTTTGTGTACGCTAAATTAGGCTAAGTTTTTAGCCTAATATTATATGTCAAAATCATGCGGACGGAAAATTAGGCTAAGATTGTTAGCCTAATATTTAGACGGGGTAACGTTGGGTAAAATTGGTAATTATAGGAAACTTGACATAAATTGGTTAAAAATCACATAAGTGATGTATGGCATAAAATGGTATTAATTATATACCTAAACTAATGAGATTGATTGGAAACAAATTTGGTAGTAACTTGAATTTGAATAATTTACATAATTAAAATGTAAATTAGAAAATACGAATATGCTTAACCCGAGGTTGGATTGAGTTATGATGTAAACCTGCCCGGACCCGCCCGGCTGTCCAGTAATCACAACAATACCTATCCAATGTGATAGGTTAAGGCATTGGGCCCAATAAAGACTCGAGGTTAGACTGAGTTGTGGCGTAAGACTGCCCGGAACCGACCGGCATACAGGCAGCCACAACAATACCTGTCTAATGTGAGTGGTTGGTGCTTTAATAAGACAATTAAAGCTAAGTTAGGATTGGTAGGGTTAGGTTAATCTGAACACTTAACCAACTTAACATGTTAACAAGACAAGACTTGTAGGGGCTAAGTTACTAAGAAAACACTTAGCCAATTTAACAAGTCAACTAGACTAGAAGGTGATGTTAAGTAAAGTTAATACACTTAACCAATTTAACATATTAACTAGACTAGAGGGTGAGGTTAAGTAAATTCAGGACACTTAACCGTTATAACCTGATAATTAGATAAGTGAGTGAGGTTAATTAAATTTGGAATACTTAACCATTATAACACGTTAGCTAGATAAGTGGGCAAGGTTAAGTAAATACACTTAGCCAATTTAATATGTTAGCTGGACTAGAGGGTGGGGTTAAGTAAACTTAGAACACTTAACCATCATCGTGTGATAAATTGAATAGGGTTAAGTTGAAACATGAAGGGACAATACTTAACCATTAGAACATTTTAATTAAACAGATGTTAGGGTTAAGTTAACTAAGGAACACTTAACCGTTATAACATGTTAGTTAAAACAGATGGGCAAGGTTAGGTTAAAAGGGACACTTAACCAATACAAGGTGAATGGGTAGGGTTAAGTAATAAGAAATACTTAACCAATATAACTTGGTTTGTGATAAGGTTAAGTCAACGTGAATTACTGATAACACTTAACCAGTTTAACATGACAAATGAATGGGTTAAGTTAACTTGTATCGACTAATGACACTTAACCAATCCAACTTGACGAGAAAGAGAACTATGTAGTAAACCTTAGTTGAAAGGGGCTAAGTAGTAAACCTTAGATAAGAAAACAACGATTCAGGAAACTAAGTGGTAAACCTTAGTTAGGAAAACTAAGTAGTAATCCTTAATATAACACGAGGAGGAGCGAACGTCCATCTAATCTTAAAGAAGGCGCCAACGAATTGGGTTACGAAGCCCGAGGCTTCGAGGGGACGTGTGGGTACTCTTTATATCCCTCTGTGAGAATGCAAATGATCCGCCTGGGCTCACAGAGGTTAAGGTCTGCGTTAGAAGAACCAAGGGTATGCCTTGGTTGCAATATAAGGCAACCTAAAGACTAGGATGGACCACGTGATTCGGCGGGACAAATGGCCCTGTGATAGCGACCCATCGTCCACCTACCATCTTGAGTCAGTCGAGATACGCATGCGAAAAGGCAGAGAACTCCCAACAGACCATATACTTGCTATCTAGTTATGGGTGAGGCTGGCCAAAAGGAAAGTGGGGCATAGGTGGCAGGATTATAGTTCTCGTGCTTGAATTTCTTGGATTGCCTTTCATTAGTCGAGGGAGGGGTCAGGTGGGTCCATAGCCACTGGAAAAACAGACCTTAGCATCTGCATCGGCAGATATATGAAAGCTCTCGACCGAGTTCCGTGTTTCTAGAATAGCCACGCCACGGGACTCGGGTCGCACATTTCAGGACATGTGCATCTAGACAGCGATAAACGATTCGCGACACATACGTGGGGAAAGTCTAGGAACGTATACCACTCTAGGTAGTGTGTCCTAGACTAGGGGCATCGTTCGACAGGTAGCATAATCCCTAGGTGGCATAAATCCTGAATCCGAGAAGTATTAGATAAGTCGCATAAACCCTAGTTGAATCTAGGAAGCGCTCGATAAAAAAACCCTAGATTAGATCTAGGTAATAAATAATAGATGTACACCTAAAGGCAACCGTAATTACAGGGATTGGGATCATGTTATCATCTTTATACAGATTACTAGTTGGGATACTAGTTAGGTGGTGCAGAGATATAGAATGGGGTGTGATAGTATATTCGGTTTAAACTGTCTTGCTTTGGTTTATATTAGTCTATTATTCTGGTACTGTCCCATTTTCCAGTTTACTCCTGTCATGAACTTGATCCTGTTCACATGCTAAAAGCCACTAGACTTACTCAGGCTTTATGTCTGACTCTGTTTTTATTTCGTCTTCTTTTCTTACGTTCCCCCTAGGTAGTCAGGGAGGGAATAGCTCTGCTTAGTATGGACTACTACTCTTTCCAAGCTTAAAGACTCTTGGATATATCGCTTCAGACTCTCTTTTCTGCTGCTATGGCTGGCTTATGCTACATTGGGGAATATACATGTTATTTTATGCTTCTTTATTTTGTAAGACAGATGATACTCTGGTATTGGAAAGCAATTGTTGTACAAACTATTTTATCAATAAAGTAAAGTTTTATTTTCCGATGTTTTAATTTTTTCTGTCTTGTAATTTATCTGCATCTTTTAACTTAAATGCTCCACAGAACTTAGTGCATTCCCTTTGTGAGTGACACTAACGGATGTGGGGTGTTACATGAATCCATATAATTAACGTTATATGGTAATTGATTTGGCCTCATTCCAATTTCGAAAATAAGGAATATTATAAAAGAATATTCATGTGTTGAATAAAATAAATTCATGTGTTGAATAGAAATATATTCATGTGTTGAATAGAACAAACATTCATGTGTTGAATAAAAGTCGTGTTGATTAGATTGACGCCATTTTGACGTGAACGATATTTATATCGATTTTGTTCATTTTTATAATGAATATAGAAAAGGAAGTGATTTCAAAATATAACGTTTTGAAAATATTATCATTTATAGATTAATGATATGGAATATTCAATTTTGATTAGAAATTGAATATGAAGTTGAAATCGTTTTGAAAACGAATTTAAAACAATTTATAAAATACATTTTGAAAGGAAATCGACGAAATATAATATATATATATATATATATATTATAATGGCCTGAATAGAACGCGCCGTGCTGCGGCAGTTCGCGAATTTCGACCATTGACTTCGAATGGATATTGTAGGAGAACCGACCGTCGGATTCTCCTAAAACCGGAACCTTGGGTTTGTATCGAAAAGAGCTTTCTAAAAAATATTAGAGATTTGAAATCTAACGGTTGGATTTGGAATTATGTCCAAATCAAATTTGGAAAAGGTCGATGTAAGTGCAGTTCGATGGCCGTTGATGGGAATCGACTGTACGGGCCTTGATAAAATTATTAAAAACATTAATAATTAGTGTAAAATCATAAGAAATGATCTGTGAAGAATTAGGGGGTAAATTTCCATATTTGAAAAGATAAAAATAGATTTTTATCGAAATGAACTAGTTTTGAACTAGAATTATAATTCAATTTATTTTTAAAATAAATAAAGTGGATTTGAAATGGTTTTAAAAGTAACCAGAATTTCCAATAATTGAATTGGAATGGATTTGAATCGAAATTGTCTTTGGAATATTTCGATGTTGAATTTCGTGATGATACAGATATTGTTATGAGAATTTGAAAGATATATTTATATCGTTATTTCCAATACGATATTTGTTGGTCATAGAATTGGATATTGAATATAAGCCGATATATTTTCCATTCAGGGCCTTGTATTTAATGTCAAATGTGATTTGGGTTTGTCGTGAATGGTGTCTTCATTAACACTGTCCTTAAATCCAGTTGAGAAAATGTAATGGCGCGTTTTGTTAGCTGTCGAATAATTAATTTATTTAATTATTTATATATCGATTTGGTGATATCGATAACTTAAAGTACAACGTTCGAACTTATAATTTATAATTATAATTAAAACGAACCTGAAACGTCGCGGCAGTTTGCAATTTGGCGATTTGAACTTCAACTGAATGTACATGATTCATTTTAAGCCGGATTTCTGTGAAACAAGAAACGTGTGGAGCTGGTGGAGTATATCTTTCTAGTGGAAGAGAAAAATCGGGATTTCGGCGTGTAGATTTTGAGATATGTCCAAATCAAATTTGAAAATAGTCGCTATAAAATCGTTTAACGACCGTAATGGTTTATTCGTTATAACTAGAGATCGGGCTTGAATTTAGACAAGGTTCTTTTGGGAAATAGTGATAATTTAATTTTTAGAATTTTATTGTAATTTTTAATTAATTAAATAAGCAACTTTTATTTCGGAGTGTATTGCACCCCATATCAATATTTTGGGGTTTTGAAATATGAGTTAACCTACCGACGTTATTACATTTTTGGGATCGTGGGGCATCGCTGATTACAACGGTATGTTTATTTCTGTCTCTAGCAGTTCGTAAACAAACGAAATTTCATGAAATGAAGTACCCTAAATATTTAAATATCCTAGTATGATACTAAACCTCATTATATCATATTTCAGATCAAACAATTGGCCACACACCCCCTTTCCTAGCCACATCCTTTCTCTCCTTCTTCAAGGACGTGGAGACCGAATCCTCCACAGAAAAATTCACCAACAAAGATCCAAACAAAACTCAAATAAAACACTATAAATACCCTACCCTTCTCTAACCTAATTTCCATTTTTTCTCTCTGGTCAAACCGATTCACGGCCGCCAGTTCTTCCCTTTCTCAAAAGCAAACCGCACCTTCAGAAAATCATACAACTCAAATTAAAATCCTTAAATCTAAATACCCATATATTTGAAATCGTTGGTTGAGGCTCTTCGTTCTGGTATGTTGTTTGATGGGTTCGACGTCTTCTTTCTGGCCTTGGATTCTTCTACAGGCCGACTAGGGCTGGACTTCGATGGCGAAAAGGGGTGGCGTTGGGTCGAGTGGGGTTCAGCGTGGTGTTCATGAGGGGGGAGGCTAGGGGCTTGCGGATATATGAAGAGGAGTGGAGCAGGCGCTCAGCAACGCAAGGAAGAAAAGAAATAAATACAGTGGAAATTTGGACCAAGAGTTTGGGTTTGGAAATACTGGAACAGCGGAAACGTTGTAGTTCACGGAAGGGAAAAAGGAAAGGGAGGGGGACCGTTTGCTGAGGAGTCGGAAATGAGATAGCGAGAGGGGAAGGAAGCACTAGCAGATTTGTTGTGGGAGAAAGAACAAGGTGCAGTCATGTTTGGTGGCGGTTGTATACATGTATACTGGAGTTTTCGCTTTGGAGTTTATTTTCAAATGGTGGTCCGAGTTTTCAAATATGTGAGGTGTAGAGTGTGTTGGAGATGGAGGAAGAATCGGCCACGGAAATTTTGTTTTTCTTATACATGGGCCGAGCGTATACAAGGCGAAACAAGATCCGTTGGGATCGTATGGACGGGAGGAACACAATGAGACTGACCGGGAGAGAAACAGTGCTCGTTACAATTTATGGCAAAATAAATTGTCCGACTGAGTCAAATAACGCAAACCGTTATTTAACGGTTAACGCGCCAAAGTGAGTAAATCTCACTAACTCTGAACAGTTTATAATTTCATGTTGCATTGTTAGAACTGTTAAAATTGTCTGTTTGACTGTGTGTTGATTGGTTGATTGAACTGCTAGTCAGTTAGTTAAATTTCTATATTGATTCTGTTTAACAGAATATATCATATGGAACTGAAAGTGATGTTATCCATATTGTTTAACATCTGTGATGCAGGGAAACAGGTTGGAGGAATCCGACTGGATTCCTCAACAGTTATTTCATTGTTTTTCATATATTGTTATATGATATGTTATAAAATCTGTGGGAAATTATATGTGCTTGGACGATATTGAACATCGTGATTTGATATGATTGAATACCATAACATACCGAAATGTTGATAAGGGGATTTTCAATGTTTATATTGAAAATGAATCTTATTTATAAAATCGATAGGATTTTATAAAATGAAAACATTTATTTAATTAGGAAATAAATAAATGAGAAAGGATACATTTATTTAGAAAATAAATGAAATAAAATAGAAACATTTATTTAGAAAATAAATGAATTAGAATATAAAGGAATATTTATTTAGGAAATAAATAAAGGAACATTTATTTAGACTATAAATAAATGGAATAAAGGAATATTTATGTAGGAAATAAATAAAGGAACATTTATTTAGATTATAAATAAATGGAATAAAGGAATATTTATTTAGGAAATAAATAAAGGATCATTTATTTAGATTATAAATAAATGGAATAAAGGAATATTTATTTAGGGAATAAATAAAGGAACACTTGTTCGAAAAATAAATAGAATTATACAAGGATAGATTTAAACACGTGCTTCGCACACAAGTATAACACGATATGGATTTTAAGGAGATATTAAATAGGAAATCTATTTTTAACAGATAAAGTGAGAAGATTTAATTTATAAATAATGTTTTATAAATTAAATAAAATATTTATTGTTTGATAAATGGGATATATAAGTTTGAACTTATATAGAGAAGTAGAAATTGTTTTTAACACAGATAAAGTAAATAAACGCTGTTAAAGGGAAATCATTAGAAGGGGAGAAACGTTATTAAAGGAACATTTATAAAGTGAAGAACCGTTACTAAAAGTAAATCTTATAAATGAATAAACGTTGTTAAAGGAAATATTTTGAAATGAATAAACGTTATAAAAAGGAGTTAATCGAATTTAGTTATTCGAAATGAGTTATTCGAATTAGATATTTGAATAGAGTTAAACACATTAGAGTTATTCGAATAGAGTTAAACACGTAAGAGTTAATTGAATATTAGTTATTCAATTTGAGTTAATCGAATTTAGTTATTCGAGAAGAGTAAATCGAATTAATTATTCAAAGGAGTTAATCAATTAAGTTATTCGAATTAGTTATTCGAAGGAGTAAATCAAATTTAGTTAATCGATTAGAGTTGAGTTAATCGATTTGGGTTAAGTTAAGTTATCGATTTAAGTAATCAAGTTAAGATTAATCGAGTTAAGAAAATCAAGTTAAGTTAATCGAAAAAGTTATTCGATAAGAGTAAATCCATTTAAGTTAATCGGATGTTAGTTATTCGATAAGAATTGACACATTTAAGAAAATCGAATATTTGTTATTCGATAAGAGTTAATGAAATAGAGCCAACCAAGAAGAGTTATTCGAATATTAGTTATTCGATAGGAGCTAATCGAAATAGAGTTTATCGAATATAAGTTATTAAAAAGGGAGAGTTAATCGAATAGAGATTTCTCGAAAGAGAGTTATACGTCGAATTCGATTATAGAGGATTTGGGGAAGTACTATTTTCTTTCCAGGGTTTAAATCAAGATTTAGTTATTGATTTAGAAATTAGGTGTCTGTTAAATTATTCGAGTTAGGAAATAAATTTATAATTTAGGTTAGATATTTTAGGGGTAGGAATTATAACGTTATAATCAAACGTTGTCATATAAGAAGTGGATTCGTAACCTGAATCCGAGAATTTGCGTAAACAAATGATTGTAAAAAGTGAGTGATGAACTTCATCTATTTCACAGTAAAGGACATTGTTCAATTAAGGTCTGCGAGGTAATTATACCCCAACTTGATTGACTTCAGAATTGACAAAGGAATAGTTGTGGTTCGATCTAAAAGGTTGATTAGGAATAAAGTTAAGGAATAAGCGATAAATGGATTAAGCGAAACGATGTTTTATACAACGTTCATTTGAAATCCGTAAATGAGATTTGGAAACGTTTTCCAAATATAGTCAGATATGTTTTCTAAACATAGAAAATGAAATGTTTTAATGATAAGAATTAAGAAATAGAGTTAAGCAAATTTAGAAACTGACCGGAGATTAGTTAAGTTGAACAGTTTCCTAAGTGACGATCAAATGTTGGTTTCAACCTTCGGGATTTATACTTAGGAGTTGTTCTCTTAGTGGTTTACCGTTCGGGACTGATAGTTGTGAAATAATAGTGATGCGTAAATAAGCTATGGAAATGTTTTCCAATGATTAATAACATATATTTTCTAAATATATGAAATAAGGAAATATGAACATATATATGTATATGATGATTGATCGATCGATTTCCATTTGGAAATAAGATCGTTGTTTGTACACCGACATGTTTTCATTTGATGGTTGAATCACAGACTATCAAAGTTTTGACCATATTTACGTTGTAAATATGGAGAGACCGGTTGGATTATTATCCGAAGAACCACTCCGTATTAGCATAAGCGTTGCGAATCAAGTACGCTGAAGATAATTGAAGACGGAGTGAAGTGCAAGGGCTATTGTGAAAAGCCTAGGTAGGATGGATTCACTGAATAATGCCTTCGGTTTATTCAGTCCTAGAACAACGTATATGGACGAGTGTCTGACAAAGTATTCTTAACGAATCATATATGTTGATCTCTTTAAACGTATTACGTTGGTGGCGGAGAAATTCGTTTCTCTTAGCTTTTATACCCGTGATGCCTTGAGAAATCGATAATGATTTGGCGGGTATGACGATGTGGCATTCAAAGTAATTGAAGAAATAATCTGTCAAAGTGATAAACGTGACCTCAAAACCTCACAACCGGAAAATAACAGAAGTTGGGCTAGGCAGCATGGCTAGTTGGGCCATACCCAAGCAGGGTGTATTATCACCATCTAGAGAATATTCAATTGTACTTCTTTATAATCTATTTCAATGTTGTCCCTTATCGGGAAGGATGGTTGCTGATCCCAACCATCGGTGATAATATATTCGTTACACTCAAGCTAAATGAGTGGACGGTCATGTGTGGCCGGGTTGCAAGACGTTCTTGTTGAACCCTAGTGTATCTCCTCTAGAGTACACTGATCGGAAGGTGCTCCCATACCTTGTCTGTTGGAATCCAATCTCCAATAAGCGCTCACGGTTTATTTGTATACTATGTATGTGGAACGTGAGATGCAAGCGTTCTGCTAGATTGATATCTATTTGTATTTAGACATTATTATAATATCAGAAAGATATCCTTTATTTAACCAAGTGTTGGATTTTTATTCATACCAGTCCCATGACCGACCCGGAGTTTATTTTGTTTGTTTTCCCTAAACTCTTGGGTGCCTAAATTTGTACGGGCAGTCAAGTAGTCGGGATTTTACAGATACACTTGGAGAGCTTGGAGCAGGAGGCTTCAGGATTATAACTATTATTATTACGCTGTGTTGTTAAGTGTTGTACTTTGAAATGGTATGTATATACGAGTACTGATTTGTATTTCAAAGTTATGTTATATTTTATTCGTTCCGCTGTGAGATTCGTGTTTACTCTGATGACGTAAGTTCTTCTTCTTCTTCTATTCTATTAGTTCTATCTTTTCTTCCTCACCCTCTACTTTCTTTCACTAACATCTCGGAATTTTCGACTCTTGAGGAGTCGAAAATTTCCAGCCGTTACAGAAAAAGATTAGATCTTTTTATTTAGATTTACTGAAGTGTTCCAATTAAATGGAATTTAATTGGAATTGAATTTGAATTGATTTTTGGGTTTATCATGAACGGTGTTTTAAATAACACTTGTTCTTTAAACCGATAATTAATGGAATGTGATTTTGGGTTTATAGTGAACCGTGTTTTAAATGACATTGGTTCTTTAACCCAGTTAAAGACAGGATATGATTTCCCAAGTTAAATAATCATTGATAGTGATTTTTGGGAAGATTAAAACCAAGTGGAGTTTTAATGAATCTTTAATTAGATTGGAATGATCAAGAATGGAGTATCACCAGTTTTGCTCCAGGCGATAGTCAAATCTTTAATTAGATTTGAATGTGAAATGGTAATTGAATTTACCGATAACACCGTGGTGTTAGATATGAAGTATGACCAGTTTTACTTCATGCGATGAATAGGTTGGGATTGGGAAATAAAATAAATGATTACTTCGGTGTGGTTCACTAATCCCGACTAGTTTGAATTTATATTCAAAAGAAGATTAAAGAATAAATTTAAAGAATTTATCTTTGATAAAATTAGTGGGATTCTTTCCCAAAGTATAAGAATATTTGAATAAAAGAATATTCTGAATTGGAATGAGGCGTATGTTGTGTTTGTGTAACACTTGTTTATTATATACGCGAGTTACTCAGAAAGACCGGGTTTATCCCATTCTGAATAACTGATTCGACGTGGTGTCGAGGAAGAAGACGGTGGTCGAAGACCGGAGGTCTTCACATCGTTTGGGTGATTACTGATGATCTTGATTGGGATGTACACCGAAGAGAAGGGAATCAGTTGGTGATCGTCCAGACGTACTTGGAGATCGATGGATATACGAGGTACAAGGTGCCTCCGGTTTTGTTCAGACCCAAAACGAACTTGTAAATGGACTGTGTGTCCGACATTGGATTTTATTCTGTGTGATAGATTTCTATTAAATATATATTTGTTTGACGATGGAGAATTTATTATCTTGCTTAACGCCCTTCTCTGAGACGTACGAGCTCAGGGGTTATATATTGATGGATATCAATCGCATGGAGTGAATTGCCTATGTAGCATACCTAAGTGGCAAATCATCAAGGCTTCTGTTGAAAAGCAGAGTTTTGTGGTTGATGAACAAAGCATGGCCTGTGTGGCATAGCTTTGTGTAGCATTGATTCGCGAGCCTCACACCCCGGTTGTGGACCAAAAACAGGAGAGGACCTCAAGGAGGACATGCGTTTCTTTCTAGCTAGGGTGGTATCAGTGACCTACTAGCCCTGACATTTATATTATTTTCACCTGTGTGGTTGTTGCTGTTGCGAGGCGCCTCAGATATATCGGTGACTGTGTGGAGCCGATTGAGTCATTTGGCTCATTTACGCCCCAAAAGGGCGGGGAAACGCAGTGTTCAAGTATTTTAATCCACATCGGTGGACCGGCCCTGACGATCCAAGGGCAAGTTGCGGCTGTTCCTGAGACTCGGGCTAGACAGTCTCGAATCGGTAGAGGACTATCTTTTGCCTCGGTTCACAGATGGAAATCCAACTTTCAATACGTGACTTTGCGGTTTTGATTGTAGAGCCTAGTATTGGCGACATGATATATGGTACCCATGTCGTCTATGATTGATACTTATGCTTGAAATTGTTTTGACACTATACACTTATAGTAATAATAAAAGATGAAATTTAGCGTATCAAACATTCTTTGGCTATTATAAGGTAAAACCCTATCCTTCGGCTTGTGTAGCATTGTGTGATGGGACCTGGGTCTTATAATAGCTTCATTGTTCTTTATTTAGCATTGCGCTGTTGTTATATGCACCGATATTCTTGGGAGGAAACCCGTTCCGTGTTATACGGCGTGGTCCCTTGATATATCAGATTTAAAGTAAAGCTTTAAATAACTGTTTTAGTTCTCACACCAGTCACATGACTGACCTGGAGTTTATTGTTTTAACCTAAACTCTCGGTGCCCTAATTTTGACACGGGCAGCTTGTAGTTTGGTTTTGCAGATCTATATTCACAGAATCCTGATTTACAGCTAGATTGATATCCGGAAAGCTCTATCTCCGTATCTCTCCTTCAGTTGTGCTTTGTATTATTTTCCGCTGCTATGTAATGTATTGTAATATCTGATATTTATCGAATGTGTAATATTTATTCATACTCTGTATGTTCTTGTAATCTGATGGAATTGTTGTAATTAACAATGAAATGTTCTTATGTTTGCATCCCGATGTGACTTGTTCTCAAAATAATCCGGGCTTTCTTTACCAGGGAAGTTCGGGTCGTTTCAGTTACATTCTACCCCCTTAAAAGAATTTCGTCTCCGAAATTAAAGAGTAACGGGAAGATTCTAGTTAGATTCAGAGTCGTAGGCTAATAACAAAACATTTACATAGGCCATCCTCTAATGATCACGACAAACAAAGCATCCAAAATACACATGTTACCTACCAAAATATCCATTATAAGCAAAACATACAATACAAGCATTCATCAGTCCCTGACCGTAAATCGGCAAGAAAAATAATCCTTTAAGTATCAACCCCGAAGACCAAAATCAACATCAGATCAATGCTCAGAAAACCGTTTAACTCAACCAATTTCCAGTTAGGTTCCAATTTCTTTACTTTAATTACATTTTTAAGTTCAAAAATCCAAATTTCCAGTTTTATTCTAAACCAGTTTGAAATCACATATCTTAATTCTACTCTAAATTTAAAACCTTTGAATTTTCCCAAAACATTTTGTTTTCTCAAATAATTCCCCAATTTGTCTCATTTGTATATTTACTCTTTATACAAATTCAGTTTGGTTATATATATATATAACCATTTCAATTTACAATCTTGTTTGATTATATTAACAACCATTGACACATCCAATAATAATTTCAGAAAATTATTTCTTTTATGACAGAACATAATTTTGGACAAAATTATTCCATTTACCCAGCTTTTTAAACAATAATGTGTCGAACTACTCTTTTCAAGAGTTTATAAACACTTTTCCATGCAGTGTGCACCCTGTATCGACCAGAATTTTTAAGCCAGTCGACAATTCAATCAACACAATATAAAAATAGTGTTTATATCAACTAACAAATACGTGCTTATATATATACACTCAAACTCAATCTAGGGTATTACTAACCCCATCTCTATCGAGTTACGCCACAGAGCCAAGGTTACTACTCAACCTTCAACTCTGATACCAAGTGTAACATATGTGGAAGGTTTACTCACTAAAGAATGTCGAATGTTTCATGTTTTTTTTTTCTTGTTTCCAGGTTTTGGTTTAAGTACAGATTGAAACCATTAAATCAAAACAAGCATCCATCATAATATATAAACATTAGTGCAAGATTTAAAATGGAAATGTTGGGGAAGTTTTGCTCACTAAAAGTTTGCCGACTGTTTTTGTTTTATTTACTGCTTTTAGGTTTAGCATAGATACATTGTTAATTAATACAACTCATAAGAACATATATGTATCTACTTCATATATTATAAAACAATAACTAAAGAAAAGGGTTTACTCACAGTTTTCATTTTAACATTTTTCCATGTTTTTGGTTCCAGACATGTACAAAGCTGCTTCACTACTTTATGCAATTGGTTTCACTTCTAATTCCAGTTTCAAGGCCTTAATTTACATCTTCTGCCATTTTTATTCTTCTAATTGTTTTCTTGTCTCATGAATGGAATATGGGTGAGTTCGTAATGAAAACTAGTATATTTATAGGTAAATTAAAATATATAAAATACAACTAGCTTGTTAGGCTTTATACTGTCTAAAACTGTTGTATTGATTGAAAAGGATGGATGCTTTGTGCTCTGCAATTTCAGCTATATAGGGACATAGCTATGCTGTGTATATGCATGTGTACAAATGGTTGAACTAACCATTTGTAATGTTTTTTGAAACTTAGACTTAATAGCAAAGTAACTCAGGTGCATCTTGTTATAAAGCATAGGCTACCTATATTTGATAAGATGGAATGATGTGTACTGTCTAGGCTGCCTCTATTTTGATTGGACAGAACATAGGTAATGCCACTTTATTTACTCACTTCAGGTTTAATAGCACAGTCATTTCATGAAAACATATGTGCATAGGTATTGTATACTTGTCCTTGTACAATATATATACAATACTCTGCTTCCAAAGCCAAACAAAAGACATGTAGGACCCTATAATATTTTTGTTAGGGCAAGCATAGGGTAAATAGGTGGTAGGAGCTGCATGTTTTGATTTGTAAGAAGGTAATGTGCTGGCATTTCCCATTTGATCTACAGATAGTCATGCAGTAGTGTACCAAAAATTCCCTTTTTACTTTATAAAAACACATTTTACCATGAAGTAACCTAGGCTAGTTGTTGGCTATGTACTAAACCTATTTAAAAATCATAAACTTAGCATCTAAGGGATATCAAGCTACTAATAGCTATATGCAATTAGATTTAAAGTAGAAATTCCTAGTACAAATAATTTTTTTTATTTTGTTTTATAAATTTTATTGCCATGTTCTTTTGTATTTGCAAATGAAGTCATTCCATTTTTCTCAAGAGCTTAGAACCAAGTAACTTAGGAAAAATCTTTATTTTTGTTAGAGTTTAAAACCAATACAAATCAAGTATAAATTTCTTATTTATGTATATAAATATAACAAGTTAAAAATATATACTTAAGATTATTATTCAAATTTCTAAAATACTTAAATCCAATATTATTTATCTGAATTTAATTATAGATAAAATCTATAAATTGTTGTTCAACAAAATCACTCAAAAACCGAGACGTTACAATATATATTGACTTAATCAATTAAATTAAATGTTCATTTAATTTAATTAAAACCATATCGCTATTCTAACGATTGGAACCAATTGAGGTAACTTATCTTGTTGGTCACGTTGATAATATAAACATGTTTAATTTAATAGATTGCTTGAATAGTTATTATTAGTGTTAAATATAATGGATGATATTAAATTGTTGTTATCTACAGTTATAAAAATCGTTAGTTTAATCGAATGGATGACCTTATTAAAGGTAACCTATTTGGATGTAGGGAATAATAGATTGGAGTGTTCCAACTGAATTCCTCACCCGTAGTTTTTAAAGTTTATATATTATAATACATGATGAAAATATGAATTTGTGATGCAGGGAATGACATGTTAGAAGAATTCAGCAGGATTCCTTATTGTTATTGAAAATGTTTATAAATATGATTTGTTATGTTCGTTTAGATGTGAATTTTTTTAATATTTCACTATTTTATAATTTATTAGACATTTGCCTCTATAGCACCGTTGATAAAGCAGATGATTTCTGAAATCGATGTTAAATTGATTCAGAACGTTTTCAAAGTTATATTTTTATACTTGAAATACGACGTTTGTTTTAAAAATGTAAATCAAAGTTTTATTTACGTTTTATAGTTATTTAAGTTATGATTTATAGAAATTCCAAGATACTATTAAATAAATTATTAAGTGGTATAAACTGAGTAGAAATGTTAAAATGACTTGCGAAAGAGGTTTATGTGTCATTAAGGTAGTTGGTAAGATTTAAAAGTGTTGAATGGGTTAATGAATTTATAAACGAACGGGTAATGAATTTATAATTGGAGGGTGAAGGAAGTTATAAATGAAAGGTTAAAGAATTTGTAAATGAAAGGTGAAGGGTTTTTGAAATGGGATCTGTAACAATTGTTTATAGAGGTTGAGTTGTTCTACTTCAGTTAATTTAATGAAATGATATATAAAATAAAGTTAGAATTGATCAGTGAGATTATAAAGGAATATAATCGTTTTTGAAATGGCAAAAGAAGGAATATGATGTGGTTTTTATGAAATTGGAAATTGTTGTATGTTGGTTGAGTCGAGTAACTTTTGAGGTGTCAATTTGATGTTGGTTTCGGCCTTCAAGATTGTATACTTAGAGAGTTGTTCACTTACCAATTTACAATGAGGAGTTAATAAAATAGAAGTGAAACGATAATTGAATATTCTTATAATTAAATAAGAGGAAAATGAAATGTTTTCCGAATATGATAAGAATTATAAGTTTTAATCAAGGACTGATTAATTAAAGAGGCTAAAATATGCTTGGTATTTAATCAATGAATTTATTTCTTTTTACAAATGATTGTTTATTTGATAGTTAAATAACCGACTATCATGTCTGGCTTATATGATTGTTGGTACAGAAAGACTGGGATCGAATTTATATTCGAATACCATTCCGACCATCAAATACGGGGAAGATGGAAGATGCTGATTAAAGATGGAGCATTAAGGACTGTAGATCTTCATGAAAGAAAGAACTATTTGTTGAATTTATCTGGTTAGCTCCCAGAGATATTTCGAAAGTGATTCTATCGTGATTGAAATCTTCAGATTGTAAGGACTACTCGTTACTGATCCATAGGGAGATACCTAAGATGTGGTAGGAGGGTGCCTTCGGTTTGTCCTATCCCAGAACAACTTATATGGACGGATGTCTAACAGAGTATATCCAAAGGTATTGCGTACGTTGGTTTCTTCAAACGTTCCATAGTTGGTAGCGGATAAGGGCACTTCTCCTAGCTTAACAACCAGAGTATTTTTGTGGAAATCAATTAGTGATTTATGGAAGACCTGGTGATGTGGCATTCAAAGTGAATGGTGATGTGCTATCTTAAAAAGGTAATTGTAACCTCAAGCCTCATCAACCGGAAAATGGTATAAAATCGGGTGGCTGTGTGTGTTGCTCCCATTAGGGTGCATTATCACCATCTAAAGAAAATTCATTTGTTCTTGACAATATATTCGAAACACTCAAGCGAAATGAGTGGACGGTCATATTTAGCCAGGGTTGCAAGATGTTCTTATTGAAAACCTAGTGTATTTTCTCTAGAGATACACTGTCTTAAGGTGGTCCCATACCTTGCCATAGTTGGAAACCCATTCTACAATAAGAGCCCGCGATTTTTGATTATACACTATGTATGTATAGCGTGAGAAGCAAGCGTTCTGCTAGATGGTTATTTGTTTGATGTAGACATTATTATAATATCAGAATAAATATGATTGCATAAATGTTTCGGGTTATCATAAGGTAAAAACCGTCTGTATTTATCTGTTTATTGGTCTAACGATTATCCTTTTCTTTCGAAAAGATTTTTCTTTAAAATCAAGTTGGATGACACCTATAAACTTATTAAGTTTTCCAATGCTGGTTTACCAGACTGATCCTGGCTTTTGCAATGCTCGGGTCAGACCAAATTTTCTAGGTTCAGTTTGCCGGATGATGTAAAGTACAGAGATGAGTTGGAGATGTCCAAACGTATGATACATATTCAATATCTGTTTTTGCTGTGTGTTGTATATGAGGACAGGTTGTTATAACTGTCCAGATTGCATTGTCTGACGTGCTCTGATGATTGTAAGTGTTGTTTCGAGCTCTCAATAAAGATTTATTTCTATATTATATTTTTGTTCTGTTGCGATGTGAGACTCTATGTATTATTGGGTAGTTGGTTCTTCTTCTTCTTCTTTTTTCTATTCTATTCTATATTTTTTTCTTTCTTATGTCACTCTTTATTTTCTTTCTATTAACTATCCGGCGTTTTCGATATTTGTAGTTTAACAAGTAATACAGATTCATTTATTATTGTTGAAATTCTGGCATCGAATTTATGAGTCGTTACAATATTAACTAGTGATTTTTTTGTATCTCCATTTTTTGGCATTAATGTTGAAATTCTCTGGTTTGTCATAATGATTTTTGGTAATCTGTTAGCTTCATGAACTACTTTGTTTCATTTTATTTCCACTGCAATATTTTATATCTATGATACTGTAATGTGATTTTTATTTATCCTAAATTATATTAACAATCTATTGTTTCGAACGATTCAAATTGGTTTAACTGTTGACTTGAATGGTTTGAAATAGTCAATCATTATAAAAGGGAGCTTTTCAAGTAATATGGGAAGATTCTGACTCTTCCTCATCATCTAATAGTGATCCTGATTCTGAGGAAGCAAATGTAGGTTTTATGGAAAAATATTTATAAGGTACATCCTGAATTTACCTATAATGAAATTCGTGAAATCGGTATGGAACTGGATGCTAAATGTACTGAATTGAAAATGACTAATAAAGACTACAAAGGAAAGTTAAATTGAGCAAATTTGCAATTGGGTTTCTAAAAGATGAAAAGACCATTCTTATAGATGAAACATAAATGTTGCAAAATAAATTGAAAGGGAATAAATTGAATTTTTTTCGAATAATGAAAATGTTTTAGAAAGTAATCTTCAAGAGATTAATATTGAGACTGATAATCTTAAAAGCAAGTTAAATAAAATTAATGGAAACATTTAGAAGTTTAACAAAGGGAAGCAAAGTCTTGAAAATTGATAAAAATTTCTAAAGCTCCTGAAAATCGAAATGGAATTGGTTTTAGTAATAATTAGAAGAAATACAGTATAGTCTGTACAAAGATAAATAGCCTAAAAAGAAGAATAAAACAACTGCTAAAGGACATAAAAGTGTGAGTTCCTAAAACTAACAATAAATTAATTAGGAAGAAATACATAGATGGTTATTTAGTTAATGTTGTAAATAATAAAGAATATTTTCTTAAAGGTCACAAATCCAATTGGTTATGGCTACCTTCCCCTGTTCACCCTTAGGATCATAATGAAGGATATGGATGCCGTAACAACCCATATTTTAACAATTGGATATTTAAATGTTAATCGTTAATTAATTGAGTGATGGTTGCAAATGACATCTTTTCACAAACGATCGAATCAAGACTTGAGACTAGTTCCGTTTAGTTCAGATTATTTGTTTCATGAAAATTAAGTATTTGGATTACTATATTTCGAGTTCGGACTGACTTGTTGTTAAAACGATCTCGAAATATGCTTAAATAGTCGTTCCAAGAGCACATTGTCAGTTAACGATGAAACTTATATTTGTGGAATCATATTAGTGAGTTGTTACACGCCGTCACATTTCATAGCTATCATACATACCGTTCGACCCTACGTAAATTAAATGCGTACCAATTTCTATACATTGTGTATTCGAGTTTTCAAAGGCTAACTTCTGCATACGATCAATTCAGGTCTTGAGACTAATCTTATTATCTTTGGAAGCCATTATTACATGTATTGCGTTAGGCGGCACGCTTGGATTGGAGATCATAAGTTTTCGGGCTCATTTGAGAAATAAATTGCTAAGGTAATAACCCTTAGGTCTAGCGTTTGGGTCATATACTCTTCTTGTTCAAATCATAAAATCATTGTTTCATTCAAAAACAATGGTTTCCTCTGCCTCATGATTTTAGAAGTTCATTCCTCTCAGAATAATAATCCTAAAATCATGGCACTTATCTTGTTGCACTCGCGAGACAAATCTCCTCATCCAGCCAAACTTTAGTCGAGTTTGGTGACAATGAAAGATGTGAGTCCTTGCCGAGGGTTGAGTTTTGCGAATGCCATGGTTGGATATAAGACCATGGAGGATAGATTTGGCATTAGGGGAGGAAGGCGCATCAGAGGTGGGATATTAAGTGGGTTTGATCATGATTTTGGTCTTGCTTCCTCAAGTTACAGCAGTAGGTCGTGGAGAAAGCAATAAATTTTGGGGATTCAGAGGTCCAGGTGATGACGCAAACAGTTGGGGATCGAGTTTGAGAGTCAGATTTAGAAGTTAGTTCATTGGCTAGTTGCTTAATGTTCTGAATCATTGATTGGTAGTGCAGGGCCATAGGTGATTTAGTGTCGCTGTGCATTAGACGTAGGGAAGAAAAATTGGGGAAACGAGGTAATTAAATTAAGTTAATTAGTTTTAGTTTACGTTAATTAATTATCGTTTTAGCTCGTTAAACTTATATCTTTTGCATACGATGTCGGAATTGGATGTCGTTTTTTTGGTTGACTCGTATTGGCAAGACCTATGCATTTGAGCTAGTTTAGACTGATTTGGTCGAGGTAGGTGATATTGTCTATCACTGAACTGTATTTGTTCATATAGTATAGTTTTGACGTTTTAAACTGATTTCTAATTATAAAACATAATATTTAAGATATTTGAACTGATTAAATAATAAATAAACATATTAGAAATTTATTTAAAAATATTTTTAACCATGATTAACACATTTTGCTTAGTTGCACACAATTGCTTGCGCTGTTTATGCTTTTACGCGCTATTATGCGCTTTTTTGACTAAACTATTATATTTAAGTTATTTGGACACGTATTTCATTTGGTTTGCTATAAGTAGGTTCTATTTGATTTATTATTGCTATTATGGACGATTGTATGCTAGTTTTGGAATTTGGATGACTATTGGTTGCATGGTTGAATTGTTTTCTTAATTAATCTTAAAACGCCGCTCGTAGGCAATCTATTTTGCAGATTCTCATTCATTAAAGTTTAGGTGCTTATCGATCAAATGCATGCGTTAGTGTATATTGATTGAATGCATAAGGATGATAGTCTCAAAAGGATGAGACAAATTCTCGAAGGAGCTTCAGAGAACATGGATGGATTCGATGATGGAGTAGGTTTGGAGATTGGTGACAGATTTGAAGACAAAATGACATTGGAGCTTGGTGGCCGATCTAAAGACGTTGGGTGGACTTGGCGATGAGTTGGACTTCATTACAATGTCAGACGTTTTCCTTGGATAGGTATTTAATCAAATTTGGTTAAATATGTGATTCAAGCAATTGTTATCGATTACTATGTAGTGGTCGATGTCGGCTACCATTGTTATTCGCCATTTGGTTAATCTGACATAAACGATGGTGTGATTTCGAGGAGCAGGACATGACGGTTCATTCGATCGTGATTTCTATAGGTAGCTCTTCAATTAGTAGCTTTAGCATGAGACAATGATATGCTGCTTTTATGTGATAACTTTTCATTTGACGATGGTGATTCCAAGATGTGGTGCAAGGCTGTTGTGATGGATAGTTTTCTCCAATATGCAGAAAAGACGACATTGGGTTGTACTGAGATTATTGTCATATGAGGATAGGATGACACATAGTTGTTACGACTTCAGATCGGAGTCTTATGGATAGTCTTAAGAGAGATTCTGCTGTGGAGAATGTGTATAAAGGAGTCTTTGGTATACATGATTTCGGTAAGCCATTGAGGGAGGGGAACAAATCCAAACCAGAGTCAGTGCAATTTGGACTGTGTTTACACCAAAAATGTTCAAAACATCCAAGGTACTAAACTCTACTTCACCAGTTCGGTAAGAAATAAATGGAGCCGTGTTTTATCAGCAATAAAAAGTGAAAAATGCGGAAAAAGTAAAGTAGGGACGAGATTTAGAGTGGTTCAGCCATTAATGAGGCCTACATCCACTATGAAGGTGATTTCCTGCCTTATAATGAGAATTACAGAACATATCAACTCTCTCTTTTCATACATTTCTATACCCGCTCAATATACCCTCATTAATATACTTCAATCTAAGGAGTTATACAAAAGAATAGCGGAATTTGAGGAGAAGAAGGATGGATGAATGATTGAGAAGATGGGTGTCTTCATTTTCCTTCATCCTGAAATTATGCTTGACGCCATGGCTGAATGTGTGGTTGAGGATGAAGTTTGGCAGCACTATGTGGTTTTTTTTGAAGCCCTCCTTTACATTAGTAGTCATCGTCTATTTATAGGTGAATCCCCTTCGTAAACAACCTGGAATTCCTTTATCTAGGCTGTGGATCGCCCATTTTACTAATTACGACCATGCCACCGACTAGTTGTAACCAGCTGTCCGTGGCTGTATCTAGTTATCATGTGCGAGCGGCACGTTGGAACGAGTATCTTGAATAGCTGAGCAGGTCCATGTAAGCGAGCATCCCATGAGCGCCTCAAGAGATTTTGTAAGAGAGGGATGCAGGTTTGGAGTCGAGTCTCCTTTGCCCCTTGTGCGACCGTCCTTCTCGGTCCAAGGGCACTTGTCTTCGTGCTGCCTTTGTATGCCACTTTTTGGCTTCAAGGCTTCGTTATGAAGTCGCTCCTGCTTAGGTTGAGTGGGCGACTTTCCTAGTTTTGGTGTTTGAGCGGTTCTTAGGATATGCGATGTTTATCTTTATCGGGTTGTACTTCTTATAATATGTTATGCTGTTATCTTCGGACACAGTGATTGACTTGACCTGCCTTGGGTTCGATATTTGGATCTTGCTTCGTGCGGGTGCATCGTGCACGGCCGGCCCCGACGACATCCGCCTTGTACTCTTTACCTAATGTGCGCATAAATTTTTTGAGATTAACACCTGCCCCTCGAAGTTCGTGACTTCTTTTCTGTATGGAATCGCGGGCTTCGACGTATTTGATCGTACATTGGTTGGTGGGTTTGTACTGATTTGTTGAGGGCTCGCTCGTGCCAATCATTCAGATTACTTCATCGTTGCTGATTGATATCGTCTTTTCCTATGAGCGGGAGGCTCGATGTATCTTTTTGATTAATGTGTGAATGGCTGAATGTTAGGAAGAATTTGGATGCCATAAAAAGTGGCGTGAGCAATAAACTTGGTGTTATTAAGGATCAGTTCGAGTCATAGTTGAATCTGGTGATGAAAGATGTTAATAAACGACTGGAGCATTGGGCCAAATTCGGTTATGAGTTCCAAGGATTGAATGCTTGACACCTTGACCATATCGAAACCTTGGAAAATGAAAAAGCTGGTCTGATCCACTTGATTAAATCCCAGGAATCTAAGATGAATTCTTTAAGGAGCGGTCATGCTAAAGTGAACAGCTTAGAGGCTAGAAATGTCGAGCTCAAGAAGGAGTTGGAGGGTGTACGAGCGCGGCTTTTAGAGGCTCAATCTGCTCAAAAATTTGCTGAGCGTCATATGACCTTAGAAAAACAGGCTTTGATTTTTTTAGAACAAGAGAACATGGCTCTTGAAGGCCGACTTGCTTCCTAGAGTCAAACCCTTAAAACCTTTGAAAAGGATAAGATCAAGTTGCAAAAAGATCTTGATGAAGCTAGAAATGGATTTGACAATACTCTGTTCCAATTCTATGTTTGCAGTGTCATGAGCTGTGGAAGCTTGAATTACTTGGAAAAGAATTTTCCGCGAACTTTGGCCCTTGTTTGGGAGAGAATACTCTCGTATTCCGATGATGTTGACGATGAGTTCCTTCAAGAACAACTTTTAGAAGAGAAGGATCGCGAGGCTCTAGTTAAAGGTAGGAAGATTTTGATGAACGAGTGAGTTCAGTCACTTAAAAGAGAGCGTTCAAACGCTATGGTTCCTTGTGCCCCACCTGACTCTGCCAGGGTTGATGCTTCGAGCTCCCTTACCCCCCTAACGGGTCGCTCTTCCTTGGATGTTGCTAGAGCTCAATCCATTATTGAGTGTCCATATCAAGAAAATGTTGTGGCACAACGCGCGAGTCACGGCTGCACTTCTTTAAACACGGACAATTGTGGAGCTGACTTCTTATATCCAGCAGCTTCAGGTAAAACTGACATCTATAATCTGTCTCAGGTCTGGATTTTCTTATTTCTTCGCCTAGGAATGCTGAGTTAAGTGCGTGTTCCCTTTTTACATCAGGTGTGTTTTCGACCTCTTCTTTAGCTGCTTGCGGCGTTGCTGCCTAGCTTTCTATCATCAACTCTGTTTTGGTCTCCACCAGCATTAATCCTTCTACCATACCTTCAGCAGATGACCCACTTTTACCAGATGTGTCCGATCCGGATGATGAGGACGAGATTTGGAATACCAAGGCTGTGTCCACCCTGAAACGCAAAAGAAACTAACTGGTCAATGATTGAAGACCATACATCTTTTCCCTTTGACGATTTTTTGTGTAGCTGGATCAACAAAAGCCTGAACAATTGGTCCATCCTTCCCTATATAAAAATAGAACTTGTGGCCTTTACGGTCTGATTTCAGTTTATTTTCTTTTACTTATCACGTACTTAGACCAATTATTTGTGTGAGTGCCGGTCCTCATTAATATTTTACATTTGCGGACTTACGTTTGTATCGCTTAGGGGCTATCATAGTTTTTCTATTTTACTTCTTATGAGTTTTAGTACTTTTAGGTTGTTGTTCGCGCAAATCTTATCGTTCGAACAATTCTCCCAACGAGGTTATAACTAGGCTGTAGTATGCTTTGAGTGGGCATTGGTGGTTGTTTACACAATGGTTATGTCCCCATACCAAAGCTATTTTTTACTTTCATAGATTCTATTGATTTCGCATCGTAGTTCGGTCAATTCATGATTTCTTAAAAGCAACGTGTGATTATTATGTATTTTCTTTTGGGTGCCCCCATGGGAGGTCTTGGGTTTCAATATCGACCCAATTTTGATCTTGTTAGTCCTGATTTTTCTGGGAGTGGTAGACCTTGTTGGATACCCCCAAATGGCTAGGATTTCTGATACCCCCTTTTGGCTAGGATATCTGCTGTTGTAGACCATCCTTGGCTCTGTTTGACTTGGTTAACAACAAAGAACAGGGATGGCCACCTCCTTTCGGTAGGGTTTTTGTTTTGTGCTGGTCCTTCCAGCGTGTTTCATCCTTCCCCATTTTATGCTTAATCCGAGGGGCGGGCACTAATTCATCTCATTGAGTTTTAACTCAGAAGGGAAAATTTTGTGTCTTTTACCTACCAAGGTAGGTGCTCCTTGAAATTGGCAAATTTTCCATTTTGGGACATATCGGTTTTTCGGACTTTGTGCTTTGACCAAGGACACAGATGTTGGTTCGCCTCATTGAGTTTTTTTTTCTGAAGTTGGAAAAACCGTGTCCAGCACCTAGGAAGGTCACCTAAGAAGGTGCTTCTTAGGTGGGCTTAGCGGTTTTATCCGTGGGACTTTTGAGTTGCTTTTTCTCCATCATTGACTCTTTTAATCTGGCACCAAGCTTTTGTTGGTCCTGTGTTGAGAGGTCCAGTGTCTCCTGATGGAAGCTGGAATTCCTCAAGCTAATGCTTCCTGCTCGCTCGTTTTCCTACACAAGGAAGCCAATTTTTAGTATAGGGTTGTGAATGAGTGTCTTGTACACGTAATTAGGATTTTCGTATTCAGTTACATCATGTACATCATTAAAAATGCGAAAATTTCATGAATCTTTACGACATGTTCTATGTATTTGAATAACATGCTATAAGAGATAACGACGGATATGCTCGCTATTCAATGCTTGTGGAATCTAGTACCCGTCTGTGGTGGCCAATTTGAAAGTTCTGTCCTGAAGTTTTTGGCTTATAAATTAAGGTCCTTCCCAATTGGGTCCGAAGACTCCAGTACTGGTCATTATCTTTTGCAGAACGAGGTCTCCGATTTCAAAAGTTCTATGCTTGACTTTTGAATTGAAGTGCCTGGCCGCCTTCCTTTGGTGCGTGGCTACTCTGAGTTTCGCTTCCTTTCTTCTTTCCTCGAGTTGGTCGAGGGCTTCGAGCTGTAGCTCCTCGTTTTCTTTGGGGTCGAAATGTATCCTTCGGTGGGTAGGGACTTCCAACTCCACCGGTATCATAGCTTCAGAACCATAGGATAAAGAAAAGGGAGTATGCCCTATTGCAGTTCTGTGCTTAGTGTGATATGCCTATAATGCCAATGGGAGTTCATCTACCCATCCACCCTTAGCCTTTTCTAGTCGCTTCATAATGGTAGTTTTAATGATTTTATTTACTGCCTCCACCTTCCTGTTCGTCTGTGGATGAGTGACCGCTGAAAAGCTTTTTTGGATTTTATACTTGGCGCAAAAGATGTGGAATTCTTCGCTTTCAAACTGGGCTCCGTTGTCCGTGATTATCTTTTGTGGCACCCCGAACTTGCATATGATATTTTTTAAGACAAAGTTAATAACCTTCTTTGAAGTTATAGGGGCCAATGGTTCTGCTTCAGCCTATTTCGTAAAGTAGTCAACGAAAACAATTGCGTATTTGAAACCGGATTTTGAGGTGGGAAGAGCTCCTATGAGGTCGATGCCCTAAATAGCAAACGGCCATGAGCTGACCATGTGGGTTATAGTTGTGGATGGCATCCTTGGGATTTTGGAAAATCTTTGGCACCTGTCACATTTTTTGGTGTAAGCCACAGAATCTTTGTTGATATCTGGCCAGAAGTAACCATATCGTAGGATCTTTTTGGCCAAAGTTGTTCCTCTGGTATGTCCTCCGCATTCCCCTTCATGTAGTTCTGCCATAATTGCCTTAGAATCCTTTTCTGCAACACAACGAAGTAAAGGTGTAGAAAATCCCCGTCTATACAGTCGTCCATCTTGAATAAGGTATAAAGGAGCTTTTCGTAAGATCTTTCTTCGGAGTTTAGTTTCAACCGGGAGTGCCCCGGTCGCGAGCTATTCTTTAATTGGCGACATCCATGAATTTGATTCATCAGTTGTTTCCATGATCCAATCCACTTCGGTCTGCTTTGTACTTGGATTGGAAAGGACCTCCACTGGGACCAACCCCATTAACTGTGCATCTCCTATGCTCGCGTATTTGGCTAATGCATCAGCTTTAGTATTTTCTTCCCTAGGAATTTGAGATATGGTGTAATGCTCGAAGGCTTCCAGCAATTCTAAGGCTTTTGTAAGATAATCTGGCAAGTTTCCCGTTTTTGCTTGGAATTCCCCCAGAATCTGGCATACTACGACCTAGGAATCACTGAAGATCTGTATAGTTTTTATTTACAATTATTTGCTAGCTTTATTCCTACGATGAGGGCTTCGTATTCGGCCTCGTTGTTAGTTGAAGTGAACTCGAACCTAAGTGCATAACATAAGGATCTTCCCTCAGGGGTTTCGAGAACTTCCCCTGCCCCCGAACAACGGTCATTCGATGCCCCATCTACAAATAGCTTCCACTAAATATTTGTTTCTATATCAACTTGCTCCTTTACCTCCCCCCGGTCGGTAAATTCTGCGATGAATTCGGCAAGCGCTTGTCCATTGATCGCTTTTCGGGGATGATATGTAATGTCGTACTGGCTAAGCTCTATATTCCATTTTAATAATCTCCCGGAGGTTTCTGGTTGGGACAGGACTTGCCTCAGAGGTTGATCTGTAAGCACCTTGATGGGATGAGCTTGGAAGTAGGGACGAAGTTTCTTTGATGCAATGAGCAAACAATAAGCAAGTTTTACAAGTTTTGGATAATTAAGCTCCGCTTCGGATAACCTCTTACTGATGTAATAGACTGGTTTTTGTATCTTCAAGTCTACTCTGATCAGTGATGCGCTTAGAGCATGGGCAGAGATCGTCAGGTATAAGAACAAGTCTTCCTCGTCACTAGGCTTTGACAGCGTGGGTGGTGTTGCCATATGTTGAATCAGTTCTTCGAAGCTTTCTGGCACTCAGGGGTCCACTGTTTCTCCTTTTTTCCTTTCCTGAGGGCATCGAAGAATGGAAGACAATTTTCCGTTGCTCTAGATATGAAGCGACTTAAAGCAGCAGTCTTTCCATTCAAACACTGAAGCTCCTTCTTGGTTCCTGGGGCATACATTTCTTTCAGAGCTTATATTTTGGCCGGCTTAGCCTCTATACCTCTAGGGTTGGCCATGTACCCAAGGAACTTGCCTAAGCCAACACCAAAACTACATTTCAAAGGGTTCAACTTCATGCCATATTGTCGTAAGATGTCGAACATTCGGGCTAGGTCCATCAAATGGTCTGTTGCTTTTTTTGACTTAACCAACATGTCATCGACATAGACTTCCATCGTCCTGCCAGTTTGTTTCTTGAACATAGCATTTACCAGTCGCTGGTAGGTTGCTCCTGTGTTTTCTAGACCAAATGGCATTACGTTATAGCAATAAAGGCCAAGATCGATAATGAATCTGGTGTTTTCCTGGTCTGGACCATACATCATAATTTGATTGTTGCCGGAATATGCGTTTATGAAAGATAACAACTCATGGCCGGTCGTGGAATCCACCAGTTGGTCGATCCTGGGGAGAGGGAAACTATCTTTCGGACATGATTTATTTAGGTCTGAATAATCCACACAAACCCTCCATTTGCCATTTGATTTCTTTACGAGCACCGATTTGGATACCCATTTCGGATATGTAGATTCTCTAATAAAACCGTTTTCCATTAATCTGTCGACTTCTTCTTTTAGGGCATGCGATCTCCCCCCCTGGGTTCTCCTCTTTTGCTTGATAGCCGGAATACGTGGGTCAATGTTTAGCTTATGAACTGCAATATCCAGAGTTATCCCGCACAAGTCAGAATGGTTCCATGCGAACACATCTAAGTTGGCTTTCAAAAAGACAATCAATTGGTTTTTCAATTCAGGGTTCAGCCGAGATCCTATATTCAACACACGGTTTGGATCCTTTGGATTTACAGCTATAAGAATCGTGTCTTCGGCCGAGGTCGCCCTTTCGTCCTCTGCACTGGCTTCTCTAGGACCGATCTCTTTTTGCATCCAGCTATGCTCACCAGTGCACGGACCTTTCTTTAGTTGCTATAAGGGGAGTTTTGGATGCGAGGGAGAACCTCCGCATCCTTTCCTGATTCTTTTCTCTTCGCCACCTTCAGTTCTATCACATGGCAGTCCCTTGCGGCAATTTGATCGCCCTTGATTACTCCGACTCCCTTTCGGTTGGAAACTTCATAATCAAACACCAAGGAGCTAAAGCGATCTTGAAACCCGAAAGAGTCGGTCTCCCGAGAAATGCATTGTAAGACGAGAACTCGTCTATTATGACAAAGGTCTATACCATGGAAACTCGACGCTTCTCGTCTGCCAATTCTATCGTTCCGATGGGTTGCGTAGGTTGACCTGTGAAACCGTGGATCTTATGTGGGTACGCGCGCACTTTTGACATGGAGAGATTCATCTTTTGGAAAGTGTTTATAAAGATCACATTGACTGATTCCCCGGTGTCGACTAGGACCTTTTTTACCACTACAGGCCCAAGACCGATCGTGATCACCATGGCATCAATAGTTGGCATAATTAAGCCTTCTACATCCTTATCTATGAATATCACTTCCTCGGTTGAAGTTTTGTGCATTTTCGTCGGAAGCTGGTTGTTCAAGATCGTGCATCCTTCCTCTCCCATGACATGCTTCAATTCGTTAGCGTATCTTTCCATATCTGCCCAACTGCCCCCGGTCGGGTGGGGACCACAAAATATCATATTGATTACTAGCCTTGAGTCAACAGGAATTTGGTCCTCTTCACTCAAGTTGGGCTGGCTAACCGCATTGTTATGTCCCTGTGCGGCTGGAGTGCTTTGGGGATTTTTCACATACTACTGGAGTCGGTTCTTCCTGATGATCTCCTCAATCAAATTCTTCATGTGTCGACATTCGTTAGTGCTGTTCCCTCACTGGCTATGGAAACAACAGAATTTTCGGAATTTTCCTGCTGCTCAGTTACCTTTCTGCGGCTTCATTTGAGGGAAAAGGCCCGAGTCCTTCGCGACTTGATAAATCCTTTCTACGGTTTCGTTTAGGAGGGTTAGCTCAGATGGTTTGTACATCCGTGTCTTCTTATAAGCTTTGCTATCCCTCTCATCGTTTCCCCTCTTTTGTCCTACATCTCTCTTCTTCTCTACCCTGGGCTCATCGCTCTTTCCTTCTCTGGCTGCGTTATTTTCTGTAGTCTTATGGACGCCTGGAGCTTCACCTTCCACACTCATGTAATCCTCAGCCTTCTAGTAAAACTTCTTTAGAGTCTTTGGTTTCTTCATTTTAAGCCACTTTCCAAATTCTGACTTCTTATCGATGGCCCCACTCAGGGCTGCCAGCAAATACCAAGGTTCTGGTTCTATGACCTCCGCTGCTGCAGCATTGAAACGTGTAAGGAAATCTCTATTCGTTTCCCCATGCTTTTGTTCCATTTTGCTGAGCGACGTCACATCCCTTGCCTTGGTGGTTTGTAATTGGAATTGATCCTGAAACCTCCTTGCTAGATCCGCAAACTGATCGATACATCTAAGTGGAAGTCTGGTGAACCATAGCGAGGCCACGCCTTCTAGGCACACGGGAAAGTATAAGCACTTGATTTCATCGGTGGCCCTAGCTCCATTTATGTGCTGGTCGTACTTGAACAGGAAAATGGTTGGATCACTTACTCCGTTATAAGGCGCTATTGCTGGTAGTATAAATTTCTTCGGGAATTTCGCTTGACGGATCACCTCCATGAATGGATTCTTGCTGGGGGAAAACTCCCATTCTTTCTCCTCATCCTCTCGAGTCGCCTTTTCCTTCATTAATCGCTGGATTAGGTCTATGATGCGCCTTTCGTCGGCTGCTTGTTCATCAGGATTAACGCTGATGTTCCTATCAGTGCGACCATGGTTTAAGCTTCGACGCCTTGCATCTTTCTTGAGGGAGGTTGTGTTGGTGCAATTCGTCGCACGTTCTTCTTTGCGCTGTGGACATCTGACCTTAGGATCCTCAACGCCGGCCTCTCCCCTGTCTCTCACTGGGCTGTGAGGTCGTTCAGGGTCTGAGGCTGATGAGTCCTCTTTTTCATCAGCATCGGCCACAGTATTTGGCGGCAACAAATTGGTCTGGCCATTGGTTAGGGCATCAAACCTTTCCATTATCATCTTCACTGTATTATCCATTTTCTCGTTCAAGCTGGTTACAACCACATTCAATTCATCTCGTGTTACAGATGGCCCAGGGATTTCCCCAGCCCCTCGATTCAAGATCTGAGGTGTAGCTTCGTTAGCATTACCATCCTCATTGACTGCATTGACTTTATTAAATTTGTCTCTTTTCTTTGATCCAACCATGATTTCAAAGGAGAAAACAATTTTGAGATCTCTTAACTGCTGAACTGCAAAAAGGAATTTATGAACACAGCCCCATGGTGGGAACCAAAATGTTTACACCAAAAATGGTCTAAACAGTCGAGGTACCAAACTGTACTTCACCAATTCGGTAAGAAATAAATGGATCCGTGTTTAATCAGCAATAAAAAGTGAAAAATGCGGAAAAAGTAAAGTAGAGACGAGATTTAGAGTGGTTCAGCCGTTAATGAGGCCTACATCCACTATGAAGGTGATTTCCTGCCTTATAATGAGAATTACAGAACACATTAACTCTCTCTTTTCATACATTTCTATACCTGCTCAATATACCCTCATTAATATACTTCAATCTAAGGAGTTATACAAAAGAATAGCGAAATTTGAGGAGAAAAAGGATGGATGAATGATTGAGAAGATGGGTGTCTTCGTTTTCCTTCATCATGAATTGTGCTTGAAGCCATGGCTGAATATGTGGTTGAGTATGAAGTTCGGCGGCACTTTGTGGATTTTTTAGAAGCCGCCCCTTTACGTTGGTAGTCATGGTCTATTTATAGGTGAACTCCCCTTGGTAAACAACTTGGAATTCCTTTATCCAGGCTATGGATCGTCCATTTTGCTAATTACGACCATGCCACCAGCTAGCTGTAGCCAGCTGTCCGTGGCTGTATCTAGTTATCATATGCGAGCGACTCACTGGAACGAGTATCTTGAATAACTGAGCGGGTCCATGTAAGCGAGCGTCCCATGAGCGCCTCAAGAGATTTTGTAAGAGCGAGATGCGGGTTTAGAGTCGAGTCTCCTTTGCCCCTTGTGCGATCGTCTTTTCGGTCTAAGGGCGCTTGTCTTCGTGCTGCCTTTGTATGTCGCTTTTTGGCTTTAAGGCTTCGTTATGAGGTCGCTCCTACTTAGGTTGAGTGGGCGACTTGCCTCGTTTTGGTGTTTGAGCGGTTCTTAGGATATGCGACCTTTATCTTTATCGTGTCGTACTTCTTATAATATGTTATGCTGTTATCTTCGGACGCAGTGGTTGACTTGACCTGCCTTGGGTTCGATATTTGGATCTTGCTTCATGCGGGTGCATCGTGCACGGCCGGCCCCGACAATGTCTGCCTTGTACCCTTTACCCAATGTGCACGTGAATTTTTTGGGATTAAAAGACTGGTTGTCCCCGACCATAGAGCTAGGGCAGTTTGGACTGGTTAGGGTTGTTTGCTATAGAACGGGGCAGTTGTACTTGCTAGCGGCTCAATGGACTTGATGATCAAAGTATTGGATGCCAAAATCTTTACGCATTGAGTGAGTGAATGTGAGGACCGTTGATGGATGCTATGGTTGTTTACTTATCACCATTTAGTACTTCGACATCTAGCCCAACTTCTTGACTTGATGTTTAGCACAGTGTAACATATATCGGCTATTATGTGTTGACTCTATGGATGCAGGGGTAGGACTGGTATAGTTCTCTATACTATGACAACCACGGGACTCGAACCCCCGACCTCCCGGAAAGCAACACCACGCACTAGCCACTGTGCTAAAAGATCTTTGTATTAGCTTTTCGAGAAGGGTGTTACAGGATGCCCCTTTAAAGAGCAGAACGTCCTTGTTGGCTCATATCACTCACCAACCAGGCGTTTTGCATGCAACCCGCATTAGTACCACACCGACTAACATCCACAACAACACACACACAATTCGGACTGGATGTTGACTCTGATAACAAATGTGACAATAACGGGACTTGAACTGCCGATCTCCCGTAAAACAGCACCACACACTAACCACTATGCTAAAAGATCTTTGTGTAGCTTTTCGAGATGGGTGTTATACATACACTCTGTGCTTTATATACTATTACAACTTTACAGTACTTCGATATTTTTATATTGCTCACACTAGACTGTTGTCTGACCCAAGATTTTTTTGCTCTTATTACCTTGAGTTCTCATCGACGATGCTGATGAGCAGATCAAGTGACAGGTATGAGTAATACTATTTGGAGCTGTGCAGGTGGATTAGTTGGAGATGATGTCTTTCCTAGTTATACTTGTATTAGTATTGTTTATTCCATAGTGTGACATTATGGAGCCTTGGCATTGTTATGTATTCTTGTTAGAGTCAGTTTTTCTATTGAGTTTATGCACCACCTTTATAAACTCTATTATTTTTACATATAACTATATGAGCTTATTTACTCTGATTTTGTGGTTTATATAGTTATTATTGTCTCATCTATTTTATATCTGCGATTGTTATTATTATATGTTATTTGGTGCGTTGTGAGATATACAACAGTTTCTAAGATTGTGTTTATGTTCAGTTCTCTTCTTTCTCTTCTCTTTTATTTTCTTCTTTTCTTTCCCTTTTCTGTTCTTCTCTACTGTTTATGTCTCTTAATGATTGCTTCACGTTGATAGAATGCTTATAGAACGCGATTTTTGGTTATGAGCACCTGTGGTGTAACGTCCCGTATTTTTGGTAGTCAAATATTTAATTTAATTAATTATTTTAATTGTTTAATTTGAATATTAATGGATTTTAATATAGAAATTTGTTTAATAAAACGAAGTCGAAAAGGTATAATTTATATTCAATTTAAAATGAGATCGTAATGTCGCGGTAGTTCTTAATATTGATTTTTAAACTTCAACTGAATATAAAGGATCCGATACAAGTCGGATTTCCATGAAACAAGAAACATTTGAATCTAATTGATGTTAATTTTCTAATGAATGAGAAAAAAAATCAAGATATTATGTTATAGATTGTTGTTTATGTCCAATTTAAATTTTCAAATAGTCACTATGGATTTGTTTATCAACGATAACGTTTATTTAATAAATTTAATAAAGGTTTTAATATATATTGGATACCATTTTAACACGAAATTAATAAGGTTGAATTACAAATCTAATTGGGTTATATTTGAAGCTATATGATATTACCATTTGGATATTTACGATAATAACAATTTATTATTATTTAATTCGATCATTTTGGAATTTATATAAATATCTTATTTATATTATATAAGCGCTAAAAATAACCATTTTGCAAATGGTCTCGGTTTTTGATGAAGTTTGTTTCATTAGTACCATAACATTAAATTATTGTAGGATTTCAGATTTCGTGTTGATCGGATTTACTGGTTGTTCATGAGAGTAATAAACGCTTAGGTTTTTATTTAATTGTTTTATCGATTTAATTTGGAAATTAAGAATAACGAATTTTCCAATGAACTCTGATTTCAATGAAATTAATTTTATTAAATCCTTAATGATTTATTGTTGTAGTATTTCAAGTTTCAAGTTAATTGGATTTATTTTGTGATCGTATCTAATTTAAATGCATGTCAATTCTCATTGTGAAGTTATAAGGAAATTTTTATAAACTGTCTCGGAATTCGATGAAACCTTTTCCATCATGTCCGGGAATATCAATTTATGTTAGGATTTAAATTTTCATTCCAATCGAAGGTCGTATAAAGCGGTTTTAGTGCGTTACTTTGTACCCAAGTTTCGATAATATATTTTATTCTTTTTGGCTGGCTATAAATTAGAGGTCAACAACCCTAATTTCCATTCCTCTTTGTTTCTCGTGGTCAACAAGGAAGCTTACGCCATGTATTTAATGAATGGTGGTAAACCCTTCAATCCTTCCTCTTTGTTTTTCTTCCGATACATCGATCAAATCCAAATACTCTTAACTAATGTTCGTGACTTCGCGATCTTGGACTTCAATGGCTACAATTGGAATTGACGTAGTGAGATGGCCAGAAAATTGCCGGAAAAGCATTGACTCTTATGGGTTCTTGTCGGTGAATGGTGAAGCAAGGTGGGGTGCTACTTTGGGTGATGGAGGACCTGAATGAGGCAAGTGTTCAGGTATGGTCAGATTGATGATCGGTCGTCGGTAGGCATGGGCTTTAGCGGAGGAAAGTAGTAGGGGTTTAGGAAACGAAGTAGTATTGAGATGCCTGGGAGTAAATAGAACGGAGTGGGAAAGAAATCCGATTGGCCAAATTTTTATAAGTAGACAATAATTAGTTTAAGTAATGAATTTGATTTAAGTAATTTTTTATTACTAGACTCCTAATTTAAACATGGATTAATGCAGGAATATGATGAAGGCCAGACAGGAACAAAGCTGCATGAAGAGTTTTTATCGGACCATATTTTTTTAAACCAAGCTAATAGTTAAGTAAACCTAATTTAGAATTGATTAAATTAATTAGATAGTGTTGTAATAAGTAATTAAGTTGATCAAGCCTGTGTATTGTCAACCAAAGAAATATAACTCGCCTGTAAAATAAAAATCTAATAACAGAAAACTAACTAACGATATAATTGGATAATTAGTTTAACTAAAAACGTAATTAGTCAATAACTGGTTATAATTAAAAAGTTTATTTAGTTTTAATTAAATCATTTAGACTAAAATGTTAATAACTTCTTATTCCCTGGACAGAATGGAACCAAACAAGTTATGTTGTGATCACGGCGACAAGTTCAACATCATGAAACTGTTTTGGATAGAAATAGAGACAACAATGATTTACAGTTAAAATAAACAATTATTTAATTTAGTTGTAACCAAACTGCTTCAATGATAAACAGAAAACAATGTGAGTATAGCTCACTCAGTTTTGTTTCACTTATATTTTATATAAGTCGGGTTTATAATTTGTGTGCCATAGGTGCTAATTGTTTGATGTGTGTAAAGTATATATATATATATATATATATATTGGATGAATTGATGAAATTAAACGTTTGTTTAATTTTATTTGAAAACCAAATTATTATTTTAATGATTGGAACCAATTGAGGTAACTTACCTTATTGGTCACATTTATAATATAAATGTGTTTAATTTAATTATTTGAATTGTTTTGTTAAATAAATTGGTTAATGTTAAATAGTTGTTATTTACCATTATAGAAATCATTAGTTTAAAGTTTAATAATTCTTATTGAATGATTTTATTTGAGATAACATATTTGGATACATGGAATAACAGGTTGGAGGGATCCAATTGGATTCCTCACTGGTAGATATTAATTTTTATTATATTATAATATATGTTGAGATAAGAATTTGTGATGTAGGGATTAACAAGTTGGAGGAATCCAACAGGATTCCTCACTGATATTGATAATGTTTATCAATATGATTTGTTTTGTTCATTTAGATGTGAAATTAGTTTATATTTCACGATTTGGTAATTCAAAAGATATTTAAATCTTTAGTACCATTGATAAAATAAAAGATTTTGAAATCGATGTGAAATAGGTTCTGAACGTTTTCGAAGTTATATTTATATATTTATTTAAAATATGATGTTTGTTTTAATAGTAAACATCAAAGTTTAATTTACGTCTATAGTTGTCTAAATTATAATTAAATGGAAATTCTAAGATATTATTAAATAAATAGTTAGTTGGCATAAACCGGAATGTTAAATGGTTTTGTAAGAAGTGACGTTAAGGAATTTATAAGAGTTTTAAAAGTGTCGAATGGTCTAATAGAATCATGAATACTCGAGAACTGGTTTAAAAAGGGGAAAGGTTAATTTTGAGTGAATAACGAATGTTTTGGAAACGTTGTTTATCAAACATAGGAAATGTGATTAAATAGCGTTCATGAATGAGATTAGAGAATAAATGGTTTTGGAAATGGAATGTGAGTATAGACGTGAAATTTTAAAATGTGAAACCAATAATTTATATTGGATATAAAGGCTAGTATTTTAAATGGTTTAGTAAATGGATATTGACTAGAGTTGGGAATTTATAACATTCGTTTATAAATGTTAAGAGAATTGTTATGGAAAAACCGAATAAGGAATTATGGTATTAATCTAGAGATGAATAATAGTTTGATTAAGGAAAATATAAGTGAATGGTTAAGGAATTTATAAGAGGTTAAGGATTTTGAAAATAAAAGGTGAGGGGTTGTAACGACCCAGAATTTTGGGGCCAATTTAAATTTTTTATTTTAGAAATTTTAATGTTTAAAAGAATTTATTTTAAATAGGAACGAATAAAATTTTATTTTAAAATGAATAAATTCAATTTAATTATAAAAGGAGTTTAAAACGGCGCTGCAGTTTGAAAATTTGAATTTGAACTTTGACTGACTGTACAGGATTCATTTTAAGTCAGAATTGAACGAAACAAGAAATATTTAAAATGCACGTTTGAATTTAATAATTAAATGATTTATAATTAAATATTAAGAAAAACATATCGTAACAGCCGAATTGGGTTATGGAACATACTCCAGTGTGTCCGGGATGGGGGTTATTAGCTAGGGACGACACTTATTGGGTTTGATTTAGAGTTCAGTACGATATAGAAGTTATATTGTATTTAAATAAATTAAAATACGCTAGGAATACGCGTATAAATACGCCCTAAATACCCAAACCCTAATACTCTATATGGAGCCGCCGTTTTCACCATTTCAATGGCCTGAAAGCTCCAGATTTTGATCCTTAATCTCTCCCTCATCTTTTCGAATTAATCAAGGAATCAATACTCAAATCGAAGAGCAAAGCGAGGCCATCATTTCTGTACGGTTTTGATTGGGTGTAGATTGACATGGTGATCGGGATTCGGCCGAGAAGGGCCGGCACTTGGAGGATGATTCGCGAGGCAGGGGGTGCGAGTTGGCCATGGTTGGGGGCGGAGGTAGGTGGCGCCGAGGCGGTCGGGATGGCGGGGGCTGATGGGCTTCCGGCGTGGCGATGTGGCGTGCATTCGGGAGAGTTCAATTCGAGGTCATGGGTTCATCGACTACAGACCAACGTAGAAGAAGGATTAAAGATGATTTAATTTCCCTAATTATTTAATTAATTGCAAGGTTAATTATCCAAGGTTTAAAAATGCTATAACTTCTTCAGAATAGAACGAAATTTAACGAAACAAAGTTCGTTGAACTCGTAGGGACAAGGGCTTCGAAATGAAACAATCCAGGACTGAAACGGAGCAGATCCAATTTTGGTGAAATTTTGAATCTGAATGGAAAGCTTTTGGTAAGACTTATTTTTTTAAATAATTTATTGATTTAATTTATTTGAGATGTAACGATTGGATGTGTATGACTTAGATCTGTTATGTGATGAGATTGTGGATGATTCATCTGTTTGTTTGTAATGTAAACACAGATTTGTATGCGTTCCTTAAAAATAATCATTTTTGCTAGATTATTGAATTGGATTAGATTTCCCATTTTAATAAAAATAAATCATATTGTTGTGTTATTGATTTGGATTAAAATTTCCCTTTCAATCTAAAATATTGATTTGTCACTTTTTGTTGAATGGAAATTAGTTTGTCAATTTAATATCAAAATATTATTTTGTCATATTTGGTTGGATTGGATTAGATTTTCAATTCAATATCAAAAATATCATTTTTATCAAATTTGTTGAATTGAAATAAAATTGTCGATTCAAAAAAAAATATTATTTCAATAAAAATACATCATTTTGAGAAATATTATTGTATTGAAATAGAGTCGTCAATACAATGGAAAAGAATGATTTGTGAAAAAAAATTATTTACATTCCTTGAGATAAATAAACATGAAATTAAAGGTTACATCTTTTTATTTACCTTCCTGGATGTAAATAAACATGAAATTAAAAGTTGTTCTTTTATCGACATTCCTTATTGTAAATAAAACTAGAATAAAAAGTTATATTTTTATTTGCATTCTCTAATGCAAATATACGGTGAAATAAAATACATATTTTTTTCAAAGTAGGATTTGTGAAATAAAATACATATTTTGTCAAATAATGATTTGTAAAATAAAATAACATTGTTTTTTTTTTCTTTTCAAAACTTGATTAGTATTAAAATTAACATTTTGGTTAATTAGATTATAAACGTCAAAATTAACATTTTGGTTAATTAGATTATAAAGGACAAAATTAACATTTTGGTTAATTAGATTATAAAGAACAAAACTAACATTTTTGGGTTTTTACATTTAAAAAGAAATGAACAAAATCAATATTTGATTACATAAAAAGGATTAGTACAAAATGAAATGAAAATGTATACTTTTATACATTAAAAGAATGAACTAGAAAATGTATATTTTTATATACATTTAAAAGAATGAATTAGAATGGACACTTTTGTCACATTAAAAAAAGAATGAAGTGAAAATACACATTTTGTCAATTATAAGGATTGAAACAAAAATAATTAGTTTTGGTCATAATAAAGAGTTTAACCAAAATATACATTTTTGTCATTATGAAGGAAGATTACATTTTTGATCATTAATAAGGATTAAAACCAAAAATACATTTTTGGTTCACAAAGAAGAAAGAGTACACTTTGATCATTAAAAAGGATTAAAGTAAAATTAGTATTTTTGTTTACTTTAAAAGAATGAAGACAAAAATAACATTTTTGTTTACTTTTAAAGATTTGACAAAATTATCATATTTTGTACATCAGAATTGAATTTGACAAAATTATCATATTTTGTACATTATAACGAGTTTGACAAAATTATCATGTTTTGTAAATTGAAAGGAATTAGACAAAATTTCAACATTTTTGTCACTTTAAAAGAATTAGAATAAAAGAGATATTTTTGTCACTTTTAAAAGAATTGAAATGAAAGAGTAGATTTTTATTGTCAATTGTTCACAATAAAAAGAATTGAAATATATGTCTGTGATGTTGAAATGTTTGATGTGTTAAATATATTGCTAGTATATTCAAACTAAGTATTACACTTCCATCTACAAGTCATTCGACTTATTTATGTGATTGGGTCGATAATTTTTACACATCGCCCAAGTGCACAAATAAATTGTTATTTGATTGTTGGAGGAAACGCCACACGGGTGTTGGGATGATATTTGACCTACACTAGTTCCAATATTTAGTATAGAAACCACTTTGGTTGTTATTTGGATGTTTGATAATTATTCATCATGATTGTTGATTTCATGCAGTATATGGTTGTTGATTGAGTCACATTCCAATAAAGAATATTCTAGAAAAAGAAAATTTTAGAAAATATCTTAGGAAAAAGAACATTTTAGAAAAAGAATATATTTTAGAAAATATATTTATTGATATGAACTAGTTATTAACCAGAATAAATCATTAAATTTAGATTTAATGAAGTTTTCCAATTTGTTGATATTTAATTGAAATTTAATGAAATAATTTGGATTTTGGGTTTATTGTGAATAGTGTCTTAAGTAACACTGTTCTTAAACCCCATATGAAAAGAATAATCTTTTAATTTAGATTATTAAAGTTTTCAATGATATTTAGTAATTGAAATAAGATGAAATGTGAGTTGGGTTTATTGTGAACTGTGTTTTAAGTGACATGTGTTCTTTAACCCAACTGACAGTAAAAATATGATTTGGAATTTATAAATCTTTTATTAAGATTTAAATGGATATTTTCCAAAAGTAAAGTTTTCTAGTTTAATATATTAAATTGGAGTTGAATGGAATTTGAATTAATAATATCCGAGATAAGCTTCTGTAAAAGAAGACCGATACTACATATGGCATTTAAGAGGCTTTGCCGTTATTCCATTTATATTATTGGTCGGATACAGAAATTTATAATGATTATATATTGATTTGATTTCTGTAAAGATTCCATATTTCTTGGAAGATGATTTTGGGATTTCTGTGAACTATGTTTTTAAATGACATTAGTTCTTTAACCCAGTTAAAGATAAGATTAATTTCTCAAATTTAAATAATCATTAAAAAATGATTTTGGTATTTAAAACCAAATGGTGTTGTACATAATTCTTTAAAAGAAAGATTTAAGTGTAAATTTAAAGAATTTATCTTTGATAAGATAATGCGAATATTTTGTTAGAAGAATATTCTGAATTGGAATGTGGCGTTGGATGTGTTTTATAGTACTTGATTTTTATTTATAAAAATACGCGAGTTATTCGGGAAGACCGGGCTTAACCCATTCCGAATAATTACTACGACGATGAAGAGTCGAAGATGAAGACGGTGGTTGAAGACCGACGATCTTCACATCGAATGGATGTGTTGCTACAGAGACCCTTGTTGGGAGTAGCTAACTTGAAGGGGCTTCAGTGGTGGCCGTCCGGACTATGGTTGATTGTTTGGATTTGGTTTTCGCTCAGACCCAGAGCATAAGCTAGTAAATGGATGCGTGTCTGACGTTGGATTTCATTCCATGTGAATTAAATCGATTTCTGTTAATGTATGTCTGTTTGGTGGTGGAGGATTTATTCTCTGCTTAACACCCTGGTATATATTAATAGTGATTGATCGCATGGCGTGAATTGTCAATGTGGCACGCCAAGATGCAAATGATCAAGGCTTTTGTTGAAAAACAGGGCCTTGTGGGATGATCAAAGTGTAGCCTATTACGGCATAGCTTTGCGTATATCGTGACTTCGCGAGCCTCACAACCCGGTATGAGTCAAAAACGGGATATGGACCGTAGGGGGTGCACACGTTTCGTTCTAGCTAGTGGTAGTGTCAGTGCTTTAACTAGATGGCATTTTACTTATGTGGATGATGGATTTTGAGGCGCCTCGGATTTTTTATAGGCCGTTATTAGTCATACTATAGGTTCAAAGGAACCGGGAAACGTGTGTTCAGGCATAACCAATCCACTGCCGATAGGCGGGGATCGGCACTACCGCTCCAAGGGTTCACTACGGGGGATCCTGAGGCATTTGCTAGAGTGTCTCGAATCGGAGAGGAGCTTGCACCTAGCCTTGACTCATGATGGAAATCCAATTTCCAATACGACCTTGCGGTTTTGATTGTAGAACTAGTATGGAGACATAGTAGGATGGGGTACTATGCCGTCTATGATTAATACATTATGATTGAAATTGTTTTTGAAATATATTTATACCCATAGATATACACACTAATATTAAATCCGTTTTATCGTATCAATCATCTTTTGACCATTATAAGGTAAAACCCTATCCTCCGGTTTGCGTTGCAATGTGTGATGGGACTTTGGTCTTATAATGGTTTCATTAGATGATTGATACAATGTTTGGTTTACAGGATCCCGGTTTACAGCTGAGCTCAGTAGCGTGAACTTGTAACCAAGTGGGGCAGTAAATTGATGGAATGTTGGGTTATGTTATCGAATTCGGATACAAGTCGCTGAGTAGCTATAGAGTAGGGGGAAATGCATGAAGCTGGTTTCACAGAGCAGCGAAAACTCCTTGCTCTCGACGGTGGATGGATAACGGGCTGTTGTGCTCCGTATCAACCTTGATCCGATGAAACTTCTCCACCAAACCATCATTTTAAGCTTGGGTCGTCACATGTGGTATCAGAGCTTTGGTTTACAGAGCTCGAGAACAAGACACATTAGAACCAAACGAAAGAATTCATCAGAGATCTGATTAGTAATATTCAATGAGAATAACTCGTTAGAGATAGGATCAGAAGTATCCTAGAACGAGTGTGAAGAGTATTATTTTCTTTAAAGATGAAAGTAAAAACAAATTTAGTTTTGAAATTTTTATCTTAAAATACGTAATTGAGTATGTTATTATACTTTTATGTGGACAATCGAGTATATAAAGATTTCAAATATACGAGTAATTAATGGATATTCGAAGTTTTAATATACTGGATAGATATAGAATCACACTCTAGACGCCCGGGGATAATTCTGGTGATGTCCGGACATCATCAGTATTTATGTTCGAGTTTCGAAATTGGGATTTCTATATATTTCCATTTACTGGTATGAGAACCAACACTTAGTTAGAATATATTTCTTTGATTTGCACTAAAAATATGAGTTTTGACTATATATACAAGTTATATATATTTGAAAAGTTAATCACCTAATTGATTGCTGGTTGTGATGTTTGATCATTAGTTTAACTAATAAAGTATAGAAATGATAATTAATTTAACTAAAAAATTTATTGAAACAATAAATAAAATATTAATTAAGTTAGTTAATTAAACAACTTTTAGGTTCGTTCCTTTTCGAGGACGAAAAGATTTTAAGTGAGGCCGATTGTAACGACCCGGAATTTTGGGGCCAATTTAAAATTTTTATTTTAGAAATTTTAATGTTTAAAAGAATTTATTTTAAATAGGAACGACTAAAAATTTATTTTAAAACGAATAAATTCAATTTAATTATAAAAGGAGTTTAAAACAGCGCTGTAGTCTGAAAATTTAAATTTGAACTTTGACTGACTGTACAGGATTCATTTTAAGTCAGAATTGAACGAAACAAGAAATATTTAAAATGTACGTTTGAATTTAATAATTAAATGATTTATAATTAAATATTAAGAAAAACATATCGTAACAGCCCAATTGGGTTACGGAACATACTCTAGTGTGTCCGAGATGGGTGTTATTAGCTACGGACGACACTTGTTGGGTTTGATTTAGAGTTCGGTACGATATAGAAGTTATATTGTATTTAAATAAATTAAAATACGCTAGGAATACGCGTATAAATACGCCCTAAATACCCAAACCCTAATACCCTATAAGGAGCCGCCGTTTTCACCATTTCAATGGCCTGAAAGCTCCAGATTTTGATCCTTAATCTCTCCCTCATCTTTTCGAATTAATCAAGGAATCAATACTCAAATCGAAGAGCAAAGCGAGGTCGTCATTTCTGTACGGTTTTGATTGGGTGTAGATTGACGTGGTGATCGGGATTCGGCCGAGAATAGTCGGCGCTTGGAGGAGGATTCGCGAGGCAGGGGGTGCGAGTTGGCCATGGTTGGGGGCGGAGGTAGGTGGCACCGAGGCGGTCGGGATGGCGGGGGCTGATGGGCTTCCGGCATGGCGATGTGGCGTGCATTCGGGAGAGTTGAATTCGAGGTCATAGGTTCATCGGCTACAGACCAACGTAGAAGAAGGATTAAAGATGATTTATTTTACCTAATTATTTAATTAATTACAAGGTTAATTACCAACGTTTAAAAACGCTATAACTTCTTCAAAACATAATGGAATTTAACGAAACAAATTTCGTTGAACTCGTAGGGACAAGGGCTTCGATATGAAACAATCCAGGACTGAAACGGAGAAGATCCAATTTTGGCGAAATTTTGAATCTGAGTGGAAAGCTTCTGGTGAGATTTCTTTTTTTAAATAATTTATTGATTTAATTTATTTGTGATGTAACGATTGGATGTGTATGACTTAGATCTGTTATGTGATGAGATTATGGATGATTTATCAGTTTGTTGGTAATGTATAAACCCAGATTTGTATGCGTTCCTTAAAAATAATCATTTTTGCTAGATTATTGAATTGGATTATATTTCCCATTTCAATAAAAATAAATCATATTGTTGTGTTATTGATTTGGATTAAAATTTCCCTTTCAATCTAAAATATTGATTTGTCACTTTTTGTTGAATGGAAATTAGTTTGTCAATTTAATATCAAAATATTATTTTGTCATATTTGGTTGGATTGGATTAGTTTTTCAATTAAATATCAAAAATATCATTTTTATCAAATTTGTTGAATTGAAATAAAATTGTCGATTCAATGAAATATATTATTTCAATAAAAATATATCATTTTGAGAAATATTATTGTATTGAAATAGAGTCGTCAATACAATGGAAAAGAATGATTTGTGAAATATTTTTATTTACATTCCTTGAGATAAATAAACATGAAATTAAAGGTTACATCTTTTTATTTACCTTCCTGGATGTAAATAAACATGAAATTAAAAGTTGATCTTTTATCGACATTCCTTGTTGTAAATAAAACTAGAATAAAAAGTTATAGTTTTATTTGCATTCACTGATGCAAATATACGGTGAAATAAAATACATATTTTTATCAAAGTAGGATTTGTGAAATAAAATACATATTTTATCAAAGAATGATTTGTGAAATAAAATAACATTGTTTTTTTTCTTTTCAAAACTTGATTAGTAACAAAATTAACATTTTGGTTAATTAGATTATAAAGGACAAAATTAACATTTTGGTTAATTAGATTATAAAGGACAAAATTAACATTTTGGTTAATTAGATTATAAAGAACCAAACTAACAATTTTGGGTATGTACATTTAAAAAGAAATGAACAAAATCAATATTTGATTACATAAAAAGGATTAGTACAAAATGAAATGAAAATGTATACTTTTATACATTAAAAGAATGAACTAGAAAATGTATATTTTTATATACATTAAAAAGAATGAATTAGAATGGACACTATTGTCACATTAAAAAAAGAATGAAGTGAAAATACACATTTTGTCAATTATAAGGATTGAAACAAAAATAATTAGTTTTGGTCATAATAAAGAGTTTAACTGAAACGACCCGCAAATCCGTGCTACCTGAGTTGACTAAATACACCACACGTCCAACCCAAATAACACAGAAATACGACTCATTATTAGAAAGAAGTTAGAGGATGAGAAATAGAAAGAAAGAAATATTAGAATAGAAGAAAAACGAAGATCACAACTCACAGCGGAACGAAGAAAATATATTATATAACATAAGCTTTGAAATACAAATCTGTTTGGTACATATATACATACCATCATCAGAGTACACATAACATTTGATTCAGCGGAAGTAACTCTAAATAATTCACGTTGAAGCCTCCTGCTTCAAGCTCCTCCAAGTGTATCTGTAAAAGCCTGAAACACTTGACTGCCCGTACAAATTTGGGCACCCAAGAGTTTAGGAAAAACAAAACAAAACAAACTCTGGGTCAGTCATGGGACTGGTGTGAGTAAACTCCAACCACTTGTTTAACTTTCAAACTCTTTTCGAAAGAAAAGATAATAGTAAGACCAGCCCACACATAAACATGGACGGTTTTTACCTTACTATAACCCAAAACACTTTGATATCAAATCCAATGATATTATAATAATGTCTACATCAAGTAAATAACCAAATAGCAGAACGCTTGCATCTCACGCTCCACATATATATTATAAAATCAAAAACCGCATGGCGCTTATTGGAGATTGGATTTCCAACATGACAAGGTATGGGACCACCTTCCGACAGTGCATCTCTAGAGGCGAATACACCTGGGTTCAACAAGAACATCTTGCAACCCGGCCCACACATGACCGACCACTCATTTCGCTTGAGTGTATCGAATGTATATCACCAACGGTTGGACTCAAACCACCGTTCCCGAATGGGCAGAATCGATAGATTTAGAACAAAAGGAATTTCTCTAGATAGGTGATTATACACCCTAATGGGTGCGACCCACATAGCCATGCTGCCTGCCCGATTTTTGTCCTTTCCTGGTTGTTGAGGCCTGAGGCTACGCATACTTACCATTCATTGATAGCACAATCACTTTGAATGCCACATTGTCAGATCCGTTAATCACTAGTTGAGTTTGCACAAATATTCTGGATATTATGCTAAGGGATAAATCCGTTGCAACCATATATATTCATACAGACCAACCCATTTGATCATTGGAAATACTCTGTCAGACATTCGTCCATATATGTTCGTTCTGGGATTGAACGACACCGAAGGCACCATTTCTATTAATAGAAAAAGCCCTTGCACTTCACTCCGTCTTCAATATATTCAGCATACTTGGTTCGCAACGCTTATGCCGATACGGAGTGGTTCTTCGGATAATAATCCAACCGGTCTCTCCATATTGACAACGATGGTCAAAACTTCGATAGTCTGTGATTTAACTATCGAATAAAACAAGTGTTCATCCAACATATCAAACAAATCACTGGGCTCTTTAATTAATATTTATTAATTAAATCACTTTTCCATTTTCTCTATCAATATTTGTTAACCAAATATTTTCAATAACCATATTGGCCCTTTACGCTATTTTTGATTTCGTTTTCTTATCGAATTATATATATCGATATATAGATTTCTAATTGTCAAATTTCTTTAAAAATATTCTAACTCCTTAAATTCCCGGAAAATTTCGCCATAACCTCCCCTGTATCGGGAGCATCGGGAAATTTCAAATAGCTTCCCGGTATCTTCTAATCTCAAAAGGGAAAAGAAAAAGCCAAGCGGCTTGCCGATACGGCGCATAAAACCCATATATGAATTAAACATGTACCTTTTTGTCGAGCATTTCATTTATAAACTTCATATACTTCATCCCATATTTGTTTAACACCTGTTCACCTGTTTTCAGTTCAATTCAATACCGTCTAATCGTTTGAATTCAGTTTCGCCCATTTATTCTTTAAATCGACCATTTTGCCTATTTCACTTCTTTGTTGAACATAACAGGTTCAAATAAAATGTTTAACTTGCTCACAACCAAATTGAATTTCAATTTCAATTCTAGTTTCCTTTTTGATTTCGAATATAAATTTTCAAATCGAATTCACTTATTTAAGGCCCAATATTCATTCGAAATCTCATTAACTAATTACCATTCGAATTAGTTAATTCTATTCAATAATCAAAAATCTGATTTCTGTTTCAAAAATCAATTCATTTACTTCACTGGAGTTCATATTTGTTTTATATCTCCAGTCTAGATGGAAACTCGGATTTTTTATTTATAAAAATCCTTTTATTCATTTAAATACACCATTACGGTTTTCAATTGGTTCTGGCGCTGTTTTTCTAAAAATTTGATTTTGACATAACTCAAAATCTATACGACGAAATTCAGATTTTTCTCTTTCATTAGAAAACTATTATCAAACCGGTCCTGACGTTTCTTGTTTCGAAGAATTCCGACTTCAATTGCGTTCTGTATACTCAATTGAAGTTCGAATCGCTATTTTACGAACTGCAGCGCTGCGGCGAGTTCGTTTTAATTATATTTATATATATAATAACTTTAAACTTCGTTTTAAAATGAATTCAACTCCACTTTTATATATATATATTCATATATATTTCAAATTCCATTTGAATCTTTACATTTCAAATTCCATAGTTTTAAATCCTGTATTCAAATCCCATTTGAAATCCTTTATTCGAATTCCATTTCAAATTCTTTATTCGAATTCCATTTCAAATTCTCTATTCGAATTCCCACTTTAATTCAACTCCTTTTTGAATTTCTATATTTGAAATTCATATTTGAATTTAGATATCCAAACTCCATTTAAATTTCTATTTGAAATTCTAAATGTTTCAAATTCCATTTGAACTTCTATATTCCAATTTCTATATTTGAATTCTATTGAAATTCAAATATTCAAATTCCTTTTTAAATTCTATATTCAAGATTCCATAGTTTAAACCCATTTGAATTTCATATTCAAATTCCATAGATAAAATCCTATTGAATTCAATTTGAATCTCTTATATTCAAATTTCATCTTCCCTTTCCATTTGAATTCTAATATTCAAATTCATTTCCAGCCCCATTTAAATTCTAATATTCAAACTCATTTTGAATTCTAATATTCAAACCCATTTGAATTTCTTCACTCAAACCCATTTGAATTCCCCTGAATTCAAATCCCATTTTCAAAACCATTTGGATTTTCTATTTGAAATCCTATTTTTGAAATTCCATTTCCCATTCTACTTTGAAATTCTATTTTTCAAAGTTTATTTCAAATTTTATTTTGAAATCTCATATTCAAATTTCTACTTGAATTTCTATATTCAATCCCATGTTCACATTCAACACTTGAATTTCTATTTCAAATCTCAATTCAAATTTCATATTTAAATTCCATTCAAATCTCTATTCACATTTCACATTTGAATTCTTCTTTGAAATACTATATTTCAAATTCTATTCAATTCTTCTTGAAATTCTATCTTTCAAATTTTTATTTGAATTTCTTATTCCAATTCCTTTGAATTCAAATTTTATTTTTTTAATTCCTTGAATTCAAATTCCATTTTTCCATTCTAATTTCGTCTATTCAAATTCTATTTGAACTTCAATTTGAATTTCTAATATTCAATCCCCTTTTAAAATTCAAATATTAAACTCCTTTTAAAATGCAAATGTTACACTCAAATTTCATTTGAGTTATATATTTAAAAATTTCATTTCATATCCTATTTTGAAATTCCATTTCAAATTCCCATTTCACGCTTGTATTTCTATTTCTGAATTATCAAATGATAATTCATTTCACTTCATTTATAACTTCGTTATAAAGAACTATTTATAACTTCGTTTAAAAAGAAACTACTTGTTTTATTTCAAACCAAGTTTATACTTTTATTCCCATTTAAAATTCAAATTCTATTTAAAAATAGAATTTCCTTTTTTTTTTTTTATTTCCAATATCCTTTTTACGATATTTTTAAATATCATTACTTAAGCCCAGTGATAAAACACACAAAGCAACCAATTGTTTATTTTTCTAACACATCATATATAACAATATATATGCAACAAATGAACAAACAGATAATATATTTTTGAGGAATCCAGTTGGATTCCTCCAACCTGTTTTCCTGCATCCACAGATGTTAGCACATAAATAATACCCATTCTGCTTCGTGGCAGAATATCGCGGTATAGAAGGTCATCCACTAATCATAGCGTGGGGCGTATATAGGGTAATCATCCGCTATGAAACTGCGGGCATCCGCTAATGAGACTGCGGGAATCCAACCAATCCATCAACCCAATATATATATATATATATATAGCCTAGATAACTAATATATATAAAATAAGCAGAAACATTCAAACGAGCAACAACAATTATTTTTAACGAAATAAAAATAATTAAAAATAAAAGGTGAGTGAGATTTACTCACCGTAATTGCAGTTGTCGAATATCCTGTTTATTTCCAAATAACCGGCTATGAACCTTCTCGAATTTATTTGTTTAGCACCTATGATAATTAAATTTTAAATTATCGATCAACTGTTTTAACATTTCAAAATAACTCTTCCTAAATAAATTTCAACTAAACTAATCTATATAAAAAGACCTTAACTAATTAAAAAGTAAGTTCCTAAATTTCATTTTAAACAATTAGTTTATATATTTTATTCCTCCTCCTAACCAATTTCCCTTTATATAAACTACATAAACTATATATAGATTAACTTCACCTTTCATATAAACTAATTTCTTATATAATTTGAATTAGAAAATAACTAAAATAAAATTACCTTAATTCCTGTTTAAAAACCCACTGTGTTCGAACTGTACATCAAAGCCACCACAACATGTTGCTCCTCCATATTCACTTCCCACTACCCAGTCCGAATGCTAGTACCCCCGTCCTCCTCCTTGAACTACAGTGGAAACCCAACCAATACCACCATCGACTCAACACCACAACTGCCACTTGGCGTCACTGCTATATCCACTTCGGTCACCTGGAATCAAGCGCGATCTTGTAGCAGCTTCAGCCATGGACAGTACAGGGTGCGACACTTCTCTGGTTCGAACCCTCCTCACACTGTCGATTTCCCCAAAAATCAACCATCGCACTGCCCCCTTCTCACCGAACCACCGTGACTGTTGCCACCTCCTCTTCACGCCGTACACCACTATATTGAACTCGACGCCCTCAATTTCCAACCTGGACAACCCTAGCTTTCTCGCAGTCACCAGAGACTTCGATCGACAGTGTTTCTTCGATTGGCTTTGAATTTGATTTCCGGTTTTGATTTCGATTTATATATATATATTTTCCTTTAATTTCGGAGATCGATTTGGATCTCAGAGAAAGAACGAGGGTAGAAGATTGGTTGGGTTTCAGAATGAACGAAAGTTCATAAGGCCAGGCTTATTTATAGAGGGGGATGCAGGAACAAGGCGTACACACCATTAAAATCATGTTTCTTTGATACCGTATGAAGGAGACAAAAGTTTTCAGCTCGAGGAAGGGATTGTCTGTGTTGATTTAGAACTTCAGGGTGGCTCATTTCAGAAGGAGGTCGGCTGATGTAACGTATAAATATATTTTACTTTGGTATATTAGTTGAAAATATCTCGTGGTCCTATAACGCACCATCCTGAATTGTTAACCTAACCCAATGACTGATGTTATTAGATTACAACGTTATTCTGAACACTACAGAACTGATTCTCGAATTAAATTTGACTATATAGAAAAGATAACAATTTAAATTAACGATTAAAATTAAATTTAATTTAAAAATATAAATTGATTTTAAACAATTAAATTCATCGATAATAAATTATTATTATCGTTCCATTACAAACAGAATTTATGTTAATTGACAGTATCGTTTCGATTCAGTTTTAAAATCTGAATTATATCCTATATTGATTATTTAATCGACAAAATTTAATATAAAAATTCTTTTATATTATTAACACAATATTTAAAACGATATTAAATATTTAAAATTAATCGTTCAAAAACCTGGGTCGTTACATTCTTCCCCCCTTAAAATAATTTCGTCCTCGAAATTGCTAAAGTAGAAAAATGGTACAAACCTATTACTTTCAAACTCCTTTATGTTGAAACTCACCTCCTTATATTTCAACATATTTAATTTCACCAAAACTTTTGGTCTTCACACATTTGATTCGAATGATCTACGATCAATCCATTTATATCCAATCTATATTCTATTAAACCTATTCAAATTGATTCTAGTCAATTTGATTTACCCTGAACCATTTAACTTGCTTAAGTTAAATTTTAATTCCAGAATCCAAATCCCAGGGTTTTCATTTCAAATTCTTTTGAAATCCCATAAATATATACATATATTTATTTTCATCTCAATTCAAAACATTTGAATTTACAAACCACTTGTTTTCTTTCAAAACAAATTTCCATCAAAACTTTTTCTAAGGTAGCAATTCATCACTTAGAAACTCGAAAATGAACACTGATAATGTTGCAATCATCATCAGAATTATTTCCCAGTCACTGAAGTGAGTTCAGTGCTTTATTATTTCAAAATCCCTCTAAAATGATTTTCTTTCAAATCCCTCTAAAACAAAGCTATATTATATTAATATACTTTGAAAAATATTTTTCAATTTCCCAGGATTAAAATTCTTAATTCTGGTTTGAATTAAATTCTAATTCATCTCATTTGTATATTTAATTCCTATACAAATTCTATTTGGTTATAAATAACCATTCTAATTTTATAATCTCATTTGATTATAATAGCAACCAACTCATCCATATATAAATAATTCTAGAAAATCATTTATCTTTTATATCAAAATATAGTTTTAGGCAAAATTATTTCATTTACCCGATTTAAAACAATATTGTGTCGATTCTTCTGTCCAAGTGTTTAGAAACTCCTATCGACGTCGTGGCGTCCCACGATTCGACCAGAATTCATAAACCATTCACAGACTAGCCAACACAATATAAAACAATTTTTATCTCAAATAACAAATACGCGCTCTCATATATATACACTCAACTCATTCTAGGGTACTACTGACCCTATCTCTAATGAGCACATGCCACACAAGCCTAGGTGTTCGCTCAACCTGGCTCTGATACCAACTGTAACGACCCGGAGTTTTCGAGTAGGCTTTTCAACCATCCTCTCCTCCCTCGGCACTGGGCTAACCTCCCAGCGTGGCTTACAGAGATACCTCAGAACTGCTTTTACGGCCAGCCTCTCGACTCGACCAACCCACATTGTCGGGAGATGTAGGGGTAAGAGTCTCCCGTTCGCCACCTAACGCGAAGCGAGAACCCCCTATCATCCGTACCAATTAAGCAACCAGCTCTGATACCAACTGAAACGACCCGCAAATCCGTGCTACCTGAGTTGACTAAATACACCACACGTCCAACCCAAATAACACAGAAATACGACTCATTATTAGAAAGAAGTTAGAGGATGAGAAATAGAAAGAAAGAAATATTAGAATAGAAGAAAAACGAAGATCACAACTCACAGCGGAACGAAGAAAATATATTATATAACATAAGCTTTGAAATACAAATCTGTTTGGTACATATATACATACCATCATCAGAGTACACATAACATTTGATTCAGCGGAAGTAACTCTAAATAATTCACGTTGAAGCCTCCTGCTTCAAGCTCCTCCAAGTGTATCTGTAAAAGCCTGAAACACTTGACTGCCCGTACAAATTTGGGCACCCAAGAGTTTAGGAAAAACAAAACAAAACAAACTCTGGGTCAGTCATGGGACTGGTGTGAGTAAACTCCAACCACTTGTTTAACTTTCAAACTCTTTTCGAAAGAAAAGATAATAGTAAGACCAGCCCACACATAAACATGGACGGTTTTTACCTTACTATAACCCAAAACACTTTGATATCAAATCCAATGATATTATAATAATGTCTACATCAAGTAAATAACCAAATAGCAGAACGCTTGCATCTCACGCTCCACATATATATTATAAAATCAAAAACCGCATGGCGCTTATTGGAGATTGGATTTCCAACATGACAAGGTATGGGACCACCTTCCGACAGTGCATCTCTAGAGGCGAATACACCTGGGTTCAACAAGAACATCTTGCAACCCGGCCCACACATGACCGACCACTCATTTCGCTTGAGTGTATCGAATGTATATCACCAACGGTTGGACTCAAACCACCGTTCCCGAATGGGCAGAATCGATAGATTTAGAACAAAAGGAATTTCTCTAGATAGGTGATTATACACCCTAATGGGTGCGACCCACATAGCCATGCTGCCTGCCCGATTTTTGTCCTTTCCTGGTTGTTGAGGCCTGAGGCTACGCATACTTACCATTCATTGATAGCACAATCACTTTGAATGCCACATTGTCAGATCCGTTAATCACTAGTTGAGTTTGCACAAATATTCTGGATATTATGCTAAGGGATAAATCCGTTGCAACCATATATATTCATACAGACCAACCCATTTGATCATTGGAAATACTCTGTCAGACATTCGTCCATATATGTTCGTTCTGGGATTGAACGACACCGAAGGCACCATTTCTATTAATAGAAAAAGCCCTTGCACTTCACTCCGTCTTCAATATATTCAGCATACTTGGTTCGCAACGCTTATGCCGATACGGAGTGGTTCTTCGGATAATAATCCAACCGGTCTCTCCATATTGACAACGATGGTCAAAACTTCGATAGTCTGTGATTTAACTATCGAATAAAACAAGTGTTCATCCAACATATCAAACAAATCACTGGGCTCTTTAATTAATATTTATTAATTAAATCACTTTTCCATTTTCTCTATCAATATTTGTTAACCAAATATTTTCAATAACCATATTGGCCCTTTACGCTATTTTTGATTTCGTTTTCTTATCGAATTATATATATCGATATATAGATTTCTAATTGTCAAATTTCTTTAAAAATATTCTAACTCCTTAAATTCCCGGAAAATTTCGCCATAACCTCCCCTGTATCGGGAGCATCGGGAAATTTCAAATAGCTTCCCGGTATCTTCTAATCTCAAAAGGGAAAAGAAAAAGCCAAGCGGCTTGCCGATACGGCGCATAAAACCCATATATGAATTAAACATGTACCTTTTTGTCGAGCATTTCATTTATAAACTTCATATACTTCATCCCATATCTGTTTAACACCTGTTCACCTGTTTTCAGTTCAATTCAATACCGTCTAATCGTTTGAATTCAGTTTCGCCCATTTATTCTTTAAATCGACCATTTTGCCTATTTCACTTCTTTGTTGAACATAACAGGTTCAAATAAAATGTTTAACTTGCTCACAACCAAATTGAATTTCAATTTCAATTCTAGTTTCCTTTTTGATTTCGAATATAAATTTTCAAATCGAATTCACTTATTTAAGGCCCAATATTCATTCGAAATCTCATTAACTAATTACCATTCGAATTAGTTAATTCTATTCAATAATCAAAAATCTGATTTCTGTTTCAAAAATCAATTCATTTACTTCACTGGAGTTCATATTTGTTTTATATCTCCAGTCTAGATGGAAACTCGGATTTTTTATTTATAAAAATCCTTTTATTCATTTAAATACACCATTACGGTTTTCAATTGGTTCTGGCGCTGTTTTTCTAAAAATTTGATTTTGACATAACTCAAAATCTATACGACGAAATTCAGATTTTTCTCTTTCATTAGAAAACTATTATCAAACCGGTCCTGACGTTTCTTGTTTCGAAGAATTCCGACTTCAATTGCGTTCTGTATACTCAATTGAAGTTCGAATCGCTATTTTACGAACTGCAGCGCTGCGGCGAGTTCGTTTTAATTATATTTATATATATAATAACTTTAAACTTCGTTTTAAAATGAATTCAACTCCACTTTTATATATATATATTCATATATATTTCAAATTCCATTTGAATCTTTACATTTCAAATTCCATAGTTTTAAATCCTGTATTCAAATCCCATTTGAAATCCTTTATTCGAATTCCATTTCAAATTCTTTATTCGAATTCCATTTCAAATTCTCTATTCGAATTCCCACTTTAATTCAACTCCTTTTTGAATTTCTATATTTGAAATTCATATTTGAATTTAGATATCCAAACTCCATTTAAATTTCTATTTGAAATTCTAAATGTTTCAAATTCCATTTGAACTTCTATATTCCAATTTCTATATTTGAATTCTATTGAAATTCAAATATTCAAATTCCTTTTTAAATTCTATATTCAAGATTCCATAGTTTAAACCCATTTGAATTTCATATTCAAATTCCATAGATAAAATCCTATTGAATTCAATTTGAATCTCTTATATTCAAATTTCATCTTCCCTTTCCATTTGAATTCTAATATTCAAATTCATTTCCAGCCCCATTTAAATTCTAATATTCAAACTCATTTTGAATTCTAATATTCAAACCCATTTGAATTTCTTCACTCAAACCCATTTGAATTCCCCTGAATTCAAATCCCATTTTCAAAACCATTTGGATTTTCTATTTGAAATCCTATTTTTGAAATTCCATTTCCCATTCTACTTTGAAATTCTATTTTTCAAAGTTTATTTCAAATTTTATTTTGAAATCTCATATTCAAATTTCTACTTGAATTTCTATATTCAATCCCATGTTCACATTCAACACTTGAATTTCTATTTCAAATCTCAATTCAAATTTCATATTTAAATTCCATTCAAATCTCTATTCACATTTCACATTTGAATTCTTCTTTGAAATACTATATTTCAAATTCTATTCAATTCTTCTTGAAATTCTATCTTTCAAATTTTTATTTGAATTTCTTATTCCAATTCCTTTGAATTCAAATTTTATTTTTTTAATTCCTTGAATTCAAATTCCATTTTTCCATTCTAATTTCGTCTATTCAAATTCTATTTGAACTTCAATTTGAATTTCTAATATTCAATCCCCTTTTAAAATTCAAATATTAAACTCCTTTTAAAATGCAAATGTTACACTCAAATTTCATTTGAGTTATATATTTAAAAATTTCATTTCATATCCTATTTTGAAATTCCATTTCAAATTCCCATTTCACGCTTGTATTTCTATTTCTGAATTATCAAATGATAATTCATTTCACTTCATTTATAACTTCGTTATAAAGAACTATTTATAACTTCGTTTAAAAAGAAACTACTTGTTTTATTTCAAACCAAGTTTATACTTTTATTCCCATTTAAAATTCAAATTCTATTTAAAAATAGAATTTCCTTTTTTTTTAATTTCCAATATCCTTTTTACGATATTTTTAAATATCATTACTTAAGCCCAGTGATAAAACACACAAAGCAACCAATTGTTTATTTTTCTAACACATCATATATAACAATATATATGCAACAAATGAACAAACAGATAATATATTTTTGAGGAATCCAGTTGGATTCCTCCAACCTGTTTTCCTGCATCCACAGATGTTAGCACATAAATAATACCCATTCTGCTTCGTGGCAGAATATCGCGGTATAGAAGGTCATCCACTAATCATAGCGTGGGGCGTATATAGGGTAATCATCCGCTATGAAACTGCGGGCATCCGCTAATGAGACTGCGGGAATCCAACCAATCCATCAACCCAATATATATATATATATATAGCCTAGATAACTAATATATATAAAATAAGCAGAAACATTCAAACGAGCAACAACAATTATTTTTAACGAAATAAAAATAATTAAAAATAAAAGGTGAGTGAGATTTACTCACCGTAATTGCAGTTGTCGAATATCCTGTTTATTTCCAAATAACCGGCTATGAACCTTCTCGAATTTATTTGTTTAGCACCTATGATAATTAAATTTTAAATTATCGATCAACTGTTTTAACATTTCAAAATAACTCTTCCTAAATAAATTTCAACTAAACTAATCTATATAAAAAGACCTTAACTAATTAAAAAGTAAGTTCCTAAATTTCATTTTAAACAATTAGTTTATATATTTTATTCCTCCTCCTAACCAATTTCCCTTTATATAAACTACATAAACTATATATAGATTAACTTCACCTTTCATATAAACTAATTTCTTATATAATTTGAATTAGAAAATAACTAAAATAAAATTACCTTAATTCCTGTTTAAAAACCCACTGTGTTCGAACTGTACATCAAAGCCACCACAACATGTTGCTCCTCCATATTCACTTCCCACTACCCAGTCCGAATGCTAGTACCCCCGTCCTCCTCCTTGAACTACAGTGGAAACCCAACCAATACCACCATCGACTCAACACCACAACTGCCACTTGGCGTCACTGCTATATCCACTTCGGTCACCTGGAATCAAGCGCGATCTTGTAGCAGCTTCAGCCATGGACAGTACAGGGTGCGACACTTCTCTGGTTCGAACTCTCCTCAAACTGTCGATTTCCCCAAAAATCAACCATCGCACTGCCCCCTTCTCACCGAACCACCGTGACTGTTGCCACCTCCTCTTCACGCCGTACACCACTATATTGAACTCGACGCCCTCAATTTCCAACCTGGACAACCCTAGCTTTCTCGCAGTCACCAGAGACTTCGATCGACAGTGTTTCTTCGATTGGCTTTGAATTTGATTTCCGGTTTTGATTTCGATTTATATATATATATTTTCCTTTAATTTCGGAGATCGATTTGGATCTCAGAGAAAGAACGAGGGTAGAAGATTGGTTGGGTTTCAGAATGAACGAAAGTTCATAAGGCCAGGCTTATTTATAGAGGGGGATGCAGGAACAAGGCGTACACACCATTAAAATCATGTTTCTTTGATACCGTATGAAGGAGACAAAAGTTTTCAGCTCGAGGAAGGGATTGTCTGTGTTGATTTAGAACTTCAGGGTGGCTCATTTCAGAAGGAGGTCGGCTGATGTAACGTATAAATATATTTTACTTTGGTATATTAGTTGAAAATATCTCGTGGTCCTATAACGCACCATCCTGAATTGTTAACCTAACCCAATGACTGATGTTATTAGATTACAACGTTATTCTGAACACTACAGAACTGATTCTCGAATTAAATTTGACTATATAGGAAAGATAACAATTTAAATTAACGATTAAAATTAAATTTAATTTAAAAATATAAATTGATTTTAAACAATTAAATTCATCGATAATAAATTATTATTATCGTTCCATTACAAACAGAATTTATGTTAATTGACAGTATCGTTTCGATTCAGTTTTAAAATCTGAATTATATCCTATATTGATTATTTAATCGACAAAATTTAATATAAAAATTCTTTTATATTATTAACACAATATTTAAAACGATATTAAATATTTAAAATTAATCGTTCAAAAACCTGGGTCGTTACATTAACCAAAATATACATTTTTGTCATTATGAAGGAAGATTACATTTTTGATCATTAATAAGGATTAAAACCAAAAATACATTTTTGGTTCACAAAGAAGAAAGAGTACACTTTGATCATTAAAAAGGATTAAAGTAAAATTAGTATTTTTGTTTACCTTAAAAGAATGAAGACAAAAATAACATTTTTGTTTACTTTACAAGATTTGACAAAATTATCATATTTTGTACATCAGAATTGAATTTGACAAAATTAACATATTTTGTACATTATAATGAATTTGACAAAATTATCATGTTTTGTGCATCGAAAGGAATTAGACAAAATTTCAACATTTTTGTCACTTTAAAAGAATTAGAACAAAAGAGATATTTTTTCACTTTTAAAAGAATTGAAATGAAAGAGTAGATTTTTATTGTCAATTGTTCACAATAAAAAGAACTGAAATATATGTCTGTGATGTTGAAATGTTTGATGTGTTAAATATATTGCTAGTATATTCAAACTGAGTATTACACTTCCATCTACAAGTCATCCGACTTGTTTATGTGATTGAGTCGATAATTTTTACACATCGCCCAAGTGCACAAATAATTTGTTATTTGATTGTTGGAGGAAACCCCACACGGGTGTTTGGATGATATTTGATCTACACTAGTCCTAATATTTAGTGTAGAATCCACTTTGGTTGTTATTTGGATGTTTGTTAATTATTCATCATGATTTTTGATTTCATGCAGTATATGGTTGTTGATTGAGTCACATTCCAATAAAGAATATTCTAGAAAAAGAATATTTTAGAAAATATCTTAGGAAAAAGAACATTTTAGAAAAAGAATATATTTTAGAAAATATTTTTATTGATATGAACTAGTTATTAACCAGAATAAATCATTAAATTTAGATTTAATGAAGTTTTCCAATTTGTTAATATTTAATTGAAATTTAATGAAATAATTTGGATTTTGGGTTTGTTGTGAATAGTGTCTTAAGTAACACTGTTCTTAAACCCCGTATGAAAAGAATAATCTTTGAATTTAGATTATTAAAGTTTTCAATGATATTTAGTAATTGAAATAAGATGAAATGTGAGTTGGGTTTATTGTGAACTGTATTTTAAGTGACATGTGTTCTTTAACCCAACTGATAATAAAAATATGATTTGGAATTTATAAATCTTTTATTAAGATTTAAATGGGAATTTTCCAAAAGTAAAGTTTTCCAATTTAATATATTAATTTGGAATTGAATGGAATTTGAATTAATAATATCTGAGATAAGCTTCTGTAAAAGAAGACCGATACTACATATGGAATTTAAGAGGGCTTTGCCGTTATTCCATTTATATTATTGGTCGGATACAGAAATTTATAACGATTATATATTGATTTGATTTCTGTAAAGATTCCATATTTCTTGGAAGATGATTTTGGGATTTCTGTGAACTATGTTTTTAAATGACATTAGCTCTTTAACGCAGTTAAAGATAAGATTAATTTCTTAAATTTAAATAATCATTAAAAAATGATTTTGGTATTTAAAACCAAATGGTGTTGTACATAAATCTTTAAAAGAAAGATTTAAGTATAAATTTAAAGAATTTATCTTTGATAAGATAATGCGAATATTTTGTTAGAAGAATATTCTGAATTGGAATGTGGCGTCGGATGTGTTTTATAGTACTTGATTTTTATTTATAAAAATACGCGAGTTATTCGGGAAGACCGGGCTTAACCCATTCTGAATAATTACTACGACGATGAAGAGTCGAAGATGAAGACGGTGGTTGAAGACCGACGATCTTCACATCGAATGGATGTGTTGCTACAGAGACCCTTGATGGGAGTAGCTACCTTGAAGGGGCTTCAGTGGTGGCCGTTCGGACTATGGTTGATTGTTCGGATTTGGTTTTCGCTCAGACCCAGAGCATAAGCTAGTAAATGGATGCGTGTTTGACATTGGATTTCGTTCCATGTGAATTAAATCGATTTCTGTTAATGTATGTCTGTTTGGTGGTGGAGGATTTATTCTCTGCTTAACACCCTGGTATATATTAATAGTGATTGATCACATGGCGTGAATTGTCAATGTGGCACGCCAAGATGCAAATGATCAAGGCTTTTGTTGAAAAACAGGGCCTTGTGGGATGATCAAAGTATAGCCTATTACGGCATAGCTTTGTGTATATCGTGACTTCGCGAGCCTCACATCCCGGTATGAATCAAAAATGGGATAAGGACCGTAGGGAGTGCACACGTTTCTTTATAGCTAGTGGTAGTGTCAGTGCTTTAACTGGATGGCATTTTACTTATGTGGATGATGGATTTTGAGGCGACTCGGATTTTTTATAGGTCGTTAGTGGTCATACTATAGGTTCAAAGGAACCGGGAAACGTGTGTTCAGGCATAACCAATCCACTGCCGATAGGCGGGGACCGGCCCTACCGCTCCAAGGGTTCACGGCGGGGGATCTTGAGGCATTTTCTAGAGTGTCTCGAATCAGGGAGGAGCTTGCCCCTAGTCTCGACTCATGATGGAAATCCAATTTCCAATACGACCTTGCGGTTTTGATTGTAGAACTAGTATGGCGACATAGTAGGATGGGGTAATATTAAATCCGTTTTATCGTATCAATCATCTTTTGACCATTATAAGGTAAAACCCTTTCCTCCGGTTTGCGTTTCATTGTGTGATGGGACTTGGGGTTTCATTTTTCTAAAAAGCATTGCGTTGTTTAGCGATTTACTTTATCTTATGCACTGGCAATCCAATGGAGTAAGCCTGTTCCGCGTTAGCGGCGTGGTCCTGTGATTGGCCTTATTATTATCATTATATGGGTTAAGTTAAGATTTCTCATACCAGTCCCATGACTGACCTGTAGTTTGTTTCACTGGCAAACTCGGGTGCCCATATTTTCTACACGGGCAGTCGAGTAGCTTTTTGCAGATATATGTACAGGATCCTGGTTTACAACTGAAGCGGTATTCGAAAAGCTCTGTATCCGTATATTCCTTTCAGTTGTATATTTGTAATATTTTTCCACTGCTATTTAAATGTAATTCAAAACTCTGATATTAATGTAGTTCTATTATGTAATAAGTATTCATACTCTGTTATATTCTTGTACTCTGATGTAATTGTTGTTATCATCAATGAAATGTTCTTCAGTTGTGTTCTGATGTGTATTGTTCTCAAAGCAATCCAGTCTTTCCTTTACGGGGAAGCTTGGGTCATCACAGGGGTTTTTGGAATGATATTTATAATATTTGTTTATAGAGATTAAGTTAAACTATTTTTGTTAATTTTATAAAATGATATTAAAGTAAAATTGGAATTGAAACATGTAACATTTGCTTAAAAATGTTAAGTTGAACTATTTTGGTTAATAAACGTAAGATTTTATTCAAGATTTTTGTATACGATTTTAAACATTGAATAATAATTATCGTGAATGAACTATAATATTTATAAAGGGATATTTAGAGAAATTGGAACTTCTGTTGTACGTTGGTTGAGTTGTGTAATTTTCGAGGTGTTAATCTGATGTTGGTTTTGGTCTTTGGAGTTGATACTGAGAGATTTATTCACTTACCAATTTACGATGGGAAGTTGATGAAGTAGAAGTGTAATGATAACTGATTTTTCTTATATTGAATAAGAAAAAGGAAGGCTTTTGGAATATGATAAGAATTAGAAGTTCTTAATATTTAATTAACGACTGGTCAATTAAAGAGGCTAAATCGTGTTGGGTACTGAATCAGTGAATTCATTTTCTTTTTACGGATGAATGGTTGTTTATTTGATAGTTAAATAATCGATTATCAATCCTGGCCTATAAGATTGTTGGTACGGAAAGGCCGGATCAAACTTATATTTGAATACCATTCCGAACCAGCAAATATGAAATTATCGAAGATGTTGAAGATGGAGCAATTGTAGACTGTGGATCTTCATAAGCGGAAGGGCTACTTGATAAATTTTCTCTGCATTGCAACCAGATATGTTTTGATGGTAATTCGGTCGTGATTGAAATCTATGGATTGCAAGGACTACTCGATACTGATATATAGGGTGATTCCTAGGATGTGGTAGGAGAGTGCCTTCGGTTTATCCAATCCTAGGACAACTTGTATGGATGAGTGTATGACAGATTATTTTCAAAGGATCGTTTACATTGATTTCTACAAACTTACTTCTGTTGGTGCAGACGAATTCGTTCTTGGTGCTTAGACACCCAGGGTATTTTTGTGAACATCAATTAGTGATTTGATGGATAGACGATGTGTCATTCAAACTGAATGGTGGTCAGATGTTCTAAAAGATAATTATAACCTCATGCTCACAAACGGGAAATGACAAAAATCGGGAAAGCAACATGGCTAAGTCAGTCGCTCCCAATTATGGTGTATTGTCACCATCTAGAGAAATTCCATTATCGTTTTTCTTTTCTCTTTTGGTATCTCCTCGGAACGGTTATGTTGGATCCAACCGGAAGGTGAAAATATATTCGGAACATTCAAACAAAATGAGTGGTCAGTCATGTATGGCCGAGTTGCAAGATGTTTTTGTTGAACTCCATTATATCCCCTCTAGAGTACACTAATCGGAAGGTGGTTCGATACCTTTGCATAGTCGGAATCCAATCTCTAATAAGTGCCTACGGTTTCTGATTATATACTATACATATAGAGCGTGAGATGTAAGTGTTCTGCTAAATTGTTATTTATTTATATTTAGACATTATTATAATATCAGAAATGTTTTGGGTTATCGTAAGGTAAAAATCGTCTGTATTTATGTATGGATTTTGTTCTTACGATTATCCTTATCTTTCAAAAACAATTTCGACTTTAAAATCAAGTTGTATGATCCCTTAAACTTAGTGAGTTTTTTTCTCATGCTGGATCACCAGACCGATTCTGATGTTCGCAATGCTTGGGTCATACCGAGTTTTACAAGCTCAGATTATCGGATGCTGTGAAGAGACGAGCTAGAAGAGTCCCGACGTATGATATCTAGTATTTGTTCTGCTGGGTATTGTATATAAGGATAGGTTATTATAACTATCCATATTTATTGATTCACCCTAATGTTGTAAGTATATTTCTTACCCGTGAATAAAGATTTATTATTATATTATATTTTGTTCTGCTGCGATTTGATACTCTATTCCTGTGTTGGTTCTTCTCCTTATTTCTTCTATTCTAATACTTCTTTTTTTCGTACCTCTTCCTCTAATTTCTTTCTATTAGCTTTCTATGTTTTTGATACTTGAATTTGGACACGGGATGTATTATTGTCGAAATTCGAGCATCGAATTTTCCCGAGACGTTACATGTAGTGTATAGCTGTAACAACTCGGAATTTTGACAAACTAGTTTTTTAATTAGAATCTCGAAAATGGGAATATCTGTAAACGATGGAATTTGACCATGAAACTTTAACTAATGCATTCGTCTCGGAATTCTGGTCAACTTTCTTGTTTAGAGTTTCTCGAACGGAGTTCGTATGAAAAAGTTACGGATGAAATACGAAAAATGGATGGAAATAAATAAATAGAATAATAAATAAATATCTTCCCGTCTTTGACCAACCCTCACTGGCATTTCAGCTAGGGGAAGTCGACCGCCCCAAGGGGGTGTCGACCGCCCCTAGGGGGGTGTCGACCGCTTCGGGCCATTAATGCCCAGTGATGGCTAGGTTTTGAGGGGTAATTTTGTTATATTATATACTACAAATGGACAGATGTTCATTTAAATAAATCTAATGGTTCATAGCCAATTCCACTTGTACAAATAAAGGGGTAAGTCTCACTCTTTTCCACACAAATTTGTAGGTAGCAACGAAGCTTTGCCATTTCCCTTTATTTTCCAATCAAATTTCTTAATTAAAAATATATTCATATACAATCAATCAAATACAAATCATACAGAATTGAAAGGGAATATCAGTTCCAATGGAAAAAAGTTTGAATTGACATCTAAAGTAGTTCTACATCAGATTCTCTCCTCTCTTCCTATTTTCTTGCATATCTACTAATATGAAAGTATATCATTTTCAGATAAATTGTGGATTTATAAGAATTTTTTATGTAGGCCTAAAAGATTATTCAAACTTTTGATTTGGATGCTTTTAGGTGAGTAGGAAATTTACATAGAAAGTTATAATAGCCTATTTATCTCATTTGAATTAGATTCCAAAATATATGCCTACTATATCAGATCTATTCAAAATATTGTTGAATTTGAATTGGCATCTATCAGATCTGTTAATAAATATTGTCAAAACTTGGAAATTGTGAATTATGTTTAGGAATAATATAAATCATAGGTTTACTTAAATTGTTTATACATATTTCCTACATTTATATTGGAAATTATATTGTGGTTGTTGTAAAAAGCTGATGACTTGGAAATAAGTCCTAATAACATTGTTTAGATGTAGTTTTTATTCCAAATCTCTAGTTTCAGTGTTAAATAACAAATTGTGTAATTTTGATTAATAAGATACGATGTTGAATTACATGATTTTAATTTAAAATACACATGCATATTTGTGTTCAATGTTGTTGAGGTTTTGGTTTAGTTATTGTAAATATGTCGTTTTCCTCTTTTTGAACAAAAGATATTATTTTGATTTCACAAGAGATATGACAAAAAGATTTAAAAAGGGAAAAGTTGTGCAAATGTACGTATAAGTTTGTGCATAATTTTCATCAACTATTCCAAAATATACATTAACATATATTTCTTATGATTTGAAAATATGTCAATTCCGATAATCAGGCATAATTTACAATAACTATAGCTAATAATCTTATTGTAAGATTTGGATCCTTACGAAAAGATTGAATGAAAAAAGGAATATTTGGATATTGATTAAACCAAATTACTTAATTTAACAATAAATAATAATAAAGGAAGAAATTTGATGAAACACAAAAAATATATTAGAAGTGTTCATGGAAGTTAATTTAAAAATGAGTTTTTTGAGATTTTTTGTGACTAAAAAGAAATTGGACACAATTTACCATTTCCACGAATACCACAACATAATGGTGTTGCGGAAATAAAAAATTGAGCTTACAAGAATGTGCAAGAACTTACTAAATAGTAGTAATTTACCAAACCATTTTTGGGTGAAGTCCATTGCCATTGATTTTTATGTTTTAAATCATGTTTCCTTATGATTTATGACTAACAACAAATGTTACGAAATATTTTTGGAAAAAGCCCAAAGTATAATATTTTCATATTTTTGGTTTTAAGTGCTTTATCTTAAATTTAAAAATAAACTTGGAAAATTTAACCTTAAACACAATGAATCAATTTTCATTGGATTTTTAGATTGACGTATAGCTTGTAAACTTTTTAATAAATAAACAAATATGATTGAAGAAAGCCTTTATGTTTCATTTGATGAAAATTACAATATCAACAAATCCATATATGATGATGAAGATTTCATTGATAATAATAATTCTCAAACAAATATTAACATCAATAATTAAAGAAACTCAAATAATTTAGTGGAAAACTGTAATCCAATTAGATTCTCTCTGAGACTTTTGAAAGATCATCCTATAAATACTATTATTGGTGATTCAAACACTAGATTTTGAGAAAGAAGAGAAGTTGTTACTCAAATGAGTCATGTAGCTTTTATTTCCTCAGTTGAACCAAAGGATTATAAAGAAGATTCAAATGATGATTTTTTTTAGATATGCCAGAATAATTAAATCAATTTGAATTCAATGATGTTTGGGAGCTAGTACTTGGATCCAGTGATCAATTTTTTATAGTAACTAAATGAGATTTCAAAAAAAAACATGATGAAGATGGAAATATTGTTCGTAATAAAGCCAGAATTTTTGTTCAAGGATGTTACCAAGAAAAAGTAGGTTATGAAGAAACTTTTGCAACTAGTTGAACTTTTAGAAGCTACTAGAATTATGTTATCTTTTGCATGTCTTCACAATTTCAAATTATGTGACACCCTACGCCCGTTAATGTCACTCGTTATTAGAATGCATTAAGTTTCGTGAAGCTTTATAGGTAAACAGAAACATTACAAGATAGATATAGAATAACTGCGGAATTTAAAACTTTATTAGATAGAAAACATCATGGTCCAAAACATAGTTACATCATAAGTCTGAAATACAGAAAATCCATTACATCAACTTAAAATTTCTGTCTTGTACTAAAAAAACATTATAGCATAGTAATAAAAGAAGCATAGTTCCCCAAAAATATAGTCATATCAGAGAAGACAGAAAATCAAAGCCGTAATTTAAGCAGCTCCGAGCAAAATGAAAGAGAGAATCCAAATCAGGCATGAGTATTCCTACCCTGAGAACCTGGGAGTTGTTAAGGAAGAGAGAGAAAAGGAAATAAAATGGAACAGACGTAAAGTTTGGCGAGTCCAGTTACTTTTACCATATAAATTAGTAAAAGAATCATGACAGACATATAAACTAGATGAGAGAGATAACAGTATCATAAGACATGTATAACAGACTGAGTAGGATAAACATAATAAACATGATAGAATATATTGCGCTTCTTAAGTACTTTTCACTGCACCAATACTAGCATAACAAGAACAAGATGATCCCAAATAGAACAAGATGGTAGATTTATGTGTACTTCTAGTGACAGGTTTTACCCCAACAAGAATAACATGTAGCCCAACAGGAATGATAGGTGTTACCCCAACAATAATAAAAAGATCCCAACAAGCAAGACTAGATGTACCCTAATTACTACCCCAATCGATTGGCTCCCTATCTAGTAGATACACGTGCCGGCCCAACAGTAGGATGTATCATTTCCTAAAGTGGAAACCCCATTATTTTTAAGATGCACAACTATATCTACTGATGTCACAGCGTCCTATTTTCCCTAGCAAGCGAATCCATGCACGCACATGACTCCGATAGAACGCTTCGTTAACACCCTCACTCAAGTGACCCCTTATAATCAGCTAAGTAAGTGTGTCCCGATCCCGACCTAGTTCGAAGTACACATTTGATACCAAGATGGGTTACTGACTAAAATAGATCCCACACAACTGATGATACAAGCTTCCCTCCTAGGCTTGCATCCCCACCACTAGGATTTTAATAGGTTATGCCTAACAGTTTAACAAGGTTGCATAACCCCCACATGTAAAACAAGTTAAGTTTGTCGGGTATACATATATATATATATACATACATGTGTGTATGTGTGTGTGTGAGTGTGTGTGTGTATATATATATATATATATATATATATATATATAACCCGCCCCCACATATTTAACAAGATTAACTTAACCCCCATTGATTCAAGCAAGTTTACTTAACCCCTAATCAATTTAACAGGTTCATGTAACCCCACATAGTTTTAAACACGTTAAGTATTACAGGTTAACACGTTATCCATTTATGGCTTATTAATGGACTAGACCTCTTACATTAAGTCTACTACTTGTGGATGCTGGATATTCCGGGCAATTCCAAGCAGACTTCTACCATAAGTCGGAATTAACCTTGTGTCTTGGTACCGTTACGTGTATATTTATGCGCTCAACCCCTCACATTAGATTAACCACTTGTGGAAGTTGGATTTGCTGGGCGGTTCCGGGAAGACTTCTACCACAAGTGTAATCTAACCTTTTTTTAAGTGCGGTTACAGTTTCTAGTTACTGTAAATCTAGGCATGTTCATTATTAACCAATTTTATATTTATCCAAGATTATGCCTCAAATCCCAATTTGATTCACAATACAAGTTATTCCCTAAATTAAAGTTTTAGATCAAGGTATAAATTATGCCCAAATCCTAATCATGTTTTAATATAAGTTATGCCCCAAATTAACATTCCCCACTATTCCCAATTTCGTGCGCTTACATATTTCAGCGATAGGCTATGCTCGAAGGTAGCTTGGCTATAAAAATAAAAAGGGAAAGAGGGAGAGAAAAGAACAAGAATAGGCATAATAACAAGACATGTATATGATGACAGATATAAGCATACAAATAGGATAGGCATATGGTGACATGATTAGGCGTACTAACAGAATGTGCATAATAAAGATAGGCATGTAAGAACTAAACAGAGGATCAGGTGTAAAAGTAATGGAAGATCTGTTTAGTTATGATTCAGGTTACTAATAGACACAGGTTTAGATCCAACTTATAAACATGTCAAGATTATTATTAATTGTTTATATCTAAAAATAACATGAACTCACTGTGACTGGATCTAAAGAACAGGGAATTGACTGTTAGTGTTGTTGTAGAGATTCTTGAAAATGTATAACTCGTTATTGCAAAAGAATAGACTATTTTAATTTGAGTTGGTGCAGCATCTCGTTGTCTCCGTTGTTTTTGGTGAATAAAACAATGAGAATGAGGTCATATTTATGGCCTAAGTTCAATGAATCTGGTTCGGAAATGTGTCCAGGTGCAGGGGGGTTAATCTGCCAAGATCTTGGTGGGGTTGACCCCGAGGTCGACACCCACGTTATGGAGTCGACCCATGGGTCGACACCCATGGAGTAGTGATCGACCCCCAACAGGCCGATTTCCCCCCTCCTTTCCCGCTCTGTGATTTCGAATTTTGGATTTGTTTTATTTATATATAAATGGCTAATATGTATATAAACTTCAAACCTTAATATCTTCTTCATAACACGTCCGTTTTACGCAAACTCGGAGTCTATCTTAAGAAAAAAAATCTGAGATAAACGCAATGGCGCAATCCAATTTACCTAATTCCCAATATTTAATTAATTATTCTTTTGTCTATCATTATAGCTTTATTTAAAATTATGGTGTGCTACATTTTCCCCTACTTAAGGATTTCATCCCTGAAATCTCTAAGCTAAGAAGAATGTATATCCTAACATCCATCTACTCATCCACTAATCACATGCTTCCATTGTCCTTAAAGATTTCTAATGCTTATATGTACGTATGCAAAGGCGTGTGTATATGTTCCTATGCAAATGCAAAAGATCAGGCGATCTACTGATTCAGTCGACCTCCTTAATGCAATGTATTTTAGTGCCATGAATCCAACATCTATGCAAATAATCCTACTATAACATGTAAGTTCTATATGTGTGCACAATCATTCATCCAAATGCAATATCCACATGATGATACACCCACTTTCATCCACTAAAAGAAAAAAATATGCACATGCATCCATATGTAGTATGAGAGCGATTAAGCCAATCTAGTGACTAATGTGTGTGTATATGCATCCACAAGTAACCACTAGAAAACACTTGCATCCACTTGCATCCATCAAACATAACATGCTTCAAACACATGTTTACATCCATGGGTTACCTACCTAAAGGTTGAAGATTCGATCGATAAGATATACTTAAATGATAGAAACAAATATGAATAAAAGCTTTGAAAAAAGAAGTTAAGAACATACCCTTGAAAAGGAAAGGGTACGAAGCGCGAATCCTATCTTCAGTCTCCCAAGTTGCATTCTCGGGGTCTTCTCCCCATTGAACTTTCATCAACTTGACCTCTCGGTTGCGTAGCTTCTTAACCTCTGATCCAAGAATACGGTTAGGGACTCATCTAACTATCGCCTCCCGTTCCACCTCTACTTCCTCAATTATACTCGGCTCAACTACTTCTGCGGTACCATGCAAGCACTTCGGTAAATGAGAAACGTGGAAAACATCATGAACACCGGACAACCTCTTTGGTAGCTTTACTCTATTGGCCATTTAGCCAATCCTTTCTGTTATAGGAAATGGCCTTACAAATCTTGGTGCTAATTTCCCTACAGATCCAAAATGAACCATATTATTAAAAGGTGGTACCTTGATGAAAACCATGTCTCCTACTTCAAACTCAATATCGGTCCTTCTCTTATCTGCGTAGGACTTCTGCCTGTCCTGAGCTGTCTTCATGCACCTTCAAATAAGATCAATCTTTTCTAAAGTTTCTCTAATCATCTCTGGTCCAAGTAGAAGCCTTTCTGCAGACTCCCACCAACAAGTTGGTGATCTACAGGGTCGTCCATACAATGCCTCGAAGGGTTCCATGCCAATACTAGTTTGATAACTGTTGTTGTAGGCGAACTCTACTAAAGGAAGATGCTCTTCCCAAGTCCCTCCGAAGTCTAGGATACATAGTCTTAAAACATCCTCAAGAACTCTATTCACCCTCTCCGTCTGTCCATCGGTCTGAGGGTGATAAGCGGTGCTCAAAGACAACTGTGTACCTAATGCCTCTTGTAAGCTCCTACAAAATTCACTGGTGAAAATGGGGTCATGATCACTCACAATATTGGAAGGTATTCCATGTAGACAGACTATCTCACGAAGATAAACTGATGCTTACCATGCTGTCATCCTCTTACTCTTAAAAGGAATGAAATGAGCACTCTTAGTAAGCCTGTCAACTATAACCTAAATACTGGTGTTGCCTTTCCTCGATCTAGGTAAACCATCAATGAAATCCACAGAGATGCTCTCCCACTTCCACTGTGGGACTTCCAAAGGATGAAGTAAACCTCCGGGCTTCCTTTTCTCAGCCTTGACTTGCTGGAAGATCAAACATCGAGAAACAAACTCCGCTACATCTTTCTTCATCACTGGCCAAAAGAAAACCCACTTTATATTTCTGTACATCTTATCACCGCCGGGATGGATAGTCATCCTAGAATGATGGGCTTCCTCAAGGACTGTCTTCAACAAAGCCCAACTCGTGGAACACATAACCTTCCATCTCATCGCAACCATCCCCTATCATTCGTGGAATATCTACTGAGGTGACTGGAAGTCTCCCATTTACTGAACATATCCAAGATACCCGCTATCTGTAGGTCCTCTAGTTGCGACGTTCATATCTGATCTAATAGAGTAGGTCGCACATCTAATGATGCTAATAACCGAGGTGTGAAATTGGTGGAGGGTCTAAAATCAAAAGTTTACATAAATTCCAAGCACTGCCTCTCTACAAACAGAGGACTCGAGGTCAACCTCTTCCTACTCATAGCGTCCGCAACCACATTACCCTTGCCAGGGGTATAAGCTATCTCAAAGTCATAGGATGCTAAGAACCCCATCCATCTTTGTTGCCTCAACTTGAGAACCTTCTGCGAGAACAAGTACTTCGGAGATTTATGATCGGTGTACAACTCAAAATTCTCTCCAAGTAGATAATAGCGCAAAGTTTTAAGCGCGAATACTATAGCAGCTAACTCTAAGTCATGGGAAGGGTAGCTCTTCTCATGAACTCTTAACTATCGACCTCCATAACATACTACCCTTCCCTCTTGCATCGGAACCGCACCAAGCCCTGCACCACATGCATCAGTGTATACTGTAAACACCTTGTTCTCATCAAGCTAAGTCAAGACTGGGGCTGTTGTCAGAGCCCTCCTCAATCGCTAGAAAGCATCCTCATAGTCTATACCCTAAGAAAATGTTAGATTCTTCTTCGTCAGTCTGGTGAGTGGGGCTAATATCTTTGCGAAGTCCTTAATGAACTTCCTATAATTGCCTGCTAAACCAAGAAAACTCCTCACCTCCGTTGCATTCTTTGGAATCTGCCAATCTTGAACTGCAATTATTTTTGCGGGGCCTACTGCTATCCCATCATTAGAGACCACATGCCCTTGGAATCTCACCTCTTTTCTCCAAAAACGACATTTGGAGAATTTCGCCTTAAGCTGGTGCGTACGGAGAGTTTTCAAAACCTCCCTTAAATGTCGGGCATGCTCGTCCTCACTATTCGAGAAAATCAAGATGTCATCAACAATGACCATAACAAACTTATTTAGGAACTCCTGAAAAAAGCTACTCATTAGATCCACAAAATAGGCGGGTGCATTCGTCAACCCAAAAGGCATGACGAGCCACTCGAAGAAACCATATGGAGTTCTAAAAGCAGTCTTGTCCGTACTGTAATGACCCGCATTTGCATAGGTATTATAATTAATTTATTTAATTATATAAATAGTGATATAGTGAATTTAATGGTCATGGAATTAAATAATGTTGAATATTTAATTAAAATAATAAATTAAATAATATATTTAATTCTGAAATAATCAGAATTGGCTGAAATGGCGATATGGTGTGAACTGGGTCTTCTATGATATTTAATTCAGTTTAGAATTGAATTAGAAATAACGAATATATTATTTGAACGACAGTTTGAACGTATAATTATATTATAATTATAATCGAGCTTGAAATGGCGCTGCAGTTCGTAAATTGGCGATTCGAAATTCAACTGAATGTACATGATTCTATTTAAGTTGGATTTCTGTGAAACAAGAAATGTGTGGAGCTGGTGGAGTATATCTTTCTAGTGGAAGAGAAAAATTGGGATTTCATCGTGTAGATTTTTATTTACATCCAAATCAAATTTCAGAAAAGTCGTTGTGGAATTCCTTTATAAATTGCAATGCTTTATTTACGTTATAAAAGGGTTTTCAAAATATTTGAATATCGGGTTTGAATTTAGACAAGGTTCTTTTGAGACGTAGTAATAATTCAATTTTTAGAATTTTATTGTAATTTTTAATTAAATAAATAAGCAACTTTTTATATGGAGTATTCTTCACCCTGTAATCAACATTTCGGGGTTTCACAGAATAAGTTAATGGACCTATATTATTATATTTTTGGGATCGTGGGACATTGCTCGTCTCACCGGTGTTTTTATTTCTATTCGCAATAGCTCATATATAAATAGAATATTAAATAAGGTATTAACTCGTCACAATGGAAATAAGATGTGCTCACTTCACCTCCATGTAAAACATACAAGGCATTAAAGAAGGCCACGCCTCATTTTCTTTTCAGCCGCAGGTTCTTGAGAAAACGTGGAGTAATCAAAGCCAAGAAAAAACTAAATACTATAAATAACCCCCTTTAAAACGTTAAGACCTAAATTCTGTTCTCTGTAAACCCAAAGGAAAAGCAATGGCTCCTCTTTAAAATTCACCTAATTAAAACTCAATGTATACTATGCTAAATCAAGTGATTTTGGGTTTGTTGAGCTCGTATGGTCGAGAGCATCAATATGGTAGGCACAGAATTTTGTGCGATGGTTTCATGGGGGGTTCAACTTTTGTAACAGCGGGCTAGGGCACGGATTCCAGCGAGGTTGGAGAAGTCGAGTGTCAAACTGAGTCTGATGGGTGATGGCCTGGGGAGATATGCACAAGGATGACCAGGTGGAGTATTGTGTACTGTTTGGATTGTTGCGGTGTGTGATGGTTGAAGGGGAGGACGTAGATGACAGTATGGGTTGAGGAGTGGAGCAGTTTGCAAATATTAAGGTGCAGGCGTTTTTCTATAGAAGGAAAAATTATAAAAATAAGAAAATAAAAGAAACAGCATGGGACGTCAGAAGTATATGTGGAGAGGGGGAGAGGGATGGTGCGGAGAGGAAGGAGGGACGTGTGAACAAGAAAATGGTGATGGCTTAGTTGAATTATTTGGTGAAGTAATTTATAGACGTAAGGGAGTACGAGGGAGCATCAAGTTTTCAAAATGGCGGAGCAGTTTTTTTGTGTCCTGGAGTTTATGTTTCAGGGAAGAGAAGAGGGGTACCGCGGGTATGGTTCTCTGGAGGGAAGATGGGTCAAGCAACGTAAGAAAAGCACAATGGATTTATTTAAATTCAAGTTTAGTTAAATATAACTTATATACATAATATGTATTTAACCTGAAATTTGCCATAACTTGTTCATATGTTGACGGAATTCAATGAAACAAGATCCGTCGGGATCGTATGGACAGGAGCAACACAATGGAACTGACGGGGAGTGAATCGAAGCTCGTTACAATTTATGGTGAAATAAATTGTCCGTCAAAATCAAGCGATGGTTATCGTTACTAACGATGATCGTCCAATGTGAGTAAATCTCACTAACTCTGAACAGTTTATAATTTCATGTTGTATTTTTAGAACTGTTAAATATTGGCTAATTGACTGTGTGTTGACTATTTGATCGAACTGCTAGTCAGTTCGTTGAATTTCTATATTGATTCGGTTTAATAGAATATATCATATGGAACAGAAAGTGATGTTGATTTTATTGTGTAACACCAGTGGATGCAGGGAAACAGGCTGAGTTCCTCAACATTTATTTTACTGTTTTTCATATATTGTGATATATAATCCGTTGTCAACTATATGTGTTTGGACGATATTGATCATCGTGATTTGATATGTTGAATACCATAACATACCGAAATGTTGATAAAGGGGAATTTGTCAAAGTGATATTTGAAAATAAAATATTTATAAATGGAATATTTATAAATAAGAAATATTTATAAATGGAATATTTATAAATAAGAAATATTTATAAATTGGAATATTTATAAATAGGAGATATTTAGAAAAAGGGAAAACGTTATAAAAAGGAAATTGTTATAAGAAGGAAATCATTTTAAAGTGGTGAACCGTTACTAAAAGTAAATCTTTAAAATGAATAAACATTGTTAAAAGGGAAATCTTTATAAAGCGAATAAAGGAGTTAAATCGAATATGGTATTCGAAAGGAGTTAAATCGAATATGGTATTCGAAAGATTAGTAAATTGAATTAGTTATCCGAAAGGGGTTAGTCGAGTGGAGTTAGTTGAATAGGGTTAATCGAGTATTTGTTATTCGAATACGAGTTAACCAGTTAGAGTTAATCAATTAGAGTTAACTAGTTAGAGTTAATCAGTTAGAGTAAATCGAACTAGAGTTATTCAAATGGAGTTATCGAATATTAGTGATTCGAGTAAAGTAAAAGGAGTTATCGAATATAGGTTATTCGAATAGAATTAAAGGGGTAAATCGAATATGGTTTATTCGAGTAGAGTTAAAGGGGTTATCGAATATAGCTTATTTGAAAGGAGTCAAGTGAAAAAAGTTAATCGATTAGAGTAAATCAAACAGAATATATCGATAGAGTTAAATCGAATAGGAGTAAATAAATTAGTTGTCGTTATATTATTCGAGTTAGGAAATAAAAGTCATATTAAAGATAATGTATTTTGGATGCAGGAGATTATAACACCATTGTTATAATCACGTAAACTTGCAAAAGAAGGGGGTTCATAAATAGAATCTGAGGGTTCATAGGAAGTTTATTAAAGAATTAAAAGGTGAACTTTGTCTATTTAAAGGTTAGAAACGTTGTTCAGTTAAGGTCTGAGACGTAGTATTACCCCAACTTGATTGACTTCATTTTTAACTAAGGAATGGTTAAGGTTCGATAGTGAAGGTGGGTTAAAGGAATTTAGTTAATAAGAGTAATGGTTTGAGTTGGCATCGCGATGGTTAGTTTAAACATCTCTCTAAGTCCAATGAAGGAGTTTTGGAAATGTTTTCCAACTAAGAACCAGAAATGTTTTCTGATATAGAAAACAAGAAATGGAAATGTTTTCCAATAGCAATAACATATATTTTCTAAATTTGTAAAATAAGAAATGTTGAATATAGGGAAACAGGAGATAAGTAAATTTACGAAATTAAGAGATAAATGTTGAATGATGATTGATCGATATAATTTCCTCCTGGAAATAATGTCGTTGTTTGCACTCCTGTTTTTCTTTGATGGTTAAATCACAGACTATCGAAGTTTTGACCATTTGAACGTTGTTAATATGGAGAGACCGGTTGGATTATTATCCAAAGACCCACTCTGTGTTGGCATAAGCGTTGCGAATCATATATGCCAAAGATGATTGAAGACAGAGTAAAGTGCAAGGGCTATTGTATAAGTCTTAGATAACAGTTCCTAAGATGGATGTACTGAATAGTGCCTTCGGTTCATCCTATTCCTGGATGACTTGTATGGATGAATGTCTGATAGAGTATTTCCAGAAAGATCACATACATTGATTTCTTCAACCGTACCAAGAGTGGTAGCGGAGAAGGAAACTTCTTTTAGCTGACACATAATGTATGGTTGTAGACGTCAATCGGTGATTTGATGGATTTGACGATGTGACATTCGAAGTGAATCTGGTGTGATGATAAAGTGTAGCTTCTAGCCTCACATCCGGTAAATGACAGAAATCGGGCAGGCAACATGGCTAAGTCGGTCGCTTCGAAGTAGGGTGTATAATTACCTGATCTAGAGTTTCATTTACTTCTAAAAATCTATTGTTGATGCAGTCCCATTCGGGAAACGGTTGCTGATCCCAACCGTTGGTGATATACATTCGATACACTCAAACGAAATGAGTGGTCGGTCGTGTGTGGCCGGGTTGCAAGATGTTCTTGTTGAACCCAGTGTATTCCTTTCTAGAGGTACACTAGCGAAAGGTGGTTCCATACCTTGTCATAGTTGGAAATCCATTACCTAATACATGCTTGCGGTTTTGATTGTATATTATATATGTAGAACGTGAGATGAAAGCGTTTCTGCTAGATGATTATTATATTGTGGTTGATAGACATTATTATAATATCAAAAGGTTTTTGATATAAAGATATTTTGGATTCTCATAAGGGAAAAATCCGTTCCGTTATACGGTGTGGTCTTATGAGATATCGTTTACTTGCTCAAACTGTTTTAAACTGTTTTACTCATACCTGTCCCATGACTGACCCGGAGTTTATTTTGTTTTGTTTCCCCTAAACTCTTAGGTGCCCAATTTTGTACGGGCAGTCAAGTAGTAGGGATTTATATATATACCTAAATAGCTGGAGCAGGAGGCTTCAGGATCATATAGAGCTATAGTTTATTTCCGCTGTGTTGTAAGTGTTGTACTCTGATAATGATATGTATATTCAAATATAGATTTATATTTCAAAGATATGTTATCTATTATATGTTATTCGTTCCGCTGTGAGGTTCGTGTTACTCTGATGTTGTGTTGTTCTTCTTCTTCTATTCTAAGTTTCTATCTTATCTATCCTCACCCTCTGTTTTCTTTCTATTAATTTCCTGATTTCCAGTACAATTTGGGTTGGACGTGTGTTATTTAGTCAGCTCAAATTGGACCGGATTTTTGGGTCGTTACAGTTGGTATCAGAGCTTAAGTTAAGTGAATTACCTTGGCTCTGTGGCGTGACTCAATAGAGATAGGGTTAGTAATACCCTAGATTGAGTTTGAGTGTATATATATATATGAGTGAACGTATTTGTAGATGATATAAAAATTTGTTTTATATTGTGTGGATTTATTGGTTGAGTTGTTTATGGGTTCTGGTCGATCGGTTTGATCCACTGTATCGGTAGGAGTTTATAAACACTCGAATACGATGGGTCGACACGATATGTTTTAAAAAGATGGTAAATTAAAATAAGTGTACCCAAGGTATATCTTGATATAGAGAAGATATATATATATATATATCAAAATTATAATATAGTGGATATATTGGTTGTTATTATAATCGAGTAAGATTATAAATTAAATGGTTATGTAAATAACCAATCAGAATTCATATAAGTGAAATACGTGAAATCAGATGAGTTGAATCTGAAATTTTAAACCAGAAATTAAGTTAAAACTCTGGAGAATCGGATAAGTGTTTGTAAATGAATTTGGATTAAAAATATGGAAAATTTAAGATCTTGGGAGATTTTAAATTGTTTTACGAGCAGTGTGAATTATATTTTCAATTGAATTTCAAAGTGGAAATGTTTATAAATGGTTTTATAGTATTGAACTCACTTCGATCGCTGGAAAATAGATTCCGATGATGACAGCTTTATCATCAATATTCATTTTCGAGTTGTAAGTGACGAATTACTACCAGAGATACTGTTTTGAATTTGTTTTGGGAAAGACAAGTTGTGTTGAATTTCAAAATGGGATTTATAATATAGAATTTGATATATAGAATTTGAATATATAGAATTTGAATATAGAAATTCAAATGGGATTTATTATATAGAATTCGATATATGGAATTTGAATAATAGAATTTGATATATAGAATTTGAATAATAGAAGTGATATAAAATTTGAATAGAAATTGAATAGAATTAACTTAGTCGAAGAGGACTTAGTTAATCGAGTTTTGAATTTGAAGTTGAACTTTGAAAGGTGAATTGGATTTGTAAATGGATATTCGAAATCGAATATAGAACTTAAATTTGAAATTTGGATTCAAATTAGTTAATAAGCAAGTTAAAATATATTTGAACATGTCATGTTCAAATATAAAAGTGAAATAGACTAAAGAGTTAATTAACAAATTAATTAACGAATTGAGTTAAAATGATCAGGTATGGTTAAAATAGATTGGCAGGTATAAATATACATGAGATAGGTATGGATAAGGTATGAAGGTATATAAATAGAATGCTGGACGAAAAGGTATGTATTTAATTCATATATGAGATTTTATGCGCTGTATCGGCTAGCCGCTTGGCTTTTTCTTTTCCTTTTGGATTGGTGAGGGCCACGGGAGGCTATTTGAAATATCCCGATGCTCCTGGTACAAAGGAGGTTATGGCGAATTTTTCCGGGAATTTAAGGAGTTAGAATATTTTTAAGATAATTTGATAGTTAGAAATCAACGTATCGATATACATATAGAAGTCGATAAGGAAACGAACTTAGAAATAGAATAGTAAAATAAAAAAGGAAGACTAAGAATAAAATCTAGTAAGAATAGAAAGAGGAAGCGTATACGTGTTTAAAAGTGAATAAGAGTTAGTTGAATATAGTATTTGGGTTGTCGTAACGATGTTTTACACAACATCCGTTTTAACCCAAATAAGTGTAAGCTTGGAAATATAATAAAGAATATTTCCTAAGTGTATAAAAAAACGAGATCGGAAAAGAGATAAGTAATTGGAATATTTTCCAATTATAAATAGCATATATTTTCTAAAGTTTAGAAAATAAAGGAAGGCGATATTAGGAAATGTTTTCCAAATAACATAAAAGGCCAATATGGTTATTTAAAATATTTGGTTAACAAATAGTGATAAAGAAATAGAGAAGTGATTTAACTAATGGAATATTAATTAAGGGCTCAGTGACATGTTCAAAAGGAAATTTTGATTTTTTGAAAAGAGTAAACTATTTAAAAACTCCCAGGGAAAGACTGTTTGAATTAAAAACAAACAGAAATTTGTGAAAGCAAGATTTGAATTAAAGTAAAGTCAGTAAAGTGGTAACTGAGATTGAATTAGAATGATATCAAGACAAATTGGATTGTGAGATTCAAATTTGAAGTGTAATGTGATAATCAAGTTAAGAGTTGGGAATCGAGAAGAAACTCGAGTTAAAATGATATTTGGCTCGGATATAAGCGAATGGTTGTGTCGTGGATAAAAGCAGATTGGAATTTGATTGGGATGACCCTTGTATCTGCTGAATTGATAACATGTGGAAAGGATATAATGATATGCCGACAAAAGGTACAAGATTATATTTCATATGGTATGAGATTTTGATGAGCCGAATTGGCGAGCCGCTTGGCTGTTTGATTTTCTTTTGGGATGGAGATAGCCCAAAGAGGCGAGTTGGAGTTTGACCTATTGACCAGTACAAAGGAGGTGCTGGCGAAATTTTTCGAAGAGTTAAGGCACTAGAAAATTTTCTGGATTTTTGAAAATTTTGTTTGATAAGAACTAATTTTTAATTAAAATTAAATTGGTTCAGTTAAAATTGGAGCTAAAAAGTGAACAAATATGTTCTAACTAGTCGATAGGCTCGTTCTCTACCTTAGTAATTTCGAGGACGAAATTATTTTAAGTAGGGAAGAATGTAATGACCCGCATTTAAAGAGTTATTATAATTTATTTATTTAATTATATAAATAGTGATATAGTGAATTAAATGGTCGTGGAATTAAATAATGGTGAATATTTAATTAAAAATAATAAATTAAATAATATATTTAATTCTGAAATAATCAGAATTGGCTAAAATGGCGATATGGTGAAGTGGATCATCTATGATATTTAATTCAGTTTAGAATTGAATTAGAATAACGAATATATTATTTGAACGACAGTTTGAACGTATAATTATATTATAATTATAATCGAGCTTGAAATGGCGTTGTAGTTCGTAAATTGGCGATTCGAACTTCAACTGAATGTACAGGATTCGTTTTAAGCCGGATTTCTGTGAAACAAGAAACATGTGGAGCTGGTGGAGTATATCTTTCTAGTGGAAGAGAAAAATCGGGATTTCATCGTGTAGATTTTGATTTACATCCAAATCAAATTTCAGAAAAGTCGCTGTGGAATTCCTTTATAAATTGCAACGCTTTATTTACGTTATAAAAGGGTTTTCAAAATATTTGAATATCGAGTTTGAATTTAGACAAGGTTCTTTTGAGATGTAGTGATAATTTAATTTTTAGAATTTTATTGTAATTTTTAATTAATTAAATAAGCAACTTTTTATATGGAGTATTCTGCACCCTGTAATCAACATTTCGGGGTTTCACAGAATAAGTTAATGGACCTATATTATTATATTTTTGGGATCGTGGGACATTGCTCGTCTCGCCGGTGTTTTTGTTTCTGTTCACAGCAGCTCATATATGAACAGAATATTAAATAAGGTATTAACTCGTCATAATGGAAATAAGACGTGCTCACTTCACCTCCATGTAAAACATACAAGGCATTAAAGAAGGCCACGCCTCATTTTCTATTCAGCCGCATGTTCTTGAGAAAACGTGGAGTAATCAAAGCCAAGAAAAAACTAAATACGATAAATAACCCCCTTTAAAATGTTAAGACCTAAATTCTATTCTCTGTAAACACAAAGAAAAAGCAGCGGATCCTCTTTAAAATTCACCTAATTAAAACTCAATATATACTGCGCTAAATCAAGTGATGTTGGGTTTGTTGAGATCGTATGGTCGAGAGCATCAATATGGTAGGCACAGAATTTTGTGCGATGGTTTCATGGGGGGGTTCGACTTTTGTGGCAGCGGGCTAGGGCACGGATTCCAGCGAGGTTGGAGAAGTCGAGTGTCGAACTGAGTTTGATGGGTGATGGCCTGGGGAGATATGCGCTAGGAGGACCAGGTGGAGTATTGTATACTGTTTGGATTGTTGCAGTGTGTGATGGTTGAAGGGGAGGACGTAGATGACAGTATGGGTTGAGGAGTGGAGCAGTTTGCAAATATTAAGGTGCAGGCGTTTTTCTATAGAAGGAAATTATATAAAAATAAGAAAATAAAAGAAACAGCATAGGACGTCAGAAGTATATGTGGAGAGGGGGAGAGGGATGGTGCGGAGAGGAAGGAGGGACGTGTGAACAAGAAAATGGTGATGGCTTAGTTGAATTATTTCGTGAAGTAATGTATAGACGTAAGGGAGTATGAGGGAGCATCAAGTTTTCAAAATGGCGGAGCAGTTTTTTTGTGTCCTGGAGTTTATGTTTCGGGGAAGAGAAGAGGGATACCGCGGGTATGGTTCTCCGGAGGGAAGATGGGCCAAGCAACGTAAGAAAATCCCAATGGATTTATTTAAATTCAAGTTTAGTCAAATATAACTTATATATATAATATGTATTTAACCTGAAATTTGCCATAACTTGTTCATATGTTGACAGAATTCAATGAAACAAGATCCATCGGGATTGTATGGACGGGAGAAACACAATGGAACTTACGGGGAGCGAATCGAAGCTCATTACAATTTATGGAGAAATTAATTGTCTGCCTGAATCAAGCGATGGTTATCGTTATTAATGATGATCGTCCAATGTGAGTAAATCTCACTAACTCTGAGCAGTTTAAAATTTCACGTTGTATTTTTAGAACTGTTAAATATTGGTTGATTGACTGTGTGTTGACTGTTTGATTGAACTACAAGTCAGTTAGTTGAATTTCTATATTGATTCTGTTTAACAGAATATATCATATGGAACTGAAAGTGATGTTGATTTTATTGTGTAACATCTGTGGATGCAGGGAAACAGGTTGGAGGAACCCAACTGGGTTCCTCAACATTTATTTTACTGTTTTTCATATATTGTGATATATGATGTGATATATAATCTGTTGTCAATTATATGTGTTTGAACGATATTGATCATCGTGATTTGATATGTTGAATACCATAACATACCGAAATGTTGATAAAGGGGAATTTGTCAAAGTGATATTTGAAAATAAAATATTTATAAATAAGAAATATTTATAAATGGAATATTTATAAATAAGAAATATTTATAAATTGGAATATTTATAAATAGGAGTTATTTAGAAAAAGGGAAAACGTTATAAAAAGGAAACTGTTATAAGAAGGAAATCATTTTAAAGTGGAGAACCGTTACTAAAAGTAAATCTTTAAAATGAATAAACATTGTTAAAAGGGAAATCTTTATAAAGCGAATAAAGAAGTTAAATCGAATATGGTATTCGAAAGGAGTTAAATCGAATATGGTATTCGAAAGGAGTTAAATCGAATATGGTATTCGAAAGATTAGTAAATTGAATTAGTTATTCGAAAGGGGTTAGTCGAATCGAGTTAGTTGAATAGAGTTAATCGAATATTTGTTATTCGAATATGAGTTAACCAGTTAGAGTTAATCAATTAGAGTTAACCAGTTAGAGTTAATCAATTAGAGTAAATCGAACTAGAGTTATTCAAATGGAGTTATCGAATATTAGTGATTCGAATAAAGTAAAAGGAGTTATCGAATATTGTTTATTCGAATAGAATTAAAGGGGTAAATCAAATATGGTTTATTCGAGTAGAGTTAAAGGGGTTATCGAATATAGTTTTTTCGAAAGGAGTCAAGTGAAAAGAGTTAATCGATTAGAGTAAATCAAAAAGAGTTAATCGATAGAGTTAAATCAAATAGGAGTAAATAAATTAGTTGTCATTATATTATTTGAGTTAGGAAATACAAGTCATATTAAAGATAATGTATTTCGGATGCAGGAGATTATAACACCATTGTTATAATCACGTAAATTTGCAAAAGAAGGGGGTTCGTAAATAGAATCCGAGGGTTCGTAGGAGTTTTGTTAAAGAAATAAAAGGTGAACTTTGTCTATTTCAAGGTTAGAAACGTTGTTTAGTTAAGGTCTGAGAGGTAGTATTACCCCAACTTGATTGACTTCATTTTTAACTAAGGAATGTTTAAGGTTCGATAGTGAAGGTGGGTTAAAGGAATTTAGTTAATAAGAGTAATGGTTTGAGTTGGCATCGCGATGGTTTGTTTAAACATCTGTCTAAGTCCAATGAAGGAGTTTTGGAAATGTTTTCCAACTAAGAACCAGAAATGTTTTCTGATATAGAAAACAAGAAATGGAAATATTTTCCAATGGTAATAACATATATTTTCTAAATTTAGAAAATAAGAAATGTTGAATATAGGGAAACACGAGATAAGTAAATTTATGAAATAAAGAGATAAATGTTGAATGATGATTGATCGATATAATTTCCTCCTGGAAATAATATCGTTATTTGCACACCTATTTTTCTTTGATGGTTAAATCACATACTATCGAAGTTTTGACCATTTTAACGTTGTTAATATGGAGAGACCGGTTGTATTATTATCCAAAGACCCACTCTATATTGACATAAGCGTTGCGAATCATATATGCCAAAGATGATTGAAGACAGAGTAAAGTGCAAGGGCTATTGTATAAGTCTTAGATAACAGTGCCTAAGATGGATGTACTGAATAGTGCCTTCGGTTCATCCTGTTCCTGGATGACTTGTATGGATGAATGTCTGACAGAGTATTTCCAGAAAGGTCACGTACATTGATTTCTTCAACTGTACCAAGAGTGGAAGCGGAGAAGGAAACTTCTTTTAGCTGACACGTAATGTATGGTTATAGACGTCAATCGGTGATTTGATGGATTTGACGATGTGACATTCGAAGTGAATCTGGTGTGATGATAAAGCGTAGCTTCTAGCCTCACATCCGGTAAATGACAGAAATCGGGCAGGCAACATGGCTAAGTCGGTCGCTCCGATGTAGGGTGTATAATCACCTGATCTAGAGTTTCATTTACTTCTAAAAATCTATTGTTGATGCTGTCCCCATTCGGGAATCGGTTGCTGATCCCAACCGTTGGTGATATACATTTGATACACTCAAGCGAAATGAGTGGTCGGTCATGTGTGGCCGGGTTGCAAGATGTTCTTATTGAACCCAGTGTATTCCTTTCTAGAGGTACACTAGCGAAAGGTGGTTCCATACCTTGTCATAGTTGGAAATCCATTACCCAATACGTGCTTGCGGTTTTGATTGTATATTATATATGTAGAACGTGAGATGAAAGCGTTTCTGCTAGATGATTATTATATTGTGGTTGATAGACATTATTATAATATCAAAAGGTTTTTGATATAAAGATATTTTGGATTCTCATAAGGGAAAAATCCGTTCCGTTATACGGCGTGGTCTTATGAGATATCGTTTACTTGCTCAAACTGTTTTAAACTGTTTTACTCATACCAGTCCCATGACTGACCCGGAGTTTATTTTGTTTTGTTTCCCCTAAACCCTTGGGTGCCCAATTTTGTACGGGCAGTCAAGTAGTCGGGATTTACAGATATACCTGAAGAGCTGGAGCAGGAGGCTTCAGGATCATATAGCTATAGTTTATTTCCGTTGTGTTGTAAGTGTTGTACTATGATAATGATATGTATATTCAAATACAGATTTATATTTCAAAGATATGTTATCTTTTATATGTTATTTGTTCCGCTGTGAGGTTCATGTTACTCTGATGTTGTGTTGTTCTTCTTCTTCTATTCTATGTTTCTATCTTATCTATCCTCACCCTCTGTTTTCTTTCTATTAATTTCCTGATTTCCAGTACAATTTGGGTTGGACGTGTGTTATTTAGTCCGCTCAAATTGGACCAGATTTTGGGTCATTACATGTACTGTCCTCGTCCACCCTTAACTGGTGAAACCCTAAGGCCAAGTCTAATCGGGAGAAAACAAATGCACTAATAAGCTGGTCAAACAGATCATTTATCCTCGAAAGTGGATGCCTATTTTTCTAAGTGAGTCCACACATAAGCGAAGCGAACCATCTGCCTTTGTGGCGGATACTACTGGAGCACCCCATTCAGGTATGCTTCACCTAATAAACCCTTTCTCATGTAGCTCCCCTACTTGGTTGCTGAGCTCCATCTTTCTCTTAGAGCCATATGATGCACAGGCAATGCAACTAGCTTTGAAATTTCCACCAAGTATATACAGAAATCATTCTCACGCCTCAGAGGTAAGCCCCGAACCTCCTCAAAAACATCAGGATACTTACATACTACTAGTATAGATCGTAGATCATCGATAGATGCATCGAGCGATTCTAGGAAACTAAGCATGAAAGACCCTTTAGGGTCACAAGAAATCTCGAAGGTCCTCCTATGGAAAGTCAAAAGTCTAACGACCCTCCTCTCACAATCCAGAATGTCACCATACATGGCATGCCAATCCATCCCTAGAATCAAACCATATCCCATGAAACCAAGCACATATGCGTCGCATTCAAAATCGATGCCCAACACAGATATTCTCAAACCCCGAGAAATTATAGACAAATGAGTTGTATGCCCAATGGGGTTTGAGACAACAACAGGATCCAAAATCATATTAGTACTAAGGTGCAGTGACTCAACCACAGAATCAGATATAAAAGAATGTGAAGCGCTAGAATCAAAAAGAGTTCTAACAGGATGATTGGAAAGAGAAATCAAACCTTCAACCGAAACTTTCCTACCTCTATCCGATACACCGACTGTAACACCCCGTATTTTCTATGAATATTAAAATTAACATATTTAAGAACACTTAATTTTTAGAAGAAGAATTAGGTGGAACAGGTTATTCCATTGCGTTCGTCTCGGAATTCTTCTTGAGATAGATTCTGAGTTTGCGTGAATCGGACTCCGTATGAAGAAGTTATGGAGGTTATAAGATTTCAAGTGTAAGAAGAAATTAAATTAAAATAATAAATAAATGATCAAAACAGATTCAAAATTCAAAATTCGGGAAAGCAGCTGAGCGGGAAATCTCCCGCTCAGGGGTGTCAACCCCCAAGGGGTGTCGACACTGGTATCGACCCCCCTTTAAGGGTGTCAACATGGGTATCGACCCCCCACCCTGTAGGGGTCGACCCCTGCCGACTGTTCTGGACAATGACGATTTTCTGAGTCGTAGGGCTACGTGGAGACTTCTGATTGGCCTGATGATGCATTTTCTTGGACTGGATGGTCTGGATGGATCCTATGTTGATCCAAAGGCTTAAACTAATCCTATACTCCTATATAATCACATCAAACCTTAACCCTAAACCTCATAACCCTATTCTATGAAGCCGTCATGTTGTCCATCTCTAAGCTAGCCTAGCCTCCATCTTCTTCAAACTAGAAATCAAATTAGAGAGAGCTTCAAATCAAGGTAGAGGTTTTCTTCTTCAATCAACAAACAAAGATTAGAATCGCTACAATGTCAACTAATTCACTTTTCTAATCCTATCATTGTAAGTACAGTTATTATTCAGATATGAACGCATAATAGAAATCATGACTGTATTAATTGGATCAAGAACTATGCCTAATTGCGATATAATCAATTCTGATTCATGCTTATCCTTTTGTCAAATCTGAATTACCTATGCTTATGAGACTGTTGTGATTGAAACAATGGAACCTATCATGTTGTACGCCAAATTGGTGATTCTCTTATGTTCGATTCTATCGAATCTTTATGCCTATGTTGTAACTTGCTTTGTTTGGCCATAATTATTGTTAATGTACAACGTGCCTATTGGAAAAATGATTCTTGGATTGGGCACACCATTACATGTCTATTTTGTTTCTTATGTCAATTCATGTGTTCCTTCTCTATTCCCCTTTTTTCTTTTATTTTATGAATACTAGGTTCATTCGGAACCTAGATTGAATCTCGTCGAACGTACAATTGAAACGTGGGGAATTGGGTATAACTTAATTGAGTAAATTTGGACATAACAAGTAAATGTAGAATAACTTGAATTGACTACAGTTGAGGGTAATTGGCATACAAAAATCTAGATTTGGGCATGTATGATAAATATGTAATTTGGCTAAAAGATGAACATGCCTAACACGAAGTTAGATTGTGTTGTGGTGTAAGGCTGCCTGGAACCGCCGGCACATCCAGCGACCGCAACAACAGATCTAATGTGAGAGGTTAGCGCATTAAGCCCAAAACCTGAGGTTAGAATGAGTTTGCAGTAGAAGTCTGCTCGGAACCGCCCGGCACATCCAGCAACCGCAAATGACAGTTCTAATGTGAGAGTTTGACGCATTAATGAATGAATTATTGCTAATGAATGGACATGCTAAGAATGGTAGGGTTAAGTTAACTTAGGAAACACTTAACCAATACAACATGTTAATTAAACAGAGGGGTGGGGTTAGCTTAAATGGAGAACACTTAACCATTATAATATGTTGATTAGGAAACCCTAGTAACGGGGACCCATTTCAGCAGTAACCCACATAGATGTATCATGGTACCCTGAACTAGGAAGGGTGGGGCAAGATTACTGGGCTGATTATAAGCGGTCAAAATAGTGGCGGGTGGTGTGTCAGTGTAGGTTCCGACAGAGTACGGGCATGCACGTATACCGGAGTGGAAAAATCAGGCATTGGGCATCAGTAGTTATGCACTGTGCATCTTGAATTATGTCGGGTTGCCACCATAAGGATTGATACACCCCATCGTGGGACCAACACATGATCTACAAACAAGCGGGGCTGAATGACACAAGTAATAAATGCATGCGAGTAGGAGCCGATTGATAAAGGGATCATTTTATCATGAACACATGATGCTAGTTGAAACATTTGTTAGTAGGTGTAGAGAAATAGAAATGAGTGCGATAGTATATTCAGTTTATCTTGCCTTATCTTGCCTTATGTTATCTTGTCATTATGGTATTGTCCTATATTCATTTTATTCATGTCATGATCCTTTTTCTTGTTTACATGCTGAAAAATCACTGGACTTACCAGACTTATGTCTGACCCATTTTCTTTCGTCTTCTTTTCTGCCCCCCCCCCCCACCCGGGTCCGTAGGGAGGGAATACTTCAGCATAGGTCAGACCTTTTCAGCTTGAAGAGAGTAGATGTATTGCTTGGATTCTCTTTTCTTGGGCTATGGCTGTGGTTACACTTTTATTGGGGATTTATGTCGCTTTACTACTGCTTTATGATTCTTTATGTATTTTGAATTTTTAATCAAGACAGAAGTTTTATTGTAATAACTTGGAAGTTGGGTTTTGAGACAATGGTTGTAATGTTTTGACTAGGCCACGCTTCTTATGAAATAATTCTAGTTTTTCTGCTATTTATATGTCTGTCTTATAAATTATTTGTGTCTTTTACCTATAATGCTTCACCGAAGTTAATGCATTCCCTTTGCGAGTGACCTTAACAGAGGTGGGGTGTTTCACCGACCATGAGAGCATGCACTTGCCCACTAGAAGATCCTACCCTTCATCCTTGTCCTTTCTTCTTTGGGCACTCCTTAGATTAGTGTCTGACCTCTCCACAATGGAAATAAGCATTCTTCTTTCTTTTGCAGTCTTTGATGAAATGACCCTCGCGTCCGCAATTATGACATTTCCTATTATCTCGAGCTTTGTCGTTCTTTCCGCCCTTCTTTTGCTGATGTTGTTGTTCTTTCTTGGGCCACACTTTCTTATTTTGTGTTTCAACAATCTTAACCTATTTCTTTCCACCTTAATCTTCTTCGTGCATCAATGCAATATCAACGAGTTTCTCAAAAGTTGCTCCCATCGGAATATGAGACGTAGCCAACCCATTAAGGGGTTCATTCAACCCTCTAGTAAATCTGAAAGCTTTCTTGTGCGGGGTATTCACTAGCTCCAAACCAAACCTTAACATGCTCTTTGACGAACATGGCCCCATGCTTAAGTGAAAAAAACCTTTCAATCTGCATACTTTGCCCGGCTTGAGAAAGAAACTTCATTTCGAGTCTCTATCGGAAATCATCCCAAGTCCCAACTGGACGCTCTACTTGCATCACTTCCCACCAAAATGAAGCCTCATCTTTCAACTGCCAAACAACTAACTGAATCTTTCTATGGTCGTTAACGTAAAAAATCCCAAATAAATCCTTCGTCTCTTTGAGTCAATTCCTTGCTTCTACAAAAGTATCAGTTCCTCGAAATGGCTTCCATCTCATAGCACTAAAGTCCTTAAATATCTTAGAGAAATTATCTGCTCGCGGAGGAGGAAAAGGAGGAACAACAGGTGCAGCTAGGGGGGAGGGGCGTCATCTTGGCCTCCAACATGCGTCGTAGCCTCAAGAAACCTACAGAACCAAGCCAGTATCGTAATTCCCTCGGGAAGAATCGTCTCCCTAGACATGTTGAAAAAGAAAAGAAAAAGGGATTCAAATAGAGAATCGAAAGATATTCCGTATGGCTTTGGGGAATATGTTTTTCAAAATAGAGTTTTCTTTTGAAAATGCTTTCTTTTAAAACCTTTTTGAAAATAATTTTCAAAATCTTTTATCCGATCTGGTAACCTTCAGCTCTAATACCAAGTGTGACACCCCACGTCCGTTAATGTCACTTTTTATTAGAATGCACTAAGTTTCGTGAAGCGTTGTTGGTAAACAGAAATAGAAACACTACAAAACAGATATAAACTAACAGCGGAATTTAAAATTTTATTAAACAGAAAATATCATGGTCCAAAATATTGTTACATTATAAGTCTGAAATACAAAAAACTCATTACATCAACTTAAAACTTTTGTCTTGTACTAAAAAAATATCAGAGTACAGTAATAAAAGAAGCATAGTTCCCCATAAATTTAGCCACATCAGAGAAGACAGAAAATCAAAGCAGTACATCAAAGCAGCTCCAAGCAGAATGAAAGGGAGAATCCAAATCAGGCCTGAGTATTCCCACCTTGAGAACCGGGGGGGGGGCAGAAGAGAGAGAAAAGGAAACAAAATGGGACCGACATAAAGTCTGGCGAGTCCGGTAACTTTTAGCATATAAATAAGTAAAAGAATCATGATAGGCATACAAACTGGATGAGAGAGATAATAGTATCATAAGACAGGTATGACAGACTAGGTAGGATAAATAGAATAAACATGGCGGATCATATTACGCTTCTCAAGTACTTTTATTTGCACCAATATTAGCATAACAAGAAGAAGATAATCCAAACTAGAACAAGATGGTAGACTTAGGTGTACTTCTAGTGATAGGTTCTACCCCAACAAGAATAATAAGTAGCTCAACATGAATGATAGGTGTTACCCCAAGTAATAATAACAGGCTCCCAACAAGTAAAACTAGATGTACCCTAGTTACAACCCCTAATCTATCGGCTTCTTATCCCGTAGATACCCGTGCCAGCCCCATAGTAGGATCTATCACTTCCTAAAGTGGCAACCCCGTTATTTTTAAGATGCACAGCTATAGTTACTAATGTCATAGCTTATCTTCCCTAGCAAGCGAACCTATGCATGCCGTGACTCCGATGGAACGCGCTATCAATACCCTTACTCAAGTGACCCCTTATAATTAGCTCAGTAAGCGTGCCCCGACCCCGACCTAGTTCGGAGTACTCGTTTGATACCAAGATGGGTTACTGACTAAAACATATCCCACACAATAGGTGATACTCCAAGGCTTGCATCCCTGCTATTAGGATTTAACAGGTTATGCCTAATAGTTTAGCAAGGTTGCATAACCCCTACATGTAAAACAGGTTAAGTTTGTCGGGTGTGTGTGTGTGTGCGTGTTTATATATATATATATATATATATATATATATACATATATTGTAATGACCCGCATTCTACGTATTGGAGGATCGTAGAATATATATTGCATTCACATACGAAGTCGTATGGTCGTGTAACTTTGGGGAACAACTATTAGGGTCATTTCCCAAGCTCAAGATTTTTGCCTTAAATGACCATTTTTCTAATATCGAATCTTGTTTTGCCCATAGCTTTTGATTGGTAAGGAATTTTGACCTAAAACCACTTCCATTGGATTTTGATGATGATTTACCTTTCCGTAGAGTGGTTACATTAATCAAACGGATTTACCTTTTGGGAGATATGGCTGAAATAAGGTTGGAAGGTGAAAAACAAATAAAACGGGCTTAATAGGGTAATTAGCAGCTAGGCCCATAACCCATTTCGGGATTAGGGTTATGGGAGGGCTGAAAGGGTTTGGGGAAACATTTCATTTCAGTTTTCTAGCCGCCGCTAACCTCTCTTGAACCCTAGTAATGGCCTTCATCCTCTAAATCTATCCCAAATAACTTTCTAATCACATATTAGACAAATCTACACCAAATTAAGGCGGATTAGCATAGAAATCGAGACAAAGCTGCTGGAATACATTGGGATCTATGTCAAATTAGTTAGAGTTTCAGATCTGAGATATATTTGTGGCTAAGGTGAGTGATTAGTATGTTTATTCACTAACTACGGCTAATTAGAGGTGATTAGTGATAATTAGCGAAATTATGACTCAGAAAAATATGGAAAAATATGTAAAAAATTTGAAATATTATTTTATGGCTCTGATAAAAAATTGGGTTAATTTGGATTAAGTTTGCTAATCCTATAGTTAAAACATGGTTAAGGGGATTAAGGGGGAAATCATGCTTTTTGGGAATGTTTGATCTATATTAACATGTTACAGGTTGTTTTGGTGTTTATGGTTGATTATACATGTTGCTATTACTGTTAGGTATGATTTACAATGGCATAGGAAGGTTAGAATGGTCGAATTGCCGTCGAGTATCGTAAATAGCTTGCCTGAAAATGGTATAGGAATTCGGATCGGACCGGAGGTTGAGGATCGGATCGTCCCTGAGGTCGTGGGTACTAACCACGAACCGAGTTGCCTCCCCCGAATCGAACTGCCTGCCTAGAGTCCTCAAGCACCACCACGAGCCGGAACCGATGCACCACGATCCGCCTTTGCTCGAATACCACGAACCCGATTGGAATGAAGGAACGGAGACCTGACCAAAGCTGGTTGCCATCCGAACCAAACCAGAACTCCATGTCACGAACCGAATCGATCTAGAAGCATACATAACCAGCCGCCTCCTCCGAACCGAGCCTAGTTGGAGTCACAAACCGGAGCATGCCCACGAACCATGAGCTGAGGTGTCCTACGAACCGAATGAGGGGAAGAAGTCCGAACTGAATGGAAGCTTGTTTCCAAACTGATCTGGAGAAGACTGAAACCCGATGTGCAAAGGAAGTCCAAATGGGAAGTTATTACTCAGGATTCGGATGGGAACCAATGAGTGAACTTCAAGGGTTGGACTTTGCTGAGGGACATGTGCAAAGGGGTTATCGATATCTATAACTTTGATTCACTATTGATGGGAGGGGCATTGACTATGGACTAGTGCGGTGGGGTCAAAGTTGTATGGAGTCGAACTCCATCAGTACCCCCAAGGGCAAAGTGGTCGTAGTAAGGCTTGGATGGAGCTGAACTCCATCGTGGACCCAAATGGTTTTGGTGATCAAAACGGTGGATATCGTATACTTTACGCACTGAGTGATAGATGTGAGGATGATTGTTATGTTTGATGTTTGTTATCACCATGACATGCACACTCCCATTTTCACTATATATTAGGGTTACCTTAAAGTACTACACATCTTGTTGTGCTAAATCTTTGGTTGCAGGTCCAGGTTCATGTATGGTTTATTTATACCTGTTATTGCTTTGTTTTGCCGCTATCGCTCATACCAGACTTTTGTCTGACCCAGAGTTTTATGTCTCTTTTTATTACTCTGGTTGCTCCTAAACGAGCATACTAGAGACAAGTTAGGTGGTGTGCACGAGTAGCTGTCCGGAGACAAGCAGGAGGCTTCCACGTACTATTTACATATATTCACCCTGTGTTGTTGCTGGAAACTGCTTTGGGCATTAGTAGTGTACCTTTTCTATTTTTCTTTAGAGACAATATTTTGATGTTGTAATAATGATGGTTTGGATCATAAGTTGTATTTTGGATTCCGCTGCTATGATGGTTTAGTTTTCAGCTTATGTTGTCTCTCCTGTTTTATGTCAAGTATGTTACTATTATATTTTATTCCATGTACTATAAGATATACTATAGTTTCTTCGATGATTCACAATTCAAATCTCTTTTCTTTTGACGACTGTCCCATGCTAGTTGGGCATTGGCACATCGCGTTTCGAGGAAATGTCGACTGGTGTGGGGCGGACTATCACACACACACAAACACACACACAAACACACACACACACACACACACACACATATATATATATAGCCCCTACAGATATAACAAGATTAACTTAACCCCTACTGATTCAAGCAAGTTTACTTAACCCCTAATCAATTTAACAAGTTCATGTAACCCTCACAGATTTAAACAGGTTAAGTATTACAGGTTAAAAAGTTATCCATTTATGGTTTATTAATGAACTAGACCTCTCACATTAAGTCTACTACTTGTGGATGCTGGATATGCCGGGCGGTTCCGGGCTGACTTCTACCATAAGTTGGACTTAACCTCGTGTCTTAGTACCGTTACGTGTACATTTATGCACTCAACCCCTCACATTAGATTAACCACTTGTGGATGCTGGATTTGCCTGGTGTTTCTAGGTAGACTTCTACCACAAGTGTAATTTAACCTCGTGTCTAAGTGGGGTTACAGTTTCTAGTTATTGTAAATCTAGGCATGTTCATTATTAACCAATTTTCATGTTTATCCAAGATTATGCCCCAAATCCCAGCTTGAATCACAATACAAGTTATGCTCCAAATTAAAGTTTTAGATCAAGGTATAAATTATGCCCAAATCCCAATCATGTTTTAATATAAGTTATGCCCCAAATTAACATTCCTCACCATTCCCAATTTCGTGCGCTCACACATTTCAGTAATAGGCTTAGGCTCGAAGTTATCCTAGCTATAAAAATAAAAAGGGAAAGAGGGAGCGAAGAGAACAAGAATATGCACAATAGCAAGATAGGTATATGATGACATAAGTAAGCATACTAACAGGATAAGCATATGGTGACATGATTGGGCATACTAACAGAATGAGCATAATAAAGATAAGCATGCAATAACTAAACAGAGGATTAGGTGTACAAGTAATGGCAGATCTATTTAGTTATGATTCAGGTTGCTAACAGGCACAGGTTTAGATCCAACTTATAAACATGTCAAGATCACTATCAATTGTTTATATCTAAAAATAACATGAATTCGCTGTGACTAGATCTAAAGAACAGGGAATCAACTATTGGTGTTGTAGCACAGATTCTTGAATACGTATAACTCGTTGTTGCAGAAGAATAGGCTATTTTAATCTGAGTTGGGTAGCACCTCGTTGTCTCCATTGTTTCTGGTGAATAAAACAATGAGAATGAGGTCCTATTTATAGCCTAAGGTCAACGATCTTGTTCAGAAATGTGTCCTTGTGCGGGGAGGGAGAGGGGTGGTTAATCTACCCAGATCTCGGTGGGGTCGACCTCGGGGTCGACACCCCCGTTATGGGGGCGACCCATGCGTCGAAACCCATGGGGAAGGGGTTGACCCCTAACAGGCCAATTTCCCCCGCCCTTTCCGCTCTGTGATTTCGATTTTTGGATTTGTTTTATTTATATTTAAATGGCCTATATGCATATAAACTTCCAACCTTAATATCTTCTTCATACGATGTCCGTTTTACACAAACTCGGAGTCCATCTAAAGCAAAATTCCAAGACGAACACAATGGCGTAGTCCATTTTACTTAATTCCCAACATTTAATTAAGAATTCTTTAGTTTATCATTATAGTGTTCTTTAAAATTATGGGGTGTTACAAATTATCTCAAGTGGATGTTCAAAGTTCCTTTTTAAATGGTTTTATAAAGAAAAGTATGTTGAACAACCATCTTTATTTTTTCATGAAAATTATTCTTATCATGTTTATAAATTGAAAAAGGGATTATACAATTGAAATAAGCTCTCGTGCTTAGTAAAAAATTGAAAAATATTTACTTTTCTTGAGCTTTCAAATCGGTAAAATTGACACTATCTTATTTGAAAAAGGGAAAATAATGATACTTTAATTATTCTTATCTATGTAGATGTCAAAAAAAATTGATCAAAAAATAAAAAATTATTTTTTGATTTTTCAAATATGATGAAAAATGAATTTGAAATATCACATATAGGAGAATTAAATTTCTTCTTGGGTCTATAAATCAAACAATTTAAAAAAGGATTATTGTTTATCAAGAAAATTATTGTAAAGAGTTATTAAAATGCTTTGTAATGGACAAAACTTGTAGTAAATCAATACAAATAAGTTTAAATTTAAATTTGGTTAAAGATGGAATGAAAAGATTTTGATTAAGAACTATATTTAAGTATGATTGGTTTACTGCTTTATTTAACTGCTAGTAGGCCAGATGTATTAATGAGTGTTTGTTTGTGTGCAAGATTTAAACACAATATAAAGAATCATACCATCGAACGCTAAAAAAAATTGTGTTACTTAGCTAACACCAAAGCTTGTAGACTTTCTTATTTGAATGGTGGATCCTTTGATCTAGTATCCTATGGTGATGCATATTTTAGAGGATGCAAATCAAATAAGAAAGGTTCAATTGACACTCATGGTTTAGTAAAAACCCAAAATTTGCTTTCCCTTTCAATATGTCAAGCTGAGTATATATCAGTTGCTTTAGCTTGTGCCAAGTGATATACATCAAATAAACACTTCAATATTTTGAAGAAATAATTTTTAAATCTTATATATATTATGACAATACTAGTGCTACTAATCTCTTTACAAATTCAACAAATCGTTTGCGAAGAAAATATTGATAAGGAAGTATTTTTTAAGAGATAATGATGAACAAAAGGGTATAATAATTTTAATATTTGTAAGATAGTAAATCAAATTACAAATATTTTTTTGAAACCTTTAAAAGAAACAACTTTTATAAAATAAATATGTGATTTAAGAATGAATTCCACAAGTGAACTTTTATGAGTGTTACATCCTTTTCGATAAAGAGATTAATAATGGAAGTTTACAAATATATCAAACTTTATTATAAACCTTTAATTATTGATTGGTTAATACTATTTCAACCACATATTTTGTAAGAAGTTAATGGTATAAATAACCATCACAACTAATTTCTAAATTTCGAATCAATAAAATGAAAATTTCTTAATAATCATGGCTTCTAACCCTCTAGCTTCTCTTTTAACTTCAAAACACCAAAACATGATAATACCTCAATTATCGACTTCTTTACTCCTAAGAGTGGCTTCCATACTGGATGCACTCCAAGAGGAAAAAGAGTTCAAATTTCACTAAAGTTTGAAGGAGATGTCACTCCATAAGACAATTATCGTATTGACGACATAAAATAATATTAAAAGAATCTTTGTTGAAAAAAAACTATACTAGAAATTAAAATGTCAAGATCATCAACTCAATTTTATTGAAAGATAGATTATGAAATTTTATGGTCGTTTCCCAACCAAAGAACTAAGTAAAATCAAGAAGAAACCATCAATTCCCAAGATGAAAATATTTGAACCAAATTCTTGGAATAAATCAAAATAACTTAACTTCATTAAATGTTGTGGAATTAAGTTAGGTTAATTATATCTCATCAACAATAAATTTATTAATAAAAATAAAGGGTTTATTGTAAAATTTTAAAATGATCAGACATCTGAAACTCCAAACCAGACATTCGAATGACCAAAAGAAAATAGTATATAATGAATCAAATGTCCAAAATAATTGAAATAAATCCCATAATGTAATCCTTATTTATGAAAAAAAATACTCAATGTTCGATCACTTAAACGAATTATTGATATTTTTAACGAAGGGCAAAATTTATGGATTTTACCTGATTGTCGCGTTACTCGCTTAGATCAGGTAGTTCATTAACATCTAAAAATGACGTTTACAGATTGGAAACCAAAAACTTAAGGCATAAAGTAGATTGTTTTATTCAATATTTTATCACTAGATTAGGAAGTTATTAAATAAGCTATAAGCCATATTATAAATCTTTATATGCCATCTTTGGCAATATTCAAATTAGTCTAGATTTCTCTTTGATAAATTAAAGATTTCTAGAATCAAAAGAAACCTATGATAATATATGAAGCCTCTATTATGAGGACACTAAATCATTACAAGATTATGTCATATTTTTCTACTTTTGAAATGGTGCTTACAAAAGATAGTGGCATAATTTTTTGAGTTAGTACAACTTTTTGAAGACCGCTCTAATTATGTCGATAAAAGAACAAATATTCTATGAACTTTACAAAAGATAGTGGCATAATTTTTTGAGTTAGTACAACTTTTTGAAGACCGCTCTAATTATGTCGATAAAAGAACAAATATTCTATGAACTACAAATTGTTCAAACTCAAGTTCCTCCTTTATTCGCTTCAAGACATCATCGACCTTCTTCTTTATAAAGAACTACCTCATCTTTTCAACCTTCAACTTTCCTTCAAGAAGAACCAGGATATGAATCTAACTCAGGAATTAATGTTGTCCAAAATTGTCCTCTTGAACGAGAATTGTATGCAAAATTAGCCATTCGAATCAACAAATAATATTGTGAGCCAAAAGAGGATAAAAATAAAGTTGGAATATAATGACTCGTATTTTATGTGTCAAAGGATCGTAAAATAATTCTATTCAATTGCCTAGTGGTGGTATCATTCTCATATCTTAGTATATGATTCATAGGCATATGATACATATCTATGATTTTTTCCGAATCTATTTGTGATAATTTCCCCCTATGACTTACTGTTTTAGCTATAACTTTTGTTGGATACTGAATTAGGTGTTCTAACTCATCTGGTTGGATCAGTATAATGGTTGGCCATTCCGTAGAGTGGTTAAAATAAGGATTTGGTGCAGAGGTTTATGAGATATTGTTATTTTAAGTTTTCATTTCTACAGGATAAATTAATTAATAGCTAATGGACTGATTGGTAAGCTCTTTACTAATGACTTGCAACTATAAATAGAGGGTGTGAGAAGAAAATTAGAGTTTTTCTCCATATTTAAAACATTCGGTTGGGCTTTTGTGATTCTCCGGTTCAACCTAATATCAAATCTCTATTTTCTTTTTTCCATCAAATCAGCATGCATAACATTTAGAGGTAAATACTATATCAATGAAATTTAGATCTCAAAATAGGACCTTGTTTGAGGAATTTATTCGCTTTTCATATTTTCTTTCATCATATTTGCATTTGATATAGCTTTTGACGAGTGATAGAAATCTCTTACATGACTACTACGGATCATATTTGTTAATTAGGATCATTTTAAATCTTACATTTAATTTTTCTTTAAAACCAGATCATACATATTCATTTTAGATCTATACATTGTAGAATAATCTAATTCCGGTAATTGATAAGTAATTTGTTAGATCCATTATATATACGTGTGCTTATATTATTTTATATGTTTGAAATTGTATGAATTGCTATTTGTATGATTGAATTAGATGCTATGCTTGATTCATTCATTTAGAACTGTATGTTTTAGGACTTAGAATCAAAGATCAGAGCAAATTGGAGGTCGATTTGATCAGATTCAGATGAAAATTAGAGAAGGAGCTTTGGAGGATGTCGGGAGGCTGCCCACGATTTTTTGCTCGAAATTCATTAAGTATACGGACTGGTGTGGGTCCATAGACTGTCGACCGCTATCGATCCATCAAATCAACTCGGATGGTGTCAAATTTTAGTGCATGTCATTTCGGTGCTTCGCGGATGCTATGGGTTTTTGTTGAAGATGGATGGGTCGAAGTGCAGATGTTCGAGTACTCATTGATGGGACAACGGAAGAAGATTCATGAAGGAGCTTGGACTCACGAATGGCTTAAGGGGATGTACTCGAGGACCAAAAGGAGAATGTCCAAATGCTTAGTCAAAAATGACTAAACATATGGACCGATATAGGTCCATAAGGGATGGACCGATACTGATTCGTTAATCCTTCGAGATAGGGTTAAAGGACTTGGCTATGGCTAGAAGGAGTCTTCAGGGGATTTTTAAAGGTGTATGATCATCGATAGCACCTACGGGGTGGAAGTTATCGTCAAAGTGGTGTTGATTCTTTGATTGTCAACTAGGCGGGGCTGGTTGAAGGCGAATGCAATAGGCATCTCAAAGTGGAATGAGGTTGTGAGATAATGGACTAACTCGAGTGGGATTTGAGCTAAAGATTGAGTCGTCGATGGCTCATGTGATTGAAAGTGCCAAGGAATCATTGATAGTTCGGGGGCTTAAGTGGACTCAAAGCGGGTGTATCATGGGAACATTAATTTGAATATGAGATATCTAGTATCCTGGACCGCTTGGGAAGTGATCTATTTGTCTTGGGAAGACAAACGTATGTGGAACATATGGTAAGCTGACTAGAACCCGTGTTTTGCATTATCCCTTGATGGATAGCAACGACCAGACATTCGATATCAACATATTCAAGGCTTTATACAGTGATTGTTAGGATGATGTTTGCTCATGGATGTTATGGTTGCTTGTATGTTCTATTTTATTTTTCTCTAAGTAAACTATCACCAGAGGATACTGAAGAGAAGCAGAACTGGTAATCTTGTTCTGACTAGTTTCTATTTCTGTGTGTTTGAGTAACATAATTTATGTGATTACCATGTTCTAACTCTATGGTTGCAGGGACTAGTCAGGTGAGACTTGAACTTTCTAATATCATATTTTCCTATATAGTCATTGATAATTATCTGTCGCTCTCACTAAAATGTGTTAACTCAAGGTTTTATGTTTCTTCGTATTACCTTGGGATGCTCATCAACGATGTTGTTGAGTAAACTAAGTAGCAGGTAGCATGTTTCGTGATGATGCAATAACACGATGACGAGCTGGAGGCTTACACATTACTTTCTTACTACATAGCTATTTAGATGATTTTCGTTGTTGACCATTATATACTTTGATAGGGGATGTAGTGAGGCTTAATGTATTTAGATTCAGATACTGAGTTGTAATGTACACGATTTGTGAGATTTTATAGAGATGGGATTCTTACTTTATCATGCTTCACTACCATATCCTATTGTATATTTTTTTATTATGTATTATCCATGTGCTGTGAGTTATATGACAGGCTCTATTTTCGATTTACTGTCCTTGATGATCGTCTCATATCGGCTTGGCACGTCATGCACCACACTTTTCCTATAGTTTTGATGTAGGAGGTATAAGGAAATTGTCACACTTAGTATTAGAGCTTTGATTAAACAATTTTACCCAAAGTTCGAGAGCGGAAAAAGTATGTGTAACACCCCGTATTTTCTGAGAATATTAAAAAAAAATGGTTAATTATGAAGAAGTTATTAAGCCTTGAAGTTTATATGCATATGAGAGAAATATATATAGATATATATATAAGAAATTAAATAAATAAACATGCAAAAAAGGTTCAAAACAGCGAATTGGGAGGGGGAATAACCGAACCGGCCCATTTTTGAGGTCGACCCTAGCTCCGCTGGGTCGACTAGGGGTTAATCCAGGGTATTTGGCTGTCATCCCGTAGGCCGATTCGCTCAAATGCAGATTTTGCATTTGAATGGTTCTCATGATTCAGGGTTAATCTAATGGTCCTAAATAACTTCCTACACCTATATATACATCCTTAACCTAAACCTAAATCTCATATACAATTCTCTAGCCTCCATTGCTCTCTTCCTCTCAAAAAATAAATAAATCAATGGCGTCTCTACTCTACTGAAACCTAAGCTAGGACTTGTGCTTCTTCTTCCTCCAATTCTGATTAGGATTAATAGAGAACAGCTACAACACCTTTTTCTTTTAGAATCCAACCAAGGCAAGTGCAGTTATTTTCCGATATAAACTTTAATTATAATTGTGACATGATTGTAAATCTAAATTTGAGATTGCGTATGTTCTGTTCTGATCTATTTTATTCTATATCTCTTTCTTCTTTCTGTTCTATAGCCATGCTACCCCGAGCCTGCGCCAAATCTCATAAGAGATTAACGCACGAACGTTAAACTTTGGGATAAATAATGAATGATGGCATAATTGGACATGGCTAATCTGTGACTAAAAGGACATAGGTTGTAAACTAGATTTAGATCTGTGCATATTCTGTGAATTGGAAGAAGAGGAACCATTGTATATTAACATGTGACTTGAGACATTGGACATAACGCATATTTTTGAATTAAAGATCTGTTATAATTTAAAGTTCTAGATTGTTGGGCATATTGTTTATATAGAAATTCATTATTTGGGATAAAAAGGGAATATGACTTAGGTGTGAAGATTTATGTTAAGAATTGATAACTATTAAATGTGAATAACACCTAAGTAGGAGATTTTTGAATATATGACATGCATTGAAATCGATGGCTATATTTGGTATAATTTATATGTGAATCTTTTGTACTAGGCAAGTTTAACTAAATTTGAGACGTGTGTTTTATGGTAAATTATGACCATAATCTGTGCCATGTAAATTCAATGCAAACGTTGGGTATATGATCATAATGTGAATCATGACAACTATTTAGGCATGCAAACTTAGGCCAAATTTATAATTAGGCAAGATATGTTTATGAAACTTTAAGGAATGATTAAATCTGTTATATTGCCTAATTTGCTAGTTCTGTTATATTGCCTAATCTGCTAGTTCTGCTATAATCTGCTATATCTGTTCATATACCAAATCTGTCATCTGCTAAGTCTGCTGAAGATGCCTAAACTGTTATATGCTAAATCTACTAAACTGCTTAATCTGCTGAATCCGTTAAGTCGCTAATCTGCTAAATCTGTTATCTGCCATATATGTTGAGTTGATATATTTAGTCTGTTATTGACATAATCTGAATTGGCTATAGTTATGAAAATTGACATGTATATTAGGCGTGGGCATAAATGGTAAATTAATAATTAATTGGCCGCAAAGATAAACATGGCTGACTCGAGGTCAGAATGAGTTTGCGGCGTAATCCTGCCCGGAACCGCCCGGCACATCCAGTGGCCGCAAACAATAGGTTCTAATGTGAGAAGTTAGTCATAACGTGCTTGAAACCCGAGGTTAGACTCAGTTTACGGCAGAAATCTGTCCGAAACCAACCGGCCTAACCAGTAGCCACAAACTGTCAGTCTAATGTGAGAGGTCTGGGCATTAATATTTAATTAATGAAAATCTGAGATAAATATAATGTCTAAAACGTGTTGGGCGGATAGGGTTAAACCCACTAGACTGATGAGTTTAATAAATCTGTTCCGTGAATCGGTAGGCTCAATTACAAAGTTAGACAAATCTGTAAATCTGTTAAATCCGTATATCTGATCCATTAGTCTAAAACTTGTCTGATCTGTGAACTAGTTGATCTGAATTCTGTATGTCTGAACTTGTTAATCTGAAATCTGTTAGTCTGGGGACACAAGGATAGGAGGGGAATTACTTGTGTCATCTGTTGTTTGGGACCCATATTAGTCAGTAACCCTTTCTGGTATCAAAACATTGACCCAACAGTAGGTAGGGTCCGGGCACGCTTACTGAACTAATTATAAGCGGTTCATTCTGATAATGGCGAGGGATGTTGATGGTGCGTTCCAACCGGGTCATGTGTGTGCATGGATCCCGGTCTTCCTCTGAGGATGTAAGACGCCATGACATCTGTAAATAGGTCTGTGTCATTTAAAGGTTGCCACTTTCGGGAATGATAAACCCTTCGGTGGGACTGGCACAGGGTATTTATGTATTAGGGAGCCGATCGCGTGGGGTAGAACTTAGGGTACACTTAGCTCTGTCTGCTTCTATGGGGTACCGTCTGTTTCTGTTGGGTGGTAACACCTGTCTGTTCCCGCGTGGTACCGTCTGTTGGGGTGGTAAAGGCATATTTATTAGTGTATACCTAATTCTACATTCTGTTTCCATAGGGATTAATCTGTTTTTGTTTCTGTACCTTCTGTCGGGTGGTAAAAGCCCATTACTAGCATTCTGTTCTGTGGAAATCATTATGTTTCCTTTCTGTTTTAGTTAAGACATTAGGGTAACACCTAATCCCGTTATATTAGTATTAGTGCAGAGAAGTGTAAAGCAATAGCTTATATCATTCTATTCTTCTGTTATATCTGCTACATCTGTTACAGTTATCTCTCATCCAGTTTTATTTTCATGTCATGTTATTATTATCCGTTCATGACTGAAAATCACTGGACTTGCCAGACTTTTGTCTGACCCTTGTTGTTTCGCCTCCTTTCTTCCGTTCCCCCCCCCCCCAGGTTTTGTAGAAGGGAATACTCTAACTTGATCCAGATTTCTTCCACTTGCAGTGCTTAAAGTATGGCCTGTCTTCTTCTGTGGGGATTATGAAATTAAACTATGCATTCTGAAGGCTTTTGTACAAGACTGATATTTTGTACTTGAATTCTGATATTGTGATTTGAAAGGATGTAACCAAGCTTCAGTTTGAAATAAAGTTATAATTTTTCAAGTACTGTTTATCTGTCTTGTCGTATTCTGTTTTTGTTTACTAAAATGCTCCATCAAAGTTAGGGCATTCCCTTTGTGAGTGACCTTAACGGAGGTGGGGTGTTACACTTGGTATCAGAGCCAGGTTACCAAATTTGATAAAAAGTTTTGAAAACTATTTTCAAAAAGGATTTAAAAAGGAAGTATTTTCAAAAGTAAAGCTTATTTTTGAAAAATAAAATAAATAATCCCCAAAAGCCATATATCTTTCTTTCGATTCTTTGTTTCGAGTTCCTTCCTCTTTTCCTTTTTTTGAATCTCTTCCTTCGCGTATAGATGCTTTTTCTAAGATATGTAATGACTTCCGTGCGATGGGCGGAAAACCGCTTTATGGGACTGAGACGTTGTCGAGGCTAGAAGTTGGTTGAACGAAGTGGAGGACTTGTTGGTACCTTTGAGATAGACGATGGGAGGAAGGTTCAACCAGCTGCTTGGTTAATGAAGGATGAAGCTTCATTTTGGTGGAAGGTCACGAATGGAGAACGTACATGGGAGACATGGATATGACACACGATAAGGAAGTGGATCCAAAGAAGGGCACTTGCTTCAACTGTGGTGAGATGGGACACTTCACTAGGGACTGTCCGAAGAAACGAGGACAAGGGCAGAGGGCAGGACCAACTGCTGGAGGGAAGGCAAACACTCTCGAGGCTAGTGGATAGGATAGGATTAGGAAAACTTTCTGTAGGAGGTTTAATTTCTTTATCTGATTGTTGAGTTAAAACTCTTTCTGATTCTGGCATTTTGATTCTGTAATCGATACTCTGCACTTTAATACTAGTATTTTTTCTGATTCCGCTGTAGACTCAAACCCATAAGGGTTATGACTCATCTGCTTGTGATAAATTGGGGTTTGAGAGATATCTGTGTTAGGCGTCAAGTAGGACGCATACATTCTGGGTTTTATCATGCTTAGTTTTCCAAGAATCATTTGGTAATCTGATCTGTACTAGTAGTCTGTAAATATCTGAATATCCTTGATAAGGTTAAGATTTCCAGTTTTGACATTGTCGAAAGAGGGTAATCCTTTGGGTGTCAATCTGATGTTGATTTCGGTCTTCGGGGTTGATACTTAGGGGAATTATTTTCTCAACCAATGTCTAATGGGAACCAAGTCTTCGTTTTATCTGTACTCGCTTCCATCATTCGACTGTATCCTATCGATCGAATCATCGAACTTTAGGTAGAAACTAATGGGTGTAAACATGTGTTTGAGACATGTTATGTTTGATGGTTGCAAGTGGATGCAAGTGGTTGCTAGTGGTTGCTCGTGGATGCATATACACACACTAGGCACTAGATCGGCTCGAAAACACTCTCATACTGCATATGGATGTGTGAGCATTTTCAATTTTTGTGGATGCAAAATGATTGACTTAGCACATGGATGTTGCATTTGGATGAATGGTTATGCACTCATATAGAAATGATGTGCATCAAATAGGATTTGTTGCATACATATTTGAACTCATGACACTAACATGATTCACATTAAGGAGGTCAACTGGAACAGTAGACCGCCTGATTTTGCATTAGATAAGAAACATATACACACACTTTGCATATGTTCATACAGCATTAGAAACCTTTTAAGGATAATGGATGCATGTGATTGAATGGTTGAGTAGATGGATGTTGGATGTTAGGATACATTCTTCTTAACTTGAAGATTTCGGGGACGAAATCCTTTAAGGAGGGGAGAATGTAACACCTTGTATTTTCTGAGAATATTAAAAAAAATGGTTAATTATGAAGAAGTTATTAAGCCTTGAAGTTTATATGCATATGAGAGAAATATATATAGATATATATATAAAATTAAATAAATAAACATGCAAAAAAGGTTCAAAACAGCGAATTGGGATGGGGAATAACCGAACCGGCCCATTTTTGAGGTCGGCCCAAGCCCCGCTGGGTCGACTAGGGGTTAATCCAGGTTGTTTGGCTGTCATCCCGTGGGCCGATTCGCTCAAATGCAGATTTTGCATTTGAATGGTTCTCATGATTCAGGGTTAATCTAATGGTCCTAAATAACTTCCTACACCTATATATACATCCCTAACCTAAACCTAAATCTCATATACAATTCTCTAGCCTCCATTGCTCTCTTCCTCTGTAAAAATAAATAAATCAATGGCGTCTCTACTCTGCTGAAACCTAAGCTAGGACTTGTGCTTCTTCTTCCTCCAATTCTGATTAGGATTAAAAGAGAACAGCTACAACACCTTTTTCTTTTAGAATCCAACCAAGGCAAGTGCAGTTATTTTCCGATATAAACTTTAATTATAATTGTGACATGATTGTAAATCTAAATTTGAGATTGCGTATGTTCTGTTTTGATCTATTTTATTCTATATCTCTTTCTTCTTTCTGTTCTATAGCCAGGCTACCCCGAGCTTGCGCCAAATCTCATAAGAGATTAACGCACGAACGTTAAACTTTGGGATAAATAATGAATGATGGCATAATTGGACATGGCTAATCTATGACTAAAAGGACATAGGTTGTAAACTAGATTTAGATCTGTGCATATTCTGTGAATTGGAAGAAGAGGAACCATTGTATATTAACATGTGACTTGAGACATTGGACATAACGCATATTTTTGAATTAAAGATCTATTATAATTTAAATTTCTAGATTGTTGGGCATATTGTTTATATAGAAATTCATGATTTGGGATAAAAAGGGAATATGACTTAGGTGTGAAGATTTATGTTAATATTTGATAACTATTAAATGTGAATAACACCTAAGTGGGAGATTTTTGAATATATGACATGCATTGAAATCGATGGCTATATTTGGTATAATTTATATGTGAATCTTTTGTACTATGCAAGTTTAACTAAATTTGAGACGTGTGTTATATGGTAAATTATGACCATAATCCGTGCCATGTAAATTCAATGCAAACGTGGGGTATATGATCATAATGTGAATCATGACAACTATTTAGGCATGCAAACTTAGGCCAAATTTATAATTAGGCAAGATATGTTTATGAAACTTTAAGTAATGATTAAATTTGTTATATTGCCTAATTTGCTAGTTCTGTTATATTGCCTAATCTGCTAGTTCTGCTATAATCTGCTATATCTGTTCATATACCAAATCTGTCATCTGCTAAGTCTGCTGAAGATGCCTAAACTGTTATATGCTAAATCTGCTAAACTCCTTAATATGCTGAATCCGTTAAGTCGCCTAATCTGCTAAATCTGTTATCTGCCATATATGTTGAGTTGATATATTTAGTCTGTTATTGACATAATCTGAATTGGCTATAGTTATGAAAATTGACATGTATATTAGGCGTGGGCATAAATGGTAAATTAATAATTAATTGGCCGCAAAGATAAACATGGCTGACTCGAGGTTAGAATGAGTTTTGTTGTAACAGTGTTGTATACACAATTATATGATTTTTGTTTGATGATAACAACCAAATATATTTTATTATTGAATGTGTTTGTAACTGTACTGGTATACTACACAACAGATAGCAATATAATATTTCTATTTGAATAAAATACAACTATACAAAAATTTAAATATTCACACAGTATTTTATTTGAATAAGAATATTTTATTTCGATATTTAAACAGTACAGATTTACAACTCCACTATTTGTACATATGTCACTGATATACATTTCAATATATTCAATTTCGTACTTAGCTCCTCTTTACAACACTTACAATTTCATACACACTACATTTCTATACAGTTCACTCGTATATACTGACACATATGAATATCATCATCTTCAGTCTTCTTGACTACACAGCATTCTTCAGTCAAATCCTGTCTTCATACCTGTCACAAGAAGAACACACAGTAGACTGCAACAAAAATAAAATAGAATAAAAGCAAATAAGAATTTATTTTTAAATTTTATTTGCCTCAGAATTACTGTGTGTTTCTCATCACTTTTCTAGACTTGGTTTGATATGCAGGGACAGAAAAACTCGTCTGGATGGCTGCATATACACACGTGTATACACGTGTGCACTGCCACGCCAATCCAGTGTCGCGACTGAGGAGTAGCCACTTGGACCATCTCGACTCAGTGCACATGTCAACACACATCAAATTGGTCGAGCCAAGCCCAAGACTGCTCAGCAAATAATAATCCAATGTAAAGTCAATAAAAAAAAAACTCAAAGTGGTCGAGACAGCTCAGCACAAGGCAGAGGAAACATATTTGGATGACTATTTAAAAATGGTCAAGCACATTACTAGTACACAAAAACAATGCAGCAACAAACAAGAAACAAAATGGTCGAGCAAAACAACAAGACAACATAAATAGGATGTGGCAGTAGTACATGGAGTGGTGCAGCTAGTTTAGAGTAATTTTCTGGATTGTTAAAATATCACCAAACATTGTATGCAAGTCCGAGACGGCAATACAGCAAAATGATCAACTACAAGTACCCATGGACATCATTAGCAAGTAACTCAAGTATGGTGAATGGTCAATTACAAAGTGGAGCAGGAGTACAAGAAGCTTGGTCGAGCCAGGACAAAGATTACAGGAATTCACACAGCAACTACGATGCGACAGATTCATATGCATGGACAAGATGAGCACAGCAGTTTTACCAACATTTAAATGTGCAAATAATACATGGTGGATTCAAGTATAAGTGAACATATATGCATCAAAACTGCTTGACATAGGACTAGGCTGATAACATTTCCAAGTACAACAGCAAAGTGATCAAACAAGTTATACAAAGTTAAAACTGTATAACTGCAAAGAACAGAGACAACTGCACGATCAAGAATATACAACAAAACAGCAGAAATTAAAGTGGAGCAACAGTTTAAACTCGGAGAAATCTAAGTGTAGTACAAGCTAAGTTCAAAAAACTCTGAGGCATGACATCAGTTCAAACAGAGATCAAAACCATTTGTACAGACTGCTTAAACATTTGTTCATCAGCATTTTAATAGAGCAGAACAGTGTAAACATTGCCAAGGGCCTACATCAATGAAGAAAATGCACAAAGGAGGACAACAAGTGCAGGCTATTCAGTTCTAAGCAATTCAACAACATAATGTTCATGAATGGTAAGGTAAACAAACAAGGCACTGTTAAATTCAAGTGCACATCTGATTTTATCAGTTCAAATCAAAATCGGCAAGGATTTAAACATGGAAGCATTAAAGAGCAGAATCAAGTTCGTGCCAGAGTTTTTAAGTCATGGTAAAAAGGGCATGGTATTCAAATACAAATACTTATACACAACAAGAGACTGCAAGTATCAGTTCAATCAGCAGAAAGTTAAACTGAAATTGCATAACAAGTTCGAGCATAGTTTCTGTTCTTATCAAAGAAAAACATCAGTTAAAAAGTCCAGTATACAGGGGTAAATGTCAAGCACAGTATTTGTCGCATGCTCAAGGATAGTATCTGTTCTTATTTAAAAGAAAAATTCTCGAACAAAACAGTGTTTGAATCAAAGTTTTAAAAGGCAGCAAAACTCAAATTTAATCCTTCCAGAATTCAAGACTAATTCAGGGTTCCAAAAATCTAAGAAATAAATTTCAAAGTCAAGAAGGACCATTTCAAAATTGAAAGATTCATCACGCAAAACATTTCCAGAAAATTGGATTTACAAATCTGTTATATCGAGAATTTCTAGAAGGAAGACTCAGTCAAACATCACCAGATTATTCGCAAAAAAAAGCCAATTCAAAAGCCCCAAAATTCTCGTATTCAAAATTGAAAGATTCATCACGCAAAATGTTTCCAGAAAATTGGATTTACAAATCTGTTATATCGAGAAATTCTAAAAGGAAGACTCAGTCAAAAAAATCACCAGATTATTCGCAAGAAAGCCAATTCAAAAAGCCCTAAAATTCTCGTATATACCATGGCCAAGTCTCAACGTAGAAATCAGAGCAAATATTTAGGAGTTTTAATCCTATAAATAAACCAAAATCATCATCGGTTTTAACATCATCCAAGTTCAAGCACAATAAAAGAGAAACTCGAATTAAAAATCATACCAGAGAACAAGTAAGCAACTTGGACCCAAATCGAAGCATTTGAAAGCAACATCGAAGTCGCGCATCAAAGAATCGCATCTCCATCACTCAAGCGCAGAGATTTGGGGGAAGACTGAAGAAACCCTAGGAATTTCTCAAGAGCCGCCGCCATTTCTTTATTTCAGAGAAAAGAGTCGAGCTAAAGTAAAGTGGTGTAGCACAAGTGAAAAAAAGAGGCCGGCCAAGGGTTATACAAAAGGAGGATAACCCTAATTTTAACTCCTAAAGGTTTTTCTATTTTTTTTATTTTATTTTACATTTGTTTTTGTTTAATTCATAAAAACAAACAAACAGTTTCTAGATCTGTAAAATCTAGGGAAGACGAATTACGGGAATTGTAATTCAGGGAAATCTGGTTTCGGGGATAGAAACCAGTGCAGGGTTTTGAGCGTAGGGTTAAGAACAGTTGGGAGCGAGTGTCGCGAGTTTACAGGGGATTGTAAGCGTAGAGATTGTTTTAACTCCTAGTAGAAACCTTGGGGAATGCAGCAGTAGGCAGGGTTTTGCCGAAGCTGGGTATATCTGTGTGTTATTTACTTTCCGCATTTATTCTGATTTTTATCTGTGCTGTGATTATTTAATTACTCTGTGAAGATCTGCGATAAACCCTATTCACCCCCCCCCCTCTAGGGTTAATTTAGATCCTACAAGTGGTATCAGAGCCAGGTTTTTTTATTTGATTTTAACTCTAGAATCATGAATCTGTCTAATAACGCGTTTTCTGAGGGTCAGTCCATAGCTAGGCCACCAATGTTTAATGGAGCTGATTATGCATATTGGAAAGCTAGGATGAAAATTTATTTGAGTTCAGTCGACTATGATGTATGGGATATTATTGAAACGGGTTATAGATCACCCACTGTTATAGTTAGTGGTGTTGAAATTCCTAAATCAAAAGACAGGTGGGATGCTAATGATAAAAAATTATTTTCAACTAATGCCAAAGCGATGAATGCTTTAATCTGTGCTCTTGATAAAACTGAATTTAATCGAATTTCTCATTGTGAGACTGCGCAGGAAATATGGCATACGTTGGAGGTCACACACGAAGGTACATCTCAAGTAAAGGAATCTCGTCTCGCTTTACTCAGCAACGAATATGAAAATTTCTCTATGCAAAAAGACGAAGATATAAAAGAGATGTATGGACGCTTCTCATCATTGGTCTACAATGCAAAAGCTCTTGGCAAAACCTATACCAAAGTGGAATTGATCAGAAAAATACTGAGAGTGCTACCGATGAATTTTGAAGCAAAGGTGACGGCGATTCAAGAATCAAAAGATCTGAATAAAGTAAGCATGGAAGAGTTGATCGGAAATCTGATTACTTACGAGATGGAGTTGAAAGCAAGAGAAGAACGAAAGGATTCTGAATCAAAGAAGAAGACGATCGCTCTAAATAATTCTGTTGAAAGTAATGATGATGATCCCGCTGAAGAGCTAGCCATGGTTTTGAAAAAGTGGGCCAAAGGAAAATACAAGCCACAAAAGAAGAAAACTGTCAAATTTGAAAGTTCCGAAAGTTCAGACGATGAAGTATTTTGCTATAACTGCAAGAAACCCGGACATATCAAACCAAATTGTCCACAGCTCAAAAATGAAAAGAAGAAGAAGTTCAGAAGAAAGAAGAAAGCTTTTGCTGCTACATGGGATGACGAAGAAGGAGAAGAAATTTCTGAAAGTGAAGAAGAGGAAGCTAATTTGTGTCTTATGGCTCAATCTGATTCAGAAAGAAGTGAAAAGGATTCAAGTGAGGTATCGAATTTTACTTATAAAGATTTAATTTTAATGTGTCATGATCTCACAAAAACCGTTGATTCTCTTGAACTAAAAGTTAAGAAATTAAAATCTGATAGATTAAAACTAGTTCAAGAAAATAACAGTTTAGAAACAAAACTTGAAAAAGTTAAGAATTCACCGTTTTCAGAATGCAAAAAATGTCAATTTTTGAGTAACGATTTTTTGAAATTAAAAACTGATCTTGAGTTACTTAAAAGTGAAAACATGAATTTGAAAAATGAAAATCATGATTTTGAAACGGTGATTGAAAAGTTTAGAGAATCTGAAAAACTTGATTTTGAAAAGCGAAAACAATTTGAAATTGAAATTTTCAAGTCCGATGCTAGAATCAAAGCACTTGAAAACGAAAATTTGATTTTAAAACAAATTGATGCTGAAAAGAGGAAAATCGCTATTAATCGTTGTTCAAATTTAATGAAAGAAAATAGCGATCTTAAATTTAAAATTCAACGACTTGAATCAGCTCTGACTAAATTTTCTAAAGGAGAGAAATCGTTGAATATGTTGTTGAAAAATCAATTTTTTGTTCAGAATAAAAAGGGACTTGGATTTGAATCTGATCAAGTTGAAAAACAAAATTTTAATGATTTTAAAAATCCTTTAATTGGCATTGAAAACGATCAAATTGAATTTTTGAAATTTGATAATTTCAAAGGGTTTTTAAATCATAAACAAATTGATAACTCGTTTAAAAACAATTCATTTAAATCTGTTTGGATTCCAAAAATTAACAGAATAAATTTAAGCAAATCTAAACAAATTTGGGTTCCAAAGGGTACGCTAGTGAATAGTAATGGATTGTTATATAAACGGGTTTGGGTACCAAAACGTGTAAACGAAGATAAGAGTGGTAAAACAACTTTTGTTAGACCACTCGATCATATAAACATTTAGGTACCATGGGAGGCTGAGGAACAACTGTGCTTAAGAAAGATAAAATTCAAGTTGATTCATATATCGAATTATTTGAAGTTCCTTAGCCATAGATTCAGAGTTGGAGATTCATTGCATCACGTTGATTATGGTAAGTCAGGTATGATCTCTAAACTCGTACTTTTATTCCTTTTAGTTTATTTTTACTTGGCTGTTTTTGAAATCATTCGTTATGGATTGTTGAAATTCTTGAATTATAAAAAATTGATTTTTTTTAGGTGATTTCAAACAATTATCTTCAAATTTGATAAGTTGACTGTTTCTTGAGTTTGTCTAAAAATTCTCTGAGGATGTCACTTGTGATTCTTGCTTTGAAAATGATCTTGTGCTGCTCTGATAAGGAAATTGATTTGATTCATTGGTGTTTAAATGATAAGTTGGAAAATCAGTGACTGGATTTAGTTAAAATTCATAGGTAATTTGAATTAAATTAATATATAAATGGTTTTAAAAATTGTCTAGGAGCAATCAGTGTTAAAAATATTAGAAAATTTCATTTTCTAACTGATTGATTTTTTTTAAGCTGATTTTCAACTTGCATTTTTCAAAAACTCCTCTTGAAATAGATATTTTCAATTTTAAAATTATTTTTTGATTATTTATTCAAAAATTGAAATTATTGATTAATTTGAACCGTTTTGGGACTCATCAAAATTATTGATAGATTTATGAAACTGTGATGAGTTGCGACTATGGTATAATTCATAACTAGAAGAGATGTTATTTTAAATCTCATGATGATTAGACAGATTTTATAATATCTTTGAATTAGAGCTTATTTCACGACCATCTTCTATATCTACCATATTTATGTCATTCATCATGGTTTTATTTAATTTGGGGAGTTCTAGTTATTCTTGAAATTAAAAATAAATAAATAAATAAATAAATAATTTATCCTTGGTATTCACTCCCATTTAAAAATCCTCGCGGTTATGCGTGGGTGAATTACCTTAATTTCTATGTGCTTCCATTCTCACTTAAAAGACCTTCGGGCTGTGCATGGATGGAACTCATTAGAGAGGATAAAGTTAAGTTACTACTAACCCCATTTAAAAGACCTTTGGGCTATGCGTGGTTAGAAAGTGCTTAACACATTTTTTTAGCATACTTAAAATCTTTAAAATTCATATTCAAATATTCAATTTTTATTGAACTCTCCTCATTCGATAAAATCCATCGTAAATCCATTCATTCTGAAAGTGAAATCTGCTTCTGATTGAAAGATTATTATGATTTTTGTTTGATTAAATGGGATTTGCGATATATATTCTCTCTCTTATTTTGAATTTATATTTATAGTCAATATTCATCACTGTTTCAATTTCTATTATCCTTTTGATGATAACAAAAGGGGGAGAATTGTCAAGATTTTGACTGATGAGTATTTAATTCAAAAATATTTTAAGATTGGAAATTAAATATCTAGAGGGAAAATGGTCAATTGTTGGATTTCATCATTCATATTTTTCCACATATATAGGGGGAGTTCAGTTGTAGGGGGAGCATACAAATAGGGGGAGTAATATATTTCACGTTCAAACACATTCAAAATCTTTTATTTGTTTGTCATCATCAAAAGGGGGAGATTGTTGTAACAGTGTTGTATACACAATTATATGATTTTTGTTTGATGATAACAACCAAATATATTTTATTATTGAATGTGTTTGTAACTGTACTGGTATACTACACAACAGATAGCAATATAATATTTCTATTTGAATAAAATACAACTATACAAAAATTTAAATATTCACACAGTATTTTATTTGAATAAGAATATTTTATTTCGATATTTAAACAGTACAGATTTACAACTCCACTATTTGTACATATATCACTGATATACATTTCAATATATTCAATTTCGTACTTAGCTCCTCTTTACAACACTTACAATTTCATACACACTACATTTCTATACAGTTCACTCGTATACACTGACACATATGAATATCATCATCTTCAGTCTTCTTGACTACACAACATTCTTCAGTCAAATCCTGTCTTCATACCTGTCACAAGAAGAACACACAGTAGACTGCAACAAAAATAAAATAGAATAAAAGCAAATAAGAATTTATTTTTAAATTTTATTTGCCTCAGAATTACGGTGTGTTTCTCATCACTTTTCTAGACTTGGTCTGATATGCAGGGACAGAAAAACTCGTCTGGATGGCTGCATATACACACGTGTATACACGTGTGCACTGCCACGCCAATCCAGTGTCGCGACTGAGGAGTAGCCACTTGGACCATCTCGACTCAGTGCACATGTCAACACACATCAAATTGGTCGAGCCAAGCCCAAGACTGCTCAGCAAATAATAATCCAATGTAAAGTCAATAAAAAAAACTCAAAGTGGTCGAGACAGCTCAGCACAAGGCAGAGGAAACATATTTGGATGACTATTTAAAAATGGTCAAGCACATTACTAGTACACAAAAACAATGCAGCAACAAACAAGAAACAAAATGGTCGAGCAAAACAACAAGACAACATAAATAGGATGTGGCAGTAGTACATGGAGTGGTGCAGCTAGTTTAGAGTAATTTTCTGGATTGTTAAAATATCACCAAACATTGTATGCAAGTCCGAGACGGCAATACAGCAAAATGATCAACTACAAGTACCCATGGACATCATTAGCAAGTAACTCAAGTATGGTGAATGGTCAATTACAAAGTGGAGCAGGAGTACAAGAAGCTTGGTCGAGCCAGGACAAAGATTACAGGAATTCACACAGCAACTACGATGCGACAGATTCATATGCATGGACAAGATGAGCACAGCAGTTTTACCAACATTTAAATGTGCAAATAATACATGGTGGATTCAAGTATAAGTGAACATATATGCATCAAAACTGCTTGACATAGGACTAGGCAGATAACATTTCCAAGTACAACAGCAAAGTGATCAAACAAGTTATACAAAGTTAAAACTGTATAACTGCAAAGAACAGAGACAACTGCACGATCAAGAATATACAACAAAACAGCAGAAATTAAAGTGGAGCAACAGTTTAAACTCGGAGAAATCTAAGTGTAGTACAAGCTAAGTTCAAAAAACTCTGAGGCATGACATCAGTTCAAACAGAGATCAAAACCATTTGTACAGACTGCTTAAACATTTGTTCATCAGTTTTTTAATAGAGCAGAACAGTGTAAACATTGCCAAGGGCCTACATCAATGAAGAAAATGCACAAAGGAGGACAACAAGTGCAGGCTATTCAGTTCTAAGCAATTCAACAACATAATGTTCATGAATGGTAAGGTAAACAAACAAGGCACTGTTAAATTCAAGTGCACATCTGATTTTATCAGTTCAAATCAAAATCGGCAAGGATTTAAACATGGAAGCATTAAAGAGCAGAATCAAGTTCGTGCCAGAGTTTTTAAGTCATGGTAAAAAGGGCATGGTATTCAAATACAAATATTTATACACAACAAGAGACTGCAAGTATCAGTTCAATCAGCAGAAAGTTAAACTGAAATTGCATAACAAGTTCGAGCATAGTTTCTGTTCTTATCAAAGAAAAACATCAGTTAAAAAGTCAAGTATACAGGGGTAAATGTCAAGCACAGTATTTGTCGCATGCTCAAGGATAGTATCTGTTCTTATTTAAAAGAAAAATTCTCGAACAAAACAGTGTTTGAATCAAAGTTTTAAAAGGCAGCAAAACTCAAATTTAATCCTTCTAGAATTCAAGACTAATTCAGGGTTCCAAAAATCTAAGAAATAAATTTCAAAGTCAAGAAGGACCATTTCAAAATTGAAAGATTCATCACGCAAAACGTTTCCAGAAAATTGGATTTACAAATCTGTTATATCGAGAATTTCTAGAAGGAAGACTCAGTCAAACATCACCAGATTATTCGCAAAAAAAAGCCAATTCAAAAGCCCCAAAATTCTCGTATTCAAAATTTAAAGATTCATCACGCAAAATGTTTCCAGAAAGTTGGATTTACAAATCTGTTATATCGAGAAATTCTAAAAGGAAGACTCAGTCAAAAAAATACCAGATTATTCGCAAGAAAGCCAATTCAAAAAGCCCTAAAATTCTCGTATATACCATGGCCAAGTGTGACGAAATGGAATTTCGCTCGGTCCGAACCAGTCGCTAAACCGACCCAGACCGTTCGAAACGCCCTATCGTTTGAGAACACGACAAAGCAGAACGCATACAGAAGAACATTTCATTGTATATTACAACAATGCATCAGATTACAAGAATATACAGAGTATAAACAAATAAATATTACACAGAAATATCAGAGATTTAAATTACACTTAAATACATAGCAGCGGAAAATAATACAATACACAACTAGAAGAGATATACGGATACAAAGCTTTCCGGATATCGTTCCAGCTGTAAACCAGGATCCTGTGAATATAAATCTGCAAAACCAAAACTACTAGCTGCCCGTGTCAAAATAGGGGCACCCAGAGTTTAGGTCAAAACAATAAACTCCAGGTCAGTCATGTGACTGGTGTGAGAACTAAAACGGTTAATCTTTGTTTTCAAAGTTAGGTAAATCAAGGGACCACGCCGTATAACACGGAACGGGTTTCCTCCCAAGAATACCAGTGCATAAAACAAACAGCGCAATGCTAAATAAAGAAAAATGAAGCTGTTATAAGACCCAGGTCCTATCACACAATGCAACGCAAGCCGGGGGATAGGGTTTTCCCTTATAACAGCCAAAGAATGCTCGATACGTTTTAAAATAAATCTTTTGATACTATTATAAGTGCATAGTGTATAAAACAACTTCAAATCATAAGTATCAATCATAGGCGGCATGGGTACCATATATCATGTCGCCATATATAGGTTTACAAATAAAACCGCAAATGTCACGTATTTGGAAATTGGGTTTCCATCTATGAACCGAGGCAAAAGATAGTCCTCAACCGATTCGAGACTGCCTAGCCCGAGTCTCAGGATCAGAGCTCGAGTGACCCTTGGATCGTCAGGGCCGGTCCACCGATGTGGATTAAAATGCCTGAACACTGCGTTTCCCCGCCCTTTGGGGCGTAAATGAGCCAACGAATGACTCCATCGGACCCGGATCGTCCGATCAAACCGAGGCGCCTCGCAACAGCAACAACCACATAAGTCAAACTCGTCAGGGCGTGTAAAACCACTGACGCCACTTCTAGCTAGGAGGAAACGCAGGCCCTCCCTGAGGTCCGTCTCCCGTTTTTGGTTCATACCTGGTGTGAAACACGCGAGGTAAACGGTACACAAAGCTACGCCACAAAGGCCGTGCTTTGATCATCAACCACAAGACTTTGCTTTTCAACAGAAGCCTTGATCATTTGCATCTTAGCATGCCACACAGGCAAACCATCCTATGCAACCGATATCAGTCACACAGAATGAAATCCGATGTCAGACACACAGTCCATTTACAAGTCCGTTCTGGGTCTGAACGAAACCGGAGGCACCTAGTACCCCGCATATCCATCGATCTCCAAGTACGTCTGGACGATCACCAACTGTTTCCATCTTCTTGGGTGTACAGCCCAATCAAGATCATCAGTTATCACCCAAACGACGTGAAGACCTCCGGTCTTCGACCATCGTCTTCATCTTCGACTTATCGTCGTATCAGTTATTCAGAATGGGATAAACCCGGTCTTACCGAATAACTCGCGTATATTTTAAATAAGTGTTACACAAACACAACATACGCCTCATTCCAATTCATCAGTCACTAACGGTAAATTAATCAAGAGAATAATTCCCCAAATATTAACCCCGAAGGCCGAAACCAACATCAGATCAATATCCAGAAAACCATTCTGCTTGGCTAACCGACAATTAGTTTCTAAATTTCACATTCATAGGGAAAGGTTCCCATTAATTTTATCAAAGATAAATTCTTGAATTTATTCTTTAATCTATTTTTGAATATCAATTCAAACTAGTCGGGATTAGCGAACCTTACCGAAGTAATCATTTGTTTTCATTTCCCAATCCCAACCTATTCATCCCATGAAGTAAAACTGGTTATACTTCATATCTAACACCACGGTGTTATCGGTAAATTCAATTACCATTTCACGTTTAAATCTAATTAAAGATTCAACTATCGCCTGGAGCAAAACTGGTGATACTCCATTCTCGACCATTTCAATCTAATTAAAGATTCATTAAAACTCAACTTAGTTTTAATCGTTAACCGGGTTAAAGAATCCGTTTCATTTAAAAACACAGTTCACGATAAACCCAAAATCACATTCATTAATCATCGGGTTAAAGAACGAGTGTTATTTAAAACACTGTCCACGATAAACCCAAAAATCAATATCGATTCAATTCCAATTAAATGTTATTTAATTGGTACACTTCATTAAATCTAAATAAAAAGATTTAATCTTTTCTCAACTGGGTCCAAGAACAGTGTTAGTGAAGACACCATTCACGACAAACCCAAATCACATTTGATATTCAATATAAGGTTCTGAATAGAAAATATATCGGCTTATATTCAATATCAAATTCCACGACTAACAAATATCGTATTGGAAATAACGATATAGATATATACCTTTCAAATTTCCGTAACAACATCCGCATAATCACGAATTCCAACATCGAAATATTCCGAAGACAATTTCGATTCAAATCCACTCCAATGCAATCATTGGAAATTCTGGTTATTTTTAAAACCCTTTTCAAATTCAATTTATTTATTTAAAAATAAATAGAATTATATTTCTAGTTCAAAACTAGTTCATTTCGATAAAAATCCATTTTTATCTTTTCAAATATGGAGTTTTTCATCCCAAATCTTCACAAATCATTTCTTATGATTTTACACAAATTATTACTATTTTTAATAATTTTATCAAGGCCCGTACAGTCGATTTCCACCAATGGCCATCGAACTGCACGTATAGCGACCTTTTTCCAATTTGATTTGGACACAATTCCAAATCCAACCGTTAGATTTCTAATTTATCACATTCGTTAGAAAGCTCTTTTCGATACGAACCCAACGGTTCCGGTTTTAGGAGAATCCGACGGTCGGATCTCCCGTAATGTCCGTTTGAAATAAATGGTCGAAATTCACGAACTGCCGCGGCGCGGCGCGTTCTATTCAGGCCATTATATTATATATATAATATATATAATATATATTTCGTCGATTTCTATTTAAAACGAATTATATAAATAGTTTTAAAATTCGTTTCTAAATCTATTTCAACTTCCATCTCAATTCAAAGCAAAATTGAATTCTTCTCTATAAATTCGTTTTAAAATTCATTTCTATTCAATTCAAATTTCAATTCAATTTGAATTCATTTCAATTTGCTTTCAATTCAATTTGAATTCGTTTTCAATTCAATTCATTTCGAAATCGCTTTCAATTCAATTCATTTCGAAATCGTTTTCAATTCAATTCATTTCGAAATCACTTTCAATTCAATTCACTTTGAATTCGTTTTCAATTCAATTCATTTCGAAATCACTTAAAATTGATATAAATATCGTTCACGTCAAAATGGCGTCAATCTAATCAACACGGCTTCATAAATTTCTATTTTCAAATATTCTATTTCAAATATTTCTATTTCTAAACTGGAATGAGGCCCAATCAATTACCATATAATGTTAATTATATGGATTCTCTACAACACATGTATATATCAACAACGATGAATAGTCAGCCATCATCCAAAGTGCACTACACTGTATAAGCATCAAATATAGATATCTAACGCTTATAACAGCCTGTCAATCAATCGATCGACATATTTAATCAATCAGGATGAGTGAACTTCAAATTTCATCCCAACACCCGTGTGGGGTTTCAAACAATCAAACACAGATTTTATTTGTGCGGTTGGGCGATGTGTGAAATTTATCGACCCAATCAATATCAGTCAAATCAGTGTATATACAAACAAATCGGCCGATTTGTTTATAACTATTCATTTATTCACATTCACGTTAAAAAATATATTTTTAACGATAAAACATTTTATTTCAACCTATGAATTTCTATTCAATTCATTTACACAATAAAATGATATTTTTATTTTCTAACATATTTTAGAAAATTTCGGCGGCATAACGGCACGATACTAGAAACGGGACGAGGCCTAGCCTTATCCCCGGTCTAGTGAAGGCCCACGCCATTCACACATCAATCAAATCAATTTCATTATGCAAACCACAAAATTTGGAGTAAGAGTCTAACCTAGCCTTACTCCTTCGCCTTATAACGGCGCACGTCTAATCCTAACCAATTTATCGATTCGATTTTTCACACCACAAACCAATATCGCAATCAATCACCAAACAGTCAAACAAACAAGTCCATGGTCTGTGGACGATTTGTGTCGGGTGCTACTAAGCACCGTCTGCATCCTAGTATATATATAACTAGAAAAATTAAATTGAAAGGTGAGAAGTTCTCACATATAGCTATCCTAGCTCCATGGCTCTTCTAATGCAGGAATCTTCGCCAACTCGCCTTTTTATCACCATCGTTGCCCGTATACACTGTATATAAAAAATCACATTTTTATATTCTTTATTATATAAAAATCATATTTTTATCGCTAACTTCATATTGTGAAAATAGAATTTTCATCGCTATTTCATATTTGTAAAAATAGAATTTTCACTTCGTTATTCAATATATAAAATCGAATTTTTACTTCGCTATTCCATATATAAAAATCGAATTTTTACTTCGCTATTCAATATATAAAAATCGAATTTTTACTTCGCTATTCAATATAATAAAATCGAATTTTTATTTCGAAGTTCAATATATAAAAATCATATTTTTATTTCGAAGTTCAATATATAAAAATCATATTTTTATGCCGAAGTTCAATATATAAAAATTCTATTTTTCTACATCGTTATTCCATATATAAAGATTATATTTTTAAACCTCTACTTTGAATATAAAGATTATATTTTTAAGCCGCTAAGATCTAATTTTTATCTCGTCAAAAATCTTATTTTTCCTACAACAAAATTCTAAACTTTTTCTACCCCCTACGAATTCAAAATTCCTTCGAATAAAAATCATATTTTCATGATTAAAAATCAAAGCTTTAAGAGAAAAAGAAAAATCTAATCTTTTTAACCAATAAAAATCAAACCTTTTTATTAATAAAAACTTAACTTTAAAATGATAAAAATCTATAATTTCTACTTATAAAAATCAGTTTTATATACTTAAAAAAAATCAGTTTTATATACTTAAAAAAATCAGTTTTATATACTTAAAAAAAATCAGTTTAAATCCTTTAAAAAAAATCAATATTTTCAGATTAAAAACAGTAATAAAATAAAATAATAATAAAAAAAAGTAAAGTAAAATAACTTACAGTGTTGTTTTTTTTTTCCCTGTGCGAAGAGGGGGGGGTTTCCTTGCGGGGTCGCAGCTGACGTCGGAGGGGAGGAGTGCGGCTTGGGCTGGAGTGGTCGGAGGGGTCTCGCGAGGTGGCTAGCGGGGTTTTGGGGGTGCGGTCGATGGGCTGAGGGAGAAGAAGAGAGGCGGGGAGTGGAGGAAGGGTTTGGGCGACTCAATCGAACTGGCGGGAGGAGGTGGAGTCGGGCGAGGGGCTGATTGACGCTGGCGAGAGGGAGCGCGACAGGGACTGGCGGCTAGGTCGATTTGTTTTTTTTTTAATCTGATTTATGAAATTCGAACGGGGGGGGGGGGGGCAGCGTATAATATGGGAGAGAAAGAAGAATTTTTTTTTTATTTATTTAATTTGAAAAAGTTGACTTTTTCACACGACCTCTAAACGAGGCCCACCGCCTGTCGTCCATAGCGTATTACCCCCATTCCGAACACAATGGGATATATATCGTAGGCTGATTCGGCTGTTACAATCAGTTTCCGTTAAATTTACATTTAAATCACTATATTGAATTTTAAACGTACATTCCAAATTACCGGGGTCACATACTAACCAGAAAAATTCCAGAAAAATATTTTCTAGCTTCGTATTGACGATACAGTCCTAACAAAACTAGTTTCGTCGAATTCTGAGACCGTTGGAAAAATGACCAATTTCCAGTCGATTAAAATCAACTGAAACCGGTCAAACGCGTTTTCCTTTGCCACGCTCACATATTGATTCGAAAAATTATGAAATTTGGAATCTAGCAATAACTCGACATCACAGACCCAACAAAACTGGTTTCGTCGAAATCCGAGGTCGTTTGCAAAATGTCTATTTTTAAGGACCTGAATTCCATAGCGACTATTCAGGATTTTCAACTGGACATATCTTTTGATTCCCGATATGAAATCTTGATTTTTCGGATTCGTTGGAAAGATATTCACTATTAGATTCCATTATTTTTGGTTTCACTAAAATCCGGATTGTTTTGCACCCGGTACATTCAATTGAAGTTTGAAATCGAATTATCGAACTACCGCGCCATTTTCGATTCTATTTATAATTATATATAAATATTTATATTCTAACGACGACGCGTATAATATATACGTTCGAATTCTATTCAAAATAAATTCCTCGACAATATCATTTAAAATAATCTATTTTAAATATTCAAAATTCGCTAAAATTGCCAAAATAAAAATTTTAAACTGGCCCAGATTTTACGGGTTGTTACAATCTCCCCCACTTAAAACTTTTCGTCCCCGAAAAGGAACAAAGTCGAAAGTGGTTTGATTAATCAACTCTACGTTCGATCTGGCTTCCATTCTCTAACTTTTCAGTTTCTGAGAATTTTCAAAATTTCAAAAATTTGGCTAACACCCTAAATTTTCGAAAAATTTCGCCATAACCTCCCCTGCACCGGGAGCATCGGGGAATTTCAAATAGCTTCCCCGGTCCTTCAGATCTCAAAAAGAAAAAGAAAAAGCCAAGCGGCTAGCCAATAGGCTCATAAAATCATCATCACCCAAACAAAACAGTAAATTATGTAGTAAGCATGTACCTATTTGTCGGGCAAACAAATTTTATTCTCTGGCTCTAGCCTCCTTGCTATGACCTGTTCAATGTAAGTATATATATATATATGCAAGCAAATGCGACTAATTTTCAATACAATTCAATATTTGGTTCAATTAGGCATAATGGTTCAACATTATCAAACAAATGAACAAACAACACAAACATCAATCAATTAGTGAATTAGAGTTTTAAATTCATAATTTTGATACATATACTGAAAATCATGTTTTTGATGCTAATTCACAACAATGTGTTCTAGCTATATAAGTTTGGTTCTCACACCAGTCTAATGGAAATATATAGAAATCACACCGTCGAAACACGAACATAAATACTGATGATGTAGCTACAATCATCAGAATCATCTTCGGGTGTCTAGAATGTGACTCTATATCTATCCAGTATATTAAAATTTCGAATATACGTTCATGACGCGTATACGCGAAATCTATATATACTCGATTGTCCATATTCAAAATAAATAAATAATCAAATACGTTTAAAACGATTTAAAATTTTCAAAACAAAATTGTTTTCATTTGAAAAATATACTCTTCACACTCGTTCTAGGATACTACTGATCCTATCTCTAACGAGTCATTCTAATTGGATATTACTAATCCAACATCTGATGAATTCTTTCGTATGGTTCTAATGTGTCTTGTTCTCGAGCTCTGTAAACCAAAGCTCTGATACCAACTGTGACGAAATGGAATTTCGCTCGGTCCGAACCAGTCGCTAAACCGACCCAGACCGTTCGAAACGCCCTATCGTTTGAGAACACGACAAAGCAGAACGCATACAGAAGAACATTTCATTGTATATTACAACAATGCATCAGATTACAAGAATATACAGAGTATAAACAAATAAATATTACACAGAAATATCAGAGATTTAAATTACACTTAAATACATAGCAGCGGAAAATAATACAATACACAACTAGAAGAGATATACGGATACAAAGCTTTCCGGATATCGTTCCAGCTGTAAACCAGGATCCTGTGAATATAAATCTGCAAAACCAAAACTACTAGCTGCCCGTGTCAAAATAGGGGCACCCAGAGTTTAGGTCAAAACAATAAACTCCAGGTCAGTCATGTGACTGGTGTGAGAACTAAAACGGTTAATCTTTGTTTTCAAAGTTAGGTAAATCAAGGGACCACGCCGTATAACACGGAACGGGTTTCCTCCCAAGAATACCAGTGCATAAAACAAACAGCGCAATGCTAAATAAAGAAAAATGAAGCTGTTATAAGACCCAGGTCCTATCACACAATGCAACGCAAGCCGGGGGATAGGGTTTTCCCTTATAACAGCCAAAGAATGCTCGATACGTTTTAAAACAAATCTTTTGATACTATTATAAGTGCATAGTGTATAAAACAACTTCAAATCATAAGTATCAATCATAGGCGGCATGGGTACCATATATCATGTCGCCATATATAGGTTTACAAATAAAACCGCAAATGTCACGTATTTGGAAATTGGGTTTCCATCTATGAACCGAGGCAAAAGATAGTCCTCAACCGATTCGAGACTGCCTAGCCCGAGTCTCAGGATCAGTGCTCGAGTGACCCTTGGATCGTCAGGGCCGGTCCACCGATGTGGATTAAAATGCCTGAACACTGCGTTTCCCCGCCCTTTGGGGCGTAAATGAGCCAACGAATGACTCCATCGGACCCGGATCGTCCGATCAAACCGAGGCGCCTCGCAACAGCAACAACCACATAAGTCAAACTCGTCAGGGCGTGTAAAACCACTGACGCCACTTCTAGCTAGGAGGAAACGCAGGCCCTCCCTGAGGTCCGTCGCCCGTTTTTGGTTCATACCTGGTGTGAAACACGCGAGGTAAACGTTACACAAAGCTACGCCACAAAGGCCGTGCTTTGATCATCAACCACAAGACTTTGCTTTTCAACAGAAGCCTTGATCATTTGCATCTTAGCATGCCACACAGGCAAACCATCCTATGCAACCGATATCAGTCACACAGAATGAAATCCGATGTCAGACACACAGTCCATTTACAAGTCCGTTCTGGGTCTGAACGAAACCGGAGGCACCTAGTACCCCGCATATCCATCGATCTCCAAGTACGTCTGGACGATCACCAACTGTTTCCATCTTCTTGGGTGTACAGCCCAATCAAGATCATCAGTTATCACCCAAACGACGTGAAGACCTCCGGTCTTCGACCATCGTCTTCATCTTCGACTTATCGTCGTATCAGTTATTCAGAATGGGATAAACCCGGTCTTTCCGAATAACTCGCGTATATTTTAAATAAGTGTTACACAAACATAACATACGCCTCATTCCAATTCATCAGTCACTAACGGTAAATTAATCAAGAGAATAATTCCCCAAATATTAACCCCGAAGGCCGAAACCAACATCAGATCAATATCCAGAAAACCATTCTGCTTGGCTAACCGACAATTAGTTTCTAAATTTCACATTCATAGGGAAAGGTTCCCATTAATTTTATCAAAGATAAATTCTTGAATTTATTCTTTAATCTATTTTTGAATATCAATTCAAACTAGTCGGGATTAGCGAACCTTACCGAAGTAATCATTTGTTTTCATTTCCCAATCCCAACCTATTCATCCCATGAAGTAAAACTGGTTATACTTCATATCTAACACCACGGTGTTATCGGTAAATTCAATTACCATTTCACGTTTAAATCTAATTAAAGATTCAACTATCGCCTGGAGCAAAACTGGTGATACTCCATTCTCGACCATTTCAATCTAATTAAAGATTCATTAAAACTCAACTTAGTTTTAATCGTTAACCGGGTTAAAGAATCCGTGTCATTTAAAAACACAGTTCACGATAAACCCAAAATCACATTCATTAATCATCGGGTTAAAGAACGAGTGTTATTTAAAACACTGTCCACGATAAACCCAAAAATCAATATCGATTCAATTCCAATTAAATGTTATTTAATTGGTATACTTCATTAAATCTAAATAAAAAGATTTAATCTTTTCTCAACTGGGTCCAAGAACAGTGTTAGTGAAGACACCATTCACGACAAACCCAAATCACATTTGATATTCAATATAAGGTTCTGAATAGAAAATATATCGGCTTATATTCAATATCAAATTCCACAACTAACAAATATCGTATTGGAAATAACGATATAGATATATACCTTTCAAATTTCCGTAACAACATCCGCATAATCACGAATTCCAACATCGAAATATTCCGAAGACAATTTCGATTCAAATCCACTCCAATGCAATCATTGGAAATTCTAGTTATTTTTAAAACCCTTTTCAAATTCAATTTATTTATTTAAAAATAAATAGAATTATATTTCTAGTTCAAAACTAGTTCATTTCGATAAAAATCCATTTTTATCTTTTCAAATATGGAGTTTTTCATCCCAAATCTTCACAAATCATTTCTTATGATTTTACACAAATTATTACTATTTTTAATAATTTTATCAAGGCCCGTACAGTCGATTTCCACCAATGGCCATCGAACTGCACGTATAGCGACCTTTTTCCAATTTGATTTGGACATAATTCCAAATCCAACCGTTAGATTTCTAATTTATCACATTCGTTAGAAAGCTCTTTTCGATACGAACCCAACGGTTCTGGTTTTAGGAGAATCCGACGGTCGGATCTCCCGTAATGTCCGTTTGAAATAAATGGTCGAAATTCACGAACTGCCGCGGCGCGGCGCGTTCTATTCAGGCCATTATATTATATATATAATATATATAATATATATTTCGTCGATTTCTATTTAAAACGAATTATATAAATAGTTTTAAAATTCGTTTCTAAATCTATTTCAACTTCCATCTCAATTCAAAGCAAAATTGAATTCTTCTCTATAAATTCGTTTTAAAATTCATTTCTATTCAATTCAAATTTCAATTCAATTTGAATTCATTTCAATTTGCTTTCAATTCAATTTGAATTCGTTTTCAATTCAATTCATTTCGAAATCGCTTTCAATTCAATTCATTTCGAAATCGTTTTCAATTCAATTCATTTCGAAATTACTTTCAATTCAATTCACTTTGAATTCGTTTTCAATTCAATTCATTTCGAAATCACTTAAAATTGATATAAATATCGTTCACGTCAAAATGGCGTCAATCTAATCAACACGGCTTCATAAATTTCTATTTTCAAATATTCTATTTCAAATATTTCTATTTCTAAACTGGAATGAGGCCCAATCAATTACCATATAATGTTAATTATATGGATTCTCTACAACACATGTATATATCAACAACGATGAATAGTCAGCCATCATCCAAAGTGCACTACACTGTATAAGCATCAAATATAGATATCTAACGCTTATAACAGCCTGTCAATCAATCGATCGACATATTTAATCAATCAGGATGAGTGAACTTCAAATTTCATCCCAACACCCGTGTGGGGTTTCAAACAATCAAACACAGATTTTATTTGTGCGGTTGGGCGATGTGTGAAATTTATCGACCCAATCAATATCAGTCAAATCAGTGTATATACAAACAAATCGGCCGATTTGTTTATAACTATTCATTTATTCACATTCACGTTAAAAAATATATTTTTAACGATAAAACATTTTATTTCAACCTATGAATTTCTATTCAATTCATTTACACAATAAAATGATATTTTTATTTTCTAACATATTTTAGAAAATTTCGGCGGCATAACGGCACGATACTAGAAACGGGACGAGGCCTAGCCTTATCCCCGGTCTAGTGAAGGCCCACGCCATTCACACATCAATCAAATCAATTTCATTATGCAAACCACAAAATTTGGAGTAAGAGTCTAACCTAGCCTTACTCCTTCGCCTTATAACGGCGCACGTCTAATCCTAACCAATTTATCGATTCGATTTTTCACACCACAAACCACATTCAAACCAATATCGCAATCAATCACCAAACAGTCAAACAAACAAGTCCATGGTCTGTGGACGATTTGTGTCGGGTGCTACTAAGCACCGTCTGCATCCTAGTATATATATAACTAGAAAAATTAAATTGAAAGGTGAGAAGTTCTCACATATAGCTATCCTAGCTCCATGGCTCTTCTAATGCAGGAATCTTCGCCAACTCGCCTTTTTATCACCATCGTTGCCCGTATACACTGTATATAAAAAATCACATTTTTATATTCTTTATTATATAAAAATCATATTTTTATCGCTAACTTCATATTGTGAAAATAGAATTTTCATCGCTATTTCATATTTGTAAAAATAGAATTTTCACTTCGTTATTCAATATATAAAATCGAATTTTTACTTCGCTATTCCATATATAAAAATCGAATTTTTACTTCGCTATTCAATATATAAAAATCGAATTTTTACTTCGCTATTCAATATAATAAAATCGAATTTTTATTTCGAAGTTCAATATATAAAAATCATATTTTTATTTCGAAGTTCAATATATAAAAATCATATTTTTATGCCGAAGTTCAATATATAAAAATTCTATTTTTCTACATCGTTATTCCATATATAAAGATTATATTTTTAAACCTCTACTTTGAATATAAAGATTATATTTTTAAGCCGCTAAGATCTAATTTTTATCTCGTCAAAAATCTTATTTTTCCTACAACAAAATTCTAAACTTTTTCTACCCCCTACGAATTCAAAATTCCTTCGAATGAAAATCATATTTTCATGATTAAAAACCAAAGCTTTAAGAGAAAAAGAAAAATCTAATCTTTTTAACCAATAAAAATCAAACCTTTTTATTAATAAAAACTTAACTTTAAAATGATAAAAATCTATAATTTCTACTTATAAAAATCAGTTTTATATACTTAAAAAAAATCAGTTTTATATACTTAAAAAAAATCAGTTTTATATACTTAAAAAAAATCAGTTTAAATCCTTTAAAAAAAATCAATATTTTCAGATTAAAAACAGTAATAAAATAAAATAATAATAAAAAAAAAGTAAAGTAAAATAACTTACAGTGTTGTTTTTTTTTCCCTGTGCGAAGAGGGGGGGGGGGGTTTCCTTGCGGGGTCGCAGCTGACGTCGGAGGGGAGGTGTGCGGCTTGGGCTGGAGTGGTCGGAGGGGTCTCGCGAGGTGGCTAGCGGGGTTTTGGGGGTGCGGTCGATGGGCTGAGGGAGAAGAAGAGAGGCGGGGAGTGGAGGAAGGGTTTGGGCGACTCGATCGAACTGGCGGGAGGAGGTGGAGTCGGGCGAGGGGCTGATTGACGCTGGCGAGAGGGAGCGCGACAGGGACTGGCGGCTAGGTCGATTTGTTTTTTTTTTTTTATCTGATTTATGATATTCGAACGGGGGGGGGGCCAGCGTATAATATGGGAGAGAAAGAAGATTTTTTTTTTTTATTTATTTAATTTGAAAAAGTTGACTTTTTCACACGACCTCTAAACGAGGCCCACCGCCTGTCGTCCATAGCGTATTACCCCCATTCCGAACACAATGGGATATATATCGTAGGCTGATTCGGCTGTTACAATCAGTTTCCGTTAAATTTACATTTAAATCACTATATTGAATTTTAAACGTACATTCCAAATTACCGGGGTCACATACTAACCAGAAAAATTCCAGAAAAATATTTTCTAGCTTCGTATTGACGATACGGTCCTAACAAAACTAGTTTCGTCGAATTCTGAGACCGTTGGAAAAATGACCAATTTCCAGTCGATTAAAATCAACTAAAACCGGTCAAACGCGTTTTCCTTTGCCACGCTCACATATTGATTCGAAAAATTATGAAATTTGGAATCTAGCAATAACTCGACATCACGGACCCAACAAAACTGGTTTCGTCGAAATCCGAGGTCGTTTGCAAAATGTCTATTTTTAAGGACCTGAATTCCATAGCGACTATTCAGGATTTTCAACTGGACATATCTTTTGATTCCCGATATGAAATCTTGATTTTTCGGATTCGTTGGAAAGATATTCACTATTAGATTCCATTATTTTTGGTTTCACTAAAATCCGGATTGTTTTGCACCCGGTACATTCAATTGAAGTTTGAAATCGAATTATCGAACTACCGCGCCATTTTCGATTCTATTTATAATTATATATAAATATTTATATTCTAACGACGACGCGTATAATATATACGTTCGAATTCTATTCAAAATAAATTCCTCGACAATATCATTTAAAATAATCTATTTTAAATATTCAAAATTCGCTAAAATTGCCAAAATAAAAATTTTAAACTGGCCCAGATTTTACGGGTTGTTACACCAAGTCTCAACGTAGAAATCAGAGCAAATATTTAGGAGTTTTAATCCTATAAATACACCAAAATCATCATCGGTTTTAACATCATCCAAGTTCAAGCACAATAAAAGAGAAACTCGAATTAAAAATCATACCAGAGAACAAGTAAGCAACTTGGACCCAAATCGAAGCATTTGAAAGCAACATCGAAGTCGCGCATCAAAGAATCGCATCTCCATCACTCAAGCGCAGAGATTTGGGGGAAGACTGAAGAAACCCTAGGAATTTCTCAAGAGCCGCCGCCATTTCTTTATTTCAGAGAAAAGAGTCGAGCTAAAGTAAAGTGGTGTAGCACAAGTGAAAAAAAGAGGCCGGCCAAGGGTTATACAAAAGGAGGATAACCCTAATTTTAACTCCTAAGGGTTTTTCTATTTTTTTTATTTTATTATACATTTGTTTTTGTTTAATTCATAAAAACAAACAAACAGTTTCTAGATCTGTAAAATCTAGGGAAGACGAATTACGGGAATTGTAATTCAGGGAAATCTGGTTTCGGGGATAGAAACCAGTGCAGGGTTTTGAGCGTAGGGTTAAGAACAGTTGGGAGCGAGTGTCGCGAGTTTACAGGGGATTGTAAGCGTAGAGATTGTTTTAACTCCTAGTAGAAACCTTGGGGAATGCAGCAGTAGGCAGGGTTTTGCCGAAGCTGGGTATATCTGTGTGTTATTTACTTTCCGCATTTATTCTGATTTTTATCTGTGCTGTGATTATTTAATTACTCTGTGAAGATCTGCGATAAACCCTATTCACCCCCCCTCTAGGGTTAATTTAGATCCTACAAGTGGTATCAGAGCCAGATTTTTTTATTTGATTTTAACTCTAGAATCATGAATCTGTCTAATAACGCGTTTTCTGAGGGTCAGTCCATAGCTAGGCCACCAATGTTTAATGGAACTGATTATGCATATTGGAAAGCTAGGATGAAAATTTATTTGAGTTCAGTCGACTATGATGTATGGGATATTATTGAAATGGGTTATAGATCATGTGAAGACCCGCAACTTCCCCGTAAAGGAAAGCGTCGGATAGTTCGAGAACAAACCACAACAGAACTCATATAAAAGAACGTTTCACTATATATTACAACAGTGCACCAGATTACAAGAATATACAGAGTATGAATAAATATTACACAGAAATATCAGAGATTTAAATTACATTTAAAAACATAGCAGCGGAAAATAATACAATACACAACTAGAATGAGATATACGGATACAAAGCTTTCCGGATATCGTTCCAGCTGTAAACCAGGATCCTGTGAATATAAATCTGCAAAACCAAAACTACTAGCTGCCCGTGTCGAAAATAAGGGCACCCAGAGTTTAGGTTAAAACAATAAACTCCAGGTCAGTCATGTGACTGGTGTGAGAACTAAAACAGTTATTAATCTTTATTTTAAATCATTAGGTAAATCAAGGGACCACGCCGTATAACACGGAACGGGTTTCCTCCCAAGAATACCAGTGCATAAAGCAAACAGCGCAATGCTAAATAAAGAAAGATGAAGCTGTTATAAGACCCAGGTCCTATCACACAATGCAACGCAAGCCGGGGGATAGGGTTTTCCCTTATAACAGCCAAAGAATGCTTGATACGTTTAAAACAAATCATTTGATACTATAATAAGTGTACAGTGTATAAAACAACTTCAAATCATAAGTATCAATCATAGGCGGCATGGGTACCATATATCATGTCGCCATATATAGGTTTGCAAATAAAACCGCAAATGTCACGTATTTGGAAATTGGATTTCCGTCTATGAACCGAGGCAAAAGATAGTCCTCAACCGATTCGAGATGCTCTAGTCCGTGTCTCAGGACCCAGACACAGGTGGGCCCTTGGATCGTCAGGGCCGGTCCACCTATGTGGATTAAAATGCCTGAACACTACGTTTCCCCACCCTATGGGGTGTAAGTCTGGCCCGTCAGCCGACCAGAAGCATCGGCCGAAACCGATATAACCGAGGCGCCTCGCAACAGCAACAACCACATAAGTCAAACTCGTCAGGGCGTGTAAAACCACTGACGCCACTTCTAACTAGAAAGAAACGCATGCCCTCCCTGAGGTCCGTCTCCCGTTTTTGGTTCATACCTGGTGTGAAACACGCGAGGTAAACGTTACACAAAGCTACGCCACAAAGGCCGTGCTTTGATCATCACCACAAGACTTTGCTTTTCAACAGAAGCCTTGATCATTTGCATCTTAGCATGCCACACAGGCAAACCATCTTATGCAACCGATATCAGTCACAAAGAATGAAATCCGATGTCAGACACACAGTCCATTTACAAGTCCGTTCTGGGTCTGAACGAAACCGGAGGCACCTAGTACCCCGCATATCCATCGATCTCCAAGTACGTCTGGACGATCACTAACTGTTTCCATCTTCTTGGGTGTACAGCCCAATCAAGATCATCAGTTATCACCCAAACGACGTGAAGACTTCCGGTCTTCCCATCGTCTTCATCTTCGACTTATCGTCGTATCAGTTATTCAGAATGGGATAAACCCGGTCTTTCCGAATAACTCGCGTATATTTTAAATAAGTGTTACACAAACACAACATACGCCTCATTCCAATTCATTAGTCACTAACCGTAAATTAATCAAGAGAATAATTTCCCAAATATTAACCCCGAAGGCCGAAACCAACATCAGATCAATATCCAGAAAACCATTCTGCTTGGCCAACCGACAGTTAGTTTCTAAATTTCACATTCATAGGGAAATGATTCCCATTAATTTTATCAAAGATAAATTCCTTGAATTTATTCTTTAATCCATTTTTGAATATCAATTCAAACTAGTCGGGATTAGCGAACCTTACCGAAGTAATCATTTGTTTTAATTTCCCAATCCCAACCTATTCATCCCATGAAGTAAAACTGGTAATACTTCATATCTAACACCACAGTGTTATCGGTAAATTCAATTACCATTTCACGTTCAAATCTAATTAAAGATTTAACTATCGCCTGGAGCTAAACTGGTGATACTCCATTTCGATTATTTCAATCTAATTAAAGATTCATTAAAACTCCACTTAGTTTTAATCTTCGACTGGGTTAAAGAATCAGTGTCATTTAAAACACGGTTCACGATAAACCCAAAATCACATTCATTAATTATCGGGTTAAAGAACGAGTGTTATTTAAAACACTGTTCACGATAAACCCAAAAATCAATATCGATTCAATTCCAATTAAATATTATTTAATTGGTACACTTCATTAAATCTAAATAAAAAGATTTAATCTTTTCTCAACTGGGTTCAAGAACAGTGTTAGTGAAGACACCATTCACGACAAACCCAAATCACATTTGATATTCAACATAAGGCTCTGAATAGAAAATATATCGGCTTATATTCAATATCAAATTCTACGATTAACAAATGTCGTATTGGAAATAACGATATAAATATATATCTTTCAAATTTCCGTAACAACATCCGTATAATCACAAATTCCAACATCGAAATATTCCGAAGACAATTTCGATTCAAATCCACTCCAATGCAATCATTGGAAATTTTGGTTATTTTCAAAACCCTTTTCAAATTCAATTTATTTATTTAAAAATAAATAGAATTATAATTCTAGTTCAAAACTAGTTCATTTCGATAAAAATCTATTTTTATCCTTTCAAGTATGGAGTTTTTCATCCCAATTCTTTCTAAATCATTTCTTATGATTTTACACAAATTATTACTATTTTTAATAATTTTATCAAGGCCCGTACAGTCGATTTCCAACAATGGCCATCGAACTGCACTTACAGCGACCTTTTTCGAATTTGATTTGGACGTAATTCCAAATCCAACCGTTAGATTTCAAATTTCCAATATTCGTTAGAAAGCTCTTTTCGATACGAACCCAACGGTTCCGGTTTTAGGAGAATCCGACGGTCGGATCTCCCGTAATGTCCGTTTGACATAAATGGTCGAAATTCACGAACTGCCGCGGCGCGGCGCGTTCTATTCAGGCCATTATATTATATATATAATATATATTTCGTCGATTCCTATTTAAAACGAATTATATAAATAGTTTAAAAATCGTTTCAAAAGCTATTTCAATTTTCTTTTCAATTCAAATCAAAATTGAATTCTTCTTTATAAATTCATTTTAAAATTCATTTCTATTCAATTCAAATTTCAATTCAATTTGAATTCATTTTCAATTCAATCCATTTCGAAATCGTTTTCAATTCATTTTGAATTCGTTTTCAATTCAATTCATTTCGAAATCGTTTCAATTCATTTTGAATTCGTTTTCAATTCAATTCATTTCGAAATCGTTTTTCAATTCATTTTGAATTCGTTTTCAATTCAATTCATTTCGAAATCGTTTTCAATTCATTTTGAATTCGTTTTCAATTCAATTCATTTCGAAATCGTTTTCAATTCATTTTGAATTCGTTTTCAATTCAATTCATTTCGAAATCGTTTTCAATTCATTTTGAATTCGTTTTCAATTCAATTCATTTCGAAATCGTTTTCAATTCATTTTGAATTCGTTTTCAATTCAATTCATTTTGAAATCGTTTTCAATTCATTTTGAATTCGTTTTCAATTCAATTCATTTTGAAATATTTTCAATTCATTTTGAATTCGTTTTCAATTCAATTCATTTCGAAATCGTTTTCAATTCATTTTGAATTCGTTTTCAATTCAATTCATTTCGAAATCGTTTTCAATTCATTTTGAATTCGTTTTCAATTCAATTCATTTTGAAATCGTTTTCAATTCATTTTGAATTCGTTTTCAATTCAATTCATTTTGAAATCGTTTTCAATTCATTTTGAATTCGTTTTCAATTCAATTCATTTTGAAATCGTTTTCAATTCATTTTGAATTCGTTTTCAATTCAATTCATTTTGAAATATTAGATTTCAAAATTACTTTTTAATATTCATTTTTAAATGAATAAAATCGATATAAATATCGATCACGTCAAAATGGCGTCACTCTAATCAACACGGCTTCATATATTGACATTTTCAAATATTCCATTTCGAATATTTCTATTTTAAATATTTCTATTTTAAAACTGGAATGAGGCCCAATCAATTACCATATAAAGTTAATTATATGGATTTTCATACAACACATGTATATCATAGCATTGAAAAATAATCAACCATCAACCAAAGTGCACTACACTGTATAAGCATCAAATATAGATATCTAACGCTTATAACAGCCTGTCAATCGATCGATCGACATATTTAATCAATCAGGATGAGTGAACTTCAAATTTCATCCCAACACCCGTGTGGGGTTTCAAACAATCAAACACAGATTTTATTTGTGCAGTTGGGCGATGTGTGAAATTTATCGACCCAATCAATATCATTCAAATAAGTGTACATAAACAAACCATCTGGTTTGTAAATGAATATTTATTTATTCACTTCACTATTTTCATATTCACGTTAAAAATTATATTTTTAACGATAAAACATTTTATTTCAACCTATGAATTTCTATTCAATTCATTTATTCAATAAAATGATATTTTTATTTTTCTAACATGTTTTAGAAAATTTCGGCGGCATAACGGCACGATACTAGAAACGGGACGAGGCCTAGCCTTATCCCCGGTCTAGTGAAGGCCCACGCCATTCACACATCATTCAAATCAATTTCATCTCACCAAACAATTCAATTCAAACAAATAATTCAACTAATCTATGCAACCAAACGAACAAGTCCATGGTCTGTGGACGGGTGTCGGGTGCTACTAAGCACCGTCTGCATCCTAGTATATATATATAACTAGAAAAATTAAATTGAAAGGTGAGAAGTTCTCACTTATAGCTATCCTAGCTCCACGGCTCTTCCTTTGCAGAATTCTTCGTCGTTTCGCCTTTTTGTCACCTTCGTTGCTGCTTTCACTACATACGTAAAAATCACATTTTTACTTCGCTATTCAATATATAAAAATCGAATTTTTACTTCGATGTTCAATATATAAAAATTCTATTTTTCTATCGAAGTTCAATATATAAAAATTCTATTTTCCTATCGAAGTTCAATATATAAAAATTCTATTTTTCTATCGAAGTTCAATATATAAAAATTCTATTTTTCTATCGAAGTTCAATATATAAAAATTCTATTTTTCTATCGAAGTTCAATATATAAAAATTCTATTTTTCTATCGAAGTTCAATATATAAAAATTCTATTTTTCTATCGAAGTTCAATATATAAAAATTCTATTTTTCTATCGAAGTTCAATATATAAAAATTCTATTTTTCTATCGAAGTTCAATATATAAAAATTCTATTTTTCTATCGAAGTTCAATATATAAAAATTCTATTTTTCTATCGAAGTTCAATACATAAAAATTCTATTTTTCTATCGAAGTTCAATATATAAAAATTCTATTTTTCTATCGAAGTTCAATATATAAAAATTCTATTTTTCTATCGAAGTTCAATATATAAAAATTCTATTTTTCTATCGAAGTTCAATATATAAAAATTCTATTTTTCTATCGAAGTTCAATATATAAAAATTCTATTTTTCTATCGAATAAAAATCTCGTCTTTATAGAAATAACAATCTATTCTTTTCTAAATCAAAAATCTAATTTTTTCCTAAATCAAAACTACGATCTTTTCCTAAACAAAAATATGAACTTTTTCTTAGATAAAAATCCTATTTTTATTCTCTAATCATTTAAAAAAAAAAAGTCAAATCTTTTATATCTCAAAAATCACATCTTTTATAACTCGAAATAAAATCAGTTTTTTTTTCTTTTTTTTATAAAATCAGTTTTTATTCCTTTTTATAAAATCAGTTTTAATCATTTTATAAAAACAGTTTTTTTTTTTTTAAATCTTTTATAAAATCAAAATAGTATTAACCTAAAAAAAATAGCATTACAGAGTTAAAAATAAAAATAAAATAAATAAAATAAAATACTATACTTACAGTGGTTTGCCGAACAGGGGGGGGGGGAGTTTTGCGGGTTCGGGTCGGGGTCGGGTGTCGCAGGCGAAGGGAAGGGGAGGAGGAGCGAGACGCGAGGGCGAGCGAGGGGGGACTGCGGTTTTTGGCCAGAGGAGGGGAGGGGGACTGGGGCGGCGCCGCCTTCGCTGGGGGGGGGGAAAGAGAGGCGATCGATCGCCAGTGGAAGGGGGGGCGCCTGCTCCTCCTTCGTTCGTCGCTTTTTTTTTCTTTTTTCCTGTTTCGATCTGAAATAACAAAAGGGGGGGGCCAACGTATAAAAGGGAAGAGGGTTTCTTTTTTTTTTATTATTATTATTTAATTATAAAAAGGTTGACTTTCACATACGACCTCTAAACGAGGTCCACTGCCTGTCGCCCATAGCGTTTCACCCCCATTCCGAACACAATGGGATATGTACCGCAAGTTGATTCGGCTGTTACAATCAATTTTCGTTAAATTTACATTTAAAACCTTATATTGAATTTTAAACGTACATTTCAAATTACCGGGGTCACATACTAACTCTAAAAATTCCCGAAAAATATTTTCTAGCTTCGTATTGACGATACGGTCCTAACAAAACTAGTTTCGTCGAATTCTGAGACCGTTAGAAAAATGGCCAATTTCCAGTCGATTAAAATCAACTGAAATGGTCAAAACACGTTTTCCTTTGCCACGCTCACATATTGATTCGAAAAATTATGAAATTTGGAATCTAGCAATAACTCGACATCACGGACCCAACAAAACTGGTTTCGTCGAAATCCGAGGTCGTTTGCAAAATGTCCATTTTTAAGGGCCCGAATTCCATAGCGACTATTCAGAATTTTCAACTGGACATATCTTTTGTTTCCCGCTATGAAATCTTGATTATTCTGATTCGTTGGAAAGATATTCACAAAGAGATCCTATGATTTTTGGTTTCACTAAAATCCGGATTGTTTTGCACCCGGTACATTCAATTGAAGTTTGAAATCGAATTATCGAACTACCGCGCCATTTTCAATTCTATTTATAATTATATATAAATATTTATATTCTAACGACGACGCGTATAATATATACGTCGATTTATATTCAAAATAAATTTCTCGTCGATATTATTTAAAATAATCCATTTTAAATAATCAAAATTCGCCAAAATTGCCAAAATAAAAATTTTAAACTGGCCCAGATTTTACGGGTTGTTACAATCTCCCCCACTTAAAACTTTTCGTCCCCGAAAAGGAACAAAGTCGAAAGTGGTTTGATTATTCAGCTCTACGATCGATTAGGCTTCCATTCTCCAACTTTTTAGTTTCTGAGAATTTTCAAAACTTCAAAAATTTGGCTAACTCCCTAAATTTTTGAAAAATTTCGCCATAACCTCCCCTGCACCGGGAGCATCGGGGAATTTCAAATAGCTTCCCCGGTCCTTCAGATCTCAAAAAGAAAAAGAAAAAGCCAAGCGGCTAGCCAATAGGCTCACAAAATCATCATCACCCAAACAAAATAGTAAATTATGTAGTAAACATGTACCTATTTGTCGGGCAAACAAATTTTATTCTCTGGCTCTAGCCTCCTTGCTATGACCTGTTCAATGTAAGTATGTATATGCAAGCACATGCGACCAATTTTCAATATAACTCCATATTTGATGCTATTAGGCATAATGGTTCAAAATTAGCAAACAAATAAACAAACAACACAAACATCAATCAATTAGTGAATTAGAGTTTTTAAATTCATAAATTTGATATATAGCCAAAAAATCAGATTTTTGATGCCAAATCACAACAATAGGCCCTATCTAATTTTGGTTCTCACACCAGTCTAATGGAAATATATAGATATCACACCTTCGTCACACGAATATAAATTCTGACGATGAGTACTCAACCATCAGAATCATCTTCGGGCCACTAGAGTATGATTCTATATCTATCCAATATATTAAAACTTCGAATACACGCGGATCAGACGTATACGCAAAATCTTTATATACTGGACTGTCCAACTCAATATAAATAGATAATCAGATACGAATAATTGATTTAAATTTTCAAAACAAAATTTGTTTTCACTTTAAAAAAATACTCTTCACACTCGTTCTAGGATACTACTGATCCCATCTCTAACGAGTCATTCCCATTGGATATTACTAATCCAATATCTGATGAATTCTTTCGTATGGTTCTAATGTGCCTTGTTCTCTGAGCTTTGTAAACCAAAGCTCTGATACCAACTGTGAAGACCCGCAACTTCCCCGTAAAGGAAAGCGTCGGATAGTTCGAGAACAAACCACAACAGAACTCATATAAAAGAACGTTTCACTATATATTACAACAGTGCACCAGATTACAAGAATATACAGAGTATGAATAAATATTACACAGAAATATCAGAGATTTAAATTACATTTAAAAACATAGCAGCGGAAAATAATACAATACACAACTAGAATGAGATATACGGATACAAAGCTTTCCGGATATCGTTCCAGCTGTAAACCAGGATCCTGTGAATATAAATCTGCAAAACCAAAACTACTAGCTGCCCGTGTCGAAAATAAGGGCACCCAGAGTTTAGGTTAAAACAATAAACTCCAGGTCAGTCATGTGACTGGTGTGAGAACTAAAACAGTTATTAATCTTTATTTTAAATCATTAGGTAAATCAAGGGACCACGCCGTATAACACGGAACGGGTTTCCTCCCAAGAATACCAGTGCATAAAGCAAACAGCGCAATGCTAAATAAAGAAAGATGAAGCTGTTATAAGACCCAGGTCCTATCACACAATGCAACGCAAGCCGGGGGATAGGGTTTTCCCTTATAACAGCCAAAGAATGCTTGATACGTTTAAAACAAATCATTTGATACTATAATAAGTGTACAGTGTATAAAACAACTTCAAATCATAAGTATCAATCATAGGCGGCATGGGTACCATATATCATGTCGCCATATATAGGTTTGCAAATAAAACCGCAAATGTCACGTATTTGGAAATTGGATTTCCGTCTATGAACCGAGGCAAAAGATAGTCCTCAACCGATTCGAGACGCTCTAGTCCGTGTCTCAGGACCCAGACACAGGTGGGCCCTTGGATCGTCAGGGCCGGTCCACCGATGTGGATTAAAATGCCTGAACACTACGTTTCCCCACCCTATGGGGTGTAAGTCTGGCCCGTCAGCCGACCATAAGCATCGGCCGAAACCGATATAACCGAGGCGCCTCGCAACAGCAACAACCACATAAGTCAAACTCGTCAGGGCGTGTAAAACCACTGACGCCACTTCTAACTAGAAAGAAACGCATGCCCTCCCTGAGGTCCGTCTCCCGTTTTTGGTTCATACCTGGTGTGAAACACGCGAGGTAAACGTTACACAAAGCTACGCCACAAAGGCCGTGCTTTGATCATCACCACAAGACTTTGCTTTTCAACAGAAGCCTTGATCATTTGCATCTTAGCATGCCACACAGGCAAACCATCCTATGCAACCGATATCAGTCACAAAGAATGAAATCCGATGTCAGACACACAGTCCATTTACAAGTCCGTTCTGGGTCTGAACGAAACCGGAGGCACCTAGTACCCCGCATATCCATCGATCTCCAAGTACGTCTGGACGATCACTAACTGTTTCCATCTTCTTGGGTGTACAGCCCAATCAAGATCATCAGTTATCACCCAAACGACGTGAAGACTTCCGGTCTTCCCATCGTCTTCATCTTCGACTTATCGTCGTATCAGTTATTCAGAATGGGATAAACCCGGTCTTTCCGAATAACTCGCGTATATTTTAAATAAGTGTTACACAAACACAACATACGCCTCATTCCAATTCATTAGTCACTAACGGTAAATTAATCAAGAGAATAATTTCCCAAATATTAACCCCGAAGGCCGAAACCAACATCAGATCAATATCCAGAAAACCATTCTGCTTGGCCAACCGACAGTTAGTTTCTAAATTTCACATTCATAGGGAAATGATTCCCATTAATTTTATCAAAGATAAATTCCTTGAATTTATTCTTTAATCCATTTTTGAATATCAATTCAAACTAGTCGGGATTAGCGAACCTTACCGAAGTAATCATTTGTTTTAATTTCCCAATCCCAACCTATTCATCCCATGAAGTAAAACTGGTAATACTTCATATCTAACACCACAGTGTTATCGGTAAATTCAATTACCATTTCACGTTCAAATCTAATTAAAGATTTAACTATCGCCTGGAGCTAAACTGGTGATACTCCATTTCGATTATTTCAATCTAATTAAAGATTCATTAAAACTCCACTTAGTTTTAATCTTCGACTGGGTTAAAGAATCAGTGTCATTTAAAACACGGTTCACGATAAACCCAAAATCACATTCATTAATTATCGGGTTAAAGAACGAGTGTTATTTAAAACACTGTTCACGATAAACCCAAAAATCAATATCGATTCAATTCCAATTAAATATTATTTAATTGGTACACTTCATTAAATCTAAATAAAAAGATTTAATCTTTTCTCAACTGGGTTCAAGAACAGTGTTAGTGAAGACACCATTCACGACAAACCCAAATCACATTTGATATTCAACATAAGGCTCTGAATAGAAAATATATCGGCTTATATTCAATATCAAATTCTACGATTAACAAATGTCGTATTGGAAATAACGATATAAATATATATCTTTCAAATTTCCGTAACAACATCCGTATAATCACAAATTCCAACATCGAAATATTCCGAAGACAATTTCGATTCAAATCCACTCCAATGCAATCATTGGAAATTTTGGTTATTTTCAAAACCCTTTTCAAATTCAATTTATTTATTTAAAAATAAATAGAATTATAATTCTAGTTCAAAACTAGTTCATTTCGATAAAAATCTATTTTTATCCTTTCAAGTATGGAGTTTTTCATCCCAATTCTTTCTAAATCATTTCTTATGATTTTACACAAATTATTACTATTTTTAATAATTTTATCAAGGCCCGTACAGTCGATTTCCAACAATGGCCATCGAACTGCACTTACAGCGACCTTTTTCGAATTTGATTTGGACGTAATTCCAAATCCAGCCGTTAGATTTCAAATTTCCAATATTCGTTAGAAAGCTCTTTTCGATACGAACCCAACGGTTCCGGTTTTAGGAGAATCCGACGGTCGGATCTCCCGTAATGTCCGTTTGACATAAATGGTCGAAATTCACGAACTGCCGCGGCGCGGCGCGTTCTATTCAGGCCATTATATTATATATATAATATATATAATATATATTTCGTCGATTCCTATTTAAAACGAATTATATAAATAGTTTAAAAATCGTTTCAAAAGCTATTTCAATTTTCTTTTCAATTCAAATCAAAATTGAATTCTTCTTTATAAATTCATTTTAAAATTCATTTCTATTCAATTCAAATTTCAATTCAATTTGAATTCATTTTCAATTCAATCCATTTCGAAATCGTTTTCAATTCATTTTGAATTCGTTTTCAATTCAATTCATTTCGAAATCGTTTCAATTCATTTTGAATTCGTTTTCAATTCAATTCATTTCGAAATCGTTTTTCAATTCATTTTGAATTCGTTTTCAATTCAATTCATTTCGAAATCGTTTTCAATTCATTTTGAATTCGTTTTCAATTCAATTCATTTCGAAATCGTTTTCAATTCATTTTGAATTCGTTTTCAATTCAATTCATTTCGAAATCGTTTTCAATTCATTTTGAATTCGTTTTCAATTCAATTCATTTCGAAATCGTTTTCAATTCATTTTGAATTCGTTTTCAATTCAATTCATTTTGAAATCGTTTTCAATTCATTTTGAATTCGTTTTCAATTCAATTCATTTTGAAATATTTTCAATTCATTTTGAATTCGTTTTCAATTCAATTCATTTCGAAATCGTTTTCAATTCATTTTGAATTCGTTTTCAATTCAATTCATTTCGAAATCGTTTTCAATTCATTTTGAATTCGTTTTCAATTCAATTCATTTTGAAATCGTTTTCAATTCATTTTGAATTCGTTTTCAATTCAATTCATTTTGAAATCGTTTTCAATTCATTTTGAATTCGTTTTCAATTCAATTCATTTTGAAATCGTTTTCAATTCATTTTGAATTCGTTTTCAATTCAATTCATTTTGAAATATTAGATTTCAAAATTACTTTTTAATATTCATTTTTAAATGAATAAAATCGATATAAATATCGATCACGTCAAAATGGCGTCACTCTAATCAACACGGCTTCATATATTGACATTTTCAAATATTCCATTTCGAATATTTCTATTTTAAATATTTCTATTTTAAAACTGGAATGAGGCCCAATCAATTACCATATAAAGTTAATTATATGGATTTTCATACAACACATGTATATCATAGCATTGAAAAATAATCAACCATCAACCAAAGTGCACTACACTGTATAAGCATCAAATATAGATATCTAACGCTTATAACAGCCTGTCAATCGATCGATCGACATATTTAATCAATCAGGATGAGTGAACTTCAAATTTCATCCCAACACCCGTGTGGGGTTTCAAACAATCAAACACAGATTTTATTTGTGCAGTTGGGCGATGTGTGAAATTTATCGACCCAATCAATATCATTCAAATAAGTGTACATAAACAAACCATCTGGTTTGTAAATGAATATTTATTTATTCACTTCACTATTTTCATATTCACGTTAAAAATTATATTTTTAACGATAAAACATTTTATTTCAACCTATGAATTTCTATTCAATTCATTTATTCAATAAAATGATATTTTTATTTTTCTAACATGTTTTAGAAAATTTCGGCGGCATAACGGCACGATACTAGAAACGGGACGAGGCCTAGCCTTATCCCCGGTCTAGTGAAGGCCCACGCCATTCACACATCATTCAAATCAATTTCATCTCACCAAACAATTCAATTCAAACAAATAATTCAACTAATCTATGCAACCAAACGAACAAGTCCATGGTCTGTGGACGGGTGTCGGGTGCTACTAAGCACCGTCTGCATCCTAGTATATATATATAACTAGAAAAATTAAATTGAAAGGTGAGAAGTTCTCACTTATAGCTATCCTAGCTCCACGGCTCTTCCTTTGCAGAATTCTTCGTCGTTTCGCCTTTTTGTCACCTTCGTTGCTGCTTTCACTACATACGTAAAAATCACATTTTTACTTCGCTATTCAATATATAAAAATCGAATTTTTACTTCGATGTTCAATATATAAAAATTCTATTTTTCTATCGAAGTTCAATATATAAAAATTCTATTTTCCTATCGAAGTTCAATATATAAAAATTCTATTTTTCTATCGAAGTTCAATATATAAAAATTCTATTTTTCTATCGAAGTTCAATATATAAAAATTCTATTTTTCTATCGAAGTTCAATATATAAAAATTCTATTTTTCTATCGAAGTTCAATATATAAAAATTCTATTTTTCTATCGAAGTTCAATATATAAAAATTCTATTTTTCTATCGAAGTTCAATATATAAAAATTCTATTTTTCTATCGAAGTTCAATATATAAAAATTCTATTTTTCTATCGAAGTTCAATATATAAAAATTCTATTTTTCTATCGAAGTTTAATACATAAAAATTCTATTTTTCTATCGAAGTTCAATATATAAAAATTCTATTTTTCTATCGAAGTTCAATATATAAAAATTCTATTTTTCTATCGAAGTTCAATATATAAAAATTCTATTTTTCTATCGAAGTTCAATATATAAAAATTCTATTTTTCTATCGAAGTTCAATATATAAAAATTCTATTTTTCTATCGAATAAAAATCTCGTCTTTATAGAAATAACAATCTATTCTTTTCTAAATCAAAAATCTAATTTTTTCCTAAATCAAAACTACGATCTTTTCCTAAACAAAAATATGAACTTTTTCTTAGATAAAAATCCTATTTTTATTCTCTAATCATTTAAAAAAAAAAGTCAAATCTTTTATATCTCAAAAATCACATCTTTTATAACTCGAAATAAAATCAGTTTTTTTTTCTTTTTTTTATAAAATCAGTTTTTATTCCTTTTTATAAAATCAGTTTTAATCATTTTATAAAAACAGTTTTTTTTTTTTTAAATCTTTTATAAAATCAAAATAGTATTAACCTAAAAAAAATAGCATTACAGAGTTAAAAATAAAAATAAAATAAATAAAATAAAATACTATACTTACAGTGGTTTGCCGAACAGGGGGGGGGGAGTTTTGCGGGTTCGGGTCGGGGTCGGGTGTCGCAGGCGAAGGGAAGGGGAGGAGGAGCGAGACGCGAGGGCGAGCGAGGGGGGACTGCGGTTTTTGGCCAGAGGAGGGGAGGGGGACTGGGGCGGCGCCGCCTTCGCTGGGGGGGGAAAGAGAGGCGATCGATCGCCAGTGGAAGGGGGGGCGCCTGCTCCTCCTTCGTTCGTCGCTTTTTTTTTCTTTTTTCCTGTTTCGATCTGAAATAACAAAAGGGGGGGCCAACGTATAAAAGGGAAGAGGGTTTCTTTTTTTTTTATTATTATTATTTAATTATAAAAAGGTTGACTTTCACATACGACCTCTAAACGAGGTCCACTGCCTGTCGCCCATAGCGTTTCACCCCCATTCCGAACACAATGGGATATGTACCGCAAGTTGATTCGGCTGTTACAATCAATTTTCGTTAAATTTACATTTAAAACCTTATATTGAATTTTAAACGTACATTTCAAATTACCGGGGTCACATACTAACTCTAAAAATTCCCGAAAAATATTTTCTAGCTTCGTATTGACGATACGGTCCTAACAAAACTAGTTTCGTCGAATTCTGAGACCGATAGAAAAATGGCCAATTTCCAGTCGATTAAAATCAACTGAAATGGTCAAAACACGTTTTCCTTTGCCACGCTCACATATTGATTCGAAAAATTATGAAATTTGGAATCTAGCAATAACTCGACATCACGGACCCAACAAAACTGGTTTCGTCGAAATCCGAGGTCGTTTGCAAAATGTCCATTTTTAAGGGCCCGAATTCCATAGCGACTATTCAGAATTTTCAACTGGACATATCTTTTGTTTCCCGCTATGAAATCTTGATTATTCTGATTCGTTGGAAAGATATTCACAAAGAGATCCTATGATTTTTGGTTTCACTAAAATCCGGATTGTTTTGCACCCGGTACATTCAATTGAAGTTTGAAATCGAATTATCGAACTACCGCGCCATTTTCAATTCTATTTATAATTATATATAAATATTTATATTCTAACGACGACGCGTAAAATATATACGTCGATTTATATTCAAAATAAATTTCTCGTCGATATTATTTAAAATAATCCATTTTAAATAATCAAAATTCGCCAAAATTGCCAAAATAAAAATTTTAAACTGGCCCAGATTTTACGGGTTGTTACAGATCACCCACTGTTATAGTTAGTGGTGTTGAAATTCCTAAATCAAAAGACTGGTGGGATGCTAATGATAAAAAATTATTTTCAACTAATGCCAAAGCGATGAATGCTTTAATCTGTGCTCTTGATAAAACTGAATTTAATCGAATTTCTCATTGTGAGACTGCGCAGGAAATATGGCATACGTTGGAGGTCACACACGAAGGTACATCTCAAGTAAAGGAATCTCGTCTCGCTTTACTCAGCAACGAATATGAAAATTTCTCTATGCAAAAAGACGAAGATATAAAAGAGATGTATGGACGCTTCTCATCATTGGTCTACAATGCAAAAGCTCTTGGCAAAACCTATACCAAAGTGGAATTGATCAGAAAAATACTGAGAGTGCTACCGATGAATTTTGAAGCAAAGGTGACGGCGATTCAAGAATCAAAAGATCTGAATAAAGTAAGCATGGAAGAGTTGATCGGAAATCTGATTACTTACGAGATGGAGTTGAAAGCAAGAGAAGAACGAAAGGATTCTGAATCAAAGAAGAAGACGATCGCTCTAAATAATTCTGTTGAAAGTAATGATGATGATCCCGCTGAAGAGCTAGCCATGGTTTTGAAAAAGTGGGCCAAAGGAAAATACAAGCCACAAAAGAAGAAAACTGTCAAATTTGAAAGTTCCGAAAGTTCAGACGATGAAGTATTTTGCTATAACTGCAAGAAACCCGGACATATCAAACCAAATTGTCCACAGCTCAAAAATGAAAAGAAGAAGAAGTTCAGAAGAAAGAAGAAAGCTTTTGCTGCTACATGGGATGACGAAGAAGGAGAAGAAATTTCTGAAAGTGAAGAAGAGGAAGCTAATTTGTGTCTTATGGCTCAATCTGATTCAGAAAGAAGTGAAAAGGATTCAAGTGAGGTATCGAATTTTACTTATAAAGATTTAATTTTAATGTGTCATGATCTCACAAAAACCGTTGATTCTCTTGAACTAAAAGTTAAGAAATTAAAATCTGATAGATTAAAACTAGTTCAAGAAAATAACAGTTTAGAAACAAAACTTGAAAAAGTTAAGAATTCACCGTTTTCAGAATGCAAAAAATGTCAATTTTTGAGTAACGATTTTTTGAAATAAAAAACTGATCTTGAGTTACTTAAAAGTGAAAACATGAATTTGAAAAATGAAAATCATGATTTTGAAACGGTGATTGAAAAGTTTAGAGAATCTGAAAAACTTGATTTTGAAAAGCGAAAACAATTTGAAATTGAAATTTTCAAGTCCGATGCTAGAATCAAAGCACTTGAAAACGAAAATTTGATTTTAAAACAAATTGATGCTGAAAAGAGGAAAATCGCTATTAATCGTTGTTCAAATTTAATGAAAGAAAATAGCGATCTTAAATTTAAAATTCAACGACTTGAGTCAGCTCTGACTAAATTTTCTAAAGGAGAGAAATCGTTGAATATGTTATTGAAAAATCAATTTTTTGTTCAGAATAAAAAGGGACTTGGATTTGAATCTGATCAAGTTGAAAAACAAAATTTTAATGATTTTAAAAATCCTTTAATTGGCATTGAAAACGATCAAATTGAATTTTTGAAATTTAATAATTTCAAAGGGTTTTTAAATCATAAACAAATTGATAACTCGTTTAAAAACAATTCATTTAAATCTGTTTGGATTCCAAAAATTAACAGAATAAATTTAAGCAAATCTAAACAAATTTGGGTTCCAAAGGGTACGCTAGTGAATAGTAATGGATTGTTATATAAACGGGTTTGGGTACCAAAACGTGTAAACGAAGATAAGAGTGGTAAAACAACTTTTGTTAGACCACTCGATCATATAAACATTTAGGTACCATGGGAGGCTGAGGAACAACTGTGCTTAAGAAAGATAAAATTCAAGTTGATTCATATATCGAATTATTTGAAGTTCCTTAGCCATAGATTCAGAGTTGGAGATTCATTGCATCACGTTGATTATGGTAAGTCAGGTATGATCTCTAAACTCGTACTTTTATTCCTTTTAGTTTATTTTTACTTGGCTGTTTTTGAAATCATTCGTTATGGATTGTTGAAATTCTTGAATTATAAAAAATTGATTTTTTTTAGGTGATTTCAAACAATTATCTTCAAATTTGATAAGTTGACTGTTTCTTGAGTTTGTCTAAAAATTCTCTGAGGATGTCACTTGTGATTCTTGCTTTGAAAATGATCTTGTGCAGCTCTGATAAGGAAATTGATTTGATTCATTGGTGTTTAAATGATAAGTTGGAAAATCAGTGACTGGATTTAGTTAAAATTCATAGGTAATTTGAATTAAATTAATATATAAATGGTTTTAAAAATTGTCTAGGAGCAATCAGTGTTAAAAATATTAGAAAATTTCATTTTCTAACTGATTGATTTTTTTTTAAGCTGATTTTCAACTTGCATTTTTCAAAAACTCCTCTTGAAATAGATATTTTCAATTTTAAAATTATTTTTTGATTATTTATTCAAAAATTGAAATTATTGATTAATTTGAACCGTTTTGGGACTCATCAAAATTATTGATAGATTTATGAAACTGTGATGAGTTGCGACTATGGTATAATTCATAACTAGAAGAGATGTTATTTTAAATCTCATGATGATTAGACAGATTTTATAATATCTTTGAATTAGAGCTTATTTCACGACCATCTTCTATATCTACCATATTTATGTCATTCATCATGGTTTTATTTAATTTGGGGAGTTCTAGTTATTCTTGAAATTAAAAATAAATAAATAAATAAATAAATAAATAATTTATCCTTGGTATTCACTCCCATTTAAAAATCCTCGCGGTTATGCGTGGGTGAATTACCTTAATTTCTATGTGCTTCCATTCTCACTTAAAAGACCTTCGGGCTGTGCATGGATGGAACTCATTAGAGAGGATAAAGTTAAGTTACTACTAACCCCATTTAAAAGACCTTTGGGCTATGCGTGGTTAGAAAGTGCTTAACACATTTTTTTAGCATACTTAAAATCTTTAAAATTCATATTCAAATATTCAATTTTTATTGAACTCTCCTCATTCGATAAAATCCATCGTAAATCCATTCATTCTGAAAGTGAAATCTGCTTCTGATTGAAAGATTATTATGATTTTTGTTTGATTAAATGGGATTTGCGATATATATTCTCTCTCTTATTTTGAATTTATATTTATAGTCAATATTCATCACTGTTTCAATTTCTATTATCCTTTTGATGATAACAAAAGGGGGAGAATTGTCAAGATTTTGACTGATGAGTATTTAATTCAAAAATATTTTAAGATTGGAAATTAAATATCTAGAGGGAAAATGGTCAATTGTTGGATTTCATCATTCATATTTTTCCACATATATAGGGGGAGTTCAGTTGTAGGGGGAGCATACAAATAGGGGGAGTAATATATTTCACGTTCAAACACATTCAAAATCTTTTATTTGTTTGTCATCATCAAAAGGGGGAGATTGTTGTAACAGTGTTGTATACACAATTATATGATTTTTGTTTGATGATAACAACCAAATATATTTTATTATTGAATGTGTTTGTAACTGTACTGGTATACTACACAACAGATAGCAATATAATATTTCTATTTGAATAAAATACAACTATACAAAAATTTAAATATTCACACAGTATTTTATTTGAATAAGAATATTTTATTTCGATATTTAAACAGTACAGATTTACAACTCCACTATTTGTACATATATCACTGATATACATTTCAATATATTCAATTTCGTACTTAGCTCCTCTTTACAACACTTACAATTTCATACACACTACATTTCTATACAGTTCACTCGTATATACTGACACATATGAATATCATCATCTTCAGTCTTCTTGACTACACAGCATTCTTCAGTCAAATCCTGTCTTCATACCTGTCACAAGAAGAACACACAGTAGACTGCAACAAAAATAAAATAGAATAAAAGCAAATAAGAATTTATTTTTAAATTTTATTTGCCTCAGAATTACGGTGTGTTTCTCATCACTTTTCTAGACTTGGTCTGATATGCAGGGACAGAAAAACTCGTCTGGATGGCTGCATATACACACGTGTATACACATGTGCACTGCCACGCCAATCCAGTGTCGCGACTGAGGAGTAGCCACTTGGACCATCTCGACTCAGTGCACATGTCAACACACATCAAATTGGTCGAGCCAAGCCCAAGACTGCTCAGCAAATAATAATCCAATGTAAAGTCAATAAAAAAAAAACTCAAAGTGGTCGAGACAGCTCAGCACAAGGCAGAGGAAACATATTTGGATGACTATTTAAAAATGGTCAAGCACATTACTAGTACACAAAAACAATGCAGCAACAAACAAGAAACAAAATGGTCGAGCAAAACAACAAGACAACATAAATAGGATGTGGCAGTAGTACATGGAGTGGTGCAGTTAGTTTAGAGTAATTTTCTGGATTGTTAAAATATCACCAAACATTGTATGCAAGTCCGAGACGGCAATACAGCAAAATGATCAACTACAAGTACCCATGGACATCATTAGCAAGTAACTCAAGTATGGTGAATGGTCAATTACAAAGTGGAGCAGGAGTACAAGAAGCTTGGTCGAGCCAGGACAAAGATTACAGGAATTCACACAGCAACTACGATGCGACAGATTCATATGCATGGACAAGATGAGCACAGCAGTTTTACCAACATTTAAATGTGCAAATAATACATGGTGGATTCAAGTATAAGTGAACATATATGCATCAAAACTGCTTGACATAGGACTAGGCAGATAACATTTCCAAGTACAACAGCAAAGTGATCAAACAAGTTATACAAAGTTAAAACTGTATAACTGCAAAGAACAGAGACAACTGCACGATCAAGAATATACAACAAAACAGCAGAAATTAAAGTGGAGCAACAGTTTAAACTCGGAGAAATCTAAGTGTAGTACAAGCTAAGTTCAAAAAACTCTGAGGCATGACATCAGTTCAAACAGAGATCAAAACCATTTGTACAGACTGCTTAAACATTTGTTCATCAGTTTTTTAATAGAGCAGAACAGTGTAAACATTGCCAAGGGCCTACATCAATGAAGAAAATGCACAAAGGAGGACAACAAGTGCAGGCTATTCAGTTCTAAGCAATTCAACAACATAATGTTCATGAATGGTAAGGTAAACAAACAAGGCACTGTTAAATTCAAGTGCACATCTGATTTTATCAGTTCAAATCAGAATCGGCAAGGATTTAAATATGGAAGAATTAAAGAGCAGAATCAAGTTCGTGCCAGAGTTTTTAAGTCATGGTAAAAAGGGCATGGTATTCAAATACAAATATTTATACACAACAAGAGACTGCAAGTATCAGTTCAATCAGCAGAAAGTTAAACTGAAATTGCATAACAAGTTCGAGCATAGTTTCTGTTCTTATCAAAGAAAAACATCAGTTAAAAAGTCAAGTATACAGGGGTAAATGTCAAGCACAGTATTTGTCGCATGCTCAAGGATAGTATCTGTTCTTATTTAAAAGAAAAATTCTCGAACAAAACAGTGTTTGAATCAAAGTTTTAAAAGGCAGCAAAACTCAAATTTAATCCTTCCAGAATTCAAGACTAATTCAGAGTTCCAAAAATCTAAGAAATAAATTTCAAAGTCAAGAAGGACGATTTCAAAATTGAAAGATTCATCACGCAAAACGTTTCCAGAAAATTGGATTTACAAATCTGTTATATCGAGAATTTCTAGAAGGAAGACTCAGTCAAAAATCACCAGATTATTCGCAAAAAAAAGCCAATTCAAAAGCCCCAAAATTCTCGTATTCAAAATTGAAAGATTCATCACGCAAAATGTTTCCAGAAAATTGGATTTACAAATCTGTTATATCGAGAAATTCTAAAAGGAAGACTCAGTCAAAAAAATCACCAGATTATTCGCAAGAAAGCCAATTCAAAAAGCCCTAAAATTCTCGTATATACCATGGCCAAGTCTCAACGTAGAAATCAGAGCAAATATTTAGGAGTTTTAATCCTATAAATACACCAAAATCATCATCGGTTTTAACATCATCCAAGTTCAAGCACAATAAAAGAGAAACTCGAATTAAAAATCATACCAGAGAACAAGTAAGCAACTTGGACCCAAATCGAAGCATTTGAAAGCAACATCGAAGTCGCGCATCAAAGAATCGCATCTCCATCACTCAAGCGCAGAGATTTGGGGGAAGACTGAAGAAACCCTAGGAATTTCTCAAGAGCCGCCGCCATTTCTTTATTTCAGAGAAAAGAGTCGAGTTAAAGTAAAGTGGTGTAGCACAAGTGAAAAAAAGAGGCCGGCCAAGGGTTATACAAAAGGAGGATAACCCTAATTTTAACTCCTAAGGGTTTTTCTATTTTTTTATTTTATTTTACATTTGTTTTTGTTTAATTCATAAAAACAAACAAACAGTTTCTAGATCTGTAAAATCTAGGGAAGACGAATTACGGGAATTGTAATTCAGGGAAATCTGGTTTCGGGGATAGAAACCAGTGCAGGGTTTTGAGCGTAGGGTTAAGAACAGTTGGGAGCGAGTGTCGCGAGTTTACAGGGGATTGTAAGCGTAGAGATTGTTTTAACTCCTAGTAGAAACCTTGGGGAATGCAGCAGTAGGCAGGGTTTTGCCGAAGCTGGGTATATCTGTGTGTTATTTACTTTCCGCATTTATTCTGATTATTATCTGTGCTGTGATTATTTAATTACTCTGTGAAGATCTGCGATAAACCCTATTCACCCCCCTCTAGGGTTAATTTAGATCCTACAAGTTTGCGGTGTAATCCTGCCCGGAACCTCCCGACACATCCAGTGGCCGCAAACAATAGGTTCTAATGTGAGAAGTTAGTCATAACGTGCTTGAAACCCGAGGTTAGACTCAGTTTGCGGCAGAAATCTGCCCGGAACCAACCGGCCTAACCAGTAGCCGCAAACTGTCAGTCTAATGTGAGAGGTCTGGGCATTAATATTTAATTAATGAAAATCTGAGATAAATATAATGTCTAAAACGTGTTGGGCGGATAGGGTTAAACCCACTAGACTGATGAGTTTAATAAATCTATCCGTGAATCGGTAGGCCCAATTACAAAGTTAGACAAATCTGTAAATCTGTTAAATCCGTATATCTGATCCGTTAGTTTAAAACTTGTCTGATTTGTGAACTAGTTGATCTGAATTCTGTATGTCTGAACTTGTTAATCTGAAATCTGTTAGTCTGGGGACACAAGGATAGGAGGGGAATTACTTGTGTCATCTGTTGTTTGGGACCCATATTAGTTAGTAACCCTTTCTGGTATCAAAACTTTGACCCAACAGTAGGTAGGGTCCGGGCACACTTACTGAACTAATTATAAGCGGTTCATTCTGATAATGGCGAGGGGTGTTGATGGTGCGTTCCAACCGGGTCATGTGCGTGCATGGATCCCGGTCTGCCTCTGAGGATGTAAGACACCGTGACATCTATAAATAGGTCTGTGTCATTCAAAGGTTGCCACTTTAGGGAATGATACACCCTTCGGTGGGGCTGGCACAGGGTATTTATGTATTAGGGAGTCGATTGCGTGGGGTCGAACTTAGGGTACACTTAGCTCTGTCTGTTTCTGTGGGGTACCATCTGTTTCTGTTGGGTGGTAACACCTGTCTGTTCCCGCGTGGTACCGTCTGTTGGGGTGGTAAAGGCCTATTTATTAGGGTATACTTAATTCTACATTCTGTTTCCATAGGGATTAATCTGTTTCTGTTTCTGTACCTTCTGTCGGGTGGTAAAAGCCCATTACTAGCATTCTGTTCTGTGGAAATCATTCTGTTTCCTTTTTGTTTTAGTTAAGACATTAGGGTAACACCTAATCCCGTTATATTAGTATTAGTGCAGAGAAGTGTAAAGCAATAGCTTATATCATTCTGTTCTTCTGTTATATCTGCTACATCTGTTACAGTTATCTCTCATCTAGTTTTATTTTCATGTCATGTTATTATTATCTGTTCATAACTGAAAATCACTGGACTTTCCAGACTTTTGTCTGACCCTTGTTGTTTCGCCTCCTTTCTTCCGTTCCCCCCCCCCAGGTTTTGTAGAAGGGAATACTCTAGCTTGATCCAGATTTCTTCCGCTTGTAATGCTTAAAGTATGGCTTGTCTTCTTCTGTGGGATTATGATTTTAAACTATGCATTCTGAAGGCTTTTGTACAAGAATGATATTTTGTACTTGAATTCTGATATTGTGATTTGAAAGGATGTAACCAAGCTTCTGTTTGAAATAAAGTTATAATTTTTCAAGTACTGTTTATCTGTCTTGTAGTATTCTGTTTCTGTTTACTAAAATGCTCCACCAAAGTTAGGGCATTCCCTTTGTGAGTGACCTTAACGGAGGTGGGGTGTTACACTTGGTATCAGAGCCAGGTTACCAGATTTGATAAAAAGTTTTGAAAACTATTTTCAAAAAGGATTTAAAAAGGAAGTATTTTCAAAAGTAAAGCTTATTTTTGAAAAATAAAATAAATAATCCCCAAAAGCCATATATCTTTCTTTCGATTCTTTGTTTCGAGTTCCTTCCTCTTTCCCTTTTTTGAATCTCTTCCTCCGCATATAGATGCTTTTTCTAAGATATGTAAGGACTTCCGTGCGATGGGCGGAAAACCGCTTTATGGGACTGAGACGTTGTCGAGGCTAGAAGTTGGCTGAACGAAGTGGAGGACTTGTTGGTACCTTTGAGATAGACGATGGGAGGAAGGTTCAACCAGCTGCTTGGTTAATGAAGGATGAAGCTTCATTTTGGTGGAAGGTCACGAATGGAGAACGTACATGGGAGACATGGATAGGACACACGATAAGGAAGTGGATCCAAAGAAGGGCACTTGCTTCAACTGTGGTGAGATGGGACACTTCACTAGGGACTGCCCGAAGAAACGAGGACAAGGGCAGAGGGCAGGACCAACTGCTGGAGGGAAGGCAAACACTCTCGAGGCTAGTGGATAGGATAGGATTAGGAAAACTTTCTGTAGGAGGTTTAATTTATTTATCTGATTGTTGATATAAAACTCTTTCTAATTCTGTAATTTTGATTCTGTAATCGATACTCTGCACTTTAATACTAGTATTGTTTCTGATTCCGCTGTAGACTCAAACCCATAAGGGTTATGACTCATCTGCTTGTGATAAATTGGGGTTTGAGAGATATTTGTGTTAGGCGTCAAGTAGGACGCATACATTCTGGGTTTTATCATGCTTAGTTTTCTAAGAATCATTTGGTAATCTGATTTGTACTAGTAGTCTGTAAATATCTGAGTATCTCTTATAAGGTTAAGATTTCCAGTTTTGACATTGTCTAAAGAGGGTAATCCTTTGGGTGTCAATCTGATGTTGATTTCGGTCTTCGGGGTTGATACTTAGGGGACTTATTTTCTCAACCAATGTCTAATGGGAACCAAGTCTTCGTTTTATCTGTACTCGCTTCCATCATTCGACTGTATCCTATCGATCGAATCTTCGAACTTTAGGTAGAAACTAATGGGGTGTAAACATGTGTTTGAGACATGTTATGTTTGATGGTTGCAAGTGGATGCAAGTGGTTGCTAGTGGTTGCTCGTGGATGCATATACACACACTAGGCACTAGATCGGCTCGAAAACACTCTCATACTGCATATGGATGTGTGAGCATTTTCAATTTTTGTGGACGCAAAATGATTGACTTAGCACATGGATGTTGCATTTGGATGAATGGTTATGCACTCATATAGAAATGATGTGTATCAAATAGGATTTCTTGCATACATATTTGGACTCATGACACTAACATGATTCGCATTAAGGAGGTCAACTGGATCAGTAGACCGCCTGATTTTGCATTAGATAAGAAACATATACACACACTTTGCATATGTTCATACGACATTAGAAACCTTTTAAGGATAATGGATGCCTGTGATTGAATGGTTGAGTAGATGGATGTTGGATGTTAGGATACATTCTTCTTAACTTGAAGATTTCGGGGACGAAATCCTTTAAGAAGGGGAGAATGTAACACCCCGTATTTTCTGAGAATATTAAAAAAAAAGGTTAATTATGAAGAAGTTATTAAGCCTTGAAGTTTATATGCATATGAGAGAAATATATATATATATATATATAAAATTAAATAAATAAACATGCAAAAAAGGTTCAAAACAGCGAATTGGGAGGGGGAATAACCGAACCGGCCCATTTTTGAGGTCGACCCAAGCCCCGCTGGGTCGACTAGGGGTTAATCCAGGGTGTTTGGCTGTCATCCCGTGGGCCGATTAGCTCAAATGCAGATTTTGCATTTGAATGGTTCTCATGATTCAGGGTTAATCTAATGGTCCTAAATAACTTCCTACACCTATATATACATCCCTAACCTAAACCTAAATCTCATATACAATTCTCTAGCCTCCATTGCTCTCTCCCTCTCTAAAATAAATAAATCAATGGCGTCTCTACTCTGCTGAAACCTAAGCTAGGACTTGTGCTTCTTCTTCCTCCAATTCTGATTAGGATTAAAAGAGAACAGCTACAACACCTTTTTCTTTTAGAATCCAACCAAGGCAAGTGCAGTTATTTTCCGATATAAACTTTAATTATAATTGTGACATGATTGTAAATCTGAATGTGAGATTGCGTATGTTCTGTTCTGATCTATTTTATTCTATATCTCTTTCTTCTTTCTGTTCTATAGCCAGGCTACCCCGAGCCTGCGCCAAATCTCATAAGAGATTAACGCACGAACGTTAAACTTTGGGATAAATAATGAATGATGGCATAATTGGACATGGCTAATCTGTGACTAAAAGGACATAGGTTGTAAACTAGATTTAGATCTGTGCATATTCTGTGAATTGGAAGAAGAGGAACCATTGTATATTAACATGTGACTTGAGACATTGGACATAACGCATATTTTTGAATTAAAGATTTGTTATAATTTAAAGTTCTAGATTGTTGGGCATATTGTTTATATAGAAATTCATGATTTGGGATAAAAAGGGAATATGACTTAGATGTGAAGATTTATGTTAAGATTTGATAACTATTAAATGTGAATAACACCTGTAACACCCCACCTCCGCCAATGCCACTCTTGCAAGCACACTAGCTTTGGAGGGGCGTTAAACAAGGTAAACATGCATGCAGATATCACAAGACAGAACATATAAGTAAAACAGAGTAAATAAAGCAGCGGATAAAACTAACATTTCAAAACCATAGTCAAGTTACACCAAAGTACTTGGTCCTTATTTTCCACAAAACATAGTCTAGAAACATAAACTGAAAACTGGAAATAACATAAAGTAACTATCCCCAAGGTAGAATAAAACCATAGCGAGCTCAAGTCCAAATCGTACATGAGCTATCCAGAAAAGCAGCCAAAGAACCAAGCTAGGTACCAGTGTTCCCACCCTATAAACCTGGGGGGGGAACGGAAGAAAAGAGGCAAAAGAAAACGGGTCAGTCAAAAAGACTGGTAAGTCCTATCTACTATTAGTATAAAAACTAATAAAGTTAACTGGGCATGTAAAACAGAGATGAGATGTAGGGTGATAACTGGCATGGTCAAAAGTTAACAAGATAGATCAAGTGTGGCATCGCATATACAAGGTTAAGTTTTTGCACCAAGTGTACTAGTATTCCAACCCATGTCAAGTATAAACAAGAAATGATCCCTTGGCCCAAAGCTGGCCCACATCATGAGATGACCTAAATCGAGGTCCAACTACTCGGTCTAGTCGATCGGCTCCCTATAAGCCTAACTCGTCGTGTATCGGTGTCATACGACTTAATCGTGGAATGTAGTTAACTGTGCAAGGTCCACTCCAGGGTGTATCCAGCCCTAAGGTGTAAACCACAGGCACAATTCAAGCACGCCCAGTCTAAACCTACTGGTGCCCATGTTCAACTCCGGACTTAATGTGCACGACCATGGTCCTCCTGAACAACCGGTGCACCCTTCAGCCGTCTCTTTTGGTCTCTTACAATCAGTCCAGTAATCGTGCCCCACCATAGCCTAGTCCAGGGTACCCATGATACTTCCAAGTGGTTTACTGCTGAAAAGGACCACGTAACTAGGATTTCAAGCGGGTTAAGTGTGGTTAACCCTATCCTAACCATGTATTGAGTTGGTCAAGTGTATTCAAGCAGTTCATGACTTAACCCTATCAATACATCGGGTTTAATTGGTTAAGTATTCAAGTAGTCCATGACTTAATCCTACCAATCCATCGTGTTTAATTGGTTAAGTATATTCAAGTAGTCCATGACTTAACCCTACCAATCCATCGTGTTTTAATTGATTAAGTATTCAAGTAGTCCATGACTTAAACCTACCATGTGGCATTAATTAACTTAATGCACCCCAACCTCTCACATTAGACTTTGTTGTGGTTACTAGTTAAGCCGGGCGGGTCCGGGTAGCTTTACACCACAACCTAGTCTAACCTCGGGTTTTAAGTGTGATATGACCAACTACTCACATTGGGTCCTATTGTTTGTAGCCACTAGTTAAGCCGGTCGGTTCCGGGTAGATTTATGCTACAAACTCAACCCAACCTCGAGTTGCCCACTTCCATGTTTTCTACATGTCATGTCCACATTCATGTTTTCAAGCATAAACACATGTCAATCTTTCATGTCATATTTTCAAGTCATGTTTTCATGTTATTTAAGTTTGCCCAACTACCCATAACGTATTCCCATCGCACGTAAATTCGCATCAACGCAAATAGATCAAAGAGGGAACATAACAATATGACAAGGTGGACATAAAATGGCAAAGTCTATCACAAGTTGAACATGGGGATATTTGAGGCCAAAAGGGGTTCAACATACTAGCATATCGCCTCAACATGTATGATAGCATAAAAGGTGACTTGGCCTCAAACATATCAAATAGCATAAAGGTGATTTGGCCACTAGCATGCATAATAGCGTAAGGGTGATTTGGCCACAAGCATATTAAGGAACATGAGGGGTTAAGGTTTGGCCACAAGTTAAACATGGTGGCATATGAGGCAAATGTGTTCATAAACTTGCATATTACATTATAAGCCTCAAAACATGTATGATATCAACTTTAGAATAATAGGTGAAACATGGCCATAAATGACATAGGATGATAGCTAGTGATTGGCATATAACATCATATGCAAGATAACATAAGGGTTATGAGAGTTTCTATGTTGCTTTATGCAACATTTCAAATCAAAGCTCATAGCTTTCTATGCACAAAGTCAAGGTGATAGCTTTACAAACATGCATAGAATAAATCTATGCATAACATGATAGAATCAAAGCTCATAGCTTTCTATGCACAAAGTCAAGGTGATAGCTTTACAAACATGCATAGAATAAATCTATGCATAAAATGATAGAATCAAAGCTCATAGCTTTCTATGCACAAAGTCAAGGTGATAGCTTTACAAACATGCATAGAATAAATCTATGCATAACATGATAGAATCAAAGCACAAATCATACTTAGGCCCAAACTCAAACTTGCAACATGTCATATTTAACTTCATAGTTAGAATCTAAGAGTAGTATAGGGCTTACAATGCTATGAAGACTTATAAAATATAAATAAGATTGAGACAAAGCCACTAGCAACTCTAAAGACCCCCAAATAGCAAGCTTCAATTAAAACCCTTGAGAAATTAGAAGAAGATCCTTGCTTTAATGAAGAAAGATTGAACTTTGGCCTTAGAAACTCTCAAACAAGCTTAGGAACTCTCATATGAATGAAGATGGAGGCTATGACAAGAGGGTGGAGGCCATGATTAAACATTTTGGCATAGTTTAGTTGTAGGATTGATTTATGATGACTTAGGCTAGGTATTAGGGTCTTTTTATAGGTGATTAGGTTAGTTTAGACCATAGGATTAACCCTAATTCAGATCTGGGCCATCAATTCACGTCACTAGCCTCCAAACATGTCTTGAGAAACAAGTCAGGTGCACCCAGGCCAGACTGGCCGACCACCCAAGTCGACAGGGGTGTCGACTGGGTAGTCGACACAGCCTTGGGTGTGTCGACTCCCAAGTCGACACCCCTGTCGACTTGGGAAGTGGCGGGATCTTTTCCCGCCTACCTGCCCAGCTGAAATTTTGAAATATGTTTTTAAATTTAAATTTTCTAAAAACTTCCATGGGCCTTAACTGGGTCATACGGACTCCGATTTCCGAAAACTCGGACTCTATTTCGCGTATTTTTCCGAGACGAACGCAATGGCATAGCCCGTTTCCCTTGATTCAGATTTTTATCATTTAATTTTGCCTTGATTTATGTTATAACTTGTTATTCAAAATATGGGTTGTTACAACATGTAAGTGGGAGATTTTTGAATATATGTCATGCATTGAAATCGATGGCTATATTTGGTATAATTTATATGTGAATCTTTTGTACTAGGCAAGTTTAACTAAATTTGAGACGTGTATTATATGGTAAATTATGACCATAATCTGTGCCATGTAAATTCAATGCAAACGTGGGGTATATGATCATAATGTGAATCATGACAACTATTTAGGCATGCAAACTTAGGCCAAATTTATAATTAGGCAAGATATGTTTATGAAACTTTAAGGAATGATTAAATCTGTTATATTGCCTAATTTGCTAGTTCTGTTATATTGCCTAATCTGCTAGTTCTGCTATAATCTGCTATATCTGTTCATATACCAAATCTGTCATCTGCTAAGTCTGTTGAAGATGCCTAAACTGTTATATGCTAAATCTGCTAAACTCCTTAATCTGCTGAATCCGTTAAGTCGCCTAATATGCTAAATCTGTTATCTGCCATATATGTTGAGTTGATATATTTAGTCTGTTATTGACATAATCTGAATTGGCTATAGTTATGAAAATTGACATGTATATTAGGCGTGGGCATAAATGGTAAATTAATAATTAATTGGCCGCAAAGATAAACATGGCTGACTCGAGGTTAGAATGAGTTTGCGGCGTAATCCTGCCCGGAACCGCCCGACAAATCCAGTGGCCGCAAACAATAGGTTCTAATGTGAGAAGTTAGTCATAACGTGCTTGAAACCCGAGGTTATACTCAGTTTGCGGCAGAAATATGCCCGGAACCAACCGGCCTAACCAGTAGCCGCAAACTGTCAGTCTAATGTGAGAGGTTAAACCCACTAGACTGATGAGTTTAATAAATCTGTTCCGTGAATCGGTAGGCCCAATTACAAAGTTAGACAAATCTGTAAATCTGTTAAATCCGTATATCTGATCCATTAGTCTAAAACTTGTCTGATCTGTGAACTAGTTGATCTGAATTCTGTATGTCTGAACTTGTTAATCTGAAATCTGTTAGTCTGGGGACACAAGGATAGGAGGGGAATTACTTGTGTCATCTGTTGTTTGGGACCCATATTAGTCAGTAACCCTTTCTGGTATCAAAACTTTGACCCAACAGTAGGTAGGGTCCGGGCACGCTTACTGAACTAATTATAAGCGGTTCATTCTGATAATGGCGAGGGGTGTTGATGGTGCGTTCCAACCGGGTCATGTGAGTGCATGGATCCCGGTCTGCCTCTGAGGATGTAAGACGACGTGACATTTGTAAATAGGTCTGTGTCATTCAAAGGTTGCCACTTTAGGGAATGATACACCCTTCGGTGGGGCTGGCATAGGGTATTTATGTATTAGGGAGCCAATCGTGTGGGGTAGAACTTAGGGTACACTTTGCTCTGTCTGTTTCTGTGGGGTACCGTCTGTTTCTGTTGGGTGGTAACACCTGTCTGTTCTCGCGTGGTACCGTCTGTTGGGGTGGTAAAGGCCTATTTATTAGTGTATACCTAATTCTACATTCTGTTTCCATAGGGATTAATCTGTTTCTGTACCTTTTGTCGGGTGGTAAAAGCCCATTACTAGCATTCTATTCTGTGGAATCATTCTGTTTCCTTTCTGTTTTAGTTAAGACATTAGGGTAACACCTAATCCCGTTATATTAGTATTAGTGCAGAGAAGTGTAAAGCAATAGCTTATATCATTCTGTTCTTCTGTTATATCTGCTACATCTGTTACAGTTATCTCTCATCCAGTTTTATTTTCATGTCATGTTATTATTATCTATTCATAACTGAAAATCACTGGACTTGCCAGACTTTTGTCTGACCCTTGTTGTTTCGCCTCCTTTCTTCCGTTCCCCCCCCCCCCCCCACCCAGGTTTTGTAGAAGGGAATACTCTAGCTTGATCCAGATTTCTTCCGCTTGCAGTGCTTAAAGTATGGCTTGTTTTCTTCTGTGGGGATTATGATTTTAAACTATGCATTCTGAAGGCTTTTGTACAAGACTGATATTTTGTACTTGAATTCTGATATTGTGATTTGAAAGGATGTAACCAAGCTTCTGTTTGAAATAAAGTTATAATTTTTCAAGTACTGTTTATCTGTCTTGTAGTATTCTGTTTCCGTTTACTAAAATGCTCCACCAAAGTTAGGGCATTCCCTTTGTGAGTGACCTTAACGGAGGTGGGGTGTTACAGTATGGGAGACATAATTTTGATTTTCTATTTGATGGTGACTATATTATATGATATATATATATATATACAGTATAACAGATTAGTAAAGACTTTAGCACAATGGCATCCATTCTATGATATGGACCGATCATTCTTGTTTCACATAAAAAACAAATCATCGAAATATGAGGAACACTACTAGGAATGAGCCTGATTCAGGAGGGGTAGGAGAAGATGATCGATCAAGAGTTATTGCACCCAATTTTCTAATTATGTTTTAGGCCTTGAAATCATCGATCATGAGATGGATACCCTCTTTAGAGATCGCTGTAGATGGAGGTGCTTCTATGCAGGCACTTAGTGCTATTGACTTTGCAAGCTATACAAGGATTACACTTCGGTTGCTAACCGTTTGTTGGAACTGAATTTTCGTTTGGAGTTCAAAATTGGTTGGATACTTGCGTTCGCATCTTCGAAGATTTGGGAATCGATGATGCAATGAAAAGGAAACTCACATCAAGGAAACTAAGGGATGAATTATGGATTGGTGGAATTCTATTACTCTTGAGACTCTCGAAGACCAAGTTACTTAGGAATAGTTTTGGAATAAGTTTAAGGAGAAGTTTAAGGAGAAGTTTATTTTTACGGTGCAAAAGCCAATTCTCTTCAGCAAGTTTGTTGAGTTGAAGAAATATGGTAGAACTATGGCTGAGTACGTGTCACAATTTTAGGCTTTGTCTAAATATGCCTGCCCTCTTATTGACTCTATATTTGAAGAATGATAAATTTGTTACGGGGTTGGATGAGTATCTTTGAGAGAAGCTTGTGGACCATATTGAGGTTCCGTTTGAGAAGTTATTCAAGAAAGCTTTAAGGCATGAGAGATTGTTTCTGAAGAAGGATGAAGTTGTTGTTTAGAGAAAGGAAGGGATGAAGCCACAAAAAGGTGGCGAGAGTAAGAAAAAGTGTAATGGAGAAAGAAAGAAATAGCAACAAGGGAAGAATAGCCATAAGAAACCTAAGGGTGAGGTTACATCCTTTAACTGTCATGAGAAAGGTCATTATTTTAAGGATTGCAAGGATCCTAAAGCGGAAAAGAAGTGTTTCAACTGCAATAAGCTAGGGAACACTAAGAAGAATTTCCCAGAGCTCCCAAAAGATAAGCAGGTTGTAAAGGCGTATAAAATGGACATGGTGCCATCTTCCCCGAGAGCACTGACTACAACATAGAAGGGAAAAAGTATGGTTGTGCAAGGTATGCTTTCTATCAAGGATGTTTCAGTTAGAATTTTATTTGATCCTAAAGCATCACATTCTTTTATCTGTAATGAGTTCGTGCGCAAGTTAGGTTTAGAACTTGAGATTGTTGATAGACCATTGGTTGTAACTAACACAGTAGGGGGACCTTTTAGTCTATGTATGCTTTGTATTGGTCGAGTCTTATGAAGCCATGGTTTCTCTTTCATGTGTGATTGCATTATTTTAAATTCCGTTGGGTTTGGGATCATTTTGGATATGGACCGGCTCAAGAGATATGCGGCTATAGTGGATTGCGAGAGGCTCGAGGTGATAATCGGCAATGTGGAAGAGCGAACGATTGTGGTGTGGTGTCTACCATAGGACGAGGTCGTAGTTATCTTTTCATACCTACTTGGGACTCCACAGGATGGGTTATTATCTATTGAAACAACCATCCTACACTTTCGACATCCCTGATAATGTAAGGTGATAATTTAGGTAAAAAGAACTAAAACTACATAGAGCCTATCGTAAATCTCAAAGCATATGGAATAAAATATAATAGTAAAAAATAATAATATAAAATATGTGAGACAGTAAATAAAGTAAATGAATCCCAAAAATAAGAGTAACAGATTCAAAATAGTAAACCACAATGTCATAGGGTTATATAAAAGAAATAACTCCAACAAAAACTGTCTCTAATAAAAATGATAAAGATACTACTGAGCCCCATAGTAGTGAACAACGAAATGAGATAGACTACATATAATAATATGTGGATAGCCTCCTACTCATCCCCTGATCAGCTACTCATGCTCATACCTAACCTACCTCTAGTCTACTCATGTGAGAGCATCAAAAGTAATAAGAAGCAAAATATAAAACTCTAGGTCAGACAAAGTCTGGTGCGAGTGAAAGAAATTGAAGTACATAAAATAAATGGAACACAATATGGTAAACCATACCAGACCTGTTCCCGCATCCAAAGAATTTGCACATAGAAGTATATAATACTCTAATAAAATCAATAACATGGGTGTACTCTATATCTAAGCACTGGGTTATCTAAATGTCTGCATCAACACTACCTATTTCTATGTTATTGCCACCCACATCTAGTGACATCCCCAGGGTGAGCATATCAAACATCATCCATTCTTAAATTATCTCACTAAATGCGTTGGATATATAGTATATTAAGGTTTTTTAGTAGTTGTTCCTTATCTGAGATGAAATTGTCTATGTCAGATTGACAACCTCCGTTTGGTTGAGAATGAGCATAACTGGTATTCATGAGCCCCCTGGATTAACCACCTATATCAACCACCAAAACGGCTTATAACCTACATCAGGTCGAAGACTCAATAGACACTCAAGACTCAGCTCTTCAAGTACCCATCCAAACCTACATACTAATGATCCCTTTGCATATGTATCTTCATTGCAGAGCAACACTAGAACCGTTTCCTACTCCTTCAGAAGTTCTCTGGTATGGAATTACCTAGACAACTACATATGTCATACAACCCTATTCCCAATCCTCCCATTGACAACTTTTCCACCTTGACTCATGGTTACCGCTCTTCCCTAGGAGTTCGACTGGTCGGTATTGGAGTTTTTCTTTAAGGAAGGTATCATTGATATGAACCATCCCATGTGTGCCACTCAAAAATGCTTAAATATGAAGTTAATCCTATTAAAATTTTCTCCCTTTCAATGTGTATAACTAGTCACCATGATTTCAATGTAAAAAATCATATCTGATGCATACTTCTTATGCAAAAGTTATGTCCATTTGAAGTTGAACGAAGATAATATACCAACCCTGATTTAGGGAACACCGATACAGCTTTTAAGGAAGACTGATCCAGAATCTAAGGAAGATAAAACTAGAATTTATGGAAGGCCAATCCATAATTTAAGAAGCCCGATCTAGAATATAAGGAAGGTCAAACCGGAATTTAACGAAGGCCGATTTGGATTTAAGGAATGTCAAACCGAAATTATTTTCGCCATATCTCCTTCATTTTTAATCTAATCAATTTTAAATTTGAAACGTAGTCTCCTCAAGACATGCTCTAGCTCCCATAAAAATTTCACTCAATTCTGAGCTATTTTGAATTTTTGGATTTTAAAGAAAGTCAAGCCGGATTTGAGAAATGTCGATCCGGGCTATGCCGGACCAGTATTCTTTTCTCCATATCTCCTTCATTTTTGACCCAGTTGACTTGAAATTTTAAATTTGGGATCATCAAGACATCCTATTGTTCTCAGAATAAATTCATCCAGTTCTATGCTCTTTTGAATATCTAGATTGTATGGTAGGCGGAGTAGGAATTTAGGACTGTTGATATGGATTATGTTGAACAAGATTTCTTGTCCCCATATATCCTTCATTTTTAACCCAATTGACTTTAAATTTGAAATGTGGGCTTCTGTAGACATCCTCTAGCGCTTATAAAAATTTCATTTCATTTTGGGCACTTCTGAATTTTTGGTTCTATAGGACCTTTTTGACAAATAATCACGCTATATGAACTTCAAACGACCCCAAATTTCTCACATAATCCATGGAGACTTTCCCGCCCGTGTCCTCCAAATTAGGTGTGATTCTATAAGTTTTGATTTATGGACTTTTTTGCATAATCCTAGTTCTAAGCCGCCATTCGTAGGCCTTTTTCAAACATTCAAGCCACAACAAACCAAAGATGATATCATCTAAAACATACAAAAAAAAATCAATCACTCCAACTAAATTACATTATTCGGATCAAAAATAAAAGTTATAGCTTTACATAGATCTGTAAGTGGTTTTGTATGAAAAGCAGCCATCAAATTCCTAGCCTTTTAAGTTCATAGTTTTAATCTAAAGCTATAAATTCCTGACATGTTTAGTTATTTCTCTAGAATTATTTTAAAATTAAAAATTTAGAATTCATAAATAAGATTATATCACTCACTTATGTCTATGAAATCTCAAATCTGAAGAAACTACCAAATCTGAATAGATCTTCCATCCCAACAATCACAGATGTATTTCTCTAGTCTGGATCTATCAAACTCTATATTTAGATATAAGTTTTTAAGGAGGTTTTAGGTTTTAGATGAAGAAAAATTTGCTGTAATGGAGGAAGAAGCTCTAGGGAAAAAGGATAGGAAAATGAAATGATAGAAATGACTTAATATCAATAATCCCAAAATGCACACTGGTCTTGCCTGAAAATGAGCCCAAATGGATGGAAATGAATTGTTCGTATCTTGAAAATCATTTGAACTACCATATCTCCTAAACAATTTATCCATTATCGACATATAGCTAATCTGCCTAAAGAGAAACCATCATCTCAATCCAACGAAAGTGGTTTCAGATGAAAATTCCACTCTAGTTAAAAATTAAGGACAAAATAAGATTTCATCAGTGGTAAAATAATTACCCAAAAATCTGAGAAAACTCCCAACATTGAGAAATATCTTTATTAGCCATCTCTCAAAATAACAGAATGATACAGCCTTGTATGAAAATTATATCTCATATTTGAACGTTAAAAATGCATAAAACTATGGGTCATTGCATTGGTGCCAATCATTAAAGGGTTTTCTGATGTCTTTGATGAGGTCAAAAGACTGCCGCCGCAGAGGGAAATTTAGTTTCAGATTGATCCAAGGGATAGAGATAGGCCTATTATTATGCCTCTTAAGAGAATGGCGCCTAGAGAACCACGAGAGTTTGAGGTGAAAGGAATAATCTTTTAAGTAAAGGATTCATTCAAAGAAGCATATCCGAGTAAGGTGCACCAGTTATGTTTACGATGAAGACTGATGGATCTTTGAAATTATTTATAGATTATCCTAAGCTGAATAAGGCGACTGAGAAGAATAAGTATCCATTGCGAAGGATCGATGACTTGTTTGATCATCTTCACGAGGTCAAGTGTTTTCCCAAATGGACTCGACAATAGGATTTCAACAATTAATAGTGGCTAGGGATACACCCTCCAGATCTTATGAGTGGCTGATGTCATTTGGAATAACTAATGCACCAACGTATTTTGTGGATTTTATGAATCGGATTTTCTAATGCCATTTTAATAAATTTGTGCCTGCATTCGTGGATGACATGTTGGTTTACTCCAGGACTAGGAATCAACAACAGATGCATTTGAAGAGTATTTTGGAAATCTTGCGAATACATTAGCAGAGAGCTAAGTTTTCGAAGTGTTACTTCAAGAAGGAGGAAGTGTGATTCTTGGATCATGTTGTATCGGGACAAGGAACACCAGTGGATCCTACCAACATTACAGCAATCCAGTATTGTAATTAACCTAAGAATGCTACGGGCGTTAGAAGTTTCCTTAGTCTAGATGGATATTGTTGACGGATTATCAAGAACATTTCGAAGATAGCTACATCGTTAACTGGATTGATGAAGAAAAATCAGGTCTTTGCATGTGATGCAATGTGTGAGCATGTTGTTATAGTCTTGAAATAGAGATCAACTAGTGCTCCTATATTTGTTATTTCAAGTGGGAACGAATATATGGTAGTGTATACTGATGCATGTGGCACAACTTTATGAGCACTGCTAATGCAAAAAAGGAAAGGTTAGCTTATGCAAGTCGACAACTGAAGCCGTACAAAAGAAATTACCCGACTCATGGCTTGGAATTAGCAGGGATATTCTTTGCTTTGAAGATGTGGATGCGCTATTTGTTGGGAGTTAGATTCAAGTAATTTATGATTCATAAGTCATTGAAGTATCTCTTCTCCCAAAAGGATTTAAATCTTTGACAACAATGGTGGTTGTAATTCGAGATTCTTATGATTTTTTGTATTGCCTATACTCCAGGAAAAAGGAAATGCGGTGGCTGATATGTTGTATAGAAGACATGCAGGTTTGGGAGCTTTGTTTAATGAATGGAAGCACCTTGAGTATTTGGATGGATTTGATTTCAGGCCTCACTGTGAGTTAGGACCTAAGGTGTTAGAAAGCTTATCTTTTAGACCTACTCTCATCGAAAGGATTGGCGAAAGCCAAAAGCGAGACTCATGGAATATTGAGATCATTCATAGGTTAGAGATGAGAGTTAAATCTGAGGAAATGAAGAGTTATGAAGTTGATCAAGATGGTTGGCTTTGTAAGGATGGAAGACTATTTGTTTTTGACATAGATGGATTTAGAGATGAAGTTCTGAGAAAATGTTATCACTCTAGATTAACTATTCTTCTGGTGGTAACAGAATGTGTCGAGATATGAGAGTTTACTACTGGGAAATTATCAAAATGGATGTTAGGAGATTCATCTCGAAGTGTATAAATTGTCAGTTTCATAAAGTTGAGAAAAATTAGCCAAGTGGATTATTACATCCATTAGAGGTTCCTACATGGAAGTGGAAGCAAGAATCAATGGATTTCATTGATGGATTGCCAAGGATTAGGGCAGGTTATGATGGTATATGAGTTATTGTGGATCGCTTGACCGAAAGCACAAGGTTTATTCTTTTAAAATCTACCAGAACATCATCTAAGTTAGCTTATTTATATATTAAATGGATAGTTCGATTCGATGGAATAAAAAAGAGAATGGTAAGTGATTGAGATTCTTTGTTTACTAGTGGATCCTGGAAGAGTTTGCAAGAGGCATTAAGAACCAGGCTATATATAAGTACATCTTATCATCCCCACACTAATGGTCAGATAGAGAAAGTCAAACGAGTTTTAGAAGATCTTCTAAGCATTTTCATATTGTATTTTAGAGGATCATGGGAAGATCATCTTCATTTAGTTGAGTTCGCCTACAACAATAACTATCATAAAAGTATTGGTATGATAGCGTATGAGGAGTTGTATGTTAGAACATGTAATTCACCCTCTTATTGATTCGAGACAGAAGAAAAGTTAGTAATTGGTCCAGATTGATAAGGTAAATGATGGATAAGATTGAGATCAATTGGCAAAGAACGAAGGCAACTCATGATCGCCAAAAGAGTTCTGCCGATAAGAGGAATTTTTTTTTGGAATTACCAATGAAAGAGTTGATATTTGTAATGGTTTCCTCTTTAAGGAATGTTATTCGATTTAGAAGGAAAGGCAAGTTAGTTCCAAGTTTTGTTGGACCATTTTAAAATGTAGAGCACATTACTTACCTTTCTTATAAAGTGGATTTACCTGAGAAGATGGCAGCATTGAAGCGACATGAAACTTCCCCGGTCTCCGAAGAGATGAGAAAGAACGAATTACTGTGAGGACAAGACAAATCAGAACGCAGACAAAAGAACATTTCACTGTATATTACAACAATGCACCAGAATACAAGAATATACAGAGTATAAATGAATATTACACAGAAATATCAGAGATTTAAATTACATTTAAATACATCGCAGTGGAAAATAATACAATACACAACTAGAAGTGATATACGGATACAAAGCTTTCCGGATATCATTCCAGCTGTAAACCAGGATCCTGTGAATATAAATCTGCAAAACCAAAACTACTAGCTGCCCGTATCGAAAATAGGGGCACCCAGAGTTTAGGTTAAAACAATAAACTCCAGGTCAGTCATGTGACTGGTGTGAGAACTAAAACAGTTATTAATCTTTATTTTTAAAGTTAGGTAAATCAAGGGACCACGCCGTATAACACGGAATGGGTTTCCTCCCAAGAACACCAGTGCATAAAACAACAGCGCAATGCTAAATAAAGAAAAATGAAGCTATTATAAGACCCTGGTCCCATCACACAATGCAACGCAAGCCGGAGGATAGGGTTTTTACCTTATAATAGCCAAGAATGCTTGATACGTTTAAAACAAATCATTTGATACTATTATAAGTGCATATTGTATAAAATATCTTCAAATCATAAGTATCAATCATAGACGGCATAAGTGCCCCATCCCACTATGTCGCCATATTAGGCTCTACAAATAAAACCGAAATACACGTATTGGAAATTGGATTTCCATCATGGTGGCTCCTGATTCGAAAGATCGATCGCGTAATGCAATTCACCACGGCTTACGTCCCAACAAGAGAAAACACTGTCTGAACATCCGCACATTTGGGACCAGAGTACCACCGCGGCTTACGTCCCAGCGAGAGAAAACACCGCCTACTCTATATATCCCTGAGCACTAGGCTCATCTCGGTCGACCGAATCCACGACACCACTAAGGTGCCCATCCACTAAAAAGCATACTGATCAAACCACCAGTTTACCACCATACCGGGGTGTGAGGCTCGCGGATCAACGCTATACACAAAGCCATGCTATATCAGCTGCGCTTTGATCATCAACCACCAAACTTTGCTTTTCAACAAAAGTCTGGATCACTGCATCTCAGCATGCCACACTATCAATCCATATCGTACCACTGATTTCTGCCTATATATAACCTCTGAGCTCATATGTCTCAGAGAAGGGCGTTAAGCAAGAGAATAAATTCTCCGCCGCCAAACAGATATATATTTAGCAGAGATCAACAAATACAATATAAAGGAATACAATGTCAGACACACCATCCATTTACAAGTCCGTTCTAGGTCTGAACGAAACCGGAGGCACTTTCCTCGCATATCCATCCATCTCCAAGTACGTCTGGATGACCACCAACTATTTCCATCCTCTTGGGTGTACAGCCCAATCAGGATCGTCAGTAATTATCCAAACGATGTGAAGACTTCCGGCCTTCAGCCACCGTCTTCATCTTCGACATATCGTCGAATCGATTATTCGGAATGGGAATAAACCCGGCCTTTCCGAACAACCCGCGTATATTAAAAATAAATGTTACACAAACACAACATACGCCTCATTCCTATTCATTAGTTACTAACCGTAAATCAGTAAGAGAGCAATTCCCCAAATATTAACCCCGTAGGCCGAAACCAACATCAGATCAATATCCAGGAAACCATTCTTCTTAACTAACCTTCAGCTAGTTTCTAAATTTCAATTCTTAGGGAAAGGTTCCCATTAATTTTATCCAAGATAAATTCTTTAAAATTTATCCCTTAATCTTCCTTTGGATGTCATTTCAAACCAATTTATGGTTTTCCAAACTAGTCGAGATTAGCGAACCATACCGAAGTAATTATTTAATTTATTTCTCAATCCCAACCTATTCATCCCATGAAGCAAAACAGGTAATACTCCATATTTAACATCACAGTGTTCGGTAAAATTAATTACCATTTCACGTTCAAATCGGATTAAAGATTTAACTATCGCTTTGGAGCAAAACTGGTGATACTCTATTCTCGCTCACTTCTAAATTTGATAATTTAGATTATAGATTCACATTTCAACCTAATTGCAGATTCGTTAAAACTCCTTTTACTGGGTTAAAGAACTAGGTGTTATTTAAAACACAGTTCAAGACAAACCCAAATCACATTCTATTTATTATCGGGTTAAAGAACTAGTGTTATTTAAAACACAGTTCACGATAAACCCATTTCAAATCTAATCAAATATATTAGAAATTCCGATTATTTAAAACCCCTTTTTAAATCTAATTTATTTATTTAAAAATAATTGGGTTTTAAATTTAGTTCAAAACTAGTTCATTTCGATAAAAATCCATTTTTATCCTTTCAAATATGGTGTTTTTCACCCCAATTTTTCCTAAATCATTTCTTATGATTTTACACAAATTATTACTATTTTTAATAATTTTGTCAAGGCCCGTACAGTCGATTTCCATCAACTGCCATCGAACTGCACTTACAGCGACCTTTTTCGAATTTGATTTGGACGCATCTCCAAATCCAACCGTTAGATTTCAAATTTTTAATATTCGTTAGAAAGCTCTTTTCAATACGAACCCAACGGTTCCGGTTTTAGGAGAATCCGACGGTCGGATCTCCCATAATGTCCGTTTCGAAATAAATGGTCGAAATTCACGAACTGCCGCGGCGCGGCGCGTTCTATTCAGGCCATTATATATATAATATATATATATATATTATATATTTCGTCGATTTCCTTTTTAAAACGAATTTCATAAATCATTTCGAATTTGTTTCAAAAACAATTTCAACCTTTATTTCAAATTCAAATCAAAATTGAATTTTCCCTTGTAAATTCTTTCTACATTCACTTCTATTTGATTTCAATTCAAATTGATTTCAATTCTATTTCAATTCGTTTTCAATTGAATTTAATTCAATTCAGATTCGTTTTCTATTCAATTCAATTCGAATTCATTTTCTATTCAATTCAAATTCGAATTCGTTTTCTATTCAATTCAAATTCGTTTTCTATTCAATTCAATTCGAATTCGTTTTCTATTCAATTCAGTTCGAATTCGTTTTCTATTAAATTCAGTTCGAATTCTTTTTCTATTCAATTCAATTTCGAATTCGTTTTCTATTCAATTCAAATTCGTTTTAAAATATTCGATTTCGAAATCACTTTTCAATATTCATTTTAAAATGAATAAAATCGATATAAATATCGTTCACGTCAAAATGGCGTCAATCTAATCAACACGGCTTCATATATTTCTATTTTCAAATATTCTATTTCAAATATTTCTTTTTCAAATATTTCCTTTTCAAATATTTCTATTTCAAATATTTCTATTATTAAAATATTTCGTTCAACACATGACTAATCTCAGCGGATGAGTACTGTCAACACATGAACCTTTATTTTATATTGATAAAGATGTAAATTTTATTATTAAAATATTTCGTTCAACACATGACTAATCTCAACGGATGAGTACTGTCAACACATGAACCTTTATTTTATATTATTCTTTATTTTCTAAATTGGAATGAGGCCCAATCAATTACCATATAAAGTTAATTATATGGATTCCATTCAACACATGCATATACTAGCAACGATAAATAATCAACCATCATCCAAAGTGCACTACACTGTATAAGCATCAAATATAGATATCTAATGCTTATAACAGCTTGTCAATCAATCGATCGACATACAACTAATTATTGGGATTAGTGTATGCCGTATTTTATCCCAATACCCGTGTGGGGTTTTCAAACAATCAAACACAGATTTTATTTGTGCAGTTGGGCGATGTGTAAAATTTATCGACCCAATCAATATCAGTCAAATCAGTGTATATAAACAAATCGGCCGATTTGTTTATAGATATTTATTTATTCACTTTCACGTTAAAAATTATATTTTTAACGACCAAAATATTTTATTCAAACTATGAATATTCTATTTGGTTCATTTATTCAATAAAATGATATTTTTATTTCTCTAACATATTTTAGAAAATTTCGGCGGCATAACGGCACGATACTAGAAATGGGACAAGGCCTAGCCTTATCCCCGGTCTAGTGAAGGCCCACGCCATTCACACATCAATCAAATCAATTTCATTTCACCAAACAATTCAATTCAAACCAAATAAACTAGTCAACTACACAACCAAACAAACAAGTCCATGGTCTGTGGACGATTGTGTCGGGTGCTACTAAGCACCGTCTGTATCCTAGTATATATATATACAACTAGAAAATGAAATTGAAAGGTGAGAAATTCTCACCGAAGCTAAATCCAACGCCACGACTCTTCTTATGTAGAAATCTTTGCCGCCCTTGCCTCTTGTCACTATCTCTGCCCGTATCCTCTACATATGTAAAAATCACATTTTTACTTCGCTATTCGATATATAAAAATCGAATTTTTATTTTGATATTCCATATATAAAAATCGAATTTTTACTTTGCTATTCAATATATGAAAATTGAATTTTTATTTTGCTTCATTATAAAATTTATATTTTTATATTTCTCTTCGCTCAAAAAAGATTATATTTTTATTACTCTCCATGAATAAAAATCATATTTTTAATTCGAACTATTTTTATTCTCCTATTTAAAAACACATTAATCTTATTTTAAAAGGCTATGCAAATTTTATTTTCAAAACAAAGGTATTTTTATTCTTAAAACAAATCTATTCTTATTTTTAAAACAAATTCCATTTTCATATATATATATATATATATATATTTAAACAATCCTTTATATATTTTAAAAAAATAAACATTTACTACTTTTATTTTTAAAAAAAATCTGTTTTTAGAAACAATGCTGTTTAAATAAGAAAAGAAAAAAAACCACTTACCGTTTAATAAAATTTTAACTATATAGAACAATTAAACTAAGATAATCAATTTTCCTAATTAATTAACTAACCACGCTGTTAGGGGTTTTAGAACCCGTCTTCTCCAGTATAACGACGGACTGTTGAACCCCATCATCGCCGCCTTCATCCTCGAACTGCATGCACCCTGGACAGCCGGAACTAGATCGGCGGGCCTCCCTCGAACTGCCTTGGCGAGCTCTACCAGTGCCGACGATCTCTGACGAACTCGCAGGTCCCTAGGCATATCGATTGGCTTGCGAACGGGAGCACTTCGAGTGCGAAAATCAAGTGATTCACTCCATTAACCGAGATCCAACAAGTATGAATTTGGAGCCCCAGAAAATCCCTTTAACTTCATGTTTAATTTGGGTTTTAATTCGTGAGGATTTGTGGGAGTTTGCCATTCGAATTTGGGATTGTTTTCCGCCATGAAAATGTTTGGGAGCGGCCTCTTCCTGTGTTGACCACGAGAGGGTATTTTGACCTAGTTTGACCGGTTGGAAATATTTATACCCTTATTTGTTTTATTTTTATTTAATTCTCAAAAATCATTGTTTATTAATCCCATCTCCAAATCAAACCCAACGACTATCAGCCCAAGCTAATTACCCCCATTCCGAACACAATGGGATATGCCATGTAGGCCAATTCGGCTGTTACAATCAGTTTTCATCAAAATCAAAATATAACTCTATATATTGAATTTTGAACACGTATTTCAATTTACTGGGGCCACATACTAACTCGAAAAATTCCTAAAAAATATTTTCTAGCTTCGTACTGACGATACGGTCCTAACAAAACTAGTTTCGTCGAATTCTGAGACCGTTTGAAAAATGGTCATTTTCCAGTCGATTAAAATCAACTGAAACTGGTCAAACACATTTTCCTTTGCCACGCTCACATATTGATTCGAAAAATTATGAAATTTGGAATCTAGCAATAATTTGACATCACGGATCCTACAAAGGTGGTTTCGTCGAAATCCGAGGTCATTTGCAAAATTTCCATTTTTAAGGGCCTGAATTCCATAGCGACTATTCAGAATTTTCAACAGGACATATCTTTTTATTCCCGCTATGAAATTTCGATTTTTCGGATTCGTTGGAAAGATATTCTCATTTAGATCCTAATGTTTTTGGTTTCACTAAAATCCGGTTTGTTTTGCACCCGTACATTCAATTGAAGTTTGAAATCGAATTATCGAACTACCGCGCCATTTCCAATTCTATTTATAATTATATATATAATTATATCCTAACGACGACGCGTATATATATATACATTCGAATTATATTCAAAATAAATTTCTAGTCGATATTATTTAAAATAATCTATTTTAAATATTCAAAATTCGCTAAAATTGCCAAAATAAAAATTTTAAACTGGCTCAGATTTTCGGGTTATTACAATCTCCCCCACTTAAAACTTTTCGTCCCCGAAAAGGAACAAAGCCGAAAGTTGTTTCACAAATCAACTCAACTTCCAGTGTTTTCACTACGGCTTAATTTCTTCAACTTTTCAGTTTCTAAGAACTTTTCAAATTTCTCAAAAATTTGGCTAACACCCTAAATTTTCGAAAAATTTCGCCATAACCTCCCCTACACCGGGAGCCACGGGAAAATCCCGAAATTGCCATATAGGCCTTCTGATATCAAAAAGAAAAAGAAAAAGCCAAGCGGCTAGCCAATAGGCTCATAAAATCATCATCACCCAAACAAAACAGTAAATTATGATAAATATGTACCTATTTGTCGGGCAAACAAATTTTATTCTCTGCTCTAGCCTCCTTGCTATGACCTGTTCAATGTAAGTACATGTATATGCAAGCAAATGCGACAGATTTTCAATACAATTCAATATTTGATTCAATTAGGCTAAATGGTTCAAAATTTTCAAACAAATAAACAAACAACTCAAACATCAATCAATTAGTGAATTAGAGTTTCAAATTCATAATTCTGATACATGTACAAAAAATCATGTTTTTGATGCCAATTCACAACAATAGGCCCTATCTAATTTTGGTTCTCACACCAGTCAATAGGAAATATATAGAAAGCCCACTTTCGTCACTCGAACATAAATTCTAATGATGGAGCTCCATCATCAAAATCATCTCCGGGCGATTAGAGTGTAATTCTATATCTATCCAGTATATTAAAATTTCAAATACACGTGGATCAGACGTATACGCAAAATCTTTATATACGGGACTGTCCAAATCAATATAAATAAATAATCAAATACGAATAATTGATTTATATTTCAAAACAAGAATTGTTTTCATTTTCAAAAATATACTCTTCACACTCGTTCTAGGATACTACTGATCCCATCTCTAACGAGTCATTTTCGTTGGATGTTACTAATCCAATTTCTGATGAATTCTTTCGTATGGTTCTAATGTGTCTTGTTCTCTGAGCTTTGTAAACCAAAGCTCTGATACCAACTGTGAAAACCCGAAACTTCCCTGTAAAGGAAAGCGCGGATAGTTCGAGAACAAGCCACAACAGAACACAGAGGGAAGAACATTTCACTGTATATTACAACAATGCACCAGAATACAAGAACATACAGAGTATAAATGAATATTACACAGAAATATCAGAGATTTAAATTACATTTAAATACATCGCAGCGGAAAATAATACAATACACAACTAGAAGAGATATACGGATACAAAGCTTTCCGGATATCATTCCAGTTGTAAACCAGGATCCTGTGAATATAAATCTGCAAAACCAAAACTACTAGCTGCCCGTGTCGAAAATAGGGGCACCCAGAGTTTAGGTTAAAACAATAAACTCCAGGTCAGTCATGTGACTGGTGTGAGAACTAAAACAGTTATTAATCTTTATTTTTAAAGTTAGGTAAATCAAGGGACCACGCCGTATAACACGGAACGGGTTTCCTCCCAAGAACACCAGTGCATAAAACAACAGTGCAATGCTAAATAAAGAAAAATGAAGCTATTATAAGACCCAGGTCCCATCACACAATGCAACGCAAGCCGGAGGATAGGGTTTTTACCTTATAATAGCCAAGAATGCTTGATACATTTAAAACAAATCATTTGATACTATTATAAGTGCATATTGTATAAAATATCTTCAAATCATAAGTATCAATCATAGACGGCATAAGTGCCCCATCCCACTATGTCGCCATACTAGGCTCTACAAATAAAACCGAAATACACGCATTGGAAATTGGATTTCCATCATGGTGGCTCCTGATTCGAAAGATCGATCGCATAATGAAATTCACCACGGCTTACGTCCCAACAATAGAAAACACCGTCTGCACATCCGCACATTTGGGACCAGAGTACCACCGCGGCTTACGTCCCAGCGAGAGAAAACACCGCCTACTCTATATATCCCTGAGCACTAGGCTCATCTCGGTCGACCGAATCCACGACACCACTAAGGTGCCCATCCACTAAAAAGCATACTGATCAAACCACCAGTTTACCACCATACCGGGGTGTGAGGCTCGCGGATCAACGCTATACACAAAGCCATGCTATATCAGCTGCGCTTTGATCATCAACCACCAAACTTTGCTTTTCAACAAAACTCTGGATCACTGCATCTCAGCATGCCACACTATCAATCCATATCGTACCACTGATTTCTGCCAATATATTACCTCTGAGCTCATATGTCTCAGAGAAGGGCGTTAAGCAAGAGAATAAATTCTCCGCCGCCAAACAGATATATATTTAGCAGAGATCAACAAATACAATATAAAGGAATACAATGTCAGACACACCATCCATTTACAAGTCCGTTCTAGGTTTGAACGAAACCGGAGGCACTTTCCTCGCATATCCATCCATCTCCAAGTACGTCTGGACGACCACCAACTATTTCCATCCTCTTGGGTGTACAGCCCAATCAGGATCGTCAGTAATTATCCAAACGATGTGAAGACTTCCGGCCTTCAACCACCGTCTTCATCTTCGACATATCATCGAATCGATTATTCAGAATGGGAATAAACCCGGCCTTTCCGAACAACCCGCGTATATTAAAAATAAATGTTACACAAACACAACATACACCTCATTCCAATTCATTAGTTACTAACCGTAAATCAGTAAGAGAGCAATTCCCCAAATATTAACCCCGAAGGCCGAAACCAACATCAGATCAATATCCAGGAAACCATTCTTCTTAACTAACCTTCAGCTAGTTTCTAAATTTCAATTCTTAGGGAAAGGTTCCCATTAATTTTATCCAAGATAAATTCTTTAAAATTTATCCCTTAATCTTCCTTTGGATGTCATTTCAAACCAAATTATGGTTTTCCAAACTAGTCCTGATTAGCGAACCATACCGAAGTAATTATTTAATTTATTTCCCAATCCCAACCTATTCATCCCATGAAGCAAAACTGGTAATACTCCATATTTAACATCACAGTGTTCGGTAAAATTAATTACCATTTCACGTTCAAATCGGATTAAAGATTTAACTATCGCTTTGGAGCAAAACTGGTGATACTCTATTCTCGTTCACTTCTAAATTTGATAATTTAGATTATAGATTCACATTTCAAGCTAATTGCAGATTCGTTAAAACTCCTTTTACTGGGTTAAAGAACTAGGTGTTATTTAAAACACAGTTCACGACAAACCCAAATCACATTCTATTTATTATCGGGTTAAAGAACTAGTGTTATTTAAAACACAGTTCACGATAAACCCATTTCAAATCCAATCAAATATATTAGAAATTCCGATTATTTAAAACCCCTTTTTAAATCTAATTTATTTATTTAAATATAATTGGGTTTTAAATTTAGTTCAAAACTAGTTCATTTCGATAAAAATCCATTTTTATCCTTTCAAATATGGAGTTTTTCACCCCAATTTTTCCCAAATCATTTCTTATGATTTTACACAAATTATTACTATTTTTAATAATTTTATCAAGGCCCGTACAGTCGATTTCCATCAACGGCCATCGAACTGCACTTACAGCGACCTTTTACGAATTTGATTTGGACGCATCTCCAAATCCAACCGTTAGATTTCAAATTTTTAATATTCGTTAGAAAGCCCTTTTCGATACGAACCCAACGGTTCCGGTTTTAGGAGAATCCGACGGTCGGATCTCCCGTAATGTCCGTTTTGAAATAAATGGTCGAAATTCACGAACTGCCGCGGCGCGGCGCGTTCTATTCAGGCCATTATATATATAATATATATATATATATTATATATTTCATCGATTTCCTTTGTAAAACGAATTTCATAAATCATTTCGAATTTGTTTCAAAAACAATTTCAACCTTTATTTCAAATTCAAATCAGAATTGAATTTTCCCTTGTAAATTCTTTCTACATTCACTTCTATTTGATTTCAATTCAAATTGATTTCAATTCTATTTCAATTCGTTTTCAATTGAATTTAATTCAATTCAGATTCGTTTTCTATTCAATTCAATTCGAATTCATTTTCTATTCAATTCAAATTCGAATTCGTTTTCTATTCAATTCAAATTCGTTTTCTATTCAATTCAATTCGAATTCGTTTTCTATTCAATTCAGTTCGAATTCGTTTTCTATTCAATTCAGTTCGAATTCGTTTTCTATTCAATTCGAATTCGAATTCGTTTTCTATTCAATTCAAATTCGTTTTAAAATATTCGATTTCGAAATCACTTTTCAATATTCATTTTAAAATGAATAAAATCGATATAAATATCGTTCACGTCAAAATGGCGTCAATCTAATCAACACGGCTTCATATATTTCTATTTTCAAATATTCTATTTCAAATATTTCTTTTTCAAATATTTCCTTTTCAAATATTTCTATTTCAAATATTTCTATTATTAAAATATTTCGTTCAACATATGACTAATCTCAGCGGATGAGTACTGTCAACACATGAACCTTTATTTTATATTGATAAAGATGTAAATTTTATTATTAAAATATTTCGTTCAACACATGAGTAATCTCAACGGATGAGTACTGTCAACACATGAACCTTTATTTTATATTATTCTTTATTTTCTAAATTGGAATGAGGCCCAATCAATTACCATATAAAGTTAATTATATGGATTCCATTCAACACATGCATATACTAGCAACGATAAATAATCAACCATCATCCAAAGTGCACTACACTGTATAAGCATCAAATATAGATATCTAATGCTTATAACAGCCTGTCAATCAATCGATCGACATACAACTAATTATTGGGATTAGTGTATGTCGTATTTTATCCCAATACCCGTGTGGGGTTTTCAAACAATCAAACACAGATTTTATTTGTGCAGTTGGGCGATGTGTAAAATTTATCGACCCAATCAATATCAGTCAAATCAGTGTATATAAACAAATCGGCCGATTTGTTTATAGATATTTATTTATTCACTTTCACGTTAAAAATTATATTTTTAACGACCAAAATATTTTATTCAAACTATGAATATTCTATTTGGTTCATTTATTCAATAAAATGATATTTTTATTTCTCTAACATATTTTAGAAAATTTCGGCGGCATAACGGCACGATACTAGAAACGGGACAAGGCCTAGCCTTATCCCCGGTCTAGTGAAGGCCCACGCCATTCACACATCAATCAAATCAATTTCATTTCACCAAACAATTCAATTCAAACCAAATAAACTAGTCAACTACACAACCAAACAAACAAGTCCATGGTCTGTGGACGATTGTGTCGGGTGCTAGTAAGCACCGTCTGCATCCTAGTATATATATAACTAGAAAATGAAATTGAAAGGTGAGAAATTCTCACCGAAAGCTAAATCCAACGCCACGACTCTTCTTATGTAGAAATCTTTGCCGCCCTTGCCTCTTGTCACTTTCTCTGCCCGTATCCTCTACATATGTAAAAATCACATTTTTACTTCGTTATTCGATATATAAAAATCGAATTTTTATTTTGCTATTCCATATATAAAAATCGAATTTTTACTTTGCTATTCAATATATGAAAATTGAATTTTTATTTTGCTTCATTATAAAATTTATATTTTTATATTTCTCTTCGCTCAAAAAAGATTATATTTTTATTACTCTCCATGAATAAAAATCATATTTTTAATTCGAACTATTTTTATTCTCCTATTTAAAAACACATTAATCTTATTTTAAAAGGCTATGCAAATTTTATTTTCAAAACAAAGGTATTTTTATTCTTAAAACAAATCTATTCTTATTTTTAAAACAAATTCCATTTTCATATATATTTTTTTTTTAAACAATCCTTTATACATTTTAAAAAAATAAACATTTACTACTTTTATTTAAAAAAAAATCTGTTTTTAGAAACAATGCTGTTTAAATAAGAAAAGTAAAAAAAACCACTTACCGTTTAATAAAATTTTAACTATATAGAACAATTAAACTAAGATAATAAATTTTCCTAATTAATTTACTAACCACGCTGTTAGGGGTTTTAGAACCCGTCTTCTCCAGTATAACGACGGACTGTTGAACCCCATCATCGCCGCCTTCATCCTCGAACTGCATGCACCCTGGACAGCCGGAACTAGATCGGCGGGCCTCCCTCGAACCGCCTTGGCGAGCTCTACCAGTGCCGACGATCTCTAACGAACTCACGGGTCCCTAGGCATATCGATTGGCTTGCGAACGGGATCACTTCGAGTACGAAAATCAAGTTATTCACTCCATTAACCGAGATCCAACAAGTATGAATTTGGAGCCCCAGAAAATCCCTTTAACTTCATGTTTAATTCGGGTTTTAATTCGTGAGGATTTGTGGGAGTTTGCCATTCGAATTTGGGATTGTTTTCCGCCGTGAAAACGTTTGGGAGCGACCTCTTCCTGTGTTGACCACGAGAGGGGATTTTGACCTAGTTTGACCGGTTGGAGATATTTATACCCTTATTTGTTTTATTTTTATTTAATACTCAAAAATCGTTGTTTATTAATCCCATCTCCAAATCAAACCCAACGACTATCAGCCCAAGCTAATTACCCCCATTCCGAACACAATGGGATATGCCATGTAGGCCAATTCGGCGTTACAATCAGTTTTCATCAAAATCAAAATATAACTCTATATATTGAATTTTGAACACGCATTTCAATTTACTAGGGCCACTTACTAACTCGAAAAATTCCTAAAAAATATTTTCTAGCTTCGTACTGACGATACGGTCCTAACAAAACTAGTTTCGTCGAATTCTGAGACCGTTTGAAAAATGGTCATTTTCCAGTCGATTAAAATCAACTGAAACTGGTCAAACACATTTTCCTTTGCCACGCTCACATATTGATTCGAAAAATTATGAAATTTGGAATCTAGCAATAAATTGACATCACGGATCCTACAAAAGTGGTTTCTTCGAAATCCGAGGTCGTTTGCAAAATTTCCATTTTTAAGGGCCTGAATTCCATAGCGACTATTCAGAATTTTCAACTGGACATATCTTTTTATTCCCGCTATGAAATTTCTATTTTTCGGATTCGTTGGAAAGATATTCTCATTTAGATCCTAATGTTTTTGGTTTCACTAAAATCCGGTTTGTTTTGCACCCGGTACATTCAATTGAAGTTTGAAATCGAATTATCGAACTACCGCGCCATTTCCAATTCTATTTATAATTATATATGTATAATTATATCCTAACGACGACGCGTATAAATATATACGTTCGAATTATATTCAAAAGAAATTTCTAGTCGATATTATTTAAAATAATCTATTTTAAATATTCAAAATTTGCTAAAATTGACAAAATAAAAATTTTAAACTGGCTCATATTTTCGGGTTATTACAAGCATGCACAATGTTTTTCATGTTTCTTATTTACAAAAGTTTATGTAACAACCCAAATTTTTATAACATGTTAAAACAAGAAATCAGGGCAGAATTAAATCATAAGTTAGGAATCAATGGGAACGGGTTACGCCATTGCGTTCGTCTCGAAATTCTGCTTGAAAACGAGTCCGAAATTTCGTAAATCGAAGTCCATATGACCAAGATATGGCCCATAGAAGATTTCAGAAAACTCAATATTCAGCCCGAAATTCAAATTCAGCCAGAAGCAGATTGGGCGGGAAAATTTCCCGCCCAGCCCCAGGTCGACTGGGGGGTCAAATGGGGAGTCGACCTGCCCCCCCCCCCCCCCCCCACCAAGGTCAACTGGGGAGTCGACCTGGGTGTCGACCTAGGGGTCGACCTCCCTGGTCAGACCCTGTTGGTCTGGTGCACCAGTTTGCTCCTTTGGTCTGTTTACTTGGCCTATGACAGTATTTGATGGTTCAGATCTAAACTAGGGTTAATCATATGGCCTAAACTAGTCTCTACACCTATAAAAACACCCTAATACCTAGCCTAAACCATCACAAATCATCCTAACAACTAAATTCTGCCAAAATGCTCCCTAATCATGGCCTCCATTTTCATCTTGAGAGCTTCTAAGGCAAAAAGGAGCAATCTTTCTTCATAAAATCAAAGGAGCTACTTATTCTCAAGGCTTTTAGTGTTTCTACATCATTCCTAGAGCTTCTAAAACGTCTCTATCTTGTTCTATTTGGTTCTAGTTCTCATAGCCACGCTTTGTAAGCCCCACTCTACTCTTAGATTTAAACTATGAAGTTAATATGAACATGTAGCAAGTTGAAATGGGATTTTTGGTGTAATACTTGTCTTGGGGCTATATTTGTATGCATAGATCCATTTATGACACTTTTGATCTATGATTGTGGAACTATCATGAACCTAGTACCGTTCATCTTGATTTTTGGGTAGAAAGCTATGAGCTTTATTTGGGGATTATGCATAATGCAACATAGAACCCCTCATAACCTTGATGTTAACTTGCATATGATGTTGAACTACATGCTACCCACAAGTTTATCACCCTATATCAACTATTATCATGTTATCACCTTTGCCTATGATGTTGAACTACATGCTACCCACAAGTTTATTTGCTAAGTTTGATGTCATGCATGTTTTTGAGGCCAATAATCCTATATGCTAGTTGTGATGAACACCTTTGCCTCAAATATCATCATGTTTAACTTATGACCAACTTTACCACCTTATGCCCATCTTAGTCATATTTTTATGTTCCTTGATTCACTTGTGTTGATGCGAATTTACGTGCGAATGGGAATACGTTATGGGTAGTTAGGCAAAATTGAAATGACATGAAAAACATGACTTGAAATTTGACATGAAACATGATTATGCTTGAAAACGTGAATGTGGTCATGACATGTAGAAAACCATAAAGTGGCCAACTCGAGGTTGGGTTGAGTTTGTAGCGTAAATCTGCCCGGAACCGCCCGGCAAATCCAGTGACTACAAACAATAGGACCCAATGTGAGAAGTAGGTCACATCAAGCTTGAAACCCGAGGTTAGACTAGGTTGTGGTGTAAAGCTGCTCAGACCCGTCCGGCATATCCAGTAACCACAACAAAGTCTAATGTGAGAGGTTGGGTGCATTAAATTAATTAATGCCACATGTTAGGGTTAAGTCATGAGCCATTGGGATACACTTAACCAACATGAAACATGATTAGATAGGGTTAACCATACTTAACCCGTTAGAAACCCTAGTTACGCGGTCCTTTTCAGCAGTAACCCTCTTGGATGTATCACTATACCCTAGGGACTAGGCTAGGGTGGGGCAGGATTACTGGGCTGATTGTAAGCGACCAGAACGACGGCTGAGTAGGTGCGTCGGTGTAGGTTCAGGCGGACTATGGTCGTGCACATAGTCCGGAGTTGAAAAAGCAGACATGGGCACCAGTAGGTTCAGACTGTGCGTGCTTGATTTGTGTCAGTGGTTGGCACCTTAGGACTTGATACACCCTAAGGTGGACCTAGCACAGTTGACTACATTTCGTGATTGGGCCGTATGACACCGACACTCGACGAGTTAGGCTTATAGGGAGCCGATCGACTAGACCGTGTAGTTGGACCTTGACTTGGGTCATCTCATGATGTTGGGCCAAAGGATCATTTCTTGTTTATACTTGACATGGGTTGGAATACTAGTACTTTTGGTGCAAAACTAAACCTTGTATATGCGATGCCACACTTGATCTACCTTGTTATCTATTTATCATGCCAGTTAGTTACCATCTTTATGTTTCATCTCAGTTTCTAATGTTTAGTTAACTTCATTAGTTTTTATACTAATAGTAGGTAGGACTTACCAGTCTTTATGACTGACCCTTTTTCTTTCGCCTCTTTTCTTCCATTCCCCCCCTCCCCCAGGTTCTCAGGGAGGGAACACTAGTGCCTAGCTTGGACATTTGGCTTGCTTTCTTGACAGCTCACGTACGGTTTGGACTTGAGCTTGCTATGGTTAACTATGGTTTTTAAATTTCTACGGCTGCTTTACTTATTTATTTATGTTCTGTCTTGTGATATCTCTGTGCATGTTTACCTAGACAACACCCCTCCGAAGCTAGTGCAATCACCCGTGATTGGCCCTGGCGGAGGTGGGGTGTTACATTTGGTATCAGAGCATAAGGTTTTACTAGACCGGACAAAAGTTTTAAAAACCCTTTTTGAAAAACTATTTTCAAAACCAATTAAGTATTTTTCCAAGGAAAGTCTAGTTTATTTTAAAAGGCTATTCCCCAAAAGCCATTAGCACTATCCTTTGTTTCCTCGTTCTAAATCTATCTTTTCCTTTTTCAGCATGGACGATCTTAACCTTCCCAAGGGAGTACCCATACCCGGATGGTTCCGAAGGTACTTGGAAGCTAGGGCCAATGATGCGGGCCCAGCAAACACTCCCACTCCTCCTCCTATACCCGAGGTTCCTCCTCCTCCTCAGCGTCCACAAGCGGATTTCGCGAAGATTTGCAAAGAATTTAAGGCAATGGGTGGCAAGAATTTATTTGGACAGAGACTTATGTTGAGGCAAGAAACTGGTTAAAGGAAACTGAAGATCTTTTTGCTATCTTTGAAGTAGAAGATCGTAGGAAAGTTCTATTGGCAGTATGGCTATTGAAAGAGGAAGCTGCTTATTGGTGGGAAGTCACCAACGCTACTAGACCTATAGAGACTTGGGCCGACTTTAGGATGAGGTTTGGGCTTAAGTTTCTATCATCTGCTGAGGAGAATCTGCAAATGGAGAAGTTTATATCTTTGAAGCAAGGGGACATGACCGTGAGGGAGTATGTGAATAAGTTTAACCAGCTTGCTCGATTCGGTTTAGACATGGTTAACACACCTCAGAAGAAGGCTCTACGCTTTGCTCGAGGATTGAATGAGCCATTACAAGGTTTGGCCATATCTCATATACCCATGGGGCCACATTTGAGAGCTTAGTGGATATGGCCTTGCTTCAAGGAGATGATAAGAATGGCAAGAAAGAAGTTAAGCTTAATGAGACTCAAACCAAGAAGGCGGACTCCAAGTGGGGAGGCAACCAGAACAACAAGAACAACAAGGGTAACAAGGCCAACAACAATAAGGCAAGGGAGACAAGGAAGTGCAACTTCTGTGGGATCACTGGACATATAGCCAAAGATTGTAGGAAGAAGAAGAGGAAGTTGGGATATGCTTTCATTGCGGAGAGTCTGGACACTACAGTAAGGATTGCCCAAAGAAGCAAGGACAGGGGCAAGGACAGACTCAGCGGGCAGGACCTTCTGGAGGGCAGATGCATGCTCTCAACACTACTCCAGCTCCGGACCAAGGTAGTATTTCTGTAGAAAGCCTTGTTTACATTTCTGGTTTTCCTGTTCGAATTTATTTGATTCTGGCGCATCGCATACCTTTATTTCTTCTGACATTGTTGAAAGTTTGCACCTAAGTACTAGTCTAGTTGAGGATCCCGTTAGTGTTTCAAATCCAATTGGGGGTTCCGCCCATCTATCTATGATTTGTGTGGATTTGAGGATTTCTATCTTGACCGTAGAATTCACATGTAATGCTTATGTTCTCGGGTTCATGGGATACGGGTTGATTTTGGGCATGGATTGGTTATCCAGTTATGGAGCCATTCTCGATTGTGAGCATAGGGTAGTGAGGCTTATGACTCGCCTTGGCAATACTCTAGAGAGTTCTTGTAATCCTCTGGATCCCGTCATGTTATGTTATCTTGAATCCCTCGACTCGTCTATTGACAATCTTCAATATGTGAGGGTGGTCCGAGAATATCCTGATGTTTTTGATGAGGTGAAGGGGTTACCCCCTAAACGCGAGATAGACTTCCGTATTTATCTTGTTGATAATGCCAAGCCAGTTTCATTGCCTGTTAGGCACATGGCCCCGCGAGAAAGAAGAGAGCTTAGCAAGCAAATCAAGGAGTTGCTTGAGAAAAATTTCATTAGGCGAAGCATTTCTGAATGGCGTGCTCCGGTGGTATTCGCTACTAAGGCGGATGGTTCGCTTCATCTATGTGTTGATTATCGTGAGTTAAACAAGCTGACAAAGAAGAATAGACACCTGTTACCGAGGATTGATGATCTCTTTGACCAGCTTGTTGGTGCTTCTATTTTCTCTCAACTCGATCTAGCCACCGGATTCCATCAGCTTAGAGTGGCTGAGGATAGTATTGAAAAGACTGCGTTTAGGACTCCAGATGGATTCTTTGAATGGCTTGTCATGTCGTTCGGTTTGACTAATGCACCCGCATACTTCGTTGATTTGATGAGTAGGGTGTTTAGGGAGTTCCTTAACAAGTTTGTGGTTGTCTTCGTGGATGATATTCTGATCTTCTCTAAGTACGAGGAAGAGCATGCTATACATCTCAAGGAGATTATGGATACGCTTAGAGCTCATCAGTTAAAAGCCAAGTTCTCCAAATGCCATTTTTGGAGAAGGGAAGTTCGGTTCCTTGGGCATATAGTTTCTAAGCAGGGCATAGCTGTGGATCCTGCTAAAGTAGTGGCGGTACAAGACTGGAAAGTTCCGAAGAATGCAACTGAAGTGAGAAGCTTTCTCGGTCTGGCAGGATTTTATAGGAAGTTCATTAAGGACTTCACTAAGATTTCAGCCCCTCTTACTAAGTTAATGAAGAAGAACTTAGTCTTTGCATGGGACTTAGAGTGTGAGCTTGCTTTTCAAAGGCTCAAGAAAGCCCTCACCACAGCTCCAGTTCTAGCATTACCCGATGGAGGGAAGTTGTTTACCGTGTACACCAATGCATGTGGCATGGGATTAGGCGTTGTCCTGATGCAAGAAGGGAGAGTGATATGCTTTGGGGGTAGGCAACTCAAAGTTCATGAGAAGAACTATCTCACTCATGATTTGGAGTTGACGGCGATCGTCTTTGCACTCAAATCTTGGTGCCATTATCTTCTAGGTGAAAGGTTTGAGTTATATACTGATCACAAGTTGCTCAAGTACCTCTTCTCGCAAAAAGATTTGAATCTAAGGCAGCAGAGGTGGATGGAATTCTTGGCATCATATGACTTCGACATATCTTATACCCCTGGCAAGGGTAATGTTGTGGCGGATGCGCTAAGTAGAAGAAGGTTGACTTTGAGTCCCTTGTTTGTTGAGATGAAGAGCCTAGAGTTCTTGGCAACCTTTGATTTTACACCTGCTGTTGAGTCGATGACTGGTTCGTTAGCATCCCTTGAGCTTAGACCTACACTTCTTGATCAAGTTGGGGCTTCACAGAGGAAAGACCCGCAGATAGTCGAGATCATGGACAAGTTGATTCATGGTGAGATGTCAAGTCACCTCGCTAGATATACTATTGATGACAAGGGATGGCTAAGGCGTGATGGAAGACTATGTGTCCCACAAGTGGGAGACTTAGTAAATAAAGTTCTTGAGGAGGCGCATCACTCGAGGATGACCATACATCCCGGAGGGGATAAGATGTACCGGGATATGAAGCGCATTTTCTTTTGGGATGGGATGAAAAAGGATGTTGCAGAGTTTGTTTCTAGATGCATTGTTTGCCAACAAGTAAAGGCCGAGTCAAAGAAGCCCGGTGGACTACTGCATCCATTGGAGGTCCCGCAATGGAAGTGGGAAAGTATCTCTATGGATTTTGTGGATGGATTGCCGAGATCAAGGAAGGGGAATACTAGCATATGGGTCATAGTGGATAGACTCACGAAGAGCGCTCATTTTATTCCAGTAAAGAGCAAGAGGACCGCATCATGGCTAGCATCTGTTTATCTTCGGGAGATAGTGCGATTGCATGGAGTTCCTTCTAGCATAGTAAGTGATCATGACCCAATCTTCACTAGCCAATTTTGGAATAGTTTGCAAGAAGCGGTGGGTACGTGATTGAATCTATGTACAGCCTATCACCCACAAACTGATGGTCAGACCTAAAGGGTGAATAGGGTACTAGAAGATCTGTTGAGGCTATGCATTCTTGACTTTGGTGGCACTTGGGAAGACCACCTTCCTCTTGTAGAGTTTGTTTATAATAACAGCTACCAAGCAAGCATAGGGATGGCACCATTCGAAGCTTTGTATGGGAGGTCGTGCAAGTCACCAACATGTTGGTGGGAGACGACGGATAAGCTTATACTTGGGCCCGACATGATAAGAGACACATCCGAGAAGGTTGAGTTGATTCGAAGGCGGATGAAAGCCGCCCAAGATAGACAGAAATCCTATGCAGACAAGCGAAGGACAGACTTAGAGTTTGGAGTTGGAGATATGGTCTTTGTGAAGGTCTCTCCTTTGCGAAATGTGGTTCGTTTTGGAGCAGTTGGAAAGCCAGCACCAAGGTTCGTAGGACCCTTCCCTATCATCGAGAAGATTGGGCAAATGGCTTATAGGGTGGAATTGCCCGAGAAGCTGGCTGGAGTGCACAATGTCTTTCATGTCTCGCATCTCCGAAAATGCCTACATAAATCAGCCGAAGTAGCTGAGTCTAGCATTCTTGAAGACGTGGAGGTAGAGAAAGAGGCAACCCTGAGGCGAGCTCCGATTATTATCTTGGGAACGGAGATCAAGAAGCTGAGGAATCGAGAAGTCAAGTTAGTAAAGGTTCAGTGGAGTGAAGCCGATGAAGATGCAACTTGGGAAACCGAGGAGAAGACGCGTAGGCTTTATCCATTTCTTTTTGAGGGTACATTCTCAATCTCCTTTCCTAGTTAGCATATCTTTCTTTTGCTATCCATGTTTATCTTGTTATCTCGTTAATCTTGTCATGAGAACCTTAGGTAGAAACCCTTTGGATGAAACATGTATTTGAAACATGTTATGCTTGATGGTTGCAAATGGTTGCAAGTGGTTACTCGTGGATGCATGATACACGTTAGGCACTAAGATCGGCTCACACACTTTCATATTGCATATGCATGAGTGTTTATGCTTATTCATGGATGAAACTTGTTATGCTATCACGTGGATGTTGCATATGGATGAATGTTATGTGCACTCATGTAGAGATTATAAATTATATTAGGAATTTTCATACATCTGGACTCATTTCACTAGCATATTCTGCATTAAGGAGGTTTACTCAGTCAGTAACCGCCTGATTTTCGCATTAGATAGGTGCATATACACACACTTTTGCATATGTTCATACAGCATTAGAAATCTTTTAAGGACAATGATTGCTTGTGGATGATGTTTGAGTAGATGGATGATGGATGGTAGGATACGTTCTTCCTAACTTGGAGATTTCGGGGACGAAATCCTTTAAGGTGGGGAGAATGTAACAACCCAAATTTTTATAACATGTTAAAACAAGAAATCAGGGCAGAATTAAATCACAAGTTAAGAATCAATGGGAACGGGTTACGCCATTGCGTTCGTCTCGAAATTCTGCTTGAAAACGAGTCCGAAATTTCGTAAATCAGAGTCCGTATGACCAAGATATGGCCCATAGAAGATTTCAGAAAACTCAAAATTCAGCCCGAAATTCAAATTCAGCCAGAAGCAGATTGGGCGGGAAAATTTCCCGCCCAGCCCCAGGTCGACTGGGGGGTCGACTGGGGAGTCGACCTGCCCCCCTAGATCGACTGGGGAGTCGACCTGGGTGTCGACCTGGGGGTCGGCCTCCCTGGTCAGACCCTGTTGGTCTGGTGCACCAGTTTGCTCCTTTGGTCTGTTTACTTGGCCTGTGACGGGATTTGATGGTTCAGATCAAAACTAGGGTTAATCCTATGGCCTAAACTAGTCTCTACACTTATAAAAACACCCTAACACCTAGCCTAAACCATCACAAATCATCCTAACAACTAAATTCTGCCAAAATGCTCCCTAATCATGGCCTCCATCTTCATCTTGAGAGCTTCTAAGGCAAAAAGGAGCAATCTTTCTTCATCAAATCAAAGGAGCTACTTATTCTCAAGGCTTTTAGTGTTGCTACATCATTCCTAGAGCTTCTACAACGTCTCTATCTTATTCTATTTGGTTCTAGTTCTCATAGCCACGCTTTGTAAGCCCCACTCTACTCTTAGATTTAAACTATGAAGTTAATATGAACATGTAGCAAGTTGAAATGGGATTTTTGGTGTAATACTTGTCTTGGGGCTATATTTGTATGCATAGATCCATTTATGACACTTTTGATCTATGATTGTGGAACTATCATGAACCTAGTACCGTTCATCTTGATTTTTGGGTAGAAAGCTATGAGCTTTATTTGGGGATTATGCATAATGCAACATAGAACCCCTCATAACCTTGATGTTAACTTGCATATGATGTTGAACTACATGCTACCCACAAGTTTATCACCCTATATCAACTATTATCATGTTATCACCTTTGCCTATGATGTTGAACTACATGCTACCCACAAGTTTATTTGCTAAGTTTGATGTCATGCATGTTTTTGAGGCCAATAATCCTATATGCTAGTTGTGATGAACACCTTTGCCTCAAATATCATCATGTTTAACTTATGACCAACTTTACCACCTTATGCCCATCTTGGTCATATTTTTATGTTCCTTGATTCACTTGTGTTGATGCAAATTTATGTGCGAATGGGAATACGTTATGGGTAGTTAGGCAAACTTGAAATGACATGAAAAACATGACTTGAAATGTGACATGAAACTTGATTATGCTTGAAAACGTGAATGTGGTCATGACATGTAGAAAACCATAAAGTGGCCAACTCGAGGTTGGGTTGAGTTTGTAGCGTAAATCTGCCCGGAACCACCCGGCAAATCCAGTGGCTACAAACAATAGGACCCAATGTGAGAAGTTGGTCACTTCGCGCTTGAAACCCGAGGTTAGACTAGGTTGTGGTGTAAAGCTGCCCGGACCCAACCGGCATATCCAGTAACCACAACAAAGTCTAATGTGAGAGGTTGGGTGCATTAAATTAATTAATGCCACATGTTAGGGTTAAGTCATGAGCCACTGGGATACACTTAACCAACTTGGAACATGATTGGATAGGGTTAACCACACTTAAACCGTTAGAAACCCTAGTTACGCGGTCCTTTTCAGCAGTAACCCTCTTGGATGTATCACGATACCCTAGGGACGAGGCTAGGGTGGGGCACGATTACTGTGCTGATTGTAAGCAACCAGAACGAAGGCTGAGTAGGTGAGCCGGTGTAGGTTTAGGCGGACTATGGTCGTGCGCATAGTCCGGAGTTGAAAAAGCAGACACGGGCACCAGTAGGTTCAGACTGTGCGTGCTTGATTTGTGTCAGTGGTTGGAACCTTAGGACTTGATACACCCTAAGGTGGACCTAGCACAGTTGACTACATTTCGTGATTGGGTCGTATGACACCGACACTCGACGAGTTAGGCTTATAGGGAGCCGATCGACTAGACCGTGTAGTTGGACCTTGACTTGGGTCGTCTCATGATATTGGGCCAAGGGATCATTTCTTGTTTATACTTGACATGGGTTGGAATACTAGTACTTTTGGTGCAAAACTAAACCATGTATATGCGATGCCACACTTGATCTACCTTGTTATCTATTTATCATGCCAGTTAGTTACCATCTTTATGTTTCATCTCAGTTTCTCATGTTTAGTTAACTTCATTAGTTTTTATACTAATAGTAGGTAGGACTTACCAGTCTTTATGATGGACCCTTTTTCTTTCGCCTCTTTTCTTCCGTTTCCTCCCCCCCAGGTTCTAAGGGAGGGAACACTAGTGCCTAGCTTGGACATTTGGCTTGCTTTCTTGACAGCTCACATACGGTTTGGACTTGAGCTTGCTATGGCTTCACCACATCTATCTTGGGGATAGTTTACTTTATGTTATTTTCAGTTTATGTTTCCTAGACTTGTGGTAGTTGGAAAATAATGACTAAGTACTTTGATGTAAGTTGACTATTTGGTTTTGAAATGGTTAACTATGGTTTTTAAATTTCTACCGCTGCTTTACTTATTTATTTATTTATGTTCTGTCTTGTGATATCTCTGTGCATGTTTACCTAGACAACACCCCTCCGAAGCTAGTGCAATCACCCGTGATTGGCCCTGGCGGAGGTGGGGTGTTACAGTTTATGCATGACTTGAGTGTAGTAATAACTCTAGATCAGATAAAAGATTTTGACCTAGAGTTAGAAGTTTCTAGACCTCGTAGTCCACTTTGCGTTGTTTTTAGAAGGAAGGATATTAAGCTAGCCAAAGTAAAATGGAGTGAGAATGATGACGATTACACATGGGAAATAGAAAAGAGTATGAAGTCATCCCATTTAGAACTCTTTAATGGAATGCCCTGGACATCGTATCTTATTGATGTCATTATGTCTTTTGGCATAAGAATTCCCCATGCTAGGATAGGATTTTTATTGCATGGATGGTTGGATGCTAGATTGCATGATAGATTGGTTATTCGTGGATGACAGACATATGAGATGTTGCATTTGCTTGTGTTTACTTAGGATTTGGAGGGATAAATTCTTAAAGAGGGATAATATAGTGACCCTTATTTTACGTATCAGAGGATCGTTGAATGACTCTATCAAATTCCATAGTGGCTATATCATTCTTATATTTTAGTATGTGGTTCATAGGGATATGATACATGTTCATGATTTTTACTGAATCTATTTATGAACATTTTTTCCATGTGACCTGCTATTTTAGTTATAACTTCTGCTAGAGACCGAATTAGGTATTCTAATTGGTCTTGTTGGATCAGAATGGTGGTTGCCAATTCTGTAGAGTGATCACATTAAGGATTTGGCCCAATGATTTTGAAGAAATCGTTGTTTTAGTTTTTTGTTTATCCAGGACAGGTTAACTAACAGCTAATGGGATGATTAGTAAGCTCATTAATCTAATGACATGGAATTAAAAATAGAGGGTTTGAGAAGAGAATTAGATCCTTTCTCCTTGTTTCGAACATTAAATTGGGCGTTCGTGATTCTTCGATTCAACCTAATCTCAAATCCCTATTCTCTTTCTTCATCAAATCATCATACATAACATTTAAAGACAAGATCTAAATCAAGGAGGATTGGATCTAGTCATGTAGCATCATATTTGGGGAATTTCTTAGTTGTCCAAATTTTGATTCCATCATATTTTCATTGGATCTAGGTTCTGATGAGTGATAGAGATCTCTTACATGACTGTTTTGGATCATATGGGTTAACTGGAATCATTTTACACCTTACATGTTAATTTTACCTCAAAATTGGATCATTCATGTTCATTTTAGATCTAAACATCATAGGATAATCTAACACTGATAATTAATAAGAAATTTGTTGGATCCATCATATTTAATACGAAATTAGTATATGATTAGCATCAAATTACGCTAGATCTATGATTGATGTGATATGATTCATGTGCATGTATGTCCATAAGATTGTATATGTTTGAAACTGCATGAACTTCTATTTGTATGACTAAATTGGATGTTATGCTTGATTTTCGTTGTTTGGAATAGTGTGTTTTAGGACTTAGAATCGAAGATCAGAGTATCGATGGTTCAGATGATCGCATTTAGATGAAACTTGGCAGAGGAGCTTTGGAGTATGGTAGGAGACTGCCCAAGAATTTTTGCTTGAAAATTCATTAAGTACATCGATCGATACCGGTTTGTAGCATATGGACCAATACCAATCCATCAAATCAACCCGAATGAATTCAATTTTTGGTGCATGTCATCTGGGTGCTTCAAGGAGGCTACTGGTGAAGTTTGGTCAAAGATCGATGAGTCGAAGTGCAATTTCTCGAGTACTCATTGATGGACTAGAAGAAGAAGCTTTGGGAAAGAGTTTGGATTTGCAAATGGCTTAGGGGGGATGTATTCTATGACTGGAAAGAGACTGTCCAAATGCTTGGTCAAAAATGACTAAGTATATTGATTGCTACTGGTCCATAGAGGATAGACTAGTATCGGTCTACTAATTCTTCGAAATAGTGTCAGGGGCCTTATCTATGCTGGAGGTCTTGGGTCATCGATAACATCTACAGGGTGGAAGTTATTGTCGAAGTAATGGTGATTCTTTGATTGTGAACTCAGGCAGGAGTGGTCGAAGGTGAATGCGATAGGAAACTCAAGATAGAAAAAGACTGTGAGATAATGGACTGACTCAAGTGGGAACCATGCTAAAGATAGAGTCATGAATAACTCATATGATTGAATGTTCCAAGGAATTATTGATATTTCAGAGGATTCTAGTGTACTTAAAACAGACATATAATGGGGATGCCTGTTAGAATATGAGAGATCAAGTACCTTGGATCGATTAGGAAGTGATCTAGTTGACTTGGAAAAATGAACGTATGTGGGATGCACGGTAATCCAAACAGAATCAAGTTTCTCTATTAGCCCTTGACGGATCGCAATGGCTAGTCATTCAATATCAATGTATTCAAGGCTTTATACGGTGATAGTATGGACACTGTTTTCTCGTAACTAACCCAAAACTGCAAAGTAGGCACACTAGGATTCAGAGATTTGATGCGGCTTTAAGCTATATCAAATTTCCTAGAGCTCATAGCCATATCAAATTTTCTTTGCGATCCACACCACCCCCAACACAAAAAAAAATCTAAACTTACATCTTTGAAGCAACGGATCAGTTCTTTTCATAATGCATTGAGCCATATCAATTCTGCATCGTTTTTTCGCTCCTTGATAGGACCTCAGAATTTTCAAAACAAATTATCCATTTATTAAATTATAACTTACAACAGTCCTAGGTCCTCTTCTCAAGGGCTAGTTTCTTATAACCCTTCTACTCCAGGATCTCTCAAACCTGGTATAGAATTACTGGTATAAATCAATATTTAACCTGTATATATGAACAGGTTTCCTTTACTTATATAAGAGTCAAATTGTATGTTAAAGGATATTAGATTAACTAAATATAATTACTCACTACACACAGCCAATAAGAATACTTAACTTATCTATTACAATTTATATACATATAGTGAGCTCATTCTATACAAGTCAAAGCTTCAGATTATCCTATTAACTTAACATTTGCCTACGATGCATAACTGGCACGCATTTTGCATTAATAGCACTTACCAATATACACAAATATATATAAATTATCATTAAGTTTTTCCTACCATATATTAGTTTTGCCTGGCATAACTACCCTTACTAGCACGTTTTCCATGCTAATTCTAATACAAAAAGACAATGTTTAATGAAATGGTCATGTCCATACATTATATTGTATGTCATACTCATTTCGACAACACTAGAGTGTTGAAACATTTCGAATGGCCAACTACATTCAACACTCGCATTTTAGCTTCACAGCATAACTCATTCATAAAATGGTCAAGGCATCTTTGGCTATTTCAACCAAATGCCATAACCATATATCTATTTTATGGTATGACACGATTTCATCCTCAATCCCACACTGTAATAGAGTGGCATCTAATACACAATATAGTCATTGATAACTATGCAATACTATCAAATTCTGGATGCAGGTTTTAACCTTTCAACTTAGTTACCCAGAACATACAACAAATTTAATCTCAGTGAACTACATTATACACTTATTAAAGAATACACATAATGACTGAATTATATCCAAAATCTATAATATACACACAAACATTAATCTTCCTTTTGATAAATTTTACAGTATACATATTTTACTATATATCTAACCATTCTGAGTTCTGTTTGTGCACATAAACCATCTGTGTCGACCACCATTTATCAAACATAGTTCCTCAGTGTCAATATAACCCTTAAATGCATGCTATAGTGCAACTCGTTAAACCTACTAAGCATATGTGCAGTCCCACTTAAGTTTTCCCCATCCTGGCTGAACTATGCATCAATACATGTAATGCAAACTTCTCGGGCTGCCTCGTTTGAATGAGACACCCTAGAATATTGCGTGGGCTATCAACATGGTCATATGTAACACGTCTGGTATGAGTGTATTTATAACTATTACAGCATATAAGCACAGGTTTTAAACTTATAATGTGCAATATCCAATGTACATTTTCTAGTGTGTTACTCAGTTTAAGCAAAACACTCCTTAACATGTCAAAACTGATTAAACAAAATGTATATACTGGCTATCATGTGTTCACCAAAAGGTGCCTATATAGGTGTTATACTGCCTAAAAGAAAGTATAACAGGTATTTAAGCTCGCATGGGCATATTATTGTCATACTTGGTGACTTTTTACTGCTAACACAAAGTATAACAACAAATTACAAGCCCACAAATGTGTACAACAATTTTAGCACACACATACAATATATATACATATAACAAGCCAGGTGTTCATTAATTAAAAACGCATTCATTTTAAACTATCTAAACAGATATATATATATATATATCTCGTTTTGTGATCATCAACTAGTGCATCTCTTATTTAATCAATATTCAAACAATTCTCAGATCAACAAAACCCTTATTAACTACCCATTATTTTAACTTAGTATAAATACTTCAACAATCAACTGGTTTATAGCAATCCAAATAGCACAAATGATACAGCATATGAAACACAATTCTCAAGTACCAAAAACACTGCAACTTATATAACACTTAATAAATATTTTTACTGCTACCTTTATTCTCCTCTTACACCAGCCTTAACAAATATACACATATATATTTATATATACGTGTCAAGGTTATTTGATCAATCTCAACCTAGAAGTTCATTTCTAATATATATATATATATATATATATGCATACACACATCTTTATGCATGTATACATATATACATATACATTCAAATTTCAGATCAATGAGGCAGATTATCTAATATATTTATATATACACACACACATTTTCATGCATATATACATAAATGTCCAATTAATTCCGGTTTCACTTAAGTATTTATATCAGCTAATCCCAGATATATTTAAGTATTCATTTGTCTATAGCATTTAGCCAATATTTATATTTACTAGCATCTTACACTTTGATATACATACATACATACATACATACATATATAAACACACACCCCTTTTCCATGCGTATATACATATATACCCATTGAAATTTCATCTGGCATTTCTAATACATATACATATATATACACATGCACTTCCATGTATATACATATACATATATGAGTATTCTGTTTTCATCTGTTATATATTACTTCGAATATATATATATATATATATGTGTGTGTGTGTGAGTGTGTATATATATATAAACACACACACGCACTTCCATGCATATATACATACATATACACATTTTCCCAACTTCCAGATTCAACATAAGTTAAAAGTTAATCATGAACACAACCATAAATCCAAGCATGAACTCAAATCACCATGTATATGCATACCATTCAATAAATCCAATATCTCATGCATGCCAATGTATTCCAAACATATATCAAATTACATCACCCTAGTAACTAGGCAATCAAAAGCATAGCTCAGCAGTAACTAACCATTTTAACTTAATATAATCCATCATGATATTTAGCTAAATCTGGAATTCTGTGGCATAAATCACAGTAGCATCTAAAAATCTTTCTGGACTAATAATATCATTTTATTACAGATTTACCTTGATTCTTTTGACCTAGTTCGTTAATTTGATGTACTCCAGTCAGTATAATTACAATACATGTGACTATACTTCACAACATACATGGTTATGCAGTCCATAAGATTAAGTAATATAATCTTCATCAATCATTTTTATAAACCCCCTTTTATATTTATATGGAGTTTGCAACCGTAAAACGGTCTGAACAAGCATCAATCACTAACTGTATTCGTATCCTATTCAAACCAATAAAGCATCGACACACACAAAAATCAACCATAAACATCATATAAATCACGCATCCAACGTATGGATTTCACTAAACAAAGCATACTCAAAGATATACAAACAATACGGCTGCCTATAAAGGACTTAGTGCCAAAGGAAAAGGGGAAATACACTCACTTAGTTTTTTAACATCGATTTCACTCTTTCAGACCTCAGACCCACTGTAGATCTCCCTCACGAGTTTCCAATCCATCTTCATTTTGATGTGAGGCGATTGATTTGTTGATTTTTTCCCCAATTCGGTTTAGCTAGGGCTTCGACCATTTTTTATTTTCTTTATCAAATGATAGAAAAAATGTAATGATATCGGTGGCCTGTTTTCTTTCATTATTTTAACACGACTAGGTTTAGTTCACTTTCCAAATTCTCATTCTGCCCTTATGTGTTAATATTGACCCTTAAAACACTTAAGCCAATTTCATGTTACACACACAATATACAATTTAACATGGGTATTTATCCACCATTTTATCCATGTACAAATTTGTATATCTTTATCAGGTACATACACAAACACAAGTGATGTATTTATTTATCCACCCTACATATATATTAATAGATTTTATTGAAACCAATATAATTTAGGGTCACTAAATTTTGGGTTCTCACATTCACCCCTCCTTTTAGAAATTATGTCCCAATATTTATTTATACTTATACCAAGTGTGTGTTGTAACTAATTAACATCAAAACTAAATCAAGTATTGAGTTAAGTATCCATACAGCATTCAATTATACAAACTGGCTTACTATTGCAACATGCAAACAAATGGTTCAAACACACATTGCTTGCAGATTTTTGTCTTTTGGTAATTAGGGTCTTGTTTATTAATGTATTTTTTTTAAGTCAGTTTCCCTTATTCCAAAGAAGTAAATCCTCAAGATGCTCAATATTTCATAAGCTATATGGTCTGCTTATTACTATTTTGAACTCCTTATTGGATTCTTACATGATCATGAGATCGGCACATCAAATTCAATGCATCGGTGTCATTTTTCAGGTGAGAGACATAAGCAACTCAATTCACACTTCCAAACACTCTACTATAGTTACTGACTTTGATTTACACACTAATAAATATACCCCTATCATGAAATCTTACACACACAAAGATATATATATATATATATATATATCCTTTCATGGGTATAAACAAAGCACAGGTATGAAACATAAGCTGGAAACCTACTTTCCTATGCCTGACACCTTACCTCTTCATTATCCTTATATTTTGCAATAACAAACATACACACTGTGACGACAGGTAATTTCGCTCGATCCGAATCAGTCGTTAAACCGATCTAAACCGTTCGAAACCCCTGATCGTTTTGAGAACAGGACAAAACAGAACGCAGACGGAAGAACATTTCATTGTTATTACAACAATTCCATCAGATACAAGAATATATGGAGTATAAATGAATAAATTACATTCGATAAATATCAGAGATTACAACAAATTACATAGCAGCGGAAAATAATACAAAGCACAACTGAAGGTGATATACAGATACAGGGCTTTCGGATATCATTCCAGTTGTAAACGAGGATCCTGTGAATATAAATCTGCAAAACCAAAACTACTAGCTGCCCGTGCGGAAAATAGGGGCACCCAAAGTTTAGGTTAAAACAATAAACTCCAGGTCAGTCATGTGACTGGTGTGAGAACTAAAACAGTTATTTAAAACTTTATTTTAAAAGAAAGTAATTCAAGGGACCACGCCGTATAACACGGAACGGGTTTCCTCCCAAGAATACCAGTGCATAGAATAAACAGCGCAATTCTTTTTTGAAAAATGAAGCTATTATAAGACCCAGGTCCCATCACACAATGCAACGCAAGCCGGAGGATAGGGTTTTACCTTATAACAGCCAAAAATGCTTGGTACGTTTAAAACAAATCATTTGATACTATAATAAGTGTATAGTGTCAAAACAATTTCAATCATAAATATAAATCATAGACGGCATAGCATCCCATGCTACTATGTCGCCATACTAGGCTCTACAAATAAAGCCGAAATATCTCGTATTGAAAATTGGATTTCCGTCATGAGTCGAGGCAAGGGGCAAGATCCTCTCCGCTTCGAGACACTCTAGCAAATGCCTCGGGACTACACACTCTTGGTAACCCCTGGATGCTTCAGGGCCGGTCCTCACTTACGTTAGAGGATTGGCAATTCCTGAACACACGTTTCTCGGTCCTTACAGACCTAAAATCGAGGCGCCTCATCCAACAACCACATAGGTGAAAAATATATAAATGTCAGGGCTGGTAAGTCACTGACACCACCAAAGCTAGAAAGAAACGTCGTGCTCTCCCTGCAGTCCTTATCCCGTTTTTAACTCATACCGAGGTGTGAGGCTCGCGAATTCACGTTATACACAAAGCTGCCACGTAGGTCGTGCTTTGATCATCAACCACAAGACTTTGTTTTTCAACAGAAGCCTTGATCCATGCAACTCAGCATTCCACACAGGCAATTCATGCCATGCGATTGATATCCATCAATATATAACCTCTAAGCTCGTACGTCTCAGAGAAGGGCGTTAAGCAAGAGAATAAATTCTCCGCCACCAAACAGATATATATTTAACAGAAATCAATCAACACAGAATAAAATCCAATGTCAGACACACAATCCATTTACAAGTTCGTTCTGGGTCTGAATGAAACCGGAGGCACTTTCCTCGCATATCCATCGATCTCCAAGTACGTCTGGACGACCACCAACTGTTTCCATCCTCTTGGGTGTACAGCCCAATTAGGATCATCAGTAATTATCCAAACGATGTGAAGACTTCCGGTCTTCGACCACCGTCTTCATCTTCGACTTATCGTCGAATCGGTTATTCAGAATGGGTATAAACCCGGCCTTTCCGAACAACCCGCGTATATTAAAACAAATGTTACATAAACACAACATACGCCTCATTCCAATTCAGAATATTCTTTTATTCACAAAATCACATTTTTAGGGAAAGGTTCCCATTAATTTTATCCAAGATAAATTCTTTAAAATTTATCCTTTAATCTTCCTTTGGATGTCATTTCAAACCAAATTATGGTTTTCTAAACTAGTCGAGATTAGCGAACCGCACCGAAGTAATTATTTATTTTATTTCCCAATCCCAACGTATTCATCCCACGAAGCAAAACTGGTAATACTCCATATCTAACACCGTGGTGTTATTGGTAAAATTAATTACCATTTCACGTTCAAATCTAATTAAAGATTTAACTATCGCTTTGGAGCAAAACTGGTGATACTCCATTCTCGCTTACTTTCTAAATTTGATAATTTAGATTGCAAATTCACATTTCAATCTAATTGCAGATTCATTAACACTCCTTTTATTGGGTTAAAGGACTAATGTCTTTTATAACACAGTTCACGACAAACCCAAATCACATTTTATTTATTATCGGGTTAAAGAACTAGTGTTATTTAAAACACAGTTCACGATAAACCCATGAATCAATTTTATTTAAAACCCATTTCAAATCCAATTTATTTATTTAAAAATAAATGGATTTTAATTTTAGTTCAAAACTAGTTCATTTTGATAAAAATCTATTTTTATCTTTTCAAATATGGAGTTTTTTCATCCCAATTTTTCCCAAATCCTTTCTTATGTTTTTAGACGAATTATTACTATTTTTAATAATTTTATCAAGGCCCGTACGGTCGATTTCCAACAACGGCCATCGAACTGCACTTACAGCGACCTTTTCTGAATTTGATTTGGACGTATCTCCAAATCCAGCTGTTAGATTTCAAATTTCTAATATTCGTTAGAAAGCTCTTTTCAATGCAAACCAAACGGTTCCGGTTTTAGGAGAATCCGACGGTCGGATCTCCCGTAATGTTCGTTTGAAATAAATGGTCGAAATTTACGAACTGCCGCGGCGCGTTATATTCAGGCCATTATATTATATATATATATATAATATATATAATATATTTCGTCGATTTCTATTTAAAAATGAATTTTATAAATAGTTTTGAATTCGTTTCAAAAGCAATTTCAACCTTTATTTCTAATTCAAATCAAAGTTGAATTTTTCTATTATAAATCCTTTTTACTTTCATTTCTATTTGATTCCAATTCAAATCGATTTTAATTCGATTCGAATTCATTTCGTTTTCAATTCAATTTAAATCCAATTCGTTTTCTATTCAATTTGAATTCAATTCGTTTTCCATTCAATTTGAATTCAATTCGTTTTTTATTCATTTCGAATTCAATTCGTTTTCTATTCATTTCGAATTCAATTCGTTTTCTATTCAATTTGAATTCAATTCGTTTTCTATTCAATTTGAATTCAAATTCGTTTTCTATTCAATTTGAATTCAATTCGTTTTCTATTCATTTCGAATTCAATTCGTTTTCTATTCATTTCGAATTCAATTCGTTTTTTATTCATTTCGAATTCAATTCGTTTTCTATTCAATTCGAATTCAATTCGTTTTATATTCAATTCATTTCGAAATCGTTTTATATTCAATTCATTTCGAAATCGTTTTATATTCAATTCATTTCGAAATCGTTTTATATTCAATTCATTTCGAAATCGTTTTATATTCAATTCATTTCGAAATCGTTTTATATTCAATTCATTTCGAAATCGTTTTATATTCAATTCATTTCGAAATGAATAAAATCGATATAAATATCGTTCACGTCAAAATGGCGTCAATCTAATCAACACGGCTTCATATATTCCTTTATTCTATTCAACAAATGAATATTTATTTTTGTCAACACACGACTAATCTCAACGAATGAGTACTATCCACGTGTGACTATTTTTGTTAAATTATTTCGTTCAACACATGACTAATCTCAACGGATGAGTACAGTCAACACAAGAACCTTTATTTTATAGTGATAAAGATATAAAATTTATTGTTAAAATATTACGTTCAACACATGACTAATCTCCCGAATGAGTACAGTCAACACATGAACCTTTACTTTATAATATTCTTTATCTTCTAAATTGGAATGAGGCCCAATCAATCACCATATAAAATTAATTATATGGATTTTCATACAACACATGTATATAATAGCATTGAAAAATAATCAACCATCAACCAAAGTGCACTACACTGTATAAGCATCAAATATAGATATCTAACGCTTATAACAGCCTGTCAATCAATCGATCGACATATTTAATCAGTCAGGATGAGTGAACTTCATATTTCATCCCAACACCCGTGTGGGGTTTCAAACAATCAAACGCATATTTTATTTGTGCATTTGGGCGATGTGTAAAATTTATCGACCCAATCAATGTCAGTCAAATCAGTGTACATAACAAACCGTCCGATTTGTAAATGAATATTTTATTTACTTCACGTTAAAAAATATATTTTTAACGATAAAATATTTTATTTCAACACATGAATTTCTATTCAGTTTATTTACAAAATAAAAATGATATTTTTATTTTACTAACATATTTTAGAAAATTTCGGCGGCATAACGGCACGATACTAGAAACGGGACGAGGCCTAGCCTTATCCCCGGTCTAGTGAAGGCCCACGCCATTCACACATCAATCAAATCAATTCAATTCAAAACAAATAATCTAACCAACTACACAACCAAACAATTAAACAAACAAGCCATCCATGGTCTGTGGATGACGGGTGTCGGGTGCTACTAAACACCGTCTGCATCCTAGTATATATATATATATAACTAGAAAAAGAAATTGAAAGGTGAGAAATTCTCACCGATAGCTATTCCAACTCCACGACACTTCATTTATAGAAATCTTCATCGTTCTTGCCTTTTGTCATCTTCGTTGCCCGGATTCTCTACATATGTAAAAATCGAATTTTTACTTCGTTATTCAATATATAAAAATCGAATTTTTACTATGCTATTCAATATATAAAAATCAAATTTTTACTATGCTATTCAATATATAAAAATCAAATTTTTATTATACTATTCAATATTTAAAAATCAAATTTTTATTATACTATTCAATATATAAAAATCAAATTTTTATTATGCTATTCAATATATAAAAATCAAAATTTTACACCGCTACTATATAGATAAAAAATTATATTTTCACATCAATGTTCATATAGTAAAGATTATATTTTTATCACGCTATTCTTCATATAAAGATTTCGCCTTTTCAAAAATAAATATTTCGCCTTTTCAAAAATAAATATTTCGCCTTTTCAAAAATAAATATTTCGCCTTTTCAAATATAAAGATTTCGCCTTTTCAAAAATAAATATTTCGCCTTTTCAAATATAAAGATTTCACCTTTTCAATTCCATCACTATAAAAATCACATTTTTATTTCAACGTATATATAATAAAAATCAGATTTTTATCTCGCTGCATATACAAAGATGATATTTTTATATTCTATATTGCATAAAGATTATATTTTTATAGTTCCTACTATGTAAAAATCATATTTTTATCTTTCTAAATATAAAAGATTATATTTTTAATATCTATACTATATAAAGATCATATTTTTAATCCACTACATAAGTAAAAATCACGCCTTTCTCCATTTACAAATATCGTCTTTCTTCCTTTAAAAAAAATCAAATCTTTTCTATTTTTAAAAATCAAATCTTTTCTATTTTCGCTTTCATGTTAATAAACATATCGCCTTTCATACTTTAAAAATTCAACCTTTCATATAATTAAAATTTTGACCTTTCATGTTATATAAAAACTGAAAAGTAAAAATCAATGTAAATGAATACAATTTGAAATGAACACTCACTTCTTTTTGCTCGGAGGAGGGCTCGCATCGCTGAAAATTGTCAAAGATTGCATTTTTATTCCCGAAGTGGCTCACCGTTAGAGTTGGAGGCTTGGATGGGCTCGGGTTCGGATTGGTTGAAGGGGGAGAAGGAGAAGCATCGGAGGAGGGGTTTTTGGGTGGCGCGGCTTCATCAGAGGAAGGGGGCGCGATTTTCTCGAATCGATTGGGGGGGGTCTTCTCGTCAGAGAGGGAAGGAGGGAGGGGTTGCGCGATGAGGTGAGGGCCAACCTGGGCGGCGGTGCGTTCATCGGAGCGGCTCCGATTGGTGGCGGCGCGCCTGGAGATGGCGATGGAGGACGTCGGGTCTTCTAGGTCACGAGGTTTCTCTTTTTTTTTCCTTTTTGGTTTTCTGATTTTTATCGTGGGGGGGGCCAGGGTATAGAGAGAAGAAAAAAGGGGGAATATTTAATTATTTAATTATTTAATTTTCACCAAAAAGCAACTTTTATTTTTGACCTCAAAACGAAGCCCACCGCCTGCCGTCCATAGCTAATTACCCCCATTCCGAACACAATGGGATATGTATCGCAAGCTGATTTGATCGTTTCGATCAGTTTTCGTTAAAATCAACATATAACTCTATATATTGAATTTGAACGCGCATTTCAATTTACTGGGGTCACATACTAACTCTAAAATTTGCAGAAAAATATTTTCTAGCTTCGTATTGACGATACGGTCCTAACAAAACTAGTTTCGTCGAATTCTGAGACCGTTGGAAAAATGGCCATTTTCCAGTCGATTAAAATCAACTGAAACTGGTCAAACGCGTTTTCCTTTGCCACGCTCACATATTGACTCGAAAAATTATGAAATTTGGAATCTAGCAATAATTTGACACTACGGATCCAACAAAAGTGGTTTCGTTGAAATCCGAGGTCGTTTGCAAAATGTCTATCTTTAAGGGCCTGAATAATATAGCGACTATTCAGAATTTTCAGCTGGACATATCTTTTGATTCCCGCTATGAAATTTTAATTTGTCGGATTCGTTGGAAAGATATTATCAATTAGATCCTAATGTTTTTGGTTTCACTAAAATCCGGATTGTTTTGCACCCGGTACGTTCAATTGAAGTTTGAAATCGAATTATCGAACTACCACGCCATTTTCAATTCTATTTATAATTATATATAAATATTTATATTCTAACGACGACGTATATAATATATACGTTCTAATTATATTCAAAATAAATTTCTCGTCGATTTTATTTAAAATAATTCATTATAAATATTCAAAATTCGCTAAAATTGCCAAAATAAAAATTTTAAACTGGCTCAGAATTTCCGGGTTATTACAATCTCCCCCACTTAAAACTTTTCGTCCCCGAAAAGGAACAAAGTCGAAAGTGGTTTGATCAATCAACTCTACGTTCGATCTGGCTTCCATTCTCCAACCTTTCAGTTTCTGAGAATTTTCAAATTTTCAAAAATTTGGCTAACACCCTAAATTTTCGAAAAATTTCGCCATAACCTCCCCTGCACCGGGAGCCACGGGAAAATCCCGAAATTGCTATACAGGCCTTCTGATCTCAAAAAGAAAAAGAAAAAGCCAAGCGGCTAGCCAATCGGCTCATAAAATCATCATCCAAACAAAACAGTAAATTATAGTAAACAGGTACCTATTTGTCGGGCAAACAAATTTTATTTCTCTTCTCTAGCCTCCTTGCTATGACCTGTTCAATGTAAGTACATGTATATGCAAGCAAATGCGACTAATTTTCAATACAATTCAATATTTGATGCAATTAGGCGTAATGGTTCAAAATTAGCAAACAAACAACACAAACATCAATCAATTAGTGAATTAGAGTTTCAACTTCATAATTTTGATATATATACTGAAAATCTTGTTTTTGATGCCAATTCACAACAATGTGTTCTAGCTATATTGGTTTTGGTTCTCACACCAGTCTAATGGAAATATATAGAAATCACACCTTCGAAACACGAACATAAATATTGGTGATGGAGCTCCATTATCAAAATCATCTCCGAGCGACTAGCGTGTGAATCTATATCTATCCAATATATTAAAACTTCGAATATACGTTCATGACGCGTATATGCAAAATCTTTATATAGTGGATTGGCCATATTCAAAATAGATAAATATTCAAATACGTATAAAACGATTTAAATTTTCAAAACAAAATTGTTTTCATTTGAAAAATATACTCTTCACACTCGTTCTAGGATACTACTGATCCTATCTCTAACGAGCCATTCTAATTGGATATTACTAATCCAATATCTGATGAATTCTTTCGTATGGTTCTAATGTGTCTTGTTCTCGAGCTCTGTAAACTAAAGCTCTGATACCAAATGTGACGACAGGTAATTTCGCTTGATCCGAATCATTCGTTAAACCGATCTAAACCGTTCGAAACCCCTGATCGTTTTGAGAACAGGACAAAACAGAACGCAGACGGAAGAACATTCCAGCTGTAAACCAGGATCCTGTGAATATAAATCTAAAAAACCAAAACTACTAGCTGCCCGTGCGGAAAATAGGGGCACCCAGAGTTTAGGTTAAAACAATAAACTCCAGGTCAGTCATGTGACTGGTGTGAGAACTAAAACAGTTATTTAAAACTTTATTTTAAAAGAAAGTAATTCAAGGGACCACGCCGTATAACACGGAACGAGTTTCCTCCCAAGAATACGCGTGCATAGAATAAACAGCGCAATGCTTTTTTGAAAAATGAAGCTATTATAAGACCCAGGTCCCATCACACAATGCAACGCAAGCCGGAGGATAGGGTTTTACCTTATAACAGCCAAACATGCTTGGTACGTTTAAAACAAATCATTTGATACTATAATAAGTATATAGTGTCAAAACAATTTCAATCATAAATATAAATCATAGACGGCATAGCATCCCATGCTACTATGTCGCCATACTAGGCTCTACAAATAAAGCCGAAATATCTCGTATTGGAAATTGGATTTCCTTCATGAGTCGAGGCAAGGGGCAAGATCCTCTCCGCTTCGAGACACTCTAGCAAATGCCTCGGGACTACACACTCTGGGTAACCCCTGGATGCGTCAGGGCCGGTCCTCACTTACGTTAGAGGATTGGCAATTCCTGAACACACGTTTCCCGGTCCTTACAGACCTAAAATCGAGGCGCCTCATCCAACAACCACATAGGTGAAAAGTATATAAATGTCAGGGCTGGTAAGTCACTGACACCACCAAAGCTAGAAAGAAACGTCGTGCTCTCCCTGTAGTCCGTATCTCGTTTTTAACTCATACCGAGGTGTGAGGCTCGCGAATTCACGTTATACACAAAGCTGCCACATAGGCTGTGCTTTGATCATCAACCACAAGACTTTGCTTTTCAACAGAAGCCTTGATCCATGCAACTCAGCATGCCACACAGGCAATTCATGCCATGCGATTGATATCCATCAATATATAACCTTTAAGCTCGTACGTCTCAGAGAAGGGCGTTAAGCAAGAGAATAAATTCTCCGCCGCCAAACAGATATATATTTAACAGAAATCAATCAACACAGAATAAAATCCAATGTCAGACACACAATCCATTTACAAGTTCGTTCTGGGTCTGAACGAAACCGGAGGCACTTTCCTCGCATATCCATCGATCTCCAAGTACGTCTGGACGACCACCAACTGTTTCCATCCTCTTGGGTGTACAGCCCAATTAGGATCATCAGTAATTATCCAAACGATGTGAAGACTTCCGGTCTTCGACCACCGTCTTCATCTTCGACTTATCGTCGAATCGGTTATTCAGAATGGGTATAAACCCGGCCTTTCCGAACAACCCGCGTATATTAAAACAAATGTTACATAAACACAACATACGCCTCATTCCAATTCAGAATATTCTTTTATTCACAAAATCACATTTTTAGGGAAAGGTTCCCATTAATTTTATCCAAGATAAATTCTTTAAAATTTATCCTTTAATCTTCCTTTGGATGTCATTTCAAACCAAATTATGGTTTTCTAAACTAGTCGAGATTAGCGAACCGCACCGAAGTAATTATTTATTTTATTTCCCAATCCCAACGTATTCATCCCACGAAGCAAAACTGGTAATACTCCATATCTAACACCGTGGTGTTATTGGTAAAATTAATTACCATTTCACGTTCAAATCTAATTAAAGATTTAACTATCGCTTTGGAGCAAAACCGGTGATACTCCATTCTCGCTTACTTTCTAAATTTGATAATTTAGATTACAAATTCACATTTCAATCTAATTGCAGATTCATTAACACTCCTTTTATTGGGTTAAAGGACTAATGTCTTTTAAAACACAGTTCACGACAAACCCAAATCACATTTTATTTATTATCGGGTTAAAGAACTAGTGTTATTTAAAACACAGTTCACGATAAACCCATGAATCAATTTTATTTAAAACCCATTTCAAATCCAATTTATTTATTTAAAAATAAATGGATTTTAATTTTAGTTCAAAACTAGTTCATTTTGATAAAAATCTATTTTTATCTTTTCAAATATGGAGTTTTTTCATCCCAATTTTTCCCAAATCCTTTCTTATGTTTTTAGACGAATTATTACTATTTTTAATAATTTTATCAAGGCCCGTACGGTCGATTTCCAACAACGGCCATCGAACTGCACTTACAGCGACCTTTTCTGAATTTGATTTGGACGTATCTCCAAATCCAGCTGTTAGATTTCAAATTTCTAATATTCGTTAGAAAGCTCTTTTCGATGTGAACCCAACGGTTCCGGTTTTAGGAGAATGCGACGGTCGGATCTCCCGTAATGTTCGTTTGAAATAAATGGTCGAAATTTACGAACTGCCGCGGCGCGGCGCATTCTATTCAAGCCATTATATTATATATATACAATATATATAATATATTTTGTCGATTTCTATTTAAAAATGAATTTTATAAATAGTTTTGAATTCGTTTCAAAAACAATTTCAACCTTTATTTCTAATTCAAATCAAAGTTGAATTTTTCTATTATAAATCCTTTTTACTTTCATTTCTATTTGATTCCAATTCAAATCGATTTTAATTCGATTCGAATTCATTTCGTTTTCAATTCAATTTAAATCCAATTCATTTTCTATTCAATATGAATTCAATTCGTTTTCCATTCAATTTGAATTCAATTCGTTTTCTATTCATTTCGAATTCAATTCGTTTTCTATTCATTTCGAATTCAATTCGTTTTCTATTCAATTTGAATTCAATTCGTTTTCTATTCAATTTGAATTCAATTCGTTTTCTATTCAATTTGAATTCAAATTCGTCTTCTATTCAATTTAAATTCAATTCGTTTTCTATTCATTTCGAATTCAATTCGTTTTCTATTCATTTCGAATTCAATTCGTTTTCTATTCAATTCGTTTTCTATTCAATTCGAATTCAATTCGTTTTATATTCAATTCATTTCGAAATCGTTTTATATTCAATTCATTTCGAAATCGTTTTATATTCAATTCATTTCGAAATCGTTTTATATTCAATTCATTTCGAAATCATTTTATATTCAATTCATTTCGAAATCGTTTTATATTCAATTCATTTCGAAATCGTTTTATATTCAATTCATTTCGAAATGAATAAAATCGATATAAATATCGTTCACGTCAAAATGGCGTCAATCTAATCAGCACGGCTTCATATATTCCTTTATTCTATTCAACAAATGAATATTTATTTTTGTCAACACACGACTAATCTCAACGAATGAGTACTGTCCACGTGTGACTATTTTTGTTAAATTATTTCGTTCAACACATGACTAATCTCAACGGATGAGTACAGTCAACACATGAACTTTTATTTTATAGTGATAAAGATATAAAATTTATTGTTAAAATATTATGTTCAACACATGACTAATCTCCCGAATGAGTACAGTCAACACACGGACCTTTACTTTATAATATTCTTTATCTTCTAAATTGGAATGAGGCCCAATCAATCACCATATAAAATTAATTATATGGATTTTCATACAACACATGTATATAATAGCATTGAAAAATAATCAACCATCAACCAAAGTGCACTACACTGTATAAACATCAAATATAGATATCTAACGCTTATAACAGCTTGTCAATCAATCGATCGACATATTTAATCAATCAGGATGAGTGAACTTCATATTTCATCCCAACACCCGTGTGGGGTTTCAAACAATCAAACGCATATTTTATTTGTGCATTTGGGCGATGTTTAAAATTTATCGACCCAATCAATGTCAGTCAAATCAGTGTACATAACAAATCGTCCGATTTTTAAATGAATATTTTATTTACTTCGCGTTAAAAATTATATTTTTAACGATAAAATATTTTATTTCAACACATCAATTTCTATTCAGTTTATTTACAAAATAAAAATGATATTTTTATTTTTCTAATATATTTTAGAAAATTTCGGCGGCATAACGGCACGATACTAGAAACGGGACGAGGCCTAGCCTTATCCCCGGTCTAGTGAAGGCCCACGCCATTCACACATCAATCAAATCAATTCAATTCAAACCAAATAATCTAACCAACTACACAACCAAACAATTAAACAAACAAGCCATCCATGGTCTGTGGATGACGGGTGTCGGGTGCTACTAAACACCGTCTGCATCCTAGTGTATATATATATATATAACTAGAAAAAGAAATTGGAAGGTGAGAAATTCTCACCGATAGCTATTCCAACTCCACGACAATTCATTTATAGAAATCTTCATCGTTCTTGCCTTTTGTCATCTTCGTTGCCCGGATTCTCTACATATGTAAAGACCGAATTTTTACTTCGTTATTCAATATATAAAAATCAAATTTTTACTATGCTATTCAATATATAAAAATCAAATTTTTATTATCCTATTCAATATATAAAAATCAAATTTTTATTATACTATTCAATATATAAAAATCAAATTTTTATTATGCTATTCAATATAAAAAAATCAAAATTTTACACCGCTACTATATAGATAAAAAATTATATTTTCACATCGATGTTCATATAGTAAAGATTATATTTTTATCACGCTATTCTTCATATAAAGATTTCGCCTTTTCAAAAATAAATATTTCGCCTTTTCAAAAATAAATATTTCGCTTTTTCAAAAATAAATATTTCGCCTTTTCAAATATAAAGATTTCGCCTTTTCAAAAATAAATATTTCGCCTTTTCAAATATAAAGATTTCGCCTTTTCAATTCCATCACTATAAAAATCACATTTTTATTTCAATGTATATATAATAAAAATCAGATTTTTATCTCGCTACATATACAAAGATGATATTTTTATATTCTATATTGCATAAAGATTATATTTTTATAGTTCCTACTATGTAAAAATCATATTTTTATCTTTCTAAATATAAAAGATTATATTTTTAATATCTATACTATATAAAGATCATATTTTTAATCCACTACATAAGTAAAAATCACGCCTTTCTCCATTTACAAATATCGTCTTTCTTCCTTTAAAAAAATCAAATCTTTTCTATTTTTAAAAATCAAATCTTTTCTATTTTCGCTTTCATGTTAATAAACATATCGCCTTTCATACTTTAAAAATTCAACCTTTCATATAATTAAAATTTTGACCTTTCATGTTATATAAAAACTGAAAAGTAAAAATCAATGTAAATGAATACAATTTGAAATGAACACTCACTTCTTTTTGCTCGGAGGAGGGCTCGCATCGCTGAAAATTGTTAAAGATTGCATTTTTATTCCCGAAGTGGCTCACCGTTAGAGTTGGAGGCTTGGATGGGCTCGGGTTCGGATTGGCTGAAGGGGGAGAAGGAGAAGCATCGGAGGAGGGGTTTTTGGGTGGCGCGGCTTCATCAGAGGAAGGGGGCGCGATTTTCTCGAATCGATTGGGGGGGTCTTCTCGTCAGAGAAGGAAGGAGGGAGGGGTTGCGCGATGAGGTGAGGGCCAACCTGGGCGGCGGTGCGTTCATCGGAACGGCTCCGATTGGTGGCGGCGCGCCTGGAGATGGCGATGGAGGACGTCGGGTCTTCTTGGTCACGAGGTTTCTCTTTTTTTCTTTCCTTTTTGGTTTTCTGATTTTTATCGTGGGGGGGGGGGCAGGGTATAGAGAGAAGAAAAAAGGGGGGAATATTTAATTATTTAATTTTCACCAAAAAGCAACTTTTATTTTTGACCTCAAAACGAGGCCCACCGCCTGCCGTCCATAGCTAATTACCCCCATTCCGAACACAATGGGATATGTATCGCAAGCTGATTTGATCGTTTCGATCAGTTTTCGTTAAAATCAACATATAACTCTATATATTGAATTTGAACGCGCATTTCAATTTACTGGGGTCACATACTAACTCTAAAAATTGCTGAGACGACCCGAAATCCCGTTCAGACGGAAACAAGGGTTATCTTTGGAATATAACACAGAAACAGATAATAACAGAACAGAATTAAATAAATACACCAGATAATGAACAATAGAATATACTGGATAAAAGTAATCATCAGAGTTACACAGTATACAGGATCTTACTTAGTACAAATACAGTTCAGCTATACATAAATGTCTACAGCGGAAATAAACAAAATATGTACAATAGGAGCTGAACAGCATAAAAAGAGATAAATGATAGAATCCATCTTCAGCTCCAGCTATCCAGAAAGAACCAGCTAAACCTGAATACAAGGCTGCCCGTGTAGAAAAAGGGGCACCCGAGTTTGAGAGTGAAACAAACTACGAGTCAGTCATGGGACTGGTATGAGAAATCTACTCGACACATATATAATTTGGCAAATCTCAGGACCACGCCACTCTCGTGGAACGGGTTTACTCCATTGGATTGCCAGTGCTTTAAAACAAATCTTTCTTTTAAACATCGCTATGCTTTTTATAAAAATGAAACCATTATAAGACTCAGTTCCCATCACACAATGCAACGCAAACCGGAGGATAGAGTTTTACCTTATAATGGCCAAAATATGATTGATACGAATAAAACAAAGGCATTTGATATTATTGCTAGGGTTAATAGGTTTTGAAAACAATTTCAAATCATAAATATCAATCATAGACGGCATTAATGCCCCATACCACTATGTCGCCATATATAGGTATACAATCAAAACCGCACGATGTCGTATTTGGAAATTGGATTTCCGTCATGAACCAAGGCAAAAGATAGTCCTTACCGAATTCGAGACAATCTAGCCCATGTCTCAGGCAAGCGCGCAGGCAAGCCTTGGAGCGACAGGGCCGGTCCACCGATGTGGATTATTATGCCTGAACAATACGTCTCCCCGCCCTTTGGGGCGTAAATGAGCCAACGAATGACTCCATCGGACCCGGATCGTCCGATCAAACCGAGGCGCCTCGCAACAGCAACAACCACATAGGTGAAAAGTATATAAATGTCAGGGCTGGTAGGTCACTGACACCACCCTAGCTAGAAAGAAACGCATGCCCTCCCTGAGGTCCTTCTCCCGTTGTAGGTTCATACCGGGGTGTGAGGCTCACGAATTCACGTTATACACAAAGCTACGCCACACAGGCGGTGCTTTGATCATCACCACAAGACTTTGCTTTTCAACAGAAGCCCTGATCACTGCATCTTAGCATGCCACACCGGCAATTCATGTCATGCGACTGATGTCCATCGATATACAACCTCTGAGCTCGTGCGTCTCAGAGAAGGGCGTTAAGCAAAAGAATAAATTCTCCGCCGCCAAACAGATGTATATTCAACAGAAATCAATCAACACAGAATAAACTCCAATGTCAGACACACAGTCCATTTACAAGTCCGTTCTGGGTCTGAACGAAACCGGAGGCACTAAATACCTCGCAAACCCATCGATCACCACGTACGTCTGGACGATCACCACTCATTATCCATATTTCGGGATGCCTCCCAATCAGGACCTCGGTTACCATCCAAACGAGGTGAAGATCTCCGGTCTTCGACCATCGTCTTCATCTTCGAATTTCAATCGTCGGTCAATTATTCGAAATGAGAATTAACTCGGCCTTTTCAAATAATTCACGTATATTTAGAATCTCAAATCGATTTATTTCAATGGTTAAGTTATTCGACAACACCAATATTGTTCTTTAATGTAATTTTCACACCAAACACATTCAACCATCAAATACAACATAAATCGAGCAAATTCAGTTTATTTCCACTCCATATTGTTTATGGTACTTTATAATGATTTATCGCTATTTTTATTTATTTTAAAATAGCTCATTTATCCAAAACGACGCTTCGGGCCATAACGCGGCCGTGGCGCTGTTTTTCTTCAGATTTGATTTACACATATCTGAAAATCTAACCGTTGGATCTTCACAAAATTTACATCATTAGAAAGGTCTTTTCAAAACGAATCCAACGGTTCCAGTTTCGGGAAAATCCGACGGTCGGATCTCCCGGTACAATCGTTTGAAGTTTTGATTTCAAAATACGAACTGCGGCGTCGTTATTCGATTAAATATATAATTATATTTATATATATATAAATATAATCGCTTCTGGTGCTGTTTTTCATCAGATTTGATTTAAACATTCCAGACAATCCAACCGTTGGATTTTTACAAGGTTGGTGCCGTTGGAAAGATTATTCCAAGGCGAACCCGACGGTTGAGGTTTCGGGAAAATCCAATGGTCGGATTTCCCGTACTAGTTGTTTGAAAACACGGTTTCAAAACACGAACTGCGCGGCTTCGTTTCGTTTTAATTTTATTTATATTTATATATTTATATAAATATAGTTCATTCAATGATTTCCATATTGTTTTTACTTCAAATATTTTTCTAACACCTTAAAATTTTGGAAAATTTCGCCATAACCTCCCCTGCACCGGGAGCATCGGGAAATCGCAAATAGCTTTCCCGGTCCTTCTAATCTCAAAAAGAAAAAGAAAAAGCCAAGCGGCTAGCCAACAGGCTCATAAAATCATCACCCAAACAAAACAGTAAATGTGTACCTATTTGTCGGGCACAAAATTTTATTCCTCTTCTCTAGCCCCTTTGCTATAACCTGTTCAATGAATATGTATGCACATATATACACAGTTCTTGTCATTTATCATTTTCTATTCGACTTCATATTTGATTTCTATTTGGTTTAAAAACACCATTCATTCTAATGTTACATAAATAGGTGCAAATCATTTCATTAGCTAATTAATGAATATTTCAACTCATATATGTTTATTTTGAACAAGTGGCTATTTTTAACACTTCACATTTCAACGATTTATGCATACAATAAAAATGTGATTTTTATTGTAAAACAATTCATTTCAAAACACTATATTTCTATATAGTTCATATAGGTGACAAAAATAGGATTTTTATCATAAAACCATTTCTTTTAAAACGAGATTATTTTACACAGTTCATATAGTCGATAAAAGGTGATTTTTACTATTAAACAATTCATTTCAAAATATGAATACCATTCAACACATGAATTTCAAATCAACGAATGAATATCAATTCAACACATGAATGTTTTCTATAGTTTCTATATATAGATAAAAATGTGATTTTTACTATCAAACAATTTATTTCAAAATATGAATACCATTCAACACATGAATTTCTAATCAACGAATGAATATCAATTCAACACATGAATGTTTTCTATAGTTTCTATATATAGATAAAAATGTGATTTTTATTATCAAACAATTTATTTCAAAATATGAATACCATTCAACACATGAATTTCTAATCAACGAATGAATATCAATTCAACACATGAATGTTTTCTATTCAATGAATAAATATAGTTTAAGCATATGAAGATAATTCAAACACACGAATATTATTCAAAATTTCGGCAGCATAACGGCAGGGTAGTTAAACCGGGACCGTCCCTAGTACGGCTCCTCGCTCTACCTTAAAACCTCGCGGTTTTTGACAATGGGGATCATGCATCTAGTTCGCACGCAGGCGACATGTATATATTTATTTCATTTCCACAAACTAATCCTATGTGGTTTCAACCAAATATTTCACAATCACAAACGGGTATTTTTCAACCACAATCAACCAATATCAATCACAAACAATCCCAAACAACCATTCGCTATCAATCAATTTTCACACCAATTTCAATCAATAAATATCGTCCATGGTTTGTGGACGAGGGGCGTATATATATATATATATATATATATTTATATATAGCAATTCACTTTAATTTCACACATATATATATATAGAAAAAGAAATTGAAGAGTGAGAAATTCTCACACATTTATAATTTTTAAATCAGAAATCTCACCGAATAGCTAATTCAATCCCACGACTCTTCTTTGCATAAAATCTTCGCCAATCTCACTTTTTGTCGCTTTGTTGCCCGTATTCTCTACATATGTAAAAATCGAATTTTTTACTATGTTATTCAATATATAAAAATCGAATTTCAAAAATATAGATTCCGCCTTTTCAAAAATAAAGATTATATTTTTAATATTCCTATGATGTAAAAATTATATTTTTATTACTTTAAAAATATAAAAATCATATCTTACATCTTTTACTTAATAAAAATTCCGTCTTTTCTATTTTAAAGATCAAATCTTTTTCTTTTTAAAGTCAGTTTTAAATCTTTTCCTTTATAAAGTTTAAATCTTTTCCTTTATAAAGTTTAAATCTTTTCTGTTTTAAAATCAGTTTTAAATCTTTTTTTAAAAATTCAGTTTTAAATCTTTTTAATAATTCAGTTTTTAAACCCTAAAATCGAAATTAGTTTAAACCCTAAAATCGAAACCAGTTTAAACCCTAAAATCGAAACCAGTTTAAACCCTAAAATCGAAACCAGTTTTTAAAGAATTAAAATAAAAATAAAATAAAATACTTACTTTAACCTGCGAAGAAGGAGGGGAAAAAGAAGACGTCGGCGACAGGCAGTGGTCTTCGGTGGTGGTGGCATCGATGCTTCAGGGGGGGCTGCTCGATTTGATTCGACGGGGGGGGGGGGAATGCGTCGCGAGGGGGAGGAGCTGGATCGGCGCGTGGTGGGGGGTTCGGCGGTCGTCAGGGCGGTGGCGTCGCTGCTGCTCCGTCCTTCTTCTTTTCTCTTTTTTTTTGTTTCTGTTTAATGAATCGGGGGGGGGGGGGTGCAGAAAGGGAGATAAAGGGGGGGAATTAAAATTATTTTTATTATTTATTTTTTCAAAAAAAAAGTTGACTTTTACCCACGACCTCGAAACGAGGCCCACCGCCTGTCGTCCATAGCGTTTTACCCCCATTCCGAACACAGTGGGATATGTATCGCAAGCTGATTTGTTCGTTACAATCAGTTTCCGTTGAATTTACATTTTAAATCACTATATTGAATTTTAAACGTACATTTCAAATTACCGGGGTCACATACTAACACTAAAAATTCCAGAAAAATATTTTCTAGCTTCGTATCGACGATACGTTCCTAACAAAACTTGTTTCGTCGAATTCTGAGACCGTTTGAAAAATGGCCAATTTCCAGTCGATTAAAATCAACTGAAACTGGTCAAACGTGTTTTCCTTTGCCACTCTCACATATTGATTCGAAAAATTATGAAATTTGAAACCTAGCAATAACTTGACATCACGAATCCAACAAAAGTGGTTTCGTCGAAATCCGAGGTCGTATGCAAAATGTGCATTTTTAAGGGCCTGAATTCCATAGCGACTATTCAGAATTTTCAACTGGACATATCTTTTGATTCCCGCTATCAAATTTCGATTGGTCAGATTCGTTGGAAAGATATTATCAATTAGATTCCATTATTTTTGGTTTCACTAAAATCCGGATTGTTTTGCATCCGGTATATTCAATTGAAGTTTGAAATCGAATTATCGAACTACCGCGCCATTTTCAATTCTATATATAATTATAATTAATTATATTCGTTTTCAAATGTCGATTCAAACTCAGTTTTCATCGCCATTATTTAAAATATTTATTTTAAATATTTAAAATCCATTATTTTAGCCAATTTAAAATTTTAAATTGGTTCAGATTTTCTGGGTCGTTAAAATCTCCCCCACTTAAAACTTTTCGTCCCCGAAAAGGAACAAAGTCGAAAAGTGGTTTGATAAATCTACAATCACACAACACAACAACCAATCCAATTGTTTTTAACCTTTTTAACTTTCAAATATATATCTTTTATATATTCAAAAATTATATTTCTAAAACCAGACTATATATATATAATCACAAATACGTTATTTAAAAACATATTACTCTCGACTCGTTCTGAGGCACTTCTGACCCCATCTCTAACGAGTTGTTCTGATTCTGCTATACTCATAATAGGATATTGCTGATCCTATCTGTATTGAGTTACCCGTCCTAGAACACTACTGGTTCTATTTCTGACGAGTTCGTTCAAATGTTATATTCCAGAACTAAGTTTAACCAAAGCTCTGATACCACGTTGAGACGACCCGAAATCCCGTTCAGACGGAAACAAGGGTTATCTTTGGAATATAACACAGAAACAGATAATAGCAGAACATAATTAAATAAATACACCAGATAATGAATAATAGAATATACTGGATAAAAGTAATCATCAGAGTTACACAGTATACAGGATCTTACTTAGTACAAATACAGTTCAGCTATACATAAATGTCTACAGCGGAAATAAACAAAATATGTACAATAGGAGCTGAACAGCATAAAAAGAGATAAATGATAGAATCCATCTTCAGCTCCAGCTATCCAGAAAGAACCAGCTAAACCTGAATACAAGGCTGCCCGTGTAGAAAAAGGGGCACCCGAGTTTGAGAGTGAAACAAACTACGAGTCAGTCATGGGACTGGTATGAGAAATCTACTCGACACATATATAATTTGGCAAATCTCAGGACCACGCCACTCTCGTGGAACGGGTTTACTCCATTGGATTGCCAGTGCTTTAAAACAAATCTTTCTTTTAAACATCGCTATGCTTTTTATAAAAATGAAACCATTATAAGACTCAGTTCCCATCACACAATGCAACGCAAACCGGAGGATAGAGTTTTACCTTATAATGGCCAAAATATGATTGATACGAATAAAACAAAGGCATTTGATATTATTGCTAGGGTTAATAGGTTTTGAAAACAATTTCAAATCATAAATATCAATCATAGACGGCATTAATGCCCCATACCACTATGTCGCCATATATAGGTATACAATCAAAACCGCACGATGTCGTATTTGGAAATTGGATTTCCGTCATGAACCAAGGCAAAAGATAGTCCTTACCGAATTCGAGACAATCTAGCCCATGTCTCAGGCAAGCGCGCAGGCAAGCCTTGGAGCGACAGGGCCGGTCCACCGATGTGGATTATTATGCCTGAACAATACGTCTCCCCGCCCTTTGGGGCGTAAATGAGCCAACGAATGACTCCATCGGACCCGGATCGTCCGATCAAACCGAGGCGCCTCGCAACAGCAACAACCATAGGTGAAAAGTATATAAATGTCAGGGCTAGTAGGTCACTGACACCACCCTAGCTAGAAAGAAACGCATGCCCTCCCTGAGGTCCTTCTCCCGTTGTAGGTTCATACCGGGGTGTGAGGCTCGCGAATTCACGTTATACACAAAGCTACGCCACACAGGCGGTGCTTTGATCATCACCACAAGACTTTGCTTTTCAACAGAAGCCCTGATCACTGCATCTTAGCATGCCACATCGGCAATTCATGTCATGCGACTGATGTCCATCGATATACAACCTCTGAGCTCGTGTGTCTCAGAGAAGGGCGTTAAGCAAAAGAATAAATTCTCCGCCGCCAAACAGATGTATATTCAACAGAAATCAATCAACACAGAATAAACTCCAATGTCAGACACACAGTCCATTTACAAGTCCGTTCTAGGTCTGAACGAAACCGGAGGCACTAAATACCTCGCAAACCCATCGATCACCACGTACGTCTGGACGATCACCACTCATTATCCATATTTCGGGATGCCTCCCAATCAGGACCTCGGTTACCATCCAAACGAGGTGAAGATCTCCGGTCTTTGACCATCGTCTTCATCTTCGAATTTCAATCGTCGGTCAATTATTCGAAATGAGAATTAACTCGGCCTTTTCAAATAATTCACGTATATTTAGAATCTCAAATCGATTTATTTCAATGGTTAAGTTATTCGACAACACCAATATTGTTCTTTAATATAATTTTCACACCAAACACATTCAACCATCAAATACAACATAAATCGAGCAAATTCAGTTTATTTCCACTCCATATTGTTTATGGTACTTTATAATGATTTATCGCTATTTTTATTTATTTTAAAATAGCTCATTTATTCAAAACGACGCTGCGGGCCATAACGCGGCCGTGGCGCTGTTTTTCTTCAGATTTGATTTACACATATCTGAAAATCTAACCGTTGGATCTTCACAAAATTTACATCATTAGAAAGGTCTTTTCAAAACGAATCCAACGGTTCCAGTTTCGGGAAAATCCGACGGTCGGATCTCCCGGTACAATCGTTTGAAGTTTTGATTTCAAAATACGAACTGCAGCGTCGTTATTCGATTAAATATATAATTATATTTATATATATATAAATATAATCGCTTCTGGCGCTGTTTTTCATCAGATTTGATTTAAACATTCCAGACAATCCAACCGTTGGATTTTTACAAGGTTGGTGCCGTTGGAAAGATTATTCCAAGGCGAACCCGACGGTTGAGGTTTCGGGAAAATCCAATGGTCGGATTTCCCGTACTAGTTGTTTGAAAACACGGTTTCAAAACACGAACTGCGCGGCTTCGTTTCGTTTTAATTTTATTTATATTTATATATTTATATAAATATAGTTCATTCAATGATTTCCATATCGTTTTTACTTCAAATATTTTTCTAACACCTTAAAATTTTGGAAAATTTCGCCATAACCTCCCCTGCACCGGGAGCATCGGGAAATCGCAAATAGCTTTCCCGGTCCTTCTAATCTCAAAAAGTAAAAGAAAAAGCCAAGCGGCTAGCCAACAGGCTCATAAAATCATCACCCAAACAAAACAGTAAATGTGTACCTATTTGTCGGGCACAAAATTTTATTCCTCTTCTCTAGCCCCTTTGCTATAACCTGTTCAATGAATATGTATGCACATATATACACAGTTCTTGTCATTTATCATTTTCTATTCGACTTCATATTTGATTTCTATTTGGTTTAAAAACACCATTCATTCTAATGTTACATAAATAGGTGCAAATCATTTCATTAGCTAATTAATGAATATTTCAACTCATATATGTTTATTTTGAACAAGTGGCTATTTTTAACACTTCACATTTCAACGATTTATGCATACAATAAAAATGTGATTTTTATTGTAAAACAATTCATTTCAAAACACTATATTTCTATATAGTTCATATAGGTGACAAAAATAGGATTTTTATCATAAAACCATTTCTTTTAAAACGAGATTATTTTACACAGTTCATATAGTCGATAAAAGGTGATTTTTATTATCAAACAATTTATTTCAAAATATGAATACCATTCAACACATGAATTTCAAATCAACGAATGAATATCAATTCAACACATGAATGTTTTCTATAGTTTCTATATATAGATAAAAATGTGATTTTTATTATCAAACAATTTATTTCAAAATATGAATACCATTCAACACATGAATTTCTAATCAACGAATGAATATCAATTCAACACATGAATGTTTTCTATAGTTTCTATATATAGATAAAAATGTGATTTTTATTATCAAACAATTTATTTCAAAATATGAATACCATTCAACACATGAATTTCTAATCAACGAATGAATATCAATTCAACACATGAATGTTTTCTATTCAATGAATAAATATAGTTTAAGCATATGAAGATAATTCAAACACACGAATATTATTCAAAATTTCGGCAGCATAACGGCAGGGTAGTTAAACCGGGACCGTCCCTAGTACGGCTCCTCGCTCTACCTTAAAACCTCGCGGTTTTTGACAATGGGGATCATGCATCTAGTTCGCACGCAGGCGGCATGTATATATTTATTTCATTTCCACAAACTAATCCTATGTGGTTTCAACCAAATATTTCACAATCACAAACGGGTATTTTTCAACCACAATCAACCAATATCAATCACAAACAATCCCAAACAACCATTCGCTATCAATCAATTTTCACACCAATTTCAATCAATAAATATCGTCCATGGTTGGTGGACGAGGGGAGTATATATATATATATTTATATATAGCAATTCACTTTAATTTCACACATATATATATAGAAAAAGAAATTGAAGAGTGAGAAATTCTCACACATTTATAATTTTTAAATCAGAAATCTCACCGAATAGCTAATTCAATCCCACGACTCTTCTTTGCATAAAATCTTCGCCAATCTCTCTTTTTGTCGCTTTGTTGCCCGTATTCTCTACATATGTAAAAATCGAATTTTTTACTATGTTATTCAATATATAAAAATCGAATTTCAAAAATATAGATTCCGCCTTTTCAAAAATAAAGATTATATTTTTAATATTCCTATGATGTAAAAATTATATTTTTATTACTTTAAAAATATAAAAATCATATCTTACATCTTTTACTTAATAAAAATTCCGTCTTTTCTATTTTAAAGATCAAATCTTTTTCTTTTTAAAGTCAGTTTTAAATCTTTTCCTTTATAAAGTTTAAATCTTTTCCTTTATAAAGTTTAAATCTTTTCTGTTTTAAAATCAGTTTTAAATCTTTTTTTAAAAATTCAGTTTTAAATCTTTTTAATAATTCAGTTTTTAAACCCTAAAATCGAAATTAGTTTAAACCCTAAAATCGAAACCAGTTTAAACCCTAAAATCGAAACCAGTTTAAACCCTAAAATCGAAACCAGTTTTTAAAGAATTAAAATAAAAATAAAATAAAATACTTACTTTAACCTACGAAGAAGGAGGGGAAAAAGAAGACGTCGGCGATAGGCAGTGGTCTTCGGTGGTGGTGGCGTCGATGCTTCAGGGGGGGCTGCTCGATTTGATTCGACGGGGGGGGGGGGGGATGCGTCGCGAGGGGGAGGAGCTGGATCGGCGCGTGGTGGGGGGTTCGGCGGTCGTCAGGGCGGTGGCGTCGCTGCTGCTCCGTCCTTCTTCTTTTCTCTTTTTTTTTGTTTCTGTTTAATGAATCGGGGGGGGGGGGGCCAGAAAGGGAGATAAAGGGGGGGAATTAAAATTATTTTTATTATTTTATTATTTAATTTTTCAAAAAAAAAGTTGACTTTTACCCACGACCTCGAAACGAGGCCCACCGCCTGTCGTCCATAGCGTTTTACCCCCATTCTGAACACAGTGGGATATGTATCGCAAGCTGATTTGTTCGTTACAATCAGTTTCCGTTGAATTTACATTTTAAATCACTATATTGAATTTTAAACGTACATTTCAAATTACCGGGGTCACATACTAACACTAAAAATTCCAGAAAAATATTTTCTAGCTTCGTATCGACGATATGGTCCTAACAAAACTTGTTTCGTCGAATTCTGAGACCGTTTGAAAAATGGCCAATTTCCAGTCGATTAAAATCAACTGAAACCGGTCAAACGCGTTTTCCTTTGCCACGCTCACATATTGATTCGAAAAATTATGAAATTTGAAACCTAGCAATAACTTGACATCACGAATCCAACAAAAGTGGTTTCGTCGAAATCCGAGGTCGTATGCAAAATGTCCATTTTTAAGGGCCTGAATTCCATAGCGACTATTCAGAATTTTCAACTGGACATATCTTTTGATTCCCGCTATCAAATTTCGATTGGTCAGATTCGTTGGAAAGATATTATCAATTAGATTCCATTATTTTTGGTTTCACTAAAATCCGGATTGTTTTGCATCCGGTATATTCAATTGAAGTTTGAAATCGAATTATCGAACTACCGCGCCATTTTCAATTCTATATATAATTATAATTAATTATATTCGTTTTCAAATGTCGATTCAAACTCAGTTTTCATCGCCATTATTTAAAATATTTATTTTAAATATTTAAAATCCATTATTTTAGCCAATTTAAAATTTTAAATTGGTTCAGATTTTCTGGGTCGTTACAATTGCAGAAAAATATTTTCTAGCTTTGTATTGACGATACGGTCCTAACAAAACTAGTTTCGTCGAATTCTGAGACCGTTGGAAAAATGGCCATTTTCCAGTCGATTAAAATCTACTGAAACTGGTCAAACGCGTTTTCCTTTGCCACGCTCACATATTGATTCGAAAAATTATGAAATTTGGAATCTAGCAATAATTTGACACTACGGATCCAACAAAAGTGGTTTCGTCGAAATCCGAGATCGTTTGCAAAATGTCTATCTTTAAGGGCCTGAATTCCATAGCGACTATTCATAATTTTCAATTGGACATATCTTTTGATTCCCGCTATGAAATTTAAATTTGTCGGATTCGTTGGAAAGATATTATCAATTAGATCCTAATGTTTTTGGTTTCACTAAAATCCGGATTGTTTTGCACCCGGTACGTTCAATTGAAGTTTGAAATCGAATTATCGAACTACCGCGCCATTTTCAATTCTATTTATAATTATATATAAATATTTATATTCTAACGACGACGTATATTATATATACGTTCTAATTATATTCAAAATAAATTTCTCGTCGATTTTATTTAAAATAATTCATTTTAAATATTCAAAATTCGCTAAAATTGCCAAAATAAAAATTTTAAACTGGCTCAGAATTTCCAGGTTTTTACACACACATTCTTAAAAACAACATAACACAAGTATGATCTGAGTTATTTACAATTTATAACCTATCAACATGGTCTTTGTGGGCTATGATTCAACATAAATCAAATATAATCAAGCCCATATATTATAATTTTAATTCAGCAAAGCATTCGACAAATTAAACATTACATTTCTCTGATGATAACACCACAAATAACTAGAGGTTTTGCAACAACCCATAATTTTCATATATCTAAATTTACATTTTATTTAAATAATTTGAACAATAATGATTTAAATGTAAAATTTGATGAGCTTGGTAAAAAGAATCATTTGAATTAAACATATATATATATATATTAATTTAGCTAATATTAATAATTGTTGAATTTTAAATTTTATATCAGAATAAGATTTGAGTTATGTGGTTTATAACTGAAATTAGATGTTACATTGTCATTGATCAAATTTAAAAATTCAAATAATCAAATTTGGGAACTTAAATATGTGAAATTGATTTATAAAATTTATTTAAGTTATAATTGGATTAGGATGGAATTTAATAAATATTTAAATTGAATTTAAATAGTTAAATGGATATTTGAATATTTTATTAGTTGATTAACTGTAAAATTAAACTGTTTTGGCAACTTTCTTGGAATCTGACGAAACTAGTTTCATCGGATCCGGAACAGTGGATTATTGTAGAGTTTCAAATTTCGTTAAATTCGAACTTGTCATTTGAGTGTACGGGAGAAAACCTGAATGGAATTAATATAACAAGATAATTGTTGTTTATCATATTTGGGCCTTCTATATATGTATAAAAACACAATCCATTTCCACCCATCAGCCTGTTTACACTATACGTATACTTCCTCCATCTTTTTCCTCTAATGGCTGAAACATTCCATAACCCTAGTGCAAATAAAAAAATACATGCTTTGAAATCAAATCTTCATAAATCCTAGCAAATTATATATCAATTCGAAGCTCTTGACGATGCGAAGCTACTCGAGTCGTTATTTCTCGCATGCAGCACTTGAATTGGTCTAAAAACTCGGTCAAAGTCACAAATCCATGGAACCCTAAGTTTTAAATTGGGGCTTTTCGATTTCAACTTCTATTTGAAAATCAGACTTCTGGGTTTTGTCGAGAATGGCGCGTGAAGTTGAACCATGGTGGTCCAAAGGTCTAAAAGTCGTTGAGGGTGATCGATTTGGTGTGTTACGGTTTGAAAACTGGTTCGCTTATCAAAATGGTGGTGGAGATAGGGTCCACTGGAGGTGGTGGCACCACCTTCGTTGGATGCGGGGGACGAAGACCTTTCAGCTGCAGGTGGTCGGAGCCTCTAACTTGGTCGGAGATGGGAGAATTCATTGGTCAAAGTCGGGCTTTGAATGGGTTTTTCTGCATCGGCTATTGTAGCTGAACGGGTGAGGAGCGGGAAGGAGAATGCGGGCTGACGTGGCATGATAGGATTGCTGAGTAGGTTATTTAATTTAATTATTTATTTATATATGTATAAACTTAAAACACTAATAACTTTACATATTAACTCGGATTTGGACGTGGTTGGGTGTGTTGGAATCGTGGCAGAATTGCAGACGATCAGAGACTAGTTTGGTTGCGTTTGGAGATTGTGAAATTTTGGTCTTTAGTTGGACGTTCGATCCACTAAACACCCAAAGGTGAGTGATTTTCTCACTCACAATTAACTGAATGATTCCCATATTTATTAAATTAGATTATGAAATAAGTTTGGTTGCATGGTTGTGATTGATTGTGAATGGTTGCTTGAATTTGACATGCAAGTGTGTTAACATGCAAATGAAGTTGATAATTAGTTATTTAAATTTAAATAAATTTCTCGTTGGAATCCCGACCCTTGTGAACTCGTGAAATGATTAAATAGTTACCATTTGAACAAAATGGTTGTGATGCATGCCTTGGTTGATTTGATTTATGAATTGATATTGCCTGAAATGTCCCTTTTTCAGTGTATGGATGTTGTATGTTCATTTTGACGATGAATCCCATTTTCACCCTTGATGTTATGGGCATCTAATAAACCCAGGATTTTATCGATTTAAAATAAATTAAGAACACAAGTTGAAATGATAAATATTTGTGACCCTGATTTGGATTGAAATGATATATATCCATCCTTGAAATATCCAAGAATTAAAATTAAAATCACTTGGCCATAGGATAACAAATTATATATGGACATCGTTTGGTTAAATGATTTTTTAAATATTCGAAATTATATTCGATAGAAATTTTATTCAAAGGAAAGGTATCTATTTTCGATAAGTTTTATTTTCCTTTAAAACCTGAACCTTGAATGATTATGAATTTGACAAGGGAATTATCCAAAAATAAATTTGGAAATTTAAAAAAAAATGGGAATTTTAAGTATGACTTGGGTTTTCAAAATTTATGGTAAGATGTGAAATTTATAATTAACTATGAACTAAGTTTTGGAAATGAAAGTTATTTGAGAATATTTGGAATTACTTCGATTTTTGGTATGAATATGGGTTGAATCCTTTAAATCGAACAGTTGGTTAAGGTGATGTTTGAAACAAAAGATATGAGACCTATGTAAACTCTACTGAAAATGGGTTATAGATTCAAGTATTGGAAATTCGGAAGAAAGAAACAATTGCAGTTTAAAATTTATTTTATAAAAAAATTATGTAAAATACACCACTTGCTTACAAATAAACTATTTCCTTCCTTAAAAAGTTATTTATTAAAAACCTCTTAACCTATAAATTATTTTATTATAAATAAATTTTTCCTTACATTTTATTACTTAAAACTATTTAGAACTTTCAAATTTATGTATATACATAGTGTTTTAATTATCTTATCTTATTTTAACTATTATATTATATATATTTTATATAAAGATTTTCTTATAAGCATCTAATTTTTTTTCCAAAATTATATTTTATGAATTGTAAATTTCTTCTAAATGGTAAGTGTTTGGATTTAAACCGTTGGTTCAAATGGACTTGAGATAAAGTATATTCTATTTGAATATGAATCGATTATTAACCGATTTTAATATGGAAATGTAAGTTATATTCTACTCGAATATGAATGGATCTCCCAAAGGGTTGGAATGAGTTATAATGAAATATATATATATTCTATTTGAATATGAATAGATTCTGAACATAAATCGATTTTGAAATAATTATGATCTTTGATATGAAGTGTATTGTATTTGAATATAAATCAATTTTGGGATATTATAGGATTATGATGTATGGATATAGAAAAAATATTCTAGTTTGGAATATAAATCAGTTTGGAATGATTATGATATGTTGATATGAAAATTATGTTCTTTTTGAATATAAATTGGGTTCGAAACAAAACATGATATTTTGGATATAAAGCGAACCTTTGTGAAATGTAAAAGAACCGACCGATGAGAAAAATGTAAGTGTTGGTTGTTAAAGAGACCGGAGTCGGTAAGTGGCATACTCTATGTCAGTGCCGATACCACTTTAACAACTTTTCACGTGATGAAGTATCCAGTATGAAGCATGATGACCTGGAGGCGTTGACTGGACTGAGAAGGCGAAAGATGACGAATTGGCCTTGACATTCGGGTCATAATTGAAATGACTAAACCAGGAGCTATACCATAACTAATTGAGGTAGCACTTCTGATCGGACACACTTCTCTGATACTATTTCTATGACTATGATGATGATTTGACTTGGAAGTGTGTTCCGAGGTGGGCGGTAGTGGCTGCTATGCGTTACCACCGGTCCGGAAGTGCAATTGGTAGGATCCTACCCTGGGTATTGCCTCGAGTGCCTTGTCATATTTATCCTTATCTAGCCCCATACGATTTTGATTTGTATCGTACCTATGGAGTGCCCTCTGATGTCATCGGTTACGGTGGGTTTATGGTACTGTATAGACTACAGTGTTATAAACGGTGTAAGGGTAAAAATATAATCCCGCTTACAATATTTTCATTATTTATACTTTACTGAGTAGGCACTATCATAATAGCGTATTATACTATGTATGTATTAGTTTTACGGATCCTTGAGAGATGGAAAAATCCCGTAACATCTCTTGAGTTACTGCACCCATGACACTTATGTTATTTTGTATTTTAATTTGACTAATATGAGAATGATTTAGTGTTGATCCGAGTTTTTATTGTATTTTCTTTTTATGCAATACGCTCGGGTCAGAAGAAGTTTGCAGTTAACGAAGATTACTTTGCCTTGAAGAGAGAAGACGAAGATTTAGTACATATATCTATTGTATACATATTTTTCTGCTGCATTACTGTTTGTGCTTGCACTAGTGTAACTCTGATGATTGAAAGAAGTGTAAACCAAATGTATATATTTTTAAATGCTTTTGACCCATTATTAGTTTATTATATGTTATCCTTCCGCTGTGAGGTTCTGTAATTGTTTTTTTCTCTTCTTTCTTCTTTTTCTACTTTTCCCAATAACTACTTGTATCTGTGATTCGTTTGGGTCGACATGTGTGGATTATTGTCGATTTAAATAGTCAAAAATCCAGGTCGTTACAAGTTGGTATCAGAGCATTAGTTAGCGGTAACCTTGGCTTTGTTTGGGAATTAACTCATTAGAAATGGGTTAGTAATGCCTAGAATGAGTTTGAGAGTATATAAGAGAGAGCGTACTTGTATTTTCATGTAAAATGGTTTTATATTGTGTTGATTGTTCTGTTGAATATTTATAGATTCTGGTCGATATATGGGACGCCATTGTATCGATAGGAATTTCTAAATAATCGAACAAAATTGATCGACATAATATGGTTTCGAGTATATTTTAAATATACCAAATATATTACTGGTTTTAAATGTCGATGCATTCGTTATTGGTAGGTAGTAGTATTAAGTTATTACCTACTATGGCTATTTTAATAATAAATCTAATGGAAATTTTAAATGGTTTAAAGAAATTTGAAAATGAAATCTTTTGAATATAATTGGTTGTAGAATATGTTTGCATATAAAATAGGAATGAACTTGAGAACTCAATTCCGGGGCTTTTGAAAAGAGTTTTACCAAAGTTTGAAATAATGATGTATTACAAGAAATAGTTCTCGACGTAGTTTTCAAAAGATTTTAAATGAAATGAGTGTAATCCCTTCTTGGACCTTAGAAATGACTTCGGTAATGAGTGCACGCATTATCGATGTTTATTTTGAAGAATCTGAGTGGGGGAGAGGACACTCGATGATTATTATAATTTGTTTGACAAAGGATTTTGGATTTAAATTTCTTATGGTATAAATTTTATATAAGGTATTAGTATAGGTTATCTAAGGTTGAATTTAAATTAAACCAGAATTGAAACTTTTATGTTCTTTGTTAATTAAAGATTTGGATTTAAAAATTTTGTGCCATGATTTTCTATAAAACAGTATGAGTACATATGTCATTTTAAACTTGATTTATAAACCCATAATCAAAGTATCAAATTCATCTTAACTAATAAAGATGATTTATGTATTAAGGTAGCCCGATTCATTAGAATTTTGATTGTGTAACCATGAAATGTACTTAAGTATTAAGAGAAGAGAAGTAGTCGTTGAAATGCTTAAGCATGAGAGATAATAAAGTTTGAACCAATTCAAATTTGGTTGATATAAGTGTTAGAGGAATTGAAATTAGCTATGAAATAAAAGTCAACTAAATTAAATTGGAAGACTAGATTGTGTAATAAAAGCGATAACCCATAACTTAGCCAATTAGTAAGTATATCAAGTTAGTCGAGAAGGAGTTGAAAGGAATGTAGGTTGTTGATAAAGTATGAATGGTCGATAAATTATAAATGATGTGAGTCTGAATGGTCATTTGGAATTGATATATGAAATAGAGATATAAGACGATTGAATCAAGTGTACCATAATTTTGAATTTTGAAATACCGGAAAAACAAACTCAATCTAAGTTGGATGTATTTAATAAAATGAAATCAACTTAGGAAAATTTAATAAGTCGATTTAGAATTTATTTGGATGGTTGGGTTGAGTAAGAAAAAATTGGATCCATACCAACGGAATGGGTAAGTAAAATAAAATTAAGAAATGAGATAAAGTAGAATGGTTATATAGAAAACCATAACTTACTTTAACCCATGGTTATGGATTCAAAGTTAACTAAATAGAGTTTACTTTGGAAATGAAATCGTTAGTGATGAAAATGGAATTGGCAAATGAAATTTGAAATGAAGCTAAACTTAGTTGAGTCAAGTAAAGTAAACCAATAAGGGTTAAGTTAGAAGATCAAATAAGATCAATTGATAATAAAGTAATTGGGGAGGCATGAGTTAGGAAAATTTGCAAATTGATTTAGGATAATGAAATAAGGATCTACTATAATTAAGTTGTTGGAAAAATTAAAATGAATTCAAGTCTTAATTGGAAATTTCTGATTGGAATGAAATGGGAAAGTGAATAGAAAGTATATCGAAATGGAGTAAGAAATTGAATATGAATCCATTTCTTGAATAATGAAGTGAATGTGAATAATTGAATGAATGAGTAAGAACCAACCAAAGGGATGAGTTGCGAATGAACTTAATATCATAAGATGGACGACAATGGAATATAAATGAAATGGAAGTTATTATAAATAAAACGAACGTGAATATATTTAAGCAATAAGAAATTGAATCATATTACGAAGATAATGGAATTATAACCAATTCTAAATGGTTAATTTTGGCTAAATTTTTGAAATCCAGAAGTTTGAAACTCAAAATACGATAAATAGATGTTTATGCGAAAACCTGAAATACTAGCTGAGCAGAAGCAAAATGACCATAACTTTTGAAGGAATGATTGGAATTCGACGATTCCGGACATTTTGGAAGCCTTAGAAACTGAACAAAAACTTTTGTTAATGGGGCCCTGTCTAATTTTCATGTTTATTAGGCTGAAATCCAAGCATTAGTTGTAGTTCAGCGCACAGAAAATTAAAAACTGAAGTGTATGTCGATATTGTTTTGACCATAACTTCCTAATGGAGCATCGGATTTTGATGTACTTGTACAATTCGGAAAACCCAGGATCTGAACTAAAACATTTCCTTAATTTTCTGGTAAAATTTTGACGTTTAAAGGGTTGAAAACTGACTTGAACAATTCAGGACTGTAATTTTATGTGTATGGGCTGAAGCATTCTCTTTCGCTAAAACGGCCATAACTTCTGGACATTTTATCTGAATTTGGCGAATTCGGATAATTCGGCGAATCCGGACAATTCGGATAGCCTGAAACGAATACAACAACTTTTTCCTAGTGTGCTTTGGTCAAATTCCAACATTTAAAAGGTGATAATTCACGATTTGTTTGTTGGCCTATCGCTAACATTTTGGTTTTATAGTTGAAATGTTCGATATACATATTGTAAGTTGTATGCATTTGCTATGTATTATATATATGTTTAATTCTTATGCGTATGTGAGTATGTAGCAGGTGTGAGGAAGTCGTGCTATGCATTGGGAGCACGCTTTGCGCTAAATGCTATACTGCTAAATAAATAAATTGTAAACAACGCTAAAGAAGGTACTTATTTGTGTTATGTAGTGCTGTGGTTATATGTATTTTGTTTTACCCATTTTTGGGATGCCTCATCGAGTGATGGGATGTATATTTGAGTTTTATTTACATTGTGATTTTTCTGGAGCTCTCCGAACAAAGGAGATGCTGCCGTAATTTTCTGTGATTTCGGGAGTTTGAAAATTTTATAAGATTTTACAGCTAGATAACTTATTTTTTAAACGCTATTTTGTAAGTATGGATTTGAAACTATATATATGTATGTGCTCAATATCGTATTTTGTTTTCTTTTCAAGGACGAAAAGATTTGAGTGGGGAAGAATGTAACAGCCCATAATTTTCATATATTTAAATTTACATTTTATATAAATAATTTGAACAATAATGATTTAAATTTAAAATTTGATGATCTTGGTAAAAATAATTATTTGAATTGAACAAATATATATATATTAATTTAGCTAATATTAGTAATTGTTGAATTTTAAAATTTATATTAGAATAAGATTTGAGTTATGTGATTTATAACTGAAATTAGACGTTACATTGTCATTGATCGAAATTGAAAATTCAAATAATCAGATTTGGAAACTTAAAATATGTGAAATTGATTTATAAAATTTATTTAAGTTATAATTGGATTTGGATGGAATTTAATAAATATTTAAATTGAATTTAAATAGTTAAATGAATATTTGAATATTTTATTAATTAATTAACTGTAAAATTTAACTGTTTTGGCAACTGTCTCAGAATCCAATGAAACCAGTTTCATTGGATCTGGAACAGTGGATTATTGTAGAGTTTCAAATTCTGTTAAATTCAAACTTGTCATTCGAGTGTACGGGAGAAAACCTGAATGGAACTAATATAACATGATAATTGTTGTTTATCATATTTGGGCCTTCTATATATGTATAAAAACACAATCCATTTCCACCCATCAGCCTATTTTCACTGTACGTATACTTCCTCCATCTTTTTCCTCTAATGGCTGAAACTTTCCATAACCCTAGTGCAAATAAAAAAATACAAGCTTTGAAATCAAATCTTCATAAATCCTAGCAAATTATATATCAATTTGAAGCTCTTGACGATGCGAAGCTACTGGAGTCGTTATTTCTCGCATGTAGCACTTGATTTAGTCTAAGACCTCGGTCAAAGTCATGAATCCACAGAACCCTAAGTTTTAAATTGGGGCTTTTCGATTTCAACTTCTATTTGAAAATCAGACTTCTGGGTTTTGTTGAGAATGGAACGTGAAGTTGAACCATGGTGGTCCGGAGGCCTAAAAGTCATTGCGAGTGATCGATTTGGTGTGTTAGTGTTTGAAAATCGGTTCGCTTATCACGATGGTTGTGGAGATAGGGTCCACTGCAGGTGGTGGCACCACCTTGGTTTGATCCGGGGGTCGAAAACCTTTCAACCACGGGTGGTTGGAGCCTCTAACTCGGTCGGAGGTGGGATAATTCGTTGGTCAAAATCGGGCTTTGAATGGGTTTTTATGTGTTGGCTACTGTAGTTGAACGGGTGAGGAGCGGTAATGTAACGACCCGGGTTTTCTTGATCTTGAGTAATCGACATATAACCCAATGTCGACTATCAAGCATCGGAAATACCGGATAGTCCATGGAAGAAATTAGAGGGTGAGAATAGATAAGATAGAAACTTAGAATAGAAGAAGAAGAAGAACGTACAACATCAGAGTAACATGAATCTCACAGCGGAACGAACAACATGTAATAGATAACATATCTTTGAAATAAAATCAGTATAAGTATACAGTAACATTATCAGAGTACAACACTTACAACACAGTGGAATAAACAATAACTATAAAATCTTGAAGCCTCTTGCTCCAAGCTCTCCAAGCATATATGTAAATACCAGACTACTTGACTGCCCATACAAAATTGGGCACCCAAGAGTTTAGGGAAAAAAAAACAAAATAAACTCCGGATCAGTCATGGGACTGATGTGAGTAAAACAATTTAAAAACAATTTGACCAATTAAACGATATTTCATAAGACCACTGTAACAACCCTCAAAAATCAGGACCAATTTAAAATTTTTATTTTAGAAAATTTTAATGAATTTTGACAATATAAAATAATTTATTTAAATAATAATGATCACAAATTTGATTTAAATCGAAGTTAGAATGAATAATTTAATTTTAATTATCAAAAGAGTTAGAAATAGAGCGGTAGTTTGAAAAGTCAAACTTGAACTTTGACTGACCGTACAGGATGCAAAATTTAACAGATTTTAGTGAAACAAAAAATATTAGAATCTATTTAAAAATATCTTTCCAACGAATCCGAAAAATTGAAATTTCATAGCGGAAATCAAAAGTTATGGCCAATTCAATATTTAGAAAGGTCGCTATGAAATTTATAAAGGTCAAAATGCTACTTTTTGCATACGAAGGAATTTGAACTCGAAACCACTTCCATTGTGTTCAGAATGATGTTTCTACATTGAAAAACAGTAAACACTTATATATTTTGAGTTTCGGGATTTATTTGTTTAAAAATATATTTTTAATATTAAATATATTGGCCTTAAAAATAGTCATTTTTCAAACGACCTCGGTTTTCAACGAAATCACTTTCGTTGGAACCGGAATTTCAAATTATTGCTAGGTTTCAATTTTCAGAATTTTTCGAATTAATATGTGAGCGTGGCGAAATAAAATGTGTTTTGACTATTTACAGTTAAATTTAAACGCCTTAAAAATAGCCATTTTTCAAACAGTCTCAGAATTCGACGAAAATAATTTTGTTGGATTCGTATCGTCATAAGAAAGCTAAAAATATTTTTTTTAGAATTTTCTGAGGTCGTGTGTGGCCCCGGCACATTTAAATGTACGGTAGGATTTAAATAATTAATTTAATATTGTATTTTCAATTAAAACCGAAAATAAAACGTACAGATGTCGGAATTGGACCTTGGGACATAGCCCATCGCGTTCAGAAGGCCTCAAAACGTTAAGATCGATAGTAAGCAGGCCCAAATCCGAAAAAGTCCAAAAATCCACTTTATTCCACGAAATTCGGAATTAAATATTAAAATAATATAAAAAATCCGAAAACCCTAACCCTAATTCTCTAATGGCCAGCCGCCGCCCAGAAATTGATGGCAAGAATTGCTCCAACTTCAAATGCTAATATCTCTCAATCCGTTCAACGAAAATCGACGTATGACCTACCAAATCGAAGAGAATTCAGAGACCTTTCAATCTATACGGTTAAGATCGGGTTTTGGCGCACGGATTTCGCGAATTCTGGACGAGAAGGGGCGGTGGTCGGAGGCGATTTCTGGCTAGGGGAGGAGGCCGAGTTCGGCGGCTTTGTGGGCAAGGGTGGAGCTTGGGGTGGTCTTCGTCGTGGTAGCATCTGATCGGCGCCAGGGGGCTTCGTTGGTGGTGCGTCCAGAAGAAGGAAGGTGCGGTTTGGGGTTTGGCCGAGCGTGGTTCCACGAGGAAGAAACGTCCGCTTCCTTTTTTCTTTTTCTTATTATTTTATTATTTAATTATTTAATTACCCGATCTTTAAAAATTCATAACTCTCTCATACGAGGTCCGTTTGACGAACCGTAAATTGCGTTGGAATCACAAAATTAAGAGCTTCGCGATGGCGCAGACCGCAGCTGAAAAGGAAACAGTAAAATTTTGGCCAAAAATTCAATGTGAGAATTCAAAATTCTATTATTTAATTTATTATTAAATTATTTTCTCGCTTTAAAAATAATTGCATGATGATGTTTATTCAATTCTGAAATGTCTGGTGTTGTATAAATCATTGGTTGTGATTGCGATATGTTTTGTTGTGTACGATGTGTTAGATCCGTATTAAAATTGTAGTTAATAATGAAGTTTATTTACGATTTGAAATGAGATCTAAAATTTGATCTAAAATATATTATATTCAGAATTACATCATATTTATTCAGATTTAGTTATTATAATTTATTTCAGGTTATTAAATATTATTTCTATTATTCTGTAATGAATAATAGAACTTGATCGACAAATAAAAACTCATTTTTATTTGTTGATATTATAATAAGAACTTGAAAGACAATGAAAGCTTATTTTTATTTGTTGAATTTACAAAAGAATTTGAGCGATAAGTCAATTCTTATTTTAATTTGTTTACATTAAAAAGAATGAATTTTTTTATGTAAATTTGTTTACAAAAAAAAGAATGATTAAAAAGAACATATTTTAATATGAGGTTGTTTCATTAAAAAGAATGAAAACAAAAGATTTCATTTTTTTATGTAAAAATAGTTTTCAATCAAAAGTCATAATTTATTTGTCAATTTGATGTCAATAAAAGTAGCAACATTAAAAATCTCATTTTTAATGTAATATTATTTCAATAAATGAAGTAACATTAGAATGTTATTTTTAATGTAATAAGTGTTTTCAATAAAAAGAAGCAACGTAAAAAGATCATATTTTTATGTGTCCATTGTTTTCAATAGAAAGACTTTGCAAAAAAAAAATCACATTTTTAATGTGATTTAGATTTCATTGTAAAGATGAAGATAAAATGGATTTTATTTTTATTTTCATTTTTGGCAATGGAAAGTTTACAAATTAAAATTGCATTTTTATTGAAATTTTGTTCATTGTAATGAATAGAAAAGATCGCATCCATATGTGTAATGAGGAAAAATAAATTACATTTATATGTAATGAAAAATGAACAGAAAAGGATTACATTTTTAATGTAATCAAAGATTAAGAATCACATTTTGGTTTGCATATCATATGTAAATTAAAATTCATTTTAGAAGTAAAACTTTTGTTTACATTTTTATGTAAATGAAAAAAAAAACATGTTTTGGAAATCACAACGTTTGTTTACATTTTTATATGTAAATAAGAAATTATTTTCAGAAGTTACATTATATTTGTAAATATATTTTGTAAATAAAAAGTTGTTCTTTATTTTGCATTCACCAATGCAAAGGTATATTGAAAATAAAATTATTCTTTTATTTTCATTTACCAATGTAAATATACATTATACATAAAAAAATAAACTTGTTCTTTTGTTTGCATCTAAAAATGCAAATATATATTTAAAAATGAAACTTGTTCTCTTATTTGTATTTACGAATACAAATATATATATTAAAGTAAAATTTATTCTTTTATTTGCATTCACTTATGCAAATACATTTTGAAAAATGAACGAACCTTTTTATTTGTGTTCCCAAACACAAATACATTTTAGAAAATGAATGATCCTTTGTGTTTGTGTTCTCAAACACAAATATAACATAGAAAATTAAAATTGTCTTTTTATTCGTGTTCTTAAACACAAATAAAACATTAAAAATAAAAGAACATTTTTTGTGTACTCCAACACAAATATAACATGATTTTAAAGTAGTACATTTTTATTTTTATTTGCATTTTCAATGCAAATATTCCATGAAATCAAAAATTCACATTTTTGTTAACATTTCATAATGTAAACAATACAATAAAAAAAATACATTTTTGTTTGCATGCTACAATGCAAACGAAATGTAGAAAAGAGAATATGCATTTTTATTTGCATTCTGTCATGCAAATAAAATAAAGGAGATAAAATTACATTTTTGTTTGCAACTTTAGTTGCAAACAAACAAGAAATAAAAATTACATTTTGTTGCAATTTAGATGCAAACAAATTTATTAAAAACAAAAGATACATTTTTGTTGCATGTTTTAAATGTGAACAAAGCATTAAAATAAAAGTTACATTTTTAATTATTTATTTACTTCACTTGATGTAAATAAACATAAAATAAAGAGTTGTTCTTTTATTTATATTTCTTGATGTAAATAAAACTAGAAATTTAATATTACACTTTTATTTGCTTTACTCAATTCAAATAAAACATGAGAACGAAAGATACATTTTCATTTGCAATTCTTAATGCAAATAAATTGTGAAATGAAAAAGTTACAATTTTTATTTACATTCCTCTATGTAAATAAACATCAAATAAAAAGGTTGAATCTTTATTTGCATTCTCTATTGCAAATAAAGCATGAAATGAATAGTTATATTTTGTGTTATTATTTATACCCCCTATTACGAATGGAATCAAAAGATTACATTTTTCTTTTCATTTATTTACAATGAAAGGAATCGAAATAAAGATTATATTTTTATCATCATTTTGGATGCGATAAAAGAATAGAAATAAAGATTACATTTTTATTGACATTTTACATGCGATAAAAAGAACAGGAATAAAAGAGATATTTTTATCATCGTGTTATATATTGTTTATTACACTGCCATAGGCAAGTTACCTGACTTGTTTATGTGATTAGGTCGATAATTTTCACACATCGCCCAAGTGCACAAATAATTTATTATTTGTTTGTTGGTTGAAACCCCACACGGGTGTTGGGATGAAAATTAACATACACTAATCCCAATATTTAGTTGTATGTTGATCGGTAGATCGACAGGCTGTGATGAGCGTTATTATTTAATTTTAACGCTTACACAGTTGGAATTTACACTTTGGATGAAATGGATGATTTGATGATTAAATTGTTATTGTCATATATATGATGTGTGTGAAATCCATATAACCCAAATTATATGGTAAATGATTGAGTCGCATTTCGATTCAGATGTTCTTTTAAATAAGAATATTTTTACATTAGAAATTCTTTTTATTTAAATATATATATATATTTTGATTAAGTATATGTTAAACAAAGAATATTTGTAAAAGGTAACAATCTTTTATATAAAGAATATTTTTAATGATTATCCCTAAAATACGTTTTTCTTATAATATTTAATATTTAAAGAGAAATCTTTTATTTAAGATTATTAGAATTTGCAAATCTTATTTTATGATAAGAAATAAATTGAGATGTGAAGTGGATTTATCGTGGACGGTGTTTTTAAATGACATTTCTCCTTTAATCCAATTTACATTGAAATTATTATTTGGATTTTATAAATCTATTTTATAGATTTAAAAAGAGCATTTCCTAAAAATCTAGTTTTCCAATTTAATAAAATTAAATTGGAATTAAGTGGAAAATTCGATTGGTAATAATCGAGATGGGCTTCTGTAATAGAAGACCGATATTATATATGGAATTTAAGAGGCTTTGCCGTTATTCCATGTATATTGTTAGTCCGATACAGGAATTTACATCGATTATGTATTGATTGATTTCTGTGGAATTCCATATTTAGGAAATTGATTTGTGGGTTTATCGTGAACTGTGTTTTAAATGACACGAGTTCTTTAACCCGTTTAAAAGAAGATTTATTCTTTAAAATAAATAATCTTGTGAAAATGATTTTTGATATTAAATCAAATTTAGAATTTTTAATAAATCTTTTAAGGAAGATTTATGATTAAATTTATTAATTTATCTTTGATAAAATTAATGAGAATCTTTTAATATGAATATCTTATTAAAAGAATACTCTGAGTGGGAAATGTGGCGTAATGTGTGATTTTCCAATATTTGATTTTTAATCACAAAATACGAGAGTTATTCAGAAAGACCGGGTTTAACCCACTCTGAATAATCATCAGGACGATCAAGAGTCGAAGATGAAGATGGCAATTGAAGACCCAAGGTTTTCACATCGTTGGGATGATGATGACTGGTATCTTGAATTGGGACTGGACACCCCAAGGCAAGGTATTTAGTAATGATCGTCCAAACGCATTTGGAGATCGACGGACACGTTGTTTCGCTCAGACCCAGAGCGGACTTGTAAATGGATTGCGTGTCTGACATTGTATTCTCTTCTACTGTATTTGTTGAACGCTACTGATTATATATTTCTGTTTGGTGGTGGAGAATTTATTCTTCACTTAACCCCCTTCTCTAAGACGTATGAGCTTAGAAGTTATATATATATATATATTTGTAGATGATCAATGATATGGTAGAGTCTGACAATGTGGCATGCTAAGATGCAATCGATCAAGGCTTTGTTGAAAAGCAGGCCTTGTGGGATGATCAAAGCATAGCCTGTTTAGGCATAGCTTTGTGTATGACGTGACTGCACGAGCCTCACACACCGGCGGAGTCTAAAACGGGAGAAGGGAACGCAGGGAGTGCACACGTTTCTTTCTAGCTAGAGTGGTGCCAGGGACCTACCAGCGCTGGCATTTATTCATTGTGGTTGTTGGATTGTTCGAGGCCTCGGTTTATGCGGTCGCCACTGGCCGTAGTATAGGTCCAAAAGGACCGGGAAGCGTGTGTTCAGGCATAACTAATCCACAAAAGTAAGTGTGGACCGGCCCTGCAGGATCCAAGGGTTGGACAGAGTACCAATCCTGGGGCATTGCTAGAGTGTCTCGAATCGGTAAGGATCTCCTCCCTAGCCTTGACTCAGATGGAAACCCAAATTTCCAATACGACATCACGCGGTTTTTGATTGTATACCTATATATGGCGACATAGTGGGATGGGGCACTTATGCCGTCTAGGATTGATATATTTACTTTGATGTATTTCAAATTGGTTGCACACTATTATTATGTAATACCGTGTTTATCGTATCAAGCATCTTTTGATCATTATAAGGTAAAACCCTATCCTCCGGCTTGCGTTGCATTGTGTGATGGGACTTGGGTCTTATAATGGTTTCATTTTTCTAAAAAGTATTGCGTTATTTTGACGATTTACTTTAGTCATGCACTGGCAATCCATAGGAGAAAACCCATTCCGCGAAAGTGGCGTGGTCCTGTGATTAGCCTTATTATATTTTATAGGTTAGGTAGAATTCTCACACCAGTCCCATGACTGACCTGTAGTTTTCTCCACCGGCAAACTCGGGTGCCCTCTTTCCACATGGGCAGTCGAGTAGCTTATTTGACAGATAGATAAAACAAGATCCTGGATTGAAGACTAAAGCTGTGGCCATAATGTTGATAGCCTTCCACTGAGATTAGTTCCGCTGCAATGTATTCATTTTTTGTATTTATCTTCCGCTGTAATTATATTTCAATGTACTCTGATATGTATATTTTGTACTCTGATGTAACATTCATTATAGTGTTATAAAAGTCTTCTGTTATCTGTTGTAATGTGTTGTATGCCCAAAGTTAAAGTATTCGTAGGTTTCCACTTTTTGGATCAGACCTGTGTGGTTTATGGTCGATTCAAAGGGCTGGGATTTGCGGGTCTTTACAGTTGGTATCAGAGCTCTGGTTAGCTCAAATCTTTGGGGTACAACTTGTTAGAACTGAACGGAAGACTCATCAGAGATTGGATTAGTAATGTCCAATAAGAATACTCATTAGAGATAGGATCAGCAGTATCCTAGAATGAGTGAACTCGTTAGAGATGGGGTTAGTAATGCCCTAGAACGAGTTAAGAGTTACGAATTTATAATTAACGTATTTTTTATATTTATAATCTATTCTTTGAAATATGATTTTTATATATATTTTGAAAAGATAATTAACCATTAAAATTTAAAATTAAGATAGTTAATTTTACAATTTTTAGCTACGTTCCTTTTCGAGGACGAAAAGTTTTTAAGTGGGGGCGATTGTAACAACCCGCAAAAATCAGGACCAATTTAAAATTTTTATTTTAGAAAATTTTAATGAATTTTGACAATATAAAATAATTTATTTAAATAATAATGATCACAAATTTGATTTAAATCGAAGTTAGAATGAATAATTTAATTTTAATTATCAAAAGAGTTAGAAATAGAGCGGTAGTTTGAAAAGTCAAACTTGAACTTTGACTGACCGTACAAGATGCAAAATTTAACGGATTTTAGTGAAACAAAAATATTAGAATCTATTTAAAAATATCTTTCCAACGAATCCGAAAAATTGAAATTTCATAGCGGAAATCAAAAGTTATGGCCAATTCAATATTTAGAAAGGTCGCTATGAAATTTATAAAGGTCAAAATGCTACTTTTTGCATACGAAGGAATTTGAACTCGAAACCACTTCCATTGTGTTCAGAATGATGTTTCTACATTGAAAAACAGTAAACACTTATATATTTTGAGTTTCGGGATTTATTTGTTTAAAAATATATTTTTAATATTAAATATATTGGCCTTAAAAATAGTCATTTTTCAAACGACCTCGGTTTTCGACGAAATCACTTTCGTTGGAACCGGAATTTCAAATTATTGCTAGGTTTCAATTTTCAGAATTTTTCGAATTAATATGTGAGCGTGGCGAAATAAAATGTGTTTTGACTATTTACAGTTAAATTTAAACGCCTTAAAAATAGCCATTTTTCAAACAGTCTCAGAATTCGACGAAAATAATTTTGTTGGATTCGTATCGTCATAAGAAAGCTAAAAATATTTTTTTTAGAATTTTCTGAGGTCGTGTGTGGCCCCGACACATTTAAATGTACGGTAGGATTTAAATAATTAATTTAATATTGTATTTTCAATTAAAACCGAAAATAAAACGTACAGATGTCGGAATTGGACCTTGGGACATAGCCCATCGCGTTCAGAAGGCATCAAAACGTTAAGATCGATAGTAAGCAGGCCCAAATCCGAGAAAGTCCAAAAATCCACTTTATTCCACGAAATTCGGAATTAAATATTAAAATAATATAAAAAATCCGAAAACCCTAACCCTAATTCTCTAATGGCCAGCCGCCGCCCAGAAATTGATGGCCAGAATTGCTCCAACTTCAAATGCTAATATCTCTCAATCCGTTCAACGAAAATCGACGTATGACCTACCAAATCGAAGAGAATTCAGAGACCTTTCAATCTATACGGTTAAGATCGGGTTTTGGCGCACGGATTTCGCGAATTCTGGCCGAGAAGGGGCGGCGGTCGGAGGCGATTTCTGGCTAGGGGAGGAGGCCGAGTTCGGCGGCTTTGTGGGCAAGGGTGGAGCTTGGGGTGGTCTTCGTCGTGGTAGCATCTGATCGGCGCCAGGGGGCTTCGTTGGTGGTGCGTCCAGAAGAAGGAAGGTGCGGTTTGGGGTTCGGCCGAGCGTGGTTCCACGAGGAAGAAAGGTCCGCTTTCTTTTTTCTTTTTCTTATTATTTTATTATTTAATTATTTAATTACCCGATCTTTAAAAATTCATAACTCTCTCATACGAGGTCCGTTTGACGAACCGTAAATTGCGTTGGAATCACAAAATTAAGAGCTTCGCGATGGCGCAGACCGCAGCTGAAAAGGAGACAATAAAATTTTGGCCAAAAATTCAATGTGAGAATTCAAAATTCTATTATTTAATTAATTATTAAATTATTTTCTCGCTTTAAAAATAATTGCATGATGATGTTTATTCAATTCTGAAATGTCTGGTGTTGTATAAATCATTGGTTGTGATTGCGATATGTTTTGTTGTGTACGATGTGTTAGATCCGTATTAAAATTGCAGTTAATAATGAAGTTTATTTACGATTAGAAATGGGATCTAAAATTTGATCTAAAATATATTATATTCAGAATTACATCATATTTATTCAGATTTAGTTATTATAATTTATTTCAGGTTATTAAATATTATTTCTATTATTCTGTAATGAATAATAGAACTTGATCGACAAATAAAAACTCATTTTTATTTGTTGATATTATAATAAGAACTTGAAAGACAATGAAAGCTTATTTTTATTTGTTGAATTTACAAAAGAAATTGAGCGATAAGTCAATTCTTATTTTAATTTGTTTACATTAAAAAGAATGAAATTTTTTATGTAAATTTGTTTACAAAAAAAAAAGAATGATTAAAAAGAATATATTTTAATATGAGGTTGTTTCATTAAAAAGAATGAAAACAAAAGATTTCATTTTTTTATGTAAAAATAGTTTTCAATCAAAAGTCATAATTTATTTGTCAATTTGATGTCAATAAAAGTAGCAACATTAAAAATCTCATTTTTAATGTAATATTATTTCAATAAATGAAGTAACATTAGAATGTTATTTTTAATGTAATAAGTGTTTTCAATAAAAAGAAGCAACGTAAAAAGATCATATTTTTATGTGTCCATTGTTTTCAATAGAAAGACTTTGCAAAAAAAAAATCACATTTTTAATGTGATTTAGATTTCATTGTAAAGATGAAGATAAAATGGATTTTATTTTTATTTTTATTTTCATTTTTGGCAATGGAAAGTTTACAAATTAAAATTGCATTTTTATTGAAATTTTGTTCATTGTAATGAATAGAAAAGATCGCATCCATATGTGTAATGAGGAAAAATAAATTACATTTATATGTAATGAAAAATGAACAGAAAAGGATTACATTTTTAATGTAATCAAAGATTAAGAATCACATTTTGGTTTGCATATCATATGTAAATTAAAATTCATTTTAGAAGTAAAACTTTTGTTTACATTTTTATGTAAATGAAAAAAAAAACATGTTTTGGAAATCACAACGTTTGTTTACATTTTTATATGTAAATAAGAAATTATTTTCAGAAGTTACATTATATTTGTAAATATATTTTGTAAATAAAAAGTTGTTCTTTATTTTGCATTCACCAATGCAAAGGTATATTGAAAATAAAATTATTCTTTTATTTTCATTTACCAATGTAAATATACATTATACATAAAAAAATAAACTTGTTCTTTTGTTTGCATCTAAAAATGCAAATATATATTTAAAAATGAAACTTGTTCTCTTATTTGTATTTACGAATACAAATATATATATTAAAGTAAAATTTATTCTTTTATTTGCATTCACTTATGCAAATACATTTTGAAAAATGAACGAACCTTTTTATTTGTGTTCCCAAACACAAATACATTTTAGAAAATGAATGATCCTTTGTGTTTGTGTTCTCAAACACAAATATAACATAGAAAATTAAAATTGTCTTTTTATTCGTGTTCTTAAACACAAATAAAACATTAAAAATAAAAGAACATTTTTTGTGTACTCCAACACAAATATAACATGATTTTAAAGTAGTACATTTTTATTTTTATTTGCATTTTCAATGCAAATATTCCATGAAATCAAAAATTCACATTTTTGTTAACATTTCATAATGTAAACAATACAAGAAAAAAATACATTTTTGTTTGCATGCTACAATGCAAACGAAATGTAGAAAAGAGAATATGCATTTTTATTTGCATTCTGTCATGCAAATAAAATAAAGGAGATAAAATTACATTTTTGTTTGCAACTTTAGTTGCAAACAAACAAGAAATAAAAATTACATTTTGTTGCAATTTAGATGCAAACAAATTTATTAAAAACAAAAGATACATTTTTGTTGCATGTTTTAAATGTGAACAAAGCATTAAAATAAAAGTTACATTTTTAATTATTTATTTACTTCACTTGATGTAAATAAACATAAAATAAAGAGTTGTTCTTTTATTTATGTTTCTTGATGTAAATAAAACTAGAAATTTAATATTACACTTTTATTTGCTTTACTCAATTCAAATAAAACATGAGAACGAAAGATACATTTTCATTTGCAATTCTTAATGCAAATAAATTGTGAAATGAAAAAGTTACAATTTTTATTTACATTCCTCTATGTAAATAAACATCAAATAAAAAGGTTGAATCTTTATTTGCATTCTCTATTGCAAATAAAGCATGAAATGAATAGTTATATTTTGTGTTATTATTTATACCCCCTATTACGAATGGAATCAAAAGATTACATTTTTCTTTTCATTTATTTACAATGAAAGGAATCGAAATAAAGATTATATTTTTATCATCATTTTTGATGCGATAAAAGAATAGAAATAAAGATTACATTTTTATTGACATTTTACATGCGATAAAAAGAACATGAATAAAAGAGATATTTTTATCATCGTGTTATATATTGTTTATTACACTGCCATAGGCAAGTTACCTGACTTGTTTATGTGATTGGGTCGATAATTTTCACACATCGCCCAAGTGCACAAATAATTTATTATTTGTTTGTTGGTTGAAACCCCACACGGGTGTTGGGATGAAAATTAACATACACTAATCCCAATATTTAGTTGTATGTTGATCGGTAGATCGACAGGCTGTGATGAGCGTTATTATTTAATTTTAACGCTTACACAGTTGGAATTTACACTTTGGATGAAATGGATGATTTGATGATTATATTGTTATTGTCATATATATGATGTGTGTGAAATCCATATAACCCAAATTATATGGTAAATGATTGAGTCGCATTTCGATTCAGATGTTCTTAAGAATATTTTTACATTAGAAATTCTTTTTATTTAAATATATATATATATATATATATTGATTAAGTATATGTTAAACAAAGAATATTTGTAAAAGGTAACAATATTTTATATAAAGAATATTTTTAATGATTATCCCTAAAATACGTTTTTCTTATAATATTAAATATTTAAAGAGAAATCTTTTATTTAAGATTATTAGAATTTGCAAATCTTATTTTATGATAAGAAATAAATTGAGATGTGAAGTGGATTTATCGTGGACGGTGTTTTTAAATGACATTTCTCCTTTAATCCAATTTACATTGAAATTATTATTTGGAATTTATAAATCTATTTTATAGATTTAAAAAGAGCATTTCCTAAAAATCTAGTTTTCCAATTTAATAAAATTAAATTGGAATTAAGTGGAAAATTCGATTGGTAATAATCGAGATGGGCTTCTGTAATAGAAGACCGATATTATATATGGAATTTAAGAGGCTTTGCCGTTATTCCACGTATATTGTTAGTCCGATACAGGAATTTACATCGATTATGTATTGATTGATTTCTGTGGAATTCCATATTTAGGAAATTGATTTGTGGGTTTATCGTGAACTGTGTTTTAAATGACACGAGTTCTTTAACCCGTTTAAAAGAAGATTTATTCTTTAAAATAAATAATCTTGTGAAAATGATTTTTGATATTAAATCAAATTTAGAATTTTTAATAAATCTTTTAAGGAAGATTTATGATTAAATTTATTAATTTATCTTTGATAAAATTAATGAGAATCTTTTAATATGAATATCTTATTAAAAGAATACTCTGAGTGGGAAATGTGGCGTAATGTGTGATTTTCCAATATTTGATTTTTAATCACAAAATACGAGAGTTATTCAGAAAGACCGGGTTTAACCCATTCTGAATAATCATCACGACGATCAAGAGTCGAAGATGAAGATGGCAATTGAAGACCCAAGGTTTTCACATCGTTGGGATGATGATGACTGGTATCTTGAATTGGGACTGGACACCCCAAGGCAAGGTATTTAGTAATGATCGTCCAAACGCATTTGGAGATCGACGGACACTGTAACAACCCGAAAATCTGGGCCAGTTTAAAATTTTTATTTTGGCAATTTTTGCGAATTTTGATTATTTAAAATGAATTATTTTAAATAATAATTGACGAGAAATTTATTTTGAATATAATTCGACGTATATATTTATATACGTCGTCGTTAGAATATAAATATTTATATATATATTTATAAATAGAATTGAAAATGGCGCGGTAGTTCGATAATTCGATTTCAAACTTCAATTGAATGTACCGGGTGCAAAACAATCCGGATTTTAGTGAAACCAAAAATAATGGGATCTAATTGATAATATCTTTCCAACGAATCCGAATAATCAAATTTTCATAGCGGGGATCAAAAGATATGTCCAGTTGAAAATTCTGAATAGTCGCTATGGAATTCAGGCCCTTAAAAATGGACATTTTGCAAATGACCTCGGATTTCGACAAAACCAGTTTTGTTGGGTCCGTGATGTCAAGTTATTGCTAGATTCCAAATTTCATAATTTTTCGAATCAATATGTGAGCGTGGCAAAGGAAAACGCGTTTGACCAGTTTCAGTTGATTTTAATCGACTGGAAAATGGCCATTTTTCCAACGGTCTCAGAATTCGATGAAATTAGTTTTGTTAGGACCGTATCGTCAATACGAAGCTAGAAAATATTTTTATGGAATTTATAGAGTCCGTATGTGTCCCCGGTAAATTGAAATGTACGTTTCAAATTGAATATATATAGATTTATATCTTAATTTTGATGGAAACCTATCGTAACAGCCGAACCGGGTTACGAAACATATCCCATTGTGTTCGAAATGGGGGTATTTAGCTAGGGGCGACAGTCGTTGGGTTTTATTTGGAGTTAGCGGTGATAAACAAACATATTGGAATTAAATATTAATAAATAAATATATAAATATAACATTTCCAAGTCAAAACCCTCCGTCTTCTCTCAGCTTGGTCAAAGTCGTTGTCTTCATCGCGATACCAGGCGGAAAAAGCTCGAAACTTTTCCTTATTCGATCTCCAAAAAAAAAAAACATGAATTAATTCAAGAAATTTTATATACTAATATTGAAGAACCCATCGAGATCTTTAAATCCAACGGGTAGGATTTAATATCGTGTGGTAAATCGCTCTGGATCGACGCTCGAAGAACCGCCGTTTGTGGCGATCTCGGGATCACCTCAGGCCGTCGAAGTGGCCAAGGTGGGTGGCGCCAGGAATCTTGTGCGAAGGCCGACAACGAGAAGCCATCTGATCGACATCCAGTGTTTCGATTCAAGCGAAAATCCGAAACCCTACTTGTGAGCAAACTGAAAAACCGACGGCTTGATATCTGGAGGAAGAAAACGCATCAGTTTTGGAGCTGGAACGATTTCAAATGGCCAGATTTGTTTCCAAACATGATTAAGGTAAAAATTAGTTTATATTTATAAATAATTAATTAGTAATTATGTTATTAAATTCATTAAGGTAATTAACTTAGTATATGAAAACAAAAATGGTAATGTTTTGAAAATAAAATAGCTGTTTGAAAAAAATGTTGCTTTTGAAAATGCAATACTTTGTTTGAAATTATAAATAGCCTTATTTTTGAAAAATAGAAAATTATCGTTGTTTTAAAATAAAATACTTTGTTTTGAAAGAAAATAAAAACGTGATTTTTGTATGAACATTACAAGAATATAGACGTGATTTTTAAAAGTGAAAAGATTAGATTTTTAAAATGCAAAAGATTAAATTTTTATAGTTGAAAAGACGATATTTTTAAATATGAAAAGACGATATTTTTAAATATGAAAAGACGATATTTTGAGATGAGTAGTGAAGTAAAAATATGATTTTTACTTCGAGGGAAAATATAATTTTTATATTATAGAAAGGCAAATCTTTTTATAATGATATATTTGAAAAGGCGAAATTTTTATATATTGAATAACAAAGTAAAAATTCGATTTTTATATATTGAATAACGAAGTAAAAATTCGATTTTTACATATGTAGAGGATCCGGGCAACGAAGATGACAAAGATGCGATAACGATGAAGATTTCTATCAATGAAGAGTCAAGATGATTGGATAGCTATCTGTGAGAATTTCTCACCTTTCAATTTCTTTTTTTTTCTAATTATATATATATATATATATACTAGGATGCAGACGGTGCTTAGTAGCACCCGACATAATCGTCCACAGACCATGGACTTGTTTGTTTGATTGCATAAATTAGTTTGATGATTAGATTTGAATTTGATTGTTTGATGGATATGATTGATGTGTGAATGGCGTGGGCCTTCACTAGACCGGGGATAAGGCTAGGCCTCGTCCCGTTTCTAGTATCGTGTCGTTATGCCGCCGAAATTTTCTAAAAATAGTTAGAAAAATAAAAATATCATTTTATTGAATAAATGAACTGAGTAGAAATTCATATGTTAAAATAAAATGTTTTATCATTAAAAATATAATTTTTAACGTGAAGTGAATAAAATAAATATTCATTTACAAACCGGACGGTTTGTTTATGTACACTGATTTGACTGACATTGATTGGGACGATAACTTTTACACATCGCCCAACTGCACAAATAAAATCTGTGTTTGATTGTTTGAAACCCCACACGGGTGTTGGGATGAAATTTGAAGTTCACTCATCCTGATTGATTAAATATGTCGATCGATTGATTGACAGGCTGTTATAAGCGTTAGATATCTATATTTGATGCTTATACAGTGTAGTGCACTTTGGTTGATGGTTGATTATTTTGCAATGCTATTATATGTGTGTAATGTATGAAAATCCATATAATTAACATTATATGGTGATTGATTGGGCCTCATTCCAATTTAGAAAATAAAGATCAATATAAAATAAAAGTTCATGTGTTGACAGTACTCATCCATTGAGATTGGTCATGTGTTGAACGAAATATTTTAGTAATAAAATTTACATCTTTATCAATATAAAATAAAAGTTCATGTGTTAACAGTACTCATCCATTGAGATTGGTCATGTGTTGAACGAAATATTTTAGTAATAAAATTTACATCTTTATCGATATAAAATAAAGGTTCATGTGTTGACAGTACTCATCCATTGAGATTGGTCATGTGTTGAACGAAATATTTTGATAATAACAACTATTTTGAAAAAGAAATATTTGAAAAAGAAATATTTGAAATAGAATATTTGAAAATAGAAATAGATGAAGCCGTGTTGATTAGATTGACGCCATTTTGACGTGAACGATATTTATGTCGATTTTATTCATTTTGAATTGAAAACGATTTCAAAATGAATTGAATTGAAAACGATTTCGAAATGAATTGAATTGAAAACGATTTCGAAATGAATTGAATTGAAATGAATTGAATTGAAAACGATTTCGAAATGAATTGAATTGAAACGGATTGAATTGAAAACGATTTCGAAATGAATTGAATTGAAATGAATTGAAAACGATTTCGAAATGAATTGAATTGAAAACGATTTCGAAATGAATTGAATTGAAAACAAATTCAAATTGAATTGAAAGCGAATTGAAATGAATTCAAATTGAATTGAAATTTGAATTGAATAGGAATGAATTTTAAAACGAATTTATAAAGAAGAATTCAAATTTGATTTGAATTGAAAAGGAAGTTGAAATTGCTTTTGAAACGAATTTAAAACTATTTATATAATTCGTTTTAAAAAGAAATCGACGAAATATATATTATATATATTATATATATAATATAATGGCCTGAATAGAACGCGCCGCGCCGCGGCAGTTCGCGAATTTCGACCATTTATTTCAAACGGACATTACGGGAGATCCGACCGTCGGATTCTCCTAAAACCGGAACCGTTGGGTTCGTATCGAAAAGAGCTTTCTAACGAATGTTAGAAATTTGAAATTTAATGGTTGGATTTGGAGTTACGTCCAAATCAAAATTGAAAAAGGTCGCTGTAAGTGCAGTTCGATGGCCATTGATGGAAATCGACTGTACGGGCCTTGATAAAATTATTAAAAATAGTAATAATTTGTGTAAAATCATAAGAAATGATTTAGAAAGAATTGGGATGAAAAACTCCATACTTGAAAAGATAAAAATAGATTTTTATCGAAATGAACTAGTTTTGAACTAGAACTATAATTCTATTTATTTTTAAATAAATAAATTGAATTTGAAAAAGGGTTTTAAAAATAACCAGAATTTCCAATAATTATATTGGAATGGATTTGAATCGAAATTGTCTTCGGAATATTTCGAGATTGGATTTCGTGATGATACAGATATTGTTATGGGAATTTGAAAGATATATATATATATCGTTATTTCCAATGCGATATTTGTTAGTCGTAGAATTTGATATTGAATATAAGCCGGTATATTTTCTATTCAGAGCCTTGTATTGAATATCAAATGTGATTTGGTTTTGTCGTGAATGGTGTCTTCACTAACACTGTTCTTGAACCCAGTTGAGAAAAGATTAAATCTTTTTATTTAGATTTAATGAAGTGTACCAATTAAATAATATTTAATTGAAATTGAATTGATATTGATTTTCGGGTTTATCGTGAACAGTGTTTTAAATAGCACTTGTTCTTTAACCCGATAATTAATGAATGTGATTTTGGGTTTATCGTGAACCGTGTTTTAAATGACACTGATTCTTTAACCCAGTTAACGATTGAAACTAAGTGGAGTTTTAATGAATCTTTAATTAGATTGAGACAATCGAAATGGAGTACCACCAGTTTTACTCCAGGCGTTAGTTAAATCTTTAATTAGATTTGAACGTGAAATGGTAACTGAATTTACCTATAACACCGTGGTGTCAGATATGAAGTATAACCAGTTTTACTTCATGGGATGAATAGGTTGGGATTGGGAAATTAAAACAAATGATTACTTCGGTAAGGTTCGTTGATCTCGACTAGTTGAATCGAAATTCAAAAGAAGATTAAAGAATAAATTCAAGGAATTTATCTTGGATAAAATTAATGGGAACCTTTCCCTATGAATGTGAAATTAGAAACTAACCGTCGGTTAGCCAAGCAGAATGGTTTTCTGGATATTGACCTGATGTTGGTTTCGGCCTTCGGGGTTAATATTTGGGGAATTATTCTCTTGTTAATTTACGGTTAGTGACTGATGAATTGGAATGAGGCGTATGTTGTGTTTGTGTAACACTTATTTAAAATATACGCGAGTTATTCGGAAAGACCGGGTTTATCCCATTCTGAATAACTGATACGACGATAAGTCGAAGATGAAGACGGTGGTCGAAGACCAGAAGTCTTCACATCGTTTGGGTAATTACTGATGATCTTGATTGGGCTGTACACCCAAGAAGATGGAAACAGTTAGTGATCGTCCAGACGTACTTGGAGATCGATGGATATGCGGGGTACTAGGTGCCTCCAGTTTCGTTCAGACCCAGAACGGACTTGTAAATGGACTGTGTGTCTGACATTGGATTTTAGTCCGTGTGATTGATCTCTATTAAATATATATCTGTTTGGCGGCGGAGAATTTATTCTCTTGCTTAACGCCCTTCTCTGAGACGTACGAGCTCAGGGGTTATATATTGATGGATATCAATCGCATGGAGTGAATTGCCATTGTGGCATGCTAAGATGCAAATGATCAAGGCTTCTGTTGAAAAGCAAAGTCTTGTGGTTGATGATCGAAGCAAGGCCTTTGTGGCGTAGCTTTGTGTAACGTTTACTTCGCGAGTATCACACCCGGTATGAACTAAAAACGGGAGACGGACCTCAGGGAGGACATGCGTTTCTTTCTAGTTAGGAGTGGCGTCAGTGCTTGAACTGGCTGACGAGTTTGACTCATGTGGATATTGCTTATTATTACTTGCTGAAAAGCGAGGCGCCTCGTGATATCGGTTTCGGCTGATGCTTCTGGTCGGCTGACGGGCCAGGCTTACGCCCCAAAGGGCGGGGAAACGTAGTGTTCAGGCATAATAATCCACATCGGTGGACCGGCCCTGACGATCCATGGGGCAGTTGCGGCTGTTCCTGAGGCTCGGACTAGACAGTCTCGAATCGGTGAGGATCTTGCCCCTAGCCTCGGTTCATACCATAAATGATAACCCAACTTCCAATACGACGTCTTGCGGTTTTGATTGTAAACTTATATATGGCGACATAGTGTTATGGGGCATTCATGCCGCCTATGATTGATACTTATGATTTGAAGTTGTTTTATACACTATGCACTTATAGTAGTATCAAATGATTTGTTTTAAACGTACTAAGCATGTTTGGCTATTATAAGGGAAAACCCTATCCTCGGCTGCGTTGCATTGTGTGATGGGACCTGGGTCTTATAATAGCTTCATTTTTAGAAAAGCATTGCGCTGTTTACTTATATGCACTGGTATTCTTGGGAGAAAACCCGTTCCGTGTTATACGGCGTGGTCCCTTGATTTACCTAACTTAGAAAATAAAGATTAACTGTTTTAGTTCTCACACCAGTCACATGACTGACCTGGAGTTTATTGTTTTAACCTAAACTCTGGGTGCCCCTATTTTGACACAGGCAGCTAGTAGTTTTGGTTTTGCAGATTTATATTCACAGGATCCTGGTTTACAGCTGGAACGATATCCGGAAAGCTTTGTATCCATATATCTTCTTCTAGTTGTGTATTGTATTATTTTCCGCTGCGATGTATTTAAATGTAATTTAAATCTCTGATATTTCTGTGTAATATTCATTTATACTCTGTATATTCTTGAAATCTGATGCATTGTTGTAATATACAATGAAATGTTCTTCTGTATGAGTTCTGTTGTGGCTTGTTCTCGAACTATCCGACACTTTCCTTAACGGGGAAGTTACGGGTTTACACAGTTGGTATCATAGCTTTGGTTTGCAAAGCAGAGAACAAGGCACATTAGAACCATACGAAAGAATTCATCAGATATTGGATTAGTAATATCCAACGAGAATGACTCGTTAGAGACGGGATCCGTAGTATCCTAGAACGAGCGTGAAGAGTATAATTTTCAAATGAAAACAAATTTTGTTTTGAAAATTTAAATCAATTATTCGTATTTGATTATTTATTTATATTGATGTGGACAATCCAGAATATATAGATTTTGCGTATACGTCTGATCCGCGTGTATTCAAAGTTTTTATATATTGGATAGATATAGCATCACACTCTAGTCGCCCGAAGATGATATTGATGATAGCGATCGCATCATCAACATTTATGTTCGAGTTTCGAAGGTGTGATTTTCTATATATTTCCATTAGACTGGTGTGAGAACCAAAACTTATATAGCTAGAACACATTGTTGTGAATTGGCATCAAAAACAAGATTTTTGTATATGTATCAAAATTATGAATTTGAAACTCTAATTCACTAATTGATTGATGTTTGTGTTGTTTGTTTATTTGTTTGCTAATTTTTAGCCATTTAGCCTAATTGAACCAAGTATTGAATTGTATTGAAAATTAGTCGCATTTGCTTGCATATACTTGTACTTACCTTGAACAGGTCATAGCAAGGAAGCTAGAGCAGAGAATAAAATTTATTTGCCCGACAAATAGGTACATGTTTACTACATAATTTACTGTTTTGTTTGGGTGAGGATGATTTTATGAGCCTATTGGCTAGCCGCTTGGCTTTTTCTTTTTGAGATCTGAAGGACCGGGGAAGCTATTTGAAATTCCCCAATGCTCCCGGTGCAGGGGAGGTTATGGCGAATTTTTTCAAAAATTTAGGATGTTAGCCAAATTTTTGAAATTTTGAAAATTCTCAGAAACTAAAGAGTTGGAGAATGGAAGCCAAATCGAACGTAGAGTTGATTAATCAAACCACTTTCGACTTTGTTCCTTTTCGGGGACGAAAAGTTTTAAGTGGGGGAGATTGTAACAACCCGAAAATCTGGGCCAGTTTAAAAATTTTATTTTGGCAATTTTAGCGAATTTTGATTATTTAAAATGAATTATTTTAAATAATAATCGACGAGAAATTTATTTTGAATATAATTCGACGTATATATTTATATACGTCGTCGTTAGAATATAAATATTTATATATATTTATAAATAGAATTGAAAATGGCGCGGTAGTTCGATAATTCGATTTCAAACTTCAATTGAATGTATCGGGTGCAAAACAATCCGGATTTTAGTGAAACCAAAAATAATGGGATCTAATTGATAATATCTTTCCAACGAATCCGAATAATCAAATTTTCATAGCGGGGATCAAAAGATATGTCCAGTTGAAAATTCTGAATAGTCGCTATGGAATTCAGGCCCTTAAAAATGGACATTTTGCAAATGACCTCGGATTTCGACGAAACCAGTTTTGTTGGGTCCGTGATGTCAAGTTATTGCTAGATTCCAAATTTCATAATTTTTCGAATCAATATGTGAGCGTGGCAAAGGAAAACGCGTTTGACTAGTTTCAGTTGATTTTAATCGACTGGAAAATGGCCATTTTTCCAACGGTCTCAGAATTCGATGAAATTAGTTTTGTTAGGACCGTATCGTCAATACGAAGCTAGAAAATATTTTTATGGAATTTATAGAGTCTGTATGTGTCCCCGGTAAATTGAAATGTACGTTTCAAATTGAATATATATAGATTTATATCTTAATTTTGATGGAAACCTATCGTAACAGCCGAACCGGGTTACGAAACATATCCCATTGTGTTCGAAATGGGGGTATTTAGCTAGGGGCGACAGTCGTTGGGTTTTATTTGGAGTTAGCGGTGATAAACAAACATATTGGAATTAAATATTAATAAATAAATATATAAATATAACATTTCCAAGTCAAAACCCTCCGTCTTCTCTCAGCTTGGTCAAAGTCGCTGTCTTCATCGCGATACCAGGCGGAAAAAGCTCGAAACTTTTCCTTATTCGATCTCCAAAAAAAAAAACATGAATTAATTCAAGAAATTTTATATACTAATATTGAAGAACCCATCGAGATCTTTAAATCCAACGGGTAGGATTTAATATCGTGTGGTAAATCGCTCTGGATCGACGCTCGAAGAACCGCCGTTTGTGGCGATCTCGGGATCACCTCAGGCCGTCGAAGTGGCCAAGGTGGGTGGCGCCAGGAAGCTTGTGCGAAGGCCGACAACGAGAAGCCATCTGATCGACATCCAGTGTTTCGATTCGAGCGAAAATCCGAAACCCTACTTGTGAGCAAACTGAAAATCCGACGGCTTGATATCTGGAGGAAGAAAACGCATCAGTTTTGGAGCTGGAACGATTTCGAATGGCCAGATTTGTTTCCAAACATGATTAAGGTAAAAATTAGTTTATATTTATAAATAATTAATTAGTAATTATGTTATTAAATTCATTAAGGTAATTAACTTAGTATATGAAAACAAAAATGGTAATGTTTTGAAAATAAAATAGCTGTTTGAAAAAAATGTTGCTTTTGAAAATGCAATACTTTGTTTGAAATTATAAATAGCCTTATTTTTGAAAATAGAAAATTATCGTTGTTTTAAAATAAAATACTTTGTTTTGAAAGAAAATAAAAACGTGATTTTTGTATGAACATTACAAGAATATAGACGTGATTTTTAAAAGTGAAAAGATTAGATTTTTAAAATGCAAAAGATTAAATTTTTATAGTTGAAAAGACGATATTTTTAAATATGAAAAGACGATATTTTTAAATATGAAAAGACGATATTTTGAGATGAGTAGTGAAGTAAAAATATGATTTTTACTTCGAGGGAAAATATAATTTTTATATTATAGAAAGGCAAATCTTTTTATAATGATATATTTGAAAAGGCGAAATTTTTATATATTGAATAACAAAGTAAAAATTCGATTTTTATAAATTGAATAACGAAGTAAAAATTCGATTTTTACATATGTAGAGGATCCGGGCAACGAAGATGACAAAGATGCGATAACGATGAAGATTTCTATCAATGAAGAGTCAAGATGATTGGATAGCTATCTGTGAGAATTTCTCACCTTTCAATTTCTTTTTTTTCTAATTATATATATATATATATATACTAGGATGCAGACGGTGCTTAGTAGCACCCGACACAATCGTCCACAGACAATGGACTTGTTTGTTTGATTGCATAAATTAGTTTGATGATTAGATTTGAATTTGATTGTTTGATGGATTTGATTGATGTGTGAATGGCGTGGGCCTTCACTAGACCGAGGATAAGGCTAGGCCTCGTCCCGTTTCTAGTATCGTGCCGTTATGCCGCCGAAATTTTCTAAAAATAGTTAGAAAAAAAAATCATTTTATTGAATAAATGAACTGAGTAGAAATTCATATGTTAAAATAAAATGTTTTATCATTAAAAATATAATTTTTAACGTGAAGTGAATAAAATAAATATTCATTTACAAACCGGACGGTTTGTTTATGTACACTGATTTGACTGACATTGATTGGGACGATAACTTTTACACATCGCCCAACTGCACAAATAAAATCTGTGTTTGATTGTTTGAAACCCCACACGGGTGTTGGGATGAAATTTGAAGTTCACTCATCCTGATTGATTAAATATGTCGATCGATTGATTGACCGGCTGTTATAAGTGTTAGATATCTATATTTGATGCTTATACAGTGTAGTGCACTTTGGTTGATGGTTGATTATTTTGCAATGCTATTGTATGTGTGTAATGTATGAAAATCCATATAATTAACATTATATGGTGATTGATTGGGCCTCATTCTAAATAACCAGAATTTCCAATAATTATATTGGAATGGATTTGAATCGAAATTGTCTTCGGAATATTTCGAGATTGGATTTCGTGATGATACAGATATTGTTATGGGAATTTGACAGATATATATATATCGTTATTTCCAATGCGATATTTGTTAGTCGTAGAATTTGATATTGAATATAAGCCGGTATATTTTCTATTCAGAGCCTTGTATTGAATATCAAATGTGATTTGGGTTTGTCGTGAATGGTGTCTTCACTAACACTGTTCTTGAACCCAGTTGAGAAAAGATTAAATCTTTTTATTTAGATTTAATGAAGTGTACCAATTAAATAATATTTAATTGAAATTGAATTGATATTGATTTTCGGGTTTATCGTGAACAGTGTTTTAAATAGCACTTGTTCTTTAACCCGATAATTAATGAATGTGATTTTGGGTTTATCGTGAACCGTGTTTTAAATGACACTGATTCTTTAACCCAGTTAACGATTGAAACTAAGTGGAGTTTTAATGAATCTTTAATTAGATTGAGACAATCGAAATGGAGTACCACCAGTTTTACTCCAGGCGTTAGTTAAATCTTTAATTAGATTTGAACGTGAAATGGTAATTGAATTTAACGATAACACCGTGGTGTCAGATATGAAGTATAACCAGTTTTACTTCATGGGATGAATAGGTTGGGATTGGGAAATTAAAACAAATGATTACTTCGGTAAGGTTCGTTGATCTCGACTAGTTGAATCGAAATTCAAAAGAAGATTAAATAATAAATTCAAGGAATTTATCTTGGATAAAATTAATGGGAACCTTTCCCTATGAATGTGAAATTAGAAACTAACTGTCGGTTAGCCAAGCAGAATGGTTTTCTGGATATTGACCTGATGTTGGTTTCGGCCTTCGGGGTTAATATTTGGGGAATTATTCTCTTGTTAATTTACGGTTAGTGACTGATGAATTGGAATGAGGCGTATGTTGTGTTTGTGTAACACTTATTTAAAATATACGCGAGTTATTCGGAAAGATCGGGTTTATCCCATTCTGAATAACAGATACGACGATAAGTCGAAGATGAAGACGGTGGTCGAAGACCAGAAGTCTTCACATCGTTTGGGTAATTACTGATGATCTTGATTGGGCTGTACACCCAAGAAGATGGAAACAGTTAGTGATCGTCCAGACGTACTTGGAGATCGATGGATATGCGGGGTACTAGGTGTCTCCGGTTTCGTTCAGACCCAGAACGGACTAGTAAATGGACTGTGTGTCTGACATTGGATTTTAGTCCGTGTGATTGATCTCTATTATATATATATCTGTTTGGCGGCGGAGAATTTATTCTCTTGCTTAACGCCCTTCTCTGAGACGTACGAGCTCAGGGGTTATATATTGATGGATATCAATCGCATGGAGTGAATTGCCATTGTGGCATGCTAAGATGCAAATGATCAAGGCTTTTGTTGAAAAGCAAAGTCTTGTGGTTGATGATCGAAGCAAGGCCTTTGTGGCGTAGCTTTGTGTAACGTTTACTTCGCGAGTATCACACCCGGTATGAACTAAAAACGGGAGACGGACCTCAGGGAGGACATGCGTTTCTTTCTAGTTAGGAGTGGCGTCAGTGCTTGAACTGGTTGACGAGTTTGACTCATGTGGATATTGCTTATTATTACTTGCTGAAAAGCGAGGCGCCTCGTGATATCGGTTTCGGCCGATGCTTCTGGTCGGCTGACGGGCCAGGCTTACGCCCCAAAGGGCGGGGAAACGTAGTGTTCAGGCATAATAATCCACATCGGTGGACCGGCCCTGACGATCCATGGGGCAGTTGCGGCTGTTCCTGAGGCTCGGACTAGACAGTCTCGAATCGGTGAGGATCTTGCCCCTAGCCTCGGTTCATACCATAAATGATAACCCAACTTCCAATACGACGTCTTGCGGTTTTGATTGTAAACTTATATATGGCGACATAGTGTTATGGGGCATTCATGCCGCCTATGATTGATACTTATGATTTGAAGTTGTTTTATACACTATGCACTTATAGTAGTATCAAATGATTTGTTTTAAACGTACTAAGCATGTTTGGCTATTATAAGGGAAAACCCTATCCTCGGCTGCGTTGCATTGTGTGATGGGACCTGGGTCTTATAATAGCTTCATTTTTAGAAAAGCATTGCGCTGTTTACTTATATGCACTGGTATTCTTGGGAGAAAACCCGTTCCGTGTTATACGGCGTGGTCCCTTGATTTACCTAACTTAGAAAATAAAGATTAACTGTTTTAGTTCTCACACCAGTCACATGACTGACCTGGAGTTTATTGTTTTAACCTAAACTCTGGGTGCCCCTATTTTGACACGGGCAGCTAGTAGTTTTGGTTTTGCAGATTTATATTCACAGGATCCTGGTTTACAGCTGGAACGATATCCGGAAAGCTTTGTATCCGTATATCTTCTTCTAGTTGTGTATTGTATTATTTTCCGCTGCGATGTATTTAAATGTAATTTAAATCTCTGATATTTCTGTGTAATATTCATTTATGCTCTGTATATTCTTGAAATCTGATGCATTGTTGTAATATACAATGAAATGTTCTTCTGTATGAGTTCTGTTGTGGCTTGTTCTCGAACTATCCGACACTTTCCTTAACGGGGAAGTTACGGGTTTTCACAGACACGTTGTTTCGCTCAGACCCAGAGCGGACTAGTAAATGGATTGCGTGTCTGACATTGTATTCTCTTCTACTGTATTTTTTGAACGCTACTGATTATATATTTCTGTTTGGTGGTGGAGAATTTATTCTTCACTTAACCCCCTTCTCTAAGACGTATGAGCTTAGAGGTTATATATATATTGGTAGATGATCAATGATATGGTAGAGTCTGACAATGTGGCATGCTAAGATGCAATCGATCAAGGCTTTGTTGAAAAGCAGGCCTTGTGGGATGATCAAAGCATAGCCTGTTTAGGCATAGCTTTGTGTATGACGTGACTGCACGAGCCTCACACACCGGCGGAGTCTAAAACGGGAGAAGGGAACGCAGGGAGTGCACACGTTTCTTTCTAGCTAGAGTGGTGCCAGGGACCTACCAGCGCTGGCATTTATTCATTGTGGTTGTTGGATTGTTCGATGCCTCGGTTTATGCGGTCGCCACTGGCCGTAGTACAGGTCCAAAAGGACCGGGAAGCGTGTGTTCAGGCATAACTAATCCACAAAAGTAAGTGTGGACCGGCCCTGCAGGATCCAAGGGTTGGACAGAGTACCAATCCTGGGGCATTGCTAGAGTGTCTCGAATCGGTAAGGATCTCCTCCCTAGCCTTGACTCAGATGGAAACCCAAATTTCCAATACGACATTACGCGGTTTTTGATTGTATACCTATATATGGCGACATAGTGGGATGGGGCACTTATGCCGTCTAGGATTGATATATTTACTTTGATGTATTTCAAATTGGTTGCACACTATTATTATGTAATATCGTGTTTATCGTATCAAGCATCTTTTGATCATTATAAGGTAAAACCCTATCCTCCGGCTTGCGTTGCATTGTGTGATGGGACTTGGGTCTTATAATGGTTTCATTTTTCTAAAAAGCATTGCGTTATTTTGACGATTTACTTTAGTCATGCACTGGCAATCCATAGGAGAAAACCCGTTCCGTGAAAGTGGCGTGGTACTGTGATTAGCCTTATTATATTTTATAGGTTAGGTAGAATTCTCACACCAGTCCCATGACTGACCTGTAGTTTTGTCCACCGGCAAACTCGGGTGCCCTCTTTCCACACGGGCAGTCGAGTAGCTTATTTGACAGATAGATAAAACAAGATCCTGGATTGAAGACTGAAGCTGTGGCCATAATGTTGATAGCCTTCCACTGAGATTAGTTCCGCTGCAATGTATTCATTTTTTGTATTTATCTTCCGCTGTAATTATATTTCAATGTACTCTGATATGTATATTCTGTACTCTGATGTAACATTCAGTATAGTGTTATAAAAGTCTTCTGTTATCTGTTGTAATGTGTTGTATGCCCAAAGTTAAAGTATTCGTAGGTTTCCACTTTTTGGATCAGACCTGTGTGGTTTATGGTCGATTCAAAGGGTGGGGATTTGCGGGTCTTTACAACCACGTCGTATAACGGAATGGGTTTTCCCCTTATGAGAATCCAAATCAATTTGATTTAACTTTCAAATCATTTTGAAAGAAAGGATAATCGTAAGGCCGATCAACACATGAACACGGTTGGTTTTTACCTTACGATAACCCAAATAATCTTTATATCAAATTCCTTTTGATATTATAATAGTGTCTATCAACCACAACTAAATAATCATCTAGCAGAAACGCTTTCATCTCACATTCTACATATATAATATACAATCAAAACCGCAAGCACTTATTGGATAATGGATTACCAACTAGGACAAGGTATGGAACCACCTTCCGATAGTGTACCTCTAGAGAGGAATACACTGGGTTCAACAAGAACATCTTGCAACCCGGCCACACATGACCGACCACTCATTTCGCTTGAGTGTATCGAATGTATATCACCAACGGTTGGGATCAGCAACTGTTTCCCAAAAGGGACAGCATCGAATAGATTAAAGAAGTAAATGAAACTCTAGATCAGGTAACAATAAACCCTAATTTGAAGCAACCCACTTAGCCATGCTGCCTGCCCGATTTTTGTCATTTCCCGGTTATGAGGCTAGAGGCCACACTTATCTCTGACAGATCACACATTTATTCGCTTTGAATGTCAAATCGTCATACCCGCCAAATCACAAATTGATTTCCCCAAAAATACAACGGGTATACAGCTAAGAGAAACGAATTTCTCTGCCACCAAATGTAAATACGTTTGAAGAGATCAACTTACGTGATCCATTAAATATACTCTGTCATACATTCTTCCATACAGGTCGTCCTGGGACTGGACAAACCGAAGGCACTATTCTGTAAACAGGACTGCCCTTGCATAACTCCATTTTCAATTATCTTCATCATATTTTATTTGTAACGCTAACTCCTATACAAAGTGGTTTTCAGATAATGAATCTGATCCCGGTCTCTCTATATTGATGACGGAAAAATGGTCAAGAACTTTGATAGTCGGTGATTTAACCATCAAAGAAAAACATGTGTGCAAACAACGATATTATTTCCAAATGGAAATTCTATCGATCAATCATCAATCAACATTTATTCATTTCCCCATTTCTCATTTCCATATATTCATCAAATCCTTATTTTCTAATTTTAGGAAATATACGTTATTAACATTGGAAAACATTTCCATTCCTTATTTTCTATATTAGAAAACATTTTTGATTATTATTTGGAAAACATTTCCAAAACTACTATAATTGGATTTAAACAGATGTCTAAATAAAACATCGCTATGCCAACTCAAAACATTACACTCATTAACTGAATTCACTTAACCAACCTTCACTATCGAACCTTAACCATTCCTTAGTTAAAAATGGAGTCAATCAAGTTAGGGTATAACTAACTTTCAGACCTTAACTGAACAACATTTCTAACTTCGAAATAAACAAGATTCACCTTTCAAATCTTTAACAAACTTCCTTACGTAACTCTCGGATTTAATTTACGAATCCACTTCTTATTTGAAAACATTGATTATAACTATAACGTTATAATCCCTACTTCTGAAATATTTAACTTCAAAATATAACTTTTATTCCTTAATTTAACTAAATAACTAAACAACTAATTTATTAATAAATAAGTAAATCTTGATTAAAAATGGAAAGTAAATAGTATTTTCCCGAATTCGATATAGTCGAATTTCAACGTATAACTCTCTTCCGAATAATCTCTATTTCATAACTCCTTTTCGAATAACTATATTAGATTAACTCCTTTCGAATAAACCATGTTCGATTAACTCCTTTCGAATAAACTATATTCGACAACTCCTTTCGAATAAACTATATTTGATAACTCCTTTCGAATAAACTATATTCGATAACTCCTTTCGATTAAACTATATTCGATAACTCCTTTCGAATAAACTATATTCAATTAACTCCTTTTCGAATAAACTATGTTCGATAACTCCTTTCGAATAAACTATATTCGATAACTCCTTTCGATTAACTATATCCGAATAACTCTAATCCGACTAACACTAATCCGACTAACTCTAATCCGACTAACTCTAATTCGACTAACTCTAATTCAATTTACTCTAACTCGATTAACTCTAATCGATTATTTCTAACTCGATTAACTCTAATTCAATTGACTCTAACTTGATTAACTCCTATCGATTAACTCTAACTCGATTAACTCTAATCGATTAACTCCTTTCAATTTAACTCTAACTCGATTAACTAATCGATTAAATCTAATTTAATTAACTCTAACTCGATTAACTCATATCAATTAACTCTAATTCAATTAACTCTAATCGATTAACTCCTTTCAATTTAACTCTAACTCGATTAACTCTAATCGATTAATTCTAATTCGATTATAAATAATCGATTAACTCCTATCTCGATTAACTCTAACTCGATTAACTCTAATCGATTAACTGCTTTCAATTTAACTCTGATTCGTTTAACTCTAATCGATTAACTCTAATTAGATTAAATCTAATTCAGTTAACTCTATCTCGATTAACTCTAATTCGATTAAATATAATCGATTAACTCCTTTCAATTTAACTCTATTACGTTTGACTTCGTATTTAAAAATAATATCCCATTCCCAAATTCTATTTATACTTCTATTTATAGAATTATTCATACAAAATCTCCTTTTTATTTCTAACACTTAAATCTCATTTAAAATTCCCTTTATAAATGCTGAGTTCACATTCCATTTCAAATATCGATGTTGAAACCGATTCTACTTCTCTATATAAGTTCTGACTTATATATTCCATTTATCACATGATAAATGTTATTAAATAAAACATTATTTATAAATTAATCTTCTTCGTTAATTTGTTAAAAAAGATTTCTATTAAATATTTACTTTAAATTCTTACCACGTTATAACCGTGTGTGAAGCACGGGTCTAAACCTTCTTAATGCAAAATTCCATTCATTTTATAAATATTTCCTTTTCTATTTGTTTCACAAATATTCCCTTTTTCTATTTGTTTCACAAATATTTCCTTTTTATATTTGTTTTACAAATATTTCCTTTTTATATTTGTTTTACAAATATTTCCTTTTTATATTTGTTTTTATATTCCAAATAAATATCCCTTATAATATCTTATTTATTTTCCAAATAAATATTCCTTTTATATAATTTGTTGATTTTATAAAATACTTTTATTTCGATATGCAGTTTGAAATCTTCCTTCTATATAAAATCCTTCGATTTTATATAATATTTTATTTCAATATACTTATTGAAATTATACTTTTCATCCCAGGGTTTCTTATGGTATTCAGTATACCAAATATCAGTGATCAATATCATTCTTACACACATAATCAATAACAGATTATATATCACATCATATATCAAAATATATGAAAACAAACAGTATTATAAATATTGAGGAATCCTATTGGATCCCTCCAACCTGTTTCCCTGCATCACAGATGTTAATCAACACCAATAACATGAATATAAAATATTCTGATAAACAGAATCAATATTCGATTAACGATTTATATATATCGTTATCTATTCTTTCAACCAATAATTTAGCAGTTCATTCAACCAGTCAGCACATAGCAATCAACCGATATTTATCAGTTCTAAAAATACGTTATAAAAATATGAACTGATCTGAGTTAGTGAGTTTTACTCACTTTGGACGATCATCGTTAAATAACGATAATTGTCGTAGATTCAGACTAGACAATTTATTTTGCTATAAATTGTAAAGAGCTCCGATTCACACCCAGTCAGTTCCATTGGGTAGCCCTCGTCCATACGATCCTAACGGATCTTGTTTTGTCAGATTCTGATATTGTATTACGAAGTTATGGATTTTACAAGTTATCATACAAATTAAAACAAAATTAAAAAAAATCTAATTTAAAAACTTGGGCCTCACTTATAAAAATATCCGGCTCATCATGTTATAAACCCGCCTCATCAGGCCTTCTTCCCCAATCGAGTGAAAATCCTGCTGCTCCCTTTTCTGGCCGTTTCTGCATCCTCCTAACACCATCGCTCCTCCACCACACCACCATTCCCAAAACAAATAACACCATTACACTGCTCATCTCGTCCTCTTCCTCCCCATCACCTCAAACACGAACTCGAGCTCACAAAGGGGATTGCGACAACCAGTTCCTGAAGAGACGCAACGACAACTTTTGCACCAAGAATCCACAAAAATTCAACGAATTACCCAACACTAGGTTTCGCTGTTACTTTTCCATCGACATTTAAAACCGTCGAACCATATAAAACTTGTGCTAAGTTGAAAAGCGCATCAGCAGGAGTTCGAATATATATGGATTTGGATTTATAGAATTTTTTTTGATTTCTTTTGAATTTTAGAGATCATGAATTTTTTGTGAGGAGAATGATCGTGGCGGCTACTGCGTTTTGACCCAGGAAAAATGAAATTAGGGTTTAGTGAAGTGTTGGGGTTATTTATAGGAGGGATTTGGCTTCTTAAAGAAGCCACATGCCATTTTTAAATAAATATATATATAGTCAACACTACTCGTCTTTGTCTTCTAAAAATCCGGACCCAACGAAACTGGTTTCACCGAATTCCGACTTTGTTTGCTCACAGAACATATTTTTAAAGGTCAAATTATCGATTGGTTTTCACATTAAAATCCCATATGGCCACATACAGACTCCAAAAATCACAAAAATTGAAATCTAGCACTAATTTATTATTCTGGATCCAACAAAATTAGTTTCATCGAAAACGGAGGTCGTTTGCAAAATAGGCTATTTTTAAAGCTCTAAATAACCCATTTAAATATATTAATATATTTAAAAACAATTAAATTAAATAAAAATAATTTAATATTATCGTATATATATCCAAATAAAATATCATGCAGCTCTAAAATAACATATTTGGATGTATATCTCTATATTTAAAATCCAGAGTTAAATCGATATTCAGTTTATATTGAAAATCCATTTAAATATAAATAAATCGTTATAAAATTAGAAAGGAATTCCATAGCGACTTTTCGAAAATTTTATTTGGACATAAATCAAAATCTACACGATGAAATCTCGATTTTTCTCTTCCATTAGAAGAATATACTTCACCAGCTCCGAACGTTTCTTGTTTCACAGAAATCCAATTTAAAACGGATTTTGTATATTTGATTGAAGTTCGAATCGCCAAATTACGAACGGCAGCACCATTTCGAGCTCGATTATAATTATAATATAATTATACGTTCAACAGTCGTTTATATAATATATTCGATAATATAATTCAAGTCTAAAATGGATTATATATTTTAAATTGTCAAATTCACACAATATTGTCAATTCCCTATTTCCGACTATTTCAGAATTAAATATATTGTTCTATTATTTATATTAATTAAATATTCAATATTATTTAATTTAATGACCATTTAATTCCCTGAAGCACTATTTAAATAATTAAATTAATTAATTATAATATCGTAAAAATATGGACATTACAGGGAAGGAGAATGCAGGCTGATGTGGCATGATAGGATCAGTGAGTAGGTTATTTAATTAATTTATTTATTTATATATGTATAAACTTAAAACGCTAACAACTTTTACATAGTAACTCAGATTTGGACGCGGTTGGGTGCGTTGGAATCGTTGCGGAATTGCAGATGATCTGAGACTGGTTTGGCTGCGTTTGGAGACAGTGAAATTTTGGGCTTTAGTTGGACGTTCGATCCACTAAACACCCAAAGGTGAGTGATTTTCTCACACACGATTAACTGAATGATTCCCATATTTATTAAATTAAATTATGAAATAAGTTTGGTTGCATGGTTGTGATTGATTGTGAATAGTTGCTTTAATTTGACATGCAAGTGTGTTAACATGCAAATGAAGTTGATAATTAGTTATTTAAATTTAATTAAATTTCTAGTTGGAATCCCTACCCTTGTGAACTAGTGAAATGATTAAATAGTTACCATTTGAGTAAAATGGTTGTGATCGATGCCTTGGTTGATTTGGTTTCTGAATTGATATTGCCTGAAATGTCCCTTTTTTAGTGTATGGACGTTGTATGTTCATTTTGACGATGAATCCCATTTTCACCCTCGGTGTTACGGGCATCTAATAAACCCGGGATTTTATCGATTTAAAATAAATTAAGAACATAAGTTGAAATGATAAATATCTGTGACCCTGATTTGCATTGAAATGATATATATCCATCCTTGAAATATCGAAGAATTAAAATTAAAATCACTTGGCCATAGGATAGCAAATTATATATGGACATCGGTTGGTTTAATGATTTTTTAATTATTCAAAATTCTATTCGATGGAAATTTTATTTAAAGGAAAGGTATTGATTTTCGATAAGTTTTATTTTCCTTTAAAACCTGAACCTTGAATGACTATGAATTTGGCAAGGGAATTATCCAAAACAAATTTGGAAATTTTAAAAAAAATGGGAATTTTAAGTATGACTTGGGTTTTCAAAATTTATGGTAAGATGTGAAATTTATAATTCTCTATGAACTATGTTTTGGAAATGAATGTTATTTAAGAATATTTGGAATTACTTCGATTTTTGGTATGAATATGGGTTGAATCCTTTAAATCGAACGGTTGGTTAAGGTGATGTTTGAAACAAGATATGAGACCTATGTAAACTCTATTGAAAATGGGTTATAGATTCAAGTATTGGAAATTTGGAAGAAAGAAGCAACTACGGTTTAAATTTATTTTATAAATTTTTTATGTAAAATACAACACTTGCTTACAAATAAGCCATTTCCTTGCTTAAAAGGTTATTTATTAAAAACCTCTTAACCTATAAATTATTTTATTATAAATAAATTTTTCCTTATATTTTATTACTTAAAACTATTTAGAACTTTTAAATTTATGTATATACATAGTGTTTTAAATTATCTTATCTTATTTTAACTATTACATTATATATATATTTTATATAAAGATTTTCTTATAAGCATCTATTTTTTTTCCAAAATTATATTTTATGAATTGTAAATTTCTTCCAAATGGAAAGTGTTTGGATTTAAACCGTTGGTTCAAATGGAGTTGAGATAAAGTATATTCTATTTGAATATGAATCGATTTTTAACCTATTTTAATATGGAAATGTAAGTTATATTCTACATGAATATGAATGGATCTCCTAAAGGATTGGAATGAGTTGTAATGAAATATATATATTCTATTTGAATATGAATGGATTCCGAACATAAATCGATTTTGAAATAATTATGATCTTTGATATGAAGTGTATTCTATTTGAATATAAATCGATTTTGGGATATTATAGGATTATGATCTATGGATATAGAAATAATATTCTAGTTTGGAATATAAATTAGTTTGGAATGATTATGATATGTTGATATGAAAATTATATTATTTTTGAGTATAAATTAGGTTCGAAACAAAACATGATATTTAGGATATAAAGTGAACCTTTTGTGAAATGTAAAAGAACCGACCGATGTGGAAAATGTAAGCGTTGGTTGTTAAAGAGACCGGAGTCGGTAAGTGGCATACTCTCTATCAGTGCCGATACCACTTTAACAACTGTGCACGTGATGAAGTATCCGGTGCGAAGCATGATGACTTGGAGGCGTTGACTGGACTGAGAAGGCAAATGATGACAAAATGGCCTTGACCTTCGGGTCATAATTGAAATGACTAAAATAGGATCTATACCGTGACTAATTGAGGTAGCACCTCTGATCGGACACACTTCTCCGATACTATTTCTATGACATGATGATGATTTGGGCCCTTTTGACTTGGGAGTGTGTTCCGAGGTGGGCGGTAGTGGCTGCTATGCGTTACCACTGGTCCGGGAGTGCAATTGGTAGAATCCTACCCTGGGTATTGCCTCGAGTGCCTTGTCATATTTATCCTTATCGAGCCCCATACGATTTTGAATTGTATCGTACCCGTGGAGTGCCCTCTGATGCCATCGGTTATGGTGGGTTTACGGTACTGTATAGACTACGGTATTATAAACGGTGTAAGGGTAAAAATGTAATCCCGCTTACGCTATTTTCATTATTTATACTTTACTGAATAGGCACTATCATAATAGCGTATTATACTATGTATGTATTAGTTTAACGGATCCTTGAGAGAAGGAAAAATCCCGTAACATCTCTTGAGTTACTGCACCCATGACACTTATGTTATTTCGTATTTTGATTTGACTAATATGAGAATGATTTAGTGCTGATCCGAGTGTTTGTTGTGTTTTCTTTTTATGCAATACGCTCAGGTCAGCAGAAGTTTGTAGTTAGCGAAGATTACTTTGCCTTGAAGAGCGAAGACGAAAATTTGGTACATATATCTATTGTATACGTATTTTTCCGCTGCATTACTGTATATGCTTGCACTAGTGTAACTCTGATGATTGCAAGAAGTGCAAACCAAATGTATATGTTTTTAAATGCTTTTGACCCATTATTTGTTTTTTATATGTTGTCCATCCGCGATGAGGTTCTGTAATTCTTTTTTCTCTTCTTTCTTCTTTTTCAACTTTTCCTAATAACTACCTGTATTTGATTCATTTGGGTCGACATGTGTGGATTATTGTCGATTTAAACAGTCAAAAATCTAGGTCTTTACAGGTTTCTTGCACCAAACATTTTAGCAAATATATGTGTAACGACCCAGGGATTTTCGGCCCCGAAAATCGACATAAATATCCTTTACCGTACTCATGCCGATCCTCCAAGCTCCGAAAACGCTGGAACGTTTAGAAAGAAATTAGAGGGTGAGATAAGAAAGAAAGAAATATTAGAATAGAAGAGGAAGAACCAACGCTGAGTCTCACATCGCAGCGGGACAAATATAATACAGAAATACATCTTTACTGGAAATTTCAAAATACTTACAATAGCAGAGTACATCAACTTTTCTGGACAGTTATAATAATCTGTCCTCATATATATATCACACAGCGGAATATCTTTCGTCTGAACATCTTCAGCTCGTCTCTGGACCTTGCAGTACCTGATAACCTGGACCTGTACACTCCGGGCTAACCCGAGCATTTACAAAACACCGGGTCAGTCTGGTGAACCAGAGTGAGATAAACTCGCACAGTAATAAGGTAAATCATCCAATCATGATTTTTAAGTCAAAAATCTTTTCCAAAAGAAAAAGGTAATCGTAAGACCGAATCCACACATAAACACGGACGATTTTTACCTTACGATAACCCAAACAGTTTGAAACCAATATCTTTTCGGATATTATAATAATGTCTAGATACAAATAATTAACAAATTTAGAGGAACGCTTGCATCTCACGCTCCCCGTATATAGTATACAATCGAAAACCGCGGGCGCTTATTGGATATTGAATTTCCAACTTGACAAGGTATGGGACCACCTTCCGCACGTGTATCTCTAGAGGCGAATACACAGGGTTCAACAAGAACGTCTTGCAACCCGGCCGTGACATGACCGACCACTCATTTCGCTTGAGCGTATCCAATGTATATCACCAACGGTTGGACTCAAACCACCGTTCCCGAATGGGCAGAATCGATAGAATAAGAAACAAAAGGAATTTCTCTAGATAGGTGATTATACACCCTACTGGGAGCGACCCACATGGCCATGCTGCCTGCCCGATTTTTGTCATTTCCCGGCTGTGAGGCTTGAGGTCATAATCCTTTGCACACCTGGCCACCATTCACTTTGAATGCCACATCGTCAGATCCGCCAGGTATCACTGAATACTGATTCCCACAAAAATACTCTGAGCGTTAAGCCAAAGAAGGTGTACAGCCTTCTCCGCCACCAACAGAAATACGTTTGTAGAAAATCGATATACGTAATCCCTTTGGAAATACTCTGTCAGACACTCGTCCATACAAGTCACCCAGGAACAGGATGAACCGAAGGTACTCTCCTACTGCATCCAATATAGGAATCACCCCATGGATCAGTAGCGATCGTCCTCGCACTCCACAGTTTCAACCACGACAGAACCCCAGTATATCTCCGGGTCGAATCAGAGATTGTAAGTGGTTCTTCCGCTTTATGAAGATCTATGGTCTTCACATGCTCCATCTCGATCGTCACTTGATCTTTTCTTTATATTCGTATTTGTTGGTCGGAATGGTTTCGAATATACATTCGATCCCGGTCTTTCCAACCAACAATCGTAAGGGTCAGACTTGATAGTCGGTTATTTAACTATCAAGTAAACATCCATGAAATCAAAAATAAATTCACAGGCCTAGTACTCAACATCACTTGGCTTTTAAAATTCATCGCCCAATTTCCTTTAATTCCATTACTAGGGAAAATATCATCTCGTATCATTTCCTTTACTTTGGAAATTTTATCACACACTCTCGCCATTACCCACTAGTATCATCTTTGGGTCGTCCCGAAGTCGTTCAAGTTGGGGTATTTTAATTACCTCTCAGACCTTGACCAACACCGTTCTTACCTTCAGATAAATACGAGTCATAATTCAAAACCCTATATTCTTATTTCAATCCTTATTTCAAACCTCGTTTACTAAGCTCTAAGTAAATCCCTTTTTCCCAATTACCTTTTTCTTTCGGGAAAACTCCTTTTAAATCCATTGATTCATCTTAATACCATTATTAAGTATTTTCAATTTAAAACACGACGTTTAAACTCATATTCATTTATAACCCTTGTTATAAATTCCAGGTTATATATATATATACCCCTTTGCATCTTCATCTCCTTTACTTAATTCAAACCTTAAGTTAAAAACCTTTCACTTATGCTAGGTATCCACTTAAACCTCTTTATTTCCTTATTATAAGACTCGAGCTCAAAACAAAACTCATCCCTTAGCCCTTTTTCCAACCCTCGACCCTTTCATTCCAAACTCGCTTACTTAAATATATCTCCTTTGATTAAATGATTTTTTTATAACAACTTCACACTAATCATTTCAAAACAATTAACTTCTTCATTCCTAGAATAAATAATAATGTCCTCCTTTTTAAAATCTTACTAAGCTTAATTAATTAAGTAAATTCACTTATTTAAAATCTAGTTTAGTCCAAATGGTCGACACACCAAACATGGTTATTCTTTTAACCGATTCTATTTAATTCCTTATTTAAAATATAATAATTTTAAATAACCTTATTTAATCTCTCACAATAAATCAAATATTTGACCACTCGGTTAATCCCTGCTTTTTGTTTAAAATTCTCATCGACATAAGAATCCCTCAAACAAATTTCATAATCTCTTATAAACTTTGAATAATAAATATTTATTCTCCTTTAAATAAATTTTTCCAAGGTAATAACTTTCACAATCTATTCCGTTATAAAATATGTTTATAACTTAACTACTATCGATAAACCATATTTTATGAATCAACCAATTTATAGCCCAAGCGATGCCTAATCTCTCAACACATGACATCCATTGGTTATTACCAGAGAAATGGTTGAAATAAGGTTCAAAAATATTTATCAACCATTTGATTGATAAATTCTCTAACAATCACTAATCAGCCAACAACTAATTCAAACAGTCCAAACCATTCAAACAATTTTGAACACGTCTCATAAACGTGACCAGTCAAAAGAATTATTTGGTGTGGGTCAACCCCAACAGTGGTATTTCTGAAATTAAGCGACCGTTTAATTTCGTTCATTGAATCATCAGTATAGATATAACCAGCAATCAATCAACCAACAGTCAGAACACGTAAAATAAAAGCACCTAAATTTATATAAAATATAAACGGGAAAGGCTGAGTGAGTTTAACTCACATGGATTTGATTTGTCGATCAACAGTCTGGTTTTAGTCGAATTAAACTAATGTTTAATTCGAATAGAAATTCCAGTCACTTCAGATCCTGATTGGCTCCGCTCCATCTCGAAGTACTCTTCTCCACGGTCCCAACGCAACTGACCGTCTGTAAATCCGACAACGTACGAGAGAGAAATTGTCAAAACAAGTTTTAAATCAAATTAAATTAAACATTGATTTCCCTTTTCAAAAAAAAACATGGGCTTACCTTGCAATAACCGGCCCAACAACCGAACCCGACCCGTTATCACCTTAAAACCCCTATACCCGTATCCTTTTCTTCATTTTTCAATCGGCCGCCTCTAAACAAAAGGGAAAACCCTAATTCCCTTTTCAAATCATCCGCTCACAAACGAAAAAAAATGGCATCGCCATCCCTTCTTCCGGCCTTCGATCCACCACTACGGCCTCGCGCTCCACCCCTGTACCCCCACCGCAGACAACTACGAGCCACCTTCATCCTACGGCTTCATTTCAAACGGGTTTCGACAAAGAAGTTTCAAGAACCCAAAAGCTAAGTCTTTTATTACCCAATTTTAAATGCTGAATTATTTTTGATTTGATTAATTTCTGGTTCGAATTGTTCTTGAGAATTTGTTGAATGAATACGAGCATATATATATGGTTGCGGTTTGGTTTAGATGAGTACACGTCTATCACCAGTCTCGAATTGTTGTTTCAATCCTTTTCCTAAATAGGCTCGGCTATACTTAGGCCATTGGGGTTTCTAGTACTGTTTTGATGACAGTTCGATGGTGTATGAAATCTGTTCGAATGGATACTGATTTAATTGATCACCTGACAGTAAACTATACAGTGTTTGTGGTAGATTTTAGGGTACGGTTCTGGTAGATATTCGATTTTGAAAATATATTTTGCTGTACAGATTTGAGTATGTGCATATATATATCGCTTGATTTTTCTTAGCTGTGCCTAGCCTATGCTGCTTCCATGTTGTCCATTGATGTATGACTATACATACAATTTAGCTATGCATTGTCTTGTTTCTAAGCTGTCGAGATTTGATAATATATATACTCTTATATTTGATTTCCTTTTTATCTATGCACATGGGAGATCGGCCTTACTGTTTAGCTTATCTATTCTGTTGTGTCTTGTTATTTCAGATCAGAGATTTTTAAACTGAACATATATTTTATGGTACCGTTTTGCATATGTATTCACTGTATATGCTAGCTGTAAAATCTGTATACATTGAATTTGATTTATATAAAATATATATACATATAGTCAGTATCCTTCTAGCTATACTCTTAGCTGTTCTTCTACAATATTAGCTCCACTGTTCAGATTTTAATGTATGAGAGATTTCTTTGACTGTTATGAATTGTCTTGTCTTGTTGTACATACATTTTTTTTCTTTTTTTTTCCTTTCTTTTCTTATGTATAGTCTTGTCTATAATCTTTCCCCTTTTTAATGGGTTTCTCTCCTTTCTTCTTCGCAGATCAAAGTTGATGGGAAGGATTCGAATGCACTTATCTTGGGAAGGAATGAGCATGCAAAGATTATTTTATATGAATTGTTCTGTCAAATTTTGCTTTGCACTATACATTGTAAAGTTAGTATATAAAAAAAAAATATGTATATACCGTTTGTTCCTGTACTCCAGGATTTGGTGGTGTACGTAAAGAGATATGATCTTCTTCTAGCTGTCATGATCATGTTTTAACTTGCTTTAGTTATTAATGTATACATTCAGTTCCTTTCATGTTTATGTTGCGGAATATAAAATATTATTGCTTTAGCTATTGATATATAATCACATATATAGTTTACGTTCAGCTATTGATGTAGACGTTCAGTTTGTTTAAGTTACTTTCACGTTTATGTACAAGAATTTCTAACAAGGCAAATATATAGAAGTATTGTATATAAACAAAATATTCTTTTTGTATTCTTTATACATCTAAAAAAATGTCTTCATATTATTCATTAAATTCAAAAAGATAAATCTAACTGAAATAAATAAATAGATGTCATTCTATCTACTGAAACAACAACTTCCAAGTTCATTTAGTGGAGTATTCAAAACTCAACTTTTATAAATTCTGGTTTTAAATATTCTATTTACATAAAACTGTTCAATATCGTTATAATTAATATAATATATATTCGAACTCTATTTAAATAAATTTGATTAAAAATCCATTACATTTCAAATATAATATAGAAACTGACTTAAATATTCGAATTTAAATGGCCGAAAAATCCGGGACGTTACATTCTTCCCCCCTTAGAATAATTTCGTCCTCGAAATTGTAAAGTAAGGAGAATATTCCGAATCGAATTATTTTAAGAATCATTACTGTTGAATTAAATTCAAAAATGAATTCGAACTATAAAATTTTCGAGAATTTCGCCATCACCTCTGCTGCATGGCTCGATCGATACGGCTACAACGGCTATTCTGGGTCTCAACTTCTTCGAAAAGAAAATTTAATTTCCAAATGGCAATCCACTTTATTTGAATCCCAATTTATTTATCCTTTAAATTTTTAAACCCCAATTCATTCATGCTCGCTCACTTTGAATTCATTCTTAAATGGGTTTTTCTTAACCAGGCTCAGTTTTACTCTCATATTCGATTCAGTTGACGAATTGATTTTCTAATCAATTCAATTTTATTTCAAAATTCAAATTTGATTTCAAACCAAATCAACCAGAACAAACAACTAAACACCCATTATTACTATAATGTAGAAAATAAATTCCTTTTTCTATCTAAAATATACGTTGGGTAAAATTATTTCATCTACCCACTTTATAAAATAATATCGTGTCAATTCACTAGTTCAACGCTTCTCAACACTTGAACTAGTCAAATAACACAATACAAAACATTTGTATATAAAATTTTACAAATACGCTCTCATATATATATATACACTCAACTCAATCTAGTGTGTTACTAACCCCATCTCTATTGAGTTACGCCACAGAGCCAAGGTTACTACTCAACCAATAGCTCTGATACCACTGTAACGACCCAGGGATTTTCGGCACCGAAAATCGACATAAATATCCTTTACCGTACTCATGCCGATCCTCCAAGCTCCGAAAACGCTGGAACGTTTAGAAAGAAATTAGAGGGTGAGATAAGAAAGAAAGAAATATTATAATAGAAGAGGAAGAACCAACGTTGAGTCTCACATCGCAGCGGGACAAATATAATACAGAAATACATCTTTACTGGAAATTTCAAAATACTTACAATATCAGAGTACATCAACTTTTCTGGACAGTTATAATAATCTGTCCTCATATATATATCACACAGCGGAATATCTTTCGTCTGAACATCTTCAGATCGTCTCTGGACCTTGCAGTACCTGATAACCTGGACCTGTACACTCCGGGCTAACCCGAGCATTTACAAAACACCGGGTCAGTCTGGTGAACCAGAGTGAGATAAACTCGCACAGTAATAAGGTAAATCATCCAATCATGATTTTTAAGTCAAAAATCTTTTCCAAAAGAAAAAGGTAATCGTAAGACCGAATCCACACATAAACACGGACGATTTTTACCTTACGATAACCCAAACAGTTTGAAACCAATATCTTTTCGGATATTATAATAATGTCTAGATACAAATAATTAACAAATTTAGAGGAACGCTTGCATCTCACGCTCCCCGTATATAGTATACAATCGAAAACCGCGGGCGCTTATTGGATATTGGATTTCCAACTTGACAAGGTATGGGACCACCTTCCTCACGTGTATCTCTAGAGGCGAATACACAGGGTTCAACAAGAACGTCTTGCAACCCGGCCGTGACATGACCGACCACTCATTTCGCTTGAGCGTATCCAATGTATATCACCAACGGTTGGACTCAAACCACCGTTCCCGAATGGGCAGAATCGATAGAATAAGAAACAAAAGGAATTTCTCTAGATAGGTGATTATACACCCTAATGGGAGCGACCCACATGGCCATGCTGCCTGCCCGATTTTTGTCATTTCCCGGCTGTGAGGCTTGAGGTCATAATCCTTTGCACACCTGGCCACCATTCACTTTGAATGCCACATCGTCAGATCCGCCAGGTATCACTGAATACTGATTCCCACAAAAATACTCTGAGCGTTAAGCCAAAGAAGGTGTACAGCCTTCTCCGCCACCAACAGAAATACGTTTGTAGAAAATCGATATACGTAATCCCTTTGGAAATACTCTGTCAGACACTCGTCCATACAAGTCACCCAGGAACAGGATGAACCGAAGGTACTCTCCTACTGCATCCAATATAGGAATCACCCCATGGATCAGTAGCGATCGTCCTCGCACTCCACAGTTTCAACCACGACAGAACCCCAGTATATCTCCGGGTCGAATCAGAGATTGTAAGTGGTTCTTCCGCTTTATGAAGATCTATGGTCTTCACATGCTCCATCTCGATCGTCACTTGATCTTTTCTTTATATTCGTATTTGTTGGTCGGAATGGTTTCGAATATACATTCGATCCCGGTCTTTCCAACCAACAATCGTAAGGGTCGGACTTGATAGTCGGTTATTTAACTATCAAGTAAACATCCATGAAATCAAAAATAAATTCACCGGCCTAGTACTCAACATCACTTGGCTTTTAAAATTCATCACCCAATTTCCTTTAATTCCATTACTAGGGAAAATATCATCTCGTATCATTTCCTTTACTTTGGAAATTTTATCACACACTCTCGCCATTACCCACTAGTATCATCTTTGGGTCGTCCCGAAGTCGTTCAAGTTGGGGTATTTTAATTACCTCTCAGACCTTGACCAACACCGTTCTTACCTTCAGATAAATACGAGTCATAATTCAAAACCCTATATTCTTATTTCAATCCTTATTTCAAACCTCGTTTACTAAGCTCTAAGTAAATCCCTTTTTCCCAATTACCTTTTTCTTTCGGGAAAACTCCTTTTAAATCCATTGATTCATCTTAATACCATTATTAAGTATTTTCAATTTAAAACACGACGTTTAAACTCATATTCATTTATAACCCTTGTTATAAATTCCAGGTTATATATATATACCCCTTTGCATCTTCATCTCCTTTACTTAATTCAAACCTTAAGTTAAAAACCTTTCACTTATGCTAGGTATCCACTTAAACCTCTTTATTTCCTTATTATAAGACTCGAGCTCAAAACAAAACTCATCCCTTAGCCCTTTTTCCAACCCTCGACCCTTTCATTCCAAACTCGCTTACTTAAATATATCTCCTTTGATTAAATGATTTTTTTATAACAACTTCACACTAATCATTTCAAAACAATTAACTTCTTCATTCCTAGAATAAATAATAATGTCCTCCTTTTTAAAATCTTACTAAGCTTAATTAATTAAGTAAATTCACTTATTTAAAATCTAGTTTAGTCCAAATGGTCGACACACCAAACATGGTTATTCTTTTAACCGATTCTATTTAATTCCTTATTTAAAATATAATTATTTTAAATAACCTTATTTGATCTCTCACAATAAATCAAATATTTGACTGCTCGGTTAATCCCTGCTTTTTGTTTAAAATTCTTATCGACATAAGAATCCCTCAAACAAATTTCATAATCTCTTATAAACTTTGAATAATAAATATTTATTCTCCTTTAAATAAATTTTTCCAAGGTAATAACTTTCACAATCTATTCCGTTATAAAATATGTTTATAACTTAACTACTATCGATAAACCATATTTTATGAATCAACCAATTTATAGCCCAAGCGATGCCTAATCTCTCAACACATGACATCCATTGGTTATTACCAAAGAAATGGTTGAAATAAGGTTCAAAAATATTTATCAACCATTTGATTGATAAATTCTCTAACAATCACTAATCAGCCAACAACTAGTTCAAACAGTCCAAACCATTCAAACAATTTTGAACACGTCTCATAAACGTGACCATTCAAAAGAATTATTTGGTGTGGGTCAACCCCAACAGTGGTATTTCTGAAATTAAGCGACCGTTTAATTTCGTTCATTGAATCATTAGTATAGATATAACCAGCAATCAATCAACCAACAGTCAGAACACGTAAAATAAAAGCACCCAAATTTATATAAAATATAAACGGGAAAGGCTAAGTGAGTTTAACTCACATGGATTTGATTTGTCGATCAACAGTCTGGTTTTAGTCGAATTAAACTAATGTTTAATTCGAATAGAAATTCCAGTCACTTCAGATCCTGATTGGCTCCGCTCCATCTCGAAGTACTCTTCTCCACGGTCCCAACGCAACTGACCGTCTGTAAATCCGACAACGTACGAGAGAGAAATTGTCAAAACAAGTTTTAAATCAAATTAAATTAAACATTGATTTCCCTTTTCAAAAAAAAACATGGGCTTACCTTGCAATAACCGGCCCAACAACCGAACCCGACCCGTTATCACCTTAAAACCCCTATACCCGTATCCTTTTCTTCATTTTTCAATCGGCCGCCTCTAAACAAAAGGGAAAACCCTAATTCCCTTTTCAAATCATCCGCTCACAAACGGAAAAAAATGGCTTCGCCATCCCTTCTTCCGGCCTTCGATCCACCACTACGGCCTCGCGCTCCACCCCTGTTCCCCCACCGCAGACAACTACGAGCCACCTTCATCCTACGGCTTCAATTCGAACGGGTTTCGACAAAGAAGTTTCAAGAACCCAAAAGCTAAGTCTTTTATTACCCAATTTTAATTGCTGAATTATTTTTGATTTGATTAATTTCTGGTTCGAATTGTTCTTGAGAATTTGTTGAATGAATACGAGCATATATATATGGTTGCGGTTTGGTTTAGATGAGTACACGTCTATCACTAGTCTCGAATTGTTGTTTCAATCCTTTTCCTAAATAGGCTCGGCTATACTTAGGCCATTGGGGTTTCTAGTACTGTTTTGATGACAGTTCGATGGTGTATGAAATCTGTTCGAATGGATACTGATTTAATTGATCACCTGACAGTAAACTATACAGTGTTTGTGGTAGATTTGAGGGTACGGTTCTGGTAGATATTCGATTTTGAAAATATATTTTGCTGTACAGATTTGAGGATGTGCATATATATATCGCTTGATTTTTCTTAGCTGTGCCTAGCCTATGCTGCTTCCATGTTGTCCATTGATGTATGACTATACATACAATTTAGATATGCATTGTCTTGTTTCTAAGCTGTCGAGATTTGATAATATATATACTCTTATATTTGATTTCCTTTTTATCTATGCACATGGGAGATCGGCCTTACTGTTTAGCTTAGCTATTCTGTTGTGTCTTGTTATTTCAGATCAGAGATTTTTAAACTGAACATATATTTTATGGTACCGTTTTGCATATGTATTCACTGTATATGCTAGCTGTAAAATCTGTATACATTGAATTTGATTTATATAAAATATATATACATATAGTCAGTATCCTTCTAGCTATACTCTTAGCTGTTCTTCTACAATATTAGCTCCACTGTTCAGATTTTAATGTATGAGAGATTTCTTTGACTGTTATGAATTGTCTTGTCTTGTTGTATATACATTTTTTTTCTTTTTTTTTCCTTTCTTTTCTTATGTATAGTCTTGTCTATAATCTTTCCCCTTTTTAATGGGTTTCTCTCCTTTCTTCTTCGCAGATCAAAGTTGATGGGAAGGATTCGAATGCACTTATCTTGGGAAGGAATGAGCATGCAAAGATTATTTTATATGAATTGTTCTGTCAAATTTTGCTTTGCACTGTACATTGTAAAGTTAGTATATAAAAAAAAATATGTATATACTGTTTGTTCCTGTACTCCAGGATTTGGTGGTGTACGTAAATAGATATGATCTTCTTCTAACTGTCATGATCATGTTTTAACTTGCTTTAGTTATTAATGTATACATTCAGTTCCTTTCATGTTTATGTTGCGGAATATAAAATATTATTGCTTTAGCTATTGATATATAATCACATATATAGTTTACGTTCAGCTATTGATGTAGACGTTCAGTTTGTTTAAGTTACTTTCACGTTTATGTACAAGAATTTCTAACAAGGAAAATATATAGAAGTATTGTATATAAACAAAATATTCTTTTTGTATTCTTTATACATCTAAAAAAATGTCTACATATTATTCATTAAATTCAAAAAGATAAATCTAACTGAAATAAATAAATAAATAGATGTCATTGTATCTACTGAAACAACAACTTCCAAGTTCATTTAGTGGAGTATTCAAAACTCAACTTTTATAAATTCTGGTTTTAAATATTCTATTTACATAAAACTGTTCAATATCGTTATAATTAATATAATATATATTCGAACTCTATTTAAATAAATTTGATTAAAAATCCATTACATTTCAAATATAATATAGAAACTGATTTAAATATTCGAATTTAAATGGCCGAAAAATCCGGGACGTTACAATATGCATAAAAATTTATTTACTTAGTGGTAATGTGAAACGACCCGAACTTCCCCGGTCTCCGAAGAGAAGAGAAAGAACGAATTGTTTTGAGAACACGACAAAATAGAACGCAGACGGAAGAACATTTCATTGTATATTACAACAATGCATCAGAATACAAGAATATACAGAGTATAAATGAATATTACACAGAAATAAATATCAGAGATTTAAATTACATTTAAATACATAGCAGCGAAAAATAATACAACACACAGCTAGAAGAGATATACGGATACAAAGCTTTCCGGATATAGTTCCAGCTGTAGACCAGGATCCTGTGAATATAAATCTGCAAAACCAAAACTACTAGCTGCCCGTGTCAAAATAGGGGCACCCAGAGTTTAGGTCAAAACAATAAACTCCAGGTCAGTCATGGGACTGGTGTGAGAACTAAAACAGTTATTAATCTTTATTTGAAAGTTAGGTAAATCAAGGGACCACGCCGTATAACACGGAACGGGTTTCCTCCCAAGAATACCAGTGCATAAAACAAACAGCGCAATGCTAAATAAAGAAAAATGAAGCTATTATAAGACCCAGGTCCCATCACACAATGCAACGCAAGCCGGAGGATAGAGTTTTTACCTTATAATAGCCAAGAATGCTTGATACGTTGAAAACAAATCATTTGATACTATTATAAGTGCATAGTGTATAAAACAACTTCAAATCATAAGTATCAATCATAGGCGGCATAAGCGCCCCATAACAATATGCCGCCATATATAGGTTATACAATCAAAATCGCAAAGTCACGTATTTGGAAATTGGATTTCCATCTATGAACCGAGGCCATGGATCGTCCTCAACCGATTCGAGACTCTCTGGCCCGAGCCTCAGGACCCAGACTCAGGTGGGCCCTTGGAGCGACAGGGCCGGTCCACCGATGTGGATTAAAATGCCTGAACACTGCGTTTCCCCGCCCTTTGGGGCGTAAATGAGCCAACGAATGGCTCCATCGGACCCGGATCGTCCGATCTAACCGAGGCGCCTCGCAATAGCAACAACCACACAGGTGAAAAGTATATAAATGTCAGGGCTGGAAGGTCACTGACACCACCCTAGCTAGAAAGAAACGCATGCCCTCCCTGAGGTCCTCTCCCGTTTTTGGTTCACAACCGGGGTGCGAAACTCGCGAAGTAAACGTTACACAAAGCTACGCCACAAAGGCCGTGCTTTGATCATCACCACAAGACTTTGCTTTTCAACAGAAGCCTCGATCAATTGCCACTTAGGCATGCCACACAGGCAATTCACTCCATGCGTTTGATATCCATCAATATATAACCCCTGAGTTCGTACGTCCCAGAGAAGGGTGTTAAGCAAGAGAATAAATTCTCCACCGCCAAACAGATATATATTTAATAGAGATCAATCACATGGACTAAAATCCAATGTCAGACACACAGTCCATTTACAAGTCCGTTCTAGGTCTGAACGAAACCGGAGGCACATAGTACCCCGCATATCCATCGATCTCCAAGTACGTCTGGACGATCACCAACTGTTTCCATCTTCTTGGGTGTACAGCCCAATCAAGATCATTAGTAATCACCCAAACGACGTGAAGACCTCCGGTCTTCGAGCATCGTCTTCATCTTCGACTTATCGTCGTATCAGTTATTCAGAATGGGATAAACCCAGTCTTCCCGAATAACTCGCGTATATTTTAAATAAGTGTTACACAAACACAACATACGCCTCATTCCAATTCATCAGTCACTAACCGTAAATTAACCAGAGAATAATTCCCCAAATATTAACCCCGAAGGCCGAAACCAACATCAGATCAATATCTAGAAAACCATTCTGCTTAGCCAACCTACAGTTAGTTTCTAAATTTCACATTCTTAGGGAAAGGTTCCCATTAATTTTATCAAAGATAAATTCTTTAAATTTATTCTTTAATCCACTTTTGAATATCAATTCAAACTAGTCGAGATTAACGAACCTTACCGAAGTAATCATTTGTTTCAATTTCCCAATCCCAACCTATTCATCCCATGAAGTAAAACTGGTAATACTTCATATCTAACACCACGGTGTTATCGGTAAATTCAATTACCATTTCACGTTCAAATCTAATTAAAGATTTAACTATCGCCTGGAGCAAAACTGGTGATACTCCATTCTCGATCATTTCAATCTAATTAAAGATTCATTAAAACTCCACTTAGTTTTAATCGTTAACTGGGTCAAAGAATCCGTGTCATTTAAAACACAGTTCACGATAAAACCAAAGTCACGTTCCATTAATTATCGGGTTAAAGAACGAGTGTTATTTAAAACACTGTCCACGATAAACCCAAAAATCAATATCAATTCAATTTTAATTGAATATGATTTAATTGGTACATTTCATTAAATCCAAATAAAAAGATTTAATCTTTTCTCAACTGGGTTCAAGAACAGTGTTAGTAAAGACACCATTCACGACAAACCCAAATCACATTTGATATTAAATACAAGGCTTTGAAAAGAAGATATATCGGCTTATATTCAATATCAAATTCTACGACTAACAAACGTCATATTGGAAATAACAATACAAATATATCTTTCAAATTTCCATAACAATATCTGTATAATCACGAAATCCAACATCGAAATATTCCGAAGACAATTTCGATTCAAATCCATTCAAATTCAATTGTTGGTAATTCTGGTTACTTTAAAAACCCTTTTTAAATTCAATTTATTTATTTAAAAATAAATAGAATTATAATTCTAATTCAAAACTAGTTCATTTCGATAAAAATCTATTTTTATCTTTTCAAATATGGAGTTTTTCATCCCAATTCTTTCTAAATCATTTCTTATGATTTTACACAAATTATTAATATTTTTAATAATTTTAGCAAGGCCCGTACAGTCGATTTCCATCAACGGCTATCGAACTGCACTTACAGCGACCTTTTTCAAATTTGATTTGGACATAATTCCAAATCAAACCGTTAGATTTCTAATTTCTAATATTCTTTAGAAAGCTCTTTTCGATACGAACCCAACGGTTCTGGTTTTAGGAGAATCCGACGGTCGGATCTCCCGCAATATCCGTTCGAAGTCAATGGTCGAAATTCTCGAACTGCCGCAGCGCGGCGCGTTCTATACAGGCCATTCTATTATATATATAATATATACTTCGTCGATTTCAATTCAAAACGTGCTTTATAAATCGTTTTAAATTCGTTTTCAAAACGGTTTCAACTTCATATTCAATTTCAAATCAAAATAGAATGTTCCAATATAAATTCGTTTTAAATTCATTTCTAATTGATTTCAATTCAAATTGATTTCTAATTCAATTTTAGTTCGTTTTCAATTCAATTCAATTCAATTTCAATTCGAATTCATTTCTATTCAATTTCAATTCGAATTCATTTCTATTCAATTTCTATTCGAATTCATTTCAAAACGATTTCAATTCTATTTCAATTCGATTCGAATTTCAAACCCTTTCAGTTTATTTCGAATTTCAAATCAATTCAATTAAATTCGAATTTCAATTCACTTTAATATTCACTTCAATTTGAATAAAATCGATATAAACATTGTTCACATCAAAATGGCGTCAATCTAATCAACACGGCTTCATATATTGATATCTTCAAATATTCCATTTCGAATATTTCTATTTCAAATATTCTATTTCAAATATTTCTATTTTAACTATTTCTATTCCAAATATTTCTATTTCAAATATTTCTATTTCAAAACTGGAATGAGGCCCAATCAATTACCATATAATGTTAATTATATGGATTTTCTACAACACATGTATATATCAACAACGATGAATAATCAACCATCATCCAAAGTGCATTCTACACTGTATAAGCATCAAATATAAATATTCAACGCTTATAACAGCCTGTCAATCAATCGATCGACATACAACTAAACAATCGGGATTAGTGTACGTCAAATATCATCCCAATACCCGTGTGGGGTTTCAAGCAATCAGACACAGATTTTTATTTGTGCAGTTGGGCGATGTGTAAAATTTATCGTCCCAATCAATGTCCTTCAAATAGGTGTACATAAACAAACCATCCGGTTTGTAAATGAATATTTATTTATTCACATTCACGTTAAAAATTATATTTTTAACGATCAAACTATTTTATTCAACCTATGAATATTCTATTTGGTTCATTTATTAAATAAAATGTTATCTTTATGGGACAAGGCCTAGCCTTATCCCCGGTCTAGTGAAGGCCCACGCCATTCACACATCAATCAAATCAATTTCATTTCACCAAACAGTTTAATTCAAACCAAATAATCTAACTAACTACACAACCAAACAATTAAACAAACAAGCCATCCATGGTCTGTGGATGACGGGTGTCGGGTGCTACTAAACACCGTCTGCATCCTAGTATATATATAACTAGAAAGTTTAAATTGAAAGGCGAGAAGTTCTCACCGATAGCTATCCTAACTCCACGGCACTTCTAATGCAGGAAATCTTCACTGTTCTCGTCTCTTATCACTTTCTTCGCCCGTAGCCACTACATATATAAAAATCGAATTTTTACTTCGCTATTCAATATATAAAAATCGAATTTTTACTTCGCTATTCAATATATAAAAATCGAATTTTTACTACGCTATTCAATATATAAAAATCGAATTTTTACTACGCTATTCAATATATAAAAATCGAATTCTTACTTTGCTATTCAATATATAAAAATCGAATTTTTACTTTGCTAACAATATAATCTCTTCGTTATTAAAAATATAAACTTTCATGTTATAAAAATATAACTCTTCATCGTATAAAAATATCGCCTTTTCAGTATGAAAAATTCGACCTTTCTATTATTAAAAATTCTAACTTTTCCTTTATAAAAATTCTAACCTTTCCTTTATAAAAATTCTAACCTTAACTAATTTAAAAATCCTAATTTAACTAATTTAAAAATCCTAACTTTCTAATCAGAACATATACAAAAACCGATTTTCTCTGTTTGCTAATCATATATAAAAGAAATAAATAAATCAAATTAAAACAAATAAAAACTTACTGTTTTTTTTTCAGCAAAGAAAAAGGGGGAAAAGGATCTGCCGCGACTGGAGGGGGAGGAGGACTTGCGGCAGAAGGAGGGGAGGGGGTCGCGGCACCTGGGGAGGGCGAGGCGGACATGGCGGCGATCGGCAGGTTAGGGGGGCCACGGTCGGGGTCCTCGCGTCGGTCTAGGGTTATAGATAGAGGGAGAATGAGAATCGAGAGAGGAGGAAGAGAGGGGGGAGGGATCGACGTTGGCTGGAGGTGCGGCGGAGGAGGGCGTGGGCGACGATGGTGGCGGGCGCGACAAGGGTTTCCCCCTTTTCTGCGGGTTTTTTTTTCTTTTGAAATGAATTTCAACGGGGAGGGGGGGCCTGAGAGATAAGGGAGAGGAAAGGTTTTTTATTTATTTATTATTTAATTATCTCCCAAAAAGCAACTTTTATTTTCGACCTCTAAACGAGGCCCACCGCCTGTCGTCCATAGCGTATTACCCTCATTCCGAACACAATGGGATATGTATCGCAAGCTGATTCGATCGTTACAATCAGTTTCCATTGAAATCAACATATAACTCTATATGGTGAATTTGAACGCGCATTTCAATTTACTGGGGTCACATACTAACTCGAAAAATCCCCGAAAAATATTTTCTAGCTTCGTATTGACGATACGGTCCTAACAAAACTAGTTTCGTCGAATTCTGAGACCGTTGGAAAAATGGCCATTTTCCAGTCGATTAAAATCAACTGAAACTGGTCAAACGCGTTTTCCTTTGCCACGCTCACATATTGATTCAAAAAATTATGAAATTTGAAATCTAGCAATAATTTGACATCACGGACCCGACAAAAGTGGTTTCGTCGAAATCCGAGGTCATTTGCAAAATTTCCATTTTTAAGGGCCTGAATTCCATAGCGACTATTCAGAAATTTCAACTGGACATATCTTTAGATTCCCGCTTTGAAATTTTGATTTGTCGGATTCGTTGGAAAGATATTATCAATTAGATCCAATTATTTTTGGTTTCACTAAAATCAGGATTGTTTTGCACCTGGTACATTCAATTGAAGTTTGAAATCGAATTATCGAACTACCGCGCCATTTTCAATTCCTTTTATAATTATATATAATTATTTATATTCTAACGATGACGTATATAAATATATTCATTCGAATTATATTCAAAATAAATTTCTCGTCGATATTATTTAAAATAATACATTTTAAATAATCAAAATTCGCTAAAATCGCCAAAATAAAAAATTTAAACTGGCCCAGATTTTCGGGTTGTTACAATCTACCCCACTTAAAACTTTTCGTCCCCGAAAAGGAACAAAGTCGAAAGTGGTTTGATTAATCAACTCTACGTTCGATCTGGCTTCCATTCTCCAACTTTTCAGTTTCTGAGAATTTTCAAATTTTCAAAAATTTGGCTAACACCCTAAATTTTCGAAAAATTTCGCCATAACCTCCCCTGCACCGGGAGCCACGGGAAAATCCCGAAATTGCCATATAGGCCTTCTGATCTCAAAAAGAAAAAGAAAAAGCCAAGCGGCTAGCCAATAGGCTCATAAAATCATCATCACCCAAACAAAACAGTAAATTATGTAATAAACATGTACCTACTTGTCGGGCAAACAAATTTTATTCTCTGCTCTAGCCTCCTTGCTATGACCTGTTCAATGTAAGTATATGTATATGCAAGCAAATGCGACCAATTTTTCAATACAATACAATATGTGATTCAATTAGGCCAAATGGCTAAAAATTAGCAAACTAATAAACAAACAATGCAAACATCAATCAATTAGTGAATTAGAGTTTCAAATTCATAATTTTGATACATATACAAAAATCATGTTTTTGATGCCAAATCACAACAATAGGCCCTATCTAATTTTTGGTTCTCACACCAGTCAATAGGAAATATATAGATATTACACGTTCGTCACTCGAATATAAATTCTGATGATGATATATCAATCATCAGAATCACCCCCGGGCGACTAGAGTGTGATGCTATATCTATCCAATATATTAAAACTTTGAATATACGTTTGCAAGGCGTATATGCAAATTCTTTATATATCGGATTGTCCCGATCAATATAGAATAAATAATCAAATACGAATAGTTGATTTAAATTTTCAAAACAAAATTTGTTTTTACTTTCAAAAATATATTCTTCACACTCGTTCTAGGATACTACTGATCCTATCTCTAACGAGTCATTCTAATTGGATATTACTAATTCAATCATCTGATGAATTCTTTCGTATGGTTACAATGTGCCTTGTTCTCTGCTTTGTAAACCAAAGCTCTGATACCACGATGAAATGACCCGAACATCCCCGGTATCCGAAGAGAAGAGAAAGAACGAATTGTTTTGAGAACACGACAAAATAGAACGCAGACGGAAGAACATTTCATTGTATATTACAACAATGCATCAGAATACAAGAATATACAGAGTATAAATGAATATTACACAGAAATAAATATCAGAGATTTAAATTACATTTAAATACATAGCAGCGGAAAATAATACAACACACAGCTAGAAGAGATATACGGATACAAAGCTTTCCGGATATAGTTCCAGCTGTAGACCAGGATCCTGTGAATATAAATCTGCAAAACCAAAACTACTAGCTGCCCGTGTAAAAATAGGGGCACCCAGAGTTTAGGTCAAAACAATAAACTCCAGGTCAGTCATGGGACTGGTGTGAGAACTAAAATAGTTATTAATCTTTATTTGAAAGTTAGGTAAATCAAGGGACCACGCCGTATAACACGGAACGGGTTTCCTCCCAAGAATACCAGTGCATAAAACAAACAGCGCAATGCTAAATAAAGAAAAATGAAGCTATTATAAGACCCAGGGACCATCACACAATGCAACGCAAGCCGGAGGATAGAGTTTTTACCTTATAATAGCCAAGAATGCTTGATACGTTGAAAACAAATCATTTGATACTATTATAAGTGCATAGTGTATAAAACAACTTCAAATCATAAGTATCAATCATAGGCGGCATAAGCGCCCCATAACACTATGCCGCCATATATAGGTTATACAATCAAAATCGCAAAGTCACGTATTTGGAAATTGGATTTCCATCTATGAACCGAGGCCAGGGATCGTCCTCAACCGATTCGAGACTCTCTAGCCCGAGCCTTAGGACCCAGACTCAGGTGGGCCCTTGGAGCGACAGGGCCGGTCCACAGTTGTGGATTAAAATGCCTGAACACTGCGTTTCCCCGCCCTTTGGGGCGTAAATGAGCCAACAAATGGCTCCATCGGACCCGGATCGTCCGATCTAACCGAGGCGCCTCGCAACAGCAACAACCACACAGGTGAAAAGTATATAAATGTCAGGGCTGGAAGGTCACTGACACCACCCTAGCTAGAAAGAAACGCATGCCCTCCCTGAGGTCCTCTCCCGTTTTTGGTTCACAACCGGGGTGCGAAACTCGCGAAGTAAACGTTACACAAAGCTACGCCACAAAGGCCGTGCTTTGATCATCACCACAAGACTTTGCTTTTCAACAGAAGCCTCGATCAATTGCCACTTAGGCATGCCACACAGGCAATTCACTCCATGCGTTTGATATCCATCAATATATAACCCCTGAGTTCGTACGTCTCAGAGAAGGGCGTTAAGCAAGAGAATAAATTCTCCACCGCCAAACAGATATATATTTAATAGAGATCAATCACACGGACTAAAATCCAATGTCAGACACACAGTCCATTTACAAGTCCGTTCTGGGTCTAAACGAAACCGGAGGCACCTAGTACCCCGCATATCCATCGATCTCCAAGTACGTTTGGACGATCACCAACTGTTTCCATCTTCTTGGGTGTACAGCCCAATCAAGATCATCGGTAATCACCCAAACGGCGTGAAGACCTCCGGTCTTCGACCATCGTCTTCATCTTCGACTTATCGTCGTATCAGTTATTCAGAATGGGATAAACCCGGTCTTCCCGAATAACTCGCGTATATTTTAAATAAGTGTTACACAAACACAACATACGCCTCATTCCAATTCATCAGTCACTAACCGTAAATTAACCAGAGAATAATTCCCCAAATATTAACCCCGAAGGCCGAAACCAACATCAGATCAATATCCAGAAAACCATTCTGCTTAGCCAACCTACAGTTAGTTTCTAAATTTCACATTCTTAGGGAAAGATTCCCATTAATTTTATCAAAGATAAATTCTTTAAATTTATTCTTTAATCCACTTTTGAATATCAATTCAAACTAGTCGAGATTAACGAACCTTACCGAAGTAATCATTTGTTTCAATTTCCCAATCCCAACCTATTCATCCCATGAAGTAAAACTGGTAATACTTCATATCTAACACCACGGTGTTATCGGTAAATTCAATTACCATTTCACGTTCAAATCTAATTAAAGATTTAACTATCGCCTGGAGCAAAACTGGTGATACTCCATTCTCGATCATTTCAATCTAATTAAAGATTCATTAAAACTCCACTTAGTTTTAATCGTTAACTGGGTCAAAGAATCCGTGTCATTTAAAACCCAGTTCACGATAAACCCAAAGTCACGTTCCATTAAATATCGGGTTAAAGAACGAGTGTTATTTAAAACACTGTCCACGATAAACCCAAAAATCAATATCAATTCAATTTCAATTGAATATGATTTAATTGGTACACTTCATTAAATCCAAATAAAAAGATTTAATCTTTTCTCAACTGGGTTCAAGAACAGTGTTAGTAAAGACACCATTCACGACAAACCCAAATCACATTTGATATTAAATACAAGGCTTTGAAAAGAAGATATATCGGCTTATATTCAATATCAAATTCTACGACTAACAAACATCATATTGGAAATAACGATACAAATATATCTTTCAAATTTCCATAACAATATCTGTATAATCACGAAATCCAACATCGAAATATTCCGAAGACAATTTCGATTCAAATCCATTCAAATTCAATTGTTGGAAATTCTGGTTACTTTAAAAACCCTTTTTAAATTCAATTTATTTATTTAAAAATAAATAGAATTATAATTCTAATTCAAAACTAGTTCATTTCGATAAAAATCTATTTTTATCTTTTCAAATATGGAGTTTTTCATCCCAATTCTTTCTAAATCATTTCTTATGATTTTACACAAATTATTAATATTTTTAATAATTTTAGCAAGGCCCGTACAGTCGATTTCCATCAACGGCTATCGAACTGCACTTACAGCGACCTTTTTCAAATTTGATTTGGACATAATTCCAAATCCAACCGTTAGATTTCTAATTTCTAATATTCTTTAGAAAGCTCTTTTCGATACGAACCCAACGGTTCTGGTTTTAGGAGAATCCGACGGTCGGATCTCCCGCAATATCCGTTCGAAGTCAATGGTCGAAATTCTCGAACTGCCGCAGCGCGGCGCGTTCTATACAGGCCATTCTATTATTTATATAATATATACTTCGTCGATTTCAATTCAAAACGTGCTTTATAAATCGTTTTAAATTCGTTTTCAAAACGGTTTCAACTTCATATTCAATTTCAAATCAAAATAGAATGTTCCAATATAAATTCGTTTTAAATTCATTTCAAATTAATTTCAATTCAAATTGATTTCTAATTCAATTTTAGTTCATTTTCAATTCAATTTCAATTCGAATTCATTTCTATTCAATTTCAATTCGAATTCATTTCTATTCAATTTCTATTCGAATTCATTTCAAAACGATTTCAATTCTATTTCAATTCGATTCGAATTTCAAACCCTTTCAGTTTATTTCGAATTTCAAACCAATTCAATTAAATTCGAATTTCAATTCACTTTAATATTCACTTCAATTTGAATAAAATCGATATAAACATCGTTCACGTCAAAATGGCGTCAATCTAATCAACACGGCTTCATATATTGATATCTTCAAATATTCCATTTCGAATATTTCTATTTCAAATATTCTATTTCAAATATTTCTATTTTAACTATTTCTATTCCAAATATTTCTGTTTCAAATATTTCTATTTCAAAACTGGAATGAGGCCCAATCAATTACCATATAATGTTAATTATATGGATTTTCTACAACACATGTATATATCAACAACGATGAATAATCAACCATCATCCAAAGTGCATTCTACACTGCATAAGAACCAAATATAAATATTCAACGCTTATAACAGCCTGTCAATCAATCGATCGACATACAACTAAACAATCGGGATTAGTGTACGTCAAATATCATCCCAATACCCGTGTGGGGTTTCAAGCAATCAAACACAGATTTTTATTTGTGCAGTTGGGCGATGTGTAAAATTTATCGTCCCAATCAATGTCCTTCAAAAAGGTGTACATAAACAAACCGTCCGGTTTGTAAATGAATATTTATTTATTCACATTCACGTTAAAAATTATATTTTTAACGATCAAACTATTTTATTCAACCTATGAATATTCTATTTGGTTTATTTATTAAATAAAATGTTATCTTTATTTTTCTAACTTATTTTTAGAAAATTTCGACGGCATAACGGCACGATACTAGAAACGGGACAAGGCCTAGCCTTATCCCCGGTCTAGTGAAGGCCCACGCCATTCACACATCAATCAAATCAATTTCATTTCACCAAATAATTCAATTCAAACCAAATAATCTAACCAACTACACAACCAAACAATTAAACAAACAAGCCATCCATGGTTTGTGGAGGACGGGTGTCGGGTGCTACTAAACACCGTCTGCATCCTAGTATATATATATAACTAGAAAATTTAAATTGAAAGGTGAGAAGTTCTCACCGATAGCTATCCTAACTCCACGGCACTTCTAATGCAGGAAATCTTCACTGTTCTCGTCTCTTATCACTTTCTTCGCCCGTAGCCACTACATATATAAAAATCGAATTTTTACTTCGCTATTCAATATCTAAAAATCGAATTTTTACTTCGCTATTCAATATATAAAAATCGAATTTTTACTATGCTATTCAATATATAAAAATCGAATTTTTACTACGCTATTCAATATATAAAAATCGAATTTTTATTTTGCTATTCAATATATAAAAATCGAATTTTTACTTTGCTAACAATATAATCTCTTCGTTATTAAAAATATAAACTTTCATGTTATAAAAATATAACTCTTCATCGTATAAAAATATCGCCTTTTCAATATGAAAAATTCGACCTTTCTATTATTAAAAATTCTAACTTTTCCTTTATAAAAATTCTAACCTTTCCTTTATAAAAATTCTAACCTTAACTAATTTAAAAATCCTAATTTAACTAATTTAAAAATCCTAACTTTCTAATCAGAACATATACAAAAACCGATTTTCTCTGTTTGCTAATCATATATAAAAGAAATAAATAAATCAAATTAAAACAAATAAAAACTTACTGTTTTTTTTTCAGCAAAGAAAAAGGGGGAAAAGGATCTGCCGCGACTGGAGGGGGAGGAGGACTTGCGGCAGAAGGAGGGGAGGGGGTCACGGCACCTGGGGAGGGCGAGGCGAACATGGCGGCGATCGGCAGGTTAGGGGGGCCACGGTGGGGGTCCTCGCGTCGGTCTAGGGTTATAGATAGAGGGAGAACGAGAATCGAGAGAGGAGGATGAGAGGGGGGAGTGATCGACGTTGGCTGGAGGTGCGGCGGAGGAGGGCGTGGGCGACAATGGTGGCGGGCACGACAAGGGTTTCCCCCTTTTCAGCGGTTTTTTTTCTTTTGAAATGAATTTCAACGGGGAGGGGGGGCCTGAGAGATAAGGGAGAGGAAAGGTTTTTTTTTTATTATTTAATTATCTCCCAAAAAGCAACGTTTATTTTCGACCTCTAAACGAGGCCCACCGCCTGTCGTCCATAGCGTATTACCCCCATTCTGAACACAATGGGATATGTATCGCAAGCTGATTCGATCGTTACAATCAGTTTCCGTTGAAATCAACATATAACTCTATATGGTGAATTTGAACGCGCATTTCAATTTACTGGGGTCACATACTAACTCGAAAAATCCCCGAAAAATATTTTCTAGCTTCGTATTGACGATACGGTCCTAACAAAACTAGTTTCGTCGAATTCTGAGACCGTTGGAAAAATGGCCATTTTCCAGTCGATTAAAATCAACTGAAACTGGTCAAACGCGTTTTCCTTTGCCACGCTCACATATTGATTCGAAAAATTATGAAATTTGAAACCTAGCAATAATTTGACATCACGGACCCGACAAAAGTGGTTTCGTCGAAATCCGAGGTCGTTTGCAAAATTTCCATTTTTAAGGGCCTGAATTCCATAGCGACTATTCAGAAATTTCAACTGGACATATCTTTAGATTCCCGCTATGAAATTTCGATTTGTCGGATTCGTTGGAAAGATATTATCAATTAGATCCTATTATTTTTGGTTTCACTAAAATCCGGATTGTTTTGCACCTGGTACATTCAATTGAAGTTTGAAATCGAATTATCGAACTACCGCGCCATTTTCAATTCCTTTTATAATTATATATAATTATTTATATTCTAACGACGGCGTATATAAATATATTCGTATGAATTATATTCAAAATAAATTTCTCGTCTATATTATTTAAAATAATACATTTTAAATAATCAAAATTCGCTAAAATCGCCAAAATAAAATTTTTAAACTGGCCCAGATTTTCAGGTTGTTACATAATGATTTATAACAGAATCATCTTTCATTCATAAGCATACCCACAACCATATCTTACTTCTAATAAACTCATAGTAAACAAGTTTTTACCATTTATTTATCTATACTGAGTTTTTTGATACTATCAAATCAGCTGTGTTAATCACCCATTATCATACATTTTTTTTAGAATTAATATAAACACATATTAATAACCCATTGTTTTCAATAGAGTATAGATACACACATGATTCAAGCTAAAGTATCAACTAGAAATCACCCTATCCATGACTCTTAGCCTATTAATCCTTGTGTGTTACAAATCTTAACATCTTTTAGATCCAATGCTATATTCATAAGTCCATTAGTGCACACTGCCTAGGATCTCCATCACTGTCCCCATATACAAAAACCTTAGGGCTTAAACAAGCCATGTGCAGATTCACACCACTCCTTTGATGCAAGCCAACCAAATAATCAACATTCACTTTCCCCATACCCAACCTGATATAGGTGACATTAACCTTATTTTATTACTAACTTTTCTTGCTTCTTCCCCCCTGTTTAAATCATACTTCCCTCCCAAGTATGAATTTATTCAAAACAATAGATAAATCCAATAGATCAAGCGCACAACATAAGTGTAAATCAAATATTTCCGTTTATAAAAATATTTCAAAATTGTTCACACTTAGGAAACCCAAAATCAACAGAAGTATCCTCAACATTTTTACTTGTTTATTTAGCAAGCTTACATTGACATATATTAGAGCTTGTTTGTTTAAATCTATAACACACCAAATAATTTATTCAAGTGTATGACAGTATTCACTAGTGTGTATAAGTATCATCATACTGAAATTATATGTGTGTACTTATCAGTGTTCCTAAAACTAACCCTTGCAACCTTTTTAATTTCTTGACCATAATTGATCGCTATTTCAAAACACAACTTCACACAAGAATTATCCATCATACATAAGCATGGTATGTAATCATTCACATCAAATATTGAAACCATAAATCAGATTAATACTCACATATCCCACCCTCCCAACATTCTCTAATGTAATCTTGTAGGCTTATGTCTTTCATAAATTTATTTATGGACTCATCTATTTTTTTTCATTTCTAACCTGGTTATATTATACTTGACTAAATGGTACACACTGTCTAGAACCCCCTTACTGTTTCCAGACACTCAGGTTTCTAAACTTAAACAATCCGTGTACAAGCTTGCATTGTAACCCATGCCAAGCTACTCAAGATAATCTTTCCTAACCTGATCAGTCCTTAGTTTTTTACTAAGTATTTCCCTATTTAACCCATTTACAATCCCCGAGTACCCATTGCCCTCAGAAATGAATCAAATATATCCAGCAATATCGGCCATACACTCACATAAATCATGGCAACCATTACTTATGTAAATGTCCAACATTTTCGACGTAAATAAAAAAAAGCCAAATTTATTTCCAAATATAGCACCTAACTAGCTTACCAACATTCAGTTAATTCAATGTAGCACCTACATTACACTTGGCATAAATAAAAATCAAAATTTTCAGATATGCAATTTACAATGTCTAGCATGGGTATATCTTAGGTATTTTCACCCTCTTTTACATTGTTAGCATCATGTGGCCATGAGTGTTTAAATTGGCATACCCTAAAGCTTTCATTTCCAATCACTATGCTTTAACTAGTGCTTATTTATTTGAAAAGCCTAGCTAAATCATAGTTTATATTTAAGGAAACGTTTGCGAAACTAGAGGCTCAACACATGACTATTTATTGCACCCCTAGTCTCTCTTGAATACAAGGCATAAACAAACATCAAATATGTCACTGCCTTGTACCCAACATTTTTCAGACCACATTTTGTTACTAATGTTCTAAAATCATATGCGTATACTTGTTTAAAGTGTCCCAACTATGAAAATTCAATAATCACACAACATGATTCAACCAAGATCATGATAATAACATAAACCAACTCCTGCAGTTCTAATTCATTTGTGAATTTTCTATTCCATTGGTTATATTGAATCCAATTTAAAATGATTCACAAATAAGTTTAAAGTACTAATTTTCTGTTCATACTCCAATAATATTTTAAAAAATAGTGATTCTACCATATTCAGAGTCACTAGCAAATTAATAATGTAACGATCTAGCTTTTTGCCTGGTTTTCGCCGGTAATTAAACTAAATTAAACTGCTCATAAAGACGGATTGTTAGGCGTACTTACACATTTGGACAGAATAAAAATGACTTTTCCATTATCATTACAATAATATTACATCAGAGTTACGATAGATACATTAGATACATTAGAGTACATCGATTACACAGCGGAAGAATATGCATGCTCCAAAATATAATAACTCCAGCTAAACCATCATTCTCGTCCAATCAACTACAAGTCTAAACTGCAAACCAAACTACTAGGCTTCCCGTGTAAGAATTATGGGCACCCAGAGTTTTGATGTGGGAACAATAAACTCCAGGTTAGTCATGGGACTCATGTGAGAATTCAAAACAGTTGTTTTTAGGGTTTATTTTAAAGTTGGGCAATTCACCGGGCCACGCCGCTAATGCGGAACGAGTTTACTCCATGTGAATACTAGTGCATAAAAATTCGCAATGACTTTTTGAAAAATGAAACTAACATATGGTCTCGCGGAACACACACAATGCAAATGTACACTTGGGCGAGGTTTCTCATTATGCAGTCAAAAATGCCTTTTTTTTAGAAAGACGGATGTGTAGCGCGCAACTACACAGCCGATTAGATTAATATAAACAATTATATACAGTCAAAAATGCCTTCGATACAAAAAATCCTCTTTCAATACTATAATAAAGTGTGAAAAACCTTTCGAAAGTGAATGTATTAAAATAGCCAGCATAGGTACCATATACTATACTGACATATGGTATACAATCAAAATCGTACGGGCTCGTAGCGGAGATTGGGTTTCCAACAATGACTAGGAAAAAGAACTTCCTTCCGAACCGAATTTTGAACACCTCTAGAGGGATGTCCAAGGATCAACAGTGATGCTCCTCATGCCAGCACACGGCCAGGTTGCTTTTATAAGTAGGTAATTTAGAGTACGCTTGAGTATGTCATCTCCCATTCATCACCAACCTTTCCGAGCGCGTGCCAATAACAACCACAAAAGCATAAGTTAGTACACCTTTTATATAGATGGAGACAACACCCCATAGTCTTGCCACATTTCTTCCTGTTTTGCCATTTACCGGGGTGTGAGGCTTGCTGAGGTCACGATATACACAAAGCTACGCTTAAATAAGCCATGCTTTGATCATCCATAGCTCACCACATAACTCAAGTAAGCTACATTGTTCGTTCACAACGCATCACTGATTTCTATTAATATATAACCTCTAAGCTCATACGTCTTAGAAAAGGGTGTTAAGCAAGAGAATAAATTCTCTGCAACCTAGCATATATATATTTAACAGAGATCAGTGCTACGCAGTCAATTACAATATTAGACACACAATCCATACAAGTCCATTCTGGGTCTGAACGAAACCATAATCGGGAATTCCTTCACATATGTTCGGGATTCCTGCCACTTAGCTAATATAAAATACATCTGCAAATGGGAGCTACCCATTTGAGACATTCAGCAAGTCATCCTTACGATATGAAGGGTCCGGGTCTTCAATATCGTCTTCAATGCCTTCAATTGCTCCACATCGTCGTATTATTACTTGGAATGGTTTTCAGACATAAATCCAATCCCGTTCTTTCCAAATAATAGCGCAACTTTAAAAAACACAATTACGGAACACACGGGTTTTTAACCAATCTCCTTCCATCTTGGATTTATTAAGTTAAACTTCTTTAAACCCATTCCCAAATTATCTTTAACAAAATCCATATTTTAATCTGTCTTCTTTAAAACACATCCATTAAATCAAAGATAATTTAGACTCAAAACCTTAATTAATTTCCGTTTGATTACTCGTTATCGAAACCTCATTTCCTATGAAAATACTTTTATCCATATTTAGAGCATAAATTTCAATTAACAATTTCCCAACATTCAATTCTTTAATCTTAACTAAAAGATTATACTTCCTTCCCAATTTCTTATTTTAAATTTCTTCAAATCAAAGATTTGATTAAATCCCAAATTACGATATGAATTTCCACAACTCAATCTTATTCGGTTTCAAGAATGATATTATTGAAGATATGATTCACGACAAAACCCAAATCAATCGATATTGAACATATGTTACACAGAAATTGTATCTACTTATATTTGATATCAATTCCCATAATCAACAAATATTATAAGTGGAATAGCGATATAATAATATCTTCCAAATTCCTTAGATAGTATACGTTTACACCACAGAATTTCATATCAAATATCCAAAGATTATTTCTATCCAACTTATCTCAATCAAATGAGGAACCCATATCTTAATTAAAAGATTTATCCAACTCTTTGACATTAGATCTGGATAGAAATATCATCAACTTATCCTCAATAATAATCTCCGTATCCAACTCACACTATAAGCGGAATAACAGTGAACTACCCTTTAAATTCCGTATATAGTAAGAGTCATAATCTACCGAATTAATATCAAACATCCGAAGATTATCTCCAACCATATCCAATTATTTAAAATTGTTAATATCAAATAAAACAATTTAATTTCCATAGAAAACATTTTCAATACTTTTAAATCTTTGAAAACACTCCACCAATCATTTACAAATGATTACATATAGTACAGAAAATAGTTTGCAGGTCAAAAACTTCAAAATAGATTATTTTCGAAGAAAGCGTCACAAAAGTGTTACAAAACAATTATCTTAACTACTTTGATCAAAATATCGTTTATCTTAGACAAAACTTAAACTTTACGATTCAAAACACTTTTACATAATTTATAATGATTTTACAAAAAAATCCATGTTTTTAAAATATTTAAAATAACTGTTTATAGTTATGGTCGACAACCACTCTTACAATGACCTTTTCCAAAACGGTTCTAAACATAACTTAAAAATTATAACTCGAAATTAAAATCTGCTTTCACTCATTTGAAAGCTCTTGTTAATCGAAATCAAACCTTTTCATTTCGTGGAAATCCGATGTGAATTGCAAAAGTTATAAGCGTTTAAAGTTTGTAACTCAAAACGCAAATTGGCTTTATGTGACAAGCTCTATTTTGGCCGAAATAAACATTATTCCTCAATACTTCGAAATACCTCATAAACCATTATATACCTATATAAACCCTTTAAAATCATTTAAAGACTTTTCAATTATCTCGGGTTCAAAAAATTCAACTTTTATTTTTCACTTAAATCAAATTCCAATTTGTTTCTAAATTCAAATAATTTCAAATTAAATTCCAAATTAAATTTTAAATTAACCATCACGTCTGTTGGATCTATTAGGGATATCCAGGAGGAGTAGGAAACTATAATTTCCAAACTCAAGCTTGGACACTATCCTCTCTGTCATCCTAGAATATTTCGGTATTTATTTAAAGAAACTTTATTAATATATATGTATTCATACATGTGTGTCATTCCCAACCATTAAACTTCAATTTCAATAATAATATTGTTTTCCAATTACGAAGGAGATTTTCCGATCACCAATGTGATACCATAATTGTTGTGTCATAGTGTGCGTAAAATAACATCAACAATCATTATAAAACATCCAAGACAACCATCATCAATGTAATTAAATAATAATAAGTGTGCACAAGTGTTATAAACACTAATGCTTAATGGTGTGTGTTCTAAACTACACATCCATCATCCATCACAACCAACACCATTAACCACTAGTAATTCATCATTATATTTAAATTAGTCTAACTACTAATCAAATATATAAATTGTGTTTAATGATTTCTCATCAAACAGCTTTCCAATCTTCACGGTAGGCGAGCCTAGTTGAGCGAACCATCTGACAGTATTTCGGCGCACTGTTTTCTTCACCAAAAAATATATAATATAATATAATATAAACTATTCTTTCTATCTCTATTATAAGAGCAGGAGGAGGATGACGACGAACTTTGGCAAGGTGGTGGTGGAAAAGAGGAAGACTTATGCCATGTAAACCCTGGCCATAAGCTTTAAGAAGAAGGTGGAAAGGAGGAAATGGAGTGGAATGATAAAAAAAGGTGGAGAAAAGGCCTCCTTATATAGGAATGGAGTGTTAAGGAGGTAATAACACATCAAGGGTGTAACGACCCGCATTTTTCAGCGATATAATTAATCTATTTAATTCTTTAAATAATGGTTTTGGTTATTTACAATGCCCAGGATTAAATAATATTGAATATTTAATTAAAATGAATAATAATGTAATATATTTAATTTCTGAAATAGTCAGAAATAGTGGAATTCACAAAATGGTGTGAACTAGATCAACTGTGATATTTAATTTAGTTCAGAATTGAACTAGAATAACGAATGTATTATATAAACAACAGTTTGGATGTATAATTATAATATAATTATAATCGAGCTCGAAATGGCGCTGCAGTTCACTATTTGGCGATTTGAACATCAACTGAATATACAGAATTCGTTTTAAATCGGATTTCTGTGAAACAAGAAACGTTCGAAGCTGGTGGAGTATATTTTTCTAATGGAAGAGAAAATTGGAGATTTCGTCGTATAGATTGCAAGATATGTCCAAATCAGATTTCCAAATAGTTGTTATAGAATCGTTCATCGACCGTAATAGTTTATTTGAAATAACTGCATACAGGACTCGAATTTAGACAAGGTTCTTTTGAGACGTAGTGTTAATTTAATTTTTAGAATTTTACTGTAATTTTTAAATAATTAAATATGCAACTTTTTATTTGGAGTATTTTGCACCCTATATCAATATTTTGGGGTTTCACAATATAAGTTAACCAACCGGTATTATTATGTTTTTGGTACCCTGGCACCTCGCTGGACACGACTGTATTTTCATTTCTATCCGTAACAGTCCAAACGTGAATAGAAGTTTTTCGTAGTAGGTGACGCTACACTTCATAACTAAAATTAAAAACTAAACATCCTATACAACACGTGAATACACCTATGTTAACTAGTACCATCGATATAGTTGGTGGAACAAGAACAAATGGCAAACGTTACATATCAGCAAACCCATTTTATCAAACACATACTAACCTATACTGATACATATCCTACCTATCGACTGATACGCTTCTTTCAAATCTCTCTTTTCTGTACGTCCTCTTTTCATTTAATGTAAATTAGCCTTCCCTGCATATACCCATTCTTACAACCAATGAAGCACCGACCTATACAACCTAATACTTCATGCTTACGCTAAACGAAGCCTTGGAGACCACGGAATTCTACAGTAACCTACCCGCTACCCTATATGCTAGATGTCGTGCATGCCAAGGAGCTTGCTCCTATATAATACCGTAAGCAACCCTCATCTTCAGCTCTTGAGAATTTTCGCCGTCAACTTTCTTGTGTGTGGCAAATGAAAATTCAAAACAAATAATAATCTTCCGCTCTACATCTTTAAACTCATATATATATGCAATGCTGAGATGAAGAGCTTCCATTTCATAGTCATATGACGCAAGCTGCCAAGTGCAAACGTTATAGCAGCATGAGCAGAGCACGTTTGCAAAGTTTGAGGGGATCGGAAATAAAAGGTGACGCAATCTGAAATCTGCTGTGTGTGTTTGAGCTACAGTTGGTCGCAGCCATCATGGAAGAGATAAGCCGCGGGTCCGGTGAGAGATGGAAATACTGTACATTGGAAGTGCAGTCTTCTGAATGGAGGAGTGGGTTCATTTAGTAGGTAGCATGGGAAAGAAGCCAAGTGCAGGCGTGGGTTTCAACTTTTGATAGGTGGAAGCTGTGCGTTCATATTTTGAGTAATGGAGTTGTGTTTGGGATGTTGGGTTGGCAGGCGTTATGGTACAGGGAAGGCTGAGATCGCAACAACTAGATGGAGGTTCGAGTTGAGGAAGTGGGTGACGGAGGTGTAGCAATTTCAATGGGGAGCGTCATGGTGATTTTGGTTTTGTGAATAATGATGAAAGGAAGGAGAACCGGCGGTGCAAAGATTCGGAAATGGTGAGGAATAAATGGCAGCAGGCTACGGTTTTAATGTTGGGGAAGATGTATTTTTAAGTAGATGCGGTCTGGGTTTAGGATTCAAGTGTTGGGCTGAGAAAAATTAAGTAAGCCTAAAAGAAGAGAGAAAATATAATAATGAAGAAATAAGCATACAACATTCGGGAATGTGAATAAACCCAAAGGAGCTTATAAACACTGCATGATTGGAGTGGGAAAATGGAAAGGGATAGAAAGGGGAGCACGGCATACAAGTAACAAAAGGGTAGGGACATAAAGTATACTGTAGCTTGAAAATGTGGAGTAATGACAAATGGATTGTTTGCGTTGGATGAGTGCTGAAGGCGTGATCCGTGAACATCAGTTTATACCTAAAAGAATAATCGGCGAGATTATCATATTACGGTATGATCTATTTAAAGTAATTTGGAAATTTAGAAAAATTGGTTAACGTAATTTTTATAAATTATATACATTGTTTACAACTATATGACTTTGTGATACAAGGTCAAAACAAGGCAAAAAGAGTTCCATTGGGATCGTGTTTGAAGAAGTTTCGTGTACGACCTAGTTTGGCATAGTTTGGAGATCGTTTCAATTTTAGGCAGAATAAAACGTCTAATTTCGTCAACCAACGTTAATCGTTATTTAATGATTTACGCCCAAGGTGAGTAAAACTCACTAACTCTTCTCAGTTATATTTTTCTAAAGTATTTTTAGAAATGATAAATGATGATTGTTTGCTATGTGTTGGTTGTTTGGTTGAACTGCTAGTCAGTTGATTGAAAATATAGATAACGATATAGATATAAATAGTTAACCAAATATTGATTCTGTTTATCATAATATTTCATACTCGTGTTGTTTATGTTGATTAACGTCTGGGGATGCAGGGAAACAGGTCGGAGGGACCCAACTGGGTTCCTCAACATTTATTTTACTATATTCATATATTGTGTTATATGATGTGATATGGAATCTGTTGTTGATTTTGTATGGTTGAATGATACTAATCATTGTTATATGGTACGTTAAATACCATAAGGAATACTGGAATGTTAAAAAGTAAATTTTCAATGTTATATTGAAAAAGGAATGTTTCTAAAATCAAAAGATTTTATAAATAAAGCTATTTGTTTAGTAAATAAATAAATTTAAAAAGGGAATACTTATTTGTTAATCAAATAGATAAAATTGAGAAAAAAAAGAAATATTTGTAAACTATTTACAAATAGAATTGAAAAGGGATATTTATTTGAAAGTGAATAGAATAGTAAGGGAAATACGTGTAAAGGGAATAGTTAGATTATAAAAGGGATTACTTAGAAAATCAAAGGACTTTATAAAAAGAAAATGTTTTATAAAATAAATAGAATTATAAAAAGGGGTTTAGTTTGTACATAGATTATAAAAGGAAATACTTGAAAAAGTGACTATAATTATATAAAAGGAGAAATTTACATTTGAAAGGTTAAGACCCGTGCTTCGCACACGGATATAACGTGTTATGGATTTAAAGAAAAGTTTTAAAATAGAATCTATTCTGACCAATAGATTGAGAAGAATAATTTACAAATAATAATTTATAAATTAAATAAGATATTTATCATTGTATAAATAGAATATATAAGTCAGGACTTATATAGAGAAGTAAGAATCGATTTCAACATCGATATTTGAAACTGAATAAACGTAGAGTTAATCAAAGGAGTTAATCGGTTAGAGTTAATTGAATTAGAACTAATTGAATAGTAGTTATTCAATTAGAGTTGATCAAATATAGTTATTTGAGATAGAGTTAGTCAAATATAGTTATTCAGGATGAGTTTCCATTTCGTACGACTGCTAGCGTAATTCACAGGGCTGCAGATAGCCTACGGCGGTTGGATGTTTCCTGAGGGGATCAGGCGTAACCAATGTGATCGCTGCAATCTAGAGTCAAGCGAATGGAGTTAAATCGAATATTAGCCATTCTAAATAAAGTTTAAACAGACATAGTTATTCGAGTATAAGTAAATCGAATATTAGTTATTCGATAGGAATTAAATAAGTCGAGTTAATCAAGTTGAGTTAATCGAGTGAAGTTAGTCAAGATGAGTTAATCAAACCAAGTTAATCCAAGTGAGTAAATCCAAATGAGTTTTTCGAAATAGTTTATTCGAATAAAGTTAAAGGAGATTAATCGAATGTAAATCATTCGTAGAAGGTTAATCGAATGTGAATCATTCGAAGAGAGATTATCGAATGTAGTAATTCGAAGAAAGAGTTATCGAATATAGTTTATTCGAAATGAGTTATCGAATAGAGTTTATTCGAAAGAGAATTATACGTTGAATTCGATTATATCGAATTCGGGAAAAGTAATATTTACTTTTCGTTTTAATCAAGATTTATTTATTTATGAATAAATTGGTGGTTTAGTTATCTAGTTAAATTTAGTATAAAAGTTATATTTTGAAAGTAGATATTTAGGAAGAAGGGGTTATAACGCTATAGTTATAATCAATGTTTTAAAATAAAGAACTGGGTTCGTAGATAGAATCCGAGAGTTACGGAAGGAAGTTTGATAAAGATTTGAAAGTGAACTTTGTCTATTTCAAAGTTAGGAATGTTGTTCAGTTAAGGTCTGAGAGGTAATTATACCCCAACTTGATTGACTTCGTTTTTAACTAAGGAATGGTTAAGGTTCGATAATGAAGGTTGGTTAAGTGAATCCTCTAATGAGTGAAATGGTTTAAATTGGCTTAGTGATGTTCCATTTAAACCTCTATTGAATAAATTTTGGAAACATTTTCCAAATAAAAATCCGGGATATTTTCTAAGCATAGAAAATGAAATGTTGATGAGAAAGAATACTGGAATTACAGTGATACGTAAAACAGAGATGGAAATGTTTTCCAATGATTGATGACGTATATTTCCTAATCTAGAAAATAAGAAATGTTGAGTATATAGGAAAGAGTAAATGAATAAATTAATGATAAATTAAATTAAAGGATGAATGTTGAATGTTGATTGATCGACAGAATTTCCATCTGGAAATAATATCATTGTTTGCACACCTGTTTTTCTTGGATAGTTAAATCACCGACTATCGAAGTTTTTGACCATTTTCCGTCGTCAATACAGAGAGACCGGGATTAGATTACCACTCTGTATGGACATTAGCGTTGTGATCAAATATGATGAAAATAATTAAAGATGGAGTTATGCAAGGGCTATCCTGTTTACAGAATAGTGCCTTCGGTTTGTCCAGTCCCAGGACAAACGTGAATGGACGAATGTCTGACAGAGTATATCTAACGGATCTCGTAAGTTGATCTCTTCAAACGTACTTACGTTTGCTGGCGGAGGAATTCGTTTCTCTTAGCTTTATACCCATGGTATTGTTGGGGAAATCAATTTGTGATTTGACGGGTATGACGATGTGGCTTTCAAAGTGAATGGTGGTTAGGTGTGTCAAAGATACGTTATGACCTCAAGCCTCATCAACCGAGAAATGACAGAAATCGGGCAAGCAGCATGGCTAAGTGGGTCGCTCCCATTAGGGTGTATATCACCTATCTAGAGAAAATCCATTTCATTCTTTATCTATGTTTGATGATGTCCCTTTTTGGGAAGACGGTGGGTAGCTCCCAACCGTTGGTGATATACATTCGATACACTCAAGCGAAATGAGTGGTCGGTCATGTGTGGGCCGGGTTGCAAGACGTTCTTGTTGAACCCAGTGTATTTGCCTCTAGAGATACACTATCGGCAGGTGGTCCCATACCTTGTCATAGTTGGAATCCAATCTCCAATAAGCGCCCGCGGTTTTGTTTGTATACTATATATGTGGAACGTGAGATGCAAGCGTTCTGCTAGATTGATATTTACTTGTGATTAGACATTATTATAATATCAGAGAAGTATTGATTTCCAAAAATTGTTTTGGGTTATCATAAGGTAAAAACCGTCCGTATTTATGTGTCGATTGGTCTTACGATTACCTTTTCCTTTGAAAAGGATTTTGAAAAGTTAAGCCAAATGATTTGAGTTTACTCACACCAGTCTCATTACTGACCCAGAGTTTATTTTCGTTTTGGTTTCCCTAAACTCTTGGGTGCCCAAATTTGTACGGGCAGTTAAGTAGTTCAGGTCTGTACAGATATGCTTGGAGGAGCTTGAAGCAGGAGACTTCAGGGTTATATGGCTATTATTATTTCCGCTATGTGTAAGTGGTGTACTTTGATAATGTTATTCTATGTATGTACACTGCTTTATTGCAAAGTTATATTATGTATTATATTTTATTCGTTCCGCTGTGAGATTCGTGTTACTCTGATTGTGTTCTTCTTCTTCTATTCTAATTTTCTATCTTATCTATTCTCACCCTCTAACTTATTTCTATTAATGATCTGGAATGTTCAATACCTGAATAATTAACATGGGTTTTGTGTTGATTTTCTATGTCGAAATTCTCAGTTCATTACAGTGGTATCAGAGCAAAGGTTGAGTGATTACCTTGGCTCTGTGGTGTGACTCAGTAGAGATGGGGTTAGTAATGCCCTAGATTGAGTTGAGTGTATATATACAAGTGAACGTATTTGTAAATTTTTATAAAAAATGTTTTATATTGTGGAGATTTATTGGTTGAGTTGTTTGTGAATTCTGGTCGATCAGTTTGATCCACTGTATCGATAGGGATTTCTAAACACTCGAATACAATGAACCGACACAGTATGTTTTGAAAGAGGGTAAAAGGGATAATTTTACCCAAAGTATATTTCGATATAAAGAAATATTTATATTCGAATTATTATAGTATATTGGATATGTTGGTTGATTATAATTGAAATGGTTATATATATAACCAATTTAAGTTCGTATAATATAAAAGCAGATTAATTAAATCTGAATCAAATCAGAATTGGAACTAAAATTCTGAAACTGGGGAAAAAAGTGTTTGTAAGTGGATTTGAATTAAGTATAAGAAATTTTAATGTAATAATCCTGAATTTTGGGGCTAATTTAAAATTTATTTTAAGTTATTTTAATGAGTTTTTGATATTTAAAATAAAAATGATTGAAAATTGATTTAAATTGAAGTTAGAATGAATAATTTAATTTTAATTATCAAAAGGAGATAGAAATAACGCGGTAGTTTGAAAAGTCAAACTTAAACTTTGACGGATCGTACATGATGCAAAATTTAACGGATTTTAGTGAAACCAAAAATATTAGAATCTATTTAAAAATATCTTTCCAACGAATCCGAAAAATCGAAATTTCATAGCGGGAATCAAAAGTTATGCCCAAATTAAAATTTAGGAAGGTCGCTATGAAATTTATAAAGGTCAAAAATGCTACTTTTTGCATATAAAGGAATTTGAACTCGAAACTACTTCCATTGAGTTCATAATGATGTTTCTACGTTGAAAAACAGTAAACACTTATATATTTCGAGTTTCGAAAATTATTTGTTTAAAAATGTAATTTTAATATTAAATATGCTGGCCTTAAAAATAGTCATTTTTCAAACGACCTCTGTTTTCGACGAAACTACTTTTGTTGGAACCGGAATGTCAAATTATTGCTAGGTTTAAATTTTCAGAATTTTTCGAATTAATATGTGAGAGTGGGAAAAGAAAATGTGTTTTGACTATTTTAGTTAAATTCAAATGCCTTAAAAATAGCCATTTTTCAAACAGTCTCAGAATTCGATGAAAATAATTTTGTTGGGTTCGTATCATCAAAACAAAGATAAAAATGATTTTTCGGTAATTTTTAGAATTAATATATAATTATAATTGATTTTTTTTAGTGTAAACGGACAATTTTTGACTTTAAAAATTCATTAAAAATTCATACGAGCTCAGAAATGAACGAAATTAATTTTTCGAGGTCTGCAGCTTCAAAACATAGCTAAATATATTTTTCGGGAATTTTTGAAGTTAATTTGTGGCCCCGGTGAATTTTCATGTACGGTTGAATAAAAAATTAAAGGATTTATATTAAAAATAAATAAATAAACGCTGTAAACATCGAAATTGGGCCACGAGACCTGTCCCATTGTGTTCAGAAGGCGTCAAAACCTTAAGTTTGACAGTCATTGGGCCTAATTCTGAGTTCGGAGCTAATCGGGCCTTTTAGTGAATAAAATAATATAAAATATACCCCCTTTCACAGAAATCGAGACTCCTTCTTCTCAAATCGCACGTACGCTGAAACCCATCAGCAGCCTTCCCCTTGCCACCTTCTCTCCTCCCTATCTCCTAATCCACTCACTTTTAGACTCAGCCGTAGTCAAACTTTTTGTAGCTCTCCTCAATCTCTTTGATTCTAGACAAGTTTCACATCAAACCGTTGCCCGTAGCTCTCGAATCACCTCCCCAAACCCGCTGGCTTCATGGAACCGCCGCCACCAGCACAGGCCGCCACACCCCCTAGGTTCCCGGCGTGGATGCGCCTCTCATAGCTCTCCAATCTCCCGCAAACCGTTCGCAAAACCATCGACTACAGCTCCCGAAATTTGGATTCAAAGTTTTGAACATTTCTGAAAATTTGAGGTATGAATATTTCAAATTTTGCGACGCTTTTAAGCGTTACAGTGACAGTTGTTAAAAGTCAGTTCTGATTTATTTGTATGAACTTCGAATTGAAATCTTTCAGATCCGTAACTGCCGTGACTTTGAACACGAGATCTGATTGAATCCGAACCTTCCTTTCAAATCCGAGCTAGGTGAGAATTTATTTTTAATATAATTTAATTAATTTAATTATTATTATTGTTGTGTTATGTGTAATTGAAAATCAAACAAGTAGATTTGCGATGAATGTTGCCATGGGATGGATTCAAATTGTTGTGATGCTATGATTTTAGATCCGTTATTTTTAATCATAGATCTGTTAATTAAAAACATAGATCGGTAGGAAAAATTAGATTTTTCCTCGTTTAAATTTGTTGAAGTATGCCTTATGGTTATGAATCATGTATAAATCTATCATCATATACGTCGTTATGCAATTCACATTATTTTAACGTGAATTAAAGTAGGAATTTACATTGTTGTGAAATTTACATCGTTATGCAACTTACATTATTTTATTGTGAATTAAAGTAGGAATTCATATCGTTATAAAATTTACATTTTTATGGTGTCAATATTAAAGTAGAATTTGACATATGTTAAAATTTACATTTTTATATGTAAATTATGAAGTGAATTTATGTCATCTATTAAAAATTACATTTTTCTTCGTAATTAACATATGAATTCCATCGTATGTTAAAATTTACATTTTTATATGTAAATTATATAGGAAATTATACTGTAGATCAAAAATTACATTTTTCTTTGTAATTAACATATGAATTCCATCGTATGTTAAAATTTACATTTTTATATGTAAATTATATAGGAATGTACACCGTATTGAAAAAAATTACATTTTTCTTTGTAATTAATATGAGAATTCCATCGTATGTCAAAATTTACATTTTTATATGTAAATTATGAAGTGAATTTGTGACGTCTATTAAAAATTACATTTTTCTTCGTAATTAACATATGAATTCCATCGTATGTTAAAATTTACATTTTTACATGTAAATTATATAGGAAATTATACTGTAGATCAAAAATTACATTTTTCTTTGTAATTAACAAGTGAATTTCCATCGTATGTCAAATTTTACATTTTTATATGTAAATTATAAAGTGAATTAATGCCGTATGTTAAAAATTACATTTTCCTTTGTAATTAACATGGAAATTTTATCGTATGTTAAAATCTACATTTTTATATGTACATTATATAGGGAATTACACCGTAGGATAAAATTTACATTTTTATATGTAATTATAACATGAATTTACATTGTGTGTTAAATATTACATTTTTATATGTAATGTCTATTGGAAAGTATACCGTATGACAAAACTACATTTTTCTATGCAATTAAAGGATGCAATTTCATTGTATGATAGAATTTGCATTTTTCTTATATATATATATATGTAACATAAAATGAGAATGAACATTAGAAATAAAATTTATTTATTTTATATGTAATTTAGATGTAGAAAAGTGACATTATAATTTAAAATCATATTTTTACAATGTAAATAGGAAGTAGTGTTTGCATTGTAATTAAAAATCATATTTTTACAATGTGAATTGGAAGTAGTGTTTGCATTGTAATTAAAAATCATATTTTTATAATGTGAATTAGAAATAATGTTTGCATTGTAATTAAAAATCATATTTTTACAATGTGAATTAGAAGTAGTGTTTGCATTGTAATTAAAAATCATATTTTTATAATGTGAATTAGAAGTAGAGTTTGCATTGTAATTGGAAATCATATTTTTTTTACAATGTAAATAGGAAGTAGAGTTTGCATTATAATTAAAAATCATATTATTTACAATGTGAATTAGAAGTAGTGTTTGCATTGTAATTAAAAATCATATTTTTACAATGTGAATTAGAAGTAGAGTTTGCATTGTAATCAAAAACCATATTTTCACAATGTAAATTAGAAGTAGGATGTTGAGTGTATCACAATTTATATTTTTATGTAAATAAAACGGATGGAATTAACATTTTCAATGTAAGGAAAGAATGAATTTAGGATGCGGTAATATTATCTTCATTTTCAAATGAATTAAAATTTAGTAAGTATCGGTAATTGTGTAGAGCGTTGTTTTAATCAAACGACGTTATTACGATTTAATGATTATATATATATATATAATTAAAATTAAACGAATAGGGCGTGGTAGTTCGCGTTTTGAAATCGTAATTTTAAACGACTATACAAGAAGATCCGACCGCCGGATTTTTTTGAAACTGAAACCGATAGGACCGTCTTGGAAAAATCTTTCCAACGATATATACTACGTTAAGACCCAACGGTTAGATTCTGAGAAATGTAAAAATCAAAATTGGTTGAATGCAGCGCCATAGTCGCCCATGGACTTAAGGCGTCGTTATATAAAAACTTAATTATTTTAAATAATTAAAATAGGAATGAATCGTTAATAAAAATAATTATTAATGTGTGAGAAGGATTTTAAATATATATATACGAGGATTATTTGGAAAGTCCGAGTTTATCTCATTCCAAATAATTAAACGACGTTTAAAAATCCAAGATTGGAAGACGGCGATTGAAGACCGTCAATCTTCACATCGAATGGACGATGATGACTGTTGCCTTAGAATGGCTCGCTACCATGATAGGGTTAATAGTAGGAGTTGCCCGGACGTATGTGTTGATATCACGGGTTTGGCTTTCGCTGAGACCCAGAGCATAAGATAATAAATGGATTGTGTGTCTGACATCATACTCTATCAAATATCATGTTATTGATCTTTTGACGAAGGTATGGATGTTTGGTGGCGGGGAATTTATTCTCTTGCTTAACACCCGTTCATATATTTCGGCAAAGGATTGGTAGTGTGATATGGAGTGACGATGTGGCATGCTAAGATGCATATGATCAAGGCTTTGTTGAAAAGCAGGCCTTGTGGGACGATCAAAGCATAGTCTGTTTAGGCATAGCTTTGTGTACTGCGTGACTTCGCGAGCCTCACACACCGGCGGAGTCCAAAACGGGAGAAGGGAACGCAGGGAGAGTAGCACGTTTCTTTCTAGCTAGAAGTGGTGTTTGGGCTTTAACGTGGCCCGGAATTTTACTTATGTGGATGATGGAATGAGGCGCCTCGGATGATAGGTTCTATAGGAACGGAAACGTGTGTTCAAGAATAACTAATCCACAACTCGTATGGTCGACCGGCCCTGCAGCTTTCCAAGGGTTCACTGCGGGGGATCCTGAGACATTAGCTAGAGTGCCTCGAATCGGTAGGAGCTCCTCCCTAGCCTTGACTCATGATGGAAACCAAAATCCAAATACGACCCTACGAATTTGATTGTATTACTAGTATGGAGTCATAGTAGTATGGGATACTATTCTTCCTAGGATTTATACATTTACTTTGAAACGTTTTCATATATACTAATAATAATATTAAACTCGTATTTGCCGTATTTAGCATGTTTAATCACTATAAGGTAAAACCCTATCCTCTGGTTTGTGTTGCATTGTGTGATGGGACCTGGGTCTTATGGTGATTCCATTTTTCTAAAAAGCATAACGTTGTTGTACGATTTACTTATTAGTTGTTTTTGACATTTTATGCACGGTAATCCATTAGAGAAAACCCGTTCCGCGTTAGCGGCGTGGTCTTTGGATTTTCCCTATTAATAGAGATTAATTAGTTAAGAATTCTCACACCAGTCCCACGACTGACCCGTTGTTTGTTTCCACCTTTTTGCAAACTCGGGTGCCCTCTTTTCCACACGGGAAGTCGAGCAGTTTGTCTATAGGTTCTTATTTCGAGCAGGATTCTGGATTGAAGCTTAAAGCTGTGTCCAGAACATGGGAAGTCTTCCGCTGCCTTAGTTATTTTGTTTCCGCTGCAATATATTAAAATCATGTAAAATTATCTTCCGCTGTAATTATTAGCCAATATACTCTGATATTCGTACTCTGATGTAACATTTATTATTGATGTTATAAAAGTCTGTTGTTGTTGTTCTGATGTGTTGTATTCCCAAAGTTAACGTAGGCGGGATTTGATCGGTTTTGTTCGATTTTGCGATCGATTAAGGCCGGGCAAAATTCGACTCGTTACAGTTGGTATCAGAGCTTTGGTTAGCTCAAATCTTTGGAGTACAACTCATTAGAACTGAACAAAAGGCTCACCAGAGATTGGATTAGTAATATCTAATAATACTCATTAGAGATAGGATCAGCAGTATCCTAGAACGAGAAAACTCATTAGAGATAGAGTTAGTAATGCCCTAGAATGAGTTGAGAGTAGCAAGCCTATAATATACGTATTTGTGATTAATTATAATCTATTTTGGAAAATATGATTTTGAATATATAAAAAGTTATATATTTGAAAGTTAATCAACTAATGAAATTATTTAAACCAATGGAGAATATATATATATATATAATTAGTTAGTTAATTAATCAACTTTTAGCTTCGTTCCTTTTCGAGGACGAAAAGTTTTTAAGCGGGGGAGATTGTAACAACCCTGAATTTTGGGGCCAATTTCAAATTTATTTTAAGTGATTTTAATGAGTTTTTGATATTTAAAATAATTTATTTAAAATAAAAATGATTGAAAATTGATTTAAATCGAATTTAGAATGAATAATTTAATTTTAATTACAAAAGGAGTTAGAAATAACGCGGTAGTTTGAAAAGTCAAACTTAAACTTTGACGGATCGTATAGGATGCAAAACTTAACGGATTTTAGTGAAACCAAAAATATTAGAATCTATTTAAAAATATCTTTCCAACGAATCCAAAAAATCGAAATTTCATAGCGGGAATCAAAAGTTATGCCCAAATTAAAATTTAGGAAGGTCGCTATGAAATTTATAAAGGTCAAAAATGCTACTTTTTGCATATAAAGGAATTTGAACTCGAAACCACTTCCATTGAGTTCAGAATGATGTTTCTACATTGAAAAACAGTAAACACTTATATATTTTGAGTTTCGAAAATTATTTGTTTAAAAATGTAATTTTAATATTAAATATACTGGCCTTAAAAATAGTCATTTTTCAAACGACCTCTGTTTTCGACGAAACCACTTTTGTTGGAACCGGAATGTCAAATTATTGCTAGGTTTCAATTTTTAGAATTTTTCGAATTAATATGTGAGCGTGGGAAAAGAAAATGTGTTTTGACTATTTTAGTTAAATTCGAACGCCTTAAAAATAGCCATTTTTCAAACAGTCTCAGAATTCAATGAAAATAATTTTGTTGGGTTCGTATCGTCAAAACAAAGATAAAAATGATTTTTCGGTAATTTTTAGAATTAATATATAATTATAATTGATTTTTTTAGTGTAAACAGACAATTTTTGACTTTAAAAATTCATACGAGCTCAGAATTGAACGAAATTAATTTTTCTAGGTCCACAGCGTCAAAACATAGCTAAATATATTTTTCGGGAATTTTTGAAGTTAATTTGTGGCCCCGGTGAATTTTCATGTACGGTTGAATAAAAAATTAAAGGATTTATATTAAAAATAAATAAATAAACGCTGTAAACTTCGAAATTGGGCCACGAGACCTGTCCCATTGTGTTCATAAGGCGTCAAAACCTTAAGTTTGATAGTTATTGGGCCTAATTCTGAGTTTGGAGCTAATCGGGCCTTTTAGTGAATAAAATAATATAAAATATACCCCCTTTCACAGAAATCGAGACTCCTTCTCAAATCGCACGTCTTCTGAAACCCATCAGCCGCCTTCCCCTTGCCACCTTCTCTCCTCCCTATCTCCTAATCCACTCACTTTTAGACTCAGCCGTAGTTAAACTTTTTGTAGCTCTCCTCAATCTCTTCGATTCTAGACAAGTTTCACATCAAACCGTTGCCCGTAGCTCTCGAATCACCTCCCCAAACCCGCTAGCTTCATGGAACCACCGCCACCAGCACAGGCCGCCGCACCCCCCTAGGTTCCCGGCGTGGATGCGCCTCTCATAGCTGTCCAATCTCCCACAAACCGTTCGCAAAACCATCGACTACAGCTCCCGAAATTTGGATTCAAAGTTTTGAACATTTCTGAAAATTTGAGGTATGAATATTTCAAATTTTGCGACGCTTTTATGCGTTATAGCGATAGTTGTTAAAAGTCAGTTCTGATTTATTTGTATGAACTTCGAATTGAAATCTTTCAGATCCGTAACTACCGTGACTTTGAACACGAGATCTGATTGAATCCGAACCTTCCTTTCAAATCTGAGCTAGGTGAGAATTTATTTTTAATATAATTTAATTAATTTAATTATTATTATTGTTGTGTTATGTGTAATTGAAAATCAAACAAGTAGATCTGCGATGAATGTTGCCATGGGATGGATTCAAATTGTTGTGATGCTATGATTTTAGATCCGTTATTTTTAATCATAGATCTGTTAATTAAAAACATAGATCGGTAGGAAAAAATAGATTTTTCCTCATTTAAATTTGTTGAAGTATGCCTTATGATTATGAATCATATATAAATCTATAATCATATACGTCGTTATGCAATTCACATTATTTTAACGTGAATTAAAGTAGGAATTTACGTTGTTGTGAAATTTACATCGTTATGCAACTTACATTATTTTATTGTGAATTAAAGTAGGAATTCATATCGTTATGAAATTTACATTTTTATGGTGTCAATATTAAAGTAGAATTTGACATATGTTAAAATTTACATTTTTATATGTAAATTACGAAGTGAATTTATGTCGTCTATTAAAAATTGCATTTTTCTTCGTAATTAACATATGAATTCCATCGTATGTTAAAATTTACATTTTTATATGTAAATTATATAGGAAATTATAATGTAGATCAAAAATTACATTTTTCTTTGTAATTAACATATGAATTCCATCGGTTGTTAAAATTTACATTTTTATATGTAAATTATATAGGAATGTACACCGTATTGAAAAAAATTACATTTTTCGTTGTAATTAATATGAGAATTCCATCGTATGTCAAAATTTACATATTTATATGTAAATTATGAAGTGAATTTAGGTCGTCTATTAAAAATTACATTTTTCTTCATAATTAACATATGAATTCCATCGTATGTTAAAATTTACATTTTTATATGTAAATTATATAGGAAACTATACTGTAGATCAAAAATTACATTTTTCTTTGTAATTAACAAGTGAATTTTCATCGTATGTCAAAATTTACATTTTTATATGTAAATTATAAAGTGAATTAATGTCGTATGTTAAAAATTACCTTTTCCTTTGTAATTAACATGGAAATTTCATCGTGTGTTAAAATCTACATTTTATATGTACATTATATAGGGAATTACACCGTAGGATAAAATTTACATTTTTATATGTAATTAAAACATGAATTTACATTGTGTGTTAAATATTACATTTTTATATGTAATGTCTATAGGAAAATATACCGTATGACAAAACTACATTTTTTATGCAATTAAAGGATGCAATTTCATTGTATGATAGAATTTGCATTTTTCTTATATATATATATGTAACATAAAATGAGAATGAACATTAGAAATAAAATTTATTTATTTTATATGTAATTTAGATGTAGAAAAGTGACATTATAATTAAAAATCATATTTTTACAATGTAAATAGGAAGTAGTGTTTGCATTGTAATTAAAAATCATATTTTTACAATGTGAATTGGAAGTAGTGTTTGCATTGTAATTAAAAATCAGATTTTTATAATGTGAATTAGAAGTAGTGTTTGCATTGTAATTAAAAATCATATTTTTACAATGTGAATTAGAAGTAGTGTTTGCATTGTAATTAAAAATCATATTTTTATAATGTGAATTAGAAGTAGAGTTTGCATTGTAATTGGAAATCATATTTTTTTACAATGTAAATAGGAAGTAGAGTTTGCATTATAATTAAAAATCATAATTTTACAATGTGAATTAGAAGTAGTGTTTGCATTGTAACTAAAAATCATATTTTTACAATGTGAATTAGAAGTGGAGTTTGCGTTGTAATCAAAAACCATATTTTCACAATGTAAATTAGAAGTAGGATGTTGAGTGTATCACAATTTATATTTTTATGTAAATAAAATGGATGGAATTTACATTTTCAATGTAAGGAAAGAATGAATTTAGGATGCGGTAATATTATCTTCATTTTCAAATGAATTAAAATTTAGTAAGTATCGGTAATTGTGTAGAGCGTTGTTTTAATCAAACGACGTTATTACGATTCAATGATTATATATATATAATTAAAATTAAACGAATAGGGCATGATAGTTCGCGTTTTGAAATCGTACTTTTAAACGACTATACAAGACGATCCGACCGTCGGATTTTCTTGAAACTGAAACCGATAGGACCGTCTTGGACAAATCTTCCCAACGATATATACTCCGTTAAGACCCAACAGTTAGATTCTGAGAAATGTAAAAATCAAAATTGGTTGAATGAAGCGCCATAGTCGCCCATTGACTTAAGGCGTCGTTATCTAAAAACTTAATTATTTTGAATAATTAAAATAGGAATGAATCGTTAATAAAAATAATTATTAATGTGTAAGAAGGATTTTAAATATATGTATATATACGAGGATTATTTGGAAAGTCCGAGTTTATCTCATTCCAAATAATTAAACGACATTTAAAAATCCAAGATTGGAAAACGACGATTGAAGACCGTCATTCTTCACATCGAATGGACGATGATGACTGTTGCCTTAGAATGGCTCGCTACCATGATAGGGTTAATAGTAGGAGTTGCCCGGACGTACGTGTTGATTTCACGGGTTTGGCTTTCGCTCAGACCCAGAGCATAAGCTAATAAATGGATTGTGTGTCTGACATCATACTCTATCAAATATCATGTTATTGATCTTTTGACGAAGGTATGGATGTTTGGTGGCGGATAATTTATTCTCTTGCTTAACACCCGTTCATATATTTCGGCAAAGGATTGGTAGTTTGATATGGAGTGACGATGTGGCATGCTAAGATGCATATGATCAAGGCTTTGTTGAAAAGCAGGCCTTGTGGGACGATCAAAGCATAGTCTGTTTAGGCATAGCTTTGTGTACTGCGTGACTTCGCGAGCCTCACACACCGGCGGAGTCTAAAACGGGAGAAGGGAACGCAGGGAGAGTAGCACGTTTTTTTCTAGCTAGAAGTGGTGTTTGGGCTTTAACGCGGCCCGGCATTTTACTTATGTGGATGATGGAATGAGGCGCCTCGGATGATAGGTTCTATAGAACCAGGAAATGTGTGTTCAGGAATAACTAATCCGCAACTCATATGGTGGACCGGCCCTGCAGCTTTCCAAGGGTTCACTGCGGGGGATCCTGAGACATCAGCTAGAGTGTCTCGAATCGGTAGGAGCTCCTCCCTAGCCTTGACTCATGATGGAAACCAAAATCCAAATACGACCCTACGAATTTGATTGTATTACTAGTATGGAGGCATATTAGACTATTCTTCCTAGGATTTATACATTTACTTTGAAATGTTTTCATATATACTAATAATAATATTAAACTCGTATTTGTCGTATTTAGCATGTTTAATCACTATAAGGTAAAACCCTATCCTCTGGTTTGTGTTGCATTGTGTGATGGAACCTGGGTATTATGGTGATTCCATTTTTCTAAAAAGCATAACGTTGTTGTATGATTTACTTATTAGTTGTTTTTGACACTTTTATGCACGGTAATCCATTAGAGCAAACCCGTTCCGCGTTAGCGGTATGGTCTTTGGATTTGCCCTATTAATAGTGATTAATTAGTTAAGAATTCTAACACCAGTCCCACGACTGACCCGTTGTTTGTTTCCACCTTTTTGCAAACTCGGGTGCCCTCTTTTCCACACGGGCAGTCGAGCAGTTTGTCTACAGGTTCTTATTTCGAGCAGGATTGTGGATTGAAGTTTAAAGCTGTGTCCAGAACATGGGAAGTCTTCCGTTGCCTTAGTTATTTTGTTTCCGCTGCAATGTATTAAAATCATGTAAAATTATCTTCCGCTGTAATTATTAGCCAATATACTCTGATATTCTGTACTCTGATGTAACATTTATTATTGATGTTATAAAAGTCTGCTGTTGTTGTTCTGATGTGTTGTATTCCCAAAGTTAACGTAAGCGGGATTTGAACGGTTTTGTTCGATTTTGCGATCGATTAACGCCGGGCAAAATCCGACTCGTTACATTTAAGATCCTGGGAGATTTTGAATTATTTAGAAGTATCGTGAATGATATTTTGAAAAGACTTCAAAATGAAAGTGTTTAGATATGGTTTTGATAAGTGATATAGTATTGAACTCACTTTAGTAGCTGGGAAATAACTCTGATAATGCTGGCCACATCATCAGTGTTCATTTTCAAGTTGTAAGTGACGGATTACTACCAAAGAGAGTGTTTTAGAATTGTTTTAAGTAAAAGGAGGTTGTTTTGAATCGTGAATGGGAATATTTAATTTCTGAAAAACTAAACTATTTAAAAATTCCCAGGAAAATTGTATGAATTAAAAACTAATTTAAAGGGATTTGTGAAAGCAAATATGAATTGAATTGAAACCAATTAGCTGGAAATTTAATTGGAATATAAAATATCAAGTGGGATCATTTTGAATTGTGAGATAGAATCTGAAATGGTATTGGATTAATGAGTAAGGAGTTCGGAATCGAGAATGAAACTTGAGTTTGAAATGGTAATTGGCTTGTTTAAGCGAATAGTTGTGTTGAGGATAAATTGATTGGAGATTGATTGGGATGACTTTGGTATATGCTGAATTGACAGCAGAATGAAAGGATTTAATGATATGCCCGACAAAAAGGTACACATTTATTTTTATGAATTTGGTGATTTATGGGCCGATTTGGCAAGCCACTTGGCTGTTTGATTTTCTTTTGGATTGGAGAGGGCCTAGAAAGGCGAGTTGAGGTTTGAACTATTGACCGGTACAAAGGAGGTGTTGGCAAAAAAATTCAAAAATTTCGGGTGTTAGAAAATTTTCAGGATTTTAGGAAATTTTCGTTGATAAGAATTAATTAATATTTCAATTGAAATTAAATTGGTTCAGTTGAAAATAAGGTTGGTAAGTAAAATAAATAATTTTGTACTAGTCAATAGGGTTTGTTCTCTACCTTAGCAATTTCGAGGACGAAATTATTTTAAGGAGGGAAGAATGTAACGACCCGCATTTTTCAGCGATATAATTAATCTATTTAATTCTTTAAATAATGGTTTTGGTTATTTACAATGCCCAGGATTAAATAATATTGAATATTTAATTAAAATGAATAATAATATAATATAATTAATTTCTGAAATAGTCAGAAATAGTGGAATTCACAAAATGGTGTGAACTGGATCAACTGTGATATTTAATTCAGTTTAGAATTGAATTAGAATAACGAATATATTATATAAACGACGGTTTGAACGTATAATTATAATATAATTATAATCGAGCTCGAAATGGCGCTGCAGTTCACTATTTGGCGATTTGAACTTCAACTAGATGTACAGAATTCGTTTTAAATCGGATTTCTGTGAAACAAGAAACGTTCGAATCTGGTGAAGTATATTTTTCTAATGGAAGAGAAAATTGGAGATTTCGTCGTATAGATTGCAAGATATGTCCAAATCAGATTTCCAAATAGTCGTTATAGAATCGTTCATCGACTGTAACAGTTTATTTGAAATAACTGCATACTTGACTCGAATTTAGACAAGGTTCTTTTGAGACGTAGTGTTAATTTAATTTTTAGAATTTTACTGTAATTTTTAAATAATTAAATATGCAACTTTTTATTTGGAGTATTTTGCACCCTATATAAATATTTTGGGGTTTCACAATATAAGTTAACCAACCGGTATTATTATGTTTTTGGGACCCTGGCGCCTCGCTGGACACGACTGTATTTTCATTTCTGTCCGTAACAGTCCATACGTGAATGGAAGTTTTTCGTAGTAGGTGACGCTACACTTCATAACTAAAATTAAAAACTAAACATCCTACACAACACGTGAATACACCTATGTTAACTAGTACCATCGATATAGTTGGTGGAACAAGAACAAATGGCAAACGTTACATATCAACAAACCAATTTTATCAAGCACATGCTAACCTATCTCGATACAAATCCTACCTATCGACTGATACGCTTCTTTCAAATCTTTCTTTTTTGTACGTCCTCTTTTCATTTATTGTAAATTAGCCTTCCCTGCATATACCCATTCTTACAACTAATGAAGCACTGACCTATACAACCTAATACTTCACGCTTACGCTAAACGAAGCCTTGGAGACCACGGAATTCTACAGTAACCTACCCGCTACCCTATATGCTAGATGCCGTGCATGCCAAGGAGCTTGCTCCTATATAATACCGCAAGCAACTCTCATCTTCAGCTCTTGAGAATTTTTGTCATCAACTTTTTTTTTGTGTGGCAAATGAAAATTCAAAACATATAAGAATCTTTCACTCTACATCTTTAAACTCATATATATGCAATGCTGAGATGAAGAGCTTCCATTTCATAGTCATACGACGCAAGATGGCAAGTGCAAACGTTACAGCAGCATGAGCAGAGCACGTTTGCAAAGTTTGAGGGGATCGGAAATAAAAGGTGATGCAACCTGAAATCTGCTGTGTGTGTTTGAGCTACAGTTGGTCGCAGCCATCATGGAAGAGATAAGCCATGGGTCCAGTGAGAGATGGAAATACTGTACATTGGAAGTGTGGTCTTTAGTAGGTAGCATGGGAAAGAAGCATAGTGCAGGCGTGGGTTTCAACTTTTGATATGTGGAAGCTATGCGTTCATACGTTGAGTAATGGAGTTGTGTTTGGGATGTTGGGTTGGCAGGCGTTATGGTACAGGGAAGGCTGAGATCGCAACAACTAGATGGAGTTCGAGTTGAGGAAGTGGGTGATGGAGGCGTAGCAATTTCAATGGGGAGCGTCATGGTGATTTTGGTTTTGTGAATAATGATGAAAGGAAGGAGAACCGACGGTGCAAAGATTCGGAAATGGTGAGGAATAAATGGCAGCAGGCTACGGTTTTGATGTTGGGGAAGATGTATTTTTAAGTAGATGCGGTCTGGGTTTAGGATTCAAGTGTTGTGCTTAGAAAAATTAAGTAAGCCCAAAAGAAGAGAGAAAATATAATAACGAAGAAATAAGCATACAACATTCGGGAATGTGAATAAACCCAAAGGAGTTTGTAAACACTGCATTATTAGAATGGGAAAGTGGAAAGGGATAGAAAGGGGAGCACGGCATACAAATAACAAAAGGGTGGGGACATAAAGTATACTGTAGCTTGGAAATGTGGAGTAATGACAAATGGATTGTTTGCGTTGGATGAGTGTTGAAGGCATGATCCGTGAACATCAGTTTATGCCTAAAAGAATAATCGGCGAGATTATCATATTACGGATCTATTTAAAGTAATTTGGAAATTTAGAAAAATTGGTTAACGTAATTTTTATAAATTATATACATTGTTTTCAACTATATGACTTTGTGATACAAGGTCAAAACAAGGCAAAAAGAGTTCCATTGGGATCGTGTTTGAAGAAGTTTCGTGTACGACCTAGTTTGGCATAGTTTGGAGATCGTTTCAATTTTAGGCAGAATAAAACGTCTAATTTCGTCAACCAACGTTAATCGTTATTTAACGATTTACGCCCAAGGTGAGTAAAACTCACTAACTCTTCTCAGTTATATTTTTCTAAAGTATTTTTAGAAATGATAAATGATGATTGTTTGCTATGTGTTGGTTGTTTGGTTGAACTGCTAGTCAGTCGATTGAAAATATAGATAACGATATAGATATAAATAGTTAACCAAATATTGATTCTGTTTATCAGAATATTTCATACTCATGTTGTTTATGTTGATTAACGTCTGTGGATGCAGGGAAACAGGTCGGAGGGACCCCAACTGGGTTCCTCAACATTTATTTTACTGTATTCATATATTGTGTTATATGATGTGATATGGAATCTGTTGTTGATTCTTTATGGTTGAATGATACTGAACATTGTTATATGGTACGTTAAATACCATAAGGAATACTGGAATGTTAAAAAGGAAATTTTCAATGTTATACTGAAAAAGGAATGTTTCTAAAATCAAAAGATTTTATAAACAAAGCTATTTATTAAGTAAATAAATAAATTTAAAAAGGGAATACTTATTTTTTAATCAAATAGATAAAATTGAAAAAAAAAGAAATATTTGTAAACTATTTACAAATAGAATTGAAAAGGGATATTTATTTGAAAGTGAATAGAATAGTAAGGGAAATATGTGTAAAGGGAATAGTTAGATTATAAAAGGGATTACTTAGAAAATCAATAGATTTTATAAAAAGAAAATGTTTTATAAAATAAATAGAATTATAAAAAGGGGTTTAGTTTGTAAATAGATTATAGAAGGAAATACTTGAAAAAGTGACTAGAATTATATAAAAGGAGAAATTTACATTTGACAGGTTTAGACCCGTGCTTCGCACACAGGTATAACGTGTTATGGATTTAAAGCAAAGTTTTAAAATAGAATCTATTATGACCGATAGATTGAGAAGAATAATTTATAAATAATATTTTATAAATTAAATAAGATGTTTATCATTGTATAAATAGAATATATAAGTCAGGACTTATATAGAGAAGTAAGAATCGATTTCAACATCGATATTTGAAACTGAATAAATGTAGAGTTAATCAAAGGAGTTAATCGGTTAGAGTTAATCGAATTAGAACTAATTGAATAGTAGTTATTCAATTAGAGTTGATCGAATATAGTTATTTGAGATAGAGTTAGTCAAACATAGTTATTTAGGATGAGTTGCCATTTTGTACGACTGCTAGCGTAATTCGCAGGGTTGTAGATAGCCTACGGCGGTCGGATGTTTCCTGAGGGAATCAGGCGTAACCATTGTGATCGCTGCGATCTAGAGTCAAGCGAATGGAGTTAAATCGAATATTAGCCATTCGAAATAAAGTTTAAACAGACATAGTTATTCGAATATAAGTAAATAGAATATTAGTTATTCGATAGGAATTAAATAAGTCGAGTTAATCAAGTAAGTTAATCAAGTTGAGTTAATCGAGTGAAGTTAGTCAAGATGAGTTAATCAAACCAAGTTAATCCAAGTGAGTAAATCCAAAGGAGTTATTCGAAATAGTTTATTCGAATAAAGTTAAAGGAGATTAATCGAATGTAAATCATTCGTAGAAGGTTAATCGAATGTGAATCATTCGAAGAGAGATTATCGAATGTAGTAATTCGAAGAAAGAGTTATCGAATATAGTTTATTTGAAATGAGTTATCGAATAGAGTTTATTCAAAAGAGAATTATACGTTGAATTCGATTATACCGAATTCGGGAAAAGTAATATTTGCTTTTCGTTTTAATCAAGATTTATTTATTTATGAATAAATTGGTGGTTTAATTATTTAGTTAAATTTAGTATAAAAGTTATATTCTGAAAGTAGATATTTTGGAAGAAGGGGTTATACGCTATAGTTATAATCAATGTTGTAAAATAAAGAAGTGGGTTCGTAAATAGAATCCGAGAGTTAGGGAAGGAAGTTTGATAAAGATTTGAAAGTGAACTTTGTCTATTTAAAAGTTAGGAATGTTGTTTAGTTAAGGTCTGAGAGGTAATTGTACCCCAACTTGATTGACTTCGTTTTTAACTAAGGAATGGTTAAGGTTCGATAGTGAAGGTTGGTTAAGTGAATCCAGCCAATGAGTGAAATGGTTTAAATTGGCTTAGTGATGTTTTATGTAAACGTCTATTGAATAAATTTTGGAAACATTTTCCAAATAAAAATCTGAGATACTTTCTAAGCATAGAAAATGAAATGTTGATGAGAAAGAATACTGGAATGACAGTGATACGTGAAACAGAGATGGAAATGTTTTCCAATGATTGATGACGTATATTTCCTAATCTAGGAAATAAGAAATGTTGAGTATATAGGAAAGAGTAAATGAATAAATTAATGATAAATTAAATTAAAGGATGAATGTTGAATGTTGATTGATCGATAGAATTTCCATCTGGAAATAATATCGTTGTTTGCACACCTGTTTTTCTAGGATAGTTAAATCACCTACTATCGAAGTTTTTGACCATTTTCCGTCGTCAATACAGAGAGACCGGGATCAGATTACCACTCTGTATGGACGTTAGCGTTACGATCAAATATGATGAAAATAATTAAAGATGGAGTTATGCAAGGGCTATCCTGTTTACAAAATAGTGCCTTCGGTTTGTCCAGTCCCAGGACAAACGTGAATGGACGAATGTATGACAGAGTATATCTAACGGATCTCGTAAGTTGATCTCTTCAAACGCACTTACGTTTGGTGGCGGAGGAATTCGTTTCTCTTAGCTTTATACCCATGGTATTGTTGGGGAAATCAATTTGTGATTTGACGGGTATGACGATGTGGCATTCAAAGTGAATGGTGGTTAGGTGTGTCAAAGATACGTTATGACCTCAAGCCTCATCAACCGGGAATTGACAGAAATCGGGCAGGCAGCATGGCTAAGTGGGTCGCTCCCATTAGGATGTATATCACCTATCTAGAGAAAATCCATTTCCTTCTTTATCTATGTTCGATGTTGTCCCTTTTCGGGAAGACGGTGGGTAGCTCCCAACCGTTGGTGATATACATTCGATGCACTCAAGCGAAATGAGTGGTCGGTCATGTGTGGGCCGGGTTGCAAGACGTTCTTGTTGAACCCAGTGTATTTGCCTCTAGAGATACACTCTCGGCAGGTGGTCCCATACCTTGTCATAGTTGGAATCCAATCTCCAATAAGCGCCCGCGGTTTTGTTTGTATACTATATATGTGGAACGTGAGATGCAAGCGTTCTGCTAGATTGATATTTACTTGTGATTAGACATTATTATAATATCAGAGAAGTATTGATTTCCAAAAACTGTTCTGGGTTATCGTAAGGTAAAAACCGTCCGTATTTATGTGTGGATTGGTCTTACGATTACCTTTACCTTTTCCTTTGAAAAGGATTTTGAAAAGTTAAGCCAAATGATTTGATTTTACTCACACCAGTCCCATGACTGACCCAAAGTTTATTTTCGTTTTGTTTTCCCTAAACTCTTGGGTGCCCAAATTTGTATGGGCAGTCAAGTAGTTCAGGTCTGTACAGATATGCTTGGAGGAGCATGAAGCAGGAGGCTTTAAGGTTATATGGCTATTGTTATTTCAGCTATGTGTAAGTGTTGTACTCTGATAATGTTATTCTATGTATATACACAGCTTTATTGCAAAGTTATATTATGTATTATATTTTATTCGTTCCGCTATGAGATTCGTGTTACTCTGATTGTGTTCTTCTTCTTCTATTCTAATTTCCTATCTTATCTATTCTCACCCTCTAACTTCTTTCTATTAATGATCTGGAATGTTCGATACCTGAATAATTAACATGGGTTTTGTGTTGATTTTCTGGGTCGAAATTCTCAGTTCGTTACAAAGGGGCAAGTAGAAGGCATGCATGGAAGGAGGCATGCAAAAATACAAGTGTCCATACACTTGCCTTAAGGAGGGAAAGTGAATTTTTGGTAGCACTTTCCTTAAAATGCTATGAAAACTAAGACCAACACTTAATTCCAACGCTACTAATTCATGTTATGGTTTGACCAATCCGATCGAACGACAACTGATATCAATAAATCCAAACTTACTAATAGTCATTCTTATATATAATTCAAATTAATTCTATCATTTAACTTATCAAAATTATTAAATATTCTTAACCATATATGTTTATGTCAAATTCAAATTTAAATTCAAATTAAGTAATAAAACTTCCAATTTTAAATTGGTTAAAAATTCTAGATCATTACATTCACTTCCCTTTTAAAACTTTTCATCCTCGAAAAGGTAAAGGAATCATAACTACTCATTCGACATCTTGTAGATTCTCAAACTCAAGATTAAAATTCTTTATACCAAAACTCCCATTTCTTACAATGGATATATCAGGTAGAATATTCTAACACATATTTACAGATAACCATATTTACCGTGTCCTCCAACGATAACTTCCAATTACCCGTTATATTCGGCTCATCGTTTACTGGACCAATTACTTATACTTAACCATTTACTGCTTTCCAGAAAATTCAGAGTTATAAATTATTCTCTTTGATCTTATCTTCAAACACAATGGTTATGAAACATACTTCCTTTCGATTCCCCAAAATTACTATTATTCTTTACACAAAAACTTGATCATCTCAGAACTCAGCTTGTCTAAACGTTTCGGTTTAGGTAATTTCTTTTTATTATTCGCACTTGCCAAATATTCTTTAATCAAATTGTGAAACTCAATTCACAAGGCATTCATGCTTACTTAAACAGTTCCTTTTATTCCCATAACATACTTCAGAACTTATCGACTATCCAAAATCGCCGATAATTCCAGATTTAAATTTCTTATATTGTTTAAGTTTGCCTATCTACATTAATTATCCCATATTCAAGGTTACACAACTTATTTCCTTCAAACTTTAGAGAAACAACTTTAACCAATGCATTCCTTAACCAAAATATCGTCAAATTTCTTATTGTCTTATTGAATTCTCAAGATATTTGCATTTTAAATTTAATCAGTTGAGTGGGACTAATTATAAATATATCCTGATTGATTAATTCCAATTTAGCCTTTAAATCGTTTCCCGAACTACTTTTTCTATGCTTGGATTGCTTATGTAAATTATAACTTTACATAGATGTATTTTAATCAACTAAGAAATTTCAGTCACAAGATGTCCGTGCTCAAGTTTTTAATTCCCAAATGTCAAAGATCTTGTTCCTTTATATTCAAAATATGTTCTTTCAAAATTAGTTTCAAAGTAATCGCCAATTCTTACTCAAAATTTTGATTTGAGTTTGTAAACTATATATCTTTTCAAAACCAATTTTTTTTATCACCAATACACTTTCTCATATACTCTATACTTAATTTACTGGCTTATCCTTAATATAGGTTTACCTAGTATAATTCTTACGACTCTATCAAATTTTTAAGATCTCGCTTACTTATTCAATTTCACATCAATTTACCAAATATTTCCAAACACTTATCTAAATGGGTTTAAGTATATATTGATGTTTTAATTGAAACCATATAGTCATCCCACTATCGAAACTCAAAAATACATACTGATGATGCTGCAGTCATCAACAGAATCATCTTCAAGTGACTAGAGTATGATTCTATATCTATCTAGTATACTTAATACTTCGTATATACGTTAGCTAGGCATATATTCAAAATCTTCTTATACTCGATTGTCCAACCTCAACATCGAATAAAATAATCATTCCCATATAATTTATTTTGATTTTGTACCATATTGATTAATTTGTTTAAAGGAGAATTATCTTAACAAATTTGACCCAAGTTTATCCCTTAACAATTGAAATATTATAATTTTATCAATATTTCGAATGTTACCCAATAATGAAATTTAATCCAAATGGCATTTGTACTCAGATCATTTTCCTGATCAGTGGAAGGGGCTTAATTACCATGCCATAAGAAGTTTTTTACGTGTAATAATTATAATCATAAAATGTAACTTAACGTTAATCGTTTGATTAATTATCCAGATTATAATTAACCATATACTTTAAAAATATGCTTCCTTCTTAAAATATAACTTTTCAAAACTCACTTTATATTTTCGAATACGCTCTCTCGAATATCATACTCCAAAATATCATTCTAGGGTATTACTAGCCCTATCTCTAATGAGATATTATAACTCTGATGAGTCTTTCCTTTTGTTCAAATGAGTCATACCTCATAGCTTTGTATAAACTAAAGCTTTGATACCAAATGTAATGACCCGGCTTTTTTCCCTGTTTTCGCCGGTAATTAAACCAAGTTAAACCGTTCATAAAGACGGATTGTTAGGGGTACTAAAACATTTGCACAAAATAAAAAGGACTTCTCCATTATCATTACAATAATATAACATCAGAGTTACGATAACTACATCAGAGTGCATCGATTACGCAGTGGAAGAGATGCTAAACTCAGCAGAAGAATATGCATGCTCCAAGATATAATAGCTCCAGCTAAACTAGCATCCTGCTCCAACTAACTATAAGTCTAAACTGCAAGTCAAGCTACTAGGTTTCCCGTGTAAAAGTTATAGGCACCCAGAGTTTAGATGTGGGAACAATAAACTCTAGATCAGCCATGGAACTGGTATGAGAACTCAAAATAGTTATTTTTAGGGTTTATTTTAAAGTTGGGCAATTCACCGGATCACGCCGCTAATGCGGAACGAGTTTACTCCTTGTGAATACTAGTGCATAAAAATTCACAATGACTTTTTGAAAAATGAGGCTAACATAAGGTCTCGTGGCACACACAATGTAAACGTACACTTGGGCGAGGTTTCTCTTTATGCAGTCAAAAATACCTTTGATACGAAAAATCCTCTTTTATTACTATAATATAGTGTGAAAACCTTTCGAAAGTAAATGTATTAAAATAGCCAGCATAGGTACCATATAATATACTGACATATGATATACAATCAAAATCTTATGGGCTCATAGCGAAAATTGGGTTTCTAACAATGACCAGACAAAGGAACTTCCTTCCGAACCGAATTTTGAACAACTCTAGAGGGATGTCTGAGGATCAACAGTGATGATCCTTATGCCAACACAAGGACGGGTTAAATCTATAACTAGGTAGCTTAGAATACGCCTGAGTATGTCATCTCCAGGTCATTACCGACCTTTCCGGGCGTGCTCCAATAACAACCACAAAAGAAGATGTTTTTACCACATAGGTTAATACCTGGGCTCCACACCATAGTACACCTTTTTACCTAGAAGGAGACAACACCCCATAACCTTGCCGTATTTCTTCCTGTTTTGGCCATTTACCGGGGTGTAAGGCTTGTTGGGGTCACGATATACACAAAGCTACGCTTAAATAAGCCATGCTTTGATAATCCATAGCTCACCACACAACTTAAGTATGGTACATTGTCCATTCACAATGCATCACTGATTTCTATCAGTATATAACCTCTAAGCTCATACGTCTTAGAGAAGGGTGTTAAGTATAATAAATTCTCCGCCACCAAGTAGATATATATTTAACAGAGATCGGTGCTACGCAATTATTTACAATGTCAAACATACAATCCATACAAGTTCGTTCTGGGTCTGAATGAAACCACAATCCGGAATTCCTTCACATACATTGGGGCTTCTTACCGCTTAGTAGATATAAAATCAATCTGGAAATGGGAGTTACCCATTTGATACATTCAGCAAGTCGTCCTTACGATATGAAGGGTCCTGGTCTTCAATATCGTCTTCAATCCCTTCAATTGCTCCATAACGTCATATTATTACTTAGAATGGTTTTCAGACATAGATCCAATCCTGTTCTTTCCAAATAATAAGCGCAACTTTAAAAAACACAACTATGGAACACACGGGTTTTCAACCAATCTCTTTGCATCTTGGATTTGTTAAGTTAAACTTCTTTAAACCCATTCTCAAATTATCTTTAACAAAATCCGTATTTTAATCTTTTTACTTTATAACACATCCCTTTAATCAAAGATAATTTAGCCTCAAAACCATAATTAATATCGGCTTGATAACTCGTTATCAAAACCCAGTTTCCTTTGAAAATCCTTTAATCCATATTTCAAGCATAAATTTCAATTAACGATTTCCCAAACATTCAATTCTTTAATCTTAACTAAAAGATTATACTTCCTTCCCAATTTCTTATTTTAAATTTCTTCAAATCAAAGATTTGATTTGATCCCAAATTACGATATGAATTTCCACAACTCCATCTCATTGGGTTTCAAGAATGATATTATTGAAGATACGATTCATGACAAAACCCAAATCAATCGATATTGAAGATAAGTTACACAGAAATAGTATATACTTATATTCGATATCAATTCCCATAATCAATGAATACTATAAGTGGAAAAACGATATAATAATATCTTCCAAATTCCTTAGATTATATACGATTACACCACAGAATTTCATATCAAATATCCAAAGATTATTTCTATCCAACTTATCTTAATCAAATTGAGAAACCTGTATCTTAATTAAAAGATTATCCAACTCTTTGACATTAAATCCGGATAGAAATATCATCAACTTATCCTCAATATTAATCTCCATATCCAGCTCACATATAAGCGTAATAATGGTGAACTACCTTTTAAGTTCCTCAAATAGTAAGAGTCATCATCTACCGAATTGATGTTAAACATCCAAAGATTTATCTCCAACCATATCCAATTATTTAAAATTGAAAAACCCGTTTTAATATCAAATAAATCAATTTAATTTCCATAGAAAACATTTTCAATACTTTTAAATCTTTGAAAACATTCCACCAAACATTTACAAATGATTACTTATAGTATGGAAAATAGTTTGCGGGTCAAAACCTTCAAAATAGATTGTTTCTGAAGAAAACGTTACAGAAGCGTCACAAAAGTGTTACAAAATAGTTATCTTAACTACTTTGATCCAAATATCGTTTATCTTAGCCAAAACTTAAACTTTACGATTCAAAACACTTTCACATAATTTATAATGATTTTACAAAAAAAATCCATATTTTTAAAACATTTAAAATAGCTGTTTATAGTTATGATTGACAACTACTCTCACAACGCCCTTTTCCAAAACGGTTCTAAACATAAACTGAAAATTATAATTTGAAATTAAAACTGCTTTCACTCATTTTAAAGCTCTTGTTAATGGAAATCAAACATTTTTTCGTTTCGTGGAAATCCGATTTGAATTGCAAAAGTTATAAGAATTTAAAGTTTGTAACTAAAAACGCGAATTGACTTTATGTGACATGCTCTATTTTGACCGAAATACACATTATTCTTCAGTACTTCGAAATACCTCAAAAAACCATTATATACATATAATCCTTTAAAATCATTTAAAGACTTTCCAATGATCTCGGGCTCAAAAAATTCAACTTTTATTTTTCACTTAAATCAAATTCCAATTTATTTCTAAATTCAATTAATTTCAAATTAAATTCCAAATTAAATTTTAAGTTAACCATTCCGTCTGTCGGATCTGGTAGGGAGAGCAGGAAACTATAATTTCCAAACTCAAGCCTAGACACTATCCTCTTTGTCATCCTAGAATGTTCCGGTATTTATTTAAAGAAACTTTATTAATATATATGTATTCATACATGTGTGTCATTCCCAACCATTGAACTTCAATTTCAATAATAATATTGTTTTCCAATTATGAAGGAGATTTGCCGATCACCATTGTGATACCATAATTGTTGTGTCATAATGTGCACAATATAACATAAACAATCATTATAAAACATCCACGACAATCATCATCACATAATTAAATAATAATAACTGTGCACAAGCGTTAAAACACTAACGCTTAATAGTGTGTGTGTGTGTGTGTGTGTTCAAAGCTACGCATCCATCATCCATCACAACCAACATCATTAACCACTTGTAATTCATCACTGTATTTAAATTAGTCTAACTACTAATTAAATATATAAATTGTGGTTAAAGATTTCTCACCAAACAGTTTTCCAATCTTCACGGTAGGCGAGCCTAGTTGAGCGAACCGTCGGATAGTATTTCGGCACACTATTTTCTTCACCAAAATATATATAATATAATATAATACATACTATTCTTTCTCTCTCTATTATAAGAGGAGGAGGAGGATAACGATGAACTTTGAAAAAGTGGTGGTGGAAAAGATGAAGACTTATGTCATGTAAACCATGGCCATAAGCTTTAAGAAGGTGGAAAGGAGGAAATGGAGTGAAATGGTAAAAAAAGGTGGAGAAATGGCCTCCCTATATAGGAATATAGGGTTAAGGAGGTAATGATACATCAAGGGACAAGTGGAAGGCATGCATGAAAGGAGGCATGCAAAAATACAAGTGTCCTTACACTTGTATTAAGGAGGGAAAGTGAACATTTGGTAGTACTTTCCTTGAAATGCTATGAAAACTAATGGCAACACTTAAGTCTAATGCTACTAATTCATGTTGTTGTTTGACCAGTCCGATCGAACGACAAATAGTATCAATAAATTCAAACTTATTAATAATCATTCTTATTTGTAATTCAAATAAAATCTATCATTTGCCTTATCAAAATTATTAAATATTCTTAACCATATATATTTATGTCAAATTCAATTTTAAATTCAAATTAAGTAATAAAAATTCCAATTTTAAATTGGTTGAAAATTCTGGATCGTTACAAATAATGGCTGTATTTAGTCTCAAGCATCACAGTTAATTATTCAGATGAACTTGTAGGTTATTCCTATCATTTTCCATCATTTAATAGGGTTATACTTATAATCTTGCATTACATCTAATTAAAAAATTAGCAAATCACACAATTCATACATTAAAACCAATTGCAATTTCACATCGAACAAACATGCAAATGGACGCAACAGGATTAAAACTGTTTTTAATTGTAACTTGAGGTCATTATCAAAGTTATTTTACTAATTCCACATTTTATTTTAATGTATCATAACACCCAAATACATAAATAGCAACATCCAATTCTTAGCTTACAACCAATTTTTCGGGGTAGTTATGTTAAAATTAGTGCAATCCCTTAAATGTTTCTACACTACTTAAACAAATAAATAGAGTCCACCAATCACTCGATGTTTATACACATTTTATATTAGTTTGCTCTATTAAAATTCATGAAAATTATTTTCCACGACTGTGTTTTATAACCGCAGCTCTGATACCAACTGAGAAGACCCCAAAATTTTCAAAACAAATTTTCCGTTGATTAAATTATAATTTACAACAGTCTTGAAACCTCTTCTCAAGGGTTAGTTTCTTATGACCCTTCTACTCCAGGATCTCTCAACCTAATATAGAAATACTAGTATAGATCGATATTTAACTTGTGTATATGAATTACTTATATCAGAGTCAAATTTTATAATAAAGGATATTAGATTAACTAAATATAATTACTCACTACAAACAGCCAACAAGAATACTTAACTTGCCTCTTACAATTTATGTACATCTAATGAGCTCATTTTATATAATTCAAAGCTTCATATTATCCTATTAACTTAACACTTGCCTAGGACACATAACTGGCATACATTTTGCATTAATAAAACTTACCAGTATACACGGATATATATATATATATATATATATATATATATATATATATATATATATATATATATATATATATATATATATATATATATATTATCAAGTATTTCCTACCATATATTAGTTTTGCCTAGCATAGCTACCCTTACTAGCACATTTTCCATGATGATTCTAATACAAGAAAGGCACTGTGTAATGAAATGGGCATGTGCATACATTATATTGTATGCCATAATCATTTAGACAACACTGGAGTGTTAAAACATTTCAAATAGCCAACTACATTCAGCACTCGCATTTTAGCTTCACAGCATAACTCATTCATACAATAGTCAAGGAATCTTTGGCTATTTCAACCAAATGCCATAACCAATCTATTTTATGGTATGACACGATTTCAACCTCAAATCCACACAGTAACAGAGTAGCGTCTAATACACAAAATAGTTATTGACAACTATGCATTTCTATCAAATTCTGGATACAGGTTTTAACCTTTCAACTTAGTTACCCAGAACATAAAACAAATTTAATCTCAGTGAACTACATTATACACTTATCAAAGAATACACATAATGACTGAATTATATCCAAAATATAAAATATACACACAAACATTAATCTTCCTTTTGATAAATTTTACAATATACATATTTTACTATGTATCTATCCATTCTGAGTTTCATTGGTGCACATAAACCATCTATGTCGACCACCATTTATCAAACATAGTTCCCCGGTGTCAATATAACCCTCAAATGCATGCTATAGTGCAACTCTTTAATCCTACTAAGAATTTGTACAGTCCCGCTTAAGTTTTCCCCATCCTGGTTGAACTATGCATCAATACCTATAATACAAACTTCTCGAGCGGCCTCGTTTGAATGAGACACCCAAGAAGATTGCGTGGGCAATCAACAGGGTCAGACATAACACGTCTGGTATGAGTGTATTTATAACTATTATAGCATATAAACACAGGTTTTAAACTTATAATGTGCAATACCTAATATACAGTTTCTAGTATGTTACTCAGTTTAAGCAAAACACTCCTTAACATGTCAAAACCGAGTAAACAAAATGAATATACTGGTTATCATGTGTTCACCAAACAATGCCTATATAGATGCTATACTGTCTAAAATAAAGTATAAGAAGTATTTAAGCTAACATTGGCATATATCATACTTGGTGACTTTTTACTGCTAACACAAAGTACAACAACAAATTACAAGCCCAAAAATGTGCACAACAATTTTAGCATGCAAACATATAGTATATATACGGATAGTAGGTCAGGTGTTCATTAGTTAAATACACATTCATATTAAATTGTCCACTAGTGTGTGTGTGTGTGTGTGTGTGTGTGTGTGTGACTGGTTATGTGATCATCAACTAGTGCATCTCCTATTTAATCAATATTCAGACCATTCTCAGATTAACAGAACCCTTATTAATTACCCACTGTTTTAACTTAGTATATATACTTTAACAGTCAACCCGTTTGCAACAATTCAAAGAGCACAGATGATACAACATATGAAACACAATTCTCAAGTACCAAAAACACTGCAATTTATATAGCAGTTAATAAATATTTTTACCGCTAGCCTTTATTCTCTTTTTACACCATATGTGTGTGTGTGTGTGTGTGTGTGTGTCAAGGTTATTTAGTCAAATTAACCTAGCAATCCATTTCTAATATATATTTATGTATACACACATCTTCATGCATGTATACATATCCATTCAAATTCAAGATCAATGAGGCAGATTATCCACCATAAATATATATATATACACCCACACACATTTCCTTGCATATATACATATATTTCCACTTAATTCCAATTTCACTTACGAATTTATATTAGCTAATCCTAGATGTAGTTAAGTCTTCATATGCCTGTAGTATTTAGCCAATATTTATACTAACTACCATCTTACTCTTTGATATACATACATATATATATACACACACACACCTTTCCATGCATATATACATATATAACCATTCAAATTTCATTTGGCATTTCTAATATATATACATACATATATACACATGCACTCCCATGTGTATACATATACATATATGAGTATTCAGTTTTCATCTATCATATATTATTTTAATATATATATGTACATTCACTTCCATGCATATATACATACATATATACATTTTCCCAACTTCCAAATTCAATATAAGTGCATCTAAAAAGTTAATCACCAACACAACCATACATCCAAGCATGAACACATATCACCATGTATATGCATACCATTCAATAAATCCAATATCTCATGCATACCAATGTATTCCAAACATATATCTAATTTCATTACCCCAGTAATTGGGCAATCAAAAGCGTAGCTCAACAGTAACTAAGCATTTTAACTTAATCTGGCCCATCGTGATATTTAGCTAAATCTGGAATTTTGTGGCATAAATCGCAGTAGCGTCTAAAAATATTTCTGGACTAATAATATCATTTTATTACAGATTCACCTTATCATTTTGATTTGATTCGTACATTTGATGTACTGCAGTCAGTATAATTATAATACATGCGAACCCAACTTCATAACATACATGGTTATGCATTCCATAAGATTAACCAATATAATCTTCAGCAATCATTTTTATAAAACCTTTTTTTAAATTTATAATAGATCCGTACATTTATATGGAGTTTGCAACCATAAAACAGTCAGAACAAGCATTAATCACTAACTGTATCCGTATGCTATTCAAACCAATAAAGCATCCACACACACAAAAATCAACCACAAACATCATATAAATCACGCATCCAGTATATGGATTTCACTAAACAAAGCATACTGGATGATATACAAACAATACGGTTGCCTATATAGGACTTAGTGCCAAAGGAAAAGGGGAAATACACTCATCTAACTTTTTAACGTCGATTTCACTTCTTTAGACCTCAGACCCACTGCAGTTCTCCCTCACGAGTCGCCAATCCATCTTTATTTTGATGCGAGACGATCAACTTGTTGATTTTCCCCCAATTCGGTTTAGCTAGGGCTTCGGCCATTTTTTTTCTTTGTCGAACGAGAGAAAAAATGAATGATATCGGTGGCCTCTTTTCTTTTATTACTAGGTTGAGGCCCGTGCTTCACACACGGGCATTGTAGAATGAACATTGGAGGTTGATGATGGAGTTATCTGTAGGATGGGCTGGATGAAAGTGTGTTTTGTTGCAAATGGAGACAGGGTATGTGTTTGCATGTAGCTGGTTAAATTCGCCAGGAGGCAAAAACAATAGCACTGGAGAAGGAGGTATTTATTGCACAAAGTTGGAGGAAGGATAATACAGTGCTTGCATGAAACAAATTTGATAGAATTTAAATAGCGAAAATAGAAGAAGAATTATCGGTGGCATACTGTAATCAGGAAGGGTAAAACAGAATAGGACAAAGAAGGTAGAATGTTAAATAAAAGATGGTCGGTAAGGGTTAGCCGTATTACTCAAAGCAGTTAGGTGTACCTAGTAATACAGTGGAATTCAAAGTCAATGTAAATTCCGTATTAATATGCCATAGATGTATATATTTCTCCCCAAGTTGGATGCAGGCAGACATAAGGACAGACGTGATGTATTATTGAAAAGTAAGGTTAAAAAAATTCTCGGACTACTAATTCAATTTTGCACCGTCGTCTATGCAAACGGTAGGTGGTTGAGTTAACAAACATACGATGGTGAAATAAAATAACGGCTGAACTGAAGTTGTGTTCAAATAAAAAACAGAAATAATTAAGGTCATCAAGAATAGCATGAATTAATACAGAGATTCAAATATACATAGATGGTTGAGTTTTTCAGGGAAAAAAAAGGAGTTGTAAATGTACAAACATAATAAACAACACAATAGTTAATTAATTCAAACGATAATTTGAAAGATGAATATTGTAATCAGGAAGCGGCAGTGCAGTAATCGGCGAACAATGCTCGCTGCCTTTTGTGCAACCCCTGCAGTATGTGGAAAGTCACCATGCTGCCTTTTGTTTAACTCCCCTGCAGTCTGCGGGAAGTCACCATGCTGATGTCATTGTATCTTCAATGAGTTAGGGTAACAATTTATGAACATGTTAGCAGGAAGTGAACCAAAAAAGTTAGGAAAACAAATTAAGCATCGGTTGGATTACTACCAGATGTTTTCCCTTGCAATCCGAATTAGATTGAAACTGAGTAATTAGTTGAGTAGAAAGACGATTGATAGATGCACTGTCTTCAGCTGCAGTTGTAACCTGCAATGATTAAAAGAGATTTATATGTTATGCATAGATTAAAGGATGATCAATGTAGCTTTATTTTTTTATAATGAACACTGTAATGTTAAGGTGAAAATGATGGGCTACCTGAGAGATGAGGATGATGGGCTACGTGAAAGAGTGAGGAGAATATCCGTGGAGTTGCACGTTTTTTGTGAATTTTCAACCAGTGAGAAAAACATTTCTGTTATTCATTTTGAAGCAGTGAGAAAATTTTGCGGTATATCTGAAGATGTACAAAATAGAGGTGAAGGCATTCAGCTATATTAAATAAAAAAGTGGTTGCATGTAATCAAGTGTCAGTTGTCATAATAATTTTGATAGTAACCATACATGGAAGTGTTGTGTGGACAGAGAGTGGAAGAAAACATGCATCTAAGAAAACAGGGAAAGGTGGGGAAAGATAGTGAGGCCACCATACGCATTTAAGCATAGATAGCACGGAAATGATAGTTTATATAACATAGGTGTATGTCATTTGTATCAATGTCAACTGCCGATAGTGGAGTAGTGAAATGGACGTGTATGCATATCCAGTGAAATAATATGTTAGGGTGATATAACAACAATCTGCAACGAGAAAGAGAAGTCAATCAGATGTAAATTAGCTAGTTGGCAAAAAAGCATTGACAGGTGGCCTTTTTTCTATGCATAATGTGCCTACACAAGTTGATGATGTGCAGCTACAGCAGTTGGTAATGGTGTAGTAACATACAATATAGACAAATTTGGTTGATAAAATTACAAACATAGATTGCATTAGTATCTAGAGGAAAACTAAAGAAGAAGAAAAATATAAATGTATTATTGGGAATAAGATTAAAAGTATTCCACGTCTATGTATGTGCCAAAAAAAATAGCATTACCGAAAGGAGGCATCATCGACATGTGGATAGGGCTCGCTAATATACACCATAACTTAATTCAGATTCAGCCGAGAGAGTTAAGAAGTTGGTCCAGCAGAAGCACTAAAAGAATTTGTGAATGATATTTTGTGATAATTTCTGAAAATGATTTGATTTACTGATATTGATCAAGAGTACATAGAAGTGAAAGATTGTTATTACTAATTGAGTTGAGAATACAATGTTATTGAAACGTTCTATACAAGAAACATTATATATAACTATATATGGATCTTTAGTCTTTTGGGCTTCGAAGTGAGTTGGGCTTGGGCTTTGGCCTTTCTTCAATGTGATAAATCTCTCAGCCGTATCCTTTGTCCTTTATTACCCCCCCACAAATCAATACTAGGGTTAGGTTTTCTGCTTCGATCTCTTGAGCGATTCTCTGAAATCGTCTTTAATTTCTTGTCTCCTGAGCTAATCTCTGATTTCGTCTTCAAGCTCTTGTCTTCCCTGATGGCCTTTGCGAAGCTTGTAACTCTGGTATGTGTAGATCTTTCAGTTGATGTTGCCTTTTGTTCCTTTACTGCTTCGTTGTGCTCCTTGTCTTCAGATTCTTCCTTTTTCTCCTTAGGTCTCCAGCTTGACTTCAGATCTGACTTCGATTTAGTGATTTGCTTCAGTTTGCTTCTGATGTCTTCAACTCTCAAAGATTCTCTGATTTTAACAAAATTGCTTGAGGACAGTGGTGTGGTGAGGGTGTCAGCTCTCTGGTAAGTCGCAGGTATGTGCCTCACCTCTATGTTTCCTTTCATCACTTGTTCTCTAACAAAGTAGAGATCTATTTCTACATGTTTAGTTCTTGCGTGTAATATAGGGTTTGCTGACATGTATACAGTGCTTTAATTGTCACACCATAGTATTGATTTGTCTTGTTTGATGTTTAACTCTGAAAGTAATGATCTCAACCACATTATTTCTGCTGTGGCGCTAGCAGTGCTTCTGTATTCAGCTTCAGTGCTGGATCTGGACACTGTTGACTGCTTCTTTGAACACCATGATACTATGTTGTCTCCAATGTAAATACAATATCCTGTTGTTGACTTTCAATCATCTGGGTCTGATGCCCAATCAGCATCTGCATATCGTGTAATGTTGAAATTTTGACATGCTTTGAAAGTGAGACCATAATCTGCAGTAGCTTTTAGATATCTAAGTATCCTCTTTACAGCTTTCCAATGTGTGTCCATAGGATCCTGCATGAATTGACAAACCTTATTAACACTATATGATATATCAGGTCTAGTAATTGTTGCATATTGTAATGCACCAACTACACTTCTGTATTGTTTAGTATTATATATAGGTTCTCCCCTGTATTTAGATAGAGTTTGACTGCTAATCATTGGTGTAGGTTGACCTTTTACCTCATGCATTTTTGCTTTAGTCAGTAATTCATCAATGTATTTCCTTTGGGATAAGATAATTTCATTTGATGATTTTGAGTTTACTTCTATTCCAAGGAAATAATTCAGATCTCCTACATCCTTGACAGAGAATTGTTTGTCTAAGTACTACACCAGTTTGCTGATTTCAGTGTTATTGTTGCCTGTAATAATTAGATCATCAACATAGATAAGTATATACATTATACAACCATTATCAGCTTTTATAAATAAGGAGTTATCAGATTTGGTAGGCTGAAAACCCATATTTGATAGAGTTAGTTTTAGTCTATCAAACCATACTCTGGCGGCTTGTTTAAGCCCATAGATTGCCTTGTGCAATTTACACACAAGATTAGAATTCTGAACATATCCTTGAGGCTGTTCCATATACACATCTTCTTCAAGTATACCATTGAGAAATGCATTATTGACATCTAGTTGTCTAAGCTTCCATCCTCTACTAATAGCAATAGTTATTATTACTCTGATTATAGGTTGTTTGACTACAGGTGAAAATGTTTCCTTGTAGTCAAAATCATGTTGTTGTGTAAATCCTTTTGCTACGAGTCTGGCTTTATATCTGTCAATAGAACCATCTGGTTTTCTTTTGATCTTGTATGTCCATTTACATCCTATAATATTTTTATCTTGAGGTGGTTCAACCAGTTGCCATGTTTGATTTCTTATAAGAGCTTGATATTCATCATTCATAGCCTTAACCCATTTGTCATTAGCTCTTGCCTTCTCATAGCTGCATGGTTCTGTCTGATCAGTGACAACAACATATGTTTTGGGCTTAAAAATTCCACTCTTGGCCCTTGTAATCATATGATGCATGAGCTGACTTGTTGATGAGTGTCAGGTTGTTCCTCATCATTTGTCTCTTCTTCATTAATAGTTTGATCTTCATCTCCATCACTATTGATATTGTCTTCATTATTATATGGGACAGGTGACATGCTGTGTTGGCTTGATGATTGAACAGTGTCACTGCTTGATGATGTTGTTTCTTCATATGCTCTCACAGTCTCACCTGCACTCAAGAATATACAGGTATGGGAGGTATAGTAACATTAGCATCATGCAATTTATTTGTGGTTTTCATTGTATTTTCATGATATGGAAAAATTTTCTCATTAAACATAACGTGTCTGCTAATGTATACATGACCACTGTCATTGTAACACCCCGCCTCCGCCAGGGTGGCTCTTGCAAGCACTCTGACTTTGGAGGGCGTTCGAATCAGGTAAACATGCATAATGATATATCAAGGCAGAACAAGAACATATGTATATATGTAAACAGAGTAAATAAGATAAGTAAAACAGCGGAAGATTTCAAACTATTTCAAAACAAGTCTGGTACTACATAATGTCAACTTTCTAAATACACAAGTCTAGATAAAAACAACATCACTGAAAAACTGAAATACATAAGTACTATCCCCAAAATAAGTGATAACCATAGCTAGCTTCATGTCAAGACCGTACATGAGCTAAAATCCCACAAGCAAGCGATCAGAAATCCAAGCTAAGCCCCAACATTCCCACCCTGAGAACCTGGGGTGGGGGGGGGGGGACGGAAGAAAAGAGGCGAAAGAAAAACAGGTCAGTCAAAAAGACTGAGTAAGCCCTACTACAATCAATGTAAACTGATAAAGTTAACTGGCATGAGAAGCAGGGATGAACATAAGGATAACAACATACTGGCATGATGATTAACTAACTAGGTAGATAAAGGTGTCATCGCATAATCAGGTTTAAGGTTTTTTCACCACAGGTGTACTAGCAAGCTAACATGACTTGAATAAACAAGTATTGATCCCTTGGCCCAAGCTTTGGCCCAATAACATGAAGTGACCCTAATACGAGGTCCAATAACATGTAGTGACCCTAATACGAGGTCCAATAACATGAAGTGACCCTAATACGAGGTCCAATAACATGAAGTGACCCTGATACGAGGTCCAACCAAACGGTCTAGTCGATCGGCTTCCTATAAGCATAACTCGTCACGTGTTGGTGTCAATACGGCCCAAACATAATTGTAGTCAGACTGTGCCGGGTCTCCCGTCGGGTGTATCAAGCCCTAGGGTGCCAACCCCTGGACACCATAAACATAAGTGCACAGTCTAGATCTACTGGTACCCATGTTTGACTTCTCCAAATACGGACTACGTGCACGACCATAGTCCGTCCGGAACTACATCGGCGTACCACTCTGCCGTCGTTTTTGGTCACTTACCTCAAGTCCAGTAATCGTGCCCCCACCCTAGCCTAGTCCCTAGGGTCTTAATGATACAAACTTGGGATTACTGCTGGAGTGGACCCCCATTGCTAGGATTTTCTAGTGGGTTAAGTACGGTTTAACCCTCTTGCTAATCATGGATTAACTTGGTTAAGTGTAACGATGAGTTCACGACTTAACCCTGATTAATCTACCAAGCCCAAATTGGTTAAGTATTAAGTGGACCATGACTTAACCCTAATCATGAGGCATTAATTAATTAATGTGCCTTAACCTCTCAAATTAGACTTTGTTGCGGTTACTAGTTAAGCCGGGCGGGTCCGGGTAGCTTTACACCACAACTTGGTCTAACCTCGGGTTCAAGGTACAACATGACCAACTTCTCACATTGGGTCCTATTGTTTGTAGCAACTAGTTAAGCCGGTCGGTTCCGGGTAGTTTTACGCTACAAACTCAACCCAACCTCGAGTTGGTCACACTTATATTCTCTAAGTGTCATGTCCATTATGTTTCCAAAACATATTACAAGTTTTCAAGCATTTTGGTAGACCTAACTTAATAGGTAAATTCCCAATGGGTAGACCTAACTTAATAGGTAAATTCCCAATCTTATGTTTTTATGTCTTTTAAGTTTACCCAACCCCAAACGCAATCCCATCGCTTACATATCGCAATAGCGCATAAAGGATAGAAGGAGGGAACTTGGCATAATCATGACATAAAGGTGTTGAAGCCACAAGTTTAACATGGTGGCATATGAAATGTACATATGTTCATATACTTGCATACTACATTTTAGGCCTCAAAAGCATGCATAAAACCAAACTTAGCATATTGGTGATACATGGTGATAAATGACATGTAAAAATGGCCATAAGCTCGCATTTAGCCTCACATGCAAGTTATCATAAGGGATATGATAACTTACATGTTTCCAAAATGCGACCTTTAGCATAAAGCTTGAAGCTTTAAACTCATAAACCCAAGGTAAGCTTGCATAACACGATAACATGAGTAAAATGATCAACCCAAACTTGCATAACATACATGGCAAACTTGCATATCATAACATAGCAAACTTGCATAACATAACATGGCAAACCTGCATATAAACTTGCATATCATAACATGATAAACTTGCATATCATAACATGGCAAACTTGCATAACATAACATGATTAACTTGCATATCATAACATGATAAACTTGCATATCATAACATGATAAACTTGCATATCATAACATGGCAAACTTGCGTAGCATAACGTGATTAACTTGCATATCATAATGATCAACCAAACTTGCATCATTCATTTAACTTTAGAGTTTAAATATGAAAGTAGAAAAGGGCTTACAATGCTTATGAAGACACAAAAATATATATAGATTGAGACAAAGCCCTTATGCAATCAAATAAACCCAAAATGCAAGCTCCAATAGGAAAACCCTTGAGCTAAGACTCAAAACCCTTGCTTTATTATGTAAATATAGAAACTTGACTTGAATGCAAGCTAATTATGCTCATACAAGCTTGAAAACACTTGTATGCATGGAAAATCTCTTATAGAAATATCTTAGAAATTTTATGAAGAGAGTGGAGGCCATGAGAGGAATAATTTTGTCATAGTTTAGTTACTTGAATGAATAATGATGATTTAGGGTTAGGTTAGGGGCTTATTTATAGAGATTAGGATTAGTTTTAGCCTTAGGATTAAACCCTAGTTCCAATCTCAGCCCTTAAAACCGAATCTGGCCCCCAAACTCAACACAACTCCAAAATGGTGCACCAGGCAAAACTGCCCGCTGAACCAAGTCGACAGCCAAGTCGACAGGGCTGTCGACTTGGGTCCAACCAAGTCGACTCCCAAGTCGACAGGGCTGTCGACTTGGGTGCTCTGGCGGGAATTTTCCCGCCTTGCCCAATCTGACCGTTTTTCGAATTTTAAACCCGAAATTCGAAATCTGTTTTGAACTTGAAATTTTCTGAAAACTTCATTGGGCCTTAATCGGGTCATACGGACTCCGATTTTCGAAGACTCGGACTCTATTTCGCGTATTTTTCCGAGACGAACGCAATGGCATAGCCCGTTTCCCTTGATTCAGATTTTAGAATTAAATTCTGCCTCGATTTACGTTATAACAGGTTATTGAAAATACGGGTTGTTACATTCTCCCCTCCTTAAAGGATTTCGTCCCCGAAATCTTCAAGTTAGGAAGAACGTATCCTACCATCCAACATCCATCTACTCAAAACATCATCCATGAGCAATCATTGTCCTTACAAGATTCTAAATGTTGTATGAACATATGCAAAGGTGTGTGTATATGTACTTATCTAATGCAAATATCATCAATGCAAATTATGTTAGTGAAATGAATCCATATGTATGCAATTCCTAACATAATGTATAACATCTATATGTGTGCACATAACATACATCCATATGCAACATCCATGTGATAACACAAAAATTTTCATCCATGAATAAGCGTAAACACTCATGCATATGCAATATGAGGAGTGTGTGAGCCGATCTAGTGCCTAATGTGTATAATGCATCCACGAGTAACCACTTGCAAACACTTGCAACCACTTGCAAACATCAAGCATAACATTTTTCAAACACATGTTTCATCCAAAGGGTTTCTACCTAAGGTTCTCATGACAAGATTAACACGATATAGATAGCAAGAGGAAGATATGCTACAAAGAGATCGGGAAGATAAGCAAGATATACTCCTTTTGGATTACAAGAAATCCCTTCCTAACCCAACCCCAATCCTATAAAAGCCCAAAAGGTTTAGTCAACCTAACGGACCCCTTCAAACCTTGACATGTATTACTAACCGATGAGTCATACCCCCTTATGGAGTTTACAACAGAAATGGGATCGAGAATGGGACCGAGAGGATATATGTAAAAGATAACATGCAAGTAAGTTCCACCGGAAAACAAGGATCAAGGATATACTCTTAGAAAGAGATATGATGTGCGTATCTAGCCTTCAGTCTTCTAAGTCACGTTTCCTTGAGTTTAACTCCACTATGCTTTGACCGTCTTTTACTTCATGATTCCTTGTCTTCTTAACTCTTATTTCCAAATATGAGTTGGAACCCATTTCATTGTCGCCTCTCGTCTTCCTTTTTCACTTACTCTTCTATCATTCTTGGCTTAAACATAACTATGACCTCATGGTTTCATGCAAGCTCTCCAAGATTCACCAGTGAATCCTGGATCTCGTTTACTTACTATAAAGTATTCCACGCAGCAGAACTTTTCTTGAAAATACCAATCCACGTTTACCAATTGCTCTTACTAACGTGATTTTCTATAACTCATGCTTGAACGAAATGAACCATCCGCCTGCGAATGTTAGGCCGTACTTAGATTCAGTTGCTTGCCCATGACTTCCCGTAGACTATCCCAAAACTGGCTAGTGAAGATTGAGTCATGGTTACTAACTATACTTTAGGGAACCTCGTGCAACCACTTAATTTCTTGAAAGTAAACTGTCGCTAGCTATGATGCAGTCCTTTCACTCTTTACCGGAGTGAAATGAGCACTCTTCGTGAGTCTACCTACTATGACCCACATGCTCGTATTCTCTTTTCTTGATCTAGGCAGTCCATCCACGAAATCCTTCGGGACGCTTTACTACTTCCATTGCGGGGACCTCCAATGGATGTAATAGCCTACCGGGCTTTTTATGACTCGGACTTAATCTGTTGGCACAACATGCACCTTGGGACAAACTCGGCCACCTCCTCGAGTGATGTGCATGTTCAAGAGCCTTCTTTCTCTCATTGCGTCGTAGCCATCCCTTGTCATCTATAGCGAGGTGTCTTAACATCTCGCCTCGAATCAACTTGTCCATGATCTCGACTAACTGCGGGTCTTCTTTCTGCGAAGTCCCTACTTGATCCATAAGGGTAGGTCTTAGCTCAAGGGACGCTAACTAACTAATTAAACTGAGAAAGCTTCTTATTTCAATTGTCCTCGTCGGAGCTTTCCGGTCTTGAACCGCGACCACTTTAGCGGGATCCACCGCTAAGCCTTGCTTAGTAACTATGTGCCCAACAAATCTAACTTCTTTTCTCCAAAATGACATTTGGAGGACTTGGCTTTCAACTGATGCGCTCTAAGCGTATCCATCACCTCCTTGAGATGTCTAGCATGTTCTTTCTCGTTCTTTAAGAAAGTCAGGATATCGTCTACAAAGACTACCACAAACTCGTTCAGGAACTCCCTAGACACCCTACTCATCAAGTCCACGAAGTAGGCGGGTGCATTAGTCAAACCGAATGGCATGACCAGCCATTCTAAGAATCCATCTGGAGTTCTGAACGCAGTTTTGCCTATACTATCCTCAGCTACTCTGAGCTGATGGAATCCAGTAGCAAGATCAAGAGAAAACAGATGTTCCTACAAGCTGATCAAACAAATCATTGATCCTTGGCAATGGTGGTCTATTCTCTTTGTTTAACTCACGATAATCAACACAAAGTCGAAGAGAACCATCTGCCTTGGTAGTAAATACTACAGGCGCTCCCCATTCAGATATACTTCGTCTAATGAAGTTCTTCTCAAGCAACTCCTTGACTTGCTTTCTTAACTCTCATCTTGCGGGGCCCTGTGCCTAACCGGCCACGAAACTATCTTGGCATTATCAACCAGATAAATGCGGAATCTATCTCTCGTTTAGGGGTAACCCCCTTCACTTCACCCAAGATATCAGGATATTCTCGGACCACCCTCACCGATTGAAAACTATCGATAGACGAGTTGAGGGATTCAAGATAACACAACATGACGGGACCCATAGGGTTACAAGAAATTTTTAGGGTATTACCGAGGCGAGTCATGAGCCTCTCAACCCTATGCTCAAAAATCAAGAATGGCTCCAAAACAGGACAACCAATCCATGCCCAAAATCAACCCATACGCCATGAAACCGAGAATATAAGCATCACACGAGAATGCTACACTCAAGATAGAGATTTTCAAATCCACGTAGATAATAGACAAATGGGCGTAAACCCCAATTGGATTTGAAACACACACGGGATCATAAACTAGACTAGTACTTAGGTGCAAACTTTCAACAAGATCAGATGAGATAAAGCCATGCGATGCACCAGAATCAAACAAGGTACGAACTGGGAAATCAGAAATATATACAAGGCTCTCAACAGAAATACTACCTCGATCGGGAACTGGAGCGGCATTGAGAGCATGAACTTGCCCTCCTGAAGGTCCAGCACGCTGAGTCTGACCCTGGCCTTGCCCTTGCTTCTTCGGGCAATCCTTACTGAAATGTCCAGTCTCACCGCAGAAAAAGCATTCACCATTCTTCCTTTTCCTCTTCTTACAATCCTTAATAAGATGCCCAACTGAACCGCAATAATGGCACTTCCCCTTGGTGTTATTGCCCTTGTTATTGTTCCCCTTGTTGCCTTGACTCTTGTTCTTGTTCTTGTTCTGATTGCCTTGACTGCTCTGACCACTTGGATTACCCTGATTTCCTTTCCACTGGGAATTAGTCTTCTTGGCTTGAGTATCATTCATCTTGATCTCTTTCTTGACATCTACCTGAAGGAACGCCATATCAACCAAGCTCTCAAACGTGGCCCCATGGGGAATATGTGACATAGCCAATCCGTGCAACGGCTCATTCAATCCTCTAGCAAAACGAAGAGCCTTCTTCTGAGGAGTACTCACCATATCCAAGCCAAAACGAGCTAACTGATTGAACTTGTTCACATATTCTTTGACAGACATATCTCCTTGTTTCAAAGCTATGAACCTCTCCATTTGCAGATTCTCCTCAGCAGAAGATAGAAACTTAAGCACGAACCTTGCCCTGAAATCGGCCCAAGTCTCAACAGGCCTAGTACCATTGGTGACTTCCCACCAATAAGCGGCTTCATCCTTCATAAGCCAAACCGCCAACAAGATCTTCCTCTGATCGTCTAACCCCAATATAGCAAATAAATCCTCGGTCTCTTTCAACCAATTTCCGGCCTCTACAATAGTCTCAGTGCCTTGAAAGTTCTTGCCACCCATTGCTTTGAAATCTTTGCAAGTCTTTGCGAAATCAGCTTGAGGATGCTGAGGGGGAGGAGGAAGAGGAACCTCAGCGAAGGGAGGAGGAGGAACATTAACTACCGGAGGAGGAGGAGGAGGAACATCTGCGGGGCCAGCTTCGGTCGCCCTAACCTCCAAAAGTCTCCTATACCAAACAGGTACTTGTACTCCCTCCGGAATAGCAAAGTTATCGGCCATACTGAAAACGAAGAAAAAGATAGATTCATACTGGAGAAAAACGAAGGAATTTTGGCTAATGGCTTTTTGGGGAATAGCCTTTAAAATAAACTAGACTTTTCTTTGGAAAATACTTTATACTTGGTTTTGAAAATAGTTTTCCAAAAGTTTAAAAAACCTTTTTGTTCCTTCTCGTAAACCATATGCTCTGATACCAAATGTAACACCCCGCCTCCGCCAGGGTGGCTCTTGCAAGCACTCTGACTTTGGAGGGGCGTTCGAATCATGTAAACATGCATAATGATATATCAAGGCAGAACAAGAACATATGTATATATGTAAACAGAGTAAATAAGATAAGTAAAACAGCGGAAGATTTCAAACTATTTCAAAACAAGTCTGGTACTACATAATGTCAACTTTCCAAATACACAAGTCTAGATAAAAAAAACATCACTGAAAAACTGAAATACATAAGTACTATCCCCAAAATAAGTGATAACCATAGCTAGCTTCATGTCAAGACCGTACATGAGCTAAAATCCCACAAGCAAGCGATCAGAAATCCAAGCTAAGCTCCAATATTCCCACCCTGAGAACCTAGGGGGGGGGGGAACGGAAGAAATGAGGCGAAAGAAAAACAGGTCAGTCAAAAAGACTGAGTAAGCCCTACTACAATCAATGTAAACTGATAAAGTTAACTGGCATGAGAAGCAGGGATGAACATAAGGATAACAACATACTGGCATGATGATTAACTAACTAGGTAGATAAAGGTCATCGCATAATCAGGTTTAAGGTTTTTGCACCACAGGTGTACTAGCAAGCTAACATGACTTGAATAAACAAGTATTGATCCCATGGCCCAAGCTTTGGCCCAATAACATGAAGTGACCCTAATACGAGGTCCAATAACATGAAGTGACCCTAATACGAGGTCCAATAACATGAAGTGACCCTAATACGAGGTCCAATAACATGAAGTGACCCTAATACGAGGTCCAATAACATGAAGTGACCCTAATACGAGGTCCAACCAAACGGTCTAGTCGATCGGCTCCCTATAAGCCTAACTCGTCACGAGTTGGTGTCAATACGGTCCAAACATAATTGTAGTCAGACTGTGCCCGGTCTCCCGTCGGGTGTATCAAGCCCTAGGGTGTCAACCCCTGGACACCATAAACATAAGTGCACAGTCTAGATCTACTGATACCCATGCTTGACTTCTCCAAATACGGACTACGTGCACGACCATAGTCCGTCCGGAACTACATCGGCGTACCACTCTGCCGTCGTTTTTGGTCACTTACCTCAAGTCCAGTAATCGTGCCCCCACCCTAGCCTAGTCCCTAGGGTCTTAATGATACAAACTTGGGATTACTGCTGGAGTGGACCCCCATTGCTAGGATTTTCTAGTGGGTTAAGTATGGTTTAACCCTCTTGCTAATCATGGATTAACTTGGTTAAGTGTAACGATGAGTTCACGACTTAACCCTGATTAATCTACCAAGCCCAAATTGGTTAAGTATTAAGTGGACCATGACTTAACCCTAATCATGAGGCATTAATTAATTAATGTGCCTTAACCTCTCACATTAGACTTTGTTGCCGGTTACTAGTTAAGCCGGGCGGGTCCGGGTAGCTTTACACCACAACTTGGTCTAACCTCGGGTTCAAGGTACAGCATGACCAACTTCTCACATTGGGTCCTATTGTTTGTAGCAACTAGTTAAGCCGGTCGGTTCCGGGTAGTTTTACGCTACAAACTCAACCCAACCTCGAGTTGGTCACACTTATATTCTCTAAGTGTCATGTCCATTATGTTTCCAAAACATATTACAAGTTTTCAAGCATTTGGGTAGACCTAACTTAATAGGTAAATTCCCAATGGGTAGACCTAACTTAATAGGTAAATTCCCAATCTTATGTTTTTGTCTTTTAAGTTTACCCAACCCCAAACGCAATCCCATCGCTTACATATCGCAATAGCGCATAAAGGATAGAAGGAGGGAACTTGGCATAATCATGACATAAAGGTGTTGAAGCCACAAGTTTAACATGGTGGCATATGAAATGTACATATGTTCATATACTTGCATACTACATTTTAGGCCTCAAAAGCATGCATAAAACCAAACTTAGCATATTGGTGATACATGGTGATAAATGGCATGTAAAAATGGCCATAAGCTCGCATTTAGCCTCACATGCAAGTTATCATAAGGGATATGATAACTTACATGTTGCCAAAATGCGACCTTTAGCATAAAGCTTGAAGCTTTAAGCTCATAAACCCAAGGTAAGCTTGCATAACATGATAACATGAGTAAAATGATCAACCCAAACTTGCATAACATACATGGCAAACTTGCATATCATAACATAGCAAACTTGCATAACATAACATGGCAAACTTGCATATAAACTTGCATATCATAACATGATAAACTTGCATATCATAACATGGCAAACTTGCGTAACATAACATGATTAACTTGCATATCATAACATGATAAACTTGCATATCATAACATGATAAACTTGCATATCATAACATGGCAAACTTGCATAGCATAACGTGATTAACTTGCATATCATAATGATCAACCAAACTTGCATCATTCATTTAACTTTAGAGTTTAAATATGAAAGTAGAAAAGGGCTTACAATGCTTATGAAGACACAAAAATATATATAGATTGAGACAAAGCCCTTATGCAATCAAATAAACCCAAAATGTAAGCTCCAATAGGAAAACCCTTGAGCCAAAATGATCAAAACCCTTGCTTTATGATGTAAATATAGAAACTTGACTTGAATGCAAGCTAATGATGCTCATACAAGCTTGAAAACACTTGTGTGCATGGAAAATCTCTTATAGAAATATCTTAGAAATTTTATGAAGAGAGTGGAGGCCATGAGAGGAATAATTTTGCCATAGTTTAGTTACTTGAATGAATAATGATGATTTAGGGTTAGGTTAGGGGCTTATTTATAGAGATTAGGATTAGTTTTAGCCTTAGGATTAAACCCTAGTTCCAATCTCAGCCCTTAAAACCGAATCTTCCCCCAAACTCAACACAACTCCAAAATGGTGCACCAGGCAAAACTGTCCGGCTGAACCAAGTCGACAGCCAAGTCGACAGGGCTGTCGACTTGGGTCCAACCAAGTCGACTCCCAAGTCGACAGAGCTGTCGACTTGGGTGCTCTTGCGGGAATTTTCCCGCCTCGCCCAATCTGACCGTTTTTCGAATTTTGAACCCGAAATTCGAAATCTGTTTTGAACTTGAAATTTTCTGAAAACTTCATTGGGCCTTAATCGAGTCATACAGACTTCGATTTTCGAAAACTCGGACTCTATTTCGCGTATTTTTCCGTGACGAACGCAATGGCATAGTCCGTTTCCCTTGATTCAGAATTTAGAATTAAATTCTGCCTCGATTTACGTTATAACAGGTTATTGAAAATACGTGTTGTTATAGTCATCTAGACATTTATACCCTTTTTGATTGTCAGCATATCCTAGGAATGTACATGGCTTGGACCTGTAATCAAATTTATGTCTATTATATGGTCTCAAGTAAGGATAGCATAAACATCCAAATGTTTTCAGAAAATTGTAATATGGTTTTGTTTTAAATAACCTTTGAAATGGACTGATTCCTTTAAGTACCTTAGTAGGTAATCTATTTATTAAGTACACAGAAGTTTTAAAAGAATCAGGCCAAAATTTCAATGGCAATTTTGCTTGAGCTAACAGTGTCAATCCTGTTTCAACTATATGCCTATGCTTTCTTTCCACTAGTCCATTTTGTTCAGAAGTGTGTGGACAAGTTATTCTGTGAATTATTCCCTTTTTCTGAAAATAATCTTTCAATGGTTTATATTCTGCACCACCATCTGACTGCAACGCTTTTAGTTGAAAGTTAGTCTGATTTTCTGCCTGAGTGATGAAATGTATTACAGCATTACATGTATTAGACTTAAATTTTAATAAGTATATCCATGTGTACCTACTATATGCATCCACAAATGATATATAGTAATTGAACCCATAATCTGAGTTAGTTGGTATAGGACCCCAGAGATCTGTGGCAACTAACTCTAATGGTCTAGTGTATTCAGTAATTGAGTTTGTAAATGGCAACTTATGAGATTTACCCATTTGACAATAAGTGCATAGATAAGGTAGGGAAATGTCATTACATTTAATATTATTTTCAATAATGACCTGCTTAGTGACACTAGTACTAGGATGACCTAGTTTATTGTGCCATATATCAAATACACTTATTTCTTTCTCAGAAACATTATTACTGAAATAGCAATTCAATTTTCTTCTTCCATCATTGTTGCAGGAATTTTGATTGAATTTGTATAGCCCATTGACTTCATTGCCCTGTAACAAAATTTTATTAGTTAGAATGTCTCTGATTAAACAGTATTTAGGAAAGAATTCAAAATATACTTGATTGTCCTGGGCAAACTGTGACACAATAAGTAGATTCTTCTTTATGTTTGGCACTCTTAACAGGTTTTTCAGAAGTAAATTTTTATTGTTGTTTAACATACCACAACCTGTGTGAGTTATACATATTGACTTACCATTTCCCATTGAGACAGACTGCTTACCTCGATATTCTTTGCACCCCAGATTTAGATTTTCAAGATTGTTTGTTAGGTGATTGGTTGCTCCAGAATCGGGATACTAGCTTTCATCATTTATGTGATCTGTTCTTTCTATTTCTTCACCACTCACTGTCTTCCCATCACTTTGATTAGTTGTATCATTCTGCATTTGTGCAACATTTGCATTATTTCTTTGATTACTTATAGACTGATTGGGTGTATAATTCTAATTGAATCTAAAGTAACACTTCAATGCTGTGTGTCCAACCCTGTCACAAATTTGACATTTTGGCCTGTTATTGCCGTTATTTCTGCCTTTGCCTCTTCCTCTGTTACCATTGAAGCCTCCTCTTTGAGGATTTTGTGCTGATCTTTGATCTTTGTTTCGGAAGCTGTTTGCATAGTTTATAGATAGATTTGTTACTTGAATTTTCTTGCTTTCTAATCTTGCCTCATGAGATAGCAGAATTGAGTGAACCTCTTCCAGAGGTGGTGTAACCCTTTGAGATGAGATGATTGCTTCAACATCTTCATAATAATTGCTCAGACCATTCAAAATGTTCAAAACTTGCTCAGATTCAGTCACTTTCTGACCTGCAGCCTCAAGTTGATCACTTAATGTCTTCATCTTAGATAGGTATTCTCTCGTTGTCCCACTACCTTTCCTAGCATTCTGAATTTGTCTTCTATAATGCATTATTTTGGCAGAGGATTGAGCATTAAAATTTCTTTCAACATTTGTCCAAATTTCATTAGCAGTTTTGCACCCTACCACCTGAGATATGAGACTGTTGCTAATAGATGATAACAACCAAGAACTGATTAGCCTGTCTTGCCTGTGATACTTTATGTATTCCTCATTGGGTATAACTCTGTTTTCTTGATCAGTAATATATGCAGATGGGACAGGTAAGGTGCCATAGATATACCCCTCAAGACCATATCCTTGAATAGCTGTTTCTATTTGATATTTCCAATTCAAATAATTTGTTTCATCAAGTTTTATTGAAATTAATTGAGTATGAGGCTAATGGATGTCTTAACTAATTGATCTACAGGTGATGGAATGATTGGGGGTGTTGCAGGTGGAATATTCGATGAGACAGATCCAGTTCCATATTTGTCACCCATGATGACAAAATAAAATTGAGAAAATATCAGAAGGAAAACTTACAGAACTTAAGTTTAGAATGCCAAGATCAAGATTGAACTTCAGAAGTTTCTTGCAAACAGGGAGTATTTTTCTGTATGGCAAGTCCTTTTGAATGACTTTCTTGAATTTTCTGGTGATCTAAACCTTGGTTTTTTTTTCTTCTTCTGATTTTATGATCTGTCCAAAAACTGATTGTCAAGATTTGTGCAGCCAGTTATGGTTGCTTGGCGAGGCTTGGGTCTGCAGCAGTCAAGAGAGTATTCTTGGCAAGGCTCAGATCTGATGCAGCCGGTGACTTTAACTTGGTGTGGCAGGAATCTTGACGATCACGACAACTCTCACGTGATAAGTGTGTACGCTTTGATGAGAGGAATCCCCAAATGATGAAATTTCTCTGATGGGGATGCCAATTCAATTCTTAACTGACTTTCAGAAGCAAATCTTGCTGTTAAGCGAATGCTCTGATACCATAAAAGAATCTATGAATGATATTTTGTGATAATTTCTGAAAATGATTTGATTTACTGATATTGATCAAGAGTACATAGAAGTGAAAGATTGTTATTACTAATTGAGTTGAGAATACGATGTTATTGAAACGTTCTATACAGGAAACATTATATATAACTATATATGGATCTTTAGTCTTTTGGGCTTCGAAGTGAGTTGGGCTTGGGCTTTGGCCTTTCTTCAATGTGATAAATCTCTCAGCCGTATCCTTTATCCTTTATTAAGCACGTTAGACACAAAGACTGCGGCAGCTAATTGGGGTATGATTTGATCCTTATTAACTGCGAGGACAGTAGACAACGGACATGATCATTGTTAATATATTATTGTTGAACTATTATTTACATAACAAAAGGACATATTTAATGTGCTTAAAGCTAACTTATAATGATATAATAATAAATTAAAACATGTAAAGATTAGGTAATAAACAACTTGGGTTAAATTTAAAACGAAACGCAAGTTGGAGGAGGCCTAACATAGAAATACGGCATGTATACGAAACAAAATCTTCTATATTAGTTAATAAATTACTCTATTTTAATGCATCATCAGAACATCATAAAAATTTGAAAGAAAGTGGGAAAAACGGGATTTTGATATCAATATTAAGCCATGAGTGTAGAAAGGATATTGCATCTTGTACGGTTAAAGAACCAACTGTGAAGTAGTCATAGAAAAGTGGATAAGTTCATAGTATATTTGTCTAATGGTGTGTGCGCACAGGCAATGTTATCGTAGAGTTGTACAAATATATGAGACTTATCTTGATACTTAATGGAAATTAGTGCAGTGAATTCTAATATTAGTATGTTTGTTGTTGTTTAGGTAGTCAAGGCACAAAGGCGCAAAAAAGGCCAAGGCTTGCGCCTTGGGCTTTTTTGCGCCTTGCGCTTTTTTGTGCGCCTTAGTTGCTCTTTTTTCTTTTTTCCTTCTAGCACTGTAAAAACTGCACTTACAACTACAGCTTGATATATAGTTTTGATAATAAATAATAGCTGAGTTTGCAATTTTAATGATAAAACTTCATAAGTTCATGTCACAAACCAAAATAAATAGTCGAAAAATCATTCAACTTAAATTTACAACAACAAAATACTTGAAATGAAAAAAGTGCGCTTTTTGCGCTTTGGGTTTTTTTGTATTTTTTTTGCTATTCACTAACAGGTGAGCCTTGAACTCAAAAAAAGCCCCCTAGTTGATCCTAGGCACACGCCTTGACTACATAGGTTGTTGTGTCTTAAATCTTTATATAGTAATAGCAATGTTATAATAGAAATCTGCTTTAATGAATTACACACGAAATTAATTATTGGTTAATTTTTAGGCATATAGTAGGATAGTTCTTATTTCATAGTGTAATTCATTTAATTATTGGTTATCATTTTTAATTCCAGATTAAAATTTGGGGATCATGCTAGTTCAATATATTGTGAACAGACTCTTATCCTTATTTTTGACTGTACAGAGAATGATATATTTAGTAAATAACAATATATAACTTAGTAGAACAATCTAGAAGAGGAAAATAAGAAGGCTTCTAGAGGTTTAGGTGGTTAGAAACATTGGTTATTATAACTTGTCAGAAAAAGGTATTGAACTGGTTGAACGTAAACTAAATATGTGGATCTTCTTCTTATACATTCTTAAATACAGTTATCATCATGTAGCTATTTAGACTATAAATGCAGACTCTCTTGCTTGGTTAGCTTGATCATAAAGTCCAAATATTGTACCCAATTTAGCTATTTAGAATTTAAATATATACTCTTCTTCTTTGTCAGGTTAAGGGTCCGTTTGATTTTGAACGGGAAGAGGAAAATGAAAGGGGTATTTTGAAGGGGTATTTAAAGGAGAGTTGTTAGGAAAGGGAAATGTGTTTTTTTTTACGAAAAGGGTAAACTGAAAAGGGTAAAGTTATTATTTTATTAATTATTTGTATGTGTGTTATTTGTATGAGTATGTATAAAAGGGGTAAAAAATTAGCTGTTGGCTTGCGTCGGACGCTTCGCCGTGTTGGACGCAAAAGCTAACTTTTGAACTATTCGGATGGGAGGGGCAAATGGTATGTGCCCCACATTGATGCATCGGAAGCGTCCGACGCGGACGCGAACATCAACTGGGCAGTTTAAAAATCAAACGCTATCAAATTATAATCCATATTTCATGCCCATTTAGTTCGAAAAGGAGAACTAAGATAAAATGCAATTTAACATATATTCTGCGGTCTGAGTAAACAAAAACCATGATTTCCGTACATGATTTGGAGCATATAAAGATATACTTTGTCTCCAGACATAAGCACACATGCATAAAATTATTATTATTATTTTGATGGTCCAATGGTGAAATCTTGAACAGGGAAAAGATAAGTTCATGAAACGGAACACATAAACAGAACGGGAACCGAAATATCCACATAACCAAAAAAAAACACAAACAAACATTTCGTGAAACATAAAGCATACTTAAATTCAAAAACAAAAAAGAGATGAAAAGAATTAGAGTTGTATTTTCAACTATAAAATTTAAAGTAGACAGTAAACATACAGAATAAAAAATACCTATATTTGCTTTGTAGGTGGCCACAATCTTCAATTCCGGACGACTGCAGTGAGTAGCAACAAAACTAAAAAGCACACAAAAAGTAGAAACATTAGTGGAGGAAATTTAAGCAGACAGAAAATGGATAGCCTTACCTGAAATCATGGCAGACGATATCGGTTGAAGAAATTGGGGAGCGAACAAATTCGGGATTTGAAGTGAGGAAAAAAAATTCAGATCACGCATGGGATATTTGGATAAAATTGGGTGTTTGGATAGTAAATGGAGCGGTTGGCGGAAGCAAGTATTTTTTTTCTTTTGGTGAGGAGCAGTTATGAAATTGAGGAACAAACTGAGAGTGGAGGAAGAAGAGTGGAACACGTTTTCCAGTCATGTGCAGAGAAAGGGAATTAAAAATAAAAAATTGGGGAACTTACTGCGTTGCAGTATTACAGAGAGGGGAGAAGCTGAGACTGTCCATGTCAGACGGGTAATAGTCCTGTTATTATGATTAAGTAATAGATTTTAACATGGCTAGTGTTATTCCACTTGCCAGATTCCCATTCTGCCCCTATGTGTTAATATTGACCCTTAAAACGCTTAAGCCAATTTCATGTTACACACACAATATACCATTTAACATATATATTTATCCACCATTTTATCCATGTACAAATTTGTATATTTTATCAGGTACATACACAAACACAAGTGATGTATTTATTTATCCACCATACATATATATATTCATAGATTTTATTGTAGTCAATATAATTTAGGGTCACTAAAATTTTGGGTTCTTACACTCCTCTTGTTCCCTCACTATTTTTCATTTCTCACAATCCCTATATTATACAATCCCTAAATCAAAATTCAACCCACTCGTCCGTGAAACTTCAAAGATTTGATTTTCATAATTGAATGAACATTTTATAGAATTATAAGCAACAATCTTTGCGATTTCGAAGTGATGGAGTTCGAAAAAGACAAAGGATCGAATAATAAATTGTGTTTGATCTGTCTTGATCCTGTGATTGACCACGCCGACAGGTCAATCGCTAGGCTTCATTGTGGACATGAATTTCACTTAGGTGAGCCAATTATTTTTCTTTGTTACATAATTTTCTCCATTTGAATTAAGCCATTCTAACATTCATGTCTATTCTGAAACTTTGAAGATTGTAACAATTAGATCTGTGTTTTAAAGGATTTTCGTGGAACAAAATGGGCATTTTTTTAATGATATTGATGCTCATCTTGTGTACTGTGTCTTATGTACTATATTACTATATATTTATTTGGACGATTTTCTTTGTTGGCTATTATATATTTTGATTAGGGTTGTAGCAAGGCTTTATGTATTCATATTTAGATATTGAATTGTAGTGTACCTGATTTTTGAGATTTTATATAGATGGGATTTCTACTTTATCATGCTTCAATATTATATCTTAATGTATATTTTATTATTATATATTATCAATGCATTGTGAGTTATACGATATGTACTGTTTTTAGTTTACTTTCCTTGATGATAGTCCCACATAAACTAGGAACGTTATGCAGATTATAGTGTTTGTGTAGGAGGTATGCGGCAGTCGTTATATAGTAGATTTGAATGGTCAATGTACTCTCGCATGTCCAAAAATTTAAAATGGAGAAAATGGCTAGAACTTTGGGTAAAGTCTACCGAAAAGTACGAGGTAGATCTTCTTCTTGCTCCTCTTCCTCACCATCTCCTACACCACCTCTCACACATTCACAAACTCCTCTTTAGTCTTCCTCTCATACTGATGAAGGCAATAGGCCTGATAGAGGAAAGGCACCAATGGTAGCAAGTATGGGCCAATGGAAGTATGTGCATGATAGCATACGAGAAGAATCATGGGATTCTCCAGAACAACTCATGACTTATGCACCTTTTGGAGGGCTTTCTATTCAAAAAGACAAAGAGTATAGTATAACTAAACATCAATGGCTAGGTGACTATCAATATGATCCAAACTATTATAACTTTTTTGGCGATTACTACAGAATTCCATGTGATGATCACATTTGGTAAAACTACGCCTCTCCTGTCAATCACTGCATTTATGTTTTGTCTACAATGTAAAACATTATGTTCTATATGATGTTTGCATCACTTTGTTTTTTTATATATTTTTTTTCTATGCAATGAATTATAAATCATGGTGTCATATTAAAACTCATTTGGATTATTTTTGTTCCCCCTTATGGTTATCACCGACCTTTTTGTTAGTGACTAAGTAGGAGAAATTTGTAAAGAGAATATACTTGAGGGATGCATATACTTAAGAGGAGTAATTATTATATATGCTTTACCATGTGTAATATTATAATCAATAGATTACATGATTTTCATTATCAAATGAGGGAGATTGTTAGAACCTCACATATATTGTTCTAATGACAACAACTATACAATCACATATCATCAAGTTATTTAACCACTTGTAGGTATAAAGTTTTACGATTAATTAAAGATAAAAATTTCGCTAAGTTAAAGACTCATGAGATTATTGTTAGGTACGATTATCTTTGTTTTAGAGTCTTATATATCACGTTAAATCTCTCTTGAAAAAACACACACACTGAATAATATTTTAAAAAGTATAACATACAGTTTTAAAAGAACTAGATGTCTGATTCATCTTCCAAATGCCTGGTGCACAGGGGAAAACATGTACACGTTTATTTTAGACGTTTGAAATTTGAACTAAACATCTGATTTTGGTCTCGGGTTTAATCCCAGTCCTAAATAAGATATCTGAACGATATTCGGACATCTGACCTAAGGTTCAGGAAATAATCCTAAAGCAAGTCAAACACCTCAAGTAAAAATCAAGACGTCTGACAAGACTATAACTATCCACTTTGAAAAGTCACTTCTTTTCTTCATTCTCTCTCGCATATTTTCATAAGTAGTTGAAATCCTAAATCAATATAGAACATTTCAAGAGTTGTGATAATGATGGAAATCATTTAACGTTTATCTATACATATTGAATTCATGAAATTAAGCTTTGGATTTTCTCTCTAAATATTCTTGCTTTTTGAATGTCTCAAAAATACTGTTCTCATTGAAAACTTTCTATTATTAGTGAAATTTCTTTCTTACATCTTTATTTACTCACGATTTATGCTCAAGAAAGTTTATAGGAAGAATTATACTCGAAGAAAAAATCTTTGTTGTAGAACATAAAACTGCCAATAAAAACTACTTGTATAAGCCTATTCCTTCGGACGAATTGAGGGTTCTTTTTAGTTATTGAATTACTAAAGGGGAGATTTGTTACTAGAGGTAGGATATGATGTCCAAACCAGTATAAAAATTCCCACTATGATCCCTTCTAGCTCTTTGTTTACTTCTCTACATTATTATTTACGTGTTTGATATCATATCAGATTCATACATTCTTTAGTCGATCTTAGTCTTCATTTCAATCGAGATATTGTTATTTGGATTGGTTATTTGTTGTTTTGGTGATTGAGATATTTAGATCAATTGTTTTTGAAAGATTATATCTTCTTTTGTTAAATTGAGAATTTGGGTTTAAGTTGGTACTAAGTTCAAACTTACATAAACATTTGATATCAGAACTATCAGCACAAGCAGATGCTTGTGAAAAAACCGGAATCGGGTATGTAACAACCCGGAAAAACGGAACCAGTTAAAAAAATTTATTTTGAAAATTTTAATGAATTTTGAATATTTAAAATTATTTATTTTAAATAATTGTGACTAGAAATTTATTTTGAATAAAATTAGAACGTATATATTTATATAAATTGAAGTTAGAATATAAATTTTTATTTTAATTATAAAAGGAATAGGAAATGGCGCGGTAGTTCTAAAATTTGATTTCAAGTTTCAAATGATTGTATAGGATTCAAAATAAACCAGATTTTAGTGAAACCAGAAATATTTGAATCTGTTTGAAAATATCTTTCGAACGAATCTGAAAAATCCAGATTTCATAGCGGGAATAAAAAGTTATGCCCAGTTGAAAATTCAGAATAGTCGCTATGGAAATATAGCCCTTAAAATTATATTTTTTGCAAACGACCTCCGTTTTCGACGAGACCACTTTTATTGGATCCAGAATGTCAAGTTATTGCTTGATTCCGATTTTCATAATTTTTGGAATCAATATGTGAGCGTAACAGATTTAAACATGTTTGGTCAATTCAGTTTGGATTTAATCGAATGGAAAATGACCGTTTTCAAACGATCTCGAAATTCAATGAAATTACTTTTGTTAGGACTGTATCATCAAAACATAGCCAAATTTATTTTTTTGGAATTTTTGGAGCCAGTATGTGGCCCTAGTAAATTAAAATGTAAGTATAAATTGAATATATACTAAAGTATATTTTAATTTGAAGAAAAACTGATTGTAACAGTTGAATTGGCTTACGTAACATATCCCATTGTGTTCGGAATGGGGGTAATGAGCTAGGGGCGACAGTCGTTGGGTTTGATTTAGAGTTCGAAATAAAAGTCAACTTTTTGAGGAGAATTAAATAAAAATAATAACAAATAAGCATATATATTCCCCCCACCTTTCTCTCTCCCCGATTAACAGATCTTAAAAAAAAGGAGGACGACGGTCGACGGAGCGCTCCAGCCCACCGCCGCGTCCAGCCGCCATCGCCCCCACACCCCGCCTCCCCTGATAGCGCCTCCACCCCGCACTGCTCCTGTCTCTTCCCCCAAACCCGTGAGCTGCCCAAAAACCCGCCGCCTAGAGCTCTAAATCCACCGCCGACGAACCACACAGCGCCGCCCCTTTCCCTGATGTTTGAATCCACGATGGCTTTCAGTTGCTTCTATTTAGGGTTCCTGGAGATCGAAGAAAGATGATTTTAATTTATAAAATATAGATTTTAATTTTCAGTTATATTTTTATATAATGACATAGCATAAATCTGTTTTTAATTTATATATAAAACAGGCAAAAAAATGTCATTACTTTTGTAAATGAAAATATCTTTGTTTTTGTAAATATTAACATCTTTGACTTAAAAATATGATTTTTAATTATCTAAAAATAAAAAGAAAGTTTTGATTTTTATAACAAAACGATTTGATTTTTATAACAAAAATATTTGATTTTTAAATATGAAAAGAAGAGATTTTTTTTAAACGAAAAGATTATATTTTTTTAAAAGGAAAAGATTGGATTTTTCATAGTATAAAAATAGGATTTTTTATATAATAGAGAATATAACAGTATTATTTTTATATATGTAGCGAAATAAAAATCTTGTTTTTATTATATATATAACGATGTAAAAATATGATTTCTATATATGTAGCATGTAATAAAAATGTGATTTTTAACACAAAAATCATGTGAAACAGATTGCGATGGAACCAATGGGAATCAAATCCGAATCCGAACCGTTCAGAAATAAAGAATGGAGGATTGGATCCCAAAGTTAAGAATTTCTCACTAAAATTTCCTGTACAGTTATTTATTTCATAACTGCATATATGAACTGATCCCCATCGTCCACAGACCATGGACGACTTGTTTGATTGTATTGTGTTATGGTAATTGATTCTGATTGTGATAGAAATAGAAAATAAATTATTCATTTGTCAAATAAAATATTTGAAAAATAAAAATATCATTTTTATTGTATAAATGAACTGAATCAAACATTCATTTGTGGAAATAAATATTTTAGAGTTAAAAATATAATTTTTAACATGTACATGAATAAAATAAATATTCATTTTCAAATCAGACGATTTGTTTATGTACACACATTTGACTGATATGGATTGGGACGATATGTTTTGCACATCGTCCAACTGCACAAATAATAATCAGTGTTTGTTGCTTGAATACCCCACACGGGTATTGGGAGGATATTGGACATACACTAATCCCAATATTTAGTTGTATGTCAATCGATGGGTTGCCATGCCGTTGTAAGCGTTAATTATTTATATTTAACGCTTATGCAGTTGTGTAATGCACTCTGGATGATGGTTGAATGTGTTTGATTATTGTTATGTATATGTGTGTATGAAAATCCATATAAATAAAATTATATGGTAATTGACTGTGTCTGATTCCAATTCGGAAAGAACGAATATTTTAAAATGACAAGTAATGAATATTTGAAAATAACTAATATTTTAAAATAATATTCAAATGGACCAAATTATGATTTTGATGTCTGATTTTGGATGGACACGAAAATATTTAAATATATAAAGCCGTGTTGATTAAATAACACCATTTTGGCGTGAACGATATTTATATTGATTTTATTCATTTTTATAATGAATATCGAAAAGGAAGTGATTCCAAAATCTAATGTGTTGAAATTATTATCATTTACATATTAATGATATGGATTATTCAATTTTGATTTAAAATTGAATATGAAGTGGAAATCGTTTTGAAAACGAATTTAAAACAATTTATAAAATACGTTTTAAATGGAAATCGATGAAATATATTTAATACATGTACTATATATATTTAATGGGCAGAGTAGAACGCGCCGCGGTAGTTCGCGAATTTCGACCATTGACTTCAAATGGACATTACGGGATATCTGACCATCGGATTCTCCTAAAATCGAAAACCGTTGGGTTCGTATCGAAAAGAGCTTTCCAACGAATATAAGGAATTCAAAATCTAACTGTTGGATTTGGAATTATGTCTAAATCTAATTTGGAAAAGGTCGCTGAAGGGCAGTTCGATGACCGTTTATGGAAATCGACTGTACGGGCCTTGATAAAATTATTAAAAATATCGATAACTTGTGTAAAATAAAAATAAATGATTTGGAAAAAACTAGGATGAAAAATTCAATATTTGAAAAGATAAAAATATATTTTTATCGAAATGAACAAGTTATGAACTAGAATTATGAAATCTGATTTGAACTGAAATTATTATCGGAATATTTCGATATTGGATTCCGTGATTATACGGATACTGTGGAAGAATTCAGAAGATATAAATATCGTTATTCCTAATACGATATTTGTTGATTTCAGAATTTGGTATTGAATATAAGCCGATACAATTTCTATACAGAGCCTTGTATTTAATATTGAATTGGATTTTGGGTTTGTCGTGAACTGTGTTTTAAATGACACCATTTTTAAACCCCGTGTGAAAAGAATAAATCTTTTAATTAAGATTTAAAGTAGAATTACCAATTAATTAACATTTAATTGGAATTGAAAATGGAATGTGAAATGGGGTTTGTTGTGAACTATGTTTTTAACGACATTCGTTCTTTAACCCGATTTACAGTGAAATATGATTTGGAATTTATAAATCTTTTTATTAATACTTAACGGGAATTTTCCAAAGTAAAGTTTTCCAATTTAATATATTAAATTGGAATTGAATGGAACTGAATGGAATTCGATTGGATAATAATCGAAATGAGCTTATGTGGAGGAAGACAGTTAATATATATGGAATTTAAAAGGCTTTGTTATTATTCCATTTATATTATTAGTCAGATACGGAAATTGATATCGATTATATATTGATCTGTTTTTCGTGAAGATTCCTTAATTAATGGAATGTGATTTGGATTTATCGTGAACTGCGTTTTAAATGACACTAGTTCTTTAACCAAGTTAACGACATGATTACATGTCTAACATTGTACGAACTATATGGTTGATCTCTGCTAAATATCTATCTGTTTGGTGGTGAAGAATTTATTCTCTTGCTTAACACCCTTCTCTAAGACGTACGAGGCAAGAAGTTATATATCGGCAGAAATCAATAGTACGGTGTAGATTGTCGATGCGACATGTTAGTGTTTCCAAAGTTAAATAATCATTAATATTGATTTTCAGGAAGATTAAAACTAAGTGAAGTTTTAATGAATCTTTAATTCAATTGAAATGGGAATTGATAATTTAAATTATCAAATTTGGTAAATAATCGAGAATGGAGTATAAACAGTTTTGCTACTAGCGATAGCTAAATCTTTAATTAGATTTGAACGTGAAATGGTAATTAAATTTACCGATAACACCGTTGTGTTAGATATGGAGTATGACCAGTTTTGCTCCACGAGTGAATAGGTTGGGACTGGAAAATTAAACAAATGATTACTTCGGTAAGGTGCACTAATCCCGACTAGTTTGGATAAACCTTAATTTGGTTTGAATTGATATCCAAAGGAAGATTAAAGAATAAATTTAAAGAATTTATCTTTGATAAAATTAATGGGAACCTTTCCCAAAGAATATGAATATTTAAATAAAAGAATATTTAGATCGGAATGAGGCATATGTTCTGTTTTATAGCACTTGTTTATAATATACGCGAGTTATTCGGAAAGGCTGGGTTTATACCCATTTTGAATAACCGATTCAACAATAAGTCAACAATGAAGACGGTGGTTAAAGAATGGAGGCCTTCACATCGTTTGGATGATTACTGATTTCTTGACTGGGCTGTACACCCAAGACGAGGTAATAAGTGGTGATCGTCCAGACGTACTTGGAAATCGACGGATATGCGAGGGCATCTCTCCTGTATTGGACATATGGGAAGAGAAATAAGGTGCCTCCGGTTTCGTTCAGACCCAGAACAAACTTGTAAATGGACTGTGTGTCTGACATTGGATTTTATTCTGTGTTGAATGATCTCTATTAAATATATGTTTGGCGGCGGAGAATTTATTCTCTTTCTTAATGCCCTTCTCTGAGACGTACGAGCGTAGAGGTTATATATCGATAGACGTCAGTCGCAGGGCGTGAATTGCCTGTGTGGCATGCCTGAGTGGCAAATAATCAAGGCTTTTGTTGAAAAGCCGAGTCTTATGGTTGATGATCAAAGCACGGACTTAAATTGCATAGCTTCGTGTATAGCATTAGTTCGCGAGCCTCACACCTCGGTATGAGTTAAAAACGGGATAAGGGACCCAAGGAGAACATGGCGTTTCTTTCTAGCGATGGGTGGTGTCGAGGTTTTGCAAGCCCTGACATTTTTATATTTTTAACTATGTGGTTGTTGGAATGCGAGGCACCTTGGATATATCGGTCTCTACGGAGCCGATGGATATTGAGTCATCTGGCTCATAGACGCCCTATAGGGCGGGGAAACATGTGTTCAGTTATAACTAATCCGCTATGTGTGGACCGGCCTTGGAGGATCCAAGGGATCGCGGTGTGTGACCCTGGGGCATTTGCTAGAGTGTCTCGAAGTCGACGAGGAGTACATCCCTTGCCTCAACTCATGACGGAAATCCAATTTCTAATGCATGACATTTCATTTTTGGTTGTAGAGCCTAGTATTGGTGACATGATATATGGTACCCATGCCCTCTATGATCGATACATTTATATTTCAAGTTGTTTTATACACTATGCACTCATAATAGTATCGAATGATTAGTTTTAAATATACCAAGCGTTGTTGGTTATTATAAGGGAAAACCCTATCCTCCGGCTTGCGTTGCATTGTGTGATGGGACGTGGGTCTTATAATAGCTTCATTCTTCCAAAAAGCTTTACGCTATTTGTCTTATGCACTGGTATTCTTGGGAGGAAACCTTTTCTGTGTTATACGGCGTGGTCCCTTGATTTACTCTATTTTTAAAGTAAAGATTTAATAACTGTTTTAGTTCTCACACCAGTCACATGACTGACCTGGAGTTTATTGTATTAACTTAAACTCTGGGTGCCCCTATATTCCACACGAGCAGCTAGTAGTTTGGTTTTGCGGATTTATATTCACAGGATCCTAGTCTACAGCTGGAACGATATTCGGAAACCTCTGTATCCATTTATCTCTTTCAGTTGTGTTTTTGTATTATTTTCCGCTGCATTGTAATTTGTAAATCTCTATCATTTATCAAATGTATATTATTTTTTCATACTCTGTATATTCTTGTACTATGATGTAAATCGTTGTAATAGCAATGAAATGTTCTTCTATTCGTGTTCTGACTTGTCATGTTCTCATTACAATCCGGGCTTTCCTTTACGGGGAAGTTTGGGTCGTCTCATTTTGGTATCAGAGCTTTGATTTTACAGAGCTCGAGAACAAGGCATATTAGGACCAAACGAAAGAATTCATCAGAGATTGGATTAGTAATATCCAATGAGAATGACTCGTTAGAGATAAGATTTGTAGTATCCTGGAACGAGTGTGAAGAGTGTTGTTTTAAAATAAAAAGTGAAAACGATTTTTTTTTTGAAAATTTAAATCTTATAATACGTATTTGAATATTTATTTTCTCTTGAATTTGGACAATCGAGTATATAAAGATTTTGAATATACGCCTTACAAACATGTATCCAAAGTTTTAAAATACTGGATAGATATAGAACAACACTCTAGACGCCCGGAGATGATTCTGATGATTGAGATCTCATCATCAGACCTTATGTTCGAATGTCGAAGGTGATATATCTATATATTTCCAATCGACTGGTGTGAGAACCAAAATTAGATAGGATTTATTTGTTGTGATTTGGCATCAAGAATGGATTTATATATATATATATATAAATATATATATATATATATTATGAATCTGAAAAGATAATCAAAAAATTGATTGCTGGTTGTGTTGTTTGATTATAGGTTTCATTAATTAAAATTTTGAACCATTAAGCCAAATTGAATCAAATATTATACTGAGTTGGAAATTGTTTAGAAATGCATACATGTATATATACACATTGTTGAATAGGTTATGGATAAACTATTAAGAAAAGAAATAAAATTTTATGCCCTACGAATAGGTTCGTGTTTACTATTTTTCGTTTTCTTTTAAAAGATTTATGAGCCTAAGGCCGGCCGCTTGTCAATTTTCTTTTTCTTTTAAAAGGTTTATGAGCATAAGGCTGGTCGCTTGGCAATTTCCCTTTTCTTTTAAAAGATTTATGAGCCTAAGGCTGGCCGCTTGGCAATTTTCTTTTTCTTTTAAAAGGTTTATGAGCCTAAGGCTGGCCGCTTGACAATTTTCTTTTTTCTTTTAAAAGGTTTATGAGCCTAAGGCTGGACGCTTGGCATTCCCTTTTTCTTTTTGATTGGTGAGGGCCCTACGTGGCGAGTTGCGGTATTAAATGTCTCCCCGTACGAAGGAGGTTATGGCGAAAATTTTCAAAAATTTAGGGTGTTAGCCAAATTTTTGAAGAATTGAAAAATTCTTAGAAACTGAAAAGTTGAAGAATGAAAGCCAAACTGAAAGTTGAGTTGACTAAAAAAACAATTTTCAGCTCCGTTCCTTTTCAAGGACGAAAAGATTTTAAGTGGGGGAGATTGTAACAACCCGGAAAATCGGAACCAATTTAAAAAATTTATTTTGGAAATTTAATGAATTTTAAATATTTAAAATGATTTATTTTAAATCATAATAACTAGAAATTTATTTTGAATAGAACTAGAACGTATATATTTATATAAATTGAAGTTAGAATATAAATTTTTATTTTAATTATAAAAGGAATCGGAAATGGCGCGGTAGTTTGAAAATTTGATTTCAAGTTTCAAATGAATGTATAGGATTCAATATAAACCGGATTTTAGTGAAACCAGTAATATTTGAATCTATTTGAAAAAATCTTTCCACTGAATTTGAAAAATACAGATTTCATAGCGGAAATAAAAAGTTATGCCCTGTTGAAAATTCAGAATAGTCGCTATGGAAATATAGCCCTTAAAAATATATATTTTGCAAACGACCTCCGTTTTCGACAAAACTACTTTTGTTGGATCCAGAATGTCAAGTAATTGCTTGATTCCAATTTTCATAATTTTTGGAATCAATATGTGAGCGTGGCTGATTTAAACGTGTCTGGTCAATTTAGTGTGAATTTAATCGACTGGAAAATGATTGTTTTTTAAACGGTCTCCAAATTTGACGAAATTAGTTTTGTTAGGACCGTATCGTCAAAACATAGCCAAATTTATTTTTCTGGAATTTTGGGAGTCATTATATGGCCCCAGTAAATTAAAATGTACGTATAAGTTGAATATATACTGAAGAATATTTAAATTTAAAGAAAAACTAATTGTAACAGTTGAATTGGCTTACGAAACATATCACATTGTGGTCAGAATAAGGGTAATGAGCTAGCGGCGACAGTCGTTGGGTTTGATTTAGAGTTCAAAATAAAAGTCAACTTTTTATGGAGAATTAAATAAAAATAATAGTAAATAAACATATATATTCCCTTCCACCTTTCTCTCTCCCCGATTAACAGATTAAAAAAAAGGGGGATGACGATCAAAGGAGCACTCCAGCCCACCCTGCGTCCAGCCGCCATCGCACCCACGTCCCGCCTCCCCTGATAGCGCCTCCACCCCGCACCGCTCCTCTCTTTCTTCCCCCAAACCCGCGAGCCACCCAAAGACCCGCCGCCTGAATCCCTAAATCCACCGCCGATGAACCACGCAACGCCCCCCTTTCCCTGATGATCGAATCCACGGTGGCTTTCAGATGCTTCAATTTAGAGTTTCTGGAGATCGAAGAAAGGTGATTTTAATTTATAAAACATAGATTTTAAATTTCAGTTTTATTTTTATATAATGACATAGCATAAATCAGTTTTAATTTATATATAAAACATTGCAAAAAAATGTCATTGCTTTTGTAAATGAAAATGTCTTTGTTTTAAAAAATGTAAATATCTTTGATTTAAAAATATGATTTTTAATTATATAAAAAGATTTGATTTTTATAACAAAAAGATTTGTATTTATAGCATTAGTTCGCGAGCCTCACACCTCGGTATGAGTTAAAGACGGGATAAGGGACCCAAGGAGAACATGACGTTTCTTTATAGCTATGGGTGGTGTCGAGGTTTTGCAAGCCCTAACATTTTTATATTTTTACCTGTGTGGTTATTGAAATGCGAGGCGCCTCGGATATATTGGTCTCTACGGAGCCGATGGATATTGAGTCATTTGGCTCATAGACGCCCTAATAGGGTGGGGAAACGTGTGTTCAGGTATAACTAATCCGCTATGTGTGGACCGGCTTTGGAGGATCCAAGGGATTGCTGTGTGTGACCCTGGGGCATTTGCTAGAGTGTATCGAAGTCAGCGAGGAGTACATCCCTTGCCTCGCCTCATGACGGAAATCTAATTTCCAATAGGTGACATTTCGATTTAGATTGTATAGCCAAGTATTGGCGACGTGATATATGGCACCCTTGCAGTCTATGTTTGATACATTTATATTTGAAGTTGTTTTATACACTATGCACTTATAATAGTATCAAATGATTTGTTTTAAACGTACCAAGCATTGTTGGCTATTAGAAGGGAAAACCCTATCCTCCGGCTTGTGTTGCATTGTGTGATGGGACTTGGGTCTTATAATATCTTCATTTTTCCAAAAAGCATTACGCTGTTTGTTTTATGCACTGGTATTCTTGGTTTGTTTTATGCACTGGTATTCTTGGGAGGAAACCCGTTCCGTGTTATACGGCGTGGTCCCTTGATTTACTCTATTTTTAAAGTAAAATTTTAATAACTATTTTAGTTCTCACACCAGTCACATGAATGACCTAGAGTTTATTGTTTTAACCTAAACTCTAGGTGCCCTTATTTTCCACACGGGCAGCTAGTAGTTTGGTTTTGCAGATTTATATTGACAGGATCTTGGTTTATAACTAAAACGATATTCGGAAAGCTCTGTATGCGTTTATCTCTTTTAGTTGTGTTTTTGTATTATTTTCCGCTGCATTGTAATTTGTAAATCTCTATCATTTATCAAGTGTATATTATTTTTTCATACTCTGTATATTCTTTTACTCTGATTTAAAATGTTGTAATAGCAATGAAATTTTCTTCTGTTTATGTTCTGATTTGTCGTGTTCTCATTACAATCCGAGCTTTCCTTTATAGGGATGTTTGGGTCGCCTCAGGGTAATACCTTGAAGAGTCCCTCATTGATAAGTCCAATTAGTGTGGCGTCATATATGCATGGTTCATATGTGAATTCTACATCACAATTAGGTATGGATAAATGGAATGGTGATACTAATTTCGAGAAGTGATAATGGAAGATGAAAGCATATCTATGACAGAATCAGTAACATCAGGCAGTGTTCACATGCATTTGTTCCCAAAGGACATCTCAGTTGCTGAGAAAGGGGTGATGGAAGAGTGGGCTTTCACTACACATAAACTTGCTATGAGGGAGATGTAATCTATATAGTTACTTGTGAAATGACCGGTAAAGATATACGGAACAAGTTGAAGAGTTGTAAATGAAGAAGCCGCATATAAATCATTTGATCTAGTTGTAGACGTCTTTCACATTTAAGATGAAGGATCGAATTTCATTTAATAGAAATTTGAATGCCTTTGATAGATTGCTAATGGAGCTAATAACTGTCATGGTATATTTATGGAGAAGGAAAATAGTGTGAATGAGAGAAATCGAGGGCATTCTAGATCAAGCAAGATAGTTTGAAAAGGAATCGAGGTAAAGAAATAACAAATGCTTTATTTGTAATAATTAAGGTCATTGGAAGAATGAAGGAAAAGGATAAGAAGGAAGTAACATCTTCATCCATAGTGGTGGGGAGTGGTGTTGTTGAGGTGGATGGGATATTTTGACATCAGTAGAAAAGGATGCTTTGCGTAATGACTGCGTGTTTAATTTAAGTGTGTCTTAACATAAACAAGAATTATTTTTCTTCTTATAATGATAAAAAGGGAAAGACAAATTTTATGGGAGATGATGTTGTTTTTTAACTAGTGAGTATAGGCTCTGTACAAATAAGGATGTTTGATGGTGTAATTAACAAGCTCACTAATATACATTATGTTTTAGGATTTTAGAAAACTCTTCCTCTTTTGAGCAATTGGATTCTCTTGGATGTAAGATCACTATTAAAAATGATAGTTCGAGGGTTTCCAAAGATGTGCTTATGGTTGTGAAAGGTGCTAGATCATGGTGTTTATTTGCTTTGGGGATTAATCATGAATGGTAAGTCAATCTAGAAGGGTTCGTCACAGATGGTAAGTCAAAATTTGTTTGTAAGTTAAAAAAATCACTATATGGTTTAGTAATTGCAACAACCCGCATTTTACACATCTGAAGATCGTAAAACATTTTTATTTTATTCTCTGAGGGTTGGATCATTCTCATGTTTTGATATGTTGCTTACGGGGATGTGAGATATGTCCATAATTTTTACCGATTTTATTCGTGACCATTTCCCCTATCAGTCTTGTACAGGGCATAACTTTTGATCCAGGTCGAATTAGAGGGTGAGATTTGTGCCATTGGAAATAAATTGATGATTTCCTTTCCGTGAATGGTTAAACTAAAGATTTGGTTCTACGGTTTGGGAGTAATCGTTGTTTTAAGGTTTTTCAGTTAGTTGTTCAGGTTCTGGGAGCCTAATGGGCTGATTTGGGAGAGGCCCATTAGTGGGGTAGTGGAAACAATAAATAAGGGGTAAGAGATATGGGAAATGGTTTTTATTTTCCATTCTCTCATTTGGAGGCCTTGAGCTCCTTCTTCCTCCAACACCTTTCCACCATTATAAATCGAAATCAAAGGAGGGAAATCATAGATCTACACCACTGGAGGCTCGATCTACATCAATTAAGACAAGAGTTCATCGGATCAAGAGGTTTTGTGCGAGGTGCTTACTGTTCGGATTCTTATTTCGTCAATTTTAGCTTGTTTTGGGGAATCGGTGAGTGATATGCATCTCGCACATGGATTCAATAAAGCATATGTGTGTTTGTTCATTGTTTTTCATCAAATTCAAGTGTTTTACCATAGATCTATACCATGTTAAGTCCATTTTCATATGAGTCACCCTACGATCTAATTTAGCAAATTTAATCCTATAATTCCCATGCCATTTCATACGTTTATGCAAGTTAGATTCACAATTTAGATCATACGTTCAATTTTTTTGGTGAATTTGTATAATTTGACGATAATTATGACACCCCACGTCCGTTATTGTCACTCATTAAGAGAATGCATTAAGTTTCGTGAAGCGTTATAGGTAAACAGAAATAGAAACATTACAAGACGGATATAAAATAGCAGCGGAATTAAAAACTTTATTAATCATAAAGCATCATGGTTCAAAACATCATATGTCTGTAAATACATAAACCCAGTACATCATTAAAAATTCTATCTTGTACTTAGAACAACAAAGTACAATATTAAAAGAAGCATAATCCCCAAACAAAACATAGCCATTGTGGAAAATGTAACAACCCATAATTTTTCAGTATATTTAAATTTAAATTTAAATAAGCGAATGGAATAATATGACTTAAAAATCAAATTTGATTGATTATGATAATAATAATTGGTCGAATTAAAATAAGCAAATTATGAAAATAAATTATAACTAGAAATGTTGTACTTTGAAATTTAAGATTTAAATAACCAAATAAATTTGAGTGGTTTAGTTCAAAAGTGAAATTCAAAATTAATTTGGAAATGGTGGAATTTTAAGTTGTTTAAGTACAAATTTCGAAATTCAAATTCAAAATTCAAATAGATGATTTTTGGGAACTTAAAATTTATGAAATCGATTATAAATTTTATTTAAGTTTTAATTAGATTTAGTTGGGATATTTATAAATATTTAAATTTGAATTAAAAATTCGAGCAAATAATAGAATATTTTAATTATTTAATTTAACGGTGAAATTTAATTATTTGGCAACTATCTCGGAATCCGACGAAACCAATTTTATTGGATCCGGAACGCTGAATTATGGTAGGATTCCAATTTGCATTGAAATCAGACTTGCCGTTTGGTCGTAATGGAGAAAATGTGAATGGAATCAAAAGTAATATGATAATTAGTTGTTTCTAATATTGGGCCTCATACATATATATAAATAAATTCTTTTACCTTTCATCAGGCCATTCTCACCATATGTAAACTTTCCTCTGGCTGTTTCTTTTTTCTCTAATGGCAGAAAAAAAATTCCAAACCCTAGTTTCAAATAAAATACAAACTAAAAATAAAATCTCTCCAAAACCTATCGTATTATATATGAGAATGAAGCTCTCGACGATTGGAAGCTACGGGCACTGTCCGTTTCGACATGCGGTGCTTGGATTGGCCGGAATTTGCTGTCAAAACTCGTTGAATTCGTAACCCTAGGCTTGGATTTTGGGGTTTTCGATTTAAGGGCAAATCAGAGAATCAGGGATATGGGTTTTGTAGAGGAGAACGATATGAGTGTCTCGGTCATATGGTCAAGTAGATGGTCGGAATTTGTTCGAGAAAGGGCAAAAATCCCTCCCGTTTGTCTCATCGCCGTCGGAGCTGGGGACCACCTGAGGAGATTGCGTCGGTACAGGAAGGCGCGGATGGGGAGGATCTTCGCGAGGACGGAGATCCGAGGACTTATCGTGGACGGAGTGTGGAGATCTCGACGGTCAAAGTTGACCATGTTTGGGTTCATACGCGGTACTATACACATGTGAAGGAAGAGGAGCGGGAAGAAGAGTGAGGGCTGACGTGTTTAAGGTTGATTGGGTGAGGAATATTTTAATTATTTTTATATATACTTAAATTCAAATGGTAAAACATGCATAACTTCTTCATATGACCTTGGATTGACCTACGATTTGTTGCGTTAGGATCGTGGCGAAATTGCGGACGATCTGAGACTGGTTTGGCTGCGTTTGGGAACTGTGAAATTTTCGGCTTTGGTTGGATGTGCGATCGACTAAAGACCCAAAGGTGAGTGATTTTCTCACTTACGAAATACTGAATTATTTCAATATTTGTTAAATTAAAATATAAAATAAGTTTGGTTGTATGGTTGTGTTTGATTTGTGATTGGCTGCTTAAAAATGACATGAAAGTATATTAATCTAAAAAAGTAGGTTGATAAGTAGATTTTTAATTTAATTAAATTACTAGTTGGGATTTCTGATCCTTGCAAACCCATAGAACAGATTAATACTGACTAATGGGATGAATGGTTGTGATGGATGCTTTGGGTGATTTTCTGAATGAGTATTGCGTGAAATGTATTTATTTCAGTATATGGTTGTTGCGTGCTCATCATTGACGATCAATCCCAATTTTTCACCCTAGATGTTACGGGCATCGAATAAACCCGGGATTGATCGATTATAATCAATTAAGAACACAGATTGAAATGATAAATATCTGTGACCCTGAATTGGATTGAGATGATAGATCCATCCCTGAATATCGAGAAATTAAATTTAAAATCACTTGGCCACAGGATAGCAAATTATATATGGACATCGGTTGGTTAAATGATTTAAATATTCAAAATTATATTGATGAGGAATTTTACTTAAAGAAAATGTGTCGATATCGATAAGATTTTTATTTTTCCTTTAAACATGAATTGAATGTTAATGAATTTGTCAAGGTAAATTTATTCGAACAAAGCGAGATTTGTAAACTGGGATTTTAATATACGCTTGGAGTTTTCAAATTTTATGATAAGATTTGGAATTGAAAAATTGCCATGAATTTAGTTTTTAAATGAACATCATTTGAGGATATTCTAATTTACCGAAATTTTGGCATGAATATGGGTTTGATTCCTCTAAATGGAAAGAAATGGAGTTGAATGGCAATTGAAACAAGATATTGAATTATGTAAACTCCATTGAGGCCGGGGTATAGATTTAAGCATTTGAAACTCGAAAGGAAGGAATGATTTTGGTTAAAGAATTTTTTATATATATACATATATATTTACACCTTTGATTTCAAATAAATTATTCTTTCCTTAAATTTTATTATTAACCTTTACCTATAAACTATTTTATTATAAATAAAAAATTTCCTTATAATTTATTGTTCAAACTATCTATTAAACTTTTAATTTATGTATATACACAACATTTAAATTATTTTATTTATTTTTAATTATTTTATTCTATATATATATATATATTTATTTATATAAGATTTTCTTATAAACATTTATTTTTATAAGTATTTTAGAATTTGTAAATTTTTTCTGAATGGAGAATGTTTGAATTTAAACCGTTGGTTCAAATGGAGTTGAGATAAAAATTTCATTCTATTTGAATATGAATCGATTTTAATCGATTTTTATATGGAAATATGAATTATATTCTTCACAAATATAAATGGATCTCCTAGTAGAATTAAAATGAGTTGTTATGAAATATATATATTCAATTTGAATATGAATGGATTTCGAACCTAATCAATTTGGAATAATTTGAAATCTTTGAGATGAAATATATTCTATTTGAATATAAGTCGATTTTGAAATATTATATGATTATAATATATGGATATGGAAATATATTCTAATTTAGAATATTATTGGTTTGGTATGATTATGACATTTTGATATGAAATTATATTCTATTTGTATATAAATTTGGTTCAAAACAGAATATGATATTTTGATATGAAGCGAACCTTTGTGAAATATAAAAGAACCAACCGACGTGAAAGATGTAAGCATTAGTTGTTAAAGAGACCGGAGTCGTCATAAGGCATACTCTCTATCAGCGTCGGTACCACTTTAACAACTGTGGATGTTATGACGTATCTAGAATGAGATATGATGACTTGGAGCCGATTATTAAATCGAAGGAGATGAAAGATGACGAAATAGTCCTGACCTTTGGGCCAGAATTGAAATGACTAAAACAGGGGCTATACCGTGACTAATTGAGGTAGCACCTTTGATCGGACACACTTCTTCGATACTATTTATATGACTATGATGATGATGATGATTTGGGCCCTCTATGATTTTCGGAGTGTGTTCCGAGGTGTTCGGTAGTGGATGCTATGCGCTACCACCGGTCCGGGAGTGCAAATGGTAGAATCCTACCCTGGGCGTTGCCTCGAGTGCCTTGTCATATTTATCCATATCGAGCCCCATACGATTTTGATTTAGCTTTGCCTTCTCTGGAGCGCCCTCTGATAACACCAGTACGGTGAATTTACTGTACTGTATAGACTGTTGATGCCTGTAAACGACGTAAGGGTAATATGGTAATCCCGCTTAAACTATTTTTATGATATTTAATTTACTGGATAGACACTATCATAATAGCGTATGACACTATGTATGTATTAGTTTAACGGATCCTCGAGAGATGGAAAAATCCTGTAACATCTCTTGAGTTACTACTACACCCATGACACTAATGTTATTTCGTATTTTAATTTGACCAATATGAGAATGATCTAGTGCTGATCCCAATGTTTGTTGTGTTTTTTATGCAATACGCTCGGGTCAGCAGACACTGCAGTTGTTGAAGATGACTGTGCCTTGGAGATCAAAGACGAAGATCGGTATATGTTTATCATATGTATATATGTATCTCCACTACATTTTATTTCCGCTGCTATGTGATGAAACCTGTATATGTATAACTCTGATAGTCATTGTATATATTTCAATTGTTTAACTGCTACTTAATTATTATATGTTATCCTTCCGCTGTGAGATCTCTGTGTTTGCTTTCTCTTCATTCTTCTTTTTCTTTTTCCCAATAACTACATGTTTTTGTGATTGGTCGACATGTGTGGTTTATTGTTGATTTAAATGGTCAAAAATTCGGGTTGTTACGGTTGGTATCAATGCGATGGTTAGCGATAACCTTGGCTCTGTTTGGGAAATAACTCATTAGAGAAGGGGTTAGAAATGCCCTAGAGTGGGTTTGAGTGATATAAGAGAGCGTACTTGTATTTTTGGATATAAATTGGTTCTATCTGTGTTGATTTGTTCTGCTGAATATTTGTGGATTCTGGTCGATATATGGGACGCCATAGAATCAATAGGAATTTTTAAATAATCGAACAGAATGTTCGACATAATATGGTTTTCGATTATATTTTAAAATATATCAAATATATATTATTGGTTCAAGTATATATGTATTCGTTTTAGTAGGTGGTAATATTAAGTTATTACCTATTATGGTTGATTAGATAATAAATCTAATAAGGAAAATTTAATGGTTAGACAATATTTTAAATGAAATACCTGGAGGTATAATTGGTTGTAAACGGTTTGTGATTGAAATAGAAATGAACTTGAAACTTGATCCTGGGGTATTTTTGAAAAAGTTTTCAAAAGTTTTGAAATAATATCATATTATAAGAAATAGTTTTGGAAATGGTTTTCAAAGTTTTTTAAAAAAAAATTGAAATAAGAGTGTAATCCCTACTTAGACCTTAGAAACGACTTCGGTAATGAGTGCACACATTTTCGATGTTTATTTTGAAGAGTTTAAGTGGGGAAGACCACTCAATGGTTATTATAACTTGTTTGACAAAGGATTTTGGATTTAATTCCATATGATATTAACTTTTATATAAGGGTATTAGAATATGATATTTAAAGTTGAAATTTATATTAGACATACTTTGAAAATTTTATGCTCTGGTAATCAAAAATTTGGATTTAAAAGTTTATATGGTATGATTTTCTATAAAATAGTGTAAGTATATATCTATATATTATTTTTTTCTTAGTTATAAAACCAGAATCAAAGTTTTAAGTTTATCTTCTCTAAGGATATTGATCTGGGTACTAAGTAATTCAATTCATTAGAATTTTAAGTTATGAAACCTGGAGACGAACTTAAGTATTAAGTGAAAGAGAAATGTCATTAAAACACTAAATCATGGGCGATAATAAAGTTTAAACAAATTTCAAATATGGTCGATATAAGTGTTGGAGAATTGATATTAACTGCGATATAAAGTTTAACTAAAGTCAACTAAAATAAATTGGAAGATTGGGTTGTGTAATAAAAGTGATAACCCATGACTCGGCTAATTAATAAGTTTAATTAAGTTAGTCGAGAAGAAATTTATAGGAATGTACGTGGTTAATAAAGTATGATTGACCGATAAATTAAACGAAGGAACCAAATGGTGAATGTATAGGTGTGAGAAATGAAATTTAGTTTGAATTGTTCTAAATAAATTGAATTTGAAAACAAACCTGAATCACTTGAAAACTTTAATTTTTTGAATATATATATATATATGTATGTATATATATATATTAAAGGAAAATTCGAGAATGAAAGGTAGAAAGTAACTAGAAATGAATATTGAATGAGTTATATAAACGAAGATGATCGACACTAATCTTTGTTAATAGATTCTAAATTTAATGAAATAACTTTGAAATTTAAAATATGAAATAAGGTGTTAAAAATGTAAAACCAAAGTATAATTTATTTAATTAGAAGATCGAAAGAATTGGAACTAAATGGATTCGATTGAGTCGAACGAATTAGTATAAATGGAACTAGACTCGAGAAATTTAAATTGGCCGATTTAGAACTAGATTTAAATGAATATAAAAAGGGGCAAATGAACAATGATTTAACATTTATAAAATGAACAAGCTTTTGAAATATGAAATGAAGCTAAAATTTAGTCAAGCCAAGTGAATTGACTCGGTAAGAGTTAACTTAGAAGACCATATAAAGGTTGATTGAGATTTTAATACTTAGAAAAAAAGAAACGAGTTAATTTTTTTGGCAAATTGACTCATGATTATGAATTAAAGATTTAATATAATTAAGTTAGATGGAAAAGTTTGATGAATTCAAGTTTATTTCGAGAATTAATGCTTATAATGAAATGAGAAACAAATAGAAAATTTTATTGGAATACAATAAGTAATTGAATATGAATCCATTTCTCGGATAAAGTAATGAATGTAAAGGATTGAACGGACGAACAAGAACGGACTAAGTGGGTGAGTTGGAAATAAACTAAATAATATAGACGATAATGAAATATAATAAATGGAATGGAAATTCATTTGATAAAAGTGAAATGAGCATGAATATATTTAAGCAATAAAGGTATGAATCGTAGTATGAGTATATTGGAGCGATAACCCTTTTAGATGGTTAAGTGTTGCTTAAGTTTTAAAATCCAAAAAGTTGAAACTCCGACTATAAATCAATGGTATGCAAAAATCTGAACTATTCGATAAGCTGAAACTAAAATGACCATAACTTTTGATGGGGTGATCGGAATTTGACAACTCCGGACTTTTGGGAAAACTTATTAGCTTAGCTAAAACTTCAGATAATAGAGCCCCATCGAATTTTCAAGTTAATTAAGTTGAAATCCAAGAATTAGTTGCAGTTGTACACGTAGAAAATAAAAATCTGAAGCGTATACCTATATTGTTTTGACCATAACTTCCTAACGGAACGTCGGATTTTAATGTACGAGTACAATTCGGAAAGCCCAGGGTATGAATTAAAATTTTTCCTAAATGTGTTGGGTAAAAAAACTTGATGTATAAAAGGTTAAAAACAGGGTTGAACAACTCAGACCTGCAATTTTGTGTGTATGGGCTGAAGCATTCACTTCCACTAAAATTGCCATAACTTTTGAACGAGTTATCCCAATTCGACGAATCTGGACAATTCGGAAATCCTAAAACAAATGCTACAACTTTTGCTTGTGTTTTAGTCAAATTCCATCATTAAAAGGGTGATAAGCCTCATTTTGTTCGCTGTCCTGTCGTTAACATTATGGTTTTAAAGTTGAAATGTTTAATGTATGTTGTGTAAGTTGTATACATTTTCTATGTATTGTTTATATGTTGGATTCTTATGCCTATGTGAGTGTTTAACAGGTTTAAGGAATGTGCACTATGCTTTGGAGCTCGCTTGCGCTAAATACTAAAGTGCCAAGGTAAATGAAATTACTAATAAATGCTAAAGAAGGTACGTATTGGGTTATATGGTTTTGTAGATGTATAGATGTTTTGTTTCCCCATCTTTGGGATGCCTCATCATGTGATGAGATGAATATTTGGATTTATATGTACTGCGATTTTTCTGGGCCCCTCCATACAAAGGAAATGCTGTCGAAATTTTTCGTGATTTCAGGAGTTAGAAAATTTATGTCGTTTTACAACTATATAACTTATTTTATAAATGCTATTTTATAAGTATGGTTTTGAAATAAATATAAGTGTTCGATATCGGATTTCGTTCTCTTTTCGAGGACGAAAAGATTTTTAAGTGGGGAAGAATGTAACAACCCATAATTTTTCAATAAATTTAAATTTAAATAAGCAAATGGAATAGTATGACTTAAAAATCAAATTTGATTGATTATGATAACAATAATTGGTCGAATTAAAATAAGCAAATTTTGAAAATAAATTATACCTAGAAATGTTGTACTTTGGAATTTACGATTTAAATAATTAAACAAATTTGAGTGGTTTAATTTAAAAAGTGAAATTCAAATTTAATTTGGAAATGGTGGAACTTTAAGTTGTTTAAGTACAAATTTTGAAATTCAAATGCAAAATTCAAATAGATGATTTTTGGAAACTTAAAATTTATGAAATCGATTATAAAATTTATTTAAGTTTTAATTAGATTTAGTTGGGAAATTTATAAATATTTAAATTTGAATTGAAAGGTTAAGCAAGTAATAGAATATTTTAATTATTTAATTTAACAGTGAAATTTAACTGTTTTGGCAACTGTCTCGGAATCCGACGAAACCAGTTTTATCGAATTCGGAATGATGAATTATGGTAGAATCCCAATTTGCATTGCAATCAGACTTGTCATTTGGTCGTATTGGAGAAAATGCGAATGGAATCAACAGTAATACGATAATTAGCTGTTTCTAATATTGGGCCTCATACATGTATATAAATAAAATCCTTTACCCGTCATAAGGCCATTCTCACCATACGTATACTTTCCTCTGCCTATTTGTTCTTGCTCTAATGGCAGAAAAAAATTCCAAACCCTAGTTTCAAATAAAATACAAGCTAAAAATAAAATCTCTCCCAAACCTATCTTATTATATATCAAAATGAAGCTCTCGACGAGTGGAAGCTACGGTACTGTCCGTTTCGACATGAGGTGCTTGGATTGGCCGGAATTAGTAGTCAAAGCTCACTGAATTTGTAAACCTAGGCTTGGATTTAGGGGTTTTCGATTTAAGGCTAAATCAGAGAATCGGGGATATGGGTTCTGTAGAGGAGATTGATATGAGTGTATTGGTGGTGGGTAGAGGTCATATGGTCAAGTGGATGGTCGAAATTTGTTCGACAAAGGGCAAAAATCCCTCCCGTTTGTCTCATCGCCATCGGAGATGGGGGCCACCTAAGGAGATTGCGTCGGTATTGGAAGGCGCGGCTGGGGAGGATCTTTGCGAGGACAGTGGTCGGAGGTCTTATCGTGGATGGAGTGTGGAGATCTCGACGGTCAAAGTTAACCATGTTTGGGTTCATACGCGGTACTGTACACACGTAAAGAAAGAGGAGTGGGGGCTGACGTGTCCAAGGTTGATTGGGTGAGGAATATTTTAATTATTTTTATACATATTTAAACTCAAAAGGTAAAACATGCATAACTTCTTCATACGACCCCGGATTGATGCGCGGTTTGCTGCATTAGGATCGTTGTGAAATTGTGGACGATGTGAGTCTGGTTTGGCTGTGTTTGGGAACTATGAAATTTTAGACTTTGGTTGGACGTCCGATCCACTAAAGACCCAAAGGTGAGTGATTTTCTCACTTACGAAATACTGAATTATTCCCATATTTGTTAAACTAGAATATGAAATAAGTTTGGTTGCATGGTTGTGTTTGATTTGTGATTGGCTGCTTAAAAATGACATGCAAGTATATTAATCTAGAAATTTAGGTCGATAATTAGCTATTTAATTAAATTAAATTACTAGTTGGGATTTCTGATCCATGCAAACACGTAGAACAGATTAATGCTGATTAATGGGATGAATGGTTTTGATGGAGGCTTTGGGTGATTTTCTAAATGAGTATCGCTTGAAATGTATTTATTTCAGTATATGGCTATTGTGTGCTCATCATTGACGATGAATCCCAATTTTTCACCCCAGATGTTACAGGCATCGAATAAACCTGGGATTGATCGATTAAAATCAATTAAGAACACAGATTGAAATGATAAATATCTGTGACCCTGAATTCGATTGAAATGATAGATCCGTCCCTGAATATCGAGAAATTAGATTTAAAATAACTTAGCCATAGGATAACAAATTATAAATGGACATCGGTTGGTTAAATGATTTAAATATTCGAAATTCTATTGATGAGGAATTTTACTTAAAGGAAATGTGTCGATATCGATAAGATTTTTATGTTTCCTTTAAACATGAATTGAATGTTAATGAATTTGTCAAGATAAATTTATTCAAACAAATTGAGATTTGTAAAGTGGGATTTTAATATATCCTTGGAGTTTTCAAATTTTACGATAAGATTTGGAATTGACAAATTGCCATGAATTTATTTTTTAAATGGACATCATTTGAGGATATTCTAATTTACCGAAATTTTGGTATTAATATGGGTTTGATTCCTCTAAATTGAAAGAAATGGGGTTGACTGGCAATTGAAACAAGATATCGAATTATGTAAACTCCATTGAGGCCGGGGTATAGATTTAAGCGTTTGAAATTCGGAAGGAAGGAATGATTTTGGTTAAAGAATTTTTTTTATATATACATATATTTTTACACCTTTGATTTCAGATAAATTCTTCTTTCCTTAAATTTTATTATTAACCTTTACCTATAAACTATTTTATTATAAATAAATTTTTTTCCTTATAATTTATTGTTCAAACTATCTAGCTAACTTTTCATTTATGTATATACATAACATTTAAATTATTTTATTTATTTTTAATTATTATATTCTTTATATATATATATTTACATAAGATTTTCTTATAAGCATTATTTTCATAAGTATTTTAGAATTTGTAAATTTCTTCCGAATGGAGAATGTTTGAATTTAAACCGTTGCTTTAGATGGAGTTGAGATAAAAATTTCGTTCAATTTGAATATGAATCGTTTAAATCGATTTTTATATGGAAATATGAAATGTATTCTTCTTGAATATAAATGAATCTCCTAAGAGATTTAAAATGAGTTGTTATGAAATATATATTCTATTTGAATATGAATGGATTTCTAACATAATCGACTTGGAATAATTTGAAATCTTTGAGATGAAATATATTCTATTTGAATATAAGTCGATTTTGAAATATTATATGATTATAATATATGGATATATTATAATTTAGAATATAATCGGTTTGGTATGATTATGACATTTTGATATTAAATTATATTCTATTTGTATATAAATTTGGTTTGAAACAGAATATGATATTTTGATATGAAGCGAACCTTTGGGAAATATAAAAGAACCAACCGATGTGAAAGATGTAAGCGTTAGATGTTAAAGAGACCAGAGTCATCATAAGGCATACTCTCTATCAATGTCGATGCCACTTTAACAACTGTGAACGTTATGACGTATCCAGAATTAGATATGATGACTTAGAGCCGATTATTGGATCGAAGGAGATGAACGATGACGAAATAGCCCTGACCTTCGGGTCAGAATGGAAACGACTAAAACACGAGCGATACCGTGACTAATTGAGGTAGCACCATTGATCGGACACACTTCTACGATACTATTTCTATGACTATGATGATGATGAATTGAGCCCTTTATGATTTTGGGAGTGTGTTCCGAGGTGGGCGGTAGTGGCTGCTATGCATTACCACCGGTCCGGGAGTGCAATTGGTAGAATCCTACCCTGGGCATTGCCTCGAGTGCCTTGTCATATTTCCATATCGAGCCCCATACGATTTTGATTTAGCATTGCCTTCTATGTAGTGCCCTCTAATAACACCAGTACGATGAATTTACAGTACTGTATAGACTGTTGATGCCTGTAAACAGCGTAAGGGTAATATGGTAATCCCGCTTGCGCTATTTTTATGATATTTACTTTATTGGATAGACACTATCATAATAGCATATGATACTATGTATGTATTAGTTTAACGGATCCTTGAGAGATTGAAAAATCTCGTAACATCTCTTGAGTTACTGCACCAATGACACCAATGTTATTTCGTATTTTAATTTGACTAATATGAGAATGATTTAGGGCTGATCCAAGTGTTTGTTGTGTTTTTTTATGCAATACGCTCGGGTCAGCAGACATCTACAGTTGCCGAAGATGACTATGCCTTGGAGATAAAAGACAAAGATCGGTATATGTTTATCATATGTATATATGTATCTCCGCTACTTTTTATTTCCACTGCTATGTGATGAAACCTGTATATGTATAACTCTGATAGTCATTGTATATATTTCAATTGTTTAACTGTTACTTAATTATTATATGTTATCCTTCCGCTGTGAGATCTCTGTGTTTGCTTTCTCTTCTTTCTTCTTTTTCTTTTTCCCAGTAACTACCTATATTTGCGATTCTTTTGGGTCGACATGTGTGGTTTATTGTCAATTTAAACGGTCAAAAATTCGGGTTATTACATAAAAGATAAGTGCTAGAGCAATACATCAAAGTAGCTCCAAGTAAAGCTAAGCAGAATCCTGATCAAGCTTGATTATTCCCACCCTGAGAACCTGGGGGAGAGGGGGAACGGAAGAGAAGAAGAGGAAACAAAATAGGCCAGACATAAAGTCTGGCAAGTCTAGTTTCTTTTAGCATAAAAATGAGTGAAAGTATCATGAAAGATGTATAAAATGGATAAGAAAGATAACAACATAAAAGGCAGGTATGACAAGGTAAACAGGATAAACATGATAGAATGTATAATACGCTTCCCTAATGATTACTCTGCATCAATACTAGTGTCTTATAACAAGATGATCCCCAACAACTACAAGATTGTAGACTTAGGCATACATGGGGATGTACCCTAACTACTACCATAATTGATAGGCTCCCTACTCCGTAGATACCCTGTACTAGCCCTACAGTAGGGTTTATCACTCACTAAAGTGGCAACCCTTAGTTTTTAGGATGCACAACTATATCTACAGGTGCCACGACGTCTTATTTTCCTTTGTCCAGACCATGCACGCACATGACGCAGTCGGTACGCGCTGCCCACACCATCCCCCACGTTTGGATCTCTTACAATCAGCCCAGTAAGCATGCCCCAACTCTGACCTAGGGCGGAATACTCGTTTGATACATTTATGTGAGTTGCTAAGTGAAACGGGTCCCACACACAAGATGATGCAAGCTCTCCCCTTTGTCTTGCATCCCCACTAGGATTTCCATAGGTTATGCTTAGGTGTCTTTAATTACATAACCCAACCAGTTAAGTTTGTTGGCCTATATATGTGTAAATATTACTCACCCAACTCAGATATACTTAGTCCTCCCAATGTTTTAACCAAGTTTACTTAACCTCTGTTCAAATTGACATGTTCACACAATCCCTATGGATTCAACTAGGTTAAGCATCCAAGTTTATTAGCATATATTCATTCATGGTTATAATATGCTAGACCTCCCATATTAAGCCTACAACTTGTGGATGCTGGATATGCCGGGCTGGTAAGGGCAGACTTATTCCACAAATCGGGCTTAACCTTGCGTCTTAGCATGTCACGTGTTTATGCACTTAGACCACTCACATTAGATTCACCACTTGTGGTCGCTGGCTATGCCGGGCGGGTCCGGGAAGACTTCCACCACAAGTGTAATCTAATCTCGTGTCTAAGCGCGATTACAATTTCAGTTATTGTAATTCTAGGCATTTCCATGATTAATCAATTATACCTATGCCAATATTTACTTTTCAATTATTTAGATCTAAAATTAACATAAACTCACAGTGTTTGGATCTAGAAAAATAGAGAAGAATTGCTGATGCTGAATCACGGATCTAAACTTGAATGACTTAATTAATGAAGAAGAAAGAGGCTTGATTCAATCTGGGCAATGACAACATCTAGTTCTCCATTATTTTTGGTCTGCAAAAACATGAGAAATGAGGCCATATATATAGCCGCAGCCCCAAACCCTAATCTTCCACGTCTTCCCTTTGGGAGTCGACCCCCTTGAGGGGTTGACCCAAGGGGCGACACCCCCCTTATGGGGTCAACACCCCTGAGTGGGAAATTTCGCGCTTCCCCAATTCTACGTGATTTTGAATTTCTGGACTATACATACATACATACATACATACATATATACATGTATGTATATATTTATAGGAATGACTATAGGGACACAAAAATTGACACAAAAGTATGTACACAAAATCTTGACAGCAAAAATTGTTTTTATGTGTGAGGTTGAATTCAGGGGGAGATTTAATAGTCCAGATTTTGTGTGTTTAATTTTGTGTCAAAATTTTGTGTCTCTTTAGAATTTCCCAATATATATATATATATATATATATATATACACATACATATATATATATATATATTCTTCCTGTGCGTATACAAACTTCAGACCTTACTAACTTCTTCATACTATGTCTGTTTTATGCAAACCAGGTGTTTATTTTTGCCAGAATTCCAAGACGAACGCAATTACGTAGTCCGTTTCCCCTGATTCTGAATATTAAATTAATTATTCTTTAATTTATCCTCTTTAAAATTGTTAAAATTATGGGGTGTTACATTCGCCCTTACTTAAAAGATTTCATCCCCGAAATCTTCAAGTTAAGAAGAATGCCTATCCTAGCATCCACATCCATCTACTCATCCACCAATCACAAACATCCATTGTCCTTAAAAGATTTCTAATGCTTATATGAACATATGCAAAGTTGTGTGTATAAGTCCCTATGCTAATGGGAAGATCAAGAGGTCTACTAATTCATTTGACCTCCTAAGTGCAACTTATGTTAGTGCCATGAATCCAATATGTATGCAAACAATCCTATTATAATATGTAAGTTCTATATGTGTGCACAATCATCCGTCCAAATGCAACATCCATATGATGATACACTCACTTTCATCCATAAAAGAAGAAAAATGCACACACATCCATATGCAGTATGAGAGTGATTGAGTAGATCTAGTGCTAATGTGTGTGTATATGCATCCACGAGCAACCCCTAGCAAATACTTGCATCCATTTGCATCCATCAAACATAACATGTCTCAAACACATGTTTACATCCACGGAATTTCTACCTAAACATCAAAGTTTCGATCGATAGGATATAATTTAAATGATAGAAACAAGTATAAATAAAAGCTTTGGAAAGGAAGTTAAGAACATACCCTCAAAAAGAAAAGGGTGCGAAGCACGAATCTTGTCTTCGGTCTCCCAAGTTACATCCTCTAGGTTATCTCCCCACTGAATTTTCATCAACTTGACTTCCCTATTGCGTAACTTCTTAACTTCTGATCCAAGGATACGGGTAGGAACTCGCCTAACTGTCGCCCCTCATTCGACCTCTACTTCTTCCAATGTACTCGGCTCAATTATTTCTGCAGTATCATGCAAGCACTTCTACAAATGAGAAACATGGAAAACACCAAGATTACCGGACAGTCTCTCTGTTAGCTTTACTCTATAAGCCATTTGGCCAATCCTTTCTATTATGGGAAATGGCCCTACGAACCTTGGTGCCAAATTCCCTATAGATCTTAAGCAAACCACATTCTTCAAAGGTGACAGTTTAATGAAAACCATGTCTCCCACCTCAAACTCAATGTCAGTCCTTCTCTTTTCTACGTACGACTTTTTACTACACTGAGCTGTCTTCATTCGTTGTCTAATGAGATCAATCTTCTTGGACATTTCTCTAACCATATCTGGTCCAAGTAAAAGTCTTTCTATAGTCCCCCACCAACAAGTTGGTGATCTCCATGGTCGTCCGTATAATGCTTCGAAGGGTGCCGTGCTAGTACCAACTTGATAATTGTTGATGTAGGAGAACTCTACTAAAGAAAGATTCTCTTCCCAAGTACTTCCGAAGTCTATGATACACAGCCTTAAAAGATCCTCAAGAACCCTGTTCACTCTTTATGTCTGGCCGTCGGTCCGAGGTTGATAAGCAGTGCTCAAACACAACTGTGTACCCAATGCTTCTTGCAAGCTCCTCCAAAACTCACTAGTGAAAATGGGCTCACGATCACTTACGATACTGGAAGGTACTCCATGAAGACGGACTATCTCATGGACATAAACTGCGGCCAACCATGATGTCGTCCTCTTACTCTTAACCAGAATGAAATGAGCGCTCTTAGTAAGTCTGTCTACTACAACCCAAATACTGGTGTTGTTTTTCTTTGATCTAGGCAAACCGTCTATGAAATCCATAAAGGCACTCTCCCACTTCCACTGTGGAACCTCCAAACGATGAATTAAATCAACAGACTTCTTTTTCTCAATCTTGACATGCTGGCTAACCAAATATTGAGAAACAAACTCTGCCACATCTTTCTTCATCCCAGCCCAAAAGAAAACCCTCTCCATATTTCTATAAATCTTATCACCGCCTAGATGAATGGTCATCGTAGAATGATAGGCTTCCTCTAGTATTTTCTTTAACAAACTCCCAGACTGGGGAACACAAGGCCTCCCATCTCTTTGTAACCAACCTTTTTCGTCTATGGAATATCTACTGAGATGACAAGAAGTCTCCCCTTTACTGAGATTATCCAAGATGTCTGAAATCTATGGATCCTCTCGCTGCGAAGCTCCTATCTGCTCCATAAGAGTAGGTCGCACTTCCAATGATGCAAATAAGCCAGACAAAATCTCGATGGAGGGCTTAAAATCAAACGTTGATATAAACTCCAAGCTTTTCCTTTCCACAATCAGAGGACTTATGGCCATCCTCTGCCTAGTTAGTGCGTCTGCCACCACCTTACCCTTGCCAGTGATATAAGCAATCTCGAAGTCAAAAGATGTTAGGAACTCCATCCACCTTTGTTTCCTTAAATAAAGATCCTTCTGCGAGAACAAGTACTTGAGGGATTTATGATTGGTGTACAACTTGAACTTCTCTCCAAGCAAATAATGACGACACGTCTTAAGTGCGAGTACTATGTAAGCTAGCTCTAAATCAACGGTAGGGTAGTTCATCTCATGAACCCTTAGCTGTTACCCCCATAACATAATACCTTTCCCTCTTGCATCGAAACCACAACAAGCCTTGTACCACATGCATCAGTGTAAACTGTGAACCCTTTGTTTCCGTTGGGCAAGGTCAAAACTGGGGCTGTTGTCAAAGCCCTCTTTAATCGTTGGAAAACAACATCACAATCTATATCCCACAAAAACGCCAAATTTTTCTTTGTCAACCTGGTGAGTGGGGCTGATATCTTTGCGAACCCCTTAATGAAATTCCTATAATAGCCTGCCAATCCAAGAAAGCTTCTCACTTCCGTGGCATTCTTAGAAATTTGGCAATCTTGAATTTCTACTACCTTTGCGAGATCTACTGCTATCCCATCTTTAGAGACAACATGCCCTAGAAAACTCTCCTCTTTTCTCCAAAAATGACATTTGGAGAATTTTGCCTTAAGCTGATGCGCACGCAGAGTCTTCAAAACTTCCCTCAAATGTTGAGCATGCTCTTACTTGCTAGTTGAGAAGATCAAGATATCATCAACAAAGACCACAAACTTATTAAGAAACTACCGAAACACCCTACTCATCAAATCAACAAAATAGGCAGGTGCATTCGTCAACCCAAAAGGCATAATGAGCCATTCAAAGAAACCATCTAGAGTCCTAAAAGCGGTCTTGTCTATACTGTCCTCAGCCACCCTTAACTGATGAAATCCCGTAGCCAAATCTAACTGAGAGAATACAGATGCACCAACAAGCTGGTCAAACAAATCATCTATTCTCGGGAGTTGGTGTCTATTTTTCTTTGTGAGTTTGTTCAACTCTCTATAATCCACACACAAGCAAAGCCAACCATCTACCTTAGTTGCGAATAACACTAGAGCACCCCATTCAGATATGCTTCGCCTAATAAACCCATTTTCAAGTAGCTCCCTCCTTTCCCTTTGAGCCATGTGGCACACAGGCAATACAACTAGCTTTTCATTGTCTACCAAGTATATACGAAAATCGATCTTGCAACTCGGAGGTAAGCCCAGAACCTCCTCAAAAACATCTGAATATTCTCTTACTATTGGCATAGATTGCAGATCATGAATAGATGTGTCTAGATACTCTAAGAAACTAAGCATGACAAACCCCTTAGGGTCACAAGAAATCTCGAGGGTCCTCCCATGGCAAGTCAAAAGTCTAATGACCCTCCTCTCACACTCCAGAATGGCACCATACATGGCTAGCCAATCCATCCATAGAATCAAACCATAGCCCATAAAACCGAGCACATATGCATCGCACTCAAACTCGATGCCTAACACAAATATTCTAAAACCCCGACAAATCACAAGCATATGAGCTGAGCCACCAACGGGGTTTGAGACAACAATGGGATTCACTACCATACTAGTACTAAGGTGTAGAAACTCAACTACAGAATCAGATGTGAATGAATGCAAAGCGCCCAAATCATAAGAGTTCTACCTCGATAATTTGGAAAGGGAAATTTCAATTTCAATGGGAATTTTACTACCTCTATACGGTATACTGACCACGAGAACATACACGTGCCATTCAGAAGATCCTTCCTTTTGGTCTTGTCCTTGTTTCATTGGGAATTCCCTCCTATAGTGTCGGACCTCACCACAATTGAAGCAAGCATTCTTCCTTTTCCGGTAATCTTTGACTAAATGACCCAAGCGCTTACAGCCACGACATTTCTTAGAGAATTTGCCTACTCGCGATGGTGGAGGAACAACAACTGCAGCTGGGCAAGGGACGTCTCCTTGGCTCGAGATTGGTGTCGTAGCCTTAAGATACCTACGGGACCAATCCGATACTTGAACGCCCTCGGAAATATTCGGTTCCCCAGACATGTTGAAACAAAAAGGAAGAAAGGATTCAAACAGAGAATCAGTAGATATTTCCTATGGATTTGAGGAATATGTTTTTCAAAACAGACTTTTTCTTTTGAAAATGCTTTCTTTTGAAACTTTTTTGAAAATAATTTTCAAAAACTTTTATCTAATTTGGTAATCTTCAACTCTGATACCAAGTGTGACACCCCACGTCCATTAATGTCGCCCAATAAGAGAATGCATTAAGTTTCGTGAAGCATTAGGTAAACAAAAACAGAAACATTACAAAACAGATATAAAATAACAGCGAAATTAAAAAGTTTATTAATCATAAAGCAACGTGGTTCAAAATATCATATATCTAAAAATACATAAACCCGGTACATCATTAAAAATTATGTCTTGTACTTAAAATATCAGAGTATAATAATAAAAGAAGCACAATCCCCAAACAAAACATAGCCATAGTGCAAAAGATAAGAGCTCGAGCAATACATCAAAGCAGCTCCAAGCAAAGCTAAGCAGAATCCTAATCAAGCTTGAGTATTCCCACCCTGAGAACCTTAGGGGGAGGGGATGGAAGGGAAGAAGAGGAAATAAAATATGTCAGAAATAAAGTTTGGCGAGGAGGAGGGGACGAAAAAGAAGAAGAGGAAATAAAATAGGCCAGAAATAAAGTTTGGCGAGTCCAGTTCCTTTTAGCATAAAATAAGTAAAAGTATCATGACAGACATATAAAGTGGATAAGAAAGATAACATCATAAAAGGCGGGTATGACAAGGTAAACAGGATAAATATGATAGAATGTATAATACGCTTCCCTAATGATTACTACACCAATACTAGTGTATTATAACAAGATGATACCCAACAACTACAAGATGGTATACTTAGGCATACGTCCGGATGTACCCTAACTTCTAACCTAATCGATCGGCTCCCTACTCCGTGGATACCCTTTGCGGGCCCCATAGTAGGGTGTATCACTCCCTAAAGTGGCAACCCTTAGTTTTCAGGATGTACAACCATATCTACAGGTGCCACGTCGTCTTATTTTCCTCTGTCCGTACCATGCATGCACATGACCGGGTCGGTACGTGCCACCCACACCGTCCCCCACGTTTGGATCTCTTAAAATCAGCCCAGTAAGCATGCCCCGACTCCGACCTAGGGCGGAGTACTCTCTTTATACCATAATATGGGTTACTGACTAAAATGGGTCCCACACAAAAGATGATGCAAGCTCTCCCCTTTGTCTTGCATCCCCACTAGGATTTCCATAGGTTATGCTTACCTAACGGTGTCTTTAATTTCATAACCTCAACCGGTTAAGTTTATGGGCCTATATATATATATATCCCACCCAACCAAGATATACTTAACCCTCCCACTGTTTCAACCAATTTACTTAACCCCTATTCAAATTGACATGTTCACACAATCCCTATGGATTCAACTCGGTTAAGTATTCAAGTTTATTACCATACATTCATTTATGGTTATAATATGCTAGACATCCCACAGTAAGCCTACAACTTGTGGATTCTGGACATGCCAGGCAGGTATGGGCAGACTTATTCCACAAATTGGGATTAACCTCATGTCTTAGCACGTCACATGTTTATGCACTTAGACCACTCACATTAGATCACCACTTGTGGTCGCTGGTTATGCTGGGCGGGTCTGGGAAAACTTCCACCACTTGTGTAATCTAACCTCGTGTCTAAGCACGATTACAATTTTAGTTATTATAATTCTTGGGATTTCCAATATTAATCAATTACACCTATGTCATTATAGGTTTTCATTCCCCTTTTCCCAAGTTATGTTCATAATGAACCCTATGCCACAAATTAAGGTTTTTAACCACAAGTTGATTTATGCCCCACATCCATATTCATATATTTCATTCACATTATGCCCAAATTTCCCAATTCAAGTTATGCCCGAATATTAATGTATCCCCCTCGTTCCCAATTCAACGCATTCACATATTTCAGCGGCATGCCTAGGCTTGAAGGTAGCTTGGCTATAAAATGAAAAGGAAGAAGAAGGGAAGAGGATAGAAATGATAATAACAAGATTAACATATGATGGCAGAAATAGGCATAAACATGTAGTGACAACATTGGGCATAATGATAACACATGCGTATAAGATCAGATCTGATGAATTGGTGGTGATGAGGCATAGTTTCATGGTCATAAACTGGCATAATGAGATATAATCCATGAATTTGATATACAACAATGGCAGATCTGACATGGTAAATAGGTATAGGCATAGATCTGGTTCATAGTCATGTCAAGACAACTTAAATAAACAGATTATAACAGATCAGATGTGATTCGCATATTCACATGCATAGATCCAAATTATAGTCATTCTAATATTTACTTTTTAATTATTTAGAACTAAAATTAACATAGACCCACAGTATTTGGATCTAGAAAAATAGAGAAGAATTGTTGATGCTGAATCACGAATCTAAACTTGAATGACTTAATTGCTGAAGAAGAAAAGGCTCGATTCAATTTGGGCAGAGACAACATCTAGTTCTCCATTATTTTTGGTGTACAAAAACATGATAAATAAGGCCACATATATAGCCGCCAGCCCCAAACCCTTGAGAGGTCGACCCAGGGGTCGGCACCTCTAAGCGGGAAATTTTCCACTTCCCCAATTCTACATAATTTTGAATTTCTAGACTTAATATATATATATATATATTCTTCTTGCGTGTATACAAACTTCAAGCCTTAGTAACTTCTTCATATGGTGTCCGATTTACACAAACCAAGTGTCCATTTTAACCAGAATTCCGAGACGAAAGCAATGGCACAGTTTGTTTCCTCTAATTCTGAATATTACATTAATAATTCTTTAATTTATCCTCTTTAGAGTTGTTAAAATTACAGGGTGTTAAAATAATTGTCATTTTCATGATGTTAGTGGTTCCATAACATGCATACGATTTGTATTGGATGTATTGGATGAGTTGCTTTCGTCGAATTCATCGTTTGGTGGAGTTTTGGAGGAAATTAGAGTTGGAATAGGGCTGTATAGTGGACCGATCGGTCAAGTATCTCGTCTTGGGAAATAAGTCAGGACTGTTCGGTGGTATGCTCCCACGAACCGATCGGTGGTGTTCAGTGGTGTGCTATAGGAACTGATCGGTAGTGCTTAGTGGGTGTGCTACAGGGATCGATCGGTGGTGTTCAGTGGTGTGCTACAAGAACCAATCAGTGATGTTCGGTGGTATTCTCCAGGAAGGGGGACCGATAGATGTGCTCTAGGAAAGGGAAGCCGATCGGTGTTGATTTTCTGAAAATTTACTTTTTGGGTACGATTTAGATTCAAACAAAAAGGCTCCCGAACCCTAACTGCAGCGCAGTGATGTAATTGGCTCGATGGTGGTGTGACTTCTTAGTAAATTCAAGTAGGAAGGCTCTAAGTGTTGAAAGGTGTTCGTTGATCGGTGTAGAACAGCGAATGAGGTGACAACTCAAAGGCCGTGAGTTGGTGGATAATGGTTGCTCGAGAAGGTTGCTTGAGCTATGAAAAGTCATCGGTTGGATGACTAGAGATGCGAAGACTAAAGATTATCGTTGTCATAAGTTCTAGCAGGCTCGAAGCAGGGGTACATTAGAGACGTCTAAAAGACCGGTTGTAGGTCGAGTACCCTGGGTATTGTAGAAAGGCCTAGTTGTCAAGGTTGGACATATGGAGTTTATGCTAGAACTGGGGTTCCCATTAGCGCTTGACATATGTAAAGGTTGGTCGTCGTACAATTCACGATGGTTTCGAAGCAGGATTGGCGGTGATAGCCAAAATCTGTCATGGTTGATTAGTTGCCTTGTTTGTACTATCTCACGTAAATTGTTCAACGTCGAAGGAGATGTTTCTTGGATGCTTGTCAAATATTGGTTTAGGCCTCTGGGGCTTGTGGTTGACAAATCTTAAATTTGATTAGGATGATTTACGTGAGATACTTATAATTTGGATGTCATAAGTGCTTTTCCATGATCGAATGGGTATTCTGGTTTCTATGAGTGTGTGGTTGAAATGTTGTTGTAAAGGCTATCACTGTCCAATGTGGGGAAGATTGGGTTGAGTTATTCTCTGGTAGATCAGTACGCTTTTCTACCCATGCTCATATACTTTATTGTTGAAGTTTATTAGCTATTTTATTGGTCACTCAGACTATTGTCTGACTCAAGGTTTTATGTCTCCTCTTATTACCTTAGGTTGTTCATCCAGTTGTGGATGGGAAGACTAAGTAGCAGGTTACAGGTGATTAGTGGGGATAGTGCTACTATGTGGAGGCTGGCATACCAGTTTTATTACTATCTAATATTTCTGTTTCCACTGTTTGAGTGCTCTATGAGGGTTGTAGTTAGACCTTATGTACAAACTTTGGTATCAGTTGGATAATCTTTCAGTATGTTGAGAAAGTTTCAAAAGTTTGTTATATGATGCTTCATTACTATTACCTATTGTATATGTTCTACTATATTTTATCCTTGCGCTATGAGTTTTGCGACAAGTTTCGATGTTGTCTACCAACTCTGATGGTCGTTCATAGCTGCCTGACACACCCTTCAGCGCATTATTCTTCTAGTTTAGTGCAGGGGGTTATGGGTGTTCGTCACAGTATTCATGTAGATTGTGATACAAGAGCTCTGTTGTCTTATACTTAAGAAAGGATTTGATGGAAGCATCGAAGATGCTTGTGCATATTTCAAGAGGTTAGAAAATGATTGGTGAATATATTTGCTTTCGTACATAAATGACATGTTCATTGCTACCATGGAAAAGAAAGAAATTAATAATTTAAAATTCCTTTTCAAATCGAATGTCAAAATGAATGATTTTGGAGTGGTAAATAAAATATTAGGAATGGAGGTTGAGAGGGGTCCAAAGAGTTTTGAGTTGAAATAAACTGAAAAATAGTACAATGTGAAAGTGCTTTGTTTGTTTAGTACGGTGAACGCAAAGGTGCTAAATACACGTTTACTTCTGCATGTGAAGCTTTCGAGTTAGGGATCGTCTATTTTGAAGAAAGATAAGGTTTATATGACAAAGATGCCATATACAAGGGTGGTTGAAAGTTTGATGCATGTCATGGTATATACAAGGCCCAATATTGCAAAAGTCATCGGGATGGTTATTCAGTATATGGCTAATCTGAGCAAATCACATTAGGAAGTCGTGTAGGTTACTATGAGATAGATTAGAGATATATCTTCTCATGGACTTGTTTTTCACGGTACTAAATAAGATAACTAAAAGTTAATAGGATATTATGATTCCAACTATGTTAATGTTCAGGATCAAAGAAAATCAGCTTTTAGATATGTGTTATCACTCGGTGGTATGGTCAGTTGTAAGAGATCAGGATTGCAAACCATAGTTGTCTTATCCACTATGGAGACATAGTTGATAGTTATGGTGAAAGCAACAAAGGAATCACTTTATCTATGCTAATTGTCGTATGACTAGGGATTCAAGCATTCTAGTATCGATGTTCGATGTGATAACCAAAGCACTATTCATTTAGCGGCGAATTGGCTTTTGGTTCAAGAACTAAGCATATTGAAGCGCAAGGGTGATTTTTAATAGGCATAAATGAAGATAAGATAGTATATCTTTAGAAAATGTACATAATGGATTGTGCGACAGATATATTCACCAAAACATTGTAGGTTGGAAAGTCCGATCTTTATTGGAACTTAATTCATTCATTGAAGTTCTAGGTTCCACAAGGTGGACTGTTGGAGAGAGTGGCTAGTTTAAGATGATGAGGAGCATCTGTGGAAGAATTCATTTTTATCTTCTTGGTAAGTACTTATTTATACTTACAATACTTTTGCCTTTTATGAGACGATTTTGGATTTGGGTGCTTTCAGCACTTCGTTGGTAGGTGGAAGCTTCGTGAATCTCACGGACGGGGTGTAATGGGTGGTGGCTTTGCTAGAGCTCATTGAGAAAGCATTTAGTTTTGATTGATTGAAGTTATAATTGGTGGTCGTTTGATACCATTACTTCTTGGAGCATAGACTCATATAATGTTTAAATGAGGAGTTAAATTTTGATGACATTATTCGATGAATTAAAGTGGTTGAGAATAGCTTGGTTTCATTGAAAAAGATTTGTTGATTGGAGCATAAATGCTAAGGTCATCGTGCTTTGAAGCTATTAAGTGCGTAAGAGGAAACATAAATGTTCAGACATCTGAATGGAGTTTACAGGCATATGGGTGCAGAGGAAGGAGCAAACTACAACTTTTCCCACATGTTTAATTAAAGAACATGATGTTTGGTTATAAGGTTCTCTGTAACCCGAGTTTTGGCTCAGACATTTAGTAGGTATGGCTAAACATCTGATTTGAAGCAAGGAAAATCCCGAGTCTTAATCAGTCGTTTGATCATGGCAATTAGATGTTTGATAAATCAATAAACCTGATATTTACTTCGAGTCAGACATTTGAATGCATTGGTATGACATTTTATTAGATATGTGATGACAATTTTGCCTGGGTTGATGGTGAAAGTTTGTGAAGACTTCAATGGGAAAATTGGTGATTTTCTATGACAAAAATTATCAATAGATAAGTTATTAGCAGAATTCAAAGGGAACTTCATTAAGAGTTCATTCAAAGGAATTAGGGTTTCAACCTTAATTTAATTTCTTCAATTGTAATCTTCATAAATCTTATTCTTTAGTGATTATTCTGTGATCACTGTGTCAATCTATTGTACTTTTCACATCGTGGTAATAAAAGGTGTCTTTTGAAGTGGATGCACATTAGTAAATTGTTGGTGGAACCACTACAAATCTTGTATGTGATTTATTTTATTGTTATTTCTTGTTTCAGAGTGCCTATGATTGTGATATTGTTATTTAAATTAATTATTTGTTGTTTTGACGATTAAGATATTATGACCAGTTGCTTTCGTAAGCCCAACATCAATCTCATCGTCTATAGGATATTATGAATTTAGGTTTGACTTTGATATTTAAACCTGAATTTCAACATTTAATTGTGGAAAAATAAGAAAAGATAGTAATTTTAATTAAAGATCGTGTACTTCTCAAATCAATTTTATAATAAATGGAGTGCTCATAAAATTTAGTCTCCTAATATCCATTTTTGTAGTGCAAGTAGCAATACCCTTTTCTGTATTAGTGGTGTTTATTAAATCTAGACTGGCATATGTACATGGAAACATGTGATACATTCAACCCCTTGTTAGCAATAGGTTCACTTTGCCATGCTTAAGTGGTGGATTCATTTCCCTTGGTGATCAGTTGGTACAGACACAACCTTAAATAGTTGTTTTCTCATCCTCCATGATATGGGTCATAATTTAGCATCTAGAGAGGTGAATTATAATTCAAGCAATTCAATTATTATTTTAGAGCATCTATTTATTAATTAAGCTTTATCATCTCTTAGTGCATTTCAAACTTAAACACTCAACAAAAATTATTTTGAATACATACTTAAATTTCAAAATGAGTAAAATATTATGTTGCATATTTCTAACAAGCAGAAATTTAGGAAAAATATATTAGAAACTCACAGTCTATGTACGTTATCAATATTAAAAGGAAGTTTTTTGTTTTAATCATTTTGGATCAAACATGCAATATTTGGTAAGGTAAAATGTCACTGATATACAATTAAAACGAAATATTTTTCATTTTTTTTACCCAATTTTAATGTTAGGTTCAATAGAAAGTCTTGCTTCAATTCTTCAAAAACTTGTTTTGAGGATAAGTGTAGTTTTGATCAGGTTTTGTGTTTGTTCATTTTAAAATGCACAAACAAAAGAAATTTATAATTTCACTCATTGATTTTAATAGTGGGCAAGCAATTTTCTTTTGTTTAAAAAATGACCACGCTGACAATCAATATTTTTTAAGTAGTTAAAACACTTCGACACAGTGTGAGATATCACGGGTTCGAATGCCGCTTTGCGGGAGTCAACACACTTTGTTGTGTAGTATGTAATATACTATCTAATATTCTATATAAAATACCCAATTAAAAAAAAAGACCGTGCTTGCACATTTCCAAAGCACACAAATAAAAATTTCTTATTCAATCAGAAACAAATCGATTTTGTTAAAAAAATTTCAAAGAGGCCTATAAAGAAAATAATTTTTTCGACCAGGTCAAATACTACATTTTTCTTTTTCTAAGGCGTTCAATTTGATAAGCATTTTTTGGTAACCATTGGTTGCAATTTCGCATGAACATGATTTTATTTCACTAATTTTAAATCGACTAAGATAGCCATATGCACATGGCTGAAAATTAAATTAGAGATGAGGGTTTGGTAAGAATCCTTTAGAGTATTGACTGAAAGATAAGTTAACGGGCCTTGAAGCGAGGAGTAAAGGTCTGAGAGCAAAATTTAAAATTTCGTTTCCCATTTTCATTCCGTCCATATCATATTTTTCAAATTTTCGATTTCGTTATAAAAGTACTATGCATTCCATTTCAATTTCGATTTGATACGTTATTGTATTATTTTTCACACTATGTAATAATAATTTTGACTTTCAGCATAAATATATATAAAATAATTTATCTATGTATTATGTTCACATCTATTGAAACGAAGATATAAATATTCTAGCGCCAAAAAACATTAATTTAATATGGCTTCTAATACCAGATTATCTCCTGTCTAACCTCTTACCCAGCCAATCATCACTGAGCAAAATTAATTAGTTACCTACCTTAAAATCCAAAAAAACACAATTCAAAAGCTACGTTCACTGTACGTTCATTATCCATTGCCACCTATTCACATTCAACTTCCATTACCGTCCATCGTCCATTTCCTTAAAACACTAATCTCTCTCATGCTTTCCCATCTGGGCCTCTTATTCATAGTCTACTTCCACTACTCGTCGACTATAGCTGTGTAAAAGTATTGAAGAAAAAAATAAAGGATAACGGTGAAAAGAAAATTTATGGAAATGAAATATCCAATGAGGTTATTTTTTAATTTACACCAGTATTTATTTGTATTTTTGAAAAAAAGGTGAAATGAATGTAGTTTTGGAAATATGTTATAGGATTTGACCAATGCCTTTGGTTGCAAAAACATGGATGGAGATGTCAAAATTGATGATGTCGTTATAGATAATGTAGACATAAGTATAATAATACGATTTTATGGCATTAACATCACACACACATACATACACACAGACACACACACATATTGTAATAACCCGCAAAATCTGGGCCAGTTTAAAATTTTTATTTTAGCGATTTTATCGAATTTTGTATATTTAAAATGAATTATTTTAAATAATATCGACGAGAAATTTAATTTGAATATAATTAGAACGTATATATTATACGCGTCGTCGTTAGAATATAAATATTTATATATAATTATAAATAGAATTGAAAATGGCGCGGTAGTTCGATAATTCGATTTCAAACTTCAATTGAATGTACCGGGTGCAAAACAATCCGGATTTTAGTGAAACCAAAAACATTAGGATCTAATTGATAATATCTTTCCAACAAATCCGACAAATCAAGATTTCATAGCGGGAATCAAAAGATATGTCCAGTTGAAAATTCTGAATAGTCGCTATGGAATTCAGGCCCTTAAAAATGGACATTTTGCAAACGACCTCGGATTTCGACGAAACCAGTTTTGTTGGGTCCGCAGTGTCAAATTATTGCTAGATTCCAAATTTCATAATTTTTCGAATCAATATGTGAGCGTGGCAAAGGAAAACGTGTTTTGACCATTTCAGTTGATTTTAATCGACTGGAAATTGGACATTTTTCTAACGGTCTCAGAATTCGACGAAACTAGTTTTGTTAGGACCGTATCGTCAATACGAAGCTAGAAAATATTTTTCTGTAATTTTTCGAGTTCGTATGCGACCCCGGTAATTTGAAATGCACGTTTAAAAATCAATATAGTGATTTAAATGTAAATTTAACGGAAACTGATCGTAACGTCCGAATCAACCTACGAAACATATCCCATTGTGTTCGGAATGGGGGTAAAACGCTATGGACGACAGTCGGTGGGCCTCGTTTCGAAGTGGAATAAAAAGTCAACTTCATGGGATAAAATAAATTAAAATTAAATTAAATATATAAAATCCTTTTCATATACCACCCCTTTTTACTCGTTTTCAGAAAAAAAAAAAAAAAGGGAAAAAAAAACCCGCTCGATTCCTCCTGCCGCCTCCACTCTCCCTGGCGATCGCCATCGCCATCGACCCCTCAGCCACCGCGCATCCTCCTCCAGCCCCCCTCCTCGTCTCCGACCTTCCTCCCTCTACCCTCTTCAATCTCGAACCCTACCCCCCCTGCGATCGAACCAGCGCGCCTCCTTTTTCCCTGCGCCGCCGCGAAGTCGAGGCCCCACCCTGCTCCTCCTCCTGCCGCCAAAGTCGACGCCCGCCCTACCTCGAAGCCAGCGCCGAGCCTGGCCATCGCCCCCTCTTCGAGATACAGTAAGTATTTTATTGTATTTTTTTTATTTTAATTCTTTAAAACTATTCGATTTTAGGTTATTAAAACTGATTTTCAAAAAAAAGACATTAAGACTGTTTTTTAAAAAAAATATTAAAACTGATTTTCAAAAAGCATATAAAACTGATTTTTCAAAAGGATTAAAACTGATTAGAAAAAAAGATTTGATTTTTAGTTAAAGAAAAATATGATTTTTATATTTTTAAAGTATTAAAAATATGATTTTTATATTTTTAAAGTATTAAAAATATAGTCTTTACTATATAGATGATGTCAAAATATGATTTTTGGTTAGGTAGAGTATTAAAAATATAATCTTTACATGATAGGAAGATTAAAAATATCATCTTTGTATGTGTAGAAAAATAAAAATGATATTTTTATAAAGATGAAATCTTTATTTTTATAAAGGCGAAAACTTCATATTAGAAAAGGCGAAGTCTATATTTTTATAAAGGTGAAATCTTTATTTTAGAAAAGGGAAATCTTTATATGGAAAATAACGTGATAAAAATATAATTTTTATCTATATAACAGAATAATAAAAATTCGATTTTTATATATTGAACTTTGAAATAAAAATTCGATTTTTATATATTGAACTTTGAAATAAAAATTCGATTTTTATATATTGAACTTTGAAATAAAAATTCGATTTTTATATATTGAACTTTGAAATAAAAATTCGATTTTTATATATTGAATAGCGAAGTAAAATTCGATTTTTACATAGGTAGTGAAAGCGGGCAACGAAGATGACGAAGATGCGATAGCGATGAAGATTTCTATCAATGAAGTGCCGTGGAGCTAGGATAGCTATCAGTGAGAACTTCTCACCTTTCAATCTCTTTTGCTAGTTATATATATATATACTAGGATGCAGACGGTGCTTAGTAGCACCCGACACCCGTCCACAGACCATGGACTTGTTTGTTTGGTTGAGTAGTTAGTTAGAATATTTGATTGAATTAAATTGTTTGGTGAAATTGAATGGATTGATTGATGTGTGAATGGCGTGGGCCTTCACTAGACCGGGGATAAGGCTAGGCCTCGTCCCGTTTCTAGTATCGTGCCGTTATGCCGCCGAAATTTTCTAAAATATGTTAGAAAAATAAAAATATCATTTTATTTAAAGAAAGAACTGAATAGATATTCATATGTTAAAATAAAATGTTTTATCGTTAAAAATATAATTTTTAACGTGAAGTGAATAAATAAAATATTCATTTACAAACCAGACGGTTTGTTTATGTACACTGATTTGACTGACATTGATTGGGTCGATAAATTTTACACATCGCCCAACTGCACAAATAAAATCTGTGTTTGATTGTTTGAAACCCCACACGGGTGTTGGGATGAAATTTGAAGTTCACTCATCCTGATTGATTAAATATGTCGATCGATTGATTGACAGGCTGTTATAAGCGTTAGATATTTATATTTGATGCTTATACAGTGTAGTGCACTTTGGTTGATGGTTGATTATTTTTCAATGCTATTATATACATGTGATGTATGAAAATCCATATAATTAACATTATATGGTAATTGATTGGGCCTCATTCCAATTTGAAAAATAAAGAATATTATAAAAGAAGGTTCATGTGTTGACTATATTCATCCGTTGATATTAGTCATGTGTTGAACGAAATATTTTTATAATAAAATTTATATCTTTATCAATATATAAGAAGGTTCATGTGTTGACTATATTCATCCGTTGATATTAGTCATGTGTTGAACGAAATATTTTTAATAAAATGTATATCTTTATCAATATATAATAAAGGTTCATGTGTTGACTATATTCATCCGTTGATATTAGTCATGTGTTGAACGAAATATTTTTATAATAGAATTTACATCTTTATCATATATAGAATTAGAAATCAACTGGAAAATAGATGAGATGAGTGGTCTCCTGGATATTAATCTGATGTTGGTTTCGGCCTTCGGGGTTAATATTCAGGAAATCGTTCTCTCACTAAATTACGGTTGAAGTCTGATTCAATATCAAAGGATAGATACCCTAATTTTTATAAAATATATTAAATAACAAAAATAGTCGCACGTGGAAAGTACTCATTCGTTGAGATTAGTCGTGTGTTGAGAAAAATAAATATTCATTTGTTGAATGAAGTATTTGAAAATAGAAATATACGAAGCCGTGTCGATTAGATTGACGCCATTTTGACGTGAACGATATTTATATCGATTTTATTCATTTTAAAATGAATATTGAAAAGTGATTTCGAAATCAACGATTTCGAAATGAATTGAATATATAACGATTTCGAAATGAATTGAATATATAACGATTTCGAAATGAATTGAATATATAACGATTTCGAAATGAATTGAATATATAACGATTTCGAAATGAAGTGAATATATAACGATTTCGAAATGAATTGAATATAAAACGATTTCGATTTGAATTGAGTATAAAACGATTTCGAATTGAATGGAATAGAAAACCAATTTGATTTCAAATTGAATATATAATGAACTTGATTCAAATAGAAAACGAAACGAATTTAATTTGAATAGAAAATGAATTTGAATCGAATAGAAAACCAATTTGAATTGAATTGAATTGAAAACGAATTCGAATTGAATTTAAAACGAATTCAAATTGAATTGAAATTTGAATTGAATAGAAATGAATTTAAAACGAATTTATAAAGAAGAATTCAATTTGATTTGAATTGAAATGGAAGTTGAAATATTTTTTGAAACGAATTCAAAACTATTTATATAATTCGTTTTAAATAGCAATCGACGAAATATATATTATATATATTATATATATAATATAATGGCCTGAATAGAACGCGCCGCGCCGCGGCAGTTCGTAAATTTCGACCATTTATTTCAAACGGACCTTACGGGAGATCCGACCGTCGGATTCTCCTAAAACCGGAACCGTTGGGTTCGTATCGAAAAGAGCTTTCTAACGAATATTAGAAATTCAAAATCTAACGGTTGGATTTGGAGATACGTCCAAATCAAATTCAAAAAAGGTCGCTGTAAGTGCAGTTCGATGGCCATTGTTGGAAATCGACTGTACCGGCCTTGATAAAATTATTAAAAATAGTAATAATTAGTGTAAAATCATAAGAAATGATTTGGGAAAAATTGGGATGAAAAACTCCATATTTGAAAAGATAAAAACGGGTTTTTATCGAAATGAACTAGTTTTGAACTAAATTTAAAACCCAATTATTTTTAAATAAATGAATTAGATTTAAAAAGGGGTTTTAAAATAATCGAATTTCTAATATATTTGATTAAATTTGAAATGGGTTTATCGTGAACAGTGTTATAAATAACACTGGTTCTTTAACCCGATAGCAAATAGAATGTAATGTGGGTTTGTCGTGAACTGTGTTTTAAATAACACCTAGTTCTTTAACCCAGTAAAAGGAGTTTTAACGAATCTGCAATTAGATTGAAGTGTGAATTTGTAATCTAAATTATCAAATTTAGAATTGAGCGAGAATGGAGTATCGCCAGTTTTGCTCCAAAGCGATAGTTAAATCTTTAATTAGATTTGAACGTGAAATGGTTATTAATTTTACCAATAACACCACGGTGTTAGATATGGAGTATTACCAGTTTTGCTTCATGGGATGAATAGGTTGGGATTGGGAAATAAAATAAATAATTACTTCAGTGTGGTTCGCTAATCTCGACTAGTTTAGAAAAACCATAATTTGGTTTGAAACGACATCCAAAGGAAGATTACAGGATAAATGTTAAAGAATTTATCTTGGATAAAATTAATGGGAACTTTTCCCTAAGAATATGGAATTTAGAAACTAGCTGTAGGTTGGCTAAGAAGAATGGTTTCCTGGGTATTGATCTGATGTTGGTTTCGGCCTTCGGGGTTAATGTTTGGGAAATTGTTCTCTTGCTAATTTGCGGTTAGTGACTAATGAATTGGAATGAGGCGTATGTTGTGTTTGTGTAACATTTGTTTTTAATATACGCGGGTTGTTCGGAAAGTCCGGGTTTATACCCATTCTGAATAACCGATTCGACGATATGTCGAAGATGAAGACGGTGGTTGAAGACCGGAAGTCTTCACATCGTAGGGATAATTACTGACGATCCTGATTGGGCTGTACACCCAAGAGGATGGAAATAGTTGGTGGTTGTCCAGACGTACTTGGAGATGGATGGATATGCGAGGAAAGTGCCTCCGGTTTCGTTCAGACCCAGAACGGACTTGTAAATGGATTGTGTGTCTGACATTGGATTTTATTCTGTGTTGATTGATTTCTATTAAATATATATCTGTTTGGCGGCGGAGAATTTATTCTCTTGCTTAACGCCCTTCTCTGAGACGTACGAGCTTAGAGGTTATATATCGATAGATATCAATCGCATGGCATGAATTGCCTGTGTGGCATGCTGAGTTGCATGGATCAAGGCTTCTGTTGAAAAGCAAAGTCTTGTAGTTGATGATCAAAGCACAGCCCTTGTGGCGTAGCTTTGTGTATAACGTGTATTCGCGAGCCTCACACCTCGGTATGAGTTAAAAACGGGATACGGACTGCAGGGAGAGCGCACGTTTCTTTCTAGCTTTGGTGGTGTCAGTGACTTACCAGCCCTGACATTTATATACTTTTCACCTTTGTGGTTGTTGGATGAGGCGCCTCGATTATAGGTCTGTAAGGACCGGGAAACGTGTGTTCAGGAATTGCCAATCCTCTAACGTAAGTGAGGACCGGCCCTGAAGCATCCAGGGGTTACCCAGTGTGCGTAATCCTGAGGCATTTGCTAGAGTGTCTCGAACGCGGAGAGGAGCTTGCCCCTTGCCTCGACTCATGACGGAAATCCAATTTCCAATACGTGTATTGCGGCTTTATTTGTAGAGCCTAGTATGGCGACATAGTAGCATGGGATACTATGCCGTCTATGATTTATATTTATGATTGAAATGTTTTTGACACTATACACTTATTATAGTATCAAATGATTTGTTGTAAACGTACCAAGCATGTTTGGCTATTATAAGGGAAAACCCTATCCCCCGGCTTGCGTTGCATTGTATGATAGGACCTGGGTCTTATAATAGCTTCATTTTTCGAAAAAGCATTGCGTTGTTTACTGATATGCACTGGTATTCTTGGGAGGAAACCCGTTCCGTGTTATACGGCGTGGTCCCTTGAATTGCTCTCTTTTAAAGTAAAGCTTCAAATAACCGTTTTCGTTCTCACACCAGTCACATGACTGACCTGGAGTTTATTGTTTTAACCTAAACTCTGGGTGCCCCTATTTTCCGCACGGGCAGCTAGTAGTTTCGGTTTTGCAGATTTATATTCACAGGATCCTGGTTTACAGCTGGAATGATATCCGGAAAGCTCTGTATCCGTATATCACCTTCAGTTGTACTTTGTATTATTTTCCGCTGCTATGTAATTTATTGTAATCTCTGATATTTGTCGAATGTAATTTATTCATTTATACTCTGTATATTCTTGTATCTGATGGAACTGTTGTAATATACAATGAAATGTTCTTCTGTTTGTGTTCTGATTTGTCCTGTTCTCAACGTTCAGGGGTTTCGAACGTTCTAGATCGGTTTAACGACTGATTCGGATCGAGCGAAATTCCAGGACGTCACACATATAAATATATATATATATATATTAGAAATAAATATATATGCAAAGACGGATCAGTTAAATATGGTAAACAGTATTGTTGTTACGACTGACGAGGACCAAACAAATCTTTCAAATGATAAATCAGCTATTTGTGAAAATGTCAAAGTCGGTATAACAAACAATTTTGCAACATATAAATTACGTTTTTTGGATTTTTAAAAAAATCAGTGTTAGAAAAAAGGAAAATGCATTAAGTTGTACCATTTTTTGTTTGTTAATACAATTTCAGGTTTTTAATCCCTTACCGCCTTGATTCATTGGTGTAAAGTGTAAGCTACACAATTGAACATTATTGTAGTAATTATGAAATAAGATAAATTGACACCCAAGAAAAAGCATGATCGCATTTAGGTTGTGAAAGAGGTGGAACATGTAAAAGTCACCAGTCTAATGAAAAAAATATTCAAAATTTAAAGCATCATCGAGAAAGTGCTACTAGAAAGTGCAATTGTCCATTTTTTATCAAAGACATGCATATTGTGAAAGACAACTAAAAAATTGCAATACAAAAAGGCATACATGATCATAAGCTTCCATATACATTAGTCATCCATTCGTATCCTGTTAGACTACTAGAAGAAGAGTATTTTTTAGCTGATATAACACTTGCAAGGGTGCAACCATGAGAGATACTCACTACTATTAAAAACTCATTTCCTAAAAATACTTCTACATTGAGGCCCATTTATAATGCAAAATACAAGATACACCTTTCAGCCATAGAATATAGATCCGCGATGTAACATTTAACGTAAATTCTCATAGAAAATAATTATCTATATATCGATAGAGTGGATCCATTAAGTGATTTTTTAATAGAGTTATGTGGTCTCATCCCAAAAGTGCAAGTCTATGTATATGTTTTTCGTCGGTTTTATTACTTGATTGCACTTCTAAAACAAACTGTTATAACATGTCTTTATTGGAGATGATTGGGATGACATCTATGGGCCTAATATTTAGTGTTGCTCACGCTTTTTAGCACATGAAAAAGTGGAAAATTACAAATGAAACTTATCAAAACTTAAGCATTTATCCATGCTCGATAAACTAGCTGAAGAAATAGTCAATGATAGAGAATGAGCTTTAATCAATGAAGTGAAGGAAGTATTTCACACAACAATTCTAATTATGTGTCTGTGACATATGGTGAATAATGTTATAACAAATTGCAAACTCAAATACGAAACAAATGACCAATTCAAGATGTTCATGCAAGGTTGGAAAAATGTTTTTATGCACCCACGAAAGTAGAGTTTTGGATTCATTGGCGTGATCTTCAACAAGATTGGAAAAGAATTCCCAAAAAGTTTGAATTATCTTGGAAATGAATGGATTCCATATAAACATGTATGTTTAGCTTGGATATATTAGATTAAACATCATTGCAATATAACAACTGTTAGAGCGGAGTCTTTGCATGATCAGTTGAAAAAAAATCTTAGTACCTTAGATAAGGCATTTAATGCAGTTTGGTAAAAAAATGAATAATATGCTATGCATACAATGTACACAAATTAAAGCATCATTCGAAAGAAGTTTAGGAACAAAAAAAATCATGTTATCAAATTCCTTTGTTTAGACATCTGCAAGGTAGAATGTTGTTTTATGAAATGGATTTAACATGAAAGAATTGGAAATTATAAAAGCCATGACTATAGTTTTGTTTGTTTATGACGATGTATGGTCTTTCTTGTGAATATGGAATGTTTGAACTTTACAATGAATGCCATTTGTTACCACTTAACATAATCAAGGAGCATTAGATGAATATGAACTATATTCCACAACTTAAGGAATCAACAGAATTGCTTCATACTCCAGAATTCTTGCATTTCAAAAAATTGCTCGATTCTTCTAGAAAAGAAAAAAAAAGTATTGTTGGTGAAATTAAAAGAAATTGTTTTACCATCAACAACTCGTGCATTAGAGCCTAAAACCACTCAACACAAAGGAAGACTAGTTAGGAGTAAAAAAAAAGTTAACTAGGAAACAAAAGAAACAATCTCGATCAATAAAACGATAACCATCATCTTTTAAATTAGCGAAAGCAATAGAAAAAAATCAATTCCAATGTCAATATGAAATTAATACCAAGGCATGTAAATCCAAAATCTAAGGTAGAGTTTGATGAAAATGTACCATTGTCATTGAATGGTGATTTTCATTTGTTAGTTTTTATACCCAGCTTTTTTCATAAATACGTTGTTAATGTACAACATGTAGCACGTGATAGTAACTATGGGTTTCGATGTGTAACAGAAAAATGCATAAATTAAATAACGATAAAATCAAGGAAGAAAATTTATTTTCGCAAAAATCAATAAATATTGGGACTTGTATGGATGATATTTTGATGTTGCAACTTGCGAAACTTTTTAAAAAGCCATAGATTGTTATATTAACGATTGTTCACCTTTTACCTGGATGATAATTGTAACAACCCGTATTTTCAATAACCTGTTATAACATAAATCGAGGCATAATTTAATTCAAAAATCTGAATCAAGGGAAACGGGCTATGCCATTGCGTTCGTCTCGGAAAAATACGCGAAATAGAGTCCGAGTTTTCGAAAATCGGAGTCCGTATGACCCAGTTAAGGCCCATTGAAGTTTTCAGAAAATTCCTAAGTAAAAACAGATTTAAATTTTAAATTAAAAAGCAAGGGTTAGGGCAAACTGGCGCAGGCGGGAAAAACCCCCGCCAGGACCCGCATGTCGACAGGCCTGTCGACAGGGTCCTTAGGGTGTCGACAGCCCTGTCGACAGCCCTGTCGACAGGGGGTAGCCGGGCTGTTTGGCCTGGTGCACCATTTCTGATTTGGGCTTGGTTGTGTGGCTTGGTTCTAGAGAGTTCCGAGATCTGATGGACCAAATTCAACCTAGGGTTAATCCTAAGGCTAATATCACTCTAATCTTCTATAAATAAGACCCTAACCTACCCTAAATCACTCATTATTCATTCTAGCAACCAAACTATGTCAAATTGAATTCTCAAATGGCCTCCACCTAAAAACCCTAGCCTCCACCCTCTTCAAAAATAATTCCTATGAAGATTTTGATGTTCATACAAGCATTTCTAAGTCGTATGAATGATCATTAGCTTGCATACATCATCAAGTTGCAAGCTTTATTTGCTAAGCTAGAGTTTTTGGGATTTTTGTTAATTGGAGCTTTGTTTTGGATTTTTATATGCTTGCATAAAGGGCTTCTCAATCTTTATTAGTAGATTTGTGTCTTCATAATAGTTGTAAGCCCTCTTACCTTCATTTGAGAAACTCTAAAGTTAATATGTGATGAAAGTTGGGATTTATGCATGTTTAATAAGTTATGCATGCTTATGTGAGTTCACTATGCTATGTTATGCATGTTTAATAAGTTATGCATGCTTATGCGAGTTCACTATGCTATGTTATGCATGTTTAATAAGTTATGCATGTTTGTGCAAGTTCACTATGCCATGATTTGCAAGTTTAATAAGTTATGCATGTTTGTGCAAGTTCACTATGCCATGATTTGCAAGTTTAACAAGTTATGCATGTTTATGCAAGTTCACTATGCCATGATTTGCAAGTTTAACAAGTTATGCATGTTTATGCAAGTTCACTATGCTAAGTTATGCAAGTCCAACATGTTATGCATGTTTATTATGATATGTAAGATTTATCATGTATGTTGTGCCAAGTTCCCTCTTTCTATCCTTTATGCGTTATGACGAATATGTAAGTGATAGAATGACGTGGGGAGGGTTTTTTTGGGTAAAACATAAAATACATGAAAATATAAGATTGGGAATTTACCTATTAAGTTAGGTCTACCCCTTGGGAATTTACCTATTAAGTTAGGTCTACCCAAGTATTTGTTAAACTTGTAATTATGTTTGGAAAATAAAGTGGACATGACACTTAGAAAACATAAGTGTGGCCAACTCGAGGTTGGGTTGAGTTTGTAGCGTAAACCTACCCGGAACTGACCGGCTTAACTAGTTGCTACAAACAATAGGACCCAATGTGAGAAGTTGGTCATGTGTACCTGGGACCCGAGGTTAGACCAAGTTGTGGTGTAAAGCTACCTGGACCCGCCCGGCTTAACTAGTAACCGCAACAAAGTCTAATGTGAGAGGTTAAGGTACAATTAAATTAATGCCTCATGATTAGGGTTAAGTCATGGCCCACTAATACTTAACCAATTTTGGGGATACGAGGGGTTAAATGGGGTTAGGTGGTGAACTGTTGGTTACACTTAACTAATTTAATCCATGATTAGTGAGGGGTTAAACCACACTTAACCCTGTTAGAAAACCCTAGCAACGTGGTCTGTTCCAGCAGTAATCCCAGTTTGGTATCATTCACAACCCTAGAGGCTAGGCTAGGGCGGGGCACGATTACTGGACTGATGTAAGCGACCAAAGCGACGGCTGAGTGGTACAGCGGTGCGGGTCCAGGCGGGCTACGGACGTGCACGTAGTTCGGTGTTGGACAAACTCGAGGCACGGGTACCAGTAGATTTAGACTGTGCATTATTGCTTAAGTGTCTGGGGTTGGCACCCGAGGCTTGATACACCCGAAGGTGGACCCAGCACAGTCTGACTACAACCATATGTGGGCCGTATGGACACAAACACTTGACGTGTTAGGTTTATAGGGAGCCGATCGACTAGACGTTGGGCTGGACCTTGTATTAAGGTCACCTCCTGCTATTGGGCCAAAGTCTGGGCTGAGGGATCATTACCTGTTATGTTAGTTTGCTAGTACACTGTGGTGCCAAGCTTAATCTTCTCTATGTGATGACACCTTTATCTATTGCCAGTATATTCATCTCAGTTTCCATCATGATGTTAGCTTTATTAGTTTATAGACTGATCGTAGTAGGGCTTACCAGTCTTTTTGACTGACTTGTTTTCTTTCGCTTCTTTTCTTCCGTTTCCCCCCCAGGTTCTCAGGGAGGGAACAGTGGTGCTTAGCTTGGATCGCTTGCTTGTTCGCTGGATAGCTCATGTATGTCTGGACATTGAGCTCGCTATGGTTTATCACTTTTATTTTTGGGGATAGCACTATGTATTTCAGTATTTCTGTTTATGTTGTACTAGACATATTTATTTTGGCAGATGACTTTATGATGTACTAGACTTGTTTTGAGATGGTTTGAGATATTCCGCTGTTTTATTCTCGCTTACTCTGTTTTACATATATATTTATGTTCCTGTTCTGCCTTGATATATCATTATGCATGCTTACTCATTTCTAACGCCCCCCAGAAGCTAGTGCCCCCGAAAGAGTGACCCTAGCGGAGGTGGGGTGTTACAAATTTGGTATCAGAGCATATGGTTTACAAGAAAGAACAAAAAGTTTTTAAAAGACTTTTGAAAACTATTTTCAAAACAAGTATAAAGTATTTTCCAAAGAAAAGTCTAGTATTTAAAAAAAAAGGCTATTCCCCAAAAAGCCATTAGCGTCATCCTTCGTTCCCTTGACCTAATCTTATCTTATCTTTCGTTTCAGTATGGCTGAGAATCCTGCCATCCCGGATGGAGTAAACGTACCACTCTGGTATAGGAGACTTCTAGACGCTAGGGCGGCATCAGGCCCTGCAAACCCTACTCCCACTCCTCCTCCAGTGGTAGAGAATCCTCCCCCTAATGTCCCTCCTCCGGTAGTTCCTGTTCCTCCTCCTCCAGTTGCTGAGGCTCCTCTTCCTCCTCCTCCCCCTCAGCATCCTCAGGTTGAGTTCACGAAGGTTTGTAAAGACTTCAAGGCAATGGGAGGCAAGAATTTCCTAGGCACGGAATCTTTTGTAGAAGCTAGGAATTGGCTGAAAGACACTGAGGACCTGTTTGCTATCTTTGGGATTGATGACGAGAGGAAGATCTTATTGACAGTATGGCTTTTGAAGGACGAAGCAGCCTATTGGTGGGAGGTCACCAATGGGACGAGGCCCATCGAGACTTGGGCCGATTTGAGGGCTAGATTTGTGGCCAAGTTTCTATCTGCTGCTGAGGCGAATTTACAAATGGAGAAGTTCATCGCATTAAAGCAAGGTGAGATGTCTGTCAAGGAGTATGTGAACAAGTTTAATCAGCTGGCCCGTTTTGGTTTGGACATGGTGAACACTCCTGAGAAGAAGGCTCTTCGATTTGCTAGAGGGTTGAATGAGCCGCTGCAGGGCCTGGCGATGTCACATATTCCGCATGGGGCTACTTTTGAGAGTTTGGTTGATATGGCTCTACTTCAGGGAGATGGAAAGAAAGAGGTCAAGACGAGTGATACTCAAGCAAAGAAGACTGATTCTCAAGGCAAAGGCAATCAAGGTGGTCAAAGCAGTCAGGGGAATCAGAGCAAGAACAAGAAGGGGAACAACAACAAAGGCAAGGGAAAGTGCAATTACTGTGGTGTGCCTGGACACTTTGCTAAGGATTGTAGGAAGAAGAAAAGGAAGCTTAGTGGTGGATGTTTTTCCTGTGGTGAGGCCGGACACTTCAGCAAGGAGTGCCCGAAGAAGAAAGGACAGGCTGGACCTTCAGGAGGGCAAGTTCATGCTCTCAATACCGCTTCAGTTCCCGATCGAGGTAGTGTTTCTGTTGAGAACCTTGTTTATGTTTCTGATCTTCCAGTTCGTACCTTGTTTGATTCTGGTGCATCACATAGCTTTATTTCATCTGATCTTGTTGATAGCTTGCACCTTAGTACTAGCTTAGTGGACGATCCCGTTTGTGTTTCGAATCCCATTGGGGGTTCTGCTCATCTATCTATGATATGTGAGGATCTGAGGATCTCTATACTCAGCGTAGAGTTCTTGTGTAGTGCATATGTTCTTGGTTTCAGGGGATACGGATTGATATTGGGCATGGATTGGCTGTCCCGATATGGAGCCATTCTTGATTGTGAGCATAGGGTTGTGAGGCTTATGACTCGCCTTGGTAACACCTTAGAGATTTCATGCATTCTGAAGGATCCCGTCATGTTGTGCTATCTTGAATCTCTCGACTCGTCAGAGGAAACCCTTCAGTCTGTAAGGGTGGTCCGAGATTATCCAGATGTTTTTGAAGAAGTTAAGGGGTTGCCCCCTAAACGAGAGATTGATTTTCGCATTTATCTGGTGGACAATGCTAAGCCTGTTTCTTTGCCCGTTCGGTACATGGCTCCGCATGAGAGACGGGAGCTGAGCAAGCAAGTAAAGGAGTTACTTGAGAAGAACTTCATCAGACGAAGTATATCCGAATGGGGAGCGCCTGTGGTGTTTGCTACTAAGGCAGATGGTTCTCTTCGACTCTGTGTGGATTATAGAGAATTGAATAAGCTGACTAAGAAGAACAGACACCCGTTACCGAGGATCGATGATCTTTTTGACCAGCTTGTTGGTGCTTCTGTTTTCTCTCAGCTTGATCTTGCTACTGGATTTCATCAGCTCAGGGTGGCTGAAGATAGTATAGACAAGACTGCATTCAGAACTCCAGATGGATTCTTTGAATGGCTTATTATGTCGTTCGGCTTGACGAATGCACCCGCGTATTTTGTGGACTTGATGAGTAGGGTGTTTCGGGAGTTCTTGAACAAGTTTGTCGTGGTCTTTGTGGATGATATTCTGGTCTTCTCCAAGGATGAAGAAGAGCACGCGAGGCATCTTGTAGAAGTGATGGATACGCTTAGAGCGCATCAGTTAAAGGCCAAGTTCTCCAAGTGTCACTTTTGGAGAAGGGAAGTTAGATTCCTTGGGCATATCGTATCCAAGCAGGGTTTAGCGGTGGATCCCGCTAAGGTGGTTGCAGTTCAGGAGTGGAAGACTCCAAGGAATGCAACCGAGGTGAGAAGTTTTCTAGGTCTTGCGGGTTTTTACCGGAAGTTCATCAAGGACTTCGCGAAGATATCCGCTCCTCTTACTAAGTTGACAAAGTAGAACTTAGTTTTTGCTTGGGATATGGACTGTGAGCTTTCTTTTCAGAGACTCAAGAGAGCCCTTACCTCAGCACCAGTTCTGGCTTTACCCGATGGTAGTAAGATATTTACCGTGTACACCGATGCTTGTGGCACGGGATTGGGCGCCGTTCTGATGCAAGAGGGCAGAGTAATATGTTTTGGTGGGAGGCAACTTAAGGTGCATGAGAAGAATTACCCCACTCATGATCTAGAGCTGGCAGCGATTGTATATGCACTCAAGGCCTGGCGTCATTATCTCCTGGGAGAGAGATTTGAGCTGTATACTGATCATAAGTCTTTGAAGTATCTCTTTTCGCAAAAGGATCTGAACTTGAGGCAGCAAAGATGGATGGAATTCTTGGCATCCTATGAGTTTGATATAGCCTATACCCCTGGCAAGGGGAATGTTGTAGCGGATGCGTTGAGTAGAAAAAGGTTGACACTAAGTCCTCTATTTGTTGAGATGAAGAATTTAGAGTTCTTGGCAACCTTTGATTTCTCTTTGGCAGTGGAGTCGATGACCGGTTCTTTAGCATCTCTAGAGCTCAGGCCTACCCTTCTGGATCAAGTTGGGGCTTCGCAGAAGGAAGACCCTCAGATAATTGGGATCATGGATAAGCTGATTCGAGGGGAGACATCTAGTCACCTTGCTCGATATTCTATTGACGATAAGGGTTGGCTGAGGAGAGACGGAAGGCTTTGTGTTCCGATGGTGGAAGACTTGGTGAGGAAAGTTCTTGAGGAAGCACATCGCTCCAAGTTGACTATACATCCAGGCGGTGATAAGATGTATAATGATATGAAGCGCATTTTCTTCTGGCCTGGAATGAAGAAAGATGTGGCAGAGTTTGTCTCTAGATGTGTTGTTTGTCAGAGAGTAAAAGCTGAGTCGAAGAAGCCCGGTGGGCTACTGCATCCTCTAGAGGTCCCGCTATGGAAGTGGGAGAGTATTTCTATGGACTTTATTGATGGGCTTCCAAGGTCAAGAAGAGGGAATATGAGCATATGGGTCATTGTAGATAGACTTACGAAGAGTGCTCATTTTATTCCAGTAAAGAGCAAGAGGACCGCATCTGGACTAGCATCAGTATATCTTCGTGAGATAGTACGACTACATGGAGTCCCTTCCAGCATAGTCAGTGACCGAGACCCCATCTTTACTAGTCAGTTCTGGAACAGTTTGCAGGAAGCTATGGGCACAAGGTTGAACCTGAGCACGACCTATCACCCACAAACAGACGGCCAAACAGAAAGGGTGAATAGGGTACTTGAGGACTTGTTGAGGCTTTGCATTCTGGATTTTGGTGGTGCTTGGGAAGACCATCTTCCTCTTGTCGAGTTTGCATATAATAACAGTTATCAGGCGAGCATAGGGATGGCACCATTTGAAGCTTTATATGGGAGGCCGTGCAAGTCACCCACATGTTGGTGGGAGACTACAGATAAGCTTATACTTGGGCCTGATATGATTAGAGATACATCAGAGAAGGTCGAGTTGATTAGAAGACGGATGAAGGCGGCCCAAGACAGACAGAAATCCTATGCTGATAAGCGAAGATCCGATTTGGAGTTTGATGTTGGGGACATGGTTTTCGTAAAGGTTTCTCCTTTGCGGAACGTGGTACGATTTGGAGCTGTGGGGAAGTTAGCACCAAGGTTTGTTGGACCCTTCCCTATCATAGAGAGGATTGGGAAGATGGCTTATAAAGTGCAATTACCCGAGAAGCTGTCCGGAGTGCATAATGTTTTTCATGTCTCGCATCTCCGAAAGTGCCTACATGAGTCCGCTGAGGTGGTTGAACCTAGCATTCTTGAAGACGTGGAAGTAGAGAAAGAGGCAACTTTGAGGAGAGCCCCGATTCGTATCTTGGGGACGGAGACCAAGAAGCTAAGGAATCGAGAGGTCAGGTTGGTGAAGGTTCAATGGGGTGAAGCCGAAGAAGACGCAACTTGGGAAACCGAGGAGAAGATGCATGGGCTTTATCCATTCCTTTTTGAGGGTAAACTCTCAATCTCTTTCCTTTATTAGCATATCTTTCTCTTTGCTATCCATGTTTATCTAGTTATCGTGCTAATCTTGTCATGAGAACCTTAGGTAGAAACCCTTTGGATGAAACATGTGTTTGAAACATGTTATGCTTGGTGGTTGCAAGTGGTTGCAAGTGTTTGCAAGTGGTTGCTCGTGGATGCATTATACACGATTAGGCACTAGATCGGCTCGCACACTCCTCATATTGCATATGCATAAGTGTTTATGCTTATTCATGGATGAAAATTGTGTGTTATCACATGGATGTTGCATATGGGTGTATGTTATGTGCACACATATACATGATATACATTATGTTAGGAATTGCATACATATGGATACATTTCACTAACATCTTTTGATTTGATCTTTGCATTAGATAAGTACATATACACACACCCCTGCATATGTTCATCCAGCATTTAGAATCTTGTAAGGACAATGATTGCTCGTGGATGATGTTTTGAGTAGATGGATGACTGGATGGTAGGATACGTTCTTTCTAACTTGAAGATTTCGGGGACGAAATCCTTTAAGGAGGGGAGAATGTAACAACCCATATTTTCAATAACCTGTTATAACATAAATCGAGGCAGAATTTAATTCAAAAATCTGAATCAAGGGAAACAGGCTATGCCATTGCGTTCGTCTCGGAAAAATACGCGAAATAGAGTCCGAGTTTTCGAAAATCGGAGTCCGTATGACCCAGTTAAGGCCCATTGAAGTTTTCAGAAAATTCCTAAGTAAAAACAGATTTAAATTTTAAATTAAAAAGCAAGGGTTAGGGCAAACTGGCACAGGCGGGAAAAACCCCCGCCAAGACCCGCATGTCGACAGGCCTGTCGACAGGGTCCTTAGGGTGTCGACAGCCCTGTCGACAGGGGGTGGCCGGGCTGTTTGGCCTGGTGCACCATTTCTGATTTGGGCTTGGTTGCGTGGCTTGGTTCTAGAGAGTTCCGAGATCTGATGGACCAAATTCAACCTAGGGTTAATCCTAAGGCTAATATCACTCTAATCTTCTATAAATAAGACCCTAACCTACCCTAAATCACTCATTATTCATTCTAGCAACCAAACTATGTCAAATTGAATTCTCAAATGGCCTCCACCTAAAAACCCTAGCCTCCACCCTCTTCAAAAATAATTCCTATGAAGATTTTGATGTTCATACAAGCATTTCTAAGTCGTATGAATGATCATTAGCTTGCATACATCATCAAGTTGCAAGCTTTATTTGCTAAGCTAGAGTTTTTGGGATTTTTGTTAATTGGAGCTTTGTTTTGGGTTTTTATATGCTTGCATAAAGGGCTTCTCAATCTTTATTAGTAGATTTGTGTCTTCATAATAGTTGTAAGCCCTCTTACCTTCATTTTAGAAACTCTAAAGTTAATATGTGATGAAAGTTGGGATTTATGCATGTTTAATAAGTTATGCATGCTTATGCGAGTTCACTATGCTATGTTATGCATGTTTAATAAGTTATGCATGCTTATGCGAGTTCACTATGCTATGTTATGCATGTTTAATAAGTTATGCATGTTTGTGCAAGTTCACTATGCCATGATTTGCAAGTTTAATAAGTTATGCATGTTTGTGCAAGTTCACTATGCCATGATTTGCAAGTTTAACAAGTTATGCATGTTTATGCAAGTTCACTATGCCATGATTTGCAAGTTTAACAAGTTATGCATGTTTATGCAAGTTCACTATGCTAAGTTATGCAAGTCCAACATGTTATGCATGTTTATTATGATATGTAAGATTTATCATGTATGTTGTGCCAAGTTCCCTCTTTCTATCCTTTATGCGTTATGACGAATATGTAAGTGATAGAATGACGTGGGGAGGGTTTTTTTGGGTAAAACATAAAATACATGAAAATATAAGATTGGGAATTTACCTATTAAGTTAGGTCTACCCCTTGGGAATTTACCTATTAAGTTAGGTCTACCCAAGTATTTGTTAAACTTGTAATTATGTTTGGAAAATAAAGTGGACATGACACTTAGAAAACATAAGTGTGGCCAACTCGAGGTTGGGTTGAGTTTGTAGCGTAAACCTACCCGGAACCGACCGGCTTAACTAGTTGCTACAAACAATAGGACCCAATGTGAGAAGTTGGTCATGTGTACCTGGGACCCGAGGTTAGACCAAGTTGTGGTGTAAAGCTACCCGGACCCGCCCGGCTTAACTAGTAACCGCAACAAAGTCTAATGTGAGAGGTTAAGGTACAATTAAATTAATGCCTCATGATTAGGGTTAAGTCATGGCCCACTAATACTTAACCAATTTTGGGGATACGAGGGGTTAAATGGGGTTAGGTGGTTAACTGTTGGTTACACTTAACTAATTTAATCCATGATTAGTGAGGGGTTAAACCACACTTAACCCTCTTAGAAAACCCTAACAACGTGGTCTGTTCCAGCAGTAATCCCAGTTTGGTATCATTCACAACCCTAGAGGCTAGGCTAGGGCGGGGCACGATTACTGGACTGATGTAAGCGACCAAAGCGACGGCTGAGTGGTACAGCGGTGCGGGTCCAGGCGGGCTACGGACGTGCACGTAGTTCGGTGTTGGACAAACTCGAGGCACGGGTACCAGTAGATTTAGACTGTGCATTATTGCTTAAGTGTCTGGGGTTGGCACCCGAGGGCTTGATACACCCGAAGGTGGACCCAGCACAGTCTGACTACAACCATATGTGGGCCGTATGGACACAAACACTTGACGTGTTAGGTTTATAGGGAGCCGATCGACTAGACGTTGGGCTGGACCTTGTATTAAGGTCACCTCCTGCTATTGGGCCAAAGTCTGGGCTGAGGGATCATTACCTGTTATGTTAGTTTGCTAGTACACTGTGGTGCCAAGCTTAATCTTCTCTATGTGATGACACCTTTATCTATTGCCAGTATATTCATCTCAGTTTCCATCATGATGTTAGCTTTATTAGTTTATAGACTGATCGTAGTAGGGCTTACCAGTCTTTTTGACTGACTTGTTTTCTTTCGCTTCTTTTCTTCCGTTCCCCCCCCCCAGGTTCTCAGGGAGGGAACAGTGGTGCTTAGCTTGGATCGCTTGCTTGTTCGCTGGATAGATCATGTATGTCTGGACATTGAGCTCGCTATGGTTTATCACTTTTATTTTTGGGGATAGCACTATGTATTTCAGTATTTCTGTTTATGTTGTACTAGACATATTTATTTTGGCAGATGACTTTATGATGTACTAGACTTGTTTTGAGATGGTTTGAGATATTCCGCTGTTTTATTCTCGCTTACTCTGTTTTACATATATATTTATGTTCCTGTTCTGCCTTGATATATCATTATGCATGCTTACCCAGTTCTAACGCCCCCCAGAAGCTAGTGCCCCCGAAAGAGTGACCCTAGCGGAGGTGGGGTGTTACAATTCTCAAGACAAGTTATTTGATAGCAAATGCATTAAATCGCGTAGTCATTTATATTTCACAAAAGAAGTCTATTATTTTTATCCCCATTGGAATGTCCAAATCTTGAAAAAGAAAATCAGTTTATTTTTTCTTCATTTATACAATAATGCCATTTTATCGACCTTACACTTATAAATGTATCGCCCATCCCACCGATAACTAGATTTTGGAATAAATATTCAAGCGTTGAGGCGAAAAGTTAAAGCGAACTATTTGTCGATCGCCAAAATGAATTTTTGAAAATTCAACCTTCGGAGATGGAAATCAATGATAGGCTTGTGTAGTGGAGTGGGTAATATGTGATATACTATTTTGTGTTGTGTAGTGGGGTGTACTACTTCATGTATCAGTATGGGTATACTATTTTGTGTATAGATCTTTGTGCTCTAGAAATGACTAATGAAACAAATTTCTCTTACACTTTGATTCATGAATTGAACTCTGTATACTTTGATTCATGAAATGAATTGGTTTATACTATTTTGCAGTCAAATGAATTGATCTTTGTGTACTTTGATTCATATAAATTAGTTGAAACAACATGCATTAAACAAAATTGAGATTGTGATAATTTCGAAATATAAATTGATCTTTACACTTAGATTCAAATAAATTCGTATAATTTTCTCTTATGCTATTTTGCTGTAAATGAATTGACCTTTGTATACTAGAATTGCTCTTATACTAATTTGTGCGATGAATGAAAGAAATGAATAGAAATTATTTTGTTCACGATAAAAACAAGAAGTACACAAATAATAATTGAAACAACCATTATCTACCGAAAGATAACAAATATCATGGGTGGTTAAACACCAAATAGAAAGAGTTTTAACGAGAATAATTCGTTCATAGAAAACGACTATAAAAACTATCGAACAAACGCTATTTGACATTAGAAATACTTGTTACTGTGGCCCAAGCTTTGTGGTTTTCTAATCTCTCACGACAGATCAACAACTGAACAATGGGTAGGCCATTCTTTTGAGAAAATCCATAGTGGTTGTCCGCCGGAGGTAAAAAAAATTGCATGTACAATCACTAATAACTCGATATTACTCGAACTGACTTGTTTGATGGCATGGTAATGGGTGAGAGTACACTGTGATTTTTCGTAATTGCCTGACTTCTGAGATGGTTAGCAACCATCGAGAAGTAATTAGAACATTGAGCACAGTATTAACAATTGTCAAATGCCATGTAATAAAAACTTCCAAAGCAGTTAACTACAACTAGCAATTTCTCTACACCCTCTACTGTTTGGCTGTGAACCACCAAGTATTTTCACTTATAACGGTTAGACTCCGCCATTTGGCCTTGTTTGTTTAATAAACCCACACTACATTTAAACTCCGTCGCACTCTTAAAGGCCATGATTGTTGATCATGAACAATGGCTAGATTACGGATGTTACTAATTCATACACAAAAGAACAACTTCATTACAAATGATCATAAATGATTAGAAATGTTGCATAAAACATTGGACAAATGCACATGTTCATATAAAACATTAAAATTTCATACATTACAACATTAAATTCAAGCTAATGCATATTATACAATATATATTCAATACTATCACAAGTCCATACATCACAAAAACAACAAGTTCAAAAACCACAGGACAACACATATTCATACATTGCATATTCAAAAACCACAAACATTTAATTCGTTGGATCGTTCCATTTTTTTTATGTTTTTAATGTTTTTTCGGTTCATTCAAATCTTCCTACAATATGCCCACGACTACTCGGTCTATTTTCAATAACTTTACTGCTCTTTTATGCTGTAAATGGAACAACCCAAATTTTAACAATCAATGATTAATCAAAAATTAACTAATTAAAGAATAATTTGTTAAATAATGGGAATTAGACAACGAGGATTGAGCATTGAGTCCGTTTTGATTTTCTGGTTCAGATAGACATTTGCTTTGCGTAAAATGGACTTAAAACGAAGGAGTTATACCAGTTTGAAATTGAGAAGTAACATGCAAAATCAAATAGTAAATAAGAATTAATTTGTAGTAGGAGATAAAATGGATGTCATATATATAACCATTGCAAATATGTTTTCAAGATGATTAGTTTGATATATAATTTTAATATTCTTAACCCTTTTTTGGCAAAGCAGTCACACGTCAAGATTATGGTTAGCGACCAGCTCGAGAACATCGTCGGAAAACACAAAGTGATTTAGTCGAAGTCGCGACCCTTGAAAAAGGTTGGAAATATCGTCAATCCCCAGTTCATCGTTATCAGATTGGAAAAGTCGTTAATAATCTCGGAAAAACTGGCATGGTAAAAATACGTCATCGACTCAGTGCGATCAACTCAAAATCCTTGAGCATCTCGGTCCGATCACGTGGAAAACTCATCAAGGCAAAATGTTTTGGTTTTGTTAAATTATGGTTTCGATCACTCACTAACTGCCGATCAACATGGCATGATTACAAAAAATCACTTACGCAAACTCAACTGGCTTGGATCAGCGAGTTGACAAATTCTGGTGTCAATCACTCAAAAATTGTTGATTGACATATACAGTCAAGCAAATCGTTTGCACAAACTCAACTGGCTTGGATAAGCCACTTGGCAAAGTACCAGATTTTGCACTTAAAATAGGATGATCAACAAGGTAAAATCTTGGATTTTCGCATGCACACATCAGGCTTGGCATGGCTTGAATTTGGAAGATCAGAGATGTGAAATTCCTGACATAAAATTGGCACTTCGAAAAAGCCTTGTGCACCCCGGGAGACGATGTGAATTTCATGGGTGTTCATTAGGGATTTGATGCGAAAACTCATGGGATCAGCACAGTGACGCGAAATTTTGAAAATGGCAAGGGAAGGATCTGATAAACTGTAAAACGTGTGCGGATCACTCATTTTTGCTTGTGCGGCTCAACCAGATCATGGTTGGGAGGTTGCGAAAATAAAGACTTGGTACTTGGTTCAGAAAATGGCTGATCACCCCAGGACCGTGTTGATCACTATTTATCAGGTGATCAACATGCGTCGATCACCATTTTTTCTAGATTTTTCCAAGAAATGATTTTTTGGCTAAGTGTCAGGGATTCGAATTTCGCATCCTGCCCCAAATACGAAATTTTGGTTGATGCATGGAAACTTAACCTATAAATACTCACTCTCTTGGGATTCAAAGGGGTTGTCTTAGCATTTTTGGACCTTTGGCATATGGAAAGCTTTCTTTAGAGCTCATTAATGGCTTTCATGTTCATTTCTATGGCTTTAGGATACTTCATGGACTTGTAAACTTCATATAGAAGTTTTCCCACAACTTTTTGACATTCACTTGGACTTTTAGCTTGCTATTGGATATTCTTGGAGGCTTTTGGATATTTGTAACACCCCGTGAATTATATAACGCTAAGCTTCACAAATTAAAGTATAATTAATTCTAAATGAAAGAATTAAGGGAAACGGGTTATGCCATTGCGTTCATCTCAGAATTCTGCTTGAGATAGAATCCGAGTTTTAGAGAATCGGACTCTGTATGAAGGAGTTATGGCCTTCGGAAGTTTCAGAATCAAATTTAAATTCAAACAGCTCAGTTTAATTTCAAAATTTCGAAATTCAGGTTCAAACTGGGCTGGGCGGGAAAATTCCCGCCCAGAGGCCAGGTCAACCATAGGGTCGACCATGGAGTCGACCTGGTCACCCCAGGTCGACCATGGTGTCGACCTGGTCACCCCCAGGTTGACCATAGTGACGACCTGGGTGTCGACCTGCCTGGTCGTCCTGGCTGGCCAAGTCTGACTCTGGCTCGAATTTCTGAGGCCCTGTGTGTCACTAGGGCTGACGTGTCACCTCTTGATTGGCTCTCTGAATTTTGAATGGCCTAGATTCTCCTATCTTCATCTGACGGCTCAAAACAACTTAAAAATCTATAAATACACCCTAACTCTCAACTGAAAATTCACACAAAAATATGAGAAAGGTGTCGTCATGCTGCTAGGGAGGAATTGAACATAACCGCCAAGAGAAAAGCCTAGAGACGGATCGAAACTAAGAAGAAGATTAAAGTTTAAATCAAAAATTATCAACGCAACGTTAGTCTACCCAACGGAGCGCACCTCAATTTCAGAATTCAGAATTCAGAATTCAAGATTCTGCATTCGTTGTAAGTATAGTAACCTTTCAGAATATGAATAGGAATTGCGATGTGATTCAATGTGAATGAAAATAGAATTGTGTTATTGTATTTAATAAAATTCTATGTATTTTGATGATTCTATCATGACTTGTGTATTGATGTTTGTGGCATAAATTGATTGATGCAAGCCTATTGAACAATTGTTTATGAAAACAATGACACTTGCAAGTTTGTGGAAAAAGAATAGAACTGATCCCTTTATGTATATGTTGATGGCATGGACTATGTATATTCCCTTAGTCTAAATTAAAATTTATGTAAACATGATTTAGACTTGAACCCTTTTATGCCTACATGACCCAAAGCCTATGTTATCACTTTCATGTTTGTTTGCAAGTATAATTGGATCTATGTTAAGCATCATTTGGGTTTCATAAATCATGCGAGTTCATGTTTATTTGCATGTGAAATTGGATCTATGTTAAGTATCATTTGTGTTTCATAAACTATGCAAGTTCATGTTGAAATAGGCTATGTGAATTAAATGTTATAATTGGACCTTTTGGTGAATATACATCATGCTAGTTTTGTGTTTGACATTATGCCAAGTTAAACATGTTTAAACACAAGTTTGTATTAGCCTAAACTATGCCATCTCATATGCCACCTACTTAGTTATACTTTGATTTGAATGCAAGTTCACATGACCCATCATTTATGTTAGTATCGCTAAACTGCAAGTTCATGCGCCACACACCCTTATATGTTGCAAAATATTACATGTTCTTAATTTCCCCTTTTCTTACGCGTATAAAGTTGTGCTGAATTGTGTCGAGCCCGACATTTGTTATAACGTTGCGAACGTATAAACGGGGGTAATAACATTGGGTGTAAAACCTGAAAATATATGTTGGCATGTTTGGCACATGCCAATGACAATGACATTTAAGCGGTATAAAATTGTTGTGCCCAAGAATAAAGGATATGACATTTACATATATAATAATAAAATATGTAAATTTAGAAAACACGATATGCTTAACCCGAGGTTGGATTGAGTTGTGATGTAAACCTGCCCGGAACCGCCCGGGTGTCCAGTAGTCACAACAATACCTATCCAATGTGGGTGGTTAAGCATTGAACCCAATAAAGACCCGAGGTTAGACTGAGCTACGGTGTAAACCTGCCCAGAACCGACCAGCATATCCAGTAACCGTAGCAATACCTGTCTAATGTGAGTGGTCTGGTGCTCCTAAGAGGCTAAGGACAGGTGGTAGGGTTAAGTCAACTATAACACTTAACCAAATTCAACATGTTAACAAGAATTGATGGGTGGGGGTTAGGTAAATACAGACACTTAACCACTTAACATGTTTGACTAGAAAATCCTGGTAACGAGGGACCCGTTTTAGCAGTAACCTAATTTAGGTATCAACGGTAACCTGAAACTAGGCAGGGTGGGGCACGATTACTGGGCTGATTATAAGCAGTCAAACGATGGCGGTGGGTGCACAGTGCAGGTCTAACGGAGTGCATGTAACAACCCGTATTTTTGAATAACAGGTTATAACATAAATCAAGGCAGAATTAAATTGAAAAATCTGAATCAAGGGAAACGGGCTATGCCATTGCGTTCGTCTCGGAAAAATACGCGAAATAGAGTCCGACTTTTCGAAAATCGGAGTCCGTATGACCGAGATATGGCCTCACGAAGTTTCACGAAAAAATCAAATTCAAAACAAATTCAAATTTCAGAAAATTCGGGGTAGGTGGGAAAAATCCCGCCCAGACCAGATCGACCTGGGGGTCGACCTGGGTGGGACCAGGTCGACTGGGGAGTCGACCCCAGGGTCGACCTGGGGGTCGACCTGCCTGGTCGGACCCAGGCAACCTGGTGCACCATTCTGGCTGTTTTGACCTGTTTTGTTGGCTAGTGACGGGATTTGATGGCTCTGATTGAATCTAGGGTTAATCCTATGGCTAATACTATCCTAATCTTCTATAAAAAGACCACTAAACCTAGCCTAAATCACCATGATTCAATCCTACAACTAAACTATGTCAAATTTGTTCCTCTCATGGCCTCCACTCTCATGCTAAAATTCCTAAGTTTATTTCTATGAGAGATTTTGAGTTCATACAAGAGTTTTCAAGCTTGTATGAGTGTTCTTAGCTTGCATTCAAGTCATGTTGCAACATTTCTATTTCAAAGCAAGGGTTTTTATTGATTTGGCTCAAGGGTTTTTCATTGGAGCATTCATATTTGGGTCTTTTTGGTGATTACATAAGGGCTTCGTCTCAATCTTTATAATAAATATTCATTTGTATCTTCATAGCATTGTAAGCCCTTTTCTACTTTCTTTTTATTGAACTCTAAAGTTAAATGAATGATGCAAGTTTGGGTTGATCATTGTGATATGCAAGTTTGGTTGATCATTATGTTATGCAAGTTGGTTTAATCATGATGTATGACACATGTTGCTATGTTATGCAAGTTTGGGTTGATCATTATACACATGTTATCATGTTATGCAAGTTGAACTTGAGTTTGTGAGCATAAAGCTTCAAGCTTTATAATAAAGGTTGCATTTTGGCAACATGAAAGTTATCATATCCCTTATGATAACTTGCATGTGAGGCTAAATGCGAACTTCTAGCGACTTCTACATGTCATTTATTACCATGTATCACTCATATGCTAAGTTTGGTTTTATGCATGCTTTTGAAGCCTAATAATGCAATATGCAAGTATATGAACATATGTACATTTCATATGCCACCATGATAAACTTGTGGCTTCAACACCTTTTTGTCATGATTATGCCAAGTTCCCTATTTTATCCTTTATGCGTTGATGCGATTATGTAAACGATGGGATTACGTTGGGGTTGGGTAACATAATGACATAAACATGGTTTTTATAACATAACGTGATATGTTAACTTGTAATCATGTTTTGGAAACATAATGGACATGACACTTAGAAAATATGAGTGTGGCCAACTCAAAGTTGGGTTGAGTTTATAGTATAAATCTATCCGGACCCGCCCGGCTTAACTAGTGGCTACAAACAATAGGACCCAATGTGAGAAGTTGGTCATGTTGTGCTCGAACCCGAGGTTAAACCAAGTTGTGGTGTAAAGCTACCCGGACCCGCCCGGCTTAACTAGTAACCACAACAAGGTCTAATGTGAGAGGTTAAAGCACATTAAGTTAATTAATGCCTCCTGATTAGGGTTAAGTCATGGTCCACCTAATACTTAATCAATTTGGGCTTGATGGGTTAAGCGAGGTTAAGTCATGAACCTTGGGTACACTTAACCAATTTAATCCACGTTTGGATCGGGTTAACCACATTTAACCCGTTAAGGAAACCCTAGTTGCGTGGTCCTTTTCAGCAGTAACCCTCTTGATAGTATCATAAGACCCTAGGACTAGGCTAGGGTGGGGCACGATTACTGGGCTGACATGTAAGCGACCAAAACGACGGCTGAGTAGGTACGCCGGTGTAGGTCCAGGCGGACTATGGTCGTGCACATAGTCCGGAGTTGGAAAATCAGGCACGGGTACCAGTAGATCTAGACTGTGCATACTTGATTCGTGTCTGAGGTTGACACCCTAGGACTTGATACACCCTAGGGTGGACCTAGCATAGTTTAACTACATTGCATGTTTGGGCCGTATGACACCGACACTTGACGAGTTAGGCTTATAGGGAGCCGATCAACTAGACCGTGTAGTTGGACCTTAATTTAGGTCATCTCATGATATTGGGCCAAGCTTGGGCCAAGGGATCAATTCTTGTTTTTACTTGACATGTTAGAATGCGAGTACACCCGTGGTGCAAAACTTAACCTTGATTATGCGATGACACCTTTATCTATCTTGTTAGCTAATCACCATGCCAGTATGTTGTTATCCTTATGTTCATCTCAGCTTCTCATGCCAGTTAACTTTACTAGTTCATGGATAGATAGTAGTTCGGGCTTACCAGTCTTTTTGACTGACCCGTTTTCTTTCGCCTCTTTTCTTCCGTTTCCCCCCCCCCCTCAGGTTCTCAGGGTGGGAACATTGGAGCTTAGCTTGGATCTTTACAGCTTGCTTACTGGATTTGCTCATGTACGATTTTGGACATTGAGCTAGCTATGGTTTATCACTTCACTTTGGGGATAGTACTTTATGTATTTCAGTTTTTCAGTTTATGCTTTTCTCTAGACTTTGTTGTTGCAAAATAATGACCAAGTACTTTGTTGTAACTTAACTATGGTTTTGAAAGGCTAGTTTTATCCGCTGCTTTACTACTCTGTTTTACTTATATGTTCTGTCTTGCGATATCTGCATGCATGTTTACCTTGTTTAACGCCCCTCCAAAGCCAGTGTGCTTGCAAGAGTTACCCTGGCGGAGGTGAGGTGTTACATTTGGTATCAGAGCATAAGGTTTACAAGATTTGAGCAAAAGTGTTTTTAAAACTTACCTTTTGAAAAACTATTTTCAAAACCAATTAAGTATTTTCCAAGAAAAGTCTAGTTATTTTAAAAAGGCTATTCCCCAAAAGCCATAGCACTATCCTTCATTTCTTCGTTCTGAATCTATCTTTTTCTTTTTCAGTATGGCCGATCTTAACCTTCCCGAGGAGGTGACCATTCCCGGATGGTTCCGGAGGTACTTGGAAGCTAGGGCCAACGATGTGGGCCCAGCAAATACCCCCAATATAACTGAGGTTCCTCCTCCTCCTCCTCAGAATCCGCAAGTAGATTTCGCTAAGATTTGCAAAGACTTTAAGGCGATGGGTGGCAAGAACTTTATTGGGACGGAGACTTTTGTGGAGGCAAGAAATTGGTTGAAAGAAACTGAAGATCTCTTCGCCATCTTTGATGTGCAAGATCATAGAAAGGTTTTATTGGTGGCATGGTTATTAAAAGAAGAAGCTGCTTATTGGTGGGAGGTCACCAATGCTACGAGGCCTATAGAGACTTGGACCGACTTTAGGACAAGATTTGGGCTTAAGTTCCTATCATCAGCTGAGGCGAATCTGCAATTGGAGAAGTTTATATCTTTGAAGAAAGGGGACATGACAGTAAGGGAGTATGTGAATGAGTTTAACAAGCTCGCCCGATTTGGTTTGGACATGGTTAATACCCCCCAGAAGAAGGCTTTACGCTTTGCACGAGGGTTGAACAAGCCATTACAAGGTTTAGCCCTATCTCATATACCCATGGGGGCCACTTTTGAAGGACTAGTAGACATGGCATTGCTTCAAGGAGACGATAAGAATGCCAAGAAGGAAGTCAAGGCTAATGAGACTCAAGCCAAGAAGACAGACTCCAAGTGGGGAGGAAATCAGAGCAATCAGAACAACAAAAACAACAAGAACAACAAGGGCAACAAGGCCAAGGCGAAGGATCCAAGAAAATGCCACTACTGTGGGAATGTTGGGCACATAGCTAAAGACTGTAAGAAGGGGAAGAGGAAGTCGGGCGAATGCTTTCATTGTTGAGAGACTGGACATTTTAGCGAGGATTGCCCCAAGAAGAAAGGATAAGGGCAAGGGCAGAATCAGCGTGCAGGACCTTCTGGAGGGCAAGTGCATGCTCTCAACGCTGGTCCAGTTCAGGATCGAGGTAGTATTTCTGTAGAAAGTCTTGTTTATATTTCTGATTATCCTGTTCGCACCTTATTTGATTCTGGCGCATCGCATAATTTTATCTCTTCTGACATTGTTGAAAGTTTGCACCTAAATACTAGCCTAGTTGAGGATCCCGTTTGTGTTTCAAATCCAATTGGGGGTTCCGCCCATCTATCTATGATTTGTGTGGATTTGAAAATTTCTATCTTAACTGTAGAATTCATGTGTAATGCTTATGTTCTCGGATTCACGGGATATGGGTTGATCTTGGGCATGGATTGGTTGTCCAGTTATGGAGCCATTCTCGATTGTGAACATAGGGTGGTGAGGCTCATGACTCGCCTCGGTAATACCCTAGAAATTTCTTGTAACCCTAGAGGTCCCGTCATGTTATGTTATCTTGAATCTCTCGACTCGTCCATCGATGATCTACAATCTGTAAGGGTGGCCCGAGAATATCCTGATGTCTTTGAAGATGTTAAGGGGTTACCCCCTAAACGAGAGATAGATTTCCGCATTTATCTAGTCGATAATGCCAAGCCAGTATCATTGCCCGTCAGGCAGATGGCCCCACGAGAAAGGAGAGAGCTCAGTAAGCAAATCAAGGAGTTGCTTGAAAAGAATTTTATTAGGCAAAGCATTTCTGAATGGGGTGCTCCGGTGGTATTCGCTACTAAGGCGGATGGTTCGCTTCGTCTATGTGTTGATTATCGAGAGTTGAACAAGCTAATAAAGAAGAATAGGCACCCTTTACCGAGGATTGATGATCTCTTTGATCAGCTGGTTGGTGCTTCTGTTTTCTCTCAGCTCGATCTAGCCACCGGATTCCATCAGCTTAGAGTAGCTGAGGATAGCATTGATAAAACTGCGTTTAGGACTCCAGACGGATTCTTTGAATGGCTTGTCATGCCATTCGGTTTGACTAATGCACCCGCCCACTTCGTAGATTTGATGAGTAGGGTGTTCAGGGAGTTCCTTAACAAGTTCGTGGTTGCCTTCGTGGATGATATTCTGATCTTCTCAAAGGATGAGGAAGAGCATGCTAGGCATCTCAAGTAAGTGATGGATACGCTTAGAGCGCATCAGTTGAAAGCCAAGTTCTCCAAATGTCATTTCTGGAGAAGGGAAGTTCGGTTTCTTGGACATATAGTTTCTAAGCAAGGCATAGCAGTGGATCCCGCGAAAGTGGTTGTGGTTCAAGATTGGAAGACTCCTAGGAATGCAACCGAAATAAGAAGCTTTCTCGGTCTGGCGGTCTACTATAGGAAGTTCATCAGGGACTTCGCTAAGATTTCGGCCCCTCTTACTAAGTTGACGAAGAAGAACTTAGTCTTTGCATGGGACTTGGAGTGTGAGCTTGCTTTTCAAAAGCTCAAAAGAGCCCTTACCTCAGCTCCAGTTTTGGCATTACCCGATAGTGGTAAGATGTTTACCGTGTACACAGACGCATGTGGCACGGGGTTAGGAGCTGTTCTGATGCAAGAGGGAAGAGTGATATGTTATGGGGGTAGGCAACTTAAAGTTCATGAGAAGAACTATCCCACTCACGATTTGGAGTTAGTAGCAATCGTCTTTGCACTCAAATCCTGGTGCCACTATCTTCTAGGCGAAAGGTTTGAGTTGTATACTGATCACAAGTCACTCAAATACCTCTTCTCGCAAAAAGATCTAAATCTAAGGCAGCAAAGGTGGATGGAATTCTTGGCCTCTTATGACTTCGAGATAGCTTATACCCCTGGCAAGGGTAATGTTGTGGCGGATGCACTAAGCAGAAGGAGGTTGACTTTGAGCCCCTTGTTCATTGAGATGAAGAACTTAGAATTCTTGGCAACCTTCGATTTCACAACGGCTGTTGAGTCGATGACGAGTTCATTAGCATCCCTTGAGCTTAGACCCACACTTCTTGATCAAGTTAGGGCTTCGCAGAAGGAAGATCCACAGATAGTCGAAGTTATGGACAAGTTGATTCGTGGTGAGACGTCTAGTCACCTTGCCAGATATACTATTGATGATAAAGGATGGCTAAGGCGAGATGGGAGATTATGTGTTCCTCGAGTGGGAGATTTATTCCATAGAGTTCTTGAAGAAGCACATCACTCGAAGATGACTATACATCCGGGAGGAGATAAGATGTATAGAGATATGAAGCGCATTTTCTTTTGGGATGGAATGCAGAAGGATGTGGCAGAGTATGTTTCAAAGTGCATGGTGTGCCAACAAGTGAAAGACGAGTCAAAGAAACCAGGTGGGCTATTACATCCATTGGAGGTCCCGCAATGGAAGTGGGAGAGTATTTCTATGGATTTTGTGCATGGATTGCCTAGGTCAAAGAGAGGGAACACAAGCATATGGGTCATAGTGGACAGACTTACGAAGAGTGCTCACTTCATCCCAGTAAAGAGAAATAGGACCGCATCAGGGCTGGCATCTATTTATCTCCGAGAGATAGTGCGGTTGCATGGAGTTCCTTCTAGCATAGTTAGCGATCGTGACCCAATTTTCACTAGCCAGTTCTGGAATAGTTTGCAAGAAGCGATGGGTACGCGATTGAATCTGAGTACAGCCTATCACCCCCAGACGGATGGCCAAACCGAAAAGGTGAATAGAGTGCTAGAAGATCTCTTGAGGCTCTGTGTTCTCGACTTCAGTGGTACTTGGGAAGGCCACCTTCCTCTTGTAGAGTTTGCATATAATAATAGCTATCAAGCCAGCATAGGGATGGCACCATTTGAAGCTATGTATGGGAGGCCGTGTTGGTCACCATCTTGTTGGTGGGAGACAACAGATAGGCTTATACTTGGGCCCGATATGATACGGGACACATCCGAGAAAGTTGAATTAGTGAGAAGAAGGATGAAAGCGGCCCAAGATAGACAGAAATCCTATGCTGACAGGCGAAGGGCAGATTTGGAATTCGAAGTAGGAGACATGGTTTTCATGAAGGTTTCTCCTTTGCGTAATGTGGTACGTTTTGGAGCAATTGGGAAGCTGGCACCAAGGTTCGTGGGACCCTTCCCTATCATAGAGAGAATTGGAAAGATGGCCTACAAGGTGGAATTGCCCGAAAAGCTAGCCGTAGTGCATAATGTCTTTCATGTCTCGCATCTCTGAAAGTGCCTACATGAATCCGCTGAGGTGGTTGAACCAAGCATTCTTGAAGACATTGAGGTAGAGAAAGAAGCAACCTTGAGAAAAGCTCCGATTCGTATCTTGGGAACGGAGATTAAGAAGCTAAGGAATCGAGAAGTCAAATTGGTGAAAGTTCAGTGGGGTGAAGCCGACGAAGATGCAACTTGGGAAACCGAGCAGAAGATGCGTGGGCTTTATCCATTTATTTTTGAGGGTACATTCTCGATCTCTTTTCCTAATTAGCATATCTTTCTTTTTATCCGTGTTTATCCTGTTTATCTTATTATCTCGTTAAACTTGTCATGAGGACCTTAGGTAGAAACCCTTTGGATGAAACATGTATTTGAAACATGTTATGCTTGATGGTTGCAAGTGGTTGCGAGTGTTTGCACGTGGATACTCGTGGATGCATGATACACATTAGGCACTAAGATCGGCTCACACACTTTCATGTTGCGTATGCATGAGTGCTTATACTTATTCATGGATGAAACTTGTTATGCTATCACGTGGATGTTGCATATGGATGAATGTTATGTGCACTCATGTAGAGATTATAAATTATGTTAGGAATTTGCATACATATGGACTCATTTCACTAACATACTTTGCATTAAGGAGGTTTACTGTATCAGTAACCGCCTGATTTTTGCATTAGATAAGTACATATACACACACCTTTGCATATGATCATACAGCATTTAGAATCCTTTAAGGACAATGACTGCACGTGGATGATGTTTTGAGTAGATGGATGATGGATGGTAGGATACGTTCTTCCCAACTTGGAGATTTCGGGGACGAAATCCTTTAAGTAGGGGAGAATGTAACAACCCGTATTTTTGAATAACAGGTTATAACATAAATCAAGGCAGAATTAAATTGAAAAATCTGAATCAAGGGAAATGGGCTGTGCCATTGCGTTCGTCTCGGAAAAATACGCGAAATAGAGTCCGAGTTTTCGAAAATCGGAGTCCGTATGACCAAGATATGGCCTCGCGAAGTTTCACGAAAAATTCAAATTCAAAACAGATTCAAATTTCAGAAAATTCGGGGTAGGCGGGAAAAATCCCGCCCAGACCAGGTCGACCTGGGGGTCGACCTGGGAGTCGACCTGGGTGGGACCAGGTCGACTGGGGAGTCGACCCCAGGGTCGACCTGGGGGTCGACCTGCCTGGTCGGACCCAGGCAACCTGGTGCACCATTCTGGCTGTTTTGACCTGTTTTGTTGGCTAGTGACGGGATTTGATGGCTCTGATTGAATCTAGGATTAATCCTATGGCTAATACTATCCTAATCTTCTATAAAAAGACCCCTAAACCTAGCCTAAATCACCATTATTCAATCCTACAACTAAACTATGTCAAATTTGTTCCTCTCATGGCCTCCACTCTCATGCTAAAATTCCTAAGTTTATTTCTATGAGAGATTTTGAGTTCATACAAGAGTTTTCAAGCTTGTATGAGTGTTCTTAGCTTGCATTCAAGTCAAGTTGCAACATTTCTATTTCAAAGCAAGGTTTTTTATTGATTTGGCTCAAGGGTTTTTCATTGGAGCATTCATATTTGGGTCTTTTTGGTGATTGCATAAGGGCTTCGTCTCAATCTTTATAATAAATATTCATTTGTGTCTTCATAGCATTGTAAGCCCTTTTCTACTTTCATTTTATTGAACTCTAAAGTTAAATGAATGATGCAAGTTTGGGTTGATCATTGTGATATGCAAGTTTGGTTGATCATTATGTTATGCAAGTTGGTTTAATCATGATGTATGACACATGTTGCTATGTTATGCAAGTTTGGGTTGATCATTATACACATGTTATCATGTTATGCAAGTTGAACTTGAGTTTGTGAGCATAAAGCTTCAAGCTTTATAATAAAGGTTGCATTTTGGCAACATGAAAGTTATCATATCCCTTATGATAACTTGCATGTGAGGCTAAATGCGAACGTCTAGCGACTTCTACATGTCATTTATTACCATGTATCACTCATATGCTAAGTTTGGTTTTATGCATGCTTTTGAAGCCTAATAATGCAATATGCAAGTATATGAACATATGTACATTTCATATGCCACCATGATAAACTTGTGGCTTCAACACCTTTTTGTCAAGATTATGCCAAGTTCCCTATTTTATCCTTTATGCGTTGATGCGATTATGTAAACGATGGGATTACGTTGGGGTTGGGTAACATTATGACATAAACATGGTTTTTATAACATAACGTGATATGTTAACTTGTAATCATGTTTTGGAAACATAATGGACATGACACTTAGAAAATATGAGTGTGGCCAACTCGAGGTTGGGTTGAGTTTATAGTATAAATCTACCCGGACCCGCCCGGCTTAACTAGTGGCTACAAACAATAGGACCCAATGTGAGAAGTTGGTCATGTTGTGCTCGAACCCGAGGTTAAACCAAGTTGTGGTGTAAAGCTACCCGGACCCGCCCGGCTTAACTAGTAACCACAACAAGGTCTAATGTGAGAGGTTAAAGCACATTAAGTTAATTAATGCCTCCTGATTAGGGTTAAGTCATGGTCCACCTAATACTTAATCAATTTGGGCTTGATGGGTTAAGCGGGGTTAAGTCATGAACCTTGGGTACACTTAACCAATTTAATCCACGTTTGGATTGGGTTAACCACATTTAACCCGTTAAGGAAACCCTAGTTGCGTCGTCCTTTTCAGCAGTAACCCTCTTGATAGTATCATAAGACCCTAGGACTAGGCTAGGGTGGGGCACGATTACTGGGCTGACATGTAAGCGACCAAAACGACGGCTGAGTAGGTACGCCGGTGTAGGTCCAGGCAGACTATGGTCGTGCACATAGTCCGGAGTTGGAAAATCAGGCACGGGTACCAGTAGATCTATATTGTGCAGACTTGATTCGTGTCTGAGGTTGACACCCTAGGACTTGATACACCCTAGGGTGGACCTAGCACAGTTTAACTACATTGCATGTTTGGGCCGTATGACACCGACACTTGACGAGTTAGGCTTATAGGGAGCCGATCAACTAGACCGTGTAGTTGGACCTTGATTTAGGTCATCTCATGATATTGGGCCAAGCTTGGGCCAGGGGATCAATTCTTGTTTTTACTTGACATGTTAGAATGCTAGTACACCCGTGGTGCAAACCTTAACCTTGATTATGCGATGACACCTTTATCTATCTTGTTCGTTAATCACCATGCCAGTATGTTGTTATCCTTATGTTCATCTCAGCTTCTCATGCCAGTTAACTTTACTAGTTCATGGACAGATAATAGTTAGGGCTTACCAGTCTTTTTGACTGACCTGTTTTCTTTCGCCTCTTTTCTTCCGTTCCCCCCCTCAGGTTCTCAGGGTGGGAACATTGGAGTTAGCTTGGATCTTTACAGCTTGCTTGCTGGATTTGCTCATGTACGGTTTTGGACATTGAGCTAGCTGTGGTTTATCACTTCACTTTGGGGATAGTACTTTATGTATTTCAGTTTTTCAGTTTATGCTTTTCTCTAGACTTTGTTGTTGGAAAATAATGACCAAGTACTTTGTTGTAACTTAACTATGGTTTCGAAAGGCTAGTTTTATCCGCTGCTTTACTACTCTATTTTACTTATATGTTCTGTCTTGCGATATCTGCATGCATGTTTACCTTGTTTAACGCCCCTCCAAAGCCAGTGTGCTTGCAAGAGTTACCCTGGCGGAGGTGAGGTGTTGCAGTGCAGGCATGCACATACTTTAGAGCAGAGAACCAGGGCACTGGGGACACCAGTAGTATAACCTATGCCTTCTAGAATTTGTGTCGGGGCCGCCATCATGGGTCTTGATACACCTCATGGTGGGACCACCATAGGTATCTACAATTCTTGGGGCTGTATGACACATGTTAACGTGAGTAGGAGCCGATCTTTAATTAAAGTTGGGGATCACTTCACCCTCACCATAGGGTTCCAGTTAGAGTAAAGTCAAATAGATGCGGAGATATAGTATGGGTGCGATAGTACATTTGATACTCCCTTAGCTTGTGACATCATCCTATTTTCAGTATATATCTATCATGCCCTTTTCTTATTCACATACTGAAGAGTTACTAGATTTACTTAGGCTTTATGTCTGACCCTGTTTTCTTTTTGTCTTCTTTCTTTCGTTTCCCCCCCAGGTCCACAGGGAGGAAACAGCTCAGCTCAGCCAGGCTCTGTTCAAGGTCCAAGAACGTTGATGTATGATTTGGGACTCTTTTGCTCGGACTATGGCTTTGGATATCACTATGGGGGTTTTTGTCACTTTATTTATGTTTTATGCTTCTTTAATAATCAAGACAATTATGATGTTGTAATGATGGAAATATTTTGAGACAATTATGGAATGTTTTGTTTTGGAATATGTATTGATGAATAAAAGTCTGTTGGTTTCTGCTGTTTAAAATATGTGTTTATATCTGTCTTGAGTTTATCTCTGGCTTTTACTTATAAACCTCCACCAAAATTAAGGCATTCCCTTTGTGAGCGACCTTAACGGAGGTGGGGTGTTTCACTTGGTATCATAGCATAGGTTTACCAGGTAAGATAAAAGTTTTTGAAATTTGTTTTCAAAAAGAAAATTTAAAGAAGCATTTTTCAAGAAAAAGTGTTATATTTATGAAAAGACAAAATCCCCCAAAACCATGTGCCCCATCTACCTCTCTCTATCCTTCGTTTTGAATTTTTCCCTTTCTGTTTCAGCATGTGTGGAGACCTTAACCTCCCGGAAGGAGTGCCGATTCCCGGCTGGTTTAGGAGGTACTTAGAAGCAAGGGCCAATGGCGCAGGCCCAGGAGACATCCCTCCTCCAGTGGCCGCGGTTCCCCCTCCTCCTCCACCTCCTCGTGGAAATACCTTCGGAAAAACATGTAGAGACTTCAAGGCAATGGGTGGAAAAGACTTTTATCGGACAGAATCCTTTGTAGGGGCAAGAAATTGGCTAAAGGAGACTGAGGATATGTTTGTCATCTTTGGAGTGGATGACAGGAAAAAGATTCGACTAGCGGTATGGTTGCTTAAGGATGAGGCTTCCTATTGGTGGGAAGTTACCAATGCTCAAAGGGCGGTGGAAACATGGGAAGACTTCAGGACAAGGTATGAAATGAAATTTCTCTCCCAAGCTGAAAGAAGCCTGCAAATGGAGAAGTTTCTAACTCTGAAACAGGAGAGCATGACGATTAGGGAATATGTTAATCAGTTTAATCAGCTGGCCAGATTTGGGTTAGACTTAGTAAACACCCAACACAAGAAGGCGCTTTGCTTCGTCAAAGGTTTGAATGAGCCTCTACACATCCTTGCCATGACCCATGTATCCACGGGAGCAACTTGTGAAAGCTTGGTGGACATGGCATTGCTACATGAGGAAGACCACGACAAGAAAGAAACTAAGGTGGAAGAGAAGAAAGAGGGTTTACAAGCAAAGAAAACAGACTTCAAGAAAGGAGGAAAGAACAATAAGCCCCGTGAAAAGAGAAGGTGCAATTTCTATGGCATTGTGGGCCATATATCAAAAGACTGCCGGAAAAGGAAGGTGAAGAATGGGTGGTTGCTTCCATTGTGGAGAGACTGGGCACCAAGCTAAGGACTGCCCAAAGAAGAAAGGGCAGGGACAGAAAGCTGGATCCACTTCAGGGGGCCAGGTTCATGCGCTAGTGGCACCTCAGTAAGAACGAGGTAGTCTGTAGAAAGTGTATTCTATCTTTATGATCATCCAGTTCGTACACTTTTTGATTCTGGCGCATCGCACTCTTTTATTTCATCTGCCTTAGTAGAATCTCTGCATCTAGTCACTAGTATGGTAGAAGATCCCTTAGTAGTTTCAAATCCAATTAGGGGGTCCGCTTACTTGTCAATGGTTTGTTTGGGTTTGAAAATCTCTATTCTTAGCGTTGAGTTTAGTTGTGATGCCTTTGTCTTAGGCTTCTCGGGATATGGTTTGATCTTAGGCATGGACTGGTTATCCAATAATAGTGCCGTCCTTGATTGTGAGAAAAGAGTAGTTAGGCTCTTGACTCGGCTTGGTAACACTCTAGAAATTTCTTGTAATCCCTTGAATGCTGTTATGCTTAGTTATCTAGAGTCGCTTGATGCTTCTGATGAAAATTTGCAATCGGTTAGAGTAGTCCGGGAATATCCGGATGTCTTTGAGGAGGTGAAAGGCTTACCTCCGAGGCGGGAAATAGACTTCCGCATATATCTTGTGGATAACGCAAAGCCTGTAGCTTTACCTGTCAGACACATGGCTCCAAGGGAGAGAAAGGAGCTCAGTAAGAAGGTTAAAGAACTTCTCGAAAAAGGGTTCATTAGAAGGAGCATTTCGGAATGGGGTGCTCCAGTGGTGTTCGCAACCAAAGCGGACGGTTTGCTTCACCTTTGCGTCGACTATAGGGAGTTAAACAAATTGACCAAGAAAAATAGGCACCCTCTTCCCCGAGTCGACGATTTGTTTGATCAGCTTGTAGGTGCAACAGTCTTCTCCCAACTTGATCTGGCAACTGGGTTCCATCAGCTAAGAGTAGCTGAAGATAGTATTGATAAAACGGCGTTCAGAACCCCAGACGGTTTCTTCGAGTGGCTTGTCACGCCTTTCGGCTTGACAAATGCACCCGCTTATTTCGTAGACCTAATGAGCAGGGTGTTCAGAGAATTCCTCAAAAAATTTGTGGTTGTCTTCGTAGATGATATCTTAATCTTCTCAAAGAATGAGGAAGAGCATGCTCAGCATTTGAAAGAAATCATGGAAACTCTCCGTTCACATCAGTTAAAAGCCAAATTCTCCCAGTGTCACTTCTGGAGAAAAGAGGTAAGATTTCATGGGCATATAGTGTCCGAAGAAGGGTTAGCCGTGGACCCCGCGAAAGTGGTGGCAGTGCAAGTTTGGAAAGCACCAAGAAATGCAACCGAAGTTCGAAGCTTTCTTGGGCTAGCCCGTTTTTACCAAAAGTTTATTAGGGATTTCGCAAAGAGCTCGGCCCCACTCACAAGGCTAACAAAGAAGAATCTGGCGTTCACTTGGGACTTGGACTGCGAGTTTTCTTTCCAACGATTAAAGAGGGCTCTCACAACAACCCCAGTTCTGACTTTGCCAGATGGAAGCAAAATGTTCACGGTATACACAGATGCATGTGGAACGGGACTAGGCGTTGTTCTAATGCAAGAAGGAAGAGTGGTAAGGAAGAGTGGTAGCTTATGGCGGAAGACAAATGAAAGTTCATGAAAAGAACTACCCAACCCACGATCTTGAGTTAGCCGCCATCGTCTTTGCTCTTAAGTCTTGGCGCCATTATCTCCTAGGTGCGAAGTTTGAATTATACAATGACCGTAAATCGTTGAAATATCTCTTCTTGCAGAAGGAACTTAACTTGAGGCAGCAAAGATGGATAGAGTATCTTACCTCGTATGACTTTAAAATTTCCTATACTCCTGGCAAAGGCAACGTAGTAGCAGATGCGTTGAGCCGAAAGAAATTGACCTTAAGTTCGCTCTTTGTGGAAAGGCAAAGCCTTGAGTATATAGCCAGTTTTAACTTTAGGCCCTCCTCAGATTTTATACTGGGTTTGCTAGCATCTCTCGGAATACGCCCTACTCTCTTGGACTCATTAGGAGCTGCACAACGTGAAGACCCTCAGCTTGCCGATATGATTGATAGACTTATTAGGGGTGAAACTTCCAGTCACCTCAGTAGGTACGCCATCGATGATAAGGGTTGGTTGAGGCGAGATGGAAGATTATGTGTCCCACAAGCAAGGGAGTTGACAAAGAAGGTTCTCGAAGAAGCGCATCATTACAAGATGACTATACACCCTGGCGGTGATAAGATGTACAAGGATATAAAAAGGACTTTCTTTTGGAATGGCATGAAGTAAGACATGGCAGATTTCGTTTCTAAGTGCATGACCTGCCAACGGGTCAAGGCGGAACAGAAGAAGCCTAGAGGACTACTTCATCCTTTAGAGGTCCCACAGTGGAAGTAGGAAAGCATTTCAATGGACTTCATTGATGGACTGCCTAGGTCGAGAAGAGGCAACACTAGCATTTGGGTAATAGTGGATAGGCTTACTAAGAGCGCCCACTTCATACCTATCAAGAATAGAAGGACTGCCACATCTCTAGCATCTATTTATCTCAAGGAAATAGTTTGACTCCATGGGATACCCTCCAGCATTGTTAGTGACCAAGATCATATCTTCACAAGCGAGTTTTGGTGGAGTCTGCAAGAAGCTGTAGGCACACAGTTATGTTTGAGCATGACCTATCACCCCCAAACCGATGGCCAAACGAAAAGGGTGAATAGAGTTTTAGAGGATATTTTAAGACTTTGCGTTCTTGATTTTGGAGGGACTTGGGAGGATCACCTTCCTTTAGTGGAATTTTCCTATAACAACAGATACCAAGCTACCATCGGTATGGCACCCTTCAAAGCCTTGTATGGAAGACTGTGCAAATCACCAACTTGTTGGTACGAGTCAACAGATAAGCTTATACTTGGACCAGATATGATTCGAGAGACTTCGGAGAAAGTAGACTTGATACGTAGGAGAATGAAGACTGCCCAAGACAGACATAAATCCTACGCCGATAAAAGAAGGACCGACCTTGAGTTTGAGGTTGGGAACAGGGTTTTCCTTAAGGTATCACCTTTAAGGAACGTCGTTCATTTTGGATCCGCAGGAAAGCTAGCACCATGATTTGTAGGACCATTTCCTATCATCGAGAAGTTGGAAAGATAGCCTATAGATTAGATCTACCCGAGAGACTGGCCGGAGTTCACAATGTCTTTCATGTTTCTCACCTCCGGAAGTGTTTGCATGAATCAGCGGAAGTGGTGGAACCTAGCATTCTAGAAGAAGCCGAAGTGGAACGTGAAGCAACTGTGAGGAGAGTTCCAACCCACATCTTCGGAACTGAAGTGAAAAAGCTACGCAACTGCGAAGTCAAACTCGTTAAAGTTTAGTGGAGCGACGCCAAGGAATACGCGACTTGGGAAACTGAGGACAGAATACGCACTGCCTACCCTCTTGTTTTTGAGGGTACATCTTTGATCTCTCTTTTTCCTTAAGTTATGCTTTATATATCTTTTTTTAGGTATATCTTCTCGGTCCTTTTTCCTAATTCCTTAGGCAAAAAACAAATGGATGCAAGCATGTATTTGAAAACATGTTATGGATGATGGTTGCAAATGATTGCTAGTGATTGCTAGTAGTTGCTCGTGGATGCATATACACACACCCTAGGTTATAGATTGGCTCAGCCACTTCATATTGCATATGCATATATGTATTCTCATTTGTATATGGTTGAAACTTGATATGCTGTCATATGGTCGTCGCATTTGTATGAATGATTGTGCACTCATGTAGAATTATGAGTAGGAAAAATTTGCATACATAATGGATTCATGACACTTACATGATTCGCATTAAGGAGGTCAACTGAATCAGTAGACCGCCTGATTTCTGCATTAGATAAGGACATGTACACACACTATGCATATGATCATGAAGCATTAGAAGTCTTTTTAGGATAGTGGATGCCTGTGTTTGTTGGTTGAGTAGATGGACTGTTGGATGGTAGGATATACATTCTTCCTAACTTGAAGATTTCGGGGACGAAATACTTTTAAGTGGGAGAGAATGTAACACCCCGTGAATTCTATAACGCTAAGCTTCACAAATTAAAGTATAATTAATTCTAAATGAAAGAATTAAGGGAAACAGGTTACGCCATTGCGTTCGTCTCGGAATTCTTCTTGAGATAGAGTCCGAGTTTGCGAGAATCAGACTCCGTATGAAGGAGTTATAGCCTTCGGAAGTTTTAGAATCAAATTTAAATTCAAACAGCTCAGTTTAATTTCGAAATTTCGAAATTCAGGTTCAAACTGGGCTGGGTGGGAAAATTCCCGCCGAGAGGCCAGGTCGACCATGGAGTCGACCTGATCACCCCAGGTCGACCATGGTGTCGACTTGGTCCCCCCCAGGTGGACCATAGTGTCGACCTGCCTGGTCGACCTGGCTAGCCAGGTCTCACTCTGGCTCGAATTTCTAAGGCCCTGTGCGTCACTAGGGTTGATGTGTCACCTCTTGATTGGCTCTCTGAATTTCGAATGGCCTAGATTACTCCTATCTTCATCTGACGGCTCAAAACAACTTAAAAATCTATAAATACACCCTAACTCTCAACTGAAAATTCACAAAAAATATGAGAAAGGAGTCGTCATGTTGCTAGGGAGGAATTGAACATAGCCGTCAAGAGAAAAGCCTAGAGACGAATCGAAACTAAGAAGAAGATTAAAGTTTAAATCAAAAATTATCAACGCAACGTTAATCTACCCAAAGGAGCGCACCTCAATTTCAGAATTCAGAATCCAGAATTCAAGATTCTGCATTCTTAGTGAGTATAACAACCTTTCAGAATATGAATAAGAATTGCGATGTGATTCGATGTGAATGAAAATAGAATTGTGTTATTGTATTGTATAAAATTCTATGTATTTTGATGATTCTATCATGACTTGTGTATTGACGTTTGTGGCATAAATTGATTGATGCAAGCCTATTGAACAATTGTATATGAAAACAATGACACTTTTGTGGCAAAAGAATAGAACTGATCCCTTTATGTATATGTCGATGGCATGGACTATGTATATTCCCTTAGTCTAAATTAGAATTTATGTAAACATGATTTAGACTTGAACCCTTTTATGCCTACATGACCCAAAGCCTATGTTATCACTTTCATGTTTGTTTGCAAGTATAATTGGAACTATGTTAAGCATCGTTTGGGTTTCATAAATCATGCGAGTTCATGTTTATTTGCAAGTGAAATTGGATATACATTAAGTATCGTTTGCGTTTCATAAACTATGCAAGTTCATGTTGAAATAGGCTATGTGAATTAAATGTTATAATTGGACCTTTTGGTGAATATACATCATGCTAGTTTTGTGTTTGACATTATGCCAGGTTAAACATGTTTAAACACAAGTTTGTATTAGCCTAAACTATGCCATCTCATATGCCACCTACTTAGTTATACTTTGATTTGAATGCAAGTTCACATGACCCATCATTTATGTTAGTATCGCTAAACTGCAAGTTCATGCGCCACACACCCTTATATGTTGCAAAATATTACATGTTCTTAATTTCCCCTTTTCTTACGCATATAAAGTTGGACTGAAATGTGTCGAGCCTAACATTTGTTATAACGTTGCAAACGTATAAACGGGGGCAATAACGTTGGGTGTAAAACATGAAAATATAAGTTGGCATGTTTGGCACATGCCAATGACAATGACATTTAAGCGATATAAAATTGTTGTGCCCAAGAATAAAGGATATGACATTTACATATATAATAATAAATTATGTAAATTTAGAAAACACGATATGCTTAACCCGAGGTTGGATTGAGTTGTGATGTAAAACTGCCCGGAACTGCCGTCTGTCCAGTAGTCACAACAATACCTATCCAGTGTGGGTGGTTAAGCATTGAGCCTAATAAAGACTCGAGGTTTGACTGAGATACGGTGTAAACCTGCCCGGAACCGACCGGCATATCCAGTAACCATAGCAATACCTGTCTAATGTGAGTGGTCTGGTGCTCCTAAGAGGCTAAGGACCGGTGGTAGGGTTAATTCAACTATAACACTTAACCAAATTCAACATGTTAACAAGAATTGATGGGTAAGGGTTAGGTCAATACAGACACTTAACCACTTAACATGTTTGACTAGAAAATCTTGGCAACGAGGGACCCGTTTCAGCAGTAACCCAATTTAGGTATCAACGGTACCCTGAAACTAGAAAGGATGGGGCACGATTACTGGGCTGATTGTAAGCGGTCAAACGACGGCAGTGGGTGCATAGTGCAAGTCTAACGGAGTGCGGGTGTGCACACACTTCGGAGCAGACAACCAGGGCACTGGGGACACCAGTAGTATAACCTATGCCTTCTAGAATTTGTGTCGGGGCTGCCACCATGCGTCTTGGTACACCCCATGGTGGGACCAGCATAGCTATCTACAATTCTTGGGGGTCGTATGACACATGTTAAGGCGAGTAGGTGCCGATCTTTAATTAAAGTTGGGGATCACTTCACCCTCACCATAGGGTGCCAGTTAGAGTAAAGTCAAATAGATGCAGAGATATAGTATGGGTGCGATAGTACATTCGACACTCCCTTAGCTTTTGACACCATCCTATTTTCAGTATATATCTGTCATGCCCTTTTCTTATTCACATACTGAAGAGTTACTAGATTTACTCGGGCTTTATGTCTGACCCTATTTTCTTTTCGTCTTCTTTCTTTCGTCCCCCCCCAAGGTCCACAGGGAGGAAACAGCTTAGCTCAGTCAGGCTCTGTTCAAGCTCCAAGAATGTAGATGTATGATTTGGGTCTCTTTTGCTCGGACTATGGCTTTGGATATCACTATGGGGATTTTTGTCACTTTATTTATGTTTTATGCTTCTTTAATAATCAAGACAGTTATGATGTTTTAATGATGGAAGTATTTTGAGACAATTATGGAATGTTTTGTTTTGGAACACGTATTGATGAATAAAAGTCTGTTGGTTTCCGCTGTTTAAAATATGTGTATTTATATCTGTCTTGAGTTTATCTGTGGCTTTTACTTATAAACCTCGACCAAAATTAAGGCATTCCCTTTGTGATTGACCTTAACGGAGGTGGGGTGTTTCAATATTCTTGTACGTTGATGCTTTTCATTGAACGTTAATGTTCACACTAACACACTTTAGCATAACGATAAAGAAAAAGGGCATTTTGGTCGATCTTTGGAATTAACAAGATATTGGTTGTTATACTGTAAAACTTTGTATATTCAAATTGTGCGAACTTGGATAAACATTGTAGTCGACAAAACTTTGATGAATGATTACTATAAAGTGGATGTAGGCGTTACTACCGAACTACTATAAAAGTTGTTTATCTCTTTACATTTCACTGCTTTTGGTTGTTTGGATATTTGGTTCACTTCTAAATCAACTCTTGGGGATTGGCGTGTGTAAATAACCAATTTCCCATGTCAATACTTTGGTAAACCAGAAAGGGGGCACAACAACTTCGACTTTGGCTTTGGTTTTGGTTCTCGGATTTGGTCTTCAGATTTGGTATTGGATCTTGACTTTGGTTTTGGATTTCGAATTCAACTTTGTTTCAAAAACAGATCTCGCTCGCTTTCCATCATGGTTAAACGGAAGAGCCTCAACTCCAATTCTGAGGCACATAGTACTAGCAGCGAAGAAGTCAAGAGCATTCTTCGACTGAAGATCTCACGGACTTGGTAACTTAAGAGGATTTGGCTGAGTTGGATGGGGGTTCGATTGCTTGTTTGGATCGGGAAGCGGAGGCTATGCAGCTGAAGCGCTTAGTGGATCCAATGCGGTGGAGGCCCAAAAAGTCATAGTTGGGATAAAGCGAAGAAATAACAGGATATAACGGATGAATCTAAAATAACACATGTAAATCAAAGTTTTTAAAATGTAAAAATGACAATTAAGTGAAAAACTAGCACTTAGTTTAACTATGTTAAGTGCATTCTTAATTTAAACAAAAACATGTGCAAATATCTACAAATAAACGTAAATTGCTATTTAGCCCTATTAAATTTCATAGAATATAGAGAAATTTTGTTTTTAAAAATATATTAAGAAATTTAACTAAAAACCCTAACTTCATAATTTTTATGATGCATACATGTCATTTTTTAGTTCGTTTCTTTAATTAAAGATATATCTGAAATAGCGTAATATAGCAGAAATAACTGGATATATTGCGAATAGCACAATATAGTGGGAATTAAAGCAGAGAGGCTATATTAGAGGCTATTTGGGAAAAGCGTAGTGGTGGAAATCCATAAGGGATGTAGAGGGGTTATAGCAAAGCAATTGCGAGGCATTAACTACACAGAGCGGAGGTTATGAATACTATTCTCGCTTGGATCAAAGCTAGATTGCAAGGTTTTGGAAATTCAACTGACCAAGCGGACATCATAGGAATGAGTGCCCATATTACGTAGATTACAACTTGAGACTTGGGGATAACCCCTCAAACTCTACAGTAGGGCGACATCGATCATTGGATCGGTGCAATTCCCATTACACTCGGGGACATCCCTAATCTCGAAGGAAGACAAAACATGGAAACTTTGGTTAGTGGAGTTAAAGGTAATGGAAAATATTCTTTTGGGAACAATCGCTCGGTGGCTAGGAAGAAATCTAAGTTCTTATCTTACTCAGGACTTACTCACACCCCGAAAGAGATCTTTTTGGAGGTTCAACCCTTCACTCCATTCAAATAGCCTCCTAGGAGCCTACTCAGAGACAAAGAGATTCTGGTTGACATTGTTTATTTCATGATCTCGATGGCCACAATATAAACAACTATCATCATTTTAGGGATATAATCGAGGAACTTGTCAGACACAATAAGCTGGCACGGTTTGTTTAGACTCGGGCTATGGTGCCTGGACAGGCACAACCCCCACTAGTACTCAGGATAGGCCTGGGCCCAGCGCTCGTGGTCCGATTATAAATTAATCTTGGTTTTGGCTCTAGTTTCTTGGACTAAAGCCTCCTAGACAATAATATCTTATGATTTGCTATTTCTCGTCTTTTGGATATTTTGGTACATCGGTTACTTGGATTTTGGTTCTTGGGATCGTGATCTTGGTTTTTTCTTGGTTTTGGCTCTCTTCGGCTTTGGATTTTGGTTTTTTGGCCTTTGGTGTTTTGATCCTTAGTCTTATTGGTTTATTGCTTCTGATTTTTGGTTGTTTGGCTTTTGGCTTTCTATGGTTTTCTGGTCTTGGTATCTTTGGCTCTTTTGGTTATTTGGCTTTTGCATTTCTGGCTTTAGGATGACGGTCTTCCCACTTATGTCTTTCCTACTTTTGGCTTTCCTGCTCATGGGTTTCTTACAATTCCCTGCCTTTAAGTTATTTGGGTCTTGGCCCGTGGTTTGGGCTTTAAGGACTTCGGTCCTCTGGACGTATCCTTTTGGTTATTTTGGTTGTAAGATGGCTGAGTTGACATACCATTTAAAGGGATCCGTGGGAACCCTAGGCGTGCCGACAACATACCATAACCCATTCCGGTTATTAATGAAAGTTATACTTTATCTGATTTTGGATTTTGTATATTTAGTCTTTTTGTTCACGTTTCAGAAACCAACGAGATCCTAATACGTGCTCTTTTCGGATGATAAAATGTTCGACCTCGTTCGTGAATTAACTTGAAATCAAAAGTGGCTAAATTCACATATCATGTGTAGGGACCAACAGAATCCTATGCATGATGAAGCGTTCTATTTTCTTTTGGCTTTACTAAAAACTCCCTAACTTTACAACTTTTAAAAAATTACTTTGCTAAGTAAGAACGGTTGGTTGCGAAGTGTGAAAACTAGAATGTAACGTCCCGTATTTTTACGGTATAATAATTAATTTATTTAATTACTTAAATAGTGATTTAAAGATTTTAGTGGTGGTTTATCAAATAATATTGAAGATTTAATCAATCTAAATAAAAGAAAAACATATTTAATTCCGAAATATTCAAAATTAAGTTGAATTGGCAACATTGTGTTTATTGGATAATTTAAAAGATTTAATTCAGTTTAGAATTAATTCATAATAATGAATTTGAATGTATAATCATAATATAATTATAATCAAGCCCGTAATGTCGCGGTAGTTCGTAATATTGAATTTTGAACTTTAATTGAATATACATAATTCGTTTAAATCGGATTTCCGTGAAACAAGAAACGTTGGAATCTGTCGAGCAATATTTTTCTAATGGAAAAGAAAAATGGAGATTGCGCTTTATAGATTTTAAGTTATGTCCAAATTGAATTTTCAAATAGTCGCTATGGAATCGTTTATAAGCCATAACGATATATTTAATTATAATTAAATATTGGTAACGAATTTGGACAATATTTTCAAGACATATCTTCAGTTAATTTATAGAATTTTTCTGTAACTTTTATTCTGGAAAATAAGCACTTTTTATTTTAAATTATTTTTACACCCTAAACCAGCATTTGGGGTTCCACAGGAGAAGTTAACTAGTCTATATTATTATATTTTTGGGATCGTGGTGCAATGCTAGACGACTGTATTTTCATTTCTGTTCGTAATGGTCCATATTTGAACAGAGCTTTATGTATTAGAGTACATATCTATTTTTTTAACGTTAAATGAAAAGAGAAAAATTACAATACCTTAGCTACTAAGTTATAGTACCACATTCTTTCAGTTGGCCTAAAATACTTCACGCTAAAATACTTCACGCCTGAGAAACATTGAATGGTTTAAATCAAGATAGACCCATCTTTTCTCCCACAACTACCATTTTACGTACTTTCACATCCTACTAGTACTTTACTATGCCTTAAGCCATAAGCGTCATCTTCTATAAATACTAAAGCTACTCATTTTCTAGTTCGTTTCCTGAAACAAATACGCGACCGCCATTTCATTTCTTTCATCAATAAAATCATGAGTTTCTATTTAATAGAAAATTTAAAACATATAAATGACGCGAGATCTTTACAGCGTGCTTTGCAACGCGATTTATATCATACTCGAACTCGAGTAGGACGGAGGCAAGATCAAGGTGGAGGGAGGAGGCGCACATGTGGAATGAGGCCGATGAGGTGGTGGTTGAAGTAGCATGATTTGCAGGGGTTCTGGTTTTATTTTAATCTACTGAAGCATGTTGGTTGGCTTTGGAGGATCGCTGCATGGGTTCTTCATTACGAGGAACGACTTCCATTATTTGATGGGAGAAGACATGAAGACGCAGCAGCTTATTGTAAGCACATCATGAAGAAGAAGTTTGGTGTAGGGTGTTATAAATGGGAACATGTAAAAGGAATGGAGATATAAATATCATGACAGATTGGTACTTCGTGCGTTTTAAATTACCTGGGGAAAAAAATATGTGAATGGGTTCGAATTCATGTTGAGTGGTGATGACGAAAACTGTGGCTCGCAGAAGGGATAAAGACGCGGAAAAAAATGTTGGGTGCGAAATAAGCGTGAGAGTGGTTGGTGGCAAGTAATTGCGTACAATGTAGTGAGAGAGGAGGATTTCGAAGTGGAGGATAAGGGTGAAGTTGTTTGTAAAATCCGTTAAGAGCTGTTGAAAAGAACGGTTCAGGAAGAAGGCTATGTTGGCTTCGTTTACTGTAGCATGCATTTGTTATGATTAGAGAAGAAGTAAAAGGGATGAAGATCGGTTTCTGTACATACGGTTGTGGGCTTAGAGATCTTATTTTGGGCCGAACAAAAAAGGGGAAATAAAAGTAACAGAAAAAGCTCATGAAGAAGAGAAATAAAATTTATATAAAATGATGAAAGGTGAGTATATAGGAACACGCAAGTTTAGTTCAAGAGAATCAAAGAAGTTGGAATAATGGAGGAGGTGATGGATGTGGTTCATGGGCTGGTGATAAAAGGGGTAAGGCTCAATATTCAATTTAATTTAGTATAAATTTAAAATAAGAAATGTATTAACTTTAATCTACCATATTTTATGCATACATTAACGAAATTTAACGAAACATGATCCGTTAGGATTGTATGGACGACGGCTACACAATGGAACTGATTCGGAGTGAATTGGAGCTCATTACAATTTATAGCGAAATAAATTGCTTGATTTGAATCAATGACGGTTATCGTTATTTAACGATGAACCACCAATGTGATAAATCTCACTAACTGTGATCAGCTTTTATTTTTATAATGTATTTTTAGAATTGATAAGTGTTGGTTGATTGCTGTGTGTTGACTGTTTGGTTGAACTATTAAGTAATTGGTTGAAATTATAGATCTGGTTATATATATATATATATATGTATACGTCTATGTATATGTATGTATATAGCGTTAATTAAATATTGATTCCGTTTGGCAGAATATTTCATATTGAAATGAAATTGATGTTAATTATATTGTTTAACATCCATGGATGCAGGGAAACACATTGGAGGGATCCAACAGTATTCCTCAATATTTATAATACTGTTTGTTTTCATATATGGTGATGTATGATGTGATATATAATCTGTGATTGATTATGATGACATTGATCTTGTTATTTGGTATTTTTAATACCATAAGAAATACTGGAATGTAAAAAAGGAATTTTCAAAGTGTATACTGAAACTAAAATATTAATATAAAATCAATAGATCTTATATAAAAATGAATTATTTGGAAAACAAAATAAGAACTTTTGTATAAGATTATTAACAGTTATATGAATGTTTTAAAAGACCGTTTTGGTATAAATACTGAATGAAGGTAATAAGAGGTAAATAAATGAGTATATGGAGTTAATATAATATTTTGGAAAATTTATAGAATTATAAAAAAGAGAATTTTTCATCAGGGAGGTTTAGACCCGTGCTTCGCACACGGGAGGAACATGATATTGATAAAAGGAAATATTTAGAAAATAAATAGAATTATAAAAGGAACTTATTTGGGAAATAAATAGAATTATAAAAGGAAATTGGCGAGATATAAACGAACCACGAAAAGATGGATTTAAAGTAGATTGTAAATGGAAATCTGTTTAACATATAAATTGGGAAGATTAGTTTATAAATAATGTTTTATAAATTAAGAAAATAGTTATAATTCGATAAATTGAATATACGAGTCTGGTATTATATAGAGAAGTAAAAATCGGTTTCAACACCAATATTTGGAATTGAATGTGAATGTAGCAGTTATAAAGGGAATTATAAATGAGATGGTGATTTGAAATTAAAAAAATAGGATTTTGTATGACAAATTATATAAGTAGAAGTATAAATAGAATTTGGAAATGGTATATTATTGTTAAATGCGAAACCAAACTGAATTGATTATATATAAGAAATATTATTCACATTCGATGTGAATAAAGGATTTAAGTAAATATTTTTCAAGTTTAAACATTTATAAAGGAAATGGGATTTTTGAAATAGGAATTCGAATGAGATAGGAAATTGGGTTCAAATACAATAGTCGTTTCTATTTCGAGAAAAATGGATTAGTGTGGATTTATAAAATGACTAGGTAATTCGAAGTTGAACCTGTGTTAGTAGTTAAATTATGAAATCAAGTTTTGATTTGATAAAACGAGTCCAGTTTTCTATAAATGAATAATATTCATGTTTTAAAGCGAAATACAATTGAAAAGAAAATGTTTTGCATTTTTAAAATAGTTGTAAAAGGAAACTAATAAATGTTGTGAAGTACTAAATTCAAAAATGAATTCAAAAATTGAGTTGACCTGAAATGGTAAAATATGCTGGAGTTCGTAACGTAAATCAAATGTAAGTTATTCGAAGAGAGTTAATCGAATAGTGTTATTTGAAAGAGAGTTATCGAATATAAGTTAATCGAAGAGAGTTGATCGAATAGATTTACTCAAAAGAGAGTTGATCAAATAGAGATTACTCGAAAGAGAGTTATATGTGGAATTCGATTATATCAAATTCGGGAAAGTACTATTTACTTTTCGGTTTTTAAATCAAGATTTATTTATTAATTAATAAATAACTTGTTTATTTATTTATTTAAATTAAGAAATAAAAGTTATATTAAAGTTATTATATCTCGGAAGCTTGGAATTATAACAGTATTGTTACAATCAAATGATTTCTGTAAAAGAAGTGGATTTGTAAATAGAATCCGAGAGGTACGTAAGGAAGTTTGTTAAAGATTTAAAAGGTGAACCTTTTCTATTTAGAGGTTAGAAATGTTGTTCAGTTAAGATCTGAGAGGTAGTTAGAACCTAACTTGATTGGCTTCATTTTTAACTAATAATAGTTAAGGTTCGACAGTGAAAGTTGGTTAAGTGAATTTAGTTAAATAGTGTAATGGTTTGAGTTGGCATAGAGATGCTTTATTTAAACATAAGTTTAAATCCAATAAAGGAGTTTTGGAAATGTTTTCCAAATAAGAATCAGAAATGTTTTCTAATATAAAAAATTGTAATGAACAGGGATTTTCGACCTCGAAAATCGATAAGAAAACACCATGTCGAACATTCAAGCATCAAAAACATCGGAACGTTATGAGAAAGAAATTAGAGGATGAGAAAAGAAAGAAAGAAATATTAGAATAGAAGAAAGAAGAAGAACACATCAGAATCTCACAGCGGAACAAAAAACTATATTATATCAACTCTCTTTATATTAAAAGACATTGTATAGATACCAATCATCAGAGCACATCATCTATCAGACACAGCAGAAATAAACTCTAAATAATAAACGGTGAAGCCTCTTGCTTCTAGCTCCTGAACTCCATGCAAAATCTAACCAGTAAATATACTCGGTCTGACCCGAGCACATTTTGAAGCAAAGCAAAAACACCTAGATCAGTCTGGAATACCTTCAGCGATAAATTCATAGCACAACAATTTGTTTAACTCTGAAAACCCTTTTGAAAGAAAAGGATAATAGTAAGACCAGCTCACACATAAACGCGGATGGTTTTTACCTTACTATAACCCAAAACAATTTTTAAATCAATATCTTTTCTGATATTATGATAAGGTCTATCAAATCACAAATAAATAATAATCTAGCAGAACGTTTGCATCTCACACTCTACATAAAGAGTATACAATCAAAATCGCGGCGCTTATTGGAGATTGGATTCCGACTATGATAAGGCATGGATCCACCTTCCGATAGTGTATCTCTAGAGAGGAATAAACTGGGTTCAACATGAACGTCTTGCAACCCGGCCACACATGACCGACCACTCATTTCTCTTGAGTGTATCGAATATATTGTCACCTACGGCTGTGCAGATACCATTTTCCTGGGAGATACAGAAATGAAAAGAAGTAATAAATATGAACATTCTCTAGATGGTGACAATACATGTAACACCCCACACCCGCTAAGGTCACGCACAAAGGGAATGCCTTAGCTTCGGTGGAGTATTTAAGTGAATATAGAGCTGAAAAATTACAACAAGACAGATATAAGTAATACCTGAAATTTAAAACATCATTTCATTACAGTAGAAGGTAAACATGTTTGGTTACATCTCAAAAGCCAACAAGAGTCAAGTACAAAATATCCACCTCGTTAAAACATAAGTACATAATCCCACTACATGCTAATTGCCATACTAGAAAAGATAACCGAGCTTTTCTTCAAGAGTCCAAGCTCCAAGATAGATAAAGCAATTTGATCAAAGCCCACTAGTGCTGGGCCCACTCTGAGAACCAGTGGGTTGGGGAAAAAGATAAAAACAACGGGGTCAGACATAAGTCTGAGTGAGCCCTATAACCTTAACAATGCAATCATTAAAGTAATTAGGGTATGATATAAACCTGGTACGGTACGACTGGGGATAAATGACTACACTAAGTAGCCAACTAGACTTAGGATAAACTAAGATAACGGTAAAGACGCGCCTATCCACCCAAGGATAAATACTATTCTGCGCCACACCAGATCTACTCACCCAAGGATAATTCCTACACTGCACCACACCAGTTCCACCTACCCAAGTGTAATTCCTACTTAAAGGTTGATCCCCACTAAGTGTACTTAGTAATTTTTATTAGTAGTTTCGTATACCCCTAGCTGACTACATAGGTGCCGTCTGCCCCTATCTCCACTAGGTGTACCCGCTACTCCCCAAGCGATTGGCTCCCTACCGTAGATACCCGTGCTGGCCCCACAGTGGGGTGTATCACTCCCCAAAGTGGCAACCCGAAAATGGTGCACGGCTTATATCTACACGATGCAGCAACGTCTTACCTACCGGTCCGGGTCCACACACGCATATGAAACCCGTTGGACTCGGGTTGCCACCGCTACCCCGTTTTGGCCTCTTATAGTCAAGCCCAGTACGCGTGTCCCGTCCTCGACATGGGTCGAGCCCAATAAGATACATATGGGTTACTGGTTGAAATGGGCCCCCACAAGCTACTACTTAAGCTTGTCATTTTATCTAGTGCATCCCACTTAACCCCTTTTTATAATCATGCCCACTTACATGTTAAGGTTTGGTTAAGTCATCTAATCATATTTCAATTGCCACTCAAGGCCCCCACAAGCTACTACTTAAGCTTGTCATTTAATCATATTTCAATTGCCACTTAAGGCCCCCACAAGCTACTACTTAAGCTTGTCATTTAATCATATTTCAATTGTCACTTAAGGCCCCCACAAGCTACTACTTAAGCTTGTCATTTAATCTAGTGCATCCCACTTAACCCCTTTTCATAATCATGCCCACTTACATGTTAAGGTTTGGTTAAGTCATCTAATCGTATTTCAATTGCCACTCAAGGCACCCACTAGATTCCTACATGCCACCCAAGGCACCCACTTAACCCTTTAATCATGTTTAGTTACATGTTCCCCTTTGGTTAAGTATTCTTGTCGTATTCTCTATTGCCACCCAAGGCAACCCACTAGATTTTTCCACATGCCACCCAAGGCACCCACTTAACCCTTTAATCATGTTTAATTACATGTTTCACTTTGGTTAAGTATTCAAATCTTATCTTCTATTGCCACCCAAGGCAACCACTAAATTTTCCCATGCCACCCAAGGCACTTACTTAACCCTTTAATCATGTTTAATTACATGTTCCACTTCGGTTAAGTATTCTAATCGTATTTTCTATTGCCACCCAAGGTAACTACTAGATTTTTCCACATGCCACCCAAGGCACTACTTGATTTCCACTTGCCACCCAAGGCACCCACTTAACCCCTCATGCCCACTATATGCTTATCTGGTTAAGTGTTTTTTAATTGATTAAGAACCTGACCGTTGTAAAGACCTCTCACATTAGACTGTCTTTTATGGCAGCTTGATTTGCCGGTTGGGTCCGGGCAGCCTTACGCCATAACCGAGTCTAACCTCGTGTCTATACACTTGTCACATATTTGGTTTGTGCCTAAGACCTCTCACATTGGGCCAATCATTTGTAGCCGCTGGATTTGCCGGTCGGTTTCGGGCAGTCTTACGCTACAAAAGGGTCCAACCTCGTGTCTTAGTCGATTAATTACACCTAATTAATCACCCCCGAATTAATTTTCCCTAATTAATTCAAATTTTAACGATGTACATAATTGACTCAATTATGTCCATCCACTTTGTGGTATGCATAATCATACCAACTTCACACAATTTCATTAGCATGTTTATTAACCCCATCGTTCCCCTCGTAATTCGCTAACATGACATAAAAGGGAAGATTCAACACAATTACAATGGGTTCAACTTGCATAACACATTAGCATCAACATGGGTTTAAAGGTGTCAACATGCATATAACATCAAACCCAACTAGCATAAATAATCAACCCAAACTTGCATGAATCACATATGTCATAAAGAGGTTAACTTGCATAAGTTTCTTATGTCATACAAAGGGGTAAACTTGCATATGTATGCATGACATATAAAGGGGTTAACTTGCATATGTATGCATATCCTACTAAGGTGTAAACTTGCACATGTCACTTGCATATAATCAAACACCATACTAGCATAACATGTCATATGTGAACTTGCATATAATCATACACCAAACTTGCATACATATCATACATGAACTTGCATATCATCATACACCCAACTTGCATAATTATGGTGTCATAGTGGATCAATGTTTATCATAGCAACTAGCATCATGAACACTTGCATAACTTACATAACATCATGATCATATAGAATATAGCTTGCAAAACTTGCATAACATCATGAACATGTAACATGTGACTTGCATAACTTGCATAACATCATGAACATGTAACATATGGCTCGCATAACTTGCATAACATCTCAAACATGTAGCATATTACTTGCATAACTTGCATAACATCACAAACACATAGCATATAACTTGCATAACATGCATTGATCCACATTCATAGCCATAACCTCATCATATCCTATCATAATCACTTCAATAATTGGTCGTTAAGGCTATAGAAAACTCACAACTTGTTGATTAGCCTTCTTATGAATATATTAAAAGATTGAGACGAAGCCACTAAGCTATCAACTCAAAAACTCCAAATAAGAATGCTCCAAATGAAAACCCTTGAGCCAAATCAATAATAAAGATCCTAGCTTTGATGAAGAAAAGCCTTGAATCAAACTTAGAAACACTTAAGCAAGCTTAGGAACTCTTATACTTCTTTAGAAACTCTCTCATATGATTAGAGATGGAGATTATGACAAGAGGATGAGGGTGGAGGCCATGAGAGAACGTTTTGGCATAGTTTAGCTATAGGATTGAATAATGAGCATTTAGGTTTAGGTTAGGGGTCTTTTTATAGAAGACTAGTATAGTTTTAGCCATAGGATAAACCTTAGTTTAGATCCTAGCCATCAAAGCATGTCTTGGGGAAGAAGTCAAGTGTAGGAACTATCTAGGGCCTTTAGATTAAAGCTGAACCATGAGAACCATTCAAATGCAAAATCTGCATTTTAGCGAATCGGCCCACGGGTTGATAGCCAAACACCCTGGATTAACCCCTAGTCGACCCAGCGAGCTCAGGTCGACCTCAAAAATCGGCCGGTTCAGTTATTCCCATCTCCCAATTCGCTGTTTTGAACATTTTTGCATATTTATTTATTTAATTTTCAATTATATATATATATATATATATCAATATATATATATATATTTCTCTGCGCAACCCATTTCACTTAATTAAGTATTCTTTAATTTGTGAATTTTTATGTTCAAATTACGGGGTGTTACATTCTTCCCTCCTTAAAGGATTTCGTCCCCGAAATCTCTAAGTCAAGAAGAACGTATCCTACCAACCAATCAACCATCTACTAAACCATCAAACACTGGCATCCATTGTCCTTAAAATTTCTAATGATTTATGAACTTATGCAAAAAGTGTGTGTATATGCCCGTATACTAATGCTAAATCAGGCGGTCTACTGACTCAGTTGACCTCCTAAATGCAAACCATGATAGTGCCATGCATCCAATATGTATGTGAAAGATCCCTATCGACACATACTATCTCTACATGTGTGCACAACCATACACCAAAATGCATCATCCATATGATAACGCAACCATTATACATCCATTAATATAGCTACCTACACACAATTTTATGCAATATGCAATATGAAGTGATTGAGCCGATCTAGTGCCTAGAGTGTGTGTATATGCATCCACGAGCAACCACTAGCAACCACTTGCATCCACATGCATCCATCAAACATAACATGTCTCAAACACATGTTTCAACCATAGGTTTTATCCTATCTAAAGGTCAAAGATACTAACGAGAGGACATACTAAAGATAAGATAAGTACTAGACAAACGATAAAGGAGAAATTAAAAGACATACCCTCAATAAGGAATGGGTACAATGAACGCATCTTCGCTTCTGTCTCCCAAGTAGCGTTGCTCTCATCTTCTCCCCATTGTACTTTGACTAGTTGAACCTCTCTATTTCTCAACTTCCTACTCTCTGACCCAAGGATGCAAGTAGGAGCTCGTCGAATCATAGCATCACGTTCTAACTCCACTTCTCCAAGCAAGCTCGGCTCTGCCACCTCCGCAGTCTCATGTAGACACTTCCTCAAATGTGATACATGGAATACGTCATGTACACCACTAAATCTCTCGAGCAACTCTACTCTATATGCCATCTGTCTAATCCTTTCCTTAATAGGAAACGGTCCCACCAATCTTTGTGCTAACTTCCCAACGGACCCAAAGCGAACAACATTCCGTAATGGAGATACCTTGACAAAGACCATGTCCCCAACATCAAACTCAAGATCCGTTCTCCTCTTATCCGCATAATATTTCTGTCTGTCTTGCGCCGCTTTCATCCTACTTCGAATCAAATCAATCTTTTCCGAAGTCTCTCTAACCATATCGGGCCCAAGCAAGATCTTATCCGTAGATTCCCACCAACAAAATCCATCGAGAAGCTATCCCACTTCCATTGCGGAACTTCTAATGGGTGAAGCAACCCACCGGGTTTCTTTTGCACCGCTTTCACTTGTTGGCACACCAAGCATCTAGCGACATACTCGGCCACATCTAGCGACATACTCGGCCACATCTTTCTTCATACCGGCCCAAAAGAAAACTCGCTTTATGTCTTGGTACATCTTGTCCCCACCGGGATGAATGGTCATCTTTGAACGATGTGCATCATCAAGTACAGCCTTCTTCAAACCCTCGTCCTGCGGTACACAGAGTCTATCGTCTCTACGCCGCCACCCCTTATCATCCAGGGTGTACCTACTCAAATGGCTGGACGACTCCCTCCTTATGAGCTTCTCCACTAACTCAACCAACTGTGGGTCGTCCCGCTGTGCCTCACCAATCCGTCCCAAAAGAGTAGGTCTGACCTCTAAGGATGCTAGCAAACCGGGTATAAAGTCAACAGAAGGTCTGAAGTCAAACATCGAGATAAATTCCAAGCTCCGTCGTTCAACGAACAATGAACTCAAGGACAACCTTTTTCTACTTAAGGCGTCCGCTACCACGTTACCCTTGCCATGGGTATACGCTATCTCAAACTCATAGGATGCTAAGAATCCCATCCACTTTTGCTGTCCTAAGACTATTCGCTCGAAGTGTCTCCAAAACTTCCCTAAGATGTAGGGCATGCTCTTCTCCACTTCTAGAGAAAACCAGGATATTACCCCATCCAAAATCATCACAACTGTCTATCTCTCACGCAGACCATCCTAGTCGAACTTGACATCACCCAAGTGCAAGCCCCAAAGGCCTAAACCAATATCAGACAAACACCCAAGGGATACCTCCTTCGAATTCAGACGACCTACGTGAGATGATACTAGTAAAAACGGCTAAACAATTAAGCCCTTGTCCAACTCTGGATGTCCTCGCCAGTCTCGCTCCAAAACCACCGTTTATCCCATAACTGGCTTTACTCAACCTATTAAGCACATACGAAAACTTATTTCGCTCCTAGAAAAGACCAAGATGTCATCCACAAAGACCATCACGAACTTATTTAGGTACTCCCTGAACACCCTACTCATCAAATCCACAAAGTATGCGGGGGCGTTCGTCAAACCAAATGGCATCACCAGCCACTCATAAAAACCATCCGGAGTACTAAAGGCAATCTTCCCTATACTATCCTCAGCCACTCTCAACTGACGAAACCCCGTGGCCAAGTCCAACTGTGAAAACACTGAGGCGCCAACCAACTGATCAAAGAGATCATCAATCCTCGGCAATGGGTGTCTATTCTTCTTTGTTATCTTGTTAAACTCTCTATAGTCTACACAAAGTCTGAGGGACCCATCCGCCTTCGTGGCAAAAACTACTGGAGCACCCCACTCTGATATACTTCGTCTTCTGAACCCCTTCTCAAGCAAATCGCCTACTTGCTTATGGAGTTCCCTCCTCTCACGAGGAGCCATTTGGCACACTGGCCAAGATACTGGTTTGGCATTGTCTACCGGATATATTCGGAAGTCAATCTCCCGCTCCGGAGGTAAGCCCTTCACCTCCTCAAACACATCCGAGTATTCCCGGACCACTCTAACAGATCGCAAACTCTCGACCGAAGCGTCAAGCGATTAAAGATAACTTAACATAACAGAATCTATGGGATTTCAAAAGATCTCGAGAGTGTTACCCAAGCGGGTCATAAGCCTAACAACTCTCCTTTCACAATCAAGAACGACACCATTACTAGATAACCAGTCCATGCCCCAAAATCAACCCATAGCCCGTGAAGCCCAAACAAAAGCATCACATCTAAACTCAACGCTAAGTATGGAAATCTTCAAACCCAAACATATCATGGACAAATAAGTGGAGCCCTCCCAATTGGGTTTGAAACAACCACGGGATCATCCACCAAACTGGTGTCTAGGTGCAGCGACTCAACTAGTGATGATGAGATAAACGAATGTGGTGCGCCAGAGTCGAATAAAGTTCGAACAGGATGATCGAGAGAACCAAATTTCAACTTAGACGGTCCTACCCCATCAGGTATACCCGTCGTGAGGGAACACATCTATCCTCCAAAAGATCCTGTACTTCGTCCTTACCTTTTTGGACAATCCCAAGGTGTCCTATTTCTCCAAAACAACCAGCCATCCCCTTCACATTCTCCTCTCGTGGCCTTCTTACCACGATGAGGTTTCGTCCTTTATTTACCTAATAGCTATTTGAACCTTCCTCTCTCGTCCATCTTAAAGGTACCCATAAGCCCTCCACCTCCTTGGACTAACTTCTTAGCCCGGCAAACGACTTAGTCCCTTGAAGTGGTTCTTCCGTCCTTCATACGGAAGTCCTTATTTATCTTAAAAAGACATCTATACGCGGAGGGGAAATTCAAAAAGAGAAAGAGGAAGAGATTCAAAAAGGAGAATCCGAAGGATAAAGATATGGCTATTGGGGATTATGCTTTTCTTTCAAAAACTTTTCTCTTAAAAGACATGCTTTTGAAAATACTTCTTCCAAAAATGTTTTTAGAAAAATAGTTTTCTAAAAATTTTATTTGTTCCGGTAACCTTGAGCTCTGATACCACGTGTAACACCCCACACCAGCTAAGGTCACTCACAAAGGGAATGCCTTAGCTTCGGTGGAGTATTTAAGTGAATATAGAACTGAAAAATTACAACAAGACAAATATAAGTAATACCTGAAATTTAAAACATCATTTCATTGCAGCAGAAGGTAAACATGTTTGGTTACATCTCAAAAGCCAACAAGAGTCAAGTACAAAATATCCATCTCGTTAAAACATAAGTACATAATCCCACTACATGCTAATAGCCATACTAGAAAAGATAACCAAGCTTTTCTTCAAGAGTCCAAGCTCCAAGATAGATAAAGCAATCTGATCAAAGCCCACTAGTGCTGGGCCCACTCTGAGAACCTGAGGGTTGGGGAAAAAGATAAAAACAACGGGGTCAGACATAAGTTTGAGTGAGCCCTATAACCTTAACAATACAATCATTAAAGTAATTAGGGTATGATATAAACCTGGTACGGTACGACTGGGGATAAATGACTACAATAAGTAGCCAACTAGACTTAGGATAAACTAAGATAACGGTAAAGACGCGCCTATCCACCCAAGGATAAATACTATTCTGCACCACACCAGATCTACTCACCCAAGGATAATTCCTACACTGCACCACACCAGTTCCACCTACCCAAGTGTAATTCCTACTTAAAGGTTGATCCCCACTAAGTGTACTTAGTAATTTTTAATAGTAGTTTCGTATACCCCTAGCTGACTACATAGGTGCCGTCTGCCCCTATCTCCACTAGGTGTACCCGCTACTCCCCAAGCGATCGGCTCCCTACCGTAGATACCCGTGCTGGCCCCACAGTGGGGTGTATCACTCCCCAAAGTGGCAACCCGAAAATGGTGCACGGCTTATATCTACACGATGCAACAACGTCTTACCTACAAGCCCGGGTCCACACACGCATATTAAACCCGTTGGACTCGCGTTGCCACTGCTACCCCGTTTTGGCCTCTTATAGTCAAGCCCAGTACGCGTGTCCCGTCCTCGACATGGGTCGAGCCCAATAAGATACATATGGGTTACTGGTTGAAATGGGCCCCCACAAGCTACTACTTAAGCTTGTCATTTTATCTAGTGCATCCCACTTAACCCCTTTTTATAATCATGCCCACTTACATGTTAAGGTTTGGTTAAGTCATCTAATCATATTTCAATTGCCACTCAAGGCCCCCACAAGCTACTACTTAAGCTTGTCATTTAATCATATTTCAATTGCCACTTAAGGCCCCCACAAGCTACTACTTAAGCTTGTCATTTAATCATATTTCAATTGTCACTTAAGGCCCCCACAAGCTACTACTTAAGCTTGTCATTTAATCTAGTGCATCCCACTTAACCCCTTTTCATAATCATGACCACTTACATGTTAAGGTTTGGTTAAGTCATCTAATCATATTTCAATTGCCACTCAAGGCACCCACTAGATTCCTACATGCCACGCAAGGCACCCACTTAACCCTTTAATCATGTTTAGTTACATGTTCCCCTTTGGTTAAATATTCTTGTCGTATTCTCTATTGCCACCCAAGGCAACCCACTAGATTTTTCCACATGCCACCCAAGGCACCCACTTAACCCTTTAATCATGTTTAATTACATGTCCCACTTTGGTTAAGTATTTAAATTTTATCTTCTATTGCCACCCAAGGCAACCACTAGATTTTCCCATGCCACCCAAGGCACTTACTTAACCCTTTAATCATGTTTAATTACATGTTCCACTTCGGTTAAGTATTATAATCGTATTTTCTGTTGCCACCCAAGGCAACTACTAGATTTTTCCACATGCCACCCAAGGCACTACTTGATTTCCACATGCCACCCAAGGCACCCACTTAACCCCTCATGCCCACTACATGCTTATCTGGTTAAGTGTTTCTTAATTGATTAAGAACGTGACCGTTGTAAAGACCTCTCACATTAGACTATCTTTTATGGCAGCTGGATTTGCCGGTTAGGTCCGGGCAGCCTTATGCCATAACCGAGTCTAACCTCATGTCTGTACACTTGTCACGTATTTGGTTTGTGCCTAAGACCTCTCACATTGGGCCAATCATTTGTAGCCGCTGGATTTGCCGGTCGGTTCCGGGCAGTCTTACGCTACAAAAGGGTCCAACCTCGTGTCTTAGTCGATTAATTACACCTAATTAATCACCCCCGAATTAATTTTCCCTAATTAATTCCAATTTTAGCGATGTACATAATTGACTCAATTATGTCCATCCACTTTGTGGTATGCATAATCATACCAACTTCACACAATTTCATTAGCATGTTTATTAACCCCATCGTTCCCCTTGTAATTCGCTAACATGACATAAAAGGGAAGATTCAACACAATTACAATGGGTTCAACTTGCATAACACATTAGCATCAACATGCGTTTAAAGGTGTCAACATGCATATAGCATCAAACCCAACTAGCATAAATAATCAACCCAAACTTGCATGAATCACATATGTCATAAAGAGGTTAACTTGCATAAGTTTCTTATGTCATACAAAGGGGTAAACTTGCATATGCATGCATGACATATAAAGGGGTTAACTTGCATATGTATGCATATCCTACTAAGGTGTAAACTTGCACATGTCACTTGCATATAATCAAACACCATACTTGCATAACATGTCATATGTAAACTTGCATATAATCATACACCAAACTTGCATACATATCATACATGAACTTGCATATCATCATACACCCAACTTGCATAATTATGGTGTCATAGTGGATCAATGTTTATCATAGCAACTAGCATCATGAACACTTGCATAACTTGCATAACATCATGATCATATAGAATATAGCTTGCATAACTTGCATAACATCATGAACATGTATCATGTGACTTGCATAATTTGAATAACATCATGAACATGTAACATATGGCTTGCATAACTTGCATAACATCTCAAACATGTAGCATATTACTTGCATAACTTGCATAACATCACAAACACATAGCATATAACTTGCATAACATGCATTGATCCACATTCATAGCCATAACCTCATCATATCCTATCATAATCACTTCAATAATTGGTCGTTAAGGCTATAGAAAACTCACAACTTGTTGATTAGCCTTCTTATGAATATATTAAAAGATTGAGACGAAGCCACTAAGCTATCAACTCAAAAACTCCAAATAAGAATGCTCCAAATGAAAACCCTTGAGCCAAATCAATAATAAAGATCCTAGCTTTGATGAAGAAAAGCCTTGAATCAAACTTAGAAACACTTAAGCAAGCTTAGGAACTCTTATACTTCTTTAGAAACTCTCTCATATGATTAGAGATGGAGATTATGACAAGAGGATGAGGGTCGAGGTCATGAGAGAACATTTTGGCATAGTTTAGCTATAGGATTGAATAATGAGCATTTAGGTTTAGGTTAGGGGTCTTTTTATAGAAGACTAGGATAGTTTTAGCCATAGGATAAACCTTAGTTTAGATCCTAGCCATCAAAGCATGTCTTGGGGAAGAAGTCAAGTGTAGGAACCATCTAGGGCCTTTAGATTAAACCTGAACCATGAGAACCATTCAAATGCAAAATCTGCATTTGAGCAAATCGGTCCACGGGTTGACAGGCAAACACCCTGGATTAACCCCTAGTCGACCCAGCAAGCTCGGGTCGACCTCAAAAATCGGCTGGTTCGGTTATTCCCCTCTCCCAATTCGCTGTTTTGAACATTTTTGCATATTTATTTATTTAATTTTCAATTATATATATATATATATATATATATATCAATATATATATATATATTTCTCTGTGCAACCCACTTCACTTAATTAAGTATACTTCAATTTGTGAATTTTTATGTTCAAATTACGGGGTATTACAATACACCCTAATGGGTGCGACCCACATAGCCATGCTGCCTGCCCGATTTTTGTCATTTCCCGGTTGATGAGGCTTGAGGTTATAATCAACTTTTGAAACATTTGGCCACCATTCACATCGTCCATTTAAGTCATCCAGGAACATGATGAACCGAAGGTACTCTCCTACTGCATCCGATATAGAAATCACCTTATGGATCAGTAGCGAGAGGTCCTTGCATCCCGTAGATTTCAACCATAACAGAACCACAATTTATCTCGGGATGCGAACCCGAGATTATAAGTAGTTCCTCCGTTTCATGAAGATCTATGGTCTTCAATGCTCCATTTTCATTTGCTACACATTAGTTTCGTACGCGACGTTGATTCGAAGTGGATTTAGGTCTAGTTCCCATCCCGGTCTCTTCGAAACAACACGACAAAAGGTCTAATATTATATTCCATTGATAGTCGGGTTTTTACTATTAATATCAAACAGTCCGTTAAGTATATTGGCAGCACAGACCCTTTGTAACACCCCGCCTCCGCTAGGGTCACTCGCAAAGGAATGCACTAGCTTTAGAGGGGCATTATTGGTAAACATGCACAGAAATATCACAAGACAGAACATATAAAATAGCGGAAGTAAAATCGAACTTTCATAACATGAATAAATAAGGTCTAAAGCCTTTTACATCAGAGTACATCAAAACCTGTCTTGCAATAGTAAAGAAGCATAAAGACTTTTTCATAAATTATTCCCCAAGTAAAAACAGTAAAGTAGCCATAGCCAAGAAAAGTCCAAGCCATCCATGATGACCTTCAAGCAGAAGAAGTCCGAACTAAACAGCATTGTTTCCTCCCTGTAACCTGCGGGGGAAACGGAAGAAAAGAGGCGAAACAAAACGGGTCAGTCAAAAAGACTGAGTAAGCCCTATCTACTATTAGTATAAAAACTAGTAAAGCTAACTGTCATGAGAAACTGAGATGAACATAAGCATGACAACAAGATAGATAAGCTAAATCAAAATAACAGGGTGAACTATTGAACTTAGATAAACTAAGGTATCGCGATAAACTACGGCATCATGATAAATCAAAGTATCCCATCGTCAGATTTCTATCAAGTATACTATCCCAAGGTATCTACCCCGTCTAACATCCCAAGGTATCTGTTTCGTATATTCTTCCTGGTTCTAACATGTATTTTTGCTCTGCACCTCTCGTACTAGTATCCCAACCCGCGTCATGTGTTAACCATGAATGTCCCTTGCCCAATGTTATGTAATGGTCCATGTCAACCTAATATATCGCATATATAGGTTACTCAAATCATATGTTTCTTTCCATGTATATAAGTTCAGTCCTTTGCCGTACCTCGTACGGGCTTCCTCATGTCGTATAATCCTTGAAATAGTTTGGACTGTCACCCTTGTTCTAGCTAGGCTCTTCCATATGAATCATCGTTTGAACTACTAGGACTTACGCCACCTAGCACCACTAGGGATTACGCTTACCTATTGCACGCTTTCGTATTTCGGTTTGGGTTAAACCACCTAGGCCACTAGGGATTACGCTAACCCTCAACCGCGCCCTTTTTCCCACGCATTCATCGTGAATCGTTTTTCTATAACTGTATGCACATGTATCACATCGTGCCATCCGAGTCCTGTCACAGGGCAAAACGAGAAATACAGGACTCGGTCGGGAGCTTTAGATTTATCTGCCGATGCAGATACTAAGGTCTGCTTTTCTTCACGTGGCTATGGTCCCACGAGACCCCTCCCTCAACTAGTGAAAGGCAACACAAGAGAAAATCTTGCATGAGAACTACACTCCGGCCAGCCCACATCCTACGGCCTACCTAACCCATAATTAGATAGCAATTATGGTCTGTTGGGTGTTCCCTGCCTTTCCGTACGTACACGCTTGACTCAAAATGGTAGATGATCGACGAACTTGCTATCTCGGGCACCTTATGTATTTGTCGACTCACTGCTATCCATCCCAGTCTTTAGGTCGCTCGTATAGCAACCAAGGCATACTCTTGGTACTTCTAACGTAGACCTTAACCTCTTGTGAGCCCAAGATGATCATCTGCGACCTCACAGAGGGATACCAAGAATATCCTCACGTTCCCCGAAGCCGCTGCTTCGTTACCCAGTTCGCTGGAGCCTTTATCTAAATCAGATAGCCCGCTCCTACACGCATACTTAAACGTTGACCTAACGTATCGGGTTACTAATCTATCTAAGAAATGGTCCAAATTTCCTTTACTAAGAATTATTACTTAGTTTCCCTTAACTAAGTTTTACCACTTAGCCTTATTTCCATAATCCTTGTTAACTATGGTTATTTACCTAATCCTCCGAATTAGGGTTTATCTAATGGGTTAAGTGTCACTTAAGTTCATAACTTAGCCCGTCTACAAACCATGTCAAAATTGGCTAAGTATCCAAGTCCAAGACTTAACCCTACAAACCATGTGTCAAGTTGGCTAAGTATATTAAGCAATCCATAACTTAACCTCGTCTAATTATCATTTTAGATTGGTTAATTATATAAATTAACTTGACCTTGTCAAATTACCGAGTCAAATCGGTCAAGCGTATTCAAGTGATTCGTGACTTAGCCTTATCATGTTTTCACGTTAGATTGGTTAAGTATAGGTCACTTAACCATATCAAACTAACGAGTTGGATTAGTTAAGTGTAAATTAACTTAACCCCGTCCAATTACCATGTTTAGATTAGTTAGGTCTGAGTTGCCTTAACCCCATCCATTAACTGTATTAAACGGTTAAGTGTTACTAAGAAAATTCACTTGACCTTATCAAGTTATCGTGTTGGATTGATTAAGTGTTGGTTAACTTAATCCCGTCCCCTTGTCGTATAAAAATGGTCAAGTGTCGTTAGGCAAATCAAGTTACTTAACCTACCCAACCCTGTCATGTTTTGTTAAGTATCATTAGCCTAATCAAATTACTTAACCCATTTGTCCATGTCATATTTGGTTAAGCCTCATTAATCAAATTAACTTAACCCTATTATGTGGCATTAATTATTTAATGCACCCCAACCTCTCACATTAGACTTTGTTGTGGTTACTAGTTAAGCCGGGCGGGTCCGGGTAGATTTACACCACAACTTGGTCTAACCTCGGGTTCAAGCACAACATGACCAACTTCTCACATTGGGTCCTATTGTTTGCAACTACTAGTTAGGCCGGTCGGTTCCGAGTACTTTTACGTTGCAAACTCAACCCAACCTCGAGTTGGCCACCTTCATGTTTAGTCTAGTGTCATGTTCATAGTCAAGTTTTCAAGCAACTGGGTAGACCTAACTTAATAGGTAAATTCCCAATGGGTAGACCTAACTTAATAGGTAAATTCCCAAGCTTATGTTTTTATGCATACTTACATGTCAACTTCCATGTTACAATTCAAGTTATGTTTTCAAGTATAAACACATGTCATATTTAACGTTACATGTTGTCATGTTTCTACCCATTTACCCAAATCATGTTCATGTCATTATGTTTTCCCCATAATGTGACCCCAACGCTTTTAAACTCGCATATACGTTCGCAACAACGTAATGGACTAAAAGAAGAGACTTGACAAAGGCATGACAAAAATGGATATTGAGCCACAAGTTAATCATGGTGGCAAATGAAGCACAAATGTGTTCATTAGCTTGCATGTTACATTCTTAAGCCTCAAAAACATGCATAAACCCAAACTTGGCACATAAGCGAATCATGGTGACAAAAGACATGGAATGATAACTAGAAACTCGCATATATCATCATATAAGGATTATGACTTCATATGCAAGTTGACATAATGATTATGAAGGTTTTCATGTTGCATAATGCAACATTTCAACATAAAGGTTGTGGCTTTTAGCTCATAAGATCAAGATAATGACTTCATAAACTTGCATAACATGATAGCATGCATCATTTTTAATGATCAAACCCAAACTTTCAACATGAACTTTTAACTTCATAGTTAATACCTAAGAGTAGGGAAGGGCTTACCTTGCTATGAAGGCCTAAATCGATTAAACCAAAGCTTATGATGAAGCCTATGCATGCCATCACCCAAAACCCCAAAGATGAACCCTCCAAATCAACAAAAACACTCTCTTTATGAACAAAGATCAAAGCTTTTGCCTTGAAACCAACTTTAGAAGCTCTCATACTAACATAGGGACTCTCTAACACTCTCATGATCATGAAACCTTTCATAGGAATGAAGTGGAGGCTAAGATAGTTGAGTGGAGGCCATGAGAGTAGAAATTTGGCCATAGTTTAGTTACATGAGAGAATAATGAGGGATTAGGGGGTTTAGGGGCTTATTTATAGATTAGGCAAGTGTTTTAGGCCATAGGATTAAACCTAGATTCAATCCAAGCCATCAAAGCATGTCTTGGGGAAGAAGTCAAGTGTAGGAACCATCTAGAGCCTTTAGATTAAAGATGAACCATGAGAACCATCCAAATGCAAAATCTGCATTTGAGCGAATCGGCCCACGGGTTGATAGCCAAACACCCTGGATTAACCCCCAGTCGACCCAGCGGGCTCGGGTCGACCTCAAAAATCGGCCGGTTCGGTTATTCCCCTCTCCTAATTCGCTGTTTTGAACATTTTTGCATATTTATTTATTTAATCTTCAATTATATATATATATATATATATATATCAATATATATATTTCTCTGCGCAACCCATTTCACTTAATTAAGTATACTTTAATTTGTGACTTTTTCGTGAAACTTCGCGAGGCCATATCTTGGTCATACGGACTCCGATTTCCGAAAAATCGGACTCTATTTCGCGTATTTTTCCGAGACGAACGCAATGGCATAGCCCGTTTCACTTGATTCAGAATTTAAAATTAAATTCTGCCTTGATTCTCGTCTTAATCATATTATCGAAATACGAGTTGTTACATTCTCCCCACCTTTTAGGATTTCGTCCCCGAAATCTCCAAGTTAGGAAGAACATATCCTACCATCCATCATCCATCTACTCAAAACATCATCCACAAGCAACCATTATCCTTAGATGATTTCTAATGCTGTATGAATATATGCAAAACGTGTGTGTACATGTTCCTTAGCTAATGCTAATGATCAGGCCTGAATAATCTTTCTAATGCAAAAATATGTATAGTGCCATGAATCCAACATGTATGCAAATAGTCCTAGTCATATAGATACTATATGCGTACACAATCATTCATCCATATGCCACAACCGCATGATAAGACATTCGATTTCATCCATAAACAAGTATAAATACTCGTGCATATGCAATATGAAGTGTGACCGAGTCGAGCTAGTATCTAATGTGTATTCGCGCATCCACGAGCAACCACTTGCAACCACTTGCAACCATATCAATCATAACATGTTTCAAATACATGTTTACATCCATAGGGTTCTACCTAGGATTCCCTGAAACAGGGTTGAGAAGATAAACAAGACAAACTCCTTACGGGGTTTGTAACAGAAAATAGGACCGAGGAGATGTCCACAAAAGATAGCCTACAACCAAGCTCTACAGGAAAACAGGGATCAAGGATATACTCCCAAAAAGAGATATCATGCGCGTATTTAGTCTTCAGTCTCCCGAGTCGCATTACATTGAGCTTAGTTCCATCGTGCCTTGACCGCCCCTTTTACTTCACGATTTCGCAGCTTCTTATTTCCTGTTTCCATAACATGAGTTGGAACTCATTTCCTCGTCGCCTCTCGTTCCTCTTGCACTTATCCTTTTCCTAGAATACTTGACGCAAACATGACTGCGTACCCATGATCTCATGCAAGCTTTCCAAAATTCACTAGTGAATCTCGGACCTCGTACCATAAGGTATTCCACATAGAAGAACTTTCTCTTGAAAGTAAACAGATGCCAACCAGGTTAAGCGCACTTACTAGGGTGATTTCTATAACCCATGCATAAGTGAAATAAACCATCCGTCTTATTGGCGAACACCACTCGATCGGGCTTCAAATTTCCAATAAAGGTATCAAGGGATTCTAGGTAACTAATCATAACCGAACCCAAAAAGGTTCCACGAGACTTCGAGGGTATTACCAAGTCTAGTCAAGAGTCTAACTACCCTCCTATCAAAACCGAGAGTGGCACCCCTTACTGGATAACCACTTCATCCCTAGAATGCATCCATAACCGAGGCATGTCATTCTCAAATCCAAAACAAGTCATGAATAAATGGACCGATTCTCCATAGGACTTGAGACAAAAATGGGATTCTCTAATACGCTAGTACTTAAGGTGCAGAGACTCAACTATCGAAGCAGACTTAAATGATACGATGATCAAACCAAAGTCCTAACGGGATGATAGAGAAGAAAAGCTAAACCTTTAACAAGATCGTTACCCTCCCTCCGAGGTACCCTAGAAATGAGAGCATACTACTGCCCTCCGAATGATCTTGTCCCTGTTCCATGATACTTAACTATCCGTCCCGTTTCACCATGCCAAAGGTACTCTCTCGTCATGGGTTTCATTGTTCATCTTTCTCCCTCCTTTTAGGACTCAGCCATACCTACATGTTGCTTATCCCTGAGCTCGTATCCTTTATCCTTGTTCTTACTATCCTTTCATGCATAACTCTGCAACGGTCTCTCGAGAACCACCTCCATCGTATGGGAAACACTTACGCAGCTAGAGAGACTAGTCGCAGTCAAAACCACTATGACTACAGATGGAGGAAAGAAAGGAAAAGAGATTCGATCAAGGAAACAAGGATAATGCTAATGGCCTTTGGGGAATAGCCTTTTTCTTTTCAAAAGAAAATTTTCTTGAAAAATGCTTCTTTGTAAACGGTTTTTCAAATAATTTTCAGAAGGTCTTTAAAAACTTTTGCCCAGTCTAGTAACCTTCTGCTCTGATACCAAATGTAACACCCCGCCTCCGCTAGGGTCACTCGCAAAGGAATGCACTAGCTTTAGAGGGGCATTATTGGTAAACATGCACAGAAATATCACAAGACAGAACATATAAAATAGCGGAAGTAAAATCGAACTTTCATAACATGAATAAATAAGGTCTAAAGCCTTTTACATCAGAGTACATCAAAACCTGTCTTGCAATAGTAAAGAAGCATTAAGACTTTTTCATAAATTATTCCCCAAGTAAAAACAGTAAAGTATCCATAGCCAAGAAAAGTCCAAGCCATCCATGATGACCTTCAAGCAGAAGAAGTCCGAACTAAACAGCATTGTTTCCTCCCTGTAACCTGAGGGGGAAACGGAAGAAAAGAGGCGAAACAAAACGGGTCAGTCAAAAAGACTGAGTAAGCCCTATCTACTATTAGTATAAAAACTAGTAAAGCTAACTGTCATGAGAAACTGAGATGAACATAAGCATGACAACAAGATAGATAAGCTAAATCAAAATAACAGGGTGAACTATTGAACTTAGATAAACTAAGGTATCGCGATAAACTACGGCATCATGATAAATCAAAGTATCCCATCGTCAGATTTCTATCAAGTATACTATCCCAAGGTATCTACCCCGTCTAACATCCCAAGGTATCTGTTTCGTATATTCTTCCTGGTTCTAACATGTATTTTTGCTCTGCACCTCTCGTACTAGTATCCCAACCCGCGTCATGTGTTAACCATGAATGTCCCTTGCCCAATGTTATGTAATGGTCCATGTCAACCTAATATATCGCATATATAGGTTACTCAAATCATATGTTTCTTTCCATGTATATAAGTTCAGTCCTTTGCCGTACCTCGTACGGGCTTCCTCATGTCGTATAATCCTTGAAATAGTTTGGACTGTCACCCTTGTTCTAGCTAGGCTCTTCCATATGAATCATCGTTTGAACTACTAGGACTTACGCCACCTAGCACCACTAGGGATTACGCTTACCTATTGCACGCTTTCGTATTTCGGTTTGGGTTAAACCACCTAGGCCACTAGGGATTACGCTAACCCTCAACCGCGCCCTTTTTCCCACGCATTCATCGTGAATCGTTTTTCTATAACTGTATGCACATGTATCACATCGTGCCATCCGAGTCCTGTCACAGGGCAAAACGAGAAATACAGGACTCGGTCGGGAGCTTTAGATTTATCTGCCGATGCAGATACTAAGGTCTGCTTTTCTTCACGTGGCTATGGTCCCACGAGACCCCTCCCTCAACTAGTGAAAGGCAACACAAGAGAAAATCTTGCATGAGAACTACACTCCGGCCAGCCCACATCCTACGGCCTACCTCACCCATAATTAGATAGCAATTATGGTCTGTTGGGTGTTCCCTGCCTTTCCGTACGTACACGCTTGACTCAAAATGGTAGATGATCGACGAACTTGCTATCTCGGGCACCTTATGTATTCGTCGACTCACTGCTATCCATCCCAGTCTTTAGGTCGCTCGTATAGCAACCAAGGCATACTCTTGGTTCTTCTAACGCAGACCTTAACCTCTTGTGAGCCCAGGATGATCATCTGCGACCTCACAGAGGGATACCAAGAATATCCTCACGTTCCCCGAAGCCGCTGCTTCGTTACCCAGTTCGCTGGAGCCTTTATCTAAATCAGATAGCCCGCTCCTACACGCATACTTAAACGTTGACCTAACGTATCGGGTTACTAATCTATCTAAGAAATGGTCCAAATTTCCTTGACTAAGAATTATTACTTAGTTTCCCTTAACTAAGGTTTACCACTTAGCCTTATTTCCATAATCCTTGTTAACTATGGTTATTTACCTAATCCTCCGAATTAGGGTTTATCTAATGGGTTAAGTGTCACTTAAGTTCATAACTTAGCCCGTCTACAAACCATGTCAAAATTGGCTAAGTATCCAAGTCCAAGACTTAACCCTACAAACCATGTGTCAAGTTGGCTAAGTATATTAAGCAATCCATAACTTAACCTCGTCTAATTATCATTTTAGATTGGTTAATTATATAAATTAACTTGACCTTGTCAAATTACCGAGTCAAATCGGTCAAGCGTATTCAAGTGATTCGTGACTTAGCCTTATCATGTTTTCACGTTAGATTGGTTAAGTATAGGTCACTTAACCATATCAAACTAACGAGTTGGATTAGTTAAGTGTAAATTAACTTAACCCCGTCCAATTACCATGTTTAGATTAGTTAGGTCTGAGTTGCCTTAACCCCATCCATTAACTGTATTAAACGGTTAAGTGTTACTAAGAAAATTCACTTGACCTTATCAAGTTATCGTGTTGGATTGATTAAGTGTTGGTTAACTTAATCCCGTCCCCTTGTCGTATAAAAATGGTCAAGTGTCGTTAGGCAAATCAAGTTACTTAACCTACCCAACCCTGTCATGTTTTGTTAAGTATCATTAGCCTAATCAAATTACTTAACCCATTTGTCCATGTCATATTTGGTTAAGCCTCATTAATCAAATTAACTTAACCCTATTATGTGGCATTAATTATTTAATGCACCCCAACCTCTCACATTAGACTTTGTTGTGGTTACTAGTTAAGCCGGGCGGGTCCGGGTAGATTTACACCACAACTTGGTCTAACCTCGGGTTCAAGCACAACATGACCAACTTCTCACATTGGGTCCTATTGTTTGCAACTACTAGTTAGGCCGGTCGGTTCCGGGTAGTTTTACGTTGCAAACTCAACCCAACCTCGAGTTGGCCACCTTCATGTTTAGTCTAGTGTCATGTTCATAGTCAAGTTTTCAAGCAACTGGGTAGACCTAACTTAATAGGTAAATTCCCAATGGGTAGACCTAACTTAATAGGTAAATTCCCAAGCTTATGTTTTTATGCATACTTACATGTCAACTTCCATGTTACATTTCAAGTTATGTTTTCAAGTATAAACACATGTCATATTTAACGTTACATGTTGTCATGTTTCTACCCATTTACCCAAATCATGTTCATGTCATTATGTTTTCCCCATAATGTGACCCCAACGCTTTTAAACTCGCATATACGTTCGCAACAACGTAATGGACTAAAAGAAGAGACTTGACAAAGGCATGACAAAAATGGATATTGAGCCACAAGTTAATCATGGTGGCAAATGAAGCACAAATGTGTTCATTAGCTTGCATGTTACATTCTTAAGCCTCAAAAACATGCATAAACCCAAACTTGGCACATAAGCGAATCATGGTGACAAAAGACATGGAATGATAACTAGAAACTCGCATATATCATCATATAAGGATTATGACTTCATATGCAAGTTGACATAATGATTATGAAGGTTTTCATGTTGCATAATGCAACATTTCAACATAAAGGTTGTGGCTTTTAGCTCATAAGATCAAGATAATGACATCATAAACTTGCATAACATGATAGCATGCATCATTTTTAATGATCAAACCCAAACTTTCAACATGAACTTTTAACTTCATAGTTAATACCTAAGAGTAGGGAAGGGCTTACCTTGCTATGAAGGCCTAAATCGATTAAACCAAAGCTTATGATGAAGCCTATGCATGCCATCACCCAAAACCCCAAAGATGAACCCTCCAAATCAACAAAAACACTCTCTTTATGAACAAAGATCAAAGCTTTTGCCTTGAAACCAACTTTAGAAGCTCTCATACTAACATAGGGACTCTCTAACACTCTCATGATCATGAAACCTTTCATAGGAATGAAGTGGAGGCTAGGATAGTTGAGTGGAGGCCATGAGAGTAGAAATTTGGCCATAGTTTAGTTACATGAGAGAATAATGAGGGATTAGGGGGGTTGAGGGGCTTATTTATAGATTAGGCAAGTGTTTTAGGCCATAGGATTAAACCTAGATTCAATCCAAGCCATCAAAGCATGTCTTGGGGAAGAAGTCAAGTGTAGGAACCATCTAGAGCCTTTAGATTAAAGATGAACCATGAGAACCATCCAAATGCAAAATCTGCATTTGAGCGAATCGGCCCACGGGTTGACAGCCAAACACCCTGGATTAACCCCCAGTCGACCCAGCGAGCTCGGGTCGACCTCAAAAATCGGCCGGTTCGGTTATTCCCCTCTCCTAATTCGCTGTTTTGAACATTTTTGCATATTTATTTATTTAATCTTCAATTATATATATATATATATCAATATATATATTTCTCTGCGCAACCCATTTCACTTAATTAAGTATACTTTAATTTGTGACTTTTTCGTGAAACTTCGCGAGGCCATATCTTGGTCATACGGACTCCGATTTCCGAAAACTCGGACTCTATTTCGCGTATTTTTCCGAGACGAACGCAATGGCATAGCCCGTTTCACTTGATTCAGAATTTAAAATTAAATTCTGCCTTGATTCTCGTCTTAATCATATTATCGAAATACGGGTTGTTACACCCTTATTATTTAAACCATTAAAATCTCTTTATCAAATTATTGGAAATCACTTCATCGATTTAGAATTCGATTCCGTTTATTTATCTTGACAGAACTCTTTACTTTCGTTACTTGGAATTAACAACAATATTCACCAAATCTCCACCCTTCTAATATCACCATATTTATATAAAACCCCTTTAATTTCCTTTTCTTGGAAGTATTATATCTTACTACGAAACTCCTCTAGCCTTCCTTTTCTTCGGAAATAACGTTATAGATATATGTATTATTCAATATTTAATTATCATTTCTTATACGGCCTAAAACCAATGTCGAATGACATATTTTATCATTATATAAACCCAAATGTTTTATCAAATTCCAAACTTGAAAATTTCCATTTAATACGTGAAATATATTAAATCTCAATTATTAATCTTTGTTCCTAACCCAACATAACACTCCCATATTTCTTTGGAAAGACATCCTTACTTATTACTTAAAATAAGTGGATTTCAAACTAAACTATTTCCATTTCCTAGGGAATGGTGCTATATTTAAAAATCACGCTTAAGCTTGTCAACAACATTAATTTATCTTTGCAGTTCAAAGAATTACAATACGCTGCAATATTCTCCTTTATAACAAATCTTGACATCTCTTTCCGTTACAAACTACTATCATCCCTCGATAATAGTGTAGTCGTTCATGTTGGGGTATTTTATTTACCTCCAAGACCTTGATCGACAACACCCTTATCTTAGGATAAATATAAGCCCATAACTCTAACCCATATTACTTCTAATCTCAATCAAACCATATTTCTTGTTTTATTTAAAGTATAGATTTATAACACCATATACTTACTTTGAAATCTCCATTGTTTATAATTATTTACATCAAACATTAACGCTTCGCTTCATCTTTCTTATACAATTCTATTTTTAACTTCTTTTATCAAAAATCATTAACTTTCTTCATCTTTTGACATTTTACGTTTATTTGAACCATTATATTTAATTTAAGTAACATCTCATTGCAAATTCAATATCAACTTAAACGAAATCCATTTAAGAAACAATTACTTTAACTAAATAGTAATTAACTTTTTCATTGCTGAAGTAAAATGGTTCACTTCGTTATTAATTAAAATATATTAGTTGTTTACTTTAATAAATAATAACTAATTAAATTAGTTTAATAATAATTTTAAACCTCATTAATTAAAAAGGTAATTAATAAGGAATCCTTATTAATTTTGATCAATTTACTGCTAAGTCATTACCCTTAGATTAATTGAAGACCAGTTAACCAAATAATCAGTTTCCAATAAAATAGCTGATTTAATCAACTTCGAACCATCAGTTAATTCGTTAACTGATCTTAATTACTTTTTACCATTAGATTAATATAATTAATCTAAAAATATTTCTAAATTCTTTGTCTTAAAATAATTATCCAAAAATATTAATTACAGCTTTACTTATAAGATGTTAAAACCATTGTTATATTTACTCTATAGAACTAACTATAAAATATTAGCTTAGAGTAGAACTTATATTATAATTAGCTTAGCGTAGAACTTCTATTATAATTTAAAACTTCACTTCAAAATAATAATTTTTCTTTATAACTTATCTCTATTGATTCGCCTGTCGGCCCATCAATGCCTTTAAAAAGGTGGATTTAAGGTCATCTGTTGCCAACCCCTTAATCAACACCGTTTATTGATTAACATCACAACAATGTTGAACTTCCATTCAACATTAACATCCAAACATGTTTCGAATGTCATTTGGGTCCACACGGTACATATATAACAATAACATAAAAACAAGCAGTATATATAATATTTGAGGAATCCGGTCGGATTCCTCCAACCTGTTCTTCCCTGCATTCCAGTTATTATAATGTTTGATAATAATAGAAATTCATCCAATGCATGTAATGTAACACCCCACGTCCATTAATGTCACTCACTAAGGGAATGCATTAACTTTCATGGAGTATTATAAGAGTACAGAACAGAATATCACAAGATAAATATATAAAATGGTACTTAAGAAAATTCAAAATTTATTCATTGCAGCGGAAAAGCAAAACGTGTCTGGTTACAACATCAAAACCACAAACTAAAACCAAGTACACAAATATCGATCTTGTACAAAATTGTTATCAGTGTACATAAAAGTAAAACCATAATCCCACTCCAAATCGCCATAATGGAAAAGAGATAAAGCTGAGCATTACTTTCAACACTTCCAAGCACTTCAAGAAGGAAGAAATCCAAGTCAAGCTCCACTAGTCCCACCCTGAGGACCTTAGGGGGGTTGGGGGAAGGAAATAAAAGAGGCGAAACAATAAGAGTCAAACATAAAGTCTGGCGAGTCCAATGATTTTAACAATATAATCAGTAAAGTAATAGGATAAGAACATAACTGGATATAAGAGATGACTGTAACATAAGCATATATGACAAGGTAAACAAGATGAACAAGATATAACGTTGATTGCGCTTCTAATCGCTATACGATAATTCCTACACTGCACCAATGCTAGTTCCATACTGAAGGTTGGTCCCTCTTACTAACATAATAATAATAATGATGGTAGTTTCGTGTACTCCTAACTATTGTCATAGGTGCCGCCTGCTCCTATCTCCACTACTTGTACCCTTACCCTCTCCATTCGATCGGCTCCCTAACTCGTAGATACTCGTGCTGGTCCCATAGTAGGGTGTAACACTCCTTAAAGTGGCAACCTGATACTACTAAAATGCACGGCTTATACCTACATGATGCAACAGCATCGTACCTACCAACCCAGACCCACGCACGCACATAACTCCGTTTGACTTGCACTGCCATCACTAACTCTTTATTTACCTCTTATAACCAACCCCAGTAAGCGTGTCCCTGTCCTCGACCTAGTTCGAGCTTATATAGATACTAAAATGGGTTACTGGTTGAAAAGGGTCCACGCACTTGACACAAGCTTCCCTCCTAAGCTTAGTCCCTACTAGGAATTCCCACTTAACCCCTCTTTATCCCTATGTCTAATCACATGTCTCATCTTGGTTATGTGTTTCAATTATGTTTCACTTGCTCCCCATGTTACCCACTTAACCCTTTTATCATTCCCATGTCTTACCACATGTCTTATCTTGGTTAAGTTTTCAATAATTCATTATAATCGTAGTCTTGCAAGACCTCCCACAATAGATTGCCATTTTACGGTTGCTGGATATGCCGGGCGGTTCCGGGCAGTCTTATACCGCAATCCGAATCTAACCTCGTGTCTTTGCATTATTACGAAATCAACTTCTGTCTTTGACCTCTCACATTAGACTACCTTGGTGGTTACTGGATATGCCGGGCGGTTACGAGTAGACTTCTACTGCAAACTAGTCTAACCTCGTGTCATAGGCGTTTATTATCTCTTCTTTTATTCAGACCCAATTTCAAGTTCTGAATTACAACATGTATTCCAATTGCCCACAATTTCCAATTCAAGTTATGTTTATAATTCCAATCCAAGTCATGCATGTAAATGGTACCAATTTATTCCCTAAATCAATTACATGATTACAAATCAACTTATGCCCAATTACATATTATTCAATATTTTCCCTAACTTTGCCCAATCGTTCCAACGTTATTCGTACACAAATATCAATGCAATGTGTTAGGCTTGAAGTTAGCCTATCTCATAAATTAAAAGGAAAAGAAGAGGGGAAGAGAATTATGACATCAAAATTGGCATAAAAAGGTCATATGAAACATGAACTGGCATAGAACAATAAAATAGATCCAATAGGCATATGATAATAGTAATTTGGGTATGAATCTGAAAGATAAGAAATCTACAAAACTTGATATGATTCGTCTTACTTACAGGCATGATCATTAAATCCAATTTACAATCCTATCACAATTACTTTTAAATTATATGTGAAAGTAACATATACGCACAACGACAGGCTTTAGAAGAGAGAATAGATCTGAATTCTGAATTATGAATTTGATTAGCTAAACTGTTGTTGTAGAATTTGATTCTTGTCTTCCAATTTGAATACTCCTATTCTGATTTGCTTTGGTGGAGAAGAAAGGCTAGGTTAATTTAGATTAGAGCAGCATGGGGGCGCCATGGATGAATAACAATAAGATTAGGGTTAGGTTAAGGGGTATTTTATAGATTCTCTAGGTGAATCAGGATCCTTAAATTAGATTAGGATCCATCTGAACCATCCAAACAAGAAAATCACGTCATTGAGCCAATCCCAGAAGTACACATCGGCCCCAGACCACTAAAACTCGTCAGGCCAGATCTAGGCCAATGGGGTCGACACCCCTATAGGGGGGTCGACACCCCTATAGGGGGGTCGACACCTATGTCGACTCCCACGGGGGAGTCGACACCTATGTCGACCCCCATGGGGGAGTCGACACCCTAGAGCGGGAGATTTACCACTCACCCAGATTTGGTTGATTTTGATTTTTGAATTCATTTTTGATTTGTTATTTAGTTATTATTAAATTTTGTTAATTCTTGAATTCTTCTAAGCTTCATAACTTCTTCATACTGTATCTGTTTTACGCAAACTCAGACTCTATCCCAAGCAGAATTCCGAGATGAAAGCAATGGCGTAGCCCATTTCCCTTAATTCTTCTTATAAAAATTAAGTATTCTTTAATTATCCCTTATGCCATGTTTTTAAAATTACAGCGTGCTACATTCTCCCCTCCTTAAAGGATTTCGTCCCCAGAATCTTTAAGTTAAGAAGAATGTATCCTACCATCCAATTATCCATCTACTCATCCATCATCCATAAGCATCCATTGTCCTTAAAAGATTTCTAATGCTATATGAACATATACAAAAGTGTGTGTATATGTTCCTTATCTAATGCAAAGATCAGGCGGTCTACTGATTCAGTTGACCTCCTTAATGCGAAACATGATAGTGCCATGCGTCCATTATGTATGCAACAGAATCCTAATGATAGATATCATTTCTATATGAGTGCACCACCATTCAATCAAAGGTTGCATCTATATGATAACACATTCAATATACATCCATTAAATTAAATATGCACACTCATTCATATGCAATATGAAAGTGATTGAGCCGATCTAGTACCTAATGTGTGTGTAAATGCATCCATGAGAAACCCCTAACAAACACTTACATCCACTTGCATCCACTAAACATAACATGTCTCAAACACATGTTTACAACCAAAGGATTTTCTACCTAAGGGTCGAATGTATAATCGAGAGGATACACTAAACGATAGAACAAGTATAAACAAAGCGGTAGAAAAAGGAGAAGTTAAGAACATACCCTCTAAAAGGAAAGGGTACAACGCACGTGTCTTGTCTTCTGTTTCCCAAGTCGCGTCTCCTTGATCATCTCCCCACTGGACTTTAACCAACTTGACCTCTCTGTTGCGTAATTTCTTAACCTCCGATCCAAGGATGCATGTAGGAACTCCTCTAATCATGGCATCTCGCTCCACTTCCACTTCTATAAGCATACTCGACTCTACTACTTCCGCAGTATCATGTAAACACTTCCGTAAATGTGACACATCAAAAACGTCATGAACATCACTAAGCTTCTCGGGAAACTTCACTCTGTAGGCCATCTGTCCAATTCGCTCTGTGAATGGCCCTACGAACCTTGGTGCCAATTTTCCTACAGACCCAAGACGAACTACATTCCTCAATGGTGATACTTTAATAAAGACCATGTCTCCAACACTGAACTCATGATCGGTCCTTCTCTTATCAGCATATGACTTTTGTTGGTCCTATGTCGTCTTCATGCGTCTTGGAATCAAGTCTATCTTCTCTGAAGTTTCCCTAATCATCTCGGGCCCAAGCAAAATCTTATCCGTCGACTCCCACCAACAAGTCGGTGATCGGCAAGGTCGTCCATATAGAGCTTCAATAGGTGCCATGCCAATACTAGTCTAATAGCTGTTGTTGTAGGCGAACTCTACTAATGGAAGATGTTCCTCCCATGTCCCTCCAAAGTCCAAGATGCATAATCTCAAAAGATCTTCTAGAATCCGATTCACTCTTTCTGTTTGGCCGTCCGTATGAGGGTGATAAGCGGTGCTCAAACACAATTGCGTTCCTATCGCCTCTTGCAAGCTCTTCCAAGATTCACTGGTGAAAATGGGATCTAGGTCGCTTAAGATACTAGAAGGTATGCTGTGTAGATGAACTATCACTCGGAGATAAACGGATGCTAACCATGCCACTGTTCCTTTAATCTTAACGGGAATGAAATGGCCGCTCTTTGTAAGTCTACCCACTACTACACAAATCCCCGTATTACACTTCCTTGACCTCAGCAACCCATCAACGAAATCCATGGAAACACTTTCCCATTTCCACTGTGGAAATTCTAAAGGGTGAAGCAAACCACTAGGCTTCTTTTGCTCAGCCTTGACTTGCTGGCACACAAAGCATCTAGAAACGAACTCAGCCACATCTTTCTTCACTCTAGCCCAAAAGAAAACTCTTCACGTCCTTATACATCTTGTCACGACCGAGATGTATGGTCATCATAGAACGATGTGCTTCTTAAAGGATTGTTCTCCTCAAACTCTCGTCTCGAGATACACAAAGTCTTCCATTCCTACGCAACTAACCTTTGTCATCAATAGTATACCTACTAAGATGGCTCGAAGACTCCCCTCTTATGAGCTTGTCTACTATCTCTATCAGCTGTGGGTCATCTGGCTGTGCCGCACTTATCTATCCTAAAAGCATAGGTCGTACCTCTAACGATGCCAACAAATCGGGTACATATCGATAAAGGGTCTAAATTCAAAGGTAGAGACATACTCTAAACTCTGCCGCTCGACAAACAAATGGCATTTGGAGAACTTAGCTTTCAGTTGATGTGCTCAAAGGGTCTCCAAGACTTCCCTAAGATGTAGGGCATGCTCTTCCTTGCTTCTAGAAAATATCAAGATACCATCCACAAATACCACCACAAACTTGTTTAGAAATTCCTTAAACACCACACTCATCAAATCTACAAAATATGCGGGTGCATTCATCAAACCAAAAGGCATGACAAGCCACTCGACGAAATCATCGGGAGTCCTAAAAGTAGTCTTATCTATACTATCCGCGACTACCCTCAATTGATGAAATCCTGTAGCTAAGTCCAACTGCGAGAAAACCGAAGCACCAACCAACTGATCAAACAAATCATCTATCCTTGGCAGTGGGTGTCTGTTCTTCTTCGTGAGCTTATTCAGCTCTCTATGGTCCACGCACGATCTAAGCAAACCATCAGCCTTTGTAAAAAAACAACAGGAGCACCCTACTTCGAGATACTTCTTCTTCTGAACCCTTTCTCAAGCAACTCTTTTACTTGTTTACTAATCTCCCTCCTTTCTCTTGGAGCCATGTGGCGCACAGGCAATGCAACTGGATTTGTATTGTCCACTAAGCATATACGGAAATCTATCTCGTGTTTTGTAGGTAAGCCCCTAACCTCCTCAAAGACATCTGCATACTCACGGACTACTCGAATAGATTGCTAATCATCAATAGACATGTCAAGAGATTCTAGGTAGCTAAGCATAACAGAACCCTTAGGATCGCATGAGATATCAAGAGTATTACCCAAACTAGTCAACATTCTAACTATACTCTTTTCACAATCGAGAATGGCACCATACCTGGCTAGCCAATCCATTCCTAGAATCGACCATAGCTCGTGAGAGCAAGCACATAAGCATTACATTCGAACTCAACGCCATACACATATATTCTCAATCCCGACATAATATAGACAGATGAGTCGTACCCCCAATAGGATTTAGGACAACAACGGGATCCATAACTAGATTAGCATTTAGGTGCAGTGTTTCAACTAAGGAAGCAGATATAAACGAATGTGAAGCACCAGAATCAAACAAAGATCGAACAGGATGATCAAAAAGGAAAATCAAATTTTCAACAGAAATGTTTCTACCTCTCTCCTATCCTGGTGCCATGAAAGCGTGAACCTACCCTCCAGAAGTAGGTCCTGTCCTATGCCCTTGCCCTTATCCTTGCCTCTTCGAGCAGTTTTTAATCACATGTCCTACCTCACCACGTTGGAAGCAACCCGTCTTCTTCTTCTTCCTACAGTCCTTGCTTAAGTGGCCCGGTGTTCCACAATTAAAACACCTTTTCTTCCCTTGGCCCTTGTGATCCTTACTACCTTTCTTTTGTTGTTGTTGTGCCTTCTTGGGATCCCCTATCTTATCCCATTCCTTATCTACATTAGCACCTTTCTCCTCTTCATGCATCAATGCCATGTCAACAAGTTTCTCGAAAGTAGCTCCCGTAGGAATGTGGGACATAGCCAACCCGTGTAATGGTTCATTCAGACCCTTGGCAAATCTCAAGGCCTTCTTATGTGGTGTATTAACCAATTCCATACCAAATCTTGCTAACTGGTTAAACTTGTTATCATATTCCTTCATAGACAAACTTCCATGTTTCAAAGCCAAGAACCTCTCCATGTGTAAACTCTCCTCTACTTGTGAAAGAAATTTCAGCTTGAACCTTCATCTAAAGTCCATCCACATCTCCATTGCACGTCCTCCCTTAGTTACTTCTCACCAAAATGAGGCTTCGTCCTTCATCAACCAAGTAGCTAGCTGAACCTTCCTTCCATCGTCTATCTCAAAGATACCAAACAAGTCCTCCACTTCCTTAAGCCAATTCCGAGCCCCCATAAACATCTCAGTCCCATAAAATGGCTTTCCGCCCATCGCACGAAAGTCTTTGCATATCTTAGAAAAAGAGTCTACACGGGGAGGAGGAGGAGCGGCTGCAGCTGAGGTAGGAGGAACGTCAGCTGGGCCTGCGGCAGTAGCCCTAACCTCCAAATACCTTCTGAACCAGCCTGGTATCTGTACGCCCTCGGATATAACGAGTTCCCCAGTCATGCTGAAAGGAAAAAGGAAGAGATTCAAAATAGAGAATTGAAAGATAGATATATGGCTTTTGGGGATTGTTTTTTTTTATAATAAACTTTTCTCTTGAAAATACCCTCTTTAAAACATGTTTATGAAAATACTTCTTTCTAAAAATGCTTTGGAAAACGGTTTTCAAAATCTTTTATCTATTCTGGTAACCTTCTGCTCTGATACCACGTGTAGCACCCCATGTCCATTAATGTCACTCACTAAGGGAATGCATTTACTTTCATGTAGTATTATAAGAGTATAGAACAGAATATCACAAGAAAGATATATAAAATGGTACTTAAGAAAATTCAAAATTTATTCATTGCAGCAGAAAAAGTAAAACGTGTCTGGTTACAACATCAAAACCACATACTAAAGCCAAGTACACAAATATCTCCTTTAGGTGGCAAGTGCTAACGATATCATCCAGAGATTCGGGAGAGATCACATTATTGGGGGTATTAATTCACTGTAATATGCTGACAATTCTATTATCTTTAGCAACCCAGATTGCAAGTACATTGCCTCTTTAAAATTTTTGCTTTATGCTTTTGAAGGTTTATCTGGCTTAAAAATTAATTTTCATAAGAGTAGTGCTTACACTCTGGGTTGTAGTGTTGATGTGAACAGGAAATGTGCTGAAATGCTTAATTGTAAGGCGGATTCTTTCCCTCTTAATTATCTCGGGGCTTGCATCCGTCCAAAAAGATTGTTGAAGAGTGATTGGCAGTATGTTATTGACAAAGTTGATAGGCGTTTGGAGATATTGAAGGGGAATTGTTTATCAAAAGCTGGAAGGCTGGTATTGGTGAATTCTATTCTATCTGTTTTCCTTTTGTAATGGCTTTCTTTCTATTCATGTCCTGGATGGGTGATTCAGAAGATTGATGTTGTTGTTCGGAATTTTTTTCGGAATGGTACGAAGGATACGCGTAAAGTTAGTTGTCTAGTGTCGTGGGATCAGGTATGCAAGTCCAAAGATCAGGGAGGTTTTGGAGTTATAAATTTGGAAGACATGAACTCTTCTTTGCTTTGTAAATGGATGTGGACTATGCTTAGTGATAAGAAAGTTCTCTGGAAGGAGTGGATCTTAAACACTTGCTACAGCGGAAGATTTGATTGGAACGCGAATGTTTCTCATTGCTCGGTATTCTGGCTTGGTGTTATTGCTAACTTTCACTGGATGAAGATTGGTGCTGGTGTTGTAGTAAAAAATGGTCGCAATGCTTCTTTCTAGTCTGACTGCTGGCTGCTCCCCATCCCTTTGCGTGTTGAATTTGATGATCTTTTTGATATTCCATGCAACAAAAGAGCTTCAGTCAGTGAAATGTATAATGCGAATTCTGCCAATTTTAAATGGAACCTGACTTTTTGTCGTCTCTTGGCTGGTAATGTTTTGATTCAGCTATGTGGCCTAGTTCGTTTGTTAGAGGATGTACAACTTCATGATGAAGAGGATGATGAATTTGTATGGAAGATTGGTGGAAATAACTTTCGGGTGAGAGAACTTTATAAAATGATGAACTTTGCAGGAAGGAAATACAATGGATTCATACGAATGTGGAGTTTTAAGACAGTCCCACTAAGGTCAAGATTCATATGTGGATGATCATGTATAACAAGCTTATTAAGGTGAGCAGATTACGTCAAAAAGGAGTTCAAGTCGCTGGGGGCTGTGTTTTTTGCGCTGAAGACGTTGATAATTACCTGCATTTATTCGTTGATTATGATTTCGCCTTCTATGTGTGGACGAAGTGTTTAGTCTGCCTTAATATTTGCTTAGATTGGTCTAGTTTCATCACCGATCAATTTCTTTTTTTGGCACAACAATATTACTTCACTACCTGATACACACATGCGACATATGTTTGTTGTCTTGAACTTTGCTTATGTTTGGATCCTTTGGCATGAACGAAACTCACGAAAGTTTAAATGTAAAATTAAACAGCCCAACTCAGTTATTTTTTGCATTCTTAAATTTGTTTCTCAATAGTCAGGCAACGATGAGATCAAATTTGTGGACACAATTGGCGCTAGAGTCATGGATAGAGCTCGTGTGCAGCCGAGCTTGATGCAGCCTTTGCTTCAGACAGTTGGGTTTATTAGCTACTTTGTAGTTGTTTTATGTATATTATGGGCACTATGTTATCATGCCTGCGTGCATGTATTTCTTTTTAGGTTGTACATATTCTTGTATATATTAGTAGCTAGTAGCACATCTTTTGTATGCTGAACTAAACACGCTGTACTTGGTTTATGTTTAATGAATGAAGGCGTGAATCTAGCGATTCACTACCTTTTTGCATCAAAAAAAGTACACAAATATCTTTCGTGTACAAAATTGTTATCAGAATACATAAAAGTACAACCATAATCCCACTCCAAATAGCCATAATGGAAAAGAGATAAAGCTGAGCATTACTTTCAACACTTCAAAGCTCTTCAAGAAGGAAGAAATCCAATTCAAGCTCCACTAGTCCCACCCTGAGGACCTTGGGGGGGGGGGAGGAAAGAAAAGAGGCGAAACAAAAGGAGTCAGACATAAAGTCTGGCGACTCCAATGACTTTAAAAATATAATCATTAAAGTAATAGGATAAAAACATAAACCGGATATAAGAGATGACTGCAACATAAGCAAACATGACAAGGTAAACAAGATGAACAAGATATAACGTTGATTGCGCTTCTAATCACTATAAGATAATTCCTACACAGCACCAATTCTAGTTCTATACTGAAGGTTGATCCCTCTTACTTAACATAATAATAATAATAATAATAATAATAATAATAATAATAATAATAATAATGGTAGTTTTGTGTATTCCTAGCTGCTGTCATAGGTGCCGCCTGCTCCTATCTCCACTAGTTGTACCTACTACCCTCCTCATTCGATCGACTCCCTAACTCGTAAATACCTGTGCTGGTCCCACAGTAAGGTGTATCACTTCCTAAAGTGGCAACCCGATACTACTAAAATGCACGCCTTATACCTACACGATGCAACAGTGTCTTACCTACCAGCCCGAACCCACACACGCACATGACTCCGTTGGACTTTCACTGCCATCGCTAACTCTTTATTGACCTCTTACAATCAACCCCAGTAAGCGTGTCCGTGTCCACAACCTAGTTCGAGCTCATTTAGATATTAAATGGGTTACTGGTTGAAAAGGGTCTACCCACTTGATACAAGCTTCCTTCCTATGCTTGGTCCCCACTAGGAATTCCCACTAAGCCCCTCTTTATCCCTATATCTAATCACATGTCTCATCTTGGTTAAGTGTTTTAATTATGTTTCACATGCTCCCCATGTTACCCACTTAACCCTTTTATCGTTCCCATGTCTTACCGCATGTCTTATCTTGGTTAAGTGTTCATTAATTCATTATAATAATAATCTTGCAAGACCTCCCACATTAGATTGTCGTTTTGCGGTTGCTGGATATGCCGAGCAGTTCCAGGTAGTCTTATACTGCAATCCGAATCTAACCTCATGTCTTTGCATTATTATGTATTTAATTTCTGCCTTTCACCTCTCATATTAGACTACTGTTGCGGTTGTTGGATATACCAGGAAGTTTCGGGTAGACTTCTACAACAAACTAGTCTAACCTCGTGTCTTAGGCGTTCATTATCTCTTCTTTTATTTAGACCCAATTTCAAGTTCTGAATTATAACATATATTCCAATTGCCCACAATTTCCAATTCAAGTTACGCTTATAATTCCAATCCAAGTCATGCCTATAATTCCATGCATATAAATTATACCATTTTATCCCCTAAATCAATTACATGATTACAAATCAACTTATGCCCAATTACATATTATTCAATATTTTCCCAACTTTTCCCAATCGTTCCAACTTGATTCGTACGCAAATCTCAATGCAATATGTTAGGCTCAAAGTTATCCTATCTGATAAATAAAAAGGAAAAGAAGAAGGAAAGAGAATTATGACATAAAAATAGGCATAAAATAGGCATATGAAACATGAACTGGCATAGAACAATAAAATAGATCTAATAGGCATATGTTAATTGTAATTTGGGTATGAATCTGAAAGATAAGAAATCTAAAAAACTTAATATGATTTGTCTTACTTACAGGCATGATCATTAAATCCAATTTACAATCCTATCACAAGTACTTTTTAATCATATGTGAAAGTAACATAGACTCACAGCGACAGGCTTTAGAAAAGACAACAGATCTGAGTTCTGAATTATGAATTTGATTAACTAAACCGTTGTTGTAGAATTTGATTCTTGTCTTCCAATTTGAATACTCATATTCTAATTTGCTTTGGTGGAGAAGAATGGCTTGGTTAATTTAGATTAGAGCAACATGGATGCGCCATGGATGAATAACAATGAGATTAGGTTTAGGGGTATTTTATAGATGCTCTAGGTGAATTAGGATCCTTAGATTAGATTAGGATCCATCTGAACCATCCAAACAAGAAAAACACGTCATTCAACCAATCCCAGAAGGACACATCAGCCCTAGAACACCAAAATTCGTCAGGCCGGATCTGGGCCGATGGGGTCGACACCCCTATAGGGGGGTTCACTCCCCTGTCGACACCCCTGTAGGGGGGTCGACACCCAAGTCGACTCCCCTAGTGGGGTCGATACCCTAGAGCGGAGACTTGCCGCTCACCCAGATTTGGTTGATTTTGATTTTTGAATTCATTTTTGATTTGTTATTTAATTATTATTAAATTCTACTAATTCTTAAATTCTTCTAAGCTTCATAACTTCTTCATACTTTATTCGTTTTACGCAAACTCAGACTCTATCCCAAGCAGAATTCCGAGACGAACGTAATGGCATAGCCCGTTTCCCTTAATTCTTCTTATAAAAATTAAGTACTCTTTAATTATCCCTTATGTCATGTTTTTAAAATTATGGGGTTTTACATGTAAATAAAATTAACGTCAACCAATAGCAAACAATTAACATCCATGGCATCCAAATCAATCAACTGATAATATCAGTGATAGATTTTAGTTATATAAATTTAACCACATCACTGAATTCGAGAAGGTGTGAGAATTAACTCACCTTGTTTTTGATTGACGATTCTACATCGTTTTTATCCGATTTTGAACGAACATTTCAAATTGTACAAAATTCTCGTTAGCTCCAGATTGCTTTCAACTGCTCCAATGCGTAGCCTTTGCCAAAGCGATTCTAATACAATTGGTTACACTCTGATCTGATAACATATAAAACATTTATTACCATTATAAATTAATTAATTTAATCCATTATTAATAATATAAATTTACAACTTAATTAAGCTTGATTTATTAATTATAATTAAATTAAATAAAATTACTTGTTTAATGTATACCCCTGCCACGTCAATCCATGCTCACTATTCTTCTCACTACTGCATGGTTCGTTTAATCCTTCATTATCTTCCCGTTAATCATGTGCTACTACAGTTTCTATCCAAAGCTAGCTCTCCGGTTCGAAATGAAATATCCGTTATACACTATAGTAGGATACACCGTTTTCATTTTGACTTCAACCCAGGTTCATCAATCGGCTTGCCGCCATCAGATGACTATCGCCACATCACTATGCTTAGGTCATCTTACTCCATCAACATCTCCATCTTCAAATGCCTCCACCTGGACAGTATATCGACCTACCACCAAACCCAGTGACTTCACCGGAGATGCGCCACTCTTTTAATTTTGGTAATTAGAGGTTTAACCGCTTCTTGCCTTTCACTGCCATGTTCATTGCCATATCCCACACTTGCATTTGCATTCCACCTTTAAGATTCAGTGCCTTAAAAACCCGTGGTGACAGTTCTGTCGAAACTAAGCCTCTGGTATCAATCCCCTTCAGCACTCCGTTATCCACTTCAACTGCTCTCTATTTTGAGCCCAACACCTTTAATTTCGGTTATTGTTCCCATAATATAACGCTTTAGTATTATAGAATACGCTGCTCACGTTCAACATCTCTTCTTCTTTTGCATGCATGCGACAATCCCGGTTTACACCAATCCCACTCCTTCTTGCTAAAACAACCCCATAATACGTTGCCTGACCACCATTGTTTTTGCCATCTGAGCCCTTCACAGTTGAACCAAACCCACAAATTTCCGGCTCCTTCCATCTGACATCCACCGCCGGCATCACTCACCGCACCTCTAGTAAACTCCACCCTTCTTCCTTCGCAGCTCCTTCCTATTGGGCTGAAGCCATGCTGATGTCTCCAACGACCGACATTGTAACACCCTGTATTTTTAATATAATTAAACATAAAATAAAATATGTAAAAATATGCTTATGATAGGTAAATAATGGTGATGCATAAGGAGAATTAATTAATACATGGAAGAGAAGAAAAATTAGTTCGATAACGGCGTATGTAACGGAAAAGATAGAAAAATAAGGATAACTAATTCAAGAATCAGGAATTAGGTAAAATGGACATCACCCTTGCGTTCCCCTCGAAAAAATACGTGAAATAGAGTCCGAGTTTTCGAAAATCGGAGTCCGTATGACCAAGATATGGCCAAAACAAGATTTCGGCATACTTTCTGGCAGACTACCCGTGTTGACTGTAGTGTCGACACCCAAGTCGACCTGCCCCCCCTTGTGTTGACTGTAGTGTCGACTCCCCCCTATACAGGTCGACCTGGTCGGCCTGGGGTGGTCCCGAACCCATTTTAGGCCCGGGATGAGTTTTGATGGTCCGGATGGGTTTTAGGGTTAATCCAGTGGCTGAAATGAAGTGCTACACCTATAAAAGAACACCTAGACCTAGCCTAACTCACACAAATTCATATGACACCTAAAGGCTACTGGAATCTCTCTTGAGCCATGGCCGCCGTCTCCAAATTAAAGTTTAAGCGTTCAAACCCAAATCAAATCAAAGATCAATGCTTCTACAACAAATTCAAGAGGATAGATCAATGACACTGCAACTTTTTACGACAAATTCACTCCCTAATTCATTAGCCGTTCTCTGTAAATTCTAGTTATTTTCAGGTTTAAAAATTTAATTATAATATGGCCATGAAATAAAGTGAATTTGGATTTAAGTATGTTTATCGATCTATTCCTGTTGATTCTTGAACCTTGAGTTTTGATACTTGTTCATGTCTAGTTCATGATCTATTCAGCCTGTTGTAAATTAGTTTTCTTGATTTATGTTGATATTATTATCAAGATCTATTCTTCATGCCTGAGATGAGGTTTTTCCCTCAAATCTTATCTTGATGAAAATTCTACCTTTCGCTATTTATTTTCTTTTGATGAACCTAGATCAATTTCGGATCTAGGCCTAAACTGCGATTTGCGTACGATTGAATACGGGGAAAAATATGGGAATATTGCCTATTTGGTTATATTTGTTGGGTGGAATTGATGGCATAACATGACATTGGAAATTTGGGTATTGTCAATATGATTGAAATTGCAAGTTTGGGGTATTGGCATAAATAATTTGGCATGAAGTCGCATTCATGAATTGGCATGTAAATTAAATCATGAGTTCGGGCCTATGTAAATTAAATAAAAAGATTATAGTTTGGGATAACTACATCATGAATCATGAATTGGGTTTATTTGGGATTGATATATGTAAATTGGATATGAATCTTGACATATGTAAAATGGCATGAAACTTGGTAATTATGTAAATCGGCATAAGTTGAACATATGTAAATTGGCTAGGATTAGGCATATATAAATTAGTTTAGGTAATTTGACATGGATCATGATATATGTGAAAAGCTAGAACTTGTTATAGGCAAATTGGTGTAAACATGGTATACATATAATTTTGGGTATATGTGTAAATTTGGCGGGTAAATCAAGTTTTGGGCATAAACTAGAATATTAAATCTAGCTTGGACATGAACTGTGAATTTGGATATTTAATCCAGATTTGGTATAAAATGTAAATAGAAATGATAAGTCTAGATTAGGCTTAGCTATTGATTTGGAAACGCCATTATATATGACATAGTAATTTTGGGCATGGCTAATGTGGCAAGTTTGGGAAGGTGGGGTACAACATATTTTGATTGATAATTTGAAATTAAATGTAATTGTCATGTTTAGCATTATCATGGTTAGTGACATTTAATTTGATATAATTTACATACCAAAACTTATAAACATGATTTAAAGGGGAAAGTGGGCCATAATAAATGTTGATAAATGGACATAATTAATATAAATAATAAATGTTCATATATGGACATAACTAATATAAATTATGGACATAAAGATAATTGGAATATTTTGACATATTTGACTAGGGATAATTAATCCAAATATGGGGTGAAAATATTGTATATATTAATGACATTTTCTCCTAATAACACATACACCAGAATGTCCTAGGGTGACAGAGAGGATAGTGTCTAGGCTTGGGTTTGGAAAATACAAGTTTCCTGCCCTCCCTGGCTATCCCTAACTGATCCGACGGACGGGATGGTTATCTTAAAAATATAATTTGAAATTTAAATGCGTGACAACTATATGGACACGAGGTTAGGCCCGTTTGTGGTGTAAGACTGCCCGGACCCGCCCGGCAAATCCAGCAACCACAAAAGGGTGGCCTAATGTGAGAGGTCCTACAGGGGTGCGGTAGTAATAAATAAGTAACACTTAACCAAAGAAAAACATGTGGTGGGACATGGGGGTTAAGTGGGTGACATGTGGGAATACGAATAGTAATACTTAACCAACATAACATGGTAATTAGACCAGTGGGTAGGGTTAAGTAAACTAAGAACGTTTAACCAAGATAACGTGTTAATCAAACAAGTAGGTGGGGTTAAGTAAATAGAGAACACTTAACCAATATAACATGTTAATTAGATAAGTGGGTTGAGTTAAGTAAAGTGAGAAAACTAAACTATTACAATGGGCTAAATAGACAAGTGGTTGCGTTTAAGTAATAAGACTTAACCAACACAACAGGACAAGGGGATGGGTTAAGTTAACTTGAATAAGTTGATAACACTTAACCATTATAATATGACTAGTGGATGGGGTTAAGTTAACATGCACTTAACCAATCTGATGTGAGGCGCGGTAGGGTTAAGTAACACATGGGGTTAAGTTAACAAGAAAATTCTTAACCAATGTAACCAGATAGACGAACGGGGTTAAGTTAATAAACCACACTTATCCAATCAGACATATTAAGCGAGAAAGGTTAAGTTAACTAAGGTAAACACTTAACCATGGTAACATAACGAGTAGAAGGGTTAAGAACATATCGAGTTGGTGGGTAATATTAGTAAATATAGGCCCACATACACTTAACCATTAAATACACAGGCTTGAATCAGTAGCGGGGTTAAGTACACATCGGGGTTGGTGGGTAATATCAGAGAATATAGGCCCACAGACTTAACCATTAGAAAAACCTAGTAACGAGGACCCATTTCAGCAGTAACCCACATTAGGTATCAACGGAACCCTGAGCTAGGCAGGGTGGGGCATGATTACTGGGCTGATTATAAGAGATCAAATTAGCGGCGGTTGGTGCAGCAGTGCAGGTTCTAACGGAGTGCGGGCGTGCACACACTTCGGCGCAGAAAATTTAGCCACTGGGCATCAGTAGGTATAAAGCTGTGCATCTAGATTGTGTCACGGTTGCCACCATGGGACTTGATACACCGCATGGTGGGACCAGCATAGGTATCTACAAGAAGGGGGCTGCGTGACACAAACGAGAACTAGGTCAAGTAGGGAGCCGATCGATAAGGTAGTAAGGGTGCATCGAATATATACATGGCCATTGGGGTGATTGAGGTGGAATCCTCAAAATCGATGTACACCTGAAAGCTACCATAATTGCGGGGATTGGGGTCACGTTGTAATTATTATATAACATGGGCTACTAGCTGGGACACTAGTAGGGGGTACGGATCCTTGTTACATAGGACACTAGTTGGGACACTAGTAGGAATACAGATCATTCAATGTAAGACACTTATGAGGATGCTAGTTAGGTGGTGTAGAGAAAATAAATATCGTTTTAATGGTAAAGCTTAGAAACCTTGCGATGTTATTCTTGATAGAAACCATGCGGTGGGATACTTGATAGGAATTATGGGATGTTATACTTGTTTCTTCGTGCCCGAAGTTTATCTTGTTACCTTAGTTTATCTTGTTATCATAGTTTATCCTGATATCTTAGTTTATCTTGCCTACCTTATTATCATGCTTATGTTTACTTTCAGTTTATTCATGCCATGTTATCTTTACCTATTTTTATGCTGAAAGTTACTAGGACTTACTCAGTCTTTATGACTGACCCGTTTTGTTTCGCCTCTTTTTCTTCCGTTCCCCCCCCCCAGGTTCACAGGGTGGGAATACAGCTTAGTTCGTATCTTACCAAGCTCCAAGGCTCTTTCATGTATGGCTTGGATTTCTCTTGGCTATGGCTTGCTTTGCTTTATTGGGGAATACTGCAATTTGTTTTTATGCTTCTTTGTTTTTGAGCAAGACAGATATTTTAACTATGAAATTAGGTATTGGAAGTTGATGGGCTTTTCTTGTAAAAATTTATATTTAATAAATGATTTGAAGTACTTCCACTTTATTTTCCACTGTTTTATATATGTCTGTCTTGTAATATTTCTGTTCCAGTACCCATAATACTCCATTGAAGTTAAGGCATTCCCTTTGTGAGTGACCTTAACAGATGTGGGGTGTTACAGACACGTCCCTATCATCTGACCGTCGACCTCCATTCCCCTATGACGGCTCCACCCCCGCGAAAAATACAACATTGCACTACTGCTTCTCCTCTATTCACCAACGCCAGCTTCGCCGTTGGCGAGTTACAGGCCGCCCCTGACCCACACTGATGAAGCTCTTGGATTTGGAATCACGTGAGTTTAATTTTGTATTTGTCATATAAAATTTTGAGAAGGATTGATAAAAATAAATTGTCGTTAATTAGTTCCACTGTGTTTTGTTTCAGAAACCATTTTGAAGTTGTATTTCTTTGTGCGGGAGAAGGAGAGAACATTAGTTTATATAGAAGGAAAGAAGTGTTTTCATTTCAGCATAGGTTCAGAATTGGGTATGGCCTAAACTTGAATAGGGGCTACAGGTTATATTTTTTTTATGTTTAGATATAGCTGAAATCGTAAGACTGATGTGGAATCAGCTACATGTTTGAAAAATTTGGACATATCATGTGCCTAGATTTTGAATGACAAGCCTAATACTCTTGACCATAATGCTGAAGTAACGTGAGATGATGTTTTCTTCAAAGCAGCTGTGGAAAATAGGTAGCTGAAGTGAAACATTGCGTGCCCAATTCAATTTTAATTGAAGGGTTATGGTGCGCATATATCATTTAGCGCAGGCTAAGCTAGAGTATGGGTAGGAGCGTGCTTTGTTTGTTTTGTATGACTATACAAATGGACAGTTTCCATTTAGCTTTATTGTGACTTGTCTTTTGTGCTTCAAATGAAAAGGAGAGCCTTTTCAACATGGGATTGTGTACACTACACACAGTGTAGGGTTATTGTTTCATTTCAAACTGTAGCGGTATGCGAAAGAGGAGAAAACACGGCTGGCGTATCCGATTATTAATGGGATCAGATGTTGGGTTAGATATTTTTAGGCTATATCAGTTTTTTTTCTTTCAATAGGGTTGGAAAGTTTCAATCGTGCTTATTTAGGGTAGTCCTTATATTTAATTTGCACACTGTAAATCAGTCCACCGCTATTTATAACATTGTTAAATACGTGTACCGTCAACCACCAACTTCAATCTCAACGAAAATAACTACACCGCATTGATGTTTTTAGCTCAACCATTATATTGATTGTGTTAGAATTGGCTTCAAGATTTAATTCGGCCGAAGGGACAATGTATAAAATTATAATCAATGTTTTATAATAATTATAATTAAATTATTTCAAACTATAAATTTATATGCGTGTACACCGCGCACAGTCATTAAATAACTTCAAATAAATATTTAAATTAATAAATAATTTAAATATCTGAATACAGTAAATACGGGATGCTACATTCCTTCCCCCTTAAAAGAATTTCATCCCCGAAATTACTAAGGTGGAAATAATGCTATGACCCATTATTTTTACAAAAACATTTTGTTAAAACTTAGTTTTATTTTTAAAACTAATCTGATTGGTTTTAAAACCAATTAATTTCTGATAACAAATTTTTCAAAGACTTCAAAAATTTCTAACACTTTAAATTTTGGATAATTTTTGGCAGAGTCTCCCTTGTACGAAAGACTTCTGTAATATTGCAAGTTCAGCAAATATATATACATCGACACATACGGTCGGAAAAATTCAATACTCAATCTCAAAACCCCAAATAAAAACCCAAATACTATATTTTACATAGGCGTACCTTTTTGCCAGCATTATTTCCCGATAAGCAATAGATTATTCTTGAGTCTGCTCAATTTTGTTTTTTTATGCAGCTCTAGTCAAACTGGATTTAATCAGCTTCAGAACTCAACCAATATAGGCTAAATTGATCTTGCACCTGTGCTTAACTCAAATGAGCTTTATTAGTTTCACCACCATCAAGTTAAATTCAACCAAGTCATCTATTCCGACAATATCACATACCATTCAATTCATATGAATTATTCCCTAATAATCCTTTTTCTAAATTGGTTCCTTTCTGTATCCTACTTAGACTATTTTTGAATTCATTCCAAAAATTACAACTTGTTTATTCCAAATGGGTTTCAAGCTCAAACTTATATCCATGTAATTAGTTTCACAATAATGCCAGTGAGGTCACTTTCCATATCGTCCATTCTAAATAGTTTCCCATACAACTGTATCATTTATATATAATCCAATTCCCATGAATGTCGTTTATAATCACATTTTAACAATCTATTTATTCCATTAAATATCCATACATATTCATAAGATTTGGTCGGTTCTCAATCAAGTTTTCAAATTTGTATCCATGCAACCAATCATCCAGCCCAAAAAATTTCCAAACTTGTTCACCGCATATGAATTTTCTTCATAACCATGTCTTTTCAATTCCTTTCGATACATCAATCAACTCCTTATATCTTATTCAAATTCATTTTCCTGAATTAATCAAATTCTATTCCAATTTATTAACTTAGATTCATTTAAATGGATTCAATTCATTTATTTAAAATTTTCTTTAAAACTAAGTTTATCCTATAATCATGCAAACAATTTCAACATACAATCCACCTGATTTTTCAAACACTCCAATTAGATTATTTGCATGTATTTCGATTTTCCAAACCCAAGTCAAATTTTTCATTGAATTATGTCAAATTCCTTTACTTACCCGATTCATTTAACTCAACATGAGTTAAATTAATTATTATACTTTAATTCATACATTTCATATTGGGAATTCCTATTTCACTCAGATTATATTTGAATTCATCCTAACATGTCCAAATCATTCTGTAACAACCCAAAAAATTGAATTCAATTTAAAATTTTTATTTTGGCAATTTTAATGAATTTTGAATATTTAAAATGATTTATTTTAAATAATGATAACTAGAAATTTATTTTGAATAGAATTAGAACGTATAAATTTATTTAAATCGAAGTTAGAACGAATAAAATTAATATAATTACAAATAGAGTTTAAAATGGCGTGGTAATTTGAAAATTCGATTTCAAATTTCAATTGAATGTACATGATTCAAAATAAATTGGATTTTAGTTGAACAAGAAATATTTGAATCTGTTTAAAAATACCTTTCTAATGAATATGAAAAATCCAAATTTCATAGCGGGAATTGAAAGTTATGTCCAGTTTAAAATTTGAAATAGTCGCTATGGAATTTAATATAATATAATATATAGCCATTTTGCAAACGACCTCCGTTTTCGATGAAACCACTTTTGTTGGATCCGGAATGTCAAATTATTGCTAGGTTTCAAATTTCATAATTTTTGTAATTAATATGTGAGCGCAGTAAATTTAAATGTGTTTTGACAATTTAAATTTGAATTGGATTGACCAAAAAATGGCCATTTTTAAAAAAGTCTCCAAATTCAATGAAATTAGTTTTGTTAGGATTGTATTGTCAGTAACATAGCTAGGTTTATTTTTCTGGAACTTTTGGAGTCAGTATGTGGCCCCGGTAAATTAAAATGTATGTTTAAATTAAATATACATTGATTTATATTTTAACTTAAATAAAAACTGATTAAAACATTAAAATTGGATTACGAAACATATCCCATTATGTCCGGAATGGGGGTACTTAGCTAGGAGAGACAGTCATTGGGTTTGAATTGGAGTTCGGACGCAAAATTCACTTTTTAGGAAATAAATAGAATTAAATATAATAAAATGTTATATATACCCCCTATTATATCTGAACCCTAATTCCACTTCTTCATTCAGAACGCGCCGCCTCCAGTTCAAATTAACGGCTAGGAAAAAACGTGATTAAATACGAAAATTTTCCAATCCCATTCAAAATTAAAACCCCACTTCAAAATGGAAATTGAAGACATAAAAGAGAGATTCAAATTGATTCAAGTATTATCAAATTTTAAAGCATGGATCGGTGGAATTATTCACTCAAAGCTGAGGCATTTGGTTCGATTTCAGGGTCGCCTGGAAGCTTCAAACGACATGAGATGGACGGGAATGTGAAGTAACGGAGCGCCGTCGACATGGAAGGCTCCGATCGTGCTCCGACGGCCTGATGGTTGATCGATAAGGAAGCCTAGAAGACGACGAATATGGGTTTTTGGGTAGCTCTACTTTGTAATAGAAAGGAGATGATTAGCAAAGTTTTTAGGAGTTAATTCATTATTTAATTATTTAAATTGTAATGAAATGCAAATATTAACATATCTTCTTGATACAAGGTCTAAACTGAACAATTTCAGTTGTGTTGAATTCGCAGTGGCAAACACTACATTGTAGGACTGACTAGGACCAAAACCAAGTAAATAAAATTTTGAGGAGAATTCAGATTCAAACAAAATAAAATCTTCAGATAAAAGAATGGAGGAGTGGAACCCAAAAGTGAGAACTTCTCACTAAAATTTCTTGTACAGTTATTTATTTATTTTATAATTGCTTATATGAACTACTCCCCATCGTCCACAGACCATGGACAACTTGTTTGATTGTATCTGTAATGTCTTGTATTTTTCGATCGAATAATTTATTTGTTTAATTATTTATTAAAATGACCAGAATTAAATAATATTGAATATTTATTAATATAAATAATAGAGTAATATATTTAATTTCTGAAATAGTCGGAAATAGTAGAATTCACAATATTGTGTGAATTGGATCATTTATGATATTTAATTCAGTTGAGAATTGAAATAAAATAACGAATATTTTATTTGATTGATATTTGAACGTATAATTATATTATAATTATAATCGAGCTCGAAATGGCGTGGCAGTTCGTAATTTGGCGATTCGAACTTTAAATGAATATACAAAACCCGTTTTAACTCGGATTTCTGTCAAACAAGAAACGTTCGGAGCTGGTGAAGTATATTTTTCTAATGGGAGAGAAAAATCAAGATTTCGTCGTGTAGATTGAGAGTTATGTCCAAATCAAATTTTCAAAAAGTCGCTATGGAATTCCTTTATAATTTATAACGATTTATTTATATTATAAATGGATTTTTAATATAAATTGAATACTTATTTGATCTGGATTTGAAATATTGAGTTATAAATCCGGATATATTTATTTCGGAGTTATATGATATAATATGTGAGTATATATGATAATATTTATTTATAAATATTTAATTTAATTATTTTTAAATATATTAATATTTAAATGGTGGCTATGTAGGGCTTTAAAAATAGCCAATTTTCAAACGACCTCCTTTTTCGATGAAACTAATTTTGCTGGATTCGGAATATTAAATTATTGCTAGATTTCAATTTCTGTGATTTTTAGAGTCAAACTGTAGCCGTACGGATTTTTAATGTGAAAAATAGTCGATAATTTGACTTTGAAAATACACTGTGTGAGCAAACGGACTCGGAATTCGATGAAACAAGTTTCGTTGGGTCCATAATGTTGAACTATAGTTGTATGTCCATTTTCGTTGAATTTGGGTATCATATGTGATCATACACATTTTTAATGATAAATACAAATAGTAATTGATTAAAAATTAATATAATATTCAGATAAAAAATAGATAAACTGTCTATATATACCCTAAACTATTTCCAAACCTAAACCTTTTATTCTCTGGTCAATGTTTTGTGCGTCATTGTTCTTCATTTCATAGAGAGAAAAATAGCGAGATAATAAATTCAAATCAAATAGGAATAAAATCCTAAAAATGTCCAAATATGTATAAGTGGATTCACTGAGTGCACCTCTCCACCCCAGTATAATTTTCGAATCACTTGAACAAATTCTGGTTCGATGTTATGAACAGCGTAAAGCCTAGGTTTCCACAAATCATGATACTGGAGCAGCGATTAGTAAATTGGCTGTTTTATTTGAGTTTGTGGAGGAGAAACAAGGTTGTTCTGGATTTTTGGTGAAGATCGAACTCAAAAGATGACGCTGAAGTAACAGGAAGCTACTAGTTGCTGTTTAAATGCGATTCCAATGGGAAGTTCGAGTGTAATAAGAACAGTATGGAACGATGGAGAATGAGGAGGAGATCATGGAGGTGTAGTCGGATGGTTGAACGGTGGAGAGGCGAGAGAGAGAATGGAGTTAGAAGATTCGGAAATGGCAAGAAATGAAGGAGCTGGAAGGAGCACACCATAATTGGAAGAAGGAAAGTCCACGGTTCGCTGAGGAAATCGAGAATTGGATGGGAGATCCGAGTTTGAGTTTTGGGTAATGAAGTTGTAGAGTTTTCATTGGGAAATTTAGTGGTGTAATTTGTTTGGTTGTTAATGGAACGAAGAGACAAATGGTGCGGCAAAGTATATCATCCATGGAGTTTACTGTGAGGAGTCGGATGCGTGAGTTGGCAAGGAAGAGAAATTTGCAGCAGTATGGAGTTCTATAATAGGAGCGAGGAAGATGATGTATTTCGAAGGGAGTAGGGTATATAGAGTTTAGCTAGTGGTTGCGGTAATTAAACGCGGTGTGTGAAGGAAAGTTTCAGGCATTGTTTTGCTCATGGAAGAAGCACTATTTAGTGCGGGTGCAAAAGTCTTGGGCCGATAGTGTTGAGGGTGAGCCCAAATTGAATTAGAATTGAAATTAAATAATATAAATATTTATTTAAACTTGTTACTATCATATCTTATACATACTTTAACTGAATTCAGCGAAACAAGATTCTTTGGGATTTGTATGGATGAGGGCTACAACATGGAACTAACTGGGAGTGAATCAGAGCTCGTTACAACTTATAGCAGAATAAATTGTCCATCTTAATCAACCGATAGTTATCGTTATTTAACGGTAACCGTCCAATGTGAGAAAATCTCACTAACTCTATAAAGTTTATATTTTTATAAATATAATCTACTATTGATAAATGATGAATGATTGTCTTGTGTTGATTGTTTAGTTGAATTGTTGATGTATTGGTTGAAATTATAGATAACATTATATATGTATAAGTCGTTAATCAAATATTGATTCTATTTATCAGAATATTTCATATTGAAATGAAATCGATGTTATTTACATTTTTTAACATCTGTGGATGCAGGGAAATAGGTTGAAGGGATCCAACTGGATTCCTCAATATTTATAATACCGTTTGTTTTCATATATTGTGATATATGATGTGATATATAATCTATGACTGATTATGATGATACTTGTAACGACCCGTATTTTCTGCCTATTTATTTGGATTATTTAAATTATATAAATTATTTAAAATATTGGTTTGAATTTAAATAATCTAATTTAATGATATATTTGGAATATATTATTTAAGTAAATAATAAAATAATATTTTATTTCCAGGATATGGGGAATATGTTGAATTTGCTGTATAACATGTATCGACTAAATATAAAGGGTCAGTATTGTCTGTATTGAGAATGTATCAACAATATCGTTTATTTAACGACCATTGAGCGTATAATTTATAATTTAATTAAATAACGAGCTGCAGCGGCGCAGTAGTTCGTAAATTTGAGTTTTGAACTTCAATTGGCCATACATGATTCAAAATGAGTCGGATTTTCTCGAAACAAGAAATGTTGGAATCTGTTTGACGATATCTTTCTAATGGCAGAGAAAAATCCAGTTTTCATCGTGTAGATTTTGTTTTATGTCCAAATCAAATTTCGAAAAAGTCGCTGTGGAATTCCTTTATAAATTTTATCTTTATTTATATTAAATAAAAGGTTTTGTAAATTTTTATAATATTGATTTGGCTTCAAATTCAACCCGGGATATTTTTTTGTGGTAGTATACGATATTCTGGTCATGTATGACCAATTTCAATATTTTATTAATATTATGTTGAGATATTTTAAAATTGGTTTATTTTATTTGAATTGCCAGTTATAAAAGGGCCTTTATTCAAACGACCTCAGTTTTCGACGAAACAAATTTTGTAGGGACCGTAATAGCAAATTATTGCTAGATTTTCAAGTTGCATGCAAAACAGTGTTATTCTGCGAGCGTAGAAAAATAAAATGCAAAATAAATTGATCAGTTTGGACGTGTACGAGCGCCATTTGAGCAAACGAACACGAAATTCGACGAAACAAGTTTCGTTAGGACCGTATCGTCAAAATATACTACACCGTCTAGTCGCGTCTCGAATAGGATTTGTATGTGAGCGCAGGAGCGAATAAATGATGTTTAAAATAGCGACAGGTATGAAATAAAAATCATTAGTCAACATCGTTCGTCAAATCAACATAAATAATATTATTTCCCATCTACATATGCACCCAATTCTCAGCCAAACCATTCTCAACAGTTCCACCATTCATCATTTTTGTAGAAAAGCCCCTAATCGGTTTTTAATTTATTTCTCCAATTTGATAAAGAATTCGGGGGGGGGGGGAGGGTTTCAAAGGGAAAAGGGTAGGTCGAGACGATGCCAAGCTACTGTAAAAAGTTGGAGTGGATCGGGGCACTGTGGTGGCCGGAATCAGCTAGAAACCAAGGAAAGTTATTTTCATTTTTTTTTCAATGATGGGGGAGTTGTGTTTAATTTAAAGGCTCGGACCAGTGGGAGGTGGAAGAGGGAAGTTCAGGCTTCGATTTGGTTCTGGTCTCGAGGTCAGAAACGCTCTGTGGTGGTCTGGGCGAAGAGATGAATGGAGGGGAAGTTTTTCGAAAGTTTAGAGGGGTTTGGGCCATTTTCCGACGACGTTGGTCAATATTGGGGTCGAGGGTCTGCAGTCAAGGGAAGGGGGAAGTGAGGCGGTTAGATGGGTGGTGGTCTGGTGGGGCCATGTGGATGGTGGCGGTCGGGTTTTGAAGATGATCGGAATTGGGGAAAATAGGAATTCCGGCGATTTTGGGAAGCAATCGTAGGGGGGCTTGAGGGGGGTGGCTACTGGCGGAGCGACGGTTTTGGTGGGGTGGTCGCCATGGTCTCCGGTGGTCTGAATAAGGGACAACGGCGGAGCAAAGATGGGTTCAATGTTGAGCAAGAAGACCGACGGGTTTCAGGAGCCAACCAAGATGAAAACGCATTGCTTTGTTCTAATTAAGGATGACGTGGCCCAGTAATAACATAATTAAGGTAATAAACTTTTATTTATTTATTTAATTAATTAGTTAATAATCGTTAAATATATACGAACTTTAATTTAGCTTAACTTTTACATACGATTACGAAATATGATGAAACTGGATCCGTTGGGATCGCAGGGACGAGACTAGACAATGGCACTGATTAGGCATTGATCTGACGCAGTTGGAATTTCAGACAATTTTGAACTGTCATCTCAGATTAAATGCGACGAACGGGACCACCGTTGATCGAAATAAATCTGGTGAGTTAATTCTCACACCTTCTGGAATCCTATGATGTGGTAGATCCATAGAAAAATATAATTCACCATTAACAGTATAATTTGGTCGATTGGATGCGATGGATGCAAATTGATTGTTTATTGTTGATTGGTTCCAGCTATTTCTATTTCGTCAATTATTTTATTCGTATGTTATTTCAAACTGTATCTGTGATGCAGAGAAGGACAGGTTGGAGGGATCCAACCGAATTCCTCAAATAAACTGTATTTCTGTTGTTGTGCATATATATAAATTGTTCAACCCGACTGACACCAAAACCTGTTTAAATGTGATGGTTAAATAGATATTCATCATTGTTGCGATTGAAATCAATCGACAGTGTGGTTCTGGTTATTGGCAGGAAATGGCCTGAAATATGTTGGTTTAAGTGCCATCTTCCGTCAAGTGGATCGACGTTGTTTCAAAGTTTTAAAATTATTCATAACTGAATTAAAGTTTTTAAATTATTTTGTATGAGGTTTTAAATTGGAAATTTACAAATGAATATATTAAATCAAGTTATAAAGGAAATTAGTTAAATGGTTTAGACCAGTTTGAAAAGCAGAAACCAAGTGTTACCTATGGGTTGGTAAAAGAAATAATTGTTTTTTAAACAATTAAATAGTGATTTAAATTAATTAAGTTATTTAATTAATTTAAAGTGGAAATGACAGTGGAAATCAGTTATAGGTTAACTGAGATGTACGACAAAAAGAAAATTCAACTGTTTTACTTGAAATGATAATTGAATTAAATTGATTTGATTTTCTGAATTATTTGTTAAATGCAACTAATAAATGTTAAATGTTAGTTAATGATTGCTTAACTATAATTAAAGAAATTATCGAATTAGTTGGAGTTAATATAGTTAAAAATTATTTAATAAGTTGTTGAAAACGATTAATGATCCCATTTCCAGTTAATAGCAAAGTTAATCATTTTTAATATAGTTAATTATTATTTTAATTAATAATAATTAGTATGATGGCTTTTAATTGGGATTCATTTGAGAAGTGATTTAGTGGCGTTATGGTTTGGTCAAAGAGATGATAAGAGATGTTATAAAGGGATTTAAAATCCGAGTGTTCAAACGAGAATTGTAAATGTAATTATAAGTAGATTTGGAGATTTGCATAAAATTTTACTTAATTATTCAATTAAGTAAAGTAAATTCAAGTGAAATGAACCTTTTAAGGAAAACGATTACAAATTGACAATAAGTCGAAATATGATAATAGATTAAGTTCTAAGCTAAGTATTATGAGTTGTTAAGAAGATTAGAGTAAGCGATTTGGAAACAAATCCAACAAGATTTTAAAAGGATTTTAAATCAAATTGATGAGTTAAATGTTACGAAATTGAATTTCGCAAATATTGAAATTAAACTAAAGGATTTCAAACAAAAAAAGAATCCATGAAATAGTATGGTATTAGAATAGCGGTAAAGGGGTTCTTGGAACTAAATTCCAAGTTAAAGGTGGCATTTCTTTGACAATTACTTAATCAAACAAATTAAGTAAATAGAATATATTGAAAAGGGGCTTCAAATGTAAGAAACGGGTTGCGAAACCAGTTTGAAATCGAGATGGTAAAGGAGATTTTGGTGAGGTGTTTAAGTGACAGGTTGATATTTATTCTGAGATAAGAACGTTGTCGATCAAGGTCCGAGAGGTAACTAAAGTACCCCAACTTGATTGGTTTCACTACTATCGAGGAATGGTATTAGTTTGGAGTGAGTGAAGGTATTGGAATTGGTTTTATCCTATATGAGGAATATCGAATTCCAATGCGAGGTTTTGGGAATGTAAATAAAATTGAAATATTAGTTTCAAAATAATTAAGAATATTTGATTTTGTCTTATATAAGTCAATATTTGGTTTAACCGTATTAGAAATGGAATGTGTTAATACCATTAAAATATAATATAGATATGTATATATTGAGATACTCAAATATAAAGAAAAGAGGAAAAAGGTTTTTAAAGAAATATATCGCTATATCCAAAAGGGATGTAAATCTGGGTATATACATATATACCTGTTATAGTATTTAAATAGTTTTGTTATAATTGAGAATAAATACAAAAGACTAATCATATCGAAAGTATTAAAGGTTGATTCACTATATATATATTTATTTGTAAATAGGCCAAGTAGTGCCAAGTGCAGAATCAGCAAACCCATTGTATTCACACTATTGTTATTTGATAGTTAAATCACTGACTATCAAACTTGACCAATATAATTGTTGGTATGGAAAGACCGAGATCGAATTTATATTCGAAAACCATTCCGACCAACAAATACATGAAGATATCGGGAGATGATCGAGATGGAGCATTGAAGATTGTGGATGTTCATAAACGGAGGAACTGCTAAAAATCTCTGGGATTGCAACCAGAGATAAGCTGTGGTTCTGTCGTGATTGGAATCTACGGGTTGCAAGGACTTCTCACTATTGATCCATGGGGTGATTCCTATATGTGATGCAGTAGGAGAGTACCTTCGTTTCATCCTATTCTGGATGACTTGTATAGACGAATGTCTGACAAAGTATTTCCAAAGGACCGCGTACGTTAATTTCTTCAAACATATTATAGTTGATTAGCTCCCAACCAGAGTATTTTTGTAGACATCAATTAGTGATATCTGATGGATCTGACGATGTGGAATTCAAAGTGAATGATGGCCAGATGTTCGAAGATAAATTCTAGCCTCAAGCCTCATTAACTGGGAAATGACAAAAATCGGGCAGGCGGCATAGCTATGTTGGTCGCTCCCATTAGGGTGTATGATCACCTATCTAGAGAAATTCCATTTGCTTCTTTAATCTATATTTCGATGTTGTCCCTTATCGGAAGGCGGTTGCTGATCCCAACCGTCGGTGATATACATTCGATACACTCAAGAGAAATGAGTGGTCGGTCATGTATGGGCCGGGTTGCAAGACGTTCTTGTTGAACCCAGTGTATTCACCTATAAAGATACACTATCGGCAGGTGGTCCCATACCTTGTCAAGTTGGAATCCAACATCCAATAAGCGCCCGCAGTTTTGATTGTATACCATATATGGGGAGTGTGAGATACAAGCGTTCCTCTAGATTGTTATTTACTTGTATTTAGACACTATGATAATATCAGAACAAAGTATGATTTCAAAAAATGTTTTGGGTTATAGTAAGGTAAAAACCGTCTGTGTTTATGTGTGGGCTGGTCTTACTATTATCATTTATTTCAAAAAGGATTTTGCAACGTTAAACTAGTTGTTTGTACTGTGAATTTATCACTGACAGTATTCCAGACTACCCGATGTATTTTGCTTTGGTTCAAATGTGCTCGGGTCAGACCGAGTGTATTTCCAATTCAGGTTCACTTGGAGTTTCAGGAGCTGGAAGTAGCAGGCTTCACCACTAGTTATATATATATACAGTTATTTTTCCACTGTGACTGATATGTGTGAACTCTGATAATTGGTATGTACTTACTGTTCTTTTGTATAAAGAGATTTGATATTATATTTTGTCATTCCGTTGTGTGATTCTGATGTGTTCTTCTTCTTTCTTCTTTTCTAATATTCTTTCTTTCTTATCTCACCGTCTAACTTCTTTCTATAGATGTTCCAGTGTTTTCGGTGTTTGGAAGGTCAACATGAGTTACGTTAAGGGGATTTATGTCGATTTTTGGGGCCGAAAATCCTTGCGTAGTTACAGTGGTATCAGAGCTATTGGTTTAGTGATAACCTTGGCTCTGTGGTCTGACTCAATAGAGATGGGGTTAGTAATATCCTAGATTGAGTTTGATTATATATATGAGAGCGCGTATTTCTAATTTGATAATAAAATTATTTTTGAAATTATTTTTGCCTAATATATTTTATAAATAATAAAAGTAAGGATTTTCACAAATTATTATGATATGGGCAATCGATTGATTTGTTTGTATGATATGTTTGGATGGTGTGCTCGATTTCATGAATATGAACCTGAACCTGGATCGATTTGGTTGAAAACCAAGCTGAAATAAATAATTCGAATAAATTAATCCAGACTAAATTAATTTGATTGGATAATTAAAGTAATAAATGAAGTGATTATGATTATTATCTCATATGGATTGAATTGTGTGAAAATTTGGTTGATATGGAGGATATGGATATTTTGAACATAATTAACATTTGTTTGATACTAATGAGTTTATTTGAGTTGAGAACAGGTGCTGAAGTGATTATTCAGTTTTAAAATCCGTCCAAGAGAAAATACTGGAGTTAATCAGATCCAGTTTGATTAGAGCTGCATTATAATTCAGCAGCTCGAATATGAAATATTGCTTATCACGTAATAACGCTCGCAAAAAGGTACGCCTACGCAAATATGAAAATTTGGTTTTTGTTTGGATTTTGGGTTTTGATTTTGGATTTTTGATTTTTCCGACCATGAGAGTCGACGTATATATATTTCTTGAACCTGCGATTTTGCAGATGTCCTCCATACAGGGGAGACTCTACCGAAATTTTTCCAAAATTTAAGGGGTTAGAATTTTTTTGAAGATTTTTAGAAAATTCTTTTATTTGAAATAAACTGGTTTTAAAACCAAATGAGTTAGTTTGAAAATAAATTCAAGTTTTAAAATTAATTATTTCTGAAAAGATAATCGGATTTAACGTTCTTTCTACCTTAGTAATTTCGAGGACGAAATTATTTTAAGGGGGAAGGAATGTAACGACCCGTATTTTCTGCCTATTTATTTGGATTATTTAAATTATTTAAAATATTGGTTTCAATTTAAATAATCGAATTTAACGATTTATTTGGAATATATTATTTAAATTAATAATAAAATAATAATTTATTTCCAGAATATGGGGAATATGTTGAATTTGCTGTATAACGTGTATCGGCTAAATATAAAGGGTCAATATTGTCTGTATTGAAAATATATCGACAATATCGTTTATTTAACGACCGTTGAGCGTATAGTTCATAATTTAATTAAATAACGAGCCGCAACGGCGCGATAGTTCGTAAATTTGAGTCTTGAACTGCAGTTGGCCATACAGGATTCAAAATGAGTCGGATTTTCTCGAAATAAGAAACATTGGAATATGTTTGACGATATCTTTCTAATGGCAGAGAAAAATCCAGTTTTCATCGTGTAGATTTTGTTTTATGTCCAAATCAAATTTTGAAAAAGTCGAAGTGGAATTCCTTTATAATAAAAGGTTTTTTAAATTTTTATAATATCGATTTGGCTTCAAATTCAACCCGGGATATTTTATTGTGGTAGTATACGATATTCTGGTCGTGTATGACCAATTTCAATATCTTATTAATATTGTATTGAGATATTTTAAAATTGGTTTATTTTATTTGAATTGGCCAGTTATAAAAGGCCCTTTATTCAAACGACCTCAGTTTTCGACGAAACAAATTTTGTTGGGACCATAACAGCAAATAATTGCTAGATTTTCAAGTTGCACGCAAAACAGTGTTATTCTGTGAGGGTGACAAAATAAAATGCAAAATAAAACAATCAATTTGGACGTGTACGAGCGCCATTTGAGCAAACGAACACGGAATTCGATGAAACAAGTTTCATTAAGACCGTATCATCAAAATATACTACACCGTCCAGTCGTGTCTCGAACAGGATTTGTATGTGAGTGCAGGAGCGAATAAACGATGTTTAAAATAGCGATAGGTACGAAATAAAAATCGTCAGTCACCATCGTTCGTCAAATCAACATAAATAATAATATTTCCCTTCTATATATACACCCAATTCTCAGCCAAACTATTCCACCATTCATCATTTTTGCAGAAAAGCCCCTAATTGGTTTTTAATTTATTTCTTCAATTTGGTAAAAAATTCACGGGGCGGGGGGGGGGGGGGGTTTCCAAAGGGAAAAGGGTAGATTGAGACGATGCCTAACTACTGTAAAAAGTTACGGTGGATCGGGGTACTGTGGTGGCCGGAATCGGCCAGAAACCAAGGGAAGTGATTTTCGTTTTTTTAATGGTGAGGGAGTTGTGTTTAATTTTAGAGGCTCAGACCAGTGGGAGGTGGAAGAGGGAAGTTCAGGCTTCGATTTGGTTGTAGTCTCGAGGTCTGAAACGCTCTGTGGTGGTTGGGGCGAAGAGATGAACGGAGGGGACGTTTTTCAATAGTTTAGAGGGGTTTTGGCCATTTTCCGGCACCGTTGGTCAATACTGGTGTCGGGGGTCTGCAGTCAAGGGAAGGGGAAAGTGAAGCGGTCAGGTGGGTGGTGGTCTGGTGGGGCCACGTGGACGGTGGCGGTCGGATTTTGAAGATGATCGGAATTGGGGCAAATAGGAATTACGATGATTTTGGGAAGCAATCGGACGGGGGCTTGAGGGCAGTGGCAACTGGCGGAGCGGTGGTTCTGGTGGGGTGGCCGCCATGGTCTCCGGTGGTCAAAATAAGGGACGGCGGTGGAGCAAAGATGGGTTCAATGTTGAGCAAGAAGACCGACGGGTTTCAGGAGCCAACCAAGATGAAAACGCGTTACTTTTTTCTAATTAAGGATGACATGGCCCAATAATAAGGTAATTAAGGTAATAAACTTTTATTTATTTAATTAATTAGTTAGTAATCGTTAAATATATATGAACTATAATTTAGCATAATTTTTACATACGATAACGAAATCTGATGAAACTGGAACCATTGGGATCGCAGGGACGAGACCTAGACAATGGCACTGATTAGGCACTGATCTAATGCAGCTGGAATTTTAGACAATTTTGAACGGTCGTCTTAGATTAAATGAGACGAACGTGACCACCGTCGACTGAAATAAATTTGGTGAGTTAATTCTCACACCTTCTGGAATCCTATGATGTGGTAGATCCATAGAAAAATATAATTCATCATTAACAGTATAATTTGGTTGATTGGATGCGATGGATGCAAATTGATTGTTTATTGTTGATTGGTTGTAGTTATTTCTGTTTTGTCAATTATTTTATTCGTATATTTTTTCAAACTGTATCTGTGATGCAGAGAAGGACAGGTTGGAGGGATCCAACCGGATTCCTCAAATAAACTGTATTTTTGTTGTTGTGCATATATTTGAATTGTTCAACCTGACTGACACCAAAACCTGTTTAAATGTGATGGTTGAATAGATATTCATCATTGTTGCGATTGAAATCAATCGACAGTGTGGGTCTGGTAATTGGCAGGAAATGGCCTGAAATATGTTGGTTTAAGTGTCGTTACCATTAGGTGGATCGATGTTGTTTCAAATTTATAAATTGATTTATAACTGAATTAAAGTTTTTAAATTATTTTGTATGAGGTTTTAAATTGGAAATTTACAAATGAATATATTAAATCAAGTTATAAAGGGAATTAGTTAAATGGTTTAGACCAGTTTGAAAAGCAGAAACCAAGAGTTACCTACGTGGTGGTAAAATGAAATAATTGTTTTTAAATCAATTAAATAGTGATTTAAATTAATTAAATTATTTAATTAATTTAAAGTGGAAATGACAGTGGAAATCAGTTAAAGGTTAACTGAGATGTACGGCAAAAAAAAAAAAAAAAAAAATTCAACTGTTTTACTTGAAATGATAATTGAATTAAATTGATTTGATTTTCTGAATTATTTGTTAAATGCAACTAATAAATGTTAAATGTTAGTTAATGATTGCATAACTATAATTAAAGAAATTATCGAATTAGTTGGAGTTAATATAGTTAAAAATTATTTAATAAGTTGTTGAAAACGATTAATGATCCCATTTCCAATTAATAGCAAAATTAATTTTTTTAATATAGTTAATTATTATTTTAATTAATAATATTTAGGACGATGGCTTTTAATTGGGATTCATTCGAGAAGTGATTTAGTGGCATTATGGTTCGGTCAAAGAGACGATAAGAGATGTTATAAAGGGATTTAAAATCTGAGTGTTAAAACGAGAATTGTAAATGTGATTAGTAAGTAGATTTGGAGATTTGAATAAAATTTTACTTAATTATTCAGTTAAGTATAGTAAATTCAAGTGAAATGAGACTTATAAGGAAAACGATTATAAATTGACAATAAGTCAAAATATGGTAATAGATTAAGTTCTAAGCTAAGTATTATGAGTTGTAAAGAAGATTAGAGTAAGCGATTTGGAAACAAATCCAACAAGATTTTAAAAGGATTTTAAATCTAATTGATGAGTTAAATGTTACGAAATTGAATTTCGCAAATATTGAAATTAAACTAAAGGATTTCAAACAAAAAAAGAATCCATGAAATAGTATGGTATTAGAATAGTGGTAAAGGAGTTTTTGGAACTAAATTCCAAGTTAAAGGTGGCATTTATTTGACATTTACTTAATCAATCAAATTAAGTAAATAGATTATATTGAAAAGGGGCTTCAAATGTAAGAAAGGTTTGCGAAACCAGTTTGAAATCGAGATGGTAAAGGAGATTTTGGTGAGGTGTTTAAGTGACAAGTTGATATTTATTCTGAGATAAGAACGTTGTCGATCAAGGTCTGAGAGGTAACTAAAATACCACAATTTGATTGGTTTCCTATTATCGAGGAATGGTATTAGTTTAGAGTGAGTGAAGGTATTGGAATGGGTTTTATCCTATACGAGGAATTTCGAATTCCAATGCGAGGTTTTGGGAAAGTAAATAAAATTGAAATATTAGTTTCAAAATAAATAAGAATATTTGGATTTTTCTTATACAAGTCAACATTTGGTTTAAACATATTAGAGCTGGAATGTATTAATACCATTAAAGTAATATAGATATGTTTATATCGAGATACTCAAATATAAAGAAAAGAGGAAAAGGGTTTTTAAAGAAATATATCGCTATGTCCAAAAGGGATGTAAATCTAGGTATATACGTATATACCTGTTATGTTATTTAAATAGTTCTGTTATAATTGAGAATAAATATAAAATATTAATCATATCGAAAGTATTAAAGGTTGATTCACTATATATATATATATATATATATATACATATATATTTGTAAATAGGCCGAGAAGTGCCAAGTGCAGAATCAGCAAACCCATTGATTCACACTATTGTTATTTGATAGTTATATCACTGACTATCAAACTTGACCAATACGATTGTTGTTTTGGAAAGACCGGATCGAATTTATATTCGAAAACCATTCCGACCAACAAATATGTGAAGATATCGGGAGATGATCGAGATGGAGCATTAAAGACTGTGGATGTTCATAAACAAGGAACTGCAAAAAATCTCTGGGATTGCAACCAGAGAAAACTGTGGTTCTGTCGTGATTGGAATCTACGGGTTGCAAGGACATCTCGCTACTGATCCATGGGGTGATTCCTATATGTGATGCAGCAGGAGAGTACCTTCGGTTCATCCTGTTCCTGGATGACTTGTATGGACAAATGTCTGACAGAGTATTTCCAAAGGACCACGTACGTTGATATCTTCAAAAGTATTATAGCTGATTAGCTCCCAACTAGAGTATTTTTGTGGACGTCAATTAGTGATATCTGATGGATCTGACGATGTGGAATTCAAAGTGAATGATGGTCATATGTTCAAAGGTAAATTCTAGCCTCAAGCCTCGTCAACCGGGAAATGACAAAGATCGGGCAGGCAGCATGGTTATGTGGGTCACTCCCATTAGGGTGTATGATCACCTATCTAGAGAAATTCCATTTGCTTCTTTAATCTATATTTCGATGCTGCCTCTTATCGGGAGGTGGTTGCTGATCCCAATCGTCGGTGTTATACATTCGATACACTCAAGAGAAATGAGTGGTCAGTCATGTGTGGGCCGGGTTGCAAGACGTTCTTGTTGAACCCAGGGTATTCGCCTTTAGAGATACACTATCGGCAGGTGGTCCCATACCTTGTCAAGTTAGAATCCAACATCTAATAAGCACCTACCGTTTTGATTGTATATTATATATGGGGAGCGTGAGATGCAAGCGTTCCTCAAGATTGTTATTTACTTTATTTAGACATTATGATAATATCATAACAAAGTATGATTTCAAAAAATGTTTTGGGTTATAGAAAGGTAAAAACCGTCTGTGTTTATGTGTGGGCTGGTCTTACTATTATCCTTTATTTCAAAAAGGATTTTGCAACGTTAAACCAGTTGTTTGTACTGTGAATTTATCACTGACAGTATTCCAGACTGACCCGGTGTATTTTGTTTTGCTTCAAATGTGCTCGGGTCAGACCGAGTGTATTTCCAGGTTAGGTTTGCTTGGAATTTCAGGAGCTGGAAGCAGGAGGCTTCACCACTAGTTATATACATACAGTTATTTTTCCGCTGTGACTGATATGTGTGAACTCTGATAATTGGTATGTATTTACTGTTCTTTTGTATAAAGAGATTTGATATTATATTTTGTCGTTCCGCTATGAGATTCTGATGTGTTCTTCTTCTTTCTTCTTTTCTAATAATTTTTCTTTCATATCTCACCCTCTAACTTATTTCTATAGACGTTCCAGTGTTTGGAAGGTCGACACGAGTTACGGTAAGGGGATTTATGTCGATTTTCGGGGCCGAAAATCCTTGGGTCGTTACGATACTAGTCTGTTTAATTAGTATTTAAAATACCATAAGAAATACTACAATGTAAAAGGGAAATTTCAAAGTGTATTTTGAAAAGGAAATATTTATTTAGAAAATAAATAGAATTATAAAAGGAAATATTTATTTAGAAAATAAATAGAATTATAAAAGGAATATTTGTTTAGAAAATGAATTGAATTATATAAAGGGATTTGTATAAAATGAATAGAATTATATAAAAGGATTTATATAGAATAAATAGAAATATATAAAAGGATTTATATGGAATAAATAGAATTATATGAAAGGGTTTATATAAAATGAATGGAATTATATAAAAGGATTTATATAGAATAAATAGAATTATATAAAAGGATTTATATAAAATGAATAGAATTATATAAAAGGATTTGTATAGAATAAATAAATTATATAAAGGGAATTATAAATGAGATTTAACTGTTAGAAAAATAAAAAAAATGAGATTTTATATGAATAATTCTATAATTAGAAGTATAAATAGAAATTGGATTTGGGATATTGTTTTAAATACGAAATCAAATTGTTTTGATTACAAAGAAGAAATATTATTCACGTTTAATGTGAATTAAGGGTTTAAATAAATATTTTGCAGAATAAAATATTATAAAGGAATTTGGGGTTTGAATTAGGAATTTAAATGGAATTACTGAAATTAGAAACTAACTGGAAATTAGTTGAGTTGAATGACTTTCTGGGTATCGATCTGATGTTGGTTTCGGCCTTCGGGGTTTATGCTTTGGAGGTTGTTCTCTTACCAGTTTACCGTTAGGGACTGATAGAGTTGGGAAGATATTGATGCGTGAATCAGAAATGGAAACGTTTTCCAAATTTAGTAACATATATTTTCTAATTTTAGAAGATAAGGTATTTATGAATTTATGGAAACGATAATGGGAAATTGGGAAATGAAAAGATGACTGATTGGTAAGTTTCCATTTGGGAATACGACCGTTGTTTGTACACATGTTTTCCTTCGATAGTTAAATTACCGACTATCAAAGATTTTGATCATTTCCGTTGTTAATACGGAGAGACCGGGATCAGATATATTATCTGAAAACCACTCCATATGGCATCAGCGTTGCGAATCAAATATGATGAAGATAATTGAAGACGGAGTTATGCAAGGGTTTTTCAGTAAATCCTAGGTAGAAATTTCCTAAGATGGATTTACAGAATAGTGCCTTCAGGTTGTCTAGTCCCAGGACAACTTGAATGGACGAATGTCTGATAGAGTATATCTGGTACATCGCATAAGTTGATCATTTCAAACGTATTTACGTTGGTGGCAGAGGAATTCGTTTCTCTTAGATGTATACCCGTGGTATTTTTTGGGAAATCAATTTGAGATTTGGCAGGTATAACGATGTGACATTCAAAGTGAATAAATGTGTGATCTGTCAGAGATAAGCATGGCCTCTAGCCTCACAACCAGGAAATGGTATAAAATCGGGTAGGTCGCATGGCTAAGTGGTTAGCTACCAATTAGGGTGTATAGTCACCTGATCTAGAGAAATCCCATTTACTTCTATAATCTATTTCGATGTTGTCCCTTTTGGGAAATGGTTGTTGATCCCAACCGTTGGTGATAATACATTCGGTACACTCAAGCGAAATGAGTGACCGGTCATGTTTAGCCTGGGTTACAAGATGTTCATGTTGAACCTGGTGTATTCCTCTCTAGAGATACACTGTCGGGAGGTGGTCCCATACCTTGCCAGTTGGAATTCATTAACCAATAAGTGCCTGCGGTTTTTGGTTATATATTATATATGTGGAACGTGAGATGAAAGTGTTCTGCTAGATGATTATCATATTTTGGTTGATAGACATTATTATAATATCAAATGAGGTTGATATAAAGATTATCATTCCTTTCAAAAGGTTTTTGAATGTTGGACCAAGCGTTTTGGATTCTCGTAAGGGAAAAACCCATTCCGTTATACGGCGTGGTCTTATGAGATATCGTGAATTTCTCAAACTGTTTTAAATGGTTTTACTCATACCAGTCCCATGACTGACCCAAAGTTTATTTTGTTTTGTTTTCCCAAAACTCTTGGGTGCCCAAATTTGTACGGGCAGTCAAGTAGTCGGGATTTACATATACACTAGAAGGAGCTTGGAGCAGGCGGCTTCAGCATCATTTTATAGCTATTGTTTATTTCCGCTATGATGTCAGTATTGTACCCTGATAATGGTATGTATATACAAACAATTTTGTATTTCAAAAAGATACCTCATCTATTATATGTTGTTTGTTCCGCTGTGAGATTCGTGTTACTCTGATGTTGTAGTTACCTTCTTCTTCTTCTATTCCAATTTTCTATCTTATCTATCCTCACCCTCTAATTTCTTTCTTTTAACTATCCGGTATTTCCGATGCTTGGATAGTCGACATTGAGTTTATGCCGATAACCAGGATTGCGAAAACCCTTGTCGTTACAGTGGTATCAGAGCTTAAGGTTAAGTAATTACCTTGGCTCTGTGGCGTAACTCAGTAGAGATGGGGTTAGTAATACTCCAGATTGAGTTGAATGTATATATACGAGAGAACTTATTTGTAGATTTTATAAAAATTATTTTATATTGTGGAGATTTATTGGTTGAGTTGTTTATAAGTTCTGGTCGATCAATTTGATCCATTGTATCGGTAGGAGTTTTTGAACACTCGAATACGATGAACCGACATGGTATGTTTTGAAAGGAGGGTAAATGAAATAATTTTACCCAAATATATTTTGAAATGAAAGAATTGGAATTTTTACAATATACTGGATGTGTTTGTTGTTATCGAATGAGATTATAATTGGAATGGTTATATAAATAGCCAATCAGAATTCATGTAAGTGTAATGTATGAAATTAGATGAATTAAATCTGGATTAAAATCAGAATTTGGAATTAAAATTCCGAAAACATGAAAAGTGTTTGTAAATGGACTCGAATTAATTATAAGAGAATTTTAAAATCCTGGGAGATTTTAGAAATGTTTTCCAAGCATTAGGAATAGTATTTTGAAACAGATTTCAAAATGGAAGTATTTAGAAATGCTTTTGAAAGAGATATAATATTGAAATCACTTCGATAGTTGGGAAATAACCCTGATGATGAATCGCGACATCATTATTGTTCATTTTTGAGTTGCTAATTGATAGATTACTACCAAAGATTTTGTTTTTGAATTGTTTTGTGAAAAGCAAGTTGTTTTGAATCCTAAAAAGGGTCGTCTGATTTTAGAAAAGCTAAAGTGTTTGAAAATTCCCTGGGAAAGATTGTTTGAATTAAAACAAATCAAATTAGAATTTGTAAAAGCAAATAGAAATAGAAATTGAATTAAAGCCAGTTAAGCGGTAATTGAATTGGAAAATATACATCAAGTAGAATCAGATTTTGGATTTGTGATATAGGAATCTGAAATGGTATTGGAATGGTGAGTTAGAGTTTGGAATCGAGAATGCAACTCGAATTTGAAATAGAATTTGACTTGGATATATGTAAATGATTGGTTTGAGGATAAAATTGATTGGAGATTAATTGAGATGACATTGTTATATCCTGAATTGGTAGCAGATGGGAAATGAGATATTGATATGACCGAAAAAAGGTACAAGTTTATTTATATATAGGTTTGAGATTTTGATGAGCCGATTTGGCAAGCCGCTTGGCTGTTTAATTTTCTTTTGGGTTGAAGAAGGCCTAGAGAGGTGAGTTGGAGTTTGAGCTATCAATACAAAAGAGGTGCTGGCGAAATTTTTCGAAAAGTTAAGGTGTTAGAAATTTTCAGGATTTTTGAAAATTTTCATTAGTAGGAATGAATAAATATTTAATTAAAATTAAATTGGTTCAGTTGAAACTGAATTTAAGAAGTGAATAAATAAATTTTTAACCCAGTTAATAGGGTTTGTTTTCTACCTTAGCAATTTCGAGGACGAAATTATTTTAAGGGGGGAAGAATGTAATGTCCCGTATTTTTTGGTCGAATAATTTATTTATTAAATTATTTATATAATGGTTTGGTAATTTAAAATGACCTGAATTAAATAATGTTGAATATTTAATTAATATAAATAATAGAATAATATATTTAATTTATGAAATAGTCGGAAATAGTAGAATTCACCATATTGTGTGAATTGGATCATTTATGATATTTAATTCAGTTTAGAATTGAATTAGAATAACGAATATTTTATTTGAGTGACAGTTGAACGTATAATTATATTATAATTATAATCGAGCTCGAAATGGCGCGGCAGTTCGTAATTTGGTGATTCGAACTTAAAACGAATATACAGAACCTGTTTTAACTCGGATTTCTGTGAAACAAGAAACATTTGGTGCTGGTGAAGCATATTTTTCTAACGGAAGAGAAAAATCGAGATTTCGTCATGTAGATTGAGAGTTATGTCCAAATCAAATTTTCAGAAAGTCACTATGGAATTCCTTTATAATTTATAATGATTTATATATATTATAAATGGATTTTTAATATAAATTAAATACTGATTTAATCTGGATTTAAAATAGCGAGTTATAAACTCGGATATATTTATTTTGGACTAATATGATATTATATGTGAATATATACGATAATATTTATTTATAAATATTTAATTTAATTATTTTTAAATATATTAATATTTAAATGGGGGTTATTTAGAGCTTTAAAACAGCCAGTTTTGCAAACGACCTCTGTTTTCGACGAAATTAATTTTGTTGGATCCGGAATATTTAATTATTGCTAGATTTCAATTTTCATGATTTTTGGAGTCAGTATGTGGTCGTACGGATTTTTAATGTGAAAAACAGTTGATAATTTGACTTTAAAAATACACTATGTGAGCAAACGGACTCGGAATTCGACGAAACAAGTTTCGTTGGGTCCGTAATGTCGAACTATGGTTGTATGTCAATTTTCGTCGAATTTGGGTATCATATGTGATTATACACATTTTTAATGATAAATACAAATAGCGTTTGATTAAATTTTATTATAATATTTGAATAAAAAAATATATAAACTATTCTATATATACCCTAAACTATTTCTAAACCTAAACCTTTTATTCTGCGGTCAATGTTTTATGCGCCTTTGTTCTTCATTTCACAGAGAAAAAAATAGCGAGATAATAAATTCAAATCAAATAGGAATAAAATCCTAAAAATCTCCAAATATGTATAAGTAGATTCACTGAGTGCTCCTCTCCACCCCAGCATAATTTTCGAATCGATCAAACAAATTCAGGTTCGATGTTATGAACAACCTGAAGCCTAGGTTTCCACAATTCATGATACTAGAGCAATGATTAGTAAATTGGGTGTTATATTTGAGTTTATGGAGGAGAAACAAGGTTGTTCTGGATTTTTGGTGAAGATCGAACTCAAAAGATGACGCTGAAGTAACAGGAAGCGACTAGTTACTGTTCGAATGCGATTTCCAATGGGAAGTTCGAGTATAACAAGAATAGTGTGGAATGATGGAGAATGAGGAGGAGATCATGGCGATGTAGTCGGATGGTTGAACGGTGGAGATGCGAGAGAGAGAATGGAGTTAGAAGATTTGGAAATGGCAAGAAATGAAGGATCTGGAAGGAGCGCACCGTAATTGGAAGAAGGAAAGTCCACGGTTTGATGAGGAAATCGGGAATTGGATGGGAGATCCGAGTTTGAGTTTTGGGTAATGAAGTTGTAGAGTTTTTATTGGGGAATTTAGTGGTGTAATTTGTTTGGTTGTTAATGGAACGAAGAGGCAGATGGTGGGGCAAAGTATATTGGCCATGGAGTTTACTGTGAGGATTCAGATGCGTGAATTGGCAAGGAAGAGAAATTAGCCGCAATATGGAGTTCTGTAATAGGAGCAAGGAAGATGATGTATTTCTAAGGGGAGAAGGTGATAGAGAGTTTAGCAAGTGGTTGCGGTTATTAAACCCGGTGTGTAAAGGAAAATTTCAGGCGTCGTTTTGCTCATGGAAGAGCACTATTCAGTGCGGGTGCAAAAGTCTTGGGCCGATAGTGTTGAGGGTGAGCCCAAATTGAATTAGAATTGATATTGAATAATATAAATATTTATTTAAAATTGTTACTATCATATCTTGTCCATGCTTTAACTGAATTCAGCAAAACAAGATCCGTTGGGATTGTATGGACGAGGGCTACAACATGGAACTGACTGGTAGTGAATCCAGAGCTCATTACAAAGCAGAATAAATTGTGCGTCTGAATTAACCGACAGTTATCATTATTTAACAATAACCGACCAATGTGAATAAATCTCACTAACTCCGTACAGTTTATTTTTATTTAAATATAATCTAGTATTGATAGGCCGCCAAAAGCCCATAATATAATTTTACCCAATTTCTCAAAAAAAATCTATTATTGATAAATGATGAATGATTGCTATGTGTTGATTATTTGGTTGAATTGTTAATGTATTGGTTGAAATTATAGATAACGATATATATATATATAAATCGTTAATCAAATATTGATTCTGTTTATCAGAATATTTCATATTGAAATAAAATCCATGTTATTTATATTGTTTAACATCTGTGGATGTAGGGAAACAGGTTGGAGGGATCCAACTAGATTCCTCAATATTTATAATACTGTTTGTTTTCATATATTGTGATATATGATGAGATATATAATCTGTGATTGATTATGATGATATTGGTCTGTCTAATTGGTATTTTAAATACCTTAAGAAATACTATAATGTAAAAGGGATTTTTCAAAGTTTATTTTGAAAAGGAAATATTTATTTAGAAAATAAGTAGAATTATAAAAGGAAATATTTACTTAGAAAATAAATAGAATTATAAAAGGAATATTTGTTTAGAAAATAAATAAAATTATACAAAGGGAGGGATTTATATAAAATGAATAGAATTATATAAAAGGATTTATATAGAATAAATAGAATTATATAAAAGGGTTTATATAGAATAAATAGAATTATATAAAGGGATTTATATAAAATGAATAGAATTATATAAAAGGATTTATATAGAATAAATAGAATTATCTAAAAGGATTTATATAAAATGAATAGAATTATATAAAAGGATTTGTATAGAATAAATAGAATTATATAACGGGAATTATAAATGAGATTTAAGTGTTAGAAAAATAAAAAATAATGAGATTTTATATAAATAATTCTATAGTTAGAAGTATAAATAGAAATTGGATTTGGGATATTGTTTTAAATACGAAATCAAACTGTTTTGATTGCAAAGAAGAAATATTATTCACGTTTAATGTGAATAAAGGATTTAAATAAATATTTTGCAAAATAAAATATTATAAAGGAATTTGGGGTTTGAATTAGTAATTTAAATGGAATTACTGAAATTAGAAACTGACTGGAAATTAGTTGAGTCAAATGACTTTCTGGGTATCGATCTGATGTTGGTTTCAACCTTCGGGGTTTATGCTTGGGAAGTTGTTATCTTACTAGTTTATAGCTAGAGACTGATAGAGGTGGGAAGATATTGATGTGCGAATCATAAATGGAAACATTTTCGAATGTTAATGACGTATATTTTCTAATTTTAGAAAATTAAGAATTTATGAATATATGGAAATGATAAATGGGAATTTGGGAAATGAAATGATGATTGATCGGTAAGATTTCCATTTGGGAATATGACCGTTGTCTGTATACATGTTTTCCTTTGATAGTTAAATCACTGGCTAGCAAAGATTTTGATCATTTCTGTTGTTTAATACGGAGAGACCGGGATCAGATATATTGTGATGACCCTAAACCCCCGTTCCACGGTGGCAAGGATTATCTTTGGAATATAACACATAAACAATAACAGATGAATAGAAATACATCATTACACCGATAATGTACAACAAAATACACTGGATAAATATAATCATCAGAGTTACACAGTATAATAGGATCATACTTAGTACAAAATACAGTTTTAGCTTTATATAAAATGTCTACAGTGGAATCAAACATAATATACATAATAAAAGATGAACAACATAATAGAAGTGATAGAATCCATCTTAGCTCCATAGCTATCCAGAAAGAGCCTACTAAAACCTAAATATAAGGCTGCCCGTGTGGAAAATAGGGCACCCGAGTTTGCAAGTGAAACAAACTATGAGTCGGTCGTGGGACTGGTATGAGAAATCTACTTAACTTATTTTATAATAAGGCCAATCGCAGGACCACGCCGCTAACACGGAACATGTTTACTCCATTCGATTGTCAGTTCTAAAAACAAGTAAATCACTTAAACATCGCATGCATTTTACAAAAATGAAGTAATTATAAGACCCAGGTCCCATCACACAATGCAACGCAAACCGGAGGATAGAGTTTTACCTTATAATGGCTAAAATATGCTTGATACATATAAAACAAAAGCATTTGATATTATTACTAGTGTTTATATGTTTCAAAAACAATTTCAGTCATAAGTATTAATCATAGACAGCATGGGTACCACATACCATGTCGCCATATATAGGTTTACATTCAAAACTGCACGTTGTCGTATTTGGAAATTTGATTTCCATCATGAACCAAGGCAAGGGATCGTCCTTACCGTTTCGAGACTCTCTAGCCCGAGCCTTAGGGTCAGAGAGGATTGACCCTTGGATCGTCGGGGCCGATCCACACGGAGTGGATTAAAATGCTTGAACACTGCGTTTCCCCACCCTACGGGGCGTAAACTGATCATATCCCGACCAAACCATCCGCCCCCATAGTGACCGATATAACTAAGGCGCCTCGCTTTCCATCATCCGCATAAGTAAAACATCAGGGCATGCAAAACCTTGACACCACTCTTAGCTAGAAGGAAACGCATGTCCTCCCTGAGGTCCTCTCCCATTTCCGATTCATATCGGGGTGCGAGGCTCGCGAATTAACGCCATACACAAAGCTAGTTATATTAAAGTCATGCTTTGATCATCAACCACAAGACTCTGCTTTTAACCAAAAGCCTTGATCGTAGCATCTCTGTATGCCACGTTGTCAACCTACAACGTCAGACACACATCCATTTACAAGTCCGTTCTCGGTCTGAACGAAACCAAAGGCACCTTATTCCTCGTCCCATATGTTCAATACATGAGAGAGGCCCTCGCACATCCGAACGATCAACAAGTACGTCCGGACAACCACCGCTGTAACCCCTTTAGGGTAGCAACTCCCATCAAAGGCATTAGTAGCCATCCATTAGATGTGAAGATCATCAGTCTTGCACCATCTTCACATCTTTGACTTCTAGTCATCGACCAACTATTTGAAATGAGAATTAACTTAGCCTTTTCAAATAATTCACGTTTATTTAGAATTTTAAATCAATTCTGTCCATGGTTAAATTATTTGACATCCATAATTCAGTTTATTAATATAATTTTCATGTCAAACACATTCAACCATCAAATATCAAATAAACTGAGTAAATTCGATTTATTTCCATTCCATATTGTTTATAATATTTTATAACGATTTATTGCTATTTTTATTTATTTAAAAATAGCCCATTTATTTGAACGATGCTTCAGGCCATAACCTGGCCATTACGCTGTTTTTCTTCAGATTTGATTTACACATATCTGAAAATTTGACCGTTGGATCTTTACAAATTTTACATCATTGGAAAGATCTTTTCAAAGCGGACCCAACGGTTCCAGTTTTGGGAAAATCCGACGGTCAGATCTCCCGGTACAATCGTTTAAAGTTACGATTTCAAAACACGAACTGCAGCGTCGTTATTCGTTTTATTTTAATTTTAATTATATACATATATATATATAAATATAATTCATTCTGGCGCTGTTTTTATTCAGATTTGAATTAAACATTTCACATAATCTGACCATTGGATCTTTACAAATATGATATCGTTGGAAAGATATTTTCAAAGCGAACCCAATGGCTTCGGTTCCGGGGAAATCTGATGGCCGGATTTCTCGGTATAATCATTTAAAATCACAATTCCAAAATATGAACCGCAGCGTTGTTATTCGTTTTATTTTAATTATATATATAATTCATTCTTCGATTTCCAAATCATTTTCATTTCGTATATGTGGTAAAAATAATATTTTTAGCCAACAAATATTTATTTCAACACATGACTATTTTTAACACTTCATATATATAATAAAAATGTGAATTTTTTATTGCTAAAACAATTTATTTCGACATGAATATTTTTAGCGATTCATACATATAATAAAAATGTGATTTTTATTGTTAAAACAATTTATTTCAAACATGAATATTTTTAGCGATTCATATATATAATAAAAACGTGATTTTTAAATTTAATTCAAACATGAATATTTTTAGCGATTCATATATATAATAAAAATGTGTTTTTTATTGTTAAAACAATTTTTTTTCAAACATGAATATTTTTAGCGATTCATATATATAATAAAAATGTGATTTTTTTTTTTAAAACAATTTATTTCAAACATGAACAGTTTATCAACACATGAATACATTTCAATACATGAATATTTTAGAAAATTTCGGCAGCATAATGGCAGGGGGTTTAAAACCGGCACTGTCGCGAGTACGACTCCTCGCGCTACCTTAGGCCTCGCAGCGTTCTCTAAAGGGCTTATCCTAATGATCTAATAATTTTGATCATTTTCATATCATATTGAATTTTTCCACAAACAATTCCATTTTTGTTTCAACCACAAATAATCATTGTCAACCGTTCGCAAAATCAACCAAATTTCACGCCAACCACAATCCAAACAATCACAACCAATATATATCGTCCATGGTTTGTGGACGAGGGGAGTGTGTGTATATATATATATAAATGTATATATTTCCATTTTAATTCCATATTGCTATATATGGTATATATAATGCATGTACAATTTATACGTCGCTTATATAATTTATACAACGCCTATATATGAGGTATACAATATCAGAGTATATTAAAACTTTTCGTCCTCGAAAAGGAACGAAGCTAAAAGTCGTTTAATTAACCAACTCAACTTTCAATTCTAATCGATTTCCAATTCAGTTCAGTGTTAAATTCGATTAAGCTAAATTTATCATTCTATTATATAGTGGTTAACTTAATTATCATTCCAATATTTTATTAGTTAAACCAATAATCAAACATCACAACCAGCAATTAATTAGGTAATTAACTTTTCAAACATATGTAATTTTTATATATAATCAAAAATCATGTTTTTAGTGCAAATCACAACAACAGACCTTATCTAGTTTTGGTTCTCATACCAGTAAATGGAAATATATAGATATACCACTTTCGAAACTCGAACATAAACTCTAATGATGATGCATTAACCCTCAGAGTTATCCCCGGGCGACTAGAGTGTGATTCTATATCTACCCAGTATATTAAAACTTCAAATATCCGTTAATTACTCGTATATTCGAAATCTTTATATACTCGATTGTCCAAATTAAAATATAATAACATACACAAATACGTATATTAAGATAAAAATTTCAAGACTAAATTTGTTTTTATTTTAAAAATAACACCCTTCGGACTCAACCTAGGGTACTACTGATCCCATCTCTAACGAGTCATTCTTATTGGACATTACTAATCCAATCTCTGATGAATTCTTTCATTCGGTTTAATGTGTTTTGTTCCCGAGCTCTATAAACCAAAGCTCTGATACCAAATGAAACGACCCAAACTTCCCAGTAAAGGAAAGCCTGGATTGCTTTGAGAACAACACACATCAAAACACAAAACGGAAGAACATTTTATTGCTGTTACAACAGTTACATCAGAGTACAAGAATATTCTAGAGTATGAATGAAAAATATACATTGGAAATACAATATCATAGTTTAAATTACATTTAAATAGCAGCGGAAAAATAATACAAAATACAACCAAAAGGAATATACGAATACAGAGCTTCCCGAATATCGCTTCAGCTGTAAACCAGGATCCTGTGAATACAATATCTTCAAAACCAAAACTACTAGTTTCCCGTGTGGAAAATATGAGCACCCAGAGTTTACGTTAAAACAATAAACTCCAGGTCAGTCATGGGACTGGTGTAAGAACTCAAAACAGTTATTAGCTTTAATTTTTAAAGTTGGGTAAATCAAGGGACCACGCCACTAACGCGGAACAGGTTTCCTCCCAAGAATACCGTGCATAAAACAACGCAATGCTTTTTAGAAAGTGAAACCATTATAAGACTCAAGTCCCATCACACAATGCAAGCGCGAGCTAGAGTAAAGAGTTTTACCTTATAATGGTCAAACATGCTTGGTACGCGAAAATCATCTTTTATTGTTACTAGTGCATAGTGTAGAAATCAATTTCGAATATAAGTGTATCAATCATAAGAGGCATAGGTACCATTATATTACGTCACCAAATACTAAGTTCTACAACTAAAACCGTACAAGTGTCATATTGGAAGTTGGATTCCATCTATGAACCAAGGCTCAGGGATTGTCCTGTGCATATTAAGGACACACTAGCACTGTGGCCAGGATTCAGCTGCAACTGCACCTTAGGATCCTGCAGGGCCGGTCATCCGTCGATGATTAGTTATACCATAAACTATATGTTAGCCGGTTCTATCGAACCTCTAATTGGTCTAGGGCCACTTGGGACCCTATCCAGTAACTCAAATCCATCCGAGGTACCCCACTTTGCTTTTAATAGTAATGATAATAATCAACATGAGTAAATATTAGGGTTTGTAAAACGCTAACACCACCCGTAGCTAGAACTAACATATGTCCATTTCCCTGCGTTCCTCTCCCGTTTCTGGTTCATACCGGGGTGTGAAGCTCGCGAAGTAACGTTTACACAAAGCTATGATAATTAAAAGATGTTCTTTGGTCTTCAACAACAAGGCCCTGCTTTTCAACAAAAGCCTTGATCATTGCATCTTAGCATGCCACATTGTCAGACCATACCATATCATTGACCATCTACCAACATATATATAACCTCTAAGCTCATACGTCTTAGAGAATGGTGTTAAGAGAAGAATAAATTTTCCACCACCAAAAGAAATATATAACTAGTAGAGTTCAACAAATACAGTATAAAAGAATACAATGTCAGATACACAATCCATTTACAAGTTCGTTCTGGGTCTGAAGGAAACCATATCTGGTTGATCTCCAAGTACGTCTGGATGATCACCAATTTTTCCATCGTCTTGGGTGTACAGCCCAGTCAAGATATCAATAAGCATCCATCCAACTTGGACATTTCCCAGTCTTCTATCGCCGTCCTCATCGTCGATCTTCAATCGTCGTATGGATTATTCAGAATGGATTAAACCCGGTCTTTCCGAATAATTCGTGTATTTAAAATCATGTGCTAAAGAAAACACAACAAACGCCTCATTCTAATCAAGAACATTCTTTTATTTAATTGTTCTTTTCTCTGGGAAATGTTCTCATTAATTTTATCAAAGATAACATTCCTTTAAACATATAGTTTAATAATCTTTTGGATATCGTTTTCAAAAGATTTAATCTTTTCTTTCAACATAAATTCGTTTAATCCTTATTAAAACTATATCTAGTTTTAATCTTCAAGAATCATTATTTAATGATTATTTAACTTTCAAGAAACAATCTTGCCTATAACTGGGTTAAAGAACAAATGTCGCTTAAAAACATCGTTCACAATAAACCCAAAATCATATTTCAATTTAATATGTTAAATTGAAACTTCTCTTTAGAATATTTTGCTAAATCTTAGTAAAAAGATTTATGAATTACCAATCTAAATTGGTTTGTAGAAGGAAAAAACTGACCCTTGTCAATGGCGACATCAACCCCCTCCCTTGATTCGCTTTTTTCGTCATCATCTTCCTCCATTGATTCGTCTTCTTTTCCTCCTCTTCCTTCTCGTCCTCCTCCTCCTGTCCCTCCTGATCCCCCTCCCAAGGTTACTCATACCTCTTCCACTTCATCTTTAGCAGATGTGGATCTGGATCTGGTCAATCGTACATTGGATCAATCAGGTTCAGTATTGTCTCTATCTGAATCTGATGTTAATACTGTTAATAATGTGGCAAATGTTGATAATAGGAATCCTGTCAATTCTGATTCGTATACTGTAAATGCATCTGATGTTAATACTTTAGATCCAAATTCATCTTCCGGATCTGGATTTAATCCAATTGATCCTCAAAGTCTAGATCAGAATTCAGTTTCAACCATTTTTAAGGAGAATTCTGTTTTTTGCAATTTGTCAAACACTATTAATACATCTAATCCATCTTCTGATAATACAAATATCAAAAATGTAAATGCCTCTACAACTCAATTTGTTCATAATCCTCCTATTTCTATTCGACCAAACACCTTGAAATCAGCTAATTCAGTCAAATCTGATTATCTTTCTTTGTTCAACTCTCTTCCCAGAAATGCTGGCTCCTACAAATCTATTGACTTTGAAATTGTAAGAGATGGAAAAAAGAAAATCCCTCCAGAATCTGTCAAGGCTGAAGGAGTGAAATACTGGCAGAATCATCTAGTTGGGTTTTCTCTAGATGGTACTCTTTCTTATTTGACAGTGGTGAATTATTTGAGGAGTTTTGGAAATTGCAAGGAGAGGTGGATATAAAATCAGATGGTATCAACTTCTGCTTCAAATTTTCTAATGAATTTGACAGGGAAAAGGTTTTGACAGTTGATCCTATTATATATGTGGTGGAATGTTTATTATTACGAAATGGGATCCAAGTATTGGAAGTGCACAGTCACAGATTAGGAAGGTGCCAATATGGATCCATTTACATCGAATTCCTTTATTGCTATGGACTTTGACGGGGATTAATTGGTTGGCATGTTATGTTGGTAGGCTCATTTGTTTTGATTCGAGTACTGAAAGGATGCAGAGAATTAGGTATGCTAAAGTGCTAGTTAAAATAGGTGCTGAATATGAATTACCAAATGCATTGATCTGGGTGAACTCGGTGCCATCAGTGTTGATAGCTTGTGATTAGGACCCTAGTATATGTACACATTGCAAGATTTTTGGACATAAAATTGATCAGTGTGAGTTCTTAAATAAGGAAGCCACTGTGAATCATGATCAAGGAGTTGCATCATATCAGAATCCAGAAGTAATGGTAAAAGAGAAGCAGAAACAAGTAACTCAAAAGCAATCGGTGAAACCTTTAGGCAATGGTTGGAAAAAAGTTGTGAATAAGAGAAGGCAAGTTTGGCAAATGAAGACAGGCAAATATGGTACTAATGTAGAGAAGGATGTTAATGAAGCGATGGAAGAAGTGGTTGAAATCAGGGGTAAAGAAAATATTAATGAGTTGAATGAGACTAACATTGAAGAGGAAATGGACATTAATAACAGGGTAATTGGTAGAGGATCATAGAATATCATAATTGCTGATCAATTTGGAAAATGTGTAGTCACAGATAAAGAAAAAAAGGAAATTTGGTAAATGAAAATAATAATGGCAAGTTAAAAGGCAAACAAGTTTTTGAGTCTGTGCTTACAGAAGCAGTTCAGAATGAATTCCATACCTGCAATCCATTTGATTTATTAGATGATCAGACTAATGTGGCATCTACATCTTCAGGCCCATCTATTACAAATGTCTCTTTGAATAACAATTCAAACAAATTCTCTTTTTCTTCTGGTCAGACTACTACATGTAATTCAACTTTTAGTTTTCAAATTCCTTCTCTTTCATCTTCATCTCCATATTCACATCTAGCACCTCCACATAATATCATTATTCCACCTCCAGATAATGGAACTCTTTCTTCTTTGAATTTAGTAGTACTGTTTCCATGAATACTTTAGGCAACACTGCATCATTACAAAGTCCTAGTAACTCTGGTAATACTGGTTCATCACCCGCTGTTTCAAAACAAGCTAAATCAAAAAGATGGAGGAAAAAGAAGAAGTCTACCTTGGATACTTCTAATTTTGATGATTTAGATGGAGGAATAGACTATGGGCCTGATGATGTCTTGCCTTCAAGCAGTTCTAAAAATCCATCTAGAAGGAATACAAGGAAGCACCCTGCTCCATTAGTTGATTCTATTCATTTAAAGATATGATCCAAAATATTTCTTTTTGGAATATTATAGGGTTAAACTTACCTTCTAAGCAAAGTGAAATTAAGGTATTCTTGAGAGAAAATAAGATTCAGTTGCTTTGTCTTTCAGAAACCAAGCTTGACATACATTCAACTCCCACTGTTTTTCGCTTTATTTCTCCTAATTGGCATTTTGCTCATAATCTAGTTGACGCTAGTTTTGGTCGATTGCTTACAATTTGGAATCCTTCTGTTTTTAAGCTTACAAAATTATCTTCTTCTTCTCAGTACATCCATTGTATGTATTCCTCTAATCAGAAATTTGGAGGCTGTGCTTTATCCCTTAATGATGTAGCTCCTCTAAGTCAGACCATTATTAATTCAAGCATTTTTTCTTTGAATAGTTTTGGATTTGAGTATACATGGTCTAGTAAAAGTCATTCAGGCCTGCCCACATTGTGTAAAATTGATCATGCTTTTGTTAATTCTTCCTTTATCAAAGCTTGGCCAAAATCTTTCATTCAAATTCTTCCTTCATCTATCTATGATCACAATCCTTTGCTTTTAAATTGGGGGAGTCATGAAGTCACTGACAGAGGGAAATACACTTTTTAATATTTTAATTTTTGGCTTTCTCATAGTGATTTTTCTGTTGTTTTTTTGCAGGCATGGTCTAATAACTTTGGTAGCAATCCTATTGTTAAGTTGTTGTATAAAATCAGGCTTCTAAAAATACATTTGAAAGCTTGGTCTTCTTTTCATTTTGGAAGAGATTCTGTGCATTCATCTCACATTAGATCAGAGCTCTTTCAAGACCAAGAATATTTGAGAAGGAATCCATGGGATAAACAGCTATTACTAAAGGAACTGGAGTTGCAGAATAATCTAAAATATCAGCTAGATATTGAATTGTAGTCAGCAAAACAGGGTTCATGCCTCAAAAGAGACAAAGAGTTTGACAGGAATACTAAATTCATTCATAATTCCTTGAAAGAAAATAGGGTACGTCAACCTTATCATATGATTAAAGATTTAGATGGTAATTGTCATATGACTGAGGATGGTATCAATGGAGCATTTGTTAAGTATTTCTCTAATGTTCTAGCTCCAAATATAGTACCCTGTTCTAATGTACAAGCATTGTTTCATATTGTTTTGCCCACCATTTCAAATCATCTATCCGACTCTCTCATATCACTAGTCGGTAGTGAAGAAATTAGAGTACTATTTTGAATTTGGATCCAAACAGTTGTGGAGGGATAGATGGATTTAGTGCCCACTTTATACAGAAATGCTGGTCGATAATTGGGCAAGACATTACTGATGCAGTTCAATACTTTTTCATGAATGACTCTTTGCCAACTACTTTTTCTGCGACTGCCATTGCTTTAATAACAAAATATGAAAATACTTTGACAGTATCTGACTTCAGAACAATCTCGTGCTGCAGTGTTTTTTATAAAATCATTTCTAAAATTTTAGCTAATATACTTCAGTTCGTACTTCCCACGGTCATTTCATGCAAGCAATCTGCATTTATTAATGGTCGAAACATTAGTGATAATGTGCTCATTACACAAGAATTACTGCATGGTTATGATAGGAAGAATATTTCTCCTAGATGTTTGATGAAGTTGGAAGCATTTGACACGGTTTCTTGGTCTTCAATAATGGCTATAATGTCTAGGATGAATTTTCCTAAGCATTTCCTAGCCTGGATTTACACTTGCATTTCCTCTCCATTATTTTCAGTATCTAGGAATGGTAGTTTGCATGGATATATCAAAGGGAAACGTGGTGTGAGGCAAGGTGATCCCATATCTTCTTACATTTTTATTATTGTCATGGAATTACTTAATTCACTAATTGTTGAACAAGTTAGAAAGAAGAAGCTAGATTTGCCTCCTCGCTTCAAGGTACCTCTGATTACACATCTATTGTTTGCTGAAGATTTAATCATATTTACAAAGCCTACTCATAGTAATATTCAATGTATTTTGGATACCTTGCAAAGTTTCTATGAAATAACTATATTGCAATTAAATGTGCAGAAATCTCAAATTAAAATAGCTGGATTACCTTTGCACATTAAGAATGAGATTATTTTAAAATCTGGATTAAGAGAGTTGCCAGTAAATTCTTTGTACCTTGGTCTTTCATTATTCACTGGTAGGATAACATCAGTGAATTGTTTACCATTATTTAAAAGAATTACAGAAAAAATGAAACAATGGCCTTCATGCAAGTTGTCACAAGCTGGTAGGTTAAATATAGTTCAATCAGTTATTTTAGCTATGACAACTTATTATTCGAGACATTATATCCTTACAGTCAAGCTAATTAATATGGTTAATAGTGCTATTAATAAATTTCTATGGCATGGAGACCCTTTTACTAAAAAGTTGGTACCAATTTCCTTTTCTAAATTGTGTAATGATAAGAAATTTGGATGCCTTGGTATTATTAATCTAAAGCAATGGAATAAGGCAGCAATCTCAAGTTATATTAATAGGCTGTTTTCTGATGTTGGTAGTCTATGGTCACAATTTGTATGGAAAAATCTAATTGGAGATAAACAATTTTGGACCATGACTATTCCTTTAAACTGTTCATGGAGCTGGAGAAACATTTTGAAATTAAGAAAGGTTTTTGTGCCTTTTGTTCAATTTAATCCAATTATGGTTAGGAATCTTTCCTTTTGGCACACACCTTGGGCTAGCAAGTGTTTGAAACTTAGTGATGTTGTGGACTATAGTTTAAGGAGAAATTGTGGTATTGCTGAATCTACTAATGTTGATGAATTCATTCATGAGGGTGTCATTACTTTGCCACATTCTAGTTTTGCAATTTTGAGAAGATTATGGAATGAAATCTGTTTGAACTTTAATTTCAATTCTGAACTGAGAATTTCATGGAATGGTCATAAGCACTCTATTGATGAAGTCTATGATTTATTGAGTGGTGAAAATCAGGTTTTTTTGTGGCACAAAAGGATTTGGTGCATGAAGAGTTCAGCCAAGGTTAATTTTTTGCTTTGGAAAATTATGTCGAATGCTCTCAATAGAAAAGCAAAGCTATTTAGTATAGGACTTGTTCAAGATGATAGATGTGTTCTTTGTAGAGTTGAACCAGAGACTAACACTCATTTATTTTTTGAGTGTTCTTATGTATTTCAGGTTTGGAGTAGAATTTTGGCCTCCGGTTCCTTCTACAAACCTTCAAGCATTTCTATAATCGAATGGTTCAATGTATTCAAGGCGACAAGGTGGAAAACTCCTAAAAGTGAATTGCTTTCGAAGATTCTGAAACTATTATGTAATGAAGTATGGATGGAAAGGAATAAGAGAATATTTGGTGGTGATGCTTTGAATGTCAGTCAATTGTACATGGCAGTGATCAAAAGGATTCAAAGTAAGTGTTAATTTTGAAGTCTGAGTAGAGTTTTTTTCTACTTCATTATTATATTTTATTGTTTTTTTCTCTGCTTGGTGTTGTAAGTTTTTCTAGCTGTTATGGACTGTTGAGTTCTTGTAATTATGTTGTTGAGAATAAAGTTTTTAATTGCCTTTCAAAATTACCAGTCTAAATTTCACTGTCAATCGGGTTTAAAAAACTAATGTCATTTAAAATCATTGTTCGCAATCAACCCAAAAGTCAGTTTCACTTAATTTCAGTTATGTTTAATAATTGGAAATTTTATTTAAATCTTAATTAAAAGATTTATTCTTTCCTAAATGGGTGTAAGAACAGTGTTATTTAAGATACTATTCACAACAAACCCAAATTTTAATCTGATATTGAATATCATGCTTTGAATAGAAATTATATTGATTTATGTTCAATATCAAATTCTGAAAATTAATGTATATCAAATTGGGAATACCGATATCAATATCTTCCAAGTTCCCACAATAATATATGTATAATCACAAAATCCAATACTGAAATAATCCGAAGATTATTTCCATTCAAATCCATTCCAATATATGTATTGGAAAATCTTGGTTTTATTAAAACCACTTTAATCCTTTTATTTATTTTAATTAATTTATTAAAATAAATAAATCACTCATTCTTTTACATTGAAATGTATATTTACATTAAAATGAGTCTTTTTCATTCCTTTTTGAAACAAATTAACTATAAAAAATGTATTCTTTCTAATGTAATCAATCTTAAATAAAAATGAAATCTTTTTAATGTAATCTTTTTAGTTCAACCTTTATTACATTGAAAAATGTAATATTTTCATTTCAATCTTTACTACATTGGAAAATGTAATATTTTCATTTCAAACTTTATTTTCAATTCAATCTTTATTCAAAAATGTTTATAAATTCGTTTATAAAACGATTCCAACTTTTATTTCGATTTTAAATCCAAATTGAATATTCTATCTATTATCATATTAAAATAATATTATTTCCAAAATATTTATTTTGGAATTAGCTCTTTAAAGCAGATTAAAAAGCCCAATTCATTATCTTATTCACTTATACTTTATACTGGGCCAGACCTCCCACATTAAGCCTGCGACTCATGGATGTTGGATATGCCGGTTGGATCCGGGCGGACTTATCCCACAAGTTGGGCTTAACCTCGTGTCATGGCTCGTTTCGTATTTGCGCACTTAGACCCCTTACATTAGGCCCAACATTTGTGGCTGCTGGATATGCCGGTCGGGTCAGGGCAGACTTCCACCACAAATGCAACTTAACCTCGTGTCAAAGTACAATTATAATTCCTGATTATAATTAATTTACTGAAAATGTTATTTTAAAATATTCTTTATATTAAAATAACTTTATTTTTGAAATACCCTTTATTTCAAAATATACTTTATATTAAAATATTTCCCTATTAAAAATGATCTTTATTTTACATCGTCGTTTCTTTTATAAAATCTTTTGTTTTCAAATATTCTAACTGACCATTCAATTATTAATAAAAATTGAACTTTTCATATTATTATAATAAAATAATAATAACCTTTTCAAAGCGTTTCATCTTGAAATCAAATCTTCTAATTTCAACACATTGACAATAAAGTGTGATCTCTTTTAAATCTAATTCTTTATTGTCTTTTTAACAATAAAAGTATAATCTCTTCAATTCAAACTTTTGATTGTAACTTTTTGACAATACAACAATAATCTTTTTAATTTAAGACATCAAAACCATAATTTAATTCTTTTAACAGAACATTGTATTAAAATATTGTTTGAATTCTAAAATTGGAATGAGACCAAACCATCACCATATAAATTTAATTATATGGATTTCAAACATCGCATTAATTCCATAATAACAATAAAACATTCAACAATAGCCAGAGTGCAAGTTAAATTAATCACAAGGGCGATGTGTAGTCAAAATATCAACCCAAGACCCGTGTGGGGTTTCAACCAACACAAATTCAAATAATATATCATTAATTGTGCACTTGGACGATGTGTGAAAATTTATCATCCGATCAACATAAACAAGCAAGGCAACTTGTTAATGGCAGTGTAAACATATTTCTAAATATCATAAATGACATAACATTATTTAACATGTTCACATATTTCAAATTTTCAAACAATTCACACAGTCATCCCAATCAACATTTATCCAAATAACAACAATTCCAACACAGATAATTAACTTACTTTTGAATATAAAAATAAATAATTATTCAAAAATTTAGTGAGAAAGAGTTCTCACCTTTGTCGGGCTTTAATTGACGGTTCGGGCCCAATTTTGGCCCAAAATCCAGCATGCTCTAAAGTTGACAAAATTGATGTCTACGCGAAGCTCTCGACGCCACGATCGCAGCAAATCTTGTTTCGTGCGATTCCGAATTCGTATCAAAAAGATATGAATTTTCGTTTGTAATAATTAAATAATTAATTAAAATTACCGAAAATAACTAAAAATTCAACTTCCTCCAAATTGAACGAAAGCTCTCGTCACCACGATCGTGGCGGATCTGAAATCGTCAAATTTCGACTTCGTATGAGAAATGTATCGTATTACAAAGTTCGAATTAATTAAATTAAAATTTCTATTTTCTCTCAGATCTGGTCAAACCTGAGCTCGCTACCTTTGACCGCACTTTTCTCCCTCTTCCGACCTTCGATTGACCTGAAACCACCGCCATCCTCTTCGTCTTCGGGAGGCGCACCCACGCTCCAAGCCGTAGCCGCCGTTGATGCTCTGATCACCGGAATTTCGCCAAAAAGCGAAATTCTCTCGCGGGCCCCACAGGCTGCCACCCTCCACCAAAAAATCTGAAAAAATAACAGTAGATAGATGTCGCGAAGACGAAGAACTTTCGCTTAGGTGCCATCACCTGATTCTTCCCCGATCGACGGGAAAAAATCGTTTTGTTTTCTGTTCTCAGTTTTTTTGTTGTTTTGCTTCAGTTTGATTTTTGTCGATTTCCGTGCCCTTCCTTCGACTTTCAGACGAAATGAACAAATGCAAAGTTGTTGGTTTATGTCTTGGCTACAATTTCTCCGATTGGGCCATCGCCTAAATCTCAACGGTTTGTGAGTTATACCCCAAAATCCGAAATCATTTTTCTGTGTTCAAACTCAGATTCCGGCGAATCCGTGCGACGATAGGTCTTGACTTTTTCGTGGTAGGTAGAGGAAAAGAAGATGAACAAAACCTAGAAAGGGTTTGGTTTAGTTCTGTTCTGATTTGGAGATATAAATTGTTGAAGATTCGGGGTGTTTTGTGTAAAGAAATTTTTGCGGAGAAAGGAGCCGCCATTGAAGAAATGAAGATGAAGGATTATGTTTAGGTTTTGAAAAGTGTTATGGGCTGCTAATGATATATTATATAGGCATAGGTAAATTTTAATTAAGTCCTTGTTTAATTTAACCCCTTTCTATTAATAACCTTTGTGTTATTAATGTCTTTAAATTTTAGTTCATTTTAATGTTTTAAATATCGTACGAATGCATACATTATCCAAATTTGCTGAAAATTGGAACATAACTATTTCTCGATGATACGAATCCAAAGAAACTGGTTTCGCTAAATTCCGAGTCCGTATGAATTATTCATGAATTCTTAAAGTTTGAAAATTGACCGTTTTCACTGAACAATTAATATAGCCCACATACTGACTCCAAAAATTATAGTAAAATTATTTCTAGCTTTATTTTGACGATACAGTCCCAACAAAACTAATTTCATCGAATTCGAAGACCGTTTGAAAAATGGCTATTTTTAAGGCGCAAATAAATTATATTAAAAATACATATATAAATAAATAAATTTCGAATCTCGAAATATACCAGTGTTTATACTTTTTCAATGCAGAAACATCATTTTGAACTCAATGGTAGTGGTTTCGAGTCCAAATTCATTCGTATTTAAAAAGTAGCGTTTTGGGTCCTATATATATATATATGTATATATATATATATATATATATATATAAATTCCATAGCGTTTTTCTGAGATTTTGAATTGGACATAACTTTTGATTCCTGCTATGAAATTTCAATTTTTCGGATTCGTTGGAATGATATTTCTAAATAGATTCTAATATTTTTGGTTTCGCTAAAATCCGATTTATTTTGCATCTTGTACAGTCAGTCAAAGTTAAAATTCATATTTTAAAACTGTCGCGCTATTTCTAACTCCTTTTATAATTAAAATAAAATCTATTTGTTTTAACTTCGATTAAAATAAATTTATAGTCGTTATTATATAAAATAAATTATTTTAAATATTAAAAACCCATTAAAATAATTAAAATAAAAATTTTAAATTCGGCCCAAAATTCCGGGTCGTTACAATTTGTGGACGAGGGGAGTATATATATATATAAACGTATATATTTCCATTTTAATTCCATATTGCTATATATGGTATATACAACGCATGTACAATTTATAAAATGCCCATATATGAGGTATACAATGTGTATATAATTTATAATTCGCTTATATAAATTATACACCGCTATTCCATTCCAGTTTGAACCTAGAAATATCACATTGAGTTCCACTCCTCCAAAAATTGTAGGAGGCTCCAAAAATTCTCCTATCTCTTCTAATTTAGTTTCACTGGATTTCGACAACGTAACAAAAAGATATGATTTTTATAGTGAAATCACAATTCGTATTGCTTTAAAGCGTTATAAACTATTTATTTTGTACCTGCCGTTACTTTCAGAAAGGATTCAAAATTAGGGTTTAATTTTCTGCCAATCCATGAAGCTAGAGGGTGATTGGCCAACGTCACGTCGAAGGCCTCCGAGAGGCGCGCAAATCGAGGTAGGTGTGGTCACGATCGATGGCGGGGATGAGAGGCGGTGGTGGTTTAAAGTCGCGGACTTTGAGGACCCAGATATTGAGAACCACAACATGATAGAGGGCAATGTCTATATGGATTTGATGAGGGGAAGGAGATCTTCAAAAAGTTCAACTGGGGCAGGGGATAATTCAGCTTGGAATCACCGAAAACTGGTCAAGAAAGAAAGAGCTCTTTCGGCCGTCGCCTGTAGCTTTACGGTGAGAGAGAAAAGTGACGCATTTTTTTATAAAAATTCTGATTGGCCCATGCTATTTATAATTCCAAAAATATCAGTTTTTCCAAACGAACTCCAATTCAAACCCAACGACTGTCATCCCTAGTTAATTCCCTAATTCCGAGCACAATGAAATATGTTTCGTAGGACCATTCGACTGTTTCAGTCAGTTTTTCTTCAAATTAAAATATAAAACATTCAAATATGGATTTGAACGTACATTTTAATTTACCGGGGCCACATACTGATTCTAAAAATTACAGAATAATTATATCTAACTTCATATTGACGATACGGTCCTAACAAAAATAATTTCGTCGAATTTGGAGACTGTTTGAAAAATGACCATTTTCTAGTCGATCCAAATTAATAAGAATTAAACAAACGCGTTTTCCTTTGCCACGCTCACCTATTAATTCCAAAAATTATGGAATTTGAAACCTAGCCATAATTTGACACTCCGGATCCAACCAAAGTGGTTTCGTTGAAAACGAAGGTCATTTGCAAAATGTCTATTTTTACGGGCTATATTTATTCCATAGCGACCATTCTGATTATTCAACTGACCATAACTTTTGATTCTCGCTATGAAATTTCAATTTTTCAGATTCATTAGAAAGATATTTTTAAACATATTTAAATATTTTTGGTTCCACTAAAATCAGGTTTATTTTGAATCCTGTACATTCAGTCAAAGTTCAAAGTTGAATTTTGTAAACTACCGCGCTATTTCGAACTCCTTTTGAAGTTAAAATAAATATTTATATCCCAACTTTAATTCAATTTGATATATATGTTCTCATTCTATTCAAAATAAATTTCTTGTCGTTATTATTTAAAATAATTCATTTTAAATATTCAAAATTCATTAAAATTACCAAAATAAAAATTTTAAATTGGTTTTGATTTTTCGGGTTGTTACAATCTCCCCCACTTAAAATCTTTTCGTCCTCGAAAAGGAACGGAGCTGAAAGTTGTTTAATCGACCAACTCAACTTTCATTTTGGCTTTCATTCTTCAACTTCTCAGTTTCTAAGAATTTTCTAACTTTTCAAAAATTTGGCTAACACCCTAAATTTTTGAAAAATTTCGCCATAACCTCCTTTGTTCGGGAAAGGGTTTGGAAATTTATTGGGCCATATTAGGCACCCAATAAATCCTAAAAAGCATACACATATTTATCGTGATATAACTTTGTGTCCACTGGGGAGTGTATATAGATCATAACTCCAAAGAATAAACTCTCGTCACCCTATAAATAGTTTTTGTGCCTTAATTACTAGAGAGACGTGATTATTGTCAACTCCAGACCCGTGTGAGGTTTTTATTAATCTAAAAATTTACCTTTACATTTTATATAGTCCATATCAGTCTTCGGTTCAACCTGAAATATATTCATCACCATACAAGCCTCTCGCTTGTATGGTAAATCTTCAACCTTGTCACACAAGCTCCAAGTGCTTATGTGGTATATGATAGAGTATGTTATCTTCACACATTATGCCGTATGGTAAAGTTCAAAATTAATTGTTACTATCCTATGGCGATGTTTATAATCTCACACAGAACAACCAGCACTCTGCATCCAATGGCTTTCACAGGAATTGATATAATAAATAAAATTGTGCATCCAACTCATTAAGGTTTACCTATTTGTTGGGCATACAAATAAATTCTTTACTCAACGACAAATCCATTTACTTGTTCAAACATATATAATGTACATGCATGTATTTCAATCAATTTTCAAATTAGTTCAATATTTGATTCCATTTGCATAAATTTACCCTACTTTTATTTATTGATTAGATTAATTATCATTCCATTATTTTGATTAGTCAAATTCATAATCACACAAAACAAACAGCAATCAATTTGTTGATTAACTTTTCAAAAATTTAATAATTAATTTATTTACTCTTTTAAAATCATATTTGCTAAGATCAGACTATATAACTAAAAATTTTACATCCATGAAAAGGAAACAACAGAAAAGTAGAAAACAATGTTAAAGTAGAAAACAAAACGGAAATGCAAAATACTGTAAATGTACCATCACCAGAGTTAATCAGAGATATCCACTCTGCAATTGGGATAAGCTTGCTTAATGCTCTCCTTAGTTTCCCAAGTACAGTCTTGCGGATCTCCACTCCATTGCACTTTGACTTAGTGAACCTTCTTGTTCCTTGGCTCTTTAGTTTCTTTGCCAATAATCTTTATCGGCTCTCTTCTTACAGCTAATTCTGAAGTAATCTCTAAATCCTGTTACGCTGCTTCTTCTACAACCAGATCTAGATCATGCACATGCTTTCGAAGTTGAAACACATTAAACACATCATGTACTCCAGGCAACCAATCAGGCAAATGAACCCTATAAGCAAGAGTTCCATTCCTTTCAGGTATAGGAAATGGACCAATAAATCTAGGCACCAACTTCCCTGTTTTGCCAAATCGGACTACTCCTCTCATTGGAGAAACCATCAAATACACATAGTCACCAACAGGAAAAGCCTAATCTCTTCTTCTTGAATCTGCATAGCTCTTCTGTCAGTTTTGACCCATTTGCAAACGTTTCTTAATGAAATCGACTTTATCCGAAGCTTCGCGAATCATATCAGGTCCCAATACAAGTCTATTGCCAAGTTCTACCCAACATGCGGGAGACCTACATAGTCGACCATACAGTGCTTCGAATGGTGACATTTTCAGGCTCGCTTGGTAGTTGTTGTTGTATGAGAACTAAGCTAAATGCAAGTGGTCTTCCCATGATCCACCAAAATCAATAATATATGCCCGCAATAAATCTTCTAGAATACGGTTCACCCTCTCAGTTTGACCATCTGTTTGAGGATGATATGCAGTGCTCAAATTTAGTTTTTTTCCCAATTCTACTTGGAATGCTTCCCAGAATTTACAAGCAATAATCGGGTCTATATCACTGACTACGCTGATGGGGACTCCAACAGTTGCAACGATTTCGATTTGACAATTTCTTTGAAATAAATCTGTGCTAGACTTTGACCCGTTCTATTCGATTTGACAGGTATAAAATGAACAGTCTTCATGAAACGATCTACGATTACCCATATACTGTCATTTCCTCTTTTGGTTCTGGGTAAGCCATCGATGAAATCCATAAAAATTTATTCCCGCTTCCAATTTGGGATCTCCAACAGTTGCAACAATCCTGTAATTTCTGTTGATCACTCTTGACTTGTTGAGAGGTGGAACACTGGCTAACATATTAAGAAATGTCCCTTTTCATAGACCTCCACCAGAAGGTACGTTTGATATCATTATACATTTTTCTCACTCCTAGATGGATACTAAGTTTGGATTTGTGACATTCATCCAACACTTCTCTCCAGAGCTCAAAAATGTTTGGAACACAAATTCGTCCTTTTAACCTCAGAATCTCATCATTGTCAATTTGGAAACTCGAGGGTTCGCCTTTCCAAATTCTCTCTCTGATCTTCTGAATGAAGTGATCATCCTTCTGAAGAGCAGGTATTTTATCAATCAATATAGGCGTAATGATAATATTGGCGATGATCACATCCTTCATGCTGAGCGCATCAGCCACAACATTGGCTTTCTCCGGAGTATACAAAATATCAAGATCATATGCCACGAGGAATTCTAGCCACTGCTGCCTCAGATTCAGATCTTTCTGGATAAATAAATTCTTCAATGATTGATGATCGGTATACAGTTCGAACTTCTCACCTAATAGATAATGCATCCATATTTTTAAAGCAAACACGACGGCTAACAGCTCAAGGTCATGAGTAGCATATCTCTTTGCATGCGACTTCAACTGACGGCTAGCGTAAGCAACTACTTGGCCTCTTTGCGTTAATACCGCACCAAGGCCTCCAATAGAAGCATCCGTCCAGACCATCAAATCCTGACTGCCATCGATAATAGTCAATACTGGAACAGTTGTCAATCTTAATTTCAACTCTTGGAAAGCTGCCTCACATTCTGGGGTACACTTAAATCTTGAATGTTTCTTAGTAAACTGCGTCATTCAACCAAATAGCTTCCAAAAATCTTTAACAAACTTCTGATAATAACTAGCCAATCCAAGAAAACTTTGGACTTCTGTGGGAGTACTAGGCTGTTTCCAAGCTTGAATAGCAGTCATTTTACTAGGATCCACAGAAATTCCCTCCTTTGACATGACATGGCCAAGGAACTTGACTTCTTCTTGCTAGAATATACATTTGGAAAATTTCGCTTTTAAAACATTCTTTCTGATAATTTCCAACACTTGTTCCAAATGTTTAGCATGCTCATTCTCTGACTTAGAGAAGATCAATATGTCATCAATGAAAACTAATACGAATTTATTCAATACTTCTCGAAACATTCTGTTCATTAGATCGACGAAATAGGCTGGAGCGTTACATAAGCCAAACGGCATTACTTACCACTCGTAGAATAAATCTGGACCTCTGAATGCTGTCAGAGGAACACATTCCTCAGCAATATCAAGTTGATGGAAACCTGTAGCTAGGCCATTCGTGAAAATACTTGCGCGCCATTCAATCGATCCAACAAATCATCAATCAACGGCAATGGGTATTTATTCTTTAATTTCTGCTTATTCAAGTTGCGATAATCCCCACATAGTCGGAGAGTACCATGTGTCTTTGGGACAAACATCACTGCTTCTCCAAAATCAGAGAAACTAGGTCTGATCAGACCCTTCCATACAAGCTATCGAGTTTAATTGTCTAATTCATATTTTTTTCTTCAAGGTCATTCTTCGAATAACGTGCACTATTGGCCTTGCATTCAGAATTAAAGCGATTTTGAAATCAATTTCTCTACACAGAGGTAAGCTAACAACTTCTTCAAAAACATCCGCATAATTTTTGATGACAGGAATATTTTCTTTGACGATCGGAATATTCTCTATGACGATAGGGGTATTTTATATTTGCGCTGGAGAAACATCAAGAGCTGACCAAAAGTCTTTTCTATCCGAATTCGGACTGTCCATGGTATGGTTATATAGTCCCCTGACTTAATCTTCGCTTTAACGACTCTATCAGTGCATTTAACCTCAGCTTCATATTTGGTTAACCAATCCAATCCTAAAATAAGATCGAATTCGGCAAAATTCATGACGATCTAGATGGTAGGGAACCGATAACGGGAAAAAGAGACAGGCACCCCACAAATCAAACTAAGATTGAGGAAACCCCCAACCAAATTATGGAAAGTGATGGGTTCCTTGAGCTTTTACAATTTCAAGTCCAATTTCTTAACCACGTTACTTGCAATAAAGCTTCATGACGCGCCTATATCAAACAGTACTTTAACTAGAATGTTTTTAACAGTAAGTGTGCCTTCCAAAACATGTGGCCTCCCTTAACTGACTAAGGGTGTCAGAACTTCTGCTGTAACACTCCGTAATTCAGTTAATATTAATATTTACAAATTAAAGAATAACTAATTTCAGACTTGAGAATTGTGGGAAACGGGTTGCGCCATTGTGTTTGTCTTGGAATTCTAGTGGAGATAGAGTTCGAGTTTGCGGGAAACGAGTATCGGATGAAAAAGTTATGGACGAACGAAGTTTGGTGGCAAAGAAAGAAAATAAAAATAAAAAATGCACTGGTGCACTTGGGAAGTGCGCCAGTACATATTTACACTGGCGCACCTGCCAAGTGCGCCCAGGCCGAGGCTGGAGCCTGCACAGCTTTCTGGTTCAGGCTGACCCGTGTTGTTGAGTCCATTCTAACTCCTTGTTGAGTCATTAGGGCTGGCTCATCACCCTATCATAATTAAATGGTTTTGATTAAGCCTAAGAACATCCGACGGCTTAAATTAATTCATAACTCTATAAAAAGATCCCTATACACAAACCCTAAATCATAAAATAAACAAAGGCCATGGCCGTCATGCTGATATTTTGAGACCTAGAGCAGCCGCCATCAAATTAAAGATAAAGAACATCAACCAAATCAGAACTACCCAACCCTAACAGCGATTCTTCATCAAAAGAGCGCTAATTCGACTCTATTTCTTCTATAATTGTGAGTATGATAGTCTTATCAAGATTATTATCATTTTAATTCGGTTAAGTCATGAATGGATTGTGAGTAGATGATGTGAATTGTCATATGCTATCATGTATGTTATTAATCCTATGCTATGTGGTGATGATATACTATATGCTGTAAATCATGCTATGTATGTTGAAAGTTTCTATGCTAAGTTGTGATGAATCATACATGTTAGAAAGCCATATATGCTAGTTAGCTCATATTAATTAAATCATCATGTTTGGGATATGTTGATCTATATGACATATGCAAGTTAAATTGATTAGAAAAGTTATGAACATATGCCATGACATCTATTATGACATCTAGAATTATGCTATGACATATGTGATATCCTATGCGAGTTCAGACCATCATTATGTTGCCTGAAAACCCCATATGCAAGTTTATGTATAGATTTGGGCTATGATCATATCATGTAAATTGTGACATTTAACAAGTTGACACCTTTTGATCCTTAACATGTGTAGTTTATGCAAGTTTCACCCCTATTATGATTAGATTTATTTTAATTGTCTATAAGTTGTGATAATTTGTCTTTGTGCTATGCGTTAGACTATTCAAGTCTAGGCTATATTATGCATTGAATAAGCGAACGTATAAACGTGGGGTATGGGTAATATTAAGGATTTAATAATAAAATGTTGGGTGAAATTGATATGATTTTGCATACCAAGAGTGGATGACCATAATTGAGTCAATTATGGACACCAATAAAAGTGGACTTAATTAATAATTTGGATAGGGAATTATTAAAACTGGGGTAAAAGATTAAAAGTAGTCAATCAATGCTTAGGACACGAGGTTGGACTCGTTTGTGACGTAAACCTGCCCGGAACCGCCCGGCAAATCCAGTGGTCACAAATGTCAGCCCAATGTGAGAGGTCCTAGGCCTAAACTAAAGCATAACAGTTGTAAAGACACGAGGTTAGACTCTTTTATGGTGTAAGACTGTCCGGACCCACCCGGCAAATCCAGCTGCCATAAATGCCAGTCTAATGTGAGAGGTCTTTATGAGGTTATGGCCTGAATGAATTAAGAAATACTTAACCAGATAAATCATGTAAAGCGGGACATGGAGGTCAAGTAGGTGCCTTGGGTGGCATGAGGAATCTAGTGGGTGCCCTTGGTGGCATGTGAAATACGATTAGTAAGAATTAACCAAACATACATGTAAATGAAACATGACTAAGAGGGTTAAGTGGGATATACTAGTGGTGACAAGCTTAGATGGGTAGCTTGTGGGAGCCTGTTTCAAGCAGTATCCCAAACGTATCTTTGTGGGCTCGACCCAAGTCGAGGACGGGACACGCATACTGGGCTTGACTATAAGAGGCCAAAACGGGGAGCGGTGGCAACGCAAGTCCAACGGGTTTCATATGCGTGTGTGGACCCGGGCTGGTAGGTAAGACGTTGTTGCATCGTGTACGTATAAGCCGTGCATTCTTAGTTGTATCAGGTTGCCACTTTAAGGGAGTGATACACCACACTGTGGGGCCAGCACGGGTATCTACGAGTAGGGAGCCGATCGAAAGTGGGTAGTGGGGTACACCTAGTGGAGATAGGGGCATACGACACCTATGTAGTTAGCTACGGGTACGTAAGGCAATTTATAAAGTTTCTGTGTGAAGCAAGTGGGTTCAAACAATAGGGTGACTGGTGTGGTGCAGTGTAGTAATGTGCAGTGCAGTATAGTAATTATTCGTTAGTAATTAGGTATGCCTTTACTGTTATCTTTAACGTTATCTTAAATGCTATCTTTATCTTCCTAATAGTTCATAGACATTTACTTTTCTTCCAGCTTATGCCTAAGTCTAGTTAACTTGATAATAGTATTGTTAGAATTGTCATACTCGCCAGACTTTATGTCTAACCCCCACTATTTCTATCCTTTTTCCCCCTCCAGGTCCTCAGGTTAGGCCCAACTCTAGTGGAGTTTGATTGAATTGCTTCATCTCACTTTGGAAAGCTTGGACCGTTGAAGTAAAGTCCAGCTTGTTATCTTTTTAATGGATATTTATGTAATGGGATTATGTATTTTGTTTTTATGAAGACGGATATTGTACATGGTTATGATCTATGGTTTTATGATGTAACAAACATGTTTAATTTCCACTGCAATAAAATGAAGTTTTAGATTTCCAAGTTCTATTTATTATCTTTCTTGTTGTAATTTTTATGTTCTATATTCACTTATAACCTCCATGGAAGTTAATGCATTCCCTTTGTGAGTGACATTAATGGACGTGGGGTGTTACACGTGGTATCAGAGCTTAAGGTTACCAGAACAGATAAAAATACTTTAGAAAAATAGTTATTTTTGGAAGAAGTGTTTTCAAAAACATGTTTTAATGAGAAATTTAAAGAGAAGTTTTTAAGAAAAACATAATCCCCAAATAGCCATATATCTTTATCTTTCGAATTCTCTATTTTGAATCTTTCCTTTTCCGTTTCAGCATGGCTGAAGATCTTAATCTACCCGACGGTGTAACGATACCAGGATGGTATAGGAGGTTATTAGAGGCTAGGGCCGCTGCAGGTACAGCCAATGTTCCTCCACCACCAGTTGCACCCGTTCCTCTTCCTCCTCCTCGCATAGATACTTTTGCAAAGACGTGCAAGGAATTCAAGGCTATGGGTGGAAAACCATTTCAAGGGTCATAAACATTTGTGGAAGCTAGAGATTGGCTTAAGGAGGTGGAAGAATTGCTAGAAATCTTTGAAGTAGAAGGAGGGAGGAGAGTTCGTTTAGCAGCTTGGTTAATGAAGGGAGAGGCCTCGTTTTGGTGTGAGGTCACTAATGGGGAGCGGCCTGTTGACTCTTGGGCGGATTTCAGACGTAGGTTCGAGGCGAAGTTTCTCTCTAGGGCGGAAGAAAATCTATATATGGAAAGGTTCTTGACATTGAAGCAAGGAAGCTCATCGGTGAAAGAATATGTCAACAAATTTAATCAGTTAGCAAGGTTTGGCTTGGTCTTAGTAAACATGCTAGAGAAGAAGGCTCTAAGGTTCGTGAATGGCTTGAATGAACCATTGCAAGGGTTGGCTATGACCCACATCCCGATGGGGGCCACCTTTGAGAAGTTAGTAGAAATGGCGCTCATGCATGAGGTGAAAAGTGCTAAAGCTGATAAGGCACCCGAGAAGAAAGGGGATCAGAAGAAACCACAACAGCAAAACAAGAAGGGTGGTAAAGACAATAACGACAAGGGAAAGAAGAAATGATTTAACTGTGGGACCCCAGGCCATCTCAGCAAGGACTGCCGAAAGAAAAAGAAGACTGGTTGTTTGCATTGTGGCGATGCAGGACATTTAGTGAAGGACTGCCCAAGGAAGGGGCAGAGGACGGGGACTACCTCGGGAGGACAGGTGCAGGCTCTTATGGCACCAGGGCAGGCTAGGGGACAAGTTCAGGCTCTCGCGGTCTCACCGCTGCAAGAACGAGGTAGAACCATTTCTGTTGAAAGCTTAGTTTTTCTGTTTGATCATCCTGTCCGTACCTTATTCGATTCGGGCGCATCGCATTCGTTTATCTCTACATCATTAGTTGAAACACTTCACCTAGATACTAGTATTGTTACTGATCCCTTAGTAGTCTCAAATCCTATTGGTGGTTCGGCTCATCTTTCTATGATTTGTCGGGATTTGAGAGTGTTTATCTTGGGCGTTGAGTTTGAATGCAACACCTTTGTCCTTGGTTTCACGGGCTGTAGTTTGATTCTAGGGGTGGATTGGCTAGCCAAGCGGTGTGCCATCCTAGACTGTGAAAGGAGGGTAGTTAGACTATTGATTCGTTGTAGAAAAACCCTCATATTTCTTGCGACCCTAGGGGTTCAGTGATGTTTAGCTGCCTAGAATCTTCTGATGCATCTAACGATGATTAGGAACCTGTTTGTGTGGTCCGTTAGTATGGAGACGTCGTTGATAAAGCGCGGGGTTAACCCATAGGCACGGAATAAGTTTTTGTATGTGCTTAATAGATTAAGCAAACCCCATTATGTAATCAGCGGTAGTTTTGGAGCAAGACTGGCAAGGACGGCCAGAGTCGGTCAAGTGCTTAATTGATTGACCATCTTACTAGTATCATCTCACGTAGGTCGTCTGAATTCGAAGGAGGTATTCCTTCGGTGTTTGTCTGATATTGGTTTAGGCCTTTGGGGCTTGCACTTGGGGGATGTCAAATTCGACTAGGATGGTCTGCGTGAGAGATGGATAGTTGTGATGATTTTACATGGGATAATACCCTGGTTTTCTCTAGAAGCAGAGAAGAGCATGCCCTATGTCTTAGGGAAAGCTTAGGGACCCTACAAGTGCACTAGCTTAAAGCTAAGTTCTCCAAGATACCATTTTTGGAGGAAGGAAGTGAGGAATTTAGGGCATGTGGTCTCTAGGGAAGGGAGATATGTTAAGGTGGATGGAGTTCTTAGCATCCTACGACTTCGAGATAGCATATAACCCTGGCAAGGGTAACGTGGTAGAGGATGCCTTAAGTAGAAAAAGGTTATCCTTAAGACCTTTGTTTGTGGAGCAGCGAAGCTTTGAATTTATTTCGATGTTTGACTTTAGACCTTCCGTTGACTTCGTACCCGGTTTGCTAGCATCCTTGGAGATCAGACCTACGCTTTTGGGACGGATTGGCGAGGCACAGCGAGACGACCCGCAGTTGGTTGAGTTAGTAGAAAAGCTCAAAGGAGGGGAGTCATCAAGCCATCTTCGTAGGTATACCCTAGATGATAAGGGTTGGTTACGTAGGGACGGTAGACTTTGTGTACCAAAAGACGATGACCTAAGGAAGACTATTCTTGATGAAGCACATCGTTCGAAGATGACCATTCATCCCGGCGGGGACAAGATGTACATGGACATGAGACGAGTTTACTTTTGGGCCGGTATGAAGAGGGACGTAGCCGAGTATGTCGCTAGATGCTTGGTGTGCCAACAAGTAAAAGCGGAGCAAAAGAAACCCGGTGGGTTACTTCACCCATTGGAGGTCCCACTATGGAAGTGGGAAAGCGTCTCGATGGATTTTGTGGATTGATTACCGCGATGGAGGAAGGGCAATACGGGGATTTGGGTTATAGTAAATAGACTTACTAAGAGCGCCCATTTCATTCCCGTAAAGAGTAAGAGGACTGCTCCATGGTTAGCTTCTGTATACGTCTGAGAAATAGTTCGTTTGCACGGTGTTCCTTCTAGCATAGTGAGCGACCGCGATCCTATTTTTACTAGCGAATTTTGGAGAAGTTTGCAAGAGGCCGTAGGGACTCAGTTATGTTTGAGCACCGCATATCATCCTCAGACGGACGGCCAAACCGAGAGGGTGAATCGCATTCTAGAGGATCTTTTGAGGCTATGTATCCTAGACTTTGGGGGTACATGAGAAGAGCATCTTCCACTAGTGGAGTTCGCATATAATAACAGCTTTCAGTCTAGCATTGGTATGGCACCATTCGAAGATCTTTATGGACGGTCGTGTCGTTCGCCTACATGTTGGTGGGAATCTACCGATAAGATCTTACTTGGGCCCGATATGATTAGAGAGACTTCGGAGAAGATCGACTTGATTCGAAGGAGGATGAAAGCAACGCAAGATAGGCAGAAATTATATGCGGATAAGAGAAGGAAGGATCTTGAATTTGAGGTTGGGGACATGGTCTTTGTCAAAGTGTCTCCATTACAAAACGTTGTTCGCTTTGGGTCCGTTGGGCAATTAGCACCAAGGTTCGTAGGACCGTTTCCTATTAAGGAGAAGATTGGGAAAATGGCATATAGAGTGGAGTTGCCCGAGAGACTTAGTGGTGTACACGACGTATTCCATGTATCACATTTAAGGAAGTGCTTGCACGAGACCGCGGAAGTGGTAGAGCCGAACTTGCTTAGAGAGGTGGAGATAGAGCGTGATGCGACGATTAGACGAGCTCCTACGCGCATTCTTGGGTCAGAGATTAAGAAGCTGAGAAATCGAGAGGTCAGACTGGTCAAAGTACAATGGGGAGATGATGAGAGCAACGCTACTTGGGAGACAAAAGAGAAGATGCGTTCACGATACCCTTTCATTTTCGAGGGTATGTCCTTTAATTTCTCCTTTATCGCTTATCTTGTACTTATCTTACCTATAGAGTATCCTCTCGTTAGTATTCTTGACCTTTAGATAGGATAATCTATGGTTGAAACATGTGTTTGAGACATGTTATATATGATGGATGCAAAGTGGATGCAAGTGTTTGCTAGTGGTTTCTCGTGGACGCATATACACACACTATTAGGCACTAGATCGGCTCAGTCACTTCATACTGCATATTGCATATAAATGGTTGTATTTAGTAAAATGGATGTATAATGATTGTGCTATCATATGGATACCGCATTTTGGTGAATGGTTTTGCACGCATGTAGAAATAATATGTAGCATTAGGGAACTTTTGCATACATAATGGACGCATGGCACTATCATGGTTTGCATTAAAGGAGGTCAACTGGATTAGTGGACCGCCTGATTTTGCATTAGATATGGACATATACACACACTGTGCATTTAAACATGAAAGCATTAGAAGTCTATAAGGACAATGGATGCCTGTGTTTGATGGTTGAGTAGATGGTTGTTTGGATGTTAGGATATACATTCTTCTTGACTTGAAGATTTCGGGGACGAAATCCTTTAAGGAGGGGAGAATGTAACACCCCGTAATTCAGTTAATATTAATATTTACAAATTAAAGAATAACTAATCTCAGACATGGGAATTGTGGGAAACGGGTTGCGCCATTGTGTTCGTCTCAGAATTCTAGTGGAGATAGAGTCCGAGTTTGCGGGAAACGAGTACCGGATGAAAAAATTATGGACGAACGAAGTTTGGTGGCAAAGAAAGAAAAAAAAAGCACTGGCGCACTTGGGAAGTGTGCCAGTACATATTTACACTGGCGCACCTGCCAAGTGCGCCCAGGCCGAGGCTGGAGCCTGCACAGCTTTCTGGTTCTGGCTGACCCGTGTTATTGAGTCCATTCTGACTCCTTGCTGAGTCATTAGGGCTGACTCATCACCCTATCATAATTAAATGGTTTTGATTAACCCTAAGAGCATCCGACGAATTAAATTAATTTATAACTCTATAAAAAGGCCACTATACACAAACCCTAAATCAGAAAATAAACAAAGATCATGGTCGTCATGCTGATATTTTGAGACCTAGAGCAGCCGCCATCAAATTAAAGATAAAGAACAGCAACCAAATCAAAACTACCCAACCCTAACAGCGATTCTTCATCAAAAGAGCGCTAATTCGACTCTCTTTCTTCTATAATTGTGAGTATGATAGTCTTAACAAGATTATTATCATTTTAATTTGGTTAAGTCATCAATGGATTGTGAGTAGATGATGTAAATTTTCATATGCTATCATGTATGTTATTAATCCTATGCTATGTGGTGATGATATACTATATGTTGTAAATCATGCTATGTATGTTGAAAGTTTCTATGCTAAGTTGTGATGAATCATACATGTTAGAAAGCCATCTATGCTAGTTAGTTCATATTAATTAAATCATCATGTTTGGGCTATGTTGATCTATATGACAAGTCACATATGCAAGTTAAATTGATTAGAAAAGTTATGAACATATGCCATGACATCTATTATGACATCTAGAATTATGCTATGACATATGTGATATCCTATGCTAGTTCACACCATCATTATGTTGCCTAAAAACCCCATATGCAAGTTTATGTATAGATTTGGGCTATGATCATATCATGTAAATTGTGACATTTAACAAGTTGACACCTTTTGATCCTTAACATGTGTAGTTTATGCAAGTTTCACCCCTATTATGATTAGATTTATTTTAATTGTCTATATGTTGTAATAATTTATCTTTGTGTTATGCGTTAGACTATTCAAGTCTAGGCTATATTATGTGTTGAATAAGCGAACGTATAAACGTGGGGTAGGGGTAATATTAAGGATTTAATAATAAGATGTTGGCTGCAATTGATATGATTTTGCATACCATGAGTGGATGACCATAATTGAGTCAATTATGGACATCAATAAAAGTGGACTTAATTAATAATTTGGATAGGGAATTATTAAAACTGGGGTAAAAGATTGAAAGTAGTCAATCAATGCTTAGGACACGAGGTTGGACTCGTTTGTGACGTAAACCTGCCCGGAACCGCCCGGCAAATCCAGTGGTCACAAATGTCAGCCCAATGTGAGAGGTCCTAGGCCTAAACTAAAGCATAATAGTTGTAAAGACACGAGGTTAGACTCTTTTATGTTGTAAGACTGTCCGGACCCGCCCGGCAAATCCAGCTGCCATAAATGCCAGTCTAATGTGAGAGGTCTTTATGAGGTTATGGCCTGAATGAATTAAGAAATACTTAACCAGATAAAACATATAAAGTGGGACATGGGGGTTAAGTAGGTGCCTTGGGTGGCATGAGGAATCTAGTGGTTGCCTTTAATGGCATGTGAAATGCGATTAGTAAGACTTAACCAAACACACATGTAAATGAAACATGACTAAGAGGGTTAAGTGGGATATACTAGTGGTGACAAGCTTAGGTGGGTAGCTTGTGGGGGCCCGTTTCAACCAGTATCCCAAACGTATCTTTGTGGGCTCAACCCAAGTCGATGATGGGACACGCATATTGGGCTTGACTATAAGATGCCAAAACGGGGAGCGGTGGCAACGCAAGTCCAACGGGTTTCATATGCGTGTGTGGACCCGGGCTGGTAGGTAAGACGTTGTTGCATCGTGTAGGTATAAGCCGTGCATTCTCAGTTGTATCGAGTTGCCACTTTAGGGGAGTGATACACCCCACTATGGGGCCAACACGGGTATCTACGAGTAGGGAGCCGATCGAAAGTGGGTAGTGGGGTACACCTAGTGGAGATAGGGGCAGACGACACCTATGTAGTCAACTAGGGGTACGTAAGGTTATTTATAAAGTTTCTGTGTGAAGCAAGTGGGATCAAACAATAGGGTGACTAGTGTGGTGCAGTGTAGTAATGTGCGGTGCAGTATAGTAATTATTCGTTAGTAATTAGGTATGCCTTTACCGCTATCTTTAACGTTATCTTAAACGCTATCTTTATCTTCCTAATAGTTCATAGACATTTACTTGTCTTCCAGCTTATGCCTTAGTCTAGTTAACTTGATAATATTATTGTTAGAATTGTCATACTCGCCAGACTTTATGTCTGACCCCCTCTATTTCTATCCTTTTTCCCCCTCCAGGTCCTCAGGTTGGGCCCAACTCTAGTGGAGTTTGATTGAATTGCTTCATCTCTCTTTTGAAAGCTTGAACCGTTGAAGTAAAGTCCAGCTTGTTATCTTTTTAATGGCTATTTATGTAATGGGATTATGTATTTTATTTTTATGAAGATGGATATTGTACTTGGTTATGATCTATGGTTTTATTATGTAACAAATATGTTTAATTTCCGCTGCAATAAAATGAAGTTTTAGATTTCCAAGTACTATTTATTATCTGTCTTGTTGTAATTTTTCTGTTCTATATTCACTTATAACCTCCATGGAAGTTAATGCATTCCCTTTGTGAGTGACATTAATGGACGTGGGGTGTTACATCTACCACTTCATTTACATGCACTACTTCAGATTTCTTTAAGAGCTTGTAATCCTTTGCAAGATGACCAGTCTGATGGCATTGATTGCATTTTCTATTCTCTTAAAACTTGTTATCGGGTTTAAATCCTTCTTCTTCTGCTTCCGATTGGATTTTGATCCATCCTTTCTTTGTTTCTTTAAAGCTCTGCAATTTATCGACAAATGTCCTTGCTTATTGCAGTTATTGCATACGGCAGTTGTTATTGGTTCTTTCTCATATTTAACCTTTTTCCTATTGACTTTAGCTTCTTTCTAACCCTAGATGTCCTCAGGCTGTATACTTGTCTCTGGGCTATCAGTTTCAAATTTCTTTTTGTTACTAGAACTGACTTCCTCTTCGTCGTCCAAAAGACCTTGCTTATCAAGATCTTCATATTGGTAAGCCATGTATATCATTTCAGAAAAAGGGAGCTTCATATGTGCAGTTACACTACTTTGGTACTTTCTTTGGAGCCCGTTAATAAACATCAGATTCTTCCTCTTTGAATTTTTAATTAGCTCCAGGGCAAAACGAGAAAGTTCATTGAATTTCTTATGATATTCTGGAATGGTCATATCTCCTTGTATCAGATAGTAGAACTCATCATATAGCCATTCAGTTGCTTCTGGAGGAATAAATTTTTCATTGAAAATTTCTTTAAATCTATCCCAGGTAATATTACCTTCTGTATTATTCTTAGTAACAGTTTCCCATCAGATTAAAGCTTCGTCTTTGAGTGCCCAAGATGCCTGTAATCTTTTCTGGTCATCCCTCTGCTTGAAAGTTTCAAAAATTCTCTCTGTAGAACGCATCCACGCATGAGTTTGAATAATGGATTCATTGCCCAAGAATGGTACTCCACCCAGATTTCGATACTTCTTCAATAAAGCTTCTATATTTGATCCTGGCTGTGGGAGCACAACTGGCTCATTAGATTGTCGAACATAGAATTACTTCTTCTGCTTCTGCCACTCATTTTCTATGTCTGCAAATAGCAGACAAAGTGTCAAGCCAACAGAAAAGATATTGTACAACATATAGACATATATTTGAATGTATATGTGTCAATTGGGGTGTATTTTATTCTTCTTTACTCATTGAAGGATATTATTGATCCTTTCTATAATGAGTAATTCATCTTAGAACACTATTGGTTCTATTTCTGACGAGTTCGTTAATATGTTATATTCCTGAACTAAGATTAACCAAAGCTTCGATACCACATGCGATGACCCTAAACCCCTGTTCCATGATGGCAAGGATTATCTTTGGCATATAACACATAAAAAATAACAGAATAACAGAAATATATCATTACACCAGATAATGTACAATAGAATACACTGGATAAATATAATCATCAGAGTTACACAGCATAACAGGATCATACTTAGTACAAAATACAGTTTCAGCTTTATATAAAATGTCTACAACGGAATCAAACATAATATACATCACAAAAGTTGAACAACGTAATAGTAGTGATAGAATTCATCTTTAGCTCCATAGCTATCCAGAAAGAGCCTGCAAAACCTGAATACAAGGCCGCTCGTGTATAAAATAGGGCACCCGAGTTTGCAAGTGAAACAAACTATGAATCAGTCATGGGACTGGTATGAGAAATCTACTTAACTTATTTTATAATAAGGCCAATCACAGGACCACGCCGTTAACGCGGAACGGGTTATTCCATTGGATTGCCAGTGCTTAAAACAAGTAAATCGTTTAAACATCGCAATGCTTTTTAACAAAAATGAAGCCTTATAAGACTCAGTTCCCATCACACAATGCAACGCAAACCGAAGGATAGTGTTTTACCTTATAATGGAAAAATATGCTTGATACGTATAAAACAAAAGAATTTGATATTATTACTAGTGTTTATATGTTTCAAAAACAATTTCAATCATAAGTATCAATCATAGACGGCATGGGTACCATATATCATATCGCCATATATAGGTCTACAATCAAAACCGCATGATGTCGTATTTGGAAATCTGATTTCCGTCATGAACCAAGGCAAGGGATCATCCTTACCGCTTTGAGGCTCTCTAGCCCAAGCATCAAGTTTAGAGCGCATCGACCCTTGGATCGTTAGGGACTGGGCCACATGGAGTTGATTAAAATGCCTGAACGTTTCCCAGCCCTACGGGGCGTAAACTGGCCATATCCCTACCAAACCATTGGCCCCGTAGTGACTGATATAACCGATGCTCCTCGCTTTCCATCACCCATATAAGTAAAACATCAGGGCGTGCAAAACCCTGACACCACTCCTAGCTAGAAGGAAACGCATGTCCTCCCTGAGGTCCTCTCCCGTTTATGGTTCATATCGAGGTGTGAGGCTTGCAAATTAACGCCATACACAAAGCTAGCTATATTAAAGCCGTGCTTTGATCATCAACCATAAGACTCTTCTTTTCAACAAAAGCCTTGATCACAACATCTCTAAATGCCACGTTGTCAACCTACAACGTCAGACACACATCCATTTACAAGTCCGTTGTACGTCTGAAAAAATCGAAGGCACCTTATTCCTCGTCCCATATGTCCAATACATGAGAGAGGCCCTCACACATCTGAATGATCAACAAGTACGTCCGGACAACCACCAATGTAACCCCTTTAGGGCAGCAACACCCATCAAAGGCATCAGTGACCATCCATTCGACGTGAAGATCATCGGTCTTGCACCGTCTTCATATCTTTGACTTCTAATGGTCGACCAACTATATGAAATGAGAATTAACTCGGCCTTTTCAAATAATTCACATATATTTAGAATTTTAAATCAATTATGTCCATGGTTAAATTATTTGACATCCATAATTCATTTCATTAATATAATTTTCATATCAAACACATTCAACCATCAAATATCCAATAAACCAAGTAAATTCGGTTTATTTCCATTCCATATTGTTCATAATATTTTATAACGATTTATCGCTATTTTTATTTATTTAAAAATAACCCATTTATTTGAACGACGCTTCAAGCCATAACGCGGCTATGGCGCTGTTTTTTTCAAATTTGATTTACACATATCTAAAAATCTAACCATTGGATCTTTACAAATTTTATATCTTGGAAAGATCTTTTCAAATCGGACCTGACGGTTCATTTTTTGGGAAAATCCAATGGTCGGATCTCCCGGTACAATCGTTTAAAGTTACGATTTCAAAACACGAATTGCAGTGTCGTTATTCGTTTTATTTTAATTATATTTATATATATATAATTTATTCTGGAGCTGTTTTTATTCAGATTTGAATTAAACATTTCACACAATCTAACCATTAGATCTTTACAAATTTGATATCATTGGAAATATATTTTCAAAGCGAACCCGACGGTTTTGGTTTCGGGAAAATCCGATGGTCGGATTTCTCGGTATAAACGTTTAAAATCACGATTCCAAAACACGAACTGTAGCGTCGTTATTCGCTTTATTTTAATTATGTATAATTTGTTCTTCGATTTCCAAACCATTTTCATTTCATATAAGTGGTAAAATTAATATTTTAGCCAATAAATATTTATTTCAACACATGACTATTTTTAACACTTCAAATATATAATTAAAATGTGATTTTTTTTATTGTTAAAACAGTTTATTTCAAACACGAATATTTTTAGCGATTCATATATACAATAAAAATGTAATTTTTATCGTTAAAACAATTTATTTCAAACATGAATATTTTTAGTGATTCATATATATAATAAAAATGATATTTTTATTGTTAAAACAACTTATTTCAAACATGAATATTTTAAGCGATTCATATATATATATATATAATAAAAATATGATTTTTATTGTTAAAACAATTTATTTCAAACATGAACAGTTTATCAACACATGAATATTTCAGAAAATTTCGACAGTATAACGACAGGGGGTTTAAAATCGGCACCGTCCCGAGTATGGGTCCTCGCACTACCTTAGGCCTCGCGGCGTTCCGTAAGGGGCTTATCCAAATGATCTAGTCATTTTGATCATTTTCATATCATATTGAAATTTTCCACAAAAATTCTAGTTTTGTTTTAACCACAAACAACCATTGTTAGCCATTAGCAATATCAACCAAATTTCGCACCAACCACAATCCAAACAATCATAACCAATATATATCGTCCATGGTTTATGGACGAGGGGAGTATGTATGTGTATATTTATATATATGCATATATAAACGTATATATTTCCATTTCAATTCTGTATCTCTATATATGGTATATACAACGGATATACAATTTATACTTCGCTTATATAATTTGTACAACGCCCATATATGAGGTATACAATGCGTATATAATTTATACTTCACTTATATAAATTATACATCGCTATTCGATTCCAATTTGAACTTAGAAATCTCATATTGGTTTCCACTCCTTCAAAAATTATAGGAAGCTCCAAAAATTCTTCCGTCTCTTCTACAATGTAGAAGACGTCGACATGAGTCCAATATCTCTGGTTTCACTGGATTTTGACAACATTACAAAAAAATATGTTTTTTATACTGAAATTACAATTCATAGTGCTATAAATCATTATAAACTATTTATTTTATACCTGCCATTACTTTCAAATAGGATTCAAAAATAGGGTTTGAATTTTCTACCAATCCATGAAGCTAGAGGTTGATTGGCCAACGCCACGTCGAAGGCCTCTGAGAGGTGCTCAAATCGCTGTGAGATTCGTGTTACTCTGATGTTGTAGTTATCTTCTTCTTCTTCTATTCTAATTTTCTATCTTATCTATCCTCACACTCTGATTTCGTTCTTTTAACTATCCGGTATTTCCTATGCTTGGGTAGTCGACATTGAGTTTATATCGATAACCAGGATCATGAAAACCTAGGTCGTTACAGTGGTATCAGAGCTTAAGTTAAGTAATTACCTTGGCTCTGTGGCATAACTCAGTAGATATGGGGTTAGTAATACTCTAGAATGAGTTGAGTGTATATATACGAGAGAACGTGTTTGTAGATTTTATAAAAATTGTTTTATATTGTGGAGATTTATTGGTTGAGTTGTTTATAAGTTCTGGTCGATCAGTTTGATCCTTCTGGTCGATCAGTTTGATCCACTGTATTGGTAGGAGTTATTGAATACTCGAATATAATGAACCGACATGGTATATTTTGAAAGGAGGGTAAATGAAATAATTTTACCAAAATATATTTTGATATGAAAGAATTGGAATTTTTATAATACACTGGATGTGTTCATTGTTATTATAATCGAATGAGATTATAATTGGAATGGTTATATAAATAGCAAATCAGAATTCATATAAGTGTAATATATGAAATAAGATGAATAAAATCTGGATTAAAATCAGAATTTGGAATTAATATTCCGAAAACATGAAAAGTGTTTGTAAATGGAATCGAATTAAGTACAAGAGAATTTTAAAATCCTGGTAGATTTTAGAAATGTTTTCCAAGAATTGGGAATAGTATTTGGAAACAGATTTCAAAATGGAAGTATTTAGAAATGGTTTTAAAAGTGATATAGTATCAAACTCATTTCGATAGCTAGGAAGTAACCCCGATTATGAATCACGACATCATTATTATTCATTTTTGAGTTGCTAATTGATAGATTACTATCAAAGATTTTGTTTTTGAATTATTTTGTGAAAAACAATTTGTTTTGAATCCTGAAAAGGGTTGTCTGGTTTTAGAAGAGATAAACATTTTGAGAATTCCCTAGGGAAGATTGTTTGAATTAAAACAAAATAAATTAGAATTTGTAAAAGTAAATAGAAATAGAAATTGAATTAAATCCAGCTAAGTGGAAATTGAATTGGAAAATAGTACATCAAGTAGAATCAGATTTTGGATTTGTGATATAGGAATTTGAAATGGTATTGGACTGGTGAGTTAGAGTTTGGAATCGAGAATGCAACTTGAATTTGAAATAAAATTTGACTTGGATATATGTAAATGATTGGTTTGAGGATAAAATTGATTGGAGATTGATTGGGATGACATTGATATATCCTGAATTGGTAGCACATGGAAAATGAGATAATGATATGCCCGATAAAAAGGTACAAATTTATTTATATATAGGTTTGAGATTTTGATGAGCCAATTTGGCAAGCCGCTGTTTGATTTTCTTTTGGGTTGAAGAAGGCCTAGAGAGGTGAATTGAAGTTTGAGCTATTAACCAGTAAAAGGAGGTGCTGGCGAAATTTTTCGAAAAGTTAAGGTGTAAGAAAATTTTAAGGATTTTTGAAATTTTTTGTTAGTAGGAATGAATAAATATTTAATTAAAATTAAATTGGTTCAGTTGAAATTGAAGTTAAGAAGTGAATGAATAAATTTTAACCCAGTTAATAGGGTTTGTTTTCTACCTTAGCAATTTTGAGAACGAAATTATTTTAAGGGGAAAGAATGTAATGTCCCATATTTTTTGGTCGAATAATTTATTTATTTAATTATTTAAATAATGGTTTGGTAATTAAAAATGACCAGAATTAAATAATATTGAATATTTAATTAATATAAATAATATAATAATATATTTAATTTCTAAAATAGTTGGAAATAGTAGGATTCACTAAATTGTGTGAATTGGATCATTTATGATACTTAATTCAGTTAAGAATTGAATTAGAATAATGAATATTTTATTTGAACGACAGTTGAACGTATAATTATATTATAATTATAATCGAGCTCGAAATGGCGCGGCAGTTCGTAATTTGGCGATTCGAAGTTTAAACGAATATACAGAACCCGTTTTAACTCGGATTTCTGTGAAACAAGAAACATTCAGAGCTGGTGAAGCATATTTATCTAATGGAAGAGAAAATTTGAGATTTCTCGTGTAGATTGAGAGTTATTTCCAAATCAAATTTTCGAAAAGTCACTATGGAATTCCTTTATAATTCATAATGATTTATTTATATTATAAATGAATTTTTAATATAAATTGAATACTGATTTAATCTAGATTTGAAATATCGAGTTATAAATTTGGATATATTTATTTCGGAGTTATATGATATTATATGTGAATATATACGATAATATTTATTTATAAATATTTAATTTAATTATTTTCAAATATATTAATATTTAAATGGGTGTTATTTAGAGCTTTAAAAATAGATAGTTTTGCAAACGACCTACATTTTTGATGAAACTAATTTTGTTGGATCCAGAATACTAAATTATTGCTAGATTCCAATTTCCGTGATTTTTGGAGTCAGTATGTGGCCGTATGGATTTTTAATGTGAAAAACATTCGATAATTTGACTTTAAAAATACACTGTGTGAGCAAACTGACTCGGAATTCGACGAAACAAGTTTCGTTGGGACAATAATGTCGAAATATAGTTGTATGCCCATTTTCGTCGAATTTGGGTATGATATGTGATCATACTCATTTTTAATGATAAATACAAATAGCGGTTGATTAAAAATTAATACAATATTTGAATAAAAAAAATATATAAACTATTCTATATATACCCTAAACTATTTCTAAACCTAAATCTTTTGTTCTCCGGTCAATGTTTTATGCGTCGTTGTTCTTCATTTCACAGAGAGAAAAATAGTGAGATAGTAAATTCAAATCAAATAGGAAGAAAATCCTTAAAATCTCCAAATATGTATAAGTGGATTCACTGAGTTCACCTTTCCACCCCAGTATAATTTTCGAATCTATCGAACAAATTCTGGTTCGATGTTATGAACAACATGAAGCCTAGAGTTCCACAAATCATGATACTGGAGCAGCGATTAGTAAATTGGGTGTTATATTTGAGTTTGTGGAGGAGAAACAAGGTTGTTCTGGATTTTTGGTGAAGATCGAACTCAAAAGATGACGCTGAAGTAATAGGAAGCCACTAGTTGCTGTTCGAATGCGATTTCCAATGGGAAGTTCGAGTTTAATAAGAACAGTATGGAAAGATGGAGAATGAGGAGGAGATCATGGCGGTGTAGTCGGAAGGTTGAACGGTGGAGAGGCGAGAGAGAGAATGGAGTTAGAAGATTCAGAAATGGCAAGCAATGAAGGAGCTGGAAAGAGAGCACCATAATTTGCAGAAGTAAAGCCGACGGTTTGATGATGAAATCGGAAATTGGATGGGAGATCCGAGTTTGAGTTTTGGGTAATGAAGTTGTAGAGTTTTCGTTGGGGAATTTAGTGGTGTAATTTGTTTAGTTGTTAATGGAAGAAGAGGCAGATGGTGGGGCAAAGTATATCGGACATGGAGTTTACTGTGAGGATTCTGATGCGTAAATTGGCAAGGAAGAAAATTAGCGGTAGTATGGAGTTCTGTAATAGGAGTGAGGAAGATGATGTATTTCGAAGGGGAGCAGGTGATAGAGAGTTTAGCAAGTGGTTGCGGTTATTAAACCAGGTGTGTGAAGGAAAGTTTCAGGCATCATTTTGCTTATAGAAGAAGCACTGCTCAGTGCGGGTGCAAAAGTCTTGGGTCGATAGTGTTGAGGGTGAGCCTAAATTGAATTAGAATTGAAATTAAATAATATAAATATTTATTTAAACTTGTTACTATCATATCTTGTCCATACATTAACCGAATTCAGTGAAACAAGTTCCGTTAGGATCGTAAAGACGAGGGCTACAACATGGAACTGGCTGGGAGTGAATTAGAGCTCAGTACAATTTGTAGCAGAATAAACTGTCAGTCTGAACCAACCTACAGTTATCGTTATTTAATGATAACCATCCAATGTGAGTAAATCTCACTAACTCTGTACAGTTTATATTTTTATAAATATAATCTAGTATTAATAAATGATGAATGATTGTAGTGTGTTGATTGTTTAGTTGAATTGTTGATGTATTGGTAGAAATGATAGAAAATGATATATATATATATATAAATCGTTAATCAAATATTGATTCTGTTTATTAGAATATTTCATATTGAAATGAAATCCATTTTATTTATATTGTTTAACATCCGCGGATGCAGGGAAACAGGTTGGAGGGATCCAACAGGATTCCTCATTATTTATAATACTATTTGTTTTAATATATTCTGATATATGATGTGATATATAATCTGTGATTGATTATGATGATACTAGTCTTTTTAATTGGTATTTTAAATACCATAAGAAATACTATAATGTAAAAGGGAATTTTCAAAGTGCATTTTGAAAAGGAAATATTTATTTAGAAAATAAATAGAATTATAAATGGAAATATTTATTTAGAAAATATATAGAGTTAAAAAAGGAATATATATTTAGAAGATGAGTAGAAATATATAAAGGGATTTATATAAAATGAATTAAATTATATAAAAGGATTTATATAGAATAAATAGAATTATATAAAGGGATTTATATAAAATTAATAGAATTCTATAAAAGGATCTATATAGAATAAATAGAGTTATATAAAAGGATTTATGTAAAATGAACAGAATTATATAAAAGGATTCATGTAAAATAAATAGAATTATATAAGGGGAATTATAAATGAGATTTATGTAACAACCCATAAATTCTGGACCAGTTTAAAATTTTTATTTTGGCAATTTTAATGAATTTTGAAGTGTTCTTCCGTCTGCGTTCTGATTTGTCCTGTTCTCAAAACGATCAGGGGTTTCGAACGGTCTAGATCGGTTTAACGACTGATTCGGATCGAGCGAAATTCCCGGCCGTCACATTTGGTATCAGAGCTTTGGTTTACAGAGCTCGAGAACAAGACACATTAGAACCATACGAAAGAATACATCAGATATTGGATTAGTAAAATCCAATTAGAATGACTCGTTAGAGATAGGATCAGTAGTATCCTAGAACGAGTGTGAAGAGTATATTTTTCAATTGAAAACAATTTTTTTTTTTTGAAAATTTAAATCGTTTTATACGTATTTGAATAATTTATTTATTTTGAATTTGGACAATCCGATATACAAAGATTTTACATATAAGCGTCATGAACGTATATTCGAAGTTTTAATATACTGGATAGATATAGAATCACATTCTAAACACTCGGAGATGATTCTGATGATTGATATATCAACATCAGAATTTGTGTTCGTATTTCGAAGGTATGATATCTATATATTTCCATCATACTGGTGTGAGAACCGAAACTTATATAGATAGATTTATTTGTTGTGAATTGGCATCAAAAACAAGATTTTCAGTATATATATCAAAATTATGAATTTGAAACATTAAATTCACTAATTGATTGATGTTTGTGTTGTTTGTTTATTTGTTTGATAATTTTGAACCATTATGCCTAATTGTATCAAATATTGAATTGTATTGAAATTAGTCGCATTTGCTTGCATATACATGTACTTACATTGAATAAGTCATAGCAAGGAGGCTAGAGCAGAGAATAAAATTTGTTTGCCCGACAAATAGGTACATGTTTACTATAATTTACTGTTTTGTTTGGGTGATGATGATTTTATGAGCCTACTGGCCAGCCGCTTGGCTTTTTCTTTTTCTTTTTGAGATCAGAAGGCCTGTATGGCAATTTTGGGATTTTCCCGTGGCTCCCGGTGCAGGGGAGGTTATGGCGAAATTTTTCGAAAATTTAGGGTGTTAGCCAAATTTTTGAAGAATTTGAAAATTCTCAGAAACTGAAAAGTTGGAGAATGGAAGCCAAATCGAACGTAGAGTTGATTAATCAAACCACTTTCGACTTCGTTCCTTTTCGGGGACGAAAAGTTTTAAGTCGGGGAGATTGTAACATCCCATAAATTCTGGGCCAGTTTAAAATTTTTATTTTGGCAATTTTGACGAATTTTGAAGTGTTCTTCCGTCTGCGTTTTGATTTGTCCTATTCTCAAAACGATCAGGGGTTTCGAACGGTCTATATCGGTTTAACGACTGATTTGGATCGAGCGAAATTCCCGGCCGTCACAATTTAAGTGTTAGAAAAATAAAAATAAAATGAGATTTTATATGAATAATCTTATAATTAGAAGTATAAATAGAAATTGGATTTGGGATATTGTTTTAAATACGAAATCAAACAGTTTTGATTGCAAAGAAGAAACATTATTCACGTTTAATGCGAATAAAGGATTTAAATAAATATTTTGCAGAATAAAATATTATAGAAGAATTTGGGGTTTGAATTAGGAATTTAATTGGAATTACTGAAACTAGAAACTGACTGGAAATTAGTTGAGTTGAATGGCTTTCTGGGCATCGATCTGAAGTTGGTTTCGGCCTTCGGGGTTTATGCTTGGGAAGTTGTTCTCTTACAAGTTTCTAGTTAGAGACTGATAGAGGTGGGAAGATATTGATGCATGAATCAAAAATGGAAACAAATTCCAAAGTTAATAACGTTTATTTTCTAATTTTGGAAAATAAAGAATTCATGAATATATGGAAATGATAAATGGGAAATTGGGAAATGAAATGATGATTAGTCAGCAAGATTTCCATTTGGGAATACGACCGTTGTTTGTACACATGTTTTCCTTTGATAGTTAAATCACTGACCATCAAAGATTTTGATCATTTCCGTTGTTAATACGAAGAGACCGGGATCATATATAATTTGATGACCCTAAACCCCCGTTCCACGGTGGCAAGGATTATCTTTGGAATATAACACATAAACAATAACAACATAACAGAAATATATCATTACACTAGATAATGTACAACAGAATACACTTAATAAATATATTCATCAGAGTTACAAAGTATAACAGGATCATACTTAGTACAAAAATACAATTTCAGCTTTATATAAAATGTCTAAAGCGGAATCAAACATAATATACATAACAAAAGCTGAACAGCATAACAGAGGTGATATAATCCATCTTCAGCTCCATAGCTATCTAGAAATAGCCTGCTAAAACCTGAATACAAGGCTACCCGTGTAGAAAATAGGGCACCCGAGTTTGCAAGTGAAAAAACTACGAGTCAGTCATGGGACTGTTATGAGAAATATACTTAACTTATTTTATAATAAGGACAATCACAGGACCACGCTGCTAACGCGGAACGGGTTTACTCCATTGGATTGCCAGTGCTTAAAACAAGTAAATCATTCAAACATCACAATGCATTTTACAAAAATGAAGCCATTATAAGACTCAGGTCCCGTCACATAATGCAACACAAACCGGAGGATAGAGTTTTACCTTATAATGGCCAAAATATGCTTGATATGTATAAAACAAAAGCATTTGATATTATTACTAGTGTTTATATGCTTCAAAAACAATTTCAATCATAAGTATCAATTATAGACGGCGTGGGTACCATATATCATGTCGGCATATATAGATTTACAATCAAAACTGCATGATGTCGTATTTGGAAATTGGATTTCCATCATGAACCAAGGTAAGTGATCGTCCTTACCGCTTCGAGACTCTCTAGCCCAAGCCTCAGGGTCATAGCGCATCGACCTTTGGATCATCAAGGCCGGTCCACACGGAGTGGATAAAAATGCCTGAACACTGCGTTTCCCTGCCCTATGGGGCGTAAATTGGTCATATCCCGACCAAACCATCGGCCTCGTAGTGACCGATGTAACTGAGGCTCCTCGCTTCCCGTCATCCACATAAGTAAAACATCAGGGCATGCAAAACCCTGACACCACTGTAACACCACACCTCCATTAAGGTCACTCACAAAGGGAATGCATAAACTTCAGTGGAGCATCATAACTGTATAGAACAGATAAACTACAAAACAGACAAAATTTTAAACATCGGAAAATATATAAAACTTTACTTCATTGATAAAATAGCAGCTTGTTAAAATAACTTGTACAAAAATTGTTTTCCAACACCAAAACACCCTTACCCATTATAACAAAGCATCGTCTTATTTAACAAAATAAAGAAGCAGAAAATAACAACGACATTCCCTAATAAAGCATGAGCCAGCCATAGCAGTGGAAAAGACAGTCCAAAGCAATACTTTGACTATCCTTGAGCTTGGAAAGAAATCTAAGCTAAGTGGTAATATTTCCTCCCTGTGAACCTGGGGGGAGCGGGGAACGGAAGAAAAGAAGGCAAAAGGAGACGTGTCAGACTTAAGTTTGGTAAGTCCGGTGATTATTTAGCTTGTAAACAGGCAAAAGATCATTACATGAATAAACTAATTACCAGACATAACCATGATGATAAGCATAACAAGAGAACAAATGATGATCGTTAGATATGACAAGGTAAGATATATTGAATGCGCTTCGGTTCTTTCTCTGATTTCTTTTCTCTATGCCACCCAACTAGCATTTAACTAGTGTCTTTTATGGAACGATCCGTATCCCCTACTAGTGTCCCAACTAGTATCCTGTGAAAAGGATCCGTATCCACTACTAGTGTCCTAACAAGTATCCTACATTATATAATAAGGTGATCCCAACCCCACAATTGTGGTAGCCTTCAGGTGTACATCTAGTGTGAGGATCTGACCTCAATCAGTCCAATTGCCATGAAGATGTTAGATATACCCTTACTACCCTATCGATTCAGCTCCCTACTTGTATTAATTTTTCTTGTCTCTGTGTTAATTGGCCCTCTCTTGCGTGTAAATACCCTATGTTGTTCCCACCATAAGTTGTATCAATCCCTATGATAGAAACCTGACATGATTCAAGATGCACAATGTATACTACTGATGCCCAGTGCCTGCTTTTCCACTCCGGAGCACATGCACACCCATACTCCGTCGGAACTACATTGCTGCACCCTCTACCGCTATTTTGACCGCTTATAATTAGCCTAGTAATCGTGCCCCACCCTGCCTAGTTTCATGGTACCGTGATACATCTATGTGGGTTACTGCTGAAATGGGTCCCCGCTACTAGGGTTTCCTCGGGTCTATTCGTATACCCCCAAATTGGTTAAGTGTTATCCATCCATTCAAGTTAACTTAACTCATCCACACGTCATGCCAAATTGGTTAAGTGTTTCTTATTAAGTTAACCCTTCTCATTCATTATGTTGTAATTGGTAAAGTGTTTTCTATTAACTTAACCCTGTTCATTCATCATATGATATTGGTTAAGTGTTTCGCCTTAGCTTAATCCCATTCGTTCATCATGTTATGTTGGTTAAGTGTTTCCCATTAACTTAACCCCACTTGTTCATTGGTTTAGTGTTAACTTAACCTGACCACTTGTCATGTTACATTGGTTAAGTGTTGCCCTCTTGTGTTACTTAACCCTTCCACTTGTCTTGTTACATTGGTTAAGTGTTTCCCTCTTGTGTTACTTAACGCTATCACACATCATGTTATATTGGTTAATTTTTGCTTTGATTAACTTAACCCTACCATTCCTAGCCTGTATGTTCCTTAGCTATAATTTATTCATTAAAGCACCAACCTCTCACATTAGATCTATATTGTTGCGGTCGCTGGATGTGTCGGGCGGTTTCGGGCAGTACTACACTGCAACTCAATCTAACCTTGGGTTTTTGGGCTTAATGCGCTAACCTCTCACATTAGATCTATATTGTTACGGTTGTTGGATGTGCCGGGCGGTTCCGGGAAGTCTTACACTATAACTCAATCTAACCTCGGGTTAGGCATATTCATCTTTTAATTAATCTACATATTTACAATTTATGTTCAAATGTAAATTATCCACAAGTGTTGTCAATTCAAGTCATGCCCCATTTACCCTCTAAATTATGTCCATAATTCTAGGTATACAAATTCTACAATTTCATGCTACTAATCATTTACATGATTATAAGCCAATCTATGCCAATAGCATGTAGTTTAATATTTTTCCCCAATGTCTCCTCCGTTATTCGTTTTCATAATTCACATAGAACGTTAGGCTCGCAAATTAGCCTAACTCATAAACAAAGGGGAAAAGAAAGGGACACGTAACATTCCACTAGGCATAAATAATATAGATCAACATGTGTAGTATAAATTTGGGATAGAAAGACATAAACTTAATTAAGCACATGAACGTGATCTCACATTTAAATTTGATCCAATTAACATGCGAATTAGCATAGATCTAATTGTATAAGCATGAACCTATATAGATCTTAAACATGGGTACTAGCTTGGATCTAGACATGTAAGCATGTATGAACATAACTTATCATGTAATTTGCATATATAGCATGATAGGTTCAATTGTGTTAGTCCAATAGTCTCATAAGCATAGGATGTACAACATGATAAATCAATTAAAACAGTCCCATAGGCATGACAGGTTCCATTTTTTCAATCCAACAATCTCGTAGGCATGTTAGGTTTCATTATATCAGTCACAATAGTCTCATAGACACGATATGTGTCATTACATCAATCACAATAGTCTCATAGGCACGATAGGTGTCATTACATCAATCACAATAGTCTCATAGGCACGATAGGTGTCATTACATCAATCAAAATAGTCACATAGGCACGATAGGTGTCATTACATCAGACACAATAGTCTCATAGGCATAGGCAATTCAGAATTGACAAAAGGATAGGCACGAATAGAATTAGGCGTAGTTCAAGATCCAGTTATTACAGTCATGATTTCTTATTAGGTGTTAACATCTAAACAATATATGTACTTACAGAAATAGGACGGATCTTGATTTCTGGGATCTGATTTCTAAATTTGAAAAGCTATCCTTTGATGTAGACACTTGATTCTCTAGTTCTTCTAATTGAGTCCTAGTTTGAATTTGATTCTCTAGTTTGGGGTAGATGAATGGAGACTAGGACAATTTATAGACAAACAACATGTTGGCTTCATAGAATGAGTTCTAGGGTTGAGGTTTGGGGTGATTATATAGAAGTCTAGGTTTAATCTTAGCCTTTAGATTAGTCTAGGGGAATCAGAGCCATCAAATCAAAGAGATGTGTCATCCAGCCCACCATACAATGACACATATGCCATAATACCCCAGAAATCAATCATTGGCCAACCAGAGAAGGCTACATCATCACAGGGTTATAAAAATTTGTCACAGGTGCTGGATTTGGGAGGGGTCGACTCCCTACAAGGGGGGCCGACACCTATGCCGACTCCCCTATAGGGGGGTCGGCACCTATGTCGACTCCCACCGAGGGGGGTCGACACCCCTGAGCGGGAAATTTCCCGCTCAGACCGCTCTTGCCAGATTTGAAATTTGAAATGTTTTCTGATTTGATTTATTATTATATTTAATTAGTTTTTAAACATGAAAACTTCTGAACTCCATAACTTCTTCATACGGAGTCTGATTTACTCAAATTCGGACTCTATCTCAAGCAGAATTCCGAGACGAACGGAATGGTGTAACCGTTTCACCCAATTCCTCTTTTAAAAATTAAGTGTTCTTAGATTCTTTAATTTTGATATTCACAGAAAATACAGGGTGTTACATTTTCCCCTCATTAAGGATTTCTTCCCTGAAATCTAAGTTAAGAAGAATGTATCCTAACATCCAACATAAATCTACTCAACCATTCAATCACAGGCATCTGTTGTCCTTAAAAAGGTTTCTAATGCTTTATGAAAATATGCAAGGGTGTGCGTACATGTCCCAATACTAATGCAAAAGATCAGGCTGTCTACTGATTCAGTTGACCTCCTTAATGCGAATTATGTTAGTGCTATAAGTCCAACATGTATGCAATTATTCCTATGCTACTTTATAACTTCTATATGAGTACACCATCATCCATTCAAATGCATCATCCATATGATAACACATCAAGTTTCAATCCATATATATATATAAAAATCTACTCATGCCTATGCAATATGGAAGTGACGGAGCCGATCTAGTGCCTAATGTGTGTGTATATGCATCCACAAGCAACCACTAGCAAACACTTACGTCCACTTGCATCCACCAAACATAACATGTCTCAAACACATGTTTACATCCATTGGCTTCTACCTAAGGATCGAAGATAGGACCAAGAGGATATACTTACAAGATAAAGACTAGTATGCAAATAAACTTTACAGAAAAAGAGAGATCAAGGATATACCCCCGAAAGTGTATGATGTGCGTATCTAGTCTTCAGCCTTCTAAGTCGCATCTTCTTGAGCTTCTCCCCATTGTGCTCTGACTGTATTAACTTCACGATTGCGTAGCTTCTTAATTTCTGTTTCCAAAATATGAGTTGGAACCCATTACACTGTCACCTCTCGTTCCACCTCTTCTCCTTCTAGCATACTCGGGATTACAACTTCTGCTGTGTCATGCTAATATTTCCTCAAAGGGTCTTCAAAATTCACTAGAAGGTATTCCATGTGGAAGAACTATCTCTTGAAAATAAACAGATGCTAACCATGTTTCCAAGTGTAGTTATTAAGGTGATTAGAGGTCTCTTCTCCACTTAACTTATCTATTGCGTCAACTATCTGTGAGTCTTTTCTTTGTGAAGTCCCTATTTAATCCAAAAGCATAGGTCTTACTCCTAGCAATGCCAACTACTATCTTAATTGAAGGTTTTAAAATCAAAGGTTGATGTGTATTCTGAACTTTTCCTTCTCACATAAATAGGACTTGAAGTCAATCTTTTTCTTCTTAAGGAATCCGCTACGACCTTAACCTTCCTTTCCACATCAAAATGGCGCATAGTTCCATGCCGCATGCATCCGTGTACACCGTAAACCTTTTACTACCATAAGGTAAAAGTCAAAACTGGGGCCATTGTAAGAGCACTCTTCGATCGTTGGAAAGCGACATCACAATCAATATCCCGAGCAAAGGTTAGATTCTTCTTCATTAATCCAGTAAGTGGGGCTAATACCTTTGCAAAGTTCTTAATGAACTTCCTATATTAACCCGCTAGCCAAGAAAGCTTCTTACTCTTGTTGCATTCCTTGTGACCTTTCAGTCTTGCACCACGACTAATTTTGCGGGATCTATTGCTATCCCTTCTTTGGATGCCACATGTCCTAGAAACCTTACTTCTTCTCTCCAAAAATGACATCTTGGAGAACTTCGCCTTAAGTTGATGTGCTCTAACTGTATCCATGACTTCTCTTAAATGCGAAGCATGTTCTTCCTCGTTCTTTGAGAAAATCAAGATATCGTCCACGAAGACTACTACAAACTTTTAAGGAACTCCCTAGACACCCTACTCATCAAGACAACAAATTAAGCGGGTGTATTCGTCAAACCGAAAGGCATGACGAGCTACTCAAAGAAACCGTCAGGGGTCCTAAAAGCAGTCTTGTCTATATTGTCCTCAGCTTCTCTTAGCTGATGAAACCCTGTAGCCAAATCTAGTTGGGATAAAACAGACGCACCTACAAGTTGGTCAAACAAATCATCAATTCTTGGAAGTGTGTGCCTATTTTTCGTAGTCAGCTTGTTTAATTCTCTATAATCCACGCATAAGCAAAGTGAACCACCCGCTTTGGTTGCGAACACTACGGAAGCACACCATTCAGAAATTATCTGCTTATGAACCCTTTTTCAAGTAACTCTTTAACTTTCTTGCTAAGCACTTTCCTTTCCCTTGGACCAATTGTCGTACAGGTAATGCAACTGGGTTGGCGTTATGAACCAAGTATATGCGGAAATCTATTTCATGTTTTGGGGGTAAACCCTTCACTTCATCAAAGACATCGTGATACTCATGGACTACTTGAACAGATTGCAAATTATCAACAGATGTATCAAGAGATTCTAGGTAACTAAGCATGATAGAACCATTAGGGTTACACGAGATTTTTGAGGGTATTACCGAGGCGAGTCAAAAGTCTAACTATCCTCTTTTCCCAATCGAGAATGGCGCCAATACTGGACAACCAATCCATCCCTAGAATCAACCCATAGCCCATGAAACCAAAAACATAAACATTATATTCTAAACTCAACGCTTAGTGTAATAACCCGGAAAATGTGAACCAATTTAAAAAATTTAAATTTGGTTATAACCAAAGAATTTGAATAGATGAAATAGTATATTTCAACAAAATAAAGAATTGGGTATGGTATTGCAGTTTGAAATTTTGAATACAAACTTTGTCTGACTATACCGGGTGGAAAATATAACGGATTTTAGCGAAACTGAAAATATTTAAATCTGTTTATGAATACCTTTCTAACGAATCTGAAAAATCGAAATTTCATAACGGAAATCAGAAGTTATGGCCAAATGATTTTTCAGAAAGGTCGCTATATAGCATATATAGCCCTTGAAAATTGATATTTTGCATACGACCTCGGAATTCGACGAAACCAATTTTGTTGGGTCTGGGATGTCAAATTATTGCTAAGTTTCCAATTTCATAATTTTTGAAGCTAGTATGTGAGCGGGGCAAAAGAAAATGTGATTGGTCAAATTCTGTTAAAATGGGTCGACCTAAAAATGGCCGTTTTTCAAACGAGCTCAGAATTCGACGAAACTGGTTTTGTTAGAACCATATCGTCAAAACAAAGCTAGATTTATTTTCCTGGAATTTTTCGATTCGGTTTGTGGCCCTGACAAATTGAAATGTACGTTTAAATTAAATATTGAATGTTTTATATTTTAATTTGAAAAATAACTGACTGTAACAGTCGAAGTGGCCAACGAAACATATCCCATTGTGTCCGGAATGGGGGTATTTAGCTCGAGGCGACAGTCGTTGGGTTTAAAAAGGAGTTCGTTTTAGAAAACACTATTTAAAATTTACTATATAGCTCGGACCAATAGGATTTTTTCTTTATTTAAAAAAAACTCGGAAAAAACCCTAGCCGCCAGCGATTGAACGACGCAGGAAGCACGAGACTTCCTACCTATTTTGCCGCCGCCACAGGTCGTTTCGCCGCCTCCGCCAGTTGAAGCTTCTGATCGCCTTCGCCTCCTCTATCAATCCGACCAAGCCTCGCCTCAATCCATCCATTGTACGCGTTGTATTTCAAGGAGAAAGTCACGCCCTTTAGAGCGCCGCCGCGATTCGCAGGAGCCACCGAGTCCATCGCCACCACCGTCGATCTGAAGATGATTCGTAGCTCTCTGACGCCGTGTGGTCTGATCGAAGCAACGAGGTACGGTTTGGCTTAAAAATCAAGACCTAGTTTTGAAGTTTTGAAAACTTTTCTGATATAAAATTCTGAAATGAAAATAACACTTTTAAGTGTTGCAAAACTTTGAAAAATAATATCTTTTTCGTTTTTTAACGAAATTCGATGAAACAGGAGACACCGTGACCGCAAGGAGGCTCTCTACATTCTAGAAGAAGCCGCGGATTTTTCTGACCTTCCTATGATTTTTAGCACTACAATAACCAATGTGAGGAATCTAAACTAATTGTGTGAATGAAATCGCGTTGTATAATTATATAAGCGAAGTGTAAATTATATACGCATTGTATACCTCATGTACATGTGTTGTATAAGTTATATTAGCGATGTATAAATTATACAAGCGTTGAATGAAACATATATGCTTTGAATTGTGATGAAATGCAGGTGAATTATTATATTATATATATATATATACACACTCCCCTCGTCCACAGACCATGGACGATATTTATTGCTTGTGATTGACGTGATATTATATGGTATGACGAATGGTTGGAAATAATTGTTTGTGGTTGATATTATGGTTGAAAAATACGTTTGTGGTTGAAAAATACCCTCTTGTGGTTGAAAAAAATTAGAATAGGATTGTGGAATTGAAAATAAAACATGCCGCCTGCATGCGAACTAGATGCATGATCCCCATTGTCAAAAACCGCGAGGTTTTAAGGGAGAGCGAGGAGCCGTACTAGGGACGGTCCGGGTTTTGACTACCCTGCCGTTATGCTGTCGAAATTTTCTGAAATATTCATGTGTTGAGTTGCAATTCATTCGTTGAGTTGAAATTCATGTGTTGAATATTATTTGAATTTAAAAAAATAGCTTTAGCGATAAAAATCACATTTTTATATATATACAAACTATAACGAATATTCATGTGTTGAGTTGCAATTCATTCGTTGTGTTGAAATTCATGTGTTGAATATTATTTGAATTTAAACAAATAGCTTTAGCGATAAAAATCACATTTTTATATATATATACAAACCATAACAAATATTCATGTGTTGAGTTGCAATTCATTCGTTGAGTTGAAATTCATGTGTTGAATATTATTTGAATTTAAACAAATCGTTTAGCGATAAAAATCACATTTTTATATATATACAAATTATATCGAATATTCATGTGTTGAGTTGCAATTCATTCGTTGAGTTGAAATTCATGTGTTGAATATTATTTGAATTTAAACAAATAGCTTAGCGATAAAAATCACATTTTTATATATATACAAACTATATCAAATATTCATGTGTTGAGTTGCAATTCATTCGTTGAGTTGAAATTCATGTGTTGAATATTATTTGAATTTAAACAAATTGCTTTAGCGATAAAAATCACATTTATATATATATACAAACTATATCGAATATTCATATGTTGAGTTGCAATTCGTTCGTCGAGTTGAAATTCATGTGTTGAATGTTATCGTATTTTAAAATAAAATGAATAGACAATAAAAACTACACCTTTATTGTGAATATGAAGTGTTAAAAACATTCACGTGTTGAATAAATATTTTTGACGATAAAAATATTTCTTTTATCATGTATATGCTTTGATAAAAATACACACGTGTGGAAATAAATAATAGTTTGCTAGAAATATTATTATTAGCTTTGTTCTGCATATATATATACATGTGTTGAACAGGAAAAATGGATTAGCTGTAGAGTAAAGAAATTATTTGCGTGCCCGACAAATAGGTAAACCTTGATGAGTTGGCTGCGCAATTTTATTTATATATCAACTCCTGTGAATGCCATTGGATGCGGAGTGCTGGTTATTCTGTGTGAAAAAATAAACGTCGCCATAGGATAGTAACAATTAATTTTGAACTACACTACATGGAATACTTCATGACGATAGGCATACTTCATCATATTCCACATAAGCAATTGGAGCTTGTGTGACGAGGTGGAAGATTTACCATACGAGCGAGAGGCTTGTATGGCGATGACTATGTACTACAGGTTGAACTGATGACTGATATGGACTATATAAAATATAACGAAAAATGGCCAGATTAATAAAAACCCCACACGGGTCTGGAGTTGACAATAATCGCGTCGCTCTAGTTATTAGATACGGCATATGGACTATTTGTTTCCACACGGAAAGGGGTGACGAGAATTTATTCTCTGGAGTGATTATCTATACATGCTCCCCCGTAAACACCAGAATCTATCACTATAAATATGTGGATGCTTTTTAGGATTTATTGGGTACCTAACACGGCCCAATAAATTTCCAAACCCCTCCCCGTACAAAGGAGGTTATGGCGAAATTTTTCGAAATATTAGGGCGTTAGTGAAATATTTGAAGTGAAAACGAAGTTGAAAATGTAGAATGAACTATAGTTGAAATTATAGAATGAATTATATTTATATATATAAATATAAATATAATTAAAAGGAATAGAGGTCGTGCAGTTCGTGTTTCGGAATCGTAATTTGAAACGATTAGTACGAGAAATCCGACCATCGGATTTTCCCGAAACCGCAACCGCTGGGTTCGCCTTGGGAATATCTTTCCAACGACACCAATCTTGTAAAAATCCAACGGTTGGATTGTCCGGAATGTTTAATTCAAATCTGAAGAAAAACAGCGCCAAAATCGTTTATATTTATATATAAATATAAATATAATTAAATTAAATCGACTAACGACGCTGTAGTTCGAATTTTGAAACCGTAACTTCAAACGACTAGTGTGGAAGATCCGACCGTCGTATTCTCACGAAACTGGAACCGTCGGGTTTGCTTTGGAAATATCTTCCCACTGATATAGACTTTGTAGAAATCCAACGGTTAGATTTTCCGATATGTGTAAAACAAATTAGGGGAAAAACAGCGCCAGTGCCACGGCACGACCTGAAACGTCGTTTAAATTAAATATGGCCATTTTTAAATAAATAAAAATGGCGAAAAATCGTTATAAAATATTATAAGCAGCATAGATTGCAAATAAACCAATTAGGCTTGAATTGTTTGATATTTGATGGTTGTATGTGTTTGACACGAAAATAGCACTAAAGAACTGAAAGATGGATGTCGAATAATATAACCATGAAGAGAATCGATTTAAATTCTAATGACGTGAATTATTTGAAAAGGCCGAGCTAACCCTCATTTCAAATAATTTATCGAGCGATTCGAATTGGAAAATGCAAAGACGATTCAAGACCGATGATCTTCGTATCGGTTGGATGGGCGCTACTGAGGTTCCTGACTGGAGTAGCTACCGGAAAGGGACGGAAGTAGTAGACGTCTAAACGTATGTGTTGATTGTACGGATATACGAGGAATTGACGCCTCCGGTTTCATTCAGACCCAGAACGGACTTGTAAATGGACTGCGTGTCTGACATTGGATTTTTTTTCTATACTGGTTGATCTCTGTTAAATATATATCTGTTTGGTGGCGGAGAATTTATTCTTTTGCCTAACGCTCTTCTCTGAGACGTACGAGCTCAGAGGTTATATATCGATGGAAATCAATCGTATGGAGTGGACTGCCTATGTGGCATGCCAAGATGTTGTGAACGAGGCTTCTGTTGCAAAGCAAAGTCTTGTGGATGATGATCAAAGCACGGTCTGCGTGACCTGGCTTTGTGTATTTCGTAGATTCGCGAGCCTCACACCTCGGTATGAGTTAAAAAGGGATACGGCCCGCTGGGAGAGCACGACGTTTCTTTCTAGCTATGGTGGTGTTAGTGACTTACCAGCCCTGACATACATATCTATTTTTCACCTATGTGGTTGTTGGAATGCGAGGCGCCTCGATTATAGGTCTGTATGGACCGGGAAACGTGAGCTCAGGAATTGCCAATCCTCAAACGTGAGAGAGGACCGGCCCAGCCGATCCAGGGGTTACCCAGAGTGTGTAGTCCTGAGGCATTTGCTAGAGTGTCTCGAAGCGGAGAGGAGCTTTCCCCTTGCCTCGACTCATGACGGAAATCCAATTTCCAATACGAAATAACGGACTCGATTGTAGAACTAGTATGGCGACATAGTATATGGTAGCTATGCCGTATATGATTGATATTTATGATGCTATTCGCTTTTGAAACATATATGCACTAGTAATAATATCAAATGATTTTGCTTTATACGTATCAAGCATATTTGGCTATTATAAGGTAAAACTATATCCTCCGGCTTGCGTTGCATTGTATGATGGGACTTGAGTCTTATAATGGCTTCATTATTTCAAAAAACATTGCGTTGTTTTAAAAAGAATTTACTTTGTTTTAAATGCACTAGCAATCACTGGAGTAAACCCGTTCCGCGAAAGTGGCGTGGTCCTATGATTTGCTATCACTGTTGTTAAACTATTAAATAGATTCCTCATACAAGTCCCCATGACTGGCTCGTTGTTTGTTTCACTTTGCAAACGAGGGTGCCCTTATTTCACACGAGCAGCATAGTACACAAGTGACAGGTTGTTTTTGGCTCTGCAATGCTGTATAGAGTGCATTTTTGGCTCATAGCGAGGCTGACTTCACAGAGACGACTTTGACATTTTCCGCCATTATTGTTCTTATATTATGATTCCGCCACGGGCGATGCAGACTGATTTACTTTTTGTACTTCTTATTGTATGTATATGTACCGCCTTCGGCGATGTAGACTGATACCCTTATTATGTCTCACTGCATGTATGTATTCCGCCTCTGGCATTGATGACTGATCACTTTCCTTTTTATTTACTAAGTTATATCCTACGCTATGCTATTCTGATGTTATTACATGTTGTGATTCCGCTGTCATATCCATGTAAAATTATTCCATTTATTGTTCTGTTATTATCTGTTCTCTGCTATGATGATTAATGTGTAATATTCCAATGATTATCCTTAATACCGCCCCTCGTATTTTGGGATCGTCACAGTTGGTATCAGAGCTTTGGTTAACCTTAGTTCCGGGATCTAACACATTAAACACCTCGTCAGAATAGAATCAGTAGCGTTCTAATGCGAGTAGCTCATTAGAGATAGGATTAACAATGTCCTAGAATGAGCTAAGCAGATTAGCAAAACAATTTGATCAGTACATCATCATTATCTTTCCTTATATTCCCCTACTTTATCATATATGAAAATTATCAAATCTGTGAGCTTGACTCTTTTCTTGCTTATACAGTATTATCTTAGATGGCTATACGAGCAGCAGCAGCTAGAGGAGGCCGTGGAGGCCGAGGAGAAGCAGCAGGAGGACGGGGGAATATCCCCGTAGTTGTGGAAGGCCCTATTGTTCAGCCACCAGCACCCGAGGACTTTGAGCTAGACAAAGTAGCGAAGAGGTATAGGAACCTTGGGGGAAAACCCTTTACTGGCACTGGTACAGTGACCGAGGCTATAGCTTGGTTGAAGACCTGTGAGAAAATCTTTGAAGGCATGGGTACGGGAACCAACAACAAGGCACGACTTGGTACTTGGCTCCTTCAGGAGGAAGAAGAGTTGTGGTGGGATGCCATTACCTCAGAGGATGCAGCTGGTACTGTCAGAACCTGGGAGCAATTCAAAACTATGTTCAATGAGAAGTTTGTACCTGAACAGGCTCTAGAGAGGATGCGAGAGCAGTTTGCTAATCTCCAACAAGGAGATCTTTCTATTCAGGATTACCTCAATAAGTTCACCCAGTTGTCGCGCTATGCTCCAGAGCTTATTATGACCAACAAAGGAAAGAACAAGAGATTCATATTTGGGCTAAAGCGCAAGTACCATGACAGAGCTATGAGCAACATCAATCTCTCCTTCTCAGAATTGGTAGAAATGGCTTGCAATTATGAAGATATGGATGAAAGACACGCTAGCTAAGACCGCGCCAAAATCCAAGCTGGAAATAAGCTCAAGGCTTCAACAGATCAACCCGAGTCTAGCATTACAGCGGCCGCTACTCAGAAACCTGCAAAGACCCCCAAAGGAAATTGCTACAACTGCGGGAAGCCAGGTCATTTCTCTAATGTATGCAAAGCCCTGAGGAAAACAAAGGCAAATGACTCAGCCGAATGCTACAACTGCCATAAGAAAGGTCACTATAGCAGGAATTGTCCTCTGAAGCAGAATGCACAAGTGGCTCATGTGTATGACGGGAAGACCCCGCCAGCTACCACCGACGGATCAGGTAAACCCGACGTCTTGGGAGGTACCCTTACCATTAAAAATATTCCTGTTTCTGTACTTTTTGATACTGGTGCATCACGTAGCTTCATTTATGGTAGAATTGTTCACAAGTTAAAATTGAAACGAAGAAAACTTAGAGAACCAATTAAAGTTCAAAACCCAATAGGAGGTTCTGTTAGTCTCGGTATATATTGTAAAGTACCTATTTCCTTTTCTCGATACCGATTTCATTTTGATTCGATTGTCATGGACCTTTCCGAATTTGATATTATACTGGGGCTGGACTGGTTGACAAAATATAAGGCCGAAGTTAGATGTGCCAAAAGAATCGTGAAAGCTGAAACAAAATCGGGGCGTATCACTATACCATGTCTTGGTTCAGAAATTAATAGAACGGAATTTTGGCGTTCTTTAAAAGTTACTCCCCCTTCATTAGAAAAGATACCAGTCGTTAAAAACTATGCGGATGTGTTTGAAGAAGTAGAAAACCTACCGCCGCAAAGAGAAATTGAATTTAGGATAGATCTAATTCCTAACGCCCGACCAGTAGTACATCCAATTAGAAGAATGGCCCCGAAAGAAAAAGAAGAGTTAGGTAGTCAAACCCGAGAATTGCTTTGGAAAGGTCTGATCAGACCGAGCTTTTCAGCGTGGGGAGCAGAAATAGTATTTGTCCCGAAATTAGACGGTACTCTAAGGCTTTGCGTTGATTACCGAGATCTCAATAAACAGACACTGAAGAACAAATATCCCTTGCCCCGAATAGATGATCTGTTAGATCAATTAAATGGAGCAACACTATTCTCCAGAATGGACCTAGCTACAGGTTTCCACCAATTACGTATAGCTGAAGACTGTGTTCCTTTGACAGCCTTCAAGGGTCCAGATTTATTCTACGAATGGTTAGTAATGTTGTTCGGCTTGTGTAACGCTCCGGCATACTTCGTCGATCTTATGAACAGAGTGTTCCATGGTGTATTGAATAAATTTGTGCTAGTCTTCATTGATGACATTTTAATCTACTCCAAGTCGGAAGACGAACATGCAAAACATTTAGAACAAGTGTTGAAAATCCTAAGGAGAAATGTCTTGAAAGCTAAATTTTCTAAGTGTGTCTTCTAGCAGGATGAAGTTAAGTTCCTAGGCCATGTCGTATCAAAAGAAGGGATTGCTGTAGATCCAAGAAAAATTACAGCGATTCAGAACTAGAAACAACCTACTACCCCCACAGAAGTTCGAAGTTTCCTTGGATTGGCTAGTTACTATCGGAAATTCGTTCAGGATTTTTCAAAGATATCTGGTGTATTGACAAAGCTTACAAAGAAGCATGAGAAATTCAAATGGACTCCCGAATGTGAAGAATCTTTCCAGGAGCTGAAACTGAAATTGACAACCGCTCCAGTATTGAAAATTATAGAAGGCAACCAAGACTTGACTGTATGGACAAATGCTTCTATTAAAGGGCTAGGCGCAGTACTAATGCAAAAAGGCCAAGTGGTCGCTTATGCCAGCCGTCAGCTGAAGCCGCATGAAAGAAACTATGCAACTCATGATCTTGAGTTATTAGCTATCGTATTTGCTTTAAGGATCTGGAGGCATTATTTACTGGGCGAGAAGTTTGAACTATTTACCGATCATCAATCCTTGAAATATCTATTCATGCAGAAAGATCTGAATTTGAGACAACAGCATTGGTTAGAATTCCTTGCAGCATATGATTTTGAAATTCTATACACTACAGGGAAAGCCAATGTTGTAGCCGATGCGCTCAGCAGAAAAAATGAAATCATCGCTAGTTTTGTCATCACGTCTTCATTAATAGATAGGATCTCGACCCATCAAAAAGACGCTGAATTTATTCAAAGAGTCATCCAGAGAGTCGAAGGAGGTGAATCCACAAGTTTCCGACTAGATGACAAAGGAGTTCTTAGATTAAAGGGCAGAATTTGCATCCCAAACCTTCCTGAGCTCAGAAGAGAAATACTTGATGAGTGCCATAAATCCAAGTTAAGTATCCATCCCGGTGTGAGCAAAATGTTTAACGATATCAAACGCACATTCTGGTGGAGGTCAATGAAAAGAGATATCTCATTATATGTTAGCAGATGCCCCAATTGCCAGCTAGTTAAGAGCGATCAGCAGAAATTGGCTGGATTATTACAACCCTTAGAAATTCTAGGATGGAAGTGGGAACAAATCTCAATGGACTTCATTGATGGCCTGCCTCGAACTAGGAAAGGAAACGACAGTATATGGGTAATCGTAGATCGCTTCACGAAGACTGCCCGTTTCATACCTGTCCGATCCAACAGAACGGCTTAAAGTCTAGCACAGATTTACTTCAAAGAAATAGTGAAACTTCATGGAGTGCCGCTCAATATAGTCAGTGATAGAGATCCCCTGTTTACTAGCAAATTATGGGAAGCATTCCAGACAGAATTGGGATCCAAATTGAATTTAAGCACCGCTTATCACCCACAGACAGACGGCCAAACCGAGCGGGTGAATAGAATTCTAGAAGATTTACTGCGGGCTTGCGTTATCGATTTTGGAGGCTCATGGGAAGATCAATTACATTTAGCAAAATTCTCTTACAACAATAGCTATCAAGCAAGTCTGGGAATGTCTCCATTTGAAGCATTATACGGTAGACCGTGCAGATCTCCCGCATGTTGGGTAGAACCTGGCAACAGACTTGTGTTAGGGCCCGATATGATTCAAGAAGCATCGGATAAAGTCGATTTCATTAAGAAGCAAATAAAAACCGCGCAGAGCCGACAGAAAAGTTATGCTGATGCGAGAAGAAGGGATATATCGTTTGCCGTTGGCGATTATGTTTAATTAAGAGTTTCTCCAATGCGCGGAGTAATCAGATTTGGCAAGACTGGGAAGTTGGCACTGAGATTTATTGGTCCCTTTCCTATACTTGAACGGATTGGAACTCTTGCATATAGGGTTTCATTACCTGATTGGTTGCCTGGTGTACATGATGTGTTCCACGTGTCTCAACTCAGAAAACATGTTCATGATCCCGATCTTGTTGTGGAAGAAGCAGCGCAACAGGATATTGACATAACTCCAGAATTAGCACTCAAGAGAGAGCCATTAAAGATAGTTGGCAAAGAACTTAGAGAGCTAAGGAGGAAAAAGATTCATTTAGTCAAAGTGCAGTGGAGTAGTGATCCTAGAGACTGTACTTGGGAGACTGAGGAAAGCATTAAACAAGCCTATCCCAAATGCAGAGTGGACATCTCTGACTAACTCCGGTGCAAGGTACCTTTACAATACTTTGCATTTATATTTTATTTCCCACTTAGCTGTTATTTCCTTTTCGAGGACGAAAAGTTTTAAGTGGGGGAGATTGTAATAACCCGGAAAATCTGAACCAATTTAAAATTTTTAAATTTGGTTATTACCAAAGACTTTGAATAGTTGAAATAGTATATTTCAACAAAATAAAGAATTAGGTATGGTATTGCAGTTTGAAATTTTGAATACAAACTTTGTCTAACTGTACCGGGTGGAAAATATAACGGATTTTAGCGAAACTAGAAATATTTAAATCTGTTTATGAATACCTTTCTAACGAATCTGAAAAATCAAAATTTCATAACGGAAATCAAATGTTATGGCCAAATGAATTTTTAGAAAGGTCAATATATAGCATATATAGCCCTTGAAAATTGATATTTTGCATACGACCTCGGAATTCTACGAAACCACTTTTGTTGGGTCCGGGATGTCAAATTATTGCTAAGTTTCAAATTTCATAATTTTTGAAGCTGGTATGTGAGCGGGGCAAAAGAAAATGTGATTGGTCAAATTCTGTTAAAATGGGTCGACCTAAAAATGGCCGTTTTTCAAACGAGCTCAGAATTCGACGAAACTGGTTTTTTTAGAACCGTATCGTCAAAACAAAGCTATATTTATTTTCTTGGAATTTTTCGATTCAGTTTGTGGCCCTGGAAAATTGAAATGTATGTTTAAATTAAATATCGAATGTTTTATATTTTAATTTGAAAAATAACTGACTGTAACAGTCGAAATGGCCAAGGAAACATTTCCCATTGTGTCCGGAATGGGGGTATTTAGCTGGGGGCGACAGTCGTTGGGTTTAAAAAGGAGTTCGTTTGAGAAAACACTATTTAAAATTTACTATATAGCTCGGACCAATAGGATTTTTTCTTTTAAAAAAACTCGGAAAAAACCCTAGCCACCGGCGATTGAATGACGCAGGAAGCACGAGACTTCCCACCGATTTTGCCATCGCCACAGGCCGTTTCGCCGCCTCCGCCAGTTGAAGCTTCTGATCGCCTTCACCTCCTCTATCAATCCGACCAAGCCTTGCCTCAATCCATCCACTGTACGCGTTGAATTTCGAGGAGAAAGTCACGCCCTTTAGAGAGCCGTCGCGATTCGCAGGAGCCACCGAGTCTATCGCCACCATCGCCGATCTGAAGGTGATTTGTAGCTCTCTGACGCCGTGTGGTCTGATCAAAGCAACGAGGTACGGTTTTGCTTAAAAATCAAGACCTAGTTTTGAAGTTTTGAAAACTTTTCTGATATAAAATTCTGAAATGAAAATAACACTTTTAAGTGTTGCAAAACTTTGAAAAATAATATCTTTTTCGTTTTTTAACAAAATTCGATGAAACAGGAGACACCGTGACCGCAAGGAGGCTCTCTACATTCTAGAAGAAGCCGCGGATTTTTCTGACCTTCCTACGATTTTTAGCACTGCAATAACCAATGTGAGGAATCTAAACTAATTGTGTGAATGAAATCTCGTTGTATAAATTATATAAGCGAACTGTAAATTATATACGCATTGTATACCTCATGTACATGTGTTGTATAAGTTATATTAGCGATGTATAAATTATACAAGCGTTGAATGAAACATATATGCTTTGAATTGTGATGAAATGCAGGTGAATTATTATATTATATTATATATATATATATATATATACTCCCCTCGTCCATAGACCATGGACGATATTTATTGCTTGTGATTGACGTGATATTATATGGTATGACGAATGGTTGGAAATAATTGTTTGTGGTTGATATTATGGTTGAAAAATACCTTTGTGGTTGAAAAATATCCTCTCGTGGTTGAAACAAATTAGAATAGGATTGTGGAATTGAAAAAAAAACATGCCGCCTGCGTGCGAACTAGATGCATGATACCCATTGTCAAAAACCGCGAGGTTTTAAGGTAGAGCGAGGAGCCGTACTAGGGACGGTCCCGGTTTTAACTACCCTGCCGTTATGCTGCCGAAATTTTCTGAAATATTCATGTATTGAGTTGCAATTCATTCGTTGAGTTGAAATTCATGCGTTGAATATTATTTGAATTTAAACAAATAGCATTAGCGATAAAAATCACATTTTTATCTATATACAAACTATAACGAATATTCATGTGTTGAGTTGCAATTCATTCGCTGAGTTGAAATTCATGTGTTGAATATTATTTGAATTTAAACAAATAGCTTTAGCGATAAAAATCACATTTATATATATATACAAACTATAACGAATATTCATGTGTTGAGTTGCAATTCATTCATTGAGTTGAAATTCATGTGTTGAATATTATTTGAATTTAAACAAATAGCTTTAGCGACAAAAATCACATTTATATACATATATATAAACTATATCGAATATTAATGTGTTGAGTTGCAATTCATTCATTGAGTTGAAATTCATGTGTTGATTATTATTTGAATTTAAACAAATAGCTTTAGCGATAAAAATCACATTTTTATATATATACAAACTATATCGAATATTCATGTGTTGAGTTGCAATTCATTCGTTGAGTTGAAATTCATGTGTTGAATATTATTTGAATTTAAACAAATAGATTTAGCGATAAAAATCACATTTTTATATATATACAAACTATATCGAATATTCATGTGTTGAGTTGCAATTCGTTCGTCGAGTTGAAATTCATGTGTTGAATGTTATCGTATTTTAAAATAAAATGAATAGACAATAAAAACTACACCTTTATTGTGAATATGAAGTGCTAAAAACATTCACGTGTTGAATAAATATTTTTGACGATAAAAATATTTCTTTTATCATGTATATGCTTTGATAAAAATACACACGTGTGGACATAAATAATAGTTTGCTAGAAATATTATTATTAGCTTTGTTCTGCATATATATACATGTGTTGAACAGGAAAAATGGATTAGCTGTAGAGTAAAGAAATTATTTGCGTGCCCGACAAATAGGTAAACCTTGATGAGTTGGCTGCGCAATTTTATTTATATATCAACTCCTGTGAATGCCATTGGATGCGGAGTGCTGGTTATTCTGTGTGAAATAATAAACGTCGCCATAGGATAGTAACAATTAATTTTGAACTACACTACATGGCATACTTCATGATGATAGGCATACTTCATCATATTCCACATAAGCAATTGGATCTTGTGTGACGAGGTGGAAGATTTACCATACGAGCGACAGGCTTGTATGGCGATGACTATGTACTACAGGTTGAACTGATGACTGATATGGACTATATAAAATATAACGAAAAATGGCCAGATTAATAAAAACCACACACAGGTCTGGAGTTGATAATAATTACGTCGCTCTAGTTATTAGATACGGCACATGGACTATTTATTTCCACACGGAAACGGGGTGACGAGAATTTATTCTCTGGAGTGATTATCTATACATGCTCCCCCGTAAACACCAGAATATATCACTATAAATATGTGGATGCTTTTTAGGATTTACTGGGTACCTAACACGGCCCAATAAATTTCCAAACCCCTCCCCGTACAAAGGAGGTTATGGAGAAATTTTTCGAAATATTAAGGCGTTAGTGAAATATTTGAAGTGAAAACGAAGTTGAAAATGTAGAATGAACTATAGTTGAAATTATAGAATGAACTATATTTATATATATAAATATAAATATAATTAAAAGGAATAGAGGCCATGCAGTTCGTGTTTCGGAATCGTAATTTGAAACGATTAGTACGAGAAATCCGACCATCGGATTTTCCCGAAACCGCAACCGCTGGGTTCGCCTTGGGAATATCTTTCCAACGGCACCAACCTTGTAAAAATCCAACGGTTGGATTGTCCGGAATGTTTAATTCAAATCTGAAGAAAAACAGCGCCAGAATCATTCATATTTATATATAAATATAAATATAATTAAATTAAATCAATTAACGACGGTGCAGTTCGAATTTTGAAACCGTAACTTCAAACAACTAGTGTGGAAGATCCGACCGTCGGATTCTCACGAAACTGGAACCGTCAGGTTCGCTTTGGAAATATCTTCCCACTGATATAGACTTTGTAGAAATCCAACAGTTATATTTTCCGATATGTGTAAAACAAATTAGGGGAAAAACAGCGCCAGTGCCACGGCACGACCTGAAACGTCGTTTAAATTAAATATGGCCATTTTTAAATAAATAAAAATGGCGAAAAATCGTTATAAAATATTATAAGCAACATAGATTGCAAATAAACCAATTGGGCTTGAATTGTTTGATATTTGATGGTCGTATGTGTTGACATGAAAATAACACTAAAGAACTGAAAGATGGATGTCGAATAATATAACCATGAAGAGAATCGATTTAACTTCTAATGACGTGAATTATTTAAAAAGGCCGAGCTAACCCTCATTTCAAATAATTTATCAAGCGATTCGAATTGGAAAATGCAAAGACGATTCAAGACCGACGATCTTCGTATCGGTTGGATGGGCGCCACTGAGGTTCCTGACCGGAGTAGCTACCGGAAAGGGACGGAAGTAGTAGCCGTCTAAACGTATGTGTTGATTGTACGGATATACGAGGAATTGACGCCTCCGGTTTCGTTCAGACCTAGAATGGACTTGTAAATGGACTGCGTGTCTGACATTGGATTTTGTTCTATACTGGTTGATCTCTGTTAAATATATATCTGTTTGGCGGCGGAGAATTTATTCTTTTGCTTAACGCCCTTCTCTGAGACGTACGAGCTCAGAAGTTATATATCGATGGAAATCAATCGTATGGAGTGGACTGCCTTTGTGGCATGCCAAGATGCTGTGAACGAGGCTTTTGTTGCAAAGCAAAGTCTTGTGGATGATGATCAAAGCACGGTCTGCGTGACCTGGCTTTGTGTATTTCGTAGATTCGCGAGCCTCACACCTCGGTATGAGTTAAAAAGGGATACGGGCCGCTGGGAGAGCACGACGTTTCTTTCTAGCTATACTGGTGTCAGTGACTTACCAGCCCTTACATACATATCTATTTTTCACCTATGTGGTTGTTGGAATGCGAGGCGCCTCGATTATAGGTCTGTAAGGACCGGGAAACGTGTGCTCAGGAATTGCCAATCCTCAAACGTAAGAGAGGACCGGCCCAGCCGATCCAGGGGTTACCCAGAGTGTGTAGTCCTGAGGCATTAGCTAGAGTGTCTCGAAGCGGAGGGGAGCTTGCCCCTTGCCTCGACTCATGACGGAAATCCAATTTCCAATACGAAATAACGGACTCGATTGTAGAACTAGTATGGCGACATAGTATATGGTAGCTATGCCGTCTATGATTGATATTTATGATGCTATTCGCTTTTGAAACATATATGCACTAGTAATAATATCAAATGATTTTGCTTTATACGTATCAAGCATATTTGGCTATTATAAGGTAAAACTCTATCCTCCGTCTTGCGTTGCATTGTATAATGGGACTTGAGTCTTATAATGGCTTCATTCTTTCAAAAAGCATTGCGTTGTTTTAAAAAGAATTTACTTTGTTTTAAATGCACTAGCAATCACTGGAGTAAACCCGTTCCGCGAAAGTGGCGTGGTCCTATGATTTGCTATCACTGTTGTTAAACTATTAAATAGATTCCTCATACCAGTCCCCATGACTGACTCGTCGTTTGTTTCACTTTGCAAACGCGGGTGCCCTTATTTTCACACGGGCAGCCTAGTACACAGGTGACAGGTTGTTTTTGGCTCTGCACTGCTGTATAGAGTGCATTTTTGGCTCATGGCGAGGCTGACTTCACAGAGACGACTTTGACATTTTCCGCCATTATTGTTCTTATATTATGATTCCGCCACAGGCGATGTAGACTGATTTACTTTCCGTACTTCTTATTGTATGTATATGTACCGCCTTCGGCGATGTAGACTGATACCCTTATTATGTCTCACTTCATGTATGTATTCCGCCTCTGGCGATGATGACTGATCACTTTCCTTTTTATTTACTAAGTTATATCCTACGCTATGCTATTCTGATGTTATTACATGTTGTGATTCCGCTGTCATATCCATGTAAAATTATTCCATTTATTGTTCTGCTATTATCTGTTCTCTGCTATGATGATTAATGTGTTATATTCCAATTATTATCCTTAATACCGCCCCTCGGATTTTGGGATCGTCACACTTAGTATGCATATTCCCAAATCCAAACAAATCATAAACGAATGAGCCGAACCATAAACTAGATTTGAGACAATAATGGGATCTTCTACCATACTCGTACTTAGGTGCAGAGACTCAACTATGGAAGCAGATAGAAAAGAATATGAAGCGCCATAATCAAATAAGGTTCTAAAAGGATGACTGAAAAGAAAACTAATTTTTCAATAGAAATATTCCTACCTCTCTTAGGTACACTAGTAGTGAGAGCACGCAATTATCCTCTAGAAGATTATGTCCTTTTCCCTTGTCCTTGTCCTTCGGGCAATCCTTGATAAGATGCCTTGCCTCACCATACTGAAAACAACCACCTGTCTTCTTATTTCTACAATTAAATGACCCGCTATACCATAGAAAAGATACTTCTCCTTCTCGCGGGATCTATTATTTCTTCCACCTTTCTTATATTCCAATCCCTTGTTTGTGATTCTTCTACTTTGGCCTCTTTCTTTTCACCTTTCTCCTTCTGTGTGGATTAGGCCATATCAACAAGCTTCTTATCCTTGGGCTTGTGCTTCTTAGCCCAAACTCCCTTATTCTCATCCTTACTATCCTTCTATAGCTTGTTGACAAGTTTCTCGAAACTACCTCCATTGCACAGCAACCTACAAAGCTTGAATGAAGATTAGGCGCAGGTGAGACTACTGCGGCTACAGTTGGAGGTTTTGCACTACTTCGCCCCCTACATGTGCCGTATGCCTAAGAAACAATGGCGAAAAGAAAGGAAGAAGAGATTCAAATAGAGAATCAAAAGATAATACATATGGCTTTTGGGGAATATGCATTTTAAAAACAATACTTTTCTCTTGAAAAAAGATTCTTTAAAACATGTTTTATAAAACACCCCCTTTGAAATATGCTTTTGAAAAATCTTTTATCTGTTCTGGTAACCTTCAGCTCTAATACCACGTGTAACACCATACCTCCGTTAAGGCCACGCACAAAGGGAATGAATTAACTTCAGTGGAGCATCATAAGTGTATAGAACAGATAAACTACAAAACATACAAAATTTTAAACAGCGGGAAATATATAAAACTTTACTTCATTGATAAAACAGCAGCTTAGTAAAACAACTTGTACAAAGATTTGTTTTCCAACACCAAAACATCGTTACCCATTACAACAAAGCATCTGTCTTGTTTAAAAAAATAAAGAAGCAGAAAATAACAATGATATTCCCTAATAAAGCATGAGCCAGCCATAGCAGTGGAAAAGAGAGTCCAAAGCAATACATCGACTATCCTCGAGCTTGGAAAGAAAACTAATCCAAGTGGTAATATTTCCTCCCTGTGAACCTGGAGGGGAGGGGGGACGGAAGAAAAGAAGGAAAAAGAAAATAGGTCAGACATAAGTCTAGTAAGTCCAGTAATTATTTAGCATGTAAACAGGAAAAGGATCATAACATGAATAAACTGAATACCAGTCATAACCATGATGATAAGCATAGCAAGACAACAAATGATGATCGTTAGATATGACAAGGTAAGATATACTGAATGTGCTTAAGTTCTTTCTCTGAATTCTTTTCTCTACACCACCCAACTAGCATTCTAACTTGTGTCTTTTATGGAACGATCTGTATCCCTTACTAATGTCCCAACTAGTATCTATAAAAAGGATCCGTATCCCTTACTAGTGTCCCAACTAGTATCCTATGTTATATAATAAGGTGATCCCAACCCCGCAATTGTGGTAGCCTTCAGGTGTACATCTAGTATGAGGATCTTACCTTAATCAGCCCAATTGCCATGAAGATGTTAGATGTACCCTTACTACCCTATCAATTCGGCTCCCTACTTATATTAATTTTTCTTGTGTCCGTGTCAATCGACCCTCTCTTGCGTGTAGATACCCTTTGCTAGTCCCACCGTAAGGTGTATCAAGCCCTATGATAGCGACCCGACACGATTCAAGATGCATAGTGTATACTACTGATGCCCACCTTCTTTTCCACTTCGGAGCACGTGCACGCCCATACTCCGACGGAAATACACTGCTGCACCCTTTGCTGCTATTTTGACCGCTTATAATCAGCCGAGTAATCATGCCCTACCCTGCCTAGTTTTAGGGTACCGTGATACATCTATGTGGGTTACTGCTGAAATGGGTCCCCATTACGAGGGTTTTAGGGTCTATTCGTATACCCCCCAAATTGGTTAAGTGTTATCCATCCATTCAAATTAACATAACCCATCCATACGTCATGCCAAATTGGTTAAGTGTTTCTTATTAACTTAACCCTTCTCATTCATCATGTTGTAATTGGTTAAGTGTTTTCTATTAACTTAACCCTGTTCATTCATCATATGATATTGCTTAAGTTTTTCTCCTTAGCTTAACCCCATTCGTTCATCATGTTATGTTGGTTAAGTGTTTTCCATTAACTTAACCCCACTCGTTCATTGGTTAAGTTTTAACTTAACCCTACCACTTGTCATATTACATTGGTTAAGTGTTGCCTCTTATGTTACTTAACCCTAGCACTTGTCATGTTACTTTGGTTAAGTGTTGCCCTCTTGTGTTACTTAACCCTATCACACATCAAGTTATATTGGTCAAGTGTTGCTTTGGTTAACTTAACCGTACCATTCCTAGCCTGCATGTTCCTTAGCTTTAATTCATTCATTAAAGCACCAACCTCTCACATTAGATCTATATTGTTGCGGTCGCTGGATGTGTCGGGCGGTTCCGGGTAGTCTTACACCGCAACTCAATCTAACCTCGGATGTTTGGGCTTAATGCGTTAACCTCTCACATTAGATCTATATTGTTACGGTTGCTGGATGTGCCGGGCGGTTCTAGGCAGTCTTACAACGTAACTCAATCTAACCTTGGGTTAGGCATATTCATCTTTTAATTAATCTACATATTTGCAATTTATGTTCATATGTAAATTATCCACAAGTGTTGTCAATTCAAGTCATGCCCTATTTACCCTCTAAATTATGTCCATAATTCGAGGTATACAAATTCTACCATTTCATGCTACTAATCATTTACATGATTATGAGCCAATCTATGCCAATAGCATGTAGTTTAATATTTTTCCCCAACGTCTCCCCCGTTATTCATTCGCATAATTTACATAGAATGTTAGGCTCGCAAATTAGCCTAACTCATAATCAAAGGGGAAAAGAAAGGGACATGTTACATTCCACCAGGCATAAACAATATAGATCAACGTGTGCAGTATAAATTTGGGATAGAACGACATAAACTTAATTAAGAACATGAGCGTGATCTTACATTTAAATTAGATCCAATTAACATGCGAACTAGCATAGATCTAATTGTATAAGCATGAACTTATATAGATCTTAAACATGGGTACTAGCTTGGATCTAAACGTATAAGCATGTATGAACATAATTTGTCATGTAATTTGCATATACAACATGGTATGTTCAATTGTGTTAGTCCAATAGTCTCATAGGCATAGGATGTACAACATGATAAATCAATCACAACAGTCCCATAGGCATGATCGGTCCCATTTTGTCAATCCAAAAGTCTCATAGGCATGTTAGGTTCATTATGTCAATCACAATAGTCTCATAGGCACAATTAATGTCATTACATCAATCACAATATTCTTATAGGCACGATAGGTGTCATGACATCAATCACAATAGTCTCATAGGCATAGGCAATTCAGAATTGAAAAAAGGATAGGCACAAATAGAATTAGGCATAGTTCTAGATCCAGTTATTACAGTCAGGATTTCTTATTAGGAGTTCACATATAAACAATAAACGTACTTACAAAAAAAGGACAGATATTGATATTTGGGATCTGATTTCTGAATTTGAAAAGCTTTCCTTTGATGTAGACGTTTGATTCTCTAGTTCCTCTAATTGATTCCTAGTTTGAATTTGATTCTCTAGTTTGTGGTAGATGAATGGAGGTAGGCCAGTTTGTAGATGAACAGCATGACGGCTTCATAGAATGATTCTACGGTTGAGGTTAGGGATGATTATATGGAAGTCTAGGTTAATTCTAGCTTTTAGATTAGTCTAGGGGAATCAGATCCATCAAATCAAAGAGATATGTCATCTAACCAACCATAGCATGACACATATGCCCTAATACCTCAGAAATCGGTCATTGGCCAACCAGAGAAGGCCACATCATCACAGGGATGTAAAAAATCATCAAAGGAGCTAGATATGGGAGGGTTCAACTCCCTACAAGGGGGGTCGACGCCTATGTCGACTCCTCCACCTATGTCGACTCCCCGGGGGGGGGGGGGGTATCGACATGTAACAGCCGGCAATTTACGTATCGGAAGATCGTAAAATATTTTTTATTTTATTCCTTGAGGGTTGGATCATTCTCATCTTTTGGTATGTTGCTTATGGGGTTGTGAGACATGTCCATAAATTTTACCGATTTTGTTTGTGACCATTTTGCCCCTGTCAGTCTTGTACATGGCATAACTTTTGACTCAGGTCGAATCAGAGGGTAAGACCTGTGCCATTGGAAAGGAATTGATGATCCTCTTTCCGTAGAGTGGCTACATGAATGGTTTGCTCAGCGGTTTAGGAGAAATCGCTGTTTTAAGGTTTTTCAGCTGGCTGTTCATATTTTGGAAGGCTAGCGGGCTAATTTGGAGAAGGCCCATTAGATGGTGGATGGAGACTATAAATAGGGGGTAAGGGATATGGAGAAAGGTTGGAATTTTCCATTCTCTTATGGGGAGGCTTTGATATCCTTCTTCCTCTAACACCTTTCCACCATTAAAATCTAAGATCTACATAGAAGGATCTTAGATCTATAACATAAGAGGCTAGATCTACATCGATTGAAAGGGGATTTCATCGGATCTAAGGGTTTTGTGCAAGGTGCTTGCTGATCGAAATCAAATTTCATTGTTTTTGCATTGATTTGAAGAATTGGTGTGTGATTTACATCTCTCATTCGGATTCATGCAAGTATATGAGTTTTATGTTGTTAATTTCATCATTTCCGTGTTCTTTTCCTTAGATCTACACCATGCTATGTTTATATTACATATGAATCATCTTAGGATCTGATCTAGATGATTTAAATGGTTAATTTCATGAATTTTCACAAGTTTATGCAAGTTAGATTCGTTTTTATGTTCATATGTTCACTTATCATGTTTTGGGAAATTTATGTGTTTTGATGGAAATTGTTAGATTGATGATATTGTTGGTTGCATAACATGTTTGTGGTTGCTTTTGAATGAATCGGATAAGCTGGTTTCGTCAGATTCGTCGTTTGGCGAAGTTTTGGTCGAAATCAAAATCGAAATAGAGCTGTGCAGGAATCAGGTCGGTCTAGAGGGATCATTTCTAGACTGGTCGGTCAAATCGTGGATTGGGAAGCAAGACAGGGATTGGTTCGGCTAAGAGGGAGCAGGCTAGTCAGATCGGTCGCAAGGAAGTGGTCGGTCGGTCTAAACTGGTCAGGTTGAGCAAATCTGGAGTTCTGATTTGGAGCAGGCGGGTCGGTCATGTTCCAGGAAGTGGGTGATCAGGTTGGGTCACTCTAGGGTGGTTGCTCGAGCAGGTGGTCGGTCGGTCTCAGGTGATAAAGGCTGGTCGGTCTTGGAGCTGGTCAGTCTGATCGGTCCAGAAGGTTGAGAAGGGAGTCTGGTCGGTTCAGAAGGATTCTGGTCGGTCCACAAGGAGCTGAGGGAAGTCGGGTCGGTTCAGGAGGGGTCTGATCGGTCCAGAAGGACCAGAAGGGGTCTGGTCGGTCCAGAATGGGTCTGGTCGGCATTTCTAGTAGAAATTTCTGATCGGACACTTCAAGTGATGTTATAACTTCGAAGTAGTTCAAGTGGGAAGGTTCGAAGTGTTGAATGTGTTCGTTGATCAAGGTGGAACAACGAATGAGGTGACAACTCAAAGGTCATCAGTTGATGGATAATGGTGGCTCGAGAAGGTTGCTTGAGTTATGGAATATCGTCAAGGTTGGACGACTAGAGATGCGAAGGCCGAGAGGTCATCGTTGCCGTAAGTTCTAGCAGGCTCAAAGCAGGGGTACGATGGGGGCACCCAAAAGATCAGAAGGTTGCTGGTCGAGTACCCTGGGTCTTGGGGAAAGGCCTAGTGTCAAGGTTGGACATTGTCAAGGTTGGACATATAGAGTTCATGCTAGAACTGGGGTTACCATTAGCCCTTGACATATGGCAAGGTTGGCCGTCATATGATAATGATGGTTTCGAAGCAGGATTGGCGGTGATAACCAGAGTCTGTCATGTATGCTGGATGTTTTGGTTGTGCCATCTCACGTGGGTTATCCAACATCGAAGTAGATGTTCCTTGAGTGCTTGTCTGATATTGGTTTCGGCCTCTGGGGCTTGTATTCGAGGGATGTTGAATTCGACTAGGATGACTTGCGTGAGATATATATAATCTCGATGCCATGATTACTATTGTTGGTTGTTTCTGTTTTCCATGAACAAATGGTTGTTCTGGTTTCTATGGATTAATGGTTGAAATGCTTGGTGTAAAGGCTATCACTGTCCGATGTGGGGAAGATAAGGTTGAGTTCTTCTCTGGTGATGTGGGTAGATAAGTTGTTCATTTACCCATTCTCATATATTTTCTTGTTGAAGTTTGTTAGCTATTTATCGCTCACTAAGACTATTGTCTGACTCAAGGTTTTATGTCTCCTCTTATTACCTTGGGCTGTTTATCCGGTTGTGGATGGGCAGACTAAGTAGCAGGTTACAGGTAATGGAGCTTAGTGAGACGGGGAAGCTGAGCGAAGATGAGCAGGAGGCTGGTGTAGTAGTTTTATTACTATCTAGTATTTCTGTTTTCGCTGTTTAAGTTGCTTGAGAGTTATAGTGAGGCCTTATATACAAACTTTGATATCAGTTGGATAATCTTTCTGGATGTTGAGAAAGTTTCAAAAGTTTGTTATATGATACCTCATTGCTATTACCTGTTGTATATGTTCTATTATATTTTATCCTTGCGCTGTGAGCTCTACGACAGGTTTCGATGTGTTTACCTACTCTGATGATCGTCCATAGCAGCCTGGCACATCTTTCAGCGCATTTTCCACTTGTTTAGTGCGGGGTTTATGGGAGGTCATCACATTTGGTATCAGAGCTCTGGTCAACGATTTTGGCCAAAGTTCAAAAGACGTAATTGCGAATGAGGGACGTATTTGTAGATTTCAGTTGGATGTTTACTATATATATTAACATATATAGTAGTAGCGATTGTATCTCTTTAGCAGTTTTTCTTGGAAGTGGCTAATTATTCTAGATTGCAGATTTAGAATGAGTAGACGACCATCAAGACACGCTGCTAGGAGAGCTAATACTGGAAGGGGAAATGGTGATGAACCAGATTACCCGGCCATGTTTGAAGTCATGGCAGAAGCAATTATGCGAAGGGTACCCGCTCCAGTGGCGGCTACGGTAGATGTAGGGGTGCGAGTTCCTAGAGTAGATTTTGCAAAGATGTGCAAGGACTTTACATCTCTAGGAGGGAAACCATTCAAGGGAACTGAACCAGCTGAAGAGGTTCAGAGGTGGATGGATTCATGTGTTCGAATCTTTAGAGACTTGGGTATTGAGGATGCAATGAAGAGAAAGCTTGCATCAAGGTAGCTGCAGAGCAGGGCTATGGAATGGTGGAATTCCGTTATACTCGAGACTCCGGAAGAGGAGATTTCATGGGAGCAATTCCAAGCTAAGTTTGAAGCAAAGTTTATCTCCACTGCTCAGAAGTCCGTTCTCTTCAAGAAGTTCGTAGAGTTGGAGCAGAATGGCAGAACAGTTCTTGACTACATTTCTGATTTTGAGGCTTTGCCCAGATATGCTCGTTCATACATTGATACGCCCTATCAGAAGAATGAGAAGTTTGTCTTGGGTTTGGATGCTCATATTGGAAAACCGCTAGTGGACCATCTTGATGATTCATTTGAAAAAATTGTGGAAAAATCTATTCGCCATGGGAGCTTGTTTCCCAAGGAAGCAAATGTTGTCACTGCAACCAAGGAAGCTCAGAAACCACAGCAGAGTGGTAATAATAAAAAGAGGAACAGCAACAACAGAAAGGAAAGGATGGCCAAAAGAAACCCAAGAGTGAGGTGGTTTGCTTTAACTGCCAACAGAAGGGTCATTATTCAAATGAGTGCAAGAATTCCAAAGCTGAGAAGAAGTGCTTCAAGTGTGGAAAGCCTGGGTATGAGAAGAAAGATTTTCCAGAGTCAGCTAAGGGCAAACAGATTGTGAAGGCATATGCTTTGGAAACCGTTCCATCTTCTTCAAGAGCTTATACTGCAGAGGAGAAGGGAACGAAAGGGTGTCGTGGTGCTAGGTACTTTTTCCGTTAACGGTGTTTCAGTTCGAGTTTTGTTTGATACTGGAGCATCACATTCATTCATCTACAATGAGCTTGTATGTCGCTTGGGTTTGGAACCCAAGATTTGTGATAGACCTTTGATCGTGACTAATCCAGTTGGGGGTTCGTCCAGTTTGTGTATGATTTGTCGTGGTCTAGTGTTATCGAGTCATGGTTGCTCTTTTATGTGTGATTGCTTTGTTCTTAACTTCGCTGGGTATGGGATCATCTTGGGCATGGATTGGCTCAAGAGATATGCAGCAAGGGTGAATTGCGAGAAGCTAGAGGTGAGGGTCGGGGATGTGGAAGGGCGAAAGGTGTTGATTAGATGTATGCGCGAAGACGGGGTCTTTGTGAGTTATCTATATTCGCTTGGGATTCCACAGGAAGACCTGTCATCAGTGCTGATCGCTAATGAGTATGTAGATGTCTTTGACGAGGTCAAAGGGTTGCCGCCGCATCGTGAGATCGAGTTTAGGATCGATTTGGTCGAAGGTGCTAGACCAATTGTTATGACCCTTAGGCGGATGGCGCCTAGGGAACAGCGAGAGTTAGAGGTGCAAGTTCGTGACCTTTTGGGAAAAGGATTCATTCGGAGGAGTGTTTCCGAGTGGGGTGCACCAGTCGTGTTTGCAACTAAGGCAGATGGCTCGTTAAGATTGTGTGTGGACTATCGTGAGCTTAACAAGGTGACTAAGAAGAACAAGTATCCGTTGCCAAGGATTGATGATTTGTTCGATCAGCTTCACGAGGGCAAAGTGTTTTCTCAGATGGATTTGGCAACGGGATTTCACCAATTGAGAGTGGCTAAGGATAGTGTGCCAAATACTGCTTTTAGGACACCGTCCGAGTTTTTTGAGTGGTTGGTGATGCCATTTGGGTTAACTAACGCGACAGCGTATTTTGTGGATCTTATGAATAGAGTGTTCAGAGATCAGTTGAGTAAGTTCGTGCTGGTATTCGTGGATGATATACTGGTTTACTCCAGAAATGTGGAAGAACATAAGACGCACTTGAGAGTTGTGTTAGAGATCTTGCGAAAGCATCAGCTTAAGGCTAAGTTCTCAAAGTGTCACTTCTGGAAGAATGAAGTAAGGTTCTTAGGTCATGTTGTTTCTAGAAATGGTATAGCGGTTGACCCCGCTAAAGTTGCAACAATCCAGGACTGGGATAGACCTAAGAATGTGACAGATATCCGGAGTTTCCTTGGGTTGGTTGGTTATTACCGAAGGTTTATCAAGGATTTCTCCAAGATAACTGCACCATTAACAGGATTGACAAAGAAGAACCAAGTGTTCGCATGGGATGCGAAGTGTGAACAAGCGTTCGAAATCTTGAAGGAGAGATTGACGAGTGCACCTGTGTTGACCATTCCAAGTGGGAATGAAGAGATGGTGGTGTATACTGATGCATGTGGTACCGAACATGGAGCAGTGCTAATGCAGAAGGATAAGGTAGTGGCTTACGAAAGTCGACAGCTAAAGCCGCATGAGAGAAAATATCCAACTCAAGATTTGGAGTTGGCAGTGATTGTGTTTGCTCTGAAGATGTGGAGACATTACCTGTTGGGGGTACGATTCGAGTTATTTATGGATCACATGTCATTGAAGTATCTTTTCTCCCAAAAGGATTTGAATCTTCGGCAGCAACGATGGTTAGAGTTTCTGGCATCGTATGATTTTGGTATAGCCTACACTCCTGGCAAAGGCAATGCAGTTGCAGATGCATTGAGTCGAAGACACGCAAGTTTGGGAGCGATGTTTTCGGAATGGAAGAGCCTCGAGTACTTGGCAGGGTTCGATTTCAAGCCAAGGTGCGAGTTGGAACCTGAAATGTTGGCAAGCTTGTCGATAAGGCCAACTCTTATCGAAAGGATTGGCGAGGGCCAAAAGAAAGATGCGAAGCTTGTCGAGTTCATTCAAAAACTGGAACCAGAGGGTAAAGAGTTCGAGGTCGACCGAGAAGGTTAGCTTCGAAAACAAGGACGATTAGTTGTTCCTGACATCGACGGATTGAGGGATGAGGTTCTGAGAGAATGTCATCACTCGAAGCTAACGATTCATCCCTGTGGTAATAAAATGTATCAGGACATGAAGTGAGCCTACTACTGGGAAGGGATGAAAAGAGATATTGGAAAATTCATTTCCAAGTGTATGAACTGTCAGTAGGTGAAAGCTGAACAGAAAAAGCCGAGTGGTTTGCTTCAGCCATTAGAAGTTCCTACATGGAAGTGGGAGCAAATATCGATGGATTTTATCGATGGACTACCTAGAACTAGGGTAGGGAATGAAGGGATTTGGGTCATTGTGGATCGTTTGACCAAAAGTGCAAGGTTCATTCCTATCAAGACGACTAGGACAACATCAAAATTGGCTGAGCTTTATGTGAAATGGATAGTTCGATTCCATGGTGTTCCAAAGAGTACAGTATGTGACCGAGATCCATTGTTCACAAGTAGATTTTGGAAAAGTTTGCAAGAAGCTTTGGGTACCGAATTGTGCTTAAGTACGGCATATCATCCCCAAACTGATGGTCAGACCGAGAGATTCAACCGAGTTTTAGAAGATCTCCTGAGGGCTTGTGTGTTAGACTTCGGAGGATCATGGGAGGACCATCTACATCTAGTTGAGTTTGCGTATAATATTACCTACCAGTCGAGTATTGGGATGACAACATACGAGGCGTTGTATGGAAGGCCGTGCAATTCTCCAGCTTATTGGTTAGAAACTGGAGATAAGTTGGTACTTGGGCCTGAAATGATTAGAGAAACCTCGGATTGTATCAAGATTGTTCGACAACGAATGAAGGCACCCAAGATCGTCAGAAGAGTTACGCCGATAAGCATCGTAAGGATTTGGAATTCGATGTAGGAGATATGGTTTTCGTGAAGATTTCACTGTTGAAGCATGTGGTTCGATTCGGAAGTAAAGGGAAGTTGGCTCCTAGGTTTGTTGGACCGTTTCCGATAGTCGAGCGAATAGGAAAACTCACACATAGGTTGGAGTTACCCAAGAAGATGTCGAGTGTGCATAATGTTTTCCATGTGTCGTTTCTACGGAAGTTTGTGCATGACTCGAATGGGGTGGTATCTCCAGAAAAGTATGAAGAATTAGAAGTCGAGACCGCAGTTGCGAAACCTCATAGGCCACTTCGTGTTGTGGGGAATGACACGAAACAGCTTAGGAGGAAGACGGTTAAGCTAGTCAAGGTACAATGGAGTGAAGATGGCGAAGATTATACATGGGAGACGGAAGAGAGCATGAGGGCGACTCATCCAGAACTTTTCATCGGTAGAACCCTTTGATTGTATCGTCGTTATATCGTTGTATCTTGTTGTTGTTTGATAGAATTCCGCGTGCTAGGATAAGGCTATGGATGCATGGCTTGATGGTTGCTAGTTTGGATGATAGGATTGGCTTCTCATGGATGATAGGCATGCGAAATTGTTGTGGTTGCTTGTGGTTGCTTGGAATTTCGGGGGCGAAATTCTTAAGGGGGGGAGAACGTAACAGCCCGCATTTTATGTATCGGAAGATCGTAAAATATTTTTATTTTATTCCCTGAGGGTTGGATCATTCTCATCTTTTGGTATGTTGCTTATGGGGATGTGAGACATGTCCATAAATTTTACCGATTTTGTTTGTGACCATTTTGCCCCTATCAGTCTTGTACAGGGCATAACTTTTGACTCAGGTCGAATCAGAGGGTGAGACCTGTGCCATTGGAAAGGAATTGATGATGCTCTTTCCGTAGAGTGGTTACGTGAAAGATTTGGCTTAGCGGTTTGGGAGAAATCGTTGTTTTAAGGTTTTTCAGTTGGCTGTTCAGATTTTGGAAGGCTAATGGGCTGATTTGGAGAAGGCCCATTAGAGGGTGGGTGGAGACTATAAATAGGGGGTAAGGGATATGTAGAAAGGTTGGAATTTTCCATTCTCTTATGGGGAGGCTTTGATCTCCTTCTTCCTCTAACACCTTTCCACCATTAAAATCTAAGATCTAAATAGAAGGATCTTAGATCTACACCATAAGAGGCTAGATCTACATCGATTAAAAGGGGATTTCATCGGATCTAAGGGTTTTGTGCAAGGTGCTTGCTGATCGGAATCATATTTCATTGTTTTTGCATCGATTTGAAAAATTGGTGAGTGATTTACATCTCTCATTCGGATTCATGCAAGTATATGAGTTTTATGTTGTTAATTTCATCATTTCCGTGTTCATTTCCTTAGATCTACACCATGCTACATTTATATTACATATGGATCATCTTAGGATCTGATCTAGATAATTTAAGTGGTTAATTTCATGATTTTTCACAGGTTTATGCAAGTTAGACCCGTTTTTATGTTCATATGTTCACTTATCATGTTTTGGGAAATTTATGTGTTTTGATGGAAATTTTTAGATTGATGATATTGTTGGTTTCATAACATGTTTCTGGTTGCATTTGAATGAATCAGATAAGCCGGTTTCGTCGGATTCGTCGTTTGGCGAAGTTTTGATCGAAATCAATGTCGAAATGGAGCTGTGCAGGAATCGGGTCGGTCTAGAGGGGTCGGTCCTAGACTGGTCGGTCAAATCGTGTCTTCGGAAGCAAGACAGGGATTGGGTCGGCTAAGAGGGAGCAGGCTAGTCGGATCGGTCGCAAGGAAGTGGTCGGTCGGTCTATACTGGTCAGGTCGAGCAAATCTAGAGTTCTGATTCGGAGCAGGCGGGTCGGTCATATTCCAGGAAGGGGGTGATCAGGTTGGGTCGCTCTAGGGTGGTTGGACGAGCAGGTGGTCGGTCGGTCTCAGGTGATAAAGGCTGGCCAGTCTTGGAGCTGGTCGGTCTGATCGGTCTAGAAGGTTGAGAAGGGAGTCTGGTCGGTTCAGAAGGATTCTGGTCGGTCTAGAAGTAGCTGTGGGAGGTCGGGTCGGTTCAGGAGGGGTCTGATCGGTCCAGAAGGACTAGAAGGGGTCTGGTCGGTCCAGAATGGGTCTGGTCAGCATTTCTAGTGGAAATTTCTGATCGAACACTTCAAGTGATGTTATAACTTTGAAGTAGTTCAAGTGGGAAGGTTCGAAGTGTTGAATGTGTTCGTTGATCAAGGTGGAACAACGAATGAGGTGACAACTCAAAGGTCGTGAGTTGATGGATAATGGTGGCTCGAGAAGGTTGCTTGAGCTATGGAATATCGTCAAGGTTGGATGGCTAGAGATGCGAAGGCCGAGAGGTCATCGTTGTCATAAGTTCTAGCAGGCTCAAAGCAGGGGTACGATGGGGGCACCCAAAAGATCAGAAGGTTGCTGGTCGAGTACCCTGGGTCTTGGGGAAAGGCCTAGTGTCAAGGTTGGAAATTGTCAAGGTTGGACATATAGAGTTCATGCTAAAACTGGGGTTACCATTAGCCCTTGACATATGGCAAGGTTGGCCGTCATACGATAATGATGGTTTCGAAGCAGGATTGGCGGTGATAGCCAGAGTCTTTCATGTATGCTGGATGTTTTGCTTGTGCCATCTCACGTGGGTTATCCAACATCGAAGTAGATGTTCCTTGAGTGCTTGTCTGACATTGGGAGGCATGTTGAATTCGACTTGAATGACTTGCGTGAGATATATATAATCTCGATGCCATGATTGCTATTGTTGGTTGTTTCTGTTTTCCATGAACAAATGGTTGTTCTGGTTTCTATGGATTAATGGTTGAAATGCTTGGTGTAAAGGCTATCACTGTCCGATGTGGGGAAGATAAGGTTGATTTCTTCTCTGGTGATGTGGGTAGATAAGTTGTTCATTTACCCATTATCGTATACTTTCTTGTTGAAGTTTGTTAGCTGTTTATCTCTCACTAAGACTATTGTCTGACTCAAGGATTTATGTCTCCTCTTATTACCTTGGGCTATTCACCCGGTTTTGGATGGGCAGACTAAGTAGCAGGTTACAGGTAATGGAGCATAGTGAGACGGGGAAGCTGAGCGAAGACGAGCAGGATGCTGGCGTACCGGTTTTATTACTATCTAATATTTATGTTTCCGTTGTTTAAGTTGCTTGAGAGTTATAGTGAGGCCTTATGTACAAACTTTGATATCAGTTGGATAATCTTTCTGGATGTTGAGAAAGTTTCAAAAGTTTGTTATATGATACCTCATTGCTATTACCTATTGTATATGTTCTATTATATTTTAACCTTGCGCTGTGAGCTCTACGACAGGTTTCGATGTGTTTACCTACTCTGATGATCGTCCATAGCAGCCTGGCACACCTTTCAACGCATTTTCCACTTGTTTAGTGCGGGGGTTATGGGCGGTCATCACACGACACCCCTGAGCAAGAAATTTTCCGCTCAGGCCCTCTTGTCAGAGTTTGAAATTTGAATTGTTTTCTGATTTGATTTATTATTATATTTAATTACTGTTTAAACTTGAAAACTTCTTAACTCCATAACTTCTTCATACGGAGCCCGATTCACGCAAACTCGGACTCTATCTCAAGCAGAATTCCGAGATGAACGCAATGGCGTAACCCATTTCTACCATTTCCTCTTTTAAAAATTAAATGTTCTTAGATTCATTAATTTTTTATATTCACAGAAAATACGTGGTGTTACACTACTCCTGGCTAGAAGAAAACGCATGTTCTCCCTTAGGTCCTCTCCCGTTTCTGGTTCATACCGGGGTGTGAGTCTCGCGAATTAACACCACACACAAAGGCAGCTATATTAAAGTCATGCTTTGATCATCAAACACAAGACTCTGCTTCTCAACAGAAGCCTTGATCACAACATCTCTGTATGCCACGTTGTCAACCTACAACGTCGGACACACATCCATTTACAAGTCCGTTCTGGGTCTGAACGAAACCGAAGGCACCTTATTCCACGTCCCATAAGTCCAATACAGGGGAGAGGCCCTCACACATCCGAACGATCAACCAGTACGTCCGGACAACCACCACTGTAACCCCTTCAGGGAAGCAACTCCCATCAAAGGCATTAGTAGCCATCCATTCGATGTGAAGAACATCAGTCTTGCACCGTCTTCATATCTTCGACTTCTAATCGTCGACCAACAATTTGAAATGAGAATTAACTCGGTCTTTTCAAATAATTCACGTATATTTAGAATGTTAAGTTAATTCTGTCCATGGTTAAATTATTTGACATCCATAATTCAGTTCATTAATATAATTTTCATGTCAAACACATTCAACCATCAAATATCCAATAAACCGAGTAAATTCAATTTATTTCCATTCCATATTGTTTATAATATTTTATAACGAATGATCACTATTTTTATTTATTTAAAAATAGCCCATTTATTAGAATGACGCTTCAGGCCATAACGCGGCCATGGCTCTGTTTTACTTCAGATTTGATTTACACATATATGAAAATCTAACCGTTGGATCTTTACAAATTTTATATCTTTGGAAAGATCTTTTCAAAGCGGATCTAATGGTTCTAGTTTTGGGAAAGTCCGACGGTCGGATCTCCCGGTACAATCGTTTAAAGTTACGATTTCAAAACACGAACTGCAGCATCGTTATTAGTTTTATTTTAATTATATTTATATATATAACTATAATTCATTCTGGCGCTGTTTTTATTCAGATTTGAATTAAACATTTCACATAATATAATCATTGGATCTTTACAAATTTGATATCGTTGGAAAGATATTTACAAAGCGAACCCAACGGTTTCGGGTTTGGGGAAATCCAATGGTCGGATTTTCGGTATAATCGTTTAAAATCACGATTCCAAAACACGAACTACAGCGTCGTTATTCATTTTGTTTTAATTATATATATATGTATATATATAAGTATAATTCGTTTTTCGATTTCCAAACCATTTTCATTTCGTATACTTAGTAAAAAAATTATAGCCAACAAATATTTATTTCAATACATGACTATTTTTAACACTTCATATATATAATAAAAATGTGATTTTTTTTATTGTTAAAACAATTTATTTCAACATGAATATTTTTAGCGATTCATATATATAATAAAAATGTGATTTTTATTGTTAAAACAATTTATTTCAAACATGAATATTTTTAGTGATTCATATATATAATAAAATTATGATTTTTATCGTTAGAACAATTTATTTCAAACGTGAATAGTTTATCAACACATGAATATTTCAGAAAATTCGGCAGCATAATGGCAGGGGGTTTAAAACCGGCACCGTCCCGACTACGGCTCCTCGCACTACCTTAGGCCTCATGGCGTCCCCTAAGGGGCTTATCCTAATGATCTAATCATATCGATCATTTTCATATCATATTGAATTTTTCTGCAAACAATTCTAGTTTTGTTTCAACCACAAATAATCATTGTCAACCATTCGCAATATCTACCAAATTTCACACCAACCACAATCCAAACAATCACAACCAATATATATCGTCCATGGTTTGTGGACGAAGGGAGTGTGTGTATATATATATATATATGTATATATAAATGTATATATTTCCATTTCAATTCCATATCGCTATATATGGTATACAATTTATACATCGCTTATATAAATTATACAATGCCCATATATGAGGTATACAATCCGTATATAATTTATACTTCGCTTATAAACTACACACCGCTATTCCATTCCAGTTTGAACTTAGAAATCTCACATTGGGTTCCACTCCTCCAAAAGTTGTAGGAAGATCCAAAAATTCTCTGGTCTCTTCTACAATGTAGAAGACGTCGCTCTCCGGTGTCACTGGATTTCGACAACGTAGCAAAAAGATATGTTTTTTATAGTGAAATCACAATTCGTAGCGCTTTAAAGTGTTATAAACTATTTATTTTATACCTTCCATTACATCCAGAAAGGATTCAAAACTAGGGTTTGAATTTTCTACCAATCCATGAAGCTAGAGGGTGATTGGCCAACGCCACACAAAGGACTCTAAGAGGCACACAAATCGAGGCGGGTGCGTTCACGATTGATGGCGAGGATGTGGGGGCGGCAGTGCTTAAAGTGGCGGACTTTGAGGACCCAGATCTCGAGAACCACCACTACACCATAATAGGAATTTCGCAACTCCTTAATGTGGCAGCTTTACAACGGCTTTTAGCCGTTGCTAATTTGCAACGGCTTTAGGCCGTTGCAAAGCTATTTAGACAATTGATCCCCATCATCTCTTCTTCAGCAACGGCTTTGGGCCATTCTAATTGGAAATTGTACTTCCCTACCCCCGGTCAGACCAGTACGCTCCCTTTTCCCAAACCCACTGTATTCAGTATGCTACTTTTTCCTAAAACACTCCAAAAAAAAAAGCAAAACCCTATCGATCCTAGATCAAAAAATTCCAGCGTAATTCCAAGTTGAAGATTGCGATTTCAATCGAAAACCCTAATCTAGATTGACTTAAGGTATGGAACTTTTCTTCGTTCCAATTATTTTTGTCAATCCGTTTTATTTTCTAACAATCTCGATTTACTTAAGATTGTGGTTTGTTTTCTACCAATATGGAGAGGAATCTAAAGATCCGTTGATTATTCTCCAAAAGATTGCACCCATTGCTTCTATATTTGATAAGATCCATTGATTTATTAACTTTTATTAACTGTAAGCGTATATTTTTATTAGAATGGTGGATTTTTTTTTCTTTCTTTCTGCTCTTCCAATGGTAACTAGTGATTGGCTGGTTGTTGCTTCTAAGAACAGTCATCTTGCCCCAAATTCTTGCTTTGCTATCATCATCTAATCTATGTCATGATGATGAAATTACAGTTATCAGGACAGGTTCATTTCATTTCTTGATGAAAACTTACCAAAAGATTAGCTGACTGTTTGAAAACATTTTATATTTTACTTTCAAATGTATTTGGCAAAAGAATTGTCATATCGTGTTAAGTAACTCCCAAGTAAAGACCAGGTAGTCAGTCTAGTAAAATGATGAAAATTGTTGGCAACCAAACAACATTATCTTAACTACTCTTGAACATAATTGACTAATTAAGAAATGTCACCTTGACCAACATCAAATAATTTATGCTCATGTGCTCGAATCCTTTTTTAATGCATTTTTAATCTCTCTCTGGTAGGAACATGGAATTATCAATAATTAAGGAGGAGACCGGGGATTAAAGTCTTGATGGACAATACTAATTAAAAACGATGCTAATGACTTTTAAATTGCATAGGCGTAGATTTAGACGTATGGGACTATGTCAGCATTTGTTTTGTTTAACAGGTTTTAGTGAAAGTTTTAAAGTAATAATATACCGAAGAAGTCCATTAGAGGAAACTTGATTGTTAAGCGTATCTCTGGATCGTTAGCAATGATATTTTAAATGAAGGTAATTAGGTATGCCTGAGTTGCATGTTTATATTTAAAGGGCAAATTACGGTCAAATTTCCACTCTTGTCTATAACATTATATTTCCATCAACATAAAATATTCATCCCAGCTGAAGTCAAACCAAAAATGTATACAAAATAAAATTGTAGGGTGGTTTCATTTGTGTATTGGAAAATGCATCATCATAACACTAATACATGCTATTTTTTTCCTATATGATCATACCCACCAAATTTATTTTTTCATGCTCTTCGTCTGCATTGAAAACTCACGTACACATTACGAGGGAATGGCATTTGAAATAAAAATCATAAAGCCTAAGGTACCATCTAAACTGTTCAGTTTTCGTAATGAAAGCATCAATTGTTACCAAAACTACTTTACTGTTATTTAAGTGTATCCACGCGGAAGAAGGGGTATACCAACTCAGGTTTTGTGATTATTCGTGTAAACAAATTATAATGAGGATCTTAATTTGTTCATTTAGAAAATAAATATAAAAATAGAGAGGATAATTCATATGAACATATAAGTTGAATAATGTAACACCCCACCTCTGCCAATGTCACTCTTGCAAGCGCACTAGCTTTGGAGGGGCGTTAAACGAGGTAAATATGCATGCAGATATCACAATACAGAACATATAAGTAAAAACAGAGTAAATAAAGCAGCGGGTAAAGACTAACATTTCAAAACCATAGTCAAGTTACATCAAAGTACTTGGTCATTATTTTCCCACAAAACAAAGTCTAGAAACATAAACTGAAAACTGGAAAAAAAACATAAAGTAACTATCCCCAAAGTAGAATAAAGCCATAACATGCTCAAGTCCAAACCGTACATGAGCTATCCAAAAAAGCAGCAAAAGATCCAAGCTAGGTACTGGTATTCCCACCCTGCAAACCTGGGGGGGAAACGGAAGAAAAGAGGCGAAAGAAAACGGGTCAGTCAAAAAGACTGGTAAGTCCTACCTACTATTAGTATAAAAACTAATAAAGTTAACTGGACATGTAAAGCAGAGATGAAACATAGGATGATAACTGGCATGGTGAAAAGTTAACAAGACAGATCAAGTGTGGCATCGCATATACAAGGTTAAGTTGCACCAAGTGTGTACTAGTATTCCAATCCATGTCAAGTATAAACAAGAAATGATCCCTTGGCCCAATCTTGGCCCAATATCACGAGATGACCTAGACCAAGGTCCAAAAACACGGTCTAGTCGATCGGCTCCCTAAAAGCCTAACTCGTCAAGTGTCGGTGTTATACGGCCCAATCACGAAGTGTAGTCAAACTGTGCTAGGTCCACCGTAGGGAGTATCAAGCCCTAGGGTGCCAACCACGGACACACATCAAGCACACACTGTCTAAACTTACTGGTGCCCGTGTCTGCTTTTTCAACTTCGGACTATGTGCATGACCATAGTCCGCCTAAACCTACACCGGCGCACCTATTCAGCCGTCATTTTGGTCGCTTACATGTCAGCCCAGTAATCGTGCCCCACCCTAGCCTAGTCCCTAGGGTATCATGATACAAACAAGAGGGTTACTGGTGAAAAGGACCACGTAACTAGGGTTTCTAACGGGTTAAACGTGGTTAACCCTACCCAATCAAGTTGGTTAAGTGTACCCAAGGTTCATGACTTAACCCTATCAACCCATCGTGTTTAATTGGTTATGTATTCAAGTGGTCCATGACTTAACCCTATCATGTGGCATTAATTAATTTAATGCACCCACCCTCTCACATTAGACCTTGTTGTGGTTACTAGTTAAGCCGGGCGGGTCTGGGTAGCTTTACACCATAACTTAGTCTAACCTCGGGTTTCAAGTGCGACATGACCAACTACTCACATTGGGTCCTATTGCTTGTAGCCACTAGTTAAGCCGGTCGGTTCCGGGTATATTTATGCTACAAACTCAACCCAACCTCGAGTTGGCCATTCTCATGTTTTCTAGAAGTCATGTCCAAGTTCATGTTCATGTTCCAAGCATAATCACATGTCATATTTAATGTCATTTTTTGAGTCATGATTTTATGTCATTTTAGTTTACCCATAGCGTAACCCCATCGCATGTAAGTTCGCATAAACGCAAATAGATCTCAAAGGGGGAACTTTAGAAGCATGACATAATTAATAAGGTTTGGCCACAAGTTAAACATGGTGGCATATGAGGCAAATGTGTTCATAAACTTGCATATTACATTATAAGCCTAAAAACATGCATGATATCAACTTTAGCAAAATAGGTGAAACATGGCCGTAAATGACATAGGATGATAGCTAGTGATTCGCATATAACATCATATGCAAGATAATATAAGGGTTATGAGAGTTTCTATGTTGCTTTATGTAACATTTCAAATCAAAGCTCATAGCTTTCTATGCACACAGTCAAGGTGATAGCTTTACAAATACGCATAGAATAAATCTATGCATAACATCATAGAATCAAAGCTCATAGCTTTCTATGCACAAAGTCAAGGTGATACCTTTACAAACATGCATAGAATAAATCTATGCATAACATGATAGAATCAAAGCACAAATAATACTTAGGCCCAAACTCAAACTTGCAACATGTCATATTTAACTTCATAGTTAGAATCTAAGAGTAGAATAGGGCTTACAATGCTATGAAGACTTATAAAATAAAATAAGATTGAGACGAAGCCACTAGCAACTCTAAAAACCCCCAAATAATAAGCTCCAATGATTTGTATGAAGAAAGACCCTTGTTTTGATGAAGAAAGATTGATCTTTGGCCTTGAATCAAACTTAGAAACTCTCAACAAGCTTAGGAACTCTCATATGAATGAAGATAGAGGCTATGACAAGAGGGTATGATTTAGGCTAGGTATTAGGGTCCTTTTATAGAAGTTTAGGTTAGTTTAGGCCATAGGATTAACCCTAATTCAGATCTGAGCCTTCAAAATCCGTCACAAGCCTCCAATCATGTCTTGAGGAACAAGTCAGGTGCACCCAAGCCAAAACTGGCCCACCACCCAAGTCGATAGGGGTGTCGACTGGGCAGTCGACACAACCTAGGGTGTGTCGACTCCCAAGTCGACTTGGGGGTGGCGGGAATTTTTCCCGCCTTTTCTGCTTGGCTGAATTTGAATTCTGAATTCAAATCTTAATTTGTTTTTGAACTTGAAATTTTCTGAAAACTTTGACGGGCCATAACTTGGTCATACGGACTCCGATTTTCGAAAACTCGGACTCTATTTCACGTATTTTTCCGAGCCGAACGCAATGGCACAGTTCGTTTCCCTTGATTCAGATTTTATCATTTAATTCTGCCTTGGTTTATGTTATAACATGTTATTTAAAAATACGGGTTGTTACATTCTCCCCTCCTTAAAGGATTTCGTCCCCGAAATCTTCAAGTTAGGAAGAACATATCCTACCATCCATCATCCATCTACTCAAAACATCATCCACCTGCAGTCGTTGTCCTTAAAAGATTCTAAATGCTGTATGTTCATATGCGAAAGGTGTGTGCATATGTACTTATCTAATGCGAAAATCAGGCGGTTACTGATTCAGTAAATTTCCTTAATGCAAAGTATGTTAGTGAAATGAGTCCATATGTATGCAAATTCCTAACATAATTCATAATCTCTATATGAGTGCACATAACATTCATCCATATGCAACATCCACGTGATAGCATAACAAGTTTCATTCATGAATAAGTATAAGCACTCATGCATATGCAATATGAAAGTGTGTGAGCCGATCTTAGTGCCTAATGTGTATCATGCATCCACGAGTATCCACTTGCAAACACTTGCAACCACTTGCAAACATCAAGCATAACATGTTTCAAATACATGTTTCATCCAAAGGGTTTCTACCTAAGGTTCTCATGACAAGGTTAATGAGATAACAAGATAAACATGGATAGCAAAAGAAAGATATGCTAACTAGGGAAAGAGATTGAGAATGTACCCTCAAAAAGAAATGGATAAAGCCCACGCATCTTCTCCTCGGTTTCCCAAGTTGCATCCTCTTTGGCCTCACTTTACTGAACCTTAACCAATTTGACTTCTCGATTTATTAGCTTCTTGATCTCTGTTCTCAAGATACGAATCGGTGCCCTCCTCAAGGTTGCCTCTTTCTCTATCTCCATGTCTTCAAGAATACTAGGTTCAACCACCTCAGCGGACTCATGTAGGCACTTTCGGAGATGCGAGACATGAAAGACATTATGCACTTCGGCCAGCTTCTCGGCCAATTCCACCTTATAAGCCATCTTCCCAATTCTCTCTATGATAGGGAAGGGTCCTACGAACCTTGGTGCCAGCTTCCCAACTGCTCCAAAACGAACCATATTACGCAAAGGAGAAACCTTCACAAAAACCATATCTCCAACTTCAAATTCCAAATCTGTCCTTCGCTTGTCAGCATAGGATTTCTGCCTGTCTTGGGCCGTTTTCATCCATCTTCTCACCAATTCAACTTTCTCGGAGGTGTCTCGTATCATATCGGGCCCAAGGATAAGTCTATACATTGTCTCCCACCAACAAGATGGTGACCTACACGGCCTCACATACGAAGCTTCAAATGGTGCCATCCCTATGCTAGCTTGATAGCTATTATTATAAGCAAACTCTACAAGAGGAAGGTGGTCTTCCCAAGTACCACCAAAGTAAAGCACACAAAGCCTCAAAAGATCTTCTAGCACTCTATTCACCCTTTCGGTTTGGCCATCCGTCTGGGGGTGATAGGTTGTACTTAGATTCAATCGCGTACCCATCGCTTCTTGCAAGCTATTCCAGAACTGGCTAGTGAAGATTGGGCCACGATCGCTGACTATGCTAGAAGGAACTCCATGCAATCGCACTATCTCTCGATGATAAACATATGCTAGCCATGATGCGGTCCTCTTGCTCTTCACTGGAATGAAATGAGCACTCTTCGTAAGTCTGTCAACTATGACCCATATGCTCGTATTCCCTTTCCTTGACCTAGGCAATCCATCCACAAAATCCATAGAGATACTTTAGAGATACTTTCCCACTTCCATTGCGGGACCTCCAATGGATGTAATAGCCCACCGGGTTTCTTCGACTCGGCTTTCACTTGTTGGCACACCATGCGCTTTGAAGCATACTCTGCCACATCCTTCTTCATTCCAACCCAAAAGAAAATGCTCTTCATATCCCTATACATCTTATATCCCCCAGGATGTATAGTCATCTTCGAGTGATGCGCTTCTTCGAGAACTTTATGCACCAAGTCTCCCACTTGTGGAACGCATAGCCTTCCATCACGCCTTAGCCAACCCTTGTCATCAATATTATATCTAGCAAGGTGACTAGACGTCTCACCACGAATCAACTTGTCCATGACCTCGATTATCTGCGGGTGTTCCTTCTGTGAAGCCCCAACTTGATCAAGAAGTATAGGTCTAAGCTCAAGGTATGCTAACGAACCAGTCGTCGACTCAACAGCCGGTGTGAAATCAAAGGTTGCCAAGAACTCTAGGCTCTTCATCTCAACAAACAAGGGACTCAAAGTCAACCTTCTTCTGCTTAGCGCATCTGCCACAACATTACCCTTGCCAGGGGTATAAGCTATCTCGAAGTCATATGATGCCAAGAATTCCATCCACCTTTGCTGCCTTATATTCAGATCTTTCTGTGAGAGGAGGTACTTGAGTGACTTGTGATCAGTATATAACTCAAACCTTTCGCCTAGAAGGTAGTGGCACCATGATTTGAGTGCAAAGACGATCGCCGCCAACTCCAAATCATGAGTGGGATAATTTTTCTCATGAACTTTAAGTTGCCTACCCCCATAACATATCACTCTTCCATCTTGCATCAGAACAGCACCTAACCCCAGGCCACATGCATCGGTGTATACGGTAAACATCTTACCGCCATCGGGTAATGCCAAAACTGGAGCTGTAGTAAGGGCCCTCTTGAGCCTTTGAAAAGCAAGCTCACACTCTAAGTCCCATGCAAAGACTAAGTTCTTCTTCGTCAACTTAGTAAGAGAGGCTGAAATCTTAGCGGAGTCCCTGATGAACTTCCTATAATAGCCCGCCAGACCTAGAAAGCTTCTTACATCGGTTGCATTCCTAGGAGTCTTCCAGTCTTGAACTGCAACCACTTTCGTGGGATCCACCGCTATGCCTTGCTTAGAAACTATATGTCCAAGAAATCGAACTTCCCTTCTCCAAAAATGGCATTTGGAGAACTTGGCTTTCAACCGATGAGCTCTAAGCGTATCCATCACTTCCTTGAGATGTCTAGCATGTTCTTCCTCATCCTTTGAGAAGATCAGAATATCATCCACGAAGACAACCACAAACTTGTTAAGGAACTCCTTGAACACCCTACTCATCAAATCTACGAAGTAGGCGGGTGCATTAGTCAAACCGAATGGCATGACAAGCCATTCAAAGAATCCATCTGGAGTCCTAAACGCAGTCTTATCAATACTATCCTCAGCCACTCTAAGCTGATGAAATCCGGTGGCTAAATCGAGCTGAGAGAAAACAGAAGCACCAACAAGCTGGTCAAAGAGATCATCAATCCTCGGTAACGGGTGTCTATTCTTCATTTTCAGCTTGTTCAACTCTCGATAATCAACACATAGACGAAGCGAACCATCCGCCTTAGTAGCGAATACCACAGGAGCACCCCATTCAGAAATGCTTCGCTTAATAAAATTCTTCTCAAGCAACTCCTTGATTTGCTTACTGAGCTCTCTCCTTTCTCGCGGGCCCATGTGCCTAACGGGCAATGAAACTGGCTTGGCATTATCAACAAGATAAATGCGGAAATCTATCTCTTGTTTAGGGGGTAACCCCTTAACCTCTTCAAAGACATCAGGATATTCTCGGTCCACGCTTACAGATTGTAGATCATCGATGGACGAGTCAAGAGATTCAAGATAACATAACATGATGGGATCCAGCGGGTTGCAAGAAATCTCTAGGGTATTACCGATGCGAGTCATGAGCCTCACCACCCTATGCTCACAATCGAGAATTGCTCCATAACTGGACAACCAATCCATGCCCAAAATCAACCCGTATCCCGTGAACCCGAGAACATAAGCATTACACGTGAATTCTACGGTCAAGATAGAAATCCACAAATCCATATAAATCATAGATAAATGGGCGGAACCCCCAATTGGATTTGAAACACTAACAGGATCCTCAACAAGACTAGTACTTAGGTGCAAACTTTCAACAATGTCAGAAGAAATAAAAGTATGCGATGCACCAGAATCAAATAAAGTGCGAACAGGAAAATCAGAAATGTAAACAAGACTTTCTACCGAAATACTACCTCAGTCCGGAACTGGAATAATGTTGAGAGCATGCACTTGCCCTCCAGAAGGTCCTGCACGCTGAGTCTGCCCTTGCCCTTGTCCTTGCTTCTTGGGGCAATCTTTGCTAAAGTGTCCAGTCTCTCCACAATGGAAGCATTCACCCAACTTCCTCTTTTTCTTCCTACAATCTTTGGCTATGTGTCCAACGATCCCACAGTAGTTGCACTTCCTTGTGTCCCTTGCCTTGCCCTTGTTACCCTTGTTGTTCTTGTTGTTCTGGTTGCTCTAATTGCCTCCCCACTTGGAGTCCGTCTTCTTGGTTTGAGTCTCATTAGGCTTGACTTCTTTCTTGCCATTCTTATCATCTCCCTGAAGCAATGCCATGTCTTCTAGGCTTTCAAAAGTGAGCCTCATGGGTATATGAGACATGGCTAAACCTTGTAATGGCTCATTCAACCCTCGTGCAAAGCGTAAAGCCTTCTTCTGGGGAGTATTAACCATGTCCAAACCGAATCGAGCAAGCTGGTTAAACTTATTCACATACTCCCTCGCTGTCATGTCCCCTTGCTTCAAAGATATAAACTTCTCCAATTGCAGATTCGCCGCAGCAGATGATAGTAACTTAAGCCCAAACCTCATCCTAAAGTTGGCCCAAGTTTCTATAGGCCTAGTAGCATTGGTGACCTCACACCAATAAGCAGCTTCCTCCTTCAATAGCCATACTGCCAACAGAATTTTTCTACGGTCTTCCACATCAAAGATGGCGAAGAGATCTTCAGTTTCTTTCAACCAATTTCATGCCTCAACAAAAGTCTCCGTCCCAATAAAATTCTTGCCACCCATCGCCTTAAAGTCTTTGCAAACCTTAGCGAAATCTGCTTGTGGATGATGAGGAGGAGGAGGAGGAACCTCAGTTACGGTGGGAGTGTTTGCTGGGCCCGCATCGTTGGCCCTAGCTTCCAAGTACCTCCGGAACCATCAGGGTATGGTTACTCCCTCGGGAAGGTTAAGATCGGCCATGCTGAAAAAAGAAAAGACAGATTTAGAACGAGGAAGCAAAGGATAATGCTAATGGCTTTTGGGGAATAGCCTTTTAAAATAAACTAGACTTTTCTTGGAAAATACTTAATTGGTTTTGAAAATAGTTTTCCAAAAGGTAAGTTTTAAAAACCCTTTTGCTCAAATCTTGTAAACCTTATGCTCTGATACCAAATGTAACACCCCACCTCCACCAATGTCACTCTTGCAAGCGCACTAGCTTTGGAGGGGCGTTAAAAGAGGTAAACATGCATGCAGATATCACAAGACAGAACATATAAGTAAAAACAGAGTAAATAAAGCAGCGGGCAAAAACTAACATTTCAAAACCATAGTCAAGTTACATCAAAGTACTTGGTCATTATTTTCCCACAAAACAAAGTCTAGAAACATAAACTGAAAACTGGAAAAAAAAACATAAAGTAACTATCCCCATAGTAGAATAAAGCCATAGCATGCTCAAGTCCAAACCGTACATGAGCTATCCAGAAAAGCAGCAAAAGATCCAAGCTAGGTACTGGTATTCCCAACCTGTAAACCTGAAGGGGGGGGGAACGGAAGAAAAGAGGCGAAAGGAAACGGGTCAGTCAAAAAGACTGGTAATTCCTACCTACTATTAGTATAAAAACTAATGAAGTTAATTGGACATGTAAAGCTGAGATGAAACATAGGATGATAACTGGGATGGTGAAAAGTTAACAAGATAGATCAAGTGTGGCATCGCATATACAAGGTTAAGTTGCACCAAGTGTGTACTAGTATTCCAATCCATGTCAAGTATAAACAAGAAATGATCCCTTGGCCCAATCTTGGCCCAATATCACGAGATGACCTAGATCAAGGTCCAACAACACGGTCTAGTCAATCGGCTCCCTAAAAGCCTAACTCGTCAAGTGCCGGTGTCATACGGCCCAATCACGAAGTGTAGTCAAACTGTGCTAGGTCCACCCTAGGGTGTATCAAGCCCTAGGGTGCCAACCACGGACACACATCAAGCACGCATAGTCTAAACCTACTGGTGCCCGTGTCTTCTTTTTCAACTCCGGACTATGTGCATGACCATAGTCCGCCTGAACCTACACCGGTGCACCTACTCAGCCGTCATTTTGGTCGCTTACATGTCAGCCCAGTAATCGTGCCCCACCCTAGCCTAGTACCTAGGGTATCATGATACAACTAAGAGGGTTACTGGTGAAAAGGACCACATATCTAGGGTTTCTAACGGGTTAAACGTGGTTAACCCTACCCAATCAAGTTGGTTAAGTGTACCCAAGGTTCATGACTTAACCCTATCAACCCATCGTGTTTAATTGGTTAAGTATTCAAGTGGTCCATGACTTAACCCTATCATGTGGCATTAATTAAGTTAATGCACCCAACCTCTAACATTAGACCTTGTTGTGGTTACTAGTTAAACCGGGCGGGTCCGGGTAGCTTTACACCACAACTTAGTCTAACATTGGGTTTCAAGTGCAACATGACCAACTACTCACATTGGGTCCTATTGCTTGTAGCCACTAGATAAGCCGGTCGGTTCCGGGTAGATTTATGCTACAAACTCAACCCAACTTCGAGTTGGCCATTCTCATGTTTTCTAGAAGTCATGTCCAAGTTCATGTTGTCATATTTCATGTCATTTTTCAAGTCATGATTTTATGTCATCTTAGTTTACCCATAGCGTAACCCCATCGCATGTAAGTTCGCATAAACGCAAATAGATCTCAAAGGGGGAACTTTAGAAGCATGACATAATTAATAAGGTTTGGCCACAAGTTAAACATGGTGGCATATGAGGCAAATGTGTTCATAAACTTGCATATTACATTATAAGCCTCAAATTATGCATGATATCAACTTTAGCAAAATAGGTGAAACATGGCCATAAATGACATAGGATGATAGCTAATGATTTGCATATAACATCATATGCAAGATAACATAAGGGTTATGAGAGTTTCTATGTTGATTTATGAAACATTTCAAATCAAAGCTCATAGCTTTCTATGCACAAAGTCAAGGTGATAGCTTTACAAACATGCATAGAATAAATCTATGCATAACATGATAGAATCAAAGCTCATAGCTTTCTATGCACAAAGTCAAGGTGATAGCTTTACAAACATGCATAGAATAATTCTATGCATAACATGATAGAATCAAAGCACAAATCATACTTAGGCCCAAACTCAAACTTGCAACATGTCATATTTAACTTCATAGTTAGAATCTAAGAGTAGAATAGGGCTTACAATGCTATGAAGACTTATAAAATAAAATAAGATTGAGACGAAGCCACTAGCAACTCTAAAAACCCCCAAATAATGAGCTCCAATGATTTGTATGAAGAAAGACCCTTGTTTTGATGAAGAAAGATTGAACTTTGGCCTTGAATCAAATTTAGAAACTCTCAACAAGCTTAGGAACTCTCATATGAGTGAAGATGGAGGCTATGACAAGAGGGTGGTGGCCATGATTAAACATTTTGGCATAATCTAGTTGTATGGTCCTTTTATAGAAGTTTAGGTTAGTTTAGGCCATAGGATTAACCCTAATTCAGATCTGAGCCTTCAAAATCCGTCACAAGCTTCCAAACATGTCTTGTGGAACAAGTCAGGTGCACCCAGGCCAAAACTGGCCGACCACCCAAGTCGACACCACCTGAGGTGTGTCGACTCCCAAGTCAACTCCCCAGTCGACTTGGGGGTGGCGGGAATTTTTCCCGCCTTTTCTGCTTGGCTGAATTTGAATTCTGAATTCAAATCTTAAACTGTTTTTGAACTTGAAATTTTCTGAAAACTTTGACGGGCCATAACTTGGTCATACGCACTCCGATTTTCGAAAACTCGAACTCTATTTTACGTATTTTTCCGAGACGAACGCAATGGCACAACCCGTTTCCCTTGATTCAAATTTTATCATTTAATTCTGCCTTGGTTTATGTTATAACATGTTATTTAAAAATACGGGTTGTTACAAAAAAAACTATGAGTTTTTGGTTAATAATATAAATATATGTTGGGTTGAGGTTAAAATTGGATTTAATGAAGTAATAGAAGAATTAAATCCAATATTTGTTTGTGAAATAAATATAAATATAAAGGGAATAATTTTTGAAAACTTTATAATGAGAACTTGTAGTAAAAATAAACAATAATAGATTTTATTTGCTAAAATGCAATAATTTTGTAAATGATTCCTAATGGTGAAATTTTGTTACAAAAGAGTATTTTTAAATATAATTGAGCTACAGTTAAAAATATTGTAAGTGAAATATTAATTGAAAATCAATATTTAAGTGTTAAAATATTTTTAATATGGTTTACACATTTGTTTTTGTAAAGTAATGGATTTGTGTAATTTTTATGTTAAAAATGTAAGTTTTAAACAAAAGGAAATGTAAAACAATTTTTTTATTAAAAATGCAAATTTTACTGTGTTTGTATTAGAAATTATGTTAAAATAATTTTATGAGAGTGTGACATGTAGATAGATATATTTATGGGAGTGTGATATACTATAAGAATTGAGCAGTGTGATATACTATCTATTAAGCAAAAATACACTTTGTTATGTCATAGTTTACCAAAATACACTTTGCCGAGTAGGGAAATATATCACATGGTTATAAGTATTCAAATATCGTTGTTTTCTATACTTCTTCTATGTTTGTTTGTGTATGTGTATATATATAATATTAGATAATTTAAAAGAATAGTGAAGTAAGAAAAATGGCAGTGCTTAGGTACTTGTATTAGGAAAAATGAGAAGAGAATTGAAGGGTTGGACCTTTATTCGTAGGTGCATAAATCAATCATAACTATTAGGTTAAAAATAACGATATTTAATTTGTCGAAAAGGATATTTAATTTTATATATAACCTATGGTTAGTTGGATTGAATGTTGAGAATTTACGTATATGTGCTTAAATTAATATACATAGCATTAGGGATTGAAGAGCACCAACTGTAATATTTTATATTTATAAAGCCTTAGAGAGTTTTTTGGGCCCCTTCTGATAAGTATTATATATGATCGTTATGTGAATGTACGTTTTATTGATAGAACGGACAATTATATTCATCATATACAATATTTGTTGGATTTGTCCTTTGTATTGGACAAGTTACGAACACGATAACAAAATTAAATCTCGTAAATCATTTCATTTTAAAATGTTCTTAGAATTTCGAAAGCGCTTCCTTTATGTTCCCTGTGTACACGCAATTGTGTACTGTTTGGGGAACTAAAGCGAAGTGCTACCGAAATTTTGTTGAATCATTTAAATTGAAAAGATTTACGCGATTTAATTACGTTATTGTATTTGTAGTGGGAGGTAGGATGACCCACCAACAAAGTGTAAATGATCCATACACCAGCAGAATCTTTGGAATCCACTGTTCCCTCTTGTAGTGTTAGTGTAAAAGCTTGAATATATCCAAAGCTCTAAAATGTAACCGAAAGCCATGGCATATTACTGAAAGGACATGAACTTAGTAACCACAAATTAGATTTTTAATTTAATAAATTTTAGCTCCAATGATTTGATCAAAGTGGGGAAGGCTAACATAAAGTAGCAAGCTAATTCTACTTAATTGCTTGGTTGAAGAAAAAGAATTCATGGCCTGTTATATTTGATTCACAGGTCGGTATGTCTTCTAGCATTGATAGACAGTGGATGAAAGAATCCAATCATAGAACTCCGCAATATTTGGGAGGAGTGCAGGAGTTTATTAATTTCATTGAAAAAAATGGTGGTAATAAGGAAATCTATTCTTGTCCTTGCGCTAAATGTCAGAATATGATGAAAAAGATGAATTTAGAGGATACTCATTTTCATTTGGTTAGACATGGAATTGATCAAACGTATACCATTTGGCATTTTCATGGAGAAGAATTGACGGGAATGGAAAAACAACCCATTAGTCAAGCCATGCATGTCGATGATGGCGAATATCCCAGAATGGAAGATCTAGTCAATGATTCCGAAAAATTTCATAATTTTCAATCGACAAGTCAATTCCATGATAATGTTGACGAACCGCCTATCATTGATGTTAACTGGCAGACCGATCAAAGTAAGAAATATTAATCCCTTTTTGATAGTGTAAAAGAGCCATTGTATCCTTCATGTCCAAAAGGGATAACAAAATTTTACGCCATTGTAAAGCAGAATGGTTTGAAAACGCAATACGGTTTTTCCAACAATAGTGTGACCGCTTCCTCGAATTTATAAATGAGTTAATTCCTGAAGGTAACAGACTACCAACAAAATATTCAGACATGAAGAAGATAATTATATTAGTTGGGATGGATTATAAATCTTATGATGCTTGCATTAATGACTGCATGTTATATTGGAAAGATGATGCAAACAAACTTTCTTGTAGAATTTGCAACTAACCAAGATATAAGACAACATTTAGCGAAGAAAAAAGAGCTACCAAGGTAGCATAAAAGATTTTGAGACATTTTCCTTTAATTTCCAGATTGAGGAGACTTTATACAGTACCATGGATAGCAGAAGCTATGACATGGCATAGTCGTGCAAAATCAGATCCAGCTATAATGTGTCACCCATGCGACTCTTCGCAGTGGCGAACTGTAGATTCTTTTGATAAAACATTTGTCGTTGAACCATGAAATGTTACGCTGGGAATAGCAATGGATGGTTTCAATCCACATGCATCTCTAGGTGCCCGCTACAGTTGTTGGCCAGTAATCGTAGTACCATATAATCTTCCTCCATCAATGTGCATGAAAAGAGAGTTTTCAATGTTGACACTGTTGATTTCTGGACCAAAACAACCAGGCAAGGATATTGATGTTTATCTGCAACCGTTGATAGACAAATTAAAGCAGCTATAGGAAGGAGTAATGGCTTTTGACTCGTTTAACGAAAATGAGTTCACAATGAGAGCTAGGGTGTTATGGGCAATTCACGATCTTCCTGCAATAGGGACACTATCGGATTGTACAACTCAAGGCTACTTTGCGTGTCCTACATGTAGAGAAGAAACTTGTTCTTATTATCTTCTTGCTAGTAAGAAGATGTGTTACATGGATCATCGAAGGTTCCTTCCTTCCAAACACAAGTTTCATGATGAAAAATCACATTTTTATAATAAACTAGAGCACTGTCGTCCGCCAAGGTCACTGAATGGTTATCAAGTTGAAGAGAAGGAAGCAAATATAAAGATGAAATTTGGTAAAGACAAACCTGAAATTGGTCGAAAACGAAAAAAGAAAGTCAAAGAAGAAGAATATGAAAATATTGCTTCATGGTACAGGAGGTCCATCCTTTTTGATTTGTCGTATTGGAAAGCAAATTTGATTCGACACAATATTGATGTTATGCAAACAGAAAAGAATTTCACTGAACATCTCATTAGCACAATTTTAGGTCATAAAGACAAGTCAAAAGATGGCTTCAATGCACGGAAGGATTTGAAAAACATGGGTATAAAACATAAATTGTGGGTGATGGAAGATCCCGAAACAAATAAAACAACTATGCCAAAAGCTACTTTCACCTTAAACAAGGAAGAAAAGTTATGGTTTTGCACCATTTTAAGAGATTTGAAAGTACCTAACAAATTCTCTTCGAACTTCCATAATAATGTGAGCATCAATCCTCCTGAACTAACAAATATGAAATCGCATGATTATCACGTCATAATGCAACTATTATTTCCTGTAATGCTTCAGCACCGTTATTCGCAACAAAAGGATCTATGTAACGCTATACATCGCATGAGTCTATTCTTTTACATTTTATGTTCAAAGGTGATAAATATGGAACATCTATTAAAAGTAAAGGCTAGTTTGGTAGAAGCCATGTGTGTTCTTGAGAAGCATTTTCCACCTGCATTTTTTGATATCAGCATCACTCTTATGGTCTATTTAGCCTATGAAGCATTGACTTGCGGTCCTGTTAGATACATATGGATGTATCCTTTTAAATGGTAAATTTCTAATTTCACTTTTATTCACCATCATTGGTTTTAAACAACTATTGATTATTTATAATTCATATTTTTCATAGGTTAATGAAAACATATAAAGGATATGTTCGCAACAAAAGATATATTGAAGGGTGTATTGCGGAAGGATACATTGTTCAAGAATCTAGTCCTTATTGCATGGAGTATATGACGAAAGGAGGCGACGGCACTCATAAACATACCCGTCAGTTGTATTTAGACGACGATGACAAGTTTGCTAGTGAGATGCCTTTAGATAACGACAAAGATATAACCTTAACACAAGTGCATTATGAAAAAGTTCATAGATGGGTTCTTAATAAGCACGATGGGTTGGAAGAATGGGAGAAGTAAGTTTAAGAATTTGTCTTGAATTTCCATTAGTGTAAATCAATCAATTTACTTATACGTTTTAAAATTTATGTTGTAGGAGGTATGAAATCTATGTGAAAAATACTAAATCACAATCTCGTGGTGGAGTTATTCCTAAAGAAACTTGTCAAAGTTTCACTCTATGGTTGCACGACGAGGTAAACATAACATCGTATTAAATATTTCACGTGTATTTAACTGATCTTACTCTTTCATGACCACTTCCTACATATTATTTTTTGTTAGTTGGCGAGGATTGACGATGTTGATCCAACTCTTTGGCGGCTGGTGAACGGGCCGATGTTCAAGGCACGCAGTTATGTGAAGTACCAAGTAAACGGATTCAGATTTTCACCGAGAAGTTACGAAGAGCGGTTGTTAACACAAGACAGTGGTGTATGTATGACAGCAATTACCAAAATTAGAGCAAGCAGGAAGGACAAAAATTATAAGGAAGCAGAAACCAAGTATTACGGAGCTGTTCAACAAATAATTGAGTTGGATTACATTGACTTTAAACAAACGGTTTTCTATTGTGATTGGGTAAAGGTTGAAGACGAGCTCAATGGTTGCAAGATAGATCCTATTTCAAACTTGATCACGGTTAACTTAGGAAATTGAAGAGTAAAGATAGAGTGAACAATGAGCTGTTTATTCGTGCATCGGAAGCGACTCAAGTGTTCTACTTGAAAGATTTAGAAAATGAAGGATGGTTTGTGGTTTTACACACACCAAAACAGTTGACTAGTATTGTGGATGACATTGAGTCTCCTACTATCTACCAATCGACTTTTGAAGATAATGAGAAGTTAGAAGAGCTTACCAACTTAGTTTGCTGATATTAATGCATTTCTTACTGGAATTAAGTGGAAGCATTTCTTTGATGTATGAAGTGACTAGAAATTGTGCGTAAAAATATTGAATTCTGTTGCTATTTTTCACTTGAATTGTTAATTTTTATTTGCTATTTTTCACTTATGCGTAAAAGGGACATTAGTAATTGATAAGTTTCTTGAATTAACCGTAGTGGAAGCATTGACATTCATAATCAACTACTTGCAATAATCTGATGATAAAGGCACTCAAAGATACTTAACTAGTATAAGTTGTGACTCTTGTATTTGAAGAATACTTAGAATATAATTCTTGTTTTGAAATTGTAAACTAAAATATATCATGGTTTTCAGCGGACTGATGTGAAATCCTACTATTTTACAAGTATTTCATAATTTGCTTGATTTTTTTTAAAACTCTTTGAAACGCCCCACCTCTGTTAAGGTCACTCACAAAGGGAATGCCTTAACTTTGGTGGAGGGTTACAAGTACAAGACACAGAAAAATTTACAAGATAGATAAATATAAGCAGCGAAATTCAATTTATTTATTCCATACGTGGTTCAATACAAAAGCATTACATCAAATTGTCTCAAAATAACTTCCAAAACATTACAACATAATTTCTTTTTTTGATTATTTAATAAAGAAGCATAAAACCATAAATAAAACTGCATAAATCCCCAAGGATAATGCCCAAGAGCCATAGCCAAGGTGAGAGAGAGTCCAAATCATACATCTACTCTCTTGAAGCCTGCAAAAAGTCTGACTAAGCTGCAGTATTCCCTCCCTGTGGACCTGGGAGGGGGATAACAGAAGAAAAGAGGAAGAAGGAAAATGGGTCAGACAATTAGTCTGGTAAGTTCAGTAATTACTAGTATTTAAACAAGGAAAGGGATCATGACAGTAAAAATAGAACATAGGACAATACCGTAATATAAGATAAGAGGAACATGTCACCCATTAATACAGTCTCTGCACCTACTTAACCATTGGTTCAACCAGCCCTACGTGTTCATAACAAACGATCCCTTTAATGATCGACTCCTACTCGTATGCATTCATATCCTATGTCATTCGACCCCACTTGACTATAGATACCTATGATGGTCCCGCCATGGGGTGTATCAGTCCCTCTGGTGGCAACCCGACACGATTCAAGATGCACAGCGTATACTACTAATGCCCAGTGCCTGATTTTTCCACTCTGGAGTGCGTGCACGCCCATACTCCATCGGAATCTACACTGGCCCACCAACCGCCGACGTTTTGACCATTTATAATCAGCCCAGTAATCATGCCCCACCCTGCCTAGTTCCATGGTACCATGATACATCTATGTGGGTTACTACTGAAATGGGTCCCCGCTACTAGGGTTTTCTAATCAAAATGTTTATTTGGTTAAGTGCCCAAGTTCACCTAACCCTACCCATTCGTTTAGTTAACATGTTTAATCGATTAAGTGTTTCCCTAATTGACTGAACCCTACCAATCCTGACTTAGCTTTAATTTATTAAAGCACCAACCAATCATATTAGTCAGGTATTGTTGTGGTCACTGGATGCGCCGGTCGGTTCCGGGAAGATTTACACCACAACTCAGTCTAACCTCGGGTTCTTTTTGGGCTTGATGCACTAACGACCCACATTAGACCGGCCTTGTTGTGGCCACTATATATGCCGGTCGGTTCCAGGCAGATCTATACCACAACTCAGTCTAACCTCGGGTTAGGCATATTCGTCTTTTCTAAATTCACGTTTTTCCATATATGTCTAATTTCTTAATGTAAATTAAATTTAAATTAATCATGCCATAATTATCCTTTGATTATGCTCACCATAAATGGTATATCAAATATAAGATTTTATGAACAAATCTATGCCATGAATTTTCATATTTTCCCATTGCTACGCCCGTGGAACGTACACATGAATCACATAAAATGTTGGGCTAGCAAATTAGCCCAAACCCATAAACAAAAAGGGTAATAAACAAGGGACATGAAATAAACATAAAATAGCATACATTTCAACTTGTCATGTGTAACTTGGCATAGAAGTATCATTAACTTTAATTAAATGGGTAAAGGTGAACTTGTGACTAAGTTGGGTCAAATTGTCATGTAAACTTGACGAAGGTCTATTCTAGAGTTTCTACATATAATCACAGTTTCAACCCACAACTTAGCATATTAACTTATGTACGTCAAAACATAAGAAAGCTAGTATAATAATTTTTAAGTTGCAACTTAGCATGATAACTTATGTGTGTTAAACATAAGAGGGTTGTTATAAACATATTCGAATCACAATTTAGCATGGTACTTATGTGTTAAAAACATAAGAGGACTACAATCCCAAATTTTTCAACATAAATAGATTCAACCTAACATGAATATACATGAGTGTTGATCTAACATATAAGCATGTGTTTTAGATCATAAACATGCAAATAACGACCAATTTATAACACGACATGTTTCACCATTTAATTAGCAAAATAAACCCATTACCCAATCATAATAGATTCCAATAACATACAATATGTTCATCACCACAAGCATATAGACATGATTACTATACAACATGTTTATTACCACAAGCATGTAGACATGATTAATATACAACATGTTCATCGCCACAAGCATATAGACATGATTGATTACAACGATACTTTAAGATAAACGAGAATCAAATCTTATACATAAGCATCACTCTATATTCCAATTACAACATGTCATGATTCATTTGAAACGTTTAAATCTGCGTAATAACCAACTTACAAACTAAAAAGGAATTCTTGTATTCTGAAATCTGAATTCTGAAATTGGTAAGCTCGCCTTTGATGTAGATCGTTGAATTTGATAACTTTTAATTTGATTTTTAATTCAAGTTCTTATATTGTCTTTGAATTGGTGACGGCTACCCCAAGTTTTCTATTGACAGTATGATAGTTCTTGGATTATTTTTATGTGATTTTTAGGTTTGAGCATTGGGTTGTCTATATAGAATTTCAATTCAATTTGAGCCATCGGATGATCCTAGGGTTAACCACAACCATCCAGTCAAGATAGGGTGACATCTAAGCCCTAGAGACTCAGCACTGAGTCACAAAATCGTCACCTTTCAGATCTGCTCAGGGGGGGGGGTGCAGATCGACCCCCAGGTCGACCTGAATGGGGGAGGTCGACACTAGGGTCGACCCCCTGGTCAACCTGGGTCCTGGGCAGGAATTTTCCAGCCCAACCCAATTCTGACTTCTGATTTGAATTTGAATTTGTTTTCGAGCTGTTTGAATTTATTTGAATTTTCTGGAAACTTCCAACGGCCATAACTTCTTCATACAAAGTCCTATTTACACAAACTCAGACTCTACTGAACCAGAATTCTGAGACGAACACAATGGCGTAACCCGTTTCCCTTAATTCCCACATTTTAAATTAAGCATTGTTTAATTCGTTACTATACCGTTAACAGAAAATACGGGGTGTTACATACTCCCCTTCTTTTAGTATTTCGTCCTCGAAATCTTCAAGTCGATAAGAACTTATATCCTGCCATCCAATCACCCATCTACTCAACCATCAAACATAAGCGTCCATTGTCCTTAAAAGATTTCTAATGCTTCATGATCATATGCATTGTGTGTGTACATGTCCTTATCTAATGCAAAATCAGGTGGTCTACTGATTCAGTTGACCTCCTTAATGCAAATTATGTCAGTGCCATGAGTCCATTATGAATGCAATTTTTCCTACTCAAAATTTCCTACATGAGTGCACAATCATTCATACAAATGCAACATCCATATGATAACACATCAAGTTTCAATCCATATACCAATACATATATGCATATGCAATATGGAAGTGATTGAGCCGATCTAATACCTAATGTGTGTGTATATGCATCCATTAGCAACCACTTACAACCACCTGCAAACATCAATCATAACATGTTTCAATTAAATTTTTACATCCAAATGGGTTCCTACCTAAGGATAAAGAATAGGATCGAGGAGATAAAAGATAGATACGAGCATAAACTTAAGGAAAAAGAGATTAAGGATGTATCCTAAAAAAGAAAAGGGTAGGCTGCGCGTATTCTGTCCTCAGTTTCCCAAGTCGCGTCTTCCTCGGTGTCGCTCCATTAAACTTTGATGAGCTTAACTTCACGGTTGCGTAGCTTTTTGACTTCTGTTCCCAAGATATGGGTTGGAGCTCTCTTCACAGTTTCTTCTCGTTCAACTTCAACTTCCTCTAGCATGCTTGGTTCTACCAGTTCCGCATACTCGTGTAAGCATTTCCGCAGGTGAGAGACATGAAAGACATTATGAACCCCTGCCAATCTTTCGGAGAGCTGTACCCTATAAGCCATCTTCCCAATCTTCTCGATGATAGGGAACAACTCTAAAAATCTTGGTGCTAACTTTCCTGCGGATCCAAAGCGAACGACTATCCTCAAAGGAGATACATTAAGGAACACCTTGTCTCCAACTTCGAACTCAAGGTCAGTTATTCTTTTGTCCGCATAGGACTTCTGTCTATCTTGGGCAGTCTTCATTCTTCTTTGTATCAAGTCTACTGTCTCTGAAGTTTCCCTAATCATGTCTGGTCCAAGTATGAGCTTATCTGTGGACTACCACCAGCAAGTTAGTGACATGCACGGTCTTCCATATAAAGCTTCGAAAGGCTCCATGCCTATGGTGGCTTGGTAGCTATTGTTTTAAGCGAATTCCACCAAAGGTAGATGATCCTCCATGTACCTCCGAAGTCAGTAATGCATAATCTCAAGAGGTCTTCTAATAATCTTTTGACTCTTTCGGCCTGGCCATCGGTTTGAGGGTGATAGGCCGTGCTTAAGCATAATTATGTGCCTACAGCCTCTCTTCCAAAACTCGATTGTGAAGATAGGGTCTTGATCACTCACTATGCTAGAGGGTATCCCATGGAGTCAAACTATCTCTTTAAGATATATGGATGGTAGAGATGAGGCAGTCCTTCTACTCTTTATGGGTATAAAATGGGCGCTTTTTGTGAGCCTGTCTACTATTACCCAAATGCTGGTATTGCCCCTTCTTGACCTAGGCAACCCATCTATAAAGTCCATCGAGATACTATCCCATTTCCACTGTGGGACCTCTAGAGGATGGAGCAGACCACCAGGCTTCTTCTGCTCTGCCTTGACTTGTTGGCATATTAAACACCTAGAAACAAATTTAGCAATGTCTTGCTTCATGCCATTCCAAAAGAAAACTCTCTTGATGTCTATATACATTTTGTCTCCGCCTGGGTGTATGGTCAGCTTCGAATGGTGTGCTTCTTCTAGAACCGCCTTTACCAAATCCCTTGCTTGTGGGACGCATAGTCATCCATCTCGTCTCAACCAGCCCTTGGCATCAATGGAGTATCTATTGAGGTGACTGGAAGTCTCACCCCTAATTAACTTGTCCATCACATCGGCTAGTTGAGGGTCTTCTCTTTGCGCGGCTCCGATTGAGTCTAATAGAGTCGGTCGCACATCTAATGTTGCTAGCAAGCCAGGTACAAAGTCAGAGGAGGGTCTGAAGTTAAAGCTTGCTATGAACTCCAAGCTTTGCCTTTCCAAGCTTCGGACTTCGGTTGCGTTTCGAGGAACCTTCCAATCTTGCACAGCAACCACTTTCGCGGGGTCCACAGCTATCCCCTCTTTTAACACCACGTGTCCGAGGAACCTAACTTCTCTCTAGAAATGGCATTTGGAGAATTTCGCCTTTAACTAATGTGCACAGAGAGTATCTATGACTTCTTTTAGATGCTGAGCATGCTCTTACTCATTCTTTGAGAAGATCAAAATATCGTCTACGAAGACCACCACAAACTTATTAAGGAACTTTCAGAACACCCTGCTCATTAAATCAACGAAGTAAGCGGGTGCATTTGTCAAGCCGAAAGGCATGACAACCCACTTGAAGAAACCATCTGGAGTTATGAACGCGGTCTTATCAATGCTGTTTTCAGCCACCCTTAGCTGATGAATCCTGGTAGCCAAATCTAATTGGGAGAAAACCGATGCACCTATAAGCTGATTGAAAAACTCATCTATTCTCGGGAGTGGGTGCCTATTCCTGTTGGTTAGCTTGTTTTGCTCCCTATAATCAACGCACAGGCGAAGCGAACCATCCTCTTTAGTTGCGAACACTACTGGAGCACCCCATTCAGAAATACTCCGCCTTATAAACCCCTTCTCAAGCAATTATTTAACTTGCTTGCTGATTTATTTCCTCTCCCTCGGAGCCATATGCCTAATGGGTAAAGAAACGGGTTTTAGGTTGTCCACGAGGTATATGCAGAAGTCTATCTCCCGCTTAGGAGGTAAACCCTTTACCTCTTCAAACACATCCGAATACTCACGGACTACCATTAAAGACTGCAAGTTCTCAACAGACACATCAAGAGATTCTAGATAACTAAGCATAATGGAGTTCATGGGATTACAAAAAATTTTGAGAGTATTACCGAGGTGAGTCAGGAGTCTAACCACTCTCTTTTCACAATCGAGGACGACACCATTACTGGATAGCCAGTCCATGCCTAGAATCAACCCATAGCCCGTGAAGCCCAAAACAAAGGCATTACATCTAAACACAACGCTTAGTATAGATATTTTCAAATCCAAACAAACCATTGACAACTAAGTTGAGCCCCCAATTGGATTTGGAACAACCAAGGGATACTCTACTGTACTGGTGTTTAGGTGCAGAGATTCCACTAAAGCAGTAGATATACAAGAGTGCGATGTGCCAGAATAAAATAGTGTACGAATAGGATAATCAAAAAGATAGACTAAACTTTCGACATAAATATTTCTACCTCGTTCTTGCAGAGGTGCCGTGAGAAGGTGAGCTTGTCCTCCAGAAGAAGGTCCAGCTCCCTACCCTTGCTTCCTTGGGCAGGCCCTAGCCATGTGTCCTTTCTCACCAGTGGAAATAGCCACCCATCTTCCTTTTCTTCTTCTTGCAGTCTTTGATCAGATGTCCGGGAATGCCACAGAAATTACATTTCTCTTTTCATGGGGTTTGTTGTTCCTCCTGCCTTTCTTTGAATCAGCCTTCTTGTTCTGCGACCCCTCCCCCTTCTTTTCTTGAGGCACTTCCTCTTTTGCCTCTTTCTTGCCCTTGTCTTCCTCATTTATGAGTGCCATGTCCACTAACCTCTTGTATGTAGCCCCCATAGGTATATGGGTCATAGCCAAGCTGTGAAGTGGCTCATTCAATCCCTTGACAAAACGGAGAGCCTTCTTATGAGGAGTATTCACTAAGTCCAGTCCAAATCGGGCCAGTTGATTGAATTGATTGACGTACTCCTTGACCGTCATACTTCCTTGCTTAAGAGATAAGAACTTTTCCAGCTATAAACTTCATTCATCCTGTAAGAGGAATTTCATCTCAAACCTTATTCTAAAATCCATCCATGTGTCAAGTGGTCTTTCAGCGTTAGTGACTTCCCACCAATTGGAAGCTTCGTCTTTGAGCAACCATATGGCCAACTGTATCTTCTACCTATCGTCCACCTCGAAGATAAAGAACAGTTCCTCAGTTTCTTTGAGCCAGTTCCTTGCTTCTACGAATGATTCAGTTCCCCTGAAATCCTTTCCACCCATGGCCTTAAAGTCTCTACAAATCTTTGAGAAAGCATTTACACGAGGAGGAGGAGGAGAAGGAACCACTGCAGCTGGAGGAGGAGGAATATCTGCTGGGCCTGCACTATTAACCCTAGCCTCTAAGTACCTCCTGAACCAGTTAGGTATCGGTACACCATCTAGAAGGTTAAGATTTCCAGACATGCTAAAATGAAAAAGAAAAGATTCAAAACGAAGGATAGAAAGATAGTGCATATGGCTTTGGGGATTATGCCTTTTTAAATTTAAAACAACACTCTTTCTTGTAAAATCGTTCTTTATATTCCTTTTTGAAAATAATTTTAAAAAACTCTTATCTGATCTGGTAAACCTTTTGCTTTGATACCAAGTGAAACACCCCACCTCCGTTAAGGTCACTCACAAAGGGAATGCCTTAACTTTGGTGGAGGGTTATAGGTACAAGACACAGAAAACTTTACAAGACAGATAAATATAAGAAGCGAAATTCAATTTATTTATTCCATATGTGGTTCAATACAAAAGCATTACATCAAATTGTCTCAAAATAACTTCCAAAACATTACAACATAATTTCTGTCTTGATTATTTAATAAAGAAGCATAAAACTATAAATAAAACTGCATAAATCCCCAAGGATAATGTCCAAGAGCCATAGCCAAGGTGAGAGAGAGTCCAAATCATATATATACTTTCTTGAAGCTTGCAAAGAGTCTGACAAAGCTGCAGTATTCCCTCCCTGTGGACCTGGGGGGGACAAAAGAAAAGAGAAAGAAGGAAAACGGGTTAGACAATAAGCCTGGTAAGTTCGGTGATTACTAGTATTTAAACAAGGAAAGGGATCATGATAGTAATAATAGAACACAGGACAATACCCTAATATAAGATAAGAGGAACATGTGATCGCACCCATTAATATAGTCTCTGCACCTACTTAACCATTGGTTCAACCAGCCCTATGTGTTCATAACAAACGATCCCCTTAATGATCAACTCCTACTCGTATGCAATCATATCTTGTGTCATTCGGCCCCGCTTGATTATAGATACCTGTGCTGGTCCCAGTTCCATCATGGGGTGTATCAGTCCCTCTGGTGGCAACCCAACACAATTCAAGATGCACAGTGCATACTACTGATGCCCAGTGCCTGATTTTTCCACTCCGGAGTACGTGCACGCCCATACTCCGTCGGAACCTACACTGGCCCACCAACCGCCGACGTTTTGACCGCTTATAATCAGCCCAGTAATCATGCCCACCCTGCCTAGTTCCAGGGTACCATGATACATCTATGTGGGTTACTGCTGAAATGGGTCCCTGCTACTAGGGTTTTCTAATCAAAATGTTTATTTGGTTAAGTGTCCAAGTTTACCTAACCCTACCCATTCGTTTAGTTAACATGTTGAATCGGTTAAGTGCTTCCCTAATTAACTTAACCCTACCAATCCTGACTTAGCTTTAATTTATTAAAGCATCAACCACTCACATTAGACATGTATTGTTGTTGTCACTGGATGTGTCGGTCGGTTCCGGGCAGATTTACACCAAAACTCAGTCTAACCTCGGGTTCGTTATGGGCTTGATGCACTAACCACCCACATTAGACAGGTTTTGCTGTGGCCACTGGATATGCCGGTCGATTCCTGACATATTTACACCACAACTCAGTCTAACCTTGGGTTAGGCAGATTCGTCTTTTCTGAATTCAAATTTTTCTATATATGTCTAATTTCTTTATGTAAATTTAATTTAATTTAATCATGCCATAATTATCCTTTGATTATGCTCACCATAAATGGTATATCAAATATACCATTTTATGAACAAAACTATGCCATGAATTTTCATATTTTCCCATTGCTACCCCCGTGGAACGTACGCATGAATCACATAAAATGTTGGGCTAGTAAATTAGCCCAAACCTGTAAACAAAAAGGGTAATAAACAAGGGACATGAAATAAACATAAAATAGCATACATTTCAACGCGTCATGTGTAACTTGGCATAGAAGTATCATTAACTTTAACTAAATGGGTAAAGGTGAACTTGTGACTAAGTTGGGTCCAATTGTCATGTAAACTTGACAATGGTCTAGCCTGGAGGTTTTACATATAATCACAGTTTCAACCCACAACTTAGCATATTAACTTATGTATGTCAAAACATAAGAAAGCTACTATAATCATTTTTAAATTGCAACTTAGCATGATAACTTATGTGTGTTAAACATAAGAGGGCTACTATAAACATATTCAAATCATAATTTAGCATGATACTTATGTGTTAAAAACATAAGAGGACTACAATTCCAAAATTTTCAACATAAATAGATTCAACCTAACATGAATATACATGAGTGTTGATCTAACATATAAGCATGTGTTTTACATCATAAACTTGCAAATAACCACCAATTTATAACATGACATTTTTCACCATTTAATTGGCAAAATAAATCCATTACCCAATCCTAATAGATTCCAATAACATACAATATGTTCATCACCACAAGCATATAGACATGATTAATATATAACATGTTTATTACCACAAGCATGTAGACATGATTAATATACAACATGTTCATCGCCACAAGCATATAGACATGATTAATTACAATGATACTTCAAGATAAACGAGAATCAAATAATATACATAAGCATCACTCTATATTCGAATTACATCATGTCATGATTCATTTGAAACGTTTAAATCTGCGTAATAACCAACTTACAAACTAAAAAGGAATTCTTGCATTCTGAAATTTGAATTCTGAAATTGGTAAGCTCGCCTTTGATGTAGATCGTTAAATTTGATAACTTTTAATTTGATTTTTGATTCAAGTTCTTATCTTGTCTTTGAATTGGTGACGGCTACTCCAAGTTTTCTATTGACAACATGATGGTTCTTGGATTATTTTTGTGTGATATTTAGATTTGAGCATTGGGTTATTTATATAGAATTTCAATTCAATTTGAGCCGTTGGATGATCCTAGGGTTAACCACAACCATCCAGTCAAGATAGGGTGACACCTCAGCCCTAGTGACTCAGCACTGAGTCACAAAATTGTCACCTTTCAGATCTGCCTGGGGGGGGGGCAGGTCGACCCCCAGGTCGACCTGTAGGGGGGAGGTCGACACTAGGGCCGACCCCGTAGTCGACCTGGGTCCTAGGCGGGAATTTTCCTGCCAGCCCGCTTTTAACTTCTGATTTGAATTTGAGTTTGTTTTCGAGCTGTTTGAATTTATTTGAATTTTCTGGAAACTTCTGACAACCATAACTTCTTCATAAGAAGTCCAATTTACGCAAACTCGGACTCTATTTCAACCAGAATTCCAAGACGAACACAATGGCCTAACCCATTTCTCTTAGTTCCCACATTTTAAATTAAGTATTGTTTAATTCATTACTATACCGTTAACAGAAAATACGGGTTGTTACACTCTTCTCATTAGCTAAAAAATAACATTATGTCATCAACGAATTACAAGTGTTAGATACATAGCTGTGCATACTTTGAATTGTAATACAAACAACAATTTATTCATGTTAGGATTTGTACAGCAAACAAAATACTTGGTCTGACCTACATTGTTGATTTATTTGTGGTATACCATTAGTTGGGAATGAGAGAAGGTATTACTGTTTATAATTAGGATCTTGTACTTCGTCCCTAAAGATGTAGGATATGGTGATGAAGATGAAGGGCATATCCTAGCATTTGTGCATGATGAAAAGAAAGGGGAGTCGGAATTAAAGGTGGTCAATGCACGAGATATGAAGGTCGGAATTAGTGTCTGATGCATGTTATTGTGTAATTTAGTAAAGATAAAATTTTGCAGAAAAATGCTAATCTCTCTATCATGAGATAATATCATCTGATAGGAGTATGTTTATACTTTTCCATCCAATTGAAAACAGATAAACAATGATTGATAACATATAGTTAATTAATTAAGTGGTGGTTATTAACTAAGTGGTAGTTACAAGCTCAGAGCATGCTTAACATTTTCCAATTTCCCTCTGTCATCACATAAATTTGAAATCTGTCTCTACATAAATTTGAAGTCATTCGTTATATGGTCTTATTTTTTGCTCGACTTTATCAACTTGGTTTGTTGGCTTGTGCATTTCACCAGTGAAATTTAAGTACCGGCTTCAAAATAGCTGTCTATAACTTGAATGTTTCAGGTTCTTAAGTTTGTATCTAGCCTGAAGCGCATAGGTGGAAGTACTCTGAAATTTTTGGTGAAAGCATTGTGCTTAGATAGATAACTGAAATTTCTTGTGCGGTAAGAATTGTGCTAACTTTGTTACAATAATATTACCATGTACCAATTACATTTACTGCTTAGCGATAGGATCCTGGTAAATATCAACCCTTTGCTCCCGTTAATAACCTTAGTATAATTTCGATTTAAAATAAAAACTTTATGGGTTCGTGAGTGGCCAAATTTTTAGTATATATAAGTATGATTTCTAGTAAGGTTTTGTATATTACTAATTAAGTATGCATGACTTGCCCAAATATATGAAGTGTTTTATGTAAACAAGTGCATCGTAATTAACCCAGTATAAAAATTTCACATTCAAATTTAAGAAATCCTAGTGTGAGAGAAGAAGTCTAGTTTTGATATACGTTTTAATATTTGAGGCATATCTTAGGCTAGGACCTTGCGTATATAAACCTATGTTGTAAGTTATTAAAATAAGTGGGTTTTTAAACCAATTAATGTTTTATACTATGTATGTGTGTCTGCATTCTTTTGCAATCGTACCTTGCTGCTTTGTCAATATTTCAAGTCATGTGCTTAGAGTTACAAATAGATACAGAAGACATACATTTTGAGTATAACACAAGCAACATGCTGATGTATCTTTTATTCAGCCTAATTCTCAGGGCTTTGATTTAGTTTTGAGAGCTTTGGACATCACATGTAAGTTTTATGAATCTGTATATTTGTCTTTAATTAATTTAAAGTATATGAGTTTAGAGATGTTGCAATATAAACGAAGTATTTTGTCAGGCAATAGTCGTCCAGTTATATGTTAAAGTGAGCAATGTTCAGTTTTGGTGCAAAGCTTGCTTTTCTTCCTCATTTTAGAATTTACGTACTCACCAGCTATTAGACTAGCTTATATTTATGGAAAATTCATTACCATCTTACTGTCTTGATTAAATTCATGTACATTTAAGGATAACTTGAATTATGAAAGAACTTGCTTGTACTATCAATAGATATTAGTGTGTATTATTTTATTTTTAAAAGATTGCTACACAGTGTCTTAGTTTTTGCTAAAAAGTTTTCTTCTTCCCCTTCTTGGTCTTGTCAAAAGATTTGTACATATAGTCTGAAATGTGTAATAAAAATCCTAATAAGTACTAACTATTATAAAGTACTAACTTCTATTTGTATCTATATTTCCATATCTGGAATTGTACATAAACTCAAGTCAACAAATAAAGTCCATTTTTGTATCTATATTTCTATATCTGTTATTGATAATACATTCTTCTTGGTCTTGTCAAAAGATTTGTAACTTTAGTCTGAAATGTGTAATAAAAATCCAAATAAAGTACTAACTGTTATAAAGTACTAACTGTTATTTGTACCTATAGTCATTGTAACGACCCAGAAAATCTGAACCAATTTAAAATTTTTGAATTGGCTAAAACAATGGATTTTAAAGATTAAAAATAAATATTTTAAATAATGGCAATGAAAAGTGAGTTTGAATCGACAATTGAAAACGAATATAATTAATTGAAAACGAATATAATGGCGCTGCAGTTTCAAAAATTGAATTCAAACTTTGTCGGACCGTACCGGGTGCAAAACAAAACGGATTTTAGTGAAACCAAAAATATTTAAATCTGTTAGTGAATACCTTTCTAACGAATCTGAAAAATCGAATTTTCATAGCGGAAAGCAAAAGTTATGGCCGAATGAATTTTCAGAAAGGTCGCTATGGAATTTATATAGCCCGTGAAATTGGCCATTTTGCATACGACCTCGGAATTCGACGAAACCACTTTTGTTGGATCTGGGATGTGAAGTTATTGCTAGGTTTCAAATTTCATAATTTTTGAAGCTAATATGTGAGCGTGGCAAAGGAAAACGTGTTTTGGTCAATTACAGTTAAATTGGATCGACCAGAAATGGGCCTTTTTGCAAACGGCCTCAAAATTTGACGAAACTAGTTTTTTTGAGACCGCATCATCAAAACATAGCAAGATTTATTTTTCTGGAATTTTTTGAATCAGTTTGTGGCCCTGGCAAATTGAAATGTGTGTTCAAATCAAATATTGAATGTTATATATTTTAATGTGAAGGAAAACTGGCTGAAATAGTCGAATGGGCCTACGAAACATATTCCATTGTGTTTGGAATGGAGGTAAAACGCTAGGGACGACAGTCGTTGGGTTTGATTTGGCGTCCGGATATGAAAAGACTATTTTTGAATTAAATATTAATACGGGCCAATCATAATTTTTCTTTCATTAATTATATTTTCTAAAAAAACCGGTAAACCCTTATTTTGACGGCGGAAAACCTTTTTCCGTTCTTCCCTCGATTCCTCTCTGATCGTCCCTCTAAACCCATCGATCCTTTTGGTGATTTTGAAGATCGTCCTTCAACCTTCGAATCAAGACCAGAATCGGCCGATATTGTTGCGTGGATCTCGAGATATCCTGCTCGAAAGTCGAGCTGTTGCGAGGCCAGCGCCGCCGCCGATCCGCCACTGCATCTGACGCCACCACCGCCAATAGGAGCGTCGCGCCTAGCTCTTCATCGCAGTGCAGCCCGATCATCACCTCGTGCTACGAATCCAAAGATAAATCCAACCCTAGTTTCGAACCCGTGAACTGAGGTATGGGTTTATCTATTTTAAACTGATTTTCACACTATAAAGCATTGCAAACTTTGTAAAAATCATATCTTTTTGCTATGTGGTCGAAATTCAGTGAAACAAGAGACAGTGGACCCGTGAGGACGTCTTCTATATTTTAGAAGAGACCGCATATTTTTCCGAGCCTTCTGCTATTTTTGGTGGAGTGGAACCCAATGTGAGATTTCTAATTTATAAACGATATGGAAAACGACGATATATAAATTATATAGTCGATGTATGAGTTATATAAGCGTTGTACACCTCATGTACAAGCATTATATAAGTTGTACGCTCGATGTATAAGTTATATATGCGTTGTAAAAATTATATATGTGTTGAAATAGAAGTGAATTGCTATATATATATATATATATATACACGTCCCTCGTCCACAAACCATGGACGATATTTATTGGTTGTGATTGGTTTGAAAATTGATTGATAGCGAATGGTTGTTTGGGATTGTTTGTGGTTGATATTGATTGATTGTGGTTGAAAAATACCCGTTTGTGGTTGAGAAATATTTGGTTGAAACCACATAGGATTAGTTTGTGGAAATGAAATATATATATACATGCCGCCTTCGTGCGAACTAGATGCATGATCCCCATTGTCAAAAACCGCGAGGTTTTAAGGTAGAGCGAGGAGCCGTACTAGGGACGGTCCCGGTTTTAACTACCCTGCCGTTATGCTGCCGAAATTTGGAATAATATTCATGTGTTTGAATTATTTTCATTTGCTAAAACTATATTTATTCGTTGAATAGAAAATCTTCGTGTGTTGAATCGATATTCATTCGTTGATTAGAAATTCATGTGTTGAATGGTATTCACATTTTGAAATAAATTGTTTTATAATAAAAATCACCTTTTTATCATTTATATGAGCTATGTAAAATGACCTTGGTTTAAAATAAATTGTTTTACGATAAAAATCCTATTTTTATCACTTACATACACTATATAAAATAATAGTGTTTTGAAATGAATTGTTTTACAATAAAAATCACATTTTTATTATATACATGAATTGTTGAAATGTGAAGTGTTAAAATAGCAACTCGTTCAAATAAATATGCATGAGTTGAAATATTCATTAATTAGCTAACGATATGATTTTTTTTGCCTATGCATGCAACATTAGAATGAATGGTGTTTTTAAACCAAATGAAATCAAATATGAAGTTGAATGGAAAATGATAAGTGATAAGAATGGTATATTTGTACATGCATATTTACTTGAACAGGTTATAGCAAAGGGGCTAGAGAAGAGGAATAAAATTTTTGTGCCCGACAAATAGGTACACATTTACTGTTTTGTTTGGGTGATGATTTTATAAGCCTGCTGGCTAGCCGCTTGGCATTTTCTTTTTCTTTTTGACATGAGACGCCTATGTGGCTATTTGGGAATTTTCACAGCCCCTCCCGTACAAAGGAGGTTATGGCGAAATTTTCCAAAATTTAAAGGCGTTAGTGAAATATTTGAAGTGAAAACGATATTGAAATTGTTGAATGAACTATATTTATATAAATATATAAATATAAATAAAATTAAAACGTAACGTGGCCGTGCAGTTCGTGTTTTGAAACCGTGATTTCAAACAACTAGTGCGGGAAATCCGACTATTGGATTTTCCCGAAACCGCAACCATTGGGTTCGCCTTGGAAATATCTTTCCAACGGCACCAACTTTGTAAAAATCCAATGGTTGGATTGTCTAGAATGTTTAATTCAAATCTGAAGAAAAACAGCGCCAGAAACGATTATATATATATATATATTATATATATATATAATTATATTTAATCGAATAACGACGCTGCAGTTCGTATTTTGAAATCGAAACTTCAAACGATTGTACCGGGAGATCCGACCGTCGGATTTTCCCGAAACTGGAACCGTTGGATTCGTTTTGAAAAGACATTTCTAATGATGTAAATTTTGTGAAGATCCAACGATTAGATTTTCAGATATGTGTAAATCAAATCTGAAGAAAAACAGCGCCACGGCGCGTTATGGCCTGAAGCGTCATTTTGAATAAATTGGCTATTTTAAAATAAACAAAAATAGCGATAAATCATTATAAAATATCATAAACGATATGGAATGGAAATAAACTGAATTTGCTCAATTTATGTGGTATTTGATGGTTGAATGTGTTTGGTGTGAAAATTACATTAAAGAAAAAAATTGGTGTTGTCGAATGATTTAACCGTTGAAATAAATTGATTTGAAATTCTAAATATACGTGAATTATTTGAAAAGGCCGAGTTAATTCTCATTTCAAATAATTGACCGACGATTGAAAGTCGAAGATGAAGATGGTGGTCGAAGACTGGAGATCTTCACCTCATTTGGATGGTAACCGAGGTCCTGATTGGGAGGCATCCTGAAATATGGATAATGAGTGGTGATCGTCCAGATGTATGTGGTGATCGATGGGTTTGCGAGGTATTTAGTGCCTCCGGTTTCGTTCAGACCCAGAACGGACTTGTAAATGGACTGTGTGTCTGACATTGGATTTTATTATGTGTTGATTGATCTCTATTAAATATACATCTGTTTGGCGGTGGAGAATTTATTCTTTTGCTTAACGCCCTTCTCTGAAACGCACGAGCTTAGAGGTTGTATATCGATAGACATCAGTCGCATGGCATGAATGGCTAGTGTGGCATGCCTAAGTGGCAAATGATTAGGGCTTCTGTTGAAAAGCAAAGTCTTGTGGTGATGATCAAAGCACCGCTTGTGTGGCGTAGCTTTGTGTATAATGTGAATTCACGAGCCTCACACCCCGGTATAAACCAGAAACGGGAGAAGGACCTCAGGGAGGGCATACGTTTCTTTCTAGCTAGGGTGGTGTCAGTGACCTACCAACCTTGACATTTATATACTTTTCACCTGTGTGGTTGTTGCTGTTGCGAGGCGCCTCGGTTAGATCGGATGATCCGGGTCCGATGGAGCCATTTGTTGGCTCATTTACACCCTAAAGGGTGGGGAAACGCAGTGTTCTGGAATTTTAATCCACATCGGTGGACCAGCCCTGTCGCTCCAAGGGTCGATGCGCTCTGACCCTGTGGCTCGGGCTAGAGAGTCATGAAGTCGGTAAGGACTATCTTTTGCCTTGGTTCATGACGGAAATCCAATTTCCAAATACGTGACTGTGCGATTTTGATTGTATACCTATATATGGAGACATAGTGGTATGGGGCATTAATGCCGTCTATGATTAATAGTTATGATTTGAAATTGTTTTCAAAACATATAAACACTAGCAATAATATCAAATGCCTTTGTTTTATTCATATCAAGCATATTTTGGCCGTTATAAGGTAAAAACTCTATCCTCTGGTTTGCGTTGCATTGTGTGATGGGAACTGAGTCTTATAACGACTTCATTTTTATAAAAAAGCATTGTGATGTTTAAAAGAAAGATTTGTTTTAAAGCACTGGCAATCCAATGGAGTAAACCCGTTCCAAGAAAGTGGCGTGGTCCTGTGATTTGCCATATTATAAATGTGTTGAGTAGATTTCTCATACCAGTCCCATGACTGACTCGTAGTTTGTTTCACTTTCAAACTCGGGTGCCCCTTTTTCTACACGGGAAGCCTTGTATTCAGGTTTAGCTAGTTCTTTCTGGATAGCTGGAGCTGAAGATGGATTCTATCATTTATCTCTTTTTATGTTGTTCAGCTCCTATTGTACATATTTTGTTTGTTTTCCGCTGTAGACATTTATGTATAGCTGAACTGTATTTGTACTAAGTAAGATCCTGTATACTATGTAACTCTGATGATTACTTTTATCCAATACATTATATTGTTCATTATCTGGTGTATTTATTTAATTTTGTTTTGCTATTATCTGTTTCTGTGTTATATTCCAAAGATTACCCTTGTCACCGTCAGTACCGGGTTTGGGGTCGTCTCAACGTGGTATCAGAGCTTTGGTTAAGCTTAGTGCTGGAATATTAATTTTGAACGAACTCGTCAGAAATAGAACCAGTAGTGTTCTAGGACGGGTAACTCCATACAGATAGGATCAGTAATATCCTAGTATGAGTAAAGCAGGATGAAATTACACCTCAATAGACACATTTACATTTGAAGCATGTGTTTCTATATTTTAAATTATCTTTTCTGTGACCTGACACTTGATCTGCCATTTGCAGAAGTACTAGAAAATGAGTGTCAGAAACCGGAGAAATGCAGAACTCGATCTAGAGGCTCTACTAAAGAGATATCGAAATCTGAACGAAGCACAGTTCTCGAGCAATGAATCTATAATTCAGACTCAAGCATGGATGAGTTCTGTCGAAAGAATTTTTGAGCGTATCCAGCTGAGAGATGATCAAAAAAGATTAGTAGCCTCTTGGGCGCTCAAAGAATAAGCTTTAATCTGGTGGGAAACAATCATCAAAGATAATCCAGAAGGTGATATCAACTGGGACGGATTCAAAGAGATTTTCCTAGAAAGATTTACTCCTCCTGAAGCGACGGAGCGATTATGTGATGAATTTTCTTATCTAATATAAGGTGATATGACCATCCCAGAATATCATAAGAAATTCAACGAACTTGCTCACTTTGCTCCTCATCTGATTCAAGATCCAAAGAGGAAAAATCTGAGATTTATTCATGGCCTGCAAAGGAGATATCAGAATAGTGTACTGAGGATGTAATACTTCCTTTCTCTGAAATGATTTATATGGCTTATCAATATGAAGATCTCCATAAGAGAGGAATGTTGCGCGACGAAGAAGAAGTCTGTTGTAGGGACAAAGAAGAGTCGGAAACTGATATTTCAGAAGCCAGTACGAGGTCTGAGGTCAATGAGAAGCCCAATACCAAGAGAAAAAGGGCTGAATCTGGAAAGAACCAGTAACAACTGCTATTCGCTCTAACTACAATAAGAAAGGACATTTGTCGATGAGTTGCAGATCTTTAAAGAAACAAAGAAAAGTGGGATATAGAGCCAATCGAAAGCAAAAGAAGAAAAGGTTTAGAACTGATGGGGAGTTCCAAGAGAAAAGGGAGTGCAAACAGTGCCACGAGGCTGGTCATCTTGCAAAGGATTGCCCAGTCTTAAACAAGCCCAATGTAGTTCAAGTGAACGAAGCGGCAGAAGTGCCTGCATCTTCGTTTGCTCAGGAAAGGTCTGATGTTTTAGAAGGCACGCTCAATGTCAAGAACATTCCAGTTAAAGTACTATTTGATACTGGCGCGTCATGAGGCTTTATTGCAAAGAGTGTAGTCAAGAAATTGGATTTGAAATTGAAGAAGCTCAAAGAACCAATGACTATCCAAAATCCAGTTGGGGGTTCCATCGGTCTCAGTTGGGTTTGTGGGGTTCCTGTCTCTTTTTCTTGCTATAAATTCCCTACTATCTCTATCGTCATGAATTTTAACGAATTCGATCTTATTCTGGGATTGTATTGGCTAACCAGATATGAGGCGGAGGTTAGATGCGCCGAGAGAGTTGTTAAGGCAAAGGCACAATCGGGGAATTATATAACCATACCATGCGAAGGCCCGACATCAAATAGAAAGGACTTCTGGGCAGCTCTCGATGTCTCCCCTGCTCAAATAGATAATATCCCTGAAATCACAGAGAATATTCCCGATCTAGTGAAAGATATTCTTGTCGTCAAGAACTATGCGGATGTGTTCGAGGAAGTTGTTCGCATACCTCCGCAGACTGCTTTGATTCCCAATGCAAGGCCGGTAGTTCATGTTATTCGAAAAATGTCCTTGAAAGAGAAGGAAGAATTAGACAATCAAACACGACATCTCTTATGGAAGGGTCTGATCAGGCCTAGTTTCTCTGATTGGGGAGCAGCAGTGGTGTTTGTCCCAAAATCTGACGGTACTCTACGTCTATGTGTGGATTATCGTGATCTGAACAAATAGACAATAAAGAACGAATATCCATTGCCGCGGATCGATGATTTGTTGGATCGATTAAATGGCGCACAGGTATTTTCACGAATGGACCTAGCTACAGGTTTCCATCAACTTCGAATTGCCGAAGAGTGTGTTCCAATGACAGCATTCAGAGGTCTCGACTTATTCTATGAGTGGTTAGTAATGCCGTTCGGCTTATGTAACGCTCCTGCTTACTTCGTCGATCTGATGAATAGGGTGTTCAGAGGGGTTTTGAATAAATTTGTTCTGGTTTTTATTGACGATATTATAATCTTCTGTAAATCAAAGGCCGAACATGAAAAACATTTGGAGCAGGTTCTGGAAATCCTCAGAAGGAATGTATTGAAAGCAAAGTTTTCCAAATGTATATTATGGCAAGATGAAGTGAAATTTCTAGGCCATGTCGTATCGAAAGAAGGAATTGCTGTGGATCCAAGTAAAATCACAGCTATTCATAATTGGAAACAACCCAGCACCCCCACTGAAGTCCGCAGTTTTCTTGGATTGGCTAGTTATTACCGAAAGTTCGTTAAAAACTTTTCGAAGATATCTGGTCACTTAACGAAGCTCACAAAGAAGCACGCTAAATTCAAATGGACTCCAGAAATTGAGGAGGCTTTTGAGGAGCTAAAGTTAAGGCTAACGACTGCTCCAGTGTTAACCATCACTGATGGCTATCAGGATTTGAAAGTCTGAACTGATGCTTCTAGAGAAGGCCTTGGCGCAGTGTTAATGCAAAGGGGTCAAGTGATTGCTTATGCTAGCCGTCAGCTGAAGCCGCACGAGAAAAACTATGTCACTCATGATCTTGAGTTATTGGCCATAGTATTCGCCTTGAAAATCTGGAGACACTATCTTCTGGGCGAGAGATTTGAACTGTTTACAGATCATTAGTCGTTAAAGTATCTGTTCACCCAGAAAGACCTGAATCTGAGGCAGCAACGTTGGCTAGAGTTCCTTGCAGCATACGATTTTGAAATTATATATACTCCAGGGAAAGCCAATGTCGTGGCCGATGCGCTGAGCCGAAAGAATGTAATGATTGCCAGCTTTATTATCATGACTTCCTTGATTGACAAAATATCTATTCTTCAGAAGGAGTATAACTTTATTAAGGATATGATCAAAAGGATTCATAAAGGTGAACCCTCATGTTTTCAAATAGATAACGATGAGACCTTGAGGTTGAAAGGAAGGATTTGTGTCCCTGACATCCCAGAGTTAAAAAAGGAAGTGTTAGACAAGTGTCACAAGTCCAAGCTGAGTATCCATCCTGGTATGGCCAAAATGTATAACGATCTCAAACGAACGTTCTGGTGGAAGGCTATGGAAAGAGACGTTATAATATATGTTAGTCGATGCCCTACTTGCCAGCTAGTCAAAAGCGACCAACAGAAATTGGCTGGATTGTTACAACCACAAGAAGTTCCTGGTTGGAAGTGGGAACATATTTCTATGGATTTCATTGATGGTCTGCCCAGAACCAGAAAAGGGAATGACAGTATTTGGGTGATCGTAGATCGCTTCACGAAGACCACCCATTTCATACCTGTCAAATCAAACAGAACTGCTCAGAGTCTGGCGCATATATACTTCAGGGAAATAGTTAGACTACATGGAGTGCCGCTCAGTATAGTCAGTGATAGGGATACAATATTTACTAGCAAATTCTAGGAAGCATTTCAAGTCGAGCTGGGAACGAAGTTGAACTTAAGCACCGCTTATCATCCTCAGACAGACGGTCAGACTGAGAGGGTGAATCGTATTTTAGAAGATCTATTGCGGGCTTGTGTTATAGATTTTGGTGGGTCGTGGGAAGACCATCTGCATTTGGCTGAATTCTAATATAACAACAGCTACCGGGCGAGCCTGACAATGTCGCCATTCGAAGCATTGTATGGTAGACCATGCCGATCTCCTGCTTGTTGGGTCGAACCTGGAAATAGACTTGTGTTGGGTCCTGATATGATTCGAGAAGCTGCCGACAAAGTCGATTTTATTAAGAAGCGATTACTCGCCGCTCAAAGCCAACAAAAGAGCTATGCCGATAGAAGAAGAAGAGATATATCCTTTGCTATTGGCGACTATGTATATTTGAAAGTATCGCCGATGAGAGGAGTTATCCGGTTTGGTAAAACTGGAAAGTTGGCGCCCAAATTTATTGGTCCGTTTCCTATTCTAGAACGGATCGGAACTCTAGCTTATAGGGTCAAACTGCCTGATTGGTTGCCTGGAGTTCATGATGTATTTCATATATCTCAACTTCAAAAGCACGTTCATGATCCATAATTGATCGTGGAAGAAGCAGCTCAGCAGGATATTGAAATTACTCCAGAATTAGCTGTGAGACGAGAACCGCTAAAGATTATCGGTAGATAAACCAAAGAGCTGAGGAACAAGAAGGTTCGCTTAGTCAAAGTGCATTGGAGTGGAGATCCGCGAGATTGTACTTGGGAAACTGAGGAGAGCATTCATAAAGCCTATCCCAGATGCCGAGTAGATATCTCTGATTGACTCCGGTGCAACGTACATTTACCATACTTTGCATTACCAATTAGTGCTCTATTCTATTATTATTTTATTTCCATGGATGTGCACTTTTAAATTCTATAGTCTGAATGATTTTAAAAAGAATATAGAAATTTATTACTATATTTTTGAGAGGTTACAACGATTTGATTGTTGGTTGTGTTGTGTGATTGTAGATTTATCAAAACACTTTCGACTTTGTTCCTTCTCGGGGATGAAAAGTTTTAAGTGGGGGAGATTGTAATGACCCAGAAAATCTGAACCAATTTAAAATTTTTAATTTGGCTAAAATAATGGATTTTAAATATTTAAAATAAATATTTTAAATAATGGCAATGAAAAGTGAGTTTGAATCGAAAATTGAAAACGAATATAATTAATTATAATTATAAACAAGGCCTGAAATGGCGCTGCAATTTCAAAAATTGAATTCAAACTTTGTCGGACCGTACTGGGTGCAAAACAAAACGAATTTTAGTGAAACCAAAAATATTTAAATATGTTAGTGAATACCTTTCTAACGAATCCGAAAAATCGAATTTTCATAGCGGAAAGCAAAAGTTATGGCCGAATGAATTTTCAGAAAGGTCGCTATGGAATTTATATAGCCCGTGAAATTGGCCATTTTGCATACGACCTTGGAATTCGATGAAACCACTTTTGTTGGATCCGGGATGCGAAGTTATTGCTAGGTTTCAAATTTCATAATTTTTGAAGCTAATATGTGAGCGTGGCAAAGGAAAAAGTGTTTTGGTCAATTACAGTTAAATTGGATCGACCAAAAATGGGCCTTTTTGCAAACGGTCTCAAAATTCGACGAAATTAGTATTGTTGGGAAAGTATCGTCAAAACATAGCTAGATTTATTTTTCTTGAGTTTTTCGAATCAGTTTGTGGCCCTGACAAATTGAAATGTGTGTTCAAATGAAATATTGAATGTTTTATATTTTAATGTGAAAGAAAACTGGCTGAAACAGTCGAATGGGCCTACGAAACATATTCCATTGTGTTCGGAATGGGGGTAAAACGCAAGGGACGATAGTCGTTGGGTTTGATTTGGCGTCCGGAAATGAAAAGTCTATTTTAGAATTAAATATTAATACGGGCCAATCATAATTTTTCTTTCATTAATTATATTTTCTAAAAAAACCCGTAAACCCTTATTTTGACGGCAGAAAACCTTCTTCCGTTCTTCCCTCGATTCCTCTCTGATCGTCCCTCTAAACCCATCGATCCTTTTGGTGATTTTGAAGATCGTCCTTCGACCTTCGAATCAAGACCAGAATCGGCCGATACTGTTGCGTGGATCTCGAGATATCCTGCTCGAAAGTCGAGCTGTTGTGAGGCCAGCGCCGCCGCCGATCCGCCACCGCATCTGACGCCACTACCGCCGATAGGAGCGTCGCTCCTAGCTCTTCATCGCAGTGCAGCCCGATCATCACCTCGTGCTACGAATCCGAAGATAAATCCAACCGTAGTTTCGAACCCGTGAACTGAGGTACGGGTTTATCTATTTTAAACTGATTTTCACACTTTAAAGCATTGCAAACATTGTAAAAATCATATCTTTTTGCTATGTGGTCGAAATTCAGTGAAACAAGAGACAGTGGACCCGTGAGGACGTCTTCTACATTTTAGAAGACACCATATATTTTTCTGAGCCTTCTGCTATTTTTGGTGGAGTGGAACCCAATGTGAGATTTCTAATTTATGAACGATATGGAAAACGATGATGTATAAATTATATAGTCGATGTATGAGTTATATAAGCGTTGTACACCTCATGTATAAGCGTTATATAAGTTGTACGTTCGATGTATAAGTTATATATGCGTTGTAAAAATTATATATGTGTTGAAAAAGAAGTGAATTGCTATATATATATATATATATATATATATATATATATATATATATATATATATATATATACACGCCCCTCGTCCACAGACCATGGACGATATTTATTGGTTGTGATTAGTGTGAAAATTGATTGATAGCGAATGGTTGTTTGGGATTGTTTGTGGTTGATATTGATTGATTGTGGTTGAAAAATACCCGTTTATGGTTGAGAAATATTTGGTTGAAACCACATAGGATTAGTTTGTGGAAATGAAATATATATATATACATGCCACCTGCGTGCGAACTAGATGCATGATCCCCATTGTCAAAACCCGCGAGGTTTTAAGGTAGAGCGAGGAGCCGTACTAGGGACGGTCCCGGTTTTAACTACCCTGCTGTTATGCTGCCAAAATTTTGAATAATATTCATGTGTTTGAATTATTTTCATTTGCTGAAACTATATTTATTCGTTGAATAGAAAACCTTCGTGTGTTGAATCGATATTCATTCGTTGATTAGAAATTCATGTGTTGAATGGTATTCACATTTTGAAATAAATTGTTTTATAATAAAAATCACCTTTTTATCATCTATATGAGCTATGTAAAATGACCTTGTTTTAAAATAAACTGTTTTACGATAAAAATCCTATTTTTATCACTTATATACACTATATAAAATAATAGTGTTTTGAAATGAATTGTTTTACAATAAAAATCACATTTTTATTATATACATGAATTGTTGAAATGTGAAGTGTTAAAATAGCAACTCGTTCAAATAAATATGCATGAGTTGAAATATTCATTAATTAGCTAATGATATGATTTTTTTGCCTATGCATGCAACATTAGAATGAATGGTGTTTTTAAACCAAATGGAGTCAAATATGAAGTTGAATGGAAAATGATAAGTGATAAGAACTGTATATCTGTACATGCATATTTATTTGAACAGGTTATAGCAAAGGGGCTAGAGAAGAGGAATAAAATTTTTGTGCCTGACAAATAGGTACACATTTACTGTTTTGTTTGGGTGATGATTTTATGAGCCTGTTGGCTAGCCGCTTGGCTTTTTCTTTTTCTTTTTGACATGAGACGCCCGTGTGGCTATTTGGGAATTTTCCCAGCCCCTCCCGTACAAAGGAGGTTATGGCGAAATTTTCCAAAATTTAAAGGCGTTAGTGAAATATTTGAAGTGAAAACGATATTGAAATTGTTTAATGAGCTATATTTATATAAATATATAAATATAAACAAAATTAAAACGAAATGTGGCCGTGCAGTTCGTGTTTTGAAACCGTGATTTCAAACAACTAGTGCAGGAAATCCGACCATTGGATTTTCCCGAAACCGCAACCGTTGGGTTCGTCTTGGAAATATCTTTCCAACGGCACCAACTTTGTAAAAATCCAACGGTTGGATTGTCTGGAATGTTTAATTCAAATCTGAATAAAAATAGCGCCAGAAACGATTATATATATATATATATAATTATATTTAATCGAATAACGATGCTGTAGTTCGTATTTTGAAATCGAAACTTCAAACGATTGTACCGGGAGATCCGACCGTCGGATTTTCCCGAAACTGGACCCGTTGGATTCGTTTTGAAAAGACCTTTCTAATGATGTAAATCTTTTGAAGATCCAACGGTTAGATTTTCAGATATGTGTAAATCAAATCTGAAGAAAAACAGCGCCACGGCTGCGTTATGGCCCAAAGCATCGTTTTGAATAAATTGGCTATTTTAAAATAAATAAAAATAGCGATAAATCGTTATAAAATATCATAAATCATATGGAATGAAATAAACTGAATTTTCTCAATATTTGTGGTATTTGATGGTTGAATGTGTTTGGTGTGAAAATTACATTAAAGAACAAAATTGGTGTTGTCGAATGATTTAACCATTGAAATAAATTGATTTGAAATTCTAAATATACGTGAATTACTTGAAAAGGCCGAGTTAATTCTCATTTCAAATAATTGACCGACGATTGAAAGTCGAAGATGGAGATGGTGGTCGAAGACCGGAGATCTTCACCTCGTTTGGATGGTAACCGAGGTCCTGATTGGGAGGCATCCCGATATATGGATAATGAGTGGTGATCGTCCAGACGTACGTGGTGATCGATGGGTTTGCGAGGTATTTAGTGCCTCCGGTTTCGTTCAGATCCAGAACGGACTTGTAAATGGACTGTGTGTCTGACATTGGATTTTATTCTGTGTTGATTGATCTCTATTAAATATACGTCTGTTTGGCGGCGGAGAATTTATTCTTTAGCTTAACGCCCTTCTATGAAACGCACGAGCTCAGAGGTTGTATATCGATAGACATCAGTCGCATGGCATGAATGGCTAGTGTGGCATGCCTTAGTGGCAAATGATCAAGGCTTCTGTTGAAAAGCAAAGTCTTGTGGTGATGATCAAAGCACCGCCTGTGTGGCGTTGCTTTGTGTATAATGTGAATTCGCGAGCCTCACACCCCGGTATGAACCAGAAACGAGAGAAGGACCTCAGGGAGGGCATGCGTTTTGTAATAACCCGGAAAATGTGAACCAATTTAAAAATTTTAAAACTGGTTATTACCAAAGAATTTGAATAATTGAAATAGCATATTTCAATAAAATAGAGAATTGGGTATAGTAGTGTAGTTTGAAATTTTGAATACCAACTTTGTCTGACTATACCGGGTGGAAAATATAAAGGATTTTAGCAAAACTGAAAATATTTAAATCTGTTTATGAATACCTTTCTAACGAATCTGAAAAATCGAAGTTTCATAGCGGGAATCAAAAGTTATGGCCAAATGAATTTTCAGAAAGGTCGCTATATAGCTTATATAGCCCCTGAAAATTGATATTTTGCATACGACCTCGGAATTCGACGAAACAACTTTTGTTGGGTCCGGGATGTCAAACTATTGCTAAGTTTCAAACTTCATAATTTTTGAAGCTAGTATGTGAGCGGGGCAAAAGAAAATATGATTGGTCAATTTCTGTTAAAATGGGTCGACCTAAAAATAGCCGTTTTTCAAACGAGCTCAGAATTCGATGAAACTGGTTTTGTTAGGACCGTACCGTCAAAACAAAGCTAAATTTATTTTTCTGGAATTTTTCGATTCAGTTTGTGGCCCTGGCAAATTGAAATGTATGTTCAAATTAAATATTGAATATTTTATATTTTAATTTGAAAAATAACTGACTGTAACAGTCGAATTGGCCAACAAAACATATCCCATTGTGTCCGGAATGGGGGTATTTAGCTAGGGGCGACAGTCGTTGGGTTTGATTTCGAGTTCGTTTGTAAAAACACTATTTAAATTTTCCTATAAAGCTTCGACCAATAGGATTTTTCCTTTATAAAAAAAAATATCAAAAACCCTAGCCGCCTCAGACGAAACCGACGATCTAGGAAGATCCGACCTTTCCTCCCTTTTTCCGGCCGCCACCGCCACTTACAGCCGAAGCCGCCGCCACCAGTCGACTCGCCTTCGCCTCCTCTTCACATCCGACCTCGACACGACCTCCACCATCACCTCCTCCGCTTGAATCGAATCCAGGAAATCATCGACTTCCCAGCGCCGCCGCCGCCCCGATCTTCCATCGCACCCCCTCAAACCACCAGTGCCGTGAAGCCCTCGCCATCCCCTTCCACGTCAGCATCCCCGATCATCCCCACGTGGCACCATTTTCGCGAAAATCCCAGACCTAGTTTCGGATCAAAAATAAAGGTACGACCTTTATTATTCTGAAATGAAAATAACACTATAAAGCATTGCAAAACTTTGAAAAATAATATCTTTTTCGTTCGTTAAAGAAATTCGATGAAACAGGAGACACCGTGACTGCAAAGAGGCTCTCTACCATCTAGAAGAAGCTGCGGATTTTTCTGATCTTCCTAGGATTTTTAGCACTGCAGAAACCAATGTGAGGAATCTAAACTAAATTGTGTGAATGAAATCGTGTTGTATAAATTATATAAGCGAAGTGTAAATTATATACGCATTGTATACCTCATGTAAATGTGTTGTATAAGTTATATTAGCGATGTATAAATTATACAAGCGCTGTACGAAACATATATGCTTTGAAATGTGATGAAATGCAAGTGAATTATATAATATATATATATATATATATATATATATATATATATATATATATATACACTCCCCTCGTCCACAGACCATGGACGATATTTATTGCTTGTGACTGACGTGATATTATATAGTATGACGAATGGTTGGAAATGATTGTTTGTGGTTGATATTGTGGTTGAAAAATACCTTTATGGTTGGAAAATACCCTCTTTTGGTTGAAACAAATTAGAATAGGATTGTGGAATTGAAAATAAAACATGCGGCCTGCGTGCGAACTAGATGCATGATCCCCATTGTCAAAAACCGCGAGGTTTTAAGGTAGAGCGAGGAGCCGTACTATGGACGGTCCCGGTTTTAACAACCCTGCCGTTATGCTGCCGAAATTTTCTGAAATATTCATGTGTTAGAATAATTTTCGTTCGTTGAAATAAATTACATATGTTATAGCGAATATTCATGTGTTGAGTTGCAATTCATTCGTTGAGTTGAAATTCATGTGTTGAATAATATTTGAATTTAAACAAATAGCTTTAGCGATAAAAATCACATTTTTATATATATACAAATTATATAGAATATTCATGTGTTGAGTTGTAATTCATTCGTTGAGTTGAAATTCATGTGTTGAATATTATTTGAATTTAAACAAATAGCTTTAGCGATAAAAATCACATTTTTATATATATACAAACTATAGCGAATATTCATGTGTTGAGTTGCAATTCATTCGTTGAGTTGAAATTCATGTGTTGAATATTATTTGAATTTAAACAAATAGCTTTAGCGATAAAACTCACATTTTTATATGTATACAAACTATAGCGAATATTCATGTGTTGAGTTGCAATTCATTCGTTGAGTTGAAATTCATGTGTTGAATATTATTTGAATTTAAACAAATAGCTTTAGCGATAAAAATCACATTTTGATATATATACAAATTATAGCGAATATTCATGTGTTGAGTTGCAATTCATTCGTTGAGTTGAAATTCATGTGTTGAATATTATTTGAATTTAAACAAATAGCTTTAGCGATAAAAATCACATTTTTATATATATATACAAACTATATAGAATATTCATGTGTTGAGTTGCAATTCATTCGTCGAGTTGAAATTCATGTGTTGAATGTTATCGTATTCTAAAATAAAATGAATCGACAATAAAAACTACATTTTTATTGTGAATATGAAGTGTTAAAAACATTCACGTGTTGAATAAATATTTTTGATGATAAATTTTTTTCTTTTATCATGTATACGCTTTGATAAAAATACACACGTGTTGAAATAAATAATAGTTCGCTAGAAACATTATTATTAGCTTTGTTCTGCATATATATACATGCGTTGAACATTGAAAATGGATTAGCTGTAGAGTAAAGAAATTATTTGCGTGCCCGACAAATAGGTAAGCCTTGATGAGTTAGCTGCGCAATTTTATTTTTATATCAACTCCTGTGAATGCCATTGGATGCGGAGTGCTGGTTATTCTGTGTGAAATAATAAACATCACCAAAGGATAGTAACAATTAATTTTGAACTACACTACATGGCATACTTCTTGATGATAGGCATACTTCGTCATATTCCACATAAACAATTGGAGCTTGTGTGACGAGGTGGAAGATTTACCATACGAGCGAGAGGCTTGTATGGCGATGACTATATACTACAGGTTGAACTGATGACTGATATGGACTATATAAAATATAACGATAAATCGCCAGATTAATAAAAACCCCACACGGGTCTGGAGTTGACAATAATCACGTCACTCTAGTTATTAGATACGGCATATGGACTATTTATTTCCACACGGAAATGGGGTGACGAGAATTTATTCTCTGTAGTGATTATCTATACATGCTCCCCCGTAAACACCAAAATATATCAATATAAATATGTGGATGCTTTTTAGGATTTAATGGGTACCTAACACAACCCAATAAATCTCCAAACCCCTCCCCGTACAAAGGAGGTTATGGCGAATTTTTTTGAAATATTAAGGCGTTAGTGAAATATTTGAAGTGAAAACGAAGTTGAAATTATAGAATGAACTATAGTTGGAATTATAGAATGAACTATATTTATATATAAAAATAAAATTAAAGGGAATCGAAGCCGTGCAGTTCGTGTTTCGGAATCGAAATTTGAAACGGTTAGTATGAGAAATCTGACCATCGGATTTTCCCGCAACCACAACCGCTGGGTTCGCCTTGGAAATATCTTCCCAATGGCACCAACCTTGTAAAAATCCAACGGTTGGATTGTCCGGAATGTTTAATTCAAATCTGAAGAAAAACAGCGCAAGAATCGTTTATATTTATATATAAATATAAATATAATTAAATTAAATCGAATAACGACGCTGCAGTTCGAATTTTGAAACCGTAACTTCAAACGACTAGTGTGGGAGATCCGACCGTCGGATTTTCATGAAACTGGAACCGTTGGGTTCGCTTTGGGAATATCTTCCCACTGATATAGACTTTGTAGAAATCCAACGGTTAGATTTTACGATATGTGTAAAACAAATTAGAGAAAAAACAGCGCCAGTGCCGCGGCACGACCTGAAACGTCGTTTAATTAGTTATGGCCATTTTTAAACAAATAAAAATGGCGAAAAATCGTTATAGAATATTGTAAGCAACATAGATTGCAAATAAACCAATTGGGCTTGAATTGTTTGACATTTGATGGTTGTATGTGCTTGACACGAAAATAACACTAAAGAACTGAAAGATGGATCTCGAATAATATAACCATGGAAAGAATCGATTTAAATTCTAATTACGTGAATTATTTGAAAAGGCCGAGCTAACCCTCATTTCAAATAATTTATCGAGCGATTCGAATTGGAAAATGCAAAGACGATTCAAGACCGAAGATCTTCGTATCGGTTGGATGGGCGCTGCTGAGGTTCCTGACCGGAGTAGCTACCATGAAGGGACGGAAGTAGTAGCCGTCTGAACGTATACGTTGATTGGACGGATATACGAGGAATTGACGCCTCCAGTTTCGTTCAGACCCAGAACAGACTTGTAAATGGACTGTGTGTCTGACATTGGATTTTGTTCTATACTGATTGATCTCTATTAAATATATATCTGTTTGGCGGTGGATAATTTATTCTTTTGCTTAACGCCCTTCTCTGAGACGTACGAGCTCAGAGGTTATATATCGATGGAAATCAATCGTATGGAGTGGATTGCCTATGTAGCATGCCAAGATGCTTGATCAAGGCTTCTGTTGCAAAGCAAAGTCTTGTGGATGATGATCAAAGCACGGTCTACGTGGCCTGGCTTTGTGTATAGCGTGAATTCGCGAGCCTCACACCTCGGTATGAGTTAAAAACGGGATACGGACCGCTGGGAGAGCACGACATTTCTTTCTAGCTATGGTGGTGTCAGTGACTTACCAGCCCTGACATATATATCTATTTTTCACCTATGTGGTTGTTGGAATGCGAGGCGCCTCGATTATAGGTCTGTAAGGACCGGGAAACGTGTGTTCAGGAATAGCTAATCCTCAAACGTAAGAGAGGACCGGCCCAGCCGATCCAGGGTTGCCCAGAGTGTGTAGTCCTGAGACGTTTGCTAGAATGTCTCGAAGCAGAGAGGAGCTTTCCCCTTGCCTCGACTCATGACGGAAATCCAATTTCCAATACGAAATAACGGACTCGATTGTAGAACTAGTATGGCGACATAGTGGTATGGGGCACTTATGCCATCTATGATTGATATTTATGATGCTATTCGTTTTTGAAACATATATGCACTAGTAATAATATCAAATGATTTTGCTTTATAAGTATCAAGCATATTTGGCCATTATAATGTAAAACTCTATCCTCCGTCTTGCGTTGCATTGTGTGATGGGACCTGAGTCTTATAATGGCTTCATTCTTTTAAAAAGCATTGCGTTGTTTTAAAGAATTTACTTTGTTTTAAATGCACTAGCAATCACTGGAGTAAACCCGTTCCGCGAAAGTGGCGTGGTCCTATGATTTGCTTATTACTGTTGTTTAAACTGTTAAATAGATTCCTCTACCAGTCCCCATGACTGACTCGTTGTTTGTTTCACTTTGCAAATGCGGGTGCCCTTATTTTCACATGGGCAGCCTAGTTCACAGGTGACAGGTTGTTTTTGGCTCTGCACTGTTGCATAGAGTGCATTTTGGCTCATGGCGAGGCTGACTTCACAGAGACGACTTTGACATTTTCCGCCATTATTGTACTTATATTATGATTCCGCCACTGGCGATGCAGACTGCTTTACTTTCAGTACTTATTATCGTATGTATATGTACCGCCTTCGGCGATGTAGACTGATACCCTTATTATGTCTCACTGCATGTATGTATTCCGCCTCTAGCGATGATGACTGGTCACTTTCCTTTTTTTGCTAAGTTATATCCTACGCTGTGCTATTCTGATATTGTTACATGTTGTGATTCCGCTGTCATATTCATGTAAATTATTCTTTTAATGTTTTTGCTATTATTTGTACTCTGCTATGATGATTAATGTGTTATATTCCAATGATTATCCTTAATACCGCCCCTCGGATTTTGGGATCATCACAGTTGGTATCAGAGCTTTGGTTAACCTTAGTTCCGGGATCTAACACATTAAACACCTCGTCAGAATAGAATCAGTAGTGTTCTAAGGCGAGTAGCTCATTAGAGATAGGATTAGCAATGTCCTAGAATGAGCTAAGCAGATTAGCAAAACAATTTGATCAGTACATCATTACCTTTCCATATGTTCCCCTACTTTATCATATATGAAAATTATCAAATATGTGAGCTTGACTCTTTTCTTGCTTATACAGTACTCTTTCTGGTGGCTACACGAGCAGCAGCAGCTAGAGGAGGCCGTGGAGGCCGAGCAGGAGTAGCAGGAGGACGGGGGAATATCCCCGTAGTTGAGGGAGACCCTATTGTTCAGCCACCAGCACCCGAGGACTTCGAGCTAGACAGAGTAGCGAAGAGGTATAGGAATCTTGGGGGAAAACCCTTTTCTGGCACTGGTACAATGACAGAAGCTATTGCTTGGTTAAAGACCTGTGAAAATATCTTTGAAGGAATGGGATTGGGGACCAACAACAAAGCACAACTAGGTATTTGGCTCCTACAGGAGGAAGCAGAGCTGTGGTGGGATGCCATCACCTCAGAGGATGCAGCAGGTACTGTCAGAACCTGGGAGCAATTCAAAACCATGTTCAACGAGAAGTTTGTACCCGAACAGGCTTTAGAGAGGATGCGAGAGCAGTTTGCTAATATCCAGCAGGGAGATCTCTCTATCCAGGATTACCTCAATAAATTCACCCAGTTGTCGCGCTATGCTCCAGAGCTTATTATGACTAACAAAACAAAGAACAAGAGATTTATATTTGGGCTAAAGCGCAAGTACCATGACAGAGCTATGAGCAGCATCAAACTCTCCTTCTCAGAATTGGTAGAAATGGCTTGCAATTATGAAGATATGGGTGAAAGGCACGCCAGCCAGGACAGCGCCAAAAGCCAAGCTGGAAATAAGCGCAAGGCTTCAGTAGATCAGGCCGAGTCTAGCATTACAGCGGCCGCTACTCAGAAACCTGGAAAGATACCGAAAGGGAATTGCTACAACTGCGGGAAGCCAGGTCATTTTTCTAATGTGTGCAAAGCCCCGAGGAAGCCAAAGGCAAATCCAGACTCAGCCAATTACTACAACTTCCATAAGAAAGGGCACTACAGCAGGAATTGTCCTTTGAAGCAGAATGCACAAGTGGCTCATGTGTATGACGGGGAGACCCCGCCAGCTACCACCGATGGATCAGGTAAACCCGACGTCTTGGAAGGTACCCTTACCATTAAAAATATTCCTGTTTCTGTACTTTTTGATACTGGTGCATCACGTAGCTTCATTTCTGGTAACACTGTTCACAAGTTAAAATTGAAACGAAGAAAGCTTAAAGAATCAATTAAAGTTCAAAACCCGATAGGAGGTTCTGTTAGTCTCATACATATTGTAAAGCACCTATTTCCTTTTATCGGTACCGGTTTCCTTTTAAAGTGATTGGCATGGACCTTTCCGAATTTGATGTTATACTGGGGCTGGACTGGTTGACACAATATAGGGCCGAAGTTAGATGTGCCGAAAGAATCGTGAAAGTTAAAACAAAATTTGGGCATATCACTATACCATGCCATGGCTCAGCAATTAATAGAACAGAATTTTGGTCTTCTTTAGAAGTTACTCCCCCCTCATTAGAAAAGATACCGGTCGTTAAAAATTACGCGGATGTGCTTGAAGAAGTAGAAAACTTACCGCCGCAAAGAGAAACTGAATTTAGAATAGATCTAATTCCTAACGCCCGACCAGTAGTACATCCAATAAGAAGAATGGCCCCGAAAGAAAAAGAAGAGTTAGGTAGTCAAACCCGAGAATTGCTTTGGAAAGGTCTGATCAGACCGAGCTTTTCATCTTGGGAGTAGCTATAGTATTTGTCCCAAAATCAGATGGTACTCTAAGACTTTGTGTTGATTACCGAGATCTCAATAAGCAGACACTGAAGAACAAATATCCCTTGCCCCGAATAGACGATCTGTTAGATCAATTAAATGGAGCAACAGTATTCTCCAGAATGGACCTAGCTACAGGTTTCCACCAATTACGTATAGCAGAAGATTGTGTTCCTTTGACAGCCTTCAGGGGTCCCGATTTATTCTACGAATGGTTAGTAATGCCTTTCGGCTTGAGTAACGCTCCGGCATACTTCGTCGATCTTATGAACAGAGTGTTACGTGGTGTACTGAATAAATTCGTTCTGGTCTTCATCAATGACATTTTAATCTACTCCAAGTCGGAAGGCGAACATGCAAAACATTTAGAACAAGTGTTGAAAATTTTAAGGAGAAATGTCTTGAAAGCTAAATTTTCTAAGTGTGTCTTCTGGTAGGATGAAGTTAAGTTCCTAGGCCATGTCGTATCAAAAGAAGGGATTGATGTAGACCCAAGCAAAATTACAGCGATTCAGAATTGGAAACAACCTACTACCCCCATAGAAGTTCAAAGTTTCCTTGGATTGGCTAGTTACTATCGGAAATTCGTTCAGGATTTTTCAAAGATATCTGGTGTTTTGACAAAGCTTACAAAGAAGCATGAGAAATTCAAATGGACTCCCGAATGTGAAGAAGCTTTCCAGGAGCTGAAACTGAAATTGACGACCGCTCCAGTATTGACAATTATAGAAGGCAACCAAGACTTGACTGTATGGACAGACGCTTCTAGTAGAGGGCTAGGCGCAGTACTAATGCAAAAAGGCCAAGTGGTCGCTTATGCCAGCCGTCAGCTGAAGCCACATGAAAGAAACTATGCAACTCATGATCTTGAGTTATTAGCTATCGTGTTTGCTTTAAGAATCCGGAGGCATTATTTATTGGGAGAGAAGTTCGAACTATTTACTGATCATCAATCCTTGAAATATCTATTCACTCAGAAGGATCTAAACTTGAGACAACAGCGTTGGTTAGAATTCCTTGCAGCATACGATTTTGAAATTCTATACACTCCAGGGAAAGCCAATGTTGTAGCAGATGCGCCCAGCAGAAAGAATGAAATCATTGCCAGTTTTATCATTACGTCTTCTTTAATTGACAGGATCTCGACCCTTCGAAAAGAGGATAATTTTGTAAAAGTGATGATCAAAAGGATCAATGAAGGCATAGACTCCAGCTTCCAAGTGGATAGTGAGGGAGTTTTGAGATTAAAAGGAAGAATTTGTGTTCCCGACATCTCCGAGCTAAAGAGAGAAGTCCTTGATGAATGCCACAAATCCAAAGTAAGTATCCATCCCGGTGTGGGCAAAATGTATAACGATATCAAGCGCACATTCTGGTGGAAGGCGATGAAAAGAGATATCTCATTATATGTAAGCAGATGCCCCCACTTGTCAGCTAGTCAAGAGTGATCAGCAGAAATTGGCTGGATTATTACAACCCTTAGAAATTCCAGGATGGAAGTGGGAGCAAATCTCGATGGACTTCATTGATGGTTTGCCTCGAACTAAGAAAGGAAACGACAGTATATGGGTAATCGTAGATCGCTTCACGAAGACTGCCCATTTCATACCTGTCTGATCCAACAGAACGGCTCATAGTTTAGCACAGATTTACTTCAAAGAAATAGTTAAACTACATGGGGTGCCGCTCAATATAGTCAATGATAGAGATCCCCTGTTTACTAGCAAATTCTGGGAAGCATTCCAGACAGAATTGGGATCCAAATTGAATCTAAGCACCGCTTATCACCCTCATACAGATGGCCAAACTGAGCGGGTGAATAGAATTCTAGAAGATTTACTGCGAGCTTGCGTTATCGATTTTGGAGGCTCATGGGAAGATCACTTACATTTAGCCGAATTCTCTTATAACAATAGCTATCAAGAAAGTTTGGGAATGTCTCCATTTGAAGCATTATACGGTAGACCGTGCAGATCTCCCGCATGTTGGGTAGAACCTGGCAACAGACTTGTGTTAGGGCCCGATATGATTCGAGAAGCATCGGATAAAGTCGATTTCATTAAGAAGCGATTGAAAACCGCACAGAGCCGACAGAAAAGTTATGCTGATGCGAGAAGAAGGGATTTATCGTTTTTCGTTGGCGATTATGTTTATTTAAGAGTTTCTCCAATGTGGGGAGTAATCAGGTTTGGCAAGACTGGGAAGTTGGCACCGAGATTTATTGGTCCCTTTCCTATACTTGAACGGATTGGAACTCTTGCATATAGGGTTCATTACCTGCTTGGTTGCCTGGTGTACATGATGTGTTCCACGTGTCTCAACTCAGAAAACATGTTCATGATCCAGATCTTGTTGTAGAAGAAGCAGCGCAACGGGATATAAACATAACTCCAGAATTAGCGCTCAGAAGAGAGCCATTAAAAATTGTTGGCAAAGAAACTAAAGATCTAAGAAGCAAAAAGATTCATTTAGTCAAAGTGCAGTGGAGTAGTGATCCTAGAGACTGTACTTGGGAGACTGAGGAAAGCATTAAACAAGCCTACCCCAAATGCAGAGTGGACATCTCTGACTAACTCCGGTGCAAGGTACCTTTACAATACTTTGCATTTACATTTTATTTCCTACTTAGCTGTTATTTCCTTTTCGAGGACGAGAAGTTTTAAGTGAGGGAGATTGTAATAACCCGGAAAATGTGAACCAATTTAAAATATTTAAAATTGGTTATTACCAAAGAATTTGAATAATTGAAATAGCATATTTCAATAAAATAGAGAATTGGGTATAGTATTGTAGTTTGAAATTTTGAAAACCAACTTTGTTTGACGGTACCGGGTGGAAAATATAACGGATTTTAGCGAAACTGAAAATATTTAAATCTGTTTATGAATATCTTTCTAACGAATCTGAAAAATCGAAGTTTCATAGCGGGAATCAAAAGTTATGGCCAAATGAATTTTCAGAAAGGTCGCTATATAGCTTATATAGCCCCTGAAAATTGGTATTTTGCATACGACCTCGGAATTCGACGAAACCACTTTTGTTGGGTCCGGGATGTCAAACTATTGCTAAGTTTCAAATTTCATAATTTTTGAAGCTAGTATGTGAGCGGGGCAAAAGAAAATGTGATTGGTCAATTTCTGTTAAAATGGGTTGACCTAAAAATAGCCGTTTTTCAAACGAGCTCAGAATTCGACAAAACTGGTTTTGTTAGGACCGTATCGTCAAAACAAAGCTAGATTTACTTTCTGGAATTTTTCGATTCAGTTTGTGGCCCTGGCAAATTGAAATGTACGTTCAAATTAAATATTGAATATTTTATATTTTAATTTGAAAAATAACTGATTGTAACTGTCGAATTGGCCAACGAAACATATCCCATTGTGTCCGGAATGGGGGTATTTAGCTAGGGGCAACAGTCATTGGGTTTGATTTCGAGTTCGTTTGTAAAAACACTATTTAAATTTTCCTATAAAGCTTCGACCAATAGGATTTTTCCTTTATAAAAAACAAATAAAAATCTCAAAAACCCTAGCCGCCTCAGACGAAACCGACGATCCAGGAAGCTCCGACCTTTCCTCCCTTTTTCCGGCCGCCACCGCCACCTACAGCCGATGCCGCCGCCACCAGTCGACTCGCCTTCGCCTCCTCTTCACATCCGACCCCGACACGGCCTCCACCATCACCTCCTCCGCTTGAATCAAAGCCAGGAAGTCATCGACTTCCCAGCGCCTCCGCCGCCCCGATCTGCCATCGCACCCCCTCAAACCACCAGCGCCGTGAAGCCCTCGCCATCCCTATCCACGTCAGCATCCCCGATCATCCCCACGTGGCACCGTTTTCGCGAAAATCCCAGACCTGGTTTCGGATCAAAAATAAAGGTACGACCTTTATTATTCTGAAATAAAAATAACACTATAAAGCGTTGCAAAACTTTGAAAAATAATATCTTTTTCATTCGTTAACGAAATTCGATGAAATAGGAGACACTGTGACCGCAAGGAGGCTCTCTACCATCTAGAAGAAGCCGCGGATTTTTCTGATCTTCCTAGGATTTTTAGCACTGCAGAAACCAATGTGAGGAATCTAAACTAAATTGTGTGAATGGAATCGTGTTGTATAAATTATATAAACGAAGTGTAAATTATATAAGCATTGTATACCTCATGTACATGTGTTGTATAAGTTATATTAGCGATGTATAAATTATACAAGCGTTGTACAAAACATATATGCTTTGAAATGTGATGAAATGCAAGTGAATTATATAATATATATATACTCACCTCGTCCACAGACCATGGACGATATTTATTGCTTGTGATTGACGTGATATTATAAAGTATGACGAATGGTTGGAAATGATTGTTTGTGGTTGGTATTGTGGTTGAAAAATACCTTTGTGGTTGGAAAATACCCTCTTGTGGTTGAAACAAATTAGAATAGGATTGTGGAATTGAAAATAAAACATGCCGCCTGCGTACGAACTAGATGCATGATCTCCATTGTCAAAAACCCCGAGGTTTTAAGGTAGAGCGAGGAGCCGTACTAGGGACGGTCCTTGTTTTAACAACCCTGCCATTATGCTGCCGAAATTTTCTGAAATATTCATGTGTTAGAATAATTTTCATTCGTTGAAATAAATTACATATGTTACAGCGAATATTCATGTGTTGAGTTGCAATTCATTCGTTGAGTTGTAATTCATGTGTTGAATATTATTTGAATTTAAACAAATAGCTTTAGCGATAAAAGTCACATTTTTATATGTATACAAATTATATAGAATATTCATGTGTTGAGTTGCAATTCATTCGTTGAGTTGAAATTCATGTGTTGAATATTATTTGAATTTAAACAAATAGCTTTAGCGATAAAAATCACATTTTTATATATATACAAACTATAGCGAATATTCATGTGTTGAGTTGCAATTCATTCGTTGAGTTGAAATTCATGTGTTGAATATTATTTGAATTTGAACAAATAGCTTTAGCGATAAAAGTCACATTTTTATATATATACAAATTATATAGAATATTCATGTGTTGAGTTGCAATTCATTCGTTGAGTTGAAATTCATGTGTTGAATATTATTTGAATTTAAACAAATAGCTTTAGCGATAAAAATCACATTTTTATATATATACAAACTATAGCGAATATTCATGTGTTGAGTTGCAATTCATTCGTTGAGTTGAAATTCATGTGTTGAATATTATTTGAATTTAAACAAATAGCTTTAGCGATAAAAATCACATTTATATATATATACAAACTATAGCGAATATTCATGTGTTGAGTTGCAATTCATTCGTTGAGTTGAAATTCATGTGTTGAATATTATTTGAATTTAAACAAATAGCTGTAGCGATAAAAATCACATTTTGATATATATATACAACCTATAGCGAATATTCATGTGTTGAGTTGCAATTCATTCGTTGAGTTGAAATTCATGTGTTGAATATTATTTGAATTTAAACAAATAGCTTTAGCGATAAAAATCACATTTTGATATATATATACAACCTATAGCGAATATTCATATGTTGAGTTGCAATTCATTCGTTGAGTTGAAATTCATGTGTTGAATATTATTTGAATTTAAACAAATAGCTTTAGCGATAAAAATCACATTTTTATATATATACAAACTATATAGAATATTCATGTGTTGAGTTGCAATTCGTTTGTCGAGTTGAAATTCATGTGTTGAATGTTATCGTATTTTAAAATAAAATGAATTGACAATAAAAACTACATTTTTATTGTGAATATGAAGTGTTAAAAACATTCACGTGTTGAATAAATATTTTTGATGATAAATTTTTTTCTTTTATCATGTATACGCTTTGATAAAAATACACACGTGCTGAAATAAATAATAGTTCGCTAGAAACATTATTATTAGCTTTGTTCTGCATATATATACATGTGTTGAATAGGGAAAATGGATTGGCTGTAGAGTAAAGAAATTATTTGCGTGCCCGACAAATAGGTAAGCCTTGATGAGTTGGCTGAGCAATTTTATTTTTATATCAACTCCTGTGAATGCCATTGGATGCAGAGTGCTGGTTATTCTATGTGAAATAATAAACATCGCCATAGGATAGTAACAATTTATTTTGAACTACACTACATGGCATACTTCTTGACGATAGGCATACTTCATCATATTCCACATAAGCAATTAAAGCTTGTGTGATGAGGTGGAAGATTTACCATGCGAGCGAGAGGCTTGTATGGCGATGACTATATACTACAGGTTGAACTGATGACTGATATGGACTATATAAAATATAACGATAAATCGCCAGATTAATAAAAACCCCACACGGGTCTCGAGTTGACAATAATCACGTCTCTCTAGTTATTATATACGACACATGGACTATTTATTTCTACACGGAAACGGGGTGACGAGAATTTATTCTCTGGAGTGATTATCTATACATGCTCCCCAGTAAACACCAGAATATATCACTATAAATATGTGGATGCTTTTTAGGATTTATTGGGTACCTAACACGGCCTAAAAAATTTCCAAACCCCTCCCCGTACAAAGGAGGTTATGGCGAAATTTTTCGAAATATTAAGGCGTTAGTGAAATATTTGAAGTGAAAACGAAGTTGAAAATATTGAATGAACTATAGTTGGAATTACAGAATGAACTATATTTATATATATAAATATAAATATAATTAAAGGGAATCGAAGCCGTGCAGTTCGTGTTTCGGAATCGAAATTTGAAATGATTAGTATGAGAAATCCGACCATCGGACTTTCCCGAAACCACAACCGCTGGGTTCGCCTTGGAAATATCTTCCCAACGGCACCAACCTTGTAAAATTCCAACGGTTGGATTGTCCGGAATGTTTAATTCAAATCTGAAGAAAAACAGCGCCAGAATCGTTTATATTTATATATAAATATAAATATAATTAAATTAAATTGAATAACGACGCTGTAGTTCGAATTTTGAAACCGTAACTTCAAACGACTAGTGTGGGAGATCCGACCATCGGATTTTCACGAAACTGGAACCGTTGGGTTCGCTTTGGGAATATCTTCCCACTGATATAGACTTTGTAGAAGTCCAACGGTTAGATTTTCCGATACGTGTAAAACAAATTAGAGGAAAAACAGCACCAGTGCCACGGCACGACCTGAAACGTCGTTTAATTAATTATGGCCATTTTTGAACAAATAAAAATGGCGAAAAATCGTTATAAAATATTGTAAGCAACATAGATTGCAAATAAACCAATTTGGCTTGAATTGTTTGATATTTGATGGTTGTATGTGCTTGACACAAAAATAACACTAAAGAACTGAAAGATGGATGTCGAATAATATAACCATGGAAAGAATCTATTTAAATTCTAATTACGTGAATTATTTGAAAAGGCCGAGCTAACCCTCATTTCAAATAATTTATCGAGCTATTCGAATTGGAAAATGCAAAGACGATTCAGGACCGACGATCTACGTATCGGTTGGATGGGCGCTGCTGAGGTTCCTGACCGGAGTAGCAACCGTGAAGGGACGGAAGTAGTAGTAGTCTGAACGTATACGTTGATTGGGCGGATATACGAGGAATTGACGCCTCCGGTTTCGTTCAGACCCAGAACAGACTTGTAAATGGACTGTGTGTCTGACATTCGATTTTGTTCTATACTGACTGATCTCTGTTATATATATATCTGTTTGGCGGCGGAGAATTTATTCTTCTGCTTAACGCCCTTCTCTGAGATGTACGAGCTCAGAGGTTATACATCGATGGAAATCAATCATATGGAGTGGATTGCCTATGCAGCATGCCAAGATGCTTGATCAAGGCTTCTGTTGCAAAGCAAAGTCTTGTGGATGATGATCAAAGCACGGTCTACGTGGCCTGGCTTTGTGTATAGCGTGAATTCGCGAGCCTCACACCTCGGTATGAGTTAAAAACGGGATACGGACCACTGGGAGAGCACGACGTTTCTTTCTATCTATGGTGGTGTCAGTGACTTACCAGCCCTGACATATATATCTATTTTTCACCTATGTGGTTGTTGGAATGCGAGGCGCCTCGATTATAGGTCTGTAAGGACCGGGAAACGTGTGTTCAAAAATAACTAATCCTCAAACGTAAGAGAGGACCGGCCCAGCCGATCCAGGGTTGCCCAGAGTGTGTAGTCCTAAGACGTTTGCTAGAATGTCTCGAAGCGGAGAGGAGCTTGCCCCTTGCCTTGACTCATGACGGAAATCCAATTTCCAATACGAAATAATGGACTCAATTGTAGAACTAGTATGGCGACATAGTGGTATGGGGCACTTATGCCGTCTATGATTGATATTTATGATGCTATTCATTTTTGGAACATATATGCACTAGTAATAATATCAAATGATTTTGCTTTATACGTATCAAGCATATTTGGCCATTATAAGGTAAAACTCTATCCTACGGCTTGCGTTGCATTGTGTGATGGGACCTGAGTCTTATAATGGCTTCATTCTTTTAAAAAGCATTGCGTTGTTTTAAAGAATTTACTTTGTTTTAAATGCACTAGCAATCACTGGAGTAAACCCGTTCCGCGAAAGTGGCGTGGTCCTATGATTTGCTTATTACTGTTGTTTAAACTGATAAATAGATTCCTCATACCAGTCCCCATGACTGACTCGTTGTTTGTTTCACATTGCAAACGCGGGTGCCCTTATTTTCACACAGGCAGCCTAGTTCACAGGTGACAGGTTGTTTTTGGCTCTGCACTGTTGCATAGAGTGCATTTTGGCTCATGGCGAGGCTGACTTCACAGAGACGAGTTTGACATTTTCCGCCATTATTGTACTTATATTATGATTCCGCCACTGGCGATGCAGACTGCTTTACTTTCAGTACTTATTATCGTATGTATATGTACCGCCTTTGGCGATGTAGACTGATACCCTTATTATGTCTCACTGCATGTATGTATTCCGCCTCTGGCGATGATGACTGATCACTTTCCTTTTTTTTCTAAGTTATATCCTACGCTGTGCTATTCTGATATTGTTACATGTTGTGATTCCGCTGACATGTTCATGTAAATTATTCTTTTATTGTTTTTGCTATTATCTGTACTCTGCTATGATGATTAATGTGTTATATTCCAATGATTATCCTTAATACCGCCCCTCGGATTTTGGGATCGTCACACGTTTCTTTCTAGCTAGGGTGGTGTCAGTGACCTACCAGCCCTGACATTTATATACTTTTCACCTGTGTGGTTGTTGCTGTTGCGAGGCACCTTGGTTAGATCGGACGATCCGGGTCCGATGGAGCCATTCGTTGGCTCATTTACACCCCAAAGGGTGGGGAAACGCAGTGTTCAGGAATTTTAATCCACATCGGTGGACCACCCTGTCGCTCCAAGGGTCGATGCGCTCTGACTCTGTGGCTCGAGCTAGAGAGTCACGAAGTCGGTAAGGACTATCTTTTGCCTTGGTTCATGATGGAAATACAATTTCCAAATACGTGACTGTGCGATTTTGATTGTATACCTATATATGGCGACATAGTGGTATGGGGCATTAATGCCGTCTATGATTAATAGTTATGATTTGAAATTGTTTTCAAAACATATAAACACTAGCAATAATATCAAATGCCTTTTGAAACGACCCGCAAATCCGTGCTATCCGAGTTGACTAAATACACCACACGTCCAACCCAAATAACACAGAAATACGAACCATTAATAGAAAGAAGTTAGAGGATGAGAAATAGAAAGAAAGAAATATTAGAATAGAAGAAAAACGAAGATCACAACTCACAGCGGAACGAATAAAATATATTATATAACATAACTTTTGAAATACAAATCTGTTTGTACATATACACATACCATCATCAGAGTACACATAACATTTGATTCAGCGGAAGTAACTCTAAATAACTAACGTTGAAGCCTCCTTCTTCAAGCTCCTCCAAGTGTATCTGTAAAAGCCTGAAACACTTGACTGCCCGTACAAATTTAGGCACCCAAGAGTTTAGGGAAAACAAAAACAAAATAAACTCTGGGTCAGTCATGGGACTGGTGTGAGTAAACTCCAACCACTTGTTTAACTTTCAAAACCCTTTTCGAAAGAAAAGATAATAGTAAGTCCAGCCCACACATAAACATGGACGGTTTTTACCTTACTATAACCCAAAACACTTTGATATCAAATCCAATGATATTATAATAATGTCTACATCAAATAAATAACCAAATAGCAGAACGCTTGCATCTCACGCTCTACATATATAGTGTAAAATCAAAAACCGCATGGCGCTTATTGGAGATTGGATTTCCAACATGACAAGGTATGGAACCACCTTCCGATGATGTATCTCTAGAGGCGAATACACCTGGGTTCAACAAGAACGTCTTGCAACCCGGCCCACACATGACCGACCACTCATTTCGCTTGAGTGTATCGAATGTATATCACCAACGGTTGGACTCAAACCACCGTTCCCGAATGGGCAGAATCGATAGATTAAGAAACAAAAGGAATTTCTCTAGATAGGTGATTATACACCCTAATGGGTGCGACCCACATAGCCATGCTACCTACCCGATTTTTGTCCTTTCCCGGTTGTTGAGGCCTGAGGCTACGCATACTTACCATTCATTGATAGCACAATCACTTTGAATGCCACATCGTCAGATCCGTTAATCACTAGTTGAGTTTGCACAAATATTCTGGATATTATGCTAAGGGATAAATCCGTTGCAACCATATATATTCATAAAGACCAACCCATTTGATCATTGGAAATACTCTGTCAGACATTCGTCCATATACGTTCGTTCTGGGATTGAACGAAACCGAAGGCACTATTTCTATAAATAGAAAAGCCCTTGCACTTTACTCCGTCTTCAATATATTCAGCATACTTGGTTCGCAACGCTAATGCTGATACGGAGTGGTTCTTCGGATAATAATCCAACCGGTCTCTCCATATTGACAACGATGGTCAAAAACTTCGATAGTCTGTGATTTAACTATCGAATAAAAACAAGTGTTCATCCAAACATATCAAACAAATCACTGGGCTCTTTAATTAATATTTCATTAATTAAATCACTTCTCCATTCTCTTATCAATATTTGTTATCCAAATATTTCAATAACCATATTGGCTCTTTACGCTATTTTTGATTTCGTTTCCTTATCGAATTCTATATATATATCGATATATAGATTTCTAATTGTCAAATTTCTTAAAAATATTCTAACTCCTTAAATTCCCGGAAAAATTCGCCATAACCTCCCCTGTATCGGGAGCATCGGGAAATTTCAAATAGCTTCCCGGTATCTTCTAATCTCAAAAGGAAAAAGAAAAAGCCAAGCGGCTTGCCGATACGGCGCATAAAACCTCATATATGAATTTAAACATGTACCTTTTTGTCGGGCATTACATTAAAAATCTTCATATACTTTATATACTTCATTCCATACCTGTCCAACACCTGTTCACCTGTTTTCAATTCAATTCCACACTATCTAATCGTTTGAATTCAGTTCCGCCATTTATTCTTTAAATCGGCCATTTTGCCTATTATACTCCTTTGTTTGAACATAGCATTTTTAACAAAATATTTAGCTTGTTCATAACCAAATTGCGTTTCCATTTCAATTCTAGTTTCCTTTTCGATTTCGAATATAAATTTCAAATCGAATTTACTTATTCAAACCCCAATATTCATTCGAAATCTCATTAACTAATTTCTATTCAATTTAGTTAATTCTATATAATAAATCAAAATCCGGTTTCTGTTTCAAAAATCATATTCATTTACACAACTTGAATTCACATATATTTTACAACTTAACTCTGAAATTTTCTAATTAGAAAATTCGGATTTTATTTGCTTAAAATCCTTTTATAACATTAAATAAACCATTATGGTTTTAAAACAATTCTGGCGCTGTTCTTCTGAAAATTTGATTTTGACATATCTCAAAATCTATACGACGAAATCCAGATTTTTCTCTTTCATTAGAAAACTATTATCAAACCGGTCCTGACGTTTCTTGTTTCGAAGGATTCCGACTTCAATTGCGTTCTGTATACTCCATTGAAGTTCGAATTGCCAATTTACGAACTGCAGCGCTGCGGCGAGTTCGTTTTAATTATATTTATAAATATAAACGTTAAACTTCGTTTAAAATGAATTCAACTCCACTCAAACTTCATTTTCACTTTTATTTGAACTCTATATTCAAATTCAAATTTCACTTCTATTGAATCCTATATTCAAATTCCATATTTCAAATTCCGTTTGAATTATATAGCTAAATCCCATAGTTTAAAATTCCATTTGAATGCTATATTCAAATTCTATAATTTAAATTCCATTTGAATTCCTTTTTGAATTCTACATTCAAATCCCCTATTCAATTCTCTTCGAATTCAAATTCTATATTTATTCTATTTGAATTTCAAATATCCAATCTCCGATTCTATTTTGAAATTTCAAATATTCAACCCCTTTTAAATTTTATCATTCAAATTCTATTTAAATCCTCTTATTTGAATTCTATTTCAAATCTAGTTTCAAAACTTCATTTGAATTTCTATATTCAAATCTATTTTCAAAACTTCATTTGAATTTCTATATTCAAATCTATTTTCAAAACTTCATTTGAATTTCTATATTCAAATCTCATAGATTAAATCCTATTTGAATTCAATTTGAATCTCTTATATTCAAATTTCATTTTCCCTTTCCATTTGAATTCTAATATTCAAATTCATCTCCAAGACCATTTGAATTCCTAATATTCAAACTTATTTTTAACACCATTTGAATTTCTTCACTCAAATCCATTTGAATCCCCTTAAATTCAAATTTCATTTCAAAACCATTTGGATTCCCTATTTTTGAAATCCTATTTGAAATTCTCTTTCCAATTCTACTTTGAAAATCCTATTTTTTCAAAGTTTATTTCAAATTCTATTTTGAAATTCCATATTCAAATTTTTACTTGAATTTCTGTATTCAATTCCATGTTCAAATTCAATACTTGAATTTCTATTCAAATTTCTATTCAATTTTTCATGTTTGAATTCCATTCAAATCTCTATTCAAATTTCACATTTGAATTCTTCTTTGAAATTCTCTATTTCAAATTCTATTAAATTCTTCTTTGAAATTCTATATTTCAAATCTATTCAATTCTTCTTTGAATTCAAATTTTATTTTAATTCCCTGAATTCCAATTCTATTTTTCATTCTAATTTCGTCTATTCAAATTCTATTTGAACTTCTATTTGAATTTCTAATATTCAATCTCCTTTTAAAATTCAAACATTTGAACTCCCTTTTAAATTCAAATGTTATACTCAAATTTCATTTGAGATATATATTTAAAAATTTCATTTCACATTCTATTTTGAAATTTCATTTCAAATTCCATTTCCATGCTTGTATTTCTATTTCTGAATTATCAAATGATAATTCTTTTCACTTCATTTATAACTTCGTTATAAAAGAACTATTTATAAACTTCGTTTATAAAGAAACTACTTGTTTTATTTTTCAAAACAAGTTTATATTTTTATTTCCCTTTTAAATTTCAAATTCTATTTAAAAATAGAATTTTTCCTTTTTAAATCTCAAATATCCTTCCACGATATTTTAACTATCATTACTTAAGCCCAGTGATATTTAAACACACAAAGCAACGAATTATTTGTTTTTCTAACACATCATATATAATAATATATATGCAAACAAATAAACAAACAGATAATATAATTTTGAGGAATCCAGTTGGATTCCTCCAACCTGTTTTCCTGCATCCACAGATGTTAGCACATAAATAATACCCATTCTGCTTCGTGGCAGAATATCGCGGTATAAAAGGTCATCCACTAATCATAGCGTGGGGCGTATAGGGTAATCATCCGCTATGAAACTGCGGGCATCCGCTAATGAGACTGCGGGAATCCAACCAATCAATCAACCCAATATATATATATATATATATAGCCTAAATAACTAATATATATATAATAACCAGAAAGCATTCACACAAGCAACAAACAATTATTTTTAATGATATAAAAATAATTCTAAAGGTGAGTGAGATTTACTCACCGGAGTTTGCAGTTGTCGAATATCCTGTTTATTTCCAAATCATCGACTATGAATCTTCTCGAATGAATTCGCACCTACGATAATTTGATTTAAATTTCCTGATTAATATTTATCTAAATTAACTATTTAAATAAATAAATTACTTTCCTATATTTTTCTTCTTCTTTTAGTGGTTATTAACTGAAACCTTACTTAACAAATTCCCTTTTATTTAAACCAATTTTCCAACATCATAATCATTTTATTTAACCATTAAATGATTTACAATTAAAATTATCTATTTACAAAATGATTTATTACAAAAATTTATTTCCAGTTTTCCTTTAGATATAACCCGGATGGTATTTCCACTTGATTTCTCTCAGACGATGTCTTCTTTAAAGCCATTGATTTTAATGTAATTAAAATCTAATTACTTAATTTAAAAACTGATCTTACTGTATAAATTTAAATAAACAAGGAAAATTGGTTTTTACCTTAGTTACCTTATCCTCAAATCAACGCAGAACTTGGAACCAAAACCCAGCTCCTCAGTTCGACCTTCATCAGAATCCCATCGATTGTCTGGATGTCGAGCTTCAAGGGGCCTCGCAACTCTCGAACCTCCATCCCCATTCGAATGTAACGTCGAACCTCCTCCCTCCTTAATTCACGAACGCCCAAATAGCATCGCACCCACCCAGTTACTGACGTTGATCCTCCCGTTCACCATCACTCGCTAATACAGTTCACCGCACCCCTTAGAGATCGTCGCGCCCAACAGGGGTTCACTAACATGTGCTCTCCACCCATACGAACTCACTGAGTCATCGCGTCGTCCCATCCTTCGACCGTCGTAGCCCCAAATTATTCCCATCGCAACCCCACGGAACCCATCTACTTTGGCTAGAATCCCTGCCAAGTCGCACTGCTACTTCGACGGAAAAGCCCTCGATTTCAATTTGATTTTGAGTATCTAAAACTAGCGTGGCCCCTTTTTATTTTAAGTGGAATTGGTATTTGATCTTTATCGTGACCAGGAGGATGGAAAAATTGTGAAGGCCGATGGGTATATTTATAAACGCGAACAAGGGAACAGATGTACTGATGCCATTAATTTTCTGTTTCCTGGATTCTGAAACTTGGAGACAAAGTTGTTGTCTCGAGGAAGCTATAGTTCTGCGAAATGAAATGCTTAGGGTGGCTGTGGTACTTTGGTTGGCTTGATATCCAACACTTAGCTGCCCTATATTTTTATTTTTATTTAATTATAATTAATATGAATTTATTTGATTTAAAATTCCCGTTGATTTCGAACTCTGTTTTTAGCGTAGTAACTGACACCCATAGGGTTATACTACTATTCTGGAAACACTAGAACAGATTCCATGGCCTAATTTGATTGTCTGGAAAATATATCTTTTTAAATTAAATTCAATTGCTTAAATTATAAATAGATTTCAAACAATTAAATTCATCGAAATTAAATAATTAACTATTGTTCCAATTCAAATGAAATTTATATTAATAGACTGAACTGTTTAAATTCAGATTTTTAACTGCGACTTCAATTATACTTCGTATTACGATAATTTGATATATTCGATCGAAATCAATTTTTTTTGATAACATTAAAAGAAAAATTCATTTATATTATCAATTTAATATTTAAAACCATATTAAATATTAAAAATTTATCGTTCAAAATCTGGGTCGTTACATTCTTTCCCCCTTAAAATAATTTCGTCTTCGAAATTGCTAAGGTAGGAAAAAAAATGGTACAAATCTATTACTTTTCAAAATCTCACTTACGTTGAAACTCAACTCCGCACATTTCAACAATTTAGTTTTACCAAAACATTTGTTTTCTCATTCACATGCATTCAAATTGATTCTAAATCAATTCATTCACTTGATTTATTTAACTTGTTTTAAGTTAAACTTTAATTCCAGAATTCAAATCCCTGGTTTTTTTTCTTTTCAAATTCTTTTGAAATCCCATAAATATATACGTATATTTATTTTTCATTTCAAATTCAAAACATTTGAATTTTCAAACCACTTGTTTTCTTTCAAAACAAATTTCCATCAAAAACTTTCTCTAAGGTTGCAATTCATCACTTAGAAACTCGAAAATGAACACTGATGATGTTGCAATCATCATCAGAATTATTTCCCAGCCACCGAAGTGAGTTCAGTGCCTTATTATTTCAAAATCCATCTAAAATGATTTTCTTTCAAATCCTTTAAAACAAATCTATATTATTTACTTTTTTTAGAAAATATTTCAAACTTCCCAGGATTTTGAATTCTTAATTCTGGTTTGATTTAAATTCTAATTCATCTCATTTGTATATTTAATTCATATACAAATTCTATTTTGGTTATAAATAACCATTCTAAAATTATAATCTCATTTGATTATAAAGTCAACATCCAACACATCCATATAATAATAATTCTAGAAAATTATTCTTTCTATATCAAAATAGAAATTTCGGGTAAAATTATTTCATTTACCCACTTAAAACAATATCGTGTCGTATTTTCTGTTCAAGTGTTTAGAAATCCCTATCGACTTCGTGGCGTCCCACGATTCGACCAGAATTCATAAACCACTCACAGACTAGTCAACACAATATAAAACAACTTTTTTTATATCAATTAACAAATACGCTCTCTCGTATATATACGCTCAACTCATTCTAGGGTACTACTGACCCTATCTCTAATGAGCACATGCCACACAAGCCTAGGTGTTCGCTCAACCTAAGCTCTGATACCAACTGAAACGACCCGCAAATCCGTGCTATCCGAGTTGACTAAATACACCACACGTCCAACCCAAATAACACAGAAATACGAACCATTAATAGAAAGAAGTTAGAGGATGAGAAATAGAAAGAAAGAAATATTAGAATAGAAGAAAAACGAAGATCACAACTCACAGCGGAACGAATAAAATATATTATATAACATAACTTTTGAAATACAAATCTGTTTGTACATATACACATACCATCATCAGAGTACACATAACATTTGATTCAGCGGAAGTAACTCTAAATAACTAACGTTGAAGCCTCCTTCTTCAAGCTCCTCCAAGTGTATCTGTAAAAGCCTGAAACACTTGACTGCCCGTACAAATTTAGGCACCCAAGAGTTTAGGGAAAACAAAAACAAAATAAACTCTGGGTCAGTCATGGGACTGGTGTGAGTAAACTCCAACCACTTGTTTAACTTTCAAAACCCTTTTCGAAAGAAAAGATAATAGTAAGTCCAGCCCACACATAAACATGGACGGTTTTTACCTTACTATAACCCAAAACACTTTGATATCAAATCCAATGATATTATAATAATGTCTACATCAAATAAATAACCAAATAGCAGAACGCTTGCATCTCACGCTCTACATATATAGTGTAAAATCAAAAACCGCATGGCGCTTATTGGAGATTGGATTTCCAACATGACAAGGTATGGAACCACCTTCCGATGATGTATCTCTAGAGGCGAATACACCTGGGTTCAACAAGAACGTCTTGCAACCCGGCCCACACATGACCGACCACTCATTTCGCTTGAGTGTATCGAATGTATATCACCAACGGTTGGACTCAAACCACCGTTCCCGAATGGGCAGAATCGATAGATTAAGAAACAAAAGGAATTTCTCTAGATAGGTGATTATACACCCTAATGGGTGCGACCCACATAGCCATGCTGCCTGCCCGATTTTTGTCCTTTCCCGGTTGTTGAGGCCTGAGGCTACGCATACTTACCATTCATTGATAGCACAATCACTTTGAATGCCACATCGTCAGATCCGTTAATCACTAGTTGAGTTTGCACAAATATTCTGGATATTATGCTAAGGGATAAATCCGTTGCAACCATATATATTCATACAGACCAACCCATTTGATCATTGGAAATACTCTGTCAGACATTCGTCCATATACGTTCGTTTTGGGATTGAACGAAACCGAAGGCACTATTTCTATAAATAGAAAAGCCCTTGCACTTTACTCCGTCTTCAATATATTCAGCATACTTGGTTCGCAACGCTAATGCCGATACGGAGTGGTTCTTCGGATAATAATCCAACCGGTCTCTCCATATTGACAACGATGGTCAAAAACGTCGATAGTCTGTGATTTAACTATCGAATAAAAACAAGTGTTCATCCAAACATATCGAACAAATCACTGGGCTCTTTAATTAATATTTCATTAATTAAATCACTTCTCCATTCTCTTATCAATATTTGTTATCCAAATATTTCAATAACCATATTGGCTCTTTACGCTATTTTTGATTTCGTTTCCTTATCGAATTCTATATATATATCGATATATAGATTTTTAATTGTCAAATTTCTTTAAAATATTCTAACTCCTTAAATTCCCGGAAAAATTCGCCATAACCTCCCCTGTATCGGGAGCATCGGGAAATTTCAAATAGCTTCCCGGTATCTTCTAATCTCAAAAGGAAAAAGAAAAAGCCAAGCGGCTTGCCGATACGGCGCATAAAACCTCATATATGAATTTAAACATGTACCTTTTCGTCGGGCATTACATTAAAAATCTTCATATACTTTATATACTTCATTCCATACCTGTCCAACACCTGTTCACCTGTTTTCAATTCAATTCCACACTATCTAATCGTTTGAATTCAGTTCCGCCATTTATTCTTTAAATCGGCCATTTTGCCTATTATACTCCTTTGTTTGAACATAGCATTTTTAACAAAATATTTAGCTTGTTCATAACCAAATTGCGTTTCCATTTCAATTCTAGTTTCCTTTTCGATTATAAATTTCAAATCGAATTTACTTATTCAAACCCCAATATTCATTCGAAATCTCATTAACTAATTTCTATTCAATTTAGTTAATTCTATTCAATAAATCAAAATCCAGTTTCTGTTTCAAAAATCATATTCATTTACACAACTTGAATTCGCATATATTTTACAACTTAACTCTGAAATTTTCTAATTAGAAAATTCGGATTTTATTTGCTTAAAATCCTTTTATAACATTAAATAAACCATTATGGTTTTAAAACAATTCTGGCGCTGTTCTTCTAAAAATTTGATTTTGACATATCTCAAAATCTATACGACGAAATCCAGATTTTTCTCTTTCATTAGAAAACTATTATCAAACCGGTCCTGACGTTTCTTGTTTCGAAGGATTCCGACTTCAATTGCGTTCTGTATACTCCATTGAAGTTCGAATTGCCAATTTACGAACTGCAGCGCTGCGGCGAGTTCGTTTTAATTATATTTATAAATATAAACGTTAAACTTCGTTTAAAATGAATTCAACTCCACTCAAACTTCATTTTCACTTTTATTTGAACTCTATATTCAAATTCAAATTTCACTTCTATTGAATCCTATATTCAAATTCCATATTTCAAATTCCGTTTGAATTATATAGCTAAATCCCATAGTTTAAAATTCCATTTGAATGCTATATTCAAATTCTATAATTTAAATTCCATTTGAATTCCTTTTTGAATTCTACATTCAAATCCCCTATTCAATTCTCTTCGAATTCAAATTCTATATTTATTCTATTTGAATTTCAAATATCCAAACTCCGATTCTATTTTGAAATTTCAAATATTCAACCCCTTTTAAATTTTATCATTCAAATTCTATTTAAATCCTCTTATTTGAATTCTATTTCAAATCTAGTTTCAAAACTTCATTTGAATTTCTATATTCAAATCTATTTTCAAAACTTCATTTGAATTTCTATATTCAAATCTATTTTCAAAACTTCATTTGAATTTCTATATTCAAATCTCATAGATTAAATCCTATTTGAATTCAATTTGAATCTCTTATATTCAAATTTCATTTTCTCTTTCCATTTGAATTCTAATATTCAAATTCATCTCCAAGACCATTTGAATTCCTAATATTCAAACTTATTTTTAACACCATTTGAATTTCTTCTCTCAAATCCATTTGAATCCCCTTGAATTCAAATTTCATTTCAAAACCATTTGGATTCCCTATTTTTGAAATCCTATTTGAAATTCTCTTTCCAATTCTACTTTGAAAATCCTATTTTTTCAAAGTTTATTTCAAATTCTATTTTGAAATTCCATATTCAAATTTCTACTTGAATTTCTATATTCAATTCCATGTTCAAATTCAATACTTGAATTTCTATTCAAATTTCTATTCAATTTTTCATGTTTGAATTCCATTCAAATCTCTATTCAAATTTCACATTTGAATTCTTCTTTGAAATTCTCTATTTCAAATTCTATTAAATTCTTCTTTGAAATTCTATATTTCAAATCTATTCAATTCTTCTTTGAATTCAAATTTTATTTTAATTCCCTGAATTCCAATTCTATTTTTCATTCTAATTTCGTCTATTCAATTTCTATTTGAACTTCTATTTGAATTTCTAATATTCAATCTCCTTTTAAAATTCAAACATTTGAACTCCCTTTTAAATTCAAATGTTATACTCAAATTTCATTTGAGTTATATATTTAAAAATTTCATTTCACATTCTATTTTGAAATTTCATTTCAAATTCCAATTCCATGCTTGTATTTCTATTTCTGAATTATCAAATGATAATTCTTTTCACTTCATTTATAACTTCGTTATAAAAGAACTATTTATAAACTTCGTTTATAAAGAAACTACTTGTTTTATTTTTCAAAACAAGTTTATATTTTTATTTCCCTTTTAAATTTCAAATTCTATTTAAAAATAGAATTTTTCCTTTTTAAATCTCAAATATCCTTCCACGATATTTTAACTATCATTACTTAAGCCCAGTGATATTTAAACACACAAAGCAACGAATTATTTATTTTTCTAACACATCATATATAACAATATATATGCAAACAAATAAACAAACAGATAATATAATTTTGAGGAATCCAGTTGGATTCCTCCAACCTGTTTTCCTGCATCCACAGATGTTAGCACATAAATAATACCCATTCTGCTTCGTGGCAGAATATCGCGGTATAGAAGGTCATCCACTAATCATAGCGTGGGGCGTATAGGGTAATCATCCGCTATGAAACTGCGGGCATCCGCTAATGAGACTGCGGGAATCCAACCAATCAATCAACCCAATATATATATATAGCCTAAATAACAAATATATATATAATAACCAGAAAGCATTCACACAAGCAACAAACAATTATTTTTAATGATATAAAAATAATTCTAAAGGTGAGTGAGATTTACTCACCGGAGTTTGCAGTTGTCGAATATCCTGTTTATTTCCAAATCATCGACTATGAATCTTCTCGAATGAATTCGCACCTACGATAATTTGATTTAAATTTCCTGATTAATATTTATCTAAATTAACTATTTAAATAAATAAATTACTTTCCTATATTTTTCTTCTTCTTTTAGTGGTTATTAACTAAAACCTTACTTAACAAATTCCCTTTTATTTAAACCAATTTTCCAACATCATAATCATTTTATTTAACCATTAAATGATTTACAATTAAAATTATCTATTTACAAATGATTTATTACAAAAATTTATTTCCAGTTTTCCTTTAGATATAACCCGGATGGTATTTCCACTTGATTTCTCTCAGACGATGTCTTCTTTAAAGCCATTGATTTTAATGTAATTAAAATCTAATTACTTAATTTAAAAACTGATCTTACTGTATAAATTTAAATAAACAAGGAAAATTGGTTTTTACCTTAGTTACCTTATCCTCAAATCAACGCAGAACTTGGAACCAAAACCCAGCTCCTCAGTTCGACCTTCATCAGAATCCCATCGATTGTCTGGATGTCGAGCTTCAAGGGGCCTCGCAACTCTCGAACCTCCATCCCCATTCGAACGTAACGTCGCACCTCCTCCCTCCTTAATTCACGAACGCCCAAATAGCATCACACCCACCCAGTTACTGACGTTGATCCTCCCGTTCACCATCACTCGCTAATACAGTTCACCGCACCCCTTAGAGATCGTCGCGCCCAACAGGGGTTCACTAACAGGTGCTCTCCACCCATACGAACTCACTGAGTCATCGCGTCGTCCCATCCTTCGACCGTCGTAGCCCCAAATTATTCCCATCGCAACCCCACGGAACCCATCGACTTTGGCTAGAATCCCTGCCAAGTCGCACTGCTACTTCGACGGAAAAGCCCTCGATTTCAATTTGATTTTGAGTATCTAAAACTAGCGTGGCCCCTTTTTATTTTAAGTGGAATTGGTATTTGATCTTTATCGTGACCAGGAGGATGGAAAAATTGTGAAGGCCGATGGGTATATTTATAAACGCGAACAAGGGAACAGATGTACTGATGCCATTAATTTTCTATTTCCTGGATTCTGAAACTTGGAGACAAAGTTGTTGTCTCGAGGAAGCTATAGTTCTGCGAAATGAAATGCTTAGGGTGGCTGTGGTACTTTGGTTGGCTTGATATCCAACACTTAGCTGCCCTATATTTTTATTTTTATTTAATTATAATTAATATGAATTTATTTGATTTAAAATTCCCGTTGATTTCGAACTCTGTTTTTAGCGTAGTAACTGACACCCATAGGGTTATACTACTATTCTGGAAACACTAGAACAGATTCCATGGCCTAATTTGATTGTCTGGAAAAGATATCTTTTTAAATTAAATTCAATTGCTTAAATTATAAATAGATTTCAAACAATTAAATTCATCGAAATTAAATAATTAACTATTGTTCCAATTCAAATGAAATTTATATTAATAGACTGAACTGTTTAAATTCAGATTTTTAACTGCGACTTCAATTATACTTCGTATTACGATAATTTGATATATTCGATCGAAATCAATTTTTTTTCCGATAACATTAAAAGAAAAATTCATTTATATTATCAATTTAATATTTAAAACCATATTAAATATTAAAAATTTATCGTTCAAAATCTGGGTCGTTACACCTTTGCTTTATTCGTATCAAGCATATTTTGGCCGTTATAAGGTAAAAACTCTATGCTTCGGTTTGCGTTGCATTGTGTGATGGGAACTGAGTCATATAACGACTTCATTTTTATTAAAAGCATTGCGATGTTTAAAAGAAAGTTTTTTTAAAGCACTGGAAATCCAATGGAGTAAACCCGTTCCACGAAAGTGGCGTGGTGCTGTGATTTGCCATATTATAAATGTGTTGAGTAGATTTCTCATACCAGTCCCATGACTGACTCGTAGTTTGTTTCACTTTCAAATTCGGCTGCCCCTTTTTCTACATGGGCAGCCTTGTATTCAGGTTTAGCTAATTCTTTCTGGATAGCTGGAGCTGAAGATGGATTCTATCATTTATCACTTTTTATGCTGTTTAGCTCCTATTGTACATATTTTGTTTGTTTTCCGCTGTAGACATTTATGTATAGCTGAACTGTATTTGTACTAAGTAAGATCCTGTATACTGTGTAACTCTGATGATTATATTTATCCAGTATATTCTATTGTTCATTATCTGGTGTATTTATTTAATTTTGTTCTGCTATTATCTGTTTCTGTGTTATATTCCAAAGATTACCCTTGCCACCGTTAGTACGGGGTTTGGGGTCGTCTCAGTCTTACTTGTGTTTCTCAACATTATTATATGATCCTCTAACTATTATACTATGGTCAATCTATATTTTGATTTGTTTACCTCATCCACATATAAAGTAGCTTATACAAAAATACAACTCTGTTATAAAGTACTTATCAGACTCCTACTTATTTTTAGTAAATCATCATATAATATATAACATGGAATTACACATGTATATCATTATAATTCCCTGTTCCCATATATAAAATATCATACATTTTCAAATGGTTATGTAGTCAAGGCTGTCTTTTTAATACATTCGTATTTGACATATTTTTCTTTGCTAAGGTATGGTTATTTGTACAGTCCTTCTTTCTAAATTACGCTTGTGTGTCCTCCTTACAGCTTGATCTAGCTAGTGCTTCCATGTTTTTATCCCATTAACAATTATCTTCTAGGTACAAAATAATTTTTGAATATTTAATCCAATTCTCACCTCATTTTAGCTCGAGATCTCAGTCAAAATCAATCATCATTTATCTTTTTAGATCCTCTTACCACTCAAAACATAGCATAGTGTCTGGGAACCTTTAATACATTATCCCTTGTATAAAGCATACATTTCCAAATGTATAAACAACTGTTGCCTATGCACATTTTACCGAAATGTACATCTTGCTAAGTTTTGGTATAAATAGATTTCTTTTTACATAAATGTTCCTATGTTCCTGCATTTCCATTTACTTTAGCCGGTGCTTCGAGGTGTGTGTCTAGACTATTAAAGCATTACCATTTAGCCACCAAGTGGCATTGGTTATTCAACATAATTTTCCAATCTTCCATTTTTCAGATTTTTATTAGGAAATCAATGAATATATATATATATATAAAACTCAGCATCTCTAGTTTCTATCTTCTCATTTCAGTAGTCAATAATTTCAGAGTGCTTATTTTATTTTGATTTGTACTTCTATTGACAACCAACACTAAGTATGGCTATATTAAATTCCTACAATATTCTCAGAATCATGCAAATGGGTATGAACCAAATAAACTAGTATATTCCTGCTCTATAAAACTTTCTTACTCTTGTATTGATTATTTTAACTTATGACAGTATAACATTTCTTAGTTTTGAAGATGAATATAAGTTTGGAGGTATCCTCTATTTATTAGAAAACAAGCTTACATGCCTTATTATCTCCAAACTCAAAATACATGTTGTATTTTGCACATATATTATTGTATAAGATCTAACTGTCTAAGTTTTAGAATTGGGATCATATGTCCTCAAGACAGTCATATATTATCAATAAAATGATGGACTCCTGGTAAAATAATGTCTTTTTTGGAAAAATGTGTTAATATCAGGTAATTCTAAGGAATTGTTCTTTGTGAACTTGTTCTTTAAATGACAACAATCCCATGCGTTCTACCTATAGGTAAAACTATATCAGCTATTACCCCCTTTTTCATGTAAAAGCAAATGAGTTTATACATATATTAGAAAACATATACTATCATGTTCTATAAAACTCCATTTCATATATCCAAGTTATCTTAGCCTTAGGTAGATTAAACTTAGCAATTTCTATTAAATGATAATGTGTTCACAAACACTCGTCAATATGGAAGCAACCACACTAAATTCCATTATATTTCTATATCAGATTTACATGTGTATATACCTCATTATCATTTTACCTCCTGAACTTTATATCAGATTTGTACCCTTATTACCCCCTTCTTGGTCTTGTCAACAGATTACCAAGTTAACTGTTGTGCTAACTCCTTATTTATATATATGTAGATTACAAATTGTTCAAATAAAGAATGTCAGAATCCCGAGAAGCTCCAACCCAGTCTACGCAATCATCAACAACACAACCCGAGAAGGTTGACATAAATGCATATGGAGCTTCTGTTTCAAAAAATGCGGGAAAAATAAGCAGTTGCATTAGTAAACTTGTGCAGATGCATATGCCGTTCTCCTATGAAAGATGGGACAAAGTACCGCCAAAAAATAAAAATGACGTGTGGGTGGCATTATTGGTAAGTATATTTATCACAATGTACGTATTTTTTTCATTACAATGCCCTTTTTAGTAAATAATTTGTAATTTTTGCAGAAACATTTTGAACTTGATGCAAATACAAAAGAATTTTATTTCAAAAAAATGTGTGAGTCTTTCAGGAGACATAAGAGTGAGTCGAGGACAAAATACTATGACAAATTCAACAATTACGATGAAAGGTTGAAAAACTGCCCACCCACTATTAGTCAAGATGACTGGGAGGGATTTTTGAAGAACGAAGAGAAACCCGGTGTGAGCGACCGAAGAGAGCTAGTAAAAAAAACAGATCAGGATATAGCTATGGCCACCACACCGGTCGAACAAGTCATGCTGTCATACAACATGATTTGGTATGTTTTTCAATTTCAGTACTTCTCTTGTGCATTTATATAAAATTTTGATTATCGATTTTGTCTTATAATATTTGCATATGCATGTGCATTCATACAACTAATTTTGTCTTTCAATTTCAATACTGATTTTGATTACTGAAATATATATTATATATGTGTGTGTATGTGTGTTTCTGATCGTGTGACTTGTTGCGCGAAGTATAAGAATATTGAATCTAGATTATATGTTTTATGAAATGTTTAGATTTTACTCTATATTTTAGATAATTTTATAAATAGGATCAAATAAATTTGATTGTAAAGGTTTCACCAAGTTTATTATCACATTGGAATATTTATGTGTGTGTATATATATATATATATATATATGTGTATGTGTGTGCGTATATATATATATATATGTATGTATGTGTGCATGTATGTGTGTTTGTATATATATATATATATATATATAATCTTGGATTAATTCTGCTTAATTCTATTAATTTTTTCAAAAGTAAATATAATTTATTAGTTCCGAATAAGTCATTTGCGAAGTTTATATTTTATTAGAATATGAAAACTCCTTATCTAAAATCTGGTTAGTTTTAATAAGAGGTTTTATTATTAAAAATTATTCTTATAGACTTATATAAACGTGACATGAATGTTTACATATTTAAGCGTTTAAAATAGTCTTTTGAAAGATTTTCTAATATACTATTATCATTATTATTTTACTTTGAATTTATATTATAGTTTTATATAAGATTCTATAATTTCTGAATTTCTAAATTGTATGAATTCGACATTGTGAATGATTCGCTATAGATTTGATTGATGATCTACCTTTTGTATTATGACTTCCTTATTCTCAATAAATTCTCTAATTAAGTGGAACTTTCAAAGAATATGCCATCATTTCTTTTGTGTTCTATGCTCCTTTGTGATCAAAAATTGATGCCTTGTTATCATAAAATAATAATACAGAATTCGTGATATCTTGAATCTCCTCGAGCTAGCTCAAAAAATTATGCATCCATACCTCTTATTTAGGAGCTTCATTTAAGGCAATGAACTCAGCCCTATAGTAGAATCATAAACTATTCCTTCTTTAAAACTTTCTAACTAACAGCACCACTGATAAGCGTAAAATTGACCAGACACTGATTTCTATCATATGTGCCACATTGAAAGCTTGAGTTTGTATATCACTTCATAACATACGGTCCATTATGGCTGCACTATGAAAATCGAGAAAAATTGTCGAGCGAGCTGCAGGATTAAAAGTTTCAAGTTTATAGGCACTAGTACCACAAACCCAACATGTTGTCTATGAAAGTTAACTAAAAAAAATAATATGAGAATAGATATCAGAGTAGAAAGATAGGAAGAAATTTTATTGTAATATTCTTAGTTATATTCAGAATCTAGGTAGGCCTGTCTATTGCCCACAAAGGGATGCGTCCGACAGTCAAATTTTATTGTAATATTCTTCTTTCTAGTTGTAATATTCCTGGATCATTGCTGTTATTTTGTTTCATGTTTTTGTAATGACCCGCATTTTTACCAGTTTATATTTGAATATTTAAATTAGTTTAAATATTGAATTCTTAATATAAGTAGATTTAAATATTAATTAAAACGAAGTTGAACGTATAAAAATATATATTCAATATAATCGAGCTCATAACGACGTTGCAGTTCGTAATTTAACGTTCTGAACTTCAACTGAGTGTACAGAAACCAGTTTAAATCGGATTTCTGCAAAACAAGAAATATTGAAATCTGTTGAACTGTATCTTTCTGACAGAAGTGAAATATTGAGATTTCATCGTATAGATTGCAAGATATGTCAAAATCAAATATTCAGAAAGTCGCCATGAAATCGTATATCGACCATAACGGTTTATTTGAAATAACTTCTTATCGGTTTCGAATTTAGACAAGGTTCTTTTGAGACGCAGTGATAATTTAATTTTTAGAATTTTACTGTAATTTTTAATTAATTAAATATGCCACTTTTTATTTGGAGTATTTTGCACCCTTAATCAGTATTTCGGGGTTTCACAATATGAGTCAATCTACCGATATTATTATATTTTTGGGATTTTGGCACCTCGTTCGGCATGATCGTATTGTTACTTCTGTCCGTGACAATACGTACATGAATGGAAATTTTCGTAATAAGGTGCGCTATGCTTTATAACTTTGAATCAAACTAAGCAAACTATTTATATTTATTTATTTAGGGGAAACAGGTGCTAAGCTTGGCCATTTCACTATTGATGTGGGTGACATGTACTTTGTTATGCTTGAACTAAAGTATGTTCCCATATTCATGCAGCGCGTGTCCACATTTTGTTTTTTTTCGTTTTTGTTTTGTTTTGTCAACTAAGAACTTTTTGTATTGTATTCGGATGAACCCATACGTTTCAGTCACTCCAGTACTAATATAAAGATTAAATCAACATCCACCATTTTTGGCAGGACGAGCTTAATACACGTCCTATGACTACATGAATAAAAATGACCAAATACCGGTTGTGTGATCTGTTCTGGAGGAATGGACATTATGATAAGACACACAGAACCAAATAAAAGTATACAGAAAAGTGACATGCCGAATATATAAACTAAAACTTGCACATGCCTAAGATGTACTCACACTGTCACACCTCTCCCTCTAATACTTCATACCACAGACAATATTGCAGACCTCCCCTACATACACCTTGCCATGGAAGTCTTGAGCATGAAGTATCGCACGTTCATCCCTTCCAATGCAGACCTAAGAACATGCCTTCCACTTCTAGGCTTCATTTCACACAGACTACACATTAAATTAGAAGCACATGCCATCAAAATCTAAACACAGGGTACCTATTCTAACGTTGGCCTAAAACTTCATACTCAAGGAAACACAACATTATAGCTACCCTAAGCAAAAGAACCGATACAGACATTTGTATACGAACCTAATAGCTTAGACACAGGCTATCTTTCCCCCTAAAACTTCTCGCTTAAGTCATAGCTAACCTACAACATGCACCAGCTCCAACGTGAGCCACATGTGTTTTGTTTTCATAGCCACCTATGTTCTGTCCTTGAAGCCGACCTATATATGTACCAATTCCTTGGCACCCAAGGGGAATTAACACTATAAATATGAGCTGCATCCACTCCTTGTTCTTGAGCAAATCCATGCGTTCATAAATAATAACAAACCTAAAACACTCCACTGAATATGGCGGAAAAATAAGATAATAATGATATTGCTGAGGAAGTAATACGTGCGTTAATGGTTGGCAGAAGGCTGGAGTTGCGGTGGAAACAAATCAATGTAGAAATCCAAACTCAGTCTCGTGTGTTTGCCGAGGACGGAAACTAAGCTGAAGGGATGAGCTCTGGTTAATGAGCAAGGCTACGGAATGATGGCAGCACGTTCAAGGAAAGTGAGGGGAAAATGCTACTGTAAAGTGATGATGCGAGTAAATGGAAGAAGGTGGTTTTAACGCGCGGGTTTTGGGTCCCAAGTATGAGTGGTGGGCCGAGTCTAAAACGTGAAGCCCAGGTTTTGGAAAAAAATAAATATATATCAGAACGTAAATCATGAATGGGGGATCAGAACGTAAAACGTGAAGCTCAGCCATGGGCCGAGTCTAATTGGCGTGCAGAAAATATGGGACGCGGGTCAGGGGCTTTTGGTGTGTGTTGGGCCTGTTGCGGTATGTTTGAATCTCGTAAGCAACAGTATAGTTTTTCAAACAAGGTGAAATGGTAAGCAACGCTTGGCTTAATGAACTTAAAATGTTACTTAAGTGTTCTTATATGACAGTTAGCTTCCATTTTCAAATTAGACAAGTGTATAGGTGCGTGTAAACTTGCGGTCGAGGAAAAAGAGGATGGCAAGGGAATTCGCAGCATCCCTATGGGTGATATTTAAATACTTGGGAAATGTTGATCGTCGGTGGTGCTTTCGTGGTATTTTGGTGGAAACACCTGACTGGATCAACCGACGCAAATCGTTATTCAACGGTTAACGCGCCAAGGTGAGTAAATTCACTAACTCTGTTTTATTTAAAATATTTTAATTATATTTTAAACAATGGTTGAATGCTGTGTGATGGTTGTTTAGACAGATTATGGTTAAATTGGTTGAATATTATATATCATTGCATATGTACACACCATTGGTTGGATACTGAATTGACTAACATATGTGGATGCGGAAATCGGTTGGAGGAACTCAACCGGATTCCTAAATATTTAGATGTACTGGTTGTGCACTGTTTGAACCATGTTGAATGGAAATTCAACGTTATATTGATTTGGTAAACAAACGATATCAGCGACAGTCAACCATAAACCCATTTTGTTAAGAAATTGGTTGACTGTCAGACAAATCAACGAAGGCAATTATAAAAATTATTTTTTTATAATTAAAGCGAGGTTTAAATTATAATAGAAATTCTGTTATAAACTGGTACTTTATAGTTCACTTTATTAAGTAAAATATTAGTTAATTATTTTAATTAAATAATTGTTCCTTAAGTGGGCCGCATTTAAAGTGTTATTGAATTAAATATGTCAAGATTTTATAACAGAAAGAGATGTCAAGATTTTATAACAGAAAGATATGTCAAGATTTTATAACAGAAAGATATGTCAAGATTTTATAACAGAAAGAGATGTCAAGATTTTATAACAGAAAGATATGTCAAGATTTTATAACAGAAAGATATGTCGAGATTTTATAACAGAAAGAGATGTCAAGATTTTATAACAGAAAGAGATGCCAAGATTTTTGTAACGGAAATAAATGCCAGGATTTTTGTAACGGGAAAAGATATCAAGACTTTTGTAACGGAAAGAGGCGTTGAGATTAATTATAAAGTGGAGTATAGTAGCATATTGCAAGTCTGTGAACTATAGCGATTAAATAACGCTGTTGACTAGGCTTAAGTGTGACTGTTATGTCAAGAATAGTTATAAAGGAGAATATTACAGCGTATGATAAGTTTTTAAAACTATAACGATAAATTAGCGCTGTTGACCAAACTTAAGCGTGATTGTGTGATGTTGTGTTATACCTTGGAGTGGATGTTTGGTTTTACTTCGATAGTTAAATAACCGACTATCGAGGTGTTTTGACCATCGTTGTCAATACGGAGAGACCGGTTGGATATATTATCCGAAAACCACTCCGTATAGGCATAAGCGTTGCGAATTCGATTATGCTGAAGACAATTGAAGACGGAGTGAAATGCAAGGGTCGTCAGGTTCCAGAATGGTGTTTTCTGTTTGTCCAGTCCCAGGACAACTTGTATGGACGAATGTCTGACAGAGTATTCCTAACGGTCACATAAGACGTTCTTTTCAAGATATTACGTCTGGTGGCGGAGAAATTCGTTTCTCTTGGCTTTTATACCCGTAATATATTGGGAAGACCAGCTAGTGATTGGACGGGTTTGACGATGTGGCATTCAAAGTGAATGATGGCCAGATGTCCTAAAAGGTAGGCGTAGCCTCAAGCTTCACAGCCGGGAAATGACAAAAATCGGGCAGGCAGCATGGCTATGTGGGTCGCTCCCATTAGGGTGTATAATCACCTATCTAGAGAAATTCCTTTTGTTTCTAAATCTATCGATTCTGCCCATTCGGGAACGGTGGTTTGAGTCCAACCGTTGGTGATATACATTCGATACACTCAAGCGAAATGAGTGGTCGGTCATGTGTGGGCCGGGTTGCAAGATGTTCTTGTTGAACCCAGGTGTATTTGCCTCTAGAGATACATCATCGGAAGGTGGTCCCATACCTTGTCATGGTTGGAATCCAATTCCCAATAAGCGCCCTGCGGTTTTTGATTTTATACTATATATGTAGAGCGTGAGATGCAAGCGTTCTACTATTTGGTTATTTACTTGATTAGACATTATTATAATATCACTGGATTTTGAGATCAAAGTGTTTTGGGTTATAGTAAGGTAAAAACCGTCCATGTTTATGTGTGGGCTGGTCTTACTATTATCCTTTTGTTTTCGAAAAGGATTTTCAAAGTTAAACCGTATGGTTGGAATTTACTCACACCAGTCCCATGACTGACCCAGAGTTTATTTTGTTTGTTTTCCCTAAACTCTTGGGTGCCCAAATTTGTACGGGCAGTCAAGTGTTTCAGGCTTTACAGATACACTTGAAGGAGCTAAAAGCAGAAGGCTTCACCGTTAGAGACTATTTCCGCTGTGATATGATGTAGTGTACTCTGATAATGGTATGTATATACAATACAGTTTTGTATTTCAAAGTTATGTTATATAATATATTTTATTCGTTCCGCTGTGAGATTCGTGTTTACTCTGATTATGTTCAGCTGTGTTCTTCTTCTTCTCCTATTCTATTAGTTCTATCTTTTCTATCTCATCCTCTAACTTCTTTCCATTAATGGTCCGGTGTTTTCGATGTCTGAACAGTCGACGCTGGGTTTTGTGTCGATTTTCGGAGTCGAAAATCCCGGTTCGTTACAGTTGGTATCAGAGCTAAAGGTTAAGTGATTACCTTGGCTCTGTGGCGTGACTCAATAGAGATGGAGTTAGTAATACTCTAGATTGAGTTTGAGTGTATATATATGAGCGCGTATTTGTAAATCAATATAAAAAACTGGTTTATATTGTGTTGGTTGATCTGGTGAGTGGTATATAAATTCTAGATCGACGCGTTTAGCTGACGAGGTCGATAGGGATTTATAAACACTTGGATAGAGAATTTCGACATAGTATTGTTTTGAAAAAGGGTAAATGAAATAATTTTACCCGAATTATATTTTGATATAAAAGTATATATATTTTGAGATTATCTAATATAAATTAAATGTGTTGGTTGGAATTATAATCAAATAGGGTTATAATTGAATTGGTTATAAATAATCAATCAGAATCCACATATGCATAATCCAGGTGGATTGGATCTGAATTTTAAACCAGAATGAGATTTAAACTCTGGAAATTTGGAAAAGTATTTGTACATGGATATGAACTGTATATATGGAAATTCTAAAATCCTGGGGAGATTTTAAATGTTTTCCAAGTATGGTTAAAGATATTTTGAAATAATTTCAAAATGAAAGCATTTGAGAATGAGTTTTGGAAATAATATAGTATTGAACTCACTTCGGTCACTGGAAAATAATTCCGACGATGTGCGCGCCATCATCGGTGTTCATTTTCGAGTTCTAAGTGACGGATTTCTACCAAAGATTTGTTTTGAAATGAGTTGTTCGAAATTCAAATGTTTAGAATTGCTATGTTATAAATATATATGTATATGATTTCAAAGTGATTTGAATGAAGAAAAAAAACCCTGGGAATTTGAATTTTTAAATAAGGATTTAACTTATAAAGTGATTAAAATGATAAAAGTAGAGTTTAACTTAAAACTAAGTTAAATAAATTTGGAATTTGAACTGAAGCTGATTAAGTGAAAATCGTGTTGGAGTAGAATTAAATTTGATAGAGTGAATTTGTGAAAGAAGATAGAATATTGAAATTTAACTGGAACCAGTTAAATGGAAATTATATTCGATGGAAATGGTATTGAAATAGAATTGGAATTGAACGGTAGCCAGTTAAGTGGAAACTGCATTAGAATATAATTCAACTTGGTGAAGTAATTGATTAAGATTTTGGATTGGAGCCATGCTTGGTTATGGAATTGGGGTTTGAATTGAAATATTTGGCTTAGTAAAAGTGAAAGATTGGTTTGAGAATGGATTGATGAGAGATCAACCAAGGATTGAGTTATGGGGATATGAATATAAGAAATTTCAACCGAGCAGGTTGTGAGGGGTTAGAATTAGAACATCTACACTTCTTAGCAATTTCGAGGACGAAATTATTTTAAGGGGGAAGGAATGTAATGACCCGCATTTTTACCAGTTTATATTTGAATATTTAAATTAGTTTAAATATTGAATTCTTAATATAAGTAGATTTAAATATTAATTAAAACGAAGTTGAACGTATAAAAATATATATTCAATATAATCGAGCTCATAACGACGTTGCAGTTCGTAATTTAACGTTCTGAACTTCAACTGAGTGTACAGAAACCAGTTTAAATCGGATTTCTGCAAAACAAGAAATATTGAAATCTGTTGAACTGTATCTTTCTGACAGAAGTGAAATATTGAGATTTCATCGTATAGATTGCAAGATATGTCAAAATCAAATATTCAGAAAGTCGCCATGAAATCGTATATCGACCATAACGGTTTATTTGAAATAACTTCTTATCGGTTTCGAATTTAGACAAGGTTCTTTTGAGACGCAGTGATAATTTAATTTTTAGAATTTTACTGTAATTTTTAATTAATTAAATATGCCACTTTTTATTTGGAGTATTTTGCACCCTTAATCAGTATTTCGGGGTTTCACAATATGAGTCAATCTACCGATATTATTATATTTTTGGGATTTTGGCACCTCGTTCGGCATGATCGTATTGTTACTTCTGTCCGTGACAATACGTACATGAATGGAAATTTTCGTAATAAGGTGCGCTATGCTTTATAACTTTGAATCAAACTAAGCAAACTATTTATATTTATTTATTTAGGGGAAACAGGTGCTAAGCTTGGCCATTTCACTATTGATGTGGGTGACATGTACTTTGTTATGCTTGAACTAAAGTATGTTCCCATATTCATGCAGCGCGTGTCCACATTTTGTTTTTTTTCGTTTTTGTTTTGTTTTGTCAACTAAGAACTTTTTGTATTGTATTCGGATGAACCCATACGTTTCAGTCACTCCAGTACTAATATAAAGATTAAATCAACATCCACCATTTTTGGCAGGACGAGCTTAATACACGTCCTATGACTACATGAATAAAAATGACCAAATACCGGTTGTGTGATCTGTTCTGGAGGAATGGACATTATGATAAGACACACAGAACCAAATAAAAGTATACAGAAAAGTGACATGCCGAATATATAAACTAAAACTTGCACATGCCTAAGATGTACTCACACTGTCACACCTCTCCCTCTAATACTTCATACCACAGACAATATTGCAGACCTCCCCTACATACACCTTGCCATGGAAGTCTTGAGCATGAAGTATCGCACGTTCATCCCTTCCAACGCAGACCTAAGAACATGCCTTCCACTTCTAGGCTTCATTTCACACAGACTACACATTAAATTAGAAGCACATGCCATCAAAATCTAAACACAGGGTACCTATTCTAACGTTGGCCTAAAACTTCATACTCAAGGAAACACAACATTATAGCTACCCTAAGCAAAAGAACCGATACAGACATTTGTATACGAACCTAATAGCTTAGACACAGGCTATCTTTCCCCCTAAAACTTCTCGCTTAAGTCACAGCTAACCTACAACATGCACCAGCTCCAACGTGAGCCACATGTGTTTTGTTTTCATAGCCACCTATGTTCTGTCCTTGAAGCCGACCTATATATGTACCAATTCCTTGGCACCCAAGGGGAATTAACACTATAAATATGAGCTGCATCCACTCCTTGTTCTTGAGCAAATCCATGCGTTCATAAATAATAACAAACCTAAAACACTCCACTGAATATGGCGGAAAAATAAGATAATAATGATATTGCTGAGGAAGTAATACGTGCGTTAATGGTTGGCAGAAGGCTGGAGTTGCGGTGGAAACAAATCAATGTAGAAATCCAAACTCAGTCTCGTGTGTTTGCCGAGGACGGAAACTAAGCTGAAGGGATGAGCTCTGGTTAATGAGCAAGGCTGCGGAATGATGGCAGCACGTTCAAGGAAAGTGAGGGGAAAATGCTACTGTAAAGTGATGATGCGAGTAAATGGAAGAAGGTGGTTTTAACGCGCGGGTTTTGGGTCCCAAGTATGAGTGGTGGGCCGAGTCTAAAACGTGAAGCCCAGGTTTTGGAAAAAAATAAATATATATCAGAACGTAAATCATGCATGGGGGATCAGAACGTAAAACGTGAAGCTCAGCCATGGGCCGAGTCTAATTGGCGTGCAGAAAATATGGGACGCGGGTCAGGGGCTTTTGGTGTGTGTTGGGCCTGTTGCGGTATGTTTGAATCTCGTTAGCAACAGTATAGTTTTTCAAACAAGGTGAAATGGTAAGCAACGCTTGGCTTAATGAACTTAAAATGTTACTTAAGTGTTCTTATATGACAGTTAGCTTCCATTTTCAAATTAGACAAGTGTATAGGTGCGTGTAAACTTGCGGTCGAGGAAAAAGAGGATGGCAAGGGAATTCGCAGCATCCCTATGGGTGATATTTAAATACTTGGGAAATGTTGATCGTCGGTGGTGCTTTCGTGGTATTTTGGTGGAAACACCTGACTGGATCAACCGACGCAAATCGTTATTCAACGGTTAACGCGCCAAGGTGAGTAAATTCACTAACTCTGTTTTATTTAAAATATTTTAATTATATTTTAAACAATGGTTGAATGCTGTGTGATGGTTGTTTAGACAGATTATGGTTAAATTGGTTGAATATTATATATCATTGCATATGTACACACCATTGGTTGGATACTGAATTGACTAACATATGTGGATGCGGAAATCGGTTGGAGGAACTCAACCGGATTCCTAAATATTTAGATGTACTGGTTGTGCACTGTTTGAACCATGTTGAATGGAAATTCAACGTTATATTGATTTGGTAAACAAACGATATCAGCGACAGTCAACCATAAACCCATTTTGTTAAGAAATTGGTTGACTGTCAGACAAATCAACGAAGGCAATTATAAAAATTATTTTTTTATAATTAAAGCGAGGTTTAAATTATAATAGAAATTCTGTTATAAACTGGTACTTTATAGTTCACTTTATTAAGTAAAATATTAGTTAATTATTTTAATTAAATAATTGTTCCTTAAGTGGGCCGCATTTAAAGTGTTATTGAATTAAATATGTCAAGATTTTATAACAGAAAGAGATGTCAAGATTTTATAACAGAAAGATATGTCAAGATTTTATAACAGAAAGATATGTCAAGATTTTATAACAGAAAGAGATGTCAAGATTTTATAACAGAAAGATATGTCAAGATTTTATAACAGAAAGATATGTCGAGATTTTATAACAGAAAGAGATGTCAAGATTTTATAACAGAAAGAGATGCCAAGATTTTTGTAACGGAAATAAATGCCAGGATTTTTGTAACGGGAAAAGATATCAAGACTTTTGTAACGGAAAGAGGCGTTGAGATTAATTATAAAGTGGAGTATAGTAGCATATTGCAAGTCTGTGAACTATAGCGATTAAATAACGCTGTTGACTAGGCTTAAGTGTGACTGTTATGTCAAGAATAGTTATAAAGGAGAATATTACAGCGTATGATAAGTTTTTAAAACTATAACGATAAATTAGCGTTGTTGACCAAACTTAAGCGTGATTGTGTGATGTTGTGTTATACCTTGGAGTGGATGTTTGGTTTTACTTCGATAGTTAAATAACCGACTATCGAGGTGTTTTGACCATCGTTGTCAATACGGAGAGACCGGTTGGATATATTATCCGAAAACCACTCCGTATAGGCATAAGCGTTGCGAATTCGATTATGCTGAAGACAATTGAAGACGGAGTGAAATGCAAGGGTCGTCAGGTTCCAGAATGGTGTTTTCTGTTTGTCCAGTCCCAGGACAACTTGTATGGACGAATGTCTGACAGAGTATTCCTAACGGTCACATAAGACGTTCTTTTCAAGATATTACGTCTGGTGGCGGAGAAATTCGTTTCTCTTGGCTTTTATACCCGTAATATATTGGGAAGATCAGCTAGTGATTGGACGGGTTTGACGATGTGGCATTCAAAGTGAATGATGGCCAGATGTCCTAAAAGGTAGGCGTAGCCTCAAGCTTCACAGCCGGGAAATGACAAAAATCGGGCAGGCAGCATGGCTATGTGGGTCGCTCCCATTAGGGTGTATAATCACCTATCTAGAGAAATTCCTTTTGTTTCTAAATCTATCGATTCTGCCCATTCGGGAACGGTGGTTTGAGTCCAACCGTTGGTGATATACATTCGATACACTCAAGCGAAATGAGTGGTCGGTCATGTGTGGGCCGGGTTGCAAGATGTTCTTGTTGAACCCAGGTGTATTTGCCTCTAGAGATACATCATCGGAAGGTGGTCCCATACCTTGTCATAGTTGGAATCCAATTCCCAATAAGCGCCCTGCGGTTTTTGATTTTATACTATATATGTAGAGCGTGAGATGCAAGCGTTCTACTATTTGGTTATTTACTTGATTAGACATTATTATAATATCACTGGATTTTGAGATCAAAGTGTTTTGGGTTATAGTAAGGTAAAAACCGTCCATGTTTATGTGTGGGCTGGTCTTACTATTATCCTTTTGTTTTCGAAAAGGATTTTCAAAGTTAAACCGTATGGTTGGAATTTACTCACACCAGTCCCATGACTGACCCAGAGTTTATTTTGTTTGTTTTCCCTAAACTCTTGGGTGCCCAAATTTGTACGGGCAGTCAAGTGTTTCAGGCTTTACAGATACACTTGAAGGAGCTAAAAGCAGAAGGCTTCACCGTTAGAGACTATTTCCGCTGTGATATGATGTAGTGTACTCTGATAATGGTATGTATATACAATACAGTTTTGTATTTCAAAGTTATGTTATATAATATATTTTATTCGTTCCGCTGTGAGATTCGTGTTTACTCTGATTATGTTCAGCTGTGTTCTTCTTCTTCTCCTATTCTATTAGTTCTATCTTTTCTATCTCATCCTCTAACTTCTTTCCATTAATGGTCCGGTGTTTTCGATGTCTGAACAGTCGACGCTGGGTTTTGTGTCGATTTTCGGAGTCGAAAATCCCGGTTCGTTACAGTTTTATTGCAGTCCATTGCAAATCCGAAAAAAGAAATAACACGCTTGAAGTATGGGAGAAAACTTATACAAAAAGGGACGGAAGCATATCTGATTCCACTTCTCCATGCTTTGTAAGTTAGCCAAATAATTGCTTATTTGAATTATTCACTATTTCAATTTATATGTTTAAGCTTCATGATTAGGATAAAATTGCGAAGGCAAAGGAAACAATCAAAGACAGAGAGGAAGAGGTGTTGCCGCTGGATGAAGACATACTTTCACAAGTTTTTGGAAAGGATAAAAGAGGCCAGACTCGTAGTATTGGAACCAAGATACCAAGGACCCAAGTTAAGGCCTCCAATATTGCACGCAAACAAATTAAAACTGCTCAAAACATGGAAGATCGGATGACCAATGTAGAAGGTGCATTGTTGTCTTTAGTGGGCTTGATTAAGGGAAAATATTAGAAGCAAATACCAGACAATGCTTCAAATGAAGGAGGAAGTAATGCATGTCACGATGCTTCGAATGAAAGACAGCCGAACAAAGATAATGACAATCCACATAATTCTTCTGATTCGGTAAGTTTGAAGTGTGAAATCTTAAACTTTAATCTGGAGGTCATTGCGACAGGTACAGTATGCAGAGGTTCGATGGGTCAATTATTCATGGAAAACCCGTACTGCCAATGTATGAGAAGTTGTTATGGACAACATATTGCTGCCAGATGAAAGCACAACCAAGCAAAACCATCCTCTTGCTTTGATCTTTGTAGAAGTTGGAGTTGGCGGTTTTGTGTGCCATCCGAAGAATCTTCTTCGATACCTGTAGACACCGGTTCGGGCACTTATTCTCAGTTTCCTATTTTTATGTGGTGATCATTTAGTAACTATTTTTATTTTGTGTGATCATTTAGTATCCAATATGTCATGATGTAGACCAATAATAAGGTAGGAAAAAAATGGATCAGCGAATTTAGAATAAACATTAATAGTGGTGTTGAATGTGTTTACTTATCTTTGTGTGCGCTTATCTGCACTGATATTAGAATCTAGAAACCCTGTTTTAGTAGTGAAATTATTTGTTGTCTAATTTTCTACTTAATACTATTTGATATAAATATTTGATTTTCCATGATGTTTGTTTCGAAACCACCTGGACATCCTTTATATGTATACTACTTAATTAATTAATTTCACTTAAACTTTAACTTAACTTACGTACTTAAAAAGGAATAACCTTGGATTAGGCATAAATAAGTACACCCAGGTCACAACTGAGTACTTTTCTTTAACCCTCAAACCGGCGAGAGCTTGTACCCATCACCAACCGCTTCTACTTCAGTTTCCGGTGCGTCCTTCTTAATGAGCCTAATAATAATATATATGAGGCATTGGGCTGAGACTGCTTACTGATTTGAAAAAATAGCAATCATATATTTGGTTTGGACTCTTCTTACTAATGATGGACTGTGGAGCAAGTAGATGAGAAACAAATACATATCTTCTAAGCATTTTTGGCACATGGCTATAAATAGCAACTACTCTGGATCAATGAAATGTATGCATCGTAGTAGAGATTCGACTAGAGAACTACTGCATAGATTTATTGTTGATGGGACTACTATGTCATTTTGGTTTAACAAGTGGGTTTAACAAGTGGTTGGCATATAGTAAATCTTATCTATGAAGCAAATTTGAAGGTAAATTGCGTACAGTGGGTTGGGTGTTTACAGCCAATTTCTTCTATTTGATGAATGAGACTTTTAGCCTATTTCTTCTATTTGACAAAGATAGTGTTTTATAATAAAATTAAAGCAAGTAATTTCCAATATTGCAGCTTCATAATTTCTCAATTATCATAAGCTATATTTAGAGTGTAATATGTCTAAAGAGAATTGTCCGACATCTTACCCAAAAGTTGAACCAAGGGTGATTACATCTGTCTTGTTAACATGTCGAACTGATGTAAGTGCATGAGTCAGTTACTAAATAAAAGAATTATTTTTTGGTGAGGTGAACAAAAAGATGTACTATAGGAATTTGGCATGCAATAGATGTAGCATGTCACACAAACGCATAAGTGTCCTACCTTACGTTAACTCAAGCTCGCAAACAGCTACATATACATTGTGGATGCCTATCAAAAAAAGTGTAAATAGTAACAATAGCCATTACTATGGGTATGCAGCCCTAAATATGCACCTAGGAATTTTTATAAATAATTTCAGCGAATTATGTAAGTACCAAATTCTGCACTTTTCTTTCTTTCTTTTTTTCATTTTTAATGTCTTAACCAAAGTATACATATACATGCGTATGAGGGGAGAGCAAGATTCATGTCTCTACTATTGATAAAGAAATTTCATTGTATTGGATGTGCTAGTATCTCACATTTTCAGCTATCACTGAAGTTACCTAAACCCATTTGATATTTAATATTACAATTCATTCTTACTTGACTTGTGTCCATACATCTATGCGAGAAGTTAGCACTGAACTTAACTATGTTGGAAGTTCTTCTGATTATTGAACTTTCATGGGTTCTAAATAGTTTGGCTTTAAACAAGTTTGGGATAATTTTCGGGTTCTTGGTACTAAATTACAGTGGTGTAAGGTTCTCTGGCATACATTCATAGCTCATTAAATTATCCTAACCATGTTTAAGGCTCATTAAGGTTGATTGCCGATTAAAGATAGGTTGCATTCCTAGGGTATCATCAGCGATAAAGTATGTGTACTGTGTGATAAAGAAAATGAGAAATATCAACATCGTTTACAAATCTAGGCAATTTATGAATTGTGTGATAAAGTGTGTGTACTGTGTGATAATATATAAGTCATGTTACGGGTTGAGTTACCAATTATAAGTCTAGGCCACAGATTATCTCTCTTATTTTTAAAACACTAGCATATATGGAAGTTATATAGATAATCAACCCACATGTGTTTAAGTAATGCAGAATTTGTGAATTATGTATTATATTCAGTGATGATTAAGTTCTAGATACTCAGATTCCAAAGAATAATTGCTCTGCCTTTATTGTATTCGCAGTTTTTGTTTATTATTTTCCACCTTTAAGATAATAAATGAAAAAGGTTAAAAACTATCATTGTTGAGAGTGATAACTAAATCATCATTGCCTTGGGGATTTTCTAATAGGGAGTAAACAAATGGTTTATAATAGGTAAGTGCATGGACGACATCAAATAGATTTGCAGTTTTCTCTTCATATGATTTGCTGTTTTTTGTGCTTAAATTGTCTGGATTTCTTACTCAATGAAGCTTCTTTTCTTAGCAGGTTAAGAGTATGAAGAGAGATACAGTCTACTTTTCTTGGGCAGCACTTATGGATTGTAGTATGATATTTTGAATATGATGAATGTTTGAAACTGTTAATTATGGTTTATGATTGTAGTATTGGTATTTTATGATGGTATGTGTACAGTATTAGTACTTTATGATGGTATGTGTGTGGTGTAATATTGGTTTGGTGAACTCAGAATGTAAGATCGGAATAGTATTTTGGTATTTATAGTTTATGAAGCAACATATATATTGAAATTATCGTAATTTTCTGAACTGTTGTGGAATTTATATCAAATATAAAAAGATTTTTGCTGAATATGAAATGCAGAGGAAGAAATAAAAAAATTTATTTTTTTCGTAAAATTTTAACACAACAATGGCTCAAAACCATTGCTAAATTAAATAAGCAATGGCCAATAGCTGTTGCTTAGCAGAAATTATTGACTGTATTACAACGTGTAGCAATGGACAGGAACCCTTGCTAAGCAGAATTCTGCAACGAATATTAACCATTGCAAAATTTATTTTCGCAACGGCTTAGATCCGTTGCTAAAACAAATTTAGCAACGGCTTTTAGCCGTTGCTAAATGATAGCAACCCCGGTCGTTGCAACGGCTTAAAGCCGTTGCTAAATACATTTGTAATGGCTTAAAACCATTGCTAAATGAGGATTTTGGTGTAGTGCACAACACAATAGAGGGCAATGTCTATATGGATTTAAAGAGGGGAGGGAGATCTTCAAATAGTTCAAGTGGAGTAGGGGCTAATTTGGCTTGGAATCGCCGGAATCTGGTCAGGAAAGAAAGGACTCCTTCCGCCATCGCCTGGAGCTTTACAAGGAGAGAGAAAAGTGACATGTTTTATTTTTTATAAAAATTCTGATTGGCTCGTGCTATTTATAATTCTAAAAATATCAGTTTTTCCCCAACGAACTCCAATTCAAACCCAACGACTGTTCTCCCTAGCTAAATACCCCCATTCCGGACATAATGGAATATGTTTCGTAGGCCCATTCGACTATTTCAGTAAGTTTTTCTTCAAATTTAAATATAAAACATTCAAATATGGATTTGATTGTACATGTTAATTTACCGGGGCCACATATTGATTCTAAAAATTATAGAAAAATTATATCTGACTCCGTATTGATGATACGGTCCTAACAAAACTAATTTTGCCAAATTTGGAGACCGTTTGAAAAATGGTCATTTTCTGGTCGATCCAAATTGACTAGAATTAACCAAACACGTTTTCCTTTGCTACGCTCACCTATTAGTTCAAAAAATTATGGAATTTCAAACCTAGCAATAATTTGACATTCCGTATCCAACCAAAGTGTTTTCGTCGATAACGGAGTTCGTTTGCAAAATGTCTGTTTTTACTGGCTATATTTATTCCATAGCGACCATTCTGAATATTCAATAGCCATAACTTTTGATTCTCACTATGAAATTTCGATTTTTCAGATTTGTTAGAAAGATATTTTTAAACAGATTTAAATATTATTGGTTTCACTAAAATCTGATTTATTTTGAATCTTATACATTCAGCCAAAGTTCAAAGTTGAATATTTTAAACTGCCGCGCTATTTCTAACTCCTTTTGAAATTAAAATAAATATTTATATCCCAACTTCGATTCAAATAAATATATACGTTCGAACTCTATTCAAAATAAATTTCTAGTCATTAATATTTAAACTAATTCATTTTAAATATTCAAAATTCATTAAAATTACCAAAATAAAATTTTTAAATTAGTTCTGATTTTCCGGGTTGTTACATATATTATCTGAAAACCACTTCGTATGGCATTAGTGTTGCGAATCAAATATGATGAAGATAACTGAAGATGGAGTTATGTAAGTGTTGTTCAGTAAAACCTAGGTAGAAATAGCCTAAGAATTATTTACAGAATAGTGCCTTCGGGTTGTCCAATCCCAAGACAACTTGAGTGGACGAATGTCTAACAGAGTGTATCTGGTAGATCACGTAAGTTGATCGTTTCAAATGTATTGACATTGGTGGTGGAGGAATTCGTTTCTCTTAGCTGTATACCCATGGTATTTTTGGGGAAATCAATTTGTGATTTGGCGGGGATGACGATGTGACATTCAAAGTGAATAAATGTGTGATCTATTAGAGATAAGTGTGGCCTCTAGCCTCTAAACCAGGAAATGGCATAAAATCAGGTAGGTCGCATGGCTAAGTGGTTAGCTTCCAATTAGAGTGTATTGTCACCTGATCTAGAGAAATTCCATTTACTTCTATAATCTATTTCGATGTTATCCCTTTTGGGAAATGGTTGCTGATCCCAACCACTAGTGATAATACATTCGGTACACTCAAGCGAAATGAGTGACCGGTCATGGTTAGCCTGAGTTACAAGATGTTTTTGTTGATCCCGGTGTATTCCTCTCTAGAGATACACTGTCGGAAGGTGGTTCTATACCTTGCCAGTTGGAATTCATTAACCAATAAGCGCCCGCAGTTTTCGATTATATATTATGTATGTGGAATGTGAGATGAAAGCATTCTGCTAAATGATTATCATATTGTGGTTGATAGACATTACTATAATATCAAATGAGTTTTATATAAAGATTATCGTTCCTTTCAAAAGGTTTTTAAATGTTAGACCAAGTGATTTGGATGCTCATAAGGGAAAAACATGTTCCGTTATACGGCGTGGCTTTATGAGATATCGATTAATTGCTCAAACTGTTTTAAATGGTTTTACTCATACGAGTCCCATGACTGAGCCATAGTTTATTTTGTTTTGTTTTCCGTAAACTCTTAGGTGCCCAAATTTGTACGGGAAGTCAAGTAGTCAGGATTTACAGATACACTAGAAGGATCTTGGAGCAGGAGGATTCATCATCATTTTATAGCTATTGTTTATTTCCGCTATGCTGTAAGTGTTGTACCCTAATAATGGTATGTATATAAAAAAAGTTTTTTTATTTCCAAAAGATATGTTATCTATTATATGTTGTTTGTTCCGCTGTGAGATTCGTGTTACTCTAATGTTGTAGTTGTCTTCTTTATCTTCTATTCTAATTTTCTATCTTATCTATCATCACCCTCTAATTTCTTTCTATTAACTATCCAGTATTTCCGATGCTTGGATAGTCGACATTGAATTTATGTCGATAACCAGGATCGTGAAAACCCGGGTCGTTACAGTATCATGTTGTGGAAATTGATTGTATGGAATAAAATATTTGAATAATAAAAATATCATTTTTATTGAATGAATAAAATATATAAAATATTAATGTATGGAATAAAATATTTGAATAATAAAAATATAATTTTTATTGAATATATGAGCCATAAAAAATGGTCATGTATTGAAAATAAATATTCATTTACAAATCGAACGATTTGTTTATGTACACTTATTTAACTGATATGGATTGGGACGATAAATTTTACCCATCGCCCAACTGCACAAATAATAAATAGTATTTGTTGTTTGAAAACCCCGCACGGGTTTTGGGATAATATTTGACATACACTGATCCCAATAAATTAGTGGTATGTCAAACGATGGGTTGATGGCCTGTATAAGCGTTATTTATTTATTTTAATGCTTATACAGTTGTAGAGTGCACTCTGAATGTTGTTTGAATTTTGAATGATTGCTTATCATTATTGTTGTATATATATGATGTTGAAATATACATAACTAAAATCATATGGTAATTGATTGAGTCTGATTCCAGTTCAGAATTAATAAATATTTTAAAATAATATTCAGAAAATATTGAAATGTGAAGCCGTTTTAAGTAGTTAAATGCCATTTTAACACGAACGGGAATTTTTTCGATTTTATTCATTTTATAATGAATATCGAAACGTGATTTCAAAATCTAATATTTTGAAAATATTACATTTTAATATTGAAATGATATGGAAAATTAAATTTTGATTTAAGTTTGAAAATCAAGTTGACATTTTAAAAATGAATTTAAAATGAATTTATATAAAGAAAATTCAGTTTTTGATTATAATTTAAAAATGGAATTGAAATCGATTTGAATTGAAATCGATTTGAAATGAATTTAAAACGAATTGAAATTGAATTGAAATCGATTTGAAATGAATTTAAAACGAATTGAAATTGAATTGAAATCAATTTGAAATGAATTGAAAACGAATTATAAAATTCATTTTAAATAGAAATCGATGAAATATATAATATATGTATAATATATATATTGTAATGGCCTGAATAGAATGCGCCGCGCAGCAATCGTTCACGAATTTTGACCACTAACTTCAAACTGATGTTACGGGAGATCCGATCATCAGATTCTCCTAAAACTTGAACCGTTGGGTTCGTATCGAAAAGGCTTTCCAAAGAATATAAGATATTTGAAATCTAACGGTTGGATTTAGAGACATGTCCAAATCAATTTCAAAAAAGGTCGTTATGATTGCAATTCGGTGACCTTTATTGGAAACCGACTGTACGGGTGATAATAAAATTACTAAAAATATGGAAAAATTGAATAAAATCATAATAAATGATTTGGAAAGATTTTTGATTAAAAATTTTAGTTTTGAAAAGATAAAAATATATTTTTATCGAAATGAACTAGTTATTAACTAGAATAATAATCCAATTATTTTTAAATAAATAAATTGGATTTAAAAATGGTTTTAAAATAACCAGAATTTTCCAACGAATGACTTGGAATGGAAATAATCTTTGGAATATTTTGATATTGGATTCCGTGATTACGCGGATATTGTTGAGGAATTCAGAAGATATATATATATATATATCATTATTCGAATGCGATATCCATTGGTTTCAGAATTTGATATTGAACACAAGCTAATAAATTTTCTATTCAGAGCCTTGTATTTGATATCAAATTGGATTTTGGGTTTTTCGTGAGTGATGTCTTCATTAACACTGTTCTTAAACCCATTTAAGAAAAGAATAAATCTTTAAATTAAGATTTAGTGAAGTTTTCCAATTAATTAATATTTAACTGGAACTGAAAAAGAATTGTATTTTTGGGTTTATCATGAATGGTGTTGTAAATAACACTTGTTCTTTAACCCAATTAACAGTGAAGAATATGATTTGGAATTTATAATCTTTTAGTTAAGATTAATGGAATTTTCCAAAGTAAAGATTTTCAATTTAATATATTAAATTGGAATTGAATGGAATTTAATTTGGTAATAATCGAAATGAGTTTCTGTGGAGGAAGACTGTTAATGCATATGGAATTTAAAAGGCTTTGTCATTATTCCATTTATATTATTTTTCAGATATGGAAATTTATATCGATTATATATTGATCTGTTTTCCGTGATGATTCTATGGTTAATGGAATGGGATTTTGGGTTTATCGTGAACTGTGTTTTAAATGACATTGGTTCGTTAACCCAGGTAAAGACAGGATTATATGTCTAAATTTTATTTTGATACTGTATATGTTGATCTCTGCTAAATATATATCTTTTTGGTGGCGGATAATTTATTCTCTTGCTTAACACCCTTCTCTGAGACGTACAAGTTCAGAGGTTATATATCGGTGGAAATCAATGGTATGGTGTAGATTGTCGATGTGGCATGTTTGATTTCCCAAAAGCTAAATAATCATTAATATTGATTTTTGGGAAGATTAAAACTAAGTGGGGTTCTAACGAATCTTTAATTAGATTAAAAAGTGAACATGATATTTAAAATTATCAATTCAAGAAAATGATCGAGAATGGAGTATCACCAGTTTTGCTCCAAACGATAGTTGAATCTTTACTTAGATTTGAACATGAAATAGTAATTAATTTTACTAATAACACCGTGGTGTTAGATATGGAGTATTACCAGTTTTGCTCCATGGGATGAATATGCTGGGATTGGGAAAATGAACAAATGATTACTTTGGTAAGGTTCACTAATCCCGACTAGTTTGGAAAACATAAATTTGGTTTAGAAATGAAAAGATAATGAAATCTTTTGTAATGGTATCCGAAGGAAGATTAAAGAATAAATTTAAAAGAATTTATCTTTGATAAAATTAATGGGAACCTTTCCCTAGAAAAATGAATATTTAGATAAAAGAATATTCTGGATTGGAATGAGGTGTATGTCGTGTTTTTATAGACTTGTTTATAAGATACGTGAGTTATTCAGAAAGGCCGGGTTTAGCCAATTCCGAATAACTGATACGACGAAAAGTCGAAGAGATTGAAGACGGTGCAAGACTGACGATCTTCACATCGAATGAATGGGTTTCTACTATTGCTCATGATTAGAGTAGCTACCTTAAAGGGACTACAGTGGTAGTCGTCCGGACGTACTTGTTGATTGTACGGATATGCGAGGGCCTCTCTCCTGTATTGGACATATGGGATGAGGAATAAGGTGCCTACGGTTTCGTACAGACCTAGAACGGACTTGTAAATGGATGGTGTGTCTGACATTGTATTCCTTTATACTGTATTCGTTGATCTCTACTAGATATATATCTGTTTGGTGGCAGAGAATTTATTCTCTTGCTTAACACCCATCTCTGAGACATACGAGCTCAGAGCTTATATATCAGCAGAAATCAGTGGTACAGTATGGATTGATAGTGTGGCATGTTGAGATGAAGTGATCCAAACTTTTGTTGAAAAGAAAAGTTTGGTGGATGATGATCAAAGCACAGCTTTAATATAGCACAGCTTTATGTAGCGTCAATTCGTGAGCCTCACACACCGGTATGGTGGTAAACTGATGTTTAGGTCAATATACTTTAGAGATAAGGATAGGCATCCTACGAGTTGTCATGGATTTGGTCGACCGAGGTTACTGGGTGTGGTTGCTCTACACCAGTAGGGATAAGGCACACCTCCCGATTTCCAGATGGATAGAGTTAGCGGTGTTTTTTAATGCTTGGACGTAAGCCATGGTAACTTGTTTCCTAGATAGTGCGGATGTGCATTATTGCATTTTCGCATGCCTACGACGTTAGCCATTGGGAATTACACTACGCGATAGATATTTCAGATTAGGAGCCGCCAGTATGGAAATCCAAACTTCCAAATACTACATTTTGTGGTTTTCATTGTATACTTATATGGCGACATAGTGGGATGGGGCGCTCATGCCATCTATGATTGATACATTTATATTTGAAGTTGATTTCTACACTTATAGTAATAATAAATGATTTGTTTTAAAACGACCAAGCATATTTGGCTATTATAAGGTAAAACTCTATCCTCCGGCGTGCGTCACATTGTGTGATGGGACCTGAGTCTTATAATAGCTTCATTTTTCTTTATTTAGCATTGCGCTATTTGTTTTAGGCACTGATATTCTTGGGGGTAATCCCGTTCCACGTTATACAGCATGGTCCTTTGATTTACCTTATTTTAAAAGTAAAGTTTTAAATTACTGTTTTAGTTCCCGCACCAGTCCCATGATTGACCTGGAGTTTATTGTTTTAACCTAAACTCTGGGTGCCCATATTTTCCACACGGGCAGCTAGTAGTTTTTGTTTTGCAGATTTATTTATACAGGATCCTGGATATATAGCTAGAGCTATATTCGAAACGCTCTGTATCCGTATATCTCTTTTAGTTGTGCTAGTTATTGTATTTCCTTTACGAATTGTATTTTTATATTTTATTTCTGCTGCTATGTATTTTAATCTCTGATATTTTTCTGTGTAATATTTATTCATACTCTAAATATTCTTGTACTCTGATGTAAATTATTGTAAATAGCAATGAAATCTTCTTCTGTTTGTATCTGATTTGTCGTGTTCTCGAAGCAGTCTGCCTTCTTGTTCGGTTTAGGCCGGCCGGGAAGTATGAGTCGCTACACATGCATTCCAAATTTGTTTCATTTAAGCTTAAATTTATATTCATGTAATCAATTTCAGCCATTTCACTTGGGTATTACTAATCTCTATTGACTTGCATCAAATTTTATCTCAATATTCAAATTTAAACTTGTAAAATTCAATTTAACTTAACATAAGTTAAATTCATATTTGGAATCCCTTCTTGGTTAGATCTTTTTAATTCCACAATCAGGTCTATTCAAACAAAGAAATCAAGTAAATACAAGCTTCAACAACCAATCAATAATTTTAGAGAATTATTTTCCTTTTTCTATATGAAAATATGTTTGGGTAAAATTATTTCATTTACCCTCATTTCGAAATAATTCAAAAATAATTTTATATTGAAAATACAAATACGCGCTCTCGTATATGTAATCTAAACTCAATCCAGGTATTGCTAACCCCATCTCTATTGAGTTAAGCCATAGAGCCAAGGTTATTCCTAAACAATTGCTCTGATACCACTGTAATGAACAGGGATTTTCGACCCTGAAAATCGACAAGAAAACACTGTGTCGAACATTCAAGCATCGAAAACACCAGAACGTAATGAGAAAGAAAGTAGAGGATGAGAAAAGAAAGGAAGAAATATTAGAATAGAAGAAAGAAGAAGAACACATCAGAATCTCACAGCGGAACGAAAAAATATAATATATCAAATCTCTTTATACAAAAATACATCGTATACATACCTACCATCAGAGTACATCATCTATCAGACACAGTGTAAATAAACTATAAATAATTAACGGTGAAGTCTCCTACTTCCAGCTCTTGAACTCCATACGGAATCTAACCTGTAAATATACTCGGTCTGACCTGAGCACATTTTAAAGCAAAGCAAAAACACTCGGATCAGTCTGGAATACCTTCAGTGATAAATTCATGGCACAATAATTTTTTTAACTTTGAAAACCCTTTTGAAAGAAAAGGATAATAGTAAGACCAGCCCACACATGAAAGCGGACGGTTTTTAGCTTAATATAACTCAAAATAATTTTGAAATCAATATCTTTTCTGATATTATGATACTGTCTATCAAATCACAAATAAATAATAATCTAGTATAACGCTTGCATCTCACGCTCTACTTAAATAGTATACAATCAAAACCGAGGCGCTTATTGGAGATTGGATTCCGACTATGACAAGGCATGGACCCACCTGCCGATAAAGTATCTCTAGAGAGGAATACACTGGGTTCAACGAAAACGTCTTGCAACCCGGCCACACATGACCGACCCCTCATTTCTCTTGAGTGTATCGAATATATTATCACCTACGGCTGCGCAGCTACCATTTTCCCGGGAGATACAGAAATGAAAAGAAGTAAAAAATATGAATATTTTCTAGATGGTGACAATACACCCTAATGGGTGTGACCCACATAGCGATGCTGCCTTCCCGGTTTTTGTCATTTCCCGACTGATGAGGCCTGAGGTTATAATCGACTTTTAAAACATCTAGCTACCATTCACATCGTCCATATAAGTCATTCAGGAATAGGATGAACCGAAGGTACTCTCCTACTGCATCCAATATAGGAATCACCCCATGGATCGGTAGCAAGAGGTCCTTGCAACCTGTAGATTTCAACCACGACAGAACCACAATTTATCTTGGGGCGTGAACCCAAGATCATAAATAGTTCCTCCATTTCATGAGGATCTATGGTCTTCATTACACAATCTTCAATTTCTACACATTAGTTTCGTACGTGACGTTGATTAGAAGTGGTTTTAGGTCTAGTTCTCATTCCGGTCTCTTCGAAACAACACGACAAAAGGTCTAATGTTATATTATATTGATAATCGGGTTTTTACTATCAATATCAAACAGTACGTTAAGTATATTGGCAACGCAGGCCTGTATTATTTAAACCATTAAAATCTCTTCATCGAATTATTGATAATCACATCACCGATTTAGAATTCGATTCCATTTATTTATCTTAACAGAACTCCTTAGTTTCTTTACTTGGAATTAACAACTATATACACCAAATCTCCACCTTACTAATATCACTATATTTATATGTAACACCCTGAATTTTCTGAGAATATTAAAATTAACTAATTCAAGAACACTTGAATGAAGTGAAATGGGTTGCGCTATTATGTTCATCTAAATTTTTTGGTCAAGATAGACATTTAGTTTGCATAAAACGGATAACTTATGAAGAAGTTATTAAGCCTTGAAGTTGTATGCATATGAGAAATATATATATATATATATATATATATAAATTAAACTAATAAATATGCAAAAAAGTTCAAAACAACGAATCGAGAGGGGGAATAACCGAACCGGCCCATTTTTGAGGTCGACCCGAGCACCGCTGGATCGACTAGGGGTTGATTCAGGGTGTTTAGCTGTCAACCCGTATGCCGATTCGCATTAAGGCAGAAGTGGCATCTGATTTGTTCTGGTGGACTCCTTGCGGAGTCATTAGAGCTGATGTGGCTATTCTATCTTGTCTTAATGGCTTTGATTTGCTCTAGGTTAATCTGAAGGCTCCTATTAAATCAAACATCTATATAAGCAACCTAATACCTCAACCCTAAATCATATTAAAAATCAAACCAAGTGCCGTCATGCTGCCATTGGACAACCACGAGTAGCCGCCGTTCAACTTGAAGCAAATTAAAAGAGACAAACCAAATCAAATCAAAATTAAACTAAAACAACGATTGTCTACATCAAAGGCAAGCATTTCAACTTCAGAATACAGATTCCAGAAATCAAGATTGTCTTTTGTAAGTGTAGTTATCTTTTAGATGTAAATAAATTTAAGACGTGATTTGATATAAAGTGAAAAATAGAATTATACCATGTTGTATAATGTTGACGATGCTAATTCATGTTTGTTTCTTGTGATGATTTTATCATGAATTGTCTTGGAATGTTTGTGGCTTATTGGACTTGGTGTTGGATCTATTAAAGATTGAGAATGAAACTATCAATATCATATGCAAGTTATGCGTTTCATGTTATGATCTACATATATATGTTTATATGATTAATGCAAGTTGTATGTATTATGTTAGATCCAAGTCAAGATCTACATATATATATATTCATATGCTTTATGTTAGATCCATATGCCTATATATATGTTCATATGTTCATATGCAAGTTACAAGTTTTATGTTGGATCCATGTCAAGATCTATCTTGGTTCATATGATTAATGCAAGTTATATGTTTTACGATAGATCCAAGTCACGATCTAATTATACATATGTTCATATGCAAGTTACATGTTAGATCCAAAACTAGATCTATATTTATATGCATGTTTGTAAAGTGGACTTATGCAAGTTCATCTTGTTAGATCTAGTTCACACTTATATGTTAATGTTAAAATTATACATGCCTTGGGATTGGACATGTCATGATTATGTCATATGCTAGTTTATAATTGAGGTTATGTTCACACATGCCTAGATCTATATATTAACATGTTTTAGGCTTATGATTATCTAAGTCTAAATTATATGCAAGTTTATGTGACATGTTAAATTATATGAATAAAGTTTTATGCAAAATTTACATGTTTGGTTTAATCTATATTATGCATGTTCCCTTCTATATCTCTTGTTTATAAATTGGGCTAATATGACGGCCAATGATTTTATGTGATTAATATGAACGAACAAACGGGGGTAACGTTGGGATAGTAATTAAATCAAAACATGTTAATAATGTAGGTGGGACCAAAACCATGTAAATGGTCAAGGCCATGAATGGTATAATTTATACCATTAGTCTTGAATAAAATTAAAATATGTGACATGAAATACTTGTAGAAAATTCACATATATAAAATGTAAAAGATGAATATGCCTAACCTGAGGTTAGACTGAGTTGTGGTGTAAACCTGCCCGGAACCGACTGTCACATCCAGTAACCACAACAATACCTGTCTAATGTGAGAGGTTAGTGCATCAAGCCAGAAAGACCTGAGGTTAGACTGAGTTGTTGTGTAAAACTGCCCGGAACCAACCGGCACATCCTGTAACCACAACAATACATGTCTAATTTGAGTGGTTAGTGCTTTAGTTTATTAAAGCTCATTAACAATTGTTAGCATACTTTGCGAACTAGGCAACACAAAGTCAAGAAACCAACCATTGAAGAATATTTCAAGACATAAGACTCCGGTTCGGATCGGAAGGAAACATCACAATTCAGATTGATAGCAGCATATCGGTTCGGATCGGGCAGGATTCTCTGTTCGGATCGGATGTCTCTTACTGGATAGATTGGCAAAGCATACCTGATCGGATCGGAAGGCCAATAAATCTCAAGTGGATCGGAAAGCCATCTGCTTGCCACGACGCTGGAGCGGAGCGGAGTATGATTGGAGAAGAAGGGGCGTCCAAGCTATTCCGGTTCGGATCGGGTATTCCGATCCGAGCCCCCAACCTGCACGTCTCCGACCCGCACCCTTGATCCAGGAAAATCTCCTGTAAAATCGCCTGGAGAACCGGTCCGGATATGACTAATTCCTACCCCTAACGTCCGTCTCTTTGATGTGTTGTCAGCTTGATGGTCCATCCGAACCCGAAGAAAGAGCGATGGAGGACACGTGTTCCGACCCGGATTGAGTCTCAGCAAATTCACACCTATAAATACCCCATCTAGAGACAAAGAGAAGGATCTTTTTTGAGCACTTTTGAGAATCCAAGTTCCTCCATCATCCGAACTCCATTACTCCCGGAGAATCCAAATCATCTTTCATTTCTTGTTTTAATCATTTGAGTGAACAAAAGTGAGTTGTGAGTGAATCTTACATTGCATTTGCAACTGAATTACTGAATATAGTGAAAACTAAGTGGACGTAGGCATTTCTTCGCCGAACCACTATAAATCTTGTGTGTTCTTTTTTATTTCTGTTTTACTTTATCTTGTTTCTAATCGATTTGGGTGTTAGAACCACATTTGGGTCTAACATTTTGGTGCTTTCACTGAGAATCCTCATCTAAATCCTTTATTTTCCGGGATCTCTTTCTACTTTTTGGACTGTTGAGTTCAAAGAAGTGAATCCTTAAGTTTCTCCACTTTTTTACATTCGTTGAAGCAATTGTCAAAGACTAATGGCCAAAGGAAAAGGCAAAGAAGTTCAGTCTGTTCAAGGAAATGGAGCTGGCGAAGATCAGCAGCATGCTGTTGTAACAAGGTCTCGAGGGCAGAGTTCAGCAGCAGGGAGAATCAATGCAGGAAATCCGAACCGACAGCAAGGGGAGAGCTCCGATCCGATCCGGGTAGGAGACTCCGAAGCCGTGCACTCCCCCAGTCTGAACCGACCCGAGTTGCTCGCTGCACACCGATCCGACCAGGCACCCCAGCTCCGATCCGACCCGACTTCCTACCTCCGATCCGACCCGATGCTTGGTGAAGCTGGAACATCTACTCGAGTCCCCGCGAATGCTCCAATTCCAGCTGCCAGGGTTGGAGACCAGGTCAATCCATCTGCTCCCATCACTCAAGGAGATTTCTCGCGCTTGCTTGATATGCTTGAGAGCACGAGGGAAGCTATGAGAGTTCATGAGCGCACTAATCTCATGATGCAGGAAAATATGAGGCTCATGAGTCGGGAGATCAATGAGCTCCGCCGGCAGAGAACTCCATCACCGGTTCGTCACACCCCCGTAGATCAATCTTCATCTTCCGAGGAAGAGAGGCCCCGTGAGCGAAGGCCACTCGAACGACCTCAGAACGTGGAGCAGCTAACGTTTGGATCTTTGGGATCCCGCGAGGATATCGCACGAGCATTAGGAAACGATAGCCCTACTCGGGGGCAAAGACTCCAGTCCCCTCTTCCCGAGATCGACCGGGAACACAGGGAAAGGAATCGAGTAGAGACAGCTCGAAGAAGAAGGGCATCTCCAGAGCAAGAGCCCCGAAGGAACTCGGACACTAGGGCCAGGGAACCTGAGCAGCCCCTAACTAGTGCCGATGTGCAGGCGATGGTTCGCCGAATTATGTCCGAGAGCCGGAATTATACGAATGAAGACTATGGCATTGAGCGAAGCCATACGCCGTTCACTGATGATATCCTAGATTTCCAGTTTCCCCGACGCTTTAACTTGCCGCAGATGGATAAATACAATGGAAGGACTGATCCGGGACAGCATTTGATGCGGTATTCGTGGCTCATGAACGCTGCTGCTGCCCCTGATGAAGTAAAGTGCAAAGCATTCCCAATCTACCTAGAAGATGTGGCATTGTTCTGGTTTACCCGGCTTCCTCCTCGTTCAATTTCTAATTACAAAGAACTAAGCGAGCGTTTCATGAACCAGTTTCGACTACATGCCCGCAAGTCCAAGAGTGTTATTGAATTGTCGAGGATCAAACAGGCACCAGGAGAATCTTTAAGGGCATATTTAGATCGTTTTAACCAAGCTGTAACTGAGGTCAGTGACCCGCATGAGCCCACTATTCTGATGGCATTGAAGGAAGGAGTCGATCCTGAATCTGAGTTTGGAGACTACCTTTCTGGGAAGACACCCCCCACAAGGGCGATATTCTACGAAAAAGCCGATATTTATCTAAGACGAGAGGAGGCCCGGGCAAACCGGAAAAGAAAGTCTGAGACAGCTTCAAAGGAGAATGTGCAGAGTAATATTGCCGTGAAGCAGTCTGGGGAAAGTTCTGGCAAGGTTGAAGTAAATGTAGGAAATAAGGGTGGAAACAGCAATACTGGAAATGGGGGAAACAACAACAACCGTAATTCGAACGGTAACAGGAGAAACAGAAATAGGGGAAGTGACCCTAACAAAAGGCCCCGATTCCAGAACTACGAGGACTATACACCATTGAATGACACCCTGGAAAATATCTACCTGGATACGTACAATGTGTTGCAGTACAAAAGACCGCCACCTCGTGATTCGACCGAGAAAGAAATGGCGACAGGGAAATTTTGTTTGTTTCACGGAACACACGGACATTCAACCAATGAATGTCGGCATTTAAGGGATGTAATCGAAAAGCTGCTGCGTGAAGGAAAATTGGATGAGTACAAGGTTGCCCCGAGGGACAGGGGGCAAGGAGAGCAGGCTCCAAAACAGATCCTACCTGCTCCTAAGCCTACCGCGCAGCAGAAAGGTAAAGGGATTGTCATCAACTCTATAGTAGGCGGACCTCACCCGGCAATCCGAAGTTTTAGGTCAATGGACCAGTATGTGAATGCTGCCAAGCATCTGGATGTGAATGAAGGTGACGATTTGGAAGATGTCACCCCTATAAAACAACAAAAAACCATGTTCGATGACGTGGTATTTCGCAGCCGAGACAACACGGGGATACAATCTCCCACCAATGATCCGTTGGTTATTACTACCACCATTGGGCCGGCCTTGGTCCATAAGGTATTAGTAGACAATGGAAGTTCCGTTAATATTTTGTTCAAGAAGTCGTTTGATCAGATGAAGCTCGAGCCCGAAGATCTGAAACCTTGTGAAGGATGGATTAGAGGTTTCAACGGAGCGACGACGTCTCCCATGGGATATATAGAGTTGCCTGTAACCCTAGGGCAAGGAGAACGTAGAAGAGTGCGAATGCTTCAGTTCGTAGTATTGGACGTAGATTCGCCATATAACGCATTTTTAGGGAGACCTGCCCTCGCTGAATTCAGAGTTTATATCGCCCCTTGGTGCTTGTTACTGAAGTTCCCAACTGAAGCTGGAACTGGAGTAATAAGAGGGGATCAGGTCTCTGGACGGGCCTGCTACGTGGCCGAACTGAAGATGTTGATGAAAGGAGTTAATGCTGAGAGTAAGGATGCCTCGTCTCCCTCAAAGGGGGACTCGGCATAGCAATTAGAGAAATTGACCCCAAAGGAGTTGCCCAAAGGAACACCTGAAGACCTGGATCCTAGAAAAGACGAGGAACCAGAGGCTAGGAATGCAACTCCTAATGAAACGACAGTGGAAATTCCTGTTGATAAAGCTGATCCGACGAAAGTTTTGAAGATTGGTTCTCATTTGGATCCACGTCGTGCTGAAGAGCTGACGGACTTCTTGAAGGCGAACTTAGATGTGTTCGCCTGGACCCATGCTGACATGTGTGGGATATCGCCTTCCATTATCAGTCACAAATTGAATGTAAATCCGAAGCATCCGCCTGTGAAGCAAAAGAGACGCACGCTGGGCCCAGAGAGGTCGGCTGCCCTCAAAGAGGAAGTAGAGAAATTGAAGCAAAATGGATTTATTCGAGATTCGACCTATCCCGACTGGATATCGAATCCCGTCCTGGTAAAGAAGCCAAACGGAAAATGGCGAACTTGTATTGACTTTTCAGATTTAAATAAGGCTTGCCCGAAAGATAGTTTCCCACTTCCCAGGATTGACCAGCTTGTAGACTCGACAGCAGGTCATGAACTTCTCTCTTTCATGGATGCATACTCTGGATACAACCAAATTCCTATGCATGTACCAGACCAAGAGCATACAAGTTTCATCACGAATTTGGGGTTATATTGTTATGTTGTAATGCCGTTCGGATTAAAAAACGCTGGAGCTACGTATCAGCGGTTGGTAAATAGAATGTTTTATGATCAAATAGGAAAAACTATGGAAGTTTATGTGGACGATATGCTTGTTAAATCAAAGCAGTCTTCCAATCATACGCAAGACTTAGCGGAAATGTTTGGTATCTTGCGAAAATACCGTATGAAATTGAATCCTTTAAAATGTTCATTTGGAGTGGCGTCGGGAAAGTTCCTTGGCTTCATTGTGAGTTCCCGAGGAATTGAGATCAACCCTAGCCAGATAGCGGCGATTAGAAATATCGAGGAACCAAGAAGAATTAAAGACGTCCAAAGTCTGGCAGGAAAGGTAGCGGCGTTGAGTAGGTTCATCTCTAAAGCCACCGATAAATGTGTTCCCTTTTTTGATTTGATAAAAAGGGGAAAGAAGAACTTCCAGTGGACTCCCGATTGTGTCGAGGCCTTCCAAAATCTGTTGGAGCTGTTAGAGAAACCGCCAATCTTGTCAAAGCCCGTAGATCACGAAGAACTATTTGTTTATCTAGCAGTCTCGGCCCACGCTGTCAGCACAGCTCTGGTTCGAGAAGAAGACAAAGTACAAAGGCCAGTATACTATGTGAGTAAGAAATTGGCAGCGGCAGAGCGTAACTACCCTAAGATCGAGAAACTTGCTTACAGCCTCCTGATTGCATCCCGAAAACTTCGTCACTACTTTCAAGCCCATCCAATAACCATATACACCGATCAACCGTTAAGACAGGTGTTGCAGAGACCCGAAGCTTCGGGAAGGTTGATTAAATGGAACATAGAACTAAGCCAGTTTGATTTGAATTTTCAACCACGAAAGTCAATCAGGGGGCAAGCTCTAGCAGACTTTATTGCGGAATTCACCATTCCAGAGGAAGAGATAATCAATGATCAAGTGGTTAAATCCGAGGATAAGCTAGAGATGAATCCGTGGAAACTATATACAGATGGAGCTAAAAATGACCGAAGATCCGGAGCTGGAATTGTCTTAGTCACTCCGGAGGGACGGTCGTTATATTACGCCCTACGGTTAGAATTTTCGGCAACTAACAACGACTCTGAGTATGAAGCCCTGATTGCCGGGCTGAAACTTGCTAAAGACCTCGGAGTAAAAATGATGGACATATTTTGTGACTCTAAGATTGTTGTTTGTCAAGTGCGAGAGGAATTCGCGGCTCGAGGACCTCGACTTATCGCCTACCTCAAGAAAGTGAAAGAGCTATTGGATAGCTTAGATCGGTACAGCATAACACATATTCCCAGAATTGAAAACCAGAAAGCGGATAGACTGGCAAAACTGGCTAGTTCTGACAATCCAGAAGGGACTGAGATAATTCCAATTGAAACATTGGAATCGCCAAGCTTTGAGTCAATGGAAATTGAATTCGTTCTTGAAGCGGAACCGGAGAAGGAGTCATGGATGACTCCAATCAAGAGTTTTCTTAAGAATGGGACACTCCCATCGAAGAAAAGTGAGAAAAGAGCTGTAGTTCGCAAAGCTGCCAGATATGTTATGCAAGACGATACCCTCTATAGACAAGGATTTTCTATGCCCCTGTTACGATGTATCGCACACAACGACATCAAACGTGTACTGAGAGAAGTGCACGAAGGTGAGTGTGGAGATCATACAGGAGGTCAAACTTTAGCAAAGAAAATATTGCGGTATGGATACTTCTGGCCTACGATCAACAAGGATGCAGCTGATTATTCACGACGCTGCGATAAGTGCCAGAGATTCGCCAAAATCCCCAGGGCACCGTCGACCCAGCTTAAATCGATGGTGAGTCCTTGGCCATTTGCCACATGGGGAATCGATATCATTGGAGTTTTACCAATTGCTAAAGGAGGGGCTAAGTATGCCATAGTAGCCGTGGATTATTTCACGAAATGGGTGGAAGCTGAGCATTTGACCAAGATCACAACAAGAAAAGTGATAAGTTTTGTGGTCAGAAATATTATATGCCGGTTCGGGATCCCAAGGACGATTATAACTGACAACGGAACCCAGTTTGATAGCTCTGAGTTCAGAAATTTTTGCCAGAAATATAAGATAGACAAGCGATACACTGCAGTCGCCTATCCACAATCGAATGGGCAAGTAGAAGCGGTAAACAAAGTTATAAAATCCATCCTCAAGAAACGGTTGGAGCGTGCAAAGGCAAAATGGGTTGATGAATTGCCCCTAGCTTTGTGGGCATATCGAACAACGTTTAAAACGGCTACCGGTCATACCCCTTTCTCTCTCTCCTTTGGCTCAGAAGCAGTAATTCCAGTTGAACTGGAGGTTCCTTCCCACAGGGTTACATATTATGACCCGATGACGAATCGGGCACTTCTGCTTGAGTCTCTTGATGAGGTCGAAGAGAAAAGGGACGAAGCAGACTTGCGTGCAGCAAGGCATCGGCGTCAGATGGCACGCTATTATGACAAAAAAGTTCGCCTCAGAACCTTTGAACCGGGGGATTTGGTGCTAAAGAGAGTTTTTCCATCTCTTCCTCACCTCGGCCCAAAATGGGAAGGACCCTTTGTCATCCAACGGAAACTTGATAAAGGAACATTCAAGTTAACGACCGTAGATGGCGAAGAAGTCCCTCGAGCATGGAATGCCCAACACTTAATGCGATATTTGGATTAGAAATGCTATACTTTTTGCTGTTCCTCCTGTAAACTCTGTAATAAGGCATGACTTGCCTTTGGAAAATATGGCGATATGAATAAAGGACTATAAAGTGGATGTAGGCTATAACTTAGCTGAACCACTATAAAAATATTGTGTGTTATTTACTTTTATGCATTTACATTCATTAGTTGTTCTGTTGTGATTATAAAATACAGGATAACTTAGAGCCTAAAAAGGTTGAAACAGTTTGGGCATAAAAAGAAGCACAATGATTATTTGTGCAATAAGACATAAAAGAATGAGAAAACGACATTCTTAACTCTAACTCTCCAGAGAAAGAGAGAGAGTATAAAAGCGTCTCAGACTGAGCGCTGAAAAAGAAATTCTGTTCTAAACTCTAACTCTCCAGAGAAAGAGAGAGAGTATAAAAGCGTCTCCGAATGAGCGCTGAGAAAGAGGTTCAACTCCGAACTCTAACTTTCCAGAGAGAAAGAGAGTATAAAGGCGTCTCTGACCGAGCGCCGAGAAAGAAATCTTTTCCCGTTGAACGACCGGGGAATAAACAAATAACTGAACTCGAACTCTAACTCTCAAGAGAATGAGAAAGAGTATAAAAGAAATGCCAGGAAAAACAACAGATATTGATGACACAGGAAATGCTATCCCGTTAGAGAATCGGGAGCGTTCAGATTGCATGGTTAAGCACTGAATAACCTATGGAGATTGACTGGGGACGCATATATAAATACATATCTCCCCCTCCACAACTTTGTTTCATAACTATAGATATGCATTTTTACATAAGTGCAGAACTGCTAACAAATAAACATTGCAAAAAGTGAATTATTTTTATTTACAAATGAATGAATTTGTACAGGGAAATAGCTGGAAAAGGAAGTGCGGAAGCTGTTGGTGTAGCAGCACTTATTGGATTATAAAGATGCTAAAAAGATACAGGGGAACCCACTATTTGGGTTTGGGATGAGCCTTCGATTTTTTGGCAGCTTTTTCCGCATCTTTTGCTTCCTTCTCGGCTTCAGTCAAGATCCGCTTTGATTTCTTTTTCCCTGAAGATGTAGTACTGGAGCCAGCAGACTTCTTTCCGGAGGGCGGGGCACTGGAATCAAGAGAAGATTTTTTAGCAAGTTCTTCGGTAATAGATCTCGTTGAGAGCTTAACAACTAACCTTGAACCTGCATCCACCACTGCGAGGGGCTTGAGAACCTCAGGGTCTAATTCTTCAGCCTTTAATTGCAAGCGCTTGTCCTGATCAGCCTTCATGGCCGCCAAGGTAACGTCATCAGCGCTCTTTGACTCCCCGGTTATTGTAACCTCCGGTTCCTCATCATGCCCCTCGTCTCCTCTGTCGTCTTTTAAAGCTGCAATCATTTCTTCATCATGGGGGGTTGTGACCTTAGTTGGCTCACTTCTTTCCCCCAGGGATGTTGAAGCAGCTTTGTCTTCCCCTTCTTTGACCCTGTCAGCGGGTTGTGTCCCAGCGGTAGCTCCTTGAGCTACATCTGTCTTCGTGGATGATTCAACGCCTACAAAATGAGAAACATTGGTTATCAACTCAGGTGAGAGCAAAGGATTTCTCATCGAACGGTCGGTTATGTAGCCAAAGGTAGTAGTAGCCTTGACAAATTGAGGAGAAAAGATAGGGATACCTTCTGAAGACTTTTCAGCGGGGGTAACTACTACCTCTGGAGTTATTTCAGGAATAGGAGATAGCAAAGTGGTTCGGGAAATTCCCGGGTTTTCGGGATCATACCCCTCTACTTCGGGAGTTACAGGAGCAGAAGAAGAAGAACCAGCTTCAGGAATGGTTTTCTGTTTAGACTTCCGCCTCTCTTCTTCCATGGCCTCAGCAATTAGACGGCGCCCTTCAGCTAGACGCTCCGGTTCGTCGTCTCTCAAGTACTTCTCCATCAGCTTATCTTCATCGAGGGAATCAACCTTAAGCTCTTCTTTTTCCCACTCGACGATTTGATTCCACACATGAACCAAAGTGGATGGATAGTCCTCGATCCAGGAAATGTTTCGACGACGAATAATGTGCGCGAAGAATTCGATCATTAGCTCGCTGAAGCCCTGAATATCGGCCTCAGCCTCTGATAATTGTTTGCGGGTTTCCTCCGCAGATTTAATAGCGCATTCCACATTGCCCTCAGCCAGGGCAGCCCTGTTTTCTGCCTCCAACAATTTTGAAGCCAAGTCTGCGTTTTTCTTTTCTAACTCAGCACTCCTTTTTGTTAACTCGGCGTTTTTCTGCTCAAGCTCAGCATAAGCAAGACGCGTCTTAGCAGCCTCTGATTTGGCTTCGTCAGCTTGCTTCTTCAACTCAGAACGCTCCTGAGTGTGGGATTCTAGCAAATCATGATAGCGCTTTTGCATGTCCTCAAACTGTTGTTTGAAGTTGGAAGCGTTCTTCTGAGCGATAGCTAGTTGAGCTTGAGTATCTTCTAAATTTTTTCCTAAGGTTTTTAGGGCCTTAGCATCCTCCTCTGCAGTCTTTTGCATTGAGTTAGCATTTGTCGTTAGAGTGCGGATGATTCTAGAAAGAGTGCGGGAATACTTGAACATCTCGGTATATTGTTTTTCCACCAAATCAATCTTTGCTCTGGCCTCCTCTGCCCACTTAGAAGAAATAGGTTCAAGGGAAGGTAGAAAGGTCAGAGTCTCGAAGTAGTGCTCGGGAAATTGCTCCTTTAAATATGCCAGCCTTACTGCGGTTCCCGCATCTGGTGGAGGAGGGGCGAGGATTGTTAGTTCAGTGTCCCTTCCTGAAGAAGATTCTGTAGAACCCTTGTCTGTCCGAGGTCGCTTAGTGGCAGGGACTTTTTGCTTACTTCTAGACCCAGTTTCCTTTGGAGGCGTTTTCTCTCTACTCCGCTTTTCATGGGAGGAAGTGGAATCCCTAGATTGTGGTCTATCCTCCTCCCTACGACCTTGATAGCTTTTGTATTTTTCTTGTTCCGGTCGAACTGGTGAGCGGGATCGTGAGGATCGAGATCGATAAGGATCATAGGGTCTTCTTTCCTCCCTACCACGGTCATCCCGGCGATCATACTCAACATCTTGAGGAGGATTGGACATGCTGCGGCGAAGCTTTCTTATGTCATAAGAGGATCGAGACATTGTACCTGCACGATAAGTTAAATGAAGTTTAGAATCGACGAATCCATGGAGAAAAAAGTGCAATGAATGCCAGTGCTACGGTGTGAAGTGCATCCTAAGTGGTGTGTGTGTCCCCCCAACCAACCCGAGTCTGAAGCTAGACTGATGCGGGCAGGCTCTTTGGCCTTAGCAGGAGTAGTTTCTTCAGAAGAGGTGAAGACTAAAGGGTCCTTTCTGAAATCTTCTGAAGTATATATCGTCTCGGGTAAGGGGAGATCCCCTAAACCCTGAAATATGTGCTCGTCGGTGCTAGGAACATCCCCTTCGGAAGCGTGAAGTGGTGACCCTTGGGGAGATTTTGATTTGTCTAGCGAGGTAGTTTCCTCGGGGGCAATATACCCTTCACGATGTCTTTTGGCCAGATTAGCCAGTTCATCGTCTTGAGTGGAAGAGGGAGAGGGTGAAGTCTGAAGAGAAGCTGCAGGAATTCCCGAACCTTCTCCTATTTCTGGGACTGTTTCCACTGGAGGAATGTACGCGTATGGAACCGTCCCATGTCCAATGCTGCGAAAAACAGATAGCAGCCCATGAAAGTGAAGGTATTCATCTTTAAGGACCTCGTCAATGGTGAGGAATTTTTGGTCGCCGTTGAGGAGACGGTGCATTCGATCAAAGAACGCTTGGTCTGATACCTGTTTGGGATTGTCGACTGCAAATAAAAAGGAAAACAGGTCAGGGTAATGATTCAAGTGTATAGAGCCCGGGTTCAGAAGATCGGTGCTTTACTTGATTTTGTCCATCTTCTGGCGCATCCAGACTGTTGCTTTATATAGAACCACTCTAGTCTGGAATCTCCAGCTTTGCTGCTAAACGGCGTAGAGATTATCTTCCTTTTTGGGACCGACTCAAAGTAACAGAAAGAAGGGGTCTCTCTAGTCCGATGTTTGAAATTATAAAAGAAGTGAACGTCATCAAATGTGAGCTCTAGGCCAAAGATTTCGCGATATGCTATGTACAGAGTGTGCAAATAGGCATATGAATTAGGATGTAGCTGCATGGGGGCAATCCGCATTTGTCTTAAGAAGTCAACTATGAAAGGCGAGAATGGAGGAATGGCACCAACCATGCACATCAGACGAGTGACCGTCATATATCCTTCTGGAGGGTTATGGGGACGGTCAGAGCGTGAAGGCACTAAAGTGTCTCTCTTCATTATTCCATATTTCAAGCAAATTCTCACGAGTCGGTCATTGTCAATTGTTGATTCTACAGAATCCAGAGGTGATTCCAATATAATGGCTGAGTCAAATTCATCAGGTGCTCGATTGTCACCAATCCCTCCTTCCTCCTCAAAGCCTAGGGAAACTTCATTCTCTGAAGATATTTCATCGCTTTCCCGATGACCAACTCCGTAATCCGGACCCTCGCTATCCCATTCTGGGTCAGATGAAGAAGATATATCCTCGAGAGTGGTTTTGTTGGAAGTTTCTGGAGCTTCTTTCCTCTCAGCCAAACGAGAAGAGCGTCTGGGCCTCATTGTCATGAAACTATTGAAGAAGCAATAGCACGGATTAGGGTGAATTATCCCGTGTCCCCTTTTTGTGTATGTGTGTGAACTAAAGTGTGTGCAACAAATGTGGGAAATACAAAATAGAAGTACAGCAGTGTAAGACGAAGCTTTAAAGAGAAAGTAATGGTCAGAGTTGTCCTTGATTCTCGTTTATGTTCGCAAGGCACTATCCTAACTGTCCGCGAGGTATATTCGTCTAGAATAAGTGTTAGTTGAATTAGTTGGGTGGTCTTTATGTGTCAAGTTCGATATGTTCGGGTCGGTTCGGGTATGCATATGATGACTAGCTCGAAACAAGCACAGATAACAGTCGGTTCGGGTGCCTCACTAAAGCATGGTCAGTTCAAGACAAGGGAGGCAACGGGTTCGGAAGCAGGACTGATCTGTTCGGATCGGGTAGCCCGATCCGAACCGAACCAGCACCACCTAACCGATCTGTTTGCTTCAACCTCTTATCCCATTCACTTTTCCGACCCGAACCGACTTTTTCTTTCCTTTCCATCTTTCCAAAGAACGAAGCCCGAGCCGATCCCCTTTCCCTCCTTTTCCTTTTTGCTCCTTCGTCTTCTACCCGAACCGACTCCAGCTTGTCATCCCACTCTTCGTCTCTTTCCTCTTTTCCCATCTACTCACAGGTGAGTCCGCTTTATCACCGAAGCCACCGTTAAGAACAAATATTCGCCCTCTCCAGCATCGCAACGCCTCGAAGCAATGGCGCATCCACCAGCAGCGGCGGGGGGTTCGAGTGATGCTTACGGCCAAACCATCCTAACCCAACGCTAATTGAAATCGAGAACGGTTACAACAAAATCATTCGAGATTAGAAAAGCTACCTATATGTTTGATTCGGGAAATCTACAGGAAATAGTTTTAGAATTTTCGAGTTTCTGACGTTTTCAATATTAAGGTTGGGAGCGGCAGCAAAAATGAAGAAGGATGGAATGAAGGCAGTAACGAGTTTATAAAGGGAATGGTGTTGACTCCTCGTCTTCCTATTTTGTCTCACCCGCTCGGACCGGAATGAAGGCCCAGAAGCACAATTCCCTCTGAAGGCCCAACCTCCAAGAACCTAACTCACGAAAACACTTCGGATCGGAATCCGAACCGAGCGGAAATCTCACACGATTGATTTAACGTCCGACTCGAATTGAAGAGAAGGGAAGTAAAGGAGGATCATACCTGCAAGAAGCATTACACGGCGAGAAGAGTTCCCAAATTTGCTCAGAAATGAAGAAAAGGCACTCGGATCGGACGCCGAACCGAATGGAAATCAATGCATTACTCTTGGCAATTCTGGTTAAACGACATCAAAGCACGCTTTGTACAACGAAAGCATCCTTTGAGGGGGCAAAATGTTAGCCTACTTTGCGAACTAGGCAACACAAAGTCAAGAAACCAACCATTGAAGAATATTTCAAGACATAAGACTCCGGTTCGGATCGGAAGGAAACATCACAATTCAGATTGATAGCAGCATATCGGTTCGGATCGGGCAGGATTCTCTGTTCGGATCGGATGTCTCTTACTGGATAGATTGGCAAAGCATACCTGATCGGATCGGAAGGCCAATAAATCTCAAGTGGATCGGAAAGCCATCTGCTTGCCACGACGCTGGAGCGGAGCGGAGTATGATTGGAGAAGAAGGGGCGTCCAAGCTATTCCGGTTCGGATCGGGTATTCCGATCCGAGCCCCCAACCTGCACGTCTCCGACCCGCACCCTTGATCCAGGAAAATCTCCTGTAAAATCGCCTGGAGAACCGGTCCGGATATGACTAATTCCTACCCCTAACGTCCGTCTCTTTGATGTGTTGTCAGCTTGATGGTCCATCCGAACCCGAAGAAAGAGCGATGGAGGACACGTGTTCCGACCCGGATTGAGTCTCAGCAAATTCACACCTATAAATACCCCATCTAGAGACAAAGAGAAGGATCTTTTTTGAGCACTTTTGAGAATCCAAGTTCCTCCATCATCCGAACTCCATTACTCCCGGAGAATCCAAATCATCTTTCATTTCTTGTTTTAATCATTTGAGTGAATAAAAGTGAGTTGTGAGTGAATCTTACATTGCATTTGTAACTGAATTACTGAATATAGTGAAAACTAAGTGGACGTAGGCATTTCTTCGCCGAACCACTATAAATCTTGTGTGTTCTTTTTTATTTCTGTTTTACTTTATCTTGTTTCTAATCGATTTGGGTGTTAGAACCACATTTGGGTCTAACAACAATCAAGCTAGAAATGGTGAGGTTAAGTAATTAAGGGAACACTTAATCATCTTAACATGTTAACATGACAAGATTGGTGGGGTTAAGTAATTGAGGAAACACTTAACCAACTTGACATGTTAACTAGACAAGATTGATAGGGGTTATGTCAAACCAAGAATACTTAACCAGTTTAGCATGTTGACTAGAAAAACCCTAGTAACGGGGACCCGTTTCAGCAATAACCCACATGGATGTATCAAGGTACCCTGAACTAGGCAGAGTGGGGCACGATTACTAGGCTGAATATAAGCGGTCAAAAGGGCGGCTGTTAAGTGCGTCAGTGTAGGTTTCGACGGAGTACGGGCGTGCACGAGCTCCAAAGTGGAAAAAGTAGGAACTGGGCACTGAGCGTACACTTGTGCATCTTTGAATCGTGTCAGGGTTGCCATTATAGGACTTGATACACCCTATACTAGAACCAGCACAAGTACTTAAAAATCACATGCAGCCGCATGACACCGGGAATACATGAATGTGAGTAGGAGCCGATCAACACATGAATGGGGTCACTTTATCGTGAACATACATTGCAAGTTAAACAGCTCTTAGTGGATGCAGAGAAGTAAAAGTGGGTGCGATAGCCAAATCTAGTTAAATCTTACTTTACCTCGTTTTAGGACTACCCCATCTTTGTGGTATCATTTCAAGTTCAGTTTATTCATGTCATAGTCTTTTACTTATTTACATGCTATTAAATAACTGGGCTTACCAGACTTATGTCTGACCCATTTTCCTTTTACTTCTTTTCTTCCGTCCCCCCCCCTCAGGTCTGCAGGGAGGAAACACTTCTGCTTAGTCCAGGTTAGCCAAAGCCTGAAGATCGTAGATGTAAGGCTTGGACTTTCCTTTTTGAGCTATGGCTATGGTCAAGCACTTATTGTGGATTTATGTTATTTTATTTTCAGTTGCTTCTTTATGTTTTCAAGAAAGATGAAAAGTGGTAATAATTTGGAAGGTTGAAACAGTTGTTGAATTGTTGTGTTGAACAAGTATTTATGAAATAATATTGATCTTTTTCCACTGCAAAAATTTTCTGTCTTGTAATTTATTAGTATCTTGTACCTTAAAATGCTCCACCGAAATTAAGGCATTAGTGACCTTAACGGAGGTGGGGTGTTACGCTTGGTATCAAAGCTAAAGGTTACTAGATTGGATAAGATTTTTGGAACTATTTTTCAAAAAGAAGTCATAAAGAAGCATTTTCAAGAAAAAGTGCTAATTTAAAAAGGCATAATCCCCAAAGCCATATGCACTATCTTCCTATCCTTCGTTTTGAATCTTTCCTTTTTGTTTCAGCATGTCTGAGGATCTTAACCTTCCAGAGGGTGTACCAATACCTGGCTGGTTCAGGAGATACCTAGAAGCTAGGGCCAATGACGCGGGCCCAGTAGACATTCCTCCTCCCCCAGCTGCTGCTCCTCCTCCTCCTCCTCCGAGAGGAAACGCTTTCTCAAAGATCTGTAGAGACTTTAGATCCATGGGTGGAAAAGACTTTAAGGGGAGCGAATCATTCGTGGAAGCCAGAAACTGGCTCAAGGAGACTGAGGACTTATTCGTTATCTTTGAAGTAGATGAGAGGCCGAAACTATAGTTGGTGGTGTGGTTACTCAAAGATGAGGCCTCCTTCTGGTGGGAAGTCACTAATGCTGAAAGACCGATAGAGACTTAAACGAAGTTCCTCTCACAAGCTGAGCAGAGTCTGCAAATGGAGAAGTTCCTATAACTTAGACAGGGCAGCTTGTCGGTCAAAGAATACGTCAATAAATTCAACCAGCTTGCTCGATTTGGACTGGAGTTAGTAAACACTCCACATACAAAGGCTCTCCACTTTGACAAAGGACTGAATGAGCTACTGCAAGGTTTGGCAATGTCCCATATACCTATGGGAGCGACTTACGAGAGACTGGTGGACATGACTCTATTGCAAGAGGAGAACAAAGATGGCAAGAAGGAGGTGAAGAAGGAAGAGCCTCAAAAAAAGAAAGGAGATGGATCTCATAACAAGAAAACGAACCCCAAGAAAGGCGGGAAGGATAATAAATCCCGTAAGAAGATGAAGTGCAATTTCTATGGGATACCTGGACACTTGGCTAAGGACTGTAGAAAGAAAAAGAGGAAATTGGGCGCTTGTTTCTAGTGTGGGGATACTAGACACTTATCTAAGGACTGCCCAAAAAGGCAAGGGCAGGGACAGAGGACTGGATCATCTTCTGGAGGGCAGGTTAATGCTCTCGTTGCACCTCTATAGGAACGAGGTAAATATATTTCTGTTGAGAGTTTAGTTTATCTGTTTGATAATCCTGTTAATACTCTCTTTGATTCTGGCGCTTCACACTCTTTTATATCTACTGCTTTGGTTGAATCTCTGCACCTAGACACCCATATAGTAGAGGATCCCTTGGTTGTTTCAAATCCAATTGGAGGCTTAGTTTATTTGTCAATGAATTGTTTGGATTTGGAAATCTCTATTTTAAGCATTAGGTTTAAATGTAGTGCTTATGTTTTGGGCTTCACAGGCTATAGGCTGATTCTAGGCATGGACTGGCTATCCAGTAATGGTGCCGTCCTCGATTGTGAAAAGAGAGTGGTTAGACTCATGACTTGCCTCCGTAACACTCTCAAAATATCTTGTAATCCCATGAATTCTGTTATGCTAAGTTATCTAGAATCTCTTGATGCATCGGTTGAGAATTTGCAGTATGTTAGAGTGGTCCGTGAATACTCGGATGTGTTTGAAGAGGTAAAGGGTTTACCTTCGAAGCGGGAGATAGACTTCCGCATGTACCTCGTTGACAATGCAAAACCCGTTGCTTTACCCGTTAGACACATGGCTCCAAGGGAGATAAAAGAACTCAACAAGCAAGTTAAAGAGCTGCCTTAAATGGGGTTCATAAGATGGAGTATTTCTGAATGGGGTGCTCCAGTAGTGTTCGCGACCAAAGCCGATGGTTCACTCCGCCTATGCGTGGATTATAAGGAGCTGAACAAGCTGACCAAGAATAATATGCACTCACTCCGAAGAATTGACGATCTGTTTGATCATCTCGTAGGTGCTTCTATTTTCTCCCAACTAGATCTGACTACCAGGTTTCATCAGCTAAGAGTGGCTAAGGATAGCATTGACAAGACCGCATTTAGGACCTCGGATGGTTTCTTCGAGTGGCTTGTCATGCCTTTCGGCTTGACTAATGCACCTTCCTATTTCGTGGACTTGATGAGCAGGGTGTTCAGGGAATTCCTCAATAAGTTTATGGTGGTCTTCGTGGACGATATTTTGATCTCCTCGAAGAGCGAGGAAGAGCATACTCGGCACTTAAGGGAAGTCATGAATACTCTCCGTGCACATCAGTTGAAATCCAAATTCTCCAAATGCCATTTCTAAAGGGAAGAAGTTAGATTCCTTGGATATGTGGTGTCCAAAGAGGGGTTAGTCGTGGACCCTGCAAAAGTGGTTGTTGTGCAAGATTGGAAGATTCCACAAAACGCAACTGAAGTCCGAAGCTTTCTCGAGCTAGCAGGCTTTTACCGGAAGTTTATCAAAGATTTTGCGAAAATCTCAGCTCCACTTACAAGGTTGATGAAGAAGAACCTAGTTTTCGCTGGGGATTTGGAATGCGATATTGCTTTCCAACGCTTGAAAAGGGCTCTAACAACAGCCCCAGTTCTGACATTGCCTGATGGAAGCAAGATGTTTACCGTGTACATGGATGCATGCGGTACAGGATTAGGCGTTGTCTTGATGCAAGAAGGGAAGGTAGTAGCTTATGGTGGAAGGCAGTTGAAAGTACATGAGAAAAACTACCCAACCCACGACCTAGAATTGGCGGCCATCGTTTTCGCTCTTAAGTCTTGGCGCTATTATCTCCTAGGTGAGAAGTTTCAATTGTTTACTGACCATAAATCATTGAAGTATCTTTTCTTGTAGAAATATCTCAACTTGAGGCAGCAAAATGGATGGAGTTTCTTGCCTCGTATGATTTTGAGATTTCCTATACTCCTGGCAAGGGCAATGTGGTACTGACACTCTGAGTAGAAAGAAGCTGACCTTAAGCCCTCTCTTTGTAGAAAGGCAAAGCTTGGAGTGCATAACCAACTTTGACTTTAGACCCTCCTCTAAATTTGTACCTGGCTTGTTAGCAACAATGGAAGTGCGTCCTACACTTTTTGAATCAATAGGAACCACACAACGTGAAGACCCTCAGCTAGTAGATGTGATAGATAAGCTGATTAGGGGTAAGACTTCGAGTCACCTCAATAGATACTCCATCGATGATAAGGGATGGTTGAGACGGGATGGAAGGCTATGCGTCCCACAAGTAAGAGATTTAGTGAAAACGGTTCTAGAAGAAGCACACAATTCAAAGCTGACCATACACCCAGGCAGAGACAAAATGTATAAAGACATCAAAAGAGTTTTCTTTTGGAATGGCATGAAGAGGGACGTAGCTGAATTCGTTTCTAAGTGCATGATATGCCAACAGGTCAAGGCGGAGCAGAAGAAGCCTGGTGGTTTGCTTCATCCTCTAGAGGTCCCACAGTGGAAAGGGATAGCATTTCGATGGACTTTATTGATGGGTTGCCTAGGTCAAGAAGGGGAAATACCAGTATTTGGGTAATAGTGGACCGGCTCACAAAAAGTGCTCACTTTATATCTATCAAATGTAGAAGGACTGCCTCATCTCTAGCATCTCTATATCTTAAAGAGATAGTTCGACTGCATGGAATACCTTCCAGCATAGTAAGCGATCGAGGCCCTATCTTTACAAGCGAGTTCTGGAAGAATTTGCAAGAGGTTGTAGGCACACAACTATGTGTAAGCACGGCCTACCATCCCCAAACCGATGGACAGACGGAGAGGGTGAACAGAGTCTTAGAAGACCTCTTAAGATTATGTGTTCTTGACTTTGGAGGGACATGGGAAGATCATCTTCCTCTGGTGGAGTTCGCCTACAACAATAGCTACCAAGCTACAATAGACATGGCACCCCTCGAAGCCTTATACGGGAGACCGTGTCGATCACCAACCTGTTTGTAGGAATCCACAGATAAGCTTATACTTGGGCCAGACATGATTAGGAAAACCTCAGAAAAGGTGGGCCTAATAAAAAGACGAATGAAGACTTCTCAAGATAGATAGAAGTCCTATGCAGATAAAAGAAGGACCGACCTTGAGTTTGAGGTTGGAGGCAGAGTATTCCTTAAAGTATCTCCTTTGAGGAATGTTGTTCACTTTGGATCCAAAGCGAAATTGGCACCTAGATTCATAGGAACATTTCCTATCATTGAAAGAATTAGGATGATGGCCTACAGATTAGAGCTACCTGAAAAGTTGGTTGGAGTTCACAATGTCTTTCATGTTTCTCATCTACTGCTTATATGAGTCTGTAGAAATGGTGGAACCAAAGATACTAGAAGAGGTAGAAGTGGAACGAGAAGCAATAGTGAGAAGAATCCCAACTCGTATCTTGGGAACGGAAGTCAAAAAGCTACGCAACCATGAAGTCAAGCTTGTTAAAGTACAATGGAGTGACAATGAAGAAGATACGATTTGGGAGACCGAAAGAAAGATACGCGTAGCCTACCCTTATCTTTTTGAGGGTACATCTTTGATCTCTCCTTTATCATAAGTTTATTCATGCTTAGTTATCTTCTCGGTCCTATTTCTTGATCCTTAGTAGAAATCAATGGATGTAACATGTATTTGAAACATGTTATGGTTGATGGTTGCAAAGTGGTTGCAGGTGGTTGCTAGTGATTGCTAGCGGATGCACATGCACATATACATTAGGTTCTAGATCGTCTCAATCACTTTCATATGCATTTGCATATGAACGCATGAAATTATGTGGATTGAAACTTGATGTGTTATCATATGGACGTTGTATTTGTATGAATGATTGTGCACTCATGTAGAATTATGAATAGGAAAAATTGCATACATAATGGACTCATGGCACTCTCATGATTCGCATTAAGGAGGTCAGTAGACCGCCTAATTTCGAGGACACTCTGCATATACACACACACTCTGCATATGTTCATATGGCATTAGAAGTCATTTAAGGACAATGGATGCTTGTAGATGATGGATGAGTAGATGGATGATTGGATGTTAAGATGCATTCTTCTTAACTTGAAGATTTCGAGGACGAAATCCTTTAAGGAGGTGATAATGTAACACACCGAATTTTCTGAGAATATTAAAATAAAAAAATTCAAGAACACTTAACTTTTAGAAGAAGAATTAAGTGAAATGGGTTGCGTTATTACGTTCGTCTCAAAATTTTGGTCAAGATAGACATTTGGTTTACATAAAACGGATACCTTATGAAGAAGTTACTAAGCCTTGAAGTTTGTATGCATATGAGAAAAATATATATATAGATATATATAAAAATTAAATAAATAAATATGCAAAAAAGTTCAAAACAGCGAATCGAGAGGGGGAGTAACCGAACCAGCCGATTTTTGAGGTTGACCCAAGCCTCGCTGGGTGGACTAAGGGTTGATTCAGGGTGTTTGGTTGTCAACCCATGAGCCGATTCGCTCTAAGGCAGATGTGGCATTTGATTGGTTATAATGGACTCCTTGTTGAGTCATTAGGGCTGATGTGACTATTCTATCTTGTCTGAATGACTTTGATTTGCTCTAGGTTAATCTGACGGTTCCTATTAAATCAAACTTCTATATAAGCAACCTAATGCCTCAACCCAAAATCATATTAAAAATCAAAACAAGAGCCGTCATGTTGCCGTTGGACAACCTCGAGTAGCCGCCGTTCAACTTGAAGCAAATTAAAAGAGACAAACCAAATCAAATCAAAATTAAACTAAAACAACGATTGTCTACATCAAAGGCGAGCATTTCAACTTCAGAATACAGATTCCAGAAATCAAGATTGTCTTTTGTAAGTGTAGTTATCTTTTAGATGTAAATAAATTTAAGACGTGATTTGATATAAAGTGAAAAATAGAATTATACCATGTTGTATAATATTGACGATGCTAATTCATAATTGTTTCTTATGATGATTTTATCATGAATTGTCTTGGAATGTTTGTGGCTTATTGGACTTGGTGTTGGATCTATTAAAGATTGAGAATGAAACTATCAATATCATATGCAAGTTATATGTTTCATTTTAAGATCTACGTATATATGTTTATATGATTAATGCAAGTTGTATGTATTATGTTAGATCCAAGTCAAAATCTACATATATATATATATATATATATATATTCATATGCTTTATGTTAGATCCATATGCCTATATATATGTTCATATGTTCATATGCAAGTTACAAGTTTTATGTTGGATCCATGTCAAGATCTATCTAGGTTCATATGATTAATGCAAGTTATATGTTTTATGATAGATCCAAATGATCACAATCTAATTATACATATGTTCATATGCAAGTTACATGTTAGATCCAAAACTAGATCTATATTTATATGCATGTTTGTAAAGTGGACTTATGCAAGTTCACCTTGTTAGATCTAGTTCACACCTATATGTTAATGTTAAAATTATACATGCCTTGGGATTGGACATGTCATGATTATGTCATATGCTAGTTTATAATTGAGGTTATGTTCACACATGCCTAGATCTACATATCAACATGTTTTAGGCTTATGATTATCTAAGTCTAAATTATATGCAAGTTCATGTGACATGTTAAATTATATGAATAAAGTTTTATGCAAAATTTACATGTTTGGTTGAATCTATATTATGCATGTTCCCTTCTTTACCTCTTGTTTATAAATTGGGCTAATATGCGGGCCCAATGACTTTATGTGATTAATTCGAATGAACAAACGGGGGTAACATTGGGATAGTTATTAAATCAAAACATGTTAATAATGTAGGTGGGCCTAAAACCGTGTAAATGGTTAAGGCCATGAATGGTATAATTTATACCATTAGTCTTGAACATAATTAAAATATGTGACATGAAACACTTGTAGAAAATTCACATATATAAAATGTAAAAGATGGATATGCCTAACCCGAGGTTAGACTGAGTTGTGGTGTAAACCTGCCCAGAACCGACCGACACTTCCAATAACCACAACAATACCTGTCTAATGTGAGAGGTTAGTGCATCAAGCCCAGAAAAACCAGAGGTTAGACTAAGTTGTGGTGTAAAACTGCCCGGAACCGACTGACACATCCAGTAACCACAACAATACCTGTCTAATGTGAGTGGTTGGTGCTTTAATTAATTAATTGATTAAAGCTCACGAACAATCAAGCTAGAAATGGTGAGGTTAAGTAATTAAGGGAACACTTAACCAACTTAACATGTTAACAAGACAAGATTGGTGGGGTTAAGTAATTGAGGAAACACTTAACCAACTTAACATGTTAACTAGACAAGATTGATAGCGGTTAAGTCAAACCAAGGACACTTAACCAATTTGGCATGTTGACTAGAAAAACCCTAGTACCGGGGTCCCGTTTCAGCATTAACCCTCAGGATGTATCAAGGTACCCTGAACTAGGCAGGGTGGGGCACGATTACTGGGCCGAATATAAGTGGTCAAAAGGGTTGCGGTTAGGTGCGTCAGTGTAGGTTCCGACGGAGTACCGGTGTAATGACCCGAAAATCCGGCAGAATTTGAGCTGACTAAATAACACACGTCCAACCAAAATTGTATTGGAAATCAAGAAATTAATAGAAAGAAAACAGAGGGTGAGGATAGATAAGATAGAAACTTAGAATAGAAGAAGGAGAAGAACACAACATCAGAGTAACACGAATCTCATAGCGGAACGAACAACATATAATAGATAATATATCCTTGAAATAAAATCATTATATGTATGCAATAACATTATCAGAGTACAACACTTACAACACAGCGGAAATAACTATAGCTATATAATCCTAAAGCCTCCTGCTCCAAGCTCTTCCAGTATGTCTGTAAATCCCAACTACTTGACTGCCCGTACAAATTTAGGCACCCAAGAGTTTAGGGAAACAAACAAATTAACTCTAGGTCAGTCATGGGATTGGTATGAGTAAAAACAGTTTAAAACAGTTTAAGCAGGTAAATGATATCTCATAAGACCACGCCATATAATGGAACGGGTTTTTCCCTTATGAGAATCAAATTATCTTTATATCAAAAACCTTTTGATATTATAATAATGACTATCAACACAATATAATAATCATCTAGCAGAAAAGCTTTCATCTCACGTTCTACATATATAGTATACAATCAAAACCGCAAGCACGTATTGGGTAATGGATTTCCAACTATGACAAGTGTAACGACCCGCATTCTACGCATCATAGGATCGTAGAATATTTATTTCTTCGTATGGTCACGTAACTTTGGGAGACGACTATTGTGGTCATTTCCCATGTTCATGATTTTTCCCGATTTTTAAATGACCATTTTACCCCTAGTTATCACTGTTTTGGCCATAACTTTTGACTGGAAATGAATTTTGACCTGAAACCACTTCCATTGGCTTCGAATGATGGTTTCTCTTTCCGTAGAGTGGTCACATTAGCCAAACGGACTCACCGTTTGGGAGATATGGCTGAAACAAGTTTCAGATGGTGAAAGACAGCTTAATTGGGCTTAACCGGGTGATTAGCAGTTAGGCCCAAGGGGAATTTCGGGTTTAGAGGTATAGGAGGACTGATTAGGATTAGGTTATCACTTTCATTTCAGTTTTGAGCCGCCACAAACCTCCTTGAGACCTTAGTAATGGCTTCCTACATCTAAAACACCCCAAATCACTCTCTAATTGAAGATTAGGCTTAGCAACACCAAATTAAGGAGAAAAAGCACCAAAGCAAGGTTAGAGCTGCTGTTAGACATCAGTATTCGCCCCAAATCAGAGGAATTTCAGTTCTGAGAATTTCATTTGTGGCCAAGGTGAGTGATAGCATCATTTTGACACTAATTACGGTTAATTAAGGGTAATTAGTGAAGATTAGCGAATTTATACGTGAATAAATTCTGGAAAAATTCTTAAAATTCTAAAATAATGTTTTAAGGCTCTGTTAGAAATTTGAGATAATTTCGATGTGTTTTGTTAATTGTATGCCTAAACATGATTAAGAGTGCTTAAGGGAAAATATGAAGTTTTAGCTACTTTTGATCCATTTTGATTCATTTGAATTGTTGGTTGCTGTTTGTGGTTGCTATGACATGTTGCTATGACTCTATGGTATGTTTCATGATTGATTAGAATAGTTAAATTGGTCGAAAACGTCGTCGAATGGCGTAGAAAGCTTGCTGGAAAGTTGCAGAAGTGTGCAGGTTCCGAACCGGTTCGGATCGGAGAAAGGGGGTCGGATCGGATTGTGAACTGACCAAGGGGATTCGAACTGGATTGGAACTTGTCGCTGGAGAAGGCTTGGCAAAAAGGAAGGCTGTTTACTTAGAGTTGGAGTGGACAAGGGGATCGGATCGGAGTAAGCTAGGGAGCGGAGCGGATCGGACTGAAGCAAAGCGAAGTGATCGGATCGGATCGGAGTAGATGGGAACGAGGGAGCTGATCGGAGAAGGAGCATGAGCTGGAAGGAGGATAGCAACCCGACCCGACCCGGAGGAGGACACCGACCCGACCCGGAGTGATGTACCCGAACCGAACCGACGAGGCAATGACCACCGAACCGACGAGGCAATGACTGCCGAACCGAACCGAGTTCTAGGACTGTTACTACGCGACAACTCTTCTGAAGACCCACTCCAATTCGACCAAACCCGAGATGCAAAGGAAGTCCAAATGAGAAGTTAGAGCTTAAGATTCAGATGGGAATCAACGAGTTCACTTCATGATTGGGCTTTGCTACGGGACGCGTGCCAAGGAGTTATCGACGTCTATAGCTTTGGACCACTATGGTAGGAGGCACGAAGGCGGATTAAGGGCCATTATGGCATTGGTAGAACCAAGGGCTATGACCAATGAAGTGGGTCATTGAAATGTTTGGTCATGACTCCAAGTGTTTGGCTTGGTCACAGCAGGGTTTCTACAAGTCGGGATTCGTCGTTGCCTCAGTTTGTCTAGTGTTCCAAAGTGGTAGATGTCGTACGCTTTACGCACCGAGTGAGAGATGTGAGGATGGTTGCTATGGATGATTTGTTGCTATCATTTTGACATGCACACCCCACCCCCGTATTCTTACACTATTTATTATGGCACCTTGGAGTATTGTACGGTATGTGGTACTAACTCTTTGGTTGCAGGTCCAGGTTCAGGTATGGTTTAGTATACCTGTTATTATTCTGTTTAGATGCTTATCGCTCATACCAGGCTTTATGTCTGACCCAGAGTTTTATGTCTCCTCTTATTACTCTGGGTGCTCACACGAGCAGACTAGAGACAGGTTAGGTGGATGCACGGGTAGCTGTACTGGAGACGAGCAGGAGGCTTCCACGTATGATATTTATATATTACCTCCCTGTGTTATCGATGGTCACTGCTTGGGCATTAGTAGTGTACCTTTTCCTTTCTTTTGTTTAGAGACAGTATTTTTGAAGTTGTAATAAGGATGTTGGATCATAAGCTATATTTTGGATTTCCGCTGCCATGTTAGACATGATTTAGTTTTTCAGCTTATGCACTGTCTCGCCTGTTTTATGTCAAAGTTATGTGATTATTATATTTTATTCCATGCGCTGTGAGACATTCTGCAGGTTTCTTTGATTAGCTCATTCCCTTCTTTCCTTTCTTATGACGACCGTCTTGTGCTAGTCGGGCATGTGTACAGCGCACTTTTGGAGGAAACGCAGGCTGGTGCGAGGCGGGCCGTCACAACAAGGTATGGAACCACCTTTCGCTAGTGTACCTCTAGAGAGGAATACACTTGATTCAACAAGAACATCTTGCAACCCGGCCACACATGACCGACCAATCATTTCGCTTGAGTGTATCGAATGTATATCACCAACGGTTGGGATCAGCAACCATTTCCTGAATGGGACAACATCAACAATAGATTTTTTTGAAGTAAATGAAACTCTAGATCAGGTGATTATACACCCTACTTCGGAGCGACCGACTTGGCCATGCTGCCTGCCCGATTTCTGTCATTTACCGGTTGATGAGGCTTGAGGTTATGCTTCATCATCACATCAGATTCATTTAGAATGCCACATTGTCAAATCCATCGAAAATCACTAATTGACGTCTACAATAGTACATTATGTGTTAGCTAAAAGAAGTTTCCTTCTCTGCTTCCACTCTTGGTACGGTTGGAGAAATCAATATACGTGATCGTCAGGAAATACTCTGTCAGACATCCGTCTATACAAGTCATCTAGAAACAGGATGAACCGAAGGTACTCTTCAGTATATCCATCTTAGGCACTATTATCTAAGACTTATACAATAGCCCATGCACTTTACTCCATCTTCAATTATCCTTGGCATATATGATTCGCAACGCTTATAGCAATACAGATTGGTTCTTTGGATAATAATCCAACCGGTCTCTCCATATTAACAACGTTAAAATGGTCAAAACTTCAATAGTCTGTGATTTAACCATCGAAGAAAAACAGGTGTGCAAACAACGATATTATTTCCAGAAGGAAATTATATCGATCAATCATCATTCAACATTTATCTCTTTATTTCATTAATTTACTTATCTCATGTTTCCATATATTCTAAATTCTTATTTTCTATTATTAGAAAACATTTCTGATTCTCGTTTGGAAAACATTTCCAAAACTTCTTAATTGGGATTTAAAACAGATGTTTAAAACTATATTGTGATGACGACTCAAACCACTATATTAAATTACTAAATCCACTTAACCACTTCACACTCGAACCGTAACCATTTCTTAATTAAAAACGCAGTCAATCAAGTTGGGATATAGCTACCTCTCAGACCTTAACTGAACCACCTTTCAAATCTCGAAATAGAAAAGATTCACCTTTTTAACTCTTTAACACTTCCTTACGAACACTCAGATTCTATTTACGACCCCCTTCTTTTACAAGTTTACGTGATTATAACAATGGTGTTATAATTTCCTACATCTGAAATATATTGTCTTTAATATGACTTTTATTTCCTATCTCAAATAATATAACGATCAACTAATTTGTTAACTCCTATTTGGTTAACTCTAAGCTATAAATCTTATTCAATGAACTTTTATTCTATTTAACTCTTACTGGATTAACTCTTATTCGAATAACTTATTCGAATAACTTGTATTTGATTAACTTACTTCGAATATCTACTATTCGATTATCTCGCTTCGAATATCTATTATATTCGTTTATCTCAGTTCGAATATCTACTATATTCTTTTAACTCCTTTCTTCGAATAAACTAATATTCGATAACTTCTTTCTTCGAATAAACTAATATTCGATAACTAATACTCAACTAACTCTAACTCGATTAACTCTACTGATTAAATCTAACTGATTACTTCTAACTGGATAACCCTAACGGTTTAACTCTAATGGTTTAACCTAACTGGTTAACTCTAACGGTTTAACCTAACTGGTTAACTCAAATGGTTTAACCTAACTGGTCAACTCTAACTGATTAACTCAACTGATTAAATCTAACTGGTAAATTCTAACTGGTTAAATCTAACTGGTTAACTTTTATTCGAATAACTAATATTCGATTAACTCTATTCAACTAACTCGACTCGACTAACCCCTATCGAATAACATATTCGATTTACTAACTTTTGAATACCATATTCGATTTACTAACTTTCGAATACCATACTCAATTAACTCCCTTTGAATACCATATTTGATTAACTCCCTTTATTTGCTTTAAAAAGATTTCCTTTTAACAATGTTTACTCATTTAAAAAGATTTACTTTTGGTAACGGTTCTTCACTTTAAAAATGTCCTTCTAATAATGTTTTACCCACTTATACAGTTTTTCTTTTAATAACGTTTTCCTTTTTATAACATCCTAACCCGTTATAAACAATTTCCCTTTTTAACTCTATTTATTTTCTAAATATTCCCTTTTCAATTTTTATTCTTAAAAATATTCGAACTCCCTAAATTCTCGGAAAAATTCGCCATAACCTCCTTTGTACCGGGAGCATCGGGAAAATCCCCAAACCGCCACACAGGCCTTTCTATTCAAAAAGAAAATGGTTTGCAATTATTTCCTTTCTAAATATCTCTTATTTATAAATATTCCAATTTATAAATATCTCTTATTTATAAATATCACTTTGAAAATATTCCCTTACCAACATTCCGGTATTTCTATAGTATTCAACATATCAAATCACGATGATCAATATCGTCCAAACATAGATAATCGACAATAGATTATATATCACATCATATATTTCAATATATAAAACAAAACAGTATTTTAAATATTTGAGGAATCCTCTTGGATCCCTCCAACCTGTTTCCCTGCATCCACAGATGTTACACAAATATGAATTATTCTGAAAAACAGAATCAATAAATATGTTTAATGGTATATATATATATATAAACTTTCAACTAACTGACTAGCAGTTCAATCAAACAGCCAACACATAGTCAATCAGACAATTTTTAACAGTTCTAAAAATACAATATGAAAATACGAACTGTTCAGAGTTAGTGAGAATTACTCACATTGGACGATCATCGTTAATAACGATAACCATCGCTTGATTCAGACGAACAATTTATTTTGCTATAAATTGTAACAAGCTCCGATGGACTTCCAGTCAGTGCCGTCGTGTAGTGTCCGTCCATACGATCCCAACGGATCTTGTTCCGTTGAATTCTCATAATGTTAGAGCAAGGTACGATAATTTAAAGTTAGTACATTATTTTATTTTAATTAAACTAAATTAAAATGCCAAGTTGAGCTTTACCCCTTTGTTCAAACAGCCCATCAGCCCAACTCATCACCCTTAAACCCAGGCCCGTACCCGAACACTCTTCTTCCCCAATGTTGATACCTCCGCTCCAGTACTTTCAAAACCATCAGCAAATACAAAAATCACTCCGTCCCCCTTCATCCCCTCATCGACCTCAATGAAATTACCACCGTAATTCTCCTCGTCGCGAGTTCAGGGACCTTCCGCAACCTGTACAATTCACATCGATCTCTATTGCTCCCTGCACGATCTCATTTCTCCACCGAACTCCCAACGTTGAACAACGATAGCAGCTTCTCATGTTTCAACAGCCATCACCTAAGGTTTGTTCACCTCCTCCTTCCCAGTTTCTTCGATCTCGCTGTGGTTTTCAACAAAGTCCGTAACCCACTGCAATTCGAGCGACATCATTCTGCACTAAATCCCACCAAATCATGCGCACTCACACCAAATAGGCCCAAGAATACACTAGCACCCTCCAAACTCTATCCGACCTCCCTCGCACCACGTCGAAACCTAGGTGACTGTACCGATTTCTGATCCGCGATGGAGTTCATCGCACCCCACAAATTATATAACGTATAGAAGAGCAACGTCCAAGGATCAGTAGTAAACCTCTCTTGGGATTTATTGAGTTTGTTTTGATTTTTATTTGGTATTTTCTTTGCTTTTACTTTGAATTTTCAAGAGAGGATTGTTTTTTTGCGATATTTGGTTTTATATGGTTTTGCTTGAAAACGTGGAGTGTTATTTTCCATCCAGTATGTAGTGGCTGATATTGGTGACTGCGTGGATTTTGTTTCCACCAGAAATAGATTAGGATATTATTAATTTGTTTTATCTATTTATTTTATTGATTTTTATATCCGTCTTCGGTCCTTAAAAATTCCTGCGACCACATACGGTATCCAAAAATCACGAAAACTGACTGCTGCTAGAGTTTGACATTACGGTCCCAACGAAACTGGTTTCGTCGAATTTCGACTTCGTATGCTCACACAGCGTATTTTTAACTGTCAAAATACTAACTGTTTTTCACTCTAAAAATCATGAAACTGGAAATCTAACAACTAGTTGACATTGCGGATCCAACAAAATTAGTTTCATCGAATTCCAACTTCGTTTGCAAAACCGGCTATATTTAAAGCTCTGAATGACCCATTTTAAATATATAAATATATTTAAATATAATTAAATTTAATACAAATAAATTTATATTATTGTAAATATTCACAGAGGAATACCATAAAACTCTAGAATATTCCTATATGAATTTCTAACTCGATATTCACTTCTGGGTCAACCCGATATTCTATTTATATTGAAATTCCTTTTTAAAATATAAATAATTCCTTTATAAATTATAAAGGAATTCCACAGTGACTTTTCTAAAATTTGATTTGGACATAAATCAAAATCTACACAATGAAATCCTGATTTTTCTCTTCCACTAGAAAGATATACTTCACCAGCTCCTAACGTTTCTTGTTTCGCAGAAATCCGATTTAAAACGGACCCTGTATATTCAGTTGAAGTTCAAATCGCCAAATAGCGAACTGCTGCGCCATTTCGAGCTAGATTTTAATTATAATATAATTATACGTTCAAACTGTCGTTCAAATAATATATTCGTTATTCTAATTGAATTCTAAAGTGAATTAAATATCACAGATGATAAAATTCACACTATATCGCCATTTCAGCCAATTCTGATTATTTCAGAATTAAATATATTATTTAATTATTATTTTAATTAAATATTCCTAGCTATTTAATTAAACCACCATTTAATTCACTGTATCGCTATTTATATAATTAAATAAATTAATTATAATACCTCTGCAAATGCGGGTCATTACAATCTTCCCCACTTAAAATAATTTCATCCTCGAAATTGCTATGGTAGAGAACGACCCTATCGACTGATTAGAACATATTTGTTTACTTCTTAACTTCAGTTTCAACTGAACCAATTTAATTTCAATTAAATTATTAATTTATTCTTATCAACGAAAATTTTCAAAAATCCTGAAAATTTTCTAATGCCTTAATTTTTCGAAAAATTTCGCCAGCACCTCCTTTGTACTGGTCACTTGGTCAAACCACCACTTGCCTCTCTGGGCCATCTCCATCCCAAAAGAAAATCAAACAGCCAAGCGGCTTGCCAATTCGGCTCATTAATCTTATATCCAATAGAAATATAAACTTGTACCTTTTGTCGGCATATCATTATATCATTTCCACCTGTTATCAATTCAGCGGATACAAGGGTCATCCCAATCAAATTCCAATATGCTTTTATCCACAACACAAGTATTTGCTTATATCCGAGCCAAATATCATTTCAACTCGAGTTTCTTCTCGATTCCCAACTCTTAACTTGATTATCCCATTACACTTCAAATTTGAATCTCACAATCCCATTTGTCTTGGTATCATTCTAATTCAATCTCAGTTACCACTTTACTGGCTTTACTTTAATTCAAATTTGCTTTCACAAATTTCTATTAAATTTGTTTTTAATTCAAACAACCTTTCCTTGGGAGTTTTTTAATAGCTTACTCTTTTCAAAATTCAAATTTTCCTTTTTGAAATTCAATACAACTTGTCTTTCCCAAAACAAATTCAAAACAGTATCTCTGGTAGTAATTCGTCACTTACAACTCGAAAATGAATATTGATGATGCAGCTGTCATCATCAGAATCTATTTTCTAGCGATTAAAGTGAGTTCTATACTATAAAACCATTTCTAAACATTTCCACTTTGAAATCCATTTCAAAATTATAATTCACACTGCTTGAAAAACAATTTAAAATCTCCCAAGATCTTAAATTTTCCTTATTTTTAATCCAAATCCATTTACAAACACTTATCCAATTCTCCAGAATTTTAATTCAATTTTTGGTTTAAATTTCAGATTTAACTCATCTGATTTCACGTACGGCCACACGGTGACTCTAAAAATCACGAAACTGGAAGTCTAACAACTATTTGACATTGCGGATCCAACAAAATTAGTTTCGCCGAATTCCAACTTCATTTGCAAAACTGGCTATTTTTAAAGCTTTGAATGACCCATTTTAAATATATAAATATATTTAAATATATTTAAATTAAATATAAATAAATTTATATTATCTTATATATTCACAGTGGAATACCATACAGCTCTAGAATATTCCTATATGAATTTCTAACTCGATATTCACTTCTGGGTCAACCCGATATTCTATTTATATTGAAATTCTTTTTTAAAATATAAATAATTCCTTTATAAATTATAAAGGAATTCCATACCGACTTTTCTAAAATTTGATTTGGACATAAATCAAAATCTGCACAATGAAATCCCAATTTTTCTCTTCCACTAGAAAGATATACTTCACCGGCTCCTAACGTTCCTTGTTTCACAGAAATCCGATTTAAAACGAACCCTGTATATTCAACTGAAGTTCAAATCGCCAAATAGCGAACTGCCGCGCCATTTCGAGCTAGATTTTAATTATAATATAATTATACATTCAAACTGTCGTTCAAATAAAATATTCGTTATTCTAATTCAATTCTAAACTGAATTAAATATCACAGATGATCCAGTTCACACTATATCGCCATTTCAGCCAATTCTGATTATTTCAGAATTAAATATATTATTTAATTATTATTTTAATTAAATATTCCCAGCTATTTAATTCAACCACCATTTAATTCACTATATCGCTATTTATATAATTAAATAAATTAATTATAATACCTCTGCAAATGCGGGTCATTACAACCGGCGTGCACGGGCTCCGGAGTGGAAAATGTAGGCACTAGGCACCAGGCGTACACTTGTGCATCTTTGAATCATGTCAGGGTTTCCATTATAGGACTTGATACACCCTATACTGGAACAATCACAAGTACTTAAAAATCACGTGGGGCCGCATGACACCGGGAATACATGAATGCGAGAAGGAGGCGATCAATACATGAATGGGATCACTTTATCATGAACATACATTGCTAGTTAAATAGCTCTTAGTGGGTGCAGAGAAGTAAAATTTGTTGCGATAGCCAAATCTAGTTAAATCTTACTTTACCTTATTTTAGGACTACCCTATCCTTGTGGTATCATTCTAAGTCCAGTTTATTCATGTCATAGTCTTTTGCTTGTTTACATGCTATTAAATAACTGGGCTTACCAGACTTACGTTTGAGCCATTTTGCTTCTTTTCTTCCGTTCCCCCCTCCCTCCGTTCCCATGGAGGAAACACTTCTGCTTAGTCCAGGTTAGCCTAAGCTTGAAGATTGTAGATGTAAGGCTTGGACTTTCCTTTTTGAGCTATGACTATAGTCAAGCACTTATTGGGGATTTATGTCATTTTTTTTTCAGTATTGCTTCTTTATGTTTTCAAGACAGATGAAAAGTTGTAATAATTTGGAAAGTTAAAATAGTTGTTGAATTTTTGTGTTGAAAAAGTATTTATGAAATAATATTGATCTTTTTCCGCTACATAAATTTTCTATCTCGTAATTTATTAGTATCTTGTACCTTAAACGCTCCACCGAAGTTAAGGCATTCCCTTTGAGAGTGACCTTAATGGAGATGGGGTGTTACATTATATAAAACCCCTTTAATATCCTTTTCTTGGAAATACTATATCTTATTACGAAACTCCTGTAGCCTTCCTTTTCTTCGGAAATAACATTATATATATATACATATACATATATATATATATATATTCTATTCAATATTCCGTTATTATTTCTTATATGGCCTAAAACCAATGTCAAATGACATTTTTTATCATTATATAAGCCCAAATGTTTTATCAAATTCCAAACTTGAAGATTTCCATTTAATATGGGAAATATATTAAATCTCAATTATTCATCTTTGTTCCTAACCCAAAATAAAACTCCTATATTTCTTTGGAAAGACATCGTTACTTATTACTTGAAATAAGTGGATTTCAATCTAAACAATGTAACAAACTGGAAAATCAAAACCAATTTAAAATTTTTATTTTGGAAATTTTAATGAGTTTTAAATATTTAAAATGATTTATTTTAAATAATAACGACTAGAAATTTATTTTGAATAGAATTAGAACGTATAAATTTATTTGAATCGAAGTTAGAATATAAATATTTATTTTAATTATAAAAGGAATAGAGAATGGCACGATAGTTTAAAAATTCGATTTCAAATTTCAAATGAATGTACAAGATTCAAAATATACCGGATTTTAGTGAAACCAAAAATATCTGAATCAGTTTGAAAATATCTTTCCAACGAATCTGAAAAATCCAAATTTCATAGTGTAAATAAAAAGTTATGCCCAGTTGAAAATTCAGAATAGTCACTATGAAAATATAGCCCTTAAAAATAGTGATTTTGTAAATGACCTCCATTTTCGATGAGACCACTTTTGTTGGGTCCGAAATGTCAAATTTTTGCTAGATTCCAAAATTCATAATTTTTGGAATCAATATGTATGCGTGTTGAATTTAAACGTGTTTGGCAATTTTATTTTGAATTTAATCGACTGGAAAATTACCGTTTTTCAAACGGTCTCCAAATTCGATGAAATTAGTTCTGTTAGGACCGTGTCATCAAAACATAGCTAGGTTTATTTTTTGGGAATTTTTGGAGTCTGCAGATGGCCCCAATAAATGGAAATGTATATTTAAATTGAATATATATTGATTTGTCTTGTAATTTAATGAAAACTGATCGAAACAGTTGAATTGGGTTGCAAAACATATCCCTTGGGTTCGGAATGGAGTATTTAGCTAGGGGCAACAGTCACTGGGTCTTGTTTGGAGTTCGAATGTAAAGTCGACTTTTTTTTAGAATTAAATAAAATAATAAAATATATATTCACTTAACCCTCCCCTTCCTTCTCAGTCAAACCCGACTGTTTCAAATAAAAAAAATTGAACGACGGGGGGTAGGGGGGAGCGCAGCCTCCTAGGACGACCGCCGCCCTCCACTCTCTCTTCCATCCCTTTGAAACCCCCTCCCTCTCAAACCCTAATCAATTTAAACCGCAAGTCAGCCACAACCACAACCATACTCCGACTGCCGCCAGCCAACAACGCCTCCCCCGCCACGTCTCCGGCCTCCAACGCCGCCTGTGGCCACCCACAACAGACCATGGACCCTCCTCTGCCCGAAAACTGATTTTTATGTGATTAAAGGTGAGTTTTTATAGTTTTTATTTATATTAAAGCTTATATTTTTATTTATTTACATAAAGTTCAGATTTTTATGTATATAAAGTTTAAATTTTATTGTAAAAGTGAAAATGCGATTTAGTTATGAAAAATTAGAACTTTAGTTCTATAAAAATATTATTTTTATCATATGTATGATGTGATTTTCATTATATAAAAATGTGGGGTATATATATAAAAATTGGATTTTTATTCATATAAAAATATGATTTTTATTCATATGAATAACATTTAAAGGATTTGATTTTTAAGTATAAAAAGATTATATTTTTAACAATAAAAAGATTTGATTTTTAATTATACAAAGGTAAGATTTTTATACAAGTAAAGCGTTATAAAAATATGATTTTTAGCATTATAAAAATATGGTTTTTATTATATGGATAAGAATATTAAAATGGGATTTTTATAAAATATGAAGCGAAATAAAAATTCGATCTTTATATAAGAAGTAGAGATATAAAAATATAATTTGTATATAGAAAGAAGTGTTGTAAAAAAATATGATTTTTATATTTATAGAGAAATAAAAGTCTAATTTTTATTATATATATAGTGAAATAAAAATGTGATTTTTATAGCATCGAAATAAAAATGTGATTTTTAATATAAAAATCGTGTAAAACAGATTGTGATTAAACTGACTGAAAGCGAAGCGGAATCCAGACCATTCAGAAACAAATAATGGAGGAGTGCAACCCAAAGGTGAGAACTCCACACTAAATTTTCTATTCAGTTATTTACTTCATAACTGCGTATGTAAACTGCTCCCCGTCGTCCAAAGACCATGGACGACTTGTTTGTTTAGTTGTGTTGTGAAAATTGATTGTGGTGTGAAATGGACTGTATAAATATTCTTGTGTTTAATAAAATATTTAATCGTTAAAAATATAATTTTTAACGTGTATATGAATAAAATAAATATTAATTTACAAATCGGACAATTTGTTTATATACACCCATTTGACTGATATGGATTGGGACGAAAAAAATTTCACATCGCCCAACTGCATAAATAAAATATGTGTTTGTTGATTGAAACCCCACGGGTGTTGGGAGGATATTTGCTGTACACTAATCTGAATTGTTTAGTGGTATGTCGATCGTTTGGTTGACAAAATGTGTAAGCGTGAATTATTTATATTTGATGCTTATGCAGTTTTGTAATGCTCTCTGGATGATGGTTGACTGTGTTTGATTATTTTTATGTACACGTGTGTATGAAATCCATATAAATAAAATTATATGGTAATTGACTGTGTCTAATTCCAGTTTAGAAAGAAGGAATATTTTAAAATAGCGATTAATTTAAAATAATGAATATTTTAAAATAATATTCAGTAAAAGATCAAAATCTGATTTTGATGTCCGATTTGGGATGGACACGAATATATTTAAATATATAAAGACATGTTGATTAGATTAGCGCCATTTTGACGTGAACGATATTTATATCGATTTTATTCATTTTTATATGAATATTGAAAGGGAAGTGATTTCAAAATCTTATGTTTTGAAAATAATATCATTTATATATTAATGATATGGAATATTCAATTTTGATTGGAAATTGAATATGATGTTGACACCATTTTGAAAACGAATTTAAAACGATTTATAAAATACATTTTAAATTGAAATCGACGATATATATATACATATACATATACATATACATATATATATATATATATATAATTGCCTGAATAGAATGCGCCGCGCTGCGGTAGTTCGTAAATTTCGACAATTGAATTCGAACGGACATTACGGGAGATCCGACCGTTGGATTCTCCTAAAACCGGAACGTTGGGTTCGTATCGAAAAGAGCTTTCCGACGAATATAAGGGATTTGAAATCTAACAGGTTGGATTCAGAATTATGTCCAAATCAAATTTGAAAAGGGTCGCTGTAAGTGCAGTTCGATGACCGTTTATTTAAATCAACTGTACATGCCTTGATAAAATTATTACTAATATTGATAATTTGTGTAAGATAATAATAAATGATTAGAAAAGCATTGGGATGAAAATTTCCATATCTAAAAATATAAAAATATATTTTTATTGAAATGAACGAGTTATGAATTAGATTTGAAATCCAGTAATTTTTAAATAAATAAATTGGATTTGTGAATGGTTTTAATATAACCAGAAATTTCCAATATAAGAATTGGAATGTATTTGAATTGAAGGTATCTTCGAAATATTTCGATATTGGATTCCGTGATTATACGAATATTGTAGAGGAATTTGGAAGATATATATCATTATTCCAATACGATATTTGTTAGTTTCAGAATTTGATGTTGAATATAAGCCGATAAATTTTCTATTCAAAGCCTTGTATTTAATATCAAATTGGATTATGGGTTTGTCGTGAACCGTGTCTTCAGTAACACTGTTCTTAAACCCAATTGATAAAAAATATAAATCTTATTATTATGATTTAATGAACTTTACCAATTAATTAACATTTAATTGGAATTAAATTGAAACTGGTTTTTGGATTTATAGTGTACGGTGTTTTAAATAACATTTGTTCTTTAACCCGATTAACAATGGAATGAGATTTTGGGTTTGTTGTGAATGGTATCTTTTAATAATACTGTTCTTAAACCCAATGGAGTTAATAAAATTAGAAACTGACCGGAGATTAGCTAAGTTGAATGGTTGCCTAGGTAATGATCTAATGTTGGTTTCGGCCTTCGGGATTAATACTTAGGGAATTGTTCTCTTACTAATTTACGGTTAGAGACTGATGGGACGGGGTTTTCAGTAACACTGTTCTTAAAACCAGTGTGAAAAGAATAAATCTTTTAATTAAGACTTAAAGAAGAATTACCAATTAATTAACATTTAATTGGAACTGAAAATGGATTGTGAATTGGGTTTATTGTGAACTGCGGTATTAAAGACGTTCGTTCTTTAACCCGATTTACAGTGAAATGTGATTTGGAATTTATAAATCTTTTATTAAGATTTAACGAGAATTTTCCAAAGTAAAGTTTTCCAATTTAATATATTAAATTGGAATTGAATGGAATTCGATTGATAATAATCTAAGTGAGCTTCTGTGGAGGAAGGCTGTTAATACATATGGAATTTAAAAGCCTTTGCTGTTATTCCATTTATGTTATTAGTCGGATACGGAAATTGATATCGATTATGTATTGATTTGTTTTTCCATGAAGATTCCATAATTAATGGAATGTGGTCTGGGTTTATCATGAACTGTGTTTTAAATGACATTAGTTCTTTAACCCAGTTAAAGGCAGATTACATGTCTGTCATTGTATTTCGAACTGTATGGTTGATCTCTGCTAAATGTATATCTGTTTGGTGGCGGAGAATTTATTCTCTTACTTAACACCCTTCTCTGAGACGTACGAGCTCAGAGATTATATATTGGCAGAAATTAATAGTACGGTGTAGATTGTCGATGCGACATGTTTGTGTTTCCACAGTTAAATAATCATTAATATTAATTTTTGGGAAGATAAAAACTAAGTGGGATTTTAATGAATCTTTAATTATATTGAAATGGGAATTGATAATTTAAATTATCAAATTTGGGAGATGATCGAGAACGGAGTATCGCTAGTTTTGCTCCTAGAGATACTTAAATCTTTAATTAGATTTGAATGTGGAATGGTAATTAAATTTACCAATAACACCGTGGTGTTAGATATGGAGTATTACCAGTTTTGCTCCATGGGATGAATAGGTTGGGATTAGGAAATAAAATAAATGATTACTTCGATGTAGTTCACTAATCCTGACAAGTTTGGAAAACCGTAACATGGTTTGAATTGATATCCAAAGGAAGATTAAAGAATAAATTTAAAGAATTTATCTTTAATAAAATTAATGGGAACTTTTCCCAAAGGTATGAATATTTAAATAAAAGAATATTCAGAATTGGAATGAGGCGTATGTTGTGTTTTTATAGCACTTGTTTATTATATACACGAGTTATTTGGAAAGGCCGGGTTTATACCCATTCTGAATAACTGATTCGACGATATAAGTCGATGATGAAGACGGTGGTTGAAGACTGGAGGTCTTCAAATCGTTTGGATGATTACTAATGTCTTGATTGGGCTGTGCACCCAAGGCGAGACAATAAGTGGTGATCGTCCAGACATACTTGGAGAATGACGGATATGCGAGGGCCTCTCTCTTGTATTGGACATATGGGACGAGGAATAAGGTGCCTTCGGTTTCATTCTGACCTAGAACAAAATTGTAAATGGATGTGTGGTTGACATTGGATTTTATTTTGTGTTGATTGATCTATATTAAATATACATCTGTTTGGCGGCGAAGAATTTATTTTCTTGCTTAACGCCCTTCTCTGAGACGTACAAGCTCAGAGGTTATATATCGATATCGCATGGCATGAATTGTCTGTGTGGCATGTTGAGATGCAAATGATCAAGGCTTCTGTTGAAAAGCAGAGTCTTGTGGTTGATGATCCAAGCACGGCCTTAAATGGCGTAGTTTTGTGTATAGCATTAATTCATTGGCCTTACACCTTGGTATGAGTCGAAAACAGGAAAAGGGACCCTAGAAGGACATGACGTTTCATTCTAGCTATGGGTGGTGTCGGGTTTTTGCAAGCCCTGACATTGATATATTTTTACCTTTGTGGTTATTGGAATGCAAGGCGCCTCGCATATATCGGTCTTTACGGAGCCGATGGATATAGGTCCTATAGGACCGGGAAACGTGTATTCAGGAATATTAATCCTCAAACGTAAGGGAGGACTGGCCTTGGAGGATCCAAGGGTCTACTATGGGAGATCCTAAGGCATTTTCTAGAGTGTCTTGAAGCTGGTAAGGAGTACATCGCTTGCCTCGACTCATGACGGAAATCCAATTTCCAATACGTGACATTTTGGTTTTGATTGTAGAGCCTAGTATTACCGACATGAAAGATGGTACCCATGCCGCTTATCATTGATACATTTATATTTGAAGTTGTATTCATACACTTTACACTATAATAGTATCAAAATGATTTGTTTTAAACGTACCAAGCATGTTTGGCTATTATAAGGTAAAACCCTATCCTCCAGCATGTGTTGCATTGTGTGATGGGACCTGGGTCTTATAATAGCTTCATTTTTCCAAAAAGCATTGCGCTATTTATTCTATGCACAAGTATTCTTGGGAGAAAACTTGTTCTGTGTTATACGGCGTGCTCCCTTGATTTACTCCATTTTAAAGTAAAGTTTTAATAACTGTATTAGTTCTTACACCAGTCACATGACTGACATGGAGTTTATTGTTTTAACCTAAACTCTGGGTGCCCCTATTTTCCACACGAGCAGCTAGAAGTTTTGGTTTTGCAGATTTATATTCACAGGATCCTGGTTTACAGCTGGAACGATATTCGGAAAGCTCTGTATATGTTTGTCTCTTTCAGTTGTGTTTTTGTATTATTTTCCACTGCGTTGTAATTTGTAAATCTCTGATATTTATCAAATGTATATTATTTGTTCATACCCTGTATATTCTTTTACTCTGATGTAAACTGTAGTAATAAGCAATGAAATGTTCTTCTGTTTGTGATCTGATTTGTCATGTTCTCAACTCAATCCGGGCTTTCCTTTACGGGGAAGTTTGGGTCGTTACACGTGGTATTAGACTTTGGTTTACAGAGCTCGAGAACAAGGCATATTGGAACCAAACGAAAGAATTCATCAGAAATTGGATTAGTAATATCCAATAAGAATGACTCATTAGAGATAGGACCAGTAGTATCCTAGAACGAGCGTGAAGAGTAGTGTTTCGAAAATAAAAATGAAAACAAATATTGTTATGAAGATTTAAACCATTTTATACGTATTTGAATATTTATTTTAAATTGTTCTGGACAATCTAGTATATAAAGATTTTTCATATACGCCTTGCAAATGTGTATTCGAAGTTTTAATATACTGGATAGATATAGAATCACACTCTAGTCACTCGGGGATGATTCTTATAATGCTACAGCGTTTTCAGTATTTGTATTCTAGTTTCGAAAGTGGTATTTCTATATATTTCCAAATGACTGGTGTGAGAACCAAAACTAGATAGGGATAATTGTTGTGAATTGGCATCATAAACATGATTTTGTATATAGGTATCAAAGTTATGAATTTGAAAAACTTATCAACTAACTGATTGATGATTGTGTTGTGTGATTATTTATTTAAACCAATATGTGAAAGAAAGGTAAATTTAGGCCAAATTGAACCAAATATTGAACTGTATTGAAAATTGTTTGGAAATGCATGCATGTACATATATATATATGTGAACAGGTCATAGCAAGGAGGCTAGAGCAGAGGAATAAAATTGTACGCCCGACAAATAGGTACATGTTTACTATATTTCTTGGGTTTGGATGATTTTATGAGCCGATTGGCTTTTTCTTTTTCTTTTTCGGATGAGAGGGCCTATGTGGCGGTTTGGGAATTTTCCCGATACTCCAGGTACAAAGGAGGGTATAGCGAAATTTTTCGAAAATTTAGGGTGTTAGCCAAATTTTTGAAAAATTAGAAATTCTTAGAAACTGAAAAGATGAAGAATAAACGCCTAAATAAAAGTTGAGTTGGTCAGTTAAACAACTTTTAGCTCCGTTCCTTTTCGAGGAGGAAAAGACTTTAAGTGGGGGAGAATGTAACAACCCGAAAAATCATAACCAATTTAAAAATTTTATTTTGGCAATTTTAATGAATTTTGAATATTTAAAATGATTTATTTTAAATAATAACGACTAGAAATTTATTTCGAATAGAATTAGAACGTATAATTTATTTGAATCAAAGTTAGAATATAAATATTTATTTTAATTATAAAATGAATTGAAAATGGCGCGGTAGTTAGAAAATTCGATTTCAAATTTCAAATGAATGTACAGGATTCAAAATAAACCATATTTTAGTGAAACCAGAAAAATTCAAATCAGTTTGAAAATATCTTTCCAACAAATCTGAAAAATCCAAATTTCATAGCGGCAATAAAAAGTTATGCCCCGTTGAAAATTCAAAATAGTCGTTATGGAAATATAGCCCTTAAAAATAGCGATTTTGCAAACAACCTCCGTTTTCGACGAGACCACTTTTGTTGGGTCCGGAATGTCAAATTATTGCTAGATTCCAAAATTCATAATTTTCGGAATCAATATGTAAGCGTGGTGAATTTAAACGTGTTTGGCAATTTCAGTTTGAATTTAATCGACTGGAAAATGACTGTTCTTCAAACGGTCTCCAAATTCGATGAAATTAATTTTGTTAGGACCGTATCGTCAAAACATTGCTAGGTTTATTTTTCGGGAATTTTTGGAGTCCGTATGTGGCACCAATAAATGGAAATGTACGTTTAAATTAAATATATATTGATTTATATTGTAACTTAACAAAAACTGATCGAAACAGTCGAGTTGGGTTGCGAAACATATCCCATTGGGTTCGGAATGGGGGTATTTAGCTAGGGGCGAAAGTCATTGGGTCTTGTTTGGAGATTGAATGTAAAGTCAACTTTTTTTGAGAATTAAATAAAATAATAATTATAAATATATATTCACTTAACCCTCCCCCTTCCTTCTTAGGCAAACCCGACTGTTTCAAATTTAAAAAGGAGGGAAGCGCCGCCTCCCAGGAGGACCGCCGCCCTCCACTCTCTGTTCCATCCCTTCGAACCCCCCCTACAAACCCTAAATCAATTTAAACCGCAAGTCAGCCACCACCACAACCATACTCCGACCGCCGCCGGCCAACAACGCGTCCCTCGCCACCTCTCCGGCGTCCAACGCCGCCTTTGGCCACCCACGACAGACCATGGACCCTATTCTACCCAAAAACTGATTTTTATGCGATTAAAGGTGAGTTTTTATAGCTTTTATTTATATTAAATCTTCTGTTTTTATTTATTTACATAAAGTTCATATTTTTATGTATATAAATTTTAAATTTTATAGATAAAAGGGAAAATGCGATTTTAGTTATGAAAATATGACCTTTAGTTCTATAAAAATATTATTTTTATCGTATGTATGATATGATTTTCATTATACAAAAATGTGGGGTATATATATATATATAGAGAATTTTTATTCATATAAAAATATGATTTTTATTCATATGAATAACATTAAAAAGATTTGATTCTCAATTATAAAAAGATTAGATTTTTAACATTAAAAAGATTTGATTTTTAATTGTACAAAGGTAAGATTTTATATAAGTAAAGCGTAATAAAAATATGATTTTTAGCATTATAAAAATATGGTTTTTATTAGAGGGATAACAACAAAAAAATGGGATTTTTATAATATATGAAGCGAAATAAAAATTCGATCTTTATATAAGAAGTAGAGATATAAAAATATAATTTTTATATAGAAAGAAGAGTTGTAAAAAAATATGATTTATATACATGTAGCGAAATAAAAATCTGATTTTTATTATATATATAGCGAAATAAAAATGTGATTTTTATAGCGTTGAAATAAAAATGTGTTTTTTTATATAAAAATCATGTGAAACAGTGTCACGGCCTGGAATTTCGCTCGATCCGAATCAGTCGCTAAACCGACCCAGACCGTTCGAAACGCCGGATTGAGTTGAGAACACGACAAATTAGAACGCAAACGGAAGAACATTTCATTGTTAATTACAACAACTCATCAGAATACAAGAATATACAGAGTATAAACAAATAATATACATAAGAAAAATGTCAGAGATTATAATACATTATATACATCGCATCGAAAATAATACAAAACACAACCAGAAGAGATATACAGGTACAAAGCTTTCCGAATATCATTCCAGCTGTAAACCAGGATCCTATGAATATAAATCTGCAAAACTAAAACTACTAGCTGCCCGTGTCAAAATAAGGGCACCCAGAGTTTAGGTTAAAACAATAAACTCCAGGTCAGTTATGTGACTGGTGTGAGAACTAAAACATTTATTTAAAACTTTACTTTAAATCAGATATATCAAGGGACCACGCCGTATAACACAGAACGGGTTTCCTCCCATGAATACCAGTGCATACAACAAAACAGCGCAATGCTTTTTAGAAAAATGAAGCTATTATAAGACCCAGGTCCTATCACACAATGCAACGCAAGCCGAGGGATAGTGTTTTCCCTTATAATAGCCAAACATGCTTAGTACGTTTAAAACGAATCATTTGATACTATTATAAGTGCATAGTGTATACAACAACTTCAAATCATAAATATCAATCATAGGCAGCAAGGGTACCATATATCATGTCGCCATACTAGGCTCTACAATCAAAACCGCAAATGCCACGTATTTGGAAGTTGGATTTCCTTCTGTGAACCGAGGCAAAAGATAGTCCTCTACCGATTCGAGACTGTCTAGCCCGAGCCTCAGGAACAGCTGCAACCGCCCAATGGATTGTCAGGGCCGGTTCACCGATGTGGATTATAGTGCCTGAACACTGTGTTTCCCCGCCCTTTGGGACGTAAATGAACCAACGAATGACTCCATCGGACCCGGATCGTCCGACCAAACCGAGGTGCCTCGCAACAGCAACAACCACATAAGTCATACTCGTCAGGGTATGCAAAACCACTGATGCCACTTCTAGCTATAAAGAAACGATTGCCCTTCCTGATGTCCTCCCCCATTTCTGGTTCACAACCAGGGTGTGAGGCTCGCGAATCAACGTTACACAAAGCTACGCCACACAGGCCGTGATTTGATCATCACCCACAAGACTTTGCTTTTCAACAAAAGCCTTGATCATTTGCCACTTAGGCATGCCATATAGGCAATTCACTCCATGCGTTTGATATCCATTAATATATAATCTCTGAGCTCGTACGTCTCAGAGAAGGAGGTTAAGCAAGAGAATAAATCTCCGCCGCTAAACAGATATATATTTAATATAAATCAATCAGACAGAATAAAATCCGATGTCAGACACACAGTCCATTTACAAGTTCGTTCTAGGTCTGAACGAAACCGGAGGCACCTAGTACCCCGCATATCCATCGATCTCCAAGCACGTCTGGACGATCACCAACTGATTCCCTCCTCTTGGGTGTATGGCCCAATCAAGATCGTCAGTAATTATCCCAATGACGTGAAGACCTCCGGTCTTCGACCACTGTCTTCATCTTCGACACCACGTCGAATCAGTTATTCAGAATGGGATAAGCCTGGTCTTTCTCAATAACTCGCGTATATAATAAATAAGTGTTACACAAACACAACATACGTTTCATTCCAATTCAGAATATTCTTTTAATCAAATATTCTTATATTTTGGGAAAGTTTCCCATTAATTTTATCAAAGATAAATTCTGTGAATTTATTCTTTAATCTTCTTTGAATATCAATTCAAACTTGTCGGGGTTAGCGAACCACACCGAAGTAATCATTTGTTTATTTCCCTATCCCAACCTATTCATCCCATGAAGTAAAACTGGTCATACTTCATATCTAACACCACGGTGTTATCGGTAAATTCAATTACCATTTCACGTTCAAATCTAATTAAAGATTTAACTATCGACTGGAGTAAAACTGGTGATACTCCATTCTCGGTTTTTTTCAATCAAATTAAAGATTCATTAAAAATCCACTTAGTTTTAATCTTTAACTGGGTTAAAGAATCAGTGTCATTTAAAACACGGTTCACTATAAACCCAAAATCACATTCCATTAATTACCGGGTTAAAGAACAAGTGTTATTTAAAACACTGTTCACAATAAACCCAAAAATCAATATCAATTCAATTCCAATTAAATATTATTTAATTGGTACACTTCATTAAATCTAAATAAAAAGATTTAATCTTTTTCTCAACTGGGCTTAAGAACAGTGTTAATGAAGACACCATTCACGACAAACCCAAATAACATTTGATATTAAATACAAGGCTCTGAATAGAAAATATATCGGCTTATATTCAATATCAAATTCTACAACCAACAAATATTGTATTGGAAATAACGATATTAACATATCTTTCAAATTCCCATAACAATACCTGTATCATCACGAAATCTAATATCGAAATATTCCATAGACAATTTCGATTCAAATCCATTCCAATTCAATTATTGGAAATTCTAGTTACTTCTAAAACCCTTTTCAATTTCAATTTATTTATTTAAAAATAAATAGAATTATAATTCTAGTTCAAAACTAGTTCATTTCGATAAAAAACTATTTTTATTTTTTCAAATTTGGAGTTTTTCATCCTAATTCTTCCCAAATCATTTCTTATGATTTTACACAAATTATTACTATTTTTAATAATTTTATCAAGGCCCGTACAGTCGATTTCCATCAACAGCCATCGAACTGCACTTACAGAAACCTTTTCCAAATCTGATTTGGACATAATTCCAAATCCAACCGTTAGATTTCTAATTTCTAATATTCGTTAGAAAGCTCTTTTCGATACAAACCCAACGGTTCTGGTTTTAGGAGAATCCGATGGTCGGATCTCCCGCAATATCAATTTGAAGTCAATGATCGAAATTCACGAACTACCGCAACGCGGCGCGTTATATTCAGGCCATTATATTATATATAATATATATATTATATATATATCGTCGATTTCCTTTTAAAACGTATTTTATAAATCGTTTTAAATTCATTTTCAAAACGATTTCAACTTCATTTCAAATTCAAATCAAAAATTGAATTTTTCCTCATAAATTCGTTTTAAATTCATTTCAAATTGATTTCAAATCAAATTGATTTTTAATTCAATTTCAATTCGAATTCAACTCTATTCAATTTCAATTTGAATTCAATTCTTTTCAGTGTAATTCGAATCTCGATTATTTTCAATGTAATTCAAATTTCAAAATCACTTTCAATATAATTCAAATTCCGAAATCACTTTCAATATAATTCAAATTTCGAAATCACTTTCAATATACATTGAAAATTGAATAAAATCGATATAAATATCGTTCACGTCAAAATGGCATCAATCAAATCAACATGGCTTCGTATATTTCTATTTTCAAATATTCTATTTCAAATATTTCTTTTTCAAATATTTCTATTTCAAAACTAGAATGAGGCCCAATCAATTACCATATAATGTTAATTATATGGATTTTCTACAACACATGTATAAATCAACAATGACAAATAATCAACCATCATCCAAAGTGCATTCTACACTGTATAAGCATCAAATATAAATATTTAACGCTTATAACAGCCTGTCAATCAATCGATCGACATGCAACTAATTGTTGGGATTAGTGTATGTCATATATCATCCCAATTACCTTGTGGGGTTTCAAACAATCAAACACAGATTTTATTTTTGTAGTTGGGCGATGTGTAAAATTTATCGTCCCAATCAATATCAATCAAATCAGTGTATATAAACAAATCTCCGATTTGTTTATAAATATTTATTTTATATACACGTTAAAAATTCTATTTTCAACTATAAAATATTATTAACTATATAAATATTTTATTTCATTTCACACCACATCACATAATCAACTACACATCAAAATCAAACAAACAAGCATATAAGCCATCCATGGTCTGTGGACGACGGGTGTCGGGTGCTACTAAACACCGTCTGCATCCTAGTATATATTATTAACTAGAAAACAAAATCAAAAGGTGAGAGGTTCTCACCGAGGGTTCCACTCCGCCGTGCTTTGCTTCTGAACTGCCGAACTATCTGAATTCCTTTTTGAAATTCCAATGCAGTTCTTCTCACGCTGTTTATAATAAAATTTATATTTTTATTACTTCATTCTATAAATAGAAATCATATTTTTACTTCTACTTTTATAAACATCGTACTTTCAACTCGCCTTTCTTACTATAAAATCCAATCTTTACTATGATAAGAATTATATTTTCAACCTTTCTATAATATAAAAATTATATTTTTAACCTTTCTATAGTATAAAAATTATATTTTTACTACTCTACATAAATAAAAATCAAATTTTTATCTTCTACATCAAATGAAAATCATATTTTTATTCTTTCTCTCATTCATTATAAAAATCAAATCTTTATCCTTAAGTTATGCTTATAATAAAAATCATATTTTTTTATAAATCCTCCTTCATTGTAAAAATTACACCTTTATGTTATAAAAATCCTATCTCTTTATATTTACAAATTCGTGTTTTTATTTTACCAAAAATCACATCTTTCTCTAACTAAAAATTCAACCTTCACAAATCATTATTCTACATATAAATTAAAACTGATTTTTATTTTAACTAACCACCTTTAATAAACTGGAACAAATAAGTAAAGCAATATAAATAAATGAAAAATGCTTACATTCGGAGCTTTTAGGGGTGGGGATTCTGACGTGGGCGCCGGGGTCGGAGGTGGAGGTCTCCAGGCGGTCGCCGGTCTTCAGGCAGGGGGGCGATGAAGGGGCGGAGGCGTTCGCTTTAGGGGGGTTTCGGGGGTCGCGTAGCTGGCTTCGACGATGGGGGGTGTGATCCATGGAGGGAGGAGCGAAGCATCAGAGGGGCGGCGCGACCGGAGCTATGGCGGAAGGAGGCCGACAGTTGCGGAGGAGCGCGCCTGCGCGATCGACGGTTTTAGGTTTTTAGGGTTTTTTTTTCATTTTATTAAATAAATATTGGGGAGAGAGAAAGGAGGCTGAGAGAGGGTGAGGTATATATATAATATTTTATAATTTAATAATATTTTAATTCGCCCATTAGTTGTTTAACACCACGAATTCAAAACGAATCCCAATTCGTCACTAGCCAATTACCCCCATTCCGAACAAATGGAATATGTATCCTAAGCTGATTCGATCGTTTCGATCAGTTTTCGTCAAAATCAACATATAGCTTTATATATTGATTTTGAATGCGCATTTCAATTTACCGGGGTCACATACTAACTAGAAAAATTCCCAAAAAATATTTTCTAGCTTCGTATCGACCATACGGTCCTAACAAAACTAATTCCGTCAAATTCTGAGACCGTTTGAAAAATGGCCATTTTCCAGTTGATTAAAATCAACTAAAACTGGTCAAACGCATTTTCGTTTGCCACGCTCACATATTGATTTGAAATATTATGAAAATTGGAATCTAGCAATAACTTGACATCACGGACCCAAAAAAAGTGGTTTCGTCGAAATCCGAGGTCGTTTGCAAAATTCCCATTTTTAAGGGCCTGAATTCCATAGCGACTACTCAGAATTTTCAACTGGACATGTCCTTTTACCCCCGCTATGAAATTTCAATTTTTCGGATTCGTTGGAAAGATATTCTCAATTAGATTCAAATATTTTTGGTTTTGCAAAAATCTGGTTTATTTGGATCCTGTACAGTCATTTGAATTTTGAATTCGAATTATCGAACTACCGCGCAATTTTCAATTCCATTTATAATTATAAATAAATATTTATATTCTAACGACGACGAATATACATATATACATTCTAATCTATTCAAAAATAAATTTCTTATGGTTTTTATTTAAAATAATTCATTTTAAATATCCAAAATTCTGTAAAATTGCCAAAATAAAAATTTTAAATTAGCTCGAATTTCCGGGTTATTACAATCTCCCCCACTTAAAACTTATCGGCCCCGAAAAGGAACAAAGCCGAATGTTGTTTCACAAATCAACTCAACTTCCAGTGTTTTCACTATGGCTTAAGTCCTTCAAATTTTCAGTTTCTAAGAACTTTTCAAAATTTTCAAAATTTGGCTAACACCCTAAATTTTCGAAAAATTTCGCCATAACCTCCCCTGCACCAGGGACTTCGGGATATTTCATATAGCCTCCCATGGCCTTCTTCAATCCAAAAGAAAAAGAAAAAGCCAATCGGCTCATAAAATCATCATCACCCAAACAAAACAGTTAATTATGGTAAACATGTACCTATTTGTCGGGCAAACAATTTTATTCTTCTGCTCTAGCTTCCTTGCTATGACCTGTTCACACATATATATATGTACATGCATGCATTTCCAAACAATTTTCAATTCAATTCACTATTTGATTCAATTTAGTTATAGGTTCAGCATTTAATTAATCAAACAATAATCAAACAACACAATCAGCAATCAGTTAGTGAATTATCATCTCAAATTCATTACTTTGATATATAGTCAAAAATCACATTTTTGATGCCAAATCACAACAATAAGCCCTATCTAATTTTGGTTCTCACACCAGTCAATAGGAAACATATAGAAATCCCACTTTCGTCACTCGAACACAACACTGATGATGCCATGGTCATTATCAGCATCATCTCCAGGCAACTAGAGTGTGATTCTATATCTATCCAGTATATTGAAACTTCAAATACACGTGGATCAGACGTATATGCAAAATCTTTATATACTGGACTTACCAAATTGAATATAAAATAAATAATCAAATACGTAGAATTAATTTTAAATTTTAGAAACAAAACTTGTTTTGAATTCTATTGTTCAAAACAACAGTCATTACACTCGTTCTAGGATACTACTGATCCTATCTCTAACGAGTCATTCTTATTGGATATTACTAATCCAATCTCTGATGAATTCTTTTGTATGGTTCTAATGTGTCTTGTTCTCTGAGCTTTGTAAACCAAAGCTCTGATACCAAGATGTCACGACGTGGAATTTCGCTCGATCCGAATCAGTAGCTAAACCGACCCAGACCGTTCGAAACGCCGGATTAAATTGAGAACACGACAAATTAGAACGCAGACGGAAGAACATTTCATTGTTAATTACAACAACTCATCAGAATACAAGAATATACAGAGTATAAACAAATAATATACATTAGAAAAATGTCAAAGATTACAATACATTATATACATCGCATCGGAAATAATACAAAACACAACCAGAAGAGATATACGGATACAAAGCTTTCCGAATATCATTCCAGCTGTAAACCAGGATCCTGTGAATATAAATCTGCAAAACCAAAACTACTAGCTGCCCGTGTCAAAATAAGGGCACCCAGAGTTTAGGTTAAAACAACAAACTCCAGGTTAGGCATGTTACTGGTGTGAGAACTAAAACATTTATTTAAAACTTTACTTTAAATCAGATATATCAAGGGACCATGCCGTATAACACGGAACGGGTTTCCTCCCTTGAATACCAGTGCTTATAACAAAACAGCGCAATGCTTTTTGAAAAAATGAAGCTATTATAAGACCCAGGTCCTATCACACAATGCAAGCAAGCCGGGGGATAGTGTTTTCCCTTATAATAGCCAAACATACTTAGTACGTTTAAAACGAATCATTTGATACTATTATAAGTGCATAGTGTATAAAACAACTTCAAATCATAAATATCAATCATAGGCGGCATGGGTACCATATATCATTTCGCCATACTAGGCTCTACAATCAAAACCGCAAATGTCACGTATTTGGAAGTTGGATTTCCATCTGTGAACCGAGGCAAAAGATAGTCCTCTACTGGTTCGAGACTGTCTAGCCCGAGCCTCAGGAACAACCGCAACCGCCCCATGGATCGTCAGGGCCGGTCCACCGATGTGGATTATAGTGCCTGAACACTGCGTTTCCCCGCCCTTTGGGGCGTAAATGAGCCAACGAATGACTCCTTCGGACCCGGATCGTCCGATCAAACCGAGGCGCCTCGCAACAGCAACAACCACATAAGTCAAACTCGTCAGGGCATGTAAAACCACTGACGCCACTTCTAGCTAGAAAGAAACGCATGCCCTACCTGATGTCCTTTCCCGTTTCTGGTTCACAACCGGGGTGTGAGGCTCGCCAATCAACGTTACACAAAGCTATGCCACACAGGCCATGCTTTGCCCATCACCCACAAGACTTTTCTTTTCAACAGAAGCCTTGATCATTTGCCACATAGGCAATTCACCCCATGCGTTTGATATCCATCAATATATAACCCCTGAGCTCGTATGTCTCAAAGAAGGTCGTTAAGCAAGAGGATAAATTCTCCGCTGCCAAACAGATATATATTCAATATAAATCAGTCACATAGAATAAAATCCGATGTCAGACACATAGTCCATTTACAAATTCGTTCTGGGTCTGAACGAAACCGGAGGCACCTAGTACCCCACATATCCATCGATCTCCAAGCACGTCTGGACGATCACCAATTGATTCCCTCCTCTTGTCTGTACGGCCCAATCAAGATCATCAGTAATTATCCAAACTACGTGAAGACCTCCGGTCTTCGACCACCGTCTTCATCTTCGACACCACGTCGAATCAGTTATTCAGAATGGGATAAACCCGGTCTTTCTGAATAACTCGCGTATATAATAAACAAGTGTTTCACAAACACAACATACGTTTCATTCAAATTCAGAATATTCTTTTATTCAAATATTCTTATATTTTGGGAAACGTTCCCATTAATTTTATCAAAGATAAATTCTTTGAATTTATTCTTTAATCTTCTTTGAATATTAATTCAAACTAGTCGGGATTAGCGAACCACACCGAAGTAATCATTTATTTTATTTTCCAATCCCAACCTATTCATCCCATGAAGTAAAACTGGTCATACTTCATATCTAACACCACGGTGTTATCGGTAAATTCAATTACCATTTCACGTTCAAATCTAATTAAAGATTTAACTATCGCCTGGAGTAAAACTGGTGATACTCCATTCTCGGTTTTTTTCAATCTAATTAAAGATTCATTAAAACTCCACTTAGTTTTAATCTTTAACTGGGTTAAAGAATCAGTGTAATTTAAAACACGTTTCGCAATAAACCCAAAATCACATTCCATTAATTATCGGGTTAAAGAGCAAGTGTTATTTAAAACACTATTCACGATAAACCCAAAAATCAATACCAATTCAATTCCAATTAAATATTATTTAATTGGTACACTTCATTAAATCTAAATAAAAAGATTTAATCTTTTTCTCAACTAGGCTTAATAACAGTGTTAATGAAGACACCATTCACGACAAACCCAAATCACATTAGATATTAAATACAAGGCTCTGAATAGAAAATATATCGGCTTATATTCAATATCAAATTCTACGACCAACAAATATCGTATTGGAAATAATGATATTAACATATCTTTCAAATTCCCATAACAATACCTGTATCATCACGAAATCTAATACCGAAATATTCCAAAGACAATTTTGATTCAAATCCATTCCAATTCAATTATTGGAAATTCTAGTTACTTTTAAAACCCTTTTCAATTTCAATTTATTTATTTAAAAATAAATAGAATTATAATTCTAGTTCAAAACTAGTTCATTTCGATAAAAATCTATTTTTATCTTTTCAAATTTGGAGTTTTCCATCCCCATTCTTTCCAAATCATTTCTTATGATTTTACACAAATTATTACTATTTTTAATAATTTTATCAAGGCCCGTACAGTCGATTTCCATCAACGACCATCGAACTGCACTTACAGCAACATTTTCCAAATATGATTTGGACTTAATTCCAAATCCAAATATTAGATTTCTAATTTCTAATATTCGTTAGAAAGCTCTTTTCGATACGAACCCAACGGTTCCGGTTTTAGGAGAATCCGACGGTCGGGTCTCTCGCAATATCCATTCGAAGTTAATGGTCGAAATTCATGAACTATCGCAGCGCGACTCGTTATATTCAGGCCATTATATTATATATAATATATATATTATATATATTTCGTCGATTTCCTTTTAAAACATATTTTATAAATCGTTTTAAATTCGTTTTGAAAATGATTTCAACTTCATTTCAAATTCAAATCAAAATTTGAATTTTTCCTCATAAATTCATTTTAAATTCATTTCAAATTGATTTCAATTCAAGTCAATTTTTAATTCAATTTCAATTCGAATTTAATTCTATTCAATTTCAATTTGAATTCAATTCTTTTCAATATAATTCGAATTTTTACTATTTTCAGTATAATTCAAATTTCAAAATCACTTTCAATATAATTCAAATTTCGAAATCACTTTCAATATAATTCAATTTTCGAAATCACTTTCAATATACATTGAAAATTGAATAAAATCGATATAAATATCGATCACATTAAAATGGCGTCAATCAAATCAATACGGCTTCGTATATTTCTATTTTCAAATATTCTATTTCAAATATTTCTTTTCCAAATATTTCTATTTCAAAACTAGAATGAGGCCCAATTAATTACCATATAATGTAAATTATATGGATTTTCTACAACACATGTATAAATCAACAATGATAAATAATCAACCATCATCCAAAGTGCATTCTACACTATATAAGCATCAAATATAAATATTTAAAGCTTATAACAGTCTGTCAATCAATCGATCGACATACAACTAATTATTGGGATTAGTGTATGTCATATATTATCCCAATACCCGTGTGGGGTTTCAAAAAATCAAACACAAATTTTATTTGTGCAGTTGGGCGATGTGTAAAATTTATCGTCCCAATCAGTATTAATCAAATCAGTGTATATAAACAAATCTCTGATTTGTTTATAAATATTTATTTTATATACACGTTAAAAATTCTATTTTCAACTATAAAATATTTTTAACTATATAAATATTTTATTTCATTTCACACCACATCACACAATCAACTACACATCAAAATCAAAGAAACAAGCATACAAGCCGTCCATGGTCTGTGGACGACGGGTGTCGGGTGCTACTAAACACTGTCTGCATCCTAGCATATATTATTAACTGGAAAAGAAAATCAAAAGGTGAGATGTTCTCACCGAGGGTTCCACTCCGCCGTGCTTTGCTTTTGAACTGCCGAACTTTCTGAATTCCTTTTTGAAATTCTAATGCAAGTCTTTTCACGCTGTTCATAATAAAAATTATATTTTTATTACTTCATTCTATAAATAGAAATCATATTTTTACTTCTACTTTTATAAACATTGTACTTTCAACCCGCCTTTCTTACTATAAAATCCAATCTTTACTATGATAAGAATTATATTTTCAACCTTTCTATAATATAAAAATTATATTTTTAACCTTTCTATAGTATAAAAATTATATTTTTAACCTTTCTATAGTATAAAAATTAAATTTTTAACCTTTATATAGTATAAAAATTATATTTTTACTACTCTACATAAATAAAAATCATATTTTATCTGCTACATCATTTTAAAATCATATTTTTATTTTTTCTCTCATTCATTATAAAAATCAAATCTTTATCCTTATGTTATGCATATAATAAAAATCGTATCTTTTTATAAATCCTCCTTTATTGTAAAAATTACACCTTTATGTTATAAAAATCCTATCTCTTCGTATTTACAAATCTGTGTTTTTATTTTACCAAAAATCACAACTTTCTCTAGTTAAAAATTCAACCTTTTCAAATCATTATTCCACATATAAATTAAAACTGATTTTTATTTTAACTAACCACCTTTAATAAACCGGAATAAATAAGTAAAACAATATAAATAAATGGAAAAACGTTCAGAGCTTTTAGGGGTGGGGGTTCTTACGTAGGCGCCGGGGTCGGAGGTGGAGGTCTCCAGGCGGTCGCCGGTCTTCAGGCGGGGGGGGGGGTGATGAAGTGGCGGAGGCGTTCGCTTCAGGGGGGTTTCGGGGGTCGCTCAACAGGCTTCGACGATGGGGGGGTTGTGATCGATGGAGGGAGAAGTGGAGCATCAGAGGGGCGGCGCGACCGGAGCTATGGCGGAGGGAGGCCGGCGGTTGGGGAGGAGCGCGCCTGCGCGATCGACAGTTTTAGGTTTTTAGGGTTTTTTACTTTTATTAAATAAATATCGGGGAGAGAGAAAGGAGGCTGAGAGAGGGTGAGGTATATATATAATATTTTATAATTTAATAATATTTTAGTTCGCCATTTAGTTGTTCAACACCACGAATTCGAAACGAATCCCAACAACTGTTGTCACTAGCCAATTACCCCCATTCCGAACACAATGGGATATGTATCGTAAGCTGATTCGATCGTTTCGATCAGTTTTCGTCAAAATCAACATATAACTCTATATATTGAATTTGAACGCGCATTTCAATTTACCGGGGCCACATACTAACTAGAAAAATTCCCAAAAAATATTTTCTAGCTTCGTTTCGACCATACGGTCCTAACAAAACTAATTTCGTCAAATTCTAATACCATTTGAAAATTGTCCATTTTCCAGTTGATTAAAATCAACTAAAACTGGTCAAACGCGTTTTCCTTTGCCACGCTCACATATTGATTCGAAAAACCATGAAAATTGGAATCTAGCAATAACTTGACATCACGGACCCAACAAAAGTGGTTTCGTCAAAATCCGAGGTCGTTTACAAAATTCCCATTTTTAAGGGCCTGAATTCCATAGCGACTATTCAGAATTTTAAACTGGACATATCTTTATACCCCCGCGATGAAATTTCAATTTTTCGGATTTGTTGGAAAGATATTCTCAATTAGATTCAAATAATTTTGATCTCGCTAAAATCCGGTTTATTTTGAATCCTCTACAGTCATTTGAATTTTGAAATCGAATTATCGAACTACCGCGCCATTTTCAATTCCTTTTATAATTATAAATAAATATTTATATTCTAACGACGACGAATATAAATATATACGTTCTAATATATTCAAAAATAAATTTCTCGTCGTTTTTATTTAAAATAATTCATTTTAAATATTCAAAATTCACTAAAATTGCCAAAATAAAAATTTTTAATTGGCTCGGATTTCCGGGTTATTACAAACAGATTGCGATGAAATTGGCTGAAAGAGAAGCAGAATCTAGATCGTTCAGAAATAAAGAATGGAAGAGTGGAACCTAAACGTGAGAACTCCTCACTAAAATTTTCTGTTCAGTTATTTGTTTTATAACTGCGCATGAAAACTGCTCACCGTTGTCTGCAGACCATGGACGACTTGTTTGTTTGATTGTGGCGTGAAAATTAATTTGTTTATGTTTGTTTGATTGAAACCCCACATGGGTGTTGGGATGATATTTGTCGTACACTAATCCCAATTGTTTAGTGGTATGCCGATCGTTTGGTTGACAAATTGTGTAAGCGGGAATTATTTATATTTGACGCTTATGCAGTTGTTAATGCACTCTAGATGATGGTTGACTGTGCTTGATCATTGTTGTGTACACATGTGCATGAAATCCATATAAATAAAATTATATGGTAATTGACTGTGTCTGATTCCAGTTTAGAAAGAAGGAATATTTTAGAATAGCGTTTATTTTAAAATAATGGTATTTTAAAATAATATTCAGTAAAAGATGAAATTCTGATTTTGTTGTTCGTTTTGGGATGGAAACGAATATATTTAATTATACAAAGCCGTATTGATTAGCTTAACGCGATTTTGCCGTGAATGATATTTATATCGATTTTATTCATCTTTATAATGAATATCGAAAGGGAAGTGATTTCAAAATGTAGTGTTCTGAAAATATTATCATTTATATATTAATGATATGGAATATTCAATTTTGATTGGAAATTGAAAATGAAGTTGAAATCGTTTTGAAAACGAATTTAAAACAATTTATAACACACGTTTTGAATGGAAATCGGCGAAGTATATATGTATATATATATAATGGCTTGAATAGAACGCGTCGCGCCGCAGCAGTTCGCGAATTTTGACTATTGACTTCGAGCGGACATTACGAGAGATTTGACCATCAGATTCTCCTAAAACCGGAACCGTTGGGTTCGTATCGAAAAGTGCTTTCCGACAAATATAAGGGATTCGAAATCCAATGGTTGGATTTGGAATTTTGTTCAAATCAAATTTGAAAAAGGTCGCTTTAAGTGCCGTTCGATGACCGTTTATGTAAATTGACTATATGTGGTTTGATTAAATTATTAAAAATATCGATAATTTGTGTAAAATCATAATAAATGACTTGGAAAGAATTGGGATTAAAAATTTCATATTTTAAAAGATAATAATATATTTTTATCGAAATGAACGAGTTATGAACTAGATTTGAAATCCAGTAATTTTTAAATAAGTACATTGGATTTGTGAATGGTTTTAATATAACCAGAAATTTCCAATATAATAACTGGAATGGATTTGAATTGAAAGTATCTTCAGAATATTTCGATATTGGATTTCGTGATTATGCGAATATTGTGGAGGAATTTGGAAGACATATATATCGTTATTCCAATACGATATTTGTTGGTTTCAAAATTTGATATTGTAACAACCCGGAAAATCTGGGCCAGTTTAAAATTTTTATTTGGGCAATTTTAGCGAATTTTGAATATTTAAAATGAATTATTTTAAATAATAACAAAGAGAAATTTATTTTGAATATAATTCGACGTATATATTTATATACGTCGTCGTTAGAATATAAATACTTATATATATAATTATAAAAGGAGTTGAAAATGGTGCGGTAGTTCGATAATTCGATTTCAAACTTCAATTGAATGTACCGGGTGCAAAACAATCTGGATTTTAGTGAAACCAAAAACATTAGGATCTAATTGATGATATCTTTCCAATGAATCCGAAAAATCGAGATTTCATAGCGGGAATCAAAAGATATGTCCAGTTGAAAATTCCGAATAGTCGCTATGGAAATCAGGCCCTTAAAAATGGGAATTTTGCAAACGACCTAGGATTTTGACGAAACCACTTTTGTTGGATCCGCAGTGTCAAATTATTACTAGGTTTCAAATTTCATAATTTCTAGAATTAATATGTGAGCGTGGCAAAGGAAAACGCGTTTGACCAGTTTCAGTTGATTTTAATCGACTGGAAATTGGACATTTTTCCAACGGTCTCGGAATTCGACGAAACTAGTTTTGTTAGGACCGTATCGTCAATACGAAGCTAGAAAATATTTTTCTGGAATTTTTCTAGTTAGTATGTGACCCCGGTAATTTGATATGTACGTTTAAAATTCAAAATAGTGATTTAAATGTAAATTTAACAGAAACTGATTGTAACAGCCGAATCAGCCTACGATACATATCCCATTGTGTTCGTAATGGGGGTAAAACGCTATAGACGTCAGGCGGTGGGCCTCGTTTAGAGGTCGTATAAGAAAGTCAACTTTTTGAAAAATAATTAAATTAATAAAAAAAATATATTAAATCTCTCCCTTTAACCCGCTGGCCCCCCCTTCTCGTTTACATTCAACAGAAAAAAAAAAGAGACGAGGGCGACGGGGGGGAGAGCCGCCGCCGCCACATCGCGCCCCCCCCCCCCCCCCCCCCCAGAGCCGCCGCCGCTGCTTCCTCTTCTTCCTCCTTCCTTCTTCTCCTTCCTCCCCACGACCGACGCCAGGCAGCCGCGCCCCATCGAAACCCCCCCCCCCATCCTCCACCGCAGCCTCAGCCTCTGCCACCCACCTCCGCCCCCGCCCTGTCCTCCACCTCCCAGTTGCACCACCGCAAAGGACCCCCACCCCTCCTCCGATCAGAAAAAAAAAGTGAGTAAAATTCTGATTTTGTTTAAATTAAAATTCTGATTTTTGTTTAGATTAAAAGTCTGATTTTGTTTAACTTGATATGCTAGTTTTGTCTAACTCGGTTTTACAAAGCAAAAAGGTAGGATTTTTAATTTAGGAAAAGTTTAGATTTTGAAATGTAAAAAGGGTATGATCTTTATATTTTTAAAGTAATAAAAATATGATTTTTATATTTTTAAAGTATTAAAAATATAATCTTTACTATATAGAAATATTAAAAATATGATTTTTATATTTTTAAAGTATTAAAAATATAATCTTTATAGGATAGAGAATATAAAAATATCATCTTTGTATATGTAGCGAAATAAAAATCTGATTTTTATTTTATATACGTTGAAATAAAGTGATGATTTTTATAATGATGAAATCTATATTTTTGAAAAGGCGAAATCTTTATATAGAGAATAGCGTTATAAAAATAGAATTTTTATCTATATATTAGCGGTAAGGAAATATGATTTTTATATATTGAATAGCATAGTAAAAAATCGATTTTTAAATATATGAAGTGATTATAAAAATATGACTTTTAAATTGAAAGTGAATAAATAAAAATGTGATTTTTATTTTAAAGACATCGAAATATAAAAATGTGTGATTTTTATATATATAGTGACTACGGGCAACGAAGATGACGAAGATGGGATAACGAAGAAGATTTCTATAAATGAAGAGTCGTGGTATTGGATAGCTTTTGGTGAGAACTTCTCACTCTAAACTTCTTTTTCTAGTTATATATATATATACTAGGATGCAGACGGTGCTTAGTAACACCCGACACAATCGTCCACAAACCATGGACTTGTTTGTTTGGTTGCATAAATTAGTTAGTTGATTTGGGCTGAATTGAATTGTTTGGTGAATTGAAATGAATTTGATTGATGTGTGAATGGCGTGGGCCTTCACTAGACCGGGGATAAGGCTAGGCCTTGTTCCGTTTCTACTATCGTGCCGTTATGCCGCCGAAATTTTCTAAAATATGTTAGAAAAATAAAAATATCATTTTATTGAATAAATGAACTGAATAGAAATTCATGTGTTAAAATAAAATGTTTTATCGTTAAAAATATAAATTTTAACGTGAAAGTGAATGAATATTTATAAACAAATCGACCGATTTGTTTATGTACACTGATTTGACTGATATCGATTGGGTCGATAAATTTTACACGTCGCCCAACTGCACAACTAAAATCTGTGTTTGATTGTTTGAAACCCCACACGGGTGTTGGGATGAAATTTGAAGTCCACTCATCCTGATTGATTAAATATGTCGATCGGTCGATTGACAGGCTGTTATAAGCGTCAGATATCTATATTTGATGCTTATACAGTGTAGTGCACTTTGGTTGATGGTTGACTATTTTTCAATGCTATTATATACATGTGTTGTATGGAATCCATATAATTAACATTATATGGTGATTGATTGGGCCTCATTCCAATCAGGAAAATAATGAAGATTATAAAAGAAAAATTCATGTGTTGAATATAAAAATAGTCATGTGTTGACGATGTTCATGTGTTGAAAATATTCGTGTGTTGAGTAAAATATTTTAAATAATAAAAATTACATCTTTATCATATTTACAATTAGAATCTACTTTACGGTGGAGTCTAATTAAAATCAAACGATAGATACCATAGTTTTATAAAATATCTTACATAACAAAAATAGTGATGTGTTGACAGTACTCATGTGTTGAGATTATTCGTGTGTTGAAAGAAATATAGATTCATGTGTTGAATGGGATAAATATTCATTTGTTGAATATAATAAAGAAGTTTTTGAAAAATATAAAGCCGTGTTGATTAGAGATGCGTTATTTTGACGCGAACGATATTTATATCGATTTTATTCATTTTATAATGAATATGGAAAGGTGATTTCAAAATCTAATATTTTGAAATGAAATTCAAATTGAATTAGATAAAAATTGAAATTGAAATTTTATTGAATCATTTTGAAATGAATTAGAATCGAACATAAAATGAATTCGATTCGAATTGAATAGAAAATGAACTCGATTCGAATTAAGTAGAAAACGAATTAGAATTTGAATTGAATAGAAAGTGAATTTGAATTCGAAGAAAATAGAAATGAATTCAAATGAAATTAAATTGAAATTGAATTGAAATCGATTTGAAACGAATTCGAATTGAATCAAATAGAAGGTGAATTCAAATTGAATTGAATTGAAACGAATTAGAATTCGAATTGAATTGAAATCAAATCGATTTGAAATTGAATGTAGTGTTGAAATGGTTTTGAAAACGAATTTAAAACGATTTATAAAATACGTTTTAAAAGGAAATCGACGAAATATATATAATATATATATTATATATATAATGGCCTGAATAGAACGCGCCGCGCCGCGGCAGTTCGTGAATTTCGACCATTTATTTCAAACGGACATTGCGGGAGATCCGACCGTCGGATTCTCCTAAAACCAGAACCGTTGGGTTCGTATCGAAAAGAGCTTTCCAATGAATATTAGAAATTTGAAATCTAATGGTTGGATTTGGAATTATGTCCAAATCAAATTCAGAAAAGGTCGCTGTAAGTGCAGTTCGATGGCCATTGATGGAAATCGACTGTACGGGCCTTGATAAAATTATTAAAAATATCTATAATTTATGTAAAATCATAATATATGATTTGGGAAAAATTGAGCTGAAGAATTCTACATTTGAAAGGATAAAAATAGATTTTTAACGAAATGAACTAGTTTTGAACTAGAATTAAAATCAATTTATTTTTAAATAAATAAAATGAATTTGAAGTGATTTTTAAAAGTAATCAATATTCCCAATACGTGGATTGGACTGGAGTTGAATCGAAATTATCTTCGGAATATTTTGATGTTGGATTTCGTGACTATACAAATATTGCTATGGGGATTTGAAAGATATATTTTATATCGTTATCTCCAATACGATATTTGTTGGTTTCAGAATTTGATATTGAATATAAGCCGATATATTTTCTATTCAGAGCCTTGTATTTAATATCAAATGTGATTTGGGTTTGTCGTGAATCGTGTTTTAGATGACATTGGTTCTTTAACACATTTAGAGGCAAGATATTGATTTTTGAAAGAATTAAGACTAAGTGTAGTTTTAATGAATCTTTAATTAGATTAAAATGTGAATTGATAATTTTAATTATCAAAATCTGAAAAGTGATCGAGAGTGGAGTATCACCAGTTTTGCTCCAAGCGATAGTTAAATCTTTAATTAGATTTGAACGTGAAATGGTAATTAATTTTACCGATAACACCGTGGTGTTAGGAATGGAGTATCACCAGTTTTGCTCCATGGGATATATAGGTTGGGATTGGGAAATAAAATAAATAATTACTTCGGTGTGGTTCGTTAATCCCGACTTGTTTGAAATGATATCCATAGGAGGATTAAAGAATAAATTTAGAAGAATTTATCTTGGGTAAAATTAATGGGAATCTTTCCCTAAGAATGTGATTTTGTGAATAAAAGAATATTCTGAATTGGAATGAGGCGTTTGTTGTGTTTGTGTAACATTCGTTTATTATATACGAGGGTTATTCAGAAAGGCCGGGATTACACCCATTCTGAATAACCGATTCGACGAGATGTCGAAGATGAAGACGGTGGTTGATGACCGGAAGTCTTCACATCGTTTGGGTGATTACTGATGATCTTGATTGGGCTGTACACCCAGGATGAGGGAATCAGTTGGTGATCGTCCAGACGTACTTGGAGATGGATGGATATGCGAGGAAAGTGCCTCCGGTTTCGTTCAGACCCAGAACGAACTTGTAAATGGATTGTGTGTCTGACATTAAATTTTATTCTGTGTTGGTTGATCTCTATTAAATATACATCTGTTTGGCGGCGGAGAATTTATTCTCTTGCTTAACGCCCTTCTCTGAGACGTACGAGCTCAGAGGTTGTATATCGATGGACATCAGTCGCATGGAGTGAATTGCTAATGTGGCATGCGTAAGTGGCAATTGATCAAGGCTTCTGTTGAACAGCAAAGTCTTGTGGTTGATGATCAAAGCACGGCCTGTGTGGTGTAGCTTTGTGTATAACGTGAATTCGCGAGCCTCACACCTCGGTATGAGTCAAAAACGGGATAGTGACTGCAGGGAGAGCACGACGTTTCTTTCTAGCTAGGGTGGTGTCAGTGACCTACCAGCCCTGACATTTATATACTTTTCACCTGTGTGGTTGTTGGATACGAGGCGCCTCGGATATAGGTCTGTAAGGACCGGGAAACGTGTGTTCAGGAATAATTAATCCTCAAAAGTAAGAGAGGATCGGCCCTGAAGATCCAAGGATCAGAGTGGGGTCCTGAGGCATTTGCTAGAGTGTCTCGAACGCGGAGAGGAGCTTGCCCCTTGCCTCGGCTCATGATGGAATCCAATTTCCAATACGTGTGTTTCGGTTTTATTTGTAGAACCTAGTATGGCGACATAGTGGTATGGGTCATTCATGCCGCCTATGATTGATATTTATGATTGAAATTGTTTTGACACTATACACCTATATTAGTATCAAATAATGTGTTTTAAACGTATCAAGCATGCTTTGGCTGTTATAAGGTAAAAACCCTATCCTCTGGCTTGCGTTGCATTGTGTGATGGGACCTGGGTCTTATAACAGCTTCATTTTTCTTTATTTAGCATTGCGCTGTTTGTTTTATGCACTGGTATTCTTGGGAGGAAACCCATTCTGTGTCATACGGCGTGGTCCCTTGATTTACCGAACTTTAAAATAAAGAATAATAACTGTTTTAGTTCTCACACCAGTCACATGACTGACCTGGAGTTTATTGTTTTAACCTAAACTCTGGGTGCCCCTATTTTCCGCACGGGCAGCTAGTAGTTTTGGGTTTTGCAGATTTATATTCACAGGGTCCTGATTAACAGCTGGAACCATGCTCGGAAAGCTCTGTATCCGTGTATCACTTTCAGTTCTGTTTTGTATGTTTTTCCGCTGCTATGTAATTTATTGTAATCTCTGATAATTATCGAATGTAATTTATTCATTTATACTCTGTATATTCTTGTATCTGATGGAATTGTTGTAATAACAATGAAATGTTCTTCTGTATGCGTTCTATTTTGTCTTGTCCTCAATTCTATCCGTGCTTTCCTTCACAGGGAAGTTCGGGTCGTTTCAGTTTGGTATCAGAGCTTTGGTTTACAGAGCTCGAGAACAAGACACATTAGAACCATACGAAAGAATTCATCAGATATTGGATTAGCAATATCCAATTAGAATGACTCGTTAGAGATAGGATCAGTAGTATCCTAGAACGAGTGTGAAGAGTATATTTTTCAAATGAAAACAATTTTGTTTTGAAAATTTAAATCGTTTTATACGTATTTGAATATTTATTTATTTTGAATATGGACAATCGAGTATATAAAGATTTTGCATATACGCGTCATGAACGTATATTCGAAGTTTTAATATACTGGATAGATATAGAGTCACATTCTAGACACCCGGGGATAATTCTGGTGATGAGGCCACATCATCAGTATTTATATTCGTGTTTCGAAGGTGTGATATCTATATATTTCCATTAGACTGGTGTGAGAACCAAGACTTATATAGCTTGAACACATTGTTGTGAATTGGCATCAAAACATGATTTTTTTGTATATATATCAAAATTATGAATTTGAAACTCTAATCCACTAATTGATTGATGTTTGAGTTGCTTGTTTAGTTGTTTGATAATTTTGAACCATTATGCCTAATTGCATCAAATATTGAATTGTATTGAAAATTGGTCGCATTTGCTTGCATATACATGTGCTTACATTGAACAGGTCATAGCAAGGAGGCTAGAGCAGAGAATAAAATTTGTTTGCCCGACAAATAGGTACATGTTTACTACATAATTTACTGTTTTGTTTGGGTGATGATGATTTTATGAGCCTATTGGCTAGCCGCTTGGCTTTTTCTTTTTTCTTTTTGAGATTAGAAGGACCGGGGAAGCTATTTGAAATTCCCCGATGCTCCCGGTGCAGGGGAGGTTATGGCGAAATTTTTCGAAAATTTAGGGTGTTAGCCAAATTTTTGAAGAATTTGAAAATTCTTAGAAATTGAAAAGTTGGAGAATGGAAGCCAGATCGAACGTAGAGCTTATTAATCAAACCACTTTCGACTTTGTTCCTTTTCGGGGACGAAAAGTTTTAAGTGGGGGGAGATTGTAACAACCCGGAAAATCTGGGCCAGTTTAAAATTTTTATTTGGGCAATTTTAGCGAATTTTGAATATTTAAAATGAATTATTTTAAATAATAACAAAGAGAAATTTATTTTGAATATAATTCGACGTATATATTTGTATACGTCGTCGTTAGAATATAAATACTTATATATATAATTATAAAAGAAGTTGAAAATGGCGTGGTAGCTCGATAATTCGATTTCAAACTTCAATTGAATGTTCCGGGTGCAAAACAATCCGGATTTTAGTGAAACCAAAAACATTAGGATCTAATTGATGATATCTTTCCAATGAATCCGAAAAATCGAGAATTCATAGTGGGAATCAAAAGATATGTCCAGTTGAAAATTCTGAATAGTCGCTATGGAATTCAGGCCCTTAAAAATGGGAATTTTGCAAACGACCTCGGATTTTGACGAAACCACTTTTGTTGGATCCGCAGTGTCAAATTATTGCTAGGTTTCAAATTTCATAATTTCTAGAATTAATACGTGAGCGTGGCAAAGGAAAACGCGTTTGACCAGTTTCAGTTGATTTTAATCGACTGGAAATTGGCCATTTTTCCAACGGTCTCGGAATTCGACGAAACTAGTTTTGTTAGGACCGTATCGTCAATACGAAGCTAGAAAATATTTTTCTGGAATTTTTCTAGTTAGTATGTGACCCCGGTAATTTGAAATGTACGTTTAAAATTCAAAATAGTGATTTAAATGTAAATTTAACGGAAACTGATTGTAACAGCCGAATCAGCCTACGATACATATCCCATTGTGTTCGGAATGGGGGTAAAACGCTATAGACGTCAGGCGATGGGCCTCGTTTAGAGGTCGTATGTGAAAGTCAACTTTTTGAAAAATAAAATAATTAAATTAATAAAAAAAAAATCTCCCCCTTTAACCCGCTGGCCCCCCCTTCTCGTTTACATTCAACAGAAAAATAAAATAAAATAAATAAAAAAAAGAGACGAGGGCGACGGGGGGGAGAGCCGCCGCCGCCACATCGCGCCCCCCCAGAGCCGCCGCCGCTGCTTCCTCTTCTTCCTCCTTCCTTCTTCTCCTTCCTCCCCACGACCGACGCCAGGCAGCCGCGCTCCATCGAAACACCCCCATCCTCCACCGCAGCCTCAGCCGCCGCCACCAACCTCCGCCCCCGCCCTGTCCTCTACCTCCCAGTTGCACCAACGCAAAGGACCCCCACCCCTCCTCCGATCAGAAAAAAAGTGAGTAAAATTCTGATTTTGTTTAAATTAAAATTCTGATTTTTGTTTAGATTAAAAGTCTGATTTTGTTTAACTTGATATGCTAGTTTTGTCTAACTCGGTTTTACAAAGCAAAAAGGTAGGATTTTTAATTTAGGAAAAGTTTAGATTTTGAAATGTAAAAAGGGTATGATCTTTATATTTTTAAAGTGATAAAAATATGATTTTTATATTTTTAAAGTATTAAAAATATAATCTTTACTATATAGAAATATTAAAAATATGATTTTTATATTTTTAAAGTATTAAAAATATAATCTTTATAGGATAGAGAATATAAAAATATCATCTTTGTATATGTAGCGAAATAAAAATCTGATTTTTATTTTATATACGTTGAAATAAAGTGATGATTTTTATAATGATGAAATCTATATTTTTGAAAAGGCGAAATCTTTATAAAGAGAATAGCGTTATAAAAATAGAATTTTTATCTATATATTAGCGGTAAGGAAATATGATTTTTATATATTAAATAGCATAGTAAAAATTCGATTTTTAAATATATGAAGTGATTATAAAAATATGACTTTTAAATTGAAAGTGAATAAATAAAAATGTGATTTTTATTTTAAAGACATCGAAATATAAAAATGTGTGATTTTTATATATATAGTGACTACGGGCAACGAAGATGACGAAGATGGGATAACGAAGAAGATTTCTATAAATGAAGAGTCGTGGTATTGGATAGCTTTTGGTGAGAACTTCTCACTCTACACTTCTTTTTCTAGTTATATATATATACTAGGATGCAGACGGTGCTTACTAGCACCCGACACAATCGTCCACAAACCATGGACTTGTTTGTTTGGTTGCATAAATTAGTTAGTTGATTTGGGCTGAATTGAATTGTTTGGTGAATTGAAATGAATTTGATTGATGTGTGAATGGCGTGGGCCTTCACTAGACCGGGGATAAGGCTAGGCCTTGTTCCGTTTCTAGTATCGTGCCGTTATGCCGCCGAAATTTTCTAAAATATGTTAGAAAAATAAAAATATCATTTTATTGAATAAATGAACTGAATAGAAATTCATGTGTTAAAATAAAATGTTTTATCGTTAAAAATATAATTTTTAACGTGAAAGTGAATGAATGAATATTTATAAACAAATCGACCGATTTGTTTATATACACTGATTTGACTAATATCGATTGGGTCGATAAATTTTACACGTCGCCCAACTGCACAACTAAAATCTGTGTTTGATTGTTTGAAACCCCACACGGGTGTTGGGATGAAATTTGAAGTCCACTCATCCTGATTGATTAAATATGTCGATCGGTCGATTGACAGGCTGTTATAAGCGTCAGATGTCTATATTTGATGCTTATACAGTGTAGTGCACTTTGGTTGATGGTTGACTATTTTTCAATGCTATTATATACATGTGTTGTATGGAATCCATATAATTAACATTATATGGTGATTGATTGGACCTCATTCCAATCGGGAAAATAATGAAGATTATAAAAGAAAAATTCATGTGTTGAATATAAAAATAGTCATGTGTTGACGATGTTCTTGTGTTGAAAATATTCGTGTGTTGAGTAAAATATTTTAAATAATAAAAATTACATCTTTATCATATTTACAATTAGAATCTACTTTACGTTGGAGTCTAATTAAAATCAAACGATAGATACCATAGTTTTATAAAATATCTTACATAACAAAAATAGTGATGTGTTGACAGTACTCATGTGTTGAGATTATTCGTGTGTTGAAAGAAATATAGATTCATGTGTTGAATGGGATAAATATTCATTTGTTGAATATAATAAAGAAGTTTTTGAAAAATATAAAGCCGTGTTGATTAGAGATGCGTTATTTTGACGCGAACGATATTTATATCGATTTTATTCATTTTATAATGAATATGGAAAGGTGATTTCAAAATCTAATATTTTGAAATGAAATTCAAATTGAATTAGATAAAAATTGAAATTGAAATTTTATTGAATCATTTTGAAATGAATTAGAATCGAACATAAAATGAATTCGATTCGAATTGAATAGAAAATGAACTCGATTCGAATTGAGTAGAAAACGAATTAGAATTTGAATTGAATAGAAAGTGAATTTGAATTCGAATAAAATAGAAATGAATTCAAATGAAATTAAATTGAAATTGAATTGAAATCGATTTGAAACGAATTCGAATTGAATCAAATAGAAGGTGAATTCAAATTGAATTGAAACGAATTAGAATTTGAATTGAATTGAAATCAAATTGATTTGAAATTGAATGTAGTGTTGAAATGGTTTTGAAAACGAATTTAAAACGATTTATAAAATACGTTTTAAAAGGAAATCGACGAAATATATATAATATATGTTAGCCTACTTTGTGAACTAGGCAACACAAAGTCAAGAAACCAAACATTGAAGGGCATTTTTAATTAGAAGACTCTGGTTCGGATTGGAGAAGACTCTACAATCTAGATTAGATAGCAGCAGCTGTTCGGATCGGGTCAGAGCAAACCATCGGTTCGGGTCGGAAAGAGTCCCCTGTTCCGATCGGTGAACTCCTATTGAGTAAATTGGTAAGGCATATCTAATCGGATCGGAGGGCAACTAAATCTCAACTGGATCGGAAAGCCACCTGTTTGCCACGAAAATGGATCGGAGCGGAGCAGATTAGAGAAGAAGAGAGCATCGCACCTAAGCCAATCCGGTTCGGATCGGGTATCCCGATCCGAACCCCTTATCTGCGCGTCTCCGACCCGAACCCATGCTCCCTGTTATTCTCCTGCAAAAGCGCCTGGATATCCGGACCGGCTATGACCAGTTCCTACCCATAACGTCTGTTCCTTTAATGCATTGTCAACATGATATTTCATCCGAACCCGAAGATGGTGGGATGGACGACATGTGGCCCCGACCCGAATCAAGTTTCAAGCAAATTCACACCTATAAATACCCCGTCTGGAGACAAAGAGAAGGACCTTTTTTCAGCACTTTGAGAATTCAACTACCTCCATCATCCGAACTCCATTACTCCCGGAGAATCCAAATCATCTTTCATTCTTTGTTTCAGTCAATTGAGTGAACATAAGTGAGTTGTGAGTGAAATTGAGTGAATCTTACATTGTATTTACAACTGAATTATTGAATATAGTGAAAGATAAGTGGACGTAGGCATTTCTTCGCCGAACCACTATAAATCCTGTGTGTTCATTTTTATTTTTATCTCATTTCATCTTGCTTTTAATCAATTTGGGTGTTAGAACCACTTTTGGGTCTAACATTTTTGGTGCTTTCACTGAGAATCCTTATCTAAATTCTCTATTTTCCGCGATCTCTTTCTACTTTTTGGACCGTTGAGTTCAAAGAAGTGAATCCTTAAGTTTCTCCGTTTTTTTTTATATATATTCGTTGAAGTGATTGTCAAAGACTCATGGCCAAAGGAAAAGGCAAGGAAGTTCAGTCTGTTCGAGGAAATGGAGCTGGCGAAGATCAGCAGAATGCTGTCGTAACAAGGTCTCGGGGGCAGAGTTCAGCAGTAGGAAGAATCAATGCAGGGAATCCGAGCCGACAGCAGGGGGAAAGCTCCGATCCGATCCGGGTAGGAGACTCTGAAGCAGTGCATTCCCCCAATCTGAACCGACCCGAGCTGCTCGCTGCGTACCGATCCGACCAGGCACCCCAGCTCTGATCCGATCCGACCTCTTACCTCCGACCCGATCCGATGCTTGGTGAAGCTGGAACCTCTACTCGAGTCCCTATGAATGCTCCAATTCCAACTGCCAGGGTTGGTGATCAGGTCAATCCATCTGCGCCCATCACTCAAGGAGATTTTTCGCGCTTGCTTGACATGCTTGAGAGCACAAGGGAAGCCATGAAAGTTCACGAGCGCACTAATCTCATGATGCAGGAAAATATGAGGCTCATGAGTCGGGAGATTAGTGAACTCCGTCGGCAAAGAACTCCATCACCGGTTCGTCGCACACCAGTAGATCAATCTTCATCTTCCGAGGAAGAGAGGCCCCGTGAACGAAGGCCACTCGAACGACCTCAGAACGTGGAGCAGCTGACATTTGGATCTTTGGGATCTCGTGAGGATATCGCACGAGCATTAGGAAACAATGACCCCACTCAAGGGCAAAGACTCCAGTCCCCTCTTCCCGAGATCGACCGGGAACGCAGGGAACGGAACCGAACAGAGGCAGCTCGAAGAAGAAGGGCATCTCCTGAGCGGCCCCTAACTAATGCTGATGTATAGGCAATGGTTCGCCAGATCATGTCAGAGAGCCGGAATTATACAAATGAAGATTATGGCATTGAGCGAAGCCATACTCCGTTTACCGACGATATCCTCGACTTCCAGTTTCCCCGACGCTTTAACTTGCCACAAATGGACAAGTACAACGGAAGGACTGATCCGGGACAGCATTTGATGAGGTATTCGTGGCTCATGAATTCTGCTGCTGCCCCAGATGAAGTGAAGTGCAAAGCATTCCCAATCTACCTAGAAGATGTGGCATTGTTCTGGTTTACCCGACTTCCTCCTCGTTCGATTTCTAATTACAAGGAACTAAGCGAGCGTTTCATGAACCAGTTCCGACTACATGCCCGAAAGTCCAAAAGTGTTATTGAATTATCGAGAATCAAACAGGCACCGGGAGAATCTTTAAGGGCATATCTTGATCGTTTTAACCAAGCTGTAACTGAGGTCAGTGACCCGCATGAGCCCACTATTCTGATGGCACTGAAGGAAGGAGTCGATCCTGAATCTGAGTTCGGAGACTACCTTTCTGGGAAGACACCCCCCACAAGGGAGATATTCTACGAAAAAGCCGATATTTATTTAAGGCGAGAGGAGGCCAGGGCAAATCGAAAGAGAAAGTCTGAGACGGCTTCAAAGGAGAATGTGCAGAGTAATATCGTCGTGAAGCAGTCGGGGGAGAATTCTGGCAAGGTTGAAGTAAATGTAGGAAACAAGGGTGGAAACAGCAATACTGGAAGTGGGGGAAACAACAACAATAACCGTAATTCGAGCGGTAACAGAAGAAACAGAAATAGGGGAAGTGACCCTAACAAAAGGCCCCGGTTCCAGAACTACGAAAATTACACACCATTGAACGACACCCTGGAAAATATTTACCTGGATACGTACAATGTGTTACAGTACAAAAGACCGCCACCTCGTGATTCGACCGAGAAAGAAATGGCGACAGGGAAATTTTGCTTGTTTCACGGAACTCATGGGCATTCGACCGATGAATGTCGGCATTTGAGGGATGTGATTGAGAAGCTGCTGCGTGAAGGAAAGTTGGATGAGTACAAGGTTGCCCCGAGGGACAGGGGGCAAGGAGAGCAGGCTCCAAAACAGATCCTACCTGCTCCCAAGCCTACAGCGCAGCAGAAAGGAAAAGGAATTGTCATCAACTCTATAGTAGGCGGACCTCACCCGGCAATCCGAAGTTTCAGATCAATGGATCAATATGTGAATGCTGCCAAGCATCTAGACGTGAATGAAGGTGATGATTTGGAAGATGTCGCTCCAATAAAACAACAGAAGACCATGTTTGACGACGTGGTATTTCGAAGCCGAGACAATACTGGGATACAATCACCCACCAATGATCCGTTGGTTATTACTACCACCATTGGGCCGGCTTTGGTCCATAAGGTATTAGTAGACAACGGAAGTTCCGTTAATATCTTGTTCTAGAAGTCATTTGATCAGATGAAGCTTGAGCCCGAAGATCTGAAGCCTTGTGAAGGATGGATTAGAGGCTTCAACGGGGCGTCGACAGCTCCCATGGGATACATAGAGTTGCCCGTGACCCTGGGGCAGGGAGAACGTAGAAGAGTGCGAATGCTTCAGTTCGTAGTATTGGACGTAGATTCGCCTTATAACGCATTTTTGGGGAGACCTGCCCTCGCTGAATTTAGAGTTTGTATCGCCCCTTGGTGCCTGTTACTTAAGTTCCCAACCGAAGCCGGGACTGGAGTAATAAGGGGGGATCAGGTTTCCGGACGGGCCTGCTATGTGGCCGAGTTAAAGATGTTGATGAAAGGACTTAACGTTGAGAGCAAGGATGCCTCGTCTCCCTCAAAGGGGGACTCGGCATAGCAATTAGAGAGATTGACCCCGAAGGAGTTGCCCAAAGGAACGCTTGAAGACCTGGATCCCAGAAAAGACGAGGAACCAGAGGCTAGGAATGCAACTCCTAATGAGGCGACGGTGGAAATTCCCATTGATAAAGATGATCCGACAAAAGTTTTGAAGATTGGTTCTCAATTGGATCCACGTCGAGCTAAAGAACTAACGGACTTCTTAAAGGCAAACTTAGACGTGTTCGCCTGGACCCATGCTGATATGTGTGGGATATCGCCATCCATTATAAGTCACAAATTAAATGTGAATCCGAAGCATCCACCTGTGAAGCAAAAGAGACGCATGCTGGGCCCAGAGAGGTCGGCTGCTCTCAAAGAGGAAGTAGAGAAGTTGAAGCAAAATGGATTTATTCGAGATTCAACGTATCCCGATTGGATATCGAATCCTGTCTTGGTAAAGAAGCCAAATGGAAAGTGGCGAACCTGCATTGACTTTTCAGATTTAAACAAGGCTTGCCCAAAAGATAGTTTCCCACTTCCCAGGATTGACCAGCTTGTAGATTCGATAGCAGGTCATGAGCTTCTTTCTTTCATGGATGCATATTCTGGGTACAATCAAATTCCTATGCACGTACCAGACCAAGAACATACAAGTTTCATTACGAATTTGGGATTATATTGTTATGTCATAATGCCCTTTGGATTGAAAAACGCTGGAGCTACTTACCAGCGCTTGGTGAACAGGATGTTTTATGATCAGATAGGAAAAACTATGGAAGTTTATGTGGATGACATGCTTGTCAAATCAAAACATTCCTCCCGCCATACGCAAGACTTGGCGGAAATGTTTGATATCCTGCGGAAGTACCGGATGAAATTGAATCCTCTGAAATGCTCATTTGGAGTTGCATCGGGAAAGTTCCTTGGCTTCATTGTGAGTTCCCGAGGAATTGAAATCAACCCCAGCCAGATAGCAGCAATTAGAAATATCGAAGAGCCAAGGAGAATTAAGGACGTCCAAAGTCTTGCAGGGAAAGTAGCGGCGCTGAGTAGATTCATCTCCAAAGCCACAGATAAATGTGTGCCGTTTTTTGATTTGATTAAAAGGGGAAAGAAGAACTTCGAGTGGACTCCGGATTGTGTTGAGGCCTTTCGAAATCTGCTGGAACTGTAGAGAAACCGCCAATTTTATCAAAGCCCATAGATCATGAAGAATTGTTTGTTTACTTGGCGGTCTCGGCTCACGCTGTCAGCACAGCCCTGGTTCGAGAAGAAAACAAAGTACAAAGGCCGGTGTATTATGTAAGTAAGAAATTAGCAGCGGCAGAGCGCAACTACCCAAAGATTGAGAAGCTTGCTTACAGCCTCCTGATCGCATCCCGGAAACTTCGTCACTATTTCCAAGCCCATCCAATAACCATATACACCGACCAGCCGTTAAGGCATGTGTTACAGAGGCCTGAGGCATCGGGAAGGTAGATCAAATGGAACATAGAACTAAGTCAATTTGATTTGAATTTTCAACCACGAATGTCAATCAGGGGGCAAGCTCTAGCAGACTTTATTGCGGAATTCACCATTCCAGAGGAGGAAGTAATCAATAACAGAGTGGCTAAATCCGAGGATGAACTAAAGATGAATCCATGGAAACTATATACAGATGGAGCCAAGAATGACCGAAGGTCCGGAGCTGGAATTGTTTTAGTCACTCCCGAGGGACGATCGTTATATTACGCCCTGCGATTAGAATTTTCGGCAACTAACAATGACTCAGAATATGAAGCCCTGATTGCCGGGCTGAAGCTTGCTAAAGACCTCGGAGTAAAAATGATGGACATATTTTGTGACTCTAAAATTGTTGTTTGTCAAGTGCGAGAAGAATTCGTGGCTCGAGGACCTCGACTTATCGCCTACCTCAAGAAAGTGAAAGAGCTATTGAATAGCTTAGATCGGTACAGCATAACACATATTCCCAGAATTGAAAACCAGAAAGCGGATAGACTAGCAAAGCTGGCTAGTTCCGACAATCCAGAAGAGACTGAAGTAATTCCAATTGAAACGTTGGAGTCGCCAAGCTTTGAGTCAATGGAAATTGAGTTCGCTAAGCAGAACCAGAGAAGGAGTCGTGGATGACTCCAATTAAGAATTTCCTTAAGAATGGGACACTCCCATCAAAGAAGAGTGAGAAAAGAGCCGTGGTTCGCAAAGCTACCAGATATGTCATGCAAGATGATACTCTCTATCGGCAAGGATTTTCTATGCCCCTGTTACGATGTATCGCACACAACGACATCAAGCGTGTACTAAGAGAAGTACACGAAGGTGAGTGTGGAGATCATACAGGAGGTCAAACTTTAGCAAAGAAAATATTGCGATATGGATATTTCTGGCCTACGATCAATAAAGATGCAGCTGATTATTCACGACGCTGCGATAAGTGCCAGAGATTCGCCAAAATCCCCAGGGCACCGTCAACCCAACTTAAATCAATGGTGAGTCCTTGGCCATTTGCCACATGGGGGATTGATATCATCGGAGTTTTACCGATTGCTAAAGGAGGAGCTAAGTATGCAATAGTGGCCGTGGAATATTTTACGAAGTGGGTGGAAGCTGAGCCCTTGACCAAGATCACAACAAGAAAGGTGATAAGTTTTGTGGTCAGAAATATTATATGCCGGTTTGGGATTCCAAGGACGATTATAACTGACAACGGAACCCAGTTTGATAGTACTGAATTCAGAAATCTCTGTCAGAAGTATAAGATAGACAAGCGATATACGGCGGTTGCCTATCCGCAATCGAATGGAAAAGTAGAGGCAATAAACAAAGTTATAAAATCCATCCTCAAGAAACGGTTAGAGCGTGCAAAGGCAAGATGGGTTGATGAATTGCCCCTAGCTTTGTGGGAATATCGAACAACATTTAAAACGGCCATCGGTCATACCCCTTTCTCTCTCTCCTTTGGCTCAGAGGCAGTAATTCCAGTTGAACTGGAAGTTCCTTCCCACAGGGTGACGTATTATGATCCGATGACGAATCGGGCGCTCTTACTTGAGTCTCTTGATGAAATCGAAGAGAAAAGGGAGAAGCAGACTTGCGTGCAGCAAGACATCGGCGTCAGATGGCACGCTATTATGACAAAAAAGTTCGCCTCAGAACTTTTGAACCAGGAGATTTGGTGCTAAAGAGAGTTTTTCTATCCCTTCCTCACCTTGGCCCAAAATGGGAAGGACCCTTTGTCATCCAACGGAAACTTGAAAAAGGAACCTTCAAGTTAACGACCGTAAATGGCGAAGAAGTCCCTCGAGCATGGAATTCGCAACACTTAATGCGATATTTGGATTAGAAATGCTGTACTTTTTGTTATTTTTCCTGTGAACTCTGTAATAAGGCACGCCTTGCCTTGGGAAAATCTGATGATATGAATAAAGGACTATAAAGTGGATGTAGGCTACGACTTAGCTGAACCACTATAAAAATATTGTGTGTTATTTACTTTTATGCATTTACATTCATCAGTTATTCTGTTGTGATTATAAAATACAGGATAACTCAGAGCCTAAAAAGGTTGAAAACAGTTTAGACATAAAAAGAAGCACAACGATTATTTGTGCAATAAGACATAAAAGAATGAGAAAACACATTCTTAACTCTAACTCTCCAGAGAAAGAGAGAGAGTATAAAAGCGTCTCCGACTGAGCGCTGAAAAAGAAATTCTCCTCCTAACTCTAACTTTCTAGAGAGAAAGAGAGTATAAAGGCGTCTCCGACTGAGCGCCGAGAAAGAAGTCTTTCCCCGTTGAACGACCGGGGAATAAACAGATGACTGAACTCGAACTCTAACTCTCAAAAGAAAGAGAGAGAGTATAAAAGAAAAGCCAGAAAAAACGACAGGTACCGATGGCACAGGAAGTGCTATCCTGTCGGAGAATCAGGAGAAATCAGATTGCTCGACTAAGCATTAAATAGTTTGTGGGAATTTACTAGGGACATGTATGTATATGCATATTTCCCCCCTTTACAACTTTGTTTCACAACTATAGACACGCATTTTTACATAAGTACAGAACTACTAACAAATAAACATCGCAAAAAGCGAATTATTTTTATTTACAAATGAATGAGTTTGTACAGGAAAATAGCAAAAACAAGAAGATGCAGGAGCTACTCTTGTAGCAGCAATTATTGGTTCACGAAAATGCTAAAAAGATACAAGGCAATCCACTATTTAGATTTGGAATGAGCCTTGGATTTCTTGGCGGCTTTCTCCGCATCCTTTGCTTCTTTCTCAGCTTCGGTCAAGATTCGTTTTGATTTCTTTTTCCTGAAGATGCGGTGCTGGAGCCAGTAGACTTCTTCCCCGAAGGCGAGGCGCTGGAATCAAGAGAAGATTTTTTAGCGAGTTCCTCCGTAATATATCTAGTGGAAAGCTTAACAACTAACCTTGATCCCGCGTCCACGACTGCGAGGGGTTTGAGGACTTCGGGGTCTAGCTCTTCAGCTTTTAATTGCAAGCGCTTGTCTTGATCAGCCTTCATTGCAGCCAAGGTAACGTCATCAGCACTTTTTGATTCCCCGGTTATTGCGACTTCGGGTTCCTCTTCATGCCCCCCGTCTCCGCCGTCGTCCTTTAAAGCTGCTATCGTTTCTTCATCATGGGGAGTGGTGACCTTAGTTGGCTCACTTCCTTCTCCCAAGTCTATAGAAGCAGCCTTGTCTTCCCCTTGTTTGGCCCTATCTGCGGGTTTCGTCCCAGCGGCGGCTCCTTGAGCTACATCTGTCTTTTCGGATGGTTCAACACCTACAGAGTGAGAAGCAACAGTTATCAACTCAGGCGAAAACAATGGATCTCTCATTGATTGTTCAATCACGTGGTGAAAGGTAGAAATAGCTTTGGCAAATTGAGGAGAAAAGATAGGGATACCTTCCGAAGGCTTTTCTGCGGGGGTGGCTACTGCCTCTGGTGTTGCTTCAGGAATGGGAGATAGCAGAGATGTTCGGGAAATTCCCGGATTTTCGGGATCATACCCTTCTACTTCGAAAGTTGCAGGAGCAGAAGAAGAGGAACCAGCTTCGAGAATGGTTTTTTGTTTAGACTTCCGTCTCTCTTCTTCCATGGCCTCAGCAATGAGGCGGCGTCCTTCAGCTAGGCGCTCCGGTTCATCATCTCTCAAGTATTTCTCCATCAGCTTATCTTCATCGAGGGAATCGACCTTAAGTTCTTCTTTTTCCCACTCGACGATTTGATTCCATACTTGAACCAGAGTGGATGGATAGTCCTCAATCCAAGAAATGTTTCGATGACGAATAATGTGCGCGAAGAATTCAATCATTAGCTCGCCGAAGCCCTAAATATCAGCCTCCGCCTCTGATAGTTGCTTGCGGGTTTCCTCCGCAGATTTAATAGCACACTCCACATTGCCCTCGGCCAGAGCTGCCCTGTTTTCGGCCTCCAACAACTTCGAAGCCAAGTCAGCATTCTTCTTTTCTAATTCAGCACTCCTTTTTGCTAACTCGGCGTTTTTCCGTTCAAGCTCAGCATAAGCAAGGCGTGTCTTAGCGGCCTCTGACTTGGCCTCATCAGCTTGCTTTTTCAACTCAGAGCGCTCCTGAGTGTGAGACTCAAGCAAGTCATGATAACGCTTTTGCATGTCCTCGAATTGTTGTTTGAAGTTAGAAGAGTTCTTTTGAGCGACAGCTAGCTGAGCTTGAGTGTCTTCTAAATCTTTTCCTAGAGCTTTTAAGGCCTTAGCATCCTCCTCCGCGGTCTTTTGCATTGAATTAGCATTTGTCATTAGAGTGCGGATGATTCTAGAAAGATTGCGTGAATACTTGAACATCTCGGAATATTGTTTTTCCACCAAATCAATCTTTGCCTTGGCCTCATCTGCCCAATTAGAAGAAATAGGTTCAAGGGTAGGTAGAAAGGTCAGAGTCTCGAAGTAGTGCTCGGGAAATTGCTCCTCTAAATATGCCAGCTTTACTGCAGTTCCCGCATCTAGTGAGGGAGGAGCGGGAATTGATAATTCGGTGCCCCTATGTGAAGAGGATTCAGTAGTCTCTTTATCCGACCTAGGTCGCTTAGTGGCAGGGACCTTGTGCTTACTTCGAGACCCGGCTTCTTTCGGAGGAGTTCTCTCTCTACTCCGCTTTTCATGGGTGGAAGTGGAGTCTTTAGATGGTGGTCTGTCCTCTTCCCTGCGGCCTTGATAGCTCTTATATTTATCTTGTTCTGGCCGAACTGGTGAACGAGAACGTGAAGATCGAGAGCGATAAGAATCATAGGGTCTTCTCTCCTCCCTACCACGATCATCCCGGCGATCATACTCGACATCCTGAGGAGGATTGGTCATGCTGCGACGAAGCTTTCTTATATCTTAGTAGGATCGAGACATTGTACCTGCACGATAAATCAAACGAAGTTTAGAATTAATGGATTCATGGAGAAAGAAGAGCAATGAATGCTAATGCTGTGGTGTGAAGTGTATCCTAAGTGGTGTGTATCCCCCCAACCAACCCGAGTCTGAAGCTAGACTAGTGCGGGCAGGCTCTTTGGCCTTGGCAGGAGTGGTTTCTTCAGAAGAGGTGAAGACTAAAGGATCCTTCCTGAAATCCTCTGAAGTATATATAGTCTCAGGTAAGGGGAGATCCCCCAAACCCTGAAATATGTGCTCATCAGTACTAGGAGCATCCCCTTTGGAAGCATGAAGTGGCGACTCTGCTGGGGATTTTGACTTGTCTAGAGAAGTAGTTTCCTCGGGGGCAATATACCCTTCACGATGCTTTTCGGCCAGATTAGCCAATTCATCATCTTGTGTGGAAGATGGAGAAGGTGAAGGTTGAAGAGGCACTGTAGGAATTCCCGAGCCTTCTCCTGTCTCTGGAACTATCTCCACTGGAGGAATGTATGCGTAAGGGACCGTCCCATGACCGATGCTACGAAAGACGGATAGCAGCCCATGAAAGTGAAGGTATTCATCTTTAAGGACCTCGTCGATAGTCAAGAATTTTTGATCGCCATTAAGAAGTTGGTGCATCCGATCAAAGAACACCTGATCTGATATCTGTTTGGGATTGTCGACTGCAAATAAAAAGGAAAACAGGTCAGGGTGATGATTCAAGTGTATAGAGTCCGGATTTAAAAAATAAACGCTTTACTTGATTTTGTCCATCTCCTGGCGCATCCAGGCTGTTGCTTTACGTAGAACCATTCTAGTCTGGAATCTCCAGCTTTACTGCTGAATGGTGCAGAGATTATCTTTCTTTTTGGGACTGATTCAAAGTAGCAGAAGGATGGAGTCTCTCGAGTCCGATGCTTGAAATTATAGAAGAAGTGAACGTCATCGAACGTGAGCTCTATGCCTAGGATTTCACGATATGCTATGTACAAGGTGTGCAGATAGGCATATGAATTGGGGTGCAATTGCATGGGGGCAATCCGCATTTGTCTTAAAAAATCAACAATGAATGGAGAAAACGGAGGAATGGCACCGACCATGCACATTAATCGAGTGACCGTCATATATCCTTCTGGAGGGTTGTGGGGACGGTCAGAGCGTGAGGGCACTAGGGTGTCCCTTTTCATTATTCCACACTTTAAGCAAATTCGAACAAGTCGATCGTTGTCGATTGTCGATTCTACGGAATCTGGAGGTGATTCCAATATAATAGCAGATTCAAATTCGTCAGGTGCTCTATCGTCACCAATCCCTCCTTCCTCCTCGAAACCCAGAGAAGCCTCGTTCTCCGAAGACGCCTCGTTGCTTTCTCGATCTCCAACCCCGTAATCTGGACCCTCACTGTCCCATTCTGGATCAGACGAAGAAGATATATCCTCAAGAGTGATTTTGTTAGAAGTTTCCGGGGCTTCTTTCCTTTCAGCTAGGCGGGAAGAGCGTCTGGGCCTCATTGTCATAGAACTATTGAAGAAGCAATAGCACGGATTAGAGTAAATTATCCCGTGCCCCCTGTGTATGTGTGTGAACTAAAATGTGTGCAGCAAATGTGGGAAATGCAAAATAAAAGTACATCAATGTAAGACGAAGCTTTGAAGAAAAAGTGATAGTCAAAGTTGTTCTTAATGTTCGTTTATGTCCGCAAGGCACTATCCTAACTGTTCATTAAGTTGAAGATTGTGTCAAGCATTGATTAACCCTGGTTGGATAAAGTCTAGTGCTTTGAGTTGGAATATGCATATCATTCAGTTCGGATAGGGTGCGTTCATTGTTGGGTTCGGATCGGATGTGCATATAGCTGGGATCGGTTCGGGTCTGCGTATTGTTTGGTTCGGAGAAGACGTTCGTGTTTGGCAGATTAAATCCGGATCGGAATAAGCCTTCGGAGTGGTTCAGCAAACAAAAAGATCCATACGTCCTTTCCCTTTCTCTATCTTTTCCCCCGACCCGACCTGGTCGGACAAGCATGGCTTTCTCCACATCGCATTTCATTCCGACCCGATCCTAACATATGAACTTGTCCTCTCCTCTGCTGCTTCAGCACTTCCTAACCCGAACCGAACCCAATTACTATTCTCCCCTTTCTCGTCTTCAAATTTCATTAGACCCGAACGAAATTAAGCGTTTATGTGCTTGAATGTTTAACGCTGGATCCAAATGACCCCCGTTGCTACCTCGAGACGGCGAAGACGCCATCAACGACGATGATAAACGGTGGAGGAGATCCAGGCGTCGGAGTTCAACAAAAACCACACTCCAACCGCTCGATTTAACCGCAAATCCTAGTTAAAGTTAGTTATTACATAAATAATCGGAGATTCAAAATACCTAGATGTTTTATTCGAAGATTGAAACGAGGAGTTTGGAGTTTTTAGATTTGTTAGGAAGTGGGGTTTCGGTGTAAAACTGGGAGAACAAGAATTGTGGGAGTAAAGAAGGTAGAAGAGTTTGGGTGGTCGAGTTTATATAAGACGTGAGATGGCTCTTTGTACTCCCCGTATTTTACTCTGTTCGGACCGAGTCCAAGCTAGCCCACAACTTCTGGCCCATAAACCCAGTGCAAAGCGAAACAGGAAGAAAAGGTGCTCGAGTCTGACACCGAACCGGGTAGAAATCTGTGCATTCCTCTAGCATCCGAACCGGATAGACATCTGTACGTTCCTCTAGCATCCGAACCGGATAGACATCTGTACGTTCCTCTAGCATCCGAACCGAGTAGAAATCTGTGCATTCCTCTAGCATTCGAATTGGATTTAAAAGAAAAACTAGGAAAGAACATACTTAAGAAGAATGCTATATGTTGAGAAGGACTTCTGGACTTGACTCAAAAATGAAGAAAATGAATCGAGTGTTTTACGACATATATATAAGCAATAAGAGACATGTCTTCATGAAGCAACGCATCTTCACAAACGAACAGAAGTGACTTTCTGACTGTTCCGATTCAAGGACTAGTATTTCAAACGACATCAAAGCACGCTTCGTATACAACAGAAGCATCCTTTGAGGGGGCAAATTGTTAGCCTACTTTGTGAACTAGGCAACACAAAGTCAAGAAACCAAACATTGAAGGGCATTTTTAATTAGAAGACTCCGGTTCGGATTGGAGAAGACTCTACAATCTAGATTAGATAGCAGCAGCTGTTCGGATCGGGTCAGAGCAAACCATCGGTTCGGGTCGGAAAGAGTCCCCTGTTCGGATCGGTGAACTCCTATTGAGTAAATTGGTAAGGCATATCTAATCGGATCGGAGGGAAACTAAATCTCAACTGGATCGGAAAGCCACCTGTTTGCCACGAAAATGGATCGGAGCGGAGCAGATTAGAGAAGAAGAGAGCATCGCACCTAAGCCAATCCGGTCCGGATCGGGTATCCCGATCCGAACTCCTTATCTGCGCGTCTCCGACCCGAACCCATGCTCCCTGTTATTCTCCTGCAAAAGCGCCTGGATATCCGGACCGGCTATGACCAGTTCCTACCCATAACGTTTGTTCCTTTAATGCGTTGTCAACATAATATTTCATCCGAACCCGAAGATGGTGGGATGGACGACATGTGGCCCCGACCCGAATCAAGTTTCAAGCAAATTCACACTTATAAATACCCCGTCTGGAGACAAAGAGAAGGACCTTTTTTCAGCACTTTGAGAATTCAACTACCTCCATCATCCGAACTCCATTACTCCCGGAGAATCCAAATCATCTTTCATTCTTTTTTCAGTCAATTGAGTGAACATAAGTGAGTTGTGAGTGAAATTGAGTGAATCTTACATTGTATTTACAACTGAATTATTGAATATAGTGAAAGATAAGTGGACGTAGGCATTTCTTCGCCGAACCACAATAAATCCTGTGTGTTCATTTTTATTTTTATCTCATTTCATCTTGCTTTTAATCAATTTGGGTGTTAGAACCACTTTTGGGTCTAACAATATATATATTATATATATATAATGGCCTGAAAAGAACGCGCCGCGCCGCGGCAGTTCGTGAATTTCAACCATTTATTTCAAACGGACATTGCGGGAGATCCGACCGTCGAATTCTCCTAAAACCGGAACCGTTGGGTTCGTATCGAAAAGAGCTTTCCAATGAATATTAGAAATTTGAAATCTAACGGTTGGATTTGGAATTATGTCCAAATCAAATTCAGAAAAGGTCGCTGTAAGTGCAGTTCGATGGCCGTTGATGGAAATCGACTGTACGGGCCTTGATAAAATTATTAAAAATATCTATAATTTATGTAAAATCATAATATATGATTTGGGAAAAATTGAGCTGAAGAATTCTACATTTGAAAGGATAAAAACAATTTTTATCGAAATGAACTAGTTTTGAACTAGAATTAAAATCAATTTATTTTTAAATAAATAAAATGAATTTGAAGTGATTTTTAAAAGTAATCAATATTCCCAATACGTGGATTGGACTGGAGTTGAATCGAAATTATCTTCGGAATATTTCGATGTTGGATTTCGTGACTATACAAATATTGCTATGGGGATTTGAAAGATATATTTTATATCGTTATCTCCAATACGATATTTGTTGGTTTCAGAATTTGATATTGAATATAAGCCGATATATTTTCTATTCAGAGCCTTGTATTTAATATCAAATGTGATTTGGGTTTGTCGTGAATCGTGTTTTAGATGACATTGGTTCTTTAACCCAGTTAGAGGCAAGATATTGATTTTTGAAAGAATTAAGACTAAGTGTAGTTTTAATGAATCTTTAATTAGATTAAAATGTGAATTGATAATTTTAGTTATCAAAATCTGAAAAGTGATCGAGAGTGGAGTATCACCAGTTTTGCTCCAAAGCGATAGTTAAATCTTTAATTAGATTTGAACGTGAAATGGTAATTAATTTTACCGATAACACCGTGGTGTTAGGAATGGAGTATCACCAGTTTGCTCCATGGGATATATAGGTTGGGATTGGGAAATAAAATAAATAATTACTTCGGTGTGGTTCGTTAATCCCGACTTGTTTGAAATGATATCCATAGGAGGATTAAAGAATAAATTTAGAAGAATTTATCTTGGGTAAAATTAATGGGAATCTTTCCCTAAGAATGTGATTTTGTGAATAAAAGAATATTCTGAATTGGAATGAGGCGTTTGTTGTGTTTGTGTAACATTCGTTTATTATATACGTGGGTTATTCAGAAAGGCCGGGATTACACCCATTCTGAATAACCGATTCGACGAGATGTCGAAGATGAAGACGGTGGTTGAAGACCGGAAGTCTTCATATCGTTTGGGTGATTACTGATGATCTTGATTGGGTTGTACACCCAGGATGAGGGAATCAGTTGGTGATCGTCCAGACGTACTTGGAGATGGATGGATATGCGAGGAAAGTGCCTCCGGTTTCGTTCAGACCCAGAACGAACTTGTAAATGGATTATGTGTCTGACATTGGATTTTATTCTGTGTTGATTGATCTCTATTAAATATACATCTGTTTGGCGGCGGAGAATTTATTCTCTTGCTTAACGCCCTTCTCTGAGACGTACGAGCTCAGAGGTTGTATATCGATGGACATCAGTCGCATGGAGTGAATTGCCAATGTGGCACGCGTAAGTGGCAATTGATCAAGGCTTCTGTTGAAAAGCAAAGTCTTGTGGTTGATGATCAAAGCACGGCCTGTGTGGTGTAGCTTTGTGTATAACGTGAATTCGCGAGCCTCACACCTCGGTATGAGTCAAAAACGGGATAGTGACTGCAGGGAGAGCAAGACGTTTCTTTCTAGCTAGGGTGGTGTCAGTGACCTACCAGCCCTGACATTTATATACTTTTCACCTGTGTGGTTGTTGGATACGAGGCGCATCGGATATAGGTCTGTAAGGACCGGAAAATGTGTGTTCAGGAATAATTAATCCTCAAAAGTAAGAGAGGACCGGCCCTGAAGATCCAAGGATCAGAGTGGGGTCCTGAGGCATTTGCTAGAGTGTCTCGAACGCGGAGAGGAGCTTGCCCCTTGCCTCGGCTCATGATGGAATCCAATTTCCAATACGTGTGTTTCGGTTTTATTTGTAGAACCTAGTATGGCGACATAGTGGTATGGGTCATTCATGCCGCCTATGATTGATATTTATGATTGGAATTGTTTTGACACTATACACCTATATTAGTATCAAATAATGTGTTTTAAACGTATCAAGCATGCTTTGGCTGTTATAAGGTAAAAACCCTATCCTCTGGCTTGCGTTGCATTGTGTGATGGGACCTGGGTCTTATAACAGCTTCATTTTTCTTTATTTAGCATTGCGCTGTTTGTTTTATGCACTGGTATTCTTGGGAGGAAACCCGTTCCGTGTCATACGGCGTGGTCCCTTGATTTACCGAACTTTAAAATAAAGAATAATAACTGTTTTAGTTCTCACACCAGTCACATGACTGACCTGGAGTTTATTGTTTTAACCTAAACTCTAGGTGCCCATATTTTCCGCACGGGCAGCTAGTAGTTTTGGGTTTTGCAGATTTATATTCATAGGGTCCTGATTAACAGCTGGAACGATGCTCGGAAAGCTTTGTATCCGTGTATCACTTTCAGTTCTGTTTTGTATGTTTTTCCGCTGCTATGTAATTTATTGTAATCTCTGATATTTATCGAATGTAATTTATTCATTTATACTCTGTATATTCTTGTATCTGATGGAATTGTTGTAATAACAATGAAATGTTCTTCTATATGCGTTCTATTTTGTCTTGTCCTCAATTCTATCCGTGCTTTCCTTCACGGGGAAGTTCGGGTCGTTTCAGTTATTGAATATAAGCCAATATATTTTCTATTCAGAGCATTGTATTTAGTATCAAATTGGATTGTGGGTTTGTCGTGAACAGTGTCTTCAGTAACACCATTCTTAAACCCAGCTTAGAAAAAATATAAATCTTTTTATTAAGATTTAATGATCTTCACCAATTAATTAACATTTAATTAGAATTAAATTGAAATTGGTTTTTGGGTTTATAGTGAACGGTGTTTTAAATAACACATGTTCTTTAACCCGATTAACAATGGAATGATTCTGGGTTTGTCGTGAGTGGTATATTTAATAATACAGTTCTTAAACCCAATGTAGTCAATAAAATTAGAAACTGACTGGGATTAGCTAAGTTGAATGGTTGCCTGGGCATTGATCTGATGCTGTTTTCGGCCTTAGGATTAATACTTAGGGAATTATTCTCTTACTAATTTACGGTTAGAGGCTGATGGGATGGGGTTTTCAGTAAAACTGTTCTTAAACCCAGTGTGAAAAGAATAAATCTTTTAATTAAGATTTAAAGAAGAATTACCAATTAATTAACATTTAATTGGAACTGAAAATGGAATGTGAATTTTGTTTATTGTGAACTGTGTTTTTAACGACGTTCTTTTTTTAACCCGATTTACAGTAAAATGTGATTTAGAAATTATAAATCTTTTTGTTAATATTTAACGGGAATTTTCCAAAGTAAAGTTTTCCAGTTTAATATATTGAATGGAATTTGATTGATAATAATCGAAGTGAACTTCTGTGGAGGAAGACTGTTAATACATATGGAATTTAAAAGGTTTTGCCGTTATTCCATTTATATTATTAGTCGGATATGGAAATTGATATCGATTATTATAACGACACGAGTTTCGCCCGACCTTAATCGACCGCTAGATCGACTAAGACCGTTCAAAATCCGCATATGTTAACTCTAGGAATACAACAACATCAGAACAATAACAGCAGACTTTTATAAACATCATAATAATGTTACATCAGAGTACATAATATCAGAGTATATTGAATAAAATTACAGCGGAAGATAAATTACAATAAATTTAATACACTGCGGTGGAAACAATAAAATCGATACAGCGGAAGATAACTATGCTCTGGACACAGCTTTAAGCTTCAATCCAGCATCCTGCTCGAGATAAGAACCTGTAGGCAAACTACTCGACTGCCCGTGTGGAAAAGAGGGCACCCGAGTTTGCAAAGTGAAACAAACTACGAGTCAGTCATGGGACTGGTGTGAGAATTCTTAACTAATAACTAATAATAATAAGGCAAATCCAAGGATCACGCCGCTAACGCGGAACGGGTTTATTCCAATGGATTGTTGTGCATAAGTATAAAGTAAATCGTAAAACAGCGCAATGCTTTTGGAAAAATGAAATCACCATAAGACTCAGGTCCCATCACACAATGCAACGCACACCAGAGGATAGAGTTTTACCTTATGGTGATTAAACATGCTTGGTACGATAAAAACGGATTTGATATTATTATTAGTGTGTATAAGTTTAAAAACACTTTCAATCATAATATATTAATCCTAGGAAGAATAGTATCCCATACTACTATGCCTCCATACTAGTAATACAATCAAAACCGCATGAGGTCGTATTGGAAATTGGGTTTCCATCATGAGTCAAGGCTAGGGAGAAGCTCCTTACCGATTCGAGACACTCTAGCTAATGTCTCAGGATTCCCCGTAGTTAACCCTTGTATCCTGCAGGGCCGGTCCACACATACAGCTTCGTGGATTAGTTATTCCTGAACACACGTTTCCCGGTCCTATAGGACCTACCATCCGAGGCGCCTCATTCCATCATCCACATAAGTAAATATCAGCCAGTTTAAGCACCGACACCACTTCTAGCTAGAAAGAAACGTGCTGCTCTCCCTGTGTTCCCTTCTCCCATTTAGACTCCGCCGGTGTGTGAGGCTCACGAAGTCACGTAATACACAAAGCTATGCCTAAACAGGTTATGCTTTGGTCATCCTACAAGGCCTGCTTTTCAACAAAAACCTTGATCATTGCATCTTAGTATGCCACACTGTCACTCCATACCGTACCATTGATCATCCGTCAATATATAAATGGGTGTTAAGCAAAGAATAAATTCTTCACCACCAATCATTTATATATTAACAGAGAATCAATAACATGATATTTAAAGGAGTACGATGTCGGACACACAATCCATTTATAAACTTATGCTCTGGGTCTGAGCGAAAGTCAAATCCGTATAAATCAACACTACGTCCGGACGGCCACCAATGTAGCCCCTTCAAGGTAGCTACTCCCATCACGGGCATCAGCAGTCATCGTCCATTCGATGTGAAGATTGTCGGTCTTCAATCGCCGTCTTCAACTCTTGAATTTTAAACGTTGTTTAAATTATTTGGAATGAGATAGACTCGGACTTTCCAAATAATTCTCGTATATATATAAGTTGGAAATCATTTCATATTGTTATTAGTGATTTGTAATGATCAATCCTTGTTTTTATTTATATAAAAACAATAATTAAATTCCATTTCATTAACAAAATTAACACAACAAACAATGAATGTTTTGTTTCACAACCTATCAATATGTTTATAATGTGTAATGAAATGTATTTTATTACACTTCATCTTGCTGGCGCCAAATATCCTCAATTATATCAAATATTGATATATATCATGACACCCAACCATGTTTTCCTTTAGTTTTCAATTTCCACACATATCATATACACAAAATGTATATTTTGTGTGTCATTCCAATTACAACAAAAATGAATATTTTTGTACGTCACTTATAATTTAACAAAAATGAGTATTTTTGTGTCATTCAACTCCTAACCAAAAACGCAATATATTTTTGGTGTCAACTTAATTTCTATACAAATGAAAATATTTTTGTTTGTTTAATTTCCATGTAACAAAGATAATAATTTTGCTATTCTTTTAATGCCAAACAAAAATAATAATTCTTATCTCTTTCAATGCAAAACCAAAATGATCTTGACTTTTTATAATGGCAATGTAAATTCAATTCTTAGGTGACATCATAAAAATGTAATTTTAATTTACAATGTAATATCATACTTTAATTACATAATAAAAATGTAATTCTAATTTACAGTGCAAATTCTCATTTATAGTTACATATAAAAATGTAAATTTTGTTCGCTTAGAAAATTCCATATCATAACTACATTAGGAAATGTAAATTTTGTTCGTTTGCCAAATTTCATATCATAGTTACAAATAAAAATATAATTTTTATTTTCATCGCCAATTGCATATCATAGTTTCAAATAAAAAGGTAATTTTTATTAGCATAGCAAATATCATATCTTTAGTTCAAATAAAAATGTAATTTTTATTTGCAATGCAAGTTCTCATTCTAAGTTATATAATAAAAATGTCAATTTCTAACTTTATCTCTTTTTATATGAAAATTCAATTCCTTAAAATGTAAATTTTCTTGTTCCTTTAATTACATTTAAACAAAAATGTAACTTTTCTTACTTTAATTACATTTTAACAAAAATGTAACTTTTCTCTTTTTAATTTCATTTAACAAAATGTAATTTTTTTTAAATATTTATTACCGTAAAAATATCATTAAAAATATTTAAGTATAGCAAATGTATAAGGACATGCATATTTAGGCAGATATACATCTAGCTAACATTTCCAATTCTGTAAGAAAGTGTAATTAAAGGTACTTTAAATATTAATGTCATCTCAAAATAATATATATATATAACCTATATATATAAACTATCAAGTCTAATGTTACACTTAGTTATGAAAGATAAAACATGGACAACCAATCTAACATTTAACAAATTGAGTATAAAGTTCAAATAAATATTTAAGATAAATATTAATCCATTAACATGAATTAATAAATTTCATTAATGAAAAAAATTAAATTCAATAATTAAAAAAATGGAAATTTTAAATTCTGACGCATTTTCTAACAAAATTTCCTTAAAATAAAATTTAAAATTGGGTACAATTTTCCGGGTTATTACAATCTCCCCCACTTAAGAACTTTTCATCCTCGAAAAGGAACGAATGCTAAAAGTTGTTTAATTATCCTATTCAGTTTTCCTTCTTTTATTGGTTTTAATAATTTTATTAGTTGAACTAAAAATCACACAACACCATTATCAATCAACTAGTTGATTAGCTTCTAAAATATATATATATAACTTTTATATACACAAAAATCATATTTTCTAAAGTCGGATATAATTAAAAATACGTTAATTATAAATTTGTCACTCCAACGCATTCTAATGCATTACTAACCCCATCTCTAATGAGTTTTATCATTCTATGATACTTCTGATCCCATCTCTAATGAGTATTCTTTTTATAAGATATTACTAGTCCTACCTCTGATGAGTCTTTTGTTTTGTTCTAATGAGTTGTACCCCAAAGATTTGAGCAAACCAAAGCTCTGATACCAACTGTAACGACACGGGTTTCGCCCGACCTTAATCGGCCGCTAGATCGACTAAGACCGTTCAAAATCCGCATACATTAACTCTGGAATACAACAACATCAGAACAATAATAGCAGACTTTTATAAACATCATAATAATGTTACATCAGAGTACAGAATATTAGAGTATATTGAATAAAATTACTGCGGAAGATAAATTACAGTAAATTTAATACACTGCGGCGGAAACAATAAAATAGATACAGCGGAAGATAACTATGCTCTGGACACAGCTTTAAGCTTCAATCCAGCATCTTGCTCGAGATAAGAACCTGTAGACAAACTACTCGACTGCCCGTGTGGAAAAGAGGGCACCCGAGTTTGCAAAGTGAAACAAACTACGAGTCAGTCATGGGACTGGTGTGAGAATTCTTAACTAATAACTAATAATAATAAGGCAAATCCAAGGATCACGCTGCTAACGGGGAACGGGTTTATTCCAATGGATTGCTGTGCATAAGTATAAAGTAAATCGTAAAACAGCGCAATTCTTTTGGAAAATGAAATCACCATAAGACTCAGGTCCCATCACACAATGCAACGCACACCAGAGGATAGAGTTTTACCTTATGGTGATTAAACATGCTTGGTACGATAAAAACGGATTTGATATTATTATTAGTGTGTATAAGTTTAAAAACACTTTCAATCTTAATATATTAATCCTAGGAAGAATAGTATCCCATACTACTATGCCTCCATACTAGTAATACAATCAAAACCGCATGAGGTCGTATTGGAAATTGGGTTTCCATCATGAGCCAAGGCTAGGGAGAAGCTCCTTACCGATTCGAGACACTCTAGCTAATGTCTCAGGATTCCCCGCAGTTAACCCTTGGATTCTGCAGGGTCGGTCCACACATACAGCTTCGTGGATTAGTTATTCCTGAACACACGTTTCCCGGTCCTATAGGACCTATCATCCGAGGCGCCTCATTCCATCATCCACATAAGTAAATATCAGCCAGTTTAAGCACCGACACCACTTCTAGCTAGAAAGAAACGTGCTGCTCTCCCTGTGTTCCCTTCTCCCATTTAGACTCCGCCGGTGTGTGAGGCTCGCGAAGTCACGTAATACACAAAGCTATGCCTAAACAGGTTATGCTTTGGTCATCCTACAAGGCCTGCTTTTCAACAAAAACCTTGATCATTGCATCTTAGTATGCCACACTGTCACTCCATACCGTACCATTGATCATCCGTCAATATATAAATGGGTGTTAAGCAAAGAATAAATTCTTCACCACCAATCATTTATATATTAACAGAGAATCAATAACATGATATTTAAAGGAGTACGATGTCGGACACACAATCCATTTATAAACTTATGCTCTGGGTCTGAGCGAAAGTCAAATCCGTATAAATCAACACTACGTCCGGACGGCCACCAATGTAGCCCTTTCAAGGTAGCTACTCCCATCACGGGCATCAGCAGTCATCGTCCATTCGATGTGAAGATTGTCGGTCTTCAATCGCCGTCTTCAACTCTTGAATTTTAAACGTTGTTTAAATTATTTGGAATGAGATAGACTCGGACTTTCCAAATAGTTCTCGTATATATATAAGTTGGAAATCATTTCATATTGTTATTAGTGATTTGTAATGATCAATCCTTGTTTTTATTCATATAAAAACAATAATTAAATTCCATTTCATTAACAAAATTAACACAACAAACAATGAATGTTTTGTTTCACAACCTATCAATATGTTTATAATGTGTAATGAAATGTATTTTATTACACTTCATCTTGCTGGCGACAAATATCCTCAATTATATCAAATATTGATATATATCATGACACCCAACCATGTTTTCCTTTATTTTTCAATTTCCACACATATCATATACACAAAATGTATATTTTGTGTGTCATTCCAATTACAACAAAAATGAATATTTTTGTACGTCACTTATAATTTAACAAAAATGAGTATTTTTGTGTCATTCAACTCCTAACCAAAAACGCAATATATTTTTGGTGTCAACTTAATTTCTATACAAATGAAAATATTTTTGTTTGTTTAATTTCCATGTAAAAAAGATAATAATTTTGCTATTCTTTTAATGCCAAACAAAAATAATAATTCTTATCTCTTTCAATGCAAAACCAAAATGATCTTGACTTTTTATAATGGCAATGTAAATTCAATTCTTAGGTGACATCATAAAAATGTAATTTTAATTTACAATGTAATATCATACTTTAATTACATAATAAAAATGTAATTCTAATTTACAGTGCAAATTCTCATTTATAGTTACATATAAAAATGTAAATTTTGTTCGCTTAGAAAATTCCATATCATAACTACATTAGGAAATGTAAATTTTGTTCGTTTGCCAAATTTCATATCATAGTTACAAATAAAAATATAATTTTTATTTTCATCGCCAATTGCATATCATAGTTTCAAATAAAAATGTAATTTTTATTAGCATAGCAAATATCATATCTTTAGTTCAAATAAAAATGTAATTTTTATTTGCAATGCAAGTTCTCATTCTAAGTTATATAATAAAAATGTCAATTTCTAACTTTATCTCTTTTTATATGAAAATCCAATTCCTTAAAATGTAAATTTTCTTGTTCCTTTAATTACATTTAAACAAAAATGTAACTTTTCTTACTTTAATTACATTTTAACAAAAATGTAACTTTTCTCTTTTTAATTTCATTTAACAAAATGTAATTTTTTTTAAATATTTATTACCGTAAAAATATCATTAAAAATATTTAAGTATAGCAAATGTATAAGGACATGCATATTTAGGCAGATATACATCTAGCTAACATTTCCAATTCTGTAAGAAAGTGTAATTAAAGGTACTTTAAATATTAATGTCATCTCAAAATAATATATATATATATAACCTATATATATAAACTATCAAGTCTAATGTTACACTTAGTTATGAAAGATAAAACATGGACAACCAATCTAACATTTAACAAATTGAGTATAAAGTTCAAATAAATATTTAAGATAAATATTAATCCATTAACATGAATTAATAAATTTCATTAATGAAAAAAATTAAATTCAATAATTAAAAAAATGGAAATTTTAAATTCTGACGCATTTTCTAACAAAATTTCCTTAAAATAAAATTTAAAATTGGGTACAATTTTCCGGGTTATTACAATCTCCCCCACTTAAGAACTTTTCATCCTCGAAAAGGAACGAATGCTAAAAGTTGTTTAATTATCCTATTCAGTTTTCCTTCTTTTATTGGTTTTAATAATTTTATTAGTTGAACTAAAAATCACACAACACCATTATCAATCAACTAGTTGATTAGCTTCTAAAATATATATATATAACTTTTATATACACAAAAATCATATTTTCTAAAGTCGGATATAATTAAAAATACGTTAATTATAAATTTGTCACTCCAACGCATTCTAATGCATTACTAACCCTGTAACACCCCGAATTTTCTATTAACACTAAAGTTGCTAAAATATTAATAAGTGTGTAAGAGAGGGGATGTATCTAATATGAATATTAATAAGTGTGTAAGAGAGGGGATGTATCTAATATGAATATAAAAATATTAATATGTGTGTAAGAGAGGGGATGTATCTAATATGAATATAAAAATATTAATAAGTGTGTAAGAGAGGGGATGTATCTAATATGAATATAAAAATATTAATAAGTGTGTAAGAGAGGGGATGTATCTAATATGAATATAAAAATATTAATAAGTGTGTAAGAGAAGGGATGTATCTAATATGTATATAAAAACAATAATAAGTGTGTAAAAGGGGGGATGTATCTAATATGTACATTGTAGAATATATATATATATATATATATATATATGGGCAGTTAATGCAAACATGAATAGAATTAATTTGCTGAGTGTTTGCTGAGTCACTTCTGACTCATTGCTGAGTCAACAAGATAAACCCCATCTTGTCTGAACGGCTGCGGTTATTTCTAGGTTAAATCTAATGGCCTAAATGAATTCTAAAATCTATAAATAAGTGGGTAGACCCTAGACCTAAATCACTTGTAAAATTAGAGAAGCTACCGTCATGCTGCTGCCATGGAGTTCAGCATAGCCGTCACAAACTAAGAAGAGGAAGCCTAATCATCTACAACTAAATCTACACAAATCAAATCAAAAGATCTCTCTTTCTCTAATTCTTTTCTTTTGTTGGTGAGTATGATGATTCTCACAAGACTATTACAAACTAATTTGACTCAGTTATGAATGGATCACAAGAAAGTGATGTGATTTGTAATTGTAAATTCTATATATTGTGGATCTCTTATTATGTTATTATGTTGTCGTATGATGTAAATTATATATGCTATGTCATGCTATGTTGTAAATTCTCTTATGCTATGTCGTGCTATGTTGAGAATCATGTCAAGCTATGTTATACTATCATACTATGCCATGTTATAAATCATGCTATATTATGTTGAAAAATCATGATGTTGTTGGATCATGCTTAAAGTTATGTTTTTTTTTCTTAATTTACATGGATCTTGTTTATGGGAATTTGCCTATTAGGTTAGGTGTACCCATAAACTTGAAACTATAATTAAATAAAACTTGATTATGGGAATTTGCCTATTGAGTTAGGTGTACCCATATAAAACCATGTTGTTAAAAAAATTAGATGATGTTGATTCACACATGTTCATATGTAAGTTTATGAAAATTGATTGAGATCATATTAGGTGAATTTTGAACAAGTTGACACCTTTAGATCCATGACATGTATAATCTATGCAAGTTGGACATATGCAAGTTTCACCCCTTATTATGATTCATTTGGTCACATATACATGTTGTTATTATGATAATCTCTTTTATGCTATGAGTTAGGCTATTCGAGTCTAACATATATTTTGCGAATAAACGTTCAAACGTGGGGTAGGGGTAATATTAGGAATTAATAAATTGGGTGCAATTTTGTAAGATGTTGCATAACATGAATGAATGTCCATAATTGAGTCAATTATGGACATTGTTAAAAATTGGAAGTAATTAATAATTCAAGTAGGGAATTATTAAAATTGGGGGAAAGTGGATTATTATTAATAATCAATGCTTAGGACACGAGGTTGGACCCGTTTGTGATGTAAACCTGCCCGGACCCGCCCGGCAAATCCAGTAGTCACAAATGTCGGCCCAATGTGAGAGGTCCTAGGCCCAAACTAAAGCATAACAGTTGTAAAGACACGAGGTTAGACTCTTTTATGGTGTAAGACTGCCCGGACCCGCCCGGAAAATCCAGCTGCCATAAATGCCAGTCTAATTTGAGAGGTCTTTATGAGGTTATGGCCTTAATGAACTAAGAAATACTTAACCAGATAATCATGTAAGGTGGGACATGGGGGTTAAGTAGGTGCCTTGGGTGGCATGAGGAATCTGGTGGTTGCCTTTAGAGGCATTTGAAATACGATTAGACTTAACCAAACACACATGTAAATGAACATGACTAAGTGGGTTAAGTGGGATGGACTAATGGGGACAAGCTTAGGTGGAATGCTTGTGGTAAATAGTGGGGGCCCATTTCAACCAGTATCCCAAAACGTATCTTTGTGGGCTCGACCCAAGTCGAGGACGGGACACGCATACTGGGTTTGACTATAAGAGGCCAAAACAGGGAGCGGTGGCAACGCAAGTCCAACGGGTTTCATATGCGTGTGTGGACCCGGGCTGGTAGGTAAGACGTTGTTGCGTCGTGTAGGTATAAGCCGTGCATGTCCGTTGTATCAGGTTGCCACTTTAGGGGAGTGATACACCCCACTGTGGGGCCAGCACGGGTATCCACGAGTTAGGGAGCCGATCGAATAATGGGAAGTAGGGTACACCTAGTGGAGATAGGGGCAGGCGGCACCTATGTAGTCAGCTAGGGGTACGTAAAGCCATTGGGAAAGTTTCTAAGTGAAGCTAAGTGGGATGAATCTTTAGGGTGACTGGTGTGGTGCAGTATAGTGTTTATCCTTTAGTATTTAGGAGCGCCTATAACGTTGCGTTTAGCGATTGTCTATGTCCTTAATCTGCTCTTCATAGACATTTTCTTGTTTTCCAGCTTATGCCTTAGTCCAGTTATTTTGGTAATAGTATTGTAGAATTATCATATTCACTAGACTTTATGTCTGACCCCCTCTTTTCCATCCTTTTTCTCCCTTCAGGTCCGCAGGTTGGGCCAAGTTCTAGTGGAGTCTAGTTGGATCGCTTATCTTCTGGAAAGCTTGGACTGCTGAAGTAAAGTCCAGCTTGTTATCTTTCTTTTTAATGGCTATTCGTGTAATGGGATTATGTACTTGTTTTATCAAGATAGATATTGTACTTGACATTGAATATGGTGTTATGATGTAATCAAACATGTTTTGACTTCTGCTACAATGAAATAAAGTTTTTGAATTTCCAAGTACTATTTTATATCTGTCTTGTTGTAATTTCACTGTTCTATATTCACTTAAAACCTCCATGGAAGTTAATGCATTCCCTTTGTGAGTGACATTAATGGACCTGGGGTGTTACACGTGGTATCAGAGCATAAGGTTACCAGAACAGATAAAAATTTTTTTTAGAAAAATATTTTTTTTCTAAACTATTTTTGGAAGAAGTGCTTTCAAAAAAAAAAACATGTTATTTAAAGAGAGTTTTTGTGAAAAACATAATCCCAAATAGCCACATCCTTATCTTTATCTTTCGAATTCTCCATTTTGAATCTTTCCTTTTTCGTTTCAGCATGGCTGAAGATCTTAATCTCCCAGAAGGTGTGACGATTCCAGCGTGGTTTAGGAGATACTTGGAGGCTAGGGCCACCACTACAGGCCCAGCGGATACTCCTCCACCCCTAGTTGCACCCATTCCTCCTCCTCCTCCTCCTCCTCGTGTTGACACTTTTGCAAAGACGTGCAAGGAATTCAAGGCTATGGGAGGAAAAACTTTTCAAGGGACTGAGACGTTTGTGGAGGCCAGAGATTGGCTTAAGGAGACTGAGGAATTGTTGGATATCTTTGAAGTGGAAGATGGGAGGAAAGTCCGTTTAGCTGCTTGGTTAATGAAGGGAGAGGCCTCGTTTTGGTGGGAGGTCACTAACGGGGAACGTCCAGTTGATTCATGGGCCGATTTCAGACGAAGGTTTGAGGCAAAGTTTATTTCAAGGGCAGAGGAGAACTTAAATATGGAAAAATTCCTGGCACTAAAGCAAGGGAGCTCATCAGTAAAGGAATATGTCAATAAATTTAATCAGTTAGCAAGGTTTGGCTTGGAGTTAGTGAACACGCCAGAGAAGAAAGCTTTGAGGTTCGTTAGAGGCTTGAATGAACCATTGCAAGGGTTGGCAATGACCCACATCCCTATGGGAGCCACCTTTGAAAAGCTAGTAGAAATGGCACTTATGCATGAGGATAAGGCAGTTGAAAAGAAAGGGGATCAGAAGAAACCCCAACAGCAAAATAAGAAGGGTGGTAAAAACAATAATGGCAAAGGGAAGAAGAAATGCTTCAATTGTGGGACGCCTGGCCATCTCAGCAAAGATTGTAGAAAGAAAAAGAAGACTGGTTGTTTTCATTGTGGAGATGCGGGACATTTAGTGAAGGACTGTCCAAAGAAGGGGCAGAGGGCAGGGTCTACCTCGGGAGGACAGGTGCAGGCTCTTATGGCACCAGGGCAGGCAAGGGGCAAGTTCAGGCTATTGCGGCCCCACCGCTGCAAGAAAGAGGTAGAACAATTTCTGTTGAAAGCTTAGTTTTTTTGTTTGATCATCCTGTCCGTACCTTATTCGATTCTGGCGCATCTCATTCGTTTATCTCTGCATCATTAGTTGAATCACTGCACTTGAACACCAGTTTAGTAGAGGATCCCTTGGTCGTTTCAAATCCAATTGGGGGTTCGGCTCATTTGACCATGATATGTTTGGATTTGAAAATCTCTATACTTAGCGTTGAATTTAGATGTGATGCTTATGTATTGGGCTTCACGGGCTATGGGCTAATTTTAGGAATGGATTGGTTGTCTAGAAATAGGGCCATTCTTGATTGTGAAAGGAGAGTAGTTAGGCTTGTGACTCGCCTTGGTAATGCTCTCGACATCTTTTGTAATCCCATAAATTCCGTTATGCTAAGTTATCTTGAATCGCTTGACGCGTCTGTAGAGAACCTGCGATCGGTAGAAGTGGTCCGGGAATATCCGGATGTGTTTGAGGAGATGAAGGGCTTACCTCCAAAGCGGGAGATAGACTTTCGAATTTATCTTGTGGATAATGCTAAACCCGTATCTTTGCCAGTGCGCCACATGGCTCCTCGTGAAAGGAGGGAACTCAATAAGCAAGTAAAGGAGTTGCTTGAGAAGGCGTTCATAAGACGTAGTATATCGGAGTGGGGTGCTCCAGTAGTTTTTGCCACAAAGGCGGATGGGTCTCTTAGACTTTGTATGGACTATAGAGAACTAAACAAGCTTACTAAAAAGAACTGACACCCACTGCCGAGGATTGACGATCTCTTTGATCAGTTAGTTGGCGCCTCAGTGTTTTCGCAGTTGGACTTAGCCACTGGCTTTCATCAACTGAGAGTGGCTGAGGATAGTATAGATAAGACTGCTTTTAGGACTCCTGACGGATTCTTTGAATGGCTAGTGATGCCCTTTGGTTTGACAAACGCCCCTGCATATTTTGTTGATTTGATGGGTAGGGTGTTTAGGGAATACCTTAACAAATTCGTGGTAGTCTTTGTGGATGACATCTTAGTCTTTTCTAAGAATAAAGAAGAGCACTCCCTACATCTTAGGGAAGTGTTGGAAACCCTTCGAGCGCATAACCTTAAGGCAAAATTTTCTAAGTGTCACTTCTGGAGGAAGGAAGTACGGTTCTTAGGGCACGTGGTTTCCAAAGAAGGGAGAGCAGTGGATCCCGCAAAGGTGGTGGCCATCCAAGATTGGAAGGTCCCTAAAAATGCAACCGAAGTAAGAAGTTTCTTGGGGTTGGCTGGCTATTATAGGAAGTTTATCAAAGACTTCGCAAAAATATCAGCTCCATTAACACGGTTAACGAAGAAGAACCTGGTTTTTACGTGGGACAAAGATTGCGATGATGCGTTCCAACGTTTAAAGAGAGCCTTAACTTCAGCCCCAGTCTTAGTGCTACCAGACGGGAATAAACCGTTTACCATCTATACTGATGCTTGTGGGACGGGACTTGGCGCGGTCCTCATGCAAGAGGGAAGAGTAATAGCCTATGGTGGATGGCAGTTGAGGGTTCATGAAAAGAATTACTCCACGCATGAGTTAGAGCTAGCCGCAATTGTTTTCGCGCTTAAGTCTTGGCGTCACTATCTTCTTGGTGAGAAATTCGAACTGTTCACTGACCACAAATCATTAAAATACTTATTCTCTCAGAAGGATTTGAATTTAAGGCAGCAACGGTGGATGGAATTCTTAGCCTCCTACGATTTTGAAATAGCATATACCCCGGGCAAGGGTAACGTGGTGGCAGACGCCTTAAGTAGGAAAAGGTTGTCCTTAAGTCCGTTGTTTGTTGAACGACAAAGCTTAGAATTCATCTCTATGTTTGACTTTAGACCCTCCGTTGACTTAGTACCCGGTCTGTTAGCATCCTTGGAGGTTAGACCTACACTTCTAGGACGGGTTGGTGAGGCACAGCGAGACGACCCACAGTTGGTTGAGATAGTAGAAAAGCTCAAAGGGGGGGAGTCGTCAAGCCATCTTCGTAGGTATACCCTAGACGATAAGGGTTGGTTACGAAGGGATAATAGACTTTGTGTACCACAAGACGAAGACTTAAGGAAGGCCATTCTTGATGATGCTCATCGCTCAAAAATGACCATTCATCCCGGCGGGGATAAGATGTACAAAGATATGAAGCGGGTTTTCTTTTGGGCCGGTATGAAAAAGGATGTGGCCGAGTACGTCGCTAGATGCTTGGTGTGCCAACGAGTTAAAGCAGAACAAAAGAAACCCGGTGGGTTGCTTCACCCATTAGAAGTTCCGCTATGGAAATGTGAAAGCATCTCAATGGATTTTGTGGATGGATTACCAAGATCAAGGAAGGGTAACACGGGGATTTGGGTTATAGTAGATAGACTTACTAAAAGCGCCCATTTTATTCCCGTGAAAAGTAAGAGGACTGCTCCGTGGTTGGCTTCTGTATACATTAAGGAGATAGTTCGTTTGCACGGTATTCCTTCTAGTATAGTAAGCGACCGTGACCCCATCTTTACTAGCGAATTTTGGAAGAGTTTACAAGAGGTGGTAGGGACTCAGCTATGTTTGAGCACCGCATATCATCCTCAGACAGACGGCAAGACCGAGAGGGTGAATCGCATTCTAGAGGATCTTTTAAGGCTTTGTATCCTAGACTTTGGGGGTACATGGGAAGAGCACCTTCCGTTAGTAGAATTCACATATAATAATAGCTTTCAGTCTAGTATTGGCATGGCACCTTTCGAAGCTCTTTATGGAAGGCCTTGCCGTTCGCCTACATGTTGGTGGGAATCTACCGATAAAATCCTAATTGGGCCCGATATGGTTAGGGAAACCTCGGAGAAGATTGAGTTGATTCGAAGGAGGATGAAAGCAGCACAAGATAGGCAAAAATCGTATGCTGATAAGAGGAGGACAGATCTTGAGTTTGACATTGGGGACATGGTTTTTTATCAAAGTATCTCCGTTACAGAATGTTGTTCGCTTTGGGTCCATGGGGAAATTAGCACCAAGGTTTGTAGGGCCGTTTCCTGTAAAAAACAGGATTGGGAAGATGGCATATAGGGTGGAGTTGCCTGAGAAACTTAGTGGAGTACACGACGTATTCCATGTATCGCATTTGAGGAAGTGTTTGCACAAGACCGCGGAGGTGGTAGAGCCGAGCTTGCTTAAAGAGGTGGAAATAGAGCGTGATGCAACAATCAGACGAGCTCCTACATGCATTCTTGGGTCGGAGATCAAAAAGTTGAGGAATCGAGAGGTCAGACTGGTTAAAGTGCAATGGGGAGATGATGAGAGCAACGCAACTTGGGAGACAGAAGAGAAGATGCGTTCGTTGTACCCTTTTCTTTTTGAGGGTATGTCTTTTAATTTCTCCTTTATCGCTTAGCTTATCTTATCTTTAGTATGTCCTCTCATTAGTATCTTTGACCTTTAGTTAGGATAATCCTATGGTTGAAACATATGTTTGAGACATGTTATGTATGATGGATGCAAAATGGATGCAAGTGTTTGCTAGTGGTTGCTCGTGGATGCATATATACACACACTTTAGGCACTAGATCGGCTCAGTCACTTCATATTGCATATTGCATATATATGGATGTATTTAGTATAATGGATGTATAATGGTTGTACCATCATATGGATGCTGCATTCGGTTGAATGGGTGTGCACGCATATAGAAGTAGTATGTAAGCAATTAGGATCTTTTGCATACATAATGGATTCATGACACTTACATAATTTGCATTAAGGAGGTCAACTGAATCAGTAGACCGCCTGATTTCGCATTAGGTAAGGACATGTACACACACTTGCATATGATCATAAAGCATTAGAAGTCTTTTAAGGACAATGGATGCCTGTGTATGATGGATGAGTAGATGGACGTTTGGATGGTAGGATATACATTCTTCCAGACTTGAAGATTTCGGGGACGAAATCCTAAAAGGAGGGGAGAATGTAACACCCTGAATTTTCTATTAACACTAAAGTTGCTAAAATATTAATAAGTGTGTAAGAGAGGGGATGTATCTAATATGAATATTAATAAGTGTGTAAGAGAGGGGATGTATCTAATATGAATATAAAAATATTAATAAGTGTGTAAGAGAGGGGATGTATCTAATATGAATATAAAAATATTAGTAAGTGTGTAAGAGAGGGGATGTATCTAATATGAATATAAAAATATTAATAAGTGTGTAAGAGAGGGGATGTATCTAATATGAATATAAAAATATTAATAAGTGTGTAAGAGAGGGGATGTATCTAATATGTATATAAAAACAATAATAAGTGTGTAAAAGGGGGGGATGTATCTAATATGTACATTGTAGAATATATATATATATATATATATATATATATATATATGGGCAGTTAATGCAAACATGAATAGAATTAATTTGCTGAGTGTTTGCTGAGTCACTTCTGACTCATTGCTGAGTCAACAAGATAAACCCCATCTTGTCTGAACGGCTGCGGTTATTTCTTGGTTAAATCTAATGGCCTAAATGAATTCTAAAATCTATAAATAAGTGGGTAGACCCTAGACCTAAATCACTTGTAAAATTAGAGAAGCTACCGTCATGCTGCTGCCATGGAGTTCAGCATAGCCGTCACAAACTAAGAAGAGGAAGCCTAATCATCTACAACTAAATCTACACAAATCAAATCAAAAGATCTCTCTTTCTCTAATTCTTTTCTTTTGTTGGTGAGTATGATGATTCTCACAAGACTATTACAAACTAATTTGACTCAGTTATGAATGGATCACAAGAAAGTGATGTGATTTGTAATTGTAAATTCTATATATTGTGGATCTCTTATTATGTTATTATGTTGTCGTATGATGTAAATTATATATGCTATGTCATGCTATGTTGTAAATTCTCTTATGCTATGTCGTGCTATGTTGAGAATCATGTCAAGCTATGTTATACTATCATACTATGCCATGTTATAAATCATGCTATATTATGTTGAAAAATCATGATGTTGTTGGATCATGCTTAAAGTTATGTTTTTTTTCTTAATTTAAATGGATCTTGTTTATGGTAATTTGCCTATTAGGTTAGGTGTACCCATAAACTTGAAACTATAATTAAATAAAACTTGATTATGGGAATTTGCCTATTGAGTTAGGTGTACCCATATAAAACCATGTTGTTAAAAAAATTAGATGATGTTGATTCACACATGTTTATATGTAAGTTTATGAAAATTGATTGAGATCATATTAGGTGAATTTTGAACAAGTTGACACCTTTAGATCCATGACATGTATAATCTATGCAAGTTGGACATATGCAAGTTTCACCCCTTATTATGATTCATTTGGTCACATATACATGTTGTTATTATGATAATCTCTTTTATGCTATGAGTTAGGCTATTCGAGTCTAACATATATTTTGCGAATAAACGTTCAAACGTGGGGTAGGGGTAATATTAGGAATTAATAAATTGGGTGCAATTTTGTAAGATGTTGCATACCATGAATGAATGTCCATAATTGAGTCAATTATGGACATTGTTAAAAATTGGAAGTAATTAATAATTCAAGTAGGGAATTATTAAAATTGGGGGAAAGTGGATTATTATTAATAATCAATGCTTAGGACACGAGGTTGGACCCGTTTGTGATGTAAACCTGCCCGGACCCGCCCGGCAAATCCAGTAGTCACAAATGTCGGCCCAATGTGAGAGGTCCTAGGCCCAAACTAAAGCATAACAGTTGTAAAGACACGAGGTTAGACTCTTTTATGGTGTAAGACTGCCCGGACCCGCCCGGCAAATCCAGCTGCCATAAATGCCAGTCTAATGTGAGAGGTCTTTGTGAGGTTATGGCCTTAATGAACTAAGAAATACTTCACCAGATAATCATGTAAGGTGGGACATGGGGATTAAGTAGGTGCCTTGGGTGGCATGAGGAATCTGGTGGTTGCCTTTAGAGGCATTTGAAATACGATTAGACTTAACCAAACACACATGTAAATGAACATGACTAAGTGGGTTAAGTGGGATGGACTAATGGGGACAAGCTTAGGTGGAATGCTTGTGGTAAATAGTGGGGGCCCATTTCAACCAGTATCCCAAAACGTATCTTTGTGGGCTCGACCCAAGTCGAGGACGGGACACGCATACTGGGTTTGACTATAAGAGGCCAAAACAGGGAGCGGTGGCAACGCAAGTCCAACGAGTTTCATATGCGTGTGTGGACCCGGGCTGGTAGGTAAGACGTTGTTGCATCGTGTAGGTATAAGCCGTGCATGTCCGTTGTATCAGGTTGCCACTTTAGGGGAGTGATACACCCCACTGTGGGGCCAGCACGGGTATCTACGAGTTAGGGAGCCGATCGAATAATGGGAAGTAGGGTACACCTAGTGGAGATAGGGGCAGGCGGCACCTATGTAGTCAGCTAGGGGTACGTAAAGCCATTGGGAAAGTTTCTAAGTGAAGCTAAGTGGGATGAATCTTTAGGGTGACTGGTGTGGTGCAGTATAGTGTTTATCCTTTAGTATTTAGGAGCGCCTATAACGTTGCCTTTAGCGATTGTCTATGTCCTTAATCTGCTCTTCATAGACATTTTCTTGTTTTCCAGCTTATGCCTTAGTCAAATTATTTTGGTAATAGTATTGTAGAATTATCATATTCACCAGACTTTATGTCTGACCCCCTCTTTTCCATCTTTTTTCTCCCTTCAGGTCCGCAGGTTGGGCCAAGTTCTAGTGGAGTCTAGTTGGATCGCTTATCTTCTGGAAAGCTTGGACTGCTGAAGTAAAGTCCAGCTTGTTATCTTTCTTTTTAATGGCTATTCATGTAATGGGATTATGTACTTGTTTTATCAATATAGATATTGTACTTGACATTGAATATGGTGTTATGATGTAATCAAACATGTTTTGACTTCTGCTACAATGAAATAAAGTTTTTGAATTTCCAAGTACTATTTTATATCTGTCTTGTTGTAATTTTACTGTTCTATATTCACTTAAAACCTCCATGGAAGTTAATGCATTCCCTTTGTGAGTGACATTAATGGACGTGGGGTGTTACAAACCCCATCTCTAATGAGTTTTATCATTCTAGGATACTTCTGATCCCATCTCTAATGAGTATTCTTTTTATAAGATATTACTAGTCCTACCTCTGATGAGTCTTTTGTTTTGTTCTAATGAGTTGTACCCCAAAGATTTGAGCAAACCAAAGCTCTGATACCAACTGTAACGACACGGGTTTCGCCCGACCTTAATCGACCGCTAGATCGATTAAGACCGTTCAAAATCCGCATACATTAACTCTGGAATACAACAACATCAGAACAATAACAGCAGACTTTTATAAACATCATAATAATGTTACATCAGAGTACAGAATATCAGAGTATATTGAATAAAATTACTGCGGAAGATAAATTACAGTAAACTTAATACACTGCGGCGGAAACAATAAAATAGATACAGCGGAAGATAACTATGCTCTGGACACAGCTTTAAGCTTCAATCCAGCATCTTGCTCGAGATAAGAACCTGTAGACAAACTACTCGACTGCCCGTGTGGAAAAGAGGGCACCCGAAACTACGAGTCAGTCATGGGACTGGTGTGAGAATTCTTAACTAATAACTAATAATAATAAGGCAAATCCAAGGATCACGCCGCTAACACGGAACGGGTTTATTCCAATGGATTGCTGTGCATAAGTATAAAGTAAATCATAAAACAGCGCAATGCTTTTGGAAAATGAAATCACCATAAGACTCAGGTCCCATCACATAATGCAACGCACACCAGAGGATAGAGTTTTACCTTATGGTGATTAAACATGCTTGGTACGATAAAAACGGATTTGATATTATTATTAGTGTGTATAAGTTTAAAAACACTTTCAATCATAATATATTAATCCTAGGAAGAATAGTATCCCATACTACTATGCCTCCATACTAGTAATACAATCAAAACCGCATGAGGTCGTATTGGAAATTGGGTTTCCATCATGAGTCAAGGCTATGGAGAAGCTCCTTACCGATTCGAGACACTCTAGCTAATGTCTCAGGATTCCCCGCAGTTAACCCTTGGATTCTGCAGGGTCGGTCCACACATACAGCTTCGTGGATTAGTTATTCCTGAACACACGTTTCCCGGTCCTATAGGACCTATCATCCGAGGCGCCTCATTCCATCATCCACATAAGTAAATATCAGCCAGTTTAAGCACCGACACCACTTCTAGCTAGAAAGAAACGTGTTGCTCTCCCTACGTTCCCTTCTCCCGTTTTAGACTCCGTCGGTATCTGAGGCTCGCGAAGTCACGTAATACACAAAGCTATGCCTAAACAGGTTATGCTTTGGTCATCCTACAAGGCCTGCTTTTCAACAAAACCCTTGGTCATTGCATCTTAGTATGCCACACTGTCACTCCATACCATACCATTGATCATCCGTCAATATATAAACGGTTGTTAAGCAAAGAATAAATTCTTCACCACCAATCATTTATATATTAACAGAGAATCAATAACATGATATTTAACGGAGTACGATGTCGGACACACAATCCATTTATAAACTTATGCTCTGGGTCTGAGCGAAAGTCAAATCCGTACAAATCAACACTACGTCCGGACGGCCACCACTGTAGCCCCTTCAAGGTAGCTACTCCCATCACGGGCATCAGCAGTCGTCGTCCATTCGATGTGAAGATCGTCGGTCTTCAATCGCCGTCTTCAACTCTTGAATTTAAACGTCGTTTAAATTATTTGGAATGAGATAGACTCGGACTTTCCAAATAATTCTCGTATGTATATAAGTTCGAAATCATTTCATATTGTTATTAGTGATTTGTAATGATCAATCCTTGTTTTTATTTATATAAAAACAATAATTAAATTCCATTTCATTAACGAAATTAACACAACAAACAATGAATGTTTTGTTTCATAACCTATCAATATGTTTATAATGTGTAATGAAATGTATTTTATTACACTTCATCTTGCTGGCGACAAATATCCTCAATTATATCAAATATTGATATATATCATGACATCCAGCCATGTTTTCCTTTACTTTTCAATTTCCATACATATCATATACACAAAATGTATATTTTGTGTGTCATTCCAATTACAACAAAAATGAATATTTTTGTACGTCACTTATAATTTAACAAAAATGAGTATTTTTGTGTCATTCAACTCCTAACCAAAAATGCAATATATTTTTGGTGACAACTTCATTCCTATACAAATGAAAATATTTTTGTTTGTTTAATTTTCGTGTAACAAAGATAATAATTTTGCTATTCTTTTAATGCCAAACAAAAATAATAATTCTTATCTCTTTCAATGCAAAACCAAAATGATCTTGACTTTTTATAATGGCAATGTAAATTCAATTCTTAGGTGACATCATAAAAATGTAATTTTAATTTACAATGTAATATCATACTTTAATTACATAATAAAAATGTAATTTTAATTTACAGTGCAAATTCTCATTTATAGTTACATATAAAAATGTAAATTTTGTTCGCTTAGAAAATTCCATATCATAGCTACATTAGGAAATGTAAATTTTGTTCGTTTGCCAAATTTCATATCATAGTCACAAATAAAAATATAATTTTTATTTTCATCGCCAATTGCATATCATAGTTTCAAATAAAAAAGTAATTTTTATTTGCATAGCAAATATCATATCTTTAGTTCAAATAAAAATATAATTTTTATTTGCAATGCAAGTTCTCATTCTAAGTTACATAATAAAAATGTCAATTTCTAACTTTATCTCTTTTTATATGAAAATCCAATTCCTTAAAATGTAAATTTTCTTGTTCCTTTAATTACATTTAAACAAAAATGTAACTTTTCTTACTTTAATTACATTTTAACAAAAATGTAACTTTTCTCTTTTTAATTTCATTTAACAAAATGTAATCTTTTTTTTTTTGGATTTACATTAAACACAAATGTAAATTTTGTCCTTTACTTTCTCTTTGAACAAAAACATGAATTTTTGTTCTTTTCTTTCTTTAACCAAAAATGTGAATTTTTGTTCTTTTCTAAATGACATTTAAAATAATTCACTTTATATGCAAAAGGTATGATTTTAACTATGCATTTCATTTCATATGCCATATATGACATTACAAATTTTATTTCATATGCAGTAAATGACACTTACGAAGAAATATATATGTTTCATTTCATATGCAGTGCATGATATTTACAAATAAATAAATATGTTTCATTTCATATGCAGTAAATGACACTTACAAATAAATAAATATGTTTCATTTCATATGCAGTAAATGACACTTACGAAGAAATATATATGTTTCATTTCATATGCAGTGCATGACATTTACAAATAAATAAATATGTTTCATTTCATATGCAGTAAATGACACTTACAAATAAATAAATATGTTTCATTTCAGCAGTAAATGACACTTACGAAGAAATATATATGTTTCATTTCATATGCAATGCATGACATTTACAAATAAATAAATATATTTCATTTCATATGCAGTAAATGACACTTACAAATAAATAAATATGTTTCATTTCATATGCAGTAAATGACACTTACAAATAAATAATATGTTTCATTCCTTTGTCATACTTACAGTTTTATCTTTCCTTTATATTTGACAAAATGAATATTTTATCTTTCTTTTACATTTGACAAAATGAATATTTTATCTTTGTTTTACATTTGACAAAATGAATATTTTGTCATTCTTTTACATTTGATAAAAATGAATATTTTATCTTACGGTGTAAATCCATATATAAATAACATATAAAAATGTCATTTTTATTTTACCGTTCTAATTTACATGCAAACTCTACTTTATATTTACATTATAAAAATGTAAATTTATTACATCGTAAATTCCTACTTTTGTTTACATATAAAAATGTAAATTTAATTTACAATGCAAGTTCATACTTTTGTTTACATAAAAAAATGTTTTCTTCTTTTCAATGTAAATCTTCATCCTTAATCACATTAAAAATAATGTAATTTTCATACGGTGTAACTCATGTCTTAATTTGCATATAAAAATAAATGTAAATTTCACGCAGTATAATTCAGATCTTATAATTTACATATAAAAATGTATTTTTGATTACAAAGTAAATTCTCACCTTTATTTACATATAAGAAAAGTGTACTTTTAATTTACGATGTAAATTCTTACTTAATTACATATAAAAATGTAATCTTTATTTTGCTATGTAAATCCTACTTTAGTTGTTACATAGAAAAATGTAAATTTTATTTCAATCCTAAATTTATGTCTTAACTTACATTCTAAAAATGTGACTTTATTTTACATACAATCTCTAATTTATATATACATATAAAATAATGTAAATTTTCCTGCGGTGTGAATTCCTACTTTATTTTCATATAACTTAATGTAAGTTATCATACAGTGGAAATTCCTATTTTATTTACATATAAAATAATGTAAAATTATCATACGGTGGAAATTCCTATTTTATTTACATATAAAATGATGTAAAATTATCATACGGTGGAAATTCCTATTATTCTATTTTACATAATAAAATGTAAATTTCATGCCATCACAAATCCCTACTTTAATTTTACATAATAAAATGTAAATTTTCTTATCATGTCAAATCCTACATCTTATATTACAAATAAAAGTGTAAATTTAATATCATGTCAAATCCCTACCTTTCATTTCCATATAATAAATGAATTTCATTTCATGATCATTCTCATCCTATGTTATATATATAAAAAAAACGAATTCTATCATACGATGTAAATGCATCTTTTAGTTACCTAGAAAAATGTAATTTTTATCCTACGGTGTAACTTCGTACATACATTACATATAAAAATGTAATATTCGGCATACGAAGCAAATTCATGTTTTAATTACATATAAAATGTCATTTGTATTTTACCGTTCTAATTTACATCAAAATAACATATAAAAATGTCATCTTTATTTTACCGTGTAAATGCATATATAAATTACATATAAAAATGTCAATACTAGTTCGTCGCCAAATCCTACTTAATAATTCAATGAAGAATCTATTTAATAATAATTCATTGAAAAATTCATTCTCTAATAATTCATTGCAAAAATTCATTCTTTAATAATTCATTGCAAAAATTCATTCTTTAATAATTCATTGCAAAAATTCATTCTTTAATAATTCATTGCAAAATTTCATTCTTTAATAATTCATTGCAAAAATTCATTCTTTTCATTGACAATGAAAAATCATATCTTTTTTAATTACAATGAAACATATCTTTTTAATTTACAATGAAACGTATCTTTTTAATTTTTAATATAAATATTTCATCTTTCATTTACAATGTAAAATTTATTCTTAAATTACAATGTAAAATTTAATCTTAATTTACAATGTAATAATTCATCATTTAATATTTACATGAAAAATTTCATCTTTTAATATTTTCATGAAAATATACATCTTTAATATTTCAATTAAAAATTCAATATAAAAGTTGGTCTTTCTGTTTACAATGTAAAGAATAAGCCTTTACCATTTACCACATCGTATTTCATGTCACATCCAAACAACAACAACATTCAAATAAACCAACACGACTAAATCTAACAATTCACATCAAGGTAATATACAGGGTGATGTTTATATTGGCATAAGACAAATCAACAAGGCATGATTCAATAAGATTAACAAATAATTAATTCTAATTAACCAATAAATTCAGATGTAATATTAAGATTTGTAGATCTAACATCATATGGTATAAACAATTCTGACCCATATTTAAAATATCACGACATGGCAGATCTATCAATAAATATTTTTAATAACAAAGAATTAATAATTAAATTAAAAATAAATTCTCACCATAAACTCAAATATAAGCTTGAATTCGACAAGCAATGCATCAATTTCTCCAAAACTCCAACCCTAGCCGCATGAACATCGCGTTGTAAAAATTGCAGCGACCAAACTATCTTCGAACAGTTCCAAAACTCATACCCAATCGAAGAGCAACTCATGAGGATCACATATATATTTGTTTCATGAGTATTAGTGGAGTAATTCGGTTTCTATGATTATTGAAAGATTGAAAAGCTCTAATTTTTATAGTTAGAAGAAGAAGAGAAAGAGGCTGGCGTTGTTTTGTGATAAGGAATAGGTTTAGAGAAGTTTAGGATGTAATATAGTGGAGCCAGTTTATTATTTTATTATTTGATTTTTACTTGTCTCTATATATGTGGTAAGTGACAAATAAAGTTTAATTTGCTGACTAGGCATGATGGACCACATGAATATATGGTCGTAAATGAAGGAAATGATGGAAATAAAATAAATAAATAGGATAATATATATAAAAGAAAATGACAATCAGGGATGGTAAATGAATGAAACGTTAGATGGGAATTTCAAGAGGAATTGTGGCATAATTGAAACATTTGTGGCATAATTGAAACATGCTTGGTGCATGCACTTAAGACTTTCATTATTATTATTTCTTTATTTAATTAATATTTTTCTTTGTATATATAAAAAGCATAAAATATAGCATGTGTGCATATGAAAGTAAGAGAGAGAATATAAAAGGAATAAGGACATGAATGGTTTGCATGCAGCAATTATTATTATCATTATTATTTTTTCGCAATGAATGACTCGTCCTTAATTTCTATTGATTATGATTTCAAATTTTATTTATTTTATTAAGGAGGAAACCTTCCTTTTTCTTCTATAAATGCTTTTGGTTATGCATTGAAATGAATAAAACTGGAAACGCATGCAAGTTACAAACAATTTAAATGTGGCTGACTGAGGCCGTGTTGGAATTAATTATTTATTATTCAAAATTTAAAAATAAACCACAAAGAGAAAGAAAAAAAATGAATGCATGATAAATTATTTGATGTTAATCGTTATAAATTTGCGCGTCTTCTTAAATTTCAAAACATTAACATCATAATTGTAGGAAACATAATTAAATTGCACAGAAAAGAATAAGGCAACAAAAATGTCTACAAATACATATAGATAATGTAAGAAAGAATATATGTAGAAGGGAATAATATATATATATATATATATGTGTGTGTGTGTGTGTGTGTGTGTGTGTGTGTGTTTAAATGAAATATTAACATAAGCTGAACAATAGACTACAAAACCACTACATATTTAATTCGTTAAATTTGGTAGTTCAATGCTATTGTCTTCATATAAAAGTAAAAGGGAATATAGGGGCTTGAATGAAAATAGGACCTTAAATCAAGGAGAAATGAGGATATGAGTTGAGAATGAATGAGGAAGAATTTTAGTTAACTAAAATTTTAATATTCGAAACAATCAAATATTTGTTATAAAAAGAAGAAGCAAAATCCATTAAGATGGAACTAAATCCAAATGTGGTACAAATTTTGAATTGCCTTAGTGACATGGAATAAATGCAAATGAATGTCCTTGATTGTTTTTTTTAATATTTATTAGCGTAAAAATATCATTAAAAATAATTAAGTATAGCAAATGTATAAGGACATGCATATTTAGGTAGATATACATCTAGCTAACATTTCCAATTCTGCAAGAAAGTGTAATTAAAGGTACTTTAAATATTAATGTCATCTCAAAATAATATATATAACCTATATATATAAACTATCAAGTCTAATGTTACACTTAGTTATTAAAGATAAAACATGGACAACCAATCTAACATTTAACAAATTGAGTATAAAGTTCAAATAAATATTTAAGATAAATATTAATCCATTAACATGATTAATAAATTTCATTAATGAAAAAATTAAATTCAATAATTAAAAAAATGGAAATTTTAAATTCTGACGCATTTTCTAACAAAATTTCCTTAAAATAAAATTTTAAAATTGGGTACAATTTTCCGGGTTATTACAATTATATATTGATTTGTTTTTCCATGAAGATTCCATAATTAATGGAATGTCACTTTATCGTGAACTGTGTTTTAAATGACATTAGTTCTTTAACCCAGTTGAAGGCAGGATTACATGTATGTCATTGTATTTCGAACTGTATGGTCGATCTCTGTTAAATATATATCTGTTTGGTGGTGGAGAATTTATTCTCTTGCTTAACACCCTTCTCTGAGACGTACAAGCTTAGAGGTTATATATCGGCAGAAATCAATAGTACGGTGTAGATTGTTGATGCGATATGTTTGTGTTTCCAAAGTTAAATAATCATTAATATTGATTTTTGGGAAGATTAAAACTAAGTGGGGTTTTAATGAATCTTTAATTAGATTGAAATGGGAATTGGTAATTTAAATCTCCTAGCGATAGTTAAATCTTTAATTATATTTGAATGTGGAATGGTAATTAAATTTACCAATAACACTGTGGTGTTAGATATGGAGTATTACCAGTTTTGCTCTGTGTTATGAATTGGTTGGGATTGGAAAATAAAATAAATTATTACTTCGGTGTAGTTAGCTAATCCCGACTAGTTTGGAAAACTGTAACACGGTTTGAATTGATATCCAAAGGAAGATTAAAGACTAAATTTAAAGAATTTATCTTTGATAAAATTAATGGGAACCTTTCCCAAAGGATATGAATATATAAATAAAAGAATATTCAAAATTGGAATGAGGCGTATGTTGTGTTTTATAGTACTTGTTTATTATATACGCGAGTTATTTGGAAAGGCACGGTTTTATACCCATTCTGAATAACTGATTCGACGATAAATCGACGATGAAGACGGTGGTTAAAGACCAGAGGTCTTCACATCGTCTAGACGATTACTGATTTCTTGATTGGGCTGTACACCCAAGATGAGGTAATAAGTGGTGATCGTCCAGACGTACTTGGAGATCGACGGACATGCGAGGGCCTCTCTCCTATATTAGGCACATGGGACAAGGAATAAGGTGCCTCCGGTTTCGTTAAGACCCAGAACGAACTTATAAATGGGTGTGTGTCTGACATTGGATTTTATTCTTTGTTGATTGATCTCTATTAAATATACATTTGTTTGGCGACGTAGAATTTATTCTCTTGCTTAACGCCCTTCTCTAAGATGTGCGACCTATGAGGTTATATATCGATAGACATCAGTCGCATGGTGTGAATTGCCTGTGTGGCATGCTGAGATGCAAATGATCAAGGTTTCTTCTAAAAAGAAGAGTCTTCTGGTTGATGATCAAAGCACGGCCTTAAACGGCATAGCTTTGTGTATAGCATTAATTCCCGAGCCTCACACCTCGGTATGAGTTGAAAGCAGGGTAAGGGACCCAAGGAGGACATGACGTTTCTTTCTAGCTATGGGTGGTGTCGGGGTTTCGCAAGCCCAGACATTTATATATTTTTACCTTTGTGGTTGTTGGAATGCGAGACACCTCGGATGTATTGGTCTCTATGGAGACGATGGATATAGGTCCTATAGGACAGAGAAACGTGTGTTCAGGAATACTAATCCTCAAACATAATGGAGGACCGACTTTGGAGGATCCCAGGGTCTACTGTGGGAGATCCTGAGGAATTTGCTAGAGTGTCTCGAAGCCGATGAGGAGTACATCCCTTGTCTCGACTCATGACGGAAATCCAATTTCCAATACGTGACATTTCGGTTTTGATTATAGAGCCTAGTATTGGCAACATGATAGATGGTACCCATGCCGCCTATGTTGATAAATTTATATTTGAAGTTGTTTTCATACACTTTACACTATAATCGTATCAAAATGATTTGTTTTAAATGTACCAAGCATGATTGGCTATTATAAGGTAAAACCATATCCTCTGGCTTGTGTTGCGTTATGTGATGGGACCTAGGTCTTCATTTTTCCAAAAAGCATTGCGTTGTTTATTCTATGAACTAGTATTCTTGGGAGGAAACCCGTTCTGTGTTATACGGCGTGGTCCCTTGATTTACTCCATTTTAAAGTAAAGTTTTAATAAATGTTTTAGTTCTCACGCCAGTCACATGACTGACCTGAAGTTTATTGTTTTAACCTTAACTCTGGATGTATTTTCCATAAGGGCAGCTAGTAGTTTTGGTTTTGCAGATTTATATTCACAATATCCTAGTTCATAGCTGGAACTATATTTGGAAAGCTCTGTATCCGTTTATCTCTTTCGGTTGTGTTTTTGTATTATTTTCCACTGCATTGTAATTTGTAAATCTATGATATTTATCAAATGTATGTCATTTGTTCATACCGTGTATGTTCTTGTATTCTGATGTAAATTGTTGTAATAAGCAATGAAATGTTCTTCTGTTTGTGTTCTGATTTGTCGTGTTCTCAACTCATTCCGGGCTTTCCTTTACGGGGAAGTTTGGGTTGTTACAAACTATTTCCATTTCCTAGGGAATGGTGCTATATATAAAAATCACGCTTAAGCTTGGTCAATAACGTTATCATTATAGTTCAAAAACTTGCAATACGCTGCAATATTCCCCTTTATAACAAATCTCGACATCTCTTTCCGTTACAAACAAGTATCATCTCTCGATAATAGTGTAGTCGTTCAAGTTGGGGTATTTTATTTACCTCTCAGACCTTGATCGACAACGCCTTTATCTTAGGATAGATATAAGCTCGTAACTCTAAGCCATATTACTTCTAATCTCAGTCAAACCGTATTTCTTGTTTTATTTAAAGTATGGTTTTATAACACCATATACTTACTTTGAAATCTCCGTTGTTTATAATTATTTACATCAAACATTAATGCTTCGCTTCATCTTTCTTATACAATTCCATTTTTAACTTCTTTTATCAAAAATAATTAACTTTCTTCGCCTTTTGACATTTTACTTTTATTTGAATCATTATATTTAATTTAAGTAACATCTCATTGCAAATTCAATATCATCTTAAATGAAATCCATTTAAGAAACAATTACTTTAGTTAAATAGTAATTAACTTTATCATTGCTGAAGTAAAATAGTTTACTTCGTTATTAATTTAAAATAGATTAGTTGTTTACTTTAATAAATAATAACTAATTATAGTTCAGTAATCCTTTTAAACCTCATTAATTAAAAAGGTAATTAATAAGAAATCTTACTAATTTTGATCAATTTACTGCTATGTCATTACCCTTAGATTAATTGAAGACCAATTAACCCAATAATCAATTTCCAATAAAAATAACTGATTTAATCAACATCAAACCATCAGTTAATTCGTTAGCTGATCTTAATTATTTTTTCCATTAGATTAATATAATTAATCTAAAAATATTTCTAAATTGTTTGTCTTAAAATAATTATCCAAAAATATTACTTATAGCTTTACTTATAAAATAGCAAAACCATTGTTATATTTACTCTATAGAACTAACTAGAAAATATTAGCTTATAATAGAACTTCTATTATAATTTAAAACTTCGCTTCAAAATAATAATTTTTCTTTATAACTTAACTCTGTTGATTCGCCTGTTGGCCCATCAACGTCTTTACAAAGGTGGATTTAAGGTCATCTACTGCCAACCCTTTAATCAATACCGTTTATTGATTAACATCACAATAATGTTGAATTTCCATTCAACATCAATTTCCAAACATGTTTCAAATGTCATTTGGGTCCAAACGGTGCATATATAACAATAATATAAAAACAAACAGTATATATAATATTTGAGGAATCCGGTTGGATTCCTCCAACCTGTTCTTCCCTGCATTACAGTTATTATAACATTTAATAATAATAAAATTTCAACCAATGCATGTAAGCAAAATTAACGTCAACCAATAGCAAACAATTAACATCCATGGCATCCAAATCAATCAATTGATAATATCAGTGACAGATTTTAGTTATATAAATTTAACCACATCATGGAATTCCAGAACGTGTGAGAAATAACTCATCTTGCTTCCAATTGACGATTTTGCATCGTTTTTATCCAATTTTGAACGGACATTTCGAATTAGACAAAATTCTCGTTAGCTCCAGAATGCTTTCAACAGATCTATTGCGTAACCTTCGCCAAGGCGATTCTAATACAATTGGTTAAGCTATGATCTGATAACATATAAAACGGTTATTACTATTATAAATTAATCATTTTAAATCATTATTAATAGTATAAATTTAAAACTTAATTAATCTAGACTTATTAATTATAATTAAATTAAATTAAATTACTTGTTTAATGTATACCTCTGCCATGTCATTCCATGCTCACTGTTCTTCTCACTAGTGTATGGTTCATTTAATCCTTCATTATCTTCCCGTTAATCATGTGCTACTACAATTTCTTTCCAAAGCTAGCTCTCCGGTTCGAAATGAAATATCCTTTGTACACTATAGTAGGATACATTACCGTTTTCATTTCGACTTCAACCCAGGTTCATCAATCGTTTTGCCGCCATCAGATGACTGTCGCCACATCACTATGCTCAGGCCATCCTACACCATCAACAACTCCCCCTTCAAATGCCTCCACCTGGACAACATATCGACCTACCACCAAACCCAGTGATTTCACCGGAGATGCGCCACTCTTTTAATTTTGGTAATTAGCGGTTTAACCGCATCTTGCCTTTCATCGCCACGTTCAGTGCCATATCCCACACTTGCATTTGCATTCCACCTTTAAGATTTAGTTCCTTAAAAACCAGTGGTGACAGTGCAGTTGAAACTAAACCAATGGTATCAATTCCACCCAGCACTCCATTCTCCACTTCAACTGCTCACTGTTTTGAGCCCAACTCCTTTAATTACGGTTACTGTTCCCATAATATAACACTTTACTCCTTCGCACTATAGAATGCGCTGCTCACATTCAACATCTCCTCTTCTTTTGCATGCATGCCACAATCTCAGTTTACACCAATCCCACTCCTTCTCCCTGAAGCAGCCCCATAATACGTTGCCTGACCACTATTGTTTTTGCCATCCGAGCCCTTCACGGTTGAACCGACCCCACAAATTTCAGGCTCCTTCCATCTGACATCCACAACCGGCGTCACTCACCGTACCTCCAGTAAACACCACCCTTCTTCCTTCGTTGCTCCTTCCTACTGGCCTGAAGCCATGCTGATGTCAGCAGCGACTTACACGTCCCTATCATCTGACCGTCGACCTCCATTCCCCTTTGTGGCTCCACCCCTATGACAAATACAACATTGCGCTACTGCTTCTCCTCTGTTCACCGACACCAGCTTCACCGTTGGCGAGCTATAAGCCGGCCCCGACCCACGCCGATGAAGCTCTTTGATTTGGAATCATTGGAGTTTAATTTCGTATTTGTTTTATAAAATTTTGAGAATGATTGATAAAAAGAAACTATCATTAATTAGTTCCATTATGTTTTGTTTCAGAAACCATTTTGAAGTTGTATTTCTTTGTGCTGGAGAAGGAGAGAACACAAGTTTATATAGAAGGAAAGAAGTGTTTTCATTTCAGCGTAGGTTCAGAATTGGGTATGGCCTAAACATGAATAAGGGCTATAGGTTATATTTTTTATGTTTAGATATAGCCAAAATCGTAAGACTGCATGGGGAATCAACTATATGTTTGAATAAGATGGACATATCATGTGCCTAGATTTTGTATGACAAGCCTAATTCTCTTGACCATAACGCTGAAGTAACGTGAGGTGATGTTTTCTTTAAAGTAGCAGTGGAAAATACGTAGCTGAAGTGAAACATTGCGTGCCCAATTCATTTTGAATTGAAGGGTTAGGTGCACATATATCATTTAGGGTAGGCTAAGCTAGAGTATGGGTAGGAGCATACTTTGTTTGTTTTGTATGACTATATAAATGGGCGGTTTCCATTTTGTTTTATTGTGACTTATCTTCTGTGCTTCAAATGAAATGGAGAGTCTTTTCAACATGGGATGGTGTACACTACACATAGTGTAGGGTTAGCGTTTCATTTCAAACTATAGCGGTATGGGAAAGAGGAGAAAACATGGCTGGCGTATCCGATTATTAATGGGATTAGATGTTGGGTTAGATATTTTTAGGCTATATCCCTTTTTTTCTTTTCAATAGGGTTGGAAAGTTTCAATCGTGCTTATTTAGGGTAGTCCTTTATTTAATTTGCACACCTTAAATCAGTCCACCGCTATTTATAACATTGTTAAATACGTGTACTGTCAACCACCAACTTCAATCTCAATGAAAATAACTACACTGCACTGACGTTTTTAGCTCAATCGTTATATTGATTACGTTAGAACTAGCTTAAAAATTTTACTCGACCATAGGGACAATATATAAAATTATAATCATTGTTTTATAATAATTAATAATTATAATTAAATTATTTCAAACTATTAATTTATATGCATGTACACCGCGCACGGTCATTAAATAACTTAAAATAAATATTTAAATTAATAAAATAATTTAAATATCTAACTATAGAAAATAAGGGATGTTACAAAAATAGAAATGAGAGTAAATGTGGAAATGTTTCCCAATAATTAATAATGTATATTTTCTAAATTTAGAAAATAAGAATTTACGAATTAATGGGAAAATGAATAGGGAAATGGATAATTGAATGACAAATTAAATTAAAGGTGATCAATGTTGATTGATGATTTGCTCGATAAGATTTCCATTTGGAAATACGACCGTTGTTTGTACACATATTTTCCTTTGATAGTTAAATAACCGACTATCAAAGTTTTTGACCATTTCCGTTGTCAATTCGAGGGACCGGGATCAAATTTATTATCTGAAAACCACTCCATATGGGCATTAGCTTTGCAAATCAAATATGATGAAGATAATTGAAGACGGAGTTGTGCACGTGTTGTTCGAGCGATCCTAGGTAGAAATTGCCTAAGATGGGCTTACAGGATAGTGCCTTCGGTTTGTCCAGCCCCTAGATAATTTGTATGGAAGAATGTATGGAAGATTATATTCAATAGATCGCATAAGTTGATCTCTTCAAACGTATTTACGTTTGGTACATTTGGTGGCGTAGAAATTTGTTGTTCTTAGCTATATAACCAAGGCATTTTTGGCGAAATCAATTTGTGATTTGGTAGGTATGATGGCGTGACATTAAAAGTAAATAAAGGTTTGATCTATACGTTATGTCGTCTAGCCTAACAACCAGGAAATGGTATAAAATCGGGTAGGTCGCATGGCAAAGTGGTTAGCTGCCAATTAGGTTGTATTGTCACCTGATCTAGAGAAATTACATTTACTTCCATAATCTATTTTTGATGCTGTCCCATTTAGGAAACGGTTGCTGATCCCAATCGTTGGTGATAATACATTTGGTACACTCAAGTGAAATGAGTGACCGGTCATGTTTATCCTGGGTTACAAGATGTTCTTATTGAACCCGGTGTATTCCTCTCTAGAGATACACTGTCGGAAGGTGGTCTCATACCTTGCCAGTTGGAATTCATTACCCAATAAGCGCCCACGGTTTTTGATTATATATTATGTATGTGGAACGTGAGATGAAAGCGTTCTGCTGGGTGATTATTATATTTTGGTTCATAGACATTATTATAATATCAAAAGAGTTTTGATATAAAGATTAACGTTTCTTTCAAAATGATTTTGAATGTTAAATTAAGTGTTTTGGATTCTCATAAGGGAAAAACCCGTTCCATGTTATACGGCATGGTCTTATGAGATATCGTTTATTTTCTCAAATTGTTTACTACACCAGTTCCATGACTGACCCGGAGTTTATTTTTTCCCCTAAACTCTTGGGTGCCCAAATTTGTATGGGCAATTAAGTAGTCAGGATTTTACATATATACTGAGAGCTTGAAGCAGGAGGCTTTAGGATTTTATAGCAATTGTTTATTTCTGTTGTGTTGTAAGTGTTGTACTCTGATAAATGTTATTGTATAGATATACTGGTTTTATTTCAAAGTTTTGTTATATTTTATTCGTTTCGCTGTGAGATTCGTGTTACTCTGATTTTGTTGTTTTGATCTTCTACTTCTTCAATTCTAATTTTCTATCTTATCTATTCTCAACCTCTAACTTCTTTCTATCAACGTTCCAGTATTTTCGATTCATGAATGGTCGACATTTAGTTTATGTCAATTTTTCAGGTGGAAAATCCCCCCGGTTGTTACAGAGGTATCAGAGCTGAAGGTTAAGTGATTACCTTAGCTCTGTGGTGTAACTCAGTAGAGATAGAGTTAGTAATACCCTAGATTGTGTTGAGTGTGTGTGTGTGTGTGTGTGTGTATATATATATATATATGAGCACGTATTTGTTATTTGATATAAAATGGTTTTATATTTTGAAGATTGTTTGGTTGAGTTGTTTATGAATTCTGGTCGATCATTTTGATCCATTGTATCGGTAGGGATTTTTAAACACTTAAATACAGTGAACCAACACAGTATGTTTTGAAAAGAGGGTAAATGAAATAAATTTACCCAAAATATATTTTAATATAAACAAAGTATAGATATTTGAAATTATTATAATATATTGGTTGTTATTATAATCGAATGAGATTATAATAGAAATGGTTATGTAAATAACCAATCAAAATTTGTATAGGTATAATATATAAAAATTAGATGGACTAAATCTGAAATTAAATCAGAATTGGGATGAAAATTCCTAAAAATTGAAGAAGTGTTTGTAAATAGATTCGGATTAAATATATAAGAAGTTTAAAATCCTAGGAGATTTTAAATTGTTTTACAAGCATTGTGAATTATATTTTGAAATGTATTTCAAATGGACGTGTTTAAAAATGAATTTTGAAAATAATATAGTATTGAACTCACTTTTATCACTGGGAAATAAGTCTGATGATGTTGGCCACATCATTAGTGCTTATTTTTGAGTTCTAAGTGACAGATTACTACCAAAGATATTGTTTTTGGAAATGTTTTAAGTAAACAAGTTGTTTTGATTCCGAAAGGTAATATTTGATATTTTGAGAAGGGTAATTTGTTTATAACTTCCAGGAAGAGACTGTATGAAATCAAAACAAATTAAATAGAAATTTGTGGAAGTAAATTGAAATTGAATTAAAGCCAGTTAAGTGGAAATTGAATTGAAAATTGAATGATACTGTATAAGATTGTATTTTGAATATAAATTGACTCAAGTGAGTAAATGGATTGATTTTTCTAAGAAAAAGATGATTTTGGATTTTGAGATGGAGATAACTGATTTGGGAAATTAATTAGTTAATGGAATGTCGTAATGGAACTTTACAAGGTTAAGTAAATTGGATTGGTTAGTTAAGAGTTTGGAATCGAGAATGGAACTCGAGTTTGAAAGGAAATTTGACCTTGGTATAAGCGAATGATTGGATTTGGGGATAAAAACCGATTGGAGTTTGATTGAGATGACATGGGTATATGCTGAATTGGCAGCAGATGGAAAGGATATAATTATATGCCCGACAAAAAGGTAAAAGTATATTTGTATATGTGTTTGGTGTTTTTTGAGCCTGTTTGGCAAGCTGCTTGGCTATTTGATTTTCTTTTGGGTAGGAGAAGGCCAAGAGAGGCGAGTGGTAGTTGTACTGATCGACCCGTACAAAGGAGGTGCTGGTGAAATTTACTAAAATTTCAGGTGCTAGGAAATTTTCAGGATTTTGAAAATTTTCGTAAATAAGAATGAATTACTATTTAATTGAAATTAATCGGTACAGTGAAGCTAAAGTTAAGAAGTAAATAATTAATTTTTAACCAAGTTTATAGGGTTGTTTTCTACCTTAACAATTTCGAGGACGAAATTATTTTAAGGGGGAAGAATGTAACGCCCCGTATTTTTACGGTATAATAATTAATTTTTTAATTATTTAAGTAGTGATTTAAAAATTTAAATGGTTGTTTAATTAAATAATATTGAATATGTAATTAATATAAATGATAAAAAATATTTAATTCTGAAATAATCAGAATCAAGTTGAATTGGAAATATTGTGTTTATTGGATAATTTAAAAGATTTAATTCAGTTTACATTTGATTCATAATAACGAATTTGAACGTATAATTATAATGTAATTATAATCGAGCCCGTAATTTCGTGGTAGATCATAATATTATATTTTGAACTTCAATTGATTATACAGAATCCATTTTAAATTGGATTTTGTGAAACAAGAAATGTTGGAATCTATTGAGCAATATTTTTATAATGGAAGAGAAAAATACACATTTCGCTTTATAGATTTTACGTTATGTCCAAATCAAATTTTCAAATAGTCGCTATTGAATCATTTATAAACCATAAGGATATATTTAATTATAATTAAATATTGGTAATGAATTTGGATAAGATTTTCAAGATGTATGTTTAGTTAATTTATATAATTTTTCTGTAATTTTTATTCTGGAAAATAAGCACTTCTTATTTTAAAGTATTTTTACACCCTAAACCAGCATTTGGGGTTCCGCAGAATAAGTTAACTAGTTTATATTATTATATTTTTGGGATCGTGGTGCAATACTCGACATGACTGTGTTTTCATTTCTGTTCGTAACGGTTTATAATTGAACAGAGTTTTATGTATTGGAGTACATATCTATATTTTTAACGTTAAATGAAAATAGAAAAATTACAATACCTTAGCTATTAAATTATAGTAACACATTCTTTCAGTTGGCCTAAAATACTTCACGCCTAAGAAACATTGAATGGTTTAAATCAAGACAGACCCATCTTTTCTTGCATAGCTACCCTATTACATATTTTCACATCCTGCTAGTACTTTACTATGCCTGAATCCTTAAGCATCATCTCCTATAAATACTAAAGTTACTAATTTTCTCATTCGTTTCTTGAAATAAAAACGCTACCGCCATTTCATTTCTTCCATCAATAAAATTGTGAGTTTTAATTTGATAGAAAATTTAAAACATATAAATGACGCGAGCTCTTTATAGCTTGCTTTGTGACGTGGTTTATATCGTACTCGAACTCGAGTAGGGTGGAGGCGAGATCAAGTTGGAGGGAGGAGGCGCACGTGTGGAATGAGGCCAAGGAGGTGGCGGTTGAAGTAGCATGATTTGCAGAGGTTCTTGTTTTATTTTAATCTAACTAAAACATGGTGGTTGGCTTTGGAGGAACGCTGCGCGGGTTCTTCACTACGAGGAACTGTTTCCATTATTTGATTGGAGAAGACATGAAGACACAACAACTTATTGTAAGCACAACATAAAGAAGCAGTTTGGTGTAGGCTTTTGTACGTGGGAACGTGGAAAAAAATTGGAGATATAAATATCATGACAGATTGGTACTTCGCGCATTTTAAATTACCTGGAAAAAAATATGTGAATGGGTTCGAATTCATGTTGAGTGGTGATGACGAAACTATGGCTCACAGAAGGGATAAAGATGCGGAAAAAAAAGTTGGGTCCGAAATAAGCATAAGAGTGGTTGCTGGCAAGTAATTGCGTACAGTGTAGTGAGAGAGGAGGATTTCGAAGTGGAGAATAAGGGTGAAGTTATTTGTAAAAATCATGAAGAGCTAAAGAAAAGAACAGTTCAGGAAGAAGGCCATGTTGGCTTCGTTTACTGTAGTGTGCGTGTGTTATGATTAGAGAAGAAGTAAAAGGGATGAAGATCGGTTTCTGTACATACGGTTTTGGGCTTCGAGATCTTATTTTGGGCCAAACAAAAAAGGGGAAATAAAAGTAATAGAAAAAGCCCAGGAAGAAGAGAAATAAAATTTATATAAAATGATGAAAGGTGAGTATATGGGAACACGCAAGTTTGGTTCACGGAAATCAAAGAAGTTGGAATAATAGAGGAGGTGACAGATGTAGTTCGTGGGCTGGTGATAAACGGGGTAAGGCTCAATATTTAATTTAATTTAGTTTAAATTTAAAATAAAGTAATATTAACTTTAAACTACCATATTTTATGCATACATTAATGAAATTTTACGAAACATGATCCGTTAGGATTGTATGGACGACGGCTACACAATGGAACTGATTCAGAATGAATTGGAGCTCGTTACAATTTATAGCGAAATAAATTGCCTGATCTGAATCAATGACGGTTATCGTTATTTAACGATAAACCACCAACGTGAGTAAATCTCACTAACTCTAATTAACTTATATTTTTATGACATATTTTTAGAATTGATAAGTGTTGGTTGATTACTGTGTGTTGACTATTTAGTTGAACTGCTAAGCAATTGGTTGAAATTATAGATCTGGTGTTATATATATAAATGTATATATGTAGTGTTAATTAAATATTTATTCTGTTTAGCAGAATATTTCATATTGAAATTAAATTGATGTTAATTATATTGTTTAACATCTGTGGATGTAGGGAAATAGGTTGGAGGGATCCAACAGGATTCCTCAATATTTATAATACTGTTTGTTTTCATATATGGTGACGTTTGATGTGATATATAATCCGTGATTGATTATGATGACACTGGTCTTGTTATTTGGTACTTTAAATACCATAAGAAACACTGGAATGTAAAAAGAGAATTTTCATAGTGTATACTGAAAATAAAATATTAATATAAAGTCAATGGATTTTATATAAAAATGAATTATTTGGAAAATTAAATAAGAACTTCTGTATAAGATTAATGTTTTAAAAGACCATTTTGGTATAAATACTGAATGAAGGTAAAGGTAAATAAATGAGTATATGGAGTTAATATAATATTTCGGAAAATTTATAAAATTATAAAAAGATAATTTTTCAATTGGGAGTTTTAGACCCGTGCTTCGCACACAGGTGGAACATGATATTGATAAAAGGGAATATTTAGAAAATAAACAGAATTGCAGAAGGAATTTATTTGGGAAATAAATAGAATTATAAAAGGAAATTGGCGAGATATAAAAGAACCACGAGAAGATGGATTAGAGTAGATTGTAAATAGAAATCTATTTAACAGATAAATTTGGAAGATTAATTTATAAATAATGATTTATAAATTAAGAAAAATAGTTATCATTGGATAAATTGAATATATGGGTCTGAAATTATATAGTGAAGTAAAAATCGGTTTCAACACCTATATTTGGAATTGAATGTGAACGTAGCAGTTATAAAGGGAATTATAAAGGAGATGGTGATTTGAAATAAAAAAATAGGATTTTGTATGACAAATTCTGCAAATAGAAGTATAAATAGAATTTGGAAATGGTATATTATTGTTAAATGCGAAACCAAACTAAATTGATTACATAAAAGAAATATTATTCACATTCGATGTCAACAATGGATTTAAGTAAATAATTTTCAATTAAAAACATTTATAAATGAAATGGGATTTTTGAAATAGGAATTCGAATGAGATAGGAAATTGGGTTAAAATAAAATAGTGGTTTCTATTTCAGGAAAAATGGATTATTGTGGATTTATAAAATGACTCGATAATTGGAAGTTGAACCTATGTCAGTAATTAAATTATGAAATCAAGTTTTGATTTGATAAAACGAGTCCAATTTTCTGTAAAGGCACAATATTCACGTTTTATAGTGAAATACGATTGAAAAGCAAATGTTTTGCAGTTTTAAAATAGTTGTAAAAGGAAACTGATAAATGTTGGGAAGTACTAAATTCAAAAATGAATTCAGAAATTGAGTTGACCTGAAATGGTAAAATATGTGGGAGTTCATAACGTAAATCGAATATAAGTTATTCGAAGAGAGTTAATCGAGTATCGTTATTTGAAAGAGAGTTATCGAATATAAGTTATTCGAAGAGAGTTAATTGAATAGAGTTATTAGAAAGAGAGCTAATCGAATAGAGATTACTCGAAAGAGAGTCATACGTGGAATTCGATTATATTGAATTCGGGAAAGTACTATTTGCTTTCCGGTTTTTAAATCAAGATTTATTTATTTATTAATAAATTATTTGTTTATTTATTTATTCAAATTAAAAAATAAAAGTTATATTAATGTTATTATGTCTCAGAAGCATGGAATTATAACACTATTTTCATAATCAAATGATTTCGGTAAAAGAAGCGGATTCGTATATAGAATCCGAGAGTTACGTAAGGAAGTTTGTTAAAGATTTAAAAGGTGAACTTTGTTTATTTCGAGAATTAGAAATGTTGTTCAGTTAATGTGACGGCCCGCCCCGCACCAGCCGGCATTTCCTCCGAAAATGCGCTATACACATGCCCGACCAGCACGGGACGGTTGCCAAAGAAAGGAAAGAAGAGAATGAACTAATCGAAAACCTGTAGAATGTCTCATAACGCATGGAAAAAAATATAATAATAATATACTTGACTTAAAATAGGCAAGACAGTGCATAAGCTGATAACTAAAACCAACATCAACATCATCATCAGAGTAGCGGAAATCCAAATACAGCTTATTACAACTTTCCAAATTACTGTCTCTAAACAAAAGAAAGAAAGGTACACCACTAATGCCCAAAGTAGTGACCGCAGCAACACAGGGAGAATGTCTATATATATCATACATGGAAGCCTCCTGCTCGTTTTCGGTACAGCTACTCGTGCATACCACCTAACTTGTCTGTAGTCTGCTCATGAGAGCACCCAGAGTAATAAGAAGAGACATAAAACTCTAGGTCAGACAAAAAGCTTGGTATGAGCGATAAACAGCTAAACAGAACAATAAAAGGTATACTAAACCATACCTGAACCTGGACCTGCAACCAAAGAGTTAGCACTACATACCGTACAATACTCTAAGGTGCCACTGAACAGATGGTGTAAAGATAATGGGGGTGGGGGTGTGCATGTCATAATGATGGCAAACAAATCAAACATAGCAACCATCCTCACATCTCTCACTCGGTGCGTAAAGCATATGATATCTACCGCTTCGATCACTAGACCCATCGAAGTAGAGACGAAGTTCAACTTGTACAACTACTGCTACTACCAAGCTCACCCCATGGAGTCATGGCCAAACCTTTACAAATGACCCCACTTCATTGGTCGTACCTAGGCCACGGTGGCCCTGAATCCGTTCATGTACCCACTACACATAGTGATCCAAAGTTATAGACATCAACAACTCCTTAGCACACGTCCCGCAGCAAATCCCAACACATGAAGTTGACTCGTTGGTTCCCAACTGGATTTTGAGTACAATCTTCTTATTTGGACTACCTTTACGTCTTGGGTTTTGGTCACCTCCTTCTTCCCTGGATCGGTCTTCATTTCTTCACTTCACTTTGCTTTAGGTCGTGGTCATCAGCTCCTCGGTTCGGATCGGAATACCCCATACGGGTCTGGTCGTGCTCCTCCAGCTCGTGACTCATCGTCAGGTCCTACTCGTTATGCAACGCCATCGGTTCGGTGTCCACTAAACGGCTCAGATCGTGCCCCCTAGAGTGGTTCGTGTCAAGGTAGCTTCATGCTCACGAGGGCGGATAGGGTCGGGTGGTGTGAGCAGCTCACGTGGAAGGCGGTTCAAATCGTAGGACTTCAGGTCGTGGCCCAGCATCGGTTCGTGATCCTCCTTGGCCATTGGTTCCTTAGCTCCTGAAGCAGTTCGTGAGTGGCATCGGTTCGGATTGGGCCTCCTTCTCATCAGCAGGTCGGACAGTGGAGCTTCCAGGAGAGCGGGTCGGTTCGTGCTCCCCCCCTTCGATCCAATCCGGTTCGGGCAATTTCCCGCACTTCTTTCCAACGACTGTTTTATGGCATTCGACGGTGTTTTTGACCAATCTAACACTTCTAGACAATCACAATCATACCACATAGTCATAGCAACATGTACAATCAATCATAAACACCAAAACAACAACTACAGCATGTAAAATGGATCAAACATAGCCAAAAAACACATATTTTCTCTTAAGCATGTTTAAGCAAAACTAATCGTTGGATTGACAAAACTTAACCAAATCAGCCCAAATTTCTAACAGAGGTATAAAACAATATTTTGGAATTTATAAATATTTTTCCAGAATTTATTAATGTATAAATTCGCTAATTATCACTAATCATCCTAATTAACTGTAAGTAGTGTCAAAATAATGCTAATCACCCACCTTGGCCACAGATAAAACTCAGATCTGAAATAAATCTCTGTTTGGCACGAATACTGATGTCTAACGGCAACTCTAACCTTGCTTTTTGTGCTATTCCTCCTTAATTTTGATGTAGTTTAAGCCAAAACTTGATTAAGAAGTGATTAGAGGTGTATTTAGATGTTGGAGGCCATTGTTAGATTGAAGAGAGGGTTTGTGGCGGCTGGAAAATGAGTGAAAACCCAAAATCCTAACCCTAGCATCCCTTAAATACCTCTAATCCCGAAATCCCCCATTGGGCCTAGATGTTAATCACCCGGTTAAGCCCAATTAAGTTGTTTTTCACTATCTGAAACTTGTTTCAGCCATATCACCCAAACGGTAAGTCCATTTAGCAAATGTGACCACTCTACGGAATTGTAAACCATCATCCGGAGCCAATGGAAGTGGTTTCAGGTCAAAACTCCTTTCCAATCAAAAGTTATGGCCAAAACAATATCGGCTAGGGGCAAAACGGTCATTTAAAAATCGGCAAAAATCATGAACATTGGAAATGACCCCAGTAGTCGTCTCCCAAAGTTACATGACCATACGACTTCGTATGTGAAAGAAATAAATATTCTACGATCCTTCGATGCGTAGAATGTAGGTCGTTACACTCTCCCCCCTTAAGAAATTTCGTCCCCGAAATTCCTTAACCCAAAACATACAAAGGATCCGGCATGCCTACCAGCCACAAACAACAATCAAACATGTAAAACAAACAAACAAGCTTATCCTAGCACGCGGAAAGACTAAATCGAAGTTAACATTTTACCAGGCGAAGAGTTCTGGATACGTCTTCCTAATGCTCTACTCTGTCTCCTAAGTACAGTCATTCTCATTCTCGCCCCACTGGAATTTGACTAGATTCACCGCTTTCCTTCGAAGTTGCTTCGTATCATTCCCAACAATACGCATACGCTTGCGGTTCCCAACCGCCATGGGTTCAACCTCGATATCATCCAACTGATCAGGTGGAATAGTCACATCCGGGTTGTGTAAGAACTTCCTTAACTGGGAAACATGAAATACGTTGTGAACTCCTGCCATCTTCTCTGGTAATTCAACTTTGTATACCAAATTCCCAATTTTCTCAAGAACTGGGAATGGACCAACAAATCTTGGTGCTAACTTACCTCTCCTGCCAAATCGTATCACGCTCTTCAACGGAGAAATCTTGACAAACACCAACTCGCTAATGGAGAACTTTAATTCTCTTCTCCTCTTATCAGCATAACTCTTCTGCGTATCTTGGGCAGCCTTCATTTGCTATTGGATAATCTCAATCTTAGCTGAATTTCTCTTATCACATCGGGTCCAGGCACAAACTTCTCACCAGTTTCTACCCAACATGACGGTGAGTTGCATGGTCTTCTATATAAAGCTTAAAACGGAGCCATACCGACACTGGATTGTTAACTATTATTATATGCAAAATCTATTAGATGCAAATGGTCATCCCATGATCCACCAAAATCCAATACACAGGCTCTTAAGAGATCTTCTAACACTCGATTCACCCTTTCTGTCTATCCGTCGGTTTGAGGATGATAGGCGGTACTGAGATGTAGTTCTGATCCCAACGCCTCTTGTAAGCTCTTCCAAAATCCACTAGTGAACAACGAATCTCGGTCACTCATAATTCCTTTGGGTATTCCATGAAATCTCACTACCCACTTTATATACTGTTCCGCTAATTTAGCTGCCATCCTGTTTGACTTGAGGGGTATAAAACTTGCACTCTTAGTCAATCGGTCCACAATCACCCAAATGCTATCATGGCCCGATCTAGTCCTTGGTAACACATCAATCAAATCCATTGACACTTGTTCCCATTTCCATTCTGGAATTTCTAATGGTTGTAGCAAACCACTAGGCTTCTTTTGATCAGCATTCACTAGCTGGCAATTCATGCATTTGAATATAAATTTCCCAACGTCTCTTTTCATCCCTTCCCAGTAGTAGGTCTGCTTCAAGTCTCGGTTCATCTTGTTACCACCGGGGTGTATAGTCAGTTTTGAGTGATGACATTCTCTAAGCACTTCATCTCTCAATCCATTGACATTGGGTACAACTAGTCTTCCATTCTTTCTAAACCATCCATCTCGATCAAGCCCATACTTGTTCATCTCTCTGTCGATTCCCATCTTTAACTTTGAGGTGATTTCCAATAAGTTAGGATCGTTCCTCTGACTGGAACCATTCCGCTCAGTCAAAGTGGGTCTGATCGTCAAACTTGCTAACATTTCTGGATCTAATTCGCATTTTGGTCTAAAATCATACCCAGCGATGTACTCCAGTTGCTTCCATTTAGGAAACGTAGCCCCTAAACTGGTATGTCTTCTACTCAATGCATCAGCCACCGCATTGCCCTTTCCTGGTGTATATGCGATGTCGAAATCATAGGAAGCCAAGAATTCTAACAACCTTTGTTGTCGGAGATTTATATCCTTTTGAGAGAAAAGATACTTTAACGATTTATGATCGGTAAACAACTCGAATATTTCTCCCAAGAGATAATGTCTCCACATCTTCAATGCAAACACGATCGCTGCCAATTCCAAATCATGGGTAGGGTATCTTTTCTCATGCGGTTTCAGTTGCCGACTTGCATAAGCTACAACCCTACCTCCTTGCATCAATACAACACCTAGTCCGGTACCACATGCATCCGTATATACCGTCATCTCTTCATTCCCGTTAGGAATGACTAACACTGGTGCACATGTCAACTTTTCCTTTAGACCATTGAATGCATTCTCGCACTTTTAGTCCCAGATGAAAGCTTGATTCTTCTTGGTCAACTGATTCAATGGTGCTGCTATCTTGGATAAGTCTAGGATAAACTTACGATAATATCCAGCTAATCCCAAGAAACTTCTTATGTTCGTTGCATTCTTAGGCGTAGACCAATCTTGTACCGTAGCCACCTTCGCAGGATCCACGGCAATACCATTCTCTAAAACAACATGGCACAAGAATCGCACTTCCCTCCTCCAGAAGTGACACTTAGAAAACTTTGCTTTCAATTGGTGTTTTCTCAACACCTCCATCACTATTCTTAAATGTTCCTTGTGTTCTTCCTCTATCCTCGAATAGACAAAAATATCATCCACGAACACAATGACAAACTTATTCAACTAATCTCTGAATACCCTATTCATAAGATCCACAAAATATGCTGGGGCATTGGTCAGCCTGAATGGCATGACTAACCACTCATAAAATCCAGACGGCATCCGAAATGTCGTTTTAGCTATACTCCCAGCTTCCACTCTAAGCTGATGAAAACCTGTCGCGAGATCCAACTGAAAGAATACCCTCGCGCCACTCAATTGATCAAACAAATCATCTATCTGCGGTAGAGGATACTTGTTCTTCCTCGTCACTTTATTCAACTCGTGGTAGTCTACACACAAACGAAGGGAACCATCCGCCTTGGTAGCAAACACAACTGGTGCTCCCCATTTAGAAACACTCCTTCTGATAAATCCCTTCTCCAAAAGATCGCTGACTTGCACCCCGAGCTCTCACTGCTCCCTTGGTGCCAAACGACGAAGTGGCATCACTATAGGTCTGGAATCTTTCACTAAATCAATACGGAACTCAATCTCTCCATGTGGTGGAAGCCCGGCCACTTCCTCGAAAACGTCCGGATACTGGCCAACCACGGGCAAACCTAACAACTCACTATGCGGGATATCGAGGGAATTTAGAAAACTAGCCATCACCCCATCAACGGGTAGACCACCAAACACTACCCTCCACCCATCATTCGCTCTAGCTGTCAACAAAAAGCCCTCACAGTCTACCACCACCCCATATCTTTGGAGCCAATCGACTCCCAAAATAATGCTAAACCTAGTAAAGCCCAAAACAAAGCAATCGCAAACAAACATGCATCCATGACTCGATAAGACCATATTACGACAAATCAGGCTAAGGTTAGTCGAACCACCAATCGGGTTCGTCACTACTAAAGGTCTATCGACAATCTCAGGCTCCAATCCCAACCTATCTACAAGGTCACTAGATATGAAAGAACTGGAAGCCCCGATATCAAACAAAACTCTAACAGGAACATCATAAACGGAAAGCATACCTTGAATAACGACATTCTTCCCATCTCCACCGCAGTTGGGGCATTCGACAAAGAAGGAATAGCATTAAGGGCATATGCTTTCAGCATCTATTTTTCATTGGGGGGTTGCGGACACTTGTCCTTGTGATGTCCAACTTGGCCACAGTTGAAGCACTTCCTATCCGCTGTTGGCCCGACAATTACTGGCATAATGGCCCTTCTTACCACAGCTAAAGCATTCAACATCTTTCTTATTCTTTTGGCCATCCTTATTCTGGTTCTGCTTTCTCTTATTATGAGAATCATTCTTGCCTCCACCGCTTTCTTGCGGCTTTGGCTCCTCTGCAGATGCAACCTCAGTCTTCGACTTAGGGTAAAGACTTTCTGATCTTAAAGCCTTCCCCACAATCGACTCAAACGTCTCATCGATGTGGTTAATAAGTCTTTCCCCTAAGTATCCATCCAAGCCAGTTATGAACTTCTCATTCTCCTTCTCGGCAGTATCAATAAGAGATAACCCATATTTCGATAAGGTATCGAACTCAGCAATATACTCCGAGACAACTCTGCCATTTTGCTTAAGCTCCAAGAACTTCTTAAACAACACCGACTTCTGAGCAGCTGGAATGAACTTATCGCTAAAGCGAACCTTAAACTGATCCCAAGTAATCCGATCTTCGGGAGTAGCTACCTTTATAGCATTCCACCAATTCATTGCCCGTCCTTGCAGCTGACGGGATGCTAGACTTCTCTTCATCGCATCCTCGATACCGATATCATCGAATATACGCTCGCAGCTATCCAACCAATCTTGAACATCCATAGCCGACCCCGTTCCGTGGAACGGCTTCCCACCAAGACTAGTATAATCCTTGTTCAGCTTGGCGAATTCGGCCCTAGGCGCCTGCACTATTGGACCACCACCATTACCAGCATTGGGAGTTGCCCTCTGCACATCCCTAAGCATCTCCCTCATGAGGTTAGTAAACATCGTCCTCATGTCAGCAACATTCCCATTATTGTCTCCTCTTGCATATCGGCTCATCGTTCAATCTGTAAAGAGAAAATGATTAATCATCTCCATAGTGGTGCTAGTGCAGTGCGAATTCATCCTTAGCTATACTAATAATATATATAACTTTTGAAAACAAAAATAATTACAAATACGCGCTCTCATATATGTATACTATCTTTCCCTGATGACTTCCCTAGGTTAACTACGCAACCTAGAGCTCTGATACCAAGTGTGACAGCCCGCCCCGCACCAGCCGGCATTTCCTCCGAAAGTGCGTTGTACACATGCCCGACCAACACGAATGGTCGAAAAAGAAAGGAAAGAAGAGAATGGACTATTTGAAAACCTGTAGAATGTCTCACAGCGCATGGAACAAAATATAATAATAATATACTTGACATAAAACAGGCGAGATAGTGCATAAGCTGATAACTAAAACCAACATCAACATCATCATCAGAGTAGAGGAAATCCAAATACAGCTTATTACCACTTTCCAAATTACTGTCTCTAAACAAAAGAAAGAAAGGTATACCACTAATTCCCAAAGTAGTGACCGCAGCAACATAGGGAGAATGTCTATATATATCATACGTGGAAGCCTCATGCTCGTCTCCGGTACAGCTACTCGTGCATACCACCTAATCTGTTTCTAGTCTGCTCGTGAGAGAACCCAGAGTAATAAGAAGAGACATAAAACTCTGGGTCAAACAAAAAGTCTGTTATGAGCGATAAGAATCTAAACAGAACAATAACAGGTATACTAAACCATACCTGAACCTGGACCTGCAACTAAAGAGTTAGCACTACTATCGTACAATACTCTAAGGTGCCACTGAACAGATGGTGTAAAGATAACGGGGGTGGGGGTATGCATGTCATAATGATGGCAAATAAATCAAACATAGCAACCATCCTCACATCTCTCACTCAGTGCGTAAAGCATACGATATCTACCGCTTCGATCACTAGACCCATCAAAGTAGAGACGGAGTTCAACTTGTACAACTACTGCTACTACCAAGCTCACCTATGGAGTCATGACCAAACCTTTACAAATGACCCCACATCATTGGTCTATAGCTCTTTAGTCGTACCTAGGCCACGGTGGCTGTTAGCCCACTTTGTGAACTGGGCAACACAAAGTCAAGATATGAAACAATGAAAAAAACTTGGGAAGCACTGAAGCAGGTCAGATCGGAGCGGTGTGGCGGTTCGGATCGGATGAAGTCTGCTGTTCGGATCGGTGAACTATTGCTGTTGGAATCAGAGAGGCACGGCTGTTCGGATCGGAGAGCAACTACTTCCAGTTGGATCGGAGAGCTAACTGCTACGAAGACGGATCGGAACGAAATGAAAGAGAACGAAGACTTAGCCTTGGGACGAAACCGGATCGGATCGGTTACCCCGATCCGAACCCCTCCTGTATACTCTTCCGATCCGAACCCATCTTCCACGTCATTCTCCTGCATGATCGCCAAGTTATTCGGAGCGGCTATGACCAGTTCCTACCCACAACGTCCACTGCTCTGATGCGTTGTCAACATAGAAATCTATCCGAACCCGAGGCTAATGGGATGGATGACACGTGGCTCCGATCCGGATCGGGTTCTGAGCAAATTCTCACCTATAAATACGCTGTCTAGAGACGAAGAAAAGGATCTTTTTTCTGGCACTTTGAGAGTTCAACCACCTTCATAACCCGAATTCCAGCACTCCCAGAAAATCCAAATCTTCTTTCATTATTTGTATTTAGACAATTGAGTGAATGTAAGTGAGTTGTGAGAGAAATCAAGTGAATATTTCATTGTATTTGCAACTACATGATTGAAAATAGTGAAAGACAAGTGGACGTAGGCATTTCTTCGCCGAACCACTGTAAATCCTGTGTGTTCATTTTACTTTTGATCTCATTTCATTCTGCTTTTAATCAATTTGGGTGTTAGAACCACTTTTTGGTCTGACATTTTGGTGCTTTCACTGAGAACCATCTGAATTCTTTGTTTTTGGGGATTATCGTTCTACTTTTTGGACCGTTTAGTTCAAAGAAGTTAATCCTCAAGTTTTGACGCTCTTGGATATTTGTTGAAGTTATTGTTGAAGAACCATGGCCAAAGGAAAAACCAAAGAAGTTCAATCTGGTCGAGGAAATGGAGCTGGCGAAGATCAGTAAAATGCGGTTGTGATAAGGTCTCGTGGGCAGAGTTCAGCAGTAGGACGAACCGATGTAGGAAACCCGAACCGCCTTTAGGGGGAGAGCTCCGATCCGATAGGAGATTCTGAAGCAGTGCATTCCCCCAACCTGAACTGACCCGAGCAGCTTTCCATGTACCGACCCAACCAGGCTCCCCAGCTCCGAACCGACCCGATCTCCCATCTCCGAACCGTTCCGACACTTGGTGATGTTGGAACCTCTACTCAAGTCCCTACGAATGCTCCGATTCCAGCCACCAAGGTCAATGATCAGGTCAATCCATCTGCGCCCATTACTCAAGGAGATTTCTCGCGCCTACTTGACATGCTTGAGAGTACTAGGGAGGCTATGAAAATCCACGAGCGCACCATCCTCATGATGCAAGAAAATATGAGACTCATGAGCAGGGAAATTAGCAAACTCCGAAGACAGAGAACCCCTTCCCCGGTTCGTCACACACCAGTGGATCAGTCTTCTTCTTCCGAGGAAGAACGGCCCCGTGAACGAAGGCCGCTCCAACGACCTCAGAATTTGGAGCAGCTGACATTCGGATCTTTGGGGTCTCGCGAAGATATTGCACGAGCACTAGGAAACAATGATTCCAATCAGGGGAAAAGGCTCCAGTCCCCTCCTCCCGAGATCGACCGGGAGCGTAGGGAGCGGAATAGAGCAGAAGCAGCTCAAAGAAGAAGGGCATCTCCTGAACAAGAGCCCAGAGGGAACCCGGATACCAGGACCAGGGAACCTGAACGGCCCCTAACTAATGCTGATGTACAGGCAATGGTACGCCAGATTATGTCCGAGAGCCGGAACTATACCAATGAAGATTATGGCATTGAGTGAAGCCATACGCCTTTCATTGACGACATCCTCGATTTTCAGTTTCCCCGGCATTTTAACCTGCCACAGATGGACAAGTACAATGGGAGAACTGATCCAGGACAGCATTTGATGTGATACTCGTGGCTCATGAATGCTGCCGCTGCTCCTGATACAGTGAAGTGTAAGGCATTCCCGATCTATTTAGAGGATGTGGCGCTGTTATGGTTTACCCGACTTTCCCCTCGTTCGGTGTCGAATTATAAGGAATTGAGCGAACATTTTATGAATCAGTTTTGACTCCATACCCGAAATTCCAAAAGTGTTATTGAATTATCAAGAATTTAGCAGGCGCCAGGAGAATCTTTGAGGTCATATCTTGACCGTTTTAACTTAGCTGTGACTGAAGTTAGCGACCCGCATGAGCCCACCATCTTGATGGAATTAAAGGAAGGAGTCGATCCTGAATCCGAGTTTGGAGATTACCTTTCTGGGAAGACACCATCCACGAGAGAGATATTCTATGAAAAGGATGATATTTATTTGAGACGAGAGGAGGCCAGGGCAAACCGAAAGAGAAAGTCTGAAGCGGCTTCAAAAGAAAATGTTCTGAGTAACGTCTCCATGAAGCAGTCTGGGGAAAGTTCCGGAAAAGTTGAATAAATGTGGGAAACAAGAGCGGAAACGACAAGTCTGGAAACGGGGGCAACAACAATAACCGTAATGCGAACGGTAACAGAAGAAATAGAGGAAGTGATCCCAGCAAAAGGCCCCGATTCCAGACTTATGAGAATTATACACCGTTGAACGACACTCTGGAGAACATTTACCTGGATACATATAATGTTTTGCAATATAAAAGACCGCCACCTCGTGACTCGACAGAGAAAGAAATGGCAACTGGGAAGTTTTGTTTGTTTCATGGAACTCATGGCCATTCAACCAATGAATGTCGGCATTTGAGAGATGTGATTGAAAAGTTGCTGCATGAAGGGAAACTGGATGAATATAAGGTTGCCCCGAGGGACAGGGGGCAAGGAGAGCAGGCTCCAAAATAGATTCAATCTGCTCCCAAGCCTACAGCGCAACAGAAAGGCAAGGGAATTATTATTAACTCCATAGTGGGTGGACCTCACCCAGCAATCCGTAGCTTTACAGCAATGGATCAATATGTAAATGCTGCCAAGCACGTAGATGTGAATGAAGGTGATGATTTGGAAGATATCGCCCCCATAAAACAACAGAAGACAATGTTTGACGACGTGGTGTTCCACAGCAGAGATAACACTGGGATCCAATCACCCACTGATGATCCGTTGGTCATTACTACCACCATTGGGCCGGCCTTGGTTCATAAGGTGTTAGTAGACAACGGAAGTTCTGTTAATATTTTATTTAAAAAGTCATTCGATCAGATGAAGCTTGAATCTGAAGATTTGAAGCCATGTGAAGGATGGATCAGAGGCATCAACGGGGCGTCAACAGCTCCCATGGGGTACATAGAATTGCCCATGACCTTGGGGCAAGGAGAACGCCGAAGAGTGCGGATGCTTCAGTTCGTAGTCTTGGACGTAGATTCACCTTATAATGTATTTTTGGGGAGGCCTGCCCTTGCTGAGTTCAGAGCTTGCATCGCCCCTTGGTGTTTATTGCTTAAGTTCCCAACTGAAGCCGGAACTGGAGTAATGAGAGGGGATCAAGTTTCCGGACGGGCCTGCTATGTTGCCGAATTGAAGATGTTGATGAAAGGACTTAACATCGAGAGTAAAGATGCCTCACCTCCCCCGAAGTGGGGCTCGGCATAGAAATTAGAGAGTTCGACCCTAAAGGAGTTGCCCAAAGGAACGCCTGAAGACCTGGATCCCAGAAAAGACGAGGAACCAGAGACTAGAAATGCAACTCCTAATGAAGCGACAGTGGAAATTCCCATTGATGAAGCTGATCCAACAAGAGTTTTGAAGATTGGATCTCAATTGGATCCACGTCGAGCCAAAGAACTAACGGACTTCTTGAAGGCGAACTTGGACGTGTTTGCCTGGACCCACGCTGACATGTGTGGGATATAGCCATCCATCATAAGTCACACACTAAATGTAAACCCGAAACATCTGCCTGTGAAGCAAAAGAGACGTATGCTGGGCCCATAGAGGTCGGCTGCTCTCATAGAGGAAGTGAAGAAGCTGAAGCAGAACGGATTTATTCGAGATTCGACATATCCCGACTGGATATCGAATCCTGTCCTGGTAAAAAAGCCGAATGGAAAGTGGCGGACTTGCATTGATTTTTCATACATGAACAAAGCTTGCCCAAATGATAGTTTCCCACTTCCCAGGATTGACCAGCTTGTAGATTCGACATCAGGTCATGAACTTCTCTCTTTCATGGATGCATATTCTGGGTACAACCAAATTCCTATGCACGTGCCAGATCAAGAACATACAAGCTTCATTACAAATTTGGGGTTATATTGTTATGTTGTAATGCCATTCGGATTGAAAAACGCCGGAGCCACTTATCAGCGCTTGGTGAACAGAATGTTTTATAATCAAATAGGGAAGACTATGGAAGTTTACGTGGATGATATGCTTGTCAAATTGAAACAGTCCTCCAGCCATACGCAAGACTTGGCGGAAATGTTTGGTATCCTGCGAAAGTATCGGATGAAGTTGAATCCTTTGAAATGCTCATTTGGAGTGGCATCGGGAAAGTTCCTAGGCTTCATTGTGAGCTCCCGAGGAATTGAAATCAATCCTAGCCAAATAGCAGCGATTAGAAACATTGAAGAGCCGAGGAGAATTAAAGACGTCCAAAGTCTTGTAGGGAAAGTAGCTGCGCTGAGTAGATTTATCTCTAAAGCCACAGATAAATGCGTCCCGTTTTTTGATTTGATTAAAAGGGGAAAGAAGAACTTCGAGTGGACTCCGGACTGTGTTGAGGCCTTTCGAGATTTACTGGAACTGCTGGAGAAACCGCCGATTTTGTCAAAGCCAGTGGATCACGAAGAATTGTTTGTTTACTTGGCAGCCTCGGCTCACGCCGTTAGCACAGCCCTGGTTCGAGAAGAAGACAAAGTACAAAGGCTAGTATATTATGTAAGCAAGAAATTAGCAGCGGCAGAGCGCAACTACCCAAAGATTGAGAAGCTCGCTTATAGCCTCCTAATCGCATCCCGAAAACTTCGTCACTATTTCCAAGCTCATCCAATAACCATATGCACTGACCAGCCCTTGAGGCAGGTGTTGCAGAGACCAGAAGCATCGGGAAGGTTGATCAAATGGAATATAGAATTAAGTCAGTTTGATTTAAATTTTCAACCACGAAGGTCGATCAGGGGGCAAGCTCTGGCAGACTTTATAGCAGAGTTCACCATCCCGGAGGAGGAAGTAATCGATGACGGAGTGGTTAAGTCCGAGGATGAGTTAAAGATAGATCCATGGAAACTATACACAGATGGAGCCAAGAACGACCGAAGGTCCGGAGCTGGAATCGTCTTAGTCACTCCTGAAAGACGGTCGTTATATTACGCTCTACGATAAAATTCTCGGCGACTAACAATGACTCTGAATACGAAGCCCTGATTGCCGGGCTGAAGCTTGCTAAAGACCTCGGAGTAAAAATGTTGGACATATTCTGTGACTCCAATATTGTTGTTTGTCAAGTGCGAGAGGAATTTGTGGCTCGGGGACCTCGACTTATCGCCTACCTCGGGAAAGTGAGAGAGTTATTGAGCAACTTGGAGCGGTACAATATAACATATATCCCAAGGGCCGAAAACCAGAAGGCAGACAGGTTGGCAAAGCTAGCTAGTTCCGACAATCCAGAAGAAATTGAAATAACTCCAATTGAAATGTTGGAATCGCCAAGCTTTGAGTCGATGGAAATTGAGTTCGCTTTCGAAGCGGAACCGGAGATGGAGTCGTGGATGACCCCAATTAAGAACTTCCTTAAGAATGGGACACTCCCATCAAAGAAGAGTGAGAAAAGGGCTATAGTTCGCAAGGCTACCCGATATGTCATACAAGATGATATTCTTTATAGACAAGGATTTTCTATGCCCCTGTTATGATGTATAGCACACGACGACATCAAACGAGTACTGAGAGAAGTGCACGAAGGTGAGTGTGGGGATCATAAAGGAGGTCAGACTTTAGCGAAAAAGATATTGCGATATGGATACTTCTGGCCCACAATTAATAAAGATGCGGCTGATTACTCAGGACGCTGCGATAAGTGCCAGAGATTCGCTAAAATCCCCAGAGCACCGTCGACCCAACTCAAATCAATGGTGACTCCTTAGCCATTTGCCACGTGGGGAATTGACATCATTGGAGTTCTACCGATTGCTAAAGGAGGAGTGAAATATGCAATAGTCGCTGTGGACTATTTTACGAAGTGGGTGGAAGCTGAGCCCTTGACCAAAATCACGGCAAGAAAGGTGATAAGTTTCGTGGTTAGAAATATTATATGCCGATTTGGGATCCCAAGGACCATTATAACTGACAACGGAACCCAGTTTGATGGTACTGAATTCAGAAATTTCTGCCAGAAGTATAAGATCGACTAGCGATACACGGCGGTTGCTTATCCGCAGTCGAACGGGCAAGTTGAGGCAATGAACAAAGTAATAAAATCCATCCTCAAGAAACGGTTGGAGCGCGCAAAGGCAAAATGGGTTGACGAATTGCCCCTAGCTTTGTGGGCATATCGGACAACATTTAAGATGGCTACTGGTCATACCCCTTTCTCTCTCTCTTTTGGCTCAGAAGCAGTAATTCCAGTAGAGCTTGAAGTCCCTTCCCACCGGGTGACATATTATGACCCGATGACTAATCGGGCACTCTTACTCGAGTCTCTTGATGAAATCGAAGAAAAAAGGGATGAAGCGGATTTGCGTGCTGCAAGGCATCGACGTCAGATGGCACACTATTACGACAAAAAAGTTCACCTTAGGACTTTTGAACCAGGAGATTTGGTGCTAAAGAGAGTCTTTCCATCCCTTCCTCACCTCAGTCCAAAGTGGGAAGGACCCTTTGTCATCCAACGGAAACTTGAAAATGGAACCTTCAAGTTAACGACCATAGATGGCGAAGAAGTCCCTAGGGCATGGAATGCCCAACACTTGATGCAATATTTGGATTAAGAAATGTTGTACTCTTTGTTATTTTTCTTATGAACTCTATAATAAGGCACGACTTGCCTTGGGAAAATCTGATGATATGAATAAAGGACTATAAAGTGGATGTAGGCTACGACTTAGCCGAACCACTATAAAAATATCGTGTGTTATTTACTTTTATGCATTATATATATACATTCATCGACTATTCTGTTGTGATTATGGAATACAAGATGATTCGAAACCTGAAAAGGTTGAAGATAGTTTAAACTTAAGAAAAAGCACAACGGCTATTTGTGCGACAAGACATAAAAGAATGAGAAAACGACATTCTTAAATCTAACTCTCCAGAGAGAGAGAGAGAGTATAAAAGCGTCTCCGACTGAGCGCTGAGAAAGAGATTCTTCCCCAGTGAAGGATCGGGGGGTGAGAAAACGATATTCTTAACTCTAACTCTCCAGAGAGAGAGAGAGAGAGTATAAAAGCGTCTCCGACTGAGCACTGAGAAAGAGATCCTTCCCCGCTGAAGGATCGGGGAGTGAATAGATTGCTGAGCTCGAACTCTAACTCTCCAGAGAGAGAGTATAAAAGGACGGGAAGACGACGTCCTCTGAGGCATGAAGGTGCACCCAGACAAGGGACCGCCTCAGTAAGAACTCTAACCTGAATATAAGACTGGAGAGTATAAAAGAAATGCCAGAAAAAATGACAGACACTGACGACACAGAAAATGCTATCCCGTCAGAAAATCGGGAGCATTCAGATTGCTTGATTAAGCCTTAAATAATTTGTGAGAATTGACTGGGGGCCTATATGTATACACATATTTCCTCCCTCCGTAACTTCATTTCATAACTATAGTATGATAGGCATTTTTACATAAGTGCAGAACTACTGACAAACAGACATTGTAGAAAATGAATTATTTTTTATTTACGAATGAATGAATTTGTACAGGAAAATAGCTAAAAAAGAAGGTGCAAGAGCCACTCTTGTAGCGGCAATTGTTGGTTCACTAAATGCTAAAACGACACAAGGCAACCCACTATTTAGATTTCGAGTGAGCCTTGGACTTCTTGGCGGCTTTCTCCGCATCCTTTGCCTCTTTCTCGGCCTCTGTCAAGATTCGTTTTGATTTCTTCTTTCCTGAAGATGCGGTGCTGGAACCAGTTGACTTCTTCCCGGAGGGCGGAGCGCTGGAATCAAGAGAATATTTTTTCGCGAGTTCCTCTGTAAGATCTAGTTGAGAGATTAACAACTAACCTTGATCCCGCATCCACAACTGCGAGAGGCTTGAGGGCTTCAGGGTCTAGTTCTTCGGCTTTTAATTGCAAGCATTTATCTTGATCAGCTTTCATTGCAGCCAAAGTAACATCATCAGCATTATTCGACTCCCCAACTATTGCCACCTCTGGATCTTCCTCATGTCCTCCGTTGCCGCCATCGTCCTTTAAGGCTGCTATCATTTCTTCATCATGGGGAGTTTCAACCTTCGAAGGTTTGCTTCCTCCTCCCAAATCTATAGGAGCAGCCTTGTCCTTCCCTTCTTTTGCCTTCTCCGAAGGTTCTGCCCCAGATGCGGCTCCCTGAGTCACCTCTTTCTTTCTGAATGGCTCAACACCTACAGAGTGGGAAGCAACAGTTATCAACTTAGGAGAAAATAATGGGTTTTTCATTGATTGCTCAATCACATGGCGAAAGGTAGAAATAGCCTTGACGAATTGAGGAGAAAAGTTAGGGATACCTTCTGAAGACTTCTCGGCAGGGGTAACTACTGTCTCTGATGCCGTTTCAGGAATAGGGGATAGCAAAGTTGTTCGGGGTATCCCCGGATTTTCAGTATCATACCCCCTCTACTTCAGAAGTCGCAGGGGCAGTAGAAGAGGAACCAGCTTCGAGAACATTCTTCTGTTTAGTCCTCCGCCTCTCTTCTTCCATAGCATCAGCAATGAGGCGGCGCACTTCAGCTAGGCGTTCCGGCTCATCATCCCTCAAGTATTTCTCCATTAGCTTATCCTCATCGATGAGCTCCTCTTTTTCCAACTCGACGATCTGATTCCATACTTGAACTAGAGTGGATGGGTAATCCTCGATCCAAGAAATGTTTCGGCGATGGATGATATGTGCGAAGAATTCAATCATTAATTCGTCGAAACTCTGAATCTCTACCTCCGCCTCTGACAGTTGTTGGCGGGCCTCCTCCGCAGATTTGATAGCACACTCAACGTTTCCCTCCGCCAGGGCAGCTCTGTTCTCTGCCTCCAGTAACTTTGAAGCTAAGTCAACATTCTTCTTTTCTAGCTCAGCATTCCTCTTTGCTAGCTCGGCATTTTTCCGTTCAAGGTCAGTATAAGCAAGGCGCGACTTAGCGGCTTCTGACTTAGCATCATCAACTTGCTTTTTTAACTCAGAACGCTCTTGAGTATGAGATTCCAGCAAATCATGATAATGTTTTTGCATATCTTCAAATTGTTGTATGAAGTTGGTAGCGTCCCTCTGAGCAATAGCAAGCTGGGCCTGTGTGTCCTCCAAATCTTTACCTAGTTTCTTTAAGGCCTTTGCATCTTCTTCCGCGGTTTTTTGCATTGAATCAGCATTCGTGATTAGAGTACGGATAATTCTGAAACATCTCAAAATACTGTTTTTCAACCGCGTCTATCTTTGCTTTGGCCTCGTCTGCCCACCTGGAAGAAATAGGTTCGAGGGTAGGTAAAAAAGTCAAAGTCTCGAAGTAATGTTCGGGAAATTGCTCCTCCAAATACGCCCGCTTGATTGCAGTTTCCGCATCTAGTGGTGGAGGAGCGGGGATCGTCAATTCAGTGTCCCTGTGTGTGGAGGATTCAATAGTTTCTTTGTCTGTCCTAGGTCATTTAGAAGCAGGGACCTTGCGTTTACTTTGAGACTCAGTATCTTTTGGAGGACTTCTCTCTCTGCTACGCTTTTCGTGGGAAGAGGTGGAGTCTTTCGATTGTGGCCTGTCCTCTTCCCTACGACTTTGATAACCTTTATATTTCTCTTGGTCCGACCGAATGGGAGAGCGAGAACGTGAGGGTCGAGGGCGATAGGGTTCATAAGGCCTTCTCTCCTCCCTACCGCGATCATCACGGCGATCATACTCGATATCTTGAGGTGGATTAGACATGCTACGACGGAGCTTCCTGATATCATAGTAAGATCGGGACATCGTGCCTGCACAATAAGACAAATGAAATTCAGAATCAATAGTTTCACAGAGAGAGAGGTGCAATGAATGCTAATGTTGTTGTATAAAGTGTGTCCTAAGTGGTGTGTTTCCCCCGAACCAACCCGAGTCTGAAGCTAGACTAGTACGGGCAGGCTCTTTTGCCTTAGCAGGAGTAGTCTCTTCAGAAGAGGTGATGACTAAGGGATCCTTCCTAAAATCCTCTGAAGTGTATATAGTTTCAGGTAAGGGGAGATCCCCCGAACCCTGAAATATTGGGTCATCAGTACTAGGGACATCTCCCTCGGAAGCATTAAGTGGCGACTCTTTGGAGGATGTTGACTTTTCCAGAGAAGTAGCCTCCTCGGGAGAAGTATATCCTTCACGATGCTTTTCGGCTAGGTTAGCCAATTCGTCATCTTTAGTGGAAGATGGAGAAGGTGAAGTTTGAAGAGGCACTGCAGGAACTCCCGAACCTTCTCCTGTCTCTGGGACTACATCCACTGGAGGAATATATACGTATGGAGCCGTCCCATGACCAATACTACGAAAAACGGATAACAGCCCATGAAAGTGAAGATATTCGTCCTTAAGGACTTCATCAATAGTCAGGAATTTCTGGTCGCCATTAAGAAGTTGGTGCATCCGGTCAAAGAACACCTGATCTGATATTTGTTTTGGGTTGTCGACTGCAAGCAAAAAGAAAAACAAGTTAATGCGATGACTCGAGTATATAGAGCCCGGATTTAGAAAATCAGTGCTTTACTTGATTTCGTCCACCTCTTGGCACATCCAGGTTGTCGCTTCACATAGAATCATTCCAGTCTGGAATCTCCAGCTTTACTGCTGAATGGCGCTGAGATTATCTTCCTCTTAGGAACAGATTCAAAATAGCAGAAAGATGGAGTCTCTCGAGTCCGATGCTTGAAGTTATAGAAGAAATGAACATCATCGAAAGTGAGCTCTATGCCTAAGATCTCACAGTATGCTATGTATAAAGTGTGCAAGTAGGCATAAGAATTGGGATGCAGCTGCATAGGGGCAATCCGCATTTGTCTTAGAAAGTCAACGATGAAGGGAGAAAATGGAGGGATAGCACCGACCATACACATCAACCGAGTGACCGCCATATATCCTTCTGGAGGGTTGTGGGGACGGTCAGAGCTCGAAGGCACTAGAGTGTCCCTTTTCATTATCCCGTATTTCAAACAAATTCGGGTAAGTCGGTCGTTATCGATTGTTGATTCAACAGAATCTTGGGGTGATTCCAATATGATAGCCGATTCAAACTCATCAGGAGCCCGGTCGTCACCAATCCCTCCTTCCTCCTCAAAACCTACAGAAACTTCATTCTCTGAAGACACCTCGTCACTTTCACGATTTCCAACCCCATAGTCTGAACCCTCATTATTCCATTCTGGATCCGACGGAGAAGATATGTCCTCGAGAGTAATTTGATAGAGGTTTCCGGGGCTTCTTTCCTCTTAGCTAGTCTGGAAGAGCGTCTGGATCTCATGGTCATAAAACTATTGAAGAAGCAATAGCACAAATTAGAAAAAATTAGCCCGTATCCCCCCGTGCATGTGTGCAAACTAAAGTGTAAACAATGTATACGGAAAAGTGCAAAGTAAATGTTTAAAAGTGCAACGAAAAAAGTTTGGCAAAATATAAAGAGTTGAAGTAGTTCTTGATGTCCAGTTACGTTTGCAAGGCACTATCCTAACTGTCCATTAGGTTGAAGATAATGCAAAAAGTTGATTGGGCCAGTTAAACAAGTTTTCATATATTGAGGTGAACTGCTCTTCGGTTCGGTTCGGGTGCGTTTATGGGGATCGGATCGGAGGTGCGGCCTCGACTTGGGCTCGGATAAACTGTGGAACTCAGAAATCAAAATCGGATCGGTTCGGAGGTAGAGTCCCCTAACGGTTCGGATCGGATCACATAGTCATACTTCTCCTCCTTTTATCTTATGGTCCGACCCGATCCGGTTAGGCAAGCTCCCTTTCCCCTTTCCTTAAATACTTGCTCTGACCCGATCCGATCTCCTGGATTTCTTTTCTTTTTTCTTTCTTTACTTGCCCTGACCCGGTCCGACCTCCTGAATTTCCTTCCTTCTTCCCTTATTTTTTCACCTTCCATATCCCTCCGAACCGAACCGATTCCCTACTATCTTCTCCTTCACCCTCTTTCTTCTCTAACCAACGCCAAGGCCAGTTTCCTGCCAGTCACCCAAATCAAAGTCAAGCAATTATATGCTGGTGCACTCAACAACGGATTCTAATCCCCTCCGTTCCAACCTCAAGATGGCGGCGAGTCTACTGGCGACGATGACGAGGGGGGTCACGGTGGCAAGATTGTCCAATTTTCATACTCAAATCATCCTAATCGTCTACGAATCCGAATCGAGAGCAATTAAAGAAGGAATTGTTTAAAGTTTTATAACCTACCGATGTAATTACTTCGAGAATTAAAAGGAATTTTGATACTTCAAGAATTAGGTTTTCTCGTTTTGTAGATCTTCAGGAGTGGTGAAACAATAAAAATGAGAGAAGGAAGAAGACTCAGCTTATATAGAGGAGTAGAGTGTCCATTCGTCTCCCCATTCGGATTGGAAGCCCAGTAGAAGAACCCCCGTTCGGATCGGATGGACAGTCCAGAAGCAAAGCTTGGCCCAACAGTCCAGTGAAAAATAGAAAGGAGAAGGGGTCTGTTCGGATCGGAATCCGAACCGAACTGAGTTCTTTAGCTCAGCAGCGAATTAAATTGAAATTTGAAGAAAAAGATGAAAACACAAGGAAAATCAAAAGAAAAATTACCTCGAAGAGCGCTGTGCAATGACAGTCAAAGCATGCTCCGTCTCCAACAGAAGCATCATTTGAGGGGGCAAAATGTTAGGCCACTTTGTGAACTGGGCAACACAAAGTCAAGATATGAAACATTGAAAAAAACTTGGGAAGCACTGAAGCAGGTCGGATCGGAGCGGTGTGGCAGTTCGGATCGGATGAAGTCTGTTGTTCGGATCGGTGAACTATTGCTGTTGGAATCAGAGAGGCATGGCTGTTCGGATCGAAGAGCAACTACTTCCAGTTGGATCGGAGAGCTACCTGCTACGAAGACGGATCGGAACGAAATGAAAGAGAACGAAGACTTTGCCTTGGGACAAAACCGGATCGGATCGGTTACCCCGATCCGAACCCCTCCTGTATACTCTTCCGATCCGAACCCATCTTCCACGTCATTCTCCTGCATGATCGTCAAGTTATTCGGAGCGGCTATGACCAGTTCCTACCCACAACGTCCACTGCTCTGATGCATTGTCAACATAGAAATCTATCCGAACCCGAGGATAATGGGATGGATGACACGTGGCTCCGATCCAGATCGGGTTCTGAGCAAATTCTCACCTATAAATACCCTGTCTGGAGACAAAGAAAAGGATCTTTTTTCTGGCACTTTGAGAGTTCAACCACCTTCATAACCCGAATTCCAGCACTCCCGGAAAATCCAAATCTTCTTTCATTATTTGTTTTTAGACAATTGAGTGAATGTAAGTGAGTTGTGAGAGAAATCAAGTGAATATTTCATTGTATTTGCAACTACATCATTGAAAATAGTGAAAGACAAGTGGACGTAGGCATTTCTTCGCCGAACCACTATAAATCCTATGTGTTCATTTTACTTTTGACCTCATTTCATTCTGCTTTTAATCAATTTGGGTGTTAGAACCACTTTTTGGTCTAACAATGGCCTTGAATATGTTTACGTACCCCCTACACAAAGTGATCCAAAGTTATAGACATCGACAACTCCTTAGCACACGTCCCGCAGCAAAGCACAACTCATGAAGTCGACTCGTTAGTTCCCAATTGGATTCTGAGTACAAACTTCTTATTTGGACTACGTTTACATCTTGGATTTTGGTCTCCTCCTTCTTCCCCGGATTGGTCTTCATTTCTTCACTTCACTTTGCTTCTGGTCGTGGTCATCAGCTCCTCGGTTCGGATCGGAATACCTCATACGGGTCGGGTCGTGCTCCTCCAGCTCGTGACTCATCGTTAGGTCCTACTCGTGATGCAACGCCATTGGTTCGGTGTCCACTAAACAGCTCGGATTGCGCCCCTAGAGTGGTTCGGGTCAGGGTAGCTTCGTGCTCACGAGGGCGGAATGGGTCGGGTGGTGTGAGCAGCTCACGTGGAGGGCGGTTCGGATCGGAGGACTTCAGGTCGTGGCCCAGCATCGGTTCGGGATCCTCCTTGGCCATTGGTTCCTTAGCTCTTGAAGCAGTTCGTGAGTGGCATCGGTTTAGATCGAAGCTCCTTCTCAGCAGCGGGTCGGACCATGGAGCTTCCAGGCGAGCGGTTAGGTTCGTGCTTCCACCCTTCGATCCGATCCGGTTTGGGCAATTTCCTGCACTTCTTTCCAATGACTGTTTTACGCCATTCGACGGCATTTTCGACCAATCTAACACTTCTAGACAATCACAAATCATACCACACTATCATAAAATCATGTACAATCAATCATAAACACTAAAACAACAACTATAGCATGTAAAATGGATCAAACATAGCCAAAAACCCCATTTTTTTCCCTTAAGCATGTTTAAGCAAAACTAATCATAGGATTAACAAAACTTAACCAAATCAGCCCAAATTTCTAACAGAGGTATAAAACAATATTTCAGAATTTATAAATATTTTTCCAGAATTTATTAATGTATAAATTCGCTAATTATCACAAATCACCCTAATTAACTATAATTAGTGTCAAAACAATGTTAATCACTCACCTTGGCCACAAACAAAACTCAGATCTGAAATAAATCTCTGTTTGGAACGAATACTGATGTCTAATAGCAGCTCTAACCTTGCTTTGGTGCTATTCCTCCTTAATTTGATGTAGTTTAAGCCAAAACTTGATTAAGAAGTGATTAAAGGTGTACTTAGATGTTGGAGGACATTGTTAGGTTGAAGAGAGGGTTTGTGGCGGCTGGAAAATGAGTGAAAACCCAAAATCCTAACCCTAGCATCCCTTAAATACCTCTAATCCTGAAATCCCCCATTGGGCGTAGTTGTTAATCACCCGGTTAAGCCCAATTAAGCTATTTTTCACTATTTGAAACTTGTTTCAACCATATCTCCCAAGTGGTAAGTCCGTTTGGCTAATGTGACCACTATACGTAATTGTAAACCATCATCCGGAACCAATGGAAGTGGTTTCAGGTCAAAACTCTTTTCCAATCAAAAGTTATGGCCAAAACAGTATCGGCTAGGGGCAAAACGGTCATTTAAAAATAGGAAAAAATCATGAACATGGGAAATGGCCCCAATAGTCGTCTCCCAAAGTTACATGACCATACGACTACGTACGTGAAAGAAAGAAATATTCTACGATCCTTCGATGCGTTGAATGTAGGTCGTTTCTGTTAAGGTCTGAGAGGTAGTTATACCCTAACTTGATTGACTTCATTTTTAACTAAGGAATGGTTAAGGTTCGATAGTGAAGGTTGGTTAAGTGAATTTAGTTAATGAGTGTAATGGTTTGAGTTAGTATAGCGATGTTTTATTTTAACATCTGTTTAAATCCAACAAAGGAGTTTTGGAAATGTTTTCCAAATAAGAATCAAAAATGTTTTCTAATATAGAAAAAAAGAAATGAGAGTAAATATGGAAATGTTTTCCAATGATTAATAACGTATATTTTCTAAATTTAGAAAATAAGAATTTACGAATATATGGAAACATGAATAAGGAAATGGATAACTAAATGACAAATTAAATTAAAAGGGATCAGTGTTGATTGATGATTTGCTTGGTAAGATTTCCATTTGGAAACACGACTGTTGTTTGTAAAAATATTTTCCTTTGATAATTAATAACCGACTATCAAAGTTTTTGACCGTTTTCGTTGTCAATACTGAGAGACCGGGATCAGATTTATTATCTGAAAACCACTCCGTATGGGCATTAGCGTTGCGAATCAAATATGATGAAGATAATTGAAGAAGGAGTTGTGCAAGGGCTGTTCTGGCGATCCTAGGTAGAAATTGCCTAAGATGGGTTCACATGATAGTGCCTTCGGTTTTTACTGTCCCAGGACAACCTGTATGGAAGAATGTCTGACAAAGTATATTCAATAAATCGTGTAAGTTGATCTCTTCAAATGTATTTACGTTTAGTAGCGGAGGAATTCGTTTCTCTTCGCTGTATACCCGTGGTATTTTTAGGGAAATCAATCTGTGATTTGGCGGGTATGACGATGTGACATCCAAAGCAAATAAATGTGTGATCTATACGTTATGGCCACTAGCCTCACAACCAGGAAATGGAATAAATTCGGGTAGGTCGCAGGGCTAAGTGGTTAGCTTCCAATTAGGGTGTATTGTTACCTGATCTAGAGAAATTCCATTTACTTCTATAATCTATTTTCGATGTTTTCCCTTTCGGGAAACAGTTGCTGATCCTAACTATTGGTGGTGATACATTCGGTACACTCAAGCGAAATGAGTGACTGATCATGTTTAGCCTGGGTTTCAAGATATTTTGGTTGAACCCGGTGTATTCCTCTCTAGAGATACACTGTTAGAAGATAGTCCCTTACCTTGCCAGCTGGAATTCATTACCCAATAAGCGTCCATGGTTTTTGATTATATATTATGTACGTGAAACGTGAGATAAAAGCGTTTTGCTAGATGATTATTATACTGTGGTTGATAGACATTATCATAATATCAAAAGAGTTTTGATATAAAGATTATCATTTCTTTCAAAAGGATTTTAAATGTTCAATTAAGTATTTTGGATTCTCATAAGGGAAAAACCCGTTCCGTGTTATACGGCATGGCTTATGAGATATCTTTTATTTTCTCAAACTGTTTTAAATTGTTTACTCACACCAGTCCTATGACTGACCCGGAGTTTATTTTGTTTTGTTTTCCCTAAATTCTTGGGTGCGTAAATTTGTATGGGCAGCCACGTAGTCAGGATTTTACAGATATACAGAGAGCTTGGAGCAGGAGGCTTCAGGATTTTGTAGCAATTGTTTATTTCCGCTGTGTTGTAAGTATTGTACTCTGATAAAAGTTATTGTATACATATACTGGTTTTATTTCAAAGTTATGTTATATTTTATTCGTTCCGCTGTGAGATTCATGTTACTCTGATTCTGTTGTTGTGATCTTCTTCTTCTTCTATTCTAATTTTCTGTCTTATCTATTCCCACCCTCTAACTTCTTTCTATTAATGTTATGGTATTTTCGATTCTTAAATGGTCGACATTGAGTTTATGTCGATTTTTCAAGTCGAAAATCCCTTGGGTTATAACATAGAACTAGATTGTGAATTCTAAAATGAATGGCTATCTTGTCCTACTTCGACAAGGCTGCTCCATCTAGTGGAGAGTATTGGATCTTACTCATTTGGATTTGGATCACCTTGTCAAGGCAATTCATCTTGTTATCTGGTTACATCGGGTGGATACGTCAGTGAGGCGACAAGATATTCACTTGTGGCTTTGGATTGTCCTGTCACGACGATTCATCTGATTATCTGGTTATGTGGAGTGAACTTGTCGGTGGCACGACAAGATTATTTACTTGTAGTTATTGTTTATCTGGTTATTTGGTTATCTAACTATCGGTTACTTTACATTTATGGATTTCAGTTTTTTCCCAATTTCTGGGCTATAGTTGTTCTTGTTATTCAGGTTCTCAGATACTTGCGATCCCTCAGTTATCGGTTACTATGGTTATTCTAGCTTTCAGACCTCCACGGTCCACCGGTTGTTGGTAATTCTACTATTCAGGCCGCTGGACCCTTGCCGTCCCTTGGTCATTCTGGTTATCTTGGCACTTGAACCCTTGCGGTCCCACGGTTATTAGCAACTTTAGTTATTTTGGTTATTCAGTTACTTTGGTTATCACTCAAGAAACGATTCAGAGCAATCATCAGCTTCCATTGGATGTCAGTTTTTTGTTTTATGGCTAATACGATCCGCGACGATCACGGATTTCTGATTAGTACGATCTGGCGAGAAAGCGACTTTTAGGTTTTTTTGACTTTCTAGTTTCATGGTTAACACGATCTGGTGCGATCAAGGCGCTTCGGCTTTCTGGTTATTGGAATTCACTTTGTGCTTCTCCTAGCACTGTTTTACGGATTCTTGGATTTATGGTTTACCCGCAAAACACATCTCCCTTTGGTCATGAAAAATTAGTTTTAGGGGACAAATTATTGGCCCTTTTTTGGCAAAGCAGTCACACGTCAAGATTATGGTGTGGTCAGGTCTTGGGAACATAGTTGGAAAACAAAAGGCGAGTTGGTCGAAGTCGCGACGTGTTCAAAAACGGTTGGAAATATCATTGATCCCTAGATCATCGTCATTAGATTGAAAAATTCATTAATAATCTCGGAAAATCATACACGATAAAAATACATAATCGACTTGGTCTGATCAGCTCAAAATCCTTGAGCATCTCACTCCAATCACGTGGAAAAACTTATCGAGGCAAAATATTTTGATTTTGGCAAATTCTGGTTTCGATCACTCCAAAACTACTGATCAACATGGCACGATCACCAAAACCGCTTGGAGAAACTCAATTGGCTTGGATCAGCCAGATTCTAGTGTCAATCACTCAAAAATGCTGATCGGCATGGTATGATCAACCCCAATTGCTTGCGCAAACTCAAGTGGCTTGGATCAGCCACTTGGCCAAGTACCAAATTTGGCACTTAAAACAGGTTGATCAACACGGTAAAACCTTGGATTTTCACATGCGTGCATCAGGCTTGGCACAACATGGATTTGGCAGATTAGGGATGCGAAATTCGTGATACAAAATTGTTACTTCAAAAAATCCTTGCGCACCTTGGGAGACAATGTGAATTTTATGGGTCGCATCAAGGATTCGATGCTAAAAATCATGGGATTGACATGGTGATGAGAAACTTGGCAAATTGCAAGGCAAGGATCTGGCAAACTTGAAACCGCGCATGGATCACTCATTATTCTTGTGTGACTCAGCAAGATCATGGTTTTGGAGATGCGAAAATTGGGATTTGGCGCTTTGTTTAGAAGATAGCCGATTATCCCAAGATGGTATTTATCACCATTTTTCAGGTGATGAACACATGCCAATCACCATTTTTTCCAAATTTTTCCAGGATCCGATTTTTTGGATGTGGAAATGTTTTTTTTGGCTAAGTATCTGGGATACGAATTTTGCATCCCCTCCCTGGATACGAAATTTTGGCTAATGCATGGAAACTTTACCTATAAATACCCCTTGCTTGGCATTCAAAGGGGTTTGTCTTTGCTTGGTATTTTTGGACCTTGGGCATATAGAAGAGCTTTCTTTAGAGCTCATTAATGGATTTCATGGTCATTTTTATGGCTTTGGGATACTTCATGGACTTGTAAACTTCATATAGAAGTTTGCCAACAACTTTTTGGCATTTACTTGGACTTTTGTCATTCTATATTGGACATTCTTGGACACATTTTGGATATTCTTGGACATTCATGGACATTAAAGCTTTTCATTGAACATTAGAGTTCACACTAGCATACTTTGGCATAATGAGGAAGAAGGGCATTTTGGTCAAAGTTTGGAATTAACAAGATATTTGTTATTCTATTGTATAACTTTGTATATTCAAAAATTTTGAACGTGGATAAACATTGTAATCGACAAAACTATGATAATTGATTGCTGTAAAGTGGATGTAGGCTTTAGTGTCGAACCACTGTAAAAAGTTAGGCACCCCTTTAAATTTCACTGCTTTGGTTGTGTAGATATCAGTTTACTTCTAAACCCACTCTTTTGGGTTGGCGTGCGCAAATAACCAATTTCCTATGTCAACAAATATATTTGGATTTAGGTTTTAGAAAATATAGACTTTGAAAATTTAAAAGAAATACTCATAAAATCAGTAACTTCTTATGTTCTTATTTTGTGAACAAAAACTGTGTTAGGTGGAGTGTTAAAGCATGTAATTCCTAGACTAGAGGTTGTGAGTTCGATTCCTACCAACAACATATTTTTGAAAGTTTAAGAAGAACAATCTAAAAGATGCACATGCATATGTACATATCTAAATAAAAGATTAATATGTGAGTATGTTTATATATATGTATGTGTGTGTGTGTATATATATTTGTGTGTGCGTGCACGTGTGCGTGTGTGTGTTTGTATATATATTTATATGTGTATATATATATATGTGTGTGTGTGTCTATATATTTATGTGTTCGTGTACACATGCATATTTATATACGTATATGTGTGCGGGTGTGTATATATATTTAACAATGTTAAGTAACGTTATAATTTAAAATAAGCACGGAGTATTAATTCTAAAGATGATACGCATTTGAAAATATATTTAAACATATGTTGGAAATGGAAGAAGAACTAATGCGCAGAAAATTAAACAAGAAATAAATATAACATTATTAATGGCATTTGAAATCTTGTGCAAAAAAAATTAAAATTTCAAAGTATATGCGTATATTAATTGAGCGTTTGAATCTGGAATTTAAACGCATGTCAAAATCGGAAAAGAATGTAATTAAAATATGGAAATATGTAAGTCGTACGTCGTGAATTAATTGCACACTAATTAGCATGTTTTCAAATTCTAGGTATATATGCAGATATATGTACATAATTATATATTAATTATGCATTGATTATATGTGTTTTAACAAAACAACAAATTTTATATTTAATGTTCTAACTTATTAGACATTTATGGAAGGTTGCTATTATACACACACACACAAACACACACACACACACACACACACACACACACACACACATATATATATATATATATATATATATATAGTAAGGCTAATGCCTAAATTTGAATTGTCTTAAATATATATATATATGTATGTATGTATGTATGTATGTGTGTGTGTAATCTTTAGGTTCATATGTCATTGAGAATAAATTAAGCACGTTAAGGAATTAAATGGGCATTGATTGACACATAACTCAATCAATGTTTTTTGATAAAGAATTATTTTCTTAAATAAGTATTGATGTTGATTTTATAATTTTTGCCAAACTTGACACACCTTTAGTCTATTTTCAAACCTAAGCAGGCGTGGCTAGCCGGTGTAGATTAAAAACCTATAAATAAACCTCCTATCCAACCCTAATTCTCACAACTCCATTCCTCATTCTCTGCCTCCACTATGCATAACTTCTTACTCTAAAAAAATGAAGTTTCGAAATTTAGATTTTTATAAACACAAATTAGAGGATATTTCTTGGTTCTAGATTAACCCTAGAGGGGGTGAATAAAGTTTATTGGAAATTAAAAATAAAACCAAACATAGAATAATAAAGATATTCAAGAAAAGATAAATCACACATAAGAATTACCCAGCTTCGGTCAAGTCATGCCTACTGCTGCATCCCTAAGATTTCTACTAGGTATTAAAAACAGATTCTCGCTTAGAATACCTTGCAATCTCGCAAACCCTGCTACTACTTTTATTCTACGCTCAAAATCTTGACACGACTTGAAATCCTAACTAGTGATTTTCTTAACTACAAAAGCCTGTAGCTAAAGATCCCTAGTTAAGAAAACTAGTAAACATAGGAATCGGTTTACAACAAATAAAAAACAACTCCAAAAAAAATAAAACCCTAGAATGAATAAAAGAAGGAAAAGCTCCCTTTTTATTTCTTTATCTTAATATTCAGTCGTCTCCTTTTATCAATAATGCCCAAATTCGATACCCAGGGTTTTTACAATCGCCTCCAAACCGAAAGGCTTCCTGATCTCGAACCCCAATCTCTTGCTCGATTAAACACAGCAAGATCTCTGATTTTTGGTTTAATACTTGTATTTTTTTCCTGGGGATTGGGATGTGTTTGTGTAACAACCCGTAAAATGCGAGCCAGTTTGAAATTTTTATTTTTGCTATTTTAGCGAATTTTGATCATTTAAAATGAATTATTTTAAATAATATTGACGAGAAATTTATTTTGAATATAATTCGAACGTATATATTATACGCGTCGTCGTTAGAATATAAATATTTATATATAATTATAAATAGAATTGAAAATGGCACGGTAGTTCGATAATTCGATTTCAAACTTCAATTGAATGTACCGGGTGCAAAAAAATCCGGATTTTAGTGAAACCAAAAATAATGGGATCTAATTGATAATATCTTTCCAACGAATCCGAAAAATCAAGATTTCATAGCGGGAATCAAAAATTATGTCCAGTTGAAAATTCTGAATAGTCGCTATGGAATTCAGGCCCTTAAAAATGGATATTTTGCAAACGACCTCGGATTCCGACGAAACCAGTTTTGTTGGGTCCGCAGTGTCAAGTTATTGCTAGATTCCAAATTTCATAATTTTTCGAATCAATATGTGAGCGTGGCAAAGGAAAACGCGTTTGACCAGTTTCAGTTGATTTTAATCGACTGGAAATTGGCCATTTTTCCAACGGTCTCAGAATTCAGCGAAACTAGTTTTGTTAGGACCGTATCGTCAATACGAAGCTAGAAAATATTTTTCTATAATTTTTCTAGTTAGTATGTGACCCCGGTAATTTGAAATGTACGTTTTAAAATTCAATAAAGTGATTTAAATGTAAATTTAACGGAAACTGGTTCAAACGATCGAATCAACATACGAAACATGTCCCATTGTGTTCAGAATGGGGGTGAAACGCCATGGACGACAGGCGGTGGGCCTCGTTTCGAGGTCGTATGTAAAAGTCAACTTTATTTTGAATTAAATAATTAAAAAAAAAAGTAAAAACCTTCCTCCTTTAACTCTGCCCCCCCCCCCCCCGTTTATTTTTTCTCAGAATAAAAAAAAAGAAGAAGAAAAGACGGAGCCCCCCACCCCCGTCGACGATCATCGCTGCGCCGCCCCTTTTCCCTCCAGGCGCGATCGTCGGAGCTAGCCCGCCCTTCGCCACTGACCTCCGCTCCTCTTCCCTCTCGTCTCCTACTTCAATTGAACCGCACCACCCAATCTCGCCTGAAACCGACTCCTCAGCAGCGCCGCCAGCCTCCCACGCCACCTCGCCCACCACCAGCCACTGCTCCGGCCATCCGTTGCGGCCAGCGCCCCCCTTGGCCTCCTCAACCGCGGTGAAGACCCCCCCCCTTTCAACAACTTCGATTTTGGCAAAGTAAGTTTTATAATTTTTAATTTTCATTTTGAAACTAATTTTTCTGCTTATAAAAAAAAAACTGATTTTCTTTGCTTGCTAAAAACTGATATTTTTTTATAGTTATTAAGACTGATTTTATACTTTAAAAGATTTGGTTTTTTTTACTTTAAAAGAGTTGATTTTTATCTTAAGAAAAGAACCAATTTTTATAGAAGAAAGAATTGATTTTTAAAGGTGAAAAGGCGAGATTTTTAATATGGAAAAGATTAGATCTTTAATTTAGAAAAGAGTATATTTTAAAAAAAAAAAAAGTTTTGATTTTTGGTAGATAAAGAAATGATTTTTAGTCATAGTTATAGATGATAAAAATATAATTTTTATATTACAGAAAGGCTAAAAATGTAATTTTTATTCGAGTGGTAAGTTAGAAATATAATTTTTATATAGGTATGAATATAAAATTACGATTTTTATATGTGTTGTAGCGAAATAAAAATTCTATCTTTGAATATAGGAGGTAGCGATAAAAATTATATTTTTACACTATAGAAGCGATAGTAAAAATATGGTTTTTATATATTGAACATCGAAATAAAAATATGATTTTTATATATTGAACGTCGAGGTAAAAGTTCGATTTTTATATATCGAATAGCATAATAAAAATTCGATTTTTACATATGTAGTGGCTACAGCAACGAAGATGCGATAGCGAGGAAGATTTCTATCAATGAAGTGCCGTGGAGCTAGGATAGCTATTGGTGAGAATTTCTCACCTTTCAATTTCATTTTCTAGTTATATATATATACTAGGATGCAGACGGTGCTTAGTAGCACTCGACACAATCGTCCACAGACCATGGACTTGTTTGTTTGGTTGCGTAGATTAGTTGGATTATTTGATTGAAATTGAATTGTGTGGTGAAATGAATTGATTTGATTGATGTGTGAATGGCGTGGGCCTTCACTAGACCGGGGATAAGGCTAGGCCTTGTCCCGTTTCTAATATCGTGCCGTTATGCCGCCGAAATTTTCTAAAATATGTTAGAAAATAAAAATATCATTTTATTTGTGTAAATGAATAATAGAAATTCATATGTTGAAATAAAATGTTTTATCGTTAAAAATATAATTTTTTTAACGTGAATATGAATATAGTGAAAGTGAATAAAATAAATATTCATTTACAAACCAGACGGTTTGTTTATGTACACCTATTTGAAGGACATTGATTGGGTCGATAAATTTTACACATCGCCCAACAGCACAAATAAAATATGGGTTTGATTGTTTGAAACCCCACACGGGTGTTGGGATGAAATTTGAAGTTCACTCATCCTGATTTATTAAATATGTCGATCGGTTGATTGACAGACTGTTTTAAGCGTTAGATATCTATATTTGATGCTTATACAGTGTAGTGCACTTTGGTTGATGGTTGATTATTTTTCCATGCTATTATATACATGTGTTGTATGAAAATCCATATAATTAACTTTATATGGTAATTGATTGGGCCTCATTCCAATTTGAAAAATAAAGAATATTATAAAATAAAAGTTCATGTGTTGACAGTACTCATCCACTGAGATTGGTCATGTGTTGAACGAAATATTTTAGTAATAAAATTTGCACCTTTATCGTTATAAAATAAAACTTCATGTGTTGACAGTACTCATCCATTGAGATTGGTCATGTGTTGAACGAAATATTTTAGTAATAAAATTTGCACCTTTATCGTTATAAAATTAAAGTTCATGTGTTGACAGTACTCATTCATTGAGATTGGTCATGTGTTGAACGAAATATTTTGATAATAACAACTATTTTGAAAAAGAAATGTTTGGAATAAAATATTTGAAAATAGAAATTTATGAAGCCGTGTTGATTAGATTGACGCCATTTTGACGTGAACGATATTTATATCGATTTTATTCATTTCGAAATGAATTGAATTGAAAACGATTTCGAAATGAATTGAATTGAAAACGATTTCCAAATGAATTGAATTGAAAACGATTTCGGAATAAATTGAATTGAAAACGATCTCGAAATGAATTGAATTGAAAACGATTTCGAAATTAAATGAATTGAAAACGATTTCGAAATGAATTGAGTTGAAAACGATTTCGAAATGAAATGAATTGAAAACGATCTCGAAATGAATTGAATTGAAAACGATTTCGGAATGAAATGAATTGAAAACGATTTCGAAATGAATTGAATTGAAAACGATTTCGAAATGAAATGAATTGAAAACGATTTCGAAATGAATTGAGTTGAAAACGATTTCGAAATGAAATGAATTGAAAACGATCTCGAAATGAATTGAATTGAAAATGATTTCGAAATGAATTGAATTGAAAACGATTTCGAAATGAATTGAATTGAAAACGATTTCGAAATAAATTGAATTGAAAACGATTTCGAAATGAATTGAGTTGAAAACGATTTCGAAATGAAATGAATTGAAAACGATCTCGAAATGAAATGAATTGAAAACGATTTCGAAATGAAATGAATTGAAAACGATTTCGAAATGAAATGAATTGAAAACGATTTCGAAATGAATTGAATTGAAAACGAATTCAAATTGAATTGAAAGCGAATTGAAATGAATTCAAATTGAGTTGAAATTTGAATTGAATAGAAATGAATTTTTAAAACGTATTTATAAAGAAGAATTCAATTTTGATTTGAATTGAAAAGGAAGTTGAAATTGCTTTTGAAACGAATTTAAAACTATTTATATAATTCGTTTTAAATAAAAATCGACGAATTATATATTATATATATAATGGCCTGAATAGAACGCGCCGCGCCGCAGCAGTTCGTGAATTTCGACCATTTATTTCAAACGGACATAACGGGAGATCCGACCGTCGGATTCTCCTAAAACCTGAACCATTGGGTTTGTATCGAAAAGAGCTTTCTAACGAATATTAGAAATTAGAAATCTAACTGTTGGATTTGGAATTATGTCCAAATCAAATTCGAAAAAGGTCGCTGTAAGTGCAGTTCGATGGTCGTTGAAGGAGATCGACTGTACGGGCCTTGATAAAATTATTAAAAATAGTAATAATTTGTGTAAAATCATAAGAAATGATTTGTGAAGATTTGGGATGAAAAACTCCATATTTGAAAAGATAAAAATAGTTTTTTATCGAAATGAACTAGTTTTGAACAAGAAATATAATTCTATTTATTTTTAAATAAATAAATTGAATTCGAAAAGGGTTTTAAAAATAACCCAAATTTCCAATGATTGCATTGGAGTGGATTTGAATCGAAATTGTCTTCGGAATATTTCGATGTTGGAATTCGTGATTATACAGGTGTTGTTATGGAAATTTGAAAGATATATATTTATATCGTTATTTCCAATACGACATTTGTTTGTCGTAGAATTCGATATTTAATATAAGCCGATATATTTTCTATTCAGAGCCTTGTATTGAATATCGAATGTGATTTGGGTTTGTCGTGAATGGTGTCTTCACTAACACTGTTCTTGAGCCCAGTTGAGAAAAGATTAAATCTTTTTATTTAGATTTAATGAAGTGTACCAATTAAACAATATTTATTTGGAATAGAATTGATATTGATTTTTGGGTTTATCGTGGACAGTGTTTTAAATAACACTTGTTCTTTAACCCGATAATTAATGAATGTGATTTTGGGTTTATCGTGAACCGTGTTTTAAATGACACTGATTCTTTAACCCAGTCGAAGATTAAAACTAAGTGGAGTTTTAATGAATCTTTAATTAGATTGAAATGATCGAAAATGGAGTATCACTAGTTTTGCTCCAGGCGATAGTTAAGTCTTTAATTAGATTTGAACGTGAAATGGTAATTGAATTTACCGATAACACTGTGGTGTTAGATATGAAGTATTACCAGTTTTACTTCATGGGACGAATAGGTTGGGATGGGGAAATTAAAATAAATGATTACTTCGGTAAGGTTCGCTAATCCCGACTGGTTTGAATTGAGATTCAAAAATAGAATAAAGAATAAATTCAAGGAATTTATCTTGGATAAAATTTATGGGAACATTTCCCTATGAATGTAAAATTTAGAAACTAACTGTCGGTTGGCCAAGCAGAATGGTTTTCTGGATATTGATCTGATGTTGGTTTCGGCCTTCGGAGTTAATATTTGGGGAATTATTCTCTTGATTAATTTACGGTTAGTGACTGATGAATTGTAATGGGGCGTATGTTGTGTTTGTGTAACACTTATTTAAATATACGTGAGTTATTCGGAAAGACCGGGTTTATCCCATTCTGAATAACTGATGCGACGATAAGTCGAAGATGAAGACGATGGTCGAAGACCGGAGGTCTTCACGTCGTTTGGGTGATAACTGATGATCTTGATTGGGCTGTACATCCAAGAAGATGGAAACAGTTGGTGATCGTCCAGACGTACTTGGAGATCGATGGATATGCGGGGTACTAGGTGCCTCCGGTTTCGTTCAGACCCAGAACGGACTTGTAAATGGACTGTGTGTCTGACACTGGATTTTAGTCTGTGTGATTGATCTCTATTAAATATATATCTGTTTGGCGGCAGAGAATTTATTCTCTTGCTTAACGCCCTTCTCTAAGACGTACGAGCTCAGGTGTTATATACTGATGGATATCAAACGCATAGAGTGAATTGCCTGTGTGGCATGCCTAAGTGGCAATTGATCAAGGCTTCTGTTGAAAAGCAAAGTCTTGTGGTGATGATCGAAGCATGGCCTTTGTGGCGTAGCTTTGTGTAACGTTTGCTTCGCGAGTTTCGCACCCCGGTTGTGAACCAAAAACGGGAGAGGACCTCAGGGAGGGCATGCGTTTCTTTCTAGTTAGAAGTGGCGTCAGTGGTTTTACACGCCCTGACGAGTTTGACTTATGTGGTTGTTGCTGTTGCGAGGCGCCTCGGATTGATCGGTCGTTCTCGAACCGATGGAGTCATTTAGTTGGCTCATTTACGCCCCAAAGGGCGGGGAAACGTATTGTTCAGGCACTATAATCCACATCGGTGGACCGGCCCTGTCGCTCCATGGGGTAGTTGCGGCTGTTCCTATGGCTCGGGCTAGAGAGTCACGAATCGGTAGAGGATGATCCCTGGCCTCGGTTCACAGACGGAAATCCAATTTCCAAATACGTGACATTTGCGGTTTTATTTGTAGAGCCTAGTATGGCGACATAGTGGGATGGGGCGCTCATGCCGCCTATGATTGATACTTATGATTTGAAGTTGTTTTATACACTATGCACTTATAATAGTATCAAACGATTTGTTTTAACCGTATCAAGCATTCTTTGGCTGTTATAAGGGAAAACCCTATCCTCGGCTGCGTTGCATTGTGTGATGGGACCTGGGTCTTATAACAGCTTCATTTTTCTTTATTTAGCATTGCGCTGTTGTTTTATGCACTGGTATTCTTGGGAGGAAACCCGTTCCGTGTTATACGGCGTGGTCCCTTGATTTACCGAACTTTAAAATAAAGATTAATAACTGTTTTAGTTCTCACACCAGTCACATGACTGACCTGGAGTTTATTGTTTTAACCTAAACTCTGGGTGCCCCTATTTTCGACACGGGCAGCTAGTAGTTTTGGTTTTGCAGATTTATATTCACAGGATCCTGGTTTACAGCTGGAACGATATCCGGAAAGCTTTGTATCCGTATATCTCCTTCTAGTTGTGTATTGTATTATTTTCCGCTGCGATGTATTTTAATGTAATTTAAATCTCTGATATTTCTGTGTAATATTCATTTATACTCTGTATATTCTTGTAATCTGATGCATTGTTGTAATATACAGTGAAATGTTCTTCGGTATGCGTTCTGTTTTGTCCTGTTCTCAAACGATAGGGCGTTTCGAGCGGTCTGGGTCGGTTTAGCGACTGGTTCGGACCGAGCGAAATTCCTTGCCGTCACAGTTGGTATCAGAGCTTTGGTTTACAAAGCTCAGAGAACAAGGCACATTAGAACCATATGAAAGGATTCATCAGATATTGGATTAGTAATGTCCAATGGGGATGACTCGTTAGAGATAGGATCAGTAGTATCCTAGAACGAGTGTGAAGAGTAAATTTTTAAAGTAAAAACAAAATTTATTTTGAAAATTTAAATCAACAATTCGTATTTGATTATTTATTTTAATGAATTTGGACAATCCAGTATATATAGATTTTGCGTATACGTCTGATCCGCGTGTATTCAAAGTTTTAATATACTGGATAGATATAGAATCACACTCTAGTCGCCCGGAGATGATTCAGATGATGAGGCCTCATCATTTGTGTTTATATTCGAATGACGAAGGTGTGATATCTATATATTTCCATTTGACTGGTGTGAGAACCAAAACTAAATTAGATAGGGCCTATTGTTGTGATTTGGCATCAAAAACATGATTTTTGTATATGTATCAAAATTATGAATTTGAGACTCTAATTCACTAATTGATTGATGTTTGTGTTGTTTGTTCATTGTTTGATAATTTTGAACCATTATGCCTAATTTGATCAAATATTGAATTGCATTGAAAATTGGTCGCATTTGTTTGCATATACATATATATCATTGAACAGGTCATAGCAAGGAGGCTAGAGCAGAGAATAAAATTTGTTTGCCCGACAAATAGGTACATGTTTGATACATAATTTACTGTTTTGTTTGGGTGATGATGATTTTATGAGCCTATTGGCTAGCCGCTTGGCTTTTTCTTTTTCTTTTTGAGATCTGAAGGACCGGGGAAGCTATTTGAAATTCCCCGATGCTCCCGGTGCAGGGGAGGTTATGGCGAAATTTTTCGAAAATTTAGGGTGTTAGCCAAATTTTTGAAAATTTGAAAATTCTCAGAAACTGAAAAGTTGGAGAATGAAAACCAGATCGAGCGTAGAGTTGAATAATCAAACCACTTTCGACTTTGTTCCTTTTCGGGGACGAAAAGTTTTAAGTTAGGGAGATTGTAACAACCCGTAAAATGCGAGCCAGTTTGAAATTTTTATTTTTGCTATTTTAGCGAATTTTGATTATTTAAAATGAATTATTTTAAATAATATTGACGAGAAATTTATTTTGAATATAATTCGAACGTATATATTATACGCGTCGTCGTTAGAATATAAATATTTATATATAATTATAAATAGAATTGAAAATGGCGCGGTAGTTTGATAATTCGATTTCAAACTTCAATTGAATGTACCGGGTGCAAAACAATCCGGATTTTAGTGAAACCAAAAATAATGGGATCTAATTGATAATATCTTTCCAACGAATCCGAAAAATCAAGATTTCATAGCAGGAATCAAAAATTATGTCCAGTTGAAAATTCTGAATAGTCGCTATGGAATTCAGGCCCTTAAAAATGGACATTTTGCAAACGACCTCGGATTCCGATGAAACCAGTTTTGTTGGGTCCGCAGTGTCAAGTTATTGCTAGATTCCAAATTTCATAATTTTTCGAATCAATATGTGAGCGTGGCAAAGGAAAACGCGTTTGACCAGTTTCAGTTGATTTTAATCGACTGGAAATTGGCCATTTTTCCAACGGTCTCAGAATTCGGCGAAACTAGTTTTGTTAGGACCGTATCGTCAATACGAAGCTAGAAAATATTTTTCTAGAATTTTTCTAGTTAGTATGTGACCCCGGTAATTTGAAATGTACGTTTTAAAATTCAATAAAGTGATTTAAATGTAAATTTAACGGAAACTGATTCAAACGATCGAATCAACATACGAAACATGTCCCATTGTGTTCGGAATGGGGGTGAAACGCCATGGACGACAGGCGGTGGGCCCCGTTTCGAGGTCGTATGTAAAAGTCAACTTTATTTTGAATTAAATAATTAAAAAAAAAAGTAAAAACCTTCCTCCTTTAACTCTGCCCCCCCTCCCCCCCCCGTTTATTTTTTCTCAGAATAAAAAAAAAAAAAAAAGACGGAGCCCCCCCCCCCCCGCCCCCCCCCCCCCCCCCCCCCCGTCGACGATCATCGCCGCGCCGCCCCTTTTCCCTCCAGGCGCGATCGTCGGAGCTAGCCCGCCCTTCGCCACTGACCTCCGCTCCTCTTCCCTCTCGTCTCCTACTTCAATTGAACCGCACCACCCAATCTCGCCTGAAACCGACTCCTCAGCAGCGCCGCCAGCCTCCCACGCCACCGCGCCCACCACCAGCCACTGCTCCGGCCATCCGTTGCGGGCCTCCTCAACCGCGGTGAAGACCCCCCTTTCAACAACTTCGATTTTGGCAAAGTAAGTTTTATAATTTTTAATTTTCATTTTAAAACTGATTTTTCTGCTTATAAAAAAAAACTGATTTTCTTTGCTTGCTAAAAACTAATATTTTTTTTATAGTTATTAAGACTGATTTTATACTTTAAAAGATTTGGTTTTTTTTACTTTAAAAGAGTTGATTTTTATCTTAAGAAAAGAACCAATTTTTATAGAAGAAAAAATTGATTTTTAAAGGTGAAAAGGCGAGATTTTCAATATGGAAAAGATTAGATCTTTAATTTAGAAAAGAGTATATTTAAAAAAAAAATATAAAAAGGTTTGATTTTTGGTAGATAAAGAAATGATTTTTAGTCATAGTTATAGATGATAAAAATATAATTTTTATATTACAGAAAGGCTAAAAATATAATTTTTATTCGAGTGGTAAGTTAGAAATATAATTTTTATATAGGTATGAATATAAAAATACGATTTTTATATGTGTTGTAGCGAAATAAAAATTCTATCTTTGAATATAGGAGGTAGCGATAAAAATTATATTTTTACACTATAGAAGCGATAGTAAAAATATGGTTTTTAAATATTGAACATCGAAATAAAAATATGATTTTTATATATTGAACGTCGAGGTAAAAGTTCGATTTTTATATATCGAATAGCATAATAAAAATTCGATTTTTACATATGTAGTGGCTACAGCAACGAAGATGCGATAGCGAGGAAGATTTCTATCAATGAAGTGCCGTGGAGCTAGGATAGCTATCGGTGAGAATTTCTCACCTTTCAATTTCATTTTCTAGTTATATATATATATACTAGGATGCAGACGGTGCTTAGTAGCACCCGACACAATCGTCCACAGACCATGGACTTGTTTGTTTGGTTGCGTAGATTAGTTGGATTATTTGATTGAAATTGAATTGTGTGGTGAAATGAATTGATTTGATTGATGTGTGAATGGCGTGGGCCTTCACTAGACCGGGGATAAGGCTAGGCCTTGTCCCGTTTCTAGTATCGTGTCGTTATGCCGCCGAAATTTTCTAAAATATGTTAGAAAATAAAAATATCATTTTATTTGTGTAAATGAATAATAGAAATTCATATGTTGAAATAAAATGTTTTATCGTTAAAAATATAATTTTTTTTAACGTGAATATGAATATAGTGAAAGTGAATAAAATAAATATTCATTTACAAACCAGACGGTTTGTTTATGTACACCTATTTGAAGGACATTGATTGGGTCAATAAATTTTACACATCGCCCAACAGCACAAATAAAATATGGGTTTGATTGTTTGAAACCCCACACGGGTGTTGGGATGAAATTTGAAGTTCACTCATCCTGATTTATTAAATATGTCGATCGGTTGATTGACAGACTGTTTTAAGCGTTAGATATCTATATTTGATGCTTATACAGTGTAGTGCACTTTGGTTGATGGTTGATTATTTTTCGATGCTATTATATACATGTGTTGTATGAAAATCCATATAATTAACTTTATATGGTAATTGATTGGGCCTCATTCCAATTTGAAAAATAAAGAATATTATAAAATAAAAGTTCATGTGTTGACAGTACTCATCCATTGAGATTGGTCATGTGTTGAACGAAATATTTTAGTAATAAAATTTGCACCTTTATCGTTATAAAATAAAAGTTCATGTGTTGACAGTACTCATCCATTGAGATTGGTCATGTGTTGAACGAAATATTTTAGTAATAAAATTTGCACCTTTATCGTTATAAAATAAAAGTTCATGTGTTGACAGTACTCATTCATTGAGATTGGTCATGTGTTGAACGAAATATTTTGATAATAACAACTATTTTGAAAAAGAAATGTTTGGAATAAAATATTTGAAAATAGAAATTTATGAAGCCGTGTTGATTAGATTGACGCCATTTTGACGTGAACGATATTTATATCGATTTTATTCATTTCGAAATGAATTGAATTGAAAACGATTTCGAAATGAATTGAATTGAAAACGATTTCGAAATGAATTGAATTGAAAACGATTTCGAAATAAATTGAATTGAAAACGATCTCGAAATGAATTGAATTGAAAACGATTTCGAAATGAAATGAATTGAAAACGATTTCGAAATGAATTGAGTTGAAAACGATTTCGAAATGAAATGAATTGAAAACGATCTCGAAATGAATTGAATTGAAAACGATTTCGAAATGAAATGAATTGAAAACGATTTTGAAATGAATTGAATTGAAAACGATTTCGAAATGAAATGAATTGAAAACGATTTCGAAATGAATTGAGTTGAAAACGATTTCGAAATGAAATGAATTGAAAACGATCTCTAAATGAATTGAATTGAAAACGATTTCGAAATGAATTGAATTGAAATCGATTTCGAAACGAATTGAATTGAAAACGATTTCGAAATAAATTGAATTGAAAACGATTTCGAAATGAATTGAGTTGAAAACGATTTCGAAATGAAATGAATTGAAAACGATCTCGAAATGAAATGAATTGAAAACGATTTCGAAATGAAATGAATTGAAAACGATTTCAAAATGAAATGAATTGAAAACGATTTCGAAATGAATTGAATTGAAAACGAATTCAAATTGAATTGAAAGTGAATTGAAATGAATTCAAATTGAATTGAAATTTGAATTGAATAGAAATGAATTTTTAAAACGAATTTATAAAGAAGAATTCAATTTTGATTTGAATTGAAAAGGAAGTTGAAATTGCTTTTGAAACGAATTTAAAACTATTTATATAATTCATTTTAAATAGAAATCGACGAAGTATATATTATATATATTATATATATAATATAATGGCCTGAATAGAACGCGCCGCGCCGCGGCAGTTCGTGAATTTCGACCATTTATTTCAAACGGACATTACGGGAGATCCGACCGTCGGATTCTCCTAAAATCGGAACCGTTGGGTTCATATCGAAAAGAGCTTTCTAACGAATATTAGAAATTAGAAATCTAACGGTTGGATTTGGAATTATGTCCAAATCAAATTCGAAAAAGGTCGCTGTAATGCAGTTCGATGGCCATTGAAGGAGATCGACTGTACGGGCCTTGATAAAATTATTAAAAATAGTAATAATTTATGTAAAATCATAAGAAATGATTTGTGAAGATTTGGGATGAAAAACTCCATATTTGAAAAGATAAAAATAGATTTTTATCGAAATGAACTAGTTTTGAACTAGAAATATAATTCTATTTATTTTTAAATAAATAAATTGAATTCGAAAAGGGTTTTAAAAATAACCCAAATTTCCAATGATTGCATTGGAGTGGATTTGAATCGAAATTGTCTTCGGAATATTTCGATGTTGGAATTCGTGATTATACAGGTGTTGTTATGGAAATTTGAAAGATATATATTTATATCGTTATTTCCAATACGACATTTGTTAGTCGTAGAATTCGATATTTAATATAAGCCGATATATTTTCTATTCAGAGCCTTGTATTGAATATCGAATGTGATTTGGGTTTGTCGTGAATGGTGTCTTCACTAACATTGTTCTTGAACCCAGTTGAGAAAAGATTAAATCTTTTTATTTAGATTTAATGAAGTGTACCAATTAAACAATATTTAATTGGAATAGAATTGATATTGATTTTTGGGTTTATCGTGGACAGTGTTTTAAATAACACTTGTTCTTTAACCCGATAATTAATCAATGTGATTTTGGGTTTATCGTGAACCGTGTTTTAAATGACACTGATTCTTTAACCCAGTCGAAGATTAAAACTAAGTGGAGTTTTAATGAATCTTTAATTAAATTGAAATGATCGAAAATGGAGTATCACCAGTTTTGCTCCAGGCGATAGTTAAATCTTTAATTAGATTTGAACGTGAAATGGTAATTGAATTTACCGATAACACTGTGGTGTTAGATATGAAGTATTACCAGTTTCACTTCATGGGACGAATAGGTTGGGATGGGGAAATTAAAATAAATGATTACTTCGGTAAGGTTCGCTAATCCCGACTGGTTTGAATTGAGATTCAAAAATAGAATAAAGAATAAATTCAAGGAATTTATCTTGGATAAAATTTATGGGAACATTTCCCTATGAATGTAAAATTTAGAAACTAACTGTCGGTTGGCCAAGCAGAATGGTTTTCTGGATATTGATCTGATGTTGGTTTCGGCCTTCGGGGTTAATATTTGGGGAATTATTCTCTTGATTAATTTACGGTTAGTGACTGATGAATTGGAATGAGGCGTATGTTGTGTTTGTGTAACACTTATTTAAATATACGTGAGTTATTCGGAAAGACCGGGTTTATCCCATTCTGAATAACTGATGCGACGATAAGTCGAAGATGAAGACGATGGTCGAAGACCGGAGGTCTTCACGTCGTTTGGGTGATAACTGATGATCTTGATTGGGCTGTACACCCAAGAAGATGGAAACAGTTGGTGATCGTCCAGACGTACTTGGAGATCGATGGATATGCGGGGTACTAGGTGCCTCCGGTTTCGTTCAGACCCAGAACGGACTTGTAAATGGACTGTGTGTCTGACATTGGATTTTAGTCTGTGTGATTGATCTCTATTAAATATATATCTGTTTGGCGGCAGAGAATTTATTCTCTTGCTTAACGCCCTTCTCTGAGACGTACGAGCTCAGGGGTTATATACTGATGGATATCAAACGCATAGAGTGAATTGCCTGTGTGGCATGCCTAAGTGGCAATTGATCAAGGCTTCTGTTGAAAAGCAAAGTCTTGTGGTGATGATCGAAGCACGGCCTTTGTGGCGTAGCTTTGTGTAACGTTTGCTTCGTGAGTTTCGCACCCCGGTTGTGAACCAAAAACGGGAGAGGACCTCAGGGAGGGCATGCGTTTCTTTCTAGTTAGAAGTGGCGTCAGTGGTTTTACACGCCCTGACGAGTTTGACTTATGTGGTTGTTGCTTTTGCGAGGCGCCTCGGATTGATCGGTCGTTCTCGAACCGATGGAGTCATTTAGTTGGCTCATTTACGCCCCAAAGGGCGGGGAAACATATTGTTCAGGCACTATAATCCACATCGGTGGACCGGCCCTGTCGCTCCATGGGGTAGTTGCGGCTGTTCCTGTGGCTCGGGCTAGAGAGTCACGAATCGGTAGAGGACGATCCCTGGCCTCGGTTCACATACGGAAATCCAATTTCCAAATACGTGACATTTGCGGTTTTATTTGTAGAGCCTAGTATGGCGACATAGTGGGATGGGGCGCTCATGCCGCCTATGATTGATACTTATGATTTGAAGTTGTTTTATACACTATGCACTTATAATAGTATCAAACGATTTGTTTTAACCGTATCAAGCATTCTTTGGCTGTTATAAGGGAAAACCCTATCCTCGGCTGCGTTGCATTGTGTGATGGGACCTGGGTCTTATAACAGCTTCATTTTTCTTTATTTAGCATTGCGCTGTTGTTTTATGCACTGGTATTCTTGGGAGGAAACCCGTTCCGTGTTATACGGCGTGGTCCCTTGATTTACCGAACTTTAAAATAAAGATTAATAACTGTTTTAGTTCTCACACCAGTCACATGACTGACCTGGAGTTTATTGTTTTAACCTAAACTCTGGGTGCCCCTATTTTCGACACGGGCAGCTAGTAGTTTTGGTTTTGCAGATTTATATTCACAGGATCCTGGTTTACAGCTGGAACGATATCCGAAAAGCTTAGTATCTGTATATCTCCTTCTAGTTGTGTATTGTATTATTTTCCGCTGCGATGTATTTTAATGTAATTTAAATCTCTGATATTTCTGTGTAATATTCATTTATACTCTGTATATTCTTGGAATCTGATGCATTGTTGTAATATACAGTGAAATGTTCTTCGGTATGCGTTCTGTTTTGTCCTGTTCTCAAACGATAGGCCGTTTCGAGCGGTCTGGGTCGGTTTAGCGACTGGTTCGGACCGAGCGAAATTCCTTGCTGTCACAGTTTGCCGATAAGGAAGAGAGTGTATTGATAGAGTTTTTGTGCCCTAGAATATCTGATTTCGTCTATGATTTGCCGCATTTGAAAATGATGAATTTTGGAAAGATTTTGAATTTCAATTTTATTTCTTTCCATAGTTTGTTCCTTCAATTTATTGATGAGTGCTTTCCCGAAACTTTTGATGCACCTGGTCGAGTTTTGGGTATGCAGTGAATTTGGGAATAAATGATAATTTGTTCTTTCCAAAATTGTTTGTGCCACTTGTGAAAAGTTGTACCCTTTCCATTGTTGCATATAGTAGATTTCCTGAAACAATTTGAGCATTGAACTAGCATTAATTTCTATGTTTTGGCTTGCATGATCATTTCAGCTTGTTCATTAGGTACACACACAAATATATATATATATATACACACACACATGTATATATACACGCACACATGTATATATACACACAAGTGTGCATATATACACATATCAGTGTTGCTTTATGGGATGATACTCTATTTTTTTCATGTTGCTCCGCTGTGTGTTGAACAATTACTTGACCAGTCTTGTGTACATGGAACTACTGTGTGTACATGAACTCTTCTATATTTTCCTACTCTTGTGCATGATGATCCATTAACCATGCTGCTATTCCTTGTTTGCTACATCCTGTTGTTGACATTTTGTTGCCCATGTATATATTGAGTTGTTGCTTGAAACTTGTGTCTAGTTCTTTTGAATTACTTTGACTTGCCTCCTTATTGAACCATATTTAAAACTGTTAATTTTAATGAATTTTGGATATTTAAAATGAATTATTTTAAATAATAACAATTAAAAAATTATTTAAATCGAAGTTATAATGTATAAATTTATTTTAATCATAAAACGAGCCTGAAATGGCGCGTTAGATTGAAAATTTGATTTTAAATTTCAAATGAATGTACAGAATTCAAAATAAATCGGATTTCAATAAAACTAGAAATACTATAATCTGTTAAAATATATCTTTCTAACGAATGCAAAAAATCCAGATTTCATAATGAGAATTGAAAGTTATGTTTAGTTTAAATTTTAAAATAGTCGCTATGGAATTCATATATATTTTATATAATATATAGCCCTAAAAAATAGCCATTTTGCAAATGACCTTCATTTTAGAGAAAACCACTTTTGTTGAATTCGGAATGTCAAATTATTGCTAGATTCCAAATTTCATAATTTTTGGAATTGATATGTGAGTGTGGCGAATTTAAACGTGTTTGGTAATTTTAGTTTGAATTTAACTGATTGGAAAATTTCTATTTTTCAAACGGTCTCCAAATTCGACAACATTAGTTTTATTAGGACCATATCATCAAAAAATAGCCGGATTTATTTTTCTGAAATTTTTAGAGTTAGTATGTGGCCCCGGTAAATTAAAATGTACATTAAAATCAATTTTGAACGTTATATTAATTTATATTTTAATTTTGATGAAAATTGATCGAAACAGTCAAATTGGCTTAATGGACATATCCCATTATGTCCGGAATATGGGTATTACGCTAGGGACGACATTCATTAGGCTCGATTTGGAGTTTAGAATAAAAAGTAATTTTTTAGATTTGAAACTAAAATTATATATATATATTCATGGTCAAACTCTCCCTCACCGGTTCCACACTCTCGTTCAAAATTGAAAAAGAAAAAAAAACCCTAAAACCGCATTGTAGAAACCCATCGCCCCTTATTTCTACGCCGCCCGTCGCTCCTCCAGGAACGTCGCCACATCGCCTGCGCCCCACCGCCACCCTTCTTCTCCCTCCGTCGCCCTTTATTCTCTTTCCCCCTTCTGAAAACTGTGGCCCCCAAGCTCTTCTCTAAATCCGTCGCCTCCTCACCCGGGAGGCACCCCACCTGAACCGGCAACTGTCTAGTCACCGCCTCCTCCTCCTTCGAGCCTCCAGCGACAGTGAAGATGGATTTAAGAGGGATTAGGATTTTAATGTGGTAATCTAATCATATTATTAATTTTATAAATGATTTTTGCTTAAATAAAAATGTGTTTTTATTACATATACAACATAGTAAAAATGTGATTTTTTAAAATATAAACAACTTTGTTTTTTTAAAATATAAACAACTTTGTTTTTAAAATATAAACAACTTTGTTTTAAAATAAAAATAGCATGGTTTTGAAAATATAAAATATGATTTTTATATATATAACATAGAAATAAAAATATGATTTTTATTATATAGAACTAAAAATATGATTTTTATTATATAGATAATATTATAAAAATATGTTTTTTATTATACAGATAACATTATAAAAATATGATTTATATTATATAAATAACGTTATAAAAATATGATTTTTAATGTAAGTAGCGTTGTTTAAAAATGTGATTTTTAATATAAACTGCGTGAAACAGATTGCGTTGAAATCACGGAGAAGAACACGACGCGCTAAAACAAATCCGAATCCAAAATCCGCCAATTAAAGAATGATGGAGTGGAAACCAAAGGTGAGAAATCCTTTTCACTCAAATTATTTTTCAGTTAAATATATACTAGGATGCAGACGGGGTTTAGAAGCCTCCGACACTATTTTATTGTACAAACCATGTTTGTTTGTTTGGATTATATTGTGGAGATTTGGATATTGATTGATTTATTTGTTTGGATTTGATTTGGATATGAATTGGATTGAAATTGGTTTGTGTATGGCGCAAGCCAGTATTAGGCGAGGGATGAGGCTTGACCTTATTCCGGTTTTAATATCGCGCCGTGATGCTGCTGAAATTTTCTAAAATGTGTTAGAAAAATTAATAGCTGGTTAAAAGTATTATTATTAACATATGTATGAGATATATAAAATGGCTATGTTATGGAATAAATACTAGTTCGCTAAAATTATTATTTTTAGTTTATAATGGTAATGAATAAAATTATTTAGGCGTTGTATAGAATTCTATAAGCGAAGTTATAAAATTCTATATATTTATTGGTTAGTTAAAATAAGTTTGCACATCCACTTATAAGTCGGACGACTTGTTTATGCTCGCCTATTTTTGTGATATCAATTGAAATGAAAATTTTCACTAATCTCCCAAGTGCATAAATAATTATTTTTATTTGTTGGTTGAAACCCCACACGGGTGTTGGGATGATATTTGACGTACACCAATCCCAATTGTTTAGTTGTACGTCAATCGATTGGTTGACAGACTGTTGTAAGCATTAATTATTTATATTTAATGCTTATGCAGTTGTGTAATGCACTCTGGATGATGGTTGACTGCGTATGATTATTGTTGTGTACATGTATGTATGAAATCCACATAAATAACATTATATGGTAATTGACTGTGTTTAATTCCAATTCAGAAAGAACGAATATTTTAAAATAATGAATATTTTAAAGTAATATTTTATAAAGGATTAAAATATGATTTTGATGTCCAATTTAAAATATTTGTATCGATTTTATTCATCTTTATAATGAATATCGAAAAGGAAATGATTTCAAAATCAGATATTTTGAAAATATTATAATTATAAAGAGCATTCAATTTTGATTTAAAATTAAAATAAAAGTGCGAATCGTTTTAAAACGAATTTATAAAATATGTTTTAGATCGAAATCGACGAAATATATATAGTATATATATTTAATGGCCTGAATAGAATGCGCTGTGCCACGACCGTTCACAATTTCGACCATTGACTTCAAATTGATATTATAGGAGATCTGACTGTCGGATTCTCCTAAAACCAGAACCATTGGGTTCGTATCAAAAAGATATTTCCAATGAATATAAGAGATTTGAAATCTAATGCTTGGATTTGGAATTATGTCCAAATCAAATTCAGAAAAGGTCGTTGTAAGTGCAGTTCGATGACCATTTATGGAAATCGACTAAAAGGGCCTTAATAAAATTATTAAAATTGTGACGACCCCAAACCCCGTACGGACGGTGGCAAGGGTAATCTTTGGAATATAACACATAAACAGATAACAGCAGAACAGAATTAAATAGATACACCAGATAATGAACAAATAATACACTGGATAAACATAATCATCAGAGTTACACAGTATACAGGATCTTACTTAGTACAAATACAGTTCAACTATACATAAATGTCTACAGCGGAAAACAAACATAATGTACAATAGGAGCTGAACAGCATAAAAAGAGATAAGTGATAGAATCCATCTTCAGCTCCAGCTATCCAGAAAAAGCCTGCCAAACCTGAACACAAGGCTGCATGCGTAGAAAAAGGGGCACCCAAGTGAAACGTCCCGAACTTCCCCAGTGAGGAAAGCCCGGATTGAGTCGAGAACAAGCCACAAAAGAACGCAGACGGAAGAACATTTCATTTCTTATTACAACATTTCATCAGAATAAAAGAATATACAGAGTATAAATTAGTATTACACATTCGATAAATATCATAGATTACAATACATTACATAGCAGCGAAAAATAATACAATACACAACTAGAAGAGATATACGGATACAAAGCTTTCCGGATATCATTCCAGTTGTAAACAAGGATCCTGTGAATATAAATCTGCAAAACCAAAACTACTAGCTGCCCATGTCAAAATAAGGGCACCCAGAGTTTAGGTTAAAACAATAAACTCTAGGTCAGTCATGTGACTGGTGTGAGAACTAAAAACAGTTATTAATCTTTATTTTAAAGTTAGGTAAATCAAGGGACCACGCCGTATAACACGGAATGGGTTTCCTCCCAAGAACACCATTGCATAAAACAACAGCGCAATGCTAAATAAAGAACAATAAAGCTATTATAAGACCCAGTTCCCATCACACAATGCAACGCAAGCCGGAGGATAGAGTTTTTACCTTATAATAGCCAAGAATGCTTGATATGTTTAAAACAAATCATTTGATACTATTATAAGTGCATAGTGTATAAAACAACTTCACATCATAAGTATCAATCATAGACGGCATAAGCGCCTCATCCCACTATGTCGCCATACTATGCTCTACAAATAAAACCGCAAATGTTACGTATTTGGAAATTGGATTTCCGTTTGTGAACCGAGGCAAAAGTAGTCCTTTACCGATTCGAGACAATCTAGTCCATGTCTCAGGGACAGAACGCATTGACCCTTAGTAGCCACAGGGCCGGTCCACCATGTGGATTAAAATGCCTGAACACTGCGTTTCCCCGCCCTTTGGGGCGTAAATGAGTTCAATGACCCTATCGGTCCCGGATCGACCGATATAACCGAGGCGCCTCGCAACACCAACAACCACATAAGTCAAACTCATCAGGGCGTGTAAAACCACAGACGCCACTTCTAGCTAGAAGGAAACGCATGCCCTCCCTGGATCCTTCTCCCGTTTCTGGTTCACAACCGGGGTGTGAAGCTTGCGAATTCACGTTACACAAAGCTATGCCACACAGGTGGTGCTTTGATCATCAACCACAAGACTTTGCTTTTGAACATAATCCTTGATCATATTGCCACTTAGGCATGCCACACAGGCAATTCACTCCATGTGTTTGACATCCATCAATATATAACCCCTTAGCTCGTACAACTCAGAGAATGGCATTAAGCAAGAGAATAAATTCTCCGCCGCCAAACAGATATATATTTAATAGAAATCAATCACACAGACTAAAATCCAATGTTAGACACACGGTCCATTTACAAGTTCATTCTGGGTCTGAACGAAACCGGAGGCACCTAGTACCCCGCATATCCATCGATCACCAAATACGTTTGGACGACCACCAACTGATTCCCTCCTCTTGGGTATACGGCCCAATCAAGATCATCAGTAATTATCCAAATGACGTGAAGACCTCAGGTCTTCAACCAGCGTCTTCACCTTCGACTTATCGTCGTATCAGTTATTCAGAATGGGATAAACCCGGTCTTTCTGAATAACTCGCGTATATAATAAACAAGTGTTACACAAACACAACATACGCCTCATTCCAATTCTTCAGTCACTAACCGTAAATTAACAAGAGAATAATTCCCTAAATATTAACCCCGAAGGCCAAAACCAACATCAGATCAATATCCAGAAAACCATTCTGCTTAGCTAACCGACAGTTAGTTTCTAAATTTCACATTCTTAGGGATAGGTTCCCATAAATTTTATCAAAGATAAATTCTTCTAAATTTATTCTTTAATCTTCTTTTGAATATCAATTCAAACCAATCGGGATTAATGAACCTTACCGAAGTAATCATTTGTTTTAATTTCCCAACCCCAACCTGTTCATCCCATGAAGTAAAATTGGTCATAGTTCATATCTTACGCCACGGTGTTATCGGTAAATTCAATTACCATTTCACGTTCAAATCTAATTAAAGATTTAACCACCGCCTAAAGTAAAACTGGTGATACTCCATTCTCGATCTTTTCAATCTAATTAAAGATTCATTAAAACTCCACTTAGTTTTAATCTTTAACTGGGTTAAAGAATCAGTGTCATTTAAAACAAGGTTCACAATAAACCCCAAAATCACATCACATTTCAATCAGTCCCTAACCGTAAATCAACAAGTGAGCAATTCCCTAAGTATTAACCCCGAAGGCCGAAACCAACATCAGATCAATACCCCAGAAACCATTCAACTTTGCTAATCTCCAGTCAGTTTCTGATTTTCTTAACTCCTTTGGGCCTAAGAATGATATTATTGAAGATACCGTTCACGACAACCCAAAATCACATTCCATTAATTATCGGGTTAAAGAATAAGTGTTATTTAAAACATTGTTCATGATAAACCTAAAAATCAATTCCAATTCAATTCCAATTAAATATTATTTAATTGGTACACTTCATTAAATCTAAACAAAAAGATTTAATCTTTTTCTCAACTAGGCTTAAGAACAGTGTTAATGAAGACACCATTCACGACAAACCCAAATTACATTTGATATTAAATACAAGGCTCTAAATAGAAAATATATCGGCTTATATTCAATATCAAATTCTATGACCAACAAATATCGTATTGGAAATAACGCTATAAATATATCTTTCAAATTTCCTTAACAATATCTGTGTAATCACGAAATCCAACATCGAAATAATCCAAAGACAATTTCGATTCAAATCCATTCCAATTCAATCATTGGAAATTCTAGTTATTTTTAAAACCCTTTTCAAATCCAATTTATTTATTTAAAAATAAATAGAATTTTAATTCTAGTTCAAAACTAGTTTATTTCGATAAAAATCTATTTTTATCTTTTCAAATATGGAGTTTTTCATCCCGATTCTTCCCAAATCATTTCTTATGATATTACACAAATTATTACTATTTTTAATAATTTAATCAAGGCCCATACCGTCGATTTCCATCAATGGCCATCGAACTGCACTTACAGCGACCTTTTCCAAATTTGATTTGGACATAATTCCAAATCCAACCGTTAGATTTCTAATTTCTAATATTCGTTAGAAATCTCTTTTCGATACAAACCCAACGGTTTCAGATTTAGGAGAATCCGACGGTCGGATCTCCCGCAATATCCATTTGAAGTCAATGGTCGAAATTCACGAACTACCCAGCGCGGTGCGTTCTAATCAGGCCATTATATTATATATATAATACATATAATATATACTTCATCGATTTCCTTTTAAAACATATTTTATAAATCGTTTTAAATTCGTTTTCAAAACGATTTCAGCTTCTTTTTCAAATTCAAATCAAAATTGAATTTTCCAATATAAATTCGTTTTTAAATTCATTTCAATTCTATTTCAATTCAAATCCATTTCAATTCAAATCGGTTTCAATTCAAATCAATTTCTGTTCAATTTCAATACGTTTTAAATTCAATTCAAAACGATTTCAATTCTATTTCAATCCAATTCGAATTTCAATTCTATTCAGTTTAATTCGAATTTCATTTCAATTCAATTTAATTCGAATTTCAATTCCTTTCAAAATATCAGATTTTGAAATCACTTTCGATATTCATTGCAAAATGAATAAAATCGATATAATTATCGTTCACGTCAAAATGGCGTCAATCTAATCAACAAGACTTCATATATTTCTATTTTCAAATATTCTATTTCATATATTTCTTTTTCAAATATTTCTTATTCAAATATTCTATTTCAAAACTGGAATGAGGCCCAATCAATTACCATATAATGTTAATTGTACGGATTTTCTACAACACATGTATTCAATAACAACGATGAATAATCCACCATCATCCAAAGTGCATTTTACAGTGTATAAGCATCAAATATAAATATTTAACGCTCATAACTGTCTGTCAATCAATCGATCGACATATAACTAATTATTGGGATTAGTTGTATGTCATATATCACCCTAATACCCGTGTGGGGTTTTCAAACAATCAAACACAGATCTTATTTGTGTAGTTGGGCGATGTGTAAAATTTATCGTCCCAATCAATATCAGTCAAATGGGTGTATATAAACAAATCGGCCGATTCGTTTATAAATATTTATTTTATATATACGTTAAAAATTATATTTTTAACTTTAAAATATTTTCCACTATAAAATATTTCATTTCATTTCACAACACATCACACAATCAACTACACATCAAAATCAAACAAACAAGCATACAAGCCGTCCATGGTCTGTGGATGACGGGTGTCGGGTGCTACTAAACACCGTCTGCATCCTAGTATATATTTTAACTAGAAATAAATTTAAAAGTGAGGAGTTCTCACCTAGAGATAAACCAAACGTCTCGACTCTTCATATGTAGGAAATCTCCATCGTGCTCGCCTTTTGTCACTTTCGCCATCCGTATTCGCTACATATATAAAATTCATATTTTTGAACTGCTGTCCTTAAAATAAAAATCACATTTTTATTTGTTCACTTTTGATTCAAAAATCATATTTTCCTAAACCATTCAAATGATAAAAATCGTATTTTCATAACTTCGCTTTCAACGTAAAAATCATATTTTTATTCTACTCCTTATATAAAAATCATATTTTTAATCTCCATATTATATAAAAATCAAATTTTCTCCACATGAATCCTACAAATTAAAATAAAAATTTTTTACAAATGAAAATCAAATATTTTTGCAAATGAAAATCAAATCTTTTTACAAGTGAAAATCATTTCATTTTGCTTAGAAAAATCTAATCTTTTTGCTAACGTTCAATAGGGAAAATCAAATCTTTATCTCCTAGCATTTTCCGGGTTATTACACCGAGTTTGAAAGTGAAACAAACTACGAGTCAGTCATGGGACTGGTATGAGATATCTAATTAACACATCATACAATTGGCTAATCACAGGACCACGCCGCTTTCGCGGAACGGGTTTACTCCATTGGATTGCCAGTGCTTTAAAACAAATAATTCTTTTAAAACATCGCAATGCTTTTTTATAAAAATGAAGCCATTATTAGACTCAGTTCCAATCACACTATGCAACGCAAACCGGAGGATAGAGTTTTTACCTTACAACGGCCAAAATATGCTTGATACGAATAAAACAAAAGCATTTGATATTATTACTAGTGTTTATATGTTTCAAAAACAATTTCAAATCATAAGTACCAATCATAGACGGCATTAACGCTCCATAGCACTATGTCGCCATATATAGGTATACAATCAAAACCGCACAGTCACGTATTTGGAAATTGGATTTCCATCTTGAACCAAGGAAAAAGATAGTCCTTACCGACTTCGAGACTCTCTAGCCCGAGCCTCTGGCAAGTACTCAGTCAAGCCTTTGGAGCGACAGGACTGGTCCACCGATGTAACAACCCGAAAATCTGGGCCAGTTTAAAATTTTTATTTTGGGCCATTTTAGCGAATTTTGAATATTTAAAATAGATTATTTTAAATAATATCGACATGAAATTTATTTTGAATATAATTCGAACGTATATATTATATACGCGTCGTCGTTAGAATATAAATATTTATTTATATTTATAAATAGAATTGAAAATGGCGCAGTAGTTCGATAATTCGATTTCAAACTTCAATTGAATGTACCGGGTGCAAAACAATCCGGATTGTAGTGAAACCAAAATTAGTAGGATCTAATTGATAATATCTTTCTATCGAATCCGACAAATCAAGATTTCATAGCGGGAATCAAAAGATATGTCCAGTTGAAAATTCTGAATAGTCGCTATGGAATTCAGGCCCTTAAAAATGGACATTTTGCAAACGACCTCGGATTTCGACGAAACTAGTTTCGTTGGGTCCGGGATGTCAAGTTATTGTTAGGTTTTAAATTTCATAATTTTTCGAATCAATATGTGAGCGTGGCAAAAGAAAACGCGTTTTGACCAGTTTCAGTTGATTTTAATCGACTGGAAATTGGCCATTTTTCTAACGGTCTCAGAATTCGACGAAACTAGTTTTGTTAGGACCGTATCGTCAATGCGAAGCTAGAAAATATTTTTCTGTAATTTTTCGAGTTCGTATGTGACCCCGGTAATTTGAAATGTACGTTTAAAATTCAATATAGTGATTTAAATGTAAATTTAACGGAAACTGATCGAAACGATCAAACCAGCTTACGACACATATCCCATTGTGTTCGAAATGGGGGTAATTAGCTAGAGACGACGGTCGTTGGGTCTCGTTTCGAGTCCGGGAGAAAAGTCAACTCTTATGGGAAATAAATAATATTAAATTATTAATATATATAATTATATAACACCTCAGCCCCCTTTTCTTATTTCCTAACCTAAATTAAAAATTCAAAACCCGCTCAGCACTCTCGATTGCGCCGCCGCCGCTCACCACATCCTCCGCCGGCGCCAGACCTCGCCACCCCCTCTCCTCCGCCCCTCCGTTCTTCTCTCTCTCTCCTCCTTCAAGAACAGACTGCCGCTCCAGTCGTAAAGGGAACCCCCCCGCCTCACTGAAAATTGCGCCACCGTCGGAGCTTCGAGCTCGACCTCGAGCCTAGCGCCGGAAAGCCCCAAATCGAGTCCAAGACCCAATCGACGCCCTCTTCTTCCCTTCTCCATTTCGAAACCTGCGGTGAGCAATTTTATTTTATTTTTATTTTTATTTTCGAATTTAAAAACTGTTTTTTTAATTTACTTTAACTGTTTTTTTAATTTACTTTAACTGTTTTTTTTAATTTTACTTTAACTGTTTTTTTTATTTTACTTGAAACCTGTTTATTTATTTATTTTGAAAACTGTTTTTTTTATTTGATTTTTAAAACTGAATTTTTAATGATTTTAAAAACTGATTTTATTTTAAAAGGTTTAATCTTTTAAAAAAAAAGATTGTTTTGAAAACATATATGAAATTGTTTTGAAAATATATGTTGTTTTTAAAAAAGATAACAACTTTGTTTTTTTAAACAAAAGATATGAACTTTAAAAATGAAAGGGCGAGTTCTTTAAAAATGAAAAGGCGTGTTCTTTGAAAGTGAAAAGGCAAAATCTTTAGGTGGAAAATAGCGTGATAAAAATATAATTTTTATCTATATAACATAGTAATAAAAATTCGATTTTTATATGTTGAACATCGAAGTAAAAATTTGATTTTTATATATTGAACATCGAAGTAAAAATTTGATTTTTATATATTGAACATCGAAGTAAAAATTCGATTTTTATATATTGAACATCGAAATAAAAATAGAATTTTTATATATTGAACTTCGTGATAAAAATAGAATTTTTATATATTGAACATCGAAATAAAAATAGAATTTTTATATATTGAACTTCGTGATAAAAATAGAATTTTTATATATTGAACTTCGTGATAAAAATAGAATCTTTATATATTGAATAGCGAAGTAAAAATTCGATTTTTACATATGTAGAGAATACGGGCGAAAGCGACAAAAAGGCGAGTTGGAGAAGATTTCCTGCATTAGAAGTGCCGTGGAGCTAGGATAGCTATCGGTGAGAATTTCTCACCTTTTAATTTTATTTCTAGTTATATATATATATATACTAGGATGCAGACGGTGCTTAGTAGCACCCGACACAATCATCCACAGACCATGGACTTGTTTGTTTGGTTGCATAGATTAGTTGGATTATTTGATTGAAATTGAATTGTTTGGTGAAATGAATAGATTTGATTGATGTGTGAATGGCGTGGGCCTTCACTAGACCGGGGATAAGGCTAGGCCTTGTCCCGTTTCTAGTATCGTGCCGTTATGCCGTCGAAATTTTCTAAAATATGTTAGAAAAATAAAAATATCATTCTATTTAAAGAATGAACTGAATAGAAATTCATATGTTGGAATAAAATGTTTTATCGTTAAAAATATAATTTTTAACGTGAATGTGAATAAATAAATATTCATTTACAAACCAGACGGTTTGTTTATGTACACCTATTTGAATGACGTTGATTGGGTCGATAAATTTTACACATCGCCCAACTGCACAAATAAAATATGTGTTTGATTGTTTGAAACCCCACACGGGTGTTAGGATGAAATTTGAAGTTCACTCATCCTGATTGATTAAATATGTCGATCGATCGATTGACAGGCTGTTATAAGCGTTAGATATATATATTTGATGCTTATACAGTGTAGTGCACTTTGGTTGATGGTTGATTATTTTCAATGCTATTAAATACATGTGTTGTATGAAAATCCATATAATTAACTTTATATGGTAATTGATTGGGCCTCATTCCAATTTGAAAAATAAAGAATATTTTAAAATAAAAGTTCATGTGTTGACAGTACTCATTCATTGAGATTGGTCATGTGTTGAACGAAATATTTTGAAAATAGCAACTATTTTGAATAAAGGAACATTTGAAATAGAATATTTGAAAATAGAAATTTATGAAGCCGTGTTGATTAGATTGACGCCATTTTGACGTGAACGATATTTATATCGGTTTTATTCATTTTAAAATGAATATTGAAAAACGATTTTGAATTGAAATAAATTGAAAACGATTTTGAATTGAAATGAATTGAAAACGATTTTGAATTGAAATGAATTGAAAACGATTTTGAATTGAAATAAATTGAAAACGATTTTGAATTGAAATAAATTGAAAACGATTTCGAAATGAAATGAATTGAAATAAATTGAAAACGATTTCGAATTGAATTGAATTGAAAACGATTTCGAAATGAAATGAATTGAAAACGATTTCGAAATGAATTGAAAACGATTTCGAAATGAATTGAAAACGAATTCAAGTTGAATTGAAAACGAATTGAAATGAATTGAAATTGAATTGAAATTTGAATTGAATAGAAATGAATTTTAAAACGAATTTATAAAGAAGAATTCAATTTTGGTTTGAATTGAAATGGAAGTTGAAATTGCTTTTGAAACGAATTTAAAACTATTTATATAATTCATTTTAAATAGAAATCGACGAAGTATATATTATATATATTATATATATAATATAATGGCCTGAATAGAACGCGCCGCGCCGCGGCAGTTCGTGAATTTCGACCATTTATTTCAAACGGACATTGCGGGAGATCCGACCGTCGGATTCTCCTAAAACCGGAACCGTTGGGTTCGTATCGAAAAGAGCTTTCTAACGAATATTAGAAATTTGAAATCTAACGGTTGGATTTGGAATTATGTCCAAATCAAATTCGAAAAAGGTCGTTGTAAGTGCAGTTCGATGGCCATTGATGGAAATCGACTGTACGGGCCTTGATAAAATTATTAAAAATAGTAATAATTTGTGTAAAATCATAAGAAATGGTTTAGAAAGGATTGGGATGAAAAACTCCACATTTGAAAAGATAAAAATAGATTTTTATCGAAATGAACTAGTTTTGAACTAGAAATATAATTCTATTTATTTTTAAGTAAATAAATTGAATTTGAAAAGGGTTTTGAAAATAACCAAAATATCCAATGATTGCATTGGAGTGGATTTGAATCGAAATTGTCTTCGGAATATTTCGATGTTGGAATTCGTGATTATACAGATGTTGTTATGGAAATTTGAAAGATATATATTTATATCGTTATTTCCAATACGACATTTGTTAATCGTAGAATTTGATATTGAATATAAGCCGGGATATTTTCTATTCAGAGCCTTGTATTTAATATCAAATGTGATTTGGGTTTGTCGTGAATGGTGTCTTCACTAACACTGTTCTTGAACCCAGTTGAGAAAAGATTAAATCTTTTTATGTAGATTTAATGAAGTGTACCAATTAAATAATATTTAATTGGAATTGAATCGATATTGATTTTTGGGTTTATCGTGGACAGTGTTTTAAATAACACTCGTTCTTTAACCCGATCATTGATGAAATGTGATTTTGGGTTGTCGTGAACGGTATCTTCAATAATACAGTTCTTAGACCTAAAGGAGTTAAGAAAATCAGAAACTAACTGGAGATTAGTTAAGTTGAATAGTTTCCGCGGTATTGATCTGATGTTGGTTTCGGCCTTCGGGATTAATACTTAGGGAATTGCTCACTTGCTAATTTACAATTAGGGACTGATTGAAATGTGATTTTGGGTTTATCGTGAACTGTGTTTTTAAATGACACTGATTCTTTAACCCAGTCACAGATTAAAACTAAGTGGGGTTTTAATGAATCTTTAATTAGATTGAAATAATCGAAATGGAGTATCACCAGTTTTGCTCCAGGCGATAGTTAAATCTTTAATTAGATTTGAACGTGAAATGGTAATTGAATTTACCGATAACACTGTGGTGTTAGATATGAAGTATTACCAGTCTTACTTCATGGGATAAATAGGTTGGGATTGGGAAATTAAAACAAATAATTACTTCGGTAAGTTTCGTTAATCCCGACTAGTTGAATCGAAATTCAAAAGAAGAATAAATTCAAGAAATTTATCTTGGATAAAATTAATGGGAACCTTTCCCTATGAATGTGAAATTCAGAAACTAACTGTCGGTTGGCCAAGCGGAATGGTTTTCTGGATATTGATCTGATGTTGGTTTCGGCCTTCGGGGTTAATATTTGGGGAATTATTCTCTTGATTAATTTACGGTTAGTGACTAATGAATTGGAATGAGGCGTATGTTGTGTTTGTGTAGCACTTATTTAAAATATACGCGAGTTATTCGGAAAGACCGGGTCCATCCCATTCTGAATAACTGATACGACGATAAGTCGAAGATGAAGACGATGGTCGAAGAACGGAGGTCTTCACGTCGTTTGGGTGATAACTGATGATCTTGATTGGGCTGTACACCCAAGAAGATGGAAACAGTTGGTGATCGTCCAGACGTACTTGGAGATCGAAGGATATGCGGGGTACTAGGTGCCTCCGGTTTCGTTCAGACCCAGAACGGACTTGTAAATGGACTGTGTGTCTGACATTGGATTTTAGTCCGTGTGATTGATCTCTATTAAATATATATCTGCTTGGCGGCGGAGAATTTATTCTCTTGCTTAACGCCCTTCTCTGAGACGTACAAGCTCAGGGGTTATATATTGATGGATATCAAACGCATGGAGTGAATTGCCTGTGTGGCATGCCTAAGTGGCAATTGATCGAGGCTTATGTTGAAAAGCAAAGTCTTGTGGTGATGATCAAAGCACAGCCTGTGTGGCACAGCTTTGTGTAACGTGAATTCGCGAGCCTCGCACCCCGGTTGTGAACCAAAAACGGGAGAGGACGTCAGGGAGGGCATGCGTTTCTTTCTAGCTAGAAGTGGCGTCAGTGGTTTTACACGCCCTGACGAGTTTGACTTATGTGGTTGTTGCTGTTGCGAGGCGCCTCGGTTATACCGGTTTCGGCCGAATGCATTCTGGTCGGCTGACGGACCAGACTTACACCCCATAGGGTGGGGAGACGTATTGTTCAGGCATAATAATCCACTCCGTGTGGACCGGCCTTGAGGATCCAAGGGGCAGTTGCGGCTGTTCCTGAGACACGGGCTAGAGCGTCTCGAATCGGTTGAGGACTATCTTTTGCCTCGGTTCATAGATGGAAATCCAATTTCCAAATACGTGACATTTGCGGTTTTAGTTGTAATCCTATATATGGCGACATAGTGGGATGGGGCGCTTATGCCGCCTATGATTGATACTTATGATTTGAAGTGTTTTATACACTATGCACTTATAATAGTATCAAATGATTTGTTTTAAACGTATCAAGCATTCTTTGGCTGTTATAAGGGAAAACCCTATCCTCGACTGCGTTGCATTGTGTGATGGGACCTGGGTCTTATAACAGCTTCATTTTTCTTTATTTAGCATTGCGCTGTTTGTCTTATGCACTGGTATTCTTGGGAGGAAACCCGTTCCGTGTTATACGGTGTGGTCCCTTGATTTACCTAATGATTTAAAATAAAGATTAACTGTTTTAGTTCTCACACCAGTCCCATGACTGACCTGGAGTTTATTGTTTTAACCTAAACTCTGGGTGCCCTTATTTTGACACGGGCAGCTAGTAGTTTTGGTTTTGCAGATTTATATTCACAGGATCCTGGTTTACAGCTGGACTGATATCCGGAAAGCTTTGTATCCGTATATCTCATTCTAGTTGTGTATTGTATTATTTTCCGCTGCTATGTATTTAAATGTAATTTAGATCTCTGGTAATTCTGTGTAATATTCTTTTAAACTCTGTATATTCTTGTAATCTGATGCATTGTTGTAATATACAATGAAATGTTCTTCTGTATGCGTTCTGTTGTGGTTTGTTCTCGAACTATCCGTCGCTTTCCTTTACGGGGAAGTTACGGGCTTTCACAGTTGGTATCAGAGCGAGGTTTACAAAGCTAGAGAACAAGACACATTAGAAACATACGAAAGAATTCATCAGATATTGGATTAGTAATATCCAACGAGAATGAATCGTTAGAGATGGGATCAGTAGTATCCTAGAACGAGTGTGAAGGGTATATTTTTGAAAGTGAAAACAAATTTTTGGTTTTGAAGATTTAAATCAATAATTCGTATTTGATTATCTATTTATATTGATGTGGACAATCCAGTATATATAGATTTTGCGTATACGTCTGATCCGCGTGTATTCGAAATTTTAATATACTGGATAGATATAGAGTCACACTCTAGTCGCCCGGACATGATTCTGATGATGGCGCGCCATCACCAGTATTTATTTTCTTGTTTCGAAGGTGTGATTTCTATATGTTTCCATTAGACTGGTGTGAGAACCAAAACTAATATAGTTAGAACACATTGTTGTAAATTGGCACTAAAAACATGATTTTTGTATATGTATCAAAATTATCGATTTGAAACGTTAAATTCACTAATTGATTGATGTTTGTGTTGTTTGTTTATTTGTTTGATAATTTTGAACCATTTAGCCTAATTGAACCAAATATTGAATTATATTGAAAATTGGTCGCATTTGCTTGCATATACATATGTTTATAATGAACAGGTCATAGCAAGGAGGCTAGAGCAGAGAATAAAATTTGTTTGCCCGACAAATAGGTACATGTTTACTACATAATTTCCTGTTTTGTTTGGGTGATGATGATTTTGTGAGCCTATTGGCTTTTTCTTTTTCTTTTTGAGATCTGAAGGACCGGGGAAGCTATTTGAAATTCCCCGATGCTCCCAGTGCAGGGGAGGTTATGGCGAAATTTTTCAAAAATTTAGGGTGTTAGCTAAATTTTTGAAATTTTGAAAATTCTCAGAAACTAAAGAGTTGGAGAATAGAAGCCAGATCGAGCGTAGGGCTGAATAATCAAACCACTTTCGACTTTGTTCCTTTTCGGGGACGAAAAGTTTTAAGTGGGGAAGATTGTAACAACCCGAAAATCTGGGCTAGTTTAAAATTTTTATTTTGGGCCATTTTAGCGAATTTTGAATATTTAAAATAGATTATTTTAAATAATATCGACGTGAAATTTATTTTGAATATAATTCGAACGTATATATTATATACGCGTCGTCGTTAGAATATAAATATTTATTTATATTTATAAATAGAATTGAAAATGGCGGGGTAGTTCGATAATTCGATTTCAAACTTCAATTGAATGTACCGGGTGCAAAACAATCCGGATTGTAGTGAAACCAAAATTAGTAGGATCTAATTGATAATATCTTTCTATCGAATCCGGCAAATCAAGATTTCATAGCGGGAATCAAAAGATATGTCCAGTTGAAAATTCTGAATAGTCGCTATGGAATTCAGGCCCTTAAAAATGGACATTTTGCAAACGACCTCGGATTTCGACGAAACCAGTTTCGTTGGGTCCGGGATGTCAAGTTATTGTTAGGTTTTAAATTTCATAATTTTTCGAATCAATATGTGAGCGTGGCAAAAGAAAACGCGTTTTGACCAGTTTCAGTTGATTTTAATCGACTGGAAATTGGCCATTTTTCTAACGGTCTCAGAATTCGACGAAACTAGTTTTGTTAGGACCTTATCGTCAATGCGAAGCTAGAAAATATTTTTCTGTAATTTTTCGAGTTCGTATGTGACCCCGGTAATTTGAAATGTACGTTTAAAATTCAATATAGTGATTTAAATGTAAATTTAACGGAAACTGATCGAAACGATCAAACCAGCTTACGACACATATCCCATTGTGTTCGAAATGGGGGTAATTAGCTAGAGACGACGGTCGTTGGGTCTCGTTTCGAGTCCGGGAGAAAAGTCAACTCTTATGGGAAAATAAATAATATTAAATTATTAATATATATAATTATATAACACCTCAGCCCCCTTTTCTTATTTCCTAACCTAAATTAAAAATTCAAAACCCGCTCAGCACTCTCGATTGCGCCGCCGCCGCTCACCACATCCTCCGCCGGCGCCAGACCTCGCCACCCCCTCTCCTCCGCCCCTCCGTTCTTCTCTCTCTCTCCTCCTTCAAGAACAGACTGCCGCTCCAGTCGTAAAGGGAACCCCCCCGCCTCACTGAAAATTGCGCCACCGTCGGAGCTTCGAGCTCGACCTCGAGCCTAGCGCCGGAAAGCCCCAAATCGAGTCCAAGACCCAATCGACGCCCTCTTCTTCCCTTCTCCATTTCGAAACCTGCGGTGAGCAATTTTATTTTATTTTTATTTTTATTTTCGAATTTAAAAACTGTTTTTTTAATTTACTTTAACTGTTTTTTTAATTTACTTTAACTGTTTTTTTTAATTTTACTTTAACTGTTTTTTTTATTTTACTTGAAACCTGTTTTTTTATTTATTTTGAAAACTGTTTTTTTTATTTGATTTTTAAAACTGAATTTTTAATGATTTTAAAAACTGATTTTATTTTAAAAGGTTTAATCTTTTAAAAAAAAAGATTGTTTTGAAAACATATATGAAATTGTTTTGAAAATATATGTTGTTTTTAAAAAAGATAACAACTTTGTTTTTTAAAACAAAAGATATGAACTTTAAAAATGAAAGGGCGAGTTCTTTAAAAATGAAAAGGCGTGTTCTTTGAAAGTGAAAAGGCAAAATCTTTAGGTGGAAAATAGCGTGATAAAAATATAATTTTTATCTATATAACATAGTAATAAAAATTCGATTTTTATATATTGAACATCGAAGTAAAAATTTGATTTTTATATATTGAACATCGAAGTAAAAATTTGATTTTTATATATTGAACATCGAAGTAAAAATTCGATTTTTATATATTGAACATCGAAATAAAAATAGAATTTTTATATATTGAACTTCGTGATAAAAATAGAATTTTTATATATTGAACATCGAAATAAAAATAGAATTTTTATATATTGAACTTCGTGATAAAAATAGAATTTTTATATATTGAACTTCGTGATAAAAATAGAATCTTTATATATTGAATAGCGAAGTAAAAATTCGATTTTTACATATGTAGAGAATACGGGTGAAAGCGACAAAAAGGCGAGTTGGAGAAGATTTCCTGCATTAGAAGTGCCGTGGAGCTAGGATAGCTATCGGTGAGAATTTCTCACCTTTCAATTTTATTTCTAGTTATATATATATATACTAGGATGCAGACGGTGCTTAGTAGCACCCGACATAATCGTCCACAGACCATGGACTTGTTTGTTTGGTTGCATAGATTAGTTGGATTATTTGATTGAAATTGAATTGTTTGGTGAAATGAATAGATTTGATTGATGTGTGAATGGCGTGGGCCTTCACTAGACCGGGGATAAGGCTAGGCCTTGTCCCGTTTCTAGTATCGTGCCGTTATGCCGCCGAAATTTTCTAAAATATGTTAGAAAAATAAAAATATCATTCTATTTAAAGAATGAACTGAATAGAAATTCATATGTTGGAATAAAATGTTTTATCGTTAAAAATATAATTTTTAACGTGAATGTGAATAAATAAATATTCATTTACAAACCAGACGGTTTGTTTATGTACACCTATTTGAATGGCGTTGATTGGGTCGATAAATTTTACACATCGCCCAACTGCACAAATAAAATATGTGTTTGATTGTTTGAAACCCCACACGGGTGTTAGGATGAAATTTGAAGTTCACTCATCCTGATTGATTAAATATGTCGATCGATCGATTGACAGGCTGTTATAAGCGTTAAATATATATATTTGATGCTTATACAGTGTAGTGCACTTTGGTTGATGGTTGATTATTTTCAATGCTATTAAATACATGTGTTGTATGAAAATCCATATAATTAACTTTATATGGTAATTGATTGGGCCTCATTCCAATTTGAAAAATAAAGAATATTTTAAAATAAAAGTTCATGTGTTGACAGTACTCATTCATTGAGATTGGTCATGTGTTGAACGAAATATTTTGAAAATTGCAACTATTTTGAATAAAGGAACATTTGAAATAGAATATTTGAAAATAGAAATTTATGAAGCCGTGTTGATTAGATTGACGCCATTTTGACGTGAACGATATTTATATCGATTTTATTCATTTTAAAATGAATATTGAAAAATGATTTTGAATTGAAATAAATTGAAAACGATTTTGAATTGAAATGAATTGAAAACGATTTTGAATTGAAATGAATTGAAAACGATTTTGAATTGAAATAAATTGAAAACGATTTTGAATTGAAATAAATTGAAAACGATTTCGAAATGAAATGAATTGAAATAAATTGAAAACGATTTCGAATTGAATTGAATTGAAAACGATTTCGAAATGAATTGAAAACGATTTCGAAATGAAATGAATTGAAAACGATTTCGAAATGAATTGAAAACGATTTCGAAATGAATTGAAAACGAATTCAAGTTGAATTGAAAACGAATTGAAATGAATTCAAATTGAATTGAAATTTGAATTGAATAGAAATGAATTTTAAAACGAATTTATAAAGAAGAATTCAATTTTGGTTTGAATTGAAATGGAAGTTGAAATTGCTTTTGAAACGAATTTAAAACTATTTATATAATTCGTTTTAAATAGAAATCGACGAAGTATATATTATATATATTATATATATAATATAATGGCCTGAATAGAACGCGCCGCGCCGCGGCAGTTCGTGAATTTCGACCATTTATTTCAAACGGACATTGCGGGAGATCCGACCGTCGGATTCTCCTAAAACCGGAACCGTTGGGTTCGTATCGAAAAGAGCTTTCTAACGAATATTAGAAATTTGAAATCTAACGGTTGGATTTGGAATTATGTCCAAATCAAATTCGAAAAAGGTCGCTGTAAGTGCAGTTCGATGGCCATTGATGGAAATCGACTGTAGGGGCCTTGATAAAATTATTAAAAATAGTAATAATTTGTGTAAAATCATAAGAAATGGTTTAGAAAGGATTGGGATGAAAAACTCCACATTTGAAAAGATAAAAATAGATTTTTATCGAAATGAACTAGTTTTGAACTAGAAATATAATTCTATTTATTTTTAAGTAAATAAATTGAATTTGAAAAGGGTTTTGAAAATAACCAAAATATCCAATGATTGCATTGGAGTGGATTTGAATCGAAATTGTCTTCGGAATATTTCGATGTTGGAATTCGTGATTATACAGATGTTGTTATGGAAATTTGAAAGATATATATTTATATCGTTATTTCCAATACGACATTTGTTAATCGTAGAATTTGATATTGAATATAAGCCGGGATATTTTCTATTCAGAGCCTTGTATTTAATATCAAATGTGATTTGGGTTTGTCGTGAATGGTGTCTTCACTAACACTGTTCTTGAACCCAGTTGAGAAAAGATTAAATCTTTTTATGTAGATTTAATGAAGTGTACCAATTAAATAATATTTAATTGGAATTGAATCGATATTGATTTTTGGGTTTATCGTGGACAGTGTTTTAAATAACACTCGTTCTTTAACCCGATCATTGATGAAATGTGATTTTGGGTTGTCGTGAACGGTATCTTCAATAATACAGTTCTTAGACCTAAAGGAGTTAAGAAAATCAGAAACTAACTGGAGATTAGTTAAGTTGAATAGTTTCCGCGGTATTGATCTGATGTTGGTTTCGGCCTTCGGGATTAATACTTAGGGAATTGCTCACTTGCTAATTTACAATTAGGGACTGATTGAAATGTGATTTTGGGTTTATCGTGAACTGTGTTTTTAAATGACACTGATTCTTTAACCCAGTCACAGATTAAAACTAAGTGGGGTTTTAATGAATCTTTAATTAGATTGAAATAATCGAAATGGAGTATCACCAGTTTTGCTCCAGGCGATAGTTAAATCTTTAATTAGATTTGAACGTGAAATGGTAATTGAATTTACCGATAACACTGTGGTGTTAGATATGAAGTATTACCAGTCTTACTTCATGGGATAAATAGGTTGGGATTGGGAAATTAAAACAAATGATTACTTCGGTAAGTTTCGTTAATCCCGACTAGTTGAATCGAAATTCAAAAGAAGAATAAATTCAAGAAATTTATCTTGGATAAAATTAATGGGAACCTTTCCCTATGAATGTGAAATTCAGAAACTAACTGTCGGTTGGCCAAGCGGAATGGTTTTCTGGATATTGATCTGATGTTGGTTTCGGCCTTCGGGGTTAATATTTGGGGAATTATTCTCTTGATTAATTTACGGTTAGTGACTAATGAATTGGAATGAGGCGTATGTTGTGTTTGTGTAGCACTTATTTAAAATATACGCGAGTTATTCGAAAAGACCGGGTTCATCCCATTCTGAATAACTGATACGACGATAAGTCGAAGATGAAGACGATGGTCGAAGACCGGAGGTCTTCACGTCGTTTGGGTGATAACTGATGATCTTGATTGGGCTGTACACCCAAGAAGATGGAAACAGTTGGTGATCGTCCAGACGTACTTGGAGATCGAAGGATATGCGGGGTACTAGGTGCCTCCGGTTTCGTTCAGACCCAGAACGGACTTGTAAATGGACTGTGTGTCTGACATTGGATTTTAGTCCGTGTGATTGATCTCTATTAAATATATATCTGCTTGGCGGCGGAGAATTTATTCTCTTGCTTAACGCCCTTCTCTGAGACGTACGAGCTCAGGGGTTATATATTGATGGATATCAAACGCATGGAGTGAATTGCCTGTGTGGCATGCCTAAGTGGCAATTGATCGAGGCTTCTGTTGAAAAGCAAAGTCTTGTGGTGATGATCAAAGCACAGCCTGTGTGGCACAGCTTTGTGTAACGTGAATTCGCGAGCCTCGCACCCCGGTTGTGAACCAAAAACGGGAGAGGACGTCAGGGAGGGCATGCGTTTCTTTCTAGCTAGAAGTGGCGTCAGTGGTTTTACACGCCCTGACGAGTTTGACTTATGTGGTTGTTGCTGTTGCGAGGCGCCTCGGTTATATCGGTTTCGGCCGAATGCATTCTGGTCGGCTGACGGACCAGACTTACACCCCATAGGGTGGGGAGACGTATTGTTCAGGCATAATAATCCACTCCGTGTGGACCGGCCCTGAGGATCCAAGGGGCAGTTGCGGCTGTTTCTGAGACACGGGCTAGAGCGTCTCGAATCGGTTGAGGACTATCTTTTGCCTCGGTTCATAGATGGAAATCCAATTTCCAAATACGTGACATTTGCGGTTTTAGTTGTAATCCTATATATGGCGACATAGTGGGATGGGGCGCTTATGCCGCCTATGATTGATACTTATGATTTGAAGTGTATTATACACTATGCACTTATAATAGTATCAAATGATTTGTTTTAAACGTATCAAGCATTCTTTGGCTGTTATAAGGGAAAACCCTATCCTCGACTGCGTTGCTTTGTGTGATGGGACCTGGGTCTTATAACAGCTTCATTTTTCTTTATTTAGCATTGCGCTGTTTGTCTTATGCACTGGTATTCTTGGGAGGAAACCCGTTCCGTGTTATACGGCGTTGTCCCTTGATTTACCTAATGATTTAAAATAAAGATTAACTGTTTTAGTTCTCACACCAGTCCCATGACTGACCTGGAGTTTATTGTTTTAACCTAAACTCTGGGTGTCCTTATTTTGACACGGGCAGCTAGTAGTTTTGGTTTTGCAGATTTATATTCACAGGATCCTGGTTTACAGCTGGACTGATATCCGGAAAGCTTTGTATCCGTATATCTCATTCTAGTTGTGTATTGTATTATTTTCCGCTGCTATGTATTTAAATGTAATTTAGATCTCTGGTAATTCTGTGTAATATTCTTTTAAACTCTGTATATTCTTGTAATCTGATGCATTGTTGTAATATACAATGAAATGTTCTTCTGTATGCGTTCTGCTGTGGTTTGTTCTCGAACTATCCGTCGCTTTCCCTTACGGCGAAGTTACGGGCTTTCACAACCGATGTGGATTAAAATGCCTGAACACTACGTTTCCCCGCCCTTTGGGGGCGTAAATGAGCCAACGAATGGCTCCATCAGACCCGGATCGTCCGATCTAACCGAGGTGCCTCGCAACAGTAACAACCACACAAGTCAAACTCGTCAGGGCATGTAAAACCACTGAGCCACTTCTAGCTAGAAAGAAACGCATGTCCTCCATGAGGTCCTCTCCCGTTTCTGGTTCATACCGGGGTGTGAGGTTCGCGAATTCACGTTATACACAAAGCTATGCCACATAGGCGGTGCTTTGATCATCACCACAAGACTTTGCTTTTCAACAGAAGCCCTGATCACTGCATCTTAGCATGCCACACAGGCAATTCACACCGTGCAACTGATGGCTATCAATCACACAGAATGAATTCCAATGTCAGACACACAGTCCATTTGCAAGTCCGTTCTGGGTTTGAATGAAACCGGAGGCACTATATACCTCGCAAACCCATTGATCTACACGTATGTCTGGACGATCGCCACTCATTATCCATATTTTGGGATGCCTCCCAATCAGGACATCAGTTACCATCCAAGCGAGGTGAAGATATCCGGTCTTCGACCACCGCCTTCATCTTCGATTTCTTATCATCGGTTCAGTTATTCAGAATGGGATAAACCCGGTCTTTCTGAGCAACTCGCGTATATATTAAACAAGTGCTACACAAACACTACATACGCATCATTTCAATTCATTAGTCACTAACTGTCAGTCAGTAAGAGAACGATTTTCCAAAATTTAACCCCGAAGGCCGAAACCAACATTAGATCAAAATCCAGGAAACCATTCGACTTAGCCAACCTTCAGTTAGTTTCTAAATTTCACTTCCATATCGTTTATAATATTTTATAATGATTTATTGCTATTTTTATTTATTTCAAAATAGCCAATTTATTCAAACGACGCTTCGGCCATAACGCGGCTGTGGCGCTATTTTTCTTCAGATTTTATTTACACATATCTGAAAATCTAACCGTTGGATCTTCACAAAATTTATATCATTAGAAAGATCTTTTCAAAACGAATCCAATGGGTCCAGTTTCGGGAAAATCCGACGGTCGGATCTCCCGGTATAATCGTTTGAAGTTTCGATTTCAAAATACGAACTACAGCGTCGTTATTCGATTTAGTATAATTATATATATATACATATATATAATTGATTCTGGTGCTGTTTTTCTTCAGATTTGAATCAAACATTCCAGACAATCCAACCGTTGGATCTTTACAAAGTTGGTGTCGTTGGAAAGATATTTCCAAAGTGAACCCAACGGTTTCGGTTTCGGGAAAATCCGTTGGTCGGATCTCCCGCACTAATCGTTTGAAATCACGTTTTCAAAACACGAACTGCAGCTTCGTTATTCGATATATTTCAATTCTATTTATATATATATATATAGATTCTTCGATTTCAAAACTATATTCTTTTCATACATTTGATAAAAATGATATTTTTATCCAACCGACAATTATTTCAACACTTCGCTATTTTTAACCATTCATGTATATAGTAAAAATGTGATTTTTATTGTAAACCAATTTATTTCGAAACACGATTATTTTATATAGTTCATATAGGTGATAAAAATATGACTGTTATTATAAAACAATTTCTTTCTAACCCGAATACCATTCAACACATGAATTTCTATTCAACGAATGAATTTCTATTCAACACATGAATGTTATTCAAAATTCGTATATACACGATAAAAAGGTGATTTTTATATTGTTAAAACAGTTTATTTATAACACGAATACCATTCAACACATGAATTTCTATTCAACGAATGAATTTTGATTCAGCACATGAATGTTTTCTATAGTTTGTATATATAGAGTAAAAATGTGATTTTTATTGTTAAAACAATTTATTTAAAACACGAATACCATTCAACACATGAATTTCTACTCAACGAATGAATTTCGATTCAGCACATGAAGGTTTTCTATAGTTTGTATATATATGGTAAAAATGTGATTTTTATAGTTAAAACAATTTATTTAAAACACGAATACCATTCAACACATGAATTTCTATTCAACGAACGAATTTCGATTCAACACATGAAGGTTTTCTATAGTTTGTATATATAGAGTAAAAATATGATTTTTATTATTAAAACAATTTGTTTTAAAACACGAATACCATTCAACACATGAATTTCTATTCAACGAATGAATTTCGATTCAACACATGAAGGTTTTCTATTCAACACACGAATATAGTGTCAACATAGGAAAATAATTCTAACACACGAATATTATTCAAAATTTCGGCAGCATAATGGCAGGGTAGTTAAAACTGGGACCGTCCCTAGTATGGCTTCTCGCTCTACCTGAAAGCCTCGCAGCTTTTGACAATGGGGATTCATGCATCTAGTTCGCACGCAGGCGACATGTATATTTTTTTCATTTCCAAAAACTAATCCTATGTGGTTTCTACCAAATATTCCTCAACCACAAACAGGTATTTTTCAACCATAATCAATCAATTACAACCACAAACAATTCTAATCAACCATTCGTAATCAATCAATTTTCACACCAATCACAACCAATAAATATTGTCCATGGTTTGTGGACGAGGGGCGTATATATATATAAGCATTTCACTTCTATTTCAACACATATATAATTTTTACAACACATATATAACTTATATATCGAACATACAACTTATACAACGCTTATACAAGAGGTGTACAACGCTCATATAATTCATACATCAACTATATAATTTATACATCGTCATTTTCCATATCGTTTATAATTTAGAAATCTCACTTTGGGTTCCACTCCACCAAAAATTGTAGAAGGCTCAGAAAAATATGCAGTCTCTTCTAAAATGTAGAAGATGTCCTCACGGTCCGGGCGTCTCTTGCTTCACTGGATTTCGACAAGAAACGAAAAAGATATGATTTTTACAAATTTGCAACACTTAGAAGTGTAAAAATCAGTTCAAAATAAACAAGCCGAACCTTTCAGCAAAAGGTTCCAAACTAGGTTTGGATTTTTCGAACAAACGGTGTAACGGTTGGAGGATCGGCTTGCACGAGGTCGAAGGGGGTCGTGAGGCGCGGGTTCGCCAGTGGTGCGGCGGTCTCTGGTGGCCGGAGCAACTCACGTCGGCGTGATGAACCACGAAGGTTCCAGGCGTCGATTCGAACAATCCACTCAATGAAAATTTTAGCAATTTGTATGGATTTGGGGATCTCGGAGAGTGCTACAAAATCCTCAACAGGAGGAAGGTGTAATTTCGCTTGTGGAAGGAGGAATCAGGGGAGGAAGTATTGAAGTTATTTCCACCGTTCGTCGCTGTATAACGGGGAGAGAGAAAGAGATGTCTCTTTTTTTATAAAAAATCTGATTGGCCGATATTTATATAAATTCGAAAAAAATAGGGTTTTCGTAAACGAACACCAATTCAAACCCAATGACTATTGCCCCTAGCTAAATACCCCCATTCTGAACACAATGGAATATGTTTCGAAAGCCCATTTAACCGTTTCTGTCAGTTTTTCTTCAAATTAAAATATAAAACATTCAATATTTGATTTGAACGTACCTTTCAATTTGCCGGGGCCACATACTGATTCGAAAAATTCCAGAAAAATAAATCTAGCTATGTTTTGACGATATGGTCCCAACAAAACTAGTTTCGTCGAATTCTGAGATCGTTTGAAAAATGGCCCATTTCTGGTCGATCCAATTTAACTGTAATTGACCAAAACACGTTTTCCTTTGCCACGCTCACATACTAGCTTCAAAAATTATGAAATTTGAAACCTAGCAATAACTTCACATCCCGGATCCAACAAAAGTGGTTTCGTCGAATTCCGAGGTCGTTTGCAAAATGTCTATTTTCAAGGGCGATATAATTTCTATAGCGACCTTTATGAAAATTCATTTGGACATAACTTTTGATTCCCGCAATGAAACTTCAATTTTTCAGATTCGTTAGAAAGGTATTCGCTAACAGATTTAAATATTTTTGGTTTCACTCAAATCCGTTTTGTTTTGCACCCGGTACAGTCAGTCAAAGTTTGAATTCAAATATTGAAACTACCACGCCATTTCAGGCCCTGTTTATAATTAGAAGTAATTATATTTATTTTTAAATTCGATTCAAACTTACTTTTCATCATTATTATTTAAAATATTTATTTTAAATATTTAAAATCCACTAAAATTGCCAATTTAAATTTTTTAAATTGGTTCAGATTTTCCGGGTCGTTACAATCTCCCCCACTTAAAACTTTTCATCCCCGAAAAGGAACAAAGTCAAAAGTGGTTTGATTAATCAACTCTACGCTCAATCTGGCTTCCATTCTCCAACTTTTTAGTTTTTGAGAATTTTCAAATTCTACAAAAATTTGGCTAACACCCGGAATTTTCGAAAAATTTCACCATAACCTCCTTTGTACGGGGAGAGGTTTGGAAATTTATTGGGCCGTATTAGGTACCCAATAAATCCTATAAAGCATACACATATTTATAGTGATATATTCTGGTGTTTACAGGGGGGTGTGTATAGAAAATAACTCCAGAGAATAAATTCTCGTCACCCTGTCAAAGCCTGAGGGAGTGTGTATTTTAATTGCTCTAGAGAATAAATTCTCGTCACCTCGTCCCGTGTGGGAAATAAATAATCCATGTGCCATATCTATTGACTAGAGAGACGTGATTATTGTCAACTCCAGACCCCCGTGGGGTTTTTATTAATCTGGCAATTTTATCATTACAATTTTATATGTCCATATCAGTCATCAGTTCAACCTGTAAAATATAGTCATCGCTATACAAGCCTCTCGCTCGTATGGTAAATCTTCCACCTCGTCACACAAGCTCCAAATGCTTATGTGGCATACGATGAAGTATGCCTATCTTCAAGAAGTATGCCATTTAGTGTAGTTCAAAATTAATTGTTACTATCCTATGGCGATGTTTATTATTACACACAGAACAACCAGCACTCCGCATCCAATGGCATTCACATGAGTTGATATAATAATATTTCACATCCAACTCATTAAGGTTTACCTATTTGTCGGGCACGCAAATAAAATCTTCACTCAACAGCTATCCATTTACATGTTCAAACATATATAATGCACAAGTATATATTTCTATCTATTTTCTAATCAGTTCAATGTGTGAGTCAATCGAATAAATCCTACCATTCATTCTCTTATTAATTAAATTAACTATCATTTCAATAATTTAATTAATCAAATCTACTATCACGCAACACAAACAATAATCAATTGTTTTTAACTTTTTAACTTTTCAAATATATATCTTTTATATATTCAAAAATCATATTTCTAAAACCAGGCTATATATATAATCACAAATACGTTATTTAAAAAACATATTACCCTCGACTCGTTTTGAGGCACTTCTGACCCCATCTGTAACGAGTTGTTCCGATTCTGCTATACTCATACTAGGATATTGCTGATCCTATCTGTAATGAGTTATTCGTCCTAGAACACCACTGGTTCTATCTCTGACAAGTTCATTAATGTGTTATATACTAGAGCTAAGCTTAACCAAAGCTCTGTTACCACGTTGTGACGACCCCAAACCCCATACTGACGGTGGCTAAGGTAATCTTTGGAATATAACACATAACCAGATAACTTTAGAACAGAATTAAATAGATACACCAGATAATGAACAAATAATACACTGGATAAACATAATCATCAGAGTTACACAGTATACAGGATCTTACTTAGTATGAATACAGTTCAGCTATACATAAATGTCTACAGCGGAAAACAAACATAATGTACAATAGGAGCCGAACAACGTAAAAAGAGATAAATGATAGAATCCATCTTCAGCTCTAGCTATCCAGAGAAACCTGCTAAACCTGAACACAAGGCTGCCCGTGTAGAAAAAGGGGAACCCGAGTTTGAAAGTGAAACAAACTACGAGTCAGTCATGGGACTGGTATGAGAATTCTACTTAACACATTATACAATTGGCTAATCACAGGACCATGCCGCTTTCGCGGAACGGGTTTACTCCATTGGATTGCCAGTGCTTTAAAACAAACAATTCTTTTAAAACATCGCAATGCTTTTTATAAAAATGAAGCAATTATAAGACTCAGTTCCCATCACACAATGCAACGCAAACCGGAGGATAGAGTTTTACCTTATAACGGCCAAAATATGCTTGATACGAATAAAACAAAAGCATTTGATATTATTACTAGTGTTTATATATTTCAAAAACAATTTCAAATCAAAAGTATCAATCATAGACGGCATTAATGCCCCTTACCACTATGTCGCCATATATAGGTATACAATCAAAACCGCACAGTCACGTATTTGGAAATTGGATTTCCATCTTGAACCAAGGCAAAAGATAGTCCTTACCGACTTCGAGACTCTCTAGCCCGAGCCTCTGGCAAGTACTCAGTCAAGCCTTTGGAGCAACAGGGCCGGCCCACCGATGTGGATTAAAATGCTGAACACTACGTTTCCCCGCCCTTTGGGGCATAAATGAGCCAATGAATGACTCCATCGGACCCGGATCGTCCGATCTAACCGAGGTGCCTTGCAACAGTAACAACCACATAAGTCAAACTCGTCAGGGCATGTAAAACCACTGACGCCACTTCTAGCTAGAAAGAAACGCATGTCCTCCCTGAGGTCCTCTCCCGTTTCTGGTTCATACCGGGGTGTGAGATTCACGAATTCACGTTATACACAAAGCTACGCCACATAGGCGGTGCTCTGATCATCACCACAAGACTTTGCTTTTCAACCGAAGCCCTGATCACTGCATCTTAGCATGCCACACAGGCAATTCACACCATGCAACTGATGGCTATCAATCACACAGAATGAATTCCAATGTCAGACACACAGTCCATTTGCAAGTCCGTTCTGGGTCTGAACGAAACCGGAGGCACTATATACCTTGCAAACCCATCGATCTCCACGTACGTCTGGACGATCACCACTCATTATCCATATTTCGGGATGCCTCTCAATCAGGACATCGGTTACCATCCAAGCGAGGTGAAGATCTCCGGTCTTCGACCACCATCTACATCTTCGATTTCTTATCGTCGATTCAGTTATTCAGAATGGGATAAACCCGGTCTTTCTGAGCAACTCGCGTATATATTAAACAAGTGCTACACGAACACTACATATGCATCATTTCAATTCATTAGTCACTAACCGTCAGTCAGTAAGAGAATGGTGTTCCAAATATTAACCCCGAAGGCTGAAACCAACATCAGACCAAAATCCAGGAAACCATTCGACTTAGCCAACCTTCAGTTAGTTTCTAAATTTCACTTTCATAACGTCAATAATATTTTATAACGATTTATTACTATTTTTATTTATTTTAAAATAGCCAATTTATTCAAATGACGCATCGGCCATAACGCGGCTGTGGCGCTGTTTTTCTTTAGATTTTATTTACACATATCTAAAAATCTAACCGTTGGATCTTCACAAAATTTATATCATTAGAAAGATCTTTTCAAAACGAATGCAATGGTTCTAGTTTCAGGAAAATCCGACTGTCGGTTCTCCCGGTATAATCGTTTGAAGTTTCGATTTCAAAATAAGAACTGCTGCGTCGTTATTCGATTTATTATAATTATATTTATATATATATATATAAATATAATCGATTCTCGCGCTGTTTTTCTTCAGTTTGAATTAAACATTCCAGACAATTCAACCGTTGGATCTATACAAAGTTGGTGTCGTTGGAAAGATATTTCCAAAGCGAACCCAACAGTTTCAGTTTCGGGAAAATCCGATGGTCGGATCTCCCGCACTAATCGTTTGAAATCATGTTTTCAAAACACGAACTACAGCTTCTTTATTCGATATATTTCAATTCTATATATATATATATATATATATATATCGATTCTTCGATTTCAAAACTATATTCTTTTCGTACATTTGATAAAAATGATATTTTTATCCAACCGAAAATTATTTCAACACTTTGCTACTTTTAACCATTCATGTATATAGTAAAAATGTGATTTTTATTGAAAAACAATTTATTTCGAAACATGATTATTTTATATAGTTCATATAGGTGATAAAAATATGATTTTTATTATAAAACAATTTCTTTCGAACACGAATACCATTCAACACATGAATTTCTATTCAACGAATGAATTTCTATTCAACACATGAATGTTATACAAAATTCGTATATATACAATAAAAAGGTGATTTTTATATTGTTAAAACAGTTTATTTAAAACACGATTACCATTCAACACATGAATTTCTATTCAACGAATGAATTTCGATTCAACACATGAATGTTTTCTATAGTTTGTATATATAGAGTAAAAATGTGATTTTTATTGTTAAAACAATTTATTTAAAACACGATTCAACACATGAATTTCTACTCAACGAATGAATTTCGACTCAACACATGAAGGTTTTCTATAGCTTGTATGTATAAAGTAAAAATGTGATTTTTATTGTTAAAACAATTTATTTAAAACACGAATACCATTCAACACATGAATTTCTATTCAACGAATGAATTTCGATTCAACACATGAAGGTTTTCTATAGTTTGTATATATAGAGTAAAAATGTGATTTTTATTGTTAAAACAATTTTTTTAAAACACGAATACCATTCAACACATGAATTTCTATTCAACAAATGAATTTCGATTCAACACATGAAGGTTTTCTATTCAACACACGAATATAGTTTCAACACAGGAAAATAATTCTAACACATGAATATTATTCAAAATTTTGGTAGCATAATGGTAGGGTAGTTAAAACCGGGACCGTCCCTAATACGGCTCCTCGCTCTACCTTAAAGCCTCGTAGCTTTTGACAATGGGGATTCATGCATCTAGTTCGCACGCAGGCGGCATGTATATTTTTTTTCATTTCCAAAAACTAATCCTATGTGGTTTCAACCAAATATTCCTCAACCACCAACGGGTATTTTTCAACCACAATCAATCAATTTCAACCACAAACAATTCTAATCAACCATTCGTCACAACCAATAAATATCGTCCATGGTTTGTGGACGAGGGGCGTGTATATATATTTAAGCATTTCACTTCTATTTCAACACATATATAATTTTTACAACGCTTATATAACTTATATATCGAACGTACAACTTATAAAATGCTTATACAAGAGGTGTACAATGCTAATATAATTCATACATCGACTATATAATTTATACATCATCGTTTTCCATATCGTTATAATTTTGAAATCTCACATTGGGTTCCACTCAACCAAAAATTGCAGAAGGCTCAGAAAAATATGCAGTCTCTTCTAAAATGTAGAAGACGTCCTCACGGTCCCGGCGTCTCTTGTTTCACTGGATTTCCACAAGAAACGAAAAAGATATGATTTTTACAAGTTTGCAACACTTAGAAGTGTAAAAATCAGTTCAAAATAAACAAGCCGAACCTTTCAGCAAAAGGTTCCAAACTAGGTTTGGATTTTTTGAACAAACGGTGTAACGGTTGGAGGATCGGCTTGCACGAGGTCGAAGGGGGGGGGCGTGAGGCGCGGGTTCGCTAGTGGTGCGGCGGTCTCTGGTGGTCGGAGCAACTCACGGTGGCGTGATGAACCACAAAGCTTCCAGGCATCGATTCGAACAATCCACTCAATGAAAAATTCAGCAATTTGTATGGATTTGGGGATCTCGGAGAGTGCTACAAAATCCTCAACAGAAGGAAGGTGTAATTTCACTTGTAGGAGGAGGAATCGAGGGAGGAAGTATCGAAGTTATTTCCGCCGGTCGTCGCTGTATAGCGGGGAGAGAGAAAGAGATGTCTCTTTTTTTATAAAAAATCTGATTGGCCGATATTTATATAAATTCAAAAAAAAATAATGTTTTCGTAAATGAACACCAATTCAAACCCAACGACTATCGCCCCTAGTTAAATACCCCCATTCTGAACACAATGGGATATGTTTCGTAAGCCCATTTAACTGTTTCAGTCATTTTTTCTTCAAATTAAAATATAAAACATTCAGTATTTGATTTGAACGTACCTTTCAATTTGCCGGGGCCACTTACTGATTCGAAAAATTCTAGAAAAACAAATCTAGCTATGTTTTGACGATACGGTCCCAACACAACAAGTTTCGTCGAATTCTGAGATCGTTTGAAAAATGGCCCATTTCTGGTCGATCCAATTTAACTGTAATTGACCAAAACATGTTTTCCTTTGCCACGCTCACATACTAGCTTCAAAAATTATCAAATTCGAAACCTAGCAATAAATTCTCATCCTGAATCCAACAAAAGTGGTTTCGTCAAATTCCGTGGTCGTTTGCAAAATATCTATTTTCAAGGGCGATATAATTTATATAGCGACCTTTTTGAAAATTCATTCGTATATAACTTTTGATTCCCGCTATGAAACTTTGATTTTTCAGATTCGTTAGAAATGTATTCACTAACAGATTTAAATATTTTTGGTTTCACTCATATCCGTTCTGTTTTGCACCCGGTACAGTCAGTCAAAGTTTGAATTCAAATATTGAAACTACCGCGCCATTTCAGGCCCTATTTATAATTAGAAGTAATTATATTTATTTTCAACTTCGATTCAAACTTACTTTTCATTGTTATTATTTAAAATATTTATTTTAAATATTTAAAATCCACTAAAATAGCCAATTAAAATTTTTAAATTGGTCCAGATTTTCCGGGTCATTATAAAAATTATTAATAATTTGTGTAAATTCATAATAAATGATTTGGAAAGAATTGGGATGAAAATTTCCACATTTGTAAAGATAAAAATATATTTTTATCAAAATGAACTAGTTATTAACTAGAATAATAATCCAATATTTTTAAAAAATAAATTGGTTTTGAAATGCTTTTAAAAATAACCATAATTTTCCAATGAATAAATTGGAATGGATTGTAATGGAAATAATCTTCGGAATATTTCGATGTTGGAATTCGTGGTTATACGGATGTTGTTATGGGAATTTGGAAGATACAGATATCGTTATTCCCAATACAATATCCGTTTATTTCCGAATTTGATATTGAATATAAGCCAGTATAATTTTTATTCAGAGCCTTGTATTTAATATTGAATTGGATTGTTGGTTTGTCATGAACGGTGTCTTAAATAACACTGTTTCTAAACCCAGTTGCGAAAAGAATAAATCTTTTAATTAAGATTTAGTGAAGTTTGCTAATTAATTAATATTAAATTGGAATTGATAAAACAATTGGATTTTGGGTTTGTTGTGAGTAGTGTCTTCAATAACACTGTTCTTAAACCCAGTTGAGAAAAGAATAAATCTTTTAATTAAGATTACTAGAGTTTCCAATTATATTTAATAATTAGAATAAAATTGAATGTGAACTGGGTTTATTGTGAACTGTGTTTTTTAATGACATTCGCTCTTTAACCCGATTAACAGTGAAATATAATTTGGAATTTATAAATCTTTTTATTAAAATTTAATGGGAATTTTCCAAAGTAAAGTTTTCAATTTAATATATTAAATTGTAATTGAATGGAATTCGATTTAGTAATAATCGAAGTGAACTTCTATGGAGGAAGATTATTAATATATATGGAATTTAAAAGGCCTTTGTCATTATTCCATTTATATTATTAATTTGATACGGAAATTGATATCGGTTATATATATTGATCTGTTTTCCCTGAAGATACCATAATTAATGGAATGTGATTTTGGGTTTATCGTGAACTATGTTTTAAATGAAATTAGTTATGTAACCCAGTTAAAGACAGTATTACATGTCTAACATTGTATTTCGAATTGTATTGTTGATCTCTGCTAAATATGTATCGGTTTTGTGGCGAAGAATTTATTCTCTCGCTTAACACCCTTGTTTGAGACATACGAGCTTAGAGGTTATATATCGGTAGAAATCGATGGTACAGTATAGATTGTTGATGCTGCACGTCTGATTTCCCAAAGTTAAATAACCATTAATTTTGATTTTTGGGAAGATTAAAACTAAGTGGAGTTTTAATGAATCTTTAATTAGATTGAAAGGTGAATTTGTTAATTTAAATTATCAAATTTGGGAAATGATCGAGAATGGAGTACCACCAGTTTTACTCCAGGCGATAGTTAAATATTTAATTAGATTTGAACATGAAATGGTAATTAAATTTACCGACAATAGTGTGGTGTTTGATATAGAGTATTACCAGTTTTACTCCATGGGATGAATAGGTTGGGATTGAGAAATTAAACAAATGATTATTTCGGTAAGGTTCGCTGACCCCAACTAGTTGATAAACCTTAATTTGGTTTAGAATTGATATCGAACGAAAGATCAAGGAATAAATTTAAAAGAATTTGTCTTTGATAAAATTAATGGGAACCTTTCCCAAAGTATAAGAATATTTGAATAAAAGAATATTCTGGATTGGAATGAGGCGTATATTGTGTTTTTATAGCACTTGATTATAAGATACGTAAATTATTTGGAAAGGCCAGGTTAATACCCATTCTAAATAATTGATTAGACGATAAGTCGACAATGAAGATGATGGTTGAAGATCGGAGTTCTTCACATCGTTTGGATGATTACTGATGTCTTGATTGGGCTGTACACCCAAGATAAGGTAATAAGTGGTGATCGTCCAGACATGCTTGGAGATCGACCGGATATGCCAGGACCTCTCTTCTGTGTTGGACATATGGGACGAGGAATAAGGTGCCTCCGGTTTCGTTTAGACCCAGAACGAACTAGTAAATGGATGTGTGTCTAACATTGGATTTTATTCTTTGTTGATTGATCTCTATTAAATATATATCTATTAGGTGGCGAAGAATTTATTCTCTTGCTTAACACCCTTCTCTAAGACGTACGAGCTTAGAGGTTATATATCGATAGACATTAGTCGCATGGCGTGGAATGTCAATGTGGCATGTAGAGATGCAAATGATAAAGGCTTTTATTGAAAAGCAGAGCCTTGTGGTTGATGATCAAAGCACGACTTTAAATAGCATAGATTTGTGTATAACTTTAATTCGCGAGCCTCACACCTCAGTATGAGTCAAAAACGGGACAAAAGACGCAGGGAGGACATGACGTTTCTTTCTAGCTATGGGTGGTTTCATGGTATGGAGCCTAGATATTTATTTATTTTTACCTATGTGGATGATGGATTGCAAGGAGCCTCGGATATATCGGTCACTACGGGGCGATGGATAGGTCCGATAGGACTGGGAAATGTGTGTTCAGGAATTGCCAATCCTCATGCGTAAGGGAGGACCGGACCTACAGGAACCAAGGATTGGCCAGAGTGTATAATCCTGAGGCATTTACTAGAGTGCCTCAAATTGGTGGGGAGCCATCCTTGGCCTCGACTCATGATGGAAATCCAATTTCCAATACGTTACATTTCGGTTTTGATTGTAGAGTCTAGTATGGCGACATAATAGCATGGGATACTATGCCGTCTATGATTGATACATTTATATTTGAAGTGATTTTGATATTATATACTTATAGTAATATCAAAATGATTTGTTTTAAACGTATCAAGCATGCATGGAAATTATAAGGTAAAACTGTATCCTCCGTCTTGCGTTGCATTATGTGATGGGACTCGAGTCTTATAATAGCTTCATTTTTCCAAAAAGCATAGCGCTGGTTGTTGTATGCACTGGTATTCTTAGGAGAAAACCCGTTCCGTGTTATACGACGTGTTACCTTGATTTACTTTATTTCTAAAGTAAAGTTTTAAATAACTGTTTTAGTTCTCACACCAGTCCCATGACTGACCTGGAGTTTATTGTTTTAACCTAAACTCTGGGTGCCCCTATTTTCCATATGGTAGCTAGTAGTTTTGGTTTTGCAGATTCTATATTACAGGATCCTGGACTTATAGCTGGAACTACATTCAAAAAGCTTTGTATCCATGTATCTCTTTCAGTTATGTTATGTATTATTTTTCCACTGCTATGTAATGTAATTTTAATCTCTGATATTTTTCTGATGTATATTATTTATTTATACTCTGTTATATTCTTGTACTCTAATGTAAGTTGTTGTAATAAGAAATAAAATGTTCTTCTGTTTGTATTCTGATTTGTCGTTTTCTCAACTCAATCCGGGCTTTCCCGAAAGGGGGAGTTTGGATCGTTGCAGTTTGGTATCGGGGATTTGGTTTACAGAGCTCGAGAACAAGACACATTAGAACCGAACGAAAGAATTCATCGGAGATTGGATTAGTAATATCCAATAAGAATGACTCGTTAGAGATAGGATCAGTAGTATCCTAGAATGAGTTAGAAGAGTATCATTTATTAAAAACAAATTTAGTTTTAAAATTTTAATCTAATTATACGTATTTGAGTATATTTTTTTATATTGAATTTGGAAAATCGAGTATATAAAGATTTTGCATATACGCGTCATGAACGTATATTCGAAGTCTCAAATATACTGAATAGATATAGAATCACCCTCTAGTCGCTCGGAGATGATTCTGATGATAGCATGTCATCATCGGCATTTATTTTCGAGTTTCAAAAGTGGGATATCTATATATTTCCAATTGACTGGTGTGAGAAGCAAAACTAGATAGGGTTTATTGTTGTGATTTAACACTAAAGAAATGATTTTTGAATATATATTTGAAAAGCTAATCAACAAATTGATTACTGGTTGTGTTGTTTGATTATTAGTTTAACTAATAAAATTATTGAAACCAAAATGGTAAATTTAGCCAAATTGTGTCAAATATTGAACTAAACTGAAATTTGATTGAAATTGCATACATGTATGTATATTTGTGTGAACAGGTCATAGCAGGAAAGCTAAGAAGTGGAATAAAATTATATACCAGTCAAATAGGTATATGTTTACTATTTTCTTGGGTTTTGATTATTTTATGAGCCGACTAGCTTTTTCTTTTGGATTGGTGAGGGCCATGTGAGGCAAGTTGCGGTTTTAAAGGTCACGTTGTACAAAGGAGGTTATGGCAAAAAAAATTGAAAATTTAGGATGTTAGCCAAATTTTGAAAATTAGAAAATTCTTAGAAATTTAAAAGTTAAAGAATGAAAGCCAAAATGAAAGTTGAGTTGGTTAGTTAAGCAACTTTAAGCTCCGTTCCTTTTTGAGGACGAAAAGATTTTAAGTAGGGGAGATTGTAATAACCCAAATTTTCAGAACCAGTTTAAAATTTATTTTAGCAATTTTAATGGATTTTGGATATTTAAAATTTATTTTAATTATGAAACGAGCCTGAAATAGCACGGTAGTTTGAAAATTAGATTTCAAATTTCAAATGAATGTACATAATTCAAAATAAATCGGATTTCAATAAAACCAGAAATATTTGAATCTGTTAAATTATATCTTTCTAACGAATGTAAAAAATCCAAATTTGATGACGAGAACTGAAAGTTATGTCCAATTTAAAAATTAAAATAGTCGCTATGGAATTCATATATATTTTATATAATATATAGCCATTAAAAATATCCATTTTGCAAATTACCTCCATTTTCGACGTATCCACTTTTGTTGGATCCGAAATGTCAAATTATTACTAGATTCCAAATTTCATAATTTTTGGAATTAATATGTGAGAGTGGCGAATTTAAACGTGTTTGGTAATTTCAATTTGAATTTAATCGACTGGCAAATGACCATTTTTCAAACGGTCTCCAAATTCGACAAAATTAGTTTTGTTAGGACGGTATCGTCAAAACATAGCAAGATTTATTTTTCTGAAATTTTTGGAGTCAGTAAGTGGTCCCGGTAAATTAAAATGTACGTTAAAATCAATTTTGAACGTTATATTAATTTATATTTTAATTTTGATGAAAACTAATTGAAACGGTCAAATTGGCTTACCGAACATATTCCATTGTGTCTGGAATATGGGTATTACGCTAGGGACGACGGTCATTGGGCTCGAATTGGAGTTCGGATTAAAAAGTAACTTCTTAGATTTAAAATTAAAATTAAACACACACACACACATATATATATTCTTGGTCAAACTCTCCCTCACCGATTCTACTCTCATTCAAAATTGAAAAAGAAATTATAAAACCCTAAAACCGCATCATAGAAACCCGTCACCCCCTATTTCAACGTCACTCCTCCAAGCGTGCCGCCACAACGCCTGCGCCCCACTGCCGCACTTCTCCTCCCTACGTCACCCTCAGTTCTCTTCCCCCTTCTAAAAACCATGGCTCCCAAGCCCTTCACCAAATCCGTCGCCTCCTCACCTGCGAGACACCCCACCTGAACCAGCAATTGTCCAGTCATCACCTCCTCCTCCTTCGAGCCTCCTGCGACAATGAAGATGGATTTCGGAGGGATTAGGGTTTTAATGAGGTAATTTAATTATATAATTAATTTTATAAATGATTTTTGCTTAAATAAAAATATGTTTTTATTATATATACAACATAGTAAAAAATTAATTTTTAAAATATAAACAACTTTGTTTTTAAAATATAAACAACTATGTTTTAAAAATAAAAATAGCATGGTTTTGAAAATATAAAAATATGATTTTTATATATTCAACATAGAAATAAAAATATGATTTTTATTATATAAAAATAAAAGTATTGATTTTTATTATATAGATAACATTATAAAAATATGATTTTTATTATATAGATAACATTATAAAATATGATTTTTATTATATAAATAACGTTATAAAAATATGATTTTTAATGTAAGTAACATTGTTTAAAAATGTTATTTTAATATAAACTGCGTGAAACAGGTTGTATTGAAATCACGGAGAAGAACACGATGCGCTGAAACAAATCCAAACCCAAAATCCACCAACTGAAGAATGATGGAGTGGAAACCAAAGGTGAGAACTCCTTCTCACTCTAATTATTTTTCAGTTAAATATATACTAGGATGCAGATGGGGCTTAGAAGCGCTCGGCACTATTTTATTGTACAAACCATGTTTGTTTGTTTGGATTGTATTGTGGAGATTTGAATATTGATTGATTCATTTGTTTGGATTTGATTTGGATGTGAATTGGGTTAAAATTGGTTCGTGTATGGCGCGAGCCAATATTAGGCGAGGGATAAGGCTAGACCTTATTCCGGTTTTAATATCGCGCCGTTATGCTACTGAAATTTCTTAAATTTGTTAGAAAATGTAATAACTAAAAAATATAATTATTAACAAATGTATGAGATATATAAAATGGCTATCTTATGGAATAAATACTAGTTCGCTAAAAATATTATATTTTGTTTATAATGGCGATGAATAAAATTATTTAGGCATTGTATAGAATTTTACAAGAAAAGTTATAAAATTCTATACATTTATTGGATAGTTAAAATTAAGTTTACACATCCATTTACAAGTCGGACGACTTGTTTATGCTTGCCTATTTTTGTGATATCGATTGAGACGATAATTTTTACACATCGCCCAAGTGCACAAATAATAAATATTATTTGATGGTGAAACCCCATATGGGTATTGGGATGATATTTGACATATACTAATCCCAATTGTTTAGTTGTATGTCAATTGATTAGTTGACAAACTGTTGTAAACATTAATTATTTATATTTAATGCTTATGCAGTTGTGTAATGCACTTGGGATGATGGTTGACTGTGTATGATTATTATTGTCTACATGTGTGTATGAAATCCATATAAATAACATTATTTGGTAATTGCATGTGTCTGATTCCAATTCAGAAAGAATGGATATTTAAAATAACAAATATTTTAAAGTAACGAATATTTTAAAATAATATTCTGTAAGGGATTAAAATATAATTTTGATGTCCGATTTGGGATGGACATGAAAATAACGAAATATATGAAGTCGTGTTGTTTAGATTTGCGCCATTTCAATGCGAACGATATTTATATCGATTTTATTCATTTTTATAATGAATATCAAAAAGGAAATAATTTCAAAATCAGATATTTTGAAAATATTATCATTGAAATATTATAATGATAATGAGTATTCAATTTTGATTTAAAATTGAAACGAAAGTGGGAATCATTTTAAAATGAATTTATAAAATACATTACAAATGGAAATCGATGAAATATATAATATATATATATACATATAAATTTTATGGCCTGAATAGAATGCACCGCACCATGACTGTTCGAGAATTTCAATCATTGACTTCGAATTGATATTACGGGAGATCTGACCATCGGATTCTCCTAAAACCAGAATCATTGTGTTTGTATCGAAAAGATTTTTCCAACGAATATAAGATATATGAAATCTTACGGTTGGATTTGGAATTCTGTCCAAATCAAATTCAGAAAAGGTCGCTGCAAGTGCAGTTCGATGGCCGTTTATGGAAATCGACTGAAGGGGCCTTAACAAAATTATTAAAAATATTAATAATTTGTGTAATATCATAATAAATGATTTGGATAGAATTGGAATGAAAATTTCCACATTTGTAAAGATAAAAATATATTTTCATCAAATGAACTAGTTATTAATTAGAATAATAATCCAATATTTTTAAAGAAATAAATTGGATTTGAAATGGTTTTAAAAATAACCAAAATTTTCCAATTAATAAATTGGAATCGAAATAATCTTCAGAATATTTCGATATTGGATTCCGTGGTTAAACGGATGTTATTATGGGAATTAGGAAGATACAAATATCGTTATTCCCAATACGATATCCGTTTGTTTCAGAATTTGATATTTAATATAAGCCAATATAATTTCTATTCAGAGCCTTGTATTTAATATTGAATTGAATTGTGGGTTTCTAACGAATGGTGTCTTACATAACACTGTTCTTGGGCCCAACTGAGAAAAGAATAAATCTTTTAATTAAGATTTAGTGAAGTTTTCTAATTAATTAATATTAAATTGGAATTGAACAAAAGAATTGGATTTTGGGTTTGTCGTGAGTAATGTCTTCAGTAACACTGTTTCTTAAACCCAATTGTGAAAAGAATAAATCTTTTAATTAAGATTATTAAATTTCCAATTATATTTAATAATTGGAATAAAATGGAATGTGAATTGGGTTTATTATGAACTGTGTTTTTAATGACATTCGTTCTTTAACCTAATTAACAGTGAAATGTGATTTGGAATTTATAAATATTTTTATTGGGAATTTCCAAAGTAAACTTTTCCAATTTAATAAATTAAATTAGAATTGAATAGAATTCATTTAGTAATAATCGAAGTAAGCTTCTATGGAGGAAGACTATTAATATATATGGAATTTAAAAGGCCTTTGTCGTAATTCCATTTATATTATTAGTCGGATACAAAAATTGATATTGATTATATATATTGATCTGTTTTCCATGAGGATTCCATAATTAATGGAATGTGATTTTTCGTTTATCGTGGAATGTGTTTTAAACGACATTAGTTCTTTAACCCAGTTAAAGACAGTATTACATGTCTAACATTCCATTTTGAATTGTAAGGTTGATCTCTGCTAAATATGTATCTATTTGGTGGCGGAGAATTTATTCTCTTGCTTAACACCCTTCTCTGAGATGTACGAGCTTAGAGGTTTTATATCGGTAGAAATCAATAGTACAGTGTAGATTGTCGATGTGGCATGTTTGATTTCTCAAAGTTAAATAATCATTAATCTTGATTTTTGGGAAGATTATAACTAAGTGGATTTTAGTTGAATCTTTAATTAGATTGAAAGGTCAATGTGATAATTTAAATTATCAAATTTGGGAAATGATCGAGAATGGAGTACCACTAGTTTTAATCCAAGCGATAGTTAAATCTTTAATTAAATTTGAACATGAAATGCTAATTAAATTTACCGATAACACTATGGTGTTATATATGGAGTATTACCAGTTTTGCTCCATGGGATGAATAGGTTGGTATTGGGAAATTAAACAAATGATTACTTCGGCAAGATTCGCTAGCCCCGACTAGTTGATAAACCTTAATTTGGTTTAGAATTGATATCCAACGGAAGATTAAAGAATTTATCTTTGATAAAAATAATGGGAACCTTTCCCAAAGTATAAGAATATTTGAATAAAAGAATATTCTGGATTGGAATGAGGCGTATGTTGTGTTTTTATAGCACTTGATTATAGGATACGTAAATTATTCGGAAAGGCCGGGATTATACCCATTCTGACTAATTGATTTGACGATAAGTCGATGATGAAGATGGTGGTTAAAGACTGGAATTCTTCACATCGTTTGGATGATCACTGATGTCTTGATTGGGATGTACACCCAAGATAAGGTAATAAGTGGTGATCGTCCAGATGTACTTAGAGATCGAACGGATATGCGAGGACCTCTCTTCTATACTGGACATATAGGACGAGGAATAAGGTGCCTCCAGTTTCATTCAGACCCAAAACGGACTAGTAAATGGACGTGTGTGTGACATTGGATTTTATTCTGTGTTGATTAATCTCTGTTAAACATATATCTGTTTGGTGGTGGAGAATTTATTCTCATGTTTAACACCCTTCTCTAAGACGTACGATTTTAGAGGTTATATACTGATAGACATTTGTCGCATGGCGTGGAATGTCAATGTGGCATGCTGAGATGCAAATGATCAAGGCTTTTGTTGAAAAGCAGAGCTTTGTGGTTGATGATCAAAGCATGACTTTAAATAGTATAGCTTTGTGTATAGCGCTAGTTCGCGAGCCTCACACCTCAGTATGAGTCAAAAGCGAGATAAAGGTTGCAGAGAGGACATGACGTTTCCTTCTAGCTATGGGTGGTGTCATGGTATGGAGCTCATACATTTATTATTTTTACCAATGTGGATGATGTATTGCGAGGCGCCTCGGATATATTGGTCAATAAGGGGTTGATGGATAAGTCCGATAGGATCGGTAAACGTGTGTTTAGGAATTGTAACACCCCACCTTCGTTAAGGTCACTCACAAAGGGAATGCCTTAACTTTGGTGGAGTATTTTAGTAAACAGAACAGAAACTTACAAGACAGATAAAACAGTACTTGAAAAAAATTTATAACTTTATTACAACAGAAACTGAAATAAGCTTGGTTACATCCTTTCAAATCACAATATCAGAATTCAAGTACAAAATATTAGTCTTGTACAAAAGCCTTCAGAATGCATAGTTTAAAATCATAATCCCCACAGAAGAAGACAAGCCATACTTTAAGCACTTCAAGCGGAAGAAATCTGGATCGAGCTAGAGTATTCCCTTCTACAAAACCTGGGGGGAACGGAAGAAAGGAGGCAAAAAAACAAGGGTCAGATAAAAAGTCTGGCAAGTCCAGTGATTTTCAGTTATGAGTAGATAATAATAACATGACATGAAAATAAAACTGGATGAGAGATAACAGTAATAGGTGTAGCGGATATTACAGAAGAACAGAATGACATAAGCTATTTCTTTACACTTCTCTGCACTAATACTAGTATAACAGAATTAGGTGTCACCCTAATGTCTAAATTGAAACAGAAACGAGTACAGAATAATTTCCACAGAAGAGAGTGCTAGTAATGGGCCTTTACCACCCGAACAGAAACAGACAGAAGAAGAAACAGATTAATCCCTACGGAAACAGAATGTAGAATTAGGTGTACACTAGTAATGGGCCTTTACCACCCCAACAGATGGTACCACGCAGAAACAGAAAGGTGTTACCACCCAACAGAAACAGACGGTACCAACGGAAACAGGTAGAACTAAGTGTACCCTAAAACCCTACCCCAAGCGATCGGCTCCCTAATACATAAATACCCTGTGTCGGCCCCACAGTAGGGTGTATCACTCCCTAAAGTGACAACCAATTGGCATAGACCTATTTACAGATGTCACAGCGTCTTACATCCTCAGAGGCAGACCGGGATCCATGCACGCACATGACCCGGTTGGAACGCACCATCAACACCCCTCGCCATTATCAGAATGAACCACTTATAATTAGTTCAGTAAGCGTGCCCGGACCCTACCTACTGTTGGGTCAAAGTTTTTATACCAGAAAGGGTTACTGACTAATATGGGTGCCGAACAACAGATGACACAAGTAAATTCCCTCCTAACCTTGTGTCCCCAGACTAACAGATTTCAGATTAATTTGTTTACAAGTTCAGACATACAGAGATCAGATTTACTAGTTCACAAATCAGAAAATCAAATCGACAAGTTTTCAGACTAACGGATCAGATTTACAGATTTAACATAATTCCATATTTGTCTAACTTTGTATTGGGCCTACAGATTCATGAACGGGTTTATTATATATATTAGTCCAGTTGGTTTAACCCTATCCACCCAACACGTTTTGGACATCATTTTTATCTCAGATTTGCATTAATTAATTATTAATGCATAGACCTCTCACATTAGGTCGCTAGCTTGTGGCCGTTGGATGGGCCGGGCGGTTACGGGCAGACTTCTGCCACAAGCCAGACCTAACCTCGTGTCTAAGCATATTATGACTAACTTCTCACATTAGAACCTATTATTTGCGGCCACTGCATGTGCCAGGCGGTTCCGGGCAGGATTAGGCCGCAAACTCATTCTAACCTCGAGTTAGCCATGTTTATCATTGCGGCCAATTAATTAATAATTTACCATTTATTCCCACGCCTAATATACATGTCAATTATTCATAGCTAATTCAGATTATGTCAATAACAGACTGAATATGTCAACTTATCAGATAACAGATTTTCGCAAATAGGCGACTTAACAGATTCAGTAGATTAAGCAATTTAGCAGATTTAGCATATAACAGATTTGGCATTTTCAGCAGACTTAGCAGATGACAGATTTGGCAGATGAACAGATCTAGCAGACTAGGCAGTAGAGCAGAACTAGCAGATTAAGCAATATAACAGAACTAGCAGATTAGGCAATATAACAGAACTAGTAGATTAGGCAAATATTGCAGAACTAGCAGATTAGGCAAATATAGCAGATTTACTCATTCCTTAAAGTTTCACAAACATATCTTGCCTAATTATAAATTTGGCCTAAGTTTGCATGCCTAAATAGTTGACATGATTCACACTATGATCATATACCCCACGTTTGCATTGAATTTACATGTCACAGATTATGGTCATAATTTACATGTCCCAATTTAGTTCAACTTGCCTAGTACAAAAGATTCACATATAAATTATACCAAATATAGCCATCGATTTCAATGCATGTCATATATTCAAAAATCTCCCACTTAGGTGTTATTCACATTTGATAGTTATCAAATCTTAATATAGATCTTCACACCTAAGTCATATTCTCTTTCAAATCCTGAATTGTTATATTAACAATATGCCCAACAATCTAGTTATAACATATCTTAATTCAAAATATGCGTTATATCCAATCTCAAGTCACATGTTAACATACCATGCTTCCTCTTCTTCCAATTCACAGAATATGCATAGATCTAAATCTAATTTACAACCTATGTCCTTTTTCTTAAATCAGTCACAGATTATTCATGTCCAATTATGCCACATTCATTATTTGTCCCAAACATTTTAGCGTTCGTGCGTAAATCTCTTAGGAGATTGGCGCAGGCTCGTAGTAGCCCGGCTATAGAACAGAAAGAAGAAGAGATACAGAATAAAATAGATCAGAACAGAACATACACAATCTCAAATTCAGATTTACAATCATGTCACAATTATGATTAAAGTTTATATTGGAAAATAACTACACTTGCCTTGATTGGATTCTAAAAGAAAGATAGTGGTAGCGACGTTAGTTGATCTTCTTTAACCGTTGTTGAAGTTTCAAGCTTGAATTGAGTTGCTTAGGTTGATGTTGATTAGCTTCTAGTTTTGATTCCAGCAGAGTAGCGACGCCATTTTTATTTTTATTTAGAACAGAGGTAGAGTAGAAGCAGAATAGAATTGTGTGTAGAGAAGGCTAGGCTTGGGGCTGTTTAAATAGGTTTAGGCAGACGAATCTAGGCAGAAAACGGAACCAGATACATAAGAATGCACCAGGCCCAAAACCAGGTTCGGGGATCAGGTCGACCCCCAGGTCGACTGCCCAGTCGACCTGGTCGGGGTGGGGGGGGATCGACTACCCAGTCGACCTGGGTACTAGGCGAGAAATTTCCTGCCCAGTCTGTTTTGGGTTTTGAATTCGAAATTTAAATTTGAATTCGAGCTATTTTGAACTCTAAAAATTCCTGAAACTTTGGAGGGCCATAACTTGGTCATACGGACTCCGATTCTCGCAAACTCGGACACATTTTCAAGCAGAATTTTGAGATGAACGCAATGGCGCAATCCACTTTCCCTGATTCTTATTTTAATTACACTTAGATTTGTAATTCTTAAGTTCACAGAAAATACGGGGTGTTACATTCTCCCTTCCTTAAAGGATTTCGTCCCCGAAATCTTCAAGTTAAGAAGAATGTGTCCTACCATCCAACATCCATTTACTCAATCATCAATCACTGGCATCCATTGTCCTTAGAAATTTCTAATGTTGTATGAACATATGCAAAAGTGTGTGTATATTTTCCTTATCTAATGCAAAGATCAGGCGGTCCACTGATTCAGTTGACCTCCTTAATGCGAATTATGCCAGTGCCATGAGTCCAACATGTATGCAATTTTCCTACTCGATACATATCATTTCTATATGAGTACACAACCATTCAGTCATATGCAACATCCATGTGTTGAGTCAATCATTCTGCATCCACAAAAATTGAAAATGCTCACACATCCATATGCAGTATGAGAGTGTTTTCGAGCCAATCTAGTGCCTAGTGTGTGTATATGCATCCACGAGCAACCACTTGCATCCACTTGCAACCATCAAACATAACATGTCTCAAACACATGTTTACATCCATTAGTTTCTACCTAAAGTTCGAAGATTCGATCGATAGGATACAGTCGAATGATGGAAGCGAGTACAGATAAAACAAAAACATGGTTCCCATTTGACATGGGTCCTAAGTATCGGCCCCGAAGACCGAAACCAACATCTGATTGACACCCAGAGGACTACCCTCTTTAGATAATGTCAAAACTGGAAATATTAACCTTATCAGAAATATTCAGATATTTACAGATTACTGGTATAGATAAGATTACCAAATGATTTTTAGGAAACTAAGCATGATAAATCCCAGAATGTATGCATCCTACTTGACGCCTAACACGAATATCTCTCAAACCCCAATCACAAACAGATGAGTCATAACCCTTATGGATTTGGGTCTACAGCGGAATCAGAAACAATACTAGTATTAAAGTGCAGAGTATCGATTACAGAATCAAAATGCCAGAATCAGAAAGAGTTTTAACTCAACAATCAGATAAGAAAATTAAACCTTCTACTTAATTTTTCTCATTTCTACCCTATCTACTAGTCCCTTGAGCATTCGCCTGTCCTCCAGAAGTGGGTTCTGCCCTCTGCCCTTGCCCTCGTTTCTTCGGGAAGTCCCTAGTGAAGTGTCCCATCTCACCACAGTTGAAGCAAGTGCCCTTCCTTTTTCTACAATCCTTGTTCAGATGAGTCGAGCTTCCACAAGTAAAGCACTTTTTCCCCTTCTTATCTTCAGACTTCTCATCCTTCTTTTGTGTTTCCTTTTTGGGCCATGCTTTCTTATTATGTGGTTCTTCCTTCTTTGTCTCTTTCGGGCCCTTGTCTTCCTTGTGCAGTAGTGAGATGTCCACCAATTTCTCGTAAGTCGCTCCCATGGGTACATGGGTCATGGCTAGGCTGTGCAGTGGCTCGGTATATCCATTAACAAAGCGGAGAGCCTTTTTATGCTGAGTGTTGACTAAATCTAATTTGAACCTAGCCAGTTGGTTGAACTGGTTGACGTATTCCTTGACCGTCATACTTCCTTGCTTAAGAGATAAGAAATTTTCCAGTTGTAGACTTCGTTCAGCTTGTGAGAGGAATTTTGTCTCAAACCTTGGTCTGAAATCCATCCATGTTTCAACTGGCCTCTTGGCGTTAGTGACTTCCCACCAATAGGAAGCTTCGTCTTTGAGCAGCCATACCGCCAATTGTACCTTCTGCCTATCGTCCACCTCGAAGATAACGAATAGATCCTCAGTTTCTTTGAGCCAGTTCCTCGCTTCTACGAATGATTCAGTTCCCTTGAAATCTTTCCCACCCATGGCCCTAAAATCTCTACAGATCTTTGAGAAAGAAATTGCAAGAGGAGGGGGTGGAGGAGGGGGATCATTTGCTGGACCTGCGGCGGCGGCCCTAGCCTCAAGATATTGACGAAACCAACCGGGTACATGGACACCCTCTGGTATCTCAGATGCTTCAGACATGCTGAAACGAAAAAGGAAAGATTCAATTACAAAAAGGACTGAAGGAAAGGTATATGGCTCTTGAGGATTATGTTTTTCAAAATAAGCTTTATTTTTGAAAATACTTCCTTTCAAAACCTTTTTGAAAATAGTTTTCAAAAACTTTACCCAATCTGGTAACCTTAGGCTCTGATACCAAGTGTAACACCCCACCTCCGTTAAGGTCACTCACAAAGGGAATGCCTTAACTTTGGTGGAGTATTTTGGTAAACATAATAGAAACTTACAAGATAGATAAAACAGTACTTGAAAAAAATTTATAACTTTATTGCAACAGAAACCGAAATAAGCTTGGCTACATCCTTTCAAATCACAATATTAGAATTCAAGCACAAAATATAAGTCTTGTACAAAAGCCTTCAGAATGCATAGTTTAAAATCATAATCCACACAGAAGAAGACAAGCCATACTTTAAGCACTTCAAGAGGAAGAAATCAGGATCGAGCTAGAGTACTCCCTTCTACAAAACCTGGGGGAGAAACAGAAGAAAGGAGGCAAAACAACAAGGGTCAGACAAAAAGTCTGTCAAGTCCAATGATTTTCAGTTATGAACAGATAAAAATAACATGACATGAAAATAAAACTGGATGAGAGATAACATTAACAGGTGTAGCGGATATTACAGAAGAACAGAATGACATAAGCTATTTCTTTACACTTCTCTGCACTAACACTAGTATAACAGAATTAGGTGTCACCCTAATGTCTAAACTGAAACAGAAACGGGTACAGAATAATTTCCACAGAAAAGAGTGCTAGTAATGGGCCTTTACCACCCGAACAGAAACAGACAGAAGCAGAAATAGATTAATCCCTACGGAAACAGAATGTAGATTTTGGTGTACACTAGTAATGGGCCTTTACCACCCCAACAGATGGTACCACGCAGAAACAGACATGTGTTACCACCCAACAGAAACAGACGGTACCAACAGAAACAGGCAGAACTAAGTGTACCCTAAAACCCTACCCCAAGCGATCGGCTCCCTAATACATAAATACCCTGTGTCGGCCCCACAGTAGGGTGTATCACTCCCTAAAGTGACAACCAATTGGCACAGACCTATTTACAGATGTCACAGCGTCTTATATCCTCAGAGGCAGACCGGGATCCATGCACGCACATGACTCGGTTGGAACGCACCATCAACACCCCTCGCCATTATCAGAATGAACCGCTTATAATTAGTTCAGTAAGCGTGCCCGGACCCTACCTACTGTTGGGTCAAAGTTTTGATACCAGAAAATTTTACTGACTAATATGGGTCCAAACAACAGATGACACAAGTAAATTCCCTCCTAACCTTGTGTCCCTAGACTAACAGATTTCAGATTAACTTGTTTACAAGTTCAGACATACAGAGATCAGATTTACTAGTTCACAGATCAGAAAATCAAATCGACAAGTTTTCAAACTAAAGGATCAGATGTACAAATTTAACAGAATTTCAGATTTGTCTAACTTTGTATTGGGCCTACAAATTTAAGAACGGGTTTATTATATATATTAGTCCAGTTGGTTTAACCCTATCCACCCAACACGTTTTGGACATCATTTTTATCTCAGATTTGCATTAATTAATTATTAATGCACAGACCTCTCACATTAGGTCGCTAGCTTGTGGCCGCTGGATAGGCCGGGCGGTTCTGGGCAGACTTCTGCCACAAGCCAGACCTAACCTCGTGTCTAAGCATATTATGACTAACTTCTCACATTAGAACCTATTGTTTGCGGCCACTGGATGTGCCGGGCGGTTTCGGGCAGGATTACGCCGCAAACTCATTCTAACCTCGAGTTAGCCATGTTTATCTTTGTGGCCAATTAACTAATAATTTACCGTTTATGCCCACACCTAATATACATGTCAATTATTCATAGCTAATTCAGATTATGTCAATAACAGATTGAATATATCAACTTAGCAGATAACAGATTTTCGCAGATTAAGCGACTTAATGGATTCAGCAGATTAAGTAATTTAGCGGATTTGGCATTTTCAACAGACTTAGCAGATGACAGATTTGGCAGATGAATAGATCTAGCAGACTAGGCAGTAGTGCAGAACTAGTAGATTAAGCAATATAACAGAACTAGCAAACTAGGCAATATAACAGTACTAGCAGATTAGGCAAATATAGCAGAACTAGCAAATTAGGCAAATATAACAGATTTAATCATTCCTTAAAGTTTCACAAACATATCTTGCCTAATTATAAATTTGGCCTAAGTTTGCATGCCTAAATAGTTGTCATGATTCACACTATGCTCATATACCCCACGTTTGCATTGAATTTACAAGTCACAGATTACGGTCATAATTTACATGTCCCAATTTAGTTCAACTTGCCTAGTACAAAAGATTCACATATAAATTATACTAAATATAGCCATCGATTTCAATGCATGACATATATTCAAAAATCTCCCACTTAGGTGTTATTCACATTTGATAGTTATCAAATCTTAATATAGATCTTCACACCAAAGTCATATTCTCTTTCAAATCCTGAATTCTTATATAAACAATATGCCCAACAATCTAGTTATAACAGATCTTAATTTAAAATATGCGTTATATCCAATGTCTCAAGTCACATGTTAACATACCATGGTTCCTCTTCTTCCAATTCACAGAATATGCATAGATATAAATCTAGTTTACAACCTATGTCCTTTTTCTTAAATCAGTCACAGATTAGCCATGTCCAATTATGCCACATTCATTATTTGTCCCAAACATTTTAGCGTTCGTGCATTAATCTCTTAGGAGATTGGCGCAGGCTCGTAGTAGCGTGGCTATAGAACAGAAAGAAGAAGAGATACAGAATAAAATAGATCAGAACATACATAATCTCAAATTCAAATTTACAATCACGTCACAATTATGATTAAAGTTTATATCGGAAAATAACTGCACTTGCCTTGATTGGATTCTAAAAGAAAGATAGTTGTAGCGACGTTAGTTGATCTTCTTTAACCGTTGTTGAAGTTTCAAGCTTGAATTGAGTTTCTTAGGTTGATGTTGATTATCTTCTAGTTTTGATTCCAATAGATTAGCAACGCCATTTTTATTTTTATTTAGAACAGAGGCAGAGTAGAAGTAGAATAGAATTGCATGTAGAGAAGGCTAGGTTTGGGGCTGTTTAAATAGGTTTAGGCAGACGAATCTAGGCAGAAAACAAGACCAGATACATAAGAATGCACCCAGACCCAAAACCAGGTTCGGGGACCAGGTCGACCCCCAGGTCGACTGCCCATTCGACCTGGTCGGGGGGGGGGGGGGGGGAGGGTCAACTGCCCAGTCGACCTGGGTACTGGGCGGGATATTTCCCGCCCAGTCTGTTCTGGGTTTTGAATTCAAAATTTGAATTCGAATTCGAGCTGTTTTGAACTCTGAAAATTTCTGAAACTTTGGAGGGCCATAACTTGGTCATACGGACTCCGATTCTCGCAAACTCGGACTCGTTTTCAAGCAGAATTTCAAGACAAACGCAATGGCGCAACCCGCTTTCCCTGATTCTTATTTTATATTTTAAATACACTTAGAATTGTAATTCTTAAGTTCAGAGAAAATACGGGGTGTTACAGGAATTGACAGTTCTCAAATGTAAGAGAGGACCGGCCATGCAGGAACTTAGGGTTGCCCAGAGTGTGTAATCCTGAGGAATTTGCTAGAGTTCCTCGAATCGATGGGCAGCCATCCCTGGCCTCGACTCATGACGGAAATCCAATTTCCAATACGTGACATTTCGGTTTTGATTGTAGAGCCTAGTATGGCCATGGGATACTATGTCGTCTATGATTGATACATTTATATTTGAAGTGATTTTGACACTATATACTTATAGTATTATCAAAATGATTTGTTTTAAACATATCAAGCATGTTTGGTTATTATGAGGTAAAACTCTACCATCCGGCTTGCGTTACATTGTGTGATAGTACCTGAGTCTTATAATAGCTTCATTTTTCCAAAAAGCATTGTGCTGGCTGTTATATGCACTGGTATTCTTTGGAGAAAACACATTCTGTGTTATATGACGTGGTCCCTTGATTTACTTTATTTCTAAAGTAATGATTTAAATAACTTTTTTAGTTCTCACACTAGTCCCATGACTGACCTGGAGTTATTGTTTTATCCTAAACTCTGGGAGCCCCTATTTTCCACATGGGTAGCTAGTAGTTTTGGTTTTGCAGATTCTATTTTACAAGATCCTTGATTTGCAGCTGGAACTATATTCAAAAAGCTTTTTATCCGTGTATCTCTTTTAGTCGTGTTATGTATTATTTTTCCTCTACCATGTAATGTAAATTTAATCTCGGATATTTTTCTAATGTATATTATTTATTCATACTCTATTATATTCTTGTACTCGGATGTAAATTGTTGTAATAAGCAATGAAATGTTCTTATATTTATATTCTGATTTGTTGTGATCTCAACTCAACCCGGGCTTTTCCGAAAGGTGGAGTTTGGATCGTTATAGCTGCAATGTGAGACTCTGTGTTTTGTTGGTTCTTCTTCTTCTATTCTATTATTTGTTTCTCTCTTTTCACTCCCTTTAATTTCTTTCTACTAACTACCTGGTATTTTCTATACTGTTTTTTAGGCAAGTAATACTGTTTTATGTATTATTGTCAGAATTTGGGCGTCGAATTCTTTCCGATATGTTACACTGGTAACAGAGCATAAGGTTTACTAATAACCTTGGATCTGTAGCATAACTCAGTGGAGATGGGGTTAGCAATATCCTAGATTGATTTTGAGTTTATATATATGAGAGCGTATTTGTATATTTTATATTCAAATGATTTGTATTGTGTTATTTGATCGGTTCAAGTGTTGAAAAGCCTTTGAACTAGCAATTGACACGATATAGTTTTATAAGGAGGGTAAATGAAATAATTTTACCCAAAATATATTTTTGTATAGAAAATAAATAATTTTATTAAAATTATTGATATATTAGTGTGTTTGATGTGTTTTGTTGATGTAAAAAAATTCAAATTGGATTTTAAAATTTAGAATTGGAACTTAATCTGGTTAAGTGAAATTAAATTAAGAATGATATTGAAATTAACTAGAATAGGTTTGAAATTGGAAATTGAATAATTATAATAAAATGGAAATCGATCGGATATTAATCGATTGATGTTCAGATATATAAAACTAAAGTAAATATTATCATTCAATGTAAATTCAAGTGATTTGATTGAGCTGGTTGTGCAATGCTTGTTAATTGATCGTTGATTGTTTATTAGATTAGTTGAATATAATTCATCAACGGATTAATATAGAGTGGAATGAATAGAAAATTTAATTCCAGTGCTATAAATTGGAATGAAACTACATATGAATTGAAACTGGATAATTTAATCCTATGTTTGCATATGATGATGTTATATGTTTAATTGTGGGAATTTGCTTAGTTATTCTGGTTAATAAATGAAATATTATTTAGAATTTCATGTATTAGTTATTTACATGTTGAACTGAGTTCAGTACGTATGTTATATAGTAAGAGGACTGAATTTGGTTGCGTAAATTGCACGTGAATAGATTTTAGTTTTTGATTTTGTTTTCCAACCATGTGGGTCGATGTATATATATTACTTGTTCCTGCAATATCGCAGATGTCACTCCGTACAGGGGAGACTCTGCCCAATTTTTCCAGGAATTTAAAGTGTTAGATTATTTCGATATTTTTGAAAAAAATTATTTATTTATGGTATTGAATTGGTTTTTATTTAGAATAAATTGGATTTTAAAGATAAAGGGATTGTAACAATTTTCCTATCTTAGTAATTTCGGAGACGAAATTCTTTTAAGAGGGGAAGAATGTAATGTCCCGTATCTTTGGTAGTCAGATATTTAAATTATTTTATTATTTTAAATATTATATTTGGAACATTAATGGATTTTAATATTGAATTCATTTATTAAAACAAAGTTAGAATGTTAAATTTAAATTAAATTTATGAACGAGCTCGAAATTGCATGGAAGTTTGTAATATTGAATTTTGAACTTCAATTGAACATACAAGATCCGATTTAAGTTGAAATTTCGGGAAACAAGAAACATTTGAATCTTGTTGATTATAATTTTCTAATGAAAGAGAAAATTCTATATTTCATGTTATTGATTGTTAGTTGTGTCCAAATAAAATTTTAAAATAGTCTCTATGGAAACCATTAACGAACAATAACATTTATTTAATAAATTAATAGGGTTTTATCAAAATTTGGATGCCGTTTAACTCGAAATGATAATACTAAGTTGTATAGTCCGTATCGGTTTATATTTGAAGCTATAGATATATTCTATTTGGATATTTATGATAATAATAACTTATTACTATTTAATTGAATTATTTGGGAATTTATTTATATTTATTCGATATTTTATAAGCGTTAAAAATAGTAATTTTGCAAATGGCCTCTGTTTCGATGAAATTAGTTTAATTGGAACTGTAATGTTAAACTATTGTAGAAAATCAAATTTCGTGGTAAACCGATGTCATATGTGACAATGGTATCATGAAACGCCCAATCGTTTTCTATAACATGTAATTAAATTAATTTAACTTAATAGGTGGGTTCTTGTGTATAGCTTGAGCAAATAATTGAACTAAGCTACGAAACCAATTCCATTAAATTCGTATTGACGTTTAGAGTACAGATAGGCAGGTAGTTTGTTATTTTTGAACATCAGGTATTTTGATATCCAAAATAGCATTATTTGGCGTATAAAATAACGTACCATAAAACAGTTTTGGAATGCGACGAAACTTGTGTCTTGGAATGGTATTAGCAAATTATTGTAGGATTTCAGTTTTCATATCGATCAAACTTACCATTTGAACGTGGCAACAATAAACGCTTAGATTTTTATTTATTTATTTAAAATTATTTTAGCCAATTTAGACAGGAGTAACTTTAAAGGAATAAACAACTAGCCAAATGAACTTCGATTTCAACAAAACAAAATTCATTGGAACCGTACAGAAAAGGACTAGTAGAATTTAATAGTTTAAAGTCGATTGGATCTATTTTGTGATCATGGGAAATTTAAACGCGTGATTTTTCACCTATGAATTATAAAGGGATTTTTACAAACGACCTCGAAATTCAAAGAAACCTATCCCATTGTGTCCAGAATATTTTTTTATGTTAGAATTAGGACTTTCATCTCGATCGGAGGTCGTATGTGCTTGATTCAATACGATACTTCACGGGTAAATTTTGATTTATTAAAATAATACTAAATTCAATTCATCACTATATATATACGTATATTTACACTAATTCTATAGCTCTCGTGGTCAATGCTTGACAAGCCTCCACCCTAAGTTCTAAACAACCGAGATTTCACCACCTTCCCGTCCAAAAGGCCCCCAATCCGATAACAAAAATAAAAAACTCCTAACTACAATTAGGTTAAGCTCTCTAAGATCTATCAACACTACGGCTGTGATCGGATTTAAAGGTTTGTGGTGGTTGGAGCATTGACCGAAAGATGCGGCGGGCGGTTTTATAGTATGCGGTGATGGCGAGTGAGTGGGGACTGGAGGCATTGGCAGAGGGGGTTCGGCCGCGTGGAACAGTGATCTTCGATCGACCTATGGAGGCTTTTGCGGTGGTGTGGCATCGAGGGAAGGTTGGCAGTGTTGTTTTGAGAAGAACAAACAGATGTGAAGCAGCAGTTAAACAAAGTACTAAAGGGAAATTAAGTTGTTGGGCACAATGTTAATGAAGCAGTGTTCAAACAGTGAGTTGGGCCAGCTTCTTTTTCCTTTGCAAATCAGATGTATTTAGGCCAGTTAAAAAAATTGAAAGTCATAACTGTTAGGATAGAAGACGTGCGTATAATAAAGCAGGAGTTTGATTGGGCATTGTGAGCGTGAAGAGAAGGAATTCCCCAGCGGTTTGGAAAAGAAGACATTAAGTTATTAACAACAAGAGGGTCAAACCCCATTTTTTTTGAATAATAAAGTAGAAAGTTACTAGGTTATAAATCATATAATTATGGTTTAATTATTTTAATTAAAAAGTGTATTAGATTAAACCGTGAATCTGATGCAGGAATGACGTCTATAGAACAAACAATGCACTAGAAAAAGGAGATCAATAACATATTTTGACCAAATATAATTAACGAAATTAATTATATTAATAGTTAATTAAGAAATTAGATAATTAAATTATATAAAGTTATAAACTTAGGACGTTATTAACTTGTCCATCTATTATCAGAATCAGATCGAACAAGTTACGTTACACTCGTGGAGACGAGCTCAATGTCATGGAACTGTTTTGGATAGAAAGTTAGAGAACAAGAATTTATAGTTAAATTAAACAACTATTTAATTTAACTGGAACCAAACTATTCAATGAAAAATTAGATCAAGGTGAGTTAAACTCACTCAGTTCTTCCCACTTTTATTTTATATAAGTTCGGTTTTATAATTGTGTGCTATGGTTGCTAATGGTTGACTAGTTGTTAAATATATTGCATATATTGATTTAGTCGATGAAATTAAACATTGTTTAATTTCAGTGAAAAACCAAATCATTATCTTAACGATTGGAACAAATTGAGGTAACTTACCTTGTTGGTCACGTTTATATTTATATAAATGTGTTAAATTAAATGGTTGATGTTAAATTAATTTTATTGGTTGACTATTGAATTTATATCGATATATTGAATTGAATGATTATTTTGAGGTAACGTATTTGGATGTAGGGAAAAACAGGTTGGTAGGATCCAACTGGATTCCTCAAGTATATTAGCTATCATTTATTTTCATATTATCATTATATGAACTGTTCTGATTGGATGATTGAATGGATTGTTGAACGAAAATTCAATGTTTGTTTTGTTTTAACCAATGGGCATACTGGTTAAATAACCGGTAGTATATGGCCTATAAATCAATTGTTTTTATTAATATTGATTTACCATCAAGTGAACTGATGGAAATGAAGTAATTTTTAATTGATTTTATAAAGTAAATTCTGATGTTAAATCAAATTTATAAGCAAGAGAGTAGAAAATTAACCTAACGGTTAAGAGTTAGATAATTGCTTTTTCTAAGAAACAATTAAATGGAATTATTTAAATTAATTAATTATATTATTAATTAATTTAAAGGAAGGACCAATTGAATTTGGTTAACGAGATAATCACGTTTTAAGTTGACTAAGCCAACCATTTTAACTGCGATTGATCGTTAAATTAATTTGTAATCTGTTAGACCGAAATTTGGGCCTAACACCCAAATGTTATGTGAAAACCTTACAATCACGGATTAATGCAGAAAAAGAAGTAAAATAATAGGAGACACACGAGATTTTTATAGCGGTTCGGCTCAAACCAAGCCTACGTCCACTTTGTAGTTTCTTAAATCCTTAGAAGCTATTACAATACATTTTGCTTGCGGTTTATACACGAAATCCTCGTGTTTACAATGAAAAGAAGTGAGAAAAATGGAGATTGTACACGAAATCCTCGTGTTATAATGTGGAATTTGGCTTCCTTATTGAGCAATGACCTTGCGTGAGGTAGTGGTAGAAGCCATGATCAGTGAGAACCGAAAAGATCCCTTCAAATGTCCATCTCACGATGCATTTATAGGCGTTGAGGGGCCTTGCCAGGCCTAGAAGCGGTCCGGTTCGGATGGGCCACGTGGAGGGTAGAGAGGCCATCTCGGAGAAAGTGGAAGAAGTGGTCTTCAGATCATGCAAGGACAAGTGGAAGCCGATCCGTATTAATACGAGGCGGTTATGCTTTATGAATAAGTCAAACACACGCTACAGGTGCAGGTCCAGGGGGTCGGTTCGGGTCTGATCCGATCCGAGTCGGTGTCTTCAATATGAAGATCCCGTGTCCAATGCTTCGAAGGTGGAGCAGATCGGGTATGGTCCCTCCGATCCGATCCATGCTGATGTGAATGCGAAGAGCAAGTGCCAAGCTGTCCATCTTAAGGCAGCGTCCGATCCGAACAGACTTGTCTGATTCGATTTGAGGATCTATTCAATGCTAAATTCCAGGTTTCCGGTTCTGCAGCATTCACGGAAACTAGCATAACTTTCAAACTATAAGTCCTTTTTAGCCAAACGAAAGCTCGATTCGAAGCTAATTCAGAAAGCTACAAGAGTTACAGAGCTTAGCTCTGTAATTGCTGTTTTCGGGCCCAAAAGAGATTGTCTGATAGTAGTTCCGGGCCATTCTTTGTTTGTTATGCGTTTTCGACCAAATCGCTGCCTGTCTTCTGACGATGCTTCCAATACTGGAGCGTATTGTTGATCAGAGATTTCATGTGTGACTGCTTTGACTAAAAAGCGGGTCAACATTTTGCCCCCCAGAACATATCTTGCAGAACGAAGGAAGATGTGTTCTGGATAATCCAAGAAGTCCAAGGCCACGCCGGACCTGACAGCTGTAAGTATAAATACCTGCGAATAAAAGAAAGCAAACAGGTATGTTAAAACCAAACAAAACTGATTATACTTTTGAGCATAAACCATGCTTGGACATTTGTTTGAGCATAAACCACACTCAAGAGACATTCGAATCATCCTGCCAAAACCTGACGAGGGACCTAACCTTCCAAGTATAAGCCATACCAGGAAGTCAAACTGAGCATAAGCCATACTCAAATTTTATTGAGTTCCTTTACTAGATCTTAACGAGATCATTCATCGTTGCTGAGTATAATCCATACTTAGAAATTCAGTGGAGTACAATCCATACTCATGCCGACATGGAGCTATACTTGACAAAGCCTGACAAGACAGTCCGTCCCTAGGCATAATCTGTACCAAGGGTTTCGAGATAAGTATAAACCATACTTTAATCGAGACTGAGAATCCTGCCACAACTTGACAAGACACTTAAATTCGCCAAACATAATCCATGTTTGGAAAGTCCTTCCTTATTCAATTCCAAGTATGAAACCAAAGAAAATCCTGATTGGTTTATCATCAAGTCCAGAGCACGTTTTGGAGCTATCCTAACCCCGAACGTGTGTACTTCGGTTTAGCCAATCGGAAAACCTAAAGAAATCAAAGAGACATATCTTAAATCCTAAGAAATGCTAAAAATGCAGAGTGATCCAATCCAGATCAGTTGATGATGTGCCCAAGAGAGCTCGATTCAGGATCATTCCCTCTCCGGGGAGCAGGCGAAGGTAGCGCAGGTGCAGGTGCTGTTGGTTGTTTCACATACTCGGGTAGCTCTCCACGTCTAACCCGTTCCTCAATCAGATCTCTAAATGCTTGTAGTCATCCGTGTTATGACCGTCCATATTGTGAAATATGCACGGTCTTCCAGAATCACATTCTCTTTGCGACGGCTCCCTCCTGGGAGGCTTTGGATATGAGATATTACTGTTTGTGTTCACAAAGATGTCGGTTTGTGACAAATTGAGTTTTGTGTACTTCTCGTATCTAGGCCCTCTCCAAGGCTGAGCGTTGCCTTCATTCTTGACAGCAACTTTCCCTTTGCCTTTTCCAGAATCAGACGGTTCTCCATCTCTGAGCATGTTGACATCGAGAATTTTCTTTTTGGACATTGCGTCTTCTTCACGTAGAAATCTATCCCATTCAAGGTAGAATTCGCTGAGATTCCATGGTGAGTCCCAGTACAAGGATTTTTTGAATTCCGATTTATCCTGAACGCCGGATACTGCCGCCATCAGTACCATCGATTGTTCAGGTCGGTCAACTTATGTCGTTGCAACGTTGAATCTTTCCAGAAATGAGCGCTGAGTTTCTCCGGGCATCTGCTTGATTGTGGTGAGTGACATGACATTCTTGGGTCGAGCGATGTGGACCCGAAACTATTCAAAAAAGCGAGCGACCAACATGTTCCAATTGTTGATCGATTTAGATTCCAGCTGCCAAATCCGCATAGCAGCAATATCCGTCAAGATGAGACAGAAGCACTTTGCAATGATGTTTTCCAACACCGATTAAACTTCCACATGTCGTTTGTATCGCATCACATGCACGGTAGGATCCGTCCTGACGTTGTAGGGTTCCAGTTCTGGAAGTTTGAAATCTGGTGGATTGGGGGAATTCCTGATTTCCTGAGTGAGTGGGATGTGATTGACATTATCCATGTCATTCTGATAAGTGCGACCTCTACAGAGGCGTTCAATGAGATTGGCGAGTTTGTTGCCTTCCAAGAGCTGTTGCAAGTTGTCGCGGTCAGAGCTGGTGGCCCCAGCGTTGAATCTAGAAGAGTTCAGAAAAATACGGTGAGCTTGGAAGGCCATCAGTTTGGTTCGGAGGTGCCCCCATGCTGTAGGTCGTGGAGGCCGAACCGGTTCGGTTCGTGTGCCCGATCCGAACCGATGCTTGGTTGCCATTCTGAGTTGCTTCGTGCTGCTGCACTCGTGAGGGTTCTATCCGAACCAGGGCAGATATTGGTCGTGCTCGACCTAATTTCCCAAATTAACGGGGTTGCCCCCGAGCTCAAGTGGAGCAGCGGGACGAGTGAAGGCTAATCCGACCCGGTTGGCGCGAGCTGATGCATCTTGAGCGGCTGCTGAATTTGGGTCTCCTTCGGCTCGGATCGCGTCCAATTCGATCCGAATCGTTGTTCCTTCTGGTGTTGATTCCTTGTCATTTCCAATGAGTTGAGCATTGTCGCCCGACCTTACTTCCATCCGAGCGAAGAATTGGTATGTCATGTCCTATTGTTTGCGGAGGAGATCATCTTGCCTTGCCATTTGAGCTCTCAACTCAGTGAGAACGCCATCCATTTCATCTCTAGTCAGGTATGCTGACGAATTTCCATGAGAGGAAGCCACCCGGCTCACCTCGTTCCCTGCGCCTTCAGTGCCAACGTCCTCAGCACGAGAGAAGGTTCCGTCTTTCTTTCGTTTGAACATTGATCCAACAGCCAAATAATTCAAGCAGAAGTCAAAGTTGTCGTGTGCCCCCTTGCTGGCGCGCCAAAATGTTAGACCGAAATTTAGGCCTAACACCCAAATGCTATGTCAAAACCTCACAATCACAGATTAATGCAGAAAAGGCAGTAAAATAAGAGGAGACACACGAGATTTTTATAGTGGTTTGGCTCAAACCAAGACTACGTCCACTTTATAGTTTCTTAAATCCTAAGAAGCTATTGCACTACAGTTTGCTTGCGGTTTATACACGAAATACTCGTATTTACAATGAAAAGAAATGAGAAAAGTGGAGATTATACATGAAATCCTCGGGTTATAATGTGGAATTTGGCTTCCTTATTGAGCAATGACCTTGGGCGAAGTAGTGGTAGAAGCCATGATCAGTGAGAACCGAAAAGATCCCTTCAAATGTCCATCTCACCATGTATTTATAGGCGTAGAGGGGCCTTGCCAGGCCTAGAAGAGTTCCGTTTCTGATGGGTCACGTGGAGGGTAGAGAGGCCATCTCGGAGAATGTGGAAGAAATGGTCTTCAGATCGTACAAGGACATGTGGAAGCTGAGCCGGATTAATAGGAGGCGATTATGCTTTATGAATCAGTCAAACACACGCTACAAGAGCAGGTCCAGGGGGTCGGTTCGGGTCCGATCCGAACCGAGTCGGTGTCTTCAATCCGAAGACTCTTTGTCCAATGCTTCGAAGTTGGAGCGGATCGGGTAATGTCCCTCCGATCCGATCCTTGCTGATGTGAATGCGAAGAGCAAGTGCCAAGCTATCCATCTTAAGGTAGTGTCCGATCCAAACAGACTTGTCTGATCCAATCCGAGGATCTATTCAATGCTACATTCCAGGTTTTCGGTTCTGCATGCGTTCACGGAAATGAGCATAACATTCAAACCGTAAGTCCGTTTTAGCCAAACGAAAGCTCAATTCGAAGCTGATTCAAAAAGCTACCAGATTTACCAAGCGTAGCTCCGTAATTGCTATTTTCAGGCCCGAAAGAGATCGTCTGATAGGAGTTCCAGGCCATTCTTTGTTTCTGACGCATTTTCGACCAAATCGCTGCATGTCTTCTGACGATGCTTCTAATACTGGAGCGTATTGTTGATCATAGATTTCATGTGTGACTGCTTTGATTAAAAAGAGGGTTAACATTTTGCCCCCCCAGAACATATCTTGCAGAATGAAGGAAAATGTGTTCTGGATAATCCAAGAAGTCCAAGGCCGCGCCGGGCCTGCAAGCTGTAAGTATAAATACATGCGAAGAAAAGAAAGCAAACAGGTATGTTAAAACCTAACAAAACTGATTATACTTTCGAGCATAAACCATGCTTGGGCATTTGTTCGAGCATAAACCACACTCAAGAGACATTCGAATCGTCCTGCCAAAACCTGACGAGGGACCTAACCTTCCAGGTATAAGCCATACCAAGAAGTTCAAACTGAGCATAAGCCATACTCGAATTTTATTGAGTTCCTTTACTAGATCTTAACGAGATCATTCATCGTTGCTGAGTATAATCCATACTTAGAAATTCAGTGGAGTACAATCCATGCTCATGCCGAGGTGGAGCTATACTTGACAATGCCTGACAAGACAGTCCGTCCCTAGGCACAATCCGTACCAAGGGTTTCGAGATAAGTATAAACCGTACTTTAATCGAGATTGAGAATCCTGCCACAACCTGACAAGACACTTAAATTCACCAAACATAATCCATGTTAGGAAAGTCCTTCCTTATTCAATTCCAAGTACAAAACCTAAGCAAATCATGATTGGTTTGTCATCAAGTCCAGAGCACGTTTTGGAGCTAAATCCTAACCCCGAACGTGTGTACTCCGATTTAGCCAATCAGAAAACCTAAAGAAAGCAAAGAGACATATCTTAAATCCTAAGAAATGCTAAAAATGCAGAGTCATCCAATCCAGATCAGTTGATGATGAGCCCAAGAGAGCTCGATTTAGGATCATACCCTCTCCGGGGAGCAGGTGGAGGTAGCGCAGGTGCGGGTGCTGTTGGTTGTTTCACATACTCGGGTAGCTCTCCACATCTATCCCGTTCCTCAATCAAATCTCTAAGATGCCTGTAGTCATCCGTGTTATGACAGTCCATATCATGAAATATGCAGTGTCTTCCAGAATCACATTCTCTTTGCGATGGCTCCCTCCTGGGAGGCTTTGGATAGGAGATATCATCGTTTGTGTTCACATAGATGTTGGTTTGGGACGAATTGAGCTCTATGTACTTTTCATATCTAGGCCCCATCCAGGGCTGAGCGTTGCCGTCATTCTCGACAGCAACTTTCCCTTTGCCTTTTCCAGAATCAGACGGTTCTTCATCTCTCAGCATGTTGACATCGAGAATTTTCTTTTCGGACATTGCGTCTTCTTCACGTAGAAATCTATCCCATTCAAGGTAGAATTCGCTGAGATTCCATGGTGGGTCCCGGTACAAGGATTTTTTGAATTCTGAGTTATCCAGAACGCCGGATACTGCCACCATCAGTACCATCGATTGTTCAGGTCGGTCAACTTATGTTGCTACAACGTTGAATCTTTCCAGAAATGAGCGCAGAGTTTCTCCGGGCATCTGCTTGATTGTGGTGAGTGACATTGTATTCTTGGGTCGAGCGATGTGGACCCGAAACTATTCAATAAAGCGAGCGACCAACATGTTCCAGCTGTTGATCGATTCAGATTCCAGCTGCCAAATCCACATAGCAGCAATATCAGTCAAGAAGAGACGGAAGCAATTTGCCAGGACGTTTTCCAACACCGATTGAACTTCCATATTTCGTTTGTATCGCATTAGATGCACGGTAGGATCCGTCCTGCCGTTCTAGGGTTCCAGTTATGGAAGTTTGAAATCTGGTGGATTGCGGGAATTCCTGATTTCCTGAGTGAGTGGGATGTGATTGACATCATCCATGTCATTCTGATAAGTACGACCTCTAGAGAGGCGTTCAATGAGCTTTGGCGAGTTTGTTGCCTTCAAAGAGCTGTTGCAAGCTGCCGAGGTCAGAGCTGGTGGCTCCAATGTTGAATCTAGAAGAGTTCGGAAAAATACGGGGAGCTTGGAAGGCCATCGGTTTGGTTCGAAGGTGCCCCCATTCTGTAGGTCGTTGAGGCCAAACCGGTTCGGTTCGTGATGCCTGGTCCGAACCGATGCTTGGTTGCCATTCAGAGTTGCTTCGTGCTGCTGCACTCATGAGCGTTCTATCCGAACCAGGGAAGTAATTGGTCGTGCTCGACCTGAGTTTCCCAAATTAAGGGGGTTGCCCCCGAGCTCAAGTGGAGCAGCCGGTCGAGTGAAGGCTGATCCGACCTAGTTGGCGCGAGCTGATGCATCTTGAGTGGCTGCTGAATTTGGGTCTCCTTCGGCTCGAATCAGGTCCAATCCGATCCGAACTGCTCCTTCTGGTGCTGATTCCATGCCATTTCCAATGAGTTGAGCGTTGTCGCCCGGCCTTACTTCCATCCGAGCGAAGAATTGGTATGTCATGTCTTATTGTTTGCAGAGCAGATCATCTTGCCTTGCCATTTGAGCTCTCAACTCAGTGAGAACGCCATCCATTTCATCTCTAGTCAGGTATGCTGACGAATTTCCATGAGAGGAAGCCTCCTGGCTCACCTCGTTCCCCGCGCCTTCAGTGCCAACGTCCTCAGCACGGGAGTAGGTTCCATCTTTCTCTTGTTTGACCATTGATCCAACAGCCAAATAATCCAAGCAGAAGTTAAAGTTGTCGTGTGCCCCCTTCCTGGCGCGCCAAAATGTTAGACCGAAATTTAGGCCTAACACCCAAATGCTATGAGAAAACCTCACAATCACAGATTAATGCAGAAAAGCAGTAAAATAAGAGGAGACACACGAGATTTTTATAGTGGTTCGGCTCAAACCAAGACTACGTCCAATTTATCTATACTATATTATAAAAGCTGAGTTTCTTTGCCAACGTTTTCAGCTGTGCCACGTCATTTTTGAAATGAAGCGTCTCATTTTTCGTTCCCTTACTCCTGTTTAGCCGATTTCTTAATAATTATCCGCTTCATCACTGTGCTTCGCCATACAACCCTAATTATGTCTCTTCCTGTTCCTGTTCCTTTCACCATTTCATCTTTCAATTCAGCTATTTTTAGTTTCAGAGAAGCGAACTGATTGATTCTCCTTCTTCTTCACATCAATTTTTTCTTTATATTTCTTCTCAGCGCTTTCCGCCATCCGCTTCTCATTGAAGGTGTCACAAATGGTTCTTTCGATTTATGAGATTTTAGAGACTCGCTGGTATTTTTTTCTCCGCAGATTTATAATACTAGATGCATCTATGTGAAGTGATTATGAATCCAGTTGGGTAATTTATTTTATTATTTTATTTTTTAAAGATATTTATTTTTGCATCATCCAGTTAACTATTGATCCTGAGCAGATCTGCAAATCTTTCGATTCTTGCTTCTTAAAATAGTTTGCATTTATATGTTTTATTACCTTTTAAAAGTAAGAAGTTACATCCCTTTCTTTTGTTCAAAAAATATTTGGTTGCTGTTGTTCTTTAATCAGGGATAAAAGGAATACCATTGGTTGTTGGTGGAAAGCACTTAATATTCACCGCTGGGTTATCAATTACTGTGATATTCTTCATTTTATACTGTCGCTTAATAATACTTGCCCTTTTGGTATATTGACATTTGATCTTCATTTTCAGCTGACGTCTATGTCATTGATTTCAAAATTTCCAATTTTTAAAATCCATTGACCGGTATATCTATTTATTTAGGCAATTTTGAATGGCAGACATGGATTGTATGCTCTCATTTTGATCCAGTTTCAGGTTATGAAACATCAAACAATAGTGGCTCAATTCTTTGTTGTCCTTGCATATACTTCTCTTTCCTCCACCACTAATTTACAGTTGATTTTTTTAATAGGTTTGTACTTGCTTAATAAGATAGTTTATGTTTTTCTTTCATCACATTTACACGCACAAAAAAACATATTTTTATACACTAAGTAATCATGAATGATTACTTTTTTGGTTGCATTAACTTATTTATTTAGCATGGTATGTGAAATAATGACAACTATGTAAATATAGTTGTACATTATTATTGGTGTGACATTTCTTGGTTATGTACTTAAACGTTGAATAACTAATAGTTTCAGTCCTCTAATATCAATCTAGCTTCTAATCATATATGCGTCCATCTGTTTGTGCATGTGCATATACATGGTGAAGTTCTTTTGAGTTGCATAAACTTTGTGGACATATACCACCTGTGAAAACTCTTTTTGTCAATGTCATCTTAAATCGATTTTTCTTCCTATCATCTATCCATAAATAATTTTTCATAGTTGATACCGATAGTCAATATGAATAATATTGAGTAACCCATAAAGGCCATTATCTTTTTCCCACCGACAATTTTTCATGTCTCTTTCAAATGATTTGTAAAAATATATTTCTTTACTTTTATGTGCTTTGGTTAATTATTTGCACAAAAAGTGATATATGTTATTTTTTACAATCATTGACTCTCCATTTTTTCCTTCCCTCTATGGGAAATTAGTAATTATCTCGCATATGCTATGCACCACACCCATTTAAGTGTAGCATTTAGTGCATTAAACATAGATTTAGTTCTGATTACTATTGTCTATTAATATTCCTACGTGCATTCCATTCTTTTACATCTATAAGAGTAAATATTATTTGCTAATTTAAAAATTTTTATTGATGAAACTGCTTTGGCTCCAAAAAAAATCAGTTGTTCTATCCCTATGCTAGGAGTATTTGGATTTATATTGATGGCAAAATTTAATATACACAGTTCTACAAGGCTATACATGTTTAATTAGGGTGGCTTAAAATGTTTTAAACTGAAACATTTTTAATATGAAATAATGGGATGTATTTCAGCTAAAATTCTTATTGATACTCCTTTCTCCTTCCATTTCTAGAAGCAAATGTAAATTATAATATTCTTTTAGTGAAGTACAATGGTTTTGGATTTATTTATTTTTTTGCCAATATTACTCGATTGAAAAAAAAAGTTACTCAATTGAAATAACTGTAGTTGTCATGGATAATAAGATTTAATATAAACGTTTTTAAAACGCTACTTAGGTTACATTATGATGACTAAATTTGTTTTTCAATATGGTACGCTATTTTAAGTACAGTGTTGGTATCGATTTGGGATGAAAGTATCATATCACGTTTATCGATACACGTTGGATATTGGGTTGTTGGATGTGATTTAAGGTTAATGTGAATTTTGTAGGTGTCGATTTGTTGATATTGTTATGTGATTTATCATCCTAGGATGGAGAAGATGAGGCAGTTGTTGGAACTGCACACTTTGGAGAGCTTAGAATGGTAAGTTTTTATATATAGCAATGGTATATTTGAATAGTTCCATTAAAATGAAATCTGTTTAACACCATTAGTGAAATGATTTTTTATATATATCTATATTATTCCATAATGATCTTTGTTACTTAATTCAAAAGATGCAGTCATATTTTTATGATAGAAAGCCAGACAACATCATTTAAATGTTACATGAAATTAAAAAAAGATAACCGGCCCTTAGTATGCGCATTAACTTTACGGACATGGGATTAACATTAGAAATTGTTCATAAAAGACTGTGTTGAATATTAGAGGTTATAACATTAGTAATTGTTATACTTAAATACTCTTTAGTAGTTCCTCAGTAGATTCCACCATAGGAACAAAAAAAAATTAGTCAACCAGCATTTGTCCAAAAACATTCATTTTTGCAATTTTAACTTCCTTATTATTGATGGAAATTTTGAACTAGATACTATGCATAGAATATTATTTCAGCTCTTGCAATAATTATAGAGTACAGTAAATTGTAAAAAGGTGGAAAATGCTAAAGTTTTTTTTTTCCAAATTGACGGGAATATTGCAATCATCAGAATATAATGTTACGTTGTTTATACTGCAAAATATATGTTTTCCTTTTGTATTTATGTGCACTGCCATGTTAGGAAACAATCATACCAAGGTTCAACATGTTATAATTGTTTTATTTGAAACAGACATGATAGAATTTTCTTATAACTAGATAATTAAGTTGTGGTCACGGTGGATTTAGGGAATTTAGTTTATACACATCAACCTTTAAAACCGTGGATAATTATGGGCAAATACTCCTTTGTTCTAATATTTGGTATTTCAGCAATTAATTGGAACATAGTGCAAACACATTGGCAAAATATATTTTCACGTTAGTAATATCATTAAATTCTTTTTTTATAGAGTGCTTTTGAATTTTCCATGCATGTTTGTTATTATCAAATGCCTTGCTTGACAGCTTTCTATAATAATTTCCATGGAAAGTTGCTAAAGCAGTAAGGTCAGCATTTAATATTAATTTTTACCTATTAAAAGTTATCTTAATATGAATTAAGGTGCACAAAAATAGAATTATCCTTGCCATTCTTGGACTTATAATATAGGAGGTATAAGGTAACCATTTTGAGCGAAATACATTTTTATGACCATTTTCATAAGGAAAATGCAATCTGCATAATTTATAATAATTGGATAATACTGATATAAAAGAAATAAAACTTCTTAAAGAATAAGTAATAATACACATTGATTCATTCATTTAAATTATGGCATGCCATATTTGATCCCTTCATATTCACCGTGTTACTATTTAGCACAGTGGTTTTTTCCTTATTCTAATTGTATAGAATTTCCAAATTGATAATTTATGTACAGTTATTGTTTCCCTCCTACATGATCATGGTACGATTGTCCTATTCTAAAATACTTGCACTTCTTTACAGAATTGAGTAATCCAACATAGAGCAACTTCTAAGCTATGTAATATCCTGTGTGAGTATGATATCAATAAATGATAAGCCCAAGTCTCATGTTTTCTATACGGAAAAATGGTATCGAACTGAACATGATATGTTGGTGCATGTAAATACGATGCAACCGATGATTCGACAACAAGAACCTACCAAACTTAGGAGGTTATCTGTCGCTGTAGTCAAAATATCCCATTAAAATTAACAGTGTTTGCTTTCTATTTTTCTGTGACATTGCTCTGTTGATTTTTTTGCTGATATTACTCTGTTTATTTTTTTGCTGATATTACTGTTTATTTTTTTTCGAATGCCATAAAGGAGGACATTGAGAATGATTAAAGCTGTTCCTAGGGATATATAGCTTGGAATAAACTATTCGTAATAGGTATGTTTTCTCTTAAATTTCTACTTTAGTTTATTTTCGTTTCCTTATGCATTTTTGATAGACAGATAAATATTCCGGTTTGGAATAAAATCATTAGCTTATTAGCTGATATACCCTAATTGTAGTATAGATTTAGATGAAGTATCATTTGAGTAAATTAGCTATTATCAAAGTAAAAGAAGCTTAGTCATACAAATTAGTTTAAATCTTCAGCTGTTAACTATGTTCCTTAAAATAGACTAAAAGAAAGGTATACCTACCTTTGCAAAATAGACTATTAACTCTTTGGAAGACTATTAATAATTGTTTAAAATGATAATTTTTTTTTGAAAGAATTTAATAGATGAAATTTGATACATGCATAAAAGTAAATACGACTTATTTTTTGAATACATAATATTTTAGTGTAGAAATTTGACCAACAACCAGTACTCAAATTTGCCTTTGCCATTATTTTTATTTGTTATAGTAGCGGGATGAATTTATTTGAATATTTAGCATAATAATAAGGATTTATATTATTATTATTTTGAATAAATATAACTACTACAATGTTGTTATGATAGTTTATTTTGTGATATAAATAAAAATAACGAAAAACTATTGTAACATCTTTTTTAGCTTTGAATATCCAATACCATAGTTAAAATTATGATTATATTCCTAATGGTCAATAGAAGAACCATATATTATAAAAATATGCAACCATATAGCTTAAATTTTATGTGAAAACCCAGTAATATGAAAGTTAAGAAAAAGTTGCAAGCTACAAAATGAAAATCATGGAGAAATTTATGAAATATGCATATTAATATTATTAACCACTTCATCAATAATCGTAGCTCCTTTATTTGATTCAGTTCCCTCTCCACACTCAGTAGCCCCTCATTTTTTTAAACATCACATCATATTAGTTCGAAGCCAATTACAAATTTGTTTCCATTTATCTCGCCTTTGATCTTCAAACCAAAGGTAATTTTTCACCATTAGTGATCAATCTATTTACGTACGTACTTTTTCTTTACCTCTTTTATGCAGTTTCTTATTCTTTGATGCGATCGTTTTTTTGTTTTTCTTGATATTCTTCAAACTGGTTACAACCCTACTTCTATCACCTAATTTTCTAATGTTAATGGTTTAGTTTATAGTTTGGTTTTACATCCAAATTTATGTGCGGATATGTTATTAGAATCAATGTTGGAGCGGCGATCTAAGTGATTGTAAAAAGCATGTTGTACCGCTTAAGTTGTTGCAAGAAGAGAAGTTGAGAATTATGGCAGGATCAAATGGTGGTGCATTGTTCAGCTAGGGTGGGCAAAACCGAGCATACTGGAACTAGGGAATGAACATAATCTACGTACATGTACGCCTGAAGTTGGGGTAGTAGTTCAGGAATCTATAAAAGGCTGAGTATATAATAGGACTTTGTTTTCCTGTTTTAGTTCGGTAAACTACTTGGTTGACATCTGTTTTGTAGTGTATTCAAATTTGAATGTACATATGTACTTGCATTAATGTTTATAGTTGCATCCTTAATTTTTTACTCATTTCTATGATTTGTAAGTAATTTATTTGATAACTTAATTAATGTCGGTGTTGTTTTGTGTAATTCAATATTTTATACATGCATCATTTACAAATATCTGTATTGGTAAATTATTTTCTCAGTATTAGGTTAACCATTTTAGTTAGTAGTTTATTCAATTCAGTAAATTTTAGCATGCTATCATTTCAAATGTTTATATAGTAGTTTTCAAATGAATTGTCGCATTTTGTGAGGAGCCCAACTTGAATTTGAACTAGCACGCCAAGTTAAGTAATCATCAGATTTTGCATGTATGTTCTTCCAAACTTTTAACTATTATGCGGAAGAATATCAAAATTGGCACTCAATGGTGGTATGTGCTAATATGATCAGATAAACGCATCAACTCAATAAAATTTAAAATAAATTCAGTGGTCTATTATAAAATATAATTGGCATGTCATGTTGAAAGATCAATTTACTTTAGTTTACCTAGATTTTTTGCGGTTTTCATTTCCTTTTTTTTAACCCGTGATTTAAAATTTTACTCCTAAATTGGCTAACTAATATTGCATCCTCTATGTTTTCGGCATTCAAATTTTAAATATGACATATCATTAAATCTTTTGAATTTATATATATTTTTATTCTACCGAAGTAGTTGCATACTACACGTTCATTAATGGCATACTACTATATGTGTGTGTGTGTGTGTGTGTGTGTGTGTATATATATATATATATATATATATAATCGAATTTATTATATAATTATATAAAAATTCGAACTTTTATGTGTTTCTATTTCCATCTATAACAATAATGCATTTGTTATCCCATTAACGATCACTCTATTCCTCTTCTCTACTTTATTAATACAAGAATTTTTATATTTTCTTCGACACTTCTCATCTTATGATTTTTTTCATTCCTTTTCATTGTCTCACAGTTTAGTTTCTTTTGCTTTTCCAGTTTCATATGTATGATGCAATTCAAAACAATTATGTCATCTGTATTAGATTGAAGGTTTTTCTGAGAAAAATTAGGCAGTCTTTTAAACAAAACTCTAACTAGAACGTGATTACATTCGTTTATGGTTATTCGTTTGGTGCTCATGTTGAATTATTTATGATTTTACACATATTTTGCAGTAATTGAGTTTTTACAAGTTTCTTTCAATGTTGTTAACTATTATGGAAAAATATTCTAAAGGCTTCCAATAAAACACACCATGTTGTATCTATTAAGCTTGACTTAAAGGTCATATTTTTTTTATTATTATTTGTATTTTATACGTAACTATAAAATTTGTCTAACTAAAGTTGAAAATTTTGGTTTATTACCAACCTCTGTGGTCAATTGGTATGATTTTGGTTTTGTTTACTTTATTTATCATATTGAGCGTCATTATGTGTGTGTGTGTGCACACACACACACATATATATATACACACACACACACACACTCTACAGTTTTGAACAATCTATTAGGGGTTAATGGATGAACCATCATTAATATCCCGCGTAGGCATGCATCAATTTGAATTATTTAAATATATAACAAACAAAAATATTTTACATAAAGTGAAAGAATATTAGAAAGATTTTCATGTTGTATTTAGGAGAAACAATAACATTTTTGATTCAGCTATAATAGAAAAACCTGAAATTTTATTAAATTTAATTCTAAAATGTGTTCTTTTGTCTTTTTTTATTTATTTTAATATTTTGTATTGTCTTATATGAATTGCACTTATTTTTTATGTAAAATCTTATATCAACCATCTTTATTAATCTAAGCTTTAATACAATCTTAAATGGCATTGTATGAGGCCTTTGAAATGTTTATATAAATATGCATTTTTTGCTTAATGCATTGTCATCATTAATTTTTTGTGGTGTTATTATGCAGTGATGTAAGTATAAATTATTTTCCTTATAATTTAATGGTTGACTCAAAATAATTGAATATTTAACTTTGATGATTGATTCTCCTTTATATAAATTTAGTCTAACGAGAAAATCTATAATTCTGTATGCCAATCAATCTTGATCTACATTTAGCTCAATATAACTGATTCTATAATGAGTTAGGATTGTTTTATTGTTTCTCAATCGCATATTTCAAAATGTACTTTAATTACACTTATTGTGTACTTCCACTCAAAATTATTTGCATAATTTTTGCCAAACTATAATGTGTTCTGGAAGTTGTCATCACCAAAGTTCGAAGATGCATGCTTGAGTCAAAATTTTTGAAAAGATAACATAGTAAAAATGACGAAGAATGTGTGTATATATGTATATTTATATAATTTACTACATGATCTACAGACTTACTATATACTAGCTGCAAAAGTTAGAAGGTCAAGTCATGAAGCAGTTAATTCTCATCTATGTTTTCAATTTCAAAAACATTGCCAAATTTGTTTTTTATTTAGTTAAAAATGAATTAATACGCCTGTTAATGGTCACTAATTCATTTAATTGGCTTTAAAGAAAATAATTTCGAGAATTAGTCAATAATTAATTCTTTAGTTTAGAAGTTGAAATAAAATCTAAGAGAAACAAACTTCATTCCTTCTTCACTTCATTATTTAGTGTGTACGTTGCAATCAGTTTCCTATTTTGTAAAAAGCTTCGGAGAAGAGCAAAAGGTCATTGTAATGTTGTACATTAATCTCTGTCTAATCGTATGCACTGATGTTTTGAATATATGTTATGTTATATTCTAAGTATCAATACTGATGTTTATCGTGTTCATAATTTGATTTTAATCATATAGAGATGTAGTGTAAAAATTTGTTATGCATGACCTCCTTCCCATTTTATTTTTAGAAGCATGTTTATGCATATATGTTATGCTTTTCAAGTTCATTACTATATGAATATGTTATTCAATTATAGGATATATTCTTATTAGATTAATATAGGTTGTTTTGACATTAATATTCACTATCGTGTGTGAGAACTATTGATATTTGAACATGGTTTGTGTCGTATTTATGTGATTTGTGCAACAAACTTTGTATAATTTTCCAAAGGTCAAGCACACAATAAATGTAAAAAAACCATGATCCGTCTGAACGAATTTACTACCCCATGAAATTTCATTTAAAACCTAACGCTATAGTGATGGATTAACATCAAGCTTTTTTAGCAATAAGGTCCAAATACAAATCGTCCATGTTATATAAGCAACTTTGTGGCTTTGGCGCCAAGCATGTATTGTTGTATTGCTCCTACTACCTATCAAACGCTTCCTTCCACTTGCATGCTACAACGAACCATTACTAGAAGTGTTCCAAAGCAAGTTTTTTAACATGGATAAATATTTTTGTTATTAATGGCAATAGACACAACACTGAATAATAATTGTGGTCGCATGGTTCTAAATGTGCACCATTAAAGCAACAACTAACCTTTCAAACAACATAGCATTTAGATATCAATTGTTAATATAATTCTCTATTTTACTGAAATTCTTAAGTCGTACCAATGTATGGGATCAAATTCTGTTTTAATAAATTAAATATAAAAATAAATCAATCCCTATGATCACTAATTTAGCCAAGCCCGTGTGCGAAGCACGGGTACGCACTTGTAGTTTCTTAAATCCTAAGAAGCTATTACACTACAGTTTGCTTGCGATTTATACACGAAATTCTGGTGTTTACAATGAAAAGAAATGAGAAAAGTGGAGATTATACATGAAATCCTCGGGTTATAATGTGGAATCTGGCTTCCTTATTGAGCAATGACCTTGCGCGAAGTAGTGGTAGAAGCCATGATCCGTGAGAATCGAAAAGATCCCTTCAAATGTCCCTCTCATGATGTATTTATAGGCGTAGAGGGGCCTTGCCAGGCCTAGAAGAGTTCCGTTTCTGATGGGCCACATGGAAGGTAGAGAGGCCATCTCGGAGAAAGTGGAAGAAGTGGTCTTTAGATCATGCAAGGACAGGTGGAAGCCGATCCGGATTAATAGGAGGCGGTTATGCTATATGAATCAGTCAAACACGCGCTGGGCAGGTCCAGGGGGTCGGTTCGGGTCCGATCCGAACCGAGTCGGTGCTTCAATCCGAAGACTCTATGTCCAATGCTTCGAAGTTGGAGCGGATCGGGTAAGGTCCCTCCATTCCATGCTGATGTGAATGCGAAGAGCAAGTGCCAAGATATCCATCTTAAGGCAGCGTTCGATCGAAACAGACTTGTCTGATCCAATCCGAGGATCTATTCAATGCTACATTCCAGGTTTTCGATTCTGCATGCGTTCACGGAAACGAGCATAACATTCAAACCGTAAGTCTGTTTTAGCCAAACGAAAACTCGATTCGAAGCTGATTCAGAAAGCTTCAAGAGTTACGGAGCTTAGCTCCATAATTGCTGTTTTCGAGCCCAAAAGAGATCGTCTGATAGGAGTTCCGGGCCATTCTTTGTTTGTGATGCATTTTCGACCAAATCTTGCATGTCTTCTGACGATGCTTCCAATACTATAGCGTATTGTTAATCAGAGATTTCATGTGTGACTGCTTTGACTAAAAAGCGGGTCAACATTTTGCCCCCCGGAACATATCTTGCAGAACGAAGGAAGATGTGTTCTGGATAATCCAAGAAGTCCAAGGCCACGCCGGGCTTGCTAGCTGTAAGTGTAAATACCTGCGAAGAAAAGAAAGCAAACAGGTATGTTAAAACCTAACAAAACTGATTATACTTTCGAGCATAAACCATGCTTGGGCATTTGTTTGAGCATAAACCACACTCAAGAGACATTCAAATCGTCCTACCAAAACCTGACGAGGGACCTAACCTTCCAGGTATAAGCCATACCAGGAAGTTCAAACTGATCATAAGCCATACTCGAACTTTATTGAGTTCCTTTACTAGATCTTAACGAGATCATTAATCATTGCTGAGTATAATCCATACTTAGAAATTCAGTGGAGTACAATCCATACTCATGCCGAGATGGAGCTATGCTTGACAAAGCCTGACAAGACAGTCCGTCCCTAAGCACAATCCGTACCAAGGGTTTCGAGATAAGTGTAAACCATACTTTAATCGAGATTGAGAATCCTGCCACAACCTGACAAGACACTTAAATTCGCCAAACATAATCCATGTTCGGAAAGTCCTTCCTTATTCAATTCCAAGTACAAAACCAAAGCAAATCCTGATTGGTTTGTCATCAAGTCCAGAGCAGGTTTTGGAGCTAAATCCTAACCCCGAACATGTGTACTAAGATTTAGCAAATCGTGAAACTTAAAGAAAGCAAAGACACATATCTTAAATCCTAAGAAATGCTGAAAATGCAGAGTGATCCAATCCAGATCAGTTGATGATGAGCCCAAGAGAGCTCGATCCAGGATCATTTCCTCTCCGGGGAGCATGTGGAGGTAGCACAGGTGCAGGTGCTGTTGGTTGTTTCACATACTCGGGTAGCTCTCCACGTCTAACCCGTTCCTCAACCAGATCTCTAAGATGCCCGTAGTCATTCGTGTTATGGCCGTCCATATCGTGAAATATGCAGTGTCTTTTAGAATCACATTCTCTTTGCGATGGCTCCCTCTTGGGAGGCTTTGGATAGGAGATATCACTGTTTGTGTTCACACAGATGTCGGTTTGTGACGAATTGAGTTCTGTGTACTTCTCATATCTAGGCCCTCTCCAGGGCCGAGCGTTGCCGTCATTCTTGACAGTAACTTTCCCTTTGCCTTTTCCAGAATCAGACGGTTCTCCATCTCTGAGCATGTTGACATCGAGAATTTTCTTTTCGGACATTGCGTCTTCTTCACGTAGAAATCTATCCCATTCAAGGTAGAATTCGCTGAGATTCGATGGTGGATCCCGGTACAAGGATTTTTTTAATTCCGATTTATCCGGAACACCGGATACTGCTGCCATTAGTACCATCGATTGTTCAGGTCGGTCAACTTATGTTGCTGCAACGTTGAATCTTTCCAGAAATGAGCGCAGAATTTCTCCGGGCGTCTTCTTGATTGTGGTGAGTGACATGGCATTCTTGGGTCGAGCGATGTGGACCCGAAACTATTCAATAAAGCGAGCGACCAACATGTTCTAGCTATTGATCGATTCAGATTCCAGCTGCCGGATCCACATAGCAGCAATATCAGTCAAGAAGAGACGGAAGCACTTTGCCTTGACGTTTTCCGACGCCGATTGAACTTCCATATGTCGTTTGTATCGCATCAGATGCACGGTAGGATCCGTCCTGCCGTTGTAGGGTTCCAGTTGTGGAAGTTTGAAATCTGGTGGATTGCAGGAATTCCTGATTTCCTGAGTGAGTGGGATGTGATTAACATCATCCATGTCATTCTGATAAGTGCAACCTTTAGGGAGGCGTTCAATGAGATTGGCGAGTTTGTTGCCTTCAAAGAGCTGTCGCAAGCTGCCGAGGTCAGAGCTGGTGGCCCCAGCGTTGAATCTAGGAGAGGTCGGAAAAATACGGGGAGCTTGGTAGGCCATTCGGTTTGGTTTGTAGGTGCGCCCATGCTGTAGGTTGTGGAGGCCGAACCGGTTCGGTTCGTAATGCCCGGTACGAACCGATGCTTGGTTGCCATTCTGAGTTGCTTCGTGCTGCTGCAATCGTGTGGGTTCTATCCGAACCAGGGCAGAGATTGGTCGTGCTCGACCTGAGTTTCCCAAATTAAGGGGGTTGCCCCCGAGCTCAAGTGGAGCAGCGGGTCGAGTGAAGGCTGATCCAACCCAGTTGCGCGAGCTGATGCATCTTGAGCGGCTGCTGAATTTGGGTCTCCTTCGGCTTGGACCGGGTCCAATCCGATCCGAATCGCTGCTCCTTCTGGTGCTGATTCCATGCCATTTCCTATGCATTGAGCGTTGTCACCCGGCCTTACTTCCATCCAAGCGAAGAATTGGTCTGTCATGTCCTATTGTTTGCGGAGGAGATCATCTTGCCTTGCCATTTGAGCTCTCAACTCAGTGAGAATGCCATCCATTTCATCTCCAGTCAGGTATGCTGACGAATTTCCATGAGAGGAAGCCTCCTGGATCACCTCGTTCCCTGCGCCTTCAGTGCCAACGTCCTCAGCACGAGAGACGGTTCCGTCTTTCTTTCGTTTGACCATTGATCCAACAGCCAAATAATCCAAGTAGAAGTTAAAGTTGTCTGTGCCCCCTTGCTGGCGTGCTAAAATGTTAGATCAAAATTTAGGCCTAACACCCAAATGCTATGTGAAAACCTCACAATCACAGATTAATGCAGAAAAAGCAGTAAAATAAGAGGAGACACACGAGATTTTTATAGTGGTTCGGCTCAAACCAAGACTACGTCCACTTTATAGTTTCTTAAATCCTAAGAAGCTATTACACTACAGTTTGCTTGCGGTTTATACACGAAATCCTCGTTTTTTCAATGAAAAGAAGTGAGAAAAGTGGAGATTATACATGAAATCCTCGGGTTATAATGTGGAATTTGGCTTCCTTATTGAGCAATGACCTTGCGCGAATAGTGGTAGAAGCCATGATCAGTGATAACCGAAAAGATCCCTTCAAATGTCCATCTCACGATGTATTTATAGGCGTAGAGGGGCCTTGCCAGGCCTAGAAGAGGTCCGTTTCTGATGGGCCACGTGGAGGGTAGAGAGGCCTTCTCGGAGAAAGTGGAAGAAGTGGTCTTCAGATCGTGCAAGGACAGGTGGAAGCCGATCCAGATTAGTAGGAGGCGGTTATGCATTATGAATCAGTCAAACACACGCTACAAGAGCAGGTCCAGGGGGTCGGTTCGGGTCCGATCCGAACTGATTTGGTGTCTTCAATCCGAAGACTCTGTGTCCAATGCTTGAAGTTGGAGTGGATCGGGTATGGTCCCTCCAATCCGATCCGTGCTGATGTGAATGCGAAGAGCAAGTGCCAAGCTATCCATCTTAAGGCAATGTCCGATCCAAACATACTTGTCTGATCCGATCCGAGGATCAATTCAATGCTACATTCCAGCTTTTCGGTTCTGCATGCGTTCACGGAAACGAGCATAACATTCAAACCGTAAGTCCGTTTTAGCCAAACGAAAGCTCGATTCGGAGCTAATTCAGAGAGCTACATGAGTTACAAAGCTCAGTCCCATAATTGCTGTTTTCGGGCCTATAAGAGATGTCTGATAGGAGTTCCGGGCCGTTCTTTATTTGTGATGCGATTTCGACTAAATCGCTTCCTGTCTTCTGACGATGCTTCCAACACTGAAGCGTATTGTTGATCAGAAATTTCATGTGTGACTGCTTTGACTAAAAAGCGGGTCAAAATTTTGCCTCCCAGAACATATCTTGCGGAACGAAGGAAGATGTGTTCTGGATATTCCAAGAAGTCCAAGGCCACGCCGGGCCTGCCAGCTGTAAGTATAAATACCTGCGAAGAAAAGAAAGCAAACAGGTATGTCAAAACCTAACAAAACTGATTATACTTTCGAGCATAAACCATGCTTGGGCGTTTGTTTGAGCATAAAACACACTCAAGAGACGTTCGAATCATCCTGCCAAAACCTGACGAGGGACCTAACCTTCCAGGTAGAAGCCATACCTGGAAGTTCAAACTGAGCATAAGCCATACTCGAGTTTTATTGAGTTCCTTTACCAAATCTTAACGAGATCATTCATTGTTGCTGAGTATAATCCATACTTAGAAATTCAGTGGAGTACAATCCATACTCATGCCGAGATGGAGCTATACTTGCCAAATCCTGACAAGACAGTCCGTTCCTAGGCACAATCCGTACCAAGGGTTTCGAGATTAGTATAAACCATACTTTATTCGAGATTGAGAATCCTGCCACAACCTGACAAGACACATAAATTCGCCAAACATAATCCATGTTCGGAAAGTCCTTCCTTATTCAATTCCAAGTAAAAACCAAAGAAAATCCTGATTAGTTTGTCATCAAGTCCAGAGCACGTTTTGGAGCTAAATCCTAACCCCGAACGTGTGTACTCCGATTTAGCCAATCGGAGAACCTAAAGAAAGCAAAGAGACATATCTTAAATCCTAAGAAATGCTGAAAATGCGGAGTGATCCAATCCAGATCAGTTGATGATGAGCCCACGAGAGCTTGATCCAGGATCATTCCCTCTCTAGGGAGTAGGAGTAGGTAACGCAGGTGCAGGCGTTGTTGGTTGTTTCACATACTCGGGTTGCTCTCCACGTCTAACCCGTTCCTCAATCAGATCTCTAAGATGACTGTAGTCATCCGTGTTATGACCGTCCATATCGTGAAATATGCAGTGTCTTCCAGAATCACATTCTCTTTGCGATGGCTCCCTCCTGGAAGGCTTTGGATAGGAGATATCACCGTTTGTGTTCACCTAGATGTCGTTTTGTGATGAATTGAGCTATATGTACTTTTCATATCTAGTTCCTCCCTAGGTCTGAGCGTTGCCATCATTCTTAACAGCATCTTTCCCTTTTCCTTTTCCAGAATCAGACGGTTCTCCGTCTCTGAGCATGTTGACATCGAGAATTTTCTTTTCGGACATTACATCTTCTTCACATAGAAATATATCCGATTTAAGGTAGAATTCGTTGGGATTCCATGGTAGGTCCCGGTACAAGGATTTTTTGAATTCTGAGTTATCCAGAACGCCGGATACAGCTGCCATTTGTACCATCGATTATTCAGGTCGGTAAACTGATGCTGCTGCAATGTTGAATCTTTCCAGAAATGAGTGCAGAGTTTCTCCGGGCATCTGCTTCATTGTTGCGAGTGACATGACATTCTTGGGTCGAGCGATGTGGACCCGAAACTGTTCAATAATGAGAGCGACCAACGTGTTCCAACTGTTGATCGATTCAGATTCCAGCTGCCGAATCCACATAGCAGCAATATCAATCAAGAAGAGATGGAAGCACTTTGCCATGATGTTTATCGACGCTGATTGAACTTCCATATGTCGTTTGTATCGCATCAGATGCACTGTAGGATCCGTCCTGCCGTTGTAGGGTTCCAGTTGTGGAAGTTTGAAATCTGGGGGATTGCGGGAATTCCTGATTTCCTGAGTGAGTGGGTTGTGATTTACATTATCCATGTCATTCTGATAAGTGCGACCTCTAGAGAGGCGTTCAATGAGATTGGCGAGTTTGTCGCCTTCAAAGAGCTGTTGCAAGCTACTGAGGTCAGAGCTGGTGGCCCCAGCGTTGAATCTAGAAGAGTTCGGAAAAATACGGGGAGCTTGGAAGGCCATTAGGTTTGGTTTGGGGGTGCGCCCATGCTGTAGGTTGTGGAGGCCGAACCCGTTCGGTTCGTGATGCCCGGTCCGAACCGATGCTTGATTGCCATTCTGAGTTGCTTCGTGCTGCTGCACTCATGTGGGTTCTATCCGAACCGGGGCATAGATTGCTCGTGCTCGACCTGAGTTTCCCAAATTAAGGGGGTTGCCCCCGAGCTCAAGTGGAGCAGCGGGCCGAGTGAAGGCTGATCCGACCTAGTTGGCGCGAGCTGATGCATTTTGAGCGGCTGCTGAATTTGGGTCTCCTTCAGCTCGGATCGGGTTTGATCCGATCTGAATTGCTGCTCCTTTTGGTGCTAATTCTATGCCATTTCCAATGAGTTGAGCGTTGTCGCTCGGCCTTCCTTCCATCTGAGCGAAAAATTAGTCGATCATCTCCTGTTGTTTGCGGAGGAGATCGTCTTGCCTTGCCATTTGAGCTCTCAATTCGGTGAGAACGCCATCCATTTCATCTCTAGTCAGGTATGCTGACGAATTTCCATGAGAGGAAGCCTACTGGCTCACCTCGTTCCCTGCGCCTTCAGTTCCAACGTCCTCAGCACGAGAGAAGGTTCCGTCTTTCTTTCGTTTGACCATTGATCCAATAGCCAAATAATCCAAGTAGAAGTTGAAGTTGTCTTGTGCCGCCTTCCTGGCGCACCAAAATGTTAGACCAAAATTTAGGCCTAACACCAAAATGATACGTGAAAACCTCACAATCACAGATTAATGCAGAAAATGCAGTAAAACAAGAGGAGGGAGGCACACGATATTTTTATAGTGGTTTGGCTCATACCAAGCCTAAGTCTACTTTATAGTTTCTTAAATCCTAAGAAGCTTTTACATTACAGTTTGCTTGCGGTTTATACACGAAATCCTCGTGTTTACAATGAAAAGAGTGAGAAAAGTGGAGATTATACACGAAATCCTCGTGTTATAATGTGGAATTTGGCTTCCTTATTGAGCAATGACCTTGCGTGAAGTAGTGGTAGAAGCCATGATCAGTGAGAACCGAAAAGATCCCCTCAAATGTCCATCTCACGATGTATTTATAGGCGTAGAGGGCCTTGCCAGGCCCAGAAGCGGTCCGATTCGGATGGGCCACGTGAAGGGTAGAGAGGCCATCTCCGACAAAGTAGAAGAAGTGGTCTTCAGATCGTTCAAGGACAGGTGGAAGCCGATCCGGATTACTAGCAGGCGGTTATGCTTTATGAATCAATCAAACAAACGATACAGGAGTAGGTCCAGGGGGTCGAATCGGGTCCGATCCGTACCGAGTCGGTGTCTTCCATCCGAATACTCCATGTCCAATGCTTCGAAGCGGGAGCGGATCGGGTATGCTCCCTCCGATCTGATCCGTGCTGATGTGAATGCAAAGAGCAAGTGCCAAGCGGTCCATCTTAAGGCAGCGTCCGATCCAATCTGAGGATCTATTCAATGCTAAATTCCAGGTTTCTAGTTCTGCATGCGTTCACGAAAACAAGCATAACTTTCAGACTGTAAGTCCGTTTTAGCCAAACTAAAGCTCGATTCGAAGCTGATTCAGAGAGCTACAAGAGTTATAGAGCTCAGCTCTGTAATTGCTGTTTTCGGGTCCAAATGAGATTGTCTGATAGGAGTTCCGGGCCGTTCTTTGTTTGTGATGCGATTTCGACCAAATTGCTGCCTGTCTTCTGATGATGCTTCCAATACTAGGGCATATTGTTGATCAGATATTTCATGTGTGACTACTTTGACTAAAACGCGGGTTAACATAATCTAAAGAAATAGTTTAACAAATGCAGAAATTTACTGATTGTTTTAGTTAATAAAAGAAGATAACTACTTCGATGGTAGTTATGATAAAGTATATTAATAATAATTTAAGAAGTGGATATTTAAAGGAAATTCATTTATGAAAGTAAATTTAGTTGTAGTAAAATCTAATTTCTTTGCGAAAGGATTTTATAAATGGGTTTATATGAAAACCCGAGTTCTACAACGAAGTTATAAAAGGGGATTTAAGCGAATATGATAACTTAAATTAAATATTATTTAAAAATTGAGATAAAAAGGGTTTATATTAAACTTGAGTTTTATAAATAGGATTTATAAAAGAGATGTAGAGTTAAAGCATAAATTTTAAGTTAACGTTACTAAATAATGGAAATAAGTAAAATGGATGAAGTTGAAATAAGATTCTCAAAAGGGAAATGGCTAAATGGATTGGAAAAAAAGATTTTTAAAATGGTATGGGGTAAAGGATTTCAAAATAGTATTTTGTAATAAAAGTCTGTGTCATAAAATAAATTAGTTAAAGGAATTTAAAGTAGGAGGGAATGTTTAATAAGCAATTACTTAATAAATGAATTAAATAATAATAGTTGTATTTGGAATTGGAAAGAAGATTTTCAAAAATAAGAAATGGATTATAAAATCGTGGTTTAAGTGAAATGGTTAGATGGAATTTGGTTTGATATTGGAATAAATATCTGTTTTTGAATTATAAATCATATCTACCTCAAGTTAAGAACGTTGTTGATCAAGGTCTGAGAGGTAAATAAATACCCCAACTTGAACGACTTCAGGATTATTTGAGGATGATATTAGTTTGTACTGGAAAAGGAGTTACGAGTAATTTATTAGTTCCATATGAGGAATAATAGCGCAATGTTAATTGCAAGATCTGAGATGTATATAATGATATTTCCAAAGTAACAGAAATGAGAAAGTTCGAGAATATATATATATATATATATATATAATGATATTTCCCGAAGTAAAGGAAATAAAAGGAGATTGTGTGAAATTATTAAGGAAATTTTGAGTTAAAAGGAAATGAAAAGTGCAATTTTGGAATGAGTTAATCTAAAGGAATAAGGGTTGGTTATGGTTTTCAAATAATGAAACAAAGATATTTCATTACATTGTTTTACGATTGATAATATGAATTAATTTCCAATTTTAGATAAAAAGTGCAACAAATGTTTTGAAAATGATAGTAAGATAGAAAATTGGATATTATTATAAGATATTTCCCAAATAATAAACTAAAATAATTTTGAAAATAATCTTATGTTAAATAAGAAATGAAAACCTTTATTCGTAATATTTAAAGATTTAAGAGTTTTAAATAGAGAATTCGTTAATTATTTCATTTAAAAAGGCTAAGTAACTCATTGTATTCTCATGATTATTTATTTGATAGTTTAATAACTGTCTATCAAATTTGGCCCATACGGTTGTTGGTACGGAAAGACCAGGATTGAATTTATGTTCGAAAACCATTCCGAACAAGTGAATACATGGAACATGATGATTAAAAATGAAGCAACTGAAGATCATTTGTAACATCCCAGGTTTTCACTGAATTTGCTAAACGATAAAATTTTGATTATATCAGTTTATAATTAAATTCATTGGAGTTATACTTGTAGAAATCTAAATTGATCCTTGTAATCCTATGTATATGTATATACTTATATATATAGGTGTATATGTATATTTATTTGTTATAAAAACAGTTAATATATATATATATATATATGTATATGTAAAATAAGAAAGTAAGTAATGTTTTACATTTTAAATTGGATCTTTATTTATGTAAATATAAGTAGCTTAAGTAAAAAAAATCTTCATTACTTCACATGGAAGGGAGAAAAGCGTATATGATGGATTTAAACCTTTTATACTTAAGTTTTATAAACGTTTATTGAAATTACTTGCTTTGTTTTCAGATATGCCATCTAAATCAATAAGGCAACTAGACAATATAACTAAGGAGTCTTAAAATGCAGCATTCCTTTCAAATCTAGTTGTACATAGTCTAGTTATACATTGAACTTCACTGGCCTACATCTAAAATCAACAGAACACCTATCACCTAGCATACGCCTTTCCATAAGCTAAGATATAGTGTGACACCCCATGTCCTTTAATGCCACTCACAATGGGAATGCATTAAGTTTCTTGAAGCGTTATAGGTAAACAAACACATAGTATTACAAGACATATATATAGAATAACAACGGAATAAAACTTTATTTATCATAAGATACCATGGTCCAAAAACATCACATGCCTGAAACATTAAATCACATTACAACATAAAGGTTACCATCTTGTACTTCAAAAATATCAGAGTACATAAAAGAAGTAAGATAACCCAAGAACAAAATCTAGTCATAGCAACAAGGATAGGAGTTTGAGCCATACATATCAGCAGCTCCGGCAAATAAGCAGAAGCACGGTCAAGCCTGAGTGTTTCCTCCTTGAGAACCTGGGGGGGAGGGGGGAGGAGGGGGGAATAGAAGAAAGAAGGAGAAACAAAAACGGTCATACATAAAGTCTGGAGAGCCTAGTGACTTTTAGCAAGTAAATAAATAAAAGTAGCATGACTGGAATATAAAGTGGATAAGAGAGATCATTACCTAAATGGAAGGAGTGACAAGGTAGACAGGATAAGGTGTATATGCTTCTAATGATTACTCTGCACTATTACTAGTATAACTAGAATGAGATGACCCCTTCCACTTTAAGGTGGTAGACTTAGGGCATACTTCCAAACGTACCCAAACCACTACGCTAATTGATCGACTCCCTACTCTGTAGATACTCTGTGTCGGCCCCATAATAGGATGTATCACGTCCTAAAGTCCTTCACTAATATGCACAGCCCCATATTGACAGGTGTCACGATCGTCTTATCCCGCTCTACCCGGCTCAGGCACGCACATGGACCGGTCGGTTTGCTCCGCCCACACCATCCTCCATGTTTGGATCTCTTACAATCAATTAGTAAGCGCGCCGTCTCTCCGCCTAGTACGGAGTACTTTATTTGATACCTACTCCGGGTTACTGACTGAAACGGGTCCCACACAATATGATACAAGCTCTCCCTTTTGTCTTGTATCCCTCACTAGGTTTTCACTGACTATGTATACCACCAGGTATCTTTAATTACATATCCTTATACCAGTTATGCTTACCCTAAAAGGTGTCTTTAATTACATAAATTTTATATTTTCCACCGGTTATGTATACTACTAAGTTTCTTTAATTACATAACCTTATTGGGTTAAGTTTGTGGGCCTATATGTAAATATTACCCACCCCCTCAAATTTGGTTAACCCATCCACTATCCAACAAATTTTACTTAACCTTAACCTAAGTTCATAATCATACAAAACCTGTAGATTAAATTAGGTTAAGTAATCCAATTCAATACCATGTCCAATTATGGTTTATAAATGGCCAGACCTTCCATATTAGGCCTGCAACTTGTGGATGATGGATATGCCGGTCGGGTCTGGCCAGTCTTATTCCAATGTTGGGTCTAACCTCGTGTCTTAGCCCGATTCGTATTTGCGCACTTAGACCTCTCGCAATAGGTTCAACATTAGTGGTTGTTAGATATGCCGGTCGGGTCCGGGCAAACTTCCACCACTAATGCAACCTAACCTCGTGTCATAAGCGCAATTACAATTTCTAATTGTAATTCTAGGCATTTATTATTAATTATACCTATGTCAATTATAGGTTTTATGCCCCTTTTCCTAATAATGTCCATAATTAATTCAATGCCAAATTTATTCATATCCATTACTCCAATTAATAACCAAATTAACATTCAAATTTCCATTTATGCCTAATGTCCAATTATACTCATAATGGATTATATATCCAAATTCATATCAAGTTATGCTAAATCTAATATTTTCCTATGTCCCCTAACTAACGCATTCGCATATATTTGGTGGCATACCTAGGCTAAAAAGTAGCCTAGGAATATACAGTAAAAAGGGAAAGGTGATGGAAAAAATGACATTAGTTGTAAGGACCCTAATCTTCCGCGGTCTCCGAAGAGAAGAGGAAGAACGGATTACTTTGAGAACAAGACGAATCAGAACACAACCAGAAGAACATTTCATTGTTATTACAACAATTTCATCAGAATACAAGAATATAATAGAGTATGAATAAATATTGTACATTTGACAAATATCAGAGATTTAAAATTACAATGTAGGGGAAAAATAATACAAAACATAACTGAAAGAAATACACGGAACAGAGCATTCCGAGTACAGTTCCAGTTGTAAACCAGGATCCTGTGAATATAAATCTGCAAAACCAATACTACTAGCTGCCTGTGTGGAAAATAGGGGCACCTAGAGTTTAGGTTCAAACAATAAACTCTAGGTCAGTCACATTTATTAATCTTTATTTTTAAAGTTAGGTAAATCAAGGGACCACGCCGTATAACACGGAATGGGTTTCCTCCCAAGAATATCAGTGCATAAAACAAACAGCGTAATGCTAAATAAAGAACAATGTAGTTATTTTAAGACTCAGGTCCCATCACACAATGCAACTCAAGCCGAAGGATAGAGTTTTTACCTTATAATAGCCAAAAATGCTTGGTACGTGAAATTTCAACTTTTATTATTACTATAAGTGAAGAAATCAACTTCAAATATAAATGTATCAATCATAGACGACATGAGTGCCCCATCCCACTATGTCACCATACTAGGCTCTATAATCCAAACTGCAAAATGTCGTATTGGAAGTTGGATTTCTATCTGTGAACCAAGGCAAGGGATCGTCCTTACCGCTTCGAGATGCTCTAGCCCGCCCCTCAGGATCAGAGCTCGAGTGACCCTTGGATCGTTAGGGCCGTCCACATGGAGTGGATTAAAATGCCTGAACAATGCGTTTACCGGCCCTATGGGGCGTAAATTGGTCATATCCCGAACAAACCATCAGCCTCGGAACGACAGATATAACCGATGCACCTTGCTATCCATCATCTACATAAGCAAACGTCAGGGCTTGCAAAACACTAACACCACTCTTAGCTAGAAGGAAACGCATGTCCTCCCTGATGTCCTCTCCCGTTTCTGATTCATACTAGGGTGTGAGGCTCGCGAATTAACGACATACACAAAGCTATGATATATTAAAGCCGTGCTTTGATCATCAACAACAAGACTCTACATTCAACGGAAGCCTTGATCATTTGCATCTCAACATGCCACACAGGCAATTCACGTTATGCAACCGATGTCTATCAATCACACAGAATGAAATCCGATGTCAGACACACATCCATTTACAAGTTCGTTCTGGGTCTAAACGAAAACGGAGGTACCTTATTTCTCGTCCTGTATATCCAATATAGGAGAGAAGCCCTCATATATCCGGTCGATCTCCAAGTACGTCTGGACGATCACCACTTATTACCTTTCTTGGGTGTACAGCCCAATCAAGACATCAGTAATCATCCAAACGATGTGAAGACCTCCGGTCTTCAACCACCATCTTCATCCTCGACACATCTTCGAATAAGTTATTCAGAATGGGATAAACCCGGTCTTTCTGAGTAACTCGCGTATATAATAAACAAGTGCTATAAAAACACAACATACGCCTCATTCCAATCCAGAATATCCCTTTATTCCAATATTCTTATACTTTGGAAAAGGTTCCCATTAATTTTATCAAAGATAAATTCTTTATATTTATTCTTTAAACTTCCTTTGGAAATCTTTCCAAACCAAATTAGGGTTTATCCAAACTAGTCGGGATTAGCGCTCCTTACCGAAGTAATCATTTGTTTAATTTCCCAATCCCAACTTATTCATCCCATGAAGCAAAACTGGTAATACTTCATATCTAACAACATGGTGTTATCGGCAAATTAAATTACCATTTCACGTTCAAATCTAATTAAAGATTTAACTATCGCCTAGAGTAAAACTGGTGGTACTCCATTCTCGATCATTTCTTGGATTTGATAAATTTAGTTATTAAATTCACCTTTCATTCTACTTGAAGATTCATTAAAACTCTAATTTAGTTTTAATTTCCAAAAATCATTACTTAATGTTTTTTTCAAGCTAAGAAATTAATCTTATCTTTAACTGGGTTAAAGAACTAATGTCATTTAAAACACAACTCACAATAAACCCAAAATCTCATTCCATTAACAATGGAGTCTTTAGGAAAATAGATCAATATATATAATCGATATGAACTTCCATATCCAAACGATAATATAAATGAAATAATGACAAAGCCTTTTAATTCCATACATATTAACAGTCTTCCTCTACAGAAGCTCACTTCGATCATTACCAAATCGAATTCCATTCAATTCCAATTTAATATGTTAAATTGGAAAACTTTACTTTGGAAAATATCCTTTAAATCTTAATAAAAGATTTATAAATTCCAAATCACATTTCATTGTAAATCGGGTTAAAGAACGAATGTCGTTAAAAACACAGTTCACGATAAACCCAATTCGCATTTAATTTTATTCCAAGTTTAAATATAATTGGAAACTCTAACAATCTTAATTAAAAGATATATTCTCTTCACATAGGGTTCAAGAACAGTGTTACTGAAGACACCATTCACGACACACCCAAAATCCCATTTGATATTAAATACAAGGCTCTGAATAGAAAATATATCGGCTTATATTCAATATCAAATTCTACAACCTACAAATATCGTATTGGGAACAACTATATAAATATATCTTTCAAATTTCCATAACAATACATGTATAATCATGAAATCCAACATCGAAATATTTCAAAGACAATTTCGATTCAAATCTATTTCAATTTACATATTGGAAATCCTGGTTATTATTAAAACCATTTCAAATCCAAATTATTTACTTAGAAACAATTGGATTATAATTCTAGTTCATAACTAGTTCATTTCGATAAAAATCTATTTTTATCTTTTCAAATATGGAATTTTTCATCCCAATTCTTTCCCAATCATTTCTTATGATTCTACACTAATTATTGATATTTTTAATAATTTACCAAGGCCCGTACAGTCGATTTTCATAAACGGTCATCGAACTGCACTTACAACGACCTTTTCCAAATTTGATTTGGACATGATTCCAAATCCAACCATTAGATTTCAAATATCTAATATTCATTAGAAAGCTCTCCTCGATATGAACCCAACGGTTCTGGTTTTAGAAGAACCTGACGGTCGGATCTCCCGTAATGACCATTCGAAGTCAATGGTTGAAATTCGCGAACTGCCGCGGCGCGGCGCGTTCTATTCAGGCCATTATATATATAATATATATTATATATATTTCGTCGATTTTCATTTAAAAACGTATTTTATAAATCGTTTTAAATACATTTTCTAAACGATTTCAACTTCATATTCAATTTCAAATCAAAATTGAGTATTCCATATCATCAATATATAAATGATAGTATTTTCAAAACATTAGATTTTGAAACCATTTCATTTTCGATATTCATTTTTGAGACGATCCGAACTCCCCGGCCTTTGAAGAGAAAAAAAGACCGAATTGTTTTGAGAACACGACAAAATAGAATGCATACAAAAGAACATTTCATTGTATATTATAACAATGCATCAGATTACAAGAATATACAGAGTATAAATGAATAAATATTACACAGAAAAATATCAAAGATTACAATACATTACATAGCAGCGGAAATAATACAAAACACAACTAGAAGGAGATATACGGATACAAAGCTTTCAGGATATCGTTCCAGCTGTAAACCAGGATCCTGTGAATATAAATCTGCAAAACCAAAACTACTAGCTGCCCGTGTCAAAATAGGGGCACCCAGAGTTTAGGTTAAAAAAATAAACTCCAGGTCAGTCATGTGACTGGTGTGAGAAAAAGAAAAGTTATTAATCTTTATTTTTAAAGTTAGGTAAATCAAGGGACCAAGCCGTATAACACGGAACGAGTTTCCTCCCAAGAATACCAGTGCATAAAACAAATAGCGCAATGCTAAATAAAGAAAAATTAAGCTATTATAAGACCCAGTTCCCATCACACAATGTAACGCAAGCCGGAGGATAGGGTTTTTACCTTATAATAGCCAAGAATGCTTGATACGTTGAAAAACAAATCATTTGATACTATTATAAGTGCATAGTGTATAAACAACTTCAAATCAAAAGTATCAATCATAGGCGACATGAGCGTCCCATGCCACTATGTCGCCATATATAGGTTTACAAATAAATCCGCAAATGGCACGTATTTGGAAATTGTGTTTCCGTCTGTGAACCGAGGCCAGGGATCGCCCTCTAACGATTCGAGACTCTCTAGCCCGAGCCTTAGGCAAGCGCGCAGGCAAGCCTTGGAGCGACAGGGCCGGTCCATCGATGTGGATTATTATGCCTGAACACCACGTTTCCCCGCCATTTGGGGGGTAAATGAGACAACGAATGGCTCCATCGGACCCGGATCGTCCGATCTAACTGAGGCGCCTCGCAACAACAACAACCACACAGGTGAAAAGTATATAAATGTCAGGGCTGGTAGGTCACTGACAACACCCTAGCTAGAAAGAAACGCATGCCCTCCCTGAGGTCCTCTCCCGTTTTTGGTTCACAACCGGGGTGCGAGGCTCGCGAATTCACATTACACAAAGTTGTGCCACACAGGCTGTGCTTTGATCATCACCACAAGTCTTTGCTTTTCAACAGAAGCCTTGATCATTTGCATCTTAGCAAGCCACACAGGCAATTCACTCCATGCGTTTGATATCCATCGTTATATAACACCTGAGCTCGTACGTCTCAGAGAAGGGCGTTAAGCAAGAGAATAAATTCTCCACCGCCAAACAGATATATATTTAATAGAAATCAATCACACGGACTAAAATCCAATGTCAGACACACAGTCCATTTACAAGTCCGTTCTGGGTCTGAACGAAACTGGAGGCACCTAGTACCCCGCATATCCATCGATCTCCAAGTACGTCTGGACGATCACCAACTGTTTCCATCTTCTTGGGTGTACAGCCCAATCAAGATCATCAGTAATCACCAAAACGACGTGAAGACCTCCGGTCTTCAACCACCGTCTTCATCTTCGACTTATCGTCGTATCAGTTATTCAGAATGGGCTCGCATATATTTTAAATAGGTGTTACACAAACACAACATACGCCTCATTCCAATTCATCAGTCACTAACCGTAAATTAACAAGAGAATAATTCCCCAAATATTAACCCCGAAGGCCGAAACCAACATCAGATCAATATCTAGAAAACCATTCTGCTTGGCTAACCGAAAGTTAGTTTCTAAATTTCACATTTATAGGGAAAGGTTCCCATTAATTTTATCCAAGATAAATCCCTTGAATTTATTCTCTAATCTTCTTTTGAATTTCGATTTAACTAGTCGGGATTAACGAACCTTACCGAAGTAATCATTTGTTTTAATTTCCCAATCCCAACCTATTCATCCCATGAAGTAAAACTTGTTATACCTCATATCTAACACCACGGTGTTATCGGTAAATTCAATTACCATTTCACGTTCAAATCTAATTAAAGATTTAACTATCGCCTGGAGAAAAACTGGTGATACTCCATTCTAACACCTTTTCAATCAAATTAAAGATTCATTAAAACTCCACTTAGTTTTAATCGTTAACTGGGTTAAAGAATCAGTGTCATTTAAAACACGGTTCACGGTAAACCCAAAATCACATTCCCTTAATTATCGGGTTAAAGAACGAGTGTTATTTAAAACACTATCCACGATAAACCCAAAAATCAATACCAACTCAATTCCAATTAGATATTATTTAATTGGTACACTTCATTAAATCTAAATAAAAAGATTTAATCTTTTCTCAACTGGGTTCAAGAACAATGTTAGTCAAGACACCATTCACGACAAACCCAAATCACATTTGATATTAAGTACAAGGCTCTGAATAGAAAATATCCCGGCTTATGTTCAATATCATATTCTACGACCAACAAATATCGTATTGGGAATAACGATATATATATCTATATCTTTCAAATTTCCATAACAACATCTGTATAATCATGAAATCCAACATCGAAATATTCCGAAGACAATTTCGATTCAAATCCATTCCAATGCAATCATTGGAAATTCTGGTTATTTTAAAAACCATTTCAAATTCAATTTATTTATTTAAAAATAAATAGAATTATAATTCTAGTTCAAAACTAGTTCATTTCGATAAAAATCTATTTTTATCTTTTCAAATATGGAGTTTTTCATCCCAATTCTTCCTAAATCATTTCTTATGATTTTACACAGATTATTATTATTTTTAATAATTTTTATCAAGGCCCGTACAGTCGATTTTCATCAATGGCCATCGAACTGCACTTATAGCAACCTTTTTCAAATTTGATTTGGACATAATTCCAAATCCAACTGTTAGATTTCAAATTTCTAATATTCGTTAGAAAGCTCTTTTCAATACGAACCCAAAGTTCCGGTTTTAGGAGAATCCGACTGTCGGATCTCCCGTAATATTCGTTCGAAGTCAATGGTCGAAATTCGCGAACTGCCGCGGCATGGCGCGTTCTATTCAGGCCATTATATTATATATATAATATATACTTCGTCGATTTCAATTCAAAACGTGTTTTATAAATCGTTTAAATTCGTTTTCAAAACAGTTTCAACTTCTATTTCAATTTTCAAATCAAAATTGAATATTCCAATTTAAATTCATTTTAAATTCGTTTCAAATTGATTTCAATTCAAATTGATTTCTAATTCAATTTCAGTTCGTTTTGAATTCAATTCAATTTCAATTCGAATTCATTTCTATTCAATTTCAATTTGAATTCATTTCTATTCAATTTCAATTCGAATTCATTTATATTCAATTTCAATTCGAATTTATTTATACTCAATTTCAATTCGAATTTATTTATATTCAATTCTTTTCAAAATATCAGATTTTGAAATCACTTTCGATATTCATTATAAAATGAATAAAATCGATATAAATGTCGTTCACGTCAAAATGGCGTCAATCTAATCAATACGGCTTCATATATTCCTATTTTCAAATATTCTATTTTAAAACTGGAATGAGGCCCAATCAATTACCATATAATGTTAATTATATGGATTTTCTACAACACATGTATATATCAACAACGATGAATAATGAACCATCATCCAAAGTGCATTCTACACTGTATAAGCATCAAATATAAATATTCAACGCTTATAACAACCTGTCAATCAATCGATCGACATACAACTAAACAATCGGGATTAGTGTACGTCAAATATCATCCAAATACCCGTGTGAGGTTTCAAGCAATCAAACACATATTTTTATTTGTGCAGTTGGGCGATATGTAAAATTTATCGTCCCAATCAATGTCCTTCAAATAGGTGTACATAAACAAACTGTCCGGTTTGTGAATGAATATTTATTCATTCACATTCACGTTAAAAATTATATTTTTAACGATCAAACTATTTTATTCAACCTATAAATATTCTATTCGGTTCATTTATTAAATAAAATGTTATCTTTATTTTTATAACTCATTTTTTGAAAGTTTCGGCGGCCTAACGGCACGATACTAGAAATGGGACAAGGCCTAGCCTTATCCCCGGTCTAGTGAAGGCCCACGCCATTCACACATCAATCAAATCAATTTCATTTCACCAAACAATTTAATTCAAACCAAATAATCTAACCAGCTACACAACCAAACAATTAAACAAACAAGCCATCCATGGTTTGTGGATGACGGGTGTCGGGTGCTGCTAAGCACCGTCTGCATCCTAGTATATATATAACTAGAAAAAGAAATTGAAGAGTGAGAAGTTCTCACCGATAGCTATCCCAACTTCACGACACTTCATTTATAGAAATCTTCGCCGTTCTCGCCTTTCGTCACTTTCGTTGCCCGTATTCACTACATATGTAAAAATCGAATTTTTACTATGCTATTCAATATATAAAAATCGAATTTTTACTATGCTATTCAATATATAAAAATCGAATTTTTACTATGCTATTCAATATATAAAAATCGAATTTTTACTATGCTATTCAATATATAAAAATCGAATTTTTACTTCGCTATTCAATATATAAAAATCATATCTTTACATTTCTACCACCATAAAGATCACATCTTTAACATTTCCACTATATAAAAATTACATCTTTAATCTTTCTATAGTATAAAAATTATTTTTCTGTTCCTTCTATATTGTAAAAAAAATCATATTTTTAATCTTCACAACATGTAAAAATTATATTTTTAACCTTCTACTATAATCAAAATTATATTTTTATGAAAACAAAGATCATACCTTTCTTATTAAATTAAAACTGAATTTAAACCATGTTTTATATAAATTGAAATCAGATTTTAAACCGATTAAATTAAGCTAAATATTTAAAATAAATTAAAGGAAAACAAAAGAAATGAAAATAAAAATAAAAAGGACTTACAGCGGTTGGGGGAGTGACTGAGCGCGGCGCGCCAGGCGAGAGGGGGAGGAAGAAGAAGAGCGGTGGCGGCATAGGTGGAGGGAGGGGTTAGGCGGTGGCTGGGGGGTGCGGGTTTCCACCGACGCGAGGCAAGGGAGGGAAGAAGGGAGCGGAGGGAGAAGGAGGAGCAAGTCGATGGAGGGGGGGTTCTGGTGGACGGCGCCAGGGCGCGGCGGCCCTGGAGGCAGCGGCGGTGGCGGTCTGGCCGATGGGGGCGACGCGATTTGATTTTTTTTCCTTCGTTCAGATCGATCAGAAGTATAAAAGAGGGGGCAGAGGGTATAGAAGGAGTGAGTTTTTTTTATTTATTTAATTATCTCCGAAAAAGCAACTTTTATTTTCGACCTCTAAACGAGGCCCACCGCCTGTCGTCCATAGCTAATTTCCCCCATTCCGAACACAATGGGATATGTATCGTAGGCTGATTCGATCATTTCGATCAGTTTTCGTCAAATTTACATTTAAATCATTATATTGAATTTTAAACGTACATTTCAATTTACTGGGGTTACATACTAATTCTAAAAATTCCCAAAAAATATTTTCTAACTTCGTATCGACAATATGGTCCTAACAAAACTAGTTTCGTCGAATTCTGAGACCGTTGGAAAAATGGCCATTTTCCAGTCGATTAAAATCAACTAAAACCGGTCAAATGCGTTTTCCTTTGCCACGCTCACATATTGATTCGAAAAATTATGAAATTTGAAACCTAGCAATAATTTGACATCACGGACCCAACAAAAGTGGTTTCGTCGAAATCCGAGGTCGTTTGCAAAATTTCCATTTTTAAGGGCCTGAATTCCGTAGCGACTATTCATAATTTTCAACTGGACATATCTTTTGATCCCTGCTATGAAATTTTGATTTTTCGGATTCGTTGGAAAGATAGTCACAATTAGATCCCATTATTTTTGGTTTCACTAAAATCTGGTTTATTTTGCACCCGGTACATTCAATTGAAGTTTGAAATCGAATTATCGAACTACCGCGCCGTTTTCAATTCCTTTTACAAATATAAATAAATATTTATATTCTAACGACGAACCATATAAATATATGCGTTCGAATTTGATTCAAAATAAATTTTTCGTTGATATTATTTAAAATAATTCATTTTAAATAATCAAAATTCGCTAAAATTGCCAAAATAAAAATTTTAAACTGGCCCAGATTTCCGGGTTATTACAATTTTGAATAAAATCGATATAAATATCGTTTATGTCAAAATGGCGTTATTCTAATCAACATGGTTTCATATATTTAAATATTTTCTTTTCCATCCCAAACTGGAGATCAAAATCGAATTTTGATCTTTTACTGAATATTATCTTAAAATACTCATTATTTTAAAATATTATTTATTTTAAAATATTTATTCTTCTGAACTGGAATCAGACACAGACAATTACCATATAATGTGATTATATGGATTTCATACAACACATGTACACAACAACAATCAAACACATTCAACCATCACCCAGAGTGCATTCTACATTGCATAAGCATTAAACATAAATATTCAACGCTTACCACAGCCTGTCAACCAATCGATCGACATAAACAAAACAACTGGGATTAGTTTATGTCAAATATCATCCCAATACCCATGTGGGGTTTCCAAACAACGAACAAAGATTTTTTGTGCAGCTGGACGATGTGTAAAATATATCATCCCAATCTATATCCGTCAAATGTGTGTACATAAACAAATCATTCGATTAGTTTATAAATATTTATTTCATACCTATACACATTAAAAATTATATTTTTAACTATAAAATATTTATTTCAATACATGAATATTTTATTCAGCCCATTTCACATCACAAACAATTTTCACAACACAATCAAACAAAAAACAAGTCGTCCATGGTCTGTGGACGACGGGGAACAACTCATATATGCTGTTATAAAATAAATAACTATATAAGAAAATTATAGTGTGGAGTTCTCACCTTTGATTTCCACTCCGCCAGTTTTATTTCTGAATTTCTGAACAGTTTGGAGTTGCCTAAAATTCCAATGTGACCTTTTCCTGCTGTGCATAGTAAAAATCATATTTTTAATCCGATGTGTATACATTAAAAGTCATATTTCCATGATGCTATTCCATATATAAAAATATAATTTTTATATCGCTATTTCAATTATAAAAATCATATTTTTATTTTGTTATCCACATAATAAAAACCAAAATTTTATTTCGATGTTTACATCATAAAAATCATATTTTTAATACTCTACCAATATAAAAATCATATTTTTATTATCTCTATAATCGAATTTTTTTATCTCTATGAAAAACATTATAAAATTCGAATTTTTATCGAATAAAATTCATATCCTTTTCTATATAAAAATCATAGCTTTCCTAAAATAAAATCACCTCCTTTCTAACATAAAAATCATTTCTTTTCTTAAAATAAAGACCAAATCTTTTCAACATAAAAATCAAACCTTTCTTTGTTAAAAAAAATCAAACCTTTCTTTGTTAAAAATCAAACCTTTCTTTGTTACAAATTCAAACCTTTCTTTCTATATTGCCTACAACAGGAAACCCATATTTTTATTTACCTAAATAAGTAAAAATAAAATTAAAAACTCACCTTTTATTAAGGTTTTAGCGAATGGGAAGATGTGGGGTCGGAGATGGACTGAGGGGAGACGGCGCAGGGCGTTGGCAGGCGGTGGGGATCCCTCTGATGTCCAGCGGTGGTGATCTTCATGACTGGGGGGCTAGGGTTGGTGTAAATCGAAGGGGAGAGGTGCGGAGGGACAGGGCGTTGGTGGCAATGGCTGGGGGGTGCGGCGTCGGGCTCTGGAGTGGCGCGAGGAGTTGCTGTGAACGAGGAGGGGAGCACTCGTGCGATTTTCTTTTGTCTATTTTTATTTTATACCGAATCGGGAAAAAGAAAGGGATAGGGGAGAGTGGGAATTGACCAATTAATATAGCTATATATTTAATTAATTTAAATTCCCCAAAAAACAACCTTTTATTTTAAACTCCAAATCGAACCCACCGACTGTTGTCCCTTGCAAATTACCCCTATTCCAAACACAATGGGATATGTTTCGTAACCCAATTCAGTTGTTATGATTAGTTTCCGCTAAATTTAAAATTTAAATCATTATATTTTAAATTCAAATGAACATTTTAATTTACCAAGGCCCACATGGACTCTAAAAATTCCAGAAAAATTATTTCTAGTTTCATACTGACGAAACGGTCCTAACAAAACTACATCCATCAAATTTGAAGATCGTTTGAAAAATGGCCATTTTCGGGTCGATCCAAATTGACTAAAACTGTCAAAACACGTTTTCCTCTATTATGCTCACATATTAATTCCAAAATATATGAATTTTGGAGCATAGCAATAACTTGACATCCTGGATCCAACAAAAGTGGTTTCTTCGAAAACGAAGTTCGTTTGCAAAATTTCCATTTTTAAGGGCAATATTTCCATAGCGACTATTCTGAAATTTCAAATGGGCATAACTTTTTATTCCCGCTATGAAATTTCAATTTTTCAGATTCGTTGGAAAGATATTTTCAAATAGACTATAATATTTTTGGTTTTGCTAAAATCTGGTTTATTTTGAATCCTGTACATTCACTTGAAATTTGAAATCGAATTTTCAAACTACCGCGCCATTTCTAATTCCTTTTATAATTAAAATAAATATTTATATTCAAACTATGATTAAAATAAATATATACGTTCTAATTCTATTCAGAATATATTTTTCGTCGTTATTATTTAAAATAATTCATTTTAAATATTCAAAATTCATTAAAATTTCCAAAATATTTTTTTTAAATTAGTTCTGATTTTCCGGGTTGTTACAATCTCCCCTACTTAAAATCTTTTCGTCCTCGAAAAGGAACGGAGCTGAAAGTTGTTTTACAAACCAACTCAACTTTCAGTTTGTCTTTCATTCTTCAACTTTTCAGTTTCTAAGAATTTCCCAGTTTTTCAAATATTTGGCTAACTCCCTAAATTTTCGAAAAATTTCTCCATAACCACCTTTGTACGGGAGCACCAAGAAAATCCCCAAACTGCCACACAGGCCTCTCCAATCAAAAAGAAAAAGAAACAGCCAAGCGACTAGCCAATAGGCTCATAAAATCATCCAAAAACCCAAAGAAATACAATAAACATGTACTTATTTGCCGGGCAAACAATTTTATTTCTCTGCTTATGTAATGACCCGGCTTTTTTCTCGGTTCTCACTGGTAATTAAACCAACTTAAAACGTTTTTAAAGATAGATTGTTATGGGTACTAACATATTTGCACAAAAATAATAGAACTTTTCATTTCATTACCATAATATAACATCAGAGTTATAAAAAATACATCAGAGTACATTGATTTCACAGCGGAGGAGATACTAACTCAACGGAGGAATGCGAATGCTCCAAAACATATGCTCCAGCTAACACCAGAATCCTGCTCCAACTAACTCCAAGGCTAAATCTGCGAACCAAACTACTAGGCTGCCCGTGTAAAAACTGTGGGCACCCAGAGTTTAGGTGAGGGAACAACAAACTCCAAGTCAATCGTGGGACTGGTGTGAGAACTCAAAACAGTTGTTTTTTAGGGTTTATTTTAAAGTTAGGTAATTCACCGGACCACGCCGCCAATGCGGAACGGGTTTACTCTATGTGAATGCCAGTGCATAGAAATCTGCAATGACTTTTTGAAAAATAAAGCTATCATAAGCTCGTCCCACATCACACAATGCAAGCGCACACCAGATGGGCTAGTTTTGCCTAATGATAACCAAAAATGCATTCATACGTGAAAATCCTCTTTTACTATTATATATAGTGTGAAAAACCTTTTCGCAAATAAATGTATTAATCTTAGCCAGCATAAGGCCCCATCCCATTATACTGACAATCCTGTCGATAACCAGCAGGCTATACAATCAAAACTGTACGGGCTCATAATGGAGATTGGGTTTTGAACATGATGGTTCCTGGTACAAAAGATCATTCATGGGCTCACAAACTTTCTTGCGCGCATCATCCCAGTACTCGCGGATAACGTCCAGACTCGGACTCCGTTATATTAACCAACCATACATGAATCAGAGTACCCAACAAATAGCATCTCAGACTGGGAACTTCGTAGTACCCTTTCATCATCACATTCTGATGCACCGAACATATGAAATGAACATAAAAATCTGACCACTAGTTTACCATCAATCCGGGGTGTGAGGTTCGTCGAGGTCACGACATACACAAAGCTACGCTTAAATAAGCCATTCTTTGATCATCCATAGCTCATCTCATAACATTGTCCATTCACTACGCATCACTGATTTTCATTAACATATAACCTATAAGCTCGTATGCCTTAGAGAAGGGTGTTAAGCAAGAGAATAAATTCTCCGCCACCAAGCAGATATATATTTAACAAAGTCCAGTGCTACGCTTTAACGACCCGCATTCTACGCATCAGAGGATCATAGAATATTTATTTCTTTCCCATGTTCATGATTTTTGCCAATTTTTAAATGACCATTTTTCCCCTAGTTGATCTCGTTTCGGCCATAACTTTTGAATGGTTAGGAGTTTTGACCTGAAACCACTTCCATTGGATTTGGACGATGGTTTACGATTCCGTAGAGTGGTCACATTAGCCAAACGGACTCACCGTTTGGGAGATATGGCTGAAACAATGTTTAGAAGGTGAAATACTGTTTAATCGGGCTTAATTTGGTAGTTAATAGCTAGGCCCAATGGGGGATTTCGAGATTAGGGGTATATAGGGGCTGATTAGGGTTAGAAAATATTTCTTTAGACACTTTTTCAGCTGCCACTTTCATCCTTAGAACGCTAGTAATGGCCTCCAACATCTACAATCACCTCTAATCACTTTCTAATCAAGTATTAGCCTAATCTTCACCAAACTAAGGAGAAATAGCACCAAATCAAGGTCGGAACTGCTGTATGTCCTTGGGAACAGCGCCAAATGGAGGATGGTTTTAGATTTGGTATTTTGTTTGTGGCTAAGGTGAGTGATTTGCATAGTTAAGGGTAATTAGTGTTAATTAGCAAAGTTAAACACGATTAAATTCTGGAAAAATATTTATAAATTTCGAAATATTGTTTTAGGCCTCTGTTAGAAAATTTGGTTAGTTTGGTTAAGTTTTGCTAATCATATCATTAGTTATGCTTAAACATGATTAAGGAAAATATGGGTTTTTGGGTATGTTTGATCCGTTTTGACATGTTAATTCATTGTTTTGGTGTTTATGGTTAGTTCTTTGTGTTGCTATGACTGTATGGTATGCTTTATGATTGCTTAGAATAGTTAGAATGGTCGAAAACGCCGTCGTATGGCATAAAACAGTCGTTGGAAAAGTTGTAGGAAAAACTGCAAGGATCTGATCAGATAGGGGGAAGTGGTTCGAATCGGTTAGGATTGTCCGAACCGAACCGACACTATAGACAAGGAATCCGAACCAAACCGGAACCCAGGAAGAAGAAAGAGTATGGCAACAAAGGAAGGCCGCTAGCTTGGAGTTGTAGTGAAGCATTGAACTGGATCGGGATCCATGAGCACCGAACCGAACAGGAGGCATTGGACTAAAGTGAAGTAGAGTGCAGGAGACGAACCGAGACATACGAGGCGAACCGCATGGAGGAGAAGAACTCGAACCGAATCCGGGGAAGGGAATTTGGCCGAACCAAATGGGGAGCTGAGTACCACATGCCGAACCGAACCGAGTTGGACGAACCGAACCGGTTTTGGACCTCCACAACTACTACGCGAAGACTCTTCTGAAGACCAACTCCAATTCGACCAAAACCCGAGATGCAAAGGAAGTCCAAATAGGAGGTTATTACTCAAGATCCAAATGGGATCAACGGGTTAACTTCATGATTCGGGCTTTGCTGCGGGACGTGTGCTAAGGGGTTATCGACGTCCATAGTTTTGATTCACCACAAAAAGACAAGTGTTAGGCTACAGATCAGTGCAGAGGGGTAGTTACTACTCCATGGGGCAGAGTGATCGTAGCATGGCTATGAGCCGGTGCAGTGGAGTCCTCATGACTTCATGGGGCGGAGTGGACATAGCAAGGACTGGTGGCTATGGATCAGTGCAGTGGAGTTGCCATGACTCCATGAGGCAGAGTGACCATAACAAAAATTTGGGGGATCAAAGCAGTGGATATCGTATGCTTTATGCACTGAGTGAGAGATGTGAGGATGATTGCTATGCTTGATTATTTGTCATCAGTATGACATGTACACCTCCACCCCCGTATTCTTTACACCATATGTTAGTGGCACCTTAGAGTATTATACAGTATGTAGTGTTAACTCTTTGGTTGCAGGTCCAGGTTCAGGTACGGTTTAGTATACCTGTTATTATTCTATTTTGCTGCTTATCGCTCATACCAGACTTTTGTCTGACCCAGAGTTTTATGTCACTTCTTATTACTCTGGGTGCTCCTAAACGAGCAGACTAGAGACAGGTTAGCTGGTTATGCACGAGTAGCTGATCCAGAGATGAGCAGGTGGCTCCTACGTATTATCAACATATATTCTCCCTGTGTTGTTGATGGTCACTGCTTTGGGCATTAGTAGTATACCTTTCCTTTCTTTTGCTTTCGAGATAGTATTTTGAAGTTGTAATAATGGTTATGGATCATAAGCTGTATTTTGGATTTCCGCAGCTATGGTGATTATGATTTAGTTTTCAGCTTATGCACTGTCTTGCCTGTTTTATGTCAAGTATGTTATTAATATATTTTATTCCATGCGCTGTGAGACCTTTTACAGGTTCCATGTTAGTTTGAATTCCTTTATTTGGCGACCGTCCCGTGCTAGTTGGACATCGACACAACGCACTTTCATTGGAAATGTCGGCTGGTGCGGGGCGGGCCGTCACATTTGGTATCAGAGCTCTAGGTTGCGTAGTTAAGGGAAAGACACCAAGCAGAGATAATAGGTATATGAGAGTGTGTATTTGTGAATATTTCAGTTTTCAAAAGCTATATATATATATACACTATTAGTATAGCTAAGGATGAAGTCGCACTTCACTAACACCACAAAGAGGATTGTTAATCGTTTCTCTTTACAGATTGAACGATGAGTCGATATACGAGGGTGCTTGTAGAGGGGCCAATAATGGGGATGCTCCTGACATGAGGACTATGTTCACTGACTTCATGAGAGAGATGCCTAGAGATGTTCAGAGGGTAGTTCCTAATGTTGCTAATGGTGGTGGTGCAGCGGTGTAGGCGCCTAGAGCCGATTTCGCCAACCTTTGCAAGGATTACACTAGTCTTGGTGGAAAGCCGTTCCATGGAACGGAATCGGCTACAGAAGTTCAGGATTGGTTGGATAGCTGTGAGCGTATCTTCGAAGACTTGGGTGTCGAGGATGCGATGAAGAGGAATTTAGCATCCCGTCAGCTGCACAGATGGGCAATGAATTGGTGGAATGCTATTAAGGCAGCTTCTCCTGATGATCAAGTTACATGGGATCAGTTTAAGGCCCGATTCAGTGATAAGTGCATCCCAGTTGCCTAGAAGTCATAGTTGTTTAGGAAATTTCTGGAGCTTAAGCAGAATGGTAGGGCAGTCCGGAGTACATTGCAGAGTTCGATACTTTATCGAAGTATGGATCATCCCTCATTGACACTCCTGAGAAGAAAAAATGAGAAGCTCATAATAGACTTGGATCAGTACTTGGGGAAAAGGCTTATTAACCACATCGATGAGGCGTTTGAATCAATTATGGGGAAAGCTTTGAGATCAGAGAGTCTATAACCTAATTCGAAGACTGAGGTTGTATCTACAGAGGAGCCAAAGCCGCAAGCAAGCGGTGGAGGCAAGAATGGTTCTCAGAATAAGAGAAAGAAGAATCGGACCAAGGATGGCCAGAAGAAAAAGAGTAAGAAAGATGTTGAGTGCTTCAGCTGTGGTAAGAAGGTCCGCTATGCCAAAGAATGTCAGGTCAAGCCAGCGGACAGGAAGTGCTTTAATTGTGGCCAAGTGGGACATCACAAGGATAAGTGTCCGCAACCCCCTAAAGAAAAGCGGATTGTGATAGCATATGCTATCGATGTTGTTCCTTCTTCGTCGAATGCCCCCAACTGCGGTGGAGAAAGGAAAGAATGTCGTCATTCAAGGTATGCTTTCTGTTTATGATGTTCCTGTTCGAGTATTATTTGATACCGGAGCTTCTCGTTAACTCATATCTAGTGACCTGGTAGATAGGTTGGGATTGGAACCCGAAATGGTTGATAGGCCTTTAGCAGTGATGAACCCGATTGGTTGTTCGACTAGCCTTTGTATAATTTTTCATAATGTGTTCTTATCGAGTCATGGATGCATGTTTGTCTGTGATTGCTTTGTTTTGGGCTTTACTGGGTTTGGCATTATTTTGGGAGTCGATTAGCTCCAAAGATACGGGGTGGTGGTAGACTGTGAGGGCTTTTTGGTGACAGTTAGAGCGAATGATGGGCGGAGGGTATTGTTTGGTGGTCTACCTAGTGATGGGGTAATGGCTAGTTTTCTAAATTCCCTAGATATCCCGCATGATTAGTTGTCAGATGTTCCCATGGTTGGTCAGTATCCGGACGTCTTCGAGGAAGTGACCGGACTTCCACCACACCGAGAGATTGAGTTCTGTATTGATTTTGTGAAAGATGCCAGACCTATAGTGATGCCACTTCGTCGTATGGCACCAAGGGAGAAGCGAGAACCCGGGGTGCAAGTAAGCGATCTTTTGAAGAAGGGATTTATCAACAGAAGTGTTTCTGAGTGGGGAGCACAAGTTGTATTTGCTACCCAGACAGATGGTTCGCTTCGTTTGTGTGTGGACTATCACAAGTTGAATAAGGTGACGAGGAAGAATAAATATCCTCTACCGTGGATAGATGATTTGTTTGACCAGTTGAGTGGCGCGAGAGTGTTCTCCCAGTTGGATCTCGCGATGGGTTTTCATCAGCTTAGAGTGGAAGCTAAGAGTATAGCTAAAATGGCATTTCGGACGCCGTCTAGATTCTATGAGTGGTTGGTCATGCCATTCAGGTTGACCAATGCGCCAGCGTATTTTGTGGATCTTATGAATAGGGTATTCAAAGACCAGTTGAATAAGTTTGTTCTTGTGTTCGTGGACGATGTACTTGTTTATTCAAGGACAGAGGAAGTACACAAGGAACACTTAAGGATAGTGATGGTGGTTGATGCATTGAGTAGAAGACATGCCAGTTTAGGGGCTATGTTTCTTGAGTGGAAGCAACTGGAGTACATCACTGGTTATGATTTCAGACCAAAGTGCGGATTGGATCTAGAAGTATTAGCAAGTTTGACGGTCAGACCCACTTTGATTGAGCGGATTGGTTCCAGTCAGAGGGACGATCCTAACTTATTGAAAATCATCTCCAAGTTAGAGATGGGCATTGATGAGGAGATGAATGAGTATGGGCTTGATCGAGATGGATGGCTTAGAAAGAATGGAAGACTAGTTGTACCCAATGTCAATGGATTGAGAGATGAAGTGCTTAGAGAATGTCACCACTCAAAACTGACTATACACCCCGGTGGTAACAAGATGTATCAAGACATGAAGTAGACCTACTACTGTGAAGGGATGAAAAGAGACGTTGGGAAGTTTATATCCAAATGCACGAATTGCCAACTAGTTAAAGCTGAGCAAAAGAAGCCTACATCGCTAGGTATGATTTCAGACCAAAGTGCGAATTGGATCCAGAAGTATTAGCAAGTTTGACGGTCAGACCCACTTTGATTGAGCGGATTGGTTCCAGTCAGAGGAACGATACTAACTTATTGAAAATCATCTCCAAGTTAGAGATGGGCATCGATGAGGAGATGAACGAGTGTGGGCTTGATCGAGATGGATGGCTTAGAAAGAATGGAAGACTAGTTGTACCCAATGTCAATGGATTGAGAGATGAAGTGCTTAGAGAATGTCATCACTCAAAACTGACCATACACCCCGGTAGTAAAAAGATGTATCGAGACATAAAGCAGACCTACTACTGGGAAGGGATGAAAAGAGACGTTGGGAAGTTTATATCCAAATGCATGAATTGCCAGCTAGTTAAAGCTGAGCAAAAGAAGCCTAATGGCTTATTGCAACCATTAGAAATTCCAAAATGGAAATGGGAAAAAGTCTCAATGGATTTCATTGATGGGTAACCAAGGACTAGATTAGGCCATGATAGCATTTGATTGTGGACCGATCGACCAAGAGTGCAAGATTTATACCCGTCAAGTTGAATAGAACGGCATCTAAGTAAGCTGAGCTATATATGAAATGGGCAGTGAGATTTCATGGAGTACCTAAAAGCATTGTTGGTGACCGAGACTCGTTGCTTACTAGTGGGTTTTGGAAGAGCTTACAAGAGGCGTTAGGATCAGAATTACATCTCAGTACCGCATATCATCCTCAAACCGACGGTCAAACAGGGAGGGTGAATCGTATATTAGAAGATCTTTTGAGAGCTTGCATATTAGATTTTGGTGGATCATGGGATGACCATTTGCATCTACTGGAGTTCGCATATAATAATAGTTATCAATCCAGTATTGGTATGGCTCCATTTGAAGCTTTGTACGGAAGACCATGCAACTCACTGTCATGTTGGTTAGAAACTGGAGAGAAGTTTGTGCTTGGACCAGATGGGATAAAAGAAACTTCAAATAGGTTTAAGATCATTCAACAGCGAATGAAGGCTGCCCAAGATAGGCAGAAGAGTTATGCTAATAAGAGGAGAAGAGATTTAAAGTTCTCCATTGGTGACTTGGTGTTTGTCAAGATTTCTCCATTAAAGAGCGTGATACGATTAGGCAGGAGAGGCAAGTTAACACCAAGATTTGTTGGACCATTCCCAGTTCTCGAGCAAATTGGGGATTTGGCATATAAAGTTGAATTACCAGAGAAGATGGCAGGAGTTCATGACGTATTTCATGTTTCCCAGTTAAGGAAATTCGTGCACGACCCTAGTGTGACTATTTCACCAGATCTACTGGACGATATCGAGATTGAACCCGAGGCGGTTGGGAACCGCAGGCCTATGCGTATCGTTGGGAATGATACGAAGCAGCTTCGAAGGAAGGTGGTGAAACTAGCAAAGTTCAGTGGGTTGATGATGAAGAAGACTGTACTTGGGAAACAGAGGAGGACATAAGGAGGAAGTATCCAGAACTCTTTGCCTGGTAAGATTTTAACTGCGACTTAGTTTTCCGCATGGTAGGGTAGACTTGTTTGTTTGTTTTTGTATGTTTGATTGTGGTGAATGGTTGATAGGCATGCAGGGTCCTTTGCATGTTTCTTAGTTAAAGAATTTCGTGGGCGAAATTTCTAAGGGGGAGAGAATGCAATGACCCGCATTCTGCGCATCAAAAGATCGTAGAATATTTATTTATTTCTCATGCGAAGTCGTATGGTCATGCTAGTTTGGGAGACGACTATTGGGGTCATTTCCCATGTTCATGATTTTTGCCGATTTTTAAATGACCATTTTCCCCTAGCTGATCTTGTTTTAGCCGTAACTTTTGATATATAAGAAGTTTCGACCTAATACCACATCTTTTGGATTCAGATGATGGTTTACAATTCCATAGAGTGGTCACATTAGCCAAACGGACTCACTGTTTGGGAGATATGGCTGAAACAATGTTTAGAAGTTGAAAAACTGCTTAACCGGGCTTAATTGGGTAGTTAATAGCTAGGCCCAATGGGGGATTTCAGGATTAGGGGTATATAGGGGTTGCTTAGGGTTAGAAAACATTTCTTTAGACACTTTTTCAACCGCCACTTTCATTTTTGAAACCTAGCAATGGCCTCCAAAATCTAGAATCACCTCTAATCACTTTCTAATCAAGAATTAGCCTAAACTTCACCAAATTAAGGAGAAATAGCACCAAATCAAGGTCGGAGCTACTGTATAGCCTTGGGAACAGCGTCAAACAGAGGATAATTTTAGATTTGGTATTTTGTTTGTGGCTAAGGTGAGTGATTTGCATAATTCCTCACTAATTATGGTTAATTAAGGGTAATTAGTGTTAATTAGCGAAGTTAAACATGATTAAATTCTAGAAAAAGATTTATAAATTCCGAAATATTGTTTTAGGCCTCTATTAGAAAATTTGGTTAAGTTTTGCTAATCATATCATTAGTTATGCTTAAACATGATTAAGAAAAATATGGGTTTTTGGGTATGTTTGATCCGTTTTGACATGTTAATTCATTGTTTTGGTGTTTATGGTTTGTTCTTTGTGTTGCTATGACTATAAGGTATGCTTTATGATTGCTTAGAATAGTTAGAATGGTCGAAAACACTGTCATATGGCATAAAATAGTCGCTAGAAAAGTTGCAGGAAAAACTATAGGGATCGGGATCAGATCGGATAGGGGGAAGGGGTTCGGATCAGATAGGATTGGTCGAACCGAACCAACACCAGAGACAAGGAATCTGAACCGAATCGGGGCCCTGGCAGAGGAAAGAGTATGGAAACAAAGGAAGGCCGCTAGCTTGGAGTTGGAGTTGGAGTGAAGCACCGAACCGGATCAGGATCCATGAGCACCAAACCGAACAAGAGGCATTGGACTAAAGTGAAGTGGAGTGCAGTAGACGAACCGAGACATACGAGCCGATCCGCATGGAGGAGAGGAACCTGAACCGAACCGGGGAAAGTTGAATTTGCCGAACTGAATGGGGAGCTGAGTACCACATGCTGAACCGAACCGAACCGAACCGGATTTGGACCTCCACCACTACTACGTGACGACTCTTCTGAAGACCAACTCCAATTCGACCAAAACACGAGATGCAAAGGAAGTCCAAATGGAAGGTTATTACTCAGGATCCAAATGGGATCAACGGGTTAACTTCATGAGTTGGGCTTTGCTGCGGGATGTGTACTAAGGAGTTATCAACGTCCATAGTTTTGATTCACCACAGAAAGACAAGTGTTAGGCTGCGGATCAGTGCAGTGGGGTAGTAACTACTCCGTGGGGCAGAGTGGTCGTATCATGGCTATGAGCCAGTGCAGTGGAGTCTTCATGACTTCATAGGGCAGAGTGGACAAAGCAAGGACTGGTGGCTATGGATTAGTGCAGTGGAGTTGCCAAGACTCCACGGGGGCAGAGTGATCATAGCAAGGAATTGGGGGATCAAAGCGGTGGATATCGTATGCTTCACGCACTGAGTGAGAGATGTGAGGATGATTGCTATGCTTGATTGTTTTCCATCGCTATGGCTTGTACACCTCCACCCCTGTATTCTTTACACCATATGTTTAGTGGCACCTTAGAGTATTGTACAGTATGTAGTGCTAACTCTTTGGTTGCAGGTCCAAGTTCAGGTATGGTTTAGTATACCTGTTATTATTCTATTTTGCTGCTTATCACTCATGCCAGACTTTTGTCTAACCCAGAGTTTTATGTCTCTTCTTATTACTCTGGGTGCTCCTAAACGAGCAGACTAGAGACAGGTTAGCTGGTTATGCATGAATAGCTGATCCGGAGACGAGCAGGAGGCTCCTATGTATTTTCTAAATATATTCTTCCTGTGTTGTTGATGGTCACTTCTTTGGGCATTAGTAGTGTAACTTTCCTTTCTTTTGCTTTAGAGACAGTATTTTGAAGTTGTAATAATGGTCATGGATCATAAGTTGTATTTTGGTTTTCCGCTGCTATGGTGATTATGATTTAGTTTTCAGCTTATGCACTGTCTCGCCTATTTTATGTCAAGTATGCTATTATTATATTTTATTCCATGCACTGTGAGACATTCTATAGGTCCCATGTTAGTTCAAATTCCTTTCTTTGGCAACCGTCCCGTGCTGGTTGGACATCAACACAGCGCACTTTCATTGGAAATGTCGGCTGGTGCGGGGCGGGCCGTCACATATGTAATCAATTACAATGTCAGCCACATAATCCATACAAGTTCGTTCTGGGTCTGAACGAAACCGCAATCCGGAATTCCTTCACATACGTTTGGGCTTCTTGCCACTTAACTGATATAAAATCCATCTGCAAATGGGAGCGACCCATTCGAGACATTTAGCAAGTCGCCCTTACGACATGAAGGGTCCGGGTCTTCAATGTCATCTCCAATGTCTTCAATTGCTTCACAACGTCATATTATTACTTGGAATGGTTTTCAGACATACATCCGATCCCCGTATTTCCAAGTAATAGGCACAACTTAAAAAAACACAATTACAAAACACACAGGATTTCTACCAATCTCCTTCCGTCTTGGATTTTGTCAAAATTAAACTTCTTTAAACCCATTCTCAAGTTATTACAAAATCCATATTTAACCTTTGTCTTTTAAAACACATCCATTAAACCAAAGATGATTTAGCCTTAAATCCTTAATTAATTTTCTGTTTGATAACTCGTTATCAAAACCCAGTTTCCTTTGAAAATCCTTAATCCACATTTCAACCATAGTTTCCAATTAAATTGATTTTCCAACATTCCATTCTTTAATCTTAACTAAAAGATTATACTTTCTTTCCAGTTCCTCATTTTTAATTTCCTCAAATCCAAGATCTGATTAAAACCTCAAATTACAATATGAATTTCCATAACTCAATCTCATGGGGTTTCAAGAATGATATTATTGAAGATATGATTCACGACAAAACCCAAATCGAATCAATTAATATTGAACATAAGTTACAAAGAAATTGTATCTACTTATATTCGATATCAATTCTCATAATCTATGAATACTATAAGTGGAATAACGATATAATAATATCTTCCAAATTCCTTAAATAGTACACATTTACACCACAAAATTTCATATCAAATATCTGAAGATTATTTCTATCCAACTTATCCCAGTCAACTTAGGAAACTCGTATCTTAATTAAAAGATTTATCCAACTTTTGACATTAGATCTGGATAGAAATACCATCAACTTATACTTAATATTAATCTCGATATCCAACTCACACTATATGCAGAATAATGGTGAACTACCTTTTAAATTCCTCAAATAGTAAGAATCATATCTACCGGATTAATATCAAACATCCGAAGATTTATCTCCAACCATATCCAATTATTTGAAATTGAAAAACACATTTAATTATTAAATAAATCAATTTAAATTCTAAATAAATTATTTTCAATACTTTTAAACCGTTTATAACATTCAACAAATCATTTACAAATGATTACTTATAGTTCGGAAAACATTTTGCGGTTTAAATACTTCAAAATAGGTTGTTTTCAAAGAAAGCATTACAATAGTGCTTCAAAATTGTTTACAAAAGTGTTACAAAATAGTTATCTTAACTATTTTGATCAAAATAACATTTATCTTAGCCAAAACTTAAACTTCACAATTCAAAACACATTTTCATAATTTGTAATGATTTTACATTTTTTTCCATATTTTTAAAACATTTAAAAATAACCGTTTATAGTTATGGTCAATAATTGTTTTTACATCGATCTTTTCCAAAACGGTTTCAAACATAACTTGAAAATTATAACTAGAATTTAAAATCTGCTTTCACTCATTTGAAAGTTCTTGTTAATAGAATTCAAACGTTTTTCATTTTATGGAGATCCGATTTAGATTGCAAAAGTTGTAAGCGTTTAAAGTTTGCATCTAAAATATGTAAATTGCCGTTATGCGACAAGCTCTATTTTGGCCATAATAACCATTATTCTACGATACTTCAAAATATCTTAGAAAACCATTATATCCTTATATAACCCTTTTAAAATCATTTAAATTTACTTTCCAAATTATTTTATATCTAAAATTCAACTTTCATAAATTTCAATTCATTTCTAAATTCAAATAACTTCAAATTAATCTTCCCATTCATTGGATCAGTTAGGGATAGCCAGGGAGAGCAGGAAACTTCATTTCCAAACCCAAGCCTAGACACTATCCTCTCTGTCATCCTAGAATGTTCCGGTATTTATTTATTTATTCATTTAAAGGACTTTAACAATATATGTGAATTCATACATATGGTCTTTTCCAATCATTAACCTTCAATTTCAGTAATGATATTGCTTTTAATTATGAAGGAGATTTGTCAATCACCAATGTGATACCATAATTGTTGTGTCATAGTGTGTGCAAAACAACATCAACAACCATTTAAACATCCATAGCAACCATCATCAACATGATTCAATAAATCATAATTGTGCACAAGCGTTATAACACTAACACTTAATAATGTGTGTTTCAAACTTCATATCTATCATCCATCACAACAAATATCAATGATCATTAACCAACAGTAATTTATCACTATATTTAAATAAGTCTAGCTACTAATTAAATATATAAACCATGGTTAAATAGCTCTCACCTAACAACTTTCCAAATCTTCACTATATGCGAGCCTAGCTAAGCGAACCGTCGAACAGTATTTCAGTGCAACGTCTTCTTCACCAGAATATGTATAATATAGTATACACTAATCTCTCTTTATATTATAAGAGGAGGAAGAGAATGACGAACTTTGACAAGGTGTTGGTGCAAAGAGGAAGACTAATGCTATGGAAACCATGGCCATAAGCTTTAAGAAGGAGGAAAGAAAAGAAGTGAGAATGAATGAAAAAGTGGAAGGAACGGGTAGTATTTATAGGAAAAGAGGAGTAAGGAGAGAGTGACACATCATAGGACATGTGTATTTTATGCATGGATTGTTGCATGCAAAATTACAAGTGCCTTAACACTTGTAAAAAGGAGATGGAATGTGTTTTTGGTAGCATTTACCTTAAACGTTATGTAAACAAAGAGCAACGCATAATACTAATGCTATTAATTTATGTTATCTTTTGAAAAATCCAATCAAACGATAAATAATATCAGTAAATCAAAGCTTATTAATAATCGTTTCCATTTATAAATGTTGTAATTCAAATAAAACCTATTGTTTAACCTATCAAAATTATTAAATGTTCTCAAACTTATTTTATGTTCAGAAAATTTAAATTAAGTATTAAAAATTCCAATTTCAAATTGGTTCAAAATTCTGGATCATTACAGCCTAGCTTCTCTGCTATGACCTGTTCAATGTATTTACATGTATATGCATGCAATTTCTATGAATTTTAAATTCAGTTCAAAATTTGATACAATTTGGCTTAATCGTTCCAAATTATGATTAATCAAAACAATAATTAAACAACAAAATCAGCAAACAATTAGTTGATTAACGTTTCAAATTCATAATTATTTTTATATACTCAAAAATCATGTTTTTGATGCCAATTCACAACAATATATTCTAACTATATTTTGGTTCTCACACTAGTCAATTGGAAATATATAGATATCTCACTTTCGAAACACGAACATAAATTCTGATGATGTACGAACTATAACGATCATCAGAATCATCTCCGGGCAACTAGAGTGTGATCCTATATCCATCCCGTATATTTGAGGCTTCAATACACATGGATCAGACGTATATTAAAATCTCTATAAACTCGATAGTCCACATTCAAAATAAAATAAATAATCAAATACGTATAATAAATTTCAAATTTTCAAAACAAAATTGGTTTTCATTCTTATTTGAATTCTGACTCATTCTAGGATACTACTGATCCCATCTCTAACGAGTCATTCTCATTGGATATTACTAATCCAATCTCTGATGAATTCTTTCGTTTGGTTCTAACATGTCTTGTTCTCCGAGCTCTGTAAACCAAAGCTCTGATACCACTGTAAGGACCCTGAACTTCCCCGGTCTCCGAAGAGAAGAGGAAGAACGGATTGGTTTGAGAACAAGACGAATCAGAACATAACTAGAAGAACATTTCATTGTTATTACAACAATTTCATCATAATACAAGAATATAACAGAGTATGAATAAATATTATACATTTGACAAATATCAGAGATTTAAAATTACAATGCAGCGGAAAAATAATACAAAACATAACTACAAGAAGTACACAGATACATAGCTTTCCGAGTATAGTTCCAGCTGTAATCCAGGATCCTGTGAATATAAATCTACAAGACCAAAACTACTAGCTGCCCGTGTGGAAAATAGAGGCACTCAGAGTTTAGGTTCAAACAATAAACTCTAGGCCAATCATGTGACTGGTGTGAGAACTAACAGCTATTAATCTTTATTTTTAAAGTTAGATAAATCAAGGGACCACGCCGTATAACACAGAACAAGTTTCCTCCCAAGAATACCAGTGCATAAAACAAACAGCGCAATGCTAAATAAAGAACAATGAAGCTATTATAAGACTCAAGTGCCATCACACAATGCAACGCAAGCTGGAAGATAGAGTTTTTACATTATAATAGCCAAAAATGCTTGGTACGTGAAATTTTATCTTTTGCTATTACTATAAGTTAAGAAATCAACTTCAAATATAAATGTATCAATCATAGATGGCATGAGCGCCCCATCCCACTATGTCGCCATACTAGGCTCTACAATCAAAACCATAGAATGTCGTATTAGAAGTTGGATTTCCATCTGTGAACCAAGGCAAGGTATCGTCCTTACCGCTTCAAGACGCTCTAGCTGGCCCCTCAGGATCAGAGCTCGAGTGACACTTGGATCATCAGGGTCGGTCCACACGGAATGGATTAAAATGCCTGAACAATGCGTTCCCCGCCTTATGGGGCGTGACCTAGTCATATCCCGAACAAACCATCGGCCCTGTAACGACCGATATAACCGAGGCGACTTGCTCTCCATCATCCACATAAGTAAAACGTCAGGGCTTGCAAAACGCTGACACCACTCCTAGCTAGAAGGAAACGCATGTCCTCCCTGATGTCCTCTCCCGTTTCTGATTCACACCGCAGGTGTGAGGCTCGTGAAATAACTCCATACACAAAGCTATGCTATATTAAAGTTGTTCTTTGATCATCAACCACAAGACAGAAGCCTTGATCATTTGCATCTCAGCATGCCACATAGGTAATTCACGCTATGCAACCAATGTCTATCAATCACACAGAATGAAATCCGATGTCAGACATACATCCATTTACAAGTTCGTTCTGGGTCTGAACGAAACCAGAGGCACCTTATTCCTCGTCCTGTATGTCCAATACAGGAGAGAGGCCCTCGCATATCCGGTCGATCTCCAAGTACGTCTGGACGATCACCAAATATTACCTTGTCTTGGGTGTACAGCCCAATCAATACATCAGTAATCATCCAAACGATGTGAAGACTTCTGGTCTTCAACCGTCGTCTTCATCCTCGACACATCGTCGAATTCGTTATTCAGAATGGGATAAACCCGGTCTTTCTGAATAACTCGCGTATATAATAAACAAGTGCTATAAAAACATAACATACGCCTCATTCCAATCCAGAATATTCCTTTATTCAAATATTCTTATACTTTGGGAAAGGTTCCCATTAATTTATCAAAGATAAATTCTTTTAATTTATTCGTTAATCTTCCTTCGGAAATCAATCCAAATCAAATTATGGTTTATCCAAACTAGTCGGGATTAGCACTCCTTACCAAAGTAATCATTCATTTAATTTTCCAATCCCAACCTATTCATCCCATGAAGCAAAACTGGTAATACTTCATATTTAACACCATGGTGGTATCGGTAAATTAAATTACCATTTCACGTTCAAATCTAATTAAAGATTTAACTATCGCGTGGAGTAAAACTGGTGGTACTCCATTTTCGATCATTTCTCGAATTTGATAATTTTAGTTATCAAATTCACCTTTCAATCTATTTGAAGATTCATTAAATCTCTAATTTAGTTTTAATTTCCAAAATTGTTACTTAATGATTTTTTTCCAAGCTAAGAAATTAATATTTTCTTTAACGGGTTAAAGAACTAATGTCGTTTAAAACACAGCTCACGATAAACCCAAAATCTCATTCCATTAACAATGGAATCTTCAAAAAAACGGATCAATATATATAATCGATATTAACTTCCATATCCAACCGATAATATAAATGAAAGAACGACAAAGCCTTTTAAATTCCATACATATTAATAGTCTTCCTCTACAGAAGCTCACTTCGATTATTACCAAATCGAATTCCATTCAATTCCAATTTAATATGTTAAATTGGAAAACTTTACTTTGGAAAATCTCCTTTAAATCTTGACAAAAGATTTATAAATTCCAAATCACATTTCACTGTAAATCGGGTCAAAGAATGAATGTCATTAAAAACACAGTTCACGATAAACCCAATTTGCATTTCACTTTATTCCAATTATTAAATATAATTGGAAACTCTAACAATCTTAATTAAAAGATTTATTCTCTTCACATGGTGTTCAAGAACAATGTTACTGAAGCCACCTTTCATGACAAACCCAAAATCCCATTTGATATTAAATACACGGCTCTGAATAGAAAATATATCGGCTTATATCCAATATCAAATTCTACAACCTACAAATATTGTATTAGGAATAACGATATAAATATATCTTTCAAATTTCCATAAAAATACCTGTATAATCACGAAATCCAACATCGAAATATTCCGAAGACAATTTCAATTCAAATCCATTTCAATTTACATATTGGAAATCCTGGTTATTTTTGAAACCATTTCAAATCCAATTTAGTTATTTACAAATAATTGGATTATAATTCTAGTTCATAACTAGTTCATTTCGATAAAAATCTATTTTTATCTTTCCAAATTTGGAATTTTTCATCCCAATTCTTTCCAAATCATTTCTTATGATTTTACACTAATTATTGATAATTTTAATAATTTTACCAAGGCTCGTACAGTCGATTTCCATAAACAGTCATAGAACTGCACTTACAACGACCTTTTCCAAATTTGATTTGGACATGATTCCAAATCCAACCGTTAGGTTTCAAATCACTAATACTCTTTAGAAAGGTCTTTTCAATACGAACCCAACGGTTATGGTTTTAGAAGAATCCGACGGTCAGATCTCCCGTAACGTCCATTCGAAGTCAATGGTCGAAATTCATGAACTGCCGCGGCGCGTTATATTCAGGTCATTATGTATATAATATATATATTTCATCGATTTCCATTTAAAACGTATTTTAAATTGCTTTGAATTCATTTCCAAAATGATTTCAACTTCGTATTCAATTTCAAATCAAAATTGAATATTCCATATCATCGATATATAAATGATAGTATTTTCAAAACATAAGATTTTGAAATCATTTCCTTTTCGATATTCATTATAAAATGAATAAAATCGATATAAATATTGTTAGTGTCAAAATGGCGTTATTCTAATCAACATGGCTTCATATATTTAAATATTTTTGTGTCTATCCCAAATCGGACATCAAAATCAGATTTTGATCTTATACTGAATATAATTTAAAAATACTCATTATTTTAAAATATTCGCTATTTTAAAACATTTATTATTCTGAACTGGAATCATATACAGTCAATTACCGTATAATGTGATTATATGGATTTCATACAACACATGTACACAACAACAATCAGACACATTCAACTATCACCCGGAGTGCATTCTACATTGCATAAGCATTAAATATAAATATTCAACGCTTACAACAGCCTGTCAACAATCAATCGACATACAACTAAACAATTGGGATTAGTGTATGTCGGATATCATCCCAATACACATGTGGTGTTTCCAAACAACAAACACGGATTTATTTGTGTAGTTGGGCGATGTGTAAAATATATCGTCCCAATCAATATCCGTCAAATGTGTGTACATAAACAAATCGTCTGATTTGTTTATGAATATTTATTTCATTCCTATACACGTTAAAAATTATATTTTTAACTATAAAATATTTATTTCAATACATGAATATTTTTTTAGCCCATTTCACATCACAAACAATTTTCACAACACAATCAAACAAACAAACAAGTCGTCCATTGTAATGACCCGCATTGGCAGAGGTATTATAATTAATTTATTTAATTATATAAATAGTGATATATTGAATTAAATGGTTGTGGAATAAAATAATAGTGAATATTTAATTAAAATAATAATTAAATAATATATTTAATTCTGAAATAATCAGAATTGGCTGAAGTGGCGATACGATGTGAATTGGTCAATTCAAAATATGTAATTCAATTTAGAATTGAATTACGATAACGAATATATTATTTGAACGAAGATTTGAACGTATAATTATATTATAATTATAATCGAGCTCGAAATGGCGTTGTAGTTCGTAATTTGGCGATTTGAACTTCAACCGAACGTACAGAGTTCGTTTTATATTGGATTTCTGTGAAACAAGAAACATGTGAAGCTGGTGGAGTATATCTTTCTAGTAGAAGAGAAAAATCAGGATTTCGTCGTGTAGATTTTGAGAGATGTCCAAATCAAATTTTAAAATAGTCGCTATAGAATCGTTTATCGACCGTAAATGTTTATTCATATAACTAGAGATCGGGTTCGAATTTAGACAAGGTTCTTTTGGGACATAGTGATAATTTAATTTTTAGAATTTTACTGTAATTTTTAATTAATTAAATAAAAAACCTTTTATTTGGAGTATTTTGCACCCTGTAACCAACATTGTGAGGTTTCACAAAATGAGTTAATCTACCGATATTATTATATTTCTGGGATCGTAGCACCGAGCTCGACACTACGGTAATTTTATTTCTGTCCGTACGTGGACAGAATTTATAACTCAAGCAAACCAGTCTATAACTGTAAAAATTGAACCTCACAGTTTTGTTTAAATAATCAGCCCAAACAATATATATATCTTTACACTAATTATTCCTCTGATTAGAGAAGAGGCCACGATTTAGTTTCTCAACCACAAAACAAAAAGAGGGACGTGGGCCTTAGAATGTCCACAAGAAAATCACTATATAATATCACTAAGCCGTTTCTAACCTAAAGGATATTTTCTCTGATCGTAATATTGAGTCGCCATCCTCTTTTTCCAGAAATACCAAAACGCAGCATTTTAAAATCAAAATAAATTCCTCAAAAATCCTATAAATCAAAATAGAGATGCATTTGGACTCAGCATCTTTAGAGCTTCGATTTCATGTAACATTTATGGGGTTCGGAAATCATTTCCGTCGGTGTCAAGTTTCAGCAGTAGCTAGGGTTCGAACGCGATTTGTTAAGGGAGTTCGTCGGAGTTGAAAAACGATATAGGGCTATTTCATTTTCTGGAGTTCAGCAGATAAAGACTAAGTGAAATGTGGAGTTGCGTTCGTTTTCAGCAGCAGTGGAGTTTGGGGATGGAAATTATCGCAGCTTCATTGTTAGCTGCTGTAGGGGTGCGTTCAGTTGAAAAGGTGGTGAAGTGAGAGAGAACGTTGATGAGGGTTGTGGGAAGAGATGAAAGACGTGCGTACTGAATGTGGATATGGGGGAAATTGCATGTACAGGGTACGATGAAGAAGGGGAGAAGTTCGTGAACACTTGATAAAGTAAGGTATGAGTTGTATTTGTTTTTAACGTTGGTCAGTCTTTGATGGTGGTGGAATTACAAGGCGTATTGTTAAAAGATGAAGTATGGTTTCATGAAGCTGTATAGTTGGCACGATTTAAGTGAAAAACAGTGGGTTTAAGGAGCCGAAAATTTAAAAGGTGGACTCATTGTTTCCAACGTGAGCAGGCAGTTTTGAAGACATATACACTGTGCAGTCGGGTCTTACAGTTTGGATTTGGCCATACAATTCGTGAATAGGAGAAATAAAGAGAATAGGCCAAGATCAAAACGTAGCAGTGAAATGTATAAGATGTTGGACAAGTGGAAGACATGGGCATTGGTTAAACGCACCAACGTGAACAGTTAAGAGGGGTGCGCGAGTTCAATTATTTGGAAAAATAGAAGTGGGAACGTGACTTTGTAAACAACTGGGAAGGTTTTAACAAAGGGGAGCGGACCAGAACGGGTTCTTGTGTGAAGTTGGGGTGCCTTGTGTCTTAAAATGGGAGGAGTTGCAATAGAATGGAACGCAGAGGAGTATAAACAAAAGTTATTAGAATCTAAAAAGAAAAAAAACAAAGTATACTGGAATCGGGATGACGAACGAAACAGACACTACAACAGGGAACTGACTGGAAATCCATCGGAGCCGTCACAATTTATGGCGAAATAAGTTGTCCGACTGAATCAAATAACGCAAACCGTTATTTAACGGCTAACGCGTAACTGTGAGTAAATCTCACTAACTCTGAACAGTTTACAATTTCATGTTGTATTTTTAGAACTGTTAGATATTGGCTAATTGACTGTGTGTTGACTATTTGATTGAACTGCTAGTCAGTTAGTTAAATTTCTATATTGATTCTGTTTAACAGAATGTATCATATAGAACTGAAAGTGATGTTATCTATATTGTTTAACATCTGTGATGCAGGGAAACAGGTTGGAGGAATCCAACTGGATTCCTCAACATTTATTTTACTGTTTTCATATATTGTGATATATGATGTGTTATATAATCTGTTATGGATTATGGGTGTTGGAATGATGTTGATCATTTTTATTCGATATTTTAAATATCATAAAAGACCCTGGGATGTAAAAAGAATTATTTCAATGTATATTGAAATAAAGGGAAAAATGTTTTTAAAACGAATAGAGTTTTATAAAAAGGGAAATCATTTGTAAAGTGAAGAACTGTTACTAAAAGTAAATCTTTATAAATGAATAGTTTATTCGAATGAAACAAAGGAGCTAATCGATGTTAGTTTAATCGATTAGAGTTAAAGCAAAGGATCTAATCGATGTTAGTTTAATTGATTAGAGTTAAAGCAAATGAGCTAATCGATGTTAGTTTAATCGATTAGAGTTAAAGCAAATGAGTTAATCGAATATAGTTATTCGAAGAAAGAAAAAGGAGTTATCGAATATAGTTTATTCGAAAGGAGTTAAGTGAAATGAGTAAATCAATAGCATTAGTCAAATAGAGTTAATCCAATAGTGTTAGTCCAATAGAGTTAACTAATAAGGGTTAATCGAATAGAGTTAAGTGAAAAAAGTCAATCGAATATAGATATTCGAAGAGGGTTAAGTAAGGAAGTCTGTTAAAGAAATATAAAGTGAACTTTGCCTATTTCAAAGTTAGAAATGTTGTCCAGTTAAGGCCTGAGAGGTAGTTCTACCCCAACTTGATTGGCTTTGTTTTTAACTAAGGAATAGTTAAGGTTAGGCAGTAAACGAAATGGTTTGAGTAGGCATCGTGGTGGTTTGTTTAAACATCTGTCTAAGTCCAATGAAGAAACTTTGGAAATGTTTTCCAAATAAGAAACTAGAAATGTTTTCTAATAAAGAAAACAAGAAATGGAAATGTTTTCCATTGTTAATAACATATATTTTCCAAATTTAGAAAATAAGAAATATTGAATATAGGAAGACAGGAGATAAGTTAAATTAATAAAGAGATAAATGTTGAATGAGGTTTGATCGATATAAATTTCCATTTGGAAATGATATCGTTGTTTGCACACCTGTTTTTCTTCGATAGTTAAATCACAGACTATTGAAGTTTTGACTATTTTAATGTTGTTAATATGGAGAGACCGGTTGGATTATTATCCAAAGAACCACTCTGTATTGGAATAAGCGGTGTGAATCATATATGCCAAAGATAATTGAAGACGGTGTTATGCAAGGGCTATCCTGTTTACAGAATAGTGCCTTCGGTTCATCCTGTTCCTGGGTGACTTGTATGGACGAATGTCTGATAGAGTATGTCCAGACGATCACATATATTGATTTCTCCAACTGTACCAAGAGTGGAAGCGGAGAAGAAAACTTCTTTTAGCTAACACATAATGTATGGTTGAGGACGTCAATCGGGGATTTGATGGATTTTACGATGTGGCATTCAAAGTGAATCCGATGCGATGTTAAAGCGTAGTTCTAGCCTCATCATCCGGTAAATGACAGAAATCGGGCAGGCAGCATGGCTAAGTCGGTCGCACCGAAGTAGGGTGTATAATCACCTGATCTAGAGTTTCATTTACTTCTAAAAATCTATTGTTGATGCTGTCCCATTCGGGAAACGGTTGTTGATCCCAACCGTTGGTGATATATATTCGATACGCTCAAGCGAAATGAGTGGTCGGTCATGTGTGGCCGGGTTGCAAGATGTTCTTGTTGAACCCAGTGTATTCCTCTCTAGAGGTACACGAGCGATAGGTGGTTCCATACCTTATCATAGTTGGAAATCCATTACCCAATACGTGCTTGCGGTTTTTGATTGTATGCTATATATGTAGAACGTGCGATGAAAGCGTTTCTGCTAGATAATTATATATATACTGTGGTTGATAGACATTATTATAATATCAAAAGGGTTTTTGATATAAAGTTATCTTGGATTCTCATAAGGGAAAGACCGTTCCGTTATGCGGCGTGGTCTTATGAGATATCGTTTACTTGTTCGAACTGTTTTTAACTGTTTTACTCATACCAGTCCCATGACTGTCCCGGAGTTTACTTTGTTGTTTTCCCTAAACTCTTTGGTGCCTAAATTTGTATGGGCAGTCAAGTAGTCGGGATTTTACAGATATAGTTGAAGAGCTAGAGCAGGAGGCTTCAGGATCATATAGCTATAGTTATTTCCGCTGTGTTGTAAGTGCTGTACTTTGATAATGATGTATATGCAAGTACAGATGTATATTTCAAGTTATGTTATATATATTATATGTTATTCGTTCCGCTGTGAGGTTCGTGTTACTCTGATATTGTGTTCTTCTTCTTCTTCTATTCTAAGTTTCTATCTTATCTTTCCTCGCCCTCTAATTTCTTTCACTAATTACTAGGATTTTTCGGTGTTTTGGTTATCGACATCGTGCTTATGTCGATAACCAAAGTCGCTCAAAATCCGGGTCGTTACAGTTGGTATCAGAGCTTAAGTTAAGAATTACTTGGCTCTGTGGCGTGACTCGGTAGAGATAGGGTTAGTAATACCCTAGACTGAGATTGAGTGTATATATACGAGTGAACATATTTGTATTTGATATAAAAATCGTTTTATATTGTGGGGATTTATTGGTTGAGTCGTTTATGAGTTCTGGTCGATCAGTTTGATCCACTGTATCGGTAGGGATTTTGTAAACACTTGAATACGATGAACCATCATGGTATGTTTTCAAAAGAGGGTAAACGAAATAGTTTACCCAATGTATATTTTGAATATATTGGATATATTGCTTGTTATTATAATCGAGTAAGATTATAAATTAAATAGTTATGTAAATAACCAATCTGAATTCATATAAGTGAAATACGTGAATCCAGATAAGTTAAATCTGAAACTTAAACCAGAAATTGAGTTAAAATTCTGGAAAATTGGATAAGTGTTTGTAAATGGATTTGGATTAAAAATAAGGAAAATTTAAGATCCTGGGAGATTTTAAATTGTTTTACAAGCAGGGTGAATTATATTTTGAAATGAATTTCAAAGTGGAAAAGGTTAAAAATGGTTTTATAGTATTGAACTCACTTCGATCACTGGAAAATAGATTCTGATGATGACAGCTGCATCATCAGTATTCATTTTCGAGTTGTAAGTAACGAATTACTACCAAAGATACTGTTTTGAATTTGTTTGGGAAAGACAAGTTGTGTTGAATTTCAAAATTGGGATTTAACATATAGAATTTGAATTTTGAAATAGATTTGAAATATTAACTTGTTTTAAAAGAAATAAAACGAGAAGTTCCTTTATAAACGAAGTTTATAAATAGTTCTTTTATAAACGAAGTTTATAAATGAAGTGAAGAGAATTATCATTGGATAATTCAGAAATAAATATACAAGTATGAAATTGAAAGGGAAATCTATTTTCCAAAGGTAGAAATATCGATTTCAAAAGGAATTGAAACCGAGACTTATTTAAAGGAATTTGAATAAAGGAAGTTCAAACATAGGATTTGAATATAGAAAATTCAAAGGGGATTTGAATAAAGAGAATTCGAATAGAAATTGAATATAGAAATTCAAAGGGAGTTTGAATATATGAAATTCAATCGAAGTGATATAGAATTTGAATATAGAAATTCAAATGGCATTTGGATATAGAAAATATAAGAGATTTCAAATATAGGATTTGAATATCGAACGTAAAATGAAATTTGAATGTAGAGGATTCAAATAGAATTGAAAAGGAAATTTGAATAAAGAAGATTCAAATAGAATTGAATTTGAAATTTGAATATAGAAGATTCAAAGGGAATTGAAATGAAATAAAGAGAATTCAAATAGATTTGAATATATAAATTCAAATGGAGTTTGAAAATAGATTTGAATAATGAAATTCATATATGGAATTTGAATAAGTGAATTGAAATGAAATTCAAATATAGAATTTGAATAAGAGAATCGAAATGGAATTTGAATATAGGATATTCAAATAAAATTGAAATGGAATTCAATTAGTTGATAAATAAGTTAAACCTATATTTGAACATGTATATTCAAATAAAAAGGTGAAATGGACAAACCAGTAATTTGAAAATCACTTAACGAACTAAGTTAAAATGATTGGATTAAGTTGGAATGAATTAGAAATGTATGGATATACATGAGGTAGGTATGGATAAGGTATAAAGGTTTATAAATAGAATGCCCGACAAAAAGGTATGTATTTAATTCATATATGAGATTTTATGTGCCGTATCGGCTAGCCGCTTGGCTTTTCTTTTTCTTTTTGGATTGGTAAGAGCCATGTGAGGCTATTTGAAATATCCCGATGCTCCTGGTACAAAGGAGGTTATGGAGAATTTTTTCGGGAATGTAAGGAGTTAGAATATTATTAAGATAATTTGATAGTTAGAAATCAACGTATCGATATATATATAGAAGTCGATAAGAAAACGAACTTAAAAATAGAATAGTAAAATCAAAAAGGAAGTCTAGAATAAAATCTAGTCAGGATAGAAAGAGGAAGCGTATACGTGTTTAAAAGTGAATAAGTAGTTGTATGGTATTGATTATTCGATTAAGTAGTCATATCTGTTTTGACGTTATAAATGTTATTCAGTCAAGGTCTGAGAGGTAGTTATACCCCAACTTGATTGATTTCATTATTAACAAATAAATAGTAAGATTTCAGGCTCGAAGATCAATGTTGAATAAGAGTTAGTTGAATATAGTATTTGGATTGTCGTAACGATGTTTTACACAACATCCGTTTTAACCCAAATAAGTGTGAACTTGGAAACAGAATAACAAATATTTCCTAGATATAGAAATAAACGAGATCGGAAAAGAGATAAGTAATTGGAATATTTTCCAATTATAAATAGCATATATTTTCTAAAGTGTAGAAAATAAAGGAAGGCGATATTCGGAGATGTTTTCCAAATAACATAAAAGGCCAATATGGTTATTGAAAATATTTAGTTGACAAATATTGATAAAGAAATAGAGAAGTGATTTAACTAATGGAATATTGATAATGGGCTCAGTTGGATTTCAAAAAGGAAAATTTGATTTTCAAAAAAGTAAACTATTTAAAATTCCCAGGAAGAGGCTGTTTGAATTAAGAACAAATTTAAATAGAAGTTTGTGGAAGTAAGCTGAAATTGAATTGAAACAGTTAAGTGAAAACTGAATGGAAATAAAACGATATCAGGAAAAATTTATTCTTGAATAAAATTGGATTGTCGAGATAAGAATCTGAAATGAAAATTGGATTGGGAAGTTAAGAGTCTGAAATCGAGAATGGAACTCGAATTGGAAATAAAATTCGACTTAGGATATAAGCGAATGGTTGTGTCGTGGATAAAAGCAGATGGGGATTTGATTGGGATGACCCTTGTATCCGCTGAATTGATAACAAGTGGAAAGGATACAATGATATGCCGCAAGTTTATATTTCTATTGGATATAAGATTTTTGAGCCGAATAGGCAAGCCGCTTGGCTGTTTGATTTTCTTTTGGGATGGAGATGGCCCAGAGAGACGAGTTGGAGTTTGACCGATTGACCGGTACAAATGAGGTGCTGGCGAAATTTTTCGAGGAGTAAAGGCGTTAGAAAATTTTCAGGATTTTTGAAAATTTTCGTTAATAAGAATGAATAAATAATTTAATTAAAATTAAATTGGTTCAGTTGAAACTGAAGTTCAGAAGTGAAAAAATATGTTCGAACCAGTCGATAGGGTCGTCCTCTAACTTTTAGCAATTTCGAGGACGAAATTATTTTAAGTAGGGAAGATTGTAATGACCCGCATTGGCAGAGGTATTATAATTAATTTATTTAATTATATAAATAGTGATATATTGAATTAAATGGTCGTGGAATAAAATAATAGTGAATATTTAATTAAAATAATAATTAAATAATATATTTAATTCTGAAATAATCAGAATTGGCTGAAGTGGCGATACAATGTGAATTGGTCAATTCAAAATATGTAATTCAATTTAGAATTGAATTACGATAACGAATATATTATTTGAACGAAGATTTGAACGTATAATTATATTATAATTATAATCGAGCTCGAAATGGCGTTGTAGTTCGTAATTTGGCGATTTGAACTTCAACTGAACGTACAGAGTTCGTTTTAAATTGGATTTCTGTGAAACAAGAAACATGTGAAGCTGGTGGAGTATATCTTTCTAGTAGAAGAGAAAAATCAGGATTTCGTCGTGTAGATTTTGAGAGATGTCCAAATCAAAATTTAAAATAGTCGCTATAGAATCGTTTATCGACCGTAAAGGTTTATTCATATAACTAGAGATCGGGTTCGAATTTAGACAAGGTTCTTTTGGGACATAGTGATAATTTAATTTTTAGAATTTTACTGTAATTTTTAATTAATTAAATAAAAAACCTTTTATTTGGAGTATTTTGCACCCTGTAACCAACATTGTGAGGTTTCACAAAATGAATTAATCTACCGATATTATTATATTTCTGGGATCGTAGCACCGAGCTCGACACTACGGTATTTTTATTTCTGTCCGTACGTGGACAGAATTTATAACTCAAGCAAACCAGTCTATAACTGTACAAATTGAACCTCACAGTTTTGTTTAAATAATCATCCCAAACAATATATATATCTTTACACTAATTATTCCTCTGATTAGAGAAGAGGCCACGATTTAGTTTCTCAACCACAAAACAAAAAGAGGGACGTGAGCCTTAGAATGTCCACAAGAAAATTACTATATAATATCACTAAGCCGTTTCTAACCTAATGGATATTTTCTCTGATCGAAATATTGAGTCGCCATCCTCTTTTTCCAGAAATACCAAAACGCAGCATTTTAAAATCAAAATAAATTCCTCAAAAATCCTATAAATCAAAATAGAGATTCATTTGGACTCAGCATCTTTAGAGCTTCGATTTCATGTAACATTTGTGGGGTTCGGAAATCATTTCCGTCGGTGTCACGTTTCAGCAGTAGCTAGGGTTCGAACGCGATTTGTTAAGGGAGTTCGTCGGAGTTGAAAAACGATATAGGGCTGTTTCATTTTCTGGAGTTCAGCGGATAAAGACTAAGTGAAATGTGGAGTTGCGGTCGTTTTCAGCAGCAGTGGAGTTTGGGGATGGAAATTATCGCAGCTTCATTGTTAGCTGCTGTAGGGGTGCGTTCAGTTGAAAAGGTGGTGAAGTGAGAGAGAACGTTGATGAGGGTTGTGGGAAGAGATGAAAGACGTGCGTACTGAATGTGGATATGGGGGAAATTGCATGTACAGGGTACGATGAAGAAGGGGAGAAGTTCGTGAACACTTGATAAAGTAAGGTATGAGTTGTATTTGTTTTTAACGTTGGTCAGTCTTTGATGGTGGTGGAATTACAAGGCGTATTGTTAAAAGATGAAGTATGGTTTCATGAAGCTGTATAGTTGGTACGATTTAAGTGAAAAACAGTGGGTTTAAGGAGCCGAAAATTTAAAAGGTGGACTCATTGTTTCCAATGTGAGCAGGCAGTTTTGAAGACATATACACTGTGTAGTCGGGTCTTACAGTTTGGATTTGGCCATACAATTCGTGAATAGGAGAAATAAAGAGAATAGGCCAAGATCAAAACGAAGCAGTGAAATGTATAAGAAGTTGGACAAGTGGAAGACATGGGCATTGGTTAAACGCACCAACGTGAATAGTTAAGAGGGGTGCGCGAGTTCAATTATTTGGAGAAAAAGAAGTGGGAACATGACTTTGTAAACAGCTGGGAAGGTTTTAACAAAGGGGAGCGGACAAGAACGGGTTCTTGTGTGAAGTTGGGGTGCCTTGTGTCTTAAAACGGGAGGAGTTGCAGTAGAATGGAACGCAGAGGAGTATAAACAAAAGTTATTAGAATCTAAAAAGAAAAAAAACAAAGTATACTGGAATCGGGATGACGAACGAAACAGACACTACAACAGGGAACTGACTGGAAATCCATCGGAGCCGTCACAATTTATGGCGAAATAAGTTGTCCGACTGAATAAAATAACGCAAACCGTTATTTAACGGCTAACGCGCAACTGTGAGTAAATCTCACTAACTCTGAACAGTTTACAATTTCATGTTGTATTTTTAGAACTGTTAGATATTGGCTGATTGACTGTGTGTTAACTGTTTGATTGAACTGCTAGTCAGTTAGTTAAATTTCTATATTGATTCTGTTTAACAGAATGTATCATATAGAACTGAAAGTGATGTTATCTATATTGTTTAACATCTGTGATGCAGGGAAACAGGTTGGAGGAATCCAACTGGATTCCTCAACATTTATTTTACTGTTTTCATATATTGTGATATATGATGTGTTATATAATCTGTTATGGAATATGGGTGTTGGAATGATGTTGATCATTTTTATTCGATATTTTAAATATCATAAAAGACCCTGGGATGTAAAAAGAATTATTTCAATGTATATTGAAATAAAGGGAGTATAAAATCAACAGATTTTGAAACACCCCACCTCCGTTAGGGTCACTCTCAAAGGGAATGCCCTAATTTTGGTGGAGGTTTATAAGTATAAGTCGCAGATATACAAGACAGATATAAGAACACATATTTGTAAACAGCAGAAAAACAGCAACTTTTATTTCATAAAAGTAAATACGTGTTACAAAAACATTACCATGATTGTCTTACATCCTTTCCAAAAACATAACATAATACTTTCATAATCTGTCTTGATTACATTATTTAAAGAAGCATAAAAAAAACATAAATAAACTGCAAAAGCCCCATAGTGGTTGTCCAAAGCCATAGTTCAAAACGAAAAGGTCCAAGCAATACATTTTTCCTCTTCAAGCTGGATATGAAGGCTGGTCAAGCTGCAGTGTTCCCTCCCTATGGACCTGGGGGGGGGGAACGGAAGAAAAGAAGACGAAAGAAAAGTAGAGTCAGACATAAAGCCTGAGTAAGTCTAGGACTATTCTGTCTATGAATAAAGAACTGGGTATGATAAGTATAAACTCGAAATGGGAAAGCACTATAAACTTAGTTAAGTTGTCTAGGGTCGAATATACTATCGTACCCCATATTAATCTCTAAACCTATATAAACTAGTTCCCAACTGGCACCCCATAATCAGGGTGAAGTGATCCATTCTATGATGATCGGCTCCTACTCGCATAGTTACATGTGTCTTACGGCCCCCGATGTTGTAGTTACCTGTGCTGGTCCCACCATGGGGTGTATCAAGTCCCATGGTGGCGGCCCGACACAATCCTAGAATGCACAGGTATGCTACTGGTGCCCAGTGCCTTATTTTTCTGCGCCGGAGTGTGTGCACGCCCGCACCCCGTTAGAACCTACACTGCTGCACCACCGCCGTCGATTTGACCTCTTACAATCAGCCCAGTAATTGTGCCCCACCCTGCCTAGTTTCAGGGTATCATGATAACTTGTAGGGTTACTGCGAAAAGGGTCCTCCGCTACTAGGTTTTCTATTTCTAGACAACATGCTAAGTTGGTTAAGTGTTTTATAAACCTAACCCCCCAAATCAGTCTGTTTAGTTTAGCATGTTCCATTTTGATTAAGTCTTTAGTTCACTTAATCCTAACAATCCTGACTCAGCCTTAATTGTCTTATTAAAGCCTTGACCTCTCACATTAGATAGGTATTGTTGTGGCTGCCTGTTGCCGATTGGTTCCGGGCAGTCTTACGCCACAACTCAATCTAACCTCGGGTCCTTATTGGGCTCCATGTTTAACCACCCACATTGGATAGGTATTGTTGTGACTACTGGACAGCTGGGCGGTTCCGGGCAAGTTTACATCACAACTCAATCCAACCTCGGGTTAAACATATCGTATTTTCTACATTTACATATTTTGTCTTTCTTCTTTACTTTCTTATATGTAAATATTTGCGGCCCATTAAAAATCAATGGTGTAAAGGTTACACCAATCATGGGCCCAACCCATTCTTGAATTTGGGCCCCTTTACTTTATCTTTTCATTTATTAATAAATTTAACCCAACGTTATTTTCCCCCGTTTAATACGTCCGTTTATTATATATATGTTGGGCTTAGCCTTTTTAAGCCCAACTTAGCCATGCGAAAGAGGAGAGGCTTAAAGCGTGATTACATACACAAAAAGGGGAATGTGAACGCATGAACTTGCAACATAACGTTGGAACTACAAAATAGAAACTGGTGTACTTGCATAGTAGTAACATATACTTTGGTCATAAAGCATAAGTGACATGAATCAAACCATGTAAACTTGTAGTTAAGTTAAGAATATCACTATTGACACATAGGCTTAACTACAACATAAACCTATATTTTATTTAGGCATAATGTCAAACATAAGCAAATCATGTTTATAAGATTACTACATGTTTACAAAGGTGCTTACTTTTGTGACTAATACAAAAGTATAATTCAACTAGAATTAATCCAATTTATTCATGATTCTAAATCTATTCACATAACCATGGCACACATATACTTATGGCATAAATATTTCTAACATGAAATCATGATTTTTACTTTAGTCATGCAAACTTGCAAATGGGATTTTTGAATCTAACCTAGCTATCTACCACATATGTCATCATATAATTCTTGTTAACAATATAGACCTAACATGGTTTTCAATTATGCAAAATATCAATCATAGCCTAGTCATATTCATAAGTTCACAAAGAGGTTTTCTAGTACAAAAGTATGGCTTAATACATAGATCATGATGCCAAATTTTCAACATAATTTCATATGGATTATAATAACCCAAATTTGCTCCAATTACTCACAAAATGATTTTTGTATAAAAATACACATTATGATGGCATAGTTGCAAAACCCCAAACTTGCATGAATTTCAATTAAACAACTACATACATGTAGCTTCAACACGGATTACATAATTTGCGAATATTCCAAACGTATACTTGCATAAAACTACCGCAAACATGTAGTTTTTATAATGAATAACATGCTTTGCGAATATCCAAACGTATACTTGCATAAAACTACCGCAAACATGTAGTTTTTATAATGAATAACATAATTTGAGAATATCCAAACGTATACAATATTCCAAATCGATAAGAATCATAGTAACACACAAATATGAATTACTTTATCACCACAAATCAAGTATACAAACCAACACAGTTATTTATTCGTACCAAAATAATACTCTACTTACAATCGTGTGGAGAGTTCTCCAATTCAGGAATTTGGAGATGCGACTCCTTGTTGATTTGATTTGTTTAAGTTGCTTTATGCTTTAGAATTTGCCTCCTAATCTTCTCTCAAATTGGTGGCTACTCCTAGTCGCTCCTCTGCAGCATGATGGCCTCGTTCTTATTTTTGAATGAATAGATTAGGTAGAGTCTAGGGTCATTTTTATAGAGTTTATGAACTGATTAGGACCATCGATGTTGCTTGGATTGATCGTAGCCATTCATTCGAAAGAGAGACCAATTAGAGCCTGCCACCTAGCCCTAATGACAAAGCAAGCTTCTGAAAATCGGCCAAACACAGACCTGGCCAGCCAGGACTAGACCAGACCTGGCCAGCAGGTCATTTTTGACTGGGGCGCACTTGGCAGGTGCGCCAGGTCAAAAATGTACTGGCGCACTTCCCAAGTGCGCCAGTGCATTTTTGTTCTGGCGCACTTCCCAAGTGCGCCAGTGCATTCTGACCCGTTTTCCGGTTTTTTGCCCAACTTCGTTTGTCCATAACTTCTTCATACGATACCCGTTTTACGCAAACTCAGACTCTATCTCAAGCAGAATTCCGAGACAAACGCAATGGCGTATCCCGTTTCCCTTAATTCTTTGATTTAAAATTATTTATTGTTTAATTTATGAATTTCACAGTTATAAAATACATGGGGTGTTACATTCTCCCCCACTTAAAAGGATTTCGTCCCCGAAATCTTCAAGTTCAGGAAGAATGTACATCTTAACGTCCAAACATCCATCTACTCATCCATCAAACACGAGCATCCATTGTCCTTAAAAGACTTCTAATGCTTCATGATCATATGCGAAGTGTGTGTGTACATGTACTTATCTAATGCAAAATCAGGCGGTCTACTGATTCAGTTGACCTCTTTAATGCGAATTATGTAAGTGCTATGAATCCATTATGAATGCAAATCCCCCTATTCATGATTCTACATGAGTGCACAATCATTCATACACATGCAACATCCATATGACAACACATTAAAGTTCAACCATATACGAATGCAAACTTATATGCATATGCAATATGAAGTGACTGAGCCGATCTAAAACCTAGATTGTGTGTGTATATCAACCACGAGCAACCACTAGCAATCACTTGCAACCACTTGCAACCATCATCCATAACATGTTTCAATTACATGTTTTCATCCAAAGAGTTTCTACCTAAAAGATAAGGTCGAGGAGATATAACTAAAAAGATAGATAAAAGCGTAACTTAAGGAAAAAGGAAAGATCAAAGATGTACCCTTGAAAAGAAAAGGGTAAGCAGCGCGTATTCTAGCTTCAGTTTCCCCAAGTTGCGTCTCCCTCGGCGTCGCTCCACTGAACTTTGACAAGCTTGACTTCGCGGTTGCGTAGCTTCTTCACTTCCATTCCTAATATGCGGGTTGGAACTTTCCTTACGGTTGCTTCGCGTTCCACTTCAACTTCTTCTAGGGTATTTGGCTCTACCACTTCAGCAGACTCACGTAGACAATTTCGGAGATGTGAAACATGAAAAACGTTGTGAACTCCGGCAAATCTTTCGGGTAGCTCTAATCTATAGGCCATTTTCCCAATCGTTCCTATCTAAAGGTATAGTCGAATGATAGAAGCAAGTAAAAACTTTGTGCCCATTAGGCAATGTCAAAACTGGAAATCTATGCCACATATATATTGATTAGGAGAAGAACTCTCTAAGCATCAGCCCCGAAGACCGAAATCAACATCAGACTGACACCCAAAGAATTACTCAACCCAACCACCATATATGATTCTAGGAAACTATGCATGATGGACTCCTTTTAGGTCACAAGGGAGTCCCTTCCTAAGACCAACCCATATCCTATAAAACCCAAAAACTTTAGTCAAACCAACGAACACCCTCGAGCCTCAACATGTGTTACTAACAGATGAGTCATACTACCTATGGGGCTTGCAACAGAAATTGGATTGAGAATGGGACCGAGAGGATATACACAAAAGATAGCATGCAAGTAAGCTCTACAGGAAGAGAGGGATCAAAGATATACTCTTAAGAAGAGATATGATGGACGAATCTAGTCTTTAATCTTCTAAGTCGCACTTCTTCAGCTTAACTCCATATGCTTTGTCCGTCTTTAACTTCACAATTTCGTAGCTTCTTAATTCTTGTTTCCAAAATATGAGTTGGAACCTTTTTCACTGTTGCCTCTCGTTCCACTTTCACTTATTCTCCTTCTAGTATACTTGGCTCAGGCATAACTGCGTACTCATGGTTCCATGCAAGCTCTCCAAAATTCACTAGTGAATCTTGGATCTTGTTAACTTACTAGAAGGTATTCCACATAGATGAATTATCTCTTGAAAATAAACAAATGTCAACTATGTTGCCAAATGTACTTACTAAGGTGATTCTCCACAACTCATTCATAAGCGAAACGAACCTTCTGCCTTAGTGGCGAACACTACTGGAGCACCCCATTCTGAAATGCTCCTTCTAATGAACCCCTTCTCTAGGAGCTCTTTAATCTGTTTACTGAGCTCTTTCCTTTCCCGTGGAGCCATGTGTCTAACGGGCAACGCAACGGGCTTTGCGTTATCTACAAGATATATGCGGAAGTCTATCTCCTGCTTCGGGGGCAAGCCCTTCACCTTTTCGAAGACATCCGGATATTCCCGGATGACTCTAACCGATTGCAAATTTTCAACAGAGGCATCTAGTGATTCAAGATAACTAAGCATAACCGCATACGAGGGATTACAAGAAATTTCCAAAGTGTTACCGAGCCGGGTTAGGAGCCTAACAACCCTTTTTTTTTCAAAATCAAGGATGGCCCTATTACTGGATAGCCAATCCATGCCCAAAACCAAACCATATCCCGAAAAGCCCAAAATAAAGGCACTACATTTAAATTCTACGCTTAGAATAGAAATTTTCTATCCCACACAGTTCATAGACAAATGAGCTGGGCCCCCAATTGGGTTTGAAACAATTAAGGGGTCCTCTACCATACTAGTTTTTAGGTGCAGAGATTTTAACTAAAGCAGACGAGATAAAGGAGTGTGATGCGCCGGAATCAAATAAAGTGCGAATGGGGTGATCATAAAGGTAAACTACACTTTCTACAGAAGTATTTATACCTCGTTTCTTTGGGCATTCCTTAGCCATGTGGCCTGTCTCACCACAAGAAAAGCACCCACCATTCATCTTGGCCTTCTTTTTCCGGCAATCTTTCACTAAGTGCCCCATTTTGCCACAGAATTTACACTTCCTCTTCTCTCGGGACTTGTTGTCTTTTCCGCCCTTCTCAAAGTCTGTCTTCTCAGGGCAGTCTTTGCTGATGTGTCCAGTCTCCCTACAATGAAAACATTCTCCTTGCTTTCTTTTCCTCTTTCTATAATCCTTGGCTATGTGCCCCTCCGTACCACAAAAATTGCATTTCCTTTTTTCTCGTTTCTTATTATTACTGTTACGATCCTTTCTTGTTTGACTATTATTCGTCTTCCTACTCTGGGACTCTTTCGCTTGCTGGTTCACGTGGAGGAGGAGGAGTGAAAGCGTCAGTAGCTGGGGAGTAAGGTCTCCAGACATGCTGAAACAGAAAGGATAGGTTCAAAACGAAGGATAGAAGATAATACCAATGGCTTTGTGGGGGACTTTGCCTTTTAAAATAAAACATTTTATCTTTTAAAAATGCTTCTTTAAATTTCTTTTTTGAAAATAATTTTTCAAAACTTTTTATCTTATCTGGTAAACCTATGCTCTGATACCAAGTGAAACACCCCACCTCCGTTAGGGTCACTCTCAAAGGGAATGCCCTAATTTTGGTGGAGGTTTATAAGTATAAGTCGCAGATATACAAGACAGATATAAGAACACATATTTGTAAACAGCAGAAAAACAGCAACTTTTATTTCATAAAAGCAAATATGTGTTACAACAACATTACCATGATTGTCTTACATCCTTTCCAAAAACATAACATAACACTTTCATAATCTGTCTTGATTACATTATTTAAAGAAGCATAAAAAAAACATAAATAAACTGCAAATGCCCCATAGTGGTTGTCCAAAGCCATAGTTCAAAATGAAAAGGTCCAAACAATACATTTTTCCTCTTCAAGCTATATATGAAGGCTGGTCAAGCTGCAGTGTTCCCTCCCTGTGGACCTGGGGAGGGGGGAACGGAAGAAAAGAAGACGAAAAAAAGTAGAGTCAGACATAAAGCCTGAGTAAGTCTAGGACTATTCTGTCTATGAATAAAGAACTGGGTATGATAAGTATAAACTCGAAATGGGAAAGCACTATAAACTTAGTTAAGTTGTCTAGGGTCGAATATACTATCGTACCCCATATTAATCTCTAAACCCATATAAACTAGTTCCCAACTGGCACCCCATAATCAGGGTGAAGTGATCCATTCTATGATGATCGGCTCCTACTCGCATAGTTACATGTGTCTTACGGCCCCCGATGTTGTAGTTACCTGTGCTGGTCCCACCATGGGGTGTATCAAGTCCCATGGTGGCGGCCCGACACAATCCTAGAATGCACAGGTATGCTACTGGTGCCCAGTGCCTTATTTTTCTGCGCCGGAGTGTGTGCACGCCCGCACCCCGTTAGAACCTACATTGCTGCACCAACGCCGTCGATTTGACCTCTTACAATCAGCCCAGTAATCGTGCCCCACCCTGCCTAGTTTCAGGGTATCATGATACCTTGTAGGGTTACTGCGAAAAGGGTCCTCCGCTACTAGGTTTTCTATTTCTAGCCAACATGCTAAGTTGGTTAAGTGTTTTATAAACCTAACCCCCCAAATCAGTCTGTTTAGTTTAGCATGTTCCATTTTGATTAAGTCTTTAGTTCGCTTAATCCTAACAATCCTGACTCAGCCATAATTGTCTTATTAAAGCCTTGACCTCTCACATTAGATAGGTATTGTTGTGGCTGCCTGTTGCCGGTTGGTTCCGGGCAGTCTTACGCCACAACTCAGTCTAACCTCGGGTCCTTATTGGGCTCCATGTTTAACCACCCACATTGGATAGGTATTGTTGTGACTACTGGACAGCCGGGCGGTTCCGGGCAGGTTTACATCACAACTCAATCCAACCTCGGGTTAAACATATCGTATTTTCTACATTTACATATTTTGTCTTTCTTCTTTACTTTCTTATATGTAAATATTTGCGGCCCATTAAAAATCAATGGTGTAAAGGTTACACCAATCATGGGCCCAACCCATTCTTGAATTTGGGCCCCTTTACTTTATCTTTTCATTTATTAATAAATTTAACCCAACGTTATTTTCCCCCGTTTAATACGTCCGTTTATTATATATATGTTGGGATTAGCCTTTTTAAGCCCAACTTAGCCATGCGAAAGAGGAGAGGCTTAAAGCGTGATTACATACACAAAAAGGGGAATGTGAACGCATGAACTTGCAACATAACGTTGGAACTACAAAATAGAAACTGGTGTACTTGCATAGTAGTAACATATACTTTGGTCATAAAGCATAAGTGACATGAATCAAACCATGTAAACTTGTAGTTAAGTTAAGAATATCACTATTGACACATAGGCTTAACTACAACATAAACCTATATTTTATTTAGGCATAATGTCAAACATAAGCAAATCATGTTTATAAGATTACTACATGTTTACAAAGGTGCTTACTTTTGTGACTAATACAAAAGTGTAATTCAACTAGAATTAATCCAACTTAATCATGATTCTAAATCTATTCACATAACCATGGCACACATATACTTATGGCATAAATATTTCTAACATGAAATCATGATTTTTACTTTAGTCATGCAAACTTGCAAATGGGATTTTTGAATCTAACCTAGTTATGTACCACATATGTCATCATATAATTCTTGTTAACAATATAGACCTAACATGGTTTTCAATTATGCAAAATATCAATCATAGCCTAGTCATATTCATAAGTTCACAAAGAGGTTTTCTAGTACAAAAGTATGGCTTAATACATAGATCATGATGCCAAATTTTCAACATAATTTCATATGGATTATAATAACCCAAATTTGCTCCAATTACTCACAAAATGATTTTTGTATAAAAATACACATTATGATGGCATAGTAGCAAAACCCCAAACTTGCATGAATTTCAATTAAACAACTACATACATGGAGCTTCAACATGGATTACATAATTTGCGAATATTCCAAACGTATACTTGCATAAAACTACCGCAAACATGTAGTTTTTATAATGAATAACATGCTTTGCGAATATCCAAACGTATACTTGCATAAAACTACCGCAAACATGTAGTTTTTATAATGAATAACATAATTTGAGAATATCCAAACGTATACAATATTCCAAATCGATAAGAATCATAGTAACGCACAAATATGAATTACTTTATCACCACAAATCAAGTATACAAACCAACACAGTTATTTATTCATACCAAATTAATACTCTACTTACAATCGTGTGGATAGTTCTCCAATTCAGGAATTTGGAGATGCGACTCCTTGTTGATTTGATTTGTTTAAGTTGCTTTATGCTTTAGAATTTGCCTCCTAATCTTCTCTCAAATTGGTGGCTACTCCTAGTCGCTCCTCTGCAGCATGATGGCCTCGTTCTTATTTTTGAATGAATAGATTAGGTAGAGTCTAGGGTCATTTTTATAGAGTTTATGAACTGATTAGGACCATCGATGTTGCTTGGATTGATCGTAGCCATTCATTCGAAAGAGAGACCAATTAGAGCCTGCCACCTAGCCCTAATGACAAAGCAAGCTTCTGAAAATCGGCCAAACACTGACCTGGCCAGCTAGGACTAGACCAGACCTGGCCAGCACGTCATTTTTGACCGGGGTGCACTTGGCAGGTGCGCCAGGTGAAAAATGTACTGGTGCACTTCCCAAGTGCGCCAGTGCATTTTTGTTCTGGCGCACTTCCCAAGTGCGCCAGTGCATTCTGACCCGTTTTCCGGTTTTTCGCCCAACTTCGTTCGTCCATAACTTCTTCATACGATACCCGTTTTACGCAAACTCAGACTCTATTTCAAGCAGAATTCCAAGACAAACGCAATGGCGTATCCTGTTTCCCTTAATTCTTTGATTTAAAATTATTTATTATTTAATTTATGAATTTCACAGTTATAAAATACATGGGGTGTTACAGATTTTATAAAAGGAAATATTTCGAAAGTAAATAAAAGGGAAAAATGTTCTTAAAACGAATAGAGTTTTATAAAAAGGGAAATCATTTGTAAAGTGAAGAACTGTTACTAAAAGTAAATCTTTATAAATGAATAGTTTATTCGAATGAAACAAAGGAGCTAATCGATGTTAGTTTAATCGATTAGAGTTAAACAAAAGGAGCTAATCGACGTTAGTTTAATCGATTAGAGTTAAAGCAAAGGAGCTAACCGATGTTAGTTTAATTGATTAGAGTTAAAGCAAAGGAGCTAATCGTTGTTAGTTTAATCGATTAGAGTTAAAGCAAATGAGTTAATCGAATATAGTTACTCGAAGAAAGAAAAAGGAGTTATCGAATATAGTTTATTCGAAAGGAGTTAAGTGAAATGAGTAAATCAATAGCATTAGTCAAATAGAGTTAATCCAATAGTGTTAGTCCAATAGAGTTAACTAATAAGGGTTAATCGAATAGAGTTAAGGGAAAAAAGTCAATCGAATATAGCTATTCGAAGAGGGTTAAGTAAGAAAGTCTGTTAAAGAAATATAAAGTGAACTTTGCCTATTTCAAAGTTAGAAATGTTGTCCAGTTAAGGCCTGAGAGGTAGTTCTACCCCAACTTGATTGGCTTCGTTTTTAACTAAGGAATAGTTAAGGTTCGGTAGTAAACGAAATGGTTTGAGTTGGCATCGCGATGGTTTGTTTAAACATCTGTCTAAGTCCAATGAAGAAACTTTGGAAATGTTTTCCAAATAAGAAACAAGAAATGTTTTCTATTAAAGAAAACAAGAAATGGAAATGTTTTCCATTGTTAATAACATATATTTTCCAAATTTAGAAAATAAGAAATATTGAATATAGGATGACAGGAGATAAGTTAAATTAATAAAGAGATAAATGTTGAATGAGGTTTGATCGATATAAATTTCCATTTGGAAATGATATCGTTGTTTGCACACCTGTTTTTCTTCGATAGTTAAATCACAGACTACTGAAGTTTTGACCATTTTAACGTTGTTAATATGGAGAGACCGGTTGGATTATTATCCAAAGAACCACTTTGTATTGGAATAAGCGGTGTGAATCATATATGCCAAAGATAATTGAAGACGGTGTTATGCAAGGGCTATCCTGTTTACAGAATAGTGCCTTCGGTTCTTCCTGTTCCTGGGTGACTTGTATGGACGGATGTCTGACAGAGTATGTCCAGACGATCACATATATTGATTTCTCCAACTGTACCAAGAGTGGAAGCGGAGAAGGAAACTTCTTTTAGCTAACACATAATGTATGGTTGAGGAAGTCAATCGGTGATTTGATGGATTTGACGATGTGGCATTCAAAGTGAATCTGATGCGATGTTAAAGCGTAGCTTCTAGCCTCATCATCCGGTAAATGACAGAAATCGGGCACGCAGCATGGCTAAGTCGGTCGCACCGAAGTAGGGTGAATAATCACCTGATCTAGAGTTTCATTTACTTCTAAAAATCTATTGTTGATGATGTCCCATTCGGGAAACGGTTGCTGATCCCAACCGTTGGTGATATATATTCGATACGCTCAAGTGAAATGAGTGGTCGGTCATGTGTGGCCGGGTTGCAAGATGTTCTTGTTGAACCCAGTGTATTCCTCTCTAGAGGTACACGAGCGATAGGTGGTTCCATACCTTGTCATAGTTGGAAATCCATTACCCAATACGTGCTTGCAGTTTTTGATTGTATACTATATATGTAGAACGTGAGATGAAAGCGTTTCTGCTAGATAATTATATATATATTGTGGTTGATAGACATTATTATAATATCCAAAGGGTTTTTGATATAAAGTTATCTTGGATTCTCATAAGGGAAAACCCGTTCCGTTATGCGGCATGGTCTTATGAGATACCGTTTACTTGTTCGAACTGTTTTTAACTGTTTTACTCATACCAGTCCCATGACTGACCCGGAGTTTACTTTGTTGTTTTCCCTAAACTCTTGGGTGCCTAAATTTGTATGGGCAGTCAAGTAGTCGGGATTTTACAGATATAGTTGAAGAGCTGGAGCAGGAGGCTTCAGGATCATATAGCTATAGTTATTTCCACTGTGTTGTAAGTTCTGTACTTTGATAATGATGTATATGCAAGTATAGATGTATATTTCAAGTTATGTTATATATATTATATGTTATTCGTTCCGCTGTGAGGTTCGTGTTACTCTGATATTGTGTTCTTCTTCTTCTTCTATTCTAAGTTTCTATCTTATCTTTCCTCAACCTCTAATTTCTTTCACTAATTACTAGGATTTTTCGGTGTTTTGGTTATCGACATCGTGCTTATGTCGATAACCAAAGTCGCTCAAAATCCGGGTCGTTACATCCATGGTCTGTGGACGACGGGGAACAGTTCATATATGCAGTTATAAAATAAATAACTGTATAAGAAAATTGTAGTGAGGAGTTTTCACCTTTGTTTTCCACTCAGCCAGTTTTATTTCTGAATTTCTAAACAGTTTGGATGCCCAAAATTCCAATGCGACATTTTCTCGCTGTTCATAGTAAAAATCAAATTTTTAATCCGATGTTTATACATTAAAAATCATATTTTTATGCTGCTATTCCATATATAAAAGTCTAATTTTCATATCGCTATTTCGATTATAAGAATCATATTTTTATTTCGTTATCCTTATAATAAAAACCAAATTTTTATTTCAATGTTTATATCATAAAAATCATATTTTTAATACTGTACCAATATAAAAATCATATTTTTATTATATTTATAATCGAATTTTTTTATCGCTATGAAAAACATTATAAAAATCGAATTTTTATTGACTAAGATTCATATCCTTTTCTATATAAAAGTCATAGCTTTCCTAAAATAAAATCACTTCCTTTCTAACATAAAAATCATTTCTTGTCTTAAATTAAAGACCAAAGCTTTTCAACATAAAAATCAAACCTTTCTTTGTTAAAAAAATCAAATCTTTCTTTGTTAAAAAATCAAACCTTTCTTTCTTAAAAAATCAAACCTTTCTTTCTATATTGTCTACAACACGAAACCCATATTTTTAATTACCTAAATAAGTAAAAATAAAATTAAAAACTCAAATTTTATTAGGGTTTTAGCGAATGGGAAGACGTGGGGTCGGAGATGGACTGAGGGGAGACGGCGCAGGGCGTTGGCCGGCGGCGGGGCTCCTTCTGATTCCCGGCGGAAGCGGTCTTCGTGTCTGGGGGGCTAGGGTTGGCGGAAATCGAAGGGGAGAGGTGCGGAGGGACAGGGCATTGGTGGCGTCGGTTGGGGGGGTACGGCGACAGGCTCCGGCGAGTGGCGCGAAGAGGTGCTGTGAACGACCGGGGGAGGGGGGGTGCTCGTGCGATTTTTTTTATTTTAAACTGAATCGGGAAAGAGAAAGGGATGGGGGAGAGAGGGAGTTGACCAATTAATATAGCTATATATTTAATTAATTTAAATTCCCCAAAAAAGCAAAATTTTATTTTGAAATCCAAATCGAGCCCACCGACTGTCGTCCCTAGCTACTTGCTCCTATTCCAAACACAATAGGATATGTTTCATAACCCAATTCGGCTGTTACGATCAGTTTCCGCTACATTTAAAATATTTATCATTATATTTTAAATTCAAACACTCGTTTTAATTTACCATGGGCCCACACAGAGTCTAAAAATTCCAGAAAAATTATTTCTAGCTTCGTATTGACGATACGGTCCTAACAAAACTACTTTCGTCAAATTTGAAGACCGTTTGAAAAATGCCCATTTTCGGGTCAATCCAAATTGACAAAAAATGTTAAAACACGTTTTCCTTTTCCACGCTCGCATATTAATTCCAAAAATTATGAATTTTGGAACCTAGTAATAACTTGACATCCCATGTAACAACCCGGAAATTCTGAGCCAATTTAAAAAATTTAATTTTGGCGATTTATTGAAATTTGAATATTTAAAATCATTTAGTTTAAATAATAACGATGGAAAATTTATTTTCAAAAGTTAAAATGGATAATTTTATTTTAATTATGTAACGAGCCTGAAATGGCGCGACAGTTCGAAAATTCGATTTCGAATTTCAAATGAATATACAGGATTCAATATAAATCAGAATTGAACAAAACAAGAAATATTTGAATCTCTTGAACCAAATCTTTCTAACGGATGTAGGAAACTGAGATTTCACATTAGAAGTTGAAAGATTTGGCCAGTTTAAAATTCAGAAAAGTCGCTGTGGAATTTATATATATTTTAATATATAAAAAGGCCTTGAAAATAGCCATTTTGCAAATGCCCATCGTTTTCGATGAAACCACTTTTGTTGGATCCAGGAGGTCAAATTATTGATAGATTCCAAAGTTCATAATTTTTGGGATTAATATGTGAGCGTGGCATAAGAAAACGTGCTTGAATAGTTTCAGTCAATATCGATCGACCAGAAAATGACCATTTTTCAAACGGTCTCAGAATTTGACAAAATTAGTTTTGTTAGGACCGTATCGTCAATACGAAGTAAGAAATAATTTTTCTAGAATTTTTAGAGTTTGTATGTGGCCCCGGTAAATTGAAATGTATGTTTAAAATTGAATATATAGATTTATATTTTAATTCAAACGAAAACTGATCGAAATAGCCGAACTGGCTTATGATACATATCCCATTGTGTTCTGAATAGGGGTATTTGGCTAGGAGCGGCAGTCGTTGAGTTTGATTTGGCGATTGTATCGATAAACATGTACCTTTGTAAATAAAATAATATTAAAAATACTTATAAATAAGGTCAAACACTAGTTTTCCTCAACACAACGGTCAACCCTCTTCTTTGCGCCTCCAGCAAACCTAAATTGCGGGAAACATCCCGAATGGATCTTCCCAATTCTCTCAAACGAATCCAAATTAAAATACCGCTTCAAACGAAATTTGTTGAGAAATCTAAGGCTTTAATACAGTACGAAATTGATGAAGTTTGAAGTGGGATTTTAATTTGAATTCGTTTGAGAGAATAGGGTAGATCCATTCGGGATGTTTTCCGCCGTTTTGATTTGCTGGAGGCGCAAAGAAGAGGGTTGACCGTCATGTTGAGGAAAACTAGGGTTTGACCCTATTTATAAATATTTTTAATATTGTTTTATTTACACAGGCACATGTTTATCGATACGATCGCCAAATCAAACTTAACGACTGTTGCTCCTAGCCAAATACCCCCATTTCGAACATAATGGGATTTGTATCGTAAGCCAGTTCGGCTGTTTCGATCAGTTTTCATTTAAATTAAAATATAAATCTATATATTCAATTTTAAACGTACATTTCAATTTACCGGGGCCACATACGAAGTCTAAAAATTCTAGAAAAATTATTTCTAGCTTCGTACTGACGATACAGTCCTAACAAAACTAATTTCGTCAAATTCTGAGACCGTTTGAAAAATGGTCATTTTTTGGTCGATCGAAATTGACTAAAACTGTTCAAGCACGTTTTCTTATGCCACGCTCTCACACTAATACCAAAAATTATGAACTTTGGAATCTAGCAATAATTTGACATCCCGGATCCAACAAAAGTGGTTTCATCGAAAACGGTGGTCATTTGCAAAATGGCTATTTTCAAGGCCTTTATATATATTAAAATATATATAAATTCCACAACGACTTTTATGAATTTTAAACTGGACATATCTTTCAATTTCTAATGTGAAATCTCAGTTTCCTACATCCGTTAGAAAGATATGGTTCAACAGATTCAAATATTTCTTGTTTCGTTCAATTCTGATTCATATTGAATCTTGTATATTCATTTGAAATTCAAAATCGAATTTTCGAACTGCCGCGCCATTTCAGGCTCGTTATATAATTAAAATAAAATTTTTCGTTTTAACTTCATCGAAAATAAATTTTCTGTCGTTATTAGTTAAAATAAATCATTTTAAGTATTCAAATTTAAATTAAATCGCCAAAATAATAATTTTAAATTGGCTCAGAATTTCCGGGTTGTTACATCCCGGATCCAATAAAAGTGGTTTCGTCGAAAACGGAGGTCATCGCAAAATTTCCATTTTTAAGGGCTATATTTCTGTACCGACTATTCTGAAATTTCAACTGGGCATAACTTTTTACTCCCGCTATGAAATTTCAGTTTTTCAGATTCTTTGGAAAGATATTTTCAAATAGATTCTAATATTTTTGGTTTCACTAAAATCCGGTTTATTTTGAATCTTGTACATTCATTTCAAATTTGAAATCGAATTTTCAAACTACCGCGCCATTTCCAATTCCTTTTATAATTAAAATAAATATTTATATTCTAACTACGAATCAAATAAATATATATGTTCTAATTCTATTCAAAATAAATTTCTCGTCGTTCTTATTTAAAATGATTCATTTTAAATATTCAAAAATCATTAAAATTGCCAAAATAAAAATTTTAAATTGGTTCCGATTTTCCGGGTTATTATAATTGTGATCATTCTAACAAAGGTGACATGAAAATATACAGGGCATAGACATGTTTTGGCATAATAATAAGTTGGACATAAAAACAGATCTAGCATAATTATAAGCTGGACATAAAACATATCTAGCGCAATTAGGATGACATAGTAGCATGTTTAGATCTAAATATGGATTCAGAAGTCCAATTTATAACATATCTAAATTGACCACATTATGACAGGTGAAAGGTGATGTACATAAAGAATTAGATCTAACCAATGTTATAACTATCCAAATTAACATTAACCACAATATAGTTACAAATCAAGATCCACAAAGGCGACATAATTGAATAACTACAATTGAATTAGATATAGAGAAGTAGATCTATCATGAAATAGTATAAGATTTAACAATAGCATAGATTCATAGTTTACAAAATATCCAAATCACAGTCTTTCACAATTTATTTTTATTCATTTAAACCTAAAAGAAACCAACTCACAGTGTTTGGATTGTTAAGAAGATAGAAAAGAAGTTGGAGTTGAATCTATGCTTGAATCTCAGAATTTGATTTGTAGAAGATAAACAGAATTAGGTTTAGTCCATCTACTGACAGCATCTGGCCTCCATTGCATTTCAGGACAGAAAACAAGTGAAAACGGACCTTTGTTTATAGCTGCCAGCCTCCAAACTAACTATGCCATGTCATCTCTAGGGGTGTCGACACCACTGTGGGTGGCTCATTCCATGGGTCGATACCCTTTTGGGTGGTCAACCCCCTAGAGCGGGAAATTTACTGCCCATTCTGTTTTCACGCAATTTCGAATTTTGAACCCTTTTTTGGATAAGTTCCAACTCATATCTGACTCATATGTATATATATATAATTCTTCTATGCGTATACAAACTCAAAACCCTCGTAACTTGTTCATACGGTGTCTGTTTTATGCAAACTGCATGTCTATCTTGACCAGAATTTTGATACGGACGCAATGGTGCAGTATGTTTCCCTTAATTCTGAATATTAAATTAATTATTATTTAATTTATCCTATTTTAGTGTTAGTAAAAATTCGGGGTGTTACATTCTCCCCTACTTAAGGGATTTCATCCCCAAAATCTCCAAGTTAAGAAGAATGTATCCTACCATCCATTACCTATCTACTCATCCAACAATCACAGCAGCCATTGTCCTTAAGAACTTACAATGCTTATATGAACATATGCGAAAGTATGTGTATATTCCCTACCCTAGTGCGAAGATCAGGCGGTTTGCTAATTCAGTTGTCCTGCTTAATGCAATGTATGTTAGTGCCATGAATCCAACATGTATGCAATAAAATCCTACGATAACATGTAAGTTTTATATGAGTGCACGAACATCCATCCAAATGCAACATCCATATGATGATAAATCCAGTTTTATCCATAAAAAGAAAAAAAATGCATAAACATCCATATGCAATATGAAAGTGATTGAGCCGATCTATTACCTAATGTGTGTGTATATGCGTCCACAGGTAACCACTAGCAAGCACTTGCATCCATCAAACATAACATGTTTCAAACACATATTTACATCCATAGGATTCCTATCTACAGGTCCAAAAATACTATGGATAAGATATACTCAAATGATAGAAACAAGCATTGATAAAACTTTGAAAAAGGAGTTAAGAACATACCCTTGAAATGGAAAGGGTACGAAGCAGAATCCTGTCTTCAGTCTCCCAAGTCGCATCCTCGGGGTTATCTCCCCATTGAACCTTTAGCAACTTGATATCTTTATTGTGTAGCTTCTTAACTTCTGATCCAAGAATACAGGTAAGGACTCTCCTAACTGATTCCTCCGGTTCCACTTCAACCTCTTCCAACACACTTGGCTCGACAACTTCTGCAGTGTCATACAGGCACTTCCGCAGGTGAGAAACGTGGAAAACATCATGAACGCCAGACAGATTTTCTAGGAGCTTTACTCTATAGGTCATTTGGCCAATCCTCTCGGTTATGGGAAATGGTTCCACAAACCTAGGTGCCAACCTCCCTATCGATCCGAAGCGAACCACATTCCTCAAAGGTGATACTTTGATAAAAACTAAGTCTCCCACTTCAAATTCGATGTCAGTCCTTCTCTTCTATGTATAGAACTTTTGCCTATCTTGAGCTATCGTCATTTGCCGTCGAATAATGTCAATCTTTTCGGACATTTCTCTAACTATATCTAGTCCAAATAATAATCTTTCTGCAGATTCCCACCAATAATTTGGTGATCTACAGGGTCGTCCGTACAATGCTTCGAAGGGTGCTATGCCGATGCTAGACTGATAGCTGTTGTTATAGGCAAACTCCACTAAAGGAAGGTACCCTTCCCAAGTCCCTACGAAGTCTAGGATACATAGCCTCAAAAGATCTTCAAGAATCCCGTTCACCCTTTCCGTTTGTCCATCGGTCTGAGGATGATAAGTGGTGCTCAAACACAACAGTGTACCTAATGCTTCTTGCAAGCTCCTCCAAAATTCACTGGTAAAGATGGGCTCACGATCGCTTACGATGCTGGAAGGTACTCCATGAAGACGAACTGTCTCATGAACATAAATTGCTGCCAACAATGATGATGTCCTCTTACTCTTAACTCGAATAAAATGAGTGCTCTTAGTGAGTCTATCCACCACAACCGGGACGCTGGTGTTGCACTTCTTTGACCTTAGCAAACCATCTATGAAATCCATAGAGACGCTCTCCCATTTCCACCGAGGAACCTCCAAAGGATGAAGTAAACCACCGGGCTTCTTTTGCTCAGCTTCGTCTTGCTGGCAAACAAAACATTGAGAAAATAATTCAACAACATCTTTCTTCATCCCAGCCAAAAAGAAAACCCTCTTCATGTATCTATACATCTTATCACCGCCTGAATGAATGGCCATCTTAGGATGGTGGGCTTCTTCTAGGACTGCCTTTATCAAGCTTCTAGTTTGAGGAACACAAAGCCTTCCATCTCGTCGCAACCACCCCTTTTCGTATATAGCATATCCACTGAGGTGAATAGAAGTCTCCCCTATTCTGAGCTTTCCCACGATGTCTAAAATCTATGGGTCGCCTTGTTGCAAAGATCTTATCTGGTCCATAAGAGTTGGTCGTATCTCTATGGATGCAAACAAATCAGGCAAAATCTCGATGGAGGGTCTAAAATTAAAAGCGATATGAACTCCAAGTTCTTTATGTCCACAAACAGAGAACTCAGGGCCATTTTCTTCCTACTTAGTGCGTCTGCCACCACATTACCCTTACCAGGGGTATAAGCAATCTTGAAATCATAAGAAGCTAGAAACTCCATCCACTGTTGTTGCTGTAAATTGAGGTCTTTCTGCGAGAACATATACTAGAGAGATTTATGATCGGTGTATAACTCGAACTTCTCTCCAAGTAAATAATGACGTCACGTCTTTAACGCGAATACTAACGGCTTGCCCTAGATCATGGGTGAGGTTGTTCTTTTCATGAACTCTCAACTGTCTACCCCCATAACGTACTACTTTCCCTTCTTGCATTAGAACCGCACCAAGCCCTATACCACACGCATCAGTGTAAACGGTAAACACCTTACTCCCGTTAGGCAAGGTCAAGACAGGGGCTGTTGTCAGAGACCTCTTCAGTCGTTGGAAAGCAACATCACAGTCTATATCCCATGAGAATGCCAAGTTCCTCTTCGTCATCCTGGTGAGTGGGGCTGATATCTTTGCGAAGTCTTTAATGAACTTCATATAGTAACCTGCCAACCTAAGAAAGCTTCTCACCTCGGTTGCATTTTTAGGAATCTGCCAATCTTGCACCGCAACCACCTTGGCGGGATCTACAGCTACCCCTTCTTTGGAGACCACATGCCCTAAGAATCTCACCTCTTTTCTCCAAAAATGGCATTTGGAGAACTTCGCCTTAAGCTGATGGTCACAGAGAGTTTTCAAAACTTCTCTCAAATGTTGGGCATGCTTTTCTTTGGTTTTGGAAAAGATCAAAATATCATCAACAAAGACTACAACAAATTTATTTGGGAACTCCCGAAAAACCCTATTCATCATATCGACAAAATAGGCGGGTGCATACGTCAGCCCAAAAGGCATCACTAGCCATTCAAATAAATCATTCAGAGTTCTAAAAGCAGTCTTATCTATGTTGTCCTCATCCACCCTCAACCGAGAGAACCCCGTAGCCAAGTCTAACTGAGAAAATATCTAGGCACCAACAAGCTGATCAAATAAATCATCAATCCTCGGAAGTGGGTGCCTATTCTTCTTAGTGAGTTTATTCAGTTCTCTATAGTCAATACACAAATGAAGTGAACCAACCGCCTAGGTTGCGGATGCTACTGGAGCACCCTATTCAGATATGCTTCGTCTAATTAACCCTTTCTCAAGTAGCTCCCCTACTTTCTTACTCAGCTCCCTCCGTTCCCTCGGAGTCATGTGGCGCACTGGCTTTGCATTGTCCACCAAATATATACGAAAGTCGATCTTGCATCTCGGAAGTAAAACCCGAACCTCATCAAAAACATCGGAATAATCTCGTACTACTGGAACAAATTGAACAAATTGCAAGTCATCAATAGATGCGTCAAGAGACTCTAGGAAACTAAGCATAACCGAACCTTGTGGGTCACAATAAATCTCGAGGGTCCTCCCATGACAAGTTAGAAGCCTAATGACCCTCTTCTCACAATCCAGAATGACACCATATGTGGTAAGACAATCCATTCCTAGAATCAACCCGTAGCCCATAAACCTAAGCACATACGTGTCGCATTCAAACTCGACGCCTAACACATATATTTTCAAACCCCGACAAATCATAGATAAATGAGCCAAACCACCAATGGGGTTTGAAACAACTACGGGATCCACTACCATACTAGTAATTAAGTGCAGAGATTCAACTACAGAATTTGATATAAATGAATGTAAGACACCAAAATAAAAAAGTGTTTTAATAGGATGGTTTGAAAGAGAAATTAAACCTAACACAGAAATTTTTCTACCTCTATCAGGAGCAATGATCGCTAGAGCATGCACCTGCCCTCCAGAAGTTCTTGCCCTTTGACCTTGTCCATGTGGTCCCTGTTTCTTCGGGCACCCCCCAGCAAAGTGTCTGACTTCTCCATAATTAAAGCAAGTGTTCTTCCTTCTCTTACAGTCTTCGATCAAGTGACCTTTCTTCCCACAACTGTTATATTTTCTCTTATCCTTGCCTTTATCATTTTTCCCTCCTTTCTTATGTTGTTGTTGCTTTTGTTGTTGCCCTTCTTGGGCCACACCTTCCTATTTTGCGATGTCTCCTCAGCCTTTGTTTCCTTCTTTTCTCCCTTGTCTTCCTCATGCATTAGGGCTATATCAACAATCTTTTCAAAAGTGCCCCCCATTGGAATATGGGACATGGATAACCCATGTAGAGGTTCATTCATCCCTTTAGCAAACCACAAAGCCCTTTTGTGCGGCGTATACACCAACTCTAACCTGAACCTTGCTAGCTGGTTGAATTTGTTCACATATTCCTTCACCGCAAAGTTTCCTTTTTTGAGTGCTAAGAACCTCTCCATCTGCATGCTTCTCCCAGCTTGGGAGAGAAATTTCATTTCGAACCTCTATCTAAAATCTTACCAAGTTTCTACCGGACGTCCGACTTGGGTGACTTCCCACCAAAATGAGGCTTCGTCTTTTAGTAGCTAGGCTGCTAACTGAACCTTCCTTCTATCCTCCACTTCAAAGATTACGAACACGTCCTTGGTCTCCTTGAGTTAATTTCATGCTTCTATGAATGTCTCATTCCCATGGAATGGCTTCCCACCCATAGCACGGAAGTCTTTGTAGAACTTAGTAAAATTATCTGCTCTTGGAGGAGGAGGAGGAGGAGAAATGATTGGTGCAGCTGGGGGAAGAACATTTCCTTAGCCTTCGGCAGGCGCCGTGGCCTCCAAATACCTGCGGAACCATCTGGGTATCGTGACGCCCTCTGGGATATTAGCAATGTTTTGTTCCCCAGACATGCTGAAAAAGGAAAAGGAAGAGATTTAGACAAAGGACCGAAGGATATTACATATGGATTTTTGGGAATGTTCTTCAAAACAAACTTTTCTTTTTGAAAATGATTTCTTTTAAAACCTTTTTGAAACTAATTTTCGAAAACTTTATCCAATCTGGTAACCTTCAGCTCTGATAACAAGTGTGACACCCCACGTCCGTTAATGTCACTCACAAAGGGAATGCATTAATTTTCGTGAAGCGTTATAGGTAAATAGACACAGAATATTACAAGACAGATATATAAAATAACAACGGAATAAAAACTTTATTTATCATAAGATACCATGGTCCAAAAACATCAAATGTCTGAAACATAAAATCCCATTACAACATAAAAGTTATTATCTTGTACTTCAAAAATATCAGATTACATAAAAGAAGTAAGATTCCTAAGAACAAAGTGTAACCATAGCAACAAGGATAGGAGCTTGAGCCATACATATCAGCAGCTCCATCAAATAAGCAGAATCACATTCAAGCCTGAGTGTTTTCTACTTGAGAACCTAGGGGGGAAATGGAAGAAAGAAGGACAAACAAAAAGGGTCAGACATAAAGTCTGGCGAGTCTAGTGACTTTTAGCAAGTAAATAAATAAAAGTAGCATGACAGGCATATAAAGTGGATAAGAGAGATGATAAGGTAGACGGGATAAGGTGTATATGCTTCTAATGATTACTCTACACTATTACTAGTATAACTAGAATGAGATGATCCCTTCCACTATAAGGTGGTAGGCTTAAGGCATACATCCAAATGTACCCTAACCACTACCCTAATCGATCGGCTCCCTACTTCGTAGATACTCTATGTTTGCACCACAGTAGGATGTATCACGTCCTAAAATGGCAATCCCTCACTAATATGCACAACCCCATATCTATAGGTGTCATGGTCGTCTTATCCCCGTCTGCCTGGCTCATGCATGCACATGGCCCAGTCGGTTTGCTCCGCCCACACCGTTCTCCACGTTTGGATCTCTTACAATCAATTAGTAAGCGTGCCCCCTCTCCGCCTAGTACGGGGTACTTTATGTGATACATACTCCGGTTTATTGACTGAAATGAGTCCCATAGTGAAACGACCCAAACTTCCCCTTGAAGGAAAGCCCGGATTGAATTGAAAACATGACAAATCAGAACACAAAAAGAAGAACGTTTCATTGCTTATTACAACAATTTACATCAGAGTACAAGAATATACAGAGTACAAACAAATAATATACATTTGATAAATATTAGAGATTACCATACATTACATAGCAACGGAAAATAATACAAATACAGCTGAAAGAGATACACGGATACAGAGCTTTCCGAATATCATTCCAGCTGTAAACCAGGATCCTGTGAATATAAATATGCAAAACCAAAACTACTAGCTGCCTGTGTGGAAAATAGGGGCACCAAGAGTTTAGGTTAAAATAATAAACACCGAGTAAGTCAAGTGACTGGTGTAAGAACTAAAAAAGTTATTTAAAACTTTATTTTAAAGGAGAGTAATTCAAGGGAACACGCCGTATAACACGGAATGGGTTTCCTCCTAAGAATACTTGTGCATAGAATACACAACGCAATGCTTTTTGGAAAAATGAAGCTACTATAAGACCCAGGTCCCATCACACAATGCAACACAAGCCGGAGGATAGGGTTTTACCTTGTAATAGCCAAATAATGCTTGATACGTTTAAAACAAATCATTTGATACTATTATAAGTGTATAGTGTCAAAACAACTTCAAATTTAAATGTATCAATCCTAGACGGCATGGGTACCATCTGTCATGTCGCCAATACTAGGCTCTACAATCAAAACTGAAATGTCACGTATTGGAAATTGGATTTTCGTCATGAGTCAAGGCCAAGGGAAAGCTCCTTACCGGCTTCGAGACACTCTAGCAAATGCCTCAGGATTCCCCGCAGAGAACCCTTGGAATCGGCTAGGCCGGTCCTTCCTTACGTTTGAGGATTAGTTATTCCTGAACACATGTTTCCCGGTCCTATCGAACCTATACATCGGCTCCGAAGAGACCGATATATCCGAGGCGCCTTGCACTGCAACATCCACAAAGGTCTAATAATAAACAATGTCAGGGCTAGTAAAACGCTGACACCACCCATAACTAGAAAGAAACGTTGTGTTCTCCCAGCGGTCCTTATCCCATTTTTAACTCATACCGAGGTGTGAGGCTCGCGAATAAACGCAATACACAAAGCTACGCTGTATAAAGTCGTGCTTTGATCATCAACCACAGGACTATGCTTTTCAACAGAAGCCTTGATCACTGCATCTCAGCATGCCACATAGGCAATTCATGCCATGTGACTGATATTTATCGATATATAACCTTTGAGCTCGTACATCTCAAAGAAGGGCGTTAAGCAAGAGAAAAAATTCTCCTCCGCCAAACATATATATATTTAATAGAAATTAATCAACACAGAATAAAATCCAATGTCAGACACACAATCCATTTATAAGTCCGTTTTGGGTCTGAACGAAACCGAAGGCACCTTATTCCTCCCCCATATGTCCAATACATTGGAGAGGTCCTCGTTTATCCGTCGATCTCCAAGTACGTCTGGACGATCACCACTTATTACCTCGTCGTGGGTGTACAACCAAATCAAGACATCAGTAATCATCCAAACGATGTTAAGACCTCCGGTCTTTAACCACCATCTTCATCGTCGACTTATCGTCGAATCAGTTATTCAGAATCGATATAAACCCGGCCTTTTCGAATAACTCGCGTATATAATAAACAAGTGTTGTAAAAACACAACATACCCCTCATTCCAATTCTGAATATTCTTTTATTTAAATATTCCCATCACTGGGGATTTGTTCCCATTATTTTTATCAAAGATAAATTCTTTTAAATTTATTCTTTAATCTTCCTTTGGATATCGTTTCAAACCAAATTAAGGTTTTCCAAACTAGTCGGGATTAGCGAACCACACCGAAGTAATCATTTATTTTATTTCCCAATCCCAACCTATTCATCCCTTGGAGCAAACTCGTATTACCCCATCGCTAACACTGGTGTTATCGGTAAATTCAATTACTATTTCCCGTTTAAATCTAATTAAAGATTTAACTATCGCTAGGAGAAAAACTAGCGATACTCCATTCTCGGTCTTTTCCCAAATTTAATAATTTAAATTATCAATTCCCATTTCAATCTAATTAAAGATTCATTAAAACTCTACTTAGATTTAATCTTCCGAAAAGTCAATATTAACGATTATTTAACTTTGGAAAATCAAACATGTCACATCGACAATCTACACCGTACTATGGATTTCTACCGATATATAACCTCTGAGCTCGTACGTCTCAGAGAAGGGCGTTAAGCAAGAGAATAAATTCTCCGCTGCCAAACAGATATATATTAAGCAGTGATCAACCATACGGTTCGAAATACAACGATATACGTGTAATCCTGTCTTTTACTGGGTTAAAGTACTAATGTCATTTAAAACACAGTTCACGATAAACCCAAATCACATTCCATTAATTACGGAATCTTCACGAAAAAACAAATCAATATATAATCGATATCAATTTCCATATCCGACTAATAATATAAATGGAATAATGGCAAAGCCTTTTAAATTCCATATGTATTAATAGCCTTCCTCCACAGAAGTTCACTTCGATTATTATCAAATCGAATTCCATTCAATTCCAATTTAATATATTAAATTGGAAAACTTTACTTTGGAAAATTCCCATTAAATCTTAATAAAAGAATTATAAATTCCAAATCACTTTTCAATGTAAATAGGTTAAAGAACGAATGTCATTAAAAACACTGTTCAAGACAAACCCAATTCACATTTTATTTTTAATCGGGTTAAAGAACTAGTGTTATTTAAAACACTGTTCACTACAAACCCAAAAATCAATTATAATTCAATTCCAATTAAATATTAATTGATTGGTATACTTCATTAAATCTAAATTAAAAAGATTTAATCTTTTCTCAACTGGGTTTAAGAATAGTTTTAATGAAGACACCATTTACGACAAACCCAAATCCTATTTATATTAAATAGAAGACTCTGAATAGAAAATATATCGTCCTATATTCAATATCAAATTCTGAAACCAATAAATATCGCTTTGGAAATAATGATATAAATATATCTTCCAAATTTCCATAACAATATCCATATAATCCGAAATCCAACATCGAAATATTAAGATGATAATTTATATTCAAATCCATTCCAATTCATATATTGGAAATTCTGTTATTTTTAAAACCATTTCAAATCCAATTTATTTATTTTAAAAATATTGGATTTATAATTTCTAGTTCTTAACTAGTTCATTTGTTAAAAATATATTTTTATCCTTTCAAATATGGAATTTTTCATCCCAATTCTTTCCAAATCATTTATTATGATTTTACACAAATTATTGATATTTTAAATAATTTTATCAAGGCCCGTACAGTCGATTTCCATAAATGACCATCGAACAACATTTACAATGACCTTTTTAAAATTTGATTTGGACATAATTCCATATCCAAATGTTAGATTTCAAATCTCTCATATTCATTAGAAAGCTCTTTTCGATACGAAACCAACGGTTCCAGTTTTAGAAGAATCCGACGGTCGGATCTCCCGTAATGTCCGTTCGAAGTCAATGGTCCAAATTCGCGAACTGCCGCGGCGCGGCGCGTTCTATTCAGGCCATTATATATGTAATATATATATGTATGTATTATACATATTTCGTTGATTTCCTTTCAAAACGTATTCTATAAATCGTTTTAAATTTGTTTCCAAAATGATTTCAACTTCATATTCAATTTCTAATCAAAATTGAATATTCCATATCATCGATATATAAGTGATAATATTTTCAAAACATTAGATTTTGATATCATTTCCTTTTCGATATTCATTTTAATAATGAATAAAATCGATATAAATATCATTCACGTCAAAATGACATCGATTAAATCAACACGGCTTTGTATATTTAAATAATTCGTGTCCATTCCAAATCAGACATCAAAATCAGATTTTGATCTTTTACTGAATATTATTTAAAATATTCGTTATTTTAAAATATTTATTCTTTCTGAAATGGAACCAGACATAGTCAATTACTATATAATGTTATATGAATTTCATACAACACATGTTTACAACAACAATCAAATACAGTCAACCATCATCCAAAGTGCATTCTACACTGCATAAGCATTGAATGTAAATATTTAACGCTTATAACAGTCTGTCAATTAACCGATCGACATACAGCTAATTACTGGGACTGATGTATATCCAATTTCATCCCAATACCCATGAGGGGTTTTCAATCAACAAATAATGAATTTTTTTTGTGCAGTTGGGCAATGTGTAAAATTTATCGTCCTGATCAATATCAGTCAAATGTGTGTACATAAACAAATCGTCCGATTTATTAATAAATATTTATTTTATTTTATATACACGCTAAAAATTATATTTTTAACTATAAAATATCTATTTGCATTTCACATCACACAATCAACTTTCACAACGCAATCAAACAAACAAACAAGCCATCTATGGTTTGTGAATGGCGGGTGTCGGGTGCTGCTAAGCACCCTTTGCATCCTAGTATATATTTTAACTAGAAATAAAATTAGAAGTGATAAGTTCTCAACTTTGGGTTCCACTCTGCCAGTCTTTCTTTCTGGACGGTTCGGATTTGCCCAAAATTCCAATGCATCCTTTTCACAATGTTCATATATAAAAAGATCATATTTTTATCGCTTCATTCCAATAAATAAAAATCATATTTTTATTTCTACTTCACATATTTTTACAATGCTTCTTTCTAGATAAAAATTATGTTTTAATATTTCTACTTCCTATATAAAGATCGAATTTTTATTTCGCTACTACATAGATAAAATCAAATCTTTCTATCGTCAATGAATATATAAAAATCACATTTTTACATTGCCATTCAAACGATAAAAATCATATTGTTACTTTGGTACATATATGATAGAAAACACGTTTTTATATCATCACTTCATATATAAAAATCGTGGTTTATCCTATCGCTACATATAAAGATCAAATTTTTACTATCTATATAATATAAAAATAATATTTTTAATATCTCTATAATATAAAAATCATATTTTTATTATCTCTATAATATAAGTATCATATTTTTATCTTACAACTTAAACGATAAAAATCATAACTTTATGTATTTAAAAATCTTGCCTTTTCATATTAAAAATCTAGTCTTTACCTTCCTAATACACATATAAAAAATCAAATTTTGTATGATAAAAATCGCTACTTTGATATGTTAAAAATCGAACCTTTTATATGATAAAAATCGAATCTTTCTTCAAATTAACACAAAAAAACCCTACTTTTACTTCTAACAACTAATTACCTTAATCAAACAAGAACAAAAATAAATAAAACCAAAAATTAAAACTTACATTTGTTGTTTTGGTCGAAGGGGGACCCACGGGGCCGGAGATGGGGTCTGTAGTGGTGGCACCGGGCTGAGAGGGTGGCGGTTGTTCGGAGACGGTGGCAGGTGCGGCGGTGGGGCGTTTGGGGTTAACAGTGGGCTTCAGGTGGTGGGGATCGGGTTTTGGGGCTTGCGCATCAGAGGAGGAAGGAGGGAGGAGAAGTGCGCATCAGAGGAGGAAGGAGGGAGGAGAAGAGATGTGCGAGGAGGAGGCTACGGTGGTGGGCAGCGCCACCTGAGGGGGGCGCGATGGGGTGGTAGCGGTGGTTCCCCCCGTCACTCCTTCCTTCTTCCTTTTTTATTTTCTTAGTTCTATCGGGTTTAAATACGAAGCGAGGGTATGCGAGAGAATGTAAGGATTGACCAAGGAATTTATATAATTATATAATTATTTTATTTTCCCCAAAAAGTACGTTTTCAATTCGAACTCCAAACGAGACCCATCGCCTATTGTACCTAGCTAATTACCCCCATTCCGAACACAATGGGATATGTATCGTAAGCCAGTTCGGCAGTTTCGATCGGTTTCCATCAACAATATATTGAATTTGAACGCACATTTCCATTTACCAGGGCCACATACGAACTCTAAAAATTTCCAAAAAAAATATTTTATTGCTTCGTATTGACGATACGGTTCTAAAAAAACTAGTTTCGTCAAATTTGGAGGCCATTTGAAAAATGGCCATTTTCCAGTCGATTAAATTTGACTGAAACTTACAAAACACGTTTTCTTTTGCCACGCTCACATATTGATTCAGAAAATTTTGAATTTTGGAATCTAGCAATAACTTGACATCTCGGATCCAATAAAAGTGGTTCCGTCAAAAACAGAGGTCGTTTGCAAAATTTCCATTTTTAAGGGCTATATTTTCCATAGCGACTATTCTGAATTTTCAACTGGGCATAAGTTTTTATTCCCGCTATGAAATTTCAATTTTTTGGATTCGTTGGAAACATATTTTCAAATAGATTCTAACGCTTATCCGGTTTATTTTGAATCTTGTACATTCATTTGAAATTTGAAATCGAAATTTCAGACTACCGCGCCATTTTCAATTTCTTTGTTAATTAAAAATAAATATTTATATTCTAACGTCGATTCAAATAAATATATACATTCTAATTCTATTCAAAATAAATTTCTCTTCATTATTCTTTAAAATAATTCATTTTAAATATTCAAAATTCATTAAAATTACCAAAATATTTTTTTTCAATTTGTTCGGATTTCCGGGTTGTTACAATCTCCTCCACGTAAAATCTTTTCGCCCCCGAAAAGAAACAGAGCTGAAAGTTGTTTTACAAACCAACTCAACTTTCATTATTTTCATTATGGCCTAAGTTCTTCAACTTTTCAGTTTCTAAGAATTTTCGAATTTTTCAAAAATTTGGCTAACACCCTAAATTTTCGAAAAATTTCGCCATAACTTCCCCTGTACGGGAGCATTGGGAAAATACCGAAATCACCATACAAGCCTCAACAATCCAAAAAGAAAAAGAAACAGCCAATCGGCTCATAAAATCATCAAAAACCCCAAGAAATACAATAAACATGTACCTATTTGCCGGGCATACAATTTTATTCCTCTTCTCTAGCCTCCTTGCAATGACCTGTTCAATGTATATATATGTGCATGCATGCAATTGCAAATAATTTTCAATACAGTTCAATATTTTGGTTCAATTTGGCCCAAATTTACCTTTCTTTCATATGTTGATTTAAATAAATAATCACACAACACAACTATCAATCAATTAGTCAATTAACATTTCAAATTCGTAATCTTGATACATATACAGAAAATCAAGTTTTTGATGCCAATTCACAACAAGAAACCCTATCTGGTTTTTGTTCTCACACCAGTCAATTAGAAATATACAGAAATCCCACTTTCGAAACACGAACATAAATATTGGTGATGGAGCTCCATCATCAAAATCATCTCCAAGTGACTAGAGTGTGATTCTATATCTATCCAGTATATTAAAACTTCGAATATACGTTTGCAAGGCGTATACGCAAAATCTTTATATACTGGATTGTCCAAATTCAATACAAATAAATATTCAAATACGTTGAATAAGGTTTAAATTTTCAAAACAAACTTTGTTTTCATTTTAAAAATATACTCTTCACACTCATTCTAGGATACTATTGACCCCATCTCTAACGAGTCATTCTTATTGGATATCGCTTATCCAATCTCTAATGAATTCTTTCGTATGGTTCTAATATGTCTTGTTCTCGAGCTCGGTAAACCAAAGCTCTGATACCAAATAAAACGACTTGAACTTCCCTGTGAAAGAAAGCCCGGATTGAATTGAGAACATGACAAATCAGAATACAAACAGAAGAACATTTCATTGCTTATTGCAAAAATTTACATCAGAGTACAAGAATATACAAAGTACAAACAAATAATATACGTTTGATAAATATCAGAGATTACCATACATTACATAGCAGCGGAAAATAATACAAACACAACTAAAAGAGATACACGGATACAGAGCTTTTTGAATATCATTCCAGCTGTAAACTAGGATCCTGTGAATATAAATTAGCAAAACCGAAACTACTAGCTGCCCAGGTGGAAAATAGGGCACCCAGAGTTTAGGTTAAGGCAATAAACTCCAGGTCATTCATGTCACTGGTGTGAGAACTAAAATAGTTATTTAAAACTTTATTTTAAAGGAGAGTAATTCAAGGGACCACGCTGTATAACACGGAATGGGTTTCCTCCTAAGAATACTTGTGCATAGAATAAACAACACAATGATTTTTTGAAAAATGAAGCTATTATAAGACCCAGGTCCCATCACATAATGCAATTCGGAGGATTGGGTTTTACCTTGTATTAGCCAAATAATGCTTGATACGTTTAAAACAAATCATTTGATACTGTTATAAGTGTATAGTTTCAAAACAACTTCAAATATAAATGTATCAATCCTAGGCGGCATGGTAACTATCTATCATGTCGCCAATACTAGGCTCTATAATCAAAACCAAAATGTCACGTGTTGTGTAGTGACCCGAAATTCCGGTCCAATTTTGAGCTGACCAAATAACGCAAGTCCAACTCAATTTGCACTGAAATCCAGAAAACTATTAGAAAGAATATAGAGGGTAAGGAAAGATAAGATAGAAAATTAGAATAGAAGAGGAAGAAGATACATCATCGGAGTAACACGAATCTCACAGCGGAACGAACAACATATAATAGATAACATATCCTTAAAATATACATCTGTACTTGAATATACATCATTATTAAAGTACATCACTTACAACACAGCGGAAATAACTATAGCTATATAATCCTGAAGCCTCCTGCTCCAAGCTCTTCCAGTATATCTGTAAATTCCTGACTACTTGAATGCCCGTAAAAAATTGGGCACCTAAGAGTTTAGGGAAAACAAAACAATACAAACTTTGGGTCATTCATGGGACTGGTATGAGTAAAACAGTTTAAAACAGTTTGAACAAGTAAACAATATCTCATAAGACCACACCGTATAACGGAACGGGTTTTTCCTTTAGGAGAATCCAAAATATCTTTATTTCAAAAACCTTTTGATATTATAATAATGTCTACCAACCACAATATAATAATCATCTACCAGAAACGATTCAATCTCCCATTCTACATATATAGTATACAATCAAAACCGCAAGCACATATTGGGTAATAGATTTCCAACTATGACAAGGTATGGAACCACCTTTCGCTAGTGCACCTCTAGAGAGGAATACACTGGGTTCAACAAGAACATCTTGCAACCCAGCCACACATGACCAACCACTCATTTCGCTTGAGTGTATCGAATGTATATCACCAACGGTTAGGATCAGCAACCGTTTCCCGAATGGGATAGAATCAACAATAGATTTTTAGAATTAAATGAAACTCTAGATTAGGTGGTTATACACCCTAATAGGTGTGACCTACGAAGCCATGCTGCCTGCCCAAATTTCGTCATTTACCGGATGTGAGGCTAGAAGCTACGCTTATCTTTTACATGTCACATCTTCATTCACTTAGAATGTCACATCGTCATATCCGCCAAATCACAAATTGATTTATCCAAAAATAACATGGGTATACAGCCAAGAGAAATGAATTCCTCCGCCACCAAACGTGAATAAGTTTGAAGAGATCAACTTACGCAATCTATCAGATATACTCTGTCAGACCTTCGTCCATACAAGTTGTCCTGGGACTGGACGAACCCAAGGCACTATTCAGTACATCCATTTTAGGCAATTTTTATCTACGATTTATACAATATCCCTTGCACTTTACTCCATCTTCAATTTTCTATGGCATATATGATTCGCAATGCTTATGCCAATACAGAGTGGTTCTTTGGATAATAATCCAACCGGTCTCTCCATATTAACAACGTTATAATGGTTAATACTTCGATAGTTGGTGAGTTAACTATCAAAGAAAAATAGGTGTGCAAACAACAATATTATTTCCAAATGGAAATTTTATCAATCAATCATCATTTAACGTTTATCTCTTTAGATCATTAATTTACTTATCTCCTGTTTCCATATATTCTAAATTCTTATTTTCTATTATCAGAAAAATTTCTGATTTCTTATTTGGAAAACATTTCCAAACCTCCTTTACAGCCAAACCTTACCATTCCTTGGTTAAGAAGGAAGTCAATCAAGTTTGGGTATAATCACCTTTCAGACCATAACTGAACAACGTTTTAACTTCAAAATGGTCAAAGTTTATCTTTTAATCTTTAACAAACTTCCTTACGTAACTTTTGTTTGAATAAATCTCTATTCGATAACTCCTCCTTTCGAATAACTATATTTGAAAATCTCTCTTTCGAATAACAAGATTCAAAAACCTTTCTTTGAATAAACTATATTCGATTACTCTATTTATTTAACTCTAATCGATTAACTCTTTTTACTTAACTCCTTTCGAATAAGCTATATTCGATAACTCCTTTAATTCTATTCGAATAAACTATATTCGATTAACTCATTTAATTCTATTCGAATAAACTATATTCGATTAACTCATTTAATATAACTAGATTCAATAACTCCTTTCGATTAAACTATAATCAATAATTCCTTTCGATTCTGTTTGGGTTAACTTGGTTTGATTAACTCTAACTCGATTTAACTCTAATCGATTAACTCTAATTGATTAACTCTGGCTGGTTAACTCTAACTGATCAACCCTAATTGGTCAACTCCAATTGATTAACTCTAACTGGTTAACTCTAATTGGTTAACCTTGTCTGGTTAACTCTTCTAACTCATTTTGATTAACACATTTTGGTTAACTCTATTCGAATAACTAATATTCGATTAACTTCTTTAAATAACCAATATTCGATTAACTCCTTTGAATTAATTATATTCAATTAACTCTCTTCTTTGAATAAATTTTGATTTGGATTTTTTTATGTAATTTTTGGATTTTCTGAATATAAAAGATCTTTATAAGGTTTGAATATAAAAATTTTCACTTTGAATAAGTGTTTTGTTTATTTATATGATTTTGTATAAGAAACTTATTTTAAGAATTTTATTTAATTTATAAGATTTCATGTTTAAGTAATGATATTTTTGTTTTTGATAATATTATATGAATTTGGTAAAGGGTAAGTTATTTTTAAGATTTTTACAAGAATGATTTTTATTTTTGAATATCAATAGGTAAAATAATTTATAATGATGTTTATAAAACTTTATAAGGATTTTTTATTTAAACCATTTCAGTATAAATTTTTGGTAAGTCATATACGAGTATATATTTGATAAATAATATTGATAAACATATTTTTTATTAGTAAGTGAAAATATTATGTAGTTTGTAAATATATTTATTTCCATAAAGATTTGTTGAGTAAAAAAAAACTCTGATTTTTTTTATAAGTTATGTAAATAAGTATTTTGTTAAAATCTTAAGTAAAATTTTGGTTACACTTGTAAGCATTTTAAATCTACTACATTTATATATGTTACCAAATTTAGTTTTTTTTTAATAAACAAATAATAAATATTTGTCACCATGCATGTTATTAAAATTTGTGGAGGTGACAAGTGTTCATAGAGGTGGAATAATGCATGAGTATTAGTTGCATAAAGAAGCCATGTGTCCCTTAATTGAATAAATTAAAATATTTTTACAATCCTATAAAACACATTTTTTTCCATCTCTGGTCAAATCTTCAGATGAAAACCACGACCTCCTTCTTCCTCTGTTTTCACATTTCCACCTTACAGTAAAAAAAGCACTTCCCACTTCATTCAAAAATTCCTATCTCACAATCTATTCGCTTCTAGCCAAGCGATTCACATGAAAGTTGTTCCTTTTGTCGTTCCTGATTTTTAGAAACTGACGGATCCTATTTTCATCAGAGATCGAAGGAGGAATTTCAATTTTTCAGCAATGTGAAAATTTGAGAAGGAAAACTTCTAAAAATATTTTCCCCCAATCCTCTTCGAATTAATCAAAGCCGTCAGCGTCGTTGCGATCAGCGAGTGGTGTAGTATTTTTGGTATAAGTTTGAGACGATTTGGTGACGATGATTTTGGAAGTTGAAAATTAGGGTTGGAGATTGTCGGAGATTGATGTGATGATAGGAGGAATGGAGTGTGGAGTTGGGATGAGATTGGAGAGAGCTTTCGTGTGGTGTAATTTGGTAAAGATCGATGGATTTATGGAGCGTGCGACATATAGGGGCGACAGGATTTTTGACATAGCAAGTCAAGGGTTCAGGCATCGGTCTTCGAACGAAGGCGTTGGGCTGGTTGCGAGTGATGCAGCGGAATAAGGAGGTGAAGTCGAGTGGAAGGATGGTTTCGGATTCAAGAATGGTGGAGGTTTTGATTGTGCACCGTGCACGAGGGGAGCACGTTTGGCTACAGGAAGTTTCGGAGAAGAGAAGGCGGTAGGAGGAGAAGAAGAAGGAGAAGGGAGGACAGGCTTGGATGTTGTTGGGCTTGGGCCTCTTTATTTTGGGTATAATTTCCTTTTATTTCAAGATTAAATAGTTTAAACTTTGTAACCTCATATCATACTCAATTTAACTCGGATTTACGCACGGCTTCATTAGAACCGTATTAGAATATAAAATCTATTTATATATATATATATATATATATATGTTTGGTCTCTGATTAAGTATAAATTATGGAAAAATAAAATGAAACGTCCATATATATATATATATATATATAACAGTATACAACAAACAATATCATTAACCCAATTTCAATATATAATAATTGGGAGATAAATCTCTAGCTGCTACTGGAAGTGAAATGAGAATAGTACGAGTAGCAGTGACGGTATTCGTTGATCTGTTCGCTCTGGTAATGAAGATTTTGAAGCTCGACTGGTGAGAACTTCTAATTTAAATTACTTATTGGAATTAGTTAATTATAATTAGCTGAGATAATTATAATTTGTTGATGATGATTGTGTGATGGATGTTATTATGTGAATGGATGTGCATGTAGTTAGATAACACACCGAACACTGGAAGCGTTATCGACAGTAACGCTTGTGCACAACTGAATTGTTTGTTGTTGATGATAACGATAATACATTATCATCTGATGTATATGGTTGATTTATTCTGTTTGTATGATGCACACACAATACCATGGTTATGGGATTATACACGTGATCAATTTTATTCCCCTTCCATATAAATAGAGTTTGATTTTTTCTAATATTAAATATTATCATGTTCAGTTTATTTCAAATAAGATTTTCAAATTTTGAATATGGTTTTATATGTTATGAAACATAATATGATAATATATAGACACCAGAACGTTCTAGGATGACAGAGAGGATGGTGTCTAGGCTTAGGTTTGGAAAAGTCAGTTTCCTGCTCTCCCTGGCTATCCCTAACTTGTCCGACAATAGGATGGTAAATTCGAAAATCGAATTTGAAATATAATTTGAAACTTTTTTCCAATTGATTTAGAAATATAAATTAGACTGAAAAGGACGTGGAAATTTATAATCATTATATGGTTGAATAGAACGCACTATGATGCGACAATTCTTAAATATCGATTTCAAACTATGAATGGCTATGACTTGATTATTTTGTTTTAACTTAACTTGAAATAAGGCGCATTGGATTTCAAATAATAATAGTATTTGAATAGAAAGAACTAATTTCGATTTTTGACATATGAATTCCGAGTTATATTCAAAACAAATTTGAAATACGTGCAGTTGCCAATCATAATGGAAATCGAATAAAACAAGGTTATTAAGTTGGAGAAAATTTATGATAACTCCTAAAATGGTGATTAGAATTGGAATACTTGCACTTCGAGTAATTTTAAATCTATTTGATTTAAATGGCTATTTTAAATAGCAGTACTTTGGTAACATTTCCAAATGTTATTATTGGTTTGGAATTTAAAGCAGGAACTATTATTTGACTAAAAGAAAGATTTATGAAATAGCTTCGAAGATTATTAAAGCATCGGGAATACTTATATGAGATTGAAATGGGTTTTCCATTTTTTTTTTAAATCTGGATATGGTTGGCGATAAATCTTCGGATGTTTGATATTAATTCGGTAGATGAAAACTCTTATTATCTGAGGAATTTAATAGGTAATTCACCGTTATTCCACTTATAATATGAATTGGATACGGAGATTTATATTGAAGATATGTTGATGTTATTTCTATCCAGATCAAATATCAAAGAGTTGAATAAATCTTTTAATTAAGATATGGGTTTCTCCACCTGATTGAAATAAGTTAGATAGAAATAATCTTCGATATTCGATATAAAAATTTCATGGGGTAAATAAATAATATCTGGGGAATTTGGAAGATATTATTATATCGCTATTCCACCTATTGTATTCGTTGATTTTGAGAATTTATACTGAATATAAGTGGATAAAAATTTCTGTGTAATTTACGATTCAATATCGATTGATTGGGTTTTGTCGTAAATCGTATCTTCAGTAATATCATTCTTGAAACCCGATGAGATTGAATGGTGGAAATTCATATCGTGATTAAGGATTTAATCAAATATTTGATTCAAGGGAATTAAAGGTAAGAAACTAAAGCAAAGGGATAATCTTTGATTTCAAAGAAGAGATAAGATGATAACGAGATGCATGAAATTTATAGTAATTCAAATCTTGAGTCGTAAATGAATTGGTAAATATTTGGAAGGGGATTTGAATTGGAAAGCCTGTGTAAACCATAGCTACTGTTTTAAAGTACGCTTGTTACATGGAAAGACCGGGATCGAATATATGTTCGAAAACCATTCCAAGTAATAATACGACGTTATGAAGTAATTCCAGACTCGGTGAACGACGAATGAAGACAGGGAATATTTGAATTTGTTTAGATTGATTGTTGATTGATGTCTCGGTTAGGTAGGCCACCGATACGAGTATGAGTTACATGAGACCTGAACATATTTAAGTATTTTCGGGTTGTTGTTCCGTTCAGACCCAGAACGAATTCGTATGGATGGTGTGTCTGACGTTAAAATTGACCGCATAGCACTGATTTCCGTTATTGTATATCGGACTTGTGGCAATATATTATCCTCATCTCTAAGTCATATGAACTTGGAGGGTATGCATTGATTGTAATCAGTTATTTGTCATGAATTGTCAATGTGGCATACCCGAGTTATGAAACGAGCTAATGCTGATCAAAGAATGGCTTATCGAAGCATCGCTTTGTGTATGACGTGAGATCAATAAACCTCACACCCCGAATTGATGAGGAACTAGCGGTTAGGTTTTATACTTATATATGAATTGATGATGAAGCTGTGCAGCAGTGGGAAACCACTTATGATGAGACGACCCCAAGGTAAGATCAAACTCTTTAAAATTCATGACGACCGCGATGGTAGGAAACCGATAACGAGAAAAAGAAACCGGTACTCCACAAACCCATCTGAGATCAATGGAACCCCCAACTGGATTCTGGACAGTCATTTGTTCCTTGAGCTTCTTCAAATTCAAATTCAACTTCTTAGTTGCATTGTTCACAACAAAGCTTCGCGACGCGCCGGTGTCAAACAGTACTTTAACTGGAATATCTTTGACAGTAAGTGTGCCTTCTAGTACATCTGGCCTTTCCTGAGTAGCTGAGCGTGCTGAAGTTTCTGCTGCTTCATTCACTTGTACCATCCCAGGCTTCTTTAAGAGCCAACAATCCTTTGCAAGATGTCCAATCTGATGGCATTTACTACAACCCCTTTTCTCTTGAAAATTCTCCTTGGATTTAGATCCACTCTTTATTTGTTTCTTGAGAGATCGGCAACTTATTGAGAGATGTCCTTGCCTATTGCAGTTAGAGCATATAGTTGTCGCTGCTGGCCCCTTCTCAGATTCAGCCCTTTTTCTCTTGGCACTGAGCTTCTTACTGACCTCAGACATTGTACTGGCCTCAGGACGATCAGTTTCAGACTCATTTTTATTGCTAGAGCGGACTTCCTCTTCGTCGGGCAACATGCCTTTCTTATGGAGATCTTCATACTGATAAGCCATATAAATCATTTCTGAGAAAGGAAGCTTCACATTCCTCATTACACTATTTTGATATTTTCTTTGCAGGCCATGAATAAATCTCAGATTCTTCCTCTTTGGATCTTGAATCAGATGAGGAGCAAAGTGAGAAAGTTCATTGAATTTCTTATGATATTCTGGGATGGCCATATCACCTTGTATCAAATAAGAAAATTCATCACATAATCGCTCGGTTGCTTCGGGAGGAGTAAATCTTTCTAAGAAAATCACTTTGAATTTGTCCCAGGTGATATCACCTTCTAGATTATCTTTAATAACTGAATCCCACCAAAACAAAGCTTCTTCTTTGAGTGCCCAAGACGCCAGTAATCTTTTGTGATCGTCTCTCAGCTTTAAACCCTCAAAGATTTTCTCTGTAGAACGAATCCAAGCTTGTGTTTCCATAATGGACTCTTTGCCTAAGAATGGCGATCCACCCAGATTTCGAAATCTCTTGAATAGAACTTCTATATCGGATTCTGGCTGCTGGAGCACAACTGGCTCATTAGCTGGTCGAGCAATACGATTATTTCTTCTGTTCCTGTCACTCATTTTCTAATGCGTCTTCAATTAGCATACAAAGTGTCAGGTCAACAGAAAAGATATTTCAAAATATAGAGACAAATACTTCAATGTAAATGTGTCTACAGGGGTGTATTTCATTCTGCTTTACTTATACTAGGATATTACTGATCCTATCCGTATAGAGTTACCCGTCCTAGAACACTACTGGTTCTATTTCTGACGAGTTCGTTCAGATGATATATTCCAGAACTAAGCTTAACCAAAGCTCTGATACCAAATGAGACGACCCCAAACCCCGTACTGACGGCGGCAAGGGTAATCCTTGGAATATAACACATAAACAGATAATTGCAGAACAGAAATAAATAAATACACCAGATAATGAACAATAGAATATACTGGATAAACATAATCATCAGAGTTAAATAGTATATAGGATCATACTTAGTACAAATACAGTTCAGCTATACATATATGTCAACAACGGAAAACAAACATAATGTACAACAGGAGCTGAACAACATAAAAAGAGATAAATAATAGAATCCATCTTCAGCTCCAGCTATCCAGAAAGAGCCAGCTAAACCTGAATACAAGGCTGCCCGTGTAGAAAAAGGGGCACCCGAGTTTGAAAGTGAAACAAACTATGAGTCAATCATGGGACTGGTATAAGAAATCTACTCCACACATTTATAATATGGCTAATCACAGGACCACACCACTTTCGTGGAACGGGTTTACTCCATTGGATTGTTTAATAACCCGAAAATCCGAGCCAATTTAAAAAATTTATTTTGGCAATTTTAGCGAATTTTGATTACTTAAAATGAATTATTTTAAATAATAACGATGAGAAATTTATTTTGAATAGAATTCGAACATATATATTATATAGATCGTCGTTAGAATATAAATAATTATTTATAATTATAAAAGGAATTGAAAATGGCGCGGTAGTTCGATAATTCGATTTCAACTATTCAAATGAATGTACCGGGTGCAAAATAAAACAGATTTTAGTGAAACCAAAAATATTTGAATCTAATAGAGAATATCTTTCCAACGAATCCGAAAAATTGAAATTTCATAGCGGGAATCAAAAGTTATGTCCAAGTGAATTTTCAGAATAGTCGCTATGGAATTCTGGCTCTTAAAAATGGAAATTTTGCAAACGACCTCGGATTTCGAAAACCACTTTTGTTGGATCCGTGATGTCAAGTTATTGCTTGATTCCAATTTTCGTAATTTTTCAAATCAATATGTGAGCGTGGAAAAGGAAAACGCGTTTGACCAATTTCAGTTGATTTTAATCGACTGGAAAATGGCCATTTTTCAAACGGTCTCAGAATTCGACGAAATTGGTTTCGTTAGGACCGTATTATCAATACGAAGCTTGAAAATATTTTTCTGGAATTTTTTGAGTTAGTATGTGGCCTCGGTAAGTTGAAATGTGTGTTTAATTTGAATATATAAAGATTTATATTTTAAATCCAACAGAAACTGATCGAAATGATCGAATCAGCTTACAATACATATCCCATTGTGTTCGGAATGGGGGTAATTAGCTATGGGCGACAGTTGTTGGATCTTGTTTGGTGTTCGGATTTAAAAAATCAATTTTCTGAAATTTAATAATAAATAGAATATAAAAATTTCCTTATACCCCCCTTTTTCTCTCGTGTACTTCAGATAAAAAAAAAGAACCCTAACTACCGCCGCCTTCCTCGATATCGCCCTCCCCCTCTTGGCGCCGCCGCGCCTCAGCGCCGGCTGGCCCTCCGACCTCAGCCCCCCCCTCTTCCCTCTCCTCCCGTTCCTCCTTTCCCCCTCTCCTTATCCGACCACTCGAAGCCCCAAATCGACGAAGGGCACCATTGTGGGACCCCCTGGCATCACGTTCGCCTGTTGCACCCCCCTGTCGCCATCCCCAGCACAACGCCACCGCCCCATTGCTCCCCTCCAGCCAAAGCCAACAGTGAAACCCCTTTCCTCCTTAAAAGCAATGTAAGCTTCTTTAATGTATTTACTTTATTTTAATTAATGTAGATAGCTTTTTTTAAATAAAAAAAATCTTTTTTTTATACAAGATTTGTAACAACGAAAAGAAGAGATTTTTAACTATAAAAGCTTTAATTTTTATAAACAAAAAACTATGATTTTTGTTTATATAAAATACGGTTTTTATTTTAAACAAAGATAAGATTTTTATAGAAGAGAAAAATAGAATTTTATAGATAAGGAGGTTGGATTTTTATAAATAAAAATGTAGGTTTTATGGAAGAAAGAATAGAGTTTTATAGCAGAAGAATATGGTTTTTATGTATGTAAAGATTCGATTTTTACATACGTATTAGCGAGATAAAATTAGATTTTTGTTGTCATGAAAGCGAGAGAAAGATTATATTTTTATGAAGTAAAAATATATTTTTATGCAGTAAAGTTTATATTTTTAACAATGAAAAGGCGAGATCTTTGTCATAAAAATATATTTTTATGTAGTAAACTTTATATTTTTAACAATGAAAAGGCGAGATCTTTGAAAATATAAAGGCGAGATCTTTGAAAATGTAAAGGCGAGATCTTTGAAAATATAAAGAAGCGATGTTTAAAAATATAAAGAAGTGATTTTATATGTATAACAACGAAATAAAAATGTAATGTTTATATGATGGAGAATATAAAAATTCGATTTTTATATTTGTAGCGATATAAAAATGTGATTTTTTTATACATGTAGAGGATACGGGCGACGATGGTGACAAAAGGCGAGCACGGCGAAGAGTTTCTGCATATGAAGAGTCGTAGCGTTTGGATTAGCTAGTCGGTGAAAACTTCACACTTTTAAATTTATTACTAGTTAAAATATATACTAGGATGCAGACGGTGTTTAGTAGCACTCGACATCCGTCGTCCACAGACCATAGACGGCTTGTATGCTTGTTTGTTTGATTTTGATGTGTAGTTGATTGTGTGATGTGAAATGAAATAAAATATTTATATAGTTAAAAATATTTTATAGTTTAAAATAGAATTTTTAACGTGTATATGAATGGAAATAAAAATAAACAAATCGGACGATTTGTTTATATACACACATTTGACTGGTATTGATTAGGACAATAAATTTTACACATCGCCCAACTGCACAAATAAAATCTATGTTTGATTGTTTGAAACCCCACATGGGTATTGGGATGATATTTGACGTACACTAATCCCGATTGTTTAGTTGTATGTCGATCGATTGATTGACAGACTGTTATAAGTGTTGAATATTTATATTTGATGCTTATACAGTGTAGAATGCACTTTGGTTGATGGTTGATTATTTGTCATTGTTGATATATACATGCGTTGTATGGAAATCCATAGAAACAAAATCTATGGTAATTGATTGGGCCTCATTCCAGTTTTGAAATAGAATATTTGAAAATAGAAATGTTTGAAAAGAAATATTTGAATAGAAATATTTGAAAAAGAAATATTTGAAATAGAATATTTGAAAATAGAAATATATGAAGCCGTGTTGATTAGATTGACGCCATTTTGACGTGAACAATATTTATATCGACTTATTCAATTTTCAATGTACATTGAAAGTGATTTCGAAATTTGAATTATATTGAAAATAATCGAAATTCGAATTAAATTTAATAGAACTGAATTCAAATTGAAATCGAAAGGAATTAAATTCGAATTAAATTGAAATTGAATTGAAATCGATTTGAAATGAATTTAAAACAAATTTATATTGGAATATTCAATTTTGATTTGAAATTGAATATGAAGTTGAAACCGTTTTGAAAATGAATTTAAAACGACTTATAAAGCACGTTTTGAATTGAAATCGACGAAGTACATATTATATATATATATATATATTATATAATATAATGGCCTGAATAGAACGCGTCGCGCCACGGCAGTTCGCGAATTTCGACCATTGACTTCGAACGGATATTACGGGAGATCCGTTCGTCGGATTCTCCTAAAACCGGAACCGTTGGGTTCGTATCGAAAAGAGCATTCTAAGAATATTATAAATTAGAAATCTAACGGTTGGATTTGGAGTTATGTCCAAATCAAATTTGGAAAAGGTCGCTGTAAGTGCAGTTCGATGGCCATTGATGGAAATCAACTGTACAGGCCTTGATAAATTTATTAAAAATAGTACTAATTTGTGTAAAATCATAAGAAATGATTTGGGAAGGATTGAGATGAAAAACTCCATATTTGAAAAGATAAAAATAGATTTTTATCGAAATGAACTAGTTTTGAACTAGAATTATAATTCTATTTATTTTTAAATAAATAAATTGGGTTTGAAATGGTTTTGAAAATAACCAAAATTTCCAATAATTATATTGGAATGGATTTTAATCGAAATTGTCTTCGGAATATTTTGATGTTGTATTTCGTGATGATACAGATATTGTTATGGGAATTTAAAAGATATATATATATATATATATATATCGTTATTTCCAATACGATATTTGTTGGTCGTAGAATTTGATATTGAATATAAGCCGGTATATTTTCTAGTCAGAGCCTTGTATTAATATCAAATGTGATTTGGGTTTGTCGTGAATGGTGTCTTTATTAACACTGTTCTTGAACCCAGTTGAGAAAAGATTAAATCTTTTTATTTAGATTTAATGTAGTGTACCAATTAAGTAATATTTAATTGGAATTGAATTGATATTGATTTTTGGGTTTATCGTGAACAGTGTTTTAAATAACACTTGTTCTTTAACCCGATAATTAATGGAATGGGATTTTGGGTTGTCGTGAACGGTATCTTCAATAATATTGTTCTTAGATCCAAAGAAGTTAAGAAAATCAGAAACTAACTGGAGATTAGTTAAGTTGAATGGTTTCTGGGGTATTGATATGTTGGTTTCGGCCTTCGGGGTTAATACTTAGGGAATTGCTCACTTGCTAATTTACGATTAGGGAGTGATTGAAATGTGATATGATTTTGGGGTTTATCGTGAACCGTGTTTTAAATGACACTGATTCTTTAACCCAGATAGAGATTAAAACTAAGTGGAGTTTTAATGAATCTTTAATTAGATTGAAATGATTGAGAATGGAGTATCACCAGTTTTGCTCCAGGCGATAGTTAAATCTTTAATTAGAATTAAACGTGAAATGGTAATTGAATTTACCAATAACACCGTGGTGTTAGATATGAAGTATAACCAGTTTTACTTCATGGGATGAATAAGTTGGGATTTGGAAATTAAAACAAATGATTACTTCGGTAAGGTTCGTTAATCCGGACTAGTTTGAATTGATATTCAAAGGAAGATTAAAGAATAAATTTCAAAGAATTTATCTTTGATAAAATTAATGGGAACCTTTCCCTAAGAATGTGAAATTTAGAAACTAACTGTAGGTTGGCTAAGCAGAGTGATTTCCTGGGTATTGATCTGATGTTGGTTTCGGCCTTCGGGGTTAATATTTGGGGAATTATTCTCTTGATTAATTTACGATTAGTGACTGATGAATTGGAATGAGGCGTATGTTGTGTTTGTGTAACACTTATGTAAAATATACACGAGTTATTCGAAAAGACCGGGTTTATCCCATTCTGAATAAATGATTTGACGATTAGTCAAAGATGAAGACGATGGTTGAAGACCGGAGGTCCTCACGTCGTTTGGATAATTACTGATGATCTTGATTGGGCCGTACACCCAAGAAGATGGAAACAGTTGGTGATCGTTCAGACGTACTTGGAGATCGATGGATATGCGGGGTACTAGGTGCCTCCGGTTTCGTTCAAACCCAGAACGAACTTGTAAATGGACTGTATGTCTGACATTGGATTTTAGTCTGTGTGATTGATTTCTATTAAATATATATCTGTTTGGCGGCGGAGAATTTATTCTCTTGCTTAACGCCCTTCTCTGAGACGTACGAGCTCAGGGGTTATATAATGATGGATATCAAACGCATAGAGTGAATTGCCTGTGTGGCATGCTAAGATGCAAATGATCAAGGCTTCTGTTGGAAAGTAGAGCCTTGTGGTTGATGATCAAAGCACGGCCTTTGTGGCGTAGCTTTGTGTAACGTTGAATCGCGAGCCTCACACCCCGGTGGTGAACCAAAAACGGGAGAAGGACCTCAGGGAGGACCTGCGTTTCTTTCTAGCTAGAAGTGGCGTCAGTGGTTTTACATGCCCTGATGAGTTTGACTTATGTGGTTGTTGCTGTTGCGAGGCGCCTCGGATATATCGGTCGATCCGGGACCGATGGAGTCATTTGTTGGCTTATTTGCGCCCCATAGGGCAGGGAGACGCAATGTTCAGGATTTCGTCTAATCCACATCGGTGGACCGACCCTGTCGCTCCAAGGGTCGATGCGTTCTGATCCTGAGACATGGTAGGCTAGATTATCTCGAATTGGTTGAGGACTATCATTTGCCTCGGTTCACAGATGGAAACCCAACTTCCAAATTCGTGACATTTGCGGTTTTGTTTGTAGAGCCTAGTATAGCGACATATTGGGATGGGGCGCTCATGCTGCCTATGATTGATACTTATGGTTTGAAGTTGTTTTATATACTATGCACTTATAATAGTATCAAATGATTTGTTTTAAACGTATCAAGCATTCTTGGCTATTATAAGGTAAAAACCCTATCCTCCGGCTTGCGTTGCATTGTGTGATGGGAACTGGGTCTTATAATAGCTTCATTTTTCTTTATTTAGCATTGCGTTGTTGTTTCATGCTCTGGTGTTCTTGGGAGGAAAACCGTTCCGTGTTATACGGCGTGGTCCCTTGATTTACCTAACTTTAAAAATAATGATCAATAACTATTTTAGTTCTCACACCAGTCACATGACTGACCTGGAGTTTATTGTTTTAACCTAAACTCTGGGTGCCCTTATTTTGACACGGGCAGCTAGTAGTTTTGGTTTTGCATATTTATATTCACAGGATCCTGGTTTACAGCTGGAATGATATCCAGAAAGCTTTGTATCCGTATATCTCCTTCAGTTGTGTATTGTATTATTTTCCGCTACTATGTAATGTATTGTAATCTCTGATATTTATTGAATGTAATATTCATTTATACTCTGTATATTCTTGTATTCTGATGGATTGTTGTAATATACAATGAAATGTTCTCCCGTCTGCGTTCTTCTGTGGCTTGTTCTCGAACTATCCGCGCTTTTCTCACCGGGGAAGTTACGGGTTTTTACAGATTGCCGATGCTTTAAAACCAAATCTTTCTTTTAAACATCGCAATGCTTTTTATAAAAATGAAGCCATTATAAGACTCAGTTCCCATCACACAATGCAACGCAAACCAGAGGATAGATTTTTACCTTATAATGGCCAAAATATGGTTGATACGAATAAAAAAAACAATTGATATTATTACTAGTGTTTACATGTTTCAAAACAACTTCGAATCATAACTATCAATCATCGACGGCATGGGCACCATATATCATGTCGCAATATATATATATATATACAATCAAAACCGCACAGTCATGTAATTGGAAATTGGATTTCCATTATGAACCAAGGAAAAAGATAGTCCTTACCGAATTCAAGACTCTCTAGCCCGAGCCTCAGGATCAGAACGCATCAACCCTTCAGATCGTCAGGGCCGGTCCACAGAGGTGGATTATTATGCCTGAACAATACGTTTCCCCGCTGTTTGGGGCATTAATGAGCCAACGAATGACTCCATCGGACCCGGATCGTCCGATCAAACCGAGGCGCCTTGCAACAGTAACAACCACATAAGTCAAACTCGTCAGGGCGTGTAAAACCACTGACGCCACTTTTAACTAAAAAGAAACGCATGCCCTATCTGAAGTCCTTCTCAAGTTTCTGGTTCATACTGGGGTGTGAGGCTCGCGATTTCACGTTATACACAAAGCTACGCCACATAGGCGGTGCTTTGATCATCACGACAAGACTTTGCTTTTCCACAGAAGCCCTGATCACTGCATCTTAGCATGCCACACAGCCAATTCACACCGTGCAACTGATGGCTATCAATCACACAGAATAAATTCCAATGTCAGACACACTATCCATTTGCAAGTCCGTTCTGGGTCTGAACGAAGCCGGAGGCACTATATACCTCGCAAACCTATCGATCACCACGTACGTCTGGGCGATCACCATCCATATTTCGGGATGCCTCCCAATCAGGATCTCGGTTACCATCCAAACGAGGTGAAGATCTCCAGTCTTCGACCACCGTCTTTATCTTCGATTTCTTATCGTCGATTCAGTTATTCAAAAATGGGATAAACCCGGTCTTTCTGAGCAACTCGCGTATATAATAAACAAGTGCAACACTAACATACACACGCATCATTTCAATTCATTAGTCACTAACCGTCAATCAGTAAGAGAACGACTTCCCAAATATTAACCCCGAAGGCCGAAACCAACATCAGATCAACACCCAGGAAACCATTCGACTTAGCCAACCTTCAGTTAATTTCTAAATTTCACATCCATATCATTTATAATATTTTATAACGATTTATAGCTATTTTTATTTGTTTTAAAATAGCCAATTTATTCAAAACGACGCTTTGGGCCATAACGCGACCGTGGCGCTGTTTTTCTTCAGATTTGATTTACACATATCTGAAAATCTAACCGTTGGATCTTCACAAAATTTACATCATTAGAAAGATCTTTTCAAAATGAATCCAACAGTTCCAGTTTCGGGAAAATCTGACGGTCGGATCTCCCGACATAATCGTTTGAAGTTTCGATTTCAAAATACGAACTGCAGCGTCGTTATTCATTAAATATAATTATATTTTTATATATATAAAAATATAATCGATTCTGGCGCTGTTTTTCTTCAGATTTGAATTAAACATTCCAGACAATCCAACCGTTGGATTTTTACAAAGTTGTTGCCGTTGGAAAGATTTTTCCAAAGCGAACCCAACGGTTGCGGTTTCGGGAAAATCCGATGGTCGGATTCCCCGGTATAATCGTTTGAAATCACGGTTTCAAAATACGAACTGCAGCTTCGTTATTCGATATATTTTAATTCTATTTATATATATATATCGATTCTTCGATTTCAAAGCTATACTCTTTTCATACATTTGATAAAAATGATATTTTTATCTAACTGTCTTCTATTTCAACACTTCACTATATTTAACAATTCATGTATATAATAAAAATGTGATTTTTATTGTAAAACAATTCATTTCAAAACATTATTATTTTATATAGTTCATATAGGTAATAAAAATAGGATTTTTATTATAAAACAATTTCTTTCAAAACAAGATTATTTTATATAGTTCATATAGATGATAAAAATGTGATTTTTATTATAAAACAATTTATTTCAAAATATGAATACCATTCAACACATGAATTTCAATTCAACGAATGAATATCGATTCAACACATGAAGTTTTTCTATAGTTTATATATATAGATAAAAAAGTGATTTTTATATTTAAAACACGAATACCATTCAACACATGAATTTCTATCCAATGAATGAATATCGACTCAACACATGAAGGCTTTCTATTCAACGATTAAATATAGTTTCAACCAATGAAAATAATTCAAACACATGAATATTATTCAAAATTTCGGCAGCATAACGGCAGGGTAGTTAAAACCGGGACCGTCCCTAGTACGGCTCCTCGCTCTACCTTAAAACCTCGCGGTTTTTGACAATGGGGAATCATGCATCTAGTTTGCACGCTGGCGACATGTATATTTATTTCATTTCCATAACTAATCCTATGTGGTTTCAACCAAATATTTCTCAACCACAAACGGGTATTTTCCAACCACAATCAATCAATATCAACCACAAACAATTCCACTCAACCATTCGCTATAAATCAATTTTCACACCAATCACAACCGATAAATATCGTCCATGGTTTGTGGACGAGGGGCGTATAAATATATATATATATATATATATATATATATATATATATATATATAGCATTTCACTTCTATTTCAACACATATATAATTTTTACAAAGCATATACAACTTATCGAACGTACAACTTATACAATGCTTATATAAGAGGTGTACAACGCTTATATAACTCATATATCGATTATATAATTTATACATCGTCGTTTTCCATATCGTTTATAAATTAGAAATCTCACATTGGGTTCCACTTCACCAAAAATAGCAGAAGGCTCAGAAAAATATGCGGTCTCTTCTAGAATGTAGAAGACGTCCACACGAGTCCACTGTCTCCTGTTTCACTGAATTTCGTCAACACACGAAAAAGATATGATTTTTCAAAGTTTGCAACAGTTTAAAGGTGTTAAAACAGTTGAAAATAAAACTAGCCGTACCTTTCAGAAATCGTTCAAAACTAGGTTTTGAATTTGCGATCAAATGGAGTAACGGTTTCACGATCGGGTTGCATGAGGTCGAAGGGGGAGGTGGGGCGCTGGTTCGCCGGAGGTGGGCCCCAGCTCGGTGGCGGCAGGCGCGAGAAACGGCGGTGGAAACCTCCGAACTTCCCAAGCTCGATTCTCCCAAACCACTCAATGAAAAAAATCCAAACTTTATATGGATTTGTAGATCTCTCTGAGCTCTACAAAATTCCCAACTGGAGCAGGGTCTAATTTTGCATGTAGGAGGAGGAACAGAGGAGAGAAGGTGGCGCCTCCTTTCCGTCGTGCGATAGAAGAATAGTCGGGAGAGAGAAAATATAACTGGCCAATGAGAGAACTTTTTAATATTTATAATTTTTAAATTTCGAAAATACCCCCTTTCACACACGAACACCAATCCAAACCCAACACTGTCATCCCTAGCGTTTTACCCCTATTCCGTACACAATGGGATATGTTTCGAAGGCCCGTTCGACTGTTTAAGTCAGTTTCCATTCAAATTAAAATATAAAACATTCAATATTCGATTTGAACGTACATTTCAATTTGCTAGGGCCACAAACTGATTCGAAAAATTCCAGAAAAATAAATCTGGTTATATTTTGACGATACGGTCCCAACAAAACTAGTTTCATCGAATTCTGAGACCGTTTGCAAAAAGGCCCATTTCTGGTCGATCCAATTTAACTGTAACTGACCAAAACACGTTTTCCTTTGCCACGCTTACATGCTAGATTCAAAAATTATGAAATTTGAAACCTAGCAATAACTTCACATCCCGGATCCAACAAAAGTGGTTTCGTCGAATTCCGAGGTCGTATGCAAAATGGCCAATTTCACGGGCTATATAAATTCCATAGCAACCTTTATGAAAATTCATTTGGCCATAACTTTTGCTTTCCGCTATGAAACTTCGATTTTTCAGATTCGTTAGAAAGGTATTCACTAACAAATTTAAATATTTTTGGCTACGCTCAAATCCGTTTTGTTTTGCACCCGGTACAGTCCGACAAAGTTTGAATTCAACTTTTGAAACTGCCGCTCCATTTCAGGCCTTGTTTATAATTAGAATTAATTATTTTCGTTTTCAAATGTCGATTCAAACTTACTTTTCATCGCTATTATTTAAAATATTTATTTTAAATATTTAAAATCCACTATTTTAGCCAATTTAAAATTTTTAAATTGGTTCAGATTTTCCGGGTCGTTACATATGAACCTGGGGAAGTTGGGTATGTTCGGGGGTTCGTGTCTGATCGAAAACTGTTAATCTGCCCTGATGATGCGCAGTCGGTGTCCGTCTGATGGATGAAAAAGCCGTTGAGGCACTTCGTTTTGTATCCCTGATTGATCTTTCATGCCAGGAATCATCAAGTTGGAAATCCAATCTCCAATACGAGCCATAGGGTTTTGGTTTGTATAAATATGGCGAGATAATATTGATGGTATTATGTCGTCTAGAATTAATACATTTATTTGCGAAATTGCTTTTCACACTATTTGATAATATTAGAAGAGGATTTTCACGTATGAAAGCACGTTTGGTTATCATAAGATAAAAATTGCCCATTTAGTGTGTGCTTGCATTGTGTGATGTGGGACGAGCTTATGATAGCTTCATTTCAAAAGTCATATCGAATTTCTATGCACAAGAATTCATATGGAGTTAACCCGTCCCGCGTTAGCGGCGTGGTCTGGTGAATTTCCCAACTTTAAAATAACCCTTAAAGCAAATGTTTCTGTTCTCACACCAGTCCGACGACTAACCTGGAGTTTATTGTTCCTTTCTAAACTCTGGGTGCCCATTAATTTCCACACGGGCAGCTAGTGTTTAGTTTTGCAGTTATAGGTCGTTGGAGCAGGATTCGAAGCGCTTTTAAAGTTGGATTCCACGATAGAAGTGGAGCTTTCGCTGTATCATTTTGATCTTCTGCTGAGAGTATATTTTCTTTCTTCCGCTGTATACGTTTATGTTGTAACTCTGATATTCATGTAACTCTGATGTAATGTTGAATTATTCAATGGAAGGTTCTGTTATTTTGTTCAATGTATGTATGTACCCATAACAATTCATCTTTGTGAACGGTTTAAGTCGGTTTAATTACCGGCGAAAATCAGGCAAAAAGATGGGTCGTTACAGTAATCGTATGGTATAATGTTGAGTCTGGAGGAGGATTAAGGGTCAGTGAAGCCAGGAAAAATACTTGACGATTTTTCAGTAAGTAGTTAAAGGGATTGTGTTGGAAATTTGGTTTTGGGTTGAAATTTTGGATAATGAAATTGGTCACGAACTAGGATATAGACAAGGAGTCGAGTGAAAAGATGTTTGGGGAGGTGGCTGGCCTAGGTATCGGCTGTGCATTGGAAAGGCCTCGAGTTGATCGGTTGTCAGAAGTGGTAGCTAGAAGCAAATTCTTGGATCTATGATTATGGATGCAAATCGGGTTTAACAGTAAAATTATTATCCTGATGGATGCAGGAAATTTCGAGCATGAGGATGGGCTGGGTAAGTGATATTGCGTATGTGGGAGCATTTTTGAACCTTGTTTGGTGATGCGGTAGCTTATGCATTTCACTACGTACTTGTGTACAAGGTTGAATACCAGAGTGAAGGAATAAAGAAGAGAAGAGGTAGTGACAGCCCAACTCGAGAAGGGGAAAAAGAGAGAGTGAAATGACCCTATTTACAGTCGATCCATTGTGATAGAATTTGTTAGCAAAATCAGATCTGCTCCTTTAGTGATTAATTAAGTAAATTAATTCCAATACCTTTTTTTGAAGCAGTGTTTAACGTAGATAAAATGCTACAAAGACATATCATTATGAATCAATTCATTTCACGACATCAATTATAGAAAAAGATAATAGAACGTCATTTTGTAATTTAATTACATCACATAACTATAACTTGCATCATACATCCCTTTATCACAATTGAGATATAACCAAATGTTCCCGTGGAATAAGTCACTCATATCTATCCACTTTAAGAGCTGATTTGCTATTATGTTTGCAGTCCAAGACTGCTTAGCCGTTACGTGTATTCTAGAGGTGGTTGGAGTAAAGACACGTAGACTAAAAGATGTAAGGACAACACATAAGATAGGCTTAGCGACATTGCGATTTGCTCCAGAAATTGGTTGTACAAAACGAGTTTGGTTCATGACTCCTTCGAGTAATTCTCTTAATCTTCCATTATCTCAACTGGAAAGATAATGGAGTCTCCGACTACAGCAGCATTGAAAGTAGCAGGAGTGCACACTCCAGCACACTTGGGTAAAGACTTGAAGAGTGAAATCCATTGCACTAGAACAGATACAGCTATCAACCTCAGGTGGAGAAGCAGCTCCACCATGAGCACCACGTTTGAGCTTGTTGTTATTGTCATCTTTAAGATTAGGGTCGAGTGGTAATGGTGTTGAAGATCGGTGATAGTTCGACAGCAAAGGATCGACCAAGTGATCAAAGAAGAAAAACTAGGAGGGTAGAAAAAGGAAAATAAGCAAGGAGAGGTAGAAGAAGAAACTCAAATAAAAGGGGGATGGGCATTTAGGGCTTGTTAGGCCATGGAAAATAAAATTTAAATAAAAGAAGAAAAGGGTAAAGGAAACGGGCCAGGGAAGTAGGACCGAATATTGGCTTTCGTAAATAAAATAAAAGTATTAGAGAGGTAGTCAGGCTATGGGACAAAAAGGGGCCTAAAGCTAGAAAACATATATAAATGAAATAAAGAGAAGAGAAGATTGAAATAAGTAGAAAAGCGGAAAAGAAGTGTTGAATAGAAGAAAATACAGAAAGAAAAAGAATTCAATGTGGTTAAAATAAAATAATTGTTTTGTTTAAAGCTCTAAATTGTATAACTGAATTTCTTAAAATAAACTTTCAATATACATATGTATGTATGAAGTGGGTTAAATGTATTGATTTCGTAACTACAAAACGAAATAGAAAATATAAACCACCAAATGAGCATGAAGTTAAAACATTCATATATATTTTATTAGTTGAAGTTGTAATTAATTACTAAAATAATTTAACCTATTCATTTTGGATAATTTATATAACAAAGAAAAGAGATATATTCAAATCGCTCTCAAGAGCGAGAAAGTAATAATGGCCTGAGGTGTTAAAATCAACGATGTGTCGCGAGATGGGGAAATGGTTGACTATCAAACATACTATTTGATAGCAGGTCCAAATGGTTATATTAATAATTATATATATATATATATATATATATATATATATATATATATATTGGACAAAGTCAAACATATCAAATGTGTTGAGTATTAATGGACGATGTAACCATTAGAATGTAATCGATTGTCTGTGATGATTCAGTTAGAGTAAGTAAAAATGTTCTGGAAGAAACATTAAATGTTATTAATTCAATCGACTTAGGTCGATAACTGTTTTAGGTTAGAAAATGAATTTAAAAAACAAGTTTACAACAAACAAACGAAATATCAAATTGGAATATAATAATCTGTTACCTTAAGTATCACTTAACCATAAAAGATATTAACGTTGATCGTTTTGTGGAGTCCGGAATATATATTCCACTTCAATTCGATCATTACGAATCAGAGATAATTAAAGACAATCAAAGACAAAGTTTTGCAAGGACTGTTCTGTTAATCCTAGGTAGAAATTGCCTAAGATGGATTCACAGAATAGTGCCTTAGGTTTGTTCAATCCCAGAACAACTTATATGGATGAATGTCTGACAAAGTATATTTAACCCGATCACGTACGTTGATCTCTCTGAACGTATTTATGTTGGTGGCGGAGGAATTCGTTTCTCTTAGCGTTATACCCATAATATATTTTTGGGGAAGTCAACTAGTGATTGGCCGATTTCATGATGTGGCATTGAAAGGAAATAACGATCTGACACATCTAAAGGTAAGTATAGACTCAAGCTTCACAACCATAAAATGATAATAATAGGGCAGGCAACATGGCCATGTGGGTCGCTCCCATTAGGGTGTATTGTCACCATCTAGAGAATATTCATTTTGTTACTCCTTTCGCTTCTGTATCTTTGGATAACAGTTATGTGGGCCCAACCGTTGGGGACAATATATTTGATACACTCAAGAGAAATGAGTGGTCAGTCATGTGTGGCCAAGTTGCAAGATGTTCATGTTGAACCCAGTGTATGCCCCTTTAGAGATACACTATTGGAAGGTGGTTCCATATCTTGTCATAGTTCGAAATCCATTATCCCTAAGTGTCAAGCAATTTTATTTGTATATTATATAGTAGAATGTGAGATGCAAGCATTCTTCTATATTCTAAATTATTTGCTAAAAACTCTAGACATTAACATAATATCTGTTTTAAATATACAAACTGGTTTGGTTCTCATAAGGTAAAAACTTGTTTTGTATTTACGACGTGGTCTTATGAGATATTGTTTATTGCTTAACTTGTTTTAAAATCGTTTACTCATACCAGTCCCCTAACTGACCCAGAGTTTATTTTTATGTGTTTTCCCTAAACTCTTGGGTACTCATAACACTTGTTATAAGTAGACAAGTGAACCAGGTGTTAGATAACTTTTGGACTTATCTGGATGGGATGGTTTCTACAAGGGGTCTATATATTATATCCATAAAGTTTGCAAGTCAATAATCGGTATTTATTTAAAATTTTGAAGTTAAAATAGAAATATATCTATGTATCCGATGTACTGTATTATGATGTAATATGACTCTGATGTATAAAATTATGTGATATTATATTTTGTTCATGATCTGTTGTGAAATTATGATATTTTTCTTTAGTTCTATCTTTATCTATTTTTATTTTTTAATAATGGCACGACTTCCAAGGTGTTCGAAAGTCGGGTCATTACATTCGGTGTCAGAGCTTAGGTTATTGAATACCTAGGCTTTGTGTGAGTATTGAGAGAGCGTATTTGTAAATTTATGTTATTATATATATAAATATATATAGGAGGATCAACTTGAGTTATATACAAAATGAGATGTGATAAGATTTGATTCAAACCATATTTTAGAATTTAAAATCATGGGTGTTTGGAAAAATATTTTTATGAATAAATATGAAGTAATATAGTATTGCTTTGAAAACTTTGGATAAGAATCATTTTGAATGGATTTTAGAAGTGGTAAATTGTTGAACTCACTTCAGCCGCTAGTATATAATTCTGATGATGACTGCAACATCATCAGTATTCATTTTCGAGTTCTAAGTGACAAATTGTTGCCTTAGAAAATTTCTGATGGAAAGTTGTTTTGGTTTGAAAATTCAAATGTTTTGAATTTGAGATAATTATAAATATATGTATAAATTTATGTGATTTCAAAAGAATTTGAAATAAAAACCCAGGAATTTAAATTATGGAAATAAATTTTGCCTTAAGTAGGTTAAATGGAGGAAGTTTTGGAAGGTACTCTATCTTTTTAAATAAACGAAGTTAATTTAATTAGGGTCAGTCTAAGAATTAGTTGAATAAAGTTGAATTAAATTAGAATAATATCTAATCATATTATGAAGTTAAAAGTTTAAATTTTAATTAAAATTTGGTATTTCCACTAAATTAAGTCCAAACTTAACTAGAGGTGAACTCATGATAGGATTTTTGAAATATAAGATCAGATTTTTAAATTCCAAAATGGAGACAACTAATTTAAGAATTAATTAGTTAAGGGAGACTGTGGATGAAACTTAACATGGTTAAGTGAATTTTCCTGATAAGCTGAATAAGGATTCGAGTTTAAAAAGAGAATTTAGGACAGATATATATATGTTTGTGCAGGATTGATTCAAATCAATAAAGTAAAAAAGTTTTGGAATTTATTTTCAAATATAGTCAGGGATATTTTGGAGTAATAAGGGTTAATATGGGATTTAGATTTGGTGTTAAGGAATTGGAACCTAATTCAAGATTGGTTAAGTTGGATAATTTTCTAGGCTTCGATCGGATATTGATTTCGGTCTTCAGGGTTAATCCATAGGGGGTTATTCGCTTATTGATTTACGGTCAGGAACTAATGGATGTTGAGGAATAGTAATGTAGAGATGGAAATGTTTTCCAATCATAATGATAGATATTATTAGTTATAGATTTGACGATGATAAATAACAAATTGGTGATGTGTGTTATTTATTGATATAAGTTTATAACTATAATTATAACTGGAATCTACTCGTTAATCTTTAATTTCGGGGATGAAATTCTTTTAAGAGGGGTAGATTGTAACATCCCGAATTTTTACTGACTTCGTTAAATGATAAAATTTTGATTATATCAATTAATAATTAAACTAATTGGAGTTACACTTGTAGAAATCTAAATTGATCCATGTAATCCTATGTATATGTATATAATTATATATATAGGTGTATATGTATACTTATTTGTTATAAAAATATTAATTATATGTGTATACGTAAAATAAGAAAGTAAGTAATGTTTTACATTTTAAATTGGATCTTTACTTACGTAAATATAATTATATTAAGTAAAAAATCTTCATTACTTCACGTGGAAGGGAGAAAAGGGTATATGATTGATTTAAACATTTTATACCTAAGTTTTATAAGCAGTTATTGAAATTACTAGCTTTGTTTTTAGATATGCCATCTAAATCAATAAGGCAACTAGACAATATAATTAAAGAGGCTTAAAAATGCAGCATGCCTTTAAAATCCAGCTGTACATAGCCTGGTTATACATTGAACTTCACTGACCTACATCTAAAATCATCAGAACAACTAGCACCTAGCATACTCCTTTCCATAAGCTAAGATATAGTGACAGTTTCTTAAGATCAAAGCATGATTCTGTAAACATCAATTCATACATGTGTTGAACATTAAAGCCAATCATAGATATCTGGGAGAAATCACAGCTAATACCTAGGCAAGTCTGTTTCTTTTCCAATCAAATATGTATGCAACTTCAAGCTATAGATAGGTTGAATTTACTTAACACCAAAGTATGCTTTCCAATCAATGTTTGCACATGGTTTTAGTACACTGAACCTCACTTCTACATCAACCTGTGCATAAAATTAAAGTAGACCACCAGTTGCTTAAGAACGAAACATTTCCTTTTTAATTGTTCCATATATATGACAAGTACTATTTGGCCGTAACATCTTTTCCTGAAAGATGTTCATATCCTAGCTATAGACATATTTTATTCAACTGCTATACTAGCCTTTGAAACAGGAGATTGTTTTCTTTTTGAAAACTGGTTTTTTATCCCTTTTAAATCAAATAAATGTACAGCTGCTACCCTATACTACTGTTCTACCTACAAGCAATTAAATGCTTCAATATTTTGTCCATGATTTCCACCTATAAATAGATACCATAACACACACATTTACACACAATACATTCATTTATCTCTCAAAGCAAAACTGAGCAAGGAAAACAAAAGAGAAATATAGGAAAATATAAGAACAGAGGATACCCAGGTAAGTGAGTAAACTTTCTCCCATTATTTTTCCCATGATCTTGCAAACATATTTACATGCATTTATATGTTGAATGAATTGTTTCAAATTAACTATAGCTCCCTGTTAAACCTGGAACCGAAATCGTGGATAAAGGAAAATATGGAACCAAATGTATAACCATAAAATGATGTATGAAACAATGTAGTTGTGAGTAAAACATTCTTTTTAACTATGCTACGATCTGTGGTATTAAACATTTATGCATATACCTGTACTTATGTGTGTTTGTATGGACATGTTAACATCACAGAAATCAACATTAGGTTGTATGATCGAATTAAACTATTGTGAATTCCTATTGTATTCAACTCCTATATGTACAACCTTACCATTTAGCTACTTCAAAAATCTTTAGTTCAAATCCTAGGTAGATTTAGAGTTTATATTCTACAGGGAAGAGGTTGATTTAGATCTGTGGTATATTTCAAAAACAACTTCAACATGAAATTGTTCATATACACATTTATTAGTGGATACAAAGTCAAGTAAGTTAACAAATAAATTTTTCAACCATTTTGAAATCAAGTTTCATGATTACAAATGAATTTGTATGCTTAAATCATGAATTTAGGAAGAAGAATCACGATTTTAAACTTTGAGTATAAGTAGATTTTTGGGGTTGATCGGAAAAGGGAAATATGGCGAATTCTGGCGAACTATGTAATCGTATGGTATAAGGTTGAGTCTGGAGGATCGTTAAGGATCAGCGAAGCCAGGAAAAATACTTGATGATTTTTCCAGTAAGTAGTTGAAGGGATTGGTGTTGGAATTTGGTTTTGGGTTGAAATTTTGGATAATGAAGTTGGTGACGAACTAGGACACAGACAGAGGGTCAAGTGAGAAGATATTTGGGGAGGTGGTTAGCCTAGGTATCAGCTGTGCACTGGAAAGACCTCGAGTTGATTGGTTGTCAGAAGTGGTAGTTAGAAGCAAATTCTTGGATCTGTGATTATGGATGCAAATCGAGTTTAACAGTAAAATTACTGTCCTGATGGATGCAGGAAATTTTGAGCATGAGGATGGGTTGGGTAAGTTTTGTTGTGTATGTGGGAGCATTTGTGACCCTTGTTTGGTGATGTGGTTGCTTGTGCATGTGCACTGCATACTTATGTACAAGGTAGAATACTGGAGCAAAGGAATTGTAACGACCGGTATCTTAAGCGTATTTTTATTCAATTGTTTAATTCAAATTTTAATGTTTATATTTTATATTCTATATAAAATTTAAATATGTAGATTTTATAAGAAAATGATTTTATAGTAGTTGAAATCTATAATGGCATTTATATATATAGGAATTTATAAATTCAAATTGGTTTATAAAGATTTTATTTTGTGATGTGTGCGTATATATACATATATTATTGTATATTTATTTGATTTAATAAGAATATTGTCTTTATACTTATTAAGGATTTATGTTATATTTTGATAATTAAATGAGTGGGGAGAGATATAATTTTTCCATACTTATTTTTTTTAATGATTTGATATTTTTTTTTATAATATATGATTGGGAAATTTGATATATATTCTGTTAAATATAAAAGATGTTTTGAGTATTTACTTTGGTGTCAAACTTGGCCTATTGAGTACTTAGTGATTTGGGTATATGTCTGATCAACGTATATTTTAAATCTTATGTGTGTTAGATAATATAGAGTCACACATCGATATCTATTTTCAGGTTTCAAAAGTGGGATAGCTATATATCGCTAATTGAGACGTCGAGTGAATACTTAAAACTATTTTTGAAATATTTGAAAATGTTTAAATTTTTATATATGTTTCAAAATTATATATAGTTGTGATAATAAATATGAACCATTGGTTTAAGTATATATTTATTATTTAATTACTATTTTCCTGCCTTGTTCCTTTTCGGGGACGAAAGGGTTTGAGTAGGGGAGAATGTAACGACCGGTATCTTAAGCGTATTTTAATTCAATTATTTAATTTAAATTTTTATTTCTGTTTTATTTTATTTGTTTAAAACTCAAATTGCTGGTATTTTATTAAGACAACTATGTTATTGTAATTTAAAAGCTAAAGTTATTTTGGGATTTTATATATAACATGGTCCAATAAAATATGTTTTAACAGTTAAATCAATATTGGCTATTTCAAAATCCTTATTGGATAAATATTGATTGAGTTATTTATTTTGATTTGAATTCAATTTTTAGTTTCAATATTTTTATTTTTTTTAGATATTTCTATTGTAGATCGGTCATTTGAATCAGTCATTGTTACTACAAAACATCGTTCAAATCTTATTCAGTATTTCAAAACCGTTCGTTCCAGTTGAATTGAAGTTGTCCATTCCATTTTAGTTTTCCGTTCATTATTCTTTTATTGAAAAAAACTATTCATTTTATGTATAACATCCGTTAACTTCTATTTCCTTTTTACAAGTTAGTCACCATTTTGAAAATTAAAAATAAGGTGAAATTTGAATCGTATTGTTTGGTCCAAATTTGTTGTGCATTTCCAAATCTCCTTGAAATCTCATCCCCAATACACTGCTTCGAAAAAGTAACGAATGGACACAACAGCTATCACCGTGACTCCCCATTTCCTTCTCATTCATTTTTTCCTAAGGAATAAATGCCAATTTATATATATAATGAAAACTGTTCGTGTCCATTTCTTCTTTGCTCATGCTCCCCTTTCCTTGTCATTCCTCTTCACGTCTCCCCGCATCGGCCTCCCCATGCTGACCTCAAGTCCATCGATCCCCTCACCATCTTATACAACGTGACTATCTACAGCAGCTTTCCTTCCCATGCAGCACCGGAGTCTGCGCCACCCAGACCTGAAAACCAGTTGAGCTGGCCTCTATCCCACCACTTGAAGCCACGTTCCCTCCCATCAACTGATGTGCTAGTAGCTCCATCCCATCCATCTCCAACCAACCTATAGTTCGAGCTGAACACAAGCCACTCCCCATTGCACCGAAACCATTCCACCCACGTCAGCACCGAAACCATTTCACCCCATCCATCTCCATGCCTTCCTCCTGTCATGTTAAAAGACCCGAGAACCCATCTCCTTCAGATCTGGATCTGAAGAAAACTGCAATGCCTTGTCGACACCCTTAGCCTTGTCGACACCCTCAGAAAACTGCAACGCCTTTTCTCTTGCTGTTCAGTTGTGGAAATTAGGCTAGGGTGTCGACAAGGCTAGGGTCCCTATTTAACTTTGAAATGTAGCGCACATCCCCGTCATGTTTATAATACAATCCCGTCATGTTTATCGATATCTGAAGAAAACATGGCTTATCGATATCTGAAGAAAACATCATATGCAATAGTTTCACCCCATTAGCCGTGTCGACACCCTCAGAAAACTGCAACGCCTTTTCTCTTGTTAAGCCTCCCATTTGGTTGTGTTCCTGTTATGTGATGCTTTTGTGCTTATGTGTGTGAGCTCAATATATATACGGTTTGTTTTCATGTGTGAGTTATTTGTTTGTGAATGTGTATTCCAGTATGTGCGTGAATATCTGTGTGTGCGTGTGTAGTTGTGTGTTGAGTGATCATGTTATATGGCAATTCACTTATTTTGTTGTGAACATTTTGTATGGCTTGAGTGCTGTATATTTTGTATGAGAGTTAGTTTGTGTGTGAGAAGTTGTGTTTATACACTATATCTATTTTATATAAGAATTTTAAGGTTTGTAGTTCTATCTTTTCATATTTAAATTATATAGTGTGTGTTATTTTCATGTGTGTATATTGTTTTGTGTGTGTTCGCGTTATGTAAATTATATATATGTATGTATATATTTAGGGTGTGCGTTGAGTTTTAGAATTTATATATATATTATAAGTTTTACCATGAGTTTATATATAGAAATATATATATATATAATTTTATAAATATTTGTTGGGTCATTAAATTTGGTGTTGAGTTTGAAACCCATTTCCGAAACCAAATAGTCGTACCGTCCCAAACCAATAGTCGTACCGATCTGTTTAAAATTCCCTAGCCTCCTCTTGTGAAAATAAAATATATATTGAGTGATAGCGAGTAGAATCCCTTCGAAATCGTGCTTGAAAGCTGTCATCTCACTCGGTGTCAATCCATTTGTTGCCTCCGTTCTGTGCCACGAAAGGTGAGTTTATCTCACACCTAACTTACAACTTTTCATGGATGATAAACCAATAACGAACTGTTATATGAAATGTATAGGATTGCTGATAGAAATTGTTTGATTTGATATATGCACATTTCATATGTGACACGATATTTTCATATGACACATAGTTGCATAGATGATATATGTTGTGATTGTTGCTACATGATTGTTGTTTGTGATTATTGATATACCTAGTTTAGGAAAAATCACTAAGGGTTGAAATGATACATGCCCGAATGGACATTACAATAGGGAAAAATCGTTATGGGTTGAAATGATAGATCTGAATGATTTTTACTTAATTTGGGATCGTGGGTTGAAATGATAGACCCGTAGAAATTTTATAAATTGCGGATTGAAATGATAAATATTAGTACCACTTGACCATAGGGTAGTAAACTATATACGGACAACATTGGTCGTGTTTTTCGAAGTAAAATAACTTGGAATTTGAATTTAACTTAAGATTTTATTTATATATATATTAAAGATTTTAAATTTATATTTTGTAAATTTTAAATTATATGTTTTAAAATGATTTTATGAGTAAATAAAGATTTAAATATTTATTTATGATTTTACTTATAATTTATTTATTCTAAATCATATAATTTATTTCAAGTATTTTAATTTTATTTTATTACAATAAATATTTCTTTAAATCTATTTTTTTTATTATTCTAAAACTAATATATGTTTATAAGTGGAAATTAGGCTAGGGTCCCTATTTAACTTTGAAATGTAGCGCACATCCCCGTCATGTTTATAATACAATCCCGGTCCCTGTTTTACATGTCGCCCCTTCTTTTTAGGAACCTCCTCCTGCTGTGTTAAACCCTTCCGCCTTTTCAATTTTCCCCCAAAAATTTTGGCGCTATCACATAAAAAAAAAATCTAAAATCTGGAAATATTCTCGGAAGTCCACGCAAACAAAAAAAAGCTGCATAAATGTATGCAAGTTTTGCCAATAGTTGCATACATGTGTGCAACTATTGCATATGATGTTTTCTTCAGAAATTCTGAACCGAAACTTGCATACATGTGTACAAGTAGTTGTAATACTTGCACACATGTATGCAAGTATTTCATGCATAAATTTGAACTGATATTTATGTAGGTGAATTCATGCACACATGTATGCCAAAATTACGCAGTACTTGCATAGATGTATGCAAAGAAATCTAGCGCAGATGCGTAAGTTGAAAACGTGCACGGATGTATGCAGGAAAATACATATGCCTGCATACTATTATGCATTAAATTGCAATACATTGTTTCTTCTGTCTTTTTGTTTTTTGATGCCTTGTTTGATTGTTTTTTGATCTAAATTTTTCAATGTTTACGTGTTTTAATTAATTATGAATTTACGTATTTTTAATATTTTTTTCTATTTTCATGGTGAATTTTTGAAAAATAGGGACTAAATTTACAATAAGTTTATGACCGGATGTGAGCCTAATTTTAAAACTTAATAGGGACCTGTGCCAAACGGACCCTGTTTATAATCTATTTCTAATTAATTTTAGAATTTTATAAACTTATATATATATATATTCTCAAAGTTAAATTTTATTTTATATATATTTTATAAACTTTAATAATAAACCAAGAGTTGGATAAGTTAGATTTCACGATTTTAAATTCGAAGTTTAAGATGTAAATTTATATAATAATATTTGAATAACAAATGAATTCATATTAAGCTACAGATTCGAATTGATACGAACTTTTTATAGAGATGAATTTGAATTAGGTAAAAATGAAATGAATTTTAATTCAAATTGGTTTGAACTTATAAGAGATGAACTTGAATGGTGAAATTGTTTTGAAATTGAATTTCTTAAATAAGGAATAAATTTGATTTTTAATCAACTGAATGCGAATTTGAATTGAATTTAAAATATGAACTTAAATAGAATATAAACTTGAATTTTGTAAATTGATGTCAAATTTGAATCATATTTGATATTAAATGAATTTGATTTCTTTAGCGACTAAAATGTGAATTTTGAATATATATAAATTTTATATGAAAATTGATTTTTATAAATCGTTGGTTTTGAATTGGGAACTTTGTTAAATTGATTTATGAGAATGGTTTTAAAATCTTATATATTGTTTGAATTGAATATAAGGCTTCGACTCAAATTTTAAGTAATGAATCTGAATATTTCAATTTGAGTTAATATATTATATGATTTGGTTAAAAATTGAAACATAAGATTTGGATTTGAATTATATAAACTAGATTTGAACCTAAGTGACCGAATTTTCGAATTTACTTAATGGAACCCATATAAAGGAAAATTAGATTACATGAATGGTTAAATTTATAAATAATGATTTAGAATCGTGTGACATGAATATACTTTATTTAATTTGAAATGTAAGTTTTGACTTGAATAGTGTAGTTTGAACTCGAACCAAATGTTGAATTTTGAATCGACGTAAAGCAAATTGTTGAATAGTTTGAAACTTGGATTTTGAGAATATTAACCGAACTAAAATATTCTCGAAGTTAAATATTTTAGTATAGATCTAAATGGAAACTGAGACCTTTAAGGTATAATAAATATAAGTCGATTACAGATTATAATTCGTTATGCGAATACTTTCAGAAGTTATAATCGAATTTAGATATTTAATATTGATTTCAAATTCAAATTCAAAAAAGGGATTTCATATAAACTATTTATAAAGTGATTTATAAAATAACGACCATGGTGTGAGAAATGTAAATGATTAATTGTTAAAGAGAATGGGATCGGCTACTGTCATACTCTCTGCTAATACCGAAAACCACCGTAACAACTGTGTACGCGTTGGTGTTCCAGAATGAAGGGGATGATTAGGTGAACGACTCTATTTTGTATTTCATATTAATTACGAGACCCTGACTACCTTGACTCAGCTTGATGTGGCTAAAACAAGAGCTACGCATGGACCAAGTGAGGTCATACCTCATAGCGAGCACACTTCTTCGATATTATTCTATTATTGTTAAGATTTGATTTGGGCCCTTTTAATTATAGGAGTGTGTTTGGAGGTGGGCAGCAGTAGCTGCTATGTGTTACCACCAGTCCGGCTTTGCAAACGGTGAATCCACCATGGCATTCCTTGCATGCCTTGTCACATGCCTTATACGAGCCCACTACGATTTTGTTTTGTACTATTTTATATGGAGTGCCCTCTGATCAACCTACAGTTTACGGAGGAATAATGGTACTGTATATACTACGAGAATATATAAACGATGCAAGGGTAATCATGGTAATCCCGCTTACGCTATTTTAATATTTTTACTTTACTGATAGACACTATTGTATATAGCGTATTATACTATATAGTATTAGTTTGACGGATCCTTAGAGGATGGTGATCCCAAACATCATCTAAGTTACTGATTGCATTTCATCAAACATTTCATTTGTGTAATGACCTGGACAAGCCGAACCAATTTACATTTTTTATTTTAAATTATTTGGTGGAAAAATGTGGCTGAAAATTAAAATTTTTCATTTTTAATAATATTAAACCCAGTGAAAATAGTCAATTTTCGAATGATCTCTGTTTTCGATGAAACCACTTTTGTTGGAACCAGAATGTCGAATTATTGCTAGGTTTCAATTTTTAGAATTTTCCGAATTAATATGTGAGCGTGGCGAAGGAAAATGTGTTTGGTCGATTTTAGTCAATTTAATCGACTGAAAAATAGCCATTTTTCAAACAGTCTCAGAATTTGACGAAATTAGTTTTGTTAGGACCGTATCGTCATAACGAAGACAAATATTTTTTTTTTGGATTTTTCTGAGTCCGTATGTGGCCTCGGTGAATTTATTTATGCAGACGAATTAAATTAATAAAGGTAATTATTAAATTAAATAATTCAGGCCACAGATAGCCGTTTGGGCTCACGGGACCTCTCCCATTGGATCCGGAATATGGGTTATTGGCTAGGGTCACTTTCTGCTGGACTGGAAATGGATCGGTATTAAAGTTACGGATTTATTTGTAAAATAGCAATTAGATATTATAAATAATAGAGGAAATTAAACCCTAATTACTATTCCCTTTCGTTGTAGCCACCACCACCCAAATCCAAGGCCACCGACCTCCGAATTTCCTGCACCAATTTCTCCTTCATCTTGGCGAATTAAACCTCCTCACATTTACCAAATCGAAGCCCTTTCCTCCCTCTTTAATCTCATACCGATTGATCGTCCTCTAGTCGCCTGAAATCCGAGCACCAACGCCCCAAAGCCCGCCGTTTCGCACCGCTGTTGGCCCCACCTGGGCGCACCGAGCCAGCCGTCACCACCACCCCTCGTGCGCCGCCCCTAGCCCTCTGCCGTGGTCTGGTCCGATCGTCAGCAAGTGTCCCGGTTCTCGAGCGATTTCGAACCCTAGGATCGACTGTATACTGAAAACCATCGGCCAAAGTTTGAACTGATAGTGGAAGAAGGTAGTATTTAATTAATTAATTTAAATATAATTAAATCCTTAAATGATCATATCTTGTTCATACGTTGATGAAATTCGACGAAACAGGAAGCGTTGGACTCGTAAGACTGAGATCTACAATTGTAGACTGACCGGAGTGAATTCTGAGCAGATTGGATTTTGAGAACTTTTCAAATCTGAACTATTCAGGACACAGGAAAAGCGATGTGAGATTCTAAATTTTGAATAATTAAATAATTTAATTATATTTGTTATGTGAATCATTGTATATTATTGTTTCTGATCTACGATGTTGTGATTGTTGTATGGTTGATTAATATTCGTTGTGATATCATGATATAGCATGTCAGTTTAGATCTATAAATTCTGATGTAATCTCTATAAATTCTGATGTAATCGCCAAGTGGTTTATATATATAAATATAAATATAAAATTTAACGAAACGAGAGCGGTAGTTCGCGTATCGACAATCGTAACTTCAAACGATTATACCGAAAGATCCGACCGTTGGATTTTCCCAAAACTGGAACCATTAGGACCGCTTTGGGAAGAGATTTCCAACAATATAAATTTCATCAAAATCCGACGGTTAGATTTTAAGATATGTGTAAATCAAAATTTGGTAAATACAGCGCCAGGTCCGCCCACTGACCCGAAGCATCGTTTATTTATTTTGAGCTATTTTCAAATAAATAAAAATGGCGATAAATAGTTATAAATATATATGGAATGTTTTAAATGAAAATTATGCGACAATTATCTGAAAAGACCGAGTTTAACTCATTTCAAATAATTGCACGATGATTAAATCAAAGATGTAACAAGACGGTGTTGAAGACCGGCGATCTTGACATCGAATGGACGACGACTACTGATGCCTTGGACTGACTTGCTCCCAGGATGGGGTTGAAGCAGTAATTGTATGGACGTGTGTGTTTGTCTAGCGGATAAACGAGTGCCTCTTTGGTGTCTCCGGTTTCGTTTAGACCCAGAATGGACTTGTAAATGGATGCGTGTCTGACGTTGGATTTCATCCCATGTGATTAAATCGATTTGTATTAATATATGTCTGTTTGGTGGTGGAGAATCTATTCTCTGCTTAACACCCGGGTATATAGTAATAGTTATCGATCGCATGGCGTGAATTGTCAATGTGGCGTGCCAAGATGCAATGATCAAGGCTTTGTTGAAAAGAAGGCCTTGTGGCTGATGATCAAAGCATAGCCTGTTTAGGCATAGCTTTGTGTATAGCGTGACTTTGCGAGCCTCACACCCCGGTATGAGTCAAAAACGGGATATGGACCGTAGGGATTGCATACATTTCTTTCTAGCTAGAAGTGGTGTTTGGGATTTAACAGGGCCCGACATTTTACTATGTGGATTATGGATTGAGGTACGTCATTTTTTTATAGGCCGGAAGTGGTGATATTATAGGTCCAAAAGGGTCGGGAAACGTATGTTCAGGAATTGCCAATCCACTACCGTTAGGTAGGGACCAGCCCTACCGCTCCAAGGGTTGCCCATAGGTGTGATCCTGAGGCATTTGCTAGAGTGTCTCAAATCGGAAGAGGAAGATCCCTAGCCACGATTTCATGACAGAAAACCAATTCCTAATACGACATCACGGTTTTGATTGTAAACTTATATACGGTGACACAGTAGGATAGGGTACTATGCCGTCTAGGATTGATATATTTATATTGAAGTATTTTAATACTGCTTAGACACTAATAATAATATTAAAATATTACTTTTCACGTATTAAGCATGTTTGATCATCATAAGGAAAACTCTATCCTCCTGTGTGCGTTGCATTGTGTGATAGGACTTGAGTCTTATGATGATTTCATTTTTTTTCAAAAGTCATTTCGCTGTTTTATATAAACTTTATAAAATTATGCACTGGCAATCCAATGGAGTAAACCCGTTCTGCGTTAGCAGCGTGGTCCTGTGATTTGCCACATTGTTAGATAAATTAGTTAAGAATTCTCATACCAGTCCCATGACTGACTCGTAGTTTGTTTCACCTTTGCAAACTCGGGTGCCCTCTTTCCACATGGGCAGCAATTGACAGGTTCAGGTGATACATTCTGATTGGAGCTTACTTGGAAGGAAGAAGAGGACCTTTTCTCTAGTTTTTACTTCTGCTTTGAGATATTTTATTTTTGGTAGCTTTGATGTATGTGATGGAGTTTGGGACTTGTTTCTTTTCCATTGAAACTTAATTTCCTTTTGTTGAGACTCTTTATTTGGCTAAGTTGTATCCTGTACTGCGTACTCTGATGTATTAGATATTATGATGCTGATGACATTTATTTCCGCTGCAATGGTTTATGTGTTATGATAATTATCTGAGATCTGTTTTTGTTGTAAATATGTTGTATTCCCAAAATGATTATCCTTACTTTCGAACCACGGAATTTGGGATCATCACAGTTGGTATCAGAGCCTAAGGTTAACCTTAGCTTCGGAATATAACATATTTAGAACAATTCGTCTAAATAGAATCCACATTATTCTAAGGCGAGTAGCTCATTAGAGATGGGACTAGTAATGTCCTAGGATGAGCACAGCAGAATAGAACATATTTATCAGTCATTACATCATCATCTTTTCATCTTGTCCTTATCTTATCTTTTCTTGAAAATTCTCATTTTTGTTGGTCTGACTCTTTCCTTGATGGTACAGACTGATTTAAATGGATACTAGAGCAAGAATAGCCCGGGGCGGAGCCCGAGGTGGAGCTCGAGGCGGGGCCAGAGGAGGAGCCCGTGTAGGAGCTGGAGGGCAAGCTAGAGACGAGATCCCCATCACTCAGGAACAGTATACTTCAGAGGTCGTAGCCGAACCACCTCCACCTCCACAGCCCTTCGATTTGGAGAGAATTTCAAAGAAATTTAAAAACCTAGGAGGTGTACCTTTCACAGGGCGAGAGTCTACGATTCAGGCAGAAGCATGGATTAAAGATTGTGAAAAGATCCTAGAGGGCTTAGAACTGGAAGATCAGCGAAAGCGTTACCTGGCAGTATGGCAATTAAAAGAGGGAGCCGGACATTGGTGGGATACGATCAAGATCTGCAATGACGTGGCCAATATGTCTTGGGCCAAATTTAAGGAACATTTCAATGAGAAGTATATACCCCCACAAGCTAGAGAGCGCCTGCGCGAGCAGTTCGTTAACCTACAGCAAGGGAATATGACCGTTTCTGAGTATGTGAGGAAGTTTGATGAGCTTTCCCGATATTCTCCTGGTTTGATTCAAGATCCGGTAGAGAAGAATAAAAAATTTATCAAGGGTCTGTCCAAGAAATATTTGAACTGAGTCACTGCCCATATCAAGCTTCCCTTCAATGAAGTAGTAGAAATGGCGTGCCGCTAGGAGGATAATGACGAGTCTGAACCGCAGGATAGAGGGAAAGGTCAAGGCAACAATCAGAAGGAACAGGCTAACAAGAAACCGAAGGCGAGCAATTCTTCTACCGCTATGCCCCAATAGAAGAAGAGGGACAGGAGCAAGGTGACCTGCTATAACTGCGGCAAGATTGGACATTTTGATTACGAGTGTAGAGCACCTAAAAAGGTCAAGAGAAATGATTCGGGCCCTAGTCAGAACCATGGTCAGAGTTCCCAGAATCATGGCCAGAATTCTCAGGATCGTGGTCAGAACCCCAGGAACACTCAGGATTGCTATAACTGCCATAAGTCGGGGCACTTCGCCAGAAACTGTCCCATGTTGAAGAAAACTGAAGTGGCACATGTTTATGAGGGAGCAGATGCACCAGCTTCTACCGAGGGGCCAGGTGAACCCGATGTCTTAGGAGGTACGCTTAATATTAAGAACATCCCTATTACTGTCTTATTTGATACTGGTGCTGCACAAAGCTTTATTTCTAATGATGCAATTAAAAAGTTGAAACTGAAACCAAGGAAACTCAAAAATTTGATTAGAGCTAATAGCCCGATAGGAGGTTCTCTTATTCTTGATCAGTATTGTAGAGTACCTATTTCTTATTCTCGCTACCAGTTTCCCTTTGACTTGATTGTTATGACTTTCTCTGGTTATAATGTTATTCTTGGGATAGATTGGCTGATAAAATATGAGGCCGAAGTCAAATGTGCCGAAAGAATTGTCAAAGTTAAAAGTAATCTCGGGAATGTATGTATACCATGCCACGGCTCAGCCACCGACAGGAAAACATTCTGGTCTTCTCTAGAAATTACCCCTACTTCTATTGAGGATATCCCCGTCGTCAAAGATTATGCTGATGTATTCAAAGAAGTTGAGGGTTTATCCCAGCATAGAGAAATCAGCTTCCGAATTGATTTAGCTCCGAATGCAAGGCCTGTCATACATCCTATTCGGGGAATGTCACCAAAAGAAAGAGAGGAGCTGAGAAATCAAACCAAGAAACTTTTGTGGAAGGGTCTAATCAGGCTCAGCTTCTCAGAATGGGGTGCAGCAGTGGTGTTCGTCCCAAAATCTGACGGCACACTCAGACTATGTGTGGATTACCGCGATCTCAACAAACAAAATCTGAAGAACAAATACCCACTGCTTCGTATTGATGACTTACTTGACCGCTTGCATGGAGCACGAGTATTCTCTAGGATGGAACTAGCTACAAGCTTCCATCAACTTCGCATTGCATAAGAATGTGTCTTTAACTGCTTTCAGAGGACCGGATATCTTTTATGAATGGCTAGTAATGCCCTTCGGTCTATGTAATGCTCCAGCATATTTTGTTGATCTGATGAATAGAGTGTTCAGAGATGTTTTAAATAAATTTATGCTCGTGTTCATCGATGACAACCTCATCTTTTCTAAATCCACTGCTGAGCACGAACAACATCTGAGAGAAGTCTTAGAGATTTTGCGAAGAAATGTGCTAAAAGCAAAATTTTCTAAATGCACATTCTGGCAAGAAGAGGTGAAATTCCTCGGCCATGTTGTATCAAAGGAAGGCATCTTGGTAGATCCAGGAAAGATCTCAGCCATCCAAGAGTGGAAACAGCCTAGAACTCCCACAGAGGTCAGAAGTTTCTTGGGACTGGGGGCTATTAACAGGAATTTGTCCAAGATTTTTCGAAGGTAGCTTGCCCATTGACAAACTTGACCAAGAAACATACAAAATTCAAGTGGACATCAGAATACGAGACAGCTTTCCAAGAGCTAAAGAAGAGGTTAACCAATGCTCCTGTGTTGACCATCATAGATGGCAATCAGGATTTGAAGGACTGGACCGACGCTTCTAAGCAAGGTTGTTTCTTTTATAAATTAACATGTCAGAGATAACATTTTCTTCTAATGTCAAGCTCATTTTAACATGTTATCCCTTATTTATTTAAGGTTTTGGTGTGGTGCTGATGCAAAGAGGTAGAGTAGTCGCATATGCTAGCTGCCAGCAGAAACCGCATGAGAAGAATTACGTCATGCATGACCTTGAGCTAATGGCCATTGTGTTTGCTCTTAAAATATGGAGGCATTATCTCTTGGGTGAGAAGTTTGAAATTTACATGGATCACAAATCCTTGAAACACCTTTTACCCAAAAAGATTTGAATATGAGGCAGCAACGCTGGGTTGAATTTCTTGCATCATATGACCTGGATATCCTATACACTCCGGGAAAAACCAACGTTGTAGCCGATGCGCTCAGTAGAAAGAATGCAGAATGTAACAATCTAATTATCGCCAGTCTCATCATCACTCCTACTTTGATTGATAAAATTTCTGCTCTTCAGAAGAATGATAAATTCATTCAGAAGCTTTGTGAGTGAGCTCGTAAAGGCGAGGCCTCAAGTTTCTAGATTGACAATAATGGGACCCTTAGATTGCAAGGGCGAATTTGTGTGTCGGACATTGCTGAGCTAAAAAGAGAAGTTATGGATGAGTGCCACAAATCTAAAATCAGCGTCCATCCAGGTGCAAACAAAATGTACCATGATCTTAAGCGCGCCTTTTGGTGGAAAGCGATGAAGAGATATATTTCTATTTAGGTTGCTTATGTCCCACTTGTCAACAAGTTAAAAGTGATCAACAGAAACTGGCAGGTTTGTTGCAACCGCTAGGAGTTCCTGATTGGAAGTGGGAGGAAATTTCTATGGACTTTATAGATGGCTTGCCCCGAAGCAGAAAAGGGAATGATAGCATATGGGTGATTGTGGATCGCTTAACAAAATCTGCCCATTTCATCCCTGTTCGGTCCAATAGAATAGCTCATAGTTTGGCACAACTTTAACTTAAAGAGATAGTCAGACTACATGGGGTTCCCAAAAGCATTGTCAGTGATCGGGATTCATTATTTACTAGCAAATTCTGGGAAGCCTTTCAAGAAGAGCTTGGGACCAAGTTGAATCTGAGCTTTGCCTATCACCATCAGACAGATGGCCAGACTGAGAGGGTGAATCGTGTTTTGGAAGACTTGTTGCGAGCTTGCATTCTTGATTATGGAGGTTCATGGGAGGACCACTTGCACTTGGTGGAGTTCTCCTATAATAATAGATACCAAGCAAGCTTGAAGATGTCACCGTTTGAAGTACTATATGGCAGGCCATGCAGATCTCCGGCATGTTGGGTAGAGTCAGCAATCGACTAGTCTTGGGCCTCGACATGGTTCATGAAGCATCGGATAAGGTTGACTTGATTAAGAACCGCTTGTTGACTGCTCATAGTTGACAGAAGAGCTATGCAGACCAGCGAAGAAGAAATCTAGAATTCTCTATGGGTGATCGATTATACTTGAAGGTTTCTCCTTTGAGAGGCGTGATTCGCTTTGGGAAGATGGGAAAGTTGGCACCGAGATTCATTGGTCCATTCCCTATCCTAGAAAGGATTGGTACTCTCGCTTATAGAGTGCAGCTGCCTGACCGGTTGCCAGGGGTGCATGATGTATTTCATGTGTCCCAACTCCGCAAGCATGTGCATGATCCGGATCTAATAGAGGATGAATTAAATCAATAGGTCCTAGATATTGCTCCAAATCTAATAGTGAGGAAAGACCCGATTAAGATCATTGGCAAAGAAACCAAAATTTTGAGGAACAAGAGGATCAACCTAGTCAAGGTTCAATGGAGTGGGGATCCTAGAGGTTGTACTTGGGAGATAGAGGATAGCATCAAAAAGGATTACCCCAAGTGCAGAGTGGATATCTCCGAGTAACTCTTGTATTAAGGTACGTTTACACCAATTTACATTTTCCATCTTGTTTCCTACTTCACTTTGTTTCCTTTTCGAGGATGAAAAACTCTTAAGTGGGTGAGATTGTAATGACCCGGAAAAGCCGAACCAATTTAAAATTTTTATTTTAAATTATTTGGTGGAAAAATATGGCAGAAAATTACAAATTTTCATTTTTAATAATATTAAAGCCAGTGAAAATAGTCAATTTTCGAACGATCTCTGTTTTCGACGAAACCACTTTTGTTGGAACTGAAATGTTGAATTATTGCTAGGTTTCAATTTTTAGAATTTTCCGAATTAATATGTGAGCGTGGCGAAGGAAAATGTATTTGGTCGATTTCAGTCAAATTTAATCGACTGAAAAATAGCCATTTTTCAAACAGTCTCAGAATTTGATGAAACTAGTTTTGTTAGGACCGTATCGTCATAACGAAGACAAATATATTTTTTCTGGATTTTTCTGAGTCCGTATGTGGCCTCGGTGAATTTATTTATGCAGACGAATTAAATTAATAAAGGATTTAATTATTAAATTAAATAATTCAGGCCACAGATAGCCATTTGGGTCACGGGACCTGTCCCATTGGATCCGGAATATGGGTTATTGGCTAGGGTCACTTTCTGCTGGACTGGAAATGGATCGGTTTAAAAAATACGGATTTATTTGTAAAATAGCAATTAAATATTATAAATAATAGAGGAAATTAAACCCTAATTACTATTCCCTTTCGTTGTTGCCGCCACCACCCAAATCCATGGCCACCGACCTCCGAATTTCCTCCACCAATTTCTCCTTCATCTTGATGAATTAAACCTCCTCACATATACCAAATCGAAGCCCTTTCCTCCCTCTTTAATCTCATACGGATTGATCGTCCTCTAGTCGCCTGAAATCCGAGAACCAACGCCCAAAATCCCGCCGTTTCGCACCGCCGTCGGCCCCACCTGGGCGCACCGAGCCAGCCGCCACCACCCCCACCCCTCGTGCGCCGCCCCCAGCACTCTACCATGGTCTGGTCCGATCGTTAGCAGGTGTCCCGGTTCTCGAGCAATTTCGAACCCTAGGATCGACTGTATACCGAAACCCATCGGCCAAAGTTTGAACTAATAGTGGAAGAAGGTAGTATTTAATTAATTAATTAATTAATTTAAATATAATTAAATCTTTAAATGATCGTATCTTGTTCATACGTTGATGAAATTCGATGAAACAGGAAGCGTTGGACTCGTAAGACTAAGATCTACAATTCTAGACTGACCGGAGTGAATTCTGAGCAGATCGGATTTTGAGAACTTTTCGAATCTGAACTATTCAGGACACAGGAAAAGCGATGTGAGATTCTAAATTTTGAATAATATAATTATATTTGTTATGTGAATCATTGTATGTTATTGTTTCTGATCTACGATGTTGTGATTGTTGTATGGTTGATTAATATTCGTTGTGATATCATGATATAGCATGTCAGTTTAGATCTATAAATTCTGATGTAATCTCTGTAAAGTTCTCATCTTTATTAGTTCTATTTTTATTTTATTTCTATTTTTATTTTATTCCTCTATAGAAATGAAAATTTGAATCTTGTTTGTTTTACAAGCAAAATGAAATTTTGAATCTTTAATTTGTTTTTACAAATTAAAATGGAAAGTTAAATCTTTATTTTTGATTTGCATAATAAAACAAAAGGTGAATCTTTATTTTTGACTTACATAATAAAACAAAAGTTGAATCTTTATTTTTGATTTACATAATAAAACAAAAGTTGAATCTTTATTTTTGATTTACATAATAAAACAAAAGTTGAATCTATATTTTTGATTTACATAATAAAACAAAAGTTTAATCTTTATTTTTGATTTACATAATAAAACAAAAGTTGAATCTTTAATTTTGATTTACAGAATAAAGCAGAAGTTGAATCTTTATTTTTGATTTACACAATAAAGCAGAAGTTGAATCTTTATTTTTGATTTCCGTAATAAAGCAAAAGTTAAATCTGTATTTTTGATTTGCATAATAAAGCAAAAGTTGAATCTTTATTTTTGATTTGCATAGTAAAGCAAAAGTTGAATCTTTATTTTTGATTTGCATAATAAAGCAAAAGTTGAATCTTTATTTTTGATTTGCATAATAAAGCAAAAGTTGAATCTTTATTTTTGATTTGCATAATAAAAGAAAAGTTGAATCTTTATTTTTGATTTCCATAATAAAAGAAAAGTTGAATCTTTATTTTTGATTTGCTTAATAAAACATAAGTTGAATCTTTATTTTTGATTTACGAAATAAAACAAAAGTTGAATCTTTATTTTTGATTTGCATAATAAGAACAGAAGTTGAATCTTTATTTTGATTTATGACTTATAAAATAAAGAAAGATTAAATCTTTTAAATTTTAATTAAAAGATAAATTATGATTAGATATTTTATTTTGATTTACAATATAATATAAAGATTAGATAATTTATTTTATTTACAAATAAATGTTAGATATTTTATTTGATTTACAAATAAAATAAAGATGAGACCTTTTATTGTGGTTCATCAAATTTATACACCAAATCATATATTGTGTTGTATGTGTGGACATTGAAATTACGACGTTGGGTAAACAGAAATGGTTTGACAAAAACCATTATTTTTGTTTATCATATTTTGACACCAAATTGAGTTGAGTTAGATAAGAAAATACCCCCTATAAGGAAAAATGTGCATTAAGAAGATAATTAGAAAATTTACATTTTTCTAATGTAATAAAGATAATTAGAGGATTTACATTTTTCTATGTAAAGATAAAAGATTTATATTTTTCAATGTAAAAGAAAAGGGATAAAAAGCACATTTTTGTGTAATTAAAATGAATAGCATAAAAAGTAAATTTTTGTGTATTTAAAACGAATAGGACAAAAAGTACATTTTTATGTATTTAAAACGAATAGGATAAAAAGTACATTTTTATGTATTTAAAACCAAAGCGATAAAAAGTACGTTTTTGTGTATTTAAAACGAATAGAATAAAAAGTACATTTTTATGTATTTAAAACGAATAGGATAAAAAGTACATTTTTATGTATTTAAAACGAAAGGAATAAAAGGTACATTTTTGTGTATCTAAAACGAATTGGGATAAAAAGTACATTTTTGTGCATTTAAAACGAGTAGGATAAAAAGTACATTTTTATGTATTTAAAATGAAAAGTATAAAAAGTACATTTTTATGTATTTTACGAATAGGATAAAAAGTACATTTTTATGTATTTAAAACGAATAGGATAAAAAGTACATTTTTATGTATTTAAAACGAAAGGGATAAAAAGTACATTTTTGTGTATTTAAAACGAATAGGATAAAAAGTACATTTTTGTGTATTTAAAACGAATAGGATAAAAAGTACATTTTAATGTATTTAAAACGAATAGGATAAAAAGCACATTTTTATGTATTTAAAACGAATAGGATATAAAGTACATTTTTATGTATTTAAAACGAAAGGGATAAAAAGTACATTTTTGTGTATTTAAAACGAATAGGATAAAAGGTACTTTTTTGTATATTTAAAAGGAATAGGATAAGAAGTACATTTTTTTTGTAATAAAAACATACATTGTTGAAACCGTCATTTTTGTCGCATTAGAATTGGCGAACAAAAATGAAATTTTATTAAATATAAAAATATACATTGTTGAAACCATCATTTTTTTCGCATTAGAATTTGCGAACAAAAATGTAATTTTATTAAATATAAAAATATACATTGTTGAAACCGTCATTTTTGTCGCATTAGAATTGGCGAACAAATATGTTATTTTATTGAATATAAAAATATACATTGTTGGAAACATCATTTTTGTCGCATTAGAATTGGCGAACAAAAATGTAATTCTATTGAATATAAAAATACACATTGTTGAAAACATCATTTTTGTCACATTAGAATTGGCGGAAAAAAATATTGTTTTTATAGAATAAAAAGAATGGATGTTAATAATGGGAATCGCCTAGTGGTTTATATATATAAATATAAATATAAAATTTAACGAAACGAGAGCAGCAGTTCGCGTATCAACAATCGTAACTTCAAACGATTATACCGAAAGATCCGACCGTTGGATTTTCCCAAAACTAGAACCGTTAGGACCGCTTTGGGAAGAGCTTTCCAACGATGTAAATTTCATCAAAATCCGACGGTTAGATTTTAAGATATGTGTAAATCAAAATTTGGTAAAAACAGCGCTAAGGCCGCCCACTGACCCGAAGCGTCATTTATTTATTTTGAGCTATTTTAAAATAAATAAAAATAGCGATAAATAGTTATAAATATATATGAAATGTTTTAAATGATAATTATGCGACAATTATTTGAAAAGACCGAGTTTAACTCATTTCCAATAATTGCACGATGATTAAATCAAAGATGTAACAAGACGGTGTTGAAGACCGGCAATTTTCACATCGAATGGACGACGACTGCTGATGCCTTGGACTGACTTGCTCCCAGGACGGGGTTGAAGCGGTAATTGTCTGGACGTGTGTGTTTGTCATGCGGATAAACGAGCGCCTCTTTGGTGTCTCCGGTTTCGTTCAGACCCAGAACGGACTAGTAAATGTGTGACGAATGGAATTTCGCTCGATCCGAATCAGTCGTTAAACCGATCTAGACCGTTCGAAACCCCTGATCGTTTTGAGAACAGGACAAATCAGAACACAGACGGAAGAACGTTTCATTGTTAAAATAAAACAAAACTGAAAATAAAAATAGGAATCGATCTAAATTTACTTACATTGATTATTAGGTGGTGGTTGGTTTCGCCGTTGACTGAGAGGGTCATTGGGAGGTCGGCGTTCACCTACAGGCGGTGGCCTCGGTGGCGCTCAGCAGGAGGAGGGGGTCGTGATCGGCTGCAGGAGGGGGGGTATCGCGCGGAAGACTGCGGAGAGGGGGGGTCGCGGTGGCTTAGGGGGGTTTGGGGGGGTCGCGTCGCTCTGGTGGAGAGAGGGGGGATTGCGGCGCCGCCGGCGCCTGGGGGGCGCGTCGCTCAGGTGCTGAGCGTTTTTTTTTTCTTTCTTCTTCTGAAAATCAATTAGAAAAGGGAAAAGAGAAGAGGGAGATAAGGGGAGGGGCTTAGGGTAATTATTTATATTATTTTTTTATATTTATTTTTGACCCAAAAGTTACCTTTTAAATCGAACACCAAATCGATCCCGACTACTGTCGTCCATAGATAATTACCCCCATTCCGAACACAATGGGATATGCCACGTAAGCTGATTCGATCGTTTCGATCAGTTTTCGTCAAAATCAACATATAACTCTATATGTTGAATCAGAACGTGCATTTTAATTTACTGGGGTCACACACTAACTTGAAAAATTCCCGAAAAATATTTTCTAGCCTCGTATTGACGATACGGTCCTAACAAAACTAATTTCGTCGAATTTCGAGACCGTTGGAAAAATGGCCATTTTCCAGTCGATTAAAATCAACTAAAACTGGTCAAACTCGTTTTCCTTTGCCACGCTCACATATTGATTCAAAAAATTATGAAATTTGGAATCAAGCAATAACTTGACATCACGGATCCAACAAAAGTGGTTTCGTCGAATTCCGTGGTCGTTTGCAAAATTTCCATTTTTAAGGGCTTGAATTCCATAGCGACTATTCAGAATTTTCATTTGGACATATCTTTTGATTCCCGCTATGAAATTTTGATTTTTCGAATTTGTCGAAAAGATATTCACAATTAGATTCCACTATTTTTGGTTTCACTAAAATCCGGTTTATTTTGAATCCTGCACATCCATTTGAAGTTTGAAATCGAATTATCGAACTACCGCGCCATTTTCAATTCCTTTTATAAATATAAATAAATATTTATATTCTAATAGTGATCTATATAATATATACGTCCGAATTCTATTCAAAATAAATTTCTCGTAAATATTATTTAAAATAATCTATTTTAAATATTCAAAATTCGCTAAAATTGCCAAAATAAAAATTTTAAACTGGCCCAGATTTCCGGGTTATTACAAAATGGATGCGTGTCTGACGTTGGAGTTCATCCCATGTAATTAAATCGATTTGTATTAATATATGTCTGTTTGGTGGTGGAGAATCTATTTCTGCTTAATACCCGGGTATATAGTAATAGTTATCGATCGCATGGCGTGAATTGTCAACGTGGCACGCCAAGATGCAATGATCAAGCCTTTATTGAAAAGCAGGCCTTGTGGCTGATGATCAAAGCATAGCCTGTTCAGGCGTAGCTTTGTATATAGCGTGACCTTGCGAGCCTCACGCCCCGGTATGAGTCAAAAACGGGATATGGACAATAGGGAGTGCATACGTTTCTTTCTAGCTAGAAGTGGTGTTTGGGCTTTAAACGGCCCGGCATTTTACTATATGGATTATGGATTGAGGTACCTCGTTTTTTTATAGGCCGGAAGTGGTCACATTATAGGTCCAAAAGGGCCGGGAAACGTATGTTCAGGAATTGCCAATCCACTACCATTAGGTGGGGACCAGCCCTACCGCTCCAAGGGTTGCCCATAGGTGTGATCCTGAGGCATTTGCTAGAGTGTCTCGAATCGGAAGAGGACGATCCCTAGCCTCGATTTCATGACAGAAAACCAATTCCCAATACGAAATCACGGTTCTGATTGTAAACTTATATACGACGACATAGTAGGATGGGGTACTATGCCGTCTAGGATTGATATATTTATATTGAAGTATTTTAATACTGCTTAGACACTAATAATAATATTAAAATAATACTTTTCACGTATTAAGCATGTTTGATCATCATAAGGGAAAACTCTATCCTCCTGTGTGCATTGCATTGTGTGATAGGACTTGAGTTTTATGATGATTTCATTTTTTTTCAAAAGTCATTTCGCTGTTTTACATAAACTTTATAAAATTATGCACTGGCAATCCAATGGAGTAACCCCGTTCCGCGTTAACGGCGTGGTCCTGTGATTTGCCACGTTGTTAGATAAATTAATTAAGAATTCTCATACCAGTCCCATGACTGACTCGTAGTTTGTTTCACCTTTGCAAACTCGGGTGCCCTCTTTCCACACGGGCAGCCAATTGACAGGTTCAGGTGATACATTCTGATTGTAGCTTACTTGGAAGGAAGAACAAGACCTTTTCTCTAGTTTTTACTTCTGCTTTGAGACATTTTATCTTCTGTAGCTTTGAGGTATGTGATGGAGTTTGGGACTTGTTTCTTTTCCATTGAAACTTAATTTCCTTTTGTCGAGACTCTTTGTTTGGCTAAGTGGTATCTTGTATTGCGTACTCTGATGTATTGGATATTATGATGCTGATGACATTTATTTCCGCTGCAATGGTTTATGTGTTATGATAATTATCTGAGATCTATTTTTGTTGTAAGTATGTTGTATTCCCAAATTGATTATCCTTACTTTCGAACCACGGAAGTTGGGGTCATCACAATTTGAGTTGATTTACTTCAGAGAATGTTAGTCCTGATCCAAGTTGTTTTGTTTTTCATTACTGCTCGGGTCAAATCGAGTATTCCAGTTTTCGAGATTCATCCTTGGAGTTGAAGTTTGTATCGGGATTTGCTCACCTGTATCTACCTATTCATTTATTCCAGTTCAGTTGTTCTTGTCATTTCTGTTTCAAACTGTTATCATTTGTTTATTGTATTAGACCGCTGCTGTATTATTTATGTCTGATGTAAAAATTTATTTTGTACTTCATGAACTACTATTGTATTTTGTATTTTTCCGCTACGAGGTATTATATTTCTCTAAATCTGCATCTGTGTTCTGTGATTCTCTGATTTATTCTATTTATCCTGGAAGCTAATAACAATCTATTGCTTTGGACATTTCGAGTTGACATGTTTTGTTGATTTGGCACGGTCAAAATGGTGCGTTGTTATATGTGGTATCAAAACTTTGGATTTATCAAAGCTTTAGCCTATGTGGTAAAAACTCATTAGAGATACGGTAGTGATACCCTAGAATGAGTGGAATTAAATGCAGAATTCTTCTAGAGAGAAAGAGAGAGAGAGAGAGAGAGAGAGAGAGCGTATTTTTAAAGTACAAATAGTTTTTAAATTAGTTTTAAAATGTTTTATAAAAAAAATCTAGATATAAAATTTTGTTTAATATTTAAATCTTCTTCTGGAATTTCCTTTCCATTTGAACTCATCTTTTTTTTGTAGATCCTCTTTGATTAGGTTCCTTCGTTCGTTAAGGTTTTAACTCAAATACTATACCTTATCCTTGTCCATAACATGGTAAGAAGTAGAAGGAGAGTAAAAGTCTTCTGGCGAGTCCATTCCTATCTAAGTACTGGTTCGATTGGGTATTATAATTCCAATGATGTGATATTGAAATTCTGGTATATATTTTTTAGAAGATGTAAATTTGAAAATAATATTTTTCTTTGATAATACCAGTATTTTGAAAGGATTTGATGTTTATATTTTATATTCTATATAACATTTAAATATGTAGATTTTTTAAGAAAATGAATTTATAGTAATTGAAATCTATAATGGTACTTATGTATGTATATATATAGGAATTTATAAATTCAAATTGGTTTATAAAGATTTTATTTTGTGTTGTGTGTGTGTATATATACATATATTATTGTATATTTATTTGATTTAATAAGAATATTGTCTATATATTTATTAAGGATTTATGTTAAATTTTAATAAATAAAAGAGTGGGGAGAGATATAATTTTCCCATACTTAATTTTTTTTAATGATTTGATATATATTATTTATAATATATGATTGGGAAATTTGATATATATTCTGTTAAATATAAAAGATGTTTTGAGTATTTACTTTGACGTCAAATTTGGCTTATCGAATACTTAGCGATTTGAGTATACGTCCGATCAACGTATATTTTAAATCTTATATGTGTTAGATAGATATAGAGTCACACTCTAGTCGCTTGAAAATGATTCTGGTGATGACCGCGGCATCATCGATATCTATTTTCTGGATTCAAAAGTGGGATAGCTATATATCGCTAATCAAGGCGTCGAGTGAATATTTAAAATTATTTTTGAAATGTTTGAAAATGTTTTAACTTTTGATATATGTTTCAAAATTATATGTAGGTATGATAATAAATATGAACCATTAGTTTAAATATATAGTTATTATTTAATTACTATTTTCCTGCCTCGTTCCTTTTTAGGGACGAAAAGGTTTGAGTAGGGGAGAATGTAAAGACCGGTATCTTAAGCGTATTTTTATTCAATTATTTGATTTAAATTTTGATTTCTATTTTATTTTATTTGTTTAAAACTCAAGTTGCTAGTATTTTATTAAGATAACTATTTTATTATAATTTAAAATCGAAAGTTATTTTGGGATTTTATATATAACGTGGTCCGATATAAATATGTTTTAATAATTAAATCAATATTGGCTATTTCAAAATCCTTATTGGATAAATATTGATCGAGTTATTGATTTGGATTTGAATTCAATTTTTAATTTTTATGTTTTTATTTTATTTCAAATATTTCTATTGTAGATCGGTCATTTGAACCGTCATTGTTACTACAAAACATCGTTCAAATCTTATTCAGTATTTCAAAACTGTTCGTTTCGGTTGAATTGAAGATATCGATTCCATTTCAATTTTCCATTCATTATTCTTTTAATGAAAAAAACTGTTCATTTTATGTATAACATCCATTAACTTCTATTTCCTTTTAACACGTTAGTCACCATTTTGAAATTTAAAAATGAGGTAAAATTTGAAACGAATTGTTTGGGCCAAATTTGTTGTGCATTTCCAAATCTCATCGAAATATGATCCTCAATACCTTGCTTCGAGAAAGGAACGAATGGACACTGTAACTTTTACCATGACTCCACATTTCCTTCACTCGTTTCTTCCCAAGGAATAAAAGCCAATTTATATATATAATGAAACCTGTTCACGTCCATTTCTTCTTTGCTCATGCTCCCCTTTCCTCGTCATTCCTCTTCACGTCTCTATGCACCGGCCTCCCCATTCCGACCTCAAGTCCATCGATCCCCTCACATGCTAATACAACGCAACTGACTACAGCAGCTTCCCTTCCCATGCATCACCGGAGTCCACGCCACCCAGACCTGAAAACCAGTTGAGCTGCCCTCCATCCCGCCACTTGATGTCGCGTTCCCTCCCATCAACTGACGTGTCAGTAGATCCACCCCATCCATCTCCGACCAACCTATAGTTCAAGCTGACCCCAATCCGCTCCCCACTACACCGAAACCATTCCATCCACGTCAGCTCCTCCGCTCTCCCTTCTCTAACCTCCTGTAACTAAGCCGGCGAACTTTTGGCTGTCCCGACCACGCCTGAACCCTGCTGCTCATTCATGCCTTCCTCCTCTCACATGACAAGACCTGAGAACCCATCTCCTTCAGCTCCTCCCCACCCCAACAACTCTGTCGACCCCCTCAAAAAACTGCCGCGTCTTTTCTCTTGTTGAGCCTCCCATCTGCCTGTGTCCCTGTTATGTGATGCTTTTGTGCTTATGTGTGTGAGCTCAATATTTATACGGGTTGTTTTGCTATGTGAGTTGTTTGTTTGTGAATGTGTATTCCAGTATGTGCGTGAGTATTTGTGTGTGCATGTGTATTTGTGTGTTGAGCGATCATGGTATATGGCATTTTACTTATTTTGTTGTGAACATTTTGTATGGGTTGAGTGCTGTATATTTTTTGTGAGAGTTAGTTCTGTGTGTGAGAAGTTGTTTTATACACTATATATATTTTACATGAGAATTTTAATATTTGTAGCTCTAACTTCTAATATTTTTAAATTATATAGTGTGTGTTATTTTTATATGTGTGTATTGTTTTGTGTGTGTTCACGTTATGTAAATTATATATATATATATTTAGAGTGTGAGTCGAGTTTTAGAATATATATTATAAGTTTTACCTTTAGTTTATATATATAAATAAATATATATATTATTTAATAAATATTTGTTGGTTCATTAAACCCATTTCCGAAACCAAATAGCCATACCGTCCCAAACCAATAGCTGTACCGATCCATTTAAAATTCCCTAGCCTCCTCATGTGAAAATAAAATATATATTAAGTGATAGAGAGTAGAATCCCTTCAGAATCATGATTGAAAGTTGCCGTCTCACTCGATGTCAATCCATTTGTTGTCTCCGTTCTGTGCCACGAAAGGTGAGTTTATCTCACACCTAACTTACATTTTTTCATAGATGATAAATCAATAATGAACTGTTATATGAAATTTATAGGATTGCTGATAGAAATTGTTTGATTTGATATATGCACATTTCATATGTGACACGATATATTCATATGACATGTAGTTGCACTGATGATATATGCTGTGATTGTTGCTATGTGATTGTTGTTTGTGATTGTTGATATCCCTTTTTTAGGAAAAATTACTAAGGGTTGAAATGATACATGCCCAAATGGACATTAGAATAGAGAAAAATCGTTATGGGTTAAAATGATTGTAATAACCAGGAAATGCGAGCCAATTTAAAAATTTTATTTTTGCCATTTTACTAAATTTTGAATATTTAAAATGAATATTTTAAATAATAACGACAAGAAATTTATTTTGAATAGAATAAGAATGTATATATTTATATAGATCATCGTTAGAATATAAATACTTATTTATAATTATAAAAGGAATTGAAAATGGCGCGGTAGTTCGATAATTCGATTTCAAACTTCAAATGAATGTACCAGGTGCAATATAAACCGGATTTTAGCAAAACTAAAAATATTTGAATCTAATTGAGAATATCTTTCCAACGAATCCAAAAAATTGAAATTTCATAGCGGGAATCAAAAGATACGTCCAGTTGAAAATTTGAGAATAGTCGCTATGGAATTTCGGCCCTTAAAAATAGCCATTTTGCAAATGACCTCGGATTTCGACGAAACCACTTTTGTTGGATCCAGGATGTCAAGTTATTACTAGGTTTCAAAATTCGTAATTTTTTGAATCAATATGAGCGTGGCAAAGGAAAATGCGTTTGACCAGTTTCAGTTGATTTTAATCGACTGGAAAATGGCCATTTTTCCGATGGTCACAGAATTTGACGAAATTAGTTTTGTTAGGACCGTATCGTCAATACGAAGCTAGAAAATATTTTTCAGGAATTTTTAGAGTTAGTATGTCGCCCCGGTAAATTGAAATGCGCGTTCAAATTCAATATACAGAGTGATATGTTGATTTTGATGAAAACTGATCGAAAAGATCGAATCAACCTATGATACATATCCCATTGTGTTCGGAATGAGGGTAATTAGCTAGGGACGACAGGCTGTGGGTTCCGTTTCAAGTCCAAAAATAAAAGTTGCTTTTTGAAATAATTAATAAATAAATTATAACATAAATCCTCCTTATACTCTCTCTCCCTTCCCCCTTTTTCATTCAGTCGAGAAATTAGAGAAAATAAAAATAAAAAATCGCGCCTCTGCCCTAACCCCAGATCGACGCCACCGCCGACGACCTCACCCTCCTCCTCTTCCTATTTCCCTCCTCCTCTGCTAAGAAACCTGCGTATCCTCCAATCCAGTCTCACCTCCGTCTCGGCCAAACCCCCACCTCGACCACACCTCCCCATCCGTCCTCCGATCCTCCCTCCCCTTCTCCCTGCCCTCATCTCCATATGAAACCGCGACCCTTTCCACCTTTTTCTTCCTCGACCAATGCGACATCGGAACCCGCAGGCTCCATCGCGCAGCCACCACGAGCGCGTCCCGAGATCGAGTTCGACGATGGAGAAAAAATGAGCTTCTTTCTTTTTATTCTCCTTTAATCTCGATTTACAGTTTATAAAAAGTTATGGTTTTTATGTTATGAAAATTTAATTCTCAATGAAAGAAAGATGAGATTTTTGCTATGAAGTATTGAAATAAAAATGTGATTTTTATAGCGATGAAATAAAAAAATTCGATCTTTATATAAGAAATAAATAATAAAAATATAATCTATATATTATAGAAAAGTTAAAAATATAATTTTCATATAATGTAGAAGTTAAAAATATAAATTTCATATTATGTAGAAGATAAAAATATATTTTTATAATATATAGATAGAAAAAATTTGATCTTTATATATGTGGCGAAATAAAAATCTGATTTTTATTATATATATGTTGAAATAAAAATGAGATTTTTATAGCGAGGATATAAAAATTCGATCTTTATTATGTAGGAGGTATAAAAATATGATTTTTATTATGTAGAAGAAGCAAAGATGTGATTTTTATATGAGTGGCAATATAAAAATATAATCTTTATTATATGAACTACGGTATAAAAATAGAATTTTTATCTATATAATATTGGTATAAAAATGTGATTTTTATCCATGTAGTGGCTACGGACAATGAAATTACAAAAGGCGAGCACGACGAAGATTTCTACACAAGAAGAGTCGTGGTATTGGGTTAGCTAGTTGGTGAGAACTTCTTACTTTAAATTTTCTTCTCTAGTTAAAAATATATTCTAGGATGTAGACGGTGCTTAGTAGCACCCGACACCTGTCGTCCACAGACAATGGATGGCTTGTATGTTTGATTGTTTGTTGTGGTGAGAATTGATTGTGTGATGTGAAATGAAATAAAATATTTATATAGTTAAAAATATTTGATCGTTAAAAATATTATTTTTAACGTGTGTGTGTGTGAATAAAAATATGTGTTTGTTGATTTGAAACCCCACACGGGTGGTGGGATGATATTTGGCGTATACTCATCCCGATTGATTAGTTATATGTTGATCGATTGATTGACATGCTGTTATAAGCGTTAATTATTTATATTTAATGCTTATGCAGTTGTGTGGTGGACTTTGGATGATGGTTGATTATTTATCGTTGTGATTATATACATGTGTTGTATGGAATCCATATAATTAACATTATATGGTAATTGATTGGGCCTCATTCCAATTGGGAAAATAAAGAATATTATAAAATATAAATAGTCATGTGTTGAGAATAATCATGTGTAGAAAGAAATATTTTAATAATAAAATTTACATCTATATCATATTTAAAGTTAGAAACCAACTGGAAAATAGATAAGATGAGTGGTTTCCTGGGTATTGATCTGATATTGGTTTCGACCTTCGGGGTTAATACTTAGGTAATCATTCTCTTACTACTTTACGGTTGGAGTCTGATTTAAAAATCAAACGATAGATACCATAGCTTTATAAAATATATTAAATAATATAAAATAGTCATGTGTTGACAGTGCCTATGTGTTGAGAATATTCATGTGTTGAAAGAAATATAGATTCATGTGTTGAATAGAATAAATATTCATTTGTTGAATAGAATAACGAATTTATTAAAATATATATAAAGCCGTGTTGATTAAAGATGCGCTATTTTGACGTAAACGATATTTATATCGATTATATTCGTTTTTAAAATGAATATAGAGAAGGAAGTGATTTCAAAATATAACGTTTTGAAAATATCATCATTTATATGGTAATGATATGAAATATTCAATTTTGATTTGAAATTGAATATAGAGTTGAAATGATTTTGAAATCGAATTTAAAACGATTTATAAAATACGTTTTAAAAGGAAATCGATGAAATATATAAGATATATATATATATTATATATAATGGCCTGAATAGAATGCGCCGCCGCGGCAGTTCGTGAATTTCGACCATTGACTTCGAATTGACATTGCCGGAGATCCGACTGTCGGATTCTCCTAAAACCGGAACCGTTGGGTTCATATCGAAAAGAGCTTTCCAATGAATATTAGAAATTTGAAATCTAACGGTTGGATTTGGAATTATGTCCAAATCAAATTTGGAAAAGGTCGTTGTAAGTGATGTTCGATGGTCACTGGTGGAAATCGACTGTACGGGCCTTGATAAAATTATTAAAATATCAATAATTTGTGTAAAATCATAAGAAACGATTTGTGAAAAAATGGGATGAAAAACTCCATATTTGAAAAGATAAAAATAGATTTTTATCAAAATGAACTAGTTTTGAACTAGAATTAAAATCAATTTATTTTTGAAATAAATAAATTGAATCTGAAAGTGGTTTTAAAAATAATCAGAATTTCCAATATACGAATTGGAAATGGATTTGAATCGAAATTGTCTTTGGAATATTTCGATGTTGGGTTTCGTGATTATACAGATATTGTTATGGAAATTTGAAAGATATATTTATATCGTTATTTCCAATACGATATTTGTTGATCGTGGAATTTGATATTGAATATAAGCTGATATATTTTCTATTCAGAGCCTTGTATTTAATATCAAATGTGATTTGGGTTTGTCGTGAATGGTGTCTTCATTAACACTGTTCTTAAACCCAGTTAAGAAGAAGATTAAATTTTTCTATTCATATTTAATGTAGTGTACCAATTAAATAATATTTAATCAAAATTTAATTTGAATGTGATTTTGGGTTTATCATGAACCGTGTTTTAGATGACATTGGTTCTTTAATTCAGTTAAAGAAGGGTTATTGATTATTGAGAAGATTAAAACTAAGTGGAGTTTTAATGAATCTTTAATTAGATTGAAATGTGAATTGATAATTTAAATTATCGAATCTGAAAAGTGGTACAGAATGGAGTACCACCAGTTTTGCTCCAAGCGATAGTGAAATCATTAATTAGATTTGGACGTGAAATGGTAAATAATTTTACCGATATCACCGTGGTGTTAGATATGAAGTATGACTAGTTTTACTTCATGGGACGAATAGGTTGGGATTGGGAAATAAAATAAATAATTACTTCGGTGTGGTTCGCTAATCCCGACTAGTTTGGAAAACCATGATATGGTTTGAAATGATATCCAAAGGAAGATTAAAGAATAAATTTAGAAGAATTTATCTATGATAAAATTAATGGGAACCTTTCCCTAAGAATGTGAAAATTTGAATAAAAGAATATTCTGAATTGGAATGTGGCATATGTTGTGTTTGTGTAACATTTGTTTATTATATATGCGGATTATTCTGAAAGGCCGGGTTTATACCCATTCTGAATAATCAATTCGACGACAAGTCGAAGATGAAGACGGTGGTTGAAGACCGGAAGTCTTCACATCGTTTGGGTGATTGCTAATGATCTCGATTGGGCTGTACACCCAAGAGGAGAGAAATAGTTGGTGATCGTCCAGACGTACTTGGAGATCGATGGAAATGCAAGGAAAGTGCCTCCGGTTTCATTCAGACCCAGAACGAACTTGTAAATGGACTGTGTGTCTGACATTGGATTTTATTCTGTGTTGATTGATCTCTATTAAATATACATCTGTTTGGCAGCGGAGAATTTATTCTCTTGCTTAACGCCCTTCTCTGAGACGTACGAGCTCAGAGTTTGTATATCAATGGACATCAGTCGCATGGAGTGAATTGCCTGTGTGGCACGCCTAAGTGGCAGATGATCAAGGCTTCTATTGAAAAACAAATTCTTGTGGTTGATGATCAAAGCATGGCCTGTGTGGCGCAGCTTTGTGTATAACGTGAATTCGCGAGCCTTACACCTCCGTCTGAGTCAAAAAGGGATAGTGACTGCAGGGAGAGCATGACGTTTCTTTCTAGCCAGTGGTGGTTTCAGTGCTTAAGCTGGCTGACATTTATATACTTTTCACCTATGTGGTTGTTGGAATGCGAGACGCCTCGGATATAATTCTGTTAGGACCGGGAAACGTGTGCTCATGAATTGCCAATCCTCAAAAGTAAGAGAGGACCGGCCCTGAAGATCCAAGGATCATAGTGGGTTCCTGAGACATTTGCTAGAGTGTCTCGAATCGGAGAGGAGCTTGCCCCTTGCCTCAACTCATGACGGAAATCCAATTTCCAATACGTGATATTGCAGTTTTATTTGTAGAACCTAGTATGGCGACATAGTGATATGGGTCATTCATGCCGCCTATGATTGATATTTATGATTGAAATTGTTTTGACACTATACACTTATAGTAATATCAAAATAATGTGTTTTAAACGTATCAAGCATGCTTTGGCTATTATAAGGTAAAAACCCTATCTTCTGGCTTGCGTTGCATTGTGTGATGGGACCTGGGTCTTATAATAGCTTCATTTTTCTTTATTTAGCATTGTGTTGTTTGTTTTATGCACTGGTATTCTTGGGAGTAGACCCGTTCCGTGTTATACGGCGTGGTCCCTTGATTTACCGAACTTTAAAATAAAGATTAATAACTTTTATAGTTGTCACACCAGTCACATGACTGACCTGGAGTTTATTGTTTTAACCTAAACTTTGGGTGCCTTTATTTTCCACGCGGGCAGCTAGTAGTTTTGGTTTTGTAGATTTATATTCACAGGATCCTGATTTACAGCTGGAATGATGCTCGGAAAGCTCTGTATCCGTGTATTACTTTCTGTTGTGCTTTGTATTATTTTTCCGCTGCTATGTATTTTAGTGTAATTTAGATCTCTGATATTTGTCAGAAGTGTAATACTTATTCATACTCTGTATATTCTTGTATTCTGATGGAAATGTTGTAATAAACAATGAAATGTTCTTCTGTTTGCGTTCCGATTTGCCTTGTTCTCAATTCAATCCGTGCTTTCCTTAACGGGGAAGTTCGGGTCGTGTCAGTTTGGTATCAGAGCTTTGGTTTACAGAGCTCGAGAACAAGACATATTAGAACCGAATGAAAGATTTCATCAGATATTGGACTAGTAATATCCAATGAGAACGACTCATTAGAGAAAGGATTAGTAGTATCCTAGAACGAGTGTGAAGAGTATATTTTTCAAATAAAAAAGAATTTTGTATTGAAAGTTAAATTCAAGTATACATATTTGAATATTTTATTTATATTGATTTTGGACAATGATGTATATAATGATTTCGCGTATACGCGTCATGAACGTATAGTCGAAGTTTTAATATACTGGATAGATATAGAACCACACTCTAGTAGCCCGAAGATGTTCTGATGGTGGTTCGAAACATCATCAGCATTTATTTTCGAGTGACGAAGGTGTAATATCTATATATTTCCATTAGACTGGTGTGAGAACCAAAACTAGAAAGATTTATTATTTTGATTTGGCATCAAAAACATGATTTTTTGTATATATCAAAATTATGAATTTGAAATTCTAATTCACTAATTGATTGATGGTTGTGTTGTTTGATTATTGTTTGTCTAACTAAATTTTGAACCCTTTAGCCTAATGGAACCAAATAGTAAATTGTATTAAAAATTGGTCGCATTTGCATGCATGTACATGTATATCTGTTGAACAGGTCATAGCAAGCAGACTAGAGCAGAAGAATAAAATTGTTTGCCCGACAAATAGGTACATGTTTACCATAAATTTTTTTTGGGTGATGATGATTTTATGAGCCGATTGGCTTTTTCTTTTTCTTTTGGATTGAAGAAGGCCATGGGAGGCTATATGAAATATCCCGAAGTCCCCGGTGCAGGGGATGTTATGGCGAAATTTTTCGAAAATTTAGGGTGTTAGCCAAATTTTTGAAAAATTTGAAAAGTTATTAGAAACTGAAAAGTTGGAGAATTGAAAAGTTGGAGAACTTAAGCCGTAACGAAAATAATGAAAGTTGAGTTGGTTTGTAAAACTAATTTCAGCTTCGTTCCTTTTCGGGGATGAAAAGTTTTAAGTGGGGGAGATTGTAATAACCAGCAAATGCAACCAATTTAAAATTTTTATTTTGGTCATTTTAATGAATTTTGAATATTTAAAATGAATTATTTGAAATAATAACGACGAGAAATTTATTTTGAATAGAATAAGAACGTATATATTTATATAGATCGTCGTTAGAATATAAATATTTATTTATAATTATAAAAGGAATTGAAAATGGCGCGGTAGTTCGATAATTCGATTTCAAACTTCAAATGAATGTACCGGGTGCAATTTAAATCGGATTTTAGCGAAACCAAAAATATTTGAATCTAATTGAGAATATCTTTCCAACGAGTCCGAAAAATTGAAATTTCATAGCGGGAATCAAAGGAAAAAGATATGTCCAGTTGAAAATTTGAGAATAGTCGCTATGGAATTTCGGCCCTTAAAAATAGCCATTTTGCAAACGACCTCGGATTTCGACGAAACCACTTTTGTTGGATCTAGGATGTCAAGTTATTGCTAGGTTTCAAAATTCATAATTTTTTGAATCAATATGTGAGCGTGGCAAAGGAAAATGCGTTTGACCAGTTTCAATTGATTTTAATCAACTAGAAAATCGCCGTTTTTCAAACGGTATCAGAATTTGACGAAATTAGTTTTGTTAGGACCATATCGTCAATACGAAGCTAGAAAATATTTTTCGGGAATTTTTAGAGTTAGTATGTGGCCCCGGTAAATTGAAATACGCGTTCAAATTCAATATATAGAGTGGTATGTTGATTTTGATGCAAACTGGTTGAAATGATTGAATCAGCCTACGATACATATCCCATTGTGTTCGGAATAGGGGTAATTAGCTAGGAACGACAGGCTGTGGGTCCCGTTTCGAGTCCAAAAATAAAAGTTTCTTTTTGAAATAATTAATAAATAAATTATAATATAAATCCTCCTTACACTCTCTCTCCCTTCCTCCATTTTCATTCAGTCGAAAAATTAGAGAGAAAAAATCGCGCCTCTGCCCTAACCCTAGATCGACGCCACCGCCGACGACCTCACCCTCGTCCTCTTCCTATTTCCCACCTCCTTTGCTAAGAAACCCGCGCATCCCCCAATCCAGTCGCCACCGCCGCCTCGGCCAAACCCCCACCTCGACCGCACCTTCCCCTCCGTCCTCCGATCCTCCCTCCTCTTCTCCCTGCCCTCATCTCTAAATGAAACCACGACCCTTTTTCCCCTTTTTCTTCCTCGACCAATGCGACATCGGCACCCGCAAGCTCCATTGCGCAGCCACCACGAGCGCGTCCAAGGATCCAGTTCGACGATGGAGAAAAAGTGAGCTTCTTTCTTTTTATTCTCCTTTAATCTCAATTTTTATTTTGTAAAAAGTTATGGTTTTTATGTTATGAAAATTTGATTCTCAATGAAAGAAACACTACAAGAAAAACCGAGATTAGCGACAGATTTTTAGCAGCGGAAAATTCCGTCGCTAATTAGCGGCAGATTTCCATGTGTTTTGTAAGAGAAAATATTTTGGTTTTTATATGTCATCTTATTATAAATTATTACCGTCGAATACTAATTCTGTCGCTAAATCAATGGAAATTGCAGCTCTTTACCGTCATATAATATTTGACGCTAAATTCCGTTGCTAATAGAGTCGGATTACTGTCGACATAATTTTGAAGCTATTTTCCTGCAGTTTTCCAAGAGATTTCAAACAAACTTTTTTTTTATTTATTAAATGTTTCAAATTTGTTTTATTACTTAGTAATTAATTAGTTAATTTAAATTTTAAATAATTAATGTTAATAATACATTAGTAATTAATAATCAATAATAAGTATTAGAAGTAAATAAAATTCAATAGTTAATGTTGATTAATTATTTTTTTGAAAATTAATGCTAATTAATTATTTATTACTATATAATATAAATAAGAAGTGATAGTAATTAATAAAATACATTATCGTTCGATGTTTATTAAATTTGTTTTGATAGTCAATGATTATTTAATAGTCTTTAATATGATTAATTAAATTAATATCAAGAAATTATTAATACATATATTTCCTTTTGGACAACTGTTATAGATCCTTATTGCAACTTTTTTCATTACCTGTTATAATAATACATTAATATTATAATTAAAAGATAATAAATACTAATCAAATAATTATTGAAATATTAACAATTAATAATCACAAATATATAATATTAATTTGAAAATATACGATAATTTATATTAATTAAAAAAATAATACTCAATAACTAACAATTAATATAATAGTTAACGGAAAATAAGAAATAAATATTATTAAATAATTAATAATTACTGAACATTAATTAATTTTGATAATGAATAATTAATATTAATATTTAATTGTGAAGAAATTATAATTAGTATTAATAATTGAAAAGTAGCGATTCAAAAGTAATTTTAACATGGGTTGAGGATAGTTTTAGAAGATAATGGTTTTTGGCTATGTTTAATATCATGTGTTATGTCCATTTTTAAGCCGAGTTAAGGCATTTTTGGACTTTCTTTACATGATTAATAAGCCAGAACTATTTTCATACTAGTACTTGTTGGAAGTTTATCCAAAACCTTTTGTTAAATATGATCCCCTATGGAGCGGATGGGGGGGTCCAGGGGGGTGGCAACCCCCCAAGGTGGGTTAATAGTATTATATAAATAAAGTCCAATAGTTAGCATTAACAGTATTATATAATGATTTCTAATTAATATTTTTAATCATTAATAAGTAATATGTTAAGAGTTTATAGTTACTTTAATTATTAAGTAGAATTTTCATAATTTGTAATTTATAATTATTTTTAATAATTAATGATATCGTATAATTAATTATTATTAACTAACTAATTGATTGATAAGTTCAAATAGTAATGTTTTAACAATAATATATAAACAATGTTTAGTAATATATACTTAATAACTTATTATTATCGGCAATTCTAGAAAATATAAATATTACGTTACAAATCTCAATACTTATTTTGGTCCGATGTTGCTTGTTAATTTCAGAATATTCAAAAAAAGTTATAACAAAAAAATAACATTCATAGTTTTTTTTAAATATTTAATTGTAATTAAATCAGAAGTAAATAAAAAAACAGTAATAATACTGAGAAGGCGGTTTGTAGAAAAAAAAGGCGAGCTCCCAAAATTTTCGTTTCGCTTTCCTCAGATTAATTTTTGTTTACCCCAGTCCCCATAACCCTAAATCGCACTTTGCCTTTCTTCTACGTTACCCAGTTCATGTTCCCTTTCTTCTTTAATCCCTATAACCCTAGATCTAACCCTATTTCTCGCTTTGCCACAAGATCCGGTCGTCCCTTTGTAGCGCCGATCGTCGCCGCTGTTTCTGCCGACCTACTCCTCCCTATTTGTGCCTTCAACGTGTGCTCCATGATTCGACTTTGAAGAAGTAGATTGGAAACTCAGTTGTAGATCAACAAGCAGGTCTCTTTTTTTTGTTTACTTTACAATTTTTTTTAAAGATTTCTGAGATTGATTCAGATGTAGATTGGAATTTACCGAAAATTTTCTAATCAAAAGCATATGAGAAGGAATCCCTAATCATAAAATTGGCGAAAGTTTACATAGACAATAGTTGATTTGGTAGGTGGTTCTTAGAAGCAGGTAGGCCGATGGTTTCAGAAGCAGGCGAGCAATTTGGGGCTTTTCTCAGAAGCATTTGCGTACTTGGTGTTTGTTGGTATCATGGTATGTCTTCTCTTCATATACTCTTTTTCTATAAGCTCTCATATGTCCTAGTGTTTTTGTTTTGTTTGCTTAGTCTAGGAAATGTTTTTGATTTCAGTAACCTTACATTACCATCCAAAACTACTTTACAATGACAAACTGAGAAAAGATATAACAAGTTACTGCTGACCTGTATACGTATTTAATAGTCCATGGCTTGTTCATTACAATCTGCGACTTCACAAATTAGTATATGCCTTTCTATGTAAATTTACAAGAAATCTTTGTTTGTAACCACAAGTTTCAGAAATATTATATGTTTCATTAGGGTATATGCCTACTGCATAATGTATTCTGTTCACAGTCACGTCATACACAGCATTCGGTCTGTTGACAAAAGTATGTGTTTATCGTCTTTATGAAAATCTCAAATGTATATATATTCTTCCATTTGTTTATTGCATGATTGAAATGTATTGCTAATTTCAAATCATCCATATTTTTATCGTCGGGATTTTGTGTTTGATAATATGATCATGTTAATATACATTGAAGTCAGCATAAGTATAAAACTAGAAAATGACATGCCTTTGGACTTCCATTATGTTGGCTTTAAATATGTCCTAAGGAATATTATCTCCTTAAAATACTTCGTTGTTTGCTTTCACCTGAGAATATATTTACATACAAAATACAAACACGCCCTAGATGATGCATGTCGGTTTCAGACAGTCCATATCATCAATTTCAACGGACACATGAGGTCAACTAGGCGTGTGCGTGATGGTCCGTGTGTGTGCAGTTTCTTTGTGTATGCAGTGTTGTGCCTATGGGTGTAGGTTTGAGTACCACATTCACATTTAGATTGGTTTGTATAGAATCTCCTAATTTGATATTATCTGTTAATGTTAATGTTATATTTTATCTGTTAAGGTTAGATTTTTTCTGTTAATGTCAATCTTATCGGAAAATCTGGATAAATGACCTCACCATCATGGTAACGCAACTGAAGTGTTTACCATCTATTCAATTCGCTGTATTTTCTTATCTTTCGATTAGTAATTTGATTTTTCTTTTATCCATTTAGGCCACTCATCATAACTTATTACACCTCTGCCTTCTGAAAACTAATTGCTGTTTATTTATGTGCTAACCAATATGGATTGGATTCCTACACACCTATACGAACTGAAATAACATATGTACATATTTTATTATGGGATTAGTTAAAAGCTCGAATATCAAAATTTTGCAACAGTAACTTAATGTTTTAATCAGTAGGCAATTTAATGTTTATTCAATCTGGCATTATGCTTGTCTTTTTGTCCTACCTTTACATTTGATTTGCTAAAGATGGTTTTTTTTTTAAACATAGTTTCCATTATTTACATATATGCATCTCAAGTCAAGTCATTTTTGTTGAAAATTGGACTAAAATACGAGTAGGTTTTTCCTGAAATCAAATCTCCAATATCATGCTTGAAACGAGTAGCAACAATAAGACTCTACTGGGAAGAAATTAGAGTTTTCGTGTGCGTAGCATGGGTTCGCACTCATTCATTATATAAACAAATACTATTAACTGCCATCAAAATTCTATATTAATGGTCAAGTACAATGAAAATATAAGTTGTCACATGCAATGCATTAAGATGACCAGTACCCATTTCCTTTGAATTGCCATAAAAATTCAATATTAATTTCCATAAAAATTCGATATTAATTGCCATAAATATTCAATATTTAATTAAAATGTGAAACGTTTCATGATAGCATAAAAGTTGTTTAGAAAATTATTAATGAGCCAAAGCATCATGAATTCATTCTCGTGCTTTAAAAAGAAATTTCTAACATAAGGATAGCACCATTATGTTTTAATTTGGTCAGTTACTGACCATTTATTCATCGTCATATCTTTTATTGACAATCCGTAATTCTTTTAACTAACTGTATGTATTATGCATCAATTTGCCTAAACTATGTTGCAAATATATCTACATTAGATAAGTATCCAGGCCTGCTCATGTTCCTCAGTCCTAGTCCTCCTTTTGCTTTGGGTTTGCACGCAGTTTGCTAATTAACTTTGTTATATTTTCATTTCCACATGAAATTAGGGTAGATTTGTACCATTTTATGGATGATAACCTTGGGCACTTGCTAATTAACTGAGTTGCTTGCTGCTGAGTTGCTTGCAACTCATTTTTTAAATAAGTTGCAGCTCAGTTTTAAAACCGAGTTGCTTGCAACTCAGTTAAGCAACTCAGCAAGTAACACGGTTTTGAAACTAAGCTGCAACTCAACTCAGTTTAAAACTGAGTTGCTTGCAACTTGGTTTTAAAATCAAGTTGCTTACAACTCAGTTTTAAAACTGAGTTGTAACTTAGTTTAGAATTTGCAAGCAACTCAGTTTTGAAATATTGAGTTGCAATTTAGTCCGTTAATTTTTTTTAGCACACTTTTTAACACAATTGCTGAATATTTTGCAAGTAACTCGGTCTTTATGATGACTTCTGTTTTTTCATGTAAAAATGAATGCATTTATATTTTGTCGGTACTTGTGCAAGAGGATGAAAAAAAACAGAATTTGGAATGTAACGGCAACGAGGAAGCAAACACGTTAATTAGTAAAATCCTGAATTTCTCATGACTTCTTCGTCGTCATCTTAGTAAGCTGGTTGGGTATGTATGTTAGACTTCTTTTGGTGTAAATATGGCGTTATGTGATTTTAGTATGGTTATGGATGATATGTGTTTGTATTTGGGATAATGTTAGCACCAACTGAATAGTTTTGTTGTTCATAATTCAGCTTGGTGTGTTAATTGATGAAGGATTATGGATGTTGTGGTTTTTTTGTATGTGATTATGAATGCTCTATTTAGTTCTAAATTAATATCGTTGGCTAATTTATCGTTGTTTTTTTAATATGTTATTTATTTCAGTGTTCGCAGTTGAATGATGTTAGTTCGATATACGTATGTATGTATATATATATATATATGTATATATTTGTGTGTGTGTGTAGATCAGAAGGGGAATAGCGACGGATTACCAACAAAAAAGGAAGGTTAAGTTTACTTCAATTTAATTTTCCGTCGCTAATCCTTTGCTGAATAGTAAGGGTTTACTGACAAAAAAAAGAGCTAGATTTTTTGTTAAATTTTTTTGTCGCTAATCCCTTGGTAATTAGTAAGGGTTTACTGACAGCTTTTGTAAATAATATTTTATACTAAATTAATAATCCGTCGGTAAATCGTCGGTATATAAATAAAAAGTAAAACAAAAGTAAATTACTAAATAATATTTATTTTTGTTATAAAATTAGTTAAATGACAGTAAATTGTCGGAAAATTCATGCTAAATTCCGTCGCTAAATCTGACACAGATACCATCAAGGGTTTTGCCGACCGAGCCATTATGTCGAAAATCCGTCGCTAATGCCTGTTTAGCGACGGATTAGCAGCGTTTTCTGCCGTTGCTATATGTTGTTTTTCTTGTAGTGAAAGATGAGATTTTTACTATGAAGTTTTGAAATAAAAATGTGATTTTTATAGAGATGAAATAAAAAAATTCGATCTTTATATAAGAAGTAAATAATAAAAATATAATCTATATATTATAGAAAAGTTAAAAATATATTTTTTATATACTGTAGGAGTTAAAAATATAATTTTCATATGATGTAGAAGATAAAAATATGATTTTTATAATATATAGAAAGAAAAAATTTGATCTTTATATATATGGCGAAATAAAAATCTGATTTTTATTATATATATGTTGAAATAAAAATGAGATTTTTATAGCGAGGATATAAAAATTCGATCTTTATTATGTAGGAGGTATAAAAATATGATTTTTATTATGTAGAAGAAGCAAAGATGTGATTTTTATATGAGTGGCAATATAAAAATATAATCTTTATTATATGAACATCGGTATAAAAATAGAATTTTTATCTATATAATATCAGTATAAAAATGTGATTTTTATCCATGTAGTGGCTACGAACAATGAAATTGACAAAAGGCGAGCATGATGAAGATTTCTACACAAGAAGAGTCATGGTATTGGATTAGCTAATCAGTGAGAACTTCTCATTTTAAATTTTCTTCTCTAGTTAAAAATATATACTACGATGTAGACGGTGCTTAGTAGCACCCGACACCCGTCGTCCACAGACCATGGATGGCTTGTATGTTTGATTGTTTGTTGTGGTGAAAATTGATTGTGTGATGTGAAATGAAATAAAATATTTACATAGTTAAAAATATTTGATCGTTAAAAATATTATTTTTAACGTATGTGTGTGAATAAAAATATGTGTTTGTTGATTTGAAACCCAACACGGGTTTTGGGATGATATTTGGCGTACACTCATCCCGATTGATTAGTTATATGTCAATCGATTGATTGACAGGCTGTTATAAGCGTTAGTTATTTATATTTAATGCTTATGAAGTTGTGTGGTGCACTTTGGATGATGATTGATTATTTATCATTGTGATTATATACATGTGTTGTATGGAATCCATATAATTAACATTATATGGTAATTGATTGGGCCTCATTCCAATTGGGAAAATAAAGATATTATAAAATATAAATAGTCAGTGTTGATGGTGCTCATGTGTTGAGAATAATCATGTGTAGAAAGAAATATTTTAACAATAAAATTTACATCTTTATCATATTTAAAGTTAGAAACCAACTGGAAAATAGATAAGATGAGTGGTTTCCTGGGTATTGATCTGATATTGGTTTCGACCTTCGGGGTTAATACTTATGGAATCATTCTCTTACTACTTTACAGTTTGAGTCTGATTTAAAAATCAAACGATAGATAATATAGTTTTATAAAATATATTAAATAATATAAAATAGTCATGGGTTGACAGTGCTCATGTGTTGAGAATATTCATGTGTTGAAAGAAATACAGATTCATGTGTTGAATAGAATAAATATTCATTTGTTGAATAGAATAACGAATTTATTGAAATATATATAAAGCCGTGTTGATTAGAGATGCGCTATTTTGACGTAAACGATATTTATATCGATTATATTCGTTTTTAAAATGAATATAGAATAGAAAGTGATTTCAAAATATAACGTTTTGAAAATATCATCATTTATATGGTAATGATATGAAATATTCAATTTTGATTTGAAATTGAATATAGAGTTGAAATGATTTTGAAAACGAATTTAAAACGATATATAAAATACGTTTTAAAAGGAAATCGACGAAATATATAATATATATATTATATATATAATGGCCTGAATAGAACGTGCCGTGCCGCGGCAGTTCGCATGTTTCGACCATTGACTTCGAATTGACGTTGCGGGAGATCCGACCGTCGGATTCTCCTAAAACCGGAACCATTGGGTTCATATCGAAAAGAGATTTCCAATGAATATTAGAAATTTGAAATCTAACAGTTGGATTTGGAATTATGTCCAAATCAGATTTGGAAAAGATCGCTGTAAGTGCAGTTCGATGGCCATTGGTGGAAATCGACTGTACGGGCCTTGATAAAATTATTAAAAATATCAATAATTTGTGTAAAATCATAAGAAATGATTTGTGAAAAATTGGGATGAAAAACTCCATATTTGAAAAGATAAAAATAGACTTTTATCAAAATGAACTAGTTTTGAACTAGAATTAAAATCAATTTATTTTTGAAATAAATAAATTGAATCTGAAAGTGGTTTTCAAAATAATCATAATTTCCAATATACGAATTGGAAATGGATTTGAATCAAAATTGTCTTTGGAATATTTCGATGTTAGGTTTCGTGATTATACAGATATTGTTATGGGAATTTGAAAGATATATTTATATCGTTATTTCCAATACGATATTTGTTGGTTGTAGAATTTGATATTGAATATAAGTCGATATATTTTCTATTCAGAGCCTTGTATTTAATATCAAATGTGATTTGGGTTTGTCATGAATAATGTCTTCATTAACACTATTCTTAAACCCAGTTAAGAAGAAGATTAAATCTTTCTATTAGATTTAATGCAGTGTACCAATTAAATAATATTTAATCGGAATTAAAGTTGAATGTGATTTTGGGTTTATCGTGAACCGTGTTTTAGATGACATTGGTTCTTTAACTCAGTTAAAGACAGGTTATTGATTATTGAGAAGATTAAAACTAAGTGGAGTTTAAATGAATCTTTAATTAGATTGAAATGTTAATTGATAATTTAAATTATAAAATCTGAAATGTAATCGAGAATGGAGTACCACCAGTTTTGCTCCAAGTGAAAGTGAAATCTTTAATTAGATATGAACGTGAAATGGTAATTAATTTACCTATATCACCGTGGTGTTAGATATGAAGTATGACCAGTTTTACTTCATGGGACGAATAGGTTGGGATTGGGAAATAAAATAAATAATTACTTCGGTGTGGTTCGCTAATCCCGACTAGCTTGGAAAACCATGATATGGTTTGAAATGATATCCAAATGAAGATTAAAAAATAAATTTAGAAGAATTTATCTTTGATAAAATTAATGGGAACCTTTCCCTAAGAATGTGAAATTTTGAATAAAAGAATATTCTGAATTGGATTGAGGCGTATGTTGTGTTTGTGTAACATTTGTTTATTATATATGCAGGTTATTCGGAAAGGCCGGGTTTATACCCATTCTGAATAACTGATTCGACGACAAGTCGAAGATGAAGACGATGGTTGAAGACCGAAAGTCTTCACATCGTTTGGGTGATTGCTGATTATCTCGATTGGGCTGTACACCCTAGAGGATAGAAACAGTTGGTGATCATCCAGACGTACTTGGAGATCGATGGATATGCTTGGAAAGTGCCTCCGGTTTCGTTCAGACCCAGAACGAACTTGTAAATGGACTGAGTGTCTGACATTGGATTTTATTCTGTTTTGATTGATCTCTATTAAATATACATCTGTTTGGCAGTGGAGAATTTATTATCTTGTTTAACGCCCTTCTCTGAGACGTACGAGCTCAGAGGTTGTATATCGATGGACATCAGTCGCATGGAGTGTGAAACACCCCACCTCCGCTAGGGTCACTCACAAAGGGAATGCACTAGTTTTGGAGGGGTATTATCGAGATAACATCACAGAATTATCATAAGATAGAACATAATTAAATAATTAAGTAAACAGCGGAAGAATTTATGAGTAAAAAAGAACTTCATTTTATTCCAAAATAAAACATGTCTCTTACAAACATTTCAGATAAAAACTTCCTTACAACTGTCTTGTAATAATAGCCAAAGAAGCAATGACTTAAAAACAGAAAAACAGCTTATTCCCCAAGTGCAGTAAAAAGAAGCAGCCATAGCAAACCGTACATGCTCAGCCAAAGCAAGTGATATCCAGGCTAAGAGCTAGTGTTTCCTCCCTGAGAACCTGGTGGGGGGAAACGAAAGAAAAAGAGGCGAAAGGAAAAGGGTCAGTCATAAAGACTGAGTAAGTTCTAGTGACTTTCAGTGTAGAAACGGTTAAAATAACATGTCATGTATGAACTGGAACTAAACTTGAGAATGGTGTCAAGGTGGACAAGATAGACTAAGGTGATCATGATAAGTCAAGACAAGTCAAATAAAGCATCACATGTTCAAGATTCGTTGCATTGACTGTACTAGTATACTAAGCCCATGTCACTAGTTAATCACGAAATAAATCCCACGGCCCAATATCATGAAATGACCCTGAAACCGGGTCTGACCCAACTACGGTGTCCTACGGAGCGATTATCTAGTCGATCAGCTCCCTACAAGTTCTTGCTCGTCAAGTGTCCGTGTCATACGGCTAATCACGAATGTAGTCACCTGTGCTGGGTCCACCTTCGGGTGTATCAGCCCTAGGGTGTCAACCCCTGACATGATTCAAGATGCACAGATAAATCTACGGATACGCAGTGCCTGCCCCGGAATACGTGCACGACCGTAGTCCACCGAACCTACACTGGCATACCCCACTGCCGTCGTTCACCTCTTACAATCAGCCCAGTAATCGTGCCCCACCCGGCCTAGCCCCAGGGTACCTTGATACATCTAGAGGGTTAATGCTGAAAAGGGTCGTGTCTAGGGTTTTGCCTAACAGATTAGGTCATGTAATTTGTGACCTAACCCGTCTAACCGATTAATTCATGTAATTCGTGACTTAATCCTTTTTCCAGTCTAGTCATGTCAAGATGGTTAAGTATGTCATTTAAATTCGTGACTTAACCCGCTTACGTGTCATGTCAAGTTGGCTAAGTGTTGTCGTTTCAAGTTCATGACTTAGCCCTACAAATCGTGTTCAAGTTGGTAAAGTTGTCTTTTCATGTTCATGACTTAACCCTAATTGGCATTAATTGATTCGTTAATGCACCGAACCACTCACATTGGATCCTATTGTTCGTAGCCACTAGATTTGCCGGGCGGTTCCGGGCAGGTTTACACTACGAACTCAACCCAACCTCGGGTTTCGAGCGCGATGTGACCAACTACCCACATTGGATCCTATTGTTTGTAGCAACTGGATTTGCCGGGCGGTTCCGTGCAGATTTACACTACAAACTCAACCCAACCTCGAGTTGGCCACTTTCTTGTTTTCTAAAATCATTCCCATGTTCTTATCAAATTCGTGCTATTTTCATAGCATGTTCATATGTCAATTTCGTGCCCAACTAAGGCATGTTTCAGGTCAAGTTATGGAATGTTCAAGTCAAGTTTTTCGTGCCATATTTCATGTTCTACTTATGCCAAATTTCACGATTTATGATTATAATCAATTCAAGTTTTGCCTATTGTACCCAATCGTATCCCCAACGCATATAATCGTACTTCGTTCACAAGCATAAACAATTCAAGAGATAAAGGGGAATAACACCAAACATGTGATAGACATATGTGACAATTCATTTGCATAATAAACAGGCTATAACATATCTCATGGTTTCAATACTAGCATGATGATAACTTGGCATAGTAATGGTTCTAACTTAGTTTAACATGATGAATTCAACTTTACGTCATAGGCATAATAATCTTTGCGGGCATAATAATAATTTTATTATAAACATGAAACATTAAAGGCATGGTAATTCTAATAGGCATAGTGGACTCCAATTTAGCATTTTTAACATAATGATTCTCACCTAGCATTATAAACATAATGACTCCAACTTTTCATCATAACCTAGCAATTCCCAATTTGTCATTAACATGATAGGTATATTAACATCACATGCATAGTTTCATTAACATCATAGACATGGTTTAATTAGCATCATAGGCATGGTTTAAACAACATAAATATTTCAATAAACATAATGATTCCATGGACATGTATTAGTCCAACTTGCCATACAATTAAGCCCAAGTGATTCATAACCACATCAAAATCATGATAAGTTTAACTTGCAACATTGACATAGCGAAATTCCCAAATTATGATTTCAAAGTTAAACAATGTAAACATTGATTAATAATAGTTCCTAAATCCGGTTTCAATTCATAGCATGTCCATGTTATTTTAGCGTTTTTGCCTAAAAAGTAACATAGAACTTACTATATGAAGCAAGCAATCCAAATCAAAACTTTAAATCAAATAGCCCCAAATCCGTTGTCTAAAGCGTCGTAGTTGTTGTAGCTTCTAGTTGTAGCCTTCAAGAATCATCCTTCGTCTTCTTTAATTTTGTTCTTTGTATTTTTAATTTAGAGTTCTAGGTTTAATGGCAGCTGCATGAGTGCTAAAATGAAATAGTATGATTTAGGCTAGGTCTTAGGGTCTTTTTATAGTTGTAGGAAACTCATTTAGGCCATTAGATCAACCCCAGAGTCAATCCGGACCATCAAAACACATACCGGGCTTCAAAAATGGGTTCTGGGCCAAACCAAGCCGACCAGGTCAACCTGTTCAGGGGGGATCGACTCTAGGGTCGACCTGGCCTGGGGAGGTCGACTTTAGGGTCGACTCTTGGGTCGACTCGGTTCTGTCTGCCAGAAAGTCTGCTGAAACTTATTTTGGCCATATCTTGGTCATACGGACTCCGATTTTCGAAAACTCAGACTCTATTTCGCGTATTTTTTCGAGAGGGACGCAATGGTGAAGTCCATTTTACCTAATTCCTGATTCTTAAATTAATGATCCTTATTTTACTATCTTTTCCGTTACACACACCGTTACCGAACTAATTTTTCTTCTCTTCCAAATATTAATGAATTCTTCTTATGCATCGCCATTATTTACCTATCTAAACATATTTTTATATATTTTATTTCATTTTTAATTATACCTTGATTTCTTGTTTTCACATGTTGTTAAAATTCGGGTTGTTACAGAGTGAATTGCCTGTGTGGCACGCCTAAGTGGAAGATGATCAAGGCTTCTTTGAAAAGCAAAGTCTTGTGGTTGATGATCAAAGCACGGCCTGTGTGGCGCAGCTTTGTGTATAACGTGAATTCGCGAGCCTCACACCTCGGTCTGAGTCAAAAACGGGTTACTGCAGGGAGAGCATGACGTTTCTTTCTAGCTAGTGGTGGTGTCAGTGCTTAAACTGGCTGACAGTTATATACTTTTCACCTGTGTGGTTGTTGGAATGCGAGGAGCCTCGCATATAGGTCTGTTAGGATCGGGAAACGTGTGCTCGGGAATTGCCAATCCTCAAAAGTAAGAGAGGACCATCCCTGAAGATCCAAGGATCATAGTGGGGTCCTGAGACATTTGCTAGAGTGTCTCAAATCGGAGAGGAGATTGCCCCTTGCCTCGACTCGTGACGAAAATCCAATTTCCAATACATGATATTGCGGTTTTATTTGTAGAACCTAGTATGGCGACATAGTGGTATAGGTCATTCATGCCGCCTATGATTGATATTTATGATTGAAATTGTTTTGACACTATACAATTATAGTAATATCAAAATAATGTGTTTTAAACGTATCAAGCATGCTTTGGCTATTATAAGGTAAAAACCCTATCCTCTGGCTTGCGTTGCATTGTGTGATGGGACCTGGGTCTTATAATAGCTTCATTTTTCTTTATTTAGCATTGCACTGTTTGTTTTATGCACTGGTATTCTTGGGAGTAAACCCGTTCCGTGTTATTCGGCGTGGTCCCTTGATTTACCGAACTTTAAAATAAAGATTAGTAATTTTTTAGTTCTCACACCAGTCACATGACCGTCCTGGAGTTTATTGTTTTTATCTTAACTCTAGGTGCCCTTATTTTCCACGCGGGCAGCTAGTTGTTTTGGTTTTGCAGATTTATATTCACAGGATCCTGATTTACAGCTAGAATGATGCCCGGAAAGCTCTGTATCTGTGTATTACTTTCAGTTGTGCTTTGTATTATTTTTTCGCTGCTATGTATTTTAATGTAATTTAGATCTCTGATATTTGTCAGAAGTGTAATAGTTATTCATACTCTGTATATTCTTGTATTCTGATGGAAATGTTGTAATAAATAATGAAATGTTCTTCTGTTTGCGTTCCAATGTGCCTTGTTCTCAATTCAATCCGTGCTTTCCTTCATGGGGAAGTTCGGGTCGTGTCAATGATAGACTTGAACGATTTATACTGAATTTGGGATCGCGGGTTGAAATGATAGACCCGTAGAAATTTTATAAATTGCGGATTGAAATGATAAATATCCGTATCACTTGACCTTAGGGTAGTAAACTATATACGGACACCATTGGCCTTGTTTTTCAAAGTAAAATAATTTGGAATTTGAATTTAACTTAAATATATATATATATATATGTTAAAGATTTTATATTTATATTTTGTAAATTTTAAATTACATGTTTTATAATGATTTTATGAGTAAATAAAGATTTAAATGTGTATTTAAGATTTTACTTATAATTTATTTATTTTAAACCATATAATTTATTCAAGTATTTTAATTTTATTTTATTACAATAAATGTTTCTTTAAATCTATTTTTTTATTATTATCAAACTTATATATGTTTATAATCTATTTCTAATTCATTTTAGAATTTTATAAACTTATATATATTTTCAAAGTTAAATTTTCTTTTATATATATTTTATAAACTTTAATAATAAACCATGAGTTGGATAAGTTATATTTCGCAATTTTAAATTTGAAGTTTAAGATGTAAATTTATATAACGATATTTGAATAATAAATGAACTCATATTAAGTAATGGATTTGAACTGATACGAACTTTTAGTAGAGATGAATTTGGATTAGGTATAAAAGAAATGAATTTGAATTCGAATTGGTTAGAACTTATAAGAGATGTACTTGAATTGTGAAATTGTTTTGAAATTTACTTTCTTAATTAAGGAATAAATTTGATTTTTAATCAACTGAATGCGAATTTGAATTGGATTTAAAATATGAACTTAAATAGGATATAAACATGAATTTTGTAAATTGATGTCAAATTTAAATCATATTTTATATGAAATGAATTTGATTTCTTTAGTGACTTAAATGTCAATTTTGAATATATATAAATTTTATATAAAAACTTATTTTTATAAAACGTTGGTTCTGAATTAGGAACTTTGTTGAACTGATTTATGAGAATGGTTTTAAATCTTATATATTATTTGAATTGAATATAAGGCTTCAACTCAAATTTTAAGTAATGAATTTGAATATTTCAATTTGAGTTAATATGTTATATGATTTGGTTAAAAATTGAAACATAAGATTTTGACTTGAATTATATAAACTAGATTAGAATAAGTGACCTAATTTTCAAATTTACTTAATGGAACACATATAAAGGAAAATTAGATTACATGTATAGTTAAATTTATAAATAACAATTTCGAATCGTGTGACATGAATATACTTTGTTTAATTTGAAATGTAAGTTTTGACTTGAAAAGTACAGTTTGAACTCGAACAAATGTTGAATTTTGAATCGATGTAAAGTAAATTGTTGAATAGTTTGAAACTTAGTTTTGCGAATATTAACCAAACTAAAATATTCTCGAAGTTAAATTTTTTAGTATCGATCTAAATGGAAATTGAGACTTTAAGGTATGATAAATATAAGTCGATTACAGATTATAATTCATTATGCGAATACCTTCGAAAGTTATAATCGAAGTTAGATTTTTAATTTTGATTTCAAATTCAAATTCGAATATGGGATTTCGAATAAACTATTTATAAAGTGATTTATAAAATAACGACCATGGTGTGAGAAATGTAAACGATTGGTTGTTAAAGACACCGGGATTGGCTATTGTCATACTCTTTGCTAATACCGAAAACCACTTTTACAACTGTGTATGCGGTGAAGTTCCAAAATGAAGGGGATGATTTGGTGAATGACTCTATTTTGTATTTCACACTAATTACGAGACCCTGACTACCTTGAGTCAGCTTGATGTGGCTAAAACAGGAGCTACGCACGGACCAAGTGAGGTCATACCTCCTATCAAGCACACTTCTTCGATATTATTCTATTATTTGAGATTCGATTTGGGCCTTTTGATTATGGGAATGTGTTTCGAGGTGGGCGGTAGTAGCTGCTTTACATTACCACCAGTCTGGCTATGCAAACTGTGAATCCACCCTGGCATTCCTTGCGTGCCTTGTCACATGCCTTATACGAGCCCACTACGATTTTGTTTTGTACTATTTTATATGGAGTGCCCTATGATCAACCTTCAGTTTACGGAGGAATTACGGTTCTGTATATACTATGGGAATATATAAACGGTGCAAGGGTAATCATGGTAATCCCGCTTACGCTATTTTGATATTTTTACTTTACTGATAGACACTTTTGTATATAGCGATTATACTATATAGTATTAGTTTGACGGATCCTTAGAGGATGGTGATCCCAAACACCCTCTAAGTTATTAATTGCGTTTCATCGAACATTTCATTTGAGTTGATTTACTTCCATAGGAATGTTAGTCCTAATCCGAGTTGTTTTATTTTTCATTATTGCTTGGGTTAGGTTGAGTATTCCAGTTTTCGAGATTCATCCTTGGAGTTGAAGTTTATACCGGGATTTGCTCACCTGTATATACCTATTCAATACTCCAGATCAGTTGTTCTTGTCATTTTGGTTTCAAACTGTTATCATTTATTTATTTTATTAGACTTTCGTTGTATTATTTATGTAAACTCTGATGTAAAAATTTATTTAGTAGCTTCATGAGCTACTATTGTATTTTGTATTTTTCCGCTGCGAGGTATTATATTGCTATGTATCTGCGTCTGTGTTCTGTGATTCTATGATTTATTCTATTATTCCCAGAAGCTAATAATAATCTATTATTTTGGATGTTTCGAGTTGACATGTTTTGTCGATTCAGCATGATCAAAATGGCGGGTCATTATAGGAATAAAGAAGAGAAGAGGTAGTAGCAGCTCAACTCGAGAAAGGGAAAAAGTGAGAGTGAAATGACCTTATTTACAGTTGTTCCATTGTGATATAATTTTTTATCAAAATCAGATCTTCTCCTTTAGTGATTAATTAAGTAAATTAATTCCAATACCTTTTTTGAAATAGTGTTTAACATAGATAAAATTCTACAAAGACATACCGTTATGAATCAATTCATTTCATGGTATCAATAATAGAAATAGATAATAGAAGGTCATTTTATAATTCAATTACATCACATAACTATAACTTGCATCATACATCCCTTTATCACAATTGAGATATAACCAAATGTTCCCGTGGAATAAGTCGCTCATATCTATCCATTTTAAGAGCTGATTCACTATTATGTTTGCGGTCCAAGACTGCTTCGTCGTTACATGTGTTCTAAAGATGGTTGTAGTAAAGACAAGTAGATTAAAAGATGTAAGGACAACACCTAAGATAGGCTTAGCAACATTGCGATTTGCCCTAGAAATTGGTTGTACAAAACGAGTTTGGTCCATGACTCCTTCGAGTAATTCTCTTAAACTTGCGTTATCTCAACTGGAAAGATACTGAAGTCTCCGACTACAGCAGCACTGAAAGTAGCAGGAGTACACACTCTAGCACACTTGGGTAAAGACTTGAAGAGTGAAATCCATTGCACTAGAACAAATACAGCAATCAACCTCAGGTGGAGAAGAAACTTCACCATGAGCATCAGGTATGAGCTTGTCATTATTTTCATCATTAGCACCAGGGTCGAGTGGTAATGTTTTGAAGACTGGTGATAGTTCGTCAGCAAAGGGATTGACTAAGTGATCAAAGAAGAAAACTGGGAGGGTAGCAAAAGAAAAATGAGCAGGGAGAGGTAGAAGAAGGAAACACAAATAAAAGGGGGCGTGGGCATTTAGAGCTTGTTGGGCCATGGAAAATAAAATTTAAATAAAAGAAAAGAAGAAAAGGGTAAGGCAAACGGGCCAGGGAAATAGGCCAAAATATGGGCTTTTGAAAGTAAAATAAAAGTATTAGAGAGGTAGATGGGCTATAGGACAAAAAGGGCTAAAAGCTAGAAAACATATATAAATGAAATAATGAGAAGGGAATATTGAAATAAATAGAAAAGTGGAAAAGAAGGGTAAAATAGAAGAAAATATAGAAAGAAAAAGAAATCAATGTGGTTAAAATAAAATAATTGTTTTGTTTAAAGCTCCAAATTGTATAACTGAATTTCTTAAAATAAACTTTCAATATACATGTGTATGTACGAAGTGGTGTAAATATATTGATTTTGTAACTACAAAACGAACTTGAAAATATAAACCATCAAACGAATATGAAGTTAAAATGGTCATATATATTTTATTATTCGAAGTTTTGGTTAATTTCTGAAATAATTTAACCTATTCATTTTGGATAATTTTTATAACAAATAAAAGAGATATATGCCAATCGCTTCAAGTGCGAGATAGTAATTGTGGTCTAAGGTGTTAAAATCAAAGATATGTCATGATATGGCGAACTGGTTGACTATCAAATATACTATATGATAGCAGGTCCAAATGGTTGTATTAATAACTAGATATATATATATATATATATATATATATATATATGGAACAAAGTAAAACGTATAAAATGAGTTGAGTATTAATGGATGATGTAACCATTAAAATTTAATCGATTGTCTGTGATGATTCATTTAGAGTAAGTAAAAATGTTCTGGAAGAAACATTAAATGTGATTAATTCAATCGACTTAGGTCGATAACTGTTTTAGGTCAGAAAATGAATTTAAAAAATAAATTTACAACAAAAAAACGAAATATCGAATTGGAATACAATAATCTGTTACCTCAAGTATCACTTAACCCTAAAAGATATTAACGTGGGTTCGTTTTGAGGAGTCAAGAATATATATTCCACTTCAATTCGATCATTATGAATCAGAGATTGTTGAAGACAATCAAAGACAAAGTTTTGCAAGGGTTGTTCTGTTAATCCTAGGTAGAAATGGACAAAGTTGGCTTTATATAATAGTGCCTTTGGTTTGTTCAATCCCAGAACAACTTGTATGGACAAATATCCGACAAGTATCTCTAACCCGATCATATACGTCGATCTCTCTAAACGTATTTATGTTGGTGGCGGAGGAATTCATTTCTCTTAGCTTTATACCCATAATGTATTTCTAGGGAAGTCAATTAGTGATTGGAAGATTTTAACGATGTGGAATTCAACGTAAATAACGATTTGATACATCAAAGGTAAGTATAGCCTCAAGCTTCACAACCGGAAAATGACAAAAATCGGGCAGGCAACATAGCAATGTGGCTCGGTCCCATTAGCGTGTATTGTCACCATCTAGAGAATATTCATCTTATTACTCCTTTCGCTTCTGTATCTTTGGATAACGGTTATGTAGGCCCAACCATCGGTGACAATATATCCGATACACTCAAGAGAAATGAGTGGTCGGTCATGTGTGGCTAGGTTGCAAGATGTTCTTGTTGAACCCAGTGTATGCCCCTCTAGAGATACACTATCAGAAGGTGGTTCCATACCTTGTCATAGTTGGAAATGCATTATCATAATTTCCAAGTGGTTTTATTTGTATACTATATAGTAGAATGTGAGATGTAACCATTCTTCTAGATTCTAAATTATTTTTGAAAAACCCTAGGCATTATCATAATATATCTTTTAAATATACAAACTGGTTTGGTTCTCATAAGGTAAAAACTCGTTCCATATTTACGGCGTGGTCTTATGAGATACTGTTTATTGCTTAACTTGTTTTAAAATCATTTACTCACACCAGTCCCCTGAGTGACCCTGAGTTTATTTTTCTGTGTTTTTGCTAAACTCTTGGGTACTTATAACACTTGTTATGAGTTGACAAGTGAACCATGTGTTAGATAACTTTTGTAATTAACTGGATGGAACGGTTTCTGCAAGGTGCTCTATATATTATATCCATGGAGTTTGCAAGTCAATTATCAATATTTATGTAAAATTATGAAGTTGAAATAGAAATATATCCATGTATCCGATGTACTGTATTATGATGTATTATGATTTTGCTGTATAAAATTATGTGATATTATATTTTGTTGAAGTTCTGCTGTGAAATCCTGATGGTTTTCTTTAGTTTTATATTTATCTATTTTTATTCTTTAATAATTGCACGACTTCCGAGGTTTTCGAAAGTCGGGTCGTTACACTGTTGTTCTTTATGAGCGGAAGGACTACTTGTTAAATTTCTCTGGTTAGCTCCCAGAGATATTTCGGCAGTGATTCTGTTGTAATTGGAATCTTAAGATTGCAAGAATTAGTCGCTACTGATCTATAGGGTGATACCTAAAATGTGGTAGGAGGGTGCCTTCAGTTCATCATGTTCCTAGATGACTTGTATGTACTGAAGTATGACGGAGTATTTTCAAAGGGATATCGTACGTTGATTTCTTTAAATGTACAATAGTTGGTGGCGGAGTAGTGCACTTCTCTTAGCTTAACAACTAGAGTATTTTTGGAGACGTAAATTAGTGACTTTTGGAGGATTTGACGATGCGACATTCAAAGTGGATGGAGACGTGTTGTTCTGAAGGATAAGCTTAACCTCAAGCCTCATCAACTAGGAAATGGTAAAAATCGGGTATGTCGCATGGCTTTGTGGGTCGCACCCATCAAAAGGGTGTATTGTCACCAATCTAAAGAATACTCATGTTTGTTCTTATTTCGCTTCTATATCTCTCGGGAATGATTATGTTGCTAGCAACCGTAGGTTACAGTACATTCGGTACTCTCAAGCGAAATGAGGGGTCGGTCAGGTTTATCATGGGTTGCAAGATGTTCTTGTTGAACATGATGTATTCCTCTCTAGAGATACACTGTCGAAAAGGTGGTTACCCATACCTTGCCACTGAAATCTATTCTCCAATAAGAGCCAGTGGTTTGGATTGTATATTATGTATATAGAGCCTGATATGCAAGCATTTTGTTAGATTGCTATTTATTTTTATTAGGCACTTTTATAATATCAGAAGAGATATGATTTCAAATAAAAATTGGGTTGTTGTAAGGTAAAAACCATCCGTATTTATGTGTGGTTTTGGTTTTATGATTACCCTTTCCTTTTAAAAAGATTTTAACCTTAAAGTCAAGTTGTGTGACACCTTTAAACTTAGTGGGTTTCTCATTCTGGCTCACCAGACTGATTTGGCTTTTGTAATGCTCGGTAAGACCGGGTTTTACAGGTCCAGGTTATCGAATGTTGTGAAGATACAAGCTGGAAGAGTTCAGCCGTATGATATTAAATAGATACTTTTCCGTTGTGTGTTGTAAATGAGGGCAGGTTATTATAACTATCCAGATGTGTTGATGTGCTCTGGTGATTGTAAGTTTTATTTCAAGCTCTCAATAAAGATTTATTTCTATATTATATTTTGTCCCGCTGCGATGTGAGACTGTGTGTTGTGTTGGTTCTTCTTCATCTTCTATTCTAATGTTTCTTTCTTTTCTCACCATCTAATTTCTTTCTACTAACTTATTCGTGTTTTCGATACTTGAGTTTTAGGAAAGTAATACTGGTTTATGTATTATTGTCAGAATTCGGGAGACAAATTCTTTTCGGTAGGTTACATCTCCTTAAAAGAAATTTCATCAAGAAATTTAACCAGTGGCCAAGTCATGGTGTTAGCACCTAAACTACACAACGAAGTAGTGTACATCCAATTTTGCAACCAACATGCACAATGTACAAAATGAATTGCAACAACAAAATAGCCACACATAATGATTTTAAATCGGATCCTCCTATGTGTAAGCATTTTATTTTGATAACACTTTTGAAAACATGATGCAAACATCCTAAAATATACTAGTAGTTCTATATGAGTGCAAATTTTTGAAAGCATTTTTCTATCATAACCATCACATGACTACGAATAGAGGTTTGAAGCAGCCAATTTTCCATCCAAATCCTACCATCCAATGCATCAATGCAACTAAATCATTTCATATTAATTTCTCCAAAGCCATAAAAAGGAAATCAAAGCAGAGAAATCTAAAGTTTTTTCTATTATAAATATTCCAATTCTCGTCCTATAGTGGACTTTTACCTTAATTCTTCCAAAGTACCCCAAAAATTTACATCTGTAAACTGCAAAGAGGTTTAAAAAACTCTAAACCATAAAATGAGTTAGTTAACATCTCCCATGCATCATCGACAAGGTATGGAAGCAACATTTTCCTTGTTATCGTTAATGTGTTTAACGCATCATCATTCCTAACGCACTACTCAAATGCGCAAACAAATAATCCAAAATCTTTCTTACACTTTACATGTAACTATAAAATTGTGATTTTCCATAAAACTAATTTCCACTTTAAAAATTCTTATGTCAATTTTGAAATTTTTTTTAGGTACTAATATCAGATGTGCATAAAAAAAATCTTTGTAACAAGTTTTTTACTATATTTAAACCATCTATTTTTACAGAAAACAGATGTTTAAACATACGTGAACTACCATACCTAAATCCATGTTTTTACATAAATCAGATTTTTTCAAACAATAATTTGCAAAAAGTCTCAATTTATATTTTTCAGAAATTTAAACCGTTCAAGCCACATGCTGGCGCGGAAGGAATTCGATCACGTAGAAAAATGCGAAAGCTGAAACCACACAAAATTCAAAAATAATGTTTTAGTCCAAAAAGGGGCAGGCGAAAAATAGTAAATATACCCATAACGAAACAATCCAAAAACTATCCTTCGCTAAAATTTATCCACCACAGAGTCATTTACTTTCTAGCACTAAAACGACTGTTAGTTAGATAAGGAAATAAGTTTTATTTGTAATTTAAATACAACTAAGCGTGAATGACAAACACTACCGAAATCTCATTACATCATTGTGTGATTTAAAAAAATAACTAAATGTTAAAGATATAAGTACTACAAACAACAAAGATAAAAATGCAGGAAAAGGAAAGATACACACGATACAAAAGACATCATTTACAGGCTACAATAAGGTCGAGTGCCGCGATTGGAACTCGAACCATTGCCACGTCCACGTCAGGAATGTGACAAGGAAGAAATGCATAAGATAATGTGTGCTTATCGACACTTCTCCTTGCGAAATACATAGAGCACGACCTGAATTTGATGGAGGGTGGCAAGCTCAAGGCTCACCTAGCCTGTTGCAGTCGGCTTCTGCTGCTGCTTGACTAGAGTGGGTGGTGTAGAAACTAGGCCAGGAGCTGGAGCGGGAGCTGCGGGTAGCTGGATGCCTATCCTTTTGATAGATGCACGATCGATGGCAGAAATGGTCTTCTTGACCCCAGAAGATTCACCTAAAGTATTGAAAGACATGGGCGAGAGGATGAGTATACGGCAAGTGTGTCCTCAGAGTACCCGCTGAAGGCTCGGAGAAGTGGATCATCAACGCGCACTTCAAATTGACGGTTGTGCCTCCAATAATAGCATATGTGGCTCGACGCACTAAAAGATAAATTCTCCTCGAGGCTCACCGTCTTGGGAATAATGTTATGCTGAATGATGCATGCAAAAAGATGGAGGATAAGTCATAAATTACCGACGTCCCAAACACCGGCTCCAAGAAATATGCAAGAAATGATATGAGGGTCAGTCATCTCTATATCGTTTAAATATGCTCTTACTATGGAAATATCCAAGATCTTTTCCAAATCCTGGTTGGTAAGCTCAATAAGGGGTGCCTTTGACTTCGGACCGAATCAAACTATAACCATCATCAAAATTAACAACGATTTAGGTATTGAAAAGACGAATGCAGTATCAATAGCACTCGCGCTCAAAGGTGTCGTGGAGTAGGATCAGTGTCAGGCCTATGGCAACAAATAGCCCTTCTAGTTGGAAATTGGCAAAATCAGCGAATTTCACCGGGCGTACTTGGTGAAATTCGTAGCAATACAACAAAAAAATCCCATTACAACGCATTTTTACAACTGTCACAAAATACTACTTGTAACAAAAGTTTTTTACAATTTTGTTTCCCCGAAGATTGTAATAAACTTATTTTCAACAACTTTTTTAATTTTCCAATTGTAATAGATACCTATTACCTTTTTTGACAATTGTAATAGATGTCCATGTTTAACAACTAATAATTAATATAAAATAACAAATAGTTAACAATTAGTAAGCAATATTTAATATTAATTATTTGAAATTAATAAATAATAATTTCTAGTAATATATAATTGAGTAGTAACAATTAATATTAATAAATAAGAAATATTATTTAATGTTTTTTAATTAAGAAAAAATATAATAAATAATTAATATTAAACAATTACTATTATATAATTGGTTATTAAAATATAATAATCAATTTTAATATTAATTAATAACTGTTAGTAATAATTAATAATTAAGATTACTATTAAATAATATCTTTTAATAATTAATAGTAAAGTAATCTTCTTTTTTTGGAAAGGCCACAACTTCAAAATATTAAATATAATTATTAATAATAACTATATGATTAAATACTAATAATATTTGATTTACCACTTAATATTATGTTCAATAATTAATAATCAATATTTATTGGTGATATTTGATAATTACTAATATACACATAATAATTAGTATTTGTAACTAATATCAAATAATCATAATTGAAAAAATAACACATGACACGTTGACAATTAGCATCAACTCGTTTTCATTTTGCTGCCACTTAATTTTGTTCCACCTCTTATTTTCATTTTCCGCACCATGATTTTCATTTCCCGTGGACCCTTCTTTCCATAAACCTAATTTCATATCCATTGTTTCAGTTTCCAATGTAGATTTATAATGACAACTATCTCTTCCATCCCATTTCTTCCCCCTCCAAATCTCTATTTCTTTGGTTAAAGGGTTCACTCGATTCTCTTCTCCCGTACATCGCTTCCTTCCCTCCCCCCTTTTACTTTGTTTTTCGCAAGGTTTTTCTAATTCTTAGATCTACAGTATAAGTCAATTTCCACCGCCATCCTATTCCAGTTCCTCCTCCTTGAATGGTTTTGTCGCCCTAATTTGGGCTCCTATCCTTCTCGTTGGGCTGTATCTGAACTTGGTGAGTTCCCCTCCTCCTCGTAGAACATCTCCTAGCTTGCTATCGGTTTGCCCCTGGTTAGGTTTTCGTGACACCTGATGTTTCTCTTATGCAATTTTCCCTTCATGTAGCTCCATACTTCATTGCCGAGGTCACTGTTCCAGGTTTTCTCTTTTCATAGTGGGCTTAATTAGTTATTTTAAACAGTAAGGACTTTTCAAAGAATTCATATTGAAATTTAGAAACCTAATAAATATATGTGGCTATATACAGTAAAACTTATCATGTTTTTGTCTTTATTAGTTATTTTGCTTGTTTTGCATTGTCGTTATTCTTATTTTGTCAGTAGTTGAATCGTTCACTTTTATTTAAGGTGTTAGCAAATTGAACATCAAATTTCCAATGAATTGGATATATAAAGTATAAATATTACATGGTCACTACGGTTGATTTTTTTTACTTTTATGTGTTTTTGTTGTTGTGGGAGATTTTGATTTGAACTTTAATTATCTTCTACATTGTAATCATTTTCTTTTTTTGGATTCTAGTTTAATATAAAATAATATAAGTTTAATCCTGATAATAGTTAAATCTACTTGTCGTCTGTATTATGTGTCGATGACCATTGGTGATCTTGTGAAGCTTTATTTTCTTGATGTGAGCACCAAAAGCGATATAACCTGGCTTCAGTGTGATGCACTATGTGTCAAGTGCTCAAAAGTTCTACTAGGGTAATCTCTGCTTATTCTTTATGTTTTAATGGATTTGATGGACTTTACGATATTCCCAGGTATTTGAAAACTGTGTATCAGGGACCTCATACATTTTATAGGCCAATAAAGAATGGATTGGTAAAATGCAAGATGAAATGCATGATTCAGTTTCATCTGATGCCTGAAAAAGTAGTCAAAACATGCTTAGATGCTTATACATTAATTTTCTTTTTAATAGAAGCAGTCTTAATTCAAAATTAAGTTAATAACTTTTTAGTGGGAACTAAGGACAGATGTTGGGCTAACCAGGAGGCAATAAATATTTATTTATCTAGAACATAAACCATTCTTAGATGTCTTTTTGAAATGTAACGAACTAACTAATTCCTGATCCTGGTCATCGATGCAAAACACCATATCGACTAACCAATCATTAGAAATTAGCGGACCATTTATAGGAAGAAGTTAGAGGGTGAGAAACAGAAAGAAAGAAAAGTTTGAATAGAAAGAAATGAAGAATACCAATCTCACAGCGGAACGAATAAAATATATCATATAACATAATCTTTGAAATACAAATCTGCTTTATATATACACACCATCATCAGAGTAAAACATAACACATCACAGCGGAAATAAATAGTAGTTATCTAATGCTGAAGCCTCTTACTCCAAGCCCCTCCAAGGGTGTCTGTAAATACCTTAATTACTTAACTGCCCTTTCAAATTTGGGCACCCAAGAGTTTAGCGTAAAACAAAAATGAAATAAACTCTGGCTCAGTCTTGGGACTGGTGTGAATAAACTCCAACCATTTGATTTACCTTTCAAAAATTCTTTCGAAAGAAAAGATAATGGTAAGACCGATCCATACATAAATATAGATGGTTTTTTCCTTATGATAACCCAAACCATTTTTAATATAAAAATTCGATGATATTATAATAGGGTCTATCCAATAAATAACCAAATAGCAGAACGCTTGCATCTCACGCTCTACATACAAAGTATATAATCGAAAACCGCAGGGCTCTTATTGGAGATTGGATTTCCAACATGACAAGGTATGGGATTACCTTCCGATAGTGTGTCTCTAGAGAGGAATACACTGTGTTCAACAAGAACATCTTGCAACCCAGCCATACAAGATAGGTCACTCATTTAACTTGAGTGTACCGAGAATATTATCACCAACGGCTGTGATCAGCAACCATTACGGAAAGCATACAGCAACGAATAGAATAAGAACCAAATGAAATTTCTCTAGATCAGGTGATAATACCCTTATTGGGAATGACCCACTTGGCCATGATGTCTGCCGGATTTCTGTCATTTTCCAGTTGATGAGGCTTAAGGTCACGATTATCTTTTTAGAACATCTTGCCATCATTTACTTGAATGCCACATCGTCAGATCCATCAAATCACTAATTAACGAATACATTCTGGGTGTTAAGCTAAGAGAATAAATTCCCTGACACAAAACTTGGTATATTTGTAAAAATCAACGTACGTGATCACATGGAAATACTCTGTCAGACATTCGTCCATACAAGTTGTCATGGGACTGGACAAACTGAAGACACCATTCTATAATCCATCCGGGGCAATTTCTACCAAGGATTAATATAACAGCCCTTCCACTTTACTCCGTCTTCAATCATCATTAGCATAAGTTGATTCCGTAATGCTTATTCCTATACAGAGTGGTTTTCAGACAATAACATGATCCCATTCTCCCCGTATTGAAAATAGAAGTATAAAATAAGCCAAAACTTTGATAGTCGGTTATTTAACTATCGAAGTAAACACCCATACAACTAACGATCCTATTTCCAAATGGAAATACAAACCGATCAACCATCAAGCAACATTGACACCTTTTAAATCAATTTCTTGTTATATTATCATTGCCTAGATTCTCATATCTTTCCAAATATTTTTCAAAACTCGTTTGGCCTCTCATATTCTTGGAAAAACATTTCCAAATGATATAACTCCTATTTTCCATATTTAGAAAAATATACGTTATTAACTTTGAAAAACATTTCCAATTATTATTTCTTAAATTCTTATTAACCAACTCTTTCCATTTTCTATGCTTAGAAAATATCTTTGATTTAAATCGGAAAGAGTTTGCAAAATCCTTTATTTAATTAATCTGATGTTATATAAAACATCGTTATCATAACCTAACCCATTAACCATTCATTAATCGTATCATAACCAATCTCTCTACCTAACCTTAACCATTTCTCAGTCAATCAAGTTGGGATATAATTACCTCTCAGACCTTTACTAAACATCATTATTAACTTCGAAACAGTTAAGTTCACCACTTAAAATCTTTAACAGTCACTGCTTACGCAACTCTCGGATATAATTTAAGAATCCGCTTCTTTTACGGCAAAAATTGATTATATCGACAGTGTTATAATCGCTACTTCCAAAATATTAAAATTTGAAATATAACTTGTATTCATTAATTTGAATAAATAAATAAGCAAATAAATATATAATTAAATCTTTATTAGAATGAAAAGTAAATAATACTTTCCCTTAAGTCGATATATGTAATAACCCGGAAATCTTAGCCAATTTAAAATTTTTATTTTGGCTATTTTAATGAATTTTGAATATTTAAAATGATTTATTTTAAATAATAACGACAAGAAATTTATTTTGAATAGAATTAGAATGTATATATTTATATAGGTCGTCGTTAGAATATAAATAATTTATTTTAATTATAAAAGGAATTGAAAATGGCGCGGTAGTTTGAAAATTCGATTTCAAAATTCAAATGAATGTACAGTATTCAAAATAAACCGGATTTTGGCGAAACCAAAAATATTTGAATCTATTTGAGAATATCTTTCCAACGAATCCGAGAAATTAAAATTTCATAGCGGGAATCAAAAGTTATGCCCAGTTGAAAATTTAGAATAGTCGTTGTGGAATTCTGGCACTTAAATATGGAAATTTTGCAAACGACCTCGGTTTTCGACGAAACCACTTTTGTTGGATTCGGGATGTCAAATTATTGCTTGGTTTCAAAATTCATAATTTTTGAAAGCAATATGTGAGCGTGGCAAAGTAAAACGTGTTTGAACAGTTTTAGTCAATTTGGATCGACCAGAAAATGGCCATTTTTCAAACGATCTTAGAATTTGACGAAATTAGTTTTGTTAGGACCATATCGTCAATACAAAGCTAGAAAATATTTTTTGGGAATTTTTAGAGACTGTATGTGGCCCCGGTAAATTGAAATGTACGTTTAAAATTCAATATAATGATTTATATTTTAATTTGAATGAAAACTGCTTGTAACAGCCAAACTGGCTTATGATACAAATCCCATTGTGTTCGGAATGGTGGTAATTAGCTAGGGACGATAGTCGTTGGGCCTCGATTGGAGATCAAATTTAAAAGTTGCTTTTTAGAATTAATTAAATAATTAAATATATAATATAATATGACCCTCCCTCTTAATTTCTCTCCCCTCCCCTTTCCTTCAACGTTGACTCAGTTTTCAAGAGAGAGAAAAAAACCCTGATCCCCCATTTGAACCCTTCGTTGTTCCCTCCCCTCCCGCCGACGCTTCACCAGGACCGCCCCCCTTCCGATCATCCTCCCTTCTCGCGACTCTCTCCACTCCATCTCAACAAACCATATCTCCTTCTCTCCCCCTCTAAAAACCTGCACCCCTCCTTTAAACCGGGCCACCGCCTGAATCGCCTCCCTCCCCTTAAACCTAGTGCCTCCCTACCATCAGGAAGCCGCCGCCGATCATCAATACTCTCCCCGACCTCCATCTCAGCTGTGGAGCCCTCCTTCTCAGAAATCGAATTGAAAAAGCGAGTTCTTGATTTTAATGATATGGAAAAATCAGATTTTTTATCTATTTAATGTTATGTTTTTTTTCTTTTTTTTCACACAAAGTTATGATTTTTCATCACATAAAGAAATAATTTTTAATTTTAAAATGATAGCATTTTCAATTCGTGAAAGATTTGATTTTTCAACAAAAAAAGATTTGATTTTTAACCTTAAAAAGATTTGATTTTCAATAGAAGAAAAATTCGATTTTTATTATGAAGTTAACACCTTAAAGATATGATTTTTTTAAAAAGATAAAAATACGATTTTTATTCATATAAAGATAGGATTTTTTATAGTTAAAAAGAAAGGATTTTTTATGGTTAAAAAGATAGGATTTTATAGCGATAAAAATTCGATTTATATATATATAATAGCGATAAAAATTCATTTTTTATATATGAAGCGAAATAAAAATTCGATCTTTATATAAGAAGTAGAAATATAAAAATATAATTTTTATATAGAAAGAAGCATTGTAAAATATATGAAATTGAAATAAAAATATGATTTTTATTTATTGGGATAAAGCGATAAAAATATGATTTTTACTGTAAACAACGGGAAATGATGGCGATGGTATCGATTGAAATCAAAACGAAACCCGAACTGTTCGATGTGGTGTTGAAATAAAATATGATTTCTAGTTTGAAATATATACTAGGATGCATCCTATATGGCGATGGTATCGTCTCCATATTTTTATTTGATTTCTAGTTTGAAATATATACTAGGATGCTGACGGTGCTTAGCAGCACCTGACACCCATCGTCCACAGACCATGGATGACTTATTTGTTTGATTTATGTGTAGTGAAATTTGATAGTGTGATGTGGCATTGAAATAAAATATATATTCATGTGTTGAAACAAAATATATATATTCATGTGTTGAAATAATGTATATATTCATGTGTTGAAGTAAAATAAATATTAATTTAAAAATCGAACGATTTGTTTATGTACACCGATTTGACTGATATTGATTGGGACGATAAATTTTGCATATCGCCCAACTGCATAAATAAAAATCTGTGTTTGTTGATTTGAAACCCCACACGGGTATTGGGATGATATTTGACGTACACTAATCCTGATTGTTTAGTTGTATGTCAATCGATGGATTGACAGACTGTGTAAGCATTAATTATTTATATTTAATGCTTATGCAGTTGTGTGGTGCACTCTGGATGATGGTTGATTATTTAGCATTGCTATTATATACATGTGTTATATAGAATCCGTATAAATAACATTATATGGTAATTGAATTGGGCCTCATTCCAATTTGGAAAATAAGGAATATTATAAAAATAAATTCATGTGTTGAATAGAAATAAATTCATGTGTTGAATACAAATAAAAATTCATGTGTTGAATAGAAATAAATTCATGTGTTGAATAGAAATAAATTCATGTGTTGAATAGAAATAAAAATTCATGCGTTGAATAGATATAAATCCATGTGTTGAATAGAAATAAATTCATGTGTCGAATAGAATAAAAATTCGTGTGTTGAATAGAATAAAAATTCATGTGTTGAATAATATAAATTCATGTGTTGAATAGAATAAATATTCATGTGTTGAATAGAATAAATATTCATGTGTTTAATAGAATAACATTCATGTGTTGAATAAAAGTCGTGTTGACTAGATTGACGCCATTTTGACGTGAACTATATTTGTATCGATTTTATTCATTTTTTTAATGGATATAGAAAGAAAGTGATTTCAAAATATAACATTTTGAAAATATTATCATTTGTATATCGATGATGTGGAATATTCAATTTTGATTCGAAATTGAATATGAAGTTGAAATCATTTTGAAAACGAATTTAAAATGATTTATAAAATACGTTTTAAAAGGAAATCGATGAAATATATATAATATATATATTATATATAAAGAATGGCCTGAATAGAACGCGCCGCGCCGCGGCAGTTCGTAAATTTCGTGTAACGACCCAGGTTTTTGAACGATTAATTTTAAATATTTAATATCGTTTTAAATATTGTGTTGATAATATAAAAGAATTTTTATATTGAATTTATCGACTAAATAATCAATATAAAATATAATTCAGATTTAAAACTGAATCGAAAACGATACAGTCGATTAATATAAATTCTGTTTGAAATGGAACGATAATAATAATTTATTATCGATGAATTTAATTGTTTGAATCAATTTATATTTTAAATTGAACTTAATTTTAAACGTTAATTTAAATCGTTATCTTTTCTATATAGTTAAATTTAATTTAAGAATCAGATCCGTTAATTTCAGAATATCAGTATAACTTAGAGATGTCGATCGTCAAGTGAAAATAATGGTTCGGGGACCATGAGATAATTTAAGTTATTAGATTAAAATCAAAATTTATTTTATATTTATAATGTTGTCCTTAAGTAGGCAGGCCGACCTAATTTATCAAACCACGCAACTGCTTTATTTTCTCGAGCAAACTGTTCTGTATCCTCCTTTAATGCTTATTTCCGTAATGTCTCCCTCCTTAAAGACCTAAGAAACATGATTTTAATTTCCTCGTACGATTTGTTCCCTCATTCGCGTGTATATATTCAAGCTCGCCCTCGTATTCCTTTCTATCTCAAAAACCACTGAAAATAGATTTCCCTTTCCTCCATTTCTTTTCCTCGGTGATCAAAAGCGGACTCCAATAAAAAAATGAAGAATGAAATCTAAGCAAAATCGCAAACCGCGATTGATTTTTTGAGTCCTCAGAAGCTCGAAACCACCCAGGGGGAGCTCGCGATCTCGGAAAAGGGGTGCGCGATGGGTTCTCTTGTCTGAGATCTCGGAGTTCTGAAGCCCGACTGCAACTGACGAGGGGCTCGCGATTATGGTTGGAAGGGGGCGACAGTGAGGGTTAGCGTCATCTGGAGTTCGGTATTGGGATTTGAGGAGTTCGACAGTGAAAGGTTTGGGAAGTTCAATCCGTGATTTCTGGGAGGAATTTGAGAGGAGCTGAGGCCGTTGGTTGTAAGACAGTAAACCGGAGATTGACTGGAAGATGTTTGATGAATTGTCAAGATAGAAATGAGCAGTATTTTGTGTTGTGTTTGGTCAAGTTGATCGGTTGTTAGCGGAGCATACTTCGTCGATTTGGTCGAGGGGTTTGAAAGGCATAAGGTATTTGTTTTTATGAAATTTTGAATTTCATAGAATGATTAAATTATAAATGTTAGTAGTCAATTTGAAATGAATAGGGTTTAAGCGATAAATTAAATTAAATAACTGTAGGTACAAAATAAAATTTATTCAAGACGATTCATAGCCGACGATATGGAAAATAAAGGGATATTCAGCAAAACGAAAATCTGGTGAGTAAATCTCACTCACCTTTAGAATTATTTTTATTTCATTAAAAATAATTGTCTGTTGCTTGTGTGAATGTTTTATGGTTGTTTTATATATATTAGTTATTTAGGCTATATATATATATATTGGGTTGATTGATTGGTTGGATTCCCGCAGTCTCATTAGCGGATGCCCGCGGTTTCATAGCGGATGATTACCCTATACGCCCCACGCTATGATTAGTGGATGACCTTCTATACCGCGATATTCTGCCACGAAGCAGAATGGGTATTATTTATGTGCTAACATCTGTGGATGCAGGAAAACAGGTTGGAGGAATCCAACTGGATTCCTCAAAAATATATTATCTGTTTGTTTGTTTATTTGTTTGCATATATATTTCTATATATGATGTGTTAGAGAAATAAATAATTCGTTGCTTTGTGTGTTTAAATATCACTGGGCTTAAGTAATGATATTTAAAAATATCGTAAAAAGGATATTGGAGATTTAAAAAGGGAAAATTCTATTTTTAAATAGAATTTGAATTTTAAATGGAAATAAAAACATAAACTTGCTTTTGAAAAATAAAAACAAGTAGTTTCTTTATAAACGAAGTTTATAAATGGTTCTTTTATAACGAGGTTATAAAATGAAGTGAAAAGAATTATCATTTGATAATTCAGAAATAGAAATACCAGTGTGAAATTGGAATTTGAAATAAAATTTCAAAATAGGATGTGAAATGAAATTTTTAAATATATAACTCAAATGAAATTTGAGTATAACATTTGAATTTTAAAAGGAGTTTAAATATTTGAATTTTAAAAGGAGATTGAATAATAGAAATTCAAATAGGAAAATTCAAATGGGATTTAAATAATGGGTTTTAATAAAGAGGATTTAAATATAAGAATTTAAATAGAATTCAAATGGTGTTAAATATAAGAATTCAAACAAAAACTCAAATGGAGTTTAAATAAAAAGAATTTGAATAAGAGGGATTCAAAGAGATTTGAAACATGATATTTGGATTCAAAGGAATATAAATGTGGTACTTGAAGTTCAAAGTAAAAATGAGTTCAAATATTTGAAGTTCAAATAGATTAAAAATGGAATTTGGATTCAAATAGTTGAAATAGAATTTGGATATAGAATTTGAATTATAATCGAATTGGAATTTGAATATAGATTTCAAATATAAATGAAATAGAAGATCAGAAATATGTGTTGAGTTGGGAAAAATGGTTTGATATATATTTTATATCAGAATAGAGTTGAATTTATATAAACGAAGTTTTAAAAGTTTATATTTATAAATATAATTAAAACGAACTCGCCGCAGCGCTGCAGTTCGTAAAATAGCGATTCGAACTTCAATTGAGTATACAAAACGCAATTGAAGTCGAAATTCTTTGAAACAAGAAACGTCAGGACCGATTTGATAATAGTTTTCTAATGAAGGAGGAAAATCTGGATTTCGTCGTATAGATTTTGAGTTATGTCAAAATCAAATTTTCAGAAAAGCAGCGCCAGAATCGTTTTAAAACCATAACGGTTTATTTAATTTTATAAAAGGATTTTAAGCAAATAAAATCCGAATTTCTATTTAGAAAATTTCAGATTTGAGTTATAAAATATATGTGAACTCAGGTGGAGAAATGAATTTGATTTTGAAACAGAAATCAGATTTTTGACTTTGAATAGAACTAACTAATTTGAATAGTAATTAGTTAATGGGATTTTGAATTGATATTGGGCTTTGAATAAGTGAATTCGATTTGAAATTTTATATTCGAAATCGAAAGGGAAGCTAAAATTGGAAACTTGAAATTCAATTTGGATATAAGCGAGTTAAATATTTTGTTTGGACATGTTATGTTCAACAAAGAAGTGAAATAGGCAAAATGGCTAATTAAAGAATAATTGAGCGAAACTGAATTCAAACGATTCAAAAATTGAATTCAAACGAATGGATTGAGTTGAATTGAATTGGAAACAGGTGTTAAACAGATATGGGATGGAGTATACGGAGATTTTATTTATGTGCCCGACAATAAAGGTACATGTTTAAATTCATATATGGGTTTTATGCGCCGTATCGGCAAGCCGCTTGGCTTTTCCTTTTTCTTTTTGAGATTAGAAGATACCGGGAAGCTATTTGAAATTTCCCGATGCTCCCAATACAGGGGAGGTTATGGCGAAATTTTCGGGAATTTAAGGAGTTAGAATATTTTTAAGAAATTTGACAATTAGAAATCTATATATCGATATATATAGAATTCGATAAGGAAACGAAATCAAAAATAGCGTAAAGGGCCAAGATTGGTTATTGAAATATTTGGATAACAAATATTGATAGAGAAAATAGCAAAGTGGTTTAATTAATGAAATATTAATTAAAGAGCCCAGTGATTTGTTTGATATGTTGATTGAACACTTGTTTTTATTCGATAGTTAAATCACAGACTATCGAAGTTTTGACCATCGTTGTCAATATGGAGAGACCGGTTGGATTATTATCCGAAGAACCACTCCGTATCGGCATAAGCGTTGCGAACCAAGATGCTGAATATATTGAAGACGGAGTAAAGTGCAAGGGCTTTTCTAGTAATAGAAATAGTGCCTTCGGTTTCGTTCAATCCCAGAACGAACGTAAATGGACGAATGTCTGACAGAGTATTTCCAATGATCAAATGAGTTGGTCTGTATAAATATATATGGTTGCAACGGATTTATCCCTTAGCATAATATCCAGAATATTTGTGCAAACTCAACAAGTGATTAACGGATCTGACGATGTGGCATTCAAAGTGAATTGTGTTATCAAGGAATGGTAAGTATGCGTAGCCTCAGGCCTCAACAACCGGGAGAGGACAAAAATCGGGCAGGCAGCATGGCTATGTGGGTCGCACCCATTAGGGTGTATAATCACCTATCTAGAGAAATTCCTTTTGTTTCTAAATCTATCGATTCTGCCCATTCGGGAAACGGTGGTTTGAGTCCAACCGTTGGTGATATACATTCGATACACTCAAGCGAAATGAGTGGTCGGTCATGTGTGGGCCGGGTTGCAAGATGTTCTTGTTGAACCCAGGTGTATTCGCCTCTAGAGATACATCATCGGAAGGTGGTTCCATACCTTGTCATGTTGGAAATCCAATCTCCAATAAGCGCCATGTGGTTTTTGATTTTACACTATATATGTAGAGCGTGAGATGCAAGCGTTCTGCTATTTGGTTATTTATTTGATGTAGACATTACTATAATATTACTGGATTTGATATCAAAATGTTTTGGGTTATAGTAAGGTAAAAACCATCCGTGTTTATGTGTGGGCTGGTCTTACTATTACCTTTTCTTTTGAAAGGATTTTTAAAGTTAAACAAGTGGTTGGAGTTTACTCACACCAGTCCCATGACTGACCCAGAGTTTATTTTGTTTTTGTTTTCCCTAAACTCTTGGGTGCCCAAATTTGTACGGGCAGTCAAGTGTTTCAGGCTTTTACAGATACACTTGGAGGAGCTTGAAGCAGGAGGCTTCAACGTTAGTTATTTAGAGTTACTTCCGCTGGATCAAATGTTATGTGTACTCTGATGATGGTATGTATATATGTACAAAACTGATTTGTATTTCAAGAGTTATATTATATAAAATATTTTATTCGTTCCGTTGTGAGTTGTGATCTTCGTTTTTTCTTCTATTCTAACATTTCTTTCTTCCTATTTCTCATCTTCTAACTTCTTTCTATTAATGGTTCGTATTTCTGTGTTATTTGGGTTGGACGTGTGGTGTATTTAGTCAACTCAGATAGCACGGATTTGCGGGTCGTTTCAGTTGGTATCAGAGCTTAGGTTGAGCGAATACCTAGGCTTGTGTGGCATGTGCTCATTAGAGATAGGGTCAGTAGTACCCTAGAATGAGTTGAGCGTATGTATATACGAGAGAGCGTATTTGTAAATTGATATAAAATTATTTTATATTGTGTTGGCTAGTCTGTAGAGTGGTTTATGAATTCTGGTCGAATCGTGGGACGCCACGAAGTCGATAGGGATTTCTAAACACTTGAACAGAAAATACGACATGATATTGGTTTAAAGTGGGTGAATGAAATAATTTTACCCAGAATTTCTATTTTGATATAGAAAGAATAATTTTCTGGATGTGTTGGATGTTGACTTTATAATCAAATGGGATTATAAATTTAGAATGGTTATTTATAACCAGAATAGAATTTGTATAGAAATTAAATATACAAATGAGATGAATTAGAATTAAATTCAAACCAGAATTAAGAATTCAAAATCCGGGGAAGTTGAAATTTATTTTTCAAAGTATATTAAAATAATACAGCTTTGTTTTAGAAGGATTTGAAAGAAAATCATTTTAGATGAATTTTGAAATAATAAAGCACTGAACTCACTTCAGTGGCTGGGAAATAATTCTGATGATGATTGCAACATCATCAGTGTTCATTTCCGAGTTTCTAAGTGATAGGTTGCTACCTTAGAAAGTTTTGATGGAAATTTGTTGGAAAGAAAGCAAATTGGTTTGAATATTCAAATGTTTTGAATTCGAGATGGAAATAAATATATGTATACATTTAAGTGATTTCAAAAGGATTTGAAATGAAAATCCTGGGATTTGGATTCTGGAATTGGAATTTAACTTAAGCAAGTTAAATGGATCGAGATAAATAAATTATTGAAATTCAGTTTGAATAAGATTGAATGGAATTTGAATTGGGTATAAATCATTTAGATTGAATGTGTGAAAACCAAAAGTTTTGGTTGGAGCTAATTTGTTGAAATATGAAGAGGTGAATTTCAACATAAAGGAGTTTTGAAAAGTTAATGAGCATATAGTATTTTTCCTACCTTAGCAATTTCGAGGACGAAATTATATTAAGGGGGGAAGAATGTAACGACCCAGGTTTTTGAACGATTAATTTTAAATATTTAATATCGTTTTAAATATTGTGTTGATAATATAAAAGAATTTTTATATTGAATTTATCGACTAAATAATCAATATAAAATATAATTCAGATTTAAAACTGAATCGAAAACGATACAGTCGATTAATATAAATTCTGTTTGAAATGGAACGATAATAATAATTTATTATCGAGAATTTAATTGTTTGAATCAATTTATATTTTAAATTGAACTTAATTTTAAACGTTAATTTAAATCGTTATCTTTTCTATATAGTCAAATTTAATTTAAGAATCAGATCCGTTAATTTCAGAATATCAGTATAACTTAGAGATGTCGATCGTCAAGTGAAAATAATGGTTCGGGGACCATGAGATAATTTAAGTTATTAGATTAAAATCAAAATTTATTTTATATTTATAATGTTGTCCTTAAGTAGGCAGGCCGACCTAATTTATCAAACCACGCAACTGCTTTATTTTCTCGAGCAAACTGTTCTGTCTCCTCCTTTAATGCTTATTTCCGTAATGTCTCCCTCCTTAAAGACCTAAGAAACATGATTTTAATTTCCTCGTACGATTTGTTCCCTCATTCGCGTGTATATATTCAAGCTCGCCCTCGTATTCCTTTCTATCTCAAAAACCACTGAAAATAGATTTCCCTTTCCTCCATTTCTTTTCCTCGGTGATCAAAAGCGGACTCCAATAAAAAAATGAAGAATGAAATCTAAGCAAAATCGCAAACCGCGATTGATTTTTTGAGTCCTCAGAAGCTCGAAACCACCCAGGGGGAGCTCGCGATCTCGGAAAAGGGGTGCGCGATGGGTTCTCTTGTCTGAGATCTCGGAGTTCTGAAGCCCGACTGCAACTGACGAGGGGCTCGCGATTATGGTTGGAAGGGGGCGACAGTGAGGGTTAGCGTCATCTGGAGTTCGGTATTGGGATTTGAGGAGTTCGACAGTGAAAGGTTTGGGAAGTTCGATCCGTGATTTCTGGGAGGAATTTGAGAGGAGCTGAGGCCGTTGGTTGTAAGACAGTAAACCGGAGATTGACTGGAAGATGTTTGATGAATTGTCAAGATAGAAATGAGCAGTATTTTGTGTTGTGTTTGGTCAAGTTGATCGGTTGTTAGCGGAGCATACTTCGTCGATTTGGTCGAGGGGTTTGAAAGGCATAAGGTATTTGTTTTTATGAAATTTTGAATTTCATAGAATGATTAAATTATAAATGTTAGTAGTCAATTTGAAATGAATAGGGTTTAAGCGATAAATTAAATTAAATAACTGTAGGTACAAAATAAAATTTATTCAAGACGATTCATAGCCGACGATATGGAAAATAAAGGGATATTCAGCAAAACGAAAATCTGGTGAGTAAATCTCACTCACCTTTAGAATTATTTTTATTTCATTAAAAATAATTGTCTGTTGCTTGTGTGAATGTTTTATGGTTGTTTTATATATATTAGTTATTTAGGCTATATATATATATATTGGGTTGATTGATTGGTTGGATTCCCGCAGTCTCATTAGCGGATGCCCGCGGTTTCATAGCGGATGATTACCCTATACGCCCCACGCTATGATTAGTGGATGACCTTCTATACCGCGATATTCTGCCACGAAGCAGAATGGGTATTATTTATGTGCTAACATCTGTGGATGCAGGAAAACAGGTTGGAGGAATCCAACTGGATTCCTCAAAAATATATTATCTGTTTGTTTGTTTATTTGTTTGCATATATATTTCTATATATGATGTGTTAGAGAAATAAATAATTCGTTGCTTTGTGTGTTTAAATATCACTGGGCTTAAGTAATGATATTTAAAAATATCGTAAAAAGGATATTGGAGATTTAAAAAGGGAAAATTCTATTTTTAAATAGAATTTGAATTTTAAATGGAAATAAAAACATAAACTTGCTTTTGAAAAATAAAAACAAGTAGTTTCTTTATAAACGAAGTTTATAAATGGTTCTTTTATAACGAGGTTATAAAATGAAGTGAAAAGAATTATCATTTGATAATTTAGAAATAGAAATACCAGTGTGAAATTGGAATTTGAAATAAAATTTCAAAATGGGATGTGAAATGAAATTTTTAAATATATAACTCAAATGAAATTTGAGTATAACATTTGAATTTTAAAAGGAGTTTAAATATTTGAATTTTAAAAGGAGATTGAATAATAGAAATTCAAATAGGAAAATTCAAATGGGATTTAAATAATGGGTTTTAATAAAGAGGATTTAAATATAAGAATTTAAATAGAATTCAAATGGTGTTAAATATAAGAATTCAAACAAAAACTCAAATGGAGTTTAAATAAAAAGAATTTGAATAAGAGGGATTCAAAGAGATTTGAAACATGATATTTGGATTCAAAGGAATATAAATGTGGTACTTGAAGTTCAAAGTAAAAATGAGTTCAAATATTTGAAGTTCAAATAGATTAAAAATGGAATTTGGATTCAAATAGTTGAAATAGAATTTGGATATAGAATTTGAATTATAATCGAATTGGAATTTGAATATAGATTTCAAATATAAATGAAATAGAAGATCAGAAATATGTGTTGAGTTGGGAAAAATGGTTTGATATATATTTTATATCAGAATAGAGTTGAATTTATATAAACGAAGTTTTAAAAGTTTATATTTATAAATATAATTAAAACGAACTCGCCGCAGCGCTGCAGTTCGTAAAATAGCGATTCGAACTTCAATTGAGTATACAAAACGCAATTGAAGTCGAAATTCTTTGAAACAAGAAACGTCAGGACCGATTTGATAATAGTTTTCTAATGAAGGAGAAAAATCTGGATTTCGTCGTATAGATTTTGAGTTATGTCAAAATCAAATTTTCAGAAAAGCAGCGCCAGAATCGTTTTAAAACCATAACGGTTTATTTAATTTTATAAAAGGATTTTAAGCAAATAAAATCCGAATTTCTATTTAGAAAATTTCAGATTTGAGTTATAAAATATATGTGAACTCAGGTGGAGAAATGAATTTGATTTTGAAACAGAAATCAGATTTTTGACTTTGAATAGAACTAACTAATTTGAATAGTAATTAGTTAATGGGATTTTGAATTGATATTGGGCTTTGAATAAGTGAATTCGATTTGAAATTTTATATTCGAAATCGAAAGGGAAGCTAAAATTGGAAACTTGAAATTCAATTTGGATATAAGCGAGTTAAATATTTTGTTTGGACATGTTATGTTCAACAAAGAAGTGAAATAGGCAAAATGGCTAATTAAAGAATAATTGAGCGAAACTGAATTCAAACGATTCAAAAATTGAATTCAAACGAATGGATTGAGTTGAATTGAATTGGAAACAGGTGTTAAACAGATATGGGATGGAGTATACGGAGATTTTATTTATGTGCCCGACAATAAAGGTACATGTTTAAATTCATATATGGGTTTTATGCGCCGTATCGGCAAGCCGCTTGGCTTTTCCTTTTTCTTTTTGAGATTAGAAGATACCGGGAAGCTATTTGAAATTTCCCGATGCTCCCAATACAGGGGAGGTTATGGCGAAATTTTCGGGAATTTAAGGAGTTAGAATATTTTTAAGAAATTTGACAATTAGAAATCTATATATCGATATATATAGAATTCGATAAGGAAACGAAATCAAAAATAGCGTAAAGGGCCAAGATTGGTTATTGAAATATTTGGATAACAAATATTGATAGAGAAAATAGCGAAGTGGTTTAATTAATGAAATATTAATTAAAGAGCCCAGTGATTTGTTTGATATGTTGATTGAACACTTGTTTTTATTCGATAGTTAAATCACAGACTATCGAAGTTTTGACCATCGTTGTCAATATGGAGAGACCGGTTGGATTATTATCCGAAGAACCACTCCGTATCGGCATAAGCGTTGCGAACCAAGATGCTGAATATATTGAAGACGGAGTAAAGTGCAAGGGCTTTTCTAGTAATAGAAATAGTGCCTTCGGTTTCGTTCAATCCCAGAACGAACGTAAATGGACGAATGTCTGACAGAGTATTTCCAATGATCAAATGAGTTGGTCTGTATAAATATATATGGTTGCAACGGATTTATCCCTTAGCATAATATCCAGAATATTTGTGCAAACTCAACAAGTGATTAACGGATCTGACGATGTGGCATTCAAAGTGAATTGTGTTATCAAGGAATGGTAAGTATGCGTAGCCTCAGGCCTCAACAACCGGGAGAGGACAAAAATCGGGCAGGCAGCATGGCTATGTGGGTCGCACCCATTAGGGTGTATAATCACCTATCTAGAGAAATTCCTTTTGTTTCTAAATCTATCGATTCTGCCCATTCGGGAAACGGTGGTTTGAGTCCAACCGTTGGTGATATACATTCGATACACTCAAGCGAAATGAGTGGTCGGTCATGTGTGGGCCGGGTTGCAAGATGTTCTTGTTGAACCCAGGTGTATTCGCCTCTAGAGATACATCATCGGAAGGTGGTTCCATACCTTGTCATGTTGGAAATCCAATCTCCAATAAGCGCCATGTGGTTTTTGATTTTACACTATATATGTAGAGCGTGAGATGCAAGCGTTCTGCTATTTGGTTATTTATTTGATGTAGACATTACTATAATATTACTGGATTTGATATCAAAATGTTTTGGGTTATAGTAAGGTAAAAACCATCCGTGTTTATGTGTGGGCTGGTCTTACTATTACCTTTTCTTTTGAAAGGATTTTTAAAGTTAAACAAGTGGTTGGAGTTTACTCACACCAGTCCCATGACTGACCCAGAGTTTATTTTGTTTTTGTTTTCCCTAAACTCTTGGGTGCCCAAATTTGTACGGGCAGTCAAGTGTTTCAGGCTTTTACAGATACACTTGGAGGAGCTTGAAGCAGGAGGCTTCAACGTTAGTTATTTAGAGTTACTTCCGCTGGATCAAATGTTATGTGTACTCTGATGATGGTATGTATATATGTACAAAACTGATTTGTATTTCAAGAGTTATATTATATAAAATATTTTATTCGTTCCGCTGTGAGTTGTGATCTTCGTTTTTTCTTCTATTCTAACATTTCTTTCTTCCTATTTCTCATCTTCTAACTTCTTTCTATTAATGGTTCGTATTTCTGTGTTATTTGGGTTGGACGTGTGGTGTATTTAGTCAACTCAGATAGCACGGATTTGCGGGTCGTTTCATTTCGACCATTGACTTCGAATGATTATTACGGGAGATCCGACCATCGGATTCTCCTAAAACTGGAACCGTTGGGTTCTTATTGAAAAGAGCTTTCTAACGAATACAAGAAATTAGAAATCTAATGGTTGGATTTGGAATTATGTCCAAATCAAATTTGAAAAAGGTCGTTGTAAGTGCAATTCGATGGCCGTTGAAGGAAATCGACTGTACGGGCCTTGATAAAATTATAAAAATAGTAATAATTTGTGTAAAATCATAAGAAATGATTTGGAAAGAATTGGGATGAAAAACTCCATATTTGAAAAGATAAAAATAGATTTTTATCGAAATGAACTAGTTTTGAACTATAATTATAATCCATTTATTTGTGAAGTAAATAAAGTGGATTTGAAATGGTTTTGAAAATAACAAGAATTTCCAGTAATTGAATTGGAATGGATTTGAATCGAAATTATATTTGGAATATTTCGATGTTGGAATTCATGATTATATAGATATTGTTAAGGAAATTTGAAAGATATATTTATAACGTTATTTCCAATACGATATTTGTTGGTCGTAGAATTTGATATTGAATATAAGACGATATATTTTCTTTTCAGAGCCTTGTATTTAATATCAAATGGGATTTGGGTTTGTCGTGAATGGTGTCTTCATTAACACTGCTCTTAAATCCAGTTGAGAAAAAGATTAAATCTTTTTATTTAGATTTAATGAAGTGTACCAATTAAATGGGATTTAATTGGAATTGAATTTGAATTGACTTTGGGTTTATCGTGAAACGTGTTTTAAATGACATTGATTCTTTAACCCAGTTAAAGACAGGATATAGATTTTTGGGAAGATTAAAACTAAGTGGAGTTTTAATGAATCTTTAATTGGATTGAAGTGATTGAGAATGGAGTATCAACAGTTTTGCTCTAGGAGATAGTTAAATCTTTAAAAGATTTGAACATGAAATGGTAATTAAATTTACCGATAACACCGTGGTGTTAGATATGAAGTATACCAGTTTTACTTCATGTTATGAATAGGTTGGGATTGAGAAATAAAATAAATGACTACTGCGGTTTGGTTTGCAAATCCTGACTAATTTGAATTGATATTCAAAAGAAGATTAAAGAATAAATTTAAAGAATTTATCTTTGATAAAATTAATGGGAACCTTTCCCAAAGTATGAGAATATTTGAATAAAGGAACGTTCTGAATTGGAATGATGCGTATGTTGTGTTTGTGTAACACTTGTTTATTATATACACGAGTTATTCAGAAAGACCGGGTTTATCCCATTCTGAATAACTGATTCGACGTGGTGTCAAGGATGAAGATGGTGGTTGAAGACCGGAGGTCTTCACATCGCTTGGGTGATTACTGATAATCATGATTGGCCTGTACACCCAAGAGGAGGGAATCAGTTGGTGATCGTCCAGACGTACTTGGAGATCTATGGATATGCGAGGTATAAGGTGCCTCCGGTTTCGTTCAGACCTAGAACGGACTTGTAAATGGACTGTGTGTCTCACACTGGATTTTATTCTATTTGATTGATTTCTATTAAATATATATTTGTTTGGCGACGGAGAATTTATTCTCTTGCTTAACGCCCTTCTCTGAGACGTACGAGCTCAGAGGTTATATATTGATGGATATCAAACGCATGGAGTGAATTGCCCGTGTGGCATTCCTAAGTGGCAATATAATCAAGGCTTCTGTTGAAAAGCAGAGTCTTGTGGTTGATGATCAAAGCACGGCCTGTGTGGCATAGCTTTGTGTAGCGTTGATTCGCGAGCCTCACACCCCGGTTGTGAACCAAAAACAGGAGAGGATCTCAGGGAGGGCATGCGTTTCCTTCTAGCTAGGGTGGTGTCAGTGACCTACCAGCCCTGACATTTATATTATTTTCACCTGTGTAGTTGTTGCTGTTGCGAGGTGCCTCAGATTTATCGGTGACTGTGTGGAGCCGATTGAGTTATTTCGCTCATTTACGCTCCAAAGGGTGGGGAAACGCAGTGTTCAGGCATTTTAATCCACATCGGTGGACCGGCCCTGTCGCTCCAAGGGCTCACCTGTGTCTGGGTCCTAAGGCTTGGGCTAGAGAGTCTCGAATCGGTAGAGGACGATCCCTGGCCTCGGTTCACAGATGGAAATCCAATTTCCAAATACGTGACTTTGCGGTTTTGAATGTAGATCCTAGTATGGCGACATGATATATGGTACCCATGCTGTAACAATCCATATTTTCTATATAGTTAATTTTGTTTTGAAATACAATAGACGGAATAATATTGGATAAAAATTCAAAATTTTGTTAATTATAATGATGATGATTGTTGAATTAAGTATAAATAGATTTTTTTCTCAAATTTAGTTTTCATTTAGAAATGTTTTAATTTGAAATTTGATATATAAATAATTAAATAAATTTGATTGGTTTAATTTAAAGGTGAAATTAAAATTTAATTTGGAAATGGTGATATTTTATGTTGTTAAGTTAAAATTTGAAATTTAAATTCAAGTTCGTAATAATCAAATTTAGGAACTTAAGATGTGTGAAATCGATTTATAAAGTTTATTTAAGTTATAGTAGGCTTTAAATGGAATTATAAATATTTAAATTTGAATTAAAATAGTTAAGTAATAATTGGATATTTTATCGATTAATTAACTGTGGAATTTAACGGTTCTGGCGACTATCTCATAATTCGACGAAACTGGCGCCATTGGATCCGGAACGGCGAATTATTATAGGATGTCAATTTTTAGAATAATCGGACTTGTTATGTGATCGCATGGGATAAAACGCGAATTAAATCAGAGATATAGAATAATTGAGTTTATCATATTGGGCCTTCTAATACAGGTAAATAAAATTCCATATCTTCCTCATCATCTCATTTTCACCATGAAAATTCTTTTAATGGAAGAAAATGATTTTTCAAAACCTAGAAAATAAAATACAAGCTAAAAATAAAATCTCTCCAAATCCTATCGTATTATATATTAGATCGAAGCTCTCGATGAGTAGAACCTAGATCTGCAATTTATTTCGACATGTAGTGGCCGGAGTTGCCGGAAATTAACGGTCAAAGTTGTTGTTTTCGAAACCCATAAGCCCAAATTGGGAGTTTTCAATCCGGCAACGAATCGAGGAAATCGAGACCTAGGTTTTGAAGAGGAGGCTGATAGGAGTTGAATGGAGGTAGTCGCAGGAAGTATTTTGGTCGGAGGTGAGAGAATTTGGGGTTTAAAGCTAGAAAATGATGGTTTTAGGGTTGGTGATCGACGGAGCTCCGGTCCACCGGAGATGGTGGCGTGGGCATGATTTTGTGCGGATTTCGATGGGCTGTCGAATGAGGGTGGTCGGAGGTCTTCATTCGGTCGAAGGAGGGAGATTTTGGTGGTCAAAATCAGGCTTGGATGGGTTCTTCACGTTTTTCCTGTAGCGGAAAAAGAAGAGGAGCGGGAAGAAAGGCCTTGAGGGGCGCTGATGTGGCGCATGGTGATAGGGTGAGGAAATTTGGTTTATTTACTTTATATATTTAAATTCAAATAGTAAATCGCTGATAACTTTCTTGTTTTAACTCAGATTTGGACACAGTTTGTTGCGTTGGGATCATGGCGAAATTGTGGACGTTTTGGCGCTAGTTTGGTTGCGTTTGGAGACTGTGAAATTTTGGGCTTCTTTTGGATGTCTGATCCACCAAACACCCAAAGGTGAGTGGTTTCCTCACTCACGACTGACTAAATTATTCCCATATTTATTGAATTAAATTGTGAAATATATTTGGTTGCATGATTGTGTTGATAGAAGATGTGTTGCTTAGAAAACTGACATGCAAGCATGTTAATCTGAAATTTAGGCCAATAATTAGTTGTTTAATTTAATTAAATTACTAGTTGGAATTTCTGATCCTTGCAACCCTATAGAACAGATTTATACTGATTAATTGGACGAATGGTTGTGATGGATACTTTGGTTTGATTCTGAATGGATATTGCTATGTTCTGTTGTTTAGTATATGAACGTGTGTGTTATTTGGCGATAAATCCCATTTACCTTTGGTGTTACGGGAATCTAATAAATCAGGATTAATTGATTCAAATAAATTAAGAACACAGAGTGAAATGATAAATCTCGGTGACCTTGATTTGGATAGAAATGATAGATCCATCCCCGAATGTCGAGAAATTAAATTAAAAATCACATGGCCATTGGATAGCAAATTATATATAGACATCGGTTGGTTAAATGATTTTTATATTTTTTTGAATTCAATTTGATGGAAAATTTCATTATAGGAAATGTATCGACTTTCGATAAATTTTTTTCTTTTCTTTAAGATATGAATTCTCAATGTTATTGAAATGGTTAAGAAAATTCCCAACAAATTTGGAAGTTTGTAATTTGGATTTAAATATGATTTGGGATTTATTCAAAAAAATGGTGGACTCAAATTTAGATAAATTCTTTTTAAATTTAAATTTTGGAATAAAAGTGATCGAGGATATTCGGAGTTGTCTTAAACTAAATACGAATATGGTTTTGAATACTCGAAATGGAAAATGGGTTGAATGGGTTTGGAATACGATATTGAAATGGTGTAACTCCATTTGATACCGGAATTTAGATTCAAGTGTTGAATTTTGGAAGGAGAAACAATTTAAGGTTTAAAATTCTATTTTATTTTGTTCTATTTTTTATTTTATTTTATTTTATTTATTTTATTTATAAACTATATATCTATTTTGTTATAAGTGAAGTTTTCTTATATATATTAAAATTTAAAAATTATTTAGTAAAGCTTGTTTTATGTGTATATATAGTGATTTAAATAAATACTTATAAAAATTATATTTAAAAAATTCTAAGGTTTTTTTTGAATAAGGTTTTTTTGTAATTTTTTAAATCCACCAATTCATAAGGTTTTTTTGGATATAAGGTTTTTTTTTATAAAAATAATTTTATTTGAATATAAGGTTTTTTATAAGTATTTATTTAAAAAAAATTATTTTATGAATTGTAATTCGTCTTCCGAATGAAAAGTGGTTGGATTTAAAACCGTTGGTTCAAATGGAGTTGAGATAAGCAATATTCTATTTGAATATAAATTTATTTTTAAAAACCAAATTTGATATGGGAAGGTAGATTTTATTCTACTTGAATATAAATGGGATTTTTAAAGATTGAAATGAATAGAGATGGAAAAAAAATATATTCTATTTGAATATAAATGGATTTCAAATGTAAATCGATTTGAAATAATTGAAATCTTTTAAGACGAAGGATATTCTATGTAAATACAGATCGATTTGAAGTATTATATGAGTATAATATTTTGATATGAAAATATACCCTAGTTTGGAAAATAATCGGTTTGGGAGTGATTGGGATATTTTGATATGAAATTATATTTTATTTTGAATATAAAACGAGTTCGAAACAAAATATGATATTTTGATATAAAAGTGAACCTTTGAGAAAAATGTAAAAGAACCAACCGATGTGGAAAATGTAAGCGTTGGTTGTTAAAGAGACCAGAGTCGACAAATGGCATACTCTCTGTCAGTGTCAATACCACTTTGACAACTGTGAACGTTATGACGTATCCAGAATGAGTATGATGACTTGGAGGCGAATTATTGAATCAAAGGAGATGAACGATAACGATATCCCTGACCTTCGGGTCAGAATTGAAATGACTAAAACAGGAGCTATACCGTGACTAACTGAGGTAGCATCTTTGATCGGACCCACTCCTTCGATACTATTTCTATGACTATGATTGATGATGATGATTTGGGCGCCTTTTTGATTTGGGAGTGTGTTCCGAGGTGGGCGGTAGTGGCGGCTATGCATTACCACCGGTCCGGGAGTGCAATTGGTAGAGTCCTACCCTGGCCATTTCCTCGAGTGCCTTGTCATATTATCCTTATGGAGCCCATACGATTTTAATTTGTATCGTACCTATGGAGTGCTCTCTGATGCCATCGTTTATGGTGAGTTTACGGTACTGTATAAACTACGGTATTTATAAACGGCGTAAGGGTAAAAAAATGTAATCCCGCTTATGCTATTTTCAGTATTTATACTTTACTGAGTAGACACTATCATAATAGCATATTATACTATCTATGTATTAGTTTAACGGATCCTTGAGAGATGAAAGAATCCCGTAACATCTCTTGAGTTACTGCACCCATGACACTAATGTTATTTCTTATTTAAATTTGACTAATATGAGAATGATTTAGTGCTGATCCGAGTGTTTGTTGTGTTTCTTTTATGCAATACGCTCGAGTTAGTAGATGCTTGCAGTTAGTGAAGATTCCTTTACCTTGGAGGGAGAAGACGAAGATTTGGTATACATCTATTATATAAGTATTTCCGCTGCTTTGTTTGAAATTTGTATATGTGTAACTCTGATAACCATTGATGTTATAGCCATTGTATATATATATTTCAACTGTTTTAAACTGCTATTTAAATATTATATGTGGTCCTTCCTCTGTGAGGTTCTGTGATTTGTTTTCTTTTCCTTCTTTCTTTTCTTCTTTTCCCAATAACTACCTGTATTTACGATTTGTTTGGGTTGACATATGTGGTTTATTGTCGATTTTAAACGGTCAAAAATTTGGGTCGTTATAGTTGGTATCAGAGCTTTGGTTAGCGATAACCTTGGTTCTGTTTGGGAATTAACTCGTTAGAGATGGGGTTAGAAACGCCCTAGAATGAGTTGAGAGTATATATGAGAGAGCATACTTGTATTTTTGATATAAAATGGTTTTATATTGTGTTGATTATTCAGTTGAATATTTATGGGTTCTGCTCGATATATGGGACTCCATAAAATCGATAGGAGTTCCCAAATATTCGAATAGAATGAATTGACATAATATGGCTTCGAGCTTGCTTTAAAATTTATCATATATATTATTTGTGCAAAGTATATACGTATTCGTTTTAGTAGGTAGTAATATTAAGTTATTACCTATTATGGTCAATTAAATAATAACCATAACAAGAGAAAATAAATAGGTTGGAAAATTTAAATGGCTTAAAAAATAAATTTGAAGTGAAATCTATTAAATACAATTGGGCGCAAAAATGATTGGTGATTAAAATGGAAATGAGCTTGAAACTTGATGCTGGGTTGTTTATAAAATAGTTTTGTCAAAATTTTGAAGTAGTATCATATCATAAGTATTTTCAAAAGAAATAGTTTTCAAAGCGGTTTTCGAACGAAATAAGTGTGAAATCTCTACTTAGACCTTAGAATATCCTTGGTAATGAGTGCACGCATTTTCAATGTTTATTCTGAAGAGTTCAAGTGGGGGAGGGACCACTCAATGATTATTATAATTGGTTTTGACAAAGAATTTTGGATTTAACTCCATATGGTATAAATTTTATATATAAGTATTAATACATATTATTTAAAGGTTGAATTTAAATTTAAGCCAGAATTTATATTTAGTTTCTTTGTTAATTAAAGATTTGGATTTAGAATTCTATATGGTATGATTTACTATGAAATAGTATAAGTACACATAGGTTACTCTAGAATTTAGTTTATTAACCCTGAATCAAGCATTTAAGTTCATCTTAACTCATGATATTGGTTAAGTACTAAAGTGACTTGTTTCAGTAGAATTTTGATTTGGAGAATATGAATTTGACTTAAGTATTTAAGGTGAAGAGAAGTGGTCGTTGACATGCTTAAACATGTGCGATAATAAGTTTGAAGGAATTATAAGTTGGTCGACAGGAGTGTTTGAAAAAAAAATCAAAATTAAGTATAAACTTAGTTCAATTGAAGTCAACCAAAATGAATTGGAAGGATTTAGTAGGATAATAAAAAGGGACAACTCATAACTTGGGTAACTAATAAATATATTGGGTTAGTTGAAGAAGAGATTGAAAGGGATTTAAGTTGTTAGTGAAATGTGAATGGTCGATAAATGAAATGAGGAAATAAAAAGGCGAACTAGTGAACATGTGAAAAAAAGGGCATTAAAAATCTAAAAGGGGGGTAAGTCTCATTAGGACAAATATATCGAATGTAAATATGGGTATGAAAGATAATATGAATGGAATGTAAATACCTTGTTGAATAGAATTGAAGTTAAGTTGAGCAGAGGATTGAGTTAATGGAATAAATTTAACTTAAAATGGAAATTGGAATAAGTGAATAAGGAATGGCTAAATGAATGAAGAGAAGTGTCAAAACAAGACAGATGTGATGCAAATATAAATTTAGCCCATTCGGAATAAGATAATAGAGTTAAGCGAATTCTAATTCGAAAATTAGAAATATTGAAGTGAGTTGTAAATAAAAAAAATAAAAAAAACTTGATCTGAGTTGGATGGATTAATATAAAGAAATCAATTCAGGAAAATTTAATAAGTTGATTTAGAGTATATAGATAGTCAGGTTGACAAAGTGAAACTCGGTCCATACTAAAGATTTATGGGTAAGTAAGTAAATAAAAATTTGGTAAGCGAGATAAAATGAAATGGTTTATATAAGACCATAAATGACCTTAGTCCATTAATACAGATTCGAAGTTAACTAAATTTAATAAGGAAATAAAATAAATTGGGAATTGGAAATATGAAATAAGGTATGGAAAAGAATAAACTGAAGTCTAATTTATTAAATTAGGATGTTGAAAGAATTTAGGACTAGGTCGATTTAATTAAGTTGAATGAATTAGTGTAAATGGAACAGAACTCGAGAAATTTAAAATCTGGTTGGTTTGAAACCAAACATTAATGAATGGAAACAAGTATTGATAAGCTTAAATAATTAGAAATGAAATTTAGAAAATCGACCATTGTAACAACCCGGAAAATGCGAGCCAATTCGAAATTTTTATTTTGGCGAATTTAGCGAATTTAATATTTAAAATGAATTATTTTAAATAATAACGACGAGAAATTTATCTTGAATAGAATTAGAACGTATATATGTATATAGATCGTCGTTAGAGTATAAATATTTATTTTAAATTATAAAAGGAATTGAAAATGGCACGGTAGTTCGAAAATTCGATTTCAAACTTTAATTGAACGTACCGGGTGCAAAATAAACCGGATTTTAGTGAAACCAAAAATATTTGAATCTAATTGAGAATATCTCTCCAACGAATCCGGGAAATCGAAATTTCATAGCGGGACTCCAAAGATATGTCCAGTTGAAATTCCAGAATAGTTGCTATGGAATTCAGGCCCTTAAAAGTAAAGATTTTGCAAATGACCTCGGATTTCGACGAAACCACCTTTGTTGGATCCGTGATGTCAAATTATTGCTATAATTCAAATTTCATAATTTTTCGAGTCAATATGTGGGCGTGGCAAAGGAAAATGCGTTTGACCAGTTTCAGTTGATTTTAATCGACTGAAAAATGGCCATTTTTCAAACGGTCTCATAATTTGACGAAATTAGTTTTGTTAGGACCGTATCGTCAATACAAAGCTAGAAAATATTTTTTTGGGAATTTTTAGTGTTCGTATGTGACCCCAGTAAATTGAAATGCGCGTTCAAATTCAATATATAGAGTTATATGTTGATTTTGACGAAAACTGATCGAAACGATCGAATCAGCTTACGTTACATATCCCATTGTGTTCTGAATGGGGGTAAAACGCTAGGAATGACAGTCGGTGTCAAAACCCGCACCCCTCCTTTAAACCGGGCCACCGCCTGAATCGCCTCCCTCCCCTTAAACCTAGTGCCTCCCGACCGTTAAGAAGCCGTCGCAGATCATCAGTACTCTCCCCGACCTCCATCTCCGCTGTGGAGCCCTCCTTCTCAGAAATCGAATTGAAAAAGTGAGTTTTTGATTTTAATGATATGGAAAAATCTGATTTTTATCTATTTAATGTTATGTTTTTTTTCTTTTTTTTCCAAACAAAGTTATGATTTTTCATCATATAAAGAAATAATTTTTAATTTTAAAATGATAGTATTTTCAATTCGTGAAAGATTTGATTTTTCAACATAAAAAGTTTTGATTTTCAATAGAAGAAAAATTCGATTTTTATTATGAAGTTAACACCTTGAAGATATGATTTTTTTAAATAGATAAAAATAAGATTTTTATTCATATAAAAATAGGATTTTTTATAGTTAAAAAGATACGATTTTTATAGCTATAAAAAGTTAGATTTTTTTATATATAGAATAGCGATAAAAATTCGATTTTTATATATGAAGCGAAATAAAAATTCGATCTTTATATAAGAAGTACAAATATAAAAATATAATTTTTATATAGAAAGAAGTGTTATAAAATATATGAAATTGGAATAAAAATATGATTTTTATTTATTGGGATAAAGCGATAAAAATATGATTTTTACTGTAAACAGCGGGAAAAGATGGCGATGGTATCGACTGAAATCAAAACGAAACCCGAACAGTTCGGAAGGAAAGCACGGAGGAGTGGAACCCTCGGTGAGAACTCCTCACTTTTATTTTGATTTCCAGTTTGAAATATGTACTAGGATGCATACGGTGCTTAGCAGCACCTGACACCCATCGTCCACAGACCATGGATGACTTGTTTGTTTGATTTCTGTGTAGTGAAATTTGACAGTGTGATGTGGTGTTGAAATAAAATATATATTCATGTGCTGAAATAAAATATATATTCATGTGTTGAAATAAAATATATATTCATGTGTTGAAATAAAATATATATTCATGTGTTGAAGTAAAATAAATATTCATTTACGAATCGAACGATTTGTTTATGTACACCGATTTGACTGATATTTGTTGGGGCGATAAATTTTACACATCCCCCTCCCGATTGTTTAGTTGTATGTCAATCGATGGGTTGACAGATTGTGTAAGCGTTAATTATTTATATTTAATGCTTATGCAGTTCTGTGGTGCACTTTGGATGATGGTTTATTATTTATCATTGCTATTATATACATGTGTTGTATAGAATCCATATAAATAACATTAAATGGTAATTGATTGGGCCTCATTCCAATTTGGAAAATAAGGAATATTATAAAAATAAATTCATGTGTTGAATAGAAATAAATTCATGTGTTGAATAGAAATAAAAATTCATGTGTTGAATAGAAATAAATTCATGTGTTGAATAGAAATACATTCATGTGTTGAATAGAAATAAAAATTTATGTGTTGAATAGAAATAAATCCAGGTGTTGAATAGAAATAAATTCATGTGTTGAATAGAATAAAAAATCCTGTATCGAATTGAATAAAAATTCATGTGTTGAATAATATAAATTCATTTGTTGAATAGAATAAATATTCATTTGTTGAATAGAATAAATATTCATGTGTTGAATAGAATAAACATTCATGTGTTGAATAAAAGTCGTGTTGACTAGACGCCATTTTAACGTGAACGATATTTATATCGATTTTATTCATTTTTATAATAAATATAGAAAAGAAAGTGATTTCAAAATATAACGTTTTGAAAATATTATCATTTGTATATCGATGATGTGGAATATTCAATTTTGATTCGAAATTGAATATGAAGTTGAAATCGTTTTGTAACGACCCGCCTTTTTGGCCGATTCTCGCCGGTAATTAAACCGACTCAAATCGTTCATAAAGGCGAATTGTTATGGGTACTAACATATGTTGAACAAAATAACAGAACTTTTTATTTCTTAATACAAAGGTTACATCAGAGTTACATGGAATATCAGGGTTAATATCAGAGTTACAACATATACAGCGGAAGAAAGGTAAATCTACTCTCAACGGAAGAAATCATCAGATATGGCGGAAGCCCCAAACTCTAGCGTGAACTCCAACTCAGAAAGCGCTCCGAATCTTTCTCCAACGATCCATAACTGTAAAAACTAAACTATTAGCTGCCCGTGCAAAATTATGGGCACCCAGAGTTTAGGTGTAGGAACAATAAACTCTAGGTCAGTCGTGGGACTGGTGTGAGAACTCAAAACAGCTGTTATTTAAGGATTCATTTTAAAGTTGGGTAATTCAACGGACCTTGCCGCTAACGCGGAACGGGTTTACTCCATATGAATTCCCGCGCATAGAAATACGCAATGACTTTTGAAAATGAAGCTATCATAAGCTCGTCCCATATCACACAATGCAAGCGCACACCAGATGGGCGAGTTTTATCTTATGATAACCAAACATGCTTTCATACGTGAAAATCCTCTTTTAATATTATCATATAGTGTGGAAAACAAATTCGCAATTAAATGTATTAATCCTAGACGGCATGAGTGTCCCATACCACTATGTCGCCATATATAAATACAATCAAAATCGCATGGCTCGTATTGGTATTTGGATTTCCAACTTGATGATTCCTGGCACGAAAGATCAATCAGGGACTTGAGCGAAGTGTAACGCAACAAATCGCCAGGGCAGTATCTACGGTTTTCGACCAGACGCGGCCCCCCGAACATACCCCATCCCCAGTTCACAAGTGGTTTCCCACTGCTGCAGCACTCATCATCAAATCATATATATATACAGACCAAACCGCCAGTTTCTCATAATTCGGTGTGTGAGGTTTGTCGATGTCACGTTATACACAAAGCTTCGCTTAAATAAGCCATGCTTTGATCATCATTAGCTCAAATCAATCACTTGAGTATGCCACATTGTCAATCTTCCACATATCACTGATTCAAATCAATACATACCTCTAAGAACGTAACTTAGAGACAGGAATAATTGCCACAAGTTTGATATATATTCACAGGAATCAGTGCTACGTGGTCAACTACAATGTCAGACACACTGTCCATACAAGTCCATTCTGGGTCTGAACGGAACAAAATCCGGAAATCTCCAAATATATTAGACCTCATGCCACTTATAACCTCGTATCGGGGGATCAGCCCAACCGAGACATCAGCAATCACTCCAAACAATTCAAAGATTCCCGGTCTTCATTCATCGTTTACCAAGTCTCGAACAACGTCGTATTATTACTTGGAATTGTTTCGAACGTACATTCGATCCCGGCCTTTCCAAGTAAAAAGCGTACTTTAAAATCAGTAGCCATGGACTACACAAGTTTCTCAATTCAAATCTCCTTCCCATTCGTTCCAATTTAAAGTTGGATTCATTTAATTTCTGTAAACCCCATTATCATCTTAACTTCTTCTTGAAATTCAAGATTTATTTCAACCTTATTTTCAAAAGCCAAATTCATTCATTTGTCATTATCTCTTCCCACCAAATCTTAATTTGGATTTAAATCTCCGTTATTTCAAATGATTGATATCTTCAAATATAAGTTGAAAGCAAAACTTAATCGACTTATATTTGATATCGATACACGACTCGGGCAAACACTATCAGAATTTGGATATGAATATGGTTTACTATTGCTGATAGTATTCGTCCAAATCCTGAGATTCCATATCGAATATCCGACGATTAAATTTTATCCCAACTCATATACATAGTACATTTTTAAGTTCTTTCCAAACCTTTCGGCAAATTCTCTTCCCATAATTTGACAATAGTTTAAGGTTTATAATCTTCAAATTCAAATCATTTATCCAAAGAATTTATAACATTAAACGTTACTGAAAGTGCTAAGAAATGGTTATTGAGTAAATCCAAAAATCATTTCAAATTCACAAATATAATTTATTATATTTCTTTGGATTTATAAGCCTTTTTAATTCAAATTTCCATTACGGTTATCAGACTGCGCGTATAACGATCTTTTCAAATTTTATTCTAACCATAACTTGAAAACCATACATTGAAATTTGAAAATTTCTCTTCTATTTAAAAACTGTTAAAATTTGAAATCCAACGTTTCTTATTTCAAATCAAACCGATTTCAAATAATCAAGTTATAATCCTTTGAAATATAAAATCGACATTTATGAACTGTCGCATCGTAATGCATCCGATTTAAATATAGATCAGTTAAATCCAAATTTCAAAATAATTCTATATCAAAACCCATTATATACCTATATAACCTTTTCAAAGAAAAAAAAATCATATAAATTTACCTTCCAAATTAATTTGAATTAAAACTTTAACTTTTATTTTTCCACTTACTATTTTTATTAAAATCAAATTTTATTTCTAAATTTCAAATTAACCATCCCGTCCGTCGGATCAGTTAGGGATAGCCAGGGAGAGTAGGAAACTATATTTCCAAACCCAAGCCTAGACACTATCCTCTCTGTCATCCTTGGAATGTTCTGGTATATATATTTATTTATTTAAAAACATAGTTAATATATATAAATATATTCAATTTTCAAAATCTGATCTTAAGAATAATATTTTAATATTTGAAACATCAATCTTCATTTATATGGAAAGGAGACAAAATCGATCACCAATATAATCCACAACTACAGTGTGTGTATGATTTTAAACAACCATGAATCAACCATAAATAAAAATTACCATTAATAAACAACCATTTCAATTGTGTACAAGCGTTACGGTCAATAATGCTTATCAGTGTTCAGTGTGTTATCTACACATCCATTCAAACAATAGCATCCATATCCAAACAGATATAATTTATCACAACTAATTATTCAATCATTATCAATTTAAACAAATGATTCAAATTAGGAGTTCTCACCGACAAAGCTCCAATGTCTTCATTACCAGGACGCACAGACCAACAAACACTATCACTGCTACTCGTACTGCTCTCTATCCATTTCAGTTAGCAACTGGCAATTTTCTGCTAATTTTATATATATAGGAATTAAATTAATATCAACGTTCATCCTATATTATAATATACATACCTATTGATATTTTATTTTATTTTAAATTTATACTTAACCGAAATTATCAAAATCATACTCTGATATGTTCTACTTTCAGATACGGTTCTAACGCTTCGAACGGCGAGACAATCGGATTTATAACGAGTGAGATATTCATTTTTAAATTTTGAACTAAATTAAACTAAAAGAAAAAAAAATTAAATAAAACATACCCATTCATCCCTGGCCCAAAGCCCATGTTCAAACGCGCGGCCCGCTCCCTCATCTTCTTCTTTCTCTCCTCTTGCGTCCTCTCCAAAACCACGCTACAGGAACCCGACCAAAACTGTGCATCTCGTGCACGTACACGAACCAATTATTCAACCGAACTTCAATCCGACTTCACCAACATAATTCTCTTCTCCTCCTCACTCGAACACACCCGCGCGCCCGAACTCCGGTCCTCCGCGTCAAATTCCGTCCATCCTGCCGAAATGGAACCCAAGGAAGAAAATCGCGTGCACCATACTGTCGCGCCCTCCTTTTCATACACCGGACTTTGCCCACTTTTGCCACATCGAAGCTCTCTCCTATCTCATCACAACGCCACTCTCCAATTCACCAACCGTCGCTTCTACCTCCGACGAACTCCAGACCTAGTTTCCGACCATCAAAATCGTCAACACGGAATCGCCTCGTTTTCGCATGAAAGATACTATATGCTCTGCTGATCGCAACGGTGCAGACGACATCGATCCATTCGAAGCGGACTGGGAGATTTGATTTTTCGAAGATGTGAACCCATTTATCCGATTTTCTATAAATCTGAAATCTCTCTTTCGTTTCTCAGCGAAATTTCGATCCGATAATTTTTAAAAATCGGCAACGATGATCTGAACAATATCCATGCAGATCATTTCAACTAAAAATGGACGGATTGAGTGATATGGATTTTTATATGAAGAGAAATGTATTTTTTTTCATTATAGAAAATGAACAGAGAGCTTAAAAGGAGGTTGACGTGAGGAATTTCATGTGAACTGTTTAATGGATGAAGTGTGAAGAGAAATGGAGCTATGATCCTCATTATATAGGGATGTTTCAAGGGTATATTCGTCAATTTGATCATGTACACATGGCTTCCTTTAAATTCAAACTTCATGCATAAATGCCACCTAAATGGCTACATGGCTTCTCCTTGAATCTTTCTTCATGCATCATGACAAATAAGCTTCTATTTATTTAAATTAATTTTTCAACCAATGCATGCTTGACAAAATAACCCTTTTATTTATTTGTTAAATTTGATATTTTTAGTAACATCTTTGTAACACACATATATGTAACCAATTTGCAACCCTCATAAGTATAACTTCTTTATTATTTGAGGTTTCAAATATTTATAACTAACTAATAAATTTCCAAATACTTATCTATTTTGTCTACCCAAAATATTCATATATGATTTGCTAAAATTTCAGAATTTGTCTAAAATAAATGCTTAATGATTCTTATAAAATTTTATAAATATTATTCAAAAATCTTACTTGATAAAATCATTTGGATAAAATCTTAAATAACTTATACTTTACCAATTCATATTTCATATCACTATTAAATCAGCTGATATCATTATTAATAGTTTCAAAGGTAAGTTATTCATATTTTAAATCAATATTAAAATTAGATAATATCATTATTTGAAATATGCATAGAAAAATGAATTTTCCAAAATCAGATAAAATAATTATTCAAACTTATACATAGAGGATCATCAAGTCAAATTTTTATTTAAACCTTATTAACTTCCTTTTATAGAATAAAAATTCAAATTAAATTTAGTTAAAATCTTAGGTTGTTACATTCACCCCCCCCCCTTAAGGCTTTTCGTCCTCGAAAAGGAGTGTCGTAAAAATTAAATCTTATTTGTCGTAACAAAATTTTCTTACCACTTTTTTATTAAGTTTGAAACTTATCAAATCAAAATTCTACATGATTAAATTTTGTAAAACTTTTGATACCAAAACTTATATTAACTTAAATCGTTACATTAGGAAGATATATATATTTTTGAGAGGTCAATTTAAATAAATTTGAGTTTTTTTTTAAACATAATTACAAATCCAAGTTTGCTAAACATTTGATAACGATTTCCTCGGACTTAGAATCCCATTTCATTTCCAAACATTTACATACCATGTATCTTCCATATGAATAGTCATATCTTACTTCGGGATTTTCAAAACCAAGTTTGCTTTTTTTTTTTTTAAAAAAAAAAATATTCAAACATTCTATACTGAAATCTATAGATTATTAGTTCGAGATGTTCATCCACATGACAGGGCAAATGAGTATCACCCATCGTACGCAATCCAAACCCAGTTTAGTCACGGTTACTCGAACAAATCAATTCATTTTCTATCCCGAAGTTGTAAATCATTTTCCAAAATCTATAATTTACAAATATCTTCAACTCATATATTTTTCCAAACATTTCAAATCATCGGGATTCAAGTCGTCGAAATTTCTTTTATTTGAAAACCACACTTATACTATCCAAAGTATCTGGAAAACAAATTTGATTGCATGGAAATAAATTTCAGCAAAAATACAACTTAGGTTTCATATTTCAAAATAAATGATCTTATTCACATTTACCAAATCGAATATTTTAAGAATCCTATCTAGCTTCATAAACTTCAATTTATTTGGAAACCTCTAATTATTTACATAAGTTAATGTTCATATAACCATATGATTTCCCTTCAATCAAATTTGATGACTTTTCAAATAATCCTTTTTACACTCAAAAGTCTTAAACAATTATTTACCCTTCGTAAGTCCTTTTAACTTCCCTTAGCTCAAATTTCTAAAATTGTTTCAAATATTCCCATGATTTCTAAATATTTTCCACATCTTTAATAATTGGATTTCATATTTCAGTTGTCATATCCACAAAATCGAATAACATTTTCCTTTTTCCACTATAAAATCCAAAATATATAAGATATCAAATCTTGTTCATAATGTTTTTCTTACCCAACTAGTCGGAAGATTCCTTGAAACAGTTTTATTCAAAATACCATCACGCTTCCTTTGTGCACTCTAATTATGCATATATATATGTTCAAGCTAGGGTAATCTTAACGTTTTCAGAACTCACATCTTAATATTCCAAAGGTCTAATTTTTCCCTTGCCTTCTTACTATGTAAAGCCTAATTGTTGGGGTTTTGGTTTGCTGAAATATACTTCCGATCAGATAGCTTAACTTGCATTTATTATTTACAAATTTGATGTCAGGTATAGGTTCAACTCTCTTACTTAACACTCATCGAGGAGTATGATATCTTTTCCGATTTCAACTTGTTAGATCAAAAATTCATATTCAATCATTGGTTACGACTTATTTACTTTGTAAAATGGGTGGTACCTTTGATATAATTTCTTAATGAATTATCTTATTTCACAATAATTGCTTTCTAGTCTTAAGTGAAATTTACTTCAAAAAAAATCCCTTCAAGTTAAGGAAAATAGTTTGATTTGCATTTATAACACATTATCTTTACATTAAATCCTTTTAATATTTTAACATATCGAAATAATTTAAGTATTCCTCGACGTCTCAATCAGAATTATATAGTCATCCCACTTTCGAAACTTGAAAATAGAAATATGTGATGTCGCGATCATCGACAGAACTATCCTCAAGCGACTAGAGTGTGACTCTATATCTATTACGTACATATAAGGCTTCGTACATACGCCGGCCTTGCATATATTCGAAATTCTCATATATACCAATAGTCCAATCGTGACGGCGAATAAAATACTCGAAAATTCTTATTAAAAGTTATATTTAAAAATGATTACGTTCTTTAAAATAATCTACTTTGTTCCAAAATAATATATTTTCAAATACGCTCTCTCGAACATAATATTCCGAAATCTCATTCTAGGGCATTTCTAACCCTATCTCTAATGAGATATTTTAACTCTGATGAGTCCTATCCTTTGTCCAAATATGTACGTACCCCATAGCTTTGTATAACCAAAGCTCTGATACCAACTGTAACGACCCGCCTTTTTGGCCGATTCTCGCCGGTAATTAAACCGACTCAAATCGTTCATAAAGGCGAATTGTTATGGGTACTAACATATGTTGAACAAAATAACAGAACTTTTTATTTCTTAATACAAAGGTTACATCAGAGTTACATGGAATATCAGGGTTAATATCAGAGTTACAACATATACAGCGGAAGAAAGGTAAATCTACTCTCAACGGAAGAAATCATCAGATATGGCGGAAGCCCCAAACTCTAGCGTGAACTCCAACTCAAAAAGCGCTCCGAATCTTTCTCCAACGATCCATAACTGTAAAAACTAAACTACTAGCTGCCCGTGCAAAATTATGGGCACCCAGAGTTTAGGTGTAGGAACAATAAACTCTAGGTCAGTCGTGGGACTGGTGTGAGAACTCAAAACAGCTGTTATTTAAGGATTCATTTTAAAGTTGGGTAATTCAACGGACCTTGCCGCTAACGCGGAACGGGTTTACTCCATATGAATTCCCGCGCATAGAAATACGCAATGACTTTTGAAAATGAAGCTATCATAAGCTCGTCCCATATCACACAATGCAAGCGCACACCAGATGGGCGAGTTTTATCTTATGATAACCAAACATGCTTTCATACGTGAAAATCCTCTTTTAATATTATCATATAGTGTGGAAAACAAATTCGCAATTAAATGTATTAATCCTAGACGGCATGAGTGTCCCATACCACTATGTCGCCATATATAAATACAATCAAAATCGCATGGCTCGTATTGGTATTTGGATTTCCAACTTGATGATTCCTGGCACGAAAGATCAATCAGGGACTTGAGCGAAGTGTAACGCAACAAATCGCCAGGGCAGTATCTACGGTTTTCGACCAGACGCGGCCCCTCGAACATACCACATCCCCAGTTCACAAGTGGTTTCCCACTGCTGCAGCACTCATCATCAAATCATATATATATACAGACCAAACCGCCAGTTTCTCATAATTCAGTGTGTGAGGTTTGTCGATGTCACGTTATACACAAAGCTTCGCTTAAATAAGCCATGCTTTGATCATCATTAGCTCAAATCAATCACTTGAGTATGCCACATTGTCAATCTTCCACATATCACTGATTCAAATCAATACATACCTCTAAGAACGTAACTTAGAGACAGGAATAATTGCCACAAGTTTGATATATATTCACAGGAATCAGTGCTACGTGGTCAACTACAATGTCAGACACACTGTCCATACAAGTCCATTCTGGGTCTGAACGGAACAAAATCCGGAAATCTCCAAATATATTAGACCTCATGCCACTTATAACCTCGTATCGGGGGATCAGCCCAACCGAGACATCAGCAATCACTCCAAACAATTCAAAGATTCCCGGTCTTCATTCATCGTTTACCAAGTCTCGAACAACGTCGTATTATTACTTGGAATTGTTTCGAACGTACATTCGATCCCGGCCTTTCCAAGTAATAAGCGTACTTTAAAATCAGTAGCCATGGACTACACAAGTTTCTCAATTCAAATCTCCTTCCCATTCGTTCCAATTTAAAGTTGTATTCATTTAATTTCTGTAAACCCCATTATCATCTTAACTTCTTCTTGAAATTCAAGATTTATTTCAACCTTATTTTCAAAAGCCAAATTCATTCATTTGTCATTATCTCTTCCCACCAAATCTTAATTTGGATTTAAATCTCCGTTATTTCAAATGATTGATATCTTCAAATATAAGTTGAAAGCAAAATTTAATCGACTTATATTTGATATCGATACACGACTCGGGCAAACACTATCAGAATTTGGATATGAATATGGTTTACTATTGCTGATAGTATTCGTCCAAATCCTGAGATTCCATATCGAATATCCAACGATTAAATTTTATCCCAACTCATATACATAGTACATTTTTAAGTTCTTTCCAAACCTTTCGGCAAATTCTCTTCCCATAATTTGACAATAGTTTAAGGTTTATAATCTTCAAATTCAAATCATTTATCCAAAGAATTTATAACATTAAACGTTACTGAAAGTGCTAAGAAATGGTTATTGAGTAAATCCAAAAATCATATCAAATTCACAAATATAATAAAATATAATTTATTATATTTCTTTGGATTTATAAGCCTTTTTAATTCAAATTTCCATTACGGTTATCAGACTGCGCGTATAACGATCTTTTCAAATTTTATTCTAACCATAACTTGAAAACCATACATTGAAATTTGAAAATTTATCTTCTATTTAAAAACTGTTAAAATTTGAAATCCAACGTTTCTTATTTCAAATCAAACCGATTTCAAATAATCAAGTTATAATCCTTTGAAATATAAAATCGACATTTATGAACTGTCGCATCGTAATGCATCCGATTTAAATATAGAACAGTTAAATCCAAATTTCAAAATAATTCTATATCAAAACCCATTATATACCTATATAACCTTTTCAAAGAAAAAAAAATCATATAAATTTACCTTCCAAATTAATTTGAATTAAAACTTTAACTTTTATTTTTCCACTTACTATTTTTATTAAAATCAAATTTTATTTCTAAATTTCAAATTAACCATCCCGTCCGTCGGATCAGTTAGGGATAGCCAGGGAGAGTAGGAAACTATATTTCCAAACCAAAGCCTAGACACTATCCTCTCTGTCATCCTTGGAATGTTCTAGTATATATATATATTTATTTATTTAAAAACATAGTTAATATATATAAATATATTCAATTTTCAAAATCTGATCTTAAGAATAATATTTTAATATTTGAAACATCAATCTTCATTTATATGGAAAGGAGACAAAATCGATCACCAATATAATCCACAACTACAGTGTGTGTGTGATTTTAAACAACCATGAATCAACCATAAATAAAAATTACCATTAATAAACAACCATTTCAATTGTGCACAAGCGTTACGGTCAATAACGCTTATCAGTGTTCAGTGTGTTATCTACACATCCATTCAAACAATAGCATCCATATCCAAACAGATATAATTTATCACAACTAATTATTCAATCATTATCAATTTAAACAAATGATTCAAATTAGGAGTTCTCACCGACAAAGCTCCAATGTCTTCATTACCAGGACGCACAGACCAACAAACACTGTCACTGCTACTCGTACTGCTCTCTATCCATTTCAGTTAGCAACTGGCAATTTTCTGCTAATTTTATATATATAGGAATTAAATTAATATCAACGTTCATCCTATATTATAATATACATACCTATTGATATTTTATTTTATTTTAAATTTATACTTAACCGAAATTATCAAAATCATACTCTGATATGTTCTACTTTCAGATACGGTTCTAACGCTTCGGACGGCGAGACAATCGGATTTATAACGAGTGAGATATTCATTTTTAAATTTTGAACTAAATTAAACTAAAAGAAAAAAAAATTAAATAAAACATACCCATTCATCCCTGGCCCAAAGCCCATGTTCAAACGCGCGGCCCGCTCCCTCGTCTTCTTCTTTCTCTCCTCTTGCGTCCTCTCCAAAACCATGCTACAGGAACCCGACCAAAACCGTGCATCTCGTGCACGTACACGAACCAATTATTCAACCGAACTTCAATCCGACTTCACCAACATAATTCTCTTCTCCTCCTCACTCGAACACACCCGCGCGCCCGAACTCCGGTCCTCCGCGTCAAATTCCGTCCATCCTGCCGAAATGGAACCCAAGGAAGAAAATCGCGCGCACCATACTGTCGCGCCCTCCTTTTCATACACCGGACTTTGCCAACTTTTGCCACATCGAAGCTCTCTCCTATCTCATCACAACGCCACTCTCCAATTCACCAACCGTCGCTTCTACCTCCGACGAACTCCAGACCTAGTTTCCGACCATCAAAATCGTCAACACGGAATCGCCTCGTTTTCGCATGAAAGATACTATATGCTCTGCTGATCGCAACGGTGCAGACGACATCGATCCATTCGAAGCGGACTGGGAGATTTGATTTTTCGAAGATGTGAACCCATTTATCCGATTTTCTATAAATCTGAAATCTCTCTTTCGTTTCTCAGCGAAATTTCGATCCGATAATTTTTAAAAATCGGCAACGATGATCTGAACAATATCCATGCAGATCATTTCAACTAAAAATGGACGGATTGAGTGATATGGATTTTTATATGAAGAGAAATGTATTTTTTTTCATTACAGAAAATGAACAGAGAGCTTAAAAGGAGGTTGACGTGAGGAATTTCATGTGAACTGTTTAATGGATGAAGTGTGAAGAGAAATGGAGCTATGATCCTCATTATATAGGGATGTTTCAAGGGTATATTCGTCAATTTGATCATGTACACATGGCTTCCTTTAAATTCAAACTTCATGCATAAATGCCACCTAAATGGCTACATGGCTTCTCCTTGAATCTTTCTTCATGCATCATGACAAATAAGCTTCTATTTATTTAAATTAATTTTTCAACCAATGCATGCTTGACAAAATAACCCTTTTATTTATTTGTTAAATTTGATATTTTTAGTAACATCTTTGTAACACACATATATGTAACCAATTTGCAACCCTCATAAGTATAACTTCTTTATTATTTGAGGTTTCAAATATTTATAACTAACTAATAAATTTCCAAATACTTATCTATTTTGTCTACCCAAAATATTCATATATGATTTGCTAAAATTTCAGAATTTGTCTAAAATAAATGCTTAATGATTCTTATAAAATTTTATAAATATTATTCAAAAATCTTACTTGATAAAATCATTTGGATAAAATCTTAAATAACTTATACTTTACCAATTCATATTTCATATCACTATTAAATCAGCTGATATCATTATTAATAGTTTCAAAGGTAAGTTATTCATATTTTAAATCAATATTAAAATTAGATAATATCATTATTTGAAATATGCATAGAAAAATGAATTTTCCAAAATCAGATAAAATAATTATTCAAACTTATACATAGAGGATCATCAAGTCAAATTTATATTTAAACCTTATTAACTTCATTTTATAGAATAAAAATTCAAATTAAATTTAGTTAAAATCTTAGGTTGTTACACGTTTTGAAAAAAATACGTTTTAAAAGGAAATCGACGAAATATATATAATGTGTATATTATGTACATAAAAAATGGCCTGAATTGAAAGCGCCGCGTTGCGGCAGTTCGCGAATTTCGACCATTGACTTCGAACGGATATTACGGGAGATCCGACCATCAGATTCTCCTAAAACCGAAACCATTGGGTTCGCATCAAAAAGAGCTTTCTAACGAATACAAGAAGTTAGAAATCTAACAGTTGGATTTAGAATTATGTCCAAATCAAATTTGAAAATGGTCGCTGTAAGTGCAGTTCGATGGCCGTTGATGGAAATCGACAGTACGGGCCTCGATAAATTATTATTAAAAATAGTAATAATTTGTGTGAAATGATTTGGAAAGAATTGGGATGAAAAACTCCATATTTGAAAAGATAAAAATAGATTTTTATCGAAATGAACTAGTTCTGAACTAGAATTATAATTCATTTATTTGTGAAGTAAATAAAGTGGATTTGAAATGGTTTTGAAAATAACCAGAATTTCCAATAATTGAATTGGAATGGATTTGAATCAAAATTATCTTTGGAATATTTCGATGTTGGATTTCGTGATTATACAGATATTGTTATGGAAATTTGAAAGATATACTTATATCGTTATTTCCAATGCGATATTTGTGGGTCGTAGAATTTGATATTGAATATAAGCTGATATATTTTCTATTCAGAGACTTGTATTTAATATCAAACGGGATTTGGGTTTGTCGTGAATGGTGTCTTCATTAACACTGCTCTTAAACCCAGTTGAGAAAAAGATTAAATCTTTTTATTTAGATTTAATGAAGTGTACCAATTAAATGGGATTTAATTGGAATTGAATTTGAATTGATTTTGGGTTTATCGTGAACCGTGTTTTAAAAGACATTGTTTCTTTAACCCAGTTAAAGATAGGATATTGATTTTTGGGAAGATTAAAACTAAGTGGAGTTTTAATGAATCTTTAATTAGATTGAAAAGATCGAGAATGGAGTATCACCAGTTTTGCTCCAGGCGATAGTTAAATCTTTAATTAGATTTGAACGTGAAATGGTAATTAAATTTACCGATAACACCGAGGTGTTAGATATGAAGTATGACCAGATTTACTTCTTGGGATGAATAGGTTGGGATTGGGAAATAAAATAAATGATTACTGCGGTGTGGTTCGTTAATCCCGACTAATTTGAATTGATATTCAGAACAAGATTAAAGAATAAATTTAAAGAATTTATCTTTGATAAAATTAATGGGAACCTTTCCCAAAGTATGAGAATATTTGAATAAAGGAATATTCCGAATTGGAATGAGGCTTATGTTATGTTTGTGTAACACTTGTTTATTATATATACGAGTTATTCATAAAGACCGGGTGTCTCCCGTTTTGAATAACTGATTCGACGTGGTGTCGAGAATGAAGACGGTGATTGAAGACCGGAGGTCTTCACATCGTTTGGATGATTACTGATGATCCTGATTGGGCTGTACACCCAAGAGGAGGGAATCAGTTGGTGATCGTCCAGACGTACTTGGAGATCGATGGATATGCGAGGTACAAGGTGCCTCCGGTTTCGTTCAGACCCAGAACGGATTTTTAAATGGACTGTGTGTCTGACATTGGATTTTATTCTGTGTGATTGATTTCTATTAAATATTTATCTGTTTGGCGGCAGAAAATTTATTCTCTTACTTACCACCCTTCTCTGAGACGTACGAGCTCAGAGGTTATATATTGATGGATGTCAAACACTTGGAGTGAATTTCCTGTGTGGCATGCCTAAGTGGCAATATGATCAAGGCTTCTGTTGAAAAGCAGAGTCTTGTGGTTGATGATCAAAGCACGACCTTTGTGGCATAGCTTTGTGTAGCGTTGATTCGCGAGCCTCAAACCCCGGTTGTGAACCAGAAACGGGAGACGACCCCAGGGAGGGCATGCGTTTCCTTCTAGCTAGGGTGCTGTCAGTGACCTACCAGCCCTGACATTTATATTATTTTCACCTGTGTGATTGTTGCTGTTGCGAGGCGCCTCGGATATATCGGTGACTGTGTGGAGTCGATGGAGTCATTTAGCTCATTTACGCCCCAAAGGGTGGGGAAACGTAGTGTTCAGGCATTTTAATCCACATCGGTGGACCGACCCTGTCGCTCCAAGGGCTCACCTATGTCTGGGTCCTGAGGCTCAGGCTTGAGAGTCTCGAATCGGTAGAGGACGATCCCTGTCCTCGGTTCACAGATGGAAATCCAATTTCCAAATACGTGACTTTGTGGTTTTGATTGTAGAGCCTAGTATGGGGACATGATATATGGTACCCATGCCGTCTATGATTGATATTTATGAATGAAATTGTTTTGACACTATACACTTATAATAGTATCAAATGATTTGTTTTTTACGTACCAGGCATGTTTGGCTATTATAAAGGAAAACCCTATCTTCTCGCTTGTGTTGCATTGTGTGATGGGACCTGGGTCTTATAATAGCTTCATTTTTTCAAAAAACATTGCGCTGTTTTGTTATATGCACTGGTATTCTTGGGAGGAAACCTATTTCGTATTGTACGACGTGGTCCCTTGATATATCTGATTTAAATTAAAGCTTTAAATAACTGTTTTAGTTCTCACACCAATCACTTGACTGACCGATAGTTTATTGTTTTAACCTAAACTCTGGGTGCCCTTATTTTGACACGGGCAGCTAGTAGTTTTCGGTTTGCAGATTTATATTCATAGGATCCTGATTTACAGTTGGAACGATACTCGGAAAGCTCTGTATCCGTGTATTACTTCTAGTTGTGTTTTGTATTATTTTCTGCTGCGATGTATTTAAATGTAATTTAAATCTCTGATATTTTCTATGTAATATTTATTCACACTCTGTATATTTTTGTATTCTGATGGAATTGTTGTAATATACAATGAAATGTTCTTCTGTTTGCGTTCGGATCTGTCTTGTCCTCAGTATAATCCGAGATTTCCCGTAAGGGGGACTTCGGGTCGTGACAATATAGTAGAGTTTCAATAAATAACTCTTTTTTTCGAATAATCTATATTTGATTAATATTCCGTACTTCAGAATAAATCCAACATTTCAGATTAACTCAAATTGCCTTATGATTATTTTCATTCGCAAGAATTTTTTTTAGTCGTTGTTCACTTCCAAATATAAATATCATTCCTTAAGTAGGAATCTAAATTTGTTTTATCAAATCAAACTGATTTTACTTGCAAACATCACTATAGATTATAAACTCATATCATATTCCATTTCATTTATAAATTCTGTTCATAAAACTGCTATTGACACATTTTTGTTCACATAAAATAGCTCAATTTCATTTTTAAACTATTTACAAGTTATACATTCCATTCTTCTGAGATCCAATTATTTGATTCCTACAATTCCCTTCTCTTTTATTAATTTTAATTTAAACTAATATTAAACTATCTCAAAACATAAAATTATATTTGCATAACTATGAATATTGAAATATTAGTTTCTTGACATATTTTATAGATTCACACTAGCTAGAGTTTAAATATCTTTTCTGAAATAAATCTTTTCCTATGATTCGACAAAGTCGAATTATGAATAAAAATCCCTTTGATTTATCTTAATTTATTTTATATTCCAAACTTTTGAACAAAACCCATCGTTTCCTTTTGAAAACGATTTTCGTTTTCCCTTCTAATTCAAATTTCCTTTTGAATTCATTTTCCCCAACTCAAATTTCTTTTATAACTACTGGGTTTAAACCTCAATTGAAATATTGGTATCAACACTAATTTCCACTTTTCTTATATAAATTCGGCATGAATTCATATTTTAATTTATCCCATGATAAATTTTTTATTTAATTTATAAACATCGTTATAATCGACTTCTCGTTTAATTCACTTAAATAAGTTTCTATTTCCAGACCATTTGAAATTTAATTTCTATTTTGGGAATAAATTTCCTTTTTAAATCTCAAATTCCTTTTCTACATCCGAAAATATTTTATGATGTTTAAATACCAAAATTCTAGGGCTAGGGTAATTAAAACACAACATAATCAATCACTGATTATATATCACAATCGATGAAAAACAACAAGATAAATGTTGAGGAATGCAGTTGGATCCCTCCAACCAATTTCCATGCATCCACAGATGTTAATCAATGTAAATAACATCAATTTCATTCCAGTATAAGATATCAGGGTAAATAGAATCAATATTAGATCAATGATTTAAATATATAATTATACCAATCATTTCAACCAATTTATCAACCATTCAACCAAACAACCGTCACACAGTATAAAATTACTATATATAAATTTAAAAATCGTTTATATAGAAATATTAACGGGTCAAAGTTAGTGAGTTTACTCGCCTTGTTTTGCAGTTGGCGATTCTGCTTTTTTCGTTCAAAATTAAACAACGTTTGATTTTATCACAAAGTTCTAGTAGCTCCGTTCTCAGCCATATCAGTTCCATAACGTAGAACTTGTCGCTATGATTCCAACGTGACGTGGTTCCAACCGATTCTGTTCATGCATGGTAAAGATATAAATATTTCAATTTATGAAGGTTATTATAGTTACTAATTAGTTAATTAATTTTTTAACCATATCAATTAACTTTCTCTTCTTCGTATTAAAATTTTGACAGACTCCCCTTATACACGCACGCTATTACTAAATTTCAACATTTGCTTTTTCAGCGTCGCTTCGCTGTTCTCGAAACATAAACAACTGTGCTAGTCAAACTCCCATGCACTTTCTCTTCTCCAACAACATCACTATAGATGCATCAAAATAAACATCACCATTTCATTCAACCAAGCCTCCATCGCTACATACCCAAATTTGAAAAACAAATCTATCTGAACCCTTCAGACTACATATGAGCCTCCCCTAACCATCTTGTTACCTAACCCGCACTCAGGAACCCCAAGAAAAATGCAAACACTTGTTAGTACTACTATTACCCCGTTAACCTCATCTTCTCCAATTATCACAAACACTGCTCCTCCTCCCAAACCCAATTCATGCTTTAACGCCACTCCCTATAGCCATATTGAACCAATAGCAGCAAACTCCTTAATCAAAATATTAACTCATACTTACCCTCTTTAAACTTTCTCCTCCCTGCTAAAACACGAACCCGCTGAACTCACCGTTTCCATCTTTGCCACTCCGTATACCAATAACATGTGCCTTCAGACTTCTTCTTCTCCCCATTCAAATCCCTTAACTTATTGTTCAACAAAACCCATCAATGCCGTGAGATCTACTTTTCAATCATCACCATCCCAACTCGCCACCTTCAACTCGAGTCACGTTCACTAAACAGTCACACCTTGTGAAAAATATGCAAACTTTTTCGCAACAAAAATCCACCAAACTCTGCCACATCACACGCTACGTCTTCTTGAACTCCGCGGTACCCTTGAGTCCCCTCCCGATCGCCTGCAGTTGTTATGCGCTCCAACCCTGCCTTATGCAAAACTGCAGCAACGAACTAAAGGCATCGAACCAGGAAAAATGGACATTGGAATGAAGAATAATTTCGTGCAAACTCAAATGGATTGATTTCCGAGTTTTCCATTTAGTTTCAGGTTTTAATTGATTTTGAAGCCATGAAAATTTTGCTTTATTTCACTAGAAGGAGTCGATTCAATCGGAAGTGAGGACGGGAAGAAAACATTGGGGATTAGGGATTTCTAGTGTGGCGAATGAATGGCTGAGGTAAATTTATAGGAGAAAATAATAATTTTATATTTGATTATTTTATTTAAGTTTATAATTTCGTGTCTATCACAATTTTTTATCGTTAATTATCTCGTAAGATTACATACAATATATGTTTGTGATAAAAAGGGATATATATCTATAGTTTGAAATTCCATACCCAACGAATCTTGTTTCATCGCAATTGGAGTCCATTTGGAAAAATAGCGTAATTTTGAATATTAAATTTGCTGGCTGACTAAGGCTTACTTTTCGCACGCTCACAAAATAATTCCAATTGGCTCGAAACTTGAAATTACAATGACATAGTGGAACTGGTTTCATTGAATTCTGAGATAGTTTTGGTAAACTAACTTTTAAATTCATAATGTAAACCGATATGTGTTTACATCTCATATTATGATCAAAATAGCTCTAATTGACTCCAAACTGGATGAAGTAACCCGAACTTCCCCGGTCTCCGAAGAGAAGAGAAAGAACGAATTACTGTGAGGACAAGACGAATCAGAACGCAAACAGAAGAACATTTCATTGTTTATTACAACAATTCCATAAGAATATAAAAATATTACAGAGCATGAATAAATATTACACAGAAAATATCGGAGATTTAAATTACATTTAAATACATCGCAGCAGAAAATAATACAAAGCACAACTGAAGGAGATATACGGATACAGAGCTTTCCAGATATCATTCCAGCTGTAAATCAGGATCCTGTGAATATAAATCTGCAAAACCAAAACTACTAGCTGCCCGTGTCAAAATAAGGGCACCCAGAGTTTAGGTTAAAATAATAAACTCCAGGTCAGTCATGTGACTGGTGTGAGAACTAAAACAGTTATAAATCTTTATTTTAAAGTTAGGTAAATCAAGGGACCATGCCGTATAACACGAAACGGGTTTCCTCCCAAGAATACCAGTGCATAAAACAACAACGCAATGCTGAATAAAGAACAATGAAGCTATTATAAGACCCAGGTCCCATCACACAATGCAAAACAAGCCGGAGGATAAGGTTTTACCTTATAATAGCCAAAGAATGCTTGATACGCCAAATTTCATCTTTTATTCCTATAAGTGTATAGTGTCAAAACAATTTCAATCATAGACGACATAAGTGCCCGATCCCATTATGTCTCCATACTAGGCTCTACAATCAAAACTGCAAAGTCACGTATCAGAAGTTGGATTTCCACCTATGAACCAAGGCAAGGGATTGTCCCCTATCGAATTCGAGATGCTCTAGCCCGTGTCTTCGGAACAGCCTCAATCGCCCCTTGGATCGTTGGGGTTGGTCCATCGATGTGGATTATAATGCCTGAACACTGCGTTTTCCCACCCTATGGGGGTGTCAATGAGTCCACTGACTCCATCGGCTCCACATAGTCACTGATATATCCGAGGCGCCTCGCAACAGCAACAACCACATAAGCAAACTCGTCAGGGCGTGTAAAACCACTGACGCCACTTCTAGCTAGAAGGAAACGCATGCCATCCCTGATGTCCTCTCCCGTTTCTGGTTCACAACCGGGGTGTGAGGCTCGCGAATCAATGCTACACAAAGCTATGCCACACAGGCCGTGCTTTGATCATCAACCACAAGACTCTGGTTTTCAACAGAAGCCTTGATCATATTGCCACTTAGGCATGCCACATAGGCAATTCACTCCATGCGTTTGATATCCATCAATATATAACCTCTGAGCTCGTACGTCTCAAAGAAGGGCTTTAAGCAAGTGAATAAATTCTCCGCCACCAAACAGATATATATTTAATAGAAATCAATTACTCAGAATAAAATCCAATGTCAGACACACAGTCCACTTACAAGTCCATTCTGGGTCTGAACTAAATCGGAGGCACCTTGTACCTCGCATATCCATCGATCTCCAAGTACGCCTGGACGATCACCAACTGATTCCCTCCTCTTGGGTGTACAGCCCAATCTTGATCATCAGTAATAACCCAAATGATGTGAAGACCTCCGGTCTTCAACCACCGTCTTCATCCTCGATACCACGTCGAATCAGTTATTCAAAATGGGATAAACCCGGTCTTTCTGAATAACTCGCGTATATAAACAAGTGTTGCACAAACACAACATACGCCTCATTCCAATTCAAATCATTCTCTTATTCGAATATTCTTATACTTTTGGAAAGGTTCCCATCAATTTTATCAAAGATAAATTCATTAAATTTATTCTTTAATCTTCCTTTGAATATCAATTCAAATTAGTCGGGATTAGCGAACCACACCGAAGTAATCATTTATTTTATTTCCCAATCCCAACCTATTCATCCCATGAAGTAAAACTAGTCATACTTCATATCTAACACCACGGTGTTATCGGTAAATTCAATTATCATTTCACGTTCAAATCTAATTAAAGATTTAACTATCGCTTGGAGAAAAACTGGTGATACCCCATTCTCGATCACTTCAATCTAATTGAAGATTCATTAAAACTCCACTTAGTTTTAATCTTCCCAAAAATCAATATCCTGTCTTTAACTGGGTTAAATAACCAATGTCATCTAAAACACGGTTCACGATAAACCCAAAATCACTTTCCATTAATTATCGGGTTAAAGAACAAGTGTTATTTAAAATACCGTTCATGATTAACCCAAAAATCAATTCCAATTCAGTTCCAATTAAACATCATTTAATTGGTATACTTCATTAAATCTAAATAAAATGATTTAATCTTTTTCTCAACTGGGTTTAAGAACATTGTTAATGAAGACACCATTCACGACAAACCCAAATCATATTTGATATTAAATACAAGGCTCTGAATAGAAAATATATCGGCTTATATTCAATATCAAATTCTACGACCAACGAATATCATATTGGAAATAACGATATAAATATATCTTTCAAATTCCCACAACAATATTTGTATCATCCCGAAATCCAACATCGAAATATTCCAAAGACAATTTCGATTCAAATCCATTCCAATTCAATTATTGGAAATTCTGGTTACTTTTAAAACCATTTCAAATCCACTTTATTTATTTAAAAATAAATAGAATTATAATTCTAGTTCAAAACTAGTTCATTTCGATAAAAATCTATTTTTATCTTTTCAAATATGGAATTTTTCATCCCAATTCTTCACAAATCATTTCTTATGATTTTACTTAATTATTACTAGTTTTAATAATTTTATCAAGGCCCGTACAGTCGATTTCCATCAACGGCCATCGAACTGCACTTACAACGACCTTTTACAAATTTGATTTGGACATAAGTCCAAATCCAACCGTCAGATTTCTAATTTCTAATATTCTTAGAAAGCTCTTTTCGATACAAACCCAATGGTTCCGGATTTAGGAGAATCGAACGGTTGGATCTCTCGTAATATCCATTCGAAGTCAATGGTCGAAATTCGCGAACTGCCGCGGCGCGGCGCGTTCTATTCTGGCCGTTATATATATATATAATATATATATTATATATATTTCGTCAATTTCCTTTCAAAACGTATTTTATAAATCGTTTTAAATTCGTTTTCGAAACGATTTCAACTTCATATTCAATTTCGAACCAAAATTGAATTTTCCACATCATCGATATACAAATGATAATATTTTCAAAATGTTATATTTTGAAATCACTTTCTTTTCTATATTCATTATAAAAATGAATAAAATCGATATAAATATCGTTCACGTCAAAATGGCGTCAATCTAGTCAACACGGCTTTTATTCAACACATGAATGTTTATTCTATTCAACACATGAATATTTATTCTATTCAACACATGAATATTTATTCTATTCAAAACATGAATATATTTTCTATTCAACACATGAATATATTTCTATCCAACACATGAATTTATTTCTATTCAACACATGAATATATATTTTATTTCAAACACATGAATATATATTTTATTTCAATACATGAATATATATTTTTATTTCAACACATGAATATATATTTGATTTCAACACATGAATATATATTTTATTTCAACACATGAATATATATTTTTATTTCAACACATGAATATATATTTTATTTCAACACATGAGTATATATTTTATAGTATTCCTTATTTTCCAAAATGGAATGAGGCTCAATCAATTACCCCATAATGTTAATTATATGGATTCTATACAACACACGTATATAACAGCAACGGTAAATAATCAACAATCATCCAGAGTGCACCACACAACTGCATAAGCATTAAATATAAATAATTAAAGCTTACACAGTCTGTCAACCCATCGATTGACATACAACTAAACAATCGGGATTAGTGTACGTCAAATGTCATCCTAATACCCGTGTGGGGTTTCAAATCAACAAACACAGATTTTATTTGTGCAGTTGGGCAATGTGTAAAATTTATCGTCCCAATCAATATCAATCAAATCAGTGTACATAAACAAATCGTTCGATTTGTAAATGAATATTTATTTTATTTCAACACATGAATATATATTTTATACATCACAAACAACAGTCACATTTCACAAAATAGCAATCAAACAAACAGGTCATCCATAGTCTGTGGAAGATGGGTGTCGGGTGCTGCTAAGCACCGTCTGCATCCTAGTATATATTTCAACTAGAAATTAAAATAAAAGTGAGAAGTTCTCACCGACTAGCTAAACCAATACACCGAGACTCTTCATATGTGGAAATCTTCGTCGTGCTCGCCTTTCGTCAATTTCATTGTCCGTAGTCACTACAAATATAAAAATCACATTTTTATATTGTTGCTATGTATATAAAAATCATGTTTTTACAATCACTCTATATGGATAAAAATCACATTTTTATACCGCTACTATATAGATTAAAATTCTATTTTTACACTGCTACTATATAGATAAAAATTCTATTTTTGCACTGCTACTATATAGCTAAAAATTCTATTTTTATACCGGTGTTCATATAGTAAAGATCAAATCTTTACTATCTATATAATATAAAAATCGTATCTTCATATTCATTAGCTTATAAAAATCATACCTTTAATCTCTACATATAATAAAAATCATATTTTTATAAAACTCATATTTTTTATTCTTCACGCTACTTCATATTTAAAAATCCAACCTTTTCCTAATTAATTAAAACTCCTATATGTCATTCAAACGAATAAGAATTCAATTTTTATACCATTCACATAATAAAAATTATCTTTTTAAACTTATAAAATAATTTACATAGAAAAATAAACAGAAATAAATAAATAAAACAAATCAAAACACTTACAACGAAGGGTTTGAGAAGGGGGGAGCTGTTGGTGAAATGGAGGTGGCTTGGGCTTTTTCAGAAGGGAGAAGAGGAGTAGCGGTGGAAGGAGAGAGGAAGGGCGCGGTGATGGAGTGCCCTGGCGGCAATGTGGGGCCTACGGTGCGGATCTCGGTGGAGGTTTGCGGGGGTTTCGTCGTTCGCATGGAGGGGGAGCTGGTTGTGGATAGAGGAAGCGGCGGAGGAGGGAGGAATCGAAGGGGAGGTGGCGACGAATGAGGGGGGTTTCCTCGCGCTGCCGGCGGCGGCGGTATGGGGGGACGCGATCCCCTTTTTATTTTTTATTTTTTTCTTGACGGGGTAATGAAAGGAGAGAGGAGAGGGAAAGGATATTATATAATATATATAATTAATTATTTAATTAATTTCAAAAAGTAATTTTTTTATTGGAACACAAAATCGAGCCCAACAACTGTCTCCCCTAGCTAACTACTCCCATCCCGAACACAATGGGATATGTATCGCCAGCTGATTCGACCGTCTCGATCAGTTTTCATCAAAATCAAAATATAACTCTATATATTGAATTTGAACGCACATTTCAATTTACTGGGGTCACAAACTATCTTGAAAAATTCAAGAAAAAAATTTTCTAGCTTCGTATTGACGATACGGTCCTAACAAAACTAATTTTGTCAAACTTCGAGACTGTTTGAAAAATGGCCATTTTTCAGTCGATTAAAATCAACCGAAACAAGTCAAACGCGTTTTCCTTTGCCACATTCACATATTGATTCGAAAAATTACGAATTTTGAAACCTAGAAATAACTTGACATTATGGATCCAAAAAATGGGTTTCGTCAAAAACCGAGGTCGTTTGCAAAATTTCCATTTTTAAGGGCCAGAATTCCAAAGCGACTATTCTGAATTTTCAACTAGGCATATCTTTTTATCCCCGCTCTGAAATTTCAGTTTTTCGGATTCGTTGGAAAGATATTCTCAAATAGATTCAAATATTTTTTGTTTCACTAAAATCCGGTTTATTTTGCACCTGGTACATTCATTTGAACTTTGAAATCGAATTGTCGAACTACCACGCCATTTTCAATTCATTTTATAATTATAAATATTTATATTCCAACGACGATCTAAATAAAACTATACGTTCTAATTCTATTCAAAATAAATTACTCGTTGTTATTATTTAAAATAATTTATTTTAAATATTCAAATTTCATCAAAATTGCCAAAATAATAAAAATTGGCTTAGATTTCCGGGTTATTACAATCTCCCACACTAAAAACTTTTCGTACCTGAAAAGGAACGAAGCAGAAAGTTGTTTAACTAATCAACTCAACTTCCATTATTTTCAATACGGCTTAAGTTCTTCAATTTTTCAGTTTCTACGAACTTTTCAAATTTTTCAAAAATTTGGCTAACACACTAAATTTTCGAAAAATTTCGCCATAACCTCCCCTGCACCGGGAGCTTCGGGATATTTCAAACATCCTCCCATGGACCTTATCTATCCAAAAGAAAAAGAAACAGCCAAGCGGCTAGCCAATCGGCTCATAAAATTATCCAAACCCAAAAAAATACAATAAACATCTACTTATTTGTCGGGCAAACAATTTTATTCCTCTTCTCTAGCCTCCTTTCTATGACCTGTTCAATGTAAGTACATGTATATGAATGCAAATGCGACAAATTCTCAATACAATTCAATATTTGGTTCAATTTGGCTAAAGGTTCAACATTAAATTAATCAAAATAGTATTCAAACAACATAGGCATCAATCAATTTGTTGATTATCATTCCAAATTCATAACTTTGATATATAGTTAAAAATCACATTTTTGGTGGCAAATCACAACAACAGGCCCTATCTAGTTTTAGTTCCCACGCCAATCTAATGGAAATATATAGATATCACGCTTTCGGCACTCGAATATAAATACTGATGATGCGGCTGCATCATCAAAATTATCCCTGGCCGACTAGTGTGTGACTCTATATCCATCCAGTATATTGGAGGCTTCCAATACACGTGGATCAGACGTATATTAAAATCTCTATATACCTGATAGTCCAAATCAATATAAATAAATATTCAATTACGAATACTTGAATTAAATTTTCAAAACAAAACTTGTTTTCATTTTAAAAATATACTCTTCACACTCGTTCTAGGATACTACTGATCCTATCTCTAACGAGTCATTCTTATTGGATATTACTAATCCAATTTCTGATGAACTCCTTCATTCGGTTCTAATGTGTCTTGTTCTCCGAGCTCTGTAAACCAAAGCTCCGATACCAAATTAAGCGACCCGAACTTTCCCGGTCTCCGAAGAGAAGAGAAAGAACGAATTACTATGAGGACAAGACGAATCAGAACGCAAACAGAAGAACATTTCATTGTTTATTACAACAATTCCATCAGAATATAAGAATATTACAGAGCATGAATAAATATTACACAGAAAATATCAAAGATTAAAATTACAATTAAATACATCGCGGCGGAAAATAATACAAAGCACAACTGAAGGAGATATACGGATACGGAGCTTTTCGAATATCATTCCAGCTGTAAATCAGGATCCTGTGAATATAAATCAGCAAAACCAAAACTACTAGCTACCCGTATCAAAATAAGGGCACCCAGAGTTTAGGTTAAAATAATAAACTCCAGGTCAGTCATGTGACTGGTGTGAGAACTAAAACAGTTATTAATCTTTATTTTAAAGTTAGGTAAACTAAGGGACCACACCGTATAACACGGAACGGGTTTCCTCCCAAGAATACTAGTGCATAAAACAACAGCGCAATGCTAAATAAAGAACAATGAAGCTATTATAAGACCCAGGTCCCATCACACAATGCAACACAAGCCAGAGGATAGGGTTTTACCTTATAATAGCCAAAGAATGCTTGATACGCTAAATTTCATCTTTTATTACTATAATAGTATAGTGTTAAAACAATTTCAATCATAAGTATCAATCATAGACGACATAAGTACCTCATCCCACTATGTCTCCATACTAGGCTCTACAATCAAAACCGCAAAGTCACGTATCGGAAGTTGGATTTCCACCTGTGAACCAAGGCAAGGGATCGTCCTCTACCGAATTCGAGACGCTCTAGCCCGTATCTCAGGAACAGCCGCAACCGCCCCTTGGATCATCAGGGTCGGACCACCGATGCGGATTATAATGCCTGAACACTTCGTTTCCCCACCCTATGGGGTGTCAATGATTCCACTACCTCCATCGGCTCCACATAGTCACCGATATATCTGAGGCTCCTCGCAACACAACAACCACATAAGTCAAACTCGTCAGGGCGTGTAAAACCACTGATGCCACTTCTAGCTAGAAGGAAACGCATGCCCTCCCTGATGTCCTCTCCCGTTTCTGGTTCACAACCGGGTTGTGAGGCTCGCGAATCAATGCTACACAAAGCTATGCCACATAGGCCGTGCTTTGATCATCAACCACAAGACTCTGCTTTTCAACAGAAGCCTTGATCATATTGCCACTTTGGCAGGCCACACAGGCAAATCACTCCATGCATTTGATATCCGTCAGTATATAACCTCTAAGCTCGTACGTCCTAGAGAAGGGCGTTAAGCAAGAGAATAAATTCTCCACCACCAAACCGATATATATTTAATAGAAATCAATCACACAGAATAAATTCCAATTTCAGACACACAATCCATTTACAAGTCCATTCTGGGTCTGAATGAAACCGAAGGCACCTTGCACCTCGCATATCCATTGATCTCCAAGTTCGTCTGGACGATCACCAACTGATTCCCTCCTCTTGGGTGTACAGCCCAATCAAGATCATCAGTAATCACCCAAACGATGTGAAGACCTCCGGTCTTCAACCACCGTCTTCATCCTCGACACAACGTCGAATCATTTATTCAGAATGGGATAAATCCGGTCTTTCTGAATAACTCGCGTATATAATAAACAAGTGTTACAAAAACACAACATACGCCTCATTCCAATTCAGAATATTCTGTTATTCGAATATTCTTATACTTTGGGAAAGGTTCCCATTAATTTTATCAAAGATAAATTCATTAAATTTATTCTTTAATTTTCCTTTGAATATCAATTCAAATTAGTCGGGATTAGCGAACCACACCGAAGTAATCATTTATTTTATTTCCCAATCCCAACCTATTCATCCTATGAAGTAAAACTGGTCATACTTCATATCTAACACCACGGTGTTATCGGTAAATTCAATTACCATTTCACGTTCAAATCTAATTAAAGATTTAACTATCGCCTGGAGCAAAACTGGTGATACCCCATTCTCGATCACTTCAATGTAATTAAAGATTCATTAAAACTCCACTTAGTTTTAATCTTCCTAAAAATAATATCCTGTCTTTAACTGGGTTAAAGAACCAATGTCATCTAAAACACGGTTCGCGATAAACCCAAAATCACATTCCATTAATTATCGGGTTAAAGAACAAGTGTTATTTAAAACACCGTTCACGATAAACCCAAAAATCAATTCCAATTCAATTCCAATTCAGATTAAATACCATTTAATTGGTACACTTCATTAAATCTAATTAAAAAGATTTAATCTTTTTCTCAACTGGGTTTAAGGACATTGTTAATGAAGACACCATTCACGAAAAACCCAAATCACATTTGATATTAAATACAAGGCTCTGAATAGAAAATATATCGGCTTATATTCAATACCAAATTCTACGACCGACGAATATCATATTGGAAATAACGATATAAACATATCTTTCAAATTCCCATAACAATATCTGTATCATCACGAAATCCAACATCGAAATATTCCAAAGACAATTTCAATTCAAATCCATTCCAATTCAATTATTTGAAATTCTGGTTACTTTTAAAACCATTTTAAATCCACTTTATTTATTTAAAAATAAATAGAATTATAATTCTAGTTCAAAACTGGTTCATTTCGATAAAAATCTATTTTTATCTTTTCAAATATGGAATTTTTCGTCCCAATTCTTCACAAATCATTTCTTATGATTTTACACAAACTATTACTATTTTTAATAATTTCATCAAGGCCCGTACAGTCAATTTCCATCAACGGCCATCGAACTGCACTTACAGCTACCTTTTACAAATTTGATTTGGACATAATTCCAAATCCAACTGTTAGATTTCTAATTTCTAATATTCGTTAGATAGCTCTTTTCGATACGAACCCAACGGTTCAGGTTTTAGGAGAATCTGACGGTCGGATCTCCCGTAATATCCATTCGAAGTCAACAGACGAAATTCGCGAACCACCGCGGCGTGGCGCATTCTATTCATGCCATTATATATATATACATATATAATATATATTTCGTTGATTTCCTTTCAAAACGTATTTTATAAATCGTTTTAAATTCGTTTTTGAAATGATTTCAACTTCATATTCAATTTCGAACCAAAATTGAATATTCCACATCATCGATATACAAATTATAATATTTTCAAAATGTTATATTTTGAAATCACTTTCTTTTCTATATTCATTATAAAAATGAATAAAATCGATATAAATATCGTTCAAGTCAAAATGACGTCAATCTAGTCAACACGACTTTTGTTCAACACATGAATGTTTATTCTATTCAACACATGAATATTTACTCTATTCAACACATGAATATTTATTCTATTCAACACATGAATATATTTTCTATTCAACACATGAATATATTTCTATCCAACACATGAATTTATTTCTATTCAACACATGAATATATATTTTATTTTAACACATGAATATATATTTTATTTCAACACATGAATATATATTTTTATTTCAATACATGAATATATATTTGATTTCAACACATGAATATATATTTTATTTCAACACATGAATATATATTTTTATTTCAACACATGAATATATATTTTATTTCAACACATGAATATATATTTTATAGTATTCCTTATTTTCCAAATTGGAATGAGGCCCAATCAATTATCACATAATGTTAATTATATGGATTCGATACAACACTCGTATACAGCAACGGTAAATAATCAACCATCATCCAAAGTGCACCACACAACTGCATAAGCATAAAATATAAATAATTAACGCTTACACAATCTGTCAACCCATCGATTGGCATACAACTAAACAATCGGGATTAATGTACGTCAAATGTCGTCCCAATACCAGTTTGGGGTTTCAAATTAACAAACACAGATTTTATTTGTGTAGTTGGGCGATGTGTAAAATTTATCGTCCCAATCAATATCAGTCAAATCGGTGTACATAAACAAATCGTTCGATTTGTAAATGAATATTTATTTTATTTCAACACATGAATATATATTTTATACATCACAATCAATAGTCAAATTTCACAAAACAGCAATCAAACAAACAAGTCATCCATGGTCTGTGGACGACGGGTGTCGGGTGCTGCTAAGCACCGTCTGCATCCTAGTATATATTTCAACTAGAAATTAAAATAAAAGTGAGGAGTTCTCACCGACTAGCTAAACCAATACACCACGACTCTTCATATGTGGAAATCTTCGTCGTGCTCGCCTTTCGTCAATTTCATTGTCCGTAGTCACTACATATTTAAAAATCACATTTTTATATTGTTGCTATGTATATAAAAATCACGTTTTTACAATCACACTATATGGATAAAAATCGCATTTTTATACCGCTACTATAAAGATAAAAATTCTATTTTTACACCGCTACTATATAGATAAAAATTCTATTTTTACACCGCTACTATATAGCTAAAAATTCTATTTTTACATCGATGTTCATATAATAAAGATCAAATCTTTACTATCTATATAATATAAAAATCGTATTTTTATATTCACTAGCTCATAAAAATCATATCTTTAATCTCTACATATAATAAAAATCATATTTTTTATTCTTCACTCTACTTCATATTTAAAAATCCAACCTTTTCCGAATTAATTAATACTCCTATATGTCATTCAAACGAATAAGAATTCAATTTTTATACCATTCACATAATAAAAATTATCTTTTCAAACTCATAAAATAAATTACGTAGAAAAATAAACAGAAATAAATAAATAAAACAAATCAAAACACTTACAACGAAGGGTTTGAGAAGGGGGGAGCTGTTGGCGAAATGGAGGTGGCTAGGGCTTTTTCAGAAGGGAGAAGAGGAGCGGTGGAAGGAGAGAGGAGGGGCGCGGTGATGGAGTGCCTTGGTGGCGATGTGGGGCCTGCAGTGTGGATCTCGGTGGGGGTTTGCGGGGGTTTCGTCGTTCGCAGGGAGGGGGAGCTGGTTGGGGATAGAGAAAGCGGGGGAGCAGGGAGGAATTGAAGGGGAGGTGGCTGCAAAGGCGGGGGGGGGGGGGGGTTTCCTCGCGCTGGCGGCGGCGGTATTGGGGAGCGCAATCCCCTTTTTATTTTATTTTTTTTCCTGACGGGGTAATGAAAGGAGAGAGGAGAGAGAAAGGATATTATATAATAGATATGTAATTAATTATTTAATTAATTTCAAAAAGTAACTTTTTTATTCGAACACTAAATCAAGCCCAACTACTGTCGCCCCTAGCTAACTACTCCCGTTCCGAACACAATGGGATATGTATCGCCAGCTTATTCGATCGTCTCGATCAGTTTTCGTCAAAATCAAAATATAACTCTATATATTGAATTTGAATGCACATTTCAATTTATTGGGGTCACATTCTAACTAGAAAAATTCCAAAAAAATATTTTCTAGCTTCGTATTGATGATACGGTACTAACAAAACTAATTTCGTCAAATTCCGAGACCGTTTGAATAAAGGCCATTTTCCAGTCGATTAAAATCAACTAAAACAGGTCAAACGCGTTTTCCTTTGCCATGCTCACATATTGATTCGAAAAATTACGAATTTTGAAACATAGCAATAACTTGACATTACGGATCCAACAAAAGTGGTTTCGTCGAAAACTAAGGTCCTTTGCAAAATTTCCATTTTTAAGGGCCAGAATTCCATAGCGACTATTCTGAATTTTCAACTCGGCATATCTTTTTATCCCCACTATGAAATTTCAATTTTTCGGATTTGTTGGAAAGATATTCTCAAATAGATTCAAATATTTTTGGTTTCACTAAAATCCAGTTTATTTTGCACCAGGTACATTCATTTGAACTTTGAAATCGAATTGTCGAACTACCGCGCCATTTTCAATTCCTTTTATAATTATAAATAAATATTTATATTCCAACGATGATCTAAATAAAACTATATGTTCTAATTCTATTCATAATAAATTTCTTGTCGTTATTATTTAAAATAATTCATTTTAAATATTCAGATTTCATCAAAATTGCCAAAATAAAAAAAATTGGCTCAGATTTCCGGGTTATTACACTGGAATCTTACTATAATTAACCATTACGGATTTATTTAAATTGATTTCGTTGAAATTGGAGATTGTTTGCTCAATTTATGTACAAATTCCTTTTAAATCAAATTAAATTCATTTAATTAATCGCTACGCAAACTAGCTATGCGTTTATGACTACCGCAGTCTCATATGATATCAAATCGCTACGAAATTTATTTTCACATAAGAATTTAACATTATGGATCTAATGAAACTGATTTCATTGAAAATGGGGGCCATTTGAAAATGGCTATTTTTAAGGCTTAAACAAATCAATTAAAATATAAATAAATTCAAAAACAATTCAATTAATTAACAATAAATCATTATTGTCATATATTTTCGAATAGACCATCATATAGCTCCAAAATAAACATGTATCGATTTTAAACTCAAGAGTTCAAATTAAAACGACACTCGGATTATTTAAAATCGATTTAATTATAAAACAAATCGTTATAATTTATAAATGATTCCATAGCAGCTATTTAGCAATTTGATTTGGGCATAATTCACAATCTACAAGACCAAATCTCAATGTTTTGCTTTCATTAGAAAAATATAATCAAATGGATCCGAACTTCTCTTATTTCAAATAAATCTGACTTATGGTTATTTTCGTGTACATAATTGAAGTTCAAAACGTAATATTACGAACTACTGCGACGTTACAAGCTCGTTTTAAATTTAATTATAAATTATACGTTCAAATGTCATTTTCATTAAATAAAATCCTTATAAAAATCATTTTATATTCCCAATACAACATTTAAAAATAAATTTAATTGTTCAAAATTAATAGATAAAATCTGGCTTGTTACATTCCTCTCCGCTTAAAAGAATTTCGTCCCCGTAATTACAAAGGCAAGAAGAGTGCTATAAACCCTATTAACTAGGTTAAATTTTTTTGGTTTACTTCTTAACTTCAGTTTCAACTGAAGCAATTAATTTCAATAAAAAAAATTAATTAATTCATGCTAATGAAAATTCAAAAAATTTCCTAACAATATAAATTTTTGAATTTTTTTGGTAGTCTCCCCTATATAGAGGGAATTCTGCGATATCGTAGGAACAATAGATATATATACATCGACCCACATGGTCGGAAAACAAAATTCAAAACCCAATTTTTTTTGTTTTTGCGTAGGCGTACCTTATATAAGCATTATCAAATGAAATCGCTTAATTCATAGGCAATTTACGCAGCCGAACTCATGTCAACGGCTCCACGTACCTGTACTTACTCATATTTAAACAAGTGATTTTCAGTAATTGAAGTTTTTAACAATCGTTTATCCCTTTAATTCACACATTCCGCATATTTTCACATCCAATCCATAATCCACATACAAACATTCAAATTCATCCAAATAGATTTAAAATCAATTTCTTCACTGTCAATTTATAAGCTACTCAATTTAATTTTCAACCCAATATAATTCTATCTAACTTAACTGAAGTTAAATTTTTAATCTATAAGATTTACTTATACCATTCCAATTCATTTAACTTACACAAGTTAAATAAGAATTCAGAATTCAAATTCCAGGCTTTATTTCCAATTCAGTTTAGAATCATATAATTATACACATATTTATATTCATCTGTAAATTCAAAACATTTGATTTTTTTTAAACAACCTGTTCTTTTCAAACAAATTTTCCACTAACAAATTATTATTGTAGCAATATGTTACTCAAAAACCTGAAAATGAATACCGATAATGTTGCGATCCATTATCAGAATTATTTCCTTGCCACTGAAGCGATTTCAGTGCTTAATCACTTTCAAAATCCACTTAAAACCATTCTTATTCAAAAATTCTTCAAAGTAATGTCATATTAATTTTAAAGATACTTCAGAAAATATTTCTAGACATCCGGGATTTAAATTCCCAAATTCTGGTTTGAACTTAATCTTAGTTCATCTTATTTGTATATATTATCCATATGCAAATTATATTTGGTTAAATATAACTATTTCAATTTTTATAATTTCATTTGATTGTAATAACAATCAAAACATCCATATATTATAATATTTTAGAAATTATTCCTTTTATATCAAAATAATTTGGGCAAAATTATTTCATTTACCCATTTCAAAATAATATTGTATCGAATTGCTTTGTTCGAGAGTTTAGAAACACCTATCGATACAGTTGTACATCCTCTATCGACCAGAATTCATAAACCAATCAACAAACCGGTCAACACAATATAAAACTATTTTATATCAAATACGCACTCAGATATATAAACTCAATGTAATGACCCGAGCATAAATACGCTTACTGTATCTCATTCAACTTTCCAAACACCAAAAATGCCAGAACGTTGTTAGAAAGATATTAGAGGGTGAGAAAAGAAAGAAAGAAATATTAGAATAGGAGAAGAAGAAGTACCAACACAACCCAAAATTAGAGTCTCACATCATAGCGGATCAAATTATAATATAGAAATAAATCTATATTGAAAGCTTTAAATAAAACTTACAATCATCAGAGTACATCAACACATATGGACAGTTATAATTGCCTGTCCTCATATACAACACACAGCGGAAAATTATTATATAATATCTGTGACGGCCTGCCCCGCACCAACCAACATTTACTCTAAGGGTGCGCTGTACACATGCCCGACTAGCACGGGATGGGTCGTCGGAAGAAAACGGAAGAATGAAATTGACTAACAAGGAACCTGTAGAATGTCTCACAGCGCATGGAATAAAATATAATAATAACATACTTGACATAAAACAGGTGAGACAATGCATAAGCTGATAACTAAAACCAACATCAACATCAATGCAGCAGAAATCCAAATACAGCTTATTACAACCTTCCAAATTTACTGTCTCTAAACAAAATGCTAAAGTAGAAGATGCACCAATAATGCCCAAGCAGTGATCTTCAACAACACAGGGAGGATACTATATATATATTACGTGGAAGCATCGTGCTCGTCTCCGGATCATCTACCGGTGCATCACCAGCTAACCTATCTCTAGTCTGCTCATGTGAGCACCCAGAGTAATAAGAAGAGACATAAAACTCTGGGTCAGACATAAACTTGGTATGAGCGATAAGCATCAAAACAGAACAATAACAGGTATACTAAACCATACCTGAACCTGCACCTGCAACCAAAGAGTTGGTACCACATACCGTACAGTACTCTAAGGTGCCATAATAAATAGTGTAAAGAATACAGGGGTGGGGTGTGCATGTCATAATGATAGCAAACAAATCATCCATAGCAACCATCCTCACATTTCTCACTCAGTGCGTAAAGCGTACGATGTCCACCACTGTCAATCACTAGACCCATCGAAGTTGTGACGGTGTTCAACTTGTATAACTACTGCTACTACCAAGCTTACCACATGGAGTCATAACCAATCTTTACAAATGACCCCACTTCATTGTTTTATAGCCCTTTAGTCGTACCTAGGCCACTGTGGCCCTGAATCCGTTCACGTACTTCCCATACATAGTGATCCAAAGTCATAGACATCGATAGCCCCTTGGCACACATCCCACAGCAAAGCCCAATCATGAAGTGAACTCATGGATTCCCAACTGGATCCTGAGCTCTAACTTCCCATATTGGACTACCTTTGCATCTCGGGTTATTGGTCAATACTGGGTCGGGTTGGGTTCTCCTTCTAGCCATCGGTTCGGGTCGGGTCCTCTACTTCGGGTCGGTTCATAGTCTTCTCCTGTAGCGGTTCGGTTCGGGTCCACAACGTCGCATCGGTTCGGGTCCACAGCGTCGCATCGGTTCGGGTCGGGTGCCCCACTTCGGGTCAGGTCGGGTTGCCATCTCCCATCCAGTCCGTGCTTCTGCTCCGATCAGCTCCCACGTTCTTCACATGCTCCGATCCGATCTATCCTCCTCTATCTGATCCGATCAGCTCCCTCGTTCTTCACATGCTCCGATCTGATCTCTCCTCCTCTATCCGATCCGATCCCAGTTCAATTAGCGTGGCCTTCCTTTTTTACCAGTTTTCTCAAGTGTCAAGTTTCGATCCGATCGAATCCCTTGCCCAGTTCACTTATCAGATCCGAGCCCCCATATCCGATCTGATCCGAAACCCTGCACAACTTTCTGCAACTTTTTCCAGCAACTTGTTTATGCCATTCGACGACGTTTTCGATCAATCTAACTATTCTAATCAACCACAAATCATTCCAAACAGTCATAGCAACATAGCAAACTAACCACAAACACCAAAACAATGAATTTACATGTCAAAATGGATCAAATATACCCAAAACCCTATATTTTCCCTTAAGCATGTTTAAGCAAAACTAATCATAGGGTTAACCAAACTTAATCAAATTAAACCAAATTTGTACCAGAGGCATAAATTATTATTTTCGAATTTATGGATATTTTTCCAGAATTTATTAGTGTATAAATTCGCTAATATTCACTAATTACCCTTAACTAACTGTAATTTGTGTCAAAACAATGCTAATCACTCACCTTGGCCACAAATAAATTTCTCAGTACTGAAACCTTGCTGATTTGGATGAATACTGGTGTCTAACAACAGCTCTAACCTTGCTTTCGTGTTTCCTCTCCTTAATTTGATGTAGATTAAGCCAAGACTTGATTAGAAAGTGATTTGGGGATGTTTCTAGATGTTGGCAGCCATTTTACGGTTCAAGAATGAAAGTGGCGGCTGAAAGAAATGTTCTCTAACCCTAATCAACCCCTATACATCTCAAATCCCGAAATCCCCTTTGGGCCTAGCTGCTAATTACCCGATTAAGCCCAATTAAGCTGTTTTTCACTATCTACAACTTGTTTCAGCCATATCTCCCAAACGATGAGTCCATTTGGCTAATGTGACCACTCTACGGAATTGTAAACCATCATCCGGAGCCAATGGAAGTGGTTTCAGGTCAAAATTCCTTTCCAGTCAAAAGTTATGGCCAAAACAGTGCCAACTAGGGGTAAAATGGTCATCTAAAAATTGGGAAAAATCATGAACATGGGAAATGACCCCAATAGTCGTCCCCCAAAGTTACATGACCATACGACTTCGTGAGTGAAAGAAATAAATATCCATCCTATGATACGTAGAATGCGGGTTGTTACAATATCTTATATATAAATTCATCCAGCTCTTCTCTAGACTTCGTAGCATCCGATAACCTGGACCTGTACAACCAGGGCTAACCTGAGCATTACAAATGTCAGATCAGTCAGGTGAAGCAGAGTGAGAAAAACCTGCTAAGTTTAAAGTTATCAGCCAACTTGATTTTAAAGTTAAAATCCTTTCGAAAGAAAAGGATAATCATAAGACCAAATCCATACATAAATACATACGGTTTTTACCTTATGATAACCCAAAATTTTTTTGAAAACAATATTATTCTGATATTATAACGGTGTATAAATACAAATAAATAGCAATTTAGCGAAACGCTTGCATCTCATGCTCTACATATATAGTATACAATCAAAGCCGCGTGCGCTTATTGGAGATTGGATTTCGACTATGACAAGGTATGGAACCACCTGCCGATAGTGTATCTCTAGAGGGAAATACATAGGGTTCAATTAGAGCTTCTTGCAACCCGGCCACACATGACTGACCACTCATTTCGCTTGAGTGTATCGAATGTACATCATCAATGGTTAGGCTCAAACCACCGTTTCCCAAAAGGGACAACATCGAAAATAGATTAAAGAATGAAATGGATTTTCTTTAGATATGTTATTATACACCCTAATGGGAGCGACCCACATAGTCATGTTGCCTACTCGAATTTTTTTCATTTCCTGATTGTGAGGGTTGAGGTTTGAATTACCATTCCAAGATAGCACACCACCATTCACTTTGAATGCCACATCGTCAGATCTGCCAAATCACTAATTGACACCCACAAAAATACCCTGGGTTTTAGTTATCACCAACAGAAGTACATTTTTAAAAATCAATGTATATGACTCTTAAGAAATACTCTGTCAGACATTCGTCCATGCAAGTCATCCTGGAACAGGATGAACCGAAGGCACCCTCTTATCACATTTATGAATCACGCTACGGATACATAGCGAGCAGTCCTCACAAATCCGTAGATATCAAGTACGATAGAACCACAATGTATCTTTGGCTGCAGACCGGAGATTATTAGCGGTACTTCCATTTATGAAGATCTACAGTCATTAATTGCTCCAACCTCAATCAGCATCTTCACGTATTTGTTGGTTTGATATGGTTTTCGAATATAAGTTTGATCTCGGTCTTTCCGTACCAACAAACGTATTTGCCAAATTTGATAGTCGATTATTTAACTATCAAATAAACAATTATGCAAATAAAATGAGTTCAATTATTCAGTACTCGGCATTACTTGGCCTTTTTAATAAAAATATTCGCTTAATAAACCTCAAAATCTTTTAACAATTCGGATATAGCTTTTCACTTCCAATTTTAATAAGAGTATCCTCAAAATAAATTTTAATATTAAACAATATCCAATTTTTCCATTAATTATCATTTGCACCACATTATTCATTATCTAAAATGGAAATTAGTTTAATCTTATTATTCGAAAAATAATTATTACATAAATATCTTGTGTTTCATTACTTGACAATACACAGTGCTTATTCTTGTAGAATAAATCAATTTTAATACTCAACTTTACATTTCCTTTTAACTCGAAAATATCTTTATGTTTTCCCGCAATTCCCTTTCTATTTTCCTTTACTTTGGAACATACTTATATGTACTCAAATCTTTTTAATTTCCTTATTCTGGAACCCTCCTTATATATATGTATGTATATATATATATTCTTCAGATGTTCACCAATAATGTTGAATGATTATTTCCGTAATGAAATAATAAATTATTACTAACCCTTTTTTTGAATATTATTACTAACCCTTTTTATCATTACAAACTAATATCACCCTCAGATAATCCTGAAGTCGTTCAAGTTTAATTACCTCTCAGACCTCGATCAACAACGTTCTTATCTTAAGATGAATACGAGTTGCAATCCAAAACTGATATATCATTCTAATATCAGTACAAATTCCATTTAACTATTTTATTCAAAATACGATTTCATAAAACCTTCTTATCATTTTGAAAATCTCTTTCTCGAATATAGCCATTATTTCTTAATTCAATAATTAAGTAATTTTTTACAAAACACCACCTTTTAACCTCTACCTCTTAAAACAAATTCATTTTCTAATTCAGATTTGGTTACAAACTCTATGACTCGCTTCTTTTACCAAATTCACTTTTCACAATTCCTTTTTCTAATCGATGCAACAATTTCCTGCTTTAAAAATCTAATTCCAAATTTTCCCTTTTTTCGTAATTCCAATATTAAATTATGTTAATTTAAACTATTGTATTCACTTAAAATTTATTTTATAACCTTGTTATTAAAATTAGGTTTAAAATAAAAACCGTTCATAAATTCCTTCCACAATTTAATTAGATTTCATTTAAACTTCGATTACTTTTTTAATGAATTTCAATAAAAAAAGTAATTTCCCAAATTACTATTTAGAATAATAATTTATTTAATCATTAACTACTGTAAAAGTAGTTAATTTCTTCATTAACTAAAATAGATAGTAAATTCCATTTTAAAATCTTACATAAACTAAACCTAATATTCCTTAAACTATTTTATTAGATTAATTCAAAGCATACTAATTTAATAATCAATTCTAGTTAAAACAGTCGATTTAGTCAACTCAAAACACGATTATCTCATTAACTGATTCCAATTAGTTCTCACATTAAATTAATTTATAATATAATTAACTTAAATGATTCCATTCAGTTGTTTCACAAAACAATTATTCAACTCTTAACTGTTAGGTAAATTTCTATTCACCTGTATATAAATCTGACTAACATTAGAATTTACTTTATAAAATCAACTAATAATTAACTATAAACTTAAATAATAAATAATAAATATTTATTTCCTTTTAATAAACTTTTATTCATAAAACACATATTTAGAAATATGTCTTTAGTTATAAAATAAATTTTATAACTTCATTTCGTCGTTTACCTGGCAGTAAATCAATATTTATAAAACAATTGATTTATAAGCCATATACTACCAATTACTCATCCAATATTACTCATTGGTTTAAAACAAAACGAATATTGAAATTCAGGTCAACATTCAACAACCAAATCAATCATCTAATCAGAACAGTTCATATAATGATAATATGAAAATAAATAACATTAAATATATTTGAGGAATCCAGTTGGATCCCTCCAACCTGTTCTTCCCGCATCCAAATATGTATCTCAATATAATAATTCAATTCAAATAAATAATGGTTTTATAACAATCAATAAGGGCAATTCAGTATCAACCAATTTATTTAACATAACCATAATTGTGACAACCTAGAATTTCAACCCTCAAAAATTGACACTTTAATACCTTCTCGTATTCAAGATGTCGAAAATTCAAATGTCGAATTCCTTGTTGTCTAGGGATATAACACATTAGATAAATCACAATGAAATAAAAACAACTTCTCATTTATATAACATGAGATTACATCGGAGTTTACAACATTTCATAACCATAACCAAAAGAACATCGGAACCGACTAACAATGTTAATCCCATAATAGACTTCATCTTCACTTGAATAGCTACATATCACAGATGTCCATGAAATAATATGCCCCAAAGAAAACAGCTAATACTCCATAGAAACAACAATTTCACAAAAGCAAGGGATCCACCGAGAAAAAGGCTCCAAGACATAGGCTTCAAATACTGCTACTAAACCTGAAACTAGGCGGCCCGTGTAAAAAATATGGGCACCCAAAGTTTTGTGTGAAACCAAAACAACTCCAGGTCAGCCATGGGACTGGCGTGAGAACTCATCATATTTGTTTGTGCATCGAAAATTCGAAAATGACTTTTTGAAAAATGAAACTAACATAAGGTCTCCTGGAACACACACAATGCAAACACACACATGAGTGAGGTTTCTCTTTATGATAGTCACAAATGCTTTAATATGTTGAAACCATTTTGATATTATTACTAGTAAATAGGGTGAAAAACAATTTCGAAGGTAAATGTATTAATCTTAGCCACAATAGGTACCATATACTATACTGACATAATAGTATACAACTAAAACCGTACGGGTTCGTAGTGGAGTTTGGATTTCCAACAATGACCAGGCAAAGGAACTTCCTTACCGAACCGAATTTTGAAACCTACAAAGGATGTCCGAGGATCAACTCATGCTCCTCATGCTAACATAAGGCCGGGTTACCTCTGTAATTTGGTAAATTAGAGTACGTCTGAGTATGTCATCTCGTTACCAACCTTTCCGAGCGCTTGCCAACAACAACCACAAAAGTAGATGTTTTCCACATAGGTTAATAACCGGGATCCATACCATAGTACACCTTTTATCTAGAAGGAGACAACACATCCATAACCTTGCTGCATTTGTTCCTTTTTTGGCCATTTACCAGGAGGTGAGGCTTGCCAAGGTCACGATATACACAAAGCTACGCTTAAATAAGCCATGCTTTGATCATCCATAGCTCATAACATAACTTAAGCATGCCACATTGTCCATTCACAACGGATCACCGATTTCTATCAATATATAACCTCTAAGCTCATACGTCTTAGAGAAGGGTGTTAAGTTAGAGAATAATTTCTCTGCCACCAAGAAGATATATATTTAATAAAGATCAATGCTACGCAGTCAATTACAATGTCAGACACACAATCCATACAAGTCCGTTCTAGGTTTGAACGAGATCACATTCTGGAATTCCTTCACATACGTTTGGGTTTCTTGCCACTTAGCTGATATAAAATCCATCTACAAATAGAAGCTAACCATTTGAGACATTCAGCAAGATGTCCTTACGATATGAAGGGTCCCAGTCTTCAACATCGTCTTCAATGGTTTCAATTTGTTCCACAACATCGTATTATTACTTGGAATGGGTACTTAGACATAAATCCAATCCCGGTCTTTCCAAACAATAAGCGCAGCTTTAAAACCATGTTGATATATAAGACTAAATCATGTCACGGCCAATAATCTACGCTTGGAAACTCAAATTATCATTTATAGCCTTTCATTACATGTTAGCAATTAATTACTAAGGTTAGGGAAAGATTTATAAAGTTAAATACCTTCAACATTGAATAAACAATGTTACAAATGTGTTACAATAAGAGTTTCAAGATACCGATATTCGCTAGTTTAGGGATAATAACATTTATATTACCAAAACTTCATGATTTCAACATAAATCACGTTTAGATAATTAATTATGATTTTGCACTAATTTTCCATATTTTTAAATAATTTAAAAAGACCATTTATCATTATAGTCAATGGATAGCACTTGCAACAACATTTTTAAATATTAATTTAAATATAACTGAAAATTATATGTAACGACCCGGATTTTGACGATCTTGATTATCCGATATACAACACATATCGAATACCCAAGGATCGAAAATAACCGAATGGTTAATGAAAGAAGTTAGAGGGTGAGAATAGATAAGATAGAAACTTATAGAATAGAAGAAGAAGAAGAAGAAGAACATCATCATCAGAGTAAACACGAACCTCACAGCAGAACGAATAAAATATAACATAACTTTTGAAATACAAACAGTATATGTATACAATAACATTGCAGAGTACAACACTTACAACAACAACAGAAATAAACAATAGCTATATAAAATCCTGAAGCCTCCTGCTCCAGCTCTTCAAGTATCTGTAAATCCCGACTACTTGACTGCCCGTACAAAATTGGGCACCCAAGAGTTTAGGGAAAACAAAATAAACTCCAGCTCAGTCATGGGACTAGTATGAGTAAAATAGTTTAAAACAGTTCGAACAAGTAAATAATATCTCATAAGACCACGCCGTATAACGGAACGGGTTTTTCTCCTGATGAGAATCCAAAATATCTTTATATCAAAAACCTTTTGATATTATAATAATGTCTATCAACCACAATATAATAATCATCTAGTAGAAACGCTTCCATCTCACGTTCTACATATATAGTATAAAATCAAAACCGCAAGCACGTATAGGGTAATGGATTTCCAACTATGACAAGGTATGGAACCACCTTTAGCTAGTGTACATCTAGGGAGGAATACACTGGGTTCAACAAGAACATCTTGCAACCTGGCCGCACATGGCCGACCACTCATTTTGCTTCAGTGTATCGAATGTATATCACCAACGGTTGGTATCAACAACCATTTCCCAAATGGGACTCATCAACAATAGATTTTTAGAAGTAAATGAAACTCTAGATCAGGTGATTATACACCCTAATAGGTGCGACCAACATAGCCATGCTGCCTGCCCGATTTTTGTCATTTCTCGGTTGTGAGGATAGAGGCCACGCTTATCTCTGACAGATCACACAATGATTCACTTTGAATGTCACATCGTCATACCCGCCAAATCACAAATTGATTTCCCCAAAAATACCACAGGTATACAGCTAAGAGAAACTAATTCCTCTGCCACCAAACGTAAATACGTTTGAAGAGATCAATTTACGTGATCTATTAAATATACTCTGTCAGACATTCTTCCATACAGGTCGTCCTGGGACTGGACAAATCGAAGGCACTATTCAGTACATCCATCGTAGGCAATCTTTACCTAAGATTTATACAACGACCCTTGCATTTTACTCCATCTTCAATTATCTTTGGCACATATGATTCGCAATGCTTATGCCAATACGGAGTGGTTCTTTGGGTAATAATCCAACCGGTCTCTCCATACTAACAATGTTAAATTTGTCAAAAACTTTGATAGTCGGTGAGTTAACTATCAAAGAAAAACATGTGTGCAAACAACGATCTTATTTCCCACTGGAAATTACATCGATCAATCACTAATCAACTTTTATCATTTTTAATTAATTCAACATTAATTTATTTCATTTGTCATTTCCTGTTTCCATACATTCGACATTTCTATTTTTCTAAATTTAGAAAAATATATGTTATTAACACTGGAAAACTTTTCCATTCCTTGTTTTCTATATTAGGAAACAATTCTGATTCTTCTTTGGAAAACAATTCCAAAACTCGTACATCGGACTTAGACCGATGTTTAAACAAACCATCGCTATGCCAACTCAAACCATTACACTTGTTGACCAAATTCAATTAACCATCCTTTGCTATCAAACCATAGTCATTCCTTAGTTATGAAGGAAGTCAATCAAGTTGGGGCATAATTACCTCTCAGACCTTAACTGAACAATGTTTTAACTTCGGAATAGACAAAGTTTATCTTTTAAAACTTTAACAAACTTCCTAATGTAACTCTCTTTCAAAAGACATTTATTCAATAACTCCACCCTTCGAATAACTATATTCGATAATCTCTCTTACGAATAACTAGATTCAATAACCTTTATTCGAATAAACTTTATTCGATTAACTCTATTCAATTAACTCTTATCAATCAACTCTATTGGTCTAACTCTATTTGATTAACTCTATTTGATTTAACTCTAATCGATTTACTCTTTCCACCTAACTCCTTTCGAATAACTAGATTCAATAACTCCTTTAACTCTATTCGAATAAACTATATTCGCTTAACTCCTTTAATTCTATTCAAATAAACTATATTCGATTAACTCCTTTGATTCTATTCAAGTAAACTATATTCGATTAACTCCTTTGATTCTATTAGAATAAACTATATTCAATTAACTCCTTTCGAATAACTTATATTCGATTATCTCACTTCGAATAACTTATATTCGATAATCTCACTTCAAATAACTTATTTTCGATAATTCTTCTCGAATGAACTATATTCGATTTCTCTTCTCTCGAATAAACTATATTCGATTACCCTTCTCTCGAATACACTATATTCGATAACTCAACTTCGAATAAGTGATATTCGATAACTCTACTCAGTTAACTCAATTTGAATAACTCTAACTAGTTAACTCTATCTGATTAACTTTAACTCTAACTGGTTAACTCTATCAGATCAACCCTAACTGACTAACTCTAACTAGTCAACTCTAACTGATTTAATTCTAACTGGTTAACTCTCTTATTCAATCTTAACTTAACTTGATTAACTCCTATCGAATAACTAATATTCAATTTTACTCCATTCGCTTGACTCTAGATCGCAGCGAACACATGGTTACACCTGATTCCCTCAGGAAACATTCGACCGCCGTAGGCTATCTGCAGCCCTGCGAATTACGCTAGCAGTCGTACGAAATGGCGACTAACTTGGATTAACTCTTATTCGAATAACTAATATTCGATTAGCTCAAATTGAGTAACTCTCATTCGGTTTACTCCTATTCGAAAAATTCCTATTTGATTTACTTTACTCGAATAACTAATATTCGATTAACTCCTTTGATTTATTCTATTTGATCAACTCTAGTTGGTTAATTCTAATTGGTTAACTCTAACTCTAATCGATTATCTCTAACTGGTTAACTCTATTTATTTAGCAAATATATAATTCCTTTCAATTCTATTTATTTAACAAATAGATATCTCCTTTTAATTCTGTTTATTTAACAAATAAATATCTCCTTTTAATTCTATTTATTTAACAAATAAATATCTCCTTTTATCTCTTTCTATTTATTTCCTAAATAAATAATTCTTTTTCTTTTATTTATTTCCTAAACAAATAAATCCTTTTACATTTATTTATTCCCTAAATAAATAAATAATCCCATTTGATCTATTGGTAAATGTTCTACAAATATTTCCTTTTTATCTCTATTCTATTTGTAAATGGTTTAAAAATATTTTCTTTTTCTATTTTTTTGACAAATATTTTCCTTTATATTTGTTTTACAATTATATTTCCCCTATATTTGATTTACAAATATATTTCCTCTATATTTGATTTACAAATATATTTCCTTTATATTTGATTTACAAATATATTTCTTTTTTTTTCAAAATCCTTTTTCTTTTATATATACAAAATCCATTGATTTTATATAAATAAATTATTTTCAAAATATACTTTGAAAATCCCTTTTCTACATCCCAGTATTTCTTATGGTATTTAAAATACTAAACAACGGTGATCGATATCATTCAAACACATATAATCAACAACAGATTGTATATCACATCATATATTACAATATATGAACAACAGTAAAATAAATGTTGAGGAATCCAGTCGGATTCCTCCAACCTGTTTCCCTGCATCACAGATGTTAAACAACACGAATATAAAATATATCTAGTTAAACAGAATCAATATTCAATTAATGATTTATATATATATATATAAATATATATATATATATATATGTATATCATTATCTATGATTTCAACCAATACACAAACAATTCAACCAAACAGTTAACACACAGCAATCAGTCATCATTTATCAGTTCTAAATATACGCTATAAAAATAGAACTGTTCAGAGTTGGTGAGTTTTACTCACATTGGCAGTTCATCGTTAAAGAACGATAAACTGTTTGTTTGATTTGAATCAAACAGTTTATTTCGCCATAAATTCAAACGAGCCCCAATCCACTCTCAGTCAGTTCCATGGTGTAGCCGCCGTCCCTACGATCCCAATGGATCTTGTTTCGCTGAAAACCGATATCGTATGAGCAAGTTATTACATTACGAAGTTTACACGATAATTAAATTTAAATAAAAACCTAATTATATTAACTAATGGGCCTTTACCCTTTATTTACTTCCCACGGCCCAATGGAAAATCACCGGCCCAATACATTTTGAACCCGCGCCCATTACCCCCTTTCTTCCTCAATGCCGTGGACCTCTACTCCATCACACAGCCATTGTCGCACCGTTCATCACCAACTGTCCTCCCACACACCAACGATTAACAAAAAACTACACCGTTATCCTCCTCATCCAAACCTCTTCCATCCTACACCCATAACGACTAACTCGATCACGTCCTCTCACCCGCGTCTGAACCAAATACCACAAAAAAATCACAACAGAACCCAATCCCTACGACAAACCCAAAACTAATATCCATTCGGTGAATTTCAATCCCAAAATCACAAAAACCTGAAACCTAACCTATGACAGTGTACAGGCAACAAGCGCAACTGACATCGCAAGCCATAAAATGCATATGGGAAGGAAGTGGAAGCCCTTATGAATCATAATATATATGTTTTACGATTTTTGGGATTTTGTTTAGTTTTATTTGATTTTTTAAAGAAGGGATTCTCACGTTGATATGAGAATTTAATGGCGGCTGATTTTTCTTTGATTGTAGGAAGAAAATGAGTTAGGTTTAGATGGTGTTAGGTTATTTATAGGAGGGTTTTTGGCTTGGTGTACGAACCGTGTCCATTCGTTTTACTTTTTATTTGTATTTTGTCTCTTATAAAATCACCACGATCACATACAGTATCCAAAAATCATGAAACTGGACATTCAGCTAGAGTTTAATATTACGGTCCCAAAGAAACTGGTTTCGTCGAATTCCGACTCCGTTTGCTCACACAGCGTATTTTTAACCGTCAAAATACTGACTGTTTTTCACTCTAAAAATCCGTACAGCCACACAGTGACCCCAAAAATCACAGAACTTGGAATCTAACAATAATTTAACGTTGCGGATCCAACAAAATTAGTTTCAACGAAAACCGAGGTCGTTTGCAAAACTGGCTATTTTTACAGCTTTGAATGGCCAATTTAAATATATAAACATATTTAAATATAATTAAATTAAAAATAAATAAATTTATATTATCGTATATATTCACAATGGAGTAACATACAGCTCTACTGGTATTTATAACTCGATATTTCAAATCCCGATTAAATAAATATTCGATTTAAAATGAAATTCCTTTTCAAAATATAAATAATTCCTTTATAAATTATAAAAGAATTCCATAGCGACTTTTCTAAAATTTGATTTGGACATAAATCAAAATCTACCTGACAAAATCCATAATTTTCGCTTCCACTAGAAAAATATACTCAACCAGCTCCGAACGTTTCTTGTTTCACAGAAATCAGGCTTAAAATGAATCTTGTACCTTCAATTGAAGTTTAAATTGCCTAATCGTGAACTACCGCGCCATTACGAGCTCGATTTTAATTATAATATAATTATACGTTCAAACTTCGTTCAAATAATATATTATTTATTCTAATTCAATTCTAAACTGAATTAAATATCACAAATGATCCAGTTCACACCATATTCTGAATTCCACTATTTCTGATTATTTCAGAAATTAAATATATTATTGTATTATTTATTTTAATTAATTATTCAATATTATTTAATTCTGGTCATTTTAGATAACAAAACCATTATTTAAATAATTAAATAAATAAATTATATCGCTGAAAAATGCGGGTCGTTACATTCTTCCCCACTTAAAATAATTTCGCCCTCGAAATTGCTAAGATAGAAAACAAACCCTATCAACCGGTTAGAACTTATTCGTTAAATTCTTCACTTCAGTTTCAACTGAACCAATTTACTTTCAATTAAATATTAATTGATTCTTATCAATGAAAATTTTCAAAAATCCTGAAAATTTTCTAATATCTGAAATTTTCAAAAAATTTCGCCAACACCTACTTTGTACTGGTCAATAGGTCAAACTCGAACTCGCCTCTCTGGGCCTTCTCCAACCCAAAAGAAAACCAAACAACCAAGCGGCTTGCCAATTCGGCTCATCAAAATCTCATACCCAATATATAATATAAACTAGTACCTTTTTGTCGGGCATATCATTATATCCTTTACATCTGCTGCTTATTCAGCATATACCAATGTCATCCCAATCAGACTCCAATCACTTTTATCTCCAACACAACCATTCACTTTTAACCAAGCCAAATTTTCATTTCAAACTCAAGTTTCATTCTAGATCCCGAATCCTTAACTCATCAACACAATATCATTTCAAATCAATTTCTATTTCCACTTAACTGGCTATACTTTAGTTCCAATTTGCTTTTACAAATTCCTATTTAATTTGTCTTAAATTAAATAAATCAAATTCTGGGAGTTCTAGACAACTTTGTTTTTCTCAAAACAATTAAAAAACAAATTCCTTTGGTAGTAATTCATCACTCAACAACTCGAAAATGAACATCGATGATGTCTAGCTCATCATCGGGGTTATTTCCCAGCTATCGAAGTGAGTTCAATACTATATCATTTTCAAAATCATTCTTAAACACTTTTATTTTGAAAATTATTTCAAAATACCATCCACACTGTTTGTAAAACAATTTAAAATGTCCCTGGATTTTAAAATTCTCATATATTCAATTCAAATCCATTTACAAACACTTATTCAAATTTCCAGGTTTTGGTTTCAAATTCTGATTTAAATTCAGATTTAATTCAGTTCAATTTCATATATTTCACTTATATGAATTCTGATTGGTTATTTACATAACCATTAAATTTATAATCTTACTCGATTATAATAACAACCAATATATCCAATATATTATAATCATTCCAATAAAAATCCTTCATATCAAAATATAATTTGGGTAAATTATTCGATTACCCTCTTTTCACAACATACTATGACGGTTCATCGTGTTCAAGCTTTTAGTAACTCCTACCTATACAGTGGATCAAACTGATCGACCAGAACAAATAAACAACTCAACCAATAAATCCCCACAATATAAAACAATTTTATATTAAATAACAAATACGCTCTCGTATATATACACTCAAACTCAATCTAGGGTATTGCTAACCCCATCTCTACTGAGTCACGCCACAGAGCCAAGGTAATTCACTTAACCTGGCTCTAATACCAATAGTAATGACCCGAATTTTGACGATCTTGGTTATCCGATATACAACACATATCGAACACCCAAGGATCAAAAATAACCGAATGGTTAATGAAAGAAGTTAGAGGGTGAGAATATATTAGATAGAAACTTATAGAATAGAAGAAGAAGAAGAAGAAGAAGAAGAACATCATCACCAAAGTAAACACGAACCTCACAGCGAAACGAATAAAATATAACATGACTTTTGAAATACAAAAAGTATATGTATACAATAACATTGCAGAGTACAACACTTACAACAACAGCGGAAATAAACAACAGCTTTATAAAATCCTGAAGCCTCCTGCTCCAGCTCTTCAAGTATCTGTAAATCCCGACTACTTGACTGTCCGTACAAAATTGGGCACCCAAGAGTTTAGGGAAAACAAAATAAACTCTGGGTCAGTCATGGGACTGGTATGAGTAAAACAGTTTAAAAAAGTTTGAACAAGTAAACGATATCTCATAAGACCACGCCGTATAACGGAACGGGTTTTTCCCTTATGAGAATCCAAAATATCTTTATATGAAAAACCTTCTGATATTATAATAATGTCTATCAACCACAATATAATAATCATCTAGTAGAAACGCTTCCATCTCACATTCTACATATATAGTATAAAATCAAAACCGCAAGCACGTATTGGGTAATGGATTTCCAACTATGACAAGGTATGGAACCACCTTTCGCTAGTGTACCTCTAAAGAGGAATACACTGGGTTCAACAAGAACATCTTGCAACCTGGCCACACATGATCGACCACTCATTTCACTTGAGTGTATATATCACTAACGGTTGGGATCAGCAACCGTTTCCCGAATGGGACAGCATAAACAATAGATTTTTAGAAGTAAATGAAACTCTAGATCAGGTGATTATACACCCTAATAGGTGCGACCTACATAGCCATGCTGCCTGCTCGATTTTTGTTATTTCCCAATTGTAAGGCTAGAGGCCACGCTAATCTCTGACAGATCACACAATGATTCACTTTGAATGTCACATCGTCATACCCACCAAATCACAAATTGATTTCCCTAAAAATACCACGGGCACACAGCTAAGAGAAACGAATTCCTCCGCCACCAAACATAAATACGTATGAAGAGATCAACTTACGCGATCTATTAAATATACTCTGTCAGACATTCTTCCATACAGGTCGTCCTGGGACTGGACAAACCGAAGGCACTATTCAGTACATCCATCTTAGGCAATCTTTACCTAAGATTTATACAACATCCCTTGCATTTTACTCCGTCTTCAATTATCTTTGACATATATGATTCGCAACTCTTATGCCAATACGGAGTGGTTCTTTGGATAATAATCCAATAGGTCTCTCCAAATTAACAATGTTAAAATGGTCAAAAACTTCAATAGTCGGTGAGTTAACTATCAAAGAAAAACATGTGTGCAAACAACAATCTTATTTCCAACTGGAAATTACATCGATCAATCACTAATCAACTTTTATACTTTTTAAATTAATTCAACATTAATTTATTTCATTTGTCATTTCCTGTTTCCATACATTCGACATTTCAATTTTTCTAAATTCAGAAAAATATGTGTTATTAACACTGGAAAACTTTTCCATTCCTTGTTTTCTATATTACGAAACAATTCTGATTCTTCTTTGGAAAACATTTCCAAAACTCGTACATTGGACTTAGACCGATGTTTAAACAAACCATCGCTATGCCAACTCAAACCATCACACTTATTGACCAAATTCAATTAACCATCCTTTGCTATCAAACCTTAGTCATTCCTTAGTTAAGAAGGAAGTCAATCAAGTTGGGGTATAATTACCTCTCAGACCTTAACTGAACAACGTTTTAACTTCGGAATAGACAAAGTTTATCATTTAAACCTTTAACAAACTTCCTAATGTAACTCTCTTTCGAAAAATCTTTATTAGATAACTCCACCCTTCGAATAACTATATTCGATAATCTCTCTTACGAATAACTAGATTTGATAACCTTTCTTCGAATAAACTATATTTCATTAACTCTATTCAATTAACTCTTATTAATTAACTCTATTGGACTAACTCTATTTGATTAACTCTATTTGATTTAACTCTAATCGATTTACTCTTTCCACCTAACTCCTTTCGAATAACTAGATTCGGTAACTCCTTTAACTCTATTCGAATAAACTATATTCGCTTAACACCTTTAATTCTATTCGAATAAACTATATTCGATTAACTCCTTTGATTCTATTCGAATAAACAATATTCGATTAACTCCTTTGATTCTATTCGAATAAACTATAATCGATTAACTCCTTTCGAATAACTTATATTCGATTATCTCACTTCGAATAACTTATATTTGATAATCTTAGTTCGAATAACTTATTTTCGATAATTCTTCTCAAATGAACTATATTCGATTTCTCTTCTCTCGAATAAACTATATTCGATTACTCTTCTCTCGAATACACTATATTCGATAACTCTACTTTGAATAAGTGATATCGGATAACTCTACTCGATTAACTCCATTTGAATAACTCTAACTGATTAACTTTAACTCTAACTGTTTAACTCTATCCGATTAACCCTAACATATTAACTCTAACTAGTCAACTCTAACTGATTAATTCTAACTGGTTAACTCTCTTATTCAGTCTTAACTTAACTTGATTAACTCCTATCGAATAACTAATATTCGATTTAACTCCATTCGCTTGACTCTAGATTGCAGCGATCACAATGGTTATGCCTGATTCCCTCAGGAAACATCCGACCGCCGTAGGCTATCTGCAGCCCTGCGAATTACGCTAGCAGTCATACGAAATGGCGACTAACTTGGATTAACTCTTATTCGAATAACTAATATTCGATTATCTCAAATTGATTAACTCTCATTCGATTTACTCCTATTTGAAAAATTCCTATTTCATTTACTTTACTCAAATAACTAATATTCGATTAACACCTTTGATTTACTCTATTTGATTAACTCTAGTTGGTTAATTCTAATTGGTTAACTCTAATCGATTATCTCTAACTGGTTAACTCTATTTATTTAGCAAATAAATAATTCCTTTCAATTCTATTTATTTAACAAATAAATATCTCCTTTTAATTCTATTTATTTAACAAATAAATATCTTCTTTTATCTATTTCTATTTATTTCCTAAATAAATAACTCTTTTTCTTTTATTTATTTCCTAAATAATAAAATCCTTTTACTTTTATTTATTCCCTAAATAAATAAATAATCCCATTTGATCTATTTTTAAATGTTCTACAAATATTTCCATTTTATCTCAATTCTATTTGTAAATGGTTTACAAGTATTTTCTCTTTATATTTTATTTGACAAATATTTTCCTTTATATTTGTTTTACAATTATATTTCCCCAATATTTGGTTTTACAAATATATTTCCTATATTTGATTTACAAATATATTTCCTCTATATTTGATTTACAAATATATTTCTTTTTTTCCAAATCCTTTTTCTTTTATAAATATAAAATCCTTTGATTTTATATAAATAAATTATTTTCAAAATATACTTTGAAAATCCCTTTTCTACATCCTAGTATTTCTTACGGTATTTAAAATACCAAACAACGGTGATCGATATCATTCAAACATATATAATCAACAACAGATTATATATCACGTCATATATTACAATATATGAATAACAGTAAAATAAATGTTGAGTAATCCAGTCGGATTCCTCCAACCAATTTCCTTGCATCACAGATGTAAAACAACACGAATATAAAATATTCTGTTAAACAGAATCAATATTCGATTAACGATTTATATATATATATATATATCGTTATCTATGATCACAAACAATTCAACCAAACAGTAAACACACAGCAATCAGTCATCATTTATCAGTTCTAAATATACGTTATAAAAATAGAATTGTTCAGAGTTGGTGAGTTTTACTCACATTGGCAGTTCATCGTTAAAGAACGATAAACTGTTTGTTTGATTTGAATCAAACAGTTTATTTCGCCATAAATTCAAACGAGCCCCAATCCACTCTCAGTCAGTTCCATGGTGTAGCCACCGTCCCTACGATCCCAATGGATCTTGTTTCGCTGAAAACCTATATCGTATGAGCAAGTTATTACATTACGAAGTTTACACGATAATTAAATTTAAATAAAAACTTAATTATATTGACTAATGGGCCTTTACCCTTTATTTACTTCCCACGGCCCAATGGAAAATCACTGGCCCAGCACATTTTGAACCCGCGCCTATTACCCCTTTTCTTCCTCAATGTCGTGGACCTCTACTCCATCACACAACCATTGCCGCACTGTTCATCATCAACTGCTCCTCCCACACACCACCGATCAGCACAAAACTACCACCGTTATCCTCCTCATCCAATCCTCTTCCATCCTACACCCATAACGACGAACTTGATCACCTTCTCTCACGCACGTCGAACTGGCCTCCAACTACAGACATCGACGTCTTTCTGAACCAAATCCCACAAAAAATCAAAACAGAACCCAATTCCTACGACAAACCCAAAACTAATAATATCCATTTCGTGAATTTCAATCCCAAAATCACAAACACCTGAACCCTAAACTACGACAGTGTACAGGCAGCAAACCCAACTGACATCGCGAGCCATAAAATGCATATGGGAAGGAAGAGCAAGCCCTCACGAATCATAATATATAGGTTTTACGATTTTGGGATTTTGTTTAATTTGATTTGATTTTTCAAAGAAGGGGTTCTCATGTTGATATGAGAATTTGATGGCGGCGGATTTTTCTTTGACTGTAGGAAGAAAATGATTTAGGTTTAGATGGTGTTAGGTTATTTATAGGAGGGTTTCTGGCTTGGCGTACGAACCGTGTCCATTTGTTTTACTTTTTATTTGTATTTTGTATCTTATAAAATTAATACGATCACATACAGTATCCAAAAATCATGAAACTGGACATGCAGCTACAGTTTAATATTACAGTCCCAACGAAACTGGTTTCGTCGAATTATGACTCCGTTTGCTCACACAGCGTATTTTTAACCTTCAACATACTGACTGTTTTTCACTCTAAAAATCCGTACGGCCACACGGTGACCCTAAAAATCACGGAATTTGGAATCTAACAATAATCTGATGTTGCGGATCCAACAAAATTAGTTTCGTCAAAAACCGAGGTCGTTTGCAAAACTGGCTATTTTTATAACTCTGAATGACCCAATTAAATATATAAATATATCTAAATATAATTAAATTAAATATAAATAAATTTATATTATTGTATATATTCATAGTGGAATACCATACAGCTCTACTGGGATTTATAACTCGATATTTCAAATCCTGATTAAATCGATATTCGATTTAAAATGAAATTCCTTTTTAAAATATAATTAATTCCTTTATAAATTATAAAGGAATTCCACAACGACTTTTCTAAAATTTGATTTGGACATAAATCAAAATCTACCCAAAGAAATCCATATTTTTCTCTTCCACTAGAAAAATATACTCCACTAGCTCCGAACGTTTCTTATTTCACAGAAATCCGGCTTAAAATGAATCCTGTACCTTCAGTTGAAGTTCAAATCGCCAAATTGCGAACTACCGCACTATTTCGAGCTCGATTTTAATTATAATATAATTATATGTTCAAACTTCGTTCAAATAATATATTCGTTATTCTAATTCAATTCTAAACTGAATTAAATATCACAGATGATCCAGTTCACACCATATTGTGAATTCCACTATTTCTGATTATTTCAGAAATTAAATATATTATTTATTTTAATTAGATATTCAATAGTATTTAATTCTGGTCATTATAAATAACCAAACCATTATTTAAATAATTAAATTAATTAATTATATCGCTGAAAATTGTGGGTCGTTACATTTTAAGTCGAAATTGAAATCTGCTTTTACTCATTTGAAAGCTCTTGTTGATGAAAATCAAACGTTTTTCATTTCGTGGGAATCTGATTTAAGTTCCAAAAGTTATAAGCATTTAACAAAATACGCTGAATTATACTATAGATTCAAATAGTTTCAAATTAAATTTTGAATTAAGCATCCCGTTCATCGAATCAATTAGGGATAGCCAGGAAGAGCAGGAAACTATGTTTTCCAAACTCAAGCCTGGACACTACTGTAACAACGCGGAAAATCCGAACCAATTTAAAAATTTTAATTTGGCAATTTATTGAATTTTGAATATTTAAAATAAATTATTTTAAATAATAACGACCAAAAGTCTATTTGAATCGATATTGTAAAATAAATATATTTATTTTAATTATAAACAAGGCCTGAAATGGCACGGCAGTTTGAAATTTTGAATTTAAAATTTGACTAACTGTACCGGGTGCAAAATAAAACGGATTTTAGTGAAACCAAAATATTAAAATCTGTTTATGAATATCTTTCTTACAAATCTGAAAAATAAAGATTTCATAGCGGGAATCAAAAGTTATGGCCAAATGAATTTTCCAAAAGGTCGCTATAGACTATAAAGTTAATATAGCCCATGAAAATAGCCATTTTGCAAACGACCTCCATTTTCGATGAAACCACATTTGTTGAATCCAGGATGTCAAATTATTGCTAGGTTTCAATTTCCATAATTTTCGGAGTTAATATGTGAGCATGGCAAAGGAAAATGTGTTTAGTTAATTTCAGTCAATTTGGATCGACCAGAATATGGTCGTTTTTCAAACGGTCTCCAAATTCGGCAAAACTAGTTTTATTGGGACTGTATCATCAAAACTTAGCTAGATTTATTTTTTTGGAATTTTTTGGATCAGTTTGTGGCCCCGGCAAATTAAAACATTCGTTCAAATCAAATATTGAATGTTTTATATTTTAATTTGAAGAATAACTGACTGAAACAGTTGAATGGGCCTACGAAACATATTCTATTGTGTCCGGAATGGGGGTATTTAGCTAGAGGCAATAGTCATTGGGTTTGAATTGGAGTTCGTAAGGAGAAAGGGGTATTTTTGGAAATAAATAATTAAATAAATTAATAAAAGAGAGGGCCAATCACATTAATCGTTTAACTTTCACTCTCCTCGATTTTTCTCCAGGTGATGGCGGAAAGCTGTTTTTCCCTTCTCTCCTCTTTTTCTCTCCGATCTCGCATCAAAATCCATTGGTCCTATTGGGGATTTTGAGCTCTCTTTCAGCTCCAAATCCGTGTAAGTTTCGACCTCCATCGTGTTGTATTTTTAACGAATCGACACTCCAAAGTTCCATCCTTTGAACTGCCGCCGCTAGCACCTGCCACCACCAAAGTGGACCCCACCACCACGTGCGGAGGCGCCTCTCCTCCCTCTTCAACGTGATGTTGGCCGATCCTCCTATAGCGTAGTGGATTGGAAGATAAATGCAAACCTAGTTTCGAACCTCTTCTAAAAGGTAACGGCTGAAAATAAATTTAACTGTTTATAGCACTTTAAAGCACTACGGATTTTTATTTCACGATAAAAAATCAAATCTTTTTGCTATGTTGACGAAATACGGTGAAACAAGAGACAATGGACTCGTGTGGACATCCTCTACATTCCAGAAGAGATCGGATATTTTTCTGAGCCTTTTACAATTTTTGGAGGAGTGAGACCCGATGTGAGATTTCTGAATTATAAACGATATGGAATGACGAAGTATAAATTATATGGTCGATGTATGAGCTATATAAACGTTGTACACCTCATGTATAAACGTTGTATAAGTTGTATGTGCGATGTATAAGTTATATATGCATTGTAAACATCATATATGCGTTGAATGGAATTGAAATGAATTGAAATCGAAATATATTTATACAAATATATATATATATACACTCCCCTCGTCCACAGACCATGGACGATATATATTGGTTGTGATTTGTTTGGATTTGGTTGATGTGAAATTTGGTTGATATATACGAATGGTTGAAATGATTGAATGTGGTTAAAATCCCAATAGGATTAGTATATGGGAAAACTCGTCTGCGTATGAACTAGTTATTGAAATCCCCATTGTCAAAAGCTGTGAGGCTTTAAGGTAGAGCGAGCAGCCGTATTCGGGACGGTGCCGGTATTAACTACCCTGCCCTTATGCTTCCAAAAATTTCTGAAATATTCCTGTGTTTGATTTATATTCATGTATTGAAATATATTCATGTATTGAAATATATTCATGTGTCAGAAAAATATTCATCTTTGAAATAAAAATGGTTTGAATGATAAAAATAACATTTTTATCAAATGTATGAAAAAAAATGTTTTGAATGATAAAAATAACTTTTTTATAGAATGTATAAAATAAAATAGATTGTGCGATAAAAATAACATTTTATTGTATGTACGAAGTATATAAAATAATCGTGTTTGAAATAAATTGTTTTGACAATAAAAATCGCATTATTATAATATATACGAATCGCTAAAAATATTCATTTTTGAAATAAATTGCTTTAACGATAAAAATCACACTTATGTCATCTATGTGAAGTATATAAAATAATCGTGTTTGAAATAAATTGTTTTGACAATAAAAATCACATTTTTACTATATATATGAATTTGTAAAAATAGTCACGTGTTGAAATAAATATCCGTTGGGTAAAAATATCATTTTTATCACCTATATGAGTTGAAATGGTTTTTTTGAAATCGAAGAATGGATTATATATATATGTAAATATAATTAAAAAAATCAAATAACGAAGCTGTAGTTCGTATTTCGAAACCGTGATTTCAAATGATTGTATAGAATATCCGACCATCCCATTTTCCCGAAACTGAAACCGTTGGGTTCGCTTTGGAAATATCTTTCGAACGACACCATCTTTGCAAAGATCCAACGATTAGATTTTGTGAAATGTTTAATTCAAATATGAATAAAAATAGCGCCGGAATATATATATATATACATAAATATAATTAAAATAAATCGAATAACGACGCTGTAGTTCGTATTTTGAAATCTTAACTTTAAACAATTGTACTAGGAGATCCGACCATCGGATCTTCCCAAATCTAGAACCGTTGGATTCGTTTTGAAAAGATCTTTCTATTGATATAAAATTTGTAAATATCCAACGGTAAGATTTTCAGATATGTATAAATCAAATTTATAGAAAAACAGCACCATGGCCGCGTTATGGCCTGAAGCGTCGTTTGAATGAATTGGCTATATTTAAATAAATAAAAATAGCGATAAATCATTATAAAATATTATAAACGATATGGAATGGTAATAAACTCGATTTAACCGGTTTATTGGATATTTGATGGTTGAATGTGTTTGACGTGAAAAATTACATTAATGAACTAAATTATGGATGTCGAACAATTTAACCCTGAAAATGAATTGATTTGAAATTCTAAATACACATGAATAATTTGAAAAGGCCGAGTTAAATCTCATTTCAAATAATTGATCGACGATTAGAAGTCGAAGATATGAATACGGTGTAAGACCGATGATCTTCACATCGAATGGATGGCTACTGATGCCTTTGATGGGAGTTGCTGCCCTGAAGGGGTTATAGTGGTGGTCGTCCGAACGTACTTGTTGATCGTTCGGATGTGCGAGGACCTCTCTCCTGTATTGGACATACGGGGGAGGAATAATGTGCCTCCGGTTTTGTTAAGACCAAGAACGGACTTGTAAATGGATGTGTGTCTGACGTTGTATATTGATAATGTGGCATACAGAGATGATGTGATCAAAGCTTTTGTTGAAAAGTAGAGCTTTGTGGTTGATGATCAAAGTAGGGCTTTAAATATCCAGCTTTGTGTTTAACATTGATTCACCAGCCTCACACCCCGGTATGGACCAGAAACGAGAGAGAACCTAAGGGAGGACCAGCGTTTCCTTCTAGCTATGAGTGGTGTAAGTGTTTTACAACTCCTAACATTTTATTTATATGGATGATGGATAGCGAGGTGCCTCTGTTATATCATTCACTAATGGCCCGATGGTTTGGTCGGTATATGACCAGTTGACGCCCCATAGGGCAGGGAAAGGTAGTGTTCAGGCATTTTAATCCACTCCGTGTGGACCGGCCCTGTCGCTCCAATGGTCAATGCGTTCTAATCCCGCGACACGGGCTAGAGAGTCTCTAAGCGGTAAGGACGATCCCTTGCCTTGGTTCATGACAGAAATCCAATTTCCAAATACGATATCGTGCGGTTTTGATTGTATACCTATATATGGCGACATAGTGGTATGGGGTATTCATGCTGTCTATGATTGATAGTTATGATTGAAATTGTTTTTGAAACCTATAAACACTAGTAATAATATCAAATGCTTTTGTTTTATTCGTATCAAGCATATTTTGGCCATTATAAGGAAAAACTCTATCCTTCGGTTTGTGTTGCATTGTGTGATGGGAACTGAGTGTTATAATGGCTTCATTTTTATAAAGAACATTGCGATGTTTAAAAGATTTACTTGTTTTAAAGCACTGGCAATCCAATAGAGTAAACCCGTTCCGCGTTAGCGGCATGGTCCTGTGATTGGCCTTATTATAAAATAAGCTAAGTAGATTTCTCATACCAGTCCCATGACTGACTCGTAGTTTGTTTCACTTGCAAACTCGGGTGCCCCTATTTCTACACGGGCTGCCTTGTATTCAGGTTTTAGCAGGCTCTTTCTGGATAGCTGGAGCTGAAGACGGATTCTATCATTTCTTTCTTTTTATGTTGTTCAGCTCCTGTTGTACATATTATGTTTTGATTCCGCTGTAGACATTTTATGTAAAGATGAAACTATATTTTGTACTAAGTAAGATCCTATATACTGTGTAACTCTGATGATTATGTTTATCCAGTGTATTCTATTGTACATTATCTAGTGTATTTATATATTTCTGTTCTGTTGTTATTTGTTTATGTGTTATATTCGAAAGATTACCCTTGCCAATGTGGAACGGGGTTTGGGGTTGTCACAACGTGGTATCAAAGCTTTGGTTAAGCTTAGTTCTGGAATATAACATATTAATGAACTCGTCAGAAATAGAATTTGTAGTATTCTACGACGAATAACTCATTTCAGATAGGATCAGTAATATCCTAGAATGATTGTAGTAGAATTAAATACACGCCGATAGACACATTTACATTCAAGTATATGTCTTTATGCTTTAAAATACCTTTTATGTTGACCTGGCCCTTTGTCTGCTATTTGCAGACATAGAAAATGAGTGGCAGAAGCAGAAGAAATAATCCTATGGTTCAATAAACTAATGAGCCAGTCGTGCTCCCTCAGCTAGGATCAGATATAGAAGCTCTATTAAAGAGATATCGAAATCTGGGTGGAGTACCATTCTCGGGCTATGAATCCATTATTCAAACACAATCATGGATGCATTCTGCCGAAAGAATATTTGAAGGTTTCAAGCTGCGAGATGATCAAAAAAGATTACTGGCATCTTGGGCACTCAAAGACAAAGCGTTAATCTGGTGGGAATCTGTCACTAAGTATAATCAAGAAGGTGATATCACCTGGGATAAACTTAAAGAAATTTTCAATGAAAGACTTATTCCTCCAGAAACAACTGAGCGGTTAAGTGATGAATTCTATTATTTGATACAAGGAGATATGACCATTTCGGAATATCATAAAAAATTCAATGAACATTCTCGTTTTGCTCCGCATCTAATTCAAAATCCAAAGATGAAGAATCTGAGGTTTATCAACGGGCTTCAAAGAAAGTACCAAAGTAGTGTAACCGCACTTGTTCAACAATCTTCCTCCGAAATGATATATAAGGCTTACCAGTATGAAGATCTAGATAAGCAATGTCTTTTGGGCGATGAAAAGGAAGCCAGTGTTAGCAACAAGAGGAAATTCGAAACTAATGGCCCAGGGATAAGTACACAGCCTGAGACAAGTACGAAGTTTGAGTTCAGTAAGAAGCCTAGAGTCAAGAGGAAAAAGCTTAAGTCTGAGAAAGGACCGGTAACAACTGCCGCCTTCTCTAATTGCAATCAGAAAGGGCATTTGGCAATAAATTACGGACCCTTAAAGAAACGAATGAACGATAAATTTAAATCCCAGAAAAAGTTTCAAGACAATAAAAAATGCAGTCAATGCCATCAGACTGGTCATCGTGAGAAGGATTGCCGGCTCTTAAAGAAATCCAAAAAGGTGCATGTAAATAAAATGGCAGAAGTTCCTGCATCCTCAGCTAGTCAAGCAAGGCCAGATGTTTTAGAAGGCACGCTTACTATCAAAAACATTCCAGTTAAAGTACTGTTTGATACAGGAATGTCGCGAAGCTTTATTGCAAGAAATGCGGTTAAGAAACTAGATTTGAATTTGAAAAACCTTAAAACACCCATGACTGTCCATAATCCGGTTGGGGGTTCCCTCGATCTTAGTTGGATATGTGGGGTGCCCGTTTCTTTTTCCTGGTATCGATTCCCTACCATCGCGATCATCATGAATTTTACATAATTTGATCTTATTCTGGGATTGGACTGGTTAACCAAATATGAAGCCGAGGTTAAATGCGCCGAGAGAGTTGTAAAGGCAAAAGCTAAATCAGGGAATTGTATAACCATTCCATGTGAAGGTTCGAATTCGTGTAGAAAGGATTGTTGGCCAGCTTTGGATGTTTCTCCTTCTCAATTGGAACTTGTTCCTGTCGTTAGGAGAATATTCTGGTCGATGTAGAAAATATTCCTGTCATCAAGAACTATGCGGATGTGTTCGAAGAAGTTGTTAGCTTACCTCCGCATAGAGAAATAGATTTCAAGATTGCTTTAATTCCGAATGCAAGGCCAGTAGTTGTAACACCCCGCCTCCGCTAGGGTCACTCGCAAAGGAATGCACTAGCTTTAGAGGGGTATTATTGGTAAACATGCACAGAAATATCACAAGACAGGACATATAAAGTAGCGGAAGTAAAATTGAACTTTCATAAACTTTAATAATTAAGGTCTAAAGCCTTTTACATCAGAGTACAACAAAACCTATCTTACAATAGTAAAGAAGCATAAAAACATTTCCATAAATTATTCCCCAAGTAAAACAGTAAAGTAGCCATAGCCAAGTAAAGTCCAAGCCATCCATGATGACCTTCAAGCAGAAGAAGTCCGAACTAAACAACAGTATTTCCTCCCTGTAACCTTGGGGGGGGAGGGAAACGGAAGAAAAGAGACGAAACAAAACGGGTCAGTCAAAAAGACTGAGTAAGCCCTATCTACTATTAGTATAAAAACTAGTAAAGTTAACTGACATGAGAAACTGAGATGAACGTAAGCATGATAACAAGATAGATAAGCTAAATCAAAATAACAGGATGAACTACTGAACTCAGATTAAACTAAGGTGTCATGATAAATTACGATGTCAAGATAAAACAAGGTATCACATCGTCAGGTTTCTATCAAGTATGATATCCCCAAGATATCTATCACACATAACGTCCCATGATATCTATCCTGTATTTTAGCTCTGCACCTACCGTACTAGTATCCCCACCGTCATGTGTTAACCAAGAATGACCCTTACTCAAAACTCGTGTAATGGTCCATGTCAACCTAATATATCGCATATATAGGTTACTCAACTCGTCTGTTTTATTCCATGTAAGTGTTCTGTCCCTTGCCGTAGACCATACGGGCTTTCCCATGAGATTCTATATTACTTTAACATAGTTCCATGATCCTTAAGATCAGTTTGGACTGTTACCCTAAACCTAGCTAGGGTCTTCCAACATGAATTATCGTTTGTACAACTAGGACTTATGCTACCTAGGGCTACTAGGGATTACGCTTACCTATTGCACGTTTTCGTATCTCGGTTTGGGTTCAACCACCTAGGGCCACTAGGGATTACGCTAACCGCCAACTGCGCCCTTTTTCCCATGCATTCATCGTGAATCGTTTTTCCATGACTGTATGCACATGTATCACATTGTGCCATCCGAGTCCTGTCACAGGGCAGGTCAAGAAATACAGGACTCGGTCGGGAGCTTTCGGTTTATCTGCTGATGCAGATGCTAAGGTCTGTTTTTCTATACGTGGCTATGGTCCCACGCGACCCCTCCCTCAACTAGCGAAAGACAAGACAGGATAAATCCTGTACGAGAACACACTACTGGCCAACCCACAATCCTATCCTTACCGCAACCATAATTAGATAGCAATTATGGTCTATTGGGTGTTCTCTGCCTTTCCGTACGTACACGCTTGACCAAAGATGGTAGGTAGCCTGACGAAAAATGCTATCTAGGGTACGACCATGTCTCGTCGACTATACCCTATCCATCCCCGTATTTAGGTCGCTCGTATAGCAACCAAGGCATACTCTTGGTTCTTCTAATGCAGACCTTAACCTCTCATGAGCCTAGTATAATTACCTGGCAGCTCACAGAGGGATATCAAGAATATCCTCCCATTCCCCGAAGCCGCTGCTTCGTTACCCAGTTCGCTGTAGCCTTTATCTAAACCAGATACTTGCTCCTACTCGTATACTTAAACGATGACCTACCGTATCAGGTTACTCATCTATCTATGAACTGGTCTTAATTTCCTTGACTAAGAATCATTACTTAGTTATTCTTCAACTAAGGTTTACTACTTAGCCTTTATTCCCGTTATCCTTGCTAACTACGGTTATCCACCTAATCCTCAGAACTAGGGTTTACACGATGGATTAAGTGTCACTTAAGCTCATGACTTAACCCGTCTACAAATCATGTCAAAATTGGCTAAGTATCCAAGTTCAAGACTTTACCCTACAAACCATGTGTCAAGTTGGTTAAGTATATTAAGCAATTCGCGACTTAACCTCGTCCAATTATCATTCCAGATTGGTTAAGTATATATTAGCTTGACCCTATCAAGTCACTTAGGTTCATGACTTAACCCGTCTACAAATCATGTCAAAACTGGCTAAGTATCCAAGTCCAAGACTTAACCCTACAAACCATGTGTCAAGTTGGTTAAGTATATTAAGCAATTCGCGACTTAAACTCGTCCAATTATCATTCCAGATTGGTTAAGTATATATTAGCTTGACCCTATCAAGTCACTTAGGTTCATGACTTAACCCATCTACAAATCATGTCAAAACTGGCTAAGTATCCAAGTCCAAGACTTAACCCTACAAACCATGTGTCAAGTTGGTTAAGTATGTATTAACTTGACCCCATCAATTTACTTAGTCGAATCGGTCAAGTGTATTCAAGCGATTCATGACTTAGCCTTATCATGTTTTCACGTTATATTGGTTAAGTATGGGTTAACTTAACCTCAATAAATTCACGAGTTAGATTGGTTAAGTATAGATCACTTAACCACATCAAATTAACGAGTTAGATTGGTTAAGTTTAGGTCACTTAACCACATCAAATTAACGGGTTAGATTGGTTAAGTATAGGTCACTTAACCACATCAAATTAACGAGTTAGATTGGTTAAGTATAGGTCACTTAACCACATCAAATTAACGGGTTAGATTGGTTAAGTGTTTAACTTAACCCCATTAAACTACCAAGTGGGATTAATTAAGTTTAGGTTAACTTAACCCCATCCGATTATCATGTTTAGACTAATTGAGTCTAATCTTAACCCCATCCATTAACTGTATCTTTCGGTTAAGTGTCATTAAGGAAACTTACTTAACCTTACCAAGTTATCGCGTTGGATTGATTAAGTGTTGGTTAACTTAACCCCGTCCACTAGTCGTATAAAAATGGTTAAGTGTCATTAGGCAAATCAAGTTACTTAACCTACCAAAACTTGTCATGTTTTGTTAAGTATCATTAGCCTAATCAAATTACTTAACCCACTTGTCCATGTCATATTTGGTTAAGAGTCATTAATCAAATTGACTTAACCCTATTATGTGGCATTAATTACTTAATGCACCTTCACCTCTCACATTAGACTTTGTTGTGGTTACTAGTTAAGTAGGTCGGTTCCAGGTAGCTTTACACCACAACTTGGTCTAACCTCGGGTTCAAGCACAACATGACCAACTTCTCACATTGGGTCCTATTGTTTGCAACTACTGGTTAGGCCGGTCGGTTCCGCGTAGTTTTACGTTGCAAACTCAACCCAACCTCGAGTTGGCCACTTTCATGTTTAGTCTAGTGTCATGTTCATATTCAAGTTTTCAAGCAATTGGGTAGACCTAACTTAATAGGTAAATTCCCAATGGGTAGACCTAACTCAATAGGTAAATTCCCAAGCTTATGTTTTCAAGCATACTTACATGTCAACTTCCATGTTATCTTTCAAGTCATGTTTTCAAGTTGTATTTTCATATCATTAGAAATTACCCATAACATAACCCAACGCTTTTAAACTCGCATACACGTTCGCAACAACGTAATGGATTAAAAGAAGAGACTTGGCAAAGGCATGACAAAAATGGATATTAAGCCACAAGTTAATCATGGTGGCAAATGAGGCACAAATGTGTTCATTAGCTTGCATGTTACATTCTTAAGCCTCAAAAACATGCATAAACCCAAACGTGGCGCATAAGTGAATCATGGTGACAAAAGACATGGAATGATGACTAGTAACTCGCATATATCATCATATAAGGGTTATGACTTCATATGCAAGTTGACATAAAGATTATGAAGGTTCTCATGTTGCATAATGCAACATTTCAACATAAAGGTTGTAACTTTTAGCTCATAAGATCAAGATAATGACTTCATAAACTTGCATGACATGATAGCATGTATCATTCTCAATGATCAAACCCAAACTTGCAACATGAACATTTAACTTCATAGTTAATATCTAAGAGTAGGGAAAGGGCTTACATTGATATGAAGGCCTAAATCGATTAAACTAAAGCTTGTGATGAAGCCTATGCATGCCATCACCCAAAAACCCAAAGATGAACCCTCCAAATCAATAAAAACTCCATCTTTATGAACTAAGATCAAAGCTTTTGCCTTGAAATCAACTTGAGAAGTTCTCATACTAACATAGGGACTCTCTAACACTCTCATGATCATGAAACCTCTCATAGAAATGAAGTGGAGGCTAGGATAGTTGAGTGGAGGCCATGAGAGTAGAAATTTTGCCATAGTTTAGTTGAATGAGTGAATAATGAGGGTTTAGGGGTAGGTTAGGGGCTTATTTATAGAGATTAGGATTAGTTTGGACCCTTAGATTAACCCTAGGACCAACCTGAACCGTCAGATTTCAAACCAGGCCCAAAAACCTAGCCAAGATAGAAAATAGGTGCACCAGGCAAAACTGCACGGCCACCATAGGTCGACCCCCTAGTCGACAGGGCTGTCGACTTGGGTAGTGCCAGATCGACTCCCAAGTCGACAGGCCTGTCAACTTGGGGAGCCTGGCGGGAATTTTCCCGCCTAGCCTTCATGCCCTAATTTTCGAAATCAGAACTCGTTTTTGAACTTGAATTTTCTGAAAACTTCGTCAGACCATAACTTGGTCATACGGACTCCGATTCTCGAAAACTCGGACTCTATTTCGCGTATTTTTCCGAGACGAACGCAATGGAATAGCCCGTTTCACTTGATTCAGAACTTATAATTAAATTCTGCCTTGATTCTCGTCTTAATCATGTTATCGAAATACGGGTTGTTACGTTCTCCCCACCTTTTAGGATTTCGTCCCCGAAATCTCCAAGTTAGGAAGAACATATCCTACCATCCATCATCCATCTACTCAAAACATCATCCACAAGCAACCATTGTCCTTAGATGATTTCTAATGCTGTATGAATATATGCAAAACATGTGCGTACATGTTCCTTAGCTAATGCTAATGATCAGGCCTGAATAATCTTTCTAATGCAAAAATATGTATAGTGCCATGAATCCAACATGTATGCAAATAGTCCTAGTCATATAGATACTATATGCGTGCACAATCATTCATTCATATGCAACAACCGCATGATAATACATTCGATTTCATCCATAAACAAGTATAAATACTCGTGCATATGCAATATGAAATGTGACCGAGTCGAGCTGGTATCTAATGTGTATTCGCGCATCCACGAGCAACCACTTGCAACCACTTGCAACCATATCAATCATAACATGTTTCAAATACATGTTTACATCCATAGGGTTCTACCTAGGATTCCCTGAAACAGGGTCGAGAAGATAAACAAGACAAACTCCTTACGGGGTTTGTAACAGAAAATAGGACCGAGAGGATGTCCACAAAAGATAGCTTACAAGTAAGCTCTACAGAAAACAGGAATCCAGGATACACTCCCAAAAAGAGATATCATGCGCGTATCTAGTCTTTGACCATCAAAGTCGTATTTCCTTGAGCTCAATTCCATTGTGCCTTGACCGTCTTTTAACTTCGCGATTTCGTAGCTTCTTATTTCCTGTTTCCATAACATGAGCTGGAACTCATTTCTTCATCGCCTCTCGTTCCACTTTGCACCTATCCTTTTTCTAGAATACTTGGCGCAAACATGACTGCGTACTCATGATCTCATGCAAGCTTTCCAAAATTCACTAGTGAATCTTGGATCTCGTTCCACAAGGTATTGCACGTAGAAGAACTTTCTCTTGAAAGTAAACAGATGTCAACCAAGTGCACTTACTAGGGTGATTTCTATAACCCATGCATAAGTGAAATAAACCATCCGTCTCATCGGCGAACACCACTCGATCGGGCTTCAAATTTCCAATAAAGGTATCAAGGGATTCTAAGTAACTAATCATGACCGAACCCAAAAGGTTACACGATACTTCAAGGGTATTACCAAGGCTAGTCAAAAGGTCTAACTACCCCCCCATCAAAACCGAGAGTGGCACCCCTTACTGGATAACCACTTCATCCCTAGAATCCATCCATAACCGAGGCATGTCATTCTCAAATCCAAAACAAGTCATGAATAAATGGACCGATTCTCCATAGGACTTGAGACAAAATGGGATTCTCTATTACGCTAGTACTTAAGGTGCAGAGACTCAACTATCGAAGAAGGCTTAAATGATACGAAAAACGAAGTCCTAACGGGATGATAGAAAAGAAAAGCTAAACCTTTAACAAGATCGTTACCCTCCTTCCGAGGTACCCTAGAAATGAGAGCATACTATTGCCCTCCCGATGATCTTGTCCTTGTCCCATGATACTTAACTATCCGCCCCGTTTCACCATGCCAAAGGCACTCTCTCGTCATGGGTTTCATTGTTCATCTTTCTCCCTCCTTTGAGGACTAAGATATACCAACAAGTTGCTCATCCCTAAGCTCGTATCCTTTATCCTCTTTCTCACTATCCTTTCTTATAACGCGGCCACTGTTCTCTCGAGAACCACCTCCCTCGTATGGAAAACACTTTCGTAGATAGAAAAGACTAGTCGCAGTTAAAACCACTGTGACTACAGATGGAGGAAAGAAAGGAGAAGAGTTTCAATTAAGGAAACAAGGATAGTGCTAATGGCCTTTGGGGAATAGCCTTTTTCTTTTAAAAGAAAATTTTCTTGAAAAATGCTTCTTTGTAAACGGTTTTCAAATAGTTTTCAGAAGGTCTTCAAAAACTTTTGCCCAGTCTGGTAACCTTCTGCTCTGATACCAAATGTAACACCCCGCCTCCGCTAGGGTCACTCGCAAAGGAATGCACTAGCTTTAGAGGGGTATTATTGGTAAACATGCACAGAAATATCACAAGACAGGACATATAAAGTAGCGGAAGTAAAATTGAACTTTCATAAACTTGAATGACATGATAGAATGTATCATTCTCAATGATCAAACCCAAACTTGCAACATGAACATTTAACTTCATAGTTAATATCTAAGAGTAGGGAAAGGGCTTACATTGATATGAAGGCCTAAATCGATTAAACTAAAGCTTGTGATGAAGCCTATGCATGCCATCACCCAAAAACCCAAAGATGAACCCTCCAAATCAATAAAAACCCCATCTTTATGAACAAAGATCAAAGCTTTTGCCTTGAAATCAACTTGAGAAGCTCTCATACTAACATAGGGACTCTCTAACACTCTCATGATCATGAAACCTCTCATAGAAATGAAGTGGAGGCTAGGATAGTTGAGTGGAGGCCATGAGAGTAGAAATTTTGCCATAGTTTAGTTGCATGAGTGAATAATGAGGGTTTAGGGGTAGGTTAGGGGCTTATTTATAGAGATTAGGATTAGTTAGGACCCTTAGACTAACCCTAGGACCAACCTGAACCATCAGATTTCAAACCAGGCCCAAAAACCTAGCCAAGATAGAAAATAGGTGCACCAGGCAAAACTGCCCGGCCACCATAGGTCGACCCCCTAGTCGACAGGGCTGTCGACTTGGGTAGTGCCAGATCGACTCCCAAGTCAACAGGCCTGTAGACTTGGGGAGCCTGGCGGGAATTTTCCCGCCTAGCCTTCATGCCCTAATTTTCGAAATCAGAACTCGTTTTTGAACTTGAATTTTCTGAAAACTTCGTCAGACCATAACTTGGTCATACGGACTCCAATTCTCGAAAACTCGGACTCTATTTCGCGTATTTTTCCGAGACGAACGCAATGGCATAGCCCGTTTCACTTGATTCTGAACTTATAATTAAATTCTGCCTTGATTCTCGTCTTAATCATGTTATCGAAATACGGGTTGTTACAGTAGTTTACGCTATTCGAAGAATGACCTTGAAGGAAAAAGAAGAATTAGACAATCAGACTCGATAGCTTGTATGGAAGGGTTTTATCAGGCCAAGTTTCTCTGATTGGGGAGCAATAGTGGTGTTTGTCCCAAAGTCAGACGGTACTCTTAGACTATGTGTGGACTATCGTGACTTGAATAAGCAGACATTAAAGAATAAATATCCATTGCCACGAATTGATGATTTGTTGGATTGATTGAATGGCGCACGAGTATTTTCACGAATGGACCTAGCTATAGGTTTCCATCAGCTTCGTATTGCCGAAGAATGTGTTCCTTTGACAGCATTCAGAGTTCCAGGCTTATTCTACGAGTGGTTAATAATGCCATTCGGCTTACGTAACGCTCCAGCTTATTTTGTCGATTTAATGAACAGGGTATTCAGAGAGGTATTGAATAAATTCGTACTAGTCTCCATTGATGATATTCTGATCTTCTCTAAGTCAGAAAGCGATCATGAAAAACATTTGGAACAAGTGCTAGAAATTCTCAGAAAAAATGTTTTAAAAGCCAAATTTTCCAAATGTATATTCTGGCAAGAAGAATTCAAATTCCTTGATCATGTCGTATCAAAGGAGGGAATTTCTATATATCCCAGTAAGATTACTGCTATTCAGAATTGGAAGCAGCCAACTACGCCCACAGAAGTCCGAAGTTTTCTCGGATTGGCTAGTTATTATCGGAAGTTCGTTAAAGATTTTTCGAAGATATCTAGTTCCTTAACAAAGCTTACGAAGAAACATTCAAGGTTCAATTGGACTCTAGAATGTGAGGCAGCTTTCGAAAAGTTGAAGTTAAGGCTGACAACTACTCAAGTGTTAACAATTATCAATGGCAATCAGGACCTGAAAGTCTGGACAGATGCTTCTTAATGCAAAGAGGCCCAATAGTTGCTTATGCTAGCCGTCAATTGAAGCCACATGAGAAGAATTATGCAACTCACGATTTTGAATTGTTAGCCATTGTGTTTGCTATGAAAATCTGGAGACATTATCTATTGGGTGAGAAATTTGAATTATATACTGACCATCAATCATTGAAGTATTTATTCAGCCAGAAGGATCTAAATATGAGGCAGCAGCGTTGGTTAGAATTTCTCGGAGCATATGATCTTGATATTTTGTATACTCCGGGGAAAGCCAATGTTGTGGCTGATGCGCTCAGTAGAAAGAATGTGATCATCGCCAGTCTTATCATTACACCATCGTTGATTGATAAAATATCTATTCTTCAAAAAGATGATAGTTTTGTTAAAGAGATCATCAAAAGAATTCAAAGGGGCGAAGTCTACAGTTTCCAAGTGGATAGCGCAGGAGTTCTGAGATTGAAAGGAAGAATTTGTGTTCCTGACATCCTTGAGCTCAAAAGAGAAGTATTGGATGAGTGTCACAAGTCCAAACTGAGTATCAACCCAGGGGTTAGTAAAATGTATAATGACCTCAAGTGAACATTCTGGTGGAAGGCGATGAAAAGAGATATCTCTATATATGCTAGCCGGTGTTCCACTTGTCAACAAGTTAAAAGCGATAAACAGAAACTCGTCGGATTGTTGCAACCGGTGGAAATTCCAGGTTTGAAGTGGGAAAAGATTTCTATGGATTTCATAGATGGTTTGCCCAGAACAAGAAAAGGAAATGATAGTGTTTGGGTGATCGTAGATCGTTTCACGAAGACCGCCCATTTCATACCTGTCAGATCGAATAGAACTGCTCAGAGTCTGGCACAGATTTATTTCAAGGAAATTGTAAAACTTCATGGAGTTCCCATAAGCATCGTTAGCGATCGTGACCTGATATTTGCTAGTAAATTCTAGGAAGCATTCCAAGCAGAAATGGAACGAAACTAAATTTAAGCAACGCTTATCATCCTCAAACAGATCGTCAAACTGAGAGGGTGAATCGTATTTTAGAAGATTTAATGCGGGCTTGTGTTATTGATTTTGGCGGATCATGGGAAGACCACTTGCGTTTGGCTGAGTTCTCATACAACAACAGCTACCAAGCAAGCCTGAAAATGTCGCCATTCGAAGCATTATATGGTAGACCGTGCAGATCTCCCGCTTGTTGGGTGGAACCTAGCAATAGACTTGTACTGGGACCAGATATGATTCGAGAAGCTACAGATAAAGTCGATTTCATTAAGAAACGATTACTAGCCGCTCAAAGCCGGCATAAGAGCTATGCAGATTCGAGAAGAATAGATTTGTCTTTTGTTGTTGGTGACTATGTATATCTGCGGGTTTCTCCGATGAGAGTAGTAGTCCGATTTGGCAAAACACGGAAGTTGGCGCCCAGATTTATTGGTCCATTTCCTGTGCTCGAACGGATTGGAACTCACGCTTATAGGGTTCAATTGCCTAATTGGTTGCTTAGAGTACATGATGTGTTTTACGTATCTCAACTTAGAAAACATGGGCATGATCCAGACTTGGTTGTGGAAGAAGCCACGCAGCAAGATTTGGAAATTACTCTAGAATTGGCAGTGAGGAGAGAGCTGCTAAAGATTATTGGCAAAGAAACCAAAGAGCTGAGGAACAAGAAGTTTCACTTAGTCAAAGTGCAATGGAGTGGAGATCCGCAGGACTATACTTGGGAAACTGAGGAGAGCATTAAGAAAGCCTATCCCAAGTGCAGGGTGGATATCTCTGATTAACTCTGGTGTAAGGTACATTTACCATATTTTGCAGTTCCGTACTGTTTTCTACTTTATTGTTGTTTCCTTTTCATGGATGTAGAATTTTTAATCATATAGTCTGAATGATTTTAAAAGGGTATATGAATTAATTACTATATATTTGAAAGGGTTAAAAATGAATTGATTGTTGTCTATGTGGAGTGATTGTTAGTTGAAAATAAATCACATTGGAATAATAAAATCAATAAGTGCCTGAAGGATAAATTTATGGAATTGAATCAAAGATTGAACTAGTTTAAAAATAGATAGAAATATATACATGTGCATTATATATGTTTGAACAGGTAAATGGATTTCCTGTTGAGTAAAGAATTTATTTGCGTGCCTGATAAATAGGTAAACCTTAATGAGTTAGATGCACAATTTTATTATTATATCAACTCCTGTGAATGCCATTGGATGCGTAGTGCTGGTTGTTCTGTGTGTAATAATAAACGTCGCCATAGGATAGTAACAATTAATTTTGAACTACACTACATGGCATACTTCTTGAAGATAGCTTACTTCATCATATACCACATAAGCATTTGGAGCCTATGTGATGAGGTTGAAGATTTACCATGCGAGCGAAAGGCTTGTTTGGCGATGACTATATTACAGGTTGAACCAATGATCGACATGGACCGTATAAAATGTAACGGTAAATTGCCAGATTAATAAAAAACCACACGGATCTGGAGATGACAATAAACACGTCCCTCTGGTCATTAAGGCACAAAAACCATTTATAGGCTGATGAGAATTTATTCTCTAGAGTTATAATCTATACACACTCCCCAGTGGACACTGGAATATATCACTACAAATATGTGTATGCTTTTTAGGATTTATTGGGTACCTAATATGGCCCAATAAATTTCCAAACCCCTCCCCGTACAAAGGAGGTTATGGCGAAATTTTCCGAAAATTTAGAGTGTTAGCTGTAATAACCCGGAAATCTGGGCCAATTTAAAATTTTTATTTTGGCAATTTTAGCGAATTTTGAATATTTAAAATGAATTATTTTAAATAATGACGACGAGAAATTTATTTTGAATAGAATTCGAACGTGTATATTATATCGATCGTCGTTAGAATATAAATAGTTATTTATATTTATAAAAGGAATTGAAAATGGCGCGGTAGTTCGATAATTCGATTTCAAACATCAATTGAATGTACCGGGTGCGAAATAAAAGATTTTAGTGAAACAAAAAATAGTAGGATCTATTTGATAATATCTTTCCAACGAATCCAAAAAATCGAAATTTCATAGCGGGGATAAAAAGATATGTCCAGTTGAAATTTCAGAATAGTCGCTATGGAATTCTGGACCTTAAAAATGGAAATTTTGCAAACGACCTCGGATTTCGACGAAACCACTTTTGTTGGATCCGTAATGTCAAGTTATTGCTAGATTCCAATTTTCGTAATTTTTCGAATCAATATGCGAGCGTGGCAAAGGAAAACGTGTTTGACCAGTTTCAATTGATTTTAATCGACTGGAAATTGACCATTTTTCAAACGATCTCGGAATTCGACGAAATTAGTTTTGTTAGGACCGTATCATCAATACGAAGCTAGAAAATATTTTTCGGGAATTTTTCTAGTTAGTATGTGGCCCCGGTAAATTGAAATGTACGTTTAAATTTCAATATAAAGATTTAAATGTAAATTTGACGGAAACTGATCGAAACAGTCGAATCAGCCTATGATACATATCCCATTGTGTTCGGAATGGGGGTAATTAGCTATGGACGACAGGCGATGGGCCTTGTTTCGAGGTCGAAATAAAAGTACCTTTTTGAATTTAAAATAAATAAATTAATTAAAATTTAACTCTCTCTCTTCCTTTTAACTCCTCTGGCCCCCCAATCACCGTTCATTTCAATCGAATGAAGAAAAAAAAACAAATCGCGTTGCTCAGCTCCAGGAGGCGCCACCCCCATCGCAACAACCGTCGTCGCCGCTCCGCCCCTGACAGCCCCCCCCCCCCCGATCGAAGTCCGACCCCCCCCCCCTTCCGCTGTTCAACCCCCCTGCTGTCGCCCCTCCTCTTCACCGATCCACCACCACCCACGAACCCGCGACCCCCTTCTGCTCTTCTCCTCCTAGCAACCCCCCTCTAACATACAGCTTCCACCCTCTTCCACTTTGAGCTGTAAGTCTTCTTTAGTTGATTTAGGTTTTTATTTGTGAATTAGCATTGAATTAAAATATGATTTTTGTATGTGAGTAACATGGATTTCTTTTTCAATTTTGATTGTAAACAACCATGAATTTTAAACTATAAAATATAATTTTTATTATATGTAGAGAGTAAAAATATAATTTTTATTTGAATAGGAATATAAAAATATGATTTTTATAAAGTAGAGATATTAAAAATATGATTTTTATAAAGTAGAGATATTAAAAATATGGTTTTTATCAAAGCAGAAATGTGAAAATATAATTTTTATATAGTTATGATAAAAAAAATTCAATCTTTATATAAGAGGTAGAAATATAAAAATATAATTTTTATATAGAAAGAAGCGTTGTAAAAATAGATGAAGTAGAAATAAAAATTCGATTTTTATATATTGAATAGCAAAGTAAAAATTCGATTTTTATATACTGAATAGAAAAGTAAAAATTCGATTTTTATATATTGAATAGCGAAGTAAAAATTCGATTTTTATATATTGAATAGCGAAGTAAAAATTCAATTTTTATATATTGAACAGCGAAGTAAAAATTCGTTTTTTATATATTGAATAGCAAAGTAAAAATTCGACTTTTATATATTGAATAGCAAAGTAAAAATTCGATTTTTATACATTGAATAGAAAAGTAAAAAAATTCGATTTTTATATATTGAATAGCAAAGTAAAAATTCGATTTTTATATACTGAATAGCCAAGTAAAAATTCGATTTTTATACATTGAATAACAAAGTAAAAATTCGATTTTTATATATTGAATAGCGAAGTAAAAATTCGATTTTTATATATTGAATAGCGAAGTAAAAATTCGATTTTTACATATGTAGAGAATACGGGCAAAGGAAGTGATAAGAGGCAAGAACGATGAAGATATCCTACATTTGAAGAGTCGTGGGGTAGGATTAGCTAATCGGTGAGAATTTCTCACTCTCTAGTTTAATTTTCTAGTTATATATATATATATATACTAGGATGCAGACGGTGTTTAGTAGCACCCGACACCCATCGTCCACAGACCATGGACGACTTGTATGCTTGGTTGTTTAATTTTGATGTGTAGTTGATTGTGTGATGTGATGTGAAATGAAATAAAATATTTATATAGTTGAAAATATTTTATAGTTAAAAATAGAATTTTTAACGTGTATATGAAATGAAATAAAAATAAACAAATCGGACGATTTGTTTATATACACATTTGACTTATATTGATTAGGACGATAAATTTTACACATCGCCCAACTGCACAAATAAAATCTGTGTTTGATTGTTTGAAACCCCACACGGGTGTTGGGATGATATTTGACGTACACTAATCCCGATTGTTTAGTTGTATGTTGATCGATTGATTGACAGGCTGTTATAAGCGTTGAATATTTATATTTGATGCTTATACAGTGTAGAATGCACTTTGGATGCTGGTTGATTATTCATCGTTGTTATTGTATACATGTGTTGTAGAAAATCCATATAATTAACATTATATGGTAATTGATTGGGCTTCATTCCGGTTTTGAATAGAAATATTTGAAAAAGAAATATTTGAAATAGAAATATTTGAAATAGAAATATTTGAAAAAGAAATATTTGAAATAGAAATATCTGAAATAGAAATATTTGAAAAAGAAATATTTGAAAAAGAAATATTTGAAATAGAAATATTTGAAATAGAAATATTTGAATAGAAATATTTGAAAAAGAAATATTTGAATAGAAATATTTGAAAAAGAAATATTTGAAATAGAATATTTGAAAATAAAAATATATGAAGCCGTATTGATTAGATTTACGCCATTTTGACGTGAACGATATTTATATCGATTTTATTCATTTTATAACGAATATCGAAAGTGATTTCAAAATCTGATATTTTGAATAGAATTGAAATTCGAATTAAATTGAATAGAAATGAATTCGAATTAAATTGAATAGAAATGAATTTGAATTGAAATTGAATAGAAATAAATTCGAATTGAAATTGAATAGAAATGAATTTGAATTGAAATTGAATTGAATTAGAACTGAAATTGAATTAGAAATCAATTTGAATTGAAATCGATTTGGAATGAATTTAAAACGAATTTATATTGGAAAAATTCAATTTTGATTTGAATTTGAAAATGAAGTTGAAATCGTTTTGAAAACGAATTTAAAACGATTTATATAGTACGTTTTAAAAGGAAATCGACGAAGTATATATTATATATATTATATATATTATATATAATATAATGGCCTGAATAGAACGCGCTGCGCAGCGGCAGTTCGCGAATTTCGACCATTGACTTCGAACGGATATTACGGGAGATCCGACTGTCGGATTCTCCTAAAACCGGAACCGTTGGGTTCGTATCGAAAAGAGCTTTCCAACGAATATTAGAAATTTGAAATCTAACGGTTGGATTTGGAGTTACGTCCAAATCAAATTTGGAAAAGGTCGCTGTAAGTGCAGTTCGATGGCCATTGATGGAAATCGACTGTACGGGCCTTGATAAAATTATTAAAAATATCAATAATTTGTGTAAAATCATAAGAAATGATTTGGGAAGAATCGGGATGAAAAACTCCATATTTGAAAAGATAAAAATAGATTTTTATTGAAATGAACTAGTTTTGAACTAGGATTAAAATTCTACTTATTTTTAAATAAATAAATTGAATTTGAAAAGGGTTTTAAAAATAAACAGAATTTCCAATAATTGCATTGGAATGGATTTGAATCGAAATTGTCTTCGAAATATTTCGATGTTGGATTTCGTGATTATACAGATATTGTTTGGGAAATTTGAAAGATATAGATATATACATCGTTATTTCCAATATGATATTTGTTGGTCGTAGAATTTAATATTGAATATAAGCCGATATATTTTCTATTCAGAACCTTGTATTTAATATCAAATGTGATTTAGGTTTGTCGTGAATGGTGTCTTCATCAACACTGTTCTTGAACCCATTTGAGAAAAGATTAAATATTTCTATTTAGATTTAATGAAGTGTACCAATTAAATAATATTTAATTAGAATTGAGTTGGTACTGATTTTTGGGTTTATCGTGAACAGTGTTTTATATAACACTTGTTCTTTAACCCGATAATTAATGGAATGTGATTTTGGGTTTATCGTAAACTGTGTTTTAAACGACACTGATTCTTTAACCCAGTTAAAGATTAAAACTAAGTGGAGTTTTAATGAATCTTTAATTAGATTGAAAAGATTGAGAATGGAGTATCACCAGTTTTGCTCCAGGCGATAGTTAAATCTTTAATTAGATTTGAATGTGAAATGGTAATTGAATTTACCGATAACACCGTGGTGTTAAATATGAAGTATAACTAGTTTTACTTCATGGGATGAATAGGTTGGGATTGGGAAATAAAATAAATGATTACTTCGGTGTGGTTCGCTAATCCCGACTAGTTTGAATTGATATTCAAAGAAGATTAAAGAATAAATTTAAAGAATTTGTCTTTGATAAAATTAATGGGAACCTTTCCCAAAGTATAAGAATATTTGAATAAAAGAATATTCTGAATTGGAATGAGGCGTATGTTGTGTTTGTGTAACACTTGTTTATTATATACGCGGGTTATTCTGAAAGACCGGGTTTAACCCATTCTGAATAACTGTTTCGACGTGGTGTCGAAGATGAAGACGGTGGTTGAAGTCCGGAAGTCTTCACGTCGTTTGGGTGATTACTGATGATCTTGATTGGGCTGTACACCCAAGAAGATGGAAACAGTTGGTGACCGTCCAGACGTACTTGGAGATCGAGGGATATACGGGGTACTAGGTGCCTCCGGTTTCGTTCAGACCCAGAACGAACTTGTAAATGGACTGTGTGTCTAACATTGGATTTTAGTCCGTGTGATTGATTTCTATTAAATATACATCTGTTTGGCGGCGGAGAATTTATTCTCTTGCTTAACGCCCTTCTCTGAGACATACGAGCTCAGGGGTTATATATTGATGGATATCAAACGCATGGAGTGAATTGCCTGTGTGGCATGCCTAAGTGGCAATTGATCGAGGCTTTTGTTGAAAAGAAAAGTCTTGTAGTGATGATCAAAGAACAGCCTGTGTGGCACAGCTTTGTGTAACGTGAATTCGCGAGCCTCGCATCCCGGTTGTGAACCAAAAACGGGAGAGGACCTCAGGGAGGACATGTGTTTCTTTCTAGCTAGGTGGTGTCAGTGACTTACCAGCCCTGACATTTATATACTTTTCACCTGTGTGGTTGTTGCTGTTGCGAGGCGACTCGGTTTGATCGGACGATCCGGGTCCGATGGAGTCATTTGTTGGCTCATTTACGCCCCAAAGGGCGGGGAAACGTAGTGTTCAGGCATAATAATCCACATCGGTTGACCAGCCCTGACGATCCAAGGGGCAGTTGCGGCTGTTCCTGAGGGGCGGGCTAGAGCGTCTCGAATCGGTAGAGGACTATCTTTTGCCTCGGTTCATAGATGGAAATCCAATTTCCAAATACGTGACATTTGCGGTTTTATTTGTAGAACTAGTATGGCGACATAGTGGGATGAGGCGCTTATGCCGTCTATGATTGATACTTATGATTTGAAGTTGTTTTATACACTATGCACTTATAATAGTATCAAATGATTGATTTTTAAACGTATCAAGCATTCTTAGCTGTTATAAGGTAAAAACCCTATCCTCCGGCTTGCGTTGCATTGTGTGATGGGACCTGGGTCTTATAACAGCTTCATTTTTCTTTATATAGCATTGCGCTGTTTGTTTTATGCACTGGTATTCTTGGGAGGAAACCCGTTCCGTGTTATACGGCGTCGTCCCTTGATTTACCTAAATTTAAAAATAAGGATCAATAACTGTTTTAGTTCTCACACCAGTCCCATGACTGACTTGGAGTTTATTGTTTTAACCTAAACTCTGGGTGCCCTTATTTTGACATGGGCAGCCAATAGTTTTGGTTTTGCAGATTTATATTCACAGGATCCCGGTTTACAGCTGGAACGATATCCGGAAAGCTTTGTATCTGTATATCTCCTTCAGTTGTGCATTGTATTATTTTCCGCTACTATGTAATTTATTGTAATCTCTGATATTTTCTGTTGTGTAATATTCATTTATACTCTGTATATTCTTGTAATCTGATGCATTGTTGTAATAACAATGAAATGTTCTTCCGTCTGCATTCTATTTTGTCTTGTTCTCAAAACAATCCGGCATTTGGAACGGTCTAGATCAGTTTAGCGACTATTCGGATCGAGCGAAATTCCTTGTTGTCACATTTGGTATCAGAGCTTTGGTTTTCAAAGCTCAGAAAACAGGACACATTAGAACCATACGAAAGAATTCATCAGATATTGGGTTGGTAATATCCAATGGGAATGACTCGTTAGAGATGGGATCAGTAGTATCCTAGAACGAGTGTGAAGAGTATATTTTTGAAAATGAAAACAAATTTTGTTTTGAAATTTAAATCACTTATTCGTATTTGATTATTTATTCTATATTGATTTGGACAATCCGATGTATAAAGATTTTGCATATGCGTCTTGCAAACGTGTATTCGAAGTTTTAATACACTGGATAGTTATAGAATCATACACTAGTTGCCCGGGGATAATTCTGGTGATGGGGCACTGTCGCCAGTATTTATTTTCGAGTAACGAAAGTGAGATTTCTATATTTCCATTAGACTGGTGTGAGAACCGAAATTAGATAGGGCTTATCGTTGTGCATTGGCATCAAAAACAGGATTTTCTGTATATGTATATGTATCAAAATAATGAATTTGAAACGTTAATCCAAAAATTGATTGATGTTTGTGTTGTTTGTTTGATAATTTTGAACCATTACGCCTAATTGTATCAAATAGTGAATTGTATTGAAATTTGGTTGCATTTGCTTGCATATACTTGTACTTACATTGAACAGGTCTGTAATAACCCGGAAAATGTGAACCAATTTAAAATTTTTAAAGTTAGGTTATTAACAAGAAATTTGAATGATTAAAATAGCCTATTTCCATAAAATATAGAATTGTGTATAATATGGCAGTTTGAAATTTTGAATACAAACTAAGTCTGACTGTACCGGGTGGAAAATATAACAGATTTTAACGAAACTGAAAATATTTAAATCTGTTTATCAATACCTTTCTAACGAATCTGAAAAATCGAAATTTCATAACGGAAATCAAAAGTTATGGCCAAATGAATTTTCAGAAAGGTCGCTATATAGTATATATAGCCCTTGAAAATTGAGATTTTGCATACGACCTCGGAATTCGACGAAACCTCTTTTGTTGGGTCCGAGATGTAAAATTATTGCTAAGTTTCAAATTTCGTAATTTTTGAAGCTAGTATGTGAGCGGGGCAAAAGATAACGTGTTTGGTCAAATTCTGTTAAAATGGGTCGACCTAAAAATGGCCGTTTTGCAAACGAGCTCAGAATTCGACGAAACTGGTTTTGTTAGGACCGTATCGTAAAAACAAAGCTAGATTTATTTTTCTGGAATTTTTCGATTCAGTTTGTGGCCTTGGCAAATTGAAATGTACGTTTAAATTAAATATCGAATGTTTTATATTTTAAATTGAAAAGTAACTGACTGTAACAGTCGAAATGGCCAACGAAACATATCCCATTGTGTCCGGAATGGGGGTATTTAGCTAGGGGCGACAGTCGTTGGGTTTAAAAAGGAGTCCGTTTGCAAAAACACTATTTAAAAATTTTTCTATAAATATCAGCCAATGGGAAATTTTCTTAAAAAAAAAAACCTAAAAACCCTAAGCCGCCATAACTATCGACGACGCACGTCGTTCGCTCCTTCCCGACGAAAATCCCGTCGCCACAGGCGACGCCAGCCAACGCCACCACCCTTAATCGACGCCGCCCACCTCCCTCTTCAAATCCGACCAACCCCCGCTCTTCCTCCCTTCGCCAGCGTCGAGAACGACGCCCAGGAAGCCGCCGACTTCACGTCGACGCCACGATCACCAGAGGCGATCGCACCTGCTCCTCCGACCACCGATAGGACCGCCTCGCTTCCCTCTTTCAAGTCCCACTCTCTGATCGGAGCATAGATTCACGGATTTTCTGAAAATCCGAACCCTAGTTTCGAAATCAAAAAGGGGTATACGGCCAAACTGATTTTTACACTTTAAAGCATTGCAAATTTGTAAAAATCATATCTTTTTGCTATGTTAACGAAATTCGATGAAACAGGAGACACCGTGACCGCAAGGAGGCTCTCTACATTTTAGAAGAAGCCGCGGATTTTTCTGACCTTCCTACGATTTTTAGCACCACAAGAACCAATGTGAGGAATCTAAACTATTTGTGTGAATGTAATCGCGTTGTATAAATTATATAAGCGAAGTGTAAATTATATACGCATTGTACACCTCATGTACATGTGTTGTATAAGTTATATTAGCGATGTATAAATTGTACAGGCGTTGTTTGAAACATATATGCTTTGAATTGTCATGAAATGCAAGTGAATTATTATATTATATATATATATATACTACCCTCGTCCACAGACTATGGACGATATTTATTGCTTGTGTTTGACGTGATATTATATGGTATGACGAATGGTTGGAAATAATTGTTTGTGCTTGATATTATGGTTGAAAAATACCTTTGTGGTTGAAAAATACCCTCTTGTGGTTGAAACAAAATAGAATAGGATTGTGGAATTGAAAATAAAACATGCCGCCTGCGTGCGAACTAGATGCATGATCCCCATTGTCAAAAACCGCGAGGTTTTAAGGTAGAGCGAGGAGCCGTACTAGGGACGGTCCCGGTTTTGACTACCCTGCTGTTATGCTGCCGAAATTTTCTGAAATATTTATGTGTTAGAATAATTTCCATTCATTGAAACTATTTACATATGCTATATCGAATATTCAAGTGTTGAGTTGCAATTCATTCGTTGAGTTGAAATTCATGTGTTGAATATTATTTGAATTTAAACAAATGGCTTTAGCAATAAAAATCACATTTTTATATATATACAAACGATATCGAATATTCATGTGTTGAGTTGCAATTCATTCGTTGAGTTGAAATTCATGTGTTGAATATTATTTGAATTTAAACAAATGGCTTTAGCAATAAAAATCACATTTATATATATATATATATACAAACGATATCGAATATTCATGTGTTGAGTTGCAATTCATTCGTTGAGTTGAAATTCATGTGTTGAATATTATTTGAATTTAAACAAATGGCTTTAGCAATAAAAATCACATTTTTATATATATACAAACGATATCGAATATTCATGTGTTGAGTTGCAATTCATTCATTGAGTTGAAATTAATGTGTTGAATATTATTTGAATTTAAACAAATGGCTTTAGCAATAAAAATCACATTTTTATATATATACAAACGATATCGAATATTCATGTGTTGAGTTGCAATTCATTCGTTGAGTTGAAATTCATGTGTTGAATATTATTTGAATTTAAACAAATGGCTTTAGCAATAAAAATCACATTTTTATATATATACAAACGATATCGAATATTCATGTGTTGAGTTGCAATTCATTCGTTGAGTTGAAATTCATGTGTTGAATATTATTTGAATATAAACAAATGGCTTTAGCAATAAAAAAAATCACATTTTTATATATATACAAACGATATCGAATATTCATGTGTTGAGTAGCAATTCATTCGTTGAATTGAAGTTCATGTGTTGAATGTTATCATCTTTTAAAAATAAATTGAATCGACATTGAAAACTATATTTTTATAGTAAATATGAAGTGTTAAAAATACTCATGTGTCGAATAAATATTTTTTGATGATAAAAATATTCCTTTTATCATAAATATGAAGTGTTAAAAATACACATGTGTCGAATAAATATTTTTGATGATAAAAATATTCCTTTTATCATGTATACGCTTAGTTAAAAATACACATGTGTCGAATAAATATTTTTGATGATAAAAATATTCCTTTTATCATGTATACGCTTAGTTAAAAATACACATGTGTCGAATAAATATTTTTGATGATAAAAATATTCCTTTTATCATGTATACGCTTAGTTAAAAATACACACGTGTTGAAATAAATAATAGTTTGCTAGAATTATTATTATTAGCTTGTTCTGCATATATATACATGTGTTGAATAGGAAAAATGGATTAGCTGTTGAGTAAAGAAATTATTTGCGTGCCCGACAAATAGGTAAACCTTGATGAGTTGGCTGCGCAATTTTATTTATATATCAACTCCTGTGAATGCCATTGGATGCGGAGTGCTGGTTTTTCTGTGTGAAATAATAAACAACGCCATAGGATAGTAACAATTAATTTTGAACTACACTACATGGCATACTTCTTGATGATAGGCATACTTCATCATATTCCACATAAGCAATTGGAGCTTGTGTGACGAGGTGGAAGATCTACCATACAAGCAAGAGGCTTGTATGGCGATGACTATATAATACAGGTTGAACTGATGACTGATATGGACTATATAAATTATAACGATAAATTTCCAGATTAATAAAAACCCCACACGGGTCTAGAGTTGACAATAATCACGTCTCTCTAGTTACTAGATACGGCACATGGACTATTTATTTCCACATGGAAACGGGGTGACCGGAATTTATTCTCTGGAGTGATTATCAGTACATGCTCCCCCGTAAACACCAAAATATATCACTAAAAATATGTGAATGCTTTTTAGGATTTATTTGGTACCTAATACGGCCCAATAAATTTCCAAACCCCTCCCCGTACAAAGGAGGTTATGGCGAAATTTTTCGAAATATTAAGGCATTAGTGAAATATTTGAAGTGAAAACGAAGTTGAAATATAAAATGAACTATAGTTGAAACTATGGAATGAACTATATTTATATATAAATATAAATATAATTAAGGGGAATAGAGGTCGTGCAGTTCGCGTTTCGGAATCGTAATTTGAAACGATTAGTATGAGAAATCCGACCATCGGATTTTCCCGAAACCGCAACCGCTGGGTTCGCCTTGGAAATATCTTTCCAACGGCACCAACCTTGTAAAAATCCAACGGTTGGATTGCCCGGAATGTTTAATTCAAATCTGAAGAAAAACAGCGCCAGAATCGTTTATATTTATATATAAATATAAATATAATTAAATTAAATCGAATAACGATGCTGCAGTTCGAATTTAGAAATCGTAACTTCAAACGACTAGTGTGGAAGATCCGACCGTCGGATTCTCACGAAACTGGAACCGTTGGGTTCGCTTTGGGAATATCTTCCCACTGATATAGACTTTGTAGAAATCCAACGGTTAGATTTTCCGATATGTCTAAAACAAATTTAGGGAAAAACAGCGCCAGTGCCACGAAACGACCTGAAACGTCGTTTAATTAAATATGGCCATTTTTAAACAAATAAAAATGGCGAAAAATCGTTATAAAATATTATAAGCAACATAGGTTGCAAATAAACCAGTTGGGCTTGAATTATTTGATATTTGATGGTTGTATGTGTATGACATGAAAATAACACTAAATAACTGAAAGATGGATGTCTAATAACATAACCATAAAATGAATCGATTTAAATTCTAATGACGTGAATTATTTGAAAAGGCCGAGCTAACCCTCATTTCAAATAATTTATCGAGCGATTCAAATTGAAAAATGCAAAGACGATTCAAGACCGACGATCTTCGTATCGGCTGGATGGGCGCTACTGAGGTTCCTAACCGGAGTAGCTACCGGAAGGGGACGGAAGTAGTAGCCGTCTGAACGTATGTGTTGATTGGACGGATATACGAGGAATTTGACGCCTCCGGTTTCGTTCAGACCCAGGACGGACTTGTAAATGGACTGTGTGTCTGACATTGGATTTTGTTCTATACTGATTGATCTCTATTAAATATATATCTGTTTGGCGGCGGAGAATTTATTCTTTTGCTTAACGCCCTTCTCTGAGACGTACGAGCTTAGAGGTTATATATCGATGGAAATCAATCGTATGGAGTGGACTGCCTATGTGGCATGCCAAGATGCTGTGATCAAGGCTTCTGTTGCAAAGCAAAGTCTTGTGGATGATGATCAAAGCAAGGTCTACGTGGCCTAGCTTTGTGCATTTCGTAGATTCACGAACCTCACACCCCGGTATGAGTTAAAAACGGGATAAGGACCCAAGGAGAACATGACGTTTCTTTCTAGCTATGGTGGTGTCAGTGACCTACCAGCCCTGACATATATATCTACTTTTCACCTTTGTGGTTGTTGGAATGCGAGGCACCTCGATTATAGGTCTGTAAGGACCGGGAAACGTGTGTTCAGGAATAACTAATCCTCAAACATAAGAGAGGACCGGCCTTGGAGGATCCAGGGATTGCCCAGAGTGCGTAGTCCCGAGGCATTTGCTAGAATGTCTCAAAGCGGAGAGGAGCTTGCCCCTTGCCTCGACTCATGAAGGATATCCAATTTCCAATACGAAATAACGAACTTGATTGTAGAACTAGTATGGTGACATAGTATATGGTAGCTATGTCGTCTATGATTGATATTTATGATGCTATTCGCTTTTGAAACATATATGCACTAGTAATAATATCAAATGATTTCCCTTTATACGTATCAAGCATATTTGGCTATTATAAGGTAAAACTCTATCCTCCGGCTTGCGTTGCATTGTGTGATGGGACCTGAGTCTTATAATGGCTTCATTCTTTCTAAAAGCATTGCGATTGTTTTAAAAGAATTTACTCTATTTTAAAATGCACTAGCAATCACTGGAGTAAACCCGTTCCGCGAAAGTGGCGTGGTCCTATGATTTGCTATTACTGTTGTTTAACTGTTAAGTAGATTCCTCATACCAGTCCCCATGACTGACTCGTTGTTTGTTTCACTTTGCAAACGCGGGTGCCCTTATTTTCACACGGGCAGCCTAGTACACAGGTGACAGGTGGTTTTTGGTTCTGCACAGCTGCATAGCGTGCACTTTTGGCTCATGGCGAGGCTGACTTCGTAGAGATGACTTAGATATTTTCTGCCATTACTGTATTTATATTATGATTCCGCCACTGGCGATGCAGACTGATTTACTTTCCGTATTTCTCACTATATGTATATGTATTCCGCCCTCGGCGATGTAGACTGATACTCTTATTATGTCTCACTGCATGTATGTATTCCGCCTCTGGCGATGATGACTGATCACTTTCCTTTTATTTACTAAGTATATCCCACGTTATGCTATTATGATATTCCTACATGTTGTGATTCCGCTGTCATATCCATGTAAAAGTATTTTATTTATTGTTTCTGCTATTATCTGTACTCTGCTATGATGATTAATGTGTTATTTCCTAATGATTATCCTTAATACCGCCCCTCGGATTTTGGGATCATCACAGTTGGTATCAGAGCCAGGTTAACCTTAGTTCCGGGATCTAACACATTTAAACATCTCATCAGAATAGAATCAGTAGTGTTCTAATTCGAGTAGCTCATTAGAGATAGGATTAGCAATGTCCTAGAATGAGCTAAGCAGATTAGCAAAACAATTTGATCAGTACATCATCATTATTTTTCTTTGTATTCCCTTGCTTTATCATTTATGAAAATTATCAAATCTGTGAGCTTGACTCTTTTCTTGCTTATACAGTATTCTCTTAGATGGCTACACGAGCAGCAGCAGCTAGAGGAGGCCGTGAAGGCCGAGGAGTTGCAGCAGGAGGACGGGGGAATATCCCCGTAGCTGTGGAGATCCCTATTGTTCAGCCACCAGCACCTGAAGACTTTGAGCTCGACAAAGTAGCAAAGAGGTACAGAAACCTTGGAGGGAAACCTTTTACTGGCACTGGCACAGTGACCGAGGCAATAGCTTGGCTGAAAACCTGTGAGAAAATCTTCAAAGGTATGGGCATGGGAACTAACAATAAAGCCAGACTTGGAATTTGGCTCCTTCAGGAAGAGGCAGAGCTGTGGTGGGATGCCATTACTTCTGGGGATGAAGCTGGTACTATCAGGACTTGGGAGCAGTTCAAGACTTTATTCAATGAGAAGTTTGTACCGGAACAAGCTCTAGAAAGGATGCGGGAGCAATTTGCTAATCTACAGCAGGGAGACCTTTCTATTAAAGACTATCTGAATAAGTTCACTCAGCTATCGCGCTATGCTCCAGAGCTGGTTTTGATCGACAAAGCGAAGAATAAGAGATTTATATTTGGGCTGAAGCGCAAATACCATGATAGAGCTATGAGCAACATCAAACTCTCCTTCACAGAACTAGTAGAGATGGCTTGCAACTACGAAGACATGGATGAGAGGCATGCTAGCCAAGATCGCGCTAAAAGCCAAGCAGGGAATAAGCGCAAGACTTCAACAGACCAACCCGAATCTAGCATCACCGCGGCCGCTACTCAAAAACCCGCAAAGATCCCGAAAGGAAACTGCTACAATTGCGGGAAGCCCGGTCATTTCTCTAATGTATGCAAGGCCCCAAAGAAGCCAAAGGCCAATGACTCTGCCGATTGCTACAACTGCCACAAGAAGGGGCACTACAGCAGGAATTGTCCTTTGAAGAAGAGCGCACAAGTGGCCCATGTTTATGACGGGAATACCCCGCCAGCTATCACCGATGGATCAGGTAAACCCGATGTCTTGGGAGGTACCCTTACTATCAAAAATATTCCTGTTTCTGTACTTTTTGATACTGGTGCATCACGTAGCTTCATTTCTGGTAAAATTGTTCACAAGTTAAAATTGAATCAAAGAATTCTAAAGGAACCAATTAAAGTTCAAAATCCGATAGGAGGTTCTGTTAGTCTCAGTTCGTACTGTAGAGTGCCTATCTCCTATTCTTTCTACAAATTTCCCCATAGGTTAATCATCATGGATTTATTGGAATTCGATGTTATTCTCGGTATGGAATGGTTAACCAAATATAAGGCTGAAGTTAGATGTGCCGAAAGAATCGTTAAAGTCGAAACGAAGCTTGGACCTATATATATACCATGCCATGGCTCAGAAATAAATAGAACCGAATTTTGGTCTTCTTTAGAAGTTACTCCCCCTTCAATAGAAAAGATACCGGTGATGAAAAACTATGCGGATGTGTTTGAAGAAGTAGAAAACTTACCGCCGCAAAGAGAAATTGAATTTAGAATTGATCTAATTCCGAATGCCCGACCAGTAGTACATCCAATAAGAAGAATGGCCCTGAAAGAAAAAGAAGAGTTAAGTAGTCAAACTCGTGAATTGCTGTGGAAAGGTCTAATCAGACCAAGCTTTTCAGCATGGGGAGCCGCAGTAGTATTTGTCCCTAAATCAGACGGTACTCTAAGACTTTGCGTCGATTACAGGGATCTCAATAAACAAACACTGAAGAACAAATACCCTTTGCCCTGAATAGACGATCTGTTAGATCAATTAAATGGAGCAACCGTAATCTCCAGAATGGACCTAGCTACAGGTTTCCACCAATTGCGTATAGCCGAAGACTGTGTTCCTTTGACAGCCTTCAGGGGTCCCGATTTATTTTACGAATGGCTAGTAATGCCGTTCGGTTTGTGCAACGCTCCGGCATACTTCGTTGATCTTATGAACAGAGCGTTCCGAGGTGTGTTGAATAAGTTTGTTCTAGTCTTCATCGATGACATTCTAATCTACTCTAAGTCGGAAGAAGAGCATGCAAAACATTTAGAACAAGTGTTGAAAATTCTAAGGAGAAATGTCTTGAAAGCTAAATTTTCTAAGTGTGTTTTCTGGCAGAATGAAGTTAAATTCCTTGGCCACGTCGTGTCAAAGGAAGGAATTGCTGTAGACCTAAGCAAAATTACAGCGATTCAGAACTGGAAACAACCTACTACGCCCACAAAAGTTCGAAGTTTTCTGGGATTAGCTAGTTACTATCGGAAATTCATTCAGGATTTTTCAAAGATATCAGGAGTAATGACAAAGCTTACAAAGAAGCATGAAAAATTCAAATGGACTCCCGAATGTGAAGAAGCTTTCCAGGAGCTGAAACTGAAATTGACAACCGCTCCAGTATTGACTATAATAGAAGGTAACCAAGACTTGACAGTATGGACGGATGCTTCTATTAGAGGGCTAGGCGCAGTTTTAATGCAAAAAGGCCAAGTGATCACTTATGCCAGTCGTCAACTAAAGCCCCATGAAAGAAACTATGCTACTCATGATCTTGAGTTATTAGCTATCGTGTTTGCTTTAAGAATATGGAGGCATTATTTATTGGGCGAGAAATTCGAACTATACACCGATCATCAATCCTTGAAATACCTTTTCACCCAGAAAGATCTAAACCTGAGGAAACAACGTTGGTTAGAATTCCTTGCGGCATACGATTTTGAAATTATATACACTCCAGGGAAAGCCAATGTTGTCGCAGATGCTCTCAGCAGAAAGAATGAAATCATCGCCAATTTTGTCATCACATCTTCATTAATAGACAGGATCTCGACTCTTCAAAAAGACGATGAATTTATTCAAAGAATCAGTCAAAGAATCAAAGGAGGTGAACCCACAAGTTTTCGACTCGATGACAAAGGAGTTCTAAGATTAAAGGGTAGAATCTGCATCCCAAACCTTCCCGAGCTCAGAAGAGAAATACTTGATGAATGCCACAAATCCAAATTAAGTATCCATCCCGGTGTGAGCAAAATGTATAACGATATCAAACGCACCTTCTGGTGGAGGTCAATGAAGAGAGATATCTCATTATATGTTAGTAGATGCTCCACTTGTCAGCTAGTTAAGAGTGACCAGCAGAAATTGGCTGGGTTATTACAACCATTAGAAATTCCTGGATGGAAATGGGAACAAATCTCGATGGACTTCATCGATGGCCTGCCTCGGACTAGAAAAGGAAACGACAGTATATGGGTAATCGTAGATCGCTTCACGAAGACTGCCCATTTTATCCCTGTCCGATCCAACAGAACGGCTCAAAGTCTGGCACAGATTTACTTCAAAGAAATTGTTAAACTTCATGGGGTACCGCTCAGTATAGTCAGCAATAGAGATCCCCTGTTCACTAGCAAATTCTGGGAAGCATTCCAGACGGAATTGGGAACCAAATTGATTCTAAGCACCGCTTATCACCCTCAGACAGATGGCCAAACTGAGCGGGTGAATAGAATTTTGGAAGATTTACTGCGGGCTTGCGTTATTGATTTTGGAGGTTCATGGGAAGATCATTCGCATTTAGCCGAATTCTCTTACAACAATAGCTATCAAGCAAGTTTGGGAATGTCTCCATTTGAAGCATTATACGATAGACCGTGCAGATCTCCCGCATGTTGGGTAGATCCTGGCAACAGAGTTGTGTTAGGGCCCGATATGATTCAAGAAGCATCGGATAAAGTCGATTTCATTAAGAAGCGATTAAAAACCGCACAGAGCCGACAGAAAAGTTATGCTGATGCGAGAAGAAGGGATATATCGTTTGCCGTTGGCGATTATGTTTATTTAAGAGTTTCTCCAATGCGAGGAGTAATCAGATTTGGCAAGACTGGGAAGTTGGCACCGAGATTTATTGGTCCCTTTCCTATACTTGAACGAATTGGAACTCTTGCATAAAAGGTATCATTACCTAATTGGTTGCCTGGTATACATGATGTGTTCCACGTATCTCAACTCAGAAAACATGTTCATGATCCCGACCTTATTGTGGAAGAAGCAGCACAACATGATATTGACATAACTCCAGAATTAGCACTCAGTAGAGAGCCATTAAAGATAGTTGGCAAAGAAACTAGAGAGCTAAGGAGGAAAAAGATTCATTTAGTCAAAGTGCAATGGAGTAGTGATCCTAGAGACTGTACTTGGGAAACAGAGGAAAGCATTAAACAAGCCTATCCCAAATGCAGAGTGGACATCTCTGACTAACTCCGGTGCAAGGTACCTTTACAATACTTTGCATTTACATTTTATTTCCTACTTAACCATTATTTCCTTTTCGAGGACGAAAAGTTTTAAGTGGGGGAGATTGTAATAACCCGGAAAATGTGAACCAGTTTAAAATTTTTAAAGTTAGGTTATTAACAAGAAATTTGAATGATTAAAATAGCCTATTTCCATAAAATATAGAATTGTGTATAATATGGCAGTTTGAAATTTTGAATACAAACTAAGTCTGACTGTACCGGGTGGAAAATATAACAGATTTTAACGAAACTGAAAATATTTAAATCTGTTTATCAATACCTTTCTAACGAATCTGAAAAATCGAAATTTCATAACGAAAATCAAAAGTTATGGCCAAATGAATTTTCAGAAAGGTCGCTATATAGTATATATAGCCCTTGAAAATTGAGATTTTGCATACGACCTCGGAATTCGACGAAACCACTTTTGTTGGGTCCGGGATGTCAAATTATTGCAAAGTTTCAAATTTCGTAATTTTGGAAGCTAGTATGTGAGCGGGGCAAAAGATAACGTGTTTGGTCAAATTTTGTTAAAATGGGTCGACCTAAAAATGGCCGTTTTGCAAACGAGCTCAGAATTCGACGAAACTGGTTTTTTAGGACCGTATCGTCAAAACAAAGCTAGATTTATTTTTTTGGAATTTTTCGATTCAGTTTGTGGCCCTGGCAAATTGAAATGTACGTTTAAATTAAATATCGAATGTTTTATATTTTAAATTGAAAAGTAACTGACTGTAACAGTCGAAATGGCCAACGAAACATATCCCATTGTGTCCGGAATGGGGGTATTTAGCTAGGGGCGACAGTCGTTGGGTTTAAAAAGGAGTCCGTTTGCAAAAACACTATTTAAAAATTTTTCTATAAATACCAGCCAATGGGAAATTTTCTTTAAAAAATAAAAAAAATAAAAAAACCTAAAAACCCTAAGCCGCCAGAACTATCGACGACGCACGTCATTCGCTCCTTCCCGACGAAAATCCCGCCGCCACAGGTGACGCCAGCCAACGCCACCACCCTTAATCGACGCCGCCCACCTCCCTCTTCAAATCCGACCAACCCCCGCTCTTCCTCCCTTCGCCAGCGTCGAGAACGACGCCCAGGAAGCCGCCGACTTCACGTCGACGCCACGATCACCAGAGGCGATCGCACCTGCTCCTCCGACCACCGATAGGACCGCCTCGCTTCCCTCTTTCAAGTCCCACTCTCTGATCGGAGCATAGATTCACGGATTTTCTGAAAATCCGAACCCTAGTTTCGAAATCAAAAAGGGGTATACGGCTAAACTGATTTTTACACTTTAAAGCGTTGCAAATTTGTAAAAATCACATCTTTTTGCTATGTTAACGAAATTCGATGAAACAGGAGACACCGTGACCGCAAGGAGGCTCTCTACATTTTAGAAGAAGCCGCGGATTTTTCTGACCTTCCTACGATTTTTAGCACCGCAAGAACCAATGTGAGGAATCTAAACTATTTGTGTGAATGTAATCGCGTTGTATAAATTATATAAGCGAAGTGTAAATTATATACGCATTGTATACCTCATGTACATGTGTTGTATAAGTTATATTAGCGATGTATAAATTGTACAAGCGTTGTTTGAAACATATATGCTTTGAATTGTGATGAAATGCAAGTGAATTATTATATTATATATGTATATATACTCCCCTCGTCCACAGACCATGGACGATATTTATTGCTTGTGTTTGACGTGATATTATATGGTATGACGAATGGTTGGAAATAATTGTTTGTGGTTGATATTATGGTTGAAAAATACCTTTGTGGTTGAAAAATACCCTCTTGTGGTTGAAACAAAATAGAATAGGATTGTGGAATTGAAAATAAAACATGCCGCCTGCGTGCGAACTAGATGCATGATCCCCATTGTCAAAAACCGCGAGGTTTTAAGGTAGAGTGAGGAGCCGTACTAGGGACGGTCCAAGTTTTAACTACCCTGCCGTTATGCTGCCGAAATTTTCTGAAATATTTATGTGTTAGAATAATTTCCATTCATTGAAACTATTTACATATGCTATATCGAATATTCATGTGTTGAGTTGCAATTCATTCGTTGAGTTGAAATTCATGTGTTGAATATTATTTGAATTTAAACAAATGGCTTTAGCAATAAAAATCACATTTTTATATATATACAAACGATATCGAATATTCATGTGTTGAGTTGCAATTCATTCGTTGAGTTGGAATTCATGTGTTGAATATTATTTGAATTTGAACAAATGGCTTTAGCAATAAAAATCACATTTTTATATATATACAAACGATATCGAATATTCATGTGTTGAGTTGCAATTCATTCGTTGAGTTGAAATTCATGTGTTGAATATTATTTGAATTTAAACAAATGGCTTTAGCAATAAAAATCACATTTTTATATATATACAAACGATATCGAATATTCATGTGTTGAGTTGCAATTCATTCGTTGAGTTGAAATTCATGTGTTGAATATTATTTGAATTTAAACAAATGGCTTTAGCAATAAAAATCACATTTTTACATATATACAAACGATATCGAATATTCATGTGTTGAGTTGCAATTCATTCGTTGAGTTGAAATTCATGTGTTGAATATTATTTGAATTTAAACAAATGGCTTTAGCAATAAAAATCACATTTTTATATATATACAAACGATATCGAATATTCATGTGTTGAGTTGCAATTCATTCGTTGAGTTGAAATTCATGAGTTGAATATTATTTGAATTTAAACAAATGGCTTTAGCAATAAAAAATCACATTTTTATATATATACAAACGATATCGAATATTCATGTGTTGAGTGGCAATTCATTCGTTGAATTGAAGTTCATGTGTTGAATGTTATCATCTTTTAAAAATAAATTGAATCGACATTGAAAACTATATTTTTATAGTAAATATGAATGATAAAAATATTCCTTTTATCATAAATATGAAGTGTTAAAAATACACATGTGTCGAATAAATATTTTTGATGATAAAAATATTCCTTTTATCATGTATACGCTTAGTTAAAAATACACATGTGTCGAATAAATATTTTTGATGATAAAAATATTCCTTTTATCATGTATACGCTTAGTTAAAAATACACATGTGTCGAATAAATATTTTTGATGATAAAAATATTCCTTTTATCATGTATACGCTTAGTTAAAAATACACACGTGTTGAAATAAATAATAGTTTGCTAGAAATATTATTATTAGCTTGTTCTGCATATATATACATGTGTTGAACAGGAAAAATGGATTAGCTGTTGAGTAAAGAAATTATTTGCGTGCCCGACAAATAGGTAAACCTTGATGAGTTGGCTGCGCAATTTTATTTATATATCAACTCCTGTGAATGACATTGGATGCGGAGTGCTGGTTTTTCTATGTGAAATAATAAACAACGCCATAGGATAGTAACAATTAATTTTGAAGTACACTACATGGCATACTTCTTGATGATAGGCATACTTCATCATATTCCACATAAGCAATTGGAGCTTGTGTGACGAGGTGGAAGATCTACCATACAAGCAAGAGGCTTGTATGGCGATGACTATATAATATAGGTTGAACTGATGACTGATATGGACTATATAAATTATAACGATAAATTGCCAGATTAATAAAAAACCCTACACGGGTCTAGAGTTGACAATAATCACGTCGCTCTAGTTACTAGATACGGCACATGGACTATTTATTTCCACACGGAAACGGGGTGACGGGAATTTATTCTCTTGAGTGATTATCAGTACATGCTCCCCCGTAAACACCAAAATATATCACTAAAAATATGTGAATGCTTTTTAGGATTTATTGGGTACCTAATACGGCCCAATAAATTTCCAAACCCCTCCCCGTACAAAGGAGGTTATGGCGAAATTTTTTGAAATATTAAGGCGTTAGTGAAATATTTGAAGTGAAAACGAAGTTGAAATATAAAATGAACTATAGTTGAAACTATGGAATGAACTATATTTATATATAAATATAAATATAATTAACGGGAATAGAGGCCGTGCAGTTCTCGTTTCGGAATCGTAATTTGAAACGATTAGTACGAGAAATCCGTCCATCGGATTTTCCCGAAACCGCAACCACTGGGTTCGCCTGGGAAATATCTTTCCAACGGCACCAACCTTGTAAAAATCCAACGGTTGGATTGCCCGGAATGTTTAATTCAAATCTGAAGAAAAACAGCGCCAGAATCGTTTATATTTATATATAAATATAAATATAATTAAATTAAATCGAATAACGACGCTGCAGTTCGAATTTAGAAATCGTAACTTCAAACGACTAGTGTGGAAGATCCGACCGTCGGATTCTCACGAAACTAGAACCGTTGTGTTCGCTTTGGGAATATCTTCCCACTGATATAGACTTTGTAGAAATCCAACGGTTAGATTTTCCGATATGTGTAAAACAAATTTAGGGAAAAACATCGCCAGTGCCACGAAACGACCTGAAACGTCATTTAATTAAATATGGCCATTTTTAAACAAATAAAAATGGCGAAAAATCATTATAAAATATTATAAGCAACATAGGTTGCAAATAAACCAATTGGGCTTGAATTGTTTGATATTTGATGGTTGTATGTGTATGACATGAAAATAACACTAAATAACTGAAAGATGGATGCCTAATAACATAACCATAAAATGAATCGATTTAAATTCTAATGACGTGAATTATTTGAAAAGGCCGAGCTAACCCTCATTTCAAATAATTTATCGAGCGATTCTAATTGAAAAATGCAAAGACGATTCAAGACCGACGATCTTCGTATCGGCTGGATGGGCGCTACTGAGGTTCCTAACCGGAGTAGCTACCGGAAGGGGACGGAAGTAGTAGCCGTCTGAACGTATGTGTTGATTGGACGGATATACGAGGAATTTGACGCCTCCGGTTTCGTTCAGACCCAGGACGGACTTGTAAATGGACGGTGTGTCTGACATTGGATTTTGTTCTATACTGATTGATCTATGTTAAATATATATCTGTTTGGCGGCGGAGAATTTATTCTTTTGCTTAACGCTCTTCTCTGAGACGTACGAGCTTAGAGGTTATATATCGATGGAAATCAATCGTATGGAGTGGACTGCCTATGTGGCATGCCAAGATGCTGTGATCAAGGCTTCTGTTGCAATGCAAAGTCTTGTGGATGATGATCAAAGCAAGGTCTACGTGGCCTAGCTTTGTGTATTTCGTAGATTCACGAACCTCACACCCCGGTATGAGTTAAAAACGGGATAAGGACCCAAGGAGAACATGACGTTTCTTTCTATCTATGGTGGTGTCAGTGACCTACCAGCCCTGACATATATATCTACTTTTCGCCTTTGTGGTTGTTGGAATGCGAGGCGCCTCGATTATAGGTCTGTAAGGACCGGGAAACGTGTGTTCAGGAATAACTAATCCTCAAACGTAAGAGAGGACCGGCCTTGGAGGATCCAGGGGTTGCCCAGAGTGCGTAGTCCCGAGGCATTTGCTAGAATGTCTCAAAGCGGAGAGGAGCTTGCCCCTTGCCTCGACTCATGATGGAAATCCAATTTCCAATACGAAATAACGAACTTGATTGTAGAACTAGTATGGTGACATAGTATATGGTAGCTATGCCGTCTATGATTGATATTTATGATGCTATTCGCTTTTGAAACATATATGCACTAGTAATAATATCAAATGATTTCTCTTTATACGTATCAAGCATATTTGGCTATTATAAGGTAAAACTCTATCCTCCGGCTTGCGTTGCATTGTGTGATGGGACCTGAGTCTTATAATGGCTTCATTCTTTCGAAAAGCATTGCGATTGTTTTAAAAGAATTTACTCTATTTTAAAATGCACTAGCAATCACTGGAGTAAACCCGTTCCGCGAAAGTGGCGTGGTCCTATGATTTGCTATTACTGTTGTTTAACTATTAAGTAGATTCCTCATACCAGTCCCCATGACTGACTCGTTGTTTGTTTCACTTTGCAAACGCGGGTGCCTTTATTTTCACACGGGCAGCCTAGTACACAGGTGACAGGTGGTTTTTGGTTCTGCACAGCTGCATAGCGTGCATTTTTGGCTCATGGCGAGGCTGACTTCGTAGAGATGACTTAGATATTTTCCGCCATTACTGTATTTATATTGTGATTCCGCCACTGGCGATGCAGACTGATTTACTTTCCGTATTTCTCACTATATGTATATGTATTCCGCCCTCGGCGATGTAGACTGATACTCTTATTATGTCTCAGTGCATGTATGTATTCCGCCTCTGGCGATGATGACTGATCACTTTCCTTTTATTTACTAAGTATATCCCACGTTATGCTATTCTGATATTCCTACATGTTGTGATTCTGCTGTCATATCCATGTAAAAGTATTTTATTTATTGTTTCTGCTATTATCTGTACTCTGCTATGATGATTAATGTGTTATTTCCTAATGATTATCCTTAATACCGCCCCTCGGATTTTGGGATCGTCACAAGGTCATAGCAAGGAGGCTAGAGCAGAGAAATAAAATTATTTGCCCGACAAATAGGTACGTGTTTACCATAATTTACTGTTTTGTTTGGGTGATGATGATTTTATGAGACGATTGGCGTTTTCTTTTTCTTTTTGAGATCAGAGGGCCTGTATGGCAATTTCGGGATTTTCCCGTGCTCCCGGTGCAGGGGAGGTTATGGCGAAATTTTTCGAAAATTTAGGGTGTTAGCCAAATTTTTGAAAAGTTCTTAGAAACTGAAAAGTTGAAGAACTTAAGCCGTAGTCAAAATAATGAAAGTAGAGTTGGTTAATCAAACCACTTTCGACTTTGTTCCATTTCGGGGATGAAAAGTTTTAAGTGGGGGAGATTGTAATAACCCGGAAATCTGGGCCAATTTAAAATTTTTATTTTGGCAATTTTAGCGAATTTTGAATATTTGAAATGAATTATTTTAAATAATGACGACGAGAAATTTATTTTGAATAGAATTCGAACGTATATATTATATCGATTGTCATTAGAATATAAATAGTTATTTATATTTATAAAAGGAATTGAAAATGGTGCGGTAGTTCGATAATTCGATTTCAAACTTCAATTGAATGTACCGGGTGTGAAATAAACCGGATTTTAGTGAAACCAAAAATAATAGGATCTATTTGATAATATCTTTCCAACGAATCCGAAAAATCAAAATTTCATGGCGGGGATAAAAAGATATGTCCAGTTGAAATCTCAGAATAGTCGCTATGGAACTCTGGCCCTTAAAAATGGAAATTTTGCAAACGACCTCGGATTTCGACGAAACCACTTTTGTTGGATCTGTGATGTCAAGTTTTGCTAGATTCCAATTTTCGTAATTTTTCTAATCAATATGTGAGCGTGGCAAAGGAAACTCGTTTGACCAGTTTCAGTTGATTTTAATCGACTTGAAATTGACCATTTTTCAAACGATCTCGGAATTCGACGAAATTAGTTTTGTTAGGACCGTATCGTCAATACGAAGCTAGAAAATATTTTTCGGGAATTTTTCTAGTTAGTATGTGGCCCCGCTAAATTGAAATGTACGTTTAAAATTCAATATAAAGATTTAAATGTAAATTTGACGGAAACTGATCGAAATAGTCGAATCAGCCTACGATACATATCCCATTGTGTTCGAAATGGGGTTAATTAGCTATGGACGATAGGCGGTGTGCCTTGTTTCAAGGTCAAAAATAAAAGTACCTTTTTGAAATTAAAATAAATAAATAAATTAAAATTTAACTCTCTCTCTCTCTTCCTTTTAACAACTCTGGCCCCCCCAATCAACGTTCATTTCAATCGAACGAAGAAAAAAAACAAATCGCGTCGCTCAGCCCCAGGAGGCGTCGCCCCCATCGCAGCAACCGCCGCCGTCGCTCCGCTCCTAACAGCCCCCCTCGATCGAAGTCCGACCCCCCTTCCGCCATTCAACCCCCCTGCTGTCACCCCTCCTCTTCACCGATCCGCCACCACCCACGAACCCGCGACCCCCTCCTCCGCTTCTCCGCCTAGTAACCCCCCTCCAACATATAGGTTCACCCTCTTCCACTTTGAGCTGTAAGTCTTCTTTAGTTGATTTAGGTTTTTATTTGTGAATTAGCATTGAATTAAAATCTGATTTTTGTATGTGAGTAACATGGATTTCGTTTTCAATTTTGATTGTAAACAACCATGAATTTTAAACTATAAAATATAATTTTTATTATATGCAGAGAGTAAAAATACAATTTTTATTTGAATAGGAATATAAAAATATGATTTTTATAAAGTAGAGATATTAAAAATATGATTTTTATAAAGTAGAGATATTAAAAATATGGTTTTTATCAAAGTAGAAATGTGAAAATATAATTTTTATATAGTTATGAAAATAAAAATTCAATCTTTATATAAGAGGTAGAAATATAAAAATATAATTTTTATATAGAAAGAAGCGTTGTAAAAATAGATGAAGCAGAAATAAAAATTCGATTTTTATATATTGAATAGCAAAGTAAAAATTCGATTTTTATATATTGAATAGCGAAGTAGAAATTCGATTTTTATATATTGAATAACGAAGTAGAAATTCGATTTTTATATATTGAATAGCGAAGTAATAATTCGATTTTTATATATTGAATAGCGAAGTAAAAATTCGATTTTTATATATTTAATAGCAAAGTAAAAATTCGATTTTTATATATTGAATAGCAAAGTAAAAAATTCGATTTTTATATATTGAATAGCAAAGTAAAAATTCGATTTTTATATATTGAATAGCGAAGTAAAAATTCGATTTTTATATATTGAATAGCAAAGTAAAATTTCAATTTTTATATATTGAATAGCAAAGTAAAAATTTGATTTTTATATATTGAATAGCGAAGTAAAAATTTGATTTTTACATATGTAGAGAATACGGGCAAAGGAAGTGATAAGAGGCAAGAATGATGAAGATATCCTACATTTGAAGAGTCGTGGGGTAATCGGTGAGAATTTCTCACTCTTTAATTTAATTTTCTAGTTATATATATATATACTAGGATGCAGACGGTGTTTAGTAGCACCCGACACCCGTCGTCCACAGACCATGGACGACTTGTATGCTTGGTTGTTTGATTTTGATGTGTAGTTGACAGTGTGATGTGATGTGAAATGAAATAAAATATTTATATAGTTGAAAATATTTTATAGTTAAAAATAGAATTTTTAATGTGTATATGAAATGAAATAAAAATAAACAAATCGAACGATTTGTTTATATACACACATTTGACGGATATTGACTGGGACGATAAATTTTACACATCGCCCAAGTGCACAAATAAAATCTGTGTTTGATTGTTTGAAACCCCACACGGGTATTGGGATGATATTTGACGTACACTAATCCCGATTGTTTAGTTGTATGTTGATCGATTGATTGACAGGCTGTTATAAGCATTGAATATTTATATTTGATGCTTATACAGTGTATAATGCACTTTGGATGGTAGTTGATTATTCATCGTTGTTATTGTATACATGTGTTGTAGAAAATCCATATAATTAACATTATATGGTAATTGATTGGGCTTCATTCCAGTTTTGAATAGAAATATTTGAAAAACAAATATTTGGAATAGAAATAGTTAAAAAAGAAATATTTGAAATAGAAATATTTGAAATAGAAATATTTGAAAAAGAAATATTTGAAATAGAAATATTTGAAATAGAAATATTTGAATAGAAATATTTGAAAAAGAAATATTTGAATAGAAATATTTGAAAAAGAAATATTTGAAATTGAATATTTGAAAATAAAAATATATGAAGCCGTGTTGATTAGATTTACGCCACTTTGACGTGAACGATATTTATATCGGTTTATTCATTTTATAACGAATATCGAAAGTGATTTCAAAATCTGATATTTTGAATAGGATTGAAATTCGAATTAAATTGAATAGAAATGAATTCGAATTAAATTGAATAGAAATGAATTCGAATTGAAATTGAATAGAAATGAATTCGAATTGAAATTGAATAGAAATGAATTCGAATTGAAATTGAATTGAATTGAATTAGAACTGAAATTGAATTAGAAATCAATTTGAATTGAAATCGATTTGAAATGAATTTAAAACGAATTTATATTGGAAAAATTCAATTTTGATTTGAATTTGAAAATGAAGTTGAAATCGTTTTGAAATCGAATTTAAAACGATTTATATAGTATGTTTTAAAAGGAAATCGACGAAGTATATATTATATATATTATATATATAATATAATGGCCTGAATAGAACGCGCCGCGCAGCGGTAGTTCGCGAATTTCGACCATTGACTTCGAACGGATATTACGGGAAATCCGACCGTCGGATTCTCCTAATACGGGAACCGTTGGGTTCATATCGAAAAGAGCTTTCTAACGAATATTAGAAATTTGAAATATAACGATTGGATTTGGAGTTACGTCCAAATCAAATTTGGAAAAGGTCGCTGTAAGTGCAGTTCGATAGCCATTGATGGAAATCGATTGTACGGGCCTTGATAAAATTATTAAAAATATCAATAATTTGTGTAGAATCATAAGAAATGATTTGGGTAGAATCGGGATGAAAACTCCATATTTGAAAAGATAAAAATCGATTTTTATCGAAATGAACTAGTTTTGAACTAGGATTAAAATTCTATTTATTTTTAAATAAATAAATTGAATTTGAAAAGGGTTTTAAAAATAACCAGAATTTCCAATAATTGCATTGGAATGGATTTGAATCGAAATTGTCTTTGAAATATTTCAATGTTGGATTTCATGATTATACAGATATTGTTTGGGAAATTTGAAAGATATAGATATATACATCGTTATTTCCAATATGATATTTGTTGGTCGTAGAATTTGATATTGAATATAAGCCGATATATTTTCTATTCAGAGCCTTGTATTTAATATCAAATGTGATTTGGGTTTGTCGTGAATGGTGTCTTCATTAACACTGTTCTTGAACCCATTTGAGAAAAGATTAAATCTTTTTTATTTAGATTTAATGAAGTGTACCAATTAAATAATATTTAATTGGAATTGAGTTGGTATTGATTTTTGGGTTTATCGTGAACAGTGTTTTATATAACACTTGTTCTTTAACCCAATAATAAATGGAATGTGATTTTGGGTTTATCGTGAACCGTGTTTTAAACGACACTGATTCTTTAACCCAGTTAAAGATTAAAACTAAGTGGAGTTTTAATGAATCTTTAATTAGATTGAAAAGATCGAGAATGGAGTATCACCAGTTTTGCTCCAGGCGATAGTTAAATCTTTAATTAGATTTGAACGTGAAATGGTAATTGAATTTACCGATAACACCGTGATGTTAGATATGAAGTATGACCAGTTTTACTTCATGGGATGAATAGGTTGGGATTGGGAAATAAAATAAATGATTACTTCAGTGTGGTTCGCTAATCCTGACTAGTTTGAATTGATATTCAAAGAAGATTAAAGAATAAATTTAAAGAATTTATCTTTAATAAAATTAATGAGAACCTTTCCCAAAGTATAAGAATATTTGAAAAAAAGAATATTCTGAATTGGAATGAGGCGTATGTTGTGTTTGTGTAACACTTGTTTATTATATACGCGGTTTATTTAGAAAGACCGGGTTTATCGCATTCTGAATAACTGTTTCGACGTGGTGTCGAAGATGAAGACGGTGGTTGAAGACCGGAAGTCTTCACGTCGTTAGGGTGATTACTGATGATCTTGATTAGGCTGTACACCCAAGAAGATGGAAACAATTGGTGATCGTCCAGACGTACTTGGAGATCGAGGGATATGCGGGGTACTAGGTGCCTCCGGTTTCGTTCAGGCCCAGAACGAACTTGTAAATGGACAGTGTGTCTGACGTTGGATTTTTGTCCGTGTGATTGATTTCTATTAAATATACATCTGTTTGGCGGCGGAGAATTTATTCTCTTGCTTAACGCCCTTCTCTGAGACGTACGAGCTCAGGGGTTATATATTGATGGATATCAAACGCATGGAGTGAATTGCCTATGTGGCATGCCTAAGTGGCAATTGATCGAGGCTTCTGTTGAAAAGCAAAGTCTTGTAGTGATGATTAAAGCACAGCCTGTGTGGCACAGCTTTGTGTAAAGTGAATTCGCGAGCCTCGCACCCCGGTTGTGAACCAAAAACGGGAGAGGACCTCAGGGAGGACATGCGTTTCTTTCTAGCTAGGGTGGTGTCAGTGACCTACCTGCCCTGACATTTATATACTTTTCACCTGTGTGGTTGTTGCTGTTGCGAGGCGCCTCGGTTTGATCGGACGATCCGGGTCCGATGGAGCCATTCGTTGGCTCATTTACGCCCCAAAGGGCGGGAAAACGTAGTGTTTAGGCATAATAATCCACATCGGTGGACCGGCCCTGACGATCCAAGGGGCAGCTGCGGGTGTTCCTGAGGGGCGGGCTAGAGCGTCTCGAATCGGTAGAGGACTATCTTTTGCCTCGGTTCATAGATGGAAATCCAATTTGCAAATACGTGACATTTGCGGTTTTATTTGTAGAACTAGTATGGCGACATAGTGGGATGGGGCGCTTATGCCGTCTATGATTGATACTTATGATTTGAAGTTGTTTTATAAACTATGCACTTATAATAGTATCAAATGATTTGTTTTTAAACGTATCAAGCATTCTTGGCTGTTTTAAGGTAAAAACCCTATCCTCCGGCTTGCGTTGCATTGTGTGATGGGACCTGGGTCTTATAACAGCTTCATTTTTCTTTATTTAGCATTGCGCTGTTGATTTTATGCACTGGTATTCTTGGGAGGAAACCTGTTCCGTGTTATACGGCGTGGTCCCTTGATTTACATAACTTTAAAAATAAAGATCAATAATTGTTTTAGTTCTCACACCAGTCCCATGACTGACCTGGAGTTTATTGTTTTAACCTAAACTCTGGGTGCCCTTATTTTGACACGGGCAGCTAGTAGTTTTGGTTTTGCAGATTTATATTCACAGGATCCTAGTTTACAGCTGGAACGATATCCGGAAAGCTTTGTATCCGTATATCTCCTTCAGTTGTGTATTGTATTATTTTCCGCTGCAATGTAATTTATTATAATCTCTGATTTTTTCTGTTGTGTAATATTCATTTATACTCTGTATATTCTTGTAATCTGATGCATTGTTGTAATAACAATGAAATGTTCTTCCGTCTGCGTTCTATTTTGTCTTGTTCTCAAAACAATCAGGCGTTTTGAACGGTCTAGATCTGTTTAGCGACTGATTCGGATCGAGTGAAATTCCTTGTTGTCACCTTAGCCAAATTTTTGAAGAATTGGAAAATTATTAGAAACCGGAAAGTTGAAGAATGAAGGACAGAATGAAAGTTGAGTTGGTTAATTAAACAACTTTCGGCTTCGTTCCTTTTCGGGGACGAAAAGATTTTAAGTGGGGGAGATTGTAATAACCCGGAAAATCTGAACCAATTTAAAATTTTAATTTGGCAATTTTAGTGAATTTTGAATATTTATAATAAATTATTTTAAATAATAATGACCAAAAGTCTATTTGAATCGATGTTGTAAAATAAATATATTTATTTTAATTATAAACAAGGCCTGAAATGGCGCGGCAGTTTGAAATTTTGAATTTAAACTTTGACTAACTGTACCGGGTGCAAAATAAAACGGATTTTAGTAAAACCAAAAATATTAAAAATCTGTTTATGAATATCTTTCTTACAAATATGAAAAATCAAGATTTCATAATGGGAATCAAAAGTTATGGCCAAATGAATTTTCAGAAAGGTCGCTATGGAGTTAATATAGCCCGTGAAAATAGCCATTTTGCAAACGACCTCCATTTTCAATGAAACCACATTTGTTGGATCCAGGATGTCAAATTATTGCTAGGTTACAAATTCCATAATTTTCGGAGTTAATATGTAAGCGTGGCAATGGAAAATGTGTTTAGTTAATTTCAGACAATTTGGATCGACCAGAAAATGGTCATTTTTCAAACGGTCTCCAAATTCGACAAAACTAGTTTTGTTGGGAACATATCATCAAAGCATAGCTAGATTTATTTTTCTTGAATTTTTGGGATCAGTATGTGGCCTCGGCAAATTGAAATGTACGTTCAAATCAAATATTAAATGTTTTATATATTAATTTGAAGAATAACTAACTGAAACAGTCGAATGGGTCTACAAAACATTTTACATTGTGTCCAGAATGAGGGTACTTAGCTAGGGGATACAGTCGTTGGGTTTGAATTGGAGTTCATAAGGAGAAAAGGGTATTTTTGGAAATAAATAATTAAATAAAAAAAGAGGGCCAATCACATTCACCGATTAACTTTCTCTCTCCCCGATTTTCTCCAGGCGATAGCGGAAAGCTATTCTTCCCTTCTCTCCACTTTTTCTCTCCGATCTCGCATCAAAACCCATCGGCCCTATTAGGGATTTTGAATAGCTCTCTTCCAGCTCCAAATCCGTATAAATTTCGACCTCTATCGTGTTGTATTTTTCACAAATCGATGCTACAAAGTTCCATCCTTTGAACCGCCGCCGCTTGCAACTTCCACCACCGAATTGGACCCCACCACCATGCGCGGAGGCGCCTCTCCTCCCTCTTTGACGTGGCGTTGGCCGATCCTCCTATAGCGCAGCGGATTGGAAGATAAATGCAAACCTAGTTTCAAACCTCTTCTGAAAGGTAATGACTGAAAATAAATTTAACTGTTCATAGCACTTTAAAGCGCTACGGATTTTGATTTCATGATAAAAATTATATCTTTTTGCTATGTTTACGAAATCCAGTGAAACAAGAGACAGTGGACTCGTGTGGACGTCCTCTACATTCCAGAAGAGACCGGTTATTTTTTTAGCCTTCTACAATTTTTGGAGGAGTGGATCCCAATGTGAGATTCTGAATTATAAACGATATGGAATGACGAAGTATAAATTATATGGTCGATGTATGAGCTATATAAACATTGTATAAGTTGTATGTGCGATGTATAAGTTATATATGCGTTGTAAAAATCATATATGTGTTGAATGGAATTGAAATGAAATCGAAATATATTTATATACGTATATCTATATATCTATATATATACACACACACACACTCCCCTCGTCCACAGACCATGGACGATATATATTGGTTGTGATTTGTTTGGATTTGGTTGATGTGAAATTTGGTTGATATATACAAATGGTTGAAATGATTGATTGTGGTTAAAATCCCAATAGGATTAGTATATGTGAAAATTCTTTTGCGTACTAACTAGTTACTGAAATCCCCATTGTCAAAAGCTGCTAGGCTTTAAGAGAGAGCGAGGAGTCGTACTTGGGATGGTGCCAGTTTTAACTATCCTTCCATTATGCTACCGAAATTTTCTCAAATATTCCTGTGTTTGATTTATATTCATGTATTGAAATATATTCATATGTTAGAAAAAATATTCATCTTTGAAATAAAAATGGTTTGAATGATAAAAATAACAATTTTATTGAATGTATGAAATAAAAATGGTTTGAATGATAAAAATAACATTTTTTATAGAATGTATGAAATAAAATAGATTGTGCGATAAGAATAACATTTTTATTGTATGTACGAAGTATATAAAATAATTGTGTTTGAAATAAATTGTTTTGACAATAAAGATTGCATTTTTATAATATATATGAATCGTTAAAATATTTATTTTGAAATAAATTGCTTTAATGATAAAAATCACATTTTTATCATCTATATGAAGTATTTTAAATAATCATATTTGAAATAAATTGTTTTGACAATAAAAATCACATTTTTACTATATATATGAATTGTTAAAAATAGTCATGTGTTGAAATAAATATCTGTTATATAAAAATATCATTTTTATCACCTATATGAGTTGAAATGGTTTTTTTTGAAATCGAAGAATGGATTATATTTATATATGTATGTAAATATAATTAACAAAAAATCGAATAATGAAGCTGCAGTTCGTATTTTGAAATCGTGATTTCAAATGATTGTACCGGGACATCCGACCGTTGGATTTTCCCAAAACCAAAACCGTTGGGTTCGCTTTGGAAATATATTTCCAACGACACCAACCTTGCAAAGATCCAACGGTTAGATTTTGTGAAATGTTTAATTCAAGTCTGAATAAAAATAGTGCCAGAATGGAATATATATATATATATACACATATAATTAAAATAAATCGAATAACGATGCAACATTTCGTATTTTGAAATCGTAAATTTAAACGATTGTACCGGGAGACCCGACCATCGGATCTTCCCAAAATTGGAACTGTTGGATTCATTTTGAAAAGATCTTTCCAATGATATAAAATTTGTAAAAATCCAATGGTTATATTTTCAGATATGTGTAAATCAAATTTGGAGAAAAACAGAGCCATGGCCACGTTATGGCCTGAAGCGTCGTTTGAATGAATTGGCTATATTTAAATAAATAAAAATAGCGATAAATCATTATAAAATGTTATAAACGACATGGAATGGGAATAAACTGGATTTAACCGGTTTATTGGATATTTGATGGTTAAATGCGTTTGACATGAAAAATTACATTAATGAACTGAATTATAGATGTCGAATAATTTAACCATGAAAATGAATTGATTTGAAATTCTTAATATATGTGAATTATTTGAAAAGGCCAAGTTAAAACTCATTTCAAATAACTAATCGACGATTAGAATTCGAAGATATGAAGACGGTGCAAGACCGATGATCTTCACATTGAATGGATGGCTACTGATGCCTTTGATGGGAGTTGCTGCCCTAAAGGGGTTATATTGGTGGTCATCCGGGCGTACTTGTTGATCACTCGGATGTGCGAGGACCTCTCTCCTGTATTAAACATACGGGGGAGTAATAAGGTACCTCCGGTTTCGTTCAGACTAGAACGGGCTTGTAAATGGATGTGTGTCTGACGTTGTATATTGATAATGTGGCATACAGAGATGCTGTGATCAAAGCTTTTGTTGAAAAGCAGAGCTTTATGTTTGATGATCAAAGCAGGGATTTAAATAGCTTGCTTTGTGTTTAGCGTTGATTCGCGAGCCTCACACCCCGGTACGGACCAGAAACGGGAGAGGACCTCAGGGAGGACCTGCGTTTCCTTCTAGCTAGGAGTGGTGTCAGTGTTTTACAACCCCTAACATTTTACTTATGCGGATGATGGATAGCGAGGCGCCTCGGTTATATCGGTCTCTACTGGGCCGATGGTTTGGTCGGTATATGACCAGTTGACGCCCCATAGGGTGGGGTTACGCAGTGTTCAGGCATTTTAATCCACTCCGTGTGGACCGGCCCTATCACTCAAAGGGTCGATGCGTTCTGTTCCTCGGACACGGGCTAGAGTGTCTCGAAGCAGTAAGGACGATCCCTTGCCTTGGTTCATGACGGAAATCCAATTTCTAAATACGATATCGTGCGGTTTTGATTGTATACCTATGTATGGCGACATAGTGGTATGGGGCATTCATGCCGTCTATGATTGATAGTTATGATTGAAATTGTTTCTGAAACCTATAAACACTAGTAATAATATCAAATGCTTTTGTTTTATTCATATCAAGCATATTTTGGCCATTATAAGGTAAAACTCTATCCTTTGGTTTGTGTTGCATTATGTGATGGGAACTGAGTCTTATAATGGCTTTATTTTTATAAAGAGCATTGCGATGTTTAAAAGATTTACTTGTTTTAAAGGACTGGCAATCCAATGGAGTAAACCCGTTCTGCATTAACGGCGTGGTCCTGTGATTGGCCTTCTTATAAAATAAGTTAAGTAGATTTCTCATACCAGTCCCATGACTGAGTCGTAGTTTGTTTCACTTGCAAACTCGGGTGCCCCGATTTCTACACGGGAAACCTTGTATTCAGGTTTTAGCAGGCTCTTTCTAGATTGCTGGAGTTGAAGATGGATTCTATCATTTCTTTCTTTTTATGTTGTTCAGCTCATGTTGTACATATTATGTTATGATTCCACTGTAGACATTTTATGTGAAGCTGTTACTGTATTTTGTACTAAGTATGATCCTGTATATTGTGTAACTCTGATGATTATGTTTATCCAGTGTATTATGTTGAACATTATCTAGTGTATTTATATATTTATGTTCTTCTGTTATTTGTTTATGTGTTATATTCCAAAGATTACCCTTGCCACCATGGAACGGGGTTTGGGGTTGTCACAACTACCCTCTCTGTCATCCTAGAACGTTCCGGTATTTATATTGACAAACTCTATTTTGATTGTAATATACATTCATATAAAAACTTTACCAAATTGCTTTAAAATAATTTAGAAAACCATTTGTACTTATAGTAACTATTTAAAACCATTTTCAACAACATTCCAACTTTCAAATTTAAATGAATAAAATATTCATTTATAACACAGAATTGGTCCAAGACTTTTCTGATATCCGTATAAATCCACATATGTATGTGTAACAAGTATAATGCACATATCATCACTAATAACAACCATGAAGCATCCATTCATCCATCACACGATCATATATGGGGGTGTGTGTGTAAATAACAGTGTGTACATGTGTCCATGTAAGTGTTTTTCACTAAACACTTACATTGCAATAATTACTAATCATCCATATCATTAACAATCAGTCACACAACATAAAAGTGAACAAATATAAATGTCGAGTTCTCACCTTGGGGTTCCACTATGTTATCCTCTATTACTAGGCTGTAGACCCACTACAGTTATCCCGGGCTGACTATTTGACATTATCGACTTTTCAGCAATTTATATATTTTATAAATGGAGAAGGGGAGAATTTTCACCATGGAAGCCATGGATTTTAAGATAAAGGAGGAGAAATGGAAGAGAAGAGTGGAATGGTATTTAAGGGAGGAAAGTAGGTATATTTATACATGGAATGGAAGAATATGGTAATGACATCTCGTATGACATGTGTAATTCAGGCATGTAATGTTGCATGCTAAATTACAAGTGTCTTAACACCTGTAATAAAGAGAAGGGAGGTTCTTTTCGTAGCATTTACTCTTTAAATGCTATTAAAACTGTATACAACACTTAGCCAAATGCTACCAAAGGTATATATAAGATTATACATTTTAACAAAATACTTCTTAACTATATTTTATAATTCTAAACAATTTATTTAAACTTTAATTAATTTATAAATTTATATAATCTAATCATTTAACTAGTGAAAAATTCTAGATCGTTACAATAATAATTCAACAAGTTCATTAATTTAAACACGTTTATTTATAAATGTGACAAATAAGGTAAGTTACCTTAATAGAGTCCAATCGTTAAAATAACAATTTGGTTTTTCAATGAAATTAAACAATTTTTAATTTCAGAAATTCAATTAGTATGTGAATATATATTAATAAACAGTCAACATTAGCAATCATAGCACACAAAATAAAAACCCGACTTATATAAAATATAAGTGGGGAGAACAGAGTGAGTTTAACTCACCTTGTTTCTTGTTGTCGCTAAAGCGGTTCGGTTTCAGCTCTTATTAAATTAAACTACTGCTTAATTCAACAATAAATTTTCAGCAGTCTCCATCTCTAACTACATTACTTCAAAAATATAGAGTTTGTCACCACGATTCTAGCGCAACTGGTTTGGTTCGATTCTGTCAATATATGCATGAAATATAAGATATTATACACATATGGTTTTAATTACTATAATTAAATTTTAATTTAATTAACAAAAATAAGTATTAATTACTTTATTAATCAACTGTATAGGCTGATTTCTCCGTGTTTCCTTGTCTTCATGTATGCCTTTGTTTCACATCATTCATGTGTGTCTTCAATCCTATTTCGGCTTCTAATGATAATTATTTCAGTTCAAGATTTTAAATAAAAAAGTTGTCCTTTAATTACTCACTAATTAATAATGATTACTTTGCTAATTAAGATTACTTAAGACTGATCAATTCCCTTTCTTCGATTCGATATAATGCTTCACGCTTCCGGTTCAACCCTGCACCATTCGCGGTGCCCTGTATTGTTTGAAACATGACTTAATTAATTAACCATTTCTTAATTTGATTTTAATTAAACTAACGTTGAGTGAATAATAGTTACAGGTCTTCATTTCTTCTCCCTCATTCACTAACGATTTTCATCTCAGAACCATAAGTTACCTGCAGCATCCAATACAGGTTTAGGATTTAATTTAAATTATTTAATCCTAGTCAAAACCTAATTAGTTTTTAATTACATTAATTAGGGGAAAAATAAAGGCAATTTATTTCCTCAATCAGCAATTTCTGTAACACCCCAAAACTTCAACAACATTAAAATGGATGAATTAAATAATAATTAATTTCTATTAAGATGGATTGCATCATTGCGTTTATCTCGAAATTCTGGTCAAGATTGACCCCTGGTTTGTGTAAATCGGATAGCGTATGAAGAAGTTATGAATGGTAGAAGTTTGACGATCAAAACTGGGATAACTGGCGCACTTGTCAAGTGCACCAAGGAAATTTTACATTGGTGCATCTGCCAAGTGTGCCCATGTATGTTTTTGCGCTTCTGGGCCTTTCTTTTTCAAGCGTGTGGCGAACCGTGACCTGATTCACTATAGGGATGAGGTGGCATTCGAATTCTGGACATTAGCAGCTATAAATATACCTCAATTCTCTTGTTTTCTTCACAAAGAATCAGTGGCGGCCAAACTCTGCCGGTGTCTGAACTGAACTAGGATCTCCTATCTTCTGCAACTATCAAAGCAAATAGAGATTCAAGATCCATTCTCTTTCTATCTTCTAAACTCTGTGAGTTCCTAGTTGCTTTTAGATTTGAATATTTAAAAGTAAACATGTCACGACTTTGATTTGGATATGTTCATATGCCTAAATTATATCAGATCCTTTGTAAATTATGAACATATGACTTTTTGTATTGATTAGGATTTGGATCTATATTATTTTATCTTATCATATCTATTATAACTTCTATGACATGCTATGATGTAGGTCTAAACCTTTATTTGTGCTAGATCTAATTTTATCTATTAGATCTGAATCATGGGAACATTCTATGTAGATCTAAAACTTTATTTGTGTTAGATCTAATTTTATCTATTAGATCTGAATCATGTGGACATTCTATGTAGATCTAAATTATTATTTGTGTTAGATCTAATTTTATCTATTAGATCTGAACCATGCGGACATTCTATGTAGATCTAAATCTTTATTTGTGTTAGATCTAATTTAATTTATTAGATCTGAATCATGCGGACATTCTATTTAGATCTAAATCGTTATTTGTGTTAGATCTAATTTTATCTATTAGATCTGAATCATGCGGACATTCTATGTAGATCTAAATCTTTATCTGTGTTAGATCTAATTTTATCTATAGATCTGAGTTATGTGGACATTCTATGATGTAGATCGTATCCCTATTCGTACTAAATCTACTTTTATCTATAAATCTGAATTATGTGATCTAATTTATCACCTTGTGTTATCATGTTAGATCTATTTTAACCTTTAGATCAGAATTATGTGATCTAATTTATCACCTTGTGTCATCATGTTGGATCTAAACCGATTGGACATCTAAATTGCTAATTTAGATCTTACTATATTTATTGTGACATCATAATTATGTTAGAATCAATTGACTGCCAACCGTTCATCAGTTTTATGTCCACCTTGTTATGATGACAATTTCATGTCCATGCCAGTACGTATGTTCACTTTATTATCATGCTAGTTTGTGTTTATGCTAAGATGATCACTTTGGTTATATTCCCGTTATTTTCCCTATTATCGTTTATGACTAGGCTGTTGTCCAGCCTAAGCATGCTGCCAATTTTGTGAAGGCGCTAGTTAAGGAACAGGCTAAAAAGGGTTAATAATGGCATAATTTGAATATGAACAATTCAAATTATTGGGTAAATGGGCATAAATACCTAATAAGGCATAGGTATAATTAATTGGACATGTAATTCAAAAGAGGGAAAGTAGGGACATAATTACCTATAAAGACATAGGTAAGAATTTGATAAAAATGGAATGTATAATTATTACAACTAGAAAATGTAATTACAATTAGAAATTGTAATTGCACTTATGACACGAGGTTAGGTTGCATTAGTGGTGGAAGTCTGCCCGGACCCGACCGGCATATCCAGCAGCCACTAATGTTGAACCAAATGTGAGAGGTCTAAGCGCAAATATGAATCGAGCTAAGACACGAGATTAGGCCCAACTTGTGGAATAAGACTACCCAGACCCGACCGACATATCCAACATCCACAAGTTGTAGGCTAATGTAGGAGGTCTAGCCAATTATAAACCATAAATGGATATGGTAATAAATTGGACTACTTAACCTAATCTAATCAAAAAAGGATTGTATGAATATGAACTAATGTTAGGGATAAGTAAAATTGCTTGAATCAGTGTGAGGGTTAAGTAAATCTTGGGTAGGTGGATAATATTAGTATATATAGGCCCACAAACTTAACCGTTAAATAAACATGCTTGAGTCAGTGGGATGGTTAAGTAAATCTTGGGTAGGTGGGTAATATTAGTATATATAGGCCCACAAACTTAACCGTTAAATAAACATGCTTAAATCAGTGAGTGGGTTAAGTAGATTTAAGGGGTGGGTAATATTTACATATAGACCCATGAACTTAACCTAATAAGGTCATGTAATTAAAGATACCTAGTGCTATACATAACCGGTGGAAAGTATTAAAGTTATGTAATTAAAGTCACCTTTAAGGTTAAGCATAACTTGTAGAAATGATAGGGTTATGTATTAAATACACCTATAGGTAAGTATAACTGGTAGAAATATTGAGGGTTATGTATTAAAGACACCTATAGGTAAGCATAACCTGTAGAAAGATTGGGGTTATATAATTAAAGACACCTTTTAGGGTAAATATAACCTATGGAAAACCTAGTGGGGAATACAAGACAATGGGGAGAGCTTGTATCATATTGTGTGGGACCCATTTCAGTCAGTAACCCGGAGTAGGTATCAAATAAAGTACCCTGTACTAAGCAGAGAAGGGGCATGCTTACTGATTTACTCTAAGAGATCCAAACATGGAGGACGGTGTGAGCGGCGCAAACCGACCGAGCCATGTGAATGCATGATCCGGGCAGAGGATGACAAGACAACCATGACACCTATAGATATGGTTGTGCACATTATTACGACGAGAGGTTGCCACTTTAGGAAGTGATACCTCCTACTGTGGGGCTAGCACAAGGTATCTACGAGGGTTAGGGAGCCGATCGATCATGGTAGTAGTTAGGATACATTTGGACCTATACCTAAGTCTACCACCATATAGTTGAAGGGATCATTTCATTCTTGTTATACTAGTAATATTGTAGAGGAATCACTAGAGAAGCGTATACACCCTATCCTGTCTACCTTGTCACACCTACCTTTTACTTAGTTATCTCTCTTATCCACTTTATATGCATGTCATGGTGCTTTTATTTATTCACTTGCTAAAAGTCACTAGACTTGCCAGACTTTATATCTGACCTTTTTTGTTTCCTTTTCTTTCTTCCGTCCCCCCCCCCCCAAAGTTCTCAAGGGAGGGAATTCTCAGGCTTAGATAGGATTCTACTATTATCTTGCTTGGTGCTGCTTTCGATGTATGGCTCAAGTTCTTATCTCTACTATTATGCCTTATGATTTGGGGATTATGCTTTCTTTTTTATTGTACTCTGATATTTAATGTACAAGACAGAATTTTAATGATGAACCGAGTTTATGTATTTTCAGACATATGGTGTAACCATGCTTTATGATTAATAAAAGTTTTTAATTTCGCTGCTATTTTATATATGTCTTATAATGTTTCTGTTATGTTTACCTGTAGCGCTTCACGAATCTTAATACATTCCCTTAGTGAGTGACATTAACGGACGTGGGGTGTCACACTTGGTATTAGAGCTGAAGGTTACCAGATTGGATAAAAGTTTTCGAAAAATATTTTCAAAAAGGTTTTAGAAGAAAGCATTTTCAAAAGAAAAGTCTGTTTTGAAAAACATATTTGTAACACCCCGTATTTTCTGTTAACGTTATAGTAATGAATCAAAGAATAATTAATTTCAAATGTGAGAATTAAGGGATACGGTTTAGAATTAAGGGATAGGAGTTAGGCCATTGGGTTCGTCTCAGAATTCTACTTGAGATAGAGTCCGAGTTTGCGTAAAACGGATACTGTATGGAGGAGATATGAACGAACGAAGTTAAACAAAGAAAACTAGAAGAGAAAAAATGCACTGGCGCACTAGGGAAGTGCGCCAGTACAAAAGTTGCACTGGCGCACCTGCCGAGTGCGCCCAGGTCGAGCTGAAAGCCTGCACAGCTTTCTAGTGTGTTCTGATCCATACTGTGACTCATTGCTGAGTCCTTTCTGACTCCTTGCTGAGTCATTAGGGCTGAGGTGTCACCCATCCTGATTGAATGGTTGCGGCTAGCTTTAGGATCATCCGACGGCTCAAATTAAACTGAAATTCTTTATAAACAACCCAATGCTCAAACCTAAAAATCACACAAAAATAATCCTGGAACTATCATGCTGTCAATAGAAAACTTGGAGTAGCCATCACCAATTCAAAGACAAGATAAAAGCTTGAACCAAAATCAAATTAAAGTAATCAAATTCAACGATCTACATCAAAGGCGAGCTTACCAATTTTATAATTCTTAGATTTCAGAAATCAAGAATTCCTTTTTGTAAGTTGGTTATTATGTAGATTTAAACGTTCTTTCAAATGAATCATGACATGTTGTAATTCGAATATAGAATGATGCTTATGTATAAGATAAATAAAGTTTGATTCTCATTTTTCTTAAAGTACTGTTGCGATTGATCATGCCTATATGCTTGTGGTGATGAACATATTGTATGTTACTTGAAATCTATTATGATTAGGTAATGGATTTATTATGCCAACTAAATGGTGAAACATGTAATGTTATAATTTGGTGGTTACTTGCAAGTTTATGATCTAAAGCACATGCTTATATGTTAGATCATCACTCATGTATATTTAGAACCATGTTAAGTTGAATTTATTTATGTTGTAAAATTGGAATTGTAGTTCTCTTATGTTTTAACACATAAGTTATCATGCTAAGTTGTGATTCGAATATGATTATAATATCCCTCTTATGTTTAACACACATAAGTTATCATGTTAAGTTGTGATTCGAATATGTTTATAGTAGCTCTCTTATGTTTAGAACACATAAGTCATCATGCTAAGTTGTGATTCGAATACATTTATAATAGTTCTCTTGTGTTTAACACACATAAGTTAATATGCTAATTATGATTTAAAAATGTTTATAGTAGCTTTCTTATGTTTTGACATACATAAGTTAATATGCTAAGTTGTGGTTTAAAATTGTGTTTATATGTTAAACCTCCATGCTAGACCTTTATCAAGTTCACATGACAATTAGACCCAACTTAGTCACAAGTTCACCTTTACCCGTTTAATTAAGTTAATGATACTTCTATGCCAAGTTACACATGATAAGTTAAACGTATGCTATTTTATGTTTGTTTCATTGTCCCTTGTTTATTACCCTTTTTGTTTATGGGTTTGGGCTAATTTTCTAGTCCAACATTTTATGTGATTCATGTGTACGTTCCACGGGGATAACGATAGGAAAATATGAAAATTCAAGGCATAGATTTGTTCATAAAATGGTACATTTGATATACCATTTATTGTGAGCATAATCAAAGGATAATTATGGCATGATTAAATTAAAGTCAACTTGCATAAAGAAATTAGACCTATATAGAAAAAATGTGAATTTAGAAAAGACGAATATGCCTAACCCGAGGTTAGACTGAGTTGTGGTGTAAATCTGCCCGGAACCGACCGGCATATCCAGTGACCACAACAAGACATGTCTAATGTGGGTGGTTAGTGCATCAGCCCAAAAAGAACCCGAGGTTAGACTGAGTTGTGGTGTAAATCTTCCCGGAACCGTCCGGCATATCCAGTGACCACAACAAGACCTGTCTATTTTGAGCGGTTGGTGCTTTAATGAATAAATTAAAGCTAAGTCAGGATTGGTAGGATTAAGTCAATTAGGGAAACACTTAACTGATTCAACATGTTAACTAAATGAAAGGGTGGGTTTAGGTAAACATGGACACTTAACCAAATAAACATGTTGAATAGAAAACCCTAGTAACGTGGACCCATTTCAGTAGTAACCGACATAGATGAATCATGGTACCCTAAAACTAGGCAGGATGGGGCACGATTACTAGGCTGATTATAAGCGGTCAAAACGTTGGCGGTTGATGCGTAAGTGTAGGTTATAATGGAGTATGGGCGTGCACGTACTCCGAAGTGGAAAAAACAGGCACTGGGCATCAGTAGTATACACTATGCATCTTGAATCGTGTCGGGTTGCCACCGGAGGGACTGATATACCCCATGGTGGGACCAACACAGGTATCGACAGTCAAGCGGGGCCGAATGACACAGGACCTGAATGCATGCGAGTAGGAGGCGATCACTGAGGGGATCGTTTGTTATGAACGAGTGGGGCTGGTTGAACCAATAGTTGCTAGGTGCAGAGACTATAGTAATGGGTGCAATCACATGTTCCTCTTATCTATATTAGGGTATTGTCATATGTTCTGTTATTTCTGTCATGATCCCTTTCCTTGTTTAAATACTAGTTTTCATTGAACTTACCAGACTTATTGTCTGACCCGTTTCCTTTCGTCCTCTTTTCTTCCGTTGCCCCCCCAGGTCCACAGGGAGGGGGTACTCCAGCTTAGTCAGACTCTTTGCAAGCTTCAAGAAAGTAGATGTATGATTGGGACTCTCTCACCTTGGCTATGGCTTTTAAACACTACACTTGGGGATTTGTGTAGTTTTATTAAGGGTTTATGCTTCTTTATTAAATAATCAAGACAGAAATTATGATGTAATGTTTTGGAAGTTATTTTGAAACAATTTGATGTAATGCTTTGGTATTGAACCACGTATGCAATAAATATTTGAATTTCTCTGCTTATATTTATCTCTCTTGTAAAATTTTCTATGTATTGTACCTATAACCCTCCACCAAAGTTAAGGCATTCCCTTTGTGAGTGACCTTAACGGAGATGGAGTGTTTCACTTGATATCAGAGAAAAGGTTTACCAGATTAGATAAGAGTTTTAGAAAACTATTTTCAAAAAAGAAATATAAAAAAGCATTTTACAAGAAAAAGTGTTGTTTTAAAATTTAAAAAGGCATAATCCCAAAAGCCATATGCACTATCTTTCTATCCTTCATTTTGAATCTTTTCTTTTTCATTTCAGAATGTCTGGGAATCTTAACCTTGCAGAGGGTGTACTGATGCTTGGCTGGTTCAGGAGGTACTTAGAGGCTAGGGCCAACGACGCAGGCCCAGCAGATATTTCTCCTCCAGCTGTAGCGGTTCCTCCTCCTCCTCCTCATGCAAATGCTTTCTCAAAGATTTGTAGAGGCTTTAAGGCCATGGGTGGGATTTCAAGGGAACTGAATATTTCGTAGAAGCAAGGAACTGGCTCAAAGAAACTGAGGATCTGTTCGTTATCTTCGAGGTGGACGATAGGCAGAAGATACAGTTGGCAGTATGGTTGCTCAAAGACGAAGCTTCCTATTGGTGGGAAGGCACTAATGCTGAAAGACCAGTTGAAACATGGATGGATTTCAGAATAAGGTTTGAGATGAAATTCCTCTCACAAGCTGAACGAAGTTTACAGCTGGAAAAGTTCTTATCTCTTAAGCAAGGAAGTATGACGGTCAAGGAGTACGTCAACCAATTCAATCAGCTGGCCCGATTTGGACTGGACTTAGTGAATACTCCTCATAAGAAGGCTCTCCGTTTTGTCAATGGATTGAATAAGCCACTTCAGGTTGGCTATGACCCATGTACCTATGGCGGCTACTTATGAGAGGTTAGTGGACATGGCACTCTTACATGAGGAAGACAAGGGAAAGAAAGAGGCAAAAGTGGAAGTGCCTCAAGATAAGAAGGGGGAGGGGTCGTAGAACAAGAAGGTTGATTCAAAGAAACGCAGGGAGAACAACAAACCCCGTGACAAAAGAAAGTGTAATTTCTGTGGCATTCCTGGACATCTGATCAAAGACTGTAAGAAGAAGAAAAGGAAGATGGGTGGCTGTTTCCACTGTGGTGAGACAGGACACTTGGCTAAGGCCTGCCCAAGGAAGCAAGGGCAGGGAGATGGACCTTCTTCTGGAGGACAAGTTCACGCTCTCATGGCATCTCCGCAATAACGAGGTAGAAATATTTCTATCGGAAGTTTAGTCTATCTTTTTGATCATCCTGTTCGTACACTATTTGACCTGGCGCATCGCACTCTTTTATATCTACTGCTTTAGTGGAATCTCTGCACCTAGACACCAGTATAGTAGAGGATCCCTTGGTTGTTTCAAATCCAATTGGGGGCTCAGCATATTTGTCAATGGTTTGTTTGGATTTGAAAACATCTATACTAAGCGTTGGGTTTAGATGTAATGCCTTTGTTTTGGGCTTCACGGGCTATGAGTTGATTCTAGGCATGGATTGGCTATCAAGTAATGGTGCCGTCCTCGATTGTGAAAAGAGAGTGGTTAGACTCATGACTCGCCTCGGTAACACTCTCGAAATTTCAAGTAATCCCATGAACTCCGTCATGCTTAGTTATCTAGAATCTATTGATGCGTCTGTTGAGAACTTACAGTCTGTAAGGGTAGTCCGTAAATACTCGGATGTGTTTAAAGAATTAAAGGGAAATCGAAGCGGGAGATAGACTTCCGCATATACCTCGTTGACAACGCAAAACCCGTTAGACACACGGCTCCAAGGGAGAGGAAAGAACTCAGCAAGCAAGTTAAAGAATTGCTTGAGAAGTGGTTTATAAGATGGAGTATTTCTGAATGGGGTGCTCCGGTAGTGTTTGCAAATAAAGCGGACAGTTCGCTTCGCCTGTGCGTTGATTATAGGGAGCTAAACAAGCTGACCAAGAAGAATAGGCACCCACTCCCGAGAACAGATGATTTGTTCGATCATCTTGTAGGTGCATCGGATTTCTCCTAATTAGATTTAGCTATCGGGTTTCATCAGCTTAGAGTGGCTTAAGACAACATTGACAAGACCGCGTTCAGAACTCCAGATGGTTTCTTCGAGTGGCTTGTCATGCCTTTCGGCTCGACAAATGCACCCGCTTACTTCGTTGATTTAATGAGAAGGGTGTTCCGGGAGTTCCTCAATAAGTTTGTGGTGGTCTTCGTAGACGATATTTTGATCTTCTGAAAGAATGAGGAAGAGCATGTTCAGCATCTAAAGGAAGTCATGGATACTCTCCGTGCACATCAGTTGAAAGCTAAATTCTCCAAGTGCCATTTCTGGAGGGAAGAAGTTAGGTTCCTTGGACACGCGGTGTCCAAAGAGGAGATAGCCGTAGAACCTGCGAAAGAGGTTGTTGTGGAAGATTGGATGGTTCCTCGAACGCAACCGAAGTCCGAACTTTATCGGGCTACTGGCTTTTATCAAAAGTTCATCAAAGATTTTGCAAAAATCTCAGCTCCACATACAAGGTTGACAAAGAAGAACCTAGCTTTCAATTGGGATTTGGATTGCGATATTGCTTTCAAACGTTTGAAAAAGGCTCTAACAAAAGCACCGGTTCTGACATTGCCTGATGGAAGCAACATGTTTACAGTATACACAGATGCATGCGGAACGGGACTAGGCGCTGTTCTGATGCAAGAAGAGAAGGTAGTGGCTTATGGTGGAAGGCAGTTGAAAGTACATGAGAAAAACTACCCAAATCACGACTAAGAGTTGGCAACCATCGTTTTTGTGCTTAAGTCTTGGCGCCATTATCTCCTAGGTGAGAAATTTGAACTGTATACTGAACATAAATCGTTGAAATACCTTTTCTCGCGGAAAGACTCAACTTGAGGCAGCAAATATGGATGGAGTTTCTTGCCTCGTACGATTTTGCGATCTCCTACACTCCTGGCAAGGCAACGCAGTAGCAGATGACCTGAGTAGAAAGAAACTGACCTTAAGCCTTCTCTTTGTAGAAAGGCAAAGCTTGGAGTTCATAGCAAGCTTTAACTTCAGACCCTCCTTTGAATTTATACCTGGCTTGCTAGCAACGTTAGAAGTGCGACCAACTCTATAAGACTCAATCGAGAGCTGCGCAAACAGAAGACGCTCAGCTAACCGATGTGATGGACAAGTTAATTAAGGGTGAGACTTCTAGTCACCTCAATAGATACTCCATTGATGCCAAGGGCTAGTTGAGACGAGATGGAAGACTATGTGTCCCGCAAGCAAGGGATTTAGTAAAGAAGGTTCTAGAAGAGTCACACCATTCCAAGCTGACCATACATCCAGGCGGAGACAAAATGTATAAAGACATCAAAAGAATTTTCATTTGGAATGGCATGAAGCAAGATATAGATGAATTTATTTCTAAGTGTTTAATATGACAAAAAGTCAAGGCGGAGCAGAAGAAGCCTGAGTCTACTCCATCCTCTAGAGGTCCCACAGTGGAAATGGGATAGCATCTCGATGGACTTTATAGATGGGTTGCCTAGGTCAAGAAGGGGCAATACCAGCATTTGGATAATCGTAGACATGCTTACTAAAAGCGCCCAATTTATACCCGTCAAGAGTAGAAGGACTGCCTCATCTCTAGCATCCATATATCTTAAAGAGATAGTTTGACTCCATGGGATACCCTCCAGCATAGTGAGTGATCGAGACCGTATCTTCACGAGCGAGTTTTGGAAGAGTTTACAAGTGGTTATAGGCACACAGTTATGCTTGAGCACAGCCTATCACCCTCAAACCGAAGGCCAAACGGAAAGAGCCAATAGAGTATTAGAAGACCTCTTGAGATTATGCATTATTGACTTCAGAGGTACATAGGAGGATCATCTACCTTTGATGGAATTCGCTTACAACAATAGCTACCAAGCCACCATAGGCATGGCACCTTTCGAAGCTTTATATGGAAGACCATGCAAGTCACCAACTTGCTGGTGGGAGTCCACAGACAAGCTCATACTTGGACCAGACATGATTAGGGAAACTTTAGGGAAGGTAGGCTTGATAGAAGAAGAATGAAGACTGCCCAAGTTAGAGAGCAGTCCTACGCAGACAAAAGAAGAATTAACCATGAGTTCGAAGTTGGAGACAAGGTGTTCCTTAAAGTATCTCCTTTGAGGAACGTCATTCGCTTTGGATCCGCAGGAAAGTTAGCACCAAGATTTGTAGGGCCGTTCCCTATCATCGAGAAGATTAGGAAGACGGCTTATAGGGTACAGCTGCTCGAAAGATTGGCCTGGGTTCATAATGTCTTTCATGTCTCTCACCTTCAGAAGTGCTTACACGAGTCTACGGAAGTAGTAGAACCAAGACTGCTAGAGGAAGTAGAAGTTGAACGAGAAGCAACCGTGAGGAGAGTTCCAACCCATATCTTGGGAACATAAGTCAAAAAGTTACGCAACCGTGAAGTTAAGGTCGTCAAAGTTCAATGGAGTGACGCCGAGAAAGACGCGACTTGGGAAACTGATGACAGAATACGCGCAGCCTACCCTTTCTTTTTGAGGGTACATCCTTGATCTCTTTTTCCTTAAGTTTATGGTCGTATCTATTTTTTTAGGTATATCTCCTCGATCCTATCCTTTATCCTTAGGTAGAAACCCATTTGGATGTAAACATGTAATTGAAACATGTTATGGTTGATGGTTGCAAGTGATTGCAAGTGGTTGCTAGTGGTTGCTCGTGGATGCATACACACACACATTAGGTACTACATTGGCTCAGTCACTTCCATATTGCATATGCATATATGTATTTGTATATGGATTGAAACTTGATGTGTTATCATATGGACGTTGCATTTGTATGAATTATTGTGAACTCATGTAGGAAATTTTGAGTAGGAAAAATTGCATTCATAATGGACTCATGGCACTGACATAATTTGCATTAAGGAGGTCAACTGAATCAGTAGACCACCTGATTTTGCATTAGATAAGAACATGTACACACACTATGCATATGATCATAAAGCTTATAAATCTTTTAAGGACAATGGACGCCTGTGTTTGATGGTTGAGTAGATGGGTGATTGGATGGTAGGATATAAGTTCTTCTCGACTTAAAGATTTCGGGGACGAAATGCTAAAAGGAGGGGAGAATGAAATACCCCGTATTTTCTGTTAATGTTGTAGTAACGAATCAAAGAATAATTAATTTCAAATGTGAGAATTAAGGGATACGGGTTACGCCATTGCCTTCGTCTCAGAATTCTGCTTGAGATAGAGTCCGAGTTTGCATAAAACAGACACCTTATGGAGGAGATATGGACGAACGAAGTTAAACAAAGAAAACCAGAAGAGAAAAAAAATGCACTGGCGCACTTGGGAAGTGCGCCAATACAAAAGTTGCACTGGCGCACCTGCCAAGTGCGCCCAGGTCGATCTGAAAGCCTTCAAAGCTTTCTGTTGTTCTCTAATCGATACTATGACTCATTGTTGAGTCCTTTCTGACACCTTGCTGAGTCATTAGGGCTGAGGTGTCACCCTATCCTGATTGAATGGTTGTGGCTAGCTATAGGATCATCCGATGGCTCAAATTAAACTGAAATTCTATATAAACAACCCAATAGTCAAACCTAAAAATCACACAAAAATAATCCTGGAACTATCATGTTATCAATAGAGAACTTAGAGTATCCATCACCAATTCAAAGACAAGATAAAAACCTGAACAAAAATCAAATTAAAGTAATCAAATTCAACGATCTACATCAAAGGCGAGCTTACCAATTTCAGAATTCAGATTTCAGAAATCAAGAATTCCTTTTTGTAAGTTGGTTATTACGTAGATTTAAACGATCTTTCAAATGAATCATGACATGTTGTAATTCAAATATAGAATGATGCATACGTATAAGATAAATAAAGTTTGATTCTCATTTATCTTGAAGTACCGTTGGGATTGATCATGTCTATATGCTTGTGGTGATGAACATATTGTATGTTACTTGAAATCTATTATGATTGGGTAATGGATTTATTATGCCAACTAAATGGTGAAACATGTCATGTTATAATTTGGTGGTTACTTGCAAGTTTATGATCTAAAGCACATGCTTATATGTTAGATCAACACTTACGTATATTTAGATCCATGTTAAGTTGAATTTATTTATGTTGTAAAATTGGAATTGTAGTTCTCTTATATTTTAACACATAATTAATCATGCTAAGTTGTGATTCGAATATGTTTATAATAGCCCTCTTATGTTTAACACACATAAGTTATCATGTTAAGTTGTGATTCGAATATGTTTATAGTAGCTCTCATATGTTTAGAACACATAAGTCATCATGCTAAGTTGTGATTCGAATATGTTTATAATAGTTCTCTTATGTTTAACACACATAAGTTAATATGCTAAGTTGTGATTTAAAAATGTTTATAGTATCTTTCTTATGTTCTGACATACATAAGTTAATATGCTAAGTTGTGGTTTAAAATTGTGGCTATATGTTAAACCTCCATGCTAGACCTTTATCAAGTTCACATGACAATTAGACCCAACTTAGTCACAAGTTCACCTTTACCCGTTTAATTAAGTTAATGATACTTCTATGCCAATTTACATATGATAAGTTAAATGTATGCTATTTTATGTTTATTTCATTGTCCCTTGTTTATTACCTTTTTTGTTTATGGTTATTGGGCTAATTTTCTAGCCCAACATTTTATGTGATTCATGCGTACGTTTCATGGGGATAACGATGGGAAAATATGGAAATTCATGGCATAGATTTGTTCATAAAATGGTATATTTGATATACCATTTATTGTGAGCATAATCAAAGGATTATTATGGCATGATTAAATTAAAGTTAATTTACAAAAAGAAATTAGACCTATATAGAAAATATGTGAATTTAGAAAAGACGAATATGCCTAACCCAAGGTTAGACTGAGTTGTGGTGTAAATCTGCCCGGAACCAACCGACATATCCAGTAACCACAACAAGACCTGTCTAATGTGGGTGGTTAGTGCATCAAGCCTAAAATGAATCCTAGGTTAGACTGAGTTGTGGTGTAAATCTTCCCGGAACCGACCGACATATCCAGTGACCACAAGAAGACCTGTCTAATGTGAGTGGTTGGTGCTTTAATGAATAAATTAAAGCTAAGTTAGGATTGGTAGGGTTAAGTTAATTAGGGAAACACTTAACCAATTCAACATGTTAACTAAACGAATGGGTGGGGTTAGGTAAACTTGGACACTTAACCAAATAAAATGCTGATTAAAAAACCCTAGTAACGAGGACCCATTTCAGCTGTAACCCACATAGATGTATAATGGTACCCTGAAACTAGACAGGGTGGGGCACGATTACTGAGATGATTTTAAGCGGTCAAAACGTCGGCGGTTGGTGCGTCAGTGTAGGTTCTGACGGAGTATGGGCGTGCACGTACTCCGGAGTGGAAAAAGCAGGCACTGGGCATCAGTAGTATACACTGTGCATCTTGAATCGTATTGGGTTGCCACCAGAGGGACAGATACACCCCATGGTGGGACCAGCACAGGTATCTACAGTCAAGTTGGGCCGAATGACATAGGACATGATTGCATGCGAGTAGGAGCCGATCACTACGTGGATCGTTTGTTATGAATGCGCGGGGCTGGTTGAACCAATATTTGGTAGGTGCAGAGACTATAGTAATGGGTGCGATCACATGTTCCTCTTATCTTATACTAGGCTACTGTCCTATGTTCTGTTATTACTGTCATGATCCCTTTCCTTGTTTAAATACTAGTAATCACTGAACTTACCAGACTTATTGTCTGACCCGTTTTCTTTCGTCCTCTTTTCTTCCATTGCCCCCAAGGTCCACAGGGAGGAAATACTCCAGCTTAGTCAGACTCTTTGCAAGCTTCAAGAAAGTAGATGTATGATTGGGACTATCTCACCTTGGCTATGGCTTTTGAACACTACACTTGGGGATTTGTGCATTTTTATTAAGGGTTTATACTTCTTTATTAAATAATCAAGACAGAAATTATGGTGTAATGTTTTGGAATTTATTTTGAAACAATTTGATGTAATGCTTTGGTATTGAACCACGTATGCAATAAATATTTGAATTTCGCTGCTTATATTTATCTGTGTTGTAAAATTTTCTGTGTCTTGTACCTATAATCCTTCACCAAAGTTAAGGCATTCCCTTTGTGTGACCTTAACGGAGGTGGGGTGTTTCACTTGGTATCAGAGCAAAGGTTTACCAGATTAGATAAGAGTTTTAGAAAACTATTTTCAAAAAAGAAATATAAAGAAGCATTTTACAAGAAAAAGTGTTGTTTTAAAATTTAAAAAGGCATAATCCCCAAAGCCATATGCACTATCTTTCTATCCTACATTTTGAATCTTTTCTTTTTCGTTTAAACATGTCTAGGAATCTTAACCTTCTAGAGGGTGTACCGATACCTGGCTGGTTCAGGAGGTACTTAGAGGCTAGGGCCAACGACGCAGGCCCAGCAGATATTCCTCCTCCAGCTGCAGCGGTTCCTCCTCCTCCTCCTGCAAACACTTTCTCAATGATTTGTAGAGACCTTAGGGCCATGGGTGGAAAGGATTTCAAGGGAACTGAATCATTCGTAGAAGCAAGGAACTGGCTCAAAGAAACTGAGGATCTGTTTATTATCCTTGAGGTGGATGATAGGCAGAAGATACAGTTGGCAGTATGGTTGCTCAAAGACAAAGCTTACTATTGGTGGGAAGTCATTAACGCTGAAAGACCAGTTGAAACATGGATGGATTTCAGAATAAGGTTTGAGATGAAATTCCTCTCACAAGCTAAAAGAAGTATACAGTTAGAAAAGTTCTTATCTCTTAAGCAAGGAAGTATGACGGTCAAGGAGTACGTCAAATAATTCAATCAGCTGGCCCGATTTGGACTGGACTTAGTGAATACTCCTCATAAGAAGGCTCTTCGTTTTGTCAAGGGATTGAATGAGCCACTTCATAGCTTGGCTATGACCCATGTACATATGGGGGCTACTTATGAGAGGTTAGTGGACATGGCGCTCTTACATGAGGAAGACAAGGGCAAGAAAGAGGCAAAAGCCGAAGTTCCTCAAGATAAGAAGGGGGAGGGGTCGTAGAACAAGAAGGCTGATTCAAAGAAAAGTGGGAAGAACAAGAAACCCCATGACAAAAGAAAATGTAATTTCTATGGCATTCCTGGACATTTGATCAAAGACTGCAAGAAGAAGAAAAGGAAGATGGGTGGTTGTTTCCACTGTGGTGAGACATGACACATGACTAGGGCCTGCCCAAGGAAGCAAGGGCAGGGAGCTGGACCTTCTTCTGGAGGACAAGTTCACGCTCTAACGGCACCTCCGCAAGAACAAGGTAGAAATATTTATGTCGAAAGTTTAGTCTGTCTTTTTGATCATCTTGTTCGTACACTATTTGATTCTGGCACATCACACTCTTTTATATCTACTGCTTTAGTGGAATCTCTACACCTAGGCACCAGTATAGTGGAGGATCCCTTGGTTGTTTCAAATCCAATTGGGAGCTCAGCTTATTTGTCAATGGTTTGTTTGGATTCGAAAATATTTATACTCAGCGTTGGGTTTTGATGTAATGCCTTTGTTTTGGGCTTCACGGGCTATGGGTTGATTCTAGGCATGGACTGGCTATCCAGTAATGGTGCCGTCCTCGATTGTGAAAAGAGAGTGGTTAGACTCATGACTCGCCTCGGTAACACTCTCGAAATTTCTTGTAATCTCATGAACTCCGTCATGCTTAGTTATCTAGAATCTTTTGATGCGTCTGTTGAGAACTTGCAGTCTGTAAGGGTAGTCCGTGAATTCTCGGATGTGTTTGAAGAGGTAAATGGCTTACCTCCGAAGTAGGAGATAGACTTCCGCATATACCTCTTTGACAATGCAAAACCTATTAGACACATGGCTCCAAGGGAGAGGAAAGAACTCAGCAAGCAAGTTAAAGAATTTCTTGAGAAGGGGTTTTTAAGGCGGAGTTTTTCATAATGGGGTGCTCCAGTAGTGTTCATGACTAAAGCGGATGGTTCGCTTCGCCTGTGCGTTGATTATAGGGGGCTAAACAAGCTGACCAAGAAGAATAGGAACCCACTCCCGAGAATAGATGATTTGTTCGATCAACTTCTAGGTGCATCGGATTTCACCCAATTAGATTTAGCTATCGGGTTTCATCAGCTAAGAGTGGCTGAAGACAGCATTGATAAGACCGTGTTCAGAACTCCAGATGGTTTCTTCGAGTGGCTTATCATGCCTTTTGGCTTGACAAATGCACCCGCTTACTTCGTTGATTTAATGAGCAGGGTATTCCGGCAGTTCCTCAATAAGTTTGTGGTGGTCTTCGTAGACGATTTTTTGATCGTCTCAAAGAATGAGGAAGAGCATGTTCAACATCTAAAGGAAGTCATGGATACTCCCCATGCACATCAGTTGAAAGCTAAATTCTCCAAGTGCCATTTTTGGAGAGAATAAGTTAGATTCCTTGGACACGTGGTGTCCAAATAGGGGATAGCTGTGGGCCCCGCGAAAGTGGTTGCTGTGCAAGATTGGAAGGTTCCTCGAAATGCAACCGAGGTCCGAAGCTTTCTCGGGCTAGTAGGCTTTTATCGAAAGTTCATCAAAGATTTTGCAAAAATCTCAGCTCCACTTACAAGGTTGGCAAAGAAGAACCTAGCTTTCAATTGGGATTTGGATTGCGATATTGCTTTCGAACATTTGAAAAGGGCTCTAACAACAGCCCCAATTCTGACATTGCCTGATGGAAGCAAGATGTTTACAGTATACACAGATGCATGCGGAACGGGACTAGGCGCTGTTCTGATACAAGAAGGGAAGGTAGTGGCTTATGGTGGAAGGCAGTTGAAAGAACATGAGAAGAACTACCCAAACCACGACTGAGAGTTGGCAACCATTGTTTTTGCGCTTAAGTCTTGGCACCATAATCTCTTAGGTGAGAAATTTGAACTGTATACTGACCATAAATCGTTGAAATACCTTTTCTCGTAGAAAGATCTCAACTTGAGGCAGCAAAGATGGATGGAGTTTCTTGCCTCGTATAATATTGAGATCTCCTACACTCCTGGCAAGGGCAATGCAGTAGCAGACGACTTGAGTAGAAAGAAACTGACCTTAAGCCTTCTCTTTGTAGAAAGGCAAAGCTTGGAGTTCATAGCAAGCTTTAACTTCAGACCCTCCTTTGAATTTATACCTGGCTTGCTAGCAACGTTAGAAGTGCGGCCAACTCTATTAGACTCAATCGGAGCCGCGCAAAGAGAACACCCTCAGCTAGCCAATGTAATGGATAAGTAATTAGGGGTGAGACTTCTAGTCACCTCAATAGATACTCCATTGATGCCAAGGGCTGGTTGAGATGAGATGGAAGACTATGTGTCCCGCAAGCAACGGATTTGGTAGAGAAGGTTCTAGAAGAGGCACACCATTCCTAGCTGACCATACACCCAGGCGGAGACCAAATGTATAAAACATCAAAAAGAGTTTTCTTTTGGAACGCCATAAAGCAAAACGTAGCTGAATTTGTTTCTAAGTGTTTAATATGCCAACAAGTCAAGCGGAGCAGAAGAAGCCTGGTGGTCTACTCCATCTTCTAGAGGCCCCACAGTGGAAATGGGATAGCATCTCGATGGACTATATAGATGGGTTTCCTAAGTCAAGAAGGGGCAATACCAACATTTGTGTAATATTTGACGGCCTTACTAAAAGCACCCACTTTATACCCCTCAAGAGTAGAAGGACTGCCTCATCTCTAGCATCCATATATATTAAAGAGATAGTTTGACTCCATGGGATACTCTCCAGCATAGTGAGTGATCGAGACCGTATCTTCACGAGTGAGTTCTGGAAGAGTTTACAAGAGGCTATAGGCACACAGTTATGCTTGAGCACGGCCTATCACCCTCAAACTGATGGCCAAACGGAAAGAGCCAACAGAGTATTAGAAGACCTCTTGAGATTATGCATTACTGACTTCGGTGGTACATGGGAGGATCATCTACCTTTGGTGGAATTCGCTTACAACAATAGCTACCAAGCCACCATAGGCATGGCGCCTTTCGAAGCTTTATATGGAAGACCGTGCAGGTCACCAACTTGCTAGTGGGAGTCCACATACAAGCTCATATTTGGACCAGGCATGATTAGGGAAACTTCAGAGAAGGTAGGCTTGATACAAAGAAGAATGAAAACTGCCCAAGATAGACATAAGTCCTACGCAGACAAAAGAAGAATTGACCTTGAGTTCGAAGTTGGAGACAAGGTGTTCCTTAAAGTATCTCCTTTGAGAAACGTCATTCGCTTTGGATCCGCATGAAAGTTAGCACCAAGATTTGTAGGGCCGTTCCCTATCATCGAGAAGATTGGGAAGATGGCTTATAGGGTACAGCTGCCCGAAAGATTGGCCGGGGTTCATAATGTCTTTCATATCTCTCACCTTCGAAAGTGCTTACACGAGTCTGCGGAAGTGGTAGAACCAAGCGTGCTAGAGGAAGTAGAAGTTGAACGAGAAGCAACCGTGAGGAAAGTTCCAACCCATATCTTGGGAACAGAAGTCAAAAAGCTACGCAACCGTGAAGTTAAGCTCGTCAAAGTTCAATGGATCAATGCCGAGGAAGACGCGACTTGGGAAACTGATGACAGAATACGCGCAGCCTACCCTTTTATTTTTGAGGGTACATCCTTGATCTCTTTTTCCTTAAGTTTATGCTCATATCTATTTTTTTTAGGTATATCTCCTCGATCCTATCCTTTATCCTTAGGTAGAAACCCATTTGGATGTAAACATGTAATTGAAACATGTTATGGTTGATGGTTGCAAGTGGTTGCTAGTGGTTGCTCATGGATGCATATACACACACATTAGGTACTAGATCGGCCCTGTCACTTCCATATTGCATATGCATATATGTATTGTATATAGATTGAAACTTGATGTGTTATCATATGGGTGTTGCATTTTTATGAATGATTGTGAACTCATGTAGGAAATTTTGAGTAGGAAAAATTGCATTCATAATGGACTCATGGCACTGACATAATTTGCATTAAGGAGGTCAACTGAATCAGTAGACCGCCTAAATTTGCATTAGATAAGAACATATGCACACACTATGCATATTATCATGAAGCATTAGAAATCTTTTAAGGACAATGGACGTCTGTGTTTGATGGTTGAGTAGATGGGTGATTGGACGGTAGGATATAAGTTCTTCTCGACTTAAAGATTTCGGGGATGAAATCCTAAAAGGAGGGGAGAATGTAACACCCCGTATTTTCTGTTAACGTTATAGTAACAAATCATAGAATAATTAATTTAAAATGTGAGAATTAAGGGATACAGGTTACACCATTTGGTTGGTCTCGTAATTCTGCTCGAGATAGAGGCCGAGTTTACGTAAAACGGACACCGTATGGAGGAGATATGGATGAACGAAGTTAAATAAAGAAAACAGAAGAGAGAAAAATGCACTGGCCCACTTAGGAAGTGCGCCAATACAAAAGTTGCAGTGGCGCCCCTGCCAAGTGTGCCCAGGTCGAGCTGAAGGCCTGCACAGCTTTCTGGTGTGTTCTGATCCATACTGTGACTCATTGATGAGTCCTTTCTGACTCTTTGCTGAGTCATTAGGGCTGAGGTGTCACCCTATCCTGATTGAATGTTGTGGCTAGCTATAGGATCATCCGACGGCTCAAATTAAACTGAAATTCTATATAAACAACCCAATGCTCAAACCTAAAAATCACAAAAAAATAATCCTGCAATTATCTTGTTATCAATAGAGAACTTAGAGTATCCATCACCAATTCAAAGACAAGATAAAAACCTGAACAAAAATCAAATTAAAGTAATCAAATTCAACGATCTACATCAAAGGCGAGCTTACCAATTTCAGAATTCGGATTTCAGAAATCAAGAATTCCTTTTTGTAAGTTGGTTATTACATAGATTTAAACGATCTTTCAAATGAATCACGACATGTTGTAATTCAAATATAGAATGATGCGTATGTATAAGATAAATAAAGTTTGATTCTCATTTATCTTAAAGTACCATTGGGATTGATCATGTCTATATGCTTGTGGTGATGAACATATTGTATGTTACTTGAAATCTATTATGATTGGGTAATGGATTTATTATACCAACTAAATGGTGAAACATGTCATGTTATAATTTGGTGGTTACTTGCAAGTTTATGATCTAAAGCACATGCTTATATGTTAGATCAACACTTACGTATATTTAGATCCATGTTAAGTTGAATTTATTTATGTTGTGAAATTGGAATTGTAGTTCTCTTATGTTTTAACACATAAGTTATCATGCTAAGTTGTAATTCGAATATGTTTATAATAGCCCTCTTATGTTTAGCACACATAAGTTATCATGTTAAGTTGTGATTCGAATATGTTTATAGTAGCTCTCTTATGTTTAGAACACATAAGTCATCATGCTAAGTTGTGATTCGAATATGTTTATAATAGTTCTCTTATGTTTAACACACATAAGTTAATATGCTAAATTGTGATTTAATAATGTTTATAGTATCTTTCTTATGTTTTGACATACATAAGTCAATATGCTAAGTTGTGGTTTAAAATTGTGTTTATATGTTAAACCCTAGACCTTTATCAAGTTCACATGACAATTAGACCCAACTTAGTCACAAGTTCACCTTTACCCATTTAATTAAGTTAATGATACTTCTATGCCAAGTTGCACAAGATAAGTTAAATGTATGCTATTTTATGTTTGTTTCATTGTCCCTTGTTTATTACTTTTTTTGTTTATGAATTTGGGCTAATTTGCTAGCCCAACATTTTATGTGATTCATGTGTACGTTCCACGGGGATAACGATGGGAAAATATGAAAATTCATGGCATAGATTTGTTCATAAAATGGTATATTTGATATACTATTTATTGTGAGCATAATCAAAGGAAAATTATGGCATGATTAAATTAAAGTAAAATTACATAAAGAAATTAGACCTATATAGAAAATATGTGAATTTAGAAAAGACGAATATGCCTAACCCAAGTTTAAACTGAGTTGTGGTGTAAATCTGCCCGGAACCAACCGGCATATCCAGTGACCACAACAAGACCTGTCTAATGTGGGTGATTAGTGCATCAAGCGCAAAAAGAACCCAAGGTTAGACTGAGTTGTGGTGTAAATCTGCCCGGAACCGACCGGCATATCCAGTGACCACAATAAGACCTGTCTAATGTGAGTGGTTGGTGCTTTAATGAATAAATTAAAGCTAAGTCAGGATTGGTAAGGTTAAGCTAATTAGGGAAACACTTAACCAATTCAACATGTTAACTAAACGAATGGGTGGGGTTAGGTAAACTTGGACATTTAACCAAATAAACATGTTGATTAAAAACCCTAGCAACGGGGACCCATTTCAGCAGTAACCCACCTAGATGTATCATGGTACCCTGAAACTAGGCAGGGTGGCTGTAACAACCCGGAAATGCGAGGTAGTTTAAAAATTTTATTTTGGCAATTTCAGTGAATTTTTTCGACGAGAAAATTATTTTGAATAGAATTCGAACGTATATATTTATATACATCGTCGTTTGAATATAAATATTTTATTTTAATTATAAAAGAAATTGAAAATGGCGCGGTAGTTCGATAATTCGATTTCAAACTTCAAATGAATGTACCGGGTGCAAAACAAACCGAATTTTAGTGAAACCAAAAATAATAGGATCTATTTGATAATATCTTTCCAACGAATCCAAAAAATCGAAATTTCATAGCGGAGATCAAAAGATATGCCCAGGTGAAAATTCAGAATAGTCGCTATGGAATTCGGGCCCTTAAAAATTGCCATTTTGCAAACGATCTCGGATTTCGACGAAACCACTTTTGTTGGATCCGTGATGTCAAGTTATTACTAGATTCCAAATTTCATAATTTTTCAAATAAATATGTGAGCGTGGCGAAGTAAAACGCGTTTGACAAGTTTAAGTAGGTTTTAATCGACTGGAAAATGACCATTTTTCAAACGGTCTCAGAATTTGACGAAATTAGTTTTGTTAGGACCGTATCGTCAATACGAAGCTATAAATAATTTTTTGGGAATTTTTAGAGTTAGTATGTGGCCCCGGTAATTTAAAATGTACGTTAAATTCAATATTGACTGAAATATTAATTTATATTTTAAATTTAATGGAAACTGATCGTATCGGTCGAGTTGGCTTGCGAAATATATCCCATTGTGTTCGGAATGAGGGTAATTGGCTATGAGCGTCAGTTGTTGGGTTTGATTTAGAGTTCGAAATAAAAGTCAACTTTTAGTGGAGAATTAAATTAAAATAATAATAAACAAAATATATATTCCCTTATAACACCCCTTTTCTCCTTTTAGCCGATCAGATCTATTTCACAGAATAAAAAAAAACCCCAAAAAGACGATCGCGCCCCGCCCACTCTCACTGTCGACGCCTGCAGGGGGACGCCGCCGCTCCCTCAACTGCTCGCCCCGCCATCGCCCTCCCCAGCTCCGCCAAGTTCCACCCCATTGCCCTCTTCTCCTTTGCAAGTTCGAACCCCCAGCCGATACCCCCTATTCGAGCTCCGCCCCCATGCTGCCTCAACCACCGTCGTCCCTGCACCCTCCGACGGTGGTCTCCGCCAGTGGTGGTTTTCCCCCTCCCATTCGCAGTAAGTTTTCTTTAATTTTAATTTTATTTTTGTTTTGTTAAATTCATTTAAAAACTGATTTAGATTTGAATAAAAAAATACTGATTTTAGTTTGTTATGAAAATCGATTATATTAAGTTATAAAAACTGAAATTATGATTTGCTTTAAAATTGAAAATACGATTTTCTTTAATGGAAAAATATGATTTATGATATGAAATTTGCTATGAAAGATTAGATTTTTACTTTATAAAAGAAGTGATTTTTAAAGTAGTAACTTTTAAAAATAGAAAGTAGTGACTTTTAAAAATGGAAAGTAGTGAAATAGAAATAGATTTGCTTTGAAAATAAAATTAGAGTTTTTATATATATACAAGCGATATAAAAATAGGATTTTTCTTTGTTTGAAAAGAAGAACAAAAATAGGATTTTTCTTTGTTTGAAAAGAAGAACAAAAATAGGATTTTTCTTTGGTTGAAAAGAAGAACAAAAATAGGATTTTTCTTTGTTTGAAAGGAGCATAAAAATATGAATTTTTGTATAAGAAAAACGATATAAAAATGTGATTTTTATAAATATAATAGCCGAAAGAAAATGTGACTTTTATCTATAAAGCAGCTTTGTTAAAAATATGATTTTTAACATATACCGCGTGAAACAGATCTTGTTGAAAACACGACGCAGATTTTCTACATAAGAAGAGTCGTGGTTGTTGGTTTAGCTCTTGGTGAGAACTTCTCATTTTAACTTTTCTTTTCTAGTTATATAAATATATACTAGGATGCAGACGGTGTTTAGTAGCACCCAACACCATCGTCCACAGACCATGGACTTGTTTGTTTGGTTGTGTAGTAGGTTAGATTATTTGATTTGAATTTGATTGTTTGGTGAAATGGAATGGATTTGATTGATATGTGTACGGCGTGGGCCATTATTAGACCGGGGATAAGACTAGGCCTCGTCCCGTTTCTAGTATCGTGCCGTTATGCCGTCGAAATTTTCTAAAATAAGTTAGAAAAATAAAGATATCATTTTATTTAATTAATGAACCGAATAGAATATTCATAGGTTGAATAAAATATTTTGGTCGTTAAACATATAATTTTTAACGTTAATGTGAATAAATAAATATTCATTTACAAACCGGACGGTCCTTTTACGTACACCTATTTGAAGGACCTTGATTGGGACGATAAATTTTACACATCGCCCAACTGCACAAATAAAAATGTGTGTTTGTTGATTTGAAACCCCACACGGGTATTGGTATAATATATGACATACACTAATCCCAATAATTAGTTGTATGTCGATCGATTGGTTGACAGGCTGTTGTAAGCGTTAGATATCTATATTTGATGCTTATACAGTGTAGTGCACTTTGGATGATGGTTGATTATTTATCGTTGTTATTATATACATGTGTTTTATGGAATCCATATAATTAACTTTATATGGTGATTGATTGGGCCTCATTCCAATTGGAAAAATAAAGAATATTACAAAATAAAGGTTCATGTGTTGACAGTACTCATCCGTTGAGATTAGTCATGTGTTGAACGAAATATTTTAACGATAAAATTTACATCTTTATCATATATAAAATTAGAAACCAACTTCTTTATAAAATAAAGGTTCAGGTGTTGACAATACTCATTCGTTGAGATTAGTCATGTGTTGAACGAAATATTTTAACCATAAAATTTACATCTTTATCATATATAAAATTAGAAACTAACTGGAAAATAGATAAGATGAGTGGTCTCCTGGATACTGATCTGATGTTGGTTTTGGCCTTCGGGGTTAATATTTAGGGAATCGTTCTCTTACTAATTTACGGTTGGAGTCTGATTTGAAATCAAACGATAGATACCATAATTTTTATAAAATATATTAAATAACAAAAATAGTCACACGTGGACAGTACTCATTCGTTGAGATTAGTCATGTAATGACAAAAATATAGATTCACGCATTGAATAAAATAAATATTCATTTGTTGAATAGAATAACGGAATTATTAAAATATATAAAGTCGTGTTGATTAGAGATGCGCTATTTTGACGCGAACGATATTTATATCGATTATATTCGTTTTTGTAATGAATTGAAAAGAAAACGAATTTGAATTGAATTGAAATGAATTTTAAAACGAATTTATAAGGAAAAATTCAATTTTGATTTGAATTGGAAATGAAGTTGAAATGTTTTTGAAACGAATTTAGAACTATTTATAAAATTCGTTTTAAATAGAAATCAACGAAATATATAATATATATAGTATATATAATATAACGGCCTGAAAAGAACGCGCCGCGGTAGTTCGTGAATTTCGACCATTGATTTCGAACGGACATTACGAGAGATCCGACCGTCGGATTCTCCTAAAACTGGAACCGTTGGGTTCGTATTGAAAAGAGCTTTCTAACGAATATTAGAAATTTGAAATCTAACGGTTGGCTTTGGAGATACGTCCAAATCAAATTTGGAAAAGGTCGATGTAAGTGCAGTTCGATGGCCGTTGATGGAAATTGACTGTACGGGCCTTGATAAAATTAGTAAAAATAGTAATAATTTGTGTAAAATCATAAGAAATGATTTGGGAAAAATTGGGATGAAAAAACTCCATATTTGAAAGATAAAAATAGATTTTATCGAAATGAACTAGGTTTGAACTAAAATTAAAACCAAGTTATTTTTAAATAAATAAATTGGATCTGAAAAGGGGTTTTAGATAAAACCAGAATTTCTAATATGTTTAATTGGAGTTGAATTAGAATTGATTTGTGGGTTTATCGTGAACGGTGTTTTAAATAACACTGGTTCTTTAGCCCGATAATAAATAGAATGTGATTTGGGTTTATCGTGAACTGTGTTTTAAATGACATTAGTTCTTTAACCCAATAAAAGGAGTTTTAATGAATCTGTAATTAGATTGAAATGTGAATTGATAATGAAAATTATCAAATTTGGAAAGTGAGCGAGGATGGAGTATCACCAGTTTTGCTCCAAAGCGGTAGTTAAATCATTAATTAGATTTGAACGTGAAATGGTAATTAATTTTACCGATAACACCATCGTGTTAGATATGGAGTATTACCAGTTTTGCTTCATGGGATGAATAGGTTGGGATTGGGAAATAAAATAAATAATTACTTCGGTGCGGTTCGATAATCCCGACTAGTTTGGAAAACCATAATTTGGTTTGATATGACATTCAATGGAAGATTAGAGAATAAATTTTAAAGAATTTATCTTTAATAAAATTAATGGGAACCTTTCCCAAAGAATGTGAAATTTAGAAACTAGCTGTAGATTAGTTAAGAAGAATGGTTTCCTGAGTATTGATCTGATGTTGGTTTCGGCCTTCGGGGTTAATATTTGGGAAATTGTTCTCTTGCTAGTTTACGGTTAGTGACTGATGAATTGGAATGAGGCGTATGTTGTGTTTGTGTAACATTTATTTGTTATATACGCGGGTCATTCAGAAAGGCCGGGGTTATACCCGTTCTGAATAACCGATTCGACGATATGTCGAAGACGAAGATGGTGGTTGAAGACCGGAAATCTTCACATCGTTTGGGTGATTTCTGATGATCTTGATTGGGATGTACACCCAAGATGAGGGAATCAGTTGGTGATCGTCCAGACGTACTTGGAGATCGATGGATATGCGAGGAAAGTGCCTCCGGTTTCGTTCAGACCTAGAACGAACTTGTAAATGGACAGTGTGTCTGACATTGGATTTTATTCTATGTTGATTGATCTCCATTAAATATACATCTGTTTGGCAGCGAAGAATTAATTCTTTTGCTTAACGCCCTTCTCTGAGACGTACGAGCTCAGAGGTTGTATATTGATGGACATCAGTCGCATGACATGAATTGCCAGTGTGGCATGCCTGAGTGGCAAATGATCAAGGCTTCTTCTGAAAAGCAAAGTCTTGTGGTTGATGATCAAAGCACGGCTTACGTGGCATAGCTTTGTGTATAGCGTGAATTCGCGAGCCTCACACCTTGGTATGAGTCAAAAACGGGATACGGACCATTGGGAGAACATGACGTTTCTTTCTATCTTCGGTGGTGTCAGCGACTTACCAGCCCTGGCATTTATATACTTTTCACCTTTGTGGTTGTTGGAATGAGGCGCCTCGATATTAGGTCTGATAGGACCGGGAAACGTGTGTTTAGGAATTGCCAATCCTCAAACGTAAGAGAGGACCGGCCCAACCGATCCAAGTGGCTGCCCAGAGTGTGTAGTCCTAGGACATTTTCTAGAGTGTCTCGAATCGGAGAGGAGCTTACCCCTTGCCTCAACTCATGACGGAAATCCAATTTCCAATACGTGTATTTCGGTTTTATTTGTAGAGCCTTGTATGGCGACATAGTGGGATGGGGCGCTTATGCCGTCTATGATTTATATTTATGATTGAAATTGTTTTGACACTATACACCTATAATAGTATCAAATGATTTGTTTTTAAACGTATCAAGCATGTTTGGCTATTATAAGGGAAAACCCTATCCTCCGGCTTGCGTTGCATTGTGTGATGGGACCTGGGTCTTATAATAGCTTCATTTTTCGAAAGAGCATTGCGCAATTTATTCAATACACTGGTGTTCTTGGGAGGAAACTCGTTCCGTGTTATACAGCGTGGTCCCTTGAATTACTCTCTTTTAAAGTAAAGTTTTAAATAACTGTTTTAGTTCTCACACCAGTCACATGACTGACCTGGAGTTTATTGTTTTAACCTAAACTCTGGGTGCCCCTATTTTCGACACTGGCAGCTAGTAGTTTTGGTTTTGCAGATTTATATTCACAGGATCCTGATTTACAGCTGGAACAATGCTCGGAAAGCTCTGTATCCGTGTATTACTTTTAGTTGTGTTTTGTATTGTTTTTCCACTACTATGTAATTTATTTTAATCTCTGATATATATCGAATGTATATTTATTCATACTTTGTATATTCTTGTATTCTTATGGAATTTTTGTAATAAACAATGAAATGTTCTTCTGTTTGCGTTCTATTTTGTTGTGTTCTCAATGTAATCCGGGCTTTCCTTACCGGGGAAGTTACGGGTCATCAGAGTTGGTATCAGAGCTTTGGTTTACAGAGCTCGAGAACAAGACACATTAGAACCGTACGAAATAATTCATCAGATATTGGATTAGTAATATCCAATTAGAATGACTCGTTAGAGATGGGATCAGTAGTATCCTAGAACGAGTGTGAAGAGTATATTTTTCAAATGAAAACAATTTTGTTTTGAAAATTTAAACCAGTTTATACGTATTTGAATATTTATTTATTTTGAATTTGGACAATCGAGTATATAAAGATTTTGCATATACGCGTCATGAATGTATATTCGAAGTTTTAATATACTGGATAGATATAGAATCACATTCTAGACACCCGGAGATGATTCTGATGATTGATATATCATCATCAGAATTTGTGTTCGTGTTTCGAAGGTATGATTTCTAAATATTTCCATAGACTGGTGTGAGAACCAAAACTTATATAGATAAATTTATTGTGTGATTTGGCATCAAAAACATGATTTTTTGTATATATATCAAAGTTATGAATTTGAAACGTTAATTCACTAATTGATTGATGGTTGTGTTGTTTGTTTATTTGTTTGATAATTTTGAACCATTTAACCTAATTAAATCACATATTGAATTGCATTGAAAATTGGTCACATTTGCTTGCGTATACATGTACTTACATGGAACAGGCCATAGTAAGGAGGCTAGAGCAGGGAATAAAATTTGTTTGCCCGACAAATAGGTACATGTTTACCATAATTTACTATTTTGTTTGGGTGATGATGATTTTATGAGTCGATTGGCTAGCCGCTTGGCTTTTTCTTTTTCTTTTTGAGATCAGAAGGCCTGTATGGCAATTTCGGGATTTTCCCGGTGCTCCCGGTGCAGGGGAGGTTATGGAGAAATTTTTCGAAAATTTAGGGTGTTAGCCAAATTTTTGAAAACTTGAAAAGTTCTTAGAAACTGAAAAGTTGAAGAACTTAAGCCGTAATCAAAACAATTAAAGTTGAGTTGATTAGTTAAACAACTTTCAGCTTCGTTCCTTTTTGGGGACGAAAAGTTTTAAGTGGGGGAGAATGTAACAACCCGGAAATGTGAGTCAGTTTAAAATTTTTATTTTGGCAATTTCAGCGAATTTTGAATATTTAGAATGAATTATTTTAAATAATTCGACGAGAAATTTATTTTGAATAGAATTCAAACGTATATATTTATATACGTCGTCGTTAGAATATAAATATTTTATTTTAATTATAAAAGGAATTGAAAATGGCGCGGTAGTTCGATAATTCGATTTCAAATTTCAAATGAATGTACCGGGTGCAAAACAAACTGGATTTTAGTGAAACCAAAAATAATAGGACCTATTTGATAATATCTTTCCAACGAATCCGAAAAATCGAAATTTCATAGCTGGGATCAAAAGATATGCCCAGGCGAAAATTCAGAACAGTCGCTATGGAATTCGGGCCCTTAAAAATAGCCATTTTGCAAACGACCTCGGATTTCGACGAAACCACTTTTGTTGGATCCGTGATGTCAAGTTATTGCTAGATTCCAAATTTCATAATTTTTCGAATCAATATGTGAGCGTGGCGAAGTAAAACGTGTTTGACCAGTTTTAGTTAAATTTAATCGACTGGAAAATGACAATTTTTCAAATGGTCTCAGAATTTGATGAAATTAGTTTTGTTAGGACCGTATCGTCAATACGAAGCTATAAATAATTTTTTGGGAATTTTTAGAGTTAGTATGTGGCCCCGGTAATTTAAAATGTACGTTAAATTCAGTATTGACTGAAATATTAATTTATATTTTAAATTTAACGGAAACTGACCATATCGGTCGAGTTGGCTTGCGAAATATATCCCATTGTGTTCGGAATGAGGGTAATTGGCTATGGGCGACAGTCGTTGGGTTTGATTTAGAGTTCGAAATAAAAGTCAACTTTTAGTGGAGAATAAAATTAAAATAATAATAAACAAAATGTATATTCCCTTATAACCCCCCTTTTCTCCTTTTAGCCGTGTTTCCCCAAATAAAAAAAAACCCAAAAAGACGATCGCGCCCCGCCCACTCTCGCCGTCGACGCCTACAGGGGAAAGCCGGCGCTCCCTCAACCGCTCGTCGTGCCATCGCCCTCCCCAGCTCTGCCAAGTTCCGCCCCATCGCCCTCCTCTCCTTTGCAAGTTCGAACCCCCAGCCGATACCCCCAATTCGAGCTCCGCCCCCACGCTGCCTCGACCATCGCCGTCCCTGTGCCCTCCTCTGGTGGTCCCCTCCAGTGATGGATTTCCCCCTCCCATTCGCAGTAAGTTTTCTTTAATTTTAATTTTATTTTCATTTTGTTAAATTCATTTAAAAACTGATTTAGATTTGAATAAAAAAATACTGATTTTATTTAGTTATGAAAATCGATTTTATTAAGTTATAAAAACTGAAATTATGATTTGCTTTAAAATTGAAAATACGATTTTCTTTAATGGAAAAATATGATTTATGATATGAAATTTGCTATGAAAGATTAGATTTTTACTTTGTAAAAGAAGTGATTTTTAAAGTAGTAACTTTTAAAAATAGAAAGTAGTGACTTTTAAAAATAGAAAGTAGTGAAATAGAAATAGATTTGCTTTGAAAATAAAAATAGAGTTTTTATATATATACAAGCGATATAAAAATAGGATTTTTCTTTGTTTGAAAAGAAGAACAAAAATAGGATTTTTCTTTGTTTGAAAAGAAGAACAAAAATAGGATTTTTCTTTGGTTGAAAAGAAGAACAAAAATAGGATTTTTCTTTGTTTGAAAGGAGCATAAAAATATGATTTTTTATATAAGAAAAACGATATAAAAATGTGATTTTTATAAATATAATAGCCGAAAGAAAATGTGACTTTTATCTATAAAGCAGCATTGTTAAAAATATGATTTTTAACATATACCATGTGAAACAGATCTCGTTGAAAACACGACGCAAATTTTCTACATAAGAAGAGTCATGGCAGTTGGTTTAACTCTTGGTGAGAACTTCTCAATTTAACTTTTCTTTTCTAGTTATATAAATATATACTAGGATGCAGACGGTGTTTAGTAGCACCCAACACCATCGTCCACAGACCATGGACTTGTTTGTTTGGTTGTGTAGTTGGTTAGATTATTTGATTTGAATTTGATTGTTTGGTGAAATGGAATGGATTTGATTGATATGTGTAAGGCGTGGACTATTATTAGACCGGGGATAAGGCTAGGCCTCGTCCCGTTTCTAGTATCGTGCCGTTATGCCGCCGAAATTTTCTAAAATAAGTTAGAAAAATAAAGATATCATTTTATTTAGTAAATGAACAGAATAGAATATTCATAGGATGAATAAAATAATTTGGTCGTTAAAAATATAATTTTTAACGTGAATGTGAATAAATTAATATTCATTTACAAACCGGACGGTCTGTTTACGTACACCTATTTGAAGGACCTGATTGGGACAATAAATTTAACACATCGCCCAACTGCACAAATAAAAATGTGTGTTTGTTGATTTGAAACCCCACACGGGTATTGGGATAATATATGACATACACTAATCCCAATAATTAGTTGTATGTCGATCGATTGATTGACAGGCTGTTATAAGCGTTAGATATCTATATTTGATGCTTATACAGTGTAGTGCACTTTGGATGATGGTTGATTATTTACCGTTGTTATTATATACATGTGTTGTATGGAATCCATATAATTAACTTTATATGGTGATTGATTGGACCTCATTCCAATTGGAAAAATAAAGAATATTACAAAATAAAGGTTCATGTGTTGACAGTACTCATCCATTGAGATTAGTCATGTGTTGAATGAAATATTTTAATGATAAAATTTACATCTTTATCATATATAAAATTAGAAACCAACTTCATTATAAAATAAAGGTTCATGTGTTGATAGTACTCATCCGTTGAGATTAGTCATGTGTTGAACGAAATATTTTAACCATAAAATTTACATCTTTATCATATATAAAATTAGAAGCTAACTAGAAAATAGATAAGATGAGTGGTCTCCTGGATACTGATCTGATGTTGGTTTCGGCCTTCGGGGTTAATATTTAGGGAATCGTTCTCTTAATAATTTATGGTTGGAGTCTGATTTGAAATCAAACGATAGATACCATAATTTTTATAATATATATTAAATAACAAAAATAGTCACACGTGCACAGTACTCATTCGTTGAGATTAGTCATGTGTTGACAAAAATATAGATTCACGTATTGAATAAAATAAATATTCATTTATTGAATAGAATAACGGAATTATTAAAATATATAAAGTCGTGTTGATTAGAGATGCGCTATTTTGACGCGAACGATATTTATATCGATTATATTCGTTTTTGTAATGAATTGAAAAGAAAACGAATTTGAATTGAATTGAAATGAATTTTAAAACGAATTTATAAGGAAAATTTCAATTTTGATTTGAATTGGAAATGGAAGTTGAAATGTTGTTGAAATGAATTTAGAACTATTTATAAAATTCGTTTTAAATAGAAATCGATGAAATATATTATATATATATATTATATATATAATATAATGGCCTGAATAGAACGCACCGTGCCGCGGTAGTTCATGAATTTCGACCATTGATTTCGAACGGACATTACGGGAGATCCGACCGTCGGATTCTCCTAAAACCGGAACCGTTGGGTTCATATCGAAAAGAGCTTTCTAACGAATATTAGAAATTTGAAATCTAACGGGTGGATTTGGAGATACGTCCAAGTCAAATTTGGAAAAGGTCGCTGTATGTGCAGTTCGATGGCCGTTGATGGAAATCGACTGTACGGGCCTTGATAAAATTAGTAAAAATAGTAATAATTTGTGTAGAATCATAAGAAATGATTTGGGAAAAATTGGGATGAAAAAACTCCGTATTTGAAAAGATAAAAATAGATTTTATCGAAATGAACTAGGTTTGAACTAGAATTAAAAACCAGTTATTTTTTAATAAATAAATTGGATTTGAAAACAGGTTTTAAATAACCAGAATTTCTAATATATTTAATTGGAATTGAATTAGAATTGATTTGTGGGTTTATCGTGAATGGTGTTTTAAATAACACTAGTTCTTTAACCCGATAATAAATAGAATGTGATTTAGGTTTATCGTGAACTGTGTTTTAAATGACATTAGTTCTTTAACCCAATAAAAGGAGTTTTAATGAATCTGTAATTAGATTGAAATGTGAATTGATAATGAAAATTATCAAATTTGGAAAGTGAGCGAGGATGGAGTATTACCAGTTTTGCTCCAAAGCGGTAGTTAAATCTTTAATTAGATTTGAATGTGAAATGGTAATTAATTTTACCGATAACACCATCGTGTTAGATATGGAGTATTACCAGTTTTGCTTCATGGGATGAATAGGTTGGGATTGGGAAATAAAATAAATAATTACTTTGGTGCGGTTCGCTAATCCCGACTAGTTTGGAAAACCATAAGTTGGTTTGATATGACATTCAATGGAAGATTAAAGAATAAATTTTAAAGAATTTATCTTTGATAAAATTAATGGGAACCTTTCCCAAAGAATGTGAAATTTAGAAACTAGCTGTAGATTAGTTAAGAAGAATGGTTTCCTGTGTATTGATCTGGTGTTGGTTTCAGCCTTCGGGGTTAATATTTGGGAAATTGTTCTCTTGCTAGTTTATGGTTAGTGACTGACGAATTGGAATGAGGCGTATGTTGTGTTTGTGTAACATTTGTTTATTATATACGCGGGTCATTCAGAAAGGCAGGGGTTATACCCGTTCTGAATAACCGATTCGACGATATGTCGAAGATGAAGACGGTAGTTGAAGACCGGAAGTCTTCACATCGTTTGGGTGATTTCTGATGATCTTGATTGGGCTGTACACCCAAGATGAGGGAATCAGTTGGTGATCATCCAGATGTACTTGGAGATCGATGGATATGCGAGGAAAGTGCCTCTGGTTTCGTTCAGACCTAGAACGAACTTGTAAATGGACAGTGTGTCTGACATTGGATTTTATTCTATGTTGATTGATCTCCATTAAATATACATCTGTTTGGCGGCGAAGAATTTGTTCTTATGCTTAACGCCCTTCTCTGAGACATACGAGCTCAGAGGTTGTATATCGATGGACATCAGTCGCATGGCATGAATTGCCAGTGTGGCATGCCTGAGTGGCAAATGATCAAGGCTTCTGTTGAAAAGCAAAGTCTTGTGGTTGATGATCAAAGCACGGCCTATGTGGCATAGCTTTGTGTATAGCGTGAATTCGCGAGCCTCACACCTCGGTATGAGTCAAAAACGGGATACGGACTATTGGGAGAACACGACGTTTCTTTCTAGCTTTAGTGGTGTCAGTGACTTACCAGCCCTGACATTTATATACTTTTCACCTTTGTGGTTGTTGGAATGAGGCGCCTCGATATTAGGTCTGATAGGACCGGGAAACGTGTGTTCAGGAATTGCCAATCCTCAAACGTAAGAGAGGGCCGACCAAACCGATCCAAGTGGCTGCCCAGAGTGTGTAGTCCTGGGACATTTGCTAGAGTGTCTTAAATCGGAGAGGAGCTTGCCCCTTGCCTCGACTCATGACGGAAATCCAATTTCCGATACTTATATTTCAGTTTTATTTGTAGAGCCTAGTATGGCGACATAGTGGGATGGGGCGCTTATGTCGTCTATGATTTATATTTATGATTGAAACTGTTTTGACACTATACACCTATAATATTATCAAATGATTTGTTTTTAAACGTATCAAGCATGTTTGGCTATTATAAGGGAAAATCCTATCCTCAGGCTTGCATTGCATTGTGTGATGGGACCTGGGTCTTATAATAGCTTCATTTTTCGAAAGAGCATTGCGTTGTTTATTCTATGCACTGGTGTTCTTGGGAGGAAACCCATTCCGTGTTATACGGCGTGGTCCCTTGAATTACTCTCTTTTAAAGTAAATTTTTAAATAACTGTTTTAGTTCTCACACCAGTCACATGACTGACCTGGAGTTTATTGTTTTAACCTAAACTCTGGGTGCCCCTATTTTTGACACGTGCAGCTAGTAGTTTTTGTTTTGCAGATTTATATTCACAGGATCCTGATTTACAGCTGGAATGATGCTCGGAAAGCTCTGTATCCGTGTATTACTTTCAGTTGTGTTTTGCATTGTTTTTCCGATGCTATGTTATTTATTGTAATCTCTGATATATATCGAATGTATATTTATTCATACTTTGTATATTCTTGTATTCTGATGGAATTTTTGTAATAAACAATGAAATGTTCTTCTGTTTGCATTCTATTTTGTCGTTTTCTCAAGGTAATCCTGGCTTTTCTTACCGGGGAAGTTACGGGTCATCACAGTGGCGAACGATTACTAAGCTGATTATAAGCAGTCAAAACGTCGGCGGTTGGTGCGTCCGTGTAGGTTCCGACGGAGTATGGGCGTGAACGTACTCCGGAGTGGAAAAAGAAGGCACTGGGCATCAGTAGTATACACTGTGCATCTTGAATCATGTCGGGTTGCCATCAGAGGGACTGATACACCCCATGGTGGGACCGACACAGGTATCTACAGTCATGCGGGGCCGAATGATGCAGGACATGAAGGCATGCGAGTTGGAGTCGATCACTAAGGGGATCCTTTGTTATGAACGCATGGGGCTGGTTGAACCAATATTTGGTAGGTGCAGAGACTATAGTAATGGGTGTGATAACATGTTCCTCTTATCTTATATTAGGATATTGTCTTATGTTCTGTTATTACTGTCATGATCCCTTTCCTTGTTTAAATACTAGTAATCACTGAACTTACCAAACTTATTGTCTGACCCGTTTTCTTTCGTCCTCTTTTCTTCCGTTGCCCCCCCAAGGTCCATAAGGGGGAATACTCTAGCTTAGTCAGACTCTTTGCAAGCTTCAAGAAAGTAGATGTATGATTTGGACTCTCTCACCTTGGCTATGGCTTTTGAACACTACACTTGGGGATTTGTGTAGTTTTATTAAGGGTTTATGCTTCTTTATTAAATAATCAAGACAAAAATTATGGTGTAATGTTTTTGAAGTTATTTTGAAACAATTTGATGTAATGCTTTGATATTGAACCACGAATGCAATAAATACTTGAATTTCGATGCTTATATTTATCTATCTTGTAAAAAAAATTTGTGCTTGTACCTATAACCCTCCACTAAAGTTAAGGCATTCCCTTTGTGAGTGACCTTAACAGAGGTGGGGTGTTTTAATATTCCCGTAAGCCATAGGAAGTATCTCTCGATTCTCCGCTTGATTCCTCTTTCCTTTTTGTCTGGGGGACCAGTTCTTCCCGAAAGGTGTTTCCATTCCGGCATGATGCCATGGGTATGTTTAAACTCCGACACATATCGAAGGGCAATGAATTGCCTAACCTCCATCTGTAGGAGCAGTAGTATCACCTACGGCTAATTTTCTCGAGATACGTAAGGATTTTCGTGCGATGAAGGCAACTTTTGATAGACTTGTTAGCTTGTTACACAAATATGGTAAAAAGGAGAATAAGGGAGTTAGGGCTAAGGAGTACAACCTAAGGATGAGAAAAATGATGGCCCGGGAAGGGAATATAGATAAAGTTCAAATAAAGGTGAAAAGGAAGAAGTTATGGTTGAGGAAACACAAACTAAAAAGGTATGGCCCAAGAAAGGACAGTTACAACAACAGAAGAAAGGCGGAAAGAATGACAAGGCTAAGGGTAAGAGGAAGTGCCATAGTTGTGGGCGAGAGGGTCACTTTGCCAAGGACTGCAGGAAAAGGGAGAATGTTTGCTTCGTTTGTGGAAAGGCTATACACTATTCTTAGGAGTGCCTAAGAAAGCAAGGGCAAGGTCGAAGGACACAAACCTCTGGAGGGCAAGAGAATGCTCTCGTGGCTAGTGCACCAGATAGAGGTAGGAAAGTTCCATGGAAGGTTTGATTTCTCTTTCCAGTCACCCTATTAGAACCCTTTTGATTCTGGCACTTCACACTCTTTTATATCTAGTTCTGTAGTTGAATCTTTGCACTTAAATACTAATATTGTAGTGGATCCCGTTGTTGTCTCAAACCCTATTGGTGCTTCGACTCATTTATTTATGATTTGTCGGGGTTTGAGAATATCTGTGTTAGGCATCGAGTTTGAGTGCAACGCGTATGTGCTCGGGTTTATAGATTATGGGTTGATTCTAGGAATGGACTGGCTTATCACATATGGTGCCATTCTGGATTGTGAGAGGATGGTCGTTAGGCTTCTGACTTGTCAAGGGAGGGCCCTCGAGATTTCTTGTGACCCATAAGGGTCGGTTACGCTTAGTTTCCTAGAGTCTCTTGATGCATTTATCAGTGATCTGCAATAGTAGTTTGAGATTATTCTGACGTTTTTGATAAGGTACGAGGCTTACCTCCGAGGAGTAAGATCGATTTTTGCATATATCTAGTGGACAATGCAAAGTCATTCGCATTACCAGTTCGCCATATGGCTCCAAGGGAAAGGAGGGAGCTGAGTAAGCAAGTAGGGGAGCTACTTGAGAAAGGGTTTTCTTTGGGATGGGATGAAGAAAGAGGTAGCAGCATTGTTTCTCAATGTCTGATTTGCCAACAAGTCAAAGCTGAGCCAAGGGAGCCCAGTGGTTTACTTCATCCTTTAGAGGTCCCACAGTGGAAGTAGGAGAGCGTCTCCATGGATTTCATCAATGGTTTACCTAGATCAAGGAGGGACAACACCAGCAATTGATAGTAGTAGATATGCTTACTAAGAGCACTCATTTCATTCCTGTTAAGAGCAAGAGGACGGCAACATGGTTGGTATCACTTTATCTTCGCGAGATAGTTCGTCTTTGTGTAGTACCTTCTAGTATCATAAGTGATCGAGATTCCATTTTCACCAATGAATTTCTAGAGGAGCTTGCAAGAAGCATTAGGTACACAGTTGTGTTTGAGCACCGCTTGTCATCCTCAGACCGATCGGCAGATGGAGAGGGTGAATAGAATTCTTGAAGATCTTTTGAGGCTGTGTATCCTAGACCTCGGAGGGACTTGGGAAGAGCAATTTCCTTTAGTAGAGTTTGCCTATAATAACAATTATCAAGCTAGCATCTGCATGGCACCCTTTGAAGCACTATACGGACGACCCTGTAGATCACTAACTTGTTGGTGGGAGTCTACAGAAAGATTATTACTTGGACCAGATATGGCTTGGGAAACGTCCAAAAAGATTGACCTTATTCGACGACGGATGAAAACAACTCAAGATAGGCAGAAATCCTATGCAGACAAGAGAAGGACTGACCTAGGATTTGAAGTAGGAGACTTGGTTTTTATCAAAGTGTCACCTCTAAGGAATGTGGTTCGCTTCGGATTAACAGGGAAGTTATCACCTAGGTTTGTGGGACTATTTCCTATAACCGAGAGGATTGGCTAAATTGCCTATAGAGTAAAACTCCCAGACAATCTATTTGGCATTCATGATGTTTTCCACATTTCCCATCTGCATAAGTGCCTGCATGACACCGTAGTAATCGTTGAGCTGAGTATGTTGGAAGAAGTCGAAGTGGAACGGGAGGCGACAGCCAGGCGAGTTCCTACCTGTATTCTGGGATCAAAAGTAAAGAATCTACGCAATAAAGAGATTAAGTTGTTAAAGTTTTAATGAGGAGATAACCTAGAGGATGCGACTTGGGAGACCAATGACAAGATTCGTTCTTCGTACCCTTTTCTTTTCGAGGGTATGTTATTAACTCCTTTTCCTAATCTTTTATTCGTGCTTGCTTCTATCATATGAGTATATCCTTTCGATCGAATCATCGAGCTTTAGGTACAAAATCCCATGATTGTAAACATGTGTTTGAGACATGTTATACTTGATGGGTGCAAGTGGATGCAAGTGTTTGCTCATGGCTGCCTGTGGATGCATATACACACACGTTAGGCACTAGATCGGCTCAATCACTCTCATACTATATATGGATGTGTATACATTTTCTTTTCTTTCATGGATGGAAATGGATGTACTGATATACGGATGTTGCATTTGTACGAATGATTGTGCACACGTATAGAACTTACATGTTATAATAGGACTATTTGCATACATACTGGATTCATGGCACTAACATACATTGCATTAAGGAGGTTAATTAAATCAGTAAACCTCCTGATCTTCGCATTAGTATTGGGACATATACACGCACCTTTACATATGTTCATATAAGCATTAGAAAATTTTAAGGACAATGGATGCATGTGATTGGTGGATGAGTAGATGGATGATGGATGGTAGGATACATTCTTCTTAACTTGAAGATTTCGGGGCCGAAATCCTTTGAGTAGGGGAGTGTAACAACCCATATTTTTGAATAACATGTTATAACATAAATCAAGGCAGAATTAAACTATAAAATCTGAATCTAGGGAAACGGGTTGTGCCATTGCGTTCGACTCGGAAAAATACGCGAAATAGAGTCCGAGTTTTCGAAAATCGGAGTCCGTATGACCGAGATATGGCCTCGTGAAGTTTCATGAAAAATTCAAATTCAAAACAGATTCAAATTTCAGAAAATCAGGGTAGGCGGGAAAAATCCCGCCTAGACCAGGTCGACCTGGGGGTCGACCTGGGGGTCGACCTGGGTATCGACCTGGGTGGGACCAGGTCGACTGGGGAGTCGACCCCAGGGTCGACCTGGGGGTCGACCTGCCTGGTCGGACCCAGGCTACCTGGTGCACCTATTTTGGCTGTTTTGACCTGTTTTGTTGGCTAGTGACGGGATTTGATGGCTCGGATTGAATCTAGGGTTAATCCTACGGCTAATACTATCCGAATCTTCTATAAAAAGACCCCTAAACCTAGCCTAAATCACCATTATTCAATCCTACAACTAAACTGTGTCAAATTTGTTCCTCTCATGGCCTCCACTCTTATGCTAAAATTTCTATGTTTATTTATATGAGAGATTTTGAGTTCGTACAAGTGTTTTCAAGCTTGTGTGAGTGTTCTTAGTTAGCATTCAAGTCAAGTTGCAACATTTCTATTTCAAAGCAAGGGTTTTTATTGATTTGGCTCAAGGGTTTTTCATTGGAGCTTTCATATTTGGGTCTTTTTGGTGATTGCATAAGGGCTTCGTCTCAATCTTTATAATAAATATTCATTTGTGCCTTCATAGCATTGTAAGCCCTTTTCTACTTTCTTTTTGAACTCTAAAGTTAAATGAATGATCCAAGTTTGGGGTTGATCATTATGATATGCAAGTTTGGTTGATCATTATGTTATGCAAGTTGGTTTAATCATTATGTATGACACATGTTGCTATGTTATGCAAGTTTGGGTTGATCATTATACACATGTTATCATGTTATGCAAATTAAACTTGAGGTTGTGAGCCTAAATCTTCAAGCTTTATGTTAAAGGTTGCATTTTGGCAACATGGAAGTTATCATACCCCTTATGATAACTTGCATGTGAGGCTAAATGCGAACTTCTAGCAACTTCTACTTGTTATTTATCACCATGTATCACTTATATGCTAACTTTGGTTTTATGCATACTTTTGAAGCCTAATAATGCAATATGCAAGTATGTGAACATATGTACATTTCATATGCCACCATGTTAAACTTGTGGCTCCAACACCTTTTTGTCATGATTATGCCAAGTTCCCTATTTTATCCTTTATGCGTTGTTGCGATTATGTAAACGATGGGATTACGTGGGGTTGGGTAACATTATGACATAAACATGGTTTTCATAACATGATGTGATATGTTAGCTTGTAATTATGTTTTGGAAACATAATGGACATGACACTTAGAAAATTTGAGTGTGGCCAACTAGAGGTTGGGTTGAGTTTATAGCATAAATCTACCCGGACCCGTCCGGCTTAACTATTGGCTACAAACAATAGGACCCAATGTGAGAAGTTGGTCATGTTGTGCTCGAACCCGAGGTTAGACCAAGTTGTGGTGTAAAGCTACCCGGACCCGCCTGGCTTAACTAGTAACCACAACAAGGTCTAATGTGAGAGGTTAAAGCACATTAAGTTAATTAATGCCTCCTGATTAGGATTAAGTCATGGTCCACTTAATACTTAATCAATTTGGGCTTGATGGGTTAATTGGGGTTAAGTCATGAACCCTGGGTACACTTAACCAATTTAATCCACGTTTGGATCGGGTTAACCACATTTAACCCATTAAGGAAACCCTAGTTGCGTGGTCCTTTTCAGCAGTAACCCTCTTGATAGTATCATAAGACCCTAGGACTAGGCTAGGGTAGGGCACGATTACTGGGCTGACATGTAAGCGAACAAAACGACGGCTGAGTAGGTACGTCGGTGTAGGTCCAGGCGGACTATGGTCGTGCACATAGTCCGGAGTTGGAAAATCAGGCACGGGTACCAGTAGATCTAGACTGTGCATACTTGATTTGTGTCTGAGGTTGACACCCTAGGGCTTGATACACCCTAGGGTGGAACTAGCGCAGTTTAACTACATTGCATGTTTGGGTCGTATGACACCGACACTTGACGAGTTAGGCTTATAGGGATCCGATCAACTAGACCGTGTAGTTGGACCTTGATTTAGGTCACCTCATGATGTTGGGCCAAGCCTGGGCCAAGGGATCAATTCTTGTTTTTACTTGACATGTTAGAATGCTAGTACACCCATGGTGCAAAACTTAACCTGGATTATGCGATGACACATTTATCTATCTTGTTAGTTAATCACCATGCCAGTATGTTGTTATCCTTATGTTCGTCTCATCTTCTCATGCCAGTTAACTTTACTAGTTCATGGACAGATAGTAGTTAGGGCTTACTAGTCTTTTTGACTGACCTGTTTTCTTTTGCCTCTTTTCTTCCATTCCCCCCCCCCTCAGGTTCTCAGGGTGGGAACATTGGAGCTTAGCTTGGATCTTTATAGCTTGCTTACTGGATTTGCTCATGTACGGTTTTGGACATTGAGCTAGCTATGGTTTATCACTTCACTTTGGGGATAGTACTTTATGTATTTCAGTTTTTCAGTTTATGCTAGACTTTGTTTGTTGGAAAATAATGATCAAGTACTTTGTTGTAAAATGACTATGGTTTTGAAATGCTAGTTTGATCCGCTGCTTTATTTACTCTGTTTTACTTATATGTTCTATCTTGTGATATCTGCATGCATGTTTACCTTGTTTAACGCCCCTCCAAAGCTAGTGTGCTTGACAGAGTTACCCTGGCGGAGGTGGGGTGTTACATTTGGTATCAGAGCATAAGGTTTGCAAGATTTGAGCAAAAGTGTTTTTGAAACTTACCTTTTGAAAATCTATTTTCAAAACCAATTAAGTATTTTCCAAGAAAAGTCTAGTTATTTTAAAGGCTATTACATCCGTTGGAGGTCCCGCAATGGAAGTGGGAGAGTATTTCTATGGATTTTGTGGATGGATTGCCTAGGTCCGGGAGAGGGAACGCGAGCATATGGGTCATAGTTGACAGACTTACGAAGAGTGCTCACTTCATCCCAGTAAAGAGCAAGAGGACCGCATCATGGCTAGCATCTATTTATCTTCGAGAGATAGTGCGGTTGCATGGAGTTCCTTCTAGCATAGTCAGCGATCGTGACCCAATTTTCACTATCCAGTTCTGGAACAGTTTGCAAGAAGCGATGGGTACACGATTGAATTTGAGTACAGCCTATCACCCCCAGACGGATGGCCAAACCCAAAGGGTGAATAGAGTGCTAGAAGATCTTTTGAGACTCTGTGTTCTTGACTTTGGTGGTACTTGGGAAGACCACCTTCCTCTTGTAGAGTTCGCTTATAATAATAGCTATCAAGCCATCATAGAGATGGCACCATTTGAAGCTTTGTATGGGAGGCCGTGTAGGTCACCATCTTGTTGGTGGGAGACAACAGATAGGCTTATACTTGGAGCCGATATGATACGAGACACATCCGAGAAAGTTGAATTAGTGAGAAGAAGGATGAAAGCGGCCCAAGATAGACAGAAATCCTATGCTGACAAACGAAGGGCAGATATGGAATTCGAAGTGGGAGACATGGTTTTCGTGAAGGTTTCTCCTTTGCGTAATGTGGTACGTTTTGGAGCAGTAGGGAAGCTGGCACCAAGGTTCGTGGGACCCTTCCCTATCATAGAGAGAATTGGAAAGATGGCCTATAAGGTTGAATTGCCCGAAAAGCTAGCCGGAGTGCATAATGTCTTTCATGTCTCGCATCTCCGAAAGTGCCTACTTGAGTCCGCTGAGGTGGTTGAACCAAGCATTATTGAAGACATTGAGGTAGAGAAAGAAGCAACCTTGAGAAAAGCTCTGATTCATATCTTGGGAACAGAGATCAAGAAACTAAGGAATCGGGAAGTCAAATTGGTGAAAGTTCAGTGGAGTGAAGCTGATGAAGATGCAACTTGGGAAACCGAGGAGAAGATGCGTGGGCTTTATCCATTTCTTTTTGACGGTACATTCTCGACCTCTTTCCTAATTAGAATATCTTTCTTTTTATCCGTGCTTATCCTGTTTATCTAATTATCTCGTTAAACTTGTCATGAGAACCTTAGGTAGAAACCCTTTGGATGAAACATGTATTTAAAACATGTTATGCTTGATGGTTGCAAGTGGTTGCAAGTGTTTGCAGGTGGATACTCGTGGATGCATGATACACATTAGGCACTAAGACCGGCTCACACACTTTCATGTTGCATATGCATGAGTGCTTATACTTATTCATGGGTGAAACTTGTTATGCTATCACGTGGATGTTGCATATGGATGAATGTTATGTGCACTCATGTAGAGACTATGAGTTATGTTAGGAATTTGCATACATATGGACTCATTTCACTAACATACTTTGCATTAAGGAGGTTTACTGTATCAGTAACCGCCTGATTTTTGCATTAGATAAGTACATATACACACACCTTTGCATATGATCATACAGCATTTAGAATCCTTTAAGGACAATGACTGCACGTGGATGATGTTTTGAGTAGATGGATGATGGATGGTAGGAAACGTTCTTCCCAACTTGGAGATTTCGGGGACGAAATCCTTTAAGGAGGGGAGAATGTAATAACCCATATTTTTGAATAACATGTTATAACATAAATCAAGGCAGAATTAAACTATAAATTCTGAATCAAGGGAAACGGGCTGTGCCACTGCGTTCGTCTCGGAAAAATACGCGAAATAAAGTCCGAGTTTTCGAAAATCGGAGTCCGTATGACCGAGATATGGCCTCGCGAAGTTTCACGAAAAATCCAAATTCAAAACAGATTCAAATTTCAGAAAATCAGGGTAGGCGGGAAAAATCCCGCCCAGACCAGGTCGACCTGGGGGTCAACCTGGGTGTCGACTTGGGTGGGACCAGGTCGACTGGGGAGTCGACCCCAGGGTCGACCTGGGGGTCGACCTGCCTGGTCGGACCCAGGCTACCTGGTGCACCTATTTTGGCTGTTTTGACCTGTTTTGTTGGCTAGTAACGGGATTTGATGGCTCGGATTGAATCTAGGGTTAATCCTATGGCTAATACTATCCTAATCTTCTATAAAAAGACACCTAAACCTAGCCTAAATCACCATTATTCAATCCTACAACTAAACTAAGTCAAATTTGTTCCTCTCATGGCCTCCACTCTCATGCTAAAATTTCTAAGTTTATTTATATGAGAGATTTTGAGTTCATACAAGTGTTTTCAAGCTTGTATGAGTGTTCTTAGTTTGCATTCAAGTCAAGTTGCAACATTTCTATTTCAAAGCAAGGGTTTTTATTGATTTGGCTCAAGGGTTTTTCATTGGAGCTTTCATATTTGGGTCTTTTTGGTGATTGCATAAGGGCTTTGTCTCAATCTTTATAATAAATATTCATTTGTGCCTTCATAGCATTGTAAGCCCTTTTCTACTTTCTTTTTGAACTCTAAAGTTAAATGAATGATGCAAGTTTGGGGTTGATCACTATGATATGCAAGTTTGGTTGATCATTATGTTATGCAAGTTGGTTTAATCATTATGTATGACACATGTTGCTATGTTATGCAAGTTTGGGTTGATCATTATACACATGTTATCATATTATGCAAGTTAAACTTGAGGTTGTGAGCCTAGCTTCAAGCTTTATGTTAAAGGTTGCATTTTGGCAACATAGAAGTTATCATACCCCTTATGATAACTTGCATGTGAGGCTAAATGCGAACTTCTAGCAACTTCTACATGTTATTTATCACCATGTATCACTTATATACTAAGTTTGGTTTTATGCATACTTTTGAAGCCTAATAATGCAATATGCAAGTATGTGAACATATGTACATTTCATATGCCACCATGTTAAACTTGTGGCTCCAACACCTTTTTGTCATGATTATGCCAAGTTCCCTATTTTATCCTTTATGCGTTGTTGCGATTATGTAAACGATGGGATTACGTTGGGGTTGGGTAACATTATGACATAAACATGGTTTTCATAACATGATGTGATATGTTAGCTTGTAATTATGTTTTGGAAACATAATGGACATGACACTTAGAAAATATGAGTGTGGCCAACTCGAGGTTGGGTTGAGTTTGTAGCATAAATCTAGCCGAACCCGCCCGGCTTAACTAGTGGCTACAAACAATAGGACCCAATGTGAGAAGTTGGTCATGTTGTGCTCGAACCCGAGGTTAGACCAAGTTGTGGTGTAAAGCTACCCGGACCCGCCCGGCTTAACTAGTAACCACAGCAAGATCTAATGTGAGAGGTTAAAGCACATTAAGTTAATTAATGCCTCCTGATTAGGGTTAGTCATGGTCCACTTAATACTTAATCAATTTGGGCTTGATGGGTTAATCGGGGTTAAGTCATGAACCTTGGGTACACTTAACCAATTTAATCCACGTTTGGATCGGGTTAACCACATTTAACCCGTTAAGGAAACCCTAGTTGCGTGGTCCTTTTCAGCAGTAACCCTCTTGATAGTATCATAAGACCCTAGGACTAGGCTAGGGTGGGGCACGATTACTGGGCTGACATGTAAGCGACCAAAACGACGACTGAGTAGGTACGCCGGTGTAGGTCCAGGCGGACTATGGTCGTGCACATAGTCCGGAGTTGGAAAATCAGGCACGGGTACCAGTAGATCTAGACTGTGCATACTTGATTTGTGTCCGAGGTTGACACCCTAGGGCTTGATACACCCTAGGGTGGACCTAGCGCAGTTTAACTACATTGCATGTTTGGGCCGTATGACACCGACACTTGACGAGTTAGGCTTATAGGGAGCCGATCAACTAGACCGTGTAGTTGGACCTTGATTTAGGTCACCTCATGATGTTGGGCCAAGCTTGGGCCTAGGGATCAATTCTTGTTTTTACTTGACATGTTAGAATGCTAGTACACCCGTGGTGCAAAACTTAACCTTGATTATGCGATGACACCTTTATCTATCTTGTTAGTTAATCACCATGCCAGTATGTTGTTATCCTTATGTTCATCTCAGCTTCTCATGCCAGTTAACTTTACTAGTTCATGGACAGATAGTAGTTTGGGCTTACCAGTCTTTTTGACTGACCTGTTTTCTTTCGCCTCTTTTCTTTCGTTCCCCCCCTCAGGTTCTCAAGGTGGGAACATTGGAGCTTAGCTTGGATCTTTATAGCTTGCTTACTGGATTTGCTCATGTACGGTTTTGGACATTGAGCTAGCTATGGTTTATCACTTCACTTTGGGGATAGTACTTTATGTATTTCAGTTTTTCAGTTTATGCTAGACTTTGTTCGTTGGAAAATAATGATCAAGTACTTTGTTGTAACATGACTATGGTTTTGAAATGCTAGTTTGATCCGCTGCTTTATTTACTCTGTTTTACTTATATGTTCTGTCTTGTGATATCTGCATGCATGTTTACCTTGTTTAACGCCCCTCCAAAGCTAGTGTGCTTGCAAGAGTTACCCTGGTGGAGGTGGGGTGTTACAGGGAGAATGTAACACCCCAAAATTTCAACAACAATAAAATGGATAAATTAAATAATAATTAATTTAATATTAAGAATTAAGGGAAAAGGATTACGTCATTGCGTTCAACTCGAAATTCTAATCAAGATTGACCCCTGGTTTGCGAAAATCGGATAATGTATGAAGAAGTTATGAATGGTAGAAGTTTGGTGATCAAAATAGGGATAACTGGCGCACTTGTCAAGTGCGCCAAGGAAATTTTACATTGGTGCACCTGCCAAGTGCGCCCATGTAGGTTTTTGGGCTTCTGGACCTTTCTTTTTCAAGTGTGTAGCGACCCGTGACCTGATTCACTCTAGGGCTGAGGTGACATTCGAATTCTGAACATTAGCAGCTATAAATATACCTCAGTTCTCTTGTTTTCTTCACAAAGAATCAGTGGCAGCCGAACTCTACCGGTGTCTGAACTGAACTAGGATCTCATGTCTTCTACAACTATCAATGCAAATAGAGATTCAAGATCCATTCTCTTTCTATCTTCTAATCTGAACTCTATGAGTTCCTAGTTGCTTTTAGATTTGAATATTTAAAAGTAAACAAGTCACGACTATGATTTGGATATATTCATATGCCTAAATTGTATCAGATCCTTTCAAAATTATGAACATATGACTTTCTGTATTGATTAGGATTTGGATCCAGGTTTTTTTAATCCTATCAGATCTATTATAACTTCTATGACATGCTATGATGTAGATCTAAATCTTTATTTGTGTTATATCTAATTTTATCTATTAGATCTGAATCATGCAGACATTCTATGTATATCTAAATCTTTATTTGTGTTAGATCTAATTTTATCTATTAGATCTGAATCATGCGGACATTCTATGTAGATCTAAATCTTTATTTGTGTTAGATTTAATTTTATCTATTAAATATGAACTATGCAGACATTCTATGTAGAGCTAAATCTTTATTTGTGTTAGATCTAATTTTATCTATTAAATCTGAATCATGTGGACATTCTTTGTAGATCTAAATCTTTATTTATGTTAGATCTAATTTTATCTATTAGATCTGAATCATGCAAACCTTCTATGTAGATCTAAATCTTTATTTGTGTTCACTACAAGAAAATAACATATTGATAGCAAGCAAGGATTGCAGGATAATTTAACTTGCTATAATTAAATATGCTAGTCATTAGTTAGGGCAAACCATTGCTTTGAATAGTAAACCACAACATCCTGCCACGCAATAGCAAACAAATCAAGGGGTTGATGGTAGACCACAACACCCTGCTACGCAATAGCAAATGATACGTAAAAAATTTGGCCGCCTAATTTTTCATGCTTCTCTCTTAATCCTTAAGATGCCGAATTTTTTTTTCCTGTTCTTCACAAAACATAATTTTCACGCTTCCCTCCAATCCAGTCGTCTAAATCCCCTCTCCACTCACGCATTCCCTCCCATCGACTTTCCCTCCGTTCAGCATTTGATTCTTCGTTCGCTAGCGTGCGATTGTCTACGGAGTTCATTCCTCTACCTCAAAGACGACGACGAAAAGCGTGTTTGGAAGGATTCATCGATTGTTGAACTTGATTTTAGGTATTAAATTCTATCAAATCTATAAATAATTCGAATTAACTAATATCTATTCAGTATTGAATAACTTGATTAAGTTATGGAAACAATATTTCTACTGAAAATGGATTATCTGCTTACTAAAGTTGGTTCACTAAATAACTTAGGATTAGCTATCATAAATTTCAATCAAGCCATATTATTCTATTTTGTTTCTTTTAAATAAAAAATTGCTAACCTAAAATAACAGTAATTTTATGTTGATTACAAAATTTATAATTGGGCAACATTTAAATGTTGGCTGACCAAAATTCGTGACTGTAAATTATCTTTTGTTCATTCTATTGTCAGCTGTTATAACAGCTAGACATTAAGCTAATTTAACGTTAAATTTTTGTTATTAGATTGGTGGTTGGTGAAATAGGTCACCATATAAAATTTAAAATTTTCTGCTAAAATTTGATTATTTGGTTAGTGATGTATGTTAGTTAAGTATTTAAATTAGTTGTTGATTTAAATCAAGTTATTTTAATCTAAATTATATAACGATTGCAAAAATTATGCTTAGTCAATACCCAAATGCATGTTATTCAGAATGGGTATGGATGATCTTTGGTCATTCCATGATCAGTTGTTTATTAAGATAAATTACTACTAAATCTGGGTAATTTAAGCAATATGGTAAAAAAATTATTATAATTTATTTAGTGTTAACATGGAAGTGTTTCTACATATAACTGTAATTGCCATTTGTTACCTTTGAACATTGTACGATATATGGTATTATTTCATTGATATGCACATTCAATGTTGGTTGCTTAAGTTAAACTTCTGTGTAGCACATTAATTAATTTAAATTATGCAAATGTATACACTGATACAACAATTATAGAAAAATTATGGAAAGACAATAGAATTTTCTTTCTCTTTTCCAGATTTTTTTACCTAAATGGTGAAATTGATAGTAATTGAAATCTTTGGTAGGCTATATTAAATTAATTATTCTCTGCTAATTTCTTGTATATTACTACCATACTTTGTATGCTCAATAATACAAAGTAACCGAAGATGAATATAATTATTGTTGTATATTTTATTACCTATAATTATAGGCGACATTGGCATTTTAATTATACTCCAATTTCAACTTTGCATACGTGTTTATTCAATGATCTAGATTCATGTTAGAAGATTGTTGAATTTTGCAAGCGCTATTGAAATTGCAATACAATGTATGAAATTACTATTTTGAATGGCTAATATATGTTTTTACTAATTTTGCAGAGATGTGAAAATTGATCAGTTTGTGGCTTTTTGAAGTAATATGGTAAGTAATTTGTTATTTTCTAATTCTACGCTTATAAGTAATCTATTACTGATATGGTGCAACTAATCTATTACTGATATGTTGTAGTGTTATACATCCTCTTATTAAACTTGCTCAAAAGCAAGGTAGTCAATTTCTCTTTTGTTAAACTTGCTCTTTTAGCTTGTTAAACTTGCTCTCTTAGCTTTAATCAAATTTTCTTTTTTAAACCTCCTCTTCAGGACTTTTTGCAACCTCCTCTTTAGGACTTTCTTCTTAGGGAATTGACAAGGCTCTTGAGGTTTGTTCATATGTGATTCCTACAGATTCATGCTTCATATGGTGTTTGAAAATCTGCATTGGAGCTGCCAAAAGACACAACCTCCTCTTTAGTACTTTCTGCTTAGGGAACGAACACGGCTCGATTTGTCTTTGATACTATTTACTAAAGTCATGGCATCAGATTTCTGTTTATTTCCCCTCAACGTACCCGCACAGACACAAAACAGAAGAAAATAAAAGAAAAGAAAAGATAAAGTAATTTTCCCACATAATGACTACTGTTAGCAATAGGTATCAGTTTTATTTGTCACTTAGATAACTTTTATCGCCTTATTCAATTTAATGTAACCGAGGGAGAGGAAGTTTCCATTTCTTCCTATCACTGTTATTATTTCTAAAATAATCATGCAGTGCAAGTTCGCATATGATATGTGGAATTGACAATAAAAAAGTTAGATTTAAAGGGAGAAGCAAAGGGTATAAAATTAACATAAACAGTTAATAACATCCTTCATTGTCTAAAATATTCTCCCGTTACCATTTTTAGGACTGAAATTTTGCACTTTTTATGGATATATTAGTGTTTTAGGGTTTTTGCAAGCTTGTGAGAAATTTCCATGCTACGTATTGAGAAAATAATGGATGTGCAAGTATACATGATCATAGACAAACCTTTTTAAGGATAATTTCTTCCATGTCTGCATTTGATAGTGTACTCACTCAATGTTTTCAAACATTAACGTTATCAGTTCCATGCCATGATAAATTTTCTCACATTAAAATACAATTTCTTAGCAAGAAGTCTATTTATTCTGATAAAGGTAACCAATATCTTGAATTTGCAAGGTACCATGTTGCTTCTCATTTGCTCTAAAGCATAGTGGTTTAGCAAGTCTTTAGGATAGTGGTGAGAAAGTTGTCGATAAGAAGGTTTTTATGTGCTGTTTGCTGGAATTTTACTTCTTTTGGCACTAAGTGCAATTGTAAGTCTCCATATTTTTAGATCAGAGTGTTACAGAGGAATAGTAACGAAGGATCAGATAGAATATTAAATATTGTTTAATTTTTCAACTGATTTACGCAGCATAAGTGCTAACATATTACGCCGATGGAGAGAATAAAAATAGAGAGAATAAAATTTGGTTGGGAAATGGATTTCATGGGGAGCTGTTGGATTTAAAATGATAGAATTAGGGTATCATGATATGTTTTCACACAAGTTTCCGTAATTTATTTCGGGCCATTCACTATTCTTGATGTTTAACAATGTATTACTCTGTTTAAAGTCTGGTATTCTTGGTTCTTTTTCCTTAAAAAAACCTTGTTTATAGTTTGTGGTATTTTGATTTTTAAAAATGATCTTCTTTACATTTTGTGGTATTCTTAATTCCAAAAGAGGAAAAACATTCACACACTCCTGCCAATTGAAACTCCTTAGCTCAGTTATCTGGTTTTCTCCGCGTCTGCTTTGTTAGACATTTTGCAATTCTCAATTTATACTTTACCTACTGTTGGACATATGTATGATGTTGACAATAATGTAGCTAAGAAGCAACTCAGCTTATTCCATTATTGATTCCGATTTGATTCAGAAGTTGATAACACCCAACGCTATTTGTTACAATACACATTATTGAGTCTGATTTCATTAAGAAGCTTCACGCCATTTAAAATCTTGGTTATAATGTTTCTATTATTGGTTTGAAGTCTTCTTTCATTGGTATCGATATGTCATAATATAAAATACACATTATTGACTTGTATGATGACTTTAAGCTGTATGATGTCATGTATTGTACCGGATTTTTTCTTTTGATGACAATCAGATAATTGCTAGATAATCTTCACATTATTGACTCCAAAATTGCAGTAAAAATTTGGAATTGAAACAGCTTTTATGTAAATTTGGCCACATCATCCTTTTATGTAGAAGATTATGTGTTCATTCTTGTGAATTCCATTTCGATTCCTCCAGGTGTATGTACGCATAAAAAGGCAATGCAAACCGTTGGATGAAAATCAGTTTCGAAGAGTAATTTCAGATAACTATTATAGTACACATCATTTTTTCTTTGAACTCGATCATGCTCAAACTAGAGCTTTAGTCTCGTTGTTTAAGCCCTTCTATTACAAACCAGCCAATTCGAAAAGACCCCTTCCCATCATTTCCTTATAGAAAACCAGTTTCAGTGCAAACTACAGGGTGGAAGTATTGGAAGGATTGCAATGCTGGAAATTCTTCGTCCAATGAACTACCATCCAATGAAATTGTTCAGCATGAAAAAGTTAGTGGATATGCAGATAGTGAAGAAAATTTCACTGAACTTGATAATCATGGAAAATATTTGGAAGGTTCACATAGCGAAGGAATTTTACCGAGCCTGGTCATAATTATGCAATTACTAATACAAATACCCACACTGAAAAGGTTTTGGATAAGTTTGCAGACGAAATGCTGAATGGAGAAAATATCACCATTTCAGATCTTGTGTGCAAAAATGCTGAGGTTGTAAATTTTCCTGTCCTTTTGCTTTAGTTGTGTTTCTTTGGATAAAATCTTCTGAATATCTAAAAGATTGATAAATTTTCATATGTAGTTGTTGCGAGTTATTGAAAATTTGAGTGAAAGAACTTCAAATTTAGAGATACAACAGGTTCTTAACCTTGTTTATGATATTGAATTTAAGTGTTTGCTAATTTTAAAAACATATGCAAAGAAAATGAATCTGTGTTATCTAGAAAAAAGAAAGTTACATATTGTTGGAAAATATGGACCATGAAGAACTAGTAGATGATCAGTGTACATAATGCAATATTTGTTATTTATTCTAACATAAGAAGTACTCTTCATAATGTTCAAAGTATGGTCACGGTACTATTTCTTGTTTTTATTAAACAACATATACAAAGATGCAAAAAAAGAATTTAACTTTCTTAAAGGCTGTGTAAAAGAACTAAAAAATGTAACTCTTAAACATGACAGTGGTCCTCATGAACAAACCCTTCGACGTTAACTTAGCCCAGAAGATGCAGTTTATTGATTGGAGGGTTTGATGGCAATTCATGGTTATCAACGTTGGAATGCTTTCATCCATTCAATGATGTCATAACACCCCTTCAACCTACGAGCTATACTCGTTCATATGCAGCTACTACTGCATTAAATGGGGTTATTTATGTTTTTGGTGGAGGAGATGGTAACTCATGGTTCAATTCAGGTACAAATATAATAAGCTTGTTTAATACTTTTATTTTCCCTTTGGCAATTTAAATATGCTGCTTGATGCTGATCAGTTGTTTTATAATTAAATATATGCCACATCTGAATTTGTCTTTTGAACTTTGGTCTAGTTGAATGCTATAATCCAATATCAGATAACTGGATCCTTTGCCCTCCAATGTTACGGGTTAAAGGAAGTCATGGTGGTTTGGTTTTAAATGTAAAATTATATGTAATTGGAAGGGGAGATGGTTTAGAGTGTTTTCCAGATGTTGATACATTTGATCCTATACATGGAAGTTGGTCAAAAAACTGGAAATTGCTTACAACAGTAACGTTCATGACTCATTATCAAGCGATTATTTATTTCATTATTGATTTTATGAATTTTTTTTCCAATTAAAAATTGAAGACAATTTATCGTTTCATTTATCACTATGTTTTTATAATTCTAGACGTCATAAAACATCGTTACTCCTCTGTTATTTTTTTACTCACACGCCAAACTGAGAAACAGCAGAATAATTGTATGTCGCCATGTACTTTTAATTTTATAGTAAGAAACTATAGTTTGATAGATAAATGCTGATTGTTTAATCCAAGCATAATCTGACTAGCAACACCGTTTTGCTCTTTTTATATCATCTATTTTGTCCTATTGTAGCTATAGCTGATGGTTCTATTTATGCTGTTGGTGGATATGATGGAAAGGAGCACTTGAGGTTAGCTGCTTTTTTGTATTTGCTATTTGCAAGATTGTTATATCTGAACTACACCTATGGGCATATGTGTGTGTAATTCAATTTCATTAATCTGTTAAGTTATGTTAATATTCCACTATATCCTTTCCTGATTTCTTATTAATAAAAAAACAATGTTCACAAATCCTTTGCTAATTCTAAAAAAAGCATTGAACATCTAAAAAAAGCATTGAACATCTAACTAAATCAAGGTCACTCACTTCTAAATGGATCTTATTGTTGCTTTACAATCTTTATTTATTATAAGGACAGAGATATTGGTAGTAATGGTGCTATTAAATTAACTTTTATATAATATGTATGCAATCATTCCATGCTCTCAGCAATATATAGGTGCCTCATTCAGCAATATATATATAGTCTATTTGAACACAAAAATCTGACACAAATCAAGAGACAAATTCTCAACCATTGGATTGCCCCTTGATTTCCACCCCTACATAAAGACAAATTGTTCTAATGGTTGAGATTTTGTGTCCCCTGATTTGTGTTAAATATTTGTGTTCAAATAGCCACTCCTACACACACGCAACCGATTTTCTAGAGACTGTTTTAAGCCTGCAGGTCAATACTTTTCATATCTTATGCTAAACTTTATTTTATTTTTTATTGTGAAACTTTTTCAGAGTTCTTTCATGTAAAAGTTGTATCTTTTCACATATGATGTTCAACTATGTTTTCTGTCATATACATATCTGAAAATTGTGTGTGCAAGTTTGTTAGAAAGTGCTTGTTTTCTTTCAGATCAGTCGAGTGTGTTGGTCCTCACGAAGGATTTGCTGAAGTTCCTAGTATGAATGTTAAGATGGAGTGTCACTCAGTTGTAAATTTCAATGAAAAGTTGTAAGCCTTCGTTTATCTGTTTCTAATATATACGATTTACACTTAGCTCTCAAATTGAAACAACATATGAAAAATTGGATTATCATTTACATAAAAAAAATTTGAAGTTCAACTATGTTTTATGAATCATTCAATTTTGTTTGTTTTCATACATATACTGATTTTATGAACACTGATTTACATATTGGTTTAATAAGCTCTCAAATATATATACTGATCTACATACTAGTTTTATGAACTTGCGATAGAATTTTAAGCCTGCATTTGTTTGAACCAAGCTAATTACATGGGAAGGGTGTTGCTTTCAATAGGCATAATTAAACAAAAGCGAAATAACATGTGGGAATGGTTTTAATGGAGAGTCATGATAAAAAATAGTAAATGTCAATTGATTGAAGTTTTGACACTGAAAACACAATGCTACTTCTGTCACCCACTGAAAACTACTGTTATTGCATCAACTCAATTCAATTTACAATTTATATATGCAGACTCATAGTTACTCAATGCCACTGTTATCTCAAGTCATTATATTCAACAAAAGAAACTTAAGATCACGTCTTTGACCAATGCGTCTTTTTTAATTATACATATTTGTATTACTCACTAATATACATATGTTTGTGCTTCTTTTCTTAACAGGTGTTGTACGATGCTTTTGAAGCTTATATGATATCACACTCTTTCTTTTTCAAATCGGTTATATTTGTTGACGTTCATGAATATTTTTAGTATGTATCGTTTTGGTTTGCTATAGTCGTATGAATTGTTAATATTTATGTTTGAATTCATCATGTGTGAAATATTATGGATATATATTTTTTGTGATGTGGCTTTTGACTTCATTTGTGTACTTAGATTAATGTGACAAATATGTTTGTTTTGAATTGTCATAATATATTATTAGAATTAGAAATTGTAAAAGTTGAATGTTATGGCAGCGAAATGTTGCATAGAATTTTTTGTATAGCGTCCAAGTGTGCAATGAAAAGAAAAATTATTATATTATAGCATTATGGTAATGCTGTACAAAATAATTTTCATGGAAAAATAGTTTTTATAGCAACAAAACGATGCTATTATTAGATAGTAGTGAATTTTTCATAGCGTGTTTCAATGAGTCATAAAAACTTTCCATAGCGTGTTCAGATGCTATAACAACAAGGAATGTCAACATATTATAGCATTCAAATGATGTTTCCATAGCATTCGAATGCGTCATAAGACTTTCCATAGCATGCTCCACGAGCTATAGAAAAGTAGTTGCACCAATATGGCCTGATTAAGATGGCAACAAAAGTAGGTTTTCCATTACAAGTATGACATGCTATAATATCTTTCGGACTTTTCACAACACGTTGATCTAAGCGATTACAGAATCGCTATAGAAAGTTTTTATAGTGGTTTTTAAACGCTATGAAAAGTCTTTTTTCCTGTAGTGGTTAGTTCTAATTTTATCTATAGATCTGAATTATGTGGACATTCTATGATGCAGATCATATCCCTATTTGTACTAAATCTACTTTTATCTATAGATCTGAATTATGTGATCTAATTTATCACCTTGTGTTATCATGTTAGATCTATTTTAAGCTTTAGATCTGAATTATGTGATTTAATTTATCACCTTGTGATATCATGTTGGGTCTAAACCGATTGGACATCTAAATTGCTAATTTAGATGTTACTATACTTATTGTGACATCATAGTTATGTTAGAATCAATTGACTGCCAACCATTCATCAATTTTATGTCCACCTTGTTATGATGATAATTTCATGCCCATGCCAGCATGTATGTTCACCTTATTATCATGCTAGTTTAAGTTTATGCCAAGATGAGCACTTTGGTTGTATTCCCTTTATTTCCCCTATTATTGTTTATGACTAGGCTGTTGTCTAGCCATGCTGCCAATTTATTGAGGGCGCTAGTTAAGGAACGGGGGAAAAAGGGTTAATAATGGCATAATTTGAATATGAACATCTTTGGACATATAATTAAAATTATTGGGTAAATGGGCATAAATACCTAATAAGCCATAGGTATAATTAATTGAACATGTAAGTCAGAAGAGGGAAAGTGGGGACATAATGACCTACAAAGGCATAGGTAAGAATTTGATAAAAACGGAATGTTTAATAATTACAATTAGAAATTGTAGTTGCACTTATGACACGAGGTTAGGTTGCATTAGTGGTGGAAGTCTTCCCGGATTCGATCGCTATATCCAACAACCACTAAAGTTGAACCTAATGTGAAAGGTCCAAGTGCGCAAATACGAATTGGGCTAGGACACGAAGTTAGGCCCAACTTGTGGAATAAGAATGCCCGGACCCGACTGGCATATCCAGCATCCACAAGTTGTAGGCCTAATGTGGGAGTTCTAGACCATTATAAACCACAAATGGACATGGTAATAAATTGGACTACTTAACCTAATCTAATCCAAAAGGGATTGTATGAATATGAACTAAAGCTAGGGTTAAGTAAAATTGCTTGAATCAGTGGGAGGGTTAAGTAAATCTTGGGTAGGTGGGTAATATTAGTATACATAGGCCCACAAACTTAACCGTTAAATAAACATGCTTGAGTCAGTGGGAGGGTTAAGTAAATCTTAGGTAGGTGGGTAATATTAGTATATATAGGCCCACAAATGTAACAACCCGAAATTTTGGAACCAATTTAAAAAAATTATTTCAGAAAATTTTATTAGAAAATACGTCAGAAAAATAAAAAATTATATTTAATAATAATAAGAATATAAAGTTTATAAATAAGATTTAGACATTGTTAATGAGATTTATAAATATATGTTGATAAGTTGATTTATTAATAATATGTTAATTATGCATTCATTTCATTCCTTTATACATATATATGTTTATTTCCCTTACATTTTAAACCTTGCGCATGCAACCTACAAGGATCATTTCGTTTTTTTTTTTTTTTTTTTTTTTTTTTTTTTTGCATTGGGTTCTAACGTTTCACTTATAGTTTATATTGCATTCATCCATTTCTACTTAATTCATTTCATTTGCACTATTTTTCAATACATGCATGCAAGTCTCTTACCTTGTTTTCAATGCATACATTCATTTGCTCATTTATGTCCATGTTAGTGGATTAAATTATATCTTAAAGGTTTATTTGAACTTTATACACAATTAATAAAATGTTAGATTGTTAGTCCATGTTTTCTCTTTCATAATTAAGTATAACTTTAGACTTGATGGTTAATATATACTTGTTATATATATATATATATATTAAATTGATTTGACATTAAACCTATTAAATGTTTGTATGATAAATAAATTGCCTAATTTATGTCTATTTTAAATTCTGTTTATGTCGACATTAAGGATCATTGTCGATTTGAACGGTCAAAAATACGGATAGTTATTGGGATTAAAATAAGAAAAAAAAGAAGAAGAAGAAAATGAATACAAAATCTCGTAGCGGAAGGACAAAATATAATAAATAAATAACAGTTCATGAAGCTGTTAAAACATACATTTTATTATATTTTACAACGATTATCAGAGTAAATTAACATACAACCTACCAATGCATTGCAGCGGAATAATAATAATAATATGTCTGTTGAGCTCCATCTTCATCTTTATAATGGAATCTTCAAAGCAAGGGAATCTTCGCTAACTGCAACTCGGTTTAATTCAATTAAATAAAATCAAATTTCAATTCTCAATAATAACAATACAAACCGGCCTATAATTTATATTGTCAATCCATATAGATAATGACATTTATTACGCGTTGACATTCACTGTACAAACAACGAATGTTAATTATTACTGTATACAATAAATTAATTTTTCAATAAATATAAAATTCCAAAATTAGTTAACCCGTTATAATTTGTTAATCCAATAAAATTTCAAATTCCATTATAAGTAAATTATTAAACACTGCCATTATCATACATATTCTATTGTAGATCATTTTACAATAATTAAATTTTAGTACATATCCTATCAATATACGATATAAATCATAAATTTTAATATTTAAAACAATTTTGTTCTAAATCACATAAAATTTAACATTTTATATACGTCTGTTGAGCTCCATCTTCATCTTCATAATGGAATCTTCAAAGCAAGGGAATCTTGGCTAACTGCAACTCGGTTTAATTCAATTAAATAAAATCAAATTTCAATTCTCAATAATTACAATACAAACCGACCTATAATTTATATTGTCAATCCATATAGATATGACATTTATTTCACGTTGACATTCACTGTACAAACAACGAATTTTAATTATTACTATATACAATAAATTAATTTTTCAACAAATATAAAATTCAAAAATTAGTTAACCCGTTATAATTTGTTAATCCAATAAAATTTCAAATTCCATAATAAGTAAATTATTAAACACTGCCATTATCATACATATTCTATTGCAGATCAATTTACAATAATTAAATTTTAGTACATATCTTATCAATATACGATATAAATCATAAATTTTATTATTTAAAACAATTTTGTTCTAAATCACATAAAATTTAATATTTTAAATTGTCGCAAAACTCGGGATGTTACACTCTTCCCCACTTAAAACTTTTCGCCCTCGTAAAGGCGTAGTTAGGAAGTTGTCAATTTATTTACCTAATCATCTAATTTTTTATTCACTATCAATTATTTTATTCGACATTGAATATATATATATATATATATATATATATATTTACACTAGCTTTTCTTACAACTGTCTAATCCAATTCCATTTATATTCAACATTCATTTGATTATACTTCATAAGTTAAGTTTTGATTAATTATAGAATTTGAAATCTACCATCAATTTCATTTATTCATATATCTAACTAATTTCTATTTGGACCTCAATATTCATTAGTGAAATAGATTTATTTAAATTCCCTACCTCTATTCATGTTCATTTGCCCTATTCACCATTTGTAGATTTCTTTAAATATCTCTTTTCTCTTCATAATACACAATCTAAGAGTACAACATTTTATGGCTATAGATTTATTTAACTAGTTTATTTCATTAGTCCAAATTTTATTAACTTTACATAATTGAATTCAATTTCCATAACAATCCAAGTGTATGACGTTATGGTCCAAAGTTACGGCTTCTTTAATTTCATAAACCGTTAATATAATTTCACCCCTTTATTTTTCATAACAATACTTGTATATTATGTAATTGTCAATTCCTATAACATTTTCACTTCTTATATACATTGGTAAGTTATATATGTTATAGAAAAGGTTTAATATTTCACAAATGTAATATTATCCAATTTGCTTCAATTTTACCATTTCACAATTCTAAGAGATTACTTTATTACATATTTTTCTTAGATTCATTTATTTATTTCACAACTCAATGGTTTAGAATTTTAAGTTTAGCTCATTATTTCAATTATTCGAGAACTTAAAAATTTGACTTCGGGTCCATTTCCAAATCAGTTTTCAAAATATCTTATATATTATATCCTTTATATCAACCAAAAAAAAATTTGAAATTCAATTTTCTTAAACAAATTATAAAAGTTCTAAGTGGTCTCCCCACTCAGACTCTTGAAAAGAAACGTTGATGATGCGTGCAGTCATCACCGAAGTTATTTCCCAAAGACGAAGTGGAAAGTATACACTTATTTTCAAAATTCATTTGAAAACAATTTCTATATGAAACAACTTTTAAAATATAAACACATTATTTCAAACCATTTGCAAAACGATATTACACATCCACCCGAAGTTAAATTCTCAAATTCATTTTTAACTTCTTATTTCATTACCAATAAATTTTCAATATTTCATTACCAATTTATTTTCAATATTTATTTCTTAAATCATTCAATAATCAACGGTTCTAATTATTAGTTAATCGAATGATAAATTTGATATTATCAACAAAAGAATATCGAATAATTCTATATATATAATATAATTAAAATGATATTATGTCGATTAGCCTTGTTCGAGTGTTTAGAAGTTCCTATCGATACATTGGCGTATCAGGTACCGACCAGAATGTATAAATACTCAACAGAACAAATCAACATAATACAAAACCATTTTATATCAAAATTACAAGTACGCTCTCTCATATAAACTCAAACTCATTCTAGGGCATTATATCCCTATCTCTAATGAGTTATCCCAAATAGAGCCAAGGTTTTCGCTAAACCAAAGCTTTGATACCAAAAATGTAATTTGTATTACGTGCCAAATTCCTACTTCTAAAAAAAATGAAATTTTATAATACACGTCAAATTCCTACTTCTTATTTACGTGTAAAAAAATAAAATAAAAATTTACATATAAAATATGCTTTTATATGATATGATGAAAACATATAAAAATGTTAACAAGTAAATGATCTTTTGTTTGATATTAGAATACATGGAAAATGACATTATTCACACCGTAATGAGAATGAGATTTAGAGTGAAGTTACATTTTTCACATAATCGTATGAAAGTAAGAGAATTACATTTTATGTAATCAAGATTAAAAAGAAAAGAGAATTACATTTTTAATGTAATTATAAGGTAAGAATTCATCGTCGTGATGGAAATTACATTTTTAATGTAATTAAAAAGAGAAATTTGACAATGGAATCAAAATCACCTTTTTATGTAATTTAAAAAGGATAGAAATTTTCACCGTAATGTTAATCACATTTTTATGTTAACATTAGAAAATAAACATTTTATGTATAAAAATGTTTGCATAATAAAATCTCATTTTTATGTCAGTATATACAGGAACATTTTCTTATATAAGACATTAGCATTAGAAAACATCATTTTTATTATAAAAAATGTTAGCATATGAAAGTAATATTTTTATTCTATAAAATGTTGCATTTAAAAAATTTATCATTTCTAGTCAAAAAGGTTGCATTAGGAACAAAGTTTCATTTTTGTTAAAATGTCACATTAGTATAAAATTATCATTTTTGTTAAAATGCCACACTTGTATGAAAATAACATTTTGTTAGAAAAGTCTACATGTTTAATGTGAATTAGATTAAAAAGAAGAGTTACATTTTAATGTAATTTGATTAAAAAGAAAATTTACATTTAGGATTAAGGAGAAAGTTTACATTTTTCATGTAAAAGATTTAAAGGTAGAATTTACATTTTCATGTAAAAAGCTTTAAAGTGAAAATTCATATTTTAATGAATTAGATTCTCATTTTGAAAAGGATAAGGATATGAAATTTACATTTTTATGTAAATGGGTTTTTAATGAAAATTATAACAATGAAAATTTACATTTTAACGAATTTGGTTTTATTAAAAAGATTAAAGATATGAAATTTACATTCTCGTATGTAAAGATTAAAGCAAGAATATCATTTTGCTTATAAAGAAAAGAATGACACAAAATAATCATTTTTGTTGAATTAGAAATGACGAACAAGAAATTGCATGTTTGTGTAGATTGAAAATAGGAAATATATATATATATACACATTGCATGGATAGGTTGTGTATGTGAATTAAAATAAACATTATTGAGTGTTATGATATATATATATATATATATCTTTACTTGTCATGGTTACCACAATAATGAAATGGCCGAAGAAATTGTAAGTATATATATAATCATATATAAACAAATTTCAATGGAACGAATCGAGCGTGGTAGTTCACTTTATAGAATTGCACTTTTAGTTGATTATTCCGAAATATCCGACCGTCGGACCAAATCTGTAACCGTTAGGTTCGCCTTGGGAAGATCTTTCCAACGTTATAAATTATGTTAAAATCCAACGGTTAGATTTAGAGAAATGTGTAAAACAAATTTGGGTGAAAACAGCGCCAAGGTCGCCTTTTGACTTGGAGCATCGTTAAATGGAATTTAATTATTTTATATAAATAAAAATAAAGGTTGATCGTTATAAATTAATATCAACGATATGAAATGATTTTTAAATATATATATATATATATATATATATGCGAGGATCATTTGAAAAGTCCGAGTTCAATTTCATTTCAAATGATCATACGACGAATGAAAGTCGAAGAGTTGAAGACGTTGATTGAAGACCGGCGATCTTCACATCGAATGGACGACAACTGCTGATGCCCGTGATTGGAGTAGCTACCTTGAAGGGGCTACATTGGTGGCCGTCCGGACGTAGTGTTGATTAGTACGGATTTAGCTTTCGCTCAGACCCAGAGCATAAGCTTATAAATGGAATGTGTGTCTGACATTGTACTCCTTTATATTATATTTATTGATTTTCTGTCGAATGTATGAATTTTTGGTGGCAGAGAATTTATTCTCTTGCTTAACATCCTTTCATATATTTTGGCAAAGGATTGGTAGTGTGATATGGAGTGACGATGTGGCATGCTAAGATGCATATGATCAAGGATTTGTTGAAACGCAGGCCTTGTGGGATGATCAAAGCATAGCTGTTTAGGCATAGCTTTGTGTATAGCGTGACTTCGTGAGCCTCACACACCGGCGGAGTCTAAAACGGGAGAAGGAACGCAGGGAGAGTAGCACGTTTCTTTCTAGCTAGAAGTGGTGTTTGGGATTTAACACGACCCGACATTTTACTTATGTGGATGATGGAATGAGGCTCCTCGGATGATAGGTCCTATAGGACTGGGAAACGTGTGTTCAGGAATTGCCAATCCACGAAGCTGTATGTGTGGACCGGCCCTGCAGGATCCAAGGGTTAACTGCGGGGAATCCTGAGACATTAGCTAGAGTATCTTGAATCGGTAAGGAGCTCCACTCTAGCCTTGACTCATGATGGAAACCCAATTTCGAATACGACCTCATGCGGTTTTGATTGTATTACTAGTATGGAGGTATAGTAGTATGGATACTATTCTTCCTAGGATTGATACATTATGATTGAAATTGTTTTTGAAACATATATACACTAATAATAATATCAAATTTGTTTTATCGTACCAAGAATATTTAATCATCGTAAGGTAAAACTCTGTCCTCTGGTTTGCGTTGCATTGTGTGATAGGACTTGAGTCTTATGGTGATTTCATTTTTCCAAAAAGCATTGCGTTGTTTAACGATTTACCTTAAGTTATGCATGGCAATCCATTGGAGTAAAACCCGTTCCGCGTTAGCGGCGTGGTCCTTGGATTTGCCTTATTACTATTAGTTAAATTAGTTAAGAATTCTCACACCAGTCCCATGACTGACCCATTGTTTGTTTCCACCTTTGCAAACTCGGGTGCCCTCTTTTCCACACGGGCAGTCGAGTAGTTTGTCTGCAGGTCCTTATCTCGAGCAGGATGCTGGGTTGAAGCTTAAAGCTGTGTCCAGAGCATAGTTATCTTCCACTGTATCTATTTTATTATTTCCGCTGCAATTAAAATATTGTAATTTATCTTCCGCTGTAATTTATCAATGTACTTTGATATTCTGTACTCTGATGTTACGTTACCATGATGTAATAAAAGTCTGTTGTTATTGTTCTGATGTTGTTGTATTCCCAAAGTTAACGTACTCGGGTTTTGAACGGTCTTGGTCGATTTTGCGGTCGATCGGGTCGGGCGAAACCACGTGCCGTTACACACCTTTGGTTTCGAACACTTTAAAACTCCAAAATAAGACCAAAATTTGACAATCTCAGAATCTATCCAAATTGATGCCATCGCGAAGAGCTCGTCGATACGATTCCAACGCAACAAACCGCGTGTCATTCTGAAGTCGTATGCAAAAGTTATACACATTACAAGTTATAAAAATTTGAATATAAATTAAAACAAGATAATTAAACACACCCTCTCACCTTAATGCCACAATGCCACATCATCATTCCTCCTTACTCCTCATGTTCTCTACAGCAAATAAAATCATCCACGTCCTAAAACATGTCTCCTTCTCTCCTCTATATCTCCTAATTTCCTCAATGAAAACCCAAACAGATGGATCCGACGAATTTCTCTTCGCGGTCTCTTCCTCTCCATCACCATCTTGCCAAACTCGACCTCACCAAGGAAAATGCCTCCTCCTTACATATGTATGTTTTTTTTTCACTACAGGTTGCGATACTTTTTTTCATGGAATCCTCTCAAATTTTTTCATGATGTGCTTCTCCATGCCACAAACTCGAATACAATCATCAATTCAGGCATAGATCTCTATAATCAACACAAATCTCAACCTTAGTTTAATGTCCTTTACTATAGACGTTGAAACCAAACAAAATCATGTCGCACCTTCTAACAAAAGAATAGAATTGAAGAGAATATTTATCTGAGTTGAATGAGACTAGTTTTAGAATTTTTCAATGAGAGGTTCACAAGATATTGAGTTTTGAATGAGATAAAAGCCATTTTTGTTTATCTAATAATTTTTTTATAAGTAGAGATTGATTATCGAAAATCATTGCCGTTTGAACGGGAATAGTTAATTAAATAAAAGAAAAGTGACGTGGCAAGAACGTGTATTCCCATGATTTAAGGCACAATATCCGCTCCTCTTAAATACCAAGTGTTCATCTTGGCTTGTATACATTTTAAATTTTAAAATCTACTTAATGGATTTGGTTAAATGACATACACCAATCAATCTCGTGTTTCCATATGTACGAAAATACAAACACCATAAAACAAAACGGATTGTTCAACCACATAAACACAAATATTTCTTCCCTTGTTGCACCAACACAAACGCGAAATAATACATTCAAAAATTAAAATGAAATGTTCGCGTACTATTTCATCATGTTCGTTACATACGCTACCGATTTATTAAATATTTATATAAACCAATTTCAACGGTCGATATCTGATGAAGCTGACATTGTGGAATGTCATATGAAATATATATATATATATATATATATATATATATTCAAAATCAATGCTTTATTGTTATAATTGGTCGATTTCGTAATTAAATCACTAAGCTTTATTATAAATTTATTATTCAATTTGGTTCAAATATTCAATATTAACTTTCAAATTTCAATGAATAACAACACAAATCAAATCATGGTTTCATTTACAATTAAAGCAAATTATTATAATTAAAACAAGTTAAATCTCGTTACTAAATAAATTTGGTAAGGTTTACAAATAAATTCATTTAATTAAATCTCCAATTATAATTATAACCATTAAATATACAAAATCATTTCAATTATTAATCACACCAATCAGTTTCATTAAATACATATTAATATGAAATTTCAACTTTCACTATCAATCAATATAAATGAATCATGAACCTATTTGGAATCAAAGCAAGTCACATTATCATAATAGATTGAATTTCTATACTTAAACCATTCAATTAATTTTTCACCATAAATCTCCAATTTACGTCATTAAAGTTTTAATTATAAATTCATTGACTTGGTTTAATTCAATTAAATAAAATCAAATTTCAATTTCCAATAATTACAATACAAACCGGCCTATAATTTATATTGTCAATCCATATAGATAATGACATTTATTACGCGTTGACATTCACTGTACAAACAACGAATGTTAATTATTACTATATACAATAAAATAATTTTTCAACAAATATAATATTCCAAAATTAGTTAACCCGTTATAACTTGTTAATCCAATAAAATTTCAAATTCCATTATAAGTAAATTATTAAACACTGCCATTATCATACATATTCTATTGCAGATCAATTTACAATAATTAAATTTTAGTACATATCTTATCAATATACGATATAAATCATAAATTTTAATATTTGAAACAATTTTGTTCTAGATCACATAAAATTTAATATTTTAAACTGTCGCAAAACTCGGGATGTTACACTCTTCCCCACTTAAAACTTTTCGTCCTCGTAAAGGCGTAGTTAGGAAGTTGTCAATTTATTTACCTAATCATCTAATTTCTTATTCACTTTCAATTATTTTAATCGACATTGAATATATATATATATATATATATATTTACACTAGCTTTTCTTACAACCGCCTAATCCAATTCCATTTATATTCAACATTCATTTGATTATACTTCATAAGTTAATTTTTGATTAATTATAGAATTTTAAATCTACCATCAATTTCATTTATTCATATAACTAACTAATTTCTATTTGGACATCAATATTCATTAGTGAAATATATTTATTTAAGTTCCCTAACTCCATTCATGTTCATTTGCCTTATTCACCATTTGTAGATTTCTTTAAATATCTCTTTTCTCCTCATAATACCCAATCTAAGAGTACAACATTTTACGGCTATAGATTTATTTAACTAGTTTATTTCATTAGTCCAAAATTTATTTACTTTACATAATTGAGTTCAATTTCCATAACAATCCAAGTGTATGACATTATGGTCCAAACTTATGGCTTCTTTAATTTCATAACCCATTAATATAATTTCACCCCTTTATTTTTCATAACAATACTTGTATATTATGTAATTGTCAATTCCTATAACATGTCACTTCTTATGTACTATGGTAAGTTATATATGTTATAGAAAAGGTTTAATATTACATAAGTTTAATATTATCCAATTTGCTTCAATTTTACCATTTCACAATTCTAAGAGATTACTTTATTACATATTTTTCTTAGATTCATTTATTTATTTCACAATTCAATGGTTTAGAATTTTAAGTTTAGTTCCTTATTTCAATTATTCGAGAACTTAAGAATTTGACTTCGGGTTCATTTCGAAATCAATTTTCAAAATATCTTATATATTATATCCTTTATATCAAACCAAAAAAAATTGAAATTCAATTTTCTTAAACAAATTATAAAAGTTCTAAGTGGTCTCCCCACTCAGACTCTCGAAAAGAAACGTTGATGATGCGTGCACTCATCAACGAAGTTATTTCCCAAAGACCAAGCGGAAAGTATACACTTATTTTCAAAATTCATTTGAAAACAATTTCTATATGAAACAACTTTTAAAATATAAACATATTATTTCAAAACATTTGCAAAACGATATTACACATCCACCCGAAGTTAAATTCTCAAATTCATTTTTAACTTCTTATTTCATTACCAATAAATTTTCAATATTTCATTACCAATTTATTTTCAATATTTATTTCTTAAATCATTCAATAATCAACGGTTCTAATTATTAGTTAATCGAACGATAAATTTGATATTATCATCAAAAAAATATCAAATAATTCTATATATATATATATAATATAATTAAATTGATATTATGTCGATTAGACATGTTCGAGTGTTTAGAAGTTCCTATCGATACATTGGCGTCCCATGTACCGACCAGAATTCATAAATACTCAACAGAACAAATCAACATAATACAAAACCATTTTATATCAAAATTACAAGTACGCTCTCTCATATAAACTCAAACTCATTCTAGGGCATTATATTCCTATCTCTAATGAGTTAATCCCAAATAGAGCCAAGGTTTTCGCTAAACAAAATGTAAATAAAGTGAAATGTCCTTTTTGTTTGTCTTTTTCTATAATCAAGTTTTACCTTCTTTTATTTACAAATGTAAATGTAAAAAAAATCTACTTTTCAATATTGTTCCCTTTTTATTTACAAAGGTAAGTGTAAATAAAATCTATTTTGAAATTTTGTTCACTTTTTATTTACAAAGGTAAGTGTAAATAAAATCACTTTTCATATTTGTTTTTCTCCCTAACATATTAAATTTACATGAAGATGTGGACCTCAACAAGTCACATAACCAAATGAGATGATTTGGTTTTAATTATCTCAAATTAACTCAAATATGCATTTTGAATTCACAAACCTAATGCGTATATAAATCTCAAATAAATGAGATTTTCAACGGATGAACAAACATTCACAATAATAGATAAACAGAAAATCCTAAATTACCACATCGTAGATCTATACTATTTACGTACATAACAATGATTCAAACCACACGAACAATAATTAAATTAATTTAATTATTTTTAAAGGTAAGAAATCTCACCAATTTCATATATGAAAGTTTCATCGCTAAGTGGTTCATTTTATTTACATATGAAATGTTAATAAAATGCCTTTTTCAATAATCTTGTTTTATTTTATATATATATATTTTTTACAAAGAGACGTAAACAAAATTCAATGTCATGTTTTGTCTTTTTTTTACCAATGTAAATGTAAACAAAATTCTACTTTCAATATTTTTGTCCTCTTCTTATTTACAAATGTAATTGTAAATAAAAATCTAATTTTCACTAATCAAATTTTTGTCTTCTTCTATTTACGCCAAATTTTTATAATGAATCAAATCCAAATTTTTATGGGTTAAAATAAAAGTTGAGACCTTTACTTCAATCAAAAGGGTATACATGGATCTGGAAATAAAAGTGCAGATCTAAATGACAGGAGATACATCTAGGGGATAGCATGAGTCTTTATTTTTAATTCAAAATATAAATCGATATCTATGCATATGAACCAATATACAATTTCAGATCTGAATTTATCGCAACTAGAAATGTAGCGAAATAAGATTTCTTCGTAGATCTATATTTTTTTTCATGACATCTCAATACATCTAAATAACAATACAATACAATAATCACAACCACACACATATCATGATTTCATAAGCAAGAAAATAATTAATTTAAAATTAACTATGTAAATCTGAATTCTCACCTAGATCTTAACTGTTGGATTTAATCATCCCTCTATGTTCGTCGTTTTTGTAATTTGAAGGACTTTAATTTCATTCGCAGATTTTGAGAACGAAGGGAGAAAAGACTGGGAGATTTCGAACATTCGTAGAAGGAGAAGGCGGCTGGTTCATAAGGGGAATTAGGGATAATATGAGATAAGTGGTGAAGTTTATGGTTTTATGTGAGGCTATAAAGATGATACTAGATTTTTATTTTATTTTAATTATATTAAAGCAATGAATGCATTCCATTTTTTATGCTTGATTACAATTTAAATTTATTCCTACATGCATGCAAGTTAAGAAATTGAATTATAGACATTGCAAATTTGTACTTCTTTCCCCACAATTAAGAATTGGTTAGGAAACAACCAAGAAATTGATTGCCTATTTTTTTTTTGCTTTAAAAAAAACTTCAATTATGTGTTCAAGATATTTTTATAAAAAAATAGGGTGCATGCTTTTTCATCCAAACGATTATCTTCATGCTTAAGAAATAAGAGTGTCTTTTGAGATACAAATTAAATATATAGTTTGACACAACAATCTTGGAATATCCTTATGGTTTAAGATTTGAAAAAAACTTTTTATAGAAAGCCAAATCGATGGGAAAGAAAAAAAATTACAATCTAAAATTTTACATTCCCTCTTTACATAATCTAAATGTTTCCAATAGCACCCAATCAATGAGGGTATATTTTTGTACATTTGCTATCTAAATATATTAACTAATATATATATATATCTATATATATATTTATATATATGTATATATCTATATACAGAGAGAGAGAGTCTATGTATGAATGTAAATTTTTATGAAATAATTTATGCACTATGAAATTAACACTCAATAAATTAAACGAAACAAAATGTGGTTGCTATTACAATTAATATCAATACTAAATTTAAAATAGATATAAATTAGGAAATTTATTTATCATACAAACATTTAATAGGTTTAATGTCAAATCAATTTAATATATATATATAACAAGTATATATAAACCATCAAGTCTAAAGTTACACTTAATTATGAAAGATAAAACATGGACTAACAATCTAACATTCTATTAATTGTGTATAAAGTTCAAATAAACCTTTAAGATATAATTTAATCCATTAACATAGACATAAATGAGCAAATGAATGTGTGCATTGAAAACAAGATAAGAGACTTGCATGCAAGTATTGAAAAATAACGCAAATGAAATGAATTAAGTAGGAATGGATGAATGCAATATAAACTATAAGTGAAACGTTAGAATTCAATGCAAAAAAAAGAAAAGAAACAAAATGATCCTTGTACGTTGCATGCGCAAGGTTTAAAATGTAAGGGAAATAAACATATATGTATAAAGGAATGAAATGAATGCATAATTAACATATTATTAATAAATCAACTTATCAACATATATTTATAAATCTCATTAACAACGTTTAAATCTTATTTAAAAACTTTATATTATTATTATTAAATATAATTTTTTCTTTTTCTGCCGTATTTTCTATTAAAATTTTCTGAAATAAAAATTTTAAATTCGTTCCAAAATTTCGGGTTGTTACAGTCTCCCCACTTAAAAACTTTTCGCCCTTGAAAAGGAACGAAGCTAAAAGTGTTTAATTAACTAACTCATATTTCATTCTTTGATTCGTTTCTATAATTTTATTAGTTGAACTAATAATTACACTATACAATCATCAATCAATTGTTTGATTAGCTTTTAAAATATTTATTACTTTTATATATTCAAAAATCATATTTTCCAAAAATAGATTATAATTACAAATACGTATATTATAGGCTTGCTACTCCCAACTCATTCTAGGGCATTACTAACCCCATCTCTAATGAGCTTTCTCATTCTAGGATACTGCTGATCCTATCTCTAATGAGTATTCTTATTGGATATTACTAATCCATTCTCTGATGAGTCTTTTGTTCAGTTCTAACGAGTTGTACTCCAAAGATTTGAGCTAACCAAAACTCTGATACCAAATGTAACGACCCGGATTCCGCCCTACCCGATCGATCGCAAAATCGACCAAGACCGTTCAAAAAACCCGAGTACGTTAACTTCGGGAATACAACAACATCAGAACAATAACAGCAGATTTTATAAACATTATAATAATGTTACATCAGAGTACAGAATATCAGAGTACATTGAATAAAATTACAGCGGAAGATAAATTATAATATTTTAATACATTGCAGCGGAAATAAAATAATCAAGGCAGCGGAAGACAACTATGCTCTGGACACAGATTTAGGCTTCAATCCAGAATCCTGCTCGAGATAAGAACCTGTAGACAAACTACTCGACTGCTCGTGTGGAAAGAGGGCACCCGAGTTTGTAAAGGTGGAAACAAACAACGGGTCAGTCATGGGACTGGTGTGAGAATTCTTAACTAATTTAACTAATAGTAATAAGGCAAATCCAAGGACCACGCCGCTAACGCGTAACGAGTTTTATTCCAATGGATTACCGTGCATAACAATAAAGTAAATCGTAAAACAACGCAATGCTTTTTAGAAAAATGAAACCATTATAAAACCCAAGTCCCATCACACAATGTGTGACGACCCCGAACCCCGTACTGAGGGCGGCAAGTGTAATCCATGGATATAACACAGAAACAGATAATAGCAGAACAGAATTAAATAAATACACCAAATAATGAACAATAGAATATACTGGATAAAAGTAATCATCAGAGTTACACAGTATACAGGATCTTACTTAGTACAATTACAGTTCAGCTATACAAAAATGTCTACAGCGGAAATCAAACAAAATATGTACAATAGGAGCTGAACAGCATAAAAAGAGATAAATGATAGAATCCATCTCCAGCTCCAGCTATCCAGATAAAGCCTGCTAAACCTGAATACAAGGCTGCCCGTGTAGAAAAAGGGCACCCGAGTTTGAAAGTGAAACAAACTACGAGTCAGTCATGGGACTGGTATGAGAAATCTACTCAACACATTTATAATATGGCTAATCACAAGACCACGCCACTTTCGTGGAACAAGTTTACTCCATTGGATTGCCAGTGCTTTAAAACCAATCATTCTTTTAAACATCGCTATGCTTTTTATAAAAATGAAGCCATTATAAGACTCAGTTCCCATCACACAATGCAACGCAAACCGGAGGATAGAGTTTTTACCTTATAACGGCCAAATTATGCTTGATACGAATAAAACAAAGGCATTTGATATTATTGCTAGTGTTTATATGTCTTGAAAACAATTTCAAATCATAACTATCAATCATAGACGGCATTAATGCCCCATACCACTATGTCGCCATATATAGGTATACAATCAAAACCGCACAGTCACGTATTTGGAAATTGGATTTCCGTCATGAACCAAGGCAAAAGATAGTCCTTACCGGCTTCGTGACTCTCTAGCCCGAGCCACAGGGTCAGAGCGCATCGACCCTTGGATCGTTAGGGCCGGTCCACCGATGTGGATTAAAAATTCCTAAACAATGCGTTTCCCCGCCCTATGGGGCGTAAATGAGCCAATGAATGACTCCATCGGACCTGGATCGTCCGATCTAACCGAGGCGCCTCGCAACAGCAACAACCACACAGGTGAAAAGTATATAAATGTCAGGGCTGGTGGGTCACTGACACTACCCTAGCTAGAAAGAAACGCATGCCCTCCCTAAGGTCCTTCTCCCATTTCTGGTTCATACCAGGGTGTGAGGCTTGCGAATTCTCATTATACACAAAGCTACGCCACACAGGCGATGCTTTGATCATCACCACAAGACTTTGCTTTTCAACAGAAGCCCTGATCATTTGCCACTTAGGCATGTCACACTAGCAATTCATGCCATGCAACTGATGTCCATCGATATACAACCTCTGAGCGCGTGCGTTTCAGAGAAGGGCGTTAAGCAAAAGAATAAATTATCCGCCGCCAAACAGATGTATATTTAATAGGGATCAATCAACACAGTATAAAATCCAATGTCAGACACACAGTCCGTTTACAAGTCCATTCTAGGTCTGAACGAAACCGGAGGCACTAAGTACCTCGCAAACCCATCGATCACCACGTACGTCGGGACGATCACCACTCATTATCCATATTTCGGGATGCCTCCCAATCAGGACCTCGGTTACCATCCAAACGAGGTGAAGATCTCTGGTCTTCGACCACCATCTTCATCTTCGATTTCTTATCGTCGATTCAGTTATTCAGAATGGGATAAACCCGGTCTTTCTGAGAAACTCGCGTATATAATAAACAAGTGCAACACTAACATATACACGCATCATTTCAATTCATTAGTCACTAACCGTCAATTAGTAAGAGAACGATTTCCTAAATATTAACCCCGAAGGCCGAAACCAACATCAGATCAACACCCAGGAAACCATTCGACTTAGCCAACCTTCAGTTAATTTCTAAATCACATCCATAATGTTTATAATATTTTATAACGATTTATCGCTATTTTTATTTATTTTAAAATAGCCAATATATTCAAAACGACGCTTCGGGCCATAACGCGACCATGGTGTTGTTTTTTTCCAGATTTGATTTACACATATCTAAAAATCTAACTGTTGGATCTTCACCAAATTTAAATCATTAGAAAGATCTTTTCAAAAAGAATCCAACGGTTCCAGTTTCGGGAAAATCCGACGGTCGGATCTCCCGGTATAATCGTTTGAAGTTTCGATTTCAAAATACGAACTGCGCGTCGTTATTCGATTAAATATAATTAGATATATATATATATATATATATATATATATATATATATATATATATATATATTTAATGGTTTCTGGCGCTGTTTTTCTTCAGATTTGAATTAAACATTCCAGACAATCCAACCGTTGGATTTTTACAAAGTTGGTGTCGTTGGAAAGATATTTCCAAAGCGAACCCGACGGTTGCGGTTTCCGGAAAATCCGATGGTCGGATCTCCCGTACTAATCATTTGAAATCACGGTTTCCAAATACGAACTGCAGCGTCGTTATTCGATATATTTTAATTCTATTTATATATATATATATATATATATATATATATATATCGATTCTTCGATTTCAAGGCTACATTCTTTTCATACATTTGATAAAAATGATATTTTTATCTAACTGTCTTCTATTTCAACACTTCACTATTTTTTACAATTTTTTTGTATAATAAAAATGTGACTTTTATTGTAAAACAATTCATTTCAAAACACTATTATTTCGTATAGTTAATATAGGGGATAAAAATAGGATTTTTATTGTAAAACAATTTATTTCAAAACAGGATTATTTTATACTTTTCATATTGATGTTAAAAATGGGAATTTTATTATAAAACAATTTCTTTCAAAATATGAATACCATCAACACATGAATTTCAATTCAACAAATGAATATTGATTCAACACATGAAGGTTTCCTATAGTTTATATATATAGATAAAAATGTGATTTTTATATTTAAAACACGAACACCATTCAACACATGAATTTCTAATCAACGAATGAATATCGATTCAACACATGAAGGTTTTCTATTCAACGAATAAATATAGTTTCAGCAAATGAAAATAATTCAAACACATGAATATTATTCAAAAATTCGGCAGCATAACGGCAGGGTAGTTAAAACCGGGACCGTCCCTAGTACGGCTCCTCGCTCTACCTTAAAACCTCGCGGTTTTTTACAATGGGGATCATGCATCTAGTTCGCACGCAGGAGGCATGTATATATTTATTTCATTTCCACAAACTAATCCTATGTGGTTTCAACCAAATATTTCTCAACCACAAATGGGTATTTTTCAACCACAATCAATCAATATCAACCACAAACAATCCCAAACAACCATTCGCTATCAATCAATTTTCACACCAATCACAACCAATAAATATCGTCCATGGTTTGTGGGCGAGGGCGTATATGTGTGTGTGTATATATATATGTATATATATATATATAGCAATTCACTTCTATTTCAACACATATATAATTTTTACAACGCATATATAACTTATACATCGAACATACAACTTATACAATGCTTATACAAGAGGTGATATAACTCATACATCGACTATATAATTTATACATCATCGTTTTCCATATTGTTTATAAATTAGAAATCTCACATTGGGTTCCACTCCACCGAAAATAGCAGAAGGCTCAGAAAAATATGCGGTCTCTTCTAGAATGTAGAGGACGTCCACACGAGTCCACTGTCTCTTGTTTCAATGAATTTCGACCACAAAGCAAAAAGATATGATTTTTCAAAGTTGGCAACGGTTTAAAGGTGTTAAAACTGTTGAAAATATATATAGCCGTATACCTTTCTGAAACGTTCAAAACTAGGTCACGCGATTTCGTGAAATCCGTGAATCGATAGAACGATCGGGCTACGCAGTGTCGAAGGGGGAGGAGAGGTGCTCAGGCATCGGGGGGAGTTGGCCAGTTCGACACTGGCAAGAGGCGGCTGCGGTGGTTGGAAGTCGCCAACTTCCAGGCGTCGATCCAGGCGCTACAGGCCACGAAAAAATCCAACCTTTATATGGATGTGAAGATCGTGAGGAGCTCTACAAAATCTTCAACTGGAGGAGGGGCTAATTTTGCGTGGATTGATAAGAAAGTGGACGGGAAGATTTCGAACGATTTCCGCCTTCGATCGGGGAGAGAGAAAAAGGATTTTTCTCTTTTTTTTTATAAAAATTCTGATTGGTCGAGGAAGTTTTAAAGGGGTTTTCTGACACGACCACCAATCTAAACCCAACGACCATCATCCCAAGCGTTTTGCCCCCATTCTGAACACAATGGGATATGTTTCGTAGGCCCATTCGACTGTTTCAGTCAGTTTTCATTCAAATTAAAATATATAACATTCAATATTCAATTTGAACGTACATTTCAATTTGCCAGGGCCACAACCTGATTCGAAAAATTCCCGAAAAATAAATCTAGCTATGGTTTGACGATACGGTCCCAACAAAACTAGTTTCGTCGAATTATGAGACCGTTTGCTAAAAGGCCCATTTTTGGTCGATCCAATTTAACCGTAATTGATCCAAACACGTTTTCCTTTGCCACGCTCACATATTAGCATCAAAAATTGTGAAATTTGAAACTTAGCAATAACTTCACATCCCGGATCCAACAAAAGAGGTTTCGTCGAATTCTGAGGTCGTATGCAAAATGGCCAATTTTACGGGCTATATAAATTCCATAGCGACCTTTCTGAAAATTCATTTAGCCATAACTTTTGCTTTCCATTATGAAAATTCGATTTTTTGGATTCGTTAGAAAGGTATTCACTAACAAATTTAAATATTTTTGGTTTCACTCAAATTCGTTTTGTTTTGCACCCGGTACAGTTCGACAAAGTTTGAATTCAATTTTTGAAACTGCAGCGCCATTTCAGGCCTTGTTTATAATTAAAATTAATTATATTCGTTTTCAATTGTCGATTCAAACTCAGTTTTTATTGCCATTATTTAAAATATTTATTTTAAATATTTAAAATCCATTATTGTAGCCAATTTAAAATTTTTAAATTGGTTCAGATTTTCTGGGTCGTTACAATCTCCTCCACTTAAAACTTTTCGTCCCCGAAAAGGAACAAAGTCGAAAGTGGTTTGATTAATCAACTCTACGTTCGATCTGGATTCAATTCTCCAACTTTTCAGTTTCTGAGAATTTTCAAATTCTTCAAAAATTTGCTGACACCCGGAATTTTCGAAAAATTTCGCCATAACCTCCTTTGTACGGGGAGGGGTTTGGAAATTTATTGGGCCATATTAGGTACCCAATAAATCCTAATAAGCATACACATATTTATAGTGATATATTCTGGTGTTTACAGGGGAGCGTGTATTGATAATAACTCAAGAGAATTAATTCTCATCACCATGTTCCGTGTGGGTAATAAATAGTCCATGTGCTGTATCTAATAACTAGAGAGACGCGATTATTTTCAACTCCAGACCCGTGTGGGTTTTTTTTATTAATCTGGCGATTTAATCATTACAATTTAAATAGTCCATATTAGTCATCAGTTCAACCTGTAAAATAAAGTCATCGCCATACAAGCCTCTCGCTCGTATGGTAAATCTTCCACCTCGTCACACAGGCTCCAAATGCTTATGTTGTATATGATGAAGTATGCCTATCTTCTGAAGTATGCCATGTAATGTAGTTCAAAATTAATTGTTACTATCCTATGGCGACATGTATTATTTCACACAGAAAAACCAGCAATCCGCATCCAATGGCATTCATAGGAGTTGATATAATAATATTTCACATCCAACTCATTAAGGTTTACCTATTTGTCGGGCAAAATCTTTACTCAACAGCTAATCCATTTACCAGTTCAAACATATATAATGCACAAGTATATATATTTCTATTTATTTTCTAATCAGTTCAATGTGTGATTTAATCGAATAAATTCTACCATTATTCCATTATTGATTAAATTAACTATCGTTTTAATAATTTAATAAATCAAATCTACCATCACACAACACAAACAACAATCAAATTGTTTTTAATTTTTCAAAATCATACAAATCAATTTCTATATTCTTTTAAAATCATTCAGACTATAGAGTTAAAAGTGCATATCCATGGAAAGAAAATAATAGCAGAGTAGAGAATTAAATGGTAATGCAAAGTATGGTAAATATACCTTGCACCGGAGTCAATCAGAGATATCCACTCGGCATCTAGGATAAGCTTTCTGAATGCTCTCCTCAGTTTCCCACGTACGATCTCGCGGATCTCCACTCCATTGCACTTTGACTCTTCTTGTTCCTCAGCTCGTTGGTTTCTTTGCCGATGATCTTTAGCGGCTCTCTTCTCACAGATAATTCTGGAGTAATTTCAATATCCTGCTGAGCTGCTTCTTCCACGATCAAGTCTGGATCATGAACGTGCTTTCGAAGTTGAGATATATGAAATACATCATGAACTCCAGGCAACCAGTCAGGTAATTTGACCCTATAAGCGAGAGTTCCGATCCGTTCCAGAATAGGAAACGGACCAATGAATTTGGGCGCCAACTTGCCAGTTTTACCGAACCGGATAACTCCTCTCATCGGCGATACTTTCAGGTATACATAGTCGCCAACAACAAAGGATATATCTCTTCTTCTCCTATCGACATAGCTCTTTTGTCGGCTTTGAGCGGCCAGTAACCGTTTTTTGATAAAATCTACTTTGTCGGCGGCTTCTTGAATCATATCTGACCCTAACACAAGTCTATTTCCAGGTTCAACCCAACAAGCAGGAGATCGGCACAGTCTACCATACAATGCTTCGAATGGCGACATTGTCAGACTCTCCTGGTAGCTGTTGTTATATGAGAATTCAGCCAAATGCAGATGGTCTTCCCATGATCCACCGAAATCTATAACACAAGCCCGCAATAGATCTTTTAAAATACGATTTACCCTCTCAGTCTGACCGTCTGTCCGAGGATGATAAGCCGTGCTTAAGTTCAACTTCGTTCCCAGCTCGACTTGAAATGCTTCCCAGAATTTGCTGGTGAATATTGTATCTCTATCACTGACTATACTGAGTAGCACTCCATGTAGTCTAACTATTTCCTTGAAGTATATATGCGCCAGACTCTGAGCAGTCCTGTTTGATCTGACAGGTATGAAATGGGCGGTCTTCGTAAAGCGATCTACGATCACCCAAATATTGTCATTCCCTTTTCTGGTTCTGGGCAGACCATCAATGAAATCCATAGAAATATGTTCCCACTTCCAACCAGGAACGTCTAGCGGTTGTAACAATCCAGCCAGCTTCTGCTGGTCGCTCTTGACTAGTTAGCAAGTAGGGCATCGGCTAATGTATATTGAAACGTCCCTTTTCATAGCCTTCCACCAGAATGTTTGCTTGAGATCGTTATACATTTGGGCTACACCAGGATGGATACTCAGCTTGGACTTGTGACACTCGTCTAACACTTCCCTTTTTAACTCTGGGATGTGAGGAACACAAATCCTTCCTTTCAATCTCAGGGTCTCGTCGTTATCTATTTGAAAACACGAGGGTTCTCCTTTCTGAATCCTTTTGATCATATCCTTAATAAAGTTATCATCCTTCTGAAGAATAGATATTTTGTCAATCAAGAAGTCGTAATAACAAAGCTGGCGATCATTACATTCTTTCGGCTTAACGCATCGGCTACGACATTGGCTTTCCTTGGCGTGTATATAATCTCAAAGTCATATGCTGCAAGGAACTCTAGCCAACGTTGCTGCCTCAGATTCAGGTCTTTCTGAGGGAACCGATACTTTAATGACTGGTGATCTGTAAACAGTTCAAATCTCTCACCCAGAAGATAGTGTCTCCAGATTTTCAAGGCGAATACTATAGCCAATAACTCAAGATCATGAGTTACATAATTCTTCTCGTGCGGCTTCAGATGACAGCTAGCATAAGCAATCACTTGACCCCTTTGCATTAACACTACGCTAAGGCCTTCTCTAGAAGCATCAGTCCAGACTTTCAAATCTTGATTTCCATCGATGTTGGTTAATACTGGAGCAGTCGTTAATCTTAACTTTAGCTCTTCAAAAGCCTCTTCACTTTCTGGAGTCCATTTGAATTAAGAGTGCTTCTTTGTAAGCTTCGTTAAGTGGCCAGATATCTTCGAAAAGTTTTTAACGAACTTCTGGTAATAGCTAACCAATCCGAGAAAACTGCGGACTTCCGTAGGAGTACTGGGCTATTTCCAGTTTTGAATAGTCGTGATTTTACTTGGATCCACAACAATTCCTTCATTTGATACGACATGGCCCAGAAATTTGACTTCTTCTTGCCAGAATATACATTTAGAAAACTTTACTTTCAACACATTCCTTCTGAGGATTTCCAGAACCTGTTCCAAATGCTTTTCATGTTTGACCTTCGATTTAGAGAAGATTAGAATATCATCAATAGAAACCAGAACAAATTTATTCAAAACCCCTCTGAACACTCTATTCATCAGATCGACGAAGTAAGCTGGAGCGTTACATAAGCCGAACGGCATTACTAACCACTCGTAGAATAAGTCGGGACCTCTGAATGCTGTCATTGGAACACACTCTTCGGCAATTCGAAGCTGATGGAAGCCTGTAGCCAGGTCCATTCGTGAAAATACTTGTGCGCCATTTAATCGATCCAACAAATCATCAATCCGCGACAATGGATATTTGTTCTTTATTGTCTGTTTGTTCAGATCACGATAATCCACACATAGACGTAGAGTACCGTCAGATTTTGGGACAAACACCACTGCTGCACCCCAATCAGAGAAACTAGGCCTGATCAGACCCTTCCATACTAGCTGTCGTGTTTGATTATCAAGTTCTTCTTTCTCTTTCAAGGACATTCTTCGAATAGCGTGAACTACCGGCCTTGCATTGGGAATCAAAGCGATCTTGAAACATGTTTCTCTCTGCGGAGGTAGGCAAACAACTTCCTCGAACACATCCGCATAGTTCTTGACGCCAGGGATATCTTTCACCAGGTCGGGAATATTCTCTGTGCTTTCAGGGACATTTTCTATTTGAGCTGGAGAAACATTCAAAGCTGCCCAGAAGTCTTTTCTATTAGCGTTCTGACCTTCACAGGGAATGGTTATATAATCACCTGATTTAATCTTCGCCTTTATGACTCTGTCGGCGCATTTACTTCAGCTTCATATTTGGTCAACCAGTCTAACCCCGAGATAAGATCAAACTCTTTAAAATTCATAACGACTGCGATGGTAGGAAACCGATAACGAGAGAAAGAAACCGGCACTCCACAAACCCAACTGAGATCAATGGAACCCCCAACCGGATTCTGGACAGTCATTGGTTCCTTCAGCCTTTTCAAATTCAAATCCAGTTTCTTAGCTGCATCCTTTGCAATGCAGCTTCGTGACGCGCCTGTGTCAAACAGTACTTTAACTGGAATATCTTTGACAGTTAGCGTGCCTTCTAAAACATCGGCCCTTTCTTGACTAGCTGAGGGCTCAGAAGTTTCTGCTACTTCATTTACTTGAACTATTTCAGGCTTGTTTAAGAGCGGGCAATCCTTTGCAAGATGACCATCCTCGTGGCACTGTTTGCACTCCCTATTCTCTTGAAACCCCCCATCAGTTCTGAACCTTTTCTTCTTTTTCTTTCGATTTGTTCTATATCCCTCTTTTCTTTGTTTCTTTAAAGATCTGCAACTTATCGACAAATGTCCTTTCTTATTGCAGTTAGAGCAAATAGTAGTTGTTACTGGTTCTTTCCCAGACTTAGCCCTTTTTCTCTTAGCATTGGGCTTCTCACTGACCTCAGACCTCGTATTGGCTTCAGGAATATCAGTTTCTGACTCTTCTTTGTCACTACAACATACTTCTTCTTCGTCGTGCAACATTCCTTTCTTATGGAGATCTTCATACTGATAAGCCATATAAATCAATTCAGAGAAAGGAAGATTTACATTCCTCAGTACACTATTCTGATATCTCCTTTGCAGGCCATGAATAAACCTCAGATTTTTCCTTTTTGGATCTTGAATCAGATGAGGAGCAAAGTGAACAAGTTCGTTGAATTTCTTATGATATTCTGGGATGGTCATATCACCTTGTATTAGATAAGAAAATTCATCACATAATTGCTCCGTCGCTTCAGGAGGAGTAAATCTTTCTAGGAAAATCACTTTGAATCTGTCCCAGGTGATATCACCTTCTGGATTATCTTTGATGATTGTTTCCCACCAGATTAAGGCTTCTTCTTTGAGCGCCCAAGATGCTACTAACCGTTTCTGGTCATCTCTCAACTGGATACGCTCAAAAATTCTTTCGATAGAACTCATCCAAGCTTGAGTCTGAATTATAGATTCATTGCCCGAGAACTATGCTCCGTTCAGATTTTGATATCTCTTTAATAGAGCCTCCAGATCGGGTTCTTCATTTCTCCTGTTTCTGACACTCATTTTTCTAGTACTTCTGCAATTAGCAGATCAAGTGTCAGGTCATAGAAAAGATAATTTAAAATATAGAAACACATACTTCAAATGGAAATGTGTCTATCGAGGTGTAATTCCATTCTGCTTTACTCATACTAGGATATTACTGATCCTATCTGTATAGAGTTACCGTCCTAGAACACTACTGGTTCTATTGCTGACGAGTCCATTCATATGTTATATTCTAGCAATAAGCTTAACCAAAGCTCTGATACCATGATGTGACGACCCCAAACCACGTACTAAGGGCGGCAAGGGTAATCCGTGGAATATAACACAGAAACAGATAACAGCAGAACAGAATTAAATGAATACACCAAATAATGAACAATAGAATATACTGGATAAAAGTAATCATCAGAGTTACATAGTATACAGGATCTTACTTAGTACAATTACAATTCAGCTATACATAAATGTCTACAGCGGAAAACAAACAAATTAAGTATAATCGGAGCTGAACAGCATAAAAAGAGATAAATGATAGAATCCATCTCCAGCTCCAGCTATCCAGATAAAGCCTGCTAAACCTGAATACAAGGCCGCCCGTGTAGAAAAAGGGGCACCCGAGTTTGAAAGTGAAACAAACTACGAGTCATTCATGGGACTGGCATGAGAAATCTACTCAACACATTTATAATATGGCTAATCACAGGACCACGCCACTTTCGTGGAAAGGGTTTACTCCATTGGATTGCCAGTGCTTTAAAACCAATCATTCTTTTAAACATCGCTATGCTTTTTATAAAAATGAAGCCATTATAAGACTCATTTCCCATCACACAATGCAACGCAAACCGGAGGATAGAGTTTTTACCTTATAGCGGCGAAATTATGCTTGATTCGAATAAAACAAAGGCATTTGATATTATTGCTAGTGTTTATATGTCTTGAAAACAATTTCAAATCATAACTATCAATCATAGACGGCATTAATGTCCCATACCACTATGTCGCCATATATATATATACAATCAAAACCACACAGTCGCGTATTTGGAAATTAGATTTCCGTCATGAACCAAGGCAAAAGATAGTCCTTACCGACTTCGTGACTCTCTAGCCCGAGCCACAGGGTCAGAGCGCATCGACCCTTGGATCATCAGGACCGGTCCACCGATGTGGATTAGAAATTCCTGAACAATGCGTTTCCCCACCCTATGGGGCGTAAATGAGCCAATGAATGACTCCATCGGACCCGGATCGTCCGATCTAACCGAGGCGCCTCGCAACAGCAACAACCACACAGGTGAAAAGTATATAAATGTCAGGGCTGGTAGGTCATTGACACCACCCTAGCTAGAAAGAAACACATGCCCTCCCTGAGGTCCTTCTCCCGTTTCTGGTTCATACCGGGGTGTGAGGCTCGCAAATTCTCATTATACACAAAGCTACGCCACACAGGCGGTGCTTTGATCATCACCACAAGACTTTGCTTTTCAACAGAAGCCCTGATCATTTGCCACTTAGGCATGTCACACTAGCAATTCATGTCATGCGACTGATGTCCATTGATATACAACCTCTGAGCTCGTGCGTTTTAGAGAAGGGCGTTAAGCAAAAGAATAAATTCTCCATCGCCAAACAGATGTATATTTAATAAAGATCAATCAACACAGAATAAAATCCAATGTCAGACACACAGTCCATTTACAAGTCCGTTCTGGGTCTGAACGAAACCGGAGGCACTAAATACCTCGCAAACCCATCGATCACCATGTAAGTCGGGACGATCAACACTCATTATCCATATTTTGGGATGCCTCCCAATCAGGACCTCGGTTACCATCCAAACGAGGTGAAGATCTCCGGTCTTCGACCACCGTCTTCATCTTCGATTTCTTATCGTCGATTTAGTTATTCAGAATGGGATAAACCCGGTCTTTCTGAGCAAATCTCGTATATAATAAACAAGTGCAACACTAACATATACACGCATCATTTCAATTCATTAGTCACTAACCGTCAATTAGTAAGAGAACGATTTCCCAAATATTAACCCCGAAGGCCGAAACCAACATCAGATCAACACCCAGGAAACCATTCGACTTAGCCAACCTTCAGTTAATTTCTAAATCACATCCATATTGTTTATAATATTTTATAACGATTTATCGCTATTTTTATTTATTTTAAAATAGCCAATATATTCAAAACGACGCTTCGGGCCATAACGCGACCATGGTGTTGTTTTTTTTCCAAATTTGATTTACACATATCTAAAAATCTAACTGTTGGATCTTCACCAAATTTAAATCATTAGAAAGATCTTTTCAAAAAGAATCCAACGGTTCCAGTTTCGGGAAAATCCGACGGTCGGATCTCCCGGTATAATCGTTTGAAGTTTCGATTTCAAAATACGAACTGCGCGTCGTTATTCGATTAAATATAATTAGATATATATATATAATGGTTTCTGGCGCTGTTTTTCTTCAGATTTGAATTAAACATTCCAGACAATCCAACCGTTGGATTTTTACAAAGTTGGTGTCGTTGGAAAGATATTTCCAAAGCGAACCCAACGGTTGCGGTTTCCGGAAAATCCGATGGCCGGATCTCCCATACCAATCGTTTGAAATCACGGTTTCAAAATACGAACTGCAGCGTCGTTATTCGATATATTTTAATTCTATTTATATATATATATATATATATATATATCGATTCTTCGATTTCAAGGCTACATTCTTTTCATACATTTGATAAAAATGATATTTTTATCTAACTGTCTTCTATTTCAACACTTCACTATTTTTATCAATTCGTTTATATAATAAAAATGTGTTTTTTATTGTAAAACAATTCATTTCAGAACACTATTATTTCGTATAGTTAATATAGGGGATAAAAATAGGATTTTTATTATAAAACAATTTATTTCAAAACAAGATTATTTTATACATTCATATTGATGTTAAAAATGGGATTTTTATTATAAAACAATTTCTTTCAAAATATGAATACCATTCAACACATGAATTTCAATTCAACGAATGAATATCGATTCAACACATGAAGGTTTTCTATAGTTTATATATATAGATAAAAATGTGATTTTTATATTTAAAACACGAACACTATTCAACACATGAATTTCTAATCAACGAATGAATATCGATTCAACACATAAAGATTTTCTATTCAACGAATAAATATAGTTTCAGCAAATGAAAATAATTCAAACACATGAATATTATTCAAAATTTCGGCAGCATAACGGCAGGGTAGTTTAAACCGGGACCGTCCCTAGTACGGCTCCTCGCTCTACCTTAAAACCTCGCGGTTTTTGACAATGGGGATCATGCGTCTAGTTCGCACGTAGGCGGCATGTATATATTTATTTCATTTCCACAAACTAATCCTATGTGGTTTCAACCAAATATTTCTCAACCACAAATGGGTATTTTTCAACCACAATCAATCAATATCGACTACAAACAATCCCAAACAACCATTCGCTATCAATCAATTTTCACACCAATCACATCCAATAAATATCGTCCATGGTTTATGGACGAGGGGCGTATATATATATATTTATATATTTATATATAGCAATTCACTTCTATTTCAACACATATATAATTTTTACAACGCATATATAACTTATACATCGAACATACAACTTATACAACGCTTATACAAGAGGTGTACAACGCTTATATAACTCATACATCGACTATATAATTTATACATTGTCATTTTCCATATTGTTTATAAATTAGAAATCTCACATTGGGTTCCACTCCACCAAAAATAGCAGAAGGCTCGGAAAAATATGCGTCTCTTCTAGAATGTAGAGGACGTCCACACGAGTCAACTATCTCTTGTTTCACTGAATTTCGACCACAAAGCAAAAAGATATGATTTTTCAAAGTTTGCAACGGTTTAAAGGTGTTAAAACTGTTGAAAATATATATAGCGGTATACCTTTCTGAAACGTTCAAAGACCAGGTCACGCGATTTCGTGAAATCCGTGAATCGATAGAACGATCGGGCTACGCAGTGTCGAAGGGGGAGGAGAGGCGCTCAGGCGCCGGGGGGAGTTGGCCAGTTCGACGCTGGCAGGAGGCGGCGGCGGTTGGAAGTCGCCAACTTCCAGGTGTCGATCCAGGCGCTACAGGCCACGAAAAAATCCAATCTTTATATGGATGTGAAGATCGTGAGGAGCTCTACAAAATCATCAACTAGAGGAGGGGCTAATTTTGCGTGGACTGATCAGAAAGTGGACGAGAAGATTTCTAACGGTTTCCGCCTTCGAACGGGGAGAGAGAAAAAGGTTTTTTCTCTTTTTTTATAAAAATTCTGATTGGTCGGGGAGGTTTTAAAGTGGTTTTCTGATACGACCACCAATCTAAACCCAACAACTGCCGTCCCTAGCGTTTTGCCCCTATTCCGAACACAACAAGATATGTTTCGTAGGCCCATTCGACTGTTTCAGTCAGTTTTCCTTCAAATTAAAATATATAACATTCAATATTCAATTTGAACGTACATTTCAATTTTCCAAGGCCACAAACTGATTTGAAAATTTTCAGAAAAATAAATCTATCTATGTTTTGACGATACGGTCCCAACAAAACTAGTTTCGTCGAATTCTGAGATCGTTTGCAAAAAGGCCCATTTCTGGTCGATCCAATTTAACTATAATTGATCCAAACACGTTTTCCTTTGCCACGCTCACATATTAGCTTCAAAATTTATGAAATTGGAAACCTAGCAATAACTTCACATCCCAGATCCAACAAAAGTGGTTTTGTTCAATTCCGAGGCCGTATGCAAAATGGCCAATTTTACGGGCTATATAAATTCCATAGCGACCTTTCTGAAAATTCATTTAGCCATAACTTTTGCTTTCCGTTATGAAAATTCGATTTTTCGGATTCGTTAGAAAGGTATTCACTAACAGATTTAAATATTTTTGGTTTCACTCAAATCCGTTTTGTTTTGCACCCGGTACAGTCCGACAAATTTTGAAATCAATTTTTGAAACTGCAGCGCCATTTCAGGCCTTGTTTATAATTAGAATTAATTATATTCGTTTTCAATTGTCGATTCAAACTCAGTTTTTATTGCCATTATTTAAAATATTTATTTTAAATATTTAAAATCCATTATTTTAGCCAATTTAAAAATTTTAAATTGGCTCAGAATTTCTGGGTCGTTACACAATGCAATGCAAACCGGAGGATATGGTTTTACCTTATAATGGTCAAAAGATGCTTGATATGTCAAAAACGGATTTGATATTATTATTTGTGTATATATGTTTCAAAAACATTTCAATCATAATGTATCAATCCTAGACGGCATAGTACCCCATCCTACTATGTCGCCATACTAGTTCTACAATCAAAACTGCATGAGGTCGTATTGAAATTGGGTTTCCATCATGAGTCAAGGCTAGGGAGGAGCTCCTTACCGATTCGAGACATTCTAGCTAATGTCTCAGGATTCCGCGCAGAGAACCCTTGGATCCTGCAGGGCCAGTCCACACTTGCGGTTTGTGGATTGGCAATTCCTGAACACACGTTTCTCGGTCCTATAGGACCTATCATCCGAGGCGCGCCACATTCCATCATTCACATAAGTAAATATCAGCCAGTTTAAGCACCGACACCACTTCTAGCTAGAAAGAAACGTGCTGCTCTCCCTGCGTTCCCTTCTCCCGTTTTAGACTCAACCAGGTTGTGAGGCTCGCGAAGTAATGTTATAACCACAAGGCCTGCTTTTCAACAAAGCCTTGATCATCTTCATCTTAGCGTGCCACGTTGACAATTCATGTTATGTGATTGATAACAATTAATACACAACCTCTAAAGGTGTTCAGCAGGAGAATAAATTCTCCGCCACCAATGGTCGTAAATTAATAGAAATCAATTTACATAGAACAAAATTCAACGTCAGACACACATCCATTTATAAGCTTATGCTCTGGGTCTGAGCGAAATCCAAATACGTACAAATCAACACTATGTCCGGATAACTACCATCTTAGCCCCGTCTTGGGAGCAAATCAATCAAGGGCCTCAATGCTAGTTACCCATTCGATGTGAAGATCGTCGGTCTTCAATCACCGTCTTCAATTCTTCGAACGTCGTATGATTATTTGAAATGATTAACTCAGTCTTTTCAAATAATCTTCGCATAATTATCATTTAAATTATTTCATACGTTATTATTTACCACTATTTTTATTTTGATAAAAATAGATATAAATTGTTTTATGCTGTGATTAACATATAAGGGCAACGAATCAACAAACAAATAACGCACTATCATGTCCGTGTATCATATCAAGGTATCATGTTCAAGGAACATTTCAATTCCATTTCCACATTTATTAATAAATAACAACTAACATATGACTTTCAATTTATTCTTTTACTGCATAGAGAATGTCATTAAAACATCCCTTTTTCTTATTTATTTAAACTACATGTGAATAAATGTTTTCCCTTTTCTTCTACGTATCCTATTTACATGCAAATGTAAACGAAAGTGTCATCTAAAATAATTCTTTTTATTTACATAAGAAAATGTAAATTTCTATTTCATATTTTATTTACATTCTTTAATTACATTGAAAATGTAATATTTTATTTCTTTCTCTTATTTTATTGAAAATGTAATATTTTCTTCTTTTTCTTTACACTATAGAAAAATGTTAATTGTCCTTTATAAAAATGAACACTTTCCTAATTTCCCCTTTTCATAGAAAATGAGATTTTTAATGTTAACATATTTTATTTCAAAAATATGTTAATTTTTCTATATTCACATCGAAACGTAAATTATGTTGAATTCCATTCTTTATTTCTTTTATTTACATTAAAAATGTAAATTTCATTCTCATTCTTTTATTTAAAAAAAATTAAGTTCCATTTTAATGTTGAATTCCATTCCTCCAATTACACTGTAAAATCCTCTTTGTAATTACATTAAAATTGTAACTTTCTTTTATAACCAACTTGGAGGCGAAAATATTCATTTCATTATTAACACATAACGGTGTGAAAATAATGTCAATTTCTAATTTAACTTATGACGGTGTAAATAATGTCCATTTTCTATTTAACCATTTATATTTTAATATGGGCCAGACCTCTCACATTAGGCCTGCAACTTGTGGACGCTGGATAGGCCGGTCGGTTACGGGCAGACTTATCCCACAAGTTGGGCTTAACCTCGTGTCTTGGTCCAATTTGTATTTGCGCACTTGGACCTCTTACATTAGGCCCAACATTTGTGGCTGCTGGATATGCCGTTCGGGTCCGGGCAGACTTCCACCACAAATGTGACCTAACCTCGTGTCCAAGTACAATTTTAATTAATCATATAATTGTTCTACTAAAAATATTATTTTAAAACGTTTCTCATTTCAAAATATATTATTTACATGGAAATCGACTTAATCACATAAAAATGTAATTTTTATGTTCTCTAACTTAATTATGAAATAAAAATGTAATTTTCATTTAATTCTTAAAATGTAAACTTTTCTTCTTACATTAAAAATATAACATTTCTTTTCTTTAATCTAATCTAATTTACATTAAAAATGTAAACTTTTTTTCTTATCTAATTTACATTAAAAATGTAAACTTTCCTTTCTACATTGAAAATGTAATTATCTATTCATTTTAAATTACCTTAATAAAAATGTAAATTTTCATTCACCTTAAATTACATTAATAAAAATGTAAGTTATTACATTTCCTTTCTTTTTTCATTAATAAAAATGTAAGTGATTATTCTATTTTATTTACCTTAATAAAAATATAAGTTTCATTCTAATTTAATCACATTAATAAAAATGTAAATTTCTGTTACCGTACAAAATCATATCTTTAATTATGTTTAGAAATGTAATTTCATTACAACGATAAAATCTTATCTTTTTCCACCAACAACTTTTCTTTTCCCATTTTCAATAAAAAGTTAAATTTTTCCATACCATTCACTAATCTTTTTATTTACATAAGGGGGTGTAAATCAAGTAGTTATCAAATTCTTTTTTTTTAATTCATATAAGAAAATGCGAATAAAGTTCCATCGCTAAATTGGTTTATTTTTTCTCTACAAAAGGAACGTAAATAAAATGTCATCTCATATTTCGTTCTTTTTATTCCTTTTTACATGAGAGAATGTAAGTAAAGATCATCAAGTTTTGTCCCTTTTCATTTACAAAAGTGTAAATAAGGTTTCACCGCTAAATTGTTCATTTTTTTTACATATGGAATGTAAATTAACGTTCACTATAAATATAATTTTTTTCTTTTTCTAACGTATTTTCTAATAAAATTTTCTGAAATAAAAATTTAAAATTGGTTCCAAAATTTCGGGTTGTTACAATCTCTAAATAACGTTCACTATAAATATCATCTTTTATCTACATAAAAATGTAAACAAAATGTAGCCTTTTTCTGTCATATTTCTATAATCCAAATTTTATTCACAACTGATTGTAAATAAAGTGAAATGTCCTTTTTTTTGTCATTTTCTATAATCAAGTTTTACCCTCTTTTATTTACAAATGTAAATGTAAATAAAATCTACTTTTCAATATTGTTCCCTTTTTATTTACAAAGGTAAGTGTAAATAAAATCTATTTTTAAATTTTGTTCTCTTTTTATTTACAAAGGTAATGTAAATAAAATCACTTTTCATATTTGTTTTTCTCCCTAACATATTAAATTTACATGAAGATGTGGATCTCAACAAGTCACATAACCAAATGAGATGATTTGGTTTTAATTATCTCAAATTAACTCAAATATACATTTTGAATTCACAAACTAATGCATATATAAATCTCAAATAAATGAGATTTTCAACAGATAAACAAACATTCACAATAATAGACAAACAGAAAATCCTAAATTACCACATCGCAGATCCATACTATTTACGTACATAACAATGATTCAAACCATCACGAACAATAATTAAATTAATTTAATTATTTTTAAAGGTAAGAAATCTCACCAATTTCATATATGAAAGTTTCATCACTAAGTGGTTCATTTTATTTACATATGAAATGTTAATAAAATCCCTTTTTCAATAATCTAGTTTTATTTTATATATATATATATATTTTTTTTTTTTTACAAAGAGACATAAACAAATTTCAATGTCATGTTTTGTCTTTTTTTTACCAATGTAAATGTAAACAAAATTCTACTTTCAATATTTTTGTCCTCCTCTTATTTACAAATGTAAATGTAAATAAAAATCTAATTTTCACTAATCTAATTTTTGTCTTCTTCTATTTACGCCAAATTTCTATAATGAATCAAATCCAAATTTTACGGGTTAAAATAAAAGTTGAGACCTTTACTTCAATCAAAAGGGTGTACATGGATCTTGAAATAGAAGTGCAGATCTAAATGACAGGAGATACATCTAGGGGATAGCATGAGTCTATATTTTTAATTCAAAATATAATGGTTTTAATCAACATCTATGCATACGAACCAATATATGATTTCAGATCTGAATTTATCGCAACTAGAAATGTAGCGAAATAAGATTGCTTCATAGATCTATATTTTTTTTCATGACATCTCAATACATCTAAATAACAATACAATAATCACAACCACATACATATCATGATTTCACAAGTAAGAAAATAATTAATTTAAAATTAACTATGTAAATCTGAATTCTCACCTAGATCTTAACTGTTGGATTTAATCATCCCTCTATGTTCGTCGTTTTTGTAATTGGAAGGACTTGAATTTCATTCGCAGATTTTGATAACGAAGGGAGAAAAGACTGGGAGATTTTAGCCATTCGTAGAAGGAGAAGGCGGCTGGTTCATAAGGGGAATAAGGGACAATATGAGATAAGTGGTGAAGTTTATGGTTTTATGTGAGGCAATAAAGACGATACTAGATTTTTATTTTATTTTAATTATATTAAAGCAATGAATGCATTCCATTTTTTATACTTGATTACAATTTAAAATTATTCCTACATGCATGCAACTTAAGAAATTGAATCATAGACATAGCTAATTTGTACTTCTTTCCCCACAATTAAGGATTGGTTAGGAAACAACCAAGAAATTGATTGCCTATTATTTTTGCTTTAAAAAAAACTTCAATTATGTGTTCAAGATATTTTTATAAAAAAAATAGGGTGCATGCTTTTTCATCCAAACAATTATCTTCAAGCTTAAGAAATGAGAGTGTCTTTAGAGACAGAAATTAAATATATAGTTTGACACAACAATCTTGGAATATCCTTATGGTTTAAGATTTGAAAATAACTTTTTATAGAAAGCCAAATCGAAGGGAAAGAAAAAAAATTACAATCTAAAATTTTACATTCCCTCTTTACATAATCTAAATGTTTCCAATAACACCCAATTAATGAGGGCATATTTTTGTACATTTGCTATCTAAATATATTAACTAATATATACATGTATATATCTATATATAGAGAGAGAGTCTATGTATGCATGTAAATTTTTATGAAATAATTTATGCACTATGAAATTAACACTGAATAAATTAAACGAAACAAAATGCGACTTCTATTACAATTAATGTCAATACTAAATTTAAAATAGACATAAATTAGGCAAATTATTTATCATACAAACATTTAATAGGTTTATTGTCAAATCAATTTAATATATATATATATATATATATATATATATATATATAACAAGTATATATAAACCATCAAGTCTAAAGTTACACTTAATTATGAAAGATAAAACATGGACTAACAATCTAACATTTTACTAATTGTGTATAAAGTTCAAATAAACCTTTAAGATATAATTTAATCCATTAACATGGACATAAATGAGCAAATGAATGTGTGCATTGAAAACAAGATAAGAGACTTGTATGCATGTATTGAAAAATAACGCAAATGAAATGAATTAAGTAGGAATGGATGAATGCAATATAAACTATAAGTGAAACGTTAGAATTCAATGCAAAAAAAAAAAAAAAAAAAAAAAAAAAAAACGAAATGATCCTTGTACGGTTTAAAATGTAAGGAAATAAACATATATGTATAAAGGAATGAAATGAATGCATAATTAACATATTATTAATAAATCAACTTATCAACATTTATTTATAAATCTCATTAACAACATCTAAATCTTATTTAAAAACTTTATATTAATATTATTAAATATAATTTTTTCTTTTTTTGACCTATTTTCTAATAAAATTTTCTGAAATAAAATTTTTAAATTGGTTCCAAAATTTCGGGTTGTTACAACATACTTAACTGTCAAATAAACATGCTTGAATCAGTAGGTGGGTTAAGTAGATTTAAGGGGGTGGGTAATATTTACATATAGACCCATGAACTTAACCTAATAAGGTTATGTAATTAAAGACACCTAGTGGTATACATAACCGGTGGAAAGTGTTAAAGTTATGTAATTAAAGACACCTTTTAGGATAAGCATAGCTTGTAGAAATGATAGGGTTATGTATTAAAGACACCTATAGGTAAGCATAACCGGTAGAAAGATTGAGGGTTATGTATTAAAGACACCTATAGGTAAGCATAACCGGTAGAAAGATTAGGTTTATATAATTAAAGACACCTTTTAAGGTAAATATAACCTGTGGAAAACCTAGTGGGGGATACAAAACAAAGGGGAGAGCTTGTATCATATTGTGTGGGACCCATTTCAGTCAGTAACCTAGAGTAGATATCAAATAAAGTACTCTGTACTAGGCGGAGAAGGGTCACGCTTACTAACTGACTGTAAGAGATCCAAATGTGGAGGACGATGTGAGTGGCGCAAACCGACTGGGCCATGTGCGTGCATGAGCCAGGCAGAGGGGGATAAGATGACTGTGACACTTGTAGATATGGTTGTGCACATTATTACGACGAGAGGTTGCCACTTTAGGAAGTGATACCTCCTACTGTGGCGCCAACACAAGGTATCTACGAGGGTTAGGGAGTCGATCGATCTGGGTAGTAGTTAGGATACATTTAGACGTATACCTAAGGCTACCACCTTATATCTGAGGGGATCGTTTCATTGTAGTTATACTAGTAATAGTGCAGAGGAATCATTAGAGAAGCGTATATACCTTATCCTATCTACCTTGTCACACTTACATTTTATGTAGGTATCTCTCTCTTATCCACTTTATATACCTGTCATGCTGCTTTTATTTATTTACTTGCTAAAAGTCACTAGACTCGCCAGACTTTATGTCTGACCCTTTTTGTTTCCTCTTTTTTCTTCCGTTTCCCCCCAGGTTCTCAAGGGAGGGAATTCTCGGGCTTAGTCAGGATTCTGCTATCGTCTTGCTTGGAGTTGCTTTCGAAGTATGGCTCAAGTTCTTATTTCTACTACTATGGCTTATGATTTGGGGATTATGCTTTCTTTGTTATTGTGCTCTGATATTTAAGGTACAAGACAGAAGTTTTAATGATGTACTGAGTTTATGTATTTTCAGACGTATGGTATACCATGCTATATGATTAATAACAGTTTTTAATTCCGTTGTTATTTTATATCTGTCTTGTAATGTTTCTGTCTGTTTACCTATAACGCTTCATGAAACTTAATGCATTCCCTTAGTGAGTGACATTAACGGACGTGGTGTGTCACAGCTTCGTTCCTGTTTCAAAACTTCATCATGCCAAAAATCTTTACTTCCACACTGCTCCACAAGACACCGGCGATTGATCTGTAGCACCCCGGAAATTTTGACACCTGAATCTAGACACTGATACATCCTGTATCCAAACTCAAGTATCGAAACCCATAAATCTAATAAAAAGAAATTATATAGTGAGATTAGAAAGACGAAATATTATAATAGAAGGATAAGAAGAACCAACACAACACAAAGTCTCACATTGCTGCGAAACAAAATATAATATAGAAATATCTTTTATTGAAAGCTTGAAATAACACTTACAACATCATAGTACATCTGTACGTTTGGACATCTATAATAGTCTGTCCTCATATATATAGCACACAGCGGAATTATCACGGTATAACATCATACGTCTGAACTTCTTCAGTTCGTCTTTGAACTTCACAACATCCGATAACCTGAACCTGTACAACCCGGTCTAACCCGAGCATTACAAACACTGAGTCAGTCAGGTGAACCCAAGTGAGAAAAACTCGCTAAGTTTATAATATCATCCAACTTGATTTTAAAATTAAAACCTAACGAAAGAAAAGAATAATCGTAAAACCAAATCCACACATAAATACGGATGGCTTTTACATTACGATAACCCAAAACATTTTGAAATCAATATCTTTTCTTGATATTATAATAATGTTTAAATACCAATAAATATCAATCTAGCGGAATACATGCATATCACGCTCCATATATATAGTATACAATCAAAACTGTGGGCACTAATTTGAGATTGGATTCCGACTATGACAAGGTGTGGAACCACATATCGATAGTGTATCTCTAAAGGGGAATACACTGGGACATTATACAATCCGGCCACACATAGCCGACAACTCATTTCGCTTGAGTGTATCAATTGTATTTCACCAATGAATGGCTCAAACCACCATTTCCTGAATGGGACAGCATCAAAATAGATTAAAGAAGGAAATGAATTTTCTTTAGATAGGTGATAATACACTCTAATAGGAGAGACCCATATAGCCATGCTGCCTACCCGATTTTTGTCATTTCCCGGTCGATGAAGCTCGAGGTTTAACTTACCTTTTCTGATAGTACACCACCATTCACTTTGAATGCCACATTGTTAGATCCGCTAGAAAACATCACTAATTGATTTCCATAAAAATACTCTGGTTGTTTAAGCTAAAGAAGTTTCCCTTCTTTGCCACCAACTTGTTGTGTTTGAAGAAAACAATGTAAGTGACTCCTTTGGAAATCCTCTGTCAGACACTCGTCCATACAAGTTGTCCTGGGACTGGACAAATCGAAGGCACCATCCGACTACATCCCATGAAGTAACATGTTTATTGGTAGCAAGTAGTCCTTGCAAATACGTAATTTTAATCATGATAGAATCACCATTAGAATATCTCTAGGGATCAGCTACAGAAATCTAACAATAGTTCTTTCATTAATGAAGATTTAAGGTCTTTAATTACTCCATCTTGATCAACTTCAGATATCTTCCTCATTTACGTATTCATTGGTTTGGAACGGTTTTTGAATAAAAATTCAATCCTGGTCTTTCCGTACCAACGATGCATTAGATTAGATTTTGATAGTTGGTTATTTAACTATCAAAATAAACAACCATAAAAATAAAAATAAATCCATCGATTTACTACATAGCGTCACTCAGCCTTTAAAATAATAAATTAGTTTTAATATATTTATAATCTCAAATCATTTTATTTATGTACTTAGAAAAATACCTTACATTATATTAAATTTCCCATTAACTACCATTTCAAACCATTTGCTATAACATTTCTTATTATTTATAATTGGGAAATTGATTCAACTTATCATCGTAAAATAATCATTATGGAATCTCCTTTGGCTTCATTATTTGAACATCATACTTATCCTTTTAGAATAAAATCATTTTAAATCTCATCTCTTTAATTTGAAAATATCGTTATATTTTCGCAAACCTTCCATTTATTTCTTTATTATAGAAATACCATTTCATATTCTCAATCTATATTTTATTCCCTTTTATTTCGGAATCCTATTATATATGACATTACATTATTATTTCACAAAATAAATTACTCTAACATCTTCACCATTACAACTAATATCATCCTCCGACAATCCTAAATTCATTCAAGCTGGGGTATTTAATTACCTCTCAGACCTTGATCAACTGATATAGATTCATAACTCAAACATTTATCGTAATCGAGTTAAATGATATGGAAATTATATATGTATTTTCCTTTTTAATTATAAATAAACGTTATAATTTATAAACGATTTCCATAACAACTATTTTAAATTTTGATTTGGACATTACTTACAATATATAAGCCGAAATCTCGATTTTTCTCTTCCATTATAAAATCATAATCAAATAGATTCCAACCTTTCTTGTTTCATAGAATTCTGATTTAAAATGGATTTTGTATAAACAATTGAAGTTCAAAACTCAATATTACAAACTACCGCGCCATTACGAGTTGGTTTTACATTAAATATAAATATAAACGTTTGATCGTTGTTTTATAAATGAATTCAATATTAAATCCATAAATATTCTAAATATAATGTTTAAAACATGTTCAAATATTCAAATTCAAATGACCGAAAAATCCAGGTCGTCACTTTCTTCCCCCTTAAAAGAATTTCGTCCTCGAAATTACTAAGTTAAGAAGAATGCACCAAACCTAATTATTTTCAAAATAACTAATATTAAAATATTATCAAAAGTATTTAAGTCTTAAAATTTTCAAAAAGTTCGCTAGCACCTCATCTGTATTGTTCTATCCAATTAACTATAACTAGCCATTCCAGGCCTCACATTGATCAAAAGAAAACCAAGCCAAGTGGCAATCCAACTCAGGGGTATAAAATCAATCACAAAACCAATTATAATAAGGTTTACCTATTTGTCGGGAAACCAATACTCAAATCATGAAGCTCAACAACTAAGAGCTCTTCCATTTTTAACTTGCACTTAACTTGATATACAATGGGAATACCTGTTATAGGGTTAAATAATTTCAGTTTCATCTCATAAGTTATTCTGTTCTCATTCACTATATTGAATTTTACTTTTTTATAGATTTAATTCATTCAATTGTTGATGAATTTTATATCCAACCAAATTGTTATCCAATGAACAAACAATTCACAATCAATACAACTAAGTCATTTGATTTTCCTTACTAATTTTATCTAACTTATCTTCTATTAAATTTCATATTTATTTATTTATATATTTAAATTCTTATTCACCAATTCTTCTGGTTGTATTAACCATTTAAATTTATAATCCAATTTGAATTCCCATTCAAATCAATCAAACACACCAATATCGATAATAAAATTATTTCCTTTCAACATAAAAAATAATTTGAGCAAAACAATTTCATTTACCCCATTTACAAAACAATATTATGTGAATTACCAGTTCAACTTGAACCGATCAAACAACACAATATAAAACATTTATATATATAGAATCTACAAATACCCTCTCTCATATATATATACACATTCAATCTCGATCTAGGGTATTACTATCCCCATCTCTATCGAGTTATGCCGCAGAGCCAAGGTTATTACTAAACCATTGCTCTGAAACCAACTGTAGCATCTCGGAATTTTCGACACTTGAATCTAGACACAGATAAATCCCATATCCAAACTCAAGTATCAAAACCTAGAAAGCTAATAGAAAAAATTAGAGGGTGAGATAAGAATGAATATTAGAATAAAAGGACAAGAAGAACCAACACAAAACAGAGTCGCACATCACAGTGGAACAAAATATAATATAAAAATAACTTTTATTGAGAGCTTGAAATAACACTTACAACATCAGAGTATGTCAATACATCTGGACAGTTATAATAGTCTATCCTCATATACATAGCACACATCAGAATAATAACGGTATAACATTATACGTCTAAATTCCTTCAGCTCGTCTTTGGACTTCACAGCATCCGATAACCTAAACCTGTACAACCCTATCTAACCCGAGCATTACAAACACCGAGTCAATCTAGTGAACCAGGGTGAGAAAAACTCGCTAAGCTTTTAAAATCATCCAATTTGATTTTAAAGTTAAAACCTTTTCGAAAGAAAAGCATAATCATAAGACCAAATCCACACATAAATACGTATGGCTTTTACCTTACGATAACCCAAAATATTTTGAAATCAATATCTTTTCCTGATATTATCATAATGTCTAAATACAAATAAATATCAATCTAGCGGAACGCATGCATATCATGCTCCACATATATGGTATACAATCAAAACCGCGGGCGCTTATTGGAGATTGGATTCAGACTATGACAAGGTATGGAACCACCTGCCAATAGTGTATCTCCAGAGGGGAATACAGTGGGTTCAACAAGAACGTCTTGCAACCCGGTCACACATGACTAACCACACATTTCGCTTGAGTGTATCGAATGTATTTCACCAACAGTTGGGCTCAAACCACCGTTTCCCAAAAGAGACAGCATCGAAAGAGATTAAAGAAGGAAATGAATTTTCTCTAGATAGGTGATAATACACCCTAAAAGGAGCGTCCCACATAGCCATGCTGCCTGCCCGATTTTGGTCATTTCCCAGTTGATAAGGCTTGAGGTTTAAATAACTTTTTTGATAGTACACTACCATTCACTTTGAATGCCACATCGCCAGATCCGCCAGAAAACATCACTAATTGATTTTCCACAAAAATACTCTGGTTGTTTAAGCTAAAGAAATTTCCCTTCTTTGCCACCAACTTGGTACGTTTGAAGAAAACAATGTACATAATTCCTTTGGAAATACTCTGTCAGACAATCATCCATACGAGTTGTCCTAGGACTGGACAAATCGAAGGCACCATCCTACCACATCCTATGAATTAACCTATGGTTTGGTATCAAGTATTCCTTGCAAATCCATATAAATCCATAGATTTTAATCATGAAAAAATCACCGTTAAAATGTCACTAGGGATCAGCTAGAGAAATATAACAATAGTCCTTTCAATCATGAAGATTTACGGTCTTCAATTTCTCCATCTTAATCAGTTTTAGATATCTTCTTCATTTTCATATTCATTGGTTCAGAACGGCTTTGAATATAAATTCAATCCCGGACTATCCGTACCAAAAACGTGTTAGGTCAGATTTTGATTATAACGGCCGCGGAGGATTTTCGACCCCGAAAATAAACATAAACGCCATGTTGACTATTCAAGTATCGTAAGTGCCGGGTCATTAATAGAAAGAAGTTAGAGGGTGAGAAATAGAAAGAAAGAAAATCAGAATAGAAGAAGAAGAACACAACTGAACAGAATTAGAGTAAACACGAATGACACAGTGGAACGAATAAAATATAATATATAACATATCTTTGAAATACAAAAACTGAATTTTATAACATACCATTATCAAAGTATAATACATCACATCGCAGCGGAAATAATCTCTAAATAACTAATGGTGAAGCCTCCTACTTCGAGCTCTTCCATGTGTAACTGTAAAATCCTGAAACACTTAACTGCCCGTACAAATTTGGGCACCCAAGAGTTTAGGAAAACACAAACAAAATAAACTCTGGGCCAGTCATGGGACTGGTGTGAGTGAACTCCAACCATATTTTTTAACTTTGAAAGAAAATCCTTTTGAAGAAAAGATAATAGTAAGACCAGCCCACACATAAACATGGACGGTTTTACCTTACTATAACCCAAAACATTTTGATATCAAAATCCAGTGATATTATAATAATGTCTAATCAAATAAATATCCAAATAGCAGAACGCTTGCATCTCACGCTCCACATATATAATATAAAATCAATAACCGTAGGACACTTATTAGAGATTGGATTCCAACTATGATAAGGTATGGGACCACCTCCCGATTAGTGTACTCTAGAGGGGATACACCAGGGTTCAACAAGAACATCTTACAACCCAGCCACACATGAACGCCCACTCATTTAGCTTGAGTGTAGCGAATATATTATCACCCACGGTATTTGGACATCCGACCGTAATCCGAGGATACAGAAACGAAAGAAGAAATATGAATTTTCTCTAAATCGGTGACAATACACCTTGCTTGGGTATGAACCAACTAGTCATGCTACCTGCCCGATTTTTGTCATTTCCCAGTTGTGAGGCTAGAGGCTACTCTATTTTTTCAGAACATCTGGTCACCATTCACTTTAAATGCCACATCATCAAACCTGTCAAATTACTAGTTGTTCTTCACAAAATATCACGAATATAAAAGCTAAGAGAAACGAATTCCTCTTCCAGTGGACGTAATACTCGAAAAGATCATCTTATGTGATCTGTTAGGAGTACTCTTTCCGACATTCGTCTCTACAAGTTGTACTGGCGATTTCTATTCAGGCCATTATATATATATATATCGTTGATTTCCATTTAAAACGTATTATATAAATCGTTTTAAATTCGTTTTCAAAACGATTTCAACTTCATATTCAATTTTAAATCAAAATTGAATATTCCATATCATTAACATATAAATGATAATATTTTCAAAACATTAGATTTTGAAATCACATCCTTTTCTATATTCATTATAAAAATGAGTAAAAATCGATATAAATATCGTTCACGTCAAAATAACACAAATCTAATCGACACGGCTTTATATATTTAAATATATTCGTGTCCATCCCAAATCGAACATCAAAATCATATTTTGATTCTTTTCTGAATGTTATTTTAAAATATTCGTTATTTTAAAATATTCACAATTTTAAAATATTCATTCTTTCTAAACTGGAATCAGACACAGTCAATTACCATATAATGTTATTATATGGATTTCATACAACACATGTATATAACAACAACGATAAACAATCAACAATCATCCAGAGTGCATTCTACACTGTATAAGCATTAAATATAAATATTTAACGCTTACAACAGCCTGTCAATCAAATTGATCGACATACAACTAAACGGTTGGGATTAGTGTAAGTCAAATATCATTCCAACACCCGTCTGGGATTTCATAAAACAAACACAGATTATTATTTGTGCAGTTGGGCGATGTGTAAAATATATCATCCTAATCAATATCCGTCAAATGTGTGTACATAAACAAATCGTCTGATTTGTTTATGAATATTTATTTTATTCATATACACATTAAATTGTATTTTTAACTCCAAAATATTTATTTCAACACATGAATATTTTATTCATTTCATTCCACATCACAGTCAATTTTCACAACACAATCAAATCAAACAACTCGTCCATGTTTTGTGGACGACGGGTGTCGGGTGTTGTTAAGCACCGTCTGCTTCCTAGTATATATTTTAACTAGAAAATAAAATTAAAGTGAGAAGTTCTCACCTTTGGGATCCACTCCATCATTCTTTATTTCTGAACAGTTTGGATTTGGTTCATTTCCATCGCGTTGTGTTCTTCAACATAATTCCAATGCAATTTGCGGTTGTTTGGCGGAGGAGAAGGATTAGGGGAGGGCTGACGTGGCGGGGGATGCTTCAGGTGGTGGCGGCTTCAACTAGGGTTTCAGTTTATGGTGGTTTGTGAGTTTAAATCGGAGAGGAGGGGAAGGAGGATAGAGGCGCTGCAGCTTGGGGGGAAAGAGGGGGTGGAGGTGCGGGCTTGAAGGGGGGAGGGCGGCGTTGCTCCGCCACCGGCGGCGTGGGCGGTGAGATCGGGGGGAGGGGGTCCGTGGTTATCTTTTTTTTTCTTTCCGTTAACTGAAAGTAACTGGGGGGAAGGGGAAGAAAAGGAAAGTGGGTATATGTTAATATATATATTTTAATTAATTTATTTATTTTTTCAAAAAATTTAGATTTTAATTCGAGCTCGAAATCAAACCCACCGACTGTCATCCCTAGCCAATTACCCTCATTCCGAACACAATGGGATATGTTTCATAAACCAATTCGGCTGATACGATTAGTTTTGTTTGAAATTAAAATATAAATCATTATATATTGAATTTAAACATGCACTTTAATTTACAGAGGCCACATACAAACTCTGAAAATTCCAGAAAAATAAATCTGGCTATGTTTTGACGATACGGTCCTAACAAAACTAGTTTCATAAAATTTGAAGACCATTTGAAAAATGGCCATTTTCTAGTTGATCCAAATTGACTAATACTCTCAAAACGCGTTTTCTTTTGCCACACTCATATATTGATTTCAAAAATTATGAAAATTGGAATCTAGCAATAATATGACATCCCGAATCCAACAAAAGTGGTTTCGTCGAAAACGGAGGTCGTTTGCAAAATCTCCATTTTTAAGGGCTATATTTCCAAGCGACTATTCTGAATTTTCAACTGGGCATAACTTTTTATTCCTGCTATGAAATTACATTTTTTTTGATTCGTTGGAAAGATATTTTCAAATAGATTCTTATATTTTTGGTTTTGCTAAAATCCTGTTTATTTTGAATCTTGTACATTCATTTGAAATTTGAAATCGAATTTTCAAACTACCGCGCCATTTCCAATTTATTTTATAATTAAAATAAATATTTATATTCTAATTTCGATTTATATGAACATATACATTCTAATTATATTCAAAATAAATATCTCATCGTTATTATTTAAAATAAATCATTTAAATATTCAAAATTCATTAAAATTTCCAAAATAAAAATTTTAAATTGGATTTGATTTTTCGGGTTGTTACATGTTTAGCCTCACATTTCTAGGAAAACATTTCCAGTTTCCATTATAATTATTTAATTTGCATAATGTTTTCTTCTAAAACATTATTCATTTCAAAATGTGGTTATTATTTCTTATAGAAATATGGTTTCATTCAATCCATTTGAACTTGGTTTCATAAAAAAATATCATTACAAGTTAAAATCTCATCTACCAAGATAATTCCTTAATTTATAATCCCACTTTGCTTCATAACTGCGTTTTCAAGTCATCTCTTCCTCAATTATAACCCTAGTCTTTAATCTCTTTTACGTATCCTATTTCAAATTATTGGTTTTAAACCAAACATTTAATATCTTATCAAATTCTAAATTATATAATCTATATAATTTTCTCATTTCATTTGTGACACCGCGTATAAACCTAACTTCTTGTTTTTTTAGAACAAGTTATTATATCTAACCAAATCAAATTTCTATTCCCATATGAAAATAGATTTTTCTTTTTAAACTTCAATTTCTCTCCTAATATATTTTCATGGTATTTTAAATATCAATTATTTTCGGGCCAATGTTATTCAACATCCCGACACACAATAATCAATAATATATTGTTTATCATGTAATATAATGCAATATATGAAAAACAACAATGTAATTGTTGAGGAATCCAGTTGGATCGCTCCAATCTGCCTCCCTACATCCACAGATGTTAGTCAATATAAACAACATCAATTTTATGTCGATATGCGATACTAAAATAAACAGGATCAATATTTAACCAATGGTTTGTATATATATATATATATATATAATTGTGTCTATAATTTTGACGAATTTATAAGCAATTCATCCAAACAACCATCACACAGCATTCAATATAATTATAATATTTTAAAATTGAATAGAGTCAGTGATTTTAGTCACCTTGGTCGTTAATTGTTAAATATGATTAACGTCGACTTAATTATATCCCACGCTTTATTCCTCCATACATTATAACGAGATCCCAATGATTTCGAACCATCTTCAGAATATAGCATGCCTTTGTATAGTTTCAACACGTCAGACCGCTCGCAATTCTGGTATGGTATGTTCCATATATTATATTTACAAATTTGGTACTAATATAAAATTTAAATTAAATATTATTGTGATTTGGGCCTTACCCGTTTGATTCAAATTGACCCATCGCAATATTTCACGTAGCGTCTTCCTCTAAATTCCCTTTTAAATACAAACAAAGAAACATAGTGCTTACCCCCAATACTGAACTCAACACTGATCTTTCCTTTAACTGGGCTTCATTTCATTTTGTATATGTTTCCCATTGGCCCACTTTACCCAATTTGAACCCATATGAACATCACCTCCTCTCCCAAAAAGGTACCCTTATGCAAACGAAAAACAGACATCTCCATTTACGCATTTTAACGCTTCAACTCCCACGTCGCTCCTTGTATACGACGTTTAACCAAAAACAGACAGTACCCATCCTCTTCACTTCACGAAAACAACTGCTCCTGTGTACTTCTTGTAATAACCCAGAAATGCAAGCCAATTTAAAATTTTTATTTTAGCGAATTTAATGAATTTTGAATATTTAAAATGAATTATAATGACGAGGAATTTATTTTGAATAGAAATAGACGTATATATTCATATAGAGCGTCGTTATAATATATTATTTTGAATATAAAAGGAATTGAAAATGACGCGGTAGTTCGATAACTCGATTTCAAAATTCAAATGAATGCACCGAGTCCAAAATAAACCGGATTTTAGCGAAACCAAAAATATTAGAATCCAATTGAGAATATCTTTCCAACGCAATCCGTGCTTTCCTTAACGGGGAAGTTTGGGTCGTGTCATTTCTCCTCCTTCTTCGTCGACTGCAGCATATTTTCAAACCATATTAAAACACTTCCTTCTGTCATACGCCCTGTAGCTTCCACTCATGCACCATCCCCCACGTTAAAACCCAAGACCTCCTATACACTGCAAACCACTCGCAGCTCTTATGTCCACCGAGTTCAATAATTTAAACCTCCACACCATACTTCATCGTCCCACCTGCGCGTTTTGATGTCCGACTCCCCTCTCAAAGCCTGTACACTAGTACCCCGTATGCAGATCCCCGCCCTACTTTCCAAAAGCCATCACACTTACAGGGTTCACTGCTGTGAAAAGCCTCACCAAATAAAAGAAGTGACAACGCTTCTCACAAGTGTTCCACCTGAAAGCATTTCTTCCTTCAATGGATATTACTTCACACGCAAGAAAACCTAATGCTACCCAACATTATATTCTCCCATATGGGTCCTTTTGCATTGCCATCCACGCAACCGTTCCTCAAAACAACTACGATCATAAAACCATCTTTCCATGCTCTCTTTCCAGAGGCACATAAACGAACTAAGGCATGACCGTTTTCACACATGCATACTTCCTAAATATTCCCATTCCCCTTCACTGATGATCCTCTCTCTCTTACCGCCGACAACATTTAGAGTTACCGGAGATCCGCCTTGAAGTTCTTGCCGTGTACTACTCAATTTCCCTACCCCTAATTATCTTCCCATCGTTATCAAAACTTAACTAGAGCTGCCTACTTTCTAGTCAATGATGTGCCTTTGAAGTCCTTTGAAACAGAAACTCTCGCCAAGCCCATATCTATGCATTTCATTATATATCTATTTTTGTTCTCTTTGTTGCTTACGTTCCACTCCACAAACCCCATGCAAACTCCTCCTGTTGCTAATGACTTCGAGCCCGCTTCCTCATGTTGTACTGGAGAAACCCACTCGACACTTACACGAGAACGAAAAGGATGATTTGAGAATTTGGAATAATTTAATATTATGGTTTCTTTAGAGGAGAGTTTTAATTTGTAATAATTTTACTGTCATTGAAAGGCTTTGACATGATTGCTCAAAGAAGAAAACAATGAGAAAACAAAACGTGTATTTATATCCTTACAAAACTTCATTTTTAAGGAATAGCCGATAGATTTAGGTAGAGTGCCTATTCTGCGTTAAGGGATGGTGACCCTTCAAGCTAGACGTGATAGGCTTAGAAAGTGATGTTGTACCAAAGATTAATTGACAAGGAAAAGAGACAGGTATTCATGAAGAGGGGCGCGGCATGCGTTTATGAAAAGAATGGGGATTGTCGGCCACGTGAGGGAATGGATATGCATATATTTTTAAGTTTCAACCGATTTGGCATTTGTTACATTACGTGATTTAGTCCTTTACCGTTCTATGTTCATGTACAAAATATGAAGGAAGCATGAGCGGTATGTACGTTTTATTTTCAAAAGTTTATGATTTAATCGACTCATTCTTCTTAGCTTTGGAGGCCTTTGCTATTAGTTTTTAGTGTATGGCGTTGTGACTTGGTTTGCCATGTGATGGAACAGGCAAAAATATATGTGTTTTTAGAATTTAAGCATACCGTGTTACGAAAAATTGGGTTCATGTCTGAGCCACTACGGACAGAAATAAGAATACGGTCGTGTCCAGTGAGGTGCCACGATCCTAAAAATATATTAAAATTGACTAGTTAGCTTATTTTGTGAAACCCCAAAATGCTGATATATGGTGTAAAATACTCCAAATAAAAAGTAGCTTAATTTTCAAAATAAAAATTACAGTAAAATTCCGAAAATTAAATTACAACTATGTCTCAAAGGAATCTTGTCTAAATTCGAAACCAGTATTTAATTATATTAAATAAACCATTATTGTCCATAAACGATTCCATAGCGACTATTTGAAAATTTGATTTGGAATTATCTCACAATCTATAATGTGAAATCACCATTTTTCACTTCCATTAAAAAAATATAGTTAAATAGATTCCAAAGTTTCTTGTTTCGAAGAAATCGAGCTTGTAACGAATCATGTACACTCAGTTGAAGTTTAAACCGTTAAATTACGAACTACCGCGACATTACGGGCTCGATTTAAATTATATTATTATTTATATGTTCAACTATCATTCAAATAATATATTTGTTATTATAATTCAATTTTGAACTGAATTAAATCTGTTAAATTATCCAATTCACATTATACCATAATTTAACTATTTCCGACTATTTCGGAAATTAAGTATATCACTCCACGATTTATATTTATTAAATAATCAAAATTATTTAATTCAAATCATCAATCCAATACATTAAATAAATAAATTATTTAATCGCTAAAATTCCGGGATGTTACATTGATAATTGGTTATTTATCTGTCAAAATAAACAATCATAAAAATAAAATAAATGGTTTATATTCTCATATCATTTTATTTATGTACATAGAAAAATATCTTGAATTATATTAAATTTTTTGTTAACTACCATTTCAAACCATTTGTTATAACAATTTCTTACTATCTATAATTGGGAAATCGTTTCAACTTATCATTGTAAAATAATCGTTACGGAATTTCCTTTGGCTTCGTTATTTGAACACCGTACTTATCCTTTTAGAATAAAACCATTATAAATCTCTTTTCTTTATTTTGAAAATGTCGTTATATTTTCGCATACCTTCCTTTTATTTCTTTATTATGGAAACACCCTTTCATATTCTCAAGCCATATTTTATTCCCTTTTATTTCAGAATCCTATTATATATGACGTTACATTATTATTTCACAAAATAAATTACTCTAACATCTTCACCATTACAACTAATATCATCCTCCAACAATCCTAAAGTCGTTCAAGTTGGGGTATTTAATTACCTCTCAGACCTTAATCAACTCATATGGATTCATAACTCAACATTTATCGTAATCAAGTTAAACGATTTGGAAATTATATAAGTATTTTCCTTTTCAATTATGAATAAACTTTATAATTTATCAAAGATTTCCATAGGGACTATTTTAAATTTTGATTTGGACATAACTTACAATATATAAGCCGAAATCCTGATTTTTCTGTTCCAATTACAAAATCATAATGAAATAGATTCTAACGTTTCTTGTTTCACAGAATTCCGATTTAAAATGGATTTTGTATATTCAATCGAAGTTCAAAACTCAGTATTACAAACTACAGCGCCGTTACGAGTTCATTTTATATTAAATATAAATATAAATGTTTAATCGTCATTTTATAAATGAATTCAATATTATATCCATAAATATTGTAAATATAATATTGAAAACAAGTATAAATATTCAAATTCAAATGACCGAAAAACCCGGGTCGTTACACGGTCTGAACATGCTGGCCGGTACGCCTAAGCGTACGCCATCCTCGGCCTGAATCTTATCTCCCCAAACTGAACCATTCACCTGTAAAAAAGAGTTCAACCGCTGCGGGTTCTGAACTAGATTTTGGTCACAGCGTCGATTGTTAACGGATCTCCACCGTCGGATTTGTAGGCCTCGCCAAGCTCCACGAGATTGTTGTTGGGAAGATTTTGATTCAAGGCTTGGATCACAATTATTTTGAGGAAGTAAGATTGATGAATTTTGGCCATTGGTAATGTTTTTGGAGGCGCAATGGACGGTTGACCACGCTCGTGAGTGGACTAGGTTTCAGCTGCTAATGGTTTATATATATATATATATAGGTATAAATACTAATATTCTATTATTACGAAACTTACGCATGAAGGTTCTCCCAAAAACTACTCCATACGACTTCCGATTGAGACGAAACTCCTTATTCTAGCATAATAAAATATTCCGGACATGATGAGACAATTTCGTCGAATTTCAAGGTCGTTTGTAAAAAGTCCTTTATAAATGATAAGCTAAAAATCCCATGTTTAAATTTCCTATGATCACAAAATAAACCTAATCAATTTGAAACTTTGAAATTCTACTAGACCTCTTTCTTACGGATCCAATGAAATATGTTTTGTTAAAATCAGAGTTTATTCAGCCAGTCGTTTATTCCTCTAAAGTTACCCCTATCTAAAGATATAAATGATTAAATAAAAACAAGGGAGTTTATCGTTGCCACAGTCAAACAGTAAGTCTGATTGACACGAAAATTGAAATCTTATAATAATTAATTAATATGAATGCAATGGCACTAGTTTTGTCATATCCAGAGACTGTTTCTCGGTACACAATTTTTATATGCACCACAATGCTATTTTGACACCAAATTACCCCGTCTCAAAAAATAACAAGCTATGTACCTTTTCTGACACTAATCATTGATGCGAATTCAGCGGAATCAGTTTCGTGGCTTAACTCGATCATCTGCTCAAGTTACACTCAAATATCTCTGTACTAAATTAAATTAAATTAATTATGCGCTATTGAAAATGACTGGGCGTTTACGGTTGTCGTGGTCACATACGACATCGGTTTGCCATGAAATTTAATATTGTACAATAATTTAATTTAATGGTTGCAATGGAACTACTTTCATTGAAAACGAACTCCGTTCGCAAAATGGCCTATTTTAAGTCTTAATAATATCGGTTAAAATATTACAAAAATCCAAAATAATCAAATAAAATAATAGTAAGTTATTATTATCGTAAATACCCAACTACAAATATCATATAGCTTCAAATATAAATTATACAACTCAATATCATTTAATTTTGAGTTAAACAATGTCCAAATTATATTAAAACCATTATAAATCTATTAAACAAATGTTATAATTTAATAACGGTTTCCATAACGACTATTTTAAAATTTGAATAGGACATAACTAACAATCTATAACACGAAATCTGGATTTTTCTCTTCCATATGAAAATTATAATCAACTAGATTCCAACATTTTTGTTTCACAAAAATCCGACTTATATCGGATACTATATATCCATTTCAAGTTCAAAACTCGATATCACAGACAACCGCGCCATTTCGAGCTCGTTCTAAATTATATATAAACTTAACGTTTAAACTTCGTTTTAATAAACGAATTAAATGTTAAAATCTATTAATATTCCAAGAATAATAAATTCAATTAAATGTTTGACTACCAAAAAAATGGGACTTTACATTCTTCCCCCTTAAAAGAATTTCGTCCCGGAAATTATCATGGTAGAAAAGGTGTTATAAACCCATTATTTTAAAATTCAATTGATTTTAAATCGAAAACCATATCATTATGGTAAAATAAAATTATCAAAAATATCGGAAATTTTCTAAAACTTTAAATTCCCAATAAAATTTGGTATAGTCTCCCATGTACGGAGTGACATCTGTGGTATCGCAGGAACACATAATATATACATTGACCCACACGGTCGGAAAACAAAAATCAAAACTCAAAATTTTATATTTTTTCGTATGCGTATCTTTTATATGTGCTACTGAGCATACTTTCTCAATTTACGTACAATCTACGCAGTCAAATTCAGTCCTCATAGCCATCTGCACCTGTACTTATCTCAATTTAACATGTAAGTAAAGATTACTTGAAATTCTTGAACAATATTTTCACTAATCATAAATATAACAACACGAATTCCAAAATCAAACAAATAGCATCAATTCATTTCCAAACACAAGGTTAAATCATTAATTTCAACTCATATGTAGTTTTATTTTAGTCTTATTTTACGAGGATTTATTTTCCAATTCAGTCTACTCTATTTAATCCGTTAATGAATTATATTCGACTAATCTAATAAACAAGCAACAATCAATCAACAAGAAATGCACAACCAACTCAATCAAATTAATTGAATTTGTATTCAATGGTAATATTTACTTTAGTATGACATATAGAATATCAATTGATTAATATCCAATTGATTTCTATTTAATTATTATTTATTCGTTTAATTTTCAAATTCTAAATTAAATTAATTTAATTTCAATATCATTATTAATTAAATTACACTTAACCAAGTTTAGTTTCAATTCAAATTTCAATCCAATTTGAGTATCATTCAAATCAATCAAACACATTAATATATCAGTAAAATTATTTTCTCTCTATATAAAAAAAATATATACTTTGGGTAAAAATTATCTCATTTACCCTCTTTTCAAAATAATGCAGTATCCATTGATAGTTAAATGCTTCTTAACACATGAACTGATTAAATAACACAATACAAAACATTTGTATATAAAATTTATAAATACGCTCTCATATATACACACTCAATCTCGATATAGGGTATTACTAACCCTATCTTTAGCGAGTTACACTATAACATCCCGTATTTTTAACGATATAATAATGAATTTATTTAATTATTTAAATAATGGTTCGGTAATTTAGTTGGATTGAATTAAGTAATTTTGATTTATGCTAAATAATATAAATAATGGAATAATACATTTATTTCCAAAAACAGCCAGAAATAGTTGAATTCCAAATAGTGTGTGAATTGGTTAATCTAAAGAATATAATTGTAATGACCCAAAATTCCGGTCCAATTTGAGCTGACCAAAACACAAGTCCAACCCCAAACTAAACTAAAAATTAGGAAATTAATAGAAAGAAAACAGAGGGCGAGGAAAGATAAGATAGAAACTTAGAATAGAAGAAGAAGAAGAACACGACATCAGAGTAACACGAATCTCACAGCGGAACGAATAACATATAATATATGTAACATAACTTTGAAATATACATTTGTATTTGAATGTACATCATTATCAAAGTACAACACAGCGGAAATAAACTATAGCTATATGATCCTGAAGCCTCCTGCTCTAGCTCTTCCAGTATATATGTAAATCCCGACTACTTGATTGCCCGTACAAAATTTGGCACCCAAGAGTTTAGGGAAAACAACAAAATAAGCTCTGGGTCAGTCATGGGACTGGTATGAGTAAATCAGTTTAAAACGGTTCGAACAAGTAAACGATATCTCTTAAGACCACGCCGTATAACGGAACGGGTTCTTCCCTTATGAGAATCCAAATTATCTTTATATCAAAAACATTTTGATATTATAATAATGTCTATCAACCACAATATAATAATCATCTAGCAGAAATGCTTTCATCTCACGTTCTACATATATAGTATACAATCAAAACCGCAAGCACGTATTAGGTAATGGATTTCCAACTATGACAAGGTATGGAACCACCTTTCGCTAGTGTACCTCTAGAAAGGAATACACTAGGTTCAACAAGAACATCTTGCAACCCGGCCACACATGACCGACCACTCATTTCGCTTATGTGTATCAAATATATATCACCAACGGTTGGGATCAGCAACCATTTCCCGAATGGGATAGCATCAACAATAGATTTTTAGAAGTAATTGAAACTCTAGATCATGTTATTATACACCCTACTTCGGTGCGACCGACTTAGCCATGCTACCTGCCCGATTTCTGTCATTTACCGGATGATGTGGCTAGAAGCTACGCTTTATCATCGCACCAGATTCATTTTGAATGCCACATTGTCAAATCCATCAAATCACCAATTGACGTCCTCAACCATACATTATGTGTTAGCTAAAAGAAGTTTCCTTCTCCGCTTTCACTCTTGGTACGGTTGGAGAAATCAATATACGTGATCATCTGGCTGTCAGACATCCATCCATACAAGTCATCCAGGAACAGGATGAACAGAAGGCACTATTCAATACATCTATCTTAAACACTATTATCTAAGACTTATACAATAGCCCTTGCACTTTACTCCGTCTTCAATTATCTTTGGCATTTATGATTCGCAACGCATATGCCAATACAGAGTGGTTCTTTGGATAATAATCCAACCGGTCTCTCCATATTAACAACGTTAAAATGGTCAAAACTTCGATAGTCTGTGATTTAACTATCGAAGAAAAACACGTGTGCAAACAACGATATTATTTCCAGATGGAAATTCTATCAATCAATCATATATACATATATCTATATGTATATATTTATAGTTCCTTATTTTACTTATCTCTTGTTTCCCTATATTCAATATTTCTTATTTTCTAAATTTGGAAAATATACGTTATTAACAGTGGAAAACATTCCCATTTCTTGTTTTCTTTATTAGAAAACATTTTTGGTTTCTTATTTGGAAAACATTTCCAAAGCTTCTTCATTGGACTTAGACAGATGTTTAAACAAACCATCGCGATGCCAACTTAAACCATTTCCTTTAATTACTAAATTCACTTAACCATTCTTTACTGTCGAACCTTAACCATTCCTTAGTTAAAAATGAAGTCAATCAAGTTGGGGTAATACTACCTCTCAGACCTTAACTGAACAACGTTTCTAACCTTGAAATAGACAAAGTTCCCCCTTCTAATTTTTAACAAACTTCCTTACGTAAATCTCTTTCAAATCTTTTCTATTCGATAATTCTTTCTTTCGATAAGGTATATTCGATAACTCTATTCAATTTATTCTATTCACTTAACTCTTTTGATTTAACTCTAACTCTATTCACTTAACTCCTATCGAATAAACTATATTCGATAACTCTTTCAATTCTATTTGAATAAACTATATATTCGATTAACTCCTTTTACTCTATTCGAATAAACTATATCTGATTAACTCCTTTATTCTATTTGAATAAACTATATTTGATAACTCTTTTAATCCTATTCGAATAAACTATATTCGATTAACTCCTTTTACTTTATTCGAATAAACTCTGTTCGATTAACTCCAACTGGTTTAACTCTAACTGGTTAACTCTAATTGATTAACTCCATCTGGTTAACTCTTACAGGTTAACTCTAATTCGAATAACAAATATTTGATTACTATATTCAACTGACTCGACTCGACTAACCCCTTTTGAATAACTAATTCGATTTATTACTTTCGAATACCATATTTGATTTAACTCCTTTATTCGCTTTATAAAGATTTCCTTTTTAACAACATTTATTCATTTTAAAGATTTACTTTTAGTAACGGTTCTCCACTTTAAAATGATTTCCTTCTTATAACAGTTTCCTTTTTATAACGTTTTCCCTTTTTCTAAATATATCCTATTTATAAATATTCCAATTTATAATTATTTCTTATTTATAAATATTCCGTTTATAAATATTTTTATTTTCAAATATCACTTTGAAAATATTCCCTTATCAACATTTCGGTATGTTATGGTATTCAACATATCAAATCACGATGATCAGTATCGTCCAAACACATATAATCGACAACAGATTATATATCACATCATATATCACAATATATGAAAAATAGTAAAATAAATGTTGAGGAACCCCGATGGGTTCCTCCAACCTGCTTCCCTGCATCCACAGATGTTAAACAATATAGATAACAACACTTTCAGTTCCATATGATATATTCTGTTAAACAGAATCAATATAGAAATTCAACTAACTGACTAGCAGTTCAATCAAACAGTCAACACATAGTCAATCAGCCAATATTTAACAGTTCTAAAAATACGACATGAAATTATAAACTGTTCAGAGTTAGTGAGAATTACTCACATTGGACGATCATCGTTAATAACGATAATCATCGCTCGATTTGATTCAGACAGACAATTTATTTTGCAATAAATTGTAACGAACCCCGATCCACTCCCAGTCAGCTTCATTGTGAAGCTCTCGTCTATACATTCCAACGTGACTGACGGTTCATGATTCTGATTTCATATGACTGAGATATAACGATTACAAGTTCATTCACTATTTAAAATAAATAAAGCTTCATTGGGCCTTAACTATCCTTACCAGCCCATACCCCTTAATCAAACCCGCAACCTTTATCCTCCTTCCCCAAATGATATTCACGCCTCCAGGTCCTCAACATGGCCGATGAATCCTCCTCCCAATCCCCTTCCTTCTTCCACCGATTTCAAATATCCTCATCACCATTCTTCACCTCGTCGTATGAGATTCCACTTCATCCCCCTCAACTCACGCTCGGCCCCCCATTGACAATTTCGTCGATAGCTTCAGTCGACGCACACAGGAGAGGGTGCGACCTTTTAGTCACCGATACAACCAAAACTTTGCAACCTCTCTCCATTCACTCTCCTAAACATCATTACTACCTCAGTTTCGTCTATTAAAGCTTCAAAAAATCAAGAATGAACGAACCCAAGTTGCTGTGTAAATATTTGGGTACTCCTGGAACTGCGTCGCACCCACAACTGTGCACATCAAATCGAAGAGTAGTTCACCAGCAACACGAATATATATGTAATAGGATTTAAGGATTTTGTATGATTTCTTTTTGATTTTCTGAAGATCGAAATGTTGCTGTAAGAAGATAAAGAAGAACGGCGGAAAACTGGTTGACTTTGAAATTAGGTTTAAGGGTTAGGGGGGTTATTTATAGGCTGAAAGTGGCATATTCTCGGTATATTCCTTTTTCTTTAATTCGTTATTTCCTTCTAAAAATTCGTGTGATCACACACGATACTCCAAAAATCACCAAACTGGACATGTAGCTAGAGTTCGACATTACGGTGCCAGCGAAACTGGTTTCGTCGAATTCCGACTTCGTTTGCAAAAGTGGCTATTTTTAAAGCTCTGGATGACCCATTTAAATATGTAAATATAATTAAATTTAATATTTAAAAATTTAATATTATCGTCTATATTCACAGTGGAATACCATACAGCTCTAGAATATTCCTATATGAATTTCTAACTCGATATTCACTCCTAGGTCAACCCGATATTCGATTTATATTGAAATTCACTACAAGAAAAATACCCTATTGCAACTGGTTATTTGCAACAGGCGGCATATGACAGTTGCAATAAATGATATTTAGCAACTGACATTTCTTAACAGTTGCAATATATGTGATTTAACAACTGACATTTTCAGCTAGTTGCGAAAACAGATTTTTAGCAACTGCGCTTCCATGCCTGTTGCGAAAAACTTATTTTTAGCAACTGACCTTCCTTGCCTGTTGCAAAAAACACACTTTTAGCAACTGCCTTTGGTTATCCATTGGAAAAAAAATATGTTTAGCAACTATGCCTTTTCGCCAGTTGCGAAAAATTTATTTTTCCTCTTCAATTGCAAATAAACTTATTTTTAATGAGTTTTAATAATTAAAACTAAATATGTAATAATTAATTAATATTATTATTCATCAATAACATATACATAATGATTAACATTTAATACTTAATATTCAATTATAGTCATGAGGTAATAAATAACAAATAATTAGATAAATTTTAATAATTACTATTAAGTAATTAATAATTAATTTTGATTAAGTAGTATTTAAAATAAAATCAGATATTTTTAACAATTAACTGTTTATAATTATTTTAGTAGTTAGTATTGTATAAGTAAGTAATTGATAATTTCTAGTAATATGGTATAAATAATGATGTATACTAACTATATTATTTAATAATTTATTAAAATCGGTAATTCATAAATAATGAATAACAATTTTAAATTGTTTTAATATTATATTGTAATTTATAATTGATATTTTTAATTAAATATATAAGTAATATTTTAATAGTCTATAATTATTTTTTATTATTATTAAGTAATAATTTATAATTATTTTTAATAATTAATAATATTGTATAATTAATACTTAATACTTAACTAATTTATTGATAGTTTCAAATAATAATGCATAAGTAATAATATATACTTAATTTTTAGTCATTTGTACTTAATAATTATTATAATCAATAATTAGTATTTCGATAATTAGTATCGCTTTTGCTTATTAAATATTATTGATTAATGAATTATAAAAGTAGATACTGATTAATGGTTCTTAAGAATTAAATAAACATCAAAAGCTAATTATTAAATTGTACTATCAAATATTAGTCATAATTAATTACAAATCATTATATAATAAAAAGTTAATCTAAAACTATTAATAATTATTTTTAAATTAAAATTGTTAATATTTACAACCCCATTTAAATGGGACTAGGTTTTATGTGCATTTGACAGGCTGAAATACAAGTGAATCTGCATCACTTAATCCCGCTTCCAGTTTTCCCGAGGAGTCCACGAATTTACCAATCCCGCTTCAATTTTTCGGTTCCCGCTTCATAATTGAAATCCCATCGCTTATCTCTAAAACAAAAACCGTAGTCTCTAGAAAGCCCCAAAATCAAAAATCCGCTTCCAGTTCTGATCTGATCTCTAAAAACGAAAACCCTAATCTCTAGAATCCCATCGCTTATCTCACTTCCACTTCTCACCTGAATTTATTATCACACTCAATGTCTATTAAAAACAACGATTTTACTTAAATAGCGAAAATTAGCGATTTTTTGTCCAAAAAAATTCATATCGGGGTCGCTGGTGGAGAAGTTGCCGAGGAAGAGCTCCTCTTCTCGAGCTCGCTAAGCCAGAACTCCTATTGTTGAACCCGCCGATGGAGAAGTTGCCGAGGAAGACGATGGAGGTAATAAAAAGCATGCGGCTTGGTGCTTAGAAGCATCATTTATTTGATTAGGTATTTGGTTGTGTGCTAATGACGATGTGGATTGTGATTTGCAGAGGAAGTACTGTGATGGTCATTTATTTGGTTGGTAATTTGGTGAGCTGAGATTGGGATGGAGTTTGATAGTTTAAGGAGTAAAAGTCAAGGAAGTTAATTACAGGTGCCTATGTCGTTGCGGTCGCCATGGAGGCAGGGAGGAAGTGTAGCAAGGTGCTTGCTGATTGACTTGCGAATTACCATTTTACAATCCATAGAACAAAGCCATCTGTTATCTCTGCTGTATAAATAATAAAATCAGCCACTTCGATGTTTTTAGCTCAAACAAGTCAAGTATACAATTCTTCCATCAGTTTCTTATTGCATGATTTTCGGTTGTGAGATTTGTTGTTCATCTACTATATGTTCCCTTATATATGGATTTTATTTTTAACATTGTGAGATTTACATTTATTTCAATGTGAGTTATGCATATAAAATATGCTTACTGTAATATAGTCTAAGATAAATATATATTAAATTATGCTTTTTTGATTAGTATTTGGTTTAAGAAACATTCTCATTGGCCACAGCTGCCCCGGCAAGTGACCTTGTAGCTTCGCTTCCTGGCTTTACTGGAGCTTTTCCTTCAAAACTTTATGCTGGGTATCCCTTTTTCTCCTTTTCATTCCTGTTATATCAATCCATTTCCGTTAATTTTTTCGTAGAATATCGATTAGTTTCGTATGTGTTTTTAGGTATGTCAATATAGATGAAAATCACGGAAAGAATTTATTATATTATTTTGTCGTTTCTGAAAGAAACCCTTCAAAAGATCCTGTTGTTTTGTGGCTTAATGGAGGTTCTGGTTGCTTTAGCTTTGATGCGTTCATTTATGAATATGGTTGGTATTTTATTCGCTATTTCTTTGGTAGAATACACAATGAAATGCTTCTAGATTACTGCCCTTTTTTTTTTAAAAAATGTATTAATTTTCAGGTCCATTCAATTTTGAGGCTGGAAAAAAAGCTAGACAGTTACCAAAGCTACATCTGAGTCCTTATAGTTGGTCGAAGGTATAACTATTTTAACACGAGGCAGTAACTTGGTTATTAAACTACATTTGGGTGTTAGTAAGAATTAACAATTTTCACATGTTCAGAGAATGTTTAATTCTAGTTTACCCCCTACTGTTGAAGTTTTTACATACATATGCCTTTGTAACTTTGTTAAGTTTTTGATACATAGTATCTCTTCATAATGTGAAGTCTGGTTGTTATAATCTCATGTTTATGGAAGTAATCATTTTTTTCTTTTCAGTATAGAGTATAAATCTTTTGTTTTGCTCAAAGATAATTTGCAATTATGTAGGTGTCTAATATTATCTACTTAGACTCGCCTGTTGGTGTTGGATTATCATATTCAGATAATGATCTGGACTATATAACCGGAGATTTGAAAACAACATCTGATACACATGCTTTTCTCTTAAAGGTGATCTGAATCTTGCACAAATCGATGGTACGAGTTTATTAGTAATAACAACCAGTAACACTTTCTTATAGCTGCTTATGTTTTAACAGTGGTTCAATCTATACCCCGAGTTCCTACAAAATGATTTTTTTATTGCTTGGGAATCGTATGCTGGGGTGTATGTTCCCACTCTTTCTTCTGAAGTTGCTAATGATATGATGAGTTGTTGAGAATCAAAATATCATGATTATGGTGGTGTATAATATGATGAAGATTGTGTTGACATCAGTTATTTGATGATTACTCAAGAATTAAAGTTGGTTCAAGTCCTACATTGAACTTCAAGGTTCGGTGTTAATTACTTTTACCCTATTGTTTTCTTAGAAATGAAAAGAAAAAAACAACAACTCTATAACAATTTTGTTTTAATTTATAAATTCAGGGATATATGGTTGGAAATGGTGTAACCGATGAAGTATCTGATGGGAACGATCTTGTTCCATTTGCTCATGGAATGGGACTTATATCTGATGATCTATTTCAGGTTTCGTAACTTTGAAATATGCACTTTATGATTCACAGTTGTTGGCGTATAACTTAAACAGTTTATTCTCAAATCATAGTTATTTTTTTTAGCTTGTGGTAGCCTAAAAAACACATTTCTTCAATGCTATAAAAGATAGGCTTACTGTAGTGATTGTTAAATCAAATTACATTTAATAGAAACAAGTTAAGCTCCTTTTTCTTTAATTACTTTTTTTAATGCCTTTGCAAGTCATGATATTCACATGTGATTATGTATTGCTAACACAGGGTGGTGCATGTTCATGATCGACAACAAACATGGAGCATGAACTGTAGATTTGTTCTAGTGAACCGATGATATTTAATTTCTTGTTATAGTCTATGTATGATACAGTAGAAATATGATTATAAAATACTCTATTCGAAAGAAATGTGTTGTGTGAGAGAAGAAATTGTTATACATGAATGGTGAATGAAAATTAAGAAATTTTTGTTGTAATTGTTTGTACTATTAAAACTTTGTTAAAATAGAAAATTTATTTGTTTATTTCATTTTGTGATATACACTAATACTAAAACGAATACATTTAATATGTAGTATCTATAAGCTGTAAAATTTTCTTTTTATAGATTTATAAATCTATTGCAACGGGCATGTACTGTTGCAAAAGGACATGTTGCAACAGCAAAAGCTTGTTGCAAAAAAGTATACCGCAACATCTTATCGCAACAGGCCAAAAATGTTGCAAACTTTTTGCAACTTTGGCTATACCAACAGGCGCGGGCCTGTTGCAATTGGTCTACTGCAACAGATATTGCCTGTTGCGAAAAGTGTTTTTTGTTGTAGTGATTCCTTTTTAAAAATATAAATAATTCCTTTATAAATTATAAAGGAATTCCATAGTAACTTTTCTAAATTTTGATTTGGACATACATCAAAATCTACACGACGAAATCCCGATTTTTATCTTCCACTAGAAAGATATACTCCACCAGCACCACAGGTTTCTTGTTTCACAGAAATTCGGCTTAAAACGAATCTTGTACATTCAGTTGAATTTCAAATCGCCAATTTACGAACTGCAGCGCCATTTCGAGCTTGTTTATAATTATATTATAAACTATACGTTCAATTGTCGACGATTGAATATATTCGTTATTCAAATTAAATTTTAAACTGAATTAAATATCACAGATGATCCAGTTCACACCATATCGCCATTTCAGCCAATTCTGATTATTTCAGAATTAAATATATTATTTAATTTATTATTTTAATTAAATATTCATCTATAATTTAATTCAACGACTATTAAATTCAATATATCACTATTTATATAATTAAATAAATTCATTATAATACCTCTGCCAATGCGGGTCATTACAATAATTCAGTTTAGAATTTGAATTATAATAACGAATATATTATTTAAACGATAGTTGAACGTATTAATTATAATACAAATTATAATCGAGCTCGAAATCTCGCGGCAGTTCGTAATATTTCGATTTGAACTTCAACCGAGTATACAAGATCCGGTATATGTCAGATTTCTTCGAAACAAGAAACGTTGGAATCTGTTGAGCTATATTTTTCTAGTAGAAGTGAAAAATGGAGATTTCGGTTTATCGATTGTAAGTTATGTCGAAATCAAATTTTAGAATAGTCACTATGGAATTGTTTATAAGCCATAATGATTTATTAAATATAATTAAATATTGATTTCAAATTTAGACAAGGGGTTGGAGACGTATTATTATTTTAATTTATAGAATTTTTCTAAAATTTTATTTTCAAAAATAAGCAACCTTTTTATTTGAAGTATTTTACACCCTATATCAACATTTTGGGGTTTCATAGACAAGCTAACTTGTCAATTTTATTATATTTTTGGAATCTTGACACATCGCATGACACGATCATATTTTTATTTTTGTCCGCCACAGTCGATAAATAAATGGAGTTCTTTGTAACCGGTAACACATTAATGTCAACAAATATATATAGACATATAACTAAATACTGAATTAACATGACACTATAGATGTATACTATTGTTTTTGTGTGCCAAAAGCATACCCTGTATGAAATAAAAATCCAAACTCGTGATGCCAAAATCCATGTCTGAACATATTAAATTAGGAGGTTTGTCCAAAAGCCGAGTCCATCATTTTGTTTTGGCTGCATTATTACATACAGATTCAAATATGTATCACTAGTCGATATATCTCAGGCTTATGACCAAAGTGAAGGCGTCAACTAGTTGGAAGTACAATTGTACATGTTTAATATATCTTGGTATATGTTTTAGCATAAATCGTCTGTACATGTAAAAATTGTGAAACAAAAGCTTGTAATTTAGACTATACACCAAATCAATAACCAGCATGAATAATAATTAAGCTCATCAAAAAAGTTGATTTACAAATAACTGGAAATAGCTAGTAACGAGAATATAAGCAAACTTTTTGCATGCTTGTATATCCATATAATAACAACCAGGCATTGTTTGTCATGCTTAACTATAACTTGTTTGCTTTTTCATTTTTAACTATAATTTAAATGATTGTAACATTTCGTATCAATAACGTTTCCATCTCTTTAACTGCAATGTGCGAAATATACAGTACTTTAAAGAATGGAAAGGGTATCATTTTTAAGAAAATTTAATAATATATGTTGTAGTATCCAGTAACGTACATGCAACAAAAGCCATCGAATATAAAAGTATAAAAACCAATTCCCTTCCTGGTTAAGCCTTCTACCCTACCTAAGTAAACTAAAACAAATATAAAAATTCATTTTTTTTGTTTTCTTAACAGCTAAGTATGGGTACAGGACCTCTTGTCAACATCTAAAAACACAGTGTCCTTCACGCTAAAGCAAATAACAACTACCCTACGATCCTTGCACCTACAAACTTAACAACTAAGTTAACATCTATACAGCTACACTACGTCACCAGTGTATTATCTAATCAATAGCGATCCTACAACTGTACCCTATTAGTTAACAACCAAGTATATAATGACTATGTATTTTTGAACAAATGCACATTAGCTGGTTGGCTTTAGGAAATATTTCATGGCCGAACTAAATGCATGGCCTTCCAAAATCATTTCAAAACTAAATACAAATAGAAATAGTTTTCTATTACTCTACATGTGGAGGATCTGCCTAAAACTGGGACGAGAGAGGAACCGTTCGAGTTCTACCTAGTGGAGTTTCCATAGGAGGAGATATATTCGCATGGAATAACGAGGAGTTAGCTGGGTTTGTGAAATGGTCCAGAAATGAGTTCGAACCAAGGGATCTAGCATCCTGTTTTGAGAACAAAGAAAGATGGTAGGTGGAGTTCATTTAATCATGGTGAGGTATGTAACTGAGTGGTGAAAATAGAGGATTTGCATGCGTTTTACAGAGGAGAGCGGAAGCAAGGAGATCGTCCAGGGTAATTCACACGTGAGTAACAAAGAAAAAATATATAAGAACGCGAGTTTACTATAGGAAGCAGTTGGCATCGTGACGTCAGATCTCGAACAAGTGGTGCGAGTTTGGTTAGGTGTAAACAAGGTGGTGGAGCTCAAGAGGAGGAAGAGATCAGTGGTATTGGTTTGGTGAATGGATGCGTGTGGACAAAGATAAGGAAGCTCAAAACATTCAAAAATGGTGGGTTCAAATTACTGGTACGGTGTTGTTCTTAATTTCGGGAAGATGGAGGAAACTACTGCATATACGGATGTGGGCTTGGGGATTTTATGGTGGGTTGTACTTTATATAAAAAGAAGGAGCGGCTATTGGAACACAAAATTAGACACAAATCTGGAGACACAAAGCCTCAACCATTGGATCTTTTTGTCTTTATGTGGAGATGTGTAATTCATGGGGTGATCCAATGGTGGAGATTAGTTGTCTCACCAATTGTGTCTAAATTTTGTGTCCCAATAGATTTTCCCTAAAAAGAAATAAAAAGGAAAAAAGAAATAAAGAATTAGAAGAACTTTATGCGGATTGAAGCAATATTGGGAGGATCATTCTATGAACACAGAAGTAAAGGGGGAGAGGGGTGTGGTTTTAATTGGGCCGGTAGAGAATAACTATTGGGCTGATTCAAATTGCTAAAGCCAAATCTTTAATTCAATTGAGTTTAAATTTAATCTATAATAGTGTATTAACTTTAAATAATCGTATCTTGGTCATATGCTAGCCAAATTCAACAAAATAGGATCCGTTGGGATCGTAGGATCGTAGGCTACAAATGGAACTAGTTTGGAGAGATTTGGAGATCGTTTCAATTTCTGGTGGAATTAAATACCTGATATGATCACCCGAATGTTAGCCGTTATTTAACGATTAACGAACAATGTGAGCAAACTCACTAACTCTGTCTAGTTTTATAATTTTATAAATGTTATTTAATATTGATAAAAATGATTGAATGCTGTTTGTGATGGTTGTTTGGATGATTTACAAATAAATTGGTTTATAGTGTTATATATATATATATATATATATATCGTTAGCTAAATATTGATGTAATTTATTATAATATTTCGTATTGATATGGAATTAGTGTTATTTATGTTAATTAACAATTGTGGATGCAGAGAAAGAGGTTTGAGGAATCCAACTGGATTCCTCAACAATTATATTGTTGATTTTCATATATTGTTTTATATGATGTGATAAATAATCTGATGTTGGTTATCATGTGTTTTGGGATGTTGAACAACATTGACCTGATATAATTGGTATTTAAATACCGTAGAATATATGGAATAGAATTCGAGTTTAAAAGGGGAATCTATTTTAAATAGAGTTGAATTTCGAATGGACTAGAGTAAAACAACTTGTTTTAATTATATTAAAACAAGTAGTTGATTTATAAACGATATTTTTAAGTGAAGTTGAATTATTATTAAATAAATTAAAAATATAAATTTTAGAAATTTATTCAAAAGGGAAATAATGGAATTCGGTCCGATGTTCGGGATGAGAGTAGAGTTGATATAAATCCGTAAGGATTTACAATTATAATTCAACGGTGTCGAATATTATTTAAATATTTTATTTCCAGAAATTAAATATTATATAATTTAGAATTTGACAAGAAAACAAATATTTGGTTTAAACCAATAATTTCAAATCGAGTATGTAATCAATATTAAATTATAAACTTGATATAAAATTTACAAGAAGTTGACTTTGTAAATGGAATAGAATATGTGTATGAATTTATAAAATAATTCGATAAACAGTATGTGAACGTGAAATAGTATTATTCAATACAAATCAAGATTTGATTTGATAAAATGAGTCAGAAGTTTTGTAAAGTAATAATTTTCATCTTTCAAAGTGAATAATGATTTAAGAGCAAACGTTTGTAGATAAAAGGGGTTATAAAAGGGAAATTGATGGATATTTGAAATGATAAATTCAAACATGAATTTAGAGATCAAGTTAACCTGAAACGGGGAGTTTATCCTGACGTTTAGAAAGTTAATTGAATATAAAGTATTCAATTGTGAGTTATATATTGGAATTCGATTCTATCGAGTTTATGAAAGTACCATTTACTTTCCGCTTATAATAAAGATTTGTTTATCTAATTAATTAATTTTTTGTTTATTTATTTAAATAATAGTTATATTTTGAAATTAAATATTTCAAAGACAAAGATTATAATGCCATCGTTATAATCAAATATTTCCGCAAAGAAGTGGATTCGTAAACTGAATAGAGAGCTGTGTAAATTTTTTTGTAAATAAGGAATTAAGAAATGGAGCTAAAAACATGGAAACTGATTGGAAATTAGTTATATTGAATAGTTGTTTGAGTATGATCTGACGTTGGTTTCGGCCTTCGGGGTTTATACTTAGGAAATTGTTCTTTTACTAGTTTACGGTTAGGGACTGGTGGTTGTGGAAGGTTGTAATGGCGCGTTTTGTTAACTGTCGAATAATTAATTTATTTAATTATTTATATATCGATTTGGCGATATCGATAACTTAAAGTACAACGTTCGAACGTATAATTATAATATAATTAAAATAGAGCTTGAATTAGCGCTGCAGTTCGCTATTTGGCGATTTGAACTTCAACTGAATGTACATGATGCATTTTAAGCCGAATTTTTGTGAAACAAGAAACGTATGGAGCTGGTGGAGTATATCTTTCTAGTGGAAGAGAAAAATCGGGATTTCGTCGTGTAGATTTTTAGGTATGTCCAAATCAAATTTTGAAATAGTCGCTATAGAATCGTTTATCGACCATATCGGTTTATTCGATATAACTAGAGATCGGGTTTGAATTTAGACAGGGTTCTTTTGGGAAGTAGTGATAATTTAATTTTTAGAATTTTCCTGTAATTTTTAATTAATTAAATAAGTGACTTTTTATTTGAAGTATTTTGCACCCTGTGGTCAACATTTTAGGGTTTCACAATATGAGTTAATCTACCGATATTATTATATTTTTGGGATCTGGGTACATTGCTCGTCAAAATGGTATGGTTAGTTCTGTCGTTATCGGTTCGTACGTGATGAAATTTTCATGGCAACATAAACAAAATATCCTAACTTAAGTGAACCAAACAAAGCCACAATTCCTCTTCTAAAACCATCCGTTCTCTGTGGCCTCAACAACAAAAATGTAGCCTATTCCTTAACCACAATACCAGTTGGGGTCCTCAAGAGACCACGTCTCCAAAGTGTTCCTATAAATATATCATCATCTTTCTAACCTAAAAGATATTTCGTTCTGGCCCAAAAATCACGCCGCCGGCTTATTTCTCTCTCAAACAAAATCGTGTTCTTTCTAAATTTAAAACAAATAGAAAGGGAACTATATATATAAAAACTAACGTTGGTCAGTATAGCGTACACACGTGGGGTAGGCTGCGAGCTGATGGCCGTCAGGAAGTGCGAGTGTAAGGTCACGGTGAGGGTAAAGTTTTCAACGTGGGAGAGACTAGGATGGCTACGGTTTTGCATGAAATAGAAGTGTGGAGGGGAATGGACGTGTAGCTTTGCTGCATGACTAGGGAACCGCAAGTGCTAAGAAGGACTGCGGAAGGGTGTATTGGCGGATCTGGTAGTATGAAGGACGTGGAAAAGTAAGGACGTGGTGATGGGTTCTGGAAGCTAGTAAAGGCGGATGATTTTCGTTTGGCGAACAGTGGTGAGAATGATGGGATATGGAAGCGAGCCTGAGCGTAACGGCTATATTGGTTTGGGCATGTTCTTCCCTGGAGATGATGAACGAGGTGAAGATAAAGGGAGTTTCAAGTAGTGTATTTAAGGGTGGAGGTAGATGAGTACAAGAAGTAGTTCGGTGGGGTTCATGGGAAAAATGCGGTTTGTCTGAAAAACAGTGGAGCGAGCACTTTTCTTTGGGAGAGACGATACTGTTCACATAGAGATATTTGTGGAGGCGGGCCTTGTATGGAAGGTTTGGGCCAGGTATTGAAGGTGAGGCCCAATAACAATATTTATTTAAAATTAAAACTACGTAAATATGTACTAACTTATAAATACGATATCTTGGCCATATGATGTCAGATTGACGAACCGTAAGCTGCGTTGGGATCGTATGAACGGGAGCAACGCGATGGGACTTACCGCGAGTCAATCCGAGCTCGTTACAATTTATGGCGAAATAAATTGTTCAACTGAATCAGTAAACGCAAACCGATATTTATCGGTTAAAGCGCAAAGGTGAGTAAATCTCACAAACGCTAAACAGTTTTATTTTCACGTGTATTCTTAGAACTGTTAAAATATTATCTGTTTGACTGTTTGACTATGTGTTGACTGTTTGATTGAACTGCTAGTCAGTTAGTAGAGATTTTATATATATATTTACGTATATATATAAACCGTTAAATAGTCATATGTTGATTCTGCTATCAGAATATTTCACAGTGAAGTGAAATCGATGTTGTTGTATTGTCTAATATCTGTGATGCAGGGAAACAGGTTGGAGGAATCCGACTGGATTCCTCAACATTTATTTTACCGTTCTTCATATATTGTGATATATGATGTGTTATGAAATCTGTTATTGATTTCATATGTTTGAATGATACCGATCATTGTTATACGACACGTTAAACACCCTAGGTGATACTAGAATGTAAAAAGGGAATTTTCAATGTTTATAATGAAAATAAATCTTATTTATAAATCGATAGGATTTTATAAAATGAAAACATTTATTTATTTAGGAAATAAATAAAAGAACATTTATTTAGATTATAAATAAATGGAATAAAGGAATATTTATTTAGGGAATAAATAAAGGAACACTTGTTCGGAAAATAAATAAAATTATACAAGGATAGATTTAAACACGTGCTTCGCACACGGTATAACACGATATAGATTTAAATGAGATATTAAATAGGAAATCTGTTTTAAACAGATAAATTGAAGTAGATTAATTTATAACTAATGTTTTATAAATTAAATAAATTATTTATCGTTGATAAATGGGATATATATAAGTCTGGACTTATATAGAGAAGTAGAAACGTTATTAAAAGGATATTTATAAAGTGAAGAACCGTTACTAAAAGTAAGTCTTTATAAATAGATAAGCGTTGTAAAAAGTAAATCTTTATCAATGGATAAACGTTGTAAAAAGGAAATCTTTTGAAATGAATAAACGTTAATAAAAGGAGCTAATAGAATTTAGTTATTCGAAATGAGTTATTCGAATTAGATATTTGAATAGAGTTAAACACATTAGGGTGATTCGAATTACTTATTCGAATAGAGTTAAACAAAGTAATTTGTTAGGTTAACCAAAGCAAGTTAGTCGAGTTAATCAAAGTAATGGGTTAAGTTAACCAAAGTGAATTAGTTAAGATAAGCTAATTGGTAAATCAAAGTGAATTAGTTGCGTCAAACTAAGTGAATTAGTCAAGTTAAACTAATTGGTTAATCGAAGTGAATTAGTTAAGTTAACTAAGTGGTTAATCGAAGTAAATTAGTTGAGTTAAACTAAGTGAATCGGTTAGAGTTAATCAACGTGAATTAGCTAAGTTAAACTAAGTGGATTAGTTCAGTTAATCGAGACGAGTTAACCAGTTAGGTTAAACCATGTGAGTTAATCAGTTAGAATTGACCAGTTAGAATTGACCAGTAAAGTTAACCAGTCAGAGTTAACCAGTTAGGTTAAACCATTTGAGTTAACCAGTTAAAGTTTACCAGTTAAAGATAACCAGTTAAAGTTGACCAGTTAGAGTTGACCAGTTAGAGTTGACCAGTTAGAGTTATCCAAGTGGAGTTAATCGAGTAGAGTTGCCGAATATCACTTATTCGAAGTAGAGTTATCGAATATAGTATATTCGAGGGAAGAGTTAATCGAATATAGTTTATTCGAGTGGAGAAATCAAATGTTATTCATTTGAGAAGAGTTACCGAATATTATTTATTCGAAGAGTAGTTATCGAATATTGGTTATTCGAAGTTAGTTAATCCAAAGGAGTTATTCGAAGTTAGTTAATCCAAAGGAGTTAGTCGAAGAGTTAATCGAATATAGTTATTCGAAAGAAGGTGTTAATCGAATATAGTTATTCGAGTAAAGTTAAAAGAGTTAATCGAATTTAGTTATTCAATTAGAGTTAACTTGAATTTAGTTATTCGAAAGGAGTTAATCAATTTGAGTTAAGTTAATCGATTTGAATTAAGTTGAATCGAAATGGAGTAAATCGATTAGAATTAAGTTAATCGAGTTAGAGTAAATCGAATATTGGTTATTCGAAGGTAAGTTATTCGAATTAGTTATTCGAAGGAGTTAATCAAATGAGTCGATCCAAAGGAGTTAGTCGAATATTAGTTATTCGAATAGAGTTAAAGGAGTTATCGATTTTAGTTTGATCGAAAGGAGTTATCGATTAGTAAATCGAAAGGAGATTTTCGAATATAGCATATTCGAAAGAAAGAGATCGAATATTGTTTATTCGAAAGAGAGAGATTTCGAATATGAGTTATTCGAAGAGAGATAATCGAATATAGGTTATTCGAAGAAGAGTTAATCAAATAGAGATTACTCGAAAGAGAGTTATACGTCGAATTCAATTATAGCGAATTCGGGAAAGTACTATTTACTTTCCAGGGTTTAAATCAAGATTTAGTTATTGATTTAGAAATTAGGTGTCTGTTAAATTATTCGAGTTAGGAGGTAAAGTTATGATTTAGGTTAGATATTGCAGAAGTAGGAATTATAACGTTATAGTTATAATCAAACGTTTTCATATAAGAAATGGATTCGTAACCTGAATCCGAGAGTTTGCATAAACAGATGATTGTAAAAAGTGAGTGATGAGCTTCATCTATTTCACAGTAAAGGACGTTGTTCAATTAAGGTCTGAGAGGTATTTATACCCCAACTTGATTGACTTCAGAATTGACAAAGGAATAGTTGTGGTTCGATAGAAAAGGTTGATTTGAAATATAGTTAAGTAATAAGCGATTAATGGATTAAGCGTAACGATGTTTTATACAACGTTCATTGGAAATCCGTAAATGAGTTTTGGGAACGTTTTCCAAATATAGTCAGATATGTTTCTAAACATAGAAAATGAAATGTTTTCATGATAAGAATTTAAGAAATAGAGTTAAGCAAATTCAGAAACTGACTGGAGAGGGTAAGTTGAACGGTTTTCTAAGTGACGATCGGATGTTGGTTTCGACCTTCCGAATTGATACTTAGAGAATTGTTCTCATACTAGTTACAGTTAGGGACTGATAGTTGCGAAATAATAGTGATGTGAAAATAAGCTATGGAAATGTTTTCCCATGATTAATAACATATATTTTCTAAATATATGAAATAAGGAAATATGAACATATGATGATTGATCGATCGAATTTCCATTTGGAAATAAGATCGTTGTTTGTACACCGACATGTTTGCATTTGATAGTTGAATCACAGACTATCGAAGTTTTTACCATTTTAACGTTGTTAATATGGAGAGACCGGTTGGATTATTATCCAAAGAACCACTCTGTATTGGTATAAGCGTTGCGAGCAATATATGCCAAAGATAAATTGAAGACGGAGTAAAGTGCAAGGGCTGTTGTATAAGTCTTAGATAACAGTGACTAAGATGGATATACTGAATAGTACCCTCGGTTTGTCCAGTCCCAGGATAACGTATATGGAAGAAGGTCTGACAGAGTATATCTAATGGATCGCGTAAGTTGATCTGTTCAAACGTATTCACGTTTGGTGGCGGAGGAATTCGTTTCTCTTAGCTGTATACCCGTGTTATTTTTGGGTAAGTCAATTTGTGATTTGGCGGGTATGACGATGTGGCATTCAAAGTGAATGGTGATCAGATGTTCTGAAGATAGACGTAGCTTCTAGCCTCACACCGGGAAGTAACAAAAGTTGGGCTAGGCAGCATGGCTAGTTGGGTCATTCCCAAGCAGGGTGTATTGTCACCGATCTAGGGAATATCCATATTTATACTTCTTTTTGATTCTGTATCTTCGGATGACGGTTTGATGGCCTATAACCGTGGTGGCAATATATTCGCGACACTCAAGCTAAATGAGTGAGCGGTCATGTGTGGCCGGGTTGCAAGACGTTCTTGTTGAACCCTGAGTGTATCCCCTCTAGAGTACACTATTCAGAAGGTGCTCCCATACCTTGTCTGTTGGAATCCATTCTCCGATAAGAGCTCTGCGGTTTATGATTTTATACTATGTATGTAGAACGTGAGATGCAAGCGTTTCTGCTAGATTGATATCTATTTGTACTTAGACATTATTATAATATCACAATGATATTGCTTGTCAAAGTTGTTCAGATACTCATAAGGAAAAACCCGTTCCGTATTCACGGCGTGGTCTTATGAGATATCCTATACCTGTTTTAAACTATTTTACTCATACCAGTCCCATGACTGACCCGGAGTTTACTTTGTTGTTTTCCCTAAACTCTTGGGTGCCTAAATTTGTACGGGCAGTCAAGTAGTCGGGATTTACAGATATACTTGGAGAGCTTGGAGCAGGAGGCTGCAAGATTTTATAGTTATAGTTATTTCCGCTATGTTGTAAGTGTTGTACTGTGATAAGTTCTATTGTATATATATAACTGTTTACTTCAAAGTTATGTTATATATTATATGTTATTCGTTCCGCTGTGAGATTCGTGTTAATCTGATGATTCTGATGTTCTTCTTCTTCTTCTATTCTATTAGTTCTATCTTTTCTTTCTCACCTTCTAAATTCTTTCACTAACGTCTCGGAATTTCCGACTCCCGAGGAGTCGGAAATTTCCAGCCGTTACAGTTGGTATCAGAGCTTAAGTTAAGTGATTACCTTGGCTCTGTGGCATAACTCGATAGAGATGGGATTAGTAATATCCTAGATTGAGTTTGAGTGTATATATATGAGCGCGTAATTGTTACTTAATATAAAATGGTTTTATATTGTGGAGACTCATTGGTTGAGTGGCTTATGAATTCTGGCCGACCAGTTGATCCACTGTATCGATAAGGGTTACTAAACACTCGAATACGATGAACCGTCATGGTATGTTTTGAAAGAGGGTAAATGAAATAATTTTTCCCAAAATATATTTGTTTATAGAAGAAATATATATCTTGAAATTATTATAGTATATTGATTGTGTTGGTTGTTATTATAATCGAATAAGATTATAAAAGGGTGAAATGGTTATAAATGACCAATCAGAATTCATATGAATGTAATAGTTTGAATTAAATATGAATTTAAATTGGAATTTGGAATTTAAAATAAGGAAATTTTAAGTTCCTGGGAGATTTGAAAATGTTTTTCGAATTTAAAACGATATAGTATTGAACTCACTTCGATAGCTGGAAAATAGATTCTGATGATGAATCTAGACATCATCAGAGTTCATTTTCGAGTTCTAAGTGACGGATTACTACCAAAGGTTTTGTTTTTGAATTGTTTTGAGAAAACAAGTTGTTTAGAAATTCAAAGGTTTTGAATTGGCATTATGATTTCAAATTGATTTGAAAGAAACCCAGGAACTTAAGTTCTGGAATTAAAATTTAACTAAGGAAGTTAAATAAAATGAGATGGTAAAAATAAATTGAAATTTAACTTGAACCGAGTTAAATAAAATTGAATTGGGATTAGAGATAATCTAGAATGGAACCAAATTGATAAGTCAATAATTTGGAATTTGATATTGGAGTTTGAATGAAATTCGGCTTGGGTATAAGCGAATGATTTGGTTTGAGGATATAAACTGAGTGGAATGACCATGATATATGCAGAAGTGATAACAGATCAAAAGGATATAATGATACGACCGACAAAAAGGTACAAGTTTATATTATATATGAGTTTGGATTTTATGAGCCGAATTGGCAAGCCGCTTGGCTGTTTGATTTTCTTTTGGGTTGGAGAAGGCCTAGAGAGGCGAGGGGTGGTTTGTCATATTGACCAATACAAAGGAGGTTATGGCAAAAAAAATCGAAAATTCCAGGCGTTAGAACATTCTCTTGATTTATGGAAATTCAGTTAGCCAGAATGAATTAATAATTTAATTGAAAATTAAATGGTTCAGTTGAAACTGGAGTTGAGAGGTAAACTAAAAGATATTTGAATCTAGTTAGTAAAGTTGGTAGCATTTTCCTAACTTAGCAATTTCGAGGACGAAATTATTTTAAGGGGGGAAGTCTGTAATGGCGCGTTTTGTTAACTGTCGAATAATTAATTTATTTAATTATTTATATATCGATTTGGCGATATCGATAACTTAAAGTACAACGTTCGAACGTATAATTATAATATAATTAAAATAGAGCTTGAATTAGCGCTGCAGTTCGCTATTTGGCGATTTGAACTTCAACTGAATGTACATGATGCATTTTAAGCCGGATTTTTGTGAAACAAGAAACGTATGGAGCTGGTGGAGTATATCTTTCTAGTGGAAGAGAAAAATCGGGATTTCGTCGTGTAGATTTTTAGGTATGTCCAAATCAAATTTTGAAATAGTCGCTATAGAATCGTTTATCGACCATATCGGTTTATTCGATATAACTAGAGATCGGGTTTGAATTTAGACAGGGTTCTTTTGGGAAGTAGTGATAATTTAATTTTTAGAATTTTCCTGTAATTTTTAATTAATTAAATAAGTGACTTTTTATTTGAAGTATTTTGCACCCTGTGGTCAACATTTTAGGGTTTCACAATATGAGTTAATCTACCGATATTATTATATTTTTGGGATCTGGGTACATTGCTCGTCAAAATGGTATGGTTAGTTCTGTCGTTATCGGTTCGTACGTGATGAAATTTTCATGGCAACATAAACAAAATATCCTAACTTAAGTGAACCAAACAAAGCCACAATTCCTCTTCTAAAACCATCCGTTCTCTGTGGCCTCAACAACAAAAATGTAGCCTATTCCTTAACCACAATACCAGTTGGGGTCCTCAAGAGACCACGTCTCCAAAGTGTTCCTATAAATATATCATCATCTTTCTAACCTAAAAGATATTTCGTTCTGGCCCAAAAATCACGCCGCCGGCTTATTTCTCTCTCAAACAAAATCGTGTTCTTTCTAAATTTAAAACAAATAGAAAGGGAACTATATATATAAAAACTAACGTTGGTCAGTATAGCGTACACACGTGGGGTAGGCTGCGAGCTGATGGCCGTCAGGAAGTGCGAGTGTAAGGTCACGGTGAGGGTAAAGTTTTCAACGTGGGAGAGACTAGGATGGCTACGGTTTTGCATGAAATAGAAGTGTGGAGGGGAATGGACGTGTAGCTTTGCTGCATGACTAGGGAACCGCAAGTGCTAAGAAGGACTGCGGAAGGGTGTATTGGCGGATCTGGTAGTATGAAGGACGTGGAAAAGTAAGGACGTGGTGATGGGTTCTGGAAGCTAGTAAAGGCGGATGATTTTCGTTCGGCGAACAGTGGTGAGAATGATGGGATATGGAAGCGAGCCTGAGCGTAACGGCTATATTGGTTTGGGCATGTTCTTCCCTGGAGATGATGAACGAGGTGAAGATAAAGGGAGTTTCAAGTAGTGTATTTAAGGGTGGAGGTAGATGAGTACAAGAAGTAGTTCGGTGGGGTTCATGGGAAAAATGCGGTTTGTCTGAAAAACAGTGGAGCGAGCACTTTTCTTTGGGAGAGACGATACTGTTCACATAGAGATATTTGTGGAGGCGGGCCTTGTATGGAAGGTTTGGGCCAGGTATTGAAGGTGAGGCCCAATAACAATATTTATTTAAAATTAAAACTACGTAAATATGTACTAACTTATAAATACGATATCTTGGCCATATGATGTCAGATTGACGAACCGTAAGCTGCGTTGGGATCGTATGAACGGGAGCAACGCGATGGGACTTACCGCGAGTCAATCCGAGCTCGTTACAATTTATGGCGAAATAAATTGTTCAACTGAATCAGTAAACGCAAACCGATATTTATCGGTTAAAGCGCAAAGGTGAGTAAATCTCACAAACGCTAAACAGTTTTATTTTCACGTGTATTCTTAGAACTGTTAAAATATTATCTGTTTGACTGTTTGACTATGTGTTGACTGTTTGATTGAACTGCTAGTCAGTTAGTAGAGATTTTATATATATATTTACGTATATATATAAACCGTTAAATAGTCATATGTTGATTCTGCTATCAGAATATTTCACAGTGAAGTGAAATCGATGTTGTTGTATTGTCTAATATCTGTGATGCAGGGAAACAGGTTGGAGGAATCCGACTGGATTCCTCAACATTTATTTTACCGTTCTTCATATATTGTGATATATGATGTGTTATGAAATCTGTTATTGATTTCATATGTTTGAATGATACCGATCATTGTTATACGACACGTTAAACACCCTAGGTGATACTAGAATGTAAAAAGGGAATTTTCAATGTTTATAATGAAAATAAATCTTATTTATAAATCGATAGGATTTTATAAAATGAAAACATTTATTTATTTAGGAAATAAATAAAAGAACATTTATTTAGATTATAAATAAATGGAATAAAGGAATATTTATTTAGGGAATAAATAAAGGAACACTTGTTCGGAAAATAAATAAAATTATACAAGGATAGATTTAAACACGTGCTTCGCACACGGTATAACACGATATAGATTTAAATGAGATATTAAATAGGAAATCTGTTTTAAACAGATAAATTGAAGTAGATTAATTTATAACTAATGTTTTATAAATTTAATAAATTATTTATCGTTGATAAATGGGATATATATAAGTCTGGACTTATATAGAGAAGTAGAAACGTTATTAAAAGGATATTTATAAAGTGAAGAACCGTTACTAAAAGTAAGTCTTTATAAATAGATAAGCGTTGTAAAAAGTAAATCTTTATCAATGGATAAACGTTGTAAAAAGGAAATCTTTTGAAATGAATAAACGTTAATAAAAGGAGCTAATAGAATTTAGTTATTCGAAATGAGTTATTCGAATTAGATATTTGAATAGAGTTAAACACATTAGGGTGATTCGAATTACTTATTCGAATAGAGTTAAACAAAGTAATTTGTTAGGTTAACCAAAGCAAGTTAGTCGAGTTAATCAAAGTAATGGGTTAAGTTAACCAAAGTGAATTAGTTAAGATAAGCTAATTGGTAAATCAAAGTGAATTAGTTGCGTCAAACTAAGTGAATTAGTCAAGTTAAACTAATTGGTTAATCGAAGTGAATTAGTTAAGTTAACTAAGTGGTTAATCGAAGTAAATTAGTTGAGTTAAACTAAGTGAATCGGTTAGAGTTAATCAACGTGAATTAGCTAAGTTAAACTAAGTGGATTAGTTCAGTTAATCGAGACGAGTTAACCAGTTAGGTTAAACCATGTGAGTTAATCAGTTAGAATTGACCAGTTAGAATTGACCAGTAAAGTTAACCAGTCAGAGTTAACCAGTTAGGTTAAACCATTTGAGTTAACCAGTTAAAGTTTACCAGTTAAAGATAACCAGTTAAAGTTGACCAGTTAGAGTTGACCAGTTAGAGTTGACCAGTTAGAGTTATCCAAGTGGAGTTAATCGAGTAGAGTTGCCGAATATCACTTATTCGAAGTAGAGTTATCGAATATAGTATATTCGAGGGAAGAGTTAATCGAATATAGTTTATTCGAGTGGAGAAATCAAATGTTATTCATTTGAGAAGAGTTACCGAATATTATTTATTCGAAGAGTAGTTATCGAATATTGGTTATTCGAAGTTAGTTAATCCAAAGGAGTTATTCGAAGTTAGTTAATCCAAAGGAGTTAGTCGAAGAGTTAATCGAATATAGTTATTCGAAAGAAGGTGTTAATCGAATATAGTTATTCGAGTAAAGTTAAAAGAGTTAATCGAATTTAGTTATTCAATTAGAGTTAACTTGAATTTAGTTATTCGAAAGGAGTTAATCAATTTGAGTTAAGTTAATCGATTTGAATTAAGTTGAATCGAAATGGAGTAAATCGATTAGAATTAAGTTAATCGAGTTAGAGTAAATCGAATATTGGTTATTCGAAGGTAAGTTATTCGAATTAGTTATTCGAAGGAGTTAATCAAATGAGTCGATCCAAAGGAGTTAGTCGAATATTAGTTATTCGAATAGAGTTAAAGGAGTTATCGATTTTAGTTTGATCGAAAGGAGTTATCGATTAGTAAATCGAAAGGAGATTTTCGAATATAGCATATTCGAAAGAAAGAGATCGAATATTGTTTATTCGAAAGAGAGAGATTTCGAATATGAGTTATTCGAAGAGAGATAATCGAATATAGGTTATTCGAAGAAGAGTTAATCAAATAGAGATTACTCGAAAGAGAGTTATACGTCGAATTCAATTATAGCGAATTCGGGAAAGTACTATTTACTTTCCAGGGTTTAAATCAAGATTTAGTTATTGATTTAGAAATTAGGTGTCTGTTAAATTATTCGAGTTAGGAGGTAAAGTTATGATTTAGGTTAGATATTGCAGAAGTAGGAATTATAATGTTATAGTTATAATCAAACGTTTTCATATAAGAAATGGATTCGTAACCTGAATCCGAGAGTTTGCATAAACAGATGATTGTAAAAAGTGAGTGATGAGCTTCATCTATTTCACAGTAAAGGACGTTGTTCAATTAAGGTCTGAGAGGTATTTATACCCCAACTTGATTGACTTCAGAATTGACAAAGGAATAGTTGTGGTTCGATAGAAAAGGTTGATTTGAAATATAGTTAAGTAATAAGCGATTAATGGATTAAGCGTAACGATGTTTTATACAACGTTCATTGGAAATCCGTAAATGAGTTTTGGGAACGTTTTCCAAATATAGTCAGATATGTTTCTAAACATAGAAAATGAAATGTTTTCATGATAAGAATTTAAGAAATAGAGTTAAGCAAATTCAGAAACTGACTGGAGAGGGTAAGTTGAACGGTTTTCTAAGTGACGATCGGATGTTGGTTTCGACCTTCCGAATTGATACTTAGAGAATTGTTCTCATACTAGTTACAGTTAGGGACTGATAGTTGCGAAATAATAGTGATGTGAAAATAAGCTATGGAAATGTTTTCCCATGATTAATAACATATATTTTCTAAATATATGAAATAAGGAAATATGAACATATGATGATTGATCGATCGAATTTCCATTTGGAAATAAGATCGTTGTTTGTACACCGACATGTTTGCATTTGATAGTTGAATCACAGACTATCGAAGTTTTTACCATTTTAACGTTGTTAATATGGAGAGACCGGTTGGATTATTATCCAAAGAACCACTCTGTATTGGTATAAGCGTTGCGAGCAATATATGCCAAAGATAAATTGAAGACGGAGTAAAGTGCAAGGGCTGTTGTATAAGTCTTAGATAACAGTGACTAAGATGGATATACTGAATAGTACCCTCGGTTTGTCCAGTCCCAGGATAACGTATATGGAAGAAGGTCTGACAGAGTATATCTAATGGATCGCGTAAGTTGATCTGTTCAAACGTATTCACGTTTGGTGGCGGAGGAATTCGTTTCTCTTAGCTGTATACCCGTGTTATTTTTGGGTAAGTCAATTTGTGATTTGGCGGGTATGACGATGTGGCATTCAAAGTGAATGGTGATCAGATGTTCTGAAGATAGACGTAGCTTCTAGCCTCACACCGGGAAGTAACAAAAGTTGGGCTAGGCAGCATGGCTAGTTGGGTCATTCCCAAGCAGGGTGTATTGTCACCGATCTAGGGAATATCCATATTTATACTTCTTTTTGATTCTGTATCTTCGGATGACGGTTTGATGGCCTATAACCGTGGTGGCAATATATTCGCGACACTCAAGCTAAATGAGTGAGCGGTCATGTGTGGCCGGGTTGCAAGACGTTCTTGTTGAACCCTGAGTGTATCCCCTCTAGAGTACACTATTCAGAAGGTGCTCCCATACCTTGTCTGTTGGAATCCATTCTCCGATAAGAGCTCTGCGGTTTATGATTTTATACTATGTATGTAGAACGTGAGATGCAAGCGTTTCTGCTAGATTGATATCTATTTGTACTTAGACATTATTATAATATCACAATGATATTGCTTGTCAAAGTTGTTCAGATACTCATAAGGAAAAACCCGTTCCGTATTCACGGCGTGGTCTTATGAGATATCCTATACCTGTTTTAAACTATTTTACTCATACCAGTCCCATGACTGACCCGGAGTTTACTTTGTTGTTTTCCCTAAACTCTTGGGTGCCTAAATTTGTACGGGCAGTCAAGTAGTCGGGATTTACAGATATACTTGGAGAGCTTGGAGCAGGAGGCTGCAAGATTTTATAGTTATAGTTATTTCCGCTATGTTGTAAGTGTTGTACTGTGATAAGTTCTATTGTATATATATAACTGTTTACTTCAAAGTTATGTTATATATTATATGTTATTCGTTCCGCTGTGAGATTCGTGTTAATCTGATGATTCTGATGTTCTTCTTCTTCTTCTATTCTATTAGTTCTATCTTTTCTTTCTCACCTTCTAAATTCTTTCACTAACGTCTCGGAATTTCCGACTCCCGAGGAGTCGGAAATTTCCAGCCGTTACAAAGGTTAGAGATGCGTGAATGAAAAAAGGAAATGTTTTCCAAATGTAATTAGTATATATTTATTAAATATAGAAAATAAGAAATTGTGGATATGGAAATGTTTTTCTGTGAATCGTGGTACACTAAACGAGTTTAAGAAATATGAAAAATGGGAGATTAAGGAATGAATAAATAAATGATAAATTAATTTAAAGGGGTCGAATGTAATGGTTGATCGGTGTAATTTACATTCGGAAATATGACCGTTGTTTGTACACATATTTCCTTTTATAGTTAAATAACCGACTATCAAAGTTTTTGTCCATTTCCAATGTTAATACAGAGAGATCGGGGTCAAATTTATTATCTGAAAACCACTCCGTATAGGCATTATCATTTTGAATCAAATATATCGAAGACAATTGAAGACATGGTTTATGTAAGGGTTATTCTGGCGATCGTAGGTAGAAATTGCCTAAGATGGATTTACAAAATAATTCCTTCGGTTTGTCCAGTCCTAGGACAACTTAAATGGATGAATGTCTGATAGAGTATATCTGGTAGATTACGTAAGTTGATCGTTTCAAAAGTATTTACGTTGGTTGCGGAGGAATTCATTTCTCTTAGCTTATACCTGTAGTATTTTTAGGGAAATCAGTTTGTGATTTAATGGGTATGACGATGTGGCATTCAAAGTAAATAAAGGAGTGATCTGTTAAAAGATACGTTATGATCTTAAGCCTCATCAATTGGGAAATGACAGAAATCGGGCAGGCAGCATGGCTAAGTGGGTCACACCCAAGTAGGGTGTATTGTCACCATCTAGTGAATATTCATATTTATTACTTCTTTCGCTTATGTATCTCCCAGGAATGGTTTGTTGGCATACGAACCGTAAAGTGATAATATATTTGGAACATTCAAGTGGAATGAATGGCCGGTCTTGTATGGATGAGTTACAAGATGTTCTCGTTAAACTCCAGTGTATCGCATCTATAGTACACTGATCGGAAGGTAGTTCCATACCTTGTCAGAGTTGGAAATCCATTACCCAATAAGAGCCCATGGTTTCTGATTATATATTATATATGTAGAACGTGAGATGAAAGCGTTCTGCTAGATTGCTATTTACTTGATTTAGACATTGTTATAATATAAGAAAATATTGATCTTAAGAAATATTTTGGGTTATCATAAGGTAAAAACTGTATGTGTTTATGTGTGGATCGGTCTTATGATCATCAGTTCTTTTAGAAGGATTTTAAAAGTTAAACAAAGTGATTTGAGTTTACTCACACCAATCACATGGTTGACCCATAGTTTATTTTGTTTTGTTTCCCTAACTCTTGGGAGCCCAAATTTGTACGAGCAGTCAAGTAGTCAGGATTTTTCACATAACGTGGAGGAGCTCAGAGCAGGAGGCTTCAGAGTTTGATATATAGAGAATTTATTTCCGCTGTGATATTATATGATAATGGTATGTATGTACAGTTACCAGTTTGTATTTCCAAAGTTGTTATATAATATATTTTATTCATTCTGTTGTATGATTCGTGTTTACACTGTTCTGTTGTGTTCTTCCTCTTCTTCTGTTCTAAGTTTTCTTTCTTTTCTATTTCTCATCCTCTAACTTATGTCTATTAATGTCTTGGTATTTACGATGCTTGAATAGTCGACATGGTATGTTGTGTCGATTTTTTTCTAGGTCGGAAATCCTTGGGTGTTACAGTGGTATCAGAGCTGAAGGTTAAGTAATTACCTTGGCTCTGTAGCATAACTCGATAGAGATGGGGTTAGTAATACTGTATATTGAGTTCGAGTGTGTGTGTGTGTGTGTATATATATATATATATATATATATGAGTGAACGTATTTGTAGATTGTATAAAAATGATTTTATATTATGGAGATTTATTGGTCGAGTGGCTTATGAATTATGGTCGATGGTGGGGCACCATAAAGTCGATAGGGGTTGTTAAATACTCGAATACGATAAACCAACACAGTATGTTTTAAAAAAACGGATAAATGAAATAATTTTACCCAAGTTATATTTGATACAAAAGAAGTATATATCTTGTAATTATTATTGTATAAGATATTTGGTTGTTCTTATAGTCAAATAAGATTATATATGAGATGGTTGTAAATACCAATCAGAGCTCGTATAAGAGTGATATATAAATTAAGAAGAACTAAATCTGAATTTAAAACAAATTTGGAATTAAAACTATGGAAAGTTGAAAAGGTATTTGAAATTGCATTTTGAATCGAATATAAGGAAATTTTAAGATCCTGGGAAAATTTGGTAATGCTTTCCAAATGTTTTAAAGAATATTTTGAAGTGATTTCAAAATGAAAGTGTATAAAAATAAGTTTTGAAAGTGACATAGTATTGAACTGTAATGTCCCGTATTTTTAGTAGCCAAATATTTAATTTAATTTATTATTTGAAATATTATATTTGGAATATTAGTGAATTATAATATTTATTTAATTTATTAAAAACGAAGTTTGAACGTTAAATTTATCTATACACTACAAGAGGAGTACGATTTTCCGACGGCTGCCTGCCATCGGAAAATATTGAAAGCCGTTGGTAAATGCCGTCGCAATTTGAGGCTTCGATAAATAGAGTTTCCGACGGCTAGTGACAACAGCCGTTGTTGCTATTTCCTACGGGTTGTTGCGGGTAGTAACAGTTTTCGACGGGCGTCGCTAGTCGTCGGAAACCGTTGCAAACTTTGACCAATAAACCGTCCTAAGCCGTCGGAAACCGTTACCTATATTTGGACCCATTGGCCGTCCCAAGCCGTCGCTAATTCTGGGTATTTTTTTTATGTTACAGCAGCTATTTAGCCTTCCAACACACATTCTTCTCACACCATTTCAATTCATCCATTCAGACCATTGGTCTATAACCACACCACAACATTTCATACACAAGTCACAACATTTCATAAAAAATCAAGAAAACCACACCATTTCAACCATAAAATCATGAAAACCAAAAAAACCATATAAAACATATCCTCTACCATTGCAACATCACACAATACATAAAGTCTAGTACATTAACCCACAATATCAAGTCTACTGTCAAAATATATGTAAAATGTCATACCAAAGTCACAACCATCCCATACTCGTAGCAACCTATTCATATATGTACATGCCTAACCAGAAAACATAATTATCCATCACTGATCCTGATCATCATCATCAACAGAAGCAGCTGATGAGGGAAAGCGCCCATACTCCTATGCAAACTCCTCAAGGCATCGATCAAGAAGCTAGGTCATCTCAATAGCTTGGCGGTGATTCTGGTCCTCAAGCTATGCCACCCTAGCTCTCATCTCGTCAATCGCTGCGACGTCTATAGCAGCTCTAGCACATCTGCCCTGTGCCTACTGACTGGTGGACTGTAACAATTATTTAAAAATATTTTAATCATGTATGATTATTTTAATAACATGTAATTCATAAAAGTTATATTATTTCTAAAGTAAAAATGTAATTAAAGTAAAAATGCTTTACCACTTAATTTCTGAATACATAGTGTTTATTCCGCGTCGCTGGATCCATCACTAACTGAAAGATATTGTCCTCCTCGTCAGTACTAAGCTGCTCACGTCTAGTCTCAGCTAGACGCATCTGACGGCGCTGCATAAACTTCTCCTGCAAGACCAAATAAGAATGTATATAAATTTAATATAATGATATCGTATTTTATTGTAATTTAACAATTATTGCATAAAATTCTACATAAAATGAAATCTTACGTGACTCTTCCTAGACTTCTCGTCATGCCATGTGTATGTGATGTTCCCGTCAGAGTCGACATGCTCGATGGCATGCGTACGGGCAAACACGTCCATATACGAGACTGGACCCTCCCCCTAAGCCTCTTGAATTTGATTATTACACATCATTATTACAAGTGTTCAAAACTATATAGCATATTAATTTTTGTATAAGTCGAATTTTAAAAATAATTTACCAACTCCTGCCGATATTGCTGAAATGACTTGGATCCTCCCCGATGAGTGACTGGATTTTTATTTCTATTTGCACGGTTTCTTTCGGCCTCTGCCTTTAAATTTAAAATTTGATAATTATTGACTAAATAATTTTATATTTTAAAAAAAATTTAGTACACTAACCTTCGCTGCATCACTCTCCCAATATCTCAGAAATCCACTCCAAACGGTATCGCCCATCCATGGAGGTTTTTTCATGCTTTTCTTCATTGCTGATATAGCATCTTTATAATTTTTCCTCGTCTTCTGCATGCTGTATGTCCGAGCCAGGGATAAATCATGTGTCTGCATATCCACCTTGGCCTGTATTTCACGTTAAACAAATATTACTAGTAAAATATGTACACTATCTCAGTGATTAATAGGAATTAAAATGCCAAATATATATAAGAAAATACTTACTAGGACATCCTGCCAGATGACCTCCTGTATGTGAGGTGGGATCAAATCCCACTTAGGACAACATCACGTTATCCTAGCCCTATATGATGCTCTCGAAGCATCCAAAATAACCCTCGAAGGCTGAAGGTCGAAAACCCTGCATTAAATGTGATAAACATAAGTGTACAGTATAAAATAATTAACATGCTAAGTAAAGTTTAATTTTTACCCAGCACTCGTAGGAACCAAGGACACAACTGGACGCACAGTGGGTTGCCAGCCAGAACCCTCGCCTGAAGAATTTCCTCTTTGATGATATACCTGTCACATACAAATCATTTCAAAAGATGAAAGCTAACTTACACAAAAGATATAAGCTACTAAATAAGTGACATAAAAGATGTAAAAAATGACATAAATGAGAACTTGTTTATACATGTATTTGATCGGGTCTCATATTCCAAGAAGTAAAATTTTACATTGCAGAATTAAGATAAATAAATAGGAAAAACTGCATATGACATAAAAGATGTAAAAAACGATCATAACATTCTAAAATTTAACAGAGTTACATGAATTGCAAAATAAGCTGGGGTTTACTCCATACATACATTACAACTAGAAGGATAGTACTCATCATTTACATCAGTCATCATCTTCTTCAGATTCAGATTCGACCTCAGATTCAATAATATCTTCCTCCGCACTTACAAACGCATCTACCAAAGCATTTGTCTCATCGAAGGTCCAAAATCTGCATGATCGTCTTCAATTATTATTTCATTGTTGTGTTCGAGTTCTGCCTGATAGGCTCCTTCATTTGGTATATTCTTCCCGTCGAACGTAAATCTGGCCTTTATTTTAAAAACTGCCGACCAATCTGCTTTATCTCTTTTTAGAGATGGATAAGGAGCATAGTAAACTTGTAATGCTTGTTTGGCTAGTACAAAAGGATCATACTTGTAATAATGTGATGTATGCTTTATTTCAATCACATTAAAATCCTTATGTACATTAATCCCAGAACCCGGATTACTGTTAAACCAATCGCATTTAGATAGAAACACCTCCTCCGCGGGTCATGAGAAATATGTCATTTGTAAAATTTGAGTTAAAACACCATAAAAATCATTAATGTGATTTTCAGGATCGTCGCTGCCTTTAACGAATACACCAGTATTGTTCGTTAATTTTTTAGCACTGTATTCTTTCATGTTAAATTTATATCCATTAACAAAATATATTGGATATGTCTTGACCAATCTTTTTGGTCCCAGTGCAAGATGTTTCAACCCTTCATCAACAACACAATTTTTGGGTTCATAAACATAATTTGTAAACCAAGCAGAAAATTCTTTACTGATATCTCCGTTTGAATGTTCACGTTCATAAACGCTGTAAATACAAATAGAGTTTTACATTAAATTATACACATGCAATCTTAGATTACCTAACAAACGGTGCAACTTTAGCACAATTTAGAATAATATAAGTGTGAGCTACATGAAGATCTTTATCATTTAGCCATACGTCAACACATTTCTCAGAAGGTCGACCATGTTGTCTAAAAATAGACAAAACTATTTCAGATGATTCTTGTTCGTCTCCTTGGTCGTTTCGAGGAACACTTTCAAATGATATATTCACATGATAACTGAAATAACGAGAGAAAAGGAACGAAGCTTCTGTAAGATTTACATATCGAGCCTTCAACTCGAGCGTTTTGTCTCACTTTTTTCTTCAAATGATTCAAATACCTCCGCAAAATTAATTTACATTATTTCATAGTTTTAAATGCAATTAAATTAATGGTTAACATGTTTATATTTTCCTCTTAAATGGATACATCCATTCATATTGGACGGAACCTCGATATTGTGCTTCGGTTGGAAGGTGAAAAGATAAATGCTCCATTACATTAAAAAAACTTGGCGGGAATATTTTCTCCAGTTTGCAAAGCAATATTGGAATATCCACTTCTAATTTATGTAAACGTTCCACTTTCAAAGTAGTCGAACAAAGCTCTTTATAAAACAAACTAAGCTCCATTATTACCTTCCAAACTTTTAGCGGTAGTAGTTCTTTGACAATAACAGGAAACAAATGCTCCATCATAATATGACAATCGCAACTTTTCATTCCACCTAATTTACCATTTTTGAAGTCAACACATCTACGAAGGTTTGATGAAATCCCATCAGGAAATCTTAACCCTTCAACCCATTTTAACACAACTTTAACTTGATTATTATCTAATTCATAACATGCTTTGGGTTTTTTTTACTGTCATTTGGTTTCATATGACGCTCGGGATGTTTGCATAATTCTTCTATATCGCGCCTTGATTTCAAATCATCTTTAGTTTTCCCTTTAACATTCAAAATTGTGTTAAAGACATTATCAAATACATTTTTCTCATTGTGCATCACATCAATATTATGACGAAGCAGAAGATGTTTCCAATATGGCAACTCCCAAAAAATAGACTGCTTACACCAGTTGTGATAGATCGATTTTCCTTCAATTTCTGTTTGAACTCTGGTTTCATGTATCTTCGGATGATTTTCAACCATTTCAAATATTTCTTCGCTAGACCATAGTGTTGGAGGTTGTCTAGTTTCTACTATATTAGCCAAAAAGTTTTTCTTGTCTACTCTAAAAGAATGGTTTACATGGAGAAAACATCGATGGCAGTCAAACCATGAAATTTTCTTACCATGCGGTAAGGAAAACGCTCGAGTCTCTTCCATGCAATATGGACATGATAGACGACCAGCAGTACTCCATCCTGAATGCATTGCATAGGCAGGAAAATCACTTATAGTCCACAATAAAGAAGCAAACTTACAAAAAAAAATCTTCTTCGAAACGTCATATGTTTCTACTCCTTCGTTCCACAATGATTTCAATTCTTCAATTAACGGTTGTAAACAAACATCAATTCCTTGTGTCGGATCGTCGGGGCCAAGAACGACAACTGTAAGAAACATATATTGCGTTTTCATACACATCCATGGAGGTAAATTATAAGGTGTGATAATAATGGGCCATGATGAGTATTTAGAACCAAATTGAGAAAATGGTGGAAAACCATCCGTACATAAACCTAATCTGACATTACGACTCTCCACTGCAAAATTCGAATAAGTTTTATCGAAATGCTTCCATGCTTCCCCGTCGGCCGGATGGGTCAACGTACCTTCTTCTTTCAATCTCACCTTATGCCATCTCATATGAGATGCAGTTATAGGAGATGCATACAGTCTTTGAAGCCTCGGAGTAATGGGTAAGTAATGCATATGTTTGAATGGAACTTCCTTTCCCTTCTTCTTTCTTGGTTTATATCTTTCTTCATTACAAAATTTACAATTTCTAAGGTTTAGGTCATCTTTCCAAAACAACATGCATCCTTTTATACATGTATCCATTTTATGATAAGGTAAACCAAATGCCGACATAAGTTTTTTAACTTCGTAGTGATTTTCACACATTAAATTATCCGCGGCATGTGCCTTTTTGCAGCTTGTACAACAACTGTGAACCTGTAACGACCCGTATTCTACGCATCATAGGATCGTAGGATATTTATTTCTTTCACATACGAAGTCGTATGGTCATGTGACTTTGGAAAACGACTAGTGGGGTCATTCCCCATGTTCATGATTTTTCTCGATTTTTAAATGACCATTTTACCCCTAGTTGGCACTGTTTTGGCTATAACTTTTGACTGGAAATGAATTTTGACCTGAAACCACTTCCATTGGCTTCGGATGATGGTTTCGCTTTCCGTAGAGTGGTCACATTAGCCAAACGGACTTACCGTTTGGGAGATATGGCTGAAACAAGTTTCTGATGGTGAAAAACAGCTTAATTGGGCTTAACCGGGTAATTAGCAGCTAGGCCCAAGGGGAGTTTCGGGTTTAGGGGCATATAGGGGCTGATTAGGGTTAGAAAACATTTCTTTAGACATTTTCCAGCCGCCACTTTCATTCCTCTTAACCTAGCCATGGCCTCCACTCTCTAAATCTCTCTAAAACACCCAAAAATCACTTCCTAATCAAGGATTAAGGCTTAGAGACATCAAATCAAGGAGGATTAGCAAGAGAACCGAGGTAGAGCTGCTGTGTAAGATTGGGAACAGCGCCAAATCAGAGAATATTTCAGTTTTGGGGTTTTAGTTGAGGCCAAGGTGAGTGATAGCATCATTTTGACACTAATTACAGTTAATTAAGGGTAATTAGTGAAGATTAGCGAATTTATACACTAATAAATTCTGGAAAAATGCTTAGAAATTCTTAAATAATATTTCATGCCTCTGTTAGAAAATTTAGACGATTTGATTAAGTTTTACTAAGTATGTGCTTAAACATGATTAAGAAGGATTTTGGGAAAATATGAAGTTTTAGTCATTTTTGATCCCTTTTGATTCATTTGAATTGTTGTATGCTGTTTGTGGTTGCTATTACATGTTGCTATGACTCTATGGTATGTTTTATGATTGATTAGAATAGTTAAATTGGTCGAAAACGTCGTCGAACGGCGTAAACAAGTTGCTGGAAAAAGTTGCAGAAAGTTGTGCAGGGCTTCGGATCGGATGAGGGCTCGGATCGGATATGTGAATTGGGCAAGGAAATCCGACCCGAACCGGAGTTTGGCACATAGAAGACTTGTCAAAAAGGAAGGCCGTTTACTTAGAGTTGGAGTGGACAAGGGGATCGGATCGGAGTAAGCTAGGGAGCGGAGCGGATCGGACTGAAGTAAGGCGAAGTGATCGGATCGGATCGGCGTAGATGGGAACGAGGGAGCTGATCGGAGAAGGAGCATGAGTTGGAAGGAGGATAGCAACCCGACTCGACCCGGAGGAGGATACCGACCCGACCCGGAGTGAAGTACCCGACCCGAACCGAATGAAGAGATGACCACCGACCCGAACCGAATGGAAGATGACAAGGATGGAGGACCGACCCGAACCGACGCTACCGAACCGAACCGAATTCTAGAAATGCTACTGCACGACAACTTTTCTGAAGACCCACTCCAATTCGACCAAACCCGAGATGCAAAGGAAGTCCAAATGAGAAGTTAGAGCTTAAGATTCAGATGGGGATCAACGAGTTCGCTTCATGGTTGGGCATTGCTGCGGGACGCGTGCCAAGGAGTTATCGACGTCTATAGCTTTGGACCACTATGGTAGGAGGTACGAAGGCGGATTCAGGGCCATTATGGCATCGGTAGAATCAAGGGCTACGACCAATGAAGTGGGTCATTGAAATGTTTGGTCATGACTCCAAGTGTTTGGCTTGGTCACAGCAGGGTTTCTACAAGTCGGGATTCGTCGTTACCTCAGTTTGTCTAGTGTTCCAAAGTGGTTGATGTCGTACGCTTTACGCACTGAGTGAGAGATGTGAGGATGGTTGCTATGGATGATTCGTTTGCTATCATTATGACATGCACACCCCACCCCCGTATTCTTACACCATTTATTATGGCACCTTGGAGTATTGTACGGTATGTGGTACTAACTCTTTGGTTGCAGGTCCAGGTTCAGGTATGGCTTAGTATACCTGTTATTATTCTGTTTAGATGCTTATCGCTCATACCAGGCTTTATGTCTGACCCAGAGTTTTATGTCTCCTCTTATTACTTTGGGTGCTCACACGAGCAGACTAGAGACAGGTTAGCTGGTGATGCACGGGTAGATGGTCCGGAGACGAGCAGGAGGCTTCCACGTACTATATATACATAATATTCTCCCTGTGTTGTTGAAGATCACTGTTTGGGCATTGTTGGTGTATCTTCTACTTTAACTTTCTTTTGTTTAGAGACAGTAAATTTAGAAAATTGTAATAAGCTGTATTTGGATTTCCGCTGCTTTGATGATTGATGTTGATTTTAGTTGTCAGCTTATGCACTGTCTCGCCTGTTTTATGTCAAGTATGTTATTATTATATTTTATCCCATGCGCTGTGAGACATTCTACAGGTTCCTTGATTAGTTCATTCCCTTCTTTCCTTTCTTCTGATGACCGTTCCGTGCTAGCTGAGCATGTGTACAGCGCACTTTCGGAGGGAAATGCAGGCTGGTGCGGGACGGGCTGTCACATTTGGTATCAGAGCTCTAGGTTGCGTAGTTAACCTAGGGAAGTTATCAGGGAGAGATAATATACGTATACGAGAGAGCGTATTTGTGATTACTTTGGTTTTTAAAAGCTATATATATACTACTACTACTAGTATAAGGATGAAGTCGTACTGCACTAGCACCACTATGGAGTCGTTAATCGTTTCCTTTTTCAGATTGACGATGAGCCGATATACTAGAGGTGCTGGTAGGGGAGCCAATAATGGGAATGCTGCTAACATGAGGACGATGTTTACTGACCTCATGAGAGAGATGCTTAGAGATGTACGGAGGGTAGCTCCCAATGGTGGAAATGGTGGTGGTCCAATATTGCAGGCGCCAAGGGTCGACTTTGCCAAGCTGAATAAGGACTATACTAGCCTTGGTGGGAAGCCGTTCCACGGAACGGAGTCGGCCACGGATGTTCAGGATTGGTTGGATAGTTGCGAACGTATCTTCGAGGATTTGGGTATCGAGGATGCAATGAAGAGAAAGTTAGCGTCCCGTCAGTTGCAAGGGCGGGCAATGAATTGGTGGAATGCTATAAAGGCAGCTACTCCCGAAGATCAGATTACTTGGGAGCAGTTTAAGGCTCGCTTTAGCGAGAAGTTCATTCCAGCTGCTCAGAAGTCAGTGCTGTTTAAGAAGTTCTTGGAGCTCAAGCAGAATGGCAGAGCTGTCTCGGAGTATATTGCTGAATTTGACACTTTGTCAAAATATGGGTTGTCTCTTATAGATACTGCCGAGAAAAAGAATGAGAAATTCATAACTGGTTTGGAATAGTACTTGGGGGAAAACTTATTAACCACATCGATGAGACGTTTGAATCGATTGTGGGGAAAGCGTTAAGGTCAGAAAGTCTCTACCCTAAGCCGAAGACTGAGGTTGCATCCGCAGATGAGCCAAAGCCACAAGCTAGTGGTGGAGGCAAAGGTGGTTCCCAGAATAAGAGAAAGCAGAATCAGGCTAAGGATGGCCAGAAGAAAAAGAATAAGCAAGATGTGCAGTGCTTCAGCTGTGGTAAGAAGGGCCATTATGCTAGTAATTTTCGGGCCAAGCCAGCGGATAGGAAGTGCTTCAACTGTGGCCAAATGGGACATCACAAGGACAAGTGTCCACAGCCCCCTAAAGAAAAGCAAATGGTGAAAGCATATGCCCTTAATGCTATTCCTTCTTCGTCGAACGCCCCAACTGCGGCGGAGAAGGGAAAGAATATCGTCATTCAAGGTATGCTTTCTGTTTATGATGTTCCTGTTAGAGTTTTGTTTGATACCGGAGCTTCCAGTTCCTTCATATCTAGTGACCTGGTAGATAGGTCGGGATTGGAGCCCGAGATTGTCGATAGACCTTTAGTAGTGACGAACCCGATTGGTGGTTCGACTAGCCTTAGCATGATTTGTTGTAATGTGGTTCTATCGAGTCATGGATGCATGTTTGTTTGTGATTGCTTTGTTTTGGGCTTTACTGGCTTTGGCATTATTTTGGGAGTAGATTGGCTCCAAAGATAAGGGGTGGTGGTAGACTGTGAGGGCTTTTTGGTGACAGCTAGAGCGGATGATGGGCGGAGGATAGTGTTTGGTGGTCTACCCAGTAAGGGGGTATTGGCTAGTTTTCTAAACTCCCTCGACATTCCGCATAGTGAGTTGTCAGGTTTTCCCGTGGTTGGCCAGTATCCGGATGTTTTCGAAGAAGTGACCGGACTTCCACCACACCGAGAGATTGAGTTTCGTATTGATTTGGTAAAAGATGCCAGACCTATAGTGATGCCACTTCGTCGTATGGCACCAAGGGAGCAGCGAGAGCTCGAGGAGCAAGTCGGCGATCTTTTGAAGAAGGGATTTATCAGAAGGAGTGTTTTTGAATGGGGAGCACCGGTTGTGTTTGCTACCAAGGCGGATGGCTCCCTTCGTTTGTGTGTAGACTACCGCGAGTTGAATAAAGTGATGAGGAAGAATAAGTATCCTCTACCGCGGATAGATGATTTGTTCGATCAGTTGAGTGGCGCGAGGATATTTTCTCAGTTGGATCTCGCGACCGGTTTTCATCAGCTTGGAGTGGAAGCTGGGAGTATAGCTAAAACGGCATTTCGAACGCCGTCTGGATTTTATGAATGGTTGGTTATGCCATTTGGGTTGACTAATGCCCCGGCATATTTTGTGGATCTTATGAATAGGGTATTCAGAGATCAGTTGAATAAGTCTGTCCTTGTGTTCGTTGATGATATTTTGGTCTATTCGAGGACAGAGGAAGAACACAAGGAACATTTAAGAGTAGCGATGGAGGTGTTGAGAAAACACCAATTGAAAGCAAAGTTTTCTAAGTGTCACTTCTGGAAGAGGGAAGTGAGGTTCTTGGGCCATGTTGTATCAGAGAATGGTATTGCCGTGGACCCGGCGAAGGTGGCTACGGTACAGGATTGGCCTACGCCCAAGAATGCAACAGATGTAAGGAGTTTCTTGGGATTAGCTGGATATTATCGTAAGTTTATCCAAGGTTTCTCCAAGATAGCAGCACCATTGGCCCAGTTGACCAAGAAGAATCAAGCTTTTGTCTGGGATGAAAGGTGCGAGAATGCATTTAAAAGTCTAAAGGACAAGTTGACAAGCGCACCAGTGTTAGTCATTCCTAAGGGGGATGAAGAGATGACGGTATACACGGATGCCTGTGGTACCGGACTGGGTGCTGTATTGATGCAAGGCGGTAGGGTTGTAGCTTACGCAAGTCGGCAGTTGAAACCGCACGAGAGAAGATACCCTACCCATGATTTAGAATTGGCAGCGATCGTGTTCGCGTTAAAGATGTGGAGACACTATCTCTTAGGAGAAAGATTTGAGCTGTTTACAGATCATAAGTCGTTGAAGTATCTATTCTCCCAGAAGGATTTGAATCTCCGTCAGCAGAGATGGTTAGATTTCTTAGCTTCCTATGATTTTGACATCGCATATACACCGGGAAAGGGCAATGCGGTGGCTGATGCATTGAGTAGAAGACATGCCAGCTTAGGGGCTATGTTCCTTGAATGGAAGCAACTGGAGTATATAGCGGGGTTTGATTTCAGACCAAAGTGCGAATTGGATCCAGAAATATTAGCAAGTTTAACGATCAGACCCACTTTGATTGAACGGATCGGCTCTAGTCAGAGGGACGATCCTAACCTATTGGAAATCATCTCCAAGTTAGAGATGGGTATCGATGAGGAGATGAACAAGTATGGGCTTGATCGAGATGGATGGCTTAGGAAGAATGGAAAGCTTGTTGTACCCAATGTCAATGGATTGAGAGATGAAGTGCTTAGAGAATGTCATCACTCAAAGCTGACTATACACCCCGGTGGTAACAAGATGTATCGAGATATGAAGCAGACTTACTACTGGGAAGGAATGAAAAGAGACGTGGGAAGTTTATATCCAAGTGCATGAATTGCCAGCTAGTTAAAGCCGAGCAAAAGAAGCCTAGTGGGTTGTTACAGCCCTTAGAAATTCCTGAATGGAAATGGGAGCAAGTCTCGATGGATTTCATCGATGGTTTACCAAGGACTAGATCGGGATATGACAGCATTTGGGTAATTGTAGATCGACTGACTAAAAGTGCAAGGTTTATACCAGTCAAATCGACCAGAACGGCAGCTAAGTTAGCAGAATTGTATATGAAGTGGGTAGTGAGATTTCATGGAGTACCTAAAGGCATTGTGAGCGACCGAGACCCGTTGTTCACTAGTGGGTTTTGGAAGAGCTTACAAGAGGCTCTGGGGTCAGAGTTACATCTCAGTACCGCATATCATCCTCAGACCGACGGTCAGACGGAGAGGGTGAATCGTGTTTTGGAAGATCTCTTGAGAGCATGTATATTGGATTTTGGTGGATCATGGGATGACCATTTGCATCTAGTAGAGTTTGCATATAATAATAGCTACCAATCCAGTATCGGTATGGCTCCGTTTGAAGCTTTGTACGGAAGACCGTGTAACTCACCATCATGTTGGATAGAGACTGGCGAGAAGTTTATGCTTGGACCAGATGTGGTGAGGGAAACTTCAGATAAGATCAAGATCATTCAACAACGAATGAAGGCAGCCCAAGATAGGCAGAAAAGTTATGCTGATGAGAGGAGAAGAGACCTAAAATTCTCTGTTGGTGACTTGGTGTTTGTTAAGATTTCTCCGTTGAAGAGCGTAATACGATTTGGCAGGAGAGGCAAGTTGGCACCAAGGTTTGTTGGCCCATTCCCTGTTCTTGAACTAGTCGGGAATTTGGCATATAGGATTGATTTACCAGAGAAGATGGCGGGAGTTCACAACGTATTTCATGTTTCCCAACTAAGGAAGTTCGTTCACGACTCAGATATGACTATTTCACCTGATCAGTTAGAGGACTTCGAAGTAGAACCCGAGGCGGTTGGGAACCGTAAGCCGGCCCGAATTGTCGCGCACGACATGAAGCAACTTCGAAGGAAGGCGGTGAAGCTAGTCAAGGTACAGTGGAGCGAGGACGAGAATGATTGTACTTGGGAAACAGAGGAGGACATAAGGAAGAAGTATCCAGAACTCTTTGCCTGGTAAGATTTTGACTTCGATTTAGTTTTCCGCATGTTAGGATAGGCTTGTTTGCTTGTTTTGCATATTTGATTGTGGTATATGGTTGTTAGGCATGCGGGATCCCTTGTATGTTTTGGGTTAAGGAATTTCGGGGACGAAATTTCTTAAGGGGGGGGGGGGGGGAGAGTGTAACGACCCGTATTCTACGCATCATAGGATCGTAGGATATTTATTTCTTTCACATACGAAGTCGTATGGTCATGTAACTTTGGAAGACGACTAGTGGGGTCAGTCCCCATGTTCATGATTTTTCCCGATTTTTAAATGACCATTTTACCCCTAGTTGGCACTGTTTTGGCCATAACTTTTGACTGGAAATGAATTTTGACCTGAAACCACTTCCGTTGGCTTCGGATGATGGTTTCTCTTTCCGTAGAGTGGTCACGTTAGCCAAACGGACTTACCGTTTGGGAGATATGGCTGAAACAAGTTTCAGATGGTGAAAAACAGCTTAATTGGGCTTAACCGGGTGATTAGCAGCTAGGCCCAAGGGGAGTTTCGGGTTTAGGGGCATATTGGGGCTGATTAGGGTTAGAAAACATTTCTTTAGACATTTTCCAGCCGCCACTTTCATTCCTCTTAACCTAGCCATGGCCTCCACTCTCTAAATCTCTCTAAAACACCCAAAAATCACTTCCTAATCAAGGATTAAGGCTTAGAGACATCAAATCAAGGAGGATTAGCACGAGAACCGAGGTAGAGCTGCTGTGTAAGATTGGGAACAGCGCCAAATCAGAGAATATTTCAGTTTTGGGGTTTTAGTTGTGGCCAAGGTGAGTGATAGCATCATTTTGACACTAATTACAGTTAATTAAGGGTAATTAGTGAAGATTAGCGAATTTATACACTAATAAATTCTGGAAAAATGCTTAGAAATTCTTAAATAATATTTCATGCCTCTGTTAGAAAATTTAGACGATTTGATTAAGTTTTACTAAGTATGTGCTTAAACATGATTAAGAAGGATTTTGGGAAAATATGAAGTTTTAGTCATTTTTTATCCCTTTTGATTCATTTGAATTGTTGGTTGCTGTTTGTGGTTGCTATTACATGTTGCTATGACTCTATGGTATGTTTTATGATTGATTAGAATAGTTAAATTGGTCGAAAACGTCGTCGAATGGCGTAAACAAGTTGCTGGAAAAAGTTGCAGAAAGTTGTGCAGGGCTTCGGATCGGATCGGATGAGGGCTTGGATCGGATATGTGAATTGGGCAAGGAAATCCGACCCGAACCGGAGTTTGGCACATAGAAGACTTGGCAAAAAGGAAGGCCGTTTACTTAGAGTTGGAGTGGACAAGGGGATCGGATCGGAGTAAGCTAGGGAGCGGAGCGGATCGGACTGAAGTAAGGCGAAGTGATCGGATCGGATCGGCGTAGATGGGAACGAGGGAGCTGATCGGAGAAGGAGCATGAGTTGGAAGGAGGATAGCAACCCTACCCGACCCGGAGGAGGATACCGACCCGACCCGGAGTGAAGTACCCGACCCGAACCGAATGAAGAGATGACCACCGACCCGAACCGAATGGAAGATGACAAGGATGTAGGACCGACCCGAACCGACGCTACCGAACCGAACCAAATTCTAGAAATGCTACTGCACGACAACTTTTCTGAAGACCCACTCCAATTCGACCAAACCCGAGATGCAAAGGAAGTCCAAATGAGAAGTTAGAGCTTAAGATTCAGATGGGGATCAACGAGTTCGCTTCATGGTTGGGCTTTGCTGCGGGACGCGTGCCAAGGAGTTATCGACGTCTATAGCTTTGGACCACTATGGTAGGAGGTACGAAGGCGGATTCAGGGCCATTATGGCATCGGTAGAACCAAGGGCTACGACCAATGAAGTGGGTCATTGAAATGTTTGGTCATGACTCCAAGTGTTTGGCTTGGTCACAGCAGGGTTTCTACAAGTCGGGATTCGTCGTTACCTCAGTTTGTCTAGTGTTCCAAAGTGGTAGATGTCGTACGCTTTACGCACTGAGTGAGAGATGTGAGGATGGTTGCTATGGATGATTCGTTTGCTATCATTATGACATGCACACCCCACCCCCGTATTCTTACACCATTTATTATGGCACCTTGGAGTATTGTACGGTATGTGGTACTAACTCTTTGGTTGCAGGTCCAGGTTCAGGTATGGCTTAGTATACCTGTTATTATTCTGTTTAGATGCTTATCGCTCATACCAGGCTTTATGTCTGACCCAGAGTTTTATGTCTCCTCTTATTACTCTGGGTGCTCACACGAGCAGACTAGAGACAGGTTAGCTGGTGATGCACGGGTAGATGGTCCGGAGACGAGCAGGAGGCTTCCACGTACTATATATACATAATATTCTCCCTGTGTTGTTGAAGATCACTGTTTGGGCATTGTTGGTGTATCTTCTACTTTAGCTTTCTTTTGTTTAGAGACAGTAAATTTGGAAAATTGTAATAAGCTGTATTTGGATTTCCGCTGCTTTGATGATTGATGTTGATTTTAGTTGTCAGCTTATGCACTGTCTCGCCTGTTTTATGTCAAGTATGTTATTATTATATTTTATCCCATGCGCTGTGAGACATTCTACAGGTTCCTTGATTAGTTCATTCCCTTCTTTCCTTTCTTCTGACGACCGTTCCGTGCTAGCTGGGCATGTGTACAACGCACTTTCGGAGGGAAATGCAGGCTGGTGCGGGACGGGCTGTCACAGAACCCAACTTCAGTGATGTTGTATTTTGACTTCATCGCAATGTATTCTGCGATTATCGATAGCTGAGTGCCGCTTTTACAACCATCCCAAATAGTTTTCTTAGCAGAATCCGACAAACCATAAATTTTCTTAGCTTCAATATTCGGTTCTTCATCATTTCCATCATCGCGTCAACTGCATTCATAGGAAACATTGATCGTGCTGCGTCGTCGACCATATTTTCCATACGAGGCATACTAATATTTTCATCAACAGCACTTTCTACCTCAGTATCTATAGGAGTATTCAATACAACTTCTCCATGACGATCCCAAAAATAATACTCGGGTACAAATCCGTTTTTGCACAAATGGACTTTCACAACATCGGGTAACAAATATTTCAAATGTCTACACTTGCTACACGGACAATGAATTTCAGGATCGCTTCCGTTATTACTTAAAGAGAATTCAATAAAGACATTTATACCATTGTAAAAATCTTCTTTTATTGAACCTCTATGTCCTCTTCTTTGGTACATCCAACTCCTCCGATCAACAAAATAATCAATCATTTTTCCTATTTGAGAAATTTAGGCACAATTTCAAAAATTAATATTTATTTTCAAGAATTCAAATTCCAAGAAAAAACTTGTTTTTAATTATGGTCATTAAACGCACGTATATATAATGGTTGAAAGCAAATAACATTTTCATGGTCACGCATCCTACTTCCCATTATAAACAGAGTAAACAATTACAAATGTATACTACTTCGTCTCAAACGATTCAACAAAATTTCGGTAGCATTTCCCTTTTGTTTCCTGCATTTTGTACACATGTACGCAGGAAACAAAAAGAAAAATTGAACCGAAATTTTGTTAATCTTTTGAAACGAAGTAGTATACAAAGTGTAAATGCTTACTGCATTTATAACTTTTCGAATACAAGGACAAATCAAACAAATATTGTACCAGATGAATATAAATGGTCATTTTTTATTTTTATAAAAACGACTATTTATATTACGATCATGTAGAACACTCGTCGGACGGGGCCAAAAACACTCTAGGGGATATTAGCCAATTAATTGTGCGCATTTTACTATTACAGTACGTTTTACTGCAACACAAAAATAGTTTTCTTTATCACATCTGCTTGACATTTCAATCAACTTAAAGCTAATACTATTATCGTCGATTCAGTAGGTACAACTAGAATTTAGACTCATGCGTTATAGTGCATAAGACAAAATTTGCTCAAAGTACTTTTCCTAGTTCATCCACTCATTTTTTTTCGTATGCCAACTAACACATACAAGAATGACAAGCGCACAACGTCGCACATGTACAAAAACATTCAAAATTATACAATAGCAACACTACGTTAGAAAAGGCCTTTAGCAGCATTTGAAAAACGCTACCAAAACATTTTGATAGCATTTTAAAGACCGCTACTATAGGTCCCGCAACTAAAAGTCTTGTTTTTTTGGTTGCGTTTTAACAAACGCTACCAAATCTTCTATACAGTTGCGTTTTTCAAACGCTACTGAAGGTTTATACATAAGTCTTTTTTGTTTTTTTGTAGCGTTTATTTTGTGAAACTAACAAATTTTCGTTGTGTTTATATTATGCTATTAAAAATTCAGGTGGTGTATTACATTTGTTTCAGTAGCATTTTTTAAACGCTACTAAAACGTGTTTATTGTTTTGTAGGGTATTTTAAATGTTACTATATATTGTTGATGGTTTATATTATTTTCAGCAACCAATTATATAATAGTCATATGAAAATCAGCAACAATCGTATAGAAATCATATTTAAATCAACAACCAATCATTCATATAATTATCTTACTAAAAAAAATGAGAATACATTAGCATGTAAGTATTTTCCATGACCATTTAAATAATAGTTATTTGAAAAAAAATCAATGAGTTCACATATCACAAGCATTCAAAACAAGTTTACACAATAAGTACTAACAAATATCATAATACATACAATAATTAAAGTCATGTCCATTATTGCTGATAGTCTTTACTCCAAAAAAGCTAATTAATTGCTTGGTTACCAATAATTATTTGTCGTCGATAGTATTCACTTCGAAATAGTTCATTACCTACAGACGAATTTAACTATCAACAATAAAAATTACAAACCAAAACTAAATGCTAAGTTTCTGATCAAATATTATTGCACACTTATCAATCGAGTGTTGGAAAACTAGCATGCACAAAGCCTAGTACACTAATGACTTAAAATTAATAATCAATGAAACAATTGGCAAATGAACCAAGAACCAAGATAATACATTCTATCTCCAAAACAGTGGTCATTTAATTGTGCTAATTTAGGAGTTCTCGGACTCTTCTTGGCCCTTCATTATGTTTTCAATACTCCCAGTGACAAAATCATTTCAAATAGGCATCAAGCAGATGATTGGTTGACTAAATAGAACAGATTGTTGGTAATGGTCTTACTGAACTAAATTAGTACTAAGTTATAAATTACATGTTGTCTCTGTTTTGCTGCACTAGAGATAACGTTCACTACAGGTGATGAGAAACCTCATTCTTTAGTCTAACCTGATAACTTGCACAATAATTTGTTTAAGTCCTCCCCATGTTTTTTCAACTCACCAACTAACTAGTCTAAACATGGATCTATGGTCCTCTATATTCTCATCTGTTTTCACGTGGTCCTTCATATTATGAGCATTAATAAAAACCATTCCCAATATCATATTTTTGACTTTCACAGCTACCTCATTATATGTACAATGAACCACATCAGCCGAGTTATGTGGCAAATTAAAGACCAGGCCTTCATAATGACATTACCTTTTGCATGACAGAATCCTTATTTTCAACATTCTCTATAATGACATCTACAACAACATCATCAAATCCTTGAGCATCTAAGAACTCCCCAGAATTAGTAGAGTCTTTAAGCGCCCAAGTTTTGACCATTGGACACCGAAATTTTAAATGAACAAAACAACCACAATTATCTCATAGAGGGAAAGGATAAATCACCTCTTGCGAATAAATGTTTCCATTTTCATCCTTAACTTTAATGTTAATAGTAAAACAATATTCCTCCTTAGCTTAAGGACGCCTCATCAGCCGCGTTATGTGGATAATATCCAGTTATTGATGCATATATGTTTACACCTCAGCCAACCAAAAAAATGTAAACAGGTACTTTGTAACCATCTGCACATTAACATATGTTCTCCAAGTTTTAAACAGTAAAAGAAAAAAAACGTAAAACATACTTTCAAAAAGGATCCTTCAGGGAATTTAACACTCCTCACCTCCTTCCCATCTACACCAAATACCTCAACAACACCATAGCCTTTGACATAAACATTGGTAAATAGTTCAGATCGATCTAGTTGAGGACTTTCCTTGACTTTTGCAATATCATCATCTACCTCTTTTCTAGCTTGTTTCTGAATATCTTTGAGATCAGCGGTTGTAGCTATATCGTGAGAAAGTATAAGTTTTCGAACTCTTTTGATTGGATCACGTTCCTGCCTCACACTACTGATCATACACATTAACATGTTAATGGCGACTACTCTTTTGATGGAATCTGTCAGCCTGTCACAAGGTAACGAGTGTTCAGATATTTTAAGATCTTTTGACTTGTTATTTGTCTATATTCATAATAAAATAATATAAAATAAAACTGAGAAGTTTTCACATGAAACATTGTTGATAAACAGTTAAGTTTTAGTCTTCCATTATTCATTAAACTTCAAATTCCCAATCAATATGAAAAGTAGACCATTCCAACTCTCACCATGCAGTCCTTTAGTATAAACCAATAACCAACTTTAGAAACGTTAGAATATTTTCTGGACACAAAGGTACTTTATTGTATAAAGAAGTCATGTGATTTATTTCGATGAAAAGAAAAGGTTGAGCGACAGATGGACCAAAATAACAACAGATTCGTCGGCCAGCATCATTGAATTTAAAAAAGAAAATAGATATGCACAAGTATAGCTCTGCCTACACTAACATATCTATGTGAGAAGACCACATTCATAATCCATTATGAAATTCATAGTCTCATTTATGTTTAATAAACATATTTGACTTGTGTGAAGTAGTATTATCTATTAGCCAAACTGATGTTGAAACCAGCAAAAACGTATGTAAATTATGTTCATAGTCTCATTTGGAGTTCGAAGGGATACGTAAGATTGTTGAAAAGAATAAAGAAGGGTAATGCTACTCATCTGACGCTGACTAGCAAGGACGCATCGTCCACAAAATCACATGTGTAGTTAATTACTATAGTGTAATGCATTGCTGTAACTTGAAAATGGGGGAACCACATAAGCCTTTTTTTTAATGTTGTGAAGATTATGGCAGTTGAAATGAGATGTTATGAAGTTAAAATTTCTGTACTGTTGAAGGAGATGATACAAGTTATGTTTTATCAAGTCTGCCAAAGTTTTTTGATCAAAGATTGTGCAAGTGGCATAGCTATAAATCACGGTCACAGTTATGATTGAAAGATGCTAGAAATTGAATCATTGAATGGAAATTATCTGTAGCTATGGCCGTATTGCTTAATTTGTTTTGAAACCTTTTTAACACACAAGCACACACACTTTCTTCAGCAGTTCGTCGGATAACAAAAGACCAATTTGATCAAAACAATCAGGTGTAAAACAATAAGAAAAACAGAACATGACTCGCCTGGTTGGACATGTAACACTCTGAATTTCACCAAGGTTCCCAAGTTCAAATAATAAAATCTGTAGAAAGCAATGTTGATAAGTTATGTATACATTTAAGAAGACAAAAATTTACTGGCAAAGTTGATATGAGGCCTTTTTGACACTGAAAGGTCAGCTGGATCATAATAATATAGCATGGCACTCAAACACAAAATGTCCTAGGCTTATAATAACTAAGTTAAGTTGTTTTAACATATGAGTTTAAACTTCAACAAACATGAATTTTTATAACAAAGGTTTGGTTAGCCCGATCACTTTCATTTGCAAAAACTAATTGTTCGTTTTTAACATTCCATACTCTTTATAACATTACAACATCGCTTACAATGTTTAACTGTCAGTGTGACATTCTATATTCAAAAGATTTAATGCTCGGTATCCACATTTCATCCTTATAACAGTATTAACAGGACTAACTTCCAGTGATTTACATAGCATATGCACAAAATAACATTAAGAGTCAAATAGTATACTACTTGACATATCACAGGTGCATACATCCTAATTTGATAAAAAATTCTTGCACTAATGTGCTAGATTATCCCCAACCGACGTGGAATCAAACTGAATATATGAGTATTGATCAAGTGGATTGTCAGAACCAACATAACAGTATTCTATTGTTTAAAGTAACAATCTTCAGTAAAACTACCATCCAAAAAATTTAAAGAACTATAATATTTAGTATTACATTGAAACTGCACCAATTGAGTTTCGGTGTTGGCTGCAGTTCAAACTGTATAGACTCGGTAACACACACATATCCACCTAATTTGCTATTAGAATACAATGCACTTGAACCTTGTTCACACATATCCACCTAAATTTTGGTTACTTTCAATCACATTGGTGCAAGTAACACACACACACACACGCATATATATATATATATATCCATGTATGTGTATGTCTAAGTACTTTTGGAAGTGAGTCACACTGATCATTCTACTTCAGCTAAAAAAGAGGAAACAAGAAAAAGAAAAATGGATATATTTCAAAGTTGGTAAGAAATAAAGCCAACCTTGTTCAGCTTGCATGATCTCTCTTTTCTTTTTCCATTTCTCATCTGGTGAAGCTCCATGTTTAAACTGGATAAATATAACATCATCATATCGTATTGCTAATTATTCAAAAACCTTAAATGAAACAAAAAGGTCAAGAAGTTCAAAGCACTAATCTCAACAGGTGCTACCTCGCTGTAGTTACATACTCGAGCTAGTTGCATAAGCTAATGAAATGTGGTGATGCCACCTAGTTGCATTCTTTAACTATATGCCTGAACTAGTTCTACAAGAATACATACACATGACCTTTGGTGTATTTGCTAATGACAGATGAAAATACATTAATTGATAATTTTATACTGATGTGGATTTCCTAGCCAGTATAATATTTATCACCTAGCATAGGGGTTCACTTTATGACTCATATCTACAAACCAAAAAAAAGCAACTGATATATACACCTTTTGTAGTAGTGGAACAAGAAATTTACCAACTAAAGAAGTAAAAAAAAACGAATCAATATCAGCATCAGGGAATGTTTTCTATCATATTGTTGAAGTGAAATCTTACTATAAAACGTCATCTTCTTGCCTGTTGAGCTTCGTAAACAATCAAGGACCTATACTGACCAATCATATCAAAACCTACAAAATAAAATAATGAAAAAATAAGTAGAATAATTTTTGCGACTACAAATACTAAGTTTTTAGACATGGTAAAAAAATCAAATTTGGATAGTATTTTATTCTTTGAGGAATTGTGCTAAGTTAAGTTTTTCTTGAAATCAGTGGAAAGATTGTATTTTGAATGAGAATGCATGAGAAAATAGAATGTAAAGAGCCACTCAATCAATTTTATATAAATAATATATTATGCATGGGTAAACTATAAACCAACTTGAAAATGTCCTTTAACAAACTAAATAAACATTACGCGTTGATATATCGATCATATAAAAACTTTGCTGAAACCTTATTGAAATAACAAAGTCCTATGCATCGCAAGGTTGATACTATGGTGTGAAAACATTGTACTTTATTAACTAAAAACTTAAGAATTTAACAACTTTCGAATGATTTTCTAAGCGAAAAAATAGCTCCTCATTCTGTTAATAATTCTTAAATTTAAAATGATTTAAAAACAGATGCAATTATACCTCCACACACAACAGAAAAAAAGAAAGAAAGAAAAAAAGCCTACCGTGTTTTCATATGTTGTGCATTAGACTTCCAAATAATATTTGATGAATTGGTAAAGTATGGAATATTACAAATTAAGCACCTTCCCCTAAAGTGGGAATATCCTAACAGAAACAATCATCGGCATCACAAGATTTACAACCACATCCCAGCCATAAAAGCAATTATTTTATCCCGACATCAATATATTTGCAAGCAATCCACAAGGTATACATCATATTTATGTACTATATAGTAGCTACGACACAATATGTCATTATATGCTTATATCAGTTAAAGGTAAATGCAACATTCAAGTTTTCATCTTTTATATAAATTTTGGAATAGCATCCCAAGGATAATATGATAAGAGACTATTTGGTCAAATAACACATGAACAAGAAGAGAGCAATAAAAGAAGCCACATACGTCGCCATTCTCCTGCCACGTTTTGTTTCGAATACTTGACTACAAAAAAAACAGCTAAAATGATAACAATAATATTACCGTTGTAATTCACTAATTCTACAAAATGAGCAAGAGTGATTTATACGTATGCAACAGATCAATTTTGAAACTTCTTCATATGTCGACACAGCATCCATAATTTATACCGATGCAATTTGAAATCAGCAACCAATGGCACGATCGTAAATCGCAACAGCAAAAAAATTGAAAAAGAAATTATAGTGATGCTATCCTAAAAACCACTTCAATGCGAATTGAGAAAAGAAATTATGTCGATAAAGTTTGACATTCAATTGGTGTAAAAAAAGAAAAAATAAGAAAGAAACAATCAAACCCTAGCTTCACAACAGCTGTAGAAACAAATCTGTTTCAGTAATTAGTTTCGAAACACATGAATTTCTATTGTTCTTTGTAATAATAGCTAACTGCACTTACGATGAATAGCCATTTCTTCGAAGCCACCTCTTGATTTTTGCAGTCGATTTGTTCAATTTGTGTTATCCTGCGTAATTTTTTAGAGTAGGCGAATAAGATGGGTATTGAAATTGGAGAAGGAGGAGGAAAGTATTTTGGAAGATGAGAAGAAAAGTTACGTAGGTCTAGCCGCAAAAAATGAAATAGTGGAGGGAAGCGAAATGCATTGGAGGGAAGGGCTAAATGTTACCGGTGTTTTAGCCAAATGTTAAATGAATGTAACCAAAGCACTTAAATACAAAATTAAAAACCACATTGGTTACATTTATATATAAACGCAACCAATAAATGTAACCGTATGTATATTTTCTTGTAGTGCAAAAAGCAAGCTAAATTGAAACACGTACATACACACATGCATACACACACGCACATACATTTTTAATTTGCTCCATGAATACACTAAAATCATCACTTACGTATCTAACCGTTGTTATGACCACTGCCACAACAACCTATCCAAAACAAGCCTAATTTTCAATGTAACACACACACAAATATCCAAAATTTTGAAATAAATCATTCAACTTCAGTGTATAGGACATGAAATACACATATATTATGATGATATAACATACTACAACATCATATGAACCAATTGCAAGCATTCAATTTCAGTGTATAGAAAATTTAGGTTCAGGTAAAAACTGAAATTTTAATGAATAATCGAGATTATGTAACACCCCGTGATTCTGTAACGCTAAGATTCACAAATCAAGGCAGAATTAAAAGTTAAATTCAAAATCAAGGGAAACGGGCTATGCCATTGCCTTCGTCTCGGAAAAATACGTGAAATAGAGTCCGAATTTTCGAGAATCGGAGTTCGTATGACCAAGATATGGCCCGTCAAAGTTTTCAGAAAATTCCAAGTTCAAAACAGTTTAAACTAGGGCCAAATTCGAATTCAAACACAAAGGGCGCAGGGCGGGAAAATTCCCGCCCAGGTCAAGTCGACAGGGGTGTCGACTGCGCAGTCGACACCCCCCCATGTCGACTGCCCAGTCGACATGGGTGTCGACCTGCCCGCTTTTTCCAGCTTTCTACACCTAGTTCATTCTGCTGTATTTGGTCACATTTTCTGACCTGGTTCGTCCGCCTAACACTATATAAACAACCCTGGTCTTCTTCTCTATTCACAATTCTTTTCTACCATTATGCTGCAAAGATTCTTGTTAGACATGGCTTCTCCTCCTCCTCTAAAATATATAAATAATAATATATATATAAAATAAACCAAGACGAGGAAATGCTGCTAAAATATTTTCAAGAAGAGGTTCAAGTCAAGCTAGGATTCAAGAGGAGGTTCAAACGACTTCAACGACTGTTTTTCTACGAATCTTAGCAACACCATCTTTCTGTTCTAATCTAATCTCTGTAAGTCAGTTATTTTTAGATTTTAACGTTTTGTTTTTATTCGTGACATGAAATTAAAGGGATAAAAGACTATGCCTAATCTTTCTACTTGAATCAGTGCTTGTACCTTTGGACCTAATTAAGAACTGTTGTGATTCGATGACCAATAAGACTGTGACGGTGAAACTATGGATTTTGGAACCATATGCCTTGGAAATATGAACATAAGCCTTAGATTTTGGGACATAAAACATTGCCTATGATTATGAATATTTCCTATGACTATGAACGTTGCCTATGACTATGAACGTCGCCTAAGACTGTGGTTCATTGAACTGTGAGGATTATTGCCTATGACTATGAACATTTCCTATGACTATGAACGTTGCCTATGACTATGAACATCGCCTATGACTGTGATTCATTGAACTGTGAGGATTATTGCCTATGACTATGGATATAAGATTATTATTTATGCCCATGACATTGTAGTTACAAAACCATGTTGTTTAACAAACTGACATTATTTTGGTTCTAGGCCCGACTTTCTATTCAGTTTATTCTTGCTTATCTTTGGTTTTAGACCTTGGGAATTTACCTATTAAGTTAGGTCTACCCATGTTCTTGAACCTCTGTCTGTCTATTCTTGGTTTTAGACCTTAGGAATTTACCTATTTAGTTAGGTCTACCCACGTTCTTGAACCAACGTCGTTATTCAACCCTTTTTATGCCAGTTATTATGTCTATCTTTTGCATAGCATCTTTGGTTCATTCCCTATTTTCTGCGAATCTAGATTTATCTATAATCTAGATTGAATCACGATTATATGAACGGTGGGAATGCAATTTGGGGGCAAAATATGAAATTTACTAAAACATATTTACAAACTTGGAAATTGGCATAAATTGGGAACATGTATTATGGCATGTTCATAGAAATGCAAATGGGATAAATTTGACAGGGATTATAGGATAGTGTAATTTGAATCTAGTATTGACATGTAAATCTAGCATTTACATGAATTGTGAACTAGAGTAATAAGTCTAGTTTGACGTGAATTAGAATATTAAATCAGAATTGGATTAACTAATTTGGCTCGATAAGTATATTGGCATAAACTTGAAATTGGCCATAATTGGGAGTAATTGTCAGGATTAGTAAAATCATGGTTAGTGACACTTCATTTGGTATGATTTACATACCAAAAAGCATAAACATGATATAGAGGGGAAAATGGGTCGTAAGAATAAATGTTGACAATTTACATTAAAAGAGTAATTGGGAAATAAGTAAATAAGGATTAATTTACTTATAGAATTTGTCCTAAATGAGGAAATGTTAATTTAGACAAATTAAAGGTTTGTTAACGACATCTCTTTTAATAATAAACCAGAAAGTTCTAGGGTGACAGAGAGGATAGTGTCTAGGCTTGAGTTTGGAAAATACAAGTTTCCTGCTCTCCCTGGCTATCCCTAACTGATCCGACGGACGGGATGGTTACTTTCAAAACCTGGTTTGAAAATTAATCAAAACCCTTTGAACTAGAAAAACACGAATAGGCCTAACCCGAGGTTAGACTGAGTTGCGATGTAAACCTGCCCGGAACCAACCGGCACATCCAGTAATCGCAACAATATCTGTCTAATGTGAGTGGTCATGGCTTTAATTTATCTAGTTAAAGCTAGAAAAAGAATGCTAGGGTTAAGTTAACTAAGACACTTAACCAACTCAACATGATAACAAGACTGGTAGGTGGGGTTGGGTTCATACAGTTAATCTAGAATGGGAGGGTTAAGTCCATAGAAACACTTAACCAATTTAACACAGTTAAGCTAGGATGGGAGGGATAAGTCCATAGGGACACTTAACCAACTTCACATGGTAACAAGACAAGATTTGTAGGGGTTAAGTAACTAAGGAAACACTTAGCCAAATTAACATGCTAACTAGACTAGAAGATGGGGTTAAATAAAGATAATACACTTAGCCAAATTAACATGTTAACTAGACTAGAAGGTGGGTTAAGTAAAGTTAATACACTTAGCCAAATTAACATGTTAACTAGACTAGAGGTTGGGGTTAAGTAAAGTTTAATACACTTAGCAAATTTGATAAGTTAGCTGGGCTAGACCGTAGGGTTAAGTAACTTGAACACTTAACCATCAGATTGTGATAAAGGAATAGGGTTAAGTCTAAAACGTGAAGGGATAATACTTAGCCATTAATAACATGTTAGTTAAAACAGACGGGCAAGGTTAAGTTAAAAAGGAACACTTAACCAATACAAGGTGAATGGGTAGGGTTAAGTATTAAAAAATACTTAACCAATATAACTTGGTTTGTGATGGGGTTAAGTCAACATGAATTACTGATAACACTTAACCAGTTTAACAGGATAAATGAAGGGGGTTAAGTTAGCTTGAATTGACTAATGACACTTAACCAATCCAAATTGACGGGAAAGAGAACTAAGTAGTAAACCTTAGTTAAGAAAACAACGATTCTGGAAACTAAGTGGTAAATCTTAGCTAGTAAAACTAAGTAGTAATTCTTAGTATAACACGGGAAGGAGCGGACGTCCGTCTGATTAAAAAGAAGGCTCCAACGAATTGGGTTACGAAGCCCGAGGCTTCGAGGGGACATGAGGGTACTCTTGGTATCCCTCTGTGAGGCTGCAGATGATCCGCCTGGGCCCACAGAGGTTAAGGTCTGCGTAGAAGAACCAGGGGTATGCCTTGGTTGCAATATATATATGGCAACCTAAAGACTAGGATGGACCGGCGTGATTCGACGAGAAAACGGTAGCCTTGTGATAGCAACTCGTCGTCTACCATCCATCTTGAGTCAATCGAGATACGTGAAGCGGAAAGGCGAAGAACTCCAAAAGACCATATACTTGCTATCTAGTTATGGTTGTGGATGGCCATAGGATAGTGGGGCACCAGGGGCCGGCGTATAGTTCTCATTTTACAAGGTGTGCCTTTCATTAGTTGAGGGAGGGGTCAAGTGGGACCATAGCCACTGAAATAAAAACAGACCTTAGCATCTGCATCGGCAGACATCTGAAAGCTCCCGGCCGAGTTCTGTATTCCTTGATTCGCCCTGACACAGGACTCGGACCGCACATTATGGGACATGTGCATCTAGACAAGCGATAACGATTCGCGTTACATGCGTGGTGAAGTATAGGAACATATACCACTCTAGGTAGTATGTCCTAGACCTGGGGCATCGTTCGATAGGTAGCATAATTCCTAGTTGAACTAGGTGGCATAAATCCTGAATCCGAGAAGCGTTCAGTAGACATCGTAAAATTTAGAAGGCACTAGGTAGAAAACCCTAGATTAAATCTAGGTAACAAATAAATAAATGAATGCCTGAAGGCGATGGAAAATACAGGGATTGGGATCACGTTAGCGTTACTAGTTGGGACATTAGTTAGGTGGTGCAGAGATAATAGAAATCTGTATAACAAGGAAATAGCGAAGCGGCGAAAGTATTAGAGCATATCCAGTTTATCTTATCTTAGCATATCTTGTGATTATCTTGTCTAATCTTGCTGACCCTATCGTCATGGTGTAATCTTGTATTCAGTTAATTCATGTCGTTTTGTTTTTCCATGTTCACATGCTAGAAATTACTGAACTTACTCAGGCTTTATGTCTGACTCTGTTTTTCTTTCGTCTTCTTTTCTTCCGTTTACCCCCTCCCCCAGGTAGTAAAGGAGGGAATAGTTTATCTCAGGTTAAGTTGGACTGCCACTCTTTCCCAGCTTGAAGATTTGTCGAAGTTTGCTGGGATTCTCTTTTCAGATGCTATGGCTGGCTCTTGCTAAAATCGTGGGATATAAATGTTGTTTTTTATGCTTTTTATTTTGTAAGACAGATGATACTCTGATATTGTAAAGAAACCATTGTACAAACTATTTTATCAATAAAGCAAAGTTTTATTTTTCGCTATTTAACTTATGTCTGTCTTGTAATTTATCTGCATCTTTTACCCTAAATGCTCCACAGAACTTAGTGCATTCCCTTTGTGAGTGACACTAACGGATGTGGGGTGTTACAGATTATACCTTAAATCGCCTTTGCTGGAGACTTGTGTGGACGTAGGGAACAATTGAAGGTGGACATTTGGGCGTTTGGAGGCTAGAATTCGGGATTTGGGGCTCTAGGGTTCAAGAAATCAGGCTGGAAATTTGATTTGGGGTGGAGGAATGGAGCTGAAAACTCTCGGCTGGAAGAAAATATGTTTATAACCAAAGGTTTCCGACGGCCGTCTACGGCCCCTCGGAAGCCATCGAAAACAGTTGGTCTCTCCTGTCGGTATTTTTAATGTTTCTTGTAGTGATAATTAAATTCGAGCTCGAAATGGCGCTGCAGTTCGTAATATTGAATTTTGAACTTTAATTGAATATACATAATCCATTTTAAGTCAAATTTCTGTAAAAGAAGAAACGCTGGAATCTAGTTGATTATAATTTTCATATGAAAGATAAAAATCCAGATTACGTGTTATAGATTGTAAGTTATGTCCAATTCAAATTTTAAAATAGTCACTATGGAAATCGTAATTAAAATCTAAGCCTTAAAAATGGCCATTTAGCGAACAGAGTCCGTTTTTGATGAAATTGGTTTCACTGGAACCGTAACGTTAAATTATTGTACGGTATCAAATTGCGTGGCAAACCGATGTCGTATGTGACAACGACAGCTATAAACATTCATTCATTGTATATAGAGCGTAGTTAAATTAATTTAATTAAATAGAGAGATATTTAAGTGTAACTAGAGAAAACAATCGAATTAAGCCATGAAACCAATTTCGTTGAGTTCGTATCGACGTTTAGAGCTAGGATAGGTATATAGTTTGTTATTTTTGAAGACTATGTAATTTGGTGTCCAAAATAACATTGCGGTGCATATAAAAATAGCGTACCGAGAAATAGTCTCGGAATGTGACGAAATGTGTGCCATTGGATTCATATTAATAAATTATTGTAAGAAAATCAAATTTCGTGTCAATCGGGCTTACGATTTGACCGTGGCTATGATAAACGCCTCCGTTTTTATTTATAATCGTTTATACCATTAGACAGGGGTAACTTTAAACGAATGGACGACTGGCCAAACGAACTCCAAATTTAACGAAACAAGATTCATTGGATCCGTTAGGAAGAGATCTAGTAAAATGTCAAGGTCTCATATTTTTTGGATTTTTTTGTAATTATAGGAATTTTTAACGCTTGATTTTTCATCGATATTTATAACTGGCTTTTCACAAACGACCTCGGAATTCAATAAAACTTGTCTCATTGGGTCCGAAATATTTTTTTATGCTAGGATTACATATTTGTTTGTCAACAACGGGGGGTTTATGTAGGTAATTTGACATATTTCTTCATGCAAAAGTTGGTATAATAAAATAATAATAAAACTATTCCACTTCCCTTTGTTTATAAATAATGTCTCAAGTAACCTAAAAGTGTTGGTCAAATGTTATGCCGTGGTCAACTCTTTCATTTGCGCCTCCACTGAAGCATTGAGCGGCTCACAAATTCCCATCTTCTTCTTCAATCATCTATTGATCCATTAATCTATCCGCGAAAATTCCAACTACAATCTTGAAGATCCAAATGAGATCTTGGGTCTCAATGGCTGAGATCGGTTTCTGATCATTCTGGTGATCGGAATAAGGCTCGCAAGGCACTACGGTTTTGGTGGAATAGGGGATGAACAAAGAGCGGTGTAAAGGGGGAACGAAAAAAGCAGTTGAAAGAGAGAACTTGTGACAACCCGAATTCCGACAGACCGAATTTTTAAAATTCTATCCATTGAGACCCGAGTTGGGTGCTCTGGTATCCTGCAGAAAAAGACAGAAATAATGAAACATGTCAGAACTCATAAAGCATCTCACAGCGGAAGGAATTAAAATATAATATATTCAAAAATAGCCTTACCTTATATATCATACTATCTTACCAGTATCCAAAGCTATACCATCTCTGTCATGAACCTAAACTGGAAGTATGTAATGAGTAGGGGATCAGAACATAATTTCTAGTGACTGGACTTAGAATAAACTTCTGTATAATCATACATATACCGTTCAATTATATTTTCTTGCTTATTAGGTTATTCGTGATATTAGCTCCCTAGGCTATACTCATGTCCCACTAGTAGGTTAACCTAATATAACGTATATGTAGATACCCCCAACTCGTCTAATCCTTTCCATGTATATATACAGTCCCTTGTCGTATGTCGTATGGGCTTCATCATGTAAATCTATACTACTTTAGTGTAGTGCCACCATTCTCGAAATTTTTTGGACTGCCACTCTCGATCTTGCTAGATTCTGTATATCATCTAGATCTAATTGAAGGTTTACAATCGAGCGCTTCCTAGATTCAACCAGGGTTTACGCTACCTAGGGCCACTGGGGTTTATGCTATCTATTGAATGCTTCTCGGATTCAGGGTTTACGCGACCTAGGTCCAACTGGGGATTATACTACCTATCGAACGATGCCCCCTAGTCTAGGACAAACTACCCAGAGCGATATATATTCCTAGACTGTCCCCACGTACGTGTCGTGAATCATTATCGATGTCTAGTTGCACATGTCCTCTTTATGTGCGGCCCGATGAGACGACCCCTAATCCCGTTCAGACGGAGACAAGGGTTATCTTTGGAATATAACACAGAAACAAATAATGGCAGAACAAAATTAAATAAATACACCAGATAATGAACAATAGAATATACTGGATAAAAGAAATCATCAGAGTTACACAGTATACAGGTTCTTACTTAGTACAAATATAGTTCAGCTATACATAAATGTCTATAGCGGAAAACAAACAAAATATGTACAATAGGAGCTGAACAGCATAAAAAGAGATAAATGATAGAATCCATCTTCAGCTCCAGCTATCCAGAAATAACTAGCTAAACCTGAATACAAGGCTGCCCGTGTAGAAAAAGGGGCACCCGAGTTTGAAAGTGAAACAAACTACGAGTCAGTCATGGGACTGGTATGAGAAATCCACTCAACACATATATAATTGGCTAATCACAGGACCACGCCACTTTCGTGGAACGGGTTTACTCCATTGGATTGCCAGTGCTTTAAAACAAATCTTTCTTTTAAGCAACGCAATGCATTTTATAAAAATGAAGCCATTATAAGACTCAGTTCCCATCACACAATGCAACGCAAACCGGAGGATAGAGGTCTACCTTATAATGGCCAAAATATGATTGATACGAATAAAACAAAAGCATTTGATATTATTACTAGTGTTTATATGTTTCAAAAAAAAAACAATTGAATCATAACTATCAATCATAGACGACATTAATGCCCCATACCACTATGTCGCCATATATAGGTATACAATCGAAATCGCACGATGTCGTATTTGGAAATTGGATTTCCGTCCCGAACCAAGGCAAAAGATAGTCCTTACCGAATTCGAGACTGCCTAGCCCGAGCCTCAGGAACAGCCGCAACTGCCCCTTGGATCGTCAGGGCTGGTCCACCGATGTGGATTATTATGCCTGAACAATACGTTTCCCCGCCCTTTGGGGCGTAAGCGAGCCAACGAATGACTCCATCGGACCCGGATCGTCCGATCAAATCGAGGCGCCTCGCAATAGCAACAACCACAAAGGTGAAAAGTATATAAATGTCAGGGCTGGTAGGTCACTGACACCACACTAGCTAGGAAGAAATGCATGCCCTCCCTGAGGTCCTTCTCCCGTTTCTGGTTCATACCGGGGTGTGAGGCTCGCGATTTTACGTTATACACAAAGCTACGCCACACCGGCGGTGCTTTGATCATCACCACAAGACTTTGCTTTTCAACAGAAGCCCTGATCACTGCATCTTAGCATGCCACACAGGCAATTCATGCCATGCGACTGATGTCCATCGATATACAACCTCTGAGCTCGTGCGTTTCAGAGAAGGGCGTTAAGCAAAAGAATAAATTCTCCGCCGCCAAACAGATGTATATTTAATAGAGATCAATCAACATAGAATAAAATCCAATGTCAGACACACAGTCCATTTACAAGTCCATCCTGGGTCTGAACGAAACCGGAGGCACTAAATACCTCGCAAACCCATCGATCACCTCGTATGTCTGGATGATTACCACTCATTATCCATATTTCGGGATGCCTCCCAATCAGGACCTCGATTACCATCCAAACGAGGTGAAGTTCTCTGGTCTTCGACCACCGTCTTCATCTTCAACTTTCAATCGTCGGTAAATTATTTGAAATGAGAATTAACTCGGCCTTTTCAAATAATTCACGTATATTTAGAATTTCAAATCAATTTATTTCAATGGTTAAATCATTCGACAACACCAATTTTGTTCTTTAATGTAATTTTCACATCAAACACATTCAACCATCAAATACCACATAAATCGAGCAAATTCATTTTATTTCCATTCCATATCGTTTATGATATTTTATAACGATTTATCGCTATTTTTATTTATTTTAAAATAGCCAATTTATTCAAAACGACGCTTCGGGCCATAACGCGGCCGTGGCGCTGTTTTTCTTCAGATTTGATTTACACATATCTGAAAATCTAACCGTTGGATTTTTACAAAGTGGGTGCCGTTGGAAAGATGTTTCCAAGGCGAACCCAACGGTTGCGGTTTCAGGAAAATCCAATGTCGGATTTCCCGCACTAGTTGTTTGAAATCACGGTTTCAAAACACGAACTGCACGACCACGTTTCGTTTTAATTTTATTTATATTTATATATTTATATAAATATAGTGCATTCAACAATTTCAATATCGTTTTCAATTCAAATATTTCACTAATGCCTTTAAATTTTGGAAAATTTCGCTATAACCTCCTTTGTACGGGAGGGCTGGGAAAATTCCCAAATAGCCACACGGGCGTCTCATGTCAAAAAGAAAAAGAAAAAGCCAAGCGGCTGGCCAACAGGCTCATAAAATCATCACCCAAACAAAACAGTAAATGTGTACCTATTTGTCGGGCACAAAAATTTTATTCCTCTTCTCTAGCCCCTTTGCTACAACCTGTTCAATAAATAGGCATGTACATATATACAGTTCTTATCACTTATCATTTTCCATTCAACTTCATATTCAGTTCCATTTGGTTTAAAAACACCATTTTTTTCAACTATTCATGTATATAATAAAAATGTGATTTTTATTGTAAAACAATTCATTTCAAAACACTATTATTTTAAATAGTTTATATAGGTGATAAAAATAGGATTTTTATTGAACAACAATTTATTTCAAAACATGATTATTTTACATAGTCCATATAGTTGATAAAAGGTGATTTTTATTATGAAACAATTTATTTCAAAATATGAATACCATTCAACACATGAATTTCAATTCAACGAATGAATATCGATTCAACACATGAAGGTTTTCTATAGTTTCTATATATAGATAAAAATGTGATTTTTATATTTACAACACGAATATCATTCAACACATGAATTTCTAATCAACGAATGAATATCGATTCAACACATGAAGGTTTTCTATACAACGCATAAATATAGTTTTAGCAAATAAAAATAATTCAAACACATGAATATTATTCAAAATTTCGGCAGCATAATGGCAAGGTAGTTAAAACCGGGACCGTCCCTAGTACGGCTCCTCGCTCTACCTTAAAACCTCGCGGTTTTTGACAATGGGGATCATGCATCTAGTTCGCACGCAGGCGGCATGTATATATTTATTTCATTTCCACAAACTAATCCTATGTGGTTTCAACCAAATATTTCTCAACCACAAATGGGTATTTTTCAACCACAATCAATCAATATCGACCACAAACAATCCCAAACAACCATTCGCTATCAATCAATTTTCACACCAATCACAACCAATAAATATCGTCCATGGTTTGTGGACGAGGGGCGTATATATATATATATATATATATATATATAGTAATTTACTTCTATTTCAACACATATATAATTTTTACAATGCATATATAACTTATACATCGAACGTACAACTTATACGACGCTTATACAAGAGGTGTACAACGCTTATATAACTCATACATCGACTATATAATTTATACATCATCGTTTCCATATCGTTTATAAATTAGAAATCTCACATTGGGTTCCACTCCACCAAAAATAGCAGAAGGCTCAGACAAATATGCGGTCTCTTCTAAAATGTAGAAGGCGTCCACACGGTCACGATGTTTCCTGTTTCATCGAATTTCGTTAACACAGCAAAAAGATATGATTTTTCAAAGTTTGCAACGGTTTTAAAGAGTTGAAATCAGTTTTAAAACAAAAGGCCGTTACCTCTCAGTTTTCGTTCCAAACTAGGTTTGGATTTTTCACGCAATCCGCGAAGTATGAAGCCGATCCGCCTTTACCACGACGTCAGGCAAGGAAAGGCGCACCTGCGCCAGAAGTGGGGCCTACTGCGGTGGCCCCAGTCGACGGCGGCGGCGAACTAAAGTCGCCGACTTCCCAAGCCCGACCCGCTCTCCACAGGCCACGAAACAGACGATGGTGGGTATAGATTTGAAGCTCTTGCCGAGCTCTTCAAAATGGTACCAAGGGCGCTCGATATCGTGGAGGAACGGAGGAGAAAACGAAGAGAGAAGTTTGGAGCACACTTACGTCTCGCGCGATGAAGGATCGGGGAGAGAGAGAGAGTGGAGTGGCCAATCAGATTTTTCCATTTAATTTATATATTTTTAAAATTTCAAAAATACCCCTTTCACACACGAACCCCGATCCACACCCAACGACTGTCGTCCCTAGCGTTTTACCCCCATTCCGAACACAATGGGATATGTTTCGTAGGCCCATTCGACTGTTTCAGTCAGTTTTCCTTCAAATTAAAATATATAACATTCAATATTTAATTTGAACGTACATTTCAATTTGCCAGGGCCACCAACTAATTCGAAAAATTCCAGAAAAATAAATCTAGCTATGTTTTGACGATACGGTCCCAACAAAACTAGTTTCGCCGAATTCTGAGACCGTTTGCAAAAAGGCCCATTTCTGGTCGATCCAATTTAACTGTAATTGAGCAAAACACATTTTCCTTTGCCACGCTCACATATTAGCTTCAAAAATTACGAAATTTGTAACCTAGCAATAACTTCACATCCCGGATCCAACAAAAGTGGTTTCGTCGAATTCCGAGGTCGTTTGCAAAATAGCCAATTTCACGGGCTATATAAATTCCATAGCGACCTTTCTGAAAATTCATTTGGCCATAACTTTTGCTTTCCATTATGAAAATTCGATTTTTCAGATTCGTTAGAAAGGTATTCACTAACAGATTTAAATATTTTTGGTTTCACTCAAATCCATTTTGTTTCGCACCCGGTACAGTCCGACAAAGTTTGAATTCAAATTTTGAAACTGCAGCGCCTTTTCAAGCCTTATTTTATAATCATAATTAATTATATTCGTTTTCAATTGTCGATTCAACTCACTTTTCATCTCTATTATTTAAAATATTTATTTTAAATATTTAAAATCCATTATTTTAGCCAATTTAAAAAATTTTAATTGGTTCAGATTTTCTGGGTCGTTACACCCGAGTCCCGTGGCACGGCTAATCAAGACACACGGAACTCGGTCGGGAGCTATAAGTTATCTGCCGACGCAGATGCTAAGGTCTGTTTTTATCTGTGTGTGGCTATGGTCCCACATGACCCCTCCCTCTACTAATGAAAGGCACCTAATAAAATCAAGAATGAGAACTATACACAGGCCCCCTATGCCCCCACAAACCTGTTGGCCAAACCTCATCCATAACTAGATAGCAAGTATATGGTCAGTTGGAGTTCTCCACCTTTCCGCTTCACGTACTCGATTGACTCAAGATAGTAGGAAGACGACGATGTACTATCACAGGGCTAATCTAGATATCGTCGCCTCACGTTGGTTCATCCTAGTCTTTAGGTTGCCTTATATTGCAACCAAGGCATACTCTTGGCTCTTTTAATGCAAATCTTAACCTCTGTGAGTCCAGGAGGATCATCTGCAACCTTACAGAAAGAGTACCCCCACGTCCCCTCGAAGCCGCGTGCTTCGTAACCCAGACCGTTGGAGCCTTCTTCTTGGTCAGACGGACGTTCGCTCCTTCTCGTGTTCTACTTGGCTTTCTTGACTAAGGTTTACTACTTAGTTTCCTGAATCATTCGTTTTCTTAACTAGGGTTTACTACTTAGTCCTCTTAACTAAGGATTACTACTTAGTTTCTCTTAATCGTTCATTTTCTTAACTAAGGTTTACAACTTAGTCCTCTTAACTAAGGTTTACTACTTAGTTCTCTTTCTCGTTATTTACTTAGTTCTCTTAACTAAGGTTTATTACTTGGTTCTCTTAACCAAGGTTTGATACTGAGTTTCTGTTACTTAGTCCTCTTTGACTAAGGTTTGTTACTTAGTTCCTTTTAACTAAGGTTTACCTATGAATTCAAGAATGGCTTAAGTTCTCTTTATCAAATGATAGCTAACGGGTATTCTCCCACAATTCCAGCTTAGATTAACTTATTTCAGGGTATAAGTTGTCCCATCCTTAAAGTCTTGTGCTACATCTTAAGTCATATTCATTTCTTATCCCTAAGATACTATTATTTAATCTTATCATTCCCCACTTTTCCTACTTTGATACTGTTATATTGGTTAAGTTTACCCATGTGCCCAGTTGAATTAACCCCCAATCACGTATTCAATTCAACCCACGCGTCATGTCAAATTGGTTAAATGTTATCTATCAGTTCATGTTGACTTAACCTACCCATATATCATGTCAAATTGGTTAAGTGTTATCCAGCAATTCACGTTGACTTAACCCACCCATATATCGAGTCAAATTGGTTAAGTGTTATCTAGCAGTTCACGTTGACTTAACCCACCCATATATCATGTCAAATTGGTTAAGTGTTATCTATTAGTTCATGTTGACTTTACCTACCTATATATCATGTCAAATTGGTTAAGTGTTATCTAGCGGTTCACGTTGACTTAACCCACCCATCTTGTCAAATTGGTTAAGTGTTGTCTAGTATTTCAAGTTGACTTAACCTTACCATACTAGCATGTGTCATTAGCATTAATTAATTATTAATGCCCAACCTCTCACATTAGACCTATTGTTGCGGTCATTGGATGTGCCGGTTGGTTCCGGGCAGGATTACACCACAACTCAATCTAACCTCGGGTTTCAAGCACGTTATGACTAACCTCTCACATTAGAACTCATTGTTAGCGGTCACTGGATGTGCCGGGCGGTTCCGGGCAGGATTACACCGCAAACTCATTCTAACCTCAAGTTATCCATGTTTCATGTTTAGCCTATTAACAAATTCACAAATATGTTCATGTTCTTATTATGCCACTAGTGTAAATTTTCATGTTATATTTCTAAACTTCCCATTTCTTTAACCAATTAAACCCAAATTTAATTAAAACACTCATGCCCCAAATTTTAGGTTTTTGAATTAGATTTCACAATTCCATGAATTAGATTTCACAATTCCATGAGACAGATTAAACCCAAACTTGTCTAATTCCGATTAGGTTTCTAGTTTTACCTATTTCTTCACCAAATTAGGATTTTTATCTTTAAATCATTTTCCCCCAAATCCCCTATTCAAACTTTATTTACCTTTAGCGTAAGTTACTCCAAATTACCAATTTCATGATCCTTTCCCCTTATTTCCTTGAATAATATTAATATATACTCTACCAATTACCCTAATTTTGTAATAATTATCGTTATACCACAAACCCCAAATTACAGATTATATTCCTCGAGTGCATAAAATATTTGCAATAATAACCGTTATGCCACAAACCCCAAATTACAGATTATATTCCTCGACTGCATAAAATAGATTATGCCCAATATTCCAACCATACGTATGTATAATAATATTTTCTCTAGGTTCGAGATAACCTAGATCCAAAAATAAAAAAGGTAAGGAGAATAAAAGAACAATTATTATAACATGAATCTTGAATTAAATTTATAACTGGGGAATGATGAACGATAATAATAATATTATACAACAAGTTTATTATAATTCCACTCACCTTGACTAGATTGGGGGAAAATAAATGATTTGTTGATGTATAACGCTGATTTAATCTTCTTACTTGATTGTTGGTGAAGAGCATGAATTGTTGATGAAGAACTTTGCTACTTGATTTGATTAAACTCCAATGTTGATGAAGAACTTGCAATATAATTTAGAGTTTTTGGGGAGGCAGCCGTGTTTGGTTGAAGTTTGGGAGCATGGAGGCGTCTGAAGGAATGTTATAAATTAGGGATAGGTCTTGCAATGTATTTATAGGTGTAGAGAGTGTTTTAGAGCCCTTAGATTGACCTAGAAGCCATCTGACTCGTACAGCACATCAAAACACGTCACAGGAACTGAAATCGCCTAGATCTTGGGATAGGTCGACCCCAGGTCGATCTCCCTAGGGGTAGGTCGAACCCCTAGTTAACCTGACCCCCATGTTGACCTGCGTGGTTTTGGCGCGAAATTTACCGCCCAGCGACCTGGGTCGAATTTCGAACTATTTTGAATTTTTGTTGAATCTTCTAAAGGCTATAACACCTTCATACGGAGTCCGATTGTAACAACCCGAATTTTAGTAACATGCTAAAACCATAAATCAAGGCAGGATTAATTTGTAAAGTAAGAATCAAGGGAAATGGGTTACGCCATTGCGTTCGTCTCGGAATTATGCTTGAAATAGAGTTCGAGTTTGCGTAAAACGGATACTGTACGAAGAAGATATGAACGAACGAAGTTAGGCAGAAAAACCAGAAACCGGCCAGAATGCACTGGCGTACTTGGGAAGTGGGCCAGAACAAAATTGCACTGGCGCACTTGGGAAGTGCGCCCATGCAATTTTGCATTGGCGCACTTGGCAGGTGCGCCCAGGCCGAGCAGCAGGCCTGCACAGCTTTCTGGTTTGACCCTGGCTGGCCTGGTCAGGTTCTGGTCGAATTTCTAAGCTCTGTTGTGTCACTAGGGCTAACTTGTCACTTTATGATTGGCTTCTCTTGAGATGGATGGCCTTGATTAACTCTAGCTTCATCGACGGCTCTAATTAGTTTGAAACCCTATATAAACAGCCTCCTAGCCTCATTCTCTTTACACCATTCTTCTCTAACCTTATGCTACTCAAACTCTTGATGATCATGGCTTCTTCTTCTTCCTCTAAAATAAATTAAATTAAAATAAACCGTGAAGATTATTTCTTGAAGACTACAGCTAGGAATTTCTTATTGGGGGTTTGCTTCTACAATCAAAGCAAGATTCAGCGATTCAACAATTCAATGACTAATTTCTAGACTTGACTTCTGCATCTAAATTTCTTAAACCACGATCTGTAAGTTCCAGTTACTTTTAGGTAAAAACTATAAACTTAATATGGCATGTTATAAATTGGAATTGATTTATGCATAATTCATATATATTCTTGTTTTCTTTTTGGATCTTGACTATTGGGAATATTGCCGACGATGTTGAAACTATTATTAATGGCCTAAGACTATGACGGTGAACATAAGACTATGCTTATGCCTATGACTGTGAACATAAGACTATGCCTATGCCTATGACTATGCCTATGACCATGAACATAAGACTATTGCCTATGACTATGACAAGGACAATTGTGACTAATTTCCTAAGATTCATGACCATGAGGTTATTGCCTAGGATTATAACTTTGAAATCGGATCTAAGCTTGATTTTCTATTCAAACCTTTTCATGATCAATAATGTTATCTGATCTATATGCCTGCGATGTTTTAATCAATTTATTCAGTTATGTCATGCCTTAAAAATAGATTGATAATAGAATAATGTTGATTATGTTATATGTGGAATTGAATGATATTGATCTATGCCTATGGTTCTATTTTATTATCATGTTGAATTGGGAGTTAATGAATAAGTTTATTCATGTGTATATGAACTTGAAGTATAACTCGTTATGACAAGTTGTGTAGTTTATCATGTTATGCAAGTTTTAAGTTGTAAAATCATATCACATATGTGACCATATATTAGATCTACATGTTTATGTGTATATGTTAAATCTATGTCATATTTCTATTTCACACTTATTCATATGCTCGTGATTGATTTGCAAGTTCACATATATGTAATTTGATTTATTCTATGTTGCAAGTTCACATATATGTATGTTGATTTAGTCTACGTGATATTCATGTTGACTATTTTGCAAGTTCACACCTATGATGTTCATATTGACTATGCCGAAAATGCCAAGTTTACACCTATGTCATGTTTATGTTAATGAATTGCTTTATGCCAATTTTGCGTACGTTAAATTAGGCTAAGTTTTTAGCCTAATATTATTTGTCAAAAATCATGCGGATGAGAAATTAGGCTAAGATTGGTAGCCTAATATTTAGACGGGGTAATGTTGGGAAAAATTGGAAATTATAGGAGACTTGGCATGAAACTTGCCTCGAAAAATTGACATGACCTTGACATGAAAACTTGAACATGAACATGACACTAGAATGAACTTGAAAATGGCCAACTCGAGGTTGGGTTGAGTTTGCAGTGTAATTCTACCCGGAACTGGCCGGCAAATCCAGTTACTGCAAACAATAGGATCCAATGTGGGTAGTTGGTCATATCGCACTTCAAAACCCGAGGTCAGACTGAGTTGTGGTGTAATTCTGTCCGGAACCGCCCGACATATCCAGTGACCACAACAACAGGTCTGACGTGGGAGGTTGGGGTGCATTAATGAATTAATGCCACATGATAGGGTTAAGTCATGAACATGTAAGACAATACTTAACCAACTTGATACATGATTCGTAGGTGCGTTAAGTCATGAACTTTAATGACAACACTTAACCAACTTGACATGCTAGACTGATAGGGGTTAAGTCACGAATTTAAATGACGACACTTAACCTATTGGACGGAAACCCTAGTTACGAGGTCCGTTTCAGTAGTAACCCACTAGATGTATCATGGTACCCTGGAACTAGGCAGGGTGGGGCACGATTATTGGGCTGATTGTAAGCGACCAGAATGACGGTTGTGTTGGTACTCCAGTGTAGGTTCAGGCGGGTTATGGTCGTGCACGTGGTCCGGAGTTGAAAAAGCAGGCATTGGGCATCAGTAGGTTTATCTGTGCATTCTTGATTCGTGTCGGTGGTTGGCACCCTAGGGCTTGATACACCCTATGGTGGACCTAGCACAAGTGACTACATTCATGATAGGGCCGTATGACACAGATACACATGATGAGCTAGAACTTGTAGGGAGCCAATCGATTAGTGGATCGTTCCGTTGGACCTAGTAATGGGTCATTTCGTGATATTGGGCCAAGGTATTATTTAATGATTAATATAAGACATGGGCTTGGGATTCTAGTACAGTTGATGCAGAGAACCTTGAATATGTGATGCTATACTTGATTTATATTTGATTTATCATGTTATCTTAGTCTATCTTGTCCATCTTGTCATCATCCTTATGTTTACTTTCAGTTAGTACATGTCATGTTACCTTTACCTGTTTTTATGTTGAAAGTCACTAGGACTTACCAGTCTTTATGACTTACCCGTTTTCTTTCGCCTCTTTTTCTTCCGTTCCCCCCTCCCCCCAGGTTCTCAGGGAGGAAACTCTAGCACTTAGCTTGGATTTCGCTTTCTTTCGGTTCATCTCATGTACGGTTTGATCTTGAGCTATGCTATGGCTGCATTTCTGCTACCTTTTGGGAATTAAGCTACTTTTATTGTTTTAAGATTATGCTTCTTTATTTATGCAAGACAGAATCTGTTGTAATGGAAAATAATGACCTTGGATATTTGATGTAAAAGGTTTTGACTCTTTTTGAAAGTAGTGAAATTTATCTTTTGATTCTTCGGTTGTTTTACCTATGTTCTGTCTTGTAATATTTCTGTGTTTGTTTACCTCAATAACGCTCCTCCAAAACTAGTGCATTCCCTTTGCGAGTGACCCCAGCGGAGGTGGGGTGTTACACCGATTTACGCAAACTTGGACTCTATTCAAAGAAGAATTTCGAGACGAACGCAATGGTGATGTCCGTTTTACTTAATTCCTGATATTTAAATTAAGTATACTTATTTTATAATCATTTCGGTTACGCACACTGTTATCGAATTAATTTTTCCTTCTCTTCCATATATTAATTAATTTTCATTATACATCACCATTATTTACCTCTCTATGCATGTACACATATTTTTACATATTTTTAATTATATTAAAAATGCGGGGTGTTACATTCTCCCACCCTTAAAGAATTTCGTCCCCGAAATTCGATAAGAGTAAAAATAGATAACCCCTCGCAATATCCATCCATCAAGTGTGCATCCAATTGTTGCAAACATTGTGCACATGTGCAAAGTGAGATACATCATAGAAAATATGTATGCCTAATTTGGATCCACCTGTATGTATGCAAATTCTAAAAACTCTTTCAAAACATGATCCCACATCCTAAATATACTTGTAGTTCTATATGAATGCAATATTCTTGAAAAATCAAAATATTTTTCATCCAAGTTTTCACACACTCTTATAGAATAAGAGCATAGTTCACCCAATCGTCGCATCCAAAACCCCACCATGCATCGTTAAATTCGAAATTTAGAAAAATCTAATTTTCCAAATTCGATTTCCTTATGTTACGAAAAGATATAAAACGGAAAAATTCACATCCTCCGTTTTTCTTTTCTAATCATACTTGGATTTTTATATGAATATTCTACGAAGATTTCCTATTTTCCTATCCAAGCACAACCACATAAGAAAATTTCTTCTCTTTTTCCACTTATCTTGGAAAAATTTCATATTTATTCATCTTTTTCTTAAGATTTCCATTTTCTTTTCCCGTCACATTTGTTGCCTTACTGAATTTATTGTTTCTTGTTAGGTAGGATTTTCTCTTTCTTAGCTTATTTGACTTATTCCAATTACTTATGTTTATTATTTCAAATAAGCTTTTTCTGTTTTCAACTCAAACAGCATCCTACACAGCTACTACTATGGGCCAAGAATCTTAGGACTTTGTCATCTCAGACAATTGCGAGTCCACACAACAGGATCTATACACTTACTTGCCCTTTACTACTTAGTAGTCACTACTAGTCCCTGCTGTGTATTACTAGCCTATCCCTTTTTTTCTCCAGCAACAAACCTAGGTTTCTCAATGCTTATGCATTCTATGGGAAATTTTCCATTAGTTTAATATTATCTAATCCCTGACTGTAAATTGGCAAGAAAATAACTCCCTAAGTATCAACCCCGAAGACCGAAATCAACATCAGATTGACACTCAAAGAATTACTCAACTCAACCAATCCCCAGTTGGTTCTAATAGCTTTAACTTTATCTCGTTCTTTCTAGGCCTTAATCCTTAACTACTCCATTTTTAAAACATGGTTTGGCCTTCTTTCTTTTTATTACATTCTTCTTCCAAAAACTAAAAGTGGTAAAACTTTTATTCTTTTCTCAAAAACTTGCTTTTGCCAAACCATAAAAAAACATATCACAAAATAAAATGCAAAACATTTTCTTCAAATCACGAAACTGGAGTAGACAAGGACAACTATCGAGGTTACATTGTTCCTATTTACAATGTTAACTTTGGTTGCTAAGGTGCAAGCATCTACTCTATTCTTACACTCTACTGCTTATTTTGTTCACCCAACAAAAATTTCTTTTTAAAACAATAATCAAAATTTATTGTTAACAGAATAGAGATTTCAAAACTTCTTTTCAATCCTTTCATATATGAAAACTAGCGAGCTATACATGCTCAATAATATGAATCTTTTCATGAGAGAATTCTTTTAAAACAATAAATCATTGTTTTACACAATATAACCCCTACTTTAAAACCCATCATTCATTGATCGAATAATTTTAAGATTAAATCTTGGAAAAACATCAGAAACTCTTTTACAAATTCAAGTTCTTAAAAGCTTATCATTGGGTTGGACTCAAAGCGGGTCTTCAACTCACTAGGCTTTCCTAGGCACTTTCGTGAATTCAATTCTCTCGACTGTATATATTCCTAATCCATTTTTCATTTTTCAACCTTTTCTAGTTTCTAAGGTTACACTTCTAAACCCATTACTCTGAAATACTAACATTTCAGTTTCCATCCTATGGGATATTTTCTTTCTCTAACATTAAGTCATATTGTACACTTTCCAACCAATCCTCTAAGGGGTCTCAAAATTCCTATGTTCATTCCTTTAGTGTACAAACTAGAGATCCCAACTCTTTTCAAGTCTAGTGGGCTACTATGTGGATCTAGGTTTATATATATATAATATTTATATTCAAAAAAAAAAAAATACAAATACGTTCACTCATGATCGCCCTATGTAAAGACCCGTAACTTCCCCGTAAAGGAAAGCGTCGGATAGTTCGAGAATAAGCCACAAAATAGAACGCATACAAAAGAACATTTCATTGTGTATTACAACAATGCCTCAGATTACAAGAATATACAGAGTATAAATGAATATTACACAGAAATATCAGAGATTTAAATTACATTTAAATACAACGCAGCGGAAAATAATACAATACACAACTAGAAGAGATATACGGATACAAAGCTTTCCGGATATCGTCCCAGCTGTAAACCAGGATCCTGTGAATATAAATCTGCAAAACCAAAACTGCTAGCTGCCCGTGTCAAAATAGGGGCACCCAGAGTTTAGGTTAAAACAATAAACTCCAGGTCAGTCATGTGACTGGTGTGAGAACCAAAACAGTTATTAATCTTTGTTTTTAAAGTTAGGTAAATCAAGGGACCACGCCGTATAACACGGAACGGGTTTCCTCCCAAGAATACCAGTGCATAAAACAAACAGCGCAATGCTAAATAAAGAAAAATGAAGCTATTATAAGACCCAGTTCCCATCACACAATGCAATCGCAAGCCTGAGGATAGGGTTTTAACCTTATAATAGCCAAGAATGCTTGATACGTTTAAAACAAATCATTTGATACTATAATAAGTGCATAGTGTATAAAACAACTTCAAATCATAAGTATCAATCATAGGCGGCATGAATGCCCCATACCACTATGTCGCCATATATAGGTTTACAACTAAAACCGCAAAGTCACGTATTTGGAAATTGGATTTCCATCTATGAACCGAGGCCAGGGATCGTCCTCTACCGATTCGAGACGTTCTAGCCCATGTCTCAGGACCCAGACTCAGGTGGGCCTTGGATCGTCAGAGCCGGTCCACCGATGTGGATTATTATGCCTGAACAATACGTCTCTCCGCCCTTTGGGGCGTAAATGAGCCAACGAATGGCTCCATCGGACCCGGATCGTCCGATCTAACCGAGGCGCCTCGCAACAGCAACAACCACATAAGTCAAACTCGTCAGGGCGTGTAAAACCACTGACGCCACTTCTAACTAGAAAGAAACGCATGCCCTCCCTGATGTCCTCTCCCGTTTCTGGTTCATACCGGGTGTGAGGCTCGCGAAGTAAACGTTACACAAAGCTACGCCACAAAGGCCGTGCTTTGATCATCACCACAAGACTTTGCTTTTCAACAGAAGCCTCGATCAATTGCCACTTAGGCATGCCACACAGGCAATTCACTCCATGTGCTTGATATCCCTCAATATATAACCCCTGAGCTCGTACGTCTCAGAGAAAGGCGTTAAGCAAGAGAATAAATTCTCCGCCGCCAAACAGATATATATTTAATAGAGATCAATCACACGGACTAAAATCCAATGTCAGACACACAGTCCATTTACAAGTTCGCTCTGGGTCTGAACGAAACCAGAGGCACCTAGTACCCCGCATATCCATCTATCTCCAAGTACGCCAGGACGATCACTAACTGTTTACCTCTTCTTGGGTGTACATCCCAATCAAGATCACCAGTAATTATCCAAACGACGTGAAGACTTCCGGTCTTCGACCACCGTCTTCATCTTCGACTTATCGTCGTATCAGTTATTCAGAATGGGATAAACCCGGTCTTTCCGAATAACTCGCGTATATTATAAACAAGTGTTAAACAAACTCAACATACGCCTCATTCCAATTCATCAGTCACTAACCGTAAATTAATCAAGAGAATAATTCCCTAAATATTAACCCCGAAGGCCGAAACCAACATCAGATCAATATCCAGTTTACCATTCTGCTTAGCTAACCGACAGTTAGTTTCTAAATTTCACATTCATAGGGAAAGGTTCCCATTAATTTTATCAAAGATAAATCATTAAGATTTATCCTTTAATCTTCTTTTGAATTTCGATTCAACTAGTCGGGATTAACGAACCTTACCGAAGTAATCATTTGTTTTAATTTCCCAACCCCAACCTATTCATCCCATGAAGTAAAACTGGTTATACTTCATATCTAACACCATGGTGTTATCGGTAAATTCAATTACCATTTCACGTTCAAATCTAATTAAAGATTTAACTATCGCCTGGAGCAAAACTGGTGATACTCCATTCTCGATCATTTCAATCTAATTAAAGATTCATTAAAACTCACTTGGTTTTAATCGCTAACTGGGTTAAAGAATCAGTGTCATTTAAAACACGGTTCACGATAAACCCAAAATCACCTTCCATTAATTATCGGGTTAAAGAACGAGTGTTATTTAAAACACTGTCCACGATAAACCCAAAAATCAATATCAATTCAATTCGAATTAAATATTATTTAATTGGTACACTTCATTAAATCTAAATAAAAAGATTTAATCTTTTCTCAACTGGGTTCAAGAACAGTTTTAGTGAAGACACCATTCACGACAAACCCAAATCGCATTTGATATTCAATATAAGGCTCTGAATAGAAAATATATCGGCTTATATTCAATATCAAATTCTACGATTAACAAATGTCGTATTGGAAATAACGGTATAAATATATATCTTTCAAATTTCCATAACAACATATACATAATCACGAATTCCAACATCGAAATATTCCGAAGACAATTTCGATTCAAATCCACTCTAATGCAATCATTGGAAATTCTGGTTATTTTTAAAACCCTTTTCAAATTCAATTTATTTACTTAGAAATAAATAGAATTGTAATTCTAGTTCAAAAATAGTTCATTTCGATAAAAATCTATTTTTATCTTTTCAAATATAGAGTTTTTCATCCCAATTCTTTCTAAATCATTTCTTATGATTTTACACAAATTATTACTATTTTTAATAATTTTATCAAGGCCCGTACAGTCGATTTCCATCAACGGTCATCGAACTGCACTTACAGCGACCTTTTTCAATTTTGATTTGGACATAATTCCAAATCCAACTGTTAGATTTCAAATTTCAAATATCCATTAGAAAGCTCTTTTCGATACGAACCCAACGGTTCCGGTTTTAGGAGGATCCGACGGTCGGATCTCCCGTAATATCCGTTCGAAGTCAATGGTCGAAATTCGCGAACTGCCGCGGCACGGCGCGTTCTATTCAGGCCATTATATTATATATATATAATATATATTTCATCGATTACTATTTAAAACGAATTTTATAAATAGTTTTGAATTCGCTTCAAAACAATTTCAACTCAAAATTGAATCTTTCCTTATAAATTCGTTTTAAAATTCATTTCTATTCCGTTCAAGTTTCAATTCAATTTGAATTCATTTCAATTCGTTTTAAATTCAATTCGAATTCGTTCTATATTCAATTCATTTCGAAATCGTTTTCAATTCATTTCATTTCGAAATCGTTTTCAATTTATTTCATTTCGAAATCGTTTTCAATTCATTTCATTTCGAAATCGTTTTCAATTCATTTCATTTCCAAATCGTTTTCAATTCATTTCACTTCGAAATCATTTTCAATTCATTTCATTTCGAAATCGTTTTCAATTCATTTCATTTCGAAGTCGTTTTCAATTCATTTCATTTCGAAATCGTTTTCAATTCATTTCATTTCGAAATCGTTTTCAATTCATTTCATAATATTCGATTTCAAAATTACTTTTCAATATGAATAAAATCGATATAAATATCGTTCACGTCCAAATGGCGTCAATCTAATCAATACGGCTTCATATATTCCTTTACTCTATTCAACAAATGAATATTTATTTTTGTCAACACACGACTAATCTCAACGAATGAGTACTGTCCACGTGTGACTATTTTTGTTAAATTATTTCGTTTAACACATGACTAATCTCAACGGATGAGTATAGTCAACACATGAACCTTTATTTAATAGTGATAAAGATATAAAATTTATTGTTAAAATAATACGTTCAACACATGACTAATCTCAAGAATGAGTACAGTCAACACATGAACCTTTACTTTATAATATTCTTTATTCTCTAAATTGGAATGAGGCCCAATCAATCACCATATGAAATTAATTATATGGATTTTCATACAACACATGTATATAATAGCATAGAAAAATAATCAACCATCACCCAAAGTGCACTACACTGTACAAGCATCAAATATAGATATCTAACGCTTATAACAGCCTGTCAATCAATCGATCGACATATTTAATCAATCAGGATGAGTGAACTTCAAATTTCATCCCAACACCCGTGTGGGGTTTCAAACAATCAAACACAGATTTTAGTTGTGCAATTGGGCGATGTGTAAAATTTATCGACCCAATCAATGTCCTCCAAATAGGTGTACATAAACAAACCGTCCGGTTTGTAAATGAATATTTTATTTTATTCACTTCACGTTAAAAATTATATTTTTAACGATAAAACATTTTATTTTAACATATGAATTTCTATTCAGTTCATTCTTTAAATAAAGTGATATTTTTATTTTTCTAACTTATTTTAGAAAATTTCGGCAGCATAACGGCACGATACTAGAAATGGGACGAGGCCTAGCCTTATCCCCGGTCTAGTGAAGGCCCTCGCCATTCACACATCAATCAAATCAATTTCATTTCAAACCAAATACACAACCAAACAATTAAACAAACAAGCCATCCATGGTCTGTGGATGACGGGTGTCGGGTGCTGCTAAGCACCGTCTGCATCCTAGTATATATACAACTAGAAAAATTAAATTGAAAGGTGAGAAGTTCTCACCGATAGCTATCCTAACTCCACGGCACTTCTAATGCAGGAAATCTTCACTGTTCTCGTCTCTTATCACTTTCTCTGCCCGCAGCCACTACATATATAGAAATCGAATTTTCACTTCGCTATTCAATATATAAAAATCGAATTTTTTACTTCGCTATTCAATAAATAAAAATCGAATTTTTCCTTTATAATTCAATATATAAAAATCGAATTTTTCCTTTATAATTCAATATATAAAAATCGAATTTTTCCTTTATAATTCAATATATAAAAATCGAATTTTTCCTACGATGTCATATAGATAAAAATTCCATTTCTATCCCGCTATTCTTCATATAAAGATTTCGCCTTTTCAAAAATATAGATTTCATCATTATAAAAATCACCACTTTATTTCAACGTATATAAAAATAAAAATCAGATTTTTATTTTTCTACATACACAAAGATGATATTTCTAATATTCCTATCATGCAAAGATTTATAGTTTTACTTCTCTACATAAACAAAAATCATATTTTTACTTTGCTATAAGTCTAATCCTTTCTGTAAATTAAAACTATAGCTTTAACTATAAATATTCAAACTTTGTTGTCAATAAAAATCCGAAGTTTGTTGTCAATAAAAATCCGAACTTTGTTGAAAATAAAAATCGGAACTTTGTTGACAATAAAAACAATCCTTTTTATTTATAAACTAAAACTGAATTCAACCAAAGTAGTTTATAATTCAAAACTGAATTAAAATAAATAAATAATAAAAAAATAAATAGGAAAGCTCACTGTTTTTTTTTGAAGGAGGAGGTGAATGTGGCTGCGCTGGAACGGGTTTCTCGAACTGGGGGGAGCTCGAGCTGACCAAGCTCGCGTCAGAGCTGTGGAGGATCGGAAGGGTTCGTCGGCGTTGGAGGTGAAATGGGGGCAGAGCAACGGGTGGTGGAGGCGGTCGTGGGTAGCGTGGTGGTCTCGCGCGTCGAGCAGAAGGGGGGGGGGGAAGTGGAGGCTGACGCGGGTTGGCACGGGGAGGAGGGCGCCTGCCCTAGGCGGCGACGAACGATCGGAGGGGGGCTTCGAGCTCCTCCGATCCCCTCTTCTTCCCTTTTTCTTTTTTTTTATTTTGATTTCATTCTGATAATAACGACACGGGGGGGCTGCTTTGACCTAGTCAAAAGGAAAGGGGGTAGAGAGGAAAATCTATATTATTTATTTAATATTTACTTTGAATTTCAAATTCTATAAAGTACCCTTACCATACGAACTCGAAATCGAACCTACCGACTGTCGTCCCTAGCGTATTACCCCCATTCCGAACACAATGGGATATGTAACGTAGGCTGATTCGATCGTTTCGATCAGTTTTCGTCAAATTTACATTTAAATCATTATATTGAATTTTAAACGTACATTTCAATTTACCGGGGACACATACTAACCCTAAAAATTCCAGAAAAATATTTTCTAGCTTCGTATTGACGATACGGTCCTAACAAAACTAGTTTCGTCGAATTCTGATACCGTTTGAAAAATGGCCAATTTCCAGTCGATTAAAATCAACTAAAACTGGTCAAACGCGTTTTCCTTTGCCACGCTCACATATTGATTCGAAAAATTATGAAATTTGAAACCTAGCAATAACTTGACATCTCGGACCCAACAAAAGTGGTTTCGTCGAAATCCGAGGTCGTTTGCAAAATTCCCATTTTTAAGGGCCTGAATTCCATAGCGACTATTCAGAATTTTCAACTGGACATATCTTTTTATCCCCGCTATGAAATCTCGATTTTTCGGATTCGTTGGAAAGATATCATCAATTAGATCCTAATGTTTTTGGTTTCACTAAAATCCGGATTGTTTTGCACCTGGTACATTCAATTGAAGTTTGAAATCGAATTATCGAACTACAGCGCCATTTTCAATTCCTTTTATAATTATATATAATTTTTTATATTCTAACGACGACGTATATAATATATACGTTCGAATTCTATTCAAAATAAATTTATCGCCGTTATTATTTAAAATAATCAAAATTCGCTAAAATTGCCAAAAATAAAAATTTTAAACTGACCCAGATTTTCGGGTTGTTACAATCTCCCCTACTTAAAACTTTTCGTCCCCGAAAAGGAACAAAGTCGAAAGTGGTTTGATCATTCAACTCTATGCTCGATCTGGCTTCCATACTCCAACTTTTCAGTTTCTGAGAATTTTCAAATTCTTCAAAAATTTGGCTAACACCCAAAAATTTCGCCATAACCTCCCCTGCACTGGGAGCCACGGGAAAATCCCGAAATTGCCATACAGGCCTTCTGATCTCAAAAAGAAAAAGAAAAAGCCAAGCGGCTAGCCAATAGGCTCATAAAATCATCATCACCCAAACAAAACAGTAAATTATGTAGTAAACATGTACCTATTTGTCGGGCAAACAAATTTTATTCTCTGCTCTAGTCTCCTTGCTATGACCTGTTCAATGTAAGTACAAGTATATGCAAACAAATTCGACCAAATTCCAATATAATTCAATATGTGATTGAATTAGGCTAAATGGTTCAAAATTAACAAACAAATAAACAAACAACACAAACATCAATCAATTAGTGAATTAGAGTTTCAAATTCATAATTTTGATACATATACAAAAATCATGTTTTTGATAACAAATCACAACAATAGGCCCTATCTAATTTTTGGTTCTCACACCAGTCAATAGGAAATATATAGATATTACACGTTCGTCACTCGAATATAAATTCTGATGATGATATATCAATCATCAGAATCACCCCTCGGCGATTAGTGTAATTCTATATCTATCCAGTATATTAAAACTTCAAATACACGTTTGCAAGGCGTATATGCAAAATCTTTATATACTGGACTGTCCTAATCAATATAAAATAAATATTCAAATACGTATACAACGATTTAAATTTTCAAATCAAAAATTGTTTTCCTTTTAAAAAAATATACTCTTCACACTCGTTCTAGGATACTACTGATCCTATCTCTAACGAGTCATTCCCATTGGATATTACTAATCCAATATCTGATGAATTCTTTCGTATGGCTCTAATGTGCCTTGTTCTCTGAGCTTTGTAAACCAAAGCTCTGATACCAACTGTAAAGACCCGTAACTTCCGCGTAAAGGAAAGCGTCGGATAGTTCGAGAACAAGCCACAAAATAGAACGCATACAAAAGAACATTTCATTGTGTATTACAACAATGCCTCAGATTACAAGAATATACAGAGTATAAATGAATATTACACAGAAATATCAGAGATTTAAATTACATTTAAATACAACGCAGCGGAAAATAATACAATACACAACTAGAATAGATATACGGATACAAAGCTTTCCGGATATCGTCCCAGCTGTAAACCAGGATCCTGTGAATATAAATCTGCAAAACCAAAACTACTAGCTGCCCGTGTCAAAATAGGGGCACCCAGAGTTTAGGTTAAAACAATAAACTCCAGGTCAGTCATGTGACTGGTGTGAGAACCAAAACAGTTATTAATCTTTGTTTTTAAAGTTAGGTAAATCAAGGGACCACGCCGTATAACACGGAACGGGTTTCCTCCCAAGAATACCAGTGCATAAAACAAACAGCGCAATGCTAAATAAAGAAAAATGAAGCTATTATAAGACCCAGTTCCCATCACACAATGCAATCGCAAGCCGGAGGATAGGGTTTTTACCTTATAATAGCCAAGAATGCTTGATACGTTTAAAACAAATCATTTGATACTATAATAAGTGCATAGTGTACAAAACAACTTCAAATCATAAGTATCAATCATAGGCGGCATGAATGCCCCATACCACTATGTCGCCATATATAGGTTTACAAATAAAACCGCAAAGTCACGTATTTGGAAATTGGATTTCCATCTATGAACCGAGGCCAGGGATCGTCCTCTACCGATTAGAGACAATCTAGCCCATGTCTCAGGACCCAGACTCAGGTGGGCCTTGGATCGTCAGGGCCGGTCCACCGATGTGCATTATTATGCCTGAACAATACGTCTCTCCGCCCTTTGGGGCGTAAATGAGCCAACGAATGGCTCCATCGGACCCGGATCGTCCGATCTAACCGAGGCGCCTCGCAACAGCAACAACCACATAAGTCAAACTCGTCAGGGCGTGTAAAACCACTGACGCCACTTCTAACTAGAAAGAAACGCATGCCCTCCCTGATGTCCTCTCCCGTTTCTGGTTCATACCGGGTGTGAGGCTCGCGAAGTAAACGTTACACAAAGCTACGCCACAAAGGCCGTGCTTTGATCATCACCACAAGACTTTGCTTTTCAACAGAAGCCTCGATCAATTGCCGCTTAGGCATGCCACACAGGCAATTCACTCCATGTGCTTGATATCCCTCAATATATAACCCCTGAGCTCGTACGTCTCAGAGAAGGGCGTTAAGCAGGAGAATAAATTCTCCGCCGCCAAACAGATATATATTTAATAGAGATCAATCACACGGACTAAAATCCAATGTCAGACACACAGTCCATTTACAAGTTCGCTCTGGGTCTGAACGAAACCGGAGGCACCTAGTACCCCGCATATCCATCTATCTCCAAGTACGCCTGGACGATCACTAACTGTTTCCCTCTTCTTTGGTGTACATCCCAATCAAGATCATCAGTAATTATCCAAACGACGTGAATACTTCCGGTCTTCGACCACCGTCTTCATCTTCGACTTATCGTCGTATCAGTTATTCAGAATGGGATAAACCCGGTCTTTCCGAATAACTCGTGTATATTATAAACAAGTGTTACACAAACACAACATACGCCTCATTCCAATTCATCAGTCACTAACCGTAAATTAATCAAGAGAATAATTCCCCAAATATTAACCCCGAAGGCCGAAACCAACATCAGATCAATATCCAGTTTACCATTCTGCTTAGCTAACCGACAGTTAGTTTCTAAATTTCACATTCATAGGGAAAGGTTCCAATTAATTTTATCAAAGATAAATCATTAAGATTTATCCTTTAATCTTCTTTTGAATTTCGATTCAACTAGTCGGGATTAACGAACCTTACCGAAGTAATCATTTGTTTTAATTTCCCAATCCCAACCTATTCATCCCATGAAGTAAAACTGGTTATACTTCATATCTAACACCATGGTGTTATCGGTAAATTCAATTACCATTTCACGTTCAAATCTAATTAAAGATTTAACTATCGCCTGGAGCAAAACTGGTGATACTCCATTCTCGATCATTTCAATCTAATTAAATATTCATTAAAACCCACTTGGTTTTAATCGCTAACTGGGTTAAAGAATCAGTGTCATTTAAAACACGGTTCACGATAAACCCAAAATCACCTTCCATTAATTATCGGGTTAAAGAACGAGTGTTATTTAAAACACTGTCCACGATAAACCTAAAAATCAATATCAATTCCATTCCAATTAAATATTATTTAGTTGGTACACTTCATTAAATCTAAATAAAAAGATTTAATCTTTTCTCAACTGGTTTCAAGAACAGTGTTAGTGAAGACACCATTCACGACAAACCCAAATCGCATTTGATATTCAATATAAGGCTCTGAATAGAAAATATATCGGCTTATATTCAATATCAAATTCTATGATTAACAAATGTCGTATTGGAAATAACAGTATAAATATATATCTTTCAAATTTCCATAACAACATATGTATAACCACGAATTCCAACATCGAAATATTACGAAGGCAATTTCGATTCAAATCCACTCCAATGCAATCATTGGAAATTCTAGTTATTTTTAAAACCCTTTTCAAATTCAATTTATTTATTTAGAAATAAATAGAATTATAATTCTAGTTCAAAACTAGTTCATTTCGATAAAAATCTATTTTTATCTTTTCAAATATGGAGTTTTTCATCCCAATTCTTTCTAAATCATTTCTTATGATTTTACACAAATTATTACTATTTTTAATAATTTTATCAAGGCCCGTACAGTCGATTTTCATCAACGGTCATCGAACTGCACTTACAGCGACCTTTTTCAAATTTGATTTGGACATAATTCCAAATCCAACCGTTAGATTTCAAATTTCAAATATCCATTAGAAAGCTCTTTTCAATACGAACCCAACGGTTCCGGTTTTAGGAGGATCCGACGGTCGGATCTCCCGTAATATCCGTTCGAAGTCAATGGTCGAAATTCGCGAACTGCCGCGGCGCGGCGTGTTCTATTCAGGCCATTATATTATATATATATAATATATATAATATATATTTCGTCGATTACTATTTAAAACGAATTTTATAAATAGTTTTGAATTCGCTTCAAAACAATTTCAACTCAAAATTGAATCTTTCCTTATAAATTCGTTTTAAAATTCATTTCTATTCCGTTCAAGTTTCAATTCAATTTGAATTCATTTCAATTCGTTTTAAATTCAATTCGAATTCGTTCTATATTCAATTCATTTCGAAATCGTTTTCAATTCATTTCATTTCAAAATCATTTTCAATTCATTTCATTTCGAAATCGTTTTCAATTCATTTCATTTCGAAATCGTTTTCAATTCATTTCATTTCGAAATCGTTTTCAATTCAGTTCATTTCGAAATCGTTTTCAATTCATTTCATTTCGAAATCGTTTTCAATTGATTTCATTTCGAAATCGTTTTCAATTCATTTCATTTCGAAATCGTTTTCAATTCATTTCATTTCGAAATCGTTTTTAATTCATTTCATTTCGAAATCGTTTTCAATTCATTTCATAATATTCGATTTCAAAATTACTTTTCAATATGAATAAAATCGATATAAATATCGTTCACGTCCAAATGGCGTCAATCTAATCAACACGGCTTCATATATTCCTTTACTCTATTCAACAAATGAATATTTATTTTTGTCAACACACGACTAATCTCAACGAATGAGTACTGTCCAAGTGTGACTATTTTTGTTAAATTATTTCGTTCAACACATGACTAATCTCAACGGATGAGTACAGTCAACACATGAACCTTTATTTAATAGTGATAAAGATATAAAATTTGTTGTTAAAATATTACGTTCAACACATGACTAATCTCACGAATGAGTACAGTCAACACATGAACCTTTACTTTATAATATTCTTTATTCTCTAAATTGGAATAAGGCCCAATCAATCACCATATGAAATTAATTATATGGATTTTCATACAACACATGTATATAATAGCATTGAAAAATAATCAACCATCACCCAAAGTGCACTACACTGTATAAGCATCAAATATAGATATCTAACGCTTATAACAGCCTGTCAATCAATCGATCGACATATTTAATCAATCAGGATGAGTGAACTTCAAATTTCATCCCAACACACGTGTGGGGTTTCAAACAATCAAACACAGATTTTAGTTGTGCAGTTGGGCGATGTGTAAAATTTATCGACCCAATCAATGTCCTCCAAATAGGTGTACATTAACAAACCGTCCGGTTTGTAAATGAATATTTTATTTTATTCACTTCACGTTAAAAATTATATTTTTAACGATAAAACATTTTATTTTAACATATGAATTTCTATTCAGTTCATTCTTTAAATAAAGTGATATTTTTATTTTTCTAACTTATTTTAGAAAATTTCGGCGGCATAACGACACGATACTAGAAACGGGACGAGGCCTAGCCTTATCCCCAGTCTAGTGAAGGCCCACGCCATTCACACATCAATCAAATCAATTTCATTTCAAACCAAATAGACAACCAAACAATTAAACAAACAAGCCATCCATGGTCTGTGGATGACGGGTGTCGGGTGCTGCTAAGCACCGTGTGCATCCTAGTATATATATAACTAGAAAAATTAAATTGAAAGGTGAGAAGTTCTCACCGATAGCTATCTTAACTCCACGGCACTTCTAATGCAGGAAATCTTCACTGTTCTCGTCTCTTATCACTTTCTCTGCCCGCAGCCACTACATATATAGAAATCGAATTTTCACTTCGCTATTCAATATATAAAAATCGAATTTTTACTTCGCTATTCAATATATAAAAATCGAATTTTTCCTTTATAATTCAATATATAAAAATCGAATTTTTCCTTTATAATTCAATATATAAAAATCAAAATTTTCCTTTATAATTCAATATATAAAAATCGAATTTTTCCTACGATGTCATATAGATAAAAATTCCATTTCTATCCCGCTATTCTTCATATAAAGATTTCGCCTTTTCAAAAATATAGATTTCATCATTATAAAAATCACCACTTTATTTCAACGTATATAAAAATAAAAATCAGATTTTTATTTTTCTACATACACAAAGATGATATTTCTAATATTCCTATCATGCAAAGATTTATAGTTTTACTTCTCTACATAAACAAAAATCATGTTTTTACTTTGCTATAAGTCTAATCCTTTCTGTAAATAAAAACTGTAGCTTTAACTATAAATATTCAAACTTTGTTGTCAATAAAAATCCGAACTTTGTTGTCAATAAAAATCCGAACTTTGTTGTCAATAAAAATCCGAACTTTGTTGACAATAAAAATCCGAACTTTGTTGACAATAAAAACAATCCTTTTTATTTATAAACTAAAACTGAATTCAACCAAAGTAGTTTATAATTCAAAACTGAATTAAAATAAATAAATAATAAAAAAAAATAGGAAAGCTCACTGTTTTTTTTGAAGGAGGAGGTGAATGTGGCTGCGCTGGAACGGGTTTCTCGAACTGGGGGGGGGGGGGGGGCTCGAGCTGACGAAGCTCGCGTCGGAGCTTTGGAGGATCGGAAGGGTTCGTCGGCGTTTGAGGTGAAGGGGGGGGCAGAGCAACGAGTGGTGGAGGCGGTCGTGGGTAGCGTGGTGGTCTCGCGCGTCGAGCAGAAGGGGGGGGGAAGTGGAGTCTGACGCGGGTTGGCACGGGGAGGAGGGCGCCTGCCCTAGGCGGCGGCGAACGATCGGAGGGGGGCTTCGAGCTCCTCCGATCCCCACTTCTTCCCTTTTTCTCTTTTTTTTTGATTTCATTCTGATAATAACGACACGGGGGGGCTGCTTTGACCTAGTCAAAAGGAAAGGGGGTTGAGAGGAAAATTTATATTATTTATTTAATATTTACTTTGAATTTCAAATTCTATAAAGTACCCTTACCATACGAACTCGAAATCGAATCTGCCGACTGTCGTCCCTAGCGTATTACCCCCATTCCGAACACAATGGGATATGTAACGTAGGCTGATTCGATCAGTTTTCGTCAAATTTAGATTTAAATCATTATATTGAATTTTAAACGTACATTTCAATTTACCGGGGTCACATACTAACCCTAAAAAATCCAGAAAAATATTTTCTAGCTTCGTATTGACAATACGGTCCTAACAAAACTAGTTTCGTCGAATTCTGAGACCGTTTGAAAAATGGCCAATTTCCAGTTGATTAAAATCGACTAAAACTGGTCAAACGCGTTTTCCTTTGCCACGCTCACATATTGATTCGAAAAATTATGAAATTTGAAACCTAGCAATAACTTGACATCACGGACCCAACAAAAGTAGTTTCGTCGAAATCCGAGGTCGTTTGCAAAATTCCCATTTTTAAGGGCCTGAATTCCATAGCGACTATTCAGAATTTTCAACTGGACATATCTTTTTATCCCCGCAATGAAATCTCGATTTTTCGGATTCGTTGGAAAGATATCATCAATTAGATCCTAATGTTTTTGGTTTCACTAAAATCCGGATTGTTTTGCACCCGGTACATTCAATTGAAGTTTGAAATCGAATTATCGAACTACCGCGCCATTTTCAATTCCTTTTATAATTATATATAATTATTTATATTCTAACGACGACGTATATAATATATACGTTCGAATTCTATTCAAAATAAATTTATCGCCGTTATTATTTTAAATAATTCATTTTGAATAATCAAAATTCGCTAAAATTGCCAAAAATAAATTTTTTAAATTGACCTAGATTTTCGGGTTGTTACACCCTAAGATCTCTAAACCGAAGCTCTGATACCAGTGTGACAACCGGAATTGCGACAGACCGAATTTTTCAAATTCTATCTATCGAGACCCGAGTTAGGTGCTCTGGTATCCTACAGAAAAAGACAGAGATAAAGAAACATGTCAGAACTCGTAAAGCATCTCACAGCGGAAGGAATCAAAATATAATATATTCAAAAATAGCTTTACCTTATATATCATACTGTTTAACCAATATCCAAAGCTATACCATCTATATCATGAACCTAACCTGGAAGTATGTAATGAGGAGGGGGTCAGAACATAAGTTTTGTTGACTGGACTTAGAATAAACTTCTGTATAATCCTACATATACCGTTCAATTATATTTTCTTGCTATTAGGTTATTCGTGATATTAGCTCTCTGGGCTATACTCATGTCCCACTAGTAGGTTAACCTGATACAACGTATATGTAGATACCCCAACTCATCTAATCCTTTCCATGTATATATAAGTCCCTTCCCGTATGTCGTACGGGCTTCATCATGTAAAACTATACTACTTTAGTGTAGTGCCATCATTCTCGAAATTGTTTGGAATGCCACTCTCGATCCTGCTAGATTCCATGTATCATCTAGATCTAATCGAAGGTTTACTATGGAGCGCTTCCTAGATTCAACCAGGGTTTACGCTATCTAGGGCCACTGGAGCTTATGCTACATATTGAACGCTTCTCGGATTCAGGGTTTACGCGACCTCGGTCCAACTAGGGATTATGCTACCTATCGAACGATGCCCCTAGTCTAGGACACACTACCCAGAGCGATAAATGTTCCTAGACTTTCCCCACGTACGTGTCGTGAATCGTTATCGATGTCTAGTTGCACATGTCCTTTATATGTGCGGCCTGAGTCCTGTGGCAGGGCTAATTAAGACACACGGAATTCGGTCGGGAGCTTTAAGATATCTGCCGACGTAGATGCTAAGGCCTATTTTTACCTATGTGTGGCTATGGTCCCACTTGACCCCTCCCTCTACTAATGAAAGGCACCCAAGAAAATCAAGAATGAGAACTATACACAGGCCCCCTATGTCCCTCAAACCTATTAGCCAAACCTCACCCATAACTAGATAGCAAGTATATGGTCTGTTGGAGTGCTCCGCCTTTCCGCTTCACGTACTCGATTGACTCAAGATGGTAGGTAAACGACGATGTGCTATCACAGGGCTAATCTAGATATCGCTAGCTCACGCTGGTCCATCCTAGTCTTTAGGTTGCCTTATATTGCAACCAAGGCATACTCTTGGTTCTTCTAACGTAGACCTTAACCTCTATGTGCCCAGGAGGATCATTTGCAACCTCACAGAGGGATACCAAGAGTACCCTCACGTCCCCTCAAAGCCGCGTGCTTCGTAACCCAGACCGTTGGAGCCTACTTCTTGGTCAGACGGACGTTCGCTCCTTCTAGTGTTCTACTTGGCTTTCTTGACTAAGGTTTACTACTTAGTTCTCATAACTAAGGTTTACTACTTAGTTTCCTGAATCGTTCGTTTTCTTAACTAAGATTTACTACTTAGTCCTCTTAACTAAGGTTTACTGCTTAGTTTCTCTTAATCGTTCGTTTCTTAGTTAAGGTTTACAACTTAGTCCTCTTAACTAAGGTTTACTACTTAGTCTCTTTCTCGTTATTTACTTAGTTCTCTTAACTACGGTTTATTACTTGGTTCTCCTAACCAAGGTTTGATACTTAGTTTCTGTTACTTAGTTCTCTTTAACTAAGGTTTGTTACTTAGTTCCTTTTAACTAAGGTTTACCAATGAATTCAAGCATGACTTAAGTTCTCTTTATCAAATGATATCATATAGATGTTCTCCCACATTTCTAGCTTAGATTAACTTATTTCATGGTATAAGTCGTCCCATCCTTAAAGTCTTGTATTACATCTTAAGTCATATTCATTTCTTATCCCTAGGATAAGTTTATCTATTGTTTAATCCTATCATTCCCCACTTTCCCTGCTTTGATACTATTATATTGGTTAAGTTTGCCTATGTGTCCAAGTTGACTTAACCCCCAATCACGTGTTCAATTCAACCCACGCGTCATATCAAATTGGTTAAGTGTTATCTATCAGTTCATGTTGACTTAACCTACCCATATATCATGTCAAATTGGTTAAGTGTTATCCAGCATTTCACGTTGACTTAACCTACCAATATATCGAGTCAAATTGATTAAGTGTTATCTAGCAGTTCACATTGACTTAACCCACCCATATATCATGTCAAATTGGTTAAGTGTTATCTATCAGTTCGCATTGACTTAACCTACCTTTATATCATGTCAAATTGGTTAAGTGTTATCTAGCGGCTCGCGTTGACTTAACTCACCCATCATGCCAAATTGGTTAAGTGTTGTCTAGTATTTCATGTTGACTTAACCTTACCATACTAGCATGTGTCATTTGCATTAATTAATTATTAATGCCCAACCACTCACATTAGACCTATTGTTGCGGTCACTGGATGTGTGGGTTGGTTTCGGGTAGGATTACACCACAACTCAATCCAACCTCGGGTTTCAAGCACATTATGACTAACTTCTCACATTAGAACCTATTGTTTGCAGTCACTGGATGTGCCGGGCGGTTCTGGGGAGGATTACACCGCAAACTCATTCTAACTTCGAGTTAGCCATGTTTCATGTTTAGCCTATTAACAAATTCACAAATATGTTCATGTTCTTGTTATGCCACTAGTGTCAATTTTCGTGTTATATTTCTAAACTTCCCATTTCTTTAACCAATCAAACCCAAATTTAATTAAAACATTCATGCCCCAAATTTCAACTTTTTGAATTATATTTCACAATTACATGAGACAGATTAAACCCAAACTTGTCCAATTCCGATTAGGTTTCTATTTTTACCTATTTCTTCACCAAATTAGGATTTTTATCTTTAAATCATTTTTCCCAAAATCCCCTATTCAAACTTTATTTACCTTTAGCGTAAGTTACACCAAATTACCAATTTCACGATCCTTTCCCCTTATTTCCTTGAATAATGTCAATGTATACTCTGCCAATTACCCCAATATTTGCAATAATAATCGTTATGCCATAAACCCTAAATTACAGATTATATTCCTCGACTGCATAAAATAGATTATGCCCAATATTCCAACCATACGTATGTATAATAAGATTTCGTCTAGGTTCGAGATAACCTAGATCCAAAAATAAAAAAGGGGAAGGAGAATAAAAGAACAATTATTATAACATGAATCTTGAATTGAATTTATAACTGGGGAATGATGAACGATAATAATATTATTATACAACACGTTTATTATAATTCCACACACCTTGACTGGATTGGGGGAAATAAACGATTTGTTGATGTAGAACGCTAATTTAATCTTCTTATTTGATTGTTGGTGAAGAGCATGAATTGTTGATGAAGAACTTTGCTACTTGATTTGATTAAACTCCAAAATTGATGAAGAACTTGCAATATAATTTAGAGTTTTTGGGGGCGACGACCATGTTTGTTTGAAGTTTGGCGGCATAGAGGCGTCTAAAGGAATTGTTATGAATTAGGGTTAGGTCTTGCTATGTATTTATAGGTGTAGAGAGTGTTTTAGAGCCTTTAGATTGACCTAGAAGCCATCTGACCCGTACATCACATCAAAACACATCACAGGAACTGAAATCGCCCAGATCTAGGGATAGGTCGACCCCCAGGTCGACCTCCCTAGGGGTTGGTCGACCCCCGGGTCGACCCGTTGGTCGACCTGACCCCCAGTTCGACCTGCGTGGTTTTGGCAGGAAATTTCCTGCCTGGGTCGAATTTCGAACTGTTTTGAATTTTTGTTGAATTTTCTAAAGGCCATAACTCATTCATACGGAGTCCGATTTATGCAAAGTTGGACTCTTTTCCAAGCATAATTTCGAGACGAACGCAATGGTGATGTCCATTTTACTTAATTCCCGATATTTAAATTAAGTATCCTTATTTTATTATTGTAACATCCCATGTCCAATAATGTCACTCTCAAAGGGAATGCATTAACTTTCACGGAGTATTATTGGTGAGTAGAACAGAATATAACAAGAAAGATACATATATTGGTACTTGAAAATTTTCAAAACAACATTTATTGCAGCGGAGAAATAGTTTGATTACAACAACTTCATAAACCAACAGTAAAACCAAGTACACTTAATATCCATCTTGACAAATTGTTTTCTGAGTACAAAAAGTAAAAAGCATAACCCCAACAAAAGTAGCCATAAAAGAGATGAGCTAAATTTTACTTTCAGCAATCCAAGCACTTCCAAAAGAGAGAGAAAGAGATCCAAGATCAAGCTCCACTAGTACTAGTCCCTCCCTGAGAACCTGGGGGGAAAAGGAAGAGAAGAGGCGAAAACAAAAGGGGTCAGACATAAAGTCTGGCGAGTATAATAGCTTTAACAATATAATTATTAAAGTAATTAGGATAAGGCATAAATTGGTAAAACAAGGAATGATTGTGAAACAAGTGGGCATGACAAAGCAAACAAGAGGAATATTCTGGAGTTAATCTCGTTCATAATCACTATAGGATAATTACTATACTGCACCACTACTAGCCACCCTAAAAGTTGATCCCGCCTACAAAACTTAATAATGATAATGGTAGTTTCACGTACCCCTAGTTGCCTTCATAGGTACCACCTACCCCCATCTCCACTAGGTGTACCCACTACCCCCATGCGATCGGCTCCCTAACTCGTAGATACCCGTGCTGGTCCCCCAGTGGGGTGTATCACTCCCCAAAGTGGCAACCTGATACCATTGAAGATGCATGGCGTATATCTACACGATGCAACAACGTCTTACCTATCAGCTCGGGCCCACGCATGCACGTGACCCCATTGGACTTGCGTTGTCACCGCTAACCCGTTTTGACCTCTTACAATCAAACCCAGTAAGTGTGTCCCTTCCTCGATCTAACTCGAGCTCACAAAGATACTTAATGGGTTACTAGTTTGAAAAGGGTCCCCATATTTGACACAAGCTTTCCACCTATGCTTGGTCCCCACTAGAACTTCCCACTTAACCCCATCTTATTCATGTCTTCTTACATGTTTTCAACTTGGTTAAGGGTTTCTAATCGTATTTCACATGCCACCCAGGCCACCCACTTAACCCCCATGTCCCACCATATGTTTATCTGGTTAAGTGTTACTTAATTCGTTAGAACCGTAACCTTGTAAAGATCTCCCACATTAGGCTACCGTTTGCGGTTGCTGGATTTGTCGGGCAGGTCCGGGCAGCCTTATACCGCAAGCGAGCCTAACCTTGTGTCTTTACAATTGTTACGCATTTAATTTATGCCTTTGACCTCTCACATTAGACTACCATTTGTGGTTGTTGGATTTGTCGGGCGGGTCCTGCCAGTCTTATACCACAAACGAGTCTAACCTCGTGTCTTAGGCTGTTAATTATTACACATAATTATTTAACCCTAAATTGGATTAATATCCCTATTCAAATTTGTCAATAAATTCCAAATTAATTTATGTCCATAATTGTCACCTTAATCATGTCCATAATTTCAGGTATATAAATTTATACCAATTAATCTCTCAAATTAATTATATGCCTTTAAGGCCATTTTATGCCAATTCACAATTATGTATATTTAATATTTTCCCGTTGTCCCCACGCTATTCGTACATTTTAGTATGACATATGTTAGACTCGCAAATAGTCTAACTTATAAAAATGAAAAGCAACATCACAACTTGCATAACACATAAAATAGATCTAAGAATCATGACATAAGTTTGCATAGCCAATAACTTGCATAGCAATGGATATACATAAATTTTCATAAACTATCATGGATGTAAATATAGATCTAAACATGTAATCATGAACTTGCATATATGGATATGGTTTTCCTATAACTTGCATATGAATTTCATTCAAACTAGCATATGATTCACATACAAAACTAGCATAGGCAATGGGCATATAGAACATAAATTTGCATAACTATGTACTGCCATGGATCTAAATATAGATCTAAACACAAAGATGTGAACTTGCATATGGATCTAAACATGTAAATTAATGTCATGTGTTTGCATATAAACTAGCATATGTATCTACATGATTCACATATGAATTTGTGTATAATCCACATACAGACTTGCATAAGATTCAAAAACTAGCATATGATTTAACATCCCAAACTTGCATAAGACGAATCAAGTTAAACATGTACAATTCAACATATGAAATAGGTCCACAATAACAAAACTGCCAACGATAACATCACATGATTCAAAGTCATATTCTCATAATCCCAATCATAACTTATCACAGTGAAATTAATTAATTATTTTGTGAAAGAGATTATACTCACAAACAAAAGAACAGTCTTGTTTTTCTGGGATCTGTATTCTGAAATTGAATTGCTCGTCTTTGATGTAGACTAATTGTTATTCTAATTTAGATTAGATTTGATTTTGATTCTTGCTTCTATCTTCCTTTTGGGTTGAAAGAGAATGACGGCTACTCTAGGTTCACCGTTGACGGCATGGCGGCTCTTGGTATGAATTATTGTGATTTTAGGTTGAGAGTTAGGTTGCTTATATAGAATTTTAATTAATTTAGAGCAGTTAGATTAATCCTAGAAGCAATCAAGACCATTCAGTCAAGATAGAATAACACCTTAGCCCTAATGACTCAGCACTGAGTCAAAACATCGTCATCTTTCAGATCTGTCCAGGGGAGGGGGCAGGTCGACCCCATGGTCGACCTGTATGGGTAGGTCGACCCCCTGGTCGACCCGACCCTTGGGCGGGGGAATTCCCGCCTAGCCTGCTCCCTTGTTTGAATTTTGAATTTCAAATTTTCTGAACCCGATCTATTTTAAATTCTGAAACTTCGGAAGGCCATATCTTCTTCATATGGAGTCCAATTCACGCAAACTCGGACTCTATCTCAAGCAGAATTCTGAGACGAACGCAACGGTGTAACCCATTTCCCTTAATTCTCACATTTGAAATTAAGTATTCTTAAATTCGTTAATTTAATATTCATAGAAAATTTAGGGTGTTACATTCTCCCCTCCTTAAAGGATTTCGCCCCCGAAATCTCCAAGTTAAGGAGAATATATATCCTAACATCCAATCATCCATCTACTCAACCATCGAACACAGGCATCCATTATCCTTACAAGATTTCTAATGTCGTATCATATGCAAAAAGTGTGTGTATATGTTCCTGATCTAATGCTAAATCAGGCGGTCTAATGATTTAGTTAACCTCCTTAATGCAAATCATGATAGTGCCATGCAAAAGAATCCTAACGATACATATTACTTCTACATGTGTGCACAACCATTCATCAGAATGTAGCATCCATATGATAACACAACCATTATACATCCATTAATTTAAATATGCACACACATTTATATGCAATATGAAGGTGACTGAGTCGATCTAGTGCCTAAAGTGTGTGTACATGGATCCACGAGCACCCACTAGGAACCACTTGCAACCACTCGCAACCATCAACCATAACATGTTTCAAACACATGTTTACATCCATCGATTTCTACCTAAGGATAAAGAATAGGACTAAGGAGATATACTTGAAAGATAGATATAAGCATGAATAAACTTATGGAAAAAGAGATCAAGGAGGTACCCTCAAAGAGAAAAGGCTAGGCTGTGCTTATTTTCCTCTCAGTTTCCCAAGTCGCGTCTTCCTCAGCATCACTCCTTTGAACTTTTACCAGCTTGACTTCAGGGTTGCGTAGCTTATTTATTTCCGTACCCAAGATACAATTTGGAACTCCTCTCACAGTCGCTTCTCGTTCCACTTCTACTTCTTCTAGTATATTCGACTCCACCACTTCTGCAGATTCATGTAAGCACTTTTGTAGTTGAGAAACCTGAAAAACGTTACGAACTCCAGCCAGTCTCTCGGGCAGCTCTACTCTGTAAGCCATCGTCCCAATCCTTTCAATGATAGGAAATGGACTTACAAATCTTGGTGCTAGCTTTCCTACGGACCCAAAGCGAATGATATTCCTTAAAGGAGATAGTTTAAGGAACACCTTATCTCCAACCTTAAACTCAAGGTCGGTCCTTCTTTTGTCTGCGTAGGACTTCTGTCTATCTTTTGTAGCCTTCATCCGTCTTCTTATCAAGTCCACCTTTTCTGAGGTTTCTCTAATCATGTCCGACCCAAGTACGAGCTTGTTTGTAGACTCCCACCAACAAGTTGGTGATCGGCACGGTCTTCCATATAAAGCTTCGAAGGGCGCCATTCCTATGGTGGCTTGGTAGCTATTGTTGTAGGCGAATTCCACCAAAGGAAGATGATCCTCCCATGTCCCACCAAAGTCAAGAATGCACAATGTCAAGAGTTCTTCTAATATTCTGTTCACCCTTTCGGTCTGACCATCGGTTTGGGGGTGATAGGTCGTGCTTAAGCATAATTGGGTGTCTACTACCTCTTGCAAACTCTTCCAAAAAATGCTCGTAAAGATAGGATCTCGACCGCTCACTATGGTGGAGGGTATCCCATGGAGTCGAACTATTTCTTTGAGATAAATGGACGTTAGGGACGAGGCGGTCCTTCTACTTTTAACAGGTATAAAGTGAGCGCTTTTAGTGAGCCTGTCCACTATTACCCAAATACTGATATTGCCCCTTCTTGACCTAAGCAACCCATCAACAAAGTCCATCGAAATGCTATCCTACTTCCACTGTGGGACCTCGAGAGTATGAAGCAGACCACCAGGCTTCTTCTGCTCCGCTTTGACTTACTGGCATATCAAACACTTAGCGATGAACTCCGCTACATCACTCTTCATGCCATTCCAAAAGAAAACCCTTTTTTATATCTTTATACATCTTGTCTCCGCCTGGGGGTATGGTCAGTTTGGAATGGTGCGCCTCTTCGAGAACTATCTTCACTAAATCCCTTACTTGTGGGATGCATAACCTTCCATCCCGTCTCAGCCAACCCCTATCATCGACGGAGTATCTATTGAGATGACTAGAAGTCTCACCCCTAACTAGCTTTTCTATCACATCAACTAGCTGAGGGCCTTCTCGTTGCGCGGTTCCTATTGAGTCCAAAAGATAGGCCGCACCTACAATGATGCTAACAGACCAGGCACAATTTTAGAGGAGGGTCTAAAATTAAAGTTTGCTATATATTCCAAGCTTTTGCTTTCTACAAAGAGAGGACTCAAGGTCATCTTCTTCCTACTTAAGGCATCTGCTACCACATTGCCCTTGCCTGGGGTATAGGAAATCTCAAAATCATAAGAGGCCAGAAATTCCATCCACCTTTGCTATCTTAAGTTAAGATATTTCTGCGAGAAAAGATACTTCAACGATTTATGTTCGGTATACAATTCAAACTTCTCACCTAGGAGATAATGGCGCCAAGACTTAAGCGCAAAGACGATGGCAGCCAACTATAAATCGTGGGTTGGGTAGTTTTTCTCATTTACTTTCAATTGTCTGCCTCCATAAGCTACTACCTTCCCTTCTTGCATTAATACAGCACCTAGTCCCGTACCACATGCATCCGTGTATACGGTAAACATCTTGCTCCCATCCGGCAATGTTAGAACTTGGGCTGTTGTTAGATCCCTTTTCAGACGTTGGAAAGCAATATCGCAATCCAAATCCCAAGCGAATGTTAGGTTCTTCTTCGTTAATCTTATGAGTGGGGCTGAGATTTTAGCAAAGTCTTTAATGAATTTTCGGTAAAAGCCCGCTAGCCCGAGAAAGATTCGGACTTTGTTTGCATTCCGTGGAACCTTCCAATCTTGCACCGCAACTACTTTTGCGGGGTCCACGGCTAACCCCTCTTTGGACACCACATGTCCAAGAAACCTCACTTCTTCTCTCCAGAAATGGCATTTGGAGAATTTGGCCTTCAGCTGATGTGTACGAAGAGTATCCATGACTTCCCTTAAATGTAAAGCATGCTCTTCATTCTTCGAGAAAATCAATTAGTGTTTTAATGGATCTGACGACGTGGCATTCAAAGTGAATAGAGATGTGTTGTTCTGAAGGATAAGCCAGATGTTCTAAATTAAATGAAATGAAATTAATAAATTTATTAATAAATTTAATTAACAATAATAACACTAATTCCATATCAATATGGAATATTATAATAAATTAAATCAATATTCAGCTAACGATTTATATATACAACTATCAACCAATTTATTTTTAAATCATCCAAACAACCATCACACACAATATTCAATCATTTTTATCTAAATTAAATAACATTTACAAAATTATAAAACTGGACAAAGGTAGTGAGATTACTTACATTGCGCATTAATCGTTAAATAACAGTTAACATTCAGTTGATCATATTAGGTGTTTAATTCCACCATAAATTGAAATGATCTCCAAGTCTCTCCAAACTAGTTCCTTTGTGTAGCCTACGGTCAAACGATCCCAACAGATCCTGTTTTGTTGAATTTGGCTAACATATAAGCAAGATACGATTATTTAAAGTTAATACACTATTATAGATTAAATTTAAACTTAATTGAATTATGGATTGGCTTTACCAATTTGAATCGTCCCATTAATTACTCTCTACTGGCCCAATTAAAACAGCACCCCTCTCCCTCTTTACTTCCGTGTTCATAGAATGACTCCCAGTATTGCTTCAATCCGCATAAAGTTCTTCCAATTTTTTTTTCTTTCCCTTTTTATTTCTTTTCATATAAAGTATGGCCCACCATAAAATCCCCATGCCCACATCCGTATATGCAGTAGTTTCCTCCATCTTCCAGAAAATAAGAACAACCCCGTACCAGTAATTTGAGCCCACCATTTTCGAAAGTTTTGAGCTTCCTTATCTCTGTCCACACGCATCCATTCACCAAACCAATACCACTGATCTCTTCTTCCTCTTGAGCTCCACCACCTCATTAACACCTAACCCAACTCGCACCACTTGTTCGAGATCCGACATAATGATGCCAACTGCTACCTATAGTAAACTCGAGTTCATATTTTTTTTATTTGTTAGTCACGTGTGAATTACAATGTCCAATCTCCTCTCTTCCACTCTCCTCTGTAAAACGCAAGCAAATCCTATATTTTCACCGCTCCGTAATATACCTCACCATGATTAAATGAACTCCACCTACCATCTTTCTTTCTTCTCAAAACAGGACGTTAGATCCTGTATTTCATTGCGTAATCCTGCTCCAAAAACTAAATGTATACAAGAATCCTGATCCATGTATACTTCTTTTCTCCTGTACATAACACATCTACACCACTATATATCATTCTCCACTAACTAAAGTCTTTCCACCTTGGTTTGAACTCATTTCTGGACCATTTCACAAACCCGGCTAACTCCTCATTATTCCATGCGAATATATCTCCTCCCATGCAAACTCCACTAGGTAGAACTCGAACGGTTCCCCTCTCGTCCAACTTTTAGGCACATCCTCTACGTGTAGAGTAACGGCAAACTATTTCTATTTGTATTTAGTTTTGAAATGATTTTGGAAGGCCATGCATTTAGTTCGTCCATGAAAATATTTCCTAAAGCCAACCACCTGCTATGCGTTTGTTCATAAATATATGGTCATTATTTACTTGGTTGTTACGTAATAGGGTACAGTTGTAGGATCATTATTGATTAGATAATACACTAGTCATGTAGCGTAGCTGCATAGATGTTAACTTAGTTGTTAAGTTTGTAGGTGCAAGGATAGTAGGGTAGATGTTACTTGCTTTAGCGTGAAGGACACTGCGTTTTTAGGTGTTGACAAGAGGTCCTGTACCCATACTTAGGGGCTGTTCTTTGGTCCTTAACGGACCATACTCTCATCGGACGCGTCCGAGGTGTCGGACGCGTCCGAGGCGTCGGACGCGTCCGTTGAGAAATGGTCCATTAAGGACCGTTTGCCCAACGGCTCAAATTGGAGCCGTTGGGCAAAACCCTAATCCGACGCGTCCAGCACAATGGCTCAACTTTGAGCCGTTGGCACTTTCCTCCCCAATCCCCAACCCTTATATACGATCTCCCCGCTCTTCTACTTCCCACACACCTTCTTCCAACTCCCCTTCTTCCACTTTTTCTTACAATGGAGAATCCATTTCCAAGTGATGGTGATTCCGATTCAGACGCTTTAGAGGATATCGTCCTAATTGGAGCGTACTTACATGGTCGTCGAAACGAAGTAGGATGCCGGATTCATACGTCGACGTTTACCGGATTGTTGTGGATAGACGACGTACTTAACGGTCATCAGGCAAGATGTCAAAGGCAGTTTCGTATGAAACGGTTATGTTTTCTTTCGTTATGCGATAGGCTGGAACGTTGCGGATTGACCACCTCAGAAAATGTTACTGTTCGAGAAGCAGTTGGGATATTTTTATGGACTATTGCCACCGCTAATTCGAACAGACAAGTGGCTGAAAGATTTCAAAGGTCAGGGTGCACAATCTTTCATTATTTTCATGCTGTTTTGAATGCCGTTCTAGTATTATCTACCGCTATTATAAAACCGGTTGATTCTCAATTTAACTCAATTCCTGCTGAAATTAGCAATGATAACCGTTACTATCCGTACTTTAAAAATTGTATTGGTGCAATAGATGACAGAAGTTCCGGATTTCCTCATCCTCCTCCTGGCCAGTATTATGTTGTGGATTCTGGTTTTCCACTTACAACTGGGTATATACCACCATATCGAAATGTTAGATATCACATCCCCCAGTTTCGTATGACCACAAATCAACCAAAATCCCATAATGAAAATTTTAATTTCTACCATTCAAGTTTACGCATGGCAATTGAGAGGACATTCGGAATATGGAAAAAGAAATTTGTTATACTCCGAAATATGTCAACCTACAAGTTCCCAGCTCAAACAAAAATTGTTGTTGCTACGATGGCTATACACAATAATATACGCAAATACAATATGGGAGATCCTGATTTTATGGCGTATGACGATGATCCAAATAAAATTCCAGATGAGTACGAACAAGAATACAACGACGTGCGAAACATAGGCAATAATGACCTAGCACCGGCTCAACGCTATCAAGGCAGCGCTGATATGGCAGTGCGTCGCGATCAGATAAGAGACGAGCTTGTTGCAGCAGGATTGCACTAATAGATTTCTGCAATGTATCACTTTATCTACTGTTTTATTTGTTCTACAATGTATCACTTTATCTACTGTTTTCTTATTTCTGCAATGTATCCCTTTAGCTCTTTTATTTGTATTTCTGCAATATATCACTTTCTGTACTGTTTTTATGTAACGAACTGTTATGTTTTGTTAACTGTGTATTTCTGCAATAATTATAATGTTATGTTTTAATCTGTAATTAGTTAAATTACAAATATAAATAAAATACTCCGCTTAAATTCTCGGCTTAAATACTCCGCTTAAACCGAAGGACACATCGTCCGCTAACTACTATTCTCCGCTATAATACTCCGCTCAAATTCTCCGCTTAAATACTCCGCTTAAACTTGCAAAGAACACACCCTTAGCTGTTTAGAAAACCGAAAAAAATATGAATTTTTATATTAGTTTTAGTTTACTTAGGTAGGTGGAAGGCTTAATCAAGAAGGAAATTGGTTTTTATACTTTTATATTCGATGGCTTTTGTTGCATGTATGTTACAGGATACTAGAACATATTATTAATTTTTCTTAAAAATGCCCTTTCCATTTTTTAAAGTACTGCATATTTCGCACATTATAGTTAAAGAGATGGAAACGTTATTGATACGAAATGTTACAATCATTTAAATTATAGTTAAAAATGAAAAAGCAAACAGGTTATAGTTAAGCATGACAGACAATGCCTAGTTGTTATTATTTGGATATACAAGCATGCAAAAAGTTTGCTTATATTATCATTACTAGCTATTTGCAATTATTTGTAAATCAACTTTTTGAAAGAGCTTAATTATTATTCATGCTAGTTATTGATTTGGTGTATAGTCTAAACTATAAGCTTTTGTTTCACAATTTTTACATGTATGGACGATTTATGCTAAAACATATACCAAGAAATATTAAACATGTACAGTTGCACTTTCAACTAGTTGACGCCTTCACTTTGGTCATAAGCCTGAGGTATATAGACTGGTGATACATATTTGAATCTGTATGTAACAATGCAGCTAAAACAAAATGATGGACTCAGCTTTCTGGACAAATGTCCCAATGTTAATATGTTCAGACTTGGGTTTTTGCGTTACGAGTTTGGATTTTTATTTCGTACAGGGTATGCTTTTGGCATGCGCATAAACGATAGTTTATATCTGCAGTACCATGTTAAATCAGTATTTAGTTATATATATATATATATATATATATATATATATATATATATATTTGTTAACATTAATGCGTTACCGGTTACAAAGAACTCCGTTTATTTATCGACTGCAGCGAACAAAAATAAAAATATGATTGCGTCATGTGATGTGTCACGATTCCAAAAATATAATAAAATTGATAAGTTAGCTTGTCCTATGAAACCCCAAAATGTTGATATTGGTTGTAAAATACTTCAAGTAAAAAAGTTGCTTATTTTCTAAAATAAAAGTTTTAGAAAAATTCTATAATTAAATTAATAATACGTCTCTAACCCCTTGTCCAAATTCGAAATCAATATTTAATTATATTTAATAAATCGTTATGGCTTATAAACAATTCTATAACGACTATTTTAAAATTTGATTTGGACATAACTTACAATCGATAAAACGAAATATCTATTTTTCACTTCTACTAGAAAAATATAGCTTAACAGATTCCAACGTTTCTTGTTTCGAAGTAATCCGAATTATAACAAATCTTGTATACTCACTTGAAGTTCAAATCAAAATATTACAAACTGCCTCGAGATTTCGAGCTCGATTATAATTTATATTATAGTTAATACGTTCAACTGTCATTTAAATAATATATTCATTTTTATAATTAAAATTCTAAACTAAATTATAATCTTTAGATTATCTAATTCACACACTATTTTGAATTCAACTATTTCTGACTGTTTTTGGAAATAAATGTATTATTCCATTATTTTTATTATTTAATATAAATTAGAATTATTTAATTTAAGCCAAATAAATTATGAATCCGTTATTTAAATAATTAAATAAATTAATTATTATATCGTTAGAAATAAGGGATGTTGCATTCTTTCCCCCTTAAAAGAATTTCTTCCCCGAAATTACTAAGCTAGAAAAATGCTATCACCCTATTAACTAGATTAAAAATCTTTTGTTTCACTTCTTAATTTCCGTTTCAACTGAACTAATCAACTTCTATTAAAATATTAATTTATTCTTATTAAAAAAAATTTCAAAAATTCTGATAATTTTCTAACACCTTAAAATCCAAAAAAAATTCGTCAGCGTCTCCTTTGCACGACTCAGTCGGTACAACTACAACTTACCTCTCCAGGCCTTCTTCAACCCAAAAGAAAATCAAATAGCCAAGCGGCTTGCCAAACAGGCTCATAAGAACCTTATACCTAATATAAAATAAACTTTTACCTTTTTGTCGAGCAATCAACTCTATCTCTTCTATTTGCTATAACTTAAGCATGTATCCATGCCTTCTCCATTTATCTCTAACCAATTCGTCCTTAAACCAATCATTCTCAACCAAATTCCATTTCAACTCCAGTTCCATCTCAAATTTCAAACTCTTAACTCACCAATCAATCCCATTCCAGAATATCTTTAATCCAATCCAATTTTATTTAAATTGGTCTAAATTAAATTCTAACTTATTTATTCACCTCTACCATTTCAAACTGTTTGACTTCATAAGTTACATATAAATCTCCAAAATTCAAAATTCTTGGGTTTTATTTCAAATCAGTTTGAAATCATATATATATATTTATATATAATAATAATTCAAAACATTTGAATCTTTGAAAAACTTATTTTGTCAAAATAATTTAAAAACAAAATCTTTGGTATTAATCCATCACTTAGACACTCGAAAATGAACACTAATGATGTCACAATTCATCATTAGGATTATTCCCTAGCCACCGAAGGGAGTTCATGTAACGACCCAAGAATTTTCGATCCCGAAAATTCAACACAAAACACCATGTCGAACATTCAAGCATCAAAAACATTGAAACATTATTAGAAAGAAATTAGAGGGTGAGATAAGAAAGGAAGAAATATTGGAATAGAAGAAACAAGAAAAAGAAACACATCAAAAATAGAGTCTCACATCGCAGTGGAAACAAAATATAATATAGAAATAAATCTTTATTGAGAGCTTTAAATAAAAACTTACAATCATCAGAGTACATCAACACATCTGGACAGTTATAATAATCTGTCCTTATATACAATACATAGCGGAATATAATATCATACGTCCGGACTCCTCCAGCTCGTCTCTTCATAGTATCCAATAACTGAACCTGTACGACCTGGTCTAACCCGTGCATTACAAACGACGGGTCAGTCTGGTGAACCAGAGTGAGAAAAACACACTAAGTTTAAAAGTATCATCCAACTTGATTTTAGAGTCAAAATCTTTTCAAAAGAAAAGGATAATCATAAGACCAAATCCACACATAAATACGGACGGTTTTTACCTTACGATAACCCAAAACATTTTTGAAATCAATATCTTTTCTGATATTATAATAGTGTCTAAATACGAATAAATATCAATCTAGCAGAACATTTTCATCTCACGCTCTACATATATAGTTTACAATCAAAACCGCGGGCTCTTATTAGAGAATGGATTTCCTGGCAAGGTATGGGACCACCTTCCCGACAATTTACCTTTGGAGATTAATACATTGGGCTTCAACAAGAACATCTTGCGACCCAGGCTAAACATGACCGGCCCCTCACTTCGCTTGAGAGTACCGATTATATCATTACCATGGTTAGGGGCCAGCCAACCGAACCGATAGCAAACATACAAGAAATTAAAATGGGACAACCGAAGGCATTTGATTTCACCAGATCAGGTAACGATTTACACTTTTGATGGGTGCGACCCACATAGCCATGTGACATACCCGATTTTATGCCATTTCCCGGTTGATGAGGCTTAAGGTCAAATTTTATTAAATAAATATCTGTGGATGCAGGGAAACAGGTTGGAGGAATCCAACTGGAATCCTCAACAATTATATTGTTGATTTTCATATATTGCTTTATATGATGTGATAAATAATACGATGTTGGTTATCGTGTGTTTTGGGATGTTGAACAACATTGTCCTAATATAATTGGTATTTAAATAACATAGCATATATGGAATAGAATTCGAGTTTAAAAGGGGAATCTATTTTTAAATAGAATTGAATTTTGAATGGACTAAAGTAAAATAAATTGTTTTAATTATATTAAAACAAGTAGTTGATTTATAAACGATAATTTTAAATGAAGTTGAATTATTATTAAATAAATTAAAAATGTAAATTTTAGAAATTTATTAAAAAGGGAAATAATGAAATTTGATCCGATGTTCGGGATGAGAGTGGAATTGATATAAATCCATAAGGATTTATAATTAGAATTCAACGGTGTCGAATATTATTTAAATAGTTTATTTCCATAAATTATATATTATATAATTTAGAATTTGACAAGAAAATAAATATTTGGTTTAAACCAATAATTTCAAATCGAGTACGTAATCAAGATTAAATTATAAACTTGATATAAAATTTATAAGAAGTTGACTTTGTAAATGGAATAGAATATGCGTATGAATTTATAAAATAATTCGATAAATTGTATATGAACATGTAATAGTATTGTTAAATACAAATCAAGATTTGATTTGATAAAATGAGTCAGAAGTTTTTTAAAGGAATAATATTCATCTTTCAAAGTGAATAATGATTTAAGAGAAAACGTTTGTAGATAAACGCGGCTATAAAATGGAAATTGATGGATATTTGAAATGGTCAAGTTAACTGAAACGGTGAGTTTATTCTGACATTCAGAACGTTAACTGAATATAGAGTATTCAAAAGTCAGTTATATATTGGAATTCAATTCTGTCGAATTTAGGAAAGTACCATTTACTTTCCGGTTATAGTAAAGGTTTATTTATCTAATTAATTAATTATTTGTTTATTTATTTAAATAAAAGTTATATTTTGAAATTAAATATTTCAAAGACAGAGATTATAGTGTCATCGTTATAATCAAATATTTCTGTAAAGAAGTGGATTCGTAAACTGGATAGACAGTTGTATAAATAGTTTTGTAAATAAGGAATTAAGTAATGGAGTTAACAACATAGAAACTGACTGGAAATTAAATATGTTGAATAGTTGTGTAATTATGATCTGATGTTGGTTTCGGCCTTCGGGGTTTATACTTAGGAAATTGTTCTCTTACTAGTTTACGGTTAGGGACTGATGGTTGTGGAAGGTTAGTGATGCATGAACGAGAAACATAAATGTTTTCCAAATGTAATTAGCGTATATTTTCTAAATATAGAAAATAAAAAATTGTGGATATGGAAATGTTTTTCCGTGAACAGTGAGAGACTAAACGGGTTTAAGAAATACGGAAAATGGGAGATTAAGGAATGAATAAATAAATGATAAATTAATTTAAAGGGGATCAATGTTAATTAATGGTTGATCGGTGTAATTTCCATTCAGAAATAACATTGTTGTTTATACAAATGTTTCCGTTGATAGTTAAATAACCGACTATCAAAGTTTTTGACCATTTCCGTTGTAAATACGGAGAGATTGGGATCAGATTTATTATCTGAAAACCACTATGTATAGGCATTATCATTTCGAATCAAATATATTGAAGACAATTAAAGACAGAGTTTATGCAAGGTTTATTTTGGCGATCCTAGGTAGAAATTGCCTAAGATGGATTTACAGAACAATTCCTTCGGTTTATCCAGTCCCGGGACAACTTGAATGGACGAATGTCTGACAGAGTATATTTGGTAGATTACGTAAGTTGATCATTTCAAACGTATTTACGTTGGTGGCGGAAGAATTCGTTTCTCTTAGCTTATACCCGTGGTATTTTTGGGAAATCAATTTGTGATTTGACGAGTATGACGATGTGGCATTCAAAGTAAATAAATGAGTGATATCTTAAAAGAAACGTTATGACCTCAAGCCTCATCAACTGGGAAATGATAGAAACCAGGCAGGTAGCATGGCTAAGTAGGTCGAACCCAAGTAGGATATACTGTCACCATCTAGCGAATATTCATATTTGTTACTTCTTTCTCTTCTATGTCTCCCGAGAACTGTTATGTTGGTATACCAACTGTAATGTGATAATATATTCGGAAAATTCAAGCGAAATGAATGATCGGTCATGTATGGCCGAGTTACAAGGTGCTCTTGTTGAACTCTAGTGTATCGCTTCTAGAGTACACTGATCAAAAGGTGGTTCCATACCTTGTTAGAGTTGGAAATCCGTTACCCATTAAGAGCCCGTGGTTTTGATTGTATATTATATATGTAGAACGTGAGATGAAAGCGTTCTGCTAGATTTCTATTTACTTGATTTAGACATTATTATAATATCAGTAAATATTTATCTTAAGAAATATTTTGAGTTATCATAAGGTAAAAACCATTTGTGTTTATGTGTGGATCGGTCTTATGATTTCATTTCTTTTATAAGGATTTTAAAAGTTAAACCAAGTGATTTGAGTTTACTCACACTAGTCACATGATTGACCCAGAGCTTATTTTGTTTTGTTTTGTTTCCTTAACTCTTGGGTGCCCAAATGGGAAGTCAAGTAGTCGGGATTTTTCAGATAACGTGGAGGAGCTCAAAGCAGGAGGCTTCAAAGTTAGATTTATATAGAGTTTATTTTCGCTGTGATATTATATGATAATGGTATGTATGTACAGTTACCAATTTGTATTTCCAAAGTTGTTATATAATATATTTTATTTGTTCCACTGTAAGATTCGTTTTTACTCTATTTTGTTGTGTTCTTCTTCTTCTATTCTAAGTTTTCTTTCTTTTATATTTCTCATCCTCTAATTCTGTCTATTAATGTCCTGGTATTTACGATGCTTGAATAGTTGACATGGTATGTTGTGTCGATTTTTCTAGGTTGGAAATCCTTGGGTCATTACATATGCCTTAGAGCCAAAGTTATTACTAAACCAATAGCTCTTATACCACTATGATGAACTGAGGATTTTTGACCTCGAAAATCGACATTAATACATTTACCGTATCTCATGCCGACCTTCCAAACACTGAAACGTTATTAGAAAAAAAATTAGAGGGTGAGAAAAGAAAGAAAGAAATATTAGAATAGAAGAAGAAGAACCAACACAACACAGAATCAAAGTCTCACATCGAAACGGAACAAAATATAATATAGAAATAAATCTTTATTGAGATCTTTAATTGAAACTTACAATCATCAGAGTACATCAACACATATGGACAGATATAATAACCTGTCCTCATATACAACACAAAGTGGGAAAACATTATATAATTCATATCTTTGAACTCATCCAGCTCATCTCTGGACTTCGCAGCATTAGATAACCTGGACCTGTACAACTTGGGTTAAGCCAAGCATTACAAACGTCGGATCAGTCTGGTGAACTAGAGTGAGAAAACCCCACTAAGTTTAAAGTTATCACCCTACTTGATTTTAAAGTTAAATTCCTTTCGAAAGAAAAGGATAACCATAAGACCAAATCCACACATAAATACAGATGATTTTTTTCCTTACGATAACCCAAAACATTTTTGAAAACAATATTATTATGATATTATAATAGTGTCTAAATACAAATAAATAGCAATCTAGTGGAATGCTTGCATCTCACTCTCCATATATAAGGTATACAATCAAAACCGTAGATGGTTATTGGAGATTGGATTTTGACTATGACAAGGTATGGAACCACCTGCCGATAGTGTATCTCTAGAGAGAAATACATAGCGTTCAACAAGAACATCTTGCAACCCAACCACACATGACCGACCACTCATTTCGCTTGAGTGTATCGAATGTAGATCACCAACGGTTGGGCTCAAACCACCATTTTCCGAAAGGGACAACATCGAAAATAAATTAATGAATGAAATGGATTTTCTCTATAGGTGATTATACACCCTAATGGGAGCGACCCACATAGCCATGCTGCCTTCTCGATTTTGTTCATTTCCCGGTTATGAGGCTTGAGGTTTGAATTACCATTCCAAGATAGCACACCACCATTCACTTGGAATGCCACATCGTTAGACCTGCCAAATCACTAATTGACACCCACAAAATACCCTGGGTGTTAGCTATCACCAACAAAAGTACGTTTGTAAAAATCAATGTACGTGACCCTTAAGAAATACTCTATCAGACATTTGTCCATACAAGTCATCCAGGAACATGATGAACCAAAGGCACCCTCCTATCACGTCTTATGAATCACCCTATGGATTTGAAGTGAGTAATCGTTGCAAATCCGTAGATATCAACCACAATAGAACCACAGTATATCTTTTGCTGTAGACTAGAGAATATTAGCGGTTCTTCCATTTATGAAGATCTACAGTCTTCAATTGCTCCAACTTCAATCAGCATCTTCACATATTTACTGGTTTGAAATGGTTTTCGAATATAAGTTCAATCCCGTTCTTTCCGTACCAGCAATCGTATTAGCCAGATTTAATAGTCGGTTATTTAACTATCAAATAAACAATTGTGTAAATAAAATGAGTTCACTAATTCAGTACTCGACATTACTTGGCCTTTTTAATAAAAATATTCATTTAATAAACCTCAAAATCTTTCAACAATTCGGATATAGCTTTTCACTTCCTGTTTTAATAAGAGTATCCTTAAAACAAATTTTAATATTAAACAATATCCAATTTTTCCATTAATTATCATTTGCACCACATTATTCATTATCTAAACTGGGAAATTAGTTTAATCTTATTATTCATAAAATAATTATTACGTAAATCTCTTGTGTTTCAATACTTGACAATACATAGTGCTTATTCTTATAGAATAAATCAAATTCAATACTCAACTTTACATTTCCTTTTAACTTGAAAACATCTTTATATTTTCCTGCAGTCCCCTTTTTATTTTCCTTTACTTTGGAACATTCTTATATATACCCAAATCTTTTTAATTTCCTTACTCTGGAACCCTCATTATATATATATTCTTCAGATGTTCACCAATAATGTTGCATTATTATTTCTGTAATGAAATAATAAATTATTACTAACCCTTTTCATTATTACAAACTAATATCACCCTCAGATAATCCTGAAGAACTTCAAGTTGGCGTATTTTAATTAACTCTCAGACCTTGATCAACAGCGTTCTTAACTAAAGATAGATACGAGTTGTAATCCAAAACTGATATATCATTCTAATATCAGTACAAATCCATTTAACTATTTTATTCAAAATACGGTTTCATAAAACCTTCTTATCTTTTTGAAAATATCTTTCTCAAATATAGCCATTATTTCTTAATTCAAAAATTAAGTAATTTCTTACAAAACATTACCTTTTAACCTCTACCTTTTGAAACAAATTCATTTTATAATTCGGATTTGCTTACAAAATCTATGATTCGCTTCTTTTACCAAATTCACTTTTCCCAATTCCTTTTTCTAATCCATACGACAATTTCCTGCTTTAAAAATCTTATTTCAAACTTTCCCCTTTTTCTTAATTCCATTATTAAGTAATGTCAATTTAAACTATTGTATTCGCTTAAAATTTCTTTTGTAACCTTGTTATAATACTCAGGTTTAAAATAAAACCCGTTCATAAATTCCTTTCACAATTCAATTAGAATTCATTTCAACTTCAATTACTTTTTAAATGGATTTCAGTTAGAAAGTAATTTCCCAAATTACTATGAATATTAATTTCCTTTAATCATTAACTACTGTAAACGTAGTTAATTTCTTCATTAACTAAAATAGATAGTAAATTCCATTTTAAAATCTTACTAAAACTAAAACAAATATTCGTTAAATTATTTTATTAGATTAATTCAAAACAAACTAATTTAATATTCAATTCCAGTTAAAACTGTCGACTTAGTCAACACAAAACATGGTTATCTCGTTAATCGATTCCAATTAATTCTCACTTTAAATTAATTTATAAAATGATTCCATTTAATTTTTTCACAAAACAATTATTCAACTCTTAACTGTTAGGTTAATTTCTATTCACTTGTATATAAATCTGACAAACATCAGAATTTACTTTATAAAACCAATTAATAATTAATTATAAACCTAAATAATAAATAATAATTATTTATTTCCTTTTAATAAACTTTTATTCATAAAATACAGATTTAAAAATCTGTCTTCAATTATAAAATAAATTTTATTACTTCATTTCATCGATTTAGTTGATGGTAAATCGATATTTGTAAAACAATTGATTTACAGGCCATATACTGCCAATTACTCATCCAATATTACCCATTGGTTTAAAACAAAACAAATGTTGAATTTCAGGCCAACATTCAACAACCAAATCAATCATCTAATCGGAAGAGTTTATATAATGATAATATGAAAATAAATAACATTAAATATATTTGAGGAATCCCGTTGGATCCCTCTAACATATTGTTCCCTGTATCGAAATACGTTATCTCAATATAATCATTCAATTCAAATAAATAATGGTTTCATAACAGTCAATAACGAAAATTCAATATCAACCAATTTATTTAACACCACCATAAGAATTCAAACAAATTCATTAATTTAAACACGTTTATTTATGAATATGAAAAATAAGGTAAGTTAACTTAACAGGGTCCAATCGTTAAAATAACAATTTGGTTTTTCACTGAAATTAAACAACATTTAATTTTAGAAATTCAATATGTAAATATATATTAACAAATATTCAACCATTAGCAAACATATCACTCAAAATAAAAACCCAACTTATATAAAATATAAGTGGGGAGAACTGAGTGAGTTTGACTCACCTTGTTTTTCGTTGTCGCTAAAGTGGTTCAGTTCCAACTCCGATTAAATTAAACTAGTGTTTAAGTCAACAATAAATTTCCAGCAGTCTCCGACTCTGACCACATAAGTTCCAAAATATAGAGTTTGTCGCCACGATTCTAGCACAACTAGTTTGGTTCGATTCTACCAATATATGCATGAGATGTAACATATTACACACATACGGTTTTAATTAGTATAATTAACTGAAACACCCCACCTCCGTTAGGGTCACTCTCAAAGGGAATGCCCTAATTTTGGTGGAGGTTTATAAGTATAAGTCACAGATATACAAGACAGATATAAGAACACATATCTTAGAACAACGGAAAAACAACAAACTTTTATTCCATTAAAGATACGTTTTACAACAACATACCACAATTGTCTTACAATACTTCCAAAAACATAACATGTTCATAACTGTCTTGATTACATTATTTAAAGAAGCATACAGAAAACATAAGTAAACTGCAAAAGTCCCAAAGTTGCTGTCCAAAGCCATAGTCCAAAACGAAAAGATCCAAACAATACATTCTTTCTCTTCAAGCTGGATATGAAGGCTGGTCAAGCTGCGGTACTCCCTCCCTGTGGACCTGGGGGGGGGGGGGGAACGGAAGAAAAGAAGACGAAAGAAAAGTAGAGTCAGACATAAAGCTTGAGTAAGTCTAGGACTATTCAGTCTATGAATAAAGAACTGGGTATGATAAGTATAAACTAGAAATGGGGAAAGCACCATAAACTTAGTTAAGTTGTCTAGGGTCGAATATACTATCGTACCCCATATTAATCTCTGTACCCATATAAACTAGTTCCCAACAGGCACCCCATAATCAGGGTGAAGTGATCCATTTTATGATGATCGGCTCCTACTCGCATAGTTGCATGTGTCTTACGGCCCCCGATGTTGTAGTTACCTATGCTGGTCCCACAATGGAGTGTATCAAGTCCCATGGCGGCGGCCCGACACAACCCTAGAATGCACAGGTATGCTACTGGTACCCAGTGCCTTATTTTTCTACGCCGGAGTGAGTGCACGCCCACACCCCGTTAGAACCTACACTGCTGCACCACCGCTGTCGATTTGACCTCTTACAGTCAGCCCAGTAATCGTGCCCCACCCTGCCAAGTTTCAGGGTATCATGATACCTTATAGGGTTACTGCTGAAAAGGGTCCCCCGCTACTAGGTTTTCTATTTCTAGCCAACATGCTAATTTGATTAAGTGTTTTGTAAACCTAACCCCCAATCAGTCTGTTTAGTTTAGCATGTTCCATTTTGATTAAGTATTAATATAATTTACTTAATCCTATCAATCCTGACTTAGCCTTAATTGTCTTATTAAAGCCTTGACCTCTCACATTAGACAGGTATTGTTGTGGCTGCCTGTTGCCGGTTGGGTCCGGGCAGTCTTACGCCACAACTCAGTCTAACCTCGGGTCCTTATTGGGCTCCATGTTTAACCACCCACATTGGATAGGTATTGTTGTGACAACTGGACAGCCGGGGGGTTCCGGGCAGGTTTACATCACAACTCAATCCAACCTCGGGTTAAACACATCGTATTTTCTATATTTACATATTTTGTCTTTCTTATTTTTATATGTAAATATTTGCGGCCCATTATTCAAAATCAATTATAGCTAATGGTGTAAAGGTTTACACCAATCATGGGCCCAACCCATTCTTGAATTTGGGCCCGTCTACTTTTATATTTTCTTTTTTTAATTAATTTGGCCCAACGCTATTTCCCCCGTTTAATACGTTCGTTCATTATAATATATGTTGGGCTTAGCCTTTTAAGCCCAACTTAGCCACGTGAAAAAGGGGAGGCTTAAAACGTGATTGTATACACAAAAAGGGGAATGTAAACGCATGAACTTGCAACATAACGTTGGAACTACAAAATAGAAACAGGTGTACTTGCATTGTAGTAACATGTACTTTGGTCATAAAGCATAAGTGACATGAATCAAACCATGTAAACTTGTAGTTAAGTTAAGAATTTAACTAAATTAGATATCATTATGGACACAAAGTCTTAACTACAACATAAACCTATATTTTTTACTTAGGCATAATGTCAAACATAAGCAAATCATGTTTATAAAATTACTATATGTTTACAAAGGTGCTTACTTTTGTTACTAATACAAAAGTATAGTTCAACTAGAATTATTCCAACTTAATCATACTTTTTGATCTATTCATGTAATCATGGCATAAATATTCCTAAACATGAAATCATGGTTTTCACTTTATTCATGCAAACTTGCAATTGGAATGTAATTCTAACTTAGCTATGTGTCACATATATTATCATATAATTCTTGTTAACAATATAAGCCTAACATGTTTTTCAATTAGGCATAATACCAAACATAGCCTAGTCATATTCATAAAATCAACATAAATTCACAAAGAGGCTTACTTTTGTTTCTAATACAAAAGTATGGTTTTATACATAGATCATGATGCCAATTCCAACATAATTTCATATGAATCATAATACCCCAAATTTGATCCAATTACACAAAAAGTGATTTTGTACTAAAATATACATTATGTTGGCATAGTAGCAAAACCACATACTTGCATGATTCTTAATTAAACAACCACAAACACGTAGTTTCAACATGAATTACATACTTGCGAATATCCAATCGTATACTTGCATAATCTCAAATAAACTACCGCAAACATGTAGTTTTTATCATGAATTACATACTTGCGAATATCCAATCGTTACATCACAATATTCCAAATCGATTAGAATCATAACAACGCACAAATATGAAATTACTATCACCACAAATCAAGCGTACAAATCAAACACAGTTATTTATTCACATCGGAATAGTACTCTACTTACAATCGTGTGACGAATTCTTCAATTCAGGAATCTGAATTCTGGATTTGGAGATGCTATTCCTTTGACGTAGGCGTTGATTTGATTTGTTTAAGTTTAACTTGTAGTTGCTTTATGCTTTAGAGTTTGTCTCCTAATCGTCTCTCAAGTTGGTGGCTACTCCAAGTCGTTCCTCAGCAGCATGATGGCCTTATTCTTATTTTTGAATGAATAGATTAGGTAGAGTCTATGGTCATTTTTATAGAGTTTATGAACTGATTAGGACCATCGATGTAGCTTGGGTTAATCGTAGCCATTCATTCGAAAGAGAGACCAATCAGGAGCTGCCACCTAGCCCTAGTGACAAAGCAAGCCTCAGAAAATCGACCAAACATAGACTAGGCCAGCCAGGGTGGGCTGGGTTCGACCTAGCTCTGGGGCCAGGTTGACAGCCCAGTCGACAGCCCTGTCGACCTAGTAGCCCAGGTCGACTGCAAAGTCGACCTGGGGGCCTTAGGCGGGAATTTTCCCGCCCTGGCCAATTGGGCCCGATTTTGAATTTTAAACTTGTTTTCTGAGCTGTTTTCGTCTGTTTGAATTTTAACCTGAATTCTGAAACTTCCGGAGTCCATATCTTCTTCATACGGACTCCGTTTTTTCGAAAACTCAGACTCTATTTCGCGTATTTTTCCGAGACGAACACGACGGCGTATCCCGTTTCCCTTAATTCTTTGATTTGAAATTAATTATACTTTAATTTGTGAATTTCACGGTTATAGAATTCACGGGGTGTTACATTCTTCCCCACTTAAAAGGATTTCGTCCCCGAAATCTTCAAGTTAGGAGGAATGTATATCCTAACATCCAATCATCCATCTACTCATCCATCAAACACGAGCATCCATTGTCCTTAAAAGACTTCTAATGCTTCATGATCATATGCTAGGTGTGTGTGTGTACGTGTACTTATCTAATGCAAAATCAGGCGGTCTACTGATTCAGTTGACCTCCTTAATGCGAATTATGTAAGTGCCATGAATCCATTATGTATGCAAATTTTCCTATTCATGATTCTACATGAGTGCACAATCATTCATACAAATGCAACATCCATATGACAACACATTAAAGTTCAACCATATACGAATGCAAACATATATGCATATGCAATATGAAGTGACTGAGCCGATCTAAAACCTAGATTGTGTGTGTATATGCAACCACGAGCAACCACTAGCAATCACTTGCAACCACTTGCAACCATCATCCATAACATGCTTCAATTACATGTTTTCATCCAAAGGGTTTCTACCTAAAAGATAAGGTCGAGGAAGTATACCTAAAAAGATAGATAAAAGCGCAACTTAAGGAAAAAGAAAAATCAAGGATGTACCCTCGAAAAGAAAAGGGTAGTCAGTGCGTATTCTAGCTTCAGTTTCCCAAGTCGCGTCTCCCTCGGCGTCGCTCTACTGAACTTTGACGAGTTTGACTTCTCGGTTGCGTAGCTTCTTCACTTCCGTTCCTAATATGCGGGTTGGAACTTTCCTCACGGTTGCTTCGCGCTCCACTTCAGCCTCTTCTAGGATATTTGGCTCTACCACTTCAGCAGACTCATGTAGACATTTTCGGAGATGTGAAACATGAAAAACGTTGTGAACTCCGGCCAGCTTTTCGGGTAGCTCTAATCTATAGGCCATTTTCCCAATTTTCTCGATGATAGGGAATGGCCCTACGAACCTTGGTGCTAGATTTCCTGTGGTTCCAAAACGAACAACGTTCCTTAGCGGAGATACCTTAAGAAAAACTCTGTCCCCAACCTCGAATTCAAGGTCGGTTCTCCTCTTGTCGGCGTAGGACTTTTGTCTGTCTTGGGCCATCTTCATCCTTCTTCGTATTAAGTCTACTTTCTCTGAAGTCTCTCGGATCATATCTGGTCCAAGTATGAGCTTATCAGTAGACTCCCACCAATAAGTGGGCGATCGACACGGTCTTCCATATAAAGCTTCAAAGGGTGCCATTCCGATGGTTGCTTGATAGCTGTTGTTGTAGGCAAATTCCACCAAAGGAAGATGGTCTTCCCACGTTCCTCCGAAGTCAAGGACGCACAGTCTTAAAAGGTCCTCCAAAACTCTGTTTACTCTTTCCGTTTAGCCGTCGGTTTGGGGATGATAGGCTGTGCTCAAGCATAACTGCGTGCCTACCGCTTCTTGCAGACTCCGCCAAAACTCACTTGTGAAGATAGGGATTCGGTCACTAACAATGCTGGATGGTATTCCGTGGAGTCGGACAATTTCCTTGAGGTAAATAGATGCTAGAGATGAGGCAGTTCTTTTACTTTTGACAGGTAAAAAGTGGGCGCTTTTAGTAAGCCTATCCACTATTACCCAAATGCTAGTGTTGCCTCTCCTAGACCTAGGCAGCCCATCGATGAAGTCCATTGAGATGCTATCCCACTTCCACTGCGGGACCTCTAGAGGATGTAGCAGACCGCCAGGCTTTTTCTGTTCCGCCTTAACCTGTTGGCACACCATACACTTAGAAACGAATTCTGCCACGTCCTTTTTCATGCCGTTCCAGAAGAAAGTTCTTTTTATATCTTTGTACATTTTATCTCCGCCTGGGTGTATCGTCATCTTGGAGTGATGTACTTCCTCAAGAACCTTCTTTACTAAATCCCTTGTCTGTGGGACGCATAGTCTTCCGTCTCGCCTTAGCAAACCCTTATCGTCGATGGAGTATCTGTTGAGGTGACTTGAAGTCTCACCCCTAATTAGCCTATCAATCGTTTCCACAAGCTGAGGGTCTTCGCGTTGTGCTGTCCCTACTGAGTCCACTAAAGTTGGGCGCACTTCGAGAGATGCTAGCAAGCCTGGTACAAAATCGGAGGAAGGCCTAAAGTCAAAGCTGGCTATAAACTCTAGGCTTTGTCTTTCAACAAACAGCGGGCTTAGGGTCAATTTCTTTCGGCTCAACGCGTCTGCCACTACGTTGGCTTTGCCCGGAGTGTAGGAGATCTCGAAATCATACGAGGCAAGAAACTCCATCCATCTCTGTTGCCTCAAGTTAAGATCTTTCTACGAGAAAAGATATTTCAACGATTTATGGTCAGTGTAAAGTTCGAACTTCTCACCTAGGAGATAGTGTCGCCAAGACTTGAGTGCAAAGACGATGGCAGCTAACTCAAGATCGTGGGTTGGGTAGTTCTTTTCGTGCACCTTCAACTGCCTCCCGCCATAAGCTACTACCCTTCCTTCTTGCATTAAGACGGCGCCTAGCCCTGTCCCACATGCATCTGTATAAACAGTGAACATCTTGTTCCCATCTGGCAATGTCAAAACTGGGGCTGTTGTAAGAGCCCTTTTCAGTCGCTGGAAAGCAAACTCGCAATCCAAGTCCCAATTGAACACTAGATTCTTCTTGGTCAATTTCGTGAGCGGAGCTGAGATTTTCGCAAAATCCCTTATGAACTTTCGATAGAAACCTGCTAGTCCTAGAAAACTTCGGACCTCAGTTGCATTCCTTGGTGTCTTCCAATCCTGTACCGCCACTACCTTAGCAGGGTCCACTGCTAACCCTTGTTTGGATACTATGTGCCCAAGGAACCTCACCTCTTCTCTCCAAAAGTGGCATTTGGAGAATTTGGCTTTTAGCTGATGGACTCGCAGAGTTTCCATGATTGCCCTTAAGTGCTGAGCATGTTCCTCTTCACTCTTTGAGAAGATAAGGATATCGTCTACGAAGACCACTACGAACTTATTGAGGAAATCTCTGAATACCCTACTCATCAGGTCCACGAAGTAAGCAGGTGCATTTGTCAAGCCGAAAGGCATAACAAGCCATTCAAAGAAGCCGTCTGGGGTTTTGAATGCCGTTTTATCGATACTATCTTCAGCCACCCTTAGCTGATGATAACCGGTCGCTAAATCGAGTTGGGAGAAAACAGACGCTCCTACAAGCTGATCAAACAAATCGTCAATTCTGGGGAGAGGGTGCCTATTCTTTTTCGTTAGCTTGTTGAGCTCCCTATAGTCAACACATAGACGGAGTGAACCATCCGCCTTTGTAGCGAACACCACTGGAGCGCCCCATTCTGAAATGCTCCTCCTAATGAACCCCTTCTCTAGAAGCTCTTTAATCTGTTTACTGAGCTCTTTCCTTTCCCGTGGAGCCATGTGTCTAACGGGCAACACAACGGGCTTTGCATTATCTACAAGGTATATGCGGAAGTCTATCTCCCGCTTCGGAGGCAAGCCCTTCACCTCTTCGAAGACATCCGGATATTCCCGGACCACTCTAACTGATCGCAAATTTTCAACAGAGGCATCTAGCGATTCAAGGTAACTAAGCATAACCGCATACGAGGGATTACAAGAAATTTCCAAAGTATTACCGAGCTGGGTTAGGAGCCTAACAACCCTTGTCTCACAATCAAGGATGGCCCCATTACTGGATAGCAAATCCATGCCCAAAATCAAACCATATCCCGAAAAGCCCAAAACAAAGGCACTACATTGAAATTCTACGCTTAGAATAGAAATTTTCAATCCCAAACAGATCATAGACAAATGAGCTGGGCCCCCAATTGGGTTTGAAACAATTAAGGGGTCCTCTACCATACTAGTTTTTAGGTGCAGAGATTCTACTAAAGCAGACGAGATAAAGGAGTGTGATGCGCCAGAATCAAATAAAGTGCAAACGGGGTGATCATAAAGATATACTACACTTTCTACAGAAGTATTTATACCTCGCTGTTGCAGAGGTGGCGCTTCTAGCACATGAACTTGTGCCCCTGAGGTGGATCCAACCCTCTGCCTCTGTCCTCGTTTCTTTGGGCAGTCCTTAGCCCTGTGGCCTGTCTCACCGCAAGAAAAGCACCCACCATTCTCCTTGGCCTTCTTTTTCCGGCAATCTTTCACTATGTGCCCAACTTTGCCACAGAAATTACACTTCCTCTTCTCTTTGTTGCCTTTCCCGCCCTTCTTAAAGTCTGTCTTCTTAGGCTGCAAACCCTCTTTCCTCCCTTGAGAGCTTTCTGCCTTTGTCTCCTTCTTGTCCTTATCCTCTTCGTTCAGCAATGCCATTTGAACCAATCTTTCATACGTGGCTCCCATGGGTATATGGGTCATGGCCAAACTGTGTAATGGCTCATTCAACCCTTTCACGAAACGGAGAGCCTTCTTGTGCGGGGTGTTGACTAGGTCCAGCCCAAACCTAGCCAGCTCATCGAACTGATTAACATACTCTTTAACTGTCTTGTTCCCCTGCTTAAGAAATAAGAATTTTTCCAACTGCAAACTCCTTTCCGCATCTGAGAGAAATTTAGCCTCAAACCTTGCCCTAAAGTCCTCCCATGTCTCCACTGGTCTTTCTGCATTAGTGACTTCCCACCAGTAGGAAGCCTCGTCCTTTAGTAGCCATACTGCCAGTTGTACTTTCTGTCTATCTTCTACCTCAAAGATGATGAATAAGTCCTCGGCTTCTTTCAGCCAATTTCTAGCTGCCACGAAGGACTCAGTTCCATGAAAATCCTTTCCTCCCATAGCTTTAAAATCTTTACATATCTTAGCAAAAGTGTTTCCCCGCGGAGGAGGTGGAGGAAGAGGTGCTGCTGCAGCTGGATGATTTCCTGCATCTTGTGGAGGAGGAACGGTAGGACCTGGCTGAGTGGCCCTTGCTTCTAAGATCCGTCTAAACCAACCAGGGATTGGTACACCCTCTGGCAAGTTAAGTTCTTCGGACATGCTGAAACAAAAAGGATAGATTCAAAACGAAGGATAAGAGATAGTACCTATGGCTTTGGGGGGGAAGACTTTGCTTTTTAAAACAAAATAATATTTTATCTTTTAAAAATGCTTCTTTAAATTTCCTTTTGGAAAATAAATTTTCAAAACTTTTTATCTTATCTGGTAAACCTACGCTCTGATACCAAGTGAAACACCCCACCTCCGTTAGGGTCACTCTCAAAGGGAATGCCCTAATTTTGGTGGAGGTTTATAAGTATAAGTCACAGATATACAAGACAGATATAAGAACGCATATCTTAGAACAACGGAAAAACAACAAACTTTTATTCCATTAAAGATACGTTTTACAACAACATACCATAATTGTCTTACAATACTTCCAAAAACATAACATGTTCATAACTGTCTTGATTACATTATTTAAAGAAGCATAAAGAAAACATAAGTAAACTGCAAAAGTCCCAAAGTTGCTGTCCAAAGCCATAGTCCAAAACGAAAAGATCCAAACAATACATTCTTTCTCTTCAAGCTGGATATGAAGGCTGGTCAAGCTGCGGTATTCCCTCCCTGTGGACCTGGGGGGGGGGGGGGGGAACGGAAGAAAAGAAGACGAAAGAAAAGTAGAGTCAGACATAAAGCCTGAGTAAGTCTAGGACTATTCAGTATATGAATAAAGAACTGGGTTTGATAAGTATAAACTTGAAATGGGGAAAGCACCATAAACTTAGTTAAGTTGTCTAGGGTCGAATATACTATCGTACCCCATATTAATCTCTGTACCCATATAAACTAGTTCCCAATAGGCACCCCATAATCAGGGTGAAGTGATCCATTTTATGATGATCGGCTCCTACTCGCATAGTTACATGTGTCTTACGGCCCCCGATGTTGTAGTTACCTATGCTGGTCCCACCATGGAGTGTATCAAGTCCCATGGCGGCGGCCCGACACAACCCTAGAATGCACAGGTATGCTACTGGTGCCCAGTGCCTTATTTTTCTGCGCCGGAGTGAGTGCACGCCCACACCCCGTTAGAACCTACACTGCTGCACCACCGCCGTCGATTTGACCTCTTACAGTCAGCCCAGTAATCGTGCCCCACCCTGCCTAGTTTCAGGGTATCATGATACCTTATAGGGTTACTGCTGAAAAGGGTCCCCCCGCTACTAGGTTTTCTATTTCTAGCCAACATGCTAATTTGGTTAAGTGTTTTGTAAACTAACCTCCAATCAGTCTGTTTAGTTTAGCATGTTCCATTTTGATTAAGTATTAATATAATTTACTTAATCCTATCAATCCTGACTCAGCCTTAATTGTCTTATTAAAGCCTTGACCTCTCACATTAGACAGGTATTGTTGTGGCTGCCTGTTGCCGGTTGGGTCCGGGCAGTCTTACGCCACAACTCAGTCTAACCTCGGGTCCTTATTGGGCTCCATGTTTAACCACCCACATTGGATAGGTATTGTTGTGACTACTGGACAGCCGGGCCGTTCCGGGCAGGTTTACATCACAACTCAATCCAACCTCGGGTTAAACACATCGTATTTTCTACATTTACATATTTTGTCTTTCTTCTTTTTATATGTAAATATTTGCGGCCCATTATTCAAAATCAATTATAGCTAATGGTGTAAAGGTTTACACCAATCATGGGCCCAACCCATTCTTGAATTTGGGCCCGTCTACTTTTATATATATTTTTTTTAATTAATTTGGCCCAACGCTATTTCCCCCGTTTAATACGTTCGTTTATTATAATATATGTTGGGCTTAGCCTTTTAAGCCCAACTTAGCCACGTGAAAAAGGGGAGGCTTAAAACGTGATTGTATACACAAAAAGGGGAATGTGAACGCATGAACTTGCAACATAACGTTGGAACTACAAAATAGAAACAGGTGTACTTGCATTGTAGTAACATGTACTTTGGTCATAAAGCATAAGTGACATGAATCAAACCATGTAAACTTGTAGTTAAGTTAAGAATTTAACTAAATTAGATATCATTATGGACACAAAGTCTTAACTACAACATAAACCTATATTTTTACTTAGGCATAATGTCAAACATAAGCAAATCATGTTTATAAAATTACTATATGTTTACAAAGGTGCTTACTTTTGTTACTAATACAAAAGTATAGTTCAACTAGAATTATTCCAACTTAATCATACTTTTTGATCTGTTCATGTAATCATGGCATAAATACTCCTAAACATGAAATCATGGTTTTCACTTTATTCATGCAAACTTGCAATTGGAATGTAATTCTAACTTAGCTATGTGTCACATATATTATCATATAATTCTTGTTAACAATATAAGCCTAACATGTTTTTCAATTAGGCATAATACCAAACATAGCCTAGTCATATTCATAAAATCAACATAAATTCACAAAGAGGCTTACTTTTGTTTCTAATACAAAAGTATGGTTTTATACATAGATCATGATGCCAATTCCAACATAATTTCATATGAATCATAATACCCCAAATTTGATCCAATTACACAAAAAGTGATTTTGTACTAAAATATACATTATGTTGGCATAGTAGCAAAACCGCATACTTGCATGAATCTTAATTAAACAACCAAAAACATGTAGTTTCAACATGAATTACATACTTGCGAATATCCAATCGTATACTTGCATAAATCTCAAATAAACTACCGCAAACATGTAGTTTTTATCATGAATTACATACTTGCGAATATCCAATCGTTACATCACAATATTCCAAATCGATTAGAATCATAACAATGCACAAATATGAAATTACTATTACCACAAATCAAGCGTACAAATCAAACACAGTTATTTATTCACATCGGAATAGTACTCTACTTACAATCGTGTGACGAATTCTTCAATTCAGGAATCTGAATTCTGGATTTGGAGATGCTATTCCTTTGACGCAGGCGTTGATTTGATTTGTTTAAGTTTAACTTGTAGTTGCTTTATGCTTTAGAGTTTGTCTCCTAATCGTCTCTCAAATTGGTGGCTACTCCAAGTCGTTCCTCAGCAGCATGATGGCCTCATTCTTATTTTTGAATGAATAGATTAGGTAGAGTCTAGGGTCATTTTTATAGAGTTTATGAACAGATTAGGACCATCGATGTAGCTTGGGTTAATCGTAGCCATTCATTCGAAAGTGAGACCAATCAGGAGCTGCCACCTAGCCCTAGTGACAAAGCAAGCCTCAGAAAATCGACCAAACATAGACTAGGCCAGCCAGGGTGGGCTGGGTTCGACCTGGCTCTGGGGCCAGGTCGACAGCCCTGTCGACCTGGTAGCCCAGGTCGACTGCCAAGTCGACCTGGGGGCCTTAGGCGGGAATTTTCCCGCCCTGGCCAATTGGGCCCGATTTTGAATTTTAAACTTGTTTTCTGAACTGTTTTCGTCTGTTTGAATTTTAACGTGAATTCTGAAACTTCCGGAGGCCATATCTTCTTCATACGGACTCCGTTTTTCGAAAACTCGGACTCTATTTCGCGTATTTTTCCGAGACGAACACAACGGCGTATCCCGTTTCCCTTAATTCTTTGATTTGAAATTAATTATACTTTAATTTGTGAATTTCACGGTTATAGAATTCACGGGGTGTTACATTAACTTTTGATTTAATTAATAAAAATAAGTATTAATTACTTTATTAATCAACTGTATGGGCTGATTTCTCCATGTTTCCTTATCTTCATGTATGCCTTTGTTTCACATCACTCCTCCTGCTGTGTCTTCAATCCTGTTTCGAGTTCTAATGATAATTATTTCAGTTCAAGGTTTTAAATAAAATAGGTATCCTTTAATTACTCACTAATTAATAATAATTACTTTTTCTAGTTACGATTACTCAGATTCATCAAATTCCTTTCCTTCGTTCGATATACTACTTCATGCTTCATGTTCAACCCTGCACCACGCACGGTACCCTGTATTGTTCAAAACATAACTTGATTAATTAACCATTTCTTAATTTGATACTAATTAAAATAACGTTGAGTGATTAACAGTTACAGGCCTTGGTTTCTTCTCACTCATTCACTCGCGATCTTCATCCCAAAACCATAAGTTATCTGCAACATCTAGTACAAGTTTATAGATTTAGTTTAATTTATTTAATCCCTAATCAAAACTTAATTAGTTTTTAATTACATTAATTAGGGAAAAAATAATGATCGATTTACTTCTTCAATCAATAGCTTTGTTCCTGTTTCAAAACTTCATCACGCGAAAAATCTTCACCGCCGCACTGCTCCACTGGACACCGGCGATTGATCTGAACATGCTGGATGGCGCCCTTGAGCTACGCCATCCTCGACTTGAAACTGTCTCCCCAAACTTAACCATTCGCGGGTAAAAAGGGCTCAACTGCCGCGGGTTTCGAACTAGGTTCTAGTCATAGCATCGATTATTAATGGATCTCCACCATTTGATCTATAGGCCTCGCCAAGCACCATGAGATTGCTATTGGGAAGTTTTTGATTTGAGGCTTGGATCGGTATTATTTAGAGGAAGTAAGATTGATGAATTTTGGTCGTTGGTAATGTTTGTGGAGGCACAGTGGAGGGTTGACCGCGCGCGTGAGTGGACTAGGCTTTAGCTGCTTATGGTTTATATATATGGGTATAAATACTAATATTTTATTATTACGAAACTTACGCGTGAAGCTTCTCCCAAAAACAACTCCATACGACTTCCAATTGAGGCGAAATGCCTACTTTTAGCATATTAAAATATTCCGAACACGATGGGACAAGTTTCGTCGAATTCCGATGTCATTTATAAAAAGTCCTTTATAAATGACAGGCTAAATATCATGCGTTTAAATTTCCGATGATCATAAAGTAAACCTAATTAACTCAAAACTTTGAAATTTTATTATACCTCTTCCTTACGGATCCAATGAAATTTGTTTCAATAAATCGGAGTTCATTTGACCAATCGTTTATTTTCTAAAGTTACCCGTATCTAAAGATACAAATGAATAAATAAAAACAAGGGCATTTGACATGATCCAAACCTCTTCTCCACGGTTGCAAGGTCTGTCTTTGGAATATTTCACATTAATCACATCAGCAAATTATAGAACATAGCATAATAGATGAAATTACAGAATAATTTACGTCATAACAGCGGAAATCATCAATGTCATAATCATCATCGGAGTTACATAGATACAGGATCCTACTTAGTACGTAACGAGTTTCATAAATTAGGAAATAAGTCTACAACGAAATCAGATATAAACATGCATAAGATTCCAAAGAGAAGATAAAAGATAAGTTTTCATCTTCAGCCAAAAGAGCACCCCAACCTATGGTGCATATCCAAAAGAAAGCCCATAACCTATTCACTTGGCTACCCATGTAAAAATAGGGGCACCCGAGTTTGCAAGGGAAAAACAAACTGCGAGTTAGTCATGGGACTAGTATGAGAAATTCTACAGTTACTTAACGTAATTAAGAATAAGAAAAATCACAGGACCACGCCATATATCATGGAACGAGTTTACTCCACTTGATTGCCGGTGCATAAAATAAAGTAAATTAAATAAACAACGCAATGCTTTTTAAAAAAAAATGAAGCCATTATAAGACTCAGGTCCCATCACACAATACAAACACAAATCAAAGGATAGAGTTTTAACTTATAATGGTCAAACATGTTTGATACGCATAAAACAAAAATCATTGGTATTATCATTAGTGTCTAGATGTTTCAAAGACAATTTCAACATACATGTCAATCATAGATGGCATAGTACCACATCCCACAATGTCTTCATATAGGTTTACAATTGAACCGCGCAATGTCGTATCAGAAAATGGGTTCCCGTCATAAATCAAGGCAAGGGGTGTCTCCTTATTGATTTCGGTACACTCTAGCAAATGTGTGAGAATCCCAAAATCCGTGTGACGGTATTAAGGATAATCATTGGAATATAACACATCAATCATCATAGTAGAGAACATATAATAGAAGAAACAATAAATAGAATAATTTTACATAGATATGACAGCGGATTCATAACATGTAACAACATCAGAATAGCACAACGTAGGATATAACTTAGTAAATAAGAGAGAAATGATCAGTCACCATCGCCAGAGGCGGAATTTATACATGCAGTGAGACATAATAAGGGTATCAGTCTACATCGCCGAAGGCGGTACATATACATACGATAATAAGTACTGAAAGTAAAGCAGTCTGCATCGCCTGTGGCAGAATCATAACATAAGTACAATAATGGCGGAAAATGTCAAAGTCATCTCTGTGAAGTCAGCCTCGCCATGAGCCAAAATGCAATCTATACAACAGTGCAGAGCCAAAAACAACCTATCACCTGTGAACTAGGCTGCCCGTGCGAAAATAAGGGCACCCGCGTTTGTAAAGTGAAACAAACAACGAGTCATTCATGGGGACTGGTATGAGAAATCTATTTAATAGTTTAAACAAAAGTAATAAGCAAATCATAGGACCACGCCACTTTCGCGGAACGGGTCTACTCCAGTGATTGCTGGTGCATTTAAAAAAAAGTAAATTCTTTAAAACAACGCAATGCTTTTAAAAAGAATGAAGCCATTATAAGACTCAAGTCCCATCATACAATGCAACGCAAGCCGGAGGATAGAGTTTTACCTTATAATGGCCAAATATGCTTAATACGTGTAAAGCAAAATCATTTGATATTATTACTAGTGCATATATGTTTCAAAAACGAATAGCATCATAAATATCAATCATAGACGGCATAGCTACCATATACTATGTCGCCATACTAGTTCTACAATCGAATCCGTTATTTCGTACTGAAAACTGGATTTCCGTCATGAGTCGAGGCAAGGGGCAAGTTCCTCTCCGCTTCGAGACACTCTAGCAAATGCCTCAGGACTACACACTCTGGGTAACCCCTGGATCCTCCAAGGCCGGTCTTCCCTTACGTTTGAGGATTATTTATTCCTAAACACATGTTTCTCGGTCCTTACAGACCTATAATCGAGGCGCCTCGCATTCCAACAACCACATAGGTGAAAAGTAAATATATGTGTCAGGGCTGGCAGGTCACTGACATCACCATAGCTAGAAAGAAACGTCATGCACTCCTTGGGTCCTTATCCCGTTTTTAACTCATACCGAGGTGTGAGGCTCGCGAATCCACGCTATACACAAAGCCAGGCCACATAGACCGTGCTTTGATCATCATCCACAAGACTTTGCTTTGCAACATAAGCCTTGATCACAGCATCTTGGCATGCCACATAGGCACTCCACTCCATACGACTGACTTCTATCGATATATAACCTCTGAGCTCGTACGTCTCAGAGAAGGGCGCTAAGCAAAAGAATAAATTCTCCGCCGCCAAACAGATATATATTTAACAGAGATCAATCAGTATAGAACAAAATCCAATGTCAGACACATAGTCCATTTACAAGTCCGTTCTGGGTCTGAACGAAACCGGAGGCGTCAAATTCCTCGTATATCCGTCCAATCAACACATACGTTTAGACAGCTACTACTTCCATTCCTTCACGGTAGCTACTCCAGTCAGGAACCTCAGCAGCGCCTATCCAACCGATACGAAGATCGTCGGTCTTGAATCATCTTTGTATTTTCCAATTCGAATCACTCGATCAATTATTTGAAATGAGGATTAGCTCGGCCTTTTCAAATAATTCACGTAATTAGAATTTAAATCAATTCTTTCCATGGTTATATTATTCGGCAATCACATTTCGGTTCTTTAGTATAATTTTCGTGGCAAACACATATAACCATCAAATATCGAGCAGATCAAGCCAAATTGGTTTATTTCCAATCTATGTTGCTTATAATATTTTATAACGATTTTTCGCCATTTTTATTTATTTAAAAATGGCCCTATTTAATTAAACGACGTTTCAGGTCATGTCGTGGCACTGGCGCTGTTTTTCCCCTAATTTATTTTACACATATCAGAAAATCTAACTGTTGGATTTCTACAAATCTATATCAGTGGGAAGATATTCCCAAAGCGAACCCAACGGTTCCAGTTTCGTGAAAATCCGACGGTCGGATCTTCCACACTAGTCGTTTGAAGTTACGGTTTCAAAATTCAAACTGCAGCGTCGTTATTCGATTTAATTTAATTATATTTATATTTATATATAAATATACTCGATTCTGGCGCTGTTTTTCTTCATATTTGAATTAAACATTCCAGACAATCCAACCGTTGGATTTTTACAAGGTTGGTGCCGTTGGAAAGATATTTCCAAGGCGAGCCCAGCGGTTGCGGGAAAATCCGATGGTCGGATTTCTCGTACTAATCGTTTCAAATTACGATTCCAAAACACGAACTGCACAGCTTCGATTCCTTTCTATTCTATTTATATTTATATATATAAATATAGCTCATTCATTTATTTCAAATATAGTTTATTCATTAATTTCAACTTCGTTTTGACTTCAAATATTTCACTAACGCCTTAATATTTCGAAAAATTTCGCCATAACCTCCTTTGTACGGGAAGGGGTTTGGAAATTTATTGGGCCGTGTTAGGTACCCAATAAATCCTATAAAGCATCCACATATTTATAGTGATATATTCTGGTGTTTACAGGGGAGCGTGTATAGATAATAACTCCAGAGAATAAATTCTTGTCACCCCGTTCCGTGTTGAAATAAATAGTCTATGTGCCGTATCTAATGACTAGAGAGACGTGATTATTGTCAACTCCAGACCCGTGTGGGGTTTTTATTAATCTGGCAATTTATCGTTATATTTTATATAGTCCATATCAGTCATCAGTTCAACCTGTAGTATAAAATCATCGCCATACAAGCCTCTCGCTCGTATGGTAAATCTTCTACCTCGTCACACAAGCTCCAATTGCTTATGTGGAATATGATGAAGTATGCTTATCGTCAAGAAGTATGCCATGTAGTGTAGTTCAAAATTAATTGTTACTATCCTATGGCGATGTTTATTATCTCACATAGAATAACCAGCACTCCGCATCCAATGGCATTCACTGGAGTTAATATAAAAATAAAATTGCGCAGCCAACTCATCAAGGCTTACCTATTTGTCGGGCACGCAAATAATTTCTTTACTCTACAGCTAATCCATTTTCCCTGTTCAACACATGTATATATATGCAGAACAAAGCTAATAATAATATTTCTAGCAAACTATTATTTATTTCAACATGTGTGTATTTTTATCAAAGCATATACATGATAAAAGAAACATTTTTATCATCAAAAATATTTATTCAACACGTGAATGTTTTTAACACTTCATATTCACAATAAAGACGTAGTTTTTATTGTCTATGCATTTTATTTTAAAATACGATAACATTCAACACATGAATTCCCATTCAACGAATGAATTTCAATTCAACACATGAATATTCTCTATAGTTTGTATATATATAAAAAATGTGATTTTTATCGTTAAATCTATTTGTTTAAATTCGAATAATATTCAACACATGAATTTCAACTCAACGAATGAATTTCAATTCAACACATGAATATTCTCTATAGTTTGTATATATATAAAAATTGGATTTTTATCGTTAAATCTATTTGTTTAAATTCGAATAATATTCAACACATGAATTTCAACTCAACGAATGAATTTCAATTCAACACATGAATATGTTCTATAGTTTCTATATATTTAAAAATGTGATTTTTATCGTTAAATCTATTTGTTTAAATTCTAATAATATTTAACACATGAATTTCAACTCAACGAATGAATTTCAATTCAACACATGAATATTCTCTATAGTTTGTATGTATATAAAAATGTGATTTTTATCGTTAAATCTATTTGTTTAAATTCGAATAATATTCAACACATGAATTTCAACTCAACGAATGAATTTCAATTCAACACATGAATATTGGTTTCAACATATGTAATTAATTTCAACAAATGAAAATTATTCTAACACATGAATATTTCAGAAAATTTCGGCAGCATAACGGCAGGGTAGTTAAAATCGGGACCGTCCCTAGTACGGCTCCTCGCTCTACCTTAAAACCTCGCGGTTTTTGACAATGGGGATCATGCATCTAGTTCGCACGCAGGCGGCATGTTTTATTTTCAATTCCACAATCCTATTCTAATTTGTTTCAACCACAAGAGGGTATTTTTCAACCACAAAGGTATTTTTCAACCACAAAGGTATTTTTCAACCACAAACAATTATTTCCAACCATTCGTCATACCATATATTATCACGCCAATCACAAGCAATAAATATCATCCATGGTCTGTGGACGAGGGGAGTATATATATATATATATATATATATATATATATATTATTTCTATAATTCACTTGCATTTCATCACAATTCAAAGCATATCTGTTTCATTCAACGCTTGTATAATTTATACATCGCTAATATAACTTATACAACACATGTACATGAGGTATACAATGCGTATATAATTTACACTTCGCTTTAATAATTTATACAACACGATTCCATTCACACAATTTAGTTTAGATTCCTCACATTGGTTTTTTGTAGTGCTAAAAATCGTAGGAAGATCAGAAAAATCCGCGGCTTCTGCTAGATGGTAGAGAGCCTCCCTGCGGTCCCAATGTTTCCTGTTTCATCGAATTTCGTTAACACACTAAAAAGATATGATTTTTCAAAGTTTTGCAACACTTAAAAGTGTTATTTTCAATTCACAAATTTAAATCAGAAGGGTTTGCAAAGCTTCGAAACTAGGTTTTGATTTTAAATCAAAATCATACCTCGTTGTCCCGATCAGAGTATACGGCGTCGAAGGGCTACGAACCAGCTTCCTATCGACGGTGGTGGAGGCGAACTCGGCGGCTCCATCGAGGCACGGCGGCGGCAGAAAGGGGCGAACTTCCTTGACAAAATTTGACGTCGATCGTTGATGGCTTCTGACGAGGCTTGTTTTGATTTGAAGAGGGGAGGAAGGCGGTCAGAATTACTAACTGGAGGCGGCGGCGATATTGGCTGTGGCGACTACGATCGGGGGGGGGGGGGAGTTTGGAGCGCGATGAACCGTCGAGAGCGAGGGAGGCGGCTAGGTTTTCTGGAGTTTTTTTTTGAAAGAAAAAATCCTATTGGCCGAGGATTTATAGTAAATTTTAAATAGTGTTTTTACAAACGAACTCCTTTTCCAACCCAACGACTGTCGCCCCTAGCTAAATACCCCCATCCCGGACACAATGGGATATGTTTCGTTGGCCAATTCGACAGTCAGTTATTTTTCAAATTAAAGTATAAAACATTTTATATTCAATTTGAACGTACATTTCAATTTTCCTGGGCCACAAACTAAATCGAAAAATTCCAGAAAAATAAATCTAGCTTTGTTTTGACGATACGGTCCCAACAAAACCAGTTTCGTCGAATTCTGAGCTCATATGCAAAATGTCCATTTTTAGGTCGATCCACTTTAACAGAAATTGACCAATCACATTTTCTTTTGCCCCGCTCACATACTAGCTTCAAAAATTATGAAATTTGAAACCTAGCAATAATTTAACATCCCGTACCCAACAAAATTGGTTTCGTCGAATTCGGAGGTCGTATGCAAAATATCCATTTTCAAGGGCTATATATGCTATATAGCGACCTTTCTGAAAATTCATTTGGCCATAACTTTTGATTCCCGTTATGAAACTTCGATTTTTCAGATTCATTAGAAAGGTATTCATAAACAGATTTAAATATTTTCAGTTTCACTAAAATCCATTATATTTCCCACCCGGTACAGTCAGACAAAGTTTGTATTCAAATTTTCAAACTGCCTTACTATGCCCAATTCTTTATTTTATTGAAATATGCTATTTCAATTGTTCAAATTCTTTGACAATAACCAATTTTAAAAATTTTAAATTGGTTCACATTTTCCGGGTTATTACAAAATGCCTCAGGATCACACCTATGGGAAACCCTTGAATCTTCAGAGTCTCACTTTTGAGGATTGGTTATTCCTGAACAATAAGTTTCCCGGTCCTATCGGACCTATCACTCAATCCTTTTAGTCAGATCTATATTAGAGGCGCCTCACAATCTAACATCCACATAAGTAAAAATGTCTGGGCTCCATACCGTGACACCACTTCTAGCTAGAAAGAAACATATGCACTCGCTGTAGTCACTATACCTTTTTGACTCATACCGGGCTGTGAGGTCCGCAAATGAACGCTATACACAAAGCTATGCTACTTAAAGATGTGCTTAGATCATCATCCACAAGAATTTTCTTTTCAACAAAAGCCTTGATCATTTGCATCTTAGCATGCCGCACTATCAATCCATACCATGTTACTAATTTCCACCAATATGTAACCTCTAAGCTCGTACGTCTCAAAGAAGGGTGTTAAACAAGTGAATAAATTCTCCATCACCAAATAGATACATATTTAGCGGAGATCAACCATATAGCACACAATACAATGTCAAACATACAATCAATTTATACGTCCGTTCTGGGTCTAAACAGAACCGGAGGCACCTAATTTCTCATCCCATATATTCAACAAAGGAGAGAGGCCCAAGCATTTTCGGAAAATCAACAAGTACGTCCGGACAACTACCACTATAACCTTTTCAAGGGAGCTACCCATATCGAAGGCATCAGTAGTAATCCATTTGATGCGAAGATTGCTGGTCTTACACCGTCTTCATTATATTTGACTTTTATTCATCGTTTAATTATTTGAAATGAGAATTAACACGGTCTTTTCAAATAATTCTCGCACATCGAAATCCAAACAATTCTTCCTTTTGTTGAAGTCGTTGGCATTCACAATTCATTTCGCTACCTTATTTAAAAGGTTTAATCGAGAATTTAATTCAGTCATCAAATTAAATATTCCATCACAAAAAAGTCAAAATTCATTTGATAAGTTTCATGCCAAATCACTCTTAACCATTTTCATTTTTATAAACCAATTATAGTTGGTTTATACACGTTTTAAATTCCTTATTTTAATTTAAATTGATCCTTCACTATTTTCATATATGTAAAAATAGCTCAGTTCAATCACATGACGTTCCAGATCATTCGACTGCATTGGCATTGTTTTCATTTAATTTTGAATTAAACATTTCTAATGATCTAATCGTCAGATCTTAACATATTTATTATCGTTGGAAAGATGTTTTCAAAATGAACTAAATGGTTCCAAGTTTGGGAAAACCCGATCGTCGGATCTCCGGGTATACTCGTTTGAAATTACGAGTCGAAAACACGAACTACTGCTATTTTGTTTGTTTTATTTTAATTTATATGTTTGTTTTATTTTAATTTATATGTTTGTTTTATTTTAATTTATATGTTCATATAAATATATAGTTCGTTCAACGTCTTCCAAACTATTTTATTTTACTAAAAATTTGGCTAATGCCCTTAAATATTAGAAAATTTCGCCATAACCTCCTTTGTACGGAGGGCTCCAAAAAATCGGAAATGACCTAAAAAGGCTCCAACAAATCACAGTATATCAATACAACATGCGCACACTGAGAGATGCGTAAAAATTAATCATCTCAATGCTCGTGTGGGAATTAAAAATCATGTGAACAACCATTTTGCCTTACACATCACCCCATGCGATGAGTACAATTTAATTACCACAGTCCCCATGTCCGTAGTTACGCAAGAGTGACGTGTGTATTTTTGTCACTTCCTGACGTATGTAAGGTTTATTATCAATCTTGCAAATTTATTCATAGGTTCAATTAAGTCTGAATCATGCCTTTTTCCACATATTATCAATATGCAGTATACCTGGTCTCCTGTCATTAATCTCCTCGTATAGCATCAAATAAATGAATACAATACAGTTCACATGATATAAGCATCAAGCAACTACATGCTTACATGGATATGTCCAGATATGCTTCAGTAATATAGTCCAACACCTTTTTTCTATCCAATGGTGATGTCTACTTAATCAAGAGTCCATCCCTCGCATCCAATGCATACTCAACATCATGCGAGCATCAAGCAGCTACATGCTTACATGGATATGTCCAGATATGCTTCAGTAATATAGTCCAACACCTTTTTTCTATCCAATGGTGATGTCTACTTAATCAAGAGTCCATCACTCGCATCCAATGCATGCCCAAAATTCATAAATAAGTAAATACTCAACATCTATGCCATTTAAGGTGCCTTAAGTGTCCATCCACGTTGTATGTCATGCGAGTGTCACATGTCCATGCAACGCTTCTAATGCAAATGAGTTGTGAATAGTTCGAGTGTTGAACTAACAAGGATATATATATATATATATATATATATATATATATATATATATATATGCATGCATGTATGCAGTATGGACATCAACAAAGCATGATAAAAATATTTCTACATCGTTCATCTTTTACCAAACAGTTTAATGAATTTTTATAATCATATTTCTCCGCGGTTAATTTCATTCATTCCCATTAATATCTCATGCTACCTAATATAGTTTCAATTTTCATCTCGCGCATGTAAGCTACATCGCATACATTAGTTAAAAATCACATTTTTAACTAAGTAGAATTTAATTCATGTCGTACACTAGTTAAAAATAATATTTTTAACTTGCTAAAAATATTTACATGTCATACATTAGTTAAAAAATCATATTTTTAACTTGCTTAAAATATTTACATGTCATTCATTAGTTAAAAATCATATTTTTAACTTGCTAAAAATGTTTTAATGATTCTATAAACCTATCTACCCTTTCTAAAGTGAGATAAAATTTCTACCGAGAGTTCCACTCCGCCAATTATTTAGATGCGGATGAATGCGACCTTGATAAGCTTGCATGCAACAATCCGAAGACCCAGATTGCTCAAGCTTCGCTCCAACGCCCAATGGAGATGGAATCAAGCTCGTAAGGGGTGCTCAAACCTTAATCTTCACTACTCGGACTTGGAGAGGAATCAAAGAGAGGATTAGTGAGTTTAGAGAAGTATATACGAGGTAGGAGGTATAGGAAGCTTTGAAGGGAGGAAAGGAGGAGTTTTGGAGTGGAGGAGGAAGAGGGAAGGGGGTCTCGCGTGGGCTTTAGGGGGTCTCGCTGGCAAGTAGGGGGAGAGGGGGTGCCGTGGGCCAGGGGAGGGAGGGGAGGGCTAGCCACCACCTACGGGGAGGAGGAGGGAGGAGGAAAGTGGAGCTAGGGTAAGGGTTTTGGTGGAGTCCATTGATTTGGGAATTTGGGAGGAAGGAGAAAAAGAAGAGAAGTGAGGAGAGAAAGAGAGAATGGAAATTTATATAGGAATTTATCTCCTGCTCTCTCCGACCGTCCGACTGCAAACTGTCTCCGTTTTCTCTACAAATTGGACACGAGATAATACTCAGCCATATAAATCCAATGAACCAAGTTTCTTTGAATTCCGACTTTGTTTGACCTTTCATTTTAATTTTTTCAAACAGGCTCATATAAGTTTCAAAAATGCAATTTTTGCATACCTTTTCGTCTTGCACGCTCACACATTAATTCCAAAAAAAATTGGCTTTTGGATTTAGCCATTATTCGATGATACGAATTCAGAAAAAAAAATCAGAATCAAATTCTGAGATCGTATCAACAATGTTCCTTTGTAAATTGAACGTCAGTTTATTAGCAAATGTGGCTGCCCCGCAAGCAACATGCTAACTGTAACGACCCGGATTTTTGAACAGTTTATTTTAAATATTTAATATGGTTTCAAATATTGTGATTGATAATATAAATCGATATATGATTTTATTTTGAATATACATATATATTTATTTAATCTGAAATAATTATAATAATACGAGAATCTGAATTTGATTGAATTCAAAAGTTAAACTGGAGTCAAAATGATTTATATGAATTTTATTTGAATTAAAAACGATAATAATAATTTATTATCTAGAAAATGATTTGTTTTGAATTTAAATTTATATCAGTTTAAATTTATATCTCCTCCATATGGCCGAATTGAGTTTTGATACCCGTCCCAGTGTGTTCAGAATAGCGGTTTTACCCTAGGGTGGTCAGTCGTTCTGTTCAAAAAGGAGTTCACGATCACCAGATAATTGAAAATTAAATAAACACTGTACTAGTTAATACCTGCCTTAATAAACCTTGTACCTATTAGAACCTACCTCTGATAAATCTTACCGAGTAAAAACCTACCTTCATTTCCTTCACACCGAAGTAATTGTCTCTATAAAAATCGCGTCTCCTCCCCTTATCTCTTCTGTTAAAAATCGATTTACAAGTTTCAGATAAAATGGCCAATCCTTAATCTAATAAGAACAGAGCTTCCTTATCTCCTCATTTCATTCCTTATCCCCAGTTACTAAAGGAATTGAAGCCGATCCCCTCCATTCTTTTTCCCCAGTCACGAAATTTTAAATCGATACCATCCTCGTATAAAAAAAGAAAAAAAAAGAAAAAAGAGAAGTAAATCGAAATCGAATTCGATTTCGGTTTCCCATCCGAGGCAAGGATCTGTGAACAACAAAGAGACGCTCGCGCAATGTCCCAGTATCGCGAGCTAGGGCTAGGTCTTGGCGTCGATGTTCTGTGCTTCATCGTGGAGCTAAGGTTAAGGTCGCGATGATGAAATAAACTCGAGTTAGTTGCAGAAGGGGATTTTGACCTCTGGATGGTGCGGTGGCTATCGCGACTTCGTGGAGTTCATCAATTGTATGGCGCGATGGATTAAGGTAATTTTATTTATTTATTTATTCAGAATTTACAAAGAGATTGATTTATATAATCCGAAATTGATTGAAGTAAATTAATTTATATAACTAGTTTATAAAAAAAAGGAAATTTGTTTGTAAAGAAGTAGAAATTGTAAAATAATCATTGAGTATGAAAGTAAGGTTAAATTTGGAATTTGTTTACATATAGGGAATTAATTAAATTTAATTTGCATAATTCGACAACTGGAATTTTAATATCATTTTACATTGGAAACAGACTAATGGAGGAATCGCGGTGAATGTACATAATAGAATTCATCAGCTATTCAGCGCAAATAAAAACACCGGTGAGTAAATCTCACTCACCTTTAGAATTATTTTTATTTCGTTAAAAATAATTGTTTGTTGCTTATGTGAATATTTTCTGGGAGTTTTATATATATTAGTTATTTAGGCTATTATATATATCGGGTTGATTTATTGGTCGGATTCCCGCAGTCTCATTAGCGGATGCCCGCAGTTTCATAGCGGATGATTACCCTATACGCCCCCACGCTATGATTAGTGGATGACCTTCTATACCACGATATTCTGCCACGAAGCAGAATGGGTATTATTTATGTGCTAACATCTGTGGATGCAGGAAAACAGGTTGGAGGAATCCAACTGGATTCCTCAAAAATATATTATCTGTTTGTTTATTTGTTTGCATATATATTGTTATATATGATGTGTTAGAAAAATAAATAATTGGTTGCTTTGTGTGTTTAAATATCACTGGGCTTAAGTAATGATATTTAAAAATATCATGAAAAAAGATATTTGAGAATTATAAAGGAAATTCTATTTTTTCTAAAATAGAATTGAAATTTGAAATTTGAATATAGAAGATTCAAATATAATTGAATTTGAATATAGAAAATTCAAATAGATCCAAATAGAATTGAAAATGAAATTGAATAATGAAATTCCAATATAGAATTTGAATAAAGAAAATTCAAAGAGGAATTCAAAAGGGATTTGAATAAAAGAATTTGGAATAGAAATTTTGAATATAGAAATTCAAATGGAAACTTAATAAAGGAATTTGAATATAGAGAATTCAAACAGAATTGAATATATAATTTGAATCGAGAATTCAAACAGAATTAAATATAGAAATTTGAATATAGAGAATTCAAACAGAATTGAATATAGAATTTGAATCGAGAATTCAGAAAGAATTGAATATGGAATTTGAATATAGAAATTCATAAAGGAATGTGAATAAAGGAATGTGAATAGAGGAATAGAGGAATTTGAATAAATGAATTTGAAATATTGAATTTCAAAGAAGAATTTAATTGAATTTGAAATATTGAATTTCAAAGAAGAATTGAATTGAATTTGAAATATAGAATTTCAAAGAAGAATTGAAATAGAAATTGAATAATAGAATTCAAATGGAATTTCAAGTATAGAAATTGAATAATAGAATTCAAATGAAATTTCAAGTATTGAATTTGAATATGGAATTGAAATAGAAATTCAAGTATTGAATTTGAATATAAAATAGAAAAGGAAATTCAACTATAGAATTTGAATATAGGAATTTAAATGGGAGTTGAATAAAGGAAATTTAAATATAGAATTTGAATAATAGAAAAGGAAATAGAATTTGAACATAGAATTCAAATAGAAAAGGAAATAGAATTTGAACATAGAATTCAAATAAGAAAGGAATTGGAATTTGAATATAGAATTCAAATAAAAGTGAGATTGGAATTTAAATCAAGAAATTCAAATAGGGTTAAAATGGAGTTAGATTCATTTTAACGAAGTTTACAAGTTTTTTATATATAAATAAATATAATTAAAACGAACTCGCCGCAGCGCTGCAGTTCGTAAATTGGCGACTCGAACTTCAATTGAGTATACAGGACTCAATTGAAGTCGGAATTCTTTGAAACAAGAATCGTCAGGACTGGTTGAATAATAGTTTTCTAATGGAAGAGAAAAATCTGGATTTCGTCGAATAGATTTTGAGTTATGTCAAAATCAAAATTTTAAAAGTGCAGCGCCAGGAACCATTAAAACCATAATGGATTTTATATAATAAATATAGGGATTTTTAAGCAAATAAAAATCCGAATTTCCATTTAAAAACCAGGTCTTGAGTTAGAACATAAAGGTGAACTCAAGTGAAGTAAGAAAAGTGATTTTTGAAACAATAATCATATTTTTGATTATTGAATAGAATTAACTAAGTCAAAGAAGAATTAGTTAATCGAGTGGTGAATTGAAGTCGAACTTTGAAAATTGAATTTTTGAATTGTAAACATATATTTGAAATCAAATACAGAACTTAAATTAAAATTTGAATTCAATTAGTTGATAAGTAAGTTGAAATATATTTGAAACGTGTTATATTCATATATACAAGCGAAATAGGCAAAGAGTTAGTTAAAGAGTTACTTTAACGAATTGAGTCAAAACGAGTGTATGTAGTTGAAATGAATTGTACAGGTATAGATATACCGGAGACAGTTATGGGATAAAGTGATGAAGGTATATAATTAGTGTGCTCGACAATAAGGTACATGTTTAATTCATATGTGAGATTTTATGCGCCGTATCGGCAAGCCGCTTGGCTTTTTCTTTTCTTTTTGAGATGAGAAGTTACCGGGAAGCTAATTGAAATTTCCCGATGCTCCCGATACAGGGGAGGTTATGGTGAAATTTTCCGGAAATTTAAGGAGTTAGAATATTTTAAAGATATTTTGATAGTTAGAAATCATTGTATCGACATATAGAATTCGATAGGTAAGTGAATATAAAAATCGAATATTGTAAACAAAAAGGGAAATCTATAAATTAGAAATAGAAAGCGAACTTTATACATGTTTTAAAAATGAATAATTGGATTGTATAGGGTGTTTATTCGAGGTAAGTGGTTTTGCCGTTTTGAAGTTGAGGATGTTTTCAGTTAAGGTCTGAGAGGTAATTTTACCCCAACTTGATTGATTTCATTTTTAATGGATAAATAGCAAGATCCAGTCTCGAAGAGAAGTGTTTGAAAAAGAGTTAGTTGAATAAAATATTTTGGGTTGTTGTAACGATGTTTTACACAACATTCGTTTTAAACCCAAGTGATGGAATTTTGGAAATATAACAAGTAAATATTTCCTGAGTATAATTAAAATAGTCGGGATAGAGATAAGTGATTGTAATTGTTTCCAATTGCAAATAGAGATATTTTCTAATATATAGAAAATAAAAGAAGTTGATATTGGGAAATGCTTTCCAAATAGCGTAAAGGGCTAATATGGTTATTGAAAATATTTGGTTAACAAATATTGATAAAGAAATGGAGAAGAGATTTAATTAATGAAATATTAATTAAAGAGCCCAGTGATTTGTTTGATATGTTTGGATGAACACTTGTTTTTATTCGATAGTTAAATCACAGACTATCGAAGTTTTGACCATCATTGTCAATATGGAGAGACCGGTTGGATTATTATCCGAAGAACCACTCCGTATCGGCATAAGCGTTGCGAACCAAGTATGCTGAATATATTGAAGACGGAGTAAAGTGCAAGGACTCTTTCTATTAAATAGAAATAGTGCCTTCGGTTTCGTTGAATCCCAGAACGAACGTAAATGGACGAATGTCTGACAGAGTATTTCCAATGATCAAATGGGTTGGTCTGTATAAATATATATGGTTGCAACGGATTTATTCCCTTAGCATAACGTCTAGAATATTTGTGCAAACTCGACTAGTGATTAACGGATCTGACAATGTGGCATTCAAAGTGATTGTGCTATCAATGAATGGTAAGTATTCGTAGCCTCAGGCCTCAACAACCGGAAAAGGACAAAAATCGGGCAGGCAGTATGGCTACGTGGGTCGCACCCATTAGGATGTATAATCACCTATCTAGAGGTTCATTTAATTTCTTATTCTATTCGATGCTGTCCCAGTCGGGAGAAGGTTGCTGATCCCAACCTTTGGTGATATACATTCGATACACTCAAGCGAAATGAGTGGTCGGTCATGTGTGGGCCGGGTTACAAGATGTTCTTGTTGAACCCAGTGTATTCAACTCTAGAGATACACTAGCGGAAGGTGGTTCCATACCTTGTCATGTTGGAAATCCAATCTCCAATAAGTGCCATGCGGTTTTTGATTTTATACTATATATGTGGTGCGTGAGATGCAAGCGTTCTGCTATTTGGTTATTTACTTGTTGTAAACATTATTATAATATCACTGGATTTTCGTATCAAAGTGTTTTGGGTTATAGTAAGGTAAAAACCGTCCATGTTTATGTGTGGGCTGGTCTTACTATTATCTTTTCTTTTGATAGGATTTTTAAAGTTAAACCGGTGGTTGGAGTTTACTCACACCAGTCCCATCACTGACCCAGAGTTTATTTTGTTTGTTTTTCCTAAACTCTTGGGTGCCCAAATTTGTACGGGCAGTCAAGTAGTCGGGATTTTTCAGATTCATTTGGAGGAGCTGGAAGCAGGAGGCTTCACCAGTTAGCTATAGACTATCATATATTCCGCTGTGAACCATGTTTGAAACTGGAAACAGGTGTTTATGACTGTTCCAGGAATAACTGTTGTGCTCTGATGATGGTATGTATATAAAGTTACTGATTTGTATTTCAAAAATTATGTTATATAACATATTTTATTCGTTCCGCTGTGAGACTTGTCTTCTTTGTTTTTTCTTCTATTCTAATATTTCTTTCTTTCTATTTCTCATCCTCTGACTTCTTTCTAATAATGATTCGTATTTCTGTGCAATTGGGTTGGACGTGTAGTGTTATTAGTCAACTCAGATAGCACGGATTTGCGGGTCGTTACAGTTGGTATCAGAGCTTAGGTTGAGCGAATACCTAGGCTTGTGTGGCATGTTCTCGTTAGAGATAGGGTCAGTAGTACCCTAGAATGAGTTGAGCGTATATATACGAGAGAGCGTATTTGTAAACTGATATAAAAGTTATTTTATATTGTGTTGGCTAGTCTGTTGAGTGGTTTATGAATTCTGGTCGAATCATGGGACGCCATGAAGTCGATAGGAATTTCTAAACACTTGAACAGAGAAATTTAACATGATATTGTTTTTAAGTGGGTGAATGAAATAATTTTGCCTAAAATTCTATTTTAATATAGAAGGAATAATTTTCTAAAATTATTATAATATATGGATGTGTTGGTTGTTGTTATTATAATCAAAGGAGAATATAAAATTGAAATGGTTATATATATAACCAAATTAAATTTGTATATGAATTAAATATACAAATGAGATGAATTAAAATTAAATTCAAACCAGAATTTGGAATTTAAAATCCTGGGAGGTTTGAAATTATTTTCGAAGTATATTAAGATAATATAGCTTTGATTTGGAAGGGTTTTTGAATAAAAATCATTTTTATGGATTTTGAATGGGATAAAGCACTGAACTCACTCCAGTGGCTGGAAAATAATTCTGATGATGACTGCAGCATCATCAGTGTTCATTTTCGAGTTCTAAGTGAGGGATTGCTACCTCAGAAAAGTTTTGATGGAATTTTGTTTGAAGGAAAACAAGTTGGTTTAGAAAATTCAAATGTTTTGAATTTGTGATAGAAATAAATAAATGTATATATTTATGTGATTTCGGAAGGATTTGAAATGAAAACCCGGGAATTAGAATTCTGGAATTTAAAATTCAACTTAAGCAAGTTAAATAGATTGAAGTAAATAAATTGGGGAGAACCAATCTGAATGAGTTGAATACATATGACTTGAATATGAAATGAATGTGAATATATATGAGATGTAATATAAACGAGAACCAAAATTTTTGGTGGAATTAAATTTGTTGAAATATGAGGAGTTGAGTTTCAACATAAGTGAGATTTTGAAAAGTAAAGGGATTTGTACCATTTTTCCTGCCTTAGCAATTTCGAGGACGAAATTATTTTAAGGGGGAAAGAATGTAACGACCCGGATTTTTGAACAGTTTATTTTAAATATTTAATATGGTTTCAAATATTGTGATTGATAATATAAATCGATATATGATTTTATTTTGAATATACATATATATTTATTTAATCTGAAATAATTATAATAATACGAGAATCTGAATTTGATTGAATTCAAAAGTTAAACTGGAGTCAAAATGATTTATATGAATTTTATTTGAATTAAAAACGATAATAATAATTTATTATCTAGAAAATGATTTGTTTTGAATTTAAATTTATATCAGTTTAAATTTATATCTCCTCCATATGGCCGAATTGAGTTTTGATACCTGTCCCAGTGTGTTCAGAATAGCGGTTTTACCCTAGGGTGGTCGGTCGTTCTGTTCAAAAAGGAGTTCACGATCACCAGATAATTGAAAATTAAATAAACACTGTACTAGTTAATACCTGCCTTAATAAACCTTGTACCTATTAGAACCTACCTCTGATAAATCTTACCAAGTAAACACCTACCTTCATTTCCTTCACACCGAAGTAATTGTCTCTATAAAAATCACGTCTCCTCCCCTTATCTCTTCTGTTAAAAATCGATTTACAAGTTTCAGATAAAATGGCCAATCCTTAATATAATAAGAACAGAGCTTCCTTATCTCCTCATTTCATTCCTTATCCCCAGTTACTAAAGGAATTGAAGCCGATCCCCTCCATTCTTTTTCCCCAGTCACGAAATTTTAAATCGATACCATCCTCGTATAAAAAAATAAAAATAAAAATAAAAATAAAAAAGAGAAGTAAATCGAAATCGAATTCGATTTCGATTTCCCATCTGAGGCAAGGATCTGTGAACAACAAAGAGACGCTCGCACAATGTCCCAGTATCGCGAGCTAGGGCTAGGTCTTGGCGTCGATGTTCTGTGCTTCATCGTGGAGCTAAGGTTAAGGTCGCAATGATGAAATAAACTCGAGTTGGTTGCAGAAGGGGATTTCGACCTCTGGATGGTGCGGTGGCTATCGCGACTTCGTGGAGTTCGTCAATTGTATGGTGCGATGGTCTATCGATATAGGTTGGGTGGAATCGAATTAGTGAAATGCGAACATTTGTAGCTCGATTGATTTCTGGAACCTGGGATGTTTTCACTGTCGCGAGGAAAGGGATGAGCTTCAGAATCAATTCGAGATGGTCTGGCGGAGGTTCAGGCGTTGTCTTTGGGGATGAACAGTAAACAGGAAACATGGAATATGGATTAAGGTAATTTTATTTATTTATTTATTCAGAATTTACAAAGAGATTGATTTATATAATCCGAAATTAATTGAAGTAAATTAATTTATATAACTAGTTTATAAAAAAAAAGGAAATTTGTTTGTAAAGAAGTAGAAATTGTAAAATAATCACTGAGTATGAAAGTAAGGTTAAATTTGGAATTTGTTTACATATAGGGAATTAATTAAATTTAATTTGCATAATTCGATAACTGGAATTTTAATATCATTTTACATTGGAAACAGACTAATGGAGGAATCGCGGTGAATGTACATAATAGACTTCATCCGGTATTCAGCACAAATAAAAACACCGGTGAGTAAATCTCACTCACCTTTAGAATTATTTTTATTTCGTTAAAAATAATTGTTTGTTGCTTGTGTGATTATTTTCTGGTTGTTTTATATATATTTGTTATTTAGGGTATTATATATATATTGGGTTGATTGATTGGTTGGATTCCCGCAGTCTCATTAGCGGATGCCCGTAGTTTCATAGCGGATGATTACCCTATACGCCCCACGCTATGATTAGTGGATGACCTTCTATACCACGATATTCTGCCACGAAGCAGAATGGGTATTATTTATGTGCTAACATGAGACGACCCGAATTCCCGTTCTCACGGAAACAAGGTTATCTTTCGGAATATAACACAGAAACAGATAATGGCAGAACAGAATTAAATAAATACACCAGAATGAACAACAAAATATACTGGATAAAAGTAATCATCAGAGTTACACAGTATACAGGATCTTACTTAGTACAAATACAGTTCAGCTATACATAAATGTCTACAGCGGAAATAAACAAAATATGTACAATAGGAGCTGAACAGCATAGAAAGAATAAATAATAGAATCCATCTTCAGCTCCAGCTATCCAGAAAGAACCAGCTAAACCTGAATACAAGGCTGCCCGTGTAGAAAAAGGGGCACCCGAGTTTGAAAGTGAAACAAACTACGAGTCAGTCATGGGACTGGTATGAGAAATCTACTCAACACAAATATAATATGGCAAATCACAGGACCACGCCACTTTCGTGGAACGAGTTTACTCCATTGGATTGCCAGTGCTTTAAAACAAATCATTCTTTAAACATCGCTATGCTTTTTATAAAAATGAAGCCGTTATAAGACTCAGTTCCCATCACACAATGCAACGCAAACCGGAGGATAGAGTTTTTACCTTATAACGACCAAAATATGCTTGATACGAATAAAACAAAGGCAATTGATATTATTGCTAGTGTTTATATGTTTTGAAAACAATTTCAAATCATAACTATCAATCATAGACGACATTAATGCCCCATACCACTATGTCGCCATATATAGGTATACAATCAAAATCGCATCGTCGCGTAATTGGAAATTGGATTTCCGTCATGAACCAAGGCAAAAGATAGTCCTTACCGAATTCGTGACTCTCTAGCCCGAGCCACAGGATCAGAACGCATCAACCCTTTAGATCGTCAGGGCCGGTCCACCGATGTGGATTATTATGCCTGAACACTACGTCTCCCCGCCCTTTGGGGCGTAAACGAGCCAACGAATGACTCCATCAGACCCGGATCGTCCGATCAAACCGAGGCGCCTCGCAACAGCAACAACCACATAGGTGCAAAGTATATAAATGTCAGGGCTGGTAGGTCACTGACACCACCCTAGCTAGAAAGAAACGCAGGCCCTCCCTGATGTCCTCTCCCGTTTTAGGTTCATACCGGGGTGTGAGGCTCGCGAATTCACGTTATACACAAAGCTACGCCACACGGGCGGTGCTTTGATCATCACCACAAGACTTTGCTTTTCAACAGAAGCCCTGATCACTGCATCTTAGCATGCCACACAGGCAATTCACACCGTGCAACTGATGGCTATCAATCACACAGAACAAATTCCCATGTCGGACACACAGTCCATTTACAAGTCCGTTCTGGGTCTGAACGAAACCGGAGGCACTAAATACCTCGCAAACCCATCGACCAACACGTACGTCTGAACGATCACCACTCATTATCCATATTTCGGGATGCCTCCCAATCAGGACCTCGGTTACCATCCAAACGAGGTGAAGATCTCCGGTCTTCGACCGTCGTCTTCATCTTCGACTTTCCATCGTCGGTCAATTATTCGAAATGAGAATTAACTCGGCCTTTTCAAATAATTCACGTATATTTAGAATTTCAAATCGATTCAATTTAATGGTTAGATTATTCGACAACATCACGTTTGTTCTTTAATGTAATTTTCACACCAAACACATTCAACCATCACATATCACATAAATCAAGCAAATTCAGTTTATTTCTATTCCATATCGCTTATGATATTTTATAACTATTTATCGCTATTTTTATTTATTTTAAAATAGCCATTTTATTCAAAACGACGCTTCGGGCCATAAGGCGGCCGTAGCGCTGTTTTTCTTCAGATTTGATTTACACATATCTGGAAATCTAACCGTTGGATCCTCACAAAATTTACATCACTAGAAAGGTCTTTTTAAAACGAATCCAACGGTTCCAGTTTCGGGAAAATCCGACGGTCGGATCTCCCGGTACAATCGTTTGAAGTTTCGATTTCAAAATACGAACTGCCGCGTCGTTATTCGATTAAATATAATTTTATTTATATATATAAATAAATATAATCGTTTCTGGCGCTGTTTTTCTTCAGATTTGAATTAAACATTCCAGACAATCCAACCGTTGGATTTTTACAAGGTTGGTGCCGATGGAAAGATTATTCCAAGGCGAACCCGACGGTTGAGGTTTCGGGAAAATCCAATGGTCGGATTTCCCGTACTAGTCGTTTGAAATTACGGTTTCGAAATACGAACTGCACGGCTTCGTTTCGTTTTAATTTTATTTATATTTATATAGTTATATAAATATAGTTCATTCAACAATTCCAATATCGTTTTAACTTCAAAAATTTTTCTAACACCTTAAATTTTGGAAAAATTTCGCCATAACCTCCCCTGCACCGGGAGCGTCGGGAAATCGCAAATAGCGTCCCGGTCCTTCTAATCTCAAAAAGAAAAAGAAAAAGCCAAGCGGCTAGCCAACAGGCTCAAAATCATCACCCAAACAAATCAGTAAATGTGTACCTATTTGTCGGGCACAAAATTTTATTCCTCTTCTCTAGCCCCTTTTGCTATAACCTGTTCAATGAATATTGCATGTACATATATATACAGTCCATATCATTTTTCATTTTCTATTCAACTTCATATTCGATTTCTATTTGGTTTAAAAACACCATTCATTCTAATGTTACCTAAATAGGTGCAAATCATTTCATTAGCTAATTAATGAATATTTCAACTCATATATGTTTATTTTGAACAAGTGGCTATTTTTAACACTTCACATTTTAACGATTTATGCATACAATAAAAATGTGATTTTTATTGTAAAACAATTCATTTCAAAAACACTATTTTTCTATATAGTTCATATAGTCTATAAAAGGTGATTTTTTATTATCAAACAATTTATTTCAAAATATGAATACCATTCAACACAAGAATTTCTAAACAACGAATGAATATCAATTCAACACATGAATGTTTCTATAGTTTTTATATATCGATAAAAATGTGATTTTTATTATCGAACTATTTATTTCAAAATATAAATACCATTCAACACATGAATTTCTAAACAACGAATGAATATCAATTCAACACATGAATGTTTCTATAGTTTTTATATATCGATAAAAATGTGATTTTTATTATCGAACTATTTATTTCAAAATATGAATACCATTCAACACATGAATTTCTAAACAACGAATGAATATCAATTCAACACATGAATGTTTCTATAGTTTTTATATATCGATAAAAATGTGATTTTTATTATCGAACTATTTATTTCAAAATATGAATACCATTCAACACATGAATTTCTAAACAACGAATGAATATCAATTCAACACATGAATGTTTCTATAGTTTTTATATATCGATAAAAATGTGATTTTTATTATCGAACTATTTATTTCAAAATATGAATACCATTCAACACATGAATTTCTAAACAACGAATGAATATCAATTCAACACATGAATGTTTCTATAGTTTTTATATATCGATAAAAATGTGATTTTTATTATCGAACTATTTATTTCAAAATATGAATACCATTCAACACATGAATTTCTAAACAACGAATGAATATCAATTCAACACATGAATGTTTTCTATACAATGAATAAATATAGTTTAAGCATATGAAAATAATTCAAACACACAAATATTATTCAAATTTTCGGCAGCATAACGGCAGGGTAGTTAAACCGGCACCGTCCCTAGTACGGCTCCTCGCTCTACCTTAAAACCTCGCGGTTTTTGACAATGGGGTTCATGCATCTAGTTCGCACGCAGGCGGCATGTATATATTTATTTCATTTCCACAAACTAATCCTAAGTGGTTTCAACCAAATATTTCACACCCACAAATGGGTATTTTTCAACCACAATCAACCAATATCAATCACAAACAATCCCAAACAATCATTCGCTATCAATCAAATTTCCACAACAATTTCAACCAATAAATATCGTCCATGGTTTGTGGACGAGGGGCGTATATATATATATATATATATATATATTTATATATAGCAATTCACTTTTACTTCACACACATATATATAAATTTTAAATCAGAAATCTCACCAATAGCTATCCAACTTCACGACTCTTCTTAATAGAAATCTTCGCCTATTTGTCGCTTTCACCCGTATTCTCTGCATATGTAAAAATAGAATTTTTACTATGCTATTCAATATATAAAGATCGAATTTTGACTTCGCTATTCAATATATATAAATATGATTTTTTACTTTTGCTTTCAACATATAAAAATATGTTTTTTTTCTTTTGCTTTCAACATATAAAAATATGTTTTTTTCTTTTGTAAAAATGCAGTTTTTATCTTTATTTCAAAAACAGTTTTATTAATCTTTTTTTTTTAAATGCAGTTTTTTTTCCTTTATTTCAAAAACAGTTTTATTAATCTTTTTTTTTTAAAATGCAGTTTTTTTTCCTTTATTTCAAAAACAGTTTTATTAATCTTTTTTTTTAAAATGCAGTTTTTAAAAAATCTTTATAAAAAAATGCAGTTTTAGTTTTTTAAAAATTTTCAGTTTTAACTTTAACAAAATCGGTTTTTAAACTTTATAAAAATTCAGTTTTATAGAATTTAAAAATAAAAATAAGAATAAAAATACTTACAGAGGAGCGGGGGGGGGGGGGGTCTGCAGATCGTCGGAGGCGGGGCTCTCGAGGGTGGCGGTCGGCGGTTCAGCGTTGCGAACCAGGGGGCTTCAGCGGAGCTCGAGCGGTCTGGGAGGCGTTCGAGGGTTTCGAGGTGGAGGCGGGGTCTTTGCTGGAAGGAGGCGGTCGCGAGGGTGGTGGGTGGCTTCGGGATGGGGGCGGCGTCGAGGGTTCGTCGGCGGCTCGTATTTGATTAGGGTTTTTTTTTTTTCGAGCTGTTTCTGTTATGAAGTCGGGGGGGGGGGGGGGGGCAGGCAGGAGATAAGGAGGGAGGGAAATGATTTTTTTTTTTTTAATTATTTATTTTAGCAAAGAGTTGACTTTTACATATGACCTCGAAACGAGGCCCACCGCCTGTCGTCCATAGCGTTTTACCCCCATTCCTAACACAATGGGATATGTATCGCAAGCTGATTTGATCGTTACAATCAGTTTCCTTTTGAATTTTCATTTAAATCATTATATTGAATTTTAAACGCACATTTCAAATTACCGGGGTCACATACTAACTAGAAAAATTCCAGAAAAATATTTTCTAGCTTCGTATTGACGATGCGGTCCTAACAAAACTAGTTTCGTCGAATTCTGAGACCGTTTGAAAAATGGCCAATTTCCAGTCGATTAAAATCAACTGAAACCGGTCAAACGCGTTTTCCTTTGCCACGCTTACATATTGATTCGAAAATTTATGAAATTTGAAACCTAGCAATAACCTGACACTGCGGATCTAACAAAAGTGGTTTCGTCGAAATCCGAGGTCGTATGCAAAATGTCCATTTTTAAGGGCCTGAATTCCATAGCGACTATTCAGAATTTTCAACTGGACATATCTTTTGATTCCCGCTATCAAATTTCGATTGGTCGGATTCGTTAGAAAGATATTATCAATTAGATTCCATTATTTTTGGTTTCACTAAAATCCGGATTGTTTTGCACCTGGTATATTCAATTGAAGTTTGAAATCGAATTATCGAACTACCGCGCTATTTTCAATTCTATATATAATTATAATTAATTATATTCGTTTTCAAATGTCGATTCAAACTCAGTTTTCATTGCCATTATTTAAAATATTTATTTTAAATATTTAAAATCCATTATTTTAGCCAATTTAAAAAATTTAAATTGGTTCAGATTTTCTGGGTCGTTACAATCTCCCCCACTTAAAACTTTTCGTCCCCGAAAAGGAATAAAGTCGAAAGTGGTTTGATAAATCTACAATCCCACAATACAACAACCAATTTGTTTTTAATATTTAGAGTATAGAATAAACAATGCACATCCATGGGAAGAAAATAGCAACAGAATAGAGAATTAAAAGGTAATGCAAAGTATGGTAAATGTACCTTGCACCGGAGTCAATCAGAGATATCTACTCGGCATCTAGGATAAGCTTTCTGAATGCTCTCCTCAGTTTCCTAAGTACAATCTCGCGGATCTCCACTCCATTGCACCTTGACTAAGTGAACCTTCTTGTTCCTCAGCTCCTTGGTTTCTTTGCCGATAATCTTTAACGGCTCTCGCCCAGAAGATAGTGTCTCCAGATTTTCAAAGAGAATATTATAGCCAATAACTCAAGATCATGAGTTACGTAGTTCTTTTCATGCGGCTTCAGTTGACGGCTAGCATAAGCAATTACTTGGCCCCTTTGCATTAGCACTGCGCCAAGGCCTTCTCTAGAAGCATCGGTCCAGACTTTTAGATCTTGGTTGCCATCGATGATGGTTAACACTGGAGCTGTAGTTAATCTCAACTTTAGCTCTTCGAAAGCCTCCTCACTTTCCTGAGTCCATTTGAACTTAGAATGCTTCTTTGTAAGCTTCGTTAAGTGACATGATATCTTCGAAAAGTCTTTAACGAACTTCCGATAATAGCTAGCCAATCCAAGAAAACTGCGGACTTCAGTGGGAGTACTGGGCTGTTTCCAATTCTAAATAGCTGTGATTTTGCTTGGATCCACAGCGATTCCATCTTTCGATACGACATGGCCCAGAAATTTTACTTCATCTTGCCAGAATATACATTTGGAAAACTTTGCTTTTAATACATTCCTTCTCAGAATTTCTAACACCTGATCCAGATGCTTTTCATGTTCGGCCTTTGATTTAGAGAAGATTAGAATATCATCAATAAAAACCAAAACAAATTTGTTCAGTACTCCTCTGAATACTCTATTCATCAGATCGACGAAATAAGCTGGAGCGTTACATAAGCCGAACGGCATTACTAACCACTCGTAGAATAAGTCGGGGCCTCTGAACGCTGTCATTGGAACACACACTTCGGCAATTCGAAGTTGATGGAAACCTGTAGCTAGGTCCATTCTTGAAAATACTTGTGCTCCATTTAATCGATCTAACAAATCATCTATTCGCGGCAATGGATATTTGTTCTTTATCGTCTGTTTGTTCAGATCACGATAATCCACACATAGACGTAGAGTACCGTCAGATTTTGGGACAAATACCACTGCTGCACCCCAATCAGAGAAACTAGGCCTGATCAGACCTTTCCATACTAGCTGTCGTGTTTGATTGTCTAATTCTTCCTTCTCTTTCAAGGACATTCTTCGAATAGCGTGAACTACCGGCCTTGCATTGGGAATTAAAGCAATTTTGAAATCTATTTCTCTCTGCGGAGGTAAGCGAACGACTTCCTCAAACACATCCGCATAATCCTTGACGACAGGAATGTCTTTGATGAGGTCAGGAATATTCTCTATGGCTTCACGGACATTTTCAATTTGGGCTGGAGAAACATCCAAAGCTGCCCAGAAGTCTTTTCTATTCGAAGTTGGGCCTTCACATGGTATGGTTATATAGTTTCCCAATTGTGCTTTTGCCTTTACAACTCTCTCGGCGCATTTAACTTCCGCTTCATATTTGGTTAACCAATCCAATCCCAGAATGAGATCGAATTCATCAAAATTCATGACGATAGAGATTATAGGGAATTTATAGCAAGAAAAGGAGACAGGTACTGCACAAATCCAACTGAGATCAATTGAACCCCCAACGGGATTCTGGACAGTCATTGGTTCCTTGAGCTTCCTCAAATTCAAATCCAGCTTCTTGACTGCACTCTTTGCAATAAAGCTTCGTGACGCGCCTGTGTCAAACAGTACTTTAACTGGAATGTTTTTGACAGTAAGCGTGCCTTCTAAAACATCCGACCTCTCTTGACTATCTGAGGGAGCTGAGGTTTCTGCTACCTCATTCACTTGAACTATTTCAGTCTTCTTTAAGAGCCAGCAATCTTTTGCGAGATGGCCAATCTGCCTGCATTTACTGCAACTTCTTTTCTCTTGGAAATTCTTCTCTGATTTAGATCCACTCTTGATTCGTTTCTTTAGAGATCTGCAACTTATCGAGAGATGTCCTTGCTTGTTGCAGTTAGAGCATACAGTTGCCGTTACTGGTTTCTTCTCAGCTTTGGCCCTTTTCCTCTTGGCACCGGGCTTCTTACTGACCTCAGACGTTGTACTTGCCTCAGGAATATCAGTTTCCGACTCTGCTATGTCACTACAACAAACATCCTCTTCGTCGCGCAACATTCCTTTCTTGTCTAGATCTTCGTATTGATAAGCCATATAAATCATTTCTGAGAAAGGAAGCTTCACATGCCCCAATACTTTATTCCGGTATTTCCTTTGAAGCCCGTGAATAAATCTCAGATTTTTCCTCTTTGGGTCTTGAATTAGATGAGGAGCAAAGTGAGAAAGTTCATTGAATTTCTTATGATATTCGGGAATTGTCATATCACCTTGTATTAGATAAGAAAATTCGTCACATAATCTCTCGGTTGCTTCGGGAGGAGTAAATCTTTCTAGGAAAATCACTTTGAATCTATCCCAGGTGATATCACCTTCTGGATTATTCTGTATAACCGAATCCCACCAGAATAAAGCTTCATCTTTGAGAGCCCAGGAGGCCAGTAATCTTTTCTGGTTATCCCTCAGCTCTAATGCTTCGAAGATTTTCTCAGCCGAACGAATCCAAGCTTGTGTTCTCATAATAGATTCTTCGCCCGAGAATGGCTTTCCACCCAGATTTCTATATTTCATGAATAGAGCTTCTATATCCGGGTCAGTATTACTTCTTCTGCTCCTGGCACTCATTTTCTAGTTCTTCTGCAAATAGCAGATCAAGTGTCAGGTCAACAGAAAAGATATTTCAAAATATAGAAACAAATACTTGAATGTAAATGTGTCTATCGAGGTGTAATTTCATTCTGCTTTACTCATACTAGGATATTACTGATCCTATCTGTATGGAGTTACCCGTCCTAGAACACTACTGGTTCTATTTCTGACGAGTTCGTTCAAATGTTATATTCCAGAACTAAGCTTAACCAAAGCTCTGATACCACGTTGAGACGACCCGAATTCCCGTTCTCACGGAAACAAGGTTATCTTTCGGAATATAACACAGAAACAGATAATGGTAGAACAGAATTAAATAAATACACCAGAATGAACAACAAAATATACTGGATAAAAGTAATCATTAGAGTTACACAGTATACAGGATCTTACTTAGTACAAATACAGTTCAGCTATACATAAATGTCTACAGCGGAAATAAACAAAATATGTACAATAGGAGCTGAACAGCATAGAAAGAATAAATAATAGAATCCATCTTCAGCTCCAGCTATCCAGAAAGAACCAGCTAAACCTGAATACAAGGCTGCCCATGTAGAAAAAGGGGCACCCGAGTTTGAAAGTGAAACAAACTACGAGTCAGTCATGGGACTGGTATGAGAAATCTACTCAACACAAATATAATATGGCAAATCACAGGACCACGCCACTTTCGTGGAACGGGTTTACTCCATTGGATTGCCAGTGCTTTAAAACAAATCATTCTTTAAACATCGCTATGCTTTTTATAAAAATGAAGCCGTTATAAGACTCAGTTCCCATCACACAATGCAACGCAAACCGGAGGATAGAGTTTTTACCTTATAACGACCAAAATATGCTCGATACGAATAAAACAAAGGCAATTGATATTATTGCTAGTGTTTATATGTTTTGAAAACAATTTCAAATCATAACTATCAATCATAGACGGCATTAATGCCCCATACCACTATGTCGCCATATATAGGTATACAATCAAAATCGCATCGTCGCGTAATTGGAAATTGGATTTCCGTCATGAACCAAGGCAAAAGATAGTCCTTACCGAATTCGTGACTCTCTAGCCCAAGCCACAGGATCAGAACGCATCAACCCTTTAGATCGTCAGGGCCGGTCCACCGATGTGGATTATTATGCCTGAACACTACGTCTCCCCGCCCTTTGGGGCGTAAACGAGCCAACGAATGACTCCATCGGACCCGGATCGTCCGATCAAACCGAGGCGCCTCGCAACAGCAACAACCACATAGGTGCAAAGTATATAAATGTTAGGGCTGGTAGGTCACTGACACCACCCTAGCTAGAAAGAAACGCAGGCCCTCCCTGATGTCCTCTCCCGTTTTAGGTTCATACCGGGGTGTGAGGCTCGCGAATTCACGTTATACACAAAGCTACGCCACACGGGCGGTGCTTTGATCATCACCACAAGACTTTGCTTTTCAACAGAAGCCCTGATCACTGCATCTTAGCATGCCACACAGGCAATTCACACCGTGCAACTGATGGCTATCAATCACACAGAACAAATTCCCATGTCGGACACACAGTCCATTTACAAGTCCGTTCTGGGTCTGAACGAAACCGGAGGCACTAAATACCTCGCAAACCCATCGACCAACACGTACGTCTGAACGATCACCACTCATTATCCATATTTCGGGATGCCTCCCAATCAGGACCTCGGTTACCATCCAAACGAGGTGAAGATCTCCGGTCTTCGACCGTCGTCTTCATCTTCGACTTTCCATCGTCGGTCAATTATTCGAAATGAGAATTAACTCGGCCTTTTCAAATAATTCACGTATATTTAGAATTTCAAATCGATTCAATTTAATGGTTAGATTATTCGACAACATCACGTTTGTTCTTTAATGTAATTTTCACACCAAACACATTCAACCATCACATATCACATAAATCAAGCAAATTCAGTTTATTTCTATTCCATATCGCTTATGATATTTTATAACTATTTATCGCTATTTTTATTTATTTTAAAATAGCCATTTTATTCAAAACGACGCTTCGGGCCATAAGGCGGCCGTAGCGCTGTTTTTCTTCAGATTTGATTTACACATATCTGAAAATCTAACCGTTGGATCCTCACAAAATTTACATCATTAGAAAGGTATTTTTAAAACGAATCCAACGGTTCCAGTTTCGGGAAAATCCGACGGTCGGATCTCCCGGTACAATCGTTTGAAGTTTCGATTTCAAAATACGAACTGCCGCGTCGTTACTCGATTAAATATAATTTTATTTATATATATAAATAAATATAATCGTTTCTGGCGCTGTTTTTCTTCATATTTGAATTAAACATTCCAGACAATCCAACCGTTGGATTTTTACAAGGTTGGTGCCGTTGGAAAGATTATTCCAAGGCGAACCCGACGGTTGAGGTTTCGGGAAAATCCAATGGTCGGATTTCCCGTACTAGTCGTTTGAAATTACGGTTTCGAAATACGAACTGCCCGGCTTCGTTTCGTTTTAATTTTATTTATATTTATATAGTTATATAAATATAGTTCATTCAACAATTCCAATATCGTTTTAACTTCAAAAATTTTTCTAACACCTTAAATTTTGGAAAAATTTCGCCATAACCTCCCCTGCACCGGGAGCGTCGGGAAATCGCAAATAGCGTCCCGATCCTTCTAATCTCAAAAAGAAAAAGAAAAAGCCAAGCGGCTAGCCAACAGGCTCAAAATCATCACCTAAACAAATCAGTAAATGTGTACCTATTTGTCGGGCACAAAATTTTATTCCTCTTCTCTAGCCCCTTTTGCTATAACCTGTTCAATGAATATTGCATGTACATATATATACAGTCCATATCATTTTTCATTTTCTATTCAACTTCATATTCGATTTCTATTTGGTTTAAAAACACCATTCATTCTAATGTTACCTAAATAGGTGCAAATCATTTCATTAGCTAATTAATGAATATTTCAACTCATATATGTTTATTTTGAACAAGTGGCTATTTTTAACACTTCACATTTTAACGATTTATGCATACAATAAAAATGTGATTTTTATTGTAAAACAATTCATTTCAAAAACACTATTTTTCTATATAGTTCATATAGTCTATAAAAGGTGATTTTTTATTATCAAACAATTTATTTCAAAATATGAATACCATTCAACACATGAATTTCTAAACAACGAATGAATATCAATTCAACACATGAATGTTTCTATAGTTTTTATATATCGATAAAAATGTGATTTTTATTATCGAACTATTTATTTCAAAATATGAATACCATTCAACACATGAATTTCTAAACAACGAATGAATATCAATTCAACACATGAATGTTTCTATAGTTTTTATATATCGATAAAAATGTGATTTTTATTATCGAACTATTTATTTCAAAATATGAATACCATTCAACACATGAATTTCTAAACAACGAATGAATATCAATTCAACACATGAATGTTTCTATAGTTTTTATATATCGATAAAAATGTGATTTTTATTATCGAACTATTTATTTCAAAATATGAATACCATTCAACACATGAATTTCTAAACAACGAATGAATATCAATTCAACACATGAATGTTTCTATAGTTTTTATATATCGATAAAAATGTGATTTTTATTATCGAACTATTTATTTCAAAATATGAATACCATTCAACACATGAATTTCTAAACAACGAATGAATATCAATTCAACACATGAATGTTTTCTATACAATGAATAAATATAGTTTAAGCATATGAAAATAATTCAAACACACAAATATTATTCAAATTTTCGGCAGCATAACGGCAGGGTAGTTAAACCGGCACCGTCCCTAGTACGGCTCCTCGCTCTACCTAAAAACCTCGCGGTTTTTGACAATGGGGTTCATGCATCTAGTTCGCACGCAGGCGGCATGTATATATTTATTTCATTTCCACAAACTAATCCTAAGTGGTTTCAACCAAATATTTCACACCCACAAATGGGTATTTTTCAACCACAATCAACCAATATCAATCACAAACAATCCCAAACAATCATTCGCTATCAATCAAATTTCCACAACAATTTCAACCAATAAATATCGTCCATGGTTTGTGGACGAGGGGCGTATATATATATATATATATATATATATATATATATATATATAGCAATTCACTTTTACTTCACACACATATATATAAATTTTAAATCAGAAATCTCACCAATAGCTATCCAACTTCACGACTCTTCTTAATAGAAATCTTCGCCTATTTGTCGCTTTCACCCGTATTCTCTGCATATGTAAAAATAGAATTTTTACTATGCTATTCAATATATAAAGATCGAATTTTGACTTCGCTATTCAATATATATAAATATGATTTTTTACTTTTGCTTTCAACATATAAAAATATGTTTTTTTTTTCTTTTGCTTTCAACATATAAAAATATGTTTTTTTCTTTTGTAAAAATGCAGTTTTTATCTTTATTTCAAAAACAGTTTTATTAATCTTTTTTTTTAAATGCAGTTTTTTTTTCCTTTATTTCAAAAACAGTTTTATTAATCTTTTTTTTTAAAAATGCAGTTTTTTTTCCTTTATTTCAAAAACAGTTTTATTAATCTTTTTTTTTAAATGCAGTTTTTAAAAAATCTTTATAAAAAAAATGCAGTTTTAGTTTTTTAAAAATTTTCAGTTTTAACTTTAACAAAATCGGTTTTTAAACTTTATAAAAATTCAGTTTTATAGAATTTAAAAATAAAAATAAGAATAAAAATACTTACAGAGGAGCGGGGGGGGGGGGTCTGCAGATCGTCGGAGGCGGGGCTCTCGAGGGTGGCGGTCGGCGGTTCAGCGTTGCGAACCAGGGGGCTTCAGCGGAGCTCGAGCGGTCTGGGAGGCGTTCGAGGGTTTCGAGGTGGAGGCGGGGTCTTTGCTGGAAGGAGGCGGTCGCGAGGGTGGTGGGTGGCTTCGGGATGGGGGCGGCGTCGAGGGTTCGTCGGCGGCTCGTATTTGATTAGGGTTTTTTTTTTTTCGAGCTGTTTCTGTTATGAAGTCGGGGGGGGGGGCAGGCAGGAGATAAGGAGGGAGGGAAATGATTATTATTTTTTATTATTATTATTTATTTTAGCAAAGAGTTGACTTTTACATATGACCTCGAAACGAGGCCCACCGCCTGTCGTCCATAGCGTTTTACCCCCATTCCGAACACAATGGGATATGTATCGCAAGCTGATTTGATCGTTACAATCAGTTTCCTTTTGAATTTTCATTTAAATCATTATATTGAATTTTAAACGCACATTTCAAATTACCGGGGTCACATACTAACTAGAAAAATTCTAGAAAAATATTTTCTAGCTTCGTATTGACGATACGGTCCTAACAAAACTAGTTTCGTCGAATTCTGAGACCGTTTGAAAAATGGCCAATTTCCAGTCGATTAAAATCAACTGAAACCGGTCAAACGCGTTTTCCTTTGCCACGCTTACATATTGATTCGAAAATTTATGAAATTTGAAACCTAGCAATAACCTGACACTGCGGATCTAACAAAAGTGGTTTCGTCGAAATCCGAGGTCGTATGCAAAATGTCCATTTTTAAGGGCCTGAATTCCATAGCGACTATTCAGAATTTTCAACTGGACATATCTTTTGATTCCCGCTATCAAATTTCGATTGGTCGGATTCGTTAGAAAGATATTATTAATTAGATTCCATTATTTTTGGTTTCACTAAAATCCGGATTGAAATGTCGATTCAAACTCAGTTTTCATTGCCATTATCTAAAATATTTATTTTAAATATTTAAAATCCATTATTTTAGCCAATTTAAAAATTTTAAATTGGTTCAGATTTTCTGGGTCGTTACATAACATCTGTGGATGCAGGAAAACAGGTTGGAGGAATCCAACTGGATTCCTCAAAAATATATCATATGTTTGTTTATTTGTTTGCATATATATTGTTATATATGATGTGTTAGAAAAATAAATAATTGGTTGCTTTGTGTGTTTAAATATCACTGGGCTTAAGTAACGATATTTAAAAATATCATGAAAAAAGATATTTGAGAATTAGACAGGAAATTCTATTTTTTCTAAAATAGAATTGAAATTTGAAATTTGAATATAGAAGATTCAAATAGAATTGAATTTGAAATTTGAATATAGAAAATTCAAATAGATCCAAATAGAATTGAAAATGAAATTGAATAATGAAATTCCAATATAGAATTTGAATAAAGAAAATTCAAAGAGGAATTCGAAAGGGATTTGAATAAAAGAATTTGGAATAGAAATTTTGAATATAGATATTCAAATGGAAACTTAATAAAGGAATTTGAATATAGAGAATTCAAACAGAATTGAATATATAATTTGAATCGAGAATTCAAACAGAATTAAATATAGAAATTTGAATATAGAGAATTCAAACAGAATTGAATATAGAATTTGAATCGAGAATTAAAAAAGAATTGAATATGGAATTTGAATATAGAAATTCATAAAGGAATGTGAATAAAGGAATGTGAATAGAGGAATAGAGGAATTTGAATAAATGAATTTGAAATATTGAATTTCAAAGAAGAATTTAATTGAATTTGAAATATTGAATTTCAAAGAAGAATTGAATTGAATTTGAAATATAGAATTTCAAAGAAGAATTGAAATAGAAATTGAATAATAGAATTCAAATGGAATTTCAAGTATAGAAATCGAATAATAGAATTCAAATGAAATTTCAAGTATTGAATTTGAATATGGAATTGAAATAGAAATTCAAGTATTGAATTTGAATATAAAATAGAAAAGGAAATTCAACTATAGAATTTGAATATAGGAATTTAAATGGGAGTTGAATAAAGGAAATTTAAATATAGAATTTGAATAATAGAAAAGGAAATAGAATTTGAACATAGAATTCAAATAGAAAAGGAAACAGAATTTGAACATAGAATTCAAATAAGAAAGGAATTGGAATTTGAATATAGAATTCAAATAAAAGCGAGATTGGAATTTGAATCAAGAAATTCAAATAGAGTTAAAATGGAGTTGGATTCATTTTAACGAAGTTTACAAGTTTTATATATATATATATAAAAATATAATTAAAACGAACTCGCCGCAGCGCTGTAGTTCGTAAATTGGCGACTCGAACTTCAATTGAGTATACAAGACACAATATAAGTCGGAATTCTTTGAAACAAGAATCGTCAGGACTGGTTGAATAATAGTTTTCTAATGGAAGAGAAAAATCGGGATTTCGTCGAATAGATTTTGAGTTATGTCAAAATCAAAATTTTAAAAGTGCAGCGCCAAGAACCATTAAAACCATAATGGATTTTATATAATAAATATAGGGATTTTTAAGCAAATAAAAATCCGAATTTCCATTTAAAAACCTGGTCTTGAGTTAGAACATAAAGGTGAACTCAAGTGAAGTAAGAAAAGTGATTTTTGAAACAATAATCATATTTTTGATTATTGAATAGAATTAACTAAGTCAAAGAAGAATTAGTTAATCGAGTGGTGAATCGAAGTCGAACTTTGAAAATTGAATTTTTGAAACGTGTTATATTCATATATACAAGCGAAATAGGCAAAGAGTTAGTTAAAGAGTTACTTTAACGAATTGAGTCAAAACGAGTGTATGAAGTTGAAATGAATTGTACAGGTATAGATATACCGGAGACAGTTATGGGATAAAGTGATGAAGGTATATAATTAGTGTGCTCGACAATAAGGTACATGTTTAATTCATATATGAGATTTTATGCGCCGTATCGGCAAGCCGCTTGTCTTTTTCTTTTCTTTTTGAGATGAGAAGTTACCGGGAAGCTATTTGAAATTTCCCGATGCTCCCGATACAGGGGAGGTTATGGCGAAATTTTCCGGAAATTTAAGGAGTTAGAATATTTTTAATATATTTTGATAGTTAGAAATCATTGTATCGACATATAGAATTCGATTGGTAAGTGAATATAAAAATCGAATATTGTAAACAAAAAAGGAAATCTATAAATTAGAAATAGAAAGCGAACTTTATACATGTTTTAAAAATGAATAATTGGATTGTATAGGGTGTTTATTCGAGGTAAGTGGTTTTGCCGTTTTGAAGTTGAGGATGTTTTCAGTTAAGGTCTGAGAGGTAATTTTACCCCAACTTGATTGATTTCATTTTTAATGGATAAATAGCAAGATCCAGTCTCGAAGAGAAGTGTTTGAAAAAGAGTTAGTTGAATAAAATATTTTGGGTTGTTGTAACGATGTTTTACACAACATTCGTTTTAAACCCAAGTGATGGAACTTTGGAAATATAACAAGTAAATATTTCCTTAGTATAATTAAAATAGTCGGGATAGAGATAGGTGATTGGAATTATTTCCAATTGCAAATAGAGATATTTTCTAATATATAGAAAATAAAGGAAGTTGATATTGGGAAATGCTTTCCAAATAGCGTAAAGGGCTAATATGGTTATTGAAAATATTTGGTTAACAAATATTGATAAGGAAATGGAGAAGAGATTTAATTAATGAAATATTAATAAAAGAGCCCAGTGATTTGTTTGATATGTTTGGATGAACACTTGTTTTTATTCGATAGTTAAATCACAGACTATCGAAGTTTTGACCATCGTTGTCAATATGGAGAGACCATTTGGATTATTATCCGAAGAACCACTGCGTATCGGCATAAGCGTTGCGAACCAAGTATGCTGAATATATTGAAGATGGAGTAAAGTGCAAGGACTCTTTCTATTAAATAGAAATAGTGCCTTCGGTTTCGTTCAATCCCAGAACGAACGTAAATGGACGAATGTCTGACAGAGTATTTCCAATGATCAAATGGGTTGGTCTGTATAAATATATATGGTTGCAACGGATTTATTCCCTTAGCATAACGTCCAGAATATTTGTGCAAACTCAACTAGTGATTAACGGATCTGACAATGTGGCATTCAAAGTGATTGTGCTATCAATGAATGGTAAGTATTCGTAGCCTCAGTCCTCAACAACCGGAAAAGGACAAAAATCGGTCAGGCAGCATGGCTATGTGGGTCGCACCCAATAGGATGTATAATCACCTATCTAGAGGTTCATTTAATTTCTTATTCTATTCGATGCTGTCCCAGTCGGGAGACGGTTGCTGATCCCAACCGTTGGTGATATACATTCGATACACTCAAGCGAAATGAGTGGTCGGTCATGTGTGGGCCGGGTTACAAGATGTTCTTGTTGAACCCAGTGTATTCCTCTCTAGAGATACACTAGCGGAAGGTGGTTCCATACCTTGTCATGTTGGAAATCCAATCTCCAATAAGCGCCATGCGGTTTTTGATTTTATACTATATATGTGGTGCGTGAGATGCAAGCGTTCTGCTATTTGGTTATTTACTTGTTGTAAACTTTATTATAATATCACTGGATTTTCGTATCAAAGTGTTTTGGGTTATAGTAAGGTAAAAACCGTCCATGTTTATGTGTGGGCTGGTCTTACTATTATCTTTTCTTTTGAAAGGATTTTTAAAGTTAAACAAGTGGTTGGAGTTTACTCACACCAGTCCCATGACTGACCCAGAGTTTATTTTGTTTGTTTTCCCTAAACTCTTGGGTGCCCAAATTTGTACGGGCAGTCAAGTAGTCGGGATTTTTCAGATTCATTTGGAGGAGCTGGAAGCAGGAGGCTTCACCAGTTAGCTATAGACTATCATATATTCCGCTGTGAACCATGTTTGAAACTGGAAACAGGTGTTTATGACTGTTCTAGGAATAACTGTTGTGCTCTGATGATGGTATGTATATAAAGTTACTGATTTGTATTTCAAAAATTATGTTATATAACATATTTTATTCGTTCCGCTATGAGACTTGTCTTCTTTGTTTTTTCATCTATTCTAATATTTCTTTCTTTCTATTTCTCATCCTCTAACTTCTTTCTAATAATGATTCGTATTTCTGTGCAATTGGGTTGGACGTGTAGTGTTATTAGTCAACTCAGATAGCACGGATTTGCGGGTCGTTACACTAACTTTGTTCGACGCACATTTTGGAGCTCAACAATGATTTGTCATTATGAATCCAAAAAAATTTATCTCATGGAATGCTAAGCTTCCTAGCCAAATTTCACTTTTTAAGGGTTATGCGATGACTTAAAAATCAATTTTTTTTTAATTTTGATGCATTTTTCCTTAAAAATTATATTAAAAATAAATTTTAAATTTATTGTGAAATTCCGTGTTGTTACAGTCTCCCCTACTTAGAACTTTTCGTACCCAAAAAGGAAGAAAATAGTAAAGTAGGAAATAAAATGGTAATGCAACATAACATAAATGTAACTCACACAAATGCTAATCTGAGATATCCACTCTGCACCTGGGATAAGCCTATTTAATGTTATCTTTTGTTTCCCATGTAAAGTCTCTTGGATCTCCACTCTATTGCACTTTGACTAAACGCACTTTCTTATTCTTTAGAACTCTGGTTTCTCTACCAATAATCTCTAGCGGCTCCTTATGAATTGCTAAATTCAGAATAATATATAAAATTGGTTGATAAGCCTCTTCCACAATCAAGTCTGGATCATGTACATGCTTCCGAAGTTGAGAAATGTGAAACATATCATGCATTTCGGGCAAGCAATCTGGCAACTGAACCCTGTAAGCTAGAGTTCCAATCCTCTTAAGTGTAGGAAATGGACCAATATATCTAGGTGCCAATTTCCTCGTCTTCCCAAATCGAATTGCTCCTCCTCTCATTGGAGTAATCTTCAAATATAAGTAATCACAAATAGAATATGTTAAATCTCTTCTTCTAGAATCCGCATAACTCTTATGTCAGCTCTGTGCTGCTTGCAGTCGCTTCTTAATGAAGTCCACTTTATCTGAAGCTTCTTGGATCATATCAGGACCCAACACTAATCGATTTCCAGGCTCAATCCAACATGCAGGAGACCTACATGGTCTACTATATAATGGTTCAAATGGAGATAATTTCAAGCTCGCCTGATAACTATTATTATATGAGAACTCAACCAAATGAATGTGATCTTCCCAAGACCCTCCAAAATCAAGTATACAAGCCTATAGTAATTCTTCCAATATACGATTCTCCCTCTCAGTCTGGCAATCTGTCTATGGATGATATGCAATGCTAAGATTTATCTTCATTCCCAATTTAAGTAGGAATGGTTCCTTGATTTTACTCGCAAAGATGGGATCCCGATCACTAACAATGCTGCTGGGAACTCCATGAAATCTGACAATCTCTCTAAAGTATTTCTGAGCTAGACTATGAGCGGTTCTAGTTGATTTCACCGGAATAAAATGGGCGCTTTTCGCGAAATGATCGACTATCACCCAAATACTATCATTGCCTTTCTTGGTTCTAGGCAAACCATCAATGAAATCCATGGAAATATGATCCCACTTTCATTCTGGAACTTCTAAGGGTTGCAACAGACCAGCGACCTTCTGTTGATCGCTCTTAACCTATTGGCAAGTAGAACACATGCTAACGTATATAGAAATGTCCCTTTTCATTGCATTCCACCAGAATGTGCACTTAAGATCATAATACATCTTACTTACCCCTGGATGAATACTAAGCTTGGATTTGTGACATTCATCAATCACCTTTCTTTTGAGCTCAGGAATATCCGGAACGCGTATACGGCCTAACAATCTCAAAACTCCCTTATTATCAATCTGAAAACTCGAGACCTCACCTTCCTGAACTCTTTTAATGATTTTCTGAATGAGATCGTCATTTTTTTGAAGAACGGAAATCTCCTCAATTAACGAAGGTGTAATAATAAGATTAGCGATGATCGCATTCTTTCTGCTAAGTACATTAGCTACAACATTGGCTTTCCCTAGAGTATACAAAATATCTAGATCATATGCTACAAGAAATTATAACAAACGTTGCTGTCTCAAGTCCAAGTCCTTTTGTGTGAACAAATACTTCAATGACTTATGATCTGTATATAATTCGAACTTTTCACCCAGAAGATAATGCCTTCATATCTTCAAAGCAAACACTACCGCCAACAGCTCTAAATCATGAGTAACATACCTTTTCCCATGCGGCTTCATCTGACGGCTAGTGTAAGCAACAACTTGGCCTCTTTGCATTAATACTACACCTACTCCTTCATGAGAAGCAGCAGTATAGACAGTCAAATCCTGATTGCCATCTATAATAGTTAACACTGGAACAGCAGTCAACCTCATTTTCAGCTCTTGGAAAGACGTCTCACATTCCGTTGTCTAATTAAATCTTGCATGCTTTCCAGGGAACTGGATAGCTTTGAAAAATCATTAAAGAATTTCCGGTAATAGCCTGCCAATCCCAGAAAGCTTTTGACTTCTGTGGGAGTGCTAGGTTGCTTCCAATCTCGAATGGCTGTAATTTTGCCTGGATCTACTGAAATTTCTTCCTTTGATACTACATGAGCAAGGAACTTCACTTCTTCTTGCCAGAATATGCATTTAGAAAATTTGGCTTTGAATACATTCTTTATCAGAATTTCCAAAACATATTCCCAATGCTTTGCATGCTCGTAGTTGACTTAGAGAAGATTAAAATATCATCAATGAAAATTAGCACAAATTTATTCAACACTTCATGAAACACTCAATTCATCAAACCAAGAAAATAGGTAGGAGCATTACATAAGTCAAAAGGCATTACTAACCACTCATAAAATAAGTCTGGACCTCTGAAAGTTGTCAAAGGAACGCATTCTTTGGCGATCTGCAACTAATGGAAACCTGTAGCTAGGTCTATCTTAGAAAACATTCTCGCCCCGTTCAAGCGACTAATAAATCATCAATCCGAGGCAATGGATATTGATTCTTCAATATTTTCTTATTTGGGTCTCGGTAATCTATGCATAATCTGAGAGTACTGTCTGATTTAGGAACAAACACCACCGCTACTCACCAACATGAAAAACTAGGCCTGATCATACCTTTCCGTAAAAGCTACTGAGTTTGATCACTCAATTTCTCTTTTTCCCTTAACGTCATTCTCCAAATTGCATGCACAACTGGCCTTGCATTCAGAACTAGATCGATTCTGAAATCAATTTCTCTATGCGGGGGTAAGCTATCATCCTCTTCGAACACATCCGCATAATTTCGGATAACGGGAATATTCTCTAAAGAGGTAGGGGAAACTGCAAGCGCTAACCAAAACTATTTTCAGTTTGAATCTGATCCTACGAATGGTATAACAATATTCCCAAGCTTCGATTTAACTTTAATCACCCTCTCGGCGTATTTAACTTTGGCCTCATAGTTAGTTAACCAATCCAATCCGAGTATGATATCAAAGTCCGACAGATTCATGACAATTAAATCAAAAGAAAATTGGTAACAAGAAAAAGAAATAGGTACTCTACAATACAAACAGAGAATAAGCGAGCCCCCTATCGGATTATGGACACTAATAGATCCCGTTAGATTTCTCAATTTTAAATTTAACTTCTTAACTGTGTTACCCAAAATAAAACTCCGAGATGCACTCGTATCAAATAATACTTTAACAGGAATATTTTTAAAGGTAAGTGTACTTCCAAAACATCAGGTCTACCTCCCCCAATAGATGGAACTGGCACAATCGTCCCATCATAAACGTGAGCCACTGCAGCTTTCTTAGTCAATGAGCAGTTCCTTGCAAAGTGTCCCGACTTATGAAAATTATAGCATTCACCACTATTGTGAGGCTACTGGATAGAACTGGACTCATTTCTCTTCGTCTTCTTAGGAGCTTTGCACTCATTAGCCCAATGCCCATACAGATCGCAATTGTAGCCCTTAATTTTTGCCCGCCTATCTTCCTAAGACTTAGCTACTTTAGTCTTGCTAGCTTCAGGCTTTGCATCGGGAAGCTTTCTCTTGTTATTAGCTTGGCTTCTTTCCCGATCTACTTAAGAGTTTTTCTTATCGATACCCTCATATCTACAAGCCATTTCGACAACTTTAGCAAATGGAAGTTCTATATGCGTTGTCACCCTGCTATGATACCTGCTCTGAAGGCCCTCAATAAAACGCTTTTTCTTCTTGATCGGTTCCTGAATTAACTCTGGGCCATAGCAAGAGAGTGCAATAAACCTGCTAAGATACTCATGAACGGTTTTGTCACCTTGCTGAAGATTATAAAACTCGTCATGCAGGCATTTGACTTCCTATCGTGGAACAAACCTTTCCTTAAAGACCTCTTTGAACCGGCCCATGTCATGTCAACTTCAAGATCATTCTATAGTCACAGTTTCCTACCATATTGAGGCCTCATCCTTAAGTAGCCAATATTCTAAGAATCTTTTGCTGTTATCCGCTAATTCTAGGCCCGTGAAGATCCGTTCGCAAGACCTTAACCAAGATTGAGCTTCCATTACGGTTCCAATGCCTATGAAAGGCGCTTCGCCCAAGTTCTTATATTTCTTAGCAACTGCATCAAGATCAAATGGTTGCTGCGGGGGTTGCTATGGCAACACTGCTTCATTTTGGCATTCGATTCAACTACACCAACATCATGTTGACTATTAACAACAGGGACATTACCACCTCCTCGGCCTCTGCCTCTTCGGCCTCTGCCTCTTCCGCTCATTTTCTTTCAGTTCTGCATGTAGCAAGGAAAGAGTCAGGCCAACAGAAAAGACATCTTAAGGAATAACAAAAGCATAAAGACATATGCATGAATAATGATGTAAGTTATATGCTATTCTGATGCACTCATTCTTGAATATTGCAAATCCCATCCCTAATGAGTTATTCATCCTAGAATACTAATTTTTTATCTCTGACAAGTTGTTTAATGTGTTTAATTCAAGAGCTAAGGTTAACCAAAGCTCTGATACCATGCGTGACGCGAACCAAACCCCTGCTCCACGGTGGCAAGGTCTATCTTTTGGAGTATTTCACATTAATCACATCAGCAGATTATAGAACATAGCATAGCACATGAAATTAGAGAATAATTTACATCATAACAGCGGAAATCATCAATGTCATAATCATCATTAGAGTTACATAGATACAGGATCCTACTTAGTACATAACGAGTTTCATAAAGTAGGAAATAAGTCTACAGTGAAATCAAATATAAACATGCATAAGATTCCAAAGAAAAGATAAAAGATAAGTCTTCATCTTCAGCCAAAAGAGAACCCCAACTTACGGTGCATATCCAGAAGAAACCCCTAACCAGTTCACTTGGTTGCCCATGTAAAAATAGGGGAACCCGAGTTTGCAAGGGAAAAACAAACTACGAGTCAGTCATGGGACTGGTATGAGAAATTCTACAATTACTTAACTTAATTAAGAATAAGGCAAATCACAGGACCACGCCATATGTCACGGAACAGGTTTACTCCACTGGATTACCAGTGCAAAAAATAAAGTAAATTAAATAAATAATGTAATGCTTTTTAGAAAAATGAAGTCATTATAAGACTCAGTTCCCATCACACAATGCAAACACAAACCAAAGGAAAGAGTTTTGCCTTATAATGGCCAAACGTGAGTGATACGCATAAAAAAAATTATTGATATTATCATTAGCATTTGAATGTTTCAAAAACAATTTCAACATAAATGTATCAATCATAGACGGCATAGTACCCCATCCTACTATGTCGCCATATAGGTTTACAATTAAACCGCGCAATTTCATATTGGAAATTGAGTTTCCGTCACGAGTCTCGGCAAGGCATGTCTCCTTACCGATTTCGAGACACTCTAGCAAATACCTCAGGATCACACATATGGGCAACCATTTGATCTTCAGGGACAATCCTCTCTTAGTTTTGAGGATTGGTTATTCCTGAACAATATGTTTCCCGGTCCTACCGGACCTATCACTCGAGCCTTTTAGTCGGCTCTATGCCCGGGGCGCTTCATAATCCAACATCCACATAAGTAAAAATGTACGAGCTCCATACCATGACACCACTTCTAGCTAGAAAGAAACGTATGCACTCCCTATAGTCACTATCCCATTCTTGACTCATACCGGGGTTTGAGGTCCACGAATTAACGCTATACACAAAGCTATGCTACTTAAAACTGTTCATTGATCATCATCCACAAGACTTCGTTTTTCAACAAAAGCCTTGATCATTTGCATCTTAGCATGTCACACTGTTAATCCATACCATGTTATTGATTTCCACCAATATGCAACCTCTAAGCTCGTACATCTCAGAGAAGGGTGTTAAGAAAGAGAATAAATTCTCTACCACCAAACAGATACATATTTAGAAGAGATCAATCATATAGCACACAATACAATGTCAAACATACAATCCATTTATACATCCTTTCAGGGTCTGGATGGAACTGGAGGCACCTTATTTGTCAACCCATATGTCCAGTACAGGATGAAGACCCTCGCATATCCGGACAATCAACAAGTACGTCTGGACAACTACCACTATTACCTTTTCAAGGGAGCTACCCATATCGAAGGCATCAGTAGTAATCCATTCGATGTGAAGATTGCCGATCATACACCATCTTCATTATCTTTGACTTTTAGTCGTCATTTAATTATTTGAAATTAGAATTAACTTGGTCTTTTCAAATAATTCTCGCATATCTAAATCAAAAAAATTCTTCCTTTTGGTTAAATTGTTGGCATTCATTATTCATTTCACTACCTTATTTAAAAGGTTTAATTGAGAATTTAATTCGGTCATCGAATTAAATACTCCATCACAAAATACTAAAAACCCATTTAATAAGTTCCATGCCAAATCACTCTTAACCATTTTCATTTTTATAAACCAATTATAATTGGTTTATACATGTTCTAAATTTCTAATTTTAATTTAAAACGATCATTCGCTATTTTTATATACGTAAAAATAGCTCAGTTCAGTCGCACGACGTTCTAGGTTATTCGACTGCACTGGCGTTGTTTTCATTCAATTTTGAATAAAACATTTCCAACGATCTACCCGTCGGATCTTATCTTATTTATTTTCGTTGGAAAGATCTTTTTGAAACGAACCAAAATGTTCCAAGTTTGGAAAAATCCGATGGTCGGATCTCCCAGTATACTCGTTTGAAATTACGAGTCGAAAACGCGAACTACCGCTACGCTGTTCGTTTTATTTTAATTTATATTTTCATATAAATATATAGTTCGTTCAACGGCTTCCAAACTATTTATTTTACTAAAAATTTGGCTGACGCCCTTAAATTTTGGAAAATTTCGCCATAACTTCCTTTGTACGGAAGGCTCCGAAAAATCGGAAATGGCCTAAAAAGGCTTCAACAAATCACAGTATATCAATACAACATGTGTACACAGAGAGATGTGTAAAAATAAATCATATCAATGCCCGTGTGGGAATTAAAAATCATGTGAACAACCATTGTGCCTTACACATCACTATATGCGATGTGTACAATTTAATTACCCCAGTCCCCATATACCGTAGCTATGCAAGAGTGACATGTATATTTTTGTCACTTCCTGACCAGTGTAGGGTTTATTATTAATCATGCAAATTTAGGGTTTATTATTAATCTTGCAAATTAATTTATAGGTTCAATTAAGTCTGAATCAAGTCTTTTGCCACATCTGATCAATATGCAGTATATCTGTCCTTCAGTCATTATCCTCGTTGTATAGCATCAAATAAATGAATATAAAACGGTTCACATCATATAAGCATCAAGCAGCTACATGCTTATATGGGTATGTCCAGATATGCTTACATAATATAGTCCAACACCTGTTTTCTATCCTATGGTGATGTTTAATTAATCGAGAGTCCATCACTCACATCCGATCCGCAAACAAAAATAATAAATAAGTAAGTACTCAACATCCAATGCCATTTAAGATGGCCCAAGTGTCCATCCACGCTATATGTCATGCGAGTATCGCATGTTCATACAACGCTACTAATGCAAATGAGTTGTGAATAGTTCGAGTGTTGAACTAACGAGAATATATATATATATATATATATATATATATATATATATATATATATATATGCATGCATGTATGCAGTATGAACATCAACAAAGCATGATAAAAATATTTCTACATCGTTCATCTTTTACCAAAAGGCTTAATGAATTTTTATAATCATATTTCTCCATAGTTAATTTCATTTATTTCGATTAATATCTCATGTTACCTAATATAGTTCCAATTTTCATCTCGAGCATATAAGGATTGTAAGCTACATCATATACATTAGTTAAAAATCACATTTTTAACTAACTAGAATTTATTCCATGACATACACTAGTTAAAAGTCATATTTTTAACTTGCTAAAAATATTTACATGTCATACATTAGTTTAAAATCATATTTTTAACTTGCTAAAAATATTGTAACGTATCTATAAACCTATCTACCCCGTTCTGAGGTGAGATAAAATTTCTCACCGAGAGTTCCACTCCGCAATTCTTTGACTGCAGATGAATGCGACCTTTGTAAGATTGCATGCAACAATCCGAAGACCCGAAATGCTCAAGCTTCGCTCCATCGCCCAATGGAGATTCTTAGAATGCCCACCGAGAGTTCTACTCCGCTAATTCTTTGAATGCAGATGAATGCGACCTTGCTAAGCTTGCATGCAACAATCCGAAGAACTGGAGTGCTCAAGCTTCGCTCCAATGCCCAGTGGAGATGAACTCAAGCTCGTGCGGGGTGCTCGAACCAATTAAAGAGAGGATTGGTGAGTTTAGAGAAGTTTGAGGAGGTAGGAGGAGAGGTAGGAGGTGTTGGAAGCTTTGGAGGGAAGAAAGGAGGAGTTTTGGAGTGGAGGAGGAAGAGGGAAGGGGGTCTCGCGAAAGCTGTAGGGGGGTCTCGCCGGCGGGTAAGGGGAGAGGAGGGGTGCTGTGGGCTGCGGAAAGGGAGGGGAGGGCTAGGCGCCGCCTAGGGGGAGGAGGAGGGAGGAGGAAAGTGGAGCTAGGGTTAGCGTTTTGGTGGAGGCCATTGATTTGGGAATTTTGGAGGGAGGAAATGAAGGGAAGTGAGGAGAGAAAGTGAGAATGGAGAATTATATAGGAATTTATCTCCCGCTCTCTCCGACCGTCCGACTGCAAGCTGTCTCCGTTTTCTCTACAACTTGGACACGAGATAATATTCGGCCATACGAATCCAATGAATCAAGTTTTGTCGAATTCCAAGTTTTTTTGACCTATCGTTTTAATTTTTCAAACATGCTCAATAAGCTCCAAAAATGCGATTTTTGCATACCTTTTCGTCTTCCAAGCTCACACACTAATTCCAAAAATCATGGGCTTTTGGATTTAGCCATTATTCGATGATACGAATCCAAAAAAACGGAATCGGATTTTGAGATGGTCCCAACAATGTTACTATGTAAAATGAACGTCAGTTTATTAGCAAATGTATCTGCCCTACACGGCCACATGCTTACCCCGTTCGACGCGCATTTTGGAACTCGATAATGATTTATCATTAAGAATCCTAAAAAAATTATCACAGCGAATTACGAGCTTCTTAGCAAAATTTCACTTTTTAAGGACTATGCGATGACTTAAAAATCGAATTTTTAAATTCTGACGCATTTTTCCTTAAAATTTGTATTAAAAATAATTTTTAAATTTATTGTCAATTTTCGGGTTGTTACGGCGTTTATCGTTGCCATGATCAAACAGTAAGTTCGATTGACGCGAAAATTGAAATCTTGTAATAATTAATTAATACGAATGGAATGGCACAAGTTTCGTTGCGTTCCGAGACTGTTTCTTGGTACGTTATTTTTATACTCACCACAGTGCTATTTGGGACACCAAATCAATCGGTCTCCAAAAATAACAAACCATATACCTTTTATGACTCTAATCATCGATACGAATTCGATGTAATCAGTTTTGTGGCTTAATTCGATCGTCTGCTCAAGTTACACTTAGATATTTCTCTATTAAATTAAATTAATTACGCGCTATAGAAAATGACTAGGCATTTACGGCTGTCGTGGTCATATACGACATCGGTTTGCCACGAAATTTAATATTGCACAATAATTTAACGTTACGGTTCCAATGAAACTAATTTCATTGAAAACGGACTCTGTTTGCAAAATGGCCTTTTTTAAGGCTTGTAATAATATCAATTAAAATATTATAAAAATCCAAAATAAACAAATAAAATAATAATAAATTATTATTATCATAAATACCCAACTGGAAATATCATATAGCTTAAAACATAAATTATACAACTCAATATCATTAAATTTTGAGTTAAACGATGTCCAAACTATATTAAAAACATTATAAATCTATTAAATAAACGTCATAATTTAATATCGATTTCCATAGCGATTATTTTAAAATTTGGATTGGACATAACTAATAATCTATAACACGAAATCTGGATTTTTCTCTTCCATATGAAAATTATAATCAACTAGATTCCAATGTTTCTTATTTCACAAAAATCCGACTTATATCGGATCCTGTATATCCATTTAAAGTTCAAAACTCGATATTACTAACTACCGCGCCATTTTGAGCTCGTTTTAAATTATATATAAATTTAACGTTTAAACTTCGTTTTAGTAGGCAAATTAAATATTAAAATCCATTAATATTCCAAAAAAATAATTAAATGTTTGACTACCAAAATAACGGGATATTACACTCAAACTCAATCTAAGGTATTACTAACCCTATCCCTATTGAGTTACGCAACAGAGCCAAGGTTACTCCTCAACCTTTAGCTATGATACCATTGTAACGAACCAACTAATTCCCGATCCTGATCATCGTCATAAAACACCATATCGACTAACCAATCCTTAGAAATTAGCGGAACATTTATAGAAAGAAGTTAGAGGGTGAGAAACAGAAAGAAAAAAGTTAGAATAGAAGGAACTGAAAAATACAAATCTCACAGCGAAACAAATAAAATATATTATATAACATAATCTTTGAAATACCATATCAGAGTACAACCTTACACATTACAGCGGAAATAAATTATCTAATGTTGAAACCTCTTGCTCCAAGCTCCTCCAAGGGTATCCGTAAATACCTGAACTACTTGACTGCCCGTACAAATTTAAGCACCCAAGAGTTCAGGGTAAAACAAAAACAAAATAAACTTCGGGTCTGTCATGGGACTGAGGTGAGTAAACTCCAACCATTTGATTTAACTTTCAAAAATCATTTCGAAAGAAAAGATAATCATAAGACCGATCCACTCATAAACACAGATGGTTTTTACCTTAGGATAACCCAAACCATTTTTAATATAAAACTCCGGTGATATTATAATAGTTTCTATCAATTAAACAACCAAATAGCAAAACGCTTGCATCTCACGCTCTATATACATAGTATATATGCAAAAACCGCAGGGCTCTTACTAGAGGTTGGATTTCCAACATGACAAGGTATGGGGCCACCTTCCGATAGTGTATCTCTAGAGAGGAAACATTGGGTTCAATAAGAACACCTTACAACCCAACCACACATGATTGGTCACTCATTTAACTTGAGTGAACCGAGCATGTTATCACCAACGGTTGTGATCATCAACCTTGCAGAAGCGAGTAAAATAAGAATCAAATGAAAATTCTTTAGATCAGGTGATAATACCCCTAATGGGAATGACCCACTTGGCCATGTTTCATGCCAAATTTCTGTCATTTCCCAGTTGACAAGGCTTGAGGTCACGATTATCGTTTTAGAACATCTTGTCATCATTTACTTTGAATGCCACATCATTAGATCCGTCAAATTACTAATTAACGTCCACAAATATACTATGGGTGTTAAGCTAAGGGAATAAATTCCCTACCACCAAACTTGGTATATTCATAAAAATAAACGTACATGATCATTTGGAAATACTCTATCAGACATTGTCCATGCAAGGTGTCCTAGGACTGGACAAACCGAAGAAACCATTCTACCAATCCATCTTCTGAATTTCTACATAGAATTAATATAACAGCCTTGCACTTTACTCTGTCTTCAATCATCTTCAGCATAAGTTTATTTGTAACGCTTATGCCTATACGGAGTGGTTTTCAGATAATAACCTGAACCCGGTCTCTCTGTATTGACAAAGGAAGTACAAAATAAACCAAAACTTTGATAGTCAATTATTTAACTATCAAAGGAAATATCCATAGAACCAACGATCTTATTTCCAAATGGAAATACTAACTGATCAACCATCAAGCAACAGTGGCCCCTTTTAAATCAATTTCTTATAAATTATCATTGCTCAGATTCTCATATCTTTCTAGATATTTTTCAAAACTCGTTTGGCCTCTCATATTTTTGGAAAAACATTTCGAAAAATTATAACTCTTATTTTCTATATTTAGAAAAAATATACGTTATTAACATTGAAAAACATTTGTGATTGTTATTTCTTAAATTCTTATTAACCAACTCTTTCCACATTCTATGCTTAGAAAATAACTTTGATTTAAATCGGAAAGCGTTTCCAAAGTCCTTTATTTGGTTAATCTGATGTTATATAAAACATCGTTATCATAACCTAACTGATTACCCATTCATTGATTGTATCACTAACCAATCTCACTACCCAACCTTAACCATTTCTCAGTCATTCAAGTTGGGAAATAATTACCTCTCAGACCTTAACTAAACATCATTATTAACTTTGAAACAGTTAAGTTCACCACTTCAAATCCTTAACAGTAATTGCTTACGCAATTCTCAGATTCAATTTAATAATTTGCTTCTTTTATAGAAAACACTGATTATATCGACAATGTTATAAATTTTCTTCCAAAATATTAAAATTTTAAAATATAACTTGTACTCATTAATTTGAATAAATAAATAAATATATAATTAAATCTTGATTAGAACGGAAAGTAAATAATACTTTCCCTGAAATCGATATAGTCAAGTTTCAATAAATATCTCTTTTTTTGAATAATCTATGTTCGATTAATATTCTGAACTTCGGAATAAATCTAACATTTCGGATTAACTCAAATTGCCTTATGATTAGTTTCATTCGCAAAACATTTTCTTTCAATTGTTGCTCACTTCCAAATATTAATATCATTCCTTAAATAGGAATCTAAATTCGTTTTATCAAATCAATCTGATTTTACTGGCAAATATCACTACAGATTATAAACCCATATCATATTCTACTTCACTTATAAAATTGCTACTGACACCTTCTTGTTGGTACAAAAAAATTCAATTTCCATTTTAGACATATTTACAAGCTATACATTCCATTCTTCTGAAATCAACTTTATTTGATACCTACAATACCCTTCTCGACTATTAATTTTAATTTAAAATAATTTAAAATCATTTCAAAACATTAAATTCTATTTACTTAACTATAAATATTGAAATATTAGTTTCTTAACATATTTTATAGATTCACACTAGAAAGAGTTTAAATATCTTTTCTGAAATAAATCATTTTAATAGGGTTTGACATAGTTGAATTCTAAATAATAATCCCTTGAATTTATCTAAATTTATTTTATATTCCAAACTTTTGAATAAAACCCATCATTTCCTTTTGAAAATGATTTTCCGTTTCCCTTCTCATTCAAAATTCCTTTTGAATTCATTTTCCCTATCTCAAATTTCTTTTATAACTACTGGGTTTAAATCTCACTTTAATTATTGGTATCAACACTGGTTTTCACTTTTCTTATATAAATTTGACTTGAATTCATATTTTAATTGATCCTATGATAAATATTTTATCTAATTTATAAACATTGTTGTAATCAACTTCTCATTTAATTTACTTAAACAAGTTTCTATTTCCAGTCCATTTGAAATTTAATTTCTATTTTGGGAATAAATTTCCTTTTTAAATCTCAAATTTCTTTTCTACATCCGAAAATATTTTATGATGTTTAAATACCAAAATTTTAGGGACGGGGTAATCCAAACACAACATAATCAATCATTGATTATATATTGCATCATATATCACAATCAATGAAAAACAACAAGATAAATGTTGAGGAATCCAGTTGGATCCCTCCAATCTGTTTTCCTACATCCACCGATGTTAATCAATGTAAATAACATCAATCTCATTCCAATATGAGATATCATGGTAAATAGAATCAGTATTAGATCAACGATTTAAATATATAACTATATCAATCATTTCAACCAATTTATTAACTATTCAACCAAACAACCAGCACAGTATAAAATTACCATGCATAAATTTAAAACCTATTTATATAAAAATATAAACGAGTCAGAGTTAGTGAGTTTACTCACCTTGTTTTGCAGTTGACGATTCTGCTTTTTATCGTTTAAAATCAAACAACATTTGAATTTATCACAAAGTTCCAGTAGCTCCGTTCTCAGCCATATCAGCTCCATAATGTAGATCTTGTCACTATGATTCCAACGTGACGTGGTTCAGATTAATTCTATTCACGCATGGTAAAGATATAAATATTACAATTTATGAATGTTATTATAGTAACTATTAGTTAATAAATTCTTTAACCACCTCAATTAACTTTCTCTTCTTCGTATTAAAATTTTAACAGACTTCCCCCTGTACACACATGCCATTACTGAATTTCATTGTTTGCTTCTCCAATGTCGCTTCCCTGTTCTCAAAACATAAACAACTATGCCAGTCAAACTCCCATGTACTTTTTCTTCTCCAGCAGCATCACTACATATGCATCAAAATAAACATCACCATTTCAGTCGACCAAGCCTCCATCACTGCCAACCCAATTTCGAAAAAAAATCTATCTGAACCCATCAGACTACAAAGAAAACTCCCCTAACCATTTTTTTGCCTAACCCACACTCAGGAACCCCAAGAAAAATGCAGACACTTGTTAATACTGCTATTACCCCGTTAACCTCATCTTCTCCAATTATCACAAACACTGCTCTTCCTCCCAAACCCAATTCATGCTTTAACGCCGCTCCCTGTAGCCATATTAAACCAATAGTAGAAACCTCCTTAATCAAAATATTAACTCATACTTACCCCTTTTTGAACTTTCTCCTCCTTGCTAAAACACAAACCCGTTGAACTCGCTATTTCCATCTTCATTGTTCCTTATACCAATACCACGCGCCTTCAGACTTTTCATCTCTGCATTAAAAACTCGTAACTTGTTGTTCATCAAACCCATCAATGCTATGAGATCTACTTTTCAATCATCATTAGCCCAACTCGCCACCTTCATCTCGAGTCACGTTCACTAGACAGTCGCACATCGTGAAAACTATGCGAACTTTCTCGCAACAAAAATATAGCAAACCCAGCCATGTTATACGCTACATCTTCTTGAACTCTGTGGTACCCTCGAGTCCCCTTCTGATCGCCTGTAGTTGTTGTGCGTCCCAACCCTACCTCACGTAAAACTGCAGAGCGAACTAAAGGCATCAAACCAGATAAATTGGATATATGAATGAAAAACAATTTCTTGCAAACTCAGATGAATTGATTTCCGAATTTTTTATTTAGTTTCGGGTTTTAATTAATTTTGGAAGCCATGGCATTTTCATTTTATTTCACTTGAAGGAGTTGATTCAATCGAAAGTGTGGATGGGAAGAAAACATTGGGGATTAGGGATTTCTGCGGTGGTGAATGAACGACTGAGGTAAATTTATAGGAGAAAATAATAATTTTATATTTGATTACTTTATTGAAGTTTATAATTTCGCATCTATCGCAATTTTATTTATCTTTTATTATCTTGTAAGATTGCATACAATATTTTTTTGCGATAAAAAGGGATATACAGCTAGAGTTTGAAATTTTGGACCTAACGAATCTTGTTTCGTCGCATTTGGAATCCGTTTGGGAAAATAGCGTAATTTTGAATATTAAATTTGCTAATTGACTAACGTTTATTTTTCGCACGCTTAAAAAACAATTCCAATTGGCTTGAAACGTGAAATATTACAATAATTAAATATTTCGAACACGATGGAACTGGTTTCATTGAATTCCGAGATCGTATTAGTAAACTACCTTTTAAATTCATAATGTAAATCGACATTTGTTTGTATCTCACGTTATGATCAAAATAGCTCTAATTGACTCCAAACTGGAAATCTTACAATAATTAACCATTACGGATTTAATAAAATTGATTTCGTTGAAATTTGAGATAGTTTTCTCAAGTTATATACAAATTCCTTTTAAATCAAATTAAATTCATTTAATTAATCGATATGTAAAGTAGCTGTGCATTTATGACTACCGCAGTCGCATATTATATTAAATCTCTACGAAAATTATTTTTACACAAAAAATTAACATTACGGATCTAATGAACATGATTTCGTCGAAAACGGAGGTCGTTCACTAAAAGACAATTTTTAAGGCTTAAATAAATCGATTAAAATATAAATAAATTCCGAAACCATTCAATTAAATAATATTAAATTATTATTATATATATTTGAATAGAACATCATATAGATCCAAAATAAACATATTTGGATTTTAAACTCGAGATTTCAAATTAAAATGACATTCGGATTATTTAAAATCGATTTAATTATAAAATAAATCGTTATAATTTATGAACGATTCCATAGTGACTATTTGAAAATTTGATTTGGACATAATTCACTATCTACAAGTTGAAATCCCAATTTTTCACTTTCATTAGAAAAATATAATCAAATAGATTCAAATGTTTCTTGTTTCAAAGAAATCCAACTTATACTGAATTCTGTATAATCAATTGAAGTTCAAAACGTAATATTACGAACTCCCGTGATGTTATGAATTCGTTTTAAATTTAATTATAAATTATATGTTCAAACATCGTTTTTAATAAATAAAATCCTTATAAAAATCATTTTATATTCCAAATACAACATTTAAAAATAAATTTAAATGTTCAAAATTAACGGCTAAAAATTCGAGTCGTCACATGAAATCGTTGTACAAAATACTTCTTAGAATTATAGAGATTACTGATTATATGAATCCACTGTCTGCACATTTACTACATTTCTATTTCTGTTATCATGTCCAGTATGTTATGACTCTATATCAGCAGAAAAGCGAACAGCATTGATTATGTTTTTTATCTTCATATTGTTATGGACATGATTTTGCTAGATTTTATTTTGTTATTTATCATGTCCAGTATATTATGACTGAACATATTAAGTTCTAACATGAATTTTGATTTTAATGCTATTGGAATTCGACAGACCTTCTTATGGTCAATGGTATATGATTCAATGTATGATAAAGTTTACATTAGAAAACAACTTACGGATTTAAGCTATTTTCATGTGGAACTATTGAATTCTTTTATAGTAATACTTGATTAAATTGTGTAATGCAGGTGATGGTTGCGTTGTCATTCTTTTTGGTACTCCTAATCTGGATGTGGGTAGTATGAAATTGCAACCATGGCCATATCATTAGGTAGTAAGTTAATTTTCTCTATTTTGTTTATTTATCAATTTGAAACGTTTTCATAAGCACACAGGTGATGGTTACATTGTCATTCTTTTTAGTACTCTTAATCCGGACGCTATCAGTTTGAAATTGAGGCCCTGATCATAGCATTAGGTAACTAAATCTTCTCTATTTTATTAATTCAATTAGAGAAGTGTTCATAAGCATCCATCCATATTTTTATTGTAAAATATTAAGTTTGGAAAAACAAGTTCTTTCATAAATTAAGCGCTTTGCTTTGTTTTGTTTTGTTTTGTTGCTCTTTATGACTACACATTGCACTGCTCTGTTTCTAGTGTAAATTTTAGTTTAATTATCTTACTGCCAACGTTCCCATAGCTTCTTTCATCGTAATTGGTGCACTTTCAACAGCTTCTTTCATCGTAATTGGTGCATAATGACAGCAACTGCAATGATTCGGATTTCGCTCGGACCTAATCGATCGCTAAATCGACCAAGACCGTTCAAAACCCGAATACGCTAGCTCTGGTTATACAACACATTAGAACAGATAACAGAAGACTTTTATAAACATTACATTAATGTTACATCAGAGTAAAGAATATCAGAGTACATCAAAATAAATACCACAGCGGAAGATTAAATTACAATAATTGTAATACAATGTAGCTGCAACGAATTACTAACATAGCGTAAGGCTATCAGTTCTCTGGACATAGCTTTAAGCTTCGATCCAGAATCCTGCACAGTATATTTGCAAAATAAGTTACTCGACTGCTCGTGTGGAAAATATGGGCACCCGAGTTTGCAAGTGAAACAAACTACAGGTCAGTCATGGGACTGGTACGAGAAATCTTACTTAAGCTATTTAATAATAAGGTCAATCACAGGACCACGCCGCTAACGCGGAACGGGTTTACTCCATTGGATTGCGAGTGCATAAACATCAACCATAAATAAACATATGGATCTACAATGCATCAATCAACATGCAATTCCTTAATCTACAAATTTACGCTTAATCCCTAAACTTAGATTTCAAAATCCAATTCACTTTATAGAAATTATTTCTTTCGGCTTTATTTCCCGATTTCTTTTATTTCAAATCATTTGAAATACAGTTCTATTTTTTTATATCAAAGTAGATTTCACTTCGGGATTTGAAAACAAAACATTTGGAAATATGAATTTCAAAACATAACAAAACATACAAACTAGTATGAAATCAAATATCGGTCATGTTCCCTCAGGACCGGGCAGTACGCACCATAACTGAACCAATATATATATATATATATATATATATATATATATATATATATATATATATATATATATATATGCACCTAACGGCTACACTGACAATGCACCTTCCCACCAATTGGGGAAGACATACACGCCCTCACACTGTTAGTCAATTTCAGGTCGCCCGCTTCTTCAGCCACATACTTGCTAAATCATTTTTATATACCAAAGTAGGGAAAATCATTTCACAACATAATCACAAGTATAATCAAATTTGTATAGATTTCTACTTACAAATCATTTCAAAATCATCGAGTATTGCCCTCGAAATCCTTTTTGTTTTATAAAACATTCCCTGTCCAAAATCGGGAATAACATTTCTTTTTACTAAAGGAATCTCATTTCAAAATTATTCATTAATTTGAAATAAACTACATCGCAAACCACCTTATAGTCAAATTGTGAAGTGTTTCACAAGGTGTTAGAATACATATATTTCTACCCACCAACGCTAAATGTAAAAACATATCTTGCTCATAAATAGGTCGAGCACAATCTAAACAGTCAATCCATCACAATCAATATCAGCAACCAAGTGTATTTGATTCAATCACATTTCATGTTTTACATATACAATAAAAGGAGAATTATTATTGTAAACATATTTTCTTTGTTGCTTACGACAAATAAAAAGAAAGATTTTTATTTGTATACAAATTCCTATCTTCAACATACCAATATAAAAGTGAATATTTATTTGTACACAAATTTCAATCTTTAATATGACAGATAAATGTAAATGTAAATGTTTATTTGTTAACATATCTCTATTTCAAAACAATGATCATTTTTTTTTCATATTCTCCTTATACAATAAAAATGTGGTTTTATTCATAACATATTTTTATTTTCTATAATGAACATTTTTGCTTTTTTCTTATATACAATAGAAATGTGAATATTTACTGTTAACATACCTTCATTTCTTATATGAATCCACTGTCTGCACATTTACTACATTTCTATTTCTGTTATCATGTCCAGTATGTTATGACTCTATATCAGCAGAAAAGAGAACAACATTGATTATGTTTTTTATCTTCATATTGTTATGGATATGATTTTGCTAGATTTTATTTTGTTATTTATCATGTCCAGTATATTATGACTGAACATATTAAGTTCTAACATGAATTTTGGTTTTAATGCTATTGGAATTCGACAGCCCTTCTTATGGTCAATGGCGTATGATTCAATGTATGATAAAGTTTACATTAGAAAACAACTTACGGATTTAAGCTATTATCATGTGGAACTATTGAATTCTTTGATAGTAATATATGATTAAATTGTGTAATGCAGGTGATGGTTGCATTGTCATTCTTTTTGGTAATCCTAATCTGGATGTTGGTAGTACGAAATTGCAACCTGGCCATGTCATTAAGTAGTAAGTTAATTTTCTCTATTTTGTTTATTTATCAATTCGAAACATTTTCATAAGCACGCAGGTGATGGTTACATTGTCATTCTTTTTATTCAGACGCTATCAGTTTGAAATTGAGGCCCTGATCATAGCATTAGGTAACTAAATCTTCTCTATTTTATTAATTCAATTAGAGAAGTGTTCATAAGCATCCTTCCATATTTTTATTGTAAAATATTAAGTTTGGAAAAACAAGTTCTTTTAGAAATTAAGCGTTTTGCTTTGTTTTGTTTTGTTTTGTTGCTCTTAATGACTTCACATTGCACTGCTCTGTTTCTAGTGTAAATTTTAGTTTAATTATCTTACTGCCAACGTTCCCATAGCTTCTTTCATCGTAATTGGTGCACTTTCAACAGCTTCTTTCATCATAATTGGTGCATAATGACAGCAACTGCAACGATTCGGATTTCGCACGGGCCTAATCGATCGCTAAATCGACCAAGACCGTTCAAAACCCGAATACGCTTGGTTATATAACACATTAGAACAGATAACAAAAGACTCTTATAAACATTACATTAATGTTACATCAGAGTACAGAATATCAGAGTACATCAAAATAAATACCACAGCAGAAGGTTAAATTACAATAATTGTAATACAATGTAGCGGCAACGAATTACTAACATAGCGGAAGGCTGTCAGTTCTCTGGACACAATTTAAGCTTCGATCCAGAATCCTGCACAATATATCTGCAAAATAAGCAACTCGACTGCCCGTGTGGAAAATATGGGCACCCGAGTTTGCAAGTGAAACAAACTACAGGTCAGTCATGGGACTGGTATGAGAAATCTTACTTAACCTATTTAATAATAAGGTCAATCACAGGACCACGCCGCTAACGCGGAACGGGTTTACTCCATTGGATTGCCAGTGCATAAACATCAACAATAAATAAACATATGGATCTACAATGCATCAATCAACATGCAATTCCTTAATCTACAAATTTAGGCTTAATCCCTAAACTTAGATTTCAAAATCCAATTCACTTTATAGAAATTATTTCTTTCGACTTTATTTCCCGATTTCTTTTATTTCAAATCATTTGAAATACATATCTATTTTTTTATATCAAAGTAGATTTCATTTCAGGATTTGAAAACAAAACATTTGGAAATATGAATTCCAAAACGTAACAAAACATACAAACAAGTATGAAACCAAATATCGGTCATGTTCCCTCAGGACCGGGCAGTACGCACTGTAGCCGAATCAATATATATATATATATATATATATATATATATATATATGCACCTAACGGCTACACTTACAATGCACCATCCCACCAATTGGGGAAGACATGCACGCCCTCATACTGTTAGTCAATTTCAGGTCATCCGCTTCTTCAGCCACATACCTGGTAAATCATTTTTATATACCAAAGTAGGGAAAATCATTTCACAACATAATCACAAGTATAATCAAATCTATATAGATTTCTACTTACAAATCATTTCAATATCATCGAGTATTGCCCTCGAAATCCTTTTTGTTTTATAAAACATTTTATATAACATTCCCTATCCAAAATTGGGAATAACATTTCTTTTTACTTAAGAAATCTCATTTCAAAATCATTCATTAATTTTGAAATAAACTACATCGCTAACCACCTTATAGTCAAATCGTGAAGTGTTTCACAAGGTGTTAGCATACATATATTTCTACCCACCAACGCTAAATGTAAAAACGTATCTTGCTCATTAACTGGTCAAGCACAATCCAAACAGTCAATCCATCACAATCAATATCAGCAACCAAGTGTATTTGATTCAATCACATTTCATGTTTTACATATACAATGAAAGGATAATTATTTTTGTAAACATATTTTCTTTGTTGCTTACGACAAATAAAAAGAAAGATTTTTATTTGTATACAAATTCCTATCTTTAACATACCAAATAAAAGTGAATATTTATTTGTACACAAATTTCAATCTTTAATATGACAGATAAATGTAAATGTTTATTTGTTAACATATCTCTATTTCAAAACATTGATCATTTTTTTCATATTCTCCTTATACAATAAAAATGTGGTTTTATTCATAACATATTTTTATTTGGGTGCGTTTTTTACAGGTCCCTATTAAGTTTCAAAATATAAAAAAAACCCGGTGTTAAAAATAATATAGAATACATCCCTATTTTTGAATTTCCGCTAAAAATATTCCAGATCTACCCTTACACACCTTAAAAAATATCCAACAACTGTTTGTCCTCATTTACTCAGTGTATCGCTCCTATTATCACGCTCATAAACCTAATCCAACAATTCTGGAAAACAGTCGATCACTCCAATAGCGATTATTTTATTACTTTTTTTGATTTTTTAAAAAAACTAGACAATTATATACATATATTACGTAAAATGATTTTTTTATTAATTTTTTCTATTTTGTACGAAAAACTAGACAATTATATACATATATTACGTAAAATTGCATACATTTATGCAACGATGTGTAATAATTGCATACGTACATTAATATTATGCAGAAAATAAATTATTAGTTTTGCGCAAATAAGAGAAATAATTGCATACATATACAGAACTGTATTGCATAATTGCTGAAACACAAGAAATGACAAAAAAGTAAATACAGATAATTATAACAAGATGCATACATATATATATATATATATATATGCAAATAACAGAAATATGTGCATACTTACATGAAAAATTTCATAACATTTACATGTACTACATCAAAAAATAAGTACAGACCACATTTACATGTACGACATCAAATTTTTTATCACATTTGCAAAGCAGAGTTTATGATCTTTTGAAGAACAAATAATTTTGTTAAGACCCAGCGCAAACCACATCTAGTAGTCTCTGTAGAAACAAATGCAGATTCCGATCATTTGGAAAAGGATGGACGACCAATCTTCAACAAGACGATAACACCAATATCCGCCGGAACACTGTTATAGATAAAAGAAAATGAACATTAATAAGCTTAATGTGCAGTAACCTAAATTACAGAAACTACTTCAGAATTATATAAATAAATGCGCACAATTCAGCAAAATAACTAAAAATTCTGAATATTTATATGCAAGTATTCTACATTTATGCATAGAAATATGAATATATTTTTAAAATAATATGTTTTTATGTTTGTTTGCTAAAAAATTGCATACAGATATGCATATATTTAGAATAGATGCAGATTTGTCCGCAACTTTTTATCAGAATTTCAGCATAAACCCACAAGTGCTAACAATGGTTTCACGGATATATGTTTTTTTCAGGACCTTATCATATGAAAAATCGTATTTTTATGCTAATAAAAAAATTATATTTATCCTACAAATAAAATAAAAAAATAGGGAAAAAAATTTGCTTCAGAATAATACAAATACATGCGTACAATGCAGCAAAAAACAATAATTTCTGAATATTTATATGCAAGTATTCCAGATATATGCATAGAAATATGAATATATTTGTAAAATAATATGTTTTTCTGTTTGTTTGATGAAAAATTGCATACATATATGCATATATCTGAAATAATTGCATATAAATATTCAGAAATGGCCGAGTACAGTCACCAATGAATCTCCAACATGAGATAATTACCAGCATTCAACCAAACCATAGGTGACAAAATTGTTGTGCTAGCCTCAGCTTTGATCACCCCAAGTTTCGGATTTTCAATCAAATCCAATTATCAAAGTAAAAAAATAAATAAACGAAAGTTGAACTCAGAATTTGAACAGCAAATACAAGATATCAAACCAGAGTGTAAAAAACGACACAATCCACAAACCAGAGTGTAAAAAACTCAGAATCTGAACAGCAAATTGTAGCGACCCGGGAATTTCGACACTCGAATCCAGACACTAACACGTCCCGTGTCCAAACTCAATTATCGAAAACCCAGAAAGCTAATAGAAAGAAGTTAGAGGGTGAGAAAAGAAAGAAAGAAATATTAGAATAGAAGAATAAGAGGATCAGAGTCTCACAGCGGAATGGACAAAATATAATAATCAATAATACTTTATACAAAGAACTGTATATATGATTACAACAATCAGAGTATACATTCAGAGCAATACAACACACAGCGGAAATAAACTAGTACCAGTATATATGGAAAACGTCTCGACTTCAACTCCTTCTCTGAAGCTCCAAGCGAAATCTAACCTGTAAATATACTCGGGCTGACCCGAGCACATTTGATTTAAAACAAAATTCACCCAGGTCAGTCTGAAATACTTTCAGTGATAAATTCATACAGCAACCAACTTGTTTAACTTTGAAATCCTTTTGAAACAAAAGAATAATAGTAAGACCAGTCCACACATAAACACGGACGGTTTTTACCTTACTATAACCCAAACCATTTTGAAATCAATATCTTCTTCTGATATTATCATAGTGTCTAAATACAAGTAAATAGAATCTAGCAGAACGCTTGCATCTCACGCTCCACATATATAGTATACAATCAAAACCGCAGGCGCTTATTGGAGGTTGGATTTCCAACTATGACCAGGTATGGGACCACCTGCCGCTAGTGTATCTCTAGAGACGAATACACTGGGTTCAACAAGAACGTCTTGCAACCCGGCCCACACATGACCGACCACTCATTTCTCTTGAGTGTATCGAATGCATTGTCACCCTTTCGGCTTTTTGTCGCGACCACCGAAATCCCCGGGAGATACAGAATTGAAAAGAAGTAACAAATATGAATATTCTCTAGATGGTGACAATACACCCTAATGGGTGCGACCCACATAGCCATGCTGCCTGCCCGATTTTTGTCATTTCCCGGTTGATGAGGCTTGAGGCTATAATCGACTTTTGAAACATCTGGCCATCATTCACATCGTCCATACACGTCATCCAGGTACAGGATGATCCGAAGGCACTCTCCTACTGCATCCAATATAGGAATCACCCCATGAATCAGCAGCGAGAAGTCCTTGCAACCCGTAGATTCCAATCACGACAGAATCATCGTTAACTCTGGGGATCAGCCAAAGATATTTAACAATAGTTCTTCCGCTCATGGAGACTTACGGTCTTCAATTGCTCCATCTCGATCAGCATCCTCGACGTATTCGTATTTATTGGTCAGAATGGTTTTCGAATATAATTCGATCCCGGTCTTTCCGTACCAATAACGTTGGGTCAGTTTTTGATAGTCGGTTGTTTAACTATCAAAACAAACAACCATAAAAACAAACAGATCCATTAATGGTTTACACACAGCATCACTTGGCCCTTATAATATATCAGTATTCATATATTAGTATTCTCGAATCCCTTTACAATCCCCTTTTATATATTCCCAACATTTCAAATAACGTTACGTTATTATTTCTCAAAACATCTTCACCATTACGACTAATATTATTCTTCGCTAATCCTGAAGTCGTTCAAGTTGGGGTATTTTTAATTACCTCTCAGACCTTGATCAACAACGTTCTTATCGAAAGACAGATATCAGTTGTAATACAAAAATCGATACTTATTTCCCTTATCACAACAAATCACAAATTTTATTTCCATGTTGATGAAATACCATTTCTTCTTTAAAACAGTGGTCCTATATCACATCTTTATAACTTATCTCATTTCACTACTCTAGTTCAACTCGGGTTTTATAACCTCGTCTATTTTGGATTTCATAAAATCCCATTAAATATAATTCAATAAGAATTGAATTAAAACTTCAGTTCACATTATAGGTACTAAATCGCTTTATCTACTATCAACACGGCTTTAAACTTCACAACATTCCTTACTATATTTAACATTCCAAAATATCACTTTGATTTTTAATAAATGACAAATAATTAAATTTCAACCTTTAAAAATAAAACTAGGTTCCCAACCATCAACTACTTTCTTTAAATTAATGAACTTATTTAACAAACAATTTCAGCAAAGCCGTTTACTTGTTTCTCTTTAAACATGACTGACTAGTTAGTCAATCGTTATCGATCTTGTCATTTAAATTAAGTAATAATTAATTTAAATAATGCTATTCACTTTGATTTTTCAATAAGTCAATATCAATATAAACCCTATTCTATTTGTTACATCAAATCTGGCCACTTGAACTTGCTAAATAAAATTATTTAACAATCATTTGATAAGCACGTGCTTTGCGCACGATAGATTTTGGTTAAACCGAAACGACGATTTGTGGTTAAAACGAACCAATGTATATATGTGATTAATATATTCCCCTTTAAGAACTTCATTTAAAATAATATATATATTTAAAAATATATTCGGTTATACAATAATTTTTTTTGTAACTCTATTTCTAGCGATTCACCTGACGGTGACTCGTTCTTTATAAAACAGTGCATATTTGGGCCATCTGCTATTTACTTATTGACCATGCTATTTACTGATTCAAAACCCAACCACATTCAATGATCAATAGGTTTTAAAGTCAATGGGTTTGAACAGTTCATAAAATATGAAATAACAGCATAATAAATATTTGAGGAACCGGTTTGGTTCCTCCTACCTGTTCTTCTCTGCAACACAGGTCATTAAAATATTTCATATCAGTAGACAGAAATGACGATAATAAAATTAACGTCAACCATTAAAACAACCATAGGCATCCAAGGCATCCAATCAACCAATTAAATTATATGAATTTAGCACATCCAAGTATTTCAGAAATGTGTGAGAATAAACTCACCAGTTTATTCCGATAGACCATCGTCGTGTTCCTTTGTTAAATTTTAAACTTGCGTTTAAAATTTATCGAAATCCAATAGCCTCCGACTTCTCCCAAACTAGCATAGCACCGTGGTATCTTCCCATACAATTCCATTACTCCCGGTTTCGCTTGTTTCTGTTTGTATGCGAACAACTTATCGTCGTTATAACATTTAAATGAATGAATGTAGCTTTAACCTTTATTTATTAAAAATTTACTCCCTTACCTTAATCACTATGCCATGGAATAACCCATCACACGGTTTACCCTACTTAGCATGAATTACCTGACGTTCTTCTCCTTCATTTTAGAAACCCACGGCTTCAGCAACACCAGTCCCTTTCCTTATTCCTTTTTCTTATTTAAACCAACGTAGGCCCTTTTGTAATTTACTCCATACCGCTCCTCTTCACATACACCATGGTCTGATGGACGTGGCCCTCATTCCAAACACAGAACCCCTCATGCATAGCCATAACCAAATAGTAAGCCCCCTTTCTCTCAGTTTACACCGCACCTTGCACCTCATCACGTCTCACCCCTTCACTGACTACAACTAGAAAACACGTCCTCCTTCCCATGCAAAACACCCCATGCTTTCATGCTCCATAACATAAACCTCCCACTTTACTACCCTTCACGTTTTAGCTCCGTCCGCTCTGTTCTTTTTCCTGCTTTACCAAGAACCGCATCTTCCCCCCTCCTCCAATGTCATCCATTCCCCAGGGACATGCCTCACCCGAGATTATCCGTGAAGTACGAGTTGCCAGACAATAAACGGTGAGGATTTATATATTTAAGTTTGGACTTTGATTTATAAAATTTTTATATATATATATTACTGGAAGCTTTTATTTGCTCCTTGGAAATGAACAAACACGTTGTATTTATAGGATAACAGAGCCTTGGCCACCACGGTTCACTAGTTTGGAGCACACGCAAGTTAATTGGCCAGCAAGGCAAACGTAGCTGAGGTAGGATAGGGTGGCAGCGGTCATTTCTATTGCTATGACCCAATTAGCATAGCACATGCGAGAGTGGTAGGCTGGCATATATAGGGATACTTGTACAGGCAGGCTAGTGGGAAAAATGAAAGTAATGAGCTAAACCTATATGGGGTAGGCTTAACATGATGGTGAGTTGTCCCAGACGTGGTCGGCAAGTTTGAGAAATGATGAAAAGAAAATACGTTACAACATAGGCTGGCACATTTATTTTATTATAGGGTAATGGTGCATAAGAAAAGGGTAAGTAATATCTATTATAACTTTGTATTGAAGAAATAGTATTAGCCCGGTACAACTACTTTATTGGAATATGGAAGACAGTGTACGTTTGTTCCAATATTGGTCTGCATTGTGCGGTTGTAGACTAATGTCTTGATATCGATGTGTGCATGTATCCTATCTAAGATATGCAAACACTTATTGCCAGATTCTCAAGGATTTGTTTTTTTTTTTTTTTTTTTTTTTGACTTTGTTTTGGTTCGTACAGGGAAAGACGTGTAAAGAGAGTACTGTCTCAAAGTAAATAAATGTTGGATTCAGTAAATGTTGTACACGCTTGCGATTGGATCAATTTACAGTTTTCATGTGCTATTTGTAAAGATTTAAGATTTGCTGCCCATTTTACACAGATCTTTGAAATGATATGTTGATATTTCAGAGATTTACCTACTAGAAAGATTTCCATGGAGCTATGAAATGACACGAACGGATTTGTAAAGATTACAAAGGATATTATTATCATTATTCCCTGAAACGACTTTAGCATATTATTTAACGTAGATAATGTACCACATTCCATAAAAATTACGTTCATGTCCGAGCTATTACGAACAGAAATAAGAATACGGTCGTGTCGAGCGATGTACTATGATCCCAAAAATATAATAATATCGGTAGATTAACTTATATTTTGAAACCCCAAAAATGTTGATATAGGGTGCGAAATACTCCCAATAAAAAGTTGCTTATTTAATTAATTAAAAATTACAGAAAAATTCTAAAAATTAAATTATGACTACGCCTCAAAGGACTTGTCCAAATTCAAAGCCAATATTTAATTATATTTGAATAAATCGTTTTGGCGTATAAACGATTCCACAGCGACTATTTCAAAAGTTGATTTAGACGTAAAATAAAATCTATAATATGAAAACTCGATTTTTCTCCTTCATTAGAAAAATATTATCAGCTAGATTCAAACGCTTCTTGTTTCACCGAAATCCGACTTAACACGGATTCAGTGTAGTCAGTTGAAGTTGAAATTCAATTTTACGAACTGCCGCGCCGTTTCGAGTTCGTTTTAAAATAAATATAAATATTCGAATCAAAATAGCAGGAAAAATCCGGGTCGTTACATTCTTCCCCCCTTAAAATAATTTCGTCCTCGAAATTGCTAAGTAAGAAGAATGTTTCGAATTCAATTAATTTCAAAATAATTCATCAAAAATACTTTCTATGTTTACGACTTTACGACAAAATTCGCCAGTACCTCCTCTGTACTGTTTAATCCAAACAACTTCACTTGCCACTTCGGCCTCACATGTCGATCCAAAGAAAATAAAAACCAAGCGGCTACCAATCTCGGGTATAAATTCTAAACACCCAATCAATAATATTAAGGTTTACCTTTTTGTCGGGCAACTCAATTCCAATTCCAAGGAAAATCAACCAAGTATTCTTCGTTTTCCAACTTGTACTTCAAATCTGTAACCAAATCAATTCCATCGCCTTCTAAGACCTGCACTTAGCTCAATTTATAATGCAAATAACAACCCCAGATTATTCTATTCAACTTCTTCATTGATCTGGTTGATGAATTTTATCCAACCAACCCAACACCCAAATACCAACCAACCAAATTATTTCAAATTCATTATACTGGGATTTATTCCCTTTCTTCAAATTCATTATATTTCTTCTTAAAGCGTTGTCAAATTTGATTTAACCAACTAACATTCAATAAATCAAACAATATACAATCAAATCAGATTATCCCATATTTAACTTAATTTAAGTTAAATTCTGACTTATTTAATCCTATATCAAATTTCATATTTGAAATGTTTTCCAATTTTATACATGTTTTGAATTAAACAATAATTTGAGAAAAATATAAATTTTACCTTTTTATAAAATATTTTGGGTCAAAACAATATAAAAATACTTTTATATTCAAATTACAAATACGCGCTCTCGTATTTATATATATATATATATATATATACGCTCAACTCGATCTAGGGTATTACTAGCCCAATCTCTATCGAGTTACACCACAGAGCCAAGGTTATTCCTAAACCATTGCTCTGATACCAACTGTAGCGACCCGGGAATTTCGACACTCGAATCCAGACACTAACACGTCCCGTGTCCAAACTCAATTATCGAAAACCCAGAAAGCTAATAGAAAGAAGTTAGAGGGTGAGAAAAGAAAGAAAGAAATATTAGAATAGAAGAATAAGAGGATCAGAGTCTCACAGCGGAATGGACAAAATATAATAATCAATAATACTTTATACAAAGAACTGTATATATGATTACAACAATCAGAGTATACATTCAGAGCAATACAACACACAGCGGAAATAAACTAGTACCAGTATATATGGAAAACGTCTCGACTTCAACTCCTTCTCTGAAGCTCCAAGCGAAATCTAACCTGTAAATATACTCGGGCTGACCCGAGCACATTTGATTTAAAACAAAATTCACCCAGGTCAGTCTGAAATACTTTCAGTGATAAATTCATACAGCAACCAACTTGTTTAACTTTGAAATCCTTTTGAAACAAAAGAATAATAGTAAGACCAGTCCACACATAAACACGGACGGTTTTTACCTTACTATAACCCAAACCATTTTGAAATCAATATCTTCTTCTGATATTATCATAGTTTCTAAATACAAGTAAATAGAATCTAGCAGAACGCTTGCATCTCACGCTCCACATATATAGTATACAATCAAAACCGCAGGCGCTTATTGGAGGTTGGATTTCCAACTATGACCAGGTATGGGACCACCTGCCGCTAGTGTATCTCTAGAGACGAATACACTGGGTTCAACAAGAACGTCTTGCAACCCGGCCCACACATGACCGACCACTCATTTCTCTTGAGTGTATCGAATGCATTGTCACCCTTTCGGCTTTTTGTCGCGACCACCGAAATCCCCGGGAGATACAGAATTGAAAAGAAGTAACAAATATGAATATTCTCTAGATGGTGACAATACACCCTAATGGGTGCGACCCACATAGCCATGCTGCCTGCCCGATTTTTGTCATTTCCCGGTTGATGAGGCTTGAGGCTATAATCGACTTTTGAAACATCTGGCCATCATTCACATCGTCCATACACGTCATCCAGGTACAGGATGATCCGAAGGCACTCTCCTACTGCATCCAATATAGGAATCACCCCATGAATCAGCAGCGAGAAGTCCTTGCAACCCGTAGATTCCAATCACGACAGAATCATCGTTAACTCTGGGGATCAGCCAAAGATATTTAACAATAGTTCTTCCGCTCATGGAGACTTACGGTCTTCAATTGCTCCATCTCGATCAGCATCCTCGACGTATTCGTATTTATTGGTCGGAATGGTTTTCGAATATAATTCGATCCCGGTCTTTCCGTACCAATAACGTTGGGTCAGTTTTTGATAGTCGGTTGTTTAACTATCAAAACAAACAACCATAAAAACAAACAGATCCATTAATGGTTTACACACAGCATCACTTGGCCCTTATAATATATCAGTATTCATATATTAGTATTCTCGAATCCCTTTACAATCCCCTTTTATATATTCCCAACATTTCAAATAACGTTACGTTATTATTTCTCAAAACATCTTCACCATTACGACTAATATTATTCTTCGCTAATCCTGAAGTCGTTCAAGTTGGGGTATTTTTAATTACCTCTCAGACCTTGATCAACAACGTTCTTATCGAAAGACAGATATCAGTTGTAATACAAAAATCGATACTTATTTCCCTTATCACAACAAATCACAAATTTTATTTCCATGTTGATGAAATACCATTTCTTCTTTAAAACAGTGGTCCTATATCACATCTTTATAACTTATCTCATTTCACTACTCTAGTTCAACTCGGGTTTTATAACCTCGTCTATTTTGGATTTCATAAAATCCCATTAAATATAATTCAATAAGAATTGAATTAAAACTTCAGTTCACATTATAGGTACTAAATCGCTTTATCTACTATCAACACGGCTTTAAACTTCACAACATTCCTTACTATATTTAACATTCCAAAATATCACTTTGATTTTTAATAAATGACAAATAATTAAATTTCAACCTTTAAAAATAAAACTAGGTTCCCAACCATCAACTACTTTCTTTAAATTAATGAACTTATTTAACAAACAATTTCAGCAAAGCCGTTTACTTGTTTCTCTTTAAACATGACTGACTAGTTAGTCAATCGTTATCGATCTTGTCATTTAAATTAAGTAATAATTAATTTAAATAATGCTATTCACTTTGATTTTTCAATAAGTCAATATCAATATAAACCCTATTCTATTTGTTACATCAAATCTGGCCACTTGAACTTGCTAAATAAAATTATTTAACAATCATTTGATAAGCACGTGCTTTGCGCACGGTAGATTTTGGTTAAACCGAAACGACGATTTGTGGTTAAAACGAACCAATGTATATATGTGATTAATATATTCCCCTTTAAGAACTTCATTTAAAATAATATATATATTTAAAAATATATTCGGTTATACAATAATTTTTTTTGTAACTCTATTTCTAGCGATTCACCTGACGGTGACTCGTTCTTTATAAAACAGTGCATATTTGGGCCATCTGCTATTTACTTATTGACCATGCTATTTACTGATTCAAAACCCAACCACATTCAATGATCAATAGGTTTTAAAGTCAATGGGTTTGAACAGTTCATAAAATATGAAATAACAGCATAATAAATATTTGAGGAACCGGTTTGGTTCCTCCTACCTGTTCTTCTCTGCAACACAGGTCATTAAAATATTTCATATCAGTAGACAGAAATGATGATAATAAAATTAACGTCAACCATTAAAACAACCATAGGCATCCAAGGCATCCAATCAACCAATTAAATTATATGAATTTAGCACATCCAAGTATTTCAGAAATGTGTGAGAATAAACTCACCAGTTTATTCCGATAGACCATCGTCGTGTTCCTTTGTTAAATTTTAAACTTGCGTTTAAAATTTATCGAAATCCAATAGCCTCCGACTTCTCCCAAACTAGCATAGCACCGTGGTATCTTCCCATACAATTCCATTACTCCCGGTTTCGCTTGTTTCTGTTTGTATGCGAACAACTTATCGTCGTTATAACATTTAAATGAATGAATGTAGCTTTAACCTTTATTTATTAAAAATTTACTCCCTTACCTTAATCACTATGCCATGGAATAACCCATCACACGGTTTACCCTACTTAGCATGAATTACCTGACGTTCTTCTCCTTCATTTTAGAAACCCACGGCTTCAGCAACACCAGTCCCTTTCCTTATTCCTTTTTCTTATTTAAACCAACGTAGGCCCTTTTGTAATTTACTCCATACCGCTCCTCTTCACATACACCATGGTCTGATGGACGTGGCCCTCATTCCAAACACAGAACCCCTCATGCATAGCCATAACCAAATAGTAAGCCCCCTTTCTCTCAGTTTACACCGCACCTTGCACCTCATCACGTCTCACCCCTTCACTGACTACAACTAGAAAACACGTCCTCCTTCCCATGCAAAACACCCCATGCTTTCATGCTCCATAACATAAACCTCCCACTTTACTACCCTTCACGTTTTAGCTCCGTCCGCTCTGTTCTTTTTCCTGCTTTACCAAGAACCGCATCTTCCCCCCTCCTCCAATGTCATCCATTCCCCAGGGACATGCCTCACCCGAGATTATCCGTGAAGTACGAGTTGCCAGACAATAAACGGTGAGGATTTATATATTTAAGTTTGGACTTTGATTTATAAAATTTTTATATATATATATTACTGGAAGCTTTTATTTGCTCCTTGGAAATGAACAAACACGTTGTATTTATAGGATAACAGAGCCTTGGCCACCACGGTTCACTAGTTTGGAGCACACGCAAGTTAATTGGCCAGCAAGGCAAACGTAGCTGAGGTAGGATAGGGTGGCAGCGGTCATTTCTATTGCTATGACCCAATTAGCATAGCACATGCGAGAGTGGTAGGCTGGCATATATAGGGATACTTGTACAGGCAGGCTAGTGGGAAAAATGAAAGTAATGAGCTAAACCTATATGGGGTAGGCTTAACATGATGGTGAGTTGTCCCAGACGTAGTCGGCAAGTTTGAGAAATGATGAAAAGAAAATACGTTACAACATAGGCTGGCACATTTATTTTATTATAGGGTAATGGTGCATAAGAAAAGGGTAAGTAATATCTATTATAACTTTGTATTGAAGAAATAGTATTAGCCCGGTACAACTACTTTATTGGAATATGGAAGACAGTGTACGTTTGTTCCAATATTGGTCTGCATTGTGCGGTTGTAGACTAATGTCTTGATATCGATGTGTGCATGTATCCTATCTAAGATATGCAAACACTTATTGCCAGATTCTCAAGGATTTGTTTTTTTTTTTTTTTTTTTTTTTTTTTGACTTTGTTTTGGTTCGTACAGGGAAAGACGTGTAAAGAGAGTACTGTCTCAAAGTAAATAAATGTTGGATTCAGTAAATGTTGTACACGCTTGCGATTGGATCAATTTACAGTTTTCATGTGCTATTTGTAAAGATTTAAGATTTGCTGCCCATTTTACACAGATCTTTGAAATGATATGTTGATATTTCATTGATTTACCTACTAGAAAGATTTCCATGGAGCTATGAAATGACACGAACGGATTTGTAAAGATTACAAAGGATATTATTATCATTATTCCCTGAAACGACTTTAGCATATTATTTAACGTAGATAATGTACCACATTCCATAAAAATTACGTTCATGTCCGAGCTATTACGAACAGAAATAAGAATACGGTCGTGTCGAGCGATGTACTATGATCCCAAAAATATAATAATATCGGTAGATTAACTTATATTTTGAAACCCCAAAAATGTTGATATAGGGTGCGAAATACTCCCAATAAAAAGTTGCTTATTTAATTAATTAAAAATTACAGAAAAATTCTAAAAATTAAATTATGACTACGCCTCAAAGGACTTGTCCAAATTCAAAGCCAATATTTAATTATATTTGAATAAATCGTTTTGGCGTATAAACGATTCCACAGCGACTATTTCAAAAGTTGATTTAGACGTAAAATAAAATCTATAATATGAAAACTCGATTTTTCTCCTTCATTAGAAAAATATTATCAGCTAGATTCAAACGCTTCTTGTTTCACCGAAATCCGACTTAACACGGATTCAGTGTAGTCAGTTGAAGTTGAAATTCAATTTTACGAACTGCCGCGCCGTTTCGAGTTCGTTTTAAAATAAATATAAATATTCGAATCAAAATAGCAGGAAAAATCCGGGTCGTTACACAAATACAAGATATCAAATCAGAATTTGCAATCTACGACGAGACTTGACCCACCGAAAGCCATCAGAAAAAAGGAAATACCTCGAATCTCGGATCTGTGAAGAGGACCCCCTTGCTTCTTCCCCAACGCTCCCCTTCACCCCTCCAAACCGTTCCAAAACTCTAAAGTCCTAAACTTCCTCAAAATCCACAAGCTGCCCCTCCACAAACTCAACTCCATCAGAAACGAGAACCAAGAAGAAGCAGCCACGACGACATCCATACAAGAACAAGACCAAGACCAACTGGAGCAGGAACTGATACGAGAATTCCAGGAACAGAACATCGACCCACGAAGGATGGAAGAGAAATTCACGGCCATTAACACAGGCTTGGTTTCGAAAGCGGTGTGAGCTAGGTGAAGATCCAGATCCGGAATGGCCTTTGAGAGCTCTGGTTTTTGTCCTTGATGATTGCGCTGGAAAATATATTAGGCAGAGGAAGCACCGAGATGAAAGATGGAGCCACCGCCGCCATGAAAGTGAAAATTTTGTTTCTGTTAAAAAAAAACCTAATAGGTAACCTATAAACAATCCCTACACCGTGAAAATCTGAATGAGGGCATTTTCGGAAAAATAAAGGCTACGTTTCAAAAATAGGGATGAAATTTATGTGTTTAAAAAGGGGAGGATGTGAGCCTAATTAACTTTAGTTTTAAGGATGTGAGCCTAATTTTCACTTTTTATTTTCTATAACGAACATTTTTACTTTTTTCTTATATACAATAAAAATGTGAATATTTACTGTTAACATACCTTCATTTCTTATATGAATCCAATGTCTGCACATTTACTACATTTCTATTTCTGTTATCATGTCCAGTATGTTATGACTCTATATCAGCAGAAAAGAGAACAACATTGATTATGTTTTTTATCTTCATATTGTTATTGATATTATTTTGCTAGATTTTATTTTGTTATTTATCATGTCCAGTATATTATGACTGAACATATTATGTTCTAACATGAATTTTGGTTTTAATGCTATTGGAATTCGACAGCCCTTCTTATGGTCAATGGTGTATGATTCAATGTATGATAAAGTTTACATTAGAAAACAACCTACGGATTTAAGCAATTTTCGTGTGAAATTATTGAATTCTTTGGTAGTAATATTTGATTAATGAAACACCCCACCTCCGTTAAGGTCACTCACAAAGGGAATGCCTTAATTTTGGTGGAGGTTTATAAGTAAAAGACACAGATAAAACACAAGACAAATATAAACACATATAAATAAGCTGCGGAAAAACCAACAGACTTTTATTATCATAAATATGTGTTCATACAGAACATTTCCAACATTGTCTCAAAACAAACTTCCAATTATTACAACCATAATACTGTCTTGATTTTAAAAGTTAAAGAAGCATGAAACATAAATAAAGCTGCATAATCCCCATAAATGATATCCAAAGCCATGGTCCAAATGAAAGAAATCCAAGCAATACATTCTCTCTCTTCAAGCTAGATGAAAAACTGACTAAGCTGCGGTGTTTCCTCCCTGTGGACCAGGGGGGGGGGGGGGGAGGGGGGAAACGGAAGAAAAGAAGACTAAAGGAAAATGGGTCAGACATAAGTCTGGTAAGTCTAGCTATATTTTTAGAATGTTAATAATAAAAAGATCATGACTTGCATAAAGTGAGAACTGGACGATATCAGGATAATAGACTATCCTAGAACTAGATAAGGTGTCCTAAAACGAACATCCCTTCGCACCCTATTTTAAATCTCTATCTCTGCACCTACTAATTCTTATACCAACAGGCACCCCGTGATTAGGGTGAAGTGATCCTTTTCTGTTTCTTTAAAAGATCGGCTCCTACTCATATATTCACATGTGTCCTACGGCCCTATATGGTAGATACCTATGCTGGTCCCACCATGGGGTGTGTAACACCCCGTAATTTGAACATAAAAATTCACAAATTAAAGTATACTTAATTAAGTGAAATGGGTTGCGCAGAGAAATATATATATATATATATATATATATATTGATATATATATATAATTGAAAATTAAATAAATAAATATGCAATAATGTTCAAAACAGCGAATTGGGAGAGGGGAATAACCGAAACGGCCGATTTTTGAGGTCGACCCAAGCTCGCTGGGTCGACTAGGGGTTAATCCAGGGTGTTTGGCTGTCAACCCGTGGGCCGATTCGCTCAAATGCAGATTTTGCATTTGAATGGTTCTCATGGTTCAGCTTTAATCTAAAGGCCCTAGATGGTTCCTACACTTGACTTCTTCCCCAAGACATGCTTTGATGGCTAGGATCTAAACTAAGGTTAATCCTATGGCAAAAACTATCCTAGTCTTCTATAAAAAGACCCCTAACCTAAACCTAAATGCTCATTATTCAATCCTATAGCTAAACTATGTCAAAATGTTCTCTCATGGCCTCCACCCTCATCCTCTTGTCATAATCTCCATCTCTAATCATATGAGAGAGTTTCTAAAGAAGTATAAGAGTTCCTAAGCTTGCTTAAGTGTTTCTAAGTTTGATTCAAGGCTTTTCTTCATCAAAGCTAGGATCTTTATTATTGATTTGGCTCAAGGGTTTTCATTTGGAGCATTCTTATTTGGAGTTTTTGAGTTGATAGCTTAGTGGCTTCGTCTCAATCTTTTAATATATTCATAAGAAGGCTAATCAACAAGTTGTGAGTTTTCTATAGCCTTAATGACCAATTATTGAAATGATTATGATAGGATATAATGAGGTTATGGCTATGAATGTGGATCAATGCAAGTTATGCAAGTTGTATGCTATGTGTTAATGATGTTATGCATGTTATGCAAGTTATGTGCTTTGTGTTAATGATGTTATGCATGTCATGCAAGTTATATGCTATATGTTTGTGATATTATGCAAGTTATGCAAGTAATATGCTACATGTTTGAGATGCTATGCAAGTTATGCAAGCCATATGTTACATGTTCATGATGTTATGCAAGTTATGCAAGTCACAAGTTACATGTTCATGATGTTATGCAAGTTATGCAAGCTATATGCTATATGATCATGATGTTATGCAAGTTATGCAAGTGTTCATGATGCTAGTTGCTATGATAAACATTGATCCACTATGACACCATGATTATGCAAGTTGGGTGTATGATGATATGCAAGTTCATGTATGATATGTATGCAAGTTTGGTGTATGATAATATGCTAGTTCACATATGACATGTTATGCAAGTATGATGTTTGATTATATGCAAGAGACATGTGCAAGTTTACACCTTAGTATGATATGCATACATATGCAAGTTAACCCCTTTAAATGTCATACATACATATGCAAGTTTACCCCTTTGTATGACATAAGAAACTTATGCAAGTTACCCTCCTTATGACATATGTGATTCATGCAAGTTTGGGTTGATTATCTATGCTAGTTGGGTTTGATGCTATATGCATGTTGACACCTTTAAACCCATATTGATGCTAATGTTATGCAAGTTGAACCCATTACATTTATGATGAATCTTCACTTTTATGTCATGTTAGCGAATTACGTGGGGAACGATGGGGTTAATAAACATGTTAATGAAATGGTGTGAAGTTGGTATGATTATGCATACCATAAAGTGATGGACATAATTGAGTCAATTATGTACATCGTAAAAATTGGAATTAATTAGGAAAAATTAATTCGGGGGTGATTAATTAGGTGTAATTAATCGACTAAGACACGAGGTTGGACCCTTTTGTAGCGTAAGACTGCCCGGAACCGACCGGCAAATCCAGCGGCTACAAATGATTGGCCCAATGTGAGAGGTCTTAGGCACAAACCAAATACGTGACAAGTATATAGACACGAGGTTAGACTCAGTTATGGCGTAAGGCTGCCCGGACCCAACCGGCAAATCCAGCTGCCATAAAAGATAGTCTAATGTGAGAGGTCTTTACAACGGTCACGTTCTTAATCAATTAAGAAACACTTAACCAGATAAGCATGTAGTGGGCATGAGGGGTTAAGTGGGTGCTTTGGGTGGCATGTGGAAATCAAGTAGTGCCTTGGGTGGCATGTGGAAAAATCTAGTGGGTTGCCTTGGGTGGCAATAGAGAATATGACAAGAATACTTAACCAAAGGGGAACATGTAACTAAACATGATTAAAGGGTTAAGTGGGTGCCTTGGGTGGCATGTAGGAATCTAGTGGGTGCCTTGAGTGGCAATTGAAATATGATTAGATGACTTAACCAAACCTTAACATGTAAGTGGGCATGATTATGAAAAGGGGTTAAGTGGGATGCACTAGATTAAATGACAAGCTTAAGTAGTAGCTTGTGGGGGCCTTAAGTGGCAATTGAAATATGATTAAATGACAAGCTTAAGTAGTAGCTTTTGGGGGCCTTAAGTGGCAATTGAAATATGATTAAATGACAAGCTTAAGTAGTAGCTTGTGGGGGCCTTGAGTGGCAATTGAAATATGATTAAATGACAAGCTTAAGTAGTAGCTTGTGGGGGCCTTGAGTGGCAATTGAAATATGATTAGATGACTTAACCAAACCTTATCATGTAAGTGGGCATGATTATAAAAAAGGGGTTAAGTGGGATGCACTAAATAAAATGACAAGCTTAAGTAGTAGCTTGTGGGGGCCCATTTCAACCAGTAACCCATATGTATCTTATTGGGCTCGACCCATGTCGAGGACGGGACACGCGTACTGGTCTTGACTATAAGAGGCCAAAACGGGGTAGCGGTGGCAACGCGAGTCCAACGGGTTTCATATGCGTGTGTGGACCCGGGCTGGTAGGTAAGACGTTGTTTCATCGTGTAGATATAAGCCGTGCACCATTTTCGGGTTGCCACTTTGGGGAGTGATACACCCCACTGTGGGGCCAGCACGGGTATCTACGGTAGGGAGCCGATCGCTTGGGGAGTAGCAGGTACACCTAGTGGAGATAGGGGCAGACGGCACCTATGTAGTCAGCTAGGGGTATACGAAACTACTATTAAAAATTACTAAGTACACTTAGTGGGGATCAACCTTTAAGTAGGAATTACACTTGGGTAGGTGGAACTGGTGTGGTGCAGTGTAGGAATTACCCTTGGGTGGGTAGATCTGGGGTGGTGCAATATAGTAATTATCCTTGTGTGGAGAGGTGCGTCTTGACCGTTATCTTAGTTTATCCTAAGTCGAGTTGGCTACTTAGTGTAGTCATTTATCCCCAGTCGTACCGTACCAGGTTTATATCATACCCTAATTACTTTAATGATTGTATTGTTAAGGTTATAGGGCTCACTCAGACTTATGTCTGACCTCGTTGTTTTTATTTTTTTTCCCCTCAGGTCCTTAGGTTGGGCCTAGCACTAGTGGGATTATGTACTTATGTTTTTATCAGGATGGATAATTAGTACTTGACTCTTTATGGTGTTGTAACTAAACATGTTTATCTTCTGCTGCTATGAAATAATGTTCTAGATTTTCAAGTATTTATATCTGTCATGTTGTAATTTTTCTATTCTATACTCACTTAAAATACTCCACCGAAGTTAAGGCTTTCCCATAGTGAGTGACCTTAGCGGGTGTGGGGTGTTACACGTGGTATCAGAGCTTAAGGTTACCGGAACAGATAAAATTTTTAGAAAACTATTTTTCTAAAAACATTTTTGGAAGAAGTATTTTCAAAAACATGTCTTATGAGAGAAAAGTTTTTGAAAGAAAAGCATAATCCCTAATAGCCATATCTTTATCCTTCGGATTCTCCGTTTTGAATCTCTTCCTCTTTCTCTTTTTGAATTTCCCCTCCGCGTGTAGATGTCTTTTTAAGATAAATAAGGACTTCCGTATGAAGGTCGGAAGAACCACTTCAAGGGACTAAGACGTTTTCCAGGCCAAGAAGTTAGTCCAAGGAGGTGGAGGGCTTATGGGTACCTTTAATATGGACGAGAGAGGAAGGTTCAAATAGCTATTAGGTAAATAAAGGACGAAACCTTATCATGGTAAGAAGGCCACGAAAGGAGAATGGGAAGGGGAAGGCTAGTTGTTTTGGAGAAATAGGACACCTTATTAGGGTTTTCCAAAGAGGTAAAGACGAAGTACAGGATCTTCGGGAGGGTAGATGTATTCCCTCACGACGGGTATACCTGATGGGGTAGGACCGTCTAAGTTGAAATTTGGTTCTCTCGATCATCCTGCTCGAACTTTATTCGACTCTGGCGCACCACATTCGTTTATCTCATCATCATTAGTTGAGTCACTACACCTAGACACCAGTTTGGTAGATGATCCTGTGGTTGTTTCAAACCCAATTGGGAGGGCTCCACTTATTTGTCCATGATATGTTTGGGTTTGAAGATTTCCATACTTAGCGTTGAGTTTAGAGGTGATGCTTTTGTTTGGGCTTCACGGGCTATGGGTTGATTTTGGGCATGGATTGGTTATCCAGTAATGGTGCCGTTCTTGATTGTGAAAGGAGAGTTGTTAGGCTTATGACCCGCTTGGGTAACACTCTCGAGATCTTTTGAAATCCCATAGATTTTGTTATGCTAAGTTATCTTGAATCGCTTGACGCTTCGGTCGAGAGTTTGCGATCTGTTAGAGTGGTCCGGGAATACTCGGATGTGTTTGGGGAGGTGAAGGGCTTACCTCCGAAGCGGGAGATAGACCTCCGAATATATCTGGTAGACGATGCTAAACCAGTATCTGTGTCAGTGCGCCACATGGCTCCTCGTGAGAGGAGGGAACTCCATAAGCAAGTAGGGGAGTTGCTTGAGAAGGGGTTCATAAGACGAAGTATATCGAGTGGGGTGCTCCAGTAGTTTTAGCCACGAAGGCGGATGGGTCCCTCAGACTTTGTGTAGACTATAGAGAACTCAACAAGCTCATAAAGAAGAATAGACACCCATTGCCAAGGGTTGATGATCTTTTTGATCGGTTGGTTGGCGCCTCAGTGTTTCGCAGTGGGACTTGGCCACGAAGTTTCATCAGTTGGGAGTGACTGAGGATAGTATAGAGAAGAACGCCTTTAGAACTCCGGATGGTTTCTATGAGTGGCTGGTGATGCCATTTGGTTTGACGAACGCCCCCGCATATTTTTTTTGATTTGATGAGTAGGGTTTTCAGGGAGTACCTAAACAACTTCGTAATGGTCTTTGTGGAGGACATCTTGGTCTTTTCTAAAAGCGAAATAAGTTTTCGTGTGTGCTGAACAGGTTAAGCGAAGCCAGTTATTTGATCTACGGTGGTTCTGGAGTGAGACTGGCAAGGACATCCAGAGTTGGACAAAGGCTTAATTATTCAGCCGTTTTTACTAGTATCATCTCACGTAGGTCATCTGAATTCGAAGGAGGTGTCCCTTGGGTGTTTGTCTGATATTGGTTTAGGCCTTTGGGGCTTGCATTTGGGGGATGTCGAGTTCGACTAGGATGGTCTGCGTGAGAGATGGATAGTTGTGACGATTTTGTATGAGAGAATATCCTGGTTTTCTCCAGAAGTGGAGAAAAGCATGCCCTACATCTTAGGGAAGTGTTGGAGGCTCTTCGAGCGCATAGTCTTGAGACAGCAAAGGTGGATGGAGTTTTTAGCATCCTATGATTTTGAGATAGCGTGGTGGCAGACGCCTTGAGCGGAAAAAGGTTGTCCTTGAGTCCATTGTTCGTGGAACGACGAAGCTTGGAATTTATCTCGATGTTTGATTTCATACCTTCCGTTGACTTTATACCCGATTTGCTAGCTAGCATCCTTGGAGGTCAGACCTATCCTTTTGAGACGAATTGGCGAGGCACAGAGGGACGACCTACAGTTGGTTGAGTTGGTATAGAGGCTCATAAGGGGGGAGTCGTCCAGCCATTTGAGTAGGTACACCCTAGACGATAGGGGGTGCTTGCGTAGAGACAGTAGACTTTGCGTACCGCAAGACGAGGGTTTGAGGAAGGCTATTCTTGATAAGGCACATCGTTTTAGGATGACCATTCATCCCGGTGGGGACAAGATGTACCAAGACATGAAGCGAGTTTTCTTTTGGGCCGGTATGAAGAAAGATGTGGCCGAGTATGTCGCTAGATGCTTGGTTTGCCAACAGGTGGAAGCGAAGCAAAAGAAACCGGGTGGGTTGCTTCACTCATTGGAAGTTCCGCAATGGAAGTGGGATAGCGTCTCGATGGATTTTATTGATGGGTTACCAAGATCGAGGAAGGGTAATACGGGAATTTGGGTTGTGGTAGATAGACTTACTAAGAGTGCCCATTTCATACCCGTGAAGAGCAAGAGGACTGTTCCATGTCTAGCTTCAGTTTATATTCGAGAGATAGTTCGGTTGCATAGGGAACAGGACGTATTCCATGTGTCACATTTTAGGAAGTGCCTACATGAGACCGCAGAGGCGGTAGAGCCGAGCTTGCTTAAAGAAGTGGAGGTAGAGCGTGATGCGACTATTCAACGAGCTCCTACCCGCATCCTTGGCTTAGAGATTAGGAAGTTGAGAAACAGAGAGGTTCGACTAGTCAAAGTGAAAAGGGGAGAAGGTGAGAGTAAGGCTACTTGGGAGACAGAAGTGAAGATGCATTCATTGTACCCATTTCTTTTGAGGGTATGCCTTTTAACTTCTCCTTTATCGTTTGTCTAGTACTTATCTTATATTTAGTATGTCCTCTCATTAGTACCTTTGACCTTTAGGTAGGATAAAACCTATGGTTGAAACATGTGTTTGAGACATGTTATGTTTGATGGATGCGTGTGGATGCAAGTGGTTGCTAGTGGTTGCTCGTGGATGCATATACACACACTCTAGGCACTAGATCGGCTCAATCACTTCATATTGCATATTGCATAAAATTGTGTGTAGGTAGCTATATTAATGGATGTATAATGGTTGCGTTATCATATGGATGATGCATTTTGGTGTATGGTTGTGCACACATGTAGAGATAGTATGTGTCGATAGGGATCTTTCGCATACATATTGGATGCATGGCACTATCATGGTTTGCATTAAGGAGGTCAACTAAATAAGTGGACCGCCTAATTTTGCATTAGACAGGGAACATATACACACACTTTTTGCATATGTTCATACGTCATTAGAAATTTTAAGGACAATGGATGCCAGTGTTTGATGGTTTAGTAGATGGTTGTTTGGTTGGTAGGATACGTTCTTCTTGACTTAGAGATTTCGGGGACGAAATCCTTTAAGGAGGGGAGAATGTAACACCCCGTAATTTGAACATAAAAATTCACAAATTAAAGTATACTTAATTAAGTGAAATGGGTTGCGCAGAGAAATATATATATATATTGATATATATATATATAATTGAAAATTAAATAAATAAATATGCAAAAATGTTCAAAACAGCGAATTGGGAGAGGGGAATAACCGAACCGGCCGATTTTTGAGGTCGACCCAAGCCCGCTGGGTCGACTAGGGGTTAATCCAGGGTGTTTGGCTGTCAACCCGTAGGCCGATTCGCTCAAATGCAGATTTTGCATTTGAATGGTTCTCATGGTTCAGCTTTAATCTAAAGGCCCTAGATGGTTCCTACACTTGACTTCTTCCCCAAGACATGCTTTGATGGCTAGGATCTAAACTAAGGTTAATCCTATGGCTAAAACTATCCTAGTCTTCTATGAAAAGACCCCTAACCTAAACCTAAATGCTCATTATTCAATCCTATAGCTAAACTATGCCAAAATGTTCTCTCATGGCCTCCACCCTCATCCTCTTGTCATAATCTCCATCTCTAATCATATGAGAGAGTTTCTAAAGAAGTATAAGAGTTCCTAAGCTTGCTTAAGTGTTTCTAAGTTTGATTCAAGGCTTTTCTTCATCAAAGCTAGGATCTTTATTATTGATTTGGCTCAAGGGTTTTCATTTGGAGCATTCTTATTTGGAGTTTTTGAGTTGATAGCTTAGTGGCTTCGTCTCAATCTTTTAATATATTCATAAGAAGGCTAATCAACAAGTTGTGAGTTTTCTATAGCCTTAATGACCAATTATTGAAATGATTATGATAGGATATAATGAGGTTATGGCTATGAATGTGGATCAATGCAAGTTATGCAAGTTGTATGCTATGTGTTAATGATGTTATGCATGTTATGCAAGTTATGTGCTATGTGTTAATGATGTTATGCATGTCATGCAAGTTATATGCTATATGTTTGTGATATTATGCAAGTTATGCAAGTAATATGCTACATGTTTGCGATGCTATGCAAGTTATGCAAGCCATATGTTACATGTTCATGATGTTATGTAAGTTATGCAAGTCACAAGTTACATGTTCATGATGTTATGCAAGTTATGCAAGCTATATGCTATATGATCATGATGTTATGCAAGTTATGCAAGTGTTCATGATGCTAGTTGCTATGATAAACATTGATCCACTATGACACCATGATTATGCAAGTTGGGTGTATGATGATATGCAAGTTCATGTATGATATGTATGCAAGTTTGGTGTATGATAATATGCAAGTTCACATATGACATGTTATGCAAGTATGATGTTTGATTATATGCAAGAGACATGTGCAAGTTTACACCTTAGTATGATATGCATACATATGCAAGTTAACCCCTTTACATGTCATACATACATATGCAAGTTTACCCCTTTGTATGACATAAGAAACTTATGCAAGTTACCCTCCTTATGACATATGTGATTTATGCAAGTTTGGGTTGATTATCTATGCTAGTTGGGTTTGATGCTATATGCATGTTGACACCTTTAAACCCATGTTGATGCTAATGTTATGCAAGTTGAACCCATTACATTTATGATGAATCTTCCCTTTTATGTCATGTTAGCGAATTACATGGGGAACGATGGGGTTAATAAACATGTTAATGAAATGGTGTGAAGTTGGTATGATTATGCATACCATAAAGTGATGGACATAATTGAGTCAATTATGTACATCGTAAAAATTGGAATTAATTAGGGAAAATTAATTCGGGGGTGATTAATTAGGTGTAATTAATCGACTAAGACACGAGGTTGGACCCTTTTGTAGCGTAAGACTGCCCGGAACCGACCGACAAATCCAGCGGCTACAAATGATTGCCCAATGTGAGAGGTCTTAGGCACAAACCAAATACGTGACAAGTGTATAGACACGAGGTTAGACTCATTTATGGAGTAAGGCTGCCCGGACCCAACCGGCAAATCCAGCTGCCATAAAAGATAGTCTAATGTGAGAGGTCTTTACAACGGTCACGTTCTTAATCGATTAAGAAACACTTAACCAGATAAGCATGTAGTGGGCATGAGGGGTTAAGTGGGTGCCTTGGGTGGCATGTGGAAATCAAGTAGTGCCTTGGGTGGCATGTGGAAAAATCTAGTGGGTTGCCTTGGGTGGCAATAGAGAATATGACAAGAATACTTAACCAAAGGGGAACATGTAACTAAACATGATTAAAGGGTTAAGTGGGTGCCTTGGGTGGCATGTAGGAATCTAGTGGGTGCCTTGAGTGGCAATTGAAATATGATTAGATGACTTAACCAAACCTTAACATGTAAGTGGGTTTGATTATGAAAAGGGGTTAAGTGGGATGCACTAGATTAAATGACAAGCTTAAGTAGTAGCTTGTGGGGGCCTTAAGTGGCAATTGAAATATGATTAAATGACAAGCTTAAGTAGTAGCTTGTGGGGACCTTAAGTGGCAATTGAAATATGATTAAATGACAAGCTTAAGTAGTAGCTTGTGGGGGTCTTGAGTGGCAATTGAAATATGATTAAATGACAAGCTTAAGTAGTAGCTTGTGGGGGCCTTGAGTGGCAATTGAAATATGATTAGATGACTTAACCAAACCTTAACATGTAAGTGGGCATGATTATAAAAAAGGGGTTAAGTGGGATGCACTAGATAAAATGACAAGCTTAAGTAGTAGCTTGTGGGGGCCCATTTCAACCAGTAACCCATATGTATCTTATTGTGCTCGACCCATGTCGAGGACGGGACATGCGTACTGGGCTTGACTATAAGAGGCCAAAACGGGGTAGCGGTGGCAACGCGAGTCCAACGGGTTTCATATGCGTGTGTGGACCCGGGCTGGTAGGTAAGACGTTGTTGCATCGTGTAGATATAAGCCGTGCACCATTTTCGGGTTGCCACTTTGGGGAGTGATACACCCCACTGTGGGGCCAGCACGGGTATCTACGGTAGGGAGCCGATCGCTTGGGGAGTAGCAGGTACACCTAGTGGAGATAGGGGCAGACGGCACCTATGTAGTCAGCTAGGGGTATACGAAACTACTATTAAAAATTACTAAGTACACTTAGTGGGGATCAACCTTTAAGTAGGAATTACACTTGGGTAGGTGGAACTGGTGTGGTGCAGTGTAGGAATTACCCTTGGGTGGGTAGATCTAGGGTGGTGCAATATAGTAATTATCCTTGGGTGGAGAGGCGCGTCTTTACCGTTATCTTAGTTTATCCTAAGTCGAGTTGGCTACTTAGTGTAGTCATTTATCCCCAGTCGTACTGTACCAGGTTTATATCATACCCTAATTACTTTAATGATTGTATTGTTAAGGTTATAGGGCTCACTCAGACTTTTGTCTGACCCCGTTGTTTTTATTTTTTTCCCCTCAGGTCCTCAGGTTGGGCCTAGCACTAGTGGGCTTTGATCAGACTTCTTTATCTATCTTCTGGAGCTTCGACCGTGATGTAAAGCCCAACTTATCTTTTCTTTTATGGCTATGGTTTATGTAGTGGGATTATGTACTTATGTTTTTATTAGGATGGATATTTAGTACTTGACTCTTTATGGTGTTGTAACTAAACATGTTTATCTTCTGCTGCTATGAAATAATGTTTTAGATTTTCAAGTATTTATATCTGTCTTGTTGTAATTTTTCTGTTCTATGCTCACTTAAAATACTCTACCGAAGTTAAGGCATTCCCATAGTGAGTGACCTTAGCGGGTGTGGGGTGTTACAGGGTGTATCAATTCCCATGGTGGCGGCCCCGACACAATTCTAGCATGCATAGGTTATACTACTGATGCTCCAGTGCCCTGACTTGTCTGATCCAGAGTGTGTGCACGCCCGCACTCTGTTAGAACCCACACTATGTACCAACCGCCGTCGCTTTTGACCACTTACAATCAGCCCAGTAATCGTGCCCCACCCTGCCTAGTTCAGGATAACATGATACCTAATTGGGTTACTGCTGAAACGGGTCCCCGTTACTAGGTTTTCTAGTCAAACATGTTAAGTGGTTAAGTGTCTGAATGAACCTAACCCCCACCCATCCAAATTATTTAACATGTTGAATTTGGTTAAGTATTTATTAAATTGTCTTAACCCTATCAGTCCTAACTCAGCTCTAATTGTCTTATTAGAGCACCAACCTCTCAGATTAGACAGATATTGTTGTGGCTTCCTGTATGTCGGTTGGGTCCGGGCAGTCTTACGCCACAACTCAGTTTAACCTCGGGTCTTTATTGGGCCCCATGCCTTAACCTCTCACATTGGATAGCTATTGTTGTGACAACTGGACAACCGGGCGGGTCCGGGCAGGTTTACATCACAACTCAATCCAACCTTGGGTTAAGCGCATTCGTATTTTCTAATTTACATTTTAATTACGTAAATTTTTCAAATTCAAATTACTGTCACATTCATTTCCAATTAATCTCATTGATTAAGGTAATTAATGCCTTTTTATGACATAAATCACTTATGTGATTAATGACCAATTTACGGCAAGTTTCCTAAAATTATCATTTTAACCCAACGTTACCCCGTCCAATATTAGGCTAACCATCTCAGCCTAATTTACGTTCGCATGATTTTTGGTGTAAAGTATTAGGCTAAAAACTTAGCCTAATTTAATATACACAAATTGGCATAAATTAGCATAAACATGACAAAGGTATAACTTTGGTATTGATGGCATAATCAATATGAACATAATAGGGTGTACTTGCAAAATAACTAACATGAACATTTTAGGGGTGAACTTGCAAAATAACTAACATGAACATTATAATGTCATAGGTACAAACTTGCAAAAAGACTAACATAAACATTATAATGTCATAGGTATGAACTTGCACTTATAGGCTAACTCAACATATATGTGCTTTTAAAATAGGCCATATTAACAACATACATGAGAATTAGCAATATGAACTAATCCATATACATATGTTAATTTGCAACATAGGCAAATCAACATACGTATATGTGAGTTAGCAGCATAGGCTAATCAACATACACATGTGTTAATTAGTAACATAGATTTAAACATACTTGCAAATTAATCCCAACATATGATAAGTGTGAACATGGCATAAGTTTTGCATAAACATGAACATATAGATTTGACAATTGGTCGCATAACTTCACTACATAAACTTGCATAATAAACTACACAATTCTCATAAGATGTTACAATCCAAGTCCATGCTTATACAAATAATCTAATCCAATAATCCCAAATTTAACATGATAATAGAATCAAGTCACTGGCATAGATTAATATTATAAAACATAATAAACATCATACTTAATAATTCTCAATTCAACATGATAATAGAATCAAATCACAAACGTATATTAATAACATAACGAGTATCGTACTATTATCACGTCATCGCAACACATGATATTCATATTAATTCGCATTCTAAAAATGTAGCTAAACTTTCAATCGTAGACGGTCTTGTTTTCTGAGTTCTGAAATTCTGAATTTGCAAAGCTTTCCTTTGGGAAGACATTGCTTTGATTATAATTTGTTCTTGCTTTTTAATCTATTAGTTTGTATTTGCTATGTTGTTCGTCTCTTTCAAGTGGAGGCTCCCTCTAGTTCTCAACAGACAGCATGGTGGCTCCAATTCTTATTCTTTTTTTTGTGAATTTTTAGTTTGAGACCTAGGGTCTTTTTATAGAGTTGCAAGTTAATTTGAGCCGTCGATGAAGCTAGGGTTAACCAGAGCCGTCCGTTGTAAAGAGAAGCCAATTATGTTCACCTTTTTTTTCTTAACGTACATTTACTATTATTTGTCAATCCATATAAATACGTACGCATTAGATACATCTCCCCTTTACACATTTATTATTGTTTTTGTATGCACATTAGATACATCTCCCCTTTACACATTTATTATTACTCTTGTATGCACATTAGATACATCTCCCCTTTACACATTTATTATTATTCTTGTATGCACATTAGATACATCTCCCCTTTACACATTTATTTTTGTATTAGCAACTTTAGTGTTAACAGAAATACGGGGTGTTACATTCTCCCCTCCTTAAAGGATTTTGTCCCCGAAATCTCCAAGTCTAGGAGAACATATATCCTACCATCCAAATGTCCATCTACTCAATCATCAAACACGAGCGTCCATTGTCCTTAAAAGACTTCTAATGCTTCATGATCATATGCATCGTGTGTGTACATGTCCTTATCTAATGCTAAAATTAGGCGGTCTACTGATTCAGTTGACCTCCTTAATGCAAATTATGTAAGTGTCATGAATCCATTATGTATGCAAACTTTTTCCTATTCATAATTCTACATGAGTGCGCAATCATTCAAACAAATGCGACATCTATATGACAACATATTAAGCTTCAACCATATACAAACATAAACACATATATGCATATGCAATATGAAGTGACTGAGCCGATCTAAAACCCTAGATTGTGTGTGTATATGCATCCATGAGCAACCACTAGCAAACATTTTCAACCACTTGCAACCATCATCCATAACATGTTTCAAATACATGTTTACATCCAAAGGGGTTTCCACCTAGGGATAAAAGGGTAAGGTCGGGGAGATATACCTAAAAAGATAGATACTAACATGACTTTAAGGAAAAAGAGAGATCAAAAATGTACCCTAAAAAAGAAAAGGGTAGGCTGCGCGTATTCTATCCTCAGTTTCCCAAGTCGCGTCTTCCTCGGCGTCGCTCCACTGAACTTTAACGAGTTTGACTTCGCGGTTGCATAGATTTTTCACTTCAGTTCCTAAGATGCGAGTTGGAACTTTCCTCACAGTTGCTTCACGTTCTACTTCAGCTTCTTCTAGAATGTTTGGCTCTACCACTTCCGCTGACTCATGTAGATACTTCCGGAGGTGAGAAACATGAAAGACGTTGTGAACTCCGGCCAGTCTCTCGGGTAACTCTAACCTGTTGGCCATCTTCCCAATCTTCTCGAAGACAGGAAACGGCCCAACAAATCTTGGTGCTAGCTTTCCTGTGGATCCAAAGCGAACAACGTTCCTTAAAGGAGATACCTTAAGGAAAACCCTGTCCCCAACCTCAAATTCAAGGTCGGTCCTTCTCTTGTTTGCGTAGGATTTTTGTCTGTCTTGTGCTGTCTTCATTTTTCTCCGTATTAAGTCTACTTTCTCTGAAGTCTCTCGGATCATATCTGGTCCAATTATGAGCTTGTCAGTAGACTCCAACCAACAAGTGGGCGATCGACACGGTCTTCCATATAAAGCTTCGAAGGGCGCCATTCCGATGGTGGCTTGGTAGCTGTTGCTGTAGGCAAATTCCCCCAAAGGAAGATGGTCCTCCCAAGTCCCTCCAAAGTCAAGGACGCAAAGTCTCAAAAGGTCTTCCAAAATCCTGTTCACCCTTTCCGTCTGACCATCGGTTTGGGGGTGATAGGTCGTGCTCAAACATAACTGTGTGCCTACAGCTTCTTGCAGACTCCGCCAAAACTCGCTTGTGAAGATAGGATCCCTGTCGCTAATAATGCTGGAAGGTATTCTATGGAGTCGAACTATCTCCTTAAGATAAAGAGATGTTAGAGACGAGGCAGTCCTTCTACTCTTGACAGGTAAAAAGTGGGCGCTTTTAGTAAGCATGTCCACTATTACCCAAATGCTAGTGTTGCCTCTTCTAGACCTAGGCATCCCATCAATGAAGTCCATTGAAATGCTATCCCACTTCCACTGTGGGACCTCTAAAGGATGGAGCAGACCGCCAGGCTTCTTCTGCTCCGCCTTGACTTGTTGGCAAATCATGCACTTAGAAACAAAATCTGCCACGTCCTTCTTCATGCTAATCCAAAAGAAAACTCTCTTTAAGTCCTTGTACATTTTGTCCCCGCCTGGATGTATTGTCATCTTGGAATGATGTGCCTCCTCAAGAACTTTCTTCACCAACTCCTTTGCCTGTGGGACGCATAGTCTTCCATCCCGTCTTAACCACTCTTTGTCGTCGATGGTGTATCTATCGAGGTGACTAGAAGTCTCACCCCTAACGAGCTTATCAACCAATTCTACAAGTTGAGGGTCTTCTCGTTGTGAGGTCCCTATTGAGTCTAAGAGAGTGGGCCGCACTTCTAGCGATGCTAACAGACCGGGTACAAAATCAGAGGAGGGCCTAAAGTCAAAACTGGCTATTAACTCTATGCTTCGCCTTTCAACAAATAGCGGGCTCAACGTTAGCTTCTTTCTACTCAAGGCATCTGCGACTACGTTGCCCTTGCCAGGAGTGTAGGAAATCTCGAAATCATATGAGGCAAGAAACTCCATCCACATTTGTTGCCTTAAGTTAAGGTCCTTCTGCGAGAAGAGATACTTCAAAGATTTATGGTCAGTATACAGTTCAAATTTCTCACCTAGGAGATAGTGGCGCCAAGACTTAAGCGCAAAGACGATGGCGGCCAACTCAAGGTCGTGGGTTGGATAGTTCCTTCCATGAACTTTCAACTGTCTTCCGCCATAAGCTACTACCCTTCCTTCTTGCATTAGGACAACGCCTAGTCCTGTCCCGCATGCATCCGTGTATACTGTAAACATTTTGCTTCCATCCGGCAAGGTCAGAACTGGGGCTGTTGTAAGAGCCCTTTTTAAGCGTTGGAAAGCAAATTCGCAAATCCAAATCCCAAGAGAAAACTAGATTCTTCTTTGTTAGACTTGTAAGAGGAGCTGAGATTTTTGCAAAATCTCTGATGAACTTCCGATAAAAGCCTGCAAGCCCGAGGAAGCTTCGGACCTCGGTTGCATTCCTTGGTGCCTTCCAATCTTGCACCGCTACTACTTTTGCGGGGTCTACAGCTAACCCCTCTTTGGATACTATATGCCCAAGAAATCTCACTTCTCTCCAAAAGTGGCACTTGGAGAATTTAGCTTTTAACTGATGTGTTCTAAGAGTCTCCATGATTGCCTTTAGATGCTGAGCATGCTCTTCCTCATTTTTTGAGAAGATCAAAATATCGTCTACGAAGACCACCACGAATTTATTGAGGAAATCTCTGAACACCCTACTCATTAGGTCCACGAAATAAGCGGGTGCGTTTGTCAAGCCAAAAGGCATGACAAGCCACTCAAAGAATCCGTCTGGGGTTCTGAAAGCTGTCTTATCGATGCTATCATCAGCTACCCTTAGCTGATGAAATCCGGTCGCCAAATCAAGTTGGGAGAAAACCAACGCTCCTACATGCTTGTCAAACAAATCGTCAATTCTAGGGAGAGGGTGCCTATTCTTTTTAGTCAGCTTGTTTAGCTCCCTATAGTCAACACATAGACGAAGTGAACCATCCGCCTTTATAGCGAACACCAATGGAGCGCCCCATTCTGAAATGCTCTGCCTAATGAACCCCTTTTCTAAAAGCTCTTTAATCTGCTTACTGAGCTCTTTCCTTTCCCTAGGAGCCATGTGCCTAACAGGCAAAGCAACGGGCTTCGCATTGTTAACAAGATAGATGCGGAAGTCTATTTCCCGTTTCGGAGGTTAGCCCTTCACCTCATCAAAGACATCCGAATATTCTCAGACCACCTTAACTGACTGCAAATTCTCAACAGAAGCGTCAAGCGATTCAAGATAACTAAGCATAACCACATTCGAGGGATTACAAGTAATTTCCAGAGTGTTACCGTGTTGGGTTAAGAGCTTAACCACTCTTTTCTCACAATCAAGGATGGCACCATTACTGGATAGCCAGTCCACGCCCAAAATCAATCCATACCCCGAGAAGCCCAAAACAAAGGTACTACATCTAAATTCTACAATTAGAATAGAGATTTTCAAATTCATACAGATCATTGACAAATAAGCTGGGCCTCCAATTGGATTGGAGACAACCAAGGGATCCTCTACCATACTAGTTTCTAGGTGCAGAGATTCTACTAAAGCAGATGAAATAAAGGAGTGTGATGCACCAGAATCAAATAAAGTGCGAACTGGGTGATCATAAAGATAAACTACACTTTCTACAGAAGTATTTCTACCTCGCTGTTGCAGAGGAGGTGCCTCCAGTGCATGAACTTGTCCACCCGAAGTGGATGCAGCTTTTTGCGCCTGCCCTCGCCTCTTAGGCCAGTCCTTAGCTATGTGTCCTGTTTCTCCACAATGGAAGCAACCACCATTCATCTTTTCCTTCTTCTTCCTGCAGTCTTTCACCACATGTCCAACCACACCACAGAAATTACACTTTCTTATTTCGCGAGCTTTGTTGTTTTTCCCGCCCTTCTTAAAGTCTGTTTTCTTAGGCTGTAAAGCTTCTTTCTTTCCCTGAGACCCTTCTGCCTTTGTCTCCTTCTTGCCTTTATCCTCCTCATGTAGTAACGCCATCTGTACCAGCCTTTGATATGTAGCTCCCATAGGTATATGGGTCATGGCCAGGCTATGAAGCGGCTCATTCAGTCCCTTGACAAAGCGGAGAGCCTTCTTGTGTTGGGTGTTGACTAGGTCCAGTCCGAACCTAGCCAGCTGACCAAACTGGTTGACGTACTCCTTGACGGTCATACTTCCTTGCTTAAGGGATAGGAACCTCTCCATTTGAAGACTTCTCTCAGCTTCTGAAAGGAACTTCAGCTCAAATCTAAATCTGAAATCTTCCCACGTTTCTACTAGTCTTTCTGCATTGGTGACTTCCCACCAGTAGGAAGCCTCTCCTTTGAGCAACCACACTGCCAGTCTTACCTTCTGCCTGTCTTCTACCTCGAAGATAACGAAAAGATCTTCGGTCTCTTTCAGCCAGTTCCTGGCTGCCACGAAGGACTCGGTTCCATGAAAGTCTTTCCCACCCATAGCTTTAAAATCTCTATAAGTCTTGGCAAAAGCATTTCCTCTCGGAGGAGGAGGAGGGGGGAATTTCAGCAACTGGGGGAGGAGGAGGAGGAGTAATTGCTGCAGCTGGGGGAGGAAGTGTGACGACCCCATTTCCCGTACAGACGGAGACAAGGGTAATCTTTGGAATATAACACAGAAACAGATAATAGCAGAACAGAAATAAATAAATACACCAGATAATGAACAATAGAATATACTGGATAAACGTAATCATCAGAGTTACACAGTATACGGGATCATACTTAGTACAAATACAGTTCAGCTATACATAAATGTCTACAGCGGAAACAAACAAAATATGTACAATAAGAGTTGAACAGCATAAAAAGAGATGAATGATAGAATCCATCTTCAGCTCCAGCTATCCAGAAAGAACTAGCTAAACCCGAATACAAGGCTGCCCATGTAGAAAAAGGGGCACCCGAGTTTGAAAGTGAAACAAACTACGAGTCAGTCATGGGACTGGTATGAGAAATCTACTCAACACATTTATAATATGGCTAATCACAGGACCACGCCAGTTTCATGGAACGGGTTTACTCCATTGGATTGCCAGTGCTTTAAAAACAAATCTTTCTTTTAAACCTTGCAATGCTTTTTATAAAAATGAAGCCATTATAAGACTCAGTTCCCATCACACAATGCAACGCAAACTGGAGTATAGAGTTTTTACCTTATAATGGCCAAGATATGCTTGATACGAATAAAACAAAAGCATTTGATATTACTACTAGTGTTTATATGTTTCAAAAACAATTTCAAATCATAACTATCAATCATAGATGGCATTAATGCCCCATACCACTATGTCTCCATATATAGGTATACAATCAAAACCACACAGTCAAGTATTTGGAAATTGGATTTCCGTCATGAACCAAGGCAAAAGAAAGTCCTTACCGAATTCGAGACAATCTAGCCCATGTCTCAGGAACAGCCGCAACTGCCCCTGGATCGTCAGGGCCGGTCCACCGATGTGGATTATTTTGCCTGAACACTACGTCTCCCCGCCCTATGGGGCGTAAATGAGCCAACGAATGACTCCATCGGTCCCGGATCGACAGATATATCCGAGGCGCCTCGCTATCCATCACCCACATAAGTAAAATGTCAGACCGTGTAAAAACACTGACACAACTCCTAGCTAGAAAGAAACGCATGCCCTCCTTGAGGTCCTTCTCCCGTTTCTGGTCCATACCGGGGTGTGAGGCTCGCGAATTCACGTTATACACAAATCTACGCCACACAGGCGGGGATTTGATCATCACCACAAGACTTTGCTTTTCAACAGAAGCCTAGATCATTTGCCACTTAGGCATGCCACACTAGCAATTCATGTCATGCAACTGATGCCCATCGATATACAACCTCTGAGCTCGTGCGTTTCAGAGAAGGGCGTTAAGCAAAAGAATAAATTATCCGCCGCCAAATAGATGTATATTTAATAGAGATCAATCAACATAGAATAAAATCCAATGTCAGACACATAGTCCATTTACAAGTCCATTCTGGGTCTGAACGAAACTGGAGGCACTAAATACCTCGCCTATTCATCGATTCCCACGTACGTCTGGATGATCACCACTCATTATCCATATTTCGGGATGCCTCCGAATCAGGACCTCAGTTACCATCCAAACGAGGTGAAGATCGGTCTTCAACCCCCATCTTCATCTTCGACTTCTTATCGTCGATTTAGTTATTCAGAATGGGATAAACCCGGTCTTTCTGAGAAACTCGCGTATATAATAAATAAGTGCAACACTAACATACATACGCATCATTTCAATTCATTAGTCACAAACCGTCAATCAGTAAGAGAGCGATTTCCCAAATACTAACCCCGAAGGCCGAAACCAACATCAGATCAATACCCAAGAAACCATTCGACTTAATCAACCTTCAGTTAATTTCTAAATTTCACATCCATATCGTTTATAATATTTTATAACGATTTATCGCTATTTTTATTTATTTTAAAATAGCCAATTTATTCAAAACGACGCTTCGGGCCATAACGCGGCCGTGGCGCTGTTTTTCTCCAGATTTGATTTACACATATCTGAAAATCTAACCATTGGATCTTCACAATTTACATCTTTAGAAAGATCTTTTCAAAATGAATCCAACGGTTCCAGTTTCGGGAAAATCCGACGGTCAGATCTCCCGGTATAATCGTTTGAAGTTTTGATTTCAAAATACGAACTGCAGCGTCGTTATTCGATTAAATATAATTATATTATATATATATATATATAATCGATTCTGGCGCTGTTTTTCTTCAGATTTGAATTAAACATTCCAGACAATCCAACCGTTGGATTTTTACAAAGTTGGTGCCGTTGGAAAGATATTTCCAAAGCGAACCCAACGGTTGCGATTTTAGGAAAATCCGATGGTCGGATCTCCCGTACTAATCATTTAAATTCACGGTTTCAAAATACGAACTGCAGCGTCGTTATTCGATATATTTCAATTCTATTTATATATATATATCGATTCTTCGATTTCAAAACTATATTCTTTTCATACATTTGATAAAAATGATATTTTTATCCAACTGTCTTCTATTTCAACACTTCGCTATTTTTAACAATTCATGTATATAATAAAAATGTGATCTTTAATGTAAAACAATTTATTTCAAAACACGACTATTTTCTATAATTCCTATAGGTGATAAAAATAGGATTTTTATTATGAAACAATTTATTTTAAAACAAGATTATTTTATACACTTCATATTGATGTTAAAAATGGGATTTTTATTATAAAACAATTTCTTTCAAAATATGAATACCATTCAACACATGAATTTCAATTCAACGAATGAATATCGATTCAACACATGAAGGTTTTCAATAGTTTATATATATAGATAAAATGTGATTTTTATATTTAAAACACGAATACCATTCAACACATGAATTTCAGTTCAACGAATGAATATCGACTCAACACATGAAGGTTTTCTATTCAACGAATAAATATAGTTTCAACAAATGAAAATAATTCAAACACATGAATATCATTAAAAATTTCAGCAGCATAACGGCAGGGTAGTTAAAATCGGGACCGTCCCTAGTACGGCTCCTCGCTCTACCTTAAAACCTCGCGGTTTTTGACAATGGGGAATCATGCATCTAGTTCGCACGCAGGCGGCATGTATATTTATTTCATTTCCAAAAACTAATCCTATGTGGTTTCGACCAAATATTTTTCAACCACAAATGGGTGTTTTTCAACCACAGTCAATCAATATCAACCACAAACAATTCCAATCAACCACTCTCTATCAATCAATTTTCACACCAATCACAACCAATAAATATCGTCCATGGTTTGTGGACGAGGGGCGTATATATATATATATATATATATATATATATATATATATATATATATATATATATATTGCAATTCACTTCTATTTCAACACATATATAATTTTTTCAACGCATATATAACTTATACATCTAACGTACAACTTATACAACGCTTATACATGAGGTGTACAACGCTTATATAACCCATATATCGACTATATAATTTATACATCGTCGTTTTCGATATCATTTATAAATTAGAAATCTCACATTGGGTTCCACTCCACCAAAAATAGCAGAAGGCTCAGAAAAATATGCGGTCTCTTCTAAAATGTAGAAGACGTCCTCACGGTCACGATGTTTCCTGTTTCATCGAATTTCGTTAACACACTAAAAAGATATGATTTTTCAAAGTTTTGTAACACTTAAAAGTGTTAAAATCATATAAAGAAATCACCTTCATCGTTGGTTCAAACAAGGGTTTGAATTTTTCGCGAAATCCGAGCGATGTGGTGATGATCGGAGGGTGTGACGTGGAAGAGGGAGGAGAGGGGAGTCGGCGCAGGGTGGTTTGGTGATGATCGGTGGTCAGATTTGGTCCTGGCGGCGCTAGGAAGACGGCGACTTCTCGGACCCGATTCTCGAGGCATAGGCGATGGTGGAGGGCAAGGGTTGGTGGGATTTGAAGGGGGATGGGAGAGCTTTCGAGAGAGGGTGGTGGCGCTGGCTATCGTCACCTGTACGGCGGAATTTTGGCCTGGAAGTGGTGAAAGCGGGCGCCGTTCAGATCGGGGGAGAGAAAAGGGATTTTTTTTAATGAAAATTATGATTGGCCGGTGGGTTTTAAAGGGGTTTTCTGACACGACCACCAATCTAAACCCAACGATTGTCATACCTAGCGTTTTACCCCCATTCTGAACAAAATGGGATATGTTTCATAGGCCCATTCGACTGTTTCAGTCAGTTTTCCTTCAAATTAAAATATAAAACATTCAATATTTGATTTGAACATCCATTTCAATTTGCCAGGGCCACAAAATGATTCGAAAAATTTCAGAAAAATAAATCTAGCTATGTTTTGACGATACAGTCCCAACAAAACTAGTTTCGTCGAATTCTGAGATGTTTGCAAAATGGCCCATTTCTAGTCGATCCTATTTAACTGTAATTGACCAAAACACGTTTTCATTTGCCACGCTCACATACTAGCTTCAAAAATTATGAAATTTGAAACCTAGCAATAACTTCACATCCTGGATCCAACAAAAGTGGTTTCGTCGAATTCCGAGGTCGTTTGCAAAATGGCCAATTTCACGGGCTATATAACTTCCATAGCGACCTTTTTGAAAATTCATTTGGCCATAACATTTGCTTTCCGCTATGAAACTTCGATTTTTCAGATTTGTTAGAAAGGTATTCACTAATAGATTTAAATATTTTTGGTTTCACTCAAATCCATTTTGTTTTGCACCCGGTACAGTCCGAAAAAGTTTGAATTCAATTTTTGAAACTGCAGCGCCATTTCAGGCCTTGTTTATAATTAGAATTAATTATATTCGTTTTCAAACGTTGATTCAAACTCACTTTTCATGGCTATTATTTAAAATATTTATTTTAAATATTTAAAATCCACTATTTTAGCCAATTAATTTTTTTTAAATTGGTTCAAATTTTCTGGGTCGTTACAATCTCCCCCACTTAAAACTTTTCGTCTCCGAAAAGGAACAAAGTCGAAAGTGGTTTGATTAATCAACTCTACGTTCGATCTCGCTTCCATTCTCCAACTTTTCAGTTTCTGAGAATTTTCAAATTCTTCAAAAATTTGGCTAACACCCAGAATTTTTGAAAAATTTCGCCATAACCTCCTTTATACGGGGAGAGGTTTGGAAATTTATTGGGCCGTATTAGGTACCCAATAAATCCTAATAAGCATACACATATTTATAGTGATATATTCTGGTGTTTACATGGGAGCGTGTATAGATAATAACTCCAGAGAATAAATTCTAGTCACCCTATCAAAGACTGAGGGAGTGTGTATTTTAAATGCTCCAGAGGATAAATCCTCGTCACCTCGTCCCGTGTGGGAAATAAATAGTCCATGTGTCGTATCTAATAACTAGAGAGACGTGATTTTTTTCAACTCCAGACCCGTGTGGGGTTTTTTATTAATTTGGCAATTTTATCGTTACACTTTAAATAGTCCATATCAGTCATCAGTTCAACCTGTAAAATATAGTCATCTCCGTACAAGCCTCTCGCTCGTATGGTAAATCTTCCACCTCGTCACACAAGCTCCAAATGCTTATGTGGTATATGATGAAGTATGCCTATCTTCTTAAGTATGCCATGTAATGTAGTTCGAAATTAATTGTTACTATCCTATGGCAATGTTTATTATTTCACACAGAATAACCAGCACTCCACATCCAATGGCATTCACAGGAGTTGATATAATAATATTTCGCATCCAACTCATTAAGGTTTACCTATTTGTCGGGCACGCAAATAAAATCTTTACTCAAAAGCTATACAATTTCCAATTCAAACATATATAATGCACAAGTATATATTTCTAACTATTTTCTAATCAGTTCAATGTATGATATAATCGAATAAATTTTACCATTATTCTATTGTTGATTAAATTAACTATCGTTTTAATAATTCAATTAATCAAATTTACTATCACACAACACAAACAACAATCAAATTGTTTTTAACTTTTCAAAAATATACTAATCGATTCATATACTCTTTTACTTTTCAAATATATATCTTTTATATATTCAAAAACATATTTCTAAAACCATACTATATATATAATCACAAATACGTTATTTATAAACATATAACTCTCCACTCGTTCTGAGGCATTTCTGACCCCATCTCTAACGAGCTGTTCTGATTCTGTTGTACTCATACTAGGATATTACTGATCCTATTTGTAATGAGTTACCCATCCTAGAACGCTACTGGTTCTATTTCTGACAAGTTCGTTATATGTTATATTCCAGAACTAAGCTTAACCAAAGCTCTGATACCACATTGTGACGACCCCATTTCCCGTACAGACGGAGACAAGGGTAATCTTTGAAATATAACACAGAAACATATAATAGCAGAACAGAAATAAATACACCAGATAATGAACAATAGAATATACTGGATAAACGTAATCATCAGAGTTACACAGTATACGGGATCATACTTAGTACAAATACAGTTCAGCTATACATAAATGTCTACAGCAGAAACAAACAAAATATGTACAATAGGAGCTGAACAACATAAAAAGAGATAAATGATAGAATCCATCTTCAGCTCCAGCTATCCAGAAAGAACTAGCTAAACCTGAATACAAGGCTACCCGTGTAGAAAAAGGGGCACCCGAGTTTGAAAGTGAAACAAATTACGAGTCAGTCATGGGATTGGTATGAGAAATCTACTCAACACATTTATAATATGGCTAATCACAGGACCACGCCACTTTCATGGAATGGGTTTACTCCATTGGATTGCCAGTGCTTAAAAAACAAATCTTTCTTTTAAACCTCGCAATGCTTTTTATAAAAATGAAGCCATTATAAGACTCAGTTCCCATCACACAATGCAACGCAAACCGGAGGATAGAGTTTTTACCTTATAATGGCCAAGATATGCTTGATACGAATAAAACAAAAGCATTTATATTACTACTAGTGTTTATATGTTTCAAAAACAATTTCAAATCATAAGTATCAATCATAGACGGCATTAATGCCCCATACCACTATGTCGCCATATATAGGTATACAATCAAAACCGCACAGTCACGTATTTGGAAATTGGATTTCCGTCATGAACCAAGGCAAAAGATAGTCCTTACCGAATTCGAGACAATCTAGCCCATGTCTCAGAACAGCCGCAACTGCCCCCTGGATCGTCAGGGCTGGTCCACCGATGTGGATTATTATGCCTGAACACTACGTCTCCCCGCCCTATGGGGCGTAAATGAGCCAACGAATGACTCCATCGGTCCCGGATCGACCGACATATCCGAGGCGCCTCGCTATCCATCACCCACATAAGTAAAATGTCAGGCCGTGTAAAAACACCGACACAACTCTTAGCTAGAAACAAACGCATGCCCTCCCTGAGGTCCTTCTCCCGTTTCTGGTCCATACCAGGGTGTGAGGCTCGCGAATTCACGTTATACACAAAGCTACGCCACACAGGCGGGGCTTTGATCATCACCACAAGACTTTGCTTTTCAACAGAAGCCTTGATCATTAGCCACTTAGGCATGCCACACTAGCAATTCATGCCATGCGACTGATGTCCATCGATATACAACCTCTGAGCTCGTGCGTTTCAGAGAAGGGCGTTAAGCAAAAGAATAAATTCTCCGTCGCTAAACAGATGTATATTTAATAGAGATCAATCAACATAGAATAAAATCCAATGTCAGACACACAGTCAATTTACAAGTCCGTTCTGGGTCTGAACAAAACCGGAGGCACTAAATACCTCGCCTATTCATCGATTCCCACGTACGTCTGGATGATCACCACTCATTATCCATATTTCGAGATGCCTCCCAATCAGGACATCAGTTACCATCCAAATGAGGTGAAGATCGGTCTTTAACCCCCGTCTTCATCTTCGACTTCTTATTGTCGATTCAGTTATTCAGAATGGGATAATCCCGGTCTTTCTGAGCAACTCGCGTATATAATAAATAAGTGCAACACTAACATACATACGCATCATTTCAATTCATTAGTCACTAACCATCAATCAGTAAGAGAACGATTTCCCAAATATTAACCCCGAAGGCCGAAACCAACATCAGATCAATACCCAAGAAACCATTCGACTTAGCCAACCTTCAGTTAATTTCTAAATTTCACATCCATATCGTTTATAATATTTTATAATGATTTATCGCTATTTTTATTTATTTTAAAATAGCCAATTTATTCAAAACGACACTTCGGGCCATAACGCGACCGTGGCGCTGTTTTTCTCCAGATTTGATTTACACATATCTGAAAATCTATCCGTTGGATTTTCCCAAAATTTACATCATTTGAAAGATCTTTTCAAAACGAATCCAACGGTTCCAGTTTCGGGAAAATCCGACGGTCGGATCTCCCGGTATAATCGTTTGAAGTTTCGATTTCAAAATACGAACTACAGCGTCGTTATTCGATTAAATATAATTATATTTATATATATATATATATATATATATATATAATCGATTCTGGCGCTGTTTTTCTTTAGATTTGAATTAAACATTCTAGACAATCCAACCGTTGGATTTTTACAAAGTTGGTGCCGTTGGAAAGATATTTCCAAAGCGAACCCAACGGTTGCGATTTCAGGAAAATCCGATGGTCGGATCTCCCATACTAATCGTTTGAAATCACGGTTTCAAAATACGAACTGCAACGTCGTTATTCGATATATTTCAATTCTATTTATATATATATATCGATTCTTCGATTTCAAAACTATATTCTTTTCATACATTTGATAAAAATTATATTTTTATCCAACTGTCTTCTATTTCAACACTTCGCTATTTTTAACAATTCATGTATATAATAAAAATGTGATCTTTAATGTAAAACAATTTATTTCAAAACACGACTATTTTCTATAGTTCCTATAGGTAATAAAAATAGGATTTTTATTATAAAACAATTTATTTCAAAACAAGATTATTTTATACATTTCATATTGATGTTAAAAATGGGATTTTTATTATAAAACAATTTCTTTCAAAATATGAATACCATTCAACACATGAATTTCAATTCAACGAATGAATATCGATTCGACACATGAAGGTTTTCTTTAGTTTATATATATAGATAAAATGTGATTTTTATATTTAAAACACGAATACCATTCAACACATGAATTTCAATTCAACGAATGAATATCGACTCAACACATGAAGGTTTTCTATTCAACGAATAAATATAGTTTCAACAAATGAAAAAAATTCAAACATATGAATATCATTCAAAATTTCGGCAGCATAACGGCAGGGTAGTTAAAACCGGGACCGCCCCTAGTACGGCTCCTCGCTCTAACTTAAAACCTCGCGGTTTTTGACAATGGGGAATCATGCATCTAGTTCGCACGCAGGCGGCATGTATATTTATTTCATTTCCACAAACTAATCCTGTGTGGTTTCAACCAAATATTTTTCAACCACAAACGGGTGTTTTTCAACCACAATCAATCAATATCAACCACAAACAATTCCAATCAACCATTCGCTATCAATCAATTTTCACACCAATCACAAGCAATAAATATCGTCCATGGTTTGTGGACGAGGGGCGTATATATATATATATATATATATATATATATATATATATATATATATATATATATATATAGCAACTCACTTCTATTTCAACACATATATAATTTTTGCAACGCATATATAACTTATACATCGAACGTACAACTTATACAACGCTTATACATGAGGCGTACAATGCTTATATAACCCATACATCGACTATATAATTTATACATCGTCGTTTTCCATATCATTTATAAATTAGAAATCTCACATTGGGTTCCTCTCCACCAAAAATAGAAGAAGGCTCAGAAAAATATGCGTTCTCTTCTAAAATGTAGAAGACGTCCTCACGGTCACGATGTTTCCTGTTTCATCGAATTTCGTTAACACACTAAAAAGATATGATTTTTCAAAGTTTTGTAACACTTAAAAGTGTTAAAATCATATAAAGGAATCACCTTCATCGTTGGTTCAAACAAGGGTTTGAATTTTTCGCGAAATCCGAGCGATGTGGTGACGATCGGAGGGTGTGACGTGGAAGAGGGAGGAGAGGGGAGTCGGCGCAGGGTGGTTTGGTGATGATCGGTGGTCAGATCTGGTCGCGGCGGCGCTAGGAAGACGGTGGCTCCTCGGACCCGATTCTCGAGGCACATGCGATGGTGGAGGGCAAGGGTTGGTCGGATTTGAAGGGGGAGGGGAGAGCTTTCGAGAGAGGGTGGTGGCGCTGGCTATCGTCGCCTGTGGCGGCGGAATTTTGGCCTGGAAGTGGTGAAAGCGGGCGCCGTTCAGATCGGGGGAGAGAAAAGGGATTTTTTATCAAAATTATGATTGGCCGGTGGGTTTTAAAGGGGTTTTCTGACACGACCACCAATCTAAACCCAACGACTGTTGTCCCTAGTGTTTTACCCCCATTCTGAACATAATGGGATATGTTTCATAGGCCCATTTGATTGTTTCAGTCAGTTTTCCTTCAAATTAAAATATAAAACATTCAATATTTGATTTGAACGTGCATTTCAATTTGCCAGGGCCACAAACTGATTCAAAAAATTCCAGAAAAATAAATCTAGCCATGTTTTGACGATACGGTCCCAACAAAACTAGTTTTGTCGAATTCTGAGACTGTTTGCAAAAAGGCCCATTTCTGGTCGATCCAATTTAACTATAATTGACCAAAACACATTTTCATTTTCCACGCTCACATACTAGCTTCAGAAATTATGATATTTGAAACCTAGCAATAACTTCACATCCCGGATCCAACAAAAGTTGTTTCGTCGAATTCCGAGGTCGTTTGCAAAATGGCCAATTTCACGGGCTATATAATTTCCATAGCGACCTTTCTGAAAATTCATTTGGCCATAACTTTTTCTTTCCACTATGAAACTTCGATTTTTTAGATTTGTTAGAAAGGTATTCACTAACAGATTTAAATATTTTTGGTTTCACTCAAATCCGTTTTGTTTTGCACCCGGTACAGTCCGACAAAGTTTGAATTCAATTTTTGAAACTACAGCGCCATTTCAGGCCTTGTTTTTAATTAGAATTAATTATATTCGTTTTCAAACTTCGATTCAAACTCACTTTTCATTGCTATTATTTAAAATATTTATTTTAAATATTTAAAATCCACTATTTTAGCCAATTTAAAATTTTTAAATTGGTTCAGATTTTCTGGGTCGTTACAGGAAGATTCGCTGGGCCTGCCTCATTGGCCCTAGCTTCCAATTACCTTCTAAACCAACCAGGTACAGTCACACCTTCTGGAAGGTTAAATTCTCCCGACATGCTGAAACGAAAAAGGAAAGATTCAAAACGAAGGATAGATAATTCACATGGCTTTGTGGGATTATGCCTTTCTAAACTATTAAATTTTAATTTGAATATAGTTTCAAAAACTTTTTATCTGGTCTGGTAAACCTATGCTCTGATACCAAGTGAAACACCCCACCTCCGTTAAGGTCACTCACAAAGGGAATGCCTTAATTTTTGTGACGGCCCGCCCCGCACCAGCCAGCATTTCCTCCGAAAGTGCGCTGTATACATGTCCGACTAGCACAGAACGGTCGTCAGAAGAAAAGAAAGAAGAGAACGAACTAATCAATAACCCGTAGAATGTCTCACATCGCATGGAGTAAAATATAATAATAACATACTTGACATAAAATAGGTGAGACAGTGCATAAGCTGATAACTAAAACCACATCAACATCAGAGCAGCGGAAATCCAAATACAGCTTATTACAAATTTCCAAATTTGTTGTCTCTAAAACAAAAGAAAGCTAAAGTAGAAGATGCACTACTAATGCCCAAGCAGTGATCTTCAACAACACAGGGAGAATACTATATATATATATATCATACATGGAAGCCTCCTGCTCGTCTCTGGATCATCTACCCGTGCATCACCAGCTAACCTGTCTCTAGTCTGCTCGTGTGAGAACCCAGAGTAATAAGAAGAGACATAAAACTCTGGGTCAGACAAAAAGTCTGGTATGAGTGATAAGCATCTAAACAGAACAATAACAGGTATACTAAACCATACCTGAACCTGGACTTGCAACCAAAGAGTTAGCACTACATACCGTACAATACTCTAAGGTGCCATATCAAATAATGTAAAGAATACGGGGGTGGGGTGTGCATGTCATAATGGTGGCAAACAAATCAAGCATAGCAACCATCCTCACATCTCTCACTCAGTGCGTAAACCATACGATGTCCACCACTGACAATCACTAGACCCATCGAAGTAGTGGCGGAGTTCAACTTGTACAACTACTGCTACTACCAAGCTTACCACATGGAGTCATGACCAAATCTTTACAAATGACCCCACTTCATTGGTCTATAGCCCTTTAGTTGTACCTAGGATACTGCGGCCCTGAATCCGTTCACGTACCTCCCATACATAGTGATCCAAAGTCATAGACATCGACTGCCCCTTGGCACACGTCCCGCAGCAAAGCCCAATCATGAAGCCCACTCATTGGTTTCCAACTGGATCCTGAGTCAAAGCTCCTCATTTGGACATCCTTTGCATCTCGGGTTTTGATCGAATTGTAGTTGGTCTTCAAAAGAGTCGTCGCGTTGAAGAGATGGAAGTTCAATTCGGCTTGGCCTAATCTGTTTCAGTCGGTTCGGTTCGGATAAATCATCTCCAGGCTCCCCATTCGGTTCGGTTCGGGTGCCACGCTCCATTCGGTTCGGATCGGATGCCATGCTCCATTCGGTTCGGTTCTTCCCTCCTACTCCAGCTTGCCTGCTCCGATCCAATCCCCCTCGCTTGCCTACTCCGATCCGATCCCGCTCCCTAGCCTACTCCGATCTGATCCTGCTCCATAGCTCTGATCCGTTCCCGCTCCCTAGCCTACTCCGATCCAATCCTGCTCCATAGTTCCGATCCGATCCTCTGTCCAACTCCAACTCTAAGCAATGGCCTTCCTTCTTGCCAAACTTCTTTTGTGCCAGATTCCAGCTCGGGTCGGATTCCTTGCCCAGCTCTCTTATCCGATCCGAGCCCATACCCGATCCGATCCGAAACCCTACACAACTTTTTGCAACTTTTTCCAGCAACTTGTTTACGCCATTCAACGACGTTTTCGACCAATCTAACTATTCTAATCAATCACAAATCATTCCAAATAGTCATAGCAACATAGCAAACTAACCACAAACACAAAAACAATGAATTTACATGTCAAAATGGATCAAATATACCCAAAACCCCATATTTTCCCTTAAGCATGTTTGAGCAAAACTAATCATAGCGTTAACAAAATTAAACCAAATTAAACCAAATTTCTACCAGAGGTATAAAATATTATTTTCAAATTTATAAATATTTTTTCAGAATATATTAGTGTATAAATTCGCTAATCTTCACTAATTACCGTTAATTAACTGTAATTAGTGTCAAAACAATGCTAATCACTCACCTTGGCAAAAAATAAAATTCTCAGAACAGAAACCTCGCTGGTTTAGGTGAATACTGATGCCTAACAACAGCTCTAACCTTGCTTTCGTGTTTTCTCTCCATAATTTGATGTAGATTAAGCCAAAACTTGATTAGAAAGTGATTTGGGGATGTTTCTAGATGTTGGCGGCCATTGTTAGGGTTCAAGAATGAAAGTGGCGGGTGGAAAATGAGGATAAGATCGTTCTCTAACTGATTTCAGCCTCCTCATAACCCTAGTCCCGAAATCCCCCATTGGGCCTAGCTGTTAGTCACCCGGTTAAGCCCAATTAAGCTGTTTTTCACTATCTGAAACTTGTTTCAGCCATATCTCCCAAATGGTGAGTCCGTTTGGCTAATTTGACCACTCTACGGGATTGTAAACCCTCATCCGGAGCCAATGGAAGTGGTTTCAGGTCAAAATTCCTTTCCAGTCAAAAGTTATGGCCAAAACAGTACCAACTGGGGGTAAAATGGTCATTTAAAAATTGGGAAAAATCAAGAAAATGGGAAATGACCCCAATAGTCGTCTCCCAAAGTTACACGACCATACGACTTCGTATGTGAAAGAAATAAATATCCTACGATCCTATGATGCGTAGAATACGGGTCGTTACACTCTCCCCCCCTTAAGAAATTTCGTCCCCGAAATTCCTTAACCCAAAACATACAAAGGATCCCGCATGCCTAATAGCCACATACAACAATCAAACATGCAAAACAAGCAAACAAGCCTATCCTAGCATGCGGAAAACTAAATCGAAGTTAAAATCTTACCAGGCGAAGAGTTCTGGATACATCATTCTAATACTCTCCTCTTTCTCCCAAGTACAGTCATTCTCGTTCTCACCCCACTGAACCTTGACTAGCTTCACCGCCTTCCTTCGAAGTTGCTTCATATCGTGCTCGACAATACGGATCGGCTTGCGGTTCCCAACCGCCTCGGGTTCTACTTCGAAGTCCTCTAACTGATCAGGTGAAATAGTCATATCTGAGTCGTGAACGAACTTCCTTAGTTGGGAAACATGAAATACATTGTGAACTCCCGCCATCTTCTCTGGTAAGCCAACTCTATATGCCAAATTCCCGACTAGTTCAAGAACAAGGAATGGGCCAACAAATCTTGGTGCTAACTTGCCTCTCCTGCCAAATCGTATCACGCTCTTCAACGGAGAAATCTTGACAAACACCAAGTCACCAACGGAGAATTTTAAGTCTCTTCTCCTCTTATCTGCATAATTCTTCTGCCTATCTTGGGCAGCTTTCATTCGTTGTTGAATGATCTTGATCTTATCTGAAGTTTCCCTCACCACATCTGGTCCAAGCATAAACTTCTCGCCAGTCTCTATCCAACATGATGGTGAGTTGCACGGTCTTCCGTACAAAGCTTCATATGGAGCCATACCGATACTGGATTGGTGGCTATTATTATATGCAAACTCTACTAGATGCAAATGGTCATCCCATGACCCAAGAGCCTCTTGTAAGCTCTTCCAAAACCCAGTAGTAAACAACGGGTCTCGGTCACTCACAATTCTTTTAGGTACTCCATGAATTCTTACTACCCACTTCATATACAATTCTGCTAACTTAGCTGCTTTTCTGGTCGATTTGACAGGTATAAATCTTGCACTTTTAGTCAGTCGATCCACAATTACCCAAATGCTATCATGTCCCGCTCTAGTCCTTGGTAAACCATTGATGAAATCCATCGAGACTTGCTCCCATTTCCATTCGGGAATTTCTAATGGTTGCAATAACCCACTAGGCTTCTTTTGTTCGGCTTTAACTAGCTAGCAATTCATGCATTTGGATATAAACTTCCCAACGTCTCTTTTCATCCCTTCCCAGTAGTAAGTCTGTCTCATGTCTCGATACATCTTATTACCACCGGGGTGTATAGTCAGTTTTGAGTGATGACACTCTCTAAGCACTTCATCTCTCAATCCATTGACATTGGGTATAACTAGTCTTCCATCCTTTCTAAGCCATCCATCTCAATCAAGCCCATATTTGTTCATCTCCACATTGATACCCATCTCTAACTTGGAGATGATTTCCAAAAGCTTAGGATTGTCCCTCTGGCCGGAACCAATCCGCTCTATCAAAGTGGGTCTGATCGTCAAACTTGCTAACATTTCTGGATCCAATTCGCACTTTGGTCTGAAATCAAACCCAGCGATGTACTCCAGTTGCTTCCATTCTAGAAACATAGCCCCTAAACTGGCATGTCTCCTACTCAATGCATCAGCCACCGCATTGCCCTTTCCCGGTGTATACGTGATGTCGAAATCATAGGAAGCTATGAATTGTAACCACCTCTGCTGCCGGAGATTTAGATCCTTCTGAGAGAAAAGATACTTCAACGACTTATGATCTGTAAACAACTCAAATCTTTCTCCCAAGAGATAGTGTCTCCACATCTTCAACGCGAACACGATCGCTGCCAATTCCAAATCATGGGTAGGGTACCTTCTTTCGTGCAGTTTCAATTGCCGACTTGCATAAGCTACAACCCTACCGCTTTGCATCAATACACCACCTAATCCGGTACCACAGGCATCTGTGTATACCGTCATCTCTTCATTCCCCTTAGGAATGACTAACACTGGTGCACACGTCAACTTGTCCTTTAGACTCTTGAATGCATTCTCGCACCTTTCATCCCAGACAAAAGCTTGATTCTTCTTAGTCAACTGGGCCAACGGTGCTGCTATCTTGGAGAAGCCTTGGATAAACTTACGATAATATCCAGCTAATCCCAAGAAACTTCTTATGTCCGTTGCATTCTTGGGCGTAGACCAATCTTGTACCGTAGCCACCTTCGTAGGATCCACGGCGATACCATTCTCTGAAACAACATGGCCCAAGAACCTCACTTCCCTCCTCCAGAAGTGACACTTAGAAAACTTTGCTTTCAATTGGTGTTTTCTCAACACCTCCATCACTATTCTTAAATGTTCCTTGTGTTCTTCCTCTGTCCTCGAATAGACCAAAATATCATCAACGAACACAAGGTCAAACCTATTCAACTGATCTCTGAACACCCTATTCATAAGATCCACAAAATATGTTGGGGCATTGGTCAGCCCGAATGGCATGACCAACCACTCATAAAATCCAAACGGCGTCCGAAATGCCGTTTTAGCTATACTCTCAGCTTCCACTCTAAGCTGATGAAAACCTATCGCGAGATCCAACTGAGAAAATACTCTCGTGCCACTCAACTGATCGAACAAATCCTCTATCCGCGGTAGAGGATACTTGTTCTTCCTCGTCACTTTATTCAACTCACGGTAGTCTACACACAAACGAAGGGAACCTTCCGCCTTGGTAGAAAACACAACTGGTGCTCCCCATTCAGAAACACTCCTTCTGATAAATCCCTTCTTCAAAAGATCGCTGACTTGCACCCCGAGCTCTCGCTGCTCCCTTGGTGCCATACGACGAAGTGGCATCACTATAGGTCTGGCATCTTTCACCAAATCAATACGGAACTCAATCTCTCGATGTGGTGGAAGCCCGGTCACTTCTTCGAAAACGTCCGGATACTGGCCAACCACGGGCAAACCTGACAACTCACTATGCGGAATGTCGAGGGAGTTTAGAAAACTAGTCAATACCCCCTCACTGGGTAGACCACCAAACACTATCCTCCGCCCATCATCCCCTCTAGCTGTCACCAAAAAGCCCTCACAATCTACCACCACCCCGTATCTTTGGAGCCAATCTACTCCCAAAATAATGCCAAACCCAGTAAAGCCCAAAATAAAGCAATCACAAACAAACATGCATCCATGACTCGATAAGACCACATTACGACAAATCATGCTAAGGCTAGTCGAACCACCAATCGGGTTCGTCACTACAAAAGGTCTATCGACAATCTCGGGCTCCAATCCCAACCTGTCTACCAGGTCACTAGATATGAAAGAACTGGAAGCTCCGGTATTAAACAAAACTCTAACAGGAACATCATAAACAGAAAGCATACCTTGAATGACGGCATTCTTTCCCTTCTCCGCCGCAGTTGGGGCATTTGACGAAGAAGGAATAGCATTAAGGGCATATGCTTTCACCATTTGCTTTTCTTTAGGGGGTTGCGGACACTTGTCCTTGTGATGTCCCATTTGGCCACAGTTGAAGCACTTCCTATCCGCTGGCTTGGCCCGACAATTACTAGCATAATGGCCCTTCTTACCACAGCTGAAGCACTCAACATCTTGCTTATTCTTTTTCTTCTGACCATCCTTAGTCTGATTCTGCTTTCTCTTATTCTGGGAACCACCCTTGCCTCCACCACTTGCTTGTGGCTTTGGCTCCTCTACAGATGCAACCTCAGTCTTCGGCTTAGGGTAGAGACTTTCTGATCTCAATGCTGTAACACCCCACTCCCACTAAGGTCACTCACAAAGGGAATGCCTTAGCTTCGGTGGAGTATTTAAGTGAATATAGAACTGAAAAATTACAACAAGACAGATATAAGTAATACTTGAAATTTAAAACATCATTTCAATGCAGCAGAAGGTAAACATGTTTGGTTACATCTCAAAAACCAACAAGAGTCAAGTACAAAATATCCATCTCGTTAGAACATAAGTACATAATCCCACTACATACTAATAGCCATAATAGAAAAGATAACCGAGCTTTTCTTCAAGAGTCCAAGCTCCAAAAGATAGATAAAGCAATCTGATCAAAGCCCACTAGTGCTAGGCCCACTCTGAGAACCTGAGGGTTGGGGAAAAAGATAAAAACAACGGGGTCAGACATAAGTCTGAGTGAGCCATATAACCTTAACAGTACAATCATTAAAGTAATTAGGGTATGATATAAACCTGGTACGGTACGACTGGGGATAAATGACTACACTAAGTAGCCAACTAGACTTAGGATAAACTAAGATAATGGTAAAGACGCGCCTATCCACCCAAGGATAAATACTATTCTGCACCACACCAGATCTACTCACCCAAGGATAATTCCTACACTGCACCACACCAGTTCCACCTACCCAAGTGTAATTCCTACTTAAAGGTTGATCCCCACTAAGTGTACTTAGTAATATTTAATAGTAGTTTCGTATACCCCTAGCTGACTACATAGGTGCCGTCTGCCCCTATCTCCACTAGGTGTACCTGCTACTCCCCAAGCGATCGGCTCCCTACCGTAGATACCCGTGCTGGCCCCACAGTGGGGTGTATCACTCCCCAAAGTGGCAACCCGAAAATGGTGCACGGCTTATATCTACACGATGCAACAACGTCTTACCTACCAGCCCGGGTCCACACACGCATATGAAACCCGTTGGACTCGCGTTGCCACCGCTACCCCGTTTTGGCCTCTTATAGTCAAGCCCAGTACGCGTGTCCCGTCCTCAACATGGGTCGAGCCCAATAAGATACATATGGGTTACTGGTTGAAATGGCCCCCACAAGCTACTACTTAAGCTTGTCATTTTATCTAGTGCATCCCACTTAACCCCTTTTTATAATCATGCCCACTTACATGTTAAGGTTTGGTTAAGTCGTCTAATCATATTTCAATTGCCACTCAAGGCCCCCACAAGCTACTACTTAAGCTTGTCATTTAATCATATTTCAATTGCCACTTAAGGCCCCCACAAGCTACTACTTAAGCTTGTCATTTAATCATATTTCAATTGCCACTTAAGGCCCCCACAAGCTACTACTTAAGCTTGTCATTTAATCATATTTCAATTGCCACTTAAGGCCCCCACAAGCTACTACTTAAGCTTGTCATTTAATCATATTTCAATTGCCACTCAAGGCCCCCACAAGCTACTACTTAAGCTTGTCATTTAATCATATTTCAATCGCCACTTAAGGCCCCCACAAGCTACTACTTAAGCTTGTCATTTAATCTAGTGCATCCCACTTAACCCCTTTTCATAATCATGCCCACTTACATGTTAAGGTTTGGTTAAGTCATCTAATCATATTTCAATTGCCACTCAAGGCACCCACTAGATTCCTACATGCCACCCAAGGCACCCACTTAACCCTTTAATCATGTTTAGTTACATGTTCCCCTTTGGTTAAGTATTCTTGTCATATTCTCTATTGCCACCCAAGGCAACCCACTAGATTTTTCCACATGCCACCCAAGGCACTACTTGATTTCCACATGCCACCCCAAGGCACCCACTTAACCCCTCATGCCCACTACATGCTTATCTGGTTAAGTGTTTCTTAATTGATTAAGAACGTGACCGTTGTAAAGACCTCTCACATTAGACTATCTTTTATGGCAGCTGGATTTGCCGGTTGGGTCCGGGCAGCCTTACGCCATAACCGAGTCTAACCTCGTGTCTATACACTTGTCATGTATTTGGTTTGTGCCTAAGACCTCTCACATTGGGCCAATCATTTGTAGCCACTGGATTTGCCGGTCGGTTCCGGGCAGTCTTACGCTGCAAAAGGGTCCAACCTCGTGTCTTAGTCGATTAATTACACCTAATTAATCACACCCGAATTAATTTTCCCTAATTAATTCCAATTTTTACGATGTACATAATTGACTCAATTATGTCCATCACTTTATGGTATGCATAATCATACCAACTTCACACCATTTCATTAACATGTTTATTAACCCCATCGTTCCCCATGTAATTCGCTAACATGACATAAAAGGGAAGATTCATCATAAATGTAATGGGTTCAACTTGCATAACATTAGCATCAACATGGGTTTAAAGGTGTCAACATGCATATAGCATCAAACCCAACTAGCATAGATAATCAACCCAAACTTGCATGAATCACATATGTCATAAGGAGGGTAACCTGCATAAGTTTCTTATGTCATACAAAGGGGTAAACTTGCATATGTATGTATGACATGTAAAGGGGTTAACTTGCATATGTACGCATATCATACTAAGGTGTAAACTTGCACATGTCTCTTGCATATAATCAAACATCATACTTGCATAACATGTCATATGTGAACTTGCATATTATCATACACCAAACTTGCATACATATCATACATGAACTTGCATATCATCATACACCCAACTTGCATAATCATGGTGTCATAGTGGATCAATGTTTATCATAGCAACTAGCATCATGAACACTTGCATAACTTGCATAACATCATGATCATATAGCATATAGCTTGCATAACTTGCATAACATCATGAACATGTAACTTGTGACTTGCGTAACTTGCATAACATCATGAACATGTAACATATGGCTTGCATAACTTGCATAGCATCTCAAACATGTAGCATATTACTTGCATAATATCACAAACATATAGCATATAACTTGCATGACATGCATAACATCATTAACACATAGCACATAACTTGCATAACATGCATAACATCATTAACACATAGCATACAACTTGCATAACTTGCATTGATCCACATTCATAGCCATAACCTCATTATATCCTATCATAATCATTTCAATAATTGGTCATTAAGGCTATAGAAAACTCACAACTTGTTGATTAGCCTTCTTATGAATATATTAAAAGATTGAGACGAAGCCACTAAGCTATCAACTCAAAAACTCCAAATAAGAATGCTCCAAATGAAAACCCTTGAGCCAAATCAATAATAAAGATCCTAGCTTTGATGAAGAAAAGCCTTGAATCAAACTTAGAAACACTTAAGCAAGCTTAGGAACTCTTATACTTCTTAGAAACTCTCTCATATGATTAGAGATGGAGATTATGACAAGAGGACGAGGGTGGAGGCCATGAGAGAACATTTTGGCATAGTTTAGCTATAGGATTGAATAATGAGCATTTAGGTTTAGGTAAGGGGTCTTTTCATAGAAGACTAGGATAGTTTTAGCCATAGGATTAACCTTAGTTTAGATCCTAGCCATCAAAGCATGTCTTGGGGAAGAAGTCAAGTGTAGGAACCATCTAGGGCCTTTAGATTAAAGCTGAACCATGAGAACCATTCAAATGCAAAATCTGCATTTGAGCGAATCGGCCCACGGGTTGATAGCCAAACACCCTGGATTAACCCCTAGTCGACCCAGCGGGCTTGGGTCGACCTCAAAAATCGGTCGGTTCGGTTATTCCCCTCTCCCAATTCGCTGCTTTGAACATTTTTGCATATTTATTTATTTAATTTTCAATTATATATATATATATATATCAATATATATATATTTCTCTGCGCATCCCATTTCACTTAATTAAGTATACTTTAATTTGTGAATTTTTATGTTCAAATTACGGGGTGTTACATTCTCCCCTCCTTAAAGGATTTCGTCCCCGAAATCTCTAAGTCAAGAAGAACGTATCCTACCAACCAAACAACCATCTACTAAACCATCAAACACTGGCATCCATTGTCCTTAAAATTTCTAATGACGTATGAACATATGCAAAAAGTGTGTGTATCTATTCCCTGTCTAATGCAAAATTAGGCGGTCCACTTATTTAGTTGACCTCCTTAATGCAAACCATGATAGTGCCATGCATCCAATATGTATGCGAAAGATCCCTATCGACACATACTATCTCTACATGTGTGCACAACCATACACCAAAATGCATCATCCATATGATAACGCAACCATTATACATCCATTAATATAGCTACCTACACACAATTTTATTCAATATGCAATATGAAGTGATTGAGCCGATCTAGTGCCTAGAGTGTGTGTATATGCATCCACGAGCAACCACTAGCAACCACTTGCATCCACACGCATCCATCAAACATAACATGTCTCAAACACATGTTTCAACCATAGGTTTTATCCTACCTAAAGGTCAAAGGTACTAATGAGAGGACATACTAAAGATAAGATAAGTACTAGACAAACGATAAAGGAGAAGTTAAAAGACATACCCTCAAAAGAAATGGGTACAATGAACGCATCTTCACTTCTGTCTCCCAAGTAGCCTTACTCTCACCTTCTCCCCTTTTCACTTTGACTAGTCGAACCTCTCTGTTTCTCAACTTCCTAATCTCTGACCCAAGGATGCGGGTAGGAGCTCGTTGAATAGTCGCATCACGCTCTACCTCCACTTCTTTAAGCAAGCTCGGCTCTACCGCCTCTGCGGTCTCATGTAGGCACTTCCTCAAATGTGACACATGGAATACGTCCTGTTCCCTATGCAACCGAACTATCTCTCGAATATAAACTGAAGCTAGACATGGAACAGTCCTCTTGCTCTTCACGGGTATAAAATGGGCACTCTTAGTAAGTCTATCTACCACAACCCAAATTCCCGTATTACCCTTCCTCGATCTTGGTAACCCATCAATAAAATCCATCGAGACGCTATCCCACTTCCATTGCGGAACTTCCAATGAGTGAAGCAACCCACCCGGTTTCTTTTGCTTCGCTTCCACCTGTTGGCACACCAAGCATCTAGCGACATACTCGGCCACATCTTTCTTCATACCGGCCCAAAAGAAAACTCGCTTCATGTCTTGGTACATTTTGTCCCCACCGGGATGAATAGTCATCCTAAAACGATGCGCCTTATCAAGAATAGCCTTCCTTAAACCCTCGTCTTGCAGTACGCAAAGTCTACTGTCTCTACGCAAGCACCCCCTATCATCTAGGGTGTACCTACTCAAATGGCTGGACGACTCCCCCCTTATGAGCCTCTATACCAACTCAACCAACTGTGGGTCGTCCCTCTGTGCCTCGCCAATCCGTCTCAAAAGGGTAGGTCTGACCTCCAAGGATGCTAGCAAATCGGGTATAAAGTCAACGAAAGGTCTGAAATCAAACATCGAGATAAATTCCAAGCTTCGTCGTTCCACGAACAATGGACTCAAGGACAACCTTTTTCCGCTCAAGGTGTCCGCCACCACGCTATCTTGAAATCATAGGATGCTAAGAACTCCATCCACCTTTGCTGTCTCAAGACTATGCGCTCGAAGAGCCTCCAACATTTCCCTAAGATGTAGGGCATGCTTTTCTCCACTTCTAGAGAAAACCAGGATATTCTCTCATACAAAATCGTCACAACTATCCATCTCTCACGCAGACCATCCTAGTCGAACTCGACATCCCCCAAATGCAAGCCCCAAAGGCCTAAACCAATATCAGACAAACACCCAAGGGACACCTCCTTCGAATTCAGACGACCTACGTTAGATGATACTAGTAAAAACGGCTGAATAATTAAGCCTTTGTCCCACTCTGGATGTCCTTGCCAGTCTCACTCCAGAACCACCGTAGATCAAATAACTGGCTTCGCTTAACCTGTTCAGCACACACGAAAACTTATTTCGCTTTTAGAAAAGACCAAGATGTCCTCCACAAAGACCACTACGAAGTTGTTTAGGTACTCCCTGAACACCCTACTCATCAAATCAATAAAATATGCGGGGGCGTTCGTCAAACCAAATGGCATCACCAGCCACTCATAGAAACCATCCGGAGTCCTAAAGGCAGTCTTCTCTATACTATCCTCAGTCACTCCAAACTGATGAAACTCCGTGGCCAAGTCCCACTGCGAAACACTGAGGCGCCAACCAACCGATCAAAAAGATCATCAACCCTTGGCAATGGGTGTCTATTCTTCTTTATGAGCTTGTTGAGTTCTCTATAGTCTACACAAAGTCTGAGGGACCCAGCCGCCTTCGTGGCTAAAACTACTGGAGCACCCCACTCCGATATACTTCGTCTTATGAACCCCTTCTCAAGCAACTCCCCTACTTGCTTATGGAGTTCCCTCCTCTCACGAGGAGCCATGTGGCGCACTGACACAGATACTGGTTTATCATCGTCTACCAGATATATTCGGAGGTCTATCTCCCGCTTCAGAGGTAAGCCCTTCACCTCCCCAAACACATCCGATTATTCCCGGACCACTCTAACAGATCGCAAACTCTCGACCGAAGCGTCAAGCGATTCAAGATAACTTAGCATAACAGACTCTATGGGATTTCAAAAGATCTCGAGAGTGTTACACAAGCGGGTCATAAGCCTAACAACTCTCCTTTCACAATCAAGAACGGCACCATTACTGGATAACCAATCCATGCCCAAAATCAACCCATAGCCCGTGAAGCCAAAACAAAAGCATCACCTCTAAACTCAACGCTAAGTATGGAAATCTTCAAACCCAAACATATCATGGACAAATAAGTGGAGCCCTCCCAATTGGGTTTGAAACAACCATAGGATCATCTACCAAACTGGTGTCTAGGTGCAGTGACTCAACTAATGATGATGAGATAAACGAATGTGGTGCGCCAGAGTCGAATAAAGTTCGAACAGGATGATCGAGAGAACCAAATTTCAACTTAGACGGTCCTACCCCCATCAGGTATACCCGTCGTGAGGGAATACATCTACCCTCCCGAAGATCATGTACTTCATCTTTACCTCTTTGGACAACCCTAATAAGGTGTCCTATTTCTCCAAAACAACTAGCCTTCCCCTTCCCATTCTCCTTTCGTGGCCTTCTTACCATGATAAGGTTTCGTCCTTTATTTACCTAATAGCTATTTGAACCTTCCTCTCTCGTCCATCTTAAAGGTACCCATAAGCCCTCCACCTCCTTGGACTAACTTCTTGGCCTGGAAAATGTCTTAGTCCCTTGAAGTGGTTCTTCCGACCTTCATACGGAAGTCCTTATTTATCTTAAAAAGACATCTACACGCGGAGGGGAAATTCAAAAGGAGAAAGAGGAAGAGATTCAAAACGGAGAATCCGAAGGATAAAGATATGGCTATTGGGGATTATGCTTTTCTTTCAAAAACTTTTCTCTCATAAGACATGTTTTTGAAAATACTTCTTCCAATAATGTTTTTAGAAAAATAGTTTTCTAAAAAATTTATCTGTTCCGGTAACCTTAAGCTCTGATACCATGTGTAACACCCCACTCCCACTAAGGTCACTCACAAAGGGAATGCCTTAGCTTCGGTGGAGTATTTAAGTGAATATAGAACTGAAAAATTACAACAAGACAGATATAAGTAATACTTGAAATTTAAAACATCATTTCAATGCAGCAGAAGGTAAACATGTTTGGTTACATCTCAAAAACCAACAAGAGTCAAGTACAAAATATCCATCTCGTTAAAACATAAGTACATAATCCCACTACATACTAATAGCCATAATAGAAAAGATAACCGATCTTTTATTCAAGAGTCCAAGCTCAAAAAGATAGATAAAGCAATCTGATCAAAGCCCACTAGTGCTAGGCCCACTCTGAGAACCCGAGGGTTGGGGAAAAGATAAAAACAACGGGGTCAGATATAAGTCTGAGTGAGCCCTATAACCTTAACAATACAATCATTAAAGTAATTAGGGTATGATATAAACCTGGTACGGTACGACTGGGGATAAATGACTACACTAAGTAGCCAACTAGACTTAGGATAAACTAAGATAACGGTAAAGACGCGCCTATCCACCCAAGGATAAATACTATTCTGCACCACACCAGATCTACTCACCCAAGGATAATTCCTACACTGCACCACACCAGTTCCACCTACCCAAGTGTAATTCCTACTTAAAGGTTGATCCCCACTAAGTGTACTTAGTAATTTTTAATAGTAGTTTCGTATACCCCTAGCTGACTACATAGGTGCCGTCTGCCCCTATCTCCTCTAGGTGTACCTGCTACTCCCCAAGCGATTGGCTCCCTACCGTAGATACCCGTGCTGGCCCCACAGTGGGGTGTATCACTCCCCAAAGTGGCAACCCGAAAATGATGCACGGCTTATATCTACACGATGCAACAACGTCTGACCTACTAGCCCGGGTCCACACACGCATATGAAACCCGTTGGACTCGCGTTGCCACCGCTACCCCGTTTTGGCCTCTTATAGTCAAGCCCAGTACGAGTGTCCCGTCCTCGACATGGGTCGAGCCCAATAAGTTACATATGGGTTACTGGTTGAAATGGGCCCCCACAAGCTACTACTTAAGCTTGTCATTTTATCTAGTGCATCCCACTTAACCCCTTTTTATAATCATGCCCACTTACATGTTAAGGTTTGGTTAAGTCGTCTAATCATATTTCAATTGCCACTCAAGGCCCCCACAAGCTACTACTTAAGCTTGTCATTTAATCATATTTCAATTGCCACTCAAGGCCCCCACAAGCTACTACTTAAGCTTGTCATTTAATCATATTTCAATTGCCACTTAAAGCCCCCACAAGCTACTACTTAAGCTTGTCATTTAATCATATTTCAATTGCCACTTAAGACCCCCACAAGCTACTACTTAAGCTTGTCATTTAATCATATTTCAATTGCCACTCAAGGCCCCCACAAGCTACTACTTAAGCTTGTCATTTAATCATATTTCAATTGCTACTTAAGGCCCCCACAAGCTACTACTTAAGCTTGTCATTTAATCTAGTGCATCCCACTTAACCCCTTTTCATAATCATGCCCACTTGCATGTTAAGGTTTGGTTAAGTCATCTAATCATATTTCAATTGCCACTCAAGGCACCCACTAGATTCCTACATGCCACCCAAGGCACCCACTTAACCCTTTAATCATGTTTAGTTACATGTTCCCCTTTGGTTAAGTATTCTCGTCATATTCTCTATTGCCACCCAAGGCAACCCACTAGATTTTTCCACATGCCACCCAAGGCACTACTTGATTTCCACATGCCACCCAAGGCACCCACTTAACCCCTCATGCCCACTACATGCTTATCTGGTTAAGTGTTTCTTAATTGATTAAGAACGTGACCGTTGTAAAGACCTCTCACATTAGACTATCTTTTATGGCAGCTGGATTTGCCGGTTGGGTCCGGGCAGCCTTACGCCATAACCGAGTCTAACCTCGTGTCTATACACTTGTCACGTATTTGGTTTGTGCCTAAGACCTCTCACATTGGGCCAATCATTTGTAGCCGCTGGATTTGCCGGTCGGTTCCGGGCAGTCTTACGCTACAAAAGGGTCCAACCTCGTGTCTTAGTCGATTAATTACACCTAATTAATCACCCCCGAATTAATTTTCCCTAATTAATTCCAATTTTTACGATGTACATAATTGACTCAATTATGTCCATCACTTTATGGTATGCATAATCATACCAACTTCACACCATTTCATTAACATGTTTATTAACCCCATCGTTCCCCACGTAATTTGCTTACATGACATAAAAGGGAAGATTCATCATAAATGTAATGGGTTCAACTTGCATAACATTAGCATCAACATGGGTTTAAAGGTGTCAACATGCATATAGCATCGAACCCAACTAGCATAGATAATCAACCCAAACTTGCATGAAACACATATGTCATAAGGAGGGTAACTTGCATAAGTTTCTTATGTCATACAAAGGGGTAAACTTGCATATGTATGTATGACATGTAAAGGGGTTAACTTGCATATGTATGCATATCATACTAAGGTGTAAACTTGCACATGTCTCTTGCATATAATCAAACATCATACTTGCATAACATGTCATATGTGAACTTGCATATTATCATACACCAAACTTGCATACATATCATACATGAACTTGCATATGATCATACACCCAACTTGCATAATCATGGTGTCATAGTGGATCAATGTTTATCATAGCAACTAGCATCATGAACACTTGCATAACTTGCACAACATCATGATCATATAGCATATAGCTTGCATAACTTGCATAACATCATGAACATGTAACTTGTAACTTGCGTAACTTGCATAACATCATGAACATGTAACATATAGCTTGCATAACTTGCATAGCATCTCAAACATGTAGCATATTACTTGCATAACTTGCATAATATCACAAACATATAGCATATAACTTGCATGACATGCATAACATCATTAACACATAGCACATAACTTGCATAACATGCATAACATCATTAACACATAGCATAAAACTTGCATAACTTGCATTGATCCACATTCATAGCCATAACCTCATTATATCCTATCATAATCATTTCAATAATTGGTCATTAAGGCTATAGAAAACTCACAACTTGTTGATTAGCCTTCTTATGAATATATTAAAAGATTGAGACGAAGCCACTAAGCTATCAACTCAAAAACTCCAAATAAGAATGCCCCAAATGAAAACCCTTGAGCCAAATCAATAATAAAGATCCTAGCTTTGATGAAGAAAAGCCTTGAATCAAACTTAGAAACACTTAAGCAAGCTTAGGAACTCTTATACTTCTTTAGAAACTCTCTCATATGATTAGAGATGGAGATTATGACAAGAGGATGAGGGTGGAGGCCATGAGAGAACATTTTGGCATAGTTTAGCTATAGGATTGAACAATGAGCATTTAGGTTTAGGTTAGGGGTATTTTTATAGAAGACTAGGATAGTTTTAGCCATAGGATTAACCTTAGTTTAGATCCTAGCCATCAAAGCATGTCTTGGGGAAGAAGTCAAGTGTAGGAACCATCAAGGGCCTTTAGATTAAAGCTGAACCATGAGAACCATTCAAATGCAAAATCTGCATTTGAGTGAATCGGCCCACGGGTTGACAGCCAAACACCCTGGATTAACCCCTAGTCGACCCAGCGGGCTTTGGTCGACCTCAAAAATCGGCCGGTTCGGTTATTCCCCTCTCCCAATTCGCTGTTTTGAACATTTTTGCATATTTATTTATTTAATTTTCACTTAATTAAGTATACTTTAATTTGTGAATTTTTATGTTCAAATTACGGGGTGTTACAAATGCTTTCCCAACAATCGATTCAAATGTCACATCGATGTGGTTAATATGCCTTTCCCCCAAGTACTGATCCAAACCAGTTATGAATTTCTCATTCTTCTTCTCGGCAGTATCAATAAGAGATAACCCATACTTCGACAAAGTGTCTAATTCAGCGATATACTCCGAGACAGCTCTGCCATTCTGCTTGAGCTCCAAGAATTTCTTAAACAGCACTGACTTCTGAGCAGCTGGAATGAACTTCTCGCTAAAGCGAACCTTAAACTGCTCCCAAGTAGTCTGATCTTCGGGAGTAGCTGCCTTTATAGCTTTCCACCAATTCATTGCCCGCCCTTGTAGCTGACGGGACACTAGCTTTCTCTTCATCGCATCCTCGATACCCAAATCCTCGAAGATACGTTCACAACTATCCAACCAATCCTGAACATCCGTAGCCGACTCCGTTCCGTGGAACGGCTTCCCACCAAGACTAGTATAATCCTTATTCAGCTTGGCGAAGCCGGCCCTCGGCGCCTGCACTATTGGACCACCACCATTACCACGATTGGGAGCTGCCCTCTGCACATCCCTAAGCATCTCTCTCATGAGGTCAGTAAACATCGTCCTCATGTCAGCAGCATTCCCATTATTGGCCCCTCTAATGGTACCTCTAGCATATCGACTCATCGTCAATCTGTAAAAGGAAACGATTAACGACCCCATAGTGGTACCAATGCAGTACGACTTCATCCTTATACTACTAATAGTGTATACATATAAAGCTTTTAAAAACCAAAGTAATCACAATTACGCTCTCTCGTATACGTATACTATCTCTCCCTGATAACTTCCCTAGGTTAACTACGCAACCTAGAGCTCTGATACCAAGTGTGATGGCCCGCCCCGCACCAGCCGGCATTTCCTCCGAAAGTGCGCTGTACACATGTCCGACTAGCACAGAACGGTCGTCAGAAGAAAAGAAAGAAGAGAACGAACTAATCAAGAACCTGTAGAATGTCTCACAGTGCATGGAGTAAAATATAATAATAACATACTTGACATAAAATAGGTGAGACAGTGCATAAGCTGATAACTAAAACCAACATCAACATCAGAGCAGCGGAAATCCAAATACAGCTTATTACAACTTTCCAAATTTACTGTCTCTAAAACAAAAGAAAGCTAAAGTAGAAGATGCACTACTAATGCCCAAGCAGTGATCTTCAACAACACAGGGAGAATACTATATATATATATATATATATATATATATATATCATACGTGGAAGCCTCCTGCTCGTCTCTGGATCATCTACCCGTGCATCACCAGCTAACCTGTCTCTAGTCTGCTCGTGTGAGCACCCAGAGTAATAAGAAGAGACATAAAACTCTGTGTCAGACAAAAAGTCTGGTATGAGCGATAAGCATCTAAACAGAACAATAACGGGAATACTAAACCATACCTGAACCTGGACCTGCAACCAAAGAGTTAGCACTACATACCGTACAATACTCTAAGGTGCCATTTCAAATAGTGTAAAGAATACGGGGGTGGGGTGTGCATGTCATAATGATGGCAAACAAATCAAGCATAGCAACCATCCTCACATCTCTCACTCAGTGTGTAAAGCATACGATGTCCACCACTGACAATCACTAGACCCATCGAAGTAGTGGCGGAGTTCAACTTGTACAACTACTGCTACTACCAAGCTTACAACATGGAGTCATGACCAAATCTTTACAAATGACCCCAGTTCATTGTTCTACAGCCCTTTAGTTGTACCTAGGCTACTGCGGCCCTGAATCCGTTCACGTACCTCCCATACATAGTGATCCAAAGTCATAGACATCGACTGCCCCTTGGCACACGTCCCGCAGCAAAGCCCAATCATGAAGCCCACTCATTGGTTCCCAATTGGATCCTGAGTCAAAGCTCCTCATTTGGACTTCCTTTGCATCTCAGGTTTTGATCGAATTGGAGTTGGTCTTCAAAAGAGTCTTCGCGTAGAAGAGATGGAAGTTCAATTCGGCTTGGCCCAATCTGTTTCAGTCGGTTCGGTTCGGATAAATCATCTCCAGGCTCCCCATTCGGTTCGGTTCGGGTGCCACGCTCCATTCGGTTCGGTTCGGATGCCATGCTCCATTCGGTTCGGTTCTTCCCTCCTGTTCCAGCTTGCCTGCTCCGATCTGATCCCCCTCGCTTGCCTACTCCGATCCGATCCCGCTCCCTAGCCTACTCCGATCTGATCCTGCTCCATAGCTCCGATCCGTTCCCGCTCCCTAACCTACTCCGATCCGATCCTGCTCCATAGCTCCGATCCGATACTCTGTCCAACTCCAACTCTAAGCAATGGCCTTCCTTCTTGCCAAACTTCTTTTGTGCCAGATTCCAGCTCGGGTCGGATTCCTTGCCCAGCTCTCCTATCCGATCCGAGCCCATACCCGATCCGATCCGAAACCCTGCACAACTTTCTGCAACTTTTTCCAGCAACTTGTTTACGCCATTCGACGACGCTTTCGACCAATCTAACTATTCTAATCAATCACAAATCATTCCAAACAGTCATAGCAACATAGCAAACTAACCACAAACACCAAAACAATGAATTTACACGTCAAAATGGATCAAATATACCCAAAACCCCATATTTTCCCTTAAGCATGTTTAAGCAAAACTAATCATAGGGTTAACAAAACTTAACCAAATTAAACCAAATTTCTACCAGAGGCATAAATAATATTTTCGAATTTATAGATATTTTTCCAGAATTTATTAGTGTATAAATTCGCTAATCTTCACTAATTACCCTTAATTAACTGTAATTAGTGTCAAAACAATGCTAATCACTCACCTTGGCCACAAATAAAATTCTCAGAACTGAAACCTCGCTGGTTTGGGTGAATACTGATGCCTAACAGCAGCTCTAACCTTGCTTTCGTGTTTTCTCTCCTTAGTTTGATGTAGATTAAGCCAAAACTTAATTAGAAAGTGATTTGGGGATGTTTCTAGATGTTGGCGGCCATTGTTAGGGTTCAAGAATGAAAGTGGCGGGTGGAAAATGAGGATAAGATCGTTCTCTAACTGATTTCAGCCTCCTCATAACCCTAGTCCCGAAATCCCCCATCGGGCCTAGCTGTTAGTCACCCCGTTAAGCCCAATTAAGCTGTTTTTCACTATCTGAAACTTGTTTCAGCCATATCTCCCAAACGGTGAGTCGGTTTGGCTAATGTGACCACTCTACGGAATTGTAAACCATCATCCGAAGCCAATGGAAGTGGTTTCAGATCAAAATTCATTTTCAGTCAAAATTTATGGCCAAAACAGTACCAACTGGGGGTTAAATGGTCATTTAAAAATTGGGAAAAATCATGAACATGGGAAATGACCCCAATAGTCCTCTCCCAAAGTTACATGACCATACGACTTCGTATGTGAAAGAAATAAATATCCTACGATCCTATGATGCGTAGAATACGGGTCGTTACAATTTTGGTGGAGGTTTATAAGTAAAAGACATAGATAAAACACAAGACAGATATAAACACATATAAATAAGCAGCGGAAAAACCAACAGACTTTTATTATCATAAATACGTGTTCATACAGAACATTTCCAATATTGTCTCAAAACAAACTTCCAATTATTACAACCATAATACTGCCTTGATTTTAAAAGTTAAAGAAGCATGAAACGTAAATAAAGCTGCATAATCCCCATAAATGATATCCAAAGCCATGGTCCAAATGAAAGAAATCCAAGAAATACATTCTCTCTCTTCAAGCTGGATGAAAAACTGACTAAGCTGCGGTGTTTCCTCCCTGTGGACCTGCGGGCGGGGTGTGGGGGGGGGGGGGGGGGGACGGAAGAAAAGAAGACGAAAGGAAAATGGGTCAGACATAAGTCTGGTAAGTCTAGCTATATTCCTAGAATGTTAATAATAAAAAGATCATGATTTGCATAAAGTGAGAATAAGACGATATCAGGATAATAGACTATCCTAGAACTAGATAAGATGTCCTAAAACGAACATCCCTTCGCACCTAATTTTAAATCTCTATCCCTTCACCTACTAATTCTTATACCAACAGGCACCCCGTGTTTGGGGTGAAGTGATCCCTTTCTCTTTCTTTAAAAGATCGGCTCCTACTCGTATATTCACATGTGTCCTACGGCCCTATATGGTAGATACCTATGTTGGTCCCACCATGGGGTGTATCAAGTCCCATGGTGGCGGCCCCGACACAATTCTAGCATGCATAGGGTATACTACTGATGCTTCTGTGCCCTAACTTGTCTACTCCAGAGTGTTTGCACGCCTGCACTCTGTTAGAACCCACACTGTGCACCAACTGCCGTCGCTTTTGACCGCTTACAATCAGCCCAGTAATCGTGCCCCACCCTGCCTAGTTCAGGGTACCATGATACCTAATTGGGTTACTGCTGAAACGGGTCCCCGTTAATAGGTTTTCTAGTCAAACATGTTAAGTGGTTAAGTGTCTGAATGAACCTAACCCCAACCCATCCAAATTATTTAACATGTTGAATTTGGTTAAGTATTTATTAAATTGACTTAACCCTATCAATCCTAACTCAGCTCTAATTGTCTTATTAGAGCACCAACCTCTCAGATTAGACAGATATTGTTGTGGCTGCCTATATGCCGGTTGGGTCCGGGCAGTCTTACGCCACAACTCAGTTTAACCTCGGGTCTTTATTGGGCCTCATGCCTTAAGCTCTCACATTAGATAGCTATTGTTGTGACAACTGGATAGCCAGGCGGGTTCGGGCAGGTTTATGTCACAACTCAATCCAACCTCGGGTTAAGCGCGTTCGTATTTTCTAATTTACATTTTAATTATGTAAAATTTTCAAATTCAAATTACTGTCACATTCATTTCCAATTAATCTCATTAATTAAGGTAATTAATGCCTTTTTATGCCATAAATCACTTATGTGATTAATGAACAATTTATGGCAAGTTTTCCTAAAATTATCATTTTAACCCAACGTTACCCCGTCCAATATTAGGCTAACCATCTCAGCCTAATTTACGTTCGCATGATTTTTGGTGTAAAGTATTAGGCTAAAAACTTAGCCTAATTTAATATACGCAAATTAGCATAAATTAGCATAAACATGACAAGGGTATAACTTTGGTAGTGATGGCATAATCAATATGAACATAATAGGGTGTAGTTGCAAAATTACTAACATGAACATTTTAGGGGTGAACTTGCAAAAAAACTAACATGAACATTATAATGTCATAGGTACAAACTTGCAAAAAGACTAACATAAACATTATAATGTCATAGGTATGAACTTGCACTTATAGGCTAACTCAACATATATGTGTTTTTAACATAGGCCATGTTAACAATATACATGAGAATTAGCAATAGGAACTAATCCATATACATATGTTAATTTGCAACATAGGCAAATCAACATACGTATATGTGAGTTAGCCGCATAGGCTAATCAACATACACATGTGTTAATTAGTAACATAGATTTAAACATACTTGCAAATTAGTCCCAACATATGATAAGTGTGAACATGGCATAAGTTTTGCACAAACATGAACATATAGATTTGACAATTGGTCGCATAACTTCACTACATAAACTTGCATAATAAACTACACAATTCTCATAAGATGTTACAATCCAAGTCCATGCTTATACAAATAATCTAATACAATAATCCCAAATTTAACATGATAATAGAATCAAGTCACTGGCATAGATTAATATTATAAAACATAATAAACATCATACTTAATAATTCTCAATTCAACATGATAATAGAATCAAATCACAAACGTATATTAATAACATAACGAGTATCGTACAATTATCATTTCATCGCAACACATGATATTCATATTAATTCGCATTCTAAAAATGTAGCTAAACTTACAATCGTAGACAGTCTTGTTTTCTGAGTTCTGAAATTCTGAATTTGCAAAGCTTTCCTTTGGGAAGACGTTGCTTTGATTCTAATTTGTTGTTGCTTTTTAATCTTTTAGTTTGTATTCGCTATGTTGTTTGTCTCTTTCAAGTGGAGGCTCCCTCTAGTTCTCAGCAGACAGCATGGTAGCTCCAATTCTTATTCTTTTTTTTTTGTGAATTTTTAGTTTGAGACCTAGGGTCTTTTTATAGAGTTGCAAGTTAATTTGAGCCATCGACGAAGCTAGGGTTAACCAGAGCCGTCCGTTGTAAAGAGAAGCCAATTATGTTCACCATTTCTTTCTTAATGTACATTTACTATTATTTGTCAATCCATATAAATACGTACGCATTAGATACATCTCCCCTTTACACACTTATTATTATTTTTGTATGCACATTAGATGCATGTCCCCTTTACACATTTATTATTATTCTTGTATGCACATTAGATACATCTCCCATTTACACATTTATTATTATTCTTGTATGCACATTAGATACATCTCCCCTTTACACATTTATTTTTGTATTAGCAACTTTAGTGTTAACAGAAATACGGGGTGTTACAATTAAATTGTGTAATGCAGGTGATGGTTGCATTGTCATTCTTTTTGGTACTCCTAATTTGGATGTTGGTAGTATGAAATTGCAACCCTGGCCATGTCATTAGGTAGTAAGTTAATTTTCTCTATTTTGTTTATTTATCAATTTGAAACGTTTTCATAAGCACGCAGGTGATGGTTACATTGTCATTCTTTTTTGTACTCTTAATCTGGACGCTATCAGTTTGAAATTGAGGCCCTAATCATAGCATTAGGTAACTAAATCTTCTCTATTTTATTAATTCAATTAGAGAAGTGTTCATAAGCATCCATCCATATTTTTATTGTAAAATATTAAGTTTGGAAAAACAAGTTCTTTCAGAAATTAAGCGCTTTGCTTTGTTATGTTCTGTTTTGTTGCTCTTAATGACTACACATTGCACTGCTCTGTTTCTAGTGTAAATTTTAGTTAAATTATCTTACTGCCAACGTTCCCATAGCTTCTTTCATCGTAATTGGTGCACTTTCAATAGCTTCTTTCATCGTAATTGGTGCATAATGACAGCAACGGCAACGATTCGGATTTCGCTAGAACCTAATCGATCGCTAAATCGACCAAAACCGTTCAAAAGCCAAATACGCTTGCTGTGGTTATACAACACATTAGAACAGATAACAGAAGACTTTTATAAACATTACATTAATGTTACATCAGAGTACAAAATATCAGAGTACATCAAAATAAATACCACAGCGGAAGATTAAATTACAACAATTGTAATACAATGCAGCGGCAACGAATTACTAAGATAGTGGAAGGCTATCAGTTCTCTGGACACAGCTTTAAGCTTCAATCCAGAATCCTGCACAATATATCTGCAAAATAAGCTACTCGACTCCCCGTGTGGAAAATATGGGCACCCGAGTTTGCAAGTGAAACAAACTACAGGTCAGTCATGGGCTGGTACGAGAAATCTTACTTAACTTATTTAATAATAAGGTCAATCACAGGACCACGCCGCTAACGCGGAACGGGTTTACTCCACTGGATTGCCAGTGCATAAACATCAACCATAAATAAACATATGGATCTACAATGCATCAATCAACATGCAATTCCTTAATCTACAAATTTAGGCTTAATCCCTAAACTTAGATTTCATAATCCAATTCACTTTATATAAATTATTTCTTTCGACTTTATTTCCCGATTTCTTTTATTTCAAATCATATGAAATACAGATCTATTTTTTTTATATCAAAGTAGATTTCACTTCGGGATTTGAAAACAAAACATTTGGAAATATGAATTTCAAAACGTAACAAAACATACAAACTAGTATGAAACCAAATATCGGTCATGTTCCCTCAGGAACGGGAAGTACGCACCGTAACCGAACCAATATATATATATATATATATATATATATATATATATGCACCTAACGGCTACACTGACAATGCACCTTCCCACCAATTGGGGAAGACATGCACGCCTTCACACTGTTAGTCAATTTCAGGTTACCCGCTTCTTCAGCCACATACTTGCTTAATCATTTTTATATACCAAAGCAGGGAAAATCATTTCACAATCTAATCACAAGTACAATCAAATCTATATAGATTTCTACTTACAAATCATTTCAAAATCATCGAGTATTGCCCTCGAAATTCTTTTTGTTTTATAAAACATTCCCTATCAAAAATCGGGAATAACATTTCTTTTTACTTAAGAAATCTCATTTCAAAATCATTCATTAATTTTGAAATAAACTACATTGCTAACCACCTTATAGTCAAATCGTGAAGTGTTTCACATGGTGTCAGCATACATATATTTTTACCCACCAACGCTAAATGTAAAAACATATCTTACTGATAAACTGGTCGAGCACAATCCATCATAATCAATATCAGCAACCAAGTGTATTTGATTCAATCACATTTCATGTTTTACATATACAATAAAAGGAGAATTATTATTGTAAACATATTTTCTTTGTTGCTTACGACAAATAAAAAGAAAGATTTTTATTTGTATACAAATTCCTATCTTTGACATACCAAATAAAAGTGAATATTTATTTGTACACAAATTTCAATCTTTAATATGACAAATAAATATAAATGTTTATTTGTTAACATATCTCTATTTCAAAACAATAATCATTTCTTTTAATATTCTCCTTATACAATAAAATTGTGAATTTATTCATAACATATTTTTATTTTCTATAATGAACATTTTTACTTTTTTCTTATATACAATAAAAATGTGAATATTTACTGTTAACATACCTTCATTTCAAATAAGTGAACATTTTTAATCCTTTCTATATATACGATAAAAATGTAAATTTTATTGTTAACATATTTTCATTTCAAACAAATGAACATTTACAATCTTTTATACATATACGATAAAATGTATATTTTATCGTTAACATAATTTAACAATTCTAATTTGTTAAACATGAAAATTATAATTTAACAATTCCAACTTGTTAAATATGGTAATTATAATTCAACAATTCCAATTCAACAAACAAATAAAAATGATGATTTTGTTTTGATATAACATTATCTAAATAATTGACAATTTTATCTAACATGACATATTCTAGCTAAATAACATACTTATTTGCCAAAAATATATTCTAACTAAGTAAGATTTTTATTTACAAAATATGTTTTCTAACTAAATGACATTTTTATTTACAAAATATGATCATTTTGTTTACACAATAAAAATGGGAATTTTCATGTTAACGTATTTTCATTTCAAATAATATTCATTTTTAATGTACAATAAAAATGGGAATTTTTATGTTAACATATTTTCATTTCAAACAATATGTAACCACCTGAGTTCCGACGGACTGAATTTTTTCCAAAAATCCAATCTATCGAAACCCAAGTTGGGTGCTCTGGTATCTTGCAGAAAAAGACAGAGATAAAGAAACATGTCAGAACTCGTAAAGCATCTCACAGCGGAAGGAAATAAAGTATAATATATTCAAATATAGCCTTACTTTATTAACAATACTGCTAAACCAGTATCCAAAGCTATACCATCTCTATCATGAACCTAACTTGAAAGTATGTAATGAGGAGGGAGTCAGAACATAAGTTCTATGTGACTGGACTTAGAATAAACTTCTGTATAATTCCTTCTTATACCATTCAGTTACATTTTCTTAGTTATTAGGTTGTTAACAATGTTAGCTCTTTAATCTATACTTGTAACGACCCGGATTTTTGGTCGAATTATTTTAAATATTTAGTATGGTTTTAAAATATTGAATTTATAATATATGGTCGCATTAAATTTTGTAGTCTATTCTGTTGAATCCAAAATAGTGTAATTACGTTGAAACGTAACTCGGTAGATTAAAATAGCGGTTCATGAGACCCCGAAATATCTGATTGTGGATAGGTTCGAAATCAAATCAGAATCTATTTAAAAAAAATAAAGATCTCTTTAATCAAATCGATATCTATTTAAAAAGAAAATAAAATCTCTCGAAATCAAATCGAATTAAATTTAATTATATTTAAAATCAAAATCTTTTTAAATCCTTTAAATGGATATTGCATGTACTTTTGGCCGACACACATTAAAAACCCTCGTACCCTTGTCTGCTCTCTCTTTTATATATTGAGCTTGCCTTCGAGTTTCTACCATCCACGAGACCATTCTGTTGTCCTTCCCTTTTCAGTTCTCTTCCTCCAATCGTGACAGCCTCTGTTAAGTTAAATAAAAAAAATCAAATCAAACTCACTACTTGAATCGCGAGTCCGGAGCTCGAATCAAAGCTGAATGCGGTTGCAATTCGATGGAGTATCGGAGGGGTGAAATCGATTCTGGAAGAGGAAGGTTCGAACTCGAACCAGTCGAGTGGGATTTCGAAGGCGCATCGTGGATTTGGGATTAGCATAGTTATCCGCACCAAACATCAAGGTTTGGTGGAGTTCGACGATGTGAAGTGTTGTAGTCTTCTTCGAGGTTCCAGGTCAAAGTCGAGTTTCGTGAAGAGAGACAGACTGTTGTTCTTTGGTGAGGAGTTATGGCGGTGGGTTCGCAAGTGTAAGAGGGGTGTACGGCTGTTCTTGGTGGCGACGTGGGTGAACTGGAGGTCGACGCTGACCTTGGGAGGTGCGGTGGTGTGATCAAAGATGCTGACTGATATGGTTGGTTTAAAGCAGAATTAGAAAAAGGTAATTTAATTTTTATTTCGATAGATTTAATAATAAATGTCATATTAAAATATATATAATTTATTTATTCATTAAGTAGTTAATTTATTGAAATAATGAAGTCAAACAAAAACTGAAATTTGAACTCTAAATTCATTTAGTAAGTTGTTTAAAGTAGTAAAAGGGTTAGAATTTAATTAGTGTAATGGTTAGAATTTTATTAGTATATCGGCTAGAATTGAATTAGTCTATCTTTAGTAGAAAACCTCGTTAAGGAGATTCAGTAGCTAATTTATAAAATTCGGGATTTCCTTAGGCAAGGACAAATCAAATAAAATCACTTGTATGGAGTTCAAAGACTCGGAAATCAATGAACAAAGATTGAAACTGGTGCAAGTGCAAATTTTAAAACCACGGTGAGTAAATCTCACTCACCTTTTATTTATAATTATTTTTACTTCGTAAAAATAATTGTTGTTGCTTGTTTTGATTTTTCTGCTTGTTTTATATATATTAGTTATTTAGGCTATTATATATATATATATATATTGGGTTGATTGATTGGTTGGATTCCCGCAGTCTCATTAGCGGATGCCCGCAGTTTCATAGCGGATGATTACCCTATACGCCCCACGCTATGATAGTGGATGACCTTCTATACCACGATATTCTGCCACGAAGCAGAATGGGTATTATTTATATGCTAACATCTGTGGATGCAGGAAAACAGGTTGGAGGAATCCAACTGGATTCCTCAAAAATATATTATCTGTTTGTTTGTTGTTTGTTTGATTCCATATATATTTTTCATATATGACGTGTTAAAAATCAAATGATTGAAAATTGGGTGATTTGATTTTTTTTAAATATCACTGGGCCAAGTGTTAATTTATTTAAAATATCGTGGAAGGATATTTGAGATTTAAAAAGGAAAAATTCTATTTTTAAATAGAATTTGAATTTTAAAATGGAAATAAAAATATAAACTTGTTTTTAAAAAATAAAACAAGTAGTTTCTTTATAAACGAAGTTTATAAATAGTTCTTTTATAACGAAGTTATAAATGAAGTGAAAAGAATTATCATTTGATAATTCAAAAATAGAAATACAAGTGTGAAATTGGAATTTGAAATGAAATTTCAAAATAGGATTTGAAATGAAATTTTTAAATATATAACTCAAATGAAATTTGAGTATAACACTTGAATAGTAGAATTAGAAAAGGAGTTTAAATATTTGAATTTTAAATAAAAGAAAAAAGGAGATTGAATATTAGAAATTCAAATAGAAGTTCAAACAGAATTTGAATAGACGAAATTAGAATTAAACATAGAATTTGAATATAGAAAAGTGAAATGGAATTTGAATGAAGAAATTTTAAATATAAAATTTGAATATAGAACTTTCAAATGGAGTTTGAATATAGAGAATTTGAAATAGAATTTGAAATAGATTCTCAAAAATAGAATTTCAAAAGAGAATTTGAAATAGACTTTGAAAATAGAATTTCAAAAATAGAATTGCAATGAAATTTGAATTCAAATATAATTGAAAGAGAATTTGACTATAGAAATTCAAAAAAAAGAATTTAAATATGGGATTTGAATTCAAAGGAATTGAAATAGATTTGAAGTCAAAGGAATTGAAATAGAATTTGAATTCAAGGGAATTCAAATAGATTTGAATAAAGAAAGTTCATATGAAATCTGAATATAGAATTTGGATAAAAGAATTCAAACGGAATTTGAATAAGAAGTTTGAATATAGAAATTTTGAATATAGAAATTCAAATGGTACTTGAGTATAGAATTCAAATAGAGTTGAAATGAATTTTAAATATAGAATTCAAATAGAAATTTAAATAGGAAATTTGAATATTTAAAATTCAAATAGAAATGAAAATGGGATTTGAATATAGAAAATCGAAAATATTATTTTGGATTGAAAAGGAAAATGGATTTGATATATATTAAAATATATATCAAAAATAGAGTTGAATTTATTTTAAAAACAAAGTTTTAAAAGTATATATATATATATATATATATATATATATATAGCGAACTCGCCACGGCGCGGTAGTTCGTAAATTGGTGACTCGAACTTCAATCGAGTATATAGAACTCAATTGAAGTCAGAATTCTTTGAAACAAGAAACGTCAGGATCGATTTGATGATAGTTTTCTAATGAAAGAGAAAAATCTGAATTTCGTCGTATAGATTTTGAGTTATGTCAAAATCAAATTTTCAGAAAAACAGCGCCAAAACCACTTTGAACCCGCAACGGTTTATTTAAATAAATAAAAGGGATTTTTATAAATAAAAATCCGAATTTCTATTAGAAAAATACAGACTGGAGATATAAAGTAAATATGAATTCCAGTGAAGTAAGTGAGATGAATTTTGAAACAAAAAAATCAGATTTTTAACTGCTGAATAGAACCAACTAATCTGGAGTATATTTAGTCAAATGAGAAGTGAATTGAATTTGGGTTTTGGTTAAGTAAATTGAACTGGTGAATATATATATTCGAATTCGAATATAGAATTTGAGTTGGAAACAGAATTGAAATAATTTATTAGCAAGAAAAAAGATATTTGAATATGCTACTTTCAAATGTAAAGGAAAATATACCAAAGAAGCTAATAAGAGGATAAAAAAGGCAAATTGCGTTAAAATAGCCAGATTGAGTTGGGATAAATTAGAAACAGGTGAATATGTGTTAAGCAGGTTTGGGATGAAGTATATGAAATTTATAAATGCAGTGCTCGACAAAAAGGTACATGTTTAATTCATCTATGAGATTTTATGCGCCGTATCGGCAAGCCGCTTGGTTTTTTTCTTTTTCTTTTTGAGATGAGAAGGTACCGGGAAGCTATTTGAAATTTCCCGATGCTCCTGATACAGGGGAGGTTATGGCGAAATTTTCCGGAAATTTAAGGAGTTAGAATATTTTTAAAGATATTTTGATAGTTAGAAATCGTTGTATCGACGTATAGAATTCGATAGGCAAGTAAATATAAAAATCGAATATTGTAAACAAAAAGGGAAATCTTTAAATTAGAAATAGAAAGCGAACTTTATACATGTTTTAAAAATGAACAATTGGATTGTATAGTGTGTTTATTCGAGGTAAGTGGTTTTGCCGTTTTGAAGTTGAGGATGTTTTCAGTTAAGGTCTGAGAGGTAATTTTAATCCAACATGATTGATTTCATTTTTAATGGATAAATAGCAAGAATTTGTCACGAAGAGAAGTGTTTGAAAAAGAGTTAGTTGAATAAAATATTTTGGGTTGTTGTAACGATGTTTTACACAACATTTGTTTAAACCCAAGTGATGGAATTTTGGAAATATAACAAGTAAATATTTCCCGAGTAAATTAAAATAGTCGGGATAGAGATAAGTGATTGGAATTGTTTCCAATTGCAAATAGAGATATTTTCTAATATATAGAAAATAAAAGGAGTTGATATTGGGAAATGCTTTCCAAATAGCGTAAAGGGCCAATATGGTTATTGAAAATATTTGGGTAACAAATATTGATAAGGAAATGGAGAAGAGATTTAATTAATGAAATATTAATTAAAGAGCCCAGTGATTTGTTTGATATGTTGGATGAACACTTGTTTTTATTCGATAGTTAAATCACAGACTATCGAAGTTTTTGACCATCGTTGTCAATATGGAGAGACCGGTTGGATTATTATCTGAAGAACCACTCCGTATCGGCATAAGCGTTGCGAACCAAGTATGCTGAATATATTGAAGACGAAGTAAAGTGCAAGTACTTTATCTATTAAATAGAAATAGTGCCTTCGGTTTCGTTCAATCCCAGAACGAACGTCAATGGACGAATGTCTGACAAAGTATTTCCAATTATCAAATGGGTTGGTCTGTATGAATATATATGGTTGCAACGGATTAATCCCTTAGCATAATATCCAGAATATTTGTGCAAACTCAACTAGTGATTAACGGATCTGACACTGTGGCATTCAAGGTGATTGTGCTATCAATGAATGGTAAGTATTCGTAGCCTCAGGCCTCAACAACCGGGAAACGACAAAAATCGGGCAGGCAGCATGGCTATGTGGGTCGCACCCATTAGGATGTATAATCACCTATCTAGAGGTTCATTTAATTTCTTATTCTATTCGATGCTGTCCCAGTCGGGAGACGGTTGCTGATCCCAACCGTTGGTGATATACATTCGATACACTCAAGCGAAATGAGTGGTCGGTCATGTGTGGGCCAGGTTACAAGATGTTCTTGTTGAACCCAGTGTATTCCTCTCTAGAGATACACTAGCGGAAGGTGGTTCCATACCTTGTCATGTTGGAAATCCAATCTCCAATAAGCGCCATGCGGTTTTTGATTTTATACTATATATGTGGAGCGTGAGATGCAAGCGTTCTGCTATTTGGTTATTTACTTGATGTAGACATTATTATAATATCACTGGATTTTCGTATCAAAGTGTTTTGGGTTATAGTAAGGTAAAAACCGTCCATGTTTATGTGTGGGTTGGTCTTACTATTACCTTTTCTTTTGAAAGGATTTTTAAAGTTAAACAAGTGGTTGGAGTTTACTCACACCAGTCCCATGACTGACCCAGAGTTTATTTTGTTTTGTTTTCCCTAAACTCTTGGGTGCCCAAATTTGTACGGGCAGTCAAGTAGTCGGGATTTCACAGATTTATTTGAAGGAGCTGGAAGTAGGAGGCTTCACCGGTTAGCTATAGGCTATCATATATTCCGCTGTGGACCTTGTTTGTATCTGGAAACAGGTGTTTATAACTGTTCCAGAAATGACTGTTGTGCTCTGATGATGGTATGTATATAAAGTTACTGATTTTGATTTCAAAAGTTATGTTATATAATATATTTTATTCGTTCCGCTGTGAGATTCGTGTTTACTTTGATTATGCTCAGTTGTGTTCTTCTTCCTCTATTCTATTAGTTTTATCCTTTCTATCTCACCCTCTAATTTCTTCTATTAATGATACAGTATTTTCGATGTCTGAACAGTCGACGCTGGGTTTTGTGTCGATTTTCGGTGTCGAAAATCCCGTGGCCGTTACAGTGGTATCAGAGCTTAGGTTGAGCGAATACCTAGGCTTTGGTGGAATGTGCTCATTAGAGATAGGGTCAGCAGTACCCTAGAATGAGTTGAGTGTATGTATATACGAGAGCGCGTATTTGTTAGTTGATATAAAAACTTGTTTTATATTGTGTTGGCTTGTCTGTTGAGTAGTTTATGAATTCTGGTCAAATCGTGGGACGCCACGACGTCGATAGGAGTTTCTAAACGCTTAAACAGAGAAATTCGACACAGTATTGTTTTAAAGAGGGTAAATGAAATAATTTTACCCAAAATTCTATTTTAATATAGAAGGAATAATTTTCTGAAATTATTATAATATATGGATGTGTTGATTGTTAATATTATAATCAGATGGGATTATAAAATTTGAAATGGTTATATATAGAACCAAATAGAACTTGTATATGAATAAGATATACAAATGGGATGAATTAAAATTGAATTTAAACCAGAATTTGAAATTTAAATCCTGGGAAGTTTGAAATATTTTTGGAAGTATATTAGAACAATATAGCTTTGTTTTAAAAGGATTTTGAATGGATTTTGAAATTGTTTAAGCACTGAACTCACTTCAGTGGTTGGGAAATAATTCTGATGATGGTCCCGATATCATCAGTGTTCATTTTCGAGTTTCTAAGTGATGGATTGCTACCTTAGAAAAGTTTTGATGGGAATTTTTTTGGAAGAAAACAAGTTTAGTTGAAAATTTCAATTATTTTGAATTTGAAAAGATTATAAATATATGTACATGTTTAAGTGATTTCAAAAGGATTTGAAATGATAACCCTGGGATTTGGATTCTAGAAGTGGAATTTAACTTAAGCTAGTTAAATGGATTGAAGTGAATCAATTGACTAGAATCAATTTGAATTGGTTTAATGGAATATAGATTGGATATAAATGGATTGATCGTAGATCATTCGAATTAAATGAAGAAAACCAAAAGTTTTGGTGGAATTAAATTTGCTAAAATATGAGGAGTTGAGTTTCAACATAAGTGAGATCTTGAAAAATAATGGATTTGTACCAATTTTCCTACCTTAGCAATTTCGAGGACGAAATTATTTTAAGGGGGGAAGAATGTAACGACCCGGATTTTTGGTCGAATTATTTTAAATATTTAGTATGGTTTTAAAATATTGAATTTATAATATATGGTCGCATTAAATTTTGTAGTCTATTTTGTTGAATCCAAAATAGTGTAATTACGTTGAAACGTAACTCGGTAGATTAAAATAGCGGTTCATGAGACCCCGAAATATCTGATTTTGGATAGGTTCGAAATCAAATCAGAATCTATTTAAAAAAAATAAAGATCTCTTTAATCAAATCGATATCTATTTAAAAAGAAAATAAAATCTCTCGAAATCAAATCGAATTAAATTTAATTATATTTAAAATCAAAATCAAAATCTTTTTAAATCCTTTAAATGGATATTGCATGTACTTTTGGCCGACACACATTAAAAACCCTCGTACCCTTGTCTGCTCTCTCTTTTATATATTGAGCTTGCCTTCGAGTTTCTACCATCCACGAAACCATTATGTTGTCCTTCCCTTTTCAGTTCTCTTCCTCCAATCGAGACAGCCTCTGTTAAGATAAATAAAAAAAATCAAATCAAACTCGGTACTTGAATCGCGAGTCCGGAGCTCGAATCAAAGCTGAATGCGGTAGCAATTCGATGGAGTATCGGAGGGGTGAAATCGATTCTGGAAGAGGAAGGTTCGAACTCGAACCAATCGAGTGGGATTTCGAAGGCGCATCGTGGATTTGGGATTAGCATAGTTATCCGCACCAAACATCAAGGTTTGGTGGAGTTCGACGATGTGAAGTGTTGTTGTCTTCTTCGAGGTTCCAGGTCAAAGTCGAGTTTCATGAAGAGAGACAGACTGTTGTTCTTTGGTGAGGAGTTATGGCGGTGGGTTCGCAAGTGTAAGAGGGGTGTACGGCTGTTCTTGGTGGCGACGTGGGTGAACTGGAGGTCGACGCTGACCTTGGGAGGTGCGGTGGTGTGATCAAAGATGCTGACTGATATGGTTGGTTTAAAGCAGAATTAGAAAAAGGTAATTTAATTTTTATTTCGATAGATTTAATAATAAATGTCATATTAAAATATATATAATTTATTTATTCATTAAGTAGTTAATTTATTGAAATAATGAAGTCAAACAAAAACTGAAATTTGAACTCTAAATTCATTTAGTAAGTTGTTTAAAGTAGTAAAAGGGTTAGAATTTAATTAGTGTAATGGTTAGAATTTTATTAGTATATCGGCTAGAATTGAATTAGTCTATCTTTAGTAGAAAACCTCGTTAAGGAGATTCAGTAGCTAATTTATAAAATTCGGGATTTCCTTAGGCAAGGACAAATCAAATAAAATCACTTGTATGGAGTTCAAAGACTCGGAAATCAATGAACAAAGATTGAAACTGGTGCAAGTGCAAATTTTAAAACCACGGTGAGTAAATCTCACTCACCTTTTATTTATAATTATTTTTACTTCGTAAAAATAATTGTTGTTGCTTGTTTGGATTTTTCTGCTTGTTTTATATATATTAGTTATTTAGGCTATTATATATATATATATTGGGTTGATTGATTGGTTGGATTCCCGCAGTCTCATTAGCGGATGCCCGCAGTTTCATAGCGGATGATTACCCTATACTCCCCAAGCTATGATAGTGGATGACCTTCTATACCACGATATTCTGCCATGAAGCAGAATGGGTATTATTTATGTGCTAACATCTGTGGATGCAGGAAAACAGGTTGGAGGAATCCAACTGGATTCCTCAAAAATATATTATCTGTTTGTTTGTTGTTTGTTTGATTCCATATATATTTTTCATATATGACGTGTTAAAAATCAAATGATTGAAAATTGGGTGATTTGATTTTTTTAAATATCACTGGGCCAAGTGTTAATTTATTTAAAATATCGTGGAAGGATATTTGAGATTTAAAAAGAAAAAAATTCTATTTTTAAATAGAATTTGAATTTTAAAATGGAAATAAAAATATAAACTTGTTTTTAAAAAATAAAACAAGTAGTTTCTTTATAAACGAAGTTTATAAATAGTTCTTTTATAACGAAGTTATAAATGAAGTGAAAAGAATTATCATTTGATAATTCAGAAATAGAAATACAAGTGTGAAATTGGAATTTGAAATGAAATTTCAAAATAGGATTTGAAATGAAATTTTTAAATATATAACTCAAATGAAATTTGAGTATAACACTTGAATAGTAGAATTAGAAAAGGAGTTTAAATATTTGAATTTTAAATAAAAGAAAAAAGGAGATTGAATATTAGAAATTCAAATAGAAGTTCAAACAGAATTTGAATAGAGGAAATTAGAATGAAACATAGAATTTGAATACAGAAAAGTGAAATGGAATTTGAATGAAGAAATTTTAAATATAAAATTTGAATATAGAACTTTCAAATGGAGTTTGAATATAGAGAATTTGAAATAGAATTTGAAATAGATTCTCAAAAATAGAATTTCAAAAGAGAATTTGAAATAGACTTTGAAAATAGAATTTCAAAAATAGAATTGCAATGAAATTTGAATTCAAATATAATTGAAAGAGAATTTGACTATAGAAATTCAAAAAAAAGAATTTAAATATGGGATTTGAATTCAAAGGAATTGAAATAGATTTAAAGTCAAAGGAATTGAAATAGAATTTGAATTCAAGGGAATTCAAATAGATTTGAATAAAGAAGGTTCATATGAAATCTGAATATAGAATTTGGATAAAAGAATTCAAACGGAATTTGAATAAGAAGTTTGAATATAGAAATTTTGAATATAGAAATTCAAATGGTACTTGAGTATAGAATTCAAATAGAGTTGAAATGAATTTTAAATATAGAATTCAAATAGAAATTTAAATAGGAAATTTGAATATTTAAAATTCAAATAGAAATGAAAATGGGATTTGAATATAGAAAATCGAAAATATTATTTTGGATTGAAAAGGAAAATGGATTTGATATATATTAAAATATATATCAAAAATAGAGTTGAATTTATTTTAAAAACAAAGTTTTAAAAGTATATATATATATATATATATATATATATATAGCGAACTCGCCACGGCGCGGTAGTTCGTAAATTGGCGACTCGAACTTCAATCGAGTATATAGAACTCAATTGAAGTCAGAATTCTTTGAAACAAGAAACGTCAGGATCGATTTGATGATAGTTTTCTAATGAAAGAGAAAAATCTGAATTTCGTCGTATAGATTTTGAGTTATGTCAAAATCAAATTTTCAGAAAAACTGTGCCAAAACCACTTTAAACCCGCAACGGTTTATTTAAATAAATAAAAGGGATTTTTATAAATAAAAATCCGAATTTCTATTAGAAAAATACAGACTGGAGATATAAAGTAAATATGAATTCCAGTGAAGTAAGTGAGATGATTTTTGAAACAAAAAAATCAGATTTTTAACTGCTGAATAGAACCAACTAATCTGGAGTATATTTAGTCAAATGAGAAGTGAATTGAATTTGGGTTTTGGTTAAGTAAATTGAACTGGTGAATATATATATTCGAATTCGAATATGGAATTTGAGTTGGAAACAGAATTGAAATAATTTATAAGCAAGAAAAAAGATATTTGAATATGCTACTTTCAAATGTAAAGGAAAATATGCCAAAGAAGCTAATAAGAGGATAAAAAAGGCAAATTGCGTTAAAATAGCCAGATTGAGTTGGGATAAATTAGAAACAGGTGAATATGTGTTAAGCAGGTTTGGGATGAAGTATATGAAATTTATAAATGCAGTGCTCGACAAAAAGGTACATGTTTAATTCATCTATGAGATTTTATGCGCCGTATCGGCAAGCCGCTTGGTTTTTTCTTTTTCTTTTTGAGATGAGAAGGTACCGGGAAGCTATTTGAAATTTCCCGATGCTCCCGATACAGGGGAGGTTATGGCGAAATTTTCCGGAAATTTAAGGAGTTAGAATATTTTTAAAGATATTTTGATAGTTAAAAATCGTTGTATCGACGTATAGAATTCGATAGGCAAGTGAATATAAAAATCGAATATTGTAAACAAAAAGGGAAATCTTTAAATTAGAAATAGAAAGCGAACTTTATACATGTTTTAAAAATGAACAATTGGATTGTATAGTGTGTTTATTCGAGGTAAGTGGTTTTGCCGTTTTGAAGTTGAGGATGTTTTCAGTTAAGGTCTGAGAGGTAATTTTACTCCAACTTGATTGATTTCATTTTTAATGGATAAATAGCAAGATCCAGTCTCGAAGAGAAGTGTTTGAAAAAGAGTTAGTTGAATAAAATATTTTGGGTTGTTGTAACGATGTTTTACACAACATTTGTTTAAACCCAAGTGATGGAATTTTGGAAATATAACAAGTAAATATTTCCCGAGTAAATTAAAATAGTCGGGATAGAGATAAGTGATTGGAATTGTTTCCAATTGCAAATAGAGATATTTTCTAATATATAGAAAATAAAAGGAGTTGATATTGGGAAATGCTTTCCAAATAGCGTAAAGGGCCAATATGGTTATTGAAAATATTTGGGTAACAAATATTGATAAGGAAATGGAGAAGAGATTTAATTAATGAAATATTAATTAAAGAGCCCAGTGATTTGTTTGATATGTTGGATGAACACTTGTTTTTATTCGATAGTTAAATCACAGACTATCGAAGTTTTTGACCATCGTTGTCAATATGGAGAGACCGGTTGGATTATTATCCGAAGAACCACTCCGTATCGGCATAAGCGTTGCGAACCAAGTATGCTGAATATATTGAAGACGGAGTAAAGTGCAAGGACTTTTTCTATTAAATAGAAATAGTGCCTTCGGTTTCGTTCAATCCCAGAACGAACGTCAATGGACGAATGTCTGACAAAGTATTTCCAATGATCAAATGGGTTGGTCTGTATGAATATATATGGTTGCAACGGATTTATCCCTTAGCATAATATCCAGAATATTTGTGCAAACTCAACTAGTGATTAACGGATCTGACAATGTGGCATTCAAAGTGATTGTGCTATCAATGAATGGTAAGTATTCGTAGCCTCAGGCCTCAACAACCGGGAAAGGACAAAAATCGGGCAGGCAGCATGGCTATGTGGGTCGCACCCATTAGGATGTATAATCACCTATCTAGAGGTTCATTTAATTTCTTATTCTATTCGATGCTGTCCCAGTCGGGAGACGGTTGCTGATCCCAACCGTTGGTGATATACATTCGATACACTCAAGCGAAATGAGTGGTCGGTCATGTGTGGGCCGGGTTACAAGATGTTCTTGTTGAACCGAGTGTATTCATCTCTAGAGATACACTAGCGGAATGTGGTTCCATACCTTGTCATGTTGGAAATCCAATCTCCAATAAGCGCCATGCGGTTTTTGATTTTATACTATATATGTGGAGCGTGAGATGCAAGCGTTCTGCTATTTGGTTATTTACTTGATGTAGACATTATTATAATATCACTGGATTTTCGTATCAAAGTGTTTTGGGTTATAGTAAGGTAAAAACCGTCCATGTTTATGTGTGGGTTGGTCTTACTATTACCTTTTCTTTTGAAAGGATTTTTAAAGTTAAACAAGTGGTTGGAGTTTACTCACACCAGTCCCATGACTGACCCAGAGTTTATTTTGTTTTGTTTTCCCTAAACTCTTGGGTGCCCAAATTTGTACGGGCAGTCAAGTAGTCGGGATTTCACAGATTTATTTGAAGGAGCTGGAAGCAGGAGGCTTCACCGGTTAGCTATAGGCTATCATATATTCCGCTGTGGACCTTGTTTGTATCTGGAAACAGGTGTTTATAACTGTTCCAGAAATGACTGTTGTGCTCTGATGATGGTATGTATATAAAGTTACTGATTTGTATTTCAAAAGTTATGTTATATAATATATTTTATTCGTTCCGCTGTGAGATTCGTGTTTACTTTGATTATGCTCAGTTGTGTTCTTCTTCCTCTATTCTATTAGTTCTATCCTTTCTATCTCACCCTCTAATTTCTTCTATTAATGATACGGTATTTTCGATGTCTGAACAGTCGACGCTGGGTTTTGTGTCGATTTTCGGAGTCGAAAATCCCGTGGCCGTTACAATACTTATCTATCCACTAGTAGATTAACCTAATACAATGTATATGTAGTTACCCCCTACTCGTGTTGTAATGGCCCGAATTTCCATACACTTTGAGTTGACTAATTACACCACACGTCCACCCCAAATTGCACAGAAATATGAATCATTATTAGGAAGAGGTTAGAGGATGAGAAATAGAAAGAAAGAAATATTAGAATAGAAGAAAAATGAAAATCACAAACTCACAACGAAGCGAATAAAATATTAGATAACATAAACTTTGAAATACAAATCAGTAAATTTATATACATACCATCATCAGAGCACAACAATTATCTCTGGAAAAGTTATAAACACTTGTTTCCAGATACAACACAATACACAACGGAAAATATGATAGTCTATAGCTAGCTGATGAAGCCTCCTGCTTCAAGCTCCTCCAGGTGAATCTGTAAAATCCCGACTACTTAACTGCCCGTACAAATTTGGGCACCCAAGAGTTTAGGGAAAACAAACAAAATAAACTCTGTGTCAGTCATGGAACTGGTGTGAGTAAACTCCAACCATCGTTTTAACTTTCAAAAACCCTTTAGAAAGAAAAGATAATCGTAAGACCGATCCACACATAAACACGGATGGTTTTTACCTTAAGATAACCCAAAATATTTTGATATCAAATCCGTTGATATTATAATAGTGTCCACAACAAATAAATAGAATCTAGCAGAACACTTGCATCTCACGCTCCATATATAATATAAAATCAAAAACCGTAGGGCGCTTATTGGAGATTGGATTTCCAACATGACAAGGTATGGAACCACCTTTCGATTAGTGTACTCTAGAGGGGATACACCGGGGTTCAACGAGAACATCTTATAACCCGGCCCACACATGACCGACCACTCATTTCGCTTGAGTGTATCGAATGTATATCACCAATGGTTGTGATCAGCAACCGTTTCCCGAAAGGGACAGCATCGATAGATTAAAGAAGCAAATAGAATTTCTCTAGATAGGTGATTATACATCCTAATGGGAGCGACCCACATAGCCATGCTTCCTGCCCGATTTTTTTCAATTCCCGGTTGTGAGGCTTGAAGTTTGAATTATATTCCAGAACATCTGGCCACCATTCACTTTGAATGCCACATCGTCAGATCTATCGAAAATTACTAATTGATTCCCACAAAAATACTCAGATTGTTAGGATAAAGAAGTTTCCTTTCTTTGCCACCAACTTCATACGTTTGAAGGAATCAACATACGTAATCCCTTTGGAAATACTCTATCAGACACTCGTCCATACAAGTTGTCATGGGTCTGGACAAACCGAAGGCACTGTTCTATTAATCCGTCTTGGGCAATTTCTACCTAGGGTTAATAGAACAACCCTTGCACTTTACTTCGTCTTCATAATCTCTTCAGCATAAGTTGATCCTTAACGCTTATACCAATACGAAGTGGTTCTCAGATATTAAATCTGATCTCGGTCTCTCCATATTGACAACGGAGGTATAAAATAAATCAAAACTTTGATGGTCGGCGATTTAACTATCAAAGAAACATCCATACAATCAACGGTCTTATTTCCAAATGGAAATTCTATCGACCAAGCATCAAACAACACTGGCCCCTTTAAATCAATTCCTGATTATATTATTCTTTCCAATTCCTGTTTTCCGTATCTTTCGTATCCTTTTGAAGCTCGATTTCCATTCTCGATTCTTTGATAAACATTTCCAATATCTAATTTCTTTATTCGAGAAAATATCTCTTATTCCAATTAGAAAACATACATATATATATATATATATTAACGAATCCTTATTTTCTATATTCAGAAAATATACCGCATTAATATTGGCAAATATTTCCAAATTCCCTTTCTTAATTCCTCGTTGACCAATCCATTACGCGTAGAAAATATCTCTCATTTTATTGGGAAAAACATTTGAAATTTCTTTTAAACTGACGCGATGTTATAAAACATCGTTATTATAACCCAAAACATTAACCAATTATTAACTAACCATAATGCTAACCAATCCTCACTATCGAACCTTAACCATTTCTCCATCAATTATGAAGTCAATAAAGTTGGGGAATATTTAGCTCTCAAACCTTAACTGAACAACATTCTCAACTATGAATTAGTCAAAGCTCACAACTTTAAACCAAACATCGCTTACGCAACCTTCGGATCCAATCTAAGAACATACTTCTTTCACAGAAAAACTTTGATTATAACGGTAGCGTTATAATTGTTGTTTCCAAATATTTGATTTATAAAACATTACTTTTAACAACAGCGTTACAATCGCTATTTAGAATTTAGAACATTTAATATAACAGTAGCGTTAAAATCGTTGTTTAGATTTACAAAACATTTATTATAACAACAGCGTTAAAATCGCTGTTTAGATTTACAAAACATTTATTATAACAACAGCGTTATAATCGCTGTTTCCAAATATTCGGTTTATAAAAATATAACTTATCCTTAATAAATAAATGAATAAGTAAATACATAAATAATTAAATAACTAAATTGGATTCAAAACGGAAAGTAAAATATACTAATTCCCTAAATTCGATATAATCAAATTCCAATAAATACTTTCTCTCAAATAATCTATATTCGATTTATATTCCGAACTTCGAAATTTGTCTACCATTTCAGGTTAATTCCAATTCCAAATTCACTTCTGAATTTAACTTTTCTAAATCCTTACCAAAATCCTTTATAACCATGTCCCTCTGCAAAATGTTATCACACTTTATTTTATATTCCGAATTTTGGAATAAACTTATCGTTTTTATTTAAATCGATTACCCATTTCCCTTTTCATTAAATTTCCAATCTGGATTCATATTTCAAATCTAAATTTTCTTTAGAGATATTTCATTTACAAAATATTTTCTTTAAACCCCTATTCACTTTGATCATGAATATACTTCTTTTATATACAATCAAATCAGTTTGATTTCGTACTTGTAAATAACATCTAAAATCCCATTTCTATATATAACGTCTATTCAAAATTTTCTCTTTTGGAAATAAGTTCCCTTTTTAAATCTCAAATTATTTTTCTATATTCGAAAATATTTTATGGTATTTAAAATACCAAATTTCTAGTGTCAGGGTAATTCAGTATAGCACAATCAATCATAGTATACACATCACAATAGATAACAAACGGTAATATAAATGTTGAGGAATCCAGTTGGATTCCTCCAACCTGTTTCCCTGCATCCACAGATGTCAATGAACATCAATAACATTAATTTCACATCAATATGAAATAGCATGGTGAACATAATTAATAATTGATTAATGATATAACTATATCAGCCAATATTATCAACCATGCATCCAAACAACCAACACACAGTATTAAATTTACTATAAACAAGTTTAAAACTCGTTTATATAAAAAATATAAATGAGTCAAAGTTAGTGAGTTTACTCACCTTATTTGCAGTTGATGATTCTGCTTTTGTCCATTTAAAATCAAACACGCATTTGATTTCATCTCGAGATTCCCGTAGCTTTGTTCTTAGCCAAAATAATTCCACAATGTAATATTTCTTCATTACGATCCCAATGTAATCGATGGCGTTAAATTCTGTTTACATATGAAATTAATATGCTTGTCGCAAGTTTCGATAACGAATAAATATCATCCTTCGTATAGGTAATTAATTAATTAACAAAATTCTACAACTTTTTACATGTTAATATAATCATGAAGATATTCATTTAGGTGTACAAGTTAAATATTATTGTTTACAAAACAAATAAAAATAAAACAAGGAAAGAAGTTGTAGTTTTAGATAAAAGAACTTAGTTGTTAAAATCAACTTTAAAATATGAAGTATCACCGTGGAACCAATTATCAATGCTTTCACGTACATAAATATCATTACTAATTTAATGATTAACTAATACCATCATAAAGGTTTTAATTATTCCATGATTAGCCAAAGTAATCGGAATCTAATTACGTACCTCTCCAAGCAAAATCACGATGATCAAGGATCCAGTAGTATGCTTAAAACTTGGCTTCCCCCTCTCAACTTCTTCTCAGAACGGATACTCATGCCTTAAACTTCTTTAATCCAAAAACATGCATCAGTACATTTCACCAAAAATCCAATATGCAGTCATGACTTCGCTTTATATATATACACCAAAATCTACGTTCTAGTCATCTTCTACCCTTTACTGTGCAAAACACGGTACCCCCATTTGTTTATAATTACTGTCATTAGGGTCAACTAATCCGAATTTGAAACTCTCGTGACCCAGGCCAAGTTTCCACTTCACAAAGGAAACCCAATACCCATCGTTTACAATACCGTGTGTATGCTCCAAATCTTTGAACCACCGCCGAGCTGACTTCCACTTCACTGCCATGACCACTTCTCCGACCCATTACATCACCATATCGGTGAAACTCGTACCTTCCCAGAATTTGCAACAATACTCCATGCTTGCAATCTCCTGCCTCCATCACGTTTGACCTTTCTGTTTTCTATTTTTTTTTTCGCGTTAAATTTACATGCGAAAGCCACTATTGCATGATGCCAGCTTCCCCATTGAAAACTCCACCTTCCTTCTACCAATTTTTGCTATAGGTAACGCACCACGCAACATTTCAGTGAGCTTCCTCAATTCCAACCTTCTCACTACCTTACTACCACCATACTCCACAGAATTGATCAACAATCCAACTAAATTCTTTCACTTCTCCACTGCTAAATGTATTCGAAACTACCCTGTACAATTGTTAAAAACATTTGAGCCTTCACTAACTATTATTTTAACCTAATCACCTCCTCTAACCCACGGATTAGCTTCCCCTTAATTCTTCTCCCTCTTCGAATTACTACCATAAGCACCAACGCCATTTTCTTTTTCCTTCAACATCCCTTTTTTCTATTAAGTTACTTCCTTCCATTATCTTGCGTAATCTCCAAGACTCTCACGTCCTCATCTTGGTCACAGTAAACCCATATCTCATGAAAATCCAAAACTGACAAGTCCAGCGTTCCTCTATACCCGACCCGACCTCCTCCTTACCCCTACACGCTGTCGAGACTACACCCACCACTATGCCTCCTGACATCGACCACTGACCGTAAATGCCAACCCGAACTCCTACAGTTGCTAGAAAATGATGCAAGATGCATTTTAAATTTCTTGCTACCGAAATTGAACTGAAGTGCAAGATTTAAATAGAATAGAAGAGGAGGGCGTGGGTTAAAGTTCATCAGAAGAGAAAAAGGAGTGAGTAGTTTATATACAATATGGGTTCCTTGGCATCCACGAAAGCAGAAAGTTTGGTACCCACGTAAAGTAACACAACGTGGCAATCACGAAAATGAATACCTTGCCAGTGAATAAATGAAATTATAGGTTGGCGCGCAGCACATAGGGAGGTGTCCTTTTCAACGTAGGCTGTTATTTGGATTTGAAGTTAGCATGTGTCTCATTAAATACTTGTAGATTTCATACAGGTATGTAGGCGTATATATTTAACAGCGTAGACCATCTGGCTATGTGCAAGTAGCTGTTGCAAGCAGTTTTTTCCACAGATTGGCCATGTGGAAGTACAAACTATATAACGTTGTAGTTGTAGGGTGTTATTTACATAATGATAGCAACATAACACCTGACGGATCAACTTAACCAAACAACATTCATGTAACCAAGTCACAGAAAATACGATAATGTTTATAACAACAGTATTCCATGGTTACTTCTTTTCGAATGAAAAATAGAAAATAGTAATACAAAATAAGCCGCTATACATAGACTTCAATAAAAAAAGGTTTTAAATAAAAATATTATAAAGAAATTATCTATTGTGTTGCCCACCTTATCGTATTATATTACTCGAGTAGTTATATTAAATTTGTTAATTCATTCACCCGTAAACATCGAGTATAGAAGAGAAGAAAGGAATATGTTTTAAGCTATAAAATACAGTGTATCCGGTTAGATCAAAATGTCTCGTGTATGAGCTGTTATGGACAAAAATAAAATTACCATAGTGTCAATCGATGTTCCATGATTCCAAAAATATAAAAATATCGTAGTTTAACTTATATTATGAAACCCCAAAATATTGATATAGGGTGCAAAATACTCCAAATAAAAAGTTGCGTATCTAATTAATTAAAAATTACAGTAAAATTCTAAAAATTAAATTATAACTACATCTCAAAGATCTTGTCCACATTCGAATCCAATATTTAATTATATTAAATAAACCGTTATGGCGTATACACGACTCCATAGCGACTATTTCTAAATTTAATTTGGACATAAAACAAAATCTACAGTATGAAAACTTGATTTTTCACTTTCATTAGAAAAATATAGTTTAATAGATTCAAACATTTCTTGTTTCAAAGGAATCCGATTTATTTTGGATCCTGAATATTCAGTTGAAGTTTAAATGGTAAATTACGAACTACCACGATATTACGAGCTCGATTTAAATTATATTATAAATTATATGTTCAAGCTTTGTTTTTAATAACTAATTCCTTATAAATTCCTATATATAATTCAAATATAATATTTAAAACAAATTTAAATATTCAGAATTCAACGGCTAAAAATCCGAGTCGTTACATGTGTCCTCTTTTCATGTGTACGCAGTCCCTTTTCCAACTCGTGTCATCTTGTCATATGTACGCAGTTCCTTATCCAATGTCGCACGTCATATGGGCTCTCATGTATATATATATATATATATATATTCTCACTAAGTCTACGTAAAACCACCATTCCTGTGTTGCTTAAGCGTTTAGACTGCCAACCTAGGTCTCACTAGGTTCTGTTATCGAATACTACCTAGATCCAACTAGGGATTACTATCGAGTGTTACCTAGGTCCAACTAGGATTTACTTTATCGAACGCTTCCCAGGTTCAACCAGGGTTTATGCTAGCTAGGTCCAACTAGGGCTTATGCTACCTATCGAATAATGGCCTCTAGTCTAGGACACACTACCCCGAGCGATATGCGTTCCTAGACTTTACATCCCAACCTATCGTTAAACGTGCTAGATATCTAGTTGCCCATGTCCTCTATATGTGCGACCCGAGTACCATTGCAGGGCAAATCAAGAAACACGGAACTCGGTTAGGAGCTTTAAGTTATCTGTCGATGCAGATGCTAAGGTCTGTTTTTACTGTGGCTATGGTCCCACTTGACCCCTCGCTCAACTAATGAAAGGCACCCAAGAATATCAAGAATGAGAACTGTACGCAGGCCCTCTATGCCTCCATAAACCTATTGGCCAACCTCACCCATAACTAGATAGCAAGTATATGGTCTTTTGGAGTTCTCCGCCTTTTCGCTTTTCGTGCTCGACTGACTCAAGATGGTAGTAGCAGACGACGTGCTATCACAGGGCCAACTGTTATCGCCGACTCACGCTGGTCCATCCTAGTCTTTAGATTGACTTATTATTGCAACCAAGGCATACTCTTGGCCCTTCTTACGCAGACCTTAACCTATGTGAGCCCAGGTGGATCATCTGCATTCTCACAGAGGGATACGAAGAGTTTCCTAACGTCCCCTCGAAGCCGCATGCTTCGTAACTCAGTCCATTGGAGCCTTCTATACGATCAAATGGACGTACGATCTCCCTTGCGCCCTACGGCACCGTGATGATCTACCGAGTTTGGTTATTCATCCCCTATCATATGGACTGGTCCAAGCGCCTTATCCTTTCATACTATTAGACCTTATGTCTAAACTTCTAATTATGTGCTTGCTTTGTCTTATTAACTTGGTTATCCTCGCTTATGTTGTCCTTCAATTCTAATTACCAAGTTTCCCTTTAACTAAGGTTTATTACTTAGGCCTCTTCGACTAAGGTTTACTTACTTAGTTATCTTTACCGTTGTTTACTTAGTTCTCTAACTAAGGTTCGTTACTTTGGTTGCCATTTTACTTAGTTTTCTAGCTAAGGTTCATTACCCAGTTGCCATCATCATTATTTGCTTAGTTCTCTAACTAAGGTTCAACACTTGGTTAACTTTATCTTTATTTACTTAGTTCTCTAACTAAGGTTAAACACTTGGTTGCCTTTATTGTTATTTACTTAGTTCACAAACTAAGGTTTACCAATGAACTCAAACATGACTTAAGTTTTCTTATAAATTGATAGCGTACAGGTGCTTTCCCACCTTTTCATCTTGGATTCACTTATTCCATAGTATAAGTCATCCTACCCTTCAAGTCTTGTATTACATCTTAAGGTATAATCTTCCCTTGTCCCTAGGACAAGTTTACCTATTATTTAATTTTACATTACCGCAACTCTGGTTTATAATAGATAGTTATCATTCCCCATTACTGTGTTAGTTAAGTTTGTCCATATGTCAAGTTTTACTTAACCTTACCTTCCCGCTCATGCATTACTTGTATATTCCACAAATTTGGTTAAGTGTTGTCTTTCAGTTCATATTGACTTAACCCACCCACGCATCATGTCAAATTGGTTACGTGCTGTTAACCTAACCTTAACATACTAGCATGTGTCATTAGCATAAATTGATTATTAATGCACCAACCTCTCACATAAGACCTATTGTTGCGGTTGCTGGATGTGTCGGGTAGTTCCGGGCAGTCTTACACCACAACTCAATCTAACCTCGGGTTTAAGCGCGTTATGACTAACTTCTCACATTAGACCCTATTGTTTGCGGTCACTGGATATGCCGGGCGGTTCCGGGAAGAATTACACCGCAACCTCATTCTAACCTCGAGGTAGTCCTGTTTCATCTTTAGCCAATTAACAATTTTTATGAGAAAGTTAAGCATCAATTTCAGGTTATGAGCTAGGTTTCATAATCACATAAGAGATCTCATAATTGCATAAGCTAAGTTTTATCCGTTCCTTTATCAATTTAGGATTCTTACCTTTAGATTTGTTTTTCCCAAAACCCAAAATTTAAACTTATAGTTTAAAACCTCAATCCCGCAATATTAGATTTGAAATAAATCACTTCTTCCCAATGCCATTCCATATTCAATTATTCCAATTAAATTTACACAACTTCAGGTTAACATTATAAATCGGAATTCACAGTTGCGCACTATTCAGCATAGATTCATGTTTCCAAAACATACCCAAAGATTCATTATTGAAATACACTCCAAAATTCCCAATTCAAACTTTATTTCATTGAATAATCCCAATATACAATTTGCCAATTGTCCCAATATTTGCAATAATAATTGTTATGCCACAATCCCCAAATTAATAATATATTCCTCGATTGCATAAAATAAATTATGCCCTAATATTTCCATATTTCAATCGTACGTATGTATAATAAGATTTCATCTAGGTTCGAGATAACCTAGATCTAAAAATAAAAAGGGGAAGGAGAATAAAAGGACAATTATTATGACATGAATCTTGAAATGAATTTATAACTGGGGAATGATGAACGATAATAATACTATTATGCAACAAGTTTATTGTAATTCCACTCACTGATTAAAGAATGGATCTTGAATTCTGGGATCTGATTTTCTTAATTTGAATAGCTAATCCTTTGATGTAGAATCCAATTCTTATTATCCAATTCGTGAACTCCAATTTGAAAGCTCTAACTTTGATTGTTGTCTTAAAAACTCTTATTTGATTTGATTTGATGGAGGCTAGGTTAGATTAGAGTTAAGTAGCATGGTGACGCCATTACTATGATTAATGAATTTAGAGTTAGGTCTAGGTGTGTTTATATAGGTGCTCAAGACCTTATCGTAAACGCAAGGCTGAGTTAGCATTGAACCCAGTTAAGAAAATAGTCCGGGTTCGCAGATAAATCTAGCCAAATCTTATCGTACATACAGCGCTGAGTTAGCATTGAACCCAGTTAAGAAAATAGTCCAGGATCGCCGATGAATCTAGCGAAATCTTATCGTACACGCAGTGCTGAGTCAGTATTGGGTCCCGCAAGCTGTTTTGGCGCAGAAATTTGAATTTCGAACTTTTGAATTTCTGGAATTTAATTAACTGTTTTATTCACATGAAATATTCTTATATGTATACAATTTCTCTGACGACCATTTTATGCGTATATATATACGCACAACTTTCGTTTTATTTTCAAAATTCAAACGATGTTGCACCGTTATTTGATTCTTGTCATATTTCATTGACTGTAGCCTTATCGTGAAATTTTATCTTTCATATACATATATTTTTTACATATATATATATATTCTCATATATATACATATATTTTTCTTTATTTCCTTACATGTACATTCTTATCCTTTCAAATTTTGAATTTGTATACGTACATATATTTGCATGTTCAGTTGGCCCTCTCTAAAACAAAGATAAAAATTATGTTGCCACCGGGGTTCGAACCCCAGACCTTTATGTTACAAATCCAAGGCCTTAACCAACTGAGCTATGAAGTCTTTTGTTAATAAGTCTTAGAACAATGATAATCTCTTTTTCATGTTAGTTACAATACTTAAATTAAACCATTGCATGAATCTTTTTCTATTATTTTTCTTTTAATGTTAATGCATTATGTTCGCAAATCAGTGCATGCAACATATTTACATTGCATGCAACCAATCCTTTCTTTTTTTCAATGCATGCATTACATTTTTCTCCTTTTTTTCAGTGCATGTATTTATTACAAGAAATCCTTATCTTATTCTTCCTTTTATATTTTAATTTGTTTGTATATATATATATATATCTTGTGCGTATACAAACTTCGAACCTTAACAACTTCTTCATATGGTGTCCGATTTACGCAAACCAAGTTTCCATCTGAACCAGAATCTCGAGGCGGACGCAATGGTGATGCCGTTTTACTTAATTCCTGATGTTTAGATTAAGTGTTTTTATTTTATTTTCTCTTCTATTACATACATCGTTAACGTATTAATTTTTCGGTTCTTCCACTAATTTAAATTGCACATCACCATTATTAATATATCCATGCATATATATACACACATTTTTAGTTATCTTAAAAATGCAGGATGTTACATTCACCCACCCTTAAAAAAAAAATTGTCCCCGAAATTTGATAGGGATTAAATATATAATCCCTCACATAATATACATCCATCATGTGTGCATCCAATTTTTGCAAACATTGTGCACATGTGCAAAGTGAAATACATCATACCAATGCATGTATGCCTAATTTGGTACCTCCTATATGTATGCAAACTTTTAAAATCTCTTTCAAAACATGATGCTCACATCCTAAATATGCTTGAAGTTCTATATGAATGCTATATTTTGAAAACCAAAATAGCTTTTCATCCAAATCTTCCCACACTCTTACAGAGCAAGAGCATAGTTCATCCAATTGTTGCATCCAAAACCTACCAATCATCATTAAATTTCGAAATTTAGAAAAATTTAATTTTATAAATTCTATTTCTTACGTTACAAAAAGGTATTAAACGGAAGAACTTACATTCTCCGTTTTTCTTTTATGTACCCTTTCTAATTGCACTTGGATATTTACATAACTATTCTATAAAAACCTCATACTTTCCTATTCAAGCACACCTACAAAAAAATTTCTTTTCTCTTTCAAATTATCTTGGGAGAATTTCATTTTTATTCATCTTTTCTTAAGATTTTCTTTTTCTTTTCCCGTTACGTTTGTTGCTTCGCCGAATTTGTTGTTTTCTCCTTAGCTAGGCTATTCTCTTTCTTAGCTTATTTGACTTAATCAAATTACTTAAGTTTATTATTTTCAAATAAGTCCTTTTGTTTTCAACTCAAACACCATCCTACATAGCTACTACTATGGGCCAAGAATCTTAGGACTTTGTCATCTCAGACAATTGCAAGTCCACACAACAGGATCTACCCACTTACTTTCCCTTTACTACTTAGTAGTCACTACTAGTCCTTGCTGTGTATTACTAGCCTATCCTTTTTCTTTTTATCAAGCAACAAACCTAGGTTTCTCAATGCTTATGTATTCTACGAGAAATTTTTCCATTAGTTTAATATTAGCTAATCCCTGACTGTAAATTAGCAAGAGAGTAACTCCCTAAATATCAACCCCGAAGACCGAAATCAACATCAAATTGACACTTAGAGAATCACTCAACTCAACCATTCCCTAGTTGGTTCTAATTGTTTAATTCATAACTTTAACTTTCTCTCATTCTTATCTAGGGACTAATCCTTACCTACTCCGTTCTTTTTAAAACATGGTTTGGCCTCCTTTTTTTTCATTACATTTTTCTTTCAAAAATTAAAACTGTTAAACTTTATTTTCTTCTCCAAAACTTGTTTTCGCCAAACCATAAAAATATGTTACAAAATAAAATGCAAAATATTTTTTTTCAAATCACAAAACTGGAGTAGACAATGACGACTATCAGGCTTACAATATTTCTAATTACAATGTTAATTTAACTACTCGCTATAAGGTGCAGACATCTATTCTATTCCTACAACTTATTTTGTCCACCCAACAAAAATTTCTTTTTAAAACAATAATCAAAATTTTTTTGTCAAAAGAATAGAGATTTCAAAACTTTTTGCAAAATGCAACATTTTGTATGCTTTACTTTTTAATCCTTTTTCTAATTTATAAGGTTTCACTTTTAAACCCACTAATATGAAATACTAACATTTCAGTTTCTATCATATGGGATACATCTTTCTCTAATACCAAACATATTGTACACTTTCCAACCAAACCACTTAAGGGTCTCAAAATTTCTATGTTCATTCCTTTAGTGTACAAAATAGATATCCCATTTCCTTCCACATTTTACTTTTTCTATCTAGTAAGCTTCCTTATGGATCGAGGTTTTTATGTATAATATGTTTATATTTTAGAAAATACAAATACGTTCACTCATTATCTGTATAGGGATCCTAAACCTAGCTCTGATACCAGATGTAACAACCCGAGCTCCAACGGACCGACTTTTTTCCAAAAATCCAATCTATCGAACCCCGAGTTGGGTGCTCTGGTATCCTGCAGAAAAGGCAGAGATAAAGAAACATGTCAGAACTCGTATAACATCTCACAACGGAAGGAAATAAAGTATAATATATTCAAATATAGCCTTACTTTATTAACAATATTGCTAAACCAGTATCCAGAGCTATACCATCTTTGTCATGAACCTAACCTGAATGTATGTAATGAGGAGGGGGTCAGAACATAAGTTCTGTGTGACTGGACTTAGAACAAACTTCTGTATAATCCTACATATACCGTTCAGTTACATTTTCTTGGTTATTAGGTTCTTAACAACGTTAGCTCTTTAAGCTATACTTATCCATCCACTTGTAGATTAACCTAACACAATGTACATGTAGTTACCCCTACTCGTGTCCTCTTTTCATGTGTACGCGGTCCCTTATCCAACTCGTGTCATCTTGCCGTATGTACGCAGTTCCTTATCCAATGTCGTACGTCGTACGGGCTTTCATGTATATATATATATATATATATATATTCTCACCGAGTATTTGTAAAACCACCATCCTGCGTTACTTAAGCGTTTGGTTGGCCAACCTAGGTCTTACTAGGTTCTGACTACCTAGATCCAACTAGGGTTTACCATCGAGTGTTACCTTGGTCCAATTAGGGTTTACTTTATCAAACACTTCCTAGGTTCAACCAGGGTTTACGCTACTTAGGTCCAACTAGGGTTTATGCTACCTATCAAACAATGCCCTTTAGTCTAGGACACACTACCGCAAGCGATATGCGTTCCTAGACTTTACATCCCAACCTATCGTTAAACGTGCTAGATATCTAGTTGCACATGTCCTCTATATGTGCAACCCGAGTCCTGTGGCAGGGCAAATAAAGAAACACGGAACTCAGTCGGGAGTTTTAAGTTATCTACAAATGCAAATGCTAAGGTCTGTTTTTATTGTGGCTATGGTCCCACTTGACCCCTCCCTCAACTAATGAAAGGCACCCAAGAATATCAAGAATGAGAACTGTACACATGCCCTCTATGCCCCCACAAACCTATTGGCCAACCTCACCCATAACTAGATAGCAAGTATATGGTCTTTTGGAGTTCTCCGCCTTTCTCCTTTTCGTGCTCGACTGACTCAAGATGGTAGGTAGCCGACGACGTGCTATCACAGGGCCAACTGATTATCGCTGACTCATGTTGGTCCATCCTACTCTTTAGGTTGCCTTATTATTAAAACCAAGGCATACTCTTGGTTCTTCTTACGCAGACCTTAACATCTGTGAGCCCAGACAGATCATCTGCATTCTCACAGAGGGATACCAAGAGTATCCTCACGTCCCCTTGAAGCCGCATGCTTCGTAACCCAATCCGTTGGAGCCTTCTATACGATCAGATGGACGTATGCTCCCCCTCGCGCCCTACGACACCGTGATGATCTACCGAGTTTGGTTATTCATCCCCTATCGTATGGATAGGTCCAAGCACCTTATCATTTCGTACTATTAGAACTTATGTTTAAACTTCTGATTATACGCTTGCTTTGTCTTATTAACTTGGTTATCCTCGTTTATGTTGTCCTTCAATTCTAATTACCAAGTTTCCCTTTAACTAAGGTTTATTACTTAGTCCTCTTTAACCAAGGTTTACTTACTTAGTTATCTTTACCGTTGCTTACTTAGTTATCTAACTAAGGTTCGTTACTTCGGTTGCCATTTTATTTAGTTTTCTAACTAAGGTTCATTACCCAGTTGCCATCATCATTATTTACTTAGTTCTCTAACTAAGGTTCAACACTTGGTTAACTTCATCTTTATTTACTTTGTTCTCTAATTAAGGTTCAACACTTGGTTGCCTTTATCATTATTTACTCAGTTCACTAACTAAGTTTTACCAATGAACTCAAACATGACTTAAGTTTTCTTTATCAAACGAAAGCGTATGGGTGCTTTCTCACCATTTCAGCTTAGATTAACTTATTTCATAGTATAAGTCGTCCCACCCTTCAAGTCTTGTATTACATCTTAAGTCATAATATTCCCTTGTTCCTCAAAAGGCCTCGGCATTAGTAAGAGATGGGCTTTACCATATAAGTACCCACTTCACACAGGCTTCCACGATGTGGGACTTAGGGGTGTTACATTCTCCCCTCCTACAGAGCCCAACGTCCCCGTTGGCTCACAAACACCTCACCCAGGCACTGTGGTCCACACAGGAGCCACAATTCCGGCTGAGTATTGGCTCTGATACCACTGTAACAGCCCGCACCTCCGTTCACGCAAGATATTGTCCCCAACTTAGCCACCGTATAGGTGTGGGGTTTTGTTCCTCAAAAGGCCTCGGCATTAGTAAGAGATGGGCTTTACCATATAAGTACCCACTTCACACAGGCTTCCACTATGTGGGACTTAGGGGTGTTACAATTACCATGTCTCTGGTTTATAATAGATAGTTATCATTCCCCATTACTGTGTTGGTTAAGTTTGTCCATATGTCAAGTTTTACTTAACCCTACCTTCCCGCTCATGCATTACTCGTATATTCAACAAATTTGGTTAAGTGTTGTCTTTCAGTTCATATTGACTTAACCCACCCACGCATCATGTCAAATTGGTTAAGTGTTGTTAACCTAACCTTACCATACTAGCATGTGTCATTAGCATAAATTGATTATTAATGCACCAACCTCTCACATTAGACCTATTGTTGCAGTTGCTGGATGTGTCGGGCAGTTCCGGGCAGTCTTACACCACAACTCAATCTAACCTCGAGTTTAAGCGCATTATGACTAACTCCTCACCTTAGACCCTATTGTTTGCGGCCATTGGTAATGCCGGGCGGTTCCGGGTAGGATTACACTGCAACCTCATTCTAACCTCAAGTTAGTCATGTTTCATCTTTAGTATATGAGAAAGGTAAGTGTAATAACCCGGAAAATGTGAACCAGTTTAAAATTTTTCAATTAGGTTATTCACAAGAAATTTGAATGATTAAATAGCCTATTTCCATAAAATATAGAATTGTGTATAATAAGGCCGTTTGAAATTTTGAATACAAACAAAGTCTGACTGTGCAGGATGGAAAATATAACGGATTTTAGTGAGGATTTCTCACTCTTCAATTCCTTTTTATAATTATATATATGTGTTGAAAATGAAAGTGAACTGCTATATATAAATATCTATATATATATATATACGCCCCTCGTCCACAAACCATGGACGATATTTATTGGTTGAAATTGATTGATTGTTTGGGATTGTTTGTGATTGATATTGGTTGATTGCGGTTGAAAAATACCCAATTGTGATTGGAAAATATTTGGTTGAAACCACATAGGATTAGTTTGTGGAAATGAAAAAAAATATAAACATGCCGCCTGCGTGCGAATTAGATGCATGATTCCCATTGTCAAAAACCGCGAGGTTTTAAGGTAGAGCGAGGAGCCGTACTAGGGACGGTGCCGGTTTAACTACCCTGCCGTTATGCTGCCGAAATTTTGAATAATATTCTTGTGTTTGAATTATTTTCATATGCTTAAACTATATTTATTCATTGTATAGAAAACATTCATGTGTTGAATTGATATTCATTCGTTGTTTAGCAATTCATGTGTTGAATGATATTCATATATTGAAATAAACCGTTCGATAATAAAAATCACATTTTTTATCTAACTATAGAAAACATTCATGTGTTGAATTGATATTCATTCGTTGTTTAGCAATTCATGTGTTGAATGATATTCATATATTGAAATAAACCGTTCGATAATAAAAATCACATTTTTATCTAACTATAGAAAACATTCATGTGTTGAATTGATATTCATTCGTTGCTTAGCAATTCATGTGTTGAATGATATTCATATATTGAAATAAACCGTTCGATAATAAAAATCACATTTTTATCTAACTATAGAAACATTCATGTGTTGAATTGATATTCATTCGTTGTTTAGCAATTCATGTGTTGAATGATATTCATATATTGAAATAAACCGTTCGATAATAAAAATCACATTTTTATCTAACTATAGAAAACATTCATGTGTTGAATTGATATTCATTCGTTGCTTAGCAATTCATGTGTTGAATGATATTCATATATTGAAATAAACCGTTCGATAATAAAAATCACATTTTTATCTAACTATAGAAACATTCATGTGTTGAATTGATATTCATTCGTTGTTTAGCAATTCATGTGTTGAATGATATTCATATATTGAAATAAACCGTTCGATAATAAAAATCACATTTTTATCTAACTATAGAAACATTCATGTGTTGAATTGATATTCATTCGTTGTTTAGCAATTCATGTGTTGAATGGTATTCATATTTTAAAATAAATTGGTTTATGATAAAAATCCCATTCTTATCACCAACTTGAACTATATAGAAGAATAGTGTTTTGAAATGAATTGTTTTACAATAAAAAATCACATTTTTATTGTAAGCACCAAGTCGTTGAAATGTGAAGTGTTAAAAATAGCCACTTGTTCAAAATAAACATATATGAGTTGAAATATTCATTAATTAGCTAATGAAATGATTTGCACCTATTTATGTAACATTAGAATGAATGGTGTTTTTAGACCAAATAGAAATCAAATATGAAGTTGAATAGAAAATGAAAAATGATATGAACTGTGTATATATGTACCTGCATATTTATTGAACAGGTTATAGCAAAGGGGCTAGAGAAGAGGAATAAAATTTGTGCCCGACAAATAGGTACACATTTACTGATTTGTTTGGGTGATGATTTTGAGCCTATTGGCTAGCCGCTTGGCTTTTTCTTTTTCTTTTTGAGATCTGAAGGACCGGGACGCTATTTGCGATTTCCCGACGCTCCCGGTGCAGGGGAGGTTATGGCGAAATTTTTCCAAAATTTAGGGAGTTAGAAAAATATTTGAAGTGAAAACTATATAGAAATCATCGAATGAACTATATTTATATAAATATATAAATATAAATAAAATTAAAACGAAACGAGGCCGTGCAGTTCGTATTTTGAAACCGTGATTTCAAACGACTAGTGCGGGAAATCCGACCATTGAATTTTCCCGAAACCTCAACCGTCGGGTTCGCCTTGGAATAATCTTTCCAACGGCACCAACCTTGTAAAAATCCAACGGTTGGATTGACCAGAATGTTTAATTCAAAATTAAGGAAAAACAGCGCCAGAAGCGATTATATTTATATATATATATATATATATAATTAAATTCAATCGAATTACGACGCTGCAGTTCGTAAATTGAAACCTTAACTTCAAACGATTAGTGTGGAAGATCCGACCGTCGGATTTTCCCAAAACTGGAATCGTTGGATTCGTTTTGAAGAGACCTTCCTAATGGTGTAAAATTTGTAGAAATCCAACGGTTAGATTTTCCTATATGTGTAAAACAAATTAGGGGAAAAACAGCGCCAGCGACACGAAACGACCTGAAACGTCGTTTAATTAAATATGGCCATTTTTGAATAAATAAAAATGACGAAAAATCGTTATAAAATATTATAAGCAACATGAATTGCAAATAAACCGATTGGGCTTGAATTGTTTGATATTTGATGGTTGTATGTGTATGACATGAAAATAACACTAAATAACTGAAAGATGGATGTCGAATATTATAACCATATAAAGAATCGATTTAAATTCTAATGACGTGAGTTATTTGAAAAGGCCGAGCTAACCCTCATTTCAAGTAATTCATCGAGCGATTCGAATTGGAAGATGCAAAGACGATTCAAGACCGACGATCTTCGTATCGGTTGGATGGGCGCTACTGAGGTTCCTAACCGGAGTAGCTACCGGGAAGGGACGGAAGTAGTAGCCGTCTGAACGTGTATGTTGATTGGACGGATATACGAGGAATTTGACGCCTCCGGTTTCGTTCAGACCCAGGACGGACTTGTAAATGGACTGTGTGTCTGACATTGGATTTTGTTCTATACTGATTGATCTCTGTTAAATATATATCTGTTTGGCGGCGGAGAATTTATTCTTTTGCTTAACGCCCTTCTCTGAGACGTACGAGCTTAGAGGTTATATATCGATGGAAATCAATCGTATGGAGTGGACTGCCTATGTGGCATGCCAAGATGCTGTGATCAAGGCTTCTGTTGCAAAGCAAAGTCTTGTGGATGACGATCAAAGCAAGGCCTACGTGGCCTAGCTTTGTGTATTTCGTGGATTCGCGAACCTCACACCCCGGTATGAGTTAAAAACGGGATACGGACTGCAGGGAGAGCACGACGTTTCTTTCTAGCTATGGTGGTGTCAGTGACTTACCAGCCCTGACATATATATCTACTTTTCACCTTTGTGGTTGTTGGAATGCGAGGCGCCTCGATTATAGGTCTGTAAGGACCGGGAAACGTGTGTTCAGGAATTGCCAATCCTCTAACGTAAGTGAGGACCGGCCCTGAAGATCCAGGGGTTACCCAGTGTGCGTAATCCTGAGGCATTTGCTAGAGTGTCTCGAAGCGGAGAGGAGCTTGCCCCTTGCCTCGACTCATGACGGAAATCCAATTTCCAATACGAAATAACGGGCTTGATTGTAGTACTAGTATGGTGACATAGTATATGGTAGCTATGCCGCCTATGATTGATATTTATGATGCTATTCGTTTTTGAAACATATATGCACTAGTAATAATATCAAATGATTTCTCTTTATACGTATCAAGCATATTTGGCTATTATAAGGTAAAACTCTATCCTCCGGCTTGCGTTGCATTGTGTGATGGGACCTGAGTCTTATAATAGCTTCATTCTTTCTAAAAGCATTGCGTTGTCTTAAAAAGAATTTACCTTGTTTTAATTGCACTAGCAATCACTGGAGTAAACCCGTTCCGCGAAAGTGGCGTGGTCCTATGATTTGCTATTACTATTGTTTAACTGTTAAATGGATTCCTCATACCAGTCCCTATGACTGACTCGTTGTTTGTTTCACTTTGCAAACGCGGGTGCCCTTATTTTCACACGGGCAGCCTAGTACACAGGTGACAGGTGATTTTTGGTTCTGCACTGCTGCATAGCATGCACTTTTGGCTCATGGCGAGGCTGACTTCATAGTGATGACTTAGATATTTTCCGCCATTCCTGTATTTATGTTTATGATTCCGCCACTGGCGATGCAGACTGATTTACTTTCTGTATTTCTCACTATATGTATATGTATTCCGCCTTCGGCGATGTAGACTGATACTCTTGTTTTGTCACTGCATGTATGTATTCCGCCTTTGGCGATGATGACTGATCACTTCCTTTTCTTTTTACTAAGTGTATCCCCACGTTATGCTATTCTGATATTCCTACATGTTGTGATTCCGCTGTCATATCCATGTAAAATTATTTTATTTATTGTTTCTGCTATTATCTGTACTCTGCTATGATGATTAATGTGTTATTTCCTAATGATTATCCTTAATACCGCCCCTCGGATTTTGGGATCGTCACAGTTGGTATCAGAGCTTTGGTTAACCTTAGTTCCGGGATCTAACACATTAAACACCTCGTCAGAATAGAATCAGTAGTGTTCTAATGCGAGTAGCTCATTAGAGATAGGATTAGCAATGTCCTAGAATGAGCTGAACAGATTAGCAAAACAATTTGATCAGTACATCATCATTATCTTCCTTTGTATTTCCTTGCTTTATCATTTATGAAAATTATCAAATCTGTGAGCTTGACTCTTTTCTTGCTTATACAGTACTCTTAGATGGCTACACGAGCAGCAGCAGCCAGAGGAGGCCGTGGAGGCCGAGGAGTTGCAGCAGGAGGACGGGGGAATATCCCCGTAGCTGCAGAGGCCCCTATTATTCAGGCACTAGCACCAGAAGACTTTGAGCTGGACAAAGTGGCAAAGAGATACCGAAATCTTGGAGGGAAACCTTTTACAGGCACAGGCACAGTGACTGAAGCTATTGCTTGGCTAAAAACCTGTGAGAAAATATTCGAAGGTATGGGCATGGGAACTAACAACAAAGCCCGACTTGGCATTTGGCTTCTTCAGGAAGAGGCAGAGCTGTGGTGGGATGCCATTACTTCTGGAGATGCAGCTGGTACTATCCGAACTTGGGAGCAGTTCAAAGCTTTATTCAATGAGAAGTTTGTGCCAGAACAAGCTCTTGAGAGGATGCGGGAGCAATTTGCTAATCTCCAACAGGGAGACCTCTCTATTCAAGACTATCTGAATAAGTTCACTCAGCTATCGCGCTATGCTCCAGAGTTGGTTTTGACCGACAAAGCGAAGAATAAGAGGTTCATTTTTGGGCTGAAGCGCAAATACCACGATAGGGCTATGAGCAACGTCAAACTTCCTTTTTCAGAACTTGTAGAGATGGCTTGCAACTACGAGGACATGGATGAGAGACATGCTAGCCAAGACCGCGCTAAGAGCCAAGCGGGGATTAAGCGCAAGACCTCAACTGACCAACCTGAATCTAGCATCACCGCGGCCGCGACTCAAAAACCCGCAAAGATCCCAAAAGGCAACTGCTACAATTGCGGGAAGCCCGGTCATTTCTCAAATGTATGCAAAGCCCCAAAGAAGCCAAGGGCCAGTGACTCAGCTGAATGCTACAATTGCCACAAGAAGGGGCACTACAGCCGAAATTGTCCTTTGAAGAAGAGCGCACTAGCGGCCCATGTTTATGACGGGAATACCCCGCCAGCTATCACCGACGGCTCAGGTAAACCCGATGTCTTGGGAGGTACCCTTACTATCAAAAATATTCCTGTTTCTGTACTTTTTGATACTGGTGCATCATGTAGCTTCATATCTGGTAAAATTGTACACAAGTTAAAATTAAAACAAAGAATTCTAAAGGAACTGATTAAAGTTCAAAACCCGATAGGAGGTTCTGTTAGTCTCAGTTTATACTGCAGAGTGCCTATCTCTTATTCATGTTACAAGTTCTCCTTTGATTCGATTGTCATGGACCTTTCCGAATTTGATATGATATTGGGACTTGACTGGTTAACAAAATATAAGGCCGAAGTTAGATGTGCCGAAAGAATCGTTAAAGTTGAAACAAAATCTGGGCATATCACTATACCTTGTCTCGGTGCAGAAATTAATAGAACAGAATTTTGGGCTTCTTTAGAAATTACTCCCCCTTCAATAGAAAAGATACCGGTCGTGAAAAATTATGCGGATGTGTTTGAAGAAGTAGAAAACTTACCACCGCAAAGAGAAATTGAATTTAGAATTGATCTAATTCCGAATGCTCGACCAGTAGTCCATCCAATAAGAAGAATGGCCCCAAAAGAAAAAGAAGAGCTAAGTAGCCAAACCCGAGAATTACTTTGGAAAGGTCTGATCAGACCAAGCTTTTCAGCATGGGGAGCCGCAGTAGTATTTGTCCCTAAATCAGACGGTACTCTAAGACTTTGCGTCGATTACAGGGATCTCAACAAACAAACACTGAAGAACAAATATCCTTTGCCCCGAATAGACGATCTGTTAGATCAATTAAATGGAGCAACCGTATTCTCCAGAATGGACCTAGCTACAGGTTTCCACCAATTGCGTATAGCCGAAGACTGTGTTCCTTTGACAACCTTCAGGGGTCCCGATCTATTCTACGAATGGTTAGTAATGCCGTTCGGCTTGTGCAACGCTCCGGCATACTTCGTTGATCTTATGAACAGAGTGTTCCGTGGTGTGTTGAATAAATTTGTTCTAGTCTTCATCGATGACATTCTAATCTACTCTAAGTCGGAAGAAGAACATGCAAAACATTTAGAACAAGTGTTGAAAATTCTAAGAAGAAATGTCTTGAAAGCTAAATTTTCTAAGTGTGTCTTCTGGCAGAATGAAGTTAAATTCCTTGGCCACGTAGTATCAAAAGAAGGAATTGCTGTAGACCCAAGCAAAATTACAGCGATTCAGAACTGGAAACAACCTACTACGCCCACTGAAGTTCGAAGTTTCCTTGGATTAGCTAGTTACTATCGGAAATTCGTTCAGGATTTTTCAAAGATATCAGGAGTATTGACAAAGCTTACAAAGAAGCATGAAAAATTCAAATGGACTCCCGAATGTGAAGAAGCTTTCCAGGAGCTGAAACTGAAGTTGACAACCGCTCCGGTATTGACAATAATAGAAGGTAACCAAGACTTGACAGTATGGACAGATGCTTCTATTAGAGGGCTAGGAGCAGTGTTAATGCAAAAAGGCCAAGTGATCGCATATGCCAGTCGTCAACTAAAGCCACATGAAAGAAACTATGCTACTCATGATCTTGAGTTATTAGCTATCGTGTTCGCTTTAAGAATATGGAGGCATTATCTATTGGGCGAGAAATTCGAACTGTACACCGATCATCAATCCCTGAAATACCTGTTCACCCAGAAAGATTTAAACCTGAGGCAACAGCGTTGGTTAGAATTCCTTGCAGCATACGATTTTGAAATTATATACACTCCAGGGAAAGCCAATGTTGTAGCAGATGCGCTCAGCAGGAAAAATGAAATCATTGCCAGTTTTATCATTACTTCTTCCTTACAAGATAAGATTGCTATTCTTCAGAATGACGATGAATTTATTCAAAGAATCAGTCAAAGAATCAAAGGAGGTGAATCCACAAGTTTTAGACTCGATGACAAGGGAGTTCTAAGATTAAAAGGTAGAATCTGCGTCCCAAACCTTCCCGAGCTCAGAAGAGAAATACTTGATGAATGCCACAAATCCAAATTAAGTATCCATCCCGGTGTGAGCAAAATGTATAACGATATCAAACGCACATTCTGGTGGAGGTCAATGAAGAGAGATATCTCATTATATGTTAGCAGATGCTCCACTTGCCAACTAGTCAAGAGTGATCAGCAGAAATTGGCTGGATTATTACAACCATTAGAAATTCCAGGTTGGAAGTGGGAACAAATCTCGATGGATTTCATCGATGGCCTGCCTCGGACTAGAAAAGGAAACGACAGTATATGGGTAATCGTAGATCGCTTCACGAAGACTGCCCATTTTATCCCTGTCCGATCCAACAGAACGGCTCAAAGTCTGGCGCAAATTTACTTCAAAGAAATTGTTAAACTCCATGGAGTACCGCTCAATATAGTCAGCGATAGAGATCCCCTGTTCACTAGCAAATTCTGGGAAGCATTCCAAGGAGAATTGGGAACCAAATTAAATCTAAGCACCGCTTATCACCCTCAGACAGACGGCCAAACTGAGCGGGTGAATAGAATTTCAGAAGATTTGCTGCGGGCTTGCGTTATTGATTTTGGAGGCTCATGGGAAGATCATTTACACTTAGCAGAATTCTCTTACAACAATAGCTATCAAGCAAGTTTGGGAATGTCTCCATTTGAAGCATTATACGGTAGACCGTGCAGATCTCCCGCATGTTGGGTAGAACCTGGCAACAGACTTGTGTTAGGGCCCGATATGATTCAAGAAGCATCGGATAAAGTCGATTCCATTAAGAAGAGATTAAAAACCGCACAGAGCCGACAGAAAAGTTATGCTGATGCGAGAAGAAGGGATATATCGTTTGCCGTTGGCGATTATGTTTATTTAAGAGTTTCTCCAATGCGAGGAGTAATCAGATTTGGCAAGACTGGGAAGTTGGCACCGAGATTTATTGGTCCCTTTCCTATACTTGAACGGATTGGAACTCTTGCATATAGGGTTTCATTACCAGATTGGTTGCCTGGTGTACATAATGTGTTCCACGTATCTTAACTCAGAAAACATGTTCATGATCCAGATCTTGTTGTGGAAGAAGCAGCACAACAGGATATTGACATAACTCCTGAATTAGCACTCAAAAGAGATCCATTAAAGATAGTTGGCAAAGAAACCAGAGAGCTAAGGAGGAAAAAGATCCACTTAGTCAAAGTGCAGTGGAGTAGTGATCCTAGAGACTGTACTTGGGAAACTGAGGAAAGCATTAAGCAAGCCTATCCCAAATGCAGAGTGGACATCTCTGACTAACTCCGGTGCAAGGTACCTATACCATACTTTGCATTTACATTTTATTTCCTGCTTAACTATTATTTCCTTTTCGAGGACGAAAAGTTTTAAGTGGGGGAGATTGTAATAACCCGGAAAATGTGAACCAGTTTAAAATTTTTCAATTAGGTTATTCACAAGAAATTTGAATGATTAAATAGCCTATTTCCATAAAATATAGAATTGTGTATAATAAGGCCGTTTGAAATTTTGAATACAAACAAAGTCTGACTGTGCAGGATGGAAAATATAACGGATTTTAGTGAGGATTTCTCACTCTTCAATTCCTTTTTATAATTATATATGTGTTGAAAATGAAAGTGAACTGCTATATATAAATATCTATATATATATATACGCCCCTCGTCCACAAACCATGGACGATATTTATTGGTTGAAATTGATTGATTGTTTGGGATTGTTTGTGATTGATATTGGTTGATTGCGGTTGAAAAATACCCAATTGTGATTGGAAAATATTTGGTTGAAACCACATAGGATTAGTTTGTGGAAATGAAAAAAAATATAAACATGCCGCCTGCGTGCGAATTAGATGCATGATTCCCATTGTCAAAAACCGCGAGGTTTTAAGGTAGAGCGAGGAGCCGTACTAGGGACGGTGCCGGTTTAACTACCCTGCCGTTATGCTGCCGAAATTTTGAATAATATTCTTGTGTTTGAATTATTTTCATATGCTTAAACTATATTTATTCATTGTATAGAAAACATTCATGTGTTGAATTGATATTCATTCGTTGTTTAGCAATTCATGTGTTGAATGATATTCATATATTGAAATAAACCGTTCGATAATAAAAATCACATTTTTTATCTAACTATAGAAAACATTCATGTGTTGAATTGATATTCATTCGTTGTTTAGCAATTCATGTGTTGAATGATATTCATATATTGAAATAAACCGTTCGATAATAAAAATCACATTTTTATCTAACTATAGAAAACATTCATGTGTTGAATTGATATTCATTCGTTGCTTAGCAATTCATGTGTTGAATGATATTCATATATTGAAATAAACCGTTCGATAATAAAAATCACATTTTTATCTAACTATAGAAACATTCATGTGTTGAATTGATATTCATTCGTTGTTTAGCAATTCATGTGTTGAATGATATTCATATATTGAAATAAACCGTTCGATAATAAAAATCACATTTTTATCTAACTATAGAAAACATTCATGTGTTGAATTGATATTCATTCGTTGCTTAGCAATTCATGTGTTGAATGATATTCATATATTGAAATAAACCGTTCGATAATAAAAATCACATTTTTATCTAACTATAGAAACATTCATGTGTTGAATTGATATTCATTCGTTGTTTAGCAATTCATGTGTTGAATGATATTCATATATTGAAATAAACCGTTCGATAATAAAAATCACATTTTTATCTAACTATAGAAACATTCATGTGTTGAATTGATATTCATTCGTTGTTTAGCAATTCATGTGTTGAATGGTATTCATATTTTAAAATAAATTGGTTTATGATAAAAATCCCATTCTTATCACCAACTTGAACTATATAGAAGAATAGTGTTTTGAAATGAATTGTTTTACAATAAAAAATCACATTTTTATTGTAAGCACCAAGTCGTTGAAATGTGAAGTGTTAAAAATAGCCACTTGTTCAAAATAAACATATATGAGTTGAAATATTCATTAATTAGCTAATGAAATGATTTGCACCTATTTATGTAACATTAGAATGAATGGTGTTTTTAGACCAAATAGAAATCAAATATGAAGTTGAATAGAAAATGAAAAATGATATGAACTGTGTATATATGTACCTGCATATTTATTGAACAGGTTATAGCAAAGGGGCTAGAGAAGAGGAATAAAATTTGTGCCCGACAAATAGGTACACATTTACTGATTTGTTTGGGTGATGATTTTGAGCCTATTGGCTAGCCGCTTGGCTTTTTCTTTTTCTTTTTGAGATCTGAAGGACCGGGACGCTATTTGCGATTTCCCGACGCTCCCGGTGCAGGGGAGGTTATGGCGAAATTTTTCCAAAATTTAGGGAGTTAGAAAAATATTTGAAGTGAAAACTATATAGAAATCATCGAATGAACTATATTTATATAAATATATAAATATAAATAAAATTAAAACGAAACGAGGCCGTGCAGTTCGTATTTTGAAACCGTGATTTCAAACGACTAGTGCGGGAAATCCGACCATTGAATTTTCCCGAAACCTCAACCGTCGGGTTCGCCTTGGAATAATCTTTCCAACGGCACCAACCTTGTAAAAATCCAACGGTTGGATTGACCAGAATGTTTAATTCAAAATTAAGGAAAAACAGCGCCAGAAGCGATTATATTTATATATATATATAAATATAATTAAATTCAATCGAATTACGACGCTGCAGTTCGTAAATTGAAACCTTAACTTCAAACGATTAGTGTGGAAGATCCGACCGTCGGATTTTCCCAAAACTGGAATCGTTGGATTCGTTTTGAAGAGACCTTCCTAATGGTGTAAAATTTGTAGAAATCCAACGGTTAGATTTTCCTATATGTGTAAAACAAATTAGGGGAAAAACAGCGCCAGCGACACGAAACGACCTGAAACGTCGTTTAATTAAATATGGCCATTTTTGAATAAATAAAAATGACGAAAAATCGTTATAAAATATTATAAGCAACATGAATTGCAAATAAACCGATTGGGCTTGAATTGTTTGATATTTGATGGTTGTATGTGTATGACATGAAAATAACACTAAATAACTGAAAGATGGATGTCGAATATTATAACCATATAAAGAATCGATTTAAATTCTAATGACGTGAGTTATTTGAAAAGGCCGAGCTAACCCTCATTTCAAGTAATTCATCGAGCGATTCGAATTGGAAGATGCAAAGACGATTCAAGACCGACGATCTTCGTATCGGTTGGATGGGCGCTACTGAGGTTCCTAACCGGAGTAGCTACCGGGAAGGGACGGAAGTAGTAGCCGTCTGAACGTGTATGTTGATTGGACGGATATACGAGGAATTTGACGCCTCCGGTTTCGTTCAGACCCAGGACGGACTTGTAAATGGACTGTGTGTCTGACATTGGATTTTGTTCTATACTGATTGATCTCTGTTAAATATATATCTGTTTGGCGGCGGAGAATTTATTCTTTTGCTTAACGCCCTTCTCTGAGACGTACGAGCTTAGAGGTTATATATCGATGGAAATCAATCGTATGGAGTGGACTGCCTATGTGGCATGCCAAGATGCTGTGATCAAGGCTTCTGTTGCAAAGCAAAGTCTTGTGGATGACGATCAAAGCAAGGCCTACGTGGCCTAGCTTTGTGTATTTCGTGGATTCGCGAACCTCACACCCCGGTATGAGTTAAAAACGGGATACGGACTGCAGGGAGAGCACGACGTTTCTTTCTAGCTATGGTGGTGTCAGTGACTTACCAGCCCTGACATATATATCTACTTTTCACCTTTGTGGTTGTTGGAATGCGAGGCGCCTCGATTATAGGTCTGTAAGGACCGGGAAACGTGTGTTCAGGAATTGCCAATCCTCTAACGTAAGTGAGGACCGGCCCTGAAGATCCAGGGGTTACCCAGTGTGCGTAATCCTGAGGCATTTGCTAGAGTGTCTCGAAGCGGAGAGGAGCTTGCCCCTTGCCTCGACTCATGACGGAAATCCAATTTCCAATACGAAATAACGGGCTTGATTGTAGTACTAGTATGGTGACATAGTATATGGTAGCTATGCCGCCTATGATTGATATTTATGATGCTATTCGTTTTTGAAACATATATGCACTAGTAATAATATCAAATGATTTCTCTTTATACGTATCAAGCATATTTGGCTATTATAAGGTAAAACTCTATCCTCCGGCTTGCGTTGCATTGTGTGATGGGACCTGAGTCTTATAATAGCTTCATTCTTTCTAAAAGCATTGCGTTGTCTTAAAAAGAATTTACCTTGTTTTAATTGCACTAGCAATCACTGGAGTAAACCCGTTCCGCGAAAGTGGCGTGGTCCTATGATTTGCTATTACTATTGTTTAACTGTTAAATGGATTCCTCATACCAGTCCCTATGACTGACTCGTTGTTTGTTTCACTTTGCAAACGCGGGTGCCCTTATTTTCACACGGGCAGCCTAGTACACAGGTGACAGGTGATTTTTGGTTCTGCACTGCTGCATAGCATGCACTTTTGGCTCATGGCGAGGCTGACTTCATAGTGATGACTTAGATATTTTCCGCCATTCCTGTATTTATGTTTATGATTCCGCCACTGGCGATGCAGACTGATTTACTTTCTGTATTTCTCACTATATGTATATGTATTCCGCCTTCGGCGATGTAGACTGATACTCTTGTTTTGTCACTGCATGTATGTATTCCGCCTTTGGCGATGATGACTGATCACTTCCTTTTCTTTTTACTAAGTGTATCCCCACGTTATGCTATTCTGATATTCCTACATGTTGTGATTCCGCTGTCATATCCATGTAAAATTATTTTATTTATTGTTTCTGCTATTATCTGTACTCTGCTATGATGATTAATGTGTTATTTCCTAATGATTATCCTTAATACCGCCCCTCGGATTTTGGGATCGTCACAGTAAGCATCAATTTCATGTTATGAGTTAGGTTTCATAATCACATAAAAGGTCTTATAATCGCAGAAGCTAAGTTTTATCCGTTCCTTTATCAACTTAGGATTCTTACCTTTAGATTCGTTATTCCCAAAACCAAAAATTTAAACTTATAGTTTAAAACCTCAATCCCGCAATATTAGATTTGAAATAAATCACTTCTTCCCAATCCCATTCCATATTGAATAATTCCAATTAAATTTACACAATTTTAGGTTAACATTATAAATCGGAATTCACAGTTGCGCACTATTCAGCATAGATTCATGTTTCCAAAACATACCCAAAGATTCATTATAGAAATACGCTCCAAAATTCCCATTCAAACTTTATTTCATTGAATAATCCCAATATATAATTCGCCAATTGTCCCAATATTTGCAATAATAATTGTTATGCCATAATCCCCAAATTACGTATTATATTCCTCGATTGCACGAAATAAATTATGCCCCAATATTCCCATATTTCAATCGTACGTATGTATAATAAGATTTCTCTAGGTTCGAGATAACCTAGATCCAAAAATAAAAAGGGGAAGGAGAATAAAAGGACAATTATTATAACATAAATCTTGAATTGAATTTATAACTGGGAATGACGAACGATAATAATACTATTATGCAACAAGTTTATTTTAATTCCACTCACTGATTAAAGTACTGATCTTGAATTCTGGGATTTGATTTTCTGAATTTGAATAGCTAATCCTTTAATGTAGAATCCAATTCTTATTATCCAATTCGTGAACTCCAATTTGAAAGCTCTAACTTTGATTGTTGTCTTAAAAACTCTAATTTGATTTGATTCGATGGAGGCTAGTTAGATTATAGTTGAGTAGCATGGTAACACCATTATTTTGATTAATGAATTTAGGGTTAGGTCTAGATGTGTTTATATAGGTGCTCAAGACCTTATCGTACACGCAACACTGAGTCAGCGTTGAACCCAGTTAAGAAAATAGTCCAGGTTCGTAGATGAATCTAGCCAAATCTTATCGTACACGCAACACTGAGTCAGCATTGAACCCAGTTAAGAAAATAGTCCAGGTTCGTAGATGAATCTAGCCAAATCTTATCGTACATGGAGTGCTGAGTCAGCATTGGGTCCCGCAAGCTGTTTTGGCGCAAAAATTTGGATTTCGAACTTTTGAATTTCTGGAATTTAATTAACTGTTTTATTCACATGAAATATTCTTATATGTATACAATTCCTCTAACGACCATTTTACGCATATATATATATATATATATATATATATATATATACACACGCACAACTTTCGTTTTATTTTCAAAATTCAAACGATGTTGCACTGTTATTTGATTTCCGACATATTTCATTGACTGTAGCCTTATCTTGAAATTTTATCTTTCATATACATATATTTTCTGCATATATATATTCATTCATTTTTCTTTATTTCCTTATATGTACGTTCTTATCCTTTCAAATTTTGAATTTGTATACGTACATATATTTGCATGTTCAGTTGGCCCTCTTTAAAACAAAGATAAAAAATTATGCCGCCATTGGGGTTCGAACCCCTGACCTCTATGTTACAAATCTTAGGCCTTAACCAACTGAGCTATGAAGTCTTTTGTTAATAAGTCTTAGAACAATGATAATCTCTTTTTCATGTTAGTTACAATACTTAAATTAAACCATCGCATGAATCTTTTTCTTTTATTTTTCTTTTAATGTTAATGCATTATGTTTGCAAATCAATGCATGCAACATATTTACATTGCATGCAACCAATCCTTTCTTTTTTTCAATGCATGCATTACATTTCTATCTTTTTTTTCAGTGCATGTATTTATTACATGCAATCCTTATCATATTCTTTATTTTATATTTTAATTTGTTTGTGTGTGTGTGTGTATATATATATCTTATGCGTATACAAACTTTGAACCTTAACAACTTCTTAATACGGTGTCCGATTTACGTAAACCAAGTGTCCATCTAAACCAGAATTTCGGGGCGAACGCAATGGTGATGTCCGTTTTACTTAATTCCTGATATTTAAATTAAGTGATTTTTTTATTTTCTCTTCTGTTACATATATCGTTAACGTATTAATTTTTCCGTTTCTTCCACTAATTTAAATTGCACATCACCATTATTTAAATATCCATGCATATATATATATATACACACGTTTTTAATTATCTGAAATATGCGGGGTGTTACACAATGAATATTTTTACATGACAAATATAATTCAACAATTCCAATTCAACAAACAAATAAAAATGATGATTTTGTTTTGACATGACATTATCTAAATAAATGACATTTTTATCTAACATGACATATTCTAGCTAAATAACATATTTATTTGCCAAAAATATATTCTAACTAATTAACATATTTATTTACAAAATATGTTTTTTAACTAAATGACATTTTTATTTACAAAAGTTGGTCATTTTATTTAACAATAAAAATTGGAATTTTCATATTAACATATTTTCATTTCAAATAATGTTCATTTTTAATACACAATAAAAATAGGAATTTTCATGTTAACATATTTTCATTTCAAACAAGGAATATTTTTACATGACAATTATAATTCAAAAATTCCAGTTCAACAAACAAATAAAAACGATGATTTTGTTTTGACGTGACATTATTTTAATAGATGACATTTTTATCTAACATGACATGTTCTAGCTAAATAACATATTTATTTGCCAAAAATATATTCTAACTAATTAACATATTTATTTACGAAATATGTTTTCTAACTAATTGACATTTTTATTTACAAAATATGATCATTTTATTTACTCAAAAAAAATGGGAATTTTCATGTTAATATATTTTCATTTCAAATAATGTTCATTTTTAATACACAATAAAAATGGGAATTTTCATGTTATCATATTTTCATTTCAAACAATGAATATTTTTACATGACAATTATATTTCAACAATTCCAATTCAACAACCAAATAAGAATGATGATTTTGTTTTGACATGACATTATCTAAATAAAAGACATTTTTATCTAACATGACACATTCTAGCTAGATAACATATTTATTTGCCAAAAATATATTCTAACTAATTAACATATTTATTTACAAAATATATTTTCTAACTAAATGACATTTTTATTTACAAAATATGATCATTTTATTTACACAATAAAAATGGGAGTTTTCATGTTAACATATTTTCATTTCAAATAATGTTCATTTTTAATACACAATAAATATGGGAATTTTCATGTTAACATATTTTCATTTCAAACAATGAATATTTTTGACTAACAAAAATATAATTAACGAATAATTATTTTATTATTCATTAACATCTAAGGATGAAAAAACTAAAAATATAAATAACAAATGAATATTTTTATTCTAAACTAAAATAGTAATGACATTATTTTAACGAACAACATATATTTTGCCATAACATTATCTAACAAAATGTTGTTTTTATATTTTGGCATAACATTATCTAACAAAATGTTATTTTTATATATATTTTTTAACCTGAATGTTTTTCTAATTCACATGTACAATAAAAATAGGATTTTTATTGTGTAAGCAAAATTTAACGCACATGAACAATTTATTTTCATATGTACAATAAAAATAGATTTTTATTGTCTACCCAAATCTTATTGATTCATATTTAAAATACAAATATGATTTTATTTGTCCAAAACATGTTCTTATTAAACATGCACATTTTTCTGGTATACACAACTAAATCCAGTCGTTAATCGAAATCACAAACAATCAATCCAAATTTTAGTCAACACATGAATGATGTTCACATCGCAATCAATATTAACAAATTTTATTTTAAAATTCAGAAATCTCACATTGGTATTTATTCCTTCTGAATTTGCAGTCTGCTCCAAATCAGTTTTAGTCAGTTCTGAAATGTAGATCTGGATCTCATGATTCCAACGCTTTCGGTTTCGCTGAATTCCGCTTCCGTACGAAGAAGATATCTAATTTTAAACATTGGATAATTTTAATTAAATAAATAATTATAATTAACACACTTTAATAACGTTTAAAAACGTTATCTATCTCTTAACCATTCTTCATCTTCCTGTTACCATATGGCCATCGTTCGAACCCAAAAGCTCTTCCAATTTCTACCTGCTGCACGCCAACCTACCCACTTCGACCATAATCGGACAACGCCACGGCCAAGCCACCAGTGCCCCCTCCCTACACCACAGTTGTGAGCCATCTCGAGTTCCCCTAGACCCTTGAAAAAGCCACCAAAGCCAACGGTTTTAAACATGAAATTCGAGAAATATACGACACTGGAGACGATATCGACCGTTGATGTTCAAGAACTCATTGCGTACAACAATCTTTGTTTTGGAGTTGCTTGATTTTGTTTAGTGGATTTGGAGAAATCAAAGGAAGAAAATGGGAGCGTGAGGGCCATTGGTTTGAATAAGGCGGCGGCTGTGTGTATTGACTAGGGTTAGGGTTTGATTCACCTATATATATAATATTTTAATTATTAAATTGATTTATTTACAAAAAGCCCGTTAACATTTAATAGCTCCAAATCCAGCCCAGCGAATGTCTCCCCTAGCCCAATACCCCTATTCCGGGCATAATGGACTAGGTCTTGTCAGTCAGTTTGATCATATCAACCCACTTTTCTTTAATTTAACACATAAATCATTTAGTTATTTAATTTGATCGTACATTTTAATTTATCGGAGCGACGTACTAACTTCAAAAATTCCCGAAAAATAAATCTAGCTATGTTTTGATGATACGGTCCTAACAAAATTAATTTCGTCGAATTTGGAGACCGTTTGAAAATGACCATTTTCTGGTTGATCTAATTTGACTGAAATTGACAAAACACATTTATATTTACTGTGCTCACATATTAATTCCAAAAATTATGAAAATTTGAATCCTGCAATAATTTGACAATCTGGATTCAAAAAAGTGGTTTCATCGAAAATGGAGGTCGTTTGCAAAACGGCTATTTTTAATATTAAAAAATATATATTCTGTAGCAACTATTCTGAATATTTAACTGGCCATAACTTTTTATTCCTGCTATGAAATTTCAATTTTTCAGATCCGTTGGAAAGATATTTTTAGATAGATTTAAATATTTTTTGTTTCACCAAAATCTGAATTATTTGAATCATGTACATTCAGTTGAAATTTGAAATCGAATTTTCAAACGGCCGCGCCATTTCATGCTCGTTATATAATTAAAATAAATTTATATGTTCTAACTTCGATTTAAATAAATTTTTCGTCGTTATTATTTAAAATAAATTATTTTAAATATTAAAAATCCATTAAAACTGCTAAAATAGTTCAGAATTTCTGGGTTGTTACAACAACTAATATATTGTGTTAGTCATTGGTTGGTTAAGCAATGAGATAAGGATGGGATTGACTATTGATCTTAGGGTTGGTGTTATTGGCAGAGTTGTTCAAGATGATGTTGTAGATGATAAGGTAGTTGTATCAGGTTTGATGATATGGAAGATGGTGGTTCATGCTTTGATGTCAGTGTGCCTTTTTTTTTGGGCTTTTAGTCAGTGAGGCCTGAAGGAGTATATGAATTAGGTTGCTTGTGATTGGGTTTATTATTGTGGTATGGGTTTGATTTAAACTGGGTTCAGGAGCTTTTGTTTATAGATGGAGATATGGAGAATAGAGAAGAATGAGTTTTTTGGGAACTGAATTTTTAAATTGATCATCGTGTTCATTCCTCTGAAAGAATGGTTGAGATATATTATTTGGACACTAGGGTGTCAGTTTCTTCTATTTCGAATTGTGTATATTGGGAACAGTAGATGTCTTTCAAGGGAATGCTAGTTTTTGTAATCATCATTTGCAATGAAGAATTAATATATATCACTGTAATTATGTATGATTCACTAGTTTTGTATTTTGAACATAAAGTTGTAACGTTTTTGTATGAATGAATTTGATGCTTTGAATTTATATTAATTTGTTTTCTGTTTATCCAGCTTATGTTGCACTTGAAAATGTATCCAATTATAGTTGCAATAAAGTGTATTACAATCGACAGAAATAGTTGTAAAATATACGAAGTCACAACGGTGCATAACAGTTATAGTAGTATTGCTACAATGGTGCATAAAAGTTGTAATAAAGTTTATTACAATAGTGAAAAACAGTTGTAAAATATACGAAGTTACAACGGTGCTGCAACGGTGCAAAACAGTTCTAAAAGATTTTAGTCTATTACAACTTCTTAATATACGACACTTACGTCACCCTTGTAAAAATTATTTTACAACAGTTTTCTACCATCGGGTCAATTTGTTGTAGTGTAGTTTGTTATTTTCAAATAAGCTTCAATCTTCCTCGGGTTGCGGTCTAGCCATGCGACCCCCTAAGGCATGAGATTGGGGTGTTGCACGAGGATTGGAAGCTCGAGGAGGAGCACTTTAGAAATCGGTGAATCAAAGAAAGAAAATGTAGATCTGAGGTATAGAAAGGGCTAGATCCACGATGCAAGAATTTTGTTGGTAATTAGAGGGGAAACGGAGCTCAAAAGCTCGAATTTTAGGCTGGGGGTGGAATGGGTTTCGCATGCTAGTGAAAAAAAGTGAGAACAAAGGAATGAATGGTTTAACCTAAAAACGATATTATATATCCCTTCCCTGGTTTGGGTCGTACATACTACGGGAGGGCGGTCACCCCTAGGAAGGAGGGCAGTCGACCGCTTTCCCTTTTTGGAGCATAGCCTAAACATGGAACCAAATGGGTTGGTTCGACTTCAAAAAATTAAAATAAAATTAATATAAAATTGTATCAGCTTCTTAACTCCATGGAAATCTCATGTTGTTGTCCACCATTTGTCAAGTCGAGAAATAATTTCCCCAATGCTACTTATTTGCCTCCGAATAGTTGCGACATTCAAACGAACAAACGAATTCTTCGAAAAGAAAACTCAACTAGAAATCCAAAATAAAATATAAAACTGTTAGGGAATGCGGAATGGAGATCTTAAGGCATAACAAACACTAGAGGGGATGAAAAGTGTTTATTAGGAATTTATGAAAATCTTGAACTTAAATGATCTATCAGATGAACTACACACATCAGAGATGATCACAAACACAGAATCAAACACAAACACTGAAACAGATAAATATAAAATCCAAACAAGGAAAGAACACAATGGATTTTACATTGGTTCGGATTACTCATGCGTCCGGTCCCATGCAACACTGGATTGCGCAGAGTTTTATTATTATCAATATCAAGGTACAACCCCTTGATTTCACGGCTACAAGGTTAACACTGCTCCAAACACCCTTGATTTCACGGCTACAAGGTTAACACCGCTCCCTTTCCTTGAATTCAGGGCTACAAGGAACACATCCTTTCCCAAAAAATTCACAAATGATTACAACAGCCCTATAACTCTTCGATAGCACTTCCAAATTGATAGTAGTAGATAGAGATTGAGAAGAGATGAAGTTTTATATAATTTGAGTAGAAATCGGCAAAGTATAAGTGTAGATATTAAGAAAATATGAAATATTAATGGTGGTATGAAAAGGGGTGAAGATGGAGAAGAAGAATTATCAAAATATTCGAAATCATCCCCATTTATAATGTGTGAAAGGTTGCAACTTCTCAGAAACGTTACAAATAGTGAAAAGACATTTCCTTTGAAAATTGAATTTCTGACAGTTGTATGTCAACATAGGCTTCTATGTATGTCGACATATGTATGTTATATTTATTTTTAAAACTATTTTCAAATGTTTAAACATATATATTATTCTGAAAATTCTTGAATCAAAACTTAGTGATATAAATGAATATTCTAAAGTGTAAAATCATACGAAATAATAATAATATATTATATAAATATATTTATAAAGTTATAAGTTTTAAAATTATAAAACTATATATATATATATATAAACTTTACATATGTTTGGAATCATAAGTAACATAATAGTTTGAAATTAGAATTAGAATTTGAATTTGAAAATCAGAATTTGAAATTTGAAAATCAGAATATGAAATTTGAAAATAAGAATTTGAAATTTGATAATCAGAATTTCAACTTGGAGTGCTATTCAGAGTCTTACACATAAACTAGACTCTATTACTATATTTTTCTTCAACTCTTGAACTCTTTATAACTTGATAACTCATGAGTCTTGTATCTCTTCTAAATCCTGAATCTCTTGAAACTCTAAAACTGTACAGTCTTTAGTATTTAAGTCTTGTATACAAACCTTGTATGTATATATATATATACATATATATTCTAGATAGAGATGTTAGTATATATATTTTATAATGAATTAGTAATAATGATTGAAATAAGGTTGTTGTCATCAAAACTCCATTCTACAACAAAAACGGATTTTCCCTTTATGCACTGATAAGCGACTGAACGATTTACAAAATCAAATACATCAAGCTGAATAAAAAAATTCCTTAGTCTTTTTCCAAGAGAAAATTTCTAAAAACTTTTCAAGATTAAGTTTTATTTATAAACTGGGGTTCTCCTATTTTAAATTTATTTTATTAGTTTATATTCCAATTTATTTTACTAACTAGGAAAAACTTTTCACGTTCTGAATTGTTGAGCTTTTTAAATCTCTAAAAGGTTAATAGTGATAGTTTCTATAAATCATCCAAAATATCCAAGAACAGGAATATTAAAATCACAAGGAATGGGTAATTATAGTTTCTGAACTTCGAGGCTGATTTCTTGTCATTTTCAAATTTCTTTTAACCGGGATGGATTATTAATTAAAATTACATAAAACCTAACGATCTGAAACATGATTAGATTTAAAATTATGAAGTTTTAATTTATTTTCAAAAACTATTTTAAAACTGAAATCACTCTGAATATAACACCAAGGACTCAATGGAATAGTTCTATCAAAAGAATATTCGGATTTACACAATGAAATATTAATTGGACATACTTCACAGTTATGTTTCCGGACTATAATGACACATTAACGTGAATTCTCCATTTCACGACCAAGGAAAGGTCATCGACTGGAATTCCTGAACGAAACCAAAAATAAGAAATCGTGGCTATCTTAGCTGTAGCTAGCTTTCTGTCCAGTCACAAGTAAAATCCATGGGATTCACAATATGTTGTTCTCATACCAACCAAAATAAAATCGCCAAATAGATTATGGGTTAAATCGGGGTTGGTCGAATACTCTAACTCAAAATACTTCTAACTCTTTGTAACGACCGCACTTCCACTCACTTCAAACCGACCAAAAACCGAACCCCTGTCGATTAAAAGTAAGCAAAAGTACGTTTCGTTAGGGTTTATCAAAGTAATCACAACGGAATACAAAACTCACAGTGGAGCAGATAAAATATAATAAGAATATATCATTGTAGCGGAAACATTTTTGAATACAAATTTGATTTTACATACCATTACAACCATGTAGGCTTAACATAATATATCGATAGTAGATTACGTCCGGTCTTCAAATGAAGCTCCAATCCTCTGCGGAACTCCAAGTCTTCAAGCTTCCTCTTATCTCGATAACTGAAAACAAACTAACAGACTGCCTATGTGGAAATTGTGGGCACCTGCGTTTTGCAAGGGAAATACGAACAACGAGTCAGTCATAGGACTGGTGTGAGAAAACCTTTATTACTAATATGATACTTAGCCTTAATTTGAATAAGGTATCTCAGGTCCATGACGCATGTTGCGGAATTGGTTTCACCCCAAGGATACGTGCGCAACCATAGTAACCAGAACCAAACGTAGCAACCAAAAAACAGATTTTAAAAAACATGACTTTAGAAAAATGAATGATTATAATCCCCAGGTCCCATCACATAATGCAAGCGCACACCAGAGGATAAGGGTTTGCCTTATAATCGCAAAACATGCTTGATGTAGTTTAAAACTAAATCTTTTGATATTATAATAGTGTTTAAGGTGTGGAAAAATCCTTTTGAAAATAAATTTATAAATCTTAGCTCGCATAGTGCCTCATCCCACTATGTTGGCTACATAGGCATACAACTGAAAATCATAAAGAGGTTTCGTATAAGAGTTTGGATTCCAACACGAGTCGCACTAAGGAGTAGTTCCTTAATTATCTGATTCGGGCACCCCTAGCAAGGTCCCAAGAACGAAGGGCTTCCCTTCAGCGAGTACAGAGTCGGTCTACTTGTTATACGTGGATTGGTACCCCAATATCTTTCAACCACGGCGTTTCCTTAATATAACGTCCCATAGTCAGGAATGCAAACCGTTTATCCAAGGCGCCTCATATCCAATAACCACATAAGTAAATACCAGGGCTCCATACCATAGTACTACCCTTTCTCTAGACAGAACGTTAGTCTCAAACCATGTCAGCCATCCTCCTATTTTGGCTCATTCCGGGTGTGAGGTCCACAAAGTCACGTTACACTAAGCTACTCATTTAAGCCATGCTTAATCATCACCACATTGCCCTGCTTTTCAAAAAAACCATGATCATTGCTCAGCACTTAGCATTCCCTATGGTCATTCCATGTCATACATGCAATCCATCCACAAGTCCGTTCCGGGAATAGGAACGAAACCGAAGGCACTTGATTCCACATCCCCGCTTGGGAGTGCAAGTCCTTGCAAACCAAATCGCTTCAAATATGGTTAGGTTGGCCGCTACTTTAACTTGGGCGGCCGCCTAAGGCATCAACAGGCCATCTATCCGATGTGAAGAAATCTGGGTCATCCACAATTGTCATTGATATCTTGACATCAGCATCATGTCGTATAATTATTCGGAATGGGTAAAAACCCGGCCTTTCCAAATAATTAGCGCATCTTTTAAAGCCAATCGGTTTACGGGATTTCATGAACCTCATTCCATTTTGGAATATCACTCAATCCATTTATTAAAACTGTAATGAGCTTTAATATGTCAAAATCATTCACTAATGATTACTTAACGTGAAATCCAATTTCAGATTATCCAATCAAACTTTATGACTATTTAGTCATCTCCATACGTGAATACACGTTTACTACAGCGCCTTCATACATTCCAATCTTTTATTCAAAGATTTATTAAAACTATATTAATTTAATATATTGAAATCCTTCATTTCTATCTCATGGAGCAAAACTGGTAATACTCCATTTTTTATCATCTTATGTTTTGGTAATTTCAATTACCTTTTAAATTCCATTCCTTCATATCTTATTGATTGTAACAACCCACAAATTCTGAACCAATTTAAATTTTTTTTAGAAATTTTGATGTATTTTGAACAGTTAAAATAATTTATTTTAAATAATAACGATTAAAATAATTTATTTTAATAGAGGTTAAAACGAATATATTTATTTTAATTATAAAAGGAGTTAGAAATAGCGCGGTAGTTTGAAAATTTGAATTTGAATTTTGACTGACCATACATGATGCAAAATAAATCTAATTTTAGTGAAACTAAAAGTATGTAAATCTATTTAAAAAACTCTTTCCAACGAATCTGAAAAATTGAAATTTCATAGCGGGAATCAAAAGTTATGCCCAGTTTAATCTTCAGAATAGTCGCTGTGGAATTTATATATATATTTTTTAAAATTTTAAAAATACCCATTTTTCAGACGACCTCCGTTTTTGAAGAAACCACTTTTGTTGGAACCGGAATGTTAAATTATAGCTAGGTTTCAATTTTCATAATTTTTAGAATTAATATGTGAGCGTGACAAAAGAAAATGTGTTTTGTCAGTTTCAGTCAAATTTAATCGACTTGAAAATGACCATTTTTCAAATGATCTCAGAACTCAATGAAATTAGTCTTGTTAGAACTGTATCGTCAAAACATAACTAGAAATAATTTTTCGGTAATTTTAAGAGGCAATATGTGGCCCCGGTAAATTAAAACGTACGATCAAATTAAATAATTAAATGATTTATAATTTAATTTAAAGAAAAACACATCGTAACAGCCGAACTGGGTTACGAAACATATTCCATTGTGTCCGGGAGGGGGGTATTTAGCCAGGGGCGATAGTCGTTGGGATTCGTTTGGAGTTTGTGGTGTTAAGCTAGTATTATTTGAATTAATTAAATAAATAAAATAGGAATAGAATACTAGTATAAATATGACGTATTATACCACCGTATTTCCCTAACCCTAAGAACTAACCTAGCCACCGTATTCAAAAAATAAATGGCCATGGAGCACCATGTTTCTTCCTTTGATTTCTTAAAGCATAGTGCGAATTAAATCATGAAACTAAGACCAAATGGAAGAGGACCCTGAGATCTTTCTGCACAACGGTCATGATCGGATGTTGTGACCTCAGGTGGACGGAATTATGCCAGAAGCCGTCACCATTTGGTGCGGTATTGGAGCAGCTTGGGGGCGGCGAGTTCATCATGGTGGCCGGAGCTGGAAGGTGGCAGTCGGCGCTCGACGAAGGAGGCTTCGGATCTGATGGCGGCGGCCTGTATCGAGCACGGCGATGGGATTTCCGGTTTGCGAGATGGGTTCAACAAGTAGCGGCTTACAAAGGACATTGAAGAAGGGTTAATTAACCCTTAACAATGTAATTGATGGCTCAATTATAAATCTAATCATCTAATATTTAAAATTCAATATCTTGCTCAATATTAATCAGAATTCGGTGATTTCAGATTCGTTGAAATCGTAAAAATGAGATCTACATGATGGAATTGACCAAAACATATTCGGAGCTATCTACAAATTCATATGGAATTAAATCAATGTGAGATTTCTTAGTTTCCAAAATTTTAAAATAAATATATATATATTTATATAAATAGATCGTGATTGTGATGTTAAATATATATACGCCATATGAAACACAGATATGAGTTGTATAAAAATTTAGATTGACCGATTGATAGTGGATTGTGATGATCTATGAATTATCTATTCTTGTTAACATAATTTTTTTATTATTTATAAATGTCATAAGATTTTCATTACTTGGAAATGCCAATAAATTTTCATTTTTAGTTAGTCTAAAAATTGTCAATTTTAGTCAGAATGAAAAATGTCAATATATTTGAAATTTCATTATAATAGAAGATGTTACATTAGAATGAAATTTGTCATTTTAGTTAAAATGTTATTAGGATTAATTTTCATATAATTAGAATTTGTCATTTTAATGTTAACATATTAGAATTTGTCATTTTAATGTTAACAAATTAGAATTTGTCATTTTAATGTTAACATACTAGAATTTGTCATTTTAATGTTAATATAATAGAATTTGTCATTATAATGTTGCCATAATAGGAATATCATTAATGTTAGAAATGTATTGTCTTTATATATATCATTAATGTTAGAAATGAATGGTATAAATAAAAATATCATTAATGTTAGAAATGTATGGTCTAAATAAAAGCAACATTTTTGATTAGAAATAGGTTATGTAGATAAATGCTACATTTTTATGAGAAATGTTATTTAGATTAAAATGTCATTTTGTTAGAAATGTTATTTAGAATAAAAACATCACTTTGTTTAGAAGTGGTTATTTAGAATTAAAACATCGTTTTGTTTATAAATGTTTATTTAGATTAAAAACATCACCTCGTGTAGAAATGTTACATAATAAATGTAAAATATAAAAGTGTCAAATTTGTGGTGTTAGAAATGTAGAATATAAAATATTATTTTGGTCATTTTTATTAAATTGAATTAGTTTGTCAATTCAATTAAAAATATCATTTTAGTCATATTTGTTAAATTTAATTAGTTTTCCAATTCAATTAAAAGTATCAATTTGTTTATATTGTTGAATTGAAATAGAATTGTCAATTCAAAGGAAAAGATTTCATTTTTATTTGCATATTTAGGTGCAAATAAACATCGTAGTTAAAAGATTATATTTTTATTTGCATCCTTTGATGCAAATAAAAACCATATTAAAAAGTCGAATTTTTATTTGCATTCTTTGATGCAAATAAACCACCGTATTAAAAGTTGAATTTTTATTTGCATTCTTTGATGCAAATAAAACTTGAATTGAAAAGGTTACCCTTTTGTTTGCATTTTAATTGCAGATAAAAGCCTAGTTTATGAAGTTACATTTTTCACTTACATTTCGATAGAAATGAAAGAAGAGAATAAAATGTGCATTAGAAATAAAATAGCATTTTTGTTATAAAATGTGCATTAGAAATAAAATAACATTTTTGTTATAAAATGTTGCATGAGAATAAAAAGGGTCATTATCATCAGAGATGTTTATTTAGATTATAAATAACATTGTAGCTAGGAATGTTTATTTAAATATAAATTTGCCACTTTTGTCAATTCTAGAATTGGAATCTAAATGTAACGATCATGAATTTCGCTCGATCCGAATCAATCGCTAAATCGACCAAGACCGTTCGAAACCCCTGATTTTTTTGAGAACACGACAAATTGGAATGTAAACAGAAGAAAATTTCATTGTATATTACAACAATTCCACCAGAATATAAGAATATACAGAGTATGAATCAATATTACACATCATAAAATATCAGAGATTACAATACATTACATAGCAGCAGAAAATAATACAATACACAACTGAAAGAGATACCTGGATACAGAGCTTTCCGGATATCGTTCCAGCTGTAAATCAGGATCCTGTGAATATAAATCTGCAAAACCAAAACTACTAGCTGCTCGTGCTGAAAATAGAGGCACCCAGAGTATAGGTTAAAACAATAAACTCCAGGTTAGTCATGTGACTGGTGTGAGAACTAAAACAGTTATTAATCCTTATTTTAAAGTTAGGTAAATCAAGGGACCACGCCGTATAATACGGAACGGGTTTCCTCCCAAGAATTTCAGTGCATAAAACAACAGCGCAATGCTAAATAAAGAACAATGAAGCTATTATAAGACCCAGGTCCCATCACACAATGCAACACAAGCTGAAGGATAGGGCTTTACCTTATAATAGCCAAAGAATGCTTGATACGCTAAATTTCATGTTTTATTATTATTATAAGTGTATAGTGTCAAAAACAATTTCAATCATAATTATCAATCATAGACGGCATGGGTACTATATATCAAGTCGCCATACTAGGCTCTACAATCAAAACCTCAAAGCCACGTATTGGAAGTTGGGTTTCCATCTGTGAACCGAGGAAAAAGATAGTCCTCACCTATTCGAGACTCTCTAGCCCGAGCCTCAGAATCAGAGCTCGAGTGACCCTTGGATCTTCAGGGTCGGTCCACCGACGTGGATTAAACTTAGACCTTGGACACTCCGTTTCCCCGCCCTTTGGGGCGTAAATGAGCTAAATGACTACATCGGCACCACATAGTCACCGATATATCCGAGGCGCCTCGCAACAACAACAACTACACAGGTGAAAATAATATAAATGTCAGGGCTGGTAGGTCACTGACACCACCCTAGCTAGAAGGAAACGCATGCCCTCCCTGCAGTCCTCTCCCGTTTCTGGTTCACAACCGGGGTGTGAGGCTCGCGAATCAATGTTACACAAAGCTATGCCACACAGGCGGTGCGTTGATCATCAACCACAAGGCTCTGCTTTTCAACAAAAGCCTTGATCATTTGCCACTTAGGCATGCCACACAGGCAATTCACTCTATGCGATTGATATCCAGCAATATATAACCTCTGAGCTCGTACATCTCAGAGAAGGGCGTTAAGCAAGAGAATAAATTCTCTGCCGCCAAACAGACATATATTTAATAGAAATCAATCAAACAGAATAAAATCCAATGTCAGACACACAGTCCATTTACAAGTTCATTCTGGGTCTGAACGAAACCGGAGGCACCTTGTACCTCGCATATCCATTGATCTCCAAGTACGTCTGGACGATCACCAATCGATTCCCTTCTCTTGGGTGTACAACCCAATCAAGGTCATCAGTAATCACCCAAATGATGTGAATACCTCCTGTCTTCGACCACCGTCTTCATCCTTGACACATCGTCGAATCAGTTATTCAGAATGGGATAACCTCGGTCTTTCTGAATAACTCGCGTATATAATAAACAAGTGTTACACAAACACGACATACGCCTCATTCCAATTCAGAATATTATTTTATTCAAATATTCTTATACTTTGGGAAAGGTTCCCATTAATTTTATTAAAGTTAAATTCTTTAAATTTATTCTTTAATCTTCTTTTGAATATCAATTCAAATTAGTCGGGATTAGCGAACCACACCGAAGTAATCACTTATTTTATTTCCCAATCCCAACCTATTCATCCCATGAAGTAAAACTGGTCATACTTCATATCTAACACCATGGCGTTATCGGTAAATTCAATTACCATTTCATGTTTAAATTTAATTAAAGATTTAACTATCTCCTGGAGCAAAACTGGTGATACTCCATTCTCAATCATTTCAATCTAATTAAAGATTCATTAAAACTCCACTTGGTTTTAATCTTCCCAAAAATCACTATCAATGGTTATTTAACTTGGGAAATCATATCCTATCTTTAACTAGGTTAAAGAACCAATGCCATTTAAAACACGGTTCACGATAAACCCAAAATCACATTTGATATATTAAATACAAGGCTCTGAATAGAAAATATATCGGCTTATATTCAATATCAAATTCTACGAACAAAACATATCGTATTGGAAATAACGATATTAATATATCTTTCAAATTTCCATAAAAATATTTGTATAATCACGAAATCCAACATCGAAATATTCCAAAGACAATTTCGATTCACATCCATTCCAATTCAATTATTGGAAATTCTGGTTATTTTCACAACCATTTCAAATCCAATTTATTTATTTCAAAAATAAATGGATTATAATTCTAGTTCAAAACTAGTTCATTTCAATAAAAATCTATTTTTATCTTTTCAAATATGGAATTTTTCATCCCAATTCTTTCAATATCATTTCTTATGATTTTACACAAATTATTACTATTTTTAATATTTTTATCAAGGCCCGTACAGTCGATTTCCATCAACGGCCATCGAACTGCACTTACAGTGACCTTTTCCAAATTTGATTTGGACATAATTCCAAATCCCACCGTTAGATTTCAAATCTCTAATATTTGTTAGAAATCTCTTTTCGATACGAACCCAACGGTTCCGGTTTTAGGAGAATTCGACGATCGGATTTCCCGTAATATCCATTCGAAGACAATGGTCAAAATTCACGAACTGCCGCAGCGCGGCGTGTTCTATTTAGGCCATTATATATATAATATATATTATATATATTTCGTCGATTTCCTTTTAAAATGTATTTTATAAATCGTTTTAAATTCGTTTTCAAAACGATTTCAACTTCATATTCAATTTCTAATCAAAATTGAATATTCCATATCATCGATATATATATATATATAAATGATAATATTTTCAAAACGTTATATTTTGAAATCACTACCTTTTCTATATTCATTATAAAAATGAATATAATCGATATAAATATCGTTCAGGTCAAAATGGCGCATATCTAATCAACAAGGCTTTATATATTTCAATAACTTTGTTATTCTATTCAACAAATGAATACTTTCTTCAACACATGAATATATATTTTTATTCAACACATGAATTTATATTTTATTCAACACATGAATTTTCTTTCTATTCAACACATGAATTTTCTTTCTACTCAACACATGAATTTTCTTTTATAATATTCCATATTTTCCAAATTGAAATGAGGCCCAATCAATTACCATATAATGTTAATTATATGGATTCCCTACAACACATGTATATAATAGCAACGATTAATCATCAACCATCATCCAGAGTGCACCACACAACTGCATAAGCATTAAATATAAATATTTAATGCTTACACAGTCTGTCAACCAATCGATTGACTTACAACTAAAACAATTGGGATTAGTGTACGTCAATATCATCCCAATACCCGTGTGGGGTTACAATCAATCAAACACATATTTTATTTGTGCAGTTGGGTGATGTATAAAATTTATCGTCCTAATCAATATCAGTCAAATCGGTGTACATAAACAAATCGTTCGATTTGTAAATGAATATTCATTTTACTTCAATACATGAATATATATTTTATTTCAACACATGAATATATATTTTATTTCAACACATGAATATATATTTTATTTCAACACATGAATATATATATTTTATTTCATTCCACATCACAAACAATTTTCACAACACACAAAATCAAACAAGTCGTCCATGGTCTGTGGATGAGGGTGTTGGGTGCTACTAAGCACCATCTGCATCCTGGTATATATTTCTAATAGAAATTAAAATAAAAGTAAGGAGTTTTCACCTATTAGCTAAACCAATTCGTCGCCATTCTTCATATGTAGAAAATCTTCGCTTTGCTCGCCTTTTGTCACTTTCGTCGTCCGCATTTGCTACATATATAAAAATCGAATTTTTTATTTCTCTTTCTAGATGATAAAAATCGTATTTTTTTCTTCGCTTTCAAGATAATGAGAATTATATTTTCCTTTCAATTCTAATAAATAAAAATCGTATTTTAGATAAAAAGAATTCATACAAAAATCCCATTTTTAAAATCAAGGTTATTCATATAAAAATCATATTTTTAATGACACTACTTCATGTATATAAAAATCCTATTTTTATAATGTTCTCATATATTATAAAATCATACCTTTATTTTGTTCTTCATATTTATAAAAATCACGTTTTTATAATTTTGAAAATCTAATCATTTTATTTATAAAGATGTAACACCCCACCTCCGCCAATGCCACTCTTGCAAGCACACTAGCTTTGGAGGGGCGTTAAACAAGGTAAACATGCATGCAGATATCACAAGACAAAACATACAAGTAAAACAGAGTAAGTAAAGCAGCGGATAAAACTACTATTTCAAAACCATAGTCAAGTTACATCAAAGTACTGAGTCATTATTTTCCAACTACTACAAGTCTAGAAACATAAACTGAAAACCGGAAATAACATAAAGTAAACTATTCCCCATAGTAGAAGTGATAAAGCCATAGCGAGCTCAAGTCTAAACTGTACATGAGCTATCCAGTAAGCAAGCTAAAGATCCCTGCTAGGTGCTAGTATTCCCACCCTAAGAACCTGGGGGGGGGGGAACGGAAGAAAAGAGGCGAAAGAAAACGGGTCAGTCAAAAAGACTGGTAAGTCCTACCTACTATTAGTATAAAAACTAATAAAGTTAACTGGACATGTAAAACAGAGATGAATCATAGGGTGATAACTGGGATGGTGAAAAGTTAACAAGATAGATCAAGTGTGGCATCGCATATACAAGGTTAAGTTGCACCAGGTGTACTAGTATTCTAATCCATGTCAAGTATAACAAGAAATGATCCCTTGGCCCAAAGTTGGCCCACATCATGAGATGACCTAAATCAAGGTCCCACTACTCGGTCTAGTCGATCGGCTCCCTATAAGCCTAACTCGTCGTGTGTCGGTGTCATACGGCTTAATCATGGAATGTAGTTAACTGTGCTAGGTCCACCCTAGGGTGTATCCAGCCCTAAGGTGTAGACCACAGACATAAATCAAGCACGCACAGTCTAAACCTACCGGTGCCCATGTTCAACTCCGGACTTAATGTGCACGACCATGGTCCGCCTGAACTTAACTGGTGCACTATTCAGCCGTCTCTTTTGGTCTCTTACAATCAATCAGTAATCGTGCCCCTCCCTAGCCTAGTCCAGGGTATTCAGATACTCCCAAGTAGGTTACTGCTGAAAAGGACCACGTAACTAGGGTTTTAAACGGGTTAAGTGTGGTTAACCCTATCCTAACCTTGTATTGAGTCGGTCAAGTGTATCCAAGCAGTTCATGACTTAACCCTATCAATACATCGTGTTCAACTGGTTAAGTGTATTCAAGTAGTTCATGATTTAACCCTACCAATCCATCGTGTTTAATTGGTTAAGTATTCAAGTAGTCCATGACTTAACCCTACCATGTGGAATTAATTAACTTAATGCACCCCAACCTCTCACATTAGACTTTGTTGTGGTCACTAGTTAAGCCGGGCGGGTCCGGGTAGCTTTACACCACAACCTAGTCTAACCTCGGGTTTTAAGTGCGGTATGACCAACTACTCACATTGGGTCCTATTGTTTGTAGCCACTAGTTAAGCCGGTCGGTTCCGGGTAGATTTATGCTACAAACTCAACCCAACCTCGAGTTGGCCACTTTCATGTTTTCTACATGTCATGTCCACGTTCATGTTTTCAAGCATAAACACATAACAAACTTTCATGTCATATTTTCAAGTCATGCTTTCATGTTATTTAAGTTTGCCCAACTACCCATAACGTATTCCCATCGTACGTAAATTCGCATCAACGCAAATAGATCAAAGAGGGAACATAACTATATGACAAGGTGGGCATAAGGTGGCAAAGTCTATCACAAATTAAACATGGTGATATTTGAGGCAAAGGTGTTCCACATACTAGCATATGGCCTCAACATGTATGATGGCATAAAAGGTGACTTGGCCTCAAACATATCAAATAGCATAAGGGTAATTTGACCACAAGCATGCATAATAGCATAAGGGTGATTTGGCCACAAGCATGCATGATAACATAAGGGTGCTTTGGCCTCAAGCATGCATAATAGCATAAGGGTGATTTGGCCACAAGCATGTATGATAGCATAATTAGCAAATAGATCTCAAAGAGGGAAATTAAAAGCATGACATAATTAATAAGGTTTGGCCACAAGTTAAACATGGTGGCATATGAGGCAAATGTGTTCATAAACTTGCATATTACATTATAAGCCTCAAAACATGCATGATATCAACTTTAGCAAGATAGGTGAAACATGGTCATAAATGACATAGGATGATAGCTAGTAATTCGCATATAACATCATATGCAAGATAACATAACGGTTATGAGAGTTTCTATGTTGCTTTATGCAACATTTCAAATCAAAGCTCATAGCTTTCTATGCACAAAGTCAAGGTGATAGCTTTACAAACATGCATAGGATGAATCTATGCATAACATGATAGAATCAAAGCACAGTCATACTTAGGCCCAAATTCAAACTTGCAACATGTCATATTTAACTTCATAGTTAGAATCTAAGAGTAGAATAGGGCTTACAATGCTATGAAGACTATAAAATAAAACAAGATTGAGACGAAGCCACACTAGCAACACTAAAAAACCCCAAATGAATACAAGCTCCAAGTTGTCTTGAGAAACAAGAGGCTCCTTTGATTTGTATGAAGAAAGATCCTTGTTTTGATAAAGAAAGGTGGCTCTTTTACTAGCTTAGAACACTCAAACTTTCATGAAGAGGATGGAGGCCATGATATGAAAGTGGAGGCCATGATCAAGAAGCATTTTGGCATAGTTTAGTTGTAGGAATGATTAATGAGGGTTTAGGCTAGGTCTTAGGGCCTTTTTATAGAAGTTAGGATTACTTTTAGCCATAGGATTAACCCTAAATCAGATCTGAGCCATCAAACCACGTCACTAGCCTCCAAACATGTCTTGAGAAACAAGTCAGGTGCACCCAGGCCAGACTGGCCGACCACCCAAGTCGACAGGGGTGTCGACTGCGTAGTCGACACAGCCTGGGGTGTGTCGACTCCCAAGTCGACTTGGGGAGTGGCGGGATCTTTTCCCGCCTATCCTGCCCAGCTGAATTTGAAATCTGTTTTTAAATTTGAATTTTCGGAAAACTTCCATGGGCCTTAACTGGGTCATACAGACTCCGATTTTCGAAAACTCAGACTCTATTTCGCGTATTTTTCCGAGACGAACGCAATGTCACAGCCCGTTTCCCTTGATTCAGATTTTATCATTGAATTCTGCCTTGATTTATGTTATAACTTTTTATTCAAAATATGGGTTGTTACATCCTCCCCACCTTAAAGGATTTCGTCCCCGAAATCTCTAAGTTAGGAAGAACGTATCCTACCATCCATCATCCATCTACTCAAAACATCATCCATGTGCAGTCATTGTCCTTAAAAGATTCTAAATGTTGTATGATCATATGCGAAGGTGTGTGTATATGCACTTATCTAATGCGAAAATCAGGCGGTTACTGATTCAGTAAACCTCCTTAATGCAAAGTATGTTAGTGAAATGAGTCCATATGTATGCAAATTCCTAACATAATTCATAATCTCTATATGAGTGCACATAACATTCATCCATATGCAACATCCACGTGATAGCATAACAAGTTTCAGCCATGAATAAGTATAAGCACTCATGCATATGCAATATGAAAGTGTGTGAGCCGATCTTAGTGCCTAATGTGTATCATGCATCCACGAGTATCCACTTGCAAACACTTGCAACCACTGGCAAACATCAAGCATAACATGTTTAAAATGCATGTTTCATCCAAAGGGTTTCTACCTAAGGTCCTTGAGACAAGGTTGATGAGATAACAAGATAAACATGGATAGCAAAAGAAAGATATGCTAACTAGGAAAAGAGATTGAGAATGTACCCTCAAAAAAGGAATGGGTTAAGCCCACGTATTTTCTCCTCGGTTTCCCAAGTTGCATCTTCATCGACTTCACTCCACTGAACCTTTACTAACTTGACTTCTCGATTCCTCGGTTTCTTGATCTCCGTTCCCAAGATATGAATTGGAGCTCGCCTCAAGGTCGCCTCTTTCTCTACCTCCATGTCTTCAAGAATACTTGGTTCAACCACTTCGGCGGATCTGTGCAAACACTTCCGGAGATGCGAGACATGAAAGACATTATGCACTCCGGCCAGCTTCTCGGGAAATTCCACCTTATAAGCCATCTTCCCAATCCTCTCTATGATAGGGAAGGGTCCTACGAACCTTGGTGCTAGCTTTCAACTGCTCCAAAACGAACCACGTTTCGCAAAGGAGAAACCCTCACGAAAACCATATCTCCAGCTTCGAATTTCAAATCTGTCCTTCGCTTGTTAGCATAGGATTTCTGTCTATCTTGGGCCATTTTCATCCATCTTTGAATCAATTCTACCTTCTCTGATGTGTCCCTTATCATGTCAGGCCCAAGTATAAGCTTATCTGTCGTCTCCCACCAACATGTTGGTGACTTGCACGGCCTCCCATACCAAGCTTCGAATGGTGCCATCCCTACGCTTGCTTGGTAGCTGTTATTATAAGCAAACTCTAAGAGAGGAAGGTGGTCTTCCTGAGTACCACCAAAGTCAAGAACACAAAGCCTCAAAAGAACTTCTAGCACTCGATTCACCCTTTTGGTTTGGCCACCTGTCTGAGGGTGATAGGCTGTACTTAGATTCAATCGCGTACCCATCGCTTCTTGCAAACTATTCCAGAACTGGCTAGTGAAGATTGGGTCATGATCGTTAACTATGCTAGAAGGAACTCCATGCAATCGCACTATCTCTCGAAGATGAACAGATGCTAGACCTGATGCGGTCCTCTTGTTCTTTACTGGAATGAAATGGGTGCTCTTCGTGAGTCTATTAACTATGACCCATATCCATAAAGCCCAATAGTTTGGTCAACTTGACGGACATCTTTATCCCAACTATATATCACAGACAGGCGAGTCATACTCCTTATGGGGCTTGCGACAGAACTAAGATTGAGAATAGGACCGCGAGGGTATACCTAAAAGATAGCAGGCGAGTAAGCTCTATAGAATAATAGGGATCAAGGATATACTCTTAGAAAGAGATATAATGCGCGTATCTAGTCTTCGATCTTCTAAGCCGCATTTTCTTGAGCTTAATCCTATCGTGCCTTGACCGTCTTTTAACTCCGCAATTTCGTAGCTCTTAATTCTTATTTCCAAAATATGAGTTTAGAACTCATTTCACCGTTGTCTCTCGTTCCACTTCCACTTATTCTTTTCCTAAATTACTTGGCTTCTACCTAACTGCGTGCTCATGGTTTCATGCAAGCTTTACAAAATTTGTTAGTGAATCCTGAACCTCATTTACATACTATACGGTATCCCACGCAGAAAAACTATCTCTTGAAAACAAGTGCCAATCCACGTCGCCAAATGTACTTACTAGGGTGATTTCTCTAACCCATGCTTAAGTGAAATGGACTATCCGCCTTAGTAGCGAATACCACCGGAGCATCCCATTCTGAAATGCTTCACCTAATGAAATTGTTCTCAAGCAACTCCTTGATTTTCTTGCTAAGCTCTCTTCTTTCTCGCGGGGCCATGTGCCTAACAGGCAATGAAACTGGCTTGGCATTATCAAAAAGTTAAATGCGGAAACCTATCTCCCGCTTAGGGGGTAACCCCTTAATCTCATCAAAGACATCGGGATATTCTCGGACCACTCTCACAGATTGCAGATCATCGATGGACGAGTCAAGAGATTCAAGATAACACAACATGACGGGATCCATAGGGTTACTAGAAATTTCTAGGGTATTACCGAGGCGAGTCATGAGCCTTACTACCCTATGCTCCTAATCAAGAGTGGCTCCATAACTGGACAACCAATCCACGCCCAAAATCAACCCGTATCCCATAAACCCGAGAACCTAAGCATTACACATGAATTCTATGCTCAAGATAGAGATTTTCAAATCCATACAAATCACAGGTAGATGGGGGGAACCCCCAATTGGATTTGAAACACTAACGGGACCCCAACTAGACTAGTACTTAGGTGCAAACTTTCAACAAGATCAGAAATAAAACTATGTGATGCGCCAGAATCAAATAAGGTACGAACAGGGAAATCAGAAATGTAAACATGACTTTCTATAGAAACACTACCTCGATCAAAAGCTGGAAGAGAAAGGGGAGCCTGCAACTGCCCTCCAGAGGGTCCTACTCGCTAAGTTTGGCTTTTCCCTTGTCCTCGCTTTTTCGGGAAATCCTTGCTATAGTGTCCAGACTCTCCACAATAAAAGCATTCTCCCGACTTCCTCTTCTTCTTCCTACAATCTATGTCTATGTGTCCAACGATCCCGCAAAAGTTGCACTTCCTTGTCTCCCTGGTCTTGTTGTCATTACGGTTGTTGTTGTCCTTGCCTCCTTTCTCGGAATCTACCTTCTTGCCTTGAGACTCATTCAACTTGACTTCCTTCTTACTACTCTTATCTTCCTCTTGAAGTAGGGCCATATTTACCAAACTCTCGAAGATCGCCCCCATGGGTATGTGGGAGATAGCCAAACCGTGTAATGGCTCGTTCAATCCTAGAGCGAAGTGTAGGGCCTTCTTCTGAGCTGTGTTAACCAAGTCTAGACCGAACCGAGCAAGTTGATTAAATGCATCCACGTATTCCCTAACGGTCATGTCCCCTTGCTTTAGTGATAGTAACCTCTCCATCTGAAGGTTCTCTTCTGTCGATGATAGAAACCTTAGTCCAAACCTTCTCCTAAAGTCATCCCAAGTCTGGATTGGCCTAGTGGTGGTGGTGACTACCCACCAATATGCAGCTTCCTCTTTCAACAGCCATACCGCTAACAGAACTTTCCTACAGTCTTCTATCTCAAAGATAGCAAAGAGGTCTTCAGTTTCCTTCAACCAGTTTCTTGCCTCAACAAAAGTCTCCGTCCCTACAAAATTCTTGCCACCCATCGCCTTAAAGTCCTTGCAAATCTTTGCGAAATCCTCTTGCGGATGTTGAGGAGGAGAAGGAGGAACCTCAGCTACGGGAGGAGGAGAAATGTTAGCCACGGGGGAAGGAGGAGGAATGTTCGCGGGGCCGACTTCATTCGCCCTTGCCTCTATGTACCTTCTAAACCAAATAGGTACTGGTATGCCCACCAGAATGGCAAAATTATCAGCCATACTGAAACGAAGAAAAAGATAGATTGAGATCGAGGAAACAAAGGATAGTGCTAATGGCTTTTGGGGAATAGCCTCTTAAAATAAACTAGACTTTTCTTGGAAAATACTTAATTGGTTTTGAAAATAGTTTTTTAAAAGGTAAGTTTTAAAAAACCTTTTGCTCAAATCTTGCAAACCTTATGCACTGATACCAAATGTAACGCCCCATCTCCGCCAATGCCACTCTTGCAAGCAAACTAGCTTTGGAGGGGCGTTAAAAAAGGTAAACATGCATGCAGATATCACAAGACAGAACATACAAGTAAAACAGAGTAAGTAAAGCAGCGGATAAACTAATATTTCAAAACCATAGTCAAGTTACATCAAAGTACTGAGTCATTATTTTCCAACTACTACAAGTCTAGAAACATAAACTGAAAACCGGAAATAACGTAAAGTAAACTATTCCCCATAGTAGAAGTGATAAAGCCATAGCGAGCTATCGTCTAAACCGTACATGAGCTATCCAGTAAGCAAGCTAAAGATCCCTGCTAGGTGCTAGTATTCCCACCCTGAGAACCTGGGGGGGGGGGTAACGGAAGAAAAGAGGCGAAAGAAAACGGTTCGGTCAAAAAGACTCTAAGTCCTACCTACTATTAGTATAAAAACTAATAAAGTTAACTGGACATGTAAAACAGAGATGAATCATAGGGTGATAACTGGCATGGTGAAAAGTTAACAAGATAGTTCAAGTGTGGCATCGCATATACAAGGTTAAGTTGCACCAGGTGTACTAGTATTCTAATCCATGTCAAGTATAACGAGAAATGATCCCTTGGCCCAAAGTTGGCCCACATCATGAGATGACCTAAATCAAGGTCCCACTACTCGGTCTAGTCGATCGGCTCCCTATAAGCCTAACTCGTCGTGTGTCGGTGTCATACTTCTTAATCATGGAATGTAGTTAACTGTGCTAGGTCCACCCTAGGGTATATCCAGGCCTAAGGTGTAGACCACAGACACAAATCAAGCGCGCACAGTCTAAACCTACCGGTGCCCATGTTCAACTCCGGACTTAATGTGCACGACCATGGTCCGCCTGAACTTAACAAGTGCACTATTCAGCCGTCTCTTTTGGTCTCTTACAATAAGTCAGTAATCGTGCCCCACCCTAGCCTAGTCTAGGGTATCCAGATACTCCCAAGTAGGTTACTGCTGAAAAGGACCACGTAACTAGGGTTTTAAACGGGTTAAGTGTGGTTAACCCTATCCTAACCATGTATTGAGTCGGTCAAGTGTATCCAAGCAGTTCATGACTTAACCCTATCAATACATCGTGTTCAACTGGTTAAGTGTATTCAAGTAGTTCATGACTTAACCCTACCAATCCATCGTTTTTAATTGGTTAAGTATTCAAGTAGTTCATGACTTAACCCTACCATGTGGCATTAATTAACTTAATGCACCTCAACCTCTCACATTAGACTTTGTTGTGGTCACTAGTTAAGTCGGGTGGGTCCGGGTAGCTTTACACCACAACCTAGTCTAACCTCGGGTTTTAAGTGCGGTATGACCAACTACTCACATTGGGTCCTATTGTTTGTAGCCACTAGTTAAGCCGGTCGGTTCCGGGTAGATTTATGCTACAAACTCAACCCAACCTCGAGTTGGCCACTTTCATGTTTTCTACATGTCATGTCCACGTTCATGTTTTCAAGCATAAACACATGTCAAACTTTCATGTCATATTTTCAAGTCATGCTTTCATGTTATTTAAGTTTGCCCAACTACCCATAACGTATTCCCATCGTACGTAAATTCGCATCAATGCAAATAGATCAAAGAGGGAACATTACTATATAACAAGGTGGGCATAGGGTGGCAAAGTCTATCACAAGCTAAACATGGTGATATTTGAGGCAAAGGTGTTCCACATACTAGCATTTTGCCTCAACATGTATGATGGCATAAAAGGTGACATGGCCTCAAACATATCAAATAGCATAAGGGTGATTTGGCCACAAGCATGCATAATAGCATAAGGGTGATTTGGCCATAAGCATGCATGATAGCATAAGGGTGCTTTGGCTTCAAGCATGCATAATAGCATAAGGGTGCTTTGGCCACAAGCATGTATGATAGCATAATTAGCAAATAGATCTCAAAGAGGGAAATTAGAAGCATGACATAATTAATAAGGTTTGGCCACAAGTTAAACATGGTGGCATATGAAGCAAATGTGTTCATAAACTTGCATATTACATTATAAACCTCAAAACATGCATGATATCAACTTTAGCAAGATAGGTGAAACATGGCCATAAATGACATAGGATGATAGCTAGTAATTCGCATATAACATCATATGCAAGATAACATAAGGGTTATGAGAGTTTCTATGTTGCTTTATGCAACATTTCAAATCAAAGCTCATAGCTTTATATGCACAAAGTCAAGGTGATAGCTTTACAAACATGCATAGGATGATTCTATGCATAACATGATAGAATCAAAGCACAAATCATACTTAGGCCCAAATTCAAACTTGCAACATGTCATATTTAACTTCATAGTTAGAATCTAAGAGTAGAATAGGGCTTACAATGCTATGAAGACTATAAAATAAAACAGGATTGAGACGAAGCCACACTAGCAACACTAAAAACCCCCAAATGAATACAAGCTCCAAGTTGTCTTGAGAAACAAGAGGCTCCTTTGATTTGTATGAAGAAAGATCCTTGTTTTGATAAAGAAAGGTGGCTCTTCTACTAGCTTAGAACACTCAAACTTTCATGAAGAGGATGGAGGCCATGATATGAAAGTGGAGGCCATGATCAAGAAGCATTTTGGCATAGTTTAGTTGTAGGAATGATTACTGAGGGTTTAGGCTAGGTCTTAGGGCCTTTTTATAGAAGTTAGGATTAGTTTTAGCCATAGGATTAACCCTAAATCAGATCTGAGCCATCAAACCACGTCACTAGCCTCCAAACATGTCTTGAGAAACAAGTCAGGTGCACCCAGGCCAGACTGGCCGACCACCCAAGTCGACAGGGGTGTCTACTGGGCAGACGACACAGCCTGGGGTGTGTCGACTCCTAAGTCGACTCCCCAGTCGACTTGGGGAGTGGCGGGATCTTTTTCCGCCTATCCCGCCCAGCTGAATTTGAAATCTGTTTTTAAATTTGAATTTTCTAAAAACTTCCATGGGCCTTAACTGGGTCATACGGACTCCGATTTTCGAAAACTCGGACTCTATTTCGCGTATTTTTCCGAGACGAACGCAATGGCACAGCCCGTTTCCCTTGATTCAGATTTTATCATTGAATTCTGCCTTGATTTATGTTATAACTTGTTATTCAAAATATGGGTTGTTACAAAAGATCTAGTCTTTTTATTTATAAAGATCTAATCATTTTCAATTGCAAAAATGAAATCTTTTCAATGTTTAAAATCATATAGCTTCATGTTTAAAAATCATTCCTTTTCATTTATAAAAATCTAAACTTCACTATACTAAAAATCAAATCTTTCTATATATATAAAAAAACAAATCTTTCTATAAAAAATTTAAAATCGAATATTTATATTAATAAAATCACAACTTTATAATCAAAGTTGTTCATACCAGATTTTAACAGCATAATAGTGAGAGAAAAAAAGGAAAATGAAACAAAACTCACTTTTGCTTTTTGGGGATGAGGGAATTGGCGCTGCAGGTGGTCAAGGAGGGGGTGGGGGTGCGGTCAGGCGAAGGTAGGTCGTGGTGGGCCATTCACGGTGGTTGAAGCGGCGGTTGGGATTAGAAAGAGGTGTGGGCGATTTTGAAGAAGAGGGGACGACGGGGGAGGAAGTGTTGGCGACTACGGCTAGGGGGGAGAGCGGCGTGGGCACCGGCGGCGCGTTGAGGTGGGCGGCGGCCCTGAGGAGTGACGGCGGCGCGATTTAGGGGAGGGAGGTTGAACAGGATCAGGTTTTTCCAAGAAAAGGGGCGGCTGATAAAGTGATTTAGATTTTAGGGTTTTTAAAAATCTATTTACATATTTATTTTATTATTTTATTTTCCAAAAATACCCATGTGATGACACGAACTCCAAGTCGAACCCAACGAATGTCGCCCTAGCTAATTACTCTCATTCCGAACACAATGGGATATGTTTCGTAAGCCAATTCGACTGTTACGATCAATTTTCATTTAAATTAAAATATAACTCTATATATTGAATTTGAACGCGCATTTCAATTTACTGGGGCCACATGCGGACACTAAAAATTCCCAAAAAAATATTTTCTAGCTTCGTATTGACAATACGGTCCTAACAAAACCAATTTCGTCAAATTTTGAGACAGCTTGAAAAAGGTCATTTTCTAGTCGATTAAATTCAACTGAAACTGTTCAAACGCGTTTTCTCTTGCCACGCTCACATATTGATTCAGAAAATTATGAATTTTGGAATCTAGCAATAACTTCACATCATGGATCCAACAAAAATGGTTTCGTCGAAAATGAAGGTCGTTTGCAAAATTTTCATTTTTAAGGGACAGAATTCCATAGCGACTATTCAAAATTTTCAACTGGGCATAACTTTTTATCCCCGCTATGAAATTTCAATTTTTCGGATTCGTTGGAAAGATATTCTCAATTAGATTCTAATATTTTTGGTTTCGCTAAAATCCGGTTTATTTTGAATCCTGCACATTCATTTGAACTTCGAAATCGAAATTTCAAACTACCACGCCATTTTCAATTCCTTTTATAATTAAAATAAAATATTTATATTCTAACGATGATTCAAATAAAAATATACGTTCTAATTCTATTCATAATAAATTTCTCATCGTTATTATTTAAAAAAATTCATTTTAAATATACAAAATTCGCTAAAATTGCAAAAATAAAAAATTTAAATTGGCTCGGATTTCCGGGTTATTACAATCTCCCCCATTAAAACTTTTCGTCCCCGAAAAGGAACGAAGCCGAAAGTTATTTAACTAACCAACTCAACTTTAATTATTTTCATTACGGCTTAAGTTCTTCAACTTTTCAGTTTCTAAGAATTTTTCAAAAAATTTGGCTAACACCCTAAATTTCCGAAAGAATTCGCCATAACCTCCCCTGCACCGGGAACTTCGGGATATTTCAAATAGCCTCCCATGGCCCTCACTAATCCAAAAGAAAAAAAGAAAAAGCCAAGCGGCTAGCTAATCGGCTCATAAAATCATCAAAAACCACAAGAAATACAATAAACATGTACCTATTTGTAATGACTCGTATTCTACACATCATAGGATCGTAGAATATTTATTTCTTTCCCATGCGAAGTCGTATGGTCATGTAACTTTGGGAAACATCTATTAGAGTCATTTCCCATGCTTATGATTTTTGCCGATTTTTAAATGACCATTTTGCCCCTAGTTGGTACTGTTTTGGCCATAACTTTTGATTGGAAAGGAATTTTGACCTGAAACCACTTCCATTTGATTCGTTTGATGGTTTCTCTTTCCGTAGAGTGGTCACATTAGCCAAACGGACTTACCGTTTGGGAGATATGGCTGAAACAAGGTTTGGAGGGTGAAAAACTGCTTAACCGGGCCAAATCGGGTGATTAGTGAGTAGGCCCATAACCCATTTCGGGATTAGGGTTATGGGAGGGCTGAAATGAGATGGAGAATCATTCCATTTCAGTTTTCTAGCCTCCACTTATCACCAAGGAACCCTAAAAATGGCCTCCAACCTCTAAATCACCTCCAAATCACCTTTAGGTTAAGGATTTGGCTTAGCAACCCCTAATCAAGAAGGATCTTCACCAAATCAACAAAGGAGCTGCTGTTTGGTATTGAAATTCGCATCAAATCAGAGAATCATTTCAGATCTTAGTTTATTTTGTGGCTAAGGTTAGTGATTTGCTTAGTTTTGCACTAATTATGGCTAATTAGGGGTGATTAGTGGTAATTAGCGAATTTAAACATGATAAAATTCTGGAAAAATATTTATAAAATTCGGAATGATGTTTTAGACCTCTGATACGAATTTGGGTTAATTTGGTTAAGATTTGCTAATCCTATCATCAGTTCCACCTAAATATGCTTAAGGGGAAAATATGGGATTTTGGGTATGTTTGGTCCATTTTTACCTATCATATTGATGTTTTGATGTTTGTGGTTGATTATGTATGTTGCTATGACTGTATGAAATGCTTTGTGACTGTTTAGAATAGTTAGAATGGTCGAAAACGCCGTCGAGGGGCGTAAACAGCTCGCTGGACAAGGTGTAGGGGTTCGGATCGCATAGGGGGTTGAGGGACGATCGGCTCGCCCTATGGGATCGTGGGGGCATCCCCACGGGTCGAGTCACCTCCTCCGAACCGAACCATCTGTGCAAGGCCCACGAAGCGAATCGATGCAGCGTCGTGCCAAACTGAAGTACTCCGATCCGGATCACGAATAAGCATTACGACCCGACCCGTTCAAGAAGGGTGAGCACGATCCGTCGACCTGGAGAAGGGCGTCCGATCCGAACCGCTTGAAGAACCACGATCCGATCCGTATGGGGTGTCCCGATCCGAACCGAGAAGGGGAGCACGATCCGAAGCAAAGGAAAGGAGGACCATGACCCGATCCGACGTAGGAGGCGCGACCCGATCCGATGAAGAATGTGAAGGCTGATCCGATTCGATTGTGATGACCAATAACCCGAGATGCAAAGGTAGTCCAAATGGAAGTTAGAGCTCAGGATCCCGGAACCAGTTGGGAACCAATGAGTTCACTTCATGGTTGGATTTTGCTGCGGGATGTGTGCTAAGGAGTTGTTGATGTTCATAACTTTGATTCACCACTAAAAAGGAATGATGGGCTACTTATCAGTGCAGTAGGGTCATTATGACCTGAGGGGCAAATTGATGGTAGCAAGACTACGTTATCAGTGCAGTAGGGTCATTATGACCTGAGGGGCAAGGTGATGCGTAGTAAGACAATGAGCCAGCGCAGATGGGGTGAATAACTCCATGGGGCAAGTGGACACAGTAAGGATTAGTAAGGCTATGAGCCGGCGCAGATGGGGTGAATAACTCCATGGGGCAAGTGGACATAGCGAGGAATTAGTGGCTACGTTATCAGTGCAGTGAAGCCATTTATGACTTCATGGGGCAAAGTGATCGTAGCAAGGAATGTTGGGTGATCGAAGTGGTGAATATCGTATGCTTTACGCACTGAGTGAGAGATGTGAGGATGGATGCTATGTTTGATTGTTTGTCATCCCTATGACATGCACACCTCCCCCACCTCCGTATCTTTATATTGTTTGATATGATATCTTAGAGTGTTGTACAGTATGTAGTGCTAACTCTTTGGTTGCAGGTCCAGATTCAGGTATGTTTTAGTCTACCTGTTATTGTTCACTTTAGATGCTTATCGCTCATACTAGGCTTTATGTCTGACCCAGAGTTTTATGTCTCCTCTTATTACTCTGGGTGCTCACACGAGCAGACTAGAGGCAGGTTAGCTAGTGATGCGCGAGTAGCTGATTTGGAGGCGGGCAGGAGGCTTCCACGTATGATATATATATACACATTCTCCCTGTGTCGTTGGTGGTCGCTACTTGGGCATTAGTAGTGTACCTCATTTATCTTACTTTTGCTTTGAGACAGTTTGAAAGTTGTAATAAGCTGTATTTTGGATTTCCGCTGCTATGATGTTTAGTTCTGATTTTCAGCTTATGCACTGTCTCTCCTGTTTTATGTCAAGTATGTTATTATTATATTTTGTTCTATGCGCTGTGAGACATTCTACAGGTTCTTTGTATGTTCATTTCCTTCCTTTTTCCCTTCTGGCGACCCGTTCCGTGCTAACTGGACATGTGTACAGCGCACCTTTGGAGTAAATGTCGGTTGGTGCGGGGCGGGCCGTCACACTTGGTATCAGAGCTCTAGGTTGCGTAGTTAACCTTGGGAAAGGCACTAGGGAGAGATAGTACGTATATGAGAGCGCGTATTTGTGATTACCTTGGTTTTCAAAAGCTATGTATATATACTATTAGTAGTATAAGATGAAGTTGCACTGCACTAGTACCATTATGGGGTCGTTGATCGTTTTTCCTTTTTCAGATTGACGATGAGCCGACATGTTAGAGGTACCAGTAGGGGAGCCAATAATGGGAATGCCGCTGACATGAGGGCGATGTTTACCAACCTCATGAGAGACATGCTTAGAGAAGTGCAAGGGGCAGTTCCCAACCCTGGAGTTGGTGTTGGCCCAGTAGTGCAGGCGCCTAGGGTCGATTTCGCCAAGTTGTGCAAGGATTACACCAATCTTGGTGGGAAGCAGTTCCACAGAACAGAGTCGGCCACGGATGTTCAAGACTGGATGGATAGCTGTAACCGTATCTTTGATGACTTGGGTCTTGAGGATGCGATGAAAAGAAGGCTAGCGTCTCGTCAGCTGCAAGGGCGAGCGATGAATTGGTGGAATGCCATTAGAACAGCTACTCCAGAGGACCAGGTTACTTGGGTTCAGTTCAAGGCTCGCTTTAACGAGAAGTTCATTCCAGCTGCCCAGAAGTCAGTGTTGTTCAAGAGGTTCTTGGAACTCAAGCAGAATGGAAGGGCAGTTTCTGACTATATTGCTGAGTTCGACACTTTGTCGAAGTATGGACTGTCTCTCATTGATACTCCTGAAAAGAAGAATGAGAAGTTCATTACTGGTTTGGATGGATACTTGGGTGAAAGGCTTATCAACCACATCGATGAGACTTTTGAATCGATCGTGGGGAAAGCTTTGAAATCAGAGAGCCTTTACCCTAAGTCAAAGACTGAGGCTGCATCTGCAGAAGGGCCAAAGCCGCAAGCAAGCGGTGAAGGCAAGAGTAACTCTCAGAATAAGAGGAAGCAGGACCAATCTAAGGGTGGCTTGAAAAAGAGCAAGAAGGATGTTGAGTGCTTCAGCTGTGGAAAGAAAGGCCATTATGCTAAAGAATATCGGGCCAAGCCAACGGAAAGGAAGTGCTACAACTGTGGTCAAGTGGGACATCAGAAGGATAAGTGTCTGCAACCTCTTAAGGAGAAGCAGATTGTGAAAGCATATGCTCTTGATGCTATTCCTTCTTCGTCGAATGCCCCAACTACGGCGGAGAAAGGAAAGAATGTTGTTATTCTAGGTATGCTTTCTATTTATGATATACCAGTTCGAGTTTTGTTTGATACTGGGGCTTCCGGTTCCTTAATATCTAGTGACCTGGTAGATAGGTTGGGACTGGAACCCGAGATAGTCGATAGACCGTTAGTTGTGACGAACCCGATTGGTGGTTCGACTAGCCTTAGTATGATTTGCAGGAATTTGGTCTTATCGAGTCATGGATGTATGTTTGTATGTGATTGCTTTGTTTTGGGCTTTACTGGGTATGGCATTATATTGGGAGTCGATTGGCTCCAAAGATACGGGGTGGTGGTAGACTGTGAGGGCTTTTTGGTGACAGTGAGGGCGGATGATGGGCGGAGGGTAGTCTTTGGTAGTCTACCTAGTGATGGGGTTATGGCTAGTTTTGTAAATTCCCTCGACATCCCGCAGGATGAGTTGTCAGATGTGCCCGTGGTTGGCCAGTATCCGGACGTCTTCGAGGAGGTGACCGGGCTTCCACCACACCGAGAGATTGAGTTCCGTATTGATTTAGTGAAAGATGCCAGACCTATAGTGATGCCACTTCGTCGTATGGCACCAAAGGAGCAGCGAGAGCTCGGGGTGCAAGTCAGCAATCTTTTGAAGAAGGGATTGATTAGAAGGAGTGTCTCCGAGTGGGGAGCACCAGTTGTATTGCCACTAAGGCAGATGGTTCCCTTCGTTTGTGTGTGGACTATCGCGAGTTGAATAAGGTGACGAGGAAGAATAAGTATCCTCTACCGCGGATAGATGATTTGTTTGATCAGCTGGAAGGAGCTAGAGTGTTCTCCCAGTTGGACCTCGCGACAGGATTTCATCAGCTTCGAGTAGCAGATGAGAGTGTTCCGAAGACGGCATTTAGGACGCTGTCTGGATTTTATGAGTGGTTGGTCATGCCATTTGGGTTGACCAATGCACCAGCCTACTTTGTGGATCTTATGAATCGAGTATTCAGAGATCAGTTGAATAAGTTTGTTCTTGTGTTCGTGGATGATATCCTTGTTTACTCAAGGACAGAGGAGGAACACAAGGGACACTTGAGGATAGTGATGAAGGTGTTGAGGAAACACTAATTGAAAGCGAAATTCTCTAAGTGTCATTTTTGGAGAAGGGAAGTAAGATTCTTGGGTCATGTTGTTTCAGAGTGTGGTATTGCCGTGGACCCTGCGAAGGTGGCTACGGTACAAGATTGGCCTACGCCCAAGAATGCTACAGATGTAAGAGTTTCTTCGGATTAACCGGATATTATCGTAAGTTTATCCAGGACTTCTCCAAGATTACAGCACCGTTGACTCAGTTGACTAAGAAGAATCAGTCCTTCGTCTGGGACGGAGTGCGTGAGGATGCCTTCAGAAGTCTAAAGGAGAGGTTGACGCGTGCGCCAGTGTTAGTCATTCCTAAAGGGAATGAAGAGATGACGGTATACACAGATGCTTGTGGTACCGGACTGGGTGCTGTATTGATGCAAGGAGGTAGGGTTGTAGCTTATGCTAGTCGACAGCTAAAGCCGCATGAGAAGAAGTATCCTACCCATGATTTGGAATTGGCAGCGATTGTATTTGCGTTGAAGATGTGGAGACACTATCTCTTGGGAGAAAGATTTGAGTTGTTTACCGATCACAAATCGTTAAAGTATCTCTTCTCTCAGAAAGATCTGAATCTCCGTCAGCAGAGATGGTTAGAGTTCTTGGCTTCGTATGATTTTGATATCGCGTATACACCTGGGAAGGGTAATGCGGTAGCCGATGCCTTGAGTAGGAGACATGCCAGCTTAGGGGTAATGTTTCTTGAATGGAAGCAACTGGAGTATATCGCGGGGTTTGATTTCAGACCAAAGTGCGAATTGGATCCAGTTATGCTAGCTAGTTTGACGATCAGACCTACTTTGATAGAGCGGATTGGTTCCAGCCAGAGGGACGATCCTAATCTATTGGAAATCATCTCCAAGTTAGAGATGGGTATCGATGAGGAGATGAATGTGTATGGGCTTGATCGAGATGGATGGCTTCGAAAGAATGGGAGACTAGTTGTGCCCAACGTGAATGGTTTGAGAGATGAAGTGCTTAGAGAATGTCATCACTCGAAACTGACTATACACCCCGGTGGTAATAAGATGTATCGAGATATGAAGCAGACTTACTACTGGGAAGGGATGAAAAGAGACATTGGGAAGTTTATATCCAAATGCATGAATTGTCAGCTAGTTAAAGCCGAACAAAAGAAGCCTAGTGGGTTGTTGCAACCATTAGAAATTCCCGAATGGAAATGGGAGCAAGTTTCGATGGATTTCATCGATGGCTTACCAAGGACTAGATCGGGATATGATAGCATTTGGGTAATTGTGGATCGATTGACTAAAAGCGCAAGATTTATACCGGTCAAATCGACCAGGACGGCAACCAAGTTGGCAGAATTGTATATGAAGTGGGTAGTGAGATTTCATGGAGTACCCAAAAGCATTGTGAGTGACCGAGACCCGTTTTTCACTAGTGGGTTTTGGAAGAGCTTACAAGAGGCTCTAGGGTCAAGATTACATCTCAGTACCGCATATCATCCTCAGACTGACGGTCAGACGGAGAGGGTGAATCGTATATTGGAAGATCTCTTGAGAGCGTGTATATTGGATTTTGGTGGATCATGGGATGATCATTTGCATCTAGTAGAGTTTGCATATAATAATAGCTACCAATCCAGTATCGGTATGGCTCCATATGAAGCTTTGTACGGAAGACCGTGCAACTCACCATCATGTTGGACAGAGACTGGCGAGAAGTTTGTGCTTGGACCAGATGTGGTGAGAGAAACGTCGGACAAGATCAAGATCATTCAGCAACGAATGAAAGCTGCTCAAGATAGGCAAAAAAGCTATGCCGATAAGAGGAGAAGAGACTTGAAATTCTCCGTTGGTGACTTGGTGTTTGTCAAGATCTCTCCGTTGAAGAGCGTGATTCGATTTGGCAGGAGAGGCAAGTTAGCACCAAGATTTGTTGGCCCATTCCCTGTTCTTGAATTAGTCGGGAATTTGGCGTATAGAGTTGGCTTACCAGAGAAGATGGCGGGAGTTCATAATGTATTTCATATTTCCCAACTAAGGAAGTTCGTTCACGACTCAGATGTGACTATTTCACCTGATCAGTTAGAGGACTTCGAAGTAGAACCCGAGGCGGTTGGGAACCGCAAGCCGATTCGTATTGTGGGGCATGATACAAAGCAACTTCGAAGAAAGGCGGTGAAGCTAGTCAAGGTTCAGTGGGGCGAGAACGAGAATGATTGTACTTGGGAGACAGAGGAGAGCATTAGGAAGACTTATCCAGAACTCTTTGCCTGGTAAGATTTACTTTGCAATTTAGTTTTCCGCATGCTAGGATAGACTTGCTTTGCTTGTTTGCATGTTTGATTGTTGTTTTATGATTGATAGGCATGCGGGAACCTTTGTGTATGTTTGGATTAGGGAATTTCGGGGGCGAAATTTCTTAAGGGGGGGAGAGTGTAATGACTCGTATTCTACACATCATAGGATCGTAGAATATTTATTTCTTTCCATGCGAAGTCGTATGGTCATGTAACTTTGGGAAACATCTATTAGAGTCATTTCCCATGCTTATGATTTTTGCCGATTTTTAAATGACCATTTTGCCCCTAGTTGGTACTGTTTTGGCCATAACTTTTGATTGGAAAGGAATTTTGACCTGAAACCACTTCCATTTGATTCGTTTGATGGTTTCTCTTTCCGTAGAGTGGTCACATTAGCCAAACGGACTTACCGTTTGGGAGATATGGCTGAAACAAGGTTTGGAGGGTGAAAAACTGCTTAACCGGGCCAAATCGGGTGATTAGTGAGTAGGCCCATAACCCATTTCGGGATTAGGGTTATGGGAGGGCTGAAATGAGATGGAGAATCATTCCATTTCAGTTTTCTAGCCTCCACTTATCACCAAGGAACCCTAAAAATGGCCTCCAACCTCTAAATCACCTCCAAATCACCTTTAGGTTAAGGATTTGGCTTAGCAACCCCTAATCAAGAAGGATCTTCACCAAATCAACAAAGGAGCTGCTGTTTGGTATTGAAATTCGCATCAAATCAGAGAATCATTTCAGATCTTAGTTTATTTTGTGGCTAAGGTGAGTGATTTGCTTAGTTTTGCACTAATTATGGCTAATTAGGGGTGATTAGTGGTAATTAGCGAATTTAAACATGATAAAATTCTGGAAAAATATTTATAAAATTCGGAATGATGTTTTAGACCTATGATACGAATTTGGGTTAATTTGGTTAAGATTTGCTAATCCTATCATCAGTTCCACCTAAATATGCTTAAGGGGAAAATATGGGATTTTGGGTATGTTTGATCCATTTTTACCTATCATATTGATGTTTTGCTGTTTGTGGTTGATTATGTATGTTGCTATGACTGTATGAAATGCTTTGTGACTGTTTAGAATAGTTAGAATGGTCGAAAACGCCGTCGAGGGGCGTAAACAGCTCGCTGGACAAGGTGCAGGGGTTCGGATCGCATAGGGGGTTGAGGGACGATCGGATCGCCCTATGGGATCGTGGGGGCATCCCCACGGGTCGAGTCACCTCCTCCGAACCGAACCGTCTGTGCAAGGCCCACGAAGCGAATCGATGCAGCGTCGTGCCAAACTGAAGTACTCCGATCCGGATCGCGAATAAGCATTATGACCTGACCCGTTCAAGAAGGGTGAGCACGATCCATCGACCTGGAGAAGGGCGTCCGATCCGAACCGCTTGAAGAACCACGATCCGATCCGTATGGGGTGTCCCGATCCGAACCGAGAAGGGGAGCACGATCCGAAGCAAAGGAAAGGAGGACCACGACCCGATCCGACGTAGGAGGCGCGACCCGATCCGATGAAGAATGTGAAGGCTGATCCGATCCGATTCGATTGTGATGACCAATAACCCGAGATGCAAAGGTAGTCCAAATGGAAGTTAGAGCTCAGGATCCCGGAACCAGTTGGGAACCAATGAGTTCACTTCATGGTTGGATTTTGCTGCGGGATGTGTGCTAAGGAGTTGTAGATGTTCATAACTTTGATTCACCACTAAAAAGGAATGATGGGCTACTTATCAGTGCAGTAGGGTCATTATGACCTGAGGGGCAAAGTGATGGTAGCAAGACTACGTTATCAGTGCAGTAGGGTCATTATGACCTGTGGGGCAAGGTGATGCGTAGTAAGACTATGAGCCAGCGCAGACGGGGTGAATAACTCCATGGGGCAAGTGGACATAGTAAGGATTAGTAAGGCTATGAGCCTGCGCAGATGGGGTGAATAACTCCATGGGGCAAGTGGACATAGCGAGGAATTAGTGGCTACGTTATCAGTGCAGTGAAGCCATTTATGACTTCATGGGGCAAAGTGATCGTAGCAAGGAATGTTGGGTGATCGAAGTGGTGAATATCGTATGCTTTACGCACTGAGTGAGAGATGTGAGGATGGATGCTATGTTTGATTGTTTGCCATCCCTATGACATGCACCTCTCCCCCACCTCCGTATCTTTATATTGTTTGATATGATATCTTAGAGTGTTGTACAGTATGTAGTGCTAACTCTTTGGTTGCAGGACCAGATTCAGGTATGTTTTAGTCTACCTGTTATTGTTCACTTTAGATGCTTATCGCTCATACCAGGCTTTATGTCTGACCCAGAGTTTTATGTCTCCTCTTATTACTCTGGGTGCTCACACGAGCAGACTAGAGGCAGGTTAGCTGGTGATGCGCGAGGAGCTGATTTGGAGGCGGGCAGGAGGCTTCCACGTATGATATATATATACACATTCTCCCTGTGTCATTGGTGGTCGCTACTTGGGCATTAGTTGTGTACCTCATTTATCTTACTTTTGCTTTGAGACAGTTTGAAAGTTGTAATAAGCTGTATTTTGGATTTCCGCTGCTATGATGTTTAGTTCTGATTTTCAGCTTATGCACTGTCTCTCCTGTTTTATGTCAAGTATGTTATTATTATATTTTGTTCTATGCGCTGTGAGACATTCTACAGGTTCTTTGTATGTTCATTTCCTTCCTTTTTCCCTTCTGGCGACCCGTTCCGTGCTAACTGGACATGTGTACAGCGCACCTTTGGAGTAAATGTCGGTTGGTGCGGGGCGGGCCGTCACACTATTTGTCGGGAAAACAATTTTATTCCTCTTCTCTAGCCTCCTTGCTATGACCTGTTCAATGTAAGTACATGTATATGCATGCAAATGCGACTAATTTTCAATACAACTCACTATTTGGTTCAATTTGGCTAAAGGTTCAACATTTAATTAATCAAACAACACAACCGGCAATCAATTAGTTGATTAACGTTTCAAATTTATAATTTTGATACATATTCAAAAAATTCACATTTTTGGTGCCAAATCACAACAATAGACCCTATCTAATTTTGGTTCTCACACCAGTCAATTGGAATCATATAGAAATCCCACTTTCGTCACTCGAACATAAATTCTGATGACGAGTACTCAATCATCAGAATCATCTACGGGCCACTAGAGTATGATTCTATATCTATCCAGTACATTAAAACTTTGAATGCACGCGAATCAGACGAATACGCAAAATCTTTATATACTGGATTGTCCAAATTCAATACAAATAAATATTTAAATACGTTGAATAAAGTTTAAATTTTCAAAACAAAACTTGTTTTAAATTTTATTTTCAAAATATCACTCTTCACACTCGTTCTAGGATACTACTGATCCTATCTCTAACGAGTCATTCTTATTGGATATTACTAATCCAATCTCTGATGAATTCTTTCGTTTGGTTCTAATGTGTCTTGTTCTCTGAGCTTTGTAAACCAAAGCTCTAATACCACTGTAACGATCACGAATTTCGCTCGATCCGAACCAATTGCTAAATCGACCAAGACCGTTCGAAACCCCTGATTGTTTTGAGAACACGACAAATTGGAACGCAAACAGAAGAACATTTCATTGTATATTACAACAATACCATCAGAATACAAGAATATACAGAGTATTAATGAATATTACACATCATAAAGTATCAGAGATTACAATACATTACATAGCAGCGGAAAATAATACAATACACAACTGAAAGAGATACACGGATACAGAGCTTTCTAGATATCATTCCAGTTGTAAATCAGGATCCTGTGAATATAAATCTGCAAAACCAAAACTACTAGCTGCCCGTGCGGAAAATAGGGGCACCCAGAGTTTAGGTTAAAACAATAAACTCCAGGTCAGCCATGTGACTGGTGTGAGAACTAAAACAGTTATTAATCTTTATTTTAAAGTTAGGTAAATCAAGGGACCACGCCGTATAACACGGAATGAGTTTCCTCCCAAGAATACCAGTGCATAAAACAACAGCGCAATGCTAAATAAAGAACAATGAAGCTATTATAAGACCCAGGTCCCATCACACAATGCAACACAAGCCGGAGGATAGGGTTTTACCTTATAATAGCTAAATAATGCTTGATACGCTAAATTTCATGTTTTATTATTACTATAAGTGTATAGTGTCAAAAACAATTTCAATCATAAATATCAATCATGGACGGCACGGGTACCATATATTATGTCGTTATACTACGCTCTACAATCAAAACTGCAAAGTCACGTATTGGAAGTTGGATTTCCATCTGTGAATCGAGGCAAAAGATAGTCCTCGCCGATTCGAGACTCTCCAGCCCGAGCCTCAGGATTAGAGCTCGAGTGACCCTTGGATCTTCAGGGCCGGTCCACCGATGTGGATTAAACTTAAACCCTGGACATTGCATTTCCCCGCCCTTTGGGGCGTAAATGAGCCAAATGACTCCATCGGCTCCACATAGTCACCGATATATCCGAGGCGCCTCGCAACAGCAACAACCACACAGGTGAAAATTATATAAATATCAGGGCTGGTAGGTCACTGACACCACCCTAGCTAGAAGGAAACGCATGCCCTCCCTACAGTCCTCTCCCCTTTCTAGTTCACAACCGGGGTGTGAGGCTCGCGAATCAATGTTACACAAAGCTATGCCACACAGGCGGTGCCTTGATCATCAACCACAAGGCTCTGCTTTTCAACAAAAGCCTTGATCATTTGCCACTTAGGCATGCCCCACAGGAAATTCACTCTATGTGATTGATATCTAGTAATATATAACCTCTGAGCTCGTACGTCTCAGAGAAGGGCGTTAAGCAAGAGAATAAATTCTCCGCTGCCAAACAGATATATATTTAATAGAAATCAATCACACAGAATAAAATCCAATGTTAGACACATAGTCCATTTACAAGTTCGTTCTCGGTCTAAACGAAACCAGAGGCACCTTGTACCTCGCATATCCATCGATCTCCAAGTACGTCTGGACGATCACCAACTGATTCCCTCCTCTTGGGTGTACAGCCTAATCAAGATCATCAATAATCACCCAAACGATGTGAAGACCTCTGGTCTTCGACCACCGTCTTCATCCTCGACACATCGTCGAATCAGTTATTCAGAATGGGATAACCCCGGTCTTTCTGAATAACTCGCGTATATAATAAACAAGTGTTACACAAACAGGACATACGCCTCATTCCAATTCAGAATATTCTTTTATTCAAATATTTTTATACTTTGGGAAAGGTTCCCATCAATTTTCAAAGATAAATTCTTTAAATTTAATCTTTAATCTTCTTTTGAATATCAATTCAAATTTGTCGGGATTAGCGAACCACACCGAAGTAATCACTTATTTTAATTTCCCAATCCCAACCTATTCATCCCATGAAGTAAAACTGGTCATACTTCATATCTAACACCATGGTGTTATCGGTAAATTCAATTACCATTTCATGTTTAAATCTATTTAAAGATTTAACTATCGCCTGGAGCAAAACTGGTGGTACTCCATTCTCGATCATTTCAATCTAATTAAAGATTCATTAAACCTCCACTTGGTTTTAATCTTCCCAAAAATCACTATCAATGATTATTTAACTTGGGAAATCATATCCTGTCTTTAACTGGGTTAAAGAACCAATGTCATTTAAAACACGGTTCACGATAAACCCAAAATCACATTTGATATTAAATATAAGGCTCTGAATAGAAAATATATCGGCTTATATTCAATATCAAATTCTACGACCAATAAATATCGTATTGGAAATAACGATATTAATATATCATTCAAATTTCCATAACAATATCTGAATAATCACGAAATCCAAAATCAAAATATTCCAAATACAATTTCAATTCACATCCATTACAATTCAATTATTGGAAACTCTGGTTATTTTCACAACCATTTCAAATCCAATTTATTTATTTCAAAAATAAATGGATTATAATTCTAGTTCAAAACTAGTTCATTTCGATAAAAATCTATTTTTATCTTTTCAAATATGGAATTTTTCATCCCAATTCTTTCCAAATCATTTCTTATGATTTTACACAAATCATTACTATTTTTAATAATTTTATCAAGGCCTGTACAGTCGATTTCCATCAACGGCCATCGAACTGCACTTACAATGACCTTTTCCAATTTTGATTTGGACATAATTCCAAATCCCACCGTTAGATTTTAAATCTCTAATATTCGTTAGAAAGCTCTTTTCGATACGAACCCAACGGTTCTGGTTTTAGGAGAATCCGACGGTCAGATCTCCCGTAATATCCTTTCGAAGACAATGGTTGAAATTCACGAACTGCAGCAGCGCGGCGCGTTCTATTCAGGCCATTATATATATATAATATATATATTTCATCGATTTCCTTTCAAAACGTATTTTATAAATCGTTTTAAATTCGTTTTTAAAACAATTTCAACTTCATATTCAATTTCTAATCAAAATTGAATATTCCATATCGTCGATATATATATAAATGATAATATTTTCAAAACGTTATATTTTGAAATCACTTCCTTTTCTATATCCATTATAAAAATGAATATAATCGATATAAATATCGTTTACGTCAAAATGGCGCATATCTAATCAACACGGCTTTATATATTTCAATAACTTCATTATTCTGTTCAACAAATGAATTTTTTCTTCAACAAATGAATATATATTTTTATTCAACACATGAATATATATTTTATTCAACACATGAATTTTCTTTCTATTCAACACATGAATTTTCTTTCTATTCAACACATGAATTTTCTTTCTATTCAACACATGAATTTTCTTTTATAATATTCCTTATTTTCCAAATTGGAATGAGGTCCAATCAATTACAATATAATGTTAATTATATGGATTCCCTACAACACATGTATATAATAGCAACAATAAATCATCAACCATCATCCAAAGTGCACCACACAGCTGACTAAGTATTAAATATAAATAATTAACGCTTACACGGTCTGTCAACCAATCGATTGACATACAACTAAACAATTGGGATTAGTGTACGTCAATATCATCCCAACACCCATGTGGGGTTTCAATCAATCAAACACATATTTTATTTGTGTAGTAGGGTGATGTGTAAAATTTATCGTCCCAATCAATATCAGTCAAATTGGTGTACATAAACAAATCGTTCGATTTGTAAATGAATATTTATTTTACTTCAACACATGAATATATATTTTATTTCAACACATGAATATATATTTTATTTCGACACATGAATATATATTTTATTTCAACACATGAATTTTTTTCTTATTAACACATGAATATATATTTTATTTCATTTCACATCACAATCAATTTTCAAGACACACAAAATCAAACAAGTCGTCCATGGTCTGTCACTACAACAAAATAGTGCTTTTATAAAGGGCAAAAACCGTTATTATATGCTTTTCACAACGGACAAATGCCCGTTCTAATTTGCATCGTCGTAATAGGTCCTCACTAAATTACAACGGTCTGTGACTATTGTAAAAGACCGTTGTAATAACATGCTCTATCATGTGCAACAACTCTATGACAATGGGCATAAACCCGTTGTAATACATTATATTACAACAGGCATTGCTCGTTGTAAAAAGTATTCTATTTTTAAAAAAAATCTAAACGTAGTAATATAAAAATATTGCATAAATTAAAATATTGAACTCAAAATTTCTTATTTTAATATAAATATTTTATTACACTCCAGAACAATACATGTAAATGATTTAACTATCATTTAACGTCATACATGTAAAAGCAGTGTTATAGAAACTGATTTCATATAGCTACCATGCTGAAATTTGACGTTTGTTGCACTAGCACTGTGGAAACTTGCTACAAAATGATATTGGAAGCTTGCTTGAATATTTCCTCTTCCATTGCCTGAATATTATCATGAAAGATGTTAATTATAGTCACGATTTCGTAAACATATCTAAGGGAAATTATATCTTTAGCTTCATATAAACCTGTAAAAGAAATCAGAGACAAGAGCATTTCATCATCTCATTTATAGCATCATTATTATTAGATTATAAATGTAAAAGAAATCATTTACAAAACATAGGTCATCAACATTAATACTTGTATTTATCATCAACTATATTGTATAAGCAACAAATATACTGTATAATGAATAGTGAAAAGATGTTAACTTAAACATGTTAATTTCAGTGCCTATGTTGATGGTCATGCCTCCTTAGGCTATCCTAAAATGCCACCCAATTCATCATGCCCATCATCTTGTTTTGCCAACTCATCTACAACAATGATAACATAATATGATTTCAAAACTAACATATGCGAATGTTTTTGTGCCATTTAAAACTATTGAACCTGTCAGATGCGCTTCCTTCCCATATTCAAACCTTAGCCTTTGCTTCAGCAGCTTCAGCCACGCAGTAGTATCAAATCTAAAATGGATAAAAGAATAGGCCCACTTAACAAAACAACCCTTTTAACCTTGAAAATAATCAAATTTTTACAACTTACTTCAAATAAATGTTTCTCCTCATCTTTGAAGCTTTCTGAAATGTGAAAATTCATCATAATCAGACTAATGCATCAAAAGCTATGCATAATCGAATTCAGCTCGGTCTTTTGTGATTTACTTTTCGTGACAACAAACATCGTATATTTGAATCTATATTCTCTCTCAATTAACCTCAAAAATTTGGAAAATAATGAAACACGAAGTTGTCACTTATGCATTTGCCTTGCCAATGAAAGAAAAACCTGCCAAATCGGATCAAAACTTTTAAGTTAGAACCAGTCTAATAAAGACCATAACAGTTTGTTTTTCAAAAGAAAAGAAAAATTATATAATATATGTACAATGATCTATGGAACGAATAAGACTGATATAAGAAAGTAATCCAAGCAACCAGAAAGCATGACAGCAGCCTAGTTTATTGTTCCATCACCAAATTAAAGAGAGTGAAGTTAATTAAAAAATAGTACATAAGCAACTAAAATAATTGATAAATGTATATGTTTTCAAATCACAGACCACAATAACTAAAAAACAAGACAGAAGTTCAATTAACCCACAAAACTCTTTCGGAGAAAAGATTCAGTTAAAATACTAAGTAACTAAAATAATTAATAAATGTATTTACACACAATAAAGTGTTTGTAATAAAAAGTTAAATATGCATGCCAATTTACTTTAAAAAAAGGATAAAAAGATACACCGTTTGTGATTTGTAAACTGTAAAATTACAAATGATTTGATAAAGTAGCTTTCTTTGAATTTAACAAACTAAGCGACTCAGTACGAAGCGGTGACATGCTAGAAAAAAGAAATTTCTTGTACTTCAATACTGAATTGTGGAGTAGAATAGGGATCTATTGTTCTCGAAGCTCAAAACCGAGATTTTAATACTGTGAATTCATATCCTGTTACCAAAACCACTGATTAGAAGTCGCTCCCATATGGTTGAAGAAAAAAAGGGGGTAAAAAGAAACAAGCTATTTACCTCCAAAATTTCGATTACATCCGTAGAGGAGAAGACGGAAGCGGAGATGAAGGCAAGTGGTTAAATAATTTTAAGTCGCCTGGTTTAATCGATTGAAAAGCAAAAGCAAAGATCGGCAGAATTGATGACGAACCCTGGTTTTTGAATAGACCGTGTTTTGCTGAACAAAAAAGCGAAGATCGGCATATACATATACAATTGACGCAAGGACACAAATCAGATAGCTTAGACATTTTTACTTGTTAAATGCATATACACTTTGCCTAAATAAAAAGGCAGCAAAACAAAAAATGAAGAACATGTATAAGGGAATCCATAGCAAGTCTGGCACTACTATGTGGAGTTATTTGGGTGCAAACTAATATAGTGGACAAATTACAAGGCATACTTGCAAAATAAATGGTGCAGGGAACAAAATTGATTAGACCATGACTTCACAACCATTAAAGAAAATGAAGACACATGCAGCAGGTGATAACACAAAGAAAAATGCAACTGCACAAGTGTGATATCAAGTTCAGGCGCATGTAGTAGCATGCTAATGTGCAAACCCCAGTACATACAAGAGTAACACAAGCGGCACGGCATAAATTTAGATTCCAAGTTCAAATGATAAACATATGAATCAACATGTAATTGCAAACAGTTCAGCAAGAGATATAAGCCCATAAAAACAGTAAATGGTGCTGTAGGGTGCATAAAATGGGGCATTTGTTAACTGTTTATAAATGAGCCAATATATATGTATACACATATGCGTATGCATATAAATATACACAACTAGCCACATACCTATGGAAGATCAAGCTTAAACCAACACGGATGAATTCAACAATTCAGGGTAGTTTTATGTCATAATACATTTCAGGTTCAAGGCAGAGAAACATGTGTACAAGCAGGTGAATAAAATACGGATTCAAGCATGAATGACATACGTGTATACTCACAAATACAAAGAGTAATTAAACAATGGTAAGGTGAAAGCCCAGCGAACCACACAAGCAACAATCAACCATTATAATATCAGTTCTTATCAAAGTTAAAAATACTTGAAATGCGTTAATCATGAGAAAACTCACCTGCAATCGCAACGAAGAAGAATCGGGGCTTGGCAGTTCGGAAACGAAGGTGCTGGCGAACAAAGAGGGGTTGCTACTGTTATCTCTCAACTGTGCTCAGCTTCACGCTGGAAAGGGTGAGACAAATGTGGACCGAAAGGAAGGGGTCAGACGGAAATATCAGGTCGACGAGATAGGTGCTGGGCCTTGCGGTGGTAGGCGCGACGTTTCCGGTGCTGCTTCCTCGATTTGTTTTTTCCCAGTTCCAGCTAACGCAAAGGGGAAAGAGTAGAAGCCATTTGGTGGTAGAGACAAGTAGAGAGGAGGGAGATGAGGCAGCGATTGTTTTCGGTGCTGGCGAAAGCTGGAGGGAAGCGGTCGATTACTGAGGAGGTGTGATTTCGATTTAGGAGGAAGAGGTGGATTTAATTTTTTTGATTTTGGGGAAAAACATTTCGGCTGACAATTGAAAGGAGGAGGCCATTTTTTTCTGAATTTGGGGAAAAAGGGTTTTCGTGGAACTGAAGAATGAAGAAGGGATGGTGGAAAGAAAGTAAAATGAAAAAGAACGGTGAGAAATAAAATAACATAGGACGGTGGAGATAAGGGAAACGGAGGAACAATTATAAATAAATTCCGAACGAGGTAGGTGGTACCCCTTTTCTCTCATCCATCAAAGAAAAGGACTGATTCCTAAAATTTTGAATGTGCAATTTTCACGGTGTTTACCATGTTCCTATCTACCAATTAAAACTTCCAAATAATATCAACGTAGTTTAATTCGATATTGGTATGTCTATCTAGACTGTAAACAAATATTTCAACCGTTTCACCAATCAAATTTATTATCCAAACACATAAATTATATATAACATTGTATCCACTATACCGATACGAATATAATATCACGCTAAAATCTGTTATTTAATTCTTTACATGAAATTTCGTTATGCACATTGTTACAGTTAACCATTTATATATAACAATTTCAAAAGAGTTACAGTAACAACCCGGAATTTAGGAACCAATTTAATTTAATATTTTAAGGAAATTTTGTTAGAAAATGCGTCTGAATTTAAAAATACCATTACTAAAAAAAATATTTCATGAATTAAATTAAGATACTATTTATGAATGATTTCAAAATTATTTCTATTAAACAATTATTCGTAGTTAGATAAATAGTGATTTATTACAATTGAATTTAGTATCAAATTGTATGTATATTTGTAATGATTAACTACAAACAATTGATAATAAATGGAATAGTAAACTTGTAAGTGATAACAATTTTTATTGTAATTTGAGTTAAAATAGCAATATTGACTGATTAGATTATTAGCATATTGTATTATGTTTGAGATTTCTATAGTATGATTCATGAAAAGAGTATCAATTAGCTTTTGAAAATTTTCCCTTTTTAAAAGGAATGAAGGAATGTGAATTGAAAAACAACACATACAAACAAAATAAGAAAAAGTTATATATGGAGATTTTGGTTTTAATATTAAATTTTATGAATTAAAATGGGTCAATTAATTTATAATTTGACTTTAATGTTCAGATATGAAATTTGTGTGATGGGAACTTAATTAAATTATTTAAGCAATCGTGCTCAGCTTAGCTTGAAATAATGACATATATTAATTGCTCATAAAATTGTTAATCTATTTATATTGATAACAAGGATATTTGAAATATAATATTGAAATATTATGTGCTTTGGACTAATTAACCAAAAAAAAAACTTGACTAAATATGAGTCCAATGTTAGATTAGGACTAAGTTGGTAACGTTTGAAATTGAGTTAAGGATCGAATAATTGAAATTAATGGACTACATTAAATTTGATTAATTCCTATAATTAATATTGTCGTGTTAAATATAATTTATGAAACCAAGAAATTTATAATGTACGTAAATGATTCCTATAACTAATATGAGCCTTATTGTAAGCTAGTAACATTTGGGTTTGAATTAAAGATGAATACCAAAAAGATTGAATGATTTATTTATATAAAATACATAATATAACATAAATGCTTTCCTTTTAATATTAAATACATTCATGGAATTAATTAATTAATTAAATATCCAGTATTTGAATCGGTGAAACATATTGACCGTTTCTTTCGTGATCTAAGAAAATTAACGCATCCTTTTTTTTTACCGTGTCCTTTCATGTATCTCTCCTTGCGCCTTTCCCCTTTTATAAAACCGTTCCCTCCCCTTTCTTTTTATTACTTTCCCCTTTACTCTTTTTTTTCTCAGTCAAACGTTTTCCCCAAATCCATCCTCACCGAAAATTAAATCTTGCAAATCAAATGGCGGCCTCCAAAATCTTTGCTCTTCCCTTCCACCATTCGTTGTCACCGCATTCCACCATCGATATGCAACTGCAACAACCACCCGAGCCACCGCAGTCAATTCCCAGCCGCCACCCTCCATTGCCTGTCGAAAGGTTCGGCCTTTGTTCCTGAAGAAGAAAGAAGGGCAGTGTTCTGATCGTAAAAACCAGATCTACATTGCTGGATTGTTTGGAATTTGGACCATAATCTACAACGAATGTGAGAATCCTAATTTATTAAATTAATTAAAATAGTGAAATCATGATCTGTTGTTATTATTATTGATCTGTGTTGTGGTGATGTAAGATATATAATGTTTGTGTGAATTGTAATGTTCTTGTGCTGTGTTGGAATGTTAGTCCAGATCTGTATTTTTGTGTAATCGTAATATAGTTCTCATCTTTATTCTAATTTTTCTCTTTATTTTATTTTGTTTTGAATCTTTTATATTTCAAAATAAAAAGGAAACAAAGGTTCATATTTTGATTCACAAAATTAAAACAAGATTTGATTTTATTTTATTTTATTTTGATTTACAAAATAAAAATCAAAGGTTTAATTTTTAATTTGAATTATCCTAACCATGATAAAAATTTGGATCTTTGTTCTAAAAACAAAAATTTGGATCTTTTGTTTTAAAAACAAAAATAAGATTTTCTCTTTTTGTTTTGAAAACGAAAATAAAGACTTGCTCTTTTTGTTTTGAAAATAAAATTTTAGATTTACTCTTTTGTTTTGAAACAAAAATACAGTTTTAGTCTCTTTGATTTTGAAAACAAAGTAAAGTTTTTAATCCTTTGTTTTTGAAACAAGGTAAAACAAAGTCGAATCTTTATCGTATTTTATTTTTAATAAAAGAAAGTTTGATCTATATAAAAATAAAAGGAAGTAAAAGTTTCATTTTAATTTACAAAATAATTTAGAATCTTTAATGTGTTTACAAAATCAATGAAAAGGTTGAATTTTTATCTTGATTTCCAATATAATAAGAAAAGTGAATCTTTATTTTTGATTTACAAAGATTAAAGTTTGGTTTAATGAAGATTTGCTATTTTATTTCAATTCACAAATATAGAAAATAAAGATTTAATGTCTTATTTGATTTACAAATAAAAGTAAGATGAGGCCTTATTAGTGATTCACCATATTTAATGACACCAAAAAACTATTGTCATGTTAATGTTATTGTAATGACACCAAAAACTATCGTTATGTTAATGTTACTGTAATGTTAATGTAATGACACCAAAAACTATCGTCATGTTAATGTTATTGTAATGTTATTGTAATGACACCAAAAACTATCGTCATGTTAATGTTATTGTAATAACATAAAAAAAAATCTATCGTCATGTTGGCCTTGTTGTAATGACACCAAATACCATCGTCATGTGGATATAGTTGAATGAACCAAACATTCGCATTAGAAATTATATTTATATTTGAAATGTTGGCACTAGAAAATACATCTACATTAAAAATAAAATTCACCTTTTATTTGCATCTTACAATGCAAACATAAAATAGAAAAGAAACATTGTTTTTCCAATGTAATGATAATATAAAAGAAACATTCTTTTTCAATGAAAAGAAAATAAAGGAAACATTGTTTTCAATGAAAAAAAAACATTGTTTTCAATGTAAAAAAGAAAATAAAATTAACATTGTTTTCAATGTAAAAAAAAAAAGAAACATTGTTTTCAATGTAAAAAGAAAATAAAATTAACATTGTTTTTCTAATGTTATGGAATTAGAAAAGAAACATTATTTTCTATGTTAAGAAAATAGAAGAAACATTATTTTCTATGTTAAGAAAATAGAAGAAACATTATTTTCTATGTTAAGGAAATAAATAGGAAACATTATTTTCTATGGAAAATAAAAAGAAAAGTTACATTTTTCTATGTAAAGAAAAATAAACAGAAAGGATTATATTTTCAATGCGAAGAAAAAGAAAACATTTATTTACATTTGACGTAAATAAATAAGAATTAGAAAAGAAAACATTTATTTACACTTACGTAAATAAATGAGAAAATCAGTATGCTTCACCCGAGGTTGGATTGAGTTGTGATGTAAACCTGCCCGGACCCGCCCGGCTGTCCAGTAATCACAACAATACCTATCCAATGTGAGAGGTTAAAGCATATATATTAATTTTCTAAATTTACATTTTATATATGTAAATTACTTCAAAATATTTAGTGTAAATAAATAAAACATAGACAAAGGAAGACATATTATTTACATTAGGTAAATAAGAGATTAAATAAATTACATTTTTATATGTAATTAAAAGAATATATTTTACACTGTAAAGAAATTTACATTTATATGTAATTAAGATTACAAGAAATAAAATTACATTTTTATGTAATTAAGATTATAAGGAAGAAAATTACATTTATGTAATTAAGAATAAATAGAAAATAAAGAACAAATATGTGAATAAGAATTTATTTACATTTTCTTATGTAAATAAAAAGAATAAAAATAATAATTATGTGAATAAGTATTTATTTACATTTTTCTTATGTAAATAAAAAGAATCAATTTGTAAATAGTAATTATTAACATTTTCTTATGTAAATAATAAAAAGAAAGGTTAGAAAAGAACTAACATACGATATTCTTTTTATGTTAAAAGGGAATATTAGAAAATACAATTATTTACATTTGCTATGTAAATAGGATTTGCAAAGGAAATTGAAACCATTTATTTACAAATAGTATAAATAAATATGAATAAGAAATTAGATACATTTATTTACGATTAATGTAAATAAATATAACAAAAGTAAAAGTAAAACATTTATTTACATTTAGGTAAATAAGTAAGAAAAAGATAAGAATATATTTATTTACATTTAGGTAAATAAATAGGGTAAGAAAAATAATGTAATTTATTTACATTTAGGGTAAATAAATTAAAACATAGAAAGAATATAATTTATTTACATTTAGGTAAATAAAACAAAATATAGAAAAAAGTATAATTTATTTACATTTAGTGTAAACAAAACAGAGTTATTAAAAGTGATATTTTTATCGTCATTTTAGATGCGATAAAAAGAATAGACTTTTGAAATTGGAATAGTCAAACGATTTATATATATATATATATAAATTATAAATTAAACGGAGCGCGCGAGGCAGTTCGCGTATCGGCAATCGTGACTTTAAACGGTTATACAGAGAGATCCGACCGTCGGATTTTCCCAAAACTGGAGCCGTTTGGACTGCTTTGGGAAGATCTTTCCAATGACATAAATTTCGCCAAAAATCCAAAGGTTAGATTTCAAGATATGTGTAAATCAATTTTGGTAGAAAACAACGCCAGGGTCGCCCATTTACCCGAAGCGTCGTTAAATTAATTTAGGCTATTTTTATATAAATAAAATAGCGATATGTTGTTATCAAATATTAATAACGATATGAAATGTTTTCAAATTATATATATATATATATATAAGCGAGAATCATTTGAGAAGACTGTAACAACCCGAAAATCTGGGCCAGTTTAAAATTTTTATTTTGGCAATTTTAGCGAATTTTGATTATTTAAAATGAATTATTTTAAATAATATCGACGAGAAATTTATTTTGAATGGAAATCCAATGTATATATTTTATACGTCGTCGTTAGAATATAATTATATATAATTATAAAAGGAATTGAAAATGGCGCGGTAGTTCGATAATTCGATTTCAAACTTCAATTGAATGTACCGGGTGCAAAACAATCCGGATTTTAGCGAAACCAAAAATAATAGGATCTAATTGATAATATCTTTCCAACGAATCCGAAAAAATCAAGATTTCATAGCGGGAATCAAAAGATATGTCCAGTTGAAAATTCTGAATAGTCGCTATAGAATTCAGGCCCTTAAAAATAGACATTTTGCAAACGACCTCGGATTTCGACGAGACCACTTTTGTTGGATCCGTGATGTCAAGTTATTGCTAGATTCCAAATTTCATAATTTTTCGAATCAATATGTGAGTGTGGCAAAGGAAAACGCGTTTGACCAGTTTCAGTTGATTTTAATCGACTGGAAGATGGCCATTTTTCAAACAGTCTCAGAATTCGACGAAACTAGTTTTGTTAGGACCGTATCGTCAATACGAAGCTAGAAAATATTTTTCGGGAATTTTTCTAGTTAGTATGTGGCCCCGGTAATTTGAAATGTACGTTTGAAATTCAATATAATGATTTAAATGTAAATTCAACGGAAACTGATCGAAACAGTCGAATCAGCCTACGATACATATCCCATTGCATTCAGAATGGGGGTAAAACGCTATGGACGACAGTCGGTGGGCCTCGTTTGGAGTTCAAAATAAAAAGTTACTTTTTGGGATAAAAATAAATTAAATATATAATTAATTAACATGGTCAACTCTCTCTCCCTTATACCTTCTCTCTCCCCATTCTCTTTCAGTTCGAAACGAAATAAAAAAATAAAAATAAAAAAAGGGGGGGGGGGACGGAGGCGGAAAACCGCCATCACCATCGCCGTCGCCTGGCCCCTACGGCCTCGCCCTCCACCAGGAACCCCCCCTCTCCTCTCGCGCTCGATCCTCTATCCCTCCCTCTCCGTTGAAGCACGAACGAGATCCCCCAGGCCCCCAAACCGAAACCTAGCCGCCGTTGATTCCCCCGAGCGCCACCACCAGACCACGCATATTGCCTCCGACCTGCTGCGCCCCTCCTCAGCCACCACTTCCCTCCCCGTCGCCCCCTCTTCTCCAAAACAGCCCAAGCCTCCTTGTAGCAGCCGCTCCAGCCAACTAAACCCCCACCGCAACCCTCAGGAGCTGCTCCAACCGCCTGCGCCTATCCTTCGACCACTCTCCGCCCTTGGCCGCCCCCTGTAAATAAATTTAAATTAATTTCTATTTTTATTTTCAGTTTGTATAAAGCCCTAATTTTTATATATATACATATATAAAAAAAAATTGAATTTTATAGAATGGAGTAGCATAGTGGTTTAGCTTAGGGAAGTTTATCTTTTTATTATAGTAAAGTTCATATTTTTATACATAGAAACAAAAAAATTTGAATTTGTAAAAGAGGTAGGGTTTGGATTTTTAATACGAAGAAATAAATAATTTTTATAGCGAGAAAAAGTTTATATTTTTACTTATGGAAAGTTTACATTTTTATTTGAGAAAATATAAAGATATGACTTTTGTTCATTTCTATTCATAGGAGAAATATGATTTTTATATATTGAACAACGAAGTAAAAATTCGATTTTTATATATTGAACAACGAAGTAAAAATTCGATTTTTATATATTGAATAGCATAGTAAAAATTCGATTTTTATATATTGAATAGCATAGTAAAAATTCGATTTTTATATATTGAATAGCATAGGAAAAATGTGATTTTTATATATTGAATAGCATAGTAAAAATGTGATTTTTATATATTGAATAGCGAAGTAAAAATTCGATTTTTACATATGTAGAGAATACGGGCAACGAAAGCGACAAAGGGCGAGAATGGCGATGATTTCTCTAAATGAAGAGTCATGGAGTTGGGATAGCTATCGGTGAGAATTTCTCACTCTTTAATTTATTTTTAGTTAAAATATTTATTAGGATGCAGACGGTGTTTAGTAGCACCCGACCCCCGTCATCCACAGACCATGGATGACTTGTTTGTTTAATTGTTTGGTTGTGTAGTTGGGTAGATTATTTGGTTTGAATTGAATTGTTTGGTGAAATGAAATTGATTTGATTGATGTGTGAATGGCGTGGGCCTTCACTAGACCGGGGATAAGGCTAGGCCTTGTCCCGTTTCTAGTATCGTGCCGTTATGCCGCCGAAATTTTCTAAAAATAAGTTAGAAAAATAAAGATAACATTTTATTTAATAAATGAACCGAATAGAATATTCATAGGTTGAATAAAATAGTTTGATCGTTAAAAATATAATTTTTAACGTGAATGTGAATAAATAAATATTCATTTACAAACCGGACGGTTTGTTTATGTACACCTATTTGAAGGACATTGATTGGGACGATAAATTTTACACATCGCCCAACTGCACAAATAAAAATCTGTGTTTGATTGCTTGAAACCCCACACGGGTATTGGGGTGATATTTGACGTACACTAATCCCGATGTTTAGTTGTATGTCGATCGATTGATTGACAAGCTGTTATAAGCGTTGAATATTTATATTTGATGCTTATACAGTGTAGAATGCACTTTGGATGATGGTTGATTATTCATCGTTGTTGATATATACATTTGTTGTAGAAAAATCCATATAATTAACATTATATGGTAATTGTTTGGGCCTCATTCCAGTTTTAAAATAGAAATATTTGAAAAAGAAATATTTGAAATAGAATATTTGAAAATATGAATATATGAAGCCGTGTTGATTAGATATACGCCATTTTGACGTGAACGATATTTATATCGATTTTATTCATTTTATAATGAATATCGAAAGTGATTTCAAAATCTGATTTTTCAAAAAAAAAGAATTGAATATAAATTCGAATTGAAATTGAATATAAATAAATTCGAATTGAAATTGAATAAAAATGAATTCGAATTGAAATTGAATATAAATGAATTCGAATTTAAATTGAATATAAATGAATTCGAATTAAAGTTGAATATAAATAAATTCGAATTGAAATGGAATAGAAATGAATTCGAATTGAAATTGAATTGAATTGAAATCGAACTGAAATTGAATTAGAAATCAATTTGAATTGAAATGAATTTAAAATGAATTTAAATTGGAATATTCAATTTTGATTTGAAATTGAATATGAAGTTGAAACCGTTTTGAAAATGAATTTGAAAACGATTTATAAAGCACGTTTTGAATCGAAATCGACGAAGTATATATTATATATATAATATAACGGCCTGAATAGAACGCGCCGCGCCGCGGCACTTCGCGAATTTCGACCATTGACTTCGAACAGATATTACGGGAGATCCGACCGTCGGATTCTCCTAAAACCGGAACCGTTGGGTTTGTATCGAAAAGAGCTTTCTAACGAATATTAGAAATTAGAAATCTAACAGTTGGATTTGGAATTATGTCCAAATCAAATTTGGAAAAGGTCGCTGTAAGTGCAGTTCGATGGCCGTTGATGGAAATCGACTGTACGGGCCTTGATAAAATTATTAAAAATGGTAATAATTTGTGTAAAATCATAAGAAATGATTTAGAAAGGATTGGGATGAAAAACTCCATATTTGAAAAGATAAAAATAGATTTTTATCGAAATGAACTAGTTTTGAACTAGAATTATAATTCTATTTATTTTTAAATAAACAAATGGAATTAGAAAAGGGTTTTAAAAATAACCAGAATTTCCAATGATTGCATTGGAGTGGATTTGAATCGAAATTGTCTTCGAAATATTTCGATGTTGGAATTCGTGATTATACAGATGTTGTTATGGAAATTTGAAAGATATATATATTTATATCGTTATTTCCAATACGACATTTGTTAATCGTAGAATTTGATATTGAATATAAGCCGATATATTTTCTATTCAGAGCCTTGTATTGAATATCAAATGTGATTTGGGTTTGTCGTGAATGGTGTCTTCACTAACACTGTTCTTGAACCCAGTTGAGAAAAGATTAAATCTTTTTATTTAGATTTAATGAAGTGTACCAATTAAATAATATTTAATTGAAATTAAATTGATATTGATTTTTGGGTTTATCGTGAACAGTGTTTTAAATAACACTCGTTCTTTAACCCGATAATTAATGGAATGTGACTTTGGGATTATCGTGAACCGTGTTTTAAATGACGCGGATTCTTTAACCCAGTTAACGATTAAAACTAAGTGGAGTTTTAATGAATCTTTAATTAGATTGAAATGATCGAGAATGGAGTATCACCAGTTTTGCTCCAGGCGATAGTTAAATCTTTAATTAGATTTGAACGTGAAATGGTAATTGAATTTACCGATAACACCGTGGTGTTAGATATGAAGTACTACCAGTTTTACTTCATGGGATGGATAGGTTGGGATTGGGAAATTAAAACAAATGATTACTTCGGTAAGGTTCGTTAATCCCGACTAGTTGAATCAAAATTCAAAAGAAGATTAAAGAATAAATATAAAGAATTTATCTTTGATAAAATTAATGGGAACCTTTCCCTATGAATGTGAAATTCAGAAACTAACTGTCGGTTAGCTAAGCAGAACGGTTTCCTGGATATTGATCTGATGTTGGTTTCGGCCTTCGGGGTTAATATTTGGGGAATTATTCTCTTGATTAATTTACGGTTAGTGACTGATGAATTGGAATGAGGCGTATGCTGTGTTTGTGTAACACTTATTTAAAATATACGCGAGTTATTCGGGAAGACCGGGTTTATCCCATTCTGAATAACTGATACGACGATAAGTCGAAGATGAAGACGATGGTCGAAGACCGGAGGTCTTCACGTCATTTGGGTGATTACTGATGATCTTGATTGGGCTGTACACCCAAGATGATGGAAGCAGTTGGTGATCGTCCAGACGTACTTGGAGATCGATGGATATGCGGGGTACTAGGTGCCTCCGGTTTCATTCAGACCCAGAACGGACTTGTAAATGGATAGTATGTCTGACGTTGTATTCCTTTATACTGTATTTGGTGATCTCTGCTAAATATATATCTGTTTGGTGGCAGAGAATTTATTCTCTTGCTATACACCCTTCTCTGAGACGTACGAGCCTAGAGGTTATATATTGGCAGAAATCAGTGGTATAGTATGGACTGACAATGTGGCAAGCTAAGTTGCAAGGATCAAGACTTTTGTTGAAAAGCAAAGTCTTGTGGTTGATGATCAAAGCACGGCCTTGTGTGGCGTAGCTTTGTGTAACGTTGATTCGCGAGTATCACACCCGGTATGAACCAAAAACGGGAGACGGACATCAGAGAGGACATGCGTTTCTTTCTAGTTAGGAGTGGCATCAGTGCTTGAACGGGCTGACGAGTTTGACTCATGTGGATGTTGCTTATTATTACTTGCTGAAAAGCGGCGCCTCGTGATATCGGTTTCGACCGATGCTTCTGGTCGGCTGACGGGCCAGGCTTACGCCCCAAAGGGCGGGGAAACGCAGTGTTCAGGCATAATAATCCACATCGGTGGACCGGCCCTGACGATCCATGGGGCAGTTGCGGCTGTTCCTGAGGCTCGGACTAGACAGTCTCGAATCGGTGAGGATCTTGCCCCTAGCCTCGGTTCATACCATAAATGATAACCCAACTTCCAATACGACATTGCGGTTTTGATTGTAAACTTATATATGGCGACATAGTGGTATGGGTCATTCATGCCGCCTATGATTGATACTTATGATTTGAAGCTGCTTTATACACTATGCACGTATAATAGTATCAAATAATCTATTTTTAAACGTATCAAGCATGCTTTGGCTGTTATAAGGAAAAACCCTATCCCCCGGCTTGCGTTGCATTGTGTGATAGGACCTGGGTCTTATAACAGCTTCATTTTTCTTTATTTAGCATTGCGCTGTTGTTTTATGCACTGGTGTTCTTGGGAGGAAACCCGTTCCGTGTTATACGGCGTGGTCCCTTGATTTACCTAACTTTAAAAAAACAAAGATTACTGTTTTAGTTCTCACACCAGTCACATGACTGACCTGGAGTTTATTGTTTTAACCTAAACTCTGGGTGCCCTTATTTTAATACGGGCAGCTAGTAGTTTTGGTTTTGCAGATTTATATTCACAGGATTCTGGTTTACAGCTGGAATGATATCCAGAAAGCTTTGTATCCGCGTATTACTTCTAGTTGTGTATTGTATTATTTTCCGCTGCTATGTACTTTATTGTAATCTCTGTTATTTCTGTGTAATATTTATTTATTCATACTCTGTATATTCTTGTAATCTGATGCATTGTTGTAATATACAATGAAATGTTCTTCCGTGTGCGTTCTATTTTGTCGTGTTCTCAAAACGATCAGGCGTTTCGAATGGTCTGGGTCGGTTTAGCGACTGATTCGGACCAAGCGAAATTCCTTGTCGTCACATTTGGTATCAGAGCTTTGGTTTACAAAGCAGAGAACAGGACACATTAGAACCATACGAAAGAATTCATCAGATATTGGATTAGCAATATCCAATGAGAATGACTCGTTAGAGATGGGAGCAGTAGTATCCTAGAACGAGTGTGAAGAGTATTTTTGAAAATGAAAACAATTTTTGTTTTGAAAATCTAAATCAACTATTCGTATTTGATTATTTATTTCATATTGATTAGGACAGTCCAGTATATAAAGATTTTGCATATACGCCTTGCAAACGTGTATTTGAAGTTTTAATATACTGGATAGATATAGAATTACACTCTAGTCGCCCGGGGGTGATTCTGATGATTGATATATCATCATCAGAATTTATATTCGAGTGACGAACGTGTAATATCTATATATTTCCTATTGACTGGTGTGAGAACCAAAATTAGATAGGGCTTATTGTTGTGATTTGGCATCAAAAATCTGATTTTTGACTATGTATCAAAGTTATGAATTTGAAAAGCTAATCAACTAATTGATTGATATTTGTGTTGTTTGTTTGTTTGATGATTTTGAACCATTATGCCTAATTGAATCAAATATTGAATTATATTGAAATTTGGTTGCATTTGCTTGCATATACATCTACTTACATTGAACATGTCATAGCAAGGAGGCTAGAGCAGAGAATAAAATTTGTTTGCCCGACAAATAGGTACATGTTTACTACATAATTTACTGTTTTGTTTGGGTGATGATGATTTTATGAGCCTATTGGCTAGCCGCTTGGCTTTTTCTTTTTCTTTTTGAGATCAGAAGGCCTATATGGCAATTTCGGGATTTTCCCGTGGCTCCCGGTGCAGGGGAGGTTATGGCGAAATTTTTCGAAAATTTAGGGTATTAGCCAAATTTTTGAAGAATTTGAAAATTCTCAGAAACTGAAAAGTTGGAGAATGGAAGCCAGATCGAACGTAGAGTTGAATGATCAAACCACTTTCGACTTTGTTCCTTTTCGGGGACGAAAAGTTTTAAGTGGGGGAGATTGTAACAACCCGAAAATCTGGGCCAGTTTAAAATTTTTATTTTGGCAATTTTAGCGAATTTTGATTATTTAAAATGAATTATTTTAAATAATATCGACGAGAAATTTATTTTGAATGGAAATCCAATGTATATATTATATACGTCGTCGTTAGAATATAAATAATTATATATAATTATAAAAGGAATTGAAAATGGCGCGGTAGTTCGATAATTCGATTTCAAACTTCAATTGAATGTACCGGGTGCAAAACAATCCGAATTTTAGCGAAACCAAAAATAATAGGATCTAATTGATAATATCTTTCCAACGAATCCGAAAAAATCAAGATTTCATAGCGGGAATCAAAAGATATGTCCAGTTGAAAATTCTGAATAGTCGCTATAGAATTCAGGCCCTTAAAAATAGACATTTTGCAAACGACCTCGGATTTCGACGAAACCACTTTTGTTGGATCCGTGATGTCAAGTTATTGCTAGATTCCAAATTTCATAATTTTTCGAATCAATATGTGAGTGTGGCAAAGGAAAACGCGTTTGACCAGTTTCAGTTGATTTTAATCGACTGGAAGATGGCCATTTTCAAACAGTCTCAGAATTCGACGAAACTAGTTTTGTTAGTACCGTATCGTCAATACGAAGCTAGAAAATATTTTTCGGGAATTTTTCTAGTTAGTATGTGGCCCCGGTAATTTGAAATGTACATTTGAAATTCAATATAATGATTTAAATGTAAATTCAACGGAAACTGATCGAAACAGTCGAATCAGCCTACGATACATATCCCATTGCGTTCAGAATGGGGGTAAAACGCTATGGACGACAGTCGGTGGGTCTCGTTTGGAGTTCAAAATAAAAAGTTACTTTTTGGGATAAAAATAAATTAAATATATAATTAATTAACATGGTCAACTCTCTCTCCCTTATACCTTCTCTCTCCCCGTTCTCTTTCAGTTCGAAACGAAATAAAAAAATAAAAATAAAAAAGGGGGGGGGACGGAGGCGGAAAACCGCCATCACCATCGCCGTCGCCTGGCCCCTACGGCCTCGCCCTCCACCAGGAACCCCCCCCCTCTCCTCTCGCGCTCGATCCTCTCTCCCTCCCTCTCCGTTGAAGCACGAACGAGATCCCCCAGGCCCCCAAACCGAAACCTAGCCGCCGTTGATTCCCCCGAGCGCCACCACCATACCATGCATATCGCCTCCGACCTGCTGCGCCCCTCCTCAGCCACCACTTCCCTCCCCGTCGCCCCCTCTTCTCCAAAACAGCCCAAGCCTCCTTGTAGCAGCCGCTCCGGCCAACTAAACCCCCACCGCAACCCTCAGGAGCTGCTCCAACCTCCTGCGCCTATCCTTCGACCACTCTCCGCCCTTGGCCGCCCCCTGTAAGTAAATTTAAATTAATTTCTATTTTTATTTTCAGTTTGTATAAAGCCCTAATTTTTATATATATACATATATAAAAAAAATTGACTTTTATAGAATGGAGTAGCATGGTGGTTTAGCTTAGGGAAGTTTATCTTTTTATTATAGTAAAGTTCATATTTTTATACATAGAAACGAAAAAAATTTGAATTTGTAAAAGAGGAAGGGTTTGGATTTTTAATACGAAGAAATAAATGATTTTTATAGCGAGAAAAGTTTATATTTTTACTTATGGAAAGTTTACATTTTTATTTGAGAAAATATAAAGATATGACTTTTGTTCATTTCTATTCATAGGAGAAATATGATTTTTATATATTGAACAACGAAGTAAAAATTCGATTTTTATATATTGAACAACGAAGTAAAAATTCGATTTTTATATATTGAATAGCATAGTAAAAATTCGATTTTTATATATTGAATAGCATAGTAAAAATTCGATTTTTATATATTGAATAGCATAGTAAAAATGTGATTTTTATATATTGAATAGCGAAGTAAAAATTCGATTTTTACATATGTAGAGAATACGGGCAACGAAAGCGACAAAGGGCGAGAATGGCGATGATTTCTCTAAATGAAGAGTCATGGAGTTGGGATAGCTATCAGTGAGAATTTCTCACTCTTTAATTTATTTTTAGTTAAAATATTTATTAGGATGCAGACGGTGTTTAGTAGCACCCGACCCCCGTCATCCACAGACCATGGATGACTTGTTTGTTTAATTGTTTGGTTGTGTAGTTGGGTAGATTATTTGGTTTGAATTGAATTGTTTGGTGAAATGAAATTGATTTGATTGATGTGTGAATGGCGTGGGCCTTCACTAGACCGGGGATAAGGCTAGGCCTTGTCCCGTTTCTAGTATCGTGTCGTTATGCCGCCGAAATTTTCTAAAAATAAGTTAGAAAAATAAAGATAACATTTTATTTAATAAATGAACCGAATAGAATATTCATAGGTTGAATAAAATAGTTTGATCGTTAAAAATATAATTTTTAACGTGAATGTGAATAAATAAATATTCATTTACAAACCGGACGGTTTGTTTATGTACACCTATTTGAAGGACATTGATTGGGACGATAAATTTTACACATCGCCCAACTGCACAAATAAAAATCTGTGTTTGATTGCTTGAAACCCCACACGGGTATTGGGATGATATTAGACGTACACTAATCCCGATGTTTAGTTGTATGTCGATCGATTGATTGACAGGCTGTTATAAGCGTTGAATAATTATATTTGATGCTTATACAGTGTAGAATGCACTTTGGATGATGGTTGATTATTCATCGTTGTTGATATATACATTTGTTGTAGAAAAATCCATATAATTAACATTATATGGTAATTGATTGGGCCTCATTCCAGTTTTAAAATAGAAATTTTTGAAAAAGAAATATTTGAAATAGAATATTTGAAAATATGAATATATGAAGCCGTGTTGATTAGATTTACGCCATTTTGACGTGAACGATATTTATATCGATTTTATTCATTTTATAATGAATATCGAAAGTGATTTCAAAATCTGATTTTTCAAAAAAAAAAAGAACTGAATATAAATTCGAATTGAATATAAATAAATTCGAATTGAAATTGAATAGAAATGAATTCGAATTGAAACTGAATATAAATGAATTCGAATTTAAATTGAATATAAATGAATTCGAATTGAAATTGAATATAAATAAATTCGAATTGAAATGGAATAGAAATGAATTCGAATTGAAATTGAATTGAATTGAAATCGAACTGAAATTGAATTAGAAATCAGTTTGAATTGAAATCAATTTGAAATGAATTTAAAATGAATTTAAATTGGAATATTCAATTTTGATTTGAAATTGAATATGAAGTTGAAACCGTTTTTAAAATGAATTTGAAAACGATTTATAAAGCACGTTTTGAATCGAAATCGACGAAGTATATATTATATATATAATATAACGGCCTGAATAGAACGCGCCGCGCCGCGGCAGTTCGCGAATTTCGACCATTGACTTCGAACAGATATTACGGGAGATCCGACCGTCGGATTCTCCTAAAACCGGAACCGTTGGGTTTGTATCGAAAAGAGCTTTCTAACGAATATTAGAAATTAGAAATCTAACGGTTGGATTTGGAATTATGTCCAAATCAAATTTGGAAAAGGTCGCTGTAAGTGCAGTTCGATGGCCGTTGATGGAAATCGACTGTACGGGCCTTGATAAAATTATTAAAAATGGTAATAATTTGTGTAAAATCATAAGAAATGATTTAGAAAGGATTGGGATGAAAAACTCCATATTTGAAAAGATAAAAATAGATTTTTATCGAAATGAACTAGTTTTGAACTAGAATTATAATTCTATTTATTTTTAAATAAACAAATGGAATTAGAAAAGGGTTTTAAAAATAACCAGAATTTCCAATGATTGCATTGGAGTGGATTTGAATCGAAATTGTCTTCGGAATATTTCGATGTTGGAATTCGTGATTATACAGATGTTGTTATGGAAATTTGAAAGATATATATATTTATATCGTTATTTCCAATACGACATTTGTTAATCGTAGAATTTGATATTGAATATAAGCCGATATATTTTCTATTCAGAGCCTTGTATTGAATATCAAATGTGATTTGGGTTTGTCGTGAATGGTGTCTTCACTAACACTGTTCTTGAACCCAGTTGAGAAAAGATTAAATCTTTTTATTTAGATTTAATGAAGTGTACCAATTAAATAATATTTAATTGAAATTGAATTGATATTGATTTTTGGGTTTATCGTGAACAGTGTTTTAAATAACACTCGTTCTTTAACCCGATAATTAATGGAATGTGACTTTGGGTTTATCGTGAACCGTGTTTTAAATGACACGGATTCTTTAACCCAGTTAACGATTAAAACTAAGTGGAGTTTTAATGAATCTTTAATTAGATTGAAATGATCGAGAATGGAGTATCACCAATTTTGCTCCAGGCGATAGTTAAATCTTTAATTAGATTTGAACGTGAAATGGTAATTGAATTTACCGATAACACCGTGGTGTTAGATATGAAGTACTACCAGTTTTACTTCATGGGATGGATAGGTTGAGATTGGGAAATTAAAACAAATGATTACTTCGGTAAGGTTCGTTAATCCCGACTAGTTGAATCAAAATTCAAAAGAAGATTAAAGAATAAATATAAAGAATTTATCTTTGATAAAATTAATGGGAACCTTTCCCTATGAATGTGAAATTCAGAAACTAACTGTCGGTTAGCTAAGCAGAATGGTTTCCTGGATATTGATCTGATGTTGGTTTCGGCCTTCGGGGTTAATATTTGGGGAATTATTCTCTTGATTAATTTACGGTTAGTGACTGTTGAATTGGAATGAGGCGTATGTTGTGTTTGTGTAACACTTATTTAAAATATACGCGAGTTATTCGGGAAGACCGGGTTTATCCCATTCTGAATAACTGATACGACGATAAGTCGAAGATGAAGACGATGGTCGAAGACCGGAGGTCTTCACGTCGTTCGGGTGATTACTGATGATCTTGATTGGGCTGTACACCCAAGAAGATGGAAGCAGTTGGTGATCGTCCAGACGTACTTGGAGATCGATGGATATGCGGGGTACTAGGTGCCTTCGGTTTCGTACAGACCCAGAACGGACTTGTAAATGGATAGTGTGTCTGACATTGTATTCCTTTATACTGTATTTGGTGATCTCTGCTAAATATATATCTGTTTGGTGGCAGAGAATTTATTCTCTTGCTATACACCCTTCTCTGAGACGTACGAGCCTAGAGGTTATATATTGGCAGAAATCAGTGGTACAGTATGGACTGACAATGTGGCAAGCTGAGTTGCAAGGATCAAGACTTTTGTTGAAAAGCAAAGTCTTGTGGTTGATGATCAAAGCACGGCCTTGTGTGGCGTAGCTTTGTGTAACGTTGATTCGCGAGTATCACACCCGGTATGAACCAAAAACGGGAGACGGACATCAGGGAGGACATGCGTTTCTTTCTAGTTAGGAGTGGCGTCAGTGCTTGAACTAGCTGACGAGTTTGACTCATGTGGATGTTGCTTATTATTACTTGCTGAAAAGCGAGGCGCCTCGTGATATCGGTTTCGGCCGATGCTTCTGGTCGGCTGACGGGCCAGGCTTACGCCCCAAAGGGCGGGGAAACGCAGTGTTCAGGAATAATAATCCACATCGGTGGACCGGCCCTGACGATCCATGGGGCAGTTGCGGCTTTTCCTGAGGCTCGGACTAGACAGTCTCGAATCGGTGAGGATCTTGTCCCTAGCCTCGGTTCATACCATAAATGATAACCCAACTTCCAATACGACATTGCGGTTTTGATTGTAAACTTATATATGGCGACATAGTGGTATGGGTCATTCATGCCGCCTATGATTGATACTTATGATTTGAAGCTGCTTTATACACTATGCACGTATAATAGTATCAAATAATCTGTTTTTAAACGTATCAAGCATGCTTTGGCTGTTATAAGGAAAAACCCTATCCCCCGGCTTGCGTTGCATTGTGTGATAGGACCTGGGTCTTATAACAGCTTCATTTTTCTTTATTTAGCATTGCGCTGTTGTTTTATGCACTGGTGTTCTTGGGAGGAAACCCGTTCCGTGTTATACGGCGTGGTCCCTTGATTTACCTAACTTTAAAAAAACAAAGATTACTGTTTTAGTTCTCACACCAGTCACATGACTGACCTGGAGTTTATTGTTTTAACCTAAACTCTGGGTGCCCTTATTTTGATACGGGCAGCTAGTAGTTTTGGTTTTGCAGATTTATATTCACAGGATTCTGGTTTATAGCTGGAATGATATCCGGAAAGCTTTGTATCCGCGTATTACTTCTAGTTGTGTATTGTATTATTTTCCGCTGCTATGTTTTTTATTGTAATCTCTGTTATTTATGTGTAATATTTATTTATTCATACTCTGTATATTCTTGTAATCTGATGCATTGTTGTAATATACAATGAAATGTTCTTCCGTGTGCGTTCTATTTTGTCGTGTTCTCAAAACGATCAGGCATTTCGAACGGTCTGGGTCGGTTTAGCGACTGATTCGGACCGAGCGAAATTCCTTGTCGTCACAAAGACCGAGTTCAATCTCATTTCAAATGATTATACGACGTTTTAAATCTAAGAGTTGAAGACGGCGATTGAAGACCGACGATCTTCACATCGAATGGGTAACTAGCGTTGAGGTCCTTGATTGATTTGCTCCCAAGACGGGGCTAAGATGGTAGTTATCCGAACGTAGTGTTGATTTGTACGGATTTGACTTTCGCTCAGACCCAGAGCATAAGTTTATAAATGGAATGTATGTCTGACGTTGTAGTCCTTTATACTTCATTCGTTGATCTCTGTTAATACATATCTGCTTGGTGGTTAACACCCTTCTCTGAGACATATGAGCTTAGAGGTTATATATTGGCAGAAATCAATGGTATAGTATGGACTGACAATGTGGCATGCTAAGATGCATTGATCAAGGCTTTTGTTGAAAAGCAGGCCTTGTGGTTGATGATCAAAGCACGGCCTGTTTAGGCGTAGCTTTGTGTATAGCGTGACTTCGCGAGCCTCACACCCCGGTATGAGTCAAAAACGGGATACGGACTGCAGGGAGTGCACACGTTTCTTTCTAGCTAGAGTGATGTCAGGGACCTACCAGCGCTGACATTTTACATATGTGGATGATGGATTTTGAGGCGCCTCGTGTTTTATAGGCCGTTGGTGGTCATATTATAGGTCCAAAGGGACCGGGAAGCGTGTGTTCAGGCATAACTAATCCACTGCCCATAGGCGGGGACCGGCCCTGAAGATCCAAGGGTTCACTGCGGGGGATCCTGAGGCATTTGCTAGAGTGTCTCGAATCGGAGAGGAGCTTGCCCCTAGCCTCGACTCATGATGGAAATCCAATTTCCAATACGACCTTGCGGTTTTGATTGTAGAACTAGTATTGGCGACATGATATATGGTACCCATGCCGTCTAGGATTGATACTTATGATTGAAATGTTTTTATTTAAAACATATACACACTAGTAGTAATTCGTTTTACGTATTTAGTATCTTTTGACCATTATAAGGTAAAACCCTATCCTCTGGTGTGCGTTGCATTGTGTGATGGGACTTGGGTCTTATAATGGTTTCATTTTCCAAAAAGCATTGCGTTGTTTAACGATTTACTTTAATTTATGCACTGGCAATCCATTGGAATAAAACCCATTCTGCATTAGCGGCGTGGTCCTTGAATTTGTCTTATTAGTTTAATTTGTTTAGAATTCTCACACCAGTCCCATGACTGACTCGTAGTTTGTTTCACTTTGCAAACTCGGGTGCCCTCTTTTCCACACGGGCAGTCGAGTAGCCTTTTGCAGATATCTATTCTTTTAGCAGGATCCTGGATCGAAGCCTAAAGCTGTGTCCAGAGCTTAGTAGTCTTCCGTTGTTTACTGTATTTTATTTAATGTATTAAATCTTTTGTAGTTTATCTTCCGCTGTAATTTTATTTCAATGTACTCTGATATATTCTGTACTCTTATGTAACATTATTATAATGTAATAAAAGTCTGCTGTTATTGTTCTGATGTATTGTATTCCCAAAGTTGAAGTATTCGAAGATTTCCAACCTTTGGGTCAGACCTGTGTGGTTTATGGTCAATTCAAAGAGCGGGAATTTCCGGGCCTTTACAGGTGGTATCAGAGCTCTGGTTAGCTCAAATCTTTGGGGTACAACTCGTTAGAACTGAACAAAGACTCATCAGAGATTGGATTAGTAATATCCAATAAGAATACTCATTAGAGATAGGACCAGCAGTGTCCTAGAATGAGAAAACTCATTAGAGATGGGGTTAGTAATGCCCTAGGATGAGTTCAGAGTGATAAGCTTATAATTAACGTATTTTGATTATATATAATCCAATATTAGAAAATATGATTTTTGAATATATATAAAAGTTATATATATTTGATAAGTTAATCACCTAAATAAAATTATTGAAAATATAAAAGAAAAATTAAAACTAAGTTGGTTAATTAAACAACTTTTAGCTTAGTTCCTTTTCGAGGACGAAAAGATTTTAAGTGGGGGAGATTGTAACAACCCGGAATTTTGGAACCAATTTAAATTTATATTTTAAGGAAATTTTGTTAGAAAATGCGTCTGAATTTAAAAATACCATTACTAAAAAAAATTTATTTCATGAATTAAATTAAGATATTATTTATGAATGATTTCAAAATTATTTCTATTAAACAATTATTCGTAGTTAGATAAATAGTGATTTATTACAATTGAATTTAGTATCAAATTGTATGTATATTTGTAATGATTAACTACAAACAATTGATAATAAATGGAATAGTAAACTTGTAAGTGATAATAATTTTTATTGTAATTTGAGTTAAAATAGCAATATTGACTGATTAGATTATTAGCATATTGTATTATGTTTGAGATTTCTATAGTATGATTCATGAAAAGAGTATCAATTAGCTTTTGAAAATTTTCCCTTTTTAAAAGGAATGAAGGAATGTGAATTGAAAAACAACACATACAAACAAAATAAGGAAAAGTTATATATGGAGATTTTGGTTTTAATATTAAATTTTATGAATTAAAATGGGTCAATTAATTTATAATTTGACTTTAATGTTCAGATATGAAATTTGTGTGATGGGAACTTAATTAAATTATTTAAGCAATCGTGCTCAGCTTAGCTTGAAATAATGACATATATTAATTGCTCATAAAATTGTTAATCTATTTATATTGATAACAAGGATATTTAAAATATAATATTGAAATATTATGTGCTTTGAACTAATTAACCAAAAAAAAAAAAAAACTTGACTAAATATGAGTCCAATGTTAGATTAGGACTAAGTTGGTAACGTTTGAAATTGAGTTAAGGATTGAATAATGGAAATTAATGGACTACATTAAATTTGATTAACTCCTATAATTAATATTGTCGTGTTAAATATAATTTATGAAACCAAGAAATTTATAATGTACGTAAATGATTCCTATAACTAATATGAGCCTTATTGTAAGCTAGTAACGTTTGGGTTTGAATTAAAGATGAATACCAAAAAGATTGAATGATTTATTTATATAAAATACATAATATAACATAAATGCTTTCCTTTTAATATTAAATACATTCATGGAATTAATTAATTAATTAAATATCCAGTATTTGAATCGGTGAAACATATTGACCGTTTCTTTCGTGATCTAAGAAAATTAACGCATCCTTTTTTTTACCGTGTCCTTTCATGTATCTCTCCTTGCGCCTTTCCCCTTTTATAAAACCGTTCCCTCCCCTTTCTTTTTAATACTTCCCACTTTACTCTTTTTTTTCTCAGTCAAACGTTTCCCCAAATCCATCCTCACCGAAAATTAAATCTTGCAAATCAAATGGCGGCCTCCAAAATCTTTGCTTTTCCCTTCCACCATTCGTTGTCACCGCATTCCACCATCGATATGCAACCGCAACAACCACCCGAGCCACCGCAGTCAATTCCCAGCCGCCACCCTCCATTGCCTGTCGAAAGGTTCGGCCTTTGTTCCTGAAGAAGAAAGAAGGGCAGCGTTCTGATCGTAAAAACCAGATCTACATTGCTGGACTGTTTGGAATTTGGACCATAATCTACAACGAATGTGAGAATCCTAATTTATTAAATTAATTAAAATAGTGAAATCATGATCTGTTGTTATTATTATTGATCTATGTTGTGGTGATGTAAGATATATAATGTTTGTGTGAATTGTAATGTTCTTGTGTTGTGTTGGAATGTTAGTCCAGATCTGTATTTTTGTGTAATCGTAATATAGTTCTGATCTTTATTCTAATTTTTCTCTTTATTTTATTTTGTTTTGAATCTTTTATATTTCAAAATAAAAAGGAAACAAAGGTTCATATTTTGATTCACAAAATTAAAACAAGATTTGATTTATTTTATTTTATTTTGATTTACAAAATAAAAAGCAAAGGTTTAATTTTTAATTTGAATTATCCTAACCATGATAAAAATTTGGATCTTTGTTCTAAAAACAAAAATTTGGATCTTTTGTTTTAAAAACAAAAATAAGATTTGCTCCTTTTGTTTTGAAAACGAAAATAAAGACTTGCTCTTTTTGTTTTGAAAATAAAATTTTAGATTTACTCTTTTGTTTTGAAACAAAAATACAGTTTTAGTCTCTTTGATTTTGAAAACAAAGTAAAGTTTTTAATCCTTTGTTTTTGAAACAAGGTAAAACAAAGTCGAATCTTTATCGTATTTTATTTTTAATAAAAGAAAGTTTGATCTATATAAAAATAAAAGGAAGTAAAAGTTTCATTTTAATTTACAAAATAAATTAGAATCTTTAATGTGTTTACAAAATCAATGAAAAGGTTGAATTTTTATCTTGATTTCCAATATAATAAGAAAAGTGAATCTTTATTTTTGATTTACAAAGATTAAAGTTTGGTTTAATGAAGATTTGCTATTTTATTTCAATTCACAAATATAGAAAATAAAGATTTAATGTCTTATTTGATTTACAAATAAAAGTAAGATGAGGCCTTATTAGTGATTCACCATATGTAATGACACCAAAAAACTATCGTCATGTTAATGTTATTGTAATGACACAAAAACTATCATTATGTTAATGTTATTGTAATGTTAATGTAATGACACCAAAAACTATCGTCATGTTAATGTTATTGTAATGACACCAAAAACTATCGTCATGTTAATGTTATTGTAATAACGTTAAAAAAAAACTATCGTCATGTTGGCCTTGTTGTAATGACACCAAATACCATCGTCATGTGGATATAGTTGAATGAACCAAACATTCGCATTAGAAATTATATTTATATTTGAAATGTTGGCACTAGAAAATACGTCTACATTAAAAATAAAATTCACCTTTTATTTGCATCTTACAATGCAAACATAAAATAGAAAAGAAACATTGTTTTTCCAATGTAATGATAATATAAAATAAACATTGTTTTTCTAAGGTAAGAATAATAGAAAAGAAACATTCTTTTTCAATGAAAAGAAAATAAAGGAAACATTGTTTTCAATGAAAAAAAAACATTGTTTTCTATGTAAAAAAGAAAATAAAATTAACATTGTTTTCAATGTAAAAAGAAAAAGAAAAAAAAAGAAACATTGTTTTCAATGTAAAAAGAAAATAAAATTAACATTGTTTTTCTAATGTTATGGAATTAGAAAAGAAACATTATTTTCTATGTTAAGAAAATAGAAGAAACATTATTTTCTATGTTAAGAAAATAGAAGAAACATTATTTTCTATGTTAAGGAAATAAATAGGAAACATTATTTTCTATGGAAAATAAAAAGAAATGTTACATTTTTCTATGTAAAGAAAAATAAACAGAAAGGATTATATTTTCAATGCGAAGAAAAAGAAAACATTTATTTACATTTGACGTAAATAAATAAGAATTAGAAAAGAAAACATTTATTTACACTTACGTAAATAAATGAGAAAATCAGTATGCTTCACCCGAGGTTGGATTGAGTTGTGATGTAAACCTGCCCGGACCCGCCCGGCTGTCCAGTAATCACAACAATACCTATCCAATGTGAGAGGTTAAAGCATATATATTAATTTTCTAAATTTACATTTTATATATGTAAATTACTTCAAAATATTTAGTGTAAATAAATAAAACATAGACAAAGGAAGACATATATATTTACATTAGGTAAATAAGAGATTAAATAAATTACATTTTTATATGTAATTAAAAGAATATATTTTACACTGTAAAGAAAATTACATTTATATGTAATTAAGATTATAAGAAATAAAATTACATTTTTATGTAATTAAGATTATTAGGAAGAAAATTACATTTATGTAATTAAGAATAAATAGAAAATAAAGAACAAATATGTGAATAAGAATTTATTTACATTTTCTTATGTAAATAAAAAGAATAAAAATAATAATTATGTGAATAAGTATTTATTTACATTTTTCTTATGTAAATAAAAAGAATCAATTTGTAAATAGTAATTATTAACATTTTCTTATGTAAATAATAAAAAGAAAGGTTAGAAAAGAACTAACATAAGATATTCTTTTTATGTTAAAAGGGAATATTAGAAAATATAATTATTTACATTTGCTATGTAAATAGGATTTGCAAAGGAAATTGAAACCATTTATTTACAAATAGTGTAAATAAATATGAATAAGAAATTAGATACATTTATTTACAATTAATGTAAATAAATATAACAAAAGTAAAAGTAAAACATTTATTTACATTTAGGTAAATAAGTAAGAAAAAGATAAGAATATATTTATTTACATTTAGGTAAATAAATAGGGTAAGAAAAAGAATGTAATTTATTTACATTTAGGGTAAATAAATTAAAACATAGAAAGAATATAATTTATTTACATTTAGGTAAATAAAACAAAATATAGAAAAAAGTATAATTTATTTACATTTAGTGTAAACAAAACAGAGTTATTAAAAGTGATATTTTTATCGTCATTTTAGATGCGATAAAAAGAATAGACTTTTGAAATTGGAATAGTCAAACGATTTATATTTATATATATATATAATTATAAATTATAAATTAAACGGAACGCGCCCGGCAGTTTGCGTATCGGCAATCGTAACTTTAAACGGTTATACAGAGAGATCCGACCGTCGGATTTTCCCAAAACTGGAGCTGTTTGGACCGCTTTGGGAAGATCTTTCCAATGACATAAATTTCACCAAAAATCCAACGGTTAGATTTCAAGATATGTGTAAATCAAATTTGGTTGAAAACAACGCCAGGGTCGCCCATTTACCCGAAGCGTCGTTAAATTAATTTAGGCTATTTTTATATAAATAAAAACAGCGATATGTTGTTATCAAATATTAATAACGATATGAAATGTTTTCAAATTATATATATATATATATATATATATATATATATGCGAGAATCATTTGAGAAGACCGAGTTCAATCTCATTTCAAATGATTATACGACGTTTTAAATCTAAGAGTTGAAGACGGCGATTGAAGACCGACGATCTTCACATCGAATGGGTAACTAGCGTTGAGGTCCTTGATTGATTTGCTCCCAAGACGGGGCTAAGATGGTAGTTATTCGGACGTAGTGTTGATTTGTACGGATTTGACTTTCGCTCAGACCCAGAGCATAAGTTTATAAATGGAATGTATGTCTGACGTTGTAGTCCTTTATACTACATTCGTTGATCTCTGTTAATACATATCTGCTTGGTGGTTAACACCCTTCTCTGAGACATATGAGCTTAGAGGTTATATATTGGCAGAAATCAATGGTATAGTATGGACTGACAATGTGGCATGCTAAGATGCATTGATCAAGGCTTTTGTTGAAAAGCAGGCCTTGTGATTGATGATCAAAGCACGGCCTGTTTAGGCGTAGCTTTGTGTATAGCGTGACTTCGCGAGCCTCACACCCCGGTATGAGTCAAAAACGGGATACGGACTGCAGGGAGTGCACACGTTTCTTTCTAGCTAGAGTGATGTCAGGGACCTACCAGCGCTGACATTTTACTTATGTGGATGATGGATTTTGAGGCACCTCGTGTTTTATAGGCTGTTGGTGGTCATATTATAGGTCCAAAGGGACCGGGAAGCGTGTGTTCAGGCATAACTAATCCACTGCCCATAGGCGGGGACTGGCCCTGAAGATCCAAGGGTTCACTGCGGGGGATCCTGAGGCATTTGCTAGAGTGTCTCGAATCGGAGAGGAGCTTGCCCCTAGCCTAGACTCATGATGGAAATCCAATTTCCAATACGACCTTGTGGTTTTGATTGTAGAACTAGTATTGGCGACATGATATATGGTACCCATGCCGTCTAGGATTGATACTTATGATTGAAATGTTTTTATTTAAAACATATACACACTAGTAGTAATCCGTTTTACGTATTTAGCATCTTTTGACCATTATAAGGAAAAACCCTATCCTCTGGTGTGCGTTGCATTGTGTGATGGGACTTGGGTCTTATAATGGTTTCATTTTCCAAAAAGCATTGCGTTGTTTAACTATTTACTTTAATTTATGCACCGGCAATCCATTGGAATAAAACCCGTTCCGCATTTGCGGCGTGGTCCTTGAATTTGTCTTATTAGTTAAATTTGTTTAGAATTCTCACACCAGTCCCAAGAATGACTCGTAGTTTGTTTCACTTTGCAAACTCTGGTGCCCTCTTTTCCACACGGGCAGTCGAGTAGCCTTTTGCAGATATCTATTCTTTTAGCAGGATCCTGGATCGAAGCCTAAAGCTGTGTCCAGAGCTTAGTAGTCTTCCGCTGTTTACTATATTTTATTTAATGTATTAAATCTTTTGTAGTTTATCTTCCGCTGTAATTTTATTTCAATGTACTCTGATATATTCTGTACTCTGATGTAACATTATTATAATGTAATAAAAGTCTGCTGTTATTGTTCTGATGTATTGTATTCCCAAAGTTAAAGTATTCGAAGATTTCCAACCTTTGGGTCAGACCTGTGTGGTTTATGGTCGATTCAAAGAGCGGGAATTTCCGGGTCTTTACAATTACCTAGTTTAAAATTCGATGAAACGAATGCCCATATTTTAAATTATAAAATTCTCTAAATTAATTTCTTATATAATATTTATAATCCAAAAATCAACATTCTATCTTTATTTTTGACTAGCGTTTGTCTTTAATTAAATAATTTAAATAATCAAAATATACGAGATGTTACAAATTCTTTACTATTTAATAACAATTATTAATAATAAATATTTATTATTACTATAAATAATTTAGTATTTATTGTTATTTACTTATTATAAATTATTAGTTATTAATGATTAATTATTAAATATTAATGAATAATAAATATTAATGAATAATAAATATTAGTAGCATGTGATTAATATAATATTGTTAATGATTAATTAATATTAATAACATATGACTAATGTAATAAATATTATTAGTAATGTAATATTATAGTCAATAATTAGTAACATATGATTAATATGATATTAATGATTAATTATTAAATATTAATAAATAATAAATATTAATAAATAATAAATATTAATTTTAAGAAAGCAATAAAAAATTTGTCCGTTGTAAAATTAACACCTTTTGCAACAAGTATTTTAGGATTGTTATATAATTAGCATTTACTACAACGGGCCTATTGTGAACGTTGTAAAATTTACATCTGCTACAACTGTCATGAAAGGACCATTGTAATAGCTATCTGTTACAACGGGCTATCATAGCCCGTTGTAAAAAAGGCGCAGTATAGGAAATCTATTACAACGGACCAAAATGGACCGTTGTAATAACTATCTATTACAACAGGCTATCATTGCCCGTTGTAATAAAGGTGTTGTGTTGGGCATCTATTACAATGGGTCTACATTGGCCGTTGTAATATCACTCTATTACAATGGTCAGCCAACGCCCGTTGTAAAATTGTCGTTGTAATAGGTTATTTTTGTTGTAGTGTGTGGACGACGGTTGTCGGGTGCTACTAAGCACTGTCTGCATCCTAGTATATATTTCAACTAGAAATTAAAATAAAAGTGAGGAGTTCTCACCTATTAGCTAAACCAATTCGCCGCGACTCTTCATATGCAGAAAATCTTTGCCTTGCTCACCTTTTGTCACTTTCTGTGACAAAAGGTATAAGTCGTGCATCCTTAGGCTGTATCGGGTTGCCACTTTAGGGGAGTGATACACCCCACTATGGGACCAGCACGGGTATCTACGAGTAGGGAGCCGATCGAAAGTGGGTAGTGGGGTACACCTAGCGGAGATAGGGGCAGGCGGCACCTATGTAGTCAACTAGGGGTACACGTAGTTATTTATAAAATTTCTAAGTGAAGCAAGTGGGATCAACCTTTAGGGTGACTGGTGTGGTGCAGTGTAGTAATTATTCATTAGTATTAGGTGTGCCTTTAACGTTATCTTTATCTGCTCTTCCATACCCAATAGTTCATAGACGTTTCCTTGTTTTCCAGCTTATGCCTTAGTCTAGTTATTTTGATAATAGTATTGTTAGAATTATCATACTCGCCAGACTTTATGTCTGACCCCCTCTATTTCTATCTTTTTTCCCCCTCTAGGTCCCCAGGGTGGACCCAGCTCTAGTGGAGTCTGGTTGAATTGCTTATTCTCTCTTTTGGAAAGCTTGGACCGCTGAAGTAAAGTCCAGCTTGTTATCTTCTTTAATGGCTATTTATGTAATGGGATTATGTATTTTGTTTTATCAAGATGGATATTGTACTTGACTCTGATTTATGGTTTTATGATGTAACAAACATGTTTAATTTCCACTGCAATGAAATAAAGTTTTAGATTTCCAAGTACTACTTATTATCTGTCTTGTTGTAATTTTTCTATTCTATATTCACTTAAAACCTCCATGGAAGTTAATGCATTCCCTTTGTGAGTGACATTAATGGACGTGGGGTGTTACACGTGGTATCAGAGCTTAAGGTTACCAGAACAGATAAAATTTTTGGAAAAACTATTTTTCTAAACTATTTTTGGAAGAAGTGTTTTCAAAAACATGTCTTGATGAGTAATTTAAAGAGGAAAGTTTTTATGAAAAACATAATCCCCAATAGCCATATATCTTTATCTTTCGAATTCTCCATTTTGAATCTTTCCTTTTTCGTTTCAACATGGCTGAAGATCTTAACCTTCCGGAGGGTGTAACGATACCAGGATGGTATAGGAGGTTATTAGAGGCTAGGGCCTCTGCAGGTCCAGCCAATGTTCCTCCACCACCAGTTGCACCCGCTCCTCCTCCTCCCCCTCCTCGCGTTGATACTTTTGCAAAGACATGCAAGGAATTTAAGGCTATGGGTGGAAAACCTTTTCAAGGGTCAAAAACGTTTGTGGAAGCTAGAGATTGGCTTAAGGAGGTGGAAGAATTGCTGGAAATCTTTGAAGTAGAAGAAGGGAAGAAAGTCAAATTGGTAGCTTGGTTAATGAAGGGAGAGGCCTCGTTTTGGTGGGAGGTCACTAATGGGGAGCATCCTGTTGATTCTTGTGCGGATTTCAGACGTAGGTTTGAGGCAAAGTTTCTCTCAAGGGCAGAAGAGAATCTATACATGGAAAGGTTCTTGACATTGAAGCAGGGAAATCTATCAGTGAAAGAGTACGTCAACAAATTTAACCAATTGGCAAGGTTTGGCTTAGATTTGGTGAACACGCAGGAGAAGAAGGCTCTGAGGTTCGTTTATGGCTTGAATGAGCCATTGCAGGGGTTGTCTATGACCCACATCCCTATGGGGGCCACCTTTGAGAAGCTAGTAGACATGGAACTCATGCACGAGGAGAAAGGCGCTAATGCTAATAAGGCACCCGAGAAGAAAGGGGATCAGAAGAAACCACAACAGCAAAACAAGAAGGGTGGTAAAGACAATAATGGCAAAGGAAAGAAAAGATGCTTTAACTGTGGGACACCAGGCCATCTTAGCAAGTATTGCAGAAAGAAAAAGAAGACTGGTTGTTTTCACTGTGGTGAAGCGGGACATCTAGTGAAGGACTGCCCAAAGAAGGGGCAGAGGGCAGGGTCTACCTCGGGAGGACAGGTGCAGGCTCTTATGGCACCAGGGCAGGCAAGGGGACAAGTTCGGGCTCTCGCGGTCCTACCGCTGCAAGAACGAGATAGAACCATTTCTGTTGAAAGCTTAATTTTTCTGTTTGATCATCCTGTCCGTACCTTATTCGAGGCGCATCGCATTCGTTTATCTCTACATCATTAGTTGAATCACCTCGCTTAAACACTAGTTTAATAGAGGATCCCTTAGTTGTTGCGAATCCAATTGGGGGCTCAGCTTATTTGTCCATGATAAGTTTGGATTTGAAAATTTCTATACTTAGCGTTGGGTTTAGATGTGATGCTTATGTTTTGGGCTTCACGGGCTATGGGCTAATTTTAGGAATGGATTGGTTATCCAGAAATGGGGCTGTTCTTGATTGTGAAAGGAGAGTATTTAGGCTCATGACTCGCGTTGGCAACACTCTCGAAATCTTTTGTAATCCCATAAATTCCGTTATGCTAAGTTGTCTAGAATCGCTTGACGCGTCTGTGGAAAATCTACGATCTGTTAAAGTAGTCCAAGAATATTCGGATGTGTTTGAGGGGGTGAAGGGCTTGCCTCTGAAGCGGGAGATAGTTTTTCGAATATATCTTGTGGATAATGCAAAACCAGTATCTTTGCCAGTACGCCACATGGCTCCTCGTGAAAGGAGGGAACACAATAAGCAAGTGAAGGAGTTGCTTGAGAAGGGGTTCATAAGACGAAGTATATCGTAGTGGGGTGCTCCAGTAGTATTTGCCACGAAGGCGGATGGGTCCCTTAGACTTTGTATGGACTATAGAGAACTTAATAAACTTACTAAGAAAAACAGACACCCACTGCCGGGGATTGACGATCTCTTCGATCAGTTAGTTGGCGCCTTAATGTTTTCGCAGTTGGACTTAGCCACTGGATTCCATCAGTTGAGAGTGGCTGAGGATAGCATAGACAAAACTGCCTTTAGGACTCCGGGCGGTTTCTATGAATGGCTAGTGATGCCTTTTGGTTTGACAAACGCCCCTGCATACTTTGTTGATTTGATGAGTAGGGTGTTTAGGGAGTACCTTAATAAATTCGTGGTGGTCTTTGTAGACGACATCTTGATCTTTACTAAGAATGAAGAAGAGCATGCCCTAAATCTTAGGGAAGTGTTGGAGACTCTACGAGCGCATAACCTTAAAGCTAAATTTACTAAGTGTCACTTCTGGAGAGAGGAAGTGTGATTCTTAGGGCACGTGGTTTCCAAAGAAGGGATAGTTGTAGATCCCGCGAAGGTGGTGGCCATCCAAGATTGGAAGGTCCCTAAAAATGCTACCGAAGTAAGGAGTTTCTTGGGGTTGGCTGGCTACTATAGGAAGTTTATCAAAGACTTCGCAAAAATATCAGCTCCATTGACACGCCTGACGAAGAAGAACCTAGTCTTCGCGTGGGACGTAGATTGTGATGATGCGTTCCAACGTTTAAAGAGAGCTTTGACCTCAGCTCCAGTCTTAGTGCTGCCAGACGGGAGTAAGCCATTTACTGTTTATACCGATGCTTGTGGGACAGGTCTAGGAGCAGTCTTAATGCAAGAGGGAAGGGTAATAGCCTATGGTGGAAGGCAGTTAAGGGTGCATGAGAAAAATTACCCTACACATGACCTAGAGTTAGCCGCAATTGTTTTCGTGCTTAAGTCTTGGCGTCATTACCTTCTTCGCGAGAAATTCGAATTGTTCACTGACCACAAATCTTTAAAATACTTATTCTCTCAGAAGGACTTGAACTTAAGGCAGCAAAGGTGGATGGAGTTCTTAGCGTCCTACGATTTCAAAATAACATATACCCCTAGCAAGGGTAATGTGGTGGCAGACATCTTAAGTAGGAAAAGGTTGTCCTTGAGCCTATTGTTTGTTGAGCAGCGAAACTTAGAATTCATCTCTATGTTAGACTTTAGACCTTCCGTTGACTTTGTACCCGGTTTGCTAGCATCCTTGGAGGTCAGACCTACGCTTTTGGGACGGATTGGTGAGGCACAGAGAGACGACCCACAGTTGGTTGAGTTAGTGGAGAAGCTCAAAAGAGGGGAGTCATCAAGCCATCTCCATAGGTATACCCTGGATGATAAGGGATGGTTACGTAGGGATAGTAGACTTTGTGTACCTCGAGACGAAGGTTTGAGGAAGGCTATTCTTGACGAAGCACATCATTCGAAGATGACCATTCATCCCGGCGGGGACAAGATATACAAAGACATGAAGCGAGTTTTCTTTTGGGCCGGTACAAAGAGGGATGTGGCCGAGTATGTTGCTAGATGCTTGGTGTGCCAACAAGTAAAAGCGGAGCAAAAGAAACCCGGTAGGTTGCTTCACCCATTGGAGATTCCACTATGGAAGTGGGAAAGTGTCTCGATGGACTTTGTGGATGGATTACCAAGATCAAGGAAGGGTAGTACGGGGATTTGGGTTATAGTAGACAGACTTACTAAGAGCACCAATTTCATTCCCGTGAAGAGTAAGAGGACTGCTCCATGGTTAGCTTCTGTATACGTTCGAGAGATAGTTCGTTTGCATGGTGTTCCTTCTAACATAGTAAGCGACCATGATCCTATCTTCACTAGCGAATTTTGGAAGAGCTTGCAAGAGGCGGTAGGGACTCAGTTATGTTTGAGCACCGCGTATCATCCTCAGATGGACGGCCAGACTGAGAGGGTGAATCGCATTCTAGAGGATCATTTGAGGCTATGTATCCTAGACTTTGGGGGTACATTGTGACGATCCCAAAATCCGAGGTGCGGTATTAAGGATAATCATTGGGATATAACACATCAATCATCATAGTAGAGTACAGATAATAGCAAAAACAATAAATAGAACAATTTTACATGGATATGACAGCGGAATCATAACATGTAACAACATCAGAATAGCACAGCGTAGGATATAACTTAGTAAATAAAAGGGAAGTGATCAGCCATCATCGCCAGAGGCGGAATACATACATGCAGTGAGACTTAATAAGGGTATCAGTCTACATCGCCGAAGGTGGTACATATACATACGATAATAAATACTGAAAGTAAAGCAGTCTGCATCGCCTGTGGCGGAATCATAATATAGGTACAATAATGGCGGAAAATGCCAAAGTCATCTCTGTGAAGTCAGCCTCACCATGAGCCAAAATGCACTCTATGCAACAGTGCAGAGCCAAAAACAACCTGTCACCTGTGAACTAGGCTGCCCATGTGAAAATAAGGGCACCCGCGTTTGCAAAGTGAAACAAACAACGAGTCAGTCATGGGGACTGGTATGAGGAATCTATTTAACAGTTTAAACAACAGTAATAAGCAAATCACAGGACCACGCCACTTTCGCGGAATGGGTTTACTCCAGTGATTGCTAGTGCATTTGAAACAAAAGTAAATTCTTTAAAACAACGCAATGCTTTTAAAAAGAATGAAGCCATTATAAGACTCAAGTCCCATCATACAATGCAACGCAAACCGGAGGATAGAGTTTTACCTTATAATGGCCAAATATGCTTAATACGTATAAAGCAAAATCATTTGATATTATTACTAGTGCATATATGTTTCAAAAATGAATAGCACCATAAATATAAATCATAGGCGCCATAAGTGCCCCATACCACTATGTCGCCATACTAGTTCTACAATCGAGTCCGTTATTTCATATTGGAAAGTGGATTTCCGTCATGAGTCGAGGCAAGGGGCAAGCTCCTCTCCGCTTCGAGACATTCTAGCAAATGTCTCAGGACTACACACTCTGGGTAACCCTGGATTTGGCTGGGCCGGTCCTCTCTTACGTTTAAGGATTAATTATGCCTGAACACACGTTTCCCGGTCCTTACAGACCTATAATCGAGGCGCCTCGCATTCCAACAACCACAAAGGTGAAAAGTAGATATAAATGTCAGGGCTGGTAAGTCACTGACACCACCATAGCTAGAAAGAAACGTCGTGCTCTCCCAGCGGTCCGTATCCCGTTTTTAACTCATACCAAGGTGTGAGGCTCGCGAATCCACGCTATACACAAAGCCAGGCCACGCAGACCGTGCTTTGATCATCATCCACAAGACTTTGCTTTGCAACAGAAGCCTTGATCACAGCATCTTGGCATGCCACATAGGTAATCCACTCCATACGACTGATTTCCATCGATATATAACCTCTGAGCTCGTACGTCTCAGAGAAGGGCGTTAAGCAAAAGAATAAATTCTCCGCCGCCAAACAGATATATATTTAACAGAGATCAATCAGTATATAAAAAAATCCAATGTCAGACACACAATCCATTTACAAGTCCGTTCTGGTTCCGAACGAAACCGGAGGCGTCAAATTCCTCGTATATCCGTACAATCAACACATACGTTCGGACAGCTACTACTTCCATTCTTTCACGGTAGCTACTCCGGTCAGGAACCTCAGCAGCGCCCATCCAACCGATACGAAGATCGTCGGTCTTGAATCGTCTTTACATTTCCCAATTCGAATCGCTCGATTAATTATTTGAAATGAGGGTTAGCTCGGCCTTTTCAAATAATTCACGTAATTAGAATTTAAATCAATTCTTTCTATGGTTATATTATTCGACATCCATATTTCAGTTCTTTAGTGTTATTTTCGTGTCAAACACATACAACCATCAAATATCAAACAATTCAAGCCAAATTGGTTTATTTCCAATCTATGTTGCTTATAATATTTTATAACGATTTTCCGCCATTTTTATTTATTTAAGAATGGCATATTTAATTAAACGACGTTTCAGGTCGTGCCGTGGCATTGGCGTTGTTTTTCCTTTAATTTGTTTTACACATATCGGAAAATATAATCGTTGGATTTCTACAAAGTCTATATCAGTGGGAAAATATTCCCAAAGCGAACACAACGGTTCCAGTTTCGTGAAAATCCGACGGTCGGATCTCCCACACTAGTCGTTTGAAGTTACGGTTTCAAAATTTGAACTGCAGTGTCGTTATTCGATTTAATTTAATTATATTTATATTTATATATAAATATAAACGATTCTGGCGCTGTTTTTCTTCAGATTTGAATTAAACATTCCGGACAATCCAACCGTTGGATTTTTACAAGGTTGGTGTCGTTGGGAAGGTATTTCCAAGGCGAACACAGTGGTTGCAGTTTCGGGAAAATCCGGTGGTCGGATTTCTCGTGCTAATCGTTTCAAATTACGATTCTGAAATACGAACTGCACGGCTTCGATTCCTTTTAATTATATTTATATTTATATATATAAATATAGTTCATTCTATAATTTCAAATATAGTTCATTCATTAATGTCAACTTCGTTTTCACTTCAAATATTTCACTTACGCCTTAATATTTCGAAAAATTTCGCCATAACCTCCTTTGTACGGGGAGGGGTTTGGAAATTTATTGGTCCGTGTTAGGTACCCAATAAATCCTAAAAAGCATCCACATATTGATAGTGATATATTCTGGTGTTTACGGGGGAGCGTGTATAGATAATAACTCCAGAGAATAAATTCTCGTCACCCCGTTTCCGTGTGGAAATAAATAGTCCATGTGCCGTATCTAATAACTAGAGAGTCATGATTATTGTCAACTCTAGACCCGTGTGGGGTTTTTATTAATCTGGCAATTTATCGTTATATTTTATATAGTCCATATCAGTCATCAGTTCAACCTGTAGTATATAATCATCGTCATACAAGCCTCTCGCTCGTATGGTAAATCTTCCACCTCGTCACACAAGCTCCAATTGCTTATGTGGAATATGATGAAGTATGCCTATCGTCAAGAAGTATGCCATGTGGCGTAGTTCAAAATTAATTGTTACTATCCTATGGCGATATTTATTATTTTACACAGAATAACCAGCACTCCGCATCCAATGGCATTCACAGGAGTTGATATAAAAATAAAATTGCGTAGCCAACTCATCAAGGCTTACCAATTTGTCGGGCACGCAAATAATTTCTTTACTCTACAGCTAATCCATTTTTCCTGTACAACACATGTATATATATGCAGAACAAAACCAATAATAATATTTCTAGCAAACTATTATTTATTTCAACACGTGTGTATTTTTATCAAAGCATATGCATGATAAAAGAAATATTTTTATCATCAAAAATATTTATTCAACACGTGAATGTTTTTAACACTTCATATTCACAATAAAAAATGTAGTTTTTATTGTCTATTCATTTTATTTTAAAATACGATAACATTCAACACATGAATTTCAACTCGACGAACGAATCTCAATTCAACACATGAATATTCTTTATAGTTTGTATATATATATAAAAATGTGATTTTTATCGCTAAAGCTATTTGTTTAAATTCAAATAATATTCAACACATGAATTTCAATTCAACGAATGAATTTCAACTCAACACATGAATATTCTCTATAGTTGTATATATATAAAAATGTGATTTTTATCGCTAAAGCTATTTGTTTAAATTCAAATAATATTCAACACATGAATTTCAATTCAACGAATGAATTTCAACTCAACACATGAATATTCTCTATAGTTGTATATATATAAAAATGTGATTTTTATCGCTAAAGCTATTTGTTTAAATTCAAACAATATTCAACACATGAATTTCAATTCTACGAATGAATTTCAACTCAACACATGAATATTCTCTATAGTTGTATATATATATAAATGTGATTTTTATCGCTAAAGCTATTTGTTTAAATTCAAATAATATTCAACACATGAATTTCAACTCAACACATGAATATTCTCTATAGTTGTATATATATAAAAATGTGATTTTTATCGCTAAAGCTATTTGTTTAAATTCAAATAATATTCAACACACGAATTTCAATTCAACGAATGAATTTCAACTCAACACATGAATATTCTCTATAGTTGTATATATATATAAATGTAATTTTTATCGCTAAAGCTATTTGTTTAAATTCAAATAATATTGAACACTTGAATTTCAATTCAACGAATGAATTTCAACTCAACATATGAGTATTCTCTGTAGTTGTATATGTATAAAAATGTGATTTTTATCGCTAAAGCTATTTGTTTAAATTCAAATAATATTCAACACATGAATTTCAATTCAACGAATGAATTTCAATTCAACACATGAATATTCTCTATAGTTGTGTATATATATATATATATGTGATTTTTATCGCTAAAGCTATTTGTTTAAATTCAAATAATATTCAACACATGAATTTTTCAGAAAATTTCGGTAGCATAACGGCAGGTTAGTTAAAACCAGGACCGTCCCTAGTACGGCTCCTCGCTCTACCTTAAAACCTCGCGGTTTTTTACAATGGGGATCATGCATCTAGTTCGCACGCAGGCGGCATGTTTTATTTTCAATTCCACAATCCTATTCTAATTTGTTTCAACCACAAGAGGGTATTTTTCAACCACAAAGGTATATTTCAACCACAAAGGTATATTTCAACCACAATATCAACCACAAACAATTATTTCCAACCATTCGTCATACCATATAATATTACATCAATCACAAGCAATAAATATCGTCCATGGTTTGTGGACGAGGGGAGTGTGTGTATATATATATATATATATATATATATATATTATTTCTATAATTCACTTGCATTTCGTCACAATTCAAAGCATATATGTTTCATACAACGCTTGTTTAATTTATACATCGCTAATATAACTTATACAACACATGTACATGAGGTATACAATGCGTATATAATTTACACTTCGCTTATATAATTTATACAATGCGATTCCATTCACACAATTCTGTTTAGATTCCTCACATCGGTTTTTGCAGTGCTAAAAATCGTAGGAAGATCAGAAAAATCCGCGGCTTCTTCTAGATGGTAGAGAGCCTCCTTGCGCTCACGGTGTCTCTTGTTTCATCAAATTTCGTTAACGAACGAAAAAGTTATTATTTTTCAAAGTTTTGCAACACTTAAAAGTGTTATTTTCATTTCAGAATAATAAAGGTCGTACCTTTATATTTTGTTCAGAACTAGGTTTGGGATTTTTGCAAAATCCGTGAAGTATGGGGATGATCGGCCGTGCTGACGTGAAGGAGGGGGGCGGGGGCTTCCTGTCGACGGTGGTGCGGTCTCCTCCGGTGGCCTGTGGCGTTGTCGGCGGTGGTGGGAAGTTCCGAGGTTTGGGGGCTCGATACAGGAGGAGGGGGTGGTGGTGGAGGTCGCGTCGGGGTCGGATGTGAAGAGGAGCAAAGGGGTTTTCGAGTGGTGGTGGTGGCGCGGCCTACTTCGCCTGTGGCGGCGGGAAAAGGGGAGGGAAGGCTGGAGCAACGTGGAACGTCCAGAGCAGGGTGGTGGCTAGGGTTCCGTAGTTTTTTTTTTGAAAGAAAAAATCCTATTGGTCGAGGCTTTATAGGAAATTTTAAATAGCGTTTTTACAAACGAACTCGAAATCAAACCCAACGACTGTCACCCCTAGCTAGATACCCCCATTCCGGACATAATGGGATATGTTTCGTTGGCCAATTCGACTGTTACAGTCAGTTATTTTTCAAATTAAAGTATTAAACATTCAATATTTAATTTGAACGTACATTTCAATTTGCCAGGGCCACAACTGAATTGAAAAATTCCAAAAAAATAAATCTAGCTTTGTTTTGACGATACGGTCCTAACAAAACCAGTTTCGTCGAATTCTGAGATCATTTGAAAAACGACCATTTTTAGGTCGACCCATTTTAACAGAAATTGACCAATCACATTTTCTTTTGCCCCGCTCACATACTAGCTTCAAAAATTATGAAATTTGAAACCTAGCAATAATTTGGCCTCCCAGACCCAACAAAAGTGGTTTCGTCGAATTCCGAGGTCATATGCAAAATATCAATTTTCAAGGGCTATATATGCTATATAGCGACCTTTCTGAAAATTCATTTGGCCATAACTTTTGATTCCTGTTATGAAACTTCGATTTTTCAGATTCGTAAGAAAGGTATTCATAAACAGATTTAAATATTTTCAGTTTCGCTAAAATCCGTTATATTTTCCACCTGGTATAGTCAGACAAAGTTTGTATTCAAAATTTCAAACTACAATACTAGCCCCAATTCTTTATTTTATTGAAATATGCTATTTCAATTATTCAAATTCTTTGGTAATAACCAATTTTAAAAAGTTTAAATTGGTTCACATTTTCCGGGTTATTACAATCTTCCCCACTTAAAACTTTTTGTCCTCGAAAAGGAAATAACAGCAAAGTAGGAAACAAAATGTAAATGCAAAGTATTGTAAAGGTACCTTGCACCGGAGTTAGTCAGAGATGTCCACTCTGCATTTGGGGTAGGCTTGTTTAATGCTTTCCTCAGTCTCCCAAGTACAGTCTCTAGGATCACTACTCCATGCACTTTGACTAAATGAATCTTTTTGTTCCTTAGCTCTCTAGTTTCTTTGCCAACGATCTTTAATGGCTCTCTTCTGAGCGCTAATTCTGGAGTTATGTCTATATCCTGTTGCGCTGCTTCTTCTACAACAAGATCTGGATCATGAACATGTTTTCTGAGTTGAGACACGTGGAACACATCATGTACACCAGGCAACCAATCAGGTAATGAAACTCTATATGCAAGAGTTCCAATCCGTTCAAGTATAGGAAAGGGACCAATAAATCTCGGCGCCAATTTCCCAGTTTTGCCAAATCTGATTACTCCCCGCATCGGAGAAACTCTTAAATAAACATAATCGCCAACGGCAAATGATAAGTCTCTTCTTCTTGCATCAGCATAACTTTTCTATCGGCTCTGTGCGGTTTTCAATCGCTTCTTAATGAAATCGACTTTATCCGTTGCTTCTCGAATCATATCGGGCCCTAACACAAGTCTGTTGCCAGGTTCTACCCAACATGCGGGAGATCTGCACGGTCTACCGTATAATGCTTCAAATGGGGACATTCCCAGACTTGCTTGATAGCTATTGTTATAAGAGAATTCGGCTAAATGTAAGTGATCTTCCCATGAGCCTCCAAAATCGATAACACAAGCTCGCAGTAAATCTTCTAGAATCCTATTCACCCGCTCAGTTTGGCCGTCTGTCTGTGGGTGATAAGCGGTGCTTAGATTCAATTTGGTTCCCAATTCTGTCTGGAATGCTTCCCAGAATTTGCTAGTAATTAGGGGGTCTCTATCACTGACTATATTGAGCGGCACTCCATGCAGTTTAACTATTTCTTTGAAGTAAATCTGTGCTAAAATTTGAGCCGTTCTGTTGGATCGGACAGGTATAAAATGGGCAGTCTTCGTGAAGCGATCTACAATTACCCATATACTGTCGTTTCCTTTCTTAGTTCGAGGCAAACTATCAATGAAGTCCATCGAAATTTGCTCCCACTTCCATCCTGGAATTTCTAGTGGTTGTAATAGTCCAACTAATTTCTGCTGATCGCTCTTAACTAGCTGACAAGTGGAGCATCTGCTAACATATAATGAAATATCCCTTTTCATTGCCTCCCACCAAAAGGTGCATTTGAGGTCATTATACATTTTGCTCACACCGGGATGGATACTGAGTTTGGACTTGTGACATTCATCAAGCACTTCTCTCTTTAGCTCGGAGGTGTCGGGAACACAAAATTTTCCTTTTAATCTCAGAACCCCCTCACTATCCACTTGGAAGCTAGAGTCTATGCTGTCATTGATTCTTTTGATCATCTCCTTTACAAAATTATCCTCTTTTTGAAGGGTCGAGATCCTGTCAATTAAAGAAGACGTAATGATAAAACTGGCAATGATTTCATTCTTTCTGCTGAGCGCATCTGCTACAACATTGGCTTTCCCTGGAGTGTATAGAATTTCAAAATCATATGCCGCAAGGCATTCTAACTAACGCTGTTGTCTAAAGTTTAGATCTTTCTGAGTGAATAGATATTTCAATGATTGATGTTCGGTAAATAGTTCGAACTTCTAGCCCAGTAAATAATGCCTCCAGATTCTTAAAGCAAACACGATAGCTAATAACTCAAGATCATGAGTTGCATAGTTTCTTTCATGCGGCTTCAGCTGACGGCTGGCATAAGCGACCACTTGGCCTTTTTGCATTAATACTGTGCCTAGCCCTCTAATAGAAGCATCTGACCATACAGTCAAGTCTTGGTTGCCTTCTATAATTGTCAATACTGGAGCGGTTGTCAATTTCAGTTTCAGCTCCTGGAAAGCTTCTTCACATTCAGGAGTCCATTTGAATTTCTCATGCTTCTTTGTAAGCTTTGTCAATACACCAGATATCTTTGAAAAATCCTGAACGAATTTCCGATAGTAACTAGCCAATCCAAGGAAACTTCGAACTTCTGTGGGGGTAGTAGGTTGTTTCCAGTTCTGGATCGCTGTAATTTTGCTCGGATCTACAGCAATCCCCTCTTTTGATACAACATGGCCAAGGAACTTAACTTCATCCTGCAAGAAGACACACTTAGAGAATTTAGCTTTCAAGACATTTCTCCTTAGAATTTTCAACACTTGTTCTTAATGTTTTACATGCTCGCCTTCCGACTTAGAGTAGATTAAAATGTCATCGATGAAGACTAGAACAAATTTATTCATTACTCCACGGAACACTCTGTTCATAAGATCGACGAAGTATGCCGGAGCGTTACACAAGCCGAACGGCATTACTAACCGTTCGTAGAATAAATCGGGACCCTTGAAGGCTGTCAAAGGAACACAGTCTTCTGCTATACGTAATTGGTGGAAACCTGTAGCTAGGTCCATTCTGGAGAATACTGTCGCCCCATTTAATTGATCTAACAGATCATCTATAGGTGGCAAGGGATATTTGTTCTTTAGTGTCTGCTTATTGAGATCTCGGTAATCAACACAAAGTCTTAGAGTACCATCTGATTTCGAGACAAATACTACTGCTGCTCCCCAAGCTGAAAAGCTCGGTCTGATCAGACCTTTCCAAAGCAATTCTCTGGTTTGACTACCTAAATCTTCTTTTTCTTTCGGGGCCATTCTTCTAATCGGATGTACTACTGGTCGGGCGTTAGGAATTAGATCTATTCTAAATTCAATTTCTCTTTGCGGCGGTAAGTTTTCTACTTCTTCAAACACATCCGCATAGTTTTTAACGACTGGTATCTTTTCTAATGAAGGGGGAGTAACTTCTAAAGAAGACCAAAATTCTGTTCTATTAATTTCTGAGCCATGGCATGTTATACATATAGGTCCAAGCTTCATTTTAACTTTAACGATTCGTTTGGCACATCTAACTTCGGCCTTATATTTTGTCAACCATTCCAAACCGAGAATAACATCAAATTCAGACAAATCCATAACGATTAAGTGGATGGGAAACTTGTAACGTGAATAAGAGATAGGCACTCTGCAGTATGAACTGAGACTAACAGAACCTCCTATCGGGTTTTAAACTTTAATTGGTTCCTTTAGAATTCTTACTTTTAACTTTAACTTGTGAACAATGCTACCAGAAATGAAGCTACGTGATGCACCGGTATCAAAAAGTACAGAAACATGAATATTTTTAATGGTAAGGGTACCTCCCAAGACGTCGGGTTTACCTGATCCATCCGTGGTAGCTGGCGGGGTCTCCCCGTCATACACATGAGCCACTTGTGCATTCTGCTTCAGAGGACAGTTCCTGCTATAGTGCCCTTTCTTATGGCAGTTGTAGCATTCGGCTGAGTCTGGATTTGCCTTTGGTTTCCTCGGGGCTTTGCACACATTAGAAAAATGTCCTGGTTTCCCGCAGTTGTAGCAATTTCCTTTCGGTATCTTCCCAGGTTTCTGAGTAGCGGCCGCTGTAATGCTAGACTCTGGCTGATCTGCTGAAGCCTTGCGCTTATTTCAAGCTTGTCTTTTGGCACGGTCTTGGTTGGCGTGTCTTTCATCCATATCTTCATAATTGCAAGCCATTTTCTACCAATTCTGAGAAAAAGAGTTTGATGTTGCTCATGGCTCTGTCATGGTACTTGCGCTTTAGCCCAAATATAAACCTCTTGTTCTTAGCTTTGTTAGTCATAATAAGCTCTGGAGCATAGCGCGACAACTGAGTGAATTTATTGAGGTAATCCTGGATAGAGAGATCTCCTTGCTGGAGATTAGCAAACTGCTCTCGCATCCTCTCTAAGGCCTGTTTAGATATAAACTTCTCGTTGAACATGGTTTTGAATTGCTCCCAGGTCCTGACAGTACCTGATGCATCCTCTGAAGTGATGGCATCCCACCACAGCTCTGCTTCCTCCTGTAGGAGCCAAATACATAGTCGTGCTTTGTTGTTGGTGCCCAAACCCATGCCTTAAAAGATCTTTTCACAGGTCTTCAACCAAGCAATAGCCTCTGTCACTCTACCAAGGCCAGAAAAGGGTTTTCCCCCAAGGTTCCTGTATCTCTTCGCTACTCTGTCTAGCTCAAAGTCCTCGGGTGCTGGTGGCTGAATAATAGGGCCTTCCTCAACTACGGGGATATTCCCCCGTCCTCCTGCTACTCCTGCTTGGCCTCCTCTAGCTGCTGCTGCTCGTGTAGCCATCAGAAAGAGTACTGTATAAGCAAGAAAAGAGTCAAGCTCACAGATTTGATAATTTTCATATGTGATAAAGCAGGGGAACATAAGGAAAGGTAATGATGTACTGATCAAATTGTTTTGCTGATCTGCTTAGCTCATTCTAGGACATTGCTAATCCTATCTCTAATGAGCTACTCGCCTTAGAACACTACTGATTCTATTCTGACGAGGTGTTTAATGTGTTAGATCCCGGAACTAAGGTTAACCAAAGCTCTGATACCAACTGTGACGATCCCAAAATCCGAGGTGCGGTATTAAGGATAATCATTGGGATATAACACATCAATCATCATAGCAGAGTACATATAATAGCAAAAACAATAAATAGAACAATTTTACATGGATATGACAGCGGAATCATAACATGTAACAACATCAGAATAGCACAGCGTAGGATATAACTTAGTAAATAAAAGGGAAGTGATCAGTCATCATCGCCAGAGGCGGAATACATACGTGCAATGAGACTTAATAAGGGTATCAGTCTACATCGCCGAAGGCGGTACATATACATACGATAATAAATACTGAAAGTAAAGCAGTCTGCATCGCCTGTGGCGGAATCATAATATAGGTACAATAATGGCGGAAAATGCCAAAGTCATCTCTGTGAAGTCAGCCTCGCCATGAGCCAAAATGCACTCTATGCAACAGTGCAGAGCCAAAAACAACCTGTCACCTGTGAACTAGGCTGCCCGTGTGAAAATAAGGGTACCCGCGTTTGCAAAGTGAAACAAACAACGAGTCAGTCATGGGGACTGGTATGAGGAATCTATTTAACAGTTTAAACAACAGTAATAAGCAAATCATAGGACCACGCCACTTTCGCGGAACGGGTTTACTCCAGTGATTGCTAGGGCATTTGAAACAAAGTAAATTCTTTAAAACAACGCAATGCTTTTAAAAGGAATGAAGCCATTATAAGACTCAAGTCCCATCATACAATGCAACGCAAACCGGAGGATAGAGTTTTACCTTATAATGGCCAAATATGCTTAATACATATAAAGCAAAATCATTTGATATTATTACTAGTGCATATTTGTTTCAAAAATGAATAGCATCATAAATATCAATCATAGGCGGCATAAGTGCCCCAAACCACTATGTCGCCATACTAGTTCTACAATCGAGTCCGTTATTTCGTATTGGAAAGTGGATTTCCGTCATGAGTCGAGGCAAGAGGCAAGCTCCTCTCCGCTTCGAGACATTCTAGCAAATGTCTCAGGACTACACACTCTGGGTAACCCTGGATTCGACTGGGCCGGTCCTCTCTTACGTTTGAGGATTAATTATGCCTAAACACACGTTTCTCGGTCCTTACAGACCTATAATCGAGGCGCCTCGCATTCCAACAACCACAAAGGTGAAAAGTAGATATAAATGTCAGGGCTGGTAAGTCACTGACACCACCATAGCTAGAAAGAAACGTCGTGCTCTCCCAGCGGTCCGTATCCCTTTTTAACTCATACCAAGGTGTGAGGCTCGCGAATCCACGCTATACACAAAGCCAGGCCACACAGAACGTGCTTTTATCATCATCCACAAGACTTTGCTTTGCAACAGAAGCCTTGATCACAGCATCTTGGCATGCCACATAGGCAATCCACTCCATACGACTGATTTCCATCGATATATAACCTCTGAGCTCGTACGTCTCAGAGAAGGGCGTTAAGCAAAAGAATAAATTCTCCACCGCCAAACAGATATATATTTAACAGAGATCAATCAGTATAGAACAAAATCCAATGTCAGACACACAGTCCATTTACAAGTCCGTTCTGGGTCTGAACGAAACCGGAGGCGTCAAATTCCTCGTATATCCGTACAATCAACACATACGTTCGGACGGCTACTACTTCCGTTCCTTCGCGGTAGCTACTACGGTCAAAAACCTCAGCAGCGCCCATCCACCCGATACGAAGATCGTCGGTCTTGAATCGTCTTTGCATTTCCCAATTCGAATCGCTCGATTAATTATTTGAAATGAGGGTTAGCTCGGCCTTTTCAAATAATTCACGTAATTAGAATTTAAATCAATTCTTTCCATGGTTATATTATTCGACATCCATATTTCGGTTCTTTAGTGTTATTTTTGTGTCAAACACATACAACCATCAAATATCAAACAATTCAAGCCAAATTGGTTTATTTCCAATCTATGTTGCTTATAATATTTTATAATAATTTTCCGCCATTTTTATTTATTTAAGAATGGCATATTTAATTAAACGACGTTTAAGGTCGTGTCGTGGCACTGTTTTTCCTCTAATTTTTTTTACACATATCGGAAAATCTAACCGTTGGATTTTTACAAAGTCTATATCAGTGGGAAGATATTCCCACAGCGAACCCAACGGTTCCAGCTTCGTGAAAATCCGATGGTCGGATCTCCCACACTAGTCATTTGAAGTTACGGTTTCAAAATTCGAACTGCAGCGTCGTTATTCGATTTAATTTAATTATATTTATATTTATATATAAATATAAACGATTCTGGCGCTGTTTTTCTTCAGATTTGAATTAAACATTCCGAACAATCCAACCGTTGGATTTTTACAAGGTTGGTGCCGTTGGGAAGGTATTTCCAAGGCGAACCCAGCGGTTGCGGTTTCGGGAAAATCCGATGGTCGGATTTCTCGTACTTATCGTTTCAAATTACGATTCCGAAATACGAACTGCACGGCTTCGATCCCTTTTAATTATATTTATATTTATATATATAAATATAGTTCATTCTATAATTTCAAATATAGTTCATTCATTAATGTCAACTTCGTTTTCACTTCAAATATTTCACTTACGCCTTAATATTTCGAAAAATTTCGCCATAACCTACTTTGTACGTGGAGGGGTTTGGAAATTTATTGGGCCGTGTTAGGTACCCAATAAATCCTAAAAAGCATCCACATATTTATAGTGATATATTCTGGTGTCTACGGGGGAGCGTGTATAGATAATAACTCCAGAGAATAAATTCTCGTCACCACGTTTCCGTGTGGAAATAAATAGTCCATGTGCCATATCTAATAACTAGAGAGACGTGATTATTGTCAACTCCAGACCCGTGTGGGGTTTTTGTTAATCTGGCAATTTATCATTATATTTTATATAGTCCATATCAGTCATCAGTTCAACCTGTAGTATATAATCATCGCCATACAAGCCTCTCGCTTGTATGGTAAATCTTCCACCTCGTCACACAAGCTCCAATGCTTATGTGGAATATGATGAAGTATGTCTATCATCAAGAAGTATGCCATGTGGTGTAGTTCAAAATTAATTATTACTATCCTATGGCGATATTTATTATTTCACACAGAATAACCAGCACTTCGCATCCAATGGCATTCACAGGAGTTGATATAAAAATAAAATTGCGTAGCCAACTCATCAAGGCTTACCTTTTTGTCGGGCACGCAAATAATTTCTTTACTCTACAGCTAATCCATTTTTCTTGTTCAACACATGTATATATATGCAGAACAAAACCAATAATAATATTTCTAGCAAACTATTATTTATTTCAACACGTGTGCATTTTTATCAAAGCATATGCATGATAAAAGAAATATTTTTATCATCAAAAATATTTATTCAACACGTGAATGTTTTTAACACTTCATATTCACAATAAAAATGTAGTTTTTATTGTCTATTCATTTTATTTTAAAATACGATAACATTCAACACATGAATTTCAACTCGACGAACGAATCTCAATTCAACACATGAATATTCTTTATAGTTTGTATATATATAAAAATGTGATTTTTATCGCTAAAGCTATTTGTTTAAATTCAAATAATATTCAACACATGAATTTCAATTCAACGAATGAATTTCAACTCAACACATGAATATTCTCTATAGTTGTATATATATAAAAATGTGATTTTTACCGCTAAAGCTCTTTGTTTAAATTCAAATAATATTCAACACATGAATTTCAATTCAACGAATGAATTTCAACTCAACACATGAATATTCTCTATAGTTGTATATATATATATAAATGTGATTTTTATCGCTAATGCTATTTGTTTAAATTCAAATAATATTCAACACATGAATTTTTTCGAAAATTTCGACAGCATAACGGCAGGGTAGTTAAAACCGGGACCGTCCCTAGTACGGCTCCTCGCTCTACCTTAAAACCTCGTGGTTTTTGACAATGGGGATCATGCATCTAGTTCGCACGCAGGCGGCATGTTTTATTTTCAATTCCACAATCCTATTCTAATTTGTTTCAACCACAAGACGGTATTTTTCAACCATAAAGGTATATTTCAACAACAAAGGTATATTTCAACCACAAACAATTATTTCCAACCATTCGTCATACCATATAATATTACGTCAATCACAAGCAATAAATATCGTCCATGGTTTGTGGACGAGGGGAGTATATATATATATTATTTCTATAATTCACTTGCATTTCGTCACAATTCAAAGCATATATGTTTCATACAACGCTTGTATAATTTATACATCGCTAATATAACTTATACAACACATGTACATGAGGTATACAATGCGTATATAATTTACACTTCGCTTATATAATTTATACAACACGATTCCATTCACACAATTCAGTTTAGATTCCTCACATCGGTTTTTGCAGTGCTAAAAATCGTAGGAAGATCAGAAAAATCCGCGGCTTCTTCTAGATGGTAGAGAGCCTCCTTCCGGTCACGGTGTCTCCTGTTTCATCAAATTTCGTTAACGAACGAAAAAGATATTATTTTTCAAAGTTTTGTAACACTTAAAAGTGTTATTTTCATTTCAGAATAATAAAGGTCGTACCTTTATATTTTGTTCAGAACTAGGTTTGGGATTTTTGCAAAATCCGTGAAGTATGGGGATGATCGGCCGTGCTGACGTGAAAGAGGGGGGTGGGGGCTTCCTGTCGACGGTGGTGCAGTCTCCTCCAGTGGCCTGTGGTGTTGTCGGCGGCGGTGGGAAATTCCGAGGTTTGGGGGCTCGATTCAGGCGGAGGGGGTGGTGGTGGAGGTCGCGTCGGGGTCGGATGTGAAGAGGAGCAAAGGGGCTTTCGAGTGGTGGTGGTGGCGCGGCCTAGTTTCGCCTGTGGCGGCGGGAAAATGGGAGTGAAGGATGGAGCAACGTGGATCGTCCAGAGCAGTGTGGCGGCTAGCATTCCGTAGTTTTTTATTTTTATTTTTATTTTTTGAAAGAAAAAATCCTATTGGTCGTGGCTTTATAGGAAATTTTAAATAGTGTTTTTACAAACGAACTCGAAATCAAACCCAACGACTGTAGCCCCTAGCTAAATACCCCCATTTTGAACACAATGGGATATGTTTCGTTGGCCAATTCGACTGTTACAGTCAGTTATTTTTCAAATTAAAGTATAAAACATTCAATATTTAATTTGAACGTACATTTCAATTTGCCAGGGCCACAAACTGAATCGAAAAATTCCAGAAAAATAAATCTAGCTTTGTTTTGACGATACGGTCCTAACAAAACCAGTTTCGTCGAATTCTGAGATCTTTTGAAAAACGGCCATTTTTAGGTCGACCCATTTTAACAGAAATTGACCAATCACATTTTCTTTAGCCCCGCTCACATACTAGCTTCAAAAATTATGAAATTTGAAACCTAGCAATAATTTGGCCTCTCGGACCCAACAAAAGTGGTTTCGTCGAATTCCGAGGTCGTATGTAAAATATCAATTTTCAAGGGCTATATATGCTATATAGCGACCTTTCTGAAAATTCATTTGGCCATAACTTTTGATTCTTGTTATGAAACTTCGATTTTTCAGATTCGTTAGAAAGGTATTCATAAACAGATTTAAATATTTTCAGTTTCGCTAAAATCTGTTATATTTTCCACCCGGTATAGTCAGACAAAGTTTGTATTCAAAATTTCAAACTGCAATACTAGCCCCAATTCTTTATTTTATTGAAATATGCTATTTCAATTATTCAAATTCTTTGGTAATAACCAATTTTAAAAAGTTTAAATTGGTTCACATTTTCCCGGTTATTACATACATGGGAAGAGCATCTTTCGTGGTAGAGTTCGCATATAATAACAGCTTTCAATCTAGCATTGGCATGGCACCTTTCGAAGCTCTTTATGGACGACCTTGTCGTTCACCTACATGTTGGTGGGAATCTATGGATAAGATCTTACTTGGGCCCGATATGTTTAGAGAGACTTCGGAAAAGATCGACTTGATTCGAAGGAGGATGAAGACGGCGCAAGATAGGCAGAAATCTTATGCAGACAAAAGGAGGACAGATCTTGAGTTTGATGTTGGGGACATGGTCTTTATCAAAGTGTCTCCATTACGGAATGTTGTTCGCTTTAGGTCCTTTGGGAAATTAGCACCAAGGTTTGTAGGGCCATTTCCTATTAAGGAGAAGATTGGACAGATGGCGTATAGAGTGGAGTTGCCTGAGAGACTTAGTGGTGTACACGACGTATTCCATGTGTCACATTTGAGGAAGTGCTTGCACGAGACCGCGGAAGTGGTAGAGCCGAGCTTGCTTAGAGAGGTGGAGATAGAGCGTGATGCGACGTTTCTACGAGCTCCTACATGCATTCTTGTGTCGGAGATCAAGAAGTTGAGGAATCGAGAGGTCAAACTAGTCAAAGTGCAATGGGGAGATGATGAGAGCAACGCTACTTGGGAGACAGAAGCGAAGATGCGTTTGTTGTTCCCTTTTCTTTTTGAGGGTATGTCTTTTAATTTCTCCTTTATCGCTTAGCTTGTACTTATCTTATATTTAGTATGTCCTCTCACTAGTATCTTTGACCTTTAGTTAGGATAATCCTATGGTTGAAACATGTGTTTGAGACATGTTATGTATGATGGATGCAAAGTGGATGCAAGTGTTTGCTAGTGGTTGCTCTCGTGGACGCATATACACACACTATTAGGCAGTGGATTGGCTCAGTCACTTCATATTGCATATTGCATATATATGGATGTATTTAATGGATGTATGAGGATTTTTTTATCATATGGATGCTGCATTCAGATGATGATTGTGCATGCATATAGAGATAATATGTAGCATTAAGGAACTTTTTCATACATAATGGACGCATGGCACTAACATGATTTGCATTAAGGAGGTCAACTGAATCAGTGGACCGCCTGATTTTGCATTAGATATGGACATATACACACACTGTGCATTTAAACATGAAAGCATTAGAAGTCTATAAGGACAATGGATGCCTGTGTTTGATGGTTGAGTAGATGGACGATTGGATGTTAGGATATACATTCTTCTTGACTTGAAGATTTCGTGGTCGAAATCCTTTAAGGAGGGGAGAATGTAACACCCCGTAATTCTGTTAATATTAATATTCACAAATTAAAGAATAACTAATCTCAGACGTGAGAATTGTGGGAAACGGGTTGCGCCATTGTGTTCGTCTCGGAATTCTGGTTGAAATAGAGTCCGAGTTTGCGTAATTTGGACTTCGTATGAAGGAGATATGGCCATTAGAAGTTTCAGAAAACTCAAAATTCGAAATTCGAAGTCAAACAGGCCAGGCGGGAAATTTCCCGCCCAGCACCCCAGGTCAACCGGGGAGTCGACTGGGCAGTTGACACCCCCAGGACCAGGTCAACTGCGCAGTCGACTTGGGTGTCGACCTGGTCCAGTTGGCCAGGTTTTGACAGAGCCCAATCTTGAGCTGCTGATGTGTCTTTAAGGCTGAGTTGGCTAATTTAACGGTTCTGGTTAGTTCTGAGTTGATCTGACGGTCTAAATAAATCCTAAACTCTATATATACCTAGGTAGTCTCTCACTCTAAATTCACATGAAAAATAGAATAGCCGCCGTCATGCCATCGCCATGGAACTCAGTGTAGCCGCCGCCAACTAAGAAGGAAGAAAGCTAATCAAAACTCTAATTCTACTCAACTCTAAAGCAAATCAAGACTCTCTTTCTTTTCTAATTGTGAGTATGATGATCTTAATAATATTATGAGCAAACTAATTAGATTAAGATGTGATTTGGATCATAAGAAAATGATGTGAATTGTCATATATGTTGTTGTAAACCTTATGCTATCATGTATGTTGTAAATCCTATGTTATGTGATGATGATATCCTATATGTTGTAAATCATGCTATGATGATATTATATATGTTGCAAGTTTCTATGCTAAGCTGCGATGTTACAAAGCCATGATGTTATTATGTTGTAGTTAGCTTATGAATCATGATGTTGATTATATATATTTGGGCTATGATGATTCACATGATAAATCACATGTACCTATGCAAGTTTAGATTTATTAGCATGTATAATCCACATATTGTATAACATCTATTTAGATCTAGAATTATGACATCTATTTAGATCTAGAATTATGCTATGACATGTGTGAGTTCTATGTGTTAGATGCTAGTTCACACCATCATTATGTTGCATAAACCACATATGCAAGTTTATACATGAACTTGGGTTATGATCATATTATGTAAGTTGTGACATTTAACCAAACAAGTTGACACCTTTAGATCCATGACATGTGTAGTTTTATGCAAGTTTCACCCCTATTATGATTAGATCTATTTTATTTGTCTATATGTTGTGATAATTTATCTTTGTGCTATGAGTTAGACTATTCGAGTCTAACGTATATTTTGCGTTGAATAAGCGAACGCATAACGTGGGGTAGGGGTAATATTAAGGATTTAATATTAAGAAATTGGGGTGCAATTGATATGATTTTGCATACCGTAAGTGGATGGCCATAATTGAGTCAATTATGGACATCATTAAAATTGGAATTAATTAATGATTTGAATAGGGATATATTTAAAACTGGGGTAAAAGATTATAAGTGTTAATCAATGCTTAGGACACGAGGTTGGACTCGTTTGTGACGTAAAACTGCCCGGACCCGCCCGACGAATCTAGTAGTCACAAATGTCAGCCCAATGTGAGAGGTCCTAGGCCCAAATTAAAGCATAACAGTTGTAAAGACACGAGGTTAGACTCTTTTATGGTGTAAGACTTCCCGGACCCGCCCGGCGAATCCAACTGCCATAAATGCCAGTCTAATGTGAGAGGTCTTTATGAGGTTATGGCCTGAATGAATTAAGAAATACTTAACCAGATAAACATGTGAAGTGGGACATGGGGGTTAAGTAGGTGCCTTGGGTGGCATGAGGAATCTAGTGGGTTCCTTTAGTGGCATTTGAAATACGATTAGTAAGACTTAACCAAACACACATGTAAATGAACATGACTAAGAAGAGGGTTAAGTGGGATATACTAGTGGGGACAAGCTTAGGTGGATAGCTTGTGGTAAGTAGTTGGGGGCCCATTTCAACCAGTAACCCAAACGTATCTTTGTGGGCTCGACCCAAGTCGAGGACGGGACACGCATACTGGGCTTGACTATAAGAGGCCAAACGGTTAGCGGTGGAAACGCAAGTCCAACGGGTTTCATATGCGTGTATGGACACGGGCTGGTAGGTAAGACGTTGTTGCATCATGTAGGTATAAGCCATGCATCCTTAGGCTGTATCGGGTTGCCACTTTAGGGGAGTGATACACCCCACTGTGGGACCAGCACGGGTATCTACGAGTAGGGAGCCGATCGAAAGTGGGTAGTGGGGTACACCTAGCGGAGATAGGGGCAGGCGGCACCTATGTAGTCAGCTAGGGGTACACGAAGTTATTTATAAAATTTCTAAGTGAAGCAAGTGGGATCAACCTTTAGGGTGACTGGTGTGGTGCAGTGTAGTAATTATTCGTTAGTATTAGGTGTGCCTTTAACGTTATCTTTATCTGCTCTTCCATACCCAATAGTTCATAAACATTTCCTTGTTTTCCAGCTTATGCCTTAGTCTAGTTATTTTGATAATAGTATTGTTAGAATTATCATACTCGCCAGACTTTATGTCTGACCCCCTCTATTTCTATCTTTTTCCCCCTCCAGGTCCCCAGGGTGGACCCAGCTCTAGTGGAGTCTGATTGAATTGCTTATTCTCTCTTTTGGAAAGCTTGGACTGCTGAAGTAAAGTCCAGCATGTTATCTTCTTTAATGGCTATTTATGTAATGGGATTATGTATTTTGTTTTATCAAGATGGATATTGTACTTGACTCTGATTTATGGTTTTATGATGTAACAAACATGTTTAATTTCCGCTGCAATGAAATAAAGTTTTAGATTTCCAAGTACAACTTATTATCTGTCTTGTTGTAATTTTTCTGTTCTATATTCACTTAAAACCTCCATGGAAGTCAATGCATTCCCTTTGTGAGTGACATTAATGGACGTGGGGTGTTACACTTTCGTCGTCCGCATTAGCTACATATATAAAAATCGAATTTTTTATTTCTCTTTCTAGATGATAAAAATCGTATTTTTTTCTTCGCTTTCAAGATAATGAGAATTATATTTTCCTTTCAATTCTAATAAATAAAAATCGTATTTTAGATAAAAAGAATTCATACAAAAATCCCATTTTTAAAATCAAGGTTATTCAAATAAAAATCGTATTTTTAATTACACTACTTCATATATATAAAAATCCTATTTTTATAATGTTCTCATATATTATAAAAATCATACCTTTATTTTTTTATTCATATTTATAAAAATCACGTATTTATAATTTTGAAAATCTAATCTTTTTATTTATAAATATATAATCTTTTCATTTTTAAAGATCTAATCATTTTCAATTGCAAAAATGAAATCTTTTCAATGTTTAAAATCATACGGTTTCATGTTTAAAAATCATTCCTTTTCATTTATAAAAATCTAAACTTTACTAGATTAAAAATCAAATCTTTCTATATATATAAAAAACAAACCTTTCGATAAAAAAATTAAAACCGAATATTTATATTAATAAAATCACAACTTTATAATCAAAGTTGTTCATACCAGATTTTAACAGCATAATAGTGAGAGAAAAAGGAAAATGAAACAAAACTCACTTTTGCTTTTTGGGGATGAGGGAATTGGTGTTGTAGGTGGTCAAGGAGGGGGTGGCGGTGCGGTCAGGCGGAGGTGGTTCGTGGTGGGCCATTCACGGTGGCAGAAGCGGCGGTTGGGGTTAGAAAGAGGTGTGGGCGATTTTGAAGAAGAGGGGACGACGGGGGAAGAAGTGGCGGCGGCTGCGGCTAGGGTGGAGAGTGCATGGGCACTGGCGACGCGTTGAGGTGGGCGGCGGCCCTGAGGAGCGGCGGCGGCGCGTTGAGGTGGGCGGCGGCCCTGAGGAGCGACGGCGGCGTGATTTAGGGGAGGGAGGTTGAACGGGATCGGGTTTTTCCATGAAAAGGGGCGGCTGATAAAGTGATTTAAATTTTTGGGTTTTTATATATTTATTTTATTATTTTATTTTCCAAAAATACCCATGTGTTTACATAAACTCCAAATCGAACCCAACTAATGTCGCCCCTAGCTAATTACCCTCATTCCGAACACAATGGGATATGTTTCGTAAGCCAATTCGAGTGTTACGACCAGTTTTCGTTTAAATTAAAATATAACTCTATATATTGAATTTAAACGCACATTTCAATTTACTGGGGCCATATACGGACTCTAAAAATTCCCAAAAAATATTTTCTAGCTTCGTATTGACAATACGGTCCTAACAAAACCAATTTCGTCAAATTTTGAGACCGCTTGAAAAATGGCCATTTTCCAGTCGATTAAATTCAATTGAAACTGGTCAAACGCGTTTTCTCTTGCTACGCTCACATATTGATTCAGAAAATTATGAATTTTGGAATCTAGCAATAACTTGACATCATAGATCCAACAAAAGTATTTTCGTCAAAAACGAAGGTCGTTTGCAAAATTTCCATTTTTAAGGGCCAGAATTCCATAGCGACTATTCTGAATTTTCAACTGGGCATAACTCTTTATCCCCGCTATGAAATTTCAATTTTTCGGATTCGTTGGAAAGATATTCTCAATTAGATTCTAATATTTTTGGTTTTTCTAAAATCCGGTTTATTTTGAATCCTGTACATTCATTTGAACTTCGAAATCGAAATTTCAAACTACCGCGCCATTTTCAATTCCTTTTATAATTAAAATAAAATATTTATATTCTAACGACGATACAAATAAAAATATACGTTCTAATTCTATTCAAAATAAATTTCTTGTAATTATTATTTAAAATAATTCATTTTCCAAAATTGCCAGAATAAAATTTTTAATTTGGCTCGGATTTCCGGGTTATTACACTAAAATTGTCGCTTTTGTTAAATGGAAATTGTCGACATACAAATGTATCATTTTCATTTATATTGAAATTAGAATTGTCTCTTTCATTTATGTTAAAATAGGAATTGTTGACAAAACAAAATTGTCTTTTATTTCATCGCTAAAATATGAGACATGTCATACAAATAAAAGTATCTCTTTTTATTTATCATTTTTAAAATAGAATTGTAATGCGAATAAAATATTCTTTTTGTTCGACATCAGAATTGGTTAAAGTCATTAACCAATAATTTATTTAGATGAACTGTTGTTGCTTGAAAACCCCACACGTGTGTCGGGATGACATGCACTAGTCCCAATATGTAGTCATATGTCAATTAATGGATTGACAGTCTGTGATGAGCGCTATTTATTTATTTTAATGCACACACAGTTATGAATCTCAGTCTGGATGTGAATGGATTGTTTAATGATTATATATCATTACTGTTATGCAATGTATGAAATCCATATGACGAATTTATATGATAAATGATTGAGTTGCATTCGATTCAGAATATATTTTTTTATAAAACAATATTTTAAAATAAGAACATCTTTATATAAAGAATATTCAAAAATAAAGAATCTTTTAAAATAAAGAATATTTTAAATAATATCCAGTGAAGAAGAAAAATGTGAAGCCGAATCAAGTAGCAAACGCCATTTAACCCGAACGGGTTTATCGATCGATTTATTTCATTTTAAAATGAATATAAAAGGGAAGTGATTTTGAAATATAATATTCTGAAAATATTATTATTTTAATATAATAAAGATATAGAATATCCAATTTTGCTTTAAAATTGAAAATGAAGTTAAAACCATTTTAAAACGGATTTATAATTATTTTATAAAACGATTTAAATAGAAATCGATGATATATATATTATATATCATATATTTATTTAATGGTCTGAAAAGAACGTGGCGCGCAGCGACCGTTCGCGAATTTCGACCATTAAATTCAAATTAGCGTAACGGAAGATCTGACCGTCGGATTCTTCTAAAACCGGAACCATTGGGTTCGTATCGAAAAGAGCTTTCCAATGAATATAAGAATTTTGAAATCTAATGGTTGGATTTGGAATTACTTCCAAATCAAATTTGGAAAATGTCTTTATGGATGCAGTTCGATGGCCGTTACCAACTGTACGAGCGATAATAAAAAATTTAAAAATATGGAAAAATTATGTAAAATCATAATAAATGATTTGGAAAGAGTTTGGATAAAAAATTCCATATTTTTAAAGGTAAAAATACATTTTTATCGAATTGAACTAGTTATTATCTAGAATAAATCTTCAAAATAAGATTTAATGGAGTTTTCAAATTATTGATATTTAATTGGAATTTAATAGGATAAATTGGATTTGTGGGTTTGTCGTGAACGATGTTTTAAATGACATTGGTTCTTGAAACCCGTATAAAGAATAAATCTTTTAATTATGATTATTAGAGTCTCCAATTATATTAGGTAATTAAGATAAAATGAATGGTGAATTGGATTTATTGTGAACTATGTTTTAGTGACATTCGTTCAACCCAATTAACATTGGAAATATAATTCGGAATTTATAAATCTTTAATTAAGATTTAATGAAAATTTTCCAAAGGTAAAGTTTTCCGATTTAATATATTAAATTTGAAATTGAATGGAATTCGATTTAATAAATAACGAAATGAGATTCTGTAAAGGAAGACCGTTACTATATATGGAATTTAAAAGGCTTTGTCGTTATTCCATTTATATCATTAATCTGATACAGAAATTTATATCGATTATATATTGATCTGATTTCTGTGAAGATTCCATAATTAATGGAAGATGATTTTGGGGTTTATCGTGAGCAATATTTTTAAATGACATTTGTTCTTTAACCCAGTTAAAGATAAGATTTATTTCTTAAATCTGAATAATCATAAAGCAATGATTTTGGATATTAAAACCAAATTGGGGTTTTAATGAATCTTTAAAAGGGGGATTTAAGAATAAATTAAAGAATTTAGCTTTGATAAAATTATTGGGATCCTTTTTCCCAATAATGTGAATATCTGATTAAAAGAATATTCTGAATTGGAATGTAGCGTATGATGTGTTTTATAGCACTTGATTTTTATTATAAAATATGTGAGTTATTCAGAAAGACCGGGTTTAACCCATTCTGAATAATTACTACGACGATTAAAATTCAAGATGAAGACGGTGGTTGAAGACCGACGATCTTCACATCGAATGTATGAGGACTACTGATGCCTTTGATTGGAGTTGCTGCCTTGAGAAGGTTCCAGTGGTAGTTGTCCGGACGTATTGTTGATCGTTCAGATATGCGAGGTATAAGGTGCCTCCAGTTTCGTTCAGACCCAGAGCGGACTTGTAAATGGATGGTATGTCTGACATTGTATTCCTTTATGCTTTATTCGTTGATCTCTGCTAAATATATATCTTTTGGTGGTGGAGAATTTATTCTAATGCATAACACCCTTCTCTAAGACGTATGAGCTTAGAGGTTATATATTCGCAGAAATCAATGGTATGGTATGGATTGACAATGTGGCATGCCAAGATGCAAATGATCAAGGCTTTTGTTGAAAAGAAGAGTCTTGTGGTTGATGATCAAAGCACGGCTTTAAATAGCATAGCTTTTTGTAGCGTTACTTCGCGAGCCTCACACCTCGGTATGAACCAAAAACGGGAGAAGGATCCAGGGAGGACATACGTTTCTTTCTAGCTAAAAGTGGTGTCATGGTTTTTACAAGGCCTGACATTTTTACTTATGTGGATGATGGAATGAGGAACCTCAGTATTTGAGTCCCTAGTGGCTCTATTTACACCCTATAGGGAGGGGAGACGTATTGTTCAGGAATTTATATATAATCCACCAACGTAAGTTGGGAACCGGCCCTGTGGCTCCTAAAGGTCACTCGAGCTCTGATCCTGAGACATGGGCTAGATTGTCTCGAACTCGATAAAGACTATCTCTTGCCTTGGTTCATGATGGGAATCCAATTTCCAATACGACCCATGCAGTTTTGATTGTATTACTAGTACGGCGAGATAGTATATGGTAGGTATGCCGTCTATGATTGATATTATGATTGAAATGTTTTAAAACATATATACACTATAATAATATCAAATTCGTTTTATCGTATCAAGCATTTTTGACCATTATAAGGTAAAACTCTATCCTTCGGTTTGCGTTGCATTGTGTGATGGGACTTGAGTCTTATAATGGTTTCATTTTTTCTAAAAAGCATTGCGTTATTTTAACGATTTACTTTATTTGTGCACCGACAATCCAATGGAGTAAACCCGTTCTGCATTAGCAGCGTGGTCCTATGATTAGCCTTATTATTGTTAGATAGTTTAAGTAATATTTTTCACACCAATCCTTGTTGCTGGCTAGGGAGCCGGTTACGCATGATAGGAGGTTCTCACCATGTTGTTTGGTGGCAAACAGTGGGCTCTTACCCCTACATGTCCCTTATTTATTAGGGTTGGTTATTGCATTCGAGAGGTTGGCCGTAAAATAAGGTGTTTGGGGGACCAACTATATGTCACGGTGGAAGTTTAACCCACTGCTTGCGAGCCTCTACAGCTGGTATCAGAGCCAGGTTAGCTCAAATATTTGGGGTACAATTTGTTAGAACTGAACAAAAGACTCATCAGAGATTGAATTAGTAATATCCAAAAAGAATACTCATTAGAGATAGGATCTGTGGTATCCCAGAATGAGAAAACTCATTAGAGATGGGGTTAGTAATGCCCTAGAATGAGTTCAGAGTGACAAGCTTATAATTAACATATGTGTATAATCCGATCCTTAGAAAATATGATTTTTAAATATATAAAAGTTATATATATTTGAAAAGCTAATCAACTAATAAAATTATTAAAACCAATAAAAGAATAAAAATATAATTGGTAAATTAAACAATATTTAGCTCTGTTCCTTTTCGAGGACGAAAAGATTTTAAGTGGGGGAGATTGTAACAACCCGCAAATTCTGAACCAATTTAAAATTTTTATTTTAGAAATTTTGATGGGTTTTGAAAAGTTAAAATAATTTATTTTAAATAACAACGTTTAAAAGAATTTATTTTAATCGAGGTTAAAACGAATATATTTATTTTACAGGAAAATAGGCGGAAGGAAGAACATCGGTCAAATTTTAGTTTCAAGGACGCAGCTTTGTTTTTTATATTAGAAGGACACACAACTTTAATTTTCGGCTGAAGGAAATTTATTCCCAAAAAATAAAATCGTCAGTCTTCTTCGAAGCCTTTCAAGTCGCCGCCTCGTCTCCAAGCCGTCGCCGCCTCGTCTCCAAGCCATCGCCGCCTCTCCAAGCCGTCGCCGCCTCTCCAAGCCGTCGCCGCCTCTCCAAGCGCTAGCTGTCACCTGAAATCGTGTAGTTTCTATCAAATTTGATCGATCCATTTCAAATCGTGTATTTTATGTCAAATCAAACGAGTTTTTCATTCTTGTTGTGATTTTCTATTTTGAGAGAAAGAAATTACGTTGTTGTGATTTGTTTCAACTAATTTTGGTTTCTGCCCAGGAAAATGATATTTGAAACTATCATTCCTCCATGTGCTGTGAATTTTGCTCTATTATATGTGCTGTTTAGTTTGATGTCCTTGTATCTTATGCCTGATTTGATTTTTTGTTAGTTTCAGACTGTTTTTTGAATTTTCTCAAGTGTGATGCAAATATTGTCTGATTTTTATTCTATTTGATTTTCTCTGTTGATTGTGTTTGTGGTTTTTCGCATTTGACAATGCTTATTATACCCAAATGTGTTATATTATTCTATTATTAAGTTCACCAAATGATAGTTGAATTTTGTATTTTTTTTTTTAAAGTGGACTGTCGCGTTTAGAACATACTAAGTGATGGCTAAATATAACATTGTATTTGTAAAATGAATTAGTAGATAAGGAATATGATAAGTGATAGTCAAATTTAGCATTTTATTTTTTAAAATGAACTAGCATGTACGAATATGCTAAACTATAGATGATTTTAACATTGTATTTTTAAGCTAGAAAACTAGCATGTATAGATAAGATAAATGATAGTTGAATTTAGCATTGTATTTTTAAAAGTGACCTAGCATGCATATAATATTCTAAATGATAGTTGAATTTAGCACTATATTTGTAAATTAAACTAGTACTGCATGTAGAATATAAATAATGATAGTTGAATCTAGCATTGCATCTTTTAAAATGATTTAGCATTATATTATAAAAACGAATAAAGCATCATGTGTAGTATGCTAAATAATGGTTGAATATAGCATTATATTAAAAATATAAACTAACAGTATCAAGTATAATAAATGATAGTTGAATTTAGCGTTGTATTTTTAAATTGAACTAGCATGTGTGGAATACGTTACATGACGATTAAATATAACATTGTATTTGTAAAGTGAATTACATGTATAAAATATGAAAAATGATGGATGAATATAATATTGTATTCGTAAAATGAACTAGCATATACAGAATATGACAAATGATGGTCAAATTTAGCATTTTATTTTTTAAAGTGAAATAACATATGTGCAATATGATAAATGATAGTTGAATATATCATTGTATTTTTAAAGTGAACTAGCATTATAATAGTTGTATATAACTATATTAAAAAAAGAACTAGCATGTATATAGCATTATATTATAAAATTGAATAGAGCATCATGTATAGTAAGCTAAATAATGGTTGAATATAGCATTATTTAAAAATAAAATGAAATAACATGTATAAAGTATAATAAATGATAGTTGAATTTAGCATTGTATTTTTTAAATTGAAATAACATGTGTAGAATACGTTGCATGACATTTAAATATAGCATTATAATTTTAGCATTGTATTAATAGAATGAACTAACATGTATAGAATATAATGAATGTAGTTGAATTTAGTATTGTATTTTTTAAAGTGAAATAACATATGTTCAATAATGCTAAATGCTATTTGAATATAGCATTGTATTTTTAAAGTGAGCTACCATGTATAAAATACAATAAATGATAATTGAGTTTATCATTTGTATTTTTGAAGTGAATAAGTACGTGTTGAATTTGCAAAATAATGTTTGAATATAGCATTATATTAGTAAAATGAACTAGCATGTATAGAATATAATAAATGTAGTTGAATTTAGCATTGTATTTTTTTAAAGTGGACTAAAATGTGTAAAACATTTCAAATAATAGTTGTATACAACATTTGCATTTTTTGTCAAATACATGAGCATGTGTTGCAAATAAAGAATGCTAAAAGAATAAAGCATTATAATTGTTGAAATATTGCAACATGCATTGTATATGAAGAATGATAGATGCATATACTATGAAGAACGATAGATGCATATACCATTTCAGATTTTGAATTACAAATGCATGCATTTCATATGAAAAATAATAACTGATTAAATTATTTGAATTTTTTACATAAATAGTATGCATTGCATATGTTGAATGATATCTGAATATTGCATATAGTTGAGAGGTATACTAAATGGTTTTTCACATTTGACAATATTTATTATACACAAATGTGTTATATTCTTCTATTATTAAGTTTACCAAATGATAGTTGAATTTTGTAGTTTTTTTAAAGTGGACTGACGTGTGTAGAACATACTAAATGATGACTGAATATAACATTGTATTTGTAAAATGAATGAGTAGATATGGAATATGATAAATGATAGTCAAATTTAGCATTTTATTTTTTAAAATGAACTAGCATGTACGAATATGCTAAACTATAGATGATTTTAACATTGTATTTTTAAGTTGAACTGGTAAGTATAAAATATGATAAATGATAGTTAAATTTAACGCTTCATTTTTGAGGTGAAGTAGGACGTAGTGTATACAAAATGATGGTTAAATGTAGCATTGTATTTATAGAGTGAACTAGAATGTACAGATCATAATAAATGATAGTTGAATTCAACATCGTATTTTTAAAGTGCACTAGCATGTATCGAATATGCTAAATAATAGCTGAATATAGCATTGTATTTTTAAAGCAAACTAGCACATATAAGATTTGAAAAATGATACATAAATATGCAGTTGAATTTAGCATTGTATTTTTAAATTGAACTAACATGTGTAGAATACGTTACATGACGATTAAATACAACATTGTATTTTTAAAGTGAATCATGTATAAAATATGAAAATTGATAGTTGTATATAACATAATATTCGTAAAGTGAACCAGAATGTATAAAATGTGATAAATGATAGTTGAATTTAGCATTGTATTTTTTAAAGTGAAATAACATATGTCCAATATTATAAATGATAGTTGAATATAACATTGTATTTTTAAAGTGAAATAACATATGTGCAATATGATAAATGATTGTAGAGCCTAGTAACATATTTAAGAATATGATAAATGATAGACTGACATAGCATTTTAACTATATGCAAAACGATAATATAATTTAGCATTTTTGAACTAGCATGTATAGAATATAATGAATGTAGTTGAATTTAGCATTGTATTTTTTAAAAGTGGACTAGAATGTGTAAAACATTTCAAATAATAGTTGCATATAGCATTGTATTTTTTGTCAAATACAAGAAAATGTGTTGCAAATGAAATTTTTTAAATGAATATAGCATTATAATTGTTGAAATATTGCAACATGCATTGTATATTGAAAAGTGATAGTTGCACATATCATTTAAGATTTTGAATTACAAATGCATGCATTTCATATGAAGAATGATAATTGATTATATTATTTGAATTTTTTACTTAAACAATATGCATTACATACATAATGATATCTGAATATCGCATTTGAAAATATTAAAATACATTAGGATGCATTGCATAAGTAAAATACGAAATGATAGGAGAATATAGCATAACATTTAAAAAAAAAATCAATAGCTGCAGCGCGTTGAACGACTTGGACGGTAGTGATGGCTTGGAGCGGCTAGGGCATGAGGTTGGCGACGGAAGTGGAGGTTAAGGCGACGGCTTGGGGAGGCGACGACGGAAGTGGAGGTTAAGGCGGCGACATCTGCATCGATGGTGGCGGTGGCATCTGCATCGACGGCAGCGGCGGCACCTGCATCGACGGCGGCGGCCTCTACTTCGGAAGGCTATCAACGGGAAAAGATGAAATCGCAATAAGGAAACCTGTTCAAGGGAAGAAGACGATTGTCCTTCTGGCGAAATAATAAAAGTTACGTCCCCGCTTTATAATTTATTATAATGTTTTTCCTTTAAACTAATTTACTGTTTATTTTAATTATATAAGGAGTTAGAAATAGCGCAGTAGTTAGAAAATTTGAATTTGAACTTTGACTGACCATACAATATGCAAAATAAATCGGATTTTAACGAAACTAAAAATATGTAAATCTATTTAAAAATATCTTTCCAACTAATCCGAAAAATTGAAATTTCATAGCAGGAATCAAAAGTTATGCCTAGTTTAATTTTTAGAATAGTCGGTGTGGAATTTATATATATATTTTAAAATTTTAAAAATAGTCATTTCAAACGACCTCCGTTTTCAACGAAACCACTTTTTGTTGGAACCGAAATGTTAAATTATTGCTAGGTTTCAATTTTCATAATTTTTAGAATTAATATGTGAGCGTGGTAAAAGAAAATGTGTTTTATCAGTTTTAGTCAAATTTAATCGACTTAAAAATGGTCATTTTTCAAACGGTCTCAGAATTCGACGAAATTAGTCTTATTATAACCGTATCGTCAAAACATAACTAGAAATAATTTTTCTGTAATTTTTAGAGGCAGTATGTGGCCCCAGTAAATTAAAATGTACGATCAAATTAAATAATTAAATGATTTATAATTTAATTTAAAGAAAAACACATCGTAACAGCCGAACTGGATTACTAAACATATTCCATTGTGTCCGGGAGGGGGGTATTTAGCTAGGGGTTACAGTCATTGGGATTCGTTCGGAGTTCGTGGTGTTAAGCTAGTATTATTTGAATTAAATTAAATTAACTAAATAAATAAAATAGGAATAGAATACTAGTATAAATACGTTGTATTATACCACCGTATTTCCTTAACCCTAAGAACTAACCTAGCCGCCGTATTCAAAAAATCAATGGCCACGGAGCACCATATTTCTTCCTTCGATTTCTTAAAGCATAGTGCGAATTAAATCATGAAACTAAAACCAAATGGAAGAGGACCTGAGATCTTTCTGCACAACGGTCATGATCGGATGTTGTGACCTTAGGTGGTCGGAATTAGGCCAGAAACCATCACCGTTTGGTGCGGAATTGGAGCAGCTTGGGGGCGGCGAGTTCATCATGGTGGCCGGAGCTGGAAGGTGGCGGTCGGCGCTCGACGAAGGAGGCTTCGGATCTGATGGCGGCAGCCTGTATCGAGCACGGCGGTGGGATTTCCAGTTTGTGAGATGGGTTCAGCGAGTTGTGGTTTATAGAGGACGTTGAAGAAGGGTTAATTAACCCTTAACAATGTAATTGATAGCTTAATTATAAATCTAATCATCTAATATTTAAAATTCAGTATCTTGCTCAATATTAATCATAATTCGGTGATTTCAGATTCTTTGAAATCGTAATAATGAGATCTACGTGATGGAATTGACCAGAACATATTCGGAGCTATCTACAAATTCAGATGGAATTAAATCAATGTGAGATTTCTCAGTTTTCAAAATTTTAAAATAAATTTATTTATTTATTTAAATAGATCGTGATTGTGATGTTAAATATATATATACGCCATATGAAACACAGATATGCGTTGTATAAAAATTTAGATTGACTGATTGATGGTGGATTGTGATGATCTGTGAATTATTTATTCTTGTTAACATAAAATTGTCATTATTTAGAAGTGTCATAAGATTTTCATTACTTGGAAATGTCAATAAATTTTCATTTTTAGTTAGTTTAAAAATTGTCATTTTTAGTCAGAATGAAAAATGTCATTATATTTGAAATGTCATTAGAATAGAAAATGTTACATTAGAATGAAATTTGTCATTTTAGTTAAAATGTTATTAGGATAAATTGTCAAATAATTAGAATTTGTCATTTTAATGTTAACATATTAGAATTTTTCATTTTAATGTTAACAAACTAGAATTTGTCATTTTAATGTTAACGTAATAGAATTTATCATTATATTGTTACCATAATAGGAATATTATTAATGTTAGAAATGTATTGTGTGTGTGTGTATATATATATCATTAATGTTAGAAATGAATGGTCTAAATAAAAATATCATTAATGTTAGAAATGTATGGTCTAAATAAAAGCAACATTTTTGATTAGAAATAGGTTATGTAGATAAAAGCTACATTTTTATGAGAAATGTTATTTAGATTAAAATGTCATTTTGTTAGAAATGTTATTTAGAATAAAAACATCACTTTTTTTAGAAGTGGTTATTTAGAATTAAAACACCATTTTGTTTATAAATGTTTATTTAGATTAAAAACATCACCTCGTATACAAATGTTACATTAGAAATGTAAAATATAAAAGTGTCAAATTTGTGGTGTTAGAAATGTAGAATATAAAATATTATTTTGGTCATTTTTATTAAATTGAATTAGTTTGTCAATTCAATTATAAATATCATTTTAGTCATATTTGTTAAATTTAATTAGTTTGCCAATTCAATTAAAAGTATCAATTTGTTTATATTGTTGAATTGAAATAGAATTGTCAATTTAAAGGAAAAGATTTCATTTTTATTTGCATATTTAGGTGTAAATAAACATCGTAGTTAAAAGATTATATTTTTATTTGCATTATTTGATGCAAATAAACACGGTATTTAAAAGTCGAATTTTTATTTGCATTCTTTGATGCAAATAAACCAATTAAAAGTTGAATTTTAATTTGCATTCTTTGATGCAAATAAAACATGAAATTAAAAGTTGAATTTTTATTTGCATTCTTTGACGCAAATAAAACTTGAATTAAAAAGGTTACCCTTTTGTTTTCATTTTAGATGCAGGTAAAAGCCTAGTTTAAGAAGTTACATTTTTCACTTGCATTTTGATACAAATGAAAGAGGAGAATAAAATGTGCATTAGAAATAAAATAGCATTTTTGTTATAAAATGTGCATTAGAAATAAAATAACATTTTTGTTATAAAATGTTGCATGAGAATAAAAAGGTTCATTATCATTAGAGATGTTTATTTAGATTATAAATAACATTGTAGCTAGGAATGTTTATTTAGATATAAATTTGTCACTTTTGTCAAATCTAGAATTGGCATCTAAAATTGTCGCTTCTGTTAAATGGAAATTGTCGACATACAAAAGTCTCATTTTCATTTATATTAAAATTAGAATTGTTGCTTTCATTTATGTTAAAATAGGAATCGTCGACAAAACAAAATTGTCTTTTATTTCGTCGCTAAAATATGAGACATGTCATACAAACAAAAGTATCTCTATTTATTTGTCGTGTTTAAAATAGAATTATAATGCGAATAAAATATTCTTTTTGTTTGACATTAGAATTGTTTAAAGTCATTAACCAATAATCTATTTAGATGAACTGTTGTTGCTTGAAAACCCCACAAGGGTGTTGGGATGACATACACTAGTCCCAATATGTAGTCGTTTGTCAATCGATGGATTGACAGTCTGTGATGAGCATTATTAATTTATTTTAATGCTCACACATTTATGAATCTCACTCTGGATTTGAATGGATTGTTTAATGATTATATATCATTATTGTTATGCAATGTATGAAATCAATATGACGAATTTATATGATAAATGATCGAGTCGCATTCCGATTCAGAATATTTTTGTATAAAACAATATTTTAAAATAAGAACATCTTTATATAAAGAATATTCAAAAATAAAGAATCTTTTAAAATAAAGAATATTTTAGAATAATGAATATTTTAAATAATAACCAGTGAAAAAGAAAAATGTGAAGCCGAATCAAGTAGAACAAGCTATTTAACCCGAACGGGTTTGTCGATCGATTTATTTCATTTTAAAATGAATATAAAAGGGAAGTGATTTCGAATACAATATTTTGAAAATATTATTATTTTAATATAATAAAGATATAAAATATCCAATTTTGCTTTAAATTTGAAAATGAAGTTAAAATCATTTTAAAACGGATTTATAAATAATTTATAAAATGATTTAAATAGAAATAGACGATATATATATATCATATATTTATTTAATGGCCTGAATAGAACGCGCCACGCAGCTACCGTTCGCGAATTTCGATCATTAAATTCAAATTAGTGTCACGGAAGATCCGACCGTCGGATTCTTCTAAAACCAGAACCATTGAGTTCGTATCAAAAAGAGCTTTCCAATGAATATAAGAGTTTTGAAATCTAATGGTTGGATTTGGAATTATGTCTAAATCAAATTTGGAAAAGGTCGCTATGGATGCAGTTCTGTGGCAGTTATTGGAAACCGACTGTACGAGCGATAAAAAAATTATTAAAAATATGGAAAAATTATGTAAAATCATAATAAATGATTTGGTAAGAGTTTGGATGAAAAATTCCAAATTTGAAAAGATAAAAATATATTTTTATCAAATTGAACTAGTTATTAACTAAAATAAATCTTCAAAATAAGATTTAGTGAAGTTTTCCAATTATTGATATTTAATTGGAATTAAATGGGATGAATTGGATTTGTGGGTTTGTCGTGATCGTTGTTTTAAATGACATTTGTTCTTGAAACCCGTATAAAGAATAAATCTTTTTGTTAAGATTATTAGAGTTTCTAATTATATATGGTAATTAGGATAAAATGAAAGGTGAATTGGGTTTATTGTGAACTGTGTTTTAGTGACATTCGTTCTTTAACCCAATTAACATTGGAAATATAATTTGGAATTTATAAATCTTTAATTAATATTTGATGAAAATTTTCCAAAGGTAAAGTTTTCCAATTTAATATATTAAATTTGAAATTGAATGGAATTCGATTTAATAAATAATCGAAATGAGATTTTGTAATGGAAGACCGTTACTATATATGGAATTTAAAAGGCTTTGTCGTTATTCCATCTATATCATTAGTCTGATACAGAAATTTATATCGATTATATATATTGATCTGATTTCCGTGAAGATTCAATATTTTTAATGAAAGATGATTTTGGGGTTTATCATTGTAATAACCCGGAATTCCGAGCTAATTTAAAATTTTTATTTTGGCAATTTAAGTGAATTTTGAATATTTAAAATGAATTATTTTAAATAATAACGACAAGAAATTTGTTTTGAATAGCATTAGAACGTATATATTTATTTGAATCGGCGTTAGAAAATAAATATTTTATTTTAATTATAAAAAGGAATTGAAAATGGCGCGGTAGTTCGAAAATTCGATTTCAAAGTTCAAATGAATTTACAGGATTCAAAATAAACCGGATTTTAGTAAAACCAAAAATATTAGAATCTATTTGAATATATATTTCCAACGAATCCGAAAAATTGAAATTTCATAGCGGGAATAAAAAGTTATTTCCAGTTGAAAATTCAGAATAGTCGATGTGGAATTCTGGCCTTTAAAAATAGCTATTTTGCAAACGACCTCAGTTTTCAACGAAACCACTTTTGTTGGATCCGTGATGTTAAGTTATTGCTAGGTTTCAAAATTCGTAATTTTTGAAATCAATATGTGAGCGTGGCGAAGTAAAACGTGTTTTGACAGTTTCAGTCAATTTTGATCGACCAGAAAATGGCCATTTTTTTAGCGGTCTCAGAATTTGATGAAATTAGTTTTGTTAGGACCGTATCGTCAATACAAAGCTAGAAACTATTTTTCGGGAATTTTTGGGGTCCGTATGTGACCCCAATAAATTGAAATATACGTTTAAAATTCGATATAATGATTTATATTTTAATTTAAACAAAAGCTGATAGAAACAGCGGAATTGGCTAGCGAAACATATCCCATTGTGTTTGGAATGGGGTTAATTAGCTAGGGACGACAGTCGGTGAGTTCGATTTTGAGTTCGAAATAAATAGTGACTTTTTAGAATTTATTTAAATAAAATATATTTATATAATCAACGCCCCCTTCTCTCCTACCCATTCGTTCAAAATAGAAAAAGGAAAAAAATAACAAATCGCACCCCTCCGATCTGAGAACCACCGCCCACCGCGCCTCTTCCCCAACCGTTAGACCCCGCCACAGCCGCCACCGGTCCCTCACCCCACTCCGTCGCTCCTCTTCTCCCTCTCTCCTTCTTCTAAACCGAGATTTCGATTAACCCTAGCCCCAAAAGCCACCTCCGGCCGATTTAAACCCTCTGCCGCCTCCCATTGACTCTGCACCACCCACCGCCTCCTCCTCCCTCCCTCCGACGTCAAAGGTCGCCGCTTCCAGGCTCCGGCGACGGGAGAAACCACCATCCCCACCCCATTTGCCCACCGTAAGTTTTTAAATTGAATTTTGTTCATAGATTAGTGTTAATAAAACTCTGATTTTGTTTATAGATTCATGTTAATAAAAACTAGATTTTTATATAAATTACATGGTAATAAAGAAGTGATTTTTACTTAGGTAAAGAAGTGATTTTTGAATAAATGATTATATTTTATATTCGCTTAAAGATAAGATTTTTATAAAGAAGAAAGATTGATTTTTTATAAAAGAGAAGGATTGAATTTTTATAACGAAGTGAAGATTTGGTTTTTCATAAAGTAAAACTTTAATTTTTAAAATATAAAAAGCTATGATTTTGAATTATGAGAAAATATGATTTTGATAAAGTATACATCAATATAAAAATATGATTTTCATATGATAGAAAGAATAAAAATATGTTTTTTATATTGTAGAAAGAATAAAAATATGATTTTTATATTGTAGAAAGAATAAAAATATGATTTTTATGTTGTAGAAAGAATAAAAATGTGTTTTTTATGTTATAGAAAGGATAAAAATGTGATTTTTATATATGTAGTGGCTACAGACAACGAAAGTGGCAAAAGGCGAGCACGACGAAGATTTCCTACATATGAAGAGTCGTGGCGTTTGGTTTAGCTAGTCGATGAGAACTCCTCACTTTTATTTTAATTTGTAGTTGAAATATATACTAGGATGCAGATGGTGCTTAGCAACAGCCGACACCCGTCGTCCACAGATCATGGATGACTTGTTTGTTTGATTGATGTGTTGTGAAAATTGATTGTGTGATGCGGAACGAATAAATATTTTATAGTTAAAATATAATTTTTAACGTGTATATAAAATAAATATTTATAAACAAATTGGACGGTTTGTTTATGTACACCCATTTGACTGATATTGATTGGGACGATAAATTTTACACATCGCCCAACTGCACAAATAAAAATATGTGTTTGTTGATTTGAAACCCCACATGGGTATTGGGGTGATATTTGACGTACACTAATCCCGATTGTTTAGTTGTATGTCAATCGATGGGTTGACAGACTGTGTAAGCGTTAATTATTTATATTTAATGCTTATGCAGTTACGTGGTGCACTCTGGATGATGATTGATTATTTGCCGTTGCTATTATATACATGTGTTGTATGGAATCCACATAATTAACATTATATGGTAATTGATTGGGCCTCATTCCAATTTGGAAAATAAGGAATATTATAAAAGAAAATTCATGTGTTGAATAAAAATATAAATTAATGTGTTGAATAGAATAAATATTCATGCGTTGAATAAAAATATAAATTCATGTGTTGAACAGAATAAATATTCATGTGTTGACTAAAAATAAAAATTCATGTGTTGAATAGAATAAAAATTCATGTGTTGAATAGAATAAATATTCATATGTTGAATAAAAATATAAATTCATGTGTTGAATAGAATAAATATTCATGTATTGAATAGAATAAATATTCATGTATTGAATAGAATAAATATTCATGTGTTGAATAAAAATATATATTCATGTGTTGAAGAAAATATTCATTTGTTGAATACAATAAGAAAGTTATTGAAATATATAAAGCCGTGTTGATTAGATATGCGCCATTTTGACGTGAACGATATCTATATCGGTTTTATTCATTTTTATAATGAGTATCGAAAAGGAATTGATTTCAAAATATAACATTTTGAAAATATTATCATTTATAGATTAATGATATGGAATATTCAATTTTGATTAGAAATTGAATATGAAGTTGAAATCGTTTCGAAAACGAATTTAAAACGATTTATAAAATACGTTTTGAAAGGAAATCGACGAAATATATATAATATTATATATATATATATATATATATATATATATAATGGCCAGAATAGAACACGCCGCGCTGCGGCAGTTCGCGAATTTCGACCATTGACTTCGAATGGATATTATGGGAGATCCGACCGTCGGATTCTCCTAAAACCAGAACTGTTGGGTTCGTATCGAAAAGAGCTTTCTAACGAATATTAGAGACTTAAAATGTAACGGTTGGATTTGGAATTATGTCCAAATCAAATTTGGAAAAGGTCGCTGTAAGTGCAGTTCGATGGACGTAGATGGAAATCGACTGTACGGGCGTTGATAAAATTATTAAAAGTAGTAATAATTTGTGTAAAATCGTAAGAAATGATTTGGGAAGAATTGGGATGAAAAACTCCATATTTGAAAAGATAAAAATAGATTTTTATCGAAATGAACTAGTTTTGAACTTGAGTTATAATCCATTTATTTTTAAAATAAATAAATTGGATTTGAAAGGGGTTTCAAAAGTAACGAGAATTTCCAATAATTGAATTGGAAAGGTTTTGAATCGAAATTGTCTTTGGAATATTTCGGTGTTGGATTTTGTGATTATACAGATATTGTTATGGAAATTTGAAAGATATATTTATGTGGTTATTTCCAATATGATATTCGTTGGTCATAGAATTTGATATTGAATATAAGCCGATGTATTTTCAATTCAGAGCCTTGTATTTAATATCAAATGGGTTTTGGGTTTGTCGTGAATGATGTCTTCATTAACACTGTTCTTAAACCCAGTTGGAAAAAAGATTAAATCTTTTTATTTGGATTTAATGAAGTATACCAATTAAATGACATTTAACTAGAATCGAATTGGAATGTGATTTTGGGTTTATCGTGAACGGTGTTTTAAATGACATTGGTTCTTTAACCTAGTTAAAGACAGGATATGATTTCCTAAGTTAAACAATCATTAATATTGACTTTTGGGAAGATTAAAACCAAGTGGAGTTTTAATGAATCTTTAATTAGATTGAAATGATCGAGAATGGAGTATCATAGGTTTTGCTCCAGGCGATAGTTAAATCTTTAATTAGATTTGAACGTGAAATGGTAATTGAATTTACCGATAACACCGTGGTGTTAGATATGAAGTATTACCAGTTTTACTTCATGGGATGAATAGGTTGGGATTGGGAAATTAAAACAAGTGATTACTTCGGTAAGGTTCGCTAATCCCGACTAGTTTGGATAAACCATAATTTGGTTTGAAATGAATATTCCAAAGAAGATTAAAGAATAAATTTAAGGAATCTATCTTTGATAAAATTAATGGGAACCTTTCCCAGAGTATAAGAATATTTGAATAAAAGAATATTCTGAATTGGAATGAGGCGTATGTTGTGTTTTGTAACACTTGTTTATTATATACGCGGATTATTCAGAAAGACCGGGTTTATCCCATTCCGAATAACTGATTCGACGATGTGTCGAGGATGAAGACGGTGGTCGAAGACCGGAAGTCTTCACATCGTTTGGGTGATTACTTGTAACGACCCGGAAAATCTGAACCAATTTAAAAAATTTAAATTGGTTATTTTAGTGGATTTTAAATATTTAAAATAAATATTTTAAATAACAACGATGAAAAGTAAGTTTGAATCGACATTTGAAAACGAATATAATTAATTCTAATTATAAACATGGCCTGAAATGGCGCGGTAGTTTCAAAATTTAAATTCAAACTTTGACTGACTGTACCAGGTGCAAAACAAAACGGATTGAGTGAAACCAAAAATATTTAGATCTGTTAGTGAATACCTTTCTAACGAATCTAAAAATCGAAGTTTCATAGCGGGAAGCAAAAGTTATGGCCAAATGAATTTTCAGAAAGGTCGCTATAGAGTTTATATAGCCCGTGAACATGGCCATTTTGCAAACGACCTCGGAATTCGACGAAACCACTTTTTTGGATCCGGGATGTTAAACTATTGCTAGGTTTCAAATTTCATAATTTTTGAAGTTAATATGTGAGCGTGGCAGTGGAAAACGTGTTTTGGTCGATTACAGTTAAATTGGATCGACCAGAAATGGGCCGTTTTTCAAACGATCTCAGAATTCTACGAAACTAGTTTTGTTGGGACCGTATCGTCAAAACATAGCTAGATTTATTTTTTGGAAATTTTTAGAATCAGTTTGTGGCCCTGACAAATTGAAATGTACATTCAAATTAAATATTGAATGTTTTTGTAACGACCCGCATTCTGCGCATCATAGGATCGTAGAATATTTATTTCTTTCACATACGAAGTCGTATGGTCATGTAACTTTGGGAGACGACTATTGGGGTCATTTCCCATGTTCATGATTTTTCCCGATTTTTAAATGACCATTTTACCCCTAGTTGGCACTGTTTTGGCCATAACTTTTGACTGGAAATGAATTTTGACTTGAAACCACTTCCATTGGCTTTGAATGATAGTTTCTCTTTCCATAGAGTGGTCACATTAGCCAAACGGACTCACCGTTTGGGAGATATTACTGAAACAAGTTTCAGATGGTGAAAGACAGCTTAATTGGGCTTAACCGGGTGATTAGCAGTTAGGCCCAAGGGGAATTTCGGGTTTAGAGGTATAGGAGGACTGATTAGGGTTAGGTTATCACTTTCATTTCAGTTTTGAGCCGTCACAAACCTCCTTGAGACCTTAGTAATGGCTTCCTACATCTAAAACACCCCAAATCACTCTCTAATTGAAGATTAGGCTTAGCAACACCAAATTAAGGAGAAAAAGCACCAAAGCAAGGTTAGAGCTGCTGTTAGACATCAGTATTCGCCCCAAATCAGAGGAGTTTCAGTTCTGAGAATTTCATTTGTGGCCAAGGTGAGTGATAGCATCATTCTGACACTAATTACGGTTAATTACGGGTAATTAGTGAAGATTAGCGAATTTATACGTAAATAAATTCTGGAAAAATTCTTAAAATTCTAAAATAATGTTTTAAGGCTCTGTTAGAAATTTGAGATAATTTCGATGTGTTTTGTTAATTGTATGCCCAAACATGATTAAGAGTGCTTAAGGGAAAAATATGAAGTTTTAGCTACTTTTGATCCATTTTGATTCATTTGAATTGTTGGTTGTTGTTTGTGGTTGCTATTACATGTTGCTATGACTCTGTGGTATGTTTCATGATTGATTAGAATAGTTAAATTGCTTGAAAACGTCGTCGAATGGCGTAGAAAGCTTGCTGGAAAATTTCAGAAGTGTGCAGGTTCCGAACCGGTTCGGATCGGAGAAAGGGGGTCGGATCGGATTTGTGAACTGACCAAGGGGATTCGAACTGGATTGGAACTTGTCGCTGGAGAAGGCTTGGCAAAAAGGAAGGCTGTTTACTTAGAGTTGGGGTGGACAAGGGGATCGGATCGGAGTAAGCTAGGGAGCGGAACGGATCGGATCGGAAGAGTGATTGGAGGCCAGATCGGATCGACTTGGAGATGCAGGGCTCGGATCGGAAGCAAGCACTTGGGAGAACTAGCAAGAGGGAAAGCCAAGCGGATCAGATGGCAAGGAGGGATCGGATCGGAATACGTGAAGAAATAAGGGGGCGGATCAGAGCGCTGGAAGGAAGGACACCCGACCCGACCCGGAGCGAAGTACCCGACCCGAATCGAATGAAAGAAGACAAGGAGAAGGACCCGAACCCAGAGGAAGGTGGCACTCCGAACCGAACCGAGCATGGGTGACCGAACCGAACCGAATTCTAGAGCTGCTACTACACGACAACTTTTCTGAAGACCCACTCCAATTCGACCAAACCCGAGATGCAAAGGAAGTCCAAATGAGAAGTTAGAGCTTAAGATTCAGATGGGAATCAACGAGTTCACTTCAAGATTGGGCTTTGCTGTGGGACGCGTGCTAAGGAGTTATCGATGACTATAGCTTTGGACCACTATGGTAGGAGGCACGAAGGCGGATTCAGGGCCATTATGGCATTGGTAGAACCAAGGGCTATGACCAATGAAGTGGGTCATTGAAATGTTTGGTCATGACTCCAATTGTTTGGCTTGGTCACAGCAGGGTCTCTACAAGTCGGGATTCGTCGTTACCTCAGTTTGTCTAGTGTTCCAAAGTGGTAGATGTCGTACGCTTTACGCACCGAGTGAGAGATGTGAGGATGGTTGCTATGGATGATTTGTTGCTATCATTTTGACATGCACACCCCACCCCCGTATTCTTACACTATTTATTATGGCACCTTGGAGTATTGTACGGTATGTGGTACTAACTCTTTGGTTGCAGGTCCAGGTTCAGGTATGGTTTAGTATACCTGTTATTATTCTGTTTAGATGCTTATCGCTCATACCGGGCTTTATGTCTGACCCAGAGTTTTATGTCTCCTCTTATTACTCTGGGTGCTCACACGAGCAGACTAGAGACAGGTTAGCTGGTGATGCACGGGTAGATGATCCGGAGACGAGCAGGAGGCTTCCACGTGATATACATATATTTAGTATTCTCCCTGTGTTGTTGAAGATCACTGCTTGGGCATTGCTGGTGTATCTTCTACTTCAGTTTTTTTTTTGTTTAGAGACAGTAAATTTGGAAAATTGTAATAAGCTGTATCTGGATTTCCGCTGCTTTGATGGTTGATGTTGATTTTAGTTATCAGCTTATGCACTGTCTCGCCTGTTTTGTGTCAAGTATGTTATTATTATATTTTATTCCATGCGCTGTGAGACATTCTGCAGGTTTCTTTGATTAGCTCATTCCCTTCTTTCCTTTCTTATGACGACCGTCTTGTGCTAGTCGGACATGTGTACAGCGCACTTTTGGAGGAAACGCAGGCTGGTGCGAGGCGGGCCGTCACACTTGGTATCAGAGCTCTAGGTTGCGTAGTTAACCTAGGGAAGTTATCGGGGAGAGATAATATACGTATACGAGAGAGCGTATTTGTGATTATTTTGGTTTTCAAAAGATATATATACTATTAGTAGTATAAGGATGGAGTCGTACTGCACTAACACCACTATGGAGTCGTTAATCATTTCTCTTTTTCAGATTGACGATGAGCCGATATGTTAGAGGTACCGGTAGAGGGGCCAATAATGGGAATGCTGCTGACATGAGGACGATGTTTACTGACCTCATGAGAGAGATGCTTAGGGATGTTCGGAGGGCAGCTCCCAATGATGGAAATGGTGATGGTCCAATAGTGCAGGCGCCGAGGGTTGATTTCGCCAAGCTGAATAAGGATTATACTAGCCTTGGTGGAAAGCCGTTCCATGGAACGGAGTCGGCTACGGATGTTCAGGATTGGGTGGATAGTTGCGAACGTATCTTCGAGGATTTGGGTATCGAGGATGCGATGAAGAGAAAGTTAGCGTCCCGTCAGCTGCAAGGGCGGGCAATGAATTGGTGGAATGCTATAAAGGCAGCTACTCCCGAAGATCAGATTACTTGGGAGCAGTTTAAGGCTCGCTTTAGTGAGAAGTTCATCCCAGCTGCTCAGAAGTCAATGTTGTTTAAGAAATTCTTGGAGCTCAAGCAGAATGGCAGGGCTGTCTCGGAGTATATTGCTGAATTTGACACTTTGTCAAAATATGGGTTATCTCTTATAGATACTGCCGAGAAAAAGAACGAGAAATTCATAACTGGATTGGATCAGTACTTGGGGGAAAAACTTATTAACCACATCGATGAGACGTTTGAATCGATTGTGGGGAAAGCGTTAAGGTCAGAAAGTCTCTACCCTAAGCCGAAGACTGAAGTTGCATCCGCAGATGAGCCAAAGCCACAAGCTAGTGGTGGAGGCAAAGGTGGTTCTCAGAATAAGAGAAAGCAGAATCAGGTTAAGGATGGCCAGAAGAAAAAGAATAAGCAAGATGTGGAGTGCTTCAGCTGTGGTAAGAAGGGCCATTATGCTAGTAATTGTCGGGCCAAGCCAGCGGATAGGAAGTGCTTCAATTGTGGCCAATTGGGACATCACAAGGACAAGTGTCCGCAACCCCCTAAGGAAAAGCAAATGGTGAAAGCATATGCTCTTAATGCTATTCCTTCTTCGTCGAATGCCCCAACTGCGGCGGAGAAGGGAAAGAATGTCGTCATTCAAGGTATGCTTTCTGTTTATGATGTTCCTGTTAGAGTTTTGTTTGATACCGGAGCTTCCAGTTCTTTCATATCTAGTGACCTGGTAGATAGGTTGGGATTGGAGCCCGAGATTGTCGATAGACCTTTAGTAGTGACGAACCCGATTGGTGGTTCGACTAGTCTTAGCATGATTTGTCGTAATGTGGTTCTATCGAGTCATGGATGCATGTTTGTTATTGATTGCTTTGTTTTGGGCTTTACTGGGTTTGGCATTATTTTGGGAGTAGATTGGCTCCAAAGATACGGGGTGGTGGTAGACTGTGAGGGCTTGTTGGTGACACCTAGAGCGGATGATGGGCGGAGGATAGTGTTTGGTGGTCTACCCAGTAAGGGGGTATTGGCTAGTTTTCTAAACTCCCTTGACATTCCGCATAGTGAGTTGTCAGGTTTGCCCGTGGTTGGCCAGTATCCGGATGTTTTCGAAGAAGTGACCGGACTTCCACCACACCGAGAGATTGAGTTTCGTATTGATTTGGTAAAAGATGCCAGACTTATAGTGATGCCACTTCGTCGTATGGCACCAAGGGAGCAGCGAGAGCTCGAGGTGCAAGTCAGCGATCTTTTGAAGAAGGGATTTATCAGAAGGAGTGTTTCTGAATGGGGAGCACCAGTTGTGTTTGCTACCAAGGCGGATGGTTCCCTTCGTTTGTGTGTAGACTACCGCGAGTTGAATAAAGTGACGAGGAAGAACAAGTATCCTCTACCGCGGATAGATGATTTGTTTGATCAGTTGAGTGGCGCGAGAATATTTTCTCAGTTGGATCTCGCGACAGGTTTTCATCAGCTTAGAGTGGAAGCTGAGAGTATAGCTAAAACGGCATTTCGAACGCCGTCTGGATTTTATGAATGGTTGGTAATGCCATTTGGGCTGACTAATGCCCCGGCATATTTTGTGGACCTTATGAATAGGGTATTCAGAGATCAGCTGAATAAGTCTGTCCTTGTGTTCGTTGATGATATTTTGGTCTATTCGAGGACAGAGGAGGAACACAAGGAACATTTAAGAGTAGCGATGGAGGTGTTGAGAAAACACCAATTGAAAGCAAAGTTTTCTAAGTGTCACTTCTGGAAGAGGGAAGTGAGGTTCTTGGGCCATGTTGTATCAGAGAATGGTATTGCCGTGGATCCAGCAAAGGTGGCTACGGTACAAGATTGGCCTACGCCCAAGAATGCAACAGATGTAAGAAGTTTCTTGGGGTTAGCGGGATATTATCGTAAGTTTATCCAAGGTTTCTCCAAGATAGCAGCACCATTAACCCAGTTGACCAAGAAGAATCAAGCTTTTGTCTGGGATGAAAGGTGCGAGAATGCATTTAAAAGCCTAAAGGACAAGTTGACAAGCGCACCAGTGTTAGTCATTCCTAAGGGGGATGAAGAAATGACGGTATACACGGATGCCTGTGGTACCGGGCTGGGTGCTGTATTGATGCAAGGCGGTAGGGTTGTAGCTTATGCAAGTCGTCAATTGAAACCGCACGAGAGAAGATACCCTACCCATGATTTAGAATTGGCAGCGATCGTGTTCGCGTTAAAGATGTGGAGACACTATCTCTTGGGAGAAAGATTTGAGCTGTTTACAGATCATAAGTCGTTGAAGTATATGTTCTCCCAGAAGGATTTAAATCTCCGTCAGCAGAGATGGTTAGAGTTCTTAGCTTCCTATGATTTTGACATCGCATACACACCGGGAAAGGGCAATGCGGTGGCTGATGCATTGAGTAGAAGACATGCCAGCTTAGGGGCTATGTTCCTTGAATGGAAGCAACTGGAGTTTATCGCGGGGTTTGATTTCAGACCAAAGTGCGAATTGGATCCAGAAATGTTAGCGAGTTTGACGATCAGACCCACTTTGATTGAGCGGATCGGCTCTAGTCAGAGGGACGATCCTAACCTATTGGAAATCATCTCCAAGTTAGAGATGGGAATCGATGAGGAGATGAACAAGTATGGGCTTGATCGAGATAGATGGCTTAGAAAGAATGGAAAGCTTGTTGTACCCAATGTCAATGGATTGAAGGATGAAGTGCTTAGAGAATGTCATCACTCAAGGCTGACTATACACCCCGGTGGTAATAAGATGTATCGAAATATGAAGCAGACCTACTACTGGGAAGGGATGAAAAGAGATGTTGGGAAGTTTATATCCAAATGCATGAATTGCCAGCTAGTTAAAGCCGAGCAAAAGAAGCCTAGTGGGTTGTTACAGCCCTTAGAAATTCCCGAATAGAAATGGGAGCAAGTCTCGATGGATTTCATCGATGGGTTACCAAGGACTAGATCGGGATATGACAGCATTTGGGTAATTGTAGATCGACTGACTAAAAGTGCAAGGTTTATACCAGTCAAATCGACTAGAACGGCAGCTAAGTTAGCAGAATTGTATATGAAGTGGGTAGTGATATTTCATGGAGTACCTAAAAGCATTGTGAGCGACCGAGACCCGTTGTTCACTAGTGGGTTTTGGAGGAGCCTACAAGAGGCGCTAGGGTCAGAGTTACATCTCAGTACCGCATATCATCCTCAGACCGACGGTCAGACGGAAAGGGTGAATCGTATGTTGGAAGATCTCTTGAGAGCATGTATATTGGATTTTGGTGGATCATGGGATGACCATTTGCATCTAGTAGAGTTTGCATATAATAATAGCTACCAATCCAGTATCGGTATGGCTCCGTTTGAAGCTTTGTACGGAAGACCGTGCAACTCACCATCATGTTGGATAGAAACTGGCGAGAAGTTTATGCTTGGACCAGATGTGGTGAGGGAAACTTCAGATAAAATCAAGATCATTCAGCAACGAATGAAGGCAGCCCAAGATAGGCAGAAGAGTTATGCTGATAAGAGAAGAAGAGACCTAAAATTCTCCGTGGGTGACTTGGTGTTTGTTAAGATTTCTCCGTTGAAGAGCGTAATACGATTTGGCAGGAGAGGTAAATTAGCCCCAAGATTTGTTGGCCCATTCCCTGTTCTTGAACTAGTCGGGAATTTGGCATATAGAATTGACTTACCAGAGAAGATGGCGGGAGTTCACAACTTATTTCATGTTTCCCAACTAAGGAAGTTCGTTCACGACTCAGATATGACTATCTCACCTGATCGGTTGGAAGACTTCGAAGTAGAACCCGAGGCGGTTGGAAACCGCAAGCCGGCCCGTATTGTCGCACACGACATGAAGCAACTTCGAAGGAAGTCGGTGAAGCTAGTCAAGGTGCAGTGGAGCGAAGACGAGAATGATTGTACTTGGGAAACAGAAGAGGACATAAGGAAGAAGTATCCAGAACTCTTTGTCTGGTAAGATTTTATTAGCGATTTAGTTTTCCGCATGCTAGGATAGACTTGTTTGCTTGCTTTGCATGTTTGATTGTTGTATGTGGGTGTTAGGCATGCGGGATCCTGTGTATGTTTTGGGGTTAAGGAATTTCGGGGACGAAATTTCTTAAGGGGGGAGAGTGTAACGACCCGCATTCTACGCATCATAGGATCGTAGAATATTTATTTCTTTCACATATGAAGTCGTATGGTCATGTAACTTTGGGAGACGACTATTGGGGTCATTTCCCATGTTCATGATTTTTCCCGATTTTTAAATGACCATTTTACCCCTAGTTGGCACTGTTTTGGCCATAACTTTTGACTGAAAATGAATTTTGACCTGAAACCACTTCCATTGGCTTTGAATGATAGTTTCTCTTTCCGTAGAGTGGTCACACTAGCCAAACGGACTCACCGTTTGGGAGATATGGCTGAAACAAGTTTCAGATGGTGAAAGACAACTTAATTTGGCTTAACCGGGTGATTAGCAGTTAGGCCCAAGGGGAATTTCGGGTTTAGAGGTATAGGAGGACTGATTAGGGTTAGGTTATCACTTTCATTTCAGTTTTGAGCCGCCACAAACCTCCTTGAGACCTTAGTAATGGCTTCCTACATCTAAAACACCCCAAATCACTCTCTAATTGAAGATTAGGCTTAGCAACACCAAATTAAGGAGAAAAAGCACCAAAGCAAGGTTAGAGCTGCTGTTAGACATCAGTATTCGCCCCAAATCAGAGGAGTTTCAGTTCTGAGAATTTCATTTGTGGCCAAGGTGAGTGATAGCATCATTCTGACACTAATTACGGTTAATTAAGGGTAATTAGTGAAGATTAGCGAATTTATACGTAAATAAATTCTGGAAAAATTCTTAAAATTCTAAAATAATGTTTTAAGGCTCTGTTAGAAATTTGAGATAATTTCGATGTGTTTTGTTAATTGTATGCCCAAACATGATTAAGAGTGCTTAAGGGAAAAATATGAAGTTTTAGCTACTTTTGATCCATTTTGATTCATTTGAATTGTTGGTTGTTGTTTGTGGTTGCTATTACATGTTGCTATGACTCTGTGGTATGTTTCATGATTGATTAGAATAGTTAAATTGCTTGAAAACGTCGTCGAATGGCGTAGAAAGCTTACTGGAAAATTTCAGAAGTGTGCAGGTTCCGAACCGGTTCGGATCGGAGAAAGGGGGTCGGATCGGATTTGTGAACTGACCAAGGGGATTCGAACTGGATTGGAACTTGTCGCTGGAGAAGGCTTGGCAAAAAGGAAGGCTGTTTACTTAGAGTTGGGGTGGACAAGGGGATCGGATCGGAGTAAGCTAGGGAGCGGAGCGGATCGGATCGGAAGAGTGATTGGAGGCTAGATCGGATCGACTTGGAGATGCAGGGCTCGGATCGGAAGCAAGCACTTGGGAGAACTAGCAAGAGGGAAAGCCACGCGGATCAGATGGCAAGGAGGGATCGGATCGGAATACGTGAAGAAATAAGGGGGCGGATCAGAGCGCTGGAAGGAAGGACACCCGACCCGACCCGGAGCGAAGTACCCGACCCGAATCGAATGAAAGAAGACAAGGAGAAGGACCCGAACCCAGAGGAAGGTGGCACTCCGAACCGAACCGAGCATGGGTGACCGAACCGAACCGAATTCTAGAGCTGCTACTGCACGACAACTTTTCTGAAGACCCACTCCAATTCGACCAAACCCGAGATGCAAAGGAAGTCCAAATGAGAAGTTAGAGCTTAAGATTCAGATGGGAATCAACGAGTTCACTTCATGATTGGGCTTTGCTGCGGGACGCGTGCTAAGGAGTTATCGATGACTATAGCTTTGGACCACTATGGTAGGAGGCACGAAGGCGGATTCAGGGCCATTGTGGCATTGGTAGAACCAAGGGCTATGACCAATGAAGTGGGTCATTGAAATGTTTGGTCATGACTCCAATTGTTTGGCTTGGTCACAGCAGGGTCTCTACAAGTCGGGATTCGTCGTTACCTCAGTTTGTCTAGTGTTCCAAAGTGGTAGATGTCGTACGCTTTACGCACCGAGTGAGAGATGTGAGGATGGTTGCTATGGATGATTTGTTGCTATCATTTTGACATGCACACCCCACCCCCGTATTCTTACACTATTTATTATGGCACCTTGGAGTATTGTACGGTATGTGGTACTAACTCTTTGGTTGCAGGTCCAGGTTCAGGTATGGTTTAGTATACCTGTTATTATTCTGTTTAGATGCTTATCGCTCATACCGGGCTTTATGTCTGACCCAGAGTTTTATGTCTCCTCTTATTACTCTGGGTGCTCACACGAGCAGACTAGAGACAGGTTAGCTGGTGATGCACGGGTAGATGATCCGGAGACGAGCAGGAGGCTTCCACGTGATATATATATATTTAGTATTCTCCCTGTGTTGTTGAAGATCACTGCTTGGGCATTGCTGGTGTATCTTCTACTTCAGTTTTTTTTTGTTTAGAGACAGTAAATTTGGAAAATTGTAATAAGCTGTATCTGGATTTCCGCTGCTTTGATGGTTGATGTTGATTTTAGTTATCAGCTTATGCACTGTCTCGCCTGTTTTGTGTCAAGTATGTTATTATTATATTTTATTCCATGCGCTGTGAGACATTCTGCAGGTTTCTTTGATTAGCTCATTCCCTTCTTTCCTTTCTTATGACGACCGTCTTGTGCTTGTCGGACATGTGTACAGCGCACTTTTGGAGGAAACGCAGGCTGGTGCGAGGCGGGCCGTCACAGTTTTACATTTTAAATTGAGGGAAAACTAACTGAAACAGTCGAATGGGCCAACGAAACATATCCCATTGTGTTCGGAATGAGGGTAAAACGCTAGAGACGACAGTCGTTGGGTTTGAATTGGTGTTCGTGTGTGACAAGGGGTATTTTCGGATTTTTAAAATATATAAATAAACAAAAAAATCTGATTGGTCGGTCAAAATTTTCTCTCTCCCCGATTAAACACGACGACGGCGGAAACCCTTTCCTTTCTTCTCTCCTCGATTTCTTCTAATCCGCTCAATAAAAACCCATGCCCCTTTGGAGAATTTCGTAGTACTCAACACGTTCTTCGAATCCATACCAACCTCAGATTTTTTCGTCGGGTATTGAGCTCGAGAAGGTCGCACCTTTGGAGCGCCGCCGTGAGCAGGAGGAGCCATTGAAGTGGGGCCCCCATACATCGATTTGAGCGCTGTTCCAAGGCCTAGAGGGTGGCGCCGACCGATCTCGTCCAAGTGCTACGGATTTCGAGTTATTGTTAAACCTACTTTTGAAGATCGAGCTGAGGTATACGGCTATTTTCAATTTAACTATTTAATAGCAGTTTAAAGTGCTACAGTTTTTGATTTCACTGTAAAAATCATATCTTTTTCGTTTATTGACGAAATTCAGTGAAACAAGAGATAGTGCACTCGTGTGGACGTCTTCTACATTCTAGAAGAGACCGCATATTTTTTTGAGCCTTCTGCTATTTTTGGTGGAGTGGAACCCAATGTGAGATTTCTAAATTATAAACGATATGGAAAATGACGATGTATAAATTATATAGTCGATGTATGGGTTATACAAGCATTGTACACCTCTTGTATAAGCGTTGTATAAGGTGTACGTTCGATATATAAGTTATATATGCGTTGTAAAAATTATATATGTGTTGAAATAGAAGTGAAATGCTTATATATATATATATATATATATATATATATATATATATACGCCCCTCGTCCACAAACCATGGACGATATTTATTGGTGGTGATTGGTATGAAAATTGGTTGATTACGAATGGTTGATTAGAATTGTTTGTGGTTGAAATTGATTGATTGTGGTTGAAAAATACCCGTTTATGGTTGAGAAATATTTGGTTGAAACCACATAGGATTAGTTTGTGGAAATGAAAAAAATATACATGCCGCCTGCGTGCGAACTAGATGCATGATTCACCATTGTCAAAAGCTGCGAGGCTTTAAGGTAGAGCGAGGAGCCGTACTAGGGACGGTCCCGGTTTTAACTACCCTGCCGTTATGCTGCCGAAATTTTGAATAATATTCATGTGTTAGAATTATTTTCCTGTGTTGAAACTATATTCGTGTGTTGAATAGAAAGCCTTCATGTGTTGAATCGAAATTCATTCGTTGAATAGAAATTCATGTGTTTAATGGTATTCGTATTTTAAATAAATTGTTTTAACAATAAAAATCACATTTTTACTCTATATATACAAACTATAGAAAACCTTCATGTGTTGAATCGATATTCATTCGTTGAATAGAAATTCATGTGTTGAATGGTATTCGTGTTTTAAATAAATTGTTTTAACAATAAAAATCACATTTTTACTCTATATATACAAACTATAGAAAACTTTCATGTGTTGAATCGATATTCATTCGTTGAATAGAAATTCATGTGTTAAATGGTATTCGTGTTTTAAATAAATTGTTTTAATAATAAAAATCACATTTTTACTCGATATATACAAACTATAGAAAACCTTCGTGTGTTGAATGGAAATTCATTCGTTGAATTGAAATTCATGTGTTGAATGGTATTCGTATTTTGAAAGAAATTGTTTTATAATAAAAATCCTATTTTATCATCTATATGAACTATATAAAATAATCATGTCTTGAAATGAATTGTTTTACATTAAAAATCACATTTTTAATATATACATGAATTGTTAAAAATAGTGAAGTGTTGAAATAGAAGACAGTTGGATAAAAATATCATTTTTATCAAAAGTATGAAAAGCATATAGTTTTGAAATCGAAGAATAGATTATATATATATAATTAAAATATATCGAATAACGAAGCTGTAGTTCGTGTTTTGAAACTGTGATTTCAAACGATTAGTGCGGGAAATCCGACCATCGGATTTTCCCGAAACCGAAACCGTTGGGTTCGCTTTGGAAATATCTTCCCAATGATACCCACTTTGTGAAAATCCAACGGTTAGATTATCAGGAATGTTTAATTCAAATCTGAAGAAAAACAGTGCCAAAATCGATTATATTTATATATATATATATAATTATATTAAATCGAATAACGACGCTACAGTTCGTATTTTGAAATCGAAATTTCAAACGATTATACCGGGAGATCCGACCATCGGATTTTCCCAAAACTGGAACCATTGGATTCGTTTTGAAAAGATCTTTCTAATGATATAAATTTTGAGAAGATCCAGCAGTTAGAATTTTAGATATGTGTAAATCAAATCTGAAGAAAAACAGCGCCACGGCCGCGTTATGGCCCGAAGCATCGTTTGAATAAATTGGCTATTTTAAAATAAATAAAAAAAGCGATAAATCGTTATAAAATATTATAAACGATATGGATGTGAAATTTAGAGACTAACTAAAGGTTGGCTAAGTCGAATGGTTTCCTGGGTTTTGATATGATGTTGGTTTCGGCCTTCGGGGTTAATATTTGGGAAATCGTTCTCATACTGATTTATGGTTAGCAACTAATAAATTGAAATGATGCATGTGTATGTTTGTGTTTCACTTGTTTATTATATACGCGAGTTGCTCCGAAAAACTAGGTTTATCCTATTCTGAATAACTGAATCGACGATAAGAAGTCGAAGACGAAGACGGTGATTGAAGACCGATCTTCACCTCGTTTGGATGGTAACTGATGTCCTGATTGGGAGGCATCCCGAAATATGGATAATGAGTGGTGATCGTCCGGACGTACGTGGGGATCGATGGATATGCGAGGTATTTAGTGCCTCCGGTTTCGTTCAGACCCAGAACGGACTTGCAAATGGACTGTGTGTCTGACATTGGAATTCATTCTGTGCGATTGATAACCATCAATTGCATGGTGTGAATTGCCGGTGTGGCATGCTAAGATGCAGTGATCAGGGCTTCTGTTGAAAAGCAAAGTCTTGTGATTAATGATCAAAGCACTGCCTATGTGGCGTAGCTTTGTGTATAACGTGAATTCGCGAGCCTCGCACCCCGGTATGAACCAGAAACGGGAGAAGGACCTCAGGGAGGGCATGCGTTTCCTTCTAGCTAGGAGTTGTGTCAGTGTTTTTACACGGCCTGACATTTTACTTATGTGGATGATGGATTGTGAGGCGCCTCGGTTATATCAGTCGATCCGGGACCGATGGAGTCATTCGCTGGCTCCTTGACGCCCCATAGGGCAGGGAAACGTAGTGTTCAGGAATTTTAATCCACATCGGTGGACCGGCCCTGTCGCTCCAAGGGCCCACCTGTGTCTAGGTCCTGAGACACGGGCTAGAGCGTCTCGAATTCGGTAAGGACTATCTTTTGCCTTGGTTCATGACGGAAATCCAATTTTCAAATACATGACTGTGCGGTTTTGATTGTATACCTATATATGGCGACATAGTGGTATGGGGCATTAATGCCGTCTATGATTAATAGTTATGATTCGAAATTGTTTTCAAAACTTATAAACACTAGCAATAATACCAAATGCTTTTGTTTTATTCGTATCAAGCATATTTTGGCCGTTATAAGGTGAAAACTCTATCCTCCGGTTTGCGTTGCATTGTGTGATGGGAACTGAGTCTTATAATGGCTTCATTTTTATAAAAATCATTGCGATGTTTAAAAGAATTATTTGTTTTAAAGCAATGGCAATCCGATGGAGTAAACCCGTTCCACGAAAGTGGCGTGGTCCTGTGATTAGCCATATTTTAAATGTGTTGAATAGATTTCTCATACCAGTCCCATGACTGACTCATAGTTTGTTTCACTTTCAAACTCGGGTGCCCCTCTTTCTACACGGGCAGCCTTGTATTCAGGTTTTATCTGGCTCTTTCTGGATAGCTGGAGCTGAAGATGGATTCTTCATTTATCTCTTTTTATGTTGTTCAGCTCCTATTGTACATATTATGTTTGTTTTCCGCTGTAGACATTTATGTATAGCTGAACTGTATTTTTACTAAGTATGATCCTGTATACTGTGTAACTCTGATGATTACATTTATCTAGTGTATTATTTGTTCATTATCTGGTGTATTTAATTATTCTGTTATGCTGTTATCTGTTTTTGTGTTATATTCCAAAGATTACCTTTGCCACCGTCAGTATGGGGTTTGGGGTCGTCACATTACTGATGATCTTGATTGGGCGGTACACCCAAGAGGAGGGAGTCAGTTGGTGATCGTCCAGACGTACTTGGAGATCGATGGATATGTGAGGTACAAGGTGCCTCCGGTTTCATTCAGACCCAGAACGAACTTGTAAATGGACTGTGCGTTTGACATTGGATTTTATTCTGTGTTGATTGATCTCTATTAAATATACATTTGTTTGGTGGCGGAGAATTTATTCTCTTGCTTAACACCCTTCTCTTAGACGTACGAGCACAGGGGTTGTATATCGATGGACATCAGTCGCATGGAGTGAATTGCCTGTGTGGCATGCCTAAGTGGAAAATGATCAAGGCTTTTGTTGAAAAGAAGAGTCTTGTGGTTGATGATCAAAGCACGACCTGTGTGGCATAGCTTTGTGTAGCGTGGATTCGCGAGCCTCACACCCCGGTTGTGAACCAGAAACGAGAGAGGACATCAGGGAGGACATGCGTTTCTTTCTAGCTAGAAGTGGCGTCAGTGGTTTTACACGCCCTGGCGAGTTTGACTTATGTGGTTGTTGGATTGCGAGGCGCCTTGGATATATCAGTGACTATGTGGAGCTGATGGAGTCATTGGACTCATTTACGCCCCAAAGGGTGGAGAAACGCAGTGTTCAGGCATTTTAATCCACATCGGTGGACCGGCCCTGACGATCCAAGGGCTTGACTGAGTACTTGTCCTGAGGCTCGGGCTAGAGAGTATCGAATTCGGTGAGGACGATCCCTAGCCTCGGTTCACAGATGGAAATCCAATTTCCAATACGTGACAATTGCGGTTTTGATTGTAAAAATATGGCGACATAGTGGTATGGGGCACTTATGCCGTCTATGATTGAAATTGTTTTGACACTATACACTTATAGTAATAATAAAACATGAAATTTCACGTACCAAGCATTCTTGGCTATTACAGGGTAAAAACCCTATCCTCCGGCTTGCGTTGCATTGTGTGATGGGACCTGGGTCTTATAATAGCTTCATTGTTCTTTATTTAGCATTGCGCTGTTGTTTTATGCACTGGTATTCTTGGGAGGAAACCCGTTCCGAGTTATACGGCGTGATCCCTTGATTTACCGAACTTTAAAATAAAGATTAATAACTGTTTTAGTTCTCACACTAGTCACATGACTGACCTGGAGTTTATTGTTCTAACCTAAACTTTGGGTACCCTTATTTTGACATGGGCAACTAGTAGTTTTTGTTTTGCAGATTTATATTTACAGGATCCTGGTTTACAGCTGGAACGATACTCGGAAAGCTCTGTATCCGTGTATTACATTCAGTTGTGTTTTCTATTGTTTTTCAGCTTCTATATAATTTATTGTAATCTCTGATATTTTATGTGTAATATTTATTCATACTATGTAATATTCTTGTATTCTGATGGAATTGTTGTAATAAGAAATGAAGTGTTCTTCTGTTTGCGTTCTGATCCGTCTTGTCCTCAAAGCAATCCGTGTTTTCCTTACCGGGGAAGTTCTGGGTTCTTATAGTGGTATCATAGCTTTGGTTTACAGAGCTCGGAGAACAAGACACGTTAGAACCAAACGAAAGGATTCATCAGAAATTGGATTAGTAATATCCAATGGGAATGACTCGTTAGAGATGAGATCGGTAGTATCCTAGAATGAGTATGAAGAATATATTTTTAAAATGAAAACAAATTTTGTTTTGAAAATTTAAATCAATTATTCATAATTGAATATTATTTTTATATTGATTTGGACAATCAGGTATATAAAGATTTTGCGTATACATCTGATTCGCGTGTATTTGAAGTTTTAATATATCAAACAGATATAGAATCACACTCTAGTCGCCCGGAGATGATTCTGATAATGCTGCAGCGCTATTAATATTTGTGTTCGAGTTTCGAAAGTGGGATTTCTATATGATGCCAATTGACTGGTGTGAGAACCAAAATTAGATAGGGCTTATTGTTGTGATTTGGCATCAAAAATCTGATTTTTGGACTATGTATCAAAGTTATAAATTTGAAAAGACAATCAACTAATTGATTGATGGTTGTGTTGTTTGATTATTGTTTTGATATTTTGAACCATTTAGCCAAATTGTATCAAATATTGGACTGTATTGAAAATTAGTTGCATTTGCATGCATATACATGTACTTACATTAAACAGGTCATAGCAAGAGGCTAGAGAAAAGGAATAAAATTTTTTGCCCGACAAATAAGTACATGTTTATTGTATTTCTTGGGTTTGGATGATTTTATGAGCCAATTGGCTAGCCGCTTGGCTGTTTCTTTTTCTTTTTGGATTGGTGAGGGCTATATGAGGCTATTTATAATATCCCGAAGCTCCCGGTGCAGGGGAGGTTATGGCAAAAAAAATCGAAAATTTAGGGTGTTAGCCACATTTTTGAAAATTTTGAAAAGTTCTTAGAAACCGAAACGTTGAAGAACTTAAACCGTAAAGAAAATAATGGAAGTTGAGTTGGTTTGTAAAACAACTTTCAGCTTCGTTCCTTTTTGGGGACGAAAAATTTTAAGTGGGGGAGATTGTAATAACCTGGAATTCTGAGCCAATTTAAAATTTTTATTTTGGCAATTTTAGTGAATTTTGAATATTTAGAATGAATTATTTTAAATAATAATGACGAGAAATTTGTTTTGAATAGAATTAGAACGTATATATTTATTTGAATCGGCGTTAGAAAATAAATATTTTATTTTAATTATATAAGGGAATTGAAAATAGCGCGGTAGTTTGAAAATTCAATTTCAAAGTTCAAATGAATGTACAAGATTCAAAATAAACTGGATTTTAGTGAAACCAAAAATATTAGAATCTATTTGAAAATATCTTTCCAACAAATCCGAAAAATTGAAATTTCATAGCGGGAATAAAAAGTTATGCCCAGTTGAATGTTCAGAATAGTCGCTGTGGAATTCTGGCCCTTAAAAATAGCCATTTTGCAAACGACCTCGGTTTTCGACGAAACCACTTTTTTTGGATCCGTGATGTCAAGTTATTGCTAGGTTTCAAAATTCATAATTTTTGAAATCAATATGTGAGCATGGAGAAGTAAAACGTGTTTTGACAGTTTCAATCAATTTTAATCGACCAAAAAATGGCCATTTTTCTAACGGTCTCAGAATTTGACGAAATTAGTTTTGTTAGGACCGTATCGTCAATACGAAGCTAGAAAATATTTTTCGGGAATTTTTGGGGTCCGTATGTGACCCCAGTAAATTGAAATGTACGTTTAAAATTCAATATAATGATTTATATTTTAATTTAAACGAAAACTGATCGAAACAGCCGAATTGGCTAGCGAAACATATCCCATTGTATTTGGATAATTATCTATGGATGACAGTCGGTGAGTTCGATTTTGAGTTTGAAATAAAAAGTGACTTTTTAGAATTTATTTAAATAAAGTATATATATTTATTTATATAGTCAACGCCCCCTTCTCTCCTACCCATTCGTTCAAAATAGAAAAAGGAAAAAAAATAACAAATCGTGCCCCTCCGTTCTGAGAACCACCGCCCACCGCGCCTCTTCCCCAACCGCCAGACCCCGCTACAGCCGCCACCGGTCCCCCAATCCGTCGCTCCTCTTCTCCCTCTCTCCTTCTTCTAAACCTAGATTTCGATTAACCCTAGCCCCAAAAGCCACCTCCGGCCGATTTAAACCCTCTGTCGCCTCCCATTGACTCTACACCACCCACCGTCTCCTCCTCCCTTCCTCCGACGTCAGAGGACGCCGCTTCCAGGCTCCGGCGACGGGAGCAACCACCATCCCCACCCCATTTGCCCACCGTAAGCTTTTAAATTGATTTTGTTCGTAGATTAGTGTTAATAAAACTCTGATTTTGTTTATAGATTCATGTTAATAAAAATTAGATTTAATATAAATTACATAGTAATAAAGAAGTGATTTTTACTTAGGTAGAGAAGTGATTTTTGAATAAAAGATTATATTTTTTATTCGCTTAAAGATAAGATTTTTATAAAGAAGAAAGATTGAATTTTTATAAAAGAGAAGGATTGAATTTTTATAACGAAGTGAAGATTTGATTTCTCATAAAGTAAAACTTTGATTTTTGAAATATAAAAAGCTATGATTTTGAATTATGAGAAAATATGATTTTGATAAAGTATACATCAATATAAAAATATGATTTTCATATGATAGAAAGAATAAAAATATGATTTTTATATTGTAGAAAGAATAAAAATATGTTTTTTATATTGTAGAAAGAATAAAAATATGATTTTTATATTGTAGAAAGAATAAAAATATGATTTTTATGTTGTAGAAAGAATAAAATTGTGTTTTTTATGTTATAGAAAGGATAAAAATGTGATTTTTATATATGTAGTGGCTACAGACAACGAAAGTGACAAAAGGTGAGCATGACAAAGATTTCCTACATATGAAGAGTCGTGGCGTTTGGTTTAGCTAGTCGGTGAGAACTCCTCACTTTTATTTTAATTTCTAGATGAAATATATACTTGGATGCAGACGGTGCTTAGCAGCACCCGACACCCGTCGTCCACAGACCATGGATGACTTGTTTGATTGATGTGTTATGAAAATTGATCATGTGATGTGGAACGAATAAATATTTTAGAGTTAAAAATATAATTTTTAACGTGTATATAAAATAAATATTTATAAACAAATCGGACGGTTTGTTTATGTACACCTATTTGAATGATATTGATTGGGACAATAAATTTTACACGTCGCCCAACTGCACAAATAAAAATATGTGCTTGTGGATTTTAAACCCCACATGGGTATTGGGATGATATTTGATGTACACTAATCTCGATTGTTTAGTTGTATGTCAATCGATGGTTTGAAAGACTGTGTAAGCGTTAATTATTTATATTTAATGCTTATGTAGTTGTGTGGTGCATTCTGGATGATGGTTGATTATTTAACGTTGCTATTATGTACATGTGTTGTATGGAATCCACATAATTAACATTATATGGTAACTGATTGGGCCTCATTCCAATTTGGAAAATAAGGAATGTTATAAAAGAAAATTCATGTGTTGAATAAAAATATAAATTCATGTGTTGAATAGAATAAATATTCATGTGTTGAATAAAAATATAAATTCATGTGTTGAATAGAATAAATATTCATATGTTGAATAAAAATATAAATTCATGTATTGAATAGAATAAAAATTCATGTGTTGAATAGAATAAATATTCATGTGTTGAAAAAAAATATAAATTCATGTGTTGAATAGAATAAATATTCATGTGTTGAATAAAAATATATATTCATGTGTTGAAGAAAATATTCATTTGTTGAATAGAATAACGAAGTTATTGAAATATATAAAGCCGTGTTGATTAGATATGCGTCATTTTGACGTGAACGATATCTATATCAATTTTATTCATTTTTATAATGAATATTGAAAAGGAACTGATTTCGAAATATAACGTTTTGAAAATATTATCATTTATAGATTAATGATATGGAATATTCAATTTTGATTGGAAATTGAATATGAAGTTGAAATCGTTTCGAAAACGAATTTAAAACGATTTATAAAATACGTTTTAAAAGGAAATCGACGAAATATATATAATATATTATATATATATATATAATGGCCAAAATGGAACGCGCCGCGCTGCGGTAGTTCGCGAATTTCGACCATTGACTTCGAATGGATATTACGGGAGATCCGACCGTCATCTTCTCCTAAAACCGGAACCGTTGGGTTCGTATCGAAAAGAGATTTCTAACGAGTATTAGAGATTTGAAATCTAATGGTTGGATTTGTAATTATGTCCAAATCAAATTTGGAAAAGGTCGTTGTAAGTGCAGTTCGATGGCCGTAGATGGAAATCGACTGTACGGGCCTTGATAAAATTATTAAAAATAGTAATATTTTGTGTAAAATCGTAAGAAATGATTTGGGAAGAATTGGGATGAAAAATTCCATATTTGAAAAGATAAAAATAGATTTTTATCGAAATGAACTAGTTTTGAACTAGAGTTATAATCCATTTATTTTTAAAATAAATAAATTGGATTTGAAAGGGGTTTTAAAAGTAACCAGAATTTCCAATAATTGAATTGGAATGGATTTGAATCGAAATTGTCTTTGGAATATTTCGATGTTGGATTTCGTGATTATACAGATACTGTTATGGAAATTTGAAAGATATATTTATATCGTTATTTCCAATACAATATTCATTGGTCGTAGAATTTGATATTGAATATAAGCCGATGTATTTTCTATTCAGAGCCTTGTATTTAATATCAAATGGGATTTGGGTTTGTCGTGAATGGTGTCTTTATTAACACTGTTCTTAAACCCATTTGAGAAAAAGATTAATCTTTTTATTTGGATTTAATGAAGTATACCAATTAAGTGACATTTAATTGGAATCGAATTGGAATGTGATTTTGGGTTCATCGTGAACGGTGTTTTAAATGACATTGGTTCTTTAACCCAGTTAAAGGCAGGATATGATTTCCCAAGTTAAACAATCATTAATATTGATTTTTGGGAAGATTAAAACCAAGTGGAGTTTTAATGAATATTTAATTAGATTGAAATGATCGAGAATGGAGTATCACCGGTTTTGCTCCAGGTGATAGTTAAATCTTTAATTAGATTTGAACATGAAATAGTAATTGAATTTACCGATAACACCGTGGTGTTAGATTTGAAGTATTACCAGTTTTACTTCATGGGATGAATAGGTTGGGATTGGTAAATTGAAACAAGTGATTACTTCGGTAAGGTTCGCTAATGCCGACTAGTTTGGATAAACCATAATTTGGTTTGAAATGAATATTCCAAAGAAGATTAAAGAATAAATTTGAGGAATTTATCTTTGATAAAATTAATGGGAACCTTTCCCAAAGTATAAGAATATTTGAATAAAAGAATATTCTGAGTTGGAATGAGGCATATGTTGTGTTTGTGTAACACAATATAACACCCCGTGAATTCAATAACAGTGAAATTCACAAATTAAAGTATAATTAATTTGAAATCAAAGAATTAAGGGAAACGAGATACGCCATTGCGTTCGTCTCGGAATTCTGCTTGAGATAGAGTCCGTGTTTGCGTAAAACGAACTCCGTATGAAGAAGATATGGCCTCCGGAAGTCTCAGAATTCAGTTTAAAAATTCAAACAGACGAAAACAACTCAGAAAAACAAATTCAAAATTCAAAATCGGGCCCAATTGGCCAGGGCGGGAAAATTCCCGCCCAAGGCACCCAGGTTGACTTGGCAGTCGACCTGGGGCTAGCCAGGTTGACTGGGCAGTCGACCTGGGTAACCTGTGTCGACTGCCAACTCGACACGGTGTCGACCTGGCCCCTGAGCCAGGTCGAACCCAGCCCACCCTGGCTGGCCTGGTCTTTGTTTGGTCGATTTTCTGAGCCTTGCCTTGTCACTAGGGCTAAGTGTCAGCTCCTGGTTGGTCCCTCCTTTGAACGAACGGCTATTATTAAACCAAGCTCCATCGACGGTCTAAATCAACTCAAAAACTCTATAAAAAGGACCTAAGACTCACCCTAATACACACAAACAAAAATTGAGATGAGACCGTCATGCTGCTGAGGAGAGACTAGAGATAGCCGTCAGAAATTGAGAGACAATTAGGAGATAAATCAAAAGCTTAAAGCAACGTTAATTGAATCAAAGCAACGCCTACAACAAAGGATAGCATCTCCAAATTCAGAATTCAGATTCCTGAATTGAAGATTCGTCATATGTTGTAAGTAGAGTGCTATTCCGATGTGAATAATTAATTGTGTTTGATTTGTGTAAAATGCGAAATGGAATTGTGGCGATAATAATCTATATTTGTATATTATTTTGGTTCTAAACGATTTGGGAATGTTATGGTATACGATTGGATATTTGCAAGTATGTGATTTGCGTTGGAAGTTAACAACGAAATGGAATTGTGGCGATAATAAACTATACTTGTATGTTATTTTGATTCTAAACGATTTGGAAATGTTATGGTATACGATTGAATTCATACAAGTATATGATATGGTATTTTATTTGGGATTCATGCAAATATATGATTCACTATTATGCCAATATGTTGTACATACTTTTATGATCACTTTTAGTGTGTAATTGGATATGACTAAGTACTATAGTTTATATGAATCCATGTTGGAATTAGCAAATCATACTTTTGTATTAGAACAAAAGTAAGCACCTTTATGAACATGACTAAACTATGTTTGGTATTATGCCTAGTTGAAACATGTTTTAGGCCTAAGTTGTTATCAAAACCATATAGTGATATATGTGACACAATTAAGTTAGATTTACATTCCAATTGCAAGCTTACATGAATAGAATGATTCATGTTTAAGTATTATTTATGCCATGACTACATGAATAGAATGATTCATGTTTAAGTATCATTTATGCCATGATTATATGAATAGAATGATTCATGTTTAAGTATTATTTATGCCATGACTACATGAATAGAATGATTCATGTTTAAGTATTATTTATGCCATGACTACATGAATAGAATGATTCATGTTTAGGTATTGTTTATGCCATGATTATGTGAATAAAATGATTCATGTTTAAGTATTGTTTATGCCATGATTATATGTTGTTACAATTGCAAGTTCACATGTGCCTACCTTATGTTAATTGAATCGTTATGTTGCAAGTTCATGCGTTCACACTCCCCTTTTTATGTTACCTTATAAACACCATGTTATAAGCCTCCCCTTTTCATATGGCTAAGTTGGGTTTAAATGTTAGACCCAACATATCTTATAGCGAACGTGTAAAACGGAGGTAATGACGATGGGGTTAAAATATAGAACATATGTGTTGGCATGTTTGACGCATGCCAACAACCTTGAAAAACAATTAAGTGGCATAAATAAATTTTAACCAATAAAGATGAATTTGAATAATGGGCCGCAAATATTTACATATAAAAAGAAAAGAGACAAAATATGTAAATGTAGAAAATACGATGTGTTTAACCCGAGGTTGCATTGAGTTGTGATGTAAACCTGCCCGGAACCGCCCGGCTGTCCAGTATTCACAACAATACCTATCCAATGTGGGTGGTTAAACACGGAGCCCAATAAGAACCCGAGGTTAGATTGAGTTGTGGCGTAAGACTGCCCGGACCCAACCGGCAACAGGCAGCCACAACAATACCTGTCTAATGTGAGAGGTCAAGGCTTTAATAAGACAATTAAGGCTGAGTCAGGATTGATAGGATTAAGTAAATTAAATTAATACTTAATCAAAATGGAACATGCTAAACTAAACAGACTGATTGGGGGTTAGGTTTATAAAACACTTAACCAACTTAGCATGTTGGCTAGGAATAGAAAACCTAGTAGCGGGGGACCCTTTTCAGCAGTAACCCTACAAGGTGTATCAGGATACCCTGAACTAGGCAGGGTGGGGCACGATTACTGGGCTGACTGTAAGAGGTCAAATCGACGGCGGTGGTGCAGCAGTGTAGGTTCTAACGGGGTGCGGGCGTGCACACACTCCGGCGTAGAAAAATAAGGCACTGGGCACCAGTAGCATACCTGTGCATTCTAGGGTTGTGTCGGGCCGCCACCATGGGACTTGATACACCCCATGGTGGGACCAGCATAGGTAACTACAACAACGGGGGCCGTAAGACACATGCAACTATGCGAGTAGGAGCCGATCATCAGAAATGGATCACTTCACCCTGGTTATGGGGTGCCTGTTGGGAACTAGTTTATATGGGTACAGAGATTAATATGGGGTACGATAATATTCGACCCTAGACAACTTAACTTAGTTTATGATGCTTTCCCATTTCCAGTTTATGTTTATCATACCCAGTTCTTTATTCATAGACTGAATAGTCCTAGACTTACTCAGGCTTTATGTCTGACTCTACTTTTCTTTCGCCTTCTTTTCTTTTGTCCCCCCCCCCCCCAGGTCCACAGGGAGGGAATACTGCAGCTTGACCAGTTTCCGCATCCAGCTTGAAGAGAAAGAATGTATTGCTTGGATCTTTTCCGTTTTGGGCTATGGCTTTGGGCAGCAAATATGGGACTTTTGCAGTTTATTTATGTTTTCTTTATGCTTCTTTAAATAATGTAATCAAGACAGTTATGGAGATGTTATGTTTTGGAAGTATTGTAAAACAAATTATGACATGGTTTGTGTAACACGTATTTTGTTGAAATAAAAATTGTTGATGTTTTCCGCTGTTCAAAAATATGTGTTCTTATATCTGTCTTGTATATCTGTGACTTACACTTATAAACCTCCACCAAAATTAGGGCATTCCCTTTGAGAGTGACCCTAACGGAGGTGGGGTGTTTCACTTGGTATCAGAGCATAGGTTTACCAGATAAGATAAAAGTTTTGAAAATTTATTTTCAAAGAAAAATTTAAAGAAGCATTTTTTTAAAAGATAAAATATTTTTTTATTTTAAAAAGGCAAAGTCCCCCAAAGTCATAGGTACTATCTCTTATCCTTCGTTTTGAATCTATCCTTTTTGTTTCAGCATGTCCGAAGAACTTAACTTGCCAGAGGGTGTACCAATACCTGGTTGGTTTAGACGATTCTTAGAAGCAAGGGCCACTCAGCCAGGCCCTAACGTTCCTCCTCCCCCAGCTGCAGGGAATCATCCGGCTGCAGCAGCTCCTCTTCCTCCTCCACGGGGAAACACTTTTGCTAAGATATGTAAAGATTTTAAAGCTATGTGAGGAAAGGATTTTCATGGAACTGAGTCCTTCGTGGCAGCTAGAAATTGGCTGAAAGAAACCGAGGACTTATTCCTCATCTTTGAGGTAGAAGATAGGCAGAAAGTACAACTGGCAGTGTGGCTACTAAAGGGCGAGGCTTCCTACTGTTGGGAAGTCACTAATGCGGAAAGACCAGTGGAAACATGGGAGGACTTTAGGGCAAGGTTTGAGGCTAAATTTCTCTCAGACGCGGAAAGGAGTTTGCAGTTGGAAAATTTCTTATTTATTAAGCAAGGGAATAAGACAGTCAAAGAGTATGTTAATCAGTTTGATGAGCTGGCTAGGTTCGGACTGGACCTAGTCAACACCCCGCACAAGAAGGCTCTCCGTTTTGTCAAAGGGTTGAATGAGCCATTACACAGTTTGGCCATGACCCATATACCCATGGGAGCTACATATGAAAGGTTGGTGTTAGATCGAAATTTGGACCTAACACCCAAATTGTTATGAACAGTAGAGAATTTCAAATGAAGAACAAGGAAAAAGAAAATAACACTCAGAATTTATAGTGGTTCGGCGTTAACGAGCCTACGTCCACTTTATATCTTATTGATTATGCTTTAAAAGCTAACACAACAATGATTTCTCTCAATATTTCAGTAGTTTGACAACAATGGCGGATTCAATGCTCAATATTGCCAAAAAAGATCCCGAAAAATGCCAAGCTCTGGGCTATTTATAGCTGATTTTGTCAGGCGGGTCGTGATAACACGTGGCACAAATCCCGAGAACATCGGATCGGATCGCCGCCGTTGAAGAAATGGTCAAATTAGCCGTTGTGGACAGGTGTCGTGATCTGCTTGAAAATCGGATCGTGCAGATGGGGAGAATCGGTCCAAGTGACGGTTAGAGACACGCGTCGCCAGATCCGTGCGATTCGGATCGCTGAAGACTAGCTCATGCTTGAACAGGTCAGAGGATTCGCCATGCACCAGGGGATCGGATCGGTTCGCTCGGGGGTAACAATGTAAGTTTGGATCGGATCGCTCGGCGGCGTCGTTCGCTGATGAGATGGGGCGATCCGATATTGGGCGAGACGATGGCGCGCGATCCGACCGTGGTCGAGACGATGGTACGCGAATCGATGGAGTGCGATCCGTTCCTGGGCGAGTCGATAGAGTGCGATCCGTTCCTTTATATTCTTGGGGAACGTGATTTCTTGCTTTCCTCTTACGAATGATCCTGGCTGGCTTGATCAAAAAGCGAGCCAACATTTTGCTCCCTCGAAGTATGTTTTATCGAAGATGGAACATGCTTCGAAAAATTGTATCTTCCCATCGAATCGCGAGTCACAAAACCCTTCTTTTTCGGTGATTATCTCAGAATCCTTATTTCCGAATTCACCGATTCGTATCGCGGTTTCGAATCGCGTATTGTCAGCGAGACGTTTGTTTCGTTCAAGGGTGTGGACCTGGTTCTCGGAACGACGTGGGCTCTCCCTCGAGTTGTGGTGGGCCTTTGGTTCGCGGCCCATGGGTCTTTCATGGATCGAGCAAGACAAAGAAGGGGAGACAAACGGTCGCCCCCGTTGCCTATATATGCCGACCTTCCCCTCTTCACTCTCCTTCTTCTTTCCCTCTGCCGTATCGTTTCGCCTTAGCCATTGAAAAACGAACCCAACCTTTGCAATCTTTCGAAATTTCAAGTATCGTCTCAGTTTTTAGAAAGGTAATTTCATAGAGAACATACTCATTTGTAAACGCAGCACTTTCTTGAATTTTTACGACTGATTCGAGGGAGAGCTGGTGGAAATCCGCAATTTTCTGAAGAAATCACCAAGTTGCCATGGCCATCGGGCGTAGAGCTCGGAATTCGAGGATGGGAAGGAGAGGAGGAAAACGAAGGAGGCAGAAGGAGAAAGAAAGCCGACTCGAATCGTGGTCATCGATAGAAGACGAACGCGAGTGGCGAGACGAAAGATCAAGGTGGCAGCGAAGGGACGGATCGTGGGGGTCGCAACGGTTCATGAAGGGGCGATCCCTTCGCCCGGCGATTCGATGGGGGGCGATTACCCTGCTCTGCGAGTCGAAAGGGGGGCGATCCCCTGCTCTGCGATCCGTCTCATAGCTAACGATACGAAGAAATTTCAGACTTTAATCAACATCTTGTCACCATAAAACTCTGAACAGTTAGGCTAGAGCCGCGACGTTGGACTTTCTGGACTAAATGACCTCATAATTTGATTGCATATGACGACTGATGCTTCTGATAATCTTGACTGCTTTTATGTTTTATTTTTTGATAATGCGCACACACAAGCACACACACCGGCACTTGCACACACGGGGGACGGGTAGTGTTAATCTTATTGTTCATATTTTCTCGTCCTAGCAGCAATGTCGAACGATCACTCTTCCTCAAGATCTGTAGCAGAAGCGGAATCCGAGACTCCTGAACAGTATAATCCTGAAATTCCCCCAATCCATCCGGGAGGTGAAGATTCTGGATCTGAGTACGAAGCCACAGAATCAGATCCGACAGAAAGTACTTCACCCAGCAACAACTCTGAGACTGATGAGCGAGCTCCTGACGAAATCCCAGGCGCACTCGGGATAGATAAATTCTCTGATTCTTTAGCGTCCAAGCTTGACGAGATAAAACTTAAGAGAATCTGCTTAAGACACGGCATTCCTTGGGACGATTTCTTGACGCCCAGAAGTGAAGATAGACCCCACCTAGCACCGGAAGGGTATATGGCGATTAGTCGAACAATGTGTCTAGTAGGAGCTATCCCTCCGTTCCCTCTGATTGCCATCGAAACTTTAAGACGACTGGGCATCGCTCCGATGCAGCTCCATCCAAACGCCTACGCATCGTTATATACCCTGTACATTGCATATGCGGAGATCTTACATGCCGAACTTAAATTTAGAGAATTGACGTTCTTCTTTCTTTTCAAGCACCGTTCTTCGGCAACTCCAAACTTCTCCTTCTTTGAGTCGGTGGCGAATAGGAAGGTTTTATACGATGGGTACAGCAATATAGGGGACCCTAAATCGGACTGGTTTTATATAAAGAGACAGGCCGGATGCTCACGAAGATGGCTTAAATCAAGTAAGCTTTGATCACATAATCGAATATCTTGCTCGAGGAGTCTAAGCACTAACATTCTTCCGCTTTTTCCTTTGTTTCGAACAGATCATGTCTTCTCGAAAACGGAGGGTCCTCTATACAGCAACCGGTTATCCATTCTTTCACAAAGCAGATCCGACTTTCTAAGGATCAAAAAATGCATCATTGACGACAATCTCCATAAGCATCGCCTCCTAGACAGAAGATTTGGACTTGGCACCGGCGGCAAACCCTATAAGTACTTGCCCCCAACGGAGGGAGAGGGAACTTCACAAGCGGTAGAAACAACTAAATTTCGCAAAAGTCCTTCTCCGATAGTCATCCAAGACGATGAAGACTTGAACATATACAGAGGGGATGAGTCCCGTGGTGATGTGTCGAAGGATATCCCTATCTCTGCTCCAATGGAAACTGTCGCTGACGATGACTTGACAGAAGAACAGTTATTTGACGAGCTGAATAAAATCCCTCTACCCGATATTGTATATACAGAAAAAGACTTCGGCGAGGAGCCTTTCTTTTCTGCTCCCGAAGAGACGATTGCTTCAACAATGGGACGAGAAACGGGTCAGATGAGCCTGTCTCTAGGCCCGGGTCTGTTAGGGGGAATTATATGGGATGCACACCTCACACACACTGTCTGACCTTGCACTCTAACTTCGTGGGTATTCAAAGTTTTAATATACTCTTTTCTTTTTTGCAGGAACAATGTCCCGCAGGAAATCTTATTCGTATCGTTCTCTCCGTGAGGGCACACCCAGCCTTCGTCCGGATACTGAGCGCCCTCGCGGTCCTCCTCATAGACCGAGTTCCTCGCAACCTCGATCTCCACCCAAATCAACCTCTACCAGGCCTTCGAGTCATCCGACAATTCCGACCGGGGGAAAGAAACTTCCAAAAGAGTTGACTCCTCCAAAGAGTGCGCCTTCTCACAGTCGGTCGTCCAAAAGGCGTCACGAATCCAAAGATAGGGACAAAGATTCGTCCAAAGAAGCTGAGAAGGAGAGAAGCGACATTGTCCCCACCAGCCAACCAGAGTTAGCTGCCCCCGGATCATGGGATCACGTCCATGGTCCTGAGATCCAAGGTAGGCTGGAAAAGCTGCGGGAACAATTTCCAGGCATGTTCTTTGACAGGATGGTCTTTGTTCCTGCCTTGGAACCGGTCCCTAAAAATTGGGATGATGAAGTTATCGGGCACATCCAGCACGCAGCCAGGCAATATGAGATGATGAAAAAGCACGCAGTTAACCTTTCGGAGGTCATCCGAAAACTCGAAGTAGAAGCATACAGGTCTAAAGCAAAACTTGAAAATAACGAAAGGGCTAGGACAAAATTGGAAAAGGACCTGGAAGATGCTCAGTCCCAGCTTGCTTTAGCACGGAGGGACGTCGAAAGTTATAAGACTGAATTAGAGAATGCCAAGCAGCGCTTTCATTCAGAACTGGACTCCAATAGCCAAGAAAATATGGCTTTAAAGAAGGAGGTTGAAGATCTCAAAATGGCCAATATCGAGTTGAAAACAGCACAAGGTCATTTTGAAGCTGAAAAGGCTGCTTGGGAAGCAGAAAAAGCGAGTTTAAAAGAGAGTCTGGCTCTAGCTAAAGCAGAAAAGGTTATTTTAAATGACCAGGTCTCGGATGCGGAGAGGAGGGCAGCCCTTGCCGAAAAGAACGTTGAAAGTGCCATTGAACTGGCCACTGCTTCCAACAACAAACTCCTTGAAAGAGAGAAAGAAATCGAGGGGTTTGAAGAAATGATTTTCGATTTCCTTGGCCAGGTTCTCAAAACTCGCAACATCTCATGGATCCCGGATTATCATGTTACTTTGGCCAACTTATGGGATGCCATTGTGGAAGGTGAGAAACATAGATTGGGGGCCGAAGAAATCGATGAGGATGAATTGATGAAGAGCATCCTAAGAGACAACGAGCCTGAGGACCTGGCAGAGGGTCGTCGCCTAATCCTGGCGGAAATGGGAAAGGAGAGAACCTTGGCTAAAGGTAAAAGCAAAATTGACGAAGGTTCCAGTTCCGCCGCGAAGCCTAAAACCTCCGGAGTTGAGGAGTACCATCCTGATGATCCGCTAATCCCTTTGGGCCTAACTCCCGTGGTTGTTGGAGCATCTGGAACCACTCAAGAGGGAGCATCTGCAGAAGGTATCTCTCTCTTTTCCCCGCAATTTGTTAAAGCAATTGCGAATTGTCGTCGTCTGGCAGAACAACCAATTGAGTTAGTAATGTGTGTCTCTCGTAATGCAGGTGGTGAGCCCGTTGACAAGGGTGCTGAAAAAAAAGAGAGAAGTGGAGAAGGAGGCTGTCCTGCCGGGTGCTGGTATTGATGTCTCAGAGCGGGTCGAGGTCACAACAGTAGAAGGAAGCATCCCGGCAGCTAGCACCGATGTACCCAAGGATGCTGAGACTATCGAAGCTTTAAAAGACATGGATGGTCGTCATGTGGATGACGAAGAGAACATTACCGGCACCAAAAAGGTCGATGATGATGATGATGAGGAACCCCTGGCCAGCCGAAAAGCCAGACAAGAGAAAGAGTTGGCTTCAAAGAAGGTGGGAGATGAGGCTTTGGATGTAGTCCCTCTTGCAGAATTCGATCCCAAAACTGGGATGATTGTGAAAATCCAGCCCAAGTCCATCAGCCGGCAGCTTCACTTCGCAAACCCCGATGACTTCCCGGCTTCCCTCTCTAGTAGAAGCAAGAGAAAAGAGGTGGAAGAGGAAACTTCAGAGGAGTCGTATGTTCCCCTCGTAGACAAGCGGAAAAGGAAGAAAGGGGATCCATCTGAAGCCGACAAGGAGAGGCTGGAGAGGCAGAAGCAAGAGAAGAGGTCAAAGCGTAAATAGGATGTTTGTAGTTTGTTGATATTTTGTCTTTAGGTTTTCCACTGGCCAGGAAGTGTAATTGTGAGACTGGTCCTCACTTTTTGTTTCTAGGTTGTCTTTCACCTTGTTGATTTGCAGTATATAAACAAGGATTCATCTCTCCTTGCATCATTGTGTACCTGTATTCAGAGAAACTTTCCATGTTTAGTCATTAGCCAACTATTAATAATTATAAATCGGTCAATCAACAGGAAGAAGAATGTTCATGCTATGTTACACTGTTGTATCAAAGTTTAGTGTTTGCATATGAGTGCATGGTCCCCCCTAATCAGTTGTTACCGTAGCATCTGACTTGGGTTTACTAGGGATTGGTTAGTACTGTCGGCAAGTTGCCCCCTATTTCTGAATACGGGGGTATAGGAGATTTCATGGGATAACAGTAGCTCAGTTAGCCCTTGTTCCTTTAGCAGGGAATAAGTTCTTTCTTAGCGCTCGATCGGAGACGCTTTTATACTGTCTCTCTCTCTGGAGAGTTAGGGTTTTGTGCTTGGCGATTCATTCGCTCCCCAATCCTTCAGCGGGGAAGGAGTTATTTCTCAGCGCTCAATCGGAGACGCCTTTATACTCTCTCTCTCTCTCTCTGGAGAGTTAGAGTTCGAGCTCAGCGATTTACTCGCCCCCCGATCCTTCAGCGGGGAAGGAGCTCTTTCTCAGCGCTCAATCGGAGACGCCTTTATACTCTCTCTCTCTCTCTCTCTCTCTCTCTGGAGAGTTAGAGATCATGCTTAGGCAGCTCCGATCATGGTACACCGCTGTTATTTGTGGATGTCGATTTTCGTGTCCTTTATACTCTCTCTCTACTCTGGAGAGTTAGGGTCACGGATCAAGCAATCTGCAATCATGCATTCTCATCAAACTCATCCTAGGTGTATACTTTAACCCATGCTCCGTGGATTAAAGCTAATCGGACAAGCAGTTGGAGCCTTTGCCAAAGCTTTGAGTTCCTCCGATTAGTCTATGGGAAGATCGGTTGGCACCGGACTTCGGGTACTTGCATTATTCACATTGATTTTCACAAAAATAAATAGGCAAATAAATAAAGATGCAAATAAAGGCAAATAACACACAGTATTTTTATAGTGGTTCGGTCGAATCATGACTTACGTCCACTTTATAATCTCTTGCTTTAAGGAATCAGACTATTCTAGGCAAGTCATGCCCTGTACATAGTTTTTTAACAAAGCAAAAGAATAGATTTGAAACTCTCATGTTAAATATGGCCGTAAATGTTGGGCATTCCACACTCTGGGGATTTCCCTTCCATCTACGGTTGCCAGCTTGAAGGTTCCATTATCAAGCTTGCTCAGAATAGAGTACGGTCCTTCCCACTTCGCTCCCATATGAGTTGGGGGTGGAAAGACACGTTTCAAAACCAAGTCTCCGGGTTCCCAGGTTCGGACTCGGACCTTTTTGTTGTAATATCGGGCAACCTGTTGTTTGCATCTCAGGGCACGCAGATCTTCTTCATCCCTCTTTTCTTCGATCATATCCAGGGACTCAAGGAGCAATTCATTATTGGTCATCGGATAATAATAAGTCACCCGATGAGAAGGTACCTTTATCTCAACCGGGATGACTGCTTCCGTTCCAAAAGCAAGGGAGAACGGGGTATGTCTCGTTGCCGATTTATATGTTGTCCTGTAAGCCCATAGTGCCAAGGGCAATTCATCAGCCCACATGGCTCTAGCCCGCTTCATTCTTCTTTTCAGAATGGACTTAATTACTTTGTTTGCCGCTTCGACTTGCCCGTTCGATTGTGGGTGCGCCACGGAGGTGTACCGATTCTCGATGTGGTATCTTTGGCAGAAATTTCTGAATTCAGCACTATCGAACTGAGTTCCGTTGTCTGTTATCACAATCTTTGGAATCCCAAATCGACAGATGATGTTTCTCACGATGAAGTTGATCACTCGTTTAGTTGTGATTGTAGTTAGTGGTTCTGCCTCGACCCACTTAGTGAAATAATCTACGGCCACAATAGCGAACTTTGCTCCGCCCCTTGCTATGGGGAGGCTTCCTATGATATCAATTCCCCACATAGCAAAAGGCCATGGACTCATCATTGTTTTTAACTGACTTGGAGGCGCTCTAGGTATCTTTGAGAATCTCTGGCACGCATCACATCGTCGTGCATATCTTACTGCATCCTTGTTTATGGTAGGCCAGAAATAACCATGCCGCAATACCTTTTTCGCCAAAGTTTGCCCTCCAGTGTGGTTGCCACATTCGCCTTCGTGGACTTCTTGCAGCACACGTTTGATGTCATCGTGGGCTATACACCGAAGGAGGGGCATTGAAAACCCTTGTCTGTAAAGAACTCCGCCTTGCAAAACGTATCGGGCGGCTTTACGAATCACTTTACGCCTCTCGCTTTTCTTGGTCGGAAGCGTTCCATCCATTAGGAAATTCTTTATAGGGGTCATCCAGGACTCCCTTTCTGGTTCCGTCTCTAGTACTAGGTCGATTTCCATCTGATCTATGCTGGGGGACCGAAGTACTTCAACGGGGGCTAGCCCAATCACTTCGGGATCATTAGAACTAGCCATCTTTGCCAACTTGTCTGCTTGCCGATTTTCTGACCGCGGAATATGAGATATGCTGTAGTGATCAAAATCATTCAGCAGTTCTTTCACTTTCTTCAAGTATAGAATCAATCTCGCACTTTTAGCTTGGAATCTTCCAGTGACTTGATTCACAACTAACTTGGAGTCGCAGAAGATGTTTAGCTTTGTGACTTCTAGTTCCTTTGCAATCTTCAATCCGGCTATCAGAGCTTCATATTCGGAATCGTTGTTAGTGGCCTGAAACTCCATTCGGATTGCATAGGTTATCAATCGTTTCTCGGGGGTTTCAAGCACTATTCCAGCGCCGGATCTTTCGTCGTTCCTAGCGCCATCAGTATACAATCTCCAGGCATTTGGATCGAAAAGTAACTTCGAAGGATCCACTTCTTCATTGGCTATATCTTCTTCAGGGACAGTGAACTCTGCTATGAAGTCGGCTATCGCTTGCCCCCGAATTGACCGTCTGGGCTGAAAGTTCAAGTCAAATTGACTTAACTCAATATTCCATTTGAGTAACCTTCCAGATGCCTCCGGTCTCTGCAAAACTTGCTTGAGTGGATGATCAGTGTATATGGTGATAGGATGTGCCTGAAAGTAGTGCCGAAGTTTTCTGGAGGCAATCAGTAAACTATACGCCAGCTTTTCTATCCGTGGATAATTACGCTCTGCTGCTGTCAATTTTTTGCTCACATAATACACAGGTCTTTGGACCTTATCCTCTTCCCTTACCAACACTGAGCTGATCGCATGGGATGACACTGCCAAATACACGAATAAATCCTCGTGATCTATTGGTTTAGATAGAATCAGAGGTTTCTCCAAGTGCCTGAGCAAATTCTGAAACGCTTCTACGCAGTCAGGTGTCCATTTAAAGTGGTGTTTTCCTCGCTTTATTAATTCGAAGAATGGGATGCACTTATCCGTAGCCCTGGAGATAAATCTGCTTAGTGTGGCCACTTTTCCGGCAAGGCTTTGCACATCCCTAATTTGCTTAGGTTCCTGAATGTTTCTGATTGCCGCGATCTGGTCTGGATTGATCTCGATACCGCGGGAACTGACAATGAATCCCAAGAATTTTCCAGAAGCAACACCGAATGAACATTTGGTTGGATTGAGTTTCATTCCATACTTTCGAAGAATGCTGAACATCTCCGCCAAGTCAGTAGTGTGTTGAGAAGACTGCTTGGACTTAACCAACATATCGTCGACGTATACTTCCATCGTTTTCCCGATCTAGTTATAAAACATTCTGTTGACTAAGCGTTGATATGTAGCGCCCGCATTCTTCAAGCCAAAGGGCATCACCACATAACAATACAATCCCAGATCAGTGATAAAACTAGTGTGCTCTTGATCTGGAATATGCATCGGAATCTGATTGTGTCCTGAATAAGCATCCATAAATGAGAGAAGTTCATGACCTGCCGTTGAGTCTACCAACTGGTCAATCTGAGGTAACGGGAAACTATCTTTTGGACAGGCTTTGTTCAAATCTGAGAAGTCGATACATGTTCGCCACTTCCCGTTGGCCTTCTTTACTAGGACTGGATTCGAAATCCAGTCTGGGTAGGTCGAATCTCTGATAAATCCGTTACTCTTTAGCTTTCCAACCTCTTCTTTCAAGGTAGTGGACCTCTCTGGGCCCAGCATTCGCCTTTTTTGCTTTACTGGAGGATGTTTAGGGTCAATGCTCAAGGAATGGCTCATGATTGATGGGGATATCCCACACATATCTGCGTGGGTCCAAGCAAATACATCCAAGTTGTTTTTTAAGAAATCCGTCAATTCTTCAGCAAGATTCGGACTTAACTGGGATCCAATCTTAAGGACCTTCTCCGGGTCACTGTCATCGATTGGTACATCCACAGTTGCCTCGTTGGGAGTCGCCATTATGCCCCCGGATTCTTGATCCTCTCTGGGATCTATATCCTCGGGCATCTCTCCAACGATTATCCTCTTTGGTTGCTATAAGGTCTCCACCCCCGAAGGGGGAGAAGTGCCTTTAGTTTCGATATCCCCTCCATTGCGAAGTAACTTTAGTTCGGCAACATAACACGCTCGCGCAGCAACTTGATCCCCTCTGACGATACCAATGCCAGCTTCTGTGGGGAATTTCAGTAACAAGCACCAGGGAGCTATACAGGCTCTGAACTTTGCGAGGGCCGGTCGGCCTAAGAATGCATTATAGGGCGACTCAACATCCAAAACCACAAAGGGAAGGATTCTCACTCTCTGGCGTTCTCCTTCCCCAAGTGTAACTGGCAACTCTACATAACCCATCGGAGCGGTGGATGCTCCGTTGAATCCACGGATCCATCCTTGGCAGGGCTTCAAGTCTTTTATTTCAAGATTCATCTGGTCAAAGGCCTTTTTGAAAAGAATATTAACGGAACTCCCGTTGTCCAACAAAACCTTATGAACAGTGGCTGGCCCAATGGGTATCGTAATTACAAGTGGATCTTCAGTTGGAGCATGGACTCCGATGCTTTCTCGTTCTCGGAAAACAACATCATCAGTCATCATCTTCTGCTGCTTCACCGGGATACTGTCCTCGGGGTTGCTACATTCCCCCACCTCGAGGTGTTGTTTGGCCGCGTTGACGTATTGATCCAATGCTTTGGAATTGTGCCCAGCGAGATAAAGTCCTCCGATCACGGTATTGATAACAATATTCTTTCCTTTTTGCTGAGCAGTTGGCCTAGCAGCAAGTTGATTTTGATTCTGATTCGGGGCCTGCACTGCTTGCCCCCTGTCCCTGGGCGTTACTCTGTATTCATCTAGCTTTCCTTCTCGAAGCAGCCTTTCGACTACATGCCTCAGGTGACGACATTCATTCGTCGAATGGCCGTGGATTTGATGAAAGAGACAAAACTTCCCTGTCTCACGCTCTTTCTCTGTCGACTCTCTAGAAGGTGGCCTCTTACTCTGGAGGACTTCGTACGCATCCATGAAGATATTTTCCAGAGTATCACTTATGGGTGTATAACTTTCAAAGGCCCTGGGACGAGTCCTTCTCTGGGAGTCGTTCCCTCGGCCCCTCTTCCGGTTATTGCCGTTACCATTGTTATTGTTGTTACCTAGCTGGCGACCACCCTGATTCTTATTTCCGACGTTAACCTCAACTTTTCCCGAGCTGTCTCCAGCCTGTTTGGCGACATTGCTCTGAATTTCCTCCTTATCAGTTGTTTTAACCTTTCGGTTTGCGTATACCTCTTCCCGGCGTAGATGTACATTGGCTTTCTCATAGAATAACTCTCTAGTGTGGGGCGGTTTGCCTGCCAAATACCTCCCGAATTCAGTGTCCTTATCCACTCCGTCAATCAGTGCTGCGACAATGGTCGGTTCATGAGGATCTTTAACCTCAGTGGCGGCCAAATTGAAACGATCCAGGTACATCTTTAGACACTCGCCTGGTCGCTGTTTGACAAGGAATAAATCGATCACGCTTTTTGTCTTCTATGCATAGATACGGAATTGTTCTACGAACTTCTCGCTCAGCTCCCTGAAGCTAGAAATCGATCTCGCCGGCAGGCGAGTAAACCATAAGAAAGCCACGTCCTCCAGGAATATGGGAAATGCTTTACACTTTACCGCGTCAGAAGCGGCGGCAGCGGTCATCGACCAAGAATATCTCATTAGGTGCTGAACAGGATCAGATCTTCCCGCATATCGGTTCATTTGTGGCATGTTGAAACGCCTTGGAAAAGTCGCATCCAAAATATCGTCAGTAAAAGGGGTATGACTGCGGTCGATCCCCCAATCTTCGTTCCGCTGTCCACGACTGTCGGCCAGAATCTGGTGGACCATGGCTGCGACATTTGCACTGGTCAAAGGAGGTTCAGGGTCAGCGCCTCTGGCCCGACGAGGTTCTCTGATCTCTCTTCGGGGAGTAGCCACAAAATCCGGGGTTCGGACAGGGCTTCGCTGCCCCCTGTTATCATGAGTATGCGCGCGGCGACGGGGCTGAGGTGGTCTGTTATGCACAGGACTGTTCACATCTCGAGTCCTGAGAGCTGTTGCTTGACCATTCACATTACGGTTTGTGGGCCCCACCCCTAGTTCTTCTTCTTCCTGCGAGGGCAGGGTCCTGAACCGAAGCTGTTCTATGTTTTCGGCTCTCTCATACGGTCGCCGCGGAGGTCTCGGAGATTCTTCAGATGAAGAAGAATATACTGGGGTGAGTGAACAAACCGGCGATGTCCTTTGCCTTGCTAGTTCATCAAGTCTTCTATCCATAGCCGTCAAATTCTACCGCAGGATGGAACTTTCCTGCCTTTGGGCAGCCAACTCATCAAACAACCTATCCCACATTTCGGCGAAGCGAGAGAGATCCCCCTCAGTGACAGGAGCAGCGGGGTCATATTGGTCATCATCACTCTCTCTTATGCGCAAAGAGCTCGAACCGGGTCGAGCAGAGGTTCCAGGACGGTAAGAGCGGGTCATAGGTTCTTTTCCAGGTCGAGTTGTAGTCTGACCATCAGTTCGAATAGCTGCGGTTCGTGAAGGGCGATTCGCTGCGCCCCCCTGAGATCGACTCGAGGTCGTGGTACGCTGAGGTTGCGAGGCGTTACCTCGAGATCGAGTAACAACCCCTTCAGCGGCCTGGATCGTCTCGTTCTCATCGACTCGGAACGCGGTGTCTTCATCGGATCGGTTCGCCCCCTGCGCTCCGCGATCCAGAGTTTCTTCGTTGCCCAGTTCGTGCACACTCTCTTCAATCGTTTCGTTGGTCTGTGAAACTTTAGATCTTTTTCCAGCCATGATATCTGAATCGCTGGAATCTTCAAAGAAGCGAATAGTGAAACTTTAGGACTGAGTTTCTCAGTGGAAGCACCAAAAATGTTAGATCGAAATTTGGACCTAACACCCAAATTGTTATGAACAGTAGAGAATTTCAAATGAAGAACAAGGAAAAAGAAAATAACACTCTGAATTTATAGTGGTTCGGCGTTAACGAGCCTACGTCCACTTTATATCTTATTGATTATGCTTTAAAAGCTAACACAACAATGATTTCTCTCAATATTTCAGTAGTTTGACAACAATGGTGGATTCAATGCTCAATATTGCCAAAAAAGATCCCGAAAAATGCCAAGCTCTGGGCTATTTATAGCTGATTTTGTCAGGCGGGTCGTGATAACACGTGGCACAAATCCCGAGAACATCGGATCGGATCGCCGCCGTTGAAGAAATGGTCAAATTAGCCATTGTGGACAGGTGTCGTGGTCTGCTTGAAAATCGGATCGTGCAGATGGGGAGAATCGGTCCAAGTGACGGTTAGAGACACGCGTCGCCAGATCCGTACGATTCGGATCGCTGAAGACTAGCTCGTGCTTGAACAGGTCAGAGGATTCGCCATGCACCAGGGGATCGGATCGGTTCGCTCGGGGTAACAATGTAAGTTTGGATCGGATCGCCCGGCGGCGTCATTCGCTGATGAGATGGGGCGATCCGATATTGGGTGAGACGATGGCGCGCGATCTGACTGTGGTCGAGACGATGGTACGCGAATCGATGGAGTGCGATCCGTTCCTGGGCGAGTCGATAGAGTGCGATCCGTTCCTTCATATTCTTGGGGAACGTGATTTCTTGCTTTCCTCTTACGAATGATCCTGGCTGGCTTGATCAAAAAGCGAGCCAACAGTTGGTACAGATGGCATTGCTGAATGAAGAGGATAAGGGCAAGAAGGAGAGAAAGGCAGAAAGCTCTCAAGGGAAGAAAGAGGGTTTACAGCCTAAGAAGACAGACTTTAAGAAGGGCGGGAAAGACAACAAAGAGAAGAGGAAGTGTAATTTATGTGGCAAAGTGGGGCACTTAGTAAAAGATTGCCGGAAAAAGAAGGCCAAGATGAATGGCGGGTGCTTTTCTTGCGGTGAGACAGGCCACATGGCAAAGGACTGCCCGAAGAAACGAGGACAGGGGCAGAGGGCTGGATCCACCTCAGGGGCACAGGTTCATGTGCTAGAAGCGCCACCTCTGCAACAGCGAGGTATAAATACTTCTGTAGAAAGTGTAGTTTATCTTTATGATCACCCCGTTCGCACTTTATTTGATTCTGGCGCATCACACTCCTTTATCTCGTCTGCTTTAGTAGAATCTCTGCACCTAAAAACTAGTATGGTAGAGGACCCCTTTCAAACCCAATTGGGGGCCCAGCTCATTTGTCTATGATCTGTTTGGGATTGAAAATTTCTATTCTAAGCGTAGAATTTAAATGTAGTGCCTTTGTTTTGGGCTTTTCGGGATATGGTTTGATTTTGGGCATGGATTGGCTATCCAGTAATGGGGCCATCCTTGATTGTGAGAAAAGGGTTGTTAGGCTCCTGACCCAGCTCGGTAACACTTTGGAAATTTCTTGTAATCCCTGGTATGCGGTTATGCTTAGTTATCTTGAATCGCTAGTTGCCTCTGTTGAAAATTTGCAATCAGTTAGAGTGGTCCGGGAATATCCGGATGTCTTCGAAGAAGTGAAGGGCTTGCCTCCGAAGCGGTAGATAGACTTCCGCATATATCTTGTAGATAGTGCAAAGCCCGTTGCGTTGCCCGTTAGACACATGGCTCCACGGGAAAGGAAAGAGCTCAGTAAACAGATTAAAGAGCTTCTAGGGAAGGGGTTCATTAGGAGGAGCATTTCAGAATGGGGCGCTCCAGTGGTGTTCGCTACAAAGGCGGATGGTTCACTCTGTCTATGTGTTGACTATAGGGAACTCAACAAGCTAACGAAAAAGAATAGGCACCCTCTCCCCAGAATTGACGATCTGTTTGATCAGCTTGTAGGAGCGTCTGTTTTCTCCCAACTTGATTTATCAACTGGTTTTCATCAGCTAAGGGTGGCTGAAGATAGCATCGATAAAACGGCATTCAGAACCCCAGACGGCTTCTTTGAATGGCTTGTCATGCCTTTCGGCTTGACAAATGCACCTGCTTACTTCGTGGACCTGATGAGTAGGGTATTCAGAGATTTCCTTAATAAGTTCGTAGTGGTCTTCGTAGACTATATCCTTATCTTCTCAAAGAGTGAAGAGGAATATGCTCAGCACTTAAGGGCAATCATGGAAACTCTGCGAGTCCATCAGCTAAAAGCCAAATTCTCCAAATGCCACTTTTGGAGAGAGGAAGTAAGATTTCTTGGGCACATAGTATCCAAGGAAGGATTAGCAGTAGACCCGGCTAAGGTAGTAGCGGTGCAGGATTGGAAGACACCAAAGAACGCAACAGAGGTCCGAAGCTTTCTCGGGCTAGCAGGCTTCTATCGAAAATTCCTCAGAGACTTTGCAAAGGTATCAGCTCCGCTCACAAAGTTGACCAAGAAGAATCTAGTGTTCAATTGGGATTTGGATTGCGAGTTTGCTTTCCAGCGAATGAAAAGGGCTCTTACAACAGCCCCAGTTTTAACGTTGCCAGATGGAAGCAAGATGTTCACAGTTTATACAGATGCATGTGGGACAGGGCTAGGCGCCGTCTTAATGCAAGAAGGAAGGGTAGTAGCTTATGGCGGGAGACAATTGAAAGTGCACGAAAAGAACTACCTGACACATGGTCTTGAGTTAGCTGCCATCGTCTTTGCACTCAAGTCTTGGCGACACTATCTCCTAGGTGAGAAGTTCGAACTTTACACTGACCATAAATCGTTGAAATGCCTTTTCTCGCAGAAGGACCTTAACTTGAGGCAACAGAGATGGATGGAGTTTCTTGCCTCGTATGATTTCGAGATCTCCTACACTCCAGGCAAAGGCAACGTAGTGGCAGACGCGTTGAGCCGAAAGAAACTGACCCTAAGCCCGTTGTTTGTTGAAAGACAAAGCCTAGAGTTTATAGCCAGCTTTGACTTTAGGCCCTACTCCGATTTTGTACCAGGCTTGCTAGCATCTCTCGAAGTACGCCCGACTTTAGTGGACTCGATAGGGACAGCACAACGCGAGGGCCCTCAGCTTGTGGAGACGATTGATAGGCTAATTAGGGGTGAGACTTAAAGTCACCTCAACAGATACTCCATCGACGATAAGGGTTGGCTAAGGCGAGACGGAAGACTATGCGTCCCACAGACAAGGGATTTAGTAAAGAAGGTTCCCGAGGAAGCACATCACTCCAAGATGACGATACACCCAGGCAGAGATAAAATGTATAAGGACATAAAAAGAACTTTCTTTTGGAATGGCATGAAGAAGGACGTGGCAGATTTCGTTTCTAAATGTATGGTGTGCCAACAGGTTAAGGAGGAACAGAAAAAGCCTGGCGGTCTGCTACATCCTCTAGAGGTCCCGCAGTGGAAGTGGGATAGCATCTCAATGGACTTCATTGATGGGCTGCCTAGGTCTAGGAGAGGCAACACTAGCATTTGGGTAATAGTGGATAGGCTTACTAAAAGCACCCACTTTTTACCTATCAAAAGTAAAAGAACTGCCTCATCCCTAGCATCTCTTTACCTCAAGGAAATCGTTCGACTCCATGGAATACCATCCAGCATTGTTAGTGACCGAGACCCTATCTTCACAAGTGAGTTTTGGCGGAGTCTGCAAGAAGCGGTAGGCACACAGGTATGCTTGAGCACAGCCTATCATCCCCAAACCGACGGCCAAATAGAAAGAGTGAACAGAGTTTTGGAGGACCTTTTAAGACTGTGCGTCCTTGACTTCGGAGGGACATGGGAAGACCATCTTCCTTTGGTGGAATTTGCCTACAACAACAGCTATCAAGCAACCATCGGAATGGCGCCCTTCGAAGCTTTATATGGAAGACCGTGTCGATCGCCCACTTGTTGGTGGGAGTCTACTGATAAGCTCATACTTGGACCAGATATGATCCGAGAGACTTCAGAGAAAGTAGACTTAATACGAAGAAGGATGAAGACGGCCCAAGACAGACAAAAGTCCTACGCCGACAAGAGGAGAACCGACCTTGAATTTGAGGTTGGGGACAGAGTTTTTCTTAAGGTATCTCCGCTAAGGAACGTTGTTCGTTTTGGAACCACAGGAAAGCTAGCACCAAGGTTCGTAGGGCCATTCCCTATCATCGAGAAAATTGGAAAAATGGCCTATAGATTAGAGCAACCCGAAAAATTGGCCGGAGTTCACAACGTCTTTCACGTTTCACATCTCCAAAAATGTCTACATGAGTCTGCTGAAGTGGTAGAGCCAAATATCCTAGAAGAAGCTGAAGTGGAACGCGAAGCAACCGTAGGAAAGTTCCAACCCGCATATTAGGAACGGAAGTTAAGAAGCTACGCAACCGCGTAGTCAAGCTCTTCAAAGTGCAGTGGAGCGACGCCGAAGAAGATGCAACTTGGGAAACTGAAGCTGCGCTTTCAAAGTGCAGTCGAGGGTACATCTTTGATCTTTTCTTTTTTCTTAAGTTGCGCTTTTATATATCTTTTTAGGTGTATCTCCTCGACCTTATCTTTTAGGAAGAAACCCTTTGGATGAAAACATGTGATTGAAACATGTTATAGATGATGGTTGCAAGTGGTTGCAAGTGATTGCTAGTGGTTGCTCGTGGTTGCATATACACACACAATCTAGGTTTTAGATCGGCTCACTCACTTCATATTGCATATGCATATATGTTTGCATTCATATATGGTTGAACTTTAATGTGTTGTCATATGGATGTTGCATTTGTATGAACGATTGTGCACTCATGTAGAATCAAGAATAGGAGAATTTGCATACATAATGGATTCATGGCACTTACATAATTCGCATTAAGGAGGTCAACTGAATCAGTAGACCGCCTGATTTTGCATTAGATAAGTACATGTACACACACACTTCGCATATGATCATGAAGCATTAGAAGTCTTTTAAGGACAATGGATGCCCGTGTTTGATGGATGAGTAGATGGATGTTTGGATGTTAGATTGTACATTCTTCCTGAGCTTGAAGATTTCGGGGACGAAATCCTTTTAAGTGGGGGAGAATGTAACACCCCGTGTATTCAATAACAGTGAAATTCACAAATTAAAGTATAATTAATTTGAAATCAAAGAATTAAGGGAAACGGGATACCCCATTGCGTTCGTCTCGGAATTCTGCTTGAGATAGAGTCCGAGTTTGCATAAAACGGACTCCGTATGAAGAAGATATGGCCTCCGGAAGTCTCAGAATTAAGTTTAAAAATTCAAACAGACGAAAACAACTCAGAAAAACAAATTTAAAATTCAAAATCGGGCCCAATTGGCCAGGGCAGGAAAATTCCCGCCCAAGGCACCCAGGTCGACTTGGCAGTCGACCTGGGGCTAGCCAAGTCGATTGGGCAGTCAACCTGGGTAACCCGTGTCAACTGCCAAGTCGACACGGTGTCGACAGGGGTGTCGACCTGGCCCCTGAGCCAGGTCGAACCCAGCTCACCCTGGCTGGCCTGGTCTTTGTTTGGTCGATTTTCTGAGCCTTGCCTTGTCACTAGGGCTAGGTGTCAGCTCCTGGTTGGTCCCTCCTTTGAACGAACAGCTATTATTAAACCAAGCTCCATCGACGGTCTAAATCAACTCAAAAACTCTATAAAAAGGACCTAAGACTCACCCTAATACACACAAACAAAAATGGAGATGAGACCGTCATGCTGCTGAGGAGAGACTAGAGATAGCCGTCAGAAATTGAGAGACAATTAGGAGATAAATCAAAAGCTTAAAGCAACGTTAATTGAATCAAAGCAACGCCTACAACAAAGGATAGCATCTCCAAATTCAGAATTCAGATTCCTGAATTGAAGATTCGTCATACGTTGTAAGTAGAGTGCTATTCCGATGTGAATAATTAATTGCATTTGATTTGTGTAAAATGCGAAATGGAATTGTGGCGATAATAATCTATATTTGTATATTATTTTGGTTCTAAACGATTTGGGAATGTTATGGTATACGATTGGATATTTGCAAGTATGTGATTTGCGTTGGAAGTTAACAACGAAATGGAATTGTGGCGATAATAAACTACACTTGTATGTTATTTTGATTCTAAATGATTTGGAAATGTTATGGTATACGATTGAATTCATACAAGTATATGATATGGTATTTTATTTGGGATTCATGCAAGTATATGATTCACTATTATGCCAATATGATGTACATACTTTTATGATCACTTTTAGTGTGTAATTGGATACGACTAAGTACTATAGTTTATATGAATCCATGTTGGAATTAGCAAATCATACTTTTGTATTAGAACAAAAGTAAGCACCTTTATGAACATGACTAAACTATGTTTGGTATTATGCCTAGTTGAAACATGTTTTAGGCCTAAGTTGTTATCGAAACCATATGGTGATATATGTGACACAATTAAGTTAGATTTACATTCCAATTGCAAGCTTACATGAATAGAATGATTCATGTTTAATTATTATTTATGCCATGACTACATGAATAGAATGATTCATGTTTAAGTATTATTTATGCCCTGATTATATGAATAGAATGATTCATGTTTAAGTATTATTTATGCCATGACTACATGAATAGAATGATTCATGTTTAAGTATTATTTATGCCATGACTACATGAATAGAATGATTCATGTTTAGGTATTGTTTATGCCATGATTATGTGAATAGAATGATTCATGTTTAAGTATTGTTTATGCCATGATTATATGTTGTTACAATTGCAAGTTCACATGTGCCTACCTTATGTTAATTGAATCGTTATGTTGCAAGTTCATGCGTTCACACTCCCCTTTTTATGTTACCTTATAAACACCATGTTATAAGCCTCCCCTTTTCATATGGCTAAGTTGGGTTTAAATGTTAGACCCAACATATCTTATAGCGAACGTGTAAAACGGGGGTAATGACGATGGGGTTAAAATATAGAACATATGTGTTGGCATGTTTGACGCATGCCAACAACCTTGAAAAACAATTAAGTGGCATAAATAAATTTTAACCAATAAAGATGAATTTGAATAATGGGCCGCAAATATTTACATATAAAAAGAAAACAGACAAAATATGTAAATGTAGAAAATACGATGTGTTTAACCCGAGGTTGGATTGAGTTGTGATGTAAACCTGCCCGAAACCGCCCGGCTGTCCAGTAGTCACAACAATACCTATCCAATGTGGGTGGTTAAACACGGAGCCCAATAAGAACCCGAGGTTAGACTGAGTTGTGGCGTAAGACTGCCCGGACCCAACCGGCAACAGGCAGCCACAACAATACCTGTCTAATGTGAGAGGTCAAGGCTTTAATAAGACAGTTAAGGCTGAGTCGGGATTGATAGGATTAAGTAAATTAAATTAATACTTAATCAAAATGGAACATGCTAAACTAAACAGACTGATTGGGGGTTAGGTTTATAAAAAACTTAACCAACTTAGCATGTTGGCTAGGAATAGAAAACCTAGTAGCGGGGGACCCTTTTCAGCAGTAACCCTACATGGTGTATCAGGATACCCTGAACTAGGCAGGGTGGGGCACGATTACTGGGCTGACTGTAAGAGGTCAAATCGACAGCGGTGGTGCAGCAATGTAGGTTCTAACGGGGTGCGGGCGTGCACACACTCCGGCGTAGAAAAATAAGGCACTGGGCACCAGTAGCATACCTGTGCATTCTAGGTTTGTGTCGGGCCGCCACCATGGGACTTGATACACCCTATGGTGGGACCAGCAAAGGTAACTACAACAACGGGGGCCGTAAGACACATGCAACTATACGAGTAGGAGCCGATCATCAGAAATGGATCACTTCACCCTGGTTATGGGGTGCCTGTTGGAAACTAGTTTATATGGGTACAGAGATAAATATGGGGTACGATAATATTCGACCCTAGACAATTTAACTTAGTTTATGATGCTTTCCCATTTCCAGTTTATGCTTATCATACCCAGTTCTTTATTCATAGACTGAATAGTCCTAGACTTACTCAGGCTTTATGTCTGACTCTACTTTTCTTTCGCCTTCTTTTCTTTCGTTTCCCCCCCCCCAGGTCCACAGGGAGGGAATACTGCAGCTTGACCAGTTTCCGCATCCATCTTGAAGAGAAAGAATGTATTGCTTGGATCTTTTCCGTTTTGGGCTATGGCTTTGGGCAGCAATTATGAGACTTTTGCAGTTTATTTATGTTTTCTTTATGCTTCTTCAAATAATGTAATCAAGACAGTTATGGAGATGTTATGTTTTGGAAGTATTGTAAAACAAATTATGACATGGTTTGTGTAACACGTATTTTGTTGAAATAAAAGTTGTTGATGTTTTCCGCTGTTCAAAAATATGTGTTCTTATATCTGTCTTGTATATATGTGACTTATACTTATAAACCTCCACCAAAATTAGGGCATTCCCTTTGAGAGTGACCCTAACGGAGTTGGGGTGTTTCACACTTGTTTATTATATTAGCGGGTTATTCAGAAAGACCGGGTTTATCCCATTCTGAATAACTGATTTGACGATGTGTCGAGGATGAAGACAGTGGACGAAGACCAGAGGTCTTCACATCGTTTGGGTGATTACTGATGATCTTGATTGAGCTGTACACCCAAGAGGAGGGAATCAGTTGGTGATCGTCCATACGTACTTGGAGATTGAAGGATATGCGAGGTACAAGGTGCCTTCGGTTTCGTTCAGACCTAGAACGAACTTGTAAATGGACTGTGTGTCTGACATTGGATTTTATTCTGTGTTGATTGATCTCTATTAAATATACATCTATTTGGTGGTGGAGAATTTATTCTCTTGCTTAACACCCTTCTCTGAGACGTACGAGCTCAGGGGTTGTATATCGATGGACATTAGTCGCATGGAGTGAATTGCCTGTGTGGCATGCCTAAGTGGCAAATGATCAAGGCTTTTATTGAAAAGCAGAGTCTTGTGGTTGATGATCAAAGCACGGCCTGTGTGGCATAGCTTTGTGTAGCATGGATTCGCGAGCCTCACACCCCGTTTGTGAACCAGAAATGGAGGGAGGACATGCGTTTCTTTCTAGCTAGAAGTGGCGTCAGTGGTTTTACACGCCTTGACGAGTTTGACTTATGTGGTTGTTGGATTGCGAGGCGCCTCAGATATATCATTGACTATGTGGAGTCGATGGAGTCATTGGACTCATTTACGCCCCCAAAGGGTGGGGAAACACAGTGTTCAAGCATTTTAATCCACATCGGTGGACCGACCCTGATGATCCAAGGGCTTGACTGAGTACTTGTCCAGAGGCTCGGGCTTGAGAGTCTCGAATTCGGTGAGGACGATCCCTAGCCTCGGTTCACAGACGAAAATCCAATTTCTAATACGTGACAATTGCGTTTTTGATTGTAAACCTATATATGGCGACATAGTGGTATGGGGCAATTATGCCGTCTATGATTGAAACTGTTTTGACACTATACACTTATAGTAATAATAAAACATGAAATTTCACATACCAAGCATTCTTGGCTATTATAAGGTAAAAACCCTATCCTCGGGCCAACGTTGCATTGTGTGATGGGACCTGGGTCTTATAATAGCTTCATTGTTCTTTATTTAGCATTGCGCTGTTGTTTTATGCACTGGTATTCTTGGGAGGAAACCCGTTCCGAGTTATACGGCGTGGTCCCTTGATTTACCTAACTTTAAAATAAAGATTAATAACTGTTTTAGTTCTCACACCAGTCACATGACTGACCTGGAGTTTATTGCTCTAACCTAAACTCTTGGTGCCCTTATTTTGACACGGGCAGCTAGTAGTTTTGGTTTTGCAGATTTATATTCACAGGATCCTGGTTTACAGCTGGAACGATACTCGGAAAGCTCTGTATCCGTGTATTACTTTCAGTTGTGTTTTTATTGTTTTTCCGCTGCTATGTAATTTATTGTAATCTCTGATATTTTCTGTGTAATATTTATTCATACTCTGTACTATTCTTGTATTCTGATGGAATTGTTGTAATAAGCAATGAAGTGTTCTTCTGTTTGCGTTCTGATCCGTCTTGTCCTCAAAGCAATCCGTGCTTTCCTTACCGGGGAAGTTACGGGTTCTTACAATCATGAACAATGTTTTTAAATGACATTTGTTCTTTAACCCAGTTAAAGATAAGATTAATTTCTTAAATCTGAATAATCATAAAGTAATGATTTTGGATATTAAAACCAAATTGGGGTTTTAATGAATCTTTAAAAGGGGGATTTAAGAATAAATTAAAGAATTTGTCTTTGATAAAATTATTGGGAACTTTTTTCCTAATAATGTGAATATCTGATTAAAAGAATATTCTGAATTGGAATGTAGCGTATGATGTGTTTTATAGCACTTGATTTTTATTATAGAATATGCGAGTTATTCGGAAAGACCGGGTTTAACTCATTCTGAATAATTACTACGACGATTAAAAGTCGAAGATGAAGACGGTGGTTGAAGACCGGCGATCTTCACATCGAATGGATGAGGACTACTGATGCCTTTATTGGAGTTGCTGCCTTGAGAAGGTTCCAGTTGTATTTGTATGGACATATTGTTGATCGTTCGGATATGCGAGGTATAAGGTGCCTCCGGTTTCATTCAGACCCAGAGGGACTTGTAAATGGATGGTATGTCTGACGTTGTATTCCTTATGTTGTATTTGTTGATCTCTGCTAAATATATATCTGTTGGTGGAGGAGAATTTATTCTCTTGCATAACACCCTTCTCTAAGACGTACGAGCTTAGAGGTTATATATTGGCAGAAATCAATGATACAGTATGTATTGACAATGTGGCATGCCAAGATACAAATGATCAAGGCTTTTGTTGTAAAGCAGGTCTTGTGGTTGATGATCAAAGCACAGCTTTAAATAGCATAGCTTTGTGTAGCGTTACTTCGTGAGCCTCACACCACGGTATGAACCAGAAACGGGAGAAGGATCCAGGGAGGACATACGTTTCTTTCTAGCTAGAAGTGGTGGTTTTTACAAGGCCTGATATTTTTACTTATGTGGATGATGGAATGAGGCGCCTCGATATTTGAGTCCCTAGTGGCTCTATTTATGCCCCATAGGGCGGGGAGACTTATTGTTCAGGAATTTATATATAATCCACCAACGTAAGTTGGGGACCAGCCCTGTGGCTCCTAAGGGTCACTCGAGCTTTGATCCTGAGACATGGGCTAGATTGTCTCGAACTCGGTAAGGACTATCTCTTGCCTTGGTTCATGATGGAAATCCAACTTCCAATACGACCCATGCGGTTTTGATTGTATTACTAGTACGGCGACATAGTATGTGGTAGTTATGCCGTCTATGATTGATATTATGATTGAAATGTTTTAAAACATATATACACTATAATAATATCAAATTCGTTTTATCGTATCAAGCATTTTTGACCATTATATGGTAAAACTCTATCCTCTGGTTTGCGTTGCATTGTGTGATGGGACTTGAGCCTTATAATGGTTTCATTTTTTCTAAAAAGCATTGCGTTGTTTTAACGATTTACTTTATTTATGCACTGGCAATATAATGGAGTAAACCCATTCCGCGTTAGCGGTGTGGTCCTGTGATTAGCCTTATTATTATTAGATAGTTTACGTAAGATTTCTCATACCAGTCCCATGACTGACCTGTAGTTTGTTCCACTTGCAAACTTGGGTGCCCTCTTTTCCACATGGGTAGTCGAGTAGCTTCTTTTGCAGATATTCATTTCTTAAGCAGGATTTTGGATCGAAGCTTAAAGCTATATCCAGAGCATTGGTAGCCTTCCACTGTATTAGTTTATTTATTCCGCTGCATTGTATTAAACTATTGTAATTTAATCTTCCACTGTATTATTATATTCGCTGTACTATGATATTCTATACTCTGATATAACATTATTATGATGTTTATAAAAGTATGATGTTATTTGTTCTAATGTGTTGTATGCCCAAATTTAAAGTATTCGTGGATTTCCAACTTTTGGATTAGACCTGTGTGGTTTATAGTCGATTCAAAGGTCGGGGATTTACGGGTCTTTGCATTTAAAGATTTCAGAAAACTCTAAATCAAATATTCTAATTGCTTTATTTCAAATCCCAAGTTAAATCTTCCCAATAATCCTTATCGATTATTCGACATTTTCCTCATGTAAAAACATGTTCATTCCTTTCCCAAAAATCTTTACAAATAAAGATTTCATTTGCTTAACTTGGAAAATTATGTTATCTTTTCATGGGCCAAATAACAATGTTATTAAAGACATCATTCACAACAAACCCAAAACCATATTTCCTTTCATACGGGAATTTATATAGAAATCATACTGGTTTTTAATCAATATAAACCTCCATATCCAACAAATACTATAAGCAGGATAACGACACAGCCTTTTAAATCCCTTGAATAGTCTAAGTCATCATTTATAGAGACTTACCTTGGTTAATAACCAATTCCGTTTCCATTCTATTCCAAATTAATTTAATAATTTGAAGATTCCGATTCTCATTAATCATTATCAATAATCCAATTATTGATTAAAAGTCATAATTCCTTTATATTTAAATAAAGGTTATATTAGATATTAGATCCGGATATCTCGAATGGTTTATACATTTTCAAAACTTTATATTTTCTTTCCAAAATCCCTTTAAATCATTTATTATGATTTATCATAATTTTTAAGAATTTTTATTTCGCTTCTATCGCAAAAATCCGAAATTGCACTTTTACTACCGAACTTGGATTTTTCAGGGAAACAGATTTGGACTTTCAGGAAAATCCGACTGTTCAAAATTGTTTCATTTTCCTTCATTAGAAAACTTTTGTCATTTCAGACCAAACATTTTCAGTTTCAAGAGAATCTGACGGTTAGATCTCTCGAAAATTCAATTCAAAGTTTCGGGTTGAAATTCGCGAACTATCACTGCGCAACGAGTCCTATTCAAGCCCAAGAGTGAATTATTATTAAAAATAAGTCGAAATATTTCAAAATTATTTCAATAATTATTCAAACAATATTAAATAACTTTTGGAATTCAATTTCCGTATTCCTGACTTTTTAATTAATTATTCCACATTTAAATGTTTAAATTAATATTTAAATCATTAAAATAATATTATTTTCCAAAAATAATTATTTAAAACTCAAAATTGGCTGATGCCCATTATAAAAATAAACTAAAACAATAATAACACAATTTTGAGTCCGTTTTCTATGCAAACGCAACTTCAATTTACTATTCATCGTAAAACCGGTTTACTATTCATTTCAATGTTTGATAAACCATAACTTGTTCTTAACTTCATCAAATACAATTCTTTCTTTTGCAAAAATTCATTGTTATGAACTCAATTTCATTTTCGGATATTTTTGGAGCTTAAATTCAAACTTTTGTTTTATTATTAAAATAATCACATTTAAAGTCCAATTTCTAGAATGAGACTCATTCAACACCTGTATAACCCGAGAATTTAGGTATATACAAACATTCAATAAACATAAACAAGATGTCATGTGTCTAATGAGTCGTAACCAAATTCATTAGTTATTTAAGATCAGATGTCTTTGTCATAATTGGGTTCCATTTTATTAATTAACAACCAAACGGTATTCATAACCCTTGGTGAACCAAATCAAACATTCAATCCAACATGTTAAATCTTAAAGGCCATCCATATAACATAAATCAAATAAAAGGGTATTCACAACCATTTAAAATCAAATCCTAACATCCAAACTAAATCAACCTCATCCAACATCTTCCAAACATGAATAATAATTTCATATTTACTGGCTAGAGATTAACAATTTAACATAAGCATGTTATGGTGGTCAAAGCCATGTTATAGGTTTCTAGTTTTCAGCTTAATATTCATCATATGAGGTCCAACTTCATGAATATCAATAAAAGGTCTTTCTTTTCATGTACAAATTCAAATTTACACCTAAAGATTCCTCATAAAGGTCAAACCTTTAGGGGTTCAACATCTTTTTACCACTTTAAACTATTTACTAAAACATCAACCAAGCCACCAAAACCCAACTAAGGCATGTATTCATTAAATCTTTCAAAACAGTCTTGGTTTCCTTTGTATAATTATGAATTTATTTTTAAAGATCACATCTTTATGAGTGGTTGTTCATAAAGATCGAATCTTTAGGAGTTTACCATTCTTTATTACATGAAATCACTTGCTAATAACACAAATTAACCACCAACAATTTAAAACATGTATACACTTGGTTTTCTATAAGAGTGGATTTTTGTGAACTAACATAAAGGTTTCATCTCCAAAAATTCCTAAAGATGTCATTTTTACTTCATGAATCTAATTAGCGATTTTTAACAAACATGTACCATCAAAATAATCAGGAATTTACCACAAAATTTCTAAGAAATATTTCATCAAACACCATATAGGCATCACCTAGAATTAGCAACATAAACCCTTTAAAATCAAGTTTTCTCACCCCATGAAGTCTAAGCTTTTGCCTAAGGGTCCCTAGCCCCTAGTCTTGCCCTCCTTTCTCCCTTTTTCTTTTCTTTTTTTGTTATTAATAATTTTCTGCCATGGCCAAAAAGGAGAGGGGAGGAAGATTAAAGAAGGTAGAAATGAGATTAAAATGGAGGGGGGGTCCTTTTATAGCTTAGAAAGTCACATGGATTGGTGACTTGTCGCAAATCTATAGGAAGAGAAATAAATGGCTTATATTCATCCCTATCTATTTTCATACTTATCCATTAACGAATAGTAAAGTGTGCTTTCTCACTGACTTTCCGACAACTTGTTAGCCTATCAAACGTTAATATTTTTCGTATATTTTCCAATCACATTGTCTAGTTTTTAACGTACTTCAATCCTGTGTGTTCAAATCCAAAATCTGAATTCATTTACTATTTTAAATGATTTATTTTAGTTTGCTTTTGTTAATAACTTTTTAAATTCAATAAGGAATTTTCCCAGACTTTATACATAGCTAATATCCTACGTTTATAATTTTCCTAGATAGGTCCCAGGTTCCTGTTTTTTCGTTAGCACTATCACATTCCAATTACCATCAAAAATTTAGTTCAAATTTTGGCATTTTATTTTTCCTTTCCCCATACGGATGTCGTTTTACGTGAAACTTCCCTAAGTACTAAAATTCACTATTCCGGATCCAACGGAGGTGGTCTCACGATCTACGATATCCCGTTCTCAAGATATTCTCAAAACTGTCCATTTTTAGTTCAAATTTTAACCTTTCAATGTTTAATCAATATTAAACGGATTCTGTTTTTGGCCAAACTTGGCTGGTTACCTAATTTCGTTATTTCGGATTTAATGGAACTAGTTTTAGGGTTTGGAAATAAATATTTCTTATATTTCCTTTGTAAACGTACTATTTTTAATCCAAAATTCATTCCTTTTGGACTATTTCAATTTTATTCCTACCTAAATCCAAATTAATTCTGATCTTTATGAAATTTGGAAATTTTAAATTGGTTCCAAATTTCCAGGTCATTACACTCTTTGTTAATATAAACCCATTCTAAATAAATTGGTTCTCGGCTACTCATTATCGAAATAATTTAGAGTTGAGCAAGCGGGACCAAAAAGAATAGAAAATAAATTAGGATTCGTTCTCTTACTAATCCTAATTTTATTAATTCCTCTGATAGTCTAAACCTAAGCTCAGATACCAAATGTAACACACCACACTTTTCTGAGCCTGAATTACAATAAAAATTGGAACTCAAACTCATCCAAGCATGGAGAGTATAAATATGGTACCTAAAAATAAATGATCATAATCAAAGTATAATAAAACAAACTCACAACAAAAACAAGATAGGATAACTCATACCGTTTAAGACAACTACCTTAAAAGAAAATTGCCACATCAATATCGAGATGAGAGAACGAGAACCGAAAACCAAACTAGGACAACTAATAACGCTCCTTCAGGGAGTTCCATAAGTGGGGACGATCTTTTCCAATTAAATATTATGTTTTTAGATTGTTGTGAATGTGACGTTTTAAAAATATCAGAGCCTTTTATTTCTCCTACTGGAACATATTATTACCATTCTTAACGATGTTCTTTAAGCATAGAGATTGCAAATGAATCTCAACATCCAGTACCCATGACAAATAATTATCTCCAGATATGTCCAAAACTTTAAATTCAAGTTTAGCAATATTTTCCATGAATTATGTTTATGTTCAAAAAGAAAGAAAGAAAACTATTATAAATAATATTTTATATTAAGGTATATTTTACTGCGAAATTGTTAATAGAAAAATGAGTATGATGGAAAAGAAAAAAAGCAAGATGTAAATGGCACATCAATTCACACAATAAATATACAATACTGCATGGTTCTTAAAGCCAAAATAACATTAATTGTTTGTTATAACTATTAATATATTAGAGCCTACAAATATGGAATAATAACAGTATAACCAAATAAATCTCGTCAGATATATAAACATATTGTCTTCCAATACTATTGATCATTGTTTAGTGGAAAAGGAACGAAATAGATATATGGTATATATATCGAAACAATTACACACCTACAACCTATGTCCACTTCCCAACAAAAAATTGAAAATATGACTTTCTATCAAAAAGCAGGGAATATTCGCATCCATGGTATGTCACTTAAAGCATTAAGTATGTTAGCACAAAGACAACGGCCAAAAAAATGAGAAAAAAAGATTGAATTAAGTCAAACATGAAATTTTCTCAAACCTTCAATTACTGCATTATTAAATAAAATTCATACCAAAATGTGTTAAAGTTGCAATGAGTCAAACATTAAATAAAATAAGGTTACAACATCATGTTAATAAATTAAATGTCATAACAAATCAAGATGTTGGCCTACTAGCAGCTTGCATTAAAAACAATAGTAAACCAAAATATAAAACAAGTACATTACTGTATGAAGATAGAAGAATTGTAAAAGATGAAGGACTAGCTTTTAAGAAATGATAATTATCTTATGTTTTGCTGTTAAGGAGATGGTATTATGTGTAAAGAAAATACTAATTGACAAATTATATCAAATAATGACAGTAAGATATGGTATATAAAGAGGAAATAAGGATATTAAATATCTAGCAATAGAATAGGTAATGCTAAATTTTTATTCAGACACTTCATTCAGAAAATTTATTCTCTAAACCAAAGTAAGGAGATCAAAGTGGGATCCACTTCTAAATAAAACAAACGCATCATCTTATATTCAAGACAAAAACCAATTTAAAAATAAATATAGAACATCGTGCTAATAACGTGTTATAAATCAAAATATGTACAAAATAAATAAGAAAGGGAAGACATTTTATTCACCTAGATACCTTTATAATACACATGAGATCTCTATTTATAAACTTTACATCTCATAGCAATTACAATAATGTCCCTCGCATTAAGCGTATTCACTCTTAATATTTAATATATTACAACACTTTTAACATTTTTTGCACTGTCGTACCTTATAAATTATTATTCTATATATATATATATATATATATATATATATTAAAAGAGTCGTGATACTTAAACTAGAATAAATTTTATGTTTTCTTTCTAGCCATTACTTCTTCTGACATAAAGGCTTCACAATTTTGTTTATAGGATAAAGTACTTGCCAGTTTTAGGAAGATCATAGTTCAAAAGTTTGGCAGATGATATATTTTCCATGTTGCATGCCATGCATACCGTCACATATTAAGAAGAATAACCAATTTTAAAGCAAAGTAATTGCTTGTAAAATAATTATCTCCCTTTAGAAAATTTTGTCACTGAATTCATCCTTATTACTTGTTTTACATGGCTTGACATATAAGTTTGAAGTTTGAATAATAATTTGTGATTGTATTGAGTGTCAGTAAACTTATGTTTTGAAAGTAATACCATAGTTGTAGTTTGATAAATAGATTTATCAGGTCATATACTAAAATACAACAGAATTCAACAATACCAAATTTCTCTTAAAATTGAACTTTTACGCCCTGAATAAATAAATATAAGTATATTGGCATTTAATAAGAAAAATTGATGTGTCTTCTTGTGTTTTTCTTAGAATAGTCAGGCATTTTTGTGGATGGTTAGGCTACAAGATCAAAATAAAGAAATACTGATGAAAAATATTTAGTTAACACAGACCTACAAAGAAAGAAAGAAAAAGAAAAAATGATATTATTATCACAAGGTTCCTCTCATGTGTACACATAATATTGGTTAGAAAATACATGAATAAAAATTGTTAGCACTTAATTTTGGTCAATCAAGTGTGCTAGCACCCGATTCTTATGCAATTCAAAATATAATCACAATGCAGTCACAAATTACAGTATAATCACATATCACAGCACAATCACAGAACAATCATAGAACAATAATGGAAAGCAGTAAAGGAGACATAAGTTTTTATTGTGGTTCAAAAAACCTTGGTATATGTCTACTTCAAGTAACTGATTGATTATAATATTGATTAAAGTATAGTTGAATGTATGAGACTTAAGAGATAAGAGGTAAGGGTTGTCTTCAAGGTTCAGCAGAATTTGAACATGGAGAAGATAAGAAGATCCTTCTGTGAGTGCCCATGGAGGTGCATTAATAGGCATGAGAAGAGATCGGATAAGCTATAAATTGCACAAGGGGTATGATCTATCCCATGAAGTGGGGTTGGGGTCGCACTCTTTTTAGTGATCGGTACAGATTCCTCTGTAGGGACCAATATCAATCCTAAGGGATTGTACTAAATAGGATGCGATCTCAACGGTAGATCCCTTTTTCCATTATCTTTCACCTCCAATAGATAGTTCACCATTCTGATATCCTATGCTCAATTTAACGCTGAAATACTGAACTACTGTCGGATTTTGAAGTTCTATGTATTAGTACCAATCCGAACCCTCAATATGGATCAGTACCAGTCCCTGGGGATTGCTTCCTAGGGATTGAGATCCTTATGTAGATATAATTTTCCTCTAGACTTCACCTTCAACTGTCGGTTTGTCATTCTGATACTTTAAGATCAAGTTATGGCCGACATACAAAGCAACTGTCGAGTTTTGAGGTCTGAAGTATCGGATACGTACCAATCCCTCATCAAAGTCGTATTGGTCCCTTATCGGAGTCTCATTGATCCGAAGCCAAATTCTTTGTGTTTTTCCAGCTTATTCCAAAATGTCATTCTTTTGAATCCAGTTATTCATGAGTTTATATAATAATCTGTACCCGATCCTAAGCAATCCAGATGTCCAAGTACACAACCAATCTCAGTTATGTGAATTAAAAATTCCAGGTATTCATTGATTTTTATGCTTAGGCAAAACATTTTCAAGTTTATGTGAGTGTAGCGCTCGAGTTACGAGTGATCCAGCGATAAGAATTCTAAAGCGTGACGGCCGTGACAAAAGGCAGATTAACACTTATCCTCCAAAACATGACTTTCTATGGAAGACTTGTTTTGTTTTAGTTCAATTTCACAACCTCTCCGGATTGATCTCGAGCTCCATGGCAACATGAAGCCATAGTTGCGATTTCACTAGATCATTTACATGTCCAATAACACCTTCAAACTAGTATCGACTACAAATTTCCACGACCACACCAGGTTGATTCCGTGCCAGCTATCATTCATACTCGACGATCCAAGTCTTTTATTCTCTAATTGTAATCCATAATTAGATTTCTTAGCCTCTTAGGGATTTTGATCGAATATAATCCATACCCATTGTGTTCAAACATTTCTAGGTTTGGGCCATGTGTAATCCATACATAATGGCTTAGAGCCTCTTCGAGCTGCCGCTAAGCATCGTTCATACTTAGCATTCCAATCTGTGGTTGATCCCTATCAAGCATAATTCATATATGACAATTCACGATTTTGTTGAACCATGCCAAGCACAATTCATACTTAGTGGTTCACAGTTTGATTGGACTACCAGGCATAATCCATACTTAACAACCCACATTTTGGATTCCTACCCAGAATAATCCATGCTTAACGGTCCATCGTTATTTGAGTTTGATCATGCATAATCCATACTTGGTAGTTTATTACCTCTGTGAGCCCTTTCCGAGCATAACCCATACTCGATGACTCCAAGTGTAATGACCCGCAAATCCATACTATCTGAGTTGACTAATAACACCACACGTCCAACCCAAATTGTATAGAAATACGAATCATTATTAGAAAGAAGTTAGAGGATGAGGAATAGAAAGAAAGAAAATTAGAATAGAAGAAAAAATGAAGATCACAAACTCACAGCGGAACGAATAAAATATATTAAATAACATAACTTTTGAAATACAAATCAGTAACTGTATATGCATACCATTATCAGAGCACAACAGTTATTCCTGGAACAGTTATAAACACATGTTCCCAGATACAACATAGTACACAGCGGAAATATGATAGTCTATAGCTAACTGGTGAAGCCTCCTGCTTCCAGCTCTTCTAAGTTATTATGAAAAAAATCCCGACTACTTGACCGCCCGTACAAATTTGGGCACCCAAGAGTTTAGGGAAAACAAACAAAATAAACTCTGGGTCAGTCATGGGACTGGTGTGAGTAAACTCCAATCATTTGTTTAACTTTCAAAATCCTTTCGAAAGAAAAGATAATAGTAAGACCAGCCCACACATAAACATGGACGATTTTTATCTTACTATAACCCAAAACACTTTAATGCGAAAATCCAGTAATATTATGATAGTGTCTAAATCAAATAAATATAATCTAGTGGAACGCTTGCATCTCACGCTCCACATACATAGTATAAAATCAAAAAAAAAAAAAAAACCGCAGGGCGCTTATTGGAGACTGGATTTCCAACATGACAAGGTATGGAACCACCTTCCGATAGTGTATCTCTAGAGAGGAATACAATGGGTTCAACAAGATCATCTTGCAACCCGGCCCACACATGACCGACCACTCATTTCGCTTGAGTGTATCGAATGAATATCACCAACGGTTGGGATCAGCAACCGTTTCCCAAATGGGACAGCATCGAATAGAATAAGAAATTAAATGAATGTCTATATAAGTGATTGTACATCCTAATGGGAGCGACCCACATAGCCATGCTACATGCCCGATTTTTGTCATTTCCCGGTTGTTGAGGCCTGAGGCTACGATTACTTTCCGTTCATTGATAGCACAATCACTTTGAATGCAACATTGTCAGATCTGTTAATCACTAATTGATTTGCACAAATATTCTGGATATTATGCTAAGGGAATAAATCCATTGCCACCAAATATATTTATACATACCAACATATTCGATCATTGGAAATACTTTGTCAGACATTCGTCCATATACATTCGTTCTGGGACTGAACGAAACCGAAGGCACAATTTCTATTAATAGAAAAAGTCCTTGCACTTTACTCCATTTTTGATTATCTTCATATAATCTGATTTGCAACGTTACTGCCAATATGGAGTGGTTCACGGATAATAATCCAACCGGTCTCTCCATATTGACAACGATATTGGCAAACACTTCGATAGTCGGTTATTTAACTATCGAAGAAAAATAAACAAACATCCATTCAAAACATCAAACAATCACTGGGCCTATTAATTAATATTTCATTAATTAATTCACTTCTTCATTTCCTTATCCATATTTGTTAACACGATATTTTCGATAATCATCTTCTTGGCCTCTTACGCTATTTGGAAAAACATTTCCATATATCGTCTTCTTTCATTTTCTATGTTAAAAAAAAATCTTCTATTTATGATTGGCAAACATTTCCATTTACTTATCTCTTGCTCGACTCATTTAATTCTACTCTCAGGAAATATATATTATTATATTTCCAAAATTACACTTATTTGGATTAAAACGAATGTTTACATCGTTACACCCAAAATATTTCATTCAACTATCTTTTATTCAACCATTGATCTTCGAGACTGGATCTTTGCTATTTATCGGTTAAAAGTGTAATCAATCGAGTTGGGGTAAAATTACCTCTCAGACCTTGACTGAAAACATCCTTAACTTCAAAACAGACTAGACCATTATTCCCGAATAATCAACACCATAAAAACCAATTATCCATTTCTAAAACACGTATACGCTTCTCTTTCTATTTTTAACAAATCTAATTTATAGATTTCCTTTTTGTTTATAATATTCTATTGTTAGGTTCATTTACTTATCGAATTCTATATATATATATATAAAAATCGATACATTGATTTTTAACTATCAAATTTTCTTAAAAATATTCTAACTCCTTAAATCTCCGTAAAATTTCGCCATAGACTCCTTTGAACCGGGAGCATCGGGAAAAGCACCAAACCGCCACGCAGGCCTCTCCAATCAAAAAGAAAAGGAAAAAGCTAAACGGCTTGCCGATACGGCGCATAAAACCTCATATGGAATTTAAACGTGTACCTTTTTGTCGGGCACTTATATTATAATCTTCATACACTTCATTCCATACCTGTCTAACACATATTCACCTGTTTCCAATTTATCCCAACTAAATCCAGTCATTTATAACTCAAGTCACTAATTTATTCTTTTAATTAGCTCTTTTGCCAACTCTCTTTAGTTTGAACATATCATGTTCAAATATATTTTATTTCACTTATAATCACGTCGAGTTTCATTTCAAATTATATTCAATTTCAAATATATACACAACTCATTTACCTTTCAAAGTTCAATTTCGATTCAAAATTTTCATTAACTAATTATTCTTCCAATTAGTTAATTTTATTCAATAGTTAAAAATCTGATTTTTGTTTCAAAAATCAATTCATTACTCCACTTGAGTTCAAATATATTTATAACTCAAGTCTGTATTTTTCAAATGCAAATTCGGATTTTTATTAACTTGAAATCCTTTTATTTATTTAAATAAACCATTATGGTTTTATAGTGGTTCTGCCGCTGTTTTTCTGAAAATTTGATTTTTGACATAACTCAGAATATATACGACGAAATTTAGAATTTCCTCTTTCATTAGAAAACTATTATCAAATCGGTCCTGATGGTTCTTGTTTCAAAGAATTCCAACTTCAATTGAGTTCAGTATACTGAATTGAAGTTCGAAACGCAAATTTACGAACTAGCGCGCTGCGGCAAGCTCGTTTTAATTATATATTATATATATATAAACGTTAAACTTTGTTTATAATAAATTCAACTCCATTCTGATATATTTTAATATATATTCAGCCTATTTACCAAACCCAACTTAATATTCTCGATTATCCCTATCTGTCGATTTACTTCATAACTCAGTTACAAATTTATTTATAACTTAAATTTTTATATCTAATTCTGATTAATTTAGAAATAAATTAATTTATGAAATTCGATATAATCGAATTCCAATTATAAACTCGTTGGATTTTTCTAATGCAAATTTAACCTATATTTTGAAATAACGTCAATCGTTCTATTTTAAAACACTTTCCAATCCATTTTTAAATTCATATTTGAATTTAAACTGCTACATTATCAAATGGTAATCCATTTCACTATATTTATAAACATCGTTTATAAATAAATTTTCTCGTTTCACAAAATAGAACAAGCTTCCCTTTCAATTATCTATTTGAAAATCCAGTTTCTTTTATATTTCGAATTCCGAAATAAAAACCATCGTTCTCCTTTTCGAAATGATTTCAAATTCTATTTTCAAATTCACATATGAATTTAATATTCTAAATTATCTCTTGATAATTAATTAATTCTATTTATAAACATTGTTTATAGATTTCTTGTTTTATATATTTTAAAACAAGTTCCATTTCGAAATCTATTTTGAACAAAAATCTTATTTTGGAAACTTCTATTTATAATAACTTATATATATAACACCCAATTTATTTTCATATTCAATTTAACTTCTGTTTAAATAAATTCGAATAAATGGAATTTAAATCCTAAATCCTTACGGATTTATTTTAGTTCAATTTTATTCTGAACATTAGAATAACTTCCATCGTTTATTTCTTTAAACGATTTCCCCATTTCTATTTTTAATTCACATTTGAATTTAAATATTCAAATTATCAAATGATAATTTTTCCCTTTATTTATAAACCTATTTATAAATTCAATTCAATCCCCCTGCATTTTCCAATTTACAAACATAGTTTGTAAATATCAATACTTCCATCTCCTACATATTTATAACATTGTTAATAAATTTTAGTACTTGTTTTATCTATTCAAAACAAGTCAAAAAATTTAATGCATTCGAATTTCAAATTCTATTATTAGAAAAATAGAATTTCACGTTTAAAATCTCAAAATCACTTTTACAATATTTTTATAGATCAACACTCAGGCCCCAATAATAATTAAACAATCAAACCACTCAATTTTCAATCAACATATCATATATGATAATATATGTGAAAACAAACAAATAATAATATTTTGAGTAATCCAGTTGGATCCCTCCAACCTGTTTTCCTGCATCCACAAACGTTAGTCAACAGAAATAGTACCCATCCTGCTTCGTGGCAGGATATCGCGGTATGAAGGTCATCCACTATCATAGTGTGGGGCGTATAGGGTAATCATTCGTTAATGGTACCGCGGGCATCCGCTAATGAGACTGCGGGGATCCAACCACCATACCAATATATATATATATATATATATATATATATATTTATATAATAGTCACCCTAAATAACTAATATATTTAAAACAACCAGAAAGCATTCAAACAAGCAACAAACAATTATTTTTAACAAATAAAAATATTTCTAAACAATAGGTGATTGAGATTTACTCACCAGGCTTTTAAATTTGCACTTGTTCCAGTTTCAATTTCTTTTCATTTATTTTTGAGGTTCCAAACTCCACACGAATGATTCCATTCGATTTATCCTTACCTATGAAAAATCTGAATTTTATAGATAAGCTAATGAATTCCCTTAACAAGGGTTTATGTTAAAAATACACTATAAAATTTATTTTCTAATCTTCCTGCTTTTTGAGCAGCTAACAACTTAAAGTCCAAATTTTTAACTCAACAAATTTTCAATTTATAAAATGATTCTACAAACAAATTTCTTTTTTCGATTTCCAACTCTAGATTAACAATTGATAACCTTTCCTTTCTTCTTAACAGTATACTAATTGGATTGCGGACTTTATTAAATAACTTACTAATTAAATTAGAAATTAAAATTTTAGTTTTAACTCACCTGAAAACCAAACTCCCATAGCTTCTTCACTGTCAATTTCCAATCACCCAGTTCCACCGCTCAAACTTCAGGGATCGATCTCCCTATTTCATCCCAGACCTTCTACCGAACTCAGCCCTCCATTCTCCTCCCCTCAAACAGTGATCGACTTCCATCATTATACCCAAAATCAAAAGTCCGAACTCCCAGTTCCAGGTCAATTTCAACTCATGAACTTCTGATCGTGAATCCCTCATACTCGAGTTCGAACCCTAAAATCACTGACCTGGAGCCATCGCGACTCCTCGTTTTGGTCGAACCCCTTCCTGGCCTGGCGATGTTTGAACTCGCGATTCCCTTTCTGTTTTTTGAACGCGAGTGCCTCCTGCCTATGAGCGATTTAGTTTTCATTTGATTTGGATTAGAGAAGTGGAAGGGGAGGATACAGGATTGATTTGGAAAGATGAGGAGCGGCCATTTACATTCATGAAGCTCGATCGAATTTATTTTCAGGAGAGAAAAATGAAAAGAACAAGGTCATCGCGTTTATTAATAGAAGAAGCATACTTAGAGCTGAAGGAATTAGGTCTGCGTTTTCAACAGTTTAGGGTAGGTGAAGTACATACGCATTAATTTGATTTGAAAATAAAGTGATTTTTATTTAATTTAAATAGATTCTGATTTGATTTCTGATTCGACTTCGAGCTTATCCATTTAAAATATATCGGGGTTCATTAATTTAAACCATGAACCGCTATTTTAACGTAACCACTGTTGTTTCAAAAGTGTAACACTATTCTGAACTAACTGAATAAATTTTGATATTTAATTTCAACGTATATATAAATAACCAAAATAAATTAATACAATATAATTTAAATTCAAAAACAAATAAATTCTTTGATAATACATCATTATTATCGCTTTTATATTCAATCAGAACTGAACTGATCATCTGAATCATTTCTCAGTTTTAACTTCGATTTCAATATATTTTGAATTGAATGATTCGATATATTCTAAACTAAATTATATTCGATTATTAAATCGATAACTCAATATAAAAATTAATTTATGTTATTAATTCAATATTTAAAACTATTCACAAATCCTGGTCGTTACATTCTTCCCCTCTTAAAAGAATTTCATCCTCGAAATTACTAAGGTAGGAAAAATGATTCAAACCTTATTAACTTTTGAAAATTCATTTATGTTGAAACTCACCTCTTCATATTTCAACAAATTTTAATTCCCACAAAACTTTTGTTTTCATTCATATTCCACACCATATAGGCTTACATTCATTTAATCTGAATGATTCAATATCTTCACATCCAATTCATATTCCATTCAAATCTATTCATATTGATTCTAGTCAATTCATTTACTTCGATCCATTTAACATGCTTAAGTTAAATTTAAATTCCTAAATCCAATTTCCTAGGTTTTCATTTCAAATCCTTTCAAAACCACATAAATATATACATATATATTTATAACCATTTCAAATCCAATACATTTGAATTTTTAAACCAACTTGTTTTCTTTAAAACAAATTTCCATCAAAACTTTTCAAAAGTAGCAATCCATCACTTAGAAACTCGAAAATGAACACTGATGATGTCGCAACCATCATCAAAATTATTTTCCAGCCACTGAAGTGAGTTCAGTGCTTTATCACTTTTCAAAGATCCATTTAAAAATGGTTTTCCATTCTAAAAATCCTTTTCAAAGCTATATCATTTTAATATACTTTGAAAAATATTTTTCTAAACACCCAGGATTTAAATTTCAAATTCTGATTTAAATTCAATTAAAATTCATCTCATTTGTATATATCATTCATATACAAGTTATATTTGGTTATATATAACCATTCCAATTTTATAATATTATCTTACTATAATATTAGCAACCAACTCATCCATATATGATAATAAATTTCAGAAAATTATTCATTCTATATTAAAAGAGAATTTTGGGTAAAGTTATTTCATTTACCTACTCTAAAACAATATTGTGTCAAATTTCTCTATTCAAGTGTTTAGAAATTCCGATCGACTCCGTGCCGTCCTACACATCGATCAGAATTCATAAACCACACAACAGACTAGCCAACACAATATAAAACAAGTTTATATATCAATTAACAAATACGCTCTCTCGTACATATATACACTCAACTCATTCTAGGGTACTACTGACCCTATCTCTAATGAGCACATCCCCAACAAAGCCTAGGTATTTGCTCAACCTAAGCTCTAATACCAACTGTAATGACCCGCAAATCCGTACTATCTGAGTTGACTAATAAAACCACAAGTCCAACCCAATTGCACAGAAATACGAATCATTATTAGAAAGAAGTTAGAGGATGAGGAGTAGAAAGAAAGAAAAGTTAGAATAGAAGAAAAAACGAAGATCACAAACTCACAGCGGAACGAATAAAATATATTAAATAACATAACTTTTGAAATACAAATCAGTAACTGTATATACATACCGTTATCAGAGCACAATAGTATTCCTGGAACAGTTATAAACACTTGTTTCCACATACAACATAGTACACAGCGGAAATATGATAATTTATAGCTAACTGGTGAAGCCTCCTGCTTCCATCTCTTCCAAGTGATTCTGCAAAAAAATCCCGACTACTTGACTGCCCGTACAAATTTGGGCACCCAAGAGTTTAGGGAAAACAAACAAAATAAACTCTGGGTCAGTCATGGGACTGGTGTGAGTAAACTCCAATCATTTGTTTAACTTTCAAAATCCTTTCGAAAGAAAAGAAAATAGTAAGACCAGCCCACACATAAACATGGACGGTTTATATCTTACTATAACCCAACACACTTTAATACGAAAATCCAGTTATATTATGATAGTGTCTAAATCAAATAAATATAATCTAGTGGAACGCTTGCATCTCACACTCCACATACATAGTATAAAATCAAAAAAAACGCAGGTTGCTTATTGGAGACTGGATTTCCAACATGACAAGGCATGGAACCACCTTTCGATAGTGTATCTCTAGAGAGGAATACAGTGGGTTCAACAAGAACATCTTGCAACCCGACCCACACATAACCGACCACTCATTTCGCTTGAGTGTATCGAATGTATATCACCAACGGTTGGGATCAGCAACCGTTTCCCGAATGGGATAGCATCGAATAGAATAAGAAATTAAATAAATCTCTAGATAGGTGATTATACATCCTAATGGGAGCGACCCACATAGCCATGCTGCCTGCCCGATTTTTGTCAATTCCCGGTTGTTGAGGCCTGAGGCTACGATAACTTTCCATTCATTGATAGCACAATCACTTTGAATGCCACATTGTCAGATCCGTTAATCACTAATTGATTTGCACAAATATTCTAGATATTATGCTAAGGGAATAAATCCAATGCCACCCTATATATTTATACATACCAACATATTCGATCATTGGAAATACTTTGTCAGACATTCGTCCATATACATTCGTTCTGGGACTGAACGAAACCGAAGGCACAATTTCTATTAATAGAAAAAGTCCTTGCACTTTACTCCATTTTTGATTATCTTCATATAATCTGATTTGCAACGTTACTACCAATATGGAGTGGTTCACGGATAATAATCCAACCGGTCTCTCCATATTGACAACGATATTGGCAAACACTTCGATAGTCGGTTATTTAACTATCGAAGAAAAATAAACAAACATCCATTCAAAACATCAAACAATCACTGGGCCTATTAATTAATATTTCATTAATTAATTCACTTCTTCATTTCCTTATCCATATTTGTTAACACGATATTTTCGATAATCATCTTCTTGGCCTCTTACGCTATTTGGAAAAACATTTCCATATATCGTCTTCTTTCATTTTCTATGTTCAAAAAAAAATCTTCTATTTATGATTGGCAAACATTTCCATTTACTTATCTCTTGCTCGACTCATTTAATTCTACTCTCAGGAAATATATATTATTATATTTCCAAAATTACACTTATTTGGGTTAAAACGAATGTTTACATCATTACACCCAAAATATTTCATTCAACTATCTTTTATTCAACCATTGATCTTCGAGACTGGATCTTTGCTATTTATCGGTTAAAAGTGTAATCAATCGAGTTGGGGTAAAATTACCTCTCAGACCTTGACTGAAAACATCCTTAACTTCAAAACAGACAAGACCATTATTCCCGAATAATCAACACCATAAAAACCAATTATCCATTTCTAAAACACGTATACGCTTCTCTTTCTATTTTTAACAAATCTAATTTATAGATTTCCTTTTTGTTTATAATATTCTATTTTTAAGTTCATTTACTTATCGAATTCTATATATGAAGCGACCCGAAACTTCCCCGGTCTCCGAAGAGATGAGAAAGAACGAATTACTGTGAGGACAAGACAAATCAGAACGCAAACAAAAGAACATTTCATTGTTATTACAACAATTCCATCAGATACAAGAATATACAGAGTATAAATGAATATTACACAGAAATATCAGAGATTTAAATTACATTTAAATACATAGCAGCGGAAAATAATACGATACACAACTGAAGGAGATATACGGATACAAAGCTTTCCGGATATCGTTCCAGCTGTAAACCAGGATCCTGTGAATATAAATCTGCAAAACCAAAACTACTAGCTGCCCGTGTCGAAAATAAAGGCACCCAGAGTTTAGGTTAAAACAATAAACTCCAGGTCAGTCATGTGACTGGTGTGAGAACTAAAACAGTTATTAATCTTTATTTTTAAAGTTAGGTAAATCAAGGGACCACGCCGCATAACACGGAACGGGTTTCCTCCCAAGAACACCAGTGCATAAAACAACAGCACAATGCTAAATAAAGAAAAATGAAGCTATTATAAGACCCATGTCCCATCACACAATGCAACGCAAGCCGGAGGATAGGGTTTTTACCTTATAATAGCCAAGAATGCTTGATACGTTTAAAACAAATCATTTGATACTATTATAAGTGCATATTGTATAAAATATCTTCAAATCATAAGTATCAATCATAGACGGCATGAGTGCCCCATCCCACTATGTCGCCATACTAGGCTCTACAAATAAAACCGAAATACACGTATCGGAAATTGGATTTCCATCATGGTGGTTCCTGATTCGAAAGATCGATCGCGTAATGCAATTCACCACGGCTTACGTCCCAACAAGAGAAAACACCGTCTGCACATCCGCACATTTGGGACCAGAGTACCACCGCGGCTTACGTCCCAGCGAGAGAAAACACCGCCTAATCTATATATCCCTGAGCACTAGGCTCATCTCGGTCGACCGAATCCACGAAACCACTATGGTGCCCATCCACTATAAAGCATACTGATCAAACCACCAGTTTACCACCATACCGGGGTGTGAGGCTCGCGGATCAACGCTATACACAAAGCCATGCTATATCAGCTGCGCTTTGATCATCAACCACCAAACTTTGTTTTTCAACAAAGTCTGGATCACTGCATCTCAGCATGCCACACTATCAATCCATATCGTACCACTGATTTCTGCCAATATATAACCTCTGAGCTCATATGTCTCAGAGAAGGGCGTTAAGCAAGAGAATAAATTCTCCGCCGCCAAACAGATATATATTTAGCAGAGATCAACAAATACAATATAAAGGAATACAATGTCAGACACACCATCCATTTACAAGTCCGTTCTAGGTCTGAACGAAACCGGAGGCACTTTCCTCACATATCCATCCATCTCTAAGTACGTCTGGACGATCACCAACTATTTCCATCCTCTTCGGTGTACAGCCCAATCAGGATCGTCAGTAATTATCCAAACGATGTGAAGACTTCCGGTCTTCAACCACCGTCTTCATCTTCGACATATCGTCGAATCGGTTATTCAGAATGGGTATAAACCCGGTCTTTCCGAACAACCCGCGTATATTAAAAATAAATGTTACACAAACACAACATACGCCTCATTCCAATTCATTAGTTACTAACCGTAAATCAGTAAGAGAGCAATTCCCCAAATATTAACCCCGAAGGCCGAAACCAACATCAGATCAATATCCAGGAAACCATTCTTCTTAACTAACCTTCAGCTAGTTTCTAAATTTCAATTCTTAGGGAAAGGTTCCCATTAATTTTATCCAAGATAAATTCTTTAAAATTTATCCTTTAATCTTCCTTTGGATGTCATTTCAAACCAAATTATGGTTTTCCAAACTAGTCGAGATTAGCGAACCATACCGAAGTAATTATTTAATTTATTTCCCAATCCCAACCTATTCATCCCATGAAGCAAAACTGGTAATACTCCATATCTAATACTATGGTGTTATCGGTAAAATTAATTACCATTTCACATTCAAATCTAATTAAAGATTTAACTATCGCTTGGAGCAAAACTGGCGATACTCCATTCTCGCTCATTTCTAAATTTGATAATTTAGATTATAGATTCACATTTCAACCTAATTGCAGATTCGTTAAAACTCCTTTTACTGGGTTAAAGAACTAGGTATTATTTAAAACACAGTTCACGACAAACCCAAATCACATTCTATTTGTTATCGGGTTAAAGAACTAGTGTTATTTAAAACACCGTTCACTATAAACCCATTTCAAATCCAATCAAATATATTAGAAATTCCGATTATTTAAAACCCCTTTTTAAATCTAATTTATTTATTTAAAAATAATTGGGTTTTAAATTTAGTTCAAAACTAGTTCATTTCGATAAAAATCCATTTTTATCCTTTCAAATATGGAGTTTTTCATCCCAATTTTTACCAAATCATTTCTTATGATTTTACACAAATTATTGATATTTTTAATAATTTTATCAAGGCCCGTACAGTCGATTTCCATCAACGGCCATCGAACTGCACTTACAGCGACCTTTTTCGAATTTGGTTTGGACGTATCTCCAAATCCAACCGTTAGATTTCAAATTTCTAATATTCGTTAGAAAGCTCTTTTTGATACGAACCCAACGGTTCCGGTTTTAGGAGAATCCGACGGTCGGATCTCCCGTAATGTCCGTTTGAAATCAATGGTCGAAATTCACGAACTGCCGCGGCGCGTTCTATTCAGGCCATTATATTATATATATATATATAATATATATTTCGTCGATTACTATTTAAAACGAATTTTATAAATCATTTCAATTTTGTTTCAATTCTATTTCAATTCGTTTCAATTGAATTCAATTCAAATTCGTTTTCTATTCAATTCAAATTCGTTGAATTCGTTTTCTACTCAATTTAATTCGAATTCGTTTTCTATTCAATTCAATCCGAATTCGTTTTCTATTCAATTCAATCCGAATTCGTTTTCTATTCAATTCAATCCGAATTCGTTTTCTATTCAATTCAAATTCGAATTCGTTTTCTATCCAATTCAAATTCGAATTCGTTTTCTATTCAAATTTGTTTTATATTCGTTTCAATTCAAATTTGTTTTATATTCGTTTCAATTCAAATTTGTTTTATATTCGTTTCAATTCAAATTTGTTTTATATTCGTTTCAATTCAAATTTGTTTTATATTCGTTTCAATTCAAATTTGTTTTATATTCATTTCAATTCAAATTTGTTTGAATCCATTTTCTATTCAATTCAATTCGATTCACATTTCATTTCAAAATATTCGATTTCGAAATCACTTTTCAATATTCATTTTAAAATGAATAAAATCGATATAAATATCGTTCACGTCAAAATGGCGTCAATCTAATCAACACGGCTTCATATATTTCTATTTTCAAATATTCTATTTCAAATATTTCTATTTCAAAATATTTCTATTTCAAAATATTTCTATTTCAAAATATTTCGTTCAACACATGACTAATCTCAATGGATGAGTACTGTCAACACATGAACCTTTATTTTATATTCATAAAGATGTACATTTTATTATTAAGATATTTCGTTCAACACATGACTAATCTCAATGGATGAGCACTGTCAACACATGAACCTTTATTTTATATTTTCTTTATTTTTCCGATTGGAATGAGGCTCAATCAATTACCATATAAAGTTAATTATATGGATTTTCATACATCACACATATATAATAGCATTGAAAAATAATCAACCATCAACCAAAGTGCACTACACTGTATAAGCATCAAATATAGATATCTAACGCTTATAACAGCCTGTCAATCAATCGATCGACATATTTAATCAATCAGGATGAGTGAACTTCAAATTTCATCCCAACACCCGTGTGGGGTTACAAACAATCAAACACAGATTTTAGTTGTGCAGTTGGGCGATGTGTAAAATTTATCGACCCAATCAATGTCCTTCTAATAGGTGTACATAAACAAACCGTCCGGTTTGCAAATAAATATTTTATTTTATTCACTTCCACGTTAAAAATTATATTTTTAACGATCAAAATATTTTATTCAAACTATGAATATTCTATTCGGTTCATTTATTTAAAAAAAATGATATTTTTATTTTTCTAACATATTTTAGAAAATTTCGGCGGCATAACGGCACGATACTAGAAACGGGACGAGGCCTAGCCTTATCCCTGGTCTAGTGAAGGCCCACGCCATTCACACATCAATCAAATTCACCAAACAACCAAATTCAAATCAAATCATCTAACTAATCTATGCAACCAAACAAACAAGTCCATGGTCTGTGGATGATTGTGTCGGGTGCTACTAAACACCGTCTGCATCCTAGTATATATATATATAACTAGAAAAAGAAATTTAAAGAGTGAGAAGTTCTCACCAATAGCTATCCAATACCACGACTCTTCATTTAGAGAAATCTTCATCGTCCTCGCCTATTTGTCATCTCCGTTGCCCGTATGCTCTACATATGTTAAAATCGAATTTTTACTTCGCTATTCAATATATAAAAATCGAATTTTTACTTTGTTGTTCAATCTATAAAAATCGAATTTTTACTTTGCTATTCAATATATAAAAATCGAATTTTTACTTTGTCGTTCAATCTATAAAAATCGAATTTTTACTTTGCTATTCAATATATAAAAATCATCTTTTTACTTTGTTGTTCAATCTATAAAAATCGAATTTTTACTTCGCTATTCAATATATAAAAATCGAATTTTTACTTTGTTGTTCAATCTATAAAAATCGAATTTTTACTTCGCTATTCAATATATAAAAATCGAATTTTTACTTTGTTGTTCAATCTATAAAAATCGTCTTTTTAATCTGCTATTCCTATTTTAAAAACAATGTTAATTTTATTTTCAAAATCAATGCAAAATTCATTTTAAAAAAGAATGCAAATTTTGTTTTCAAAGCAAATTCATTTTTTTGTTTTCTTCTTCTTTATTTAAATTCAAACTTCTTCTTTACATATCTAAACAAACTAATTTTATATTTTCTAAACCATTCTATATATTTTCTAAACCGAAGTTATATTTTAAAACCAAAGTTATATTTTATTTTAAAGCAAAGAATGTATATTTTACTTTCAAAAACAAACAATGTATATTTTACAATTCAAAGATATTTATAATTTTCAGATTTTATAAACAATATGAAATTCATTTTATTTAAAAAGAAATAAAATAATAAATTTACCTTCTGCTGAAGAGAAGAGAGAAAGAAAAAACTGCGTCTACCCTTCGTTAATCACCTGGAAGCTGTTACCCGTACTTCGTCGAACCCAACACCGCCCTAGGGCTCGCCGTCCAAGCCAAATCCGATCGCCGGAGGTGGATCGGCGATATCCTCCAGAACCGCGTCGGCGGCGGCATCCCATACCCGCCCATATCCTCGAACTCAGTGCCCCCCTTTGGTCGGAAAACGCTGCTAAAGTCAACGGCGTTGAGCTCGAAATTCGAGCGGTTTATCAACCGAAACTTGATCAAAGTGGTACTAAAAGAAAGCTCCCGATCTATTCTTCCAATTTTGTTTTTGTTTCCTATTGAAATTCGAACGATGGAAGGAGTAATTGGCGATTTTATTTTAGGGCTTTCGTGGCCATTTGTTTTGCTAGGGTCGGCTGATCAGAAAAATGAAAGAGAAATAGGGTTTATTTGGTTATATATATTATATTTAATATTATTTAATTCGAAAATGATATTTTTACATACGAACCCCATATCGAACCCAATGACTGTCCCCCCTAGCTAATTACCCCCATTCCGAACACAATGGGATATGTATCGCAAGATGATTCGATCGTTTCGATCATTTTTCGTTAGATTTAAAATATAACTCATTATATTGAATTTTAAACGTACATTTTAATTTACCAGGGTCACATACGAATCCTATAAATTCCAGAATAACATTTTCTAGCTTCGTATTGACGATACGGTCCTAACAAAACTAATTTCGTCAAATTCCGAGACCGTTTGAAAAATGGTCATTTTCCAGTCGATTAAAATCAACTAAAACTGGTCAAACGCGTTTTCCTTTGCCACGCTCACATATTGATTCGAAAAATTATGAAAATTGGAATCTAGCAATAATTTGACATCACGGATCCTACAAAAGTGGTTTCATCGAAATCCGAGGTCGTTTGCAAAATGGCTATTTTAAAGGGCCTGAATTCCATAGCGACTATTCAGAATTTTCACCTGGGCATATCTTTTTATCCCCGCTATGAAATTTTGATTTTTCGGATTCGTTGGAAAGATATCATCAAATAGATCCTATTATTTTTGGTTTCACTAAAATCCGGATTGTTTTGCACCTGGTACGTTCAATTGAAGTTTGAAATCGAATTATCGAACTACCGCGCCATTTTCAATTCCTTTTTATAATTATATATAATTATTTATATTCTAACGACGATCTATATAATATATACGATCGAATTCTATTCAAAATAAATTTCTCGTCGATATTATTTAAAATAATCTATTTTAAATATGCAAAATTCGCTAAAATTGCCAAAATAAAAATTTTAAACTGGCCCAGATTTTCCGGGTTATTACAATCTCCCCCACTTAAAACTTTTCGTCCCCGAAAAGGAACAAAGTCGAAAGTGGTTTGATTAATCAACTCTACATTCGATCTGGTTTTCATTCTCCAACTTTTCAGCTTCTGAGAATTTTCAAATTATTCAAAAATTTGGCTAACACCCGGAATTTTCGAAAAATTTCGCCATAACCTCCCCTGCAACGGGAGCCACGGGAAAATCCCGAAATTGCCATATAGGCCTTCTGATCTCAAAAAGAAAAAGAAAAAGCCAAGCGGCTAGCCAATAGGCTCATAAAATCATCATCACCCAAACAAAACCGTAAATTATGTTAAACATGTACCTATTTGTCGGGCAAACAAATTTTATTTTCTGCTCTAGCCTCCTTGCTATGACCTGTTCAGTGTAAGTACAAGTATATGCAAGCAAATGCGACACATTTTCAATACAAGTCAATACTAGGTACAATTAGGCATAATGGTTCAAAATTATCAAACAAATAAACAAACAACACAAACATCAATCAATTAGTTGATTAGCTTTTCCAATTCATAACTTTGATATATAGTCTAAAAACCAGATTTTTGATGCAAAATCACAACAATAAACCCTATCTAATTTTGGTTCTTACACCAGTCAATAGGAAATATATAAAAATCTCACTTTCGTCACTCGAATATAAACACTGATAATGTGATCACAATTATCAGTATCATCCCCGGGCGACTAGAGTGTAATTCTATATCTATCCAGTATATTAAAACTTCAAATATACGCGGATCAGACGTATACGCAAAATCTTTATATACTGCATTGTCCAAATCAATATAAATAAATAATCAAATACGAATAATTGATTTAAATTTTCAAAACAAAGATTGTTTTCACTTTCAAAAATATATTCTTCACACTCGTTCTAGGATACTACTGATCCCATCTCTAACGAGTCATTCTCGTTGGATATTACTAATCCAATTCTGATGAATTCTTTCGTATGGTTCTAATGTGTCTTGTTCTCTGAGCTTTGTAAACCAAAGCTCTGATACCAAATGAAGCGACCCGAAACTTCCCCGGTCTCCGAAGAGATGAGAAAGAACGAATTACTGTGAGGACAAGACAAATCAGAATGCAGACAAAAGAACATTTCATTGTTATTACAACAATTCCATCAGATACAAGAATATACAGAGTATAAATGAATATTACACAGAAATATCAGAGATTTAAATTACATTTAAATACATAGCAGCGGAAAATAATACGATACACAACTGAAGGAGATATACGGATACAAAGCTTTCCGGATATCGTTCCAGCTGTAAACCAGGATCCTGTGAATATAAATCTGCAAAACCAAAACTACTAGCTGCCTGTGTCGAAAATAAAGGCACCCAGAGTTTAGGTTAAAACAATAAACTCCAGGTCAGTCATGTGACTGGTGTGAGAACTAAAACAGTTATTAATCTTTATTTTTAAAGTTAGGTAAATCAAGGGACCACGCCGCATAACACGGAACGGGTTTCCTCCCAAGAACACCAGTGCATAAAACAACAGCGCAATGCTAAATAAAGAAAAATGAAGCTATTATAAGACCTAGGTCCCATCACACAATGCAACGCAAGCCGGAGGATAGGGTTTTTACCTCATAATAGCCAAGAATTCTTGATACATTTAAAACAAATCATTTGATACTATTATAAGTGCATATTGTATAAAATATCTTCAAATCATAAGTATCAATCATAGACGGCATGAGTGCCCCATCCCACTATGTCGCCATACTAGGCTCTACAAATAAAACTGAAATACACGTATCGGAAATTGGATTTCCATCATGGTGGTTCCTGATTCGAAAGATCGATCGCGTAATGCAATTCACCACGGCTTACGTCCCAACAAGAGAAAACACCGTCTGCACATCCGCACATTTGGGACCAGAGTACCACCGCGGCTTACGTCCCAGCGAGAGAAAACACCGCCTACTCTATATATCCCTGAGCACTAGGCTCATCTCGGTCGACCGAATCCAGACACCACTAAGGTGCCCATCCACTATAAAGCATACTGATCAAACCACCAGTTTACCACCATACCGGGGTGTGAGGCTCGCGGATCAACGCTATACACAAAGCCATGCTATATCAGCTGCGCTTTGATCATCAACCACCAAACTTTGCTTTTCAACAAAAGTATGGATCACTGCATCTCAGCATGCCACACTATCAATCCATATCGTACCACTGATTTCTGCCAATATATAACCTCTGAGCTCATATGTCTCAGAGAAGGGCGTTAAGCAAGAGAATAAATTCTCCGCCGCCAAACAGATATATATATTTAGCAGAGATCAACAAATACAATATAAAGGAATACAATGTCAGACACACCATCCATTTACAAGTCCGTTCTAGGTCTGAACGAAACCGGGGGCACTTTCCTCGCATATCCATCCATCTCCAAGTACGTCTGGATGATCACCAACTATTTCCATCCTCTTGGGTGTACAGCCCAATCAGGATCGTCAGTAATTATCCAAACGATGTGAAGACTTCCGGTCTTCAACCACCGTCTTCATCTTCGACATATCGTCTAATCGGTTATTCAGAATGGGTATAAACCCGGTCTTTCCGAACAACCCGCGTATATTAAAAATAAATGTTACACAAACACAACATACGCCTCATTCCAATTCATTAGTTACTAACCGTAAACCAGTAAGAGAGCAATTCCGCAAATATTAACCCCGAAGGCCGAAACCAACATCAGATCAATATCCAGGAAACCATTCTTCTTAACTAACCTTCAGCTAGTTTCTAAATTTCAATTCTTAGGGAAAGGTTCCCATTAATTTTATCCAAGATAAATTCTTTAAAATTTATCCTTTAATATTCCTTTGGATGTCATTTCAAACCAAATTATGGTTTTCCAAACTAGTCGAGATTAGCGAACCATACCGAAGTAATTATTTAATTTATTTCCCAATACCAACCTATTCATCCCATGAAGCAAAACTGGTAATACTCCATATCTAAGACTATGGTGTTATCGGTAAAATTAATTACCATTTCACATTCAAATCTAATTAAAGATTTAACTATCGCTTGGAGCAAAACTGGCGATACTCCATTCTCGCTTATTTCTAAATTTGATAATTTAGATTATAGATTCACATTTCAACCTAATTGCACATTCGTTAAAACTCCTTTTACTGGGTTAAAGAACTAGGTGTTATTTAAAACACAGTTCACGACAAACCCAAATCACATTCTATTTGTTATCGGGTTAAAGAACTAGTGTTATTTAAAACACCGTTCACTATAAACCCATTTCAAATCCAATCAAATATATTAGAAATTCCGATTATTTAAAACCCCTTTTTAAATCTAATTTATTTATTTAAAAATAATTGGGTTTTAAATTTAGTTCAAAACTAGTTCATTTCGATAAAAATCCATTTTTATCCTTTCAAATATGGAGTTTTTCATCCCAATTTTTCCCAAATCATTTCTTATGATTCTACACAAATTATTGATATTTTTAATAATTTTATCAAGGCCCGTACAGTCGATTTCCATCAACGGCCATCGAACTGCACTTACAGCGACCTTTTTCGAATTTGGTTTGGACGTATCTCTAAATCCATCCGTTAGATTTCAAATTTCTAATATTCGTTAGAAAGCTCTTTTCGATACGAACCCAACGGTTCCGGTTTTTGGAGAATCCGACGGTCGGATCTCCCGTAATGTCCGTTTGAAATTAATGGTCGAAATTCACGAACTGCCGCGGCGCGGCGCGTTCTATTCAGGCCATTATATTATATATATAATATATATTTCGTCGATTACTATTTAAAACAAATTTTATAAATCATTTCAATTTTGTTTCAATTCTATTTCAATTCGTTTCAATTGAATTCAATTCAATTCAAATTCGTTTTCTATTCAATTCAAATTCGTTTTCTACTCAATTCAATTCGAATTCGTTTTCTATTCAATTCAATCCGAATTCGTTTTCTATTCAATTCAATCCGAATTCTTTTTCTATTCAATTCAATCCGAATTCGTTTTCTATTCAATTCAAATTCGAATTCGTTTTCTATCCAATTCAAATTCGAATTCGTTTTCTATTCAAATTTGTTTTATATTCGTTTCAATTCAAATTTGTTTTATATTCGTTTCAATTCAAATTTGTTTTATATTCGTTTCAATTCAAATTTGTTTTATATTCGTTTCAATTCAAATTTGTTTGAATCCATTTTCTATTCAATTCAATTCGATTCACATTTCATTTCAAAATATTCGATTTCGAAATCACTTTTCAATATTCATTTTAAAATGAATAAAATCGATATAAATATCGTTCACGTCAAAATGGCGTAAATCTAATCAACACGGCTTCATATATTTCTATTTTCAAATATTCTATTTCAAATATTTCTATTTCAAAATATTTCTATTTCAAAATATTTCTATTTCAAAATATTTCGTTCAACACATGACTAATCTCAATGGATGAGTACTGTCAACACATGAACCTTTATTTTATATTCATAAAGATGTACATTTTATTATTAAGATATTTCGTTCAACACATGACTAATCTCAACGGATGAGCAGTGTCAACACATGAACCTTTATTTTATATTTTCTTTATTTTTCCGATTGGAATGAGGCCCAATCAATTACCATATAAAGTTAATTATATGGATTTTCATACATCACACGTATATAATAGCATTGAAAAATAATCAACCATCAACCAAAGTGCACTACACTGTATAAGCATCAAATATAGATATCTAACGCTTATAACAGCCTGTCAATCAATCGATCGACATATTTAATCAATCAAGATGAGTGAACTTCAAATTTCATCCCAACACCCGTGTGGGGTTACAAACAATCAAACACAGATTTTAGTTGTGCAGTTGGGCGATGTGTAAAATTTATCGACCCAATCAATGTCCTTCAAATAGGTGTACATAAACAAACCGTCTGGTTTGCAAATTAATATTTTATTTTATTCACTTCCACGTTAAAAATTATATTTTTAACGATCAAAATATTTTATTCAAACTATGAATATTCTATTCGGTTCATTTATTTAAAAAAAATGATATTTTTATTTTTCTAACATATTTTATAAAATTTCGACGGCATAACGGCACGATACTAGAAACGGGACGAGGCCTAGCCTTATCCCCGGTCTAGTGAAGGCCCACGCCATTCACACATCAATCAAATTCACCAAACAACCAAATTCAAATCAAATCATCTAACTAATCTATGCAACCAAACAAACAAGTCCATGGTCTGTGGACGATTCTGTCGGGTGCTACTAAACACCGTCTGCATCCTAGTATATATATATAACTAGAAAAAGAAATTTGAAGAGTGAGAAGTTCTCACCAATAGCTATCCAATACCACGACTCTTCATTTAGAGAAATCTTCATCGTCCTCGCCTTTTTGTCATCTCCGTTGCCCGTATTCTCTACATATGTTAAAATCGAATTTTTACTTCGCTATTCAATATATAAAAATCGAATTTTTACTTTTTGTTCAATCTATAAAAATCGAATTTTTACTTCGCTATTCAATATATAAAAATCGAATTTTTACTTTGTTGTTCAATCTATAAAAATCAAATTTTTACTTCGCTATTCAATATATAAAAATCGAATTTTTACTTTGTTGTTCAATCTATAAAAATCGAATTTTTACTTCGCTAGTCAATATATAAAAATCGAATTTTTACTTTGTTGTTCAATCTATAAAAATCGTCTTTTTAATCTGCTATTCCTATTTTATAAACAATGTTAATTTTATTTTCAAAATCAATGCAAAATTCATTTTCAAAAAGAATGCAAATTTTGTTTTCAAAGCAAATTCATTTTTTTGTTTTCTTCTTCTTTATATAAATTCAAACTTCTTCTTTACATATCCAAACAAACTGATTTTATATTTTCTAAACCATTCTATATATTTTCTAAACCGAAGTTATATTTTATTTTAAAGCAAAGAATGTATATTTTACTTTCAAAAACAAACAATGTATATTTTACAATTCAAAGATATTTATAATTTTCAGATTTTATAAACAATATGAAATTCATTTTATTTAAAAAGAAATAAAATAAGAAATTTACCTTCTGCTGAAGAGAAGAGAGAAAGAAAAAACTGCGTCTACCCTTCGTTAATCACCTGGAAGCTGTTACCCGTACTTCGTCGAACCCAACACCGCCCTAGGGCTCGCCGCCCAAGCCAAATCCGATCGCCGGAGGTGGATCGGCGATACCCTCCAGAACCGCGTCGGCGGCGGCTTCCCATACCCGCCCATATCCTCGAACTCGGTGCCCCCCTTTGGTCGGAAAACGCTGCTGAAGTCGATGGCGTTGAGCTCGAAATTCGAGCTGTTTATCAACCCAAACTTGATCAAAGTGGTACTAAAAGAAAGCTCTCGATCTATTTTTCCAATTTTGTTTTTGTTTCCTATTGAATTTCGAACGATGGAAGGAGTAATTGGCGATTTTATTTTAGGGCTTTCGTGGCCATTTGTTTTGCTAGGACCGGCTGATCAGAAAAATGAAAGAGAAATAGGGTTTATTTGGTTATATATATATTATATTTAATATTATTTAATTCGAAAATGATATTTTTACATACAAACCCCATATCGAACCCAATGACTGTCTCCCCCAGCTAATTACCCCCATTCCGAACACAATGGGATATGTATCGCATGATGATTCGATCGTTTCGATCAGTTTTCGTTAGATTTAAAATATAACTCATTATATTGAATTTTAAACGTACATTTCAATTTACCAGGGTCACATACGAATCCTATAAATTCCAGAATAACATTTTCTAGCTTCGTATTGACGATACGGTCCTAACAAAATTAATTTCGTCAAATTCCGAGACCGTTTGAAAAATGGTCATTTTCCAGTCGATTAAAATCAACTAAAACTGGTCAAACGCGTTTTCCTTTGCCACGCTCACATATTGATTCGAAAAATTATGAAAATTGGAATCTAGCAATAATTTGACATCACGGATCCTACAAAAGTGGTTTCCTCGAAATCCGAGGTCATTTGCAAAATGGCTATTTTTAAGGGCCTGAATTCCATAGCGACTATTCAGAATTTTCAACTGGGCATATCTTTTTATCCCCGCTATGAAATTTTGATTTTTCGGATTCGTTGGAAAGATATCATCAAATAGATCCTATTATTTTTGGTTTCACTAAAATCCGGATTGTTTTGCACCCGGTACGTTCAATTGAAGTTTGAAATCGAATTATCGAACTACCGCGCCGTTTTCAATTCCTTTTTATAATTATATATAATTATTTATATTCTAACGACGATCTATATAATATATACGATCGAATTCTATTCAAAATAAATTTCTCGTCGATATTATTTAAAATAATCTATTTTAAATATGCAAAATTCGCGAAAATTGCCAAAATAAAAATTTTAAACTGGCATAGATTTCCGGGTTATTACAATATATATATATATATATATATATATATATATATATATATATATATATATATCGATACATTGATTTCTAACTATCAAATTTTCTTAAGAATGTTCTAACTCCTTAAATTTGTGGAAAATTTCGCCATAACCTCCTTTGTACCGGGAGCATCGGGAAAATCCCCAAACCGCTATTGAGTCCTCTCCAATCAAAAAGAAAAGGCCAAGCGGCTTGCCGATACGGCGCATACAACCTCATATGGAATTTAAACATGTACCTTTTTGTTTGGCACTTATATTATAATCTTATACACTTAATTCCATACCTGTCTAACACATATTCACCTGTTTCCAATTTATCCCAACTAAATCCAGTCATTTCTAACTCAAGTCGCTAATTTATTCTTTTAATTAGCTCTTTTGCCAACTCTCTTTAGTTTGAACATATCATGTTCAAATATATTTTATTTCACTTATAATCACGTCGAGTTTCATTTCTAACTATATTCGATTTCAAATATATACACAACTCATTTACCTTTCAAAGTTCAATTTCGATTCAAAATTTTCATTAACTAATTATTCTTCAAATTAGTTAATTTTATTCAATAGTTAAAAATCTGATTTTTGTTTCAAAAATCAATTCATTACTCCACTTGAGTTCAAATATATTTATAACTCAAGTCTGGATTTTTCCAATGCAAATTCAGATTTTTATTAACGTAAAATCCTTTTATTTATTTAAATAAACCATTATGGTTTTATAGTGGTTCTGTAGTTGTTTTTCTGAAAATTTGATTTTTGACATAACTCAGAATATATACGACAGAATTAAGAATTTCCTCTTTCATTAGAAAATTATTATCAAATCGGTCCTGACGGTCTTGTTTCAAAGAATTTCGACTTCAATTGAGTTTTGTATACTCAATTGAAGTTCAAAACGCCAATTTACGAACTGCCGTGCTGCGGCGAGCTCATTTTAATTATATTATATTATATATAAATGTTAAACTTCATTTATAATAAATTCAACTCCATTCCGATATATTTTAATATATATTCAGCCTATTTACCAAACCCAACTTAATTTTCTCGATTATCCCTATTTGTCGATTTACTTCATAACTCAGTTATAAATTTATTTATAACTTAAATTTCTATATCTAATTCTGATTTATTTAGAAATAAATTAATTTATGAAACTCGATATAATCGAATTCCAATTATAAACTTGTTGGATTTTTCTAATGCAAATTCAACCTATATTTCGAAATAACACCAATCGTTCTATTTTAAAACACTTTCCAATCCATTTTTAAATTCATATTTGAATTTAAAATGCTACATTATCAAATGATAATTTATTTCACTATATTTATAAACATTGTTTATAAATAAATTTTCTCATTTCACAAAATAGAACAAGATTCCCTTTCAATTATCTATTTGAAAATCTAGTTTCTTTTATATTTCGAATTCCGAAATAAAACCCATCGTTCTCCTTTTCGAAATGATTTCAAATTCTATATTCAAATTCACATCTAAATTTAATATTCTAAATTATATCTTGATAATTAATTAATTCTATATATAAACACTGTTTATAGATTTCTTGTTTTATATATTTTAAAACAAGTTCCATTTCGAAATCTATTTTGAACAAAAATCTTATTTTGGAAACCTTTTATTTATAATAACTTATATATATAACACCCAATTTATTTTCATATTCAATTTAACTTCTATTTAAATAAATTTGAATAAATCGAATTTAAATCCTAATTCCTTACGGATTTATTTTATTTAAATTTTATTCTGAACATCAGAATAACTTCCATCGTTTATTTCTTTAAACGATTTCCCCATTTCTATTTTTAAATTCACATTTGAATTTAAATATTCAAATTATCAAATGATAATTTTTCCCATTATTTATAAACCTTGTTTATAAATTCAATTCAATCCCCCTGCATTTTCCAATTTACAAACATCATTTGTAAATTTCAATACTTCTGTCTCCTATATATTTATAACATTGTTAATAACTTTCAGTACTTGTTTTATCTTTTCAAAACAAGTCAATATTTTTAATCCATTCGAATTTCAAATTCTATTATTAGAAAAATAGAATTTCACGTTTAAAATCTCAAAATCTCTTTTACAATATTTTTATAGATCAACATTCAGGCCCTAGTGATAATTAAACAATCAAACCACTCAATTTTCAATCAACATATCATATATGATAATATATGTGAAAACAAACAAATAATAATATTTTGAGGAATCCAGTTGGATCCCTCCAACCTGTTTTCCTGCATCCACAAATGTTAGTCAACAGAAATAATACCCATCCTGCTTCGTGGTAGGTTATCGCGGTATGAAGGTCATCCACTATCATAGCGTGGGGTGTATAGGGTAATCATCCGCTAATGGTACCGCGGGCATCCGCTAATGAGACTGTGGGAATCCAACCACCAAACCAATATATATATATATATGTGTGTGTAATAGTCACCCTAAATAACTAATATATTTAAAACCACCAGAAAGAATTCAAACAAGCAATAAACACTTATTTTTAACGAATAAAAATAATTCTAAATAAAAGGTGAGTGATATTTTCTCACCAGGCTTTTAAATTTGCACTTGTTCCAGTTTCAATTTCTTTTCATTGATTTTCGAGGTTCCAAACTCCACACGAATGATTCCATTCGATTTATCCTTACCTATGAAAAATCCGAATTTTATAGATAAGCTAATGAATTCCCTTAACAAGGGTTTATATTAAAAACAACTTTAAATTTTATTTTCTAATCTTCCTGGTTTTTGAGCAGCTAACAACTTAAAGTCCAATTTTTTAACTCAATTCAATTTATAAATTGATTCTACAAACAAATTTCTTTTTTAGTTTTCAAATCTAGATTAACAATTGATAACATTTCCTTTCTTCTTAACAGTATACTTGTAATAACCTGGAAATTTGGGCCAGTTTAAAAATTTTATTTTGGCAATTTTAGCGAATTTTGAACATTTAAAATGAATTATTTTAAATAATATCGAAGAGAAATTTATTTTGAATATATTTAGAACGTATATATTATATACGTCGTCGTTAGAATATAAATAATTATATATAATTATAAAAGGAATTGAAAATGGCGCGGTAGTTCGATAATTCGATTTCAAACTTCAATTGAACGTACCGAGTGCAAACCAATCCGGATTTTAGTGAAACCAAAAATATTCGAATATATTTGTGAATATCTTTCCAACGAATCCGAAAAATTGAAATTTCATAGCGGGAATCAAAAGATATGTCCAGTTGAAAATTCTGAATAGTCGCTATGGAATTCAGGCCCTTAAAAATAGACATTTTGCAAACGACCTCGAATTTCGACGAAACCACTTTTGTTGGATCCGTGATGTCAAATTATTTCTAGATTCCAAATTTCATAATTTTTCGAATCAATATGTGAGCGTGGAAAAGGAAAATGCGTTTGACCAGTTTCAGTTGATTTTAATCGACTGGAAATTGGACATTTTTCTAACGGTCTCAGAATTCCACGAAACTAGTTTTGTTAGGACCATATCGTCAATACGAAGCTAGAAAATATTTTTATGGGATTTATAGAGTTAGTATGTAACCCCGGTAAATTGAAATGCACGTTCAAATTCAATATATAGAGTTATATGTTGATTTTGACGAAAACTGATCGAAACAGTCGAATAAGCTTATGGTACATATCCCATTGTGTTCGGAATGGGGGTAATACGCTATGGACGACAGGCGGTGGGCCTCGTTTCGAGGTCGTGTGTAAAAGTCAACCTTTTTGAAATTAAATAATTAAAATAAAAACTCCTCTCTTTCCTCACCCTCTTTATTCCTCTACCCCCCCCCCTTCAGTTCGATTCAAAACAAAAGAAAAAAAGAAGAAGAGGGCGACGGAGAAGGAAAGGGGAGGAGCCGCCGCTCCTCCCATCGTCGACGCCGCCAGGAGGCGCGCCCCCTGTCTCCCCCTCCTCTCGCGCAACCCCCTCCCTCCTTTCCACCTCCGCACCCCCTTCAACCCAAAAGCGCCACCGCCCTGCTGCTGAAGACCACCGCAACCGAACACCCCCCCTCCCCCCCCCCCCCCCCCCGCGCGAGCAACCTCCGACCATCCCTCCCCCCCAACCAATGACGAACGCTAGCAGATCCTTCCCCCCTTTTCTTTGCTGAAAAACAGTAAGTTTTTATTTGTTTTAATTTAATTATTTATTTCTTTTATATATGATTAGAAAACAAAGTAAATCAGTTTTATTTATTATACATAGTAAATTAAAGACGCGGTTTTTTATTTTTATTTTAAATAAAAAGATAAGATTTTTAGTATAGGAAAGACGAAATTTTTATCGGTAGAAAGGCGGAATCTTTATCTAATCAAGTTAAGATTTTTAAAATAGAAAAGATTAGATTTTTAAAGTAGAAAAGATTAGATTTTTAAAATAGAAAAGATTAGATTTTTAAAATAGAAAAGATTAGATTTTTAAAATTGAAAAGATTAGATTTTTAAAGGAAGAAAGACGATATTTTTAAATGGAGAAAGGCGTGATTTTTACATATGTAGTGGATTAAAAATATGATCTTTATATAGTATAGATATTAAAAATATGATTTTTATATTATAGAAAGAGTAAAGGTGAAATCTATATTTTTGAAAAGGTGAAATCTATATTTTTGAAAAGGCGAAATCTATATTTTTGAAAAGGCGAAATCTATATTTTTGAAAAGGTGAAATCTATATTTTTGAAAAGGCGAAATCTATATTTTTGAAAAGGCGAAATCTATATTTTTGAAAAGGCAAAATCTATATATATGAAAAGAGCCATATTTTTGAAAGTCCATATTTTTATAAGTGAAAGGAATTATAAAAATATAATCTTTATCGATATGAACACTGTATCAAAATATGATTTTTACCATATAGTTAGCAATAAAAAGTAAAAATTCGATTTTTACATATTGAATAACGAAGTAAAAATATGATTTTTATATATTGAATAACGAAGTAAAAATTCGATTTTTACATATGTAGAGAATACGGGCAGCGAAAGTGACAAAAGGCAAGAACGACAAGATTTTCTACATAAGAAGAGTCGTGGAATTGGGATAGCTTTGGTGAGAACTTCTCACCTTTCAAATTTTCTTTTTCTAGTTATATATGTATACTACGTTGCAGACGGTCTTTAGTAGCACCCGACACCTGTGACGGCAAGGAATTTCGCTCGATCTGAATCGGTCGTTAAACCGATCTAGACCGTTTGAAACCCATGATCGTTGAGAACGGGACAAATCAGAACGCTGACGGAAGAACATTTCATTGCTATTACAACAATTCCATCAGATACAAGAATATACAGAGTATAATGAATAAATTACATTCGATAAATATCAGAGATTACAATAAATTACATAGCAGCGGATAAAAAATAATACAAAGCACAACTGAAGGTGATATACGGATACAGAGCTTTCCGGATATCATTCCAGTTGTAAATCAGGATCCTGTGAATATAAATCTGCAAAACCAAAACTACTAGCTGCCCGTGCGGAAAATGAGGGCACCCAGAGTTTAGGTTAAAACAATAAACTCCAGGTCAGTCATGTGACTGGTGTGAGAACTAAAACAGTTATTTAAAACTTTACTTTAAAAGAGAGTAATTCAAGGGACCACGCCGTATAACACGGAACGGGTTTCGTCCCAAGAATACCAGTGCATAGAATAAACAACGCAATGCTTTTTCGAAAAATGAAGCTATTATAAGACCCAGGTTCCATCACACAATGCAACGCAAGCCGGAGGATAGGGTTTTACCTTATAACAGCCAAACATGCTTGGTACGTTTAAAACAAATCATTTGATACTATAGTAAGAGTATAGTGTCAAAACATTTCAGTCATAAATATAAATCATAGACGGCATGAGTGCCCCATCCCACTATGTCGCCATACTAGGCTCTACAAATAAAGCCGAAATACACGTATTGGAAATTGGATTTCCGTCATGAGTCGAGGCAAGGGGCAAGCTCCTCTCCGCGTTCGAGACACTCTAGCAAATGTCCCAGGGCTACGCACTTTGGGCAACCCTTGGATGCTTCAGGGCCGGTCCTCACTTACGTTAGAGGATTGGCAATTCCTGAACACATGTTTCCCGGTCCTTACAGACCTAAAATCGAGGCGCCTCATCCAACAACCACAAAGGTGAAAAGTATATAAATGTCAGGGCTGGTAAGTCACTGACACCACCAAAGCTAGAAAGAAACGTCGTGCTCTCCCTGCAGTCCGTACCCCGTTTTTAACTCATACCGAGGGGTGAGGCTCGCGAATTCACGTTATACACAAAGCTGCCACGTAGGCTATGCTTTGATCATCAACCACAAGACTTTGCTTTTCAACAGAAGCCTTGATCATTGCATCTTAGCGTGCTACACAGGCAATTCATGCCATGCGATTGATATCTATCGATATATAACCTCTAAGCTCGTACGTCTCAGAGAAGGGCGTTAAGCAAGAGAATAAATTCTCCGCCGCCAAACAGATATATATTTAACAGAAATCAATCAATACAGAATAAAATCCAATGTCAGACACACAATCCATTTACAAGTCCGTTCTGGGTCTGAACGAAACCGGAGGCACTTTCCTCGCATATCCATCCATCTCCAAGTACGTCTGGACGACCACCAACTATTTCCATCCTCTTGGGTGTACAGCCCAATCAGGATCATCAGTAATTACCCAAACGATGTGAAGACTTCCGGTCTTCGATCACCGTCTTCATCTTTGACATATCGTCAAATCGGTTATTCAGAATGGGTATAAACCCGGTCTTTCCGAACAACCCGCGTATATTAAAAACAAATGTTACACAAACTCAACATACGCCTCATTCCATTTCAGAATATTCTTTTATTCATAAAATCACATTTTTAGGGAAAGGTTCCCATTAATTTTATCCAAGATAAATTCTTTAAAATTTATCCTTTAATCATCCTTTTGATGTCGTTTCAAACCAAATTATGGTTTTCTGAACTAGTCGAGATTAGCGAACCACACCGAAGTAATTATTTATTTTATTTCCCAATCCCAACCTATTCATCCCATGAAGCAAAACTGGTAATACTCCATATCTGACACCTTGGTGTTATCGGTAAATTTAATTACCATCTCACGTTCAAATCTAATTAAAGATTCAACTATTGCTTTGGAGCAAAACTGGTAATACTCCATTCTCGCTCATTTCTAAATTTGATAATTTAGATTATAGATTCACATTTCAACCTAATTGCAGATTCGTTAAAACTCCTTTTACTGGGTTAAAGAACTAGGTGTTATTTAAAACACAGTTCACGACAAACCCAAATCACATTCTATTTATTATCGGGTTAAAGAACTAGTGTTATTTAAAACACCGTTCACGATAAACCCATTTCAAATCCAATCAAATATATTAGAAATTCCGATTATTTAAAACCCCTTTTTAAATCTAATTTATTTATTTAAAAATAAATCGGGTTTTAAATTTAGTTCAAAACTAGTTCATTTCGATAAAAATCCATTTTTATCTCTTCAAATATGGAGTTTTTTTCACCCCTATTTTTCTCAAATCATTTCTTATGATTTTACACAAATTATTTATATTTTTAATAATTTTATCAAGGCCTGTACAGTCGATTTCCATCAACGGCCATCGAACTGCACTTATAGCGACCTTTTTCAAATTTGATTTGGACGTATCTCCAAATCCAACCGTTAGATTTTGAATTTCTAATATTCGCTAGAAAGCTCTTTTTGATACGAACCCAACGGTTCCAGATTTAGGAGAATCCGACGGTCGGATCTCCCGTAATGTCCGTTTGAAATAAATGGTCGAAATTCACGAACTGCCGCGGTGCGGCGCGTTCTATTCAGGCCATTATATATATATAATATATATATATATATTATATTTCGTCGATTACCATTCAAAACGAATTTTATAAATAGTTTTGAATTCGTTTCAAAAACAATTTCAACCTTTATTTCAAATTCAAATCAAAAATTGAATTTTCTATTATAAATCCTTTTTTATTTCCATTTCTATTTGATTTCAATTCAAATTGGTTTCCTATTTGATTCAATTCAAATTGGTTTTCTATTCGACTTAAATCAAATTCGTTTTCTATTCCATTTGAATTCAAATTCGTTTTCTATTTATATATTCAATTCGAATTCGTTTCCTATTCAATTCATTTCGAAATCGTTTTATATTCAATTCATTTCGAATTCGATTTGTTTACTATTCTATTCAAATTCAAATTGGTTATCTATTTGAATCAAATTCATTATATATTCAATTGAAATCAAATTCGTTTTATATTCAATTCATTTCGAAATCGTTTTCTATTCAATTCATTTCGAAATCGTTTTCTTTTCTATTCTATTCAAATTCGTTATCTATTCAATTCAATTCGAATTGGTTTTCTATTCGATTTAATTCAAATTCGTTTTCTATTCGATTCAATTCAAATTCGTTATCTATTCGATTCAATTTAAATTCGTTATATATGCAATTCAATTCAAATTCGTTATATATTCGATTCAATTCAAATTTCATTTCAAAACATGCAATTTCGAAATCACTTTTGAATATTCATTTTAAAATGAGTAAAATCGATATAAATATCGTTCACGTCTAAATGGCGTCAATCTAATCAACATGGCTTCATATATTTCTATTTTCAAATGTTCTGTTTCAAATATTTCTTTTTCAAATATTTCTATTTCAAATATTTCTGTTTCAAATATTTCGTTCAACACATGACTAATCTCAACGGATGAGTACGGTCAACACATGAACATTTATATTATATTGATAAAGATATAAATTTTATTATTAAAATATTTCGTTCAACACATGACTAATCTCAACGGATGAGTACAGTCAACACATGAACATTTATATTATAATATTCTTTATTTTCTAAATTGGAATGAGGCCCAATCAATCACCATATAATGTTAATTATGTGGACTTTTCATTCATCACACGTATATAATAGCATTGAAAATAATCAACCATCAACCAAAGTGCACTACACTGTATAAGCATCAAATATAGATATCTAACACTTATAACAGCCTGTCAATCAATCGATCGACATATTTAATAAATCAGGATGAGTGAACTTCATATTTCATCCCAACACCCGTGTGGGGTTTCAAACAATCAAACACAGATTTTATTCGTGCAGTTGGGCGATGTGTAAAATTTGTCGACCCAATCAATATCAGTCAAATCAGTGTATATAAACAAATCGGTCGATTTGTTTATAAATATTTATTTATTCACATTCACGCTAAAAATTATATTTTTAACGACAAAACATTTTATTTTAACACATGAATTTCTATTCAGTTCATTCTTTAGATAAAATGATATTTTTATTTTTCTAACATATTTTAGAAAATTTCGACGGCATAACGGCACGATACTAGAAACGGGACGAGGCCTAGCCTTATCCCCGGTCTAGTGAAGGCCCACGCCATTCACACATCAATCAAATTCACCAAACAACCAAATTCAGATCAAATCATCTAACTAATTTATGCAACCAAACAAACAAGTCCATGGTCTGTGGACGATTGTGTCGGGTGCTACTAAGCACCGTATGCATCCTAGTATATATATATAACTAGAAAAGAAATTGAAGAGTGAGAAATTCTCACCGATAGCTATCCAATACCACGACTCTTCATTGATAGAAATCTTCATCGTTATCGCATCTTTGTCATCTTCGTTGCCCGTAGTCACTACATATATAAAAATCACACATTTTTATATTTTGATGTCTTTAAAATAAAAATCACATTTTTATTTGTTCACTTTCAATTTAAAAATCATATTTTTATAATCGCTTCATACATTTAAAAATCGAGTTTTCACTTCGCTATTCAATATATAAAAATCGAATTTTTATCTTGTTATTCAATATATAAAAATCGAATTTTTATCTTGTTATTCAATATATAAAAATCGAATTTTTATCTTGTTATTCAATATATAAAAATCGAATTTTTATCTTGTTATTCAATATATAAAAATCGAATTTTTATCTTGTTATTCAATATATAAAAATCGAATTTTTATCTTGTTGTTCAATATATAAAAATCGAATTTTTATTATACTATGTCATATAGATAAAATTTCCATTTCAAAAATATAGATTTCGCCATTATAAAAATAAAGATTCGCCTTTATAAAAATCACCTCTTTGTTTCAACGTATATATAATAAAAATCAGATTTTTATTTCGCTACATATACAAAGATGATATTTTTACTATCTTACCTATATAAAAATTACATTCTTACACTTCTACAACATAAAAGATTATATTTTTATAACTCTACAACATAAAAGATTATATTTTTATAACTCTACAACATAAAAGATTATATTTTTATAACTCTACAACATAAAAGATTATATTTTTAATACTTTACACAAGTAAAAATCATATTTTTAATTGCTAAAATTAATTAAACAAAACAAAACAAACTAAATAGAGGGCTTACATTGCTTTAAAGAAGAGGAGGGGGAAGTCGCGCCGGAGAGGAGGTGGCTGTGCTCGCTGGTCTTCGATTTGAGGAAGGTTGCGGGGCCTGGTTCAGCAAGTCGAGCTGCTGCAGGGGGGTCGCGGCTGTGCTGGAGGCGGAGGTGCCCTAGGCGGCGACGGTGGTCAGGGTAAGGGGGTCGAGTTCCGTTCGATTAGGGGGTCTTGGGGGCGTCCTTCCACTGGGGGCGGTGGCGATAGGGTAGAGGCGGCGGTGATGTACGGGGCGGAGGCGCCTGGAGATGGGCGGCGATGATCGGTGGAGCGGAGGGCGATTGGGGAGGAAGGCTTCGTCGTTTTTTTTTTCTTTTTCTTTTTTTTCTTCGATCTGAAATCGAAATGAAGAGGGGGGCCAGAGGAAATAAAGGAGAGAAGGGAGGTTTTTTTTTAATTTATTTAATTAATTTATTTTTCGCCAAAAAGCAACTTTTATTTTCGATCTCTAAACGAGGCCCACCGCCTGTCGTCTATAGCGTTTTATGCCCATTCCGAACACAATGGGATATTTATCGTAAGCTGATTCGATCGTTTCGATCAGTTTCCGTTAAATTTACATTTAAATCATTATATTAAATTTTAAACGTACATTTCAATTTACCGGGGTCACATACGAACTCTAAAAATTCCTGAAAAATATTTTTCTAGTTTCCTATTGACGATATGGTCCTAACAAAACTAGTTTCGTCGAATTCTGAGACCGTTAGAAAAATGGCCATTTTCCAGTCGATTAAAATCAACTGAAATTGGTCAAACGCGTTTTCCTTTGCCACGCTCACATATTGATTCGAAAAAATATGAAATTTGGAACCTAGCAATAATTTGACATCACGGACCCAACAAAAGTGGTTTCGTCGAAATCCGAGGTCGTTTGCAAAATTTCCATTTTTAAGGGCCTGAATTCCATAGCGACTATTCATAATTTTCAACTGGACATATCTTTTGATTCCCGCTATGAAATCTCGATTTGTCGGATTCGTTGGAAAGATATTATCAATTAGATCCTAATGTTTTTTGTTTCGCTAAAATCCGGATTGTTTTGCACCCGGTACATTCAATTGAAGTTTGAAATCGAATTATCGAACTACCGCGCCATTTTCAATTCTATTTATAATTATATATATATAATTATATTCTAACGACGACGTATATAATATATGCGTTCGAATTATATTCAAAATAAATTTCTCGTCGATATTATTTAAAATAATCTATTTTAAATATTCAAAATTCGCTAAAATTGCCAAAATAAAAATTTTAAACTGGCTCAGAATTTCCGGGTTATTACAATCTCCCCCACTTAAAACTTTTCGTCCCCGAAAAGGAACAAAGTCGAAAGTGGTTTGATTAATTAACTCTACGTTCGATCTGGCTTCCATTCTCCAACTTTTCAGTTTTTGAGAATTTTCAAATTTTCAAAAATTTGGCTAACACCCTAAATTTTCGAAAAATTTCGCCATAACCTCCCCTGCACCGGGAGCCACGGGATAATCCCGAAATTGCCATACAGGCCTTCTGATCTCAAAAAGAAAAAGAAAAAGCCAAGCGGCTAGCCAATAGGCTCATAAAATCATCATCACCCAAACAAAACAGTAAATTATGTAGTAAACATGTACCTATTTGTCGGGCAAACAAATTTTATTCTTCGGCTCTAGCCTCCTTGCTATGACCCGTTCAATGTAAGTATATGTATATGCAAGCAAATGCGACCAATTTTCAATATAGTTCAATATGTGATGCAATTAGGCATAATGGTTTAAAGTTATCAAACAAATAAACAAACAACACAAACATCAATCAATTAGTGAATTATAGTTTCAAATTCATAATTTTGATATATATACAAAAAATCTCGTTTTTGATGTCAATTCACAACAAAGTGTTCTAGCTATATTAGTTTTGGTTCTCACACCAGTCTAATGGAAATATATAGAAAATCACACCTTCGTCACTCGAAGATAAATACTGGTGATGGTATACTTCATCATCAGGACCATGTCCGGGCGACTAGAGTGTGACTCTATATCTATCTAATATATTAAAACTTCGAATATACGTTCATGACGCGTATATGCAAAACCTTTATATACTAGATTGTCCAAATTCAAAATAAACAAATAATCAAATACATTTAAAACGATTTAAATTTTCAAAACAAAATTGTTTTCATTTGAAAAATATACTCTTCACACTCGTTCTAGGATACTACTGATCCTTTCTCTAACGAGTCATTCTAATTGGATATTACTAATCCAATATCTGATGAATTCTTTCGTATGGTTCTAATGTGTCTTGTTCTTGAGCTTTGTAAACCAAAGCTCTGATACCAAATGTGACGGCAAGGAATTTCGCTCGATCTGAATCAGTCGTTAAACCGATCTAGACCGTTCGAAACCCCTGATCGTTGAGAACAGGACAAATCAGAACGCAGACGGAAGAACATTTCATTGCTATTACAACAATTCCATCAGATACAAGAATATACAGAGTATAATAAATAAATAACATTCGATAAATATCAGAGATTACAATAAATTACATAGCAGCGGATAAAAAATAATACAAAGCACAACTGAAGGTGATATACGGATACAGAGCTTTCCGGATATCATTCCAGCTGTAAATCAGGATCCTGTGAATATAAATCTGCAAAACCAAAACTACTAGCTGTCCGTGCGGAAAATGAGGGCACCTAGAGTTTAGGTTAAAACAATAAACTCCAGGTCAGTCATGTGACTGGTGTGAGAACTAAAACAGTTATTTAAAACTTTACTTTAAAAGAGAGTAATTCAAGGGACCACGCCGTATAACACGGAACGGGTTTCCTCCCAAGAATACTAGTGCATAGAATAAACAACGCAATGCTTTTTTGAAAAATGAAGCTATTATAAGACCCAGGTCCCATCACACAATGCAACGCAAGCCGGAGGATAGGGTTTCACTTATAACAGCCAAACATGCTTGGTACGTTTAAAACAAATCATTTGATACTATAGTAAGTGTATAGTGTCAAAACATTTCAATCATAAATATAAATCATAGACGGCATGAGTGCCCCATCCCACTATGTCGCCATACTAGGCTCTACAAATAAAGCCGAAATACACGTATTGGAAATTGGATTTCCGTCATGAGTCGAGGCAAGGGGCAAGCTCCTCTCCGCGTTCGAGACACTCTAGCAAATGTCCCAGGGCTACGCACTCTGGGCAACCCTTGGATGCTTCAGGGCCGGTCCTCACTTACGTTAGAGGATTGGCAATTCCTGAACACACGTTTCCCGGTCCTTACAGACCTAAAATCGAGGCGCCTCATCCAACAACCAAAAAGGTGAAAAGTATATAAATGTCAGGGCTGGTAAGTCACTGACACCACCAAAGCTAGAAAGAAACGTCCTGCTCTCCCTGCAGTCGGTATCCCGTTTTTAACTCATACCGAGGGGTGAGGCTCGCGAATTCACGTTATACACAAAGCTGCCACGTAGGCTGTGCTTTGATCATCAACCACAAGACTTTGCTTTTCAACAGAAGCCTTGATCATTGCATCTTAGCGTGCCACACAGGCAATTCATGCCATGCGATTGATATCTATCGATATATAACCTCTAAGCTCGTACGTCTCAGAGAAGGGCGTTAAGCAAGAGAATAAATTCTCCACCGCCAAACAGATATATATTTAACAGAAATCAATCAACACAGAATAAAATCCAATGTCATACACACAATCCATTTACAAGTCCGTTCTGGGTCTGAACGAAACCGGAGGCACTTTCCTCGCATATCAATCCATCTCCAAGTACGTCTGGACGACCACCAACTATTTCCATCCTCTTGGGTGTACAGCCCAATCAGGATCGTCAGTAATTACCCAAACGATGTGAAGACTTCCGGTCTTCGATCACCGTCTTCATCTTTGACATATCGTCGAATCGGTTATTCAGAATGGGTATAAACCCGGTCTTTCCGAACAACCCGCGTATATTAAAAACAAATGTTACACAAACTCAACATTCGCCTCATTCCATTTCAGAATATTCTTTTATTAATAAAATCACATTTTTAGGGAAAGGTTCCCATTAATTTTATCCAAGATAAATTCTTTAAAAGTTATCCTTTAATCATCCTTTTGATGTCGTTTCAAACCAAATTATGGTTTTCTGAACTAGTCGAGATTAGCGAACCACACCGAAGTAATTATTTATTTTATTTCCCAATCCCAACCTATTCATCCCACGAAGCAAAACTGGTAATACTCCATATCTGACACCGTGGTGTTATCGGTAAATTTAATTACCATTTCACGTTCAAATCTAATTAAAGATTCAACTATCGCTTTGGAGCAAAACTGGTAATACTCCATTCTCGCTCATTTCTAAATTTGATAATTTAGATTATAGATTCACATTTCAACCTAATTGCAGATTCGTTAAAACTCCTTTTACTGGGTTAAAGAACTAGGTGTTATTTAAAACACAGTTCACGACAAACCCAAATCACATTCTATTTATTATCGGGTTAAAGAACTAGTGTTATTTAAAACACCATTCACGATAAACCCATTTCAAATCCAATCAAATATATTAGAAATTACGATTATTTATAACCCCTTTTTAAATCTAATTTATTTATTTAAAAATAAATCGGGTTTTAAATTTAGTTCAAAACTAGTTCATTTCGATAAAAATCCATTTTTATCTCTTCAAATATGGAGTTTTTTTCACCCCTATTTTTCTCAAATCATTTCTTATGATTTTACACAAATTATTTATATTTTTAATAATTTTATCAAGGCCCGTACAGTTGATTTCCATCAACGGCCATCGAACTGCACTTATAGCGACCTTTTTCAAATTTGATTTGGACGTATCTCCAAATCCAACCGTTAGATTTTGAATTTCTAATATTCGTTAGAAAGCTCTTTTCGATACGAACCCAACGGTTCCGGTTTTAGGAGAATCCGACGGTCGGATCTCCCGTAATGTCCGTTTGAAATAAATGGTCGAAATTCACGAACTGCCGCGGCGCGGCGCGTTCTATTCAGGCCATTATATATATATAATATATATATATATATATATATATTATATATTTTGTCGATTACCATTCAAAACGAATTTTATAAATAGTTTTGAATTCGTTTCAAAAACAATTTCAACCTTTATTTCAAATTCAAATCAAAAATTGAATTTTCTATTATAAATCCTTTTTTATTTCCATTTCTATTTGATTTCAATTCAAATTGGTTTTCTATTTAATTCAATTCAAATTGGTTTTCTATTCGACTTAAATAAAATTCCTTTTCTATTCCATTTGAATTCAAATTCGTTATCTATTTATATATTCAATTCGAATTCGTTTCCTATTCAATTCATTTCGAAATCGTTTTATATTCAATTCATTTCGAATTCGATTTGTTTACTATTCTATTCAAATTCAAATTGGTTTTCTATTTGAATCAAACTTATTATATATTCAATTGAAATCAAATTCGTTTTATATTCAATTCATTTCGAAATCGTTTTCTATTCAATTCATTTCGAAATCGTTTTCTTTTCTATTCTATTCAAATTCGTTATCTATTCAATTCAATTCGAATTGGTTTTCTATTCGATTCAACTCAAATTCGTTTTCTATTCGATTCAATTCAAATTCGTTATCTATTCGATTCAATTTAAATACATTATATATGCAATTCAATTCAAATTCGATATATATTCGATTCAATTCAAATTTCATTTCAAAATATGTGATTTCGAAATCACTTTTCAATATTCATTTTAAAATGAGTAAAATCGATATAAATATCGTTCACGTCTAAATGGCGTCAATCTAATCAACACGGCTTCATATATTTCTATTTTCAAATGTTCTGTTTCAAATATTTCTTTTTCAAATATTTCTATTTCAAATATTTCTGTTTTAAATATTTCGTTCAACACATGACTAATCTCAACGGATGAGTACGGTCAACACATGAACATTTATATTATATTGATAAAGATATAAATTTTATTATTAAAATATTTCGTTCAACACATGACTAATCTCAACGGATGAGTACAGTCAACACATGAACATTTATATTATAATATTCTTTATTTTCTAAATTGGAATGAGGCCCAATCAATCACCATATAATGTTAATTATATGGACTTTTCATACATCACACGTATATAATAGCATTGAAAATAATCAACCATCAACCAAAGTGCACTACACTGTATAAGCATCAAATATAGATATCTAACGCTTATAACAGCCTGTCAATCAATCGATCGACATATTTAATAAATCAGGATGAGTGAAGTTCATATTTCATCCCAACACCCGTGTGGGGTTTCAAACAATCAAACACAGATTTTATTCGTGCAGTTGGGCGATGTGTAAAATTTATCGACCCAATCAATATCAGTCAAATCAGTGTATATAAACAAATCGGTCGATTTGTTTATAAATATTTATTTATTCACATTCACGCTAAAAATTATATTTTTAACGACAAAACATTTTATTTTAACACATGAATTTCTATTCAGTTCATTCTTTAGATAAAATGATATTTTTATTTTTCTAACATATTTTAGAAAATTTCGGCGGCATAACGGCACGATACTAGAAACGGGACGAGGCCTAGCCTTATCCCCGGTCTAGTGAAGGCCCACGCCATTCACACATCAATCAAATTCTTCAAACAACCAAATTCAGATCAAATCATCTAACTAATTTATGCAACCAAACAAACAAGTCCATGGTCTGTGGACGATTGTGTCGGGTGCTACTAAGCACCGTCTGCATCCTAGTATATATATAACTAGAAAAGAAATTGAAGAGTGAGAAATTCTCACCGATAGCTATCCAATACCACGACTCTTCATTGATAGAAATCTTCATCGTTATCGCATCTTTGTCATCTTCATTGCCCGTAGTCACTACATATATAAAAATCACACATTTTTATATTTTGATGTCTTTAAAATAAAAATCACATTTTTATTTGTTCACTTTCAATTTAAAAATCATATTTTTATAATTGCTTCATACATTTAAAAATCGAGTTTTCACTTCGCTATTCAATATATAAAAATCGAATTTTTATCTTGTTATTCAATATAGAAAAATCGAATTTTTATCTTGTTATTCAATATATAAAAATCGAATTTTTATCTTGTTATTCAATATATAAAAATCGAATTTTTATCTTGTTATTCAATATATAAAAATCGAATTTTTATCTTGTTATTCAATATATAAAAATCGAATTTTTATTATACTATGTCATATAGATAAAATTTCCATTTCAAAAATATAGATTTCGCCATTATAAAAATAAAGATTCGCCTTTATAAAAATCACCTCTTTGTTTCAACGTATATATAATAAAAATCAGATTTTTATTTTGCTACATATACAAAGATGATATTTTTACTATCTTACCTATATAAAAATTACATTTTTACACTTCTACAACATAAAAGATTATATTTTTATAACTCTACAACATAAAAGATTATATTTTTATAACTCTACAACATAAAAGATTATATTTTTATAACTCTACAACATAAAAGATTATATTTTTAATACTTTACACAAGTAAAAATCATATTTTTAATTGCTAAAATTAATTAAACAAAACAAAACAAACTAAATAGAGGGCTTACATTGCTTTAAAGAAGAGGAGGGGGAAGTCACGCCGGAGAGGAGGTGGCTGTGCTCGCTGGTCTTCGATTTGAGGAAGGCTGCGGGGCCTGGTTCAGCAAGTCGAGCTGCTGCAGGGGGGGTTGCGGCTGTGCTGGAGGCGGAGGTGCCCTAGGCGGCGACGGTGGTCAGGGTAAGGGAGTCGGGTTCCGTTCGATTAGGGGGTCTTGGGGGGCGTCGTTCCACTGGGGGCGGTGGCGATAGGGTAGAGGCGGCGGTGATGTACGGGGCGGAGGCGCCTGGAGATGGGCGGCGATGATCGGTGGAGCGGAGGGCGATTGGGGAGGAAGGCTTCGTCGTTTTTTTTTCTTCGATCTGAAATCGAAATGAAGAGGGGGGCCAGAGGAAATAAAGGAGAGAAGGGAGGGTTTTTTTTAATTTATTTAATTAATTTATTTTTCGCCAAAAAGCAACTTTTATTTTCGATCTCAAAACGAGGCCCACCGCCTGTCGTCCGTAGCGTTTTACCCCCATTCCAAACACAATGGGATATGTATCGTAAGCTGATTCGATCGTTTCGATCAGTTTCTGTTAAATTTACATTTAAATCATTATATTAAATTTTAAACGTACATTTCAATTTACCGGGGTCACATACGAACTCTAAAAATTCCTGAAAAATATTTTCTAGTTTCCTATTGACGATACGGTCCTAACAAAACTAGCTTCGTCGAATTCTGAGACCGTTAGAAAAATGGCCATTTTCCAGTCGATTAAAATCAACTGAAATTGGTCAAACGCGTTTTTCTTTGCAACGCTCACATATTGATTCGAAAAAATATGAAATTTGGAACCTAGCAATAATTTGACATCACGGACCCAACAAAAGTGGTTTCGTCGAAATCCGAGGTCGTTTGCAAAATTTCCATTTTTAAGGGCCTGAATTCCATAGCGACTATTCATAATTTTCAACTGGACATATCTTTTGATTCCCGCTATGAAATCTCGATTTGTCGGATTCGTTGGAAAGATATTATCAATTAGATCCTAATGTTTTTGGTTTCGCTAAATCCGGATTATTTTGCACCCGGTACATTCAATTGAAGTTTGAAATTGAATTATCGAACTACCGCGCCATTTTCAATTCTATTTATAATTATATATAATTATATTCTAACGACGACGTATATAATATATGCGTTCGAATTATATTCAAAATAAATTTCTCGTCGATATTATTTAAAATAATCTATTTTAAATATTCAAAATTCGCTAAAATTGCCAAAATAAAAATTTTAAACTGGCTCAGAATTTCCGTGTTATTACAACACCCTTCATCCACAGACCACGGATGGCTTGTTTGTTTAATTGATATGTTGTGAAAATTTGTTTGTGATGTTGATGTGAAATAGATAATGAAATATATTCATGTGTTGAAATAAAATAAAATATTTATATATTTAAAATATTTTATCGTTAAAAAAATAATTTTTAACGTGAATGTGAATAAATAAACATTTATAAACAAATCGACCGATTTGTTTATATACACTGATTTGACTGATGGATTGGGACGATAAATTTTACACATCGCCCAACTGCACAATTAAAATCTGTGTTTGATTGTTTGAAACCCCACACGGGTATTGGGATAAAATACGACATACACTAATCCCAATAATTAGTTGTTTGTCGATCGATTGATTGACAGGCTGTTATAAGCGTTAGATATCTATATTTGATGCTTATACAATGTAGTGCACCTTGGATGATGGTTGATTATTTATCGTTGCTATTATATACATGTGTTGTATGGAATCCATATAATTAACTTTATGTGGTAATTGATTGGGCCTCATTCCAATTTAGAAAATAAAGAATTTTATAAAATAAAGGTTCATGTGTTGACCGTACTCATCCGTTGAGAATAGTCATGTGTTGAACGAAATAGTTTAACAATGAATTTACATTTTTATCTTTATAAAAAAAAGGTTCATGGGTTGACCGTACTCATCCGTTGAGATTAGTCATGTGTTGAACGAAATATATTAAATAACAAAAATAGTCACACGTACACAGTACTCATTCGTTGAGATTAGTCGTGTGTTGACAAAGATATAGAGTCGTGTATTGAAAGAAATATAGATCCATTTATTGAATATAAAGCCGTGTTGATTAGAGATGCGCTATTTTGACGCGAACGATGTTTATATCGATTATATTCGAATCGAATTTAATTTGATTTGAATAGAAAACGAAATGAATTTGATTTGAATAGAAAATGAATTTGATTTGAATAGAAAATGAATTTAATTTGATTTGAATAGAAAACGAATTTAATTTGATTTGAATAGAAAACGAATTTAATTTGATTTGAATAGAAAACAAATTTAATTTGAATTGAGTAGAAAACAAATTTGTATTGAATCGAACAGAAAACCAATTTGAATTGAATTGAATGAGAAACCAATTTGAATTGAATCGAATAGAAAACCAATTTGAATTGAATTGAATGAGAAACCAATTTGAATTGAATTGAATAGGAAACCAATTTCGAATTGAATTGAATATGTAACGAATTCGAATTGAATTGAATAGAAAATGAATTTGAATTGAATTGAATAGAAATGAATTCGAATTGAAATCAATTTGAAGTGAATTTAAAGCGAATTATATGGAATATTCAATTTTGATTCGAAATTAAATAGGAAGTTGAATTTGTTTTGAAAACGAAATTAAAACGATTTATAAAATTCGTTTTAAATAGAAATCGACGGAATATATATTATATATATAATATAATGGCCTGAATAGAACGCGCCGCGCCGCGGTAGTTCGCGAATTTCGACCATTGACTTCGAATGGACATTACGGGAGATCCGACCGTCGGATTCTCCTAAAGCCGGAACCGTTGGGTTCGTATCGTAAAGAGCTTTCTAACAAATATTAGATATTTGAAATCTAACAGTTGGATTTGGAGATACGTCCAAATCAAATTTGGAAAAGGTCGTTGTAAGTGCAGTTCGATGACCGTTGATGGAAATCGACTGTACGGGCCTTGATAAAATTATTAAAAATAGTAATAATTTGTGTTAAATCATAAAAAATGATTTGGGAAAAATTGGGATGAAAACTCCACATTTGAAAAGATAAAAATAGATTTTTATCGAAATGAACTAGTTTTGAACTAAAATTAAAACCCATTTGTTTTTAAATAAACAAATTGAATTTGAAATGGGTTGTAAATAGAATTGATTTGTGGGTTTATCGTGAAGGGTGTTTTACATGACACTAGTTCTTTAACCCGATAATAAATAGAATGTGATTTGGGTTTATCGTGAACTGTGTTTTAATTGACACTAGTTCTTTAACCCTATAAAAGGAGTTTTAATGAATCTGCAATTAGATTGAAATGTGAATTGATAATCTAAATTATCAAATTTGGAAAATGAGCGAGAATGGAGTATCACCAGTTTTGCTCCAAAATGATAGTCAAATCTTTAATTAGATTTGAACGTGAAATGGTAATTAATTTTACTGAGAACATTGTGGTGTTAGATATGGAGTATTACCAGTTTTGCTTCATGGGATGAATAGGTTGGGATTGGGAAATAAAATAAATAATTACTTCGGTGTGGTTCGCTAATCTCGACTAGTTTGGAAAACCATAATTTGGTTTGAAACGACATCAAAAGGAAGATTAAAGGATAAATCTTAAAGAATTTATCTTGGATAAAATTAATGGGAACCTTTCCCTAAGAATGTGGAATTTAGAAACTAGCTGTAGGTTAGTTAAGAAGAATGGTTTCCTGGGTATTGGTCTGAGGTTGGTTTCGGCCTTCGGGGTTGATATTTGGGGGATTGCTCTCTTACTGATTTACGGTTAGTGACTAATGAATTGGAATGAGGCGTATGTTGTGTTTGTGTTACATTTGTTTTTAATATACGCGGGTTGTTCGGAAAGGCCGGGTTTACACCCATTCTCAATAACCGATTCGACGATATGTCGAAGATGAAGATGGTGGTTGAAGACCGGAAGTCTTCACATCGTTTGGGTGATTACTGATGATCTTGATTGGGCTGTACACCCAAAATGAGGGAATCAGTTGGTGGTCGTCCAGACGTACTTGGAGATCGATGGATATGCGAGGAAAGTGCCTCCGGTTTCGTTCAGACCCAGAACGAACATGTAAATAGATTGTGTGTCTGACATTGGATTATATTCCGTGTTGATTGATTTCTGTTAAATATATATCTATTTGGCGGCGGAGAATTTATTCTTTTGCTTAACGCCCTTCTCTGAGACGTACAAGCTTAGAGGTTATATATCGATAGATATCAATCGCATGGCATGAATTGCCTGTGTGGCATGCTGAGTTGCATGGATCAAGGCTTCTGTTGAAAAGAAAAGTCTTGTGGTTGATGATCAAAGCACGGCCTTTGTGGCGTAGCTTTGTGTATAACGTGAATTCGCGAGCCTTACACCTCGGTATGAGTTAAAAAGGGATACGGACCGTTGGGAGAACACGGCGTTTCTTTCTAGCTTTGGTGGTGTCAGTGACTTACCAGCCCTGAAATTTATATGCTTTTCACCTATGTGGTTGTTGGATGCGAGGCGCCTCGATTATAGGTCTGTAAGGACCGAGAAACGTGTGTTCAGAAATAACTAATCCTCAAACGTAAGAGAGGACCGGCCCAGCCGAATCCAGGGTTACCCAGAGTGTGTAGTCCTGAGGCATTTGCTAGAATGTCTCGAAGGGGAGAGGAGCTTGCCCCTTGCCTCGACTCATGACGGAAATCCAATTTCCAACACGTGTATTGCGGTTTTAATTGTAAAACTAGTATGGCGACATGATAGATGGTACCCATGCCGCCTATGATTGATATTTATGATTGAAATTGTTTTGACACTATCCACTTATTATAGTATCAAATGATTTGTTTTAATCGTACCAAGCATGTTTGGCTATTATAAGGGAAAACCCTATCCTTCGGCTTGCATTGCATTGTGTGATGGGATCTGGGTCTTATAATAGCTTCATTTTTCAAAAAAGCATTGCGCTGTTTATTGATATGCGCTGGTATTCTTGGGAGGAAACCCGATCCGTGTTATACGGCGTGGTCCCTTGAATTACTCTCTTTTAAAGTAAAGTTTTAAATAACTGTTTTAGTTCTCACACCAATCACATGACTGACCTGGAGTTTATTGTTTTAACCTAAACTCTGGGTGCCCCTATTTTCGACACGGGCAGCTAGTAGTTTTGGTTTTGCAGATTTATATTCACAGGATCCTGGTTTACAGCTGGAATGATATTCGGAAAGCTCTGTATCCGTATATCACCTTCAGTTGTGCTTTGTATTATTTTCCGCTGCTATGTAATTTATTCATTTATACTCCGTATATTCTTGTATCTGATGGAATTGTTGTAATAGCAATGAAATGTTCTTCCGTCCGCGTTCATTTGTGTGTTGTTCTCAAAGTATCCGCTCTTTCCTTCACGGGGAAGTAACGGGTTACTACAGTTGGTATCAGTGCTTTGGTTTACAGAGCTCTAGAACAAGACACATTAGAACCATACGAAAGAATTAATCAGATATTGGATTAGTAATATCCAATTAGAATGACTCGTTAGAGATAGGATCAGTAGTATCCTAGAACGAATGTGAAGAGTATATTTTTCAAATGAAAACAATTTTGTTTTGAAAATTTAAATCAATTCTACGTATTTGAATATTTATTTATTTTGAATTTGGATAATCCGATATATAAAGATTTTGCATATACGCGTCATGAACGTATATTCGAAGTTTTAATATACCGGATAGATATAGAACCGCACTCTAGTAGCCCGGAGATGTTCTGATGGTGGTTCGAAACATCATCAGCATTTATTTTCGAGTGACGAAGGTGTGATATCTATATATTTCCATTAGACTGGTGTGAGGACCAAAACTTATATAGATAGATTTATTGTTGTGATTTGGCATCAAGAACATGATTTTTGACTATACATCAAAATTATGAATTTGAAACGTTAATCCACTAATTGATTGATGTTTGTGTTGTTTGTTTATTTGTTTGATAATTTTGAACCATTATGCCTAATAGAATCAAATATTGAATTGTATTGAAAATTGGTCGCATTTGCTTGCATATACATGTACTTACATTGAACAGGTCATAGCAAAGAGGCTAGAGCAGAGAATAAAATTTATTTGCCCAACAAATAGGTACATGTTTACTATAATTTACTGTTTTGTTTGGGTGATGATGATTTTATGAGCCTATTGGCTAGCCGCTTGGCTTTTTCTTTTTCTTTTTGAGATCAGAAGGCCTGTATGGCAATTTCGGAATTTTCCCGTGGCTCCCGGTGCAGGGGAGGTTATGGCGAAATTTTTCAAAAATTTAGGGTGTTAGCCAAATTTTTGAAAATTTGAAAATTCTCAGAAACTGAAAAGTTGAAGAATGGAAGCCAGATCGAACGTAGAGATGATTAATCAAACCACTTTCGACTTTGTTCCTTTTCAGGGATGAAAAGTTTTAAGTGGGGGAGATTGTAATAACCCGGAAATCTGGGCCAGTTTAAATTTTTTATTTTGGCAATTTTAGCGAATTTTAAACATTTAAAATGAATTATTTTAAATAATATCGACGAGAAATTTATTTTGAATATATTTAGAACGTATACATTATATACGCCGTCGTTATAGTATAAATAATTATATATAATTATAAAAGGAATTGAAAATGGCGCGGTAGTTCGATAATTCGATTTCAAACTTCAATTGAACGTACCGGGTGAAAAACAATCCGGATTTTAGTGAAACCAAAAATATTCGAATCTATTTGTGAATATCTTTCCAAAAAATCCGAAAAATTGAAATTTCATATCGGGAATCAAAAGATATGTCCAGTTGAAAATTCTGAATAGTCGCTATGGAATTCAGGCCCTTAAAAATAGACATTTTGCAAACGACCTCGGATTTCGACGAAACCACTTTTGTTGGATCCGTGATGTCAAATTATTGCTAGATTCCAAATTTCATAATTTTTCGAATCAATATGTGAGTGTGGCAAAGGAAAACGCGTTTGACCAGTTTCAATTGATTTTAATCGACTGGAAATAGGCCATTTTTCTAACGGTCTCAGAATTCGATGAAACTAGTTTTGTTAGGACCATATCGTCAATACGAAGCTAGAAAATATTTTTATGGGATTTATAGAGTTAGTATGTAACCCCGGTAAATTGAAAAGCGCGTTCAAATTCAATATATAGAGTTATATGTTGATTTTGACGAAAACTGATCGAAACAGTCGAATCAGCTTATGGTACATATCCCATTGTGTTCGGAATGGGGGTAATACGCTATGGACGACAGGCGGTGGGCCTCGTTTCGAGGTCGTGTGTAAAAGTCAACCTTTTTGACATTAAATAATTAAAATAAAAACTCCTCTCTCTCCTCACCCTCTTTATTCCTCTGCCCCCCCCCCTTCAGTTCGATTCAGAACAAAAAAAAAAAAAAAAAAAAGAGGGCGACGGAGAAGGAAAGGGGAGGAGCCGCCGCTCCTCCCATCGTCTCCGCTGCCAGGAGGCGCACCCCCCTGTCTCCCCTTCCTCTCGTGCAACCCCTTCCCTCCTTTCAACCTCCGCACCCCCTTCAACCCAAAACCGCCACCGCCCTACTGCTGAAGACCACCGCAACCGAACACCCCCTCCCCGCGAGCAACCTCCGACCATCCCTCCCCCCCTCCAAACCAACGACGAATGCTAGCAGATCCTTCCCCCTTTTCTTTGCTGAAAAACAGTAAAGTTTTTATTTGTTTTAATTTAATTTATTTATTTCTTTTATATATGATTAGCAAACAAAGAAAATCAGTTTTATTTATTTTACATAGTAAATTAAAGACGCGATTTTTTATTTTTATTTTAAATAAAAAGATAAGATTTTTAGTATAGGAAAGACGAAATTTTTATCGGTAGAAAGGCGGAATCTTTATCTAATCAAGTTAAGATTTTTAAAATAGAAAAGATTAGATTTTTAAAATAGAAAAGATTAGATTAAAGATTAGATTTTTAAAGGAAGAAAGACGATATTTTTAAATGGAGAAAGGCGTGATTTTTACATATGTAGTGGATTAAAAATATGATCTTTATATAGTATAGATATTAAAAATATGATTTTTATTTTATAGAAAGAGTAAAGGTGAAATCTTTATTTTTGAAAAGGCGAAATCAATATTTTTGAAAAGGAAAAATCTATATTTTTGAAAAGGTGAAATCTATATTTTTGAAAAGGCGAAATCTATATTTTTGAAAAGGCGAAATCTATATTTTTGACAAGGCGAAATCCATATATATGAAAAGAGACATATTTTTGAAAGTCGATATTTTTATAAGTGAAAGGAATTATAAAAATATAATCTTTATCGATACGAACACTGTATCAAAATATGATTTTTCCCATATAGTTAGCAATAAAAAGTAAAAATTCGATTTTTATATATTGAATAACGAAGTAAAAATATGATTTTTTATATATTGAATAACGAAGTAAAAATTCGATTTTTACATATGTAGAGAATACGGGCAGCGAAAGTGACAAAAGGCAAGAACGACAAGATTTTCTACATAAGAAGAGTTGTGGAATTGGGATAGCTTTGGTGAGAACTTCTCACCTTTCAAAATTTCTTTTTCTAGTTATATATATATATATATATATATATATATACTAGGTTGCAGACGGTGTTTAGTAGCACCCGACACCCATCATCCACAGACCATGGATGGCTTGTTTGTTTGATTGATATGTTGTGAAAATTTGTTTGTGATGTTGATGTGAAATAGATAATGAAATATATTCATGTGTTGAAATAAAATAAAATATTTATATAGTTAAAATATTTTATCGTTAAAAATATAATTTTTAACGTGAATGTGAATAAATAAACATTTATAAACAAATCGACCGATTTGTTTGTATACACTGATTTGACTGATGGATTGGGACGATAAATTTTACACATCGCCCAACTGCACAAATAAAATCTGTGTTTGATTGTTTGAAACCCCACACGGGTATTGGGATAAAATACGACATACACTATTCCCAATAATTAGTTGTTTGTCGATCGATTGATTGACAGGCTGTTATAAGCGTTAGATATCTATATTTGATGCTTATACAGTGTAGTGCACCTTGGATGATGGTTGATTATTTATCGTTGCTATTATATACATGTGTTGTATGGAATCCATATAATTAACTTTATATGGTAATTGATTGGGCCTCATTCCAATTTAGAAAATAAAGAATTTTACAAAATAAAGGTTCATGTGTTGACCGTACTCATCCGTTGAGATTAGCCATGTGTTGAACGAAATAGTTTAACTATAAAATTTGCATTTTTATCTTTATAAAATAAAGGTTCATGGGTTGACCGTACTCATCCGTTGAGATTAGTCATGTGTTGAACGAAATATATTAAATAACAAAAATAGTCACACGTAGATAGTACTCATTCGTTGAGATTAGTCGTGTGTTGACAAAGATATAGAGTCATGTATTGAAAGAAATATAGATCCATTTGTTGAATATAAAGCCGTGTTGATTAGAGATGCGCTATTTTGACGCGAACGATGTTTATATCGATTATATTCGAATCGAATTTAATTTGATTTGAATAGAAAACGAAATGAATTTGATTTGAATAGAAAATGAATTTGATTTGAATAGAAAACGAATTTAATTTGATTTGAATAGAAAACGAATTTAATTTGATTTGAATAGAAAACGAATTTAATTTGATTTGAATAGAAAACGAATTTAATTTGATTTGAATAGAAAACGAATTTAATTTGATTTGAATAGAAAGCGAATTTGATTTGAATTGAGTAGAAAACGAATTTGAATTGAATCGAATAGAAAACCAATTTGAATTGAATTGAATGAGAAACCAATTTGAATTGAATTGAATAGAAAACCAATTTGAATTGAATTGAATGAGAAACCAATTTGAATTGAATTGAATAGGAAACCAATTTCGAATTGAATTGAATATGTAACGAATTCGAATTGAATTGAATAGAAAACGAATTTGAATTGAATAGAAATGAATTCGAATTGAAATCAATTTAAAGTGAATTTAAAGCGAATTATATGGAATATTCAATTTTGATTCGAAATTGAATAGGAAGTTCAATTTGTTTTGAAAACGAAATTAAAACGATTTACAAAATTCATTTTTAATAGAAATCGACGAAATATATATTATATATATTATATATATAATATAATGGCCTGAATAGAACGCGCCCCGCCGCGGCAGTTCGCGAATTTCGACCATTGACTTCGAATGGACATTGCGGGAGATCCGACCGTCGGATTCTCCTAAAACCAGAACCGTTGGGTTCGTATCGAAAAGAGCTTTCTAACCAATATTAGATATTTGAAATCTAATGGTTGGATTTGGAGATACGTCCAAATCAAATTTGGAAAAGGTCGATGTAAGTGCAGTTCGATGACCGTTGATGGAAATCGACTGTACGGGCCTTGATAAAATTATTAAAAATAGTAATAATTTGTGTAAAATCATAAGAAATGATTTGGGAAAAATTGGGATGAAAACTCCACATTTGAAAAGATAAAAATAGATTTTTATCGAAATGAACTATTTTTGAACTAAAATTGAAACCCATTTGTTTTTAAATAAACAAATTGAATTTGAAATGGGTTGTAAATATAATTGATTTGTGGGTTTATCGTGAAGGGTGTTTTAAAGGACACTAGTTCTTTAACCCGATAATAAATTGAATGTGATTTGGGTTTATCGTGAACTGTGTTTTAATTGACACTAGTTCTTTAACCCTGTAAAAGGAGTTTTAATGAATCTGCAATTAGATTGAAATGTCAATTGATAATCTAAATTATCAAATTTGGAAAATGAGCGAGAATGGAGTATCACCAGTTTTGCTCCAAAACGATAGTCAAATCTTTAATTAGATTTGAACGTGAAATGGTAATTAATTTTACCGATAACACCGTGGTGTTAGATATGGAGTATTACCAGTTTTGCTTCATGGGATGAATAGGTTGGGATTGGGAAATAAAATAAATAATTACTTCGGTGTGGTTCGCTAATCTCGACTAGTTTGGAAAACCATAATTTGGTTTGAAACGACATCCAAAGGAAGATTAAAGGATAAATCTTAAAGAATTTATATTGGATAAAATTAATGGGAACCTTTCCCTAAGAATGTGGAATTTAGAAACTAGCTGTAAGTTAGTTAAGAATAATGGTTTCCTGGGTATTGGTCTGAGGTTGGTTTCGGCCTTCGGGGTTGATATTTGGTGGATTGCTCTCTTACTGATTTACGGTAAGTGACTAATGAATTGGAATGAGGCGTATGTTGTGTTTGTTTACATTTGTTTTTAATATACGTGGGTTGTTCGGGAAGGCCAGGTTTACACCCATTCTGAATAACCGATTCGACGATATGTCGAAGATGAAGACGATGGTTGAAGACCGGAAGTCTTCACATCGTTTGGGTGATTACTGATGATCTTGATTGGGCTGTACACCCAAAATGAGGGAATCAGTTGGTGGTCGTCCAGAAGTACTTGGAGATCGATGGATATGCGAGGAAAGTGCCTCCAGTTTCGTTCAGACCCAGAACGAACTTGTAAATAGATTGTGTGTCTGACATTGGATTTTATTCCGTGTTGATTGATTACTGTTAAATATATATCTGTTTGGCGGCGGAGAATTTATTCTTTTGCTTAACGCCCTTCTCTGAGACGTGCGAGCTTAGAGGTTATATATCGATAGATATCAATCGCATGGCATGAATTGCCTGTGTGGGATGCTGAGTTGCATGGATCAAGGCTTCTTTTGAAAAGCAAAGTCTAGTGGTTGATGATCAAAGCACGGCCTTTGTGGCGTAGCTTTGTGTATAACGTGAATTCGCGAGCCTTACACCTCGGTATAAGTTAAAAACGGGATACGGACCGTTGGGAGAACACGACGTTTCTTTCTAGCTTTGGTGGTGTCAGTGACTTACCAGCCCTGACATTTATATACTTTTCACCTATGTGGTTGTTGGATGCGAGGCGCCTCGATTATAGGTCTGTAAGGACCGGGAAACGTGTGTTCAGGAATAACTAATCCTCAAACGTAAGAGAGGACCGACCCAGCCGAATCCAGGGTTACCCAGAGTGTGTAGTCCTGAGGCATTTGCTAGAATGTCTCGAAGCGGAGAGGAGCTTGCCCCTTGCCTCGACTCATGACGGAAATCCAATTTCCAATACGTGTATTGCGGTTTTAATTGTAGAACTAGTATGGTGACATGATAGATGGTACCCATGCCGCCTATGATTGATATTTATGATTGAAATTGTTTTGACACTATCCACTTATTATAGTATCAAATAATTTGTTTTAAACGTACCAAGCATGTTTGGCTATTATAAGGGAAAACCCTATCCTCCGGCTTGCGTTGCATTGTGTGATGGGACCTGGGTCTTATAATAGCTTCATTTTTCGAAAAAGCATTGCGCTGTTTATTGATATGCACTGGTATTCTTGGGAGGAAACCCGTTCCGTGTTATACGGTGTGGTACCTTGAATTACTATCTTTTAAAGAAAAGTTATAAATAACTGTTTTAGTTCTCACGCCAGTCACATGACTGACCTGGAGTTTATTGTTTTAACCTAAACTCTGGGTGCCCCTATTTTCGACACGGGCAGCTAGTAGTTTTGGTTTTGTAGATTTATATTCACAGGATCCTGGTTTAATGCTCGAATGATATCCGGAAAGCTCTGTATCCGTATATCACCTTCAGTTGTGCTTTGTATTATTTTCCGCTGCTATGTAATTTATTCATTTATACTCTGTATATTCTTGTATCTGATGGAATTGTTGTAATAGCAATGAAATGTTCTTCCGTTCGCGTTCATTTGTGTGTTGTTCTCAAAGTATCCGGTCTTTCCTTCACGGGGAAGTAACGGGTTACTACAATACTAATTGGATTGCGGACTTAATTAAATAACTTACTAATTAAATTAGAAATTAAAATTTTAGTTTTAACTCACCAGAAAACCAAACTCTCCTAGCTTCTTCACTGTCAATTTCCAATCACCCAGTTCCACCGCTCAAACTTCAGGGATCGATCTCCCTATTTCAGCCTAGACTTCTGCCGAACTCAGCCCTCCAATCTCCTACCCTCAAACAGTGATCGACTTCCATCATTACACCCAAAATCAAACGTCCAAACTCCCAGTTCCATGTCAATTTGAACTCATGAACTTCTGATCGCGAATCCCTCATACTCGAGTTCGAACCCTAAAATCACTGACTTGGAGCCATCGCGACTCCTCGTTTTGATCAAACCCCTTCCTGACCTGGCGATGTTTGAACTCGCGATTCACTTTCAGTTTTTTGAACGCGAGTTCCTCCTGCCTATGAGCGATTTAGTTTTCGTTTGATTTGGATTAGAGAAGTGGAAGTGGAGGATACGGGATTGATTTAGCAAGCTGAGGAGCGGCCATTTACATTCATGATGCTCGATCGAATTTATTTTCAGGAGAGAAAAATGAAAAGAACAAGGTCATCGCGTTTATTAATAGAAGAAGCATACTTAGAGCTGAAGGAATTAGGTCTGCGTTTTCAACAGTTTAGGGTAGGTGAAGTACATACGCATTAATTTGATTTGAAAATAAAGTGATTTTTATTTAATTTAAATAGATTCTGATTTGATTTCTGATTCGACTTCGAGCTTATCCGTTTAAAATATATCGAGGTTCATTAATTTAAACCATGAACCGCTATTTTAACGTAACCACCGTTGTTTCAATAGTGTAACACTATTCTGAACTAACTGAATATATTTTGATATATAATTTCAACGTATATATAAATAACCAAAATAAATTAATACAATATAATTTAAATTCAAAAACAAATAAATTCTTTGATAATACATCATTATTATCACTTTTATATTCAATCAAAACTGACATTGATCATCCGAATCATTTCGATTCAGTTTTAACTTCGATTTCAATATATTTCAAATTGAAAAATTCGATATATTTTAAATTAAATTATATTCGATTATTAAATCGATAACTCAATATAAAAATTAATTTATATTATTAATTCAATATTTAAAATTGTTCACAAATCCTGGTCGTTACACCTAGCCTATCCAGGAACTTGCCATGCATAATCCATACATGATGATCTAGTTAATTAAAGAGTTTTATACTTAATGAGCATAATCCATACCCACTAAGTTATTAAAGTTATCTGAAATCAAGTTTTAAAATTCGACAAGCATAATCCCTAGTCACCAAATGGTTTGTTCGATTTTTCTAATTGTATGTCCACACCAAATGATCTTATTAAAGTAGGAAAACATGAAATCTATGTCTGATGAGCATAATCCATACACGTCAAACTGCTTTATTAAAATGGAAAAAGGTAAAATTTATTGCAAAACTATGAGTTTTTCACTGTCCAAAGCATGCTTAGGGATCTCTCTGGTCCCCATACAAGAGTAAATGACTTATCCTTTTTATTACAACCTAATTAAGAAATAAAGTAAAATTAATTGTTTATCATTGTCTAAGTGCATGCCCAGGGATCTCTCTGAATATCGTACATCAGTAGGAGACCTTAGCTACTTTTATTATCCAATTCCAACTTGTCAATTGATGACAAGATCCCGATGAGTACTAAGCTCACCTCTATCCCTTGTAGTGAATAGCTACTCTTGTTCCGTTGTTGTTGTTGTTATGTATATACTGCTACAGTTGTCCATTTCTCACTTGCTCTTTGATGACATCACATGAGTGCTAGGATTCATACATCTTATGCTCTGGTTTCCCATAAAGCAGAAAAATTTTCCCAAATGTTATGTCCTTTTTTGTGGCTACTATTTGGTTCGCCTTCTCGTCAGAAGGCGACTTTGATATTGATAGAAATTCACTTCGGACTCATATTCAGTTGAGTATATGATTCATACCTTTGGTTCTTTTGATTCGGTTTTATGAGCTTGGATTGATGTTGGCTTTCCACTCCCCTTTATTGTTTTCAAAGTTGGATGGTTCTCCGTCCTTAACATGATTAACTTGAAGAGATTCGCGATCTGCTTTCACATCATTCTACCTTAGGAACTGTCAACTTCAAGGTTAAAAGTGTTCGAGATCCAATGAGGGATCCCTTTCCAATGAAGTCTTAAAGACTGAGTTATCCCAGATGCCAGATACTGTGATCATCAAAACCACAAATGGATCTGCCTGATCCACTGAAGCCACAACAACACTGAATCATTCTAGATATTTATGCAGAGTTTCTTCAGTCCCCTGCCTGATATTTGATAGGGTCATCTTGTTTTTGGGTCTAGCGATGTAGAGCCGAAATTGTTGAACAAATCTCTCCACCAAGTTGCTCCAGCTCCCTATAGAGATTAATTCCAGCTGCATGAACCACATAATGGGTATGTCTGATAAGAAGAGAGAGAATCACTTCTCCGTGATATCGTCAGATACCCCCAAATTTTTATGTGGAAGATGTATCACATGATATGGGCGATAGGATCCTTCCTACCGTCATGAGCTTCCAACACCAGTAGCTTCAAATTTGATGGACTCCGAGAGTTACAGATGTCATCAGCAATGAACTTCGATTCCAATCCAGGTTTGAGTGATGTAGTCTAATTTTCAAGATCATTCTAATCACTATCGATCCCTCGAATTAGATTGGTACCAACTTCTTCAAGTGCAGGGGCAGTTGCCCGTGATTCCTAGTTGAGTCGTTGCAGTCCGTTTGGTCTGGTTACGACAGTTATATACTGGTTTCCAGATTTTACTAGTTTTATAACTTGATTGAAGAACTTTTCCATCACCCTCTTACCGCTTTAGCAAGTTCTTTTGATATTGGAAGCGGTTTTGCAAGCTATTGACTGCCTCATCTACATCCTCCCTTGTTATATACAAGGAAGGATTCCCTACCGAATAAGTCTCTTAATTCCTTCTTGAGTTGCGCCTTTTGGTTGTTTGTTGGTGTTCTTCCTGATTCATATGCAATTCAGAAAATAATCACAACGTAGTCACAGATCATAGAATAATCACATAACAACAATGGAAAACAGTAAAGGAGACACAAGTTTTTATAGTGGTTCGGCAAATGTTGTTCTACATCCACTTCAAGTAATCGACTAAATATATTGTTAATTACAATTTCAATTACAGCTGATTGTGCAAGACTGAAGAGAGAAGAGGTCGGAGTTGTCTCCAAGGTTCAACAGAGTTTGCACGCAGAAAATATAAAAAGATCATTTTTTAGAAAATATAAAAAGATCATTTTTTAGTGCCTATAGAGGTGTATTTATAGGCATAAGAAGAAGTCAGATGAGCTGAAAATTGCACAGAGGGCCCCACCAAAGGAGTATGGTCCAATCCACGAAGTGGGGTCAGGGTCGCACCCTCTTTTATCCCTCAATAGTTGTACCGATCGCTGGGTATTGCACCAAATGAGGTGAGATTCTTATGGTAGGTCCATTTTTTTATTAGCTATCACTTAGAACTGACAGTTCATCATTTTTATATTCTGAGCTCAAGTTATGGCTGATGCAATGACCCAAAATTTATGATATTTTGAAAATTCGATTTTAAGAATCTAGAATAACTGCGCACGGTTCTAGGTGTATATTCTCATTTTTGAATGCGATTTCAAAACGTATAACGATCAGATAAGTTATTATATCAGTTTTATCAACTTACCGGTTCAAAAAATTTATCGTATGTCGTCAAAAATGAGAATTTGACACTATTCATCAATATTCGATGTAGACTTGAAAAACTATGGAAAATGAATTCTACCTTTGTTTTATATCTTACTAAAGTTAAAATAAAGCTAGTTAACTTTTAAAATTGATTTAAATATAAATATATTAAAATTCGATAATTTAATTTAATTTTAATATTGTGAAAATAACCATTTTGGAAATGATCCTGGATTTCGATGAAACCACTTTCATCGGATCTGGAACATTAAAGTATGGTAAGGTTTCAAATTTCATATCAATCAGAGTTAGTATATGAGCGTGCGCAATATAAACGCATAGTGAAAAATTAATTGAAATAAAATAATAATATAGAAACAGGTTATTTTGCAAAAGGTATTTGAATTCGATGAGACTAGTTTCGTTGGATTTATATCTATAAAATATAGTATAATTTCAAATTTCGTTTTGATCGAACTTACAATTTGATCGTACGATTCAAAAATATATAAAGGTAATATTAGTGTTCATTAGCATTAAAAATAAGATATGGCATAAGAATATGAAAAGAATAATTTAATTAACCTTAGTTGGAAATTTGTGTTAAGGTCCTTACTTCACTTCTAAGCTTTCTTCCCTTAGCTTGACACCTCACCATGGCATTTTGCACTCAAGTTGTAAAGATCTGAATTCCAACAGACCGAATTTTTACCCTAAGAGTCCCAGACTGTCGAAGCTCGAGTTGACTTGTTTGGTATCCTATAGAAAAGACAAAGATAATAAATATATCAGAGATTGATAGAACATCTCACATCGAAATGGATAAAAAATAAGAAAATCAAATATAGCCATACCAAAGTAATAATACTTCTTAAATTAGTATCCAGAGTTATCATATCATTGCCATAAACCTAACCTGCGAGTGTGTTATGAGGAGAGGGTCAGAACACAAGAGTTCTAGTGACTGGAAAAATTATACATTCTAAAATAACCCTACATATGCAGTTAAGTTATGTTTTCTTATTTATTAGGTTGCCTGGGTTAATAGCACTCGAGACTTTACACTCACATCATATCCATCTACTTCCCATTAGATTAACCTAATATAGTATATATGCAGCTACCCCCAACATATCAAGGTACTTCCCATAGTATACTCCTCACACGGCCTCCGTCGTCACGCTACGAAATCATAAAGACTTCCATGTCCAAACCCCTCGGTCGAATCAAGTCTCAACATGGAGTAATGACCTATCGTCTACGATACACCGCCCGGTGTGTGTATCTAGACCCTCACACGTATATACTATCTACTGTACCTCAAGTCCCATAATAGGGGCTTCATCTAATGCACAGAAATTGGTCAGGAGCTTTTCCATATCTATTATAGGTTTGCTCAAAGGACCTATAGTACATATTTCCAAGTACGGACTACTTTTCATGGTGGATATGGCCCCACTCAGGCCCCTCCCTGAACTAGTGGAAGACTACATCAAGAGCTAAGTGACGTGCCCCTAGCAAACAATATATGATCCAATTTAGCGTGTCCCTCATCCAGTGCCTCGATAGTGAAAGGATCAATGGTATCTTGATTTACCTCTAGTCTTTCCGCATCCTACTTACTACCGATGATAGATATCCGACATTTACTATCCTATATTAGTCCTGACCTAGCCTATTTGTAAGAAAATCGTCGAATCACCAATGCCACCGGCCACAGCCTTCTAACTGCCAAACTATAGCTACATTCAAGGTATACTCAGTGGGTGGTACCATATAGACCAAACCTCTGTGGTTGCGGCCTGAAGCTTATCACAGAGGGCCACTATGGAGTACCCTGCCATGTCCCTTGGAAGCTGCAGGCCTCCCTCCAGTTTCGCCAAGTAATCAAGTTGAATAATCTGCTGGACGTGCTTCTCTGATGCAGCACATCATCGAAAATTCTCATTGGTGAATTATAAGACGTCCAACGACCTAGAGAAGAAGTCCATTGTCCTAAAGCAAAGAGGAGGGATATTTTCGGGTCGTTCAGCACTCTAAAGAAGCCATCCAGCGAGCTAAAGCAAGAAGAGAAAGCCTATTGGTCGTCCAGCGTTCTAGGGGAACTGTTTTGTGGACCAAAGCTTGAAGAGAGGAAGTATAGGTCGTTCCATGACCTAACTATGATGTTCCGCGAGCTAGAAGACTAGGAAAAGAGGAATAACGATCTAGAAAGGAATTGTAGACTTAAGAAAGTGTTGATGGGTCATTCGCTTTTGGATCGTTCTGCCTGAAGTTGGATCGCGCCGCTTGCATATTGGGTCGTATTGATGTTTTGTAGTTTAGGTCATTGTTATGTTTGGGTCGTTCCGTTTTTTTAAGGCGTGTTTTTATGTGTCGGTTCGCTCGCATCTGTTGGGTCGTGTTTTTATGGTTTGGGTCATGCGTCTATTATACTTAGGTCGTTTCCTGCTTTGGGGCGTGAGTTGTAACCCTATAAATAAGGGTGTGGTGTGAGTTGTAAGGGTTGTTGTATAAATTTTTGTGTGAGCTTTGTGCCACCATTAAAATTGGAAGTTGAGTGTGATCTCCTTTATCCATCTTTGGATATTCGATTGTGCTCAAATTAACGAACTTGAAGCCGATTCACGGTATCGCTTGCGAGTGATCAAGTTTGAAGAATCATAGATCGATAACGGTAACTTGCGAGATCAACGTGTTTGAGATAGCGAGATTACGGCATCGAAAGATCAATGGAGTTGAGCACCTACCTCATCCTTGATCATTTTTAACGGATCCATCGATTCGTGTGAAGTTTTGATTCTGGAGCTGCACTGGTTTGGTATCAGAGCGAGATTTCCATCTTTTGGTTGGATAGCCGGAGCCTTGATCGTCGTTTTTGGTTGGATCACCGACGCTAGATCGCCATCACTTGGTTGGATCACCGGAAACCACTCGGTTTGTATCACCGTCATCACCATTCCATTTCCGACCATCATCACTTTAATTTGGACCGTCATTATCATCCTCATCATCATACAAGACCGCCACCACCAGATCGCCATTCATTCCGCCACCACTAGTAGATCGCCACCTTCATTTGGACCGTCAACACCGTTGGACCGTCATCCACCTGTTGACCGACATCCTCGGATCGTTGTCATCCAACACCAGACCGTTCTCCACATCCATAGATCGTCGTTGTCACCTTCTGACCACCATTTTCAATCTCTCACCATTCTAGACCACCGAAGGCATTTAGACCATCCGAGCCATTCAAGATCGTCACTACCATTTTTCGTCCTCCACTATCACCAATTGGACCGTCACCCTATTTAGATCGTCAATCCAAGCTTTTGGACCATTCCATTGCTTTTGGGATGCGAGAGTTTGTTCAGATTTGAAGTTTTGGCATTTTTGATAAAGAGTTGAACATGCCGCCAAGACGTGCTAATCGTCATCAAAATTTGGAAGAGATGTATCGGAGAGAAGAAGCCGAACAAATGGAGAGGAGAATTAATGATAAATTTGATGAAGGAGTTGGGAGATTAGAGAGGCTTATGTTAGACATGAATCAAGCTAGAAGAAGAGCATCGCCTGATTCAAATCATGGTGGACATCGAACTTCTCCATCGAATTCGCAAAGGAGAAGAAGATCACCACCATTGGATCGAGATAAAGGGAATAACAATGATTTTTCTTGAGAACCATCCTGTAGAGATGAGAGACATGGAGATAATCATGATCGACATCGTCATCATTCAGACTTTGAAGAAGAAGGAAATAGTAGTCATTCTCAACATCAAGGTCACGTTCGAGATCCATATCGTCAACCGGAAAATAATCATAATTGGGAATCCGAAATGAAGACAGAAATTCCAGAATTCAAAGGGGGAATGTTAGCAGAAGAATTCTTAGATTGGTTGTCAAATGTAGAGGAAATCCTAGAGTTCAAGAATGTGCCTGAAAATCGAAGAGTTCAGCTAGTTACTACTTGTTTGAGAGGAAGAGCTAATGCCTGGTGGTAACAAACAAAGATAACTCGTGAAAGAATGGGAAAGCTGAAGGTTGTCACATGGGAAAAGATGAGAAAGATGATGAGAGCTACATTCTTACCTCACAATTATCAGTCTCTTATGTATCAACGTTTGAAGAACTTGAGACAAGGGACGAAGTCCATGAGTGATTATACTGATGAATTCTATCAATTCATTGCAAGGAATGATATAATGGAAACAGAGGTACAGTTGACTGCTAGATATGTTGGAGGATTGAGAACTCAGATTCAGGACATGGTGAATATGTTCCATCCAATGTCTATTGCTGAAGCTCACTAGAAAGCTCTAGCTTGAGAGAAGAAAGGAAGATGAGGAGGAGGAGTGTTCATGAATTCCAAAATTCAGGACAAGAGTGGTAGTAGCAATGATAATGTTTCCTAACCAGTGTCTAAACCTGTTGTTAATGAAGCTGCAAACACAAAGGTCAATTCAAATGTCAAAAGCTTTAATTGTCAAGAGGTGGGCCATAAGAGTAATGAATGTCCTAAACTAAAGAAGAGAACAATGATAGCTAAGGATGAAAAAGCTGAAGTGTATTCTCTACCACCTAAATTTGACGATGATGTTGAAAATGATGTAGAAGAAATAGAGTCAGGAGACGAAGGGAGTAGTTTAATGATGAGAAGATCATGTTTAACTCCAAAGCATGTAGAAGAGACAAGTTGGTTGCGAAGCAATATTTTCCAATTTACTTGTATTATTCTTGGAAAGGTTTGTCAATTTGTTATTGATGCATGTAGTTATGATAACATGATTTCTGAAGAAGTTGTTAAGAAGCTGAGGTTGAAGACTGCGAAACATCCTAAATCATATAAGATTGCTTGGTTAAAGAAAGAAGGAGAAGTCTCCGTGGGAAGAAGAGCGTATGTTTCATTTTCCATTGGGCTGAAATACAAGGATGATATTTGGTGTGATGTGGTTAACATGGATGTATGTCATTTGCTCTTGGGAAGACCATGGTAGTATGATCGATCTGTTCAACACGATGGCCGAACCAACAGCTATAGTTTCATGTTTGAAGGTACTAAAATCACTTTGGTTCCTAAGAAGCGTGAGCAAAGTGACGTCAATGCAGAGAAGAAGGTGAACTCAACTGGTCTTTTATCTTTAAAGGAATTTGTTGAAGAAGTAGAAGAGAGTCGTGAAGTGTTTATGTTGATTGGGTCTGAATCGACTGGAGAACCCGAAATTCCTGCTGAAGCTAAGCCTGTACTAAAAGAGTTTGAATATGTATTTCTTGACAAATTGCCAAAGGAGTTACCTCCACTCAGGGACATACAACATCAAATTGATTTGGTGCTAGGTAAGGTGTTGCCACACAGGCCACATTACCGAATGAGTCCGAAGGAGCATGAAGAGCTGAGGAGAAAAGTTGAAGAGCTTCTTGAACAAGGGAGAATACGAGAGAGCCTTGGTCCTTGTGCCATACTTGCCTTGTTAGTTCCGAAGAAAGATGGTTCATGGAGGATATGTACGGATAGTAGAGCTCTCAACAAGATCACTGTCAGATACAAATTTCCTATGCTGAGGCTTGATGATCTATTAGATCAAATCAGTGGATCTTTCATCTTTTCGAAGATTTATTTGAAGAGTGGTTATCATCAAATTCGAATTAGACCAGGGGATGAATGGAAGACCGCATTCAATACTCATGAGGGGTTGTATGAATGGTTGGTTATGCCGTTTTGTCTATCGAATGCACCAAGTACTTTCATGAGAGTGATGAATCAGATTTTTAGACCATACATTGGGAAGTTTATTGTGGTTTATTTTGATGATATTATGATCTATAGTGCAAGTATGGAAGTGCATATGCAACACTTGGAAGCAGTATTGATGATTCTTCATCAAGAACATTTTTAAGCATCAACGAAGAAGTGTGTGTTCATGACGCAAAGCGTTCTGTTCTTGGGGTACATTGTGTCCAAAGAAGGAATACAGGTAGATCAGAATAAAGTCGCTGCAACCAGAGATTGGCCTCGACCTAAGACTATAACAGAAGTCAGAAGCTTTAATGGATTGGCATCATTCTATCGAAGGTTTATTCAACACTTTCATAGTGTAATGGCTCCTGTTACTGATTGCATCAAAGGAAAACAACTTACGTGGACAAAGGAAGCTCAATTTTCTTTAGAGAAGACCAAGGAACTTTTGACGACAACACCAGTCCTTGTGTTGCTAGATTTTCGGTTGCTATTTGAATTGCGTACAGATGCATCGAATGTTGGAATCGGAGGAGTGTTGAGTCAAAAGGGTCGTCCTATTGCATATTTCAGTGTGGAACTATCTGGAGCAAAGATGAGATAAAATACGTATGACATGGAGTTTTATGCTATTGTGCAAGCCGTGAAGCATTGGAGACATTACTTATTTCACAAGGAGTTTGTTCTATATACTGACCATGAAGCGTTGAAGCATTTACAAGGTCAAGATAAAATTGCCTCAAGGCATGCATCGTGGATTGCTTATCTGCAACAGTTTACTTTTGTCATGAAGAACAAATCAGGAGTGACTAATCGCGTAGCTGATGCTTTGAGTCAAAGGAATCATTTGCTAGCAACTATGCAAGTCGAAGTAGTTAGTTTTAATGTACTTCCAGAATTTCTAATGACATATTCATATTTCTCGCAGGTCCTAAACAAAGTCAAGGAATGGAATATGGAAGATTATATGCTAATCAATGGTTTTCTGTTCAAAGGAAATCAATTGTGTATTCCAGATTGCAGTTTGAGAATGAAGATCATCAAAGAATTGCATGAGGAAGGACATGTGGGCCGAGATTGTACTTTGAAGTTGATTTCTGATTCTTACTTTTGGCCATCTATGAGAAAAGAGGTCGAGAAGTTTGTGCAAAGATGTCATGTTTGCCAAGTGTCAAAGGGAGCTGCCACTAATGATGGATTGTACATGTTGTTTCCTGTGCCTACGAAGCCATGGGTAGATGTTAGTATGGATTTTGTCTTGGAATTGCCGAGGACACAGCGAGGAAATGGTTATATATATGTGGTAGTAGATCGTTTTTCGAAGATGGTTCATTTTATTGCTTGCAAGAAGACGATAGACGCTATGAATGTTGCTCAATTATTCTTCAAAGAGATCTATCGACTTTATGAGTTGCCTGAATCTATCGTATCTGATAGAGGTACTCAATTTTTGAGTCATTTCTGATTAGTTTGTGGAAGATGATTGGGATGAAGTTGAAGTTCAACAATACTTATCATCCGCAAACCGATGGACAGACAGAAGTAGTGAACAGATCTTTGGGAAATTTGTCGAGATGTCTTATAAAAGATAATTTGAAGAGTTGGGATGCAAAGTTGTGTCAAGCTGAGTTTGCACACAATCATGCTGTCAATCGGAGTACTGGGTTCGGTCCATTCCAAATTGTTTATGCAATCGTGCCAAGAGGACCTTTAGATTTGTCTATGGTTGCACAACAGAAAGGAGTTGATAAACGAGATAATGATTTTGTTGAAGAATTGCAAGAATGTCACAAAGTTGTGCAGGAGAGAGTGCTTAAGTCAAATATGAAGTATAAGTAATTTGCAGATTGGAAACGACTAAGTGTTAATTTCAAAGAAGGAGATTTTTTTTACACAGTGTTGACAAAAGACCATTTTCCTATTGTAACTTACAATAAGTTGAAAGCTCGAAAGATTGGTCCTATAGAAATCATGAAGAAAATCAATGATAATGCTTATCAGTTGAAGCTTCCAGAAGGTGTGTATGTTCGGATGTGTTCAATGTCAAGCATCCAATTCGATACTATGAAAATAAGCTTATCAATGAAGAAGAATGTGTGAATTCGAGGTCGAATTCTTTTCAACTAGGGGAGGATCATGCAACACATCATGGAAAATGCTCATTGGTGAATTATAAGACATCCAACAACGTAGAGAAGGATTCCAGTTTCCTAAATAAAAGAGGAGAGATTTTCGGTCATGCAGCGCCCTAAAGAACCCATCCAGCGAGATAAAGCAAGAAGAGAAAGCCTATGGGTCGTCCAGCATTCTACGGGAACTGTTTTTTGGACCAAAGCTTAAAGAGAGGGAGTATAGGTCGTTCCATGACCTAACTATGATGTTCCACGAGCTAGAAGACTAGGAAAAGAGGACTAACGATCTAAAAAGGAAGTGCAGGCTTAAGAAAGTGTTGATGGGTCGTTCGCTTTTGGATCGTTCCACCTGAAGTTGGATCGCTCCGCTTGCATATTGGGTCGTATTGATGTTTTGTAGTTTGGGTCGTTGTTATATTTGGGCTGTTCCATCTTTTTAAGGCATGTTTGTATGTGTTGGGTCGCCCACATCTGTTGGGTCGTATTTTTATGGTTTGAGTCGTGCGCCTGTTGTACTTAGGTCGTTTCCTGCTTTGGGGCATGAGTTGTAACCCTACAAATAGGGTTGTGGTGTGAGTTGTAAGGGTTGTTGATTGTTGTATAAATTTTTGTGTGAGCTTTGTGCCACCATTAAAATTGGAAGTTGAGTGTGATCTCCTTTCTCCATCTTTGGATATTTGAGTGTGCACTCAAATCAATGAACTTGAAGCTGATTCACGGTATCACTTACGAGTGATCAACATTCGAAGAATCGTAGATCGATAACATAGTATCTTGCGAGATCAACGTGTTAGAGAGCAAGATTCCGGCATCAAAAGATCAACAGAGTTGAGCACCTACCTTATCCTTGATCGTTTTCCACGGATCCATCCATTCGTATGAAGTTTTGATCTTGGAGCTACGCCATTCTCTCATTCCCTCCGACACCACGATGATTTACCCTGTTGGGTTCCTTACCTTCATACGAGCCGACCGATCCAAGCGCATCACGTAAATGTGTTTTCGGACCTTATGTCTAATCTTTTAATTCAGCGCTTGTCGTATCTCACTATGTTGCTAATAACTTGATTGTTCTCTTTTCATTTTTTTATCTCAAGCAACCAGACTTCATTAGCACACACTTGGTGGTTCTTTAACTTTATTCAGCCTTATGCCGCTGGAGCGGGTTTTCGATTATTATCGATTTTCTTCACTAGACTTTATATCTCCAATTTATAAGTCTATCAATAATAAGCTTACTTCATTCCTTCTTATTTGAATCCTGACTTCGTTATCACAACCTCTTGTTGTTATTTACTTATAAACTTAATTCCTTTAACTAAGGTTTATTAATAAGTTTCCTATTCATTTATCATAACTTATGTCATAATTCCCACTTGTCCCTAGGTCAAGCCTTCCTACTATATTACATTCATATTCACATAATTAATTATAATAGGTTATACTCTCCATTCATCACATTTTCCCTCGTTCTTTAACATTAACTAACTTTTACTGTTGTAACGTCCATTTCTTTACCGACTTGTATATTTTCACATGCACCGTTTATTTCCGTTGGTTACCATTAATGTCGCTTATGAACCTAACGGTCATATTTCCCTAAGAAATTAATGGAAAAGGAAGTATACTTATTTTATTATTCCCCCAAAATATCTATTTTGTTGTACCCCAACAAGCATTAATAATTTATTTATTTATTTCATGTTGTATACATATATTTTTATATACAATTATGCACCAGACCTTTCACATTAAGCTGACCACCTGTAGATGTTGGACTTGACGGGCAATTCCAAACAGACTTCTACCACAAGTTAAACTTAACCTCGTGTCTTAGTGTAGTTACCTACAATTTCACAAATTCTGTTAATTTTTATACAAATTAGGCATGTCTATTCTTTTCCCATTATTCCCAATTTACTGTAATTTGGTATACAATATCCAATTTGTCATTAACAGCATTTCCGGTAGCATATTCATTTTATTGTAAATTTCACAATTTTAGTATTACAACAATTTTTAACATAATAAACGGATTCATAAAATAGATCTATACAACAGTTATATTCTTAACATAACTAAGAATAAATTATACCGCAATTATCACAATTTATAGTTATTTAACATGTTAAGAATGATGAGGAATGTAAACGGTAAATATATCATTATTTAAAAGGTATAAATTTAAATCCACTCACTAGACAGCTTTCCAATCCTTGAATCTGATCCAGATTTGTTGTTCCATAGCATCCCTAACTGAATCTATTACCCAAATAACCAAGACTCACAAATCTGATACTAAAAGAAGAGGGAAAGAAAAGAGAGAAACCTAAATAAATCAGATTCAAGAACTTACCTCATGTTGATTAGCAATATACGCACCTATGTTGTAGATCTATATCTCTTTTCTTCAAACCTTAAATCATAATCCCCAAGAACAAACATTTTAATTTCGAAAGAGGTTTGGAGAGAAAAGAGAACGGAAGAGCCTAGGCAGCGTCTTAGAAAATATATGTTTAAAGCTAGGCCCTGCTAGTCAATTTATAGGTGCACAAGAAAGTCTGATCCATTGGATTCAATCAAACAAAATCTGAACCGTTTATATAAGAAAACCACGTCGCGTAGAAAAACAAATTTGGGTCTAATTGGGTCGACCTACCCAGAGGTGGGTCGACACATGGATCGACCTAGGCAAGAGGGGCGACCCATTCTAGATAAGATAAATTTCTTGCACCGTTTTGTTTCCGATTCTTAACGTTAATCAATAACGTTAATTACCTAATTTATATAATTCTACCAATTTGTATTATTCCAGTAATAAACTATATTTAAGTTTGAATTTCAAATTTATGCGTGTTTATACGCATACAATCTTTCAGTTTCTTGTCCGTTAATAGCTACTTAATTAATGTAATTAATGACGTTATCTATTTGTTTGTTTTATTCCTTTTAATGCATTCTAATTTCAAAGCCAGCTAATTCCTTGTCCATTTTTCATATATTATGCATTAATTACTTTTTGCTCGTAACTTGCACCTTTTTTCAAAATTTAAATTTATGTGTGTATATATATACATATATGTGTGTGCGCAATCTTTATTTCTTTATTCAAAATTCAAATGGCATTATGCCGTCATTTAATTCTTACCTGTTTTCATTGATTGTAGATTTATTTTGGATTTTTATTTCATATATATATATATATATATATATATTTGCATATAAATACACGTATATCTACGTATGCAGGTACACATATATTTTTATACTCACTTTTATGTATAAGTTTTTTTTATATGTGCATTTATACATATTTTCCTCTTAAAATATGCATATCTTTAACCATTTCTCTAAAATAAATATATGGCGCCAGCGGGACTCAAACTTGCGCCACTCATTTGGGAGAGACTAGCCTCTACCAACTGGGCTACATATGCATTTGTTCATAAGATTAAAAACAATGGTGGTCATTGTTCTTTTTAGTGTTTTTCTTATACCTTCTTTTCATTTTTGTTGTAATATTTCATTTAACATTATCTTTTTCATCTTAAGTCCGTTTCTTGCAAACCATAGGTCTAAATTGATCAGAAAATCATCATGGACACAATGAAGTTAATTCCATGATCAAATTCTAAAAGATTTTCAAATTTTAATTTATTATTTAATTAAAAATGCGGGGTGTTACATTCTCCCACCCTTAGAAAATTTCGTCCCCGAAATTTGGTAAGGGAAAATTAAGTAATTCCTCACATAACTTACAACCATCATGTGTACATCCTATTTTGTAACCATTTGTGTACTTGTGCAAAGATGTAATACGTCATAATAATACATGAACGAAATGAATGCATAAGCGGTACCTCCTATATGAATGCAAATTTTCTTGAAATGTAGTTCATCCAATTTTTAGCATCCAAACCCTACCAAACAACTTTAAATTTGTGAAATACAGAAAAGTCTAATTTTATGAATTATGTTTCTTATGTTATAAAAAAGGTGGAAAACGGAAAACTTCACATCTTCCGTTTTTCTTTTATGTACATTTTCTATTTGTACTTCGATTTCATGTAACTAATATATAGAGATATACTATCCCAGGCACGGTTTACATAAGAAAATTCCTTTTATTATAAATTTCTTTTCAAACTTACTTTGGAAAAATCCTTTTTTTTTTAATTCTATGCTTTTCTCAATTATCATACTTGTTGCTTTATTTTCACAGTTGTCATTATTGTTTGTTTTCCTCTAGTTATGTCATCACCTTTTTCCTTAGCTTATCTAACTTAATCCACCAAACAAAGTTTGATTTTTTTTAAGCCTTCTGGATCTTTTAAAACTAAAATAGGAAAACAAGCACACTACACACCATTGACAAATAAAAGTCCAAACAACGGGATCTAAACAACTTGCTAGCCCACTACCATTAACTTCTAAAAATTAGTCCTTGTTGTGTACTAACTGCCTTTTTCAACCAACAACCTAGGACCTATAGTGCTTATGCACTCTATGGGAATTCACTTGTTATTTCAAAACAATTTTTATTATCCACTTTATAGCCTCAAAATATTCCCTACCTTTCCTGGGTACTAATCCTCACTTATTCCATATTTTAAAAACATGGTTTGGCTTCATCATTTCATTTTCCTTCCACAAATTAAAAGCTTCAAAACTCTATTATTTTCTTCATTAAAACTTATTTTTTCTAAACCATAATAAAATGACATTTCATAAAAAAAATGCAAGCCTTTTTTTCAAATCATAGAAACTAGAGTATACAAGGACATTATTCCTCAATTAATTTCACAACCATCCATTTTTACTACACTGGTTTAACTACTTGCAACTAGGCACAAACATATACTCTATTCTAAACTTTTGCAACATAGTTTTAAAGTATGAAAGAATTAAATAACAAAACATGTAAAAACATGGTATAACTATACATGCTCTATAATGTACACATCTTTCTGGAAAAAAATTAATTTTGACAAAAATTTCACAAGAATTCACCGTTTCCAAAATATACCTCATTTTCCCAGAACCCAATACGTACTTTACAAATATGCTACTTACATTTTTTTCAAATGTCAAAAATATCTTTTGTGTTTCAAAAATTGTTTCTACGCAATTTGTCTAGTACATATTTTAAAAGGTGCATTTTTTACAGGTCCCTATTAACGTTTTAAATTAGGCTCAGGTCCGGTCATAAACTTATTGTAAATTAAGTCCCTATTTTTTGAAAATTCAGTAAAATAAAATAAAAATAAATATGAAAAAATCACATAAATTCGTAATTAATTAAAACAATTAATATATAAAAAATTCAGGTGGAAAAAACATTAAAAACCCACGCGAAAATTAGAAATTACAAAAAAAGAACGAAATGCAACAAATTGCATATATAGATGCATATATTACCCAATAGTTGCATACATGTACGCATTTATTTCAAATCTTCGTCCAAACTGCAGAATAAATACATACATGTATGCACATAATGTGAATACATAAATAATCTGATACATTGATTTAAAACCTGTATATGTACGTGCAATTTTTTCACTTTTACATAGATTTTGACATACCTGCCTACATGTATGCATTAATACGAAAAAATGCATATATATATGCAGTTATTCAAGAGGCATGCATAAATATATGCATGTGTACTCAAAAAATGCATATACATCATAGCTGCATACATGTATGCAATTTTTTTTTTTTTTTTGGTCGAGAACTCCTGACAATATTTCCAGATTTTAGATTTTTTTTTTAAGCAATGCCGCATTTTTTTCTGCAAGAAAATGGAGAAGGCGGAAGTGTACAAGGCAGAAGGCGGAAGATCCTAAATTGAAGGAGGTGTAACAACCCGAAAATCCGAGCCAGTTTAAAATTTTTATTTTGGCAATTTTAGCGAATTTTGAACATTTAAAATGAATTATTTTAAATAATATCGATGAGAAATTTATTTTGAATAGAATTCGAACGTATATATTATATACGTCGTCATTGGAATATAATAATTATATATAATTATAAATAGAATTGAAAATGGCGCGGTAGTTCGATAATTCGATTTCAAACTTCAAATGAATGTACCGGGTGCAAAACAATCCGGATTTTAGTGAAACCAAAAATAATAGGATCTATTTGAGAATATCTTTCCAACGAATCCAAAAAATTGAAATTTCATAGCAAGGAGGCTAGAGCAGAGAATAAAATTTGTTTGCCCGACAAATAGGTACATGTTTACCATAATTTACTGTTTTGTTTGGGTGATGATGATTTTATGAGCCTATTGGCTAGCCGCTTGGCTTTTTCTTTTTCTTTTTGAGATCAGAAGGCCTATATGGCAATTTCGGGATTTTTCCCGTGGCTCCCGATGCAGGGGAGGTTATGGCGAAATTTTTCGAAAATTTAGGGTGTTAGCCAAATTTTTGAAGAATTTGAAAATTCTCAGAAACTGAAAAGTTGGAGAATGGAAGCCAGATCGAACGCGGAGAGGAGCTTGCCCCTTGCCTTGACTCATAATGGAATCCAATTTCCAATACGTGTGTTTCGGTTTTATTTGTAGTTACTAGTATGGCGACATAGTGGTATGGGTCATTCATGCCGCCTATGATCTATATTTATGATTGAAATTGTTTTGACACTATATACCTATAATGGTATCAAATAACGTGTTTTAAACGTATCAAGCATGCTTTGGCTGTTATAAGGTAAAAACCCTATCCTCCGGCTTGCGTTGCATTGTGTGATGGGACCTGGGTCTTATAACAGCTTCATTTTTCTTTATTTACCATTGCGTTGTTTGTTCTATGCACTGGTATTCTTGGGAGGAAACCCGTTCCGTGTTATACGGCGTGGTCCCTTGATTTACCGAACTTTAAAATAAAGATTAATAACTGTTTTAGTTCTCACACCAGTCACATGACTGACCTGGAGTTTATTGTTTTAACCTAAACTCTGGGTGCCCCTATTTTCCACAAGGGAAGCTAGTAGTTTTGGTTTTGCAGATTTATATTCACAGGGTCCTGATTTACAGCTGGAATGATGCTCGGGAAGCTCTGTATCCATGTATCACTTCTAGTTGTGCTTTTGTATTATTTTCCGCTGCGATGTATTTAAATGTAATTTAAATCTCTGATATTTGTTGAATGTAATTTATTCATTTATACTCTGTATATTCTTGTATCTAATGGAATTGTTGTAATAACAATGAAATGTTCTTCCGTCTACGTTCTGATTTGTCATGTCCTCAAATGATCAGGGGTTTTCGAACGGTCTTAGTTGGTTTAACGAACGATTCGGATCGAGCGAAATTCCTTGCCGTTACAGGAGGCGCAGGTCAAAAATAGGGGGCGGGTTCTAATTTAAAACATGACAAGGATGTGAGGTTAATTAACTTTGCTTTTAGGGATGTGAGCCTAATATTCACTATTTTAAAAATTGCATACTTTTAAGGTCAAAACTTGAAAAATACTATAAATTATTACCCAAAAGCTTTTAAAATTTCAAGTTCTTAAAAGATAACAATGGGGATATATTCAAAGTGGGTTTCTAACATACTTAGACCTTCATAAACATTCTCACAAAGTCATTTCTCTCAAGCATATATATATATATATATATATATTCCTAATCCATTTTATCTTTTCCAATTTATAAGGTTTAACTCCTAAACCCACTAATATGAAATACTAACATTTCAGATACTAACATATGGGATCCGTCGTTCTTTATTACAAATTACATTGAACACTTTTCACCCAAACCTCCTTAGGGTCTCTTACTCTCAAATTTCCATATCTATTCTTTTAATGTACATTACTGATATCCCAACTCTTTCCATATGTCGCTCTACCTATTTAGTGGGTTTCTTTATGGATCTAGACGTATACATATATTATATTTATATTTTTAAAAATACAAATACATTCACTCACTATCCATACAAGAATCCTAAACCTAAGCTCTAATACTAGATGTAACAACTTGAATTCCGACAGACCAAATTTTTTCCCCTAAAAATTCCAATCTGTCGAAGCTCGAATTGGCTTGTCTGGTATCCTGCAGAAAAGACAGGGATAATAAATATATCAGAGCTTGATAAAAGATCTCACAGTGGAATGGATAAAATATAAGATAATCAAATAAAGCCTTCCCAAGGTAATAATACTTCCTAATCAGTATCCCAAGCTATAATATCCCTCCGTAAACCTAACTTGCGATTGTGTTATGAGGAGGGGTTAGAACATAAGAGTTCCAGTGACTGGACAAATTATACATTCTAAAATAACCCTACATATACCGCTTAGTTATGTTTTCTTATTTATTAGGCTGTCTGGATTAATAGCGCTCAAGCCTTCACACTCATGTCGTACCCATCTACTTCCCAGTAGATTAACCTAATATAGTATATATGTAACTACCCCTAATATGTCAAAGTACTTCCCAAAGTACCCTCCTCGCACGGTCTCCGTCGTCACGCTACAGAAGCGTACTGATTGCCATGTCCAAACTCCTCGGTCGAATCAAGTCTCAACACGAAGTAATGCTCTACCGTCAATGATACACCACCCGACGCGTGTATCTTGACTCTCACACGTACGTACGTACTATCTATTGTACCCCGAGTCCCGTAATAGGGCTACATCCAATGCAGAACTTTGTCTGGAGCTTTTCCATATTTGTTATAGGTTCGCTCAAAGGACCTATAGTACAAGTATCCAAGTATGGTCTGTTTTTCATGGTGGCAATAGCCCCACCCAGGCCCCTCCCTCAACTAGTGAAAGAATACATCAAGAGCGAAGAGACGTGCCCCTAGCAAAGAATCTATCATCCAACTTGGCATGTCCCTCAACCAGTGCCTCGATAGTGAAAGGATCAACGTTATCTTGGTTTAGCTCTAGTCTTTCTGCATCCCACGGACTATCGGTGACAGTATGCGGCGATTACTATCATGTATTGTCCTGGACCATCCTATCTGTAGGCAAATCGTCGAATCACCAATGCCACCAGCCACAGCCTTTCGACTGCTAAACTATCATTGCAGTCAAGGTATACTCACTGGATGGTACCGTTCAGACCAAACATTTGTGGTTGCGGCCCGATGCTTATCACAGATGGCCACCATGGAGTACCCTGCCACGTCCCTTGGAAGTTGTGTGCTTCCCCCCAGTCCCGCCAAGTAATCAGGTAGAATAATCTGATGGACGTGCTCCTCTAGTTCCTCTAGACATCACGATGATCTACCCCGTTAGGTTTTTCACGCTCGTACAAGTGGACTGATCCAAGCGCATAGCATAAATGTGTTATCAGACCCTATGTATAATCTTTTAATTTAGTGTTTGTCGTATCTCACCATGTTCCTAATTAACTTGATTGTTCTCATTTCATTGTTATCTTAAATTACTAGACCTCATCAACACACACTTGTTGGTTCTTTTACTTTATTTAGCGTTTTGCCGCCTAAGCGGGTTGTCGCTTATTGTTGATTTTCTGTACTAGACTTTATATCTACAATTTATAAGTCTATTAATAATAAGCTTACTTCGTTCCTCCTTAATTGAATCCTGACTTCGCTACCACAACTTATGTTGTTATTTACTTATTAACTTAGTTCCCTTAACTAAGGTTTATTAAAAAGTTTTCTATTCATTTATCGTAAATTATGTCATAATTCCCACTTGTATCTAGGACAAGCCTACCTACTATATTACATTCATATTCTCATAATTAATTATAATAAGTTATATTCGTTGTTCATAACATTTCCCTTGGTTATTTAACATTAACTAACTTTTACTTTTGTAATGTCCATTTCTTTACCGACTTGTATATCTTTACATTTACCATTTGTTTCCGTTGGTTACCATTAATGTCATCTATGAACCTGATGGTCATATTTCCCTAAGACATTAATGGACAATAAAGTATCCTTATTTTATTATTCCCCCAAAATATATATTTTTTTGTACCCCAACAGGCATTGCTAATTTATTTAATGACGCAACCCAAACCCCCGATCCATGGTGGTAAGGTTTGTATTTGCTATATAACACATTAATCACAACAGGAGATCACAACATATAGCATAACACATAAAATAAGAGAATAATTTACATCATATTATAACAACGGAATCATAAGCATCATCATCATAGTTACACAGATATAAGATCCAACTTAGTACATGACATAGTGTCATCAAATAGATAATAAGTCTATAGAGGAATCAAATATAATTATACATGAGATAGTGTTTTAAGAGTTCAAAAGAAGGACAAAAGATAAGTCTTCATCTTCAGCCAAAACAACACCCAAAACTACGGTGCATATACAAAAGAAATCCAATCACATGTTCACTTGGTTGCCCATGTAAAAATACGGGCATACGAGTTTGCAAGGGAAAAACAAACTATGAGTCAGTTGTGGGATTGGTATGAGAAATCCTACAGTTACTTAACTTATTTAATAATAACGCAAATTGAAGGACCACTTCGTATGACACGGAACGAGCTTACTACAATTGTTTGCTAGTGCATTAAATAAAGTAAGTAATGTAAACAACGTAATGCTTTTTGAAAAATGAAGCCGTTATAAGACTCAGCTCCCATCACACAATGCAACGCAAGCCGAAGGATAGAGTTTTACCTTATAAGGACCAAATATGCTTGATACACAGAAAACAATAATCATTTGATATTATTATTAGTGTCCAGATGTTCTAATATAATTTAAAAATAAATGTATCAATACTAGGCGGTATAGTTACCATATATTATGTCGCCATATAGTTTTAGTTTTACAACTAAAATCGTACGATGTCATATTGGAAATTAAAGTTCCATCACGAGTCAAGGCAAGAGATGTCTCTTTATTGAATTCAGATCACCTCCAGAAAGATGTCCATGATCACACCCATAGGCAACCCTTAGATCTTCAGGTCGGTCCACACCTAACACTTGGGGATTAATTATTCGTGAATAATACGTTTCCCGATCATGTCGGACCTGTCACCTGATCAGTTTGTCGACCAGTCATATCCGAGGCGCCTCGCAATCCATCATCCACATAAGTAAAATTGCTTGGCCTCCATACCATGACACCACTCCTAGCTAGAAAGAAACGTATGCACTCCTCATAGTCCATAATCCCCTTTTTGACTCATACCGGGGTGTGAGGCTTGCGAATTAATGCTATACACAAAGCTATGCTGTAACAACCCGAATTTTAATAAAGTGTTCAGACAAGAATCGAGGCAGAATTAAATTTTAAAATAAGAATCAAGAGAAATGGGTGGCGCCGTTGCGTCCGTCTCGGAATTCTGGTTGGAAACGAGTCTGAAATTTCGTAAATCGGAGTCCGTATGACCGAGATATGGCCTCTAGAAGTTTCACGAAAAATCAGAAAACGAAAACAGATTTTCGAATTTAGCCCCAAACAGACAGGGTGGGAAAATTTCCCGCCCAGCCCCAGGTCGACTGGGGAGTCGACCCCCCAGGACCAGGTCGACTGGGTAGTCGACCTGGGTTTCGATCTGGGGGTCGACCTCCTTGGTCGGGCCAGGTTAGCCTGGTGCACCTGCTTGCTCCTTTGGGTCTGTTCTGTTGGCCTGTGACGAGATTGGATGGTTCAGATCTAAACTAGGGTTAATATAAGGGCCTAAACTAGTCCTAACTTCTATAAAAACACCCTAAGACCTAGCCTAATTCACTACAAACCATCCCAACAACGAAGTGTTGCCCAAATTCTCTTGATCATGGCCTCCATCTCCAACTTCAAAGGCTTAAGCATGCAAACTAGATTAAAGTCAAAGGAGCAAGCTTTCTACATCAAATCAAGGAAGTAGAGCATCATCACAACACCATTCTACGATAAATGATTGCTCATAAATCTCTAGCCACGCTCTGTAAGTTCTAGCTAATTTTAGATCTAAACGGTAGTTCTTATGTTGACATGGAATAAAATGAGATGAAACCTAAGTATGTTAGTCTATGTGAATCTAGTCTTGCCCCTCTCTTGCATCTATGACTTTGGGCTATTTCTTAGTGATTAAATCATGCCACTCATGTTGTGTTTGACCTAGTTTATCATGCAAGATTGAATCTTGACTTGTGGAATGTTGGCATGAACCCTTAGAACAATTTGACTTGTGGAACATTCATATGAACTTGACTTGGGCTTATGCATGTAAAAGAACCTAAACCCCTCATGACCATTTACATGCCTATGATGATGAACCTAGTGTTATGCTATCATACATGTTTGAGGCTAATCCCTTTATGTTATCATACATGTTTGAGGCCAATATGTTGTCATATTATTCCTACTATGTTGACTCGCTTTCACTTGCGTTGGGAATACGCCTTGGGTAGTTTAGGCAAACTTGAGATGGGCTATGAAACTTAACATGAATTAAGTAATGGGACAATGGGCATAAGTGGAAAACGTGGACTTTGTCGTGGCCTAAATTTGACATGAACATGACAAGTAGGAAAACACGAAAGTGGCCAACTCGAGGTTGGGTTGAGTTTGTAGCGTAAATCTGCCCGGAACCGCCCGGCAAATCCAGTAGCTACAGACAATAAGACCCAATGTGAGTAGTTGGTCATATCGCGCTTAAAACCCGAGGTTAGACTAGGTTGTGGTGTAAAGCTGCCCGGACCCGCCCGGCGTAACCAGCAACCACAACAAAGTCTAATGTGAGAGGTTGGGGTGCATTAATTTACTTAATGCCACATGATAAGGTTAAGTTAGTTTGACTAATGGCACTTAATCGTTATGACATGAATGGGTAGGTTAAGTATGACCAGACTTGATTACTTAAAGACACTTAACCATATAACACGATTAGCGGATGGGTTAGTTTAACCTAAATGGCTTGATAACACCTGACTGGGATAACGCGATGCGGGGTAGGGTTAAGTAAACCCACAAGAATGATACTTAACCATTATAAATACGACTAGTGGATGGGGTTAAGTTAACCTACACTTAACCAATCCGACTCGGTAATTTGATGGGGTTAAGTTAACTTACACTTAACCATTCTGACTTGATGATTTGATAGGGTTAAGTCACGAACCTCTTAAATATGCTTAACCAATCCGACTCGATAATTTAATGGGGTTAAGTTAACCTATACTTAACCAATCCGACTCGATAATTTAATGGGGTTAAGTTAACCTACACTTAACCAATTTTACTCGATGATTTGATGAGGTTAAGACAACCTATACTTAACCAATCTGACGCGGTAACTTGATGAGGTTAAGATAACCTATACTTAACCAATCTGACACGGTAATTTGATAGGGTTAAGTTAACCTATACTTAACCAATCTGACACGATAATGTAGGGTTAAGTCATGAACTTCTTGATATACTTAACCAACTTGACACATGGTTCGTAGGGCTAAGTCTTGAACTTGAATACTTAGCCAATTTTGACATGATTCGTAGGCGGGGTAAGTCATGAACTCGAATGACAACACTTAACCCATTAGACAAAACCCTAGTTCAGGGGACTAAGTGGAAAATCGTAGTTAATAAGGATAACGGGAAGAAAAACTAAGTGATAAACCTTAGTTAAGGATAACTAAGTAATAATTCTTAGTCAAGAGAATTGGACCAGTTCACAAATAGATGAGTAACCTAATACGGTAGGTCATCGTTTAAACAAACACACGAGGAGGAGCGAATGTTTATCTGACTTAGATAAAGGCTCCAGCGAACTGGGTGACGAAGAAGTAGCTTCGAGGGACATGAGGGTTCTCTTGGTATCCCTCTGTGAGGTTGCAGATGATCTGCCTGGGCTCACAGAGGTTAAGGTCTGCGGTAGAAGAACAAAGGGTATGCCTTGGTTGTTGTGCGAGCAACCTAAAGACTGGGGTGGATTAGCGTGGAGTCGGCGATACTTAGTTTAGCCCTGTGATAGCACGTCATCGACTACCTACCATCTTTAGTCAATCGTGTACGTATGCGGAAAGGCAGAGAACTCCCAACAGACCATATACTTGCTATCTAGTTATGGGTGAGGTTGGCCAATAGGAAAGTGGGGCATGGATGGCCGGAGTATAGTTCTCGTGCATGATTTTCTTGGATTGCCTTTCAGTAGTTGAGGGAGGGGTCACGTGGGACCATAACCACCGGTAGAAAAACAGACCTTGATATCTGCATCGGCAGATAACCTAAAGCTCCCGACCGATTCCTGTATTTCTTGATTAGCCCTGTCACGGGACTCGGATGGCACATTGAGATACATGTGCATCTAGACATGGAAAAACGATTCACGATACATATGTGGGAAAAAGGGCGTGGTTGACGGGTTGCGTAATCCCTAGCGGTCCTAGGTGGCTTAAACCCAAACCGAGTTACGAAAACGTTTAGTAGGTAGCGTATTCCCTAGTGGTCCTATGTGGCATAAATCCTAGCCGAACATTCGAGAATTCATGGTAAGAAAATACAGCTAGATCAAGGGTGACAGTCCAAATGATTTCAAGGATAATGGAACTACGTTGAAGTAGTATAGAACTACGTGAGGAAGCCCATAGGATTTACGGCAAAGGACCAAACATGTACATGGAAAGAAACATACGAGTTGGGAAAACCTACATTAGGTTGACATTGACCATTTCATGACATTGGGCAAGGGACATTTTGTAGCTAACACACGACACGGGTTGGAATACTAGTACGGAAGGTGCAGGGCAAATATACTCGATAGAACCTTGGGGTGTTATACTCGACAGAACCTTGGGATGTTATACTCGATAGAACCTTGGGATGTTATACTTGATTGATAGTGACCGTAGTGTATCTTGATACAGTAGTTCATCCTGTTACGTTGGTTTAGCTTGTCTATCTTGTCATCATCCTTATGTTTACTTTCAGTTTATGCATGTCATGTTACCTTTACCTGTTTTTATGCTGGAAGTAGATAGGACTTACCAGTCTTTATGACTGACCCCGTTTTCTTTCACCTCTTTGTCTTCCGTTCCCCCCCCCCCCCCTAGGTTTTCAGGGAGGAAATACTGTTATTTTGCTCGGACTTCTTCTGCTTCAAGGTCATCATGTATGGCTTGGATTTTTCTTGGCTATGGATGCTTTACCATTTTACTTGGGAAATATTTTATGACTGTGGTTTTATGCTTCTTTAACTATTGCAAGACAGTTTTTCAATGTAAAGGCTTTTAAAGGCATTTTGATGTAAAAGGCTTTAGACCTTATAATTTTATGAGGTAATAAAATTTGGTTTTTCTTCCTCTATTTTATATGTTCTGTCTTGTAATATTTCTGTGCATGTTTACCTAGACAACGCCCCTCCAAAGCTAGTGCATTCTATTGTGAGTGACCCTGGCGGAGGTGGGGTGTTACATTTGGTATCAGAGCAGAAGGTTACCAGACTGGGCAAAAGTTTTAAAACCTTCTGAAAACTATTTGAAAACCGTTTACAAAGAAGCATTTTTCAAGGAAAGTTTTATTTTTAAAGGCTATTCCCCAAATGCAATTATCATTATCCTTTGTTTCCTTGATTGAATCACTTTTCCTTTCTTTCCTCCACCTATAGTCACAGTGGTTTGAACTGCGACTAATCCTTTTCTAACTATGTCAGCGTTTTCGGTAAGATGGAGGCAGCTCTCGAGAGACCTGTTACCACGTTATAAGAAAGGATAGTAAGAACGAGGATAAAGGATACAAGCTTAAGGACAAGCAACTTGTTGGTATGGCTTAATCCACAAAGGAGGAAAAGGGTGAATGATAAAACCCATGACAAGAGAGAGTATCTCTAGTAGGGTAAAAAGGGAAAGATAGTCAAGTATTAAGAGACGAGGACAAGATCATCGAGAGGGCAATTGTATGCTCTCACTGTTAGCGTACCTAAGAAGGATGGTAACGTTTCTGTGAAAGGTTTAGCTTTTCTTCTCTATCATCCCGTCAGGACTTTGCTTTGATCACCGCATCATTTAAGTCTGCTTCGATAGTTGAGTCTCTGCACCTTCGTACTAGCATAGTAGAGGATCCCATTTTTGTCTCAAATCTTGTTGAGGAATCGGTCCATTTATTCATGACTCGTTTGGATTTGAGGACGCCTATGACTTTTGGGAGTAATGCTTATGCTTTTAAGCTATGGGTTGAATTCTAGGAATGGAGTGGTTATCCAGTAAGGGTGCCATTCTCGGTTCTGAAAGGAGGGTAGTTAGGCTTTTGACTTGCCTCGGTAAAACCCTCGAAGTCTCGTGTAACCTTTAGGGTTTTGTCATGATTGGTTACATAGAATCTCTTGATGCATTTGTTGGTAATCTGTTCGAGTAGAGTTCGCCACTAAGGCGGATGATTCATTTCGCTTGTAATTGAGTTATGGAAATCACTCTAGTAAGTACACTTGGTAACATGGTTGGCATCTGTTTGTTTTCAAGAGATAAGTTCTTCTACGTGGAATGCCGTAGAGCGAGTAAACGAGATCCATGATTCACTAGTGAATTTTGGAGAGCTTACATGAAACCATGAGTGCACGGATATGGTTGAGCCAAGTATACTAGAGGGAGAATAAGTAAAAGTGGAACGAGAGGCGACAATGAAGTGAGTTCCAGCTCATATTTGGAAATAGGAGTTAAGAGGCCACGAAATCATGAAGTTAAAGATGGTCAAAGCACAATGGAATTAAGCTCAAGGAAATGCGACTTAGAAGATTGAAGACTAAGATACGCGCATCATATCTCTTTTTAAGAGTATATTCTTGATCCCTGTTTTCCTGTAGAGCTTACCCGCATGCTATCTTTTATGCATATCAACACGAAGTAATGCTCTACCGTCAATGATACACCACCCGACGCGTGTATCTTGACTCTCACACGTACGTACTGTCTATTGTACCCCGAGTCCCGTAATAGGGCTACATCCAATGCAGAACTTAGTCTGGAGCTTTTCCATATTTGTTATAGGTTCGCTCAAAGGACATATAGTACAAATATCCAAGTATGGTCTGTTTTTCATGGTGGCAATAGCCCCACCCAGGCCCCTCCCTCAACTAGTGAAAGAATACATTAAGAGCGAAGAGACGTGCCCCTAGCAAAGAATCTATCATCCAACTTGGCATGTCCCTCAACCAGTGCCTCGATAGTGAAAGGATCAACGTTATCTTGGTTTAGCTCTAGTCTTTCTGCATCCCACGGACTGCCAATGACAGTATGCGGCGATTACTATCGTGTATTGTCCTGGACCATCCAATCTGTAGGCAAATCGTCGAATCACCAATGCCACCGGCCACAGCCTTTCAACTGCCAAACTATCATTGTAGTCAAAGTATACTCACTGGACGATACCGTTCAGACCAAACCTCTGTGGTTGCGGCCCGATGCTTATCATAGATGACCACCACGGAGTACCCTGCCACGTCCCTTGGAAGTTGTGTGCTTCCCCCCAGTCCCGCCAAGTAATCAGGTAGAATAATCTGATGGACGTGCTCCTCTAGTTCCTCTATACATCACGATGATCTACCCCGTTAGGTTTTTCACGTTCGTACAAGTGGACTGATCCAAGCGCATAGCATAAATGTGTTATCAGACCCTATGTATAATCTTTTAATTTAGTGTTTGTCGTATCTCACCATGTTCCTAATTAACTTGATTGTTCTCATTTCATTGTTATCTTAAATTACTAGACTTCATCAACACACAATTGTTGGTTCTTTTACTTTATTTAGCGTTTTGCCCCCTAAGCGGGTTGTCGCTTATTGTTGATTTCCTTTACTAGACTTTTTATCTACAATTTATAAGTCTATTAATAATAAGCTTACTTCATTCCTCCTTAATTGAATCCTGACTTCGCTACCACAACTTATGTTGTTATTCACTTATTAACTTAGTTCCCTTAACTAAGGTTTATTAAAAAGTTTTCTATACATTTATCGTTAATTATGTCATAATTCCCACTTGTATCTAGGACAAGCCTACCTACTATATTACATTCATATTCACATAATTAATTATAATAAGTTATATTCGTTGTTCATAACATTTCCCTTGGTTATTTAACATTAACTAACTTTTACTTTTGTAATGTCCATTTCTTTACCGACTTGTATATCTTTACATTTACCATTTGTTTCCGTTGGTTACCATTAATGTCATCTATGAACCTGGTGGTCATATTTCCCTAAGACATTAATGGACAATAAAGTATCCTTATTTTATTATTCCCCCAAAATATATATTTTGTTGTACCCCAACAGGCATTGCTAATTTATTTAATGACACAACCCAAACCCCCGATCCATGGTGGTAAGGTTTGTATTTGGTATATAACACATTAATCACAACAGGAGATCACAACATATAGCATAACACATAAAATAAGAGAATAATTTACATCATATTATAACAACGGAATCATAAGCATCATCATCATAGTTACACAGATATAAGATCCAACTTAGTACATGACATAGTGTCATCAAATAGATAATAAGTCTATAGAGGAATCAAATATAATTATACATGAGATAGTGTTTTAAGAGTTCAAAAGAAGGACAAAAGATAAGTATTCATCTTCAGCCAAAACAACACCCAAAACTACGGTGCATATACAAAAGAAATCCAATCACATGTTCACTTGGTTGCCCATGTAAAAATATGGGCATACGAGTTTGCAAGGGAAAAACAAACTATGAGTCAGTTGTGGGACTGGTATGAGAAATCCTAAAGTTACTTAACTTATATAATAATAACGCAAATTGAAGGACCACTTCGTATGACACAGAACGAGCTTACTACAATTGTTTGCTAGTGCATTAAATAAAGTAAGTAATGTAAACAACGTAATGCTTTTTGAAAAATGAAGCCGTTATAAGACTCAGCTCCCATCACACAATGCAACGCAAGCCGAAGGATATAGTTTTACCTTATAAGGACCAAATATGCTTGATACACAGAAAACAATAATCATTTGATATTATTATTAGTGTCTAGATGTTCTAATATAATTTAAAAATAAATGTATCAATACTAGGCGGTATAGTTACCATATATTATGTCGCCATATAGTTTTAGTTTTACAACTAAAATCGTACGATGTCATATTGGGAATTAAAGTTCCATCACGAGTCATGGCAAGAGATGTCTCTTTATTGAATTCAGATCACCTCCAGAAAGATGTCCATGATCACACCCATGGGCAACCCTTAGATCTTCAGGTCGGTCCACACCTAATGCTTGGGGATTAATTATTCGTGAATAATATGTTTCCCGATCATGTCGGACCTGTCACCTGATCAGTTTGTCGACCAGTCATATCCGAGGCGCCTCGCAATCCATCATCCACATAAGTAAAATTGCCTGGCCTCCATACCATGACACCACTCCTAGCTAGAAAGAAACGTATGCACTCCCCATAGTCCATAATCCCGTTTTTGACTCATACCGGGGTGTGAGGCTTGCGAATTAATGCTATACACAAAGCTATGCTGTAACAACCCGAATTTTAATAACGTGTTAAGACAAGAATCGAGGCAGAATTAAATTTTAAAATGAGAATCAAGAGAAATAGGTTGTGCCGTTTCGTCCGTCTCGGAATTCTGGTTGGAAACGAGTCCGAAATTTCGTAAATCGGAGTCCGTATGACCGAGATATGGCCTCTAGAAGTTTCACGAAAAATCAGAAAACGAAAACAGATTTTCAAATTTCGAATTTAGCCCCAAACAGACAGGGCGGGAAAATTTCCCGCCCAGCCCCAGGTCGACTGGGGAGTCGACCCCCCAGGACCAGGTCGACTGGGTAGTCGACCTGGGTGTCGACCTGGGGGTCGACCTCCTTGGTCGGGCCAGGTTGGCCTGGTGCACCTGCTTGCTCCTTTGGGTCTGTTCTGTTGGCCTGTGACGAGATTGGATGGTTCAGATCTAAACTACGGTTAATCTAAGGGCCTAAACTAGTCCTAACTTCTATAAAAACACCCTAAGACCTAGCCTAATTCACTACAAACCATCCTAACAACGAAGTGTTGCCCAAATTCTCTTGATCATGGCCTCCATCTCCAACTTCAAAGGCTTAAGCATGCAAACTAGATTCAAGTCAAAGGAGCAAGCTTTCTACATCAAATCAAGGAAGTAGAGCATCATCTCAACACCGTTCGACGACAAATGCTTGCTCATAAATCTCTAGCCACGCTTTGTAAGTTCTAGCTACTTTTAGATCTAAACGGTAGTTCTTATGTTGACATGGAATAAAATGAGATGAAACCTAAGTATGTTAGTATATGTGAATCTAGTCTTGCCCCTCTCTTGAACCTATGACTTTGGGCTATTTCTTAGTGATTAAATCATGCCACTCATGTTATGTTTGACCTAGTTTATCATGCAAGATTGAATCTTGACTTGTGGAATGTTGGCATGAACCCTTAGAACAATTTGACTTGTGGAACATTCATATGAACTTGACTTGGGGCTTATGCATGTAAAAGAACCTAAACCCCTCATGACCATTTACATTACTATGATGATGAACCTAGTGTTATGCTATCATACATGTTTGAGGCTAATCCCTTTATGCTTTCATACATGTTTGAGGCCAATATGTTGTCATATTATTCCTACTATGTTGACTCGCTTTCACTTGCGTTGGGAATACGCCTTGGGTAGTTTAGGCAAACTTGAGATGGGCTATGGAACTTAACATGAATTAAGTAATGGGACAATGGGCATAAGTGGAAAACGTGGACTTTGTCGTGGCCTAAATTTGACATGAACATGACAAGTAGGAAAACATGAAAGTGGCCAACTCGAGGTTGGGTTGAGTTTGTAGCGTAAATCTGCCCGGAACCGCCCGGCAAATCCAGTAGCTACAGACAATAAGACCCAATGTGAGTAGTTGGTCATATCGCGCTTAAAACCCGAGGTTAGACTAGGTTGTGGTGTAAAGCTGCCCGGACCCGCCCGGCGTAACTAGTAACCACAACAAAGTCTAATGTGAGAGGTTGGGGTGCATTAATTTACTTAATGCCACATGATAAGGTTAAGTTAGTTTGACTAATGGCACTTAACCGTTATGACATGAATGGGTAGGTTAAGTAAGACCGGACTTGATTACTTAAAGACACTTAACCATATAACACGATTAGCGGATGGGTTAGTTTAACCTAAATGGGTTGATAATACCCGACTGGGATAACGCGATGCGGGGTAGGGTTAAGTAAACCCACAAGAATGATACTTAACCATTATAAATACGACTAGTGGAAGGGGTTAAGTTAGCCTACACTTAACCAATCTGACTCGGTAATTTGATGGGGTTAAGTTAACTTACACTTAACCAATCTGACTTGATGATTTGATAGGGTTAAGTCACGAACCTCTTAAATATGCTTAACCAATCCGACTCGATAATTTAATGGGGTTAAGTTAACCTATACTTAACCAATCCGACTCGATGATTTAATGGGGTTAAGTTAACCTACACTTAACTAATTTTACTCGATGATTTGATGAGGTTAAGACAACCTATACTTAACCAATCTGACGTGGTAGCTTGATGAGGTTAAGATAACCTATACTTAACCAATCTGACATGGTAATTTGATAGGGTTAAGTTAACCTATACTTAACCAATCTGACACGATAATGTAGGGTTAAGTCATGAACTTCTTGATATACTTAACCAACTTGACACATAGTTCGTAGGGTTAAGTCTTGAACTTGAATACTTAGCCAATTTTGACATGATTCGTAGGCGGGGTAAGTCATGAACTCGAATGACAACACTTAACACATTAGACAAAACCCTAGTTCAGGGGACTAAGTGGAAAATTGTAGTTAATAAGGATAACGGGAAGGGAAACTAAGTGATAAACCTTAGTTAAGGATAACTAAGTAATAATTCTTAGTCAAGAGAATTGGACCAGTTCACAAATAGATGAGTAACCTGATACGGTAGGTCATCGTTTAAACAAACACACGAGGAGGAGCGAATGATTATCTGACTTAGATAAAGGCTCCAGCGAACTGGGTGACGAAGCGGTAGCTTCGGGGGGACGTGAGGGTACTCTTGGTATCCCTCTGTGAGGTTGCAGATGATCTGCCTGGGCTCACAGAGGTTAAGGTCTGCGGTAGAAGAACCAAGGGTATGCCTTGGTTGCTGTGCGAGCAACCTAAAGACTGGGGTGGATTAGCGTGGAGTCGGCGATACTTAGTTTAGCCCTGTGATAGCACGTCATCGACTACCTCCCATCTTTAGTCAATCGTGTACGTATGCGGAAAGGCAGAGAACTCCCAACAGACCATATACTTGCTATCTAGTTATGGGTGAGGTTGGCCAATAGGAAAGTGGGGCATGGATGGCCGGAGTATAGTTCTCATGCATGATTTTCTTGGATTGCCTTTCAGTAGTTGAGGGAGGGGTCACGTGGGACCATAACCACCGGTAGAAAAACAGACCTTGATATCTGCATCGGCAGATAACCTAAAGCTCCCGATCGAGTCCTGTATTTCTTGATTAGCCCTATCACGGGTCTCGGATGGCACATTCAGATACATGTGCATCTAGACATGGAAAAACGATTCACGATACATACGTGGGAAAAAGGGCGTGGTTGACGGGTAGCGTAATCCCTAGCGGTCCTAGGTGGCTTAAACCCAAACCGAGTTACGAAAACGTTTAGTAGGTAGCGTATTCCCTAGTGGTCCTAGGTGGCATAAATCCTAGCCCAACATTCGAGAATTCATGGTAAGAAAATACAGCTAGATCAAGGGTGACTGTCCAAATGATTTCAAGGATAATGGAACTACGTTGAAGTAGTATAGAACTACGTGAGGAAGCCCGTAGGATTTACGGCAAAGGACTAAATATATACATGGAAAGAAACATACGAGTTGGGAAAACCTACATTAGGTTGACATTGACCATTTCATGACATTGGGCAAGGGACATTTTATAGCTAACACATGACATGGGTTGGAATACTAGTACGGAAGGTGCAGGGCAAATATACTCGATAGAACCTTGGGGTGTTATACTCGATAGAACCTTGGGGTGTTATACTCGATAGAACCTTGGGATGTTATACTCGATAGAACCTTGGTTTGTTATACTTGATTGATAGTGACCGTAGTTTATCTTGATACAGTAGTTCATCATGTTACGTTGGTTTAGCTTGTCTATCTTGTCATCATCCTTATGTTTACTTTCAGTTTATGCATGTCATGTTACCTTTACCTGTTTTTATGTTGGAAGTAGATAGGACTTACCAGTCTTTATGACTAACCCGTTTTCTTTCACCTCTTTGTCTTCCGTCCCACCCCCCCCCCCCCCCCCCAGGTTTTCTGGGAGGAAATACTGTTATTTTGCTCGGACTTCTTCTGCTTCAAGGTCATCATGTATGGCTTGGATTTTTCTTGGCTATGGCTGCTTTACCATTTTACTTGGGGAATATTTTATGACTATGGTTATATGCTTCTTTAACGATTGCAAGATAGGTTTTCAATGTAAAGGCTTTTAAAGGCATTTTGATGTAAAAGGCTTTAGACCTTATAATTTTATGAGGTAATAAAATTTGGTTTTTCATCCGCTATTTTATATGTTCTGTCTTGTAATATTTCTGTGCATGTTTACCTAGACAACGCCCCTCCAAAGCTAGTGCATTCTATTGTGAGTGACCCTGGCGGAGGTGGGGTGTTACATTTGGAATCAGAGCAGAAGGTTACCAGACTGGGCAAAAGTTTTAAAACCTTCTGAAAACTATTTGAAAACCGTTTACAAAGAAGCATTTTTCAAGGAAAGTTTTATTTTTAAAGGCTATTCCCCAAAGGCAATTAGCGTTATCCTTTGTTTCCTTGATTGAATCACTTTTCCTTTCTTTCCTCCACCTGTAGTCACAGTGGTTTGAACTGCGACTAATCCTTTTCTAACTATGTCAGTGTTTTCGGTACGATGGAGGCAGCTCTCGAGAGACCTGTTACCGCGTTATAAGAAAGGATAGTAAGAACGAGGATAAAGGATACAAGCTTAAGGACAAGCAACTTGTTGGTATGTCTTAATCCACAAAGGAGGAAAAGGGTGAATGATAAAACCCATGACATGAGAGATTATCTCTAGTAGGGTAAAAAGGGAAAGATAGTCAAGTATTATGAGACGAGGACAAGATCATCGAGAGGGCAATTGTATGCTCTCACTGTTAGCGTACCTAAGAAGGATGGTAACGTTTCTGTGAAAGGTTTAGCTTTTCTTCTCTATCATCCCGTCAGGACTTTGCTTTGATCACCGCATCATTTAAGTCTGCTTCGATAGTTGAGTCTCTGCACCTTCGTACTAGCATAGTAGAGGATCCCATTTTTGTCTCAAATCTTGTTGAGGAATCGGTCCATTTATTCATGACTTGTTTGGATTTGAGGACGCCTATGACTTTTGGGAATAATGCTTATGCTTTTAAGCTATGGGTTGAATTCTAGGAATGGATTGGTTATCCAGTAAGGGTGCCATTCTCGGTTCTGAAAGGAGGGTAGTTAGGCTTTTGACTTGCCTCGGTAATACCCTCGAAGTCTCGTGTAACCTTTAGGGTTCTGTCATGATTGGTTACCTAGAATCACTTGATGCATTTGTTGGTAATCCGTTCGAGTAGAGTTCGCCACTAAGGCGGATGGTTCATTTTGCTTATGCTTGAGTTATGGAAATCACTCTAGTAAGTACACTTGGTAACATGGTTGACATCTGTTTGTTTTCAAGAGATAAGTTCTTCTGCGTGGAATGCCGTAGAGCGAGTAAACGAGATCCATGATTCACTAGTGAATTTTGGAGAGCTTACATGAAACCATGAGTGCACGGATATGGTTGAGCCAAGTATACTAGGGGGAGAATAAGTAAAAGTGGAACGAGAGGCGACAATGAAGTGAGTTCCAGCTCATATTTGGAAATAAGAGTTAAGAGGCCACGAAATCATGAAGTTAAAGATGGTCAAAGCACAATGGAATTAAGCTCAAGGAAATGCGACTTAGAAGATTGAAGACAAGATACGCGCATCATATCTCTTTTTAAGAGTACATTCTTGATCCCTGTTTTCCTGTAGAGCTTACCTGCATGCTATCTTTTATGCATATCCTCTCGGTCCTATTCTCGATCTTATTTATGTTGCAAACTCCATAGGGGGTATGACTCATCGGTTAATAATACATGTTAGGGTTTGAAGGTGTCCGTTACGTTGACTAAACCTTTTGGGCTTTATAGGATATGGGTTGGGTTTAGAAGGGGATTTCTTATAATCTAAAAGGAGTTTATCTTGCTTATCTTCTCGGTCCTATCTTGAGGACCTTAGGTAGAACCCTATGGATGTAAACATGTATTTGAAAACATGTTATGATTGATATGGTTGCAAGTGGTTGCTCGTGGATGCGCGAATACACACTAGGCACTAGATCGGCTCAGTCACATTTCATATTTCAAATGTATACGTGTTTATAATTGTTTATGGATGAATTTGAATGTGTTATCATGTGAATATTGCATATGGATGAAAGGTTGTGCACACATATAGTGTTTATGTGACTAGGACTATTTTCATACATGTGGATTCATGGCACTAAACATATTTTGCATTTAGAAGATCAATCAGGCCTGATCATTTGCGTTAGATAAGGAACATATACACACACTTTCTGCATATGTTCATATGCTATTAGAAATCTTTTAAGGACAACGGTTGCTTGTGGATGATGTCTTGAGTAGATGGACGATGGAGGGCAGGATAGGTTCTTCCTGACTTAGATATTTCGGGGACGAAATCCTTAAAGGAGGGGAGAATGTAAAAACCCGAATTTTAATAACGTGTTAAGACAAGAATCGAGACAGAATTAAATTTTAAAATAAGAATCAAGAGAAACGGGTTGTGCCGTTGCGTTCGTCTCGGAATTCTGGTTGGAAATGAGTCCGAAATTTCGTAAATCGGAGTCCGTATGACCGAGATATGGCCTCTAGAAGTTTCACGAAAAATCAGAAAACGAAAACAGATTTTCAAATTTCGAATTTAGCCCCAAACAGACAGGGCGGGAAAATTTCCCGCCCAGCCCCAAGTCGACTGGGGAGTCGACGCCCCAGGACCAGGTCGACTGGGGAGTCGACCTGGGTGTCGACCTGGGGGTCGACCTCCTTGGTCGGGCCAGGTTGGCCTGGAGCACCTGCTTGCTCCTTTGGGTCTGTTCTGTTGGCCTGTGACGAGATTGGATGGTTCAGGTCTAAACTAGGGTAAATCTAAGGGCCTAAACTAGTCCTAACTTCTATAAAAACACCCTAAGACCTAGCCTAATTCACTACAAACCATCCTAACAACGAAGTGCTGCCCAAATGTCTCTTGATCATGGCCTCCATCTCCAACTTCAAAGGCTTAAGCATGCAAACTAGATTCAAGTCAAAGGAGCAAGCTTTCTACATCAAATCAAGGAAGTAGAGCATCATCTCAACACCGTTCTACGACAAATGCTTGCTCATAAATCTCTAGCCATGCTTTGTAAGTTCTAGCTACTTTTAGATCTAAACGGTAGTTCTAATGTTGACATGGAATAAAATGAGATGAAACCTAAGTATGTTAGTCTATGTGAATCTAGTCTTGCCCCTCTCTTGAACCTATGACTTTGGGCTATTTCTTAGTGATTAAATCAAGCCACTCATGTTGTGTTTGACCTAGTTTATCATGCAAGATTGAATCTTGACTTGTGGAATGTTGGCATGAACCCTTAGAACAATTTGACTTGTGGAACATTCATATGAACTTGACTTGGGGCTTATGCATGTAAAAGAACCTAAACCCCTCATGACCATTTACATGCCTGTGATGATGAACCCAGTGTTATGCTATCATACATGTTTGAGGCCAATCCCTTTATGCTATCATACATGTTTGAGGCCAATATGTTGTCATATTATTCCTACTATGTTGACTCGCTTTCACTTGCGTTTTGAATACACCTTGGGCAGTTTAGGCAAACTTGAGATGGGCTATGAAACTTAATATGAATTGAGTAATGGGACAGTGGGCATAAGTGGAAAACGTGGACTTTGTCGTGGCCTAAATTTGACATGAACATGACAAGTAGGAAAACATGAAAGTGGCCAACTCGAGGTTGGGTTGAGTTTGTAGCGTAAATCTGCCCGGAACCGCCCGGCAAATCCAGTAGCTACAGACAATAAGACCCAATGTGAGTAGTTGGTCATATCGCGCTTAAAACCCGAGGTTAGACTAGGTTGTGGTGTAAAGCTGCCTGGACCCGCCCGGCGTAACCAGTAACCACAACAAAGTCTAATGTGAGAGGTTGGGGTGCATTAATTTACTTAATGCCACATGATAAGGTTAAGTTAGTTTGACTAATGGCACTTAACCGATATGACATGAATGGGTAGGTTAAGTAAGACCGGACTTGATTACTTAAAGACACTTAACCATATAACACGATTAGCGGATGGGTTAGTTTAACCTAAATGGGCTGATAACACCCGACTGGGATAACGCGATGTGGGGTAGGGTTAAGTAAACCCACAAGAATGATACTTAACCATTATAAATACGACTAGTGGATGGGGTTAAGTTAACCAACACTTAACCAATCCGACTCGGTAATTTGATGGGGTTAAGTTAACTTACACTTAACCAATCTGACTTGGTGATTTGACAGGGTTAAGTCACGAACCTCTTAAATATGCTTAACCAATCTGACTTGATAATTTAATGGGGTTAAGTTAACCTATACTTAACCAATCCGACTCGATAATTTAATGGGGTTAAGTTAACCTACACTTAACCAATTTTACTCGATGATTTGATGAGGTTAAGATAACATATACTTAACCAATCTGACACGGTAATTTGATAGGGTTAAGTTAACCTATACTTAACCAATCTGACACGATAATCTAGGGTTAAGTCATGAACTTCTTGATATACTTAACCAACTTGACACATGGTTCGTAGGGCTAAGTCTTGAACTTGAATACTTAGCCAAATTTGACATGATTCGTAGGCGGGGTAAGTCATGAACTCGAATGACAACACTTAACCCATTAGACAAAACCCTAGTTCAGGGGACTAAGTGGAAAATCGTAGTTAATAAGGATAACGGGAAGGGAAAATAAGTGATAAACCTTAGTTAAGGATAACTAAGTAATAATTCTTAGTCAAGAGAATTGGACCAGTTCACAAATAGATGAGTAACCTGATACGGTAAGTCATCGTTTAAACAAACACACGAGGAGGAGCGAATGTTTATCTGAATTAGATAAAGGCTCCAGCGAACTGGGTGACGAAGCGGTAGCTTCGGGGGGACGTGGGGGTACTCTTGGTATCCCTCTGTGAGGTTGCAGATGATCCGCCTGGGCTCACAGAGGTTAAGGTCTGCGGTAGAAGAACCAAGGGTATGCCTTGGTTGTTGTGCGAGCAACCTAAAGACTGGGGTGGATTAGCGTGGAGTCGGCGATACTTAATTTAGCCCTGTGATAGCACGTCGTCGACTACCTACCATCTTTAGTTAATTGTGTACGTATGCGGAAAGGCAGAGAACTCCCAACAGACTATATACTTGCTATCTAGTTATGGGTGAGGTTGGCCAATAGGAAAGTGGGGCATGGATGGCCGGAGTATAGTTCTCGTGCATGATTTTCTTGGATTGCCTTTCAGTGGTTGAGGGAGGGGTCACGTGGGACCATAACCACCGGTAGAAAAACAGACCTTGATATCTGCATCGGTAGATAACCTAAAGCTCCCGACCGAGTCCTGTATTTCTTGATTTGCCCTGTCACGGGACTCGGATGGCACATTGAGATACATGTGCATCTAGACATGGAAAAACGATTCACGATACATACGTGGGAAAAAGGGCGTGGTTGACGGGTAGCGTAATCCCTAGCGGTCCTAGGAGGCTTAATCCCAAACCGAGTTACGAAAACGTTTAGTAGGTAGCGTAATCCCTAGTGGTCCTAGGTGGCATAAATCCTAGCCGAACATTCGAGAATTCATGGTAAGAAAATACAGCTAGATCAAGGGTGATAGTCCAAACGATTTCAAGGATAATGGAACTACGTTGAAGTAGTATAGAACTACGTGAGGAAGCCCTTAGGATTTACGTCAAAGGACTAAACATATACATGGAAAGAAACATACGAGTTGGGAAAACCTACATTAGGTTGACACTGACCATTTCATGACATTGGGCAAGGGACATTTTGTAGCTAACACATGACACGGGTTGGGATACTAGTACGGAAGGTGCAGGGCAAATATACTCGATAGAACCTTGGGGTGTTATACTCGATAGAACCTTGGGGTGTTATACTCGATAGAACCTTGGGATGTTATACTCGATAGAACCTTGGGATGTTATACTTGATTCATAGTGACCGTAGTTTATCTTGATACAGTAGTTCATCCTGTTACCTTGGTTTAGCTTGTCTATCTTGTCATCATCCTTATGTTTACTTTCAATTTATGCATGTCATGTTACCTTTACCTGTTTTTATGCTGGAAGTAGATAGGACTTACCAGTCTTTATGACTGACCCCGTTTTCTTTTACCTCTTTGTCTTCCATCCCCCCCCCCCCCCCCAGGTTTTCAGGGAGGAAATACTGTTATTTTGCTCGGACTTCTTCTGCTTCAAGGTCATCATGTATGGCTTGGATTTTTCTTGGCTATGGCTACTTTACCGTTTTACTTGGGGAATATTTTATGACTGTGGTTTTATGCTTCTTTAACTATTGCAAGACAGGTTTTCAATGTAATGGATTTTAAAGGCATTTTGATGTAAAAGGCTTTAGACCTTATAATTTTATGAGGTAATGAAATTTGGTTTTTCTTCCGCTGTTTTATATGTTCTGTCTTGTAATATTTATGTGCATGTTTACCTAGACAACGCCCCTCCAAAGCTAGTGCATTCTCTTGTGAGTGACCCTGGTGGAGGTGGGGTGTTACATATGCTGTATTAAAGTCATGCTTTGATCATCATCCACAAGGCCCTACTTTTCAACATAAGCCTTGATCATTGCATCTCAGCATGCCACATTGACAATTCGTTTCGTAAAATAAATGCCTATAGATATATAACCTCTAAGCTCGTATGTCTCATAGAAGAGTGTGAAGATAAGAGAATAAATTCTACGCCACCAAACAAATATTTATTTAATTGAAATCGATCAATATAGAATGAGATCCAATGTTAGACACACAATCCATTTATGTAACGGCCCAGCGGATTTCGGCCCCGAAAATCGACATAAATACCCTAATCGTATCTCATGCCGATCCTTCAACACCGAAAACACTAGAACGTTATAGAAAGAAATTAGAGGGTGAGATAAGAAAGAAAGAAATATTAGAATAGAAGAAGAAGAAGAACCAACACAGAGTCTCACATCGCAGTGGAACAAAATATAATACAGAAATAAATCTTTACTGAAAGCTTTAAAATACTTACAATATCAGAGTACAACACATAGCTGGACAGTTTTGATAATCTGTCCTCATATATATAATCACACAGCGGAACATCATTTATCTGAACATCTTCAGCTCGTCTCTGGACTTCTCAGTACTTGATAACTTGAACCTGTACACCTCGGTCTAACCCGAGCATTTACAAAATACCGGGTCAGTCTGGTGAACCAAAGTGAGAAAAATTCGCACAGCAATTAAGAGTAGCACACAACTTGATTTTAGAGTTAAAATCCTTTCGAAAGAAAAAGGTAATCGTAAGACCGATCCACGCATAAACACGGACGGTTTTTACCTTACGATATCCCAAACCAGTTTTCGAAATCAATATCTTGATCTGATATTATGATAATGTCTAGATACAAATAATTAACAAATCTAGAGGAAAGCTTGCATCTCACGCTTCCCATATATAGTGTACAATCGAAAACCGCGGGCGCTTATTGGATATTGGATTACCAACTTGACAAGGTATGGGACCACCTTCCGCACGTGTATCTCTAGAGGCGAATACACAGGGTTCAACAAGAACGTCTTGCAACCTGACCCTCACATGACCGACCACTCATTTCGCTTGAGTGTATCGAATGTATATCACCAACGGTTGGACTCAAACCACCGTTCCCGAATGGGCAAAATCGATAGAATAAGAAACAAAAGGAATTCTCTAGATAGGTGATTATACACCCTAATGGGAGCGACCCACATAGCCATGCTGCCTGCCCAATTTTTGTCATCTCCCGGTTGATGAGGCTTGAGGATAGAATTCCTCTTCAAACATCTGGCCACCATTCACTTTGAATGTCACATTGTCAGATCCGCCAGATATCACTAATTGATGTCCACAAAAATACTCTAGTGTTAAGCTAAAAGAACCGTCGTCCTCCGCCACCAACTATCGTACGTTTGAAGAAATCAACATACGTAATTCCTTTGGAAATACTTTGTCAGACATCCGTCCATACAAGTCATCCAGGAACAGGATGAACCGAAGGTACTCTCCTACTGCATCCAATACCGGAACCACCCCATGGATCAGTAGCAATTGCCCTTGCAATCCACAGTTTCAACAACGACAGAACCCCAGTATATCTCCGGGTCAAATCAGAGATTGTAAGTGGTTCTTCCGCTTTATGAAGATCTATGGTCTTCACATGCTCCATCTCGATCATTGCTCGATCTCTTCTATATATTCGTATTTGTTGATCGGAATGGTTTTCGAATAGATATTCGATTCCGGTCTTTCCATACCAACAACCGTAAGGGTCAGACTTGATAGTCGGTTATTTAACTATCAAGTAAACATCCATGAAATCATAAAATAGATTTACTGGTCTAGTACTCAGCATCACTTAACTTGAATATTTCCAGCATTTGGGAAAGTATTTCACTTATCACTTTATGTATAGTGATATTTGCAAAAACATTTCATTAATATAATGATACTCAATATTCAATTTCCATTATTTATTATAACATTCCCTTTATTATAACTGAGAAATCATTTCAATCTACTATTCAACGTTACGCCAACTTTCCTGTATTCCTCACTTGAAAAAAATACCAAATCCTTACTCATATATAATAAACCATTATATATATATCTCATTCCCTTATGTTTGAATTATTTCCCAATCTCCTTCCTAATTCTGTTACTAGGGAAAAATCAATCTCATTTTATTTCCGTTACCTTGGAAATCTGATCACACATTCTCGCCATTACCAACTAGTATCATCCTTGGATAGTTCCGGAGTTGTTCAAGTTGGGGTATTTTAAATTACCTCTCAGACCTTGATCAACATCGTTCTTAACTTCAGATGAATACGAGTTGTAATTCAAAAACCCTATATTATTATTTAAATTCCTATTCCCAACTTCGTTTCTAAGCTCTAATAAAACCCCTTTTACCAATTCCCTTTTTCTTTCTAGAAATCTCCTTTCGAATCCATTAATTTAACTTAATGCAATTATTAAGTATTTCCATCTAAAACCAACGTTTAACTCACATCCCATTTATAAACTTTGTTTATAAATTTTAGGTTTGATATAAATCCTTTTACATATTCTCCTCCTTTAACTTAATTCAAACGTTAAGTGAAACCTTCCTTTTCGCCTTATCTTTGTTTAAACCTCTTTGTTGCTTCACTATAAAACTCGAGTTCAAACAATAAAACTCAACACTAGCCTCGACCATTTCATTTCAAGCTTGGTTACTTAAATAAATTTTTATTTAATTAATGATTGTTATTTAATCATTTCAAAACAATTGACTCCTTTATTTACTAGAATAAATAATAAAATTCCTTTTTAACATCTTACTATGATTAACCATTTTAGTTATTTCACTTTTAAATGGTCGACCCAAAACATGGTTACTTCTCTAACCAATCCTATTAAATTCCTCTTTTTAAATTGATTAAAATATAATCAATTTAAATAACTTTATTCTAATCTCTCACGGTTAATCAAATATTTAACCGCTAGGTTAATTCCTGCTTTTTGTTTATAACCCTTATCGACATAAGAATCCATTTTATAAACAAATTCCATAATTTCCTATAAATTTTAAATAAATAAATAATTTCTATTTATTTCCCTTCCCCTCAAAGTAATTTCTTTAAAAACCTTTTTTAGTTATAAAATACATTTATAACTTTGATATCGTCGGTTCACCATCGAAAGACCCATATCTTAAAAAAATCGATTGATTTCTAGACCATGTGATACCCATTACCAATCCCTACCATCCATCAGCATAAATGTTGAAATATATTTCAACAGTCAACAATAACCAATCATTTCCTTTTTATATTGACTGATAATTGCTATATCGATCATTAATCCATCAACAACCAATTCAAACAATTCAACCAATTTCAAACAATTTCAAACACGTTTATAACGTGGCCAATCAGGGGAATTTTTCTTTATTCGGGTCAAATTAAAATGATTGGTGTTCTACTGAAATTAAACAACCCTTTAATTTCAGAAATTGAATCAACAATGAATATATATCACTAGCAAACAGTCAATCACTAGCAAGCAGAACACGCAAATTTAAAAACCCCAATTTATATAAAATATAAACGGGAAGGCTGAGTGAGTTTAACTCACCTCTGTTGATCAACGGACTGTTTTAATCAAATTTAACTGGCGTTTAATTTGAATAGAAATTCCAGTCGCTTCGGATCCGGACTTGACTTGCTCCATCTCGAAGTACTTGTCTCCACGGTCCCAACGCAACTGACCGCGTTGAAATCTATTAATGTATGAGTCTGAAATCGTATAAACAAGTTTATAATTTAATTAAATAAAATTTTAAAACATGGTTCTTCTATTAAAACAAAATGGGCTTTACCTTTAAAATCGTTTGGCCCAAAACAAATGAACCCGACCCGCCCATAATAAAACCCTAATCCACCCGATCATTCTTCATTTTCAGCCGCCTCATCAAAACTCACTCCAGATCAAAACCCTAATCTCCATGGCGTCGCACCCTTCTTCTCGCACCCCTCCACTTCCATCGACCGGTCAGCCACTGTCCTCAAACCCTTCAACTCCCTACTGAGGCCACGACGAACCCCCAATCACCCAGATCCATTTCGGATTAAGACGAGGCCTCCATCGCGAAATCAGTTCAACATCAAAAGCTAAGTTTTTCTTTTCCTAATTGATTTCAAATTGCAGTCATATTTGTTTTGGTTTTTGATTCTCGAATTGGTTTGTTTCGAATGGATTTTGGTATGGTTGAAACATTACTGCCTGTACGTATTTATAGTTGGGGTTTGGGTTAAGAAAAATCACTGTCTTTCAGGGGTTGCAAATTGTTATGTCGATCAAAATCAAATCTGAAAATTAGGTCTTAGGTTCGGATTTTGGTATAGGCTTTTAGTCTAGGCTTTACCCAGCACTTGTTGATCTGTTCGAAAACAGTGATTGACCTTGGATAGATTAGATTTCAGCTATGATTTGTTAAATCAAATTCAAAAATTTGGAACTGTATTGGTTCTGTGTTCTATTTTGCCGTGCATGGAAATGGTGAATTTCGAAATGGATCATACTGTAGACTAAAATGTTATAAATACATACCCACATTGGATTTTGATTCCACTTGACTGTCCTTGCATTAAAATTTGATGTATGAATATTCAGTATTATAGGTGTGTAGTTATTCTTGGTAAAATCTATATAGGTTTGATAGCATATACACACATATGTTTAGCCGTATACTTTTACATATATCTGTTTGTTTATTTCTGTTTTCTCCTAGCCGTTTGCTATATTTTCATTGTTCATTTATGTGTATGAGTACATTTAATGAGCTGACTTCTACAACTTTTCCTGCTGCTTAAAGCCGTGCATGTAGGTAGATTTTCAGCTATACATTGTTTATTTTCTAGCTAAGTATCTATATATTTTCAGACCAGTATATTTATAACTGTTCACCTCAATGTTTTGCTTATCTTCCTCATTGGTTTATCTACCTAGCTGTACTACAGATTGATGTATGACTATACATTCAATTCAGCTATGTATAGTATTGTCTTGTTAGCAATTTGATCACCTTTTTCTTTGCTGTTTCTGTACTATTCCTTAGTTGTTTATATCCTCTTTCTTATAGCTGTTTTATTTGGCTATGCATTTCACATCTTTTTAGCTGTGCCTATGAGGTTGTCTTTCACTGTTTCATGGAAGAAACCAAGGCCTACTGATATTAATTGGCTTGTCATTGATTGATTGAATATAATCTTTACTGTATGGGCTTATGTAGTTCTGCTATACATGGATTTGTACAATCCATTTCGGTCTCCCTTTCCGGATTTGATTTCCTTCTTCTTCTTTTTTCTTTTTTCCTTTTTTTTTTATTTTTGCTGATTAGATGATGTCATGAATTATCCATTTAATGGGTTTACTTTTTCGCAGATCAACATTGATCGAGACGACGGATCCACAAAGTCTTGAAAGCACAAAGGCTGCGGGTGCAAAAGAAATGCAATGCTTTTTTTTTATTGTCTGGCTTGTCATTGTATTTAATAAACTTGTGTACAACATCATGTATAAGTTTTGGTCTCATTTTCCTTTTTAAGCTGTTCATGGTTTTTGTTCACTGATCTTGAAATCTGATATATATATTAGTCTATTCAAATTTTCTGTTTGTTTCACTTAGCTGTTCTTGTACTGTTTTAGTTTTATTGTTTATTGTTTTCAACTGTTAGTTTTGTCAAATGGAACTTTTCTTGGCATACTCACTACTTTGCGCAAGGACAAAACAAGATATGATTTAAAATATTTATTCATTGAATTATTTCTTGAGGCAAAGAGGAATCTAGGTGATGTTATCTCTGCATTCGAGCTTTAGGGTTTGACAATAGGTCACTTGGATAGTATACGCAACCCTTTGTCTAAATCACTTATACAAATTTTATGTTCCTATTGCGACACTAACAGTGACAAGTTATATGACACAACTAAGCTTGACGGAAGAATGTTATGCAGAAACCTGGTGGACAATAGTGCACTGCCAGCACTTGTAAAACTTATATTACAAACATAAGCCAGGATATTTTATAATAACGGAGTAATCAAATTATTTGAGGCGCATAAGTAGTAAGGAACCAAATTGTTGAGATGTCTGTATATATAGCTGTTTTTGGTCAGACGTATTAATGTATATAGATTAGCTTAGTTGTTTCTTTGCACTTTTCATTTTCCGTTTTCAACTTCTAATAGTAGAATTCAAACTTGACACTAACATTCTGGGTTTTTTTAAATAATATATAAATATATATATTCGAACTCTATTTTAATTATTTAAAATTCGATTAAATATCCATTATATTTCAAATATAATATATATTGATTTAAATATTCTAGTTTAAATGGCCGAAAAATCTGGGACGTTACAATTTACAAGTCCGTTCTGGATCTGAATGAAACAGGAGGCACCTTAATCCTCATTCCATATGTCAAATATAGGAAAGAGGTCCTCGCATATCCAGACAATCAACAAGTACGTCCGTACAACTTCCACTATAACCTCTTCAAGGGAGCTACCCATACCCAAGGCGTTAATAGTAATCTATTCAATGTGAAGATTACCAGTCTTGCACCGTCTTTATTATCTTTGACTTTTAATCGTCGTTGAATTATTTGAAATGGGGTTAACCTCGGTCTTTTCAAATAATTCTCGCATTATATATATAACCCAATTTCTTATTCGAATCATTGATTTACTAATTAAATCTCTTTTCAGTTGGTTCTTTCTTAAGACATAAATCCTAATTCATATATCTGGTTAAATCAATTGGATTACATTAATCATTTCATTACCTTTTATAAACAGGTTTACTCGAGAATTCCATTCGAGTTACGAATTAAATTCTCATGTCAAATACTTGTCAAAATCTATTTTATTAGTTCTCACGCCAAATCGCATTCAACCATCTTTATTTTTATAAACCAAGTAAAATTTGTTCACACACTCTAAATCGCTTATAATAATTTAAAATGATTTTTCACTATATATATATATATAGCTCACTTCAGTCGAACAACGCTTCAGGTCATTCGAATGCACTAACGTCGTTTTCCTCCAATTTTGAATTAAAAATTTCTTAAAATATAACCATTGGATCTTAACTTATTTATTATCATTGGAAATATCTTTTCGAAATGAATCCAACAGTTATAATTTCAAGAAAATCCGATGGTCGGATCTCCCCGTATACTTGTTTGAAATGAAGAGTTGAAAATGGAACTACCGCTACGCGATTCGTTTAATTTAATTTATATTTAACATATATAAATATAATTCATCAAACGACTTCCAAACTATTTTATTGATTAAATATTTGGTTAGCGCCTTTAATTTTCAGAAAAAATCGCTAAAACCTCCTTTGTACGGAGTGCTAAAAAAATCACAAATGGCCTTAAAAGGCTCCAATAAATTGCCAAATATTCGCACAACAGGTGTACATTGAGAGATGTTTAAAAATAAATCATCCCAACGCCCGCATGGGATTTAAAAATCATGTGAACAACCATTGTGACACACACACACACAAATATATATATATATATATAAGAAGAGTGACATGTATATTTTTGTCATCTCCAGACCTTTGTAGGATTTGTTATTAAATCCTACAAATTTCGTTATATGTTTAGTCCATATCCTTTGTCCGGTCCATATCTAGGAATCACTATGTCATTTACCTGATCTTTAGTCATTCAGTTCTCGTCGGATAACATTCACAATTACATGTTATACGGTTCACAACATATAGGCATCAAGCAGCTACAAGCTTATATGGGTATGTTATGCTATGCTATGAAGTGTAGTCTAATATCTGTTTACTATCCTGTAGTGTATGTTCAATTCATCCAAGAAACCATCACAATGCATCCAAATCACACACAATAGTAACAAATAAATACATAAATCATCCATTGCCATTTATAGGCAACATATTTATATAAAATTAAGTGTATAGTTCGAGTGTCGAACTAGAAATATAGCATATAACTGATAAAAATTAATATTTTTATCTAACCAATCAATGCCTAATATAACAACGAACTTGTGATAGCAATGATAAACATGATAAAATATCTCTACCCAATAACTAGCAGTCAAATTAAATTCTCCACATTACTTCACAAATTCTAGTTTAGCGCAAACTTAAATAATCACTTGCATATTGATTAAAAATAACAGTTTTACATTGCCAATCACTAGCTAACATCATAATAAGTTATTATTATTATTATTATTTCATATTCATCGTATAACTTCATAGTTAATTTTTTTTTAAATATCTTCAATTAACGCTTTAATCACTAATTTTATTTAGCAAATTCAAGTTATAATTCCATGATATCGATATGGGTTTATTTAAGAGACGACCCGAACTTCCCTATGAAGGAAAGCCCCGATTGAGTTGAGAACACGACCAATCAGATTACAAAAAGAAGAACATTTCATTGCTTATTACAATAATTCCATTAGAATAAAAGAATATACAGAGTATGAATAAATAATATACGTTCGATAAATATCAGAGATTTACAAATTACAATGCAGCGGAAAATAATACAAAACACAACTGAAAGGAATATACTGATACAAAGCTTTCCAAATATCATTCCAACTATAAACCAGGATCCTGTGAATATAAATCTACAAAACCAAAACTATTAGTTGCCCGTGTGGAAAATAGGGGCACCCAGAGTTTAGGTTAAAACAATAAACTCCAAGTCAGTCATGTGACTGGTGTGAGAACTAAAGCAGTTATTTAAAACTTTACTTTAAAATAAAGTAAATCAAGGGATCACGCCATATAACACGGAACGGGTTTCCTCCCAAGAATACCAGTGCATATAGCAAAACATCACAATGCTTTTTGGAGAAATGAAGCTATTATAAGACCCAGGTCCAATCGCACAATGCAATGCAAGTCGGAGGATAGGGTTTTCCCTTATAATAGCCAAACATGCTTGGTACGTTTAAAACAAATCATTTGATACTATTATAAGTGCATAGTGTATAAAATAACTTCAAATATAAATGTATCAATCATAGACGGCATGGGTACCATATATCATGTCGCCAACAATAGGCTCTATGATCAAAACCGCAATGTCACGTATTGGAAGTTGGATTTCCGTCTGTGAACCAAGGCAAGGGATCGTCCTTACCGCTTCGAAACGCTCTAGCCCGTGTCTCAAGATCAGAATGCATCGACCCTTGGATCGTCAGGGCCGGTCCACTCGATGTGGATTTAAATGCCTAAACACTACGTTTCCCCGCCCTATGGGGCGTCAGTCTGGTTTGTATAAAGACCATACCATCGGCCCTGCAGTATCCGAGGCGCCTCGCTATCCATCATCCACATAAGTAAAACGTCTAGGCGTGCAAAACCCAGACACCACTCCTAGCTAGAAGGAAACACATGTGCTCCCTGGTGTCCTCTCCCGTTTTCGGTTCACACCGGGGTGTAAGGCTCGCGAATAACACTATTCCCAAAGCTATGCTGTATTAAAGCCATGCTTTGATCATCAACCACAAGACTCTGCTTTTCAACAGAAGCCTTGATCATTTGCATCTCAGCATGCCACGTAGGCAATTCACGCTATACAACTGATGTCTATCAATCACATAGGATGAAATCCGACGTCAGACACACATTCATTTACAAGTTCGTCCTGGGTCTGAACGAAACCGGAGTCACCTTATTCCTCGTCCTGTATGTCCAATACAGGAGAGAGGTCCTCGCATATCTGGTCGATCTCCAAGTACATCTGGAACGATCACCACTTATTACCTTGTCTTGGGTGTACAACCCAATCAAGACATCAGGTAATCATCCAAACGATGTGAAGACCTCCGGTCTTCAGCCACTGTCTTCATCGTCGACACATCGCCGATTCAGTTATTCAGAATGGGATAAACACGGTCTTTCTGAATAACTCGTGTATATAAATAACAAGTGCTATAAAAAACACAACATACGCTTCATTCCAATTCTGAATATTCTTTTATTTAAAAATTCGTATCCTTTGGGAAAGGTTCCCATTAATTTTATCAAAGATAAATTCTTTAAATTCATTCTTTAATCTTCCTTTGGATATCAATTCAAACCAAATTATGGTTTATCCAACCTAGTTGGAATTAGCGCACCTTATCGAAGTAATCATTGGTTTAATTTCCCAATCCCAACCTATTCATCCCATGAAGTAAAACTGGTAATATTTCATATCTAACACCACGGTGTTATCGGTAAAATTAATTACCATTTCACGTTCAAATCTAATTAAAGATTTAACTATCGCTTGGAGCAAAACTGGCGATACTCCATTCTCGATCATTTCTTGAATTTGATAATTTTAGTTATCAAATTCACCTTTCAATCTATTTAAAGATTCATTAAAACTCCAATTCAGTTTTAATCTCCAAAAATCATTAGTTAATGATTTTCTTCAAAGTTAAGAAATTAATCTTATCTTTAACTGGGTTAAAAATAACTAATGTCATTTAAAACACAACTCACGATAAACCCAAAATCTCATTCCACTTACAATGGAATTTTCTTGATATATATTATCGTTATAAACTTCCATATCCAACCAATAATATAAATGGAATAACGGCAAAGCCTTTTAAATTCCATATATACTAACATTCTTCCTCTACGGAAGCTCACTTCGATTATTACCAAATCGAATTCAATTCCAATTTAATAAGTTAAATTGGAAAACTTTACTTTGGAAAATGTCCTTTAAATCTTAACAAAAGATTTATAAATTCCAAATCACATTTCACTATAAATCGGGTTAAAGAATGAATGTCATTAAAAACACAGTTCAGAATAAACCTAATTCACATTCTATTTCAAATTCAATTAAATGTTAATTAATTGGTAATTCTTCTCTACATCTTAATTAAAAGATTTAGTCCTTTCACACGGGGTTTAAGAACAGTGTTACTGAAGACCCCATCCCATCAGTCTCTAACCATAAATTAGTAAGAGAACAATTCCCTAAGTATTAATCCCAAGGCCAAAACCAACATCAGATCAATACCGAGGAAACCATTTAACTTAGCTAATCTCCAGTTAGTTTCTAATTTTCTTAACTCCATTGGGTTTAAGGACAGTATTATTAAAGATACCATTCACGACAAACTCAAAATCCAATTTGATATTAAATACTAGGCTCTTAATAGAAAATATATCGGCTTATATTCAATATCAACTTCTAAAACCGACAAATATCGTATTGGGAATAACGATATATATACATATCTTCCAAATTCCTCCACAATATCTGTATAATTACGGAATCCAATATCGAAATATTCTGAATATAATTTCGATTCAAATCCATTCCAATTCATATATTGGAAATTCTGGTTATTTTTAAAACCATTTCATATCCAATTTATTTATTTAAAATAACTGGATTATTATTCTAGTTAATAAGTAGTTCATTTTGATAAAAATATAATTTTACCTTTTCAAATATGGGATTTTTCACCCCAATTCTTTCCAAATCATTTATTATGATTTTACGCAAATTATTGATATTTTAATAATTGTATCAAGGCCCGTACAGTCGATTTCCATAAACGACCATCGAACTGCACTTACAGCGACCTTTTCCAAATTTGATTTGGATATAATTCCAAATCCAACCATTAGATTTCAAATCTCTAAGATTTGTTGGAAAGCTCTTTTCGACACGAACCCAATGGTTCCAGTTTTAGGAGAATCCGATGGTCGGATCTCCCGTAATGTCCATTCGAAGTCAATGGCCGAAATTCGCGAACTGCAGTGGCACGGCGCGTTCTATTCAGGCCATTAAATATATAATATATATTATATATATTTTTTATCGATTTTCATTTAAAACGTACTTTATAAATCATTTTAAATTCGTTTTCAAAACGATTTCAACTTCATATTCAATTTCAAATCAAAATTGAATACTCCATATCATTAATATATAAATGATAATATTTTCAAACATCAGATTTTGAAATCTCTTCCTTTTCGATATTCATTATAAAAATGAATAAAATAGATATAAATATCATTCACATCAAAATGACGTAAATCTAATTAACACGGCTTTATATATTTAAATATATTCGTGTCCATCCCAAATCGGACATCAAAAATCAGATTTTGATCTTTTACTGAATATTATTTTAAAATATTCATTATTTTAAAATAATCTTTATTTTAAAATATTCATTCTTTCTGAACTGGAATCAGACACAATCAATTACTATATAATGTTATTTATATGGTATAACGACCCAACTTTCGAACAGATCGGAAGTCGTGTCATTAATAAGAAATGAGAATAGATAGAAGATAAATCACAGAAAACATCAGAATCTCACAGCGGAAATTTCACAAAAGATAATATTTTACAATATTTCACAACGGAATATATTACATCAGAGTATACAGAATCTAATGATACAACCCATTCATAGTACATCAGTACATATCATAGATGATCAACTGACAGACTTAGTTATACAGTAGATAGATGAACCAGCACACAGCAAAATCTTCATTCCAGCTTCACAAGTTTCATCATATCCTGATTCACTTGTCTATTCATAACAAGCGTTATGAATACCCAAGATTTTAAGGGAAAACACAGAAAAATAAACTCCAGGTCAGTCAGGGGACTGGTATGAGTAAACAGTTTAAAACAAATAAAAATATCTCATACGACCATGCCATAAATACGGAACGGGTTTTTACCTTATGAGATCAAATCACTTTGTATAATTTAAACCAGATATTATCATAGTATCTAGGTGACTTTACAAATAATTCAGAATCTAGAAGAATGCTTGCATCTCACATTCTACTACATGATATACAAACAAAAACCCGCTTGGCGCTTATGGAAATTGGGTTTCCAACTATGACAAGGTATGGGACCACCTTCCGATGATGTATCTCTAGAGGCCAATACACCTGGGTTCAACAAGAACGTCTTGCAACCCAGCCCTCACATGACCGACCACTCATTTCTCTTGAGTGTGTTGAGTGTATATCACCGATGGTTGTGTACGGCAACCATCCCCGAATGGCAGAATCGATAGATTAAGAAACAAAAGGAATTTCTCTAGATAGGTGATGCTACACCCTAATGGGAGCGACCCACTAGCCATGCTGCCTGCCCGATTTTTGTCATTTCCTGGGTGTGAGGCTTGAATCTACGTTATCTTCCAGAATACTTGTCCACCATTCACTTTGAATGCCACATCATCAAATCCGTGATCACATATTGATTATACAAATACACACTGGGTGTAAAATAAAGAGAAGTTACCTTCTCCCCACCAACTTGGTATATTCGTAATATCAACGGCGTGACCGTTGGAAATACTCTGTCATACATTCATCCATACAAGTTGTCCTGGGACTGGACAAACCGAAGGCACTATTCAAAAATAGCCCTTGTATATTGCCGTCTTCAATTTACAAATTTCTAACGCGCGACGTATAATCAAATCAAAGTGAAATATTTATTTGGCCTCTTTGAAATGATTAACGAACATTTTTTTCACTTTAAATTATAAATCTAATAAGATTATAATCTAATCAGCATATACAATTACAGTCAAATCCAACAGTACATGATCATCTTGTCAATATCTGGTATTTTGATCATCTTTTCAAAACGGTCAGTTTTAGTGTGTGCGTCGCACGGGTTTCCTTCCCGTTTTGTTCATCACTTTTAAAAATAAATTCTTACTTTATTTATCTTTAGAAAAATATTTCTCATTATTATCCGGATGTCATAATTGACTTAAACTATGATTTAATCATTTATGTCACACCTTTGCACTTGGTATCTTCTCGTCAAATTTTCCCTTTGATCTTTAATTCTACTCCTTCTTTTTATACCGATAAAGTTCCTTTTAATTTATCAGTCTAAACATGATCATTATTCACAGTTCTTGTTTTAAAAATACAGAACTGTTCATATCAGATATTTTATTAGATATTTTAGATATCAGATCAAAGCTTACAAATCCTACCGTATGTGTTACATACGGTTTTTCTACCTTGCTTAATATTTAACATTTCATTTGAAAATAAATTCAAAATTTTAATACTTCATTAACATGTAAATTCTAATTTAAATTATAAACTAAATTTATAATTTTAATAAAATTACAGCCTTGGTGCTAACTGCTCGACTTCTGTCAAAACCATACTCGATCTTCTACGCTTGATCGACTTTCCTTTTTTGTTTACAATTTGAATAATTTCCTTTTGAAAAATCCTTTCTACTTATAAATTAAATTTATATTGACAGTTTTTAAAATTTTAGTTCCTGATCCACTTCTTTCTCTTCATTGGCTAAATTAAATAAAAGTCCTATTTTATTTGAATATTTACTTCCTGATTTAAAAACAGTTATCAACCTGAGTCAGTTAAATCCTATCAACATTCACTGTTTATTTCAGAACATTTGACTTCAACGTGGTCCAACAATATTGGTATTCAATTTCATTTCCATAGCTAGGACTTGTTAACGACCACTATTCATCATATCAGATTTTAGATCAACTACTCAGACTTGAGAATAACCAAATAGATTCCTCCTTCTTAAATTATTCAAAAGAATAACTGAATTACAACTTAATTTAAATACACTTCTGATGAACGTTTAACTTTACATTTTTGTTTTGATGGCGTCTATTTTCTAATTTGTTATTCGAAGTCAATACCCTTGTACAACTTCATAAATACACAGATATTTATTTAATTATATTTTAGAATCAAAACAACTAAATTAACAAAACATTTGTTTTTATTTCTATTTTCTTTTGATCTACCCGTCTTAATTCCTCTTTTCCTTTTTATTTAAAATGTTATTTAATTTAAAAACACATTCGAATTTAAATTATGATAAAAAATCCTTGTTTATGGCTGAAAATGGTAAAGTACCAGGTTGGTTAAAGTACCAGTTCAGGAAAACACAGTGTTTCCTTGCCTGATCACACAAAATTTACAGTGCCCCTTCTTCTCCTTCTCCTTCCTTCTCCTCGCACTGTTGCGCGCACGTGCACAGTTGATCCCGCCACCGTCCACCATCGATGACCACCCATACGAGTCTCTCCTCCTTACCAGATGTCGACGCCACGCCTGGCAGCCACCATCACCTCGGCAATAAAAAAAACCCATGACATCATTTTCACAATAAATATGACCTCGTACGAAAACACCTACCACGCCTTGCCTTGTCCACCGATCGTCGCCTGCTTCCGGCCCTGCCACTGTAACAACCCGTATTTTTTTAACATGTTAAAACAAGAAATCAAGGCAGAATTAAATTTTCAAATCAGAATCAAAGAAAATGGGTTACGCCATTGCGTTCATCTCGAAATTTTACATGAAATAGAGTCCGATTTTTCGAAAATCGGAGTCCGTATGAGGGGGATATGACCTCTAGAAGTTTCAGAAATTTTCAGAATCAAAGACAGCTCGAATTCTGAATTCGAAATTCGAATTCAAACCCCGCAGCAGGCAGGGCGGGAAAACTCCCGCCCATAGACCAGGTCAACCTGGGGGTCGACGATAGTGTCGACCTCCCAGGGACCAGGTCGACCATAGTGTCGACCTGGGGGTCGACCTGCCTCCCGAACCTCTTTTCTGAACCAGATGCATTCTGATGTATTTAGACTTGTTTCGTGACCAGATTTGTCTGCCTAACCCTATATAAACAGCCCCCTGGCCTCATTCTCTCTACACCATTTCATTCTGTCCTTATGCTACCTCTATGAAAATCAAAATGATAATATTTAAATTAAAGAGAGAGTGACTAGTCCGTTTCAGCAGTAACCCATTAGATGTATCACGGTACCCTGGAACTAGGCAGGGTGGGGCACGATTACTGGGCTGATTGTAAGCGACCAGAACGACGGCTGTGTGGGTGCGCCGGTGTAGGTTCTAACGGAGTGCGGGCGTGCACACACTCCAGAGCAGAAAAAGAAGGCATTGGGCATCAGTAGGTTTATCTGTGCGTGCTTGATTCGTGTCGATGGTTGGCACCATAGGGCTTGATACACCCTATGGTGGACCTAGCACAGGTGACTACATTTCGTGATTGGCCGTATGACACAGACACATGAACGAGCTAGGACTTGTAGGGAGCCGATCGATTAATAGATCGTTGCATGGAATTCATTAGGTAGCGTAATCCCTAGTGGTCCTAGGTGGCGTAAACCCTAATCGAATCTAGAAAACGTTCAATAGGTAGCATAATCCCTAGTGGTCCTAGGTGGCATAAATCCTAGTTGAACGCGCGATAGCTCATGATAAGGAAACCTAGCCAGAACAAGGGTGGCAGTCCAAATGATTTCAAGAATGGTGGCACTACGTTGAAGTAGTATAGAAATACGTGATGAAACCCGTACGATATACGGCAATGGACTGTACATATGCATGGAAAGGATGATACGTGTTGGGATACTAGTACAGTTGGTGTAGAGAGAATATAGGAAATCAAAGAAAATAGTGGAATGGTGAAGCTTAGAAATCTTGCGATGTTATACTTAGTAGAAAACTTGCAATGTGATACTTGGTAAGAACCTTGTGAAAATACTCTTGATAGGAAACATGGGATGTTATAATTGATTCATCGTGCCGGTAGCTTACCTTATCATCATGCTTATGTTTACTTTCAGTTTATTCATGCCATATTATCTTTACCTGTTTTCATGCTGAAAGCCACTAGGACTTACTCAGTCTTTATGACTGACCCAGTTTGTTTCGCCACTTTTTCTTCCATTCCCCCCCCCCCCCCCAGGTTCGCAGGGCGGGAATACAGCTTAGTTCGGATCTTACCAAGCTCCAAGGCTCTTTCATGTACTGCTTGGATTTCCCTTGGCTATGGCTTTCTTTGTTGCTTTATTGGGGAACGATTTATGACTATGGTTTTATGCTTCTTTACTATTGCAAGACAGATTTTGATGTAATGGATTTAATGGCATTTTGATGTAAAAAGGCTTTAGACCTTTCTAGATTTTTAAAGCAATAAAATTTGGTTCTTCTTCCACTGTTTTATATGTTCTGTCTTGTAATATTTCTGTGTATGTTTACCTAGATAATGCTCCACCAAAGCTAGTGCATTTCCTTTGCGAGTGACCCTAGTGGAGGTGGGGTGTTACATTTGGTATCAGAGCAGAAGGTTACCAGACTGGGCAAAAGTTTTTAAAACCTCTTGAAATTATTTTCAAAACCATTTACAAAGAAGCATTTTTTTCAAAGATAGTTTTGTTTTATGAAAGGCACATTCCCCAAAGCCATATGCACTATCTTTTGATTCTCTCCTTGAGTCTCTTCTCTCTTTCTTTTTCACCATAGTTTTGTAGGCTGCGACACATGTTGGAGGGCAAAGTAGTGTCCAACCTCCATCTGTAGCCACAGTAGTTTTACTTGCGACTAATCTTACCTCAAGCTTTGTAGCGTTACCGTGTGATGGAAGTAGCTTTCGAGAAACTTTTCAACAATCTATACAGGGATAGTAGGAACGAGGATAAAGAACACAAGTCTAAGGATGAGAAACTCGTTGATATGGCTTAATCCACGAAGAGGAAAAAAGGTGAAAGGAAAGAGACCAAGTGAAGGAATAATAAAAACCCATGACAAGAGAGAATATCTTTCGTATGGTAAAAAGGTACATGTAATAAGTATTATAGGACAAGGACAAGGGCAAAGAACAAGATCGTCGAGAGGGCAATTGTATGCTCTCACTACTAGCGTACCTAAGAGAGGTGGTAACGTTTCTGTTAAAGGTTTAGCTTTTCTTTTCTATCATCCCATTAGAACTTTGTTTTTGTACATCGCATCCTTTTAATTCTGCTTCGATTGTTGGAGTCTCTGCACCTTTGTACTAGCGTAGTAGAGGATCCCATTTTAGTCTCAAATCATGTTGGGGAATCGGCTCATTTATTCATGACTTGTTTGGATTTGGGAATGTCTATGCTAAGTGCTGAGTTTAGAAGTAAAGCTTATATCTTTGGGCTATGGGTTGATTCTAGGGATGGAATGATTATCCAGAAATGGTACCATTCTCGAGTATGAAAAGAGGGTAGTTAGACGCTTGACTTGCCTTGGTAATGCCCTCGAAGTCTAGTGTAACCCTTAGGGTTCTACCATGTTTAGTTACCTAGAATCTCTTGATACATTTATTGATCCGCTCGAGTAGTGTTCACCATCAAGGCGGATGGTTCATATCGCTTATGCATGAGTTATATAAAATCACCTTAGTGAGTACACTTGGCAACACGGTTGGCATCTGTTAATTTTCAAGAGATAATTCATTTTTGTGGAATACCTTCTAGTAAGTAAATGAGATCCATGATTCACTAGTGAATGTTGGATAGCTTGCATAAAACCATGAGTACGCAGTTATGTTTGAATCAGGTATACTAGAAAGAGAATAAGCGAAAGTGGAACGAGAGGCGACAGTGGAATGAGTTCCAACTCATATTCTGGGAACAAGAATTAAGGAACTACGTAATTATGAAGCTAAAGACGGTGAAAGCACAATGGAGTTGAGCTCAAGGAAATGCAACTCAGAAGATTGAAGGCTAGACACGCGCATCATATCTCTTTTTTAAGATTATATCCATGATCCCTCTTTTCCTATAGATCTTACTTGTATGCTATCTTTTAAGTATAACCTCTCGGTCCTATTCTCAATCCTATTTCTGTTGCAAACCCCATAGGGAGTATGACTTATTTGTTAGTAATACATGTTGGGGCTTGAGGGTGTCATTTGGATTGACTAAACTCTTTGGGTTTTATAGGATATGGGCTAGTGCTTAGGGAATTCTTCTCCTATTCAGTATAAATGTGACGTAGATTTCCAGCTTTGACATTGCTTAATGGGCACAAAGTTTTTACTTGCTTCTGTCATTTGGCTATATCTTTAGGTAGGAACAATTGGGTGAAAAATGTGTTTGAGACATGTTATGATTGATGGTTGCAAGTGGTTGCAAGTGGTCGCAAGTGGTTGCTCGTGGTTGCATAACACACATTAGGCACTAGATCGGCCCAGACACATTTTCAAATTGCATATGCATGAGTGTTTATACTTGTTTATGGATGAAATTAAATGTGTTATCATGTGGATGTTGCATATGGATGGATGTTTGTGCACACATATAGTGTTTATATGACTAGGACTATTTGCATACATATTGGATTCATGACACTAAACATATTTTGCATTTAAAAAGATCAATCAGGCCTGATCATTTGCATTAGATAAGAAACATATACACACACTTTCTACATATGTTCATATAGCGTTAGAAATCTCTTAAGGACAATGGATGCCTGTGATTGATGACTGAGTAGATGGACGATTGGATGGTAGGACACATTCTTCTTAACTTGAAGATTTCGGGGACGGATCCTTTAAGGAGGGGAGAATGTAACAACCCGTATTTTTATAACATGTTAAAACAAGAAATCAAGGCAGAATTAAATTTTAAAATCAAAATCAGTGAAAACGGGTTACACCATTGCGCTCGTCTCGAAATTTTACATGAAATAGAGTCCGAGTTTTCGAAAATCGTAGTCCGTATGAGGGAGATATGACCTCTAGAAGTTTCAGAAATTTTCAGAATCAAAGACAGCTCGAATTTCGAAATTCGAAATTCGAATTCAAACCCCGTAGCAGGCAGAGCGGGAAAACTCCCGCCCATAGACCAGGTCGACCTGGGGGTCGACCATAGTGTCGACATCCCAGGGACCAGGTCGACCATAGTGTCGACCTGGGTGTCGACCTACCTCCCGAACCTCTTTTCTGAACCAGATGCATTGTTTCGTGACCAGATTCGTCTGCCTAACCCTATATAAACAGCCCCCTAGCCACATTCTCTCTACACCATTTCATTCTGTCCTTGTGCTACCTTTGTGAAAATCAAAATGATAATATTTAAATTAAAGAGAGAATGACTAGTTCTTCTTCGTCAAGACAACATCTAGGAATTGCAAATTGGGGGTTTTTCAACTAGAACAAGACTAAACAAGTAGAGGTTCAACAACTGCAACAACCATTTCTAGAATCAAATCTCTGCACTCTAATTCTCGATCCGCACTCTGTAAGTTCTAGTTACTTTGAGGTTGAAACTTGATAAATTTGATATGGACATGGAATAAAATAAAATTGGACCTAAGCTTGATTATCTATTTGGATCTGTTCTTGTCTCTTCTTGAATCTATGATTTTGGGGATTATTTCTTATCGACTAAATCATGCCCATTCATGTTATTGGACCTAGTTTATTATTCAAATGCTAGATTGTAACATAAATTTTTGGATCTTCACTTGTGGGAATATTTCTATTTGGGGCTTATTTATGTTGTAAATCAAATTCTTTCAGGACTATAACCTTAGTATGTCTATGACTGTGGACATAAGTTTTTGCCTATGCCTATGACTATGACGATGAACATAAGACTATACCTATGCCTATGACTATGACGATGAACATAAGACTATGCCTATGACTGTGAACATAAGACTATGCCTATGACTATGACGAGGACAATTGTGGCTATTAATCACCTATGACTCTTGACCATAAGAATTATTACCTATGATTATGAACATAAGGCCATTATCTATGACCATGACTTTGAAACTATTACTGTTAATTACCTATGACTATTTGCCTAGAACTATTTTTGATAATTATCCATGATTATTGTGATGAGTCGCTTATGATTCATAACTATGAGATTTCTACCTATGATTGTTGGGTTAATTGCCTAAGACTATTATAGTTGATTGTTCATGCCCATGACACCATAGTTGAAAACCATGTTGTGCACCGAATTGACATTTTGTTGAATCGTATACCTAGGATGTAACTTGCTTAGTTTATTCGCAATTATATACACCAAAACCACTGGATCCATTATCCTTGTATTTGGCTTGCTTTTGCATGCCTATTCTTTTATGTCAGTGTTTATCATGACCATCGCCTTATCTTGCTAGACTTGAAATCCTATATGCCAGTGATGTTGTAACCAATTATCTCAAGTTATTTCATACTAGTCTTGTAACTCCTTCTTCGCTTTATGCTAGTCCCTTTTGCCTATCATAGTTTTGATGCTATTCCCTCTATTTCGAGATTTGGATTTATTTGTAGTATAGACCGATTCACGTTTACGTGCGATGGGAATACGATTTGGGTAGAATAGGCAAAACATGAATTGGTTATGAACATGAATTATGAACCTGATAAAAGGCAAAACTTGAAACATGAACGCTATTATAACTTGAACCTGGATATGGACACGAACCTGACATCGACTTGATATGAAATTTGCCTTGAAAACTTGACACGAACTTGACATGAAACTTGAACATGGACATGACATTAGAATAAACATGAAAATGGCCAACTAGAGGTTGGGTTGAGTTTGCAGTGTAAATCTGCCCGGAACCGCCCAGCAAATCCAGTTGCTGCAAACAATAGGATCCAATGTGAGTAGTTGGTCATATCGTGCTTGAAACCTGAGGTTAGACTGAGTTATGGTGTAAATCTGCCCGGAACCGCCCGGCATATCCAGTGACCACAACAACAGGTCTAATGTGAGAGGTTAAGGTGCATTAATGAATTAATGCCACATGATAGGGTTAAGTCATGAACATGAAAGACAACACTTAACCAACTTGAGACATGATTTGATAGGGTTAAGTCATGAACCGCTTGAATATACTTAACCAATTTGACACGATGATTTGATAGGGTTAAGTCATGAGCCGCCTGAATATACTTAACCAATTTGACACGATGATTTTGATAGGGTTAAGTCATGAACCGCTTGAATATACTTAACCAACTTGACACATGAGTCGTAGGGCTAAGTCATGAACTTAAATGACAACACTTAGCCAATTTGACATGACACATAGACGGGTTAAGTCACGAACTTGAATGACAACACTTAACCAACTTGACATGCCAGACCGATGGGGTTAAGTCTTGAATTTAAATGACAACACTTAACCTACTAGACGGAAACCCAAGTTACGCGGTCCGTTTCAGCAGTAACCCACTAGATGTATCATGGTACCCTAGAACTAGGCAGGGTGGGGCACGATTACTGGGCTGATTGTAAGCGACCAGAACGACGGCTGTGTGGCTACGCCGGTGTAGGTTCTAACGGAATGCGGGCGTGCACACACTCCATAGCAGAAAAAGCAGGCATTGGGCATCAGTAGGTTTATCTGTGCGTGCTTGATTCGTGTCGATGGTTGGCACCATAGGGCTTGATACACCCTATGGTGGACCTAGCTCAGGTGACTACATTTCGTGATTGGCCGTATGACACAGACACATGAACGAGCTAGGACTTGTAGGGAGCCGATCGATTAATAGATCGTTGCATGGAATTCGTTAGGTAGCGCAATCCCTAGTGGTCCTAGGTGGCGTAAACCCTAATCGAATCTAGAAAACATTCAATAGGTAGCATAATCCCTAGTGGTCCTAGGTGGCATAAATCCTAGTTGAACGCGCGATAGCTCATCATAAGGAAACCTAGCCAGAACAAGGGTGGCGGTCCAAACGATTTCAAGAATGGTGGCACTATGTTGAAGTAGTATAGTAATACGTGATGAAACCCGTACGATATACGGCAAGGGACTGTACGTATGCATGGAAAGGATGATACGGGTTAGGATTCTAGTACAGTTGGTGCAGAGAGAATATAGGAAATCAAAGAAAATAGTGGAATGGTGAAGCTTAGAAATCTTGCGATGTTATACGTAGTAGAAACATTGCAATGTGATACTTGGTAGGAACCTTGTGATGATACTCTTGATAGGAAGCATGGGATGTTATACTTGATTCATTGTTCTTGTAGCTTAGCTTGTCATGATGCTTATGTTTACTTTCAGTTTATTCGTGCCATATTATCTTCACCTGTTTTCATGCTGAAAGCCACTAGGACTTACTCAGTCTTTATGACTGACACAGTTTGTTTCGCCTCTTTTTCTTCCGTTCCCCACCCCCACAGGTTCGCAGGGCGGGAATACAGCTTAGTTCGGATCTTACCAAGCTCCAAGGCTCTTTCATGTACTGCTTGGATTTCCCTTGGCTATGGCTTGCTTTGCTGCTTTATTGGGGAATGATTTATGACTATTGTTTTATGCTTCTTTACTATTGCAAGACATATTTTGATGTAATGGATTTAATGGCATTTTGATGTAAAAAGGCTTTAGACCTTTCTAGATTTTTAAAGCAATAAAATTTGGTTCTTCTTCCGCTGTTTTATATGTTCTGTCTTGTAATATTTCTGTGTATGTTTACCTAGATAATGCTCCACCAAAGCTAGTGCATTCCCTTTGCGAGTGACCCTAGTGGAGGTGGGGTGTTACAGCCACCATGACCCTCCGACGCTGCTTTTCCCCCAGGACCGCACACCCTTAAGTTCTTCGACGTCGAGCAGTTCTGATGAACTTCAACCGAACCCAAAACCCACTAAAAACCCTATTTTCACCAAATTTCCCAAATCCATACATTTGAAAATTTGTTTTGGATTTTTCCTAGCGTACTAGGATGTAGATGAAGCTTCCCCCTTGGCCATATCATCTCTAATCAACTGGATGATCGGAATTTGCAAAAAGCACCAATTTCTGATCATCACGGATTTCTCATGATTTAGATAATTAAAAATCTTGATTTCTGTTTTAAAAATCATCATTTTGTTTCTTGATCATGATTATGCAATCAAAAACTATTTTTAAATTATTTGAATTCCCACTTTGAATTCTTGAACCAGAGAGCTTCCTGTTGGTTTGTTCTTAAAACAACAGGAAAGGTTTTGCCAAGGTTTGGTTTATTTTGAGCAATTTCAATGACTAGGTATAGGTTTTAAACATAGTATGATATCATATCCTAACACACCACCCTAGATTTTGTTGGTTCATTTGAATTTGTAAGATTTAAACAAAATAACAGGGTCTGTAAATCCATGACAGGCAATACACTCTTTTTAATCACTATGGTACTTAAGCTTTTATCTAAAAACAATGCTTTCTACCCCATACCATACATACAAACCGTACAAGGAATATTACTTGAGAAAACACACCACAGAAACCCAAGTTTACTTACATAGTACAAGTGCAGCAATTTAAACAGAAAGTTCAAAATAGATTTTTTATTTTCACTCAACAAATTTGCTTAGACCCTTGCTTTTCCCTTCCTCTTTTACTGATCTAACTGAAGTGTTTGTGTGAGTGAAAGTGTATGTGCTTAAGGTCTTTTTATAGTGGTAAAGAATTATTAAAATATTGGTGCAAATAAAACTGTTTAGGAAAAAACAAGCAAAAAAAATCAGTTTTGAGATTTGTTTTGACACTTTGATTGACAGCTCAAAAAATAATCCCTTTCTCTACAAAATCAAAACAGCACCATCACATGGCTTATCTCAGCTACTCCTCACCCCTAAAATCCCTATGCACATGGCCTTTCTTTTACCCCATATCACACATAAATGCTCATGATCTTTCACAGTCTTCTTCTCGGTTTTCAACAAATTGAAATATCATTCTTGTACCATAAAAATTCAGTTTGCCTTGGGTTTTTAAAACCTATCTTCTCATGAAAAGTTTTGATTTAACAAAAATATATGAAAGATCTTACTTGCCATGCAAGGTTGGCAAAAATCTGAAAATCTTGCACATTATGATCTCGGCCATGTGGTGATATTGATATGAAGAAATCCTAGAAAATCTAAGTGTTTGTACATATCAAGTGTAGGCAAGATCCATGTGATAAATGCAAGATTTTGTAGATCTCTTGATGCATATGTTCATTGACAAAACAAGCATGTTTTTGAAAATATAAAAGAAGTGACCAATTTTCAGAAAATCCAATGAAAGGAAATGAAAACTGAAAATGCTCTTATTCAAAATGATTTGTCATGTGCCTATAAACCTAGTTGTTATCATGATTCATAGTGTATGTGAGATCACGAGTTTTCAAGGAGATTTGACAATTCTTGCTCTTGTTTTTATGCATATATAAATGCAAATTCTTCTTTGCAAACTTGATTTAACATGAGAACATAAAAGAAATTTACTTGCCTTGCACGTGTTGTAAAAATCTGAAAATATTTGTACCATTTTGATCTTGATCATGTGAACAAATATATCTCTAGATTTTCTTTTCTAGCTAGTACTAGTGTAGGTGTATGCTAAACAAATATATATATATATATATAATGAAAATATGCTTGAAAAAGGGAATGTCATGTTCATGCTTTGTGTTGACATATATGTGAACATGAAATGGATCTTTGAATTTGTTTTTGACAAAAGAATGGTTTTTGGCATGCCTTATGTGTTAAGCTTTTAAATAAAAATTTACACAAAAACTCAAATTCTCACATCCTTTTTAAAAAAAAATGAATTAACATGTAAAATAAAAATGGCATCAAAACTTGCTATTAAAAAGTGTTGTCTTCATATACATGTATGAATAAAATTAAACAAACGCTATTGAATTCACGATATCATACTTGAAATGTGTAAAAACTAGTTTTAGCAAGTGCTGTGATATTCACCTGTGTACATGCTATTATTCATAAATTTACAGGGTTTTGAAAAATCAAAGTCTGAATTTTTAAATCGTATTTCTAAACACGTACTTCCGATCAATCATTATCTGTGTCAGTGATGTGTAAAAAGTCCGGGTCATTACATATGGATTTCATGCACACATGTACACAACAATAATCAAACACAGTCAACCATCATCCAGATGCATTACACAACTGCATAAGCATTAAATATAAATATTTAACGCTTACTACAGTCTGTCAACCTATCGATTGACATACAACTAAACAGTTGGGATTAGTGTACGTCAAATATCATCCCAAGACCCGTGTAGGGTTTCAATCAACAAATACAGATTTTATTTGCGTAGTTGGGCGATGTGTAAAATATATCGTCCTAATCCATATCGGTCAAATGAGTGTACATAAACAAACCGTCTGGTTTGTAAATGAATATTTATTTTATTCACTATACGTTAAAAATTATATTTTTTAACGATAAAATATTTTATTCAATACATGAATATTTTATTTTCCATTTCACATCACAAACCAAATCCACACAAACAAATCAATCCAACCACACAACCAAACAAGTCGTCCATGGTCTGTGGACGACGGGGAGCAATTCATACATGCAGTTATAAAATAAATAACCGTACAAAGAATTCAGTGAGAGAATTCTCACCTTTGGGATCCACTCCTCCATTCTTTATTTCTAAATGGTTTGGATTTCGTTTTGATTTCTGTCCGTTCCATCGCCATCTGTTTCACGCAGTTGTTATTGAAAATCACATTTTTAATAATGCTTTCCATACATAAAAATCATATTTTTATATCGATGTTTCCTATATAAAAATCATATTTATATTTCGCTACTGTATATATATAAAAATCATATTTTTTATTTCAAATCTATATTATAAAAATCAGATTTTTACAACGCCACTTTCTATATAAAAATTATATTTTCATATCGCTACTTCATTATAAAGATCAATTTTTTATAAAATGCTTTTCATATATCAAAAATCCTATCTTTTTGATATTAAAAATCATAACTCTATAATATTAAAAATCATACTTTATGCCGTGAAAAATCATATTTTCTACTAATGAAAAATCCTATCTTTGTATTAATAAAAATCTTATCTTTTTATTTCTAAAAATCTAATCTTTCTACATTTAAAAATATAATCCTTCTATATTTCTAAAATTCATATCTCTTCATGTTTAAAAACCAAATCTTTTCATGTTTTAAATTTTATTTATAAATAATTAAACTAATTACAACAAAAAACTCACTGTTGTTCACTCCAGTTGGTCACGAAATGGAACCTCGACCTTGATCCTAGCTTGCGCACGAACCTCCAGACCGTCGGAGTTTGCTGGTGGCGCATCAGGGTTGTCCGTCAGTCGTCGCAGGGGTGGCGGTGGTTGTGGATCTCGAGTGACGAGGTGGAGTTCGGTTGCGGATTTCAATTGGAGGAGGGAGGAGAGGAGTTAGACAGGAGGGGGAAGAGGTGTGACATGGCGGCAGACTTTCGATGCGGCAGTGGCGGCGGCGTGCTCTGGCGAGGCGCGGTGCTTCCCCGGCGACGGTGGAAGGTAGGGTCAAGGGTTCAATCGATTTGGGAATTTTTTTTTCTCCTAAATCGTTCAAATGAAAATAAGGAGGCGGGTTTCGGCGGTTTGACCATGAAGGAAAACTATAAGGGCTTTGACTTTTTAATTTGACCATGGTATGATATATAGTTAATAATTTAATATAATTTAAATCTACAATTACATGTTTATTGGTACGAACTCCAATCCGAACCCAATCACTGTTGCCCCTAGCTAATTACCCCCATTCCGAACTCAATGGGATATGTTTAGTAACCTAATTCGGTTGTTACGATCAGTTTTCATCAAAATTGAAATATAAATCGATATATATTGAATTTAAACTTACATTTTAATTTACTGGGTTCACATACTGACTCCAAAAATTCTAGAAATTTATTTCTAGCTATGTTTTGACGATACGGTCCTAACAAAACTAATTTCGTCGAATTTGAAGACCATTTGAAAAATGGCCATTTTCTGGTCGATTCAAATTGACTAAAACTGACAAAACAAGTTTAACCTCGCCACGCTCACATATTGATTCCAGAAATTATGAATTTTGGAATCTAGCAATAATTTGACATTCCGGATCCAACAAAAGTGGTTTCACCGAAAACGGAGGTCGTCTGCAAAATGGCTATTTTTAAGGGCATTATATATATATTAAAATATATATAACTTCCACAGCGACTTTTCTGAATTTTAAACTGGACGTAACTTACCATTTATAAAACGAAATCTCAGTTTCTTACATCCGTTAGAAAGATATTGTTAATCAAATTCAAATATTTCTTGTTTTGTCCAATTCTGACTTATATTGAATTCTGTATATTCAATTGAAATTAGAAATGTGAAATTTTCGAACTGCTGCGCCATTTCAGGTTCGTTTTATAATCAAAATAAAATTATTCATTCTAACTTCGTCAGAAATAAATTTTCCGTCATTATTATTTAAAATAATTCATTTTAAATATTCAAAATCGACTAAAATAGCCAACATAAAAAATTTGAATTGGTTCTGATTTTCCGGGTTGTTACAATTTATATAAATCGCGTATCCAATTTACTTCGCATACACTAGTTAAAATGATATTTTTAACTAGCTAAAATTCATTTCATCACTTAATGAATTTTATTCATTAATTAACACAAACTATTTAACTTAACAAACAATTTTTAAATAATTCATTTTTTAATCTACCCCTTTTTATTGTGAGTTTAGATTTCTCACCAAGAGTTCAACTCCACCAAATCTTTAAAGAGGAGGAATGCGACCTTGTCGAGCTCCTATGCGACTTCACGATGTTCCACTGTGCTCAAGCTTCGCTTTAACGCTCACCACACTCGTGAATTGGTAGATCTGGTGATATTGGTAGACCTGGTGATATGAAGCTTATTGGAGGAGAAAACGGGCACGAATAGAGGCACCAAAAATCAAGGCTCTACTGTCCGGATTTGTAATGGCGAAAGGAGGGAGTTTTAGAAGTGTTAGAGAGGTTTAGAGGAGGTAGGAGAGAGAGATTAGAGGGTGTATGTAGCTTCGGCAAGTGAAATGGAGGAGTTTTGGATCTTGGAGGAGCTAGGATTTCGGATTGGAGGGGGGAGGGGGCAGCGCCGGCATCAGGTGAGGCCAGGGGAGCGGTGACGGTGGGTTTTTGGCAGAGGTGGTGGGTGCGGCGGTGAAGGGGAGGGAGCTCGCCATTTTTTAGGAAGAAGGAGGAAGACATTTAGGAGGAAGAATGGAAGAAAAGAAAGAAAGAAAAAGGAAATGAGAGGAGGGTTTATTGGCAAATTCATCCCTCTCTCAGATTGCCCTGTCGCGGCCTAATTCCGTTTTCAACGAAATTTTGGATCACGATAATATAAGTAGTCGTTTCGTTGAATTCCGAGTTCGTTCGACCTTCCATTTTATTTTTGGATCAAATTCTAACAAGTGTCTAAAATGCGATTTTAGCATACATTTTCTCCTTGCACGCCCACACGCTAACTCCAGAAATAATGAAACTTCGGATTCTACCATAATTTGATGCTACGGATTCAATAAAAAAAATCGTTGAATTCTGAGGTCATCTGGATAACATTCCTTTGTAAATTGATCGTTAATATCACAACAAATGGTTTTATCGTGCATGGCCACACGCTAACTTCGTTTGGCGTGAAATATGAACTCTAGCCATGATTTATTATTCCGAATGCAAGAAAAATCTCATCGGATTCTGAGGTCGCTGGCAAAATTTCACTTTTAAGGGCTATGCGATGGTTTAAAAATCTGATTTTTAAATTTTGATGCGTTTTCTTATTAAATTATATTAAAAATAATTTTTATATTGGTTGTGAAATTCCGAGTTGTTACAATCTCCCCTACTTAAAAAAATTTCGCCCCTGAAAAGGAAGAAAATAGTAAAGCAAGAAATAAAACTGTAATATATCATGAGTTTACCTCATACAAGAACTAATCAGAGATATCCACTCTGCACTTAGGATAAGCATGCTTAATGCTATCCTCTGTTTCCCGTGTACAGTCTCTACGATCTCTGCTCCATTGCACTTTTATAAAATGCACCTTCTTGTTCCTTAGAACTCTAGTCTCTTTGCCAATAATCTTCATCGACACTCTTTGCACTTTCAAATCCGAAGGAATATCCAGGATTTCCTATGATGCCTCCTCAACAAGCAAATCAGGATCATTAATAAGCTTTCGAAGCTCAGAGATGAGAAATACATCATGAATACAGGATAACCAATCTGGTAACTTTCCTGTCTTCCTGAATCGAATCACTCCTCTCACTGGAGAAACTCTCAAACACACATGTTCACCAACAGAAAATGCTAAATCTCTTCTTCTGGAATCTGCATGCATAGCTTTTCTGTAGGCTCTAACTGCTTGCAGTAGCTTCTTAATGAAATCCACTTTACCTGAAGCTTCTTGGATCATATCTGGACCTAATACTAACCGGTTACCAGGCTCGATCCAACATGCAGGAGATCTACATGGTCTTCCATACAGTGCTTTGAATGGTAACATTTTCAAACTTTCTTGGAAGTTATTATTATATGAAAATTCAACCAAAATCTATATGATCTTCCCAAGATCCTCCAAAATCAATAATATAAGCCCGCAATAAATTTTCCAATATACGATTCACCCTCTCAGTCGGGTCATCTAAGGATGATATGCAGTGCTAAGATTCCCAATTCAGACTAAAACGCTTCCAAGAACTTACTAGCAAAGATCGAATCTCAATCATTGACAGTTCTGCTAGGAACTCCATGCAATCTGACAATCTATCTCATATATATCTGAGCAAGACTCTAAGCAGCTCTAGTCGTTTTCACTGGAATAAAATGGGTGTTCTTCATGAAACAATAAACAATAACCCATATGTTGCCATTGCCTTTCTTGGTTCTAGGCAAACCATCAATAAAATCCATGGAAATCTGGTTCCACTTCCATTTCGGAGCCTCTAATGGTTGCAACAAACCAGCAACTTTCTTTTGATCACTCTTAATCTATTGGCAAGTTGGACACCTGCTAACATATATAGAAATGCCTCTCTTCATCGACTTCCACCAGAATGTGCGTTTAAGATAGTGATACATCTTACTTACCCCTGGATGAATACTAAGCTTGGATTTGAGACATTCATCCATTATTTTCTTTTTGAGCTCAGGGATATTCAGAACACATATTCGGCCTAATAATCTCAGAACTCCCTTACTATCAATCTGGAAACTCGAGACTTCGCCTTCCTAAATTCTCTTACTATTCTTCTAAATGAAATTATCGTCTTTTGGAAGAACAGAGATCTTTTCAATTAACAAAGGCGTAATAACAAGATTAGCAATGATTGCATTCTTTCTGCTAAGTGCATCCGCTACCACATTGGCTTTCCCTGGAGTATGCAAAATATCTAGATCGTATGCTGGAAAAAACTCTAACCAACGATACTGTCTCAAATTCAAGTCTTCTGAGTGAACAGATATTTCAATGATTTATGATCTGTATACAATTCAAACTTCTCAACCAATAGATAATGCCTCCATATTTTTAAAGTGAATACCACAGTTAACAGCTCTAATCATGAGTAACATACTTCTTCTCATGCAGTTTCAAATGACGGCTAGCATAAGCAACAACTTGGCCGCTTTGCATTAATACCGCACCTACTCCTTCATGAGAAGCATATATATAGGCTATAAAATCTTGATTGCAATCTGTAATAATCAACATTGGAGCATTAGTCAATCTTTCTTTCATTTCTTGGAAAGCTGCCTCACATTCTGTCGTCCAATTAAAACTTGCATGCTTCTTTGTAAGATTCATCAATGGGCTAGATAGCTTCAAAAAAATCCTTAATGAATTTCCGATAATAGCTTATCAATCCCAGAAAACTTCTGACTTATGTGGGAGTGCTAGGTTGCTACCAATCTCGAGTAGCTGTAATCTTGCTGGATCTACTAAAATTCCCTCGTTTGATACAACATGACAAAGGAATTTCACTTCTTCTTTGCATAATATGCATTTAGAAAATTGGGCTTTTAATAAATTTTTCTCAGAATATCCAAAACCTATTCCAAATGCTTCGCATGCTAGCTTGCTGACTTCGAGAAGATTAAAATATCATCAAAGAAAACTAGCACAAATGTAACGACCCGAGTTTTCGCAATCCTGAGTCATCGACATAAACTCAATGTCGACTATTCAAGCATCGGAAATACCAGATAGTTAAGGAAAGAAAATAGAGGGTGAGAATAGATAAGATAGAAAATTAGAATAGAAGAAGAAGAAGATCATACAACATCAGAGTAACACGAATCTCACAGCGAAATGAACAATATATAATAGGTACATAACTTCGAAATAAACCAGTATATGTATATAGTAACATTTATCGAAGTACCACACTTACAGCACAGTAGAAATAAACAATAGCTATATAATCCTGAAGCCTCCTGCTCCAAGCTCTCGGTATATCGTAAAATCCTGACTACTTGACTGCCTGTACAAATTTGGGCACCCAAGAGTTTAGGGAAAACAAAACAAAATAAACTCTAGGTCAGTCATGTGACTGGTGTGAGTAAACTCCAACCATTTGTTTAATTTTTAAAATTCTTTTAAAATCCATACTCTTCTAATATTATAATAATGTATAAATCAAATAAATAGCAATCTAGTGGAACGCGTTCATCTCACGTTCCACATAATTAATATACAATCAAAAACCGCGGGCGCTTTTTGGTTAATGAATTCCAACTGAAAAGGTAGGGACCACCTTCCGACAGTGTATCTCTAGAGAGGAATACACCAGGTTCAACAAGAACATCTTGCAACCCAGGATAAACATAACCAGTCACTCATTTCGCTTGTGTGTACCGAATGTATTATCACCAACGGTTGGGATCAGCAACCGTTTCCCGACAGGGACAGCATCGAAATAGATTTTAGTATTAAATGGAATTTCTCTAGATCAGGTGACAATACACCCTAATTGGCAGCTAACCACTTAGCCATGCGACCTACCCGATTTTATACCATTTCCTGGTTGTGAAGCTAGAGACCATAACGTATATACTTTGAATGTCACATCGTCATACCCGCCAAATCACAAATTGAGTTCTGCAAACATATCACGGGTAAACAGCTTAGAGAACCGCCATCAAATGTAAATACGTTTGAAGTGATCAACTTACGCGATCTATTAAATATACTATGTCAGATATTCTTCCATACAGGTTGTCCTAGAACTGGATAGACCGATGGCACTATTCTGTAAATAGGACAACCCTTGCATAACCCTATCTTCAATTATCTTCATCATATTTGATAGCAACGCTAACGCCATACGGAGTGGTTTCCAGATAATATATCTGATCCCGGTCTCTCCGTATTAACAACGGAAATGGTCAAAATCTTTGATAGTCGGTGATTTAACTATCAAAGGAAAACATGTGTACAAACAACGATATTATTTCCAGATGGAAATTCTACCGATCAATCATCAATCAATATTTATTCATTTCCCCATTTCTCATTTCCTTATATTCATCAAATCCTTATTTTCTAATTTTAGAAAATATACTTTATTAACTTTGGAAAATGTTTCCATTTCTGATTCACACATCACTATCTTCTTACATATATCAGTCTCTAACTATAAAATAGTAAGAGAACAACCCCCTAAATATTAACCCCGAAGGCCGAAACCAACATCAGATCACCTAGACAGCTGTTCAACTTAACTAATCTCCAATCAATTTCTAATTCCTTTAACTCCATTATAATTCCTATTTCAAACCCTATTTCCTTTTAAATATTTTATTAGCAAAATATTTACTTTAATCGAATTTTCACATAGAATGTGAAAAATATTTCTTTATAAAATCAAAACAGTTTGATTTCGAATTTAAAACTATATCTCAAACCCAAATTCTATTTATATTTTCATTTGAAAAATATTCATGTAAATCTTATTTCATTTCCAACATTTATAATCTCATTTATAATTCCCTTTATATAATTATATTTATTCTATATAAATCCTTTTATATAATTTTATTTATATTTTAATATAAATCCTTTTATATAATTCTATTCATTTCCCAAATATTTCCTTAATTATATTTCCCAATATATTTTTTCCAAATATTACCTTTCAAAATATCATATTTATTTCATATATAAATATTTCATTTTCAATATTCACTTTGAAATTTTCCTTTTTACATTCCAGTATTTCATATGGTATTTAAAATACCAAATAACATGACCAGTGTCATCATAATCAATCACAGATTATATCACATCATATATCACAATATATGAAAACAAACAGTATTAAAATATTGAGGAATCCAGTTGGATCACTCCAACCTGTTTCCCTGCATCATAGATGTTAAATAGTATAAATAACATCGATTTCATTTCAATATGAAATATTCTGATAAACAGAATCAATATATAGTTAACGATTATATATATATAACTCTATCTATAATTTCAGCCAATTAATTAACAGTTCAACCAACAATCAACACACAGCAATCAATCACCATTTATCAATACTAAATTATATTTATAAAATATAAACTGTACAGAGTTAGTGAGATTTACTCACATTGGACGATCATCGTTAAATAATGATAATTGTCGGTTGATTCAGACAAACAATTTATTTCGCTATAAATTGTAACGAGCTCCAATTCACCCTCAGTTAGTTCCATTGTGTAATGTCCGTCCATATGATCCCAAAGGATCAAACCATTCGAAATTCTAATACAGTATGATTGAGATATGATTTATACAAGTTATTATACAATATTTAATTTAATTTAACTTAATTAATTAAAATATTTGGGCTTTACCAAAATCGTTCGGCCCATTTACCCCTTAAAAACCTAATCTGCATTGTTCTTCGACAGCACCACTCCATTTTCTGCTGCCCCATGACCGTTCTTTAATAACCAATTATATACATTTCTATCCACCTTCATTCACATTTTCATTTTGATAAATCATTGGGCTGACCCACGTTTTGGCCCACCCCATCACTCACTTTACTACTACACACGTAGCACTTTCTACTTCTTCTTCCCCGATCAATATGCATGCTGCCTTCACGAAGAAACCGTGAATTTCTTTACCCAACCGCTCCCTCGATGCTCCACTGAATCACTGTCTCTTTAACCTGATACCGCCACCGTATTTCTCATCTCAGCCCGCACCTCTCCGTCTCCACCCCATCTTGCTCTCGCCATCGGAGTAGATTGCGTCCCCACCTTAAAAACTGCTACAGGAAAGGAGGCCGACAATTTATATTTCAAACAAAGACTCCCAACTCGCGCTCTTCCCCATGATGGCGTCAAATGCCATTTTGACAGTACAGAGTAATTTACTTTGCGTCACTTTTTACCCCATACGATTAGTACTTCTTCTCAACAACAATACCGTAAGTTTCCACTTTACACAACACAACAAGCCATCTTCCATTTATTTTTATTTATTTGTATTTAAAACTGAGCTAACAAAAATACTCGCCCGCTCACCCCTTCCGCAAAGCACGATCCTCCTTCCTCATCAAAGAACCCGCTCCTCCTGTTGTTTAAAACACGAGTTCCCATATAAATACAACGCCAAAGTTAAAACTCGCACACCCAAACAGAAACTCTAGCTACTCCATTCCTTCCATGGAAACTGATCTTCCCACCTCATACGGCTCAGCAATCAATTCTTTTTCCGGTATCATCTTATATTTACCCTATTCCCCTAGACTAACTGAATTCTATTTATGAGAAGCGAGGAAGGTAATCAAAAAAGAAAGAAGATGCTTTTAATAGGAACGAGGTCACTTGTTGCTATAGCTTCAACTAGCAGCTATTTTATGTCGAATATAACTACCGGGAATGTTTCAAAAAAAGTAGGCATACGACGTACAAAAAGCTCGCGCCCTTCAAATTCACCAAAAAAAAACTAGAGATGCTTTGGAAACATTATTGTGATACGAATGGAAATATGCAATTGCCAGAGGGATTCAGTTTCAAAGACATGAGGAGAAAGGGTTTCCGGCTCGTCGACATATACCTTCAGCTTAGGGAAAAGGAAATTCCATTGCAGAGCCAAAAATCCGGTACCGATAGGGATAATTCCCCCCAGAACTACATTTTCTTTCAGACCCTTCAACCCGATGGGGGTTCTTTTCACCTTTCCCTCACGAGCAGTTACGAGAGCCTTCTATTCTAAGAGTGTCTGATTGAACAAAAGCTATTCTTGTTGTCTTTACCTTTATCCCGCACCAACGTTAACATTCATGCAAGTATGCAGCTGAGAAATATAAAAGAAGAAGCGTTTGGGAGTATATGCGTGGGAATTTAGGAGATGGATTTGAAGTTATAGGAATTGTTTCACTCTGTAGCTTGCGTTTATATATGTGAAGATATCTTAACCATTAAGAAATAACTGTCATAGGCAAGTACTAGTACTAAGGTTAGGATTCTCTTTTTATATATTTACGTTTACTTTGTCGGTAAGTTATAGGTCTGTTGATTGGAAGTTTCAGGGTGAAGTGCAATTTCTTCCTTCCGCATGTGGGTGGAGAATAGGTTGGCGAAGGATAATATAGAATATATATATAGGGATTGTCTTGCAGTCATAAAGTTAAACGTTGCTACCAAAATTCCATTCCAATACGGACTGCTATGGACAAAAGCAAAAATACCAATGTGTCAAGTGGTGTACACCGATCCCAAAAAGATAATAACATAGACCAGTTAGCTTATACTGTGAAATCCCAAATGCTGATATAGGTGTAAAACACTTCAAATAAAAATTTATTTATTTTCTGAATTAAAAATTTCAGTAAAATTCTAAAAATTAAATTATAACTACGTCTCAACGGATTTGTCCAAATTCGAAACGAATATTTAATTATAATAAAATATATTGTTATGGTTTATAAACGATTCCATAGCGATTTCTTGAAAATTTGATTTGGCCATAACTCACAATCTACACGATGAAATCTTGATTTTTCTCTTTCATTAGAAAAATATACTTCACCAGCTCCGAACGTTTCTTGTTTCATAGAAATCCAATTTAAAGCGGATTCTGTATATTCGTTTAAAGTTTGAACCGCCAAATTACGAACTGCCGCGCCATTTCGAGCTCGATTATAATTATAATATAAATTATATGTTCAACTGGAATTTATAAATAAATTCGTTAATATAATTCAATTCTAAACTAAATTATATATTTTAAATTGTCCAATTCACACAATATTGTGAATTTTGTTATTTCCGATTATTTCGGAAATAAATATATTATTCTATTAATTATATTAATTAAATATTCAATATTATTTGATTAAACAACTATTTAAATCTCTATATCACTATTTAAATAATTAAATAAATTAATTATCATGCTGTAAAAATATGGGACGTTACATTCTTCCCCCCTTAGAATAATTTCGTCCTCGAAATTGCTAAGGTAGAAATCAAACCCTATTGACTGGTTAAAAATTATTTGTTCACTTAAATCCAGTTTCACTGAACCAATTTATTTTAAATAAATTATTAATTCATTTCTATTAACAAAAATTTTCAAATAACCTAAAAATTTTCTAACACCTTAAATTTCTGAAAAATTTCGCCAGCACCTCCTTTGTATGGCTCAATCGGTACAACTACAACTCACCTCCCCGAGCTATCTCCAACCCAAAAGAAAATCAAACAGCCAAGCGGCTTGCCAATTCGGCTCATAAAAACCTCATACCCAATATAAATATAAACTAGTACCTTTTTGTCGGGCATATCAATACATCATTTCCATGTGTTACCAATCCTGCATATACCAATGTCATCCCGATCATTCAGTTATACCCAAGCCGAATTATGTTCTTAACTCAGATTCCATTTTTAATTTCAACTCTTACTTACCAGTCCAATTCTATTTCGGATTATCTCCAGTACAATCTAATTCGATATTTCTTATTTCAATTTAGTTTTCCATATAACTGGCTTTAATTAAATTTTCAATTTCTATTGGCTTTTACAAATTCTACTTTAATTTGTTTTATTTCAAACAATCTGTTTTTGGGAGTTTTTAAACAGCTTAGTCTTTTCCAAAAACCAAAATATTCATTTTGGAATATCATAACAACTAGTTTTCTCAAAACAATTCAAAAACAAAAACTTCGGTAGTAATCCGTCACTTACAACTCGAAAATGAACATCGATGATGTCATGATCATCATAGGAATCTATTTCCAGCTATCGAAGTGACTTCAATACTATATCACTTTCAATCCATATCTAAACACTTCCATTTTGAAATTCATTTCAAAATATCCTTTTCAATGCTTGTAACAAATTTAAAATCTCCCAAGATTTTAAAATTCACATATATTTAACCCAGATTCATTTACAAACACTTTTATAACCTTCCAGGGTTTAAATTCCAATTATGATTTAAATTCAAATTTAATTCATCTGATTTCATGTATTTCACTTATATGAATTCTGATTGGCTATTTACATAACCATTTCACATTTTATAAACTTATTTCGATTATAATCACAACCAACACATCAAATATACTATAATACTTCAAATACCTATACTTTGTTTATATCAAAATATAATTTGGATAAAATTATTTCATTTACCCCTTTTTTCAAGCCATAATGTGTCGGTCCATCGTATTCAAGTGTCTATAAAGCCCTACCGATACAGTGGATCAAACTGATCAACAAGAACTCATAAACAACTCAACCAATAAATCTCCACAATATAAAACAATTTTTATAAAATCTACAAATATGTTCTCTCGTATATATACACTCAAACTCAATCTAGGGTATTACTAACCCCATCTCTACTGAGTCATGCCACAGAGCCAAGGTAAATACTTAACCTTCAGCTCTGATACCAACTGTAATGACCCGGGTTTTCGCGATCCTAAGTCATCGACATAAACTCAATGTCGACTATTCAAGCATCGGAAATACCAAATAGTTAAGGAAAGAAAGTAGAGGGTGAGAATAGATAAGATAGAAAATTAGAATAGAAGAAGAAGAAGATCATACAACATCAGAGTAACATGAATCTCACAGCGGAACGATCAATACATAATAGGTACATAATTTTGAAATAAACCAGTATATGTATATAGTAACATTTATCAAAGTACAACGCTTACAAAACTGCGGAAATAAACAATAGCTGTATAATCATAAAGCCTCCTGCTCCAAGCTCTCAGTATATCTGTAAAATCCTGACTACTTGACTGCCCATACAAATTTGGGCACCCAAGAGTTTAGGGAAAATGAAACGACCCGAAATCCCCCTTACGGGAAATCACGGATTGAGTTGAGAACAAGCCACATCGGGACGCAAACAGAAGAAAATTTCATTGCTTATTACAACAATTCATCAGAATAGAAGAATATACAGACTATTAACAAATAATATACATTATAAAATATCAGAGATTACAATACATTATATAGCAGCGGAAAATAATACAATACACAACTAGAAGAGATATACGGATACAGAGCTTTCCGGATATCTTCCAGCTGTAAACCAGGTTCCTGTGAATGTAAATCTGCAAAATCAAAACTACTAGCTGCCCGTCTCAAAATAAGGGCACCCAGAGTTTAGGTTAAAATAATAAACTCCAGGTCAGTCATGTGACTGGTGTGAGAACTAAAACAGTTATTAATCTTTATTTTAAAGTTAGGTAAATCAAGGGACCACGCCGTATAACACGGAATGGCTTTCCTCCCAAGAATACCAGTGCATAAAACAACAGCGCAATGCTAAATAAAGAACAATGAAGCTATTATAAGACCCAGGTCCCATCACGTAATGCAATGCAAGCGGGAGGATAGGGTTTTTACCTTATAATAGCCAAGAATGCTTGGTACGTGAAATTTCATGTTTTATTATTACTATAAATGTATAGTGTCAAAACAATTTCAAATCATAAGTATCAATCATAGATGGCATAAGCGCCCCATACCACTATGTCGCTATACTAGGCTCTACAATCAAAAACCGCAAAGTCACGTATTGGAAGTTGGGTTTCCATCTATGAACACAGGCAAGGGATCGTCCACACCGGATTCGAGACAATCTAGCCCATGTCTCAGGAACAGCCGCAACTGCCCCATGGATCGTCAGGGCCGGTCCACCGATGTGGATTATTATGCCCGAACACTACGTTTCCCCGCCCTTTGGGGCGTAAATGAGACAAATAACTCCATCGGCTCCATACAGTCACTGATATATCTGAGGCGCCTCGCAACAGCAACAACTACACAGGTGAAAATAATATAAATGTCAGGGCTGGTAGGTCACTGACACCATCCTAGCTAGAAGGAAACGCATGCCCTCCTTGAGGTCCTCTCCCGTTTTTGGTTCACAACCGGGATGTGAGGCTCGCGAATTCACGTTACACAAAGCTATGCCACATGGGCGGTGCTTTGATCATCAACCACAAGACTTTGCTTTTCAATAGAAGCCTAGATCAATTGCCACTTAGGCATGCCACACAGGCAATTCAATCCATGCGATTGATATCCATCAATATATAACCCCTGAGCTCGTACGTCTCAGAGAAGGGCGTTAAGCAAGAGAATAAATTTTCCGCCGCCAAACAGATATATATTTAATAGAAATCAATCGCACAGAATAAAATCCAATGTCAGACACACAGTCCATTTACAAGTTCGTTTTGGGTCTGTACGAAACCGAAGGCACCTTGTACCTCACATATCCATCGATCTCCAAGTACGTCAGGACGATCACCAACTGATTCCCTCCTCTTGGGTGTACAGCCCAATCAAGATCATCAGTAATCACCCAAATGATGTGAAGACCTCAGGTTTTCGACCACCGTCTTCATCCTCGACACCACGTCGAATTAGTTATTCAGAATGGGATAAACCCAGTCTTTCTGAATAACTCGCGTATATAATAAACAAGTGTTACACAAACACAACATACGCCTCATTCCAATTCAGAATATTCTTTTATACAAATATTCTAATAGTTTGGGAAAGGTTCCCATTAATTTTATCAAAGATAAATTGTTTATATTTATTCTTTAATCTTCTTTGAATATCAATTCAAACTAGCCGGGATTAGCGAACCACACCGAAGTAATCATTTATTTTATTTCCCAATCCCAACCTAGTCATCCCATGAAGTAAAAACTGGTAATACTTCATATCTAACACCACGGTGTTATCGGTAAATTCTATTACCATTTCACGTTCAAATCTAATTAAATATTTAACTATCGCCTGAAGCAAAACTAGTGATACTCTATTCTCGATTATTTCAATCTAATTAAAGATTTATTAAAACTCCACTTGGTTTTAATCTTCCCAATAATAAACTATCAATGATTATTTAACTTGGGAAATCATATCCTGTCTTTAACTGGGTTAAAGAACCAATGTCATTTAAAACACGGTTCACGATAAACCCAAATCACATTCGATAATAAATACAAGGCTCCGAATAGAAAATATATCGGCTTATATTCAATTTCAAATTCTACGACCAACATATGTCATATTGGAAATAGTGATATTAATATATCTTTCAAATTCCCATAACAATATCTGTTTCATCACGAAATCCAACATCGAAATATTCCAAAGACAATTTCGATTCAAATCCATTCCAATTCAATTATTGGAAATTCTAGTTACTTTTGAAACCAATTCAAATCCACTTTATTTATTTTAAAAATAAATAGAATTATAATTCTAGTTCAAAACTAGTTCATTTCGATAAAAATCTATTTTTATATTTATCAAATATGGAGTTTTTCACTCCAATTCTTCACAAATCATTTCTTATGATTTTACACAAATTATTATTATTTTTAATAATTTTATCAAGGCCCGTATAGTCGATTTCCATCAACGGCCAAAGAACTGCACTTACAGCGACCTTTTCCAAATTTGATTTGGACATAATTCCAAATCCAGCTGTTAGATTTCAAATCTCTAATATTCTTTAGAAATCTCTTTTCGATACGAACCCAACGGTTCCGGTTTTAGGAGAATCCGACGGTCAGATCTCCCGTAATATCCATTCGAAGTCAATGGTCGAAATTCGCGAACTACCGCGGCGTGGCGCGTTCTATTCAGGCCATTATATATATATATATATTATATATATATATATTTCGTTGATTTCCTTTTAAAACGTATTTTATAAATCGTTTTAAATTCGTTTTCAAAACGATTTCAACTTCATATTCAATTTCGAATCAAAATTGAATATTCCACATCATCGATATACAATTGATAATATTTTCAAAACAATATATTTTGAAATCACTTCATTTTCTATAATCATTATAAAAACGAATATAATCGATATAAATATCGTTCGCGTCAAAATGGCGCATATCTAACCAACACGGCTTTATATATTTCAATAACTTCGTTATTATATTCAACAAAGGAATATTTTCTTCAACACATGAATATATATTTTATTCAACACATGAATATATATTTTATTCAACACATGAATATATATTTTCTATTCAACACATGAATATTTATTTTATTCAACACATGAATATATATTTTCTATTCTCAAATTGGAATGAGGCCCAATCAATTACCATATAACGTTTATTATATGGATTTCCTACAACACATGTATATAACAGCAACGATAAATCATCAACCATCATCCAGAGTGCACCACACAACTGCATAAACATTAAATATAAACAATTAACGCTTACACAGTCTGTCAACCCATCGATTGACATACAACTATACAATCGGGATTAGTGTACGTCAAATATCATCCTAATACCCGTATGTGGTTTCAAATCAGCAAACACAGATTTTATTTGTGCAGTTTAGCGATGTGTAAAATTTATCGTCCCAATCAATATCAGTCAAATCAGTGTATGTAAACAAATCGTCCGATTTGTTTATTACTATTTATTTTATATACACGTTAAAAATCATATTTTTAACTATAAAATATTTTCCACTATAAAATATTTTATTTCATTCCACATCACACAATCAAATTTCACAACACAGCAACCAAACAAACAAGTCGTCCATGGTCTGTGACGACGGGTGTCAGGTGCTACTAAGCACCGTCTGCATCCTAGTATATATTTCAAACAAGAAATAAAAATTAAAGTGAGGAGTTCTCACCATGAGTTTCCACTACGCCATTCTTATATTTTCCATCTTTAATTTTTTCCAGTTATCCCGCATGTCTGTTTTGTAAATAACATACATACATGAGCAAAAAATCATGTTCTTATCGAACTAAAAATATTTCCTTTATACAATAAGAACCCTATTTTTATCTAACTTAAAATGATATCTTTATCTAACTGAAAATCATATTTTTCATAACTAAAGGTCATATTTTTATACGATTAAAAATTATATTTTATACGCTTAAAAATCGTACTTTTATAAAACTAAAATTGTATCTTCCATATACTAAAAATAAATTCTTTTCTATATGAAAATCATAACTTTTCTCTTATCAAAATCATACTTTTCTCTATATAAAAATCATATTTTTAATATCGCTACTTATATAAAAATTATCTTTTTATAACTCTGCCATTTTAAAAACAATGCAATTTATATTTCAAATCAAAGCAAATTTATATTTCAGAACAAATCAAATTTATATTTCGAAACAAAGTAAGTTTATATTTCAATACAAAGTAAATTTATATTTCAATACAAAGTAAATTTATATTTTAGAACAAAGCAAATTTATATTTCAGAACAAAGCAAATTTGTATTTCAATACAAAGTAAATTTATATTTCAATACAAAGTAAATTTATATTTCAGAACAAAGCAAATTTATATTTCAGAACAAAGCAAATTTGTATTTCAATACAAAGTAAATTTATATTTCAATACAAAGTAAGTTTATATATTTCAAAACATATTTTAAAGGCAAAGTTATAAAATAAAATAAAAACATATTTTTATATTCAAACATTATATTTTAACTTAATGTTATCTATATTTTTCAAAAAAACAATGTTTTTTCTTTTTTCTTTCATTTTAATTCTATGCTATTTTAATTAAATTAATAAAAAAACAACAACAAAAACTTACTGCATCCTCTTCGTTGAACATCGGATGCCTTCAAAACCTAGGGTTGACTTTTGCTCCTCCTACGGTCAACGTGACGATGATCAGACCTTGCCACGGCGTCGAGCTTCGAGAGAGCTTCCTGAAGATGCCTGGAACGTCGAACTCGGTGGCTCCTCTGACGCTGGCGAAGAGCTCGACGGCGGCGACTTGGGGAGCTTTAATCGATCAGAATACCACACTAGAAATTATCTACTTACACTAGATTTGAAGAGCTTTCTTTGCTCTTCAATTTGCTTTTGATTTCATGATTTATTGTAGAGTGGATTGGGAGAAAATCGAGTTCAAATCTCGAGCAGTTTTCCGCCGTCGAGGAAGAACAGCGGCGCGGGTTTGACTGTGGGTTGAGAGGGCTTAGGGTTTGACCAAGGGTATATATAAAATATTTTATTTTATTTAATTCAAAATTAATTCGTTTAGTCCTCGAACTCCCAATCAAACCCAACGACTGTCGCCCTTAGCTAATTCCCTCATTCCAAACACAATGGGATATGTATCGTAAGCCAGTTCGACCGTTACAATTAGTTTTCGTTAAAATCAAAATATAACCCTATATATTGAATTTGAACGCACATTTCAATTTACCCGGGGCCACATACGGACTCTAAAAATTCCTGAAAAATATTTTCTAGCTTCGTATTGACGATACGGTCCTAACAAAACCAATTTCGTCTTATTCTGAGACCGTTTGCAAAATGGCCATTTTCCAGTCGATTAAAATCAACTGAAACTGGTCAAATGCGTTTTCCTTTGCCACACTCACATATTGATTCAGAAAATTACGAATTTTGAAACCTAGCAATAACTTGACATCCCGGATCCAACAAAAGTGGTTTCATCAAAAACCGAGGTCGTTTACAAAATTTCCATTTCTTAGGGCCTTTATATATATAAAAGTATATATAAATTCCACAGCGACTTTTCTGAATTTTAAACTGGACATATCTTTCAACTTCTAAAGTGAATCTCAGTTTCTTGGCTTCGTTAGAAAGATATGATTAAAAAGATTCAAATATTTTTGGTTTCGCTAAAATCCGATTTATTTTGAATCCTGTACATTCATTTAAAATTTGAAATCGAATTTTTGAACTACCGCGCCATTTTCAATTCCTTTTATAATTAAAATAAAATATTTATATTCTAACGACGATTCAAATAAATATATACATTTGAATTCTATTCAAAATAATTTTCTCGTCGATATTATTTAAAATATTTCATTTTAAATGTTCAAAATTCACTAAAATTGCCAAAATAAAAATTTTAAATTGGCTCAGATTTCCGGGTTATTACAGAAAACAAAACAAAATAAACTCTGGGTCAGTCATGTGACTGGTGTGAGTAAACTCCAACCATTTGTTTAACTTTTAAAATTCTTTTAAAATCCATACTCTTCTGATATTATAATAATGTCCAAATCAAATAAATAGCAATCTAGCGGAATGCTTTCGTCTCACGTTCCACATAATTAATATACAATCAAAAACCACGGGCGCTTATTGGTTAATGAATTCCAACAGGCAAGGTATGGGACTACCTTCCGACAGTGTATCTCTAGAGAGGAATACACTGGGTTCAATAAGAACATCTTGCAACCCAGGCTAAACATGACCGGTCACTCATTTCGCTTGAGTGTACCGAATGTATTATCACCAACAGTTGGGATCAGCAACCATTTCCAAAAGGGACAGCATCGAAATAAATTATAGAAGTAAATGGAATTTCTCTAGATCAGGTGATAATACACCCTAATTGGTAGCTAACCACTTAGCCATGCGACCTACCCGATTTTATACCATTTCCTGGTTGAGAGTCTAGAGACCATAACATGTAGATCACACCTTTATTTACTTTGAATGTCACATTGTCATACCCGCCAAATCACAAATTGATTTCTCCAAACATATCACGGGTAAACAGCTAAGAGAAACGAATTCCTCCGCCACCAAACGTAAATACGTTTGAAGAGGTCAACTTACGCGATCTATTAAATATACTTTGTCACACATTCTTCTATACAGGTCGTCCTAGAACTGGACAGACCGAAGGCACTATTCTGTAAACAGGACAGCCCTTGCATAACTCCGTCTTCAATTATCTTCATCATATTTGACCGCAACGCTAACGTCATACGGAGTGGTTTCTAGATAATATATCTGATCCCGGTTTCTCCGTATTGACAATGGAAATGGTCAAAATCTTTGATAGTCGGTGATTTAACTATCAAAGGAAAACATGTGTACAAACAACGATATTATTTCCAGACGGAAATTCTATCGATCAATCAACATTTATTCATTTCCCCATTTCTCGTTTCCATATATTCATCAAATCCTTATTTTCTAATTTTAGAAAATATACGTTATTAACTTTGGAAAACTTTTCCATTTCTGATTCACGCATCACTATCTTCTTACATATATCAGTCTTTAACTGTAAACTAGTAAGAGAACAACCCCCAATGTATAAGCCCCGAAGGCCGAAACCAACATCAGATCAATACCCAGACAGCTGTTCAACTTAACTAATCTCCAATCAGTTTCTAATTCCTTTAACTCCATTTTAATTCCTATTTAAAACCCTATTTCCTTTTAAATATTTTATTTAAAAAATATTTACTTTAATCTAATTTTCACATAGAATGTGAAAAATATTTCTTTATAAAATCAAAAATGTTTGATTTCGAATTTAAAACTATATCTCAAACCCAAATTCTATTTATATTTTCATTCACAAAATATTCATACAAATCTTATTTAATTTCCAACATTTATAATCTCATTTATAATTCCCTTTATATAATTCTATTTACTCTATATAAATCCTTTTATATAATTTTATTTATATTTTTATATAAATCATTTTATATAATTCTATTTATTTCCCAAATATTTCCTTAATTATATTTCCCAATATTTGCTTTCCAAATATTACCTTTTAAAATATCTTATTTATTTCATAAATAAATATTTCATTTTTAATATTCACTATGAAATTTTCCTATTTACATTCCAGTATTTCATATGGTATTTAAAATACCAAATAACATGACCAGTGTCATCATAATCAATCACAGATTATATGTCACATCATATATCACAATATATGAAAACAAATAGTATTAAAGTATTGAGGAATCCGGTTGGATCCCTCCAACCCGTTTCCCTGCATCACAGATGTTAAACAGTATAAATAACATCGATTTCATTTCAATATAAAATATTCTGATAAACAGAATAAATATAATTAACAATTATATATATATAACCCTATCTATAATTTCAGCCAATTAATTAACAATTCAACCAACAATCAACACACAACAATCAATTATCAATTATCAATACTAGATTATTTATAAAATATAAACTGTACAGAGTTAGTGAGATTTACTCACATTGGACGATCATCGTTAAATAACGATAATTGTCGGTTGATTTAGAGAGACAATTTATTTTCGCTATTAATTGCAATGAGCTCCAATTCACTCCCGGTCGGTTCCATTGTGTATTGTCTGTGCATACGATCCCAACGGATCAAACGGTTCGAAATTCTGATACAGTGTGATCGAGATATGATTTATACAAGTTATTATACAATATTTAATTTAATTTAACTTAATTAATTAAAATATTTGGGCTTTACCAAAATCGTTCAGCCCACTTACCCCTTAAAAACCTAATCCGCGTTGAATTTTTCGACCGCACCACTCCATTTTCTACTGCTCCATAATCGATCTTTAATAACCAATTATATACATTTCTATCCACCTTCATTCAAACGTTCAGAACAATCCATTTGACATTTTCATTTTGATAAATCATTGGGCTGACCAACGTTTTAGCCCACCCCATCACTCACTTTATTCCTACACACTGTAGCACTTTCTAATTCTTCTTCCCCCAATCAATATGCATATTGCCTTCACTAAGAAACTGTGAATTTCTTTACCCAACCGCTCCTTCGATGCTCCACTGAATCAACGTCTCTTCAACCAGAAACCGCCACCATATTTCTCATCTCAGCCCGCACCTCTCCGTCTCCACACCATCTTGCTCTCGCCACCGGAGTAGATCGCGTCCCCTCTTAAAAAAATTGCTACAGGAAAGGAGGCCGATAATTTCTATTTCAAACAAAGACTCCCAACTAGCACGCTTCCCCATGATTGCGTCAAATACCATTTTGACAGTACAGAGTAATTTTCTTTGCGTCACTTTTTACCCTATACGATCAGTAGTTTTTCTCAACAACAATACCGTAAGTTTCCACTTTACACAACACAACAATCCATCTTCCATTTATTTTTATTTATTTGTATTTAAAACTGAGCTAACCAAAATACTCGCTCGCTCACCCCTTCCACAAAGCACGATCCTCCTTCCTCATCAAAGAACCCGCTCCTCCTGTTGTTTAAAACGCAAGCTCCCATATAAATACAACGACGTAGTTAAAACTCGCACACCCAAACAGAAATTCCAGCTACTCCATTCCTTCCATGGAAACTGATCTTCCCATTGTCTTCACCATTATCCCGCACCAATGTTAACAGTCGCGCAAGTATGCAGCTAAGAAATATAAAAGAAGAGGGGTTCGGGAGTATATGCGTGGGAATTTAGGAGATGGATTTGAAGTTATAGGAATTGTTTTACTCTATAGCTTGCGTTTATATATGTGAAGATATCTTAACCATTAAGTAAGAGTTGTCATAGGCAAGTACTAGTACTAAGGGTAGGATTTTCTTTTTATATATATTTATGTTTACTTTGTTGGTAAGTTATAGGTCTGTTGATTGGAAGTTTCGGGGTGGAGTGTAATTTCTTCCTTCCGCATGTGGGTGGAGAATAGGTTGGCGAAGGATAATATAAAATATATATATATAGGGATTGTCTTGCAGTCATAAAGTTAAATGTTGCTGCCGAAATTCCATTCCAATACGAAATGCTATGGACAAAAGTAAAAATACCAATGTGTCAAGTGGTGTACCACGATCCCAAAAATATAATAATATAGACCAGTTAGCTTATACTGTGAAATCCCAAATGTTGATAAAGGTCTAAAAACACTTCAAATAAAAAGTTGTTTATTTTCTAAATTAAAAATTTCAGTAAAATTCTAAAAATTAAATTATAACTACATCTCAACGGATTTGTCCAAATTCGAAACGAATGTTTAATTATAATAAAATATATCGTTATGGTTTATAAATGATTCCATAGCGATTATTTGAAAATTTGATTTAACTATAACTCACAATCTACACGACGAAATCTCGATTTTCCTCTTCCATTAGAAAAATATACTTCACCAGCTCCGAACATTTCTTGTTTCATAGAAATCCGATTTAAAGCGGATTCTATATATTCGTTTAAAGTTTGAACCGCCAAATTACAAACTATCACGCCATTTTGAGCTCGATTATAATTATAATATAAATTATACGTTCAACTGGCATTTATAAATAAATTCGTTAATATAATTCAATTCTAAACTGAATTATATATTTTAAATTGTCCAATTTACACAATATTGTGAATTTTGTTATTTCTGGTTATTTCGGAAATAAATATATTATTCTATTAATTATATTAATCGCTTATTCAATATTATTTGATTAAACAACCATTTAAATTTCTATATCACTATTTAAATAATTAAATGAATTAATTATTATACTGTAAAAATATGGGACGTTACAACAAATTTATTCGACATCCCGCGAAATACTCAATTCATCAAATAACAAAAATAAGCAGGAGCATTGCATAATCAGAACGACATTACTAACCATTCATAAAATAAGTCTGGACCTCTAAAGCTATCAAAGGAACACATTCTTTGGCAATCCGCAATTGATGGAAACCTGTAGCTAGGTCCATCTTCAAGAACACTCTGGCTCCATTCAAATGATCCAATAAATCATCAATGTGCGGTAATAGATATTTATTCTTCAATGTTTGCTTATTGAAATCTCAATAATCTACGCATAATCTGAGAGTGCTATCTAACTTAGGAACAAATACTGCAACTGCTCCCCAACTCTAGGTCTGATCAGACCTTTCCATAAGAGTTGTTGAGTTTGATTCCCTAACTCTTCTTTCTCTTTCAATGTCATCCTTCGAATTGCATGCACAACTGACCTTGCATTCGGAACTAGATCGATCCTGAAATCAATTTCTCTACGCAGAGGTAGGCTATCAACTTCCTTGAATACACCTGCATAATCTCCAACAACGGGGATATTCTTGATAGAAGTAGAAGAAACTTCAAGAGTAGATCAAAATTCCTTTCTATATGAACTTAAGCCTTCGCATGGTATAATAATATTCCCAAGTTTTGTTTTTACTTTAACAATTATGTCGGCGCATTTAACTTCAACCTCATATTTCGTTGACCAATCCAACCGAAGTATAATATCAAATTCAGAAAGGTTCATGACGATCAAATTAAAAGAAAACCGATAACAAGCATAGGAAACATGTACTCTACAATATAAACAAAGATCGAGGGATCCTCCTATCAGGCTGTGGACGCTAATGGATCCGTTAAGATTCATCAATTTTAATTTTAACTTCTTAATTATATTGTTCAAAATGAAACTTCATGACGCTCTAGTATTAAATAATACTCTAACAGGAATATTTTTAACAGTAATTTACCTTCCAAAACATCTGGTCTTCCTCCGCCAGTAAAAGGAGCTAGCGCATTCGCCCATCATACACATGAGCTACCACAACTTTCTTCACCAATGGGAAATTCCTTGCAAAATTTCCTGGCTTATGAAAATTATAACATTCTCCACTGTTGCAAGGCTTCCGGCCGGGGCCGGATTCATTTCGTTTTGACCTTTTAGGTTCATTTGCATTGGTTAGACCAATGCCCATATTGGTCACAGTTGTAGCATTTAATCTTTGCTTGTTTATCTTCCTGGGACTTAGTTGTTTCAGTCTTGCTTGCCTCGGCCTTCGTGTTGGGAAGTTTCCTTTTATTGTTGGCCTGACTTCTTTCCATATCTTCTTGATAATCTCTCCTATCGATATTCTCATATCTACAAGCCATCTCAATAACCTTAGCAAATGGAAGCTCGATATGGGCTATCACTCTGCCACGGTGCCTTCTTTGAAGACCCTCAATGAACCTCTTGTTCTTCTTAACTGGTTCCTGGACTAATTCGGGTCCAAAACGAGAGATTTCATTGAATTTATTGACATAGTCATGAATAGTCATATCGCCTTGTTGGAGATTAGCGAACTCGTTATACAAGCGCTTAACTTCCTATTGTGGGACAAACATTTCTTCAAAGACATCCTTAAACCTTGGCCAAGTCATATCAACTCTCGGATTACCTATTGTCACTGCTTCCCACCAGATCAGGACCTCGTCTTTAAGTAACCAGGATGCTATGAGCCACTTTCTATTATCCGCCAATTCTAGGCCTTTGAAGATCTGTTCGCAAGACCTCATCTAAGCTTGAGCTTCAATTAAAGTTTTGATCCCTGTGAATGACACTCCGCCCAACTTCTTATACTTCTTGACCATAGCACCAAGATCAAATGGTTGTTGCGGTGGTTGTGGCAACACAGGTTCATTTGTTAGCTATAGATTGTACTTCATTGAGGTTGGGTTGATTATTAACAGCGGGGATATCTCCCTTTCCTCGGCCTCTACCTCTTCTGCCTTGTCCACACATTTCTTTTTACTTCTGCGAATAGCAAGAAAAGAGTCAAGCCAACAGAAAAGATATCTTACGGATAGTAAAAGCATAAAGACATATTCATAAGTAATGATGTAATGATCAAACTACATGCTACTCTGATGTACTCATTTTAGGATATTATTAATCCTATCTCTAATGAGTTACTCATCCTAGAATACTACATATTCTATCTTTGTTGAGTCGTTAAATATGTTATATCCCAGAACTAAGGTTAACTAAAGCTCTGATACCACCCTGACAAAACCAAACCCCCGATCCACAGTGGTAAGGTCTGTCTTCGGAATATAACACATTAATCACAACAGCAGAACACAACATACAGCATAACATATAAAACCAGAGAATAATTTACATTATATCATGAAGCGGAATCATAAACATCATCATCAGAGTTGCACAGATACATTATCCTACTTAGTACATGAAATAGTTTCACCTAATAGATAATAAGCCTACAGCAAAATCAAATATAATTATACATGAGATAGTGTTTTAAGAGTTCAAAAGAAGGATAAAAGACAAGTCTTCATCTTCAGCCCAAACAACACCCAAAGCTACGGTGCGTATCCAAAAGAAAGTCAATAACATGTTCACTTGGTTGCTATATTAAAATATGGGCACCCGAGTTTGCAAGGGAAAAACAAACTACGAGTCAGTCGTGGGACTGGCATGAGAAATCCTACAGTTGCTTAGCTTATTTAAGAATAAGGCAAATCGCAGGACCTCGCCGTATGAGACGGAACGCGCTTACTCCATTGGATTGCCAATGCATTAAATAAAGTAAATAAAATAAACAACGCAATGCTTTTTGAAAAATGAAGCCGTTATAAGACGCAGGTCCCATCACACAATGTAACGCAAGCCGAAGGAATGAGTTTTATCTTATAAGGGCCAAATATGCTTGATATGCAGAAAACAAAAATCATTTGATATTATTGTTAGTGTCTAGATGTTTTAAAACATTTTAAAAATAAATGTATCAATCCTAGGCAACATAGATAGCATATATTATGCTGCCAAATAGGTTTACAACTAAAATCGTACGATGTCGTATTAGAAATTGGATTTCCATCATGAATCAAGGCAAGGGATGTCTCCTTACCTAATTCGAATCACCTCTAGCAAGATGTCTAGGATCACACCTATGGAAAACCCTTGGATCTTAGGGTCGATCCACACCAAACGTTTGTGAATTACTTATTCTTAAACAATATGTTTCCCAGACCTGTCATCTGGTCAGTATGTCGACCAATCATATCTAAGGCGCCATGCAATCCATCATCCATATAAGTAAAAATGTTTGGGCTCCATACCATGGCATCACTCCTAGCTAGAAAGAAACGTATGCACTCCCCGTAGTCCATAATCTTGTTTTTGACTCATACTGGGGTGTGAGGCTCGCGAATTAAAAATATACACAAAGTTACGCTATATTAAAGCCATTCTTTGATTATCATACATAGGGCCCTACTTTTCTATAAAGACCTTGATCATTGCATCTCAGCATGCCACATTGACAATTCATGTCGTACAACTGATGTCTATCAATATATAACCTCAAGCTCCTCAAAGAAGAGTGTTAAGCTAAGAGAATAAATTCTCCACCACCAAATAGATATATATTTAATAGATATCGATTAATACATAATGAGATCCAATGTCAGACACACAATCCATTTACAAGTACGTTTTGGGTCTGAAAGAAACCGAAGGCACCTTATTTCTCATCCCATATGTCCAATACAGGAGAGAGGTCCCCGCATATCCGGACAGTCAACAAGTACGTCCAGATAGCTACCACTACAAACTCTTCAAGAGAGTTACCCATATCCAAGGCATCAGCAGTAGTTCATTCGATGTAAAGATTGTCAGTCTTGCACCGTCTTCATTATTTTTGACTTTTAATCGTCGTTGAATTATTTGAAATGAAGTTTACCTCGGCCTTTTCAAATAATTCCTGCCATTGAAGGTGCAACATATTTAAATAAAACTGAGTGTGCAGTTCAAGTTCGAACTAGAAATATAGCATATAACTGATAAAAATAATATTTTTATCTAACCAATAAATGCCTAATATAACAATGAACTTGTGATAGCAATGATAAACATGATAAATTATATCTAATCAATAACTAGCAGTCAAATTAAAATCTCCACATTACTTCGCAAATTCTAGTTTAGCACAAACTTAAATAATCACTTGCATATTGACTAAAAATAATATTTTTGCATCGCCAATCGCTAATTAACATCATAATAAGTAATTATTATTTCATATTCATCGCATAACTTCGTAGTTAATTTTATTTTTAACTATCTTCAATTAACGCTTTAATAGTTAAATTTATTTAGCAAATTCAAGTTTCAATTCCATGATATCGATTCGGTTTTATTTATATACATTATGTACCCAATTTACGTCGCATACACTAATTAAAAATGATACTTTTAACTAACTAATAATCATTTCATCACTTAATAAATTTTATTCATTAACTAACACTAACAGTTTAACTTAACAAATAATTTTTAAACATTTCATTTTTTAATCCACCCCTTTTTATTGCGAGTTTAGATTTCTCACCGAGAGTTCCACTCCACCAAATGTTTAAAGTGGAGGAATGCAACCTTGTTGAGCTCCTATGCGGATTCACGGAGGTCCACTGTGCTCAAGCTTCGCTTTAACGCTCACCAACACTCATGTATTGGTAAATCTAGAGATACGAAGCTTATTAGAGGAGAAAACGAGGATGAACGGAGGCACCAAAAATCAAGGCTCTTCTGTTTGAATTTGTAATGGCGAAAGGAGGGAGTTTTAGAAGTGGTAAAGAGGTTTAGAGGAGGTAGGAGAGAGATTAGAGGGTGTATGAAGCTTCGGGAAGTGAAAAGGAGTTTTGGAGCTTGGAGGAGCTAGGTTTCGTGTTTGGAAGGGGGAGAGGGCAGCGCCGGCATCGGGTGGAGCCAAGGGAGCGGCGACAGTGGGTTTCAGGCAGAGGGGGAGGGTGCGGCGGAAGTGAAGGAGAGGGAGCTCGCCATTTTTGAGGAAGAAGGAAGAGAGGTAGGAGAAAGAATGGAAGGAAAGGAAGAAAGAAAAAGGAAAAGAGAGGAGGGTTTAATTGCAAATTCAACCCTCTCTCGGATCGCCCAATAGCGACCTAATTCCGTTTGCTACGAAATTTTGAATCACAATAATATACGTAATTACAAATCCAACGAATCAAGTTTCATCGAATTCTGAGTTCGTTTGGCCTTCCATTTTATTTTTCGATCAAGTTCTAACTAGTTTCAAAAACGCGATTTTAGCATACATTTTCTTCTTGCACGCACACGCTAACTCCAAAAATTATGAAACTTCGAATTCTACCATTAGTTGATGCTACGGATTCAATAAAAAATCGTTAAATTCCGAGGTCATATGTAACATCCCACCATTTTGACCGTTTCAAATCGGTAATTAGACCAACTTAAAACATCAAAATCAATAAATCGTTATTTAGCTTATAGAGTTTAAAGACTGAATCAGCACAGAAAATATAGAATAAATAAATAACACAGTATTGAACAGCGATAAGCTTTTATTTATTAATCAAGATTTTCAATACAATACTTTTCTATATGGTAGAACTGAAAAAACAACTTGAATACTGAAAAACATTTACTAGTTTAAAATCTTCAGAGTGTGTCGTCTTTGGAATCCCCAACTTCGCTAATATTCAAATACTAAGTTGAAATCTTTAAATCTGTACTGCTCGAGTCTGACCTGAGCGTTCCATGCAAAACTAAAAATACTCGAGTCAGGATTAATCATTTGTTCAATTAAATTAACTTCAATGTAAATTGAATATAATAGTTAATTCTAACATCGAATATATCATATACCAATCGTCCAGTACACACGGGTGTAGTATTTTCTCAATATCAAGTATAGTATCTTTGGGGACTGGTGGCCATGAGAGCTTACTTATCGACACATGTATACACGTGTGGATAGCCCCAGCTTCCCAAACCAAACATGAAATAATAGTATAGCAGCTTGGGATGAAACAAATTCGGACATGTATATTTAAGTATACACGTATGCCGATGATACGTATATACACATATGATTATATATATATATATATATATATATATATATATATATATATATATATATATACACACACACATACATATATATACACACACATATGCATCGGTCACCACATATATACAAAAATCATGCTTCGAATAAACAAGAAATGCACAACAGGTACGGGATAGTTTATGTGAATTGTTGAATAAATTAAGTCGGAGAAATGCTAACAGGAACAAATATATGATGTCTAACAAAATGTGACCAGATGATCATATGTGCAGTAACATATAAATGTGCCAAATGATCACAATAACATGTCAATATGTCCAAATAATCATATGTGCAGTACATATAAATGTGGCAACAGTGAACAAAAATGGTTTCAGCAATTTCCTTTTAGTAAGCAAAAATGGTTTCAGCAATTTCCTTTTAGTAAACAAATGCTAACATATGTCTACTTTCCCCATAAACGTGGATATGTGATATCAGCCAGCAACAGCAAACAGGTGCCAACAGAATGAATAAGGAGGCATCAAAAGGACAAAGACGTGCATATGATAATAGATGCAACAGTAAGTGAGTGAGATGAAGAAAACATGCCATATAAATGGCATATAAAATTATAGACTAACGGTAAAGAAATTTTGTGGCCAAAGTTATCGTATACTAACAGTAAAGAAATTGTGGCTGAAGTTATTATATACTAACAGTAAAGCAATTGTGTCCAAATAATATATTTCCTCATTCGCCCAATTTCTATGAATGGGTAGCCCTCAATGAAGTAATCCAGCTAAGGCATAACTGCACACAGTAAAGACAATACGTCAAAACAATATATTTCTTCATATATGCAGTCTACATTCAGAAACTAAGGGACAGTTTCAACTCGTGCATGCCGAAGAGGGGATGAGTTTGTGTGAGTTAAGGAGAACAAGAGAATTTCAGTAATATTATAATAGTACGGTACAGGTTCTTCAGTGAAAAATGCAAAATGCTTTTATAACCTAATGTTTAAAAATGTTGGCCAATAAAGCTTTCATAAGGATACTAACGGTATAAGTTCTTAACTGTAACAGCACAATATATGGATTTGGTAATGAATGTTAGAACATCAGAATACTTATGGTATATGGATAAGTGTTGGAATTTGGAACAGCGTACAATGATAAACTCCTATTAAAACGGCTACTAAGCAGAAAAGGAATGATCACGCTTACTTTGAAAGGAGCATTCACGAACTTACAGTAAGAATTAATAAAGATACACGGTAGATAAAAATCAAGTTTTTCTTTCCCTTTTTGCTATCCAAATTAACAGAGGAAGTTTGTGTTTCCATAAGCCAAGCAAGTAAGATTGATTTTCATGGTAAACAGAGGCAAACCAAGTCATCCTCACACCAAAGAGTAAAATAAAACAGTCCAATAGGATTTTTTAGGTACGAGCTAACCAAAAACCTTTTAGTCGAAATAAATGAAAGAGCTTCCAGACATAAGTGCATATGTTCCGACGTATGGTTTCCCAACAAGTTGGCATATGTATGACTAATAGTAGGTATCCCTGGTTTATGAGCTAGGTTAACAAAATGAGTTTATAAATTATTATTTTTCGGGTAATAACTAAGGAGCTAGCCACCATGTATAAACAGTGAGCATGACAACTCTTTAAATCTCAACACAACATGCATATATTAGCATGAAGACAAGGTCAGTGTCGGCAAATAGGTTACAAAAGATTCATGCAGGGTGAACATAAAACCAGTAAACGAATCTAGGGCCATAAGGATAGATCTTCCCAATTCATTCATCGTATACCAAAAAAAAACGGTTCCTTGCTTAAAGGAAGTTAAATCATGACCACAACAGCTACCCACAATGGTCTGCCTTTACGTTAATGGTCGACAAATCAAAACAATAAGACGACTGGGTCACAGTATTTCAACAACACAAATATCCCATAAATCACTAATCTAATCTAGTTTAAAGGAAGTTAAATCATTTGAAACCAAGCTAATCGTGAGTATAACTCACCTTTCCTGGATTCGAGAAGAGACAATATAGATTTTTTAGACGAGACGAGAAAGCTCGCATGCGTCTATGAAGAATAGGACATCACTTTCTCCGTCATTGTTGCTGAAGGTTGGATTTCGCCTCACAGAAAGCTTGTCCTATGCCTGGAGCTGCGTTCTCCCAGTGGAGGTGGAGAATGGAGATGGCGATGTGTCTCACCGCAACAAAAGCCCATCTTTTACTATTTCTATTTCCGGAATTGGGTTCGAGGTTAAGGAGCGAAGCAGAGAGAAGGGGTAATGGGTTTGAAGAGGTTCGATTAAATTAAAAGAGAGAGGGTGGTCTTTAAAAATTGAAAAGGGGAGAAACAATTTCTGATTTGCCATTTGGGTGGATGCCATTAAAACTAAAGAGATGCGATTGATTTTTTTTTACTGGAAGGAATGGAAACAAGGGCCTTGATTTTGTGGCGGCCACTGAATTTGCATTGGGAAAAAGAACGGGTTTTTGGGGAAATTTCTTTCTGCTCAAAAATTGGAGACGAGGCCATGATTTTATTTAAGAAATTTACAGAGATTAAAGATGAAGTAACATCAATAGGTTCCAGGGTGGTGGCGAAATCAGATATAATTCTGCGAAGGTTTAAATGAGGAAGAATATATGTACATTGATCAAATATTACTGCTCAGTATTTGTGCCATAACCACAGTCTTCAAATACCAAAAAAATTATATGTACCCCTTTGTTTCAACGTTTTAAATTCGGTAAATTTAATTTAATTGTAATTCGACTTCGTCTGTGTACAACGTATTTTAAAATTTTAAATTATTTGTCGGTTCACAGATTTTATTCCGTTAGTTCCCAAAACAATTCTGTTCGATTCCAAATTTGAACGTTAAATTTTCTAATTCTCTATACATACCGATACACACATTTCCAAGTCAATCTTCATATACGTCAACGTATAAAATTTCTAATTGTGACGATCCCAAAACCCCGTGACACGGTATTAAGGATAATCATTGGAATATAACACATTAATCATCATTAGCAGATCACAGATAATAGCATAAACAGAAAATAGAATAATTTACACACATATGACAGCGGAATCATATAGATATCATCACATCAGAGAAGCACAGTACAGGATACAACTTAGTGCATAATGATACATAATCAGTCACCATCGCCTGAGGCGGAATCATACATAAAGAGTACACAAAAGGAATATCAGTCTACATCGCCAGTGGCGGAATCATAATATAGATACAATAATGGCGGAGAAAATCCAAGTCAGCACGGTGTAGTCAAGCCTCGCCATGAGCCAAAAGATGCGTCAGAAACCTGTAACTAGGCTGCCCGTGTGAAAATAAGGGCACCCGAGTTTGCAAGGTGAAACAAACTACGAGTCAGTCATGGGACTGGTATGAGAAATCTACTTAACTTATTAACAACAATAATAAGGCAAATCAAAGGACCACGCCACTTTCGCGGAACGGGTTTACTCCAATGAGTGCTAATGCATGAAATAAAATAACGATTAAATCAACGCAATGCTTTTTATAAAATGAAGCCATTATAAGACTCAGGTCCCATCACACAATGCAACACAAGCCGGAGGATAGAGTTTTTACCTTATAATGGCCAAAGATGCTTCATACGAATAAAACAAAGGTGTTCGATATTATTACTAGTGCATATATGTTTCAAAAGCAATTCAATCATAAATATCAATCCTAGGCGGCATAGCTACCATCTACTATGTCGCCATACTAGTAATACAATCACATTCGCATATTTCGTATTGGAAATTGGATTCCTTCATGAGTCGAGGCAAGGGGCAAGCTCCTCTCCGATTCGAGACACTCTAGCAAATGTCCCAGGACCCCACTATGATCCTTGGATCTTCAGGGCCGGTCCTCTCTTACTTTTGAGGATTAGTTATTCCTCAACACACGTTTCCCGGTCCTTACAGACCTATATCGAGGCGCCTCGCATTCCAACAACCACACAGGTGAAAAGTATATATAATGTCAGGGCTGGTAGGTCACTGACACCACCTTAGCTAGAAAGAAACGTCGTCTCTCCCTGCAGTCACTCTCCCGTTTTTGACTCATACCGGGGTGTGAGGCTCACGAATTCACGTTATACACAAAGCTACGTCACACAGACCATGCTTTGATCATCAACCACAAGACTTTGCTTTGCAACAAAAGCCTTGATCATATGCCACTTAGGCGTGCCACACAGGCAATCCACTCCATGCGACTGATTTCTGTCAATACATAACCTCTGAGCTCGTACGTCTCAGAGAAGGGCGTTAAGCAAGAGAATAAATTCTCCGCCGCCAAACAGATATATATTTAACAGAGATCAATCAACACAGAACAAAATCCAATGTCAGACACACAGTCCATTTACAAGTCCGTTCTGGGTCTGAACGAAACCGGAGGCACCAATTCCTCGCATATCCGTACAATCAACAGTATGTTTGGACGGCTACTACTTCAATTCCTTCATGGTAGCTACTCCAATCACGAGCATCAGTAGCGCCCATCCATCCAATGTGGAGATCGTCGGTCTTCAGTCGTCTTCGACTCTTCGACTTCTCAACGTCGATCGATTATTTGAAATGAGATAAACTCGGCCTTTTCAAATAACCCACGTATATTTAGATTTTCAAATCAATCAATCACATGGTTGGACTATTCAACAATCACATTTCAGTTATTTAGTTATAATTTTCACGTCAAATACATTCAACCATCACATATCAAGCAAATACAACAAGATTGGTTTATTTCCACTCTATATCGTCTATAGCACTTTATAACGATATATCGCCATTTTTATTTAATTTAAAACGGCCATATTTAATTAAACGACGTTTCAGGTCGTGTCGATGCACTGGCGCTGCTTTCCACCAATTTTGTTTTACACATATATGAAAATCTAACCGTTGGATCTTCACAAATTTTACATCATTACGAAGGTCATTTCAAAACGAATCCAACGGTTTCAGTTTTTGGAAAATCCGACGGTCGGATCTTCCACACTAACCATTTGAAGTTACGATCTCAATTTACGAACTGCAGCGTCGTTATTCGATTTAATTTAATTATACTTATATATATATATATATATATATATATATATATAAACATAGTTCATTCAAAAATTCCTATATCGTTTCCACTTCAATTATTTCACTAACGCCTTTAAATTTTGGAAAATTTCGCCATAACCTCCTTTGTACGGGAGGGTCTGGGAAAATTCCCAAATAGCCACACAGGCGTCTCATATCAAAAAGAAAAAGAAAAAGCCAAGCGGTTAGCCAACAGGCTCATAAAATCATCACCCAAACAAAGCGGTAAATGTGTACCTATTTGTCGGGCACAAAATTCTATTTCTCTTCTCTAGCCCCTTTTGCTTTAACATGTTCAATAGATATGCATGTACATATATACAATTTCTAACATTTATCATTTTCCATTCAATTTCATATTCGATTTGCTTTGGTTTAAAAACACCATTCGTTCTAATGTTGCATGCATAGGCTAAAATCATATCATTAGCTAGTTAATGTATATTTCAACTCATGCACGTTTATTTGAACAAGTGGCTATTTTTAACACTTCACATTTCAAAGATGATAATTTTGGCGAACTAAAATAGATTTCAACACATGACTATTTTATTTAGTTCCTATGCATGTTAAAAATAATATTTCTATCACAAATATTTATTTCAACGTCCGCATATCTTTAGCATATCACACATATGATAAAAATGATATTTTTATCGTTCAAAATATTTATTCAACAAATAGATGGTTTCAACACTTCATAGTTTCAATAAAAATGTAATTTTTATTGTTCGATCTTTTTATTCAACACATGAACTTTTCCACTACACACACTTCTCAACAAATGAGTATTTCCACACATGGACATTTTATTTATGTTGTTCATATTAGAAAGATAAGATTTTTATTGTTGAAACTATTTATATAAGGCGAATATTTTTCTTACTTCATATATAATAAAAATGTGATTTTTATTGTTTAAACACTTCATTCATTCACAAATGAATTTAATTTTCACACAACACTTTTCAACACATGAATATTTCCACACACGGACATAGCTTCAATATATGATTTTAATTTCAACGCATGAAACTAATTTCAACATATGAAAAGAATTTTAACACACAAAGATTATTCAAAATTTCGGCAGCATAACGGCAGGGTAGTTAAAACCGGCACCGTCCCTAGTACGGCTCCTCGCTCTACCTTAAAACCTCGCGGTTTTTGACAATGGGGATTCATGCATCTAATTCGCATGCAGGCGGCATGTTTATTTTTATTTCCACAAAATTTTCCAATTCATTTCAATCACCAATGGGTATTTTTCAACCACAACCAAACAATATCAACCACAAACAATTATTCAACCATTCGTATTTTTCATCCAATATTTCACACCAATTCCTCACAATAAATATCGTCCATGGTTTGTGGACGAGGGGAGTATATATATATATATATATATATATATATATATATATATATATATATAATATATATATTTGCTATATTTCACTAGTATTTCAACACATATATCAATTATTCTATGCATGTAAAAATTTATACTTCGCTTATATAGCTTACACTACGCATGTACATGATGTATACAACACGTATGTAATTTATATTTCGCTTATATAAGTTATACACGACATGTTCCATTTAATTTCACGTTAATTGAGATTTCTCACCTTGGTTTTCTGAGCGCTAAAAATCGATACGATGTCAGAAAAATCCGCAGCTTCTTCTATTGGGTAGAGAGCTTCCTTGCGGTCTCGATGTTTCCTGTTTCATCGAATTTCGTCAACACACCAAAAAGATATGATTTTTCAAAGTGTAAAGATCAAAGAAAAACTCACTTTCAGAAAGCTTCAAAACTAGGTTTGCGGTTTTCGCGAGAACCGGGGCACGAGGGGACGATCAGGAAGTTGGACGTGGAAGAGCTTCGAGAGGGCTACAGGGGCGCGGCGGTTTGGTGGGGTTCGGTGGCGCAGATCTGCGGCGGCGGCGGTTTGAAGGTCGGAAGTTTGGAAGGGGATATCTCGACGTAGAGGTGACGATAGGGGGAGCTCCTTATATGGATTTGAAGAGGGGAGGGAGAACTACAAAAAGTTGAACTGGGGGAGGAGCTAATTCGAGCTGTGGCGATCGGAAATCGCCAGGGAAGGAGAAAAAGGGTTTCCGCCGTCGAAGTCGGGGTCGGGGGGGGGGGGGTTCTGATTTTTTTTTTTAATTATGAATGGAAAAATATGATTGGCCGAGGACTATATTTAATTTTTAAATAGTGTTTTCTCAAACGAACTCTTTTTTAAACCCAACGACTGTCGCCCCTAGCTAAATACCCCCATTCCGGACACAATGGGATATGTTTCGTAGGCCAATTCGACTGTTACAGTCAGTTATTTTTCAAATTAAAGTATAAAACATTTATTTTTTAACTCTGAACGCACATTTCAATTTGCCAGGGCCACAAACTGATTCGAAAAATTCCAGAAAAATAAATCTAGCTATGTTTTGACGCTACGGTCCCAACAAAACTAGTTTCGTCGAATTCTGAGGTCGTTTGAAAAATGGCCATTTTCTGGTCGATCCAATTTAACAGAAATCGACCAAACACTTTTTCTTTTGCCACGCTCACATACTAGCTTCAAAAATTATGAAATTTGAAACCTAGCAATAGTTTGACATCCCGGACTCAACAAAAGTGGTTTCGTCGAATTCCGAGGTCGTATGCAAAATATCAATTTTTCAGGGCTATATTCTATATACCGACTCTTCTGAAAATTCATTCGGCCATAACTTTTGATTCCCGTTATGAAACTTCGATTTTTCAGATTCGTTAGAAAGGTATCGACTAACAGATTTAAATATTTTTGGTTTCACTAAAATCCGTTATATTTTCCACCCTGCATAGTCGGTCAAAGTTTGAATTCAAATTTTCAAACTGACTCACTATTTCTAATTCACTATTTTATTGAAATATTCTATTTCAATTGTTCAAATTCCTTTGAAATAACCAATTTAAAAAATTTTAAATTGGCTCGTAATTTCCGGGTTATTACAATCTCCCCTACTTAAAACTTTTCGTCCTCGAAAAGGAAACAACAGTAAAGTAGGAAATAAAATGTAAATGCAAAGCATTGTAAAAGTACCTTGCACCGGAGTTAGTCAGAGATATCCACTCTGCATTTGGGGTAAGCTTGTTTAATGCTTTCCTCAGTTTCCCAAGTACAGTCTCTAGGATCACTGCTCCACTGCACTTTAACTAAAGGAACCTTTTTGCTTCTGAGTTCTCTAGTTTATTTGCCAACAATCTTTAATGGCTCTCTTTTGAGTGTTAATTCTGGAGTTATCTCCACATCCCGTTGCGCTGCTTCTTCTACAACAAGATCCGGATCATGCACATGTCTCCTAAGTTGAGATACGTGAAATACATTGTGCACTCCAGGCAACCAATCTGGTAATTGAACCCTATAAGCAAGAGTTCCAATTCGCTCAAGTATAGGAAAGGGACCAATAAATCTCGGTGCCAACTTCCCAGTCTTTCCAAATCTGATTACTCCTCTCATCGGAGAAACCTTCAAATAAACATGATCACCAACAGTAAATGTCAAATCTCTCCTTCTAGAGTCTGCATAACTTTTCTGTCGGCTTTGGGCGGTTTTCAAACGCTTCTTGATGAAGTCCACTTTATCAGATGCTTCTCTAATCATATCGGGTCCTAGTACAAGTCTATTGCCAGGTTCTACCCAACATGCAGGAGATCTGCAGGGTCTGCCATATAATGCTTCAAATGGTGACATTCCCAAACTTGCTTGATAGCTATTGTTATATGAGAATTCTGCCAAATGCAAATGATCTTCCCATGACCCACCAAAATCGTTTATACAAGCCCGTAATAAATCTTCTAGAATTCTATTTACCCGCTCAGTTTGGCCATCTGTTTGTGGGTGATAAGCGGTGCTCATATTCAGTTTTGTTCCCAATTCTGTCTGGAAATCCTCCCAGAATTTGCTAGTGAATAGGGGATCTCTATCACTGACTATACTGATGGGAATTCCATGCAGTTTAACAATTTCTCTGAAATATATCTGTGCTAGACTTTAGGCAGTTCTATTGGACCTGACAGGTATAAAATGGGCAGTCTTCGTGAAGCGATCTACGATTACCCAAATGCTGTCATTACCTTTCTTGGTTCGCGGCAAACCATCTATGAAATCCATGGAAATCTGTTCCCATTTCCAACCTGGGACTTCCAATGGTTGTAACAGTCCAGCTAGTTTCTGTTGGTCACTCTTGACCAATTGACAAGTAGGGCATCTGCTAACATACAAAGAAATATCTCTTTTCATTGCCTTCCACCAGAAAGTGCGTTTGATATCGTTGTACATTTTACTCACCCCAGGATGGATGCAAAATTTGGATTTATGGCATTTGTCCAGCACTTCTCTTCGAAGGCCTGGAATATTTGGGATGCAAATCCTATTATTTAACCTGAGAACCCCCCTATTGTCAATACGGAAACTCGTGGTTTCACCTTCCTTGACTCTCTAACTGATTATCTGAATGAATTCATCGTCTTTTTGAAGGGCTGAAATCCTATCAATCAATCCAGGTGTAATTATAAGATGGGCAACGATTGCGGTCTTTCTACTAAGCGCGTCCGCTACCACGTTAGCTTTCCCCGGCGTATACAGGATATCAAGATCATACGCTGCAAGAAATTCTAGCCAACGCTGCTGCCTCAGATTCAGATCTTTCTGGGTATATAAATACTTCAATGATTGATGATCCGTGTACAGTATAAATTTCTCGCCCAACAAGTAATGTCTCCAGATTTTCAAGGCAAAAACGATAACTAGCAACTCAAGATCATGAGTCACATAATTCTTCTCATGCGGTTTCAGTTGACGGCTTGCATACGCGACTACTTGGCCTTTCTGCATTAACACTGCACCAAGACCTCTAATAGAAGCATCTGTCCAAACCGTTAAATCCTGATTGCCATCAGTAATAGTTAACACTGGGGCGGTGGTCAGTTTCGATTTCAATTCCTGGAAAGCCTCTTCACAGTCGGAAGTCCACTTAAACTTCTCATGTTTCTTTGTGAGCTTCGTTAACGGACCAGATATCTTCGAAAAATCATTAACGAACTTTCGATAATAACTAGCCAACCCCATAAAACTTCTAACTTCTGTGGGAGTAGTGGGTTGTTTCCAGTCTTGAATCGCCGTTATTTTGCTTGGGTCAACAGAAATTCCTTTCTCTGACACGACATGGCCAAGAAATTTAACTTCTTCTTGCCAGAAGACACATTTAGAGAATTTGGCTTTGAAGACATTCTTCCTTAGAATCTCCAATACTTGTTCTAAGTATTTTTCATGCTCGGGTTTTGATTTGGAGTAGATTAAAATATCATCGATGAATACGAGGACAAATTTATTCAGAACTCCCCTGAACACTCTATTCATTAGATCGACAAAGTATGCTGGAGCGTTACATAGGCCAAACGGCATTACTAACCATTCATAAAATATGTCTGGACCTCTGAAAGCTGTCAAAGGAACACACTCTTCTGCTATTCTCAATTGATGAAAACCTGTAGCTAGGTCCATTCGGGAAAATACTTTCGCCCCATTCAATTGGTCTAGCAAATCATCAATGTGAGGTAATGGATATTTGTTTTCGAGCGTTTGTTTGTTGAGGTCTTGGTAATCAACACATAATCGAAGAGTACCGTCTGACTTCGGGACAAACACAACGGCTGCACCCCAATTAGAAAAACTAGGTCTGATTAGACCCTTCCACAACAGTTGACGAGTTTGATCGCCTAATTCTTCTTTTTCTTTCGGAGTCATTCTACGAATTGGATGCACCACTGGTCTAGCATTGGGAATTAGATCGATTCGGAATTCTATTTCTCTTTGCGGAGGTAAGTTTTCAACTTCTTCAAACACATCCGCAAAGTTTCTAACAATCGGAATCTTTTCTATGGAAGTGGGGATAAGTTCTAATGCTGACCAAAATTCTTCTCTATTCGGATTCGAACCATGACAGGGAACCGTAATATATCCAAGCTTCGTTCGAATTTTAACGATTCTTTCCGCACACTTTACCTCAGCTTCGTATTTCGTTAACCAATCCATCCCGAGAATAATATCAAATTCGGGAAAATCCATAACGATTAAATTGAAAGGAAACTTGTAGGAAGAATAAGAAGTAGGAACTTTATAACACGAACTGAGGGTAATAGGACCCCCTATCGGGTTATGTACTTCCACCGATTCTTTGAGCTTTCGCTGTTTTAACTTTAATTTGTGCACTGTGTTACTAGCAAAAAAACTACGCGATGCACCTGTGTCAAATAATACAGAAACAGGAATATTTTTAATTGTAAGGGTACCTCCCAAAACATCGGGTTTACCTGCTCCATCGGAAGCAGCTGGCGGGCTAGACCCGTCATAGACATGAGCTACTGTAGCTTTCTTCAGCAAAGGACAGTCTTTGACCAGATGATCGGTCTTGCGACAGTTGAAGCACGAGCGAGGGTTCTGAGAGCCTTGGCTCGAGCCTTGAGAGTTTGTTTTCTGCCTCTTCGGAGCTGTGCAGACGTTTGAGTAGTGCCCCGGCTTACCACAGTTAAAGCAATTTCCTCTTGGCGGCTTGCCAATCTGAGGTTTTGAAGATGCTGCTTGGCTTGACTCGCCCTGATTTACAACAGGCTTGCGCTTGTTTCCAACTTGGCTTCTAGCACGATCCTGATCCAGATGCCTTTGACCAAGGTCTTCATAGTTGCATGTCATTTCCACTAGCTCGTTGAATTCCAGCTTGACATGGGCCATGGCTCTATCATGATATTGTCGTCTTAGTCGAAGGATAAACCTCTTATTTTTGGATTTCGCGGTGGCGACGAGCTCTGGAGCATAGGGCGACAACATTGTAAATTTGTTCAGATAATCTTGCACGGAAAGATCCCCTTGCTGGAGATTGGCGAAGTCATCGTGCATTCTTTCTAGAGCTTGTTCTGGGACATATTTCTCCTTGAAGAGTTCTTTAAATCCGTCCCATGTTCTTCCAGCTTCTCTATTTCCGGCGGTAAGAGATTCCCACCATAATTCAGCTTGTTCCTGCATAAGCCAGGCGCCCATAATAGCTTTGTCTTCGTCTCTTAGCCTTAGGCCTTCAAGAATTTTCTCGCATGTTTTGAGCCATGCAAGGGCCTCTATTACGGTGCCAGTTCCCGAGAAGGTCTTGCCTCCTAAGTTCTTATATCTCTTCGCTACGCGGTCAAGCTCGAAATATTGAGCTGCCGGAGGTTGTATCAAAGGTCCTTCTTGAGCCGGGATTTCTCCCCTTCCTCGGCCTCGGCCGGCACGGCCTCCTCTAGCGGCGGCTGCTCTGGTAGCCATTTGTTAAATTCTAAATAAGCAACGAAAAAGTCAGCTAACATAAATGATAGTCTATTGCATAGTTAAGCAGAAATTTCTACGGAAAGATAACGATGGACTGATCAATTGTTTTGCTATTCTGCTCAGCTCATTCTAGGACTTTACTAGTCCTATCTCTAATGAGCGACTCGCCTTAGAATACTACTGATTCTATTTTGACGAAGTGTTTAATGTGTTACATTCCAGAACTAAGATTAACCAAAGCTCTGATACCAGCTGTGACGATCCCAAAACCCCGTGACACGGTGTTAAGGATGATCATTGGAATATAACACATTAATCATCATTAGCAGATCACAGATAATAGCATAAACAGAAAATAGAATAATTTACACACATATGACAGCGGAATCATATAGATATCATCACATCAGAGAAGCACAGTACAGGATACAACTTAGTGCATAATGATACATAATCAGTCACCATCGCCTGAGGCGGAATCATACATAAAGAGTACACAAAAGGAATATTAGTCTACATCGCCAGTGGCGGAATCATAATATAGATACAATAATGGCGAAGAAAATCCAAGTCAGCACGGTGTAGTGAAGCCTCGCCATGAGCCAAAAGATGCGTCAGAAACCTGTAACTAGGCTGCCCGTGTGAAAATAAGGGCACCCGAGTTTGCAAGGTGAAACAAACTACGAGTCAGTCATGGGACTGGTATGAGAAATCTACTTAACTTATTAACAACAATAATAAGGCAAATCAAAGGACCACGCCACTTTCGCGGAACGGGTTTACTCCAATGAGTGCTAGTGCATGAAATAAAATAACGATTAAATCAACGCAATGCTTTTTATAAAATGAAGCCATTATAAGACTCGGGTCCCATCACACAATGCAATGCAAGCCGGAGGATAGAGTTTTTACCTTATAATGGCCAAAGATTCTTCATACGAATAAAACAAAGGTGTTCGATATTATTACTAGTGCATATATGTTTCAAAAGCAATTCAATCATAAATATCAATCCTAGGCAGCATAGCTACCATCTACTATGTCGCCATACTAGTAATACAATCACATTCGCATATTTCGTATTGGAAATTGGATTCCTTCATGAGTCGAGGCAAGGGGCAAGCTCCTCTCCGATTCGAGACACTCTAGCAAATGTCCCAGGACCCCACTATGATCCTTGGATCTTCAGGGCCGGTCCTCTCTTACTTTTGAGGATTAGTTATTCCTGAACACACGTTTCCCGGTCCTTACAGACCTATATCGAGGCGCCTCGCATTCCAACAACCACACAGGTGAAAAGTATATATAATGTCAGGGCTGGTAGGTCACTGACACCACCTTAGCTAGAAAGAAACGTCGTGCTCTCCCTGCAGTCACTCTCCCGTTTTTGACTCATACCGGGGTGTGAGGCTCACGAATTCACGTTATACACAAAGCTACGTCACACAGACCATGCTTTGATCATCAACCACAAGACTTTGCTTTGCAACAAAAGCCTTGATCATATGCCACTTAGGCGTGCCACACAGGCAATCCACTCCATGCGACTGATTTCTGTCAATACATAACCTCTGAGCTCGTACGTCTCAGAGAAGGGCGTTAAGCAAGAGAATAAATTCTCCGCCGCCAAACAGATATATATTTAACAGAGATCAATCAACACAGAACAAAATCCAATGTCAGACACACAGTCCATTTACAAGTCCGTTCTGGGTCTGAACGAAACCGGAGGCACCAATTCCTCGCATATCCATACAATCAACAGTATGTTTGGACGGCTACTACTTCAATTCCTTCATGGTGGCTACTCCAATCACGAGCATCAGTAGCGCCCATCCATCCAATGTGGAGATCGTCGGTCTTCAGTCGTCTTCGACTCTTCGACTTCTCAACGTCGATCGATTATTTGAAATGAGATAAACTCGGCCTTTTCAAATAACCCACGTATATTTAGATTTTCAAATCAATCAATCACATGGTTGGACTATTCAACAATCACATTTCAGTTATTTAGTTATAATTTTCACGTCAAATACATTCAACCATCACATATCAAACAAATACAACAAGATTGGTTTATTTCCACTCTATATCGTCTATAGCACTTTATAACGATATATCGCCATTTTTATTTAATTTAAAACGGCCATATTTAATTAAACGACGTTTCAGGTCGTGTCGATGCACTGGCGCTGCTTTCCACCAATTTTGTTTTACACATATATGAAAATCTAACCGTTGGATCTTCACAAATTTTACATCATTAGGAAGGTCATTTCAAAACGAATCCAACGGTTTCAGTTTTGGGAAAATCCGACGGTCGGATCTTCCACACTAACCATTTGAAGTTACGATCTCAATTTACGAACTGCAGCGTCGTTATTCGATTTAATTTAATTATACTTATATATATATATATATAAACATAGTTCATTCAAAAATTCCTATATCGTTTCCACTTCAATTATTTCACTAACGCCTTTAAATTTTGGAAAATTTCGCCATAACCTCCTTTGTACGGGAGGGTCTGGGAAAATTCCCAAATAGCCACACGGGCGTCTCATATCAAAAAGAAAAAGAAAAAGCCAAGCGGCTAGCCAACAGGCTCATAAAATCATCACCCAAACAAAGCGGTAAATGTGTACCTATTTGTCGGGCACAAAATTCTATTTCTCTTCTCTAGCCCCTTTTGCTTTAACCTGTTCAATAGATATGCATGTACATATATACAATTTCTAACATTTATCATTTTCCATTGAATTTCATATTCGATTTGCTTTGGTTTAAAAACACCATTCGTTCTAATGTTGCATGCATAGGCTAAAATCATATCATTAGCTAGTTAATGTATATTTCATCTCATGCACGTTTATTTGAACAAGTGGCTATTTTTAACACTTCACATTTCAAAGATGATAATTTTGGCGAACTAAAATAGATTTCAACACATGACTATTTTATTTAGTTCCTATGCATGTTAAAAATAATATTTCTATCACAAATATTTATTTCAACGTCCGCATATCTTTAGCATATCACACATATGATAAAAATGATATTTTTATCGTTCAAAATATTTATTCAACAAATAGATGGTTTCAACACTTCATAGTTTCAATAAAATGTAATTTTTATTGTTCGATCTTTTTATTCAACACATGAACTTTTCCACTACACACACTTCTCAACAAATGAGTATTTCCACACATGGACATTTTATTTATGTTGTTCATATTAGAAAGATAAGATTTTTATTGTTGAAACTATTTATATAAGGCTAATATTTTTCTTACTTCATATATAATAAAAATGTGATTTTTATTGTTTAAACACTTCATTCATTCACAAATGAATTTAATTTTCACACAACACTTTTCAACACATGAATATTTCCACACACGGACATAGCTTCAATATATGATTTTAATTTCAACACATGAAACTAATTTCAACATATGAAAAGAATTCTAACACACAAAGATTATTCAAAATTTCGGCAGCATAACAACAGGGTAGTTAAAACCGGCACCGTCCCTAGTACGGCTCCTCGCTCTACCTTAAAACCTCGCGGTTTTTGACAATGGGGATTCATGCATCTAATTCGCACGCAGGCGGCATGTTTATTTTTATTTCCACAAATTTTTCCAATTCATTTCAATCACCAATGGGTATTTTTCAACCACAACCAAACAATATCAACCACAAACAATTATTCAACCATTCGTATTTTTCATCCAATATTTCACACCAATTCCTCACAATAAATATCGTCCATGGTTTGTGGACGAGGGGAGTATATATATATAATATAATATATATTTGCTATATTTCACTAGTATTTCAACACATATATCAATTATTCTATGCATGTAAAAATTTATACTTCGCTTATATAGCTTACACTACGCATGTACATGATGTATACAACACGTATGTAATTTATATTTCACTTATATAAATTATACACGACATTTTCCATTTAATTTCACGTTAATTTAGATTTCTCACCTTTGTTTTCTGAGCGCTAAAAATCGATACGATGTCAGAAAAATTCGCAGCTTCTTCTATTGGGTAGAGGGCTTCCTTGCGGTCTCGATGTTTCCTGTTTCATCGAATTTCGTCAACACACCAAAAAGATATGATTTTTCAAAGTGTAAAGATCAAAGAAAAACTCACTTTCAGAAAGCTTCAAAACTAGGTTTGCGGTTTTCGCGAGAACCGGGGCACGAGGGGACGATCAGGAAGTTGGACGTGGAAGAGCTTCGAGAGGGCTACAGGCGCGCGGCGGTTTGGTGGGGTTCGGTGGCGCAGATCGGCGGCGGCGGCGGTTTGAAGGTCGGAAGTTTGGAAGGGGATATCTCGACGTAGAGGCGACGATAGGGGGAGCTCCTTATATGGATTTGAAGAGGGGAGGGAGAACTACAAAAAGTTGAACTAGGGGAGGAGCTAATTCGAGCTGTGGCGATCGGAAATCGCCAGGGAAGGGGAAAAAGGGTTTCCGACGTCGAAGTCGGGGTCGGGGGGGGGGGGGGGGGGGGGCGGGGTTTCTGATTTTTTTTTTTTAATTATGAATGGAGAAATATGATTGGCCGAGGACTATATTTAATTTTTAAATAGTGTTTTCTCAAACGAACTCCTTTTTAAACCCAACGACTGTCGCCCCTAGCTAAATACCCCCATTCCGGACACAATGGGATATGTTTCGTAGGCCAATTCGACTGTTACAGTCAGTTATTTTTCAAATTAAAGTATAAAACATTTAATTTTTAACTCTGAACGCACATTTCAATTTGCCAGGGCCACAAACTGATTCGAAAAATTCCAGAAAAATAAATCTAGCTATGTTTTGACGCTACGGTCCCAACAAAACTAGTTTCGTCGAATTCTGAGGTCGTTTGAAAAATGTCCATTTTCTGGTCGATCCAATTTAACAGAAATCGACCAAACACATTTTCTTTTGCCACGCTCACATACTAGCTTCAAAAATTATGAAATTTGAAACCTAGCAATAGTTTGACATCCTGGACTCAACAAAAGTGGTTTCGTCGAATTCCGAGGTCGTATGCAAAATATCAATTTTTCAGGGCTATATTCTATATACCGACTCTTCTGAAAATTCATTCGGCCATAACTTTTGATTCCCGTTATGAAACTTCGATTTTTCAGATTCGTTAGAAAGGTATCGACTAACAGATTTAAATATTTTTGGTTTCACTAAAATCCGTTATATTTTCCACCCTGCATAGTCGGTCAAAGTTTGAATTCAAATTTTCAAACTGACTCACTATTTCTAATTCACTATTTTATTGAAATATTCTATTTCAATTGTTCAAATTCCTTTGAAATAATCAATTTAAAAAATTTTAAATTGGCTCGTAATTTCCGGGTTATTACACTAATTTATTTAATGTTAGTAATGTTTATTATTATTATTATTAATTCAACCATTTTTATTTGAATTTCAAATACAAATACAAATCAAATATCCAACTAATTTCGATTCAAACAAATATTTGATTTTCACCAACAATTCTGATATAAATGCAATTCATACACAAACAATTTCTTTGATTTTTAAATTTCTAATCCATATATCAATAAAAAAATTGATTATTAATAATTGATTACATTTTCCAATTATCGAAATTTTGGGATGTTACAATCTCCCCCTTTAAAACTTTTCGTTCTCGAAAAGGAGAGACCGTTAGAGTTATATCAATGTATACTTCAAATTTTAATATCTGTGTGAAATTCTTTCACAACTAATTTAAATATCGATTCCTTATTTATCATATTCAATTAACTCGGGAAATCAAATTCCTTTGCAAAATCAATCTCTTCTTAAATTTCAAATTTTGCACAAGTTAGATTTATGCATCTCAATTATTCCGAATTTTTTTATAACTCCATCTGTCAATATTTACTATTCATTATTCCACTTATTTCTTACAACCTCAATTCAACCAATTCAATCCATTCAATTTTTTCCCAAACTCTCATTAAAGAGTGCAATTATCATTTTCTTTTCAAGTCACATATTATCGACTTGAAATTTTTTCAAAATTTGAATTCTTTTATAATCTTTATACGTAACACGCAATTCATGCAAAAATATTTGTATTATTATTACAAAGCTAGGAATTTGAAAATAGGTCAAAATTATCTTCATCAACTTATTAAATTGTGTATATTTTAATTTCAAATTATTTTTTCAAAAATATTTGATAACTCGAAGTTTGACAAGTCTATTGTCGTTCTCACAGATGTTAGGCATACGCTGGCCAAGCGCACGACTAAAATCTCCAAATACTAAATATCCTTGTTTCAACTCCCAGTGAAAATATTTCAAAATTTCCTTTTAAAGAAATAGATACAAAAAATACCAATATGAAGTTGATATGTTGATTGTTCATGAATCGCAGATACACAATGGTTTCGTCTGGATCCCCCAGAAAATATCTATATCCATAGGAGATCACTTTCCTATTAATTTCGTCATGGACAGATCAATGGAAAATATTTTAGAATCAAAGAAAATTTGAGGTCACTGAGCGTTGACAGCTCTATCTCAGGGTTACGAAAACAATTTATCAAATTCTGAAAACAATGCAAGACAAGTAGATCAATCAATCACAAAGATAATTCACGTCACGAAGACGAATCAAGTCATGAAGACACAGTGCTGCATCAAACAGGTGGTTCCACATCACTAAGATATCTCACATATCGCATGGCCCCATTCTACCTTTAGTAACTCTAGTGGTTACATCTCTTTCACTTGTGGATATGCCATGTGGACGCAGGTATACAATGGTTACGCTTGGGTCCCCGAGGAAACATCCATACCCTTAAGCTTTCACAACTCTATGGATTACACCATTATCACGACTATAGATCGCAACAGACACAATGGTTATGATTGGTTCCCCTAAGAAACATCCGTCCGCCGTAGACCATCTACAGCCGTGCGAATTACGCTACACAGTCATGTTCTTTCAGATAACTCGAGTTTTATGTCCAGACAACCTACTATCACTAGCAGCACATCTCATTAAGCTCGAAATTCAGAGGAGAAGGAAGGTACTTTCCTTATTTTGCTTTGAAAACATATAATATTGCATACATATAGTATTTCATTTCATACTCCTCATAAATTATACTTATGATTTTCCAAATCATATTTTCAAATATCTCATTCATATAATTCCATTACCTTCCCGTCCAGTAGTTTCAAATTCACTTTATTCTTATATAATTTCCATATAAGTTCTGAAAACTTCTATATCCAAAATCAATTATTCTGAAATTCCATTCCAATTTCAAAATTTTGGTTTTGATCTCTTAAACAATTCAGATGTCTAATACCTAAAAAGTGGGCACATGTGTGAAAGTATGGTTCAGTCTTGGGATAAGAGGGATGGATATACCTATATTATTGATAGAATGGAAGACTAGGACCCAGTTGTCTTGTTATCGGAGAAACATCCTGATCCGGTGGCATATATGTTAATATGCTTGTATTGTAGATATTTGAGATTTTCAAAAAGTGATTTGTTTTTGAATCCCGAATTGAAGTATGATTTGATTATATATATATATATATTATGTCAATGATTTGAAATGAAAACCGAGATTTTAAGTTCGAAGAGATTATTTTCGAAAGAATGGATTTTGTAATAAATGAATTTGATTAGTTTTGATAAATCTAAATACGAAGAGAAAACTATTTTAGTTCGGGTTTTTATGATTGGTATTCATAAGGGAAAACTCTTTCAGTTTTATACGACATGATCTTATGATTTACCCAACTTCAAAATAAAGGTATAACTGTTTTAGTTCTCACACCAGTCCTATGACTGACTCGGTGTTTATTGTTCTTCCACATAAACTTTGGGTACCCATTATTTTCCACATGGGTAGCCTGGTAGTTTAAGTTTTGCAGATTTTGCCTTGGAGTCATTTTAGAGCAAGATTCTGGATTATGGCTGGAGCTATACTCTGAATCATTTCTTAGTCTTCTGCTGAGAGTTGTGAATTTTCCATTGTGTATGTAATTTAGTATACTCTGATATTTGATGTACTCTGATATATTTTATACTCTGATGTAATATTGTGATGATATTAATGAAAAGGTTCTTTTCTTCAGTTCTTATGTGTTGTAACCCCGAGTGATACGTCTTGTTGATCGGTTTAAGCGGTTTAATTATCATTTTGAATCGGGTAAAAAGGCGGGTCATTACAGTGGTATTAAAGCTTTGGTTTATACAAAGCTTTGGGGTACGAGTCATAATAACAAAAGGAAAGAACTCACTAGAGCTAGGAGTAGTAATGTCCTGGAAGAAAATTTGTTAGGGATAGGGTTAGTAATGCACTAGAAGTCTAGAATGAGCTCAAAGTATCATTTATATGAGAGAGTGTATTTTCGATATAAAAGATCGATTTTTGAAAAGTTATATTTTAAATATAAAAAGATAGTTTATGGTAATTATAAAGTGTTTGGATTAGAAATTGAAATTATCGACGATTTTGGATAGTCAATAATTTCTGAAACCTGTTAGGTAAGAAAATAAAATGAGTAAGTAATTATGAATACCTTGAGAATTAAGTTTCATAATTTTGACTAAAAGGTATTTGGTAAATAATTAGAAAGGGTTATCTAAAAAGGATTATAAATAAATTTGCTTACATCTTCTTTCCTTTTTGATGACGAAAAGTTTTTAAGTAGAGGAGAATGTAATGACCCAAAATTTCTAATATTTTGAAAATTCGAGTTTTTAAGAATCTGGAATAACCGCGCACAGTTCTGGATACGTACACTCATTTTTTAATAGGGTTTCAAAAAGTATAACAAATAGATAAGTTATTTATATCAATTTTATCAACTTACCAGTTCAAACAATTTATCATATGTCGTTAAAAATGAGAATTTGACACTATTCACTAATATTGAATCTAGACTTGAAAAACTATGGAAAATGAATTCTAACCTTGTTTTATATCTTACTAAAGTTAAAATAAGGTTAGTGAACTTGATTAAAAGTTAATATATTAAAATTCGATAATTAAATGTATATATTATTGGCAAAGCCGACCGGTTTTTAAGGTAATCGCAGGCACCTTTTATTATAACTAATAATAAAATACAGTTTTGTACAGATGATTGTTAGTTGACAATCAGCTACATACGGTTTTTTAATTGGACCATCCACCACTCGGCTTTTAAGGTGGACCGTCCACCGCTTACGGAATTTATAGTATTTCGTCCACTTTATCTTACAGGCTTACAACACTAGAGTTAGCCTAAATTAACCAGACTACAATATCTCTACACGCAAGGGATTATAACATACAATATTACATTCTTCACTCAAAAGAGAAATTTTACTTTGAATACAAAAAAGACCCAAAAAATAGACTATCCATCAAAACTGCACAAGTAGAGTAAAATGTACAGCAGAATTAAAAAGCAAGCCTTGCGTACTCGAGCATTTGACATAATAGGCAGAACTAGCTGCACAATTATTTGACCAAATATCAGCTGGGTAGACCAGTCACGTCCAAAGGTACAAGGAGAGTGGGAAAACACCCATCACACACGAGGACATGCAGACATGATGTTGATGGCAAGAGAAGATATTGTTGGTCAATACAACAAAGTTAGAGCAGAAGCTTACTATGTAGCCGTAAAAACAAAGAAGATGAAAACCGGATCACTAAAAACACACATGTACTACACAAACTGTAATTTCCATGATATCAGTGACTTGTTATATGACATATGTCATCCAAAGACCAGAAAGCACAGACCAAGCAACAAGGATGACCATACAAGTTCTACAGCGCATTGAGAGCACGCTTCACCTGTGCACTGAGCACGAGTAGCCACCTATTGACAAGGATGAGCCCATGGTCAACATCCCCAAACACAACAACCAACAGCGAAGACTCTAAACAACAATAACCAACATACCAACCTAGACTAAAAATCCAACTCATCAACAACATAAACTTATCAATCCACGTCGAATAACCTACTCCCTATAGACCTATCACAATCCGATATGCGAAATGCGCAACTAAGGAGCAGGAAGTAGTTGCTGCGAACTAGGTAAGACCAAGTTGTTGGCGAGCCTCCACCATCCAAACAAGTCGACACTCACCCATAGCTACACCAGCAAATAGTCATAACCCAACTACATTGTCACAATCTACACACGACTTTCCTATATCTCCTGATTTAGTCAGACTGACATCGGACATTATAGCACTAGGCAATGTAGCTCTGAGTCGCCTGGGAACCAGATGCAACACATTACAGATAATCATAAGTGCGAGGAGACGAGACAGAGCAGCAACGTCACAACCGAAAGCAATGGAACCTACAAGGAAGCCACCACGTTTGGGGATGAAGGGGAACTTGGGACGGAGTTGGCCTAAGGTTAACGGCCAAGATCTGGTGTCGTTATGAATTTGGGGAAAAAAGCCAGATCTGAAAATGAAAATTAGGCTCAAGGTGAGTGCCATGCAAACAAAATCAGGATAGATGAGAGGAGTGAAGTAAAATGAATCAATTAGCGTGATTGAGGGAGAGATTGAGTGTAGAGGACGGAGAAAGACAAGAGGACGCAAACGATCTCGGATTTCAACGAAACCACTTTCATTGGATCTGGAACGTTAAAGTATGATAAGATTTTAAATTTCCTACCAATCGGAGTTAGTACGTGAGCGTGCGAAATATAAACACGTGTTGAAAAATCAGTTGAAATTAAATAATAATGTAGAAAAAAGACATTTTGCAAACGGTCTCTGAATTCGACGAGACCAGTTTCATTGGATATGTATCTATGAAATAAAGTACAATTTCAAATTTCGTATCGATCGGACTTACAGTTTGATCATACGACGTGAAAACGTATAAAGGTAGTTAAATTAAATACGAGCTTAAAACAAATCAAATCACTACTGTTTGCCACTTCCTAAATTTTCTCTCTCCTTGACACCTCACTAAGCATTGCCTACACTTCACTTCATGTTATCAGGGCTTGTAATGATGGTGTTTACTAACACTAAAAATAAGAAATAAGAAAAGAATAATTTAATTAACCCTAGATGGAAAATTGTCTTAAGGTCCTTATCTTTCCTTAGCTTGACACCTCACTATGGCATTTTTGTAACAACCCGGAATTTTGGGGCCAATTTAAAATATTTATTTTAAGTTATTTTAATGGGTTATAATATTTAAAATAATTTATTTTAAATAATAACGACTAAAAATTTATTTTAATCAAAGTTAAAATATAAAAATTTAATTTAAATATAAAAGGAGTTAGAAATAGCGCTGTAGTTTGAAAATTTGAATTTGAACTTTGACTAACGGTATAGGATTCAAAATAGAATAGATTTTAGTGAAAGCAAAAATATTAGAATCTATTTAAGAATATCTTTCCAACGAATCCGAAAAATCAAAATTTCACAGTGGGAATTAAAAGTTATGTCTAGATTAAAATTTAGAAAAGTCCCTGTAGAATTTATATATATTTTATTATAATATATAGCCCTTAAAAATAGTCATTTTGCAAACGACCCCTGTTTTCGATGAAACCACTTTTGTTGGAACCGACATGTCAAATTATTGCTAGGTTTCAATTTTCATAATTTTTCGAATTAATATGTGCGCATGGCAAAAGAAAATGTATTTCGGTCATATTTAATCGATTTAAAAATAGCCATTTTTCAAACAGTCTCAGAATTCAACAAATTAATTTTGTTAGGATCGTATCGTCAAAACAATGCCAAAAATAATTTTTCTGGATTTTTCGGAGTTAATTGGTGGCCCCAGTAAATTAATGTAATAACCCGTAAAATGCGAGCCAGTTTGAAATTTTTATTTTGGCAATTTTAATGAATTTTGCATATTTAAAATAGATTATTTTCAATATTATCGACGAGAAATTTATTTTGAATTGAATTCGACGTATATATTTATATACGTCGTCGTTAGAATATAAATAATTATATATAATTATAAATAGAATTGAAAATGGCGCGGTAGTTCGATAATTCGATTTCAAACTTCAATTGAATGTACCGGGTGCAAAACAATCCGGATTTTAGTGAAACCAAAAATAATAGGATCTAATTGATAATATCTTTCCAACGAATCCGACAAATCAAAATTTCGTAGCGAGAATCAAAAGATATGTCCAGTTGAAAATTCTGAATAGTCGCTATGGAATTCAGGCCCTTAAAAATGGACATTTTGCAAATGACCTCGGATTTCGACGAAACCACTTTTGTTGGGTCCGTGATGTCAAGTTATTGCTAGGTTTCAAGTTTCATAATTTTTCGAATCAATATGTGAGCGTGGCAAAGGAAAACGCGTTTGACCATTTCAGTTGATTTTAATCGACTGGAAATTGGCCATTTTTCCAACGGTCTCAGAATTCGACGAAACTAGTTTTGTTAGGACCGTAACGTTAATATGAAGCTAGAAAATATTTTTCTGCAATTTATAGAGTTAGTATGTGACCCCGGTAATTTGAAAGGTACGTTTAAAATTCAATATAGCGATTTAAGTGCAAATTAAACGAAAACTGGTTGTAACAGCCGAATCAGCTGATGATACATATCCCATTGTGTTCGGAATGGGGGTAAAGCGCTATGGGCGACAGGCGGTGGGCCTCGTTTCGAGTTCGTATGAAAAAGTCAACTTTAGGGTGAATTAAATAATAATAAAATAAAATATATATATATATATAAAAAAAACGCCCTTATCTCCTTATATACGCTGGCCCCCCCGATCAAATTCATTTCAGAATCAAAAAAAAAAAAAAAAAAAAAAACGAAGAACGAAGGAGGAGCAGGCGCGCCCCCCCTTCCACTGGCGATCGATCGCCTCCCTCCCTCCGCCCAGCATGACGCCGCGCGACGCCGCCCTCCCCTTCTCCTCCTCCGCCACCTCGAAGCTCCAACCCCCCCCCCTGCCCTAATCGACAGCCGCGAGACCCCCTCCCCCTTCCCCCATCCACCGACGCAGCCGCCAGAACCCACCGACGAACGCCTCCTCCACTTCGAGATCCACGGTGAGCTATTTCATTTTTATTTTGATTTTTATTTTCGAATTTATAAACTAATTACTGTATGTTTTTTTTATAGGATTTGAAAACAGTTTTTTAGTTTTAAAACAGAATTTTTAAAAGATTTTAAAACAGAATTTTTAAAAGGTTTTAAAACAGAATTTTTAAAAGATTTTAAAACAGAATTTTTAAAAAGATTTTAAAACAGAATTTTTAAAAGATTATAAAAAAACAGAATTTTTGAAAAGAAAATAAAAACTGATTTTAAAGATTATAAAAAAACAGAATTTTTGAAAAGAAAATAAAAACTGATTTTAAAGAAAATAAAAACTGATTTTAAAGAAAATAAAAACTGATTTTAAAGAAAATAAAAACTGATTTTATTTTGAACTTTAAAATAGAAAAAGGGTTTAAATTTTGAAATAGAAAAAGGTTGAATCTTTTAGTAGAAAAAGATTTGAACTTGCAATAATAAAGATCATATTTTTAAAAAAATAGAAAAGTCGGAATTTTTGTTAAGTAGAAGAAGTAAGATATGATTCTTATATTTTTAAAGTAATAAAAATATAATTTTTACATCATAGGAATATTAAAAATATAATCTTTATAGGATAGAGAATATAAAAATATCATCTTTGCATATGTAGTGAAATAAAAATCTGATTTTCATTTTATATACGTTGAGATAAAGTGGTAATTTTTATAATGATGAAATCTATATTTTTGAAAGACGAAAACTTTATTTTTATAAAGGCGAAAACTTTATTTTTATAAAGGCGAAAACTTTATTTTTATAAAGGCGAAAAATTCATATTAGAAAAGGCGAAATCTATATTTTTATAGGGCCGAAATCTATATTTTTGAAATAGAATTTGTATCTATATATTAGCGGGAAGGAAATATGATTTTTATATATTGAATAGCATTGTAAAAATTCGATTTTTAAATATATGAAGTGATTATAAAAATATGATTTTTAAATTGAAAACGAACAAATAAAAATGTGATTTTTATTTTAAAGACATCAAAATATAAAAATGTGATTTTTATGTATATAGTGACTACGGGCACAAGAAGACGATAAAAAGGCGAGGATGAAGAAGATTTCTATAAAAGAAGTGTCGTGAAGTTGGATAGCTTTTGGTGAGAACTTCTCACTCTTCAATTTAAATTTCTAGTTATATATATATACTAGGATGCAGACGGTGTTTAGTAGCACCCGACACAATCGTCCACAGACCATGGACTTGTTTGTTTGGATGTTTGGTGATTGATTGAGATATTGGTTTGAATGTGGTTTGTGGTGTGAAAAATCGAATCGATAAATTGGTTAGGATTAGACGTGCGCCGTTATAAGGCGAAGGAGTAAGACTAGGTTAGACTCTTACTCCAAATTTTGTGGTTTGCATAACGAAAGTGATTTGATTGATGTGTGAATGGAGTGGGCCTTCACTAGACCGGGGATAAGGCTAGGCCTTGTCCCGTTTCTAGTATCGTGCCGTTATGCCGCCGAAATTTTCTAAAATATGTTAGAAAAATAAAAATATCATTTTTATTGTGTAAATGAAATGAATAGAAATTCAAGTGTTGAAATAGAATATTTTATCGTTAAAAATATAATTTTTAACGTGAAAGTGAATAAATAAAATATTTATAAACAAATCGGCCGATTTGTTTATATACACTGATTTGACTGATATTGATTGGGTTGATAAATTTTACACATCGCCCAACTGCACAAATAAAATCTGTGTTTGATTGTTTGAAACCCCACACGGGTGTTGGGATGAAATTTGAAGTTCACTCATCCTGATTGATCAAATATGTCGATCGATTGATTGACAGGCTGTTATAAGCGTTAGATATCGATATTTGATGCTTATACAGTGTAGTGCACTTTGGTTGATGGTTGATTATTTTTCGACGCTATTATATACATGTGTTGTATGGAATCCATATAATTAACGTTATATGGTGATTGATTGGGCCTCATTCCAATTGGGAAAATAAGGAATATTATAAAAGAAAATTCATGTGTTGAATATAAAAATAGTGATGTGTTGACCGTACTCATGTGTTGAGATTAGTCGTGTGTTGAAAGAAATATAGGTTCATGTGTTGAATTGAATAGAAGTTTTTGAAATATATAAAGCCGTGTGGATTAGAGATGCGCTATTTTGACGTGAACGATATTTATATCGATTTTATTCGTTTTACATCGAATATTGAAAAGTGATTTCAAAACTAAATATTTTGAAATGAAATTCAATTGAATTAGATTAAAATTCGAATTGAATAGGAAGTGAATTTGAATTTGAATGAAATAGGAATGAATTGAATTGAAAACGATTTCGAAATGAATTGAATTGAAAACGATTTCGAAATGAATTGAATTGAAAACGATTTCGAAACGAATTGAATTGAAAACGATTTCGAAATGAATGGAATTGAAAACGAATTCAAATTGAATTGAAAGTGAATTGAAATGAATTCAAATTGAATTGAAATTTGAATTGAATAGAAATGAATTTTAAAACGAATTTATAGAGAAGAATTCAATTTTGATTTGAATTGAAATGGAAGTTGAAATTGCTTTTGAAACGAATTCAAAACTATTTTTTTTAAATTCGTTTTAAAAGGAAATCGACGAAATATATATTATATATATTATATATATAATATAATGGCCTGAATAGAACGCGCCGCGCCGCGGCAGTTCGTGAATTTCAACCATTTATTTCAAACGGACATTGCGGGAGATCCGACCGTCGGATTCTCCTAAAACCGGAACCGTTGGGTTCGTATCGAAAAGAGCTTTCCAATGAATATTAGAAATTTGAAATCTAACGGTTGGATTTGGAATTATGTCCAAATCAAATTCGAAAAAGGTCGCTATAAGTGCAGTTCGATGGCCGTTGTTGGAAATCGACTGTACGGGCCTTGATAAAATTATTAAAAATATCTATAATTTGTGTAAAATTATAATATGTGAATTGGAAAGAACTGGGGTGAAAAATTCCACATTTGAAAAGATAAAAATAGATTTTTATCGAAATGAACTAGTTTTGAACTAGAATTGAAATCAATTTATTTTTAAAATAAATAAATTGAATTTGATAGTGGTTTTGAAAATAATCGATAATTCCCAATACGTGGATTGGACTGGAGCTGAATCGAAATTATCTTCGGGATATTTCGATGTTGGATTTGGTGACTGTACAAATATTGTTATGGGGATTTGAAAGATATTTTATATCGTTATTTCCAATACGATATTTGTTGGTTTCAGAATTTGATATTGAATATAAGTTGATATATTTTCTATTCAGAGCCTTGTATTTAATATCAAATGTGATTTGGGTTTGTCGTGAATCGTGTTTTGATGACATTGGTTCTTTAACCCAGTTAAAGGCAGGATATTGATTTTTGAAAAGATTAAAACTAAGTGGAGTTTTAATGAATCTTTAATTAGATTAAAATGTGAATTGATGATTTAAATTATCAAATCCGAAAAGTGATCGAAAGTGGAGTACCACCAGTTTTGCTCCAAAGCGATAGTTAAATCTTTAATTAGATTTGAACGTGAAATGGTAATTAATTTTACCGATAACACAGTGGTGTTAGATGTGGAGTATTACCAGTTTTCTCCAGGGGATATATAGGTTGGGATTGGGAAATAAACTAAATAATTACTTCGGTGTGGTTCGTTAATCCCGACTAGTTTGAAGTGATATCCAAAGGAGGATTAAAGAATAAATTTAGAAGAATTTATCTTGGATAAAATTAATGGGAACATTTCCCTAAGAATGTGATTTTGTGAATAAAAGAATATTCTGAATTGGAATGAGGCGTTTGCTGTGTTTGTGTAACATTTGTTTATCATATACGTGGGTTATTCAGAAAGGCCGGGTTTATACCCATTCTGAATAACCGATTCGACGAGATGTCGAAGATGAAGACGGTGGTTGAAGACCGGAAGTCTTCACATCGTTTGGGTGGTTACTGATGATCTTGATTGGGCTGTACACCCAGGATGAGGGAATCAGTTGGTGATCTTCCAGACGTACTTGGAGATGGATGGATATGCGAGGAAAGTGCCTCCGGTTTCGTTCAGACCCAGAACGGACTTGTAAATGGACTGTGTGTCCGACATTGGATTTTAGTCCGTGTGATTGATCTCTATTAAATATATATCTGTTTGGCGGCGGAGAATTTATTCTCTTGCTTAACGCCCTTCTCTGAGACGTACGAGCTCAGGGGTTATATATTGATGGATATCAAACGCATGGAGTGAATTGCCTGTGTGGCATGCGTAAGTGGCAATTGATCAAGGCTTCTGTTGAAAAGCAAAGTCTTGTGGTTGATGATCAAAGCACGGCCTGTGTGGCGTAGCTTTGTGTATAGCGTGAATTCGTGAGCCTCACACCTCGGTATGAGTTAAAAACGGGAGACGGACCGCTGGGAGAGCACGACGTTTCTTTCTAGCTAGGGTGGTGTCAGTGACCTACCAGCCCTGACATTTATATACTTTTCACCTGTGTGGTTGTTGGATACGAGGCGCCTCGGATATAGGTCTGTAAGGACCGGGAAACGTGTGTTCAGGAATAACTAATCCTCAAAAGCAAGAGAGGACCGGCCCAGCCGATTCCAAGGATCAAAGTGGCGTCCTGGGACATTTGCTAGAGTGTCTCGAACGCGGAGAGGAGCTTGCCCCTTGCCTCGGCTCATGACGGAAATCCAATTTCCAATACGTGATATTGCGGTTTTAATTGTAGAACTAGTATGGCGACATGATAGATGGTACCCATGCCGCCTATGATTGATACTTATGATTGAAATTGTTTTGGCACTATACACTTATTATAGTATCAAATAATGTGTTTTAAACGTATCAAGCATGCTTTGGCTGTTATAAGGTAAAAACCCTATCCTCCGGCTTGCGTTGCATTGTGTGATGGGACCTGGGTCTTATAACAGCTTCATTCTTCTTTATTTAGCATTGCGCTGTTTGTTTTATGCACTGGTATTCTTGGGAGGAAACCCGTTCCGTGTTATACGGCGTGGTCCCTTGATTTACCGAACTTTAAAATAAAGAATTATAACTGTTTTAGTTCTCACACCAGTCACATGACTGACCTGGAGTTTATTGTTTTAACCTAAACTCTGGGTGCCCCTATTTTCCGCACGGGCAGCTAGTAGTTTTGGTTTTGCAGATTTATATTCACAGGTTCCTGATTAACAGCTGGAACGATGCTCGGAAAGCTCTGTATCCGTGTATCACTTCTAGTTGTGTTTTGTATATTTTTCCGCTGCTTTGTAATTTATTGTAATCTCCGATATTTATCGAATGTAATTTAATCATTTTTACTCTGTATATTCTTGTATCTGATGGAATTGTTGTAATAACAATGAAATGTTCTTCCGTGTGCGTTCATTTGTGTGTTGTTCTCAATTCTATCCGTGCTTTCCTTAACGGGGAAGTTCGGGTCGTTTCATTTGGTATCAGAGCTTTGGTTTACAGAGCTCGAGAAAAAGACACATTAGAACCATACGAAAGAATTGATCAGATATTGGATTAGTAATATCCAATTAGAATTACTCGTTAGAGATAGGATCAGTAGTATCCTAGAACGAGTGTGAAGAGTATATTTTTCAAATGAAAACAATTTTGTTTTGAAAATTTAAATCGTCTTACACGTATTTGAATATTTGTTTATTTTGAATATGGACAATCGAGTATATATAGATTTCGCGTATACGCGTCATGAACGTATAGTCGAAGTTTTAATATACTAGATAGATATAGAATCACATTCTAGACACCCGGGGATAATTCTGATGATGTGGCCACATCATCAGTATTTATATTCGTGTTTCGAAGGTGTGATATCTATATATTTCCATTAGACTGGTGTGAGAACCAAAACTTATATAGTTAGAACACATTGTTGTGATTGGCATCAAAAACATGATTTTTGTATATATGTATCAAAATTATGAATTTGAAACTCTAATTCACTAATTGATTGATGTTTGTGTTGTTTGTTTATTTGTTTGCTAATTTTTAACCATTTATGCCTAATTGAATCGAATATTGAATTGTATTGAAAATTGGTCGCATTTGCTTGCATATACATATACTTACATTGAACAGGTCATAGCAAGGAGGCTAGAGCCGAAGAATAAAATTTGTTTGCCCGACAAATAGGTACATGTTTACTACATAATTTCCTGTTTTGTTTGGGTGATGATGATTTTGTGAGCCTATTGGCTAGCCGCTTGGCTTTTTCTTTTTCTTTTTGAGATCTGAAGGACCGGGGAAGCTATTTGAAATTCCCCGATGCTCCCGGTGCAGGGGAGGTTATGGCGAAATTTTTCAAAAATTTAGGGTGTTAGCCAAATTTTTGAAATTTTGAAAATTCTCAGAAACTGAAGAGTTGGAGAATGGAAGCCAGATCGAATGTAGAGCTTAATAATCAAACCACTTTCGACTGTGTTCCTTTTCGGGGACGAAAAGTTTTAAGTGGGGGAGATTGTAATAACCCGTAAAATGCGAGCGCCATTGCGTTCAGAAGGCATCAAAACCTATTGTTCGACAGTTGTTGGGCTCTGTTTGGAGGTCGGACGGAAAAACCCTAATTTTGGAATTAATCAAATTAAAAACAAAAGAAAATACGCTCAAAATACAGTATAAATACGGGGCCACAGTACGTCTCCTTCCTCTCGCTTCAGCCGCCGTAACCCATTACCCTTTGAAATTTCAAGCTCCGATTTCTCCTTCCTCATTCAATTTCAGACCACCCCGTAGTTAGACTTTTTGAAATACTCTTCCTCCTTTTCGATTCTACACCGAAATCACTCCGCCCTGTAGCCTGTAGCCACCGCACCACCTCGCCAAACCCACCGCCGTTCGAGCCCCGCCACCACAGCCGATCACACCTCCCCCTTTCTCGGCGAACAACCACCTCTCTAAGCTCTCCGACGTCGCGCAAACCCCTCCGAGAATTATTGCATACATCTCCCGAAAATTCAAATCAAAGATTTGAACAAAACTGAAAATTAAGGTATGAAATTCAATCAGATTTGTCACGCTTTTATCTGTTGCAATTGCAGTTGTGAAAGGTAATTGATAATTTGTTCATACGAACTCCAAACTGAAAATTTTCAGATCCGAGAGAACCGTGACTTCGAATACGACTTTTAAAAAGCGATTGGGACATATTCTGAACGCATTTGAATTTCCAATACTGATCCAATCAAGGTGAGATTCTATTTTAAATAATTAAATCAATTTAATTATTATTCTCTAGTTACTTAAATAAGTTGAATTGTCGTTGAACTAGATCTGCGATGTGATAATATTCTGAATGATTGATCTGTTGTTTTGTGTTATATGATATTAGAACTGATAGTCAAAAATTTTAGATCGGTGTATGGTAGAAAATTAGAACCAATTATTTGTTTAAATATTTGGTTGTATCATGTTTGTGGTTATTCTGTGAATCATGAGAAAATATCACCCTGTTGTATTTGATTGGACTAGATTTCTTTTTTTTAGTTTGATAAAATATTGTTATGTTGTTGATTACATTGAAATATAACGGTATGGTAAAGATTGGGTTTTTATTAAAATCAAAAAGGAAAAGATAACGGTATGGAAAAGATTTACTTTTTGTTAAAAGTAAAAAAGATCAGATTTTGCATGTAAAATAAAATTTACATTTTTTATATGTAATTAAAGAATATGTTTTTGCATGTAAAATATAATTACATTTTTTAATGTAATTAAAGAAGAAGAATTTGCATTGAAAATAAAATTGCATTGTTATATGTAATTAAAGATTAAAGATTTACATTATAAATAAAAATTACATTTTTAAATGTAATTAAAGAATAAGTTTTTGCATGTAAAATATAATTACATTTTTATATGTAATGAAAGAATAAGAATTTGCATAGTAAATAAAATTACAGTTTTATGTGTAATTAAAGTATAAAAATTTATTTTGCAAATTAAAAAGCAAGATTTGACATGTGATATTAATTACATTTTTAATGTAATAAAAAGAAGAATTTGACGGTGTAATTAAAATTACATTTTTAATGTAACTTAAAAGGTAGGATTTTACATTGCAAATTAAAAGACAAAGTAAAAGATAAGAATTTTACACCGTAATGTTAATTACATTTTTTTATGTAATTAAAAGGAGATTTTTACATTGTAATCAAAATCACAATTTTTATAATTAAAAGATAAGAATTTTATACCATAATGTTAATTACATTTTTTATGTAATTAAAAGGAGATTTTTACATTGTAATCAAAATTACATTTTTAGTATAATTAAAAGACAAGATTTTTACACCGTAATATTAATTACATTTTTAATGTAATTATAAGAAGATTTTAACATTGTAATAAAAATTACATTTTTAATGTAATTAAAAAGTTAAGATTTTTACACCGTAAGATCAATTACATTTTTTTATGAGATGAAAGAAAGAGGTTTTGGCATTGTAAAATTTATTACATTTTTAATGTAATTAAAGAATGAAATTTTGACGCTGCAAAATTAATTACATTTTTATGAAATAAAAAGATAGGCTTTGAAACGGAAGTATTAATTACATTTGTAGTTATTGAAAAGAAAAGAATTTGAATTTGAAATATTAATTACATTTTTAATGTAATTAAAAGAAAGAATTTTTAATGTAATTAGATTAAAAAGAAAAGTTACATTTTTAATGTAATCAGATTAAGAAGGAAATTTACATTTTAATGTATTAAGATTTAAGGAGAAAAATTACATTTTCATGTAATTAAGATTAAAGGATTAATTGACATTTTCACGTAAATAGTATTTGAAGAAGGAAATTACATATTCATGTAATTAGATTTAAAGTAAGTGAAATTTTCACTTTTATGTAAATAGATTTTCATTAAAAGAATTAAGAAGAAAATTACATTTTTATGTAATTGGATTTTCATTAAAAAGAATTAAAGATATGAAATTTACATTTTCATGTGAAAAGATTAAAACACAAGATTATCATTTTGCTTGCAAAGAAAATATTGACACAAAATTATTATTTTAGTTTTGCATTGAAAGAAATAAACAAAATTATTATTTTTGCTTGGCATTGAAAGAATAACAAAGTTATTATTTTTGTTACATGGAAATTAAACAAACAAATATATTCGTTTTTTTAGAATTGAAGTTGACACCAAAATATTGCATTTTTGTTAGAAATTGAAATGACACAAAAATACTCATTTTTGTTAAATTATAAATGACATACAAAAACATTCATTGTTTTTGTAATGGAAATGAAACACAAAAATACCTATTTTTGTTGTTATTGGAATGATACACTAAATATACATTTTTTGTGTAAATTGAAAGCTGAAAGAAAAGTATACATTTTGTGCATAGGATATGTATGGAAATTTAAAATAAAAAAAAACATTGTTGTTTGTTGTGATATATATCAATATTGGATATAAATAAGAATATTTGTTGTTAGCAAGATATAGTGTAATAAAATACATTTCATTACACATTATAAACATATCGATATGTTGTGAAACAAAACATTCATTACTTGTTGTGTTAACTACGTTAATGAAATAGACGAAGGAATTATATTTATATATAATTATATATATACACATATATATATATAAAGTAAACGAATCGAGCGTGGTAGTTCGCATTTTGGAATTGTACTTTTAATCGGTTATACCGAAAGATCCGACCGTCGGATTTTCCCAAAACTGAAACCGTTAGGTTCGACTTGGGAAGATCTTTCCAACGATATGAATTATGTTAAAATCCAACGGTTAGATTTAGAGAAAATTGTAAAACAAATTTAGGTGAAAACAGCGCCAAGGTCGCCTATTGACATGAAGTGTTGTTAAATAAAATTCAATTATTTTTATATAAATAAAAATAGAGATTAATCGTTATAAATTAATATTAACGATAAGAAATGATTTGAAATGATATATACGCGAGAATCATTTGAAAGGTCCAAGTTCAATCTCATTTCAAATGATTATTCGTTGATCTAAGTCGAAGAGTTGAAGACGGTGATTGAAGACCGACGATCTACACGTCGAATGGATGAGTTACCATTGAGGCCCATGATTGGAGTAGCCACCTTGAAGGGGCTACAATGGTGGCCGCCAGACTACTTGTTGATGGTTCGGATATGCGAGGTATAAGGTGCCCCCGGTTTTGTAACGACCCAGATTTTTGGTCGAATTGTTTTAAATATTTAGTATGGTTTTAAATATTGAATTTATAATATAAATGTTATTTTATTGGGTTATCGATTAAATAATCGAAATATGATTTATTTTGATAATCATCGTAATACGAGAATTTAAAATAATTCAAATCGAAGTTAAAACTGAATCAAAACAATTCAGATGATCAGTATTAGTGGTATTTGAATATATGTGATAATAAAAATATTTTTATTATCAGAGAATTTACTTGCTTTTGAATTTAAATTATATTATATTAATTTAATATGGTTATCTTATAGATACGTTCAAATTTTATTTCAGAATATATTTTGTTGAGCTCAGGACACCGTTATTACATTGGAACGACGGTCGATACGCTAAAATAGCGGTTCACGATATTTAATTGTGAACCCCGAGTTATTTTATTGTGGATAGATTCAAAATCAAATCAATATCGTTCTAAAAAGAAATAAAAATCTCTTTAAATCTAACCGAATTAAATATGCGGTGTACTTAACCAACATCCCTTTAATACCATGTACCTCCTGTCCCCTTCTTCTTCTACAAATCGCGACCTACCCCTTCTGTTTCCCCAATCTCATTCAACAGAAAAAAATCAAAAGCTTCAAGGAGAAATAAAATGGCCGATCCCTTAGAAATCAAAACAGGGCTTCAATCAAAGCCTCTAAACCAAAATGGCCGCTCCTCCCATCCTCAAAACTAATTCACCAATAACCGAAGTCGCGATGCTTTTATCAGTAGCGAGAAGCTCAGCGAGGGGCTCGCGAGGTCTGGTATCCGAACTGGAATTGGGTTCAAAGGGGGCGATTGTCATAAGTGTTCGGAGTTGCCAAGAGAGATCGCGATTCAAGACTGGATTCCTGTAGCTCAAAGACTCGCGATTTAGGGTTTGTCAGGCTCGAGTTCTTCGGTCACGAGCTAGGGCTCTCGAATTTGGGGGTATCGAGTATGTAGATTTTGGGAAAAACATGAAGGCGCTGTAATCAAATGGATGAACGAGGTGTGAAGTGGTGTAGTGATGCCTAGGAAAGATCGTAATGCAGGTGGGATTAGTCTTGGCAGGGAGCGTCATCGGACTTGATGCACAGTAATGGTTTTAAGGAGATGAAGTTGTGAATGGGTATGGGAAATTTGTCGCGTTGTATTTCAGCAGTAACAGGAAGTTGATGATGTCAGTAGTATGGTGAGTGGGTCAACGCGATTAAAGGAAGGAGGATGCTGAACCGGTTGATTTTTACTATTGGATTTCAGTCATGAATTTGATCGTGGTTCTCTCGACTTAGTTCGGTAATGATCTTAGCTTGATAATTTAATTTTAATTGTACTCAAACTGTTCGTTTGTTCACAAAATGAATCTATAATTCAGATGAAATTAGTTACAAATGCCGTCAATCTCAATAAGCTCGTAAGGACATAAGCTACAATCTGGAACCAATTTGGGATCTTTCGGAACCAGCGATGAGTTTTAAATTAAATCGGATTTTATTCGGTTTAATTTAAAATTTGAGCGGATTGAAAATTTAATAAAATCACGGTGAGTAAATCTCACTCACCCTTTTTCCTTAGAATTATTTTTATTCGTTAAAAATAATTGTTGTTGCTTGTTTGAATGCTCTCTGGTTGTTTTTAATATATTAGTTAATTAGGGTGACTATTATATATATATATATATATATATTGGTTTGGTGGTTGGATTCCCGCAGTATCATTAGCGGATGCCCGCAGTATCATTAGCGGATGACCCTACGCCCACGTATATAAGTGGATCCCCTTTTTATCATGATATCCTGCCTCGAAGCAGGATGGGTATTATTTTTGTTGACTAACGTCTATGGATGCAGGAAAACAGGTTGGAGGGATCCAACTGGATTCCTCAAAAATAGATTATCTGTTTGTTTATTTGTTTGCATATATACTGTCATATATGATGTGTTAGAAACCCTGAAATGAATAATTGGTTGTTTGGTGTTTAAATATCACTAGGCCTAAATGTTAATTTATAAAAATACCCTGAAAGGGGTACTTGAGATTTAAAAGGGGAAATTCTATTTTTCTATAATAGAATTTGAATTTTTAAATAGATTTGAAATATTAACTTGCTTTAAAACAAATAAAACAAGTAGTTCCTTTATAAACGAAGTTATAAATAGTTGTTTTATAAATGAAGTGAAAATAATTATCATTGGATAATTCAAAAATAAAAATGTGAAATTGAAAAGGGAAATCTATTTTTTTTAAAAATAAAAATATCGATTTCAAAAGAAATTGAAATCAAGACGCGTTTAAGAATGAATATAAAAGTTTAAAAAGAAATTGAAATAGAATTTGAATTTAAATGAATTCAAATAGAATTTGAATTCAAAGGAATTCAAATGGATTTGAATAAAGAAAGTTCAAATGAAATTTAAAATATAGAATTTGAACGTAGAAATTCAAGTAGAATTTGAATAAAGGAAAATTCAAAGAGAAATTCAAAGAGGATTCAAATATAAAATTTGAATATAGAAATTTAAATAGATGTTGAATATAGAAAATTTAAAGAAAATTCAAATATAGAATTTGGATATAGGAATGTAAATAGAATTTGAATTCAAAGAGAATTAAATAGGGAATTTGAATGTAGAATTCAAAAAGAATTCAAATGGAATTTAAACTAAAGAATTTGAATATAGCATTCAAATGGAATTTTAAACTATGGGATTTAAATATATAGTTCAAATGGAATTTAAAATATGGAATTTGAATATAGGATTCAAATAGAAGTGGAATTGGAATTTGAATATAGAATTCAAATAAAAGTGAAAATGGGATTTGTATCAAGAAAATTCAAATAGAGTTAAAATGGAGTTGAATTCATTTTAACGAAGTTTAAAGGTTTATATATATATATATATAATTAAAACAAACTCGCCGCAGCGCTGCAGTTCGAAAATTAGCGTTTCGAACTTCAATTGAGTATACAGAACTCAATTGAAGTCGGAATTCTTTGAAATAAGAAACGTCAGGACCGGTTGAATAATAGTTTTCTAATGAAAAAGAAAAATCTAGATTTCGTCGTATATATTTCGAGTTATGTCAAAATCAAATTTTCAAAAAAACAGCGCCATAACCATTTAAAAACCATAACGGTTTATTTGATTTTATAAAAGGAGTTTAAGCGAATAAAATCCGAATTTCTTTTTAGAAAATGTCAGATTTGAGTTGTAGATTATATGTGAACTCAGGTGAAGTAATGAATTGATTTTTGAAACAGAATTCAGATTTTTTTTGAATTTGAATAGAATTAACTAATTTAAATAGTAATTAGTTAATGAGATGTTGAATTGATATTGGGCTTTGAATAAGTGAATTCGATTTGAAAATTTATATTCGAAATCGAAAAGGAAACTAGAATTAAAATTGAAATTGAAATTCCAACTTGGTTATGAGCAAGTTAAATATTTTGTTTGAACATGTTATGTTCAGACAAAGAAGTGAAATAGGCAAAATAGCTAATTATAGAATAAATGAGCAAAACTGAATTCAAACGATTGGATAGTGTTGAATTGAATTGGAAACAGTTGAGCATGTGTTAGGCAGGTATGGGATGAAGTATATGAAGATTTTAATTTATGTGCCCGACAAAAAGGTACATGTTTAAATTCATATATGAGATTTTATGCGCCGTATCGGCAAGCCGCTTGGTCTTTTCTTTTTCTTTTGGATTGGTGAGGGCCATGGGAGGCAATTTGAAATATCCCGATGCTCCCGGTACAAGGGAGGTTATGGCGAATTTTTTCCGGAAATTTAAGGAGTTAGAATATTTTTAGGAAATTTTGATAGTTATAAATCAATATATCAATATTTATTGAATTCGATAAGAAAACGCATTAAAGAATAGAATATTATAAACAAAAAGGAAATCGATAGGCTGGTAATAAAAAAAGAAACATATATACGTTTAAAAATGAATAATTGGTTTTTATAATGTTGATTATTCGAGGTAAGTGGTTTTGTCTGTTTTGAATTTAATGATGTTTTCAATCAAGATCTAAGAGGTAATTTTATCCCAACTTGATTGATTTCATTTTAATTGATAAAAGGCAAGATCCAGTCTCAGAGAGAAGAGTAGGAAAGTAGTTAGTTGAATAAATTATTTTGGGTTTTCGTAACGATGTTTTACACAACATTCGTTTTAACCCAAGTGATGGAATTTTGGAAATATAAAAGTAAATATTTCCTGAGTATAATTAAAGTAGTCGGGAAAGAGATAAGTGATTGAAATTGTTTTCAATTTCAAATAGAATATATTTTCTAAGTGTAGAAAATAAAAGAAGGCGAGATATAGAAATGTTTTCCAAAGAATGTAAGAGACCGAAATGAAAATTGAAAATATTTGTATAACAAATATTGATAAGGAAATGGAGAGGGTGATTTAATTAATGAATAGTAATCAAGGGCCCCAGTGATTGATTGATTGTTTTGAATGGATGTTTTTTTTCTACGATAGTTAAATAACCGACTATCGAAGTATTTGCCAATATCGTTGTCAATATGGAGAGACCGGTTGGATTATTATCCGTGAACCACTCTGTATTGGCAGTAGCATCACGAATCAGATTATATGAAGATAATCGAAGACGGAGTAAAATGCAAGGGCTTTTTCTATTTATAGAAACTGTGCCTTCGGTTTCGTTCAATCCCAGAACGAACGTATATGGACGAATGTGTGACGAAGTATTTCCAATGATCGAATATGATTGTTCTGTACAAATATACATGGTGGCAACGGATTTATTCCCTTAGCATAATATCCAGAATATTTGTGCAAATCAATTAGTGATTAACGGATCTGACAATGTGGCATTCAAAGTTATTTGTGTTATCAATGAATGATAAGTAAGCGTAGCTTCAGGCCTCAACAATCGGGAAATGACAAAAATCGGGCAGGCAGCATGGCTATGTGGGTCTCTCCCATTAGGGTGTATTATCACCTATCTAGAGATTCATTTAATTCCTTATTCTGTTCGATGTTGTCCCAATCGGGAAACGGTTGCTGATCCCAACCGTTGGTGATATATATTCGATACACTCAAGCGAAATGAGTGGTCGGTCATGTGTGGGCCGGGTTGCAAGATGTTCTTGTTGAACCCAATGTATTCCTCTTTAGAGATACACTAGTGGAAGGTGGTTCCATACCTTGTCATGTTGGAAATCCAATCTCCAATAAGCGCCATGCGATTTTTGATTTTATATTATATATGGAGCGTGAGATGTAAGCGTTCCGCTGGATTGTTATTTATTTGATTAGACACTATTATAATATCACTGGATTTTCTTATCAAAGTGTTTTGGGTTATAGTAAGGTAAAAACCGTCCATGTTTATGTGTGGGCTGGTCTTACTATTATCTTTCCTTCGAAAGAGTTTTGAAAGTTAAACAAAAGGTTAGAGTTTACTCACACCAGTCCCATGACTGACCCAAAGTTTATTTTGTTTGTTTTTCCTAAACTCTTGGGTGCCCAAATTTGTACGGGCAGTCAAGTAGTCGGGGTTTTTCAGATTCACTTGGAAGAGCTGGAAGCAGGAGGCTTCACCAGTTAGCTACAGACTATCATATATTCCGCTGTGAACCATGTTTGTATCTGGAAATAGGTGTTTATTACTGTTCCAGGAATAACTGTTGTGCTCTAATGATGGTATGTATATAAAGTTAGTGATTTGTATTTCAAAAAGTTATGTTATATAATATATTTTATTCGTTCCGCTGTGAGATCTGTTTTCTTTTTTTCTTCTATTCTAACATTTCTTTCTTTCTATTTCTCATCCTCTAACTTCTTTCTAATAATGATTCGTATTTCTGTGCAATTTGGGTTGGACATGTGGTGTTATTAGTCAACTCAGATAGTACGGATTTGCGGGCCGTTACAGTTGGTATCAGAGCTTAGGTTGAGCGAATACAACTAGGCTTTGGTGGGATGTGCTCATTAGAGATAGGGTCAGTAGTACCCTAGAATGAGTTGAGTGTATATATACGAGAGAGCGTATTTGTTAATTGATATAAAAAAACCATTTTATATTGTGTTGGCTTGTCTGTTAAGTAGTTTATGAATTTTGGTCGAATCATGGGACGCCAAGACGTCGATAAGAGTTTGTAAATACTTGAACAGAAGATTGAACACGATATTGTTTTAATATGGGTAAATGAAATAATTTTGCCCAAAATTATATTTTGATATAAAAAGAATAATTTACTGAAATTATTGATGTGTTGGATGTTATCATTATAATCAGAAGAGATTATAAAATGAAATGGTTATATAGGACCGAATAGAACTTGTATATGAATTAAATATACAAATGAGATAAATTAAAATTGAATTCAAAACAGAATTCAGAATTTAAATCCTGGGAAGTTGAAATATATTTTTTGAAGTATATTAAAGTAAAATAGTTTTATGTTGAAAGGATTTGAATAAAAATCATTTTTGATGGATTTTGAAAGTGGTAAAGCACTGAACTCACTTCAGTGGCTGGAAAATAATTCTGATGATGAGTCGACCATCATCAGTGTTCATTTTCGAGTTTCTAAGTGATGAATTGCTACATTAGAAAAGTTTTAATGGAAATTGTTTAAAGAAAACAAGATGGTTGAAAATTCAAATGTTTTTAATTTGAAATGGAAATATATATATATATATATATATTTATGTAATTTCAGAAGGATTCGAAAGGAAAAAATCCCAGGAATGTGAATTGTGGAAATTTGAATGGATTAAAGTGAATAAATTGACTAGAATCAATTTGAATGGATTATGAATTGATTGTAAATCATTTAAACTAATTGAATGTGAGCATATATGGTGTGCAATATAAATGGAAACCAAAAGTTTTGGTGGAATTAAATTTGTTGAAATATGAGGAGTTGTGTAACAACCCGAGATTTTTAATAAAATTTAATTGAGATTTCCTATCCTATAATTTGGACTTCCTGATATAAATTTAAAATTTATAGAATTTAAGTGAATTTGTAGCGTCATAATTATATATATATATATATATATATTGGTAGTAAACACTTTGTTCGTGTAAATAATTGTATTTGATTTATGAAGTCTTGTTTGTATTATCTAAACTTATATCATATAGTAGCATTTATATAGGAATGTAAATTTGTTATGGTACAACAACATTAGATCTTCATTTATAAGGATTTATTCAAGATATGTAACCTTGTTTAACATGGCAATTTAATGTTATTTACAACATATGAAATTTGGGAATGTAGAATTTACCACTTAAAATGTTGTTAGGGAATTTATAACTTATAATTATTTCCATTTATAGATTTGTAGAAGTGAGATTTTTTTTTTTTTAAATTGTGTTGAAACATATATTTTAAGTAATGTTATATTTTGACGTCATATAATGTTTTATATATATGTAATACTATTTTGACAAATTTATTTGCGAAATATTTCAAATTTTGATAATATAAATTTTGAGTGGCATATATTTTTAAATAATGTTTTGATATTTTAAGTTGTGATATAGTGTAGTAGCTACATATGCAATGTTGAATTTAGTCACGCGTATACACCACAAATTAGTTGCATACATAGATGATGCACGAATGTTATTAAAATTTTATTCTATTTTGGGTTAGATATATTTTTAAGTAAAAATTTCAATAATTGTAGGTATATATAAAAAAACACCATATATTGGATGATACATTCATGAATGTAAGTAATTGGACATGTATTTGGGTTACAAAGGGATTACTAAATTTCAATTTATGATAAATAATAAATAAGTGCATTTTGTTGAACATGCAATGGTGGACATTTTAATAAAAATAAATGAAGGCATATTTGTCCTCATTGCATGGATTTTGGGTGCCAAGTGTTTAATTGAGCTGAGTAATAAGGCAAAAATCGAATAAATAAGGAAGGGAAACGTTCTTTCCTTTTATTCTCGGTTCTCCCAGTTCATAATTACCATCCTCAAAAGTATAAACTCATCCGTCTGTTGCAAGCAACTCTCTTCTTCCCCATCATTTTTCACGTCTTCTCCCTTTTAACAGTAGCTCCCTTCTCCATTTTTTCCTTCCACCGCACTTAAAAACTTCCTCTTTCTCTCCTCAAAAACAGCAGCATCTCACCACTTTCTTTTGCCACTTCTCCGCCTACCTCTCACCGCTCCAGCATCACCACCGTCGGCTGTAGACCCAAGCCGATTCCTTGCCTTTCGCCTCCCTCCAACCGGGCCTCTGCCTTCACTGTAGCCGGCCTCTTCGACTGCTACCGCAACTAAACCCACTGCACCGAAGCTTCTATCCATATCGAGCTCCTCCCCTCTAAAAAAAAACGCAGTTCGGCAAACTTGGAAAACAAACCACCCATTCCTCTTTTGGTCACATGCAGTAACTGTTTGATCACCTAGCTTTGACTTGCATGTGAGCTTCTTTCCTTGAACCCATTGATAACCTAGCAGAAGAGGAAAAAGAGAGTTGTTTATCCCTTAAAACAGTCCGCCACTTTTTGCTTCCTTTGTCAGTTCGTCTGAACCCTTTCGGCCACCCAAGCTCTTAACCCGTCAGCTCCCTTATATAAAAAGGAAAGAAAAAAAAACAATTCGCACTAGTAGAGCATAAATCTGAAAGACAGTTGTTCGCAAACCCATCCTTTCCTGTCGAGAAGAAAACAAGACGTGAGTTATATATATATATATGTATAAAGATTTATATGTATACCTTATATTTATTTTGTCACAAACGAAAGACAATTTAGCATATAATGACGGTTTTTTTAGGTGATCCGTTTCAATAAAACTCTGATCAGCGAAGAACGTAGCGCAATGCAGGTGAGAACACCGTATTTAAAGTTTATATGATTTTCATATGCTGCATATATCTTTAGATATGGTAATATTTGATAACTTGTTCGCATGCATGGTTGATCGTTGGTTATGAAATAATGTCATTAAATCAGTAGCTAATATTGCCATGATTGTAATATACAATGCGCGTCAAGGCACGTTAGCACCTATACACGTAACTATGAATTTTGTTGTATGTATGAAATGGGTGTCATATAGTGAAAGTATTGTGAGCGTTATGGAATGTAACGCTCACGTGAAATTGATTGTTGTGTTGGAAAGATACATGTCATCATGTAGAAAATTGATATGGTTGAGTTTGATTTTTATGAATGCACTCACCGTAGTTGTGGGTTTATGCGGAGAAATCGATTTAATCCTCCTTGCCATGATTTAATTAAAAAAAAAAGAATTTAAGTTTGAAAAATATTTATAATTTTTTTTTCTTTTTCTTTCTTCTACTTAATTTGAACATTTTGAAAAGTAAATATAATGATTCTCAAAAATGTGGTACTCAAATGGAATTATAAAACATTATTTGGAAAATGAATTTAAGACGTTAAGTTTTAAATATCTGTAATTATTTTGAAAATGATACGACGTTTATTTAAGCACTTCATGAATTGAATTAACGCATTGAATAGCGGCGTCTCATTAATATTGATTTCCATCTTTTCAAACAACTATAATTTAAACAGTTTATACCGAATGAAGTAAGTTGAGAATGTTGGAATTCTTATTTGATATTAGCTTTTGAAAAACAATAATAGATTTCAATTCATGTGGTTTTCACGTTACGTTTAAATTTAAATTTGGGAAGATTGCTACATGTAATTTGGGGACCATAAGGAAAATTTAATGGGAAGAAATCTATAGAGAAAAATGAAAATTTTATGATAAAATCATATTTTATTATTTTAAAGTAATATTTCTTAAATAATTGAGTTTTGAAAAAAAAACTATTTATTTGAATAACTAATGCAACACTTTTAGTAACATTTTAATACTATTTGTTTAAGACTTTAATATAAGAAAAAGCAAGTTGATTAGTTTGTTCAAGTGTTGAATTAATAAGGCAATAAGATTTATTGATTTTTAGTTGAAATTAAGGGAATAGAAAACCCTTTAAAATCCATTTGGAATATAAATTGGATGAACTATCGTATCCGGAATCTAAACCAAGTTGGATTTGAAATGTTGGAAACATATAGCAACAACTAAAGATTATGTTTTGAAATATAAGTTGAAATGAAGTTATGATTTCCAAGAAGGGTAAACAATTGTGAGCTATGAAAATCTAAGCTAACCTTGATTTTTGATAAAATTAATAACAATAAGGAAGGAGATTTAAATAGGAACTACGCATACTCCATAACTATTGTTTAAATTGCGCTTATTACCCGAAAATACCGGGATCGAATATTATTTCGAAACCATTCCGGGTAATAATACGACGTTGTTCGAGACTTGGTCAACGACGAGTGAAGACCGAAGATCTTTGGATGTATTCGGGTTGATTGCTGATGTCTCGGTTGGGCTGATCCCCTGATACGAGGTTTAAGTGGCATGAGATTTGAGTATATTCTGTGATTTCGGATTTTGTTCCGTTCAGACCCAGAATGGACTTGTATGGATTGTGTGTCTGACATTGTAATTGACAGCATAATACTGATTCGATTGACATGTACCTGGTTTGTGACGTATGAGCTCGAAATAGTTATGTAACGATGGAAATCAGTGTTCATGTTGTAAATGGACAAATGTGACATACTAAGATATGGAATGAGCTTGTACGATCAAGGCATTGCTTATCTAGGCATCACCTTGTGTATGACGTGACATCGACAAACCTCACACCCGAATTGATGATAAACTGGCGGTTAGGTTGTACGCTATATTATGACTGATGATGACGGAGGTACCTCTTTTGAATTTGAGGAATAGGGTATGTTCGGGGGTCCGTGTCTGGACGAAAACCGTTGATCTACCTCGCGATTTGTAGTTGGTGTCCGTGTCTGGATGAAAAAGCCGTGTTACATCTCGCTTGAGTTCCGATTGATCTTTCGTGCCAGGAATCATCAAGTTGGAAACCCAAACCTCCAATACGAGCCATACGGATTTTTGATTGTATATATATATATGGCGACATAATAGGATGGGGTATTATGCCGTCTAGGATTAGTACATTTATTTTCGAAATGGTTTTCCGCACTATATATATATGTATTTAAAGAGAATTTTTCACGTATGAAAGCATATTTGGTTATCATAAGATAAAACTCGCTCATCTGGTGTGCGCTTGCATTGTGTGATGTGGGACGAGCTTATGATAGCTTCATTTTTAAAGTCATTGCGAATTTATATGTGAGGGAATTCATCTGGAGTAAACCCGCCCCGCGCGAGCGGCGTGGTCCGGCGAATGTCCCAACTTTAAATAACATTCTTAAATAACTGTTTTATGTTCTCACACCAGTCCCATGACTGACCTGGAGTTTATTGTTCATTCCTAAACTCTGGGTGCCCATAAATTTTATACACGGGCAGTTAGAGTTTAGTTTACAGTTATAGATCGCTAAAGCTGGATTTGGAGCGCTTTCTGAGTTAGAGTTCAAGTTAGAATTTGGAGCTTCCGCTACATCGTACTGTTTTCTTCTGTTAAGAGTTTTCCTTTTCCTTCCGCTGTTATTATTGTAACTCTGGTATTCTGTATAACTCTGATGTAATAATTGTATTATGCAATGAAAGGTTCTATTATCTTGTTCAATATATGTATGTACTCCTAACAATTCGTCTTTATGAACGATTTAAGTTGGTTTAATTACCGACGAAAATCGGGCAAAAAGATGGATCGTTACAAGTTGAGTTTCAACATAAGTGAGATTTTGAAAAGCAATGGATTTGTACCATTTTTCCGAACTTAGCAATTTCGAGGACGAAATTATTTTAAGGGGGGAAGAATGTAACGACCCGGATTTTTGGTCGAATTATTTTAAATATTTATTATGGTTTTAAATATTGAATTTATAATATAAATGGTATTTTATTGGGTTATCGATTAAATAATCGAAATACGATTTATTTTGATAATCATCGTAATACGAGAATTTAAAATAATTCAAATTGAAGTTAAAACCGAATCAAAACAATTCAGATGATCAGTATTAGTGGTATTTGAATATAGGTGATAATAAAAATAGTTTTATTATCAGAGAATTTACTTGCTTTTGAATTTAAATTATATTATATTAATTTAATATGGTTATTTTATAGAAACATTCAAATTTTATTTCAGAATATATTCTGTTGAGCTCAGAACACAGTTATTACATTGGAACGACGGTTGGTACGCTAAAATAGCGGTTCACGATATTTAATAGTGAACCCCGAGATATTTTATTATGGATAGATTCGAAATCAAATCAATAGCCTTCTTAAAAGAAATAAAAATCTCTTTAAATCTAATCGAATTAAATATGCGGTGTACTTAACCAACATCCCTTTAATACCATGTACCTCATGTCCCCTTCTTCTTCTTCTATAAACCGTGACCTACCCCTTCCGTTTCCCCAGTCTCGTTCAACAGAAAAAGAAAAAAAAAGCTTCAAGGAGAAATAAAATGGCCGATCCCCTTAGAAATCAAAACAGGGCTTCAATCAAAGCCTCTAAACCAAAATAGCCGCTCCTCCCATCCTCAAAACTAATCCACCAGCAACCGAAGTCGCGATGCTTTTATCAGTAGCGAGAAGCTCAGCGAGGGGCTCGCAAGGTCTGGTATTCGAACTGGAATCGGGTTCAAAGAGGGCGATTGTCATAAGTGTTCGGAGTTGCCAAGAGAGATCGCGATTCAAGACTGGATTCCTGTAGCTCAAAGACTCGCGATTTAGGGTTTGTCAGGCTCAAGTTCTTCGGTCATGAGCTAGGGCTCTCGAATTTGGGGGTATCGAGTATGTAGATTTTGGGGAAAACATGAAAGCGTTGTAATCAAATGGATGAACGAGGTGCGAAGTGGTGTAGTGATGCCTAGGAAAGATCGTGATACAGGTGGGATTTGTCTTGGTAGGGAGCGTCATCGGACTTGATGCACAGTGATGGTTTTAAGGAGATGAAGTTGTGAATGGGTATGGGAAATTTGTCGCATTGTATTTCAGCAGTAACAGGAAGTCGATGATGTCAGTAGTATGGTGAGTGGGTCAACGCGATTAAAGGAAGGAGGATGCTGAACCGGTTGATTTTTACTATAGGATTTCAGTCATGAATTTGATCGTGGTTCTCTCGACTTAGTTCGGTAATGATCTTAACTTGATAATTTAATTTTAATTATATTCAAACTGTTCGTTTATTCACAAAATGAATCTATAATTCATATGAAATTAGTTACAAATGCCATCAATCTCAATAAGCTCGTAAGGACATAAGCTACAATCTGGAACCAATTTGGGATCTTTCGGAACCAGTGATGAGTTTTAAATTAAATCGGACATTGTTCGGTTTAATTTAAAATTTGAGCGGATTGCAAATTTAATAAAATCACGGTGAGTAAATCTCACTCACCCTTTTTCCTTAGAATTATTTTTATTCGTTAAAAATAATTGTTGTTGCTTGTTTGAATGCTCTCTAGTTGTTTTTAATATATTAGTTAATTAGGGTGACTATTATATATATATTGGTTTGGTGGTTGGATTCCCGCAGTATCATTAGCGGATGTCCGCAATATCATTAGCAGATGACCCTACGCCCACGTATATAAGTGGATCCCCTTTTTATCCTGATACCCTACCTCGAAGCAGGATGGGTATTATTTCTATTGACTAACGTCTGTGGATGCAGGAAAACAGGTTGGAGGGATCCAACTGGATTCCTCAAAAATAGATTATCTGTTTGTTTGTTTGTTTGCATATATACTGTCATATATGATGTGTTAGAATCCCTGAAATAAATAATTGGTTGTTTGGTGTTTAAATATCACTGGGCCTAAATGTTAATTTATAAAAGTACCCTGAAAGGGGTATTTGAGATTTAAAAGGGGAAATTCTATTTTTCTAAAATAGAATTTGAATTTTTAAATAGATTTGAAATATTAACTTGTTTTAAAAGAAATAAAACAAGTAGTTCCTTTATAAACGAAGTTATAAATAGTTCTTTTATAAATGAAGTGAAAATAATTATCATTGGATAATTCAAAAATAAAAATGTGAAATTGAAAAGGGAAATCTATTTTTTTTTAAATAAAAATATCGATTTCAAAAGAAATTGAAATCGAGACGCGTTTAAGAATAAATATAAAATTTTAAAAAGAAATTGAAATAGAATTTGAATTTAAATGAATTCAAATAGAATTTGAATTCAAAGGAATTCAAATGGATTTGAATAAAGAAAGTTCAAATGAAATTTAAAATATAGAATTTGAACGTAGAAATTCAAGTAGAATTTGAATAAAGGAAAATTCAAATAGAAATTCAAAGAGGATTCAAATATAAAATTTGAATATAGAAATTTAAATAGATGTTGAATATAGACAATTTAAAGAAAATTCAAATATAGAATTTGGATATAGGAATGCAAATAGAATTTGAATTCAAAGAGAATTAAATAGGGAATTTGAATGTAGAATTCAAATGGAATTTAAACTAAATAATTTGAATATAGAATTCAAATGGAATTTTAAACTATGGGATTTAAGTATATAATTCAATTGGAATTTAAAATATGGAATTTGAATATAGGATTCAAATAGAAGTGGAATTGGAATTTGAATATAGAATTCAAATAAAAGTGAAAATGGAATTTGAATCAAGAAAATTCAAATAGAGTTAAAATGGAGTTGAATTCATTTTAACGAAGTTTAAAAGTTTATATATATATATATATATATATATATATATAATTAAAACGAACTCGCCGCAGCGCTGCAGTTCGATAATTGGCGTTTTTAACTTCAATTGAGTATACAGAACTCAATTGAAGTCGGAATTCTTTGAAATAAGAAACGTCAGGACCGGTTGAATAATAGTTTTCTAATGAAAATGAAAAATCTAGATTTCGTCGTACATATTTCGAGTTATGTCAAAATCAAATTTTCAGAAAAACATCGCCATAACCATTTAGAAACCATAACGGTTTATTTGATTTTATAAAAGGAGTTTAAGCGAATAAAATCCGAATTTCTATTTAGAAAATGTCAGATTTGAGTTGTAGATTATATGTGAACTCAGGTGAAGTAATGAATTGATTTTTGAAACAGAAATCAGATTTTTTGAATTTGAATACAATTAACTAATTTAAATAGTAATTAGTTAATGAGATTTTGAATTGATATTGGGCTTTGAATAAGTGAATTTGATTTGAAAATTTATATTCGAAATTGAAAAGGAAACTGGAATTGAAATTGAAATTTCAATTTGGTTATGAGCAAGTTAAATAGTTTGTTTGAACATGTTATGTTCAGACAAAGAAGTGAAATAGGCAAAATAGCTGATTAGAGAATAAATGAGCGAAACTGAATTTAAACGATTGGATAGTGTTGAATTGAATTGGAAACAGGTTAGCATGTGTTAGGCAGGTATGGGATGAAGTATATGAAGATTTTAATTTATGTGCCCGACAAAAATGTACATGTTTAAATTCATATATGAGATTTTATGCGCCGTATCGGCAAGCCGCTTGGCCTTTTCTTTTTCTTTTGGATTAGTGAGGGCCATGGGAGGCTATTTGAAATATCCCGATGCTCCCGGTACAAGGGAGGTTATGGGGAATTTTTTCTGGAAATTTAAGGAGTTAGAATATTTTTAGGAAATTTTGATAGTTAGAAATCAATATATCAATAAAAATTGAATTCGATAAGAAAACGCATTCAAGAATAGAATATTATAAACAAAAAGGAAATCGATAGGCTGGTAATAAAAAGAGAAACATATATACGTTTAAAAATGAATAATTGGTTTTTATAATGTTGATTATTCGAGGTAAGTGGTTTTGTCTGTTTTGAAGTTAATGATGTTTTCAGTCAAGGTCTGAGAGGTAATTTTACCCCTACTTGATTGATTTCATTTTAATTGATAAATGGCAAGATCCAGTCTTGGAGAGAAGAGTAGGAAAGTAGTTAGTTGAATAAAATATTTTGGGTTTTCATAACGATGTTTTACACAACATTCGTTTTAACCCAAGTGATGGAATTTTGGAAATATAAAAGTAAATATTTCCTAAGTATAATGAAAGTAGTCGGGAAAGAGATAAGTGATTGAAATTGTTTTCAATTTCAAATAGAATATATTTTCTAAGTGTAGAAAATAAAAGAAGGCGAGATATAGAAATGTTTTCCAAAGAATGTAAGAGACCGAAATGAAAATTGAAAATATTTGTATAACAAATATTGATAAGGAAATAGAGAGGGTGATTTAATTAATGAATAGTAATCAAGGGGCCCAGTGATTGTTTTGAATGGATATTTTTTTTTCTTCGATAGTTAAATAACCGACTATCGAAGTATTTGCCAATATCGTTGTCAATATGGAGAGACCGGTTGGATTATTATCCGTGAACCACTCTGTATTGGCAGTAGCGTCGTGAATCAGATTATATGAAGATAATCGAAGACGGAGTAAAATGCAAGGGTTTTTCCTATTTATGGAAACTGTGCCTTTGGTTTCGTTCAATCCCAGAATGAACGTATATGGACGAATGTCTGACAAAGTATTTCCAATGATCGAATATGATTGTTCTGTACAAATATACATGGTGGCAACGGATTTATTCCCTTAGCATAATATCTAGAATATTTGTGCAAATCAATTAGTGATTAACGGATCTGACAATGTGGCATTCAAAGTGATTTGTGTTATCAATGAATGATAAGTAAGCGTAGCCTCAGGCCTCAACAATCGGGAAATAACAAAAATCGGGCAGGCAGCATGGCTATGTGGGTCGCTCCCATTAGTGTGTATTATCACCTATCTAGAGATTCATTTAATTCCTTATTCTGTTCGATGTTGTCCCAATCGGGAAACGGTTGTTGATCCCAACCGTTGGTGATATACATTCGATACACTCAAGCGAAATGAGTGGTCGGTCATGTGTGGGCCGGGTTGCAAGATGTTCTTTGTAACGACCCAGATTTTTCTGGTCGGTTTATTTTGAATATTTAATATTATGTTAAATATAGAGCTGATAATATAAATCGATTTTCATATTGAGTTATAGATCTAATTACCGTAATACGAGATATATTGAATTCGAAGTTAGAATTGAATCAAAATAGTTCAGATAATAAATATAAATTCTATGTGAATGTAATCGATAATGGTAATGATATATTATCGAGAAATTTATTTGTTTATAAATTTAAATAATTTAATATCTTTATAAAATAATTATTCTATATACGTTTAAATTAAATATAAAATATATTCGGTTAGTTCAAAATAGTGTTAAACTGTTGAAATAACAATGGTTGCGTTAAAATAGCGGTTCTGATTTTCGAATAAGGGTACCTCGAGATATTTTAGTTATCTAATTAAATAAAAATTCAAATCAGTGTTTTTCAGCCGACCTATATCGTTTACATCGCAGACCTACTCCTCTTCCTTGAGCTGAAATATTTGCCCTCTTCCTTTACGACAAAGTAAACCAGAAATTTAAATGGTCGGATTACTTTCTTCCTCGAGCTGCATTATCTGTTCCCCTTATCGCCTATATATGCATCGCAATACCACCCCTTGTTCCTTTCACTTTCATTTCTTCTGAAAATCATCCGAAAAACCTCAAATAAAATGGTCGAGCTTTTCAATTCAAAATCAATTGAATCCTCGCGAGTTCTCAGAACGGAAGGATGGCACCATCGAATCAAGGAGTAGGGTTCATCGCGTTCGGAATTTTGGGGATTTCGCAGTCGCGATGGAATCGGAGTTCGAACTGAGTAGTAGTGTGTGGAGGAAAGGAGATCGAGCTTCATCAATTGATGATGGGGAGGCCAACTTTTGAGCAACGATGGCTTGTGACAGTCGCGATGGGTTTAGGGAAAAATCAAAGTTCAAATCTACTAGGAAATTAAAAGGGGAATCGCAGTGAAGACCGCGAGTTCGACAGCAATGAAGAGGCGCTCGTGAATCCGAGGAAATGGGTGCGTTCGATTTAGGGATTTCGATGATGATCTCGAGATTTTAGAAGCGAACCGAGCTCGACATCGTGACTGGAGCACTCACGATTATGGGCGACGATGCGATTAAACGGACCCGGTTGGAAGTGTTGGGGAGGTATGCAGATGGGTGAGGGTCACTGCGATGTTGAAAGCAGTCAGAGCTGTATAAATGGCGACTGTTGGAGTGATGATCGAATTGGTCCTCTTCAGTGAAACTGCAGATGCTCTAGGGTTGCAGGAATATTAGGTATTTATTTATTATTTTTATTTACAATTCAATAGTAGTTTAAAACATAAAACCTGAAAATATTAATGAATTCTTGTACATGATTATAATTTTAAAACAGAGATTAAGGTAAATTCATTTATAATTAATCTAGTAATGACTTTTGACTAAATTAGATTAATCTAAATTTAATTTGTTATTAATTAATTAAGTGATAAAAGGTATGAATAGTTAATTATGAATTGGATATTCATAGGAGCTTGATAAATTTATTAAGGGAAGCCGAGTCAATTCATGGACGCAGATATGGGATTAAATTAGATATTCGGCAAAGGATAAACCAGGTGAGTAAATCTCACTCACCTTTAGAATTATTTTTATTTCATTAAAAATAATTGTTTGTTGCTTGTGTGAATGCTTTCTGATTGTTATATATTAGTTATTTAAGCTATATATATATTGGGTTGATTGATTGGTTGGATTCCCGCAGTCTCATTGGCGGATGCCCGCGGTACCATAGCGGATGATTACCCTATACGCCCCACGCTATGATTAGTGGATGACCATCTATACCACGATATTCTGCCACGAAGCGGAATGGGTATTATTTATGTGCTAACGTCTGTGGATGCAGGGAAACAGGTTGGAGGAATCCAACAGGATTCCTCAAAAATATATTATCTATTTGTTGTTTGTTTGATTTCATATATATTCATATATGATGTGTTAAAAATCAAATGAATGAAAATTGGTTGATTTGATTGTTTAAAATATCACTGGGGCTTGAATATTGATTTATAAAAATATCGCGGAAGGGATATTTGAGATTTAAAAGAGAAAATTCTATTTTTCTAAAATAGAATTTGAATTTAAAACGGAATAAAAATATTTAACTTGTTTTAAAAGGAATAAAACAAGTAGTTCATTTATACACAAAGTTTTAAATGAAGTGAAAAGAATTATCATTGGACAATTCAAAAGTAAATTATAAGTGTGAATTTGTTAAGGGGAATCTATTTTTCCAAAGTAGAAAATATTTATTTCAAAGGAAATTGGAAGTGATACTTTGTTTAAAAATATAAACAAGTAAAAAAAAGGGAATTTGAATAAAGAGAAATTTGAAAAGAAGTTTGAATATTTGAATTCAAATAGAATTTAAAAGAAGTTTTGAATATTTGGATTTTAAATGGAAACCCAAATGGAGTTAAATATTTAAATTCAAGTATGAATTTCAAATATAGGTATTCATATATATATATATATATATATAAAAGGGATTTGAATATAGAAATTAAAGTGGAATTTAAATCAAGAAAATAAAGTATGGTATTTGAATTCAACGAGGTATAAATATGGTATTTAAATTCAAAAAGAATTTAAATATGGCATTTGAATTCAAGGAAATTTTAAATATGGAATTTGAGTCCAAGGAGAATCAATATGGAATTTGAGTTAAAAGGAGTTTTAAATACTTGGAATTCAAAAAGAGTTGGAATATTTGGGAATTCAAATAAAAGTAGAAATAAGGTTTGAATAATAGAAATTGGAAGAGAATTTGAGAATTTGAATTATATAATTCAAATGGAATTTAAAACATAGAATTTGAAATAGAATTCAAAAAGAATTCAAATATGGGATTTGAATATAGCAATTCAAATAAAATTTGAATAAATGAATTTGAATATAGAATTTCAAGGTAGAATTGTAATGAAATTTGAAATATCGAATTCAAGAGAATTGAATATGGTTTTGAATTTAGAATTCAAAGAAGAATTGAATATAAACTTCAAATATAATCGAAATAGAGTTTGAATATATAACTCAAATAGAATTGAATATGAAGTTTGAATAGAGATTTGAAATAGAAATTCAAGTATTGAATTTGAATATCAAATAGAAAAGGAATTGGGATTTGAAAATAGAATTCAAAAGTGAGATTGGAATTTGAATCAAGAAATTCAAATAGAGGAAAATGGAGTTTGAATATTAGAAATTCAAATGGAGTTAAAATGGAGTTGGATTCGTTTTAACGAAAGTTTAAAAGTTTAAATATATAAATATAAATAAAACGAACTCGCCGCAGCGCTACAGTTCGTAAATTGGCGATTCGAACTTCAATTGGATATATACAGAACTCAATTGAAGTCGAAATTCTTTGAAACAAGAAACGTCAGGACCGATTTGATAATAGCTTTCTAATGAAGGAGAAAAATCTGGATTTCATCGAATAGATTTTGAGTTATGTCAAAAATCAAATTTTCAGAAAAGCAGCGCCAGAACCATTATAAAACCATAACGGTTTGTTTAAATAAACTAAAGGATTTTAAAGAAATAAAATCCGAATTTGCCATGAGAAAAATCCAGACTTGAGTTGTAAATTAAATACAAACTCAAGTGGTGTAAATGAGATGATTGTTGAAACAAAAATCAGATTTTTAATTATTGATTAGAATTGACTAATTTAAAGAAATTAGTTAATGGAATTTTAGAATCGAAATTTGGGTTTTGAATCAGACAAGGGGTGTGTAAATTCATATTCGAAATCGAATATGAAACTTGAATTAGAAATGACATTCGATCAACAAATTAATATATATTTGAACGTGATATGTTCAAATAACAAGTGAAATAGGCTAAGAAGCTAATTAAAGAGTAAATGGGCGGAACTGAATTCAAACGATGGGTTTGAGTTGAATTGCAAACAGGTGAACATGTGTAAGCAGGTTTGATATGGAGTATATGAAGATTTAAATTTATGTGCTCGACAAAAAGGTACATGTTTAATTCATATATGAGATTTTATGCCCCGTATCGGCAAGCCGCTTGGCTTTTTCTTTTTCTTTTTGAGATTAGAAGGACCGAGGAAGCTATTTGAAATTTCCCGATGCTCCCGATGCAGGGGAGGTTATGGCGAATTTTTCCGGGAATTTAAGGAGTTAGAATATTTTTAAGATATTTTGATAGTTAGAAATCATTGTATCGACGTATAGAATTCGATAGGTAAATGAATATAAAAATTGAATATTGTAAACAAAAAGGGAAATCTATAAATTAGAAATAGAAAGCGAACTTTATACATGTTTTAAAAATGAACAATTGGATTGTATAGTGTGTTTATTCGAGGTAAGTGGTTTTGCTGTTTTGAAGTTGAGGATGTTTTCAGTTAAGGTCTGAGAGGTAATTTTACCCCAACTTGATTGATTTCATTTTTAATGGATAAATAGCAAGATCCAGTCTCGAAGAGAAGTGTTTGAAAAAGAGTTAGTTGAATAAAATATTTTGGGTTGTTGTAACGATGTTTTACACAACATTCATTTTAAACCCAAGTGATGGAATTTTGGAAATATAACAAGTAAATATTTCATGAGTATAATTAAAATAGTCGGGATAGAGATAAGTGGTTGGAATTGTTTCCAATTGCAAATAGAGATATTTTCTGATATATAGAAAATAAAAGAAGTTGATATTGGGAAATGCTTTCCAAATAGCGTAAAGGGCCAATATGGTTATTGAAAATATTTGGTTAACAAATATTGATAAGGAAATGGAGAAGAGATTTAATTAACGAAATATTAATTAAAGAGCCTAGTGAATTGTTTGATATGTTTGGATGAACACTTGTTTTTATTAGATAGTTAAATCACAGACTATCGAAGTTTTGACCATCGTTGTCAATATGGAGAGACCGGTTGGATTATTATCCGAAGAACCACTCTGTATCGGCATAAGCGTTGCGAACCAAGTATGCTGAATATATTGAAGACGGAGTAAAGTGCAAGGACTTTTTCTATTAAATAGAAATAGTGCCTTCGGTTTCGTTCAGTCCCAGAACGAACGTAAATGGACGAATGTCTGACAAAGTATTTCAAATGATCAAATGGGTTGGTCTGTATAAATATATATGGTTGCAACGGATTTATTCCCTTAGCATAACATCCAGAATATTTGTGCAAACTCAACTAGTGATTAACGGATCTGACAATGTGGCATTCAAAGTGATTGTGCTATCAATGAAGGGTAAGTATTCGTAGCCTCAGGCCTCAACAACCGGGAAAGGACAAAAATCGGGCAGGCAGCATGGCTATGTGGGTCGCACCCATTAGGATGTATAATCACCTATCTAGAGGTTCATTTAATTTCTTATTCTATTCGATGCTGTCCCAGTCGGGAGACGGTTGCTGATCCCAACCGTTGGTGATATACATTCGATACACTCAAGTGAAATGAGTGGTCGGTCATGTGTGGGCCAGGTTACAAGATGTTCTTGTTGAACCCAGTGTATTCCTCTCTAGAGATACACAGTCGGAAGGTGGTTCCATACCTTGTCAGTTTGGAAATCCAATCTCCAATAATCGCCATGCGGTTTTTGATTTTATAATATTTATGTGGAGCGTGAGATGCAAGCGTTCTGCTATTTGGTTATTTACTTGATGTAGACATTATTATAATATCACTGGATTTTCGTATCAAAGTGTTTTGGGTTATAGTAAGGTAAAAACCGTCCATGTTTATGTGTGGGCTGGTCTTACTATTATCTTTTCTTTCGAAAAAGGTTTTGAAAGTTAAACGAGTGGTTGGAGTTTACTCACACCAGTCCCATGACTGACCCAGAGTTTATTTTGTTTGTTTCCCCTAAACTCTTGGGTGCCCAAATTTGTACGGGCAGTCAAGTAGTCGGGATTTTTCAGATTCATTTGGAGGAGCTGGAAGCAGGAGGCTTCACCAGTTAGATATAGACTATCATATATTCCGCTGTGTACTATGATTGTATCTGGAAACAGGTGTTTATAACTGCTCCAGGAATGGCTGTTGTGCTCTGATGATGGTATGTATGTAAAGTTACTGATTTGTATTTCAAAAGTTATGTTATAAAATATATTTTTATTCTTTCCGCTGTGAGATTCGTGTTTACTTTGATTATGCTCAGTTGTATTCTTCTTCTTCTATTCTATTAGTTCTATCTTTTCTATCTCACCCTCTAATTTCTTTCTATAAATGATTCGGTAATTTCGATGTCTGAACAGTCGACGCTGGGTTTTGTGTCGATTTTCGGAGTCAAAAATCCCGTGGTCGTTACAGTGGTATCAGAGCTTAGGTTGAGCGAATACCTAGGCTTGATAGGGTTGTGCTCATTAGAGATAGGGTCAGTAGTACCCTAGAATGAGTTGAGCATATATATACGAGAGCGCATATTTGTAAATTGATATAAAAAGCTGTTTTATATTGTGTTGGCTAGTCTGTTGAGTGGTTTATGAATTCTGATCGAATAGTGGGACGCCACAAAGTCGATAGGAATTTCTAAACGCTTGAACACGATATTGTTTTAAAATGGGTGAATGAAATTATTTTACCCAAAATTAGATTCTGATATAAAAAGAATATTTTTTGAATTTATTATAATATATGGATGTGTTGGATGTTAATATTATAATCAAATGAGGCTATAAGAAAATTAAATGGTTATGTAGAACCAAATAAAATTTGTATATGAAATTAAATATACAAATGAGATGAATTAGAATTAAATTCAAACCAGAATTAAGAATTCAAAATCCTGGGAAGTTGAAAAATATTTTTCAAAGTATATTAAAATAATATAGATTTGTTTTAGAAGGATTTGAAAGAAAATCATTTTAGATGAATTTTGAAATAATAAAGCACTGAACTCACTTCAGTGGCTGGGAAATAATTCTGATGATGATTGCAACATCATCAGTGTTCATTTCCGAGTTTCTAAGTGATGAATTGCTACCTTAGAAAAAGTTTTTGATGGAAATTTGTTTGAAAGAAAACAAATTGGTTTGAATATTCAAATGTTTTGAATTTGAGATGGAAATAAATATATGTGTGTTTTTGTGTGATTTCAAAAGGATTTGGAATAGAAACCCGGGAATTTGAATTCTGGAATTAAATTTAACTTGGACAAGTAAAATGAATCAAAGTGAATAAATTGAATCAGAATCAATTTGAATGAATTAGAATGCATATGAAAGAAAACCAAAAGTTTTGGTGGAATTAAATTTGTTGGAATATGAAGAGGTGAGTTTCAACATAAAGAAGTTGTGAAAAGTAATGGATTTGTACCATTTTCTTACCTTCGCAATTTCGAGGACGAAATTATTTTAAGGGGGGAAGAATGTAACGACCCAGATTTTTCTGGTCGGTTTATTTTGAATATTTAATATTATTTTAAATATAGAGCTGATAATATAAATCGATTTTCATATTGAGTTATAGATCTAATTACCGTAATACGAGATATATTGAATTCGATGTTAGAATTGAATCAAAATAGTTCAGATAATAAATATAAATTCTATGTGAATGTAATCGATAATGGTAATGATATATTATCGAGAAATTTATTTGTTTATAAATTTAAATAATTTAATATCTTTATAAAATAATTATTCTATATACGTTTAAATTAAATATAAAATATATTCGGTTAGTTCAGAATAGTGTTAAACTGTTGAAATAACAATGGTTGCGTTAAAATAGCGGTTCTGATTTTCGAATAAGGGTACCTCGAGATATTTCAAATTAAATAAAAATTCAAATCAGTGTTTTTCAGCCGACCTATATCGTTTACGTCGCAGACCTACTCCTCTTCCTTGAGCTGAAATATTTGCCCTCTTCCTTTACGACAAAGTAAACCAGAAATTTAAATGGTCGGATTACTTTCTTCCTCGAGCTGCATTATCTGTTCCCCTTATCGCCTATATATGCATCACAATACCACCCCTTGTTCCTTTCACTTTCATTTCTTCTGAAAATCATCCGAAAAACCTCAAATAAAATGGCCGAGCTTTTCAATTCAAAATCAATTGAATCCTCGCGAGTTCTCAGAACGGAAGGATGGCACCATCGAATCAAGGAGTAGGGTTCATCGCATTCGGAATTTTGGGGATTTCGCAATCGCGATGGAATCGGAGTTCGAACTGAGTACCAGTGTGTGGAGGAAAGGAGATCGAGCTTCATCAATTGATGATGGGGAGGCCAACTTTTGAGCAACGATGGCTTGTGACAGTCGCGATGGGTTTAGGGAAAAATCAAAGTTCAAATCCACTAGGAAATTAAAAGGGGAATCGCAGTGAAGACCGCGAGTTCGACAGCAACAAAGAGGCGCTCGTGAATCCGAGGAAATGGGAGCGTTCGATTTAGGGATTTCGATGATGATCTCGAGATTTCAGAAGCGAACCGAGCTCGACATCGTGACTGAAGCACTCACGATTATGGGCGACGATGCGATCAAACGGACCCGGTTGGAAGTGTTGGGGAGGTATGCAGATGGGTGAGGGTCACTGCGATGTTGAAAGCAGTCAGAGCTGTAAAAATGGCGACTGTTGGAGTGATGATCGAATTGGTCCTCTTCGGTGAAACTACAGATGCTCTAGGGTTGCAGGAATATTAGGTATTTATTTATTATTTTTATTTACAATTCAATAGTAGTTTAAAACATAAAACCTGAAAATATTAATGAGTTCTTGTACATGATTATAATTTTAAAACAGAGATTAAGGTAAATTCATTTATAATTAATCTAGTAATGACTTTTGACTAAATTAGATTAATCTAAATTTAATTTGTTATTAACTAATTAAGTGATAAAAGGTATGAATAGTTAATTATGAATTGGATATTCATAGGAGCTTGATAAATTTATTAAGGGAAGCCGAGTCAATTCATGGACGCAGATATGGGATTAAATTGGATATTCGGCAAAGGATAAACCAGGTGAGTAAATCTCACTCACCTTTAGAATTATTTTTATTTCATTAAAAATAATTGTTTGTTGCTTGTGTGAATGCTTTCTGATTGTTATATATTAGTTATTTAGGCTATATATATATATATATATATATATATATATATATTGGGTTGATTGATTGGTTGGATTCCCGCAGTCTCATTAGCGGATGCCCGCGGTACCATAGCGGATGATTACCCTATACGCCCCACGCTATGATTAGTGGATGACCTTCTATACCGCGATATTCTGCCACGAAGCAGAATGGGTATTATTTATGTGCTAACGTCTGTGGATGCAAGGAAACAGGTTGGAGGAATCCAACAGGATTCCTCAAAAATATATTATCTATTTGCTGTTTGTTTGATTTCATATATATTCATATATGATGTGTTAAAAATCAAATGAATGAAAATTGGTTGATTTGATTGTTTAAAATATCACTGGGGCTTGAATATTGATTTATAAAAATATCGCGGAAGGGATATTTGAGATTTAAAAGAGAAAATTCTATTTTTCTAAAATAGAATTTGAATTTAAAACGGAATAAAAATATTTAACTTGTTTTAAAAGGAATAAAACAAGTAGTTCATTTATACACAAAGTTTTAAATGAAGTGAAAAGAATTATCATTGGACAATTCAAAAGTAAATTATAAGTGTGAATTTGTTAAGGGGAATCTATTTTTCCAAAGTAGAAAATATTTATTTCAAAGGAAATTGGAAGTGATACTTTGTTTGAAAATATAAACAATTAAAAAAAAAGGGAATTTGAATAAAGAGAAATTTGAAAAGAAGTTTGAATATTTGAATTCAAATAGAATTTAAAAGAAGTTTTGAATATTTGGATTTCAAATAGAAACCCAAATGGAGTTAAATATTTAAATTCAAGTATGAATTTAAAATATAGGTATTCATATATAAAAAAAAAGGATTTGAATATAGAAATTAAAGTGGAATTTAAATCAAGAAAATAAAGTATGGTATTTGAATTCAACGAGGTATAAATATGGTATTTAAATTCAAAAAGAATTTAAATATGGCATTTGAATTCAAGGAAAATTTAAATATGGAATTTGAGTCCAAGGAGAATCAATATGGAATTTGAGTTAAAAGGAGTTTTAAATACTTGGAATTCAAAAAGAGTTGGAATATTTGGGAATTCAAATAAAAGTAGAAATAAGGTTTGAATAATAGAAATTGGAAGAGAATTTGAGAATTTGAATTATATAATTCAAATGGAATTTAAAACATAGAATTTGAAATAGAATTCAAAAAGAAGTCAAATATGGGATTTGAATATAGCAATTCAAATAGAATTTGAATAAATGAATTTGAATATAGAATTTCAAGGTAGAATTGTAATGAAATTTGAAATATCGAATTCAAGAGAATTGAATATGGTTTTGAATTTAGAAATCTAAGAAGAATTGAATATAAACTTCAAATATAATCGAAATAGAGTTTGAATATATAACTCAAATAGAATTGAATATGAAGTTTGAATAGAGATTTGAAATAGAAATTCAAGTATTGAATTTGAATATCAAATAGAAAAGGAATTGGGATTTGAAAATAGAATTCAAAAGTGAGATTGGAATTTGAATCAAGAAATTCAAATAGAGGAAAATGGAGTTTGAATATTAGAAATTCAAATGGAGTTAAAATGGAGTTGGATTCGTTTTAACGAAAGTTTAAAAGTTTATACATATAAATATAAATAAAACGAACTCGCCGCAGCGCTGCAGTTCGTAAATTGGTGATTCGAACTTCAATTGGATATACAGAACTCAATTGAAGTCGAAATTCTTTGAAACAAGAAACGTCAGGACCGATTTGATAATAGCTTTCTAATGAAGGAGAAAAATCTGGATTTCATCGAATAGATTTTGAGTTATGTCAAAAATCAAATTTTCAGAAAAGCAGCGCCAGAACCATTATAAAACCATAACGGTTTGTTTAAATAAACTAAAGGATTTTAAAGAAATAAAATCCGAATTTGCCATGAGAAAAATCCAGACTTGAGTTGTAAATTAAATACAAACTCAAGTGGTGTAAATGAGATGATTGTTGAAACAAAAATCAGATTTTTAATTATTGATTAGAATTGACTAATTTAAAGAAATTAGTTAATGGAATTTTAGAATCGAAATTTGGGTTTTGAATCAGACAAGGGGTGTGTAAATTCATATTCGAAATCGAATATGAAACTTGAATTAGAAATGACATTCGATCAACAAATTAATATATATTTGAACGTGATATGTTCAAATAACAAGTGAAATAGGCTAAGAAGCTAATTAAAGAATAAATGGGCGGAACTGAATTCAAACGATGGGTTTGAGTTGAATTGCAAACAGGTGAACATGTGTAAGCAGGTTTGATATGGAGTATATGAAGATTTAAATTTATGTGCTCGACAAAAAGGTACATGTTTAATTCATATATGAGATTTTATGCGCCGTATCGGCAAGCCGCTTGGCTTTTTCTTTTTCTTTTTGAGATTAGAAGGACCGGGGAAGCTATTTGAAATTTCCCGATGCTCCCGATGCAGGGGAGGTTATGGCGAATTTTTCCGGGAATTTAAGGAGTTAGAATATTTTTAAGATATTTTGATAGTTAGAAATCATTGTATCGACGTATAGAATTTGATAGGTAAATGAATATAAAAATCGAATATTGTAAACAAAAAGGGAAATCTATAAATTAGAAATAGAAAGCGAACTTTATACATGTTTTAAAAATGAATAATTGGATTGTATAGTGTGTTTATTCGAGGTAAGTGGTTTTGCCGTTTTGAAGTTGAGGATGTTTTCAGTTAAGGTCTGAGAGGTAATTTTACCCCAACTTGATTGATTTCATTTTTAATGGATAAATAGCAAGATCCAGTCTCGAAGAGAAGTGTTTGAAAAAGAGTTAGTTGAATAAAATATTTTGGGTTGTTGTAACGATGTTTTACACAGCATTCATTTTAAACCCAAGTGATGGAATTTTGGAAATATAACAAGTAAATATCTCATGAGTATAATTAAAATAGTCGGGATAGAGATAAGTGGTTGGAATTGTTTCCAATTGCAAATAGAGATATTTTCTAATATATAGAAAATAAAAGAAGTTGATATTGGGAAATGCTTTCCAAATAGCGTAAAGGGCCAATATGGTTATTGAAAATATTTGGTTAACAAATATTGATAAGGAAATGGAGAAGAGATTTAATTAACGAAATATTAATTAAAGAGCCCAGTGATTTGTTTGATATGTTTGGATGAACACTTGTTTTTATTAGATAGTTAAATCACAGACTATCGAAGTTTTGACCATCGTTGTCAATATGGAGAGACCGGTTGGATTATTATCCGAAGAACCACTCCGTATCGGCATAAGCGTTGCGAACCAAGTATGCTGAATATATTGAAGACGGAGTAAAGTGCAAGGACTTTTTCTATTAAATAGAAATAGTGCCTTCGTTTTCGTTCAGTCCCAGAACGAACGTAAATGGACGAATGTCTGACAAAGTATTTCCCATGATCAAATGGGTTGGTTTGTATAAATATATATGGTTGCAACGGATTTATTCCCTTAGCATAACATCCAGAATATTTGTGCAAACTCAACTAGTGATTAACAGATCTGACAATGTGGCATTCAAAGTGATTGTGCTATCAATGAAGGGTAAGTATTCGTAGCCTCAGGCCTCAACAACCGGGAAAGGACAAAAATCGGGCAGGCAGCATGGCTATGTGGGTCGCACCCATTAGGATGTATAATCACCTATCTAGAGGTTCATTTAATTTCTTATTCTATTCGATGCTGTCCCAGTCGGGAGACGGTTGCTGATCCCAACCGTTGGTGATATACATTCGATACACTCAAGCGAAATGAGTGGTCGGTCATGTGTGGGCCGGGTTACAAGATGTTCTTGTTGAACCCAGTGTATTCCTCTCTAGAGATACACAGTCGGAAGGTGGTTCCATACCTTGTCATGTTGGAAACCCAATCTCCAATAAGCGCCATGTGGTTTTTGATTTTATAATATTTATGTGGAGCGTGAGATGCAAGCGTTCTGCTATTTGGTTATTTACTTGATGTAGACATTATTATAATATCACTGGATTTTCGTATCAAAGTGTTTTGGGTTATAGTAAGGTAAAAACCGTCCATGTTTATGTGTGGGCTGGTCTTACTATTATCTTTTCTTTCGAAAAAGGTTTTGAAAGTTAAACGAGTGGTTGGAGTTTAGTCACACCAGTCCCATGACTGACCCAGAGTTTATTTTGTTTGTTTCCCCTAAACTCTTGGGTGCCCAAATTTGTACGGGCAGTCAAGTAGTCGGGATTTTTCAGATTCATTTAGAGGAGCTGGAAGCAGGAGGCTTCACCAGTTAGATATAGACTATCATATATTCTACTGTGTACTATGGTTGTATCTGGAAACAGGTGTTTATAACTGTTCCAGGAATGGCTGTTGTGCTCTGATGATGGTATGTATGTAAAGTTACTGATTTGTATTTCAAAAGTTATGTTATAAAATATATTTTTATTCGTTCCGCTGTGAGATTCGTGTTTACTTTTATTATGCTCAGTTGTATTCTTCTTCTTCTATTCTATTAGTTCTATCTTTTCTTTCTCGCCCTCTAATTTCTTTCTATAAATGATTCGGTAATTTCGATCTCTGAACAGTCGACGCTGGGTTTTGTATCGATTTTCGGAGTCAAAAATCCCGTGGTCGTTACATTCTTGTTGAACCCAGTGTATTCCTCTCTAGAGATATACTCAGAAGGTGGTTCCATACCTTGTCATGTTGGAAATCCAATCTCCAATAAGCGCCATGCGGTTTTTGATTTTATATTATATATGGAGCGTGAGATGTAAGCGTTCCGCTAGATTGTTATTTATTTGATTGAGACACTATTATAATATCACTGGATTTTCTTATCAAAGCGTTTTGGGTTATAGTAAGGTAAAACCCGTCCATATTTATGTGTGGGCTGGTCTTACTATTATCTTTCCTTCGAAAGCATTTTGAAAGTTAAACAAAAGGTTGGAGTTTACTCACACCAGTCCCATGACTGACCCAGAGTTTATTTTGTTTGTTTTCCCTAAACTCTTGGGTGCCCAAATTTGTACGGGCAGTCAAGTAGTCGGTATTTTTCAGATTCACTTGGAAGAGCTGGAAGCAGGAGGCTTCTCCAGTTAGCTATAGACTATCATATATTCCGTTGTGAACCATGCTTGTATCTGGAAACAGGTGTTTATAACTGTTCCAGGAATAACTGTTGTGCTCTAATGATGGTATGTATATAAAGTTACTGATTTGTATTTCAAAAAGTTATGTTATATAATATATTTTATTCGTTCCGCTGTGAGATCTATTTCCTTTATTTTCTTCTATTCTAGCATTTCTTTCTTTCTATTTCTCATCCTCTAACTTCTTTCTAATAATGATTTATATTTCTGTGCAATTTGGGTTGGACATGTGTTGTTATTTGTCAACTCAGATAGTACGGCTTTGCGGGCCATTACAGGTTTCGTTCAGACCCAGAACGGACTTGGAAATGGATTGTATGTCTGACATTGTATTCCTTTATACGGTATTCGTTGATCTCTGCTAAATATATAGGGTGCATCTTTTACAGGTCCCTATAATGATTTAAAATGTAAAAAAAGTCCGATCATAAAACTATAAAAATTACATCCCTATTTTTGAATAACCGCAATTTTACTACCCATTATAGCCTTCAAACCCTAAAAACCCTCTTTCATTCGTTGATGGTTTCATTAATCAAGTAACGTAATTAGTGCAGCCGATTAAAAAAAAACCTAAAACCTTTCAGCCGACTCTCCCATTTCTTCAATCGATCGAGTAAAAAAAAAGTAAAATCACTGAAGAATTGAGTTAAAGTCTTCTTCGACATGGCTAGAACGAAGGTAAAAATATGATTTTCGTATATTTCTGTATAACAATGAATATTGTAGTCGAAAATCGTAGTAGCTCTTGAATTAAACTTGATTTTTTGCATGATTATATGCGTTTATTAAGTTGTATATCCGAAAATAATTGAAAACATGTTTCTGGTTGTTAAAAATTATGGTTTGTCGATGTAGCAAGGTATGAAAAATAATGGCGACATTCGTTATAAGAATTTGCAAGTATGAACAGATACATGCAGCTTTATATGCATTTTTTTCAGATTTTTAGCATGAAAGTAAAGAATTAATTCATGGTTTATCCATATTTTTACATTCCTAATTGGAAGAGTTAGACATGTTGAAATTTTAGGTTGTTTTTTTTTTACGAAATTTTGAATTCAATGTTGTAATGTAGAATGCAACTGGAAAAATGAAATCAGGTAGTGGTATATGTGTATGCAGTTAATCTTAAATATTGCATACAATAGTGCATGTTTATCATATGTGATAGTTGAATATATGCATGTAATAACATATTTTCCATACAGTAGAAAAATTAAAATATCAATGATCCATTATTATCTGAAGATTATTAGAAATGTTGGATTGTAAATATGATTTGTTCATTGATTTTTGCTATTTTGAAATTAACATTATAATAAGGACTGATTGCAATTCAGTAAGTGATTGTACGAAATAATTTTGAGTAGAAGTATGAGGTAATTTTCAATAAATTAAAGTTTGTTTTCATATGTTTTGATAGTTGAAATAATTTCGTTCATGTTTGCAGTTTATTTGCATTAATGTATGAATAAACTCTTCAAAATTACTTAAAACCTAGGAATTATATAATTTTGTTGCATAATATATTGAGGTCAATAATTAAATATTGTATTGTTATATGGTTTTTTAAAGTAATTGTTGCATACAAATCTGTGTAGATTTAATGGTTCTTAATTATTAAAATTCGTTTAATAGTAAATGTTGCATACAAATGTGCATTAATTTAATGCATGTTGCAGTATGATGTGCAGATAAGTCGAATTCATGACTGAATGATTGCAACACTGCACCTATAGGTTTATAATTATATGAAGTGATTGTAAACTTTATAATTCAAGTGTTCATTTATGTAATGGTTGTTGTTTTTATTGTATTTGTGCTGCAGTAATATTTGAATTAAAGTGTGCAAATATTCTATTTTTGTTCAGTAGTTTTATGCAGTTAAAAATTGAATATGCAATTTTTTTTTTTTGCAGTTTCCCAATGTAGTAGAAGATGCTGTAGTAGAAATTGAGCTTGATAAAGCGTTAATTACTGCTGACCAACTGACAACATCTATGCACGTTAAAAAAAGTCAAAAAGTTGAGGAGAATGAAAAGATTTCAAAGAAAGAGGAAGTTTATAGGAACAACTTGAAATCTTTTATTGATCTGGTGGAAAAGTTAAAAGATGATGAGCTATATTCTGGAAAACATTCGGAATTGATGGAAAAATTGCCGTTGGGAAAGTTCATTGAAATGATTTTTGATGGTCTTATTTCACCGTCCGAGACGACCAAAAATTCGACAACTTTGGACATCATAATCAGAAGCTTTAAGAAAAACATAAAATATTTTCAGTTTGGTGATTTGATACTCACATGTACAGAAAACGATATTGGGAAAATGTTAGCAGCTCCAACACAAGGTCAAATGATTAAAACAAGTGGACATATAAAGGCAGAAGATAAGGAGGATAAAGAATTTATAGCTTTCAGAGATAGACATTTTAAAGATGAAAAAGTTGTGAACAAGAAGAATATAGAAAGGGAGATTTTCTCGACGATAAAAATAGAATTTCCGGAAGCACGTTTTGACACGGTGAAACTTATTCTTCTGTATTTGGCAGCTACACTCTTGATGTCCAGTCCAAACTATAGCTTACCATGGACACCGATACCATATTGTGTGTGCACAAGAAAGTTAAAAGCTATTTCGTGGCCAAAAAATATTCACAACCATCTATTTACCCAAGTCAACAAATATCACGAGACACCACGCAAAATTAATGCTTGCGTGACGCTATTATTGGTAATAAAAATAATATCATCATGTTAATTTTTTATTAATTATGTTTTCATAATAATAAATAAATTTTTTCTTTTTGTGCAGTGGTGGTTTTGTGAAAAAACATGTGTTCTGACGACATCAAAGGCTGGGTACAACACGATGTATCCTTTGGCAAGAAAATGGGACATTTCAAAACTGAAGCCAGCAATGATTCTGGATGTGACCTTCAACAATGTAAGAATATTTTAAAGGACGTTGGATTTCTAATTAACATTATGATAATTTTTTGAAATACTGTAAAATAATGTGCAAAAGTAATAAGAAATTAGCGTAATTAAATGCAGTTAATGGGAATGTTTAATTTGAAATACTATTTGATGTTATTTTTTATCACTAGTTTAAAAACATATGTAGTGTAGGTGGGTTAGTATTAAAGTTTATCATTTGTAGTGCTTAAAATTAATTTGAATAGTTTAGTAGTTATATGCAATTATGTGTAAAAGTTGTATACATATATGTAAGTATTTTTAATATTAGCAGAATAACAAAATTGTTACATACTAATATGAAGTTTTCATATATATATTTTCACAATTGTGTACAAATATTTTAAGATATTAATTTGTAAATGTGTGTTGTATGTGTATGTAGGATGTAGAAGGAAAGGATATAAAGCTCCTTAAGCATGAAGTCGACAAGAATGATGAATGTGCTGCTTTTTACAACAAGAGGAAAAAAAATTGAAGGACTTAGTAGCAAAATTAAAATTGGAAATTAGAAAGTTAAAACAAGAAAATTTGCGTTTGAAACAAAAGGAGGATGAACTTGAGGCAGATTCTTCCGCAGATAATAATGATAACAAGCAACATGAAAAAAGAAATGATGAAAATGACATGAGTTCGGAGAATGGAGAGGAAACAGATAGTAAAGAGGATGATGAACAAGAGCAAGAAGAAATGAATGTCGATTCAGAAAGCGAAGAAGTGGGTACTGATGAAGAAGAGGGAAAAATTGAGCAAGAGCAAGGTAAACGAAAAGAAAACCAGGTGGTGCGTGAAAAGGGAAGTAAAAACAAGGACATTGAAAAATTTATTGCAAGTTTAAAATTTAATGAGGATGGAGAAAAGAATAGTGGAAAAAGTGATGGATTTTGTGAATAGATTGAATATGGTGAGGTTGAAGTGGAAATGGAGAAGAATGGGGAACGGAATAGCGAAGAGGGGCAGCGGACTACAGAGTTGGTGTGACGACAAAGAATCTCGCTCGGTCCGAACCAGTCGTTAAACCGATCTAGACCGTTCGAAACGCCCTATAGTTTGAGAACAGGACAAAATAGAACGCATACAGAAGAACATTTCATTGTATATTACAACAATGCATCAGATTACAAGAATATACAGAGTATAAATGAATAAATATTACACAAAAATATCAGAGATTTAAATTACATTTAAATACATAGCAGCGGAAAAATAATACAATACACAACTAGAATGAGATATACGGATACAAAGCTTTCCGGATATCGTTCCAGCTGTACACCAGGATCCTGTGAATATAAATCTGCAAAACCAAAACTACTAGCTGCCCGTGTCAAAATAAGGGCACCCAGAGTTTAGGTTAAAACAATAAACTCCAGGTCAGTCATGTGACTGGTGTGAGAACTAAAACAGTTATTAATCTTTATTTTAAATCATTAGGTAAATCAAGGGACCACGCCGTATAACACGGAACGGGTTTCCTCCCAAGAATACCAGTGCATAAAACAAACAGCGCAATGCTAAATAAAGAAAAATGAAGCTGTTATAAGACCCAGGTCCCATCACACAATGCAGCGCAGCCGAGGATAGGGTTTTCCCTTATAACAGCCAAAGAATGCTTGATACGGTTAAAACAAATCGTTTGATACTATTATAAGTGCATAGTGTATAAAACAACTTCAAATCATAAGTATCAATCATAGGCGGCATGAGCGTCCCATGCCACTATGTCGCCATATATAGGTTTACAAATAAAACCGCAAATGTCACGTATTTGGAAATTGGATTTCCGTCTATGAACCGAGGCAAAAGATAGTCCTCAACCGATTCGTGACTCTCTAGCCCGAGCCACAGGATAAGAACGCATCAACCCTTTAGATCGTCAGGGCCGGTCCACCGATGTGGATTATTATGCCTGAACACTACGTTTCCCCGCCCTTTGGGGCGTAAATGAGCCAACTAAATGACTCCATCGGTTCGAGAACGACCGATCAATCTGAGGCGCCTCGCAACAGCAACAACCACATAAGTCAAACTCGTCAGGGCGTGTAAAACCACTTACGCCACTTCTAGCTAGAAAGAAACGCAAGTCCTCCCTGATGTCCTCTCCCGTTTTTGGTTCACAACCGGGGTGCGAGGCTCGCGAATTCACGTTACACAAAGCTGTGCCACACAGGCTGTGCTTTGATCATCACCACAAGACTTTGCTTTTCAACAGAAGCCTCAATCAATTGCCACTTAGGCATGCCACACAGGCAATTCACTCCATGCGTTTGATATCCATCAATATGTAACCCCTGAGCTCGTACGTCTCAGAGAAGGGCGTTAAGCCAGAGAATAAATTCTCCGCCGCCAAACAGATATATATTTAATAGAGATCAATCACACAGACTAAAATCCAATGTCAGACACACAGTCCATTTACAAGTCCGTTCTGGGTCTGAACGAAACCGGGGGCACCTAGTACCCCGCATATCCATCGATCTCCAAGCACGTCTGGACGATCACTAACTGTTTCCATCTTCTTGGGTGTACAGCCCAATCAAGATCATCAGTAATCACCCAAACGACGTGAAGACTTCTGGTCTTCGACCACCGTCTTCATCTTCGACACCACGTCGAATCAGATATTCAGAATGGGATAAACCCGGTCTTTCTGAATAACTCGCGTATATCTTATAAAAGTGTTACACAAACACAACATACGCCTCATTCCAATCCAGAATGTTCTTTTATTCAAATATTCCTATACTTTGTGTAACAACCCTGAATTTTGGGGCTAATTTAAAATTTTTTTATTTTAGAAATTTTAATGAACTTTTATATTTAAAATAATTTATTTTAAATAATAACGACGGGAAAAGAAAATACTTTTTAATTAAGATATTATTTATGAATGAAATATGTTTTAAAATAAATGTTAGTCTTTATTTAAATGTAAGAACATAAAAATGATTTGCATTAAAAATTTATTCTTTTTAATGTAAATGAACATATTTTGATTAGTGCTAAAAGTCTAACTTTTTAATGACATGTAAGTACATGAATTTGGTTAACATTAAAAATTAATCTTTTAATGTCATGTAGAAACATAGAATATTTCACATTAAAAATTTATTCTTTTAACGTTATGTAGGAACTTTAATGACATTTATTAATGCATTGACTGAAATTAATGTGTAGGTTATAAATGAAATAAATTATGACAATATATATATATATATACATATGTATGTATGTATGTATGTATGTATATATGTATGTATACATCTTTGGCTGTCATCTTGAATATTTCCCTTGTAACATAAAGCATACGTAGGGACACAAGTAAGAAATAAAGTAAAACATATAACCAAATAAAGGAAGTATATATATATATATATAATAAAAGAAAAGTCGCCTCCTTCATAAAATAAATAAAATTTGAAATTATAATCAATGGGAATAAGAGGCATGTCATTCATTGCTAAAAAAAATATATATATATATGTTAATTAGCTTAGATTTGTAAACATGACATTTATTATGTAAACATGCTATTTTACATTGATTTTAAACATGTTAATAATTAGCATTGATTAACATTGATTTGTGAACCTGTAAACATGTTAATATAAACACAATTTTTGGAAGTTGGTAACAATATAAAAATAATATCTTTATTGTAAATGTAAACATATTTTTGGAAAATTGCTATACAATAAAAATCATCTTTTTTTTTTTTTATTATTATTATTATGTAAACACATGAAATTGGCATTTATTGCTAACACACAAATAAGTAAATGACACATAAGCAAATGATAAAAGCATTTATTTGCTTTAATTGTTTCTACTAAGAATTTTATGAACATTAAGACAAGATTTTGAATTATTAATCCATGTAATTGATTTATGAATTATTAATGGAAATGAATTAACATTGATGATTTATTCAATGTTTGAATGAAAAGAGAATTTAGTTGATAAACCGTTTCTAAATAAAAAAATTCATTGATAAGTATAAATTGTATGAAATTAAATTATAATATAATAAACATAGGATTGATGTAAAATTGGAGAGGATAAGGTAACGATTATTGATATATTATAATAAATAGCTATAATTGATCGTATGGAATGTATCATTGATCATATGGAAGTAAATTTAAATACATTCCTGAAATCAACCCTTCGTTTATTCATTTCTTTCCGTTCACTCTCTCTCTCTCTCTCTCCTTGTTAATTACATTTGAAATTTGAATAAATAAATAAAAAGGGAAAGAAAATTTTCTTTATTTTGAAATTAATGTTTACCGCTTCCTGTACGTTTCTTATTCCTATCTTTCCTCTCCACTTATATATTTTATCCTAATTACCATTCATTCTTAGAACCCCAATACTCAGCCGCCACCTCTTGTAATCAATGGCCATCGTTGTTCCCCCTTTTTGCCCCTCTCGTTCTCTCAATTCCCCAAATCTTTCATGAAGAAATACAAACCAAAATCGAACCCCTAGGTGAGAGCTAAACAATCAACGGACATGATCGGATTTAGTGGCTCGAGCCACTCGGATTTCAGGCCCAAACCCGTGCCGTATTCACCGCCGCCGAGCCTCCAAAAGGCGTGCGAGCTGGCCAACTCGGGGTGGCGCAGGTGCGACTCCTGGAGCCCGTCGACGTGGTGCCTTCAGATCGACGCCTCGTGCCTCGGTGTTCGTGCAAACTTGAGACCTAGAACGGAACCCAATTGTGGAGCTTGCGGCCTGTAAACGAACAAGGAAGAAGAAACAAACTGAAATGCGTTGAACTCGTCTTTCCAAGACCTACACTGTGGAACAAACGAGAACAAATTCTGAGCATATCCAATTTTGACCAAATTCCGAATCTGAATAAATTCATCGGTGAGAAATTCTGCCTCTTTATTTATTTATTTTTATAATAAAAAATTTTTGATACTTGACCTGTTCTAGAAATTGTGTTGTGGAATTTTGTGTCGCTAAATTCCGTTGGTTATATATTTAATTTGGCTGATGACACTGTTATGCTGATATGTGAATTAGAATTACCATGGTTGTAATATAGGATTGTTGGAAATAATCATATCGTGTTTGTGACAATGGTTGAATTGTCATTTTGATTTAAATTAGATTCACCATGATCAAATTGTTGATTTTAATGGACAAGAATTAGGTTGTCTTTTTGGTTGAATTGGATTAAACAAAATCAAATGATGTATTGCCAAACTAGAATAAAAACATTGATTTTTATTTGTTGACCTTGACATTGGAATATAATATGGACATATAATTATGATTTTTAAATTAAAAGATAAATAAAGTTTAAATCTTTATTTTCGTTTACAAAATTGAAATGCCAAATTTAATCTTCATTTTGCTTACAAAATAAAAAGCAAGTTTTAATCTTTTATTTGGTTTACAATTGAAATGCCAATTTTAATCTTAGTTTTGCTTATAAAATACAAGCTTTATTTTTGTGAACAGAATAAAATCCAACTTTTACCCGTCACCTTGTTTACATAAAACAAAAGAAATTTTTTTTTTTAAAAATAAAAAGGAATTATTTTCATGTCATTTTGTGTACATAAGAAGAGACAAATTTTTGTAAACAAAATAAAAAGGATTATTTTGGGTCCATATTTGTTTGTTAAAACAAGAGGACATTTTCTACTTAATTTGTTTGTTGAAACAAAAGAACATTTTCACATAATTTGTTTGTTAAAGACAAAAAGGCATTTTTACTCAATTTTGTTGTTAAAACAAAAGACATAATTTTTAACACAATTTGTTAACAAGATAAAAGGACAAAGTTTTCATGAATTTTGGTTAATCAAATAAAAGACCATTTTAACATTAATTTTGATTAAAAGTTAAAAGGACAATTTTCAACATTGTTTTGTTTACATAAAATAAAAGGACAATTTTTAATATTATTTTGTTAACATAGGTTTTAACATAGATTTTGTTAGTAAAACAAAAAGACAAAGATTTGATTACATAATGAGAAGACAAAGTTTTTATACAAATTTGTTTACAAAATAAATGACAAAATTTTTACCTTGATTTTTATTCTCATCGTATTTTCTTAAATAAAAATTAGAATATTTATTCTTGCTTTGTTTATCTTGTTTACAAGCAAAATAAAAGATAATTTTAACATGAAATTTGATTGTAAAATAAAAGGCAAGTTTTTGTTTACATAAAACAAAAGAGCAATATTTTGTCAAAATTTGTTAATAAAAAAAAAAGGGACAAAGTTAACATTGTTTTGTTAATATATAAAGGATAAACTTTTATGCCATTGTGTAAACATAGGAACAGGATAAATTTTCATGTCGATTTTGTTAACAAAGAAAAGAAACAATCTTTACGTTAATTTTGTTAACATAGTAAAAGAACAAATTTTGCGCTCATTTTATTTGCAAAGTAAAGGAACAAGTTTAGTGCTCATTTTGTTAACAGAAATATAAAAGAGAAAATTTTGGTGTTTATTCTGTTTACAAATTAAAGAACAAAGTGTTACATTTATTTTGTGAATATAATAAAAGGGCAAGTTTAATCTTTATTTTACTCATAAAATAAAATGCAAGTTTTTAAATCTTTATTTTCATTAACAAATAAAAATAAAGATGAGACCTTTATTGTGATTCATCAAAAGTACACCAAATCAGATATTATGTTGTTTATGTTAAATTAGTTGAAATGACACCAAACATTGTTGTGTTAAATTTTAGTTGTAATAACACCAATACATTGTTATGTTAAATTTTTGTTGTAATGACACAAAACCATCGTGTGTTAATTTATTTGTGATGACACAAAAACATCGTTGAGCTAATTTTAGTTGTAATGACATAAATTACACCATCATGTTTGTATAGTAGGAATGAATCAAAGATTGACATATAAATATATTTAGGAATGCTGATACTATGAAGGATATTCACATAAGCTATAGGAAATATTTATTTCAATGTATAAGAAATAAAAGGACATTTATATTTATTTCAATGTATAGGAAATAAACTAAAAAGTTATATTTTCCTATTGTAAGGAATAGAATAAAAAGTTTTTTTTTGTAAAGTAAAATAAAGGAAAACATTTATTTACACTTAGGTAAATAAATAAGAAATATGATGCTTAAACACGAGGTTGGATTGAGTTGTGATGTAAACCTGCCCGGACCCGCCCGGCTGTCCAGTAGTCACAACAATACCTATCCAATGTGGGAGGTTTAAGCATATGTAAATTACTATAAATATTAAGTATAAATAAATAAAACATAGAAATAGGAATACACATATATTTACATTAGATAAATAAGAGATTAAATAAATTACATTTATATGTAATTAAGATTATAAGAACTAAATTACATTTTTATGTAATTAAGATTATAAGGGAGAAAATTATATTTTATGTAATAAATAATAATAATAATAATAATAATTATGTGCATAAGTATTTATTTACATTTTCTTATGTAAATAAAAAGAATTAAAAGAATAATTATATGAATAGGATTTATTTACATTTTCTTATGTAAATAAAAAGAACCAATTTGTAAATAGTAATTATTTACATTTTCTTAGGTATATAATAAAAAGGAAAGGTTAGAAAAGAATTAACATAAGGTATTCTTTTTATGTTAAAAAGGAATATTAGAAAAGAGTTAAAGAAATACAATTATTTATATTTACTATGTAAATAGGATTTACAAAGGAAATTGAAACCATTTATTTACAAATAGTGTAAATAAATATGAATAAGAAATTAGATACATTTATTTACAATTAATGTACATAAATATAACAAAAGTAAAAGTAAAACATTTATTTACATTTAGGTAAATAAGTAAGAAAAAGATAAGAATATATTTATTTACATTTAGGTAAATAAATAGGGTAAGAAAAAGAATGTAATTTATTTACATTTAGGGTAAATAAATTAAAACATAGAAAGATATAATTTATTTACATTTAGGTAAATAAAACAAAATATAGAAAAAAGTATAATTTATTTACATTTAGTGTAGACAAAATAGAGTTATTAAAAGTGATATTTTTATCGTCATTTTAGATGCGATAAAAAGAATAGACTTTTGAAATTGGAATAGTCAAACGATTTATATTTATATATATAAATATAAATTATAAATTAAACGGAACGTGCACGGTAGTTCGCGTATCGACAATCGTAAACTTTAAACGGTTATACCGAAAGATCCGACCGTCGGATTTTCCCAAAACAGGAACCGTTAGGACCGCTTTGGGAAAATCTTTCCAATGATATAAATTTCATCAAAATCCAACGGTTAGATATGCATAAGTCAAATTTGGTTGAAAACAGCGCCAGGGTCGCCCATTGACCCGAAGCGTCATTAAATTTATTCGAGCTATTTTTATATAAATAAAAAACAGCGATATGTTGTTATCAAATATTAATAACAATATGAAATGTTTTCAAATTATATATATATATATATATGCGAGAATCATTTGAGAAGACCGAGTTCAATCTCATTTCAAATGATTATACGACGTTTTAAATCTAAGAGTTGAAGACGGCGATTGAAGACCGACGATCTTCACATCGAATGGGTAACTAGCGTTGAGGTCCTTGATTGATTTGCTCCCAAGACGGGGCTAAGATGGTAGTTATCCGGACGTAGTGTTGATTCGCACGGATTTGACTTTCGCTCAGACCCAGAGCATAAGTTTATAAATGGATTGCGTGTCGGACCATATGGCATGCTAAGATGCAATGATCAAGGCTTTGTTGAAAAGCAGGCCTTGTGGTTATAGCGTTACTTCACGAACCTCACACCCCGGTATGAGTCTAAAACGGGAGAAGGGAACGCAGGGAGTGCACATGTTATCTTTCTAGCTAGAGTAATGTCAGGGACCTACCAGCGCTGACGGTTTACTCATTGTGGATGTTGGATTTTGAGGCGCCTCGTTATTTTTATAGGCCGTTGGTGGTCATACTATAGGTCCAAAGGGACCGGGAAACGTGTGTTCAGGCATAACTAATCCACTGCCCATTGGCGGGGACCGGCCCTGCAGCTATCCAAGGGTTCACTGCGGGGGATCCTGAGGTATCCGCTAGAGTGCCTCGAATCGGTAAGGAGCTCCTCCCTAGCCTTGACTCATGTTGGAAATCCAAATCTCCAATACGCCCCATGCGGTTTTGATTGTATTACTAGTACGGAGGCATAATATATGGTACCTATGCTTCCTAGGATTGATACATTTATTTTGAACGATTTAAAATATACACTAGTAATAATACGGAATTTGTACGTATTTAGCATGTTTAATCACCATAAGGTAAAACCCTATCCTCTGGTGTGCGTTGCATTGTGTGATGGGACCTGGGTCTTATGGTGATTCCATTTTTCCAAAAGCATTGCGTTGTTTAACGATTTACTTTGGTTTATGCACCGGCAATCCATTGGAATAAAACCCGTTCCGCGAAAGTGGCGTGGTCCTTGGATTTGTCCTTATTAGTTAAATTAGTTTAGAATTCTCACACCAGTCCCATGACTGACTCGTAGTTTGTTTCACCTGGCAAACTCGGGTGCCCTCTTTTCCACACGGGCAGTCGAGTAGCTTTTTGCAGATATCTTTCTCTTTAGCAGGATCCTGGATTGAAGCCTAAAGCTGTGTCCAGAGCTTTGTAGTTTTCCGCTGTTTAATGTATTTAAATCTGTTGTAATTTATCTTCCGCTGTAATTTTATTTCAATGTACTCTGATATATTCTGTACTCTGATGTAACATTATTATAATGTAATAAAAGTCTGCTGTTATTGTTCTGATGTATTGTATTCCCAAAGTTAACGTATGCGAGTTTTGAACGGTCTTGGTCGATTTTGCGATCGATTAAGGTCGGGCAAAATCCGTGTCGTTACAGGTGGTATCAGAGCTCTGGTTAGCTCAAATCTTTGGGATACAACTCGTTAGAACTGAACAAAAGACTCATCAGAGATTGGATTAGTAATGTCCAATAAGAATACTCATTAGAGATAGGACCAGCAGTGTCCTAGAATGAGAATACTCATTAGAGATGGGGTTAGTAATGCCCTAGAATGAGTTCAGAGTGATAAGCTTATAATTAACGTATTTTGATTATATATATAATCCTATTTCAGAAGATAAGATTTTTAAATATATAAAAGTATATATTTGATAAGTTAGCCAACAAATGAAATTAATAATATTAAAATTAAAATTAAAATTTAGTTAGTTAATTTAACTACCTTTAGCTTAGTTCCTTTTCGAGGACGAAAAGATTTTAAGTGGGGGCGACTGTAACAACCCTGAATTTTGGGGCTAATTTAAAATTTTTTTATTTTAGAAATTTTAATGAACTTTTATATTTAAAATAATTTATTTTAAATAATAACGACGGGAAAAGAAAATACTTTTTAATTAAGATATTATTTATGAATGAAATATGTTTTAAAATAAATGTTAGTCTTTATTTAAATGTAAGAACATAAAAATGATTTGCATTAAAAATTTATTCTTTTTAATGTAAATGAACATATTTTGATTAGTGCTAAAAGTCTAACTTTTTAATGACATGTAAGTACATGAATTTGGTTAACATTAAAAATTAATCTTTTAATGTCATGTAGAAACATAGAATGTTTCACATTAAAAATTTATTCTTTTAACGTTATGTAGGAACTTTAATGACATTTATTAATGCATTGACTGAAATTAATGTGTAGGTTATAAATGAAATAAATTATGACAATATATATATATATATATACATATGTATGTATGTATGTATGTATGTATATATGTATGTATACATCTTTGGCTGTCATCTTGAATATTTCCCTTGTAACATAAAGCATACGTAGGGACACAAGTAAGAAATAAAGTAAAACATATAACCAAATAAAGGAAGTATATATATATATATATATATATATATATATATATATATAATAAAAGAAAAGTCGCCTCCTTCATAAAATAAATAAAATTTGAAATTATAATCAATGGGAATAAGAGGCATGTCATTCATTGCTAAAAAAAAAAATATATATATGTTAATTAGCTTAGATTTGTAAACATGACATTTATTATGTAAACATGCTATTTTACATTGATTTTAAACATGTTAATAATTAGCATTGATTAACATTGATTTGTGAACCTGTAAACATGTTAATATAAACACAATTTTTGGAAGTTGGTAACAATATAAAAATAATATCTTTATTGTAAATGTAAACATATTTTTGGAAAATTGCTATACAATAAAAATCATCTTTTTTATTATTATTATTATTATTATTATTATTATTATTATTATGTAAACACATGAAATTGGCATTTATTGCTAACACACAAATAAGTAAATGACACATAAGCAAATGATAAAAGCATTTATTTGCTTTAATTGTTTCTACTAAGAATTTTATGAACATTAAGACAAGATTTTGAATTATTAATCCATGTAATTGATTTATGAATTATTAATGGAAATGAATTAACATTGATGATTTATTCAATGTTTGAATGAAAAGAGAATTTAGTTGATAAACCGTTTCTAAATAAAAAAATTCATTGATAAGTATAAATTGTATGAAATTAAATTATAATATAATAAACATAGGATTGATGTAAAATTGGAGAGGATAAGGTAACGATTATTGATATATTATAATAAATAGCTATAATTGATCGTATGGAATGTATCATTGATCATATGGAAGTAAATTTAAATACATTCCTGAAATCAACCCTTCGTTTATTCATTTCTTTCCGTTCACTCTCTCTCTCTCTCTCCTTGTTAATTACATTTGAAATTTGAATAAATAAATAAAAAGGGAAAGAAAATTTTCTTTATTTTGAAATTAATGTTTACCGCTTCCTGTACGTTTCTTATTCCTATCTTTCCTCTCCACTTATATATTTTATCCTAATTACCATTCATTCTTAGAACCCCAATACTCAGCCGCCACCTCTTGTAATCAATGGCCATCGTTGTTCCCCCTTTTTGCCCCTCTCGTTCTCTCAATTCCCCAAATCTTTCATGAAGAAATACAAACCAAAATCGAACCCCTAGGTGAGAGCTAAACAATCAACGGACATGATCGGATTTAGTGGCTCGAGCCACTCGGATTTCAGGCCCAAACCCGTGCCGTATTCACCGCCGCCGAGCCTCCAAAAGGCGTGCGAGCTGGCCAACTCGGGGTGGCGTAGGTGCGACTCCTGGAGCCCGTCGACGTGGTGCCTTCAGATCGACGCCTCGTGCCTCGGTGTTCGTGCAAACTTGAGACCTAGAACGGAACCCAATTGTGGAGCTTGCGGCCTGTAAACGAACAAGGAAGAAGAAACAAACTGAAATGCGTTGAACTCGTCTTTCCAAGACCTACACTGTGGAACAAACGAGAACAAATTCTGAGCATATCCAATTTTGACCAAATTCCGAATCTGAATAAATTCATCGGTGAGAAATTCTGCCTCTTTATTTATTTATTTTTATAATAAAAAATTTTTGATACTTGACCTGTTCTAGAAATTGTGTTGTGGAATTTTGTGTCGCTAAATTCCGTTGGTTATATATTTAATTTGGCTGATGACACTGTTATGCTGATATGTGAATTAGAATTACCATGGTTGTAATATAGGATTGTTGGAAATAATCATATCGTGTTTGTGACAATGGTTGAATTGTCATTTTGATTTAAATTAGATTCACCATGATCAAATTGTTGATTTTAATGGACAAGAATTAGGTTGTCTTTTTGGTTGAATTGGATTAAACAAAATCAAATGATGTATTGCCAAACTAGAATAAAAACATTGATTTTTATTTGTTGACCTTGACATTGGAATATAATATGGACATATAATTATGATTTTTAAATTAAAAGATAAATAAAGTTTAAATCTTTATTTTTGTTTACAAAATTGAAATGCCAAATTTAATCTTCATTTTGCTTACAAAATAAAAAGCAAGTTTTAATCTTTTATTTGGTTTACAATTGAAATGCCAATTTTAATCTTAGTTTTGCTTATAAAATACAAGCTTTATTTTTGTGAACAGAATAAAATCCAACTTTTACCCGTCACCTTGTTTACATAAAACAAAAGAAATTTTTTTTTTTTAAAAATAAAAAGGAATTATTTTCATGTCATTTTGTGTACATAAGAAGAGACAAATTTTTGTAAACAAAATAAAAAGGATTATTTTGGGTCCATATTTGTTTGTTAAAACAAGAGGACATTTTCTACTTAATTTGTTTGTTGAAACAAAAGAACATTTTCACATAATTTGTTTGTTAAAGACAAAAAGGCATTTTTACTCAATTTTGTTGTTAAAACAAAAGACATAATTTTTAACACAATTTGTTAACAAGATAAAAGGACAAAGTTTTCATGAATTTTGGTTAATCAAATAAAAGACCATTTTAACATTAATTTTGATTAACAGTTAAAAGGACAATTTTCAACATTGTTTTGTTTACATAAAATAAAAGGACAATTTTTAATATTATTTTGTTAACATAGGTTTTAACATAGATTTTGTTAGTAAAACAAAAAGACAAAGATTTGATTACATAATGAGAAGACAAAGTTTTTATACAAATTTGTTTACAAAATAAATGACAAAATTTTTACCTTGATTTTTATTCTCATCGTATTTTCTTAAATAAAAATTAGAATATTTATTCTTGCTTTGTTTATCTTGTTTACAAGCAAAATAAAAGATAATTTTAACATGAAATTTGATTGTAAAATAAAAGGCAAGTTTTTGTTTACATAAAACAAAAGAGCAATATTTTGTCAAAATTTGTTAATAAAAAAAAAAGGGACAAAGTTAACATTGTTTTGTTAATATATAAAGGATAAACTTTTATGCCATTGTGTAAACATAGGAACAGGATAAATTTTCATGTCGATTTTGTTAACAAAGAAAAGAAACAATCTTTACGTTAATTTTGTTAACATAGTAAAAGAACAAATTTTGCGCTCATTTTATTTGCAAAGTAAAGGAACAAGTTTAGTGCTCATTTTGTTAACAGAAATATAAAAGAGAAAATTTTGGTGTTTATTCTGTTTACAAATTAAAGAACAAAGTGTTACATTTATTTTGTGAATATAATAAAAGGGCAAGTTTAATCTTTATTTTACTCATAAAATAAAATGCAAGTTTTTAAATCTTTATTTTCATTAACAAATAAAAATAAAGATGAGACCTTTATTGTGATTCATCAAAAGTACACCAAATCAGATATTATGTTGTTTATGTTAAATTAGTTGAAATGACACCAAACATTGTTGTGTTAAATTTTAGTTGTAATAACACCAATACATTGTTATGTTAAATTTTTGTTGTAATGACACAAAACCATCGTGTGTTAATTTATTTGTGATGACACAAAAACATCGTTGAGCTAATTTTAGTTGTAATGACATAAATTACACCATCATGTTTGTATAGTAGGAATGAATCAAAGATTGACATATAAATATATTTAGGAATGCTGATACTATGAAGGATATTCACATAAGCTATAGGAAATATTTATTTCAATGTATAAGAAATAAAAGGACATTTATATTTATTTCAATGTATAGGAAATAAACTAAAAAGTTATATTTTCCTATTGTAAGGAATAGAATAAAAAGTTTTTTTTTGTAAAGTAAAATAAAGGAAAACATTTATTTACACTTAGGTAAATAAATAAGAAATATGATGCTTAAACACGAGGTTGGATTGAGTTGTGATGTAAACCTGCCCGGACCCGCCCGGCTGTCCAGTAGTCACAACAATACCTATCCAATGTGGGAGGTTTAAGCATATGTAAATTACTATAAATATTAAGTATAAATAAATAAAACATAGAAATAGGAATACACATATATTTACATTAGATAAATAAGAGATTAAATAAATTACATTTATATGTAATTAAGATTATAAGAACTAAATTACATTTTTATGTAATTAAGATTATAAGGGAGAAAATTATATTTTATGTAATAAATAATAATAATAATAATAATAATTATGTGCATAAGTATTTATTTACATTTTCTTATGTAAATAAAAAGAATTAAAAGAATAATTATATGAATAGGATTTATTTACATTTTCTTATGTAAATAAAAAGAACCAATTTGTAAATAGTAATTATTTACATTTTCTTAGGTATATAATAAAAAGGAAAGGTTAGAAAAGAATTAACATAAGGTATTCTTTTTATGTTAAAAAGGAATATTAGAAAAGAGTTAAAGAAATACAATTATTTATATTTACTATGTAAATAGGATTTACAAAGGAAATTGAAACCATTTATTTACAAATAGTGTAAATAAATATGAATAAGAAATTAGATACATTTATTTACAATTAATGTACATAAATATAACAAAAGTAAAAGTAAAACATTTATTTACATTTAGGTAAATAAGTAAGAAAAAGATAAGAATATATTTATTTACATTTAGGTAAATAAATAGGGTAAGAAAAAGAATGTAATTTATTTACATTTAGGGTAAATAAATTAAAACATAGAAAGATATAATTTATTTACATTTAGGTAAATAAAACAAAATATAGAAAAAAGTATAATTTATTTACATTTAGTGTAGACAAAATAGAGTTATTAAAAGTGATATTTTTATCGTCATTTTAGATGCGATAAAAAGAATAGACTTTTGAAATTGGAATAGTCAAACGATTTATATTTATATATATAAATATAAATTATAAATTAAACGGAACGTGCACGGTAGTTCGCGTATCGACAATCGTAAACTTTAAACGGTTATACCGAAAGATCCGACCGTCGGATTTTCCCAAAACAGGAACCGTTAGGACCGCTTTGGGAAAATCTTTCCAATGATATAAATTTCATCAAAATCCAACGGTTAGATATGCATAAGTCAAATTTGGTTGAAAACAGCGCCAGGGTCGCCCATTGACCCGAAGCGTCATTAAATTTATTCGAGCTATTTTTATATAAATAAAAAACAGCGATATGTTGTTATCAAATATTAATAACAATATGAAATGTTTTCAAATTATATATATATATATATATATGCGAGAATCATTTGAGAAGACCGAGTTCAATCTCATTTCAAATGATTATACGACGTTTTAAATCTAAGAGTTGAAGACGGCGATTGAAGACCGACGATCTTCACATCGAATGGGTAACTAGCGTTGAGGTCCTTGATTGATTTGCTCCCAAGACGGGGCTAAGATGGTAGTTATCCGGACGTAGTGTTGATTCGCACGGATTTGACTTTCGCTCAGACCCAGAGCATAAGTTTATAAATGGATTGCGTGTCGGACCATATGGCATGCTAAGATGCAATGATCAAGGCTTTGTTGAAAAGCAGGCCTTGTGGTTATAGCGTTACTTCACGAACCTCACACCCCGGTATGAGTCTAAAACGGGAGAAGGGAACGCAGGGAGTGCACATGTTATCTTTCTAGCTAGAGTAATGTCAGGGACCTACCAGCGCTGACGGTTTACTCATTGTGGATGTTGGATTTTGAGGCGCCTCGTTATTTTTATAGGCCGTTGGTGGTCATACTATAGGTCCAAAGGGACCGGGAAACGTGTGTTCAGGCATAACTAATCCACTGCCCATTGGCGGGGACCGGCCCTGCAGCTATCCAAGGGTTCACTGCGGGGGATCCTGAGGTATCCGCTAGAGTGCCTCGAATCGGTAAGGAGCTCCTCCCTAGCCTCGACTCATGTTGGAAATCCAAATCTCCAATACGCCCCATGCGGTTTTGATTGTATTACTAGTACGGAGGCATAATATATGGTACCTATGCTTCCTAGGATTGATACATTTATTTTGAACGATTTAAAATATACACTAGTAATAATACGGAATTTGTACGTATTTAGCATGTTTAATCACCATAAGGTAAAACCCTATCCTCTGGTGTGCGTTGCATTGTGTGATGGGACCTGGGTCTTATGGTGATTCCATTTTTCCAAAAGCATTGCGTTGTTTAACGATTTACTTTGGTTTATGCACCGGCAATCCATTGGAATAAAACCCGTTCCGCGAAAGTGGCGTGGTCCTTGGATTTGTCCTTATTAGTTAAATTAGTTTAGAATTCTCACACCAGTCCCATGACTGACTCGTAGTTTGTTTCACCTGGCAAACTCGGGTGCCCTCTTTTCCACACGGGCAGTCGAGTAGCTTTTTGCAGATATCTTTCTCTTTAGTAGGATCCTGGATTGAAGCCTAAAGCTGTGTCCAGAGCTTTGTAGTCTTCCGCTGTTTAATGTATTTAAATCTGTTGTAATTTATCTTCCGCTGTAATTTTATTTCAATGTACTCTGATATATTCTGTACTCTGATGTAACATTATTATAATGTAATAAAAGTCTGCTGTTATTGTTCTGATGTATTGTATTCCCAAAGTTAACGTATGCGAGTTTTGAACGGTCTTGGTCGATTTTGCGATCGATTAAGGTCGGGCAAAATCCGTGTCGTTACACTTTGGGAAAAGTTCCCATTAATTTTATCCAAGATAAATTCTTTAAATTTATTCTTTAATCTCCCTTGAATATCAATTCAAACTAGTCGGGATTAGCGAACCACACCGAAGTAATCATTTATTTTATTTTCCCAATCCCAACCTATTCATCCCATGAAGTAAAACTGGTAGTACTTCATATCTAACACCACAGTGTTATCGGTAATTCAATTACCATTTCACGTTCAAATCTAATTAAAGATTTAACTAACGCCTGGAGCAAAACTGGTGATACTCCATTTCGATTATTTCAATCTAATTAAAGATTCATTAAAACTCCACTTAGTTTTAATCGTTAACTGGGTTAAAGAATCAGCATCATTTAAAAACACAGTTCACGATAAACCCAAAATCACATTCATTAATTATCGGGTTAAAGAACGAGTGTTGTTTAAAACACTGTTCACGATAAACCCAAAAATCAATATCAATTCAATTCCAATTAAATATCATTTAATTGGTACACTTCATTAAATCTAAATAAAATGATTTAATCTTTTCTCCACTGGGTTCAAGAACAGTGTTAATGAAGACACCATTCACGACAAACCCAAATCACATTTGATATTCAATACAAGGCTCTGAATAGAAAATATATCGGCTTATATTCAATATCAAATTCTACGATTAACAAATGTCATATTGGAAATAACGATATAAATATGTATCTTTCAAATTTCCATAACACATCTGTATAATCACGAATTCCAACATCGAAATATTCCGAAGACAATTTCGATTCAAATCCACTCCAATGCAATCATTGGAAATCCTGGTTATTTTTAAAACCCCTTTCAAATTCGATTTATTTATTTAAAAATAAATAGAATTATATTTCTAGTTCAAAACTAGTTCATTTCAATAAAAATCTATTTTTATCTTTTCAAACATGAAGTTTTTCATCCCAAATCTTCACAAATCATTTCTTATGATTTTACACAAATTATAATTATTTTTAATAATTTTATCAAGGCCCGTACAGTCGATTTCCATCAATGGCCATCGAACTGCACTTACAGCGACCTTTTTCAAATTTGATTTAGACATAATTCCAAATCCAACCGTTAGATTTCAAATTTCTAACATTCATTAGAAAGTTCTTTTCGATACGAACCAAACGGTTCCGGTTTTAGGAGAATCCGACGGTCGGATCTCCCGTAATGTCCGTTTGAAATCAATGGTCGAAATTCGCGAACTGCCGCGGCGCGGCGCGTTCTATTCAGGCCATTATATTATATATATAATATATATAATATATACTTCGTCGATTTCTATTTAAAACGAATTATATAAATAGTTTTAAATTCGTTTCAAAAGCAATTTCAACTTCCATTTCAATTCAAATCAAAATTGAATCCTTCTCTATAAATTCGTTTTAAAATTCATTTCTATTCAATTCAAATTTCAATTCAATTTGAATTCATTTCAATTCGCTTTCAATTCAATTCGAATTCGTTTTCAATTCAATTCATTTCGAAATCGTTTTCAATTCAATTCATTTCGAAATCGTTTTCAATTCAATTCATTTCGAAATCGTTTTCAATTCAATTCATTTCGAAATCGTTTTCAATTCCATTCATTTCGAAATCGTTTTCAAATCGATATAAATATCGTTCACGTCAAAATGGCGTCAATCTAATCATCACGGCTTCACATATTTCTATTTTCAAATATTCTATTTCAAATATTTCCTATTATCAAAATATTTGTTATTATCAAAATATTCTTTATTTTCACGATTGGAATGAGGCCCAATCAATTACCATATAAAGTTAATTATATGGATTCCATACAACACATGTATATAATATCATTGAAAAATAATCAACCATCAACCAAAGTGCACTACACTGTATAAGCATCAAATATAGATATCTAACGCTTATAACAGCCTGTCAATCGATCGATCGACATATTTAATCAATCAGGATGAGTGAACTTCAAATTTCATCCCAACACCCGTGTGGGGTTTCAAATAATCAAACACATATTTTATTTGTGCTGTTGGGCGATGTGTAAAATTTATCGTCCCAATCAATGTCATTCAAATAGGTGTACATAAACAAACCGTCCGGTTTATAAATGAATATTTTATTTTATTCACTTCACGTTAAAATTATATTTTTAACGATAAAACATTTTATTTCAACCTATGAATTTCTATTCAATTCATTTACACAATAAAATGATATTTTTATTTTCTAACATATTTTAGAAAATTTCGGCGGCATAACGGCACGATACTAGAAACGGGACAAGGCCTTGCCTTATCCCCGGTCTAGTGAAGGCCCACGCCATTCACATATCAATCAAATTCACCAAACAACCAAATTCAAATCAAATCATATAACTAAGCTATGCAACCAAACAAACAAGTCCATGGTCTGTGGACGATTGTGTCGGGTGCTTCTAAGCACCGTCTGCATCCTAGTATATATATATAATTAGAAAAGAAATTGAAAGGTGAGAAATTCTCACCGATAGCTATCCAAACATCCTGACTCTACTTCGATATAGATCTTCTTCGCTCTCGCCTTTTTGACATCTTCGTTGTCCGCTTTCACTACATATGTAAAAATCGAATTTTTACTTCGCTATTCCATATATAAAAATCATATTTTTATTTCACTACACATATAAAGGTGATATTTTTAATTCTCTATATGAACAAAAATCATATTTTTACCACTTCTATATAGTAAAGATTATATTTTTAATACTTTAAAAATATAAAAATCATATTTTTATTACTTTAAAAATATAAGAATCATATTTTTCTCCTTCTACTTAATAAAATTCCGGCTTTTCTATTTTCAAAATATGATCTTTTCTATTCTAAAAAAAAATGTGATCTTTTTCTATTTAAAGTTTAAATCCTTTCCTTTTTTAAAAATTCAAATCTTCTTCCCTTTTTGCAATCTTAGAATAAAATAAAATCAGTTTTATTTCTTTACAAAAATCAGTTTTTACTTTTATAAAAAATCAGTTTTTACTTTTACATAATTCAGTTTTTAACCTTTCTAAAAAAACAGTTTTTACTATTTTAAACAAATCAGTTTTTATTTTCTAAAAAAAACAGTTTTTACTATTTTAAACAAATCAGTTTTTATTTTCTAAAAAAAACAGTTTTTACTATTTTAAACAAATCAGTTTTTATTTTCTAAAAAAAACAGTTTTTACTATTTTAAACAAATCAGTTTTTATTTTCTAAAAAAAACAGTTTTTACTATTTTAAACAAATCAGTTTTTATTTTCTAAAAAAACAGTTTTTACTATTTTAAACAAATCAGTTTTTATTTTCTAAAAAAAACAGTTTTTACTATTTTAAACAAATAAGTTTTTATTTTCTAAAAAAACAGTTTTAAACCCCTTTTAAAATCAGTATTTAAACCCAAAAAAAATCAGTTTAAAAATCCACTAGTTATATAAAATAAATTAAATAAATTAAAAAAAAACCTTACAGGGGGGGCGTCGGCGCGGTGCTGCGTCAGATGTCGGAGGGGCCCACGGCAGTCAGGGCGTGGTGGCATCGGCAAGTGGCGGCGCTCATCGAGCTCGCGGTGGTCTCCTCGGTGGTGGAGCCGCCTAATCTGAACGGAGCGAAGGCGGGTTTTGGGCGCGGGTTTTTAAGGGGGCTAGGGTTCCTTGGAGCACCGATTGGAGGAGGAGGGAGCAACGAGGGCGGAGGGGGAGGTGGTGGCGCCGCCGTTGAGGGCCGCGATCGGCGATGGCGAACGGGGTTCTGCGATTCGTTGCCTCTCCTTTTTTTTTCTTTCTGTTTAAATGAATCGGGGGGGGGGGGGGGGCAGAAAGGAGATAAAGGAGGGAAGTAAAATATTTATTTATTTATTTATTTATTTATTTATTTATTTAATTTTGCAAAAGGGTTGACTTTTACATACGACCTCGAAACGAGGTCCACCGCCTGTCGTCCATAGCGTTTTACCCCCATTCCGAACACAATGGAATATGTACCGCACGCTGATTCAATCGTTTCAATCAGTTTCCGTTAAATTTACATTTAAATCACTATATTGAATTTTAAACGTACTTTTCAAATTACCGGGGTCACATACTAACTCTATAAATCCCATAAAAATATTTTCTAGCTTCGTATTGACGATACGGTCCTAACAAAACTAATTTCGCCGAATTCTGAGACCGTTGGAAAAATGGCCATTTTCCAGTCGATTAAAATCAACTGAAACTGGTCAAACGCGTTTTCCTTTGCCACGCTCACACATTGATTCGAAAAATTATGAAATTTGAAACCTAGCAATAACTTGACATCCCGGACCCAACAAAAGTGGTTTCGTCGAAATCCGAGGTCGTTTGCAAAATGTCCATTTTTAAGGGCCTGAATTCCATAGCGACTATTCAGAATTTTCAACTGGACATATCTTTTGATTCCCGTTAGGAAATTTCGATTCTTCGGATTCGTTGGAAAGATATTATCAATTAGATCCTAATGTTTTTGGTTTCACTAAAATCCGGATTGTTTTGCACCCGGTACATTCAATTGAAGTTTGAAATCGAATTATCGAACTACCGCGCCATTTTCAATTCTGTTTATAATTATATATAAATATTTATATTCTAACGACGACGCGTATAATATATACGTTCGAATTATATTCAAAATAATTTTCTCGTCGATATTATTTAAAATAATTCATTTTAAATATTCAAAATTCGCTAAAATTGCCAAAATAAAAATTTTAAACTGGCCCAGATTTTCGGGTTGTTACAATCTCCCCCACTTAAAACTTTTCGTCCCCGAAAAGGAACAAAGTCGAAAGTGGTTTGATTAATCAACTCTACATTCGATCTTGCTTCCATTCTCTAACTTTTCAGTTTCTGAGAATTTTCAAAAATTTCAAAAATTTGGCTAACACCCTAAATTTATGAAAAAATTCGCCATAACCTCCCCTGCACCGGGAGCATCGGGGAATTTCAAATAGCTCCCCCGGTCCTTCAGATCTCAAAAAGAAAAAGAAAAAGCCAAGCGGCTAGCCAATAGGCTCACAAAATCATCATCACCCAAACAAAACAGTAAATCATGTAGTAAACATGTACCTATTTGTCGAGCAAACAAATTTTATTCTCTGGCTCTAGCCTCCTTGCTATGACCTGTTCAATGATATATATGTATGCAAGCAAATGCGACCAATTTTCAATACAATTCAATATTTGATCAAATTAGGCATAATGGTTAAAAAATTATCAAACAAATAAACAACCAACACAAACATCAATCAATTAGTGAATTATCATTTGAAATTCATAACTTTGATATCTATAAAGAAAATCACGTTTTGATGCCAAATCACAACAATGTATTCTAGCTATATTAGTTTTGGTTCTCACACCAGTCTAATGGAAATATATAGAAAATCACACCTTCGAAACTCGAACATAAATGTTGATGATGCGATCGCTATCATCAATATCATCTTCGGGCGACTAGAGTGTGACGCTATATCTATCCAATATATTAAAACTTTGAATACACGCGGATCAGACGTATACGCAAAATCTATATATACTGGATTGTCCACATCAATATAAATAAATAATCAAATACGTATAATTGATTTAAATTTTCAAAACAAAACTTGTTTTCATTAGAAAAATATACTCTTCACACTCGTTCTAGGATACTACTGATCCCTTCTCTAACGAGTCATTCCCGTTGGATATTACTAATCCAATATCTGATGAATTCTTTCGTATGGTTCTAATGTGCCTTGTTCTCCGCTTTGTAAACCAAAGCTCTGATACCAAATGTGACGACAAAGAATCTCGCTCGGTCCGAACCAGTCGTTAAACCGATCTAGACCGTTCGAAACGCCCTATCGTTTGAGAACAGGACAAAATAGAACGCATACAGAAGAACATTTCATTGTATATTACAACAATGCATCAGATTACAAGAATATACAGAGTATAAATGAATAAATATTACACAGAAATATCAGAGATTTAAATTACATTTAAATACATAGCAGCGGAAAAATAATACAATACACAACTAGAATGAGATATACGGATACAAAGCTTTCCGGATATCGTTCCAGCTGTACACCAGGATCCTGTGAATATAAATCTGCAAAGCCAAAACTACTAGCTGCCCGTGTCAAAATAAGGGCACACAGAGTTTAGGTTAAAACAATAAACTCCAGGTCAGTCATGTGACTGGTGTGAGAACTAAAACAGTTATTAATCTTTATTTTAAATCATTAGGTAAATCAAGGGACCACGCCGTATAACACGGAACGGGTTTCCTCCCAAGAATACCAGTGCATAAAACAAACAGCGCAATGCTAAATAAAGAAAAATGAAGCTGTTATAAGACCCAGGTCCCATCACACAATGCAACGCAGCCGAGGATAGGGTTTTCCCTTATAACAGCCAAAGAATGCTTGATACGGTTAAAACAAATCGTTTGATACTATTATAAGTGCATAGTGTATAAAACAACTTCAAATCATAAGTATCAATCATAGGCGGCATGAGCGTCCCATGCCACTATGTCGCCATATATAGGTTTACAAATAAAACCGCAAATGTCACGTATTTGGAAATTGGATTTCCGTCTATGAACCGAGGCAAAAGATAGTCCTCAACCGATTCGTGACTCTCTAGCCCGAGCCACAGGATCAGAACGCATCAACCCTTTAGATCGTCAAGGCCGGTCCACCGATGTGGATTATTATGCCTGAACACTACGTTTCCCCGCCCTTTGGGGCGTAAATGAGCCAACTAAATGACTCCATCGGTTCGAGAACGACCGATCAATCCGAGGCGCCTCGCAACAGCAACAACCACATAAGTCAAACTCGTCAGGGCGTGTAAAACCACTGACGCCACTTCTAGCTAGAAAGAAACGCAAGTCCTCCCTGATGTCCTCTCCCGTTTTTGGTTCACAACCGGGGTGCGAGGCTCGCGAATTCACGTTACACAAAGCTGTGCCACACAGGCTGTGCTTTGATCATCACCACAAGACTTTGTTTTTCAACAGAAGCCTCGATCAATTGCCACTTAGGCATGCCACACAGGCAATTCACTCCATGCGTTTGATATCCATCAATATGTAACCCCTGAGCTCGTACGTCTCAGAGAAGGGCGTTAAGCCAGAGAATAAATTCTCCTCCGCCAAACAGATATATATTTAATAGAGATCAATCACACAGACTAAAATCCAATGTCAGACACACAGTCCATTTACAAGTCCGTTCTGGGTCTGAACGAAACCGGGGGCACCTAGTACCCCGCATATCCATCGATCTCCAAGCACGTCTGGACGATCACTAACTGTTTCCATCTTCTTGGGTGTACAGCCCAATCAAGATCATCAGTAATCACCCAAACGACGTGAAGACTTTTGGTCTTCGACCACCGTCTTCATCTTCGACACCACGTCGAATCAGTTATTCAGAATGGGATAAACCCGGTCTTTCTGAATAACTCGCGTATATCTTATAAAAGTGTTACACAAACACAACATACGCCTCATTCCAATCCAGAATATTCTTTTATTCAAATATTCCTATACTTTGGGAAAAGTTCCCATTAATTTTATCCAAGATAAATTCTTTAAATTTATTCTTTAATCTCCCTTGAATATCAATTCAAACTAGTCGGGATTAGCGAACCACACCGAAGTAATCATTTATTTTATTTTCCCAATCCCAACCTATTCATCCCATGAAGTAAAACTGGTAGTACTTCATATCTAACACCACAGTGTTATCGGTAATTCAATTACCATTTCACGTTCAAATCTAATTAAAGATTTAACTAACGCCTGGAGCAAAACTGGTGATACTCCATTTCGATTATTTCAATCTAATTAAAGATTCATTAAAACTCCACTTAGTTTTAATCGTTAACTGGGTTAAAGAATCAGCGTCATTTAAAAACACAGTTCACGATAAACCCAAAATCACATTCATTAATTATCGGGTTAAAGAACGAGTGTTGTTTAAAACACTGTTCACGATAAACCCAAAAATCAATATCAATTCAATTCCAATTAAATATCATTTAATTGGTACACTTCATTAAATCTAAATAAAATGATTTAATCTTTTCTCCACTGGGTTCAAGAACAGTGTTAATGAAGACACCATTCACGACAAACCCAAATCACATTTGATATTCAATACAAGGCTCTGAATAGAAAATATATCGGCTTATATTCAATATCAAATTCTACGATTAACAAATGTCATATTGGAAATAACGATATAAATATGTATCTTTCAAATTTCCATAACACATCTGTATAATCACGAATTCCAACATCGAAATATTCCGAAGACAATTTCGATTCAAATCCACTCCAATGCAATCATTGGAAATCCTGGTTATTTTTAAAACCCCTTTCAAATTCGATTTATTTATTTAAAAATAAATAGAATTATATTTCTAGTTCAAAACTAGTTCATTTCAATAAAAATCTATTTTTATCTTTTCAAACATGAAGTTTTTCATCCCAAATCTTCACAAATCATTTCTTATGATTTTACACAAATTATAATTATTTTTAATAATTTTATCAAGGCCCGTACAGTCGATTTCCATCAATGGCCATCGAACTGCACTTACAGCGACCTTTTTCAAATTTGATTTGGACATAATTCCAAATCCAACCGTTAGATTTCAAATTTCTAACATTCATTAGAAAGTTCTTTTCGATACGAACCCAACGGTTCCGGTTTTAGGAGAATCCGACGGTCGGATCTCCCGTAATGTCCGTTTGAAATCAATGGTCGAAATTCGCGAACTGCCGCGGCGCGGCGCGTTCTATTCAGGCCATTATATTATATATATAATATATATAATATATACTTCGTCGATTTCTATTTAAAACGAATTATATAAATAGTTTTAAATTCGTTTCAAAAGCAATTTCAACTTCCATTTCAATTCAAATCAAAATTGAATCCTTCTCTATAAATTCGTTTTAAAATTCATTTCTATTCAATTCAAATTTCAATTCAATTTGAATTCATTTCAATTCGCTTTCAATTCAATTCGAATTCGTTTTCAATTCAATTCATTTCGAAATCGTTTTCAATTCAATTCATTTCGAAATCGTTTTCAATTCAATTCATTTCGAAATCGTTTTCAATTCAATTCATTTCGAAATCGTTTTCAATTCCATTCATTTCGAAATCGTTTTCAAATCGATATAAATATCGTTCACGTCAAAATGGCGTCAATCTAATCATCACGGCTTCACATATTTCTATTTTCAAATATTCTATTTCAAATATTTCCTATTATCAAAATATTTGTTATTATCAAAATATTCTTTATTTTCACGATTGGAATGAGGCCCAATCAATTACCATATAAAGTTAATTATATGGATTCCATACAACACATGTATATAATATCATTGAAAAATAATCAACCATCAACCAAAGTGCACTACACTGTATAAGCATCAAATATAGATATCTAACGCTTATAACAGCCTGTCAATCGATCGATCGACATATTTAATCAATCAGGATGAGTGAACTTCAAATTTCATCCCAACACCCGTGTGGGGTTTCAAATAATCAAACACATATTTTATTTGTGCTGTTGGGCGATGTGTAAAATTTATCGTCCCAATCAATGTCATTCAAATAGGTGTACATAAACAAACCGTCCGGTTTATAAATGAATATTTTATTTTATTCACTTCACGTTAAAATTATATTTTTAACGATAAAACATTTTATTTCAACCTATGAATTTCTATTCAATTCATTTACACAATAAAATGATATTTTTATTTTCTAACATATTTTAGAAAATTTCGGCGGCATAACGGCACGATACTAGAAACGGGACAAGGCCTTGCCTTATCCCCGGTCTAGTGAAGGCCCACGCCATTCACATATCAATCAAATTCACCAAACAACCAAATTCAAATCAAATCATATAACTAAGCTATGCAACCAAACAAACAAGTCCATGGTCTGTGGACGATTGTGTCGGGTGCTTCTAAGCACCGTCTGCATCCTAGTATATATATATAATTAGAAAAGAAATTGAAAGGTGAGAAATTCTCACCGATAGCTATCCAAACATCCTGACTCTACTTCGATATAGACCTTCTTCGCTCTCGCCTTTTTGACATCTTCGTTGTCCGCTTTCACTACATATGTAAAAATCGAATTTTTACTTCGCTATTCCATATATAAAAATCATATTTTTATTTCACTACACATATAAAGGTGATATTTTTAATTCTCTATATGAACAAAAATCATATTTTTACCACTTCTATATAGTAAAGATTATATTTTTAATACTTTAAAAATATAAAAATCATATTTTTATTACTTTAAAAATATAAGAATCATATTTTTCTCCTTCTACTTAATAAAATTCCGGCTTTTCTATTTTCAAAATATGATCTTTTCTATTCTAAAAAAAAATGTGATCTTTTTCTATTTAAAGTTTAAATCCTTTCCTTTTTTAAAAATTCAAATCTTCTTCCCTTTTTGCAATCTTAGAATAAAATAAAATCAGTTTTATTTCTTTACAAAAATCAGTTTTTACTTTTATAAAAAATCAGTTTTTACTTTTACATAATTCAGTTTTTAACCTTTCTAAAAAACAGTTTTTACTATTTTAAACAAATCAGTTTTTATTTTCTAAAAAAAACAGTTTTTACTATTTTAAACAAATCAGTTTTTATTTTCTAAAAAAAACAGTTTTTACTATTTTAAACAAATCAGTTTTTATTTTCTAAAAAAAACAGTTTTTACTATTTTAAACAAATCAGTTTTTATTTTCTAAAAAAAACAGTTTTTACTATTTTAAACAAATCAGTTTTTATTTTCTAAAAAAACAGTTTTTTACTATTTTAAACAAATCAGTTTTTATTTTCTAAAAAAAACAGTTTTTACTATTTTAAACAAATCAGTTTTTATTTTCTAAAAAAACAGTTTTAAACCCCTTTTAAAATCAGTATTTAAACCCAAAAAAAATCAGTTTAAAAATCCACTAGTTATATAAAATAAATTAAATAAATTAAAAAAAACCCTTACAGGGGGGGCGTCGGCGCGGTGCTGCGTCTGATGTCGGAGGGGCCCACGGCAGTCAGGGCGTGGTGGCATCGGCAAGTGGCGGCGCTCGTCGAGCTCGCGGTGGTCTCTTCGGTGGTGGAGCCGCCTAATCTGAACGGAGCGAAGGCGGGTTTTGGGCGCGGGTTTTTAAGGGGGCTAGGGTTCCTTGGAGCACTGATTGGAGGAGGAGGGAGCAACGAGGGCGGAGGGGGAGGTGGTGGCGCCGCCGTTGAGGGCCGCGATCGGCGATGGCGAACGGGGTTCTGCGATTCGCTGCCTCTCCTTTTTTTTTCTGTTTAAATGAATCGGGGGGGGGGGGGGGGGCAGAAAGGAGATAAAGGAGGGAAGTAAAATATTTTTTATTTATTTATTTATTTATTTATTTATTTAATTTTGCAAAAGGGTTGACTTTTACATACGACCTCGAAACGAGGTCCACCGCCTGTCGTCCATAGCGTTTTACCCCCATTCCGAACACAATGGGATATGTACCGCACGCTGATTCAATCGTTTCAATCAGTTTCCGTTAAATTTACATTTAAATCACTATATTGAATTTTAAACGTACTTTTCAAATTACCGGGGTCACATACTAACTCTATAAATCCCATAAAAATATTTTCTAGCTTCGTATTGACGATACGGTCCTAACAAAACTAATTTCGCTGAATTCTGAGACCATTGGAAAAATGGCCATTTTCCAGTCGATTAAAATCAACTGAAACTGGTCAAACGCATTTTCCTTTGCCACGCTCACACATTGATTCGAAAAATTATGAAATTTGAAACCTAGCAATAACTTGACATCCCGGACCCAACAAAAGTGGTTTCGTCGAAATCCGAGGTCGTTTGCAAAATGTCCATTTTTAAGGGCCTGAATTCCATAGCGACTATTCAGAATTTTCAACTGGACATATCTTTTGATTCCCGTTAGGAAATTTCGATTCTTCGGATTCGTTGGAAAGATATTATCAATTAGATCCTAATGTTTTTGGTTTCACTAAAATCCGGATTGTTTTGCACCCGGTACATTCAATTGAAGTTTGAAATCGAATTATCGAACTACCGCGCCATTTTCAATTCTGTTTATAATTATATATAAATATTTATATTCTAACGACGACGCGTATAATATATACGTTCGAATTATATTCAAAATAATTTTCTCGTCGATATTATTTAAAATAATTCATTTTAAATATTCAAAATTCGCTAAAATTGCCAAAATAAAAATTTTAAACTGGCCCAGATTTTCGGGTTGTTACAGTTGGTTAATGAAAAGGTGAGAGAGTATTATGAGAAGGAAAAACAAGGTAACTGATCGTCGCTAATCTATAAATCAGAAAAGTGCGACATTTAAATTAAATTCTGCAAGCATACAGGTGTGTAGCATACAGGTCGAACACAGGGAGGTAAATTAAAATCAAATTATTTATCTAATCTCTTGGGCGAGTTAGACGAAGCCTGGAGATTTTGCTGAAATAAAAACAAATTGAAATTGCGAACTTAGGATTATCGTTGAATCTAATCAACGATTAATCTCTAAAGAAAGTAAATTGCAAAACAAGAACAGCAATGCAGAAAATAAAAGTGCAGAATAAGAAGAACAACAAAAAAATAAAATTAGGATTGTCGTTGAAACTAATCAAATGACTAATCACTAATGAAACAAATGTAAAATACAACTAGTACTCTACCGAATCTAATCGGGTAGATGACACTAGTTGCTAAAAAAATACTAGAAAATAAAAGGAGAAGAAGAATTTTTATTAGAGTAATGGAATACAGAAAATGAGATAGGATCGTCGCTACAATGATATTACAAGGGTATTTATAGGAGATAACCAAACCCTAACCCTAATTACAAATGGGTCTAGCCATTACATCACTAATTAGTTTACAATGAGAATCTCAAATGGGTCTTAGTTAAATCTATTAAATTTTTGGTCTTTCTTCTTTTCCTCTTGGTTCTTTGACAAGCCTCCCTTGATTTGAGATGTGCATGACCTTTTTATCAATCATTTTCTTGTCCAACAGCAACTAGATGTGAGATCTTCATCTACAATTCTTCAAAATGTAAATATATAGCAATCTGATCTCCATTTCTCTACTTTTCTGGTTGCATGCGGGCTGGGTTGGAATATCTGTAAAAGTAACAAAACAATACCCAAGTAATATTTATTTATATACAAAAGATAAGATATAAGAGCATAAAATAAACACATTTCTATGTCAATCAAATACCCCCACACTTATCTTTTACTCGTCCTCGAGTAAAACAAGAAATGAAAAACTAAACTAGATAGGTCACACTTTCGTAGGAAACACGATTGCATTGAGCGTATGCAACAAGCCGTTAAACCTCTAGGTGTCCCTAGTAGGACGAGTGGTATCTCGTGAGGGTTTTTAGCGGATACTACCCACAAAATCCAAATGCAGTATGCTATGATTCTAATGAAACTAAATGAATGCAATGGACATATGGAAATAAAAATGAAAAATGAAAACACGACTTATTTCAGGAAAGTGGTACAACAAATTAAATTAACAATTTCTAATCAGTTGATTTTATTTTAGATATCTCAACTTGTCACAATTTTTCAATATAAATCAAGTTTTCAAATGTTAAATTCCAGTATGGCCAGTTAGTTCGGTCGATAACATAGTGCAGCCATGAAATAGATTCTTAGTTTGCATGGCACAGTTTGTAAAGTGGTATTCTAATTTTCTCATGTATGGCTAGACAAATCAATAAGGTCAAGCAGTGTTTAGGCATCATCGCTTATTCTCTATCTCTATAAAAATTGAAATTTATGATTAATTACATACACCTAACTTAAAGACCAAGGTATACCACCCATGCACTGCCTCACGGACTAACGGAGAGTGGGTAAAGAGCTTGGCGGATTGTGCAGACCGACTTTGACTTTGTCAACAACGTGTCGGTAATCCTTAGGTGTCCAATCTCATAAAATGAGACCAAGATATTCCAACGCTGACTTTGTCAACAACATGACGGATAGAGCTTGGCGGGTTTGCACACCAACGCTTGATATACAAGCAATGTTGGATACCCTTGGATTACTATTATTATTGTTGTAAATATAAGAACAAGAGAGAGTTACGCGAATTCAGCTTAACACAACTTATTTTTAAAGATTCGAAAAGCCAATATAAGTATTTTAAGTCCTCCACTTATTTAAAAAAAGTCTACAATTTAGAATAGATTTCATGGCCATCACCTAAAAATCTCCCTATGTACCGGTTAACTATTATCCCTCAAAATTCAACTTTTCATCATATTTCTTATTTGATCTTAGTCGAGAGAAAAAAATACTATCAACTGATTGATAATCGTTAACTTATTTTACTGTATCAAATCTAAAATGTGCCGTATTTTCAAAAAAAAAATGCCATGTTACTACAATCTAAAATGCATGATGGTCCTATTTAAATGGCTGAAAATGAAAAGAAAGAAAAATGAAAATGAATGAAATGCATACTCCCCCCCCCCCCACACTTGGACAAAACAGTGTCCACACTGTGAACGTTTCCTAAATTTGAAAGATCGTACCCAAAGGTGAATGAGATGCAAAATTATTTGAAGAATGAAATGCAGTCTAACTATATGTAAGAATGGAACATATGTATAATGATAAATGTGTTTGCGATGCATGCGACGCAAGGATTGCCACCAACTTTTTCCCCCACACTTGGTTCTAGCCCTATGAGTCTCATTCCCACTATGTCTAGGCATGTTTTCTAATAAGCAAAGATTTTTGAAAACCATCTCATCTTTGTACCTAGATTTATAGTCCAGCAGATGATTATCCAGTGTCATCCTAACCCAAAGTTTTCCCATAGAAATAGCGTTTCCAAGATGATTCATGTGTTCCACAAATTTATCAGTGTAATAGTCCAAAAATTTGTGATCGTATATAAACTCTGTTGTGCTCATGAAATTTAAATTCTGAGTGTTCTTCAAGACTATGTGATCACATTTCTCAGTTGACAATGTATTTTCGACACTGATAATTTCATGTTCGTTTGAAATTTTCTCATAGTTAAAATTTTCGAACTCGTGACTTGAATCCACTTCATCCTCATACAATCCAAAAAATTCATGTTCATTAAAATCCTTCTCCAAATTTGAATTGAAAAATTCAACATTTTTATTCTGTTCAATTTCTAGAATTTCAAGTTTTTTGTAGCTTGAAAGAGGAAGATCAAAATCTGAGTTTAAGTCTTTTTCTTGAAAAGAATCGAAGTCCAAATCATTTGTTGAATTTTGAGCAACTTCATTTAGATCGTTATTTTCAATTTCCAAAGTTGTAATCTGAAAATTTTCAATATCAGTAAAGAATGGATTATATCCTGATTCATTGCATTGAATTTGATTTTGTTGCTCGAGTTGTTCTTTAAAACACGTCATTAAACAAAGAAGTTCATCAAGCTGTCTATCTTTTTCACCAAGCTGTCTATCTTGCTTTTCTACCCTCTCTCTAAGAATATTAAGGTGATATTCTTCAGAATCATTGATTTGAGAGCTCTCGTTTTGGATTTCTTGATTTTCAAAATTATAGTCCACATCAATTTCACAATCAATATTATTTCCAATGTGGTAGTTGTTTGAATTTTCAGAAAACCGACAATGATATTGGAAATCATTTTGATCATAAAAATTTTGCTCGTAACCAAAACTGTTAAAATTTGAGTGATTTTGGTTATTTTCAAGATGTTGATATGGGCTAGAATTTTGAAAATTTTGGTTTTCAACCCCATAATGATGTTGATCAAAGCTATATTGGGATTCAAAGCTGTTTTGGTGAGGATGTGGCTCATAATCGAAATTATTGAAGTTTGAATTGAAATCGCAATTTCGATTATTTTTATGATTTTGAAAATGTTGGTCAGTTGGAAAATTTTGAAAATTGTTGGCATTGGGCTCACGAAATTTTGGAAAATTTTGCTTCATGAGTTGTAATTCATAGTCATACTCTTCAAGAGGACGTCTACTCTGGTTATTATCCCACATTTCTCTCAATGATTTTTTTGAATCAGACATTTGAATGAAATCAAGGCAAGACAGAAATTATTGTCAGTTCAAAATAGTATAAAATACTAAGTTGTGCTCTATTAATTAACCAACTCAACTGGAAGGGGGAAGAGGGTCTTATGGCCATTCACGTATAGTATGAATACTAAGGGATACGACCAATGTTTTACGGGTAGTATGCAACCTCTTTTGCTAATAGTTCAATAAATTGAACTACTATATATTCGCGATCCAATTATACGAGACAGTCAACTTCACAAAACACCACTTTTCAATTATATTATTTTGAAATATCTAATCAGATTTTATTGTTGAGAAACGATGAGAACGATGACAGTAGTTATGGAAATTTCAACTCACAACAATCAGACAGAATAATTGCAGAAATTAAAAATTGTACATAGCAAGCCGCTGCCCCTGCAGAAGATTTTTACATACAATTTCTATATTATTTTTTTCAAAGCAGCTGCAGAACCTGTAGAGTTAAGAAATTTTTACAGTGGTGTAGAGCTGTCCAGAACGATTGAAAAGCACTGGCAATTCAAACCAACTGTTTGCAGATCGATTGACTTCTGTATTCCCTGTCCGCTTTGCTTGAACTCTGTTCGCCTTGGTCTATGGTTAGAAAGATTTTTTTTTTTTTTTTTGAAAATAGATAAAATGGAAAAAGGAAAAAAATGGAATTAAAACAAAAGCTAAACTAACAAACAGACCACTCAATAAAATCAAACACAAAAGACTAACAAAACAAGGACTAGGCTCACTTAAAAAAAACATTGGCTCACACTAACTACAAACCAACAGGGCCGCAATAAATTCCAAAACAAGATCACGCGCAAAAGGTTAACTTCCTTTTAAATACAAACCGCACAATTGTTGATTCTCACAGAACAAAAAAAAATGGAAGCAAATATTTCACGCCCCTCAGGTAACAAATCAATGAATCACCACCACATGAATATAATACCCCAAGGGCCAAGCCAAACACGTAAGCCTCCTCTTTGTTCCAAGAAATGATTCGTAAAAACCGAATCAAATCAAACCCCTATAGTTTTTTCTTTCTCTCTCTCCTTTTTTTTTGGTTTTCGAAATGGTTCGAATCGGGTACGGTTTGAATCGAATAGGAGGATCCCGTACTTCTAATTGTGTTTTGTATGTTGAGTTCGGTTTCTACTGAGGAAATTAGGTTGAGGCGTTGTGATTTGGGAAGGATGATAAATTGCGGGCAAGAAGAAAATGGAAGGACTGGGTGATGTGAGGACTGACGGTTTCAGGCTTGGTGTTTGCGATTTTGTTTTGTGGTTTTGTCACAGTGGGTTTCCAGTTATGATGGCGTGCGAGTTTCCGATTGGACTGAATCGGATCTGAACGATGTAGTTGATCGGAGTGAGGTGCGACTCTGATTTGGGGATTTCGGATTTGTGATGAGGAATTGTCTGGTTCGAACTGGTGCGAGATGTACGGTGGTTTTTGGTATTTGTTGTGAAGATCGGTTGTACGGTGCGGTTTCAGTTTGCTGAAGTCACGGTGGTTGTGGACTGTGGTCGGAAACTGCTTTGTGGAGGATGAAGTTATTGCGTGAAAAGGCAGTTGTGATGAATTGGCAGAGGTTTCTGGATGTAGAGGAGTTAGAAAGTCTGATGGTTGAGGGTCGGTGGATGATTGTTGTGTGGTACGGGTATGGTTTGATGTTGATGAGGTTTGTGGACTTGTAACATAGAAAAATGGGGAAAGAAATTTGTATTTTTTTTCCAGATAATGGAAAGAAATTGTAGACAGAAAAGATTTATTTTTTTGGAAAAGTGTGAATGTGGAAAGAAATTGAAGAGGAATTGGCAAGTATTAATTTTTATCTTATTGGGAAGATTATAGTATCATTGAGTGATACCAAATCTTACCAATCGAGATTATTATTTTCTATATATACAAGAAAACAAACAGAAAATAAAAACAAGAGAAAGAGAGAATTAGAAAGAAACCTTTTTTTGGAAAGAAATAAATTGTAGAGAAGTATAAAAGGAAAAAAAATCGAGAAAAGGGAAGAGAATCAATGCTGAGTAGAAACAACATTGTAAAACTTTTTTTTTCTTTTTTTTTTAGATTTTAGACTAGTAGAAAAAGAAAAAGAAGGAAAGCTATGTACTAGGGATCGGAAAGAAATAAAGGAAAAAAAAGAGGAAAGAAATAAACAAAAAGTTGGTAAGATTTTTTTTTTTAAATTGTTGAAAAGGGGGAAAGAAATTGTAAGATGGAAAGGAACTGAATGAATATTTATTTATTATTTTTATTTTTTCTTTTGAAATTAGTAAAAGAAGAAAGGAAAGATTATGTACTGAAAAGAGGAAAGAAGGTTAAAAGGAAAGAAATCAAAGAAAATTTGGCAACTCTTTTTTTTTTCTCTTTCTTGGAAGATTGTGGTATCAATGAATAATACCAAATCAATCCAACTAAGAATCTTTTCTTAAATATATACAAGAAAACAAAAGGAAAAAATAAAATAAAAACTAACACGAATCAGAAATTAAATAAATAATAAAATTTAGTGTTTACCTCCCCGGCAACGGCGCCAAAAACTTGATCGTCGCTAATCTATGAATCAGAAAAGTGCGACATTTAAATTAAATTCTGCAAGCATACAGGTGTGTAACATACAGGTCGAACACAGGGAGGTAAATTAAAATCAAATTATTTATCTAATCTCTTGGGCGAGTTAGACGAAGCCTGGAGATTTTACTGAAATAAAAACAAATTGAAACTGCGAACATAGGATTATCGTTGAATCTAATCAACGATTAATCACTAAAGAAAGTAAATTGCAAAAAAAGAACAGCAATGCAGAAAATAAAAGTGCAGAATAAGAAGAACAACAAAAAAATAAAATTAGGATTGTCGTTGAAACTAATCAAACGACTAATCACTAATGAAACAAATGTAAAATACAACTAGTACTCTACCGAATCTAATCGGGTAAATGACACTAGTTGCTAAAAAAATACTAGAAAATAAAAGAAGAAGAAGAAGAATTTTTATTAGAGTAATGGAATACAGAAAATGAGATAGGATCGTCGCTACAATGATATTACAAGGGTATTTATAGGAGATAACCAAACCCTAACCCTAATTACAAATGGGCCTAGCCATTACATCACTAATTAGTTTACAATGAGAATCTCAAATGGGCCTTAGTTAAATCTATTAAATTTTTGGTCTTTCTTCTTTTCCTCTTGGTTCTTTGACAAGCCTCCCTTGATTTGAGATGTGCATGACCTTTTTATCAATCATTTTCTTGTCCAACAGCAACTAGATGTGAGATCTTCATCTACAATTCTTCAAAATGTAAATATATAGCAATCTGATCTCCCTTTCTCTACTTTTCTAGTTGCATGCGGGCTGGGTTGGAATATTTGTAAAAGTAACAATACAATACCCAAGTAATATTTATTTATATACAAAAGATAAGATATAAGAGCATAAAATAAACACATTTCTATGTCAATCAGTAACATTAGTAATTTTTACGTATTGTTAATGTACCAAATTTACATTTTATATTAAGATAGGACAAGAGGAAACTTGCACACAGGTATGCAGTTTTACTTAATTATAGCATCTGTGAATGAAGAGAAAAAGTATTGATTTTTAATTATTATTTTTGATGTAATAAAAATTTCTGGATTATTATCTGCATGTAAAATTACGTAATGCATGGTTTATATTCTGAAATATAAATAACTGATCAATATTTTATTAAGGGGAAAAAAATACTTTCATGATATTATGCAAGTATTCTGAATTATAGCATGTCTGGAGTCATATATTTAGAGTTGTGTGTATAATATGTGAAAGCTTTAGTATTAAAAACCTTTTTTTCTGCAAGTATTACGACTTATTGGTTTTTATGAGAAATAAATAGTATTAGATGTTAGATTAATATTGTATAGAAGAATATTAGCATGTTGGTATGCAATTAATAGCATGATTGTAATAAAAAATTTAGTGTTGTGTGATTGATTGCTTGATTGTGTTAATAATACGCGCAAGATAGTGTGCATCTAAAAATAATTGTTTCATTATAGTGTGCATGTTTTTATAACTATTGATGCAAGTAATAAAATATTAATAGATGTCGAGCTAGAGAACAAGAAAGACACTGAGTTGCAGAATGAAGAACAGCAGGAAATGGATTAGGGGAATGAAGAGAATAATGTTGTTAAAGATGAAATTAGTGTAGAAAAAACGCTAGTGGTCGAAAAAGAAGATGAACACAAAATGACAGAGATATTCAAGGTGAGTGATGAAATAGACGATCTGGCACAAAAGGTTAAAGATCAGGAAATAAAGAAGAATGAGTAATAGAAGATGGAGAAGGGGATAAGAAATGTTGAACAACTAGAAGGTAAATTAAAATATTCCAATGTTTAGTAATGTAGGACTAAAAGCATTTAATTTACTATTCAAATTAAGTAGTTTTTTCGGTTATGTTCGTTTATGATCGAAGATAAAATAAAAAGGTTGATTTTTTGTGATGAATTGCATTCTTTTATGCAGATTTATGAAATTTATGCATTTAGATGAGCACATATTTATTTTTTGATTGAGAAAGTATGTTTAAATAGATAGGGAAAAGAGGCATGTTGATGACATAATTTCAGAAGATTGTAAAGACCAAAAAAAAGGGGAAATTAAGCAAAAGCAGGTGAAGGAAGACGGGAATGAAAGAAAACGTATTACGGACCTGAGTAAAAGGGAAGGAAAAAAGTGGGAACTTAGGTCTTTTAAGAGCCAAAGAGGTTAGAAATAAAATTAAGTTTTGAGTGTAAAAATGTGTGTAATGTGTATGTTACTGTAGTACACTGATTATATATGTGATATTATTTCCAGGTTCCGTTAAAAGAAAACTGGATGAGTTTGAAACGGTAGTTGTGGAGGACTATGAAGAAGGACCAAAATGCAAAGAAACAAAACTGGGTTCGAAATGAAACTAAGAACATTAAAAAATGTGCTTAATCTAGAGGACTATCAGATCAATGTTATGGAAGAATTTGTAAAACTTACTGGCCTAAGGTAAAAGTAGATAGATGTTTAGTTAATTATTATTATTTGATACAGTATGATTATTGTGAATATTACGAAAAATCAATGATGATTGCAGTAATTAGTGCAAGATGTTAAAAACTGGAATTTTTATTTGAAATTTGTAGTCTAGGTTGCAATTATTTCTGTAAAGAATATTTAAAATTGCAGTAATATATGCAAGTTTTAAGCAAATTTGCATACATATATTCAATTAAGCATCTTTTTTTTTACATAGAACTGGGTCAATGATTCTATGTCTTATTGTAATGGATGTAAATAATTAACAGCAAAAGTGCATACCTCAATGGTGATGAAGACATCTGCATTGTTGGAACTACATGGGCAGATTTGATACATGGACGATTTGTAGATTCACAGGTATAGCCGTATCGAAATAGTAATATAGTTTAGTAAATTTCATTTTTGGTTTTAAATATCATCATATATTCAGGCTTCGTGAAAAAGTTAAAGTGAAAATTAGGCTCACATCCCTATTTTCAAACTTAATTAAAGCCACGTCCAGCCAAAGTTTTCCATACGTTTCCGGTCCCTAAAATTAGATGCCGCCCAAAATTTTTGATCCCTTCGCCTGCTCCTCATGTCCCCTTCGACTTTTTCAATTTCTGGCCAAAAAAAAATGCGCTCATGCATTAAAAAAAAAGAAAAAATCTAAAATCTGGAAATAATCCCAGGAGCCCACGCAAATAAAAAAAAAGTTGCATACTTGTATGCAACTATTGTTGATAGTTGCATACATGTATGCAACTTTTTAAATACACATGCAAAAAAGATCCGCAAGCCTGCTGAATAACTGCATACAAGTATGCTGTTATTCAGAATAGCTGCATACTTGTATGCAGGAATGCGTTGAAGGCCGAAGGCATGGCAATATGTGCATACTTGAATGCATATTTTCTGCATAACTGCATGCTCGTATGCACATATACAAGCATGCGTGCTTTTCATGCGGAAACTGAATACATGCATGAAATCATGCATGTATTTCAAAAAATCTGCATACATGTATGCATATATGCTGCTGTATGATGCGGAATTGAAATAGATGCATACATGTATGCAACTATTTGAAATATGTGCATGTTTTTATGCATTTTTCGCTGTTTTGTGTATTTTTTGATTTTGATGTGTTTGTTGATTGATTTTCCACCTGATTTTTTTGGCGTGAACATGTTTTATTTAATTATGAATTTACGTGATTTTTTTATATTTTTTTATATTTTTTTATATGTTATTGAAAAATAGGGACCTAATTTACAATAAGTTTAGGACCGGATGTGAGCCTAATTTTGAAACTTAATAGGGACCTATGACAAACGGACCCAAAGTTAAATGTATGTTTTGTTGTAGATTATTGATTGGTTTGCGCATAAGATGAGAAAGGAGCACCCTGAAATTATGTACTTGAAGACTGTAGCCTGTGTAAGAATATACATGATTTAAACATAAATTCATTTATTCACATTTAAAATTTGTTAATTATATGAACAATGAAAGGCATTGGTGGATATGAAATCAACGGAGAACGTAAAAAAATTAGTGCACAAGCCTATTGAGGAAGAATATAATACTTGTACAAAAATATTCATTCCTATACACCAAGGGGTTCATTTTTCACTTTTAGAATTCGTGAAAGAAGAAAGAAGATGGATCCATTATGACTCAAATAATCAGAGAAGAGTTGGAGGATAACATCAGAAGTTAGCTAGGAAAATGGTATGTAAATTGATATTCTAATTAATTGCAGCATTAGTTCAAAAAATAATAAGTGTTTTTTTATGTTGGAACAGAGAAAGTAAGTAAATGCCTTTGTGAAAAAAATGCTTGGAAAAAATTATCAAAAACACAAGGATATTGAGTTTGCGAACTCCCCACATCAAGGACAGACGTAAGTAGTTACATTAAGATTAATTGCATATTACCATGCATTTTTATGTAATTTTTGCAGAAATGTATGCAATTAATGGAAAATAAATTGATAAACAAGTGAATTACGCAAATTTAACGATTATCTGTTTTCGTTTTTGCAGAGTCGATTGTGCACTGTTTGTGATGAATTTTATGAAGAAAAGAAGTGAGTACATGGAACTGGATATAACTGATGAAATTTATAAACCACAAGCTATGTATCTACAAAGAGCTGTTCTGGCATATGAGATTCTCAACTGTAAACCATATAGTTGGATTCCTCTCAAAAAATTGACGCAAAATTTCTTTCTGTCTAATGCAAACAAGATTTTTTTAAGTTTGGAAAATAACATCGTAATGTTTGTTGTATATATTAGGGATGGTATTAAGTAGTTGGAGTACGGTGACTAGATTATGTAGTTTGTAATGTGGATCGACTTTAATTCTGTTTTCTGCATGTAGTACTTTTGAATTTCGTACACAAATTTGAAATGTGGCTTAACTGATGTTATACAGTCTTGTTAGTGACAGACTTGAATAAAATGTTGTGTTTTCTGCGTACATAAGTATGGGTTAGTTACAGTAGTTAATTTAACAAATTATTTTGGAATATTATGTTTTCCAATAAATTTTAATGATATTATGAATTGTTGCATATATGTGTACAATTATTCATAATACTTGCAGACTTAAATGCAGATGTTAGTAAATAATATTTTTAAATGTTTTGTTAAATAAGGCATGATATTACTTCGAAGTAATATTAACGTATTGTTATACAGATGCATAAATGGAAATGAATTAAACAATTTGCGTTTTGAACATATATAGAAAACTTGCATAGATTTAAGCATTATTTTAATATAAGTGGTTGAATCATTGCAAATATTTGTAGAATCAGTACAGCAGTCATTGGAGACTAATTTTAAGATGTCAAAATTTAATCTGGAAAATACTTAGGCATAAATAAACTATTATTAAAAAAGAAAAGAAATAATTCACTGGAAAAAAAGAACATGCATACATGATGAACATTTGCATAATTGAATGCAAGAAATTTGAATAATTGCATACTTATATTCGAAGAAATAAAATAATTTTGTACAGTAGCAAGTACTATATAATTTATGCGTGTATGCATCAAACATGTTATTTTGAAGCATATATGAGCATAATCAAAAAACCATAAGTATGATATAAATGAGCAGTGTAATTGCATATATGTGAGCAAATGTAAAGAAAATTTTATTACGAACAGACAGGTAAAAAAATAAATTTACAAACCAGAGAAGCTGACAATAATTTATTGCACAGAATTCGAAAAAGCAGTTAAAGGTTCAGAACAATGTACATTACAATCAAATGTCATGTAAAAAAAACAAGCATACCTAATATTCTTTTGATGAGCAAGTCCTTTTGTTATGACCAAGCTTCTTGCAGTATCCACATCTAATTGTCTTTGTAAACTCACCTGCTGATTTCAACCTTTTAGATGATGATGGTCGACCGGGCATTCTTCTACTTTTTGGAGGAACAATAATTGCATCTTCAGAAGCAACGTCTCCACCCATATAATGTACAATAGGATTTATTGGATGGGAATAAGATAATTGAAAATGACCGACTTTGAAATAAGCTTCAATGTAGTCGTACACACTCAAATTTTCACAACTCAAAATACATCTGACGGCATGAGAGCAAGGAAAACCAGTAATTTGCCACTTGTTACATGAACATACGTGATTGTATAAGTCAACAAATTGATGTGTTGGAGAATGAACTTCAAATTTGTATTCACTTGATTTGATAACAAACCATGAAGCTCCCTCCAAATGAAGAGTACGTAACCGAGTTTCGTTCACTGGACATAAAACACTTTTCCAAGTAGAAGCTGCTTCACGACGATCGGACATAAGTTTCATTAGTTTCAATCTTATTTTATCCAGACAAGCAGTGATAGGTAAATGCCTTTCCTCCAAAATCCACTTATTAAAACTTTCTGAACAATTTGATGACATTTCACCGTATCGACATGCCGGAAAAAATACGTTAGTAAACTTCTCAAATGGAATTCCATTCAAAAAGTTTGTCACAATAGATCCACCAATAACTCTAAAGTTCTTCAAAGCAGCATTAAAATCAGTCAAGTTATATGCGTAAGCAATTCTTCCAAGAGTATCCAACAACAACCTCTTATTTGTTTTGGAAAAATTAGATTTTAGAGCAATCTTTAAATTGTTCGTCAAATGATTGAAACAAGACCCATGAACTGAATTTGGAAACACCTTTGGAATTGAAACAAGAATATCAGGATGACGATCAGAAATGAAAACATAACTTCTATTGTCTTCTTTAAGAAAATCTTTTAGTTGTTCACAAAACCAAATCCAGATGTCTTCGTCTTCTCCAGATACAATAGCAATTGCTATAGGGAAAAAACCTATGAAAATAAACAAATACAAAATTAAATTATTAATATAACAGATAACGTCAAAAAATATAAAAATTAGCAATAAAACAAGCATATTTGTGAAAACATTTTCGTAATGCACTGTAAAAATTAAGAACTGATGAACTCAATGTGTGGAGATAAAATTAATGCACTGATTTGTGCATATATACATAATATATGCACGTAAGTATGCATATATAAATATTATTCGCATACCGATATGCAGATATTTTGTAAATATGCATAATTGAATGTAAGAAAATTATTTAATATCAGCAGACCCAGGATTAAAGCTCATTATTAGAGTGGTACTGTTATCGAACAAAAAATCCTTAATTAATTTGCCATATGTTTCCAAATTGACTTATGTGCAAGCAGATTATAGAAACATTTGCGTAATTAAAAAAAGAAAATAAGAACTGATGCATTCACAATATACTGCTAGAACTGTAGCAATCAATAATGCATAAATACAGATTGTGTGCTAATTTATATGCAAAAATGTTAAATATTTGCATACCTATATGCATTTATTCAAGATGTAGCAACATTAATAATATATGTTATTATAAATATTAAACCTATATGCAGTAGGTTATAATTGCTGCATTAATACGTGCAAAAATGTATAAAATTTGCATATAGTTAAGTATAAAAAAAGACTGCTATAAATATGAAATAGAATGTAAAACAACGTACCTTCATTTCCATTTTTACCCGTTGCAGCCATTAAACAACCTTGAGCTCTCCCCTTCATAAAAGTTGCATCACCAAAAATTAAAGGCCGACAATATTGAAATCCATATGCACAGGCTTCGAGACCAATAAAAACTCTCTCAAATTGACTTGTATTGTCTTTGCACTCCCAAACAACTGTACTCCCAGGATTAGTAGTACCAACAGCATCACAAAACGACTGCAAATGATGATAGGACATTAAATCACTCCCATGTAAGTCATCTAGTGCCATCCTCTTCCCACTGTAAGCATAATAATACTTCAAGATAACATTATACTCTGTCTGAAACAAATTAATAACATCTTCTATCTTCATTAACGGATTGGCTTGAATATGATCACAAACCAACAACTTGATCAGTTTACTAGATATAACTGGATTATTTATGTCATGAATTCCAGCACCGCAATTATGTTCAAGTTGAATTTTCTTCACAACAAAATATCCAGGAAGATTGAACTTGAGAGATGCATGAATTCTAAAGAAACAATTTTGTTTAGAACAAACAGCCGTTACTCTTTTTTTATCGTTCTTGATCAAATTAAGCTTGTAACCAAATTTCATACTATACATCATCAAATAAAGTCTAAATTCAGTAACATCGCCTTTAAATTGTTGACCCACGCCGGTGAAAACAAATTGGTTCAAATCACTTTTTAACAATTGCTTAAATTGGTTGTTCGACTCGTTAGTACTAGCAAATGAGGAATCATTACCAATAGAAGATTCGCTACCGTAAGCAAGTGAAGAACTATTTCGAGTAACGTCAACAAAAAAACCAAATAATCCTCACGATTATGTGCAGCCAACAAAAGAATTGATTTAAGATCAGAGTTACTTTCTATATTTCTTCTCAAGCCATCTCTGAAGTGATACAAATCAAATGACAACGGACTTAGCTCAATCCATTTACCACAAACAGCATCTCTAACAATATCAACAGAACTTTCAAAATAAAGACGAATAGAACAAGTATCATTCCCGTACTTCAGCATCACCAATACACCAATATTTGCTGAACCGCTAGAAAAATAATAATTAATTGTTAATCTGTAAAAACAACAATAATAGGAATATATGCATACTTATATGAAAATTTTAATAAAACTTGCACAAAACATGTTAAAAAACCACATTCACCTATACTGAACTATTAGCATACATATACGCAAAAAATATAAATATATGCATACTTACATGAAAATTTTAATAATACTTGCACAAAACATGTTAAAAAAACCACATTCAGCTATACAGAATTATTTGCATACATATACGTAAATACTAGAAATATATGTATACTAACATGAAATTTTTAATAATACTTGCACAAAATATGTTTAAAAAAAAATCTAGAACACCTATAATTTTAATTTATTACAACTATATACATAATGAAGTACACAACTGATCATCAGGCAAGCAAACAAAACAGAAACTAAAAATATATGGAAATAAAAATTCGATTAAACAGAATGATCGATTAACAAAATTCAATTTTAAAATTCTATTTGGAAATAGAAAACGATATATTGGGAAAAAAATGAAAAATAACATAATACCTTGATGAAGACGACGCCATATCCTAAAATAAAAAGAGCGAACAAAGTTTTCCTCTGTAAAAGTTGACATTCTAGTAGATCTCTGTAGCAAACGATTTGGACGTTCAAAAAATTAAAATAAAGATGCAGCCGCCACAAGCAGAAAAATAATTGGTTACGTAAAAATTTAGTCACAGATAAGAAATATCTGATCAGATCCTAAATTAGTGCCGTAACTAGTAAAATGGGCAATTGTGTAAAAAATTAGGCGCTATTTTAAAAACAGGGATGAATTTTATAATTTTACAAAGAGGAGGATGTGAGCCTAATTAACTTTAATTTTAAGGATGTGAGGCTAATTTTCACAAATATATATCTGTTTGGTGTTTAACACCCTTCTCTGAGACGTACGAGCTTAGGGGTTATATATTGGTAGGAATCAATGGTATGGTATGGACTGACAATGTGGTATGCTAAGATGCACGGATCAAGGTTTTTGTTGAAAAGAAGGCCTTGTGGATGATGATCAAAGCACAACTTGAAAAGCATAGCTTTGTGTATTACGTAGCTTCACGAGCCTTACACCCCGGTTGAGTCTAAAACGGAGCAAGGGAACGCAGGGAGAGCAGCACGTCTTTCTAGCTAGAAGTGGTGTCATGGTATGGAACCTAGACATTTTTACTTATGTGGATGATGGAATGAGGCGCCTCGGATGTTAGGTCCTATATGATCGCGGAACGTGTGTTCAGGAATAACTAATCCATAAACCGCAAGTGTGGACCGGCCCTGCAGCTATCCAAGGGTTCTCTGCAGGGAATCCTGAGACATTAGCTAGAGTGTCTCGAATCGGTAAGGAGATCGTTCCTAGTCTTGACTCATGATGGAAACCCAACTTCCAATACGACACCATGCGGTTTTGATTGTAGAACTAGTATGGCGACATAGTAGGATGAGGTATATGTCGTCTATGATTGATACATTATGATTGAACTGTTTTTGAAACTTATATACACTAGTAATAATATCAAACCCGTTTTTTATCGTATCAAGCATTTTTGACCATTATAAGGTAAAACTCTATCCTCCGGTTTGCGTTGCATTGTGTGATGAGACTTGAGTCTTATAATGGTTTTATTTTCCCAAAAAGCATTGCGTTGTTTAACGATTTACTTTAATTTATGCATCGGCAATCCATTGGAATAAAACCCGTTCCGCGTTAGCGGCGTGGTCCTTGGATTTGCCTTATTGCTATTAGTTACATTAGTTAAGAATTCTCACACCAGTCTCATGACTGACTCGTAGTTTGTTTCACTTTGCAAACTCGGGTGCCCTCTTTTCCACATGGGCAATCGAGTAGCTTTTTGCAGATATTTATCTCTTGGGCAGGATTCTGGATCGAAGCCTAAAGCTGTGTCGAGAGCATAGAAGTCTTCAGCTGTTTATTGTATTTAATTTATTGAAATTTATCTTCCGCTGTAATTTTATTCAATGTACTCTGATATTTTGTACTCTGATGTAACATTATTATGATGTTTATAAAGGTCTGCTGTTGTTATATTCCCAGAGTTAACGTATTCGGGTTTTGAACGGTCTTAGTCGATTTTGCGATCGATTGGGTCCGGGCAAAATCCGGGTCGTTACAATTTTGCACTCAAGCCCCTTGCGTATATAAATAGGTGACCAAATCCTTTTTTTCTCCTTTCTTTCTCTTCCATTTCCTTTGTTTTCCCTCCTTTCTCTCTCCTCCCCCTCCCCATGGACCCCACCACCATATCCCAACAGCTTAGCCCTACCTCATTGCTGCAACGTCAGCAAAACCACCCTCCCCCATGTTGTGGTCCCCTGCTACCCCTAAAACACCATCAAACACCCTTAAACCCCTTAAATACCCATGAAGGCCTCATCTTTACATCCCTCCTCCCCATTTTCGACCACCTACAGCCCAAAACCAACCCCATAGCATCCCTACCAACACCCATACCTTCTAAGTGGGTATCACCTCTTAAAGATCTCACTAATTTGCTTCAAAAATCACATTTTATGCCTTAAACCACCTTAAAACCTAAGATTCAAGCCAACCGAACCCTACTTGAGCCACCACCACCCTAGGCCCCACACCAGCACGTGGCAGCCCCCAACAACCCTCTCCCCTCTTGTCGTGGACCACACACCCCTTAACCATGCCTAAAATCATTAAAAATCCCACTTTTATCCCCTTAAACACTTAAAGCTTCCACATTTCCACTTCTTAATGCAAACAAATATATATACGTGTGCGTGTGTGTGTGTATATACATATATACTCTTCTTGAGTTAGTAGCGATGTTGAGTTGAAAGAGTTGTTGATTTGATCGCTAAGTGGAATGTGAGGTTGTAGAAAAGTTAAAGGTCCTACCTTTAAAGAATGGCGGAGTGGAAAACCTTTGGTGAGCGATTCTCACTCGCGTTTAGTTAACTTCGTTAAAGTAGTGAACTTGAAAAGTTTGGCTGATTTTAAAGTTAGTTTGTTAACGATTCAGTGCATATAAAGATGTCATCCAAGTTTGGTTGATTCTAAAGTTAGTTTGGTTACAATTTGGTGAACTTAAAACCAGAAATAAATGATCTATTAATTTAGTTGATAATGTGATTGTTATATTATGAATGAATAGTAACATCAAGTAATTTTGATGTGACATTGATTGACAACTTGATGTGATGTATGTTGACATTAATTGGACATAACTGAATTTGATAATAATAGCAAATAAATTATTAACAATGGTTAATAATTTAGTTAAAGTGATTTGAAATAGTAATTAAGGGTTAATGACCTTAACGTTTATGTTAATGATGCAATTATGTGATAGTTGGATGTTAATGACGGTTAATGATCATTAATGGGTGTTAATGATGTGCTAAACTCATATAAGTTGAATTATATGGTGATTGATTGAGTTTTATTCCAAATTGTAATTTAACTGAATATTTTATTAATAAAATATTAAGTAAAACATAAAAGTTTGAGTTCTAAATCCAAAATGATTTGGAAAGATGGTTTAAGTAATTACGAATAGTTTTCGTAAAGTTGAAAATTTATTTGAACCTGTTTTCAAGTAATTAAGGCATATTTTAAATTTGAATTTAAATGTGAATAATAACATTTAAAAGTGAAGTTCGGTTTGGATATCCAGAAAATGTTTTAACTCAATTTTCTTTTCCAAACTATCTTATTTATTTTAATAATGGACTTCAGGAAAGTTTGTATTTCAAAAGATAAAGTTTGAAAAATAATATTATTTTAATTATTTATATAATATTATAATATTTAAATAATGGAATATTTGAATTTGAATATTGAAAATGTAGTTTCCAAAAGTTATTAATGGAATGTACTCTGGTATATTCTTATACTTTGATGTAATATTGTGATGGTATTAATGAAAAAGGTCTTTTTTTCAATTCTATGTGTTGTAACCCCAAGCGATATGTCATGTTGATCGGTTTAAGTCGGTTTAATTATCGATTTGAATCGGACAAAAAGGCGGGTCATCACAGTTGAAATATTGAACAATTGCCAAATTTTGAAGTTTTGAGTATCGCTATCGATTCGAGCCTTCAGTTGGGATCGATACCAACCCCTAGGGGTTGAGATCCCTTTGGTAGGTAGCATTTTTCGCTAGGTATCACCTCTAACTAATGGTTCATCATTCTGATATTCTAAGCTCAAGTTATTTTCCAATTATTAAACAGCTGTCGACTTTTGAAGTTATGAGTATCATATATATGTATTTATCCCTCATCGGAGTCGTACGGATCCCTCATTGGAGTCTTACCGATCCGATACTTAGCCAAATTTTGAGTGTTTTTCCAGCTTGTTTCAGAATGTTATTCAATTGAATTCAGTTATTTATGAGTTCGTATAATCATCCACACTCGATTCTGAGCAATCCAGATGTCCAAGTACACGACCGTCCCTAGTGTGTGAATTTCTAAATTCCTAGTATTCATTGGTTTCAACACCAAGTCCAAGCATTTCCAAGTTTATGTGAGTTTATGCTCTAATTACGTGCAATCTAATGATAAGAATTCCGAAGCGTGATGACTTTAACAAAAGACGTATTAACAATATGGTTAAAATATTCGTCACGATGTTTCAAATTAAAGGATTATACCATTAAATCCTATTTTGGAGAAGATATTGTCTAATGGATACTATTTTAGAGGAGATACTTCTTTCATAGTTTGTAATATCTCTTGTATCTTCAAGAATCCATTAAGGTGGGTCCATTTTTTAATTGAATTTGTTATTGTTCATGTCAATAGAACTTTTAGTCTTATAATCGTTAACTCTAGATCGATTTAAAAAACTTTCCCAAACATAATCCTTGGCAACCTATCAATTTAAACCTAGTGCAATACTTTACTATCCAATTCTTGTTTTTATCGTTACTAATCGTAACCAGTTTCTCTAACCTGTTATAGTGAGGAAAAAAAAACCAAGAATACATTGATTGTAAGTTCTTGATTAAGTATTTGCTGCATCATATGGTCTAGTCACATGGGGTGGGCGCGGTCGGTTAATCTCACCAATTGGTTAATATTTTTAGTTAATTGAACCATCAATTAACTGAATGCTCAGTTATTCGAATTTGTCTGTTAATGCAGTTCAACTGAGATTTGTTAAGTCGGTTAATCGTAATATATATATATATGTATGTATTTATGTATGTATTTATGTATGTATGTATATATGTGGGTGTATATACATACACACATATATTTATAGATTGCAAGAAATGATAATGAGAATATTTATGCTCTTAGCCTTACAATGTATGCATGTATGTATGTTTGTGTGTGTTATTTGTCTTATAATGTGTGCGTGTGTGTATATATGTATATGTATATATGTGTGCGTGTGTGTCTAGGTGGGTGTGTGTGTGTGTGTGTGTGTGTGTGTCTATATATATAGCAAGCGTTCGGTTGCACCCCAAAAATCGAACACCTCAAATGCCCCCTGATTTCCACCACCCGTTTATATTAAACAATGTGAGTGGAAGTGAGAGAGTGAGTGGAAGGAGAGAGAAGGTGAAATTTGTCAGCTAATGCGATTCGGTTAAAGTCGATTGAATCGATTCGGTTGGTTAACTGTAATAAATGCCCGCCCCTCACGCCTACTCGGTGTCCATGGTCAGTTAAATTGCTTGAATGAAATATCTTAGAGCTTGAATGGTTGTGCAACGTTGGGCTACATACACAAGTGTGCACACTACCTATCTCTTGTTATCCTGCGGTTGGTGCTCAAATATTTGTGTTCCTTTTAGTTTGCTTTTGATCGTTCTTAAAATAATTCCTTAATAGCAGTCAACTTGTTAGCCTTTGGCCCATTCAAACGTGTATTTTATATGCTTCATCATATATATAGCTGTCAACGGATAGTTTCGGATACGGATAGTGTCATATCTATATCCGCATCCGAAACTATTTTCGGATATCGGATATCCGTATTCGTAGATATAGATGGATATTGAATAATTATCATATCCGCTAATGATCGATAATTAAAGAAACATAAATTGAAATTCTAGGTTTAACATGATATTAATATTTTAATGTCATGCATTATAAAAGTATACAAAACCAATCAAAAAATGATAATAAACAATTTTGAGCTGTTAATATACATTAAATGCATAAAATATGAACTATTAACTTAACAAAACAATAAATTATTATTGTATATTATGCTAAAATGTATATATAATAAGCTATAATTTAGACAAAAACCAAATGGATAATTTTTGGATGCAGATACCTTCGTATCCGCATCTGCATCCTCTTTTCGAATATCGGATATATCCGTTTTGGTGGGTTGTCGGGTCTGTGAGAAAAACAAGGAGGGAGGGGAGGGGGCAAGGGAGGCGTTGATGAATCAACGATGGGGAAGCCAAAAGAAAGAGAAGTATTGAAACAGATGCAACTCTACTGTCTTGAACCTCTGAACCAACTGTCACTTGTAGTCGTATCAACAACTTTCTTGTATTACTCATCATCCTGTACACAAGCACAATTATATTTGCAACCAATCTTCTTCATGTTCTAATTAGAGTGATCGGTAATTCTAGCTCCTTAGGTGAGTCCTACCCCAGGCTGTTCACTTGCCGATACTAAAATCCTTTGGAGTACCCACCCTGAATTCATTCAACAATCTTAGGTGTTGGTTGAAGGACTGCCAAGAACTATATTCTCTCTTCAAAGTGAGTATAAAATTGCATCGTATCTTTCTTACAAGAATTTTATTTTAAAGATTAAAAAAAAAAAGAAGAAGAAGAATCCAATTATAATCATGGAGAAATTTTCATTATGGATTTTAGACCATCATTTTAAGTAACTATTTTATAATAAAATAGTGCATGTGATTTATGTTAGTTTTTATCAGAGGAACGTACTGCCTTTGTTTTTCCCTAAACAGAGATATGAATTGAAATGCTTTGACTTAGTAAAAAAATAAATTACATAATTAAGGAAAGAAAAAAAAGTTTGTTGTTTCAAACCTTTTGGTTTGCATATCGCAATATATGGTCTGGTGAAAACTTGCAGTTATAGTCTCAAATAGAAAGAGTTTTTTAACCCTTCGTTTTCTGTTCTAAGGCGTTGTTTTGATCAGGAGTGTGTGGTAACCATTGTTGCAGCTTTGACACATTAACAAAGGTTTCTTTGGTTATCTTATAAAATTATAATTTGATTCAGATCAGCAATGTGACGATCCCAAAACCCCGTGACACGGTGTTAAGGATAATCATTGGAATATAACACATTAATCATCATTAGCAGATCGCAGATAATAGCATAAACAGAAAATAAAATAATTTACACACATATGACGGCGGAATCATATAGATATCATCACATCAGAGAAGCACAGTACAGGATACAACTTAGTACATAATGATACATAATCAGTCACCATCGCCCGAGGCGGAATCATACATAAAGAGTACACAAAAGGAATCGCCAGTGGCGGAATCATAATATAGATACAATATTGGCGGAGAAAATCCAAGTCAGCACAGTGTAGTCAAGCCTCGCCATGAGCCAAAAGGTGCGTCAGAAACCTGTAACTAGGCTGCCCGTGTGAAAATGAGGGCACCCGAGTTTGCAAGGTGAAACAAACTACGAGTCAGTCATGGGACTTGTATGAGAAATCTACTCAACTTATTAACAACAATAATAAGGCAAATCAAAGGACCACGCCACTTTCGCAGAACGGGTTTACTCCAATGAGTGCTAGTGCATGAAATAAAATAAATGATTAAATCAACGCAATGCTTTTTATAAAATGAAGCCATTATAAGACTCAGGTCCCATCACACAATGCAACGCAAGCCGGAGGATAGAGTTTTCCCTTATAATGGCCAAAAATGCTTCATACGTATAAAACAAAAGTGTTTGATATTATTACTAGTGCATATATGTTTCAAAAGCAAATTCAATCATAAATATCAATCCTAGACGGCATGGGTACCATATATCATGTCGCCATACTAGTAATACAATCACATCCGCATATTTCATATTGGAAATTGGATTCCTTCATGAGTCGAGGCAAGGGGCAAGCTCCTCTCCGTTCGAGACACTCTAGCAAATGTCCCAGGACCCCACTATGATCCTTGGAATCGGCTGGGCCGGTCCTCTCTTACTTTTGAGGATTGGCAATTCCTGAACACACGTTTCCCGGTCCTTACAGACCTATAATCGAGGCGCCTCGCATTCCAACAACCACACAGGTGAAAAGTATATATAATGTCAGGGCTGGTAGGTCACTGACACCACCATAGCTAGAAAGAAACGTCGTGCTCTCCCAGCGGTCCGTCTCCCGTTTATGACTCATACCGGGGTGTGAGGCTCGCGAATTCACGTTATACACAAAGCTACGTCACACAGACCATGCTTTGATCATCAACCACAAGACTTTGCTTTGCAACAGAAGCCTTGATCATATGCCACTTAGGCGTGCCACACAGGCAATCCACTCCATGTGACTGATTTCTGTCAATACATAACCTCTGAGCTCGTACGTCTCAGAGAAGGGCGTTAAGCAAGAGAATAAATTCTCCGCCGCCAAACAGATATATATTTAACAGAGATCAATCAACACAGAACAAAATCCAATGTCAGACACACAGTCCATTTACAAGTCCGTTCTGGGTCTGAACGAAACCGGAGGCACCAATTCCTCGCATATCCGTACAATCAACAGTATGTTTGGATGGCTACTACTTCAATTCCTTCATGGTAGCTACTCCAATCACGAGCATCAGTAGCGCCCATCCATCCAATGTGGAGATCGTCGGTCTTCAGTCGTCTTCGACTCTTCGACTTCTCAACGTCGATCGATTATTTGAAATGAGATAAACTCGGCCTTTTCAAATAACCCACGTATATTTAGATTTTCAAATCAATTAACCACGTGGTTGGACTATTCAACATTCACATTTCAGTTATTTAGTTATAATTTTCATGTCAAATACATTCAACCATCACATATCAAGCAAACACAACAAAATTGGTTTATTTTCACTCTATATCGTCTATAGTACTTTATAACGATATATCGCCATTTTTATTTAATTTAAAACGGCCATATTGAATTAAACGATGTTTCAGGTCGTGTCAATGCACTGGTGCTGCTTTTCATTAATTTTGTTTTACACATATATGAAAATCTAACCGTTGGATCTTCACAAATTTTACATCATTAGGAAGGTCATTTCAAAACGAATCCAACGGTTTCAGTTTTGGGAAAATCCGACGGTTGGATATTCCACACTAACCATTTGAAGTTACGATTTCAATTTACGAACTACAGCGTTGTTATTCGATTTAATTTAATTATATTTATATCTATATATAAATATAATCGTTTCTGGCGCTGTTTTTCTTCAGTTTTGAATTAAACATTCCAGACAATCCAACCGTCGGATCTTCACAAAGTTGGTGCCGTTGGAAAGATATTTCCAAGGCGAACCCAACGGTTGCGGTTTCGGGAAAATCCAATGGTCGGATTTCCCGCACCAGTCGTTTGATATCACGGTTTCAAAATATGAACTGCATGGCCACGTTTCGTTTAAATTCTATTTATATTTATATATTTTTATAAATATAGTTCATTCAAAAATTCCTATACCGTTTCCACTTCAATTATTTCACTAACGTCTTTTAATTTTGGAAAATTTCGCCATAACCTCCTTTGTACGGGAGGGTCTGGGAAAATTCCCAAATAGCCACACGGGCGTCTCATATCAAAAAGAAAAAGAAAAAGCCAAGCGGCTAGCAAACAGGCTCATAAAATCATCACCCAAACAAAGCGGTAAATGTGTACCTATTTGTCGGGCACAAAATTCTATTTCTCTTCTCTAGCCCCTTTTGCTTTAACCTGTTCAATGGATATGCATGTACATATATACAATTTCTAACATTTATCATTTTCCATTCAATTTCATATTTGATTTGCTTTGGTTTAAAAACACCATTCATTCAAATGTTGCATGCATAGGCTAAAATCATATCATTAGCTAGTTAATGTATATTTCAACTCATGCACGTTTGTTTGAACAAGTGGCTATTTTTAACACTTCACATTTCAAAGATGATAATTTCGGCGAACTAACATAGATTTCAACACATGACTATTTTATTTAGTTCCTATGCATGTTAAAAATAATATTTCTATCACAAATATTTATTTCAACGTCCGCATATCTTTAGCATATCACACATATGATAAAAATGATATTTTTATCATTTAAAATATTTATTCGACAAATAGATGTTTCAACACTTCATAGTTTCAATAAAAATGTAATTTTTATTGTTCGATCTTTTAATTCAACACATGAACTTTTCCACTACTCACACTTCTCAACAAATGCATCTCCACACATGGACATTTTATTTATGTTGTTTATATTAGAAAGATGGGATTTTTATTGTTGAAACACTTCATTCATTCACAAATGAATTTAATTTTCATACAACACTTTTCAACACATGAATATTTCCACATATGGACATAGTTTCAATATATGACTTTAATTTCAACGCAAGAAGATAATTTCAACATATGAAAATAATTCTAACACACAAAGATTATTCAAAATTTCGGCAGCATAACGCAGGGTAGTTAAAACCGGCACCGTCCCTAGTACGGCTCCTCGCTCTACCTTAAAACCTCGCGGTTTTTGACAATGGGGATTCATGCATCTAATTCGCACGCAGGGGGCATGTTTATTTTTATTTCCACAAATATTTCCAATTCATTTCAATCACCAATGGGTATTTTTCAACCACAACCAAACAATATCAACCACAAACAATTATTCAACCATTCGTATTTTTCATCCAATATTTCACACCAATTTACCACAATAAATATCGTCCATGGTTGTTGACGAGGGGAGTATATATATATTTAATATAATATATATTTGCTATATTTCACTAGCATTTCAACACATATATCAATTATTCAATGCATGTAAAATTCATACTTCGCTTATATAGCTTACACTACGCATGTACATGAGGTATACAACACGTATGTAATTTATATTTCGCTTATATAAATTATACACGACATTTTCCATTCAATTTCACGTTAATTTAGATTTCTCACATTGGTTTTCTGAGCGCTAAAAAATCGATACGATGTCAGAAAAATCCGCGGCTTCTTCTATTGGGTAGAGAGCTTCCTTGCGGTCTCGATGTTTCCTGTTTCATCGAATTTCGTCAACACACCAAAAAGATATGATTTTTCAAAGTGTAAAGATCAAAGAAAAACTCACTTTCACGAAGCTTCAAAACTAGGTTTACAGTTTTCGCGAAATCCGTGGCACGTGGGGACGATCGGGGGTGCTGACGTGGAAGAGGGAAGAGAGGGCTTTAAATCGGTGGTGGTTTTGTGGCGTTCGGTGGTCGGTGGCGTTCAGGGCGGCGGCGGGAAGTGTTCGACTTCCTGGCGTCGATACGGGCGGAGGAGGCGACGAGGGTGGCAGCGGTGGGGTCGGATTTAAAGAGGAGGAGGAGGCGCGTCGAATGGTGGCGGCGGCGAAGGCTGTAGGTGGCGGTAGCGGCGGCGGCGGAGGAGAGAAGGTGGTGAACGGGTTTCGCCGTTGATCGGGGGGGTTTCTTTTTTTTTATTTTTAAAATTATGAATGGAATTATCTGATTGGCCGAGGGTCATATTAAATTTTTAAATAGTGTTTTCTCAAACGGACTCCTTTTTAACCCCAACGACTGTCGCCCCTAGCTAAATACCCCCATTCCGGACACAATGGGATATGTTTCGTAGGCCAATTCGACTGTTACAATCAGTTATTTTTCAAATTAAAGTATAAAACATTTAATTTTTAACTCTGAACGCACATTTCAATTTGCCAGGGCCACAAACTGATTCGAAAAATTCCAGAAAAATAAATCTAGCTATGTTTTGACGCCACGGTCCCAACAAAACTAGTTTCGTCGAATTCTGAGGTCGTTTGAAAAAAAATATCAATTTTCCAGGCCTATATATTCTATATGCCGACTCTTCTGAAAATTCATTCGGCCATAACTTTTGATTCCCGTTATGAAACTTCGATTTTTCAGATTCGTTAGAAAGGTGTTGACTAACAGATTTAAATATTTTTGGTTTCGCTAAAATCCATTATATTTTCCACCCTGCATAGTCGGTCAAAGTTTGAATTCAAATTTTCAAACTGACTCACTATTTCTAATTCACTATTTTATTGAAATATTCTATTTCAATTGTTCAAATTCCTTTGAAATCACCAATTTAAAATTTTTTAAATTGGCTCGTATTTTCCGGGTTATTACAATCTCCCCTACTTAAAACTTTTCGTCCTCGAAAAGGAAACAACAGTAAAGTAGGAAATAAAATGTAATTGCAAAGTATTGTAAAAGTACCTTGCACCGGAGTTAGTCAGAGATATCCACTCTGCATTTGGGGTAAGCTTGCTTAATGCTTTCCTCAGTCTCCCAAGTACAGTCTCTAGGATCACTGCTCCACTGCACTTTAACTAAATGAACCTTTTTGCTTCTGAGTTCTCTAGTTTCTTTGCCAACAATTTTTAATGGCTCTCTTCTGAGTGCTAATTCTGGAGTTATCTCCACATCCCGTTGCGCTGCTTCTTCTACAACAAGATGCGGATCATGCACCTGTCTCCTAAGTTGAGATACGTGAAAAACATTGTGCACTCCAGGCAACCAATCTGGCAATTGAACCCTATAAGCAAGAGTTCCAATTCGCTCAAGTATAGGAAAGGGACCAATAAATCTCGGTGCCAACTTCCCAGTCTTTCCAAATCTGATTACTCCTCTCATCGGAGAAACCTTCAAATAAACATGATCATCAACAGCAAATGTCAAATCCCTCCTTCTAGAGTCTGCATAACTTTTCTGTCGGCTTTGGGCGGTTTTCAATCGCTTCTTGATGAAGTCCACTTTATCAGATGCTTCCCTAATCATATCGGGTCCTAGTATAAGTATGTTGCCAGGTTCTACCCAACATGCTGGAGATCTGCAGGGTCTGCCATATAATGCTTCAAATGGTGACATTCTCAAACTTGCTTGATAGCTATTGTTATATGAGAATTATGCCAAATGCAAATGATCTTCCCATGACCCACCAAAATCGATTATACAAGCCCGCAATAAATCTTCTAGAATTCTATTCACCCGCTCAGTTTGGCCATCTGTCTGAGGGTGATAAGCGGTGCTCATATTCATTTTTGTTCCCAATTCTGTCTGGAAAGCCTCCCAGAATTTGCTAGTAAATAGGGGATCTCTATCACTGACTATGCTGATGGGAATTCCATGCAGCTTAACAATTTCTTTGAAGTATATCTGTGCTAGACTTTGGGCAGTTCTGTTGGATCTGACAGGTATAAAATGGGCAGTCTTCGTGAAGCGATCTACGATTACCCAAATGCTGTCATTACCTTTCTTGGTTCGCGGCAAACCATCTATGAAATCCATGGAAATCTGTTCCCATTTCCAGCCTGGGACTTCCAACGGTTGCAACAGTCCAGCTAGCTTCTGCTGGTCACTCTTGACCAATTGACAAGTAGGGCATCTGCTAACATACAAGGAAATATCTCTTTTCATTGCCTTCCACCAGAAAGTGCGTTTGATATCGTTGTACATTTTACTCACCCCAGGATGGATGCAAAATTTGGATTTATGGCATTCATCCAGCACTTCTCTTTTGAGCTCAGGAAGGTTGGGAACACAAATTCTCCCATTCAGCCTCAGAACTCCTTCTTTATCTACTTGAAAGCTTGATGGTTCTCCTTTCTGGATTCTTTCCTTGATCTTTTGAATGAAATAACCATTCTTCTGGAGAGCACATATCTTATCGATCAAGCTAGGTGTAATTATAAGATGGGAAACAATTGCGGTTTTTCTACTAAGTGCATCCGCTACAACGTTAGCCTTCCCCGGCGTATACAGGATATCAAGATCATACGCTGCAAGAAATTCTAGCCAACGCTGCTGTCTCAGATTCAGATCTTTCTGGGTATATAAATACTTCAACGATTGATGATCTGTGTACAGTATAAATTTCTCGCCCAATAAATAATGCCTCCAGATTTTCAAAGCAAAAACGATAGCTAGCAGCTCAAGATCATGAGTCACATAATTCTTCTCATGCGGTTTCAGTTGGCGGCTTGCATAAGCGACTACTTGGCCTCTCTGCATTAACACTGCACCAAGACCTCTAATAGAAGCATCTGTCCAAACCATTAAATCCTGATTGCCATCAATAATAGTTAACACTGGAGCGGTGGTCAGCTTCGATTTCAATTCCTGGAAAGCTTCTTCACAGTCGGAAGTCCACTTAAACTTCTCATGTTTCTTTGTGAGCTTCGTTAATGGACCGGATATCTTCGAAAAATCCTTAACGAACTTTCGATAATAACTAGCCAACCCCATAAAACTTCTAACTTCTGTGGGAGTAGTGGGTTGTTTCCAGTCTTGAATCGCTGTTATTTTGCTTGGGTCAACAAAAATTCCTTTCTCTGACACGACATGGCCAAGAAATTTAACTTCTTCTTGCCAGAAGATACATTTAGAGAATTTGGCTTTGAAGACGTTCTTCCTTAGAATCTCCAATACTTGTTCTAAGTGTTTTTCATGCTCGGGTTTTGATTTGGAGTAGATTAAAATATCATCGATGAATACGAGGACAAATTTATTCAGAACTCCCCTGAACACTCTATTCATTAGATCGACAAAGTATGCTGGAGCGTTACATAGGCCAAACGGCATTACTAACCATTCATAAAATATGTCTGGACCTCTGAAAGCTGTCAAAGGAACACACTCTTCTGCTATTCTCAATTGATGAAAACCTGTAGCTACGTCCATTCGGGAAAATACTTCCGCCCCATTCAATTGGTCTAGCAAATCATCAATGCGGGGTAATGGATATTTATTTTTAAGCGTTTGTTTGTTGAGGTCTCGGTAATCAACGCATAATCGAAGAGTACCGTCTGACTTTGGGACAAACACAACAGCTGCACCCCAATTAGAAAAACTCGGTCTGATTAGACCTTTCCACAACAGTTGATGAGTTTGATCGCCTAATTCTTCTTTTTCTTTCGGAGTCATTCTACGAATTGGATGCACCACTGGTCTGGCATTGGGAATTAGATCGATTCGGAATTCTATTTCTCTTTGCGGAGGTAAGTTCTCAACTTCTTCAAACACATCCGCATAGTTTCTAACAATCGGAATCTTTTCTATGGAAGTGGGGATAAGTTCTAATGCTGACCAAAATTCTTCTCTATTCGGCTTCGAACCATGACAGGGAACCGTAATATATCCAAGCTTCGTACGAATTTTAACGATTCTTTCCGCACAATTCACTTCGGCTTCGTATTTCGTTAACCAATCTAGCCCGAGAATAATATCGAATTCGGGGAAATCCATAACGATTAAATCAAAAGGAAACTTGTATCGAGAAAAAGAAATAGGAACTTTACAATATGAACCTAGAGTAATAGGACCCCCTATCGGGTTATGAACTTCAACCGATTCTTTGAGCTTTCGTTGTTTTAACTTTAATTTGTGCACTGTGTTTCTAGCAATAAAACTACGCGATGCACCTGTGTCAAACAATACAGAAACAGGAATATTTTTAATTGTAAGGGTACCTCCCAAAACATCGGGTTTACCTGCTCCATCGGAAGCAGCTGGCGGGCTAGACCCGTCATAGACATGAGCTACTGTAGCTTTCTTCAGCAAAGGACAGTCTTTGACCAGATGATCGGTCTTGCGACAGTTGAAGCACGAGCGAGGGTTCTGAGAGCCTTGAGAATTCGTCTTCTGCCTCTTCGGAGCTGTGCAGACGTTTGAGTAGTGCCCCGGCTTACCACAATTAAAGCAATTTCCTCTTGGCGGCTTGCCAGTCTGAGGTTTTGAAGATGCTGCTTGGCTTGACTCGCCTTGATTTACAGCAGGCTTGCGCTTGTTTCCGGCTTGGCTTCTAGCGCGATCCTGATCCAGATGCCTTTGATCAAGGTCTTCATAGTTGCATGTCATTTCCACCAGCTCGTTGAATTCCAGCTTGACATGGGCCATGGCTCTATCATGATATTGTCGTCTTAGTCCAAGGATAAACCTCTTATTTTTGGATTTTGCGGTAGCAACGAGCTATGGAGCATAGGGCGACAACATTGTAAATTTATTCAAATAATCCTGCACGGAAAGATCCCCTTGCTGGAGATTGGCGAAGTCATCGTGCATTCTTTCTAGAGCTTGTTCTGGGACATATTTCTCCTTGAAGAGTTCTTTAAATCCATCCCATGTTCTTCCAGCTTCTCTATTCCCGGCGGTAAGAGATTCCCACCATAATTCAGCTTGTTCCTGCATAAGCCAGGCGCCCATAATAGCTTTTTCTTCGTCTCCAAGCCTTAGGCCTTCAAGAATTTTCTCGCATGTTTTGAGCCATGCAAGGGCCTCTATTACGGTGCCAGTTCCTGAGAAGGTCTTGCCTCCTAAGTTCTTATATCTCTTAGCTACGCGGTCAAGCTCGAAGTATTGAGCTGCCGGAGGTTGTATCAAAGGTCCTTCTTGAGCTGGGATTTCTCCCCTTCCTCGGCCTCGGCCGGCACGGCCTCCTCTAGGGGCGGCTGCTCTGGTAGCCATTTGTCAAATTCTGTATAAGCAACGAAAAAAGTCAGCTAACCGAAATGATAGTCTATTGCATAGTTAAGCAGAAAATTTTACGGAAAGATAACGATGGACTGATCAATTGTTTTTTGCTATTCTGCTCAGCTCATTCTGGGACCTTACTAGTCCTATCTCTAATGAGCGACTCGCCTTAGAATACTACTGATTCTATTTTGACGAAGTGTTTAATGTGTTAGACTCCAGAACTAAGGTTAACCAAAGCTCTGATACCATCTGTGACGATCCCAAAACCCCGTGACACGGTGTTAAGGATAATCATTGGAATATAACACATTAATCATCATTAGCAGATCACAGATAATAGCATAAACAGAAAATAGAATAATTTACACACATATGACGGCGGAATCATATAGATATCATCACATCAGAGAAGCACAGTACATGATACAACTTAGTGCATAATGATACATAATCAGTCACCATCGCCCGAGGCGGAATCATACATAAAGTGTACACAAAAGGAATATCAGTCTACATCACCAGTGGCGGAATCATAATATAGATACAATAATGGCGGAGAAAATCCAAGTCAGCACAATGTAGTCAAGCCTCGCCATGAGCCAAAAGGTGCGTCAGAAACCTGTAACTAGGTTGCCCGTGTGAAAATGAGGGCACCCGAGTTTGCAAGGTGAAACAAACTACGAGTCAGTCATGGGACTGGTATGAGAAATCTACTCAACTTATTAACAACAATAATAAGGCAAATCAAAGGACCACGCCACTTTCGCGGAACGGGTTTACTCCAATGAGTGCTAGTGCATGAAATAAAATAAATGATTAAATCAACGCAATGCTTTTTATAAAATGAAGCCATTATAAGACTCAGGTCCCATCACACAATGCAACGCAAGCCGGAGGATAGAGTTTTCCCTTATAATGGCCAAAAATGCTTCATACGTATAAAAAAAAAGTGTTTGATATTATTACTAGTGCATATATGTTTCAAAAGCAAATTCAATCATAAATATCAATCCTAGACGGCATGGGTACCATATATCATGTCGCCATACTAGTAATACAATCACATCCGCATATTTCATATTGGAAATTGGATTCCTTCATGAGTCGAGGCAAGGGGCAAGCTCCTCTCCGTTCGAGACACTCTAGCAAATGTCCCAGGACCCCACTATGATCCTTGGAATCGGCTGGGCCGGTCCTCTCTTACTTTTGAGGATTGGCAATTCCTGAACACACGTTTCCCGGTCCTTACAGACCTATAATCGAGGCGCCTCGCATTCCAACAACCACACAGGTGAAAAGTATATATAATGTCAGGGCTGGTAGGTCACTGACACCACCATAGCTAGAAAGAAACGTCGTGCTCTCCCAGCGGTCCGTCTCCCGTTTATGACTCATACCGGGGTGTGAGGCTCGCGAATTCACGTTATACACAAAGCTACGTCACACAGACCATGCTTTGATCATCAACCACAAGACTTTGCTTTGCAACAGAAGCCTTGATCATATGCCACTTAGGCGTGCCACACAGGCAATCCACTCCATGTGACTGATTTCTGTCAATACATAACCTCTGAGCTCGTACGTCTCAGAGAAGGGCGTTAAGCAAGAGAATAAATTCTCCGCCGCCAAACAGATATATATATTTAACAGAGATCAATCAACACAGAACAAAATCCAATGTCAGACACACAGTCCATTTACAAGTCCGTTCTGGGTCTGAACGAAACCGGAGGCACCAATTCCTCGCATATCCGTACAATCAACAGTATGTTTGGACGGCTACTACTTCAATTCCTTCATGGTAGCTACTCCAATCACGAGCATCAGTAGCGCCCATCCATCCAATGTGGAGATCGTCGGTCTTCAGTCGTCTTCGACTCTTCGACTTCTCAACGTCGATCGATTATTTGAAATGAGATAAACTCGGCCTTTTCAAATAACCCACGTATATTTAGATTTTCAAATCAATTAACCACGTGGTTGGACTATTCAACATTCACATTTCAGTTATTTAGTTATAATTTTCATGTCAAATACATTCAACCATCACATATCAAGAAAACACAACAAAATTGGTTTATTTTCACTCTATATCGTCTATAGTACTTTATAACGATATATCGCCATTTTTATTTAATTTAAAACGGCCATATTTAATTAAACGACGTTTCAGGTCGTGTCGATGCACTAGCGCTGCTTTTCATTAATTTTGTTTTACACATATATGAAAATCTAACCGTTGGATCTTCACAAATTTTACATCATTAGGATGGTCATTTCAAAACGAATCCAACGGTTTCAGTTTTGGGAAAATCCGACGGTCGGATATTCCACACTAACCATTTGAAGTTACGATTTCAATTTACGAACTGCAGTGTCGTTATTCGATTTAATTTAATTATATCTATATATAAATATAATCGTTTCTGGCGCTGTTTTTCTTCAGTTTTGAATTAAACATTCCAGACAATCCAACCGTCGGATCTTCACAAAGTTGGTGCCGTTGGAAAGATATTTCCAAGGCGAACCCAACGGTTGCGGTTTCGGGAAAATCCAATGGTCGGATTTCCCGCACCAGTCGTTTGAAATCACGGTTTCAAAATATGAACTGCACGGCCACGTTTCGTTTTAATTCTATTTATATTTATATATTTATATAAATATAGTTCATTCAAAAATTCCTATACCGTTTCCACTTCAATTATTTCACTAACGTCTTTTAATTTTGGAAAATTTCGCCATAACCTCCTTTGTACGGGAGGGTCTGGGAAAATTCCCAAATAGCCACACGGGCGTCTCATATCAAAAAGAAAAAGAAAAATCCAAGCGGCTAGCAAACAGGCTCATAAAATCATCACCCAAACAAAGCGGTAAATGTGTACCTATTTGTCGGGCACAAAATTCTATTTCTCTTCTCTAGCCCCTTTTGCTTTAACCTGTTCAATGGATATGCATGTACATATATACAATTTCTAACATTTATCATTTTCCATTCAATTTCATATTTGATTTGCTTTGGTTTAAAAACACCATTCATTCAAATGTTGCATGCATAGGCTAAAATCATATCATTAGCTAGTTAATGTATATTTCAACTCATGCACGTTTGTTTGAACAAGTGGCTATTTTTAACACTTCACATTTCAAAGATGATAATTTCGGCGAACTAAAATAGATTTCAACACATGACTATTTTATTTAGTTCCTATGCATGTTAAAAATAATATTTCTATCACAAATATTTATTTCAACGTCCGCATATCTTTAGCATATCACACATATGATAAAAATGATATTTTTATCATTTAAAATATTTATTCGACAAATAGATGTTTCAACACTTCATAGTTTCAATAAAAATGTAATTTTTATTGTTCGATCTTTTTATTCAACACATGAACTTTTCCACTACTCACACTTCTCAACAAATGAGCATCTCCACACATGGACATTTTATTTATGTTGTTTATATTAGAAAGATGGGATTTTTATTGTTGAAACACTTCATTCATTCACAAATGAATTTAATTTTCATACAACACTTTTCAACACATGAATATTTCCACACATGGACATAGTTTCAATATATGACTTTAATTTCAACGCAAGAAGATAATTTCAACATATGAAAATAATTCTAACACACAAAGATTATTCAAAATTTCGGCAGCATAATGGCAGGGTAGTTAAAACCGGCACCGTCCCTAGTACGGCTCCTCGCTCTACCTTAAAACCTCGCGGTTTTTGACAATGGGGATTCATGCATCTAATTCGCACGCAGGCGGCATGTTTATTTTTATTTCCACAAATATTTCCAATTCATTTCAATCACCAATGGGTATTTTTCAACCACAACCAAACAATATCAACCACAAACAATTATTCAACCATTCGTATTTTTCATCCAATATTTCACACCAATTTACCACAATAAATATCGTCCATGGTTTGTGGACGAGGGGAGTATATATATATATATTTAATATAATATATATTTGCTATATTTCACTAGCATTTCAACACATATATCAATTATTCAATGCATGTAAAATTTATACTTCGCTTATATAGCTTACACTACGCATGTACATGAGGTATACAACACGTATGTAATTTATATTTCGCTTATATAAATTATACACGACATTTTCCATTCAATTTCACGTTAATTTAGATTTCTCACATTGGTTTTCTGAGCGCTAAAAAATCGATACGATGTCAGAAAAATCCGCGGCTTCTTCTATTGGGTAGAGAGCTTCCTTGCGGTCTCGATGTTTCCTGTTTCATCGAATTTCGTCAACACACCAAAAAGATATGATTTTTCAAAGTGTAAAGATCAAAGAAAAACTCACTTTCACGAAGCTTCAAAACTAGGTTTACAGTTTTCGCGAAATCCGTGGCACGTGGGGACGATCGGGGGTGCTGACGTGGAAGAGGGAAGAGAGGGCTTTAAATCGGTGGTGGTTTGGTGACGTTCGGTGGTCGGTGGCGTTCAGGCGGCGGCGGGAAGTGTTCGACTTCCTGGCGTCGATACGGGCGGAGGAGGCGACGAGGGTGGCAGCGGTGGGGTCGGATTTGAAGAGGAGGAGGAGGCGCGTCGAATGGTGGCGGCGGCGAAGGCTGTAGGTGGCGGTAGCGGCGGCGGCGGAGGAGAGAAGGTGGTGAACGGGTTTCGCCGTTGATCGGGGGGGTTCTTTTTTTTATTTTTAAAATTATGAATGGAATTTTCTGATTGGCCGAGGGTTATATTAAATTTTTAAATAGTGTTTTCTCAAACGGACTCCTTTTTAACCCCAACGACTGTCGCCCCTAGCTAAATACCCCCATTCCGGACACAATGGGATATGTTTCGTAGGCCAATTCGACTGTTACAATCAGTTATTTTTCAAATTAAAGTATAAAACATTTAATTTTTAACTCTGAACGCACATTTCAATTTGCCAGGGCCACAAACTGATTCGAAAAATTCCAGAAAAATAAATCTAGCTATGTTTTGACGCCACGGTCCCAACAAAACTAGTTTCGTCGAATTCTGAGGTCGTTTGAAAAAAAATATCAATTTTCCAGGCCAATATATTCTATATACCGACTCTTCTGAAAATTCATTCGGCCATAACTTTTGATTCCCGTTATGAAACTTCGATTTTTCAGATTCGTTAGAAAGGTGTTGACTAACAGATTTAAATATTTTTGGTTTCGCTAAAATCCGTTATATTTTCCACCCTGCATAGTCGGTCAAAGTTTGAATTCAAATTTTTAAACTGACTCACTATTTCTAATTCACTATTTTATTGAAATATTCTATTTCAATTGTTCAAATTCCTTTGAAATCACCAATTTAAAAAAATTTAAATTGGCTCGTATTTTCCGGGTTATTACAAGCAAACACTGCAAAGACAAACTGGAACATAAGTTTCAGTTTAAAATTTTGTTGGAATCCCTTGATTATTGAAAAGAAGGCGAGCTAACAGTTTCTATATAGCAAATGTTAAATACAATCGCTAAGTACCTCAACTCTTTATTCTTACCAATCACAGCAGGAAAGCCAACTACCTACCTAAATTTCTTAGCTAAAAAAATTATATAGACTTCTATAAATATAGTGCTTCGTTCTACTTAAGCATCAGACAATAGAATTCAGAACAATGGCTACAAATACAAGCAGCTTTTCAAAGACGACTCACCTACTGGCGGTGCTGCTATTTTTGTTTGGCTACTCCATAACCAATGATGCTGCTCGCATTCTTGTAGAAGCACCAACTATCCTGAAACCAGAGCTTCCGTCGCTACCTGAAATTCCGACACTTCCAAAGCCAAAACTACCAAAACTTCCCCCGCTACCCGAAATGCCGAGCCTGCCTAAGCTGGAAATACCTCCATTGTCTGAACTTCCTAAACCACCAACCATCACCAAAACTGAAGAAACACCGGTGGTACCGAAATTTCCAACTTCGCCCAAGCCGGAAGTGCCTTCACTACCAGAGATCCCTTCTTTACCAAAGGTAGAGTTGCCCCGCCTTCCTGAGATTCCAACCCTTCCCAAGTTTGAAATTCCTCCTTTGCCTCAACTGCCTACCCTCCCTGAGGTTCCAGCTCACCCTTCCACTACCCCTTGAATTTTTCATGCTACATGATTGACATAATAGTTTCATGAGTTTTTGCATTCAATCTTGATTTATATAGTGCTAGATTACTTATTGTCATACGTGTACTATATGATATATGATTCTATCTCCATACTTTTCTACATTGATGTACCTCAAGTATTATTATCATATTGCAGTGTTGCTTAAACTGGAATAATTCCTTTTTCTCTGGGCATAACTTGTTCTGACATGTATGGTTCACAAGTTTTCTGCACATAGGATATCATGCTGATGCCTATTCAACTTAAGAAGAAGTTGGACAAACCTAAGCTATGAGCTATTGTTTATCACCATAAATCGTGGCAGAGGTAGAGAAGTGTAGGGGAAATTTTCAACCATCAAATCAGCCCTAAATGTTTAGAAAGCAATAATTGTGGATCATGCTAACGGTGAGATAAATCAAAATGAAAATTAATATCTCAAATTACAGATCAAAGATGCGCTATCCCTATCAAACTGTAACACCCTTCCCAGGTACCCATACCACAAGAAGAACGTTACTGAACAATGTTGTCTGATAATACGTAAAAAGTCCATAGTGGATAATGTGTCATACACATTCTTTTGGATCAACACGAATATATGCTAAATACTACAAAAAATAATCACATTCTTATATCTCATCTCAGTACAGAACAATGGTATGGTACGAGGAGTTTCACATAACAGAACAACATAGTCATTAAAATAAATAAAAAATACTCAGCATTGGATAACATTTGATATACTTCCATGACAATAGTTCAATATTGTCCAAAGAATGCTCTGTAATATGCAGGTGAAATATTGAAACGTAACCTATCATTTCTGTTTTAAAAGACTGAGTATGAAAGCGTGAAGGATCTTAGCTTCAAGACTTATCCCAACATTAATAAAAAGTTATTCAGTAATAGTTGTGGTATAGGTTTGAACTTTGAACTTTGAAGGACCTAAACAAGCCCTTCCCAACCGGTCAAAATGATGTTAATTTAATGAAATGGAGAATCCAAAAGAAGGATGACAATTGACAAGTCTTCTCTACCACTCCTGTATTTCTATATATCCATTCTATTATAAAACATACATATTCTGATAGAGTGATAGGTCGCAAGCTATCTTTTACCCTTTTTGTTAATCTGCTAGCTAGTGTCCAATTTGTACGTCCAACAGAACAACCTGCAGTGACAACCTATAGTGGATCTATGGAGTTTGCTGTCTCTCATGCAGACTCATCTGAATTCCTTCCGGTCCCAGTCGAATTCCCAACTGCAAACAACTTTAGTGATGTTAAGATACATTTCATATACATTATGACACTATGACTGTTACTATTATTTTCTTCTTCAATCCAGTATCCTTTCTTTTGAGTAAGCAATCTCACCAAGCTGGAAGAAAAAAAATTCGATTAACCTCGATGAAATTTAATGCCAAAAATTAGTAGCAGAATGTTGCCATTGCGTTGCCTGTGTATAAATAATTACAATTTCTCACATGTAGTTTCAGGTTCTCTGTATTATTAGTTTTTAAAGTGGAAAAAAATTATGCATTGTGCTTTTTTTTAAATGAACGTAGATGCAGTGCACCATGCGAGTGTTATAGTAAAAGGAGGCTCTTCGCCGAAGTACACTCAGATTGTGTGTGCGCGCGCTATACACACACGAGCTTTACGGCATGCACCTCGCGCGTGAGTTATTTCTTTTACAAATCTTACAAGTTTAACGCATTTAACATAAAAGGATATATATATATGTATATATATATATGTGTGTGTTTGTGTGTGTGTGCGTGTGTGTGTGTTAAAATCATGTGATTTAATTTATTGTTTCTAACTTGCAATGCATAAAGTTTTAAAGTTTGAACCTCTAATTCTACTAGTATAACCGCACAATGGTGGAGAAACCGATCGTTCGGTTGTATAATTTTATAAAATAATATATATTTTAATTTTTCATTAATATTGGTTAAACAAACACGTTCAAAAATATATATTAAAAACTGAGATTTAAACCTACAATTTAAATTTTAGAAAATATGACTTTCAAATTTAAGTTTTATTTTGAACATTCAGATTTGAAGACTTACATTCGAAATTTTTTAAATGGAGATTCTCAATCAATGGATTTCTTAATCGTTTTAAGGAAAATACACCTGAATACGTCTAATTTTTTCTAGCTTTCACCTCTAACTGATGGTTCGTCATGCTGATTCTTTGAGCTCAAATTATGATCGAACTATTAAATAGCTGTCATACGTATTGATCCCTCATCGAATACGTATTGATCCCTCATCGGAGTGTTAACGATCCGACACTTACTCAAATTCTGAGAATTTTTCCATCTTGTTTCAAAATGATATTCCGTTGAATCCAGTTATTTGTGACTTCGTAAAATCATCCATGCTCGATCCAGAGCAATCCAGATGTCCAAGTACATAACCGACCCGAGTAACGTGAATTTCGAATTCCAAGTGTTCATTAGTTTCGATGTCTAGTCCAAGCATTTTCGAGTTTATGTGAGTTCGTGCTCGAGTTACGTGAGATCCAATGATAATAATTCTAAAGCGTGACGGCCTTAACAAAAGACAAATTAACAATCCATTACAAATATTCGTCACAATGTTTCGAGTCAAAGGATTATACCATTAATTCTTATTATGGAGAAGATATTTTCTAATGGTACTACTTTTAAGGAGATAATTCTTTCGTAGTCTGTATCTCTTTTATCCTCAAGAACTCATGTCAACGGAACTATCGATGACTCTATTAATTTAGGAAATTTTCCTAAACATAATATAGCAACCTGTCAATTAAAACCTAGCGCAATACTTTACTATCCAATTCTTGTTTTTACTGTTACTAAATTTTTCCTGTTGTTATAACCTTTTACGGTGAGGGAAAGGAAAAACCAAGAATGCACCGATTGTCGGTTCTTGCTCCAAGTATTTGCTGCGTCATATGGTCGGGTCATATCTACCTAACATCCATGGTCAGTTAAGTTGCTTGAATGAAATATTTTAGCGCTTGAATGGTTGTGCAATGTTGTGCTATAAATACAAATGTGCACACCACCTATCTCGTGTTACCCTGAAGCCGATGTGCAAAGATTTGTGTTTCTTTTAGTTTCCTTTGATTGTTCTTAAAATAATTCCTTAATAGCGAGCAACTTGTTAGTGCATTTGGACAGCCATTGCCTTATCAATGTGAAAATATTTTTTGTTTTCGCAGCTGCAGCAAGTTTTATTGAAATAAAAAAAGGTAGTGGCTTTGTGCAACTGCAATTCGCTCGCTTCAATGGTTACTGTATCCACTTAGGTATATTCATAGAGCCTTTTTTTTTGGTGGGTTGTCGGGTCTGTGAAAAGGGGGAGGGGGGTGAATCGACAATGGGGAAGCCTAAAGAAAGAGTACTGACACAGATGCAACTCTACTGTCTTGATGCTAAGAAGCATAATAGTCTAAGGGTAAAGAACAACCTGTTTCAAGCTAATGAGTATGCAGCGTCTTGCGATTTGTGATATTTGTGACCCAAGAAAATAGGAAAAGATAGGAAGTCATGTATTTGGATTTGTCCAAAATAGTATTGCATATATGGATACATTGTAACGCAACTTTTTGAATGATTGAGTGAATACCAACTATGCATGATAGCCTATATCTTGACTACCTCATGGTCATCAGTCCTAACCATAGCTCACAAGAGGAAGCAACAACCAAAACAGAGTGAAAAAAGTTATGGTCAGTAGTGAAGTTATTACTAAGATAAACTGATATCTGATGTGCACATGAGTGCATGTATATTTGTATATGGGTATATATGTGCACATCTAACTAACCTTAGGCAGATTATTTTTCACTTTTATAGCTATGCAATTTAGGTTTTGTAGTTATGTTGGTCTCAGAATTCCTGTATATAAATGTCAAGCAATATCACATTGTTGGGTGCGATGATGATTTTATAAAATTCTTTTCTTATTTTCTAAAACTCTAACGTGGTCTACACCTCTGCACCTTCTCCTTGTATTTTTGTTTTTGATTTCTACAACTTCTTCACTAATTTTGTTATCAAACACTCCATTATTCTTTTCAAATTCTTCTTAAGCTTCTTTATATTGTATCTGCATTAATCATGTCTTGATATATGATACAAAGCCACATTTAAAGTAAATAACTTTAATAAAAGGAAAAATATATTTGGATTTGCTTAAAACGACCATACATGCGTGCATATATATATATATATATATATATATATATATATATATATATATATATTTGTGTGTGTGTACACTTTCCATAATTAAAGAGGAAATCTTTTAAATTAAGGTTTTATGTTTGTTTCTGGAGAGTTAAATAAGAATTTGGGGTAACACTGACATTTCATTCATTTCTTGTATCGGTATTATGTTTCCAACTTTGAACCTCTGAACCATCTGTCACTTGAGTCCTATAAGCATGTGATTTATATTTGTTTTAATCAAAGGGACGTAGTGCCTTTCTTTTTCCATAAACGGAGATATATACTGAAATGCTTTGATTTAGTAAAAATTAAATTATGTAATTAAGAAAACAAGTTTGTTGTTTCAAACATTTTAGTTTGCATACTGCAATGCGTGGTCTGGTAAAAACTTGCAGTTATAGTCTCAAATGCAAAGAGTTCATTAACCCTTCTTCTTTTTGGTATAAGGTGTTCATTTTGATCAGGAGTGTGTGGTAACCATTGGTTGCAGTTTTGACAAATGAACATAGGTTTCTTTAGTTATCTTTTAAAATTATAATTTGATTCAGATCAGCAAACACTGCAAAGACAAACTGGAACTTAATTTTCAATTTAAAATTTGGTTGGAATCCCTTGACTATTAATAAGAAGGTGAGCTAACAGTTTATGTAGCAAATGTTAAAACACTTAAATACAATCACCTAAGTACCTCAACTCTTTATTCTTACCTATCAATGCAGGAAAGCCAACAACCTACCTAAATTTCGTAGTTATAAAATTATAAGACTTATATAAATATACTGCTTCGTTCTATCTAAGCATCAGACAACAGAATTCAGAACAATGGCACCAAAAACAACAAGCTTTTCAAAGAGGACTTATATTGGTGGTGCTGCTATTTCTGCTAGGCTACTCCATAACCAATGATGCTGCTCGCATTCTTCTAGAAGCACCAATTATCCCAAAACCAGAGCTTCCGTCGCTACCTGAAATTCCGACACTTCCAAAGCCCGAACTACCAAAACTGCCCTCACTACCCGATATGCCAGGCCTGCCTAAGCTGGAAATATCTCCATTGCCCAAACTCCCTAAACCACCAACTATCACCAAAACTGAAGGAACACCGGTGGTGCCTGAAGTTCCTACTTTGCCCAAGCCGGAAGTGCCTTCACTACCAGAGATCCCTTCTTTACCAAAGGTAGAGTTGCCACCCCTTCCTGAGATTCCGACCCTTCCCAAGTTTGAAATTCCTCATTTGCCTCAACTGCCTACTCTACCTGAGGTTCCAGCTCACCCTTCCACTACCCCTTGAATTTTCATGCTATTGATAATAGTTTTATGAGTTTATGCATTCGATCTTGATTTATATATGTGCTAGATTACTTATTGTCATATGTGTAGTGTATGCTATAAGATTCTATCTCCTTACTTTTCTACATTGTTGTACCTTAAATATTATTATTATATTTTTATCAAAATAGCAGTGATGTTTAAACTGGAATGTTTCCTTGTTCTCTGGAAATTACTTCTTCTGACATATATGGTTCACAAGTTTTCTGCACATAAGATAGCATACTGATACCTGTTCAACTTAAGTAGAATTTGAACAAAGCTAAGTTTGTTAAGCTATAATATCAACAAAACACTGAGATAGAGAAGTGTAGGGTAATTTTTCAACAATAAAATCAGCCCTAAATGTTTAAAAAGCGATAACTGTGGATCGTGGTAACGGTGAGATAAAACCAAAGGAAAACTAATATCTCCAAGTGCGATGCTAAGGGCACCGCGGGAAGCGCTTCGGGGTACCACAACCTGCCGCCCGAACGGTGATCGACCGGCGTTTGACCGCCGAAGACGACATTAAAAAAAAAGTTCGGCGGTACCCTTGATACAGCGAAGCACAGACTGCGGTGCCCTTAGCACCGCACTATCCCGATATACAGATCAAAGATGCACTATCCTTATTAAACCGTAACACCCTGCCCAGATGTCCATACTACAGAAGAAGAATGTTACTAAACAATGTTGTCTGATAATAGGTAAAATAAGTCTATAATGGATAATGTGTCAATACACATTCTTCTGGATCAACACGGACATATTCTAAATACCATGGTTTGAAATTCCGGTTTCCGGTTTCGTTCCGGTCACGTAGAAAATTTAAGAATCCGGTTCCGTTCCGGAAATTTCGGAAATTCCGGTTAATTTCCGGTTTTGATAATTCCGGTACGGTTTTCTATAAATATGCATTACTAAGCAAGATTTAAACTTTTGTTTCCATTTTATTTTCGGTCATATACAAAATGTGTGTTTTGATATAAAGGTGTACATAACAAAGGTGTTTACAAATACACAAATAAATATGCCTTTGGTACAATGATGTTTGCACACGGTACATTTACAAACACCATAATTTCTGTACTATTAGGTGTAATGTAGCAAAAGTAAGTGCAAGCAAGCCCATCCAACCCACCAAGCAGCTCGTACAGTAGCCCCACCAAGCAGCAGTCTATACACTTGATTAGTAGCAACTAGCACAATACTTCAATTTATCGAGCTCCTTTTCAGCAATTAGCCCAAATTTCATTATTTACCCCAAAATTGATCTCCTTCTCTACAGAATTTCTTTCTGGTTTCTCCTTCATCCTGTTGGGTTTTCTCTCTCAAGCTTGGGCTTCACCCTCGTCGTGCTCGATTTCTCTCTACCATGCTTAAATTCGTTTGCTCTCAGTCAAAATCATAAATGACTAATTTTTATTGTTATATAGTTTCATTTTCGTTGTTTGATTCTTGCGTTGTCGTTGTTATGGTGATTTTTTCCAGGTAAATTATGAATCATTGTTAGTTTTTTTTTTTTTTTTTTTGGGCTTTTTAACGTAATTATTTCCAAAACGGAATTCTGGCCAAATTCCGGCCCGGTCACCACCGGAACCGGACCGAAATGGCCGAAATCCCGGGGTACCGGCCGGAATTAAGAACCATGCTAAATACTATAAAAATAATCACATTCTTGTATTTCATCTCAGCACAGAATAACGGTACAAGGAGTTTCATAGAACAGAACAATATAACGTCAGTAAAATAAATAAAAATACTCAGCACCGGATAACATTTAATATACTTCCATGACAATAGTTCAATATCGTCCTAGAATACCCTGTAACATGCAGGTGAAATACTAATAAGTAACTTATCATTTCAGTTTTAAGTTAACAGACTAGTATGAAAACATGAAGGATCTTAACTTCAAGACTCATCCCAACATTAATAAAGAGATATTCAATAATAATTGTGCTATAGGTTTGAAGGACCTAAACAAGCCCTTCCCAACTGGTCAAAATGATGTCAATTTAATGAAGCTATCTTTTTCTCTTTTTGCTAATCTGCTAGCCAGTGTCAAATTTGTACTGCATGAATATGATAAAAGATTGATAAATAGACACATCGACAAAATGCTCTTATGTTGTAAATTGATGTGGCTAGAAATTTTATGTTGGACAATGAAATTAAGAAGACAAAAATGTAAAATAATCAGCCTTAGCACTCACTGGGCAGAGCGCAGAAGCAAGCAGTATTAAAAGCAAAAGAGAATTAAAAGCATGTTGTTAAGCAGTTGCATTGATACTGCTCCAAACATAAATCACAAGTCTAAATTCAGAAATAACAACTATCTTAATATACCAATAGGAATGAAAAAAAAAAAAAAAAAACTTTAGTGTAAAGCAACACCTAATGCGTACTAGATAAAGACGTTGAAGTAAAGCAAAACACCCGCCCATTTTATGTAAGAACCAAACAGCGTTCACAAAGCACTCTCAAGCAGCAGAAGAAACTTCAGTTGTGGCAAGAGCTTCATCTTCGTTGGTCTGGCCTTCATTAGTTGCTCCACCTTCCACAGCTTTTGTGATTTCACCATTCATGTTATTGTCTCCAACAGAAGCAAAGCCCTAGGACCGCTGTGAAACAATGCAAACATAATTTAGCCACAGATGAGCAAATATTACCTAGAAAAAGCAATGTATATACTTAAGAACAAGACCAAGAAAAGTTGATTATTTAAGTTAACTTAAGAAAATTTATTTTAAAGGATAGAATTAAGACAAAGTTTGGAACGACAAACAATTTATAAGATAATTATTTCAATTGTAATGTTCTGACACGCCTTATAAGGAGCTTGCAAATTAGAGTGCATTCTGGGTATTTAACTTTTGCTAATATAAACAACATGAAAGCCTTGCAAACGTTTAATATGAAGAGAAGGTAAAAAATAGTAGTGGATATATTACCCAAAGGAAGATTGTGATAAAACTTCAGTTTTAATGATATATTAGGCCAAGCAAAACCAATTTATAATTACAGAAGGGTAAAAAATGCTATGTATGTTTTTCTTTACATTCACTATAGCTTCCTTTCTAGGGGGTTTATACAAAAATCCATCCCTATTAAGCTGTAAAAGTTTGAAGAAATTATCGAAAAGAAAGAAGGTTGAAGATAATCAACATGAGGGAAAACAAAGTGCAAAAAATAGAGGAAAAACAGTACATGCACATGATTATACAGATACAAAGAATGGGGTTATTATGTTGATATCTAAACATAAAGAATTCTAAGGAGAAGGAATGAAAAATGTTATAGTTCTGACCTTAGAATCTTTGTTGGAGCCATTAACTGTTCAGAGATGAAACGAACTCATAAATTTTAAGTAGGATTCCTGATGCATATGAATGAGCACAGTACATTTTTTACACGGTAATGGCAGTGTTCTCTGTAATGCTAACTCCATCACGATTGATGTCAAAGGATTTCTAACCGCACATGGTCCTTTATCATAAATCTGCAAAAAAAGTTGAAGTTTAGCCATCTGTATACTTTGCAAATATATACTGCGAGTGCTATAGTCAATTCTGTTTCTCTACCAAGAACATATCAAAACATAACTAAAGTCATGTAGCTAAAAAACCACATTTGATGACATCATATTACCAGTGTACCATTATTAGCATAAAAAACCGCAGCTGAGAAGATATAGTGCACCACTACAGTAGGGAAAAATAAATTCCTATGTAGATATCATGTTAACTGAAATGAGTTGAATGCCTAAAACTACGCTGCCATGTCATGATGTTCCAACGAAATATACATGTCGACGTATGAAAGTGCTTTTTAACATTTTCTTTCTGTTAAGTAATTTGTTACAGAATTCAAAAATAGAAAATTTCATTCAATTTCAAGAATGGAGATTAACCATTTTGTAACATGAACAGAACAAATGTTGGACAAAAAAGAACAATAAAAAATGCAAGGATTCCATCAAATAACGTTGATTGTGACTATCAAAAAATTAATTTTAATTTAAGCAATTTTAAGAAACCCTAAATAGATTTGGTGCATTATTAATTAGTTCAAGCTTTTATAATTCGAATTACTTGGAATAATTATTGATGTTTAAGGATCAGACAAAAGCGCCAATTAAGACATCAACAAACTCAAAATTGTTGGATTGGTGCGTTGTGAAATTCCACTTAATTACATTTTAATAAACCATACCTCAAAATTTTAGAATAACCCACAGTTTCTTTCGACTTTCTCAGTTCAGCATAATAGCAATGAAGATTACAAATCAATTCTGCTGAAGATCAGTACTTTTATTAGGTAGTCGTCCCGACGTATCGATTTCTGACTTTGGATAAATTGATTTCTGGTTTTCCCAGTGGTGACGAGTTTTTGCTGAGTTTACCCAGCAATATTAATAACAAAGCTGGCCATGTTTTGCTACATATATTTAGGAAGTGCCTTAGCAACCACGTAAGGCTCTACGAAGAAGGATATAAAATTGTTTTTCTTTTAATTATTATACATGGGTGAACTCAGCAAAATGCTGAGTTTCTCCCTTTTTTTCAAAATTGCTGGGTGAACTCAGCAAAAGCTTGGATTTAAATGGAATTTGCCTAGTGATGAATAGAAACCATATAATTCTAGGATAAAGTTTCGGCCCTTTACCGAGATTTTTGATGAAAGCTAGAATAGAAAGTGACAGGATTGTAAAGATGAAGATGATTGTGAAGTTAGAAGAAGGCGGCGGCAAAAGGGAAGGATAGAACACAGGAAGGAACCACGAAAGAAACAAAATAAAAGAAAGCAACTTATAATTTTGGGATCCAATTTGATTTCCACTTCCATTATGTTTGATTATTAATTAACGAAGAACAAATTTGTAAATAAAGATTATTTGCTATATCCTACTTTCAAGCGATATTAAAACTATCTAATATTTATAGATTGATGTTTTATATTTGTAACCACAGTATATGTGTTAGATCCTACTTTTAAATGATATTATAATCTTTGTAATATTTGTGAAGGAGCATTCTGAATTGGTAATTGAAATTTATATGTTATATCCTATATGTTAGTAATATTAATATTTAATAATATCCATAAATGGCATTTGTGGTAGTTCAAGGTTAAAAAAAAATGTGACAACAGAGGTATTACAACTAATAATAAAGAAATTCAAGATAACTTAATTTGCACAAAAAATTATATATGGTTTAAAGTTAAAATCATGTGTGTTAATTAAAATTTTCATTTCTAAGTAGCATCATCAAATTTTTGTTAGTTTGAATTTTATTTATATTATATAATTAAAAACGACAAATTGTAAATGATGTTTATTTGATGTTTCTTTGTTAGACACTAATTTTAAGCTTGGAGTGATACTTTGCATTGGTAATATTAGTTTAGGGTGCTACTGTTCATGTCCCTATTTACACTTCTGGCCACCAAAACTAAAAGCACCCCAAATATTTTAAATTTCCTCTTCTGTCCACCTTCTAAATTAATATAAAAAAATGCAGAGGCCACCAGCTCCTTCCTATACATGAACGCTTCCTTCCCCACTTTCTTCGTCGGTTGTGAAATGATTTAATTTAATAATCCATTTCATAACCATATTAGCAATTTTAATAAATGAGTATTTACTTCATCGGTTGTGAAATGATTCGTCAAATCAACATTCATGTATTTTGAGTCATTTTATTGAACAACTTGCATCACATTATCACAATCATCATGTTTATCGTCCAATTTATCATAATTCAAATACTTCAACTAAAACGACAAAAAATAATAATTGATGTATCAATTTGTAAAAAAAGATACGTAAGTTATACGGATAAAAATCCTACAAGTCAAAATTTACATAGTCATTCTCTAACACAACGCCGTCAAATTTAATGTCCTCCAAGCTTGAAATTTCCAACGGAACGGAAAAAATATCCTAAAACGCAACAAAAAACTTTAACCATTAAAAAAACCATAACAACATGTTCTCGTCATAATAGAAAACAATAAAAATCAAGCAATTCAAAGCCTCTTTTTTATCTTCATCTTCCATCTCTATTAGGCACAAAAGAATATTGATTTCGTAAGGGTTTAGGGTTTGAAATTATAAAAAAGTATGTATTTTTTAAGGAGAAGTACGGTGGTAAATAACTGAGTGAAGGAATAATATATGGTGGCCAGAAGAATATAAAAAATAATCATTCGTATTAAATTTATAAAGGTGGCCGTAAGTGTAAACCGGGGTGTGAATAGTAGCACCCTTAGTTTAAATGCTCGATCCTACTTAGCATGGCGGGATATTTTCAAAGTGTAAAGAAGTTTTACTATTAAATCCTACTTTTAAGGGATATTTAGATTTGTTAATATATGTATAGGAACATTTTTGAAAGTTGACATTGATACTAGAAAAGCGTGACACCGGATGTATTACAACTATTAATAAAGATATACATGAGTGTTACGTCACAAGCTCGTGATGATGGTACATTCATGAGAAAATGTTTTTAATAAATATTTAACCCTTTTGCTGTAGAAAAATATAATTTGATTCAGATAAGCAAACACTGCAAAAGACAAACTGGAACTTAAATTTCAGTTTAAATTTTGGTTGGAATCCCTTTACTATTGATAAGGAGGTGAACTAACAGTTTCTTTAGCAAATGTTAAATACTTGAATACAATCACCTAAGTACCTCAAATCTTTGTTCTTACCAATCACAGCAGAAAACCAACTACCCGCCTAAATTTCAACGTTACAAAATTATATAAACTTATATAAATAAACTGCTTCGTTCTATGTAAGCATCAGACAATAGAATTCAGAACAATGACTACAAAAACAATAAGCTTTTCAAAGACGACTCACCTACTAGCGGTGCTGCTATTTCTGCTAGGCTACTTCATAACCAATGATGCGGCTCGCATTCTTCTAGAAGCACAAACTATACCAAAACCAGAGCTTCCGTCGCTACCTGAAATTCCGACACTTCCAAAGCCCAAACTACCAAAACAGCCCCCACAACCCGAAATGTCAAGCCTGCCTAAGCTGGAAATACCTCCATTGCCTAAACTTCCTAAGCCACCAAACATCACCAAAACTGAAGAAACACCGGTGGTACCTGAAGTTCCAACTTTGCCCAAGCCGGAATTGCCTTCACTACCAGAGATCCCTTCTTTACCAAAGCTGGAGTTGCCTCCCTTTCCTGAGATTCCGACCCTTCCTAAGTTTGAATGTCCTCCTTTGCCTCAATTGCTTACACTCCCTGAGGTTCCAGCTCACCCTTCCACTACCCCTTGAATTTTTCATGCTACATGATTGATAATAGTTTCATGAGTTTATGCATTCGATCTTGATTAATATATGTGCTAGATTACTTACTGTCATATGTGTAGTGTATGATATATGATTCTATCTCCTTACTTTTTTATATTGTTGTACCTTAAATATTATTATTATGTTTTTATCAAAATAGCAGTGATGCTTAAACTGGAATATTTTCTTGTTCACTGGGCATTAATTACTTCTTTTGACATATGGTTCACAAGTTTTCTGCACATGAGATAGCATGCTGATACCTATTCAACTTAAGTAGAATCTGAACAACGCTAAGCTATGAGCTATTATTTATCATAAAAATTGTCGTAGAGATAGAGAATTGTAGGGGAAATTTTCAACAATCAAATCAGCCCTAGATGTTTAGAAAGCGATAATATCAGATCATGCTAATGGCGAGATAAAACCAAAAGAAAACTCCAAATTACATATCAAAGATGCACTATCCCTGTCGAACTGTAACACCCTGCCCAAATGTCAATAATACAAAAGAAGAATGTTACTAAACATTAAACAATGTTGTTTGATAATACCTAAAGTAAGTCTATAATGGATAATGTGTCAATACACATTCTATTGGATCAACACGGATATATTCTAAATACTATAAAAATAGTCACATTCTTGTGTCTCATCTCAGTACAGAATACCGGTACGAGGAGTTGAACAGAACAATATAAAGTCAGTAAAATAAATAAAAATACTCAGCACCGGATAACATTTAATATACTTCCATGACAATAGTCCAATATTGTCCTAGAATGCCCTGTAATATGCAGATGAAATACTAAAAAGTAACCTATCATTTCAGGTTTAACAGACTGAGTTTGAAAACGTGAGGGATCTTAACTTCAAGACTCATCCCAACATTAATAAAGAGCTTCTACAGGTTTGAAGGACCTAAACAAGCCCTTCCCAACTGGTCGAAATATTACAAATACGGAATCACACCAAGAATCATTTGATAATTTCCATGATAAAAATTTACAAATACGTAATTGGTCCACAAAGTCATGGAAGTCTAACTCCGTAAATAGGAGTATCAATCTTTACATTGTATCCATTAGTTAAAATTTCAAATTATATGTCTAAGCTTGTCCACAACACATATATGGCTTGTTCTCTAATTTTCTTTGCCACTTTATTTTCTAGCATTTGTCATCTCTTAAGTTACTAATTGGGCAGACAACAATATTATGTACCTATGACCTATCTTCCTAATTTCTTCATTAGTCATACTATCATCAGTCATCAATCCTCAGTTTATGACTAAAAAAACATGAATATATTATAAGGGTCTTCTTAATCATACCATTGTCGGTTGTACAACATGCAGTTGTCTTTCAAAAAAAAATTATGGCTGCGTCAGACCTTACTCATTTTTTTGTATGTAAACTAACAGTGTACATGAATTTTCGTCATTACTTAACCATTTATACGCTATCATATGAATTTCAACCGAGTAATTGTGATCAAAATATAATAAAAAACATGCAGTTTATAATCTAATTAAGATGATATCATTTGTCTTCCTTTGGTTATTTGTGCAGTTATGAATTGCTTTACAGAGGAATCATATGTCTCGCTATACTTTCAGCTTCACATTAGTAGTTGACCATAAACATAGACAACAAGTAAAAGAGAAAGACTAGAACGCTACTGAACATTACAGAAGCTACATATCATAAACAACATTTGACAAAATATATTATTCCAATCATGTATATACTATTTAAATTAGTGTTGATCAATAATAATGATGAATAGTAAAAATAAAGTATTCATCCCTCCATCGACAATATTCGTTGTAGAATCTTCTTGGAAGTTCATCTTTGGAAACCCATAGATCACAATCCTTAATGATATGACCACAGGCTGGATTTTCACACGGTACCTTTTGCATCGTATAGTTTCTCCTGAATGTCAAATGGCATTTAATCTTTTTTGCCTTTTTTCTGCATTTATGGATATGTATATTTCCCAAAACCTTATTTTGGTTGTTACTGTAATAGTCAGGATCGTATTCAAGCAAATTTCCATAGCTAACACAATTAAATAATTTTATAGCCTGAACTTGAGTTTTGGAATCAAGAAATAAATGAATTGCTAAAACATAAGTAGACGTGAGATGTCCTTGCCTACATGCTTGCATTAGGTAGTTAATGCCTAACAAACGTTCATTTGCATATATGCGATTCTGAAAAGACATGCATTCATATGAGCAAATAATTATATTAAAAAAATTATAATTGACATTTCAAATATTAAAATATAAAATGTACCATTCCTATAATGAACTGTGCTTGAATATTTCCACTATTGCACAAAAGGTTAAGTAAATACTCCATTCTTGTTTATCATGCCAGAATTTGCTCCATTCGTTGTATATGCACATCGACTCTCCCACCTTTTTGTTTTTGTCACATTACGAAAAGTTTTACAGCTATATCACAAAAAGAACTTTTCATATTAAAAACAATTATATATCTGAAATGATTTAGTTTCTTTAACTTTTTTTTCTTTTACAACTAAATCATCTTAATAACATTGTAAAATTAATGAAACTTGTAAAATAAGAAAAAATTTAAAAAACTAAATCATTTCAAAGATATATAATTGTTTTTTAGATGAAAAATTCTTTTTGTGATATAGTTGTAATATTTTTTGTGATGTGACAAAAATAAGTGGGAAGGTCAATGTGCATATACAACGAATGAAGCAAATTTTGGCATGATAAACAAAAAGGGAGGATTTACCTAACCTTTTGTGCAAATAGTGTAAATATTCAAAGCACAGTTCATTCTAGGAATGATACATTTTATATTTTAATATTTAAAATGTCAATTATAATTTTTTCAAAATAATTATTTGCTTATACTTACAATATGAATGTACGTCTTTTCAGAATCACATATATGCAAATGAACGTTTGTTAGGCATTAACTAACTACTGCAAGCATGTAGGATCTCACGTCTACTTATGTTTTAGCAATTCATTGGTTTCTTGATTCCAAACTCAAGTTTAGACTATAAAATTATTCAATCGTGTTAGCTGTGAATTTGCTTGAAGACGATCCTGACTATTATAGTAACAACCAAAATAAGGTTTCGAAAAATATACATATCCATAAATGCCGAAAAGAGACAAAAAAGATTATATGCATTTGACATTTACGAAAAACTCTATGATGCAAAAGGTACCATGTGAAAAACCAACTTATGGTCATATCATTAAGGGTTGTAATCTATGGGTTCCCAAAGATGAACTTCCAAGAAAATTCTGCAACGAATATTGTCGATAAAGGAATGAATACTTTATTTTTACTAATCATCATTATTATTGGTCAGCGCTAAATTTAAATAGTATATACATGATAGGAATATTATATTTTGTCAAATGTTTTTTATGATAAGTAGCTTCTGTAATGTTCAATAGTGTTCTAATCTATCTCTATTACTTGTCTAAGTTATGATCAACAATTAAATGTGAAGCTGAAAATATAGCGAAACATGTGATTCCTCTGTAAAACAATTCACTGCCACACAAATAACCAAAGGAGGACACATGATATCATCTTAATTAGATCATAAACTACATATTTTAAATTATTTTTTGATCACAATTACTCGGTTGAAATTCATATGATAGCGTATATATGGTTGAGTAATGACGAAAATTTAAGTACGCTGCTAGGAATATCTAGTTAACGTAAAAAAAAAGAGTAAGGTTTGACATAGCCATAAATTTCTTTTTCTTTTTGAAAGACAACTAACTGCATGTTGTACAATTGACAATAGTATAACTAAGAAAACACTTATAATATATTAATTTCTTTAGTTATAAACTGAGGATTGACGATCGATGATAGTATGACTAATGAAGAAATTAAGAAGATGGATGCATAATATTGTTGTATACTCATCATTAACTTAAAAGATGACAAATGCTAGCAAAATAAAGTGGCAAAGAAAATTGGAGAACAAGTCATATATGTGTTGTGGACAAGTTTAGACATTCAATTTGAAAATTTAACTAATGGATACAATGTAAAGATTGGTACTCCTATTTACGAAGCTAGACTTCCATGACTTTCTGGACCAATTACGTATTTGTGAATTTGTAAAATTTTATCATGGAAATTATCATGTTAATTTAACGAAGTGGAGAATCCAAAAGAAGGATGACAAGTCTTCTTTACCACTTAAGCTTCTCTATATATATCTATTCTATTATAAAACATGTTTGCTACACATATTCCGATATGTGGCAAGCTATCATTTACTCTGTAGTTAATCTGCTAGCCAGTGTTGAATTTTTACGTCCAACAAAACAACCTGTAGTGACATTCTAAAAAAATTCACCCTTTTTTTGCGTATGACTGATAATATTTAGTCATACAGTTAACTATTGGCCCAATCTTTCTAGAGGTGAAACATTGGTTATAATTGAATATGAAGCTTTTGAGCCTCCATTTCTACTATTATAACCGCACAACGGTGTGGAGAAACCGATCGTTCGATTGTATAATTTTATAAAATAATATATATGTATATGTATATATTTCATTGATATTAGGTAAACATCAAGATAACATGTTCGAAAATATATATTAAAAACTGAGATTTAAACCTACAAATTAAATTTTAGAAAATACGAGTTTTGATTCAGAACATTCAAAATTGAAGACTTACATTCAAAAAAATTAATGGTGATTCTCAATCAAAAGACTTCTCAATCGTTTTAAGGACAACACATCTGAATACATCTATGTAGTTTTCAAATTCTGTACTTGCTAAATTAACATAACTCAATTGCCAAACCTTATACAATAAAAAAGTACTCCATGAATATGATAAAAGATTGATAAGTAGACACATCGACAAAATGATCTTATGATGTAAATTGACGTGCCTAGAAATTTTATGTTGGACAATTAAATTAAGAAGATAAAAGAGTAAATAATCAGCCTTAGCACTCACTGGGCAGAGCACAGAAGCAAGCAATATTAAAAGCAAAAAAGAATTAAAAGCATGTTGTTAAGCAGCTGCATAAATGTTGCTCCAAACATAAATCACAAGTATAAATTCAGAAATAACAACCATCTTAACATGCCGATTGGAATTGGAAAAAAAAACTTAAATGTAAAGCAACACCTAGTACGTACTAGATAAAGATGTTGAAGTCAAGCAAAACAAACAGCCGCCCATTTTATGTAAGATCCAAACAGCGATCACAAAGCGCACTCAAGCAACAGAAGAAGCTTCAGTTGTGGCAAGAGCTTTATCTTCGTTGGCCTGGCCTTCTTTAGTTGCTCCAACTTCCACAGCTTTTGAGATTGCACCATTCATGTTATTGTATCCAACAAAAGCAAAGCCCTAGGACCGTTGTGAAACAATGCAAACATAATCTAGCCACATAAGAGCAAATGCATATCTAGAAAAATCAATGTATATACTTAAGAACAAGACCAAGGTAGCTTAAGAAAATTTATTTTAATGGATAGGATTATGACAAAATTTGGTACGACAAACAACTTATAAGATGATTAATTGAATTGTAATGGTTTGACACTCCTTATGAGGAGCTTGCAAAATTAGAGTGCATTCTGGGCATTTAACTTCTGCTAATATAAGCAACATAAAAGCCTTGCAAACGTTTAATATGAAGAAACAGTAAAAATAATAGTGGATATATCACCCAAAGGAGTATTGTGATAAAACTTCAGTTTTAAGAATATATTAGGCCAAGCAAAACCAAGTTATAATTACAGAAGCGTAAAAATGCTAAGTATTTTTTTCTTTACATTCACTATAGCTTCCTTACCAGGAGTTTATTTACAAAAATCCATCGCTATTAAGCTGTACAAGTTTGGAGAAATTATCGGAAAGGATACCAACATGATGGAAAACAAAGCGCAAAAAATAGAAGAAAAATAGTACATGCACATGATTATACAGATACAAAGAACGGGGTTATTATGTTGATATCTAAACATAAAGAATTCTTAGGAAACTGACCTTAGAATTTTTTTTGGAGCCATTAACTGTTTGGAGATACAATGAACTCATAAATTTCAAGTAGGATTCCAGATGCATATGAATGTACACAGTACATCATTTTTTACATGGTAATGGCAGTGTTCTCTGTAATGCGAACTTCATCACGATTGACATCAAATAATTTCTAACTACACTCAGTCCTTTATCATAAATCAACAAAAAAATCAAAGTTGAGTCATCTATATTCTATATAATCTGCAAATATATAGTGCAAGTGCTAGAGTCGATTTTGTTTCTCTACCAAGAACATGTGAAAACATAGCTAAAATCATGTAGCTTGAAAACCACATTTGATGACATCATATTACCAATGTACCATTATTAGCTAAAAATCACAACTGAGAAGATATGGTGCACCACTATAGTAGGAAAAAAAATTCCTATGTGGATATCATGTTAACTTTGGACCCTTAACTTTTAAGAAACCTTTGTCAGTTGCACAACATTGACATGGCCCCTATTTGCCATCAGAGATTGTTTAAGAGAACACTATAACATCCAAAAACTTACCAATGCATATATACCCAGACTTACAAACTGAAATGAGTTGAATGCCTAAAACTATGCTGCCATGTCATGATGTTCCTATGAGATAGGAACAATCTTTATACATGTCTCCATAACAAAGCGTTTTTTAACATCTTCTTTCTGTCAAGCAATTTCTTACAGAATTCAAAATTAGATAATTTCATTGAATTTCAAGAGTGGAGATTAACCATTTTGTAACATGAACAAAACAAATGTTGGAAAAAAGAGAACAATAAAAAATGCAAGGATTCCATCAAATAACGTTGATTGTGACTATCAAAAAATTAGTTCTATTTTAAGCAATTTTAAGAAACTCTAAATTGATTTGGTGCATTATTAATTAATTCAAGCTTTTATAATTCGCATTACTTGGAATAATTATTGATGTTTAAGTATCCGACAGAAGCGCCAATTAAGACTTAACAAACTCAAATTTGCTGAATTGGTGCATTGTGAAATATCCAGTTAATTACATTATAAAAAACCATATCTTTAATGTTTTAGATTAACTCACAATTTCTTTGGACTTACTTTGCTTAGCACAATAGCAATGAAGACTACAAATCAATTCCGCAGAAGATTAGATTGAACTATGGTGCTAGAGAATATGGGAGGGACTTAACTCTAGGACTGAAGGATTCAGGCAGCAAGGAAGGCGGTGGCGGAGAGGACAGGGACTCTCGAAAAGCACTTTTATTAGGTAGGGGTCCCGCTGGAAAAGCACTTTTATTAGGTAGGGGTCCCGACGTATTGATTTACAAGTTTGGATAAGTTGATTTCTGGGTTTCGATTTGGGAATGGTTAATTAAGGAGGAGAATTTTACCAATAGTGTTGAATAGGAACCATATAATTCTAGGATAAAGATTCGGGCTTTATCCAGATTTTTGGTGCGAGCTAGAATAGAAAGTGACGGGATTTGGAAAGACGAAAATGATTGTGAAGTTAGAGCATCCCAACACAGTGTTGGGGAACATCAAATCACCCCTGTGGTGAAAGCAACTCACCCCAACAGGTGAGTTGCTTTCATTGCTTTATCTTGCTTTTATAAAGCCGGATAAACAATGACACAGATTGCAATCAGAAACCGTTCGATTGCAATCCGTGGTGTGGTGTGGGAGTGAATCCACACCACACCCCTTATCCGGCTTTTAAAAAGCCGGATAAGATTTTGATATAAAAAACTCATTTTAAACCCTAGCCGCCACACCCCTACCCTCCTTCCTCTCCTCTCCTCTGCTTCCAGCCATTGTTGCGAAGGCCCCAAAAAAATGAAACGTGTTAGGAGGGCTCTTCGAGGTAGCGGAGGCCGTAGTGGGAATGTGGATCCGAGTGACGAGCACGTACCGGTAGAAGAGAACGTACCGACTGTGGATACGAGAGCTCGTGAATCGCCGTCCGTTAGAAGAAGACGGGTTGCTAGTAGAAACGAGCAGGCGGTTTTGGAGTCGCACCGGGACCCAAATGTAAGACTGGATAAGCAATTGGCCGATTTTCGTGAGTTGGCGGGTACAGAGAAACACGTCAGCATGCTAGTTGACACATCGGTACGTTTTATTTATTAAATATTACCTTCGTAATGTCGGACATAAAATAAACAAGTCTCATTCGTAATATTAGGCTCGACGCGAGCGAACGCGTGGGTCTTGGTCTGGTGTTGTTCGTTTGTATAGTCAGATTCGTGAGTATGATACAGAGGCTACTATTCATACATTTCTACGTACTATTGGTTTTGGCGACTTTTTGAGTATGTATTCTCGTCGTATCAACTTACTATTTCCGTTTTCATTACATTCGTTGTAACTTAATAATTATTCGTTAGATAGGTATCGAACGTCTTTTAAATAATGATGTTCAATTATGTGGTGCATTGGCTGCTTGTTGGTGGAAAACAACTCATAAATTCCACTTTGATTTTGGGGAGATGGGAATCACTCCACTAGACTTTTTTATACTTACTGGTCTTGCCATAGGCCAAGGGGCTACCTTGCCGTATGATGAGGGGTACCAGGACTACATTATTCTGCGTACTTTATTTCCACATCTTGATTTAAATGATGTCGTCACCAGTAATTTCCAGATTAGATGCTCTCACATTAAACCAGCAATACAGAATTTATTGAGTAAGCACCCTAGAGTTCACCACTTGGAGATTGCCCGATTATTTGTTTTGTATATGATGGGAAATTTATTTTTCACAAATGCTTCGAGCATAGTGTCGTGTGGTTATGTGGCGGTAGTTGAAGCGTTTTCATTTGATAGCAGTCCGAGTGTGTATGGTTGGGGAACACCTATTTTAGCATACTTGTATAAGTCATTAGATCAGCAGTGTGTCGTTCGGTCCTGGATGGGTTCGATTACAGGTTTTTGGGAGATTTTATAGTACTGGTACTTCGAGTACTTCCACAATTTGTCTTTTCCCACCGTGAATCCATTATTACGCACTTTCTATCCTATAGTACGAGCGTGGAGTATCGGTAACCATAGACTGGTGCCTGGAGGACAGGCACGACATGTTTTTGCTATAGCTCGCAATCAGATTGAGTTGCGAAGGACGCGTGATGCAGTTATCTGGCATCCCTTTAATAGTTCACAGTTTCTTGCTGACCCCCCCTTGGGCATGCTCTTTATCTATCGTCGAGGCGCTTTCCACTAGTATCATCTCCCCCTAGTTTAGGTTGCTTCTGGTACTTAGGGGAACGTTGTTGGAGACGGATATATGATGGGGATGTTGTTCCTGATGATCCACACCCACATACAGCTACTCCCAGAGTTTATACTAATAGTGCTTTACAGGTGCACGCAGACGAGTGGTGGCCAGCTAGTGATTTCATTCTTACTGGTAGGGACTATATTTCTTTCTGGCGTCATTACTCCCCACCTGACACTGGGAGTTTTGTGCATGCTGCATCCGTTGCCTTAGTTGGACCTTTTGCACTTCGTAGTGGGCTTGAGCCCCCTATCATTGTTGATATTTCACAGTCCACGCAGGTTTACCATGCTCAATAGTATCCACCTCCTCCACGAGCTTCCCATATGTCGGACTACGGTTGGACTGTTGTCGTACCCACTACATACGGATCTGATAGGTATATTGGTATACCACGGCCAGAAGCGATGAAGTATCCAGATCCAGCTGTTTTTTCTTATCAGGATCTTTATCAGATGACGCTAGGTCTCCAACAGGTAATGTATGGTGAGCATCGAAGGAGCTTAGATGAGATGACTGCTCGTCTTAATGAGCTGACGACCGCTGATGAGGAGCGGTACCGATATAGACCGACAGTCGACACAGGCGACGACGATGATGAGGATGTGGAGATGGTGCCTGCGGATCTAGAAGATGATTAGTTGGAGTTCATGTTGTATTTGCCTGTATCTTTGTTTTATTGTGTTGTCCTTTTGTAGTAGGTTATTCAACCGTATGTTTCGTATTTGTATTAGGCTGTAAGTGTACTCTGCTTGTACGTCCTTATGTGTAACTGATGTGTTTTTTTATGTTATCTGCGTGTTTGTGCGTTATATGTAATCTGCGTGTTTGTGCGTGCGTGCGTATGTTAGCAGCCAAATTCTAGCAACTTCGAACTCCAATCCTGAAACTCTCGAATTATCTTCCAAAGATCTCCTTGCCCTCGTGAACGCGTACATTGAGGTTGACAAAAGAGAAGAGTTATTAATGCAAGGAGGAGGGGGGTTAACTTATGAAGAAAGATGGACAATGATCACGAGGATACACAACAACCATCGTTCAAGGCCTATTAGACGATCGTCGACTGAACTCCAGCTGGCTAACTCCGATTTTCAGATGCTTATGATCAGTATCGTAACATTATCGAGGCAGTTGATGATGCAACCATATCCAAACCAACAAAAGCAACGTATGATTCCCGTTACCTATTCAAATACGGTAAAGATTTTGTTGGCCACAAAACGTACAAACTTCGCTATGATTGGCTTACCCGATTTGGCTCGGATTAAGGTTTTATGTATTATGATTATTATTGTTCTCTAAACTTATGTAATAGTTTATGGTCGTAACGTTGTGGCATTTAGGTACTACGTACGTAATCCATTAATTGATAGCAGCAGCATCTATGACAGCATTTGAAAATCAATGTAACCCACTAAGTGATTCATCATTTGAGGGAGTTTGAAATTTTTGCCTTTGGTTAGTGAAAACGGAAATATCATGTTTTACGAAAAATTGGACTGTCATGCATTGTCATTGAACTATTATTATTACAATGCACTATCAAGCATTGTTATCTTCAAGATTAACTTTTTATTAAAGATCTAATGTGCAGTTTTTATTTATTTGCTGTGAATAAAATTCTTAATTTGATAGCAGCAGCATCTATGTGCTTTGGTAAATAGACAGGGCTAGCTTGGATACCCGTGATACATATTTGATAGCAGCAGCATCTACGACAAAAATATGTAGTCCCATCAACGTTCAGTGATACAGTGACGGACAATTATTAAAGGAATCAATCAATGAAGTAAAGCAGCGTACAATAATTTGGTTGCATTGATGGCAAAAGCAATCACTGTTATCCTGTCAACATTATAAGATGTACGTACAGTGACCACATCCAAACCACAAACAGAGACCTTTATTTAAAACAGCACACTACCAGACACAACATCTTTTAATTGAAAGTGTCGTGTAATGTACAACACACTTCCGCTACAAGACAAGCACTGTGTTTGTCATTATGTCCAATGTGCATAAACAATTATATTTAAAGTGTTGTCATCTGCTCATATTTCATACAACCAAAACATAGTGGAATTCAACATCACTAACCAATGAGTGCTTTAAAAAAATTATGGTGTTGTGCTTCTAGCTCTTCTTCCTCCTCAACGTCGGATGAATATTTTGAGCATCGTAAAAGAGAACAACACTCAATTCATGAAGAAACAAGATATGCGATAGAACGAGATATTGCTGAAAGCTCAGTGTCAACCCAAGGTGGAAGCGTTGAAGGTAGAAAAGAATTGCAGTACGGACGCGACTATCCCGCTGGACACAATCAACTAGTCAAGGATTTTTTCGTGGCATACCCCGTATACGGGGATGTATATTTCCGTCGAAGATTTTATATGTCAAAAACAATATTTACTCGAGTACTTACCAAAGTTTCCGCAACCAATGCATATTTCACACATAGAAGAAATGCCATCAACGAACTGGGGATTTCAACACTTCAAAAGGTTACAGCCGCACTACGTATGCTTTCTTACGCAAGTTCTGCTGATTCGTTGGACGACAAAATCAGAATTGGTGAGTCAACGGCAGTAGAATGCATGAAGCAGTTTTGCAAAACCGTTGTACGTGAGTTCGGTGAAGAATATCTTAGATTGCCAACAACTCATGACATTGCTAGATTTTACTTATGGGGGATCAACGTGGATTTCCAGGTATGTTGGGTAGCTTGGATTGTATGCAATGGACATGGAAAAACTGTCCGTTGGCACTGCAAGGACAATACAGAGGTCATATGAAAAAGGCTACGATGATTTTAGAAGCTGTTGCATCGTTTGACCTTTATATATGGCATGCTTTTTTTGGCGTTCCTGGATCGCTAAACGATATTAATGTATTACGACAATCATATGTGTTTAACGATTTGTACAATGACCTTTCACCCCCTTGCAACTACAAAATTGGTGACAAGGAACATTCGGTTGGTTATTATCTTGTAGATGGAATATATCCGAAATGGAAGACGCAAGTGCAAGCGTACAAAAAACCGAACAATGCAAAAGAAGCCTTATTCACGGAACAACAAGAGAGCTTGAGGAAAGATGTTGAAAGGGCATCTGGAGTACTCCAAGGTAGGTTCCACATACTGTGAAACTAAGTACACTACCACGATAAATCTGTTATAGCTGACATCATGTACTGTTGCATTATTTTACATAATATGATTGTTGAAGAAGAACGAGGAGGATATGAACTCCAGCTTCGAAACTACCCGTACATTGCAGTGGAATTTAGAAAAAAACATATAAGGACCCAAATACATTTGCAGAATACTTGCAGCGACTGGAAGAGGTGCGAGATCCACAAGCTCATTTAGAATTACGAGAAGAGCTTGTTGAACATTATTGGGAGCATGCGGGAAACCAATAGTAAATTACTGCCTTAATGATTGGAGTGAATGCGTTATTATCTAAGATTTAGTGTGTTTACGTACTTGTTATTTCTATTTTATTGTAAATTAATGCTTGTATGCTTTCCTTCACTGCCAACTCTACTCCGTAATCTCGTTCTGTTATGACAATTTATAATATTGATGCAACTAATATTTCATTCACCTTGTAACAATTCAAAGGGCCATACAACTTAATTATAAACTTAAAGTACAAGACCTAAATTCAAATACTAAAACAACAACATTCACTTAAACACAACTACACTTAAACTGGAACATAACACCGAAACTGCCTAAAGTGCATTACGTTTCTCGAACTCTTCAAGTCGCTTTTCCATGTACCTCCTTTGAATTGGATTAAGATCGTCCAGCTTGACACTCATTGTAACGACCCGCATTCTACGCATCATAGGATCGTAGGATATTTATTTCTTTCACATACGAAGTCGTATGGTCATGTAACTTTGGGAGACGACTATTGTGGTCATTTCCTATGTTCATGATTTTTCCCGATTTTTAAATGACCATTTTACCCCTAGTTGGCACTGTTTTGGCCATAACTTTTGAATGGAAAGGAATTTTGACCTGAAACCACTTCCATTGGCTCCGGATGATGGTTTCTCTTTCCGTAGAGTGGTCACATTAGTCAAACGGACTCACCGTTTGGGAGATATGGCTGAAACAAGTTTCAGACGGTGAAAAACAGCTTAATTGGGCTTAACCGGGTGATTAGCAGCTAGGCCCAGAGGAGAATTTCGGGTTTAGAGGTATAGGAGGACTGATTAGGGTTAGGTTATCACTTTCATTTCAGTTTTGAGCCGCCACAAACCTTCTTGAGACCTTAGAAATGGCTTCCATCCTCTAAAACCACTCCAAAACACATTTTTAGTGAAGAATAAGCCTAAACTACATCAAAACAAGGCCAAATAGCAACAAAGCAAGGTTGAAGCTGCTGCTATACATAGGAATTCGACCCAAGCAGAGGATATTTCAGATTTGGTGTTTTATTTTGTGGCCAAGGTGAGTGATAGCATCGTTTTGACACTAATTACAGTTAATTAAGGGTAATTAGTGAAGATTAGCGAATTTATACACTAATAAATTCTGGAAAAATGTTTAGAAATTCTTAAATAATATTTCATGCCTCTGTCAGAAAATTTAGACGATTTGATTAAGTTTTACTAAGTATGTGCTTAAACATGTTTAAGAGGGATTATAGAAAAATGTGAGGTTTTAGCCACTTTTGATCCATTTTGGTTCATTTGAATTGTTGTTTGTGGTTGTTCTTACATGTTGCTATGACTCTATGGTATGTTTTATGATTGATTAGAATAGTTAGATTGGTCGAAAATGCCGTCGAATGGCGTAGAAAGCTCGCTGGAAAGTTGCAGAAGTGTGCAGGTTCCGAACCGGTTCGGATCGGAGTAAGGGGTCGGATCGGACTTTTGAACTGACCAAGGAAATTTGAACTGGATTGGAACTTGTCACTGGGGGAGGCTTGGCGAGAAGGAAGGCCATTTACTTAGAGTTGGAGTGGACAAGGGGATCGGATCGGAAGTAAACATTTGGGAGAACTAGCAAGAGGGAAGGCCACGCGGATCAGATGGCAAGGAGGGATCAGATCGGAATACGTGAAGAAATGAGGGAGCGGATCGGAGCACTGGAAGGAAGGACACCCGACCCGGCCCGGAGGAGGACACCGACCCGACCCGAAGTGGAGTACCCGACCCGAACCGAATGGAAAGATGACAAGGAAGGAGGACCGACCCGAACCGATGAAGGTGATGACTCCCGACCCAAACCGATGAAGGTGATGACTACCGAACCGAATTCTAGGACTGTTAATGCGCGACAACTCTTCTGAATACCCACTCCAATTCGACCAAACCCGAGATGCAAAGGTAGTCCAAATGAGAAGTTAGAGCTTAAGATTCAGATGGGAATCAACGAGTTCGCTTCATGGTTGGGCTTTGCTGCGGGACGTGTGCCAAGGATTTATCGACGTCTATAGCTTTGGACCACTATTGTAGGAGGTACGAAGGCGGATTCAGGGCCATTATGGCATCGGTAGAACCAAGGGCTACAACCAATGAAGTGGGTCATTGAAATGTTTGGTCATGACTCCATATGTTTAGCTTGGTCATAGCAGGGTTTCTACAAGTCGGGATTCGTCGTTGCCTCAGTTTGTCTAGTGTTCCAAAGTGGTAGATATCGTATGCTTTACGCACTGAGTGAGAGATGTGAGGATGGTTGCAATGGATGATTTGTTTGCTATCATTGTGACATGCACACCCCACCCCGTATCCTTACACTATTTATTATGGCACCTTAGAGTATTGTACGGTATGTGGTACTAACTCTTTGGTTGCAGGTCCAGGTTCAGGTATGGTTTAATATACCTGTTATTATTTTGTTTAGATGCTTATCGCTCATACCAGGCTTTATGTCTGACCCAGAGTTTTATGTCTCCTCTTATTACTCTGGGTGCTCACACGAGCAGACTAGAGACAGGTTAGCTGGTGATGCACGGGTAGATGATCCGGAGACGAGTAGGAGGCTTCCACGTAATACATATACATAGTATTCTCCCTGTGTTATTGAAGATCACTGCTTGGGCATTAGTAGTGCATCTTCTACTTTAGCTTTCTTTTGTTTAGAGACAGTAAATTTGGAAAGTTGTAATAAGTTGTATTTGGATTTCCGCTGCTCTGATGTTGACATTGATTATTAGTTATCAGCTTATGCACTGTCTCACCTGTTTTATGTCAAGTATGTTATTATTATATTTTATTCCATGCGTTGTGAGACATTCTACAGGTTCTTGATTAGTTCATTTCCTTCTTCCTTTTCCTTCTAACGACTCGTTCCGTGCTAACTGGACGTGTGTACAGCGCACTTTTGGAGTAGATGCCGGTTGGTGCGGGGCGGGCCGTCACACTTGGTATCAGAGCTCTAGGTTGCATAGTTAACCTAGGGAAGTTATCAGGGAGAGATAATATACGTATACGAGAGAGCGTATTTGTGATTACTTTGGTTTTTAAAAGCTATATATATACTATTACTAGTATAAGGATGAAGTCGTACTGCACTAGCACCACTATGGAGTCGTTAATCGTTTCCTTTTTCAGATTGACGATGAGCAGATATACTAGAGGTGCTGGTAGGGGAGCCAATAATGGGAATGCTGCAGACATGAGGACGATGTTTACTGACCTCATGAGAGAGATGCTTAGAGATGTACAGAGGGCAGCTCCCAATGGTGGAAATGGTGGTGGTCCAATGGTGCAGGCGCCAAGAGTCGACTTCGCCAAGCTGAATAAGGATTATACTAGTCTTGGTGGGAAGCCGTTCCACGGAACGGAGTCGGCTACGGATGTTCAGGATTGGGTGGATAGTTGCGAACGTATCTTCGAGGATTTGGGTATTGAAGATGCGATGAAGAGAAAGCTAGCGTCCCGTCAGCTACAAGGGCGGGCAATGAATTGGTGGAATGCTATAAAGGCAGCTACTCCCGAAGATCAGATTACTTGGGAGCAGTTTAAGGTTCGCTTTAGCGAGAAGTTCATTCCAGCTGCTCAGAAGTCAATGCTGTTTAAGAAGTTCTTGGAGCTCAAGCAGAATGGCAGAGCTGTCTCGGAGTATATTGCTGAATTTGACACTTTGTCAAAATATGGGTTATCTCTTATTGATACTGCGGAGAAAAAGAATGAGAAATTCATAACTGGTTTGGATCAGTACTTGGGGGAAAAACTTATTAACCACATCGATGAGACGTTTGAGTCGATTGTGGGGAAAGCATTAAGATCGGAAAGTCTCTACCCTAAGCCGAAGACTGAGGTTGCATCTGCAGATGAGCCAAAGCCACAAGCAAGTGGTGGAGGCAAGAGTGGTTCCCAGAATAAGAGAAAGCAGAACCAAGCTAAGGATGGCCAGAAGAAAAAGAATAAGCAAGATGTTGAGTGCTTCAGCTGTGGTAAGAAGGGCCATTATGCTAGTAATTGTCGGGCCAAGCCAGCGGATAGGAAGTGCTTCAACTGTGGCCAAATGGGACATCACAAGGACAAGTGTCCACAGCCCCCTAAGGAAAAGCAAATGGTGAAAGCCTACGCTCTTAATGCTATTCCTTCTTCATCGAATGCCCCAACAGCGGTGGAGAAGGGAAAGAATGTCGTCATTCAAGGTATGCTTTCTGTTTATGATGTTCCTGTTAGAGTTTTGTTTGATACCGGAGCTTCCAGTTCTTTCATATCTAGTGACCTGGTAGATAGGTTGGGATTGGAACCCGAGATTGTCGATAGACCTTTAGTAGTGACAAACCCGATTGGTGGTTCTACTAGCCTTAGCATGATTTGTCGTAATGTGGTCTTATCGAGTCATGGATGCATGTTTGTTTGCGATTGCTTTGTTTTGGGCTTTACTGGGTTTGGCATTATTTTGGGAGTAGATTGGCTCCAAAGATACGGGGTGGTGGTAGACTGTGAGGGCTTGTTGGTGACAGCTAGAGCGGATGATGGGCGGAGGATAGTGTTAGGTGGTCTACCCAGTAAGGGGGTATTGGCTAGTTTTCTAAACTCCCTCGACATTCCGCATTGTGAGTTGTCAGGTTTGCCCGTGGTTGGCCAGTATCCGGATGTTTACGAAGAAGTGACCGGACTTCCACCACACCGAGAGATTGAGTTTCGTATTGATTTGGTAAAGGATGCCAGGCCTATAGTGATGCCACTTCGTCGTATGGCACCAAGAGAGCAGCGAGAGCTCGAGGTGCAAGTCAGCGATCTTTTAAAGAAGGGATTTATCAGAAGGAGTGTTTCTGAATGGGGAGCACCAGTTGTGTTTGCTACCAAGGCGGATGGTTCCCTTCGTTTGTGTGTAGACTACCGCGAGTTGAATAAAGTGACGAGGAAGAACAAGTATCCTCTACCGCGGATAGATGATTTGTTCGATCAGTTGAGTGGCGCGAGAGTATTTTCTCAGTTGGATCTCGCGACAGGCTTTCATCAGCTTAGAGTGGAAGCTGAAAGTATAGCTCAAACGGCATTTCGGACGCCGTCTGGATTTTATGAGTGGTTGGTCATGCCATTCGGGCTGACCAATGCCCCAGCATATTTTGTGGATCTTATGAATAGGGTATTCAGAGATCAGTTGAATAAGTTTGTCCTTGTGTTCGTTGATGATATTTTGGTCTATTCGAGGACAGAGGAAGAACACAAGGAACATTTAAGAGTAGCGATGGAGGTGTTGAGAAAACACCAATTGAAAGCAAAGTTTTCTAAGTGTCACTTCTGGAAGAGGGAAGTGAGGTTCTTGGGCCATGTTGTATCAGAGAATGGTATTGCCGTGGACCCAGCAAAGGTGGCTACGGTACAAGATTGGACTACGCCCAAGAATGCGACAGATGTAAGAAGTTTCTTGGGATTAGCTGGATATTATCGTAAGTTTATCCAAGGTTTCTCCAAGATAGCGGCACCATTGACCCAGTTGACCAAGAAGAGTCAAGCTTTTGTCTGGGATGAAAGGTGCGAGAATGCATTCAAAAGTCTAAAGGACAAGTTGACAAGCGCACCAGTGTTAGTCATTCCTAAGGGGGATGAAGAGATGGCGGTATACACGGACGCCTGTGGTACCGGATTGGGTGCTGTATTGATGCAAGGCGGTAGGGTTATAGCTTACGCAAGTCGGCAATTGAAACCGCACAAGAGAAGATACCCTACCTATGATTTAGAATTGGCGGCGATCGTGTTCGCATTAAAGATGTGGAGACACTATCTCTTGGGAGAAAGATTTGAGCTATTTACAAATCATAAGTCGTTAAAGTATCTCTTCTCTCAGAAAGATCTGAATCTCCGTCAGCAGAGATGGTTAGAGTTCTTGGCTTCCTATGATTTTGACATCGCATACACACCGGGAAAGGGCAATGCGGTGGCCGATGCATTGAGTAGAAGACATGCCAGCTTAGGGGCTATGTTCCTTGAATGGAAGCAACTGGAGTTTATCGCGGGGTTTGATTTTAGACCAAAGTGCGAATTAGATCCAGAAATGTTAGCAAGTTTGACGATCAGACCCACTTTGATTGAGCGGATCGGCTTTAGTCAGAGGGACGATCCTAACCTATTGGAAATCATCTCCAAGTTAGAGATGGGTATCGATGAGGAGATGAACAAGTATGGGCTTGATCGAGATAGATGGCTTAGAAAGAATGGAAAGCTTGTTGTACCCAATGTCAATGGATTGAGGGATGAAGTGCTTAGAGAATGTCATCACTCAAAGCTAACTATACACCCCGGTGGTAACAAGATGTATCGAGATATGAAGCAGACTTACTACTGGGAAGGGATGAAAAGAGACGTTGGGAAGTTTATATCCAAGTGCATGAATTGCCAGCCAGTTAAAGCCGAGCAAAAGAAACCTAGTGGGTTGTTACAGCCATTAGAAATTCCCGAATGGAAATAGGAGCAAGTCTCGATGGATTTCATCGATGGTTTACCAAGGACTAGATCGGGACATGATAGCATTTGGGTGATTGTGGACCGATTGACTAAAAGTGCAAGATTTATACCAGTCAGATCAACCAGAACGGCAGCTAAGTTAGCAGAATTGTATATGAAGTGGGTAGTGAGATTTCATGGAATACCTAAAAGAATTGTGAGTGACCGAGACCCGTTGTTCACTAGTGGGATTTGGAAGAGCTTACAAGAAGCTCTAGGGTAAGAGTTACATCTCAGTACCGCATATCATCCTCAGACCGACGGTCAGACGGAGAGGGTGAATCGTATTTTGGAAGATCTCTTGAGAGCATGTATATTGGATTTTGGTGGATCATGGGATGACCATTTGCATCTAGTAGAGTTTGCATATAATAATAGCTACCAATCCAGTATCGGTATGGCTCCGTTTGAAGCTTTGTACGGAAGACCGTGTAACTCACCATCGTGTTGGATAGAGACTGGCGAGAAATTTATGCTTGGACCAGATGTGGTGAGGGAAACTTCAGATAAGATTAAGATCATTCAACAACGAATGAAGGCTGCCCAAGATAGGCAGAAGAGTTATGCTGATAAGAGGAGAAGAGACTTAAAATTCTCCGTTGGCGACTTGGTGTTTGTCAAGATTTCTCCGTTGAAGAGCGTAGTACGATTTGGCAGGAGAGGCAAGTTAGCACCAAGATTTGTTGGCCCATTCCCTGTTCTTGAACTAGTCGGGAATTTGGCATACAGAATTGACTTACCGAAGAAGATGGCGGGAGTTCACGACGTATTTCATGTTTCCCAACTAAGGAAGTTCGTTCACGACTCAGATATGACTATTTCACCTGATCAGTTAGAGGACTTCGAAGTAGAACCCGAGGCGGTTGGGAACCGCAAGCCGGCCCGTATTGTCGAGTACGACATGAAGCAACATCGAAGGAAGGCGGTGAGACTAGTCAAGGTTCAGTGGGGCGAGGACGAGAATGATTGTACTTGGGAGACAGAGGAGAACATTAGGAAGACACACCCAGAACTCTTTGCCTGGTAAGATTTTGACTTCGATTTAGTTTTCCGCATGCTAGGATAGGCTTGTTTGCTTGTTTTGCATGTTTGATTGTTGTATGTGGTTGTTAGGCATGCGGGATCCTTTGTATGTTTTGGGTTAAGGAATTTCGGGGGCGAAATTTCTTAAGGGGGGGAGAGTGTAACGACCCGCATTCTACGCATCATAGGATCGTAGGATATTTATTTCTTTCACATACGAAGTCGTATGGTCATGTAACTTTGGGAGACGACTATTGTGGTCATTTCCTATGTTCATGATTTTTCCCGATTTTTAAATGACCATTTTACCCCTAGTTGGCACTGTTTTGGCCATAACTTTTGACTGGAAAGGAATTTTGACCTAAAACCACTTCCATTGGCTCCGGATGATGGTTTCTCTTTCCGTAGAGTGGTCACATTAGTCAAACGGACTCACCGTTTGGGAGATATGTCTGAAACAAGTTTCAGATGGTGAAAAACAGCTTAATTGGGCTTAACCGGGTGATTAGCAGCTAGGCCCAGAGGAGAATTTCGGGTTTAGAGGTATAGGAGGACTGATTAGGGTTAGGTTATCACTTTCATTTCAGTTTTGAGCCGCCACAAACCTTCTTGAGACCTTAGAAATGGCTTCCATCCTCTAAAACCACTCCAAAACACATTTTTAGTGAAGATTAAGCCTAAACTACATCAAAACAAGGCCAAATAGCAACAAAGCAAGGTTGGAGCTGCTGCTATACATAGGAATTCGACCCAAGCAGAGGATATTTCAGATTTGGTGTTTTATTTTGTGGCCAAGGTGAGTGATAGCATCGTTTTGACACTAATTACAGTTAATTAAGGGTAATTAGTGAAGATTAGCGAATTTATACACTAATAAATTCTGGAAAAATGTTTAGAAATTCTTAAATAATATTTCATGCCTCTGTCAGAAAATTTAGACGATTTGATTAAGTTTTACGAAGTATGTGCTTAAACATGTTTAAGAGGGATTATAGGAAAATGTGAGGTTTTAGCCACTTTTGATCCATTTTGGTTCATTTGAATTGTTGTTTGGTGTTTGTGGTTGTTCTTACATGTTGCTATGACTCTATGGTATGTTTTATGATTGATTAGAATAGTTAGATTGGTCGAAAATGCCGTCGAATGGCGTAGAAAGCTCGCTGGAAAGTTGCAGAAGTGTGCAGGTTCCGAACCGGTTCAGATCGGAGTAAGGGGTCGGATCGGACTTGTGAACTGACCAAGGAAATTCGAACTGGATTGGAACTTGTCACTGGGGGAGGCTTGGCGAGAAGGAAGGCCGTTTACTTAGAGTTGGAGTGGACAAGGGGATCGGATCGGAAGTAAACATTTGGGAGAACTAGCAAGAGGGAAGGCCACGCGGATCAGATGGCAAGGAGGGATCGGATCGGAATACGTGAAGAAATGAGGGAGCGGATCGGAGCACTGGAAGGAAGGACACCCGACCCGGCCCGGAGGAGGACACCGACCCGACCCGAAGTGGAGTACCCGACCCGAACCGAATGGAAAGATGACAAGGAAGGAGGACCGACCCGAACCGATGAAGGTGATGACTCCCGACCCGAACCAATGAAGGTGATGACTACCGAACCGAACCGAATTCTAGGACTGTTAATGCGCGACAACTCTTCTGAATACCCACTCCAATTCGACCAAACCCGAGATGCAAAGGTAGTCCAAATGAGAAGTTAGAGCTTAAGATTCAGATGGGAATCAACGAGTTCGCTTCATGGTTGGGCTTTGCTGCGGGACGTGTGCCAAGGATTTATCGACGTCTATAGCTTTGGACCACTATGGTAGGAGGTACGAAGGCGGATTCAGGGCCATTATGGCATCGGTAGAACCAAGGGCTACAACCAATGAAGTGGGTCATTGAAATGTTTGGTCATGACTCCATATGTTTAGCTTGGTCATAGCAGGGTTTCTACAAGTCGGGATTCGTCGTTGCCTCAGTTTGTCTAGTGTTCCAAAGTGGTAGATATCGTATGCTTTACGCACTGAGTGAGAGATGTGAGGATGGTTGCAATGGATGATTTGTTTGCTATCATTGTGACATGCACACCCCACCCCGTATCCTTACACTATTTATTATGGCACCTTAGAGTATTGTACGGTATGTGGTACTAACTCTTTGGTTGCAGGTCCAGGTTCAGGTATGGTTTAATATACCTGTTATTATTCTGTTTAGATGCTTATCGCTCATACCAGGCTTTATGTCTGACCCAGAGTTTTATGTCTCCTCTTATTACTCTGGGTGCTCACACGAGCAGACTAGAGACAGGTTAGCTGGTGATGCACGAGTAGATGATCCGGAGACGAGCAGGAGGCTTCCACGTAATACATATACATAGTATTCTCCCTGTGTTATTGAAGATCACTGCTTGGGCATTAGTAGTGCATCTTCTACTTTAGCTTTCTTTTGTTTAGAGACAGTAAATTTGGAAAGTTGTAATAAGCTGTATTTGGATTTCCGCTGCTCTGATGTTGACATTGATTATTAGTTATCAGCTTATGCACTGTCTCACCTGTTTTATGTCAAGTATGTTATTATTATATTTTATTCCATGCGTTGTGAGACATTCTACAGGTTCTTGATTAGTTCATTTCCTTCTTCCTTTTCCTTCTAACGACTCGTTCCGTGCTAACTGGACGTGTGTACAGCGCACTTTTGGAGTAGATGCCGGTTGGTGTGGGGCGGGCCGTCACACTCATAAGTGCAAAATCATCTATACTTTGTTGTCGAGCTAACTCTTCTCTTCATAACTCCAATTCGTTGATTCTCATTTGTTGAAGCTCTTCATGTCGTCGTTGTTTTTCCTCTGCTCTCTCTCTCTCTCTCTCTTCTCTCTATTCTGGATGCTTCCTTTGTTTGCAAGTTCTGTTGGTTTGATTCCTCCGCAGCTGTCATACGTCCATCGAGTTGCTCGTAATACTGGCTGTAATCTTTCGTAGCCTTTTTATTCGCTTTGTACTTCCCAGGTGGCCTTCCTCCTGAACCGGTTGTAAAAGGAGTATCTTCGTTTGCATTAATGCTCCCGGGACTAACATCTTCGCTCGGCCATAGTGGCATGAACCGCTGTGTTGTATGCTCTTGTTGCACATTGCTCAATTTATCTTCTCGTGAAAGTATATCATAGCAATTGTGCATAGTGAACGGTTGGTTCTTTGATTTGGCTATATACACTTCATTTGCTCTCCTGAGCTGCATTACAGTAATTAACATAAGCGCAAATATCATAAAACAAGAGAAATGAAAAGGGTGTATTCTAATTTAGTACCAAGTCCATGTCGTTTGCTCCACTTTGTTGTCTACTTGCCAATCCACTCATTATCCCTTTCCAAAGTTGACAACAAGCATTGATTCTCTTCCACGACTGCTTCAAAGAGTCAATCGATCTTGGAGGCTTATATGGACTTCGACCGTTGAATAATTTACAAACCGAACTCCAAAAAGACTTTTCAGTTTAATTAGTTCCTTCCATGTTATCTTTCGAACACCTAACCCAACAAGACGCTAGTTCAGCTTGTTCATCAGGTGTCCATTTGACCATTTTCGCAACCTTCGCAGGCAGGCGAGTCTTAACTAAATCGGGAATCTCATTGATATTAATTCGCATTTCATTATTTTCTACACTATCACCACCATGTAACATGTTCAAGTTTCTACATAGTTGGGGAGAAGTATTTGGAAATGTCGCTTCATGTTGGCTGCTAGGAGATGAATAAGGTTGACTGCTATATGATTGTTGAAAAGAGGAGTTATACCCATAGGCGGATACTTGAGTGTTTTGAAAATGATTAGAGTTTTGTTGTGACTGGTAGAAGTTATGATTTTGCTGCGGAGGATAACAATTAGAAGTGTTGTGGATTGTACCTGAATTAAAATGTTCGTTGCGTTGATAAGAAATTTGAGTTGGAAAATCTTGATGCTCTTGATCAAAGTTGTATGGCCTTGGATTGCTTTGTGACGCCATCTTCGATTTTCCTTTGTTATTCGTGTTGCTCGGTATATTCGACATTACAATTGGATGATAAAGATAATTGTACGTAATAGATTTGGTAAGATAGAAGATAATGGAGCGTTATTGAAAGTAAAAAACTAATGTATATATAGAGGAGGGAAGGCTAGGGAGAATGGAGCGGGTAAGGAGCAACGGCTCTAAAAATAGTCGTTGGTCCTTACCAGACTTTATTAAAGCCGTATAAGGGGTGGACGGAATTAATTGTCCACCCTCTTATACGGCATTAATAAAGCCATGTAACCATATCCGGCTTTAAAAAAGCCGGATATGGCTACATTTAAAGCAACCCAAAATAGACGTGCTGACCCCCCGTTGGGGGTCGGTTCTTCCCCAACCAACCATGCATTGGGGATGGTCTTAGAAGAGGCGGAGGCGGCGACGGCGAAACGGAAGGAAAGAACATGGGAAGGAACCACGGAAGGAACAAAATAAAAGAAAGTAATCTATAATTCTGGGACCAAATTGATTTTCACTACCAATAGGTTTGATAGTCAATTAATGAATTTGTGAACTGATACTAATGTTACCGTACACCAATGAAAAACTGACTATTATGGTGTTCAATATGAAATCTAAAATTATTCATTAAATTTCAATCCAAATCAGATTTTAATGAAAAAAATTGTAATGTAGTTTAAGAGAAAATAGAAATAATTGAAAAATTAAAAATCTAATTAAACTGAATTGTACATGTTGTTAGGGAAACTGCGCCTCTGCGGAAACGATCAGGATCTCCCAATTACTTAAAGATCATTTCTTATTGAGAAAGGGAAAGAATATCTAGATGCCTACAATTCTTATTGGAGAAGAAGAACAATGAAGAACAACGACAAACCCTTTAAATCTAGGAGTGAGTGTTTGGTTAGTTTGGTTTATCCGATGAAGAAAATTATCAAACCGAACTAAAATCAATAAAAATAAAACCGAATCAAACCAACCAAATTAAGTTTGGTTGGTTTAGCTGGTTATCCGATTAACCAAACTAAAGGCATTTTAGACCTTATGCGTGTAATATTAACTATAATTTGGAATAAATCATAAATGTATGATTAAAGTATTATTATTTATGATTCTTATGCTTTCTAAAAGTAACTTTGACACATATGTGATGATTAAAATTTACTTGAATAAACTTATCTAACTTAAAATTTTACTATAATATCAATAATTTTGAAAATATAATAAAAGTTCGGTTAATTTGGTTAAACCAATAACCAAACTAAATATTTTTCTGAACCGATTAAAAACTGATCTAATTTCAAAACCAAAACAAACCGACCAAAATAAATTGGTTTGGTTGGTTTATTTGGTTTAACCAAATAATGCTCACCCCTATTTGGATCAACTGGAGGCACCAATAGAACTAGCTTCTCTCAACGCTCAATTTCTAATCTCCCTCTCCAAGACACAAGCCCTGGAGGCACACAGTCTCTCAATCTCTAAACTCAACTCAGTCATACCCTAATCCAATCCTGAAAGCTGATTTTATAGGTGAACAGAAGGTCTAGGCAAATATCTAATTTTCCCTTCAGAAATATATCCACGGTATAATCATTCATTTTTTTCCCTTCTATAATAAGATCAATCAATCAAGTCAATAAACCAATCAACCAATCAATTAGTCAATTAATTAATTAATTAATTAATCAATCAATTGATTGCATCCTCTTCATTAGCATATGTGATTTCATGTCACAAATCACAACACATGTAAACCAACATAAAATTAAGAATATGTTATCAATATATTGATTAGAATGAGTCACAAACATATACATACCCTTAATTGGAAGCTTTTTCTATTATTAAATTATACAATAAACTATGTTAGTTTAAGTTGCAGTGTAGCTGAGATTGTAATCATCATCAGGTAATATTGCAGATATAAAAAGTTAGGCTTGTTATAAACAAATTACAAACAATTTTAATACCGTATAAATATGATTTTAAAGTTAATAAAATTATAGTTTAAAATTCAAATTCAAATTCCTAAGTACTATAAAAAAATTGAAAGAGTTCAATTCAAACGTATACGCGGGTGCAGCACATGTGAATCATGATCATGCTTAACACCATACATACAGCCAATAATGTCTTGCCCACACAAAACCAAGGCATTGATTCATAGGAAATTCATACTTCAAGTAGCAAAGAATTGGATGAATATGGTGCTTATATGACCGAGAATATAACCAATGGAGTAGTGCATGCAAATAATAGTTAGCTTGAAAAGAGTGACACCACAAAATGTGCAGAAGAGAGAACATAGAATGGATATTAGAGCATAATCAATGTCCTTACTTTACAACAGGCAACCAGATTATATAAGAAACATTCAGATTATCATGTAATAAAAATAATGCATCCTCTTACAAACGTTATGTATACTCTTCAGTGCAACATGTATATAATTATAAACGGAAACTAGTTATGTTCTAAAAGATGAAAGAAGCTTTTTGTTTCTTGCAGTATATCTTAATCTGCAGGGCGTATTGTTCCCTTTTTTGGGTACAATCTGTAGCTATGAAAGCAAACATAGCTGCCATTGCAAGCTTCTACCTTCTTATATATCAAGAAGGCATCTTCTCAATCCATCACCAACAAATGATTACTCAGCCTATCATATATATGGAAAAATAAAAAATGGAAACAGCAAGATTACATTAACAGAAAATTGTGAACAACACATAGAAAATATATTATACACAATACCAGAATTTTAAATTATTTGCTACTTTCGCTGCTTTTCTACATGTAAACTTCACCAAAAAAAAGTTTTATTTATTGCTAGAATGGAAAGTGATGGGATAGGAAAGACGAAAATGATTGTGAAGTTAGAAGAGGTGGCGACGAAACGGAAGGAGAGAACATGGGAACGAACCATGGAAGGAACGAAATAAAAGAAAGCAACATGTAATTTTGCGTCCAAATTGATTTCCACTGCTAGTAGGTTTGATTGTCAATTAACGAGTTTTGTGAACTAATACTAATACTAGTATTACCGCACAACGGTGGGAAAACCGACTGTTAAAGTGCATAATACAAAACGAAAAAATATTTAATAAAAATTTTTTGAAGTCGGATTTTAATAGAAAAAATTGTAATTTAAGGGAAAATGAAAACATTTAAAAACATTGTTATGGAATAACCATCGGTATTATTTAATTATAAATAATGTGTAAAATATATTAGATACTGTGATTTCATAATAACCAAACATTTATCCTCAATTTACCTGTAAGATAATAAAACGGAAACATTGAAGTAAAGAAAATATGTTATCATAAAGTTTCAAAATAAGATAATAAGACACATCTGAAATAAATACAGAAGCCCTCTTTCAAAGTCAATATCACAATAACTTGTCCGAATAAAATGCACAGTACTTTAAGTGGAAAAGCAAAATGCTTTCCAACATAGACCTATAAAGAACAGACAACTAACACATAACAAAATGCAAACACTTGCATTAATCACGAAGAGCTAAACATCCCCTGCATACAAATTGACACCATGTTCCATATGTAATGGTACATCCAGTAGTCATTACAGCAACACCTTAAAGAAGGAAAACACACACATACATCAACAAATTCCACTAGGTTTCTTTTTGTCAACCAAATGTTTGTAACCGGTTATGATCTCTTTCTCAACCTCACTTACGCTTTTCTCCTCAACCAACCCATTTTTGCTTTCCTCTATGGTAACAATAGCAGAACAATTTTACTTGGCACTCTTTCAAATTATCCAGTACTTTGTCTAGAGCGACGATCATTCTTTCAGCAAGACACCTGCTGAAATCCTTTCTTATAACTACATGAAACACTGCAACGTGCCAAGTAGTTCCTGATAAGGATTGACATAATCTAAGTCAATCTCTGCATATATGGTATGCCACAATATGAGAAAATAGAATAAATATCATTAATGGTATTATTCCATAACTGTTACATTATGTACAAATGGAATGTCATAATATGATAAATAGAATAAATATCATTAATGATATTATTCCATAAATATCATTAATGATAACATTCCATAATTGTTGTAGTGCGTATGACATGTATCTTGTAACTTTATATATTTGTGATTCATGGATGGAAAAGTATCCTTCTCTTCAACTCTTCGTCATGGTATCAGAGCGTTGATCCAAAACAGTTCAACTTCCTCTTGTTCAATGGCTCTCATTAACCAAACTTCATCTTATCAGATTCTTAATGGCAGTGATCCCACAAAGCCCTACACTTTTGTAACATCCCAAGATTTTTCGACAATTTAAAATATTAAATTTAATATGTTTTGGAACAAAATTGATTTAAATATTAAAATTTATAATTTATGTCGTATATTGAAAATGTATGAACTAAAATTTAAATTTGAAATATTGAAATTTGTTCACAATTAGCAATAATTGATTTATAAATTTATCATGAATTTTTATTTTGATTTGAACTGAATTTATAAACCTTTGAATTTGATTTATTGGTTAATAAACAAAAAAAATATTTTATTACACTAATTAACTGGTCGAAATTTGTCATTTGGCAAACGATTTTTGAATTTGATAAAATTAATTTTATTCGATCCAAATTTGTAAATTGTTGTAATATATAAAATTTCATAGCCGTTGGAATTTTAGTTTGATCGTAAGAAAATAAAATGCGTATAAATTTATTTGTACAATTCAATTAAATAATCAAGTTTTAGTAGAAAATGCTGTAGACTTTAGAATTGGGCCTTGAAACCAATTCTGTTGCATTCAGAAGGTGTCAAAATCTATTGTTATGCAGTAAATGGGCCTGATTTGGAGTCCATTCGAATTTTGGCTTAAATATCACGCAAATCGAGAATTATTATATTAAAAAATTATTTAGAAACCCTAATTTCCTTCTGGCCGCCGTCACCATGTTTAATGGCCGAAATTCTACAATCTTTTTTCCTTAATTTCTCTTTTGATTCTCAATGGGATTCACTGATTTCTGAAGCAAGCTTGTAGAGTTCTGTGAGGACTGTAGATTCATATGGTTGGATCGAACGCTTGTAATCTAAAATCATCGGAATTGAGGAGAGAACACGCCACTAGTTTTGCTCGATGGGAGGCGCTACGAACCACCGAGTGGTCCAATGTTCGAGGCATTGGCATCTCTTGGAAAGGTGGTTGTTGTGGTGGCGTTGGATCGATGTTAGGTGGCTGCTAGGGCGGGGCGTTGGTCAAGAAAACACGACAGTTTTGGGTTACGCGGTTTCTTTTTCTCCTGGAGCGACGCATTTCCGCAATGAAGAAGGGGGAGAGAGAGTGCTAACGTGGCGTGAGTTAGTTGGGTGAGATGTTTGTTTATTTTATTTATTTCATTTTGAACTCAAACGATTAAAACATGTCTAACTTTCACATACGAATTCAGAATGACGCATGGTTGGATCCGTTGGAATCGCATCGACGAGCTCTTCAAGACGGCATTGATTTGGACAGATTCTAACACTATTGATTTTTAGGCTAAAATTTGGATTTCAATCTCGTTTGAAACCAAGGTGAGTGATTAAACCCACTCACACATAACTAAAATATTTGATTGTTAGTTAAATTGAATCCATGTTATGATATGATTGTTTTGGTTGCTGTTTGACTGTTTAAATTTATTATTTATGTTAAATTTGCATCGACCGTATAATTTAATTGTTGATATAAAGTGTACAGTTAGAATTTATTTTCTGTTTAAAAACCTCATATTTAATGACTAGTAAACTGATACCACATTGAACTGTTTAGATGTAGTGATATTGATTGATGCCGTGGATTTATATATTTATGTATTGATATTTAATTCATATTGTTATCGACATTGTTTATATACTCCTACTGATTTTTGCTCGTGAATCTCAACTTTTACCCTAGATGTTACTGGCATCAAATAAACCCGGGATTAATCATTAAAATGAATTAAGAACGCAGGTTGAAATGATAAATACTTATGACCCTGATTTGGATTGAAATGATATATATCCTTTCCCAAAGTACTAAAATTTTACTGTAAGTATTAATTGGCCATAGGATAGAAAATTTTATACGGACACCGGTTGGTTAAATAAAAATTGTATTTAATCTTGAATTTTGGAATATTATTTTAAAGACTAAATAAATGACATTATTAATTTATTTTCTTTTAATTTGGACTTTGAGTTTTGAAATTAAAATTTTCAATTGTATTAGAATTCGTAAATGTGGATAACTGAAGTTAAACTGAATTGAATATGAACTAAATTTATCAAAATGTGGATAACTGAAGTTAAACTGAATTGAATATGAACTAAATTTATCAAAATTGAATTTTTTACCCATCTTTGATATTAGTTTAAATTAATATGGTTTATAGTAATAATTGAACTGTGAACTCGAGATTTTATAAACGAATAATTCAAAGTGAGAATTATAATTGAAGTTTAATTATTAAATCGAACTGTTTGAAATCGAACTGTTGAATCGAATTGAGTATGAATGGAAAGTCAAATCCTTTTAAATTAAGATATCGAAATTTAGTTAAGTTGATTTGATACTGAAAAATGATTTCCTGTTGTTCTAATTTCCTAACTATTTTATACATATCTAAATTATTTTAACGTACTTTTCTACTATTTAAATAGTCAAATTATTTGGAATTGGAATTATTTCAAGATACTAAGTTTGGTTTTAAGTGGAGATTTTAATATGAATAATGTTCTAGCTTGCATAATGAAAATGATTTTTAAGAAAAACTGATATTTTGATATGAAATTAAACTTTTTGATATGAAAAGAACTGATCGGTGCGAAAAATGTAAACGCCTAGTTGTTAAAGAGACCGGGGTCGCATATTGTCATACTCTCTACCAATACCGAAAACCACCTTAACAATTGTGTACGCGATTGAGTTCCATAATGAAGTAGGTTGGTTTGGCGAACGCTACTGGAACGAATGAAGAGAACGATGATGGATGTCCTTGACCTTCGGGTTATAATTAAAATGACTAAAACAGGATTATATCGTGACCAAGTGGGGTTAGCTACCTCCATCGGCAACACTTCTTCCTTTATTAATATAGTCCCTCGGTTTGATTGATTTGATTTGATGCGCATCCGTGATTTGGGAGTGTTGTTCGAGGTGGGGGTAGTCGCGGCTATGCGTTACCACCGGTCCGGGCATGCAACTAGTACATTTATACCCTGGGCATTTCTCATGTGCCTTGTCATATTATCCCGATCGAGCCTCCTACGATTTTGATTTGTACCATACCAATGGAGTGCCCTCTAATAGACACTATGTACTATGGACTTTACGATATCTGTATAAACTACAGTATTATAAACGGTGTAAGGGTAATAATAGTAATCCCACTTATGCTATTTTAATATTTTATATTTAACCATAGACACTATTATAATATTGTATTATATAGTATCTTGTTTAACGGATCCTTAGAGGATGGAAATTCTCGTAACATCTCTTAAGTTATTGCACTCATATTATCGCATGAATTTGATTTAACTAATATGAGAATACTTTAGTTCTGATCCGAGTATTTTTGTCTTTTCATTTGTGCTCGGGTCAGCCTGAGTTTCAGTTATCGAAGATACTGTTTTGAAGATGAAGATGAAGCTTGCTAGAAATATTATATTTATTACCGCTGCGAATATTGGTATGTTTATTATAGTTAACTCTGGTAATCGTTGTAAGTGTATAATCAAATGTATGTTATAACAGCTTCATGAACTGTTATTTATTTGTTATATTTTGTCCTTCTGCTGTGAGATTTTGTGTTTTTTTTCTCCTTCTCTACTTTTTCTTATATAAATCCCAATAACTATCCGTATTTTTGATTTGTTTAAGTCGACATTGAGGATCATTGTCGATTTGAATGGTGTAAAATCAAGGATGTTACATTTGGTATCAGAGCTGGTTAGAGAACATGATAGGGGGTTCTCGCTTGGTTGTTTGGTGGCGAGCAGGAGACTCTTACCCCTACACGTCCAAATGAGAAGATTAGGTTGGTTGTTGCAGTCGAGAGGCTGCCCGTAAAATCAGTTCTGAGGTATCACTATATGTCACAGTGGGAGGTTAGCCCACTGCTTGATGGTTGCAAAGCCTAGGGCCGTTACAGTTGGTATCGGAGCTTTGGTTTAGCGAAACCTTGGCTCTATTTGGGATTAACTCATTAGTCTTTCGTTGAGAGTATCACTGTATGTCACGGTCAGAATCATTTCTTAGTCTTCCGCTAAGAGTTGTGAAATTTCCGTTATGTATGTATTTTTTGTATACTCTGATTTTTGTTGTACTCTGGTATATTCTTGTACTCTGATGTAATATTGTTATGATATTAATGAAAAAGATCTTTTGTTCAGTTCTTATGTGTTGTAACCCCAAGCAATATGTCTTATTGATTGGTTTAAGTCGATTTAATTATCGATTTGAATCGGGCAAAAAGGCGGGTCGTCACAGTTAAAATATTGTACAAATGCCGGATTTTGAAGTTTTGGGTATCGTTATCGATCCTAGCCTTCAGTAGGGATCGATACCGATCCCTAGGGGTTGAGAACCCTTTGGTAGATAGATTTTTTGCTAGCTTTCGCCTCTAACTAATGGTTCTTCATTGTGATATTCTAAGCTCAAGTTATGAACGAAATATTAAACAATTTTCGAGTTTTGAAGTTTTGAGTATCATATACGTATTTATCCCTCATCGGAGTCGTACGGATCCCTCATTGGAGTCTTATCGATCCGACATTTAGCCAAATTTTGAGTGTTTTTCCAGCTAGTTTCAGAATGTCATTCCATTGAATTCAGTTATTTATGAGTTCATATAATCATCCACACTCGATTTCGAGCAATCCCGAAGTCCAAGTACACGACTGACCCTAGTGTGTGAATTTCTAAATTCCAAGTATTCATTGGTTTCGACACCTAGCCCAAGCATTTCCAAGTTTATGTGAGATTGTGCTCTAGTTACGTGCAATCTAATGATAAGAATTCCGAAGCGTGATGGCTTTAACAAAAGACGGGTTAACAATATGTTAAAAATATTCGTTACGATGTTTCAAATTAAAGGATTGTACCATTAAATCCTATTTTGGAGAAGATATTTGTAACGACCAGCATTCTATGCATCAGAGGATCATAGAATATTTTTTTCTGCTAAGTCATATGGTCATGTACTTTTAGGGAATGACTAGTGGGGTCATTTCCCATGTTCGTGATTTTTGTCAGTTTTTAAATGACCGTTTTGCCCGTAGCTGATCTTGTTTCGTTCATAACTTTTGATTGGTAAGGGTTTTGATCTTAAACCACTTCCATTAGATCCGTTTGATGGTTTACTTTCTGTAGAGTGGTCACATTAGTCAAACGGGTTTACCGTTTGGGAGATATGGCTGAATTAAGGTTTGGAGGGTGAAAAACAGCTTAATTGGGCTTAACCGGGTGATTAGCAGCTAGGCCGATTGGGGGATTTCGGGATTAGGAATATATGAGGGCTGCTAGGGTTTAGAAAACATTCTTTTTCAGTATTTTTCAGCCGCCACTAACCTCCTTTGAACCCTAGCCATGGCCTCCACTTTCTAAATCTCTTCAAAAACACCTCTAATTCACTTTCTTATCAAGGATTAAGCTAATCAACATTAAACCAAGCCAAGATAGCATCAAATCAGAGTTGGGGCCGCTGCTAAGCATTGGGATTCGACCCAAAACACAGGATATTTCAGATCTATAGTTTAATTTGTGGCAAAGGTGAGTGATTTGCATTGTTTTTCACTAATTATGGCTAATTAGGGTAATTAGCGAAGATTAGCGAAATTATAACTCAGAAAAATCTTGAAAAATTTGTAAAATTCCAGAATATTATTTTGTGCCTCTGATATGAATTTGGGTTAATTTGGACTAATTTTGCTAATCCCGGAATTTATGGATTAAGGGGTGATTAGTGATAATTAGCGAATTTTGCATCATAAAAATCTGGAAAAATTTATAAAATTCTAAAATATTTTTTTAGGGCTCTGATAGAAATTTGGATTGATTTGGTTAAGTTTTACTAATCTTATCATTAGTTGTTGTTAAACATGCTTAAGGGGAAAATAAGGGTTTTTGGGTATGTTTGATCCGTTTTGACATATCATATTGTTGTTTTGTTGTTTGTGGATGTTTATACATGTTGCTATGGCTATATGGTATGCTTTGTGATTGTTTAGAATAGTTAGAATGGTAGAAAATGCCGTCATGTGGCGTAAAACAGTCGCTGGAAAGTTGCAGGAAAGTATGCAGGAAACCGGATCGGATCGCCCCCCCATAAACGAACTGCTCGTGATGTACTTTGGCCGATCCGAGACGTGATGAACCAGAAGCCTCGACCCGATACGATGGAGGGATCACGACCCGACCCGAACCGCCTGCATGAAACTCACGAGCTGATGCACCTGAAGCTCCGATCCGATGCACTACGATCCGATGCACCATGAGCCGATCCGATATGAAGACGCTGATCCGAACCAGGAGGAGAAGCCACGAGTTGATCTATGTGTCACGAACCGAACCCAATGGGTGTCCACGATCCAAACCGAAGGAGTTGACATGGACGAACCGATCCGAAGCGAAGCAGAGTGAAGGGCCGAACCGATCCGAGGAAGACCAAAACCCGAGATGCAGATGTAGTCCAAATGGGAAGTTTGTACTCAAGATCCAGTTGGGAACCAACGAGTTGACTTCACGATTGGACTTTGCTGCGGGACGTGTGCAAAGGGGTTGTCGGTATTCATAACTTTGGTTCACCACTGAAAGACGGATAGTGGGCTTGTAGTGATAGTTTACGGGGTTGGACTCCGTCAGGGCCCAAAGGATTAGGTGACCAAATAGTGGATATCGTATGCTTTACGCACCGAGTGAGAGATGTGAGGATGGTTGCTATGTTTGATTGTTTGCTATCACTAAGACATGCACACCCCCTCCCCCGTATCTTTATACCTTTTGTTTAGTGGCACCTTAGAGTATTGTACAGTATGTAGTGCTAACTCTTTGGTTGCAGGTCCAGGTTCAGGTATGATTGGATTATACCTGTTATTGTTCTGTTTTGTTGCTTATCGCTCATACCAGACTTTTGTCTGACCCAGAGTTTCATGTCTCTTCTTATTACTCTGGGTGCTCTTAAACAGGCAGACTAGAGACAGGTTAGCTGGTATGCACGAATAGCTGTACCGGAGACGAGCAGGAGGCTCCCACGTATGATATATATAGATATTCTCTCTGTGTTGTTGGAGGTCACTGCTTGAGCATTAGTAGTGTACTTCCTTCTTTTGCTTTAGAGACTGTTTCCAAAAGTTGTAATAATGATGATGTGGAACATAAGCTGTATTTTGATTTCCGCTGCTATGATGTTTAGTTTTAGTTTCAGCTTATGCACCGTCTCACCTCTTTTATGTCAAGTATGTTGTTATTATATTTTATTCCATGCGCTGTGAGACATTCTACAGGTTCTTGGTTAGTTCTTCACCTTCTTTCTTTTCTTCTAGCGACCATCCTGTGCTGTTTGGACATCGGTACAGTGCATTTTGGAGGAAATGTCAGCTGGTGTGGGGTGGGCCGTCACATTTGGTATCAGAGCTCTAGGTCGCGTAGTTAGCCTAGGGAAGTCATCAGGGAGAGATAGTACACGTAAATGAGAGCGCGTATTTGTGATTATTTTGGTTTTCAAAAGCTATATATATTAATATACTATTAGTATATACGGACATTAGGCTACGTATAGACGGACATTAGGCTACGTATCAGTGCAGTGGGGTAGCCATTACTCCATGGAGCAGAGTGATCGTAGTAAGGCTATGAGCTAGTGCAGTGAAGTTGTCATGACTTCATGGGGCAGAGTGGACATAACAAAGGATTTAGGTGCGGTAATAGTTGCATTGAGTAGGAGGCATGCCAGTCTAGAGGTTATGTTTCTGGGTTGGAAGCAACTAGAGTATATCACAGGATATGATTTCAGACCCAAGAGTGAATTGGATTCAGAAACGCTAGTAAGCTTGACGATTAGATCGATTTTGATTGAGTGGATTGGTTCCAGTTAGAAGGACGATCCTAACCTATTGGAAATCATCTCTAGGGTAGAGATGGGTATCGATGGAAAGAGAATGATCAAGCAAGGATTTGATCGAGAAGGATGGCTTCGAAAGAATGGGGGGCTAGTTGTACCCAATGTAGACGGACTGAGAGATGAAGTGCTTAGAGCATATCATCACTCGAAACTGACTATACATCCCGGTGGTAACAAAATGTATTGAGACATGGATCAGACCTACCACTGGGAAAGGATAAATAAGGACGTTTATGTCCAAATGCATGAATTGCCAGTTAGTTAAAGCCGAGAAAAAGAAGCCTAGTGGGTTGTTACAACCATTAGAAATTCCTAAATGGAAATGGGAACAAGTCTCAATGGATTATATTGATGGTTTACCAAGGACTAGGTCAGGTCATGATGGTATTTGAGTGAATCGTATGCCAGAGGATCTTTTGAGAACTTATATATTGGATTTTGGAGGGTCATGGGATGGCCATTTGTATCTGATTGAGTTATAGTTATTAGCCCAGTATTGGTATGGTTCCAACTGAAAATTTGTACGGAAGACCGTGCAAGGCACCATCATGTTGGTTGGAGAATGGTGAGAAATTTGAGCTTAGACCAGAAATAATAAGAGGGACTTCAGGCAAGATCAAGGTTATCCAACAGAGAATGAAGACTACCTAAGATAGGTAGAAGACTTATGTCGATAAGAGATTCGGAATTCTTCGTTAACGACTTGGTGTTCGTCAAGGTCTCTCCGTTGATGACTGTGATTCGTTTTGGTGGGAAAGGTAAGTTAGCACCAAGGTTTGTTGACCCATTTTCAATTCTCGAGCAAGATGGGAATTTGGCATATAAAGTTGAGTTACCGGACAAGACGGCGTGAGTTCACAACGTATTTCATGTTTCCTAGTTAAGGAAGTTTGTGCAAGACCCTAATGTGGCTATTTCACCAGATCAGTTGGACGATATCGAGGTTGAATCCGAAGCGGTTGGGAACCGCAAGCCTATGCGTATTGTTGAGAACGATACGAAGCAGCTTCGAAGGAAGGCGGTTAAACTAGTCAAAGTTCAATGGGGTGATGATGAGAAAGGCTTGCACTTGGGAAACAGAGGAGGACATAAGGAAGAAGTATCCAGAACTCTTTGCCTGGTAAGGTTTTGGTAGTGATAATTCTTCCCTTGTTAGTAAACCGCATGCTAGGATATGCTTGTTGTGTTGTTTTGTATGTTTTATTATTTGAAAATGATTGATAGGCATGCAGAATTCTTTGTATGTTTCGGTTAAGGAATTTCGGGGATGAAATTTCTTAAGGAGAGGAGAATGTAACGACCCGCATTCCATGCATCAGAGGATCACAGAATATTTATTTATTTATTTTCTGCTAAGTCATATGGTCATGTACTTTTGGGGAATGACTAGTGGGGTTATTTCCCATGTTCATGATTTTTGTCGATTTTTAAATGACCGTTTTGCCCCTAGCTGATCTTGTTTCGTTCATAACTTTTGATTGGCAAGGAGTTTTGACTTGAAACCACTTCCATTTGATGGTTTACCTTTCCGTAGAGTGGTCACATTAGTCAAACGGATTTATCGTTTGGAAGATATGGCTGAATTAAGGTTTAGAGGGTGAAAAAAGGCTTAATTGGGCTTAACCGGATGATTAGCAGCTAGGCCCATTGGGGGATTTCGGGATTAGGAGTATATGAGGGCTGCTAGGGTTTAGAAAACATTATTTTTCAGTATTTTTCAGCCGCCACTAACCTCCTTTGAACCCTAGCCATGGCCTCCACTTTCTAAATCTCTTCAAAACACCTCTAAATCACTTTATTATCAAGGATTAAGCTAATCAACATCAAACCAAGCCAAGATAGCATCAAATCAGAGTTGGGGCTGCTGCTAAGCATTGGGATTCGACCCAAAATAGAGGATATTTCAGATCTGTAGTTTAATTTGTGGCAAAGGTGAGTGATTTGCATTGTTTTTCACTAATTATGGCTAATTATGGTAATTAGCGAAGATTAGCGAAATTATAACACAGAAAAATCTAGAAAAATTTGTAAAACTCCAAAAAATTATTTTATGTCTCTGATATGAATTTGGGTTAATTTGGACTAATTTTGCTAATCCCGGAATTTATGGGATTAAGGGGTGATTAGTGATAATTAGCGAATTTTGCATCATAAAAATCTGGAAAAATTTGTAAAATTATAAAATATTATTTTACGGCTCTGATTGAAATTTGGATTTATTTGGATAAGTTTTACTAATCTTATCATTAGTTGTTGTTAAACATGCTTAAGGGGAAAATAAGGGTTTTTGGGTATGTTTGATCCATTTTGACATATCATATTGTTGTTTTGCTGTTTATGGATGTTTATACATGTTACTATGGCTGTATGGTATGCTTTGTGATTGTTTAGAACAGTTAGAATGGTCGAAAACGCCGTCGTGTGGCGTAAAACAGTCACTGGAAAGTTGCAGGAAAATATGCAGGAAACCGGATCGGATCGCCTCCTATAAACGAACCGCTCGTGATGTACTTTGGCCGATCCGAGACGTGATGAACCATAAGCCTCGACCCGATCCGATGGAGGGATCACGACCCGACCCGAACCGCCTGCATGAAACTCACGAGCTGATGCACCTGAAGCTCTGATCCGATGCACCACGAGCCGATCTGATATGATGACGCCAATCCGAACTAGGAGGAGGAGCCACGAGCTGATCTATGTGTCACGACCCGAACCCAATGGGTGTCCACGATCCGAACCGGAGGAGTTGACATGGACGAACCGATCCAAAGCGAAGCGGAGTGAAGGGCCGAACCGATCCGAGGAAGACCAAAACCCAAGTTGCAAATGTAGTCCAAATGGGAAGTTTGTACTCAGGATCCAGTTGAAAACCAATGACTTGACTTCACGATTGGATTTTGCTGCGGGACGTATGCAAAGGGGTTGTCGGTATTCATAACTTTGGTTCACCACTGAGAGACGGATAGTGGGCTTGTAGTGATAGTTGTACGGGGTTGGACTCCGTCAGGGCCCAAAGGATTAGGTGACCAAATAGTGGATATCGTATGCTTTACGCACCGAGTGAGAGATGTGAGGATGGTTGCTATGTTTGATTGTTTGCTATCACTACGACATGCACACCCCCTCCTCCGTATCTTTATACCTTTTGTTTAGTGGCACCTTAGAGTATTGCACAGTATGTAGTGCTAACTCTTTGGTTGCAGGTCCAGGTTCAGGTATGATTGAATTATACCTGTTATTGTTTTGTTTTGTTGCTTATCGCTCATACCAGACTTTTGTCTGACCCAAAGTTTTATGTCTCTTTTTATTACTCTGGGTGCTCTTAAACGGGCAGACTAGAGACATGTTAGGTGGTATGCACGAGTAGCTGTACCGGAGACGAGCAGGAGGCTCCCACATATGATATATATAGATATTCTCTCTGTGTTGTTGAAGGTCACTGCTTGGGCATTAGTAGTGTACTTCCTCCTTTTGCTTTAGAGACTGTTTCCAAAAGTTGTAATAATGATGATGTGGAACATAAGCTGTATTTTGATTTCCGCTGCTATGATGTTTAGTTTTAGTTTCAACTTATGCACTGTCTCGCCTGTTTTATGTCAAGTATGTTGTTATTATATTTTATTCCTTGCGCTGTGAGACATTCTACAGGTTCTTGGTTAGTTCTTCACCTTCTTTCTTTTCTTCTAGCGACCGTCCCGTGCTGGTTGGATATCGGTGCAGCGCATTTCGCAGGAAATGTCGGCTGGTGCGGGGCGGGCCGTCACATTTTTCTAATGGATACTATTTTGGAGGGGATACTTCTTTCATAGTTTGTAATATCTCTTGTATCTTCAAGAACCCATTACGGTGGGTCCATTTTTTTTTATTGAATTTGTTATTATTCATGTCAATGGAACTTTTAGTCTTATAATCGTTAACTCTAGATTGATTTAAGAAACTTTCCCAAACATAATCCTTAGCAACCTATCAATTTAAACCTAGTGCAATACTTTACTATCCAATTCTTGTTTTTATCATTACTAATTGTAACCAGTTTCTCTAATCTTTTATAAGGAGGAAAAGAAAAAAAACCTAGAATGCACCGATTGTCAGTTCTTGATTAAGTATTTGATGCATCATATAGTCTAGTCACACGGGGTGGGCATGGTCGGTTAATCTTACCAATTAGTCAATATTTTTATTTAATTGAACCATCAATTAACCGAATGCTCGATTATTCGAATTTGTTTGTTAATGCGGTTCGATTGAGATCGGTTAAGTCGTTTAGCCGTTACATATGTATATGTATGTATACGTATATGTATGTATGTATGTACGTATGTATGTATATATATGGGTGTGTATATATACACAGACATATATTTATAGATTGCAAGAAACGATAATGAAAATATTTATGCTATTAGTCTTACAATATATGCATGTATGTATGTTTGTGTGTGTTATTTGTCTTCTAATGTGTGTGTGTATGTATGTATGTTATATATATATATATGTATATATGTATATATGTATATATGTATATGTATGTGTATATATATATATATATATATATGTATATATATATATATGTGTATATATATATATATGAGGTAGGTTCAATGGCACTCCTATTTTCTAGCTTTCCATTTGCACTCCATTTCTAGCTACTCGTTTATATTAGAATAATGTAGTGGAGGGAGAGAGAATGAGTGGAAGGAGAGAGAGGGGGAAACTTGTAGTGGAAATCAGGGGGCTTTTGGGTTGCCGCACTATTTTGGGTGTCATTGAACGCTCGTGTGTGTGTGTGTGTATATATATATATATATATATATATATATATATATCGTTCAACGGCTAATTGATGTTTGTTTATGGTTAGCCGCAATTTGGTCGGTTAACCAAATGTTCGGTTAATCGAATTTGTTAGCTAATGTGGTTCGGTTAAAGTCGATTGAATCGATTCGGTTGGATAACCGTGATAAATGCCCGACCCTCACACCTACCTGGCGTCCATGGCCAGTTAAGTTGCTTGAATGGTTGTGCAACGTTGGCTACATACACAAGTGTGCACATTACCTATCTCTTGTTATCCTGTGGTTGGTGCTCAAACATTTGTGCTTCTTTTAGTTTCCTCTGATCGTGCTTAAAACAATTCCTTAATAGCAATCAACTTGTTAGTGCCTTTGAACCATTCAAACGCGTATTTTTTATGCTTCGTCATATTAGGGTTGTCAACGGATAGTATTGGATACGGATAGTGCCATATCTGTATCCGCATCCGAAGCTATTTTCGGATATCGGATATCCGTATTCGTAGATACAAATGGATATTGGATAATTATCATATCCGCTAATGATCGATAATTAAAGAAACGTAAATTGAAATTCTAGGTTTAACATGATTTTTTTTTTTTTTTTTTTTTTTTTTGATGTCATGAATTATAAAAGTTTACAAAACCAATCAAATAATGATAATAAATAGTTTTGAGCTGTTAATATACATTAAATGCATAAAATGTGAACTATTAACTTAACAAAACAATAAATTATTATTGTTTATTATTCTAAAATATATATATAAAATAAGCTATAATTTAGACAAAAACCGAACGGATAATTTTTGGAAACGGATACAGGTATATCATTTTTTCGAATATCGGATATATCTGTTTAGATGGGTTGTCGGACCTATGAGAAAAAAAGGGAGGGAGGGGAGGGGGTGGGGGAGGGGTTGATGAATCGACGATGGGGAAGCCGAAAGAAAGAGAAGTATCGAAACAGATGCAACTCTGCTGTGTTGAACCTCTGAACCAACTGTCACTTGTAGTCGTATCGACAACTTTCTTGTATTACTCATCATCTTGTGCACAGGCACAATTATATTTGCAACCAATCTTCGTCATGTTCTAATTAGAGTGATCGGTAATTCTAGCTTGCCCATGGTAAAATCCTTCGTAGTACCCACGTTGAATTCTGTCTTCAAAGTGAGCATAAAATTGCATCGTATCTTTCTTACAAGATTTTTTTTTAAAGATTTAAAAAAAAAAGAAGAATCTAATTATAATCATGGAGAAATTTTCATTATGGATTTTAGACCATCATTTTAAATAACTAATTTATAATAAAATAGTGCATGTGATTTATGTTAGTTTTTATCAGAGGGACGTACTGCCTTTGTTTTTCCGTAAACAGAGATATGAATTGAAATGCTTTGACTTAGTAAAAATTAAATTACGTAATTAAGGAAAAAAAATTGTTGTTTCAAACCTTTTGGTTTGCATATCGCAGTATATGGTCTGGTGAAAACTTGCAGTTATAGTCTCAAATAGAAAGAGTTTTTTAACCCTTCGTTTTCTGTTCTAAGGCGTTCATTTTGATCAGGAGTGTGTGGTAACCATTGTTGCAGCCTTGACACATGAACATAAGTTTCTTTGGTTATCTTTAAAAATTATAATTTAATTTAGATCAGCAAACACTGCAAAGACAAACTGAAGCTTGAATTTTCAGTTTAAAATTTGGTTGAAATCCCTTGACTATTGATAAGAAGGTGAGCTAATAGTTTCTGAATCAAATGTTAAATATTTAGCAAATTCTATTTAGATCCAGGAATTTGCAGAGTATACCCAGAAAAAACGATGACAAAACTGCCCCTGCTTTGCATTTTTTTTTTTTCAATTTTCAGCATACCTCGTAGAGCTCCTACGAGATTCTTTAGTCTGCCTCGTAGAGCCCATACGGGATTCCTTACTTTAACTCGTAGGGGCTCTATGAGGTAAGGTAAAACTAGTCGCAATATATGGTCTGGTGAAAACTTGCAACGCACGTGTTACACACTAGTCGCAATATATGGTCTGGTGAACACTTGCAGTTATAGTCTCAAATAGAAAGAGTTCTTTAACCCTTCTCTTTCGGGTCTAAGATGTTCATTTTGATCAGGAGTTTGTGGTAACTATTGGTTGCAGCTTTGACACATGAACATAAGTTTCTTTGGTTATCTTTTAAAATTATAATTTAATTCAGATCAGCAAACACTGCAAAGACAAACTGAAACTTGAATTTTCAGTTTAAAATTTGGTTGGAATCCCTTGACTATTGAAAAGAAGGCGAGCTAACAGTTTCTATATAGCAAATGTTAAATACAATCACCTAGGTACCTCTCAACTCTTTGTTCTTACCAATCACAGCAGGAAAGCCAACTATCCTCCTAAATTCCGCAGTTACAAAATTATATAGACTTCTATAAATAAACTGCTTCGTTCTGTGTAAGCATCAGACAGTAGAATTTAGAAACAATGGCTACAAAAACAAGCAGCTTTTCAAAGACGACTCACCTACTGGCGGTGCTGCTATTTCTGCTTGGCAACTCCATAGCCAATGATGCTGCTCGCATTCTTCTAGAAGCACCAACCATCCCGAAACCAGAGCTTCTGTCGCTACCTGAAATTCTGACACTTCCAAAGCCCAAACTACCAAAACTGCCACCACTACCCGAAATGCCAAGCCTGCCTAAGCTGGAAATAACTCCATCGCCTGAACTTCCTAAACCACCAACCATCGGCAAAACAATTGAAGAAACACCGGTGGTACCTGAAGTTCCTGCTTTGCCCAACCCGGAAGTGCCTTCACTACCAGAGATCCCTTCTTGTATCTCATCTCAGTACAGAATAATGGTACCAGGAGTTTCACAGAACAAAACAATATAAAGTCACTAAAAAAAAGCTCAGCACCGGATAACATTCGATATACTTTCATGACAACAGTTCAACATTGTCCAAGAATGCTCTGTAATTGCAGGTGAAATATTGAAAAGTAACCTATCATTTCTGTTTTAACAGACTCAATATGAAAAGGTGAAGGATCTTAACTTCAAGACTTATCCCAACATTAATAAAAAGCTATTCAGTAATAGTTGTGGTATAGGTTTGAACTTTTTTGAAGGACCTACCTAAACAAGCCCTTCTCAACCGGTCAAAATGATGTTAATTTAAGAAAGATAATCCAGAAGAAGGATGACAATTGACAAGTCTTCTCTACCACTCCAGTATCTCTATATATCCATTCTATTATAAAACGTCCATATTCTGATAGAGTGATAGGTCGCAAGCTATCTTTTACTCTTTTTGTTAATTTGCTAGCCAGTGTCCAATTTGTACGTCCAACAAAACAACCTGCAGTGACAACCTGTAGTGAATTCGTTCAACAATATTAGGTGTTGGTTGAAAAACAGCCCAGAACATTATATTCTCTTCAAAATGAGTATACAACTGCACCGTATCTTTCTTACAATTTGTATTTTTTTTTTAAAGAAGAAATATTGGATCCAGTAATAATCATGGAGAAATTCTCATTATGGATTTTTGACCATCATTTTAAATAACCATTTTATAATAAAAACAAGCATGTGATTTATATTTGTTTTAATCAAAGGGACGTAGTGCCTTTCTTTTTCCATAAACAGAGATATGTACTGAAATGCTTTGATTTAGTAAAAAATAAATTATGTAATTAAGAAAAAACAAGTTTGTTGTTTCAAACATTTTAGTTTGCATAACGCAATGCATGGTCTGGTAAAAACTTGCAGTTATAGTCTCAAATGGAAAGAGTTCATTAACCCTTCTTTTTTTTGGTATAAGGTGTTCATTTTCATCAGGAATGTGTGGTAACCATTGGTTGCAGTTTTGACACACGAACATTGGTTTCTTTTGTTATCTTTTAAAATTATAATTTGATTCAGATCAGCAAACACTGCAAAGACAAACTGGAACTTAAATTTTCAGTTTAAAATTTGGTTGGAATCCCTTGACTATTAATAAGAAGGTGAGCTAACAGTTTATGTAGCAAGTGTTAAACACTTAAATACAATCAACTAAGTACCTCAACTCTTTATTCTTACCTATCAATGCAGGAAAGCCAACAACCTACCTAAATTTCGTAGTTATAAAATTATAAGACTTCTATAAATATACTGCTTCATTCTATGTAAGCATCAAACAATAGAATTCAGAACAATGGCTCCAAAAACAACAAGCTTTTCAAAGAGGACTCACCTACTGGTGGTGCTGCTATTTCTGCTAGGCTACTCCATAACCAATGATGCTGCTCGCATTCTTCTAGAAACACCAATTATCCCAAAACCAGAGCTTCCGTCGCTACCTGAAATTCCGACACTTCCAAAGCCCGAACTACCAAAACTGCCCCCACTACCCGAAATGCCAGGCCTGCCTAAGCTGGAAATACCTCCATTGCCCAAACTTCCTAAACCACCAACCATCACCAAAACTGAAGGAACACCGGTGGTACCTGAAGTTCCTGCTTTGCCCAAGCCGGAAGTGCCTTCACTACCAGAGATCCCTTCTTTACCAAAGGTAGAGTTGCCACCCCTTCCTGAGATTCCGACCCTTCCCAAGTTTGAAATTCCTCCTTTGCCTCAACTGCCTACTCTACCTGAGGTTCCAGCTCACCCTTCCACTACCCCTTGAATTTTCATGTTACATGATTGATAATAGTTTCATGAGTTTATGCATTCGATCTTGATTTATATATGTGCTAGATTACTTATTGTCATATGTGTAGTGTACGCTATATGATTCTATCTCCTTACTTTTCTACATTGCTGTACCTTAAATATTATTATTATATTTTTATCAAAATAGCAGTGATGTTTAAACTGTAATATTTCCTTGTTTTCTGGGAATTACTTCTTCTGACATATATGGTTCGCAAGTTTTCTGCACATAAGATAGCATACTGATACCTGTTCAACTTAAGTAGAATTTGAACAAAGCTAAGTTATATAAGCTATAATTTATCAACAATAATTGTCACTAAGATAGAGAAGTGTAGGGGAAATTTTCAACAATCAAATCAGCCCTAAATGTTTAAAAAGCGATAATTGTGGATCGTGGTAACGGTGAGATAAAACAAAAGGAAAACTAATATCCCCAAGTGCGATGCTAAGGGCACCGCGAGAAGTGCTTCGGGGTACTACAACCCGCCGCCCGAACGGCGATCGGCCGGCGTTTGACCGCTGAAGACGACATTAAAAAAAAAAAGTTCGGCAGTACCCTTGATACCGCGAAGCACAGACTGCGGTGCCCTTAGCACCGCACTATCCCGAATTCCAGATCAAAGATGCACTATCCTTATTAAACTGTAACACCCTGCCCAGATGTCCATGCTACAGAAGAAGAATGTTACTAAACAATGTTGTCTGGTAATACGTAAAACAAGTCTATAATGGATAATGTGTCAATCAAGGTTCGAAAACTCGGTTTCGGCCACTTGAAAATTTACCGGTTTCGGATTGTTTCGGCGGTTTCGACAGTTTCGGTTTTTGTTTCGGTTTCGGTCCAAAAATCAAACTTTCATATTTTTTATGAAAAAACTAATGATAAACGTTGTAAATCCACATTGTAATATAGTGTACCAAAGTTTCATCATTTTTTGATATAAATTCAAGACATTTATAGGTCTGATATGTTCTCAAGGTACAATTTTACATGACAAAAGCCAGTTTTTCTATTCTTTTATTTTCTGAAACAGACCCAAAGCCCATTTAAACTCAAAGCCCAGACCAATACTAACCCTAATATTCACCCAAGCACGACACAGAACACGGAAAAAAATTAAAGAATGAAAATACGAAGGGGGAAAGGGGGAAAGAAAACACTTTCGTCTCTTTTCTCGATTATCGCGCTGTTCGATTCGAACAAAAAACATGCTCGAATTATTCTCAGCTCAACTTTTCTAAGGTCGAGCACAAAAATCGAATAAGGCGGCTCGATTGTTGGATCTTAGGGTTTCGTACTCGATTTAAAGTTAGATTAGGGTTTTTTCGTTTGATTCGGGTATGTTAATTTCACCAATCTTTACGCCTCCTTTTATTTTGTTGTTGTTCAACCGAAACGAAATTCTCTCCTAATCTCGTACCGGTGTTGATCAAAACCGAGACGAGATGTCCGAGATCTCGCGGTTTCGAACGAAACCTCAAACCATGGTGTCAATACACATTCTTCTGGATCAACACAGATATATTCTAAATACTATAAAAATAACCACATTCTTGTATTTCATCTCAGTACAGAATAACGGTACAAGGAGTTTCACCGAACAGAATAATATAACGTCAGTAAAATAAATAAAAATACTCAGCACCCGATAACATTTAATATACTTCCATGTCAATAGTTGAATATCGTCCTAGAATACCCTGTAATATGCAGGTGAAATACTAATAAGTAACCTATCATTTCAGTTTTAAGTTAACAGACAGAGTATGAAAACATGAAAGATCTTAACTTCAAGACTCATCCCAACATTAATTAAGAGATATTCAGTAATAGTTGTGTTATAGGTTTGAAGGACCTAAACAAGCACTTCCCAACTGGTCAAAATGATGTTAATTTAAGGAAGCTATCTTTTTCTCTTTTTGTTAATCTGCTAGCCAGTGTCAAATTTGAACTGCATGAATATGATAAAAGATTGATAAATAGACACATCGACAAAATGCTCTTATGTTGTAAATTGATGTGGCTAGAAATTTTATGTTGGACAATGAAATTAAGAAGATAAAAAAGTAAAATAATCAGCCTTAGCACTCACTGGGCAGAGCGCAGAAGCAAGCAGTATTAAAAGCAAAAGAGAGTTAAAAGCATGGTGTTAAGCAGTTGCATTGATACTGCTCCAAACATAAGTCACAAGTCTAAATTCAGAAATAACAACTATCTTAATATACCAATAGGAATGGGAAAAAAAAACTTTAGTGTAAAGCAACACCTAATGCGTACTAGATAAAGACGTTGAAGTCAAGCAAAACAGCTGCCCATTTTATGTAAGAACCAACCAGCGATCACAAAGCACTCTCAAGCAGCAGAAGAAACTTCAGTTGTGGCAAGAGCTTCATCTTCGTTGGTCTGGCCTTCTTTAGTTGCTCCACGTTCCAGAGCTTTTGCGATTGCACCATTCATGTTATTGTCTCCAACAGAAGCAAAGCCCTAGGACCGCTGCTAAAGAATGCAAACATAATTTAGCCACAGATGAGCAAATATTACCTAGAAAAAGCAATGTATATACTTAAGAACAAGACCAAGGAAAGCTGATTATTTAAGTTAACTTAAGAAAATTTATTTTAAAGGATAGAATTAAGACAAAGTTTGGAACGACAAACAATTTATAAGATAATTATTTGAATTGTAATGTTCTGACACGCCTTATAAGGAGCTTGCAAAATTAGAGTGCATTGTGGGCATTTAACTTTTGCTAATATAAACAACATAAAAGCCTTGCAAAATATGAAGAAAAGGTAAAAATAGTAGTGGATATACTACCCAAAGGAAGATTGTGATAAAACTTCAGTTTTAATGATATATTAGGCCAAGCAAAACCAATTTATAATTACAGAAGGGTAAAAAATGCTAAGTATGTTTTTCTTTATATTCACTATAGCTTCCTTTCTAGGGGGTTTACTTACAAAAATCCATCCCTATTAAGCTGTAAAAGTTTGAAGAAATTATCGGAAAGAAAGAACGTTGAAGATAATCAACATGAGGGAAAACAAAGTGCAAAAAATAGAGGAAAAACAGTACATGCACATGATTATACAGATACAAAGAATGGGGTTATTATGTTGACATCTAAACATAAAGAATTCTGAGGAGAAAGGAATGAAAAATGTTATAGTTCTGACCTTAGAATCTTTGTTAGAGCCATTAACTGTTCAGAGATGAAACGAACTCATAAATTTTAAGTAGGATTCCTGATGCATATGAATGAGCACAGTACATCATTTTTTTACACGGTAATGGCAGTGTTCTCTGTAATGCTAACTCCATCACGATTGATGTCAAAGGATTTCCAACTGCACTTGGTCCTTTATCATAAATCTGTAGAAAAGTTGAAGTTAAGTCATCTGTATAATTTGCAAATATATACTGAGATTGCTATAGTCAAATTTGATTCTCTACCAAGAACATATCAAAACATAACTAAAGTCATGTAGCTAAACAACCACATTTGATGACATCATATTACCAGTGTACCATTATTAGCATAAAAAATCGCAACTGAGAAGACATAGTGCACCACTACAGTAGGGAAAAATAAATTCCTATGTAGATATCATGTTAACTGAAATGAGTTGAATGCCTAAAACTATGCTGCCATGTCATGATGTTCCAATGAAATATACATGTCTCCGTAAGAAAGTGCTTTTTAACATTTTCTTTCTGTTAAGTAATTTGTTACAGAATTCAAAAATAGAAAATTTCATTCAATTTCAAGAATGGAGATTAACCATTTTGTAACATGAACTGAACAAATGTTGGACAAAAAAGAACAATAAAAAAGGCAAGGATTCCATCAAATAACGTTGATTGTGACTATCAAAAAATTAATTTTAATTTAAGCAATTTTAAGAAACCCTAAATAGATTTGGTGCATTATTAATTAGTTCAAGCTTTTATAATTCGAATTACCTGGAATAATTATTGATGTTTAAGCATCAGACAAAAGCGCCAATTAAGACTTCAACAAACTCAAAATTGCTGAATTGGTGCGTTGTGAAATTCCATTTAATTACATTTAAATAAACCATACCTCAAAATTTTAGAATAACCCACAGTTTCTTTCGACTTTCTCTGTTCAGCATAATAGCAATGAAGATTACAAATCAATTCTGCAGAAGATCAGATTGAACCATAGTGCTAGAGATAGACGTCCCGACGTATCGATTTCTGACTTTGGATAAATTGATTTCTGGTTTTCCCAAAGTTGACGAGTTTTTGCTGTGTTTACCCAGCAATATTAATAATAGAGCTGGCCATGTTTTGCTATATATATTTACGAAGTGCCTTAGGAGCCACGTAGCAGCTCTACGAAGAAGGATATAAAATTGTTTTTCTTTTAATTATTATACATGGGTGAACTCAGCAAAATGCTGAGTTTCTCACTTTTTTTCAAAATTGCTGGGTGAACTCAGCAAAAGCTTGGATTTAAATGGAATTTGTCTAGTGATAAATAGAAATCATATAATTCTATGATAAAGTTTCGGCCCTTTACCGAGTTTTTTGATGAAAGATAGAATAGAAAGTGACAGGATTGTAAAGATGAAGATGATTGTGAAGTTAGAAGATGGCGGCGGCAAAAGGGAAGGAGAGAACACAGGAAGGAACCACGGAAGAAACAAAATAAAAGAAAGCAACATATAATTTTGGGATCCAATTTGATTTCCACTTCCATTATGTTCGATTATTAATTAATGAAGAACGAATTTGTAAATAAAGATTATTTGCTATATCCTACTTTCAAGCGATCTTAAAACTACCTAATATTTATAGACTGATGTTTTATATTTGTAACTACTGTCTATGTGTTAGATCCTACTTTTAAATGATATTATAATCTTAGTAATATTTGTGAAGGAGCATTCTGAATTGGTAATTGAAATTTATATGTTATATCCTAAATGTTAGTAAAATTAATATTTAATAATATCCATAAATGGCATTTGTGGTAGTTCATGGTTAAAAAAAATGTGACAACAGAGGTATTACAACTAATAATAAAGAAATTCAAGATAACTTAATTTGCACAAAAAATTATATATGGTTTAAAGTTAAAATTATGTGTGTTAATTAAAATTTTCATTTCTAAGTAGCATCATCAAATTTTTGTTAGTTTGAATTTTATCTATATTATATAATTAAAAAACGACAAATTGTAAATGATGTTTATTTGATGTTTCTTTGTTAGACACTAATTTTAAGCGTGGGGTGATACTTTGCATTGGTAATATTAGTTTAGGGTGCTACTATTCATGCTCCTATTTACACTTCTGGTCACCAAAACTAAAAGCACCTCAAATATTTTAAATTTCCTCTTCTGGCCACCTTCTAAATTAATATACAAAAATGCAGAGGCCACCAGCTCCTTCCTCTACAAGAACGCTTCCTTCTCCACTCTTTTCGTCGGTTGTGAAATGATTTAATTTAATAATCCATTTCATAACCATATTAGCAATTTCAATTTTGATAAATGGATATTTACTTCATCGGTTGTGAAATGATTCGTCAAATCAACACTCAGGTATTTTGAGTCATTTTATTGAACATCTTGCATCACATTATCACAATCAGCATGTTTACCGTCCAATTTATCATCATTCAAATACTTAAACTAAAACGGCAAAAAATAATAATTAATGTATAAATTTGTAAAAGAAGATGCGTAAGTCATACGGAAAAAAATCCTACAATTCAAAATTTACATTGTCTTTCTCTAATACAACGTCGTCAAATTTAATGTCCTCCAAGCTTGAAATTTCCAACGGAACGGAAAAAATATCCTAAAACGCAACAGAAAACCTTAACCATTAAAAAAACCATATCAACATGTTCTCTGTCATAATAGAAGACAATAAAAATCAAGCAATTCAAAGCCTCTTTTTTATCTTCATCTTTCATCTCTATTAGGCATAAAAGAATATTGCTTTTGTAAGGGTTTAGGGTTTGAAATTATAAAGAAGTATGTGTTTTTTTAAGGAGAAATACGGTGGTAAATAACTAAGTGAAGGAATAATATATGGTGGCCAGAAGAATATAAAAAATAATCATTCGTATTAAATGTATAAAGGTGGCCGGAAGTGTAAACCGGGGTGTGAATAGTAGCACCCTTAGTTTAAATGTTCGATCCTATTCAGCATGGAGGGATATTCTCAAAGTGTAAAGAAGTTTTATTATTAAATCCTACTTTTAAGGGATATTTAGATTTTTTAATATATGTATAGGAACATTTTTGATAGCTGACATTGATACCAGAAAAGCGTGACACCGGATGTATTACAACTATTAATAAAGATATACATGAGTGTTACGTCACGAGCTTGTGATGATGGTACATTCATGAGAAAATGTTTTTAATAAATATTTAACCCTTTTACTGTAGAAAAATATAATTTGATTCAGATAAGCAAACACTGCAAAAGACAAACTGGAACTTAAATTTTGGTTGGAATCCCTTGACTATTGATAAGAAGGTGAACTAACAGTTTCTGTAGCAAATGTTAAATACTTGAATACAATCACCTAAGTACCTCAAATCTTTGTTCTTTCCAATCACAGCAGAAAACCAACTACCCACCTAAATTTCACAGTTACAAAATTATATAGACTTATATAAATAAACTGCTCCGTTCTATGTAAGCATCAGACAATAGAATTCAGAACAATGACTACAAAAACAACAAGCTTTTCAAAGACGACTCACCTACTAGCGGTGCTGCTATTTCTGCTAGGCTACTCCATAACCAATGATGCGGCTCGCATTCTTCTAGAAGCACCAACTATCCCAAAACCAGAGCTTCCGTCGCTACCTGAAATTCCGACACTTCCAAAGCCCGAACTACCAAAACAGCCCCTACTACCCGCATTTGATGACATCATATTACCAGCGTACCATTATTAGCTAAAAATCACAACTGAGAAGATATGGTGCACCACTATAGTAGGAAAAAAATTCCTATGTGGATATCATGTTAACTTTGGACCCATAACTTTTAAGAAACCTTTTGTCAGTTGCACAACATTGACATGACCCCTTTCTTCCTTCAGAGACTGTTTAAGAGAACACTATAACATCCAAAAACTTACCAATGCATATATACCCAGACTTACAAACTGAAATGAGTTGAATGCCTAAAACTATGTTGCCATGTCATGATGATCCTATGAGATAGGAACAATCTTTAGGCAAATTATATTCGAACCCAGCAATATGCTGAGTAGCCCCCCAAAGCATGAAAAATCCGGTATACCTCCAATTTTGCTGAGTAGCCCCCTACTAATTTAAAAAAAATCCAAAAATACCCTCCCACGTGGAGAGAATGCGCGGTTTATCAGTGTACCTCGTAACAGCCCTACGTGGTTCATCAGTGTACCTCGTAGCAGCTCTCCTTGGTTCTTTCAAAGACCACGTAGTGCTACTACGAGGTGCACTGATGAACCACGTAAGGAGACTACGAGATGTTCAGAAAACAGGTAAAAAAATAACATAGAAAGGGCATTTTCATCCTTGCATTTTTTTGTTAAAACGGGGGTCTACTCAGCATATTTATGGGTTGAAATAGAATTTGCCCAATCTTTATACATGTCTCCATAACAAAGCATTTTTTAACATCATCTTTCTGTCAAGCAATTTCTTACAGAATTCAAAATTAGATAATTTCATTGAGTTTCAAGAATGGAGATTAACCATTTTGTAACATGAACAGAACAAATGTTGGAAAAAAGAGAACAATAAAAAATGCAAGGATTCCATCAAATTACGTTGATTGTGACTATCAAAAAATTAATTCTATTTTAAGCAATTTTAAGAAACTCTAAATAGATTTGGTGCATTATTAATATATTCAAGCTTTTATAATTCGCATTACCTGAAATTCAAGCTTTTATAATTTGCATTACCTGGAATAATTATTGATGTTCCCAGAAAATGATTGAGATTGTAATCATCATCAGGTAATATTGCAGCTATAAAAAGTTAGGCTTGTTATAAACAAACTACAAACAATTTTAATACCATATAAATATGAATTTAAAGTTAATAAAAATTATAGTTTAAAATTCAAATTCAAATTCCTGAGTACTATAAAAAAATTGAAAGAGTTTCAATTCAAACGTATACATGGGCGCAGCACTATGAATCATGATCATGCTTAACACCATACATACAGCCAACAATGTCTTGCCCACACAAAACCAAGGCATTGATTCATAGGAAATTCATACTTCAAGTAGCAAAGAATTTGATGAATATGGTGCTTATATGACCGAGAATATAACCAATGGAGTACTGTATGCAAATAATAGTTAGCTTAAAAAGAGAGACACCACAAAATGTGCAGAAGAGAGAACATAGAATGGATATTAGATCATACTCAATGCCCTTACTTTACAACAGGCAACCAGATTATATAAGAAACATTCAGATTATCATGTAATAAATACTATGCATCCTCTTACAAACGTTATGTATACTCTTCAATGCAACATGCATGTAATTATAAACGGAAACTAGTTATGTTCTAAAAGATGAAAGAAGCTTTCTGTTTCTTGCAGTATATCTTAATCTGCAGGGCGTACTGTTCCCTTTTTTGGGTACAATCCGTAGCTACGAAAGCAAACATAGCTGCCATTGCAAGCTTCTACCTTCTTATATATCAAGAAGGCATCTTCTCAATCCATCACCAACGAATGATTACTCAGCCTGTCACATATATGGAAAAATAAAAAATGGAAACAGTAAGATTACATTAACAGGAAATTGTGAACAACACATAGAAAATATATAATACACAATACCAGAATTGTAAATTATTTGCTGCTTTCGCTGCTTTTCTACATGGAAACTTCACCCAAAAAAAATGTTATATTTATTGCTAGAATGGAAAGTGACAGGATAGAAAAGACGAAAATGATTGTGAAGTTAGAAGAGGTGGCGATGAAACGGAAGGAGAGAACATGGGAACGAACCACGGAAGGAACAAAATGAAAGAAAGTAGCATATAATTTTGGGACCAAATTGATTTCCACTGCTAGTAGGTTTGATTGTCAATTAACGAGTTTTGTGAACTAATACTAATACTAGTATTACCGCACAACGGTGCGACCATTAAAGTGCATAATATAAAACGAAAAAATATTTAATAAATTTTTTTTGAAGTCGGATTTTAATAGAAAAAAATTGTAATTTAAGGGAAAATGAAAATATTTAAAGACATTGTTATGGAATAACCATCAGTATTATTTAATTATAAATAATGTGTAAAATATATTGTATATTGTGATTTCATAATAACCAAACATTTATCCTCAATTTACCTATAACATAATAAATGGAAATGTTGCGGTAAAGAATATATGTTATCATAAAGTTTCAAAATAAGATAGAAAGACACATCTGAAATAAATACAGAAGCCCTCTTTCAAAGTCAATATCACAATAACTTGTCCAAATAAAATGCACCGTACTTTAAGTGGAAAAGCAAAATGCTTTCCAACATAGACCAATAAAGAACAGACAACTAACACATTACAAATTGCAAACACTTGCATTGATCACGAAGAGCTAAACATCCCATGCATACAAATTGACACCATGTTCCGTGTGTAACAGTATATCCAGTAGTCATTACAACAACACCTTAAAGAAGGAAAACACACAATACATCAACAAATTCCACTAGGTTTCTTTTTGTCAACCAAATGTTTGTAACCGGTTATGATCTCTTTCTCAACCTCACTCACGCTCTTCTTCTCAACCAACCCATTTTTGCTTTCCTCTATGGTAACAGTAGCAGAAACAATTTTACTTGGCACTCTTTCAAATTATCCAGTACTTTGTTTAGAGCGACGATCATTCTTTCAGCAAGACACCTGCTGAAATCCTGTCTTATAACTACATGAAACACTGCGATGTGCCAAGTAGTTACTGATAAGGATTGACATAATCTAAGTCAATCTCTGCATATATTGTATGCCATAATATGAGAAAATAGAACAAATATCATTAATGATATTATTCCATAACTGGAACATTATGTACAAATGGAATGTCATAATATGATAAATATAATAAATATCATTAATGATATTATTCCATAAATATCATTAATGATATTATTCCATAATTGTTGTAGTGCGTATGACATGTATCTTGTAACTTTATATATTTGTGATTCATGGATGGAAAAGTATCTTTCTCTTCAACTCTTCATCATGGTATCAGAACGTTAATCCAAAACAGTTCAACTTCCTCTTGTTCAATGACTCTCATTAACCAAACTTCATCCTATCAGATTCTTAATGGCAGTGATTCCACAAAGCCCTACACTTTTGTAACATCCCAAGGTTTTTCGACAATTTAAAATATTAAATTTAATATGTTTTGGAAAAAAATTGTTTTAAATATTAAAATTTATAATTTATGTCGTATATTGAAAATGTATGAACTAAAATTTAAGTTTGTAAATATTAAAATTTGTTCACAATTAGCAATAATTGATTTATAAATTTATCATGAATTTTTATTTTGATTTGAACTGAATTTATAAACCTTTGAATTTGATTTATTGGTTAATAAACAAAAGCAAATATTTTATTACACTAACTAACTGGTCGAAATTTGTCATTTGGCAAACGATTTTTGAATTTGATAAAATTAATTTTATTCGATCCAAATTTGTAAATTATTGTAATATTTAAAATTTCATAGCCGTTGGAATTTTAGTTTGACCGTAAGAAAATAAAACGCGTATAAATTTATATGTACAATTCAATTAAATAATCAAGTTTTAGTAGAAACTGCTGTGGACTTTAGAATTGGGCCTTGAAACCAATTCCATTGCGTTCAGAAGATGCAAAATCTATTGTTAGGCAGTAAGCGGGCCTGATTTGGAGTCCGTTTGAATTTTGGCTTAAATATCACGCAAATCGAGAATTATAATATTAAAAAATTATTCAGAAACCCTAATTTCCTTCTGGCCGCCGTCACCATGATTGATGGCCGAAATTTTGCATTCTTTTTTCCTTACTTTCTCTTTTGATTCTCAATGGGATTCATTGATTTCTGAAGCAAACTTGTAGAGTTTTGTGAGGACTGTAGATTCATACGGTTGGATCGAATGCTTGTAATCTAAAATCACCAGAATTGAGGAGAGAACACGCCGCTAGTTTGGCTCGATGGGAGGCGCTACGAACCACCGAGTGGGCCCATGTTCGAGGCATTGGCATCTCTTGGAAAGGCGGTTGTTGTGGTGGCGTTGGATCGATGTATGGTGGCTGCTAGGGCGGGACGTTGGTCATGAAAACATGGCAGTTGTGACACCCCGCCCCGCACCAGCCGACATTTTCTCCGAAAGTGCGCTGTACACATGCCCGACTAGCACGGAACGATCGCCAAAGAAAGGAAAGAAGATAATGAACTAATCAAGAACCTGTAAAATGCCTCACAGCGTATGGAATAAAATATAATAACAACATACCTGACATAAAACAGGCGAGACAGTGCATAAGCTGGAAACTAAACATCATAGCAGCGGAAAATCCAAATACAGCTTGTGATCCAATACCATTATTACAACTTTGTAAAATACTGTCTCTAAAGCAAAAAAGAAAGGAAAGGTACACTACTAATGCCCAAAGTAGTGACCAGTGGCGACACAGGGAGAATATCTATATATCATATGTGGAAGCCTCCTGCTCGTCTCCGGTACAGCTACTCGTGCATACTACCTAACCTGTCTCTAGACTGCTCGTGAGAGCACCCAGAGTAATAAGAAGAGACAAAAAACTCTGGGTCAGACAAAAAGTCTGGTATGAGCGATAAGCAGCTAAACAGAACAATAACAGGTATACTAAACCATACCTGAATCTGGACCTGCAACCAAAGAGTTAGCACTACATACCGTACAATACTCTAAGGTGCCACTAACATATGGTGTAAAGAATACGGGGGTGGGGTGTGCTCGTCATAGTGATGGCAAACAAATCAAACATAGCAACCATTCTCATATCTCTCACTCAGTGCGTAAAGCATACAATGTCCACCACTGTCAATCACTTGACCCATCGGAGTAGTGACGGAGTTCGACTTGTACAACTACTGCTACTACCAAGCGTACCCCATGGAGTCATGACCAAATCTTTACAAATGACCCCACTTCATTGGTCTATAGCTCTTTAGTCATACCTAGGCCACTGTGGCCCTGAATCCGTTCACGTACCCCCTACACATAGTTATCCAAAGTTACAGACATCGACAACCCCTTAGTACACGTCCCATAGCAAAGCCCAATCATGAAGTTAACTCGTTGGTTCCCATCTGGATCCTGAGTACAATCTTCCCACTTGGGCTACCTTTGCATCTCGGGTCTTGGTCTTCTCCTCCGGATCAGTCTTCATTTGGTTTGTAACCGTGCCTCGCGTCCAAGCTCCTTGGTTCAGCTCGTAGTATCTCCTCTGGTTCGTATCGGGTTGCTGCATACGGATCGGGTCGGCCTCCTTCTGCTCATGGTCAGGCTCCAGGTTGTGCTCCTTCCACCGGGTTGGGTCGCACTGCTACAATGGGTCGGGGTCCTCCATTGGCTCGTGGGTCGAGCCTCTGTCAGTTCGGATCATGAGTACCCACTGGTTCGGTTCGTGGTGGAGCTTCGGTTCAGATCGTGCTTCAGGCGCGAGCAGCTCGTGGTGACCGAACTCGAAGGGATGAGGTACATCTAGCGGCTCGTGGCACGTGGACTCGATCCGGTCGACTCGTGACACATGGGGGCGATCCGATCCGGTTGCTGGCCAATTTCCTCCAGTTCTTCCAGCGACTATTTTACGCCATTCGACAGCGTTTTCGACCATTCTAACTTTTCTAATCAATCACAAAGCATACCACACATTCATAGCCACATGTAGTATCGACCACAAACACCAAAACAATAATCATAGCATGTAAAATGGATCAAACATACCCAAAAACCCATATTTTCCCCTTAATCATGTTAAGAACAACTATGATAGGGTTAACAAAACTTAACCGAATTAGCCAAATTTTATAACATATGTCTAAAATAATGTTTTAAAATTTATAAATATTTTTCCAGAATTTATTTATGCATAAATTCACCAATTAACACTAATCACCCTAATTAACTATAATTAGTGTCAAAACAATGCTAATCACTTACCTTTGCCACAAATAAAATATCAAATCTGAGATGATTTTCTGTCTGGCGTTGTTCCCAATGCAGCACAACAGCTTTAACCTGGATTTGGTGCTATTTCTCCTTAATTTGATGTTGATTAGGCTAATCTTGAATTAGAAAGTGGTTTGGGGATGTTTTAGATGTTGGAGGCCATGGCTAGGTTGAGAGGAATGAATAGTGACGGCTGAAAAATGAGTAAAAGGCATTCTCCAAACCCTAACAGCTCTTTTAAACTCCTAATCCTGAAATTCCCCTTTGGGCCTAGGTGTTAATCACCCGGCTAAGCCCAATGTAACAACCCGTATTTTTATAACATGTTAAAGCAAGAAATCAAGGCAGAATTAAATTTTAAATTTAGAATCAGGGGAAACGGATTATGCCATTGCGTTCGTCTCGAAATTTTACATGAAATAGAGTCTGAGTTTTCGAAAATCGGAGTCCGTATGAGGGAGATATGACCCTCCGAAGTTTCAGGAATTTTCAGAATAAAAAATAGCTCGAAATTCAAATTCGAAATTCGGAACAGGCTGGGCGGGAAAATTCCCGCCCAGGGACCAGGTCGACCTGGGGGTCGACCATAGTGTCGACCTCCCAAGGTCCAGGTCGACCATAGTGTCGGCCTGGGGGTCGACCTGCCTCCCGAACCACTTTTCTGAACCAGATGCATTCTGATGTACTTAGACTTGTTTCGTGACCAGATTCTTCTGCCTAACCCTATATAAACAGCCCCTAGCCTCATTCTCTCCACACCATTTCATTCTGTCCTTATGCTGCTTCTGAAAATAATTAAATTAAAGAGAGAACGACTACTTCTTCTTCGCCAAGACAATATTTAGGAATTGCAAATTGGGGGTTTTCAACTAGAACAAGACTAAACAAATAGAGATTCAACAACTGCAACAACCGTTTCTAGAATCAAATCTCTGCACTCTAATTCTCGATCCACGCTCTGTAAGTTCAAGTTACTTTTAGATAAAAGCTGTAAACTTAATATACATGTTGTAAATTGGAATTGGATCTATGTATGGTAATTGATTCGTATTTATTCTTGTTCGTCTTGGATCTTGACTTTCGTGAATACTGCTTTGGACCTATTCATGTTATAAATCAAACTCTCTCGTGTCTATAACCTTAACATGCCTATGACGTTGAAACTATTGTTAATGGACAAGGACTATGACTGGGAACATAAGACTGCCTATGACTAATATGACTATGCCTATGACTATGACGGTGAACATAAGACTGTTTATGACTAATAAGACTATGCATATGCCTATGACGGTGAACGAAAGACTGTTGCCTATGACTATGACGAGGACAATTGTGGCTAATCAACTATGACTCTTGACTTTGAGAATTATTCCCTATGATTATGAACATAAGGCCATTATCTGTAACCATGACTTTGAAACTATTACTGTTAGTTGCCTATGACTATTGCCTAGAACTATTTTGGATAATTAACCATGACTATTGTAATTAATCACTTAGGGTTCTTAATTATGAGTTTTTTTCCTATGACCATGACTATGACTATTGGGGTTAATTACCTGGGACTATTATAGTTTATTGAAACCCATGTTGTATACCGAATTTGCAGTTTGTTGGATCTCATACCGAGGGTGTGACATGCTTAGTTTATTCGCTATTATGTACACCGAAACCATTGGATCCATTATCCTTGTATTTGGCTTGCTTTTGAATGCCTATTCTTTTATGTCAGTGTCTATCATGACCATCGCCTTATCTTGCTAGATTTGAAATCCTATATGCCGGTGATGTTGTAACCAATTATCTCAAGTTATAGCATACTAGTCTTGTAACCCCTTTTATCGCTTTATGCTAGTCCCTTTTGCCTATCATAGTTTTGATGCTATTCCCTCTATTTCGAGATTTGGATTTATTTGTAGTATAGATCGATTCACGTTCACATGCGATGGGAATACGATTTGGGTAGAATAGGCAAAACATGAATTGGTTATGAACATGAATTATGAACAGATAAAAGGCAAAACTTGAAACATGAACATTGTTATAACTTGAATCTGGATGTGGGCATGAAACTTATCCTTGAAACTTGACACGAACTCGACATGAAACTTGAACATGGGCATGACATTAAAATAAACATGAAAACGGCCAACTCGAGGTTGGGTTGAGTTTGCAGTGTAAATCTGCCCGGAACCGCCCGGCAAATCCAGTTACTGCAAACAATAGGATCCAATGTGGGTAGTTGGTCATATCGCACTTGAAAACCCGAGGTCAGACTAAGTTGTGGTGTAATTCTGCCCGGAACCGCCCGGCATATCCAGTGACCACAACAACAGGTTTGATGTGAGAGGTTGAGGTGCATTAATGAATTAATGCAACAGGATAGGGCTAAGTCATGAACCGCTTGAATATACTTAACCAATTTAACACGATGATTTGATAGGGTTAAGTCATGAACCGCTTGAATATACTTAACCAACTTGACACATGATTCGTAGGGCTAAGTCATGAACTTAAACGACAACACTTAGCCAATTTGACATGACATGTAGACGGGTTAAGTCACGAACTTGAATGACAACACTTAACCAACTTGACATGCTAGACCGATGGGGTTAAGTATCGAATTTAAATGACAACACTTAACCTACTAGACGGAAACCCTAGTTACGCGGTCCGTTTCAGCAGTAACCCACTAGATGTATCATGGTACCTTGGAACTAGGCAGGGTGGGGCACGATTACTGGGCGGATTGTAAGCGACCAGAACGATGGCTGTGTGGGTGCGCCAGTGTAGGTTCTAACGGAGTGCGGGCGTGCACACACTCCGGAGCAGAAAAAGCAGGCATTGGGCATCAGTAGGTTTATCTGTGCGTGCTTGATTCGTGTCGATGGTTGGCACCATAGGGCTTGATACACCCTATGGTGGACCTAGCACATGTGACTACATTTCGTGATTGAGCCGTATGACACAGACACATGAACGAGCTAGGACTTGTAGGGAGCCGATCAATTAATAGATCGCTACGTGGAATTCGTTAGGTAGCATAATCCTTAGTGGTCCTAGGTGGCATAAGCCCTAATCGAATCCAGAAAACATTCAATAGGTAACATAATCCCTAGTGGCCCTAGGTGGCATAAATCCTAGTTGAACGCGCGATAGCTCATGGTAAGGAAACCTAGCCAGAACAAGGGTGGCAGTCCCAACGATTTCAAGAATGGTGGCACTACGTTGAAGTAGTATAGAAATACGTGATGAAACCCGTACGATATACGGCAAGGGACTGTACATATACATGAAAAGGATGATACGGGTGGGGATACTAGTACAATTGGTGCAGAGAATTTAGGAAATCAGAGCAAATAGATATCGTTTTAATGGTGAAGCAGAGAAATCTTGCGATGCTTGATAGAAATCGTGTGAAACTATACTTAGTTCATCCTGAACGGGAACCTTGCAATGTTATACATGATAGAAATCCTATGATGTTATTCTTAGTTATCATGCCTGTACCTTATCTTGTCATCATCCTTATGTTTACTTTCAGTTTATTCATGTCATGTTATCTTTACCTGTTTTTATGCTGAAAGTCACTAGGACTTACTCAGTCTTTATGACTGACCCAGTTTGTTTCGCCTCTTTTTCTTCCGTCCCCCCCCAGGTGCATAGGGTGGGAACACAGCTTAATTCGGATCTTACCAAGCTCCAAGGCTATTTCATGAAGGCTTGGATTGCTCTTGGCTATGGCTTGCTTTGCTGCTTTATTGGGGAATGATTTATGACTATGGTTTTATGCTTCTTTAATATTGCAAGACAGATTTTGATATAATGGATTTAATAGCATTTTGATGTAAAAGGCTTTAGACCTTTCTAGATTTTAAAGCAATGAAATTTGGTTCTTCTTCCGCTATTTTATATATTCTGTTTTGTAATATTTCTGTGTATGTTTACCTAGATAATGCTCCACCAAAGCTAGTGCATTCCCTTTGTGAGTGACCCTAGCGGAGGTGGGGTGTTACACCCAATTAAGCTGTTTTCACCATCTGAAACTTGTTTCAGCCATATCTCCCAAGAGGTGAGTCCGTTTGGCTAATGTGACCACTCTACGGAAAGGTAAACCATCGTCTGAAGCCAATGGAAGTGGTTTTAGGTCAAAACTCTTTTCCAGTCAAAAGTTATGGCTAAAATAAGATCAGCTAGGGGCAAAACGGTCATCTAAAAATCAGCAAAAATCATGAACATGGGAAATGACCCCAATAGTCGTCTCCCAAAGTTACATAACCATACGACTTCGTATGTGAAAGAAATAAATATTCTACGATCCTTCGATGCGTAGAATGCAGGTCGTTACACTCTCCCCCCTTAAGAAATTTCATCCCCGAAATTCCTTAACCCAAAATATACAAAGGATCCCGCATGCCTACCAGCCACAAACAACAATCAAACATGCAAAACAAACAAAATAAGCCTATCCTAGCATGCGGAAAGACTAAATCGAAGCTAGAATCTTACCGGGCAAAGAGTTCTGGATACGTCTTCCTAATGCTCTCCTCTGTCTCCCAAGTACAATCATTTTCATTGTCGCCCCACTGAACTTTGACTAATTTCACCGCTTTCCTTTGAAGTTGCTTCGTATCGTTCCCAACAATACGCATAGGCCTGCGGTTCCCAACCGCCTCGGGTTCAACCTCGATATCATCCAACTGATCAGGTGAAATAGTCACATCGGGATCGTGCACGAATTTCCTTAACTGGGAAACATAAAATACGTTATGAACTCCTGCCATCTTCTCTGGTAATTCAACTTTATATGCCAAGTTTCCAATTTGCTCTAGAACTGGGAATGGACCAACGAATCTTGGTGCTAACTTGCCTCTCCTGCCAAATCGTATCACGCTCTTCAACGGAGAAATCTTGATAAACACCAAGTCGCCAATGGAGAATTTTAATTCTCTTCTCCTCTTATCAGCATAACTTTTCTACTTATCTTGGGCAGCCTTCATTCGCTGTTGGACAACCTTAATCTTAGCTGAAGTTTCTCTTATCACTTCTGGTCCAAGCACATATTTCTCACCGGTCTCTAACCAACATGACACCGAGTTGCACGGTCTTTCGTACAAAGCTTCAAATGGAGCCATACCAATGTCGGATTGATAACTATTATTATATGCAAACTCTACTAGATGTAAATGGTCATCCCATGATCCACCAAAGTCTATTATGCAAGCTCTCAAGAGATCTTCTAATACTCGATTCACCCTCTTTGTCTGTCCGTTGGTTTGAGGATGATACGCGGTACTGAGATGTAATTCTGATCCTAACGCCTCTTGTAAGCTTTTCCAAAATCCAGTAGTGAACAACGGATCTCTTTCACTTACAATGCCTTTGGGTATTCCATGAAATCTCACTACCTACTTTACATATAGTTCAGCTAACTTAGCTGCTGTCCTATTTGACTTGACGGGTATAAACCTTGCACTCTTAGTCAATCGGTCCACAATCACCCAAATGCTATCATGGCCCAACCTAGTTCTTGGTAACCCATCAATGAAATCCATTGATACTTGCTCCCATTTCCATTTTGGAATTTCTAATGGTTGCAACAAACCACTTGGCTTCTTTTGCTCAGCTTTAACTAGTTGGCAATTCATGCATTTGGATATAAACTTCCCAACGTCTCTTTTCATCCCTTCCCAGTAGTAGGTCTGCTTCATGTCTCGATACATTTTGTTACCACCGGGATGTATAGTTAATTTTGAGTGATGACATTCTCTAAGCACTTCATCTCTCAATCCATTGACATTGGGTACAACTAGTCTTCCATTCTTTCTAAGCCATCCATCTCGATCAAGCCCATACTTGTACACCTCTTCGTCGATTCTCATCTCTAACTTTGAGATGATTTTCAATAGGTTAGGATCGCTCCTCTGACTGGGACCAATCCGCTCAATCAAGGTGGGTCTGATCATCAAACTTGCTAACATTTCTGGATCTAATTCGCACTTTGGTCTGAAATCATACCCAGCGATGTACTCCAGTTGCTTCCATTCTAGAAACATAGCCCCTAAACTGGCATGTCTTCTACTCAATGCATCAGTTACCGCATTGCCCTTTCCTGGTGTATATGCGATGTCGAAATCATAGGAAGCTAAAATTCTAACCATCTTTACTGTCGGAGGTTTAGATCCCTTTGAGAGAAGAGATACTTTAACGATTTATGATCAGTAAACAATTCGAGTCTTTCTCCCAAGAGATAATGTCTCCACATCTTCAATGCGAACATGATTGCTTCCAATTCCAAATCATGGGTAGGATATCTTTTCTCTTGCGGTTTCAGTTGTCGGCTTGCATAAGCTACAACCCTACCTCCTTGCATCAATACAGCACCTAGTCCGGTACCACATGCATCTGTATATACTTTCATCTCTTCATTCCCCTTAGGAATGACTAACACTGGTGCACATATCAACTTTTTCTTTAGACTCTTGAATGCATTTTCACACTTTTCATCCCAGACGAAAGCTTGATTCTTCTTGGTCAATTGAGTCAACGGTGCTGCTATCTTGGAGAAGTCTTGGATAAACTTACGATAATATCTAGCTAATCCCAAGAAACTTCTTATGTCCGTTGCATTCTTGGGCGTAGACCAATCTTGTACCGTAGCCACCTTCGCAGGATCCACGGCAATACCATTCTCTGAAACAACATGGCCCAAGAATCTCACTTCCCTTCTCCAGAAGTGACACTTAGAAAACTTTGCTTTCAATTGGTGTTTTCTCAACACCTCCATCACTATCCTCAAATGTTCCTTGTGTTCTTCCTCTGTCATCGAGTAGACCAAAATATCATCCATGAACACAAGGACAAACTTATTCAACTGATCTCTGAATACCCTATTCATAAGATCCACAAAATATGCTGGCGCATTGGTCAACCCGAATGGCATGACCAACCATTCATAAAATCCAGACGGCGTCCGAAATGCCGTTTTAGCCATACTCTCAGCTTCCACTCTAAGCTGATGAAAACCTGTCGCGAGATCCAACTGAGAGAATACTCTCACACCACTCAACTGATCAAACAAATCATCTATCCGCAGTAGAGGATACTTGTTCTTCCTCGTTACCTTATTCAACTCGCGGTAGTCTACACACAATCAAAGGGAACCATCGGCCTTGGTAGCAAACACAACAGGTGCTCCCCACTCAGAAACACATCTTCTGATAAATCCCATCTTCAAAAGATCGCTTACTTGCACCCCGAGCTCTCGCTGCTCCCTTGGCGCCATACGACGAAGTGGCATGACTATAGGTCTGGCATCTTTCACCAAATCAATACGGAACTCAATCTCTCGGTGTGGTGGAAGCCCGGTCACTTCCTCGAAGACGTCCGGATACTGGCCAACCACGGGCAAACCTGACAACTCATCATGCGGGATGTCGAGGGAATTTTGAAAACTAGACATTACCCCATCACTAGGTAGACCACCAAACACTACCCTCTGCCCATCATCCCCTCTAGCTGTCACCAAAAAGCCCTCATAGTCTACCACCACTCCGTATCTTTGGAGCCAATTGACTCTCAAAATAATGCCAAACCCAGTAAAGCCCAAAACAAAGCAATCACAAACAAACATGCATCCATGACTCAATAAGACCCCATTACGACAAATCATGCTAAGGTTAGTCGAACCACCAATCGAGTTCGTCACTACTAAAGGTCTATCGACAATCTCGGGCTCCAGTCCCAACCTATCTACCAGGTCACTAGATATGAAAGAACTGGAAGCTCCGGTATCAAACAAAACTCTAACAGGAACATCATAAATAGAAAGCATACCTTGAATAACAACATTCTTTTCTTTCTCTGCCACAGTTGGGGCATTCGACGAAGAAGGAATAGCATTAAAGGCATATGCTTTCACCATCTGCTTTTCTTTAGGGGGTTGCAGACACTTGTCCTTGTGATGTCCCACCTGGCCACAGTTGAAGCACTTCCTGTCTATTGGCTTTGCTCGACAATTACTGGCATAGTGGCCCTTCTTGCCACAACTAAAGCACTCAACATCTTTCTTCTTCTTCTGGCCATCCTTAGCTTGGTTCTGCTTCCTCTTATTCTGAGAACCATTCTTGCCTCCACCGCTTCCTTGCAGTTTTGGATCCTCTGCAGATGCGACCTCAGTCTTTGACTTAGGGTAAAGACTTTCTGATTTTAAAGCTTTCCCCACAATCGACTCAAATGTCTCATCGATGTGGTTATTAAGCCTTTCTCCCAAGTATCCATCCAAACCAGTTATGAACTTCTCGTTCTTCTTCTCGGCAGTATCTATTAGGGATAACCCATATTTCGACAAAGTGTCAAATCCGGCAATATACTCCGAGACAGCTCTGCCATTCTGCTTGAGTTCCAAGAATCTCTTAAATAACACTGACTTCTGAGCAGCTGGAATGAACTTATCGCTAAAGCGAGCCTTAAACTGATCCCAAGTAATCTGATCCTCAGGAGTAGCTGCCTTTATAGAATTCCACCAATTCATTACTTGTCCTTGCAGCTGACGGGATGCTAGCCTTCTCTTCATCGCATCCTCGATACCCAAGTCTTCGAAGATACGCTCGCAGTTATCCAACCAATCCTCAACATCCATAGCCGACTCCGTTCCGTGGAACGGCTTCCCACCAAGACTAGTATAATCCTTATTCAGCTTGGCGAAATCGGCCCTAGGCGCCTGCACTATTGGACCACCTCCATTACCAGCATTGGGAGCTGCCCTCTGCACATCCCTAAGCATCTCCCTTATGAGGTCAGTAAAAATCCTCCTCATCTCAGCAGCATTCCCATTATTGGCTCCTCTAACGGTACCCCTTGCGTATTGGCTCATCGTTTAATCTGCACAGAGAAAACGATTAACCATCCTCTTTGTGGTGTCAGTGCAGTGCGACTTCATTCTTAACTATACTAATAGTATATATATAGCTTATGAAAACCAAAATAATCACAAATACGCGCTCTCATATACGTATTATCTCTCCGTGGTGTCTTTCCCTAGGTTAACTACGCAACCTAGAGCTCTGATACCAAGTGTGAAGCCCCGCCCCGCACCAGCCGACATTTTCTCCGAAAGTGCGCTGTACTCATGCCCGACTAGCACGGAACGGTCGCCAAAGAAAGGAAAGAAGAGAATGAACTAATCAAGAAACTGTAAAATGCCTCACAGCGCATGGAATAAAATATAATAACAACATACTTGACATAAAACCGGAGAGACAGTGCATAAGCTGAAAACTAAACATCATAGCAGCGGAAAATCCAAATACAGCTTATGATCCAATACCATTTTTACAACTTTGTAAAATACTGTCTCTAAAGCAAAAAGAAAGGAAAGGTACACTACTAATGCCCAAGGTAGTGACCAGTGGCGACATAGGGAGAATATCTATATATCATACGTGGAAGCCTCGTGCTCGTCTCTGGTACAACTACTCATGCATACTACCTAACCTGTCCCTAGGCTGCTCGTGAGAGAACCTAGAGTAATAAGAAGAGACATAAAACTTTGGGTCAGACAAAAAGTCTGGTATGAGCGATAAGCAGCTGAACAGAACAATAACAGGTATACTAAACCATACCTGAACCTGAACCTGGACCTGCAACCAAAGAGTTAGCACTACATACCGTACGATACTCTAAGGTGCCATTAACATATTGTGTAAAGAATACGGGGGTGGGGTGTACACGTCATAGTGATGGCAAACAAATCAAACATAGAAACCATCCTCACATCTCTCACTCAGTGCGTAAAGCATACGATGTCCACCACTGTCAATCACTAGACCCATCGGGGTAGTGACGGAGTTCGACTTGTACAACTACTGCTACTACCAAGCGTACCCCATGGAGTCATGACCAAATCTTTACAAATGACCTCACTCGATTGGTCTATATCTCTTTAGTCATACCTAGGCCACTGTGGCCCTGAATCCGTTTATGTACCCCCTACACATAGTGATCCAAAGTTACAAAAATCGACAACCCCTTAGCACACGTCCCGTAACAAAGCCCAATCATGAAGTTAACTCGTTGGTTCTCATCTGGATCCTGAGTACAAACTTCCCACTTGGGCTACCTTTGCATCTCGGGTCTTTGTCTTCTCCTCCGGGTCAGTCTTCATTTGGTTCGTAACCCGTGCCTCGCATCCAAGCTCCTTGGTTCAACTCGTAGTATCTCCTCTGGTTCGGATCGGGTTGCTGCATACGGATCGGGTCGGCCTCCTTCTGCTCATGGTCAGGCTCCAGATCATGCTCCTTCCACCGGGTCGGGTCGCACAGCTACAATGGGTCGGGGTCCTCCATTGGCTCGTGGGTCGAGCCTCCGTCAGTTCGGATCGTGAGTACCCACTGGTTCGGGTCATGGTGGAGCTTCGGTTCAGATCGTGCTTCAGGCGCGAGCGGCTCGTGGTGACCGAACTCGAAGGGTTGAGGAACATCTGGCGGCTCGTGGCACGTGGACTCGATCCGGTCGACTCGTAACACATGGGGGCGATCCGATCCGGTTGCTGGCCAATTTCCTGCAGTTCTTCCAGCGACTATTTTACGCCATTCGACGGCGTTTTCAACCATTCTACCATTTCTAATCAATCACAAAGCATACCATACATTCATAGCCACATGTAGTATCGACCACAAACACCAAAACAATAATCATAGCATGTAAAATGGATCAAACATACCCAAAAACCCATATTTTCCCCTTAATCATGTTAAGAACAACTAATGATAGGATTAACAAAACTTAACCGAATTAGCCAAATTTTATAACAAAGGTCTAAAATTATGTTTTAGAATTTATAAATATTTTTCTAGAATTTATTTATGCATAAATTCACCAATTAACACTAATCACCCTAATTAATTGTGATTAGTGTCAAAACAATGCTAGTCACTCACCTTTGCCACAAATAAAATATCAAATCCGAGATGATTTTCTTTCTGTTGCTGTTCTCAATGCAACACAGCAGCTCTAACCCTGCTTTGGTGTTATTTCTCCTTAATTTGATGTTGATTAGGCTAATCTTCAATTAGAAAATGGTTTGGGGGATGTTTTAGATGTTGGAGGCCATGGCTAGGTTGAGAGGAATGAATAGTGACGGTTGATAAATGAGAAAAAGGTATTCTCCAAACCCTAACAGCCCTTTTAAACTCCTAATCCCGAAATTCCCCTTTGGGCCTAGGTGTTAATCACCCGGCTAAGCACAATTAAGCTGTTTTTCACCATATGAAACTTGTTTCAGCCATATCTCCCAAACGTTGAGTCCGTTTAGCTAATGTGACCACTCTACGGAAAGGTAAACCATCATCCGGAGCCAATGGAAGCGGTTTAAGGTCAAAACTCCTTTCCAATCAAAAGTTATGACCAAAACAAGATCAACTAGGGGCAAAACGGTTATTTAAAAATCAGCAAAAATCGTGAACATGGGAAATGACCCCAATAGTCGTCTTCCAAAGTTACATGACCATACGATTTCGTATGTGAAAGAAATAAACATTCTACGATCCTTCGATGCGTAGAATGTGGGTTGTTACAGCAGTTTTGGGTTACGCGGTTTCTTTTTCTCCTGGAGCGACGCATTTCCGCAATGAAGAAGGGGGGGAGAGAGTGCTGACGTGGCGTGAGTTAGTTGGGTGAGATGTTTGTTTATTTTATTTATTTCATTTTAAATTCAAATGATTAAAACATGTCTAACTTTCACATACGAATTCAGAATGACGCACGGTTGGATCCATTGGAATCGTATCGACGAGCTCTTCAAGATGGCATTGATTTGGACAGATTCTAACACTGTTGATTTTTAGGCTAAAATTTTGATTTCAATCTCGTTTGAAACCAAGGTGAGTGATTAAACCCACTTACACATAACTAAAATATTTGATTGTTAATTAAATTGAATCCATGTTATGATATGATTGTTTTGGTTGTTGTTTGACTGTTTAAATTTATTATTTATGTTAAATTTGCATCGACTGTAAAATTTAATTTAATTGTTGATGTAAAGTGTACAATTAGAATTTATTTTCTGTTTAAAAACCTCATATTTAATGATTAGTAAACTGATACCACATTGAACTATTTAGAAGTAGTGATTTTGATTGATGCCGTGGATTTATATATTTATGTATTGATATTTAATTCATATTGTTATCGGTATTGTCTATATACTCCTATTATTTTTTGCTCATGAATCTCGACTTTTACCCTAGATGTTACGGGCATCAAATAAACCCGGGATTAATCATTAAAATGAATTAAGAACGCATGCTGAAATGATAAATACTTATGACCCTGATATGGATTGAAATGATATATATCCTTTCCTAAAGTACTAAAATTTTACTTTAAGTATTAATTGGCCATAGGATAGAAAATTTTATACGGACACCGGTTGGTTAAATAAAAATTGTATTTAATCTTGAATTTTGGAATATTATTTTAAAGACAAAATAAATGACATTATTAATTTATTTTCTTTTAATTTGGACTTTGAGTTTTGAAATTAAAGTTTTCAGCTGTGATAGAATTCGTAAATGTGGATAACTGAAGTTAAACTGAATTGAATATGAATTAAATTTATCAAAATTGAATTTTTTTACCCGTCTTTGATATTACTTTAAATTAATATGGTTTATAGTAATAATTGAACTGTGAACTTGAGATTTTATAAACGAATAATTCAAAGTGAGAATTATAATTGAAGTTTAATTATTAAATCGAATTATTAATTCGAACTGTTTGAAATCGAACTGTTGAATCGAATTGAATATGAATGGGAAGTCAAATCCTTTTAAATTAAGATATCGAAATTTAGTCAAATTGATTTGATACTGAAAAATGATTTCCTGTTGGTTAAATGTTTGAAGATATGATTCTAATTTCCTAACTATTTTATACATATCTAAATTATTTTAACGTACTTTTCTACTATTTAAATAGTCAAATCATTTGGAATTGGAATTATTTCAAGATACTAAGTTTGGTTTTAAGTGGAGATTTTAATATGAATAATGTTCTAGCTTGCATGATGAAAATGATTTTTAAGAAAAACTGATATTTTGATATGAAGTTGAACTTTTGATATGAAAAGAACTGATCGGTGCGAAAAATGTAAACGCCTGGTTGTTAAAGAGACCGGGATCGCATATTGTCATACTCTCTGCCAATACCGAAAACCACCTTAACAACTGTGTATGCGGTGGAGTTCCAGAATGAAGTAGGTTGGTTTGGCGGACGCTACTGGAATGAATGAAGAGAACAATGATGGATGTCCTTGACCTTCGGGTTATAATTAAAATTACTAAAACAGGACTATATCGTGACCAAGCGGGGTTAGCTACCTTTATCGACAACAGTTCTTCCTTTATTACTGTAGTTCCTCGGTTTGATTGTTTTGATTTGATGCGCATCCGTGATTTGGGAGTGTTGTTCGAGGTGGGCGGTAGTCGCGACTATGCATTACCACCGGTCCGGGCATGCAACTAGTATATTTATACCCTGGGCATTTCTCGTGTGCCTTGTCATATTATCCTGATTGAGGCCCCTATGATTTTGATTTGTACCGTACCTATGAAGTGCCCTCTGACAGCCACTATGTACTGTGGGCTTTACGATATCTGTATAAACTACGGTATTATAAACGGTGTAACGGTAATAATAGTAATCCCACTTATGCTATTTTAATATTTTATATTTAACAATAGACACTATTATAATAGCGTATTGTATTATATAGTTCTTGTTTAATGGATCCTTAGGGGGTGGAAATTCCCGTAACATCTCTTAAGTTATTGCAATCATATTATCGCATGAATTTGATTTAAGTAATATGAGAATACTTTAGTTCTAATCCGAGTATTTTTGTCTTTTCATTTGTGCTCGGGTCAGCCTGAGTTTCAGTTATCGAAGATATTGTTTTAAAGATGAAGATGAAGCTTGCTAGAAATATTATATATATTACCACTGCGAATATTGGTATGTTTATTATAGTTAACTCTGGTAATCGTTGTAAGTGTATAATCAAATATATGTTATAACAGCTTCATGAACTGTTATTTATTTATTATATTTTGTCCTTCCGCTATGATATTTTGTGTTTGTTTTTCTCCTTCTCCGCTTTTTCTTATATAAATCCCTATAACTATCCGTATTTTTGATTTGTTTAAGTCGACATTGAGGATCATTGTCGATTTGAACGGTCAAAAATCAGGGATGTTACATTTGGTATCAGAGCTGGTTAGAAAACATGATAGGGGGTTCTCGCTTGGTTGTTTGGTGGCGAGCAGGAGATTCTTACCCCTACACGTCCAAATGAGAAGATTGGGTTGGTTGTTGCAGTCGAGAGGCTGGCCGTAAAATCAGTTCTGAGGTACCACTGTATGTCACGGTGGGAGGTTAGCCCACTGCTTGATGGTTGCAAAGCCTAGGGCCGTTACAGATGGTATCAGAGCTTTGGTTTAGCGAAATCTTGGCTCTGTTTAGGATTAACTCATTAGTCTTCTGTTGAGAGTATCACTATATGACACGGTCTGAATCATTTCTTAGTCTTCCGCTGAGAGTTGTGAATTTTCCGTTGTGTATGTATTTTTAGTATACTCTGATATTTGTTGTACTCTAGTATATTCTTGTACTCCGATGTAATATTGTGTGATATTAATGAAAAAGTTCTTTTGTTCATTTCTTATGTGTTGTAACCCCAAGCGATATGTCTTATTGATCGGTTTAAGTCGATTTAATTATCGATTTGAATCAGGCGGGTCGTCATAGTTAAAATTTTGAACAATTGCCGAATTTTGAAGTTTTGGGTTATCGTTATCGATCTGAGCCCTCAATAGGGATCGATATCGATCCCTAGGGGTTGAGAACCCTTTGGTAGATACATTTTTTGCTAGCATTCACCTCTAACTTATGGTTCTTCATTCTGATATTCTAAGCTCAAGTTATGATCGAAATATTAAACAATTGTCGAGTTTTGAAGTTTTGAGTATCATTTATGTATTTATCTGTCATCGGAGTCGTACGGATCCCTCATTAGAGTCTTATCGATCCTACATTTAGCCAAATTTTGAGTGTTTTTCCAGCTTGTTTCAGAATGTTATTCCACTGAATTCAATTATTTATGAGTTCGTATAATCATCCACACTCGATTCCGAGCAATCCATAAGTCCAATTACACGACTGACCCTAGTGTGTGAATTTCTAAATTCCAAGTATTCATTGGTTTCGACACCTAGTCCAAGCATTTCCAAGTTTATGTGAGTTTGTGCTCTAGTTACGTGCAATCTAATGCTAAGAATTCCGAAGCGTGACGGCTTTAACAAAAGACGGGTTAACAATATGTTAAAAATATTCGTCACGATGTTTCAAATTAAAGGATTATACCATTAAATCCTATTTTGGAGAAGATATTTTCTAATGGATACAATTTTGGAGGAGATACTTCTTTCATAGTCTGTAATATCTCTTCTATCTTCAAGAACCCATTATGGTGGGTCCATTTTTTTATTGAATTTGTTATTGTTCATGTCAATGGAACTTTTAGTCTCATAATCATTAACTCTAGATTGATTTAGAAAACTTTCCCAAACATAATCCTTAGCAACCTACCAATTTAAACCTAGTGTAATACTTTACTGTCCAATTCTTGTTTTTATCATTACTAATTGTAACCAGTTTCTCTAACCTTTTATAGGGAGGAAAGAAAAAAACCTAAAATGCACGGATTGTCAGTTCTTGATTAAGTATTTGATGCATCATATAGTTTAGTCGCATGGGGTAGGCGTGGTTGGTTAATCTCACCAATTGGTCAATATTTTTAGTTAATTGAACCATCAATTAACCGAATGATCGATTATTCGAATTTGTCGGTTAATGCGGTTCGATTGAGATCGGTTAAGTCGTTTAGCCGTTATATATATATATATATATATATATATATATATATATATACGTACGTAAGTATGTATATATACATTATATGTGTATATATGTGGGTGCGTATATATACACACACATATTTATAGATTGCAAGAAACGATAATGAAAATATTTATGCTATTAGTCTTACAATACATGCATGTATGTATGTTTGTATGTGTTTGTGTGTGTGTGTATATATATATATGAGGTAGGTTCAATGGCACTCCTATTTTCTAGCCTTCCATTTGCACCCCATTTCTAGCCACTCGTTTATATTAGAATAATGTAGTGGAGGGAGAGAGAATGAGTGGAAAAAGAGAGAGGGGGAAACTTGTAGTGGAAATCAGGGGGCTTTTGGGGGTGCTGCGCTATTTAAGGTGTCATTGAACGCTCACATATATATATATATATATATATATATATATATATATACACACAGACACGCACACATGTATTTTCGTTTAATAGCTAATTGATGTTTGTTTATGGTTAACCGCAATTTGGTCGGTTAATCGAATTTGTTAGCTAATGCGGTTCGGTTAAAGTCGGTTGAATCGATTCGGTTGGATAACCGTGATAAATGCCCGCCCCTCATGCCTACCTGGCATCCATGGTCAGTTAAGTTGCTTGAATGAAATATTTTAGCGCTTGAACGGTTGTGCAACATTGGGCTACATATACAAGTGTGCACACTACCTATCTCTTGTTATCCCGTAGTTGGTGCTCAAACATTTGTGCTTCTTTTAGTTTCCTCTGATCGTGCTTAAAATAATTCCTTTATAGCAATCAACTTGTTAGTGCCTTTGAACCATTCAAACGCGTGTTTTTTATGCTTCATCATATTAGGGCTGCCAACGGATAGTATTGGATATGGATAGTGTCATATCTGTATCCGCATCCGAAACTATTTTCGGATATCAGATATCCGTATTCGTAGATACAAATGGATATTGGATAATTATCATATCCGCTAACAATCGATAATTAAAGAAACGTAAATTGAAATTCTAGGTTTAACATGATTTTTTTTAATGTCATGAATTATAAAAGTATACAAAACCAATCAAATAATGATAATAAATAGTTTTGAGCTGTTAATATACATTAAATGCATAAAATATGAACTATTGACTTAACAAAACAATAAATTATTATTGTTTATTATGTTAAAATATATATAAAATAAGCTATAATTTAGACAAAAACCGAACGGATAATTTTTGGAAGCGGATACAGATATATCCTTTTTTTGAATATCGGATATATCCATTTAGATGGGATGTCGGACCTGTGAGAAAAAAGGGAGGGAGGGGAGGGGGTGGAGGAGGGGTTAATGAATCAACGATGGGAAGCCGAAAGAAAGAGAAGTATTGAAACAGATGCAACTCTACTGTGTTGAACCTCTGAACCAACTGTCACTTGTAGTCGTATCGACAACTTTCTTGTATTACTCATCATCTTGTGCACAGGCACAATTATATTTGCAACCAATCTTCGTCATGTTCTAATTAGAGTGATCGGTAATTCTAGCTTGCCCATGGTAAAATCCTTCGTAGTACCCACGTTGAATTCTGTCTTCAAAGTGAGCATAAAATTGCATCGTATCTTTCTTACAAGATTTTTTTTTAAAGATTAAAAAAAGAAGAAGAAGAAGAATCCAATTATAATCATGGAGAAATTTTCATTATGGATTTTAGACCATCATTTTAAATAACTATTTTATAATAAAATAGTGCATGTGATTTATGTTAGTTTTTATCAGAGGGACGTACTGCCTTTGTTTTTTCGTAAACAGATATTGTTGGAAATGTTTTACAAACATTAAGTGAATTATTAAAAATGTTGAATAAGTGTATGAATGGCTCGTATGTGTGAATAGTCTCACATCATGGGATTATATGGAAGAGGCAAGGATTTATACTTGTTTCTAAGAAATCATGTTGGGGCCTTGGGCTCCCAATACATGCTTTGTTGTGAGGAGGGAGACCATGCATCATGAACACCACACGCGCGCGTGATCGACCGACCGACTCGACCCGGCCCGGTCCGGCTCGGGCTTGGTGGTGTAGACACTTATATTTTTGGACCATAAAAATTTGCAGTTTTCGAACCGTTTTTTGTATGGAAAATTATTTTCTGCACCGATAATTTTTTCTACAACGGTAAAAAGTTTGTCCCCCGAAATTTTAGCAGATCCGATTTTTTTCTCCCAAACCCTAATTCTCGTTCTATATATACTTTTCATCTGCAGACACAAAAGCATATCGAATTCTACTTTCTTCTAGCCTCCGCCATTAAATCTTTCTTTTAGAAAAATCGAGCAATATTATTTTCGAAAGTGCAAATCTGCACTGATTTGTTGTGCAAGCAAATCGGTTATCCTTTTTAGAGACTGTTTTATCCTACAGGCGGCGGTGAAGGAACGAACTGGTTTGCACCTCTGACCAGATCGCCAAATCGTCTTCAAGAAAGCGACCTAGTCCGCGACTCAGCCATTGTTTTCCAACAAATTGAAGACGAATTTGAAACAATGGCTTCGAACTCAACCATAGACGATGTTGCTCCACCCTCTACTTTCCAGAACCCTCTCGTGACTGCTGCTCCATTCAAATTCGAAGGCTTGCATTTCAAGCGATGGCGTCAGAAGATGGAGTTCTTCCTCACGATCAGAAAGGTTGTGGCTGCGGTGACTGCTGAAAAACCGCAGCTACTAGATAAACCTGACGAGGCTGACGCAGCGAAGATGGCATCATGGACTGAATAGTCAAAGCAACTGCAGACCTGGACTGAACAAGATTATCTATGCAAGAACTTTATTCTGAATGGATTGAGCGATGATCTGTATGATTACTACAACTCAGATGAGAAGACAACAAAGGAGATCTGGGAAGCACTGAAAAAGAAGTATGATACAGAGGAGGCAGGGGCAAAGAAATATGCTGTTAGTCGCTACCTAAAGTATCAGATGATTGACGACTGATCAGTTGAGATGCAGTCCCATGAGCTGCAGAAAATAGCTCATGAGATCATCTCCGAAGGTATGGCACTGGACGAACAATTTCAAATTGCTGTTATCATTGACAAATTACCCCCTGGCTGGAAAGATTTTAAAAATGTTTTACGTCATAAGACTAAGGAATTTTCCTTAGAAAGCTTGATCACGCGCCTCCGTATTGAGGAGGAGGCTCGCAAACAGGACCAGAAAGAAGAGGTGTTGATTGTCAATAACAACAACACTAAAAAGACCACACCCGCTGTTCTGAAACCGAATCAGAAATCTTTTAAGAATCAGAACAGTCACAACAAACAGAATGGGAATCTGCAAAGAAACCCAAAAGGACAGCAGAAACCAACCCAAAAGAATGATTCTGGACAGTAGTTTTTATGCTACAACTGTGGAAAACCAGGTCATATGGCACAAAAGTGTCGGAACAGGCCAAGCTCTGCACCGCAGGCTAACCTGACTGAAGAGCCTCTTACAGCTATGATTACTGAGATTCACCTTGTTGGTGGATCAGAGGGTTGGTGGGTAGACACTGGTGCCTCTCGCCATGTCTGCTATGATCGTGACTTGTTCTCTACATACACGGCTGCGGAAAATCAGAAAGTGTTGTTGGGAGATTCTCACACCACTAAAGTTGCAGGGATTGTGGAAATTAAGTTTACCTCTGGAAAGACTGTAATTCTGAAAGATGTAATGCATACTCCAGAGATTAGAAAGAATCTGGTGTCTGGCTTCACTTTTATTGATGACTGTTCTGATTTCACATATGTATACCTTATGAAAAATAAAAGTGATGCTTTTGACATGTTTAAAACATTCAAAACTGAGATTGAGAATCAAGCAAATAGGAAAATTAAGAGACATCATAGTAATAGAGGTACAGAATGTGAATCCACTTCAATTCTAGAATCCTATAAACAACATGGTATAGTACATGAAAGATCTGCACCCTATTCTCCTGAGATGAACGGTAAAGCTGAAAGGAAAAATAGGACATTTACCGAACTTGTAGTTGCCATATTACTAAATTCTGGTGCAGCAAAACATTGGTGGGGGGATATTTTATTGACTGTATGCTATGTTCTGAATAGAATCCCCAAATCTAAGAATAAAATTTCGCCTTATAAAATTTTAAAAAATCATAAACCCAATGTCTCATATTTTAGAACTTGGGGTTGCTTAGCATATGTTCGCATTCCAGACCCTAAGAGAATAAAATTGGCTAGTAGAGCATATGAATGTGTATTTATAGGCTATGCTATTAATAGCAAAGCATACAGATTTTATGACCTTAGTGCACATAATATAATTGAATCAAATGATGCCGATTTTTATGAAACTAAATTTCCTTTTAAATTAAGGAATAGTAGGGGCACTTCAAGTGTGCCTATTAGAACAGAACTTAATGAAAATTCTGAAGCTGTACCTAGAAGAAGTAAAAGAGCAAGAACCATAAAAGATTTTGGTTCAGATTTTTATGCTTTTACTATTGAGGAGGATCCCATAAACCTCCAAGATGCCTTATCTTCCTTAGATGCTGATTTCTGGCAAGAGGCTATAAATGATGAGATGGATTCTTTAGAATCCAATAAGACTTGACATTTGGTAGATTTACCTCCTGCTTGTAAGTCTATAGGCTGTAAATGGGTACTTAAAAAGAAATTAAAACCTGATGGCACTATTGATAAATATAAAGCACGACTAGTAGCCAAAGGTTTTAAACAAAAAGAAAACATAGATTTCTTCGACACTTTTTCATCTGTTACTAGAATCACATCCATTCGGGTATTAGTCTCACTTGCCTCTATTCATAATTTGTTAATACACCAAATGGATGTGAAAACCGCATTTTTGAATGGTGAATTAGACGAAGAAATATATATGGACCGGCCTGAAGGATTTGTGGTACATGGTCAAGAACATAAAGTATGCAAATTAGATAAATCATTATATGGTTTAAAACAAGCACCTAAACAAAGACATGAAAAATTTGATAACTTAATCATTTCACATGGTTTTAAAGTTAATGAAAGCGACAAATGCATCTATTACAAATTTGAAAAATGACATTTGCACTATTATATGCCTTTATGTAGATGACCTACTCATTTTTGGGTCAAACATTCATGCCATAAACTCCGTCAAATCCTTATTAAGTGCCAATTTTGATATGAAAGATCTAGGTGAGGCGAGTGTAATCCTTGGTATTAAAATTACTGGTCAGAAAAGGGAATTTCTTTGGATCAATCTCATTACATTGAGAAGATCCTAAAGAAATATAATTACTTTGACTGTAAACCTGCAAGTACATCATATGATCAGAGTGTAAAGTTATTTAAGAACACTGGTGAAGGTGTAAGACAGTCTGATTATGCGAGCATCATTGGCAGCCTTCTGTATGTCACTGATTGTACTAGACCCGACATTGCCTATGTAGTGGGATTATTGTGCAGGTTTACCAGTAAACCTAGTATAGAGCACTGGCATGCTATTGAAAGGGTGATGAGATACCTTAAACGAACCATGAACCTTGGATTACATTACGAAAGGTTTCCAGCTGTACTTGAAGGATATTCTGATGCAGACTGAAATACCTTATCTGATGATTCCAAAGCGACCAGTGACTATATATTTAGCATCGTTGGAGGAGCTGTTTCTTGGAAATCCAAGAAACAAACTATTTTGGATCAGTCTACTATGGAGTCTGAGATGATAGCACTAGCCACAGCTAGTGAAGAGGCAGAGTATTTGAGAAACATGCTAGCTAAGATTCCCTTATGGGAAAAACCGATACCGGCTGTGTTGATACACTGCGATAGTACCGCAGCTATTGCAAAAGTTCAGAACCGTTATCATAACGGTAAGAGACGACAAATACGTCGTAAGCACGACACGGTTAGAGAACTACTTTACACAGGTACCGTTAGAGTGGATTACGTACGTAGTGAAGAAAATTTGGCAGATCCTTTGACGAAAGGACTGTCAAGAGAGAAAGTCCACAATTCTTCTAAAAGAATGAGACTATTGCCCTTAGATTTTTGAGTCACGCACAATGGTAACCCGACCTAAATGACTGGAGATCCCAAGAACTAGGTTCAATGGGTAAAAACAACAATGGTTGTTGTTTTTATTGTATTTGTGCTGCAGTAATATTTGAATTAAAGTGTGCAAATATTCTATTTTTGTTCAGTAGTTTTATGCAATTAAAAATTGAATATGCAATTTTTTTTTTGCCGTTTCCCAATGTAGTAGAAGATGCTGTAGTAGAAATTGAGCTTGATAAACCGTTAATTACTACTGACCAACTGACAACATCTATGCATGTTAAAAAAAGATAAAAAGTTGAGGAGAATGAAATGATTTCAAAGAAAGAGGAAGTTTATAGGAACAACTTGAAATCTTTTATTGATCTGGTGGAAAAGTTAAAAGATGATGAGCCATATTCTGGAAAACATTCAGAATTGATGGAAAAATTGCCGTTGGGAAGTTCATTGAAATGATTTTTGATGGTCTTATTTCACCGTCCGTGACAACCAAAAATTCAACAACTTTGGACGTCATAATCAGAAGCTTTAAGAAAAACATGAAATATTTTCAGTTTTGTGATTTGATACTCACATGTACAGAAAACAATATTGGAAAATGTTAGCAGCTCCAACACAAGGTCAAATGATTAAAACAAGTGGACATATAAAGGCAGAAGATAAGGAGGATAAAGAATTTATAGCTTTCAGAGATAGACATTTTAAAGATGAAAAAATTGTGAACAAGAAGAATATAGAAAGGGAGATTTTCTCGACGATAAAAATAGAATCTCCGGAAGCACGTTTTGACACGGTGAAACTTATTCTTCTGTATTTGGCAGTTACATTCTTGATGTCCAGTCCAAACTATAGCTTACCATGGACACTGATACCATATTGTGTGTGCACAAGAAAGTTAAAAGCTATTTTGTGGCCAAAAAATATTCACAACCATCTATTTACCCAAGTCAACAAATATCACGAGACACCACGCAAAATTAATGCTTGAGTGACGCTATTATTGGTAATAAAAATAATATCATCATGTTAATTTTTTATTAATTATGTTTTCATAATAATAAATAATTTTTTTCTTTTTGGGCAGTGGTGGTTTTGTGAAAAAACATGTGTTCTGACGACATCAAAGCCTGAGTACAACACGATGTATCCTTTGGCAGGAAAATGGGACATTTCAAAACTGAAGCCGGCAATGATTCTGGATGTGACCTTCAACAATGTAAGAATATTTTAAAGGACGTTGGATTTCTAGTTAACATTATGATAATTTTTTGAAATGCTGTAAAATAATGTGCAAAAATAATAAGAAATTAGCGTAATTAAATGCAGTTAATGGGAATGTTTAATTTGAAATACTATTTGATGTTATTTTTTTATCACTAGTTTAAAAACATATGTAGTGTAGGTGGGTTAGTATTAAAGTTTATCATTTGTAGTGCTTGAAATTAATTTGAATAGTTTAGTAGTTATATGCAATTATGTGTAAAAGCTGTATACATATATGCAAGTATTTTTAATATTAGCAGAATAACAAAATTGTTACATACTAATATGAAGTTTTCATATATATATTTGCACAATTGTGTACAAATATTTTAAGATATTAATTTGTAAATGTGTGTTGTATGTGTATGTAGGATGTAGAAGGAAAGGATATAAAGCTCCTTAAGCATGAAGTCGACAAGAATGATGAATGTGCTGCGTTTTACAACAAGAGGGAAAAAAATTTGAAGGACTTAGTAGCAAAATTAAAATTGGAAATTAAAAAGTTAAAACAAGAAAATTTGCGTTTGAAACAAAAGGAGGATGAACTTGAGGTAGATTCTTCCGCAGATAATAATGATAACAAGCAACTTGAAATAAGAAATGATGAAAATGACATGAGTTCGGAGAATGGATAGGAAACAGATAGTAAAGAGGATGATGAACAAGAGCAAGAAGAAATGAATGTCGATTCAGAAAGCGAAGAAGTGGGTACTGATGAAGAAGAGGGAAAAATTGAGCAAGAGCAAGGTAAACGAAAAGAAAACCAGGTGGTGCGTGAAAAGGGAAGTAAAAACAAGAAGGACATTGAAAAATTAATTGCAAGTTTAAAATTTAATGAGGATGGAGGAAAGAATAGTGGAAAAAGTGATGGAGTTTGTGAATAGATTGAATATGGTGAGGTTGAAGTGGAAATGGAGAAGAATGGGGAACATAATAGCGAAGAGGGGCAGGGGAACAGAATAGCGAACAGGGGCAGCGGACTACAGAGTTGGTTAATGAAAAGGTGATAGAGAGTAGTAATGAGAAGGAAAAACAAGTTAATATTAGTAAATTTTACATATTGTTAATGTACCAAATTTATATTTTATATTAAGATAGGATAAGAGGAAACTTGCACATAGGTATGCAGTTTTACTTAATTATAGCATCTGCGAATGAAGAGAAAAAGTATTGATTTTTAATTTTTTTTTTGAAGTAATAATAATTTCTGGATTATTATCTGCATGTAAAATTACGTAATGCATGGTTTATATTCTGAAATATAAATAACTGATCAATATTTTATTAAGGGGAAAAAATACTTTCATGATAGTATGCAAGTATTCTGAATTATAGCATGTCTGGAGTCATATATTTAGAGTTGTGTGTATAATATGTGAAAGCTTTAGTATTAAAAACCTTTTTTTTCTGCAAGTATTACGACTTATTGGTTTTTATGAGAAATAAATAGTATTATATTTTAGATTAATATTGTATAGAAGAATATTAGCATGTTGGTATGCAATTAATAGCATGATTGTAATCAAAATTTTAGTGTTGTGTGATTGATTGCTTGATTGTGTTAATAATACGCGCAAGATAGTGTGCATCTAAAAATAATTGTTTCATTATAGTGTGCATGTTTTTATAGTTATTGATGCAAGTAATAAAATATTAATAGATGTCGAGCTAGAGAACAAGAAAGACACTGAGTTGCAGAATGAAGAACAACATGAAATGGATTAGGGGAATGAAGAGAATAATGTTGTTAAAGATGAAATTAGTGTAGAAAAAACGCTAGTGGTCGAAAAAGAAGATGAACACAAAATGACAGAGATATTCAAGGTGAGTGATGAAATAGACGATCTGGCACAAAAGGTTAAAGATCAGGAAATAAAGAAGAATGAGGAACAGAAGAAGGAGAAGGGGATAAGAAATGTTGAACAACAAGAAGGTAAATTAAAATATTCCAATGTTTTGTAATGTAGGACTAAAAGCATTTAATTTACTATTCAAATTAAGTAGTTTTTTCGGTTACGTTCGTTTATGACCGAAGATAAAATAAAAAGGTTGATTTTTTGTGATGAATTGCATTCTTTTATGCAGATTTATGAAATTTATGCATTTAGATGAGCACATATTTATTTTTTGATTGAGAAAGTATGTTTAAATAGATAGGGAAAAGAGGAATGTTGATGACATAATTTCAGAAGATTGTAAAGACCAAAAAAAGGGGAAATTAAGCAAAAGCAGGTGAAGGAAGACGGGAATGAAAGAAAACGTATTACGGACCTGAGTAAAAGGGAAGGAAAAAAGTGGGAACTTAGGTCTTTTAAGAGCCAAAAAGGTTAGAAATAAAATTAAGTTTTGAGTGTAAAAATGTGTGTAATGTGTATGTTACTGTAGTACACTGATTATATATGTGATAATATTTCCAGGTTCCGTTAAAAGAAAACTGGATGAGTTTGAAACGGTAGTTGTGGAGGACTATGAAGAAGGACCAAAATGCGAAGAAACAAAACTGGGTTCGAAAATGAAACTAAGAACATTAAAAAATGTGCTTAATCTGGAGGACTATCAGATCAATGTTATGGAAGAATTTGTAAAACTTACTGGCCTAAGGTAAAAGTAGATAGATGTTTAGTTAATTATTATTATTTGATACAATATGATTATTGTGAATATTATGAAAAATCAATGATGATTGCAGTAATTAGTGCAAGATGTTAAAAAACTGGAATTTTTATTTGAAATTTGTAGTTTAGGTTGCAATTATTTCTGTAAAGAATATTTAAACTTGCAGTAATATATGCAAGTTTTAAGCAAATTTGCATACATATATTCAATTAAGCATCTTTATTTTACATAGAACTGGGTCAATGATTCTATGTCTTATTGTAATGGATGTAAATAATTAACAGCAAAAGTGCATACCTCAATGGTGATGAAGACATCTGCATTGTTGGAACTGCATGGGCAGATTTGATACGTGGACGATTTGTAGATTCACAGGTATAGCCGTATCGAAATAGTAATATAGTTTAATAAATTTCATTTTTGGTTTTAAATATCATCATATATTCAGGCTTCGTGAAAAAGTTAAATGTATGTTTTGTTGTAGATTATTGATTGGTTTGCGCATAAGATGAGAAAGGAGCACCCTGAAATTATGTGCTTGAAGACTGTAGCCTGTGTAAGAATATACATGATTTAAACATAAATTCATTTATTCACATTTAAAATTTGTTAATTATATGAACAATGACAGGCATTGGTGGATATGAAATCAACGGAGAACGTAAAAAAATTAGTGCACAAGCCTATTGAGGAAGAATATAATACTTGTACAAAAATATTCATTCCTATACACCAAGGGGTTCATTTTTCACTTTTAGAATTCGTGAAAGAAGAAAGAAGATGGATCCATTATGACTCAAATAATGCAAGAAGAGTTGGAGGATAACATCAGAAGTTAGCTAGGAAAATGGTATGTAAATTGATATTCTAATTAATTGCAGCATTAGTTCAAAAAATAATAAGTGTTTTTTTATGTTGGAACAGAGAAAGTACATAAATGCCTTTGTGAAAAAAATGCTTGGAAAAAATTATCAAAAACACAAGGATATTGAGTTTGCGAACTCCCCACATCAAGGACAGACATAAGTAGTTACATTAAGATTAATTGCATATTACCATGCATTTTTATGTAATTTTTGCAGAAATGTATGCAATTAATGGAAAATAAATTGATAAACAAGTGAATTACGCAAATTTAATGATTATCTGTTTTCATTTTTGTAGAGTCGATTGTGCACTATTTGTGATGAATTTTATGAAGAAAAGAAGTGAGTACATGGAACTGGATATAACTGATGAAATTTATAAACCACAAGCTATGTATCTACAAAGAGCTGTTCTGGCATATGAGATTCTCAACTGTAAACCATACAGTTGGACTCCTCTCGAAAAATTGACGCAAAATTTCTTTCTGTCTGATGCAAACAAAAAATTATAAGTTTGGAAAATAACATCGTAATGTTTGTTGTATATATTAGGGATGGTATTAAGTAGTTGGAGTACGGTGACTAGATTATGTAGTTTGTAATGTGGATCGACTTTAATTCGGTCTTCTGCATGTAGTACTTTTGAATTTCGTACAGAAATTTGAAATGTGGCTTAACTGATGTTATACAGTCTTGTTAGTGACAGCCTTGAATAAAATGTTGTGTTTTCTGCGTACATAAGTATGGGTTGGTTACAGTAGTTAATTTAACAAATTATTTTGGAATATTATGTTTTCCAATAAATTTTAATGATATTAAATGATATTATGAATTGTTGCATATATGTGTACAATTATTCATAATACTTGCAGACTTAAATGCAGATGTTAGTAAATAATATTTTTAAATGTTTTGTTAAATAAGGCATGATATTACTTCGAAGTAATATTAACGTATTGTTATACAGATGCATAAATGGAAATGAATTAAACAATTTGCGTTTTGAACATATATAGAAAACTTGCATAGATTTAAGCACTATTTTAATATAAGTGGTTGAATCGTTGCAAATATTTGTAGAATCGGTACAGCAGTCATTGGAGACTAATTTTAAGATGTCAAAATTTAATCTGGAAAATACTTAGGCATAAATAAACTATTATTAAAAAAGAAAAGAAATAATTCACTGAAAAAAAAAACATGCATACATGATGAACATTTGCATAATTGAATGCAAGAAATTTGAATAATTGCATACTTATATTCAAAGAAATAAAATAATTTTGTACAGTAGCAAGTACTATATAATTTATACGTGTATGCATCAAATATGTTATTTTGAAGCATATATGAGCATAATCAAAAAACCATAAGTATGATATAAATGAGCAGCGTAATTGCATATATGTGAGCAAATGTAAAGAAAATTTTATTGCGAACAGACAGGTAAAAAAATAAATTTACAAATCAGAGAAGCTAACAACAATTTATTGAACATAATTCGAAAAAGTAGTTAAAGGTTTAGAACAATGTACATTACAATCAAATGTCATGTAAAAAAAACAAGCATATCTAATATTCTTTTGATGAGCAAGTCCTTTTGTTATGACCAAGCTTCTTGCAGTATCCACATCTAATTGTCTTTGTAAACTCACATGTTGATTTCAACCTTTTAGATGATGATGGTCGACCAGGCATTCTTCTACTTTTTGGAGGAACAATAATTGCATCTTCAGAAGCAACGTCTCCACCCATATAATTTACAATAGGATTTATTGGATGGGAATAAGATAATTGAAAATGACCGACTTTGAAATAAGCTTCAATGTAGTCGTACACACTCAAATTTTCACAACTCAAAATACATCTGACGGCATGAGAGCAAGGAAAACCTGTAATTTGCCACTCGTTACATGAACATACGCGATTGTATAAGTCAACAAATTGATGTGTTGGAGAATGAACTTCAAAATTTTATTCACTTGATTTGATAACAAACCATGAAGCTCCCTCCAAATGAAGAGTACGTAACCGAGTTTCGTTCACTGGACATAAAACACTTTTCCAAGTAGAAGCTGCTTCACGACGATCGGACATAAGTTTCATTAGTTTCAATCTTATTTTATCCAGACAAGCAGTGATAGGTAAATGCCTTTCCTCCAAAATCCACTTATTAAAACTTTCTGAACAATTTGATGACATTTCACCGTATCGACATGCCGGAAAAAATACGTTAGTAAACTTCTCAAATGGAATTCCATTCAAAAAGTTTGTCACAGTAGATCCACCAACAACTCTAAAGTTCTTCAAAGCAGCATTAAAATCAGTCAAGTTATATGCGTAAGCAATTCTTCCAAGAGTATCCAACAACAACCTCTTATTTGTTTTGGAAAAATTAGATTTTAGAGCAACCTTTAAATTGTTCGTCAAATGATAGAAACAAGACCCATGAATTGAATTTAGAAACACCTTTGGAATTGAAACAAGAATATCAGGATGACGATCAGAAATGAAAACATTACTTCTATTGTCTTCTTTAAGAAAATCTTTTAGTTGTTCACAAAATCAAATCCAGTTGTCTTCGTCTTCTCCAGATACAATAGCGATTGCTATAGGGGAAAAAACCTATGAAAATAAACAAATACAAAATTAAATTATTAATATAACAGATAACGTCAAAAAATATAAAAATTAGCAATAAAACAAGCATATTTGTGAAAACATTTTCGTAATGCACTGTAAAAATTAAGAACTGATGAAGTCAATGTGTGGAGATAAAATTAATGCACTGATTTGTGCATATATACATAATATATGCACGTAAGTATGCATATATAAATATTATTCGAATACCGATATGCAGATATTTTGTAAATATGCATAATTGAATGTAAGAAAATTATTTAATATCAGCAGACTCAGGATTAAAGCTCATTATTAGAGTGGTACTATTATCGAACAAAAAATCCTTAATTAATTTGCCATATGTTTCCAAATTGACTTATGTGCAAGCAGATTATAAAAACATTTGCGTAATTAAAAAAAGAAAATAAGAACTGATGCATTCACAATATACTGCTAGAACTGTAGCAATCAATAATGCATAAATACAGATTGTGTGCTAATTTATATGCAAAAATGTTAAATATTTGCATACCTATATGCATTTATTCAAGATGTAGCAACATTAATAGTATATGTTATTATAAATATTAAACCTGTATGCAGTAGGTTATAATTGCTGCATTAATACGTGCAAAAATGTATAAAATTTGCATATAGTTAAGTATAAAAAAAGACTGTTATAAATATGAAATAGAATGTAAAACAATGTACCTTCATTTCCATTTTTACCCGTTGCAGCCATTAAACAACCTTGAGCTCTCCCCTTCATAAAAGTTGTTTCAACAAAAATTAAAGGCCGACAATATTGAAATCCATATGCACAGGCTTCAAGACCAATAAAAACTCTCTCAAATTGACGTGTATTGTCTTTGCACTCCAAAACAACTGTACTCCCAGGATTAGTAGTACCAACAGCATCACAAAACGGCTGCAAATGATGATAGGACATTAAATCACTTCCATGTAAGTCATATAGTGCCAACCTCTTCCCACTGTAAGCATAATAATACTTCAAGATAACATTATACTCTGTCCGAAACAAATTAATAACATCTTCTGTCTTTATTAACGGATTGGCTTGAATATGATCACAAACCAACAACTTGATCAGTTTACTAGATATAACTAGATTATTTATGTCATGAATTCCAGCACCGCAATTATGTTCAAGTTGAATTTTCTTCACAACAAAATATCCAGGAAGATTGAACTTGAGAGATGCATGAATTCTAAAGTAACAATTTTGTTTAGAACAAACAGCCGTTACTCTTTCTTTATCGTTCTTGATCAAATTAAGCTTGTAACCAAATTTCATACTATACATCATCAAATAAAGTCTAAATTCAGTAACACCGCCTTTAAATTGTTGACCCACGCCGGTGAAAACAAATTGGTTCAAATCACTTTTTAACAATTGCTTAAATTGGTTGTTCGACTCGTTAGTACTAGCAAATGAGGAATCATTACCAATAGAAGATTCGCTACCGTAAGCAAGTGAAGAACTATTTCGAGTAACGTCAACAAAAAAAACCAAATAATCCTCACGATTATGTGCAGCCAACAAAAGAATTGATTTAAGATCAGAGTTACTTTCTATATTTCTTCTCAAGCCATCTCTGAAGTGATACAAATCAAATGACAACGGACTTAGCTCAATCCATTTACCACAAACAGCATCTCTAACAATATCAACAGAACTTTCAAAATAAAGACGAATAGAACAAGTATCATTCCCGTACTTCAGCATCACCAATACACCAATATTTGCTGAACCGCTAGAAAAATAATAATTAATTGTTAATCTGTAAAAACAACATTAATAGGAATATATGCATACTTATATGAAAATTTTAATAAAACTTGCACAAAACATGTTAAAAAACCACATTCACCTATACTGAACTATTAGCATACATATACGCAAAAAATATTTATATAAATATATGCATACTTACATGAAAATTTTAATAATACTTGCACAAAACATGTTTAAAAAACCACATTCAGCTATACAGAATTATTTGCATACATATACGTAAATACTAGAAATATATGTATACTAACATGAAAATTTTAATAATACTTGCACAAAACATGTTTAAAAAAAAAATCTAAAACACCTATAATTTTAATTCATTACAACTATATACATAATGAAGTACACAACTGATCAACAGGCAAGCAAACAAAACAGAAACTAAAAATATATGGAAATAAAAATTCGATTAAACAAAATGATTGATTAACAAAATTCTATTTAAAATTCTATTTGAAAATAGAAAATGGTATATTGGGAAAAAAATGAAAAATAACATAATACCTTGATGAAGACGACGCCATATCCTAAAATAAAAAGAGCGAACAAAGTTTTCCTCTGTAAAAGCTGACAATCTAGTAGATCTCTGTAGCAAACGATTTGGACGTTCAAAAAATTAAAATAAAGATGCAGCCGCCATAAGCAGGAAAATAATTGGTTACGTAAAAATTTAATCACAGATAAGAAATATCTGATCAGATCCTAAATTAGTGTCGTAACTAGTAAAATGGGCAATTGTGTAAAAAATTAGGCGCTATTTTAAAAACAGGGATGAATTTTATAATTTTACAAAGAGGAGGATGTGAGCCTAATTAACTTTAATTTTAAGGATGTGAGGCTAATTTTCACAAATATATATTTGTTTGGTGTTTAACACCCTTCTCTGAGACGTACGAGCTTAGGGGTTATATATTGGTAGGAATCAATGGTATGGTATGGATTGACAATGTGGTATGCTAAGATGCATGGATCAAGGTTTTTGTTGAAAAGAAGGCCTTGCGGATGATGATCAAAGCACAGCTTGAAAAGCATAGCTTTGTGTATTACGTAGCTTCACGAGCCTCACACCCCGGTTGAGTCTAAAACAGAGCAAGGGAACGCAGGGAGAGCAACACGTTTCTTTCTAGCTAGAAGTGGTGTCATGGTATGGAACCTAGACATATTTACTTATGTGGATGATGGAATGAGGCGCCTCGGATGTTAGGTCCTATAGGGGAACGTGTGTTCAGGAATAACTAATCCACAAACCGCAAGTGTGGACCGGCCCTGCAGCTATCTAAGGGTTCTCTGCAGGGAATCCTGAGACATTAGCTAGAGTGTCTCGAATCGGTAAGGAGACCGTTCCTAGTCTTGACTCATGATGGAAACCCAACTTCCAATACAACACCATGCGGTTTTGATTGTAGAACTAGTATGGCGACATAGTAGGATGGGGTACTATGCCGTCCATGATTGATACATTATGATTGAACTGTTTTTGAAACTTATATACACTAGTAATAATATCAAACCCGTTTTTTTATCGTATCAAGCATTTTTGACCATTATAAGGTAAAACTCTATCCTACGGTTTGCATTGCATTGTGTGATGGGACTTGAGTCTTATAATGGTTTCATTTTCCCAAAAAGCATTGCGTTGTTTAACGATTTACTTTAATTTATGCACCGACAATCCATTGGAATAAAACCCGTTCCGCGTTAGCGGCGTGGTCCTTGGATTTGCCTTATTGCTATTAGTTACATTAGTTAAGAATTCTCACACCAGTCTCATGACTGACTCGTAGTTTGTTTCACTTTGCAAACTCGGGTGCCCTCTTTTCCACATGGGCAGTCGAGTAGTTTTTTGCAGATATTTATCTCTTGGGCAGGATTCTGGATCGAAGCCTAAAGCTGTGTCCAGAGCATAGAAGTCTTCAGCTGTTTATTGTATTTAATTTATTGAAATTTATCTTCCGCTGTAATTTTATTCAATGTACTCTGATATTTTGTACTCTGATGTAACATTATTATGATGTTTATAAAAGTCTGTTGTTGTTATATTCCTAGAGTTAACGTATTCGGGTTTTGAACAGTCTTAGTCGATTTTGCGATCGATTGGGTCCGGGCAAAATCCAGGTCGTTACAATCTTGCACTCAAGCCCCTTTTGTATATAAATAGGTGACCAAATCCTTTTTTTCTCCTTTCTTTCTCTTCCATTTCCTTTGTTCTCCCTCCTTTCTCTCTCCTCCCCCTCGTCATGGACCCTACTACCATATCCCAACAACTTAGCCCTACATCATTTCTGCAACGTCAGCAAAACCACCCTCCCCCATGTTGTGGTCCCCTACTACCCCTAAAACACCATCAAACACCCTTAAACCCCTTAAATACCATGAAGGCCTCATCTTTACATCCCTCCTCCCCATTTTCGACCACCTACAGCCCAAAACCAACCCCATAGCATCCCTACCAACACCCCTACCTTCTAAGTGGGTATCAGCTCTTAAAGATCTCACTAATTTGCTTCAAAAATCACATTTTTATGCCTTAAACCACCTTAAAACCTAAGAATCAAGCCAACCGAACCCTACTTGAGCCACCACCACCCCAGGCCCCACACCAGCACGTGGCAGCCCCCAACAACCCTCTCCCCTCTTTTCGTGGACCACACACCCCTTAACCGTGCCTAAAATCATTAAAAATCCCACTTTTATCCCCTTAAACACTTAAAGCTTCAACATTTCCACTTCTTAATGCAAACAAATATATATACGTGTGTGTGTGTGTGTGTATATATATATATACACTCTTCTTGAGTGAGTAGCGATGTTGAGTTGAAAGATTTGTTGATTTGATCACTAAGTGGAATGTGAGGTTGTAGAAAAGTTAAAGGTCCTACCTTTAAAGAATGGCGGAGTGGAAAACCTTTGGTGAGCGATTCTCACTCGCGTTTAGTTAACTTCGTTAAAGTAGTGAACTTGAAAAGTTTGGCTGATTTTAAAGTTAGTTTGTTAACGATTCGGTGCATATAAAGATGTCATCCAAGTTTGGTTGATTCTAAAGTTAGTTTGGTTACAATTTGGTGAAGTTAAAACCAGAAATAAATGATCTATTAATTTAGTTGATAATGCGATTGTTATATTATGAATGAATAGTAACATCAAGTAATTTTGATGTGACATTGATTGACAACTTGATGTGATGTATGTTGACATTAATTGGACATAACTGAATTTGATAATAATAGCAAATAAATTATTAACAATGGTTAATAATTTAGTTAAAGTGATTTGAAATAGTAATTAAGGGTTAATGACCTTAACGTTTATGTTAATGATGCAATTATGTGATAGTTGGATGTTAATGACGGTTAATGATCATTAATGGATGTTAATGATGTGCTAAACTCATATAAGTTGAATTATATGGTGATTGATTGAGTTTTATTCCAAATTGTAATTTAACTGAATATTTTATTAATAAAATATTAAGTAAAACATAAAAGTTTGAGTTCTAAATCCAAAATGATTTGGAAAGATAGTTTAAGTAATTACGAATAGTTTTCGTAAAGTTGAAAATTTATTTGAACATGTTTTCAAGTAATTAAGGCATGTTTTAAATTTGAATTTAAATGTGAATAATAACATTTAAAAGTGAAGTTCGGTTTGAATATCCAGAAAATGTTTTAACTCAATTTTCTTTTCCAAACTATCTTATTTATTTTAATAATGGACTTCAGGAAAGTTTGTATTTCAAAAGATAAAGTTTGAAAAATAATATTATTTTAATTATTTATATAATATTATAATATTTAAATAATGGAATATTTGAATTTGAATATTGAAAATGTAGTTTCCAAAAGTTATTATATACGTTTTATATAATTGATAAATTATTTTGAAAGCAATTCGGCTTGGTTTTAAATATAAGTCGAAGTTGGGTTTGAATAGGACTAGTCGTGCAGCGGCAGTTCGTGATTTTCGACCATTGACTTTAAATTGACATACCGGGAGATCCAACCATCGGATTTTTCCAAAACGAAAAACGTTTGGATCGAAATGAAAAGAGCTTTCAAATGCAAAGTAAAGTTCTATAATTCAATGGTTAGAATTTGAAATAAGCTCGAATCAAATTTGAATAAGAATAGCGATAGTGCAGTTCGAGATCCGAAATGGGATTTGTTGAAATAAGCTATTTTTAAATTATTAAAAATAGGAATAAATTATGATAAATCATAATAAATGATTTTGAAAGATGATTTCATAAAAGAATGTGAAATGAATACTTTACATTCAAAGAAGTAGAAAAATTTAGAAATAAATATTTTGAAAATGATAAATGGTTTAAAAAAGATGTTTATAAACAAAGAGAATTTAGACGACTTAAATTTCAATGTTTAAATGATTTAGAAAGCAACAATACTATGATTTGAAGATATGTGTCATTATTAATCTGAAATGCTTTGCCACTTCGGGATATAAAATGATTTATTATGTTACCAATGATTCAGGTATCCTATAACTAAAAAGTGGACACATGTGTGAAGGTACGGTTCAATCTTGGAATAAGAGGGATGAACATACTTATATTATTGATGAAATGAAAGGCTGGGACCTAGTTGCCATGTTATCGGGAGAAACCTCCATATTTGGTGCTATATATGTTGATATGCTTGTATTGTAGATATTTGATATTTTCAAAAAATGATTTGTTTTTTAATCCCGAAGTGAGGTTAGATTTGATATGATATATATATATATATAATTTCAATGATTTGAAATAAAAATCGAAATTTTAAGTTTGAAGAGATTATTTTTAAAAGAATGGATTTTGTAAATAAATGAATTTGATAAATCTAAATATGAAGAGAAAACTATTTTAGTTCGAGTTTTTAAGGTTGGTATTCATAAGGGAAAAACTCGTTCCATGTTATACGGCGTGCTCTTATGATTTACCCAGCTGTAAAATAAAGGTATAACCCAGTCTCATGACTGACTCAGAGTTTATTGTTCTTCCACCTAAACTCTGGGTGTCTATTATTTTCCATACGGGCATCCTAGTTATTTAAGTTTTGCAGATTTTTCCTTGGAGTAATTTTGAGAAGGATTCTGGATTATGGCTGGAGTTATACTTTGAATCATTTCTTAGTCTTCCGCTGAGAGTTGTGAATTTTTCGTTGTGTATGTATTTTTAGTATACTCTTATATTTGTTGTACTCTGTTATATTCTTGTACTTTGATGTAATATTGTGATGGTATCAATGAAAAAGGTCTTTTGTTCAATTCTTATGTGTTGTAACCCCAAGCGATATGTCATGTTGATCGATTTAAGTCGGTTTAATTATCGATTTGAATCGGACAAAAAGGCGGGTCATCACAGTTGAAATATTGAACAATTGCCAAATTTTGATGTTTTGAGTATCGCTATCGATTCGAGCCTTCAGTTGGGATCGATACTAACCCCTAGGGGTTGAGATCCCTTTGGTAGGTAGCATTTTTCGCTAGGTATCACCTCTAACTAATGGTTCATCATTCTGATATTCTAAGCTCAAGTTATGATCCAATTATTAAACAGCTGTCGACTTTTGAAGTTATGAGTATCATATATATGTATTTATCCCTCATCGGAGTCGTACGGATCCCTCATTGGAGTCTTACCGATCCGATACTTTGCCAAATTTTGAATGTTTTTCCAGCTTGTTTCAGAATGTTATTCAATTGAATTCAGTTAATTATGAGTTCGTATAATCATCCACACTCGATTCTGAGCAATCCAGATGTCCAAGTACACGACCGTCCCTAGTGTGTGAATTTCTAAATTCCTAGTATTCATTGGTTTCAACACCAAGTCCAAGCATTTCCAAGTTTATGTGAGTTTATGCTCTAATTACGTGCAATCTAATGATAAGAATTCCGAAGCGTGATGACTTTAACAAAAGACGGATTAACAATATGTTAAAAATATTCGTCACGATGTTTCAAATTAAAGGATTATACCATTAAATCCTATTTTGGAGAAGATATTGTCTAATGGATACTATTTTAGAGGAGACACTTCTTTCATAGTTTGTAATATCTCTTGTATCTTCAAGAATCCATTAAGGTGGGTCCATTTTTTTTATTGAATTTGTTATTGTTCATGTCAATAGAACTTTTAGTTTTATAATCGTTAACTCTAGATCGATTTAAAAAACTTTCCCAAACATAATCCTTGGCAGCCTATCAATTTAAACCTAGTGCAATACTTTACTATCCAATTCTTGTTTTTATCGTTACTAATCGTAACCAGTTTCTCTAACCTTTTATAGTGAGGAAAAGAAAAAAAACCTAGAATACATTGATTGTAAGTTCTTGATTAAGTATTTGCTGCATCATATGGTCTAGTCACATGGGGTGGGCGCGGTCGGTTAATCTCACCAATTGGTTAATATTTATAGTTAATTGAACCATCAATTAACCGAATGCTCAGTTATTCGAATTTGTAGGTTAATGCAGTTCAACTGAGATTCGTTAAGTCGGTTAATCGTAATATATATATATATATACGTATGTATGTATGTATGTATTTATGTATGCATATATGTATATATGTGGGTGTATATACATACACACATATATTTATAGATTGCAAGAAATGATAATGATAATATTTATGCTCTTAGCCTTACAATGTATGCATGTATGTATGTTTGTGTGTGTTATTTGTCTTATAATGTGTGTGTGTATATATGTATATGTATATATGTGTGCGTGTGTGTCTAGGGGAGTGTGTGTGTGTAAAAATATATATATATATATATATATATATATATGTATGTATGTATGTATGTATGTATGTATATAGCAAGCGTTCGGTTGCACCCCAAAAATCGAACACCCCAAATGCCCCCTGATTTCCACCACCCGTTTATATTAAACAATGTGAGTGGGAAGTGAGAGAGTGAGTGGAAGAAGAGAGAAGGAGAAATTTGTCAGCTAATGCGATTCGGTTAAAGTCGATTGAATCGATTCGGTTGGTTAACTGTAATAAATGCCCGCCCCTCACGCCTACTCGGTGTCCATGGTCAGTTAAATTGCTTGAATGAAATATTTTAGCGCTTGAATGGTTGTTCAACGTTGGGCTACATACACAAGTGTGCACACTACCTATCTCTTGTTATCCTGCGGTTGGTGCTCAAATATTTGTGTTTCTTTTAGTTTGCTTTTGATCGTTCTTAAAATAATTCCTTAATAGCAGTCAACTTGTTAGCCTTTGGACCATTCAAACGTGTGTTTTATATGCTTCATCATATATATAGCTGTCAACGGATAGTTTCGGATACGGATAGTGTCATATCTGTATCCGCATCCGAAACTATTTTCGGATATCGGATATCCGTATTCGTAGATATTGATGGATATTGAATAATTATCATATCCGCTAATGATCAATAATTAAAGAAACATAAATTAAAATTCTAGGTTTAACATGATTTTTTTTTTTAATGTCATGCATTATAAAAGTATACAAAACCAATCAAAAAATGATAATAAATAGTTTTGAGCTGTTAATATACATTAAATGCATAAAATATGAACTATTAACTTAACAAAACAATAAATTATTATTCTTTATTATGCTAAAATGTATATATAATAAGCTATAATTTAGACAAAAACCAAATGGATAATTTTTGGATGCAGATACCTTCGTATCCGCATCTGCATCCGCTTTTCGAATATCAGATATATCCGTTTTGTTGGGTTGTCGGGTCTGTGAGAAAAACAAGGAGGGAGGGGAGGGGGCAGGGGAGGCGTTGATGAATCAACGATGGGGAAGCCGAAAGAAAGAGAAGTATTGAAACAGATGCAACTCTACTGTCTTGAACCTCTGAACCAACTGTCACTTGTAGTCGTATCAACAACTTTCTCGTATTACTCATCATCCTGTACACAAGCACAATTACATTTGCAACTAATCTTCTTCATGTTCTAATTAGAGTGATCGGTAATTCTAGCTCCTTAGGTGAGTCCTACCCCAGGCTGTTCACTTGCCGATAGTAAAATCCTTTGGAGTACCCACCCTGAATTCATTCAACAATCTTAGGTGTTGGTTGAAGGACTGTCGAGAACTATATTCTCTCTTCAAAGTGAGTATAAAATTGCATCGTATCTTTCTTAAAAGAATTTTATTTTAAAGATTAAAAAAAAAAGAAGAAGAAAAAGAAGAAGAATCCAATTATAATCATGGAGAAATTTTCATTATGGATTTTAGACCATCATTTTAAGTAACTATTTTATAATAAAATAGTGCATGTGATTTATGTTAGTTTTTATCAGCGGGACATACTGCCTTTGTTTTTCCATAAACAGAGATATGAATTGAAATGCTTTGACTTAGTAAAAATTAAATTACGTAATTAAGGAAAGAAGAAAACAGTTTGTTGTTTCAAACCTTTTGGTTTGCATATCGTAATATATGGTCTGGTGAAAACTTGCAGTTATAGTCTCAAATAGAAAGAGTTTTTTAACCCTTCGTTTTCTGTTCTAAGGCGTTAGTTTTGATCAGGAGTGTGTGGTAACCATTGTTGCAGCTTTGACACATGAACAAAGATTTCTTTGGTTATCTTATAAAATTATAATTTGATTCAGATCAGCAAACACTGCAAAGACAAACTGGAACTTAAGTTTCAGTTTAAAATTTTGTTGGAATCCCTTGACTATTGAAAAGAAGGCGAGCTAATAGTTTCTATATAGCAAATGTTAAATACAATCGCCAAGTACCTCAACTCTTTATTCTTACCAATCACAGCAGGAAAGCCAACTACCTACCTAAATTTCTTAGCTAAAAAAATTATATAGACTTCTATAAATATAGTGCTTCGTTCTACGTAAGCATCAGACAATAGAATTAAGAACAATGGCTACAAATACAAGCAGCTTTTCAAAGACGACTCACCTACTGGCGGTGCTGCTATTTTTGTTTGGCTACTCCATAACCAATGATGTTGCTCGCATTCTTGTAGAAGCACCAACTATCCCGAAACCAGAGCTTCCGTCGCTACCTGAAATTCCGACACTTCCAAAGCCAAAACTACCAAAACTTCCCCCGCTACCCGAAATGCCGAGCCTGCCTAAGCTGGAAATACCTCCATTGCCTGAACTTCCTAAACCACCAACCATCACCAAAATTGAAGAAACACCGGTGGTATCGGAAGTTCCAACTTCGCCCAAGCCGGAAGTGCCTTCACTACCAGAGATCCCTTCTTTACCAAAGGTAGAGTTGCCCCGCCTTCCTGAGATTCCAACCCTTCCCAAGTTTGAAATTCCTCCTTTGCCTCAACTGCCTACCCTCCCTGAGGTTCTAGCTCACCCTTCCACTACCCCTTGAATTTTTCATGCTACATGATTGATATAATAGTTTCATGAGTTTATGCATTCAATCTTGATTTATATAATGCTAGATCACTAATAGTCATATGTGTACTGTATGATATATGATTCTATCTCCATACTTTTCTACATTGATGTACCTCAAATATTATTATCATATAGCAGTGTTCCTTAAACTGGAATAATTCCTTGTTCTCTGGGCATAACTTGTTCTGACATGTATGGTTCACAAGTTTTCTGCACATAGGATAGCATGCTGATGCCAATTCAAATTAAGAAGAATTTGGACAAACCTAAGCTATGAGCTATTGTTTATCACCATAAATCGTGGCAGAGGTAGAGAAGTGTATAAATAATTACAATTTCTCACATGGAGTTTAAGGTTCTCTGTGTTTTTTTTAAGTGGAAAAAAATTATGCATTGTGCTTTTTTTTAAATGAACGTAGATTTAGTGCACCTTGCGAGTGTTATAGTAAAAGGAGGCTCTTCGCCGAAGTACACTCAGATTGTGTGCGCGCGCGCTATACACACACGAGCTTTACGGCATGCACCTCGCGTGTGAGTTATTTCTTTTACAAATCTTACAAGTTTAACGCATTTAACAAAAATCTTACAAAACATGCTCGAATTATTCTCTGCTCAACTTTTCTCAGGTCGAGCACAAAAATCGAATAAGGCGGCTCGATTGTTGGATCTTAGGGTTTCGTACTCGATTTAAAGTTAGATTAGGGTTTTTTCGTTTGATTCGGGTATGTTAATTTCTCCAACCTTTACGCCTCCTTTTATTTTATTGTTGTTCAACCGAAACGAAATTCTCTCCTAATCTCATACCGGCGTTGATCGAAACCGAGACGAGATGTCCGAGTTCTCGCGGTTTCGAACGAAACCTCAAACCATGGTGTCAATACACATTCTTCTGGATCAACACAGATATATTCTAAATACTATAAAAATAACCACATTCTTGTATTTCATCTCAGTACAGAATAACGGTACAAGGAGTTTCACCGAACAGAACAATATAACGTCAGTAAAATAAATAAAAATACTCAGCACCCGATAACATTTAATATACTTCCATGTCAATAGTTCAATATCGTCCTAGAATACCCTGTAATATGCAGGTGAAATACTAATAAGTAACCTATCATTTCAGTTTTAAGTTAACAAACTGGGTATGAAAACATGAAGGATCTTAACTTCAAGACTCATCCCAACATTAATAAAGAGATATTCAGTAATAGTTGTGTTATAGGTTTGAAGGACCTAAACAAGCACTTCCCAACTGGTCAAAATGATGTTAATTTAATGAAGCTATCTTTTTCTCTTTTTGTTAATCTGCTAGCCAGTGTCAAATTTGTACTGCATGAATATGATAAAAGATTGATAAATAGACACATCGACAAAATGCTCTTATGTTGTAAATTGATGTGGCTAGAAATTTTATGTTGGACAATGAAATTAAGAAGATAAAAAGGTAAAATAATCAGCCTTAGCACTCACTGGGAAGAGCACAGAAGTAAGCAGTATTAAAAGCAAAAGAGAATTAAAAGCATGGTGTTAAGCAGTTGCATTGATACTGCTCCAAACATAAATCACAAGTCTAAATTCAGAAATAACAACTATCTTAATATACCAATAGGAATGAAAAAAAAACTTTAGTGTAAAGCAACACCTAATGCGTACTAGACAAAGACGTTGAAGTAAGGCAAAACAGCTGCCCATTTTATGTAAGAACCAACCAGCGATCACAAAGCACTCTCAAGCAGCAGAAGAAACTTCAGTTGTGGCAAGAGCTTCATCTTCGTTGGTCTGGCCTTCTTTAGTTGCTCCACGTTCCAGAGCTTTTGCGATTGCACCATTCATGTTATTGTCTCCAACAGAAGCAAAGCCCTAGGACCGCTGCTAAAGAATGCAAACATAATTTAGCCACAGATGAGCAAATATTACCTAGAAAAAGCAATGTATATACTTAAGAACAAGACCAAGGAAAGCTGATTATTTAAGTTAACTTAAGAAAATTTATTTTAAAGGATAGAATTAAGACAAAGTTTGGAACGACAAACAATTTATAAGATAATTATTTGAATTGTAATGTTCTGACACGCCTTATAAGGAGCTTGCAAAATTAGAGTGCATTCTAGGCATTTAACTTTTGCTAATATAAACAACATAAAAGCCTTGCAAAATATGAAGAAAAGGTAAAAATAGTAGTGGATATATTACCCAAAGGAAGATTGTGATAAAACTTCAGTTTTAATGATATATTAGGCCAAGCAAAACCAATTTATAATTACAAAAGGGTAAAAAAATGCTAAGTATGTTTTTCTTTATATTCACTATAGCTTCCTTTCTAGGGGGTTTACTTACAAAAATCCATCCCTATTAAGCTGTAAAAGTTTGAAGAAATTATCGGAAAGAAAGAACGTTGAAGATAATCAACATGAGGGAAAACAAAGTGCAAAAAATAGAGGAAAACAGTACATGCACATGATTATACAGATACAAAGAATGGGGTTATTATGTTGATATCTAAACATAAAGAATTCTGAGGAGAAAGGAATGAAAAATGTTATAGTTCTGACCTTAGAATCTTTGTTAGAGCCATTAACTGTTCAGAGATGAAACGAACTCATAAATTTTAAGTAGGATTCCTGATGCATATGAATGAGCACAGTACATCATTTTTTACACGGTAATGGCAGTGTTCTCTGTAATGCTAACTCCATCACGATTGATGTCAAAGGATTTCCAACTGCACTTGGTCCTTTATCATAAATCTGCAAAAAAGTTGACGTTAAGTCATCTGTATAATTTGCAAATATATACTGAGATTGCTATAGTCAATTTTGTTTCTCTACCAAGAACATATCAAAACATAACTAAAGTCATGACCACATTTGATGACATCATATTACCAGTGTACCATTATTAGCATAAAAAATCGCAACTGAGAAGATATAGTGCACCACTACAGTAGGGAAAAATAAATTCCTATGTAGATATCATGTTAACTGAAATGAGTTGAATGCCTAAAACTATGCTGCCATGTCATGATGTTCCAATGAAATATACATGTCTCCGTAAGAAAGTGCTTTTTAACATTTTCTTTCTGTTAAGTAATTTGTTATAGAATTCAAAAATAGAAAATTTCATTCAATTTCAAGAATGGAGATTAACCATTTTGTAACATGAACTGAACAAATGTTGGACAAAAAAGAACAATAAAAAAGGCAAGGATTCCATCAAATAACGTTGATTGTGACTATCAAAAAATTAATTTTAATTTAAGCAATTTTAAGAAACCCTAAATAGATTTGGTGCATTATTAATTAGTTCAAGCTTTTATAATTCGAATTACCTGGAATAATTATTGATGTTTAAGCATCAGACAAAAGCGCCAATTAAGACTTCAACAAACTCAAAATTGCTGAATTGGTGCGTTGTGAAATTCCATTTAATTACATTTAAATAAACCATACCTCAAAATTTTAGAATAACCCACAGTTTCTTTCGACTTTCTCTGTTCAGCATAATAGCAATGAAGATTACAAATCAATTCTGCAGAAGATCAGATTGAACCATGGTGCCTGAGAATATGGGAGACACGTAACTCTAGGACCGAAGTATTCGGGAAGCAAGGAAGGTCTGGAAAAGAACTTTTATTAGGTAGTCGTCCCGACGTATCGATTTCTGACTTTGGATAAATTGATTTCTGGTTTTCCCAATATTAATAACAAAGCTGGCCATGTTTTGCTACATATATTTACGAAGTGCCTTAGGAACCATGTAAGAGCTCTACGAAGAAGGATATAAAATTGTTTTTCTTTTAATTATTATACACAGGTGAACTCAGCAAAATGCTGAGTCTCTCCCTTTTTTTCAAAATTGCTAGGTGAACTCAGCAAAAGCTTGGATTTAAATGGAATTCGCCTAGTGATGAATAGAAACCATATAATTCTAAGATAAAGTTTCGGCCCTTTACCGAGTTTTTTGATGGAAGATAGAATAGAAAGTGACAGGATTGTAAAGATGAAGATGATTGTGAAGTTAGAAGATGGCGGCGGCAAAAGGGAAGGAGAGAACACCGGAAGGAACCATGGAAGAAACAAAATAAAAGAAAGCAACATATAATTTTGGGATCCAATTTGATTTCCACTTCCATTATGTTTGATTATTAATTAATGAAGAACGAATTTGTAAATAAAGATTATTTGCTATATCCTACTTTCAAGCGATCTTAAAACTATCTAATATTTATAGACTGATGTTTTATATTTGTAACTACAGTCTATGTGTTAGATCCTACTTTTAAATGATATTATAATCTTAGTAATATTTGTGAAGGAGCATTCTGAATTGGTAATTGAAATTTATATGTTATATCATAAATGTTAGTAAAATTAATATTTAATAATATCCATAAATGGCATTTGTGGTAGTTCATGGTTAAAAAAAATGTGACAACAGAGGTATTACAACTAATAATAAAGAAATTCAATATAACTTAATTTGCACAAAAAATTATATATGGTTTAAAGTTAAAATCATGTGTGTTAATTAAAATTTTCATTTCTAAGTAGCATCATCAAATTTTTGTTAGTTTGAATTTTATTTATATTATATAATTAAAAAACGAAAAATTGTAAATGATGTTTATTTGATGTTTCTTTGTTAGACACTAATTTTAAGCATGGGGTGATACTTTGCATTGGTAATATTAGTTTAGGATGCTACTGTTCATGCTCCTATTTACACTTCTGGCCACCAAAACTAAAAGCACCCCAAATATTTTAAATTTCCTCTTCTGGCCACCTTATAAATTAATATACAAAAATGTAGAGGCCACCAGCTCCTTCCTCTACAAGAACGCTTCCTTCTCCACTTTTTTCGTCGGCTGTGAAATGATTTAATTTAATAATCCATTTCATAACCATATTAGCAAATTCAATTTTGATAAATGGGTATTTACTTCATCGGTTGTGAAATGATTCTTCAAATCAACACTCATGTATTTTGAGTCATTTTATTGAACATCTTGCAAAACATTATCACAATCATCATGTTTATCGTCCAATTTATCATCATTCAAATACTTCAACTAAAACGACAAAAAATAATAATTAATGTATCAATTTGTAAAAGAAGATACGTAAGTCATACGGATAAAAATCCTACAATTCAAAATTTACATTGTCATTCTCTAATACAACGTCGTCAAATTTAATGTCCTCCAAGCTTGAAATTTCCAACGGAACGGAAAAAATATCCTAAAACGCAATAGAAAACCTTAACCATTAAAAAACCATAACAACATATTCTCTGTCATAATAGAAAACAATAAAAATCAAGCAATTCAAAGCCTCTTTTTTATCTTCATCTTTCATCTCTATTAGGCATAAAAGAATATTGCATTTGTAAGGGTTTAGGGTTTGAAATTATAAAGAAGTATGTGTTTTTTTAAGGAGAAATACGGTGGTAAATAACTAAGTGAAGGAATAATATATGGTGGCCAGAAGAATATAAAAAATAATCATTTGTATTAAATGTATAAAGGTGGCCGGAAGTGTAAACCGGGGTGTGAATAGTAGCACCCTTAGTTTAAATGTTCAATCCTATTCAGCATGGAGGGATATTCTCAAAGTGTAAAGAAGTTTTACTATTAAATCCTACTTTTAAGGGATATTTTGATTTGTTAATATATGTATAGGAACATTTTTGATAGTTGACATTGATACCAGAAAAGCGTGACACCGGATGTATTACAACTATTAATAAAGATATACATGAGTGTTACGTCACGAACTTGTGATGATGGTACATTCATGAGAAAATGTTTTTAATAAATATTTAACCCTTTTGCTGTAGAAAAATATAATTTGATTCAGATAAGAATACACTGCAAAAGACAAACTGGAACTTAAATTTTCAGTTTAAATTTTGGTTGGAATCCCTTGACTATTGATAAGAAGGTGAACTAACAGTTTCTGTAGCAAATGTTAAATACTTGAATACAATCACCTAATTACCTCAAATCTTTGTTCTTACCAATCATAGCAGAAAACCAACTACCCACCTAAATTTCACAGTTACAAAATTATATGGACTTATATAAATAAACTGCTTCGTTCTATGTAAGCATCAGACAATAGAATTCAGAACAATGACTACAAAAACAACAAGCTTTTCAAAGACGACTCACCTACTAGCGGTGCTGCTATTTCTGCTAGGCTACTCCATAACCAATGATGCGGCTCGCATTCTTCTAGAAGCACCAACTATCCCAAAACCAGAGCTTCCGTCGCTACCTAAAATTCTGACACTTCCAAAGCCCGAACTATCAAAACAGCCCCTACTACCCACATTTGATGACATCATATTACCAACGTACCATTATTAGCTAAAAATCACAACTGAGAAGATATGGTGCACCACTATAACAGGAAAAAAAATTCCTATGTGGATATCATGTTAACTTTGGACCCATAACTTTTAAGAAACCTTTTGTCAGTTGCACAACATTGACATGACCCCTATCTTCCATCAGAGATTGTTTAAGAGAACACTATAACATCCAAAAACTTACCAATGCATATATACCCAGACTTACAAATTGAAATGAGTTGAATGCCTAAAACTATGCTGCCATGTCATGATGTTCCTATGAGATAGGAACAATCTTTAGGCAAATTCTATTCGAACCCAGCAATATGTTGAGTAGCCCCCCAAAGCATAAAAAATCTGGTATACCCGCAATTTTGTTGAGTAGCCCCCCACTAATTTAAAAAAAATCCAAAAATACCCTCCCACGTGAAGAGAATGCGTGGTTTATCAGTGTACCTCGTAACAGCCCTACGTGGTTCATCAGTGTACCTCGTTGCAGCTCTCCGTGGTTCTTTCAAAGACCACGTAGTGCTACTACGAGGTGCACTGATGAACCACGTAAGGAGACTACGAGATGTTCAGAAAACAGGTTAAAAAAATAACATAGAAAGGGCATTTTCGTCCTTGCATTTTTTTGTTAAAACGGCGGGCTACTCAGCATATTTATGGGTTGAAATAGAATTTGCCCAATCTTTATACATGTCTCCATAACAAAGTGTAACAACCCGCATTCTACGCATCGAAGGATCGTAGAATATTTATTTCTTTCCCATATGAAGTCGTATGGTCATGTAACTTTGGGAAACAACCATTAGAGTCATTTCCCATGTTCATGATTTTTGTCGATTTTTAAATGACCGTTTTGCCCCTAGCTGATCTTGTTTTGGCCATAATTTTTGACTGGAAAGGAATTTTGACCTGAAACCACTTCCATTAGATTCGTTTGATGGTTTACCTTTCCGTTGGTCATAATAGCCAAACGGACTTATCTTTTGGGAGATATGGCTGAAATAAGGTTTGGAAGGTGAAAAACTGCTTAACCAGGCCAAATAGGGTGATTAGTGAATGGGCCCATAACCCATTTCGGGATTAGGGTTATGAGGAGGCTGAAAAGAGTTAGAGATTCATTCCATTTCAGTTTTCTAGCCTGCACTTACCTCTAAGAAACCCTAAAAATGGCCTCCAACCTCTAAATCACCTTCTAATCAAGGATTAAGCTTAGCAACATCAAATCAAGGGAGATCTTCACCAAATCAAGATTAGAGTTGCTGTTTAACATTGGGATTCACACCAAATCAGAGATTTATTTCAGATCTAAGTTTTATTTGTGGCTAAGGTGAGTGATTTGCATAGTTCCTCACTAATTATGGCTAATTAAGGGTAATTAGTGTTAATTAGCGAATTTAACATGATAAAATTTTGGAAAAATATTTATAAATTCTAAAATGATGTTTTAGACCTCTGATATGAATTTGGGTTAATTTGGTTAAGTTTTGCTAATCACATCATTAGTTTCACATAAACATGCTTAAGGGGAAATATGGGGTTTTGGCTATGTTTGATCCATTTTAACCTATCATATTGATGTTTTGGTGTTTGAGGTCACTTCTACTTGTTGCTATGACTGTATGGTATGTTTTGTGATTGATTAGAATAGGTAGAATGGTCGAAAACGCCGTCGAGTGGCGTAAATTGCTTCTTGGAAAAAGTCCAGGAAGACATCCGAACCGGATCATATCGGTTAGGAGGATCCGACCCGAACCGTTCGTGGGTACTTGCCACGATCTGAACCAAATACCCCGATCCGATGGGGAAAGGAGCTCGAACCCAAACCGCGTCACATACTGTAGCACTCGATCTGCCCTTGAATGGTGAGCACGATCCGTTGTACTCGACCTGGAGAAGTGCTTTCCGACCCGAGCCGCTCGGAGGACCCCGACCCAAACCGGTGATGGCGACTGGACGTAGAGACCCGACCCGATCCACTGGGGGTGATGACGATCGGATCCGATCCAGTGAAGGGAAGCATTCCGATCCGAACCGAACTAGTGATTAGGGGAAGATCCGAACCGATCCGGTGATGGCTAATAATCCGAGATGCAAAGGAAGTCCAAATGGAAGTTAGAGCTCAGGATCCAGTTGGTAACAATTGAGTTCACTTCATAGTTGGACTTTGCTGTGGGACGCGTGTTAAGGAGTTGTCGACGTTCATAACTTCGATTCACCACTGAAGATGGATGATAGGCTACTTATCAGTGCAGTAGAGTCACTATGACTCGAGGGGCAAGGTGATGGTAGCAAGACTACGTTATCAGTGCAGTAGAGTCATTATGACTCGAGGGGCAAAGTGATGCGTAGTAAGACTATGAGCCAGTGCAGTGGGGTCATTGTGACTCCATGGGGCAGAGTGGACATAGTAAAGGATTAGTAATGCTATGAGCCAGTGCAGTGGGGTCATTGTGACTCCATGGGGCAAAGTGGACATAGCAAAGGAGTAGTGGCTATGTATCAGTGCAGTGAAGCCATTTATGACTTCATGGGGCAAAGTGATCATAGCAAGGTATGTTGGGTGATCGATGTGGTGAATATCGTATGCTTTACGCACCGAGTGAGAGATGTGAGGATGGATGATATGTTTGATTGTTTTCCATCACTATGACATGCACACCCCCACCCCCATTATCTTTACACCACATGTTATTGGCACCTTAGAGTGTTGTACAGTATGTAGTGCTAACTCTTTGGTTGCAGGTCCAGGTTCAGGTATGGTTTAGTCTACCTGTTACTGTTCTGTTTAGATGATTATCGCTCATACCAGGCTTTATGTCTGGCCCAGAGTTTTATGTCTCTTGTTATTACTCTAGGTGCTCACATGAGCAGACTAGAGACAGGTTAGCTGGTGATGCGCGAGTAGCTGATTCGGAGGCGAGCAGGAGGCTTCTACGTATGGTATATAGATATTCTCCCTGTGTCGTTGGTGGTCGCCACTTGGGCATTAGTAGTGTACCTCCTTTATCTTGCTTTTGCTTTGAGACAGTTTGAAAAGCTGTAATAATGTTAGCTTTGGATCATAAGCTGTACTTGGATTTTCCGCTGCTATGTTAGTTTGTTTTTAGCTTATGCACTGTCTCACCTGTTTTATGTCAAGTATGTTGTTATTATATTTTATCCTATGCGCTGTGAGACATTTTACAAGTTTCTTGTTAGTTCATTTCCTTCTTTCCTTTCCTTCTAACGACCGTCCCGTGCTAACTGGACATGTGTACAGCGCACTCTTGGAGTAAATGTCGGTTGGTGCGGGGCGGGCCGTCACATTTGGTATTAGAGCTCTAGGTTGCGTAGTTAACCTAGGGAAAGACGCTAGGGAGAGATAGTACGTATATGAGAGCGCGTATTTGTGATTACTTTGGTTTTCAAAAGCTATATATATACTATTAGTAGTATAAGGATGAAGTCGTACTGCACTAGCACCACTATGGGGTCGTTAATCGTTTCCTCTTTACAGATTGAACGATGAGCCGATATGCTAGAGGTGCTGGTAGAGGGACCAATAATGGGAATGCTCCTGACATGAGGACTATGTTCACTAACTTCATTAGGGAGATGCATAGGGATGTTCAGGAAGTAGTTCCCAATCCCGGAAATGGTGGTGGTCCAGTAGTGCAGGCGCCTAGGGTCGATTTCGCCAAGTTGCGCAAGGATTACACTAACCTTGGTGGGAAGTCATTCCACGGAACGGAGTCGGCCACAGATGTTCAGGATTGGTTGGATAGCTTTGATCGCATCTTCGACGACTTGGGTATCGAGGATGCGATGAAGAGAATGCTAGCGTCTCGTCAGCTGCAAGGGAGAGCGATGAATTGGTGGAATGCCATTAGAACAGCTACCCCCGAAGATCATGTTACTTGGGATCAGTTCAAGGCTCGTTTTAGCGAGAAGTTCATTCCAGCTTCCCAGAAGTCAGTGTTGTTTAAGAGATTCTTGGAACTCAAGCAGAATGGTAGGGCAGTCTCAGACTATATTGCTGAATTCGACACTTTGTCGAAGTATGGACTATCTCTTATCGATACTCCTGAGAAGAAGAACGAGAAGTTTATTACTGGTTTGGATGGATACTTAGGGGAAAGGCTTATCAACCACATCGATGAGACTTTTGAATCGATTGTAGGGAAAGCTTTGAGATCAAAGAGACTTTACCCTAAGCCAAAGATTGAGGCTGCATCTGCAGAAGGGCTGAAACCGCAAGCGGGCGGTGGAGGCAAGAATAACTCTCAGAATAAGAGGAAACAGAACCAATCTAAGGATGGCCATAAAAAGAACAAGAAAGATGTTGAGTGCTTCAGCTGTGGTAAGAAGGGCCATTATGCTAAAGAATGTCAGGCCAAGCCAGCGGATAGAAAGTGCTATAACAGTGGCCAAGTGGGATGTCATAAGGATAAGTGTCCGCAACCTCTTAAGGAGAAGCAGATTGTGAAAGCATATGCTATTGATGTTGTTCCTTCTTCGTCGAATGCCCCAACTGCGGCGGAGAAAGGAAAGAATGTTGTTATTCAAGGTATGCTTTGTATTTATGATGTACCAGTTCGAGTTTTGTTTGATACTGGGGCTTCCCGTTCCTTCATATCTAGTGACCTGGTAGATAGGTTGGGACTGGAACCCGAGATAGTCGATAGACCGTTGGTTGTGACGAACCCGATTGGTGGTTCGACTTGCCTTAGTATGATTTGCCGAAATTTGGTCTTATCGAGTCATGGATATATGTTTGTTTGTGATTGCTTTGTTTTGGGCTTTACTGGGTATGGCATTATATTGGGGGTCGATTGGCTCCAAAGATACGGGGTGGTGGTAGACTGTGAGGGCTTTTTGGTGACAGTTAGGGCGGATGATGGGCGGAGGGTAGTGTTTGGTAGTCTACCTAGTGATGGGGTAATGGCTAGTTTTATAAATTCCCTCGACATCGTCATGATGAGTTGTCAGATGTGCCTGTGGTTGGCCAGTATCCGGACGTCTTCGAGGAGGTGACCGGGCTTCCACCACACCTAGAGATTGAGTTCTGTATTGATTTAGTGAAAGATGCTAGACCTATAGTGATGCCACTTCGTCGTATGGCACCAAGGGAGCAGCGAGAGCTCGGGGTGCAAGTCAGCAATCTTTTGAAGAAGGAATTTATCAGAAGAAGTGTCTCCGAGTGGGGAGCACCAGTTGTGTTTACCACTAAAGCAGACGGTTCCCTTCGTTTGTGTGTGGACTATCGCGAGTTGAATAAGGTGACGAGGAAGAATAAGTATCCTCTACAGCGGATAGATGATTTGTTTGATCAACTGGAAGGAGCAAGAGTGTTCTCCCAGTTGGACCTCGCGACAGGATTTCATCATCTCCGAGTAGCGGATGAGAGTGTTCCGAAAACGGCATTTAGGACGCCGTCTGGATTCTATAAGTGGTTGGTTATGCCATTTGGGTTGACCAATGCACCAGTCTATTTTGTGGATCTTATGAATCGAGTATTCAGAGATCAGTTGAATAAGTTTGTTCTTGTGTTCGTAGACGATATCCTTGTTTACTCGAGGACAGAGGAGGAACACAAGGGACACTTGAGGATAGTGATGGAGGTGTTGAGGAAACACCAATTGAAAGCGAAATTCTCTAAGTGTCACTTCTGGAGGAGGGAAGTGAGATTCTTGGGCCATGTTGTTTCAGAGAATGGTGTTGCCGTGGACCCTGCGAAGGTGGCTACGGTACAGGATTGGCCTACTCCCAAGAATGCAACAGATGTAAGAAGTTTCTTGGGGTTAGCTGGATATTATCGTAAGTTTATCCCGGACTTCTCCAAGATAGCAGCACCGTTGAATCAGTTGACTAAGAAGAATCAGGCCTTCGTCTGGGACGGAGTGTGTGAGAATGCATTCAAGAGTCTAAAGAAAAAGTTGACGCATGCACTAGTGTCAGTCATTCCGAAAGGGAATGAAGGGATGACGGTATACACGGATGCTTGTGGTACCGGACTAGGTGCTGTATTGATGCAAGGAGGTAGGGTTGTAGCTTATGCTAGTCGGCAGCTAAAGCCGCATGAGAAGAAGTATCCTACCCATGATTTGGAACTCGCAGCGTTCGTGTTCGCATTAAAGATGTGGAGACACTATCTCTTGGGAGAAAGATTTGAGTTGTTTACCAAACATAAATCGCTAAAGTATCTCTTCTCCCAAAAGGATCTGAATCTCCGTCAGCAGAGATGGTTAGAGTTCTTGGCTTTGTATGATTTTGATATCGCATACACACCTGGGAAAGGTAATGCGGTAGCCGATGCTTTGAGTAGGAGACATGCCAGTTTAGGGGCTATGTTTCTTGAATGGAAGCAACTGGAGTATGTCGCAGGGTTTGATTTCAGACCAAAGTGCGAATTGGATCCAGAAGTGCTAGCTAGTTTGGCGATCAGACCCACTTTGATAGAGCGGATTGGTTCTAGCCAGAGGTACGATCCTAATCAATTGGAAATCATCTCCAAGTTAGAGATGAACATCGACGGTGAGGAGATGAATTTGTATGGGCTTGATCGAGATGGATGGCTTAGAAAGAATGGAAGACTAGTTGTACCCAACGTGAATGGTTTGAGAGATGAAGTGCTTAGAGAATGTCATCACTCAAAACTGACTATACATCCCGGTGGTAATAAGATGTATCGAGACATGAGACAGACTTAATACTGGGAAGGGATGAAAAGAGACGTTGGGAAGTTTATATCCAAATGCATGAATTGCCAGCTAGTTAAAGCCGAGAAAAAGAAGCCTAGCGGGTTGTTACAACCATTAGAAATTCCCGAATGGAAATGGGAGCAAGTCTCGATGGATTTCATCGATGGTTTATGTGACACCCCGTATTTTTACGCTTTAGAAATAAGAAATTTACGTACGTAGATGATGATACGCAAGCGTATAAACTAATGAACTATGAAAATAAAAGATATTCTGTTTATACTTTTAGAATTAAGTTAAACGGAAGTTACCATTGTGTTTGTCTCGGAAAAATACGCGAAATAGAGTCCGAGTTTGCGAGAATAGGAGCCCGTATGACCCAGTTAAGGCTCATATCGATTTCAAGAAATTTCAAGTAGGAAACAAATCAAAAACCGAGTAGTTTGGTCCAGGCGGGGTAGGCGGGAATTTTCCCGCCAAAGCCCATGTCGACTGGGGAGTCGACAGGGCTGTCGACCCCCCAGACCCAAGTCGACAAGGCTGTCGACTTGGGAGTCGAATGGGCCTCTTCTGTGTGCCACGACCTGGTGCACCTGGTCATCTGTTTTGGTCTAGTCTGGTGGCCTGAGATGGGTTTTAAATGTTCAGATTGATCCTAGGGTTAATCCTAAGGTCCTAATCACTCCTAATCTCTATAAATAAGCCCCTAACCTACCTCTAAACCCTCATTATTCACTCATGTAACTAAACTATGGCCAAATTTCTACTCTCATGGCCTCCACTCAACTATCCTAGCCTCCACTTCATTTCTATGAGAGGTTTCATGATCATGAGAGTATTAGAGAGTCCCTATGTTAGTATGAGAGCTCCTCAAGTTGATTTCAAGGCAAAAGCTTTGGTCTTTGTTCATAAAGATGGCGTTTTTGTTGATTTGGAGCATCCATCTTTGGGTTTTTGGATGATGGCATGCATAGGATTCATCACAAGCTTTAGTTTAATCGATTTAGGCCTTCATAGCAATGTAAGCCCTTTCCCTACTCTTAGATATTAACTATAAAGTTAAATGTTCATGTTGTAAGCTTGGGTTTGATCATTGAGAATGATATATGCTCTCATGTCATGCAAGTTTATGAAGTCATTATCTTGATCCTATGAGCTAGAAGCTACAACCTTTATGTGGAAATGTTGCATTATGCAACATGGGAACCTTCATAATGATTATGTCAACTTGCATATGAAGTCATAACCCCTATATGATGATATATGCGAGTTTCTAGTCATTATCCCATGTCTTTTGTCACCATGATTCGCTTATGTGCCAAGTTTGGGTTTGTGCATGTTTTGAGGCTTAAGAATGTAACATGCAAGCTAATGAACACATTTGTGCCTCATTTGCCACCATGATTAACTTGTGGCTTAATATCCATTTTTGTCATGCCTTTGTCAAGTCTCTTCTTTTAGTCCATTACGTTGTTGCGAACATATTTGCGAGTTTAAAAGCGTTGGGGTCACATTATGAGGAAAACATAATGACATGAACATGATTTGGGTAAATGGGTATAAACATGACAACATGTAACGTTAAATATGACATGTGTTTATACTTGAAAACATGACTTGAAATATAGCATGGAAGTCGACATGTAAGTATGCATAAAAACATAAGCTTGGGAATTTACCTATTAAGTTAGGTCTACCCTTTGGGAATTTACCTATTAAGTTAGGTCTACCCAAATGCTTGAAAAAAAATCTTGTAACATGTTTTGGGAACATGATGAACATGACACTTAGATAATATAAATGTGACCAACTCGAGGTTGGGTTGAGTTTGCAACATAAAGCTACCCGGAACCGACCGGCCTAACTAGTGGTTGCAAACAATATGGCCCAATGTGAGAAGTTGGTCACGTTGTGCTTGAACCCGAGGTTAGACCAAGTTGTGGTGTAAAGCTACCCGGACCCGCCCGGCTTAACTAGTAACCACAACAAAGTCTAATGTGAGAGGTTGGGGTACATTAATTAAATTAATGCCACATGATAAGGTTAAGTAAAGTTGACTAATGACACTTAACCGATATGACACAAATGGGTAGGTTAAGTGGGACCGGGCTTGACTTCTTAATAACACTTAACCATGCAAGATGATTAGAGGATGGGGTTAAGCTATCCTATACTTAACCAATCCGACACGATAGTATAATGGGATTAAGATAATCTATGCTTAATCAATCCAGCAAGATAATCCGATAGGATTAAGGTAAACTAGTACTTGACCAATTTGACTTGATAGGGATTAAGTCATGAGCCTCTGGGTACGCTTAACAACTTGTAGGGCTAAGTCCTGAACTTAAATACTTAGCCAATCTTGACGTGATTCGTGGCGGGTTAAGCCATGGACTTGAATGATAACACTTAACCCAATAGACAAACCCTAGTTAGAGGAACTAGGTAGAAAACCGTAGTTAATCAAGGATAACGGGAAAGGAGGCTAAGTGGTAAACCTTAGTTAAGGGTAACTAAGTAATAATTCTTAGCTAAGGACATAGGACTAATTCACAAAGAGATGAGTAACCTGATACGGTAGGTCATCGCTTAGTATACGAGGAGGAGCAAGTTATCTGACTTGGATAAAAGCTCCAGCGAACTGGGGGCCGAAGCGGAAGCTTCGGGGGACGTGAGGATACTCTTGGTATCCCTCTGTGAGGTTGCAGATGATCCGCCTGGGCTCACAAGAGGTTAAGGTCTGCGGTAGAAGAGCCAAGAGTATGCCTTGGTTGCTATGCGAGCGACCTAAAGACTGGGATGGATTAGCGTGGAGTCGACGATTCTTGGTTTTTACCCTGGATAGCACATCGCCGACTACCTACCATCTTTAGTCAATCGTGTACGTGCGGAAAGGCAGGGAACCCCCAACAAACCATGTGCTTGGTATCGAGTCATGGGTGAGGTTGGCCCGTAGGAAAGTGGGCTATAGTGGGGCCGGGGAGTGGTTCTTATACATGATTTTTCTTGGATTGCCTTTCAGTAGTTGAGGGAGGGGTCACGTGGGACGATAGCCACGGGTACAAAAACAGACCTTGATATCTGCATCGGCAGACGATTTAAAGCTCCCGACCGAGTTCCGTATTTCTTGATTTGCCCTGGCACGGAACTCGGATGGCATATTGGGGAACATGTGCATCTAGACATGGAAAACGATTCACGATACATACGTGGGATCAAGGGCGTGGTTGACGGGTGGCGTAATCCCTAGTGGTCCTAGGTGGCCAAAACCCAAACCGAGACACGGAAACGATTATTAGGTAGCATAATCCCTAGCGGTCCTAGGTGGCATAAATCCTAAGTGGACGCGCGATAGTTCATGGTAAGGAAACACAACTAGATCAAGGGTTGCAGTCCAAAACAACTTCAAGGATAAATTGTTTACATGGGAAAGCCCGTACGGCCTACGGCAAAGGACTGAACTTATATATGGAAAGAAACATACGAGTTGGGAAAACCTACATATGCTATAGATTAGACTGACATGGGCCATTACATGACGTTGGCAAGGGATATTCATGGTTAACACATGACGCGGGTTGGGACACTAGTATGAGAGGTGTAGAGCAGATGTACAGGATAGATACCATGGGACGTTATACATGATAGATATCTTGGGATATTATACTTGATAGAAACCTGACGATGTGATACCTTGTTTTATCTTGACATCGTAATTTATCATGACACCTTAGTTCACCTGAGTTCAGTATTTCATCCTGTTATTTTGATTTAGCTTATCTATCTTGTTATCATGCTTATGTTCATCTCAGCTTCTCATGTCAGTTAACTTTACTAGTTTTTATACTAATAGTAGATAGGGCTTACTCAGTCTTTTTGACTGACCCGTTTTGTTTCGCCTCTTTTCTTCCGTTTCCCCCCCAGGTTACAGGGAGGAAATACTGCTGTTTAGTTTGGACTTCTTCTGCTTGAAGGTCATCATGGATAGCTTGGACTGTTCTTGGCTATGGCTACTTTACTGTCTTTATTTGGGGAATAATTTATGAAAAAGTCTTTATGCTTCTTTACTATTACAAGACAGGTTTTGATGTACTCTGATGTAAAAGGCTTTAGACCTTAATTATAAATGTTTATGAAAGTTCGATTTTACTTCCGCTATTTTATATGTTCTGTCTTGTGATATTTCTGTGCATGTTTACCAATAATGCCCCTCTAAAGCTAGTGCATTCCTTTGTGAGTGACCCTAGCGGAGGCGGGGTATTACACGTGGTATCAGAGCAGAAGGTTACCAGACTAGGCAAAAGTTTTTAAAGACCTTCTGAAAACTATTTGAAAATCGTTTATAAAGAAGCATTTTTCAAGAAAGTTTTCTTTTAAAAAGAAAAGGCTATTCCCCAAAGGCCATTAGCATTATCCTTGTTTCCTTGATTGAATCTCTTTTCCTTTCTTTCCTCCATCTGTAGTCACAGTGGTTTTAACTGCGACTAGTCTTTTCTATCTAGGAAAGTGTTTTCTATACGATGGAGATAGTTCTCGAGAGAAATAGATCTGAGTTAGGACAAAGGAGGGCAATGGGAGGGGTAGCTGGGCAAAGGAGAAAAAAAAAGAGAAATGAGGTCAAGTTGACAGGCCTGTCGACAGGGCAGTCGACCCCCCCCCTGTCGACAGCCCTGTCGACACAAGGGGCCTGTAGGGAAAAAAAAAATATACATACAGCCGAAGCCGACGGCTTTCTTTCCCAAACCCCCATTTCTCTCGCCTCTTCCCTTCCAGCCACCAAAACCCGGAAAATCACCACTTCCCCCACCTCCCATCACCTCGTTCCTCCACTATTCTTCATAAATTTGGTCTTAAATCGAAGCTAAAGACCCTCTCTACCCGGATCTATAGTTTACCTCTTCAGATTCATGCCCGAACCAACATGGCTAATCCACCCAATCTCTAAGAGCTTTACCCTCAATTAACCGCACAAGAGGTCGAGTGGTGTGACGAGCAACAAGAGATAATCGAGCACTACGTGCGGATCGCCAATAGGAACTTGCTTTTAGGCCGACCGGTGAGGTTTGCGGATTTTGCGGGAACCACCGTGGAAAATTTGTTTGCTAATGCGGGTTTGATTCATATTCTGGATACGCGCACGGCCGAGAGGAGAGGCTACAAACGTATGGTAAGACTTTTTGATGCTCATTTGGAAATTGGTGTGGATAATGATGGGCTAATAACCTATAGTTCAATGGTTAAGGGTACCCATATATTTATGAATGAGATCCAGTTTGGGGACATATTGAATATCCGTGGTACGGGACTAGATACGAACGATCTTGAGATGAATGATTTGAATGTGTGGGGTAGGATCTTTTTTAATGGACTGGTGAGACAGTGGGATAGTACACATTTGCGCCCGCTAGCTAGGTTTGTGGTCAGAATATTGCAATATAATCTTGCGAGGCAAAATGCTGGGTTTGATAGAGTCCCAGTCATTGCTAAGGCCGCCACTTATGCTATTTTTGAGGGCATACAAATGAACTGGGCAAGGACCATCTTATAGCAATACCAAATTTATAGGGAAGCAAGGCACGCCAATATTTGTTTTGGGAACTTATGGACCACGGTTTTTCACCGATTTGGGGTTGATTTGCATGATGAGGATTATCTGACACTTTCTAACCATCCCTCTGCTATCATCACGGAAGCTGCACTAGGAAGGATGGGTATGAATATGCAAGATCTACAAGATGAGCCACAACCTATGGAGCATGAGGGATTAGATGAGGGAGAGAGTGAAGGTGACGAGGAGGAAGAACCACATGATAGTCAGTTCGGACAGTTTGAGGAACCCTATCAGGCACCACAGCATGAGGACGAGCAGGCACAGACAGGGCATGCTTGGGAAGGAGCTTGGGCTCATCAGGCCCCGGCGCAGGGGGCTTCAGATACAGGTGCCTGGGATCCATGGGTTGCTAGGGATCCAGATTGGAGGACTGAGCTCAGGTATGTTTCAGAGCAGCAGGCTCGCATAATGAGGAGCCACCGGGACATAATGAAGTCACAGCAGGAGATGCTGCAGGCACAGGTAGACCTAGCTCAGACTCAGCAGCAGATGCTCCAAGATATGGGTAGCTCCTATGATCAGTTAGGAGCGGGGATACAAGACATACAGTTAGAAGTTAGGCAAGGGAACCGACGACATGAAGAGAGGTTAGATAGCTTAGAGGAGCTCATCCGTGGCTACTTCCATCAGGGTTGACTCCTATCAGTTTATCCGTAGGATAGTATTTTTATTCAGTACTGTTTTCTTTGTTATCTAGTAGTAACGATGTACTGAAAGCTATCTTAATATTAGCACGTTGTTTGTTTATGAAATCTGTTGTGCTTAATGTAATTATGAACGATAATGCCTTATAAACAAAGTAAAGCGAGAAAGTAATAAAACGGGAAATCTTTCCGTTGTATAAAGTTTAGAAAATTAGATTTTTTTTTTCTAAATTAAAAATGGATGGTAAGGTCTTGGATGCGCCAATTGGATGAACTTCACTCTTATCTTGTAAGAGTGGGGGGAAATTTGGATGAAATTGCTTTCTCAAATTTTTGCATTCATTTAGAACTGCAAGTATATTTTAGGATGAAAGCATCATGTTTTCAGAAAAGAAATTTTCAAGAAATAGCATTCATATAGGTGGTACCACAAGTTAGGCATACATATTTTTCTATATTGTGATTCACTTTTGCACATGTGCACATGGTTGCAACAATTGGCTGGACACTTATGGATGATAATGAGGGGACATAAATCCTACTATTATTGAATTTCGGGGACGAAATTCCTTAAGGGTGGGAGAATGTGACACCCCGTATTTTTACGCTTTAGAAATAAGAAATTTACGTACGTAGATGATGATACGCAAGCGTATAAACTAATGAACTATGAAAATAAAAGATATTCTATTTATACTTTTAGAATTAAGTTAAACGGAAGTTACCATTGTGTTTGTCTCGGAAAAATACGCGAAATAGAGTCCGAGTTTGCGAGAATAGGAGCCCGTATGACCCAGTTAAGGACCATATCGATTTTCAGGAAATTTCAAGTAGGAAACAAATCAAAAACTGAGTAGTTTGGTCCAGGCGGGGTAGGCGGGAATTTTCCCGCCAAAGCCCATGTCGACTGGGGAGTCGACAGGGCTGTCGACCCCCCAGACCCAAGTCGATAGGGCTGTCGACTTGGGAGTCGACTGGGCCTCTTCTGTGTGGCACGACCTGGTGCACCTGGTCATCTGTTTTGGTCTAGTCTGGTGGCCAGAGACGGGTTTTAAAGGTTCTGATTGATCCTAGGGTTAATCCTAAGGTCCTAATCACTCCTAATCTCTATAAATAAGCCCCTAACCTACCTCTAAACCCTCATTATTCACTCATGTAACTAAACTATGGCCAAATTTCTACTCTCATGGCCTCCACTCAACTATCCTAGCCTCCACTTCATTTCTATGAGAGGTTTCATGATCATGAGAGTATTAGAGAGTCCCTATGTTAGTATGAGAGCTCCTCAAGTTGATTTCAAGGCAAAAGCTTTGGTCTTTGTTCATAAAGATGGCGTTTTTGTTGATTTGGAGCATCCATCTTTGGGTTTTTGGATGATGGCATGCATAGGATTCATCACAAGCTTTAGTTTAATCGATTTAGGCCTTCATAGCAATGTAAGCCCTTTCCCTACTCTTAGATATTAATTATAAAGTTAAATGTTCATGTTGTAAGCTTGGGTTTGATCATTGAGAATGATATATGCTCTCATGTCATGCAAGTTTATGAAGTCATTATCTTGATCCTATGAGCTAGAAGCTACAACCTTTATGTGGAAATGTTGCATTATGCAACATGGGAACCTTCATAATGATTATGTCAACTTGCATATGAAGTCATAACCCCTATATGATGATATATGCGAGTTTCTAGTCATTATCCCATGTCTTTTGTCACCATGATTCGCTTATGTGCCAAGTTTGGGTTTGTGCATGTTTTGAGGCTTAAGAATGTAACATGCAAGCTAATGAACACATTTGTGCCTCATTTGCCACCATGATTAACTTGTGGCTTAATATCCATTTTTGTCATGCCTTTGTCAAGTCTCTTCTTTTAGTCCATTACGTTGTTGCGAACATATATGCGAGTTTAAAAGCGTTGGGGTCACATTATGAGGAAAACATAATGACATGAACATGATTTGGGTAAATGGGTATAAACATGACAACATGTAACGTTAAATATGACATGTGTTTATACTTGAAAACATGACTTGAAATATAGCATGGAAGTCGACATGTAAGTATGCATAAAAACATAAGCTTGGGAATTTACCTATTAAGTTAGGTCTACCCTTTGGGAATTTACCTATTAAGTTAGGTCTACCCAAATGCTTGAAAAAAAAAACTTGTAACATGTTTTGGGAACATGATGAACATGACACTTAGATAATATAAATGTGGCCAACTCGAGGTTGGGTTGAGTTTGCAACATAAAGCTACCCGGAATCGACCGGCCTAACTATTGGTTGCAAACAATAGGGCCCAATGTGAGAAGTTGGTCACGTTGTGCTTGAACCCGAGGTTAGACCAAGTTGTGGTGTAAAGCTACCCGGACCCGCCCGGCTTAACTAGTAACCACAACAAAGTCTAATGTGAGAGGTTGGGGTGCATTAATTAAATTAATGCCACATGATAAGGTTAAGTAAAGTTGACTAATGACACTTAACCGATATGACACAAATGGGTAGGTTAAGTGGGACCGGGCTTGACTTCTTAATAACACTTAACCATGCAAGATGATTAGAGGATGGGGTTAAGCTATCCTATACTTAACCAATCCGACACGATAGTTTAATGGGATTAAGATAATCTATGCTTAATCAATCCAGCAAGACAATCCGATAGGATTAAGGTAAACTAGTACTTGACCAATTTGACTTGATAGGGATTAAGTCATGAGCCTCTGGGTACACTTAACCAACTTGTAGGGCTAAGTCCTGAACTTAAATACTTAGCCAATCTTGACGTGATTCGTGGCGGGTTAAGCCATGGACTTGAATGATAACACTTAACCCAATAGACAAACCCTAGTTAGAGGAACTAGGTAGAAAACCGTAGTTAATCAAGGATAACGGGAAAGGAGGCTAAGTGGTAAACCTTAGTTAAGGGTAACTAAGTAATAATTCTTAGCTAAGGACATAGGACTAATTCACAAAGAGATGAGTAACCTGATACGGTAGGTCATCGCTTAGTATACGAGGAGGAGCAAGTTATCTGACTTGGATAAAAGCTCCAGCGAACTGGGGGCCGAAGCGGAAGCTTCGGGGGACGTGAGGATACTCTTGGTATCCCTCTGTGAGGTTGCAGATGATCCGCCTGGGCTCACAAGAGGTTAAGGTCTGCGGTAGAAGAGCCAAGAGTATGCCTTGGTTGCTATGCGAGCGACCTAAAGACTGGGATGGATTAGCGTGGAGTCGACGATTCTTGGTTTTTGCCCTGGATAGCACATCGCCGACTACCTACCATCTTTAGTCAATCGTGTACGTGCGAAAAGGCAGGGAACCCCCAACAGACCATGTGCTTGCTATCGAGTCATGGGTGAGGTTGGCCCGTAGGAAAGTGGGCTATAGTGGGGCCGGGGAGTGGTTCTTATACATGATTTTTCTTGGATTGCCTTTCAGTAGTTGAGGGAGGGGTCACATGGGACCATAGCCACGGGTACAAAAACAGACCTTGATATCTGCATCAGCAGACGATTTAAAGCTCCCGACCGAGTTCCGTATTTCTTGATTTGCCCTGGCACGGAACTCGGATGGCACATTGGGGAACATGTGCATCTAGACATGGAAAACGATTCACGATACATACGTGGGATCAAGGGCGCGGTTGACGGGTGGCGTAATCCCTAGTGGTCCTAGGTGGCCAAAACCCAAGCCGAGACACGGAAACGATTATTAGGTAGCATAATCCCTAGCGGTCCTAGGTGGCATAAATCCTAAGTGGACGCGCGATAGTTCATGGTAACGAAACACAACTAGATCAAGGGTTGCAGTCCAAAACAACTTCAAGGATAAATTGTTTACATGGGAAAGCCCGTACGGCCTACGGCAAAGGACTGAACTTATATATGGAAAGAAACATACAAGTTGGGAAAACCTACATATGCTATAGATTAGACTGACATGGGCCATTACATGACGTTGGCAAGGGATATTCATGGTTAACACACGACGCCGGTTGGGACACTAGTACGAGAGGTGTAGAGCAGATGTACAGGATAGATACCATGGGACGTTATACATGATAGATATCTTGGGATATTATACTTGATAGAAACCTGACGATGTGATACCTTGTTTTATCTTGACATCGTAATTTATCATGACACCTTAGTTCACCTGAGTTCAGTAGTTCATCCTGTTATTTTGATTTAGCTTATCTATCTTGTTATCATGCTTATGTTCATCTCAGCTTCTCATGTCAGTTAACTTTATTAGTTTTTATACTAATAGTAGATAGGGCTTACTCAGTCTTTTTGACTGACCCATTTTGTTTCGCCTCTTTTCTTCCGTTTCCCCCCAGGTTACAGGGAGGAAATATTGCTGTTTAGTTTGGACTTCTTCTGCTTGAAGGTCATCATGGATAGCTTGGACTGTTCTTGGCTATGGCTACTTTACTGTCTTTATTTGGGGAATAATTTATGAAAAAGTCTTTATGCTTCTTTACTATTACAAGACAGGTTTTGATGTACTCTGATGTAAAAGGCTTTAGACCTTAATTATAAATGTTTATGAAAGTTCGATTTTACTTCCGCTATTTTATATGTTCTGTCTTGTGATATTTCTGTGCATGTTTACCAATAATGCCCCTCTAAAGCTAGTGCATTCCTTTGTGAGTGACCCTAGCGGAGGCGGGGTGTTACAGTTTACCAAGGACTAGAACGGGACATGATAGCATTTGGGTAATTGTGGATCGATTGGCTAAGAGTGCAAGATTTATACTAGTCAAATCGACCAGAATGGCAGCTAAATTGGCAGAATTGTATATGAAGTAGGTAGTGAGATTTCATGGAGTACCTAAAAGCATTGTGAGTGACCGAGACCCGTTGTTTACTAGTGGGTTTTGGAAGAGCTTACAAGAGGCTCTAGGGTCAGAATTACATCTCAGTACCGCATATCATCCTCAGACCGACGGTCAGACGGAGAGGGTGAATCGTATATTGGAAGATCTCTTGAGAGCATGTATATTGGATTTTGGTGGATCATGGGATGACCATTTGCATCTAGTAGAGTTTGCATATAATAATAGCTACCGATCCAGTATCGGTATGGCTCCATATGAAGCTTTGTACGGAAGACTATGCAACTCACCATCATGTTGGATAGAGACCGGCGAGAAGTTTATGCTTGGACCAGATGTGGTGAGGGAAACTTCAGATAAGATTAAGACCATTCAACAACGAATGAAGGCTGCCCAAGATAGGCAGAAAAGTTATGTTGATAAGAGGAGAAGAGATTTAAAATTCTCCGTTGGTGACTTGGTGTTTGTCAAGATTTCTCCATTGAAGAGCATGATACGATTTGGCAGGAGAGGCAAGTTGGCACCAAGATTTGTTGGACCATTCCCAGTTCTCGAACAAGTTGGGAATTTGGCGTATAGAGTTGACTTACCAGAGAAGATGGCGGGAGTTCGCAACGTATTTCATGTTTCCCAACTAAGGAAGTTCGTTCACGACCCAGATATGACTATTTCACCTGATCAGTTAGAGGACTTCGAAGTAGAACCCGAGGCGGTTGGGAACCGCAAGCCGATCGGCATTGTCGAGCAAGAAACGAAGCAACTTCGAAGGAAGGCGGTGAAGCTAGTCAAGGTTCAGTGGGGCGAGAACGAGAATGATTGTACTTGGGAGACAGAGGAAAGCATTAGAAAGTGGTATCCAGAACGCTTTGCCTGGTAAGATTTTCTTTGCGATTTAGTTATTCCGCATGCTAGGATAGACTTGTTTTGCATGTTTGATTGTTACTTTATGGTTGATAGGCACGCGGGATCCTTTGTGTGTTTTGTTTAGGGAATTTCGGGGGCGAAATTTCTTAAGGGGGGAGAATGTAACAACCCGCATTCTACGCATCGGACGATCGTAGAATATTTATTTCTTTCCCATATGAAGTCGTATGGTCATGTAACTTTGGGAAACAACCATTAGAGTCATTTCCCATGTTCATGATTTTTGTCGATTTTTAAATGACCATTTTGCCCCTAGCTGATCTTGTTTTGGCCATAACTTTTGACTGAAAAGGAATTTTGACCTGAAACCACTTCCATTAAACTCGTTTGATGGTTTACTTTCCATAGAGTGGTCATAATAGCCAAACAGACTTACCGTTTGGAAGATATGGCTGAAATAAGGTTTGGAAGGTGAAAAACTGCTTAACCGGGCCAAATAGGGTGATTAGTGAATGGGCTCATAACCCATTTCGGGATTAGGGTTATGAGGAGGCTGAAAAGAGTTAGAGATTCATTCCATTTCAGTTTTCTAGCCTCCACTTACCTCTAAGAAACCCTAAAAATGTCCTCCAACCTCTAAATCACCTCCAAATCACCTTCTAATCAAGGATTAAGCTTAGCAACATCAAATCAAGGGAGATCTTCACCAAATCAAGATTAGAGCTGTTGTTTAGCATTGGGATTCACTCCAAATCAAAGATTTATTTCAGATCTAAGTTTTATTTGTGGCTAAGGTGAGTGATTTGCATAGTTCCTCACTAATTATGGCTAATTAAGGGTAATTATGTTAATTAGCGAATTTAACATGATAAAATTTTGGAAAAATATTTATAAATTCTAAAATGATGTTTTAGATTTCTGATATGAATTTGGGTTAATTTGGTTATGTTCTGCTAATCACATCATTAGTTTCACCTAAACGTGCTTAAGGGGAAATATGGGGTTTTGGCTATGTTTGATCCATTTTAACCTATCATATTGATGTTTTGGTGTTTGAGGTCACTTCTACTTGTTGCTATGATTGTATGGTATGTTTTGTGATTGATTAGAATAGATAGAATGATCGAAAACTCCGTCGAGTGGCGTAAATTGCTTGTTGGAAAAAGTGCAGGAAGACATCCGAACCAGATCGGATCGGTTAGGAGGATCCGACCCGAACCGTTCGTGGGTACTTGCCACGATCCGAACCAAATACCCCGATCCGATGGGGAAAGGAACTCAAACCTGAACCGCGTCACATACTGGAGCACTCGATCTGCCCTTGAATGGTGAGCACGATCCGTTGTACTCGACCTGGAGAAGTGCTTTCCGACCCGAGCCGCTCGGAGGACCCCGACCCGAACCGGTAATGGCGACTGGACGTAGAGACCCGACCCGATCCGCTGGGGGTGATGACGATCGGATCTGATCCAGTGAAGGGAAGCATTCCGATCCGAACCGAACTAGTGATTAGGGGAAGATCCGAACCGATCCGGTGATGACTAATAACCCGAGATGCAAAGGTAGTCCAAATGGAAGTTAGAGCTCAGGATCCAGTTGGGAACCAATGAGTTCACTTCATAGTTGGACTTTGTTGCGGGACGTGTGCTAAGGAGTTGTCGACGTTCATAACTTCGATTCACCACTGAAGATGGATGATAGGCTACTCTTCAGTACAGTAGAGTCGCTATGACTCGAGGGGCAAGGTGATGGTAGCAAGACTACGTTATTAGTGCAGTAGAGTCATTATGACTCGAGGGGCAAAGTGATGCGTAGTAAGACTATGAGCCAGTGCAGTGGGGTTATTGTGACTCCATGGGGTAGAGTGGACATAGTAAAGGATTAGTAAAGCTATGAGCCAGTGCAGTGGGGTAATTGCGACTCCATGGGGAAAAGTGGACATAGCGAAGGAGTAGTGGCTATGTATCAGTGCAGTGAAGCCATTTATGACTTCATGGGGGCAAAGTGATCATAGCAAGGTATGTTGGGTGATCAAAGTGGTGAATATCGTATGCTTTACGCACTGAGTGAGAGATGTGAGGATGGATGATATGTTTGATTGTTTGCTATCACTATGACATGCACACCCCCACCCCCATTATCTTTACACCACATGTTATTGGCACCTTAGAGTGTTGTACAGTATGTAGTGCTAACTCTTTGGTTGCAGGTCCAGGTTCAGGTATGGTTTAGTCTACCTATTATTGTTCTGTTTAGATGCTTATCGCTCATACCAGGCTTTATGTCTGACCCAGAGTTTTATGTCTCTTCTTATTACTCTGGGTGCTCACACGAGCAGACTAGAGACAGGTTAGCTGGTGATACGCGAGTAGCTGATTCGGAGGCGAGCAGGAGGCTTCCACGTATGGTATATAGATATTCTCCCTGTGTCGTTGGTGGTCGCTACTTGGGCATTAGTAGTGACAGTTTGAAAAGCTGTAGTAATGTTAGCTTTGGATCATAAGCTGTACTTGGATTTTTCGCTGCTATGTTAGTTTGTTTTCAGCTTATGCACTGTCTCACCTGTTTTTTGTCAAGTATGTTGTTATTATATTTTATCCTACGCGCTGTGAGACATTTTACAGGTTCCTTGTTAGTTCATTTCCTTCTTTCCTTTCCCTCTAACGACCGTCCCGTGCTAACTGGACATGTGTACAGCGCACTTTTGGAGTAAATGTCGGTTGGTGCTGGGCGGGCCGTCACACAAAGCATTTTTTAACATCATCCTTCTGTCAAGCAATTTCTTACAGAATTCAAAATTAGATAATTTCATTGAATTTCAAGAATAGAGATTAACCATTTTGTAACATGAACATAACAAATGTTGGAAAAAAGAGAACAATAAAAAATGCAAGGATTCCATCAAATAACGTTGATTGTGACTATCAAAAAATTAGTTCTATTTTAAGCAATTTTAAGAAACCCTAAATAGATTTGGTGCATTATTAATATATTCAAGCTTTTATAATTCGCATTACCTGAAATTCAAGCTTTTATAATTCGCATTACATGGAATAATTATTGATGTTCCCAGAAAATGATTGAGATTGTAATCATCATCAGGTAATATTGGAGCTATAAAAAGTTAGGCTTGTTATAAACAAACAACAAACAATTTTAATACCATATAAATATGAATTTAAAGTTAATAAAAATTATAGTTTAAAATTCAAATTCAAATTCCTGAGTACTAAAAAAAATTTGAAAGAGTTTCAATTCAAACGTATACATGGGCGCAGCACTATGAATCATGATCATGCTTAACACCATACATACAGCCAACAATGTCTTGCCCACACCAAACCAAGGCATTGATTCATAGGAAATTCATACTTCAAGTAGCAAAGAATTTGATGAATATGGTGCTTATACGTCCGAGAATATAACCAATGGAGTACTGTATGCAAATAATAATTAGCTTGAAAAGAGAGACACCACAAAATGTGCAGAAGAGAGAACATAGAATGGATATTAGAGCATAATCAATGCCCTTACTTTACAACAGGCAACCAGATTACATAAGAAACATTCAGATTATCATGTAATAAAAACTATGCATCCTCTTACAAACGTTATATATACTCTTCAATGCAACATGTATGTAATTATAAACGGAAACTAGTTATGTTCTAAAAGATGAAAGAAGCTTTCTATTTCTTGCAGTATATCTTAATCTGCAATGCGTATTGTTCCCTTTTTTGGGTACAATCTGTAGCTATGAAAGCAAAAAAAGGTGCCATTGCAAGCTTCTACCTTCTTATATATCAAGAAGGCATCTTCTCAATCCATCACCAACGAATGATTACTCAGCCTGTCACATATATGGAAAAATAAAAAATGGAGACAGTAAGATTACATTAACAGGAAATTGTGAACAACACATAGAAAATATATAATACACAATACCAGAATTGTAAATTATTTGCTGCTTTCGCTGCTTTTCTACATATAAACTTCACCCAAAAAAAATGTTTTATTTATTGCTAGAATGGAAAGTGACGGGATAGAAAAGACGAAAATGATTGTGAAGTTAGAAGAGGTGGCGACGAAACAGAAGGAGAGAACATGGGAACGAATCACGGAAGGAACAAAATGAAAGAAAGTAGCATATAATTTTGGGACCAAATTGATTTCCACTGCTAGTAGGTTTGATTGTCAATTAACGAGTTTTGTGAACTAATACTAATACTAGTATTACCGCACAACGATGCGACCGTTAAAGTGCATAATATAAAACAAAAAAATATTTAATAATTTTTTTTTTGAAGTCGGATTTTAATAGAAAAAATTGTAATTTAAGGGAAAATGAAAATATTTAAAAACATTGTTATGGAATAACCATCAGTATTATTTAATTATAAATAATGTGTAAAATATATTGTATATTGTGATTTCATAATAACCAAACATTTATCCTCAATTTACCTATAAGATAATAAATGGAAACATTGCGGTAAAGAAAATATGTTATCATAAAGTTTCAAAATAAGATAGAAAGACACATCTGAAATAAATACAGAAGCCCTCTTTCAAAGTCAATATCACAATAACTTGTCCAAATAAAATGCACCGTACTTTAAGTGGAAAAGCAAAATGCTTTCCAACATAGACCTATAAAGAACAGACAACTAACACATAATAAATTGCAAACACTTGCATTGATCACGAAGAGCTAAACATCCCTTGCATACAAATTGACACCATGTTCCGTGTGTAACGGTACATCCAGTAGTCATTACAGCAACACCTTAAAGAAGGAAAACACATAATACATCAGCAAATTCCACTAGGTTAATTTTTGTCAACCAAATGTTTGTAACCGGTTATGTTCTCTTTCTTAACCTCACTCACGCTCTTCTTCTCAACCAACCCATTTTTGCTTTCCTCTATGGTAACAGTAGCAGAAACAATTTCACCTGGCACTCTTTCAAATTATCCAGTACTTTGTTTAGAGCGACGATCATTCTTTCAGCAAGACACCTGCTGAAATCCTTTCTTATAACTACATGAAACACTGGGATGTGCCAAGTAGTTCCAGATAAGGATTGACATAATCTAAGTCAATCTCTGCATATATGGTATGCCATAATATGAGAAAATAGAACAAATATCATTAATGATATTATTCCATAACTAGAACATTATGTACAAATGGAATGTCATAATATGATAAATAGAATAAATATCATTAATGATATTATTCCATAAATATCATTAATGATATTATTCCATAATTGTTGTAGTGCGTATGACATGTATCTTATAACTTTATATATTTGTGATTCATGGATGGAAAAGTATCCTTCTCTTCAACTCTTCATCATGGTATCAGAACGTTAATCCAAAACAGTTCAACTTCCTCTTGTTCAATTACTCTCATTAACCAAACTTCATCCTATCAGATTCTTAATGGCAGTGATCCCACAAAGCCCTACACTTTTGTAACATCCCAAGATTTTTCGACAATTTAAAATATTAAATTTAATATGTTTTGGAACAAAATTGTTTTAAATATTAAATTTTATAATTTATGTCGTATATTGAAAATGTATGAACTAAAATTTAAATTTGTAAATATTGAAATTTGTTCACAATTAGCAATAATTGATTTATAAATTTATCATGAATTTTTATTTTGATTTGAACTGAATTTATAAACCTTTGAATTTGATTTATTGGTTAATAAACAAAAGCAAATATTTTATTACACTAACTAACTGGTCGAAATTTGTCATTTGGCAAACGATTTTTGAATTTGATAAAATTAATTTTATTCGATCCAAATTTGTAAATTATTTTAATATATAAAATTTCATAGCCGTTGGAATTTTAGTTTGACCGTAAGAAAATAAAACGCATATAAATTTATATGTACAATTCAATTAAATAATCAAGTTTTAGTAGAAACTGCTGTGGACTTTAGAATTGGGCCTTGAAACCAATTCCATTGCGTTCATAAGGTGTCAAAATCTATTGTTAGGCAGTAAGCGGGCCTGATTTGGAGTCCATTTGAATTTTGGCTTAAATATCATGCAAATCGAGAATTATAATATTAAAAAATTATTCAGAAACCCTAATTTCCTTTTGGCCGCCGTCACCATGTTTGATGGCCGAAATTTTGCATTATTTTTTCCTTAATTTCTCTTTTGATTCTCAATGGGATTCATTGATTTCTGAAGCAAACTTGTAGAGTTTTGTGAGGACCGTAGAATCATACGGTTGGATCGAACGCTTGTAATCTAAAATCACCGGAATTGAGGAGAGAACACGCCGCTAGTTTGGCTCGATGGGAGGCGCTACGAACCACCGAGTGGGCCCATGTTCGAGGCATTGGCATCTCTTGGAAAGGCGGTTGTTGTGGTGGCGTTGGATCGATGTATGGTGGCTGCTAGGGCGGGGCATTGGTCATGAAAACACGACAGTTGTGACGCCCCGCCCCGCACCAGCCGACATTTTCTCCGAAAGTGCGTTGTACACATGCCCGACTAGCACGGAACGATCGCCCAAGAAAGGAAAGAAGAGAATGAACTAATCAAGAACCGGTAAAATGCCTCACAGCGCATGGAATAAAATATAATAACAACATACCTGACATAAAACAGGCGAGACAGTGCATAAGCTGGAAACTAAACATCATAGCAGCGGAAAATCCAAATACAGCTTATGATCCAATACCATTATTACAACTTTGTAAAATACTGTCTCTAAAGCAAAAAAGAAAGGAAAGGTACACTACTAATGCCCAAAGTAGTGACCAGTGGCGACACAGGGAGAATATCTATATATCATACATGGAAGCCTCCTGCTCGTCTCCGGTACAGCTACTGATGCATACCTGTCTCTAGACTGCTCGTGAGAGCACCCAGAGTAATAAGAAGAGACATAAAACTCTGGGTCAGACAAAAAGTCTGGTATGAGCGAAAGCAGCTAAACAGAACAATAACAGGTATACTAAACCATACCTGAATCTAGACCTGCAACCAAAGAGTTAGCACTACATACCGTACAATACACTAAGGTGCCACTAACATATGGTGTAAAGAATACGGGGGTGGGGTGTGCACGTCATAGTGATGGAAAACAAATCAAACATAGCAACCATTCTCACATCTCTCACTCAGTGCGTAAAGCATACAATGTCCACCACTATCAATCACTAGACCCATCTTAGTAGTGACGGAGTTCGACTCGTACAACTACTGCTACTACCAAGCGTACCCCATGGAGTCATGACCAAATCTTTACAAATGACCCCACTTCATTGGTCTATAGCTCTTTAGTCATACCTAGGTCACTATGGCCCTGAATCCGTTCACGTACCCCATACACATAGTTATCCAAAGTTACAGACATCGACAACCCCTTAGTATACGTCCCGTAGCAAAGCCCAATCATGAAGTTAACTCATTGGTTCCCATTTGGATCCTGAGTACAAACTTCCCACTTGGGCTACCTTTGCATCTCGGGTCTTGGTCTTCTCCTCCGGATCAGTCTTCATTTGGTTCGTAACCCGTGCCTCGCGTCCAAGCTCCTTGGTTCAACTCGTAGTATCACCTCTGGCTCGGATCGGGTTGCTGCATACGAATCGGGTCGGCCTCCTTCTGCTCGTGGTCAGGCTCCAGGTCGTGCTCCTTCCACCGGGTCGGGTCGCACTGCTACAATAGGTCGGGGTCCTCCATTGGCTCATGGGACGAGCCTCCGTCAGTTCGGATCGTGAGCACCCACTGGTTCGGGTCGTGGTGGAGCTTCGGTTCAGATCGTGCTTCAGGCGCGAGCGACTCGTGATGACCGAACTCGAAGGGATGAGGAACATCTGGCGGCTCGTGGCACGTGGACTCGACCCGGTCGACTCGTGACACATGGGGGCGATTCGATCCGGTTGCTGGCCAATTTCCTGCAGTTCTTCCAGCGACTATTTTACGCCATTCGACAGCGTTTTCGACCATTCTAACTTTTCTAATCAATCACAAAGCATACCATACATTCATAGCCACATGTAGTATCGACCACAAACACCAAAACAATAATCATAGCATGTAAAATGGATCAAACATACCCAAAAACCCATATTTTCCCCTTAATCATGTTAAGAACAACTAATGATAGGATTAACAAAACTTAACCGAATTAGCCAATTTTATAACAGATGTCTAAAATAATGTTTTAAAATTTATAAATATTTTTCCAGAATTTATTTATGCATAAATTCACCAATTAACACTAATCACCCTAATTAACTGTAATTAGTGTCAAAACAATGCTAATCACTTACCTTTGCCACAAATAAATTATCAAATCTGAGATGATTTTCTGTCTGGCGTTGTTCCCAATGCAACACAACAGCTCTAACCTTGCTTTGGTGCTATTTCTCCTTAATTTGATGCTGATTTGGCTAATCTTCAATTAGAAAGTGGTTTGGGGATGTTTTAGATGTTGGAGGCCATGGCTAGGCTGAGAGGAATGAATAGTGACGGCTGAAAAATGAGAAAAAAGTATTCTCCAAACCCTAATAGCTCTTTTAAACTCCTAATCCTGAAATTCCCCTTTGGGCCTAGGTGTTAATCACCCGGCTAAGCCCAATGTAACAACCCGTATTTTTATAACATGTTAAAGCAAGAAATCAAGGCAGAATTAAATTTTAAAGTCAGAATCAGGGGAAACGGGTTACACCATTGCGTTCGTCTCGAAATTTTACATGAAATAGAGTCTTAGTTTTCGAAAATCGGAGTCTGTATGAGGGAGATATGACCCTCCGAAGTTTCAGGAATTTTCAGAATCAAAAACAGCTCGAAATTCGTATTCGAAATTCGAATTCAAACCCCGGAACAGGCTGGGCGGGAAAATTCCCACCCAGGGACCAGGTCGACCTGGGGGTCGACCATAGTGTCGACCTCCCAGGGACTAGGTCGACCATAGTGTCGACCTGGGGGTCGACCTGCCTCCCGAACCACTTTTCTGAACCAGATGCATTCTGATGTACTTAGACTTGTTTCGTGACCAGATTCTTCTGCCTAACCCTATATAAACAGCCCCCTAGCCTCATTTTCTCCACACCATTTCATTCTGTCCTTATGCTGCTTCTGAAAATAATTAAATTAAAGAGAGAACGACTACTTCTTCTTCGTCAAGACAATATCTAGGAATTGCAAATTAGGGGTTTTCAACTAGAACAAGACTAAACAAATAGAGATTCAACAAATGCAACAACCGTTTCTAGAATCAAATCTCCGCACTCTAATTCTCGATCCACGCTCTGTAAGTTCAAGTTACTTTTAGATAAAAGTTGTAAACTTAGTATCCATGTTGTAAATTGGAATTGGATCTATGCATGGTAATTGATTCGTATCTATTCTTGTTCGTCTTGGATCTTGACTTTCGTGAATATTGCTTTGGACCTATTCATGTTGTAAATCAAACTCTCTCGTGTCTATAACCTTAACATGCCTATGACATTGAAACTATTGTTAATGGACAAGGACTATGACTGGGAACATAAGACTGCCTATGACTAATATGACTATGCCTATGACTATGACGGTGAACATAAGACTGCCTATGACTAATAAGACTATGCATATGCCTATGACGGTGAACGAAAGACTGTTGCGTATGACTATGACAAGGACAATTGTGGCTAATCAACTATGACTCTTGACTATGAGAATTATTCCCTATGATTATAAACATAAGGCCATTATCTATAACCATGACTTTGAAACTATTACTGTTAGTTGCCTATGACTATTGCCTAGAACTATTTTGGATAATTAACCATGACTATTGTAATTAATCACTTAGGGTTCTTAATTATGAGATTTTTTTCCTATGACCATGACTATGACTATTGGGGTTAATTACCTGGGACTATTATAGTTTATTGAAACCCATGTTGTATACCGAATTTGCAGTTTGTTGGATCTCATACCTAGGGTGTGACTTGCTTAGTTTATTCGCTATTATGTACACCGAAACCATTTAATCCATTATCCTTGTATTTGGCTTGCTTTTGCATGCCTATTCTTTTATGTCAGTGTTTATCATGACCATCGCCTTATCTCGCTAGATTTGAAATCCTATATGCCGGTGATGTTGTAACCAATTATCTCAAATTATAGCATACTTGTCTTGTAACCCCTTTTATCGCTTTATGCTAGTCCCTTTTGCCTATCATAGTTTTGATGTTATTCCCTCTATTTCGAGATTTGGATTTATTTGTAGTATAGATCGATTCACATTAACATGTGATGGGAATACGATTTAGGTAGAATAGGCAAAACATGAATTGGTTATGAACATGAATTATGAACCTGATAAAAGGCAAAACTTGAAACATGAACATTGTTATAACTTAAATCTGGATGTGGGCATGAAACTTATCCTTGAAACTTGACACGAACTCGACATGAAACTTGAACATGGGCATGACATTAGAATAAACATGAAAATGGCCAACTCGAGGTTGGGTTGAGTTTGCAGTGTAAATCTGCCCGGAACCGCCCGGCAAATCCAGTTACTGCAAACAATAGGATCCAATGTGGGTAGTTGGTCATATTGCACTTGAAAACCCGAGGTCAGACTGAGTTGTGGTGTAATTCTGCCCGGAACCGTCCGGCATATACAGTGACCACAACAATAGGTCTGATACGAGAGGTTGAGGTGCATTAATGAATTAATGCAACAGGATAGGGTTAAGTCATGAACCGCTTGAATATACTTAACCAATTTAACACGATGATTTGATAGGGTTAAGTCGTGAACCGCTTGAATATACTTAACCAACTTGACACATGATTCGTAGGGCTAAGTCATGAACTTAAACGACAACACTTAGCCAATTTGACATGACACGTAGACGGGTTAAGTCGAATCCGACAATATACTCCGAGACAGCTCTGCCATTCTGCTTGAGTTCCAAGAGTCTCTTAAACAACACTGACTTCTGAGCAGCTGGAATGAACTTATCGCTAAAGCGAGCCTTAAACTGATCCCAAGTAATCTGATCCTCGGGAGTAGCTGCCTTTATAGCATTCCACCAATTCATTGCCTGTCCTTGCAGCTGATGGGATGCTTGCCTTCTCTTCATCGCATCCTCGATACCCAAGTCTTCGAAGATACGCTCGCAGTTATCCAACCAATCCTCAACATCCATAGCCGACTCCGCTCCGTGGAACGGCTTCCCACCAAGACTAGTATAATCCTTATTCAGCTTGGCGAAATCGGCCCAAGACGCCTGCACTATTGGACCACCTCCATTACCAGCATTGGGAGCTACCCTCTGCACATCCCTAAGCATCTCCCCCATGAGGTCGGAAAACATCCTCCTCATCTCAGCAGCATTCCCATTATTGGCTCCTCTAACGGTACCCCTTGTGTATCGGTTCATCGTTTAATCTGCACAGAGAAAACGATTAACCATCCTCTTTGTGGTGTCAATGCAGTGCGACTTCATTCTTAACTATACTAATAGTATATATATATATATAGCTTATGAAAACCAAAATAATCACAAATACGCGCTCTCATATACGTATTATCTCTCCGTGGTGTCTTTCCCTAGGTTAACTACGCAACCTAGAGCTCTGATACCAAGTGTGAAGCCCCGCCCGGCACCAGAACGACATTTTCTCCTAAAGTGCGCTGTACTCATGCCCGACTAGCACGGAACGGTCGCCAAAGAAAGGAAAGAAGAGAATGAACTAATCAAGAACCTGTAAAATGCCTCACAGCGCATGGAATAAAATATAATAACAACATACTTGACATAAAATAGGCGAGACATTGCATAAGCTGAAGACTAAACATCATAGCAGCGGAAAATCCAAATACAACTTATGATCCAATACCATTATTACAACTTTGTAAAATACTGTCTCTAAAGCAAAAAAGAAAGGAAAGGTACACTACTAATGCCCAAGGTAGTGACCAGTAGTGACACAGGGAGAATATCTATATATCATACGTGGAAGCCTCCTGCTCGTCTCCGGTACAACTACTCGTGCATACTACCTAACCTGTCCCTAGGCTGCTCGTGAGAGCACCTAGAGTAATAAGAAGAGACATTAAACTCTGGGTCAGACAAAAAGTCTGGTATGAGCGATAAGCAGCTAAACAATAACAGGTATACTAAACCATACCTGAACCTGGACCTGCAACCAAAGAGTTAGCACTACATACCGTACAATACTCTAAAGTGCCACTAACATATGGTGTAAAGAATACGGGGGTGGGGTGTGCACGTCATAGTGATGGAAAACAAATCAAACATAGCAACCATCCTCACATCTCTCACTCAGTTCATAAAGCATACGATGTCCACCACTGTCAATCACTAGACCCATCGGAGTAGTGACGGAGTTCGACTTGTACAACTACTGCTACTACCAAGCGTACCCCATGGAGTCATGACCAAATCTTTACAAATGACCCCACTCCATTGGTCTATAGCTCTTTAGTCATACCTAGGCCACTGTGGCCCTGAATCTGTTCACGTACCCCCTACACATAGTGATCCAAAGTTACAAAAATCGACAACCCCTTAGCACACGTCCCGCAATAAAGCCCAATCAAGAAGTTAACTCGTTGGTTCCCATCTGGATCCTGAGTACAAACTTCCCACTTGGGCTACCTTTGCATCTCGGGTCTTGGTCTTCTCCTCCGGATCAGTCTTCATTTGGTTCGTAACCCGTGCCTCGCATCCAAGCTCCTTGGTTCAGCTCGTAGTATCTCCTCTGGTTTGGATCGGGTTGCTGCATACGGATCGGGACGGCCTCCTTCTGCTCATGGTCAGGCTCTAGATCGTGCTCCTTCCACCGGGTCGGGTCGCACTGCTACAACGGGTCGGGGTCCTCCATTGGCTCGTGGGTCGAGCCTCCGTCAGTTCGGATCGTGAGTACCACTGGTTTGGGTCGTGGTGGAGCTTCGGTTCAGATCGTGCTTCAGGTGCGAGCGGCTCGTGGTGACCGAACTCGATGGGTTGAGGAACATCTGGTGGTTCGTGGCACGTGGACTCGATCCGGTTGACTCGTGACACATGGGGGCGATCCGATCCGGTTGCTAGCCAATTTCCTGCAGTTCTTCCAGCGACTTTTTTACGCCATTCGACGGCGTTTTCGACCATTCTAACTTTTCTAATCAATCACAAAGCATACCATACATTCATAGCCACATGTAGTATCGACCACAAACACCAAAACAATAATCATAGCATGTGAAATGGATCAAACATACCCAAATATCCATATTTTCCCCTTAATTATGTTAAGAACAACTAATGATAGGGTTAACAAAACTTAACCGAATTAGCCAAATTTTATAACGGAGGTCTAAAATTATGTTTTAGAATTTATAAATATTTTTCCAGAATTTATTTATGCATAAATTCACCAATTAACACCAATCACCATAATTAACTGTGATTAGTGTCAAAACAATGCTAATCACTCACCTTTGCCACAAATAAAATATCAAATCTGAGATGATTTTCTTTCTGGCGCTATTCTCAATGCAACACAGGAGCTCTAACCCTGCTTTGGTGCTATTTCTCCTTAATTTGATGTTGATTAGGCTGATCTTCAATTAGAAAGTGGTTTGGGGGATGTTTTAGATGTTGGAGGCCACGGCTAGGTTGAGAGGAATGAATAGTGACGGCTGAAAAATGAGAAAAAGGTATTCTCCAAACCCTAACAGCCCTTTTAAACTCCTAATCCCGAAATTCCCCTTTGGGCCTAGGTGTTAATCACCCGGCTAAGCCCAATTAAGCTGTTTTTCACCATATGAAACTTGTTTCAGCCATATCTCCCAAACGTTGAGTCCGTTTAGCTAATGTGACCACTCTACGGAAAGGTAAACCATCATCCGGAGCCAATGGAAGCGGCTTCAAGTCAAAACTCCTTTCCAATCAAAAGTTATGGCCAAAACAAGATCAACTACGGGCAAAACGGTCATTTAAAAATCAGCAAAAAACATGAATATGGGAAATGACCCCAATAGTCGTCTTCCAAAGTTACATGACCATACGACTTCGTATGTGAAAGAAATAAACATTCTACGATTCTTCGATGCGTAGAATGTGGGTCGTTACAGCAGTTTTGGGTTACGCGGTTTCTTTTTCTCCTGGAGCGACGCATTTCCTTAATGAAGAGGGGGAGAGAGAGTGCTGACGTGGCGTGAGTTAGTTGGGTGAGATGTTTGTTTATTTTATTTATTTCATTTTGAATTCAAATGATTAAAACATGTCTAACTTTCACATACGAATTCAGAATGACGCACGGTTGGATCCTTTGGAATCCTATCGACAAGCTCTTCAAGATGGCATTGATTTGGACAGATTCTAACACTGTTGATTTTTAGGCTAAAATTTGGATTTCAATCTCGTTTGAAACCAAGGTGAGTGATTAAACCCACTCACACATAACTAAAATATTTGATTGTTAGTTAAATTGAATCCATGTTATGATATGATTGTTTTGGTTATTGTTTGACTGTTTAAATTTATTATTTATGTTAAATTTGCATCGACTGTAAAATTTAATTTAATTTAATTGTTGATATAAAGTGTACAGTTAGAATTTATTTTCTGTTTAAAAACCTCATATTTAATGGTTAGTAAACTGATACCACATTGAACTGTTTAGATGTAGTGATTTTGATTGATGCCGTGGATTTATATATTTATGTATTGATATTTAATTCATATTGTTATCGGCATTGTCTATATACTCCTATTAATTTTTGCTCATGAATCTCGACTTTTACCCTAGATGTTACGGGCATCAAATAAACCCGGGATTAATCATTAAAATGAATTAAGAACGCATGTTGAAATGATAAATACTTATGACCCTGATATGGATTGAAATGATATATATCCTTTCCTAAAGTACTAAAATTTTACTTTAAGTATTAATTGGCCATAGGAAAGAAAATTTTATACGGACACCGGTTGGTTAAATAAAAATTGTATTTAATCTTGAATTTTGGAATATTATTTTAAAGACAAAATAAATGACATTATTAATTTATTTTCTTTTAATTTGGACTTTGAGTTTTGAAATTAAAGTTTTCAGTTGTAATAGAATTCGTAAATGTGGATAACTGAAGTTAAACTGAATTGAATATGAACTAAATTTATCAAAATTGAATTTTTTTTACCCGTCTTTGATATTACTTTAAATTAATATGGTTTATAGTAATAATTGAACTGTGAACTTGAGATTTTATAAACGAATAATTCAAAGTGAGAATTATAATTGAAGTTTAATTATTAAATCGAATTATTAATTTGAACTGTTTGAAATCGAACTGTTGAATCGAATTGAATATGAATGGGAAGTTAAATCCTTTTAAATTAAGATATCAAAATTTAGTCAAATTGATTTGATACTGAAAAATGATTTCTTGTTGGTTAAATTTTTGAAGATATGATTCTAATTTCCTAACTATTTTATACATATCTAAATTATTTTAACGTACTTTTCTACTATTTAAATAGTCAAATTATTTGGAATTGGAATTATTTCAAGATACTAAGTTTGGTTTTAAGTGGAGATTTTAATATGAATAATGTTCTAGCTTGCATAATGAAAATGATTTTTAAGAAAAACTGATATTTTGATATGAAAAGAACTGATCGGTGCAAAAAATGTAAACGCCTGGTTGTTAAAGAGACCGGGATCGCATATTGTCATACTCTCTGCCTATACCGAAAACCACCTTAACAACTGTGTATGCGGTGGAGTTCCAGAATGAAGTAGGTTGGTTTGGCGGACGCTACTGGAATGAATGAAGAGAACAATAATGGATGTCCTTGACCTTTGGGTTATAATTAAAATGACTAAAACAGGACTATAACGTGACCAAGTGGGGTTAGCTACCTCCATCGGCAACACTTCTTCCTTTATTACTATAGTTCCTCGGTTTGATTGATTTGATTTGATGCGCTTCCGTGATTTGGGAGTGTTGTTCGAGGTGGGCGGTAGTCGCGGCTATGCGTTACCACCGGTCCGGGCATGCAACTAGTATATTTATACCCTGGGCATTTCTCGTGTGCCTTGTCATATTATCCTGATTGAGCCCCCTATGATTTTGATTTGTACCGTACCTATGAAGTGCCATCTGATAGCCACTATGTACTGTGGGCTTTACGATAGCTGTATAAACTACGGTATTATAAACGGTGTAGCGGTAATAATAGTAATCCCACTTATGCTATTTTAATATTTTATATTTAACCATAGACACTATTATAATAGTGTATTGTATTATATAGTTCTTGTTTAACAGATCCTTAGGGGGTGGAAATTCCCGAAACATCTCTTAAGTTATTGCAATCATATTATCGCATGAATTTTATTTAACTAATATGAGAATACTTTAGTTCTAATCCGAATATTTTTGTCTTTTCATTTGTTCTCGGGTCAGCCTGAGTTTCAGTTTTCGAAGATACTATTTTGAAGATGAAGATGAAGCTTGCTAGAAATATTATATTTATTACCACTGCGAATATTGGTATGATTATTATAGTTAACTCTGGTAATCGTTGTAAGTGTATAATCAAATATATGTAATAACAGCTTCATGAACTGTTATTTATTTATTATATTTTGTCCTTCCACTGTGATATTTTGTGTTTGTTTTTCTCCTTCTCCGCTTTTTCTTATATAAATCCCAATAACTATCCGTATTTTTGATTTGTTTAAGTCGACATTGAGGATCATTGTCGATTTGAACGATAAAAAATCAGGGATGTTACATTTGGTATCAGAGCTGGTTAGAAAACATGATAGGGGGTTCTCGCTTGGTTGTTTGGTGGCGAGCAGGAGATTCTTACCCCTACACGTCCAAATGAGAAGATTGGGTTGGTTGTTGCAATCGAGAGGCTGGCCGTAAAATCAGTTCTGAGGTATCACTGTATGTCACGGTGAGGGCCGTTACAGATGGTATCAGAGCTTTGGTTTAGCAAAACCTTGGCTCTATTTAGGATTAACTCATTAGTCTTCCGTTGAGAGTATCACTATATGTCACGGTCTGAATCATTTCTTAGTCTTCCGCTGAGAGTTGTGAATTTTCCGTTGTGTATGTATTTTTAGTATACTCTGATATTTGTTGTACTCTAGTATATTGTTGTACTCTGATGTAATATTGTGTGATATTAATGAAAAAGATCTTTTGTTCAGTTTTTATGTGTTGTAACCCCAAGCGATATGTCTTATTGATTGGTTTAAGTCGATTTAATTATCGATTTGAATCGGGCGGGTCGTCATAGTTAAAATATTGAACAATTGCCGGATTTTGAAGTTTTGGGTTATCGTTATCGATCTGAGCCTTCAGTAGGGATCGATACCGATCCCTAGGGGTTGAGAACCCTTTGGTAGATAGCATTTTTTGCTAGCTTTCACCTCTAACTTTTGGTTCTTCATTGTGATATTCTAAGCTCAAGTTATGATCGAAATATTAAACAATTGTCGATATTTGAAGTTTTGATTATCATATATGTATTTATCCCTCATCGGAGTCGTACGGATCCCTCATTAGAGTCTTATCGATCCTACATTAAGCCAAATTTTGAGTGTTTTTCCAGCTTGTTTCAGAATGTTATTCCATTGAATTCAGTTATTTATGAGTTCGTATAATCATCCACACTCGATTCCGAGCAATCCAGAAGTCCAAGTACACGACTGATCCTAGTGTGTGAATTTCTAAATTCTAAGTATTTATTGGTTTCGGCACCTAGTCCAAGCATTTCCAAGTTTATGTGAGTTTGTGCTCTAGTTACGTGCAATCTAATGTTAAGAATTCCGAAGCGTGATAGCTTTAACAAAAGACAGTTAACAATATGTTAAAAATATTCGTCACGATGTTTCAAATTAAAGGATTATACCATTAAATCCTATTTTGGAGAAGATATTTTCTAATGGATACAATTTTGGAGGAGATACTTCTTTCATAGTCTGTAATATCTCTTGTATCTTCAAGAACCCATTATGGTGGGTCCATTTTTTTATTGAATTTGTTATTGTTCATGTCAATGGAACTTTTAGTCTCATAATCGTTAACCCTAGATTGATTTAGAAAACTTTCCCAAACATAATCCTTAGCAACCTATCAATTTAAACCTAGTGTCATACTTTACTATCCAATTCTTGTTTTTATCATTACTAATTGTAACCAGTTTCTCTAACCTTTTATAGGGAGGAAAAGAAAAAGACCTAGAATGCACGGATTGTCAGTTCTTGATTAAGTATTTGATGCATCATATAGTCTAGTCACATGGGGTGGGCGTGGTCGGTTAATCTCACCAATTGGTCAATATTTTTAGTTAATGGAACCATCAATTAACCGAATGCTCGATTATTCGAATTTGTCGGTTAATGCGGTTCGATTGAGATCGGTTAAGTCGTTTAGCCGTTATATATATATATACACACACATACGTATGTATATATACATAATATATGTATATATGTGGGTGCGTATATATACACACACATATTTATAGATTGCAAGAAACGATAATGAAAATATTTATGCTATTAGTCTTACAATACATGCATGCATGTATGTTTGTATGTTTGTGTGTGTGTGTATATATATATGAGGTAGGTTCAATGGCACTCCTATTTTCTAGCCTTCCATTTGCACCCCATTTCTAGCCACTCGTTTATATTAGAATAATGTAGTGGAGGGAGAGAGAATGAGTGGAAAGAGAGAGAGGGGGAAACTTGTAGTGGAAATCAGGGGGCTTTTGGGGTGCTGCACTATTTAAGGTGTCATTGAACGCTCGCCTATATATATATATATAAAAACACACACACACACACACATGTATTTTTGTTTAACAGCTAATTGATGTTTGTTTATGGTTAACCGCAATTTGGTTGGTTAATCGAATTTGTTAGCTAATGCGGTTCGGTTAAAGTCGGTTGAATCGATTCGGTTGGATAACCATGATAAATGCCCGCCCCTCATGCCTACCTGGCATCCATGGTCAGTTAAGTTGCTTGAATGAAATATTTTAGCGCTTGAACGGTTGTGCAACATTTCGCTACATATACAAGTGTGCACACTACCTATCTCTTGTTATCCCGTAGTTGGTGCTCAAACATTTGTGCTTCTTTTAGTTTCCTCTGATCGTGCTTAAAATAATTCCTTAATAGCAATCAACTTGTTAGTGCCTTTGAACCATTCAAACGCGTGTTTTTTATGCTTTATCATATTAGGGCTGCCAACGGATAGTATTGGATACAGATAGTGTCATATCTGTATCCGCATCCGAAACTATTTTCGGATATCGGATATCCGTATTCGTAGATACAGATGGATATCGGATAATTATGATATCCGCTAATGATCGATAATTAAAGAAACGTAAATTGAAATTCTAGGTTTAACATGATTTTTTTTAATGTCATGAATTATAAAAGTATACAAAACCAATCAAATAATGATATTAAATAGTTTTGAGCTGTTAATATACATTAAATGCATAAAATATGAACTATTAACTTAACAAAACAATAAATTATTATTGTTTATTATGTTAAAATATATATAAAATAAGCTGTAATTTAGACAAAAACCGAACGGATAATTTTTGGAAGCAGATACAGATATATCCGTTTTTTCGAATATCGGATATATCCGTTTAGATGGGTTGTCGGACCTGTGAGAAAAAAGGGAGGGAGGGGAGGCGGTGGAGGAGGGGTTGATGAATCGACGACGGGGAAGCCGAAAGAAAGAGAAGTATTGAAACAGATGCAACTCTACTTTGAACCTCTGAACCAACTGTCACTTGTAGTCGTATCGACAACTTTCTTGTGTTACTCATCATCTTGTGCACAGGCACAATTATATTTTCATCCAATCTTCGTCATGTTCTAATTAGAGTAATCGGTAATTCTAGCTTGCTCATGGTAAAATCCTTCGGAGTACCCACGTCGAATTCTGTCTTCAAAGTGAGCATAAAATTGCATCGTATCTTTCTTACAAGATTTTTTTTAAAAGATTAAAAAAAGAAGAAGAATCCAATTATAATCATGGAGAAATTTTCATTATGGATTTTAGACCATCATTTAAATAACTATTTTATAATAAAATAGTGCATGTGATTTATGTTAGTTTTTATCAGAGGGACGTATTGCCTTTGTTTTTCCATAAACAGAGATATTGTTGGAAACGTTTTACAAACATTAAGTGAATTATTAAAAATGTTGAATAAGTGTATGAATGGCTCCTATGTGTGAATAATCTCACATCATGGGATTATATGGAAGAGGCAAGGATTTATACTTGTTTCTAAGAAATTATATTGGGGCCTTGGGCTCCCAATACATGCTTTGTTGTGAGGAGGGAGACCATGCATCATGAACACCACACACACGCGCGACCAACCGACCGACTCGACTCGACCCGGTCCGGTCCGGTCCGGTCCGGGCTTGGTGGTGTAGACACTTATATTTTTGGACCATAAAAATTTGCAGTTTCCGAACAGTTTTTTTATGGAAAATTATTTTCTGCACCGACAATTTTTTCTGCAACGGTAAAAAGTCCGCGACTCAGCCATTGTTTTCCAACAAATTGAAGACAAATTTGAAACAATGGCTTCGAACTCAACCGTAGACGATGCTGCTCCACCCTCTACTTTCCAGAACCCTCTCGTGACTGATGCTCCATTCAAATTCGAAGGCTTGCATTTCTAGCGATGGCGTCAGAAGATGGAGTTCTTCCTCACGATCAGAAAGGTTGTGGCTGCGCTTACTGCTGAAAAACCGCAGCTACCAGATAAACCTGACGAGGATGACGCAGCGAAGATGGCATCATGGACTGAACAGTCAAAGCAACTGCAGACCTGGACTGAACAAGATTATCTATGCAAGAACTTTATTCTGAATGTATTGAGCGATGATCTGTATGATTACTACAACTCAGATGAGAAGACAACAAAGGAGATCTGGGAAGCATTGAAAAAGAAGTATGATACAGAGGAGGCAGGGGCAAAGAAATATGTTGTAAGTCGCTACCTAAACTATCAGATGATTGACGACTGATCAGTTGCGATGCAGTCCCATGAGCTGCAGAAAATAGCTCATGAGATCATCTCCGAAGGTATGGCACTGGACGAACAATTTCAAATTGCTGTTATCATTGACAAATTACCCCCTGGCTGGAAAGATTTTAAAAATGTTTTACGTCATAAGACAAAGGAATTTTCCCTAGAAAGCTTGATCACGTGCCTCCGTATTGAGGAGGAGGCACGCAAACAGGACCAGAAAGAAGAGGTGTTGATTGTCAATAACAACAACACTAAAAAGACCACACCCGATGTTCTGAAAATGAATCAGAAATCTTTTAAGAATCAGAACAGGCGCAACAAACAGAATGGGAATCCGCAAGGAAACCCAAAAGGATAGCAGAAACCAGCCCAAAAGAATAATTCTGGACAGTAATTTTTATGCTACAACTTTGGAAAACCAGGTCATATGGCACGAAAGTGTCGGAACAGGCCAAGCTCTGCACCGCAGGCTAACCTGACTGAAGATCCTCTTACGGCTATGATTACTGAGATTCACCTTGCTGGTGGATCAGAGGGTTGGTGGGTAGACACTGGTACCTCTCGCCATGTCTGCTATGATCGTGACTTGTTCTCTACATACACGGCTGCTGAAAATCAGAAAGTGTTGTTGGGAGAGTCTCACACCACTAAAGTTGCAGGGATTGTGGAAATTAAGTTTACCTCTGGAAAGACTGTAATTCTGAAAGATGTAATGCATACTCCAGAGATTAGAAAGAATCTGGTGTCTGGCTTTCTCCTTAATAAGGATGGGTTTACTCAAGTTATTGGGGTTGATTTGTATACCCTAACTTATAAGGGAACTTTTGTGGGAAAGGGTTATGCTTGTGAGGGTATGTTTAAACTAAATGTTGAAACTAATAAAGTGACTACTTCTTCTTATATGTTGTGTGACTTTAATATTTGGCACTCTAGATTATGTCATGTTAATAAATGAATAATTCACAACATGAGCACCCTATATATGATTCCTAAATTGACAGAATCTGAACTTGAGAAATGTGAATTCTGTACACAAGCAAAAATCACAAAGAAACCTCATATATATGTTGATAGAGTTTCTGAACCCTTAGACTTGATTCATTCTGACATATGTGAACTTGATGGTACTTTTACTAGACAAGGACATCGTTATTTTATCACTTTTATTGATGACTGTTCTGATTTCACATATGTATACCTTATGAAAAATAAAAGTGATGCTTTTGACATGTTTAAAACATTCAAAACTGAGATTGAGAATCAAGCAAATAGGAAAATTAAGAGACTTCGTAGTGATAGAGGTACAGAATATGAATCCACTTCAATTCTAGAATCCTATAAACAACATGGTATAGTACATGAAAGAACTGCACCCTATTCTCCTGAGATGAACGGTAAAGCTGAAAGGAAAAATAGGACATTTACCGAACTTGTAGTTGCCATATTACTAAATTCTGGTGCAGCAAAACATTGGTGGGGGGATATTTTATTGACTGTATGCTATGTTTTGAATAGAATCCCCAAATCTAAGAATAAAATTTCGCCTTATGAAATTTTAAAGAATCATAAACCCAATGTCTCATATTTTAGAACTTGGGGTTGCTTAGCATATGTTCGCATTCCAGACCCTAAGAGAATAAAATTGGCTAGTAGAGCATATGAATGTGTATTTATAGGGTATGCTATTAATAGCAAAGCATACAGATTTTATGACCTTAGTGCACATAATATAATTGAATCAAATGATGCCTATTTTTATGAAACTAAATTTCCTTTTAAATTAAGGAATAGTGGGGGCACTTCAAGTATGCCTATTAGAACAGAACTTAATGAAAATTCTGAACCTGTACCTAGAAGAAGTAAAAGAGCAAGAACCATAAAAGATTTTGGTTCAGATTTTTGTGCTTTTACTATCGAGGAGGATCCCATAAACCTCCAAGAGGTCTTATCTTCCTTAGATGCTGATTTCTGGCAAGAGGCTATAAATGATGAGATGGATTCTTTAGAATCCAATAAGACTTGGCATTTGGTAGATTTACCTCCTGGTTGTAAGTCTATAGGTTGTAAATGGGTACTTAAAAAGAAATTAAAACCTGATGGCACTATTGATAAATATAAAGCACGACTAGTAGCCAAAGGTTTTAAACAAAAAGAAAACATAGATTTCTTCGACACTTTTTCACCTGTTACTAGAATCACATCCATTCGGGTATTAGTCTCACTTGCCTCTATTCATAATTTGTTAATACACCAAATGGATGTGAAAACCGCATTTCTGAATGGTGAATTAGACGAAGAAATATATATGGACCAGCCTAAAGGATTTGTGGTACATGGTCAAGAACATAAAGTATGCAAATTAGATAAATCATTATATGGTTTAAAACAAGCACCTAAACAATGACATGAAAAATTTGATAACTTAATCATTTCACATGGTTTTAAAGTTAATGAAAGCGACAAATGCATTTATTACAAATTTGAAAATGAAATTTGCACTATTATATGCCTTTATGTAGATGACCTACTCATTTTTGGGTCAAACATTCATGCCATAAACTCCGTCAAATCCTTATTAAGTGCCAATTTTGATATGAAAGATCTAGGTGAGGCGAGTGTAATCCTTGGTATTAAAATTACTAGGTCAGAAAAGGGAATTTCTTTGGATCAATCTCATTACATTGAGAAGATCCTAAAGAAATATAATTACTTTGACTGTAAACCTACAAGTACATCATATGATCATAGTGTAAAGTTATTTAAGAACACTGGTGAAGGTGTAAGACAGTCTGATTATGCGAGCATCATTGGCAGCCTTCTGTATGCCACTGATTGTACTAGACCCAACATTGCCTATGTAGTGGGATTATTGTGCAGGTTTACCAGTAGACCTAGTATAGAGCACTGGAATGCTATTGAAAGGGTGATGAGATACCTTAAACGAACCATGAACCTTGGATTACATTATGAAAGGTTTCCAACTGTACTTGAAGGATATTCTGATGCAGACTGAAATACCTTATCTGATGATTCCAAAGCGACCAGTGGCTTTATATTTAGCATCGCTGGAGGAGCTGTTTCTTGGAAATCCAAGAAACAAACTATTTTGGATCAGTCTACTATGGAGTCTGAGATGATAGCACTAGCCACAGCTAGTGAAGAGGCAGAGTATTTTAGAAACATGCTAGCTGAGATTCCCTTATGGGAAAAACCGATACCAGCTGTGTTGATACATTGCGATAGTACCGCGGCTATTGCAAAAGTTCAGAACCGTTATTATAACAGTAAGAGATGACAAATACGTCATAAGCACAGCACGGTTAGAGAACTACTTTCCACAGGTACCGTTAGAGTGGATTACGTACGTAGTGAAGAAAATTTGGCAGATCCTTTGACGAAAGGACCGTCAAGAGAGAAAGTCCACAATTCTTCTAAAAGAATGGGACTATTGCCCTTAGATTGTTGAGTCACGCACAATGGTAACCCGACCTAAATGACTGGAGATCCCAAGAACTAGGTTCAGCGGGTAAAAACAAGTTGTGTAGTGATAGGAGTTGAGCATGCTATTTAATAAACCAAGAAGCATGTATTCCTGAAGTGATTAGAGGATGAGTTAATAGAAACTTTTAATGAGATCTATACTCTATTTGGAGTGGAGTATCTACCTTCAGGAGTACTCTTGATAGACTTACCTTTGTGAATGTGGAAATGTGGCCGTTTCCTATGGAGTTTTGGGCAAAACTTCTAGAGTATTCACTAAACTAGGATAGACATGCATGACCATAAATGCACGGGCTTAATTGATTGCACTATAGAAAAGGTTGTGCGTGGTTTGATGTCAGGAATAGAGTTCAAGACTACATGTCACTCTAGTAAAAACTGAATCTTACTCACTATGCAAAGGTTCAAGTCGGATGTCACCTTTGTTTATGCACAATCTTATGGTTTTAGAAATTGCTCGAAAATATTTTTAAAAATTCAAGTGGGGGATTGTTGGAAATGTTTTACAAACATTAAGTGAATTATTAAAAATGTTGAATAAGTGTATGAATGGTTCCTATGTATGAATAGTCCCACATCATGGGATTATATGGAAGAAGCAAGAATTTATACTTGTTTCTAAGAAATCATGTTGGGGCCTTGGGCTCTCAATACATGCTTTGTTGTGAGGAGGGAGACCATGCATCATGAACACCACACACGCGCTCGACCGACCGACTGACTTGACCCGGCCCGGTCCGGCTCGGGCTCGGGCTTGGGATTGGTGGTGTAGACACTTCTATTTTTGGACCATAAAAATTTGCCGTTTTCGAACCGTTTTTTTTATGGAAAATTATTTTCTGCACCGATAATTTTTTCTGCAACGGTAAAAAGTTTGTTCCCCGAAATTTTAGCAGATCCGATTTTTTCTTCCAAACCCTAATTCTCGTTCTATATATACTTTTTATCTGCAGACACAAAAGCATATCGAATTCTATTTTCTTCTAGCCTCCGCCATTAAATCTTTATTTCTGAAAAATCGAGCAATATTATTTTCGAAAGTGCAAATCTGCACTGATTTGTTGTGCAAGCAAATCAGTTATCCTTTTTAGAGGCTGTTTTATCCTACAGGCGGCGGCGAAGGAACGAACTGGTTAGCACCTCAGACCAGATCGCCGAATCGTCTCCAAGAAAGCAACCTAGTCCGCGACTCAACCATTGTTTTCCAACAGATATGGATTGAAATGCTTTGACTTAGTAAAAATTAAATTACGTAATTAAGGAAAAAAATTGTTATTTCAAACCTTTTGGTTTGCATATCGCAATATATGGTCTGGTGAAAACTTCCAGTTATAGTCTCAAATAGAAAGAGTTTTTTAACCCTTCGTTTTCTGTTCTAAGGCGTTCATTTTGATCAGGAGTGTGTGGTAACCATTGTTGCAGCTTTGACACATGAACAAAGGTTTCTTTGGTTATCTTATAAAATTATAATTTGATTCAGATCAGCAAACACTGCAAAGACAAACTGGAACTTAAGTTTCAGTTTAAAATTTTGTTGGAATCCTTTGACTATTGAAAAGAAGGCGAGCTAATAGTTTCTATATAGCAAATGTTAAATACAATCGCTAAATACCTCAACTCTTTATTCTTACCAATCACAGCAGGAAAGCCAACTACCTACCTAAATTTCTTAGCTAAAAAAATTATATAGACTTCTATAAATATATTGCTTCGTTCTACTCAAGCATCAGACAATAGAATTAAGAACAATGGCTACAAATACAAGCAGCTTTTCAAAGACGACTCACCTACTAGCGGTGCTGCTATTTTTGTTTGGCTACTTCATAACCAATGATGCTGCTCGAATTCTTGTAGAAGCACCAACTATCCCGAAACCAGAGCTTCCGTCGCTACCTGAAATTCCGACACTTCCAAAGCCAAAACTACCAAAACTTCCCCCGCTACCCGAAATGCCGAGCCTGCCTAAGCTGGAAATACCTCCATTGCCTGAACTTCCTAAACCACCAACCATCACCAAAACTGAAGAAACAACGGTGGTACCGGAAGTTCCAACTTCGCCCAAGCCGGAAGTGCCTTCACTACCAGAGATCCCTTCTTTACCAAAGGTAGAGTTTCCCCGCCTTCCTGAGATTCCAACCCTTCCCAAGTTTGAAATTCCTCCTTTGCCTCAACTGCCTACCCTCCCTGAGGTTCCATCTCACCCTTCCACTACCCCTTGAATTTTTCATGCTACATGATTGACATAATAGTTTCATGAGTTTTTGCATTCAATCTTGATTTATATAGTGCTAGATTACTTATTGTCATATGTGTACTGTATGATATATGATTCTATCTCCATACTTTTCTACATTGATGTACCTCAAATATTATTATCATATTGCAATGTTGCTTAAACTGGAATAATTCCTTGTTCTCTGGGCATAACTTGTTCTGACATGTATGGTTCATAAGTTTTCTGCACATAGGATAGCATGCTGATGCCTATTCAACTTAAGAAGAATTTGGACAAACCTAAGCTATGAGCTATTGTTTATCACCATAAATCGTGGCAAAGGTAGAGAAGTGTAGGGGAAATTTTCAACCATCAAATCAGCCCTAAATGTTTAGAAAGCAATAATTGTGGATCATGCTAACGGTGAGATAAATCAAAATGAAAACTAATATCTCAAATTACAGATCAAAGATGCACTATCCCTATCAAACTGTAACACCCTTCCCAGGTACCCATACCACAAGAAGAACGTTACTAAACAATGTTGTATGATAATACGTAAAAAGTCCATAATGGATAATGTGTCATACACATTCTTTTGGATCAACACTGATATATGCTAAATACTACAAAAAACAATCACATTCTTGTATCTCATCTCAGTACAGAACAATGGTATGGTACGAGGAGTTTCACAAAACAGAACAACATAGTCATTAAAATAAATAAAAAATACTCAGCACCGGATAACATTTGATATACTTCCATGACAATAGTTCAATATTGTCCAAAGAATGCTCTGTAATATGCAGGTGAAATATTGAAACGTAACCTATCATTTCTGTTTTAAAAGACTTGAGTATGAAAGCGTGAAGGATCTTAGCTTCAAGACTTATCCCAACATTAATAAAAAGTTATTCAGTAATAGTTGTGGTATAGGTTTGAACTTTGAACTTTGAAGGATCTAAACAAGCCCTTCCCAACCGGTCAAAATGATGTTAATTTAATGAAATGGAGAATCCAGAAGAAGGATGACAATTGACAAGTCTTCTCTACCACTCCTGTATTTCTATATATCCATTCTATTATAAAACGTACATATTCTGATAGAGTGATAGATCGCAAGCTATCTTTTACCCTTTTTGTTAATCTGCTAGCTAGTGTCCAATTTGTACGTCCAACAAAACAACCTGCAGTGACAACCTGTAGTGTATCTACGGAGTTTGCTGTCTCTCATGCAGACTCATCCGAATTCCTTCATGTCCCAGTCGAATTCCCAGCTGCAAACAATTTTAGTGATGTTAAGATACATTTCATATACATTATGACACTATGACTATTACTATTATTTTCTTCTTCAATCCAGTATCCTTTCTTTTGAGTAAGCAATCTCACCAAGCTGGAAGAAAAAAAATTCGATTAACTTCGATGAAATTTAATGCCAAAAATTAGTAGCAGAATGTTGCCATTGCGTTGCCTGTGTATAAATAATTACAATTTCTCACATGTAGTTTCAGGTTCTCTGTATTATTATTTTTTAAAGTGGAAAAAAATTATGCATTGTGCTTTTTTTTTTTTTAAAATGAACGTAGATGTAGTGCACCATGCGAGTGTTATAGTAAAAGGAGGCTCTTCGCCGAAGTACACTCAAATTGTGTGTGCGCGCGCGCTATACACACACGAGCTTTACGGCATGCACCTCGCGCGTGAGTTATTTCTTTTACAAATCTTACAAGTTTAACGCATTTAACATAAAAGGATATATATATATATATATATATATGTATATATATATATATATATGTGTGTGTGTGTGTGTGTGTTAAAATCATGTGATTTAATTTATTGTTTCTAACTTGCAATGCATAAAGTTTTAAAGTTTGAACCTCTAATTCTACTAGTATAACCGCACAATGGTGGAGAAACCGATCGTTCGGTTGTATAATTTTATAAAATAATATATATTTTAATTTTTCATTAATATTGATTAAACAAACACGTTCAAAAATATATATTAAAAACTGAGATTTAAACCTATAATTTAAATTTTAGAAAATATGACTTTCAAATTTAAGTTTTATTTTGAACATTCAGAATTGAAGACTTACATTCGAATTTTTTTAAATGGAGATTCTCAATCAAAGGATTTCTTAATCGTTTTAAGGAAAATACACCTGAATACATCTAATTTTTTCTAGCTTTCACCTCCAACTGATGGTTCGTCATACTGATTCTTTGAGCTCAAATTATGATCGAACTATTAAATAGCTGTCATACGTATTGATCCCTCATCGAATACGTATTGATCCCTCATCATAGTGTTAACGATCCGACACTTACTCAAATTTTGAGAATTTTTCCATCTTGTTTCAAAATGATATTCCGTTGAATCCAGTTATTTGTGACTTCGTAAAATCATCCATGCTCGATCCAGAGCAATCTAGATGTCCAAGTACATAACCGACCCGAGTAACGTGAATTTCGAATTCCAAGTGTCCAATAGTTTCGATGCCTAGTCCAAGCATTTTCGAGTTTATGTGAGTTCGTGCTCGAGTTACGTGCGATCCAATGATAAGAATTCTAAAGCATGACCGCCTTAACAAAAGAAAAATTAACAATCCATTACAAATATTCATCACAATGTTTCAAGTCAAAGGATTATACCATTAATTCCTATTACAGAGAAGATATTTTCTAATGGATACTACTTTTAAGGAGATAGTTCTTTCGTAGTCTGTAATATCCCTTATATCCTCAAGAACTCATGTCAATGGAACTTTTAGTCTTCTAATCGATGACTCTATTAATTTAGGAAATTTTCCTAAACATAATATAGCAACCTGTCAATTAAAACCTAGCGCAATACTTTACTATCCAATTCTTGTTTTTACTGTTACTAATTTTTTCTTGTTGCTATAACCTTTTACGGTGAGGGAAAGAAAAAACCAAGAATGCACCGATTGTCGGTTCTTGCTTCAAGTATTTGCTGCATCATATGTTCTGCTCACATCTACCTGGCGTCCATGGTCAGTTAAGTTGCTTGAATAAAATATTTTAGCGCTTAAATGGTTGTGCAACGTTCTGCTATAAATACAAGTGTGCACACTACCTATCTCGTGTTATCCTGAAGCCGTTGTTCAAAGATTTGTGTTTCTCTTAGTTTCCTTTGATTGTTCTTAAAATAATTCCTTAATAGCGAGCAACTTGTTAGTGCATTTGGACAGCTCAAACATGTGTTCCATGGTCAGTTAAGTTGCTTGAATGAAATATTTTAGCGCTTGAATGGTTGTGCAACGTTGTGCTATAAATACAAGTGTGCACACTGCCTATCTCGTGTTATCCTGAAGCTGTTGTTCAAAGATTTTTGTTTCTTTTAGTTTCCTTTGATTGTTCTTAAAATAATTCCTTAATAGCGAGCAACTTGTTAGTGCATTTGGACAGCTCAAACATGTGTTCCATGGTCAGTTAAGTTGCTTGAATGAAATATTTTAGCGCTTGAATGGTTGTGCAACGTTGTGCTATAAATACAAGTGTGCACACTGCCTATCTCGTGTTATCCTGAAGCTGTTGTTCAAAGATTTTTGTTTCTTTTAGTTTCCTTTGATTGTTCTTAAAATAATTCCTTAATAGCGAGCAACTTGTTAGTGCATTTGGACAGCTCAAACATGTGTTCCATGGTCAGTTAAGTTGCTTGAATGAAATATTTTAGCGCTTGAATGGTTGTGCAACGTTGTGCTATAAATACAAGTGTGCACACTGCCTATCTCGTGTTATCCTGAAGCTGTTGTTCAAAGATTTGTGTTTCTTTTAGTTTCCTTTGATTGTTCTTAAAATAATTCCTTACTAGCGAGCAACTTGTTAGTGCATTTGGACCGCTCAAACATGTGTTTTATATGCTTTATCTATGAAATAAAGTAATAGTGAAATATATTCACTAACCCAAGATCAACCAATGATGAAAAAAATAAGTGAAGAAGCTTCAGAGAATAGAAAAATTGAATATGCAGACCAGAAATATGGAGAATATGAGCAGCCAATATTCGCTACTACTTGAATTCATACACAGGAGAATTTATACACCTGACAGAATAATCTAGACTATACTTAATGCAGATAATTCTAGATTACAGCCATTGAGTGAAACTAGAAAGGTGAGAGAAAATATGCTGCTGCATTTATTAGAACTTTAGTGCTTCAAAAAAGCTGCTTTAGTTCCAACACTGAGACGACCCGATTTCCCGTTCTCACGGAAACAAGGTTATCTTTGGAATATAACACAGAAACAGATAATAGCAGAACAGAATTAAATAAATACACCAGAATGAACAACAAAATATACTGGATAAAAGTAATCATCAGAGTCACATAGTATACAGGATCTTACTTAGTACAAATACAGTTCAGCTATACATAAATGTCTACAGCGGAAATAAACAAAATATGTACAATAGGAGCTGAACAGCAAAAAAAAGAATAAATGATAGAATCCACCTTCAGCTCCAGCTATCCAGAAAGAACCAGCTAAACCTGAATACAAGGCTGCCCGTGTGGAAAAAGGGGCACCCGAGTTTGAGAGTGAAACAAACTACGAGTCAGTCATGGGACTGGTATGAGAAATCCACTCAACACATATATATAATTGGCTAATCACAGGACCACGCCACTTTCGTGGAACGGGTTTACTCCATTGGATTGCCAGTGCTTTAAAACAAATCTTTCTTTTAAACATCGCTATGCTTTTTCTAAAAATGAAGCCATTATAAGACTCAGTTCCCATCACACAATGCAACGCAAACCGGAGGATAGAGTTTTACCTTATAACGGCCAAAATATGCTTGATACGAATAAAACAAAGGCATTTGATATTATTGCTAGTGTTTATATGTTTTGAAAACAACTTCAAATCATAACTATCAATCATAGACGGCATTAATGCCCCATACCACTATGTCGCCATATATAGGTATACAATCAAAACCGCACGGTGTCGTATTTGGAAATTGGATTTCCGTCATGAACCAAGGCAAAAGATAGTCCTTACCGAATTCGAGACGCTCTAGCCCGTGTCCCAGGCAAGTACTCAGTCAAGCCTTTGGATCGTCAGGGCCGGTCCACCGATGTGGATTAAAATTCCTGAACACTGCGTTTCCCCGCCCTTTGGGGCGTCAACGAGCCAACGAATGACTCCATCGGACCCGGATCGTCCGATCAAACCGAGGCGCCTCGCAACAGCAACAACCACATAGGTGAAAAGTATATAAATGTCAGGGCTGGTAGGTCACTGACACCACCCTAGCTAGAAAGAAACGCAGGCCCTCCCTGATGTCCTCTCCCGTTTTAGGTTCATACCGGGGTGTGAGGCTCACGAATTTACGTTATACACAAAGCTACGCCACACAGGCGGTGCTTTGATCATCACCACAAGACTTTGCTTTTCAACAGAAGCCCTGATCACTGCATCTTAGCATGCCACACAGAATAAATCCTATGTCAGACACACAGTCCATTTACAAGTCCGTTCTGGGTCTGAACGAAACCGGAGGCACTAAATACCTCGCAAACCCATCGACCAACACGTACGTCTGGACGATCACCACTCATTATCCATATTTCGGGATGCCTCCCAATCAGGACCTCGGTTACCATCCAAACGAGGTGAAGATCTCCGGTCTTCGACCATCGTCTTCATCTTCGAATTTCAATCGTCGGTCAATTATTTGAAATGAGAATTAACTCGGCCTTCTCAAATAATTCACGTATATTTAGAATTTCAATTCAATTTATTTCAATGGTTAAATTATTCGACATCACCCATTTTGTCCTTTAATGTAATTTTCACACCAAACACATTCAACCATCAAACATCACATAAATCAAGCAAATTCAGTTTATTTCCATTCCATATCGCTTACGATATTTTATAACTATTTATCGCTATTTTTATTTATTTTAAAATAGCCATTTTATTCAAAACGACGCTTCGGGCCATAAGGCGGCCGTGGCGCTGTTTTTCTTCAGATTTGATTTACACATATCTAAAAATCTAACCGTTGGATCTTCACAAAATTTACGTCATTAGAAAGGTCTTTTCAAAACGAATCCAACGGTTCTAGTTTCGGGAAAATCCGACGGTCGGATCTCCCGGTACAATCGTTTGAAGTTTCGATTTCAAAATACGAACTGCAGCGTCGTTATTCGATTAAATATAATTCTATTTATATTTATATATAAATATAATCGATTCTGGCGCTGTTTTTCTTCAGAATTGAATTAAACATTCCAGACAATCCAACCGTTGGATTTTTACAAGGTTGGTGCCGTTGGAAAGATTATTCCAAGGCGAACCCGACGGTTGAGGTTTCGGGAAAATCCAATGGTCGGATTTCCCGTACTAGTCGTTTGAAATTACGGTTTCGAAATACGAACTGCACGGCTTCGTTTCGTTTTAATTTTATTTATATTTATATAGTTATATAAATATAGTTCATTCAAGGATTTCTATATCGTTTTCACTTCAAAAAATTTTCTAACACCTTAAATTTTGGAAAAATTTCGCCATAACCTCCCCTGCACCGGGAGCGTCGGGAAATCGCAAATAGCGTTCCGGTCCTTCTAATCTCAAAAAGAAAAAGAAAAAGCCAAGCGGCTAGCCAACAGGCTCAAAATCATCACCCAAACAAATCAGTAAATGTGTACCTATTTGTCGGGCACAAAATTTTATTCCTCTTCTCTAGCCCCTTTGCTATAACCTGTTCAATGAATATGCATGTACATATATATACAGTTCATGTCATTTTTCATTTTCTATTCAACTTCATATTTGATTTCTATTTGGTTTAAAAACACCATTCATTATAATGCTACATAAATAGGTGCAAATCATTTCATTAGCTAATTAATGAATATTCCAACTCATATATGTTTATTTTGAACAAGTGGCTATTTTTAACACTTCACATTTCAACGATTTATGCATACAATAAAAATGTGATTTTTATTGTAAAACAATTCATTTCAAAACACTATTTTTCTATATAGTTCATATAGTCGATAAAAGGCGATTTTTATTATCAAACAATTTATTTCAAAATATGAATACCATTCAATACATGAATTTCTAAACAACGAATGAATATCAATTCAACACATGAATGTTTTCTATAGTTCCTATATATAGATAAAAATGTGATTTTTATTATCGAACAATTTATTTCAAAATATGAATATCATTCAACACATGAATTTCTAAACAACGAATGAATATCAATTCAACACATGAATGTTTTCAATAGTTTTTATATATAGATAAAAATGTGATTTTTATTATCGAACAATTTATTTCAAAATATGAATATCATTCAACACATGAATTTCTAAACAACGAATGAATATCAATTCAACACATGAATGTTTTCAATAGTTTTTATATATAGATAAAAATGTGATTTTTATTATCGAACAATTTATTTCAAAATATGAATATCATTCAACACATGAATTTCTAAACAACGAATGAATATCAATTCAACACATGAATGTTTTCAATAGTTTTTATATATAGATAAAAATGTGATTTTTATTATCGAACAATTTATTTCAAAATATGAATATCATTCAACACATGAATTTCTAAACAACGAATGAATATCAATTCAACACATGAATGTTTTCAATACAATGAATAAATATAGTTTAAGCATATGAAAATAATTCAAACACACAAATATTATTCAAAATTTCGGCAGCATAACGGCAGGGTAGTTACACCGGCACCGTCCCTAGTACGGCTCCTCGCTCTACCTTAAAACCTCGCGGTTTTTGACAATGGGAAACATGCATCTAGTTCGCACGCAGGCGGCATGTATATATTTATTTCATTTCCACAAACTAATCCTATGTGGTTTCAACCAAATATTTCACAACCACCAATGGGTATTTTTCAACCGCAATCAACCAATATCAATCACAAACAATCCCAAACAACCATTCGTTATCAACCAATTATCACAACAATTTCAACCAATAAATATCGTCCATGGTTTGTGGACGAGGGGCGTATATATATATATATATAGATATTTATATATAGCAATTCACTTTTACTTCAACACATATATAATATATTTTAAATTAGAAATCTCACCAATAGCTATCCAACTTCAAGACTCTTCTTAATAGAAATCTTCGCCTATTGTCGCTTTCGCCCGTATTCTCTACACATGTAAAAATCGAATTTTTACGATGCTATTCAATATATAAAGATTGCATTTTGACTTCGCTACTAAATATAAAGATTATATTTTTATCATTCTTATGATGCAACTATTATATTTTTATTGTTTTAAAAAAATATAAGAATCCTACCTTACTATTTCTACTTAACAAAAATTCCATCTTTTCTGTTTTTAAAAATATGATCTTTATTTTCAAGTTCAAATCTTTTTCTTATTTCAAAGTTAAAAATAAAAATCATTTTCTTTTCCTTTTCAAATCAGTTTTTATTTTCTTTTCAAAACAGTTTTTAAATTATTTTCAAAACAGTTTTTAAATTATTCTTTTTAAAATGCAGTTTGCCTTTTTCAAAATGCAGTTTTTTTTTCTTTTTTTTTTATTCTTTTTAAAAATGCAGTTTTTTTTTTCTTTTCTTTTTTTATTCTTTTTAAAAATGCAGTTTTTTTTAAAATCTTTTAAAAATGCAGTTTTAAATCCTAAAACAAAAATCAGCTTTTGCCTCTTATAATTTCTGTTTTTATTTTTAAACTAAATCAGTTTTTAACTTTTAAACTAAATCAGTTTTTAACTTTTAAACTAAATCAGTTTATATATAAAATAAAAATAAAATAAATAAAAATAAAATTAAATTAAAAACTTACAGAGGAGCGGGGGGGGGGGGGGGGGGGGAAGGTCTTCGCCGATGGTCGGAGGCAGCTTCGAGGGGGACTCGCGATTCGACGGGGGAGCTAATCGGTGTCGCGACGCTTTGTGGGGGACGGGGTCTTCGTCGGCGGCTTCGATCGATGGAGGGGGCGAGAGCAAGGACGAGGGGGGGGGGAAAGAAGATCGGAGGGCGGTGGGGTTCGGCGGTCGTGGGTTGTCAGGGGGCGGTGGCGTCGATGTCTAGGTTTTTTTTTTTTTTTCCTGGTTATAATCGAATGAGGGGGGGGGGGGGCCAAGCAGAAGATAAGAGGGAGGGAAATGATTATATATATATTTTTTATTATTTAATTATTAAATTTCGCAAAAGGTTGACTTTTACATATGACCTCGAAACGAGGCCCACCGCCTGTCGCCCATAGCGTTTTACCCTCATTCCGAACACAATGGGATATGTATCGCAAGCTGATTTGATCGTTACAATCAGTTTCCTTTTGAATTTTCATTTAAATCACTATATTGAATTTTAAACGCACATTTCAAATTACCGGGAAAAAATTCCAGAAAAATATTTTCTAGCTTCGTATTGACGATACGGTCCTAACAAAACTAGTTTCGTCGAATTCTGAGACCGTTTGCAAAATGTCCATTTTTAAGGGCCTGAATTCCATAGCGACTATTCAGAATTTTCAACTGGACATATCTTTTGATTCCCGCTATCAAATTTCGATTGGTCGGATGCGTTAGAAAGATATCATCAATTAGATTCCATTATTTTTGGTTTCACTAAAATCCGGATTGTTTTGCACCCGGTATATTCAATTGAAGTTGGAAATCGAATTATCGAACTACCGCGCCATTTTCAATTCTATATATAATTATAATTAATTATATTCATTTTCAAATGTCGATTCAAACTCAGTTTTCATTGCCATTATCTAAAATATTTATTTTAAATATTTAAAATCCATTATTTTAGCCAATTTAAAAATTTTAAATTGGTTCAGATTTTCTGGGTCGTTACAATCTCCCCCACTTAAAACTTTTCGTCCCCGAAAAGGAATAAAGTCGTAAGTGGTTTGATAATCTACAATCATACAACACAACAACCAATTTGTTTCTAATATTTAGAGTATAGAATAAACAATGCACATCCATGGGAAGAAAATAGCAACAGAATAGAGAATTAAAAGGTAATGCAAAGTAGGTTAAATGTACCTTGCACCAGAGTCAATCAGAGATATCTACTCGGCATCTAGGATAAGCTTTCTGAATGCTCTCCTCAGTTTCCCAAGTACAATCTCGCGGATCTCCACTCCATTGCACTTTGACTAAGTGAACCTTCTTGTTTCTCAGCTCTTTGGTTTCTTTGCCGATAATCTTTAGCGGCTCTCGCCTCACAGCTAGTTCTGGAGTAATTTCAATATCCTGCTGAGCTGCTTCTTCCACGATCAAGTCTGGATCATGAACGTGCTTTCGAAGTTGAGATATATGAAATACATCATGAACTCCAGGCAACCAGTCAGGCAGTTTGACCCTGTAAGCGAGAGTTCCGATCCGTTCCAGAATAGGAAACGGACCAATAAATTTGGGCGCTAACTTTCCAGTTTTACCGAACCGGATAACTCCTCTCATCGGCGATACTTTCAAATATACATAGTCGCCAACTTCAAAGGATATATCTCTTCTTCTTCTATCGGCATAGCTCTTTTGTCGGCTTTGAGCGGCGAGTAATCGCTTCTTAATAAAATCGACTTTGTCGGCAGCTTCTCGAATCATATCGGGACCCAACACAAGTCTATTTCCTGGTTCGACCCAACAAGCAGGAGATCGGCACGGTCTACCATACAATGCTTCGAATGGCGACATTGTCAGACTCGCCTGGTAGTTGTTGTTATAAGAGAATTCAGCCAAATGCAGATGGTCTTCCCATGATCCACCAAAATCTATAACACAAGCCCGCAATAGATCTTCTAAAATGCGATTCACCCTCTCAGTCTGACCGTCTGTCTGAGGATGATAAGCGGTGCTCAAGTTTAACTTCGTTCCCAGCTCGACTTGAAATGCTTCCCAGAATTTACTAGTGAAAATTGTATCTCTATCACTTACTATACTGAGCGGCACTCCATGTAGTCTAACTATTTCCCTGAAGTAAATCTGCGCCAGACTCTGAGCAGTTCTGTTTGATCTGACAGGTATAAAATGGGCGGTCTTCGTGAAGCGATCTACGATCACCCAAATACTGTCATTTCCCTTTCTGGTTCTGGGCAAACCATCAATGAAATCCATAGAAATATGTTCCCACTTCCAGCCAGGAACTTCTAGTGGTTGTAATAATCCAGCCAATTTCTGTTGGTCACTCTTGACTAGCTGGCAAGTAGGGCATCGGCTAACGTATATTGAAACGTCTCTTTTCATAGCCTTCCACCAGAATGTTCTTTTGAGATCGTTATACATTTTGGCCACGCCCGGATGGATACTCAGCTTGGACTTGTGACACTCGTCTAACACTTCCCTTTTTAGCTCAGGAACGTCAGGAACACAAATCCTTCCTTTTAGCCTCAAGGTCTCGTCGTTATCTATTTGAAAACACGAGGGTTCACCTTTCTGAATCCTTTTGATCATATCTTTAATAAAGTTATCCTCTTTCTGAAGAATAGATATTTTGTCAATCAAGGAAGTCGTGATAATAAAGCTGGCGATCATTACATTCTTTCTGCTCAGCGCATCGGCCACGACATTGGCTTTTCCTGGAGTGTATATAATTTCAAAGTCATATGCTGCAAGAAACTCCAGCCAACGTTGCTGCCTCAAGTTCAGGTCTTTCTGAGTGAACAGATACTTTAACGACTGGTGATCTGTAAACAGTTCAAATCTCTCGCCCAGAAGATAGTGTCTCCAGATTTTCAAAGAGAATATGATAGCCAATAACTCAAGATCATGAGTTACATAGTTTTTCTCGTGTGGCTTAAGTTGGCGGCTAGCATAAGCAATTACTTGGCCTCTTTGCATTAACACTGCGCCGAGGCCTTCTCTAGAAGCATCAGTCCATACTTTTAAATCTTGGTTGCCATCGATGATGGTTAACACTGGAGCTGTTGTTAGTCTTAACTTTAGCTCTTCGAAAGCCTCCTCACTCTCTTGAGTCCATTTGAATTTAGAATGCTTCTTTGTAAGCTTCGTTAAGTGGCCAGATATCTTCGAAAAGTCTTTAACGAACTTCCGATAATAGCTAGCCAATCCGAGAAAACTGCGGACTTCAGTGGGAGTACTGGGCTGTTTCCAATTCTGAATAGCTGTGATTTTGCTTGGATCCACAGCGATTCCATCTTTCGATACGACGTGGCCCAGAAATTTCACCTCATCTTTCCAGAATATACATTTGGAAAACTTGGCTTTCAATACATTCCTTCTGAGAATTTCTAGAACCTGTTCCAGATGCTTTTCATGCTCGGCCTTTGATTTAGAGAAGATTAGAATATCGTCAATGAAAACCAGAACAAATTTATTCAAAACCCCTCTGAACACTCTGTTCATCAGATCGACGAAATAAGCTGGAGCGTTACGTAAGCCGAATGGCATTACTAACCACTCGTAGAATAGGTCGGGACCTCTGAACGCTGTCATTGGAACACACTCTTCGGCAATTCGAAGTTGATGGAATCCTGTAGCTAGGTCCATTCTTGAGAATACTTGTGCTCCATTTAATCGATCCAATAAATCATCAATTCGCGGCAACGGATATTTATTCTTTATTGTCTGCTTGTTTAGATCACGATAATCCACGCATAGTCGTAGAGTACCGTCAGATTTTGGGACAAATACCACTGCTGCACCCCAATCAGAGAAACTAGGCCTGATCAGACCTTTCCATACTAGCTGCCTTGTTTGATTGTCTAATTCCTCCTTCTCTTTCAAGGACATTCTTCGAATAGCGTGAACTACCGGCCTTGCATTTGGAATTAAAGAAATTTTGAAATCTATTTCTCTCTGCGGAGGTAAGCGAACAACTTCCTCAAACACATCCGCATAATTCTTGACGACAGGAATATCTTTGATGAGGTCAGGAATATTCTCTGTGACTTCAGGAACATTTTCTATTTGGGTTGGAGAAACATTCAAAGCTGCCCAGAAGTCCTTTCTACTAGAATTCTGACCCTCACAGGGAATGGTTATATAACTCCCGGATTTAATCTTAGCTCTAACAACTCTCTCGGCGCATCTAACCTCTGCTTCATATTTGGTTAACCAATCCAATCCCAAAATAAGATCGAATTCATCAAAGTTCATGACGACAGAGATAATAGGGAATTTATAGCAAGAAAAAGAGACGGGTACTGCACAAACCCAACTGAGATTGATGGAACCTCCCACTGGATTTCGTACCGTCATTGGCTCTTTGAGTTTCTTCAAATTCAAATCCAACTTCTTGACTGCACTCTTTGCAATAAAGCTTCGTGACGCGCCAGTATCAAACAGTACTTTGACTGGAATGTTTTTGACATTGAGCGTGCCTTCTAAAACATCAGCCTTTTCTTGACTAGCTGAGGGCTCGGAAATCGCTGCCAATTCATTTATGTGCACTGTTTCAGATTTTTCTAAGAGTTGGCACTCCCGTGCAATATGACCTGCTTGGTGACACTTATGGCATTTCCTTTTCCCATGGGGGTTCTTGTGTTTCTTAGTGGCCTTAGATCCAGCTTTGATTCTTTTATTTAAGGGCCCACAATTTATCGACAAATGTCCTTTCTTATTGCAGTTAGAGCAAATAGCAGTTGTTACTGGTTCTTTTTCGGATCTGGCCCTTTTTCGATTTACTTCGGGCTCCTTACCGACTTCAGACATCATACTGGCTTCAGGAATATCAGTTTCCGAATCTTCTTTGTCACTAGAACCGACTTCTTCTTCGTCGCGTAACATTCCTTTCTTATGAAGATCTTCATATTGATAAGCCATATAAATCATTTCTGAAAAAGGAAGCTTCACATGCCCCAATACTTTATTCTGGTATTTCCTTTGAAGCCCGTGAATAAATCTCATATTTTTACTCTTCGGATTTTGAATTAGATGAGGAGCAAAGTGAGCAAGTTCATTGAATTTCTTGTGATATTCTGGGATGGTCATATCGCCTTGTATCAGATAAGAAAATTCATCGCATAATCTCTCGGTTGCTTCGGGAGGAGTAAATCTTTCCAAGAAGATAACTTTGAATCTGTCCCAGGTGATATCACCTTCTGGATTATTCTGTATAACCGAATCCCACCAAAACAGAGCTTCTTCTTTGAGTGCCCAAGACGCCAGTAATCTTTTCTGATCGTCTCTCAGCTTTAAACCCTCAAATATTTTCTCTGCAGAACGAATCCAAGCTTGTGTTTCCATAATGGGCTCCTTGCCTAAGAATGGCGATCCACCAAGATTTCGAAATCTCTTGAATAGAACTTCTATATTGGATTCCGGCTGTGGGAGCACAACTGGCTCATTAGCTGGTCGAGCCATACGATTACTTCTTCTGTTCCTGTCACTCATTTTCTAGTACTTCTGCAAATGGCAGATCAAGTGTCAGGTCACAGAAAAGGTATTTGAAAATATAGAGACAAATACTTGAAATGTAAATGTGTCTATCGAGGTGTAATTTCATTCTGCTTTACTCATACTAGGATATTGCTGATCCTATCTATATAGAGTTACCCGTCCTAGAACACTACTGGTTCTATTTCTGACGAGTTCGTTCAAATGTTATATTCCAGAACTAAGCTTAACCAAAGCTCTGATACCACGTTGAGACGACCCGATTTCCCGTTCTCACGGAAACAAGGTTATCTTTGGAATATAACACAGAAACAGATAATAGCAGAACAGAATTAAATAAATACACCAGAATGAACAACAAAATATACTGGATAAAAGTAATCATCAGAGTTACATAGTATACAGGATCTTACTTAGTACAAATACAGTTCAGCTATACATAAATGTCTACAGCGGAAATAAACAAAATATGTACAATAGGAGCTGAACAGCAAAAAAAAGAATAAATGATAGAATCCACCTTCAGCTCCAGCTATCCAGAAAGAACCAGCTAAACCTGAATACAAGGCTGCCCGTGTGGAAAAAGGGGCACCCGAGTTTGAGAGTGAAACAAACTACGAGTCAGTCATGGGACTGGTATGAGAAATCCACTCAACACATATATATAATTGGCTAATCACAGGACCACGCCACTTTCGTGGAACGGGTTTACTCCATTGGATTGCCAGTGCTTTAAAACAAATCTTTCTTTTAAACATCGCTATGCTTTTTCTAAAAATGAAGCCATTATAAGACTCAGTTCCCATCACACAATGCAACGCAAACCGGAGGATAGAGTTTTACCTTATAACGGCCAAAATATGCTTGATACGAATAAAACAAAGGCATTTGATATTATTGCTAGTGTTTATATGTTTTGAAAACAACTTCAAATCATAACTATCAATCATAGACGGCATTAATGCCCCATACCACTATGTCGCCATATATAGGTATACAATCAAAACCGCACGGTGTCGTATTTGGAAATTGGATTTCCGTCATGAACCAAGGCAAAAGATAGTCCTTACCGAATTCGAGACGCTCTAGCCCGTGTCCTAGGCAAGTACTCAGTCAAGCCTTTGGATCGTCAGGGCCGGTCCACCGATGTGGATTAAAATTCCTGAACACTGCGTTTCCCCGCCCTTTGGGGCGTCAACGAGCCAACGAATGACTCCATCGGACCCGGATCGTCCGATCAAACCGAGGCGCCTCGCAACAGCAACAACCACATAGGTGAAAAGTATATAAATGTCAGGGCTGGTAGGTCACTGACACCACCCTAGCTAGAAAGAAACGCAGGCCCTCCCTGATGTCCTCTCCCGTTTTAGGTTCATACCGGGGTGTGAGGCTCACGAATTTACGTTATACACAAAGCTACGCCACACAGGCGGTGCTTTGATCATCACCACAAGACTTTGCTTTTCAACAGAAGCCCTGATCACTGCATCTTAGCATGCCACACAGAATAAATCCTATGTCAGACACACAGTCCATTTACAAGTCCGTTCTGGGTCTGAACGAAACCGGAGGCACTAAATACCTCGCAAACCCATCGACCAACACGTACGTCTGGACGATCACCACTCATTATCCATATTTCGGGATGCCTCCCAATCAGGACCTCGGTTACCATCCAAACGAGGTGAAGATCTCCGGTCTTCGACCGTCGTCTTCATCTTCGAATTTCAATCGTCGGTCAATTATTTGAAATGAGAATTAACTCGGCCTTCTCAAATAATTCACGTATATTTAGAATTTCAATTCAATTTATTTCAATGGTTAAATTATTCGACATCACCCATTTTGTCCTTTAATGTAATTTTCACACCAAACACATTCAACCATCAAACATCACATAAATCAAGCAAATTCAGTTTATTTCCATTCCATATCGCTTACGATATTTTATAACTATTTATCGCTATTTTTATTTATTTTAAAATAGCCATTTTATTCAAAACGACGCTTCGGGCCATAAGGCGGCCGTGGCGCTGTTTTTCTTCAGATTTGATTTACACATATCTAAAAATCTAACCGTTGGATCTTCACAAAATTTACGTCATTAGAAAGGTCTTTTCAAAACGAATCCAACGGTTCCAGTTTCGGGAAAATCCGACGGTCGGATCTCCCGGTACAATCGTTTGAAGTTTCGATTTCAAAATACGAACTGCAGCGTCGTTATTCGATTAAATATAATTCTATTTATATTTATATATAAATATAATCGATTCTGGCGCTGTTTTTCTTCAGAATTGAATTAAACATTCCAGACAATCCAACCGTTGGATTTTTACAAGGTTGGTGCCGTTGGAAAGATTATTCCAAGGCGAACCCGACGGTTGAGGTTTCGGGAAAATCCAATGGTCGGATTTCCCGTACTAGTCGTTTGAAATTACGGTTTCGAAATACGAACTGCACGGCTTCGTTTCGTTTTAATTTTATTTATATTTATATAGTTATATAAATACAGTTCATTCAAGGATTTCTATATCGTTTTCACTTCAAAAAAATTTCTAACACCTTAAATTTTGGAAAAATTTCGCCATAACCTCCCCTGCACCGGGAGCGTCGGGAAATCGCAAATAGCGTCCCGGTCCTTCTAATCTCAAAAAGAAAAAGAAAAAGCCAAGCGGCTAGCCAACAGGCTCAAAATCATCACCCAAACAAATCAGTAAATGTGTACCTATTTGTCGGGCACAAAATTTTATTCCTCTTCTCTAGCCCCTTTGCTATAACCTGTTCAATGAATATGCATGTACATATATATACAGTTCATGTCATTTTTCATTTTCTATTCAACTTCATATTTGATTTCTATTTGGTTTAAAAACACCATTCATTATAATGCTACATAAATAGGTGCAAATCATTTCATTAGCTAATTAATGAATATTCCAACTCATATATGTTTATTTTGAACAAGTGGCTATTTTTAACACTTCACATTTCAACGATTTATGCATACAATAAAAATGTGATTTTTATTGTAAAACAATTCATTTCAAAACACTATTTTTCTATATAGTTCATATAGTCGATAAAAGGCGATTTTTATTATCAAACAATTTATTTCAAAATATGAATACCATTCAACACATGAATTTCTAAACAACGAATGAATATCAATTCAACACATGAATGTTTTCTATAGTTCCTATATATAGATAAAAATGTGATTTTTATTATCGAACAATTTATTTCAAAATATGAATATCATTCAACACATGAATTTCTAAACAACGAATGAATATCAATTCAACACATGAATGTTTTCAATAGTTTTTATATATAGATAAAAATGTGATTTTTATTATCGAACAATTTATTTCAAAATATGAATATCATTCAACACATGAATTTCTAAACAACGAATGAATATCAATTCAACACATGAATGTTTTCAATAGTTTTTATATATAGATAAAAATGTGATTTTTATTATCGAACAATTTATTTCAAAATATGAATATCATTCAACACATGAATTTCTAAACAACGAATGAATATCAATTCAACACATGAATGTTTTCAATAGTTTTTATATATAGATAAAAATGTGATTTTTATTATCGAACAATTTATTTCAAAATATGAATATCATTCAACACATGAATTTCTAAACAACGAATGAATATCAATTCAACACATGAATGTTTTCAATACAATGAATAAATATAGTTTAAGCATATGAAAATAATTCAAACACACAAATATTATTCAAAATTTCGGCAGCATAACGGCAGGGTAGTTACACCGGCACCGTCCCTAGTACGGCTCCTCGCTCTACCTTAAAACCTCGCGGTTTTTGACAATGGGAAACATGCATCTAGTTCGCACGCAGGCGGCATGTATATATTTATTTCATTTCCACAAACTAATCCTATGTGGTTTCAACCAAATATTTCACAACCACCAATGGGTATTTTTCAACCGCAATCAACCAATATCAATCACAAACAATCCCAAACAACCATTCGTTATCAACCAATTATCACAACAATTTCAACCAATAAATATCGTCCATGGTTTGTGGACGAGGGGCGTATATATATATATATAGATATTTATATATAGCAATTCACTTTTACTTCAACACATATATAATATATTTTAAATTAGAAATCTCACCAATAGCTATCCAACTTCAAGACTCTTCTTAATAGAAATCTTCGCCTATTGTCGCTTTCGCCCGTATTCTCTACACATGTAAAAATCGAATTTTTACGATGCTATTCAATATATAAAGATTGCATTTTGACTTCGCTACTAAATATAAAGATTATATTTTTATCATTCTTATGATGCAACTATTATATTTTTATTGTTTTAAAAAAATATAAGAATCCTACCTTACTATTTCTACTTAACAAAAATTCCATCTTTTCTGTTTTTAAAAATATGATCTTTATTTTCAAGTTCAAATCTTTTTCTTATTTCAAAGTTAAAAATAAAAATCATTTTCTTTTCCTTTTCAAATCAGTTTTTATTTTCTTTTCAAAACAGTTTTTAAATTATTTTCAAAACAGTTTTTAAATTATTCTTTTTAAAATGCAGTTTGCCTTTTTCAAAATGCAGTTTTTTTTTCTTTTTTTTTTATTCTTTTTAAAAATGCAGTTTTTTTTTTCTTTTTTTTTTTTTATTCTTTTTAAAAATGCAGTTTTTTTTTAAAATCTTTTAAAAATGCAGTTTTTAAATCCTAAAACAAAAATCAGCTTTTGCCTATTATAATTTCTGTTTTTATTTTTAAACTAAATCAGTTTTTAACTTTTAAACTAAATCAGTTCTTAACTTTTAAACTAAATCAGTTTATATATAAAATAAAAATAAAATAAATAAAAGTAAAATTAAATTAAAAACTTACAGAGGAGCGGGGGGGGGGGGGGGAAGGTCTTCGCCGATGGTCGGAGGCAGCTTCGAGGGGGACTCGTGATTCGACGGGGGAGCTAATCGGTGTCGCGACGCTTTGTGGGGGACGGGGTCTTCGTCGGCGGCTTCGATCGATGGAGGGGGCGAGAGCAAGGACGAGGGGGGGGAAAGAAGATCGGAGGGCGGTGGGGTTCGGCGGTCGTGGGTTGTCAGGGGGCGGTGGCGTCGATGTCTAGGTTTTTTTTTTTTTCCTGGTTATAATCGAATGAGGGGGGGGGCAAGCAGAAGATAAGAGGGAGGGAAATGATTATATATTTTTTTATTATTTAATTATTAAATTTCGCAAAAGGTTGACTTTTACATATGACCTCGAAACGAGGCCCACCGCCTGTCGTCCATAGCGTTTTACCCTCATTCCGAACACAATGGGATATGTATCGCAAGCTGATTTGATCGTTACAATCAGTTTCCTTTTGAATTTTCATTTAAATCACTATATTGAATTTTAAACGCACATTTCAAATTACCGGGGTCACATACTAACTAGAAAAAATTCCAGAAAAATATTTTCTAGCTTCGTATTGACGATACGGTCCTAACAAAACTAGTTTCGTCGAATTCTGAGACCGTTTGCAAAATGTCCATTTTTAAGGGCCTGAATTCCATAGCGACTATTCAGAATTTTCAACTGGACATATCTTTTGATTCCCGCTATCAAATTTCGATTGGTCGGATGCGTTAGAAAGATATCATCAATTAGATTCCATTATTTTTGGTTTCACTAAAATCCGGATTGTTTTGCACCCGGTATATTCAATTGAAGTTGGAAATCGAATTATCGAACTACCGCGCCATTTTCAATTCTATATATAATTATAATTAATTATATTCGTTTTCAAATGTCGATTCAAACTCAGTTTTCATTGCCATTATCTAAAATATTTATTTTAAATAATTAAAATCCATTATTTTAGCCAATTTAAAAAATTTAAATTGGTTCAGATTTTCTGGGTCGTTACAAACACTCCCCCTTAAAGAGATTTTTTGAAGACCAAACCAAGTTTAGCTCTCAACTTCTCAAATGGACCTTTTGAAAGAGATTTCGTGAGAATGTCAGCAACATTATCAGTACTACGAACTTCAAGTGCAGAGATAATTCCATCGAGAACTTTCTCACGAATAAAGTGATGCTCGAGTTCAATGTGTTTTGTTCTTGCGTGACAAACCGGATTTGATGCAAGCTTTATGGCACTCTGATTATCTCCATAAACTGAAGTGGGTTTGAGAACCTGAATGTGAGCATCGCTTAAGAGTCTCCGCAACCATATACATTCTTGAGCAGCAAGAGAAGACGCCTTATATTCGGCTTCCGTGGTCGACAGTGAAACTGAATCTTGCTTCTTACTACACCAAGAGATACAAGTAGGGCCACAAAAGAAAACATAGCCTGATGTGGATCTTCGATCATCCAAATCTCCTCCTAAATCAGCATCCGTAAATCCAAACAATGACAAGTCTGCACCTTTTTGATAAAACAGCCCAAGGTCCACAGTCGTATTGATGTATTTCAGAATTCTCTTAGCTGCTTGAAGGTGTGGTTTCCTTGGTGATTGCATAAATCTACTTACAAGACCCACGGCAAAGGAAATATCTGGTCTTGTGATGGTTAAATAGATAAGACTTCCAACTAAGGCGCAATATGGACGGGGATCTTCTAAGACGGAACCATCTCCTCTACGCAATTTTATGTTCGCATCAAGTGGAGTCGAACATTTCTTGGTACAATCTGAAAGAAACCTGCCAATCATCTTCTTCGCATAACTTTCTTGACTTACAAAAATTCCATCCTTCAAGCTTTTCACCTCCAATCCGAGAAAATGATTTAGTTCCCCCAAAATTTTCATATCAAAACGTGTTTGCAATTGCTCTCGCAACTTTGCGATCTCTTGCTCATCATTTCCTGTTATAATCATGTCGTCCACGTATAAAATGGCAACAATATGCAAGTCTCCCTTCCTCTTGACAAATAAACTAGGATCAGACATCGAGGCAAGATATCCACAAAACTCCAAATATTCTGCAATCTTGCCGTACCAAGCTCGCGGAGCTTGTTTCAAACCATAGAGTGATTTATGAAGTTTGCAAACATAGCTAGGATGTGAAGAAGACACGTACCCGGGGGGCTGCTCCATAAATATTTCCTTATCGAGCTCGCCGTACAAGAAGGCATTTTTAATGTCGAGTTGCCATAATTTCCATCCAAAACTTGCTGCCAATGCTATTACCATTCTAACCGAAGTCATTTTAGCCACGGGTCTGAATGTTTCTTCATAATCTTCACCATATTTTTGTGAGAATCCTCGAGCAACCAGCCTTGCCTTAAAACGTTCTACGGAGCCATCAGCCTTTCTTTTTACTTTATAGACCCACTTACATGAAATGGGCTGCACTCCTTCAGGTTTGGGAACAAGGCTCCAGGTTTGATTTTTCTTCAAGGCTGCAATTTCCTCATCCATTGCTAGCTCCCATTCTTTGTTACCTTGTGCCTCGCTGAAGCAAGTTGGCTCTTCTTCGTCAAATGGACCTGCAAAATAACAAGAATATGTGCTGACAAAATTCTCGTCTCGAAACCGGGCTGGTTTGATTATGTTTCTGCGTGGTCTTTGATGGTGCAGCTCCTCCAAAGAATCTTCTTCTTGCTCTTCTCTATCTTCATTATGGTTAGAGCTCCCCCTTTCATCTTGTTCCCTGGACGACGAACTTGGAATGTCCTCAATGGGTGATGAGGTATCATGTACTACATTATGCTCCAAGTTTGCTGGATTTGGAGGGACAAATTCAGACTCATCATGCTCGTAGAGAGTAGATACTTCGTCAAATACGACATCCCTCGAGACGACGAACTTTCCGGAGGCAGGATTCATGCATTTCCAGCCCTTTTTCCTTTCATCGTATCCAACAAAAATGCATTTTCTTGCTTTTGCGTCTAGCTTAGTCCGTTGAGACTCTGGCACATGAACATAGCAGATTGATCCAAAAACTTTGAAATGCTTCACATCTGGTTTCTTACCAAAGAGTAATTCAAAAGGTGATTTCATATTTGTTGGACTGAGAGGTACTCGATTAATGACGTACGCAGCGCACTTCATTGCTTCGGCCCATAAAACTCTCGGCAAATTTTTTGCATGCAACCAGTTTTTGCAAGTTCCTACCAAGTGTTGGATCTTCCGCTCCGCGACTCCGTTTTGTTGTGGAGTTTTGGCACAAGAAAGCTCTCTCTTAATGCCATGTTTTCGGCAGAAAGAGAAGAACTCAGCTGATGTAAATTCTCCCCCATTGTCTGACCGCAACCGCTTAATTGATGCACCAAATTCTCCTTCAACAGTTTCTTTAAATTCAAGAAATCTGGAAAATACTTCAGATTTATTTCTAACAAAATAAACCCACGTGAATCTTGTAAAATCATCGACAAATAGCAACATATAAATGAAGCCAGAATAAGAGGGAGTTTGGGTTGGACCCATCAAATCTGTGTGAATAAGTTCCAATGGAGATTTGCACCTGGAGATAGACCTTTCAAAAGGAAGACGATGAGCTTTCCCGTATTGACAGCCTTCACACACGTGTTCATTGCCAAAATTGCTTAAATTTGGTAACCCATGAACAAGGTTCTTTCGCACCATTACTTTCAACTTAGTAAAATTTAGATGCCCAAGTCTAGCATGCCATAGATATGCATTTTCATTCCTACTCATTTTATTTATGTATGAAGAAGAAGCTGAGAGAACAAACAAATCATTAATTCTCTTACCAGTGTGAAGCACATCAGCCTTGAGCTCTTCAATATTGCGAAGAAACTTGACATCTTGTGGTCCGAATAAGACATAGTTTCCAGAATCCACCACATTTGCCACTGATAAGAGATTCTTCTTCACTCCAGGAACATGAAACACACTGTTTAGTGTGATGGAGTTCTGGTCGCTCCCATTAATGACGACGGCTCCTTCATTCTTCACGGGGTGCACGGTGTTATCAGCTGTAACTGTGACTTCATTACCAGTGTATTGATGAGAATTGGTAAATTTGCTGCCATCTCCCGTCACGTGATGACCACACGCCGAATCCACAATCCAATCATCGGAGAAATTTATTGAAGCCAAAGCATTAAAAGTCATCTTTTCAGCAACAAAGCATCTGTTCCAGTCTTCTTCATTATCTCGTTGCTTATTCTTGTTTCCATTTTCAGCTAAGTTGCTTTGATTCAACTTTGTGCGACAGAATTTCTTTGTGTGCCCGAGTTTGCCGCAACGATAGCATTTGAAGACCCTTTTGTTGCCTCCGGCAGACGTTCCTTCTTTATTTTGAAACCGATGATGCTCATTTTTCTTCTCTTTTGGCGAGGAATTCTTCTTGTTATGAGTGAACAAGGCTGTTGCTCCATCTTCTTCCTTTACAGTGATACCAGCCATTTGTTTCGCCAATGTTTCCTGCGAAGGCAAAAGATTCTCGAATTCCTCCAAAGATGGTTGTTGATTCCATCCTTGAATTGATGTTATATATGGGATGTATTCTGGGCGCAATCCTCGAATTATGTAGCGTCTTTGCCTTGCTTCAGATATCGCCTCTTCCGGATTAAGAAGCGATATTTCCGAGCATAACTTCTTAATTTTCAGAAAATATTCTGATATCGAGAGATTACCTTGAGTGGTGTTTGCAAGCTCATTCTCCAAAATTTGTAGCCTAGCTTCATCCTTCTTGTTGAACAACTTGTTGACCGTGTTCCATATTTCTTTTGCCGATTTACAGCTTATTATGTGATCGAACAAGCCCGAAGAAATCGATCTTTTCAGGACGAACTCAGCCTTGGCGTTTACTTGCCTCCATTTCTTTGCCGCTTCAACATTTTCTGGAGTATTTGCTGGAGCATTTGTGTTGTTTTCATCAACAACATCCCGCAAATCTTCTCCGACGAGATATGACTCCATACATGTCCTCCACACCTTGTAGTTGGACTGATTTAGTATCTCCAGCCCGAGTCCGCCGATGCGTCCACCCATTTCCATTCTTGAAGTACTTCACGAACTCTTCACTTTAAGATCCTGAAATATTACCCAGAGGCCTTATGGCTCTAATACCATGTGAAATAAAGTAATAGTGAAATATATTCACTAACCCAAGATCAACCAATGATGAAAAAAATAAGTGAAGAAGCTTCAGAGAATAGAAAAATTGAATATGCAGACCAGAAATATGGAGAATATGAGCAGCCAATATTCACTACTACTTGAATTCATACACAGGAGAATTTATACACCTGACAGAATAATCTAGACTATACTTAATGCAGATAATTCTAGATTACAGCCATTGAGTGAAACTAGAAAGGTGAGAGAAAATATGCTGCTGCATTTATTAGAACTTTAGTGCTTCAAAAAAGCTGCTTTAATTCCAACATTATCATGTAGGCTGTACAGCCATTGCCTTATCAATGTGAATATACTTTTTGTTTTCGCAGCTGCAGCAAGTTTTATTGAAATAAAAAACGGAAGTGGCTTTGTGCAACTGCAATTCGCTCGCTTCAATGGTTACTGTATCCACTTAGGTATATTCATAGAACCTTTTTTTTGGTGTGAATCGACAATGGGGAAGCCTAAAGAATTCTTGATGCGATTTGTTGCGATTTGTGATATTTGTGACCTGTTTCAAGCTAATGAGTACTGACACAGATGCAACTCTACTGTCTTGATGCTAAGAAGCATAATAGTCTAAGGGTAAAGAACAACCTGTTTCAAGCTAATGAGTACTGACACAGATGCAACTCTACTGTCTTGATGCTAAGAAGCATAATAGTCTAAGGGTAAAGAACAACCTGTTTCAAGCTAATGAGTATGCAGCGTCTTGCGATTTGTGATATTTGTGACCCAAGAAAATAGGAAAAGATAGGAAGTCATGTATTTGGATTTGTCCAAAATAGTATTGCATATATGGATACATTGTAACGCAACTTTTTGAATGATTGAGTGAATACCAACTATGCATGATAGCCTATATCTTGACTACCTCATGGTCATCAGTCCTAACCATAGCTCACAAGAGGAAGCAACAACCAAAACAGAGTGAAAAAAAGTTATGGTCAGTAGTGAAGTTATTACTAAGATAAACTGATATCTGATGTGCACATGTGTGCATGTATATTTGTATATGGGTATGTATATATGTGCACATCTAACTAACTTTAGGCAGATTATTTTTCACTTTTATTGCTATGCAATTTAGGTTTGGTAGTTATGTTGGTCTCAGAATTCCGCACATTCTTAAGCTAACTCAGATTGTTCACTTGCCAATTACCTGGCGCCCATTCTCCGAACTCATAGCCCACTCCGAATTCGTTCAACAATATTAGGTGTTGGTTGAAAAACAGCCCAGAACATTATATTCTCTTCAAAATGAGTATACAACTGCACCATATCTTTCTTACAATTTGTTTTTGTTTTTGTTTTTGTTTTTTTGTTTTTTTAAAAAAAAAGAAAAGAAGAAATATTGGATCCAGTAATAATCATGGAGAAATTCTCATTATGGATTTTTGACCATCATTTTAAATAACCATTTTATAATAAAAACAAGCATGTGATTTATATTTGTTTTAATCAAAGGGACGTAGTGCCTTTCTTTTTCCATAAACAGAGATATGTACTGAAATGCTTTGATTTAGTAAAAATTAAATAATGTAATTAAGAAAAAACAAGTTTGTTGTTTCAAACATTTTAGTTTGCATAACGCAATGCATGGTCTGGTAAAAACTTGCAGTTATAGTCTCAAATGGAAAGAGTTCATTAACCCTTCTTTTTTTTGGTATAAGGTGTTCATTTTCATCAGGAATGTGTGGTAACCATTGGTTGCAGTTTTGACACATGAACATTGGTTTCTTTTGTTATCTTTTAAAATTATAATTTGATTCAGATCAGCAAACACTGCAAAGACAAACTGGAACTTAAATTTTCAGTTTAAAATTTGGTTGGAATCCCTTGACTATTAATAAGAAGGTGAGCTAACAGTTTATGTAGCAAGTGTTAAACACTTAAATACAATCAACTAAGTACCTCAACTCTTTATTCTTACCTATCAATGCAGGAAAGCCAACAACCTACCTAAATTTCGTAGTTATAAAATTATAAGACTTCTATAAATATACTGCCTCATTCTATGTAAGCATCAAACAATAGAATTCAGAACAATGGCTCCAAAAACAACAAGCTTTTCAAAGAGGACTCACCTACTGGTGGTGCTGCTATTTCTGCTAGGCTACTCCATAACCAATGATGCTGCTCGCATTCTTCTAGAAACACCAATTATCCCAAAACCAGAGCTTCCGTCGCTACCTGAAATTCCGACACTTCCAAAGCCCGAACTACCAAAACTGCCCCCACTACCCGAAATGCCAGGCCTGCCTAAGCTGGAAATACCTCCATTGCCCAAATTTCCTAAACCACCAACCATCACCAAAACTGAAGGAACACCGGTGGTACCTGAAGTTCCTGCTTTGCCCAAGCCGGAAGTGCCTTCACTACCAGAGATCCCTTCTTTACCAAAGGTAGAGTTGCCACCCCTTCCTGAGATTCCGACCCTTCCCAAGTTTGAAATTCCTCCTTTGCCTCAACTGCCTACTCTACCTGAGGTTCCAGCTCACCCTTCCACTACCCCTTGAATTTTCATGTTACATGATTGATAATAGTTTCATGAGTTTATGCATTCGATCTTGATTTATATATGTGCTAGATTACTTATTGTCATATGTGTAGTGTACGCTATATGATTCTATCTCCTTACTTGTCTACATTGCTGTACCTTAAATATTATTATTATATTATTATCAAAATAGCAGTGATGTTTAAACTGTAATATTTCCTTGTTCTCTGGGAATTACTTCTTCTGACATATATGGTTCGCAAGTTTTCTGCACATAAGATAGCATACTGATACCTGTTCAACTTAAGTAGAATTTGAACAAAGCTAAGTTATATAAGCTATAATTTATCAACAATAATTGTCACTAAGATAGAGAAGTGTAGGGGAAATTTTCAACAATCAAATCAGCCCTAAATGTTTAAAAAGCGATAATTGTGGATCGTGGTAACGGTGAGATAAAACAAAAGGAAAACTAATATCCCCAAGTGCGATGCTAAGGGCACCGCGAGAAGTGCTTCGGGGTACTACAACCCGCCGCCCGAACGGCGATCGGCCGGCGTTTGACCGCTGAAGACGACATTAAAAAAAAAAAGTTCGGCAGTACCCTTGATACCGCGAAGCACAGACTGCGGTGCCCTTAGCACCGCACTATCCCGAATTCCAGATCAAAGATGCACTATCCTTATTAAACTGTAACACCCTGCCCAGATGTCCATGCTACAGAAGAAGAATGTTACTAAACAATGTTGTCTGATAATACGTAAAACAAGTCTATAATGGATAATGTGTCAATCAAGGTTCGAAAACTCGGTTTCGGCCACTTGAAAATTTACCGGTTTCGGATTGTTTTGGCGGTTTCGACAGTTTCGGTTTTTGTTTCGGTTTCGGTCCAAAAATCAAACTTTCATATTTTTTATGAAAAAACTAATGATAAACGTTGTAAATACACATTGTAATATAGTGTACCAAAGTTTCATAATTTTTTGATATAAATTCAAGACATTTGTAGGTCTGATATGTTCTCAAGGTACAATTTTACATGACAAAAGCCAGTTTTTCTATTCTTTTATTTTCTGAAACAGACCCAAAGCCCATCTAAACTCAAAGCCCAGACCAATACTAACCCTAATATTCACCCAAGCACGACACAGAACACGGAAAAAAATTAAAGAATGAAAATACAAAGGGGGAAAGGGGGAAAGAAAACACTTTCGTCTCTTTTCTCGATTATCGCGCTGTTCGATTCGAACAAAAAACATGCTCGAATTATTCTCAGCTCAACTTTTCTAAGGTCGAGCACAAAAATCGAATAAGGCGGTTCGATTGTTGGATCTTAGGGTTTCGTACTCGATTTAAAGTTAGATTAGGGTTTTTTCGTTTGATTCGGGTATGTTAATTTCACCAATCTTTACGCCTCCTTTTATTTTGTTGTTGTTCAACCGAAACGAAATTCTCTCCTAATCTCGTACAGGTGTTGATCAAAACCGAGACGAGATGTCCGAGATCTCGCGGTTTCGAACGAAACCTCAAACCATGGTGTCAATACACATTCTTCTGGATCAACACAGATATATTCTAAATACTATAAAAATAACCACATTCTTGTATTTCATCTCAGTACAGAATAACGGTACAAGGAGTTTCACCGAACAGAATAATATAACGTCGGTAAAATAAATAAAAATACTCAGCACCCGATAACATTTAATATACTTCCATGTCAATAGTTGAATATCGTCCTAGAATACCCTGTAATATGCAGGTGAAATACTAATAAGTAACCTATCATTTCAGTTTTAAGTTAACAGACTGAGTATGAAAACATGAAGGATCTTAACTTCAAGACTCATCGTTGTGTTATAGGTTTGAAGGACCTAAACAAGCACTTCCCAACTGGTCAAAATGATGTTAATTTAAGGAAGCTATCTTTTTCTCTTTTTGTTAATCTGCTAGCCAGTGTCAAATTTGTACTGCATGAATATGATAAAAGATTGATAAATAGACACGTCGACAAAATGCTCTTATGTTGTAAATTGATGTGGCTAGAAATTTTATGTTGGACAATGAAATTAAGAAGATAAAAAAGTAAAATAATCAGCCTTAGCACTCACTGGGCAGAGCGCAGCAGCAAGCAGTATTAAAAGCAAAAGAGAGTTAAAAGCATGGTGTTAAGCAGTTGCATTGATACTGCTCCAAACATAAGTCACAAGTCTAAATTCAGAAATAACAACTATCTTAATATACCAATAGGAATGGAAAAAAAAAACTTTAGTGTAAAGCAACACCTAATGCGTACTAGATAAAGACGTTGAAGTCAAGCAAAACAGCTGCCCATTTTATGTAAGAACCAACCAGCGATCACAAAGCACTCTCAAGCAGCAGAAGAAACTTCAGTTGTGGCAAGAGCTTCATCTTCGTTGGTCTGGCCTTCTTTAGTTGCTCCACGTTCCAGAGCTTTTGCGATTGCACCATTCATGTTATTGTCTCCAACAGAAGCAAAGCCCTAGGACCGCTGCTAAAGAATGCAAACATAATTTAGCCACAGATGAGCAAATATTACCCAGAAAAAGCAATGTATATACTTAAGAACAAGACCAAGGAAAGCTGATTATTTAAGTTAACTTAAGAAAATTTATTTTAAAGGATAGAATTAAGACAAAGTTTGGAACGACAAACAATTTATAAGATAATTATTTGAATTGTAATGTTCTGACACGCCTTATAAGGAGCTTGCAAAATTAGAGTGCATTGTGGGCATTTAACTTTTGCTAATATAAACAACATAAAAGCCTTGCAAAATATGAAGAAAAGGTAAAAATAGTAGTGGATATACTACCCAAAGGAAGATTGTGATAAAACTTCAGTTTTAATGATATATTAGGCCAAGCAAAACCAATTTATAATTACAGAAGGATAAAAAATGCTAAGTATGTTTTTCTTTATATTCACTATAGCTTCCTTTCTAGGGGGTTTACTTACAAAAATCCATCCCTATTAAGCTGTAAAAGTTTGAAGAAATTATCGGAAAGAAAGAACGTTGAAGATAATCAACATGAGGGAAAACAAAGTGCAAAAAATAGAGGAAAAACAGTACATGCACATGATTATACAGATACAAAGAATGGGGTTATTATGTTGACATCTAAACATAAAGAATTCTGAGGACAAAGGAATGAAAAATGTTATAGTTCTGACCTTAGAATCTTTGTTAGAGCCATTAACTGTTCAGAGATGAAACGAACTCATAAATTTTAAGTAGGATTCCTGATGCATATGAATGAGCACAGTACATCATTTTTTACACGGTAATGGCAGTGTTCTCTGTAATGCTAACTCCATCACGATTGATGTCAAAGGATTTCCAACTGCACTTGGTCCTTTATCATAAATCTGCAGAAAAGTTGAAGTTAAGTCATATGTATAATTTGAAAATATATACTGAGATTGCTATAGTCAAATTTGATTCTCTACCAAGAACATATCAAAACATAACTAAAGTCATGTAGCTAAAAAACCACATTTGATGACATCATATTACCAGTGTACCATTATTAGCATAAAAAATCGCAACTGAGAAGACATAGTGCACCACTACAGTAGGGAAAAATAAATTCCTATGTAGATATCATGTTAACTGAAATGAGTTGAATGCCTAAAACTATGCTGCCATGTCATGATGTTCCAATGAAATATACATGTCTCCGTAAGAAAGTGCTTTTTAACATTTTCTTTCTGTTAAGTAATTTGTTACAGAATTCAAAAATAGAAAATTTCATTCAATTTCAAGAATGGAGATTAACCATTTTGTAACATGAACAGAACAAATGTTGGACAAAAAAGAACAATAAAAAAGGCAAGGATTCCATCAAATAACGTTGGTTGTGACTATCAAAAAATTAATTTTAATTTAAGCAATTTTAAGAAACCCTAAATAGATTTGGTGCACTATTAATTAGTTCAAGCTTTTATAATTCGAATTACCTGGAATAATTATTGATGTTTAAGCATCAGACAAAAGCGCCAATTAAGACTTCAACGAACTCAAAATTGCTGAATTGGTACGTTGTGAAATTCCATTTAATTACATTTAAAAAAACCATACCTCAAAATTTTAGAATAACCCACAGTTTCTTTCGACTTGCTCTGTTCAGCATAATAGCAATGAAGATTACAAATCAATTCTGCAGAAGATCAGATTGAACCATAGTGCTAGAGATAGACGTCCCGACGTATCGATTTCTGACTTTGGATAAATTGATTTCTGGTTTTCCCAACGTTGACGAGTTTTTGTTGTGTTTACCCAGCAATATTAATAATAGAGCTGGCCATGTTTTGCTATATATATTTACGAAGTGCCTTAGGAGCCACGTAGCAGCTCTACGAAAGAAGGATATAAAATTGTTTTTTTTTAATTATTATACATGGGTGAACTCAGCAAAATGCTGAGTTTCTCACTTTTTTTCAAAATTGCTGGGTGAACTCAGCAAAAGCTTGGATTTAAATGGAATTTGTCTAGTGATAAATAGAAATCATATAATTCTATGATAAAGTTTCGGCCCTTTACCGAGTTTTTTGATGAAAGATAGAATAGAAAGTGACAGGATTGTAAAGATGAAGATGATTGTGAAGTTAGAAGATGGCGGCGGCAAAAGGGAAGGAGAGAACACAGGAAGGAACCACGGAAGAAACAAAATAAAAGAAAGCAACATATAATTTTGGGATCCAATTTGATTTCCACTTCCATTATGTTCGATTATTAATTAATGAAGAACGAATTTGTAAATAAAGATTATTTGCTATATCCTACTTTCAAGCGATCTTAAAACTATCTAATATTTATAGACTGATGTTTTATATTTGTAACTACTGTCTATGTGTTAGATCCTACTTTTAAATGATATTATAATCTTAGTAATATTTGTGAAGGAGCATTCTGAATTGGTAATTGAAATTTATATGTTATATCCTAAATGTTAGTAAAATTAATATTTAATAATATCCATAAATGGCATTTGTGGTAGTTCATGGTTAAAAAAAATGTGACAACAGAGGTATTACAACTAATAATAAAGAAATTCAAGATAACTTAATTTGCACAAAAAATTATATATGGTTTAAAGTTAAAATTATGTGTGTTAATTAAAATTTTCATTTCTAAGTAGCATCATCAAATTTTTGTTAGTTTGAATTTTATCTATATTATATAATTAAAAAACGACGAATTGTAAATGATGTTTATTTGATGTTTCTTTGTTAGACACTAATTTTAAGCATGGGGTGATACTTTGCATTGGTAATATTAGTTTAGGATGCTACTATTCATGCTCCTATTTACACTTCTGGCCACCAAAACTAAAAGCACCCCAAATATTTTAAATTTCCTCTTCTGGCCACCTTCTAAATTAATATACAAAAATGCAGAGGCCATCAGCTCCTTCCTCTACAAGAACGCTTCCTTCTCCACTTTTTTCGTCGGTTGTGAAATGATTTAATTTAATAATCCATTTCATAACCATATTAGCAATTTCAATTTTGATAAATGGATATTTACTTCATCGGTTGTGAAATGATTCGTCAAATCAACACTCAGGTATTTTGAGTCATTTTATTGAACATCTTGCATCACATTATCACAATCATCAAGTTTATCGTCCAATTTATCATCATTCAAATACTTAAACTAAAACGACAAAAAATAATAATTAATGTATAAATTTGTAAAAGAAGATGCGTAAGTCATACGGAAAAAAATCCTACAATTCAAAATTTACATTGTCTTTCTCTAATACAACATCGTCAGATTTAATGTCCTCCAAGCTTGAAATTTCCAACGGAACGGGAAAAATATCCTAAAACGCAACAGAAAATCTTAACCATTAAAAAAACCATATCAACATGTTCTCTGTCATAATAGAAGACAATAAAAATCAAGCAATTCAAAGCCTCTTTTTTATCTTCATCTTTCATCTCTATTAGGTATAAAAGAATATTGCTTTTGTAAGGGTTTAGGGTTTGAAATTATAAAGAAGTATGTGTTTTTTTAAGGAGAAATACGGTGGTAAATAACTAAGTGAAGGAATAATATATGGTGGCCAGAAGAATATAAAAAATAATCATTCGTATTAAATGTATAAAGGTGGCCGGAAGTGTAAACCGGGGTGTGAATAGTAGCACCCTTAGTTTAAATGTTCGATCCTATTCAGCATGGAGGGATATTCTCAAAGTGTAAAGAAGTTTTATTATTAAATCCTACTTTTAAGGGATATTTAGATTTGTTAATATATGTATAGGAACATTTTTGATAGCTGACATTGATACCAGAAAAGCGTGACACCGGATGTATTACAACTATTAATAAAGATATACATGAGTGTTACGTCACGAGCTTGTGATGATGGTACATTCATGAGAAAATGTTTTTAATAAATATTTAACCCTTTTACTGTAGAAAAATATAATTTGATTCAGATAAGCAAACACTGCAAAAGACAAACTGGAACTTAAATTTTGGTTGGAATCCCTTGACTATTGATAAGAAGGTGAACTAACAGTTTCTGTAGCAAATGTTAAATACTTGAATACAATCACCTAAGTACCTCAAATCTTTGTTCTTTCCAATCACAGTAGAAAACCAACTACCCACCTAAATTTCACAGTTACAAAATTATATAGACTTATATAAATAAACTGCTCCGTTCTATGTAAGCATCAGACAATAGAATTCAGAACAATGACTACAAAAACAACAAGCTTTTCAAAGACGACTCACCTACTAGCGGTGCTGCTATTTCTGCTAGGCTACTCCATAACCAATGATGCGGCTCGCATTCTTCTAGAAGCACCAACTATCCCTAAACCAGAGCTTCCGTCGCTACCTGAAATTCCGACACTTCCAAAGCCCGAACTACCAAAACAGCCCCTACTACCCGCATTTGATGACATCATATTACCAGCGTACCATTATTAGCTAAAAATCACAACTGAGAAGATATGGTGCACCACTATAGTAGGAAAAAAATTCCTATGTTGATATCATGTTAACTTTGGACCCGTACCTTTTAAGAAACCTTTTGTCAGTTGCACAACATTGACATGACCCCTTTCTTCCTTCAGAGACTGTTTAAGAGAACACTATAACATCCAAAAACTTACCAATGCATATATACCCAGACTTACAAACTGAAATGAGTTGAATGCCTAAAACTATGTTGCCATGTCATGATGTTCCTATGAGATAGGAACAATCTTTAGGCAAATTCTATTCGAACCCAGCAATATGCTGAGTAGCCTCCCAAAGCATGAAAAATCCGGTATACCTCCAATTTTGCTGAGTAGCCCCCCACTAATTTAAAAAAAAATCCAAAAATACCCTCCCACGTGGAGAGAATGCGCGGTTTATCAGTGTACCTCGTAACAGCCCTACGTGGTTCATCAGCGTACCTCGTAGCAGCTCTCCGTGGTTCTTTCAAAGACCACGTAGTGCTACTACGAGGTGCACTGATGAACCACGTAAGGAGACTACGAGATGTTCAGAAAACAGGTAAAAAAATAACATAGAAAGGGCATTTTCATCCTTGCATTTTTTTGTTAAAACGGGGGTCTACTCAGCATATTTATGGGTTGAAATAGAATTTGCCCAATCTTTATACATGTCTCCATAACAAAGCATTTTTTAACATCATCTTTCTGTCAAGCAATTTCTTACAGAATTCAAAATTAGATAATTTCATTGAGTTTCAAGAATGGAGATTAACCATTTTGTAACATGAACAGAACAAATGTTGGAAAAAAGAGAACAATAAAAACTGCAAGGATTCCATCAAATTACGTTGATTGTGACTATCAAAAAATTAGTTCTATTTTAAGCAATTTTAAGAAACTCTAAATAGATTTGGTGCATTATTAATATATTCAAGCTTTTATAATTCGCATTACCTGAAATTCAAGCTTTTATAATTTGCATTACCTGGAATAATTATTGATGTTCCCAGAAAATAATTGAGATTGTAATCATCATCAGGTAATATTGCAGCTATAAAAAGTTAGGCTTGTTATAAACAAACTACAAACAATTTTAATACCATATAAATATGAATTTAAAGTTAATAAAAATTATAGTTTAAAATTCAAATTCAAATTCCTGAGTACTATAAAAAAATTGAAAGAGTTTCAATTCAAACGTATACATGGGCGCAGCACTATGAATCATGATCATGCTTAACACCATACATACAGCCAACAATGTCTTGCCCACACAAAACCAAGGCATTGATTCATAGGAAATTCATACTTCAAGTAGCAAAGAATTTGATGAATATGGTGCTTATATGACCGAGAATATAACCAATGGAGTACTGTATGCAAATAATAGTTAGCTTAAAAAGAGAGACACCACAAAATGTGCAGAAGAGAGAACATAGAATGGATATTAGATCATAATCAATGCCCTTACTTTACAACAGGCAACCAGATTATATAAGAAACATTCAGATTATCATGTAATAAATACTATGCATCCTCTTACAAACGTTATGTATACTCTTCATTGCAACATGCATGTAATTATAAACGGAAACTAGTTATGTTCTAAAAGATGAAAGAAGCTTTCTGTTTCTTGCAGTATATCTTAATCTGCAGGGCGTACTGTTCCCTTTTTTGGGTACAATCCGTAGCTATGAAAGCAAACATAGCTGCCATTGCAAGCTTCTACCTTCTTATATATCAAGAAGGCATCTTCTCAATCCATCACCAACGAATGATTACTCAGCCTGTCACATATATGGAAAAATAAAAAATGGAAACAGTAAGATTACATTAACAGGAAATTGTGAACAACACATAGAAAATATATAATACACAATACCAGAATTGTAAATTATTTGCTGCTTTCGCTGCTTTTCTACATGGAAACTTCACCCAAAAAAATGTTTTATTTATTGCTAGAATGGAAAGTGACAGGATAGAAAAGACGAAAATGAAAAAATTATATATGGTTTAAAGTTAAAATTATGTGTGTTAATTAAAATTTTCATTTCTAAGTAGCATCATCAAATTTTTGTTAGTTTGAATTTTATCTATATTATATAATTAAAAACGACAAATTGTAAATGATGTTTATTTGATGTTTCTTTGTTAGACACTAATTTTAAGCATGGGGTGATACTTTGCATTGGTAATATTAGTTTAGGATGCTACTATTCATGCTCCTATTTACACTTCTGGCCACCAAAACTAAAAGCACCCCAAATATTTTAAATTTCCTCTTCTGGCCACCTTCTAAATTAATATACAAAAATGCAGAGGCCACCAGCTCCTTCCTCTACAAGAACGCTTCCTTCTCCACTTTTTTCGTCGGTTGTGAAATGATTTAATTTAATAATCCATTTCATAACCATATTAGCAATTTCAATTTTGATAAATGGATATTTACTTCATCGGTTGTGAAATGATTCGTCAAATCAACATTCATGTATTTTGAGTCATTTTATTGAACATCTTGCATCGCATTATCACAATCATCATGTTTATCGTCCAATTTATCATCATTCAAATACTTCAACTAAAACGACAAAAAATAATAATTAATGTATCAATTTGTAAAAGAAGATACGTAAGATATACGGATAAAAATCCTACAAGTCAAAATTTACATTGTCATTCTCTAATACAACATCATCAAATTTAATGTCCTCCAAGCTTGAAATTTCCAATGGAACGGAAAAAAATATCCTAAAACGCAACAGAAAACCTTAACCATTAAAAAAACCATAACAACATGTTCTCTGTCATAATAGAAAACAATAAAAATCAAGCAATTCAAAGCCTCTTTTTTTATCTTCATCTTCCATCTCTATTAGGCACAAAAGAATATTGCTTTTGTAAGGGTTTAGGGTTTGAAATTATAAAGAAGTATGTGTTTTTTTAAGGAGAAGTACGGTGGTAAATAACTGAGTGAAGGAATAATATATGGTGGCCAGAAGAATAAAAAAAATAATCATTCGTATTAAATTTATAAAGGTGGCCGGAAGTGTAAGCCGGGATGTGAATAGTAGCACCCTTAGTTTAAATGTTCGATCCTATTTAGCATGGAGGGATATTTTCAAAGTGTAAAGTAAATCCTACTTTTAAGGGATATTTAGATTTGTTAATATATGTGTAGGAACATTTTTGATAGTTGACATTGTTACCAGAAAAGCGTGACACCGGATGTATTACAACTATTAATAAAGATATACATGAGTGTTATGTCACGAGCTTACGATGATGGTACATTCATGAGAAAATGTTTTTAATAAATATTTAACCCTTTTGCCGTAGAAAAATATAATTTGATTCAGATAAGCAAACACTGCAAAAGACAAAGTGGAACTTAAATTTTCAGTTTAAATTTTTGTTGGAAACCCTTGACTATTGATAAGAAGGTGAACTAACAGTTTCTGTAGCAAATGTTAAATACTTGAATACAATCACCTAAGTACCTAAAATCTTTGTTCTTACCAATCACCACAGAAAAACAACTACCCCCCTAAATTTCACAGTTACAAAATTATATAGACTTATATAAATAAACTGCTTCGTTCTATGTAAGCATCTGACAATAGAATTCAGAACAATGACTATAAAAACAACAAGCTTTTTGTAACAACCCGAATTTGTACAACACGTTAAATCAAGAATCAAGACAGAATTAAATTATAAATTTTGAATCAAGTGAAACTGTCCATGCCATTGCGTTCGTCTCGGAAAAATATGCGAAATAGAGTCCGAGTTTTCGAGAATCGGAGTCCGTATGACCCGTTAAAGGCCCAAAGAAGATTTCTAGGAATTTGAATTTCGGAAAACAGTTTTGGAAATCAGATCTGGGGCTAGGCGGGAAGTTTCCCCGCCTAGGCCATGTCGACAGGGCTGTCGACAGGCCTGTCGACTTGGGCCAAGACCAAGTCGACAGCCCTGTCGACTTGCCTGTCGACAGGGGGTGGCCGGGGCAAGTAGCCTGGCACACCTGTTTGTCTCACCTGGTCTTGTTCTTGGGCTGGGTCTGGAAGCTTCCGAGATCTGATGGTCCTAATCTATCCTAGGGTTAATCTAAGGGCCTAAAACTATCCTAATCTCTATAAAAAGACCCTAAACCTAACCTAAATCCCTAAAAATCAAACCTAGCAACTAAGTGCTGCCAAAATCAATATTGATCATGGCCTCCATCTCCAATCCCTAGAGCCTATGCATTCAAATTGGGTTCAAATCAAAAGATGCAAGCTTGCTACACCAAATAGAGGCCAAATCGACATTGCTATGCGAGTTTCATGATGGTTCTTCTTCAAAGGAGCCACCTTTCTTCGTCAAGATGATGCATGATCCCTTTCCTAAGCCTTGCCTAGGTAAGTTCTAGCTACTTTTAGATGGAAACGGTAGTTTTGATAATGACATGGGATAAAATGAGGCTAAACATGATTATGCGAACCTATATGAACCTTACCTTGCCTCTTGTGTTCATGTTTATGATTTTAGGCCATGTGAGTAACTTAATCATTCCTCTCATGCTATGCATAACCTAGTTTAACTTGCAAGTTTGGATCTTTATGCATGAAATGCTAGCATGATCCTTTAGGAACCACTTTACTTGTGAAACATTGGCTAAGACAAGATTTTGGGGCTTATGCATGTTTATGAACCCAAACCCCTTATGGTAACATGCAAGTTTGTGGCCAAATCCTTTATGAGATTATGCATGCTCGTGGCCAATCCCCTCTTTTAAGTTGTGCATGTTTATGGCCAAATCCTTTTTGATAATATGCATGTTTGTGGCCAAATTACCTTATGACACTATGCATGTTTATGGCCAATCCCTTTTATGATGTTATGCATGTGGAAGCCAAGCCCTTTTTGGCATCATGCATGTTTTGAGACCAATATGTGACATAGTATCCTTACTATGTTGACTCGCTTTGCTTGCGTTGGGAAAACACGATTTTGGGAAGTTAGATAAACATGAACATGTCGCAAAATCTTAACTTGAATATGACATGTGTTTATACTTGAAAATATGACTTGAAAGATAACATGGAAGTTGGCATGCAAGCATGCATAAAACATGAGCTTGGGAATTTACCTATTAAGTTAGGTCTACCCTTTGGGAATTTACCTATTAAGTTAGGTCTACCCAAATGCTTGAAAACTTGTAACATGTTTTGGAAACATGATGAACTTAGATAATATGAGTGTGGCCAACTCGAGGTTGGGTTGAGTTTGCAACGTAAAACTACCTGGAACCGACCGACCTAACTAGTAGTTGCAAACAATAGGACCCAATGTGAGAAGTTGGTCATGTCGCGCTTAAGACCCGAGGTTAGACTAGGTTGTGTTGTAAATCTACCCGGACCCGCCCGGCTTAACTAGTAACCACAACAAGGTCTAATGTGAGAGGTTGAGGGTGCATTAATTAAATTAATGTCACATAATAGGGTTAAGTTAATTTGATTAATGAGGCTTAACCAAATATGATATGGACAAATGGGTTAAGTAATTTGATTAGGCTAATGATACTTAACAAAACATGATAAGCTTGGGTAAGTTAAGTAACTTGATTTGCCTAATGACACTTGACCATTTTTATACGACTAGTGGACGGGATTAAGTTAACCAACACTTAATCAATCCAACACGATAACGTGATAAGGTTAAGTAATTAAGACTTAACTAACCTAACCACGGTAATTAGATGGGGTTAAGTAATCCACACTTAACTAATCTAAACACGGTAATTCGATGGGGTTAAGTTAAACACTTAACCAATTCAAACTTGGTAATTCAATGAGGTTAAGTAACCCATGCTTAACCAACTTAACGTGATAATTTAATGGGGTTAAGCAACTTATACTTAACCAATTATACATGAAGATTTGATGTGGTTAAGTGACCTAAACTTAACCAATCTAACTCGTTAATTTGATGTGGTTAAGTGAACTAAACTTAACCAATCTAACTCGTTAATTGGATGTGGTTAAGTGACCTATACTTAACCAATCTAACGTGAAAACATGATAAGGCTAAGTCACGAATCACTGGAATACGCTTGACCGATTGGATGACAAGGTCAAGTTAACTTATATAATTAACCAATCTAAAATGATAATTAGACGAGGTTAAGTTATGGATTGCTTAATATACTTAGCCAACTTGACACATGGTTTGTAGGGTTAAGTCTTGGACTTGGATACTTAGCCAATTTTGACATGGTTGGTAGACGGGCTAAGTTATGAACTTAAGTGACACTTAACCCATTAGATAAATCCTAATTTGGAGGATTAGGTAAATAACCATAGTTAACAAGGATTATGGAAATAAGGCTAAGTGGTAAACCTTAGTTAAAAGAAACTAAGTAATAATTCTCAGCCGAGGAAATTTGGACCACCTCTTAGATAGATGAGTAACCCGATACGGTAGGTCATCGTTTAAGTGTACGTGTAGGAGCAGGCTATCTGATTTAGATAAAGGCTCCAGCGAACTGGGTAACGAAGCAGCGGCTTCGGGGAACGTGAGGATATTCTTGGTATCCCTCTGTGAGGTCGTAGATGATCATCCTGGGCTCACAAGAGGTTGAGGTCTGCGGTAGAAGAACCAAGAATATGCCTTGGTTGCTATGCGAGCGACCTAAAGACTGGGGTGGATAGCAGTGAGTCGACGGATACATAAGGTGCCCGAGATAGCAAGTTCGCCGATCATCTACCATCTTGAGTCAAGCGTGTACGTACGGAAAGGCAGGGAACACCCAACAGACCATAATTTGCTATCTAATTATGGGTGAGGTAGGCCGTAGGATGTGGGCTGGCCGGAGTGTAGTTCTCATGCAAGATTTTCTCTTGTGTTGCCTTTCACTAGTTGAGGGAGGGGTCTCGTTGGACCATAGCCACGTGTAGAAAAGCAGACCTTAGTATCTGCATCGGCAGATAAATCTAAAGCTCCCGACCGAGTCCTGTATTTCTTGTTTTGCCCTGTGACAGGACTCGGATGGCATGATGTGATACATGTGCATACAGTTATAGAAAAACGATTCACGATGAATGCGTGGGAAAAAGGGGCGCGGTTGAGGGTTAGCGTAATCCCTAGTGGCCTAGGTGGTTTAACCCAAACCGAAATACGAAAGCGTGCAATAGGTAAGCATAATCCCTAGTGGTGCTAGGTGGCGTAAGTCCTAGTAGTTCAAACAATGATTCATATGGAAGAGCCTAGCTAGAACAAGGGTGATAGTCCAAAAGATTTCAAGGATAATACGACATGAGGAAGCCCGTACGAGGTACGACAAAGGACTGAACTTATATACATGGAAAGAAACATATGATTTGAGTAACCTATATATGCGATATATTAGGTTGACATGGACCATTACACGATTTTGAGTAAGGGACATTCATGGTTAACACATAACAAGGCTGGGATACTAGTACGAGAGGTGCAGAGTAAATATACATGTTAGAACTAGGAAGAATATACATAATAGATACCGTGGGATGTTAGACGGGGTAGATACCTTGAGATAATGTACTCGATAGAAATCTGACGATGTGATACCTTGACTTATCATAACACCGTAGTTTATCATGATACCTTAGTTTACCTTGCCGCAGTAGTTCAACTGGCTACCCTGGTTTATCTATCTTGTAGTTATCCTTATGTTTACTTTCAGTTTATGCATGTCATGTTACCTTTACCTGTTTTTATACTGGAAGTAGATAGGACTTACTTAGTCTTTTTGACTGACCCGTTTTGTTTCGCCTCTTTTCTTCCGTTTCCCCCCCAGGTTTCAGGGAGGAAACAATGCTGTTTAGTTCGGACTTCTTCTGCTTGAAGGTCATCATGGATGGCTTGGACTTCTCTTGGCTATGGCTACTTTACTGTTTTACTTGGGGAATAATTTATTAAAAAGTCTTTATGCTTCTTTGCTATTGCAAGATAGGTTTTAATGTACTCTGATGTAAAAGGCTTTAGACCTTATTTATTCATGTTATGAAAGTTTGATTTTACTTCCGCTATTTATATATGTTCTGTCTTGTGATATTTCTGTGCATGTTTACCAATAATGCCCCTCTAAAGCTAGTGCATTCCTTTGCGAGTGACCCTAGCGGAGGCGGGGTGTTACATTTGTTATCAGAGCAGAAGGTTACCAGACTGGGCAAAAGTTTTTAAAGACCTTCTGAAAATCATTTGAAAAACCGTTTACAAAGAAGCATTTCTCAAGAAAAATTTCTTTTAAAAAGAAAAAGGCTATTCCCCAAAGGCCATTAGCATTATCCTTGTTTCCTTGATTGAATCTCTTTTCCTTTCTTTCCTCCATCTGTAGTCACAGTGGTTTTAACTGCGACTAATCTTTTCTATCTACGAAAGTGCTTTCCATGCGATGGAGGTGGTTCTCGAGAGATCAGTGGCCGCGTTATAAGAAAGGATAGTGAGAAAGAGGATAAAGGATGCGAGTTTAAGGATGAACAACTTGTTGGTATGGCTCAACCCAGAATGAGAGAGAAAGATGAACAATGAAACCCATGACGGGAGAGTACCTTTGGCATGATGGAACGGGACGGATAGTTGAGTATCATGGGACAAGGACAAGATCATCGGGAGGGCAATAGTATGCTCTCATTTCTAGGGTACCTCAGAAGGAGGGTAACGATCTTGTTAAAGGTTTAGTTTTTCTTCTCTATAATCCCGTCGGGACTTTGTTTTGATCACCGCATCTTTTTAAGTCCGCTTCGATAGTTGAGTCTCTGCACCTTAGTACTAGTATAATAGAGGATCCCGTTTTGGTTTCAAGTCCTATTGGAAGATCGGTCCATTTATTCATGACTTGTTTGGATTTGAGAATGTCTATGCCAAGTATTGAGCTTGGAAATAATGCTTATGTTTATAAGCTATGGATGGGTTCTAGGGATGAAGTGGTTATCCAGCAAGGGGTGCCATTCTCGGTTTTGGAAAGAGGGTAGTTAGATTCTCGACTCATCTTGGTGATACCCTCGAAATCTCGTGTAACCTTTTGGGTTCTGTCAGGGCTCGTTACCTAGAATCCCAGGACGCAGTTGTTGGTAATCCGTTTGAATAGAATTCGCCGTTAAGGCGGATGGTTCGTTTCGATTATGCATGAGTTATGGGAATCACCCTAGTAAGGACTCTTGGCAATTTGGATTGGCATCGGAAAACGAGATCCAGAATTCACTAGTGAATTTTGGGGAGCTGGCTTGAGTACGTAGATATGGTTGAGCCAAGTATACTAGGGAAAGAATAAGTGGAAGTGAAACGAGAGGCGACAGTGAAATGAGTTTCACTCGCACCTTGGAAATAGGAATCAAGGAGCTACGAAATCATGAAGTCAAAGGCAGTCAAGGCACGATGGAACTAAGCTCAAGGAGATGCGACTCAGAAGACTGAAGACTAGATGCGCGCATGATATCTCTTTCCCTGTTTTCTGTTGAGCTTGCTTACAGGCTATCTTTTATGGATATCCCCTCGGCCCTATTTCTGTTACAAACCCCGTAAGGAGTTTGTTTTGTTTATCTTCTCGACCCTGTTTCAGGGAATCTTAGGTAGAACCCTATGGATGTAAACATGTATTTGAAACATGTTATGGTTGATATGGTTGCAAATGGTTGCAAGTGGTTGCTCGTGGATGCACGAATTTACATTAGATATTAGCTCGACTCGGTCACATTTCATATTGCATATGCACGAGTATTTATACTTGTTTATGGATGAAATTGAATGTGTTATCATGCGGATGTTGCATATGGTTGAATGTTTGTGCACGCATATAGTGTATATGATTAGGACTATTTGCATACATGATGGATTCATAGCACTAAACATATTTTTGCATTCAAAAGATTTTTCAGGCCTGATTATTAGCATTAGCTAAGGAACATGTACACACACGTTTTGCATACATTCATAAAGCATTAGGAGTCGTCTAAGGACAATGGTTGCTTGTGGATGATGGTTTGAGTAGATGGATGATGGATGGTAGGATATGTTCTTCCTAACTTTGAGATTTCGGGGACGAAATCCTTTAAGAAGGGGAGAATGTAACAACCCGAATTTGTACAACACGTTAAATCAAGAATCAAGACAAAATTAAATTATAAATTTTGAATCAAGTGAAACGGTCCGTGCCATTGCGTTCGTCTCGGAAAAATACGCGAAATAGAGTCCGAGTTTTCGAGAATCGGAGTCCGTATGACCCGTTAAAGGCCCAAAGAAGATTTCTAGGAATTTGAATTTCGGAAAACAGTTTTGGAAATCAGATCTGGGGCTAGGCGGGAAGTTTCCCCGCCTAAGCCGTGTCGACAGGGCTGTCGACAGGCCTGTCGACTTGGGCCAAGACCAAGTCGACAGCCCTGTTGACTTGCCTGTCGACAGGGGGTGGCCGGGGCAAGTAGCCTGGCGCACCTGTTTGTCTCACCTGGTCTTGTTCTTGGGCTGGGTCTGGAAGCTTCCGAGATCTGATGGTCCTAATCTATCCTAGGGTTAATCTAAGGGCCTAAAACTATCCTAATCTCTATAAAAAGACCATAAACCTAACCTAAATCCCTAAAAATCAAACCTAGCAACTAAGTGCTGCCAAAATCAATATTGATCATGGCCTCCATCTCCAATCCCTAGAGCCTATGCATTCAAATTGGGTTAAAATCAAAAGATGCAAGCTTGCTACACCAAATAGAGGCCAAATCGACATTGCTATGCGAGTTTCATGATGGTTCTTCTTCAAAGGAGCCACCTTTCTTCGTCAAGATGATGCATGATCCCTTTCCTAAGCCTTGCCTAGGTAAGTTCTAGCTACTTTTAGATGGAAACGGTAGTTTTGATAATGACATGGGATAAAATGAGGCTAAACATGATTATGCGAACCTATATGAACCTTACCTTGCCTCTTGTGTTCATGTTTATGATTTTAGGCCATGTGAGTAACTTAATCATGCCTCTCATGCTATGCATAACCTAGTTTAACTTGCAAGTTTGGATCTTTATGCATGAAATGCTAGCATGAACCTTTAGGAACCACTTTACTTGTGAAACATTGGCTAAGACAAGATTTTGGGGCTTATGCATGTTTATGAACCCAAACCCCTTATGGTAACATGCAAGTTTGTGGCCAAATCCTTTATGAGATTATGCATGCTCGTGGCCAATCCCCTCTTTTAAGTTGTGCATGTTTATGGCCAAATCCTTTTTGATAATATGCATGTTTGTGGCCAAATTACCTTATGACACTATGCATGTTTATGGCCAATCCCTTTTATGATGTTATGCATGTGGAAGCCAAGCCCTTTTTGGCATCATGCATGTTTTGAGACCAATATGTGACATAGTATCCTTACTATGTTGACTCGCTTTGCTTGCGTTGGGAAAACACGATTTTGGGAAGTTAGATAAACATGAACATGTCGCAAAATCTTAACTTGAATATGACATGTGTTTATACTTGAAAATATGACTTGAAAGATAACATGGAAGTTGGCATGTAAGCATGCATAAAACATGAGATTGGGAATTTACCTATTAAGTTAGGTCTACCCTTTGGGAATTTACCTATTAAGTTAGGTCTACCCAAATGCTTGAAAACTTGTAACATGTTTTGGAAACATGATGAACTTAGATAATATGAGTGTGGCCAACTCGAGGTTGGGTTGAGTTTGCAACGTAAAACTACCCGGAACCGACCGGCCTAACTATTAGTTGTAAACAATAGGACCCAATGTGAGAAGTTGGTCATGTCGCGCTTAAGACCCGAGGTTAGACTAGGTTGTGTTGTAAATCTACCCGGACCCGCCCGGCTTAACTAGTAACCACAACAAGGTCTAATGTGAGAGGTTGAGGGTGCATTAATTAAATTAATGCCACATAATAGGGTTAAGTTAATTTGATTAATGAGGCTTAACCAAATATGATATGGACAAATGGGTTAAGTAATTTGATTAGGCTAATGATACTTAACAAAACATGATAAGCTTGGGTAAGTTAAGTAACTTGATTTGCCTAATGACACTTGACCATTTTTATACGACTAGTGGACGGGATTAAGTTAACCAACACTTAATCAATCCAACACGATAACGTGATAAGGTTAAGTAATTAAGACTTAACTAACCTAACCACGGTAATTAGATGGGGTTAAGTAATCCACACTTAACTAATCTAAACACGGTAATTCGATGGGGTTAAGTTAAACACTTAACCAATTCAAACTTGGTAATTCAATGAGGTTAAGTAACCCATGCTTAACCAACTTAACGTGATAATTTAATGGGGTTAAGCAACTTATACTTAACCAATTATACATGAAGATTTGATGTGGTTAAGTGACCTAAACTTAACCAATCTAACTCGTTAATTTGATGTGGTTAAGTGAACTAAACTTAACCAATCTAACTCGTTAATTGGATGTGGTTAAGTGACCTATACTTAACCAATCTAACGTGAAAACATGATAAGGCTAAGTCACGAATCACTGGAATACGCTTGACCGATTGGATGACAAGGTCAAGTTAACTTATATAATTAACCAATCTAAAATGATAATTAGACGAGGTTAAGTTATGGATTGCTTAATATACTTAGCCAACTTGACACATGGTTTGTAGGGTTAAGTCTTGGACTTGGATACTTAGCCAATTTTGACATGGTTGGTAGACGGGCTAAGTTATGAACTTAAGTGACACTTAACCCATTAGATAAATCTTAATTTGGAGGATTAGGTAAATAACCATAGTTAACAAGGATTATGGAAATAAGGCTAAGTGGTAAACCTTAGTTAAAAGAAACTAAGTAATAATTCTCAGCCGAGGAAATTTGGACCACCTCTTAGATAGATGAGTAACCCGATACGGTAGGTCATCGTTTAAGTGTACGTGTAGGAGCAGGCTATCTGATTTAGATAAAGGCTCTAGCGAACTGGGTAACGAAGCAGCGGCTTCGGGGAACGTGAGGATATTCTTGGTATCCCTCTGTGAGGTCGCAGATGATCATCCTGGGCTCACAAGAGGTTGAGGTCTGCGGTAGAAGAACCAAGAATATGCCTTGGTTGCTATGCGAGCGACCTAAAGACTGGGGTGGATAGCAGTGAGTCGACGGATACATAAGGTGCCCGAGATAGCAAGTTCGCCGATCATCTACCATCTTGAGTCAAGCGTGTACGTACGGAAAGGCAGGGAACACCCAACAGACCATAATTTGCTATCTAATTATGGGTGAGGTAGGCCGTAGGATGTGGGCTGGCCGGAGTGTAGTTCTCATGCAAGATTTTCTCTTGTGTTGCCTTTCACTAGTTGAGGGAGGGGTCTCGTGGGACCATAGCCACGTGTAGAAAAGCAGACCTTAGTATCTGCATCGGCAGATAAATCTAAAGCTCCCGACCGAGTCCTGTATTTCTTGTTTTGCCCTGTGACAGGACTCGGATGGCATGATGTGATACATGTGCATACAGTTATAGAAAAACGATTCACGATGAATGCGTGGGAAAAAGGGGCGCGGTTGAGGGTTAGCGTAATCCCTAGTGGCCTAGGTGGTTTAACCCAAACCGAAATACGAAAGCGTGCAATAGGTAAGCATAATCCCTAGTGGTGCTAGGTGGCGTAAGTCCTAGTAGTTCAAACAATGATTCATATGGAAGAGCCTAGCTAGAACAAGGGTGATAGTCCAAACGATTTCAAGGATAATACGACATGAGGAAGCCCGTACGAGGTACGGCAAAGGACTGAACTTATATACATGGAAAGAAACATATGATTTAAGTAACCTATATATGCGATATATTAGGTTGACATGGACCATTACACGATTTTGAGTAAGGGACATTCATGGTTAACACATAACAAGGCTGGGATACTAGTACGAGAGGTGCAGAGTAAATATACATGTTAGAACTAGGAAGAATATACATAATAGATACCGTGGGATGTTAGACGGGGTAGATACCTTGAGATAATGTACTCGATAGAAATCTGACGATGTGATACCTTGACTTATCATAACACCGTAGTTTATCATGATACCTTAGTTTACCTTGCCGCAGTAGTTCAACCGGCTACCCTGGTTTATCTATCTTGTAGTTATCCTTATGTTTACTTTCAGTTTATGCATGTCATGTTACCTTTACCTGTTTTTATACTGGAAGTAGATAGGACTTACTCAGTCTTTTTGACTGACCCGTTTTGTTTCGCCTCTTTTCTTCCGTTTCCCCCCCCCCAGGTTTCAGGGAGGAAACAATGTTGTTTAGTTCGGACTTCTTCTGCTTGAAGGTCATCATGGATGGCTTGGACTTCTCTTGGCTATGGCTACTTTACTGTTTTACTTGGGGAATAATTTATTAAAAAGTCTTTATGCTTCTTTGCTATTGCAAGATAGGTTTTGATGTACTCTGATGTAAAAGGCTTTAGACCTTATTTATTCATGTTATGAAAGTTTGATTTTACTTCCGCTATTTATATATGTTCTGTCTTGTGATATTTCTGTGCATGTTTACCAATAATGCCCCTCTAAAGCTAGTGCATTCCTTTGCGAGTGACCCTAGCGGAGGCTGGGTGTTACACTTTTCAAAGACGACTCACCTACTAGCAGTGCTGCTATTTCTGCTATGCTACTCCATAACCAATGATGCGGCTCGCATTCTTCTAGAAGCACCAACTATCCCAAAACTAGAGCTTCCGTCGCTACCTAAAATTCCGACACTTCCAAAGCCCGAACCACCAAAACAGCCCCTACTACCCGAAATGTCGAGTCTGCCTAAGCTGGAAATACCACCATTGCCTGAACTTCCTAAGCCACCAAACATCACCAAAACTGAAGAAACACCGGTGGTACCTGAAGTTCCAACTTTGCCCAAGCCGGAATTGCCTTCACTACCAGAGATCCCTTCTTTACCAAAGCTGGAGTTGCCTCCCTTTCCTGAGATTCCGACCCTTCCTAAGTTTGAACGTCCTCCTTTGCTCAATTGCTTACGCTCCCTGAGGTTCCAGCTCACCCTTCCACTACCCCTTGAATTTTTCATGCTACATGATTGATAATAGTTTCATGAGTTTATGCATTCGATCTTGATTTATATACGTGCTAGATTACTTATTGTCATATGTGTAGTGTATGTTATATGATTCTATCTCCTTACTTTTTAACATTGTTGTACCTTAAATATTATTATTATGTTTTTTATCAAAATAGCAGTGATGTTTAAACTGGAATATTTCCTTGTTCATTGGGCATTAATTACTTCTTTTGACATATATGGTTCACAAGTGTAACGAACTGGGATTTTCGACTCCGAAAGTCAACACAAAACTACCATGTTGACTATTCAAACATCGGAAATACCTGATCATTAATAGAAAGAAATTAGAGGGTGAGAATAGATAAGATAGAAAATTAGAATAGAAGAAGAAGATCACTGCAGAACAGAATCAGAGTAATACGAATCTCACAGCGGAACGAATAAAATATAATATATAACATAACTTTGCAATAAAACAGTATATATATATATATAATGACATTATCAGAGTACAACACTTACACACAGCGGAAATAACAATAGCTATATAACCCTGAAGCCTCCTGCTTCAAGCTCCTCCAAGTATATCTGTAAAGACCTGAACTACTTGACTGCCCGTACAAATTTGGGCACCCAAGAGTTTAGGGAAAACAAAACAAAATAAACTCTGGGTCAGTCATGGGACTGGTGTGAGTAAACTCAAATCATTTGGTTTAACTTTTCAAAATACTTTTCAAAAGAAAAGATTATCGTAAGACCAATCCACACATAAACACGGACGGTTTCTACCTTACGATAACCCAAAACACTTTCAAAATCAATACCCTTCTGATATTATAATAATGTCTAATCACAAGTAATTAACAATCTAGCAGAACGCTTGCATCTCACGCTCCACATATATAGTACACAAATCAAAACCGCGGGCGCTAATTGGAGATTGGATTCCGACTATGACAAGGTATGGGACCACTTGACGAATACGCTTGGTTTAACAAGAACGTCTTGCAACCCGGCCCACACATGACCGACCACTCATTTCGCTTGAGTGTATCGAATGGATACCACCAACGGTTGGGAGCTACCCACCGTTTCCCAAAAAGGGACAGCATCGATAATAGTTAAAAGAATGAAATGGATTTTCTCTAGATAGGTGATATACACCCTAATGGGAGCGACCCACTTAGCCATACTGCCTGCCCGATTTCTGTCATTCCCCGGTTGGTTAGGCTTGAGGTCATAACGTATCTTTGACAGATCATACATTCATTTACTTTGAATGTCACATTGTCATACCTTCCAAATCACAAATTGATTTCCTCAAAAATACCACGGGTATAAAGCTAAGTGAAACGAATTCCTTCGCCACCAAATGTAAGTACGTTTGAAGAGATCAACTTACGCGATCTGTTAGATATACTCTGTCAGACATTCGTCCATTCACGTTTGTCCCGGGACTGGACAAACCGAAGGCACTATTCTGTAAACAGGATAGCCCTTGCATAACTCCGTCTTCATTATCTCCATCATATTTGATCACAATGCTAACGTCCATACAGATGGTTTTCAGATAATGAATCTGATCCCGGTATCTCCGTATTGACGACAGAAAAATGGTCAAAAACTTCGATAATCGGTGATTTAACTATCAAAGAAAAACAGGTGTGCAAACAACGATATCATTTCTAGATGGAAATTCTATCGATCAATCATCATTCAATGGTTTATTTCTTTTAATTAAATTATCATTAATTTATCCATTTTCCCTTTCTATATATTCGTAAATTCTAAATCTCTAAATTTGGGAAAAAACATACTTTATAAATCACTTGGACCACATCACCATATTTACTTCTATTTCTTATTTCCTACATTGGAAAACATTTCTGATCCTTATTTGGAAAACGTTTCCAAACTCCTTCATTTGATTTAAACCGATGTTTAAATAAAACATGACTAAGCCAATTCAATCCATTTCACTCATTATCTAAATTCACTTAATCAACCTTCACTATCGAACTTTAACCATTTCTTAGTTAAAAATGAAGTCAATCAAGTTGGGGTATAACTACCTCTCAGACCTTAACTGACCAACATTTCTAACTTCGAAATAGACAAAGTTCACCTTTCAAATCTTTAACAAACTTCCTTACGTAACTCGGATTCTATTTATGCATCCCCTTCTTTATTTAAAAACATTGATTTTAACTATAGTGTTATAATTCCTTTCTTCTTAAATATCCTACTTCAAAATGTAACTTTTATTCCTTAATTTAACTCAATAACTAAACCACTCATCTATTAATAAATAAGTAAATCTTGATTGAACTGGAAAGCAATATTACTTTTTCGAATTTCGATATAATCAAATTCAATGTATAATTCTCCTTTCGAATAATCTCTATTCGATAGCTCCTTTTCGAATAAACTATATTCAATAACTCTTTCTTCGAATAACTATATTCGATAAACTCTCTTCGAATGATTTACATTCGATTAACTCTCTACGAATGATTTACATTCGATTAATCTCCTTTCGAATAAACTATTTCGAATAACTCTTTTGGATTAACACATCTGGATTGACTCGGTTTGATTAACTCATCTTAGCTAACTCAGCTCGATTAACTCAACTTGATTAACTCAACTTACCTAACTCCACTTATCTAACCCAACTTATCTAACTCAAATTATTTAACTCCTATCTAATAACTAATATTCGATTAATTTATATTCGAATAACTATGTTTGTTTTAACTTTATTTCGAATGGCTAATATTCGATTTAACTCTTTTCGCTGGACTCTAGATTGCAGCGATCACAATGATTACGCCTGATTCCCTCAGGAAACATCCGACAGCCGTAGGCTATCTGCAGCCCTGCGAATCACGCTAACAGTCGTACGAAATGGCAACTCATCCTGAATAACTTTGTTTGACTAACTCTATTTCAAATAACTATATTCGATCAACTCTAATTGAATAACTAATATTCAATTAATTCGAATTCGATTAACTATGTTATGTTAACTCTAATTCGATTAATTCTAACTCTAATCGATTAACTCTAATTGATTAATCCTTTGATTAACTCTACGTTTATTCAGTTTCAAATATCAATGTTGAAATAGATTTTTACTTCTTTATATAAGTCCGGACTTATATATATTCTATTTATCCAATGATAAACATTTCATTTGATTTATAAATATTATTTATAAATTTATCTTCTCCATTAATTGGTTAGAATAAATTCTATTTAAAATCTTTGCTTTAAATCCATAGCATGTTCTACTCGTGTGCGAAGCACGGGTCTAACCCTTTCAAATATAAAATCTTCTTTTATAATATTCTATTCACTTTTCGAGTATTTCCTTTTATAATCTATTTATTTACCAAATAAATCCCTTTTTGGTATCTCTATTTATTTATAAATTATTTTCTTTTTATATAAAATCTATTGATTTTATAAGTAATTCCTTTGATAATCTAACTATTTCCTTTTCTACTTATTTTACACATATTTCCTCTTTCTATTCTATTTATTTCGAATAAATATCCCTTTTCAATTCTATTTGTAAGTAGTTTACAAATATTTCTTTTTCAATTTTATTTGTAAATGTTTACAAATAATTTTCCCTTCAATTCTATCTATTTGATTAACAAATAAATATTCCTTTTTAATCTATTTATTTTCTAAATAAATATTTTCTTTTTATAAAATCTTTTGATTTTATAAATATTTCTTTTTCAATATAACATTGCAAATTTCCTTTTTAACATTCAAGTATTCTTTATGGTATTTAACGTACCATATAACAATGATCGGTATCATTCAACCATACAAAATCAACACAGATTTCATATCACATCATATAACACAATATATGACAAAAACAGTAAAATAAATGTTGAGGAACCCAGTTGGGTCCCTCTGACCTGTTTCCCTGCATCCACAGCTGTTAAACAATAAAATTAACATCAATTTCATTTTACTATGAAATATTCTGCTAAACAGAATCAATATTTGATTAACGATTTATATCTATATCGTTATCTATATTTTCAATCAACTGACTAGCAGTTCAATCAAACAACCAACACACAGCAAACATCCAACATTTATAAATTCTAAAAATATTTTATAAAAATATAAATTGAACAGAGTTAGTGAGATTTACTCACATCGGCCGGTTTATCATTAAATAACGATAATTGGTCATTGATTTGATTCAGGCGTTTAATTTCACCGTAAATCCAAACGAGCTCCACTCTATTCCCGGTCAGCTCCATGGTGTAGCCACTGTCCATACGATCCCAACGCGACAGACGGTTTAAAATTTTGATACCGTATGCACAAGTTACTGATTTTAGAAGTTAACATACAATATTTAGACTAAAACCAAACTTATATTTAAATCAATTTGGGCCTTACCCCTTTTGACCCGGCCCATCAACCCTTTACCCACGTCCTCCTTCTTCCATTTCCAGGTAATCCCGATCCTCCTCATAAAAATGGCCATCCATGCAAGTTTTTCCCATCCACTCATCTCCCATTCTACTTCACGATTTCAAAAACAAATCTCACCATTAGATTTCTCTTCGAAAATCCTTCCTCTCCACACCAATTTCACCCCTCTTGGTCTTCATCTGCCTGTTGCAACTTCGGGGATTTCACGCGTACTGTACAACGTTGCTCGACGCAAATGACGACCGTACTTCCCCAAAAATTCACAAGTGAAGCTACTTCTCGCCACAAGTTCGAATATACACTCGAATTCGAAAGCAATGCTTCAAATTTTCGAAAATCTCAACCCTAAGTTGCGCTGAACAAACCGACAAGGAAGAAAATTGCGTCGCACCCTGAGTTAAGCACGCCAGATTGAAGAGCTTCGAACAGGGATTTCAAATATATTAGTATTGAAATTTATGGGTTTTGTTTTGATGTTATATTGATTTTTGAAAGAGGGTTTTTGCTGTAGATTTTATTCTGTGGTGGCGGCGCACTTCTGACCAGAGAGAAAAGGTTGTTAGGGTTATAAGGAATGGAGATGTATTTATAGTGTAAGGATAATATTTTTATATTCTATTTTTATATTTATTTTAATGAATCATTGTCTTCATTCTATGTTTAAAAATCCCTATGATTACATACAATACCCAAAATCACGAAAATAGACATGCAGCTACAGTTTGACATTGCAGACCCAATGAAACTGGTTTCGTTGAATTCCGACTCCGTTTGCTCACACAGCGTATTTTTAGCCGCCAAAATACTGACTGTTTTTCACTCTAAAAATCCATACGGCCACACAGTGACTCTAAAAATCACGAAACTTGGAATCTAACAAAAATTTGACATTTCGGATCCAACAAAATTAGTTTTGTCGAATTCTGAGGTCGTTTGCAAAACTGACTATTTTAAAAGCTTAAAATAAACCATTTAAATATATGAATATGTTTAAAAACATTTAAATTTAATATTAATAAATTAATATTATCGTATATATTCACAATAGAATATCATACAGCTCCAATGGGATTTATAACTCGATAGTCAAAATTACCAGTTATATCGATATTCGATTTATATATAAAATCCTTTTATAATATAAATAAATCGATATAAATTATAAAGGAATTCCATAGCGACTTTTCTAAAATTTGATTTGGACATAACTAAAAATCTACATAATGAAATCCCGATTTTTCTCTTCCACTAGAAAAATATACTTCACCAGCTCCTAACGTTTTGTTGTTTCATAGAAATCCGATTTAAAACGAATCATGTATATTCAGTTGAAGTTCAAATCGCCAAATAGCGAACTACCGCGCCATTTCGAGCTCGATTTTAATTATAATATAATTATACGTTCAAATTGCCGTTCAAATAATATATTCATTATTTTAATTCAATTCTAAACTGAATTAAATATCACAGATAATCCAATTCACACCATTTTGTGAATTCCACTATTTCTGATATTTCAGAAATTAAATATATTATTATATTATATTATTTATTTTAATTAAATATTCACTATAATTTAATTCAACGACTATTTCAGTCACTCAATCCCTATTTATATAATTAAATAAATTAATTATTATACGGTAGAAATGCGGGTCATTACAACAAGTTTTCTGCACATAAGATAGCATGCTGATACCTATTCAACTTAAGTAGAATCTGAACAACGCAAATCTATGAGCTATTATTTATCATAAAAATTGTCGTAGAGATAGAGAATTGTAGTGGAAATTTTCAACAATCAAATCATCCCAAGATGTTTAGAAAGCGATAATATCAGATCATGCTAATGGCGAGATAAAACCAAAAGAAAACTTCAAATTACATATCAAAGATGCACTATCCCTATCGAACTGTAACACCCTTCCCAAATGTCAATAATACAGAAGAAGAATGTTACTAAACATTAAACAATGTTGTCTGATAATACCTAAAGTAAGTCTACAATGGATAAGGTGTCAATACACATTCTATTGGATCAACACGGATATAGTCTAAATACTATAAAAATAATCACATTATTGTGTCTCATCTCAGTGCAAAATACCAGTATGAGGAGTTTCATAGAACAGAACAATATAAAGTCAGTAAAATAAATAAAAATACTCAGCACCGGATAACATTTAATATACTTCCATGACAATAGTTCAATATTGTCCTAGAATCCCTGTAATATGCAGATGAAATGCTAAAAAGTAACCTATCATTCCAATTTTAACAGACTTGGTATGAAAACGTGAAGGATCTTAACTTCAAGACTCATCCCAACATTAATAAAGAGTTGTTACAGGTTTGAAGGACCTAAACAAGCCCTTCCCAACTGGTCGAAATATTACAAATACAGAATCACATCAAGAATCAACTAATAATTTCCATGATAAAATTTTACAAATACGCAATTGGTCCACAAAGTAATGGAAGTCTAACTCCGTAAATAGAAGTATCAACCTTTACATTGTATCCATTAGTTAAAATTTCAAATTATATGTCTAAGCTTGTCCACAACACATATATGGCTTGTTCTCCAATTTTCTTTGCCACTTTATTTTCTAGCATTTGTCATCTCTTAAGTTACTAATTGGGAAGACAACAATATTATGTACCTATGACCTATCTTCCTAATTTCTTCATTAGTCATACTATCATCAGTCATCAATCCTCAGTTTATGACTAAAAAATGAATATATTATAAGGGTCTTCTTAATCATACTATTGTCGGTTGTACAACATGCAGTTGTCTTTCAAAAAGAAATTTATGGTTGCGTCAAACCTTACTTTTTTGTACGTTAACTAATAGTGTACTTAAATTTTCGTCGTTACTTAACCATCTATACGCTATCATTTGAATTTCAACCGAGTAATTGTGATCAAAATATAATCAAAAACATGCAGTTTATGATCTAGTTAAGATGATATCATTTGTCTTCCTTTGGTTATTGTGCTGTTATGAATTGTTTTACAGAGGAATAATATGTCTCGCTATACTTTCAGCTTCACATTAGTAGTTGATCATAAACATAGACAATAAGTAAAAGAGAAAGACTAGAACACTATTGAACATTACAGAAGCTACTTATCATAAACAACATTTGACAAAATATATTATTCCAATCATGTATATACTATTTAAATTAGTGTTGATCAATAATAATGATGACTAGTAAAAATAAAGTATTCATCCCTCCATCGACAATATTCGTTGTAGAATCTTCTTAGAAGTTCATCTTTGAAAACCCATAGATCACAATCCTTAATGATATGACCACAAGTTGGACTTTCACACGGTACCTTTTGCATCGTATAGTTTCTCCTGAATGTCAAATGGCGTTTAATCTTTTTTGCCTTTTTCTGCATTTATGGATATGTATATTTCCCAAAACCTTATTTTGGTTGTTACTGTAGTAGTCAGAATCGTATTCAAGCAAATTTCCATAGCTAACACAATTGAATAATTTTATAGCATGAACTTGAGTTTTGGAATCAAGAAATCAATGAATTGCTAAAACATAAGCAGACGTGAGATGTCCTTGCCTACATGCTTGCATTAGGTAGTTAATGCCTAACAAACGTTCATTTGCATATATGTGATTCTGAAAAGACATGCATTCATATGAGCAAATAATTATATTAAAAAATTATAATTGACATTTCAAATATTAAAATATAAAATGTACCATTCCTAAAATGAACTGTGCTTGAATATTTCCACTATTGCAGAAAAGGTTAAGTAAATACTCCATTCTTGTTTATCATGCCAGAATTTGCTACATTCGTTGTATACGCACATCGACCCTCCCGCCCTTTTGTTTTTGTCGCATTACGAAAAGTTTTACAACTATATCACGAAAATAATTTTTCATATTAAAAACAATTATATATCTGAAATGATTTAGTTTCTTTAACATTTTTTTTCTTTTACAACTAAATCAGCTTGATAACATTGTAAAATTAATGAAACTGTAAAATAAAAAAAAGTTAAAAAACTAAATCATTTCAAAGATATATAATTGTTTTTTAGATGAAAAATTCTTTTTGTCATATAGTTGTAATATTTTTCGTGATGCGACAAAAAAAAGTGGGAAGGTCAATGTGCATAAACAACGAATGAAGCAAATTTTGGCATGATAAACAAAAATGAAGAATTTACCTAACCTTTTATGCAAATAGTGGAAATATTCAAAGCACAGTTCATTCTAGGAATGATGCATTTTATATTTTAATATTTAAAATGTCAATTATAATTTTTTCAATATAATTATTTGCTTATACCTACAATATGAATGTATGTCTTTTTAGAATCACAAATATGCAAATGAATGTTTGCTAGGCATTAACTAACTACTGCAAGCATGTAGGATCTCACGTCTACTTATGTTTTAGCAATTCATTGGTTTGTTGATTCCAAACTCAAGTTTAGACTATAAAATTATTCTATCGTGTTAGCTGCGAATTTGCTTGAAGACGGTCCTGACTATTATAATAATAACCAAAATAAGGTTTCAACAAATATACATATCCATAAATGCAGAAAAGAGACAAAAAATATTATACGCATTTGACATTTACGAAAAACTCTATGATGCAAAAAGTACCATGTGAAAAACCAACTTATGTTCATATCAATAAGGGTTATAATCTATGGGTTCCCAAAGATGAACTTCCAAGAAAATTCTGCAGCGAATATTGTCGTTTGAGGAATGAATACTTTATTTTTACTAGTCATCATTATTAATGGTCATCGCTAATTTTGATAGTATATACATGATAGGAATATTATATTTTGTCAAATGTTGTTTATGATAAGTAGCTTCTGTAATGTTCAATAGTGTTCTAATCTATCTCTTTTACTTGTCTATGTTATGATCAACAATTAAATGTGAAGCTGAAAATATAGCGAAACATGTGATTCCTCTGTAAAACAATTCATTGCCACACAAATAACCAAACGAAGACACATGGTATCATCTTAATTAGATCATAAACTACATATTTTAGATTATATTTTGATCACAATAACTTGGTTGAAATTCATATGATAGCGTATATATGGTTGAGTAATGACGAAAATTTAAGTACGCTGCTAGAAATATCTAGTTAACGTAAAAAAAAGTGTAAGGTTTGACATAGCCATAAATTTCTTTTTCTTTTTGAAAGACAACTGCATGTTGTACAACCGACAATAGTATGACTAAGAAAACACTTATAATATATTCATTTCTTTAGTTGTAAACTGAGGATTGACGATCGATGATAGTATGACTAATGAAGAAATTAAGAAGATAGATGCATAATATTGTTGTCTACACATCATTAACTTAAAAGATGAAAAATGCTAGTAAAATGAGTGGCAAAGAAAATTGGAGAACAAGTCATATATGTGTTGTGGACAAGCTTAGACATATAATTTGAAATTTTAACTAATGAAAACAATGAAAAGATTGATACTCCTATTTACGAAGCTAGACTTACATGACTTTCTGGGCCAATTACGTATTTGTGAATTTGTAAAATTTTATCATGGAAATTATCATGTGTAACACCCCGTAATTTTATAACATTAAAATTCACAAATTAAAGTATACTTAATTTTTAGAAAAGAATTAAGTGAAATGGGTTGCGCAGAGAAATATATATATATATATATATTGATATATATATATATATATATTAAAAATTAAATAAATAAATATGCGAAAAAGTTCAAAACAGCGAATTGGGAGGGGAAATAACCGAACCGGCCCATTTTTGAGGTCGACCCGAGCCTCGCTGGGTCGACTAGGGGTTAATCCAGGGTGTTTGGTTGTCAACCCGTGGGCCGATTCGCTCAAATGCAGATTTTGCATTTGATTGGTTCTCATGGGTCAGGGTTAATCTAATGGTCCTAAATAACTTCCTACACTTATAAATACATCCTAATGCTAACCCTAAACCTAATTAAAATAGAATAGTTACCGTCATACCGTCGCCATGGAAATCAATGGAGCCGCCGCCAACTAAGAAAGAAGAAAAGCAAATTCAATTCAAATTCTCTCAACCGTAAAGCAAAGCAAAACTCTCTCTTTTCTTCTCTAAATTGTGAGTATGATGATCTTAACAAGATTATTATCATTTTAATTAAGTTGAGTTATGAATGGATTATGAGTAGATGATGTGAATTATCATATATGTTGTTGTAAACCCCTTTTGCTATCATGTATATTGTAAATCCAATGTTATGTGATGATGATATCTTATATGTTGTAAATCATGCTATGATGATGTTATGTATGTTGAAAGTTTCTATGCTAAGTTGTGATGAATCATACATGTTAAAAAGGCCATGATGTTACCATCTATGCTAGTTAGTTCATATTAATTAAATCATCATGTTTAGGTTATGTTGATCTATATGACAAGTCACATATGCTAGTTAGATTGATAAGAAAAGTTATGAACATATGCCAAGACATCTATTATGACATCTAGAATTATGCTATGACATATGTGATATCCTATGCTATTTCACACCATCATTATATTGCCTAAAAACCCCATATGCAAGTTTATGTATAGATTTGGGCTATGATCATATCATGAAAATTGAGACATTTAACAAGTTGACACCTTTTGATCCTTAACATGTGTAGTTTATGCAAGTTTCACCCCTATTATGATTAGATTTATTTTAATTGTCTATATGTTGTGATAATTTATCTTTGTGCTAGGTGTTAGACTATACAAGTCTAGCCTATATTATGCGTTGAATAAGCGAACGTATAAACGTGGGGTAGGGGTAATATTAAGGATTTAATATTAAAAAGTTGGGGTGCAATTGATATGATTTTGCATGCCATAAGTGGATGGCCATAATTGAGTCAATTATGGACATCATTAAAAGTTGACTTAATTAATAATTTGAATAGGGAATTATTAAAACTGGGGTAAAAGATTTTAAGTGTTAATCAATGCTTAGAACACGAGGTTGGACTCGTTTGTGACGCAAACCTGCCCGGACCCGCCCGGCAAATCCAGTGGTCACAAATGTCAGCCCAATGTGAGAGGTCCTAGGCCTAAACTAAAGCATAACGGTTGTAAAGACACGAGGTTAGACTCTTTTATGGTGTAAGACTGCCCGGACCCGCCCGGCAAATTCAGCTGCCATAAATGCCAGTCTAATGTGAGAGGTCTTTATGAGGTTATGGCCTGAATGAATTAAGAAATACTTAACCAGATAAACATGTAAGGTGGAACATGGGGGTTAAGTAGGTGCCTTGGGTGGCATGAGGAATCTAGGGGGTGCCCTTAGTGGCATGTGAAATACGATTAGTAAGACTTAACCAAACACACATGTAAATGAACATGACTAAGAGGGTTAAGTGGGATATACTAGTGACAAGCTTAGGTGGGTAGCTTGTGGGGGGCCATTTCGACCAGTATCCCAAACGTATCTTTGTGGGCTCGACCCAAGTCGAGGACGGGACACGCATGCTGGGTTCGACTGTAAGAGGCCAAAACGGGGAGCAGTAGCAACGCAAGTCCAATGGGTTTCGTATGCGTGTGTGGACCCGGGCTGGTAGATAAAACGTTGTTGCATCGTGTAGGTATAAGCCATGCATTCTCAAGTTATATCGGTTTGCCACTTTAGGGGAGTGATACACCCCACTGTGGGGCCATCACGGGTATCTACGAGTAGGGAGCCGATCGAAAGTGGGTAGTGGGGTACACCTAGTGGAGATAGGGGCAGACGGCACCTATGTAGTCAGCTAGGGGTACGTAAGGCTATTTATAAAGTTTCTGTGTGAAGCAAGTGGGATCAAACAATAGGGTGACTGGTGTGGTGCAGTGTAGTAATGTGCGGTGCAGTGTAGTAATCATTCGTTAGTAATTAGGTGTGCCTTTACCGTTATCTTTAACGTTATCTTAAACGCTATCTTTATCTTCCTAAGAGTTCATAGACATTTACTTGTCTTCCAGCTTATGCCTTAGTCTAGTTATTTTGATAATAGTATTGTTAGAATTATCATACTCGCCAGACTTTATGTCTGACCCCCTCTATTTCTATCCTTTTTTCCCCTCCAGGTCCTCAGGTTGGGCCCAGTTCTAGTGGAGTTTGATTAAATTGCTTCATCTCTCTTGGAAAGCTTGGACCGTTGAAGTAAAGTCCAGCTTGTTATCTTTTTAATGGCTATTTATGTAATGGGATTATGTATTTTGTTTTTATGAAGATGGATATTGTACTTGGTTTTATGATGTAACAACATTTCCGCTGCAATAAAATGAAGTTTTAGATTTCCAAGTACTATTTATTATCTGTCTTGTTGTAATTTTTCTGTTCTATATTCACTTAAAACCTCCATGGAAGAAAATGCATTCCCTTTGTGAGTGACATTAATGGACGTGGGGTGTTACACGTGGTATCAGAGCTTAATGTTACCAGAACAGATAAAAATACTTTAGAAAAATAGTTATTTTTGGAAGAAGTGCTTTCAAAAACATGTTTTAATGAGAAATTTAAAGAGAAAAGTTTTTAAGAAAAAAAACATAATCCCCAATAGCCCATAACTTTATCTTTCGAATTCTCCATTCTGAATCTTTCCTTTTTCGTTTCAGCATGGATGAAGATCTTAATCTACCCGACGGTGTAATGATACCAGGATGGTATAGGAGGTTATTAGAGGCTAGGGCCGCTGCAGGTCCAGCCAATGTTCCTCCACCACCAGTTGCACCCGTTCCTCCTCCTCCTCCTCGCGTAGATACTTTTGCAAAGACGTGCAAGGAATTCAAGGCTATGGGTGGAAAACCATTTCAAGGGTCAGAAACGTTTGTGGAAGCTAGAGATTGGCTTAAGGAGGTGGAAGAATTGCTAGAAATCTTTGAAGTAGAAGAAGGGAGGAGAGTTCGGTTAGCAGCTTGGTTGATGAAGGGAGAGGCCTCGTTTTGGTGGGAGGTCACTAATGGGGAGCGTCCTGTAGACTCTTGGGCGGATTTCAGACGTAGATTTGAGGCGAAGTTTCTCTCAAGGGCGGAAGAAAATCTATATATGGAAAGGTTCTTGACATTGAAGCAAGGAAGCTCATCAGTGAAAGAATATGTCAATAAATTTACTCAGTTAGCAAGGTTTGGCTTGGACTTAGTAAACACGCCGGAGAAGAAGGCTCTAAGGTTCGTGAATGGCTTGAATGAACCATTGCAAGGGTTGGCTATGACCCACATCCCGATGGGGACCACCTTTGAGAAGTTAGTAGAAATGACGCTCATGCATGAGGAGAAAAGCGCTAAAGCTGATAAGGCACCCGAGAAGAAGGGGGATCAGAAGAAACCACAACAGCAAAACAAGAAGGGTGGAAAAGACAATAATGGCAAGGGAAAGAAGAAGTGCTTTAACTGTGGAACCCCAGGCCATCTCAGCAAGGATTGCCGAAAGAAAAAGAAGACAGGCTGTTTTCATTGTGGTGATGCGGGTCATTTAGTGAAGGACTGCCCAAAGAAGGGGCAGAGGGCAGGAGCTACCTCGGGAGGACAGGTGCAGGCTCTTATGGCACCAGGGAAGGCAAGGGGACAAGTTCAGGCTCTCACGGTCCCACCGCTGCAAGAACGAGGTAGAACCATTTCGGTTGAAAGCTTAGTTTTTCTGTTTGGTCATCCTGTCCGTACCCTATTCGATTCGGGCGCATCACATTTGTTTATCTCTACATCATTAGTTGAATCACTGCACTTAAACACCAGTTTAGTAGAGGATCCCTTAGTTGTTTCGAATCCAATTGGGGGCTCAGCTTATTTGTCTATGATGTGTTTGGATTTGAAAATTTCCATACTTAGCGTTGAATTTAGATGTGATGCTTATGTGTTGGGCTTCACGGGCTATGGGCTAATTTTAGGAATGGATTGGTTATCCAGAAATGGGGTCGTTCTTGATTGTGAAAGGAGAGTAGTTAGGCTCGTGACTCGCCTTGGCAACACTCTCGAAATCTTTTGTAATCCCATAAATTCTGTTACGCTAAGTTATCTAGAATCGCTTGACGCATCTGAGGAAAATCTATGATCTGTTAGAGTGGTCCGAGAATATTCGGATGTGTTTGAGGAGGTGAAGGGCTTGCCTCCGAAGCGGGAGATAGTTTTCGAATATATCTTGTGGATAATGTGAAACCAGTATCTTTGCCAGTACGCCACATGGCTCCACATGAAAGGAGGGAACTCGGTAAGCAAGTGAAGGAGTTGCTTGAGAAGGGGTTCATAAGACGAAGTATATCGGAGTGGGGTGCTCCAGTAGTATTTGCCACGAAGGCGGATGGGTCCCTTAGACTTTGTGTGGACTATAGAGAACTTAATAAGCTTACTAAGAAGAACAGACACCCACTACCGAGGATTGACGATCTCTTCGATCAGTTAGTTGGCGCCTCAGTGTTTTCGCAGTTGGACTTAGCCACTGGTTTCCATCAGTTGAGAGTGGCTGAGGATAGCATTGACAAGACTGCCTTTAGGACTCCGGACGGTTTCTATGAATGGTTAGTGATGCCCTTCGGTTTGACAAACGCCCCCGCATACTTTGTTGATTTGATGAGTAGGGTGTTTAGGGAGTACCTTAACAAATTCGTGGTAGTCTTTGTAGATGACATCCTGATCTTTTCTAAGGATGAAGAAGAGCATTCCCTACATCTTAGGGAAGTGTTGGAGACCCTACGAGCGCATAGCCTTAAGGCTAAATTTTCTAAGTGTCACTTTTGGAGGAAGGATGTACGGTTCTTGGGGCACGTGGTTTCCAAAGAAGGGATAGCTGTAGATCCCGCGAAGGTGGTGGCCATCCAAGATTGGAAGGTTCCTAAAAATGCTACCGAAGTGAGAAGTTTCTTGGGTTTGGCTGGCTACTATAGGAAGTTTATCAAAGACTTCGCAAAGATATCAGCTCCATTGACACGCTTGACGAAGAAGAACCTAGTTTTCACATGGGACGTAGATTATGATGATGCATTCCAACATTTGAAGAGAGCTTTGACTTCAGCCCCAGTCTTAGTATTGCCAGACAGGAGTAAGCCGTTTACCGTTTATACTGACGCTTGTGGGACAGGACTAGGTGCAGTCTTAATGCAAGAGGGCAGGGTAATAGCCTATGGTGGAAGGCAGATGAGAGCGCATGAGAAGAATTACCCCCACACATGACCTAGAGTTGGCCGCTATTGTTTTCGCGCTTAAGTCTTGACGTCATTATCTTCTTGGCGAGAAATTTGAACTATTCACTGACCACAAATCTTTAAAATACCTATTCTCTCAAAAGGACTTGAACTTAAGGCAGCAAAGGTGGATGGAGTTCTTAGCGTTCTACGACTTTGAGATAGCATTTACCCCTGGCAAAGGTAACGTGGTGGCCGATTCCTTAAGTAGAAAAAGATTATCCTTAAGTCCTTTGTTTGTTGAGCGGCAAAGTTTAGAATTCATTTCGATGTTTGACTTTAGTCCTTCCGTTGACTTCGTACCCAGTTTGCTAGCATCCTTGGAGGTCAGACCTACGCTTTTGGGACGGATTGGCGAGGCACAGCGAGACAACCCACATTTAGTTGAGTTAGTAGAAAAGCTCAAAGGAGGGGAGTCATCAAGCTATCTCCGTAGGTATACCCTAGATGATAAGGGTTGGTTACGTAGGGACGGTAGACTTTGTGTACCAAAAGACGATGACCTAAGGAAGACTATTCATGACGAAGCACATCGTTCGAAGATGACCATTCATCCCGGCGGGGACAAGATGTACAAAGACATGAAGAGAGTTTACTTTTGGGCTGGCATGAAGAAAGACGTGGCAGAGTATGTCGCTAGATGCTTGGTATGCCAACAAGTAAAAGCGGAGCAAAAGAAACCCGGTGGGTTGCTTCACCCATTGGAGGTTCCACTATGGAAGTGGGAGAGTGTCTCGATGGATTTTGTGGATGGATTACCGCGATCGAGGAAGGGTAATACGGGAATTTTGGTTATAGTAGATAGACTTACTAAGAGCGCCCATTTTATTCCCGTAAAGAGTAAGAGGACTGCTCCATGGTTAGCTTATGTATACGTTCGAGAGATAGTTCGTTTGTACGGTGTTCCTTCTAGCATAGTGAGCGACCGCGATCCTATTTTCACTAGCGAATTTTGGAGGCTATGTATCCTAGACTTTGGGGGTACGTGGGAAGAGCATCTTCCATTGGTGGAGTTCGCATATAATAACATCTTTCAGTCCAGCATTGGTATGGCACCATTCGAAGCTCTTTATGGACAACCTTGTCGTTCACCTACATGTTGGTGGGAATCTACGGATAAGATCTTACTTGGGCCCGATATGATTAGGGAGACTTCGGAGAAGATCGACTTGATTCGAAGGAGGATGAAAGCAGCGCAAGATAGGCAGAAATCTTATGCGGATAAGAGGAGGACAGATCTCGAGTTTGAAGTTGGGGACATGGTCTTTGTCAAAGTGTCTCCATTACGAAACGTTGTTCGCTTTGGGTCCGTTGGGAAATTAGCACCAAGGTTTGTAGGGTCGTTTCCTATTAAGGAGAGGATTGGACGGATGGCGTATAGAATGGAGTTGCCCGAGAGACTTAGTGGTGTACATGACGTATTCCATGTGTCACATTTGAGGAAGTGCTTGCACGAGACCGCGGAAGTGGTAGAGCCGAGCTTGCTTAGAGAGGTGGAGATAGAGCGTGATGCGACAATTCGACGAGCTCCTACGCGCGTTCTTGGGTCGGAGATCAAGAGGTTGAGGAATCGAGAGGTCAGACTAGTCAAAGTGCAATGGGGAGATGATGAGAGCAACGCTACTTGGGAGATGGAAGAGAAGATGCGTTCACGATACCCTTTTCTTTTTGAGGGTATGTCCTTTAATTTCTCCTTTATCGCTTAGCTTATACTTATCTTATCTTTAGTATATCCTCTCGCTAGTATCTTTGACCTTTAGTTTGGATAATCCTATGGTTGAAACATGTGTTTGAGACATGTTATGTATGGTGGATGCAAAGTGGATGCAAGTGCTTGCTAGTGGTTGCTCGTGGTTGCATATACACACACTATTAGGCACCAGATCGGCTCAGTCACTTCATATTGCATATTGCATATATATGGATGTATTTAGTAAAATGGATGTATAATGGTTGTATTATCATATAGTTGCTGCATTCGGGTGGATGGTTGTGCACGCATATAGAATTAATATGTATCATTAGGAATCTTTTGCATACATATTGGACGCATGGCACTATCATGAATTGCACTAAGGAGGTCGACTGAATCAGTAGACCGCCTAATTTTGCATTAGATATGGACATATACAAACACTATGCATATAAGCATTAAAGCATTAGAAGACTTTTAAGGACAATGGATGCTGGTGTTTGATGGTTGAGTAGATGGACGATTAGATGGTAGGATATACATTCTTCTTGACTTGGAGATTTCGGGGACGAAATCCTTTAAGGAGGGGAGAATGTAACACCCCGTAATTTTATAACATTAAAATTCACAAATTAAAGTATACTTAATCTTTAGAAAAGAATTAAGTGAAATGGGTTGCGCAGAGAAATATATATATATTGATATATATATATATATATATATATATTAAAAATTAAATAAATAAATATGCGAAAAAGTTCAAAACAGCGAATTGGGAGGGGAAATAACCGAACCAGCCCATTTTTGAGGTCGATCCGAGCCTCGCTGGGTCGACTAGGGGTTAATCCAGGGTGTTTGGCTGTCAACCCATGGGCCGATTCGCTCAAATGCAGATTTTGCATTTGATTGGTTCTCATGGTTCAGGGTTAATCTAATGGTCCTAAATAACTTCCTACACCTATAAATACATCCTAATGCTAACACTAAACCTAATTAAAATAGAATAGTTACCGTCATACCGTCGCCATGGAAATCAATGGAGCCGCCGCCCACTAAGAAAGAAGAAAAGCAAATTCAATTCTAATTCTCTCAACCCTAAAGCAAATCAAAATTCTCTCTTTTCTTCTCTAAATTGTGAGTATGATGATCTTAACAAGATTATTATCATTTTAATTAGGTTGAGTTATGAATGGATTATGAGTAGATGATGTGAATTATCATATATGTTGTTGTAAACCCCTTTTGCTATCATGTATATTGTAAATCCAATGTTATGTGATGATGATATCTTATATGTTGTAAATCATGCTATGATGATGTTATGTATGTTGAAAGTTTCTATGCTAAGTTGTGATGAATCATACATGTTAAAAAGGCCATGATGTTACCGTCTATGCTAGTTAGTTCATATTAATTAAATCATCATGTTTGGGTTATGTTGATCTATATGACAAGTCACATATGCAAGTTAGATTGATTAGAAAAGTTATGAACATATGCCAAGACATCTATTATGACATCTAGAATTATGCTATGACAATGTGATATCCTATGCTAGTTCACACCATCATTATGTTGCCTAAAAACCCCATATGCAAGTTTATGTATAGATTTGGGCTATGATCATATCATGTAAATTGAGACATTTAACAAGTTGACACCTTTTGATCCTTAACATGTGTAGTTTATGCAAGTTCCACCCCTATTATGATTAGATTTATTTTAATTGTCTATATGTTGTGATAATTTATCTTTGTGCTAGGTGTTAGACTATAAAAGTCTAGCCTATATTATGCGTTGAATAAGCGAACGTATAAACGTGGGGTAGGGGTAATATTAAGGATTTAATATTAAAAAGTTGGGGTGCAATTGATATGATTTTGCATGCCATAAGTGGATGGCCATAATTGAGTCAATTATGGGCATCATTAAAAGTTGACTTAATTAATAATTTGAATAGGGAATTATTAAAACTGGGGTAAAAGATTTTAAGTGTTAATCAATGCTTAGGACACGAGGTTGGACTCGTTTGTGACGTAAACCTGCCCGGACCCGCCCGGCAAATCCAGTGGTCACAAATGTCAGCCCAATGTGAGAGGTCCTAGGCCTAAACTAAAGCATAACGGTTGTAAAGACACGAGGTTAGACTCTTTTATGGTGTAAGATTGCCCGGACCCGCCCGGCAAATCCAGCTGCCATAAATGCCAGTCTAATGTGAGAGGTCTTTATGAGGTTATGGCCTGAATGAATTAAGAAATACTTAACCAGGTAAACATGTAAGGTGGGACATGGGGGTTAAGTAGGTGCCTTGGGTGGCATGAGGAATCTAGGGGGTGCCCTTAGTGGCATGTGAAATACGATTAGTAAGACTTAACCAAACACACATGTAAATGGACATTACTAAGAGGGTTAAGTGGGATATACTAGTGACAAGCTTAGGTGGGTAGCTTGTGGGGGGCCATTTCGACCACTATCCCAAACGTATCTTTGTGGGCTCGACCCAAGTCGAGGACGGGACACGCATGCTGGGTTCGACTGTAAGAGGCCAAAACGGGGAGCAGTGGCAACGCAAGTCCAGCGGGTTTCGTATGCGTGTGTGGACCTGGGCTGGTAGGTAAGACGTTGTTGCATCGTGTAGGTATAAGCCGTGCATTCTCAAGTTGTATCGGGTTTCCACTTTAGGGGAGTGATACACCCCACTGTGGGGCCAGCACGGGTATCTACGAGTAGGGAGCCGATCGAAAGTGGGTAGTGGGGTACACCTAGTGGAGATAGGGGCAGACGGCACCTATGTAGTCAGCTAGGGGTACGTAAGGCTATTTATAAAGTTTCTGTGTGAAGCAAGTGGGATCAAACAATAGGGTGACTGGTGTGGTGCAGTGTAGTAATGTGCGGTGCAGTGTAGTTATCATTCGTTAGTAATTAGGTGTTCCTTTACCGTTATCTTTAACGTTATCTTAAACGCTATCTTTATCTTCCTAAGAGTTCATAGACATTTACTTGTCTTCCAGCTTATGCCTTAGTCTAGTTATTTTGATAATAGTATTGTTAGAATTATCATACTCGCCAGACTTTATGTCTGACCCACTCTATTTCTATCCTTTTTTCCCCTCCTGGTCCTCAGGTTGGGCCCAGTTCTAGTGGAGTTTGATTAAATTGCTTCATCTCTCTTGGAAAGCTTGGACCGTTGAAGTAAAGTCTAGCTTGTTATCTTTTTTATGGCTATTTATGTAATGGGATTATGTATTTTGTTTTTATGAAGATGGATATTGTACTTGGTTTTATGATGTAACAACATTTCCGCTGCAATAAAATGAAGTTTTAGATTTCCAAGTACTATTTATTATTTGTCTTGTTGTAATTTTTCTGTTCTATATTCACTTAAAACCTCCATGGAAGTTAATGCATTCCCTTTGTGAGTGACATTAATGGACGTGGGGTGTCACATCATGTTAATTAAATGAAGTGGAGAATCCAAAAGAAGGGTGACAAGTCTTCTTTACCACTTAAGCTTCTCTATATATATCTATTATATTATAAAACGTGTTTGCTACACATATTCAGATTGGTTGCAAGCTATCATTTACTCTTGTAGCTAATCTGCTAGCCAGTGTCGAATTTGTACGTCCAACAAAACAACCTGTAGTGACATTCTAAAAAATTTCACCCTTTTTTTGCGTATGACTGATAACATTTAGTCATACAGTTAACTACTGACCCAATCTTTCTATAGGTGAAACATTGGTTATAATTGAATATGAAGCTTTTGAGCCTCCATTTCTACTATTATAACCGCACAACGGTGTGGAAAAAACCAATCGTTCGATTGTATAATTTTATAAAATAATATATATATATATATATATATGTATGTATGTTTGTATGTATATATATTTCATTGATATTAGTTAAATATCAAGATAACATGTTCGAAAATATATATTAAAAACAGAGATTTAAACCTACAAAATAAATTTTAAAAAATATGAGTTTTAAATTTAAGTTTTGATTCAGAACGTTCAAAATTGAAGACTTACATTCAAAAAAATTAATGGAGATTCCCAATCAAAAGACTTCTTAATTGTTTTAAGGACAACACATCTGAATACATCTATTTAATTTTCAAATTTTGTACTTGCTAAATTAACATAACTCAATTGCCAAACCTTATACAATAAAAAGTACTCCATGAATATGATAAAAGATTGATATGTAGGCACATTGACAAAATGCTCTTATGATGTAAATTGACGTGCCTAGAAATTTTATGTTGGACAATTAAATTAAGAAGATAAAAGTAAATAATCAGCCTTAGCACTCACTGGGCAGAGCGCAGAAGAAAACAATATTAAAAGAAAAAAAGAATTAAAAGCATGTTGTTAAGCAGCTGCATAAATGTTGCTCCAAACATAAATCACAAGTATAAATTCATAAATAACAACCATCTTAACATACCGATTGGAAATGAAAAAAAAACTTAAACGTAAAGCAACACCTAGTACGTACTAGATAAAGATGTTGAAGTCAAGCAAAACAAACAGCTACCCATTTTATGTAAGAACCAAACGGCGATCACAAAGCGCACTCAAGCAACAGAAGAAGCTTCAGTTGTGGCAAGAGCTTTATCTTCGTTGGTCTGGACTTCTTTAGTTGCCCCACATTCTACAGCTTTTGAGATTGCACCATTCATGTTATTGTATCCAAGAAAAGCAAAGCCCTAGGACCTCTGTGAAACAATGCAAACATAATCTGCCACATAAGAGCAAATGCATACCTAGAAAAAAGCAATGTATATACTTAAGAACAAGACCAAGAAAAGCTGGTTATTTAAGTTAGCTTAAGAAAATTTATTTTAATGGATAGGATTATGACAAAATTTGGTACGAAAAACAACTTATAAGATGATTAATTGAATTGTAATGGTGTGACACTCCTTATGAGGAGCTTGCAAAATTAGAGTGCATTCTGGGCATTTAACTTTTGCTAATATAAGCAACATAAAAGCCTTGCAAACGTTTAATATGAAGAAAAAGTAAAAATAATAGTGGATATATCACCCAAAGGAGTATTGTGACAAAACTTCATTTTTAAGAATATATTAGGCCAAGCAAAACCAAGTTATAATTACAGAAGGGTAAAAATGCTAAGTATGTTTTTCTTTACATTCACTATAGCTTCCTTACCAGGAGTTTACTTACAAAAATCCATCGCTATTAAGCTGTACAACTTTGGAGAAATTATCGGAAAGGATACCAACATGATGGAAAACAAAGCGCAAAAAATAGAAGAAAAACAGTACATGCACATGATTATACAGATACAAAGAACGGGGTTATTATGTTGATATCTAAACATAAAGAATTCTTAGGAAACTGACCTTAGAATTTTTTTGGAGCCATTAACTGTTTGGAGATACTATGAACTCATAAATTTGAGGTAGGATTCCTGATGCATACGAATGAACATAGTACATCATTTTTTACATGGTAATGGCAGTGTTCTCTGTAATGCGAACTTCATCACGATTGACATCAAAGAATTTCTAACTGCACTCAGTCCTTTATCATAAATCTACAAAAAAAAAAAAAAAAAAAAATCAAAGTTGAGTCATCTATATTCTATATAATTTGCAAATATATACTGCAAGTGCTAGAGTCGATTTTGTTTCTCTACCAAGAACATATGAAAACATAGCTAAAATCATGTAGCTTGAAAACCACATTTGATGACATCATATTACCAGTGTACCATTATTAGTTAAAAATCACAACTGAGAAGATATGATGCACCACTACAGTAGGAAATAAATTCCTATGTGGATATCATGTTAACTTTGGACCCATAACTTTTAAGAAACCTTTGTCAGTTGCACAACATTGACAATACCCCTATCTGCCATCAGAGATTGTTTAAGAGAACACTATAACATCCAGAAAGTTACCAATGCATATATACCCAGACTTACAAACTGAAATGAGTTGAATGCCTAAAACTATGCAGCCATGTCATGATGTTCCTATGAGATAGGAACAATCTTTATACATGTCTCCATAACAAAGCGTTTTCTAACATCTTCTTTCTGTCAAGCAATTTCTTACAGAATTCAAAATTAGATAGTTTCATTGAATTTCAAGAATGGGGATTAACCATTTTGTAACATGAACAGAACAATGTTGGAAAAAAGAGAACAATAAAAAATGCAAGGATTCCATCAAATAACGTTGATTTTGACTACCAAAAAATTAGTTCTATTTTAGGCAATTTTAAGAAACTCTAAATAGATTTGGTGCATTATTAATTAATTCAAGCTTTTATAATTCGCATTACCTGGAATAATTATTGATGTTTAAGTATCCGACAAAAGCGCCAATTAAGACTTAAGAAACTCAAATTTCTTTGGACTTACTCTGCTTAGCACAATAGCAATGAAGACTACAAATCAATTCCGCAGAAGATTAGATTGAACTATGGTGCTGGATAATATGGGAGGGACTTAACTCTAGGACTGAAGGATTCAGGCAGCAAGGAAGGCGGTGGCGGAGAGGACATGGACTCTGGAAAAGCACTTTTATTAGGTAGGGGTCCCGACGTATTGATTTATGAGTTTGGATAAGTTGATTTCTGGATTTCGATTTGGGAACGGTTAATTAAGGAGGAGAATTTTACAAATAGTGTTGAATAGGAACCATATAATTCTAGGATAAAGATTCGGGCTTTATCCAGATTTTGGTGAGAGCTAGAATGGAAAGTGACGGGATTTGGAAAGACGAAAATGATTGTGAAGTTAGAAGAGGCGGAGGAACAAAACAAGCTCCATCTATTCTCACTCCACAATTTTCTCTTCTCACCCCGGTAATTTAAAAATATAATCTTTAACTCGGTAATTTAAAAATATAATCTTTACCCCAGTTTTTCCTTTTCCCACCCCGTTTATTCCTTAACTACCCTTGTTTCTTCCATTATCTATGTTTATTTTCTTCCTTTTTACTTCCTTTTACAGTTCGTTTCTCCATCAAAACCGTAGCAACTTTACATTCTACAATTTGTAATGAAAAAGATGCAAACAATAAAGAAATAAATATACGAAAAGAAGGTCAAAACAGTGGTATTATAACAGTTCAATCTATTTTCTCATTTTGATCGAAATTAAACAATGATTTGGCTGAGTTGCATTCAAGGATATGGTTGGTTAAATCAACTAGCCTTTAAAATTTTGATTGATTTCGATCAATGGTGAACAGTAATTAGAATTATTAATTACATTTAATGAAATGCGTAATTAATAATTTAAGGGCAAAATTGGAATTATCAATTTAATATTTTGAATGGGGGTTGAAGAGTAATTAGTGGGGTGCTAATAGATGATGCCAAAAAAATAAAAGAAGTATATTTCTAAAAGATCCCAAATTTCTTCTTCCTAATACCATGAGTGGTATTAAAAAGTGTAAAACTGGGTACTTTTAGCACTGCACCACCACGTGATACTAAAAACACCCAGTTTTACACTTCCTAATACCATTCATGGTATTAAGAAGAACAAATTTGGATGCTTTTAGCAACACTCAAAAAGAAAGTAATCTATAATTCTAGGACCAAATTGATTTCCACTGCCAGTAGGTTTGATAGTCAATTAACGAATTTGTGAACTGATACTAATGTTACTGTCACACCCCACACCTGCTACGGTCACTCACTAAGGGAATGCCATAACATCGGTGGAGTATTTTAAGTGAATATAGAACAGAAAAATTACAACAAGACAGATATAAGTAATACTTGAAAATTTAAAACATCATTTCATTTCAGCGGAAAGTAAAACATGTTTGGTTACACCAAAACCATAAATAAGAGTCAAGTACATAATATCCATCCTGATAAAAACGAAAGTACATAATCCCACTACATAACCTAATAGCCATAATAGAAAAGATAAACTGAGCTTTACATCCACGGTCCAAGCTCCAAAAGATAGATAAAGCAGTCTGATCAAAGCCCACTAGTGCTAGGCCCACTCTGAAAACCTGAGGGTTGGGAAAAAAGATAAAGAAACAACGGGGTCAGACATAAGCCTGAGTGAGTCCTATAACCCTAACAATACAATCATTAAAATAATTAGGGTATGATATAAACAAGGTACGGTACCTCTGGGGATAATGACTACACTAAGTAGCCAACTAAACACAGGATGTACTAAGATAACCGAAAAGACGCATTTATCCACCCAAGGATAATTACTGGATTACACCACCCCAGATCTACCCACCCAAGGGTAATTCCTACACTGCACCACACCAGTCATTCCTAACTTAAAGGTTGATCCCACCCATGGACTTATAAAATTAACTTAATAGTTCTCGCGTACCCCTAGGTGACTAAGTAGACGCCACGGGGCCCTACAATCCACTAGGTGTACACACTACTCCCCATTCGATCGGCTCCCTAACGTAGATACCCGTGCTGGCCCCACCGTGGGGTGTACCATTCCCCAGCGTGGCAACCTGATAAAACTAACAGTGCACGGCTTATATCTACACGATGCAACAACGTCTTATTTACCAGCTCGGGTCCACACACGCATATGAAACCCGTTGGTCATGCGTTGCCACCGCTAACCCATTTTGGCCTCTTATAGTCAAGCCCAATATGCGTGTCCCGTCACTCGACTAGAGTCGAGCCCACTAAGATACGTTTGGGATATTGGTTGAAATGGGCCCCCACAAGCTACCACCTAAGCTTGTTATTTTATCTAGTGTATCCCACCTAACCCCTTTTATAATCATGCCCACCTACATGTTAAGGTTTGGTTAAGTCATCTAATCATATATCAATTGCCACTTAAGGCACCCACTAGATTTCCACATGCCACCCAAAGCACTTACTTAACCCTTTACCCATGTTTAATTACATGTTCCTCTTTGGTTAAGTATTCTAATCGTATTTTCTATTGCCACCCAAGGCAACCCACTAGATTTTCACATGCCACCCAAGGCACCCACTTAACCCCTCATGTCCCTCTACATGCTAATATGGTTAAGTGTTTCTTAATTAATTAAGATCATGACCTCATAAAGACCTCTCACATTAGACCATCTTTTATGACTGCTGGATATGCCGGTTGGTTCCGGGCAGACTTCTGTCATAAAAAGGTCTAACCTCGTGTCTTTACTTTAATCACGTATTTAATTTATGACTAAGACCTCTCACATTGGGCCAATCATTTGTAGCTGCTGGATGGCCGGTCGGTTCCGGGCAGACTTCCGCTACAAAAGGGTCCAACCTCGTGTCTTAGTTGATTAATTACACCTAATTAATCACCCCCATAATTTGAATTAATTATGCCTAATTAATTACACATTTTTAAGAATATGGGTAGACCTAACTCAATAGGTAAATTCCCAATTCCATAGTATGGGTAGACCTAACTTAATAGGTAAATTCCCAACTCCATAATATGGGTAGACCTAACTTAATAAGTAAATTCCCAATTACGTCCATTTAATTTGTGGTATGATTAATCATACCAATTTCACATCATTTTATTAACATGCATATTAACCCCATCGTTCCCCACGTAGTTCGTTCTCATAACACGACATAATAAAGGGAAGATTCATCACAAAGGTCATGGGTTTAGCCAACATAGCATGTAACTTTATCATGGGTTCAAAAGGTGTCAACTTGCATATATGAACATACATTAAACCCAACTAGTATTTAACCCAAACTTGCATTATGCATATCATAAAAGAGACAACCTGCATATGAACTTGCACATAAACTTGCATATGAACTTGCATCATAACTTGCATATGAACTTGCATCATAACTTGCATATGAACTTGCATCATAACTTGCATATGAACTTGCATCATAACTTGCATATGAACTTGCATCATAATTTGCATATGAACTTGCATCATAACTTGCATATGAACTTGCATCATAACTTGCATATGAACTTGCATCATAACTTGCATATGAACATGTATCATAACTTGCATATGAACTTGCATCATAACTTGCATATGAACATGTATCATAACTTGCATATGAACTTGCATCATAACTTGCATATGAACTTGCATCATAACTTGCATATGAACATGTATCATAACTTGCATATGAACTTGCATCATAACTTGCATATGAATATGTATCATAACTTGCATATGAACTTGCATAACATGCCATACTTAGAGACAAACTTGCATATATTATGCATATCATAAAAAGAGACAAACTTGCATAAAACCAAACACTTAGCATGCATAAAACCAAATACTTAGCATGCATAAAACCACATACATAGCATGCATAAAACCAAATACTTAGCATGCATAAAACCAAATACATAACTTGCATAACATGTTACATATAGACTTGCATATAATCTCCCATATAGCTTGCATAACATGTTACATATGAATCAATGTTCAACATAGTGTTTTGCATCATAAAACATAGCATTAAACTTGCATATAGCACACAACATACACTATACTAAACTTGCATAAACACATTGATTCCACAAACATAGCCATATCTTATCATATCCTATCATAATCAATTTAATAATTGATTGTTAAGTCTATAGAAACTCACCATTAAACTCCAATAAGCAAACCCTTGCCACAAATCACCCAAAAACTCTAGCCTTGAACATAAAGCTTGCAACTTGATGATGAATGCAAGCCAATGATCACTCATACAACTCAAAGATGCTTGTATGCACATGAAAGCCTTCATAGAAATAGTTTAGAAATAGGATGGAGGCTAGGGTTTTGAGTGGAGGCCATGATCATAGAAAATTTTGGCATAGTTTAGTTAGGAGATAGGATTATGACCATTTAGGGCTAGCTTAGGGTCTTATTTATAGGATTAGGCAAGTGTTTTAGGCCATTAGATTAACCCTAAATTAGATTAGGACCATCCGATCTCGGAAGCTTCCAGAAACCAGCCCCAAAACACAGCCTAAACCCTAAAATGGTGCATCAGGCCAGCCAGAAAGCTGTGCAGGTTTCTGGCTCGACACGGGCGCGCTTCCCAAGTGCGCCAGTGTAAAAATGTGTTGGCGCACTTCACAAGTGCGCCAGTGCATTTTTGTGTTGGCGCACTTCACAAGTGCGCCAGTGCATTCTGGCTAGTTTTTCGGTTTTTCTGCCTAACTTCGTTCGTCCATATCTTCTTCACACGGACTCCGATTTTCGAAAACTCAGACTCTATTTCGCGTATTTTTCCGAGACGAACGCAATGGTGAAACCCTTTTCCCCTAATTCCCACATCTGGGATTAGTTATTCTTTAATTTGTGAATTTTAGCGTTAACCGAAATTCGGGGTGTTACATTCTCCCCTCCTTAAAGGATTTCGTCCCCGAAATCTCTAAGCTAAGGAGAATGCATATCCTACCATCCAAACAACCATCTACTCAATCCATCAAACACGGGCATCCATTGTCCTTAAAACAGTTTCTAATGATGTATGAGCATATGCAAAAAGTGTGTGTATATGTTCCCTATCTAATGTATGAACATATGCAAACCATGATAGTGCCATGCATCCATTATGTATGCGAGAGAACCCTATCGACACATACAATATCTACATGAGTGCACAATCATTCACCAAAATGCATCATCCATATGATAACACAATCATTATACATCCATAAATATAGCTTCCTGCACACAATTTTATGCAATATGCCATATGAAGTGATTGAGCCGATCTAGTGTCTAGAGTGTGTGTATATGCATCCACGAGCAACCACTAGCAACCACTTGCATCCACACGCATCCATCAAACATAACATGTCTCAAACACATGTTTCAACCATAGATTTACCCTATCTAAAGGTCATAGGTACTAGCGAGAGGATATACTAAAGATAAGATAAGTACTAGACAAGCGATAAAGGAGAAGTTAAAAGACATACTCTCAAAAAGAAATTGGTACAAAGAACGCATCTTCGCTTCCGTCTCCCAAGTAGCATTGCTTTCGTCATCTCCCCATTACACTTTAACTAGCTGAACTTCTCTGTTCCTCAACTTCCTAGTTTCTGACCCAAGGATGCGAGTAGGAGCTCGTCGAATCGTCGCATCACGCTCTACCTCTACATCTCTAAGCAAGCTCGGCTCTACCACCTCTGCGATCTCATGTAAGCACTTCCTCAAATGTGATACATGGAATACATCATGAACACCACTAAGTCTGTCGGGCAACTCCACCCTATATGCCATCCGTCCAATCCTTTCCTTAATAGGAAACGGTCCAACAAACCTCGGTGCTAACTTCCCAACGGACCCAAAGCGAACAACATTTCTCAACGGAGATACTTTGACAAAAACCATGTCCCCAACCTCAAACTCAAGATCCGTCCTTCTCCGATCTGCATAAGATTTCTGTCTATCTTGCGCTGCCTTCATCCTTCTTCGAATCAAATCAATCTTCTCTGAAGTCTCTCTAACCATATCTGGCCCAAGCAAGATCTTATCCGTAGATTCCCACCAACATGTAGGAGATCGACAAGGCCTTCCCTAAAGAGCTTCGAAAGGTGCCATGCCAATACTAGATTGAAAGCTGCTATTGTATGCGAACTCCACCAAAGGAAGATGTTCTTCCCATGTACCTCCAAACTCCAAGATACAAAGCCTCAAGAGATCTTCTAAGATACGGTTCACCCTCTCGGTCTGACCGTCCGTCTGAGGATGATATGCGGTGCTCAAACACAACTGAGTCCCTACCGCCTCTTGCAAACTTCTCCAAAACTCACTAGTGAAGATAGGATCTCGATCACTCACAATGCTGGATGGTACGCCATGCAATCTAACAATCTCTCTAACATAGACTGAAGCAAGCCATGGAGCGGTCCTCTTACTCTTCACGGTATAAAATGGGCACTCTTGGTAAGTCTGTCTACCACAACCCAAATTCCCGTATTGCCCTTCCTCGATCTCGGTAACCCATCGATGAAATCCATCGAGACACTATCCCACTTCCATTGCGGAACTTCCAATGGGTGTAGCAACCCACCGGGTTTCCTTTGCTCCGCTTTAACTTGTTGGCACACTAAGCATCTAGCCACATACTCGGCCACATCTTTCATCATACCGGCCCAGAAGAAAACTCTCTTCATGTCTTGGTACATTTTGTCTCCACCGGGATGAATGGTCATCTTCGACCGATGTGCATCATCAAGTATAGCCTTCCTCAGACCCTCGTCTTGCGGTACACAAAGTCTACCGTCTCTATGCAACCACCCCTTACCATCTAGGGTGTACCTACTCAAATGGCTGGACGACTCCCCCCCTTATGAGCTTCTCTACTAACTCAACCAACTGTGGGTCGTCTCGCTGTGCCTCGCCAATCTGCCCCAAAAGAGTAGGCCTAACCTCCAAGGAGGCTAGCAAACCGGGTACAAAGTCAACGGAAGGTCTAAAGTCAAACATAGAATTAAACTCCAAGCTTCTCCATTCCACGAACAATGGACTCAAAGACAGCCTTTTTTTCTGCTTAAGGCGTCTGCCACCACGTTACCCTTGCCAGGGGTATACGCTATCTCAAACTCATAGGATGCTAAGAATTCCATCCACCTTTGTTGTCTTAAGACAATGCGCTCAAAGAGTCTCCAACACTTCCCTAAGATGTAGGGCATGCTTTTCTCCACTTCTAGAGAAAATCAGGATATTCTCCCATGCAAAATCGTCACAACTATCCATCTCTCACGCAGACCACCCTAGTCGAACTCGACATCCCCCAAATGCAAGCCCCAAAGGCCTAAACCAATATCAGACAAACACCCAAGGGATACCTCCTTCGAATTCAGATGACCTACGTGAGATGATACTAGTAAAAACGGCTAAATAATTAAGCCCTTGTCCAACTCTGGATGTCCTTGCCAGTCTCGCTCCAAAACCACCGTTTATCCCATAACGGGCTTTGCTCAACCTATTGAGCACATACGAAAACTTATTTCGCTCCTAGAAAAGACCAAGATGTCATCCACCAAGATCATCACGAACTTATTTAGGTACTCCCTGAACACCCTTTTCATCAAATCAACAAAGTATGCGGAGGCGTTCGTCTAACCAAATGGCATCACCAGCCACTCATAAAACCATCCGGAGTTCTAAAGGCAATCTTCTCTATACTATCCTCAGCCACTCTCAACTGACGAAACCCCGTGGCTGAGTCCAACTTGCGAAAATACCGAGGCGCCAACCAACTGATCAAAGAGATCATCAATCCTCGGCAATGGGTGTCTATTCTTCTTTGTGAGTTTATTTAGTTCTCTTTAGCCTACACAAAGTCTGAGGGACCCATCCGCCTTCGTAGCAAAAACTACTGGAGCACCCCACTCCGATATACTTTGTCTTATGGACCCCTTCTCAAGCAACTCCCCTACTTTCTTATGGAGTTCCTTCCTCTCGCGAGGAGCCATGTGGCGCACTGGTAAAGATACAGGTTTAGCATTGTCTACCAGATATATTCGGAAGTCAATCTCCCGCTCCGGAGGTAAGCCCTTCACCTCCTCAAACACATCCGAGTATTCCCGGACCACTCTAACAGATCGCAAACTCTCGACCGACGTGTCAAGCGATTCTAGATAACTTAGCATAACAGATTCCATGGGATTACAAGAGATCTCGAGAGTGTTACCCAAGCGGGTCATAAGCCTAACAACTCTCCCTTCAAAATCAAGAACGGCACCCCTACTGGATAACCAGTCCATGCCCAAACTAACCCATAGCCCGTGAAGCCCAAAAAGCATCACATCTAAACTCAACGCTAAGTATAGAAACTTTCAAACCCAAACACATCATGGAGCCCCAATTGGGTTTGAAACAACTAAGGGATCATCTACCAAACTGGTGTCTAAGTGCAGTGACTCAACTAAAAATGATGAGATAAACGAACTCGATGCGTCAGAATCTAATAAAGTTCGAACCGGATAATAAAGAAATCCAAATTCCAACCTAGACGGTCCTATCCCCATCTGGTACACTAGCCGCGAGGGAATACAACTACCCTCCAGGAGATTCCATACCTTTCCCATGCCCCTTTGGACAATCCTAATACGGTGTCCCATTCCTCCAAAAGGATAACTACTCGCCTTCTTCTTCCCATTCTCCACTCGTAACCTCCCACCAATGAGGTTTCATCCTTCATTAACCAAACAACTATTTGAGCCTTCCTCCCATCGTCTATCCAATAGATACCTACCAGTCCTCCTCCTTCTTGAACCAACTTCTAATCCGACTAATGTCTAAGTCCCTTGAAGTGGTTTTCCGTTCTTATCTATCTTAGAAAGGTCATCTATACGCGGAGGGGAAACTCAAAACGAGAGAGGAAGAGATTCAAAATGGAGAATTCGAAAGATATAGATATGGCTATTGGGGATTATGCTTTTTCTTTCAAAAACTTTTCTTTTAAAAGACATGTTTTTGAAAATACTCCTTTCAAAAATATTCTTAGAAAATAGTTTTTCTAAAAAAATTATCTGTTCTGGTAACCTTAAGCTCTGATACCAAGTGTAACACCCCACACCTGCTACGGTCACTCACTAAGGGAATGCCATAACATCGGTGGAGTATTTTAAGTGAATATAGAACAGAAAAATTACAACAAGACAGATATAAGTAATACTTGAGAATTTAAAACATCATTTCATTTCAGTGGAAAGTAAAACATGTTTGGTTACACCAAAACCATAAATAAGAGTCAAGTACATAATATCCATCCTGATAAAAACGAAAGTACATAATCCCACTACATAACCTAATAGCCATAGTAGAAAAGATAAACTGAGCTTTACATCCACGGTCCAAGCTCCAAAAGATAGATAAAGCAGTCTGATCAAAGCCCACTAGTGCTAGGCCCACTCTGAAAACCTGAGGGTTGGGAAAAAAGATAAAGAAACAACGGGGTCAGACATAAGCCTGAGTGAGTCCTATAACCCTAACAATACAATCATTAAAATAATTAGGGTATGATATAAACAAGGTACGGTACCTCTGGGGATAATGACTACACTAAGTAGCCAACTAAACACAGGATGTACTAAGATAACCGAAAAGACGCATTTATCCACCCAAGGATAATTACTGGATTACACCACCCCAGATCTACCCACCCAAGGGTAATTCCTATACTGCACCACACCAGTCATTCCTAACTTAAAGGTTGATCCCACCCATGGACTTATAAAATTAACTTAATAGTTCTCGCGTACCCCTAGGTGACTAAGTAGACGCCACGGGGCCCTACAATCCACTAGGTGTACACACTACTCCCCATTCGATCGGCTCCCTAACGTAGATACCCGTGCTGGCCCCACCGTGGGGTGTACCATTCCCCAGCGTGGCAACCTGATAAAACTAACGGTGCACGGCTTATATCTACACGATGCAACAACGTCTTATTTACCAGCCCGGGTCCACACACGCATATGAAACCCGTTGGTCATGCGTTGCCACCGCTAACCCATTTTGGCCTCTTATAGTCAAGCCCAATATGCGTGTCCCGTCACTCGACTAGAGTCGAGCCCACTAAGATACGTTTGGGATATTGGTTGAAATGGGCCCCCATAAGCTACCACCTAAGCTTGTTATTTTATCTAGTGTATCCCACTTAACCCCTTTTATAATCATGCCCACCTACATGTTAAGGTTTGGTTAAGTCATCTAATCATATATCAATTGCCACTTAAGGCACCCACTAGATTTCCACATGCCACCCAAAGCACTTACTTAACCCTTTACCCATGTTTAATTACATGTTCCTCTTTGGTTAAGTATTCTAATCGTATTTTATATTGCCACCCAAGGCAACCCACTAGATTTCCACATGCCACCCAAGGCACCCACTTAACCCCTCATGTCCCTCTACATGCTAATATGGTTAAGTGTTTCTTAATTAATTAAGATCATGACCTCATAAAGACCTCTCACATTAGACCATCTTTTATGACTGCTGGATATGCTGGTTGGTTCCGGGCAGACTTCTGTCATAAAAAGGTCTAACCTCGTGTCTTTACTTTAATCACGTATTTAATTTATGACTAAGACCTCTCACATTGGGCCAATCATTTGTAGCTGCTGGATGGCCGGTCGGTTCCGGGCAGACTTCCGCTACAAAAGGGTCCAACCTCGTGTCTTAGTTGATTAATTACACCTAATTAATCACCCCCATAATTTGAATTAATTATGCCTAATTAATTACACATTTTTAAGAATATGGGTAGACCTAACTCAATAGGTAAATTCCCAATTCCATAGTATGGGTAGACCCAACTTAATAGGTAAATTCCCAACTCCATAATATGGGTAGACCTAACTTAATAGGTAAATTCCCAATTACTTCCATTTAATTTGTGGTATGATTAATCATACCCATTTCACATCATTTTATTAACATGCATATTAACCCCATCGTTCCCCACGTAGTTCGTTCTCATAACACGACATAATAAAGGGAAGATTCATCACAAAGGTCATGGGTTTAGCCAACATAGCATGTAACTTTATCATGGGTTCAAAAGGTGTCAACTTGCATATATGAACATACATTAAACCCAACTAGTATTTAACCCAAACTTGCATTATGCATATCATAAAAGAGACAACCTGCATATGAACTTGCACATAAACTTGCATATGAACTTGCATCATAACTTGCATATGAACTTGCATCATAACTTGCATATGAGCATGTATCATAACTTGCATATGAACTTGCATCATAACTTGCATATGAACTTGCATCATAACTTGCATATGAACTTGCATCATAACTTGCATATGAACTTGCATCATAACTTGCATATGAACATGTATCATAACTTGCATATGAACTTGCATCATAACTTGCATATGAACTTGCATCATAACTTGCATATGAACATGTATCATAACTTGCATATGAACTTGCATCATAACTTGCATATGAATATGTATCATAACTTGCATATGAACTTGCATAACATGCCATACTTAGAGACAAACTTGCATATATTATGCATATCATAAAAAGAGACAAACTTGCATAAAACCAAACACTTAGCATGCATAAAACCAAATACTTAGCATGCATAAAACCACATACATAGCATGCATAAAACCAAATACTTAGCATGCATAAAACCAAATACATAACTTGCATAACATGTTACATATAGACTTGCATATAATCTCCCATATAGCTTGCATAACATGTTACATATGAATCAATGTTCAACATAGTGTTTTGCATCATAAAACATAGCATTAAACTTGCATATAGCACACAACATACACTATACTAAACTTGCATAAACACATTGATTCCACAAACATAGCCATATCTTATCATATCCTATCATAATCAATTTAATAATTGATTGTTAAGTCTATAGAAACTCACCACTAAACTCCAATAAGAAAACCCTTGCCACAAATCACCCAAAAACTCTAGCCTTGAACATAAAGCTTGCAACTTGATGATGAATGCAAGCCAATGATCACTCATACAACTCAAAGATGCTTGTATGCACATGAAAGCCTTCATAGAAATAGTTTAGAAATAGGATGGAGGCTAGGGTTTTGAGTGGAGGCCATGATCATAGAAAATTTTGGCATAGTTTAGTTAGGAGATAGGATTATGACCATTTAGGGCTAGCTTAGGGTCTTATTTATAGGATTAGGCAAGTGTTTTAGGCCATTAGATTAACCCTAAATTAGATTAGGACCATCCGATCTCGGAAGCTTCCAGAAACCAGCCCCAAAACACAGCCTAAACCCTAAAATGGTGCACCAGGCCAGCCAGAAAGCTGTGCAGGTTTCTGGCTCGACACGGGCGCACTTCCCAAGTGCGCCAGTGTAAAAATGTGTTGGCGCACTTCACAAGTGCGCCAGTGCATTTTTGTGTTGGCGCACTTCACAAGTGCGCCAGTGCATTCTGGCTAGTTTTTCGGTTTTTCTGCCTAACTTCGTTCGTCCATATCTTCTTCATACGGACTCCGATTTTTGAAAACTCAGACTCTATTTCGCGTATTTTTCCAAGACGAACGCAATGGTGCAACCCGTTTCCCCTAATTCCCACATCTGCGATTAGTTATTCTTTAATTTGTGAATTTTAGCATTAACCGAAATTCGGGGTGTTACAATTACCGTACACCAATGAAAAACCGACTATTATTGTGTTCAATATGAAATCTAAAATTATTCATTAAATTTCAATCCAAATCAGATTTTAATGAAAAAATTTGTAATGTAGTTTAAGAGAAAATAGAAATAATTGAAAAATAAAAAATCTAATTAAACTGAATTGTTCATGTTGTTATGAAAACTGCGCCTCTGCGGAAACGATCAGGATCTCCTAATTACTTAAAGATGAATTCTTATTGAGAAAGGGAAATAATATCTAGATGACTACAATTCTTATTGGAGAAGAAGAACAATGGAGAACAACGACAAACCCTTTAAATCTAGGAGTTAGCATTTGGTTGGTTTGGTTTATCCGATGAAGAAAATTATCAAACCGAACTAAAACCGATAAAAATAAAACCAAATCAAACCAACCAAATTAAGTTTGGTTGGTTCAGCTGGTTATCCGATTAACCAAACTAAAAGTAATTTAGACCTTATGCGTGTAATATTAACTATAATTTGGAATAAATCATAAATATATGATTTAAGTATTATTATTTATGATTCCTATGCTTTCTAAAAGTAACTTTGACACATATGTGATGATTAAAATTTACTTGAATAAACTTATCTAACTTAAAATTTTACTATAATATCAATAATTTTGAAAATATAATAAAAGTTCGGTTAATTTGGTTAAACCAATAACCAAACTAAATATTTTTCTAAACCAATTGCAAACCGATCTAATTTCAAAACCAAAACAAACCGACCAAAATAAATTGGTTTGGTTGGCTTATTTGGTTTAACCAAATAATACTCACCCCTATTTGGATCAACTGGAGGCACCAATAGAACTAGTTTCTCTTAACGCTCAATTTCTAATCTTCCTCTCCAAGGCACAAGCCCAGGAGGCACACATTCTCTCAATCTCTCAACTCAATTCAGTCATACCCTAATCCAATCCTGAGAGCTGATTTTATAGGAGAACAAAAGGTCTAGGCAAATATCTAATTTGTCCTTCAAAAATATATCCATGGTATAATCATTCATTTTTTCCCTTCTATAATAAGATCAATCATTCAAATCAATAAACCAATCAACCAATCAATCAAATCAATTAGTCAATTAATTAATTAATCAATCAATCGATTGCATCCTCTTCATTAACATATGTGATTTCATGTCACAAATCACAACACATGTAAACCAACTTAAAATTAAGAATATGTTATCAATATATTGATTTGAATGAGTCACAAACATATACATACCCTTAATTGGAAGCTTTGTCTATTATTAAATTATACAATAAACTATGTTAGTTTAAGTTGCAGTGTAGCTGAGATTGTAATCATCATCAGGTAATATTGCAGCTATAAAAAGTTAGGCTTGTTATAAACAAATTACAAACAATTTTAATACCATATAAATATGAATTTAAAGTCAATAAAAATTATAGTTTAAAATTCAAATTCAAATTCCTGAGTACTATAAAAAAATTGAAAGAGTTTCAATTCAAACGTATACATGGGTGCAGCACATGTGAATCATGATCATGCTCAACACCATACATACAGCCAATAATGTCTTTCCCACACAAAACCAAGGCATTGATTCACAGGAAATTCATACTTCAAGTAGCAAAGAACTGGATGAATATGGTGCTTATATGACCGAGAATATAACCAATGGAGTAGTGCATGCAAATAATAGTTAGCTTGAAATGAGAGACACCACAAAATGCGCAAAAGAGAGAATATAAAATGGATATTAGAGAATAATCAATGCCCTTACTTTACAACAGGCAACCAGATTATATAAGAAACATTCAGATTATCATGTAACTAGTATTACCGTACAACGGTGAGAAAAACCGACCGTTAGTGTTCAATATGAAATAAAAATTATTTGTTAAAACATTTTTCAAATTAGTTTTTATTTTAAAATTTATAGGGTAATTTAAGAGGAAATGAAAGTAACTAATAAAGTATAAATTCAATTAAACTGAATTTTACGTGTAAACTTCATTGTTTACATGTTTATGTGTTAACTTGTGTTGTTAATTGTCAACTCTTCCAATCTATTTTGGAAATATTTCTGCCAACTTGTTCTTTTATTCAATCTTTATCCGACTGTGTACATGTTTATCGGTAATCCGTTTAGTGGTCTAGATTTACAAAATTTCATCTTGCCGACTACAAAAGTGGGCATATTCAACACTAATTTGTGTGCGTTGCATGAAAAGTGTGGCAAAAGCTATGATTTCTTTGAGCTTCTGCAACAGCATTCATATGTTGTTGCATTATACGTGGATGCACTGTTGCGGTGGGAATTTTAGTGTTTTGATGTGCAACACCAGTTAAAGCATAGCATTACGTATATATAATCCAGCTCAACTATCCGCGTTATCAACATATAAAAACCCCAACCATAGATGAAAGATTAATCCAATGGTTCAAACCATCTATGGATCTGATGATCTTAATGTTAGCCATCATCCAATCATTGACAGCCACGTCATTACATTCTTTTGACGAAATTTTAGCGCAATCTTCTCCCTTCATGAAGTCGTTTTCTTCTCTATCATCTAATCGTTTTCCCCCTTTTTACTATTGACAAAAATTTAAACCTAAATTCACGTAATTATCGCTCCTCTCCTCGACAACAAATTCTATTCCGAAAAGGATGAAGCTTTGAAACGCTTTCTAGCTTTGATTGCTCAGGGCGCTGACATCGCCAGTTTTTTCCCTCAAGTTCAGTTTGTATAGCATTGTGAATTAGTTGCACTTATTATAGATTGGATTATGAGTAATTAGTTCATTTGTTACATTTTGGAAAACCCATTCGCTTACGAGTAGTTAGTTGCGCTTATTATTGATTTGGGATTATGCTGAGGTTTATTCGAAAATTATACCCAGCAATAAACCATGAGAACCGTGTTATTGGCATGAAAAAGACATTGGTTTATTATAGAGGTCGAGCTAGTTAAGGAATGGGGACAGCGGTTAATTTGCACTGCTTGAGGTTCATACCTTACACTGAGGTTAATTTGTATGCTTGAGGTTAATTTGCACTGCGGTGTGTATGCACTGCGGTGTGTATGCACTGCGGTGTGTTTACACTGCGATGTGTTTGCACTAAGGTTTTGTGATACACGCAGTGCATACACGCACAAGTATACACGATTTTTTTATTACGGACGATGCTAGTATGCCTGGGTGTAAAGCGGGTAAAATGTGCGATTCAGTGGGAACTGAGGAAATCAGGGGGGTATGATGGTAGTTTTGTATCTGATGATGGTGGGGACATCCAAATTTTAAGCCTCTTACCGCGGATTTTTACAAAATCTGAATCGGGCACTCAAGCATTTTTGTTTTATTACGATACACATCATACACATAGTGCATACACGCACAAGTATATACGCACGGGCAAGTATACACGCACACACAAGTATACACGCTCAAGTATCATAAGTATACATGCACAAGTATCATAAGTATACACGCTCAAGTATCATAAGTATACACGCACAAGTATCATAAGTATACACGCTTAAGTATCATAAGTATACATGCACAAGTATACACGCACGCACAAGTATACACACACAAGTATCATAAGGCGGCCATCTGAAGGCACACACAAGTATACACACACAAGTATCATAAGTATACACGCTCATGTATCATAAGTATACACGCTCAAGTAGACACGCACGAGTATACACGCACACACAAGTATACATGCACGCACAAGTATCATAAGGCAACCATCTGAAGAAATGCACAAGTATACACGCACAAGTATCATAAGATTAAAAAAATCACCAGCCTTCACAAACATTCACTAGCATCCATCATCAGTCATCACAAACAATCACAAACTTCCACAACCACACAAAGTTTCACAAATATTCACAAACTTTCAAGCCAAAAATCATTACCAGCAGAAAAAACCAACATTCACAAACATCACCAGTCATCACCAGCATCATCACCAGCATCATCACCAGCATCCACACCAGCATCAGCACCAGCATCTTTTTCTTTTTCTTCGGAGTCAGTGTCCATGTCTGAGTCATTGTCTATGTCAGAGTGACTGAATGGGGATTACATGATCATTGATATATTCCAATTAGCACCTCATATAAATGATCATAGTTTTAAGAAGAAACTTCCAGATATATAAGATAATCCACTTGTGATAATGTGTTGTTTTATGCTAATGTTGGTATAGCTACTTTCTAGTTGAATGTCGGTCATCTGGTTGTGTCTCATTATAAGGCTATTATAACCTTGTATGTATGTATGTGAGTGTGTGCATGTGTGGTTGTGTCTCATTATAAGGCTGTTAAGGATAGACCATGGTCAGCGACGAAACCAGAATTTCTTGTTGTGGAGGGCAAAAAGTTACAAAGTGATCTTTGGATGATCAAACTTCAATAATGTAACAGTAATGTACATTTGTAAAAGAGTTCGATGGGAATTAGTCATATCGATGCAGCAAACATTAATAGGTAAATTCTATTTCCATACACATTTTCGATCACCTAATCCACCGTATAAAGTAAGATCTTTGACTTTTAACATGTAAAACTTAATTAGTTTATCCACCTAATATATTATATGATTCAATTCTCAAATAATGTGATCCACCTAAGAGTTTATATGCCTTAATTATCAAACAATTTGACATGTAACACACATTGAGTATGGTGATTTTTTTTTACAGTTTACCACTCTGTTTTTTTCAAGTAATGTTAAAAATTGGAAGTGATCTCATAAAATTCCACTATATTTCAGAAGATAAAGCAGTTCCTGCATATATAAAGAACATTATACTCCATGATTACTTTTTCTCTAAACTGAATGACATTATTCTATGATAATTTATAAAGTGGCCACCCACAAAAGATCTATGCATTAGGGTGTTTGAAGAAAAATTAATAAACTCCTTAATTCATGGTAGCAGTGAACATGGTTGAAGTTATTAATCAATTTGTAAAATGATTTTTTTTATGGTAGCAGTTTACCACATCTGAAGGAAATTCAAGCCATACATTAACAGTGTCTCAAATTCAAAGCCATACAACCACATCTATGTACAACTAACAGAGCACCAGTTTGTATTATTATTTCAGAATCTTGGATGGGGCATTATAACCTTGTATGCATGTATGTGAGTGTGTGCATGTGTGGTTGTGTCTCACTATAAGGCTGTTAAGGATAGAGCATAGTTGAATGAACACTTTGTAAGTATGTTCTTTGGCAAATTTACCTCGATTGGCCAAATATATTGTGGATTAACTAAAAGAAACTGTGGATGGAAGTAAAATTTACCTATGATCATAAAAAAATGGTACCACCGGTTCCTCCTTATTGCTCAGAAACAAATTTTCAGGCCTAGTCCCAGGATGAGCATGTGTGGTGCGTTGAACCCTAATGAGGTAAACCTTGTTGTCGAATCGAGCAGCAAAAGTATTCTCCAAGCCAATGCCTTCAATAAATTCCATTTTCAGGTATAATGATCTGTGGTTAATTCGAGACCAATGACAGTCGTCAATTTCACACACATTTCCCATTGGCGTCATTAATTCTTTAATTGTAGGAACATTTTTCTTCAAGAACTCGGGAAAGCCAACAATTCTAGCCCATGATTCTGCCTCGAATGCTGGTTCAGGCTCAAATTCTTCACCAGACCATTGTTGCACATAAAAAGCACCTCCACATTTTGTAAAAAGTTTCAACATTAGTGCATGATCACGCTTACTGTAAGATGTGCATGTTATTAGAAAAGAGTTTTTGGGTATAACCCGTATAGTCCACTCCTCGTTATGCTTCAGAGTATGCCTAAGCGTGAGATGCACAAATTCGTAAGTCCAATGTTCTGAAAGAACAGTGGCAGTGATGCATAGTGAAGAATCTTCCATTGTTTTTTTTTTAACTTTTGACGATGGAGTTTTGTTTAGGAGTTGAAGATGTATATGACGATATGCTTCTGAAGCTTGACAGGATATGAAGTGACACACTGTACGTGGCAGTAATATGCGAACTGAAAACTTTTTGCTCAGAAGACGAAGCATACTGAAATTGCTTATTTGTTGGGCTTGGCTGGCATGAGTGACCAATCGCCAATGGTCAGTAAGTCAATTGTAATAATTGTGTTCATAACATTTTGTTAACAAGGCCAATGGCCATTCGATGCCACCACTTATCAAATACCTTGTTATCATTTGATCAGGTGCATATTTAATTCTAGAAGCTAGGCAGACGGATACATTTTGCATACGTGACACACACATATATATATATATTTGATGCCACCCTCTTGTATAGGTACATAAATATATATTTCCTATTGCAATCGAATTGCTGCATATATATGATTCATATATATATGTGAGTAATACATTTTGCAGATGTGGACACATGTGTACATGTTCAGAATGCGCTAAAGAATTGGCCAGGAATGAATCAGGATAATGTCCCTTATGTCGTGCACATATTCTTGAAGTAGTCTGAGCTTACTGTATACAATGAAGAAAACGGTGTAGCTGATTTTTGAGTTTTGATATTTGGATAATTAAAACAATTGCTTTGGATGATTTTCTTGTACAAAACCTGTATTGCAAAAATTTTAATTAAAGCATTCTATTTGCTATCAAATTAGTGTTGCATTTGCCTTCTTCTACTGTTGCGTTAGCTTTTATTGATACTGCATTTCATGATAATGGTGTTGCATTACATATTGCAGTGGTGTTGCATTACATTAAATATAATTGCTTACCCGTCGCACGTGGACCCCACAGCTGACGTGGATAGCTGGTGTGGCATGTGACACGTGGAGTGCTAACATGGAGAGATGACGTGTCGTGTGACACGTAGACAACTGACGTGGAAAGCTGACGTGGCCCCACTGGAAGCCATGCCCTAACTAATGCTTAAGGCAATGCTGAATAGTGTTGCAATACGTGCAAATAGTGTTGCATTACGGCTATAGTGCAACACTTTCTGTCTGTGGCCGAAGATGGGCAAAAGCGTTGCCTTAGATGGCTAATGCAACGGTCGCGGATGCCATACCCCCCTGGTGTTGCCTATTTGAAAAAAGGGTCTACGACAACGCTTTTTTGATCTATGGCCACATCAAATTAGTGTCGAATATGCCCACTTTTGTAGTAGTGCGATTTGATTATATTCATTTGAGTTGGATCCCCATTGTAAGTTAAGCTGATAAAATAATTACAATCCGTCATGATTGGTATTTTGATCAGACCAGTAGGATTCAATGTTTAATGGTACACAATCTTAATAATATGCCTAATAAATCAAGCCTTTTGAATCCAAATTAGAAGTTGGATATGCATTGATGATATAAATTCTTAATTTTATCACCATACAGTCAAGCCACCCCTTGTGTGCGTATCAAAATTCAGAGAGAAGAACAGAAAAATGAGAGCAAATGTTAGTACAACTTTATTCATAAAGAAATGTTGGGTTGTATACTATCCCAATGAAGCACTAAATGTGCATGCTCCATGGTGAATATATCAAAGGGAAATATAACTAATACAATTTCACCAAAACTAAATTGAAATTCACAAAATCATGTAATCAGCAAAATTTCAAAAAATGTAAAGAACTTTTTTAGTGCCTCATTTAATAGATGAAACCAAAATTCTTCAAGTTCCTTAGCAAATTCCTTCCTGCCTAGAATCACAATACCATGGTCTGCATTGCTGACCATTTGAAGAATTACATTTGGGATGGTTCATTTTCGTATTGTAGCTGCATTCCAAAGGAACCACTTTATCTCTGTCACCATGTACTACTTTGACTGGGACTTCATCTTTCATCAAGATGTCCAAGTTCTCATCCCATAAAATGGCTCCTCCACATATGGCATTGTGCATTATATGCCATGCTGAATGATGTGTGTAAGCAAGCTACCCAGTTCTCTGCATGAATATTATGCCTTGAATCAAACTATATTATATACAAGCATAGTTGATCAATGGAATGATTCCTACGCGACTTTTACTTGCCTTTTCCCAGTAACAAATTTGATAATCTGCTCCCATATCAAGTGATTTCTGCATATAATTAGGCAATCAGCTCTTCCCAAATGTTCATACCATGTCATAATGATGATGCAAAAAAGCATTTAAGTTCCTCATATGAATATTTTATATCAGTTCAAGTCTAAAGACTTCTTTACACAACCCTGGATAATACAAGTATATTGCAATTGGGGTCTGAAAAAAATCACTTCTTATAAGTGTTGACTACCATACAAAATCTGCTTACAAGCTTACTATTCAATGCACTGTTTTGTTTTATCAAATAGACTGACAGCATTCCAGATAATTGATGTGATTGCATATACATAAAATAACTACAACAGCAGATAAAATAAATCAAACTGTTTTTTGCCTAGAAGGCATTGGTTGAAGTTAAGTAAAAACAATAACATGCAAATATATCATATATAGGCAAATTGTAACACCCCACCACCGCCAGGGTCACTCTTGCAAGTATACTGGCTTTGGAGGGGTGTTGGACAAGGTAAACATGCATGAAGATATCACAAGACATAACATATGAGTAAAACAGAGTGAATAAAGCAGCGGATAAAATTACTATTTCAAAACCATAGTCAAGTTACATCAAAGTACTTAGTCATTATTTTCCAACTACTACAAGTCTAGAAACATAAACTGAAAACTGGAAATAACATAAAGTAAACTATCCCCAAAGTAGACGTGGTAAAGCCATAGCGAGCTCAAGTCCAAACCGTACATGAGCTATCCAGTAAGCAAGCTAAAGATCCAAGCTAGGTGCTAGTGTTCCCACCCTGAGAACCTGGGGGGGGGGGGGGGGGGAAACGGAAGAAAAGAGGCGAAAGGAAAACAGGTCAGTCAAAAAGACTGGTAAGTCCTACCTACTATTAGTATAAAAACTAATAAAGTTAATTGGACATGTAAAACAGAGATGAAACATAGGATGATAACTGGCATGGTGAAAAGTTAACAAGAGTGGCATCGCATATACAAGGTTAAGTTGCACCAAGAGTGTACTAGTATTCTAACCTATGTCGAGTATAAACAAGAAGTGATCCCTTAGCCCAATATTGGCCCAATATCATGAGATGGCCTAAATCAAGGTCCAACTACACGGTCTAGTCGATCGGCTCCCTATAAGCCTAACTCGTCGTGTATCAGTGTCATACGGCTTAATCATGGAATGTAGTTAACTGTGCAAGGTCCACCCTAGGGTGTATCCAGCCCTAAGGTGTAAACCACAGACACAAATCAAGCACGCACAGTCTAAACCTACTGGTGCCCATGTTCAACTCCGGACTTAATGTGCACGACCATGGTCCGCCTGAACAACCGGTGCACCATTCAGCCGTCTCTTTTGGTCTCTTACAATCACCCCAGTAATCGTGCCCCACCCTAGCCTAGTCCTAGGGTATCCATGATACTCCTTAGTGGGTTACTGCTGAAAAGGACCACGTAACTAGGATTTCAAGCGGGTTAAGTGTGGTTAACCCTATCCTAACCATGTATTGAGTTGGTCAAGTGTATCCAAGCAGTTCATGACTTAACCCTATCAATACATCGTGTTCAACTGGTTAAGTGTATTCAAGTAGTCCATGACTTAACCCTACCAATCCATCGTGTTTAATTGGTTAAGTATTCAAGTGGTCCACGACTTAACCCTACCAATCCATCGTGTTTAATTGGTTAAGTATTCAAGTGGTCCATGACTTAACCCTACCATGTGGCATTAATTAACTTAATGCACCCCAACCTCTCACATTAGACTTTGTTGTGGTTACTAGTTAAGCCGGGCGGGTCCGGGTAGCTTTACACCACAACCTAGTCTAACCTCGGGTTTTAAGTGCGATATGACCAACTACTCACATTGGGTCCTATTGTTTGTAGTCACTAGTTAAGCCGGTCGGTTCCGGGTAGATTTATGCTACAAACTCAACCCAACCTCGAGTTGGCCACTTTCATGTTTTCTAAGTCATGTCCATGTTCATGTTTTCAAGCATAATCACATGTCAACTTTCATGTCATATTTTCAAGTCATGTTTCAAGTCATTTAAGTTTACCCATAACTTAACCCCATCGCACGTAAGTTCGCATTAACACAAATAGATCATAGAGGGAACATATCAATATGACAAGGTGGACATAAGGTGGCAAAGCCTATCACAAGTTGAATATGGTGATATATTTGAGGCAAAAGGGGTTCAACATACTAGCATATGGCCTCAACATGTATGATAGCCTAAAAGATGACTTGGCCACAAACATGACAATAGCAAAAAGGGTGACTTGGCCTCAAACATATATGATAGCATAAAGGTTCAATATCATCATATGCATGTTAAGGGACATGAGGGGTTAAGGTTTGTTAACATGCATAAGCCATAATCCATTTCATAGCATTTTTCCCAAAAGTCAACATGTAAGGTACAAGGTTCATGATAGATCCACAATCATAGATCAAGAGAGGCATGAATAGATCTATGCATACAATGATAGGTTCAAGGCAAATATTGCACTTAGGTCCAACTCCAATCTACATATGTATGGCATTAAACTTAGCAAAATAGGGCGATAAACTTGTGATTAGCATATAGGTCCATCATGGCAAGTTAATATCAAGGTCATGAGGGGTTCTATGTTGCATTTATGCACAATCACCACATAAAGCTCATAGCTTTCCACCCAAAAGTCAACATAAATGGTACTAGATTCATGATAGGTAAACATTAGGTCCACAAACATAGATCAAAAGGGTCATGAATGAATCTATGCATGAATTCCAAGGCAAGCATAACACAAAAGTCTCATTTCAACTTGCTACATGTCATATTAAGTTCATAGTTTAGATCTAAGAGTAGAATAGGGCTTACAAAGCGAGGCTATGAAGACTAGAACACAATAAAACAAGATAGAAGCTTTAGGTATGAGGTAGCAACACTAGAAATCTCCAAATAAATAAGCTCCACTCCAAGCCTTGTGAAATAAGAAGAAGCTCCTTGCTTTTGATGAAGAAAGATAGCTCCTTTTTGCCTTAGGTCTAGCTTAGGCTCTCAAGCTTTCATGAAGAAGATGGAGGCCATGATATGAAGGTGGAGGCCATGATTAGGGAGAATTTTGGCATAACCTAGTTGTAGGATTGATTTGTGTGGGTTTAGGCTAGGTCTTAGGGTCTTTTTATAGAAGTTTAGGTTAGTTTAGGCCATAGGATTAACCCTACTTTAGATCCTAGCCATCAGAATTCGTCATAGGGCCAGAAACATGACTCAAAGGGGATTGCAGGTGCACCAGGGCAAACTGGCCCGACCACCCAGGTCGACAGGGGTGTCGACTGGGCAGTCAACACCAGCTGAGGTGTGTCGACTCCCAAGTCGACTCCCCAGTCGACTTGGGGGCTGGGCGGGAAATTTTCCTGCCCAGTCTGCTTGGCTCCAGATTTGAATTTCGGGCTGAATTTTGAACTTGGAATTTTATGAAAACTTTGACGGGCCATAACTGGGTCATTCGGACTCCGATTTTTGAAAACTCAGACTATATTTTGCGTATTTTTCCGAGACGAACGCAATGGCACAGCCCGTTTCCGTTGATTCAGATTTTAATATTTAATTCTGCCTTGATTTACGTTATAACATGTTATTCAAAATACGGGTTGTTACACAAATATCAACTGGTATATAAAAGGCTCAAGCTAATGAGATAGTATTTTTGCTATGATTAGCTCATTACCTCTTGAGAAGTCAATTTGGTCAAGTTACATAATAATAGATCTTCATGAGTTCTCCTTTTGGTGAATGCATGCACTCTATTTTAAAGGTTGTCACATGTTATTCGATGTCAATAAGGTAAATAATATTTGGATAATTGCTACTGTCATGACAATTGTATTTTACACAAAGCTTGACTATTACCATTTAACTAGTGTGAACCCGTGCTTCACACAAGGTTCGACTAAATAACGTGTGCATATCAAAATCATTGCAATTGCGTTCCACAATCATAGTTAAGACAGTTTTTGACATAGCTATCCTTCTTTCTATTTTGTACAGACATAGTCCATTATCATTTTAAATCGATATCAATGCAAACTTATCAAAAAAGACTTTTAAATGACATCTCAATATATTTAAATATACTGTCACATTAATTGCAATTAAAAGTTTTATATACTTTAACTTGCGTAATAATTTTCTTTTTTTAGAGCATCTCCAACAGCGTTACGGGTCGTAACGTTACGGGCCGTAACATGTTGGGAGATATCTTTGATGTCTCCTAACAGGCGCGAGCCGATTTTATCAGCTCGCGAGTCTCTCGCTCCTAACCATGGTGCGAGGGGGGGGGGAGGGAGAGGGGGGTGGGGGTTTGGAGCGGGTTGTTTTTGCTTCCCCTATAAAGATTTGATTTTTTTTAGGAAAGATATATTTTGAAAATAGAAAACTTGAAATTTTTATATGTACCAGTTTAACAAGTAGTTAAGACTAAAATGATTCAACTAGTAGGTTTTCGCATAACAATAAGCATAAAGATACAACCAGCCATTACAGATAAAACAACGAATAATAGTACATGCCCACTAAAACATCAAAGCAACACGTTCAATCTCAAGGGAGTCGCATTGCGTTCATTCACAACTCTTGAACATTATTTTTGAGATGCCTAATCTCTCGTTCGAGCTCGTTTGCATATGCTATTCCCCTTGGGCACAACGGCTCATCAATCCATTCCATATAGCTGTATCCATTTGGATAGGATGGACATTTCTGCATGCGCCGACCAATATTGTCGCCTTCTGCTCGAACCACAACTTAGACCGCATGACGGCAGTAGCAAAGTACAGGATAAGATTCACCTTCATGTTCCTGTGGTGGTACTCGATAGAACTCTACTTCTTGTGGCGGTTGAGCGAGAGCATGTTCGTTCGATATTTGAACATGTGGTACTTGAACTTCTTGTGGCGGATGTATGTGCTCCTGTTCATGCGATGGTTGTAACATGTGCTACTTGAACTTCTTGCAGCCTTATTTGGATTAGAAAATCGAATTCGTCTTCGAGCTGCTGAAGTCTCATCTGTTCCCACGCCTGTTCATCAGAGTCAGCATCTGATGGCCAAGAAGGCATTTTGCGCGAGTGATAAAAGGAGGAGGAAGTACTAGAATGAGAACGAAGTTGTTTGAGTGAGATATTATGTGCGTAAATTAAGTAACATATATAGCCGCGGGGAGTACAAATCAATAAAATAAATAATGATGTTACCAGTCACTGTTTTGTCTGACTTAATACTGTAGGGAATCTGCTTTTCTTACTGTCGTGATGTGAACGGACACTGGTTCTACTTTGCTTTACATGATGCGGTTTCCAAAGCAATATGCAGCTTAAGTGAAAGAGAACGACCCTATTTTTTAACTCCTTTGTGTGTTGAAATGTTTAATTTAAACGGGGACCACCCGAGTTATTTGAGGGAGATAAGTTGTGAGTCAGTTGAAAGAAATACGTTTTGAAGAGGTCCGTAATAGTGGATGAGCACGACACAACATACAAACTACGATATAGAAACTACATTCAATATAGAAAAATTCAAAGATACATGCATGTGGTGGATATCCAACATAACATACAACTACGATATAGTGCCACATACAACTACGTTATACACAGTGCAGGGAAATAAGACGTAGTACGCTACAGCTAGACCCTAGTTTCCGGACGCACGGGGGAACCCATACAACATTTCAGCCTTTGCTGCAACAATCACCCTTTCAAGGCGACCTACCTCTGCTTGCATCTCTAGAGCGTACGCAACACCCCTCTCTGTCAGTGGAGGATCGATCCATAAGAAAAAATTACAATGTTCCACCCCGTGTTGATTAAGTGCAGTAATGTACGATTTGCAACCATAAAAGCGTCGACCTACGTTGCTTTGACTTTTAGAAACAACCACATTACATTCTAATCCGTAGTAGTAGAGTACTGAATGACCGGTCATGCTGGAGCTTGACCTATCTGGGTTCGCCCGAGCAATTACTTCCCTTAACCGAGCATTGTGAGTTTTTTGAAGAGGTCCAAAACGTTGGACGGCAACGTTCGATTGCGTGGTACTGAAGAGCTCAGTCTCTTCTTCGGTTGCTTGCACTTGATCATCCAATTGCGTTTCGGGCACAAACTCGACTGGTTGCTTATTTCTTTCGTACTGCTCGTACATTTGAACCATGGTTTCATCATCGTATTCCCAAGCAGACATGTGGAACTACTAGAAAAGTGGTAGGGAGATAAAATAAATAATATGACAACCTTAGTCTTCGAGAGTCCTGGATTTAAAGGAGGAGGGCTAAGTGGTCGTAAAGGTTGACAATCCCCGGATTTTGTGTTTTGCTTTCTTAAAGCAGTTCACATGTCAGGTTTTTAAAGGTTGCAGCGTTTAGTAACATCAACTGTTGTATGGCAAAGCCAGAGCAACTCAGCTGTTGAGGTTATATTATAGTCATGTCATATGACTGGATGCTACAACTCAAGTAATGATGACAGAGCTTTATCAATAATCACTTTCACTTGTTTAATTAGTTCATACTTCGTCTCCCAACCATAACCATTATTTGTGCTTTCTACATCAACCAAGACATTAAGGTGAGAAACCACTAATTTTTTTGTTTCTACGTGTTCAAGTACTTCTTTGTATTGGACAACACGTTTTTTTGTTTTCGTGCAACTTAAATGGACGATGGGGAAATCAGTGATGAACTTATGAATAAAATGTTTGATGAGTACGAACGGAACAAGGAGGAGGAGAAAGTGGGTGGATTTGTTCCAGATACATAAGTAGCCGAAGTTAATAAACCCGAAACACGTCCACGAAAACACACAACTAGGCAAAGGGTTAACCATAATCATCACAATCGAAGTAATGCTAGCTCCAGTGCTACTACAACCGAATTCTCTCCTAAGGACTTACTTATACTCGTGAAATCCTATATCGAAGTTGATAAAAGAGATTTGCTACTGATGCAAAATGGAGGAGGACTTATGTGACGTCCCGCCCCGCACCAACCGACATTTACTCCAAAAGTGCGCTGTACACATGACCAGTTAGCACGGGACGGATCGTCAGAAGAGAAAGGGAAGAAGGAAATGGACTTAACAAGGAACCTGTAGAATGTCTCACAGCGCATAGAAAAAAATATAATAATAACATGCTTGATATAAAACAGGTGAGATAGTGCATAAGCTGAAACAACTAACATAGCAGCGGAAAATCCAAGTACAGCTTATGATCTAAAGTTAAACATTATTACAACTTTTCATACTGTCTCAAAAGCAAAAGCAAGATAAAGGAGGTACACTACTAATGCCCAAAGAGCGACCACCAACGACATAGGGAGAATATCTATATATCATACGTGGAAGCCTCCTGCTCGCCTCCGAATCAGCTACCCGCGCACCACCAGCTAACCTGTCTCTAGTCTGCTCGTGTGAGCACCCAGAGTAATAAGAGGAGACATAAAACTATGGGTCAGACATAAATCCTGGTATGAGCGATAAGCATCTAAACAGAACAATAACAGGTAGACTAAAACATACCTGAACCTGGACCTACAACCAAAGAGTTAGCACTACATACTGTACAACACTCTAAGGTGCCATTTCAAATGGTGTAAAGATAACGGGGGTGGGGGTGTGCATGTCATAGTGATGGCAGACAATCAAACATAGCAACCATCCTCACATCTCTCACTCAGTGCATAAAGCATACGATATTCACCACTTCGATCACCCAACATACCTTGCTACGATCACTTTGCCCCATGAAGTCATAAATGGCTTCACTGCACTGATAACGTAGCCACTAATCCTTTGCTATGTCCACTTTGCCCCATGGAGTCGCAACCACCCCACTGCACTGGCTCATAGCCTCACTAATCCTTTACTATGTCCACTCTGCCCCATGGAGTCACAATGACCCCACTGCACTGGCTCATAGTCTTACTATGCATCACTTTGCCCCTCGAGTCATAATGACTCTACTGCACTGATAACGTAGTCTTGCTACCATCACCTTGCCCCTCGAGTCGTAATGACTCTACTGCACTGATAAGTAGTCCATCATCCATTCAGTGGTGAATCGAAGTTATGAACATCGACAACTCCTTAGCACACGTCCCGCAGCAAAGCCCAACTATGAAGTGAACTCATTGGTTCCCAATTGGATCCTGAGCTCTAACTTCCATTTGGACTACCTTTGCATCTCGGGTTATTGGTCAATACTGGATCGGGTCGGATTCCCCTCCTAGCCATCGGTTCGGGTCCTCTAATTTGAATTGGTTCGGTTCGTGGTCTTCCTCTGGTAACGGTTCGGTTCGGATTCTCAACGTTGCATCGGTTCGGGTCGGGTCGGGTTGCCATCTCCCATTCAGTTCGTGCTCCAGCTCCTGTTGCCTCGTCTGGTTCCGTTCTCTATTCTAATCCGATCCGATCCCTTCGCCATACTCCGGTCCGAGCCCTTCGTCCTTAAGTCGATCCGATCCCCAGCTTAACCAACATGGCCTTCCTTTTTGCCAAGCCTCTCAAGTGTCAAGTTCCGATCCCGTTCGGATGTCCTTGCCCGGTCACTATTCCGATCCGAGCCCTCATATCCGATCCGATCCGGTTCAAAACCTGCACTTTTCCTGAGACTCTTCCAGCGAGTGTTTTACGCCATTCGACGACATTTTCGACCATTCTAAGTATTGAAATCAATCATAAAGCATACCATACAGTCATAGCAACATGCATAATCAACCACAAACATCAAAACATCAATATGATAGGTTAAAATGGATCAAACATACCCAAAACCCCATATTTCCCCTCAAGCATGTTTAGGTGAAACTAATGATGTGATTAGCAAAACTTAACCAAATTAACCCAAATTCATATCAGAGGTCTAAAACATCATTTAAGAATTTATGAATATTTTTCCAGAATTTTATCATGTTTAAATTCGCTAATTAACACTAATTACCCTTAATTAGCCATAATTAGTGAGGAACTATGCAAATCACTCACCTTAGCCACAAATAAACTTAAATCTGAAATAAATCTCTGTTTTGGTGTGAATCCCAATGCTAAACAGTAGCTTCAATGTTGATTTGATATAGATCTCCCTTGATTTAATGTTGCTAAGCTTAATCCTTGATTAGAAGATGATTTGGAGGTGATTTAGAGATTGGACGCCATTTTTAGGGTTTCTTGGAGATAAGTGGAGGCTAGAAAACTGAAATGGAATGATTCTCTAACTCCTTTCAGCCTCCCCATAACCCTAATCCCGAAATGGGTTATGAGCCTATTCACTAATCACCCTATTTGGCCCGGTTAAGCAGTTTTTCACCTTCCAAACCTTATTTCAGCCATATCTCCCAAACGGTAAGTCCGTTTTTCACATGTGACCACTCTACGGAAAGGTAAACCATCAAACGAATCTAATGGAAGTGGCTTTAGGTCAAAATTCCTTTCCAATCAAAAGTTATGGCCAAAACAAGATCAGCTAGGGGCAAAACGGTCATTTAAAAATCCACAAAAATCATGAACATGGGAAATGGGTCAAATGGTTGTTTCCCAAAGTTACATGACCATACAACTTCATAGGGGAAAGAAATAAATATTCTACGATCCTTCGATGCGTAGAATGCGGGTTGTTACATTCTCCCCCCCCCCCCCTTAAGAAATTTCGCCCCCGAAATTCCCTAACCAAAACACACACAAAGGGTCCCGCATGCCTATCAACCATAAAACAACAATCAAACATGCAAAACAGGCAAAACAAGTCTATCCTAGCATGCGGAATAACTAAATTACAAGGTAAATCTTACCAGGCAAAGAGTTCTGGATACGTCTTTCTAATGCTCTCCTCTGTCTCCCAAGTATAGTCATTCTCGTTCTCGCCCCACTGAACCTTGACTAGCTTCACCGCCTTCCTTCGAAGTTGCTTCGTATCGTGCTCGACAATACGAATCGGCTTGCGGTTCCTGTGACGGCCCGCCCCGCACCAACCGACATTTACTCCGAAGGTGCGCTGTGCACATGTCCAGTTAGCGCGGAACGGGTCGCCAGAAGGAAAAGGAAGAAGTAATTGAACATACAAAGAACCTGTAGAATGTCTCACAGCGCATAGAACAAAATATAATAATAACATACTTGACATAAAACAGGAGAGAGACAGTGCATAAGCTGAAAATCAGAACTAAACATCATAGCAGCGGAAATTCAGAATACAGCTTATTACAACTTTCAAACTGTCTCAAAGCAAAAGTAAGATAAATGAGGTACACTACTAATGCCCAAGTAGCGACCACCAACGACACAGGGAGAATGTGTGTATATATATATATATCATACGTGGAAGCCTCCTGCCTGCCTCCGAATCAGCTACTCGCGCATCACCAGCTAACCTGTCTCTAGTCTGCTCGTGTGAGCACCCAGAGTAATAAGAGGAGACATAAAACTCTGGGTCAGACATAAAGCCTGGTATGAGCGATAAGCATCTAAAGTGAACAATAACAGGTAGACTAAAACATACCTGAACCTGGACCTGCAACCAAAGAGTTAGCACTACATACTGTACAACACTCTAAGGTATCATATCAAACAGTGTAAAGATACGGAGGTGGGGGAGGTGTGCATGTCATAGGGATGGCAAACAATCAAACATAGCATCCATCCTCACATCTCTCACTCAGTGCATAAAGCATACGATATTCACCACTCCGATCACCCAACATTCCTTGCTACGATCACTTTGCCCCATGAAGTCATAAATGGCTTCACTGCACTGATAACGTAGCCACAAATCCTTTGCTATGTCCACTTTGCCCCATGGAGTCACAAGAACCCCACTGCACTGGCTCATAGCCTTATCAATTCTTACTATGTCCACTTTGCCCCATGGAGTCACAAGGACCCCACTGCACTGGCTCATAGTCTTACTGCACATCACCTTGCCCCTCGGGTCATAATGACCCTACTGCACTGATAACATAGTCTGGCTACCATTACCTTGACCCTCAAGTCATAATGACCCTACTGCACTGATAAGTAGCCCATCATTCCTTTTTAGTGGTGAATCGAAGTTATGAACGTCGACAACTCCTTAGCACACGTCCCGCAGCAAAGTCCAACCATGAAGTGAACTCCTTCGGTTCCCAACTGGTTCCGGGATCCTGAGCTCTAACCTCCCCTATTGGACTACCTTTGCATCTCGGGTTATTGGTCAATACTGGGTCGGGTCGGGTTCCTCCTCAAGCCATCGGTTCGGGTCGGTGCCCTTCATCTGTTCGGGTCGGGTCTCCTTCTGGTGCGGTTCGGGTCGGGTACTCCTCTGTGTTCGAGTCACTTCTCTTCAGGTCGGGTCGGGTGCTTCCCTTCGGGACGGGTCGGGTGTCCCTTCTTGGTTCGCGTTTTCGATCCGTCTTCATGCTCCCTTCATATGCTCCTATCCGATCCGCTTCCGTGCTCCTGCTCTGATTCGTCTTCGTGCTTCCGATCCGATCCGTCCTCCTCGATCCGATCCGTCCTTCTCGATCCGATCCGTTTTCCTCTATCCGATCTGATCCCAGTTCAGCTAGCGTGGCCTTCCTTTTTGCCACTTTTCCCAAGTGTTGGGTTCCGATCCGATCAGATTCTTTGCTCAGTTCAACATATCCGATCCGAGCCCCCTTATCCGATCCGATCCGAACCCTGCACTTTTTTCTGAAACTATTCCAGCAAGTGTTTACGCCATTCGACGACGTTTTCGACCATTCTAAGTATTGGAATCAATCACAAAGCATTTCATACAGTCATAGAAACATGCATAATCAACCACAAACATCATTCACATCAATATCATAGGTTAAAATGGATCAAACATACCCAAAATTCCATATTTCCCCTTAAGCATGTTTAGGTGAAACTAATGATAGGATTAGCAAAACTTAACCAAATTAACCCAAATTCATATCAGAGGTCTAAAACATCATTTAGGAATTTATGAACATTTTCCCCGAATTTTATCATGCTTAAATTCGCTAATTAGCACTAATCACCCCTAATTAGCCATAATTAGTGTAAAACTATGCAAATCACTCACCTTAGCCACAAAATAAACTAAGATCTGAAATAATTCTCTGATTTGATGTGAATCTCAATGCCAAACAGCAGCTCTTTTGTTGACTTGGTGAAGATCTTCCTTGATTAGGGGTTGCTAAGCCAAATCCTTGACCAAAAGATGATTTAGAGGTTGGAGGCCATTTTTAGGGATCCTTGGTGATAAGTGGAGGCTAGAAAACTGAAATGGAATGATTCTCCATCTCATTTCAGCCCTCCCATAACCCTAATCCCGAAATGGGTTATGGGCCTACTCACCAATCACCCGATTTGGCCCGGTTAAGCAGTTTTTCACCCTCCAAACATTGTTTCAGCCATATCTCCCAAACGGTAAGTCCGTTTGGCTAATATGACCACTCTACGGAAAGGTAAACCATCAAACGAATCAAATGGAAGTGGTTTCAGGTCAAAATTCCTTTCCAATCAAAAGTTATGGCCAAAACAGTAATAACTAGGGGCAAAATGGTCATTTAGCAATCAACAAAAATCATGAACATGAGAAATGACTCTAATAGATGTTTCCCAAAGTTACATGACCATACGGCTTCATACGGGAAAGAAATAAATATTCTACGATCCTATGATGTGCAGAATACGGATCATTACACTCTCCCCCCCCCCCCCCTTAAGAAATTTCGCCCCCGAAATTCCCTAATCCAAACACACAAACAGGTCCCGCATGCCTATTAACCATAAAACAACCATAAAACATGCAAAACAAGTAAAATAAGTCTATCCTAGCATGCGGAATAACTAAATCGCAAAGTAAATCTTACCAGACAAAGAGTTCTGGATATGCCTTCCTAATGCTCTCCTCTGTCTCCCAAGTACAATCATTCTCGTTCTCGCCCCACTGAACCTTGACTAGCTTCACCGCTTTCCTTCGAAGTTGCTTCGTATCGTGCCCCACAATACGAATCGGCTTGCGGTTCCCAACAGCCTCGGGTTCTACTTCGTAGTCCTCTAACTAATCAGGTGAAATAGTCATATCTGAGTCGTGAACGAACTTCCTTAGTTGGGAAACATGAAATACATCGTGAACTCCCGCCATTTTCTCTGGTAAGCCAACTCTATATGCCAAATTCCCGACTAGTTCAAGGACAGGGAATGGGCCAACAAATCTTGGTGCCAACTTGCCTCTCCTGCCAAATCGAATCACGCTCTTTAACGGAGAGATCTTGACGAACACCAAGTCACTAACGGAGAATTTCAAGTCTCTTCTCCTCTTATCGGCATAACTCGTCTGCCTATCTTGAGCAGCTTTCATTCGTTGCTGAATGATCTTAATCTTATCCGAGGTTTCTCTCACCACATCTGGTCCAAGCACAAACTTCTCGCCAGTCTCTATCCAACATGATGGTGAGTTGCACGGTCTTCCGTACAAAGCTTCATATGGAGCCATACCGATACTGGATTGGTAGCTATTATTATATGCAAACTCTACTAGATGAAAATGGTCATCCCATGATCCACCAAAATCCAATACACAAGCTCTCAAGAGATCTTCCAATATACGATTCACCCTCTCCGTCTGACCATCGATCTGAGGATGATATGCGGTACTGAGATGTAATCTTGACCCTAGAGCCTCTTGTAAGCTCTTCCAAAACCCACTAGTGAACAACGGGTCTCGGTCACTTACAATGCTTTTGGGTACTCCATGAAATCTCACTACCCATTTCATATACAATTCTGCCAACTTGGCTGCTGTTCTGGTCGATTTGACTGGTATAAATCTTGCGCTCTTAGTCAATCGATCCACAATTACTCAAATGCTATCATATCCCGATCTAGTCCTTGGTAAACCATCGATGAAATCCATCGAGACTTGCTCCCATTTCCATTCGAGAATTTCTAATGGTTGCAATAACCCACTAGGCTTTTTTTGCTCGGCTTTAACTAGCTGGCAATTCATGCATTTGGATATAAACTTCCCAACGTCTCTTTTCATCCCTTCCCAGTAGTAAGTCTGTCTCATGTCTCGATACATCTTATTACCACCGGGATGTATAGTCAGTTTTGAGTGATGACATTCTCTAAGCACTTCATCTCTCAAACCATTCACGTTGGGCACAACTAATCTTCCATTCTTTCGAAGCCATCCGTCTCGATCAAGCCCATACACATCCATCTCCTCATCGATACCCATCTCTAGCTTGGAGATGATTTCCAATAGATTAGGATCGTCCCTCTGGCTAGAACCAATCCGCTCTATCAAAGTAGGTCTGATCGTCAAACTAGCTAGCATAACTGGATCCAATTCGCACTTTAGTCTGAAATCAAACCCCGCTATATACTCCAGTTGCTTCCATTCAAGAAACATCGCCCCTAAGCTGGCATGTCTCCTACTCAAGGCATCGGCTACCGCATTACCCTTCCCAGGTGTGTATGCGATATCAAAATCATACGAAGCCAAGAACTCTAACCATCTCTGCTGACAGAGATTCAGATCTTTCTGAGAGAAGAGATACTTCATCGATTTGTGATCGGTAAACAACTCAAATCTTTCTCCCAAGAGATAGTGTCTCCACATCTTCAGCGCAAATACAATCGCTGCCAATTCCAAATCATGGGTAGGATACTTCTTCTCATGCGGCTTTAGCTGTCGACTAGCATAAGCTACAACCCTACCTCCTTGCATCAATACTGCACCCACTCCTGTACCACAAGCATCCGTGTATACCGTCATCTCTTCATTCCCTTTAGGAATGACTAGCACTGGCGCACGCGTCAACCTCTCCTTTAGACTCCTGAAGGCATCTTCACACACTCCGTCCCAGACGAAGGACTGATTCTTCTTAGTCAACTGAGTCAACGGTGCTGCAATCTTGGAGAAGTCCTGGATAAACTTACGATAATATCCAGCTAATCCCAAGAAACTTCTTACATCTGTTGCATTCTTGGGTGTAGGCCAATCCTGTACCGTAGCCACCTTTGCAGGGTCCACGACAATACCGCTCTCTGAAACAACATGACCCAAGAATCTTACTTCCCATCTCCAAAAATGACACTTAGAGAATTTCGCTTTCAATTGGTGTTTCCTCAACACCTCCATCACTATCCTCAAGTGTCTCTTGTGTTCCTCCTCTGTCCTTGAGTAAACAAGGATATCATCCACGAACACAAGAACAAACTTATTCAACTGATCTCTGAATACTCGATTCATAAGATCCACAAAATAGGTTGGTGCATTAGTCAACCCAAATGGCATAACCAACCACTCATAAAATCCAGACGGCGTCCTAAATGTCGTTTTCGGAACACTCTCATCTGCTACTCGAAGCTGATGAAATCCTGTCGCGAGGTTCAACTGGGAGAACACTCTAGCTCCTTCCAGCTGATCAAACAAATCATCTATACGTGGTAGAGGATATTTATTCTTCCTCGTCACCTTATTCAACTCGCGATAGTCCACACACAAATGAAGGGAACCATCTGCCTTAGTGGCAAACACAACTGGTGCTCCCCACTCGGAGACACTTCTTCTAATAAATCCCTTCTTCAAAAGATTGCTGACTTGCACCCCGAGCTCTCGCTGCTCCCTTGGTGCCATACGACGAAGTGGCATCACTATAGGTCTGGCATCTTTCACTAAATCAATACGGAACTCAATCTCTCGGTGTGGTGGAAGCCCGGTCACCTCCTCGAAGACGTCCGGATACTGGCCAACCACGAGCACATCTGACAACTCATCTTGCGGGATGTCGAGGGAATTTACAAAACTAGCCATAACCCCATCACTAGGTAGACTACCAAACACTACCCTCCGCCCATCATCCGCCCTCACTGTCACCAAAAAGCCCTCACAGTCTACCACCACCCCGTATCTTTGGAGCCAATCAACTCCCAATATAATGCCATACCCAGTAAAGCCCAAAACAAAGCAATCACATACAAACATACATCCATGACTCGATAAGACCAAATTCCTGCAAATCATATTAAGGCTAGTCGAACCACCAATCGGGTTCGTCACAATCAATGGTCTATCGACTATCTCGGGTTCCAGTTCCAATCTATCTACCAGGTCACTAGATATGAAGGAACGGGAAGCCCCAGTATCAAACAAAACTCGAACTGGTATATCATAAATAGAAAGCATACCTTGAATAACAACATTCTTTCCTTTCTCCGCCGCGACGAAGAAGGAACAACATCAAGAGCATATGCTTTCACAATCTGCTTCTCCTTAAGAGGTTGCGGACACTTATCCTTCTGACGTCCCACTTGACCACAGTTGTAGCACTTCCTTTCCGCTGGCTTGGCCCGACATTCCTTAGCATAATGGCCCTTCTTTCCACAGCTGAAGCACTCAACATCCTTCTTGCTCTTTTTCTGACCACCTTTAGATTGGTCCTGCTTCCTCTTATTCTGAGAATTATTCTTACCTCCACCGCCTGCTTGCGGCTTTGGCCCTTCTGCAGATGCAGCCTCAGTCTTTGACTTAGGGTAAAGACTTTCTGATCTCAAAGCTTTCCCCACGATCGATTCAAAAGTCTCATCGATGTGGTTGATAAGCCTCTCCCCCAAGTATCCATCCAAACCAGTAATGAACTTCTCATTCTTCTTCTCAGGAGTATCAATGAGAGACAGTCCATACTTCGACAAAGTGTCGAACTCAGCAATATAATCAGAAACTACCCTTCCGTTCTGCTTAAGTTCCAAGAACCTCTTAAACAACACTGACTTCTGGGCAGCTGGGATAAACTTCTCACTAAAGCGAGCCTTGAACTGATCCCAAGTAACCTGATCCTCTGGAGTAGCTGTTCTAATGGCATTCCACCAATTCATCGCTCGCCCTTGCAGCTGACGAGACGCTAGCCTTCTCTTCATCGTATCCTCAAGACCCAAGTCATCGAAGATACGGTCACAGCTATCCATCCAATCTTGAACATCCGTGGCCGACTCCGTTCCGTGGAACGGCTTCCCGCCAAGATTAGTGTAATCCTTGCACAACTTGGTGAAATCGACCCTAGGCGCCTGCACTACTGGGCCAACACCAACTCTGGGATTGGGAATTGCCCCTTGCACTTCTCTAAGCATGTCTCTCATGAGGTTAGTAAACATTGCCCTCATGTCAGCGGCATTCCCTTGGTTGGTCCCTCTACCAGCACCTCTCGTATCTCGGCTCATCGTCAATCTGAAAAAGGGAAACGATTAACGACCCCATAATGGTGCTAGTGCAGTGCGACTTCATCTTTATACTACTAATAGTATATACATACATAGCTTTTGAAAACCAAAGTAATCACAAATACGCGCTCTCATATACGTACTATCTCTCCCTAGTGTCTTTCCCTAGGTTAACTACGCAACCTAGAGCTCTGATACCAAGTGTGACGGCCCGCCCCGCACCAACCGACATTTAATCAGAAGGTGCGCTGTGCACATGTCCAGTTAGCGCGGAACGGGTTGGCAGAAGGAAAAGGAAGAAGTAATTGAACATACAAAGAACCTGTAGAATGTATCACAGCGCATAGAACAAAATATAATAATAACATACTTGACATAAAACAGGAGAGAGACAGTGCATAAGCTGAAAATCAGAACTAAACATCATAGCAGCGGAAATTCAGAATACAGCTTATTACAACTTTCAAATTGTCTCAAAGCAAAAGTAAGATAAATGAGGTACACTACTAATGCCCAAGTAGCGACCACCAACGACACAGGGAGAATGTGTATATATATATCATACGTGGAAGCCTCCTGCCCGCCTCCGAATCAGCTACTCGCGCATCACCAGCTAACCTGTCTCTAGTCTGCTCGTGTGAGCACCCAGAGTAATAAGAGGAGACATAAAACTCTGGGTCAGACATAAAGCCTGGTATGAGCGATAAGCATCTATAGTGAACAATAACAGGTAGACTAAAACATACCTGAACCTGGACCTGCAACCAAAGAGTTAGCACTACATACTGTACAACACTCTAAGGTATCATATCAAACAGTGTAAAGATACGGAGGTAGGGGAGGTGTGCATGTCATAGGGATGGCAAACAATCAAACATAGCATCCATCCTCACATCTCTCACTCAGTGCATAAAGCATACGATATTCACCACTCTGATCACCCAACATTCCTTGCTACGATCACTTTGCCCCATGAAGTCATAAATGGCTTCACTGCACTGATAACGTAGCCACAAATCCTTTGCTATGTCCACTTTGCCCCATGGAGTCACAAGAACCCCACTGCACTGGCTCATAGCCTTATCAATCCTTACTATGTCCACTTTGCCCCATGTAGTCACAAGGACCCCACTGCACTGGCTCATAGTCTTACTACGCATCACCTTGCCCCTCGGGTCATAATGACCCTACTGCACTGATAACGTAGTCTGGCTACCATCACCTTACCCCTCAGGTCATAATGACCCTACTGCACTGATAAGTAGCCCATCATTCCTTTTTAGTGGTGAATCGAAGTTATGAACGTCGACAACTCCTTAGCACACGTCCCGCAGCAAAGTCCAACCATGAAGTGAACTCCTTTGGTTCCCAACTGGTTCCGGGATCCTGAGCTCTAACCTCCCCTATTGGACTACCTTTGCATCTCGGGTTATTGGTCAATACTGGGTCGGGTCGGGTTCCTCCTCAAGCCATCGGTTCGGGTCGGTGTCCTTCATCTGTTCGGGTTGGGTCTCCTTCTGGTGCGGTTCGGGTCGGGTACTCCTCTGTGTTCGAGTCACTTCTCTTCGGGTCGGGTCGGGTGCTTCCCTTCGGGTCGGGTGTCCCTTCTTGGTTCGCGTTTTCGATCCGTCTTCATGCTCCCTTCATATGCTCCTATCCGATCCGCTTCCGTGCTCCTGCTCTGATTCGTCTTCGTGCTTCCGATCCGATCCGTCCTCCTCGATCCGATCCGTCCTTCTCGATCCGATCCGTTTTCCTCTATCCGATCCGATCCCAGTTCAGCTAGCGTGGCCTTCCTTTTTGCCACTTTTCCCAAGTGTTGGGTTCCGATCCGATCAGATTCTTTGCTCAGTTCAACATATCCGATCCGAGCCCCCTTATCCGATCCGATCCGATCCGAACCCTGCACTTTTTTCTGAAACTATTCCAGCAAGTGTTTACGCCATTCGACGACGTTTTCGACCATTCTAAGTATTGAAATCAATCACAAAGCATTTCATACAGTCATAGCAACATGCATAATCAACCACAAACATCATTCACATCAATATCATAGGTTAAAATGGATCAAACATACCCAAAATTCCATATTTCCCCTTAAGCATGTTTAGGTGAAACTAATGATAGGATTAGCAAAACTTAACCAAATTAACCCAAATTCATATCAGAGGTCTAAAACATCATTTAGGAATTTATGAACATTTTTCTCATATTTTATCATGCTTAAATTCGCTAATTAGCACTAATCACCCCTAATTAGCCATAATTAGTGTAAAACTATGCAAATCACTCACCTTAGCCACAAAATAAACTAAGATCTGAAATAATTCTCTGATTTGATGTGAATCTCAATGCCAAACAGCAGCTCTTTTGTTGACTTGGTGAAGATCTTCCTTGATTAGGGGTTGCTGAGCCAAATCCTTGACCAAAAGATGATTTGGAGGTGATTTAGAGGTTGGAGGCCATTTTTAGGGATCCTTGGTGATAAGTGGAGGCTAGAAAACTGAAATGGAATGATTCTCCACCTCATTTCAGCCCTCCCATAACCCTAATCCCGAAATGGGTTATGGGCCTACTCGCTAATCACCCGATTTGGCCCGGTTAAGCAGTTTTTCACCCTCCAAACCTTGTTTCAGCCATATCTCCCAAACGGTAAGTCCGTTTGGCTAATATGACCACTCTACGGAAAGGTAAACCATCAAACGAATCAAATGGAAGTCGTTTCAGGTCAAAATTCCTTCCCAATCAAAAGTTATGGCCAAAACAGTACTAACTAGGGGCAAAATGGTCATTTAGCAATCAACAAAAATCATGAACATGGGAAATGACTCTAGTAGATGTTTCCCAAAGTTACATGACCATACGGCTTCATACGGGAAAGAAATAAATATTCTACGATCCTATGATGTGTAGAATACGGGTCATTACAGTTCCCCACCGCCTCGGGTTCTACTTCGAAGTCCTCTAACTGATCAGGTGAGATAGTCATATCTGGGTCATGAACGAACTTCCTTAGCTGGGAAACATGAAATACGTTGTGAACTCCTTCCATCTTCTCTGGTAAGTCAACTCTATATGCCAAATTCCCGACTAGTTCAAGAACAGGGAATGGGCCAACAAATCTTGGTGCCAACTTGCCTCTCCTGCCAAATCGTATCACGCTCTTCAACGGAGAAATCTTGACAAACACCAAGTCACCAACGGAGAATTTTAAGTCTCTTCTCCTCTTATCAGCATAGCTCTTCTGCCTATCTTGGGCAGCTTTCATTCGTTGTTGAATGATCTTAATTTTATCCGAAGTTTCCCTCACCACATCTGGTCCAAGCATAAACTTCTCGCCAGTCTCTATCCAACATGATGGTGAGTTGCACGGTCTTCCGTACAAAGCTTCATATGGAGCCATACCGATACTGGATTGGTAGCTATTATTATATGCAAACTCTACTAGATGCAAATGGTCATCCCATGATCCACCAAAATCCAAGATACATGCTCTCAAGAGATCTTCCAATATATGATTCACCCTCTCTGTCTAACCGTCGATCTGAGGAGGATATGCGATACTGAGATGTAATTCTGACCCTAGAGCCTCTTGTAAGCTCTTCCAAAACCCACTAGTGAACAACGGGTCTCGGTCACTCACAATGCTTTTAGGTACTCCATGAAATCTCACTACCCATATCATATACAATTCTGCTAACTTAGCTGTCGTTCTGGTCAATTTGACTGGTATAAATCTTGCGCTCTTAGTCAATCGATCCACAATTACCTAAATGCTATCATGTCCCGATCTAGTCCTTGGTAAACCATCGATGAAATCCATCGAGACTTGCTCCCATTTCCATTAGGGAATTTCTAATGGTTGCAACAAACCACTAGGCTTCTTTTGCTCGGCTTTAACTAGTTGGCAATTCATGCATTTGGATATAAACCTCCCAACGTCTCTTTTCATCCCTTCCCAGTAGTAAGTCTGCTTTATGTCTCGATACATCTTGTTACCAGCGGGATGTATAGTTAGTTTTGAGTGATGACATTCTCTAAGCACTTCATCCCTCAAACCATTCACGTTGGCTACAACTAGTCTTCCATTCTTTCTAAGCCATCCATCTTGATCAAGCCCATACAAATTCATCTCCTCACCGTCGATGTCCATCTCTAACTTGGAGATGATTTCCAATAGATTAGGATCGTCCCTCTAGCTGGAACCAATCCGCTCTATCAAAGTGGGTCTGATCGCCAAACTAGCTAGCATTTCTGGATCCAATTCGCACTTTGGTCTGAAATCAAACCCCGCGATATACTCCAGTTGCTTCCATTCAAGAAACATAGCCCCCAAACTGGCATGTCTCCTACTCAAGGCATCGGCTACCGCATTATCTTTCCCAGGTGTGTATGCGATATCAAAATCATACGAAGCCAAGAACTCTAACCATCTCTGCTGACGGAGATTCAGATCTTTCTGGGAGAAGAGATACTTTAACGATTTATGATCGGTGAACAACTCAAATCTTTCTCCCAAGAGATAATGTCTCCACATCTTCAGCGCAAACACGATCGCTGCTAATTCCAAATCATGGGTAGGATACTTCTTCTCATGCGGCTTTAGTTGCCGACTAGCATAAGCTACAACCCTACCTCCTTGCATCAATACAGCACCTAGTCCGGTACCACAAGCATCCGTGTATACCGTCATTTCTTCATTCCCTTTAGGAATGACTCATGATGGCGCACGCGTCAACTTTTCTTTTAGACTCCTGAATGCATTCTCACACACTCCGTCCCAGATGAAGGCCTGATTCTTCTTAGTCAACTGAGTCAACGGTGCTGCTATCTTGGAGAAGTCCTGGATAAACTTACGATAATATCCAGCTAACCCCAAGAAACTTCTTACATCTGTTGCATTCTTGGGCGTAGGCCAATCCTGTACCATAGCCACCTTCGCAGGGTCCACGGCAATACCATTCTCTGAAACAACATGGCCCAAGAATCTCACTTCCCTTCTCCAAAAGTGACACTTAGAGAATTTCGCTTTCAATTGGTGTTTTCTCAACACCTCCATCACTATCCTCAAGTGTCCCTTGTGTTCCTCCTCTGTCCTTGAGTAAAAAACGATATCGTCTACGAACACAAGAACAAACTTATTCAACTGATCTCTGAATACTCGATTCATAAGATCCATAAAGTAGGCTGGTGCATTGGTCAACCCAAATGGCATGACCAACCACTCATAGAATCCAGACGGCGTCCTAAATGCCATTTTCGGAACACTCTCATCCGCTACTCGGAGCTGATGAAATCATTTCGCGAGGTCCAACTGGGAGAACACTCTTGCTCCTTCCAGTTGATCAAACAAATCATCTATCCGCGGTAGAGGATACTTATTCTTCCTCTTCACCTTATTCAACTCGCGATAGTCCACACACAAACGAAGGGAACCATCTGCCTTAGTAGCAAACACAACTGGTGCTCCCCACTCGGAGACACTTCTTCTAATAAATCCCTTCTTCAAAAGATTGCTGACTTGCACCCCGAGATCTCACTGCTCCCTTGGTGCCATACAACGAAGTGGCATCACTATAGGTCTGGCATCTTTCACTAAATCAATACGGAACTCAATCTCTCGGTGTGGTGGAAGCCCGGTCACCTCCTCGAAGACGTCCGGATACTAGCCAACCACGGGCACATCTGACAACTCATTCTGCGGGATGTCGAGGGAATTTATAAAACTAGCCATTACCTCATCACTAGGTAGACTACCAATCACTACCCTCTGTCTATCATCCGCCCTAACTGTCACCAAAAAGCCCTCACAGTCTACCACCACCCCGTATCTTTGGAGCCAATCGACTCCCAATATAATGCCATACCAAGTAAAGCCCAAAGCAAAGCAATCACAAACAAACATACATCCATGACTCGATAAGACCACATTTCGGCAAATCATACTAAGGCTAGTCGAACCACCAATCGGGTTCGTCACAACCAATGGTCTATCGACTATCTCGGGTTCCAGTCCCAACCTATCTACCAGGTCACTAGATATGAAGGAACGGGAAGCCCCAGTATCAAACAAAACTCGAACTGGTACATCGTAAATAGAAAGCATACCTTGAATAACGACATTCTTTCCTTTCTCCGCCGCAGTTGGGGCATTCGACGAAGAAGGAACAACATCAATAGCATATGCTTTCACAATCTGCTTCTCCTTAAGAGGTTGCGGACACTTATCCTTATGATGTCCCACTTGGCCACAGTTGTAGCACTTCCTTTCCGCTGGCTTGGCCCGACATTCTTTAGCATAATGGCCCTTCTTACCACAGCTGAAGCACTCAACTTCTTTCTTGTTCTTTTTCTGGCCATCCTTAGATTGGCTCTGCTTCCTCTTATTCTGAGAGTTATTCCTGCCTCCACCACCTTCTTGCGGCTTCAGCCCTTCTGCAGATGCAGCCTCAGTCTTCGACTTAGGGTAAAGACTCTCTGATCTCAAAGCTTTCCCCACAATCGATTCAAAAGTCTCATCGATGTGATTGATAAGCCTTTCCCCCAATTATCCATCCAAACCAGTAATGAACTTCTCATTCTTCTTCTCATGAGTATCGATAAGAGATAGTCCATACTTCGACAAAGTGTCGAACTCAGTAATATAGTCAGAGACTGCCCTACCATTCTGCTTGAGTTCCAAGAATCTCTTAAACAACACCGACTTCTGGGCAGCTAGAATGAACTTCTCGCTAAAGCGAGCTTTGAACTGATCCCAAGTAACCTGATCTTCTGGAGTAGCTGTTCTAATGGCATTCCACCAATTCATCGCTCGCCCTTGCAGTTGACGAGACGCTAGCCTTCTCTTCATCGCATCCTTGATACCTAAGTCGTCGAAGATACGATCACAGCTATCCAACCAATCCTGAACATCTGTGGCCGACTCCGTTCCGTGGAACGACTTCCCACCAGGGTTAGTGTAATCCTTGCACAACTTGGCGAAATCGACCCTAGGCGCCTGCACTACTGAACCACCACCAATTCCGGGATTGGGAACTGCCCCTTGCACGTCCCTAAGCATGTCTCTCATGAGGTCAGTAAACATCACCCTCATGTCAGCAGCATTCCCATTATTGGCTCCCCTACCAGCACCTCAAGCATATCGGCTCATCGTCAATCTGTAAAAGGAAACGATTAATGCCCCATAGTGGTGCTAGTGCAGTACGACTTCATTCTTATACTACTATTAGTATATATATATAGCTTTTGAAAACCAAAGTAATCACAAATACGCGCTCTCATATACGTACTATCTGTCCCTAGTGTCTTTCCCTAGGTTAACTATGCAACCTAGAGCTCTAATACCAAGTGTGACGTCCCGCCCCGCACCAACCGACATTTACTCCAAAAGTGCACTGTACACATGTCCAGTTAGCACAGGACAGATCGTCAGAAGAGAAAGGGAAGAAGGAAATGGACTTAACAAGGAACCTGTAGAATGTCTCACAACGCATAGAACAAAATATAATAATAACATACTTGATATAAAACAGGTGAGACAGTGCATAAGCTGAAACAACTAACATAGCAGCGGAAAATCCAAGTACAGCTTATGATCCAAAGTTAAACATTATTACAACTTTTCAGACTGTCTCAAAAGCAAAAGCAAGATAAAGGAGGTACACTACTAATGCCCAAGTAGCGACCACCAATGACACAGGGATAATATCTATATATCATACGTGGAAGCCTCCTGCTCACCTCCGAATCAGCTACCCGCGCACCACCAGCTAACCTGTCTCTAGTCTGCTCGTGTGAGCACCCAGAGTAATAAGAGGAGACATAAAACTCTGGGTCAGACATAAAGCCTGGTATGAGCGATAAGCATCTAAACAAAACAATAACAGGTAGACTAAAACATAACTGAACCTGGACCTGCAACCAAAGAGTTAGCACTACATACTGTACAACACTCTAAGGTGCCATTTCAAATGGTGTAAAGATAACGGGGGTGGGGTTGTGCATGTCATAGTGATGGCAGACAATCAAACATAGCAACCATCCTCACATCTCTCACTCAGTGCATAAAGCATACGATATTCACCACTTCGATCACCCAACATACCTTGCTACGATCACTTTGCCCCATGAAGTCATAAATGGCTTCACTGCACTGATAACGTAGCCACTAATCCTTTGCTATGTCCACTTTGCCCCATGGAGTCGCAATGACCCCACTGCACTGGCTCATAGCCTCACTAATCCTTTACTATGTCCACTCTGCCCCATGGAGTCACAATGACCCCACTGCACTGGCTCATAGTCTTACTACGCATCACTTTGCCCCTCGAGTCATAATGACTCTACTGCACTGATAACGTAGTCTTGCTACCATCACCTTGCCCCTCGAGTCGTAATGACTCTACTACACTGATAAGTAGCCCATCATCCATTCAGTGGTGAATCGAAGTTATGAACGTCGATAACTCCTTAGCACATGTCCCGCAGCAAAGCCCAACTACGAAGTGAACTCATTGGTTCCCAATTGGATCCTGAGCTCTAACTTCCATTTGGACTACCTTTGCATCTCGGGTTATTGGTCAATACTGGATCGGGTCGGGTTCCCCTCCTAGCCATCGGTTCGGGTCGGGTCCTCTACTTTGAATTGGTTCGGTTCGTGGTCTTCCTCTGGTAACGGCTCGGTTCGGATTCTCCACGTTGCATCGGTTCGGGTCGGGTGTCCCACTTCGGGTCGGGTCGGGTTGCCATCTCCCATTCAGTTCGTGCTCCAGCTCCTGTTGCCTCGTCTGGTCCCGTTCTCTATTCTAATCCGATCCGATCCCTTCGCCATACTCCGGTCCGAGCCCTTCGTCCTTAAGTCGATCCGATCCCCAGCTTATCCAACATGACCTTCCTTTTTGCCAAGCCTCTCAAGTGTTAAGTTCTGATCCCGTTCGGATGTCCTTGCCCGGTCTGTGACGATCCCAAAACCCCATGACACGGTGTTAAGGATAATCATTGGAATATAACACATTAATCATCATTAGCAGATCACAGATAATAGCATAAACAGAAAATTGAATAATTTACACACATATGACAGTGGAATCATATAGATATCATCACATCAGAGAGCACAATACAGGATACAACTTAGTGCATAATGATACATAATCAGTCACCATCGCCTGAGGCGGAATCATACATAATGAGTACACAAAATAAATATCAGTCTACATCGCCAATGACGGAATCATAATATAGATACAATAATGGCGGAGAAAATCCAAGTCAGCACGGTGTAGTCAAGCCTCGCCATGAGCCAAAAGTGCGTCAGAAACCTGTAACTAGGCTGCCCGTGTGAAAATGAGGGCACCCGAGTTTGCAAGGTGAAACAAACTACGAGTCAGTCATGGGACTGGTATGAGAAATCTACTTAAATTATTAACAGCAATAATAAGGCAAATCAAAGGACCACGCCACTTTCGTGAAACGGGTTTACTCCAATGAGTGCTAAGGCATGAATAAAGTAAATGATTAAATCATCGCAACGCTTTTTATAAAATGAAGCCATTATAAGACTCAGGTCCCATCACACAATGCAAGCCGGAGGATAGAGTTTTACCTTATAATGGCCAAAAATGCTTCATACGAATAAAACAAAAGTGTTTGATATTATTACTAGTGCATATATATATTTCAAAAGCGATTTCAATCATAAATATCAATCCTAGGCGGCATGAATGACCCATACCACTATGTCGCCGTACTAGTAATACAATCACGTCCGCATATTTCGTATTGGAAATTGGATTCCTTCATGAGTCGAGGCCAAGCTCCTCTCCGATTCGAGACACTCTAGCAAATGTCCCAGGACCCCACTATGATCCTTGGATCTTCAAGGCCGGTCCTCTCTTACTTTTGAGGATTGGCAATTCCTGAACACACGTTTCCCGGTCCTTACAGACCTATATCGAGGCGCCTCGCGTTCTAACAACCACACAGGTGAAAAGTATATATAATGTCAGGGCTGGTAGGTCACTGACACCACCTTAGCTAGAAAGAAACGTCGTGCTCTCCCTGTAGTCACTCTCCCGTTTTTGACTCATATCGAGGTGTGAGGCTCACGAATTCACATTATACACAAAGCTACGTCACACAGACCATGCTTTGATCATCAACCATAAGACTTTTCTTTGCAACAGAAGCCTTGATCATATGCCACTTAGGCGTGCCACACAGGCAATCCACTCCGTGCGACTGATTTCTATCAATACATAACCTCTGAGCTCGTACGTCTCAGAGAAGGGCGTTAAGCAAGAGAATAAATTCTCCGACGCCAAACATATATATATTTAACAGAGATCAATCAGCACAGAGCAAAATCCAATGTCAAACACACAGTCCATTTACAAGTCCGTTCTGGGTCTAACCGAAACCGGAGGCACCAATTCCTCGCATATCCGTACAATCAACAGTATGTTTGGACGGCTACTACTTCAGTTCCTTCATGGTAGCTACTCCAATCACGAGCATCAGTAGCGCCCATCCATCCAATGTGAAGATCGTCGGTCTTCAACCGTCTTCGACTCTTCGACTTCTCAACGTCGATCGATTATTTGAAATGAGATGAACTCGGCCTTTTCAAATAATCCACGTATATTTAGATTTTCAAATCAATTTATCACATGGTTGGACTATTCAACATTCACATTTCAGTTCTTTAGTTATAATTCTCATGTTAACTACATTCAACCATCACATATCAAGCAAACACAACGAAATTGGTTTATTTCCATTCTATATCGTCTATAGTATTTTATAACGATATATCGCCATTTTTATTTAATTTAAAACGGCCATATTTAATTAAATGACATTTCAGGTCGTGCCGATGCACTGGCGCTGTTTTTCACTAATTTTGTTTTACACATATCTGAAAATCTAACCGTTGGATCTTCACAAATTTTATATCATTTGGAAGGTCATTTCAAAACGAATCCAACGGTTTCAGTTTTGGGAAGATCCGACGGTCGGATCTTCCACACTAGTCATTTGAAGTTACAATTTCAATTTACGAACTGCAGCGTCGTTATTCGATTTAATTTAATTATATTTATATATATATATATATATATAAATATAATCGTTTCTGGTGTTGTTTTTCTTCATTTTTGAATTAAACATTCCAGACAATACAACCGTCGGATCTTCACAAAGTTGGTGCCGTTGGAAAGATATTTCCAAGGCGAACCCAACGGTTGCGATTTCGGGAAAATCCAATGGTCGGATTTCCCGCACTAGTCGTTTGAAATCACGGTTTCAAAACACGAACTGCACAGCCACGTTTCGTTTTAATTTTATTTGTATTTATATATTTATATAAATATAGTTCATTCAAAAATTCCTATATCGTTTCCACTTCAATTATTTCACTAACGCCTTTAAATTTTGGAAAATTTCGCCATAACCTCCTTTGTACGGGAGGGGCTGGGAAAATTCTCAAATAGCCACACGGGCGTCTCATGTCAAAAAGAAAAAAGAAAAAGCCAAGCGGCTAGCCAACAGGCTCATAAAATCATCACCCAAACAAAACTGTAAATGTGTACCTATTTGTCGGGCACAAAATTTTATTCCTCTTCTCTAGCCCCTTTGTTATAACATGTTCAATAAATATGCATGTACATATTTACAATTTTTATCACTTATCATTTTCCATTCAACTTCATACTTGATTTACTTTGGTTTAAAAACACCATTCATTCTAATGTTGCATCCATAAGCTAAAATCACATCATTAGCTTATTAATGTATATTTCAACTCATGCATATTTTATTTGAACAAGTGGCTATTTTTAACACTTCACATTCCAAAGATTATAATTTTGGCGAACTAAAATACATTTCAACACATGACTATTTTATTTAGTTCCTATGCATGTTAAAAATAATATTTCTTCACAAATATTTATTTCAACGTCCGCATATCTTTAGCATATCACATATATGATAAAAATGATATTTTTTATCATTTAAAATATTTATTCGACAAATGGATGTTTTCAACACTTCATAGTTTCAATAAAAATGTTATTTTTCTTGTTCGATCTTTTTATTCAACACATGAACTTTTCCACTACACACACTTCTCAACACATGAGCATTTCCACACATGGATATTTTATTTATGTTGTTCATATGAGAAAGATGGAATTTTTATTGTTGAAACTATTTATATATAAGGCGAATATTTTACATACTTCATATATATTATAAAAATGTGATTTTTATTGTTTAAACACTTCATTCATTCACAAATGAATTTAATTTTCACACATCACTTTTCAACACATGAACATTTCCACACATGGATATAGTTTCAACATATGGCTTTAATTTCAACGCATGAAGATAATTTCAACATATGAAAATAATTCTAACACATAAAGATTATTCAAAATTTCGGCAGCATAACGGCAGGATAGTTAAAACCGGCACCGTCCCTAGTACGACTCCTCGCTCTACCTTAAAACCTCGCGGTTTTTGACAATGGGGATTCATGCATCTAATTCACACGCAGGCGGCATGTTTTATTTTTATTTCCACAAATATTTCCAATTCATTTCAATCACCAATGGGTATTTTTCAACCACAACCAAACAATATCAACCACAAACAATTATTCAACCATTCGTATTTTTCATCCAATATTTCACACCAATTCACAACAATAAATATCGTCCATGGTTTGTGGACGAGGGGAGTATATATATATATATATATTATTGCTATATTTCACTTGCATTTCAACACATATATCAATTATTCTATGCATGTATAATTCATACTTCGCTCATATAGCTTACACCACGCATGTACATGAGGTATACAACATGTGTGTAATTTATATTTCGCATATATAATTTATACATGACATTTTCCATTCAAATTCTTTTAATTTAGATTTCTCACATTGGTTTTCGGAGTGCTAAAAATCGTAGATGACTCAGAAAAATCCACGGCTTCTTCTATGTGGTAGAGAGCTTCCTTGCGATCCCGATGTTTCCCGTTTCATCGAATGTCGTCAACACACCAAAAAGATATGATTTTTCAAAGTGCAGACATCAAAAAGGACTCACCTTTCTATTTGGTTCGAAACTAGGTTTGAGGTTTTCGCGAAATCCGTGGCACGTGGGGACGATCGGGGGTGCTGACGTGGAAGAGCTTCGAGCAGGCTTCCTGTCGGTGGCGGTTTGGTGCAGCTCGGTGGTCGGTGGCGTCGTCGGCGGCGATGGGAAGAGTTGGACTTTGGGTGCTCGATTCAGGCGGAGGAGGCGATGGTGGCGGTCGTGGGTGGGTCGGATTTAAAGAGGAGGGGGAGACGAGGCGAACGGTGGTGGTGGCGTTGGCTGGAAGTGGCGGAGTCGGCGGCGATTTGAGGGAGAAGCGTGGATCGGGTTTTCACCGTTGAAGTCGAGGGTTTTCGGTTTTTTTATTTATTTTAAAAATAATAAATGGCTAAATTCTATTGGCCCATGGGTTTTATATATTTTTAAATAGTGTTTTCTCCAACGAACTCCTTTTTAAGTCCAACGACTGTAACAACCCGTATTTTTGAATAACATGTTATAATGTAAATCAAGGAAAAATTAAATTATAAAATCTGAATCAAGGGAAACGGGCTGTGCCATTGCGTTCGTCTCGAAAAAATACGCGAAATAGAGTCCGAGTTTTCGAAAAGCGGAGTCCGTATGACCAAGTTACGGCCCAATGAAGTTTTCAGAAAATTCCAAGCCCGAAAACAGTTCAAATTCGAATTCAGATTTAAATTACAACCAAGGCAGAATGGGTGGGAACTTTCCCGCCCCAGGCAGGGTCGACACAGGGGTCGACACCAGTGTCGACCCCCCCCAATGGGTCGACACCCATGTCGACCCAAGGGTGGACCCCCCCCCCGGTCGGACCAATTTTTCTGGTGCACCATTTTGACATGTTGGGTCTTATTCTGGAAGTTTCTGACGGGAGTTGATGGCTCAGATTCGATTTAGGGTTAATCCTATGGTCTAAACTACCCCTAATCTCTATAAAAAGACCCCTAGACCTAGCCTAAACCCTCATTAATCATTCCTACAACTAAATGCTGCCCAAATGTTCACTAATCATGGTCTCCACCTTCTTCATGAGATCATGAGTGTCTCAAATCAATCTATGTCATAAAGGAGCCATCTTTCTTAAGTAAAAGAGTCATCATTCTTTGTCTTTGGGGTTATTCCTTCTTGTTCTCAAGCCTTGAAGTGGAGTTTATCGTCTTTGGTTGCGGATTTGCTAGTGTGGCTTCGTCTCAATCTTATTTTATATTAATTCTAGTCTTCATAGCATTGTAAGCCCTATACTACTCTTAGATTCTAACTATGAAGTTAAATGTTACATGTTGCAAGTTGAGTTTGGGTCTAAGTATGATATGTGCTTTGATTCTAACATGTTATGCATATGTTTACCCTATGCAAGTTTGTAAAGCTATCACCTTGACTTTGTGCATAGAAAGCTATGACCTTTGATTTGAAATGTTGCATTATGCAACATGAGAACTCTCATAACCTTTATGATAACTTGCATATAATGTTATATGCGAACTTCTAGTCATCATCCTATGTCATCTAGGACCATGTATCACCTATTCGCTAAGTTTGAATGTTATGCATGTAACATGCAAGTTTAAATGAACATATTTATGTCTCATATGCCACCATGTTTAACTTGTGGCCAACCTTATTACCTTATGCCCTTTTGTCATGCTTTTGCCAAGTTCCCTCTATTGATCTATGTTATGTTATGCGATACGTACATGCGATGGGAATGCGTTGGGTTTGGGTAATATTAATGACATGAAAACATGATTTTAAAATATGACATTGATTATGTTTGTAAACATGAATTTGGACATGACTTCTAGAAAACATGAGAATGGCCAACTCGAGGTTGGGTTGAGTTTGTAGCATAAATCTACCCGGAACCGACCGGCTTAACTAGTGGCTACAAGCAATAGGACCCAATGTGAGTAGTTGGTCATGTTGCACTAGAAACCCGAGGTTAGACCAAGTTGTGGTGTAAAGCTACCCGGACCCGCCCGGCTTAACTAGTGAACACAACAAAGTCTAATGTGAGAGGTTGGGTGCATTAAAATAATTAATGCCACATGATAGGGTTAAGTCATGGACCACTTGAATACTTAACCAATTAAACACGATGGGTTGATAGGGTTAAGTCATGAACCTTGGGTACACTTAACCAACTTGATTGGGTAGGGTTAACCACATTTAACCCGTTAGAAACCCTAGTTACGTGGTCCTTTTCACTAGTAACCCTCTTGATTGTATCATGATACCCTAGGGACTAGGCTAGGGTGGGGAACGATTACTGGGTTGACATGTAAGCGACCAAAACGACGGCTGAGTAGGTGCGCCGGTGTAGGTTCAGGCGGACTATGGTCGTGCACATAGTCCGGAGTTGAAAAAGCAGACACGGGCACCCGTAGGTTTAGACTGTGCGTGCTTGATTTGTGTCTGTGGTTGGCACCCTAGGGCTTGATACACCCTAGGGTGGACCTAGCACAGTTTGACTACACTTCGTGATTGGGTCGTATGACACCGACACTTGACGAGTTAGGCCTATAGGGAGCCGATCGACTAGACCGTGTTGTTGGACCTTGATCTAGGTCATCTCGGGATATTGGGCCAAGATTGGGCCAAGGGATCATTTCTTGTTTATACTTGACATGGATTGGAATACTAGTACACACCTGGTGCAACTTAACCTTGTATATGCGATGCCACACTTGATCTATCTTGTTAACTTTTCACCATGCCAGTTATCAACCTACATCTCATCTCTGTTTTGCATGTTCAGTTAACTTTATTAGTTTTTATACTAATAGTAGATAGGACTTACCAGTCTTTTCGACTGACCCGTTTTCTTTTGCCTCTTTTCTTCCGTTTCCCCCCCAGGTTTGCAGGGTGGGAACACTGTTACCTAGCTAGATCTTTAGCTGCTTCTCTGGATAGCTCACGTATGGTTTGAGCATGCTATGGCCTTATGCTACTTTGGGGATAGTTACTTTATGTTTCTTTTTCAGTTTTCAGTTTATGTTCTAGACTTTGTTTTACGGGAAAATAATGACCAAGTACTTTGATGTAACTTGACTGTGGTTTTGAAATGCTAGTTTTATCCGCTGCTTTACTACTCTGTTTTACTTATATGTTCTGTCTTGTGATATCTGCATGCATGTTTACCTTGTTTAACGCCCCTCCAAAGCTAGTGTGCTTGCAAGAGTGGCATTGGCGGAGGTGGGGTGTTACAACGACTGTCGTCCCTAGCTAAATACCCCCATCCCGTACACAATGGGATATGTTTCGTTGGCCAATTCGACTGTTACAGTCAGTTATTTTTCAAATTAAAGTATAAAACATTCAATTTTTAACTTTGAACGTACATTTCAATTTGCCAGGGCCACAAACTGATTCGAAAAATTCCAGAAAAATAAATCTAGCTATGTTTTGACGCTACGGTCCCAACAAAACTAGTTTCATCGAATTGTGAGATCGGTTGAAAAATGGCCATTTTCTGGTCGATCCAATTTAACACAAATTGACCAAACGCATTTTCTTTTGTCACGCTCACATACTAGCTTCAAAAATTATGAAATTATGAAATTTGAAACCTAGCACTAGTTTGACATCCCGGACCCAACAAAAGTGGTTTCGTCGAATTCCGAGGTCGTTTGCAAAATATCAATTTTCCAGGGCTATATATCCTATATAGCGACCTTTCTGAAAATTCATTCGGCCATAAATTTTGATTCCCGTTATGATATTTCGATTTTTCAGATTCGTTAGAAAGGTATTGATAAACAGATTTAAATATTTTTGGTTTCACTAAAATCCGTTATATTCTCCACCCTGCACAGTCAGTCAAAGTTTGAATTCAATTTTCAAACTGACTCACTATTTCTAATTCACTATTTTATTGAAATATTCTATTTCAATTGTTCAAATTCCTTTGAAATCACCAATTTAAAATTTTTAAATGTGCTCGTATTTTCTGAGTTGTTACACGGTCACTATTCCGATCCGAGCCCTCATATCCGATCCGATCCGGTTCAAAACCAGTACTTTTCCTGAGACTCTTCCAGCGAGTGTTTTACGCCATTCGACGACGTTTTCGACCATTCTAAGTATTGAAATCAATCACAAAGCATACCATACAGTCATAGCAACATGCATAATCAACCACAAACATCGAAACATCAATATGATAGGTTAAAATGGATCAAACATACCCAAAACCCCATATTTCCCCTCAAGCATGTTTAGGTGAAACTAATGATGTGATTAGCAAAACTTAACCAAATTAACCCAAATTCATATCAGAGGTCTAAAACATCATTTAAGAATTTATGAACATTTTTCCATAATTTTATCATGTTTAAATTCGCTAATTAACACTAATTAACACTAATTACCCTTAATTAGCCATAATTAGTGAGGAACTATGCAAATCACTCACCTTAGCCACAAATAAACTTAAATCTGAAATAAATCTCTGGTTTGGTGCGAATCCCAATGCTAAACAGCAGCTCCAGTGTTGATTTGATATAGATCTCCCTTGATTAAATGTTGCTAAGCTTAATCCTTGATTAGAAGATGATTTGGAGGTGATTTAGAGATTGGAGGCCATTTTTAGGGTTTCTTGGAGATAAGTGGAGGCTAGAAAACTGAAATGGAATGATTCTCTAACTCCTTTCAGCCTCCCCATAACCCTAATCCCGAAACGGGTTATGGGCCTATTCACTAATCACCCTATTTGGCCCGGTTAAGCAGTTTTTCACCTTCCAAACCTTATTTCAGCCATATCTCCCAAACGGTAAGTCCGTTTTTCACATGTGACCACTCTACGGAGAGTTAAACCATCAAACGAATCTAATGGAAGTGGTTTCAAGTCAAAATTCTTTTCCAATCAAAAGTTATGGCCAAAACAAGATCAGCTAGGGGCAAAACGGTCATTTAAAAATCGACAAAAATCATGAGCATGAGAAATGGGTCAAATGGTTGTTTCCCAAAGTTACATGACCATACAACTTCATAGGGGAAAGAAATAAATATTCTACGATCCTTCGATGCGTAGAATGCGGGTTGTTACAACTTACCAATGAAGAATTCTGGTCCATGATAACAAGATTACATAACAACCATCGTTCATCCACTGCTACACGAACGTCTGCTGAAATTCATATGGCTCATTGGCGGTTCGTTGAAGCTGGTGAACGATACCATAAGATTATACAGACAGTTGAAGACGAAAACATATTTAAAACGACAAGGGCAACTTTTGATTCTCGTTACCTTATAGAGTACATCACTGATTTTGCTGGCCATGAGGCATATAAACTACGTTGTAGTTGGCTAACCCGATGATCCTTCGTTTACTTGTGGTTGTATCTTTCGTTTACTTAATGATCCTTCGAAAAAAAGTATGAAGTTCTTGTAATTGTTTACCCACGGTATAAATCGATTAGACTTAGATAATAATAACAACATATATAAAGCACACATTTCATTAATAAGAAACCGGTTGCTACAATAGGAAATAAAACGTTACTACATCAACATAATATGAGCAACTACTAATACGAACAACTGCTAATACGTTACTACATCAACTGCGGAAACCTTGACGTTATAATACGACGTTTCATCCCCATCCAAAATTCCTTCTACAAATCAGACATTCCATCCAGATCTTTGTCCATGATAGCATTCTCTTCTTGTTCTTTCTTATACGCATCTTGCTCTTTCTTATACGCATCTTGCTCTCTCTTATACGCATCTTGCTCTTTCTTGTGCGCTAAGTCCTCCGAAAGAATTTGTAGTTTCTTCTCTTCCAGATCAGCAATCCTTTTCAAAACTTTTGTTCTTTCCTTAGCTTCTACAAGTCTTTTTCCGCTCTATGACTATGTTCTTCGTGTCTTGCGTTCACTTTTGATTCAAGCTCAACCATTGTTTTGCCCCTTCTTTTCGCCGCTTTGGCTCCCTTAGGTCTAAAATCTTCGTCAATCATGGCATTGAACTCATCAAGTAGGTTTTCCCCTTCACATTGAGAAATATTGTCGTTTGACTCGCTTGGACTAGAAGAATACCCAGATTTTGAACTTTTTTCTTGACCTTGCTAGCACTTTGAACATTGCAGAGGCTCTTGGCAAGTCCTGAGTTCCACTTCGGTTGACTAGTAAGAAAATCATAACAATGCATAAACTGGTAATAGTGTGGCCTTTTCGTCCCATTTTCTCTAGGAAAAAGCTTCTTGAACTCCTCGTTTGCCAGTCATTTCTAATTAACAAAAGAAAATGTACCAATAAACATGCTAACAACCACTAATAATGTACGTATACATAAAAAATACCAGATTATCTTCCCTCCCCCATGCCGCTTGGATTCGCTATCTTCAGTTTGTACACTTGTGACTCATAATATTGGGTTTGACGGCTTATTTTCCCAAAACGGCATTGAATTGCCGATAATGTCCTTAGGCATTCTGGATGCTTCTGAACGAAGGCCTTCTCAACCTTTTTCCAAAACGTGACGGCTGTTTGATCGTTCCCTATTGCCGAATCTGGCGAAAAAAGACAACGGATGTTGCATAGATCGATGTCCTCTTGGTCTGTCCACGGACTGGTTCCTTGCCTGTTGAACGGAATTTCAAACATATTGCTAGTGTTTCCTTCGGAAAACTGGCTTCCATCTATCGTCGGACGTGAAAAATCTCCGAATGGTGAAGACATTATATAGCAAGAGTTTGTTTAGAGTAAAGAGATGTAGTTAGAAATTGTGAATATGTTGTGATTTACAAAGGTGAAATGGAACCATTTTATAACTAGAAATATAGCCGTTAGAAAAAGTTTTAACCATTTTATGGCCGTTGGGAAGCAAAAACGAGGACGAAATAGCCGTTGGGTTGGGGAGGGGGGGTTGGCGAGCTGATTTTATCGGTTCGCCAAGTATGGAAGACCAAAATTTGACATGTTGTCATGGCCAAAATGTGGACATGCATTACTACCGCTGAACCCAAATATAAACAAATTCCACATGCGGTACTCCAATCAAGGGTTCATGCTGGCACACAGGCAAGAGGAAAACATATCACAAATTAAAGTTGCCAAGAAGTGTTCACAGTGGCAGGTTTGGATGGGCACGTTGTCCAGAACCTCTCAACTAAACTACATGTATGAATGAAAGTAAAATGTAGTAGCAGGTGATAAAACAAAAGGATGGCACAACCCGGAAAAATACATGATGATTGAATCTCAACATGCGGCAATCCAAAGACTATGTATATATTTCTAGTTAAATAATTTACTCCCCTCTTGTCATGACAAACATATCATAATGTAAGGGTCAAGACATCCAGTTACATAAAAATAAAAAGGCTCAAAGTACCCTTTAATATGGACTAACCTAATTCAATTAAACGGGGGAAAAACTTCTGGCTTCCAACTAAAGTGAACATTTTGTCTAAGTTGGTTGCAACACATAACTATAAGAAATACTACAGTTTGTTAATTTGTTTAGCCAAACATGTTTTTTTTTTCCTTCTGTTTTTATGTTTCAATAACAGACTATAAACCATAACAATCCCTACATCACCATGTGAACATGCAGACAAATTCAGGATAACCAACAACTGGCGGAAATACAAGAGCCAACAACCCAAATCAATTATATTTAGTGAAACGCGAAGTAGAGAGGCTTGAAAACAAAATTAATCAACCGTGAGCGAACTCACCATCGCTGTAGTGAAGAACACGGAGCAGGCGCTCAGATTTGAGGAGGAAACAACAGCAAACGAATTTGGTGCAGCGTCCGATCTGCAGCGTTGGTGGCAGCTGAACACGGTCATTGGTTTGGACGACGAAAAGGCATGATTTTGGGTTCAGGGTTTCAAGCAGAGTCAGGGTGGTTGCGAGGCAAGGGCGGTTGCTCAGTGGTTCGGGTCCACGGCGTGGAGCTAGAAGGAGAGGGGGATGTTCTGCCATTATTACCAATTTGGTGCGAAATGGATTTCTTCTAATTTATGGATAATAATTGGAAGATCGGTTTTTAAGAGAAACAGGAGAGGACCTTGTGCGTTGATTCAGATAACTGAGGAAGAAACAGGGCATAGAAAAGGGAGACGCGGATCTGGAGATATTACATCAATACTTTCGAAAGAATTCATATTTAAGGAGAACGCAGATCTGAGGAAGAGAAAGAAGGTAACAACTGAGATAACATTATTGTTGAGCGAAAATTGAGGCTTAATTTATTGGCTCAGACAATTTGGTTTTGGCTCTTACAGTAGGGAAACCTCCCTAACGGTCGGTTTGATAAAAACTATGCATCCTCTTGCAAACGTTATGTATACTCTTTAATGCAACATGTATGTAATTATAAACGGAAACTAGTTATGTTCTAAAAGATGAAAGAAGCTTTCTGTTTCTTGTAGTATATCTTAATATGAAGGGCATATTGTTCCCTTTTTTGGGTACAATCTGTAGCTATAAAAGCAAACATAGCTGCCATTACAAGCTTCTACCTTATTATATATCAAGAAGGCATCTTCTCAATCCATCACAAACGAATGATTACTCAGTCTGTCACATATATGGAAAAATAAAAAATGGAAACAGTAAGATTACATTAACAGAAAATTGTGAACAACACTTAGAAAATATATAATACACAATACCAGAATTGTAAATTATTTGCTGCTTTCGCTGCTTTTCTACATGTAAACTTCACCAAAAAAAAAGTTTTATTTATTGCTAGAATGGAAAGTGACGGGATAGGAAAGACGAAAATGATTGTGAAGTTAGAAGAGGTGGCGACGAAATGGAAGGAGGGAACATAAGAATGAACCACGGAAGAAACAAAATAAAAGAAAGTAGCATATAATTTTGGGACCAAATTGATTTCCACTGCTAGTAGATTTGATTGTCAATTAACGAGTTTTGTGAACTAATACTAATACTAGTATTACCGCACAACGGTGGGAAAACCGACCATTAAAGTGCATAATATAAAACGAAAAAATATTTAATAAATTATTTTTGAAGTCGAATTTTAATAGAAAAAAATCGTAATTTAAGGGAAAATGAAAATATTTAAAAACATTGCTATGGAATAATCATCAGTATTATTTAATTATAAATAATGTGTAAAATATATTGTATATTGTGATTTCATAATAACCAAACATTTGTCCTCAATTTACCTATAGGATAATAAAACAGAAACATTGCAGTAAAGAAAATATGTTATCATAAAGTTTCAAAATAAGATAATAAGACACATATGAAATAAATACAGAAGCCCTCTTTCAAAGTCAATATCACAATAACTTGTCCGAATAAAATGCACCGTACTTTAAGTGGAAAAGCAAAATGCTTTCCAACATAGACCTATGAAGAACAGACAATTAACACATAACAAAATGCAAACACTTGCATTGATCACGAACATCCCCTGCATACAAATTGACACCATGTTCCATATGTAACGGTACATCCAGTAGTCATTACATGTAACGACCTAGATTTTTAGTCTGTTAATTTTAAATATTTAATACGGATTTTAAAATTTAGTTGATAATATAAATTAACTTTTATATTGAGTTGTCGATTTAATAATCGAATATAATTTAATTTAGAATATATCGAATTATTGTAATTCGAAATATAATTGAAATCGAAGTTAAAAACTGAATCAAAATGATTTAGATGATAAGTAGGAATTTTATTTTATATATACGATAATAAATAATAACTTATTATCAAAGAATTTGTGGTTTTCGAATTTAAACTATATTATATTAATTTAATATGGTATATATGTTGAAATTAAATTTCAGAATATTTACTGTCAAGTTCAGAATAGCGTTATAACATTTAAACGATAGTGGTTACGTTAAAATAGCGGTTCGTCTGTGAACCCCGAGATATTTATAATGGATAAGATCAAAATCGAATCGAAGATCGAATCAGAATCTGTTTAAAAGAAATAAAAATCTCTTTATTTCAGATCGCATTAAATAGAAATCAAATCGATATTTATTACAGTGTACCTTGTGGACAGACAATGATCTAAGTATTTTTCCTCTACAAAAACCGCGCTTATCCCCTTTGTGTTTCTTTCTTCTGTAAAACCAATTCACTTCAGAAAAAAAAAGATAAAATGGTCGCTCCCTTTACAAATTAAAACCCAAATCAATTCGAAAAGCTTCAGTTTGATTAAAGCAAAAATATAGCGAACCCTTTTTACTTTCTAAATCGCAATTCCCCGCAAGGCTCGGAGCTTGACTTTGAGATTTAAGTGCTCGCATTGAGAAGGAGGTCATCATAAATTTGTGCGATGACATTTGGGGCCGATGTTCGAACTCGAACAGTCGAGTAAGCTTCAATGGGTTTCGGATCTGGGCTCGTGAAGATGAAGGTTGAATGGGGGTCGCGACAAGCGAATTAGTGATTTGGGTTCATCGCGGTTTTCTGGAGAAGGCTGAAAAGGAACCCCGATTCTGTAAGGGGCACGATGGATTCAAGATGGGTTTCAGAGGGGAAGGTCGATCGAAGGGACTGGGGATCTCGTACAATAGTGGCGGCGCTCAAACATGGTTGTAATCGAAGTTGGGGAATGAGTAGTGGTGAGCGCGGTTCAGGTAGCATGGGCTTGGCAGAAGAGTGTTTTGTGGATCAACTCGTGATGAAGGATGGAGGCTGGTGTTGAGCGTATGTTACGGCAATGACAAGGTGGGATGGAGTTCGGCTTTTCTTTTCTTTCAGTAAGGTAAAATATATTTAATGTATATTATCTACTTAAGAAGTAATTAGTTTATAATTATTGAGAATCAAATGGGTTGTTACAAAGTTAATTACAAAGAAGAAGAAAGAAAAAATATATTTAGCAGATCATTATAAATGTCGTAGATTAGAGGAGTGAAAACTTAAACTTGGAATTTTAAGTTGTTCAACTAGGAAGAAGGAAAAATTAAATGTTAGTATATTTTTAAATAAAACCCTATCAAGAAAAATTAAATAGCTTATTTATAAAATTAGAATTTTTCTTATGCTAGGATAAATCGAATGAAATCATTCATGTGGAGTTCGAAGACCCGAAATCAATGAAAAGAAACTGAGAAGTGCAGATAAAAATCACAGTGAGTAAATCTCGCTTACCTTTTTCTTTAGAATTATTTTTATTCATTAAAAATAATTGTTGTTGCTTGTTTGAATACTTTCTGGTTGTTTTATATATATTAGTTATTTAGGGTGACTATTATATATATATATATATATATATATTGGTTTGGTGGTTGGATTCCCTGCAGTTTCATTAGCGGATGCCCGCGGTACCATTAGCGGGTGATTACCCTATACGCCCCACGCTATGGTAGTGGATAACCTTCATACCGCGATATCCTGCCACGAAGCAAGATGGGTATTATTTCTGTTGACTAATGTTTGTGGATGCAAGAAAACAGGTTGGAGGGATCCAACTAGATTCCTTAAAAATATATTATCTGCTTGTTTATTTGTTTGCATATATACTGTCATATATGATGTGTTAGAAACCCTGAAATAAATAATTGGTTGTTTGGTGTTTAAATATCACTGGGCCTGAGGGTTGATTTATAAAATATCCTGAAAAGGATAATTGAGATTTAAAAGGAAAATTCTATTTTTAAAATAGAATTTGAAATTTTAGAATGGAATAAAAATATTAACTTGTGTTAATAAAATAAAAACGAGTAATTCATTTATAAGCGAAGCTTATAAATGAAGTGAAAAGAGTTGTCATTGGGTAATTCAGAAATAAAAACACAAGTGTGAAGTTGAAAAGGGAAAGTTATTTTTCCAAAGTAGAAATTAATGATTCCAACTGAATTGGAAATCAAGACTTGTTTAATATAGAATATAAAGAAAATTCAAATAGAAATTGAATATAGAAATTCAAATGGAGTTTGAATATAGAAAATATAAAGGAAATTCAAATATAGACTTTGAATATTGAAAGTGAAATGGAATTTGAACAAAGAAATTTTGAATATAGAATTTGAATAGAATTTGAATATATAGAATTTAAATAAAATTTAAATATACAGAAATTTGAATAGAATTGAAAATGGAATTTGAATAGAAATGAAAATGGAATTTGAATATAGAAATTTCAAAGAGATTTGAAAATAGAATTTGAAAATAGAAATTTCAAATAGAATTTGAAAGTAGAAAGTTGAAATCATTTCGAAATGGGAACGACGAAATAGATTTCAGAAAATGCGGATTTTAAACAGAATAGAAAATAAATCCAAAGGATTTATAATTTGTAAAAGAAATTTGAATTTGCATAGAGAAGGTCGAAGTATAAATAAATTTATTTCCGAGTTAGGGAAAATCGACAATGTTAGAAAACCGAAAATAATATGTTGAATTGGGAAACGGATTTGATATAAAAAAATATCAGAATGGAATTAAAATTTATTATAAACGAGGTTTAAACGTTTTTATATATAAATATAATTAAAATGAACTCGCCGCAGCGTGGCAGTTCGTAAATTATCGTTTCGAACTTCAATTGAGTATACAGAACTCAATTGAAGTCGGAATTCTTTGAAATAAGAATCGTCAGGACCGTTTAGATAATAGTTTTCAATGAAAGAGAAAATTCTAAATTTCTTCGTATATATTTTGTGTTATGTCAAAATCAAATTTTCAGAAAAGCAGCGCCATAACCATTTAGAAACCATAATGGTTTATTTAATTTTATAAAAGGATTTTAAGTGAATAAAATCCAAATTTCTATTTAGAAAATTTCAGATTTGAGATGTAAATTATATATAAACTCCAGTGAAATAAGTGAAATGATTTTTGAAACAAAAATCAGATTTTTAGTTATTAAACAGATTTAAATAAATTTTAAAGAATAAATAGTTAATCGAGTTTTGAATCGAAATTGGCGTTGGATAAGTAAATTGGTTTTATGGATTCATATTCGAAATCGAATTTGAAACTTAAGTTAGAAATGAAATTCTACTTGTTTAGAAGCGAATTAAAATATATTTGATCATGTTATGTTCAAAATAAAGGGATTTGGCAAAATAGCTAATTAAAGAAGAAATTAGCAAATTGAGTTAGGAATGACTGAATTAAGTTGGATAAATTGGAAAACAGGTAAATATAGGTTGAGCAGGTATGGAATGAAGAGAATGAAGTTTACAAATTTAGTGCCCGACAAAATGGTACACGTTTAAATTTCATATGAGGTTTAATGCGCCGTATCGGCAAGCCACTTGGCTTTTTCTTTTTCTTTTGGATTGGTGAGGGCCATGGGAGGCTATTTGAAATATCCCGATGCTCCCGGTACAAAGGAGGTTATGGGTAATTTTTTCGGGAATTTAAGGAGTTAGAATATTATTAAGATAAATTGATAGTTAAAAATCAATGTATCGATATATATAGAATTCGATAAGGAAATAAACTTAAAAATAGAATACTATAAACAAAAAGGAAATCTATAATTAAATCTGATAAAAAAATTAGAAAGAGGAATGTACGTGTCCGATAAATGAATAATTTGTTTTTATGGTATTGATTATTCGGTAATAATGGTCTTGTCTGTTTTGAAGTTAAGGATGTTTTCAGTTAAGGTCTGAGAGGTAATTTTACCCCAACTCGATTAATTTCATTTTTAACCGATAAATTGAAAGATTCAGTCTCGAAGATCAATGGTTGAATAAAAGATAGCTGAATGAAATATTTTGAGTTGTTTATAGCGATGTTTTACACAACATTCTTTTTAGCCCAAATAAGTGGAATTCTGGGAATATAATAAATAAATATTTCCTAAGAGTAGAATTAAATGAGTCGAGCAAGAAATAAATAATTGGAATGTTCTCCAATTATAAATAGAAAATATTTTCTAAGTGTAGAAAATAAAAGAAGGTGAGATATAGAAATATTTTCCAAATGGGTAAGAGGCCAAGATGATAATTGGAAATATTTAGTTAATAAATATTGATAAGGGAAGTGGAGAAGTATTTTAATTAATGAAATATAAATTAAATGGCCCAGTGATTGTTTAATGGTTTAAATGGATGTTTGTTTGTCTTCGATAGTTAAATAACCGACTATCGAAGTGTTTGCCAATATCGTTGTCAATATGGAGAGACCGACTGGATTATTATCCGAAAACCACTCTGTATTGGCAGTAACGTTGCGAATCAGATTATATGAAGATAATCGAAGACGGAGTGAAGTGTAAGGACTTTTTCTATTAATAGAAATTGTGCCTTCGGTTTCGTTCAATCCCATAACGAATGTAAATGGACAAATGTCTGGCAAAGTATTTCCAATGATTGCATGAGTTGGTCTGTATAAATATATATATGGTTGCAACCGATTTATTCCCTTAGCATAACATCCAGAATATTTGTGAAAATCAATAAATGATTAACGGATCTGACAATGTGGCATTCAAAGTGATTGTATTATCAATGATTGACAAGTAAGCGTAGCCTCAGGCCTCAACAACCGGGAAATGACAAAAATCGGACTGGCAGCATGGTTATGTGGGTCGCTCCCATTAGGATGTATTATCACCTATCTAGAGATTCATTTAATTTCTTATTCTATTCGAAGTTGTCCCATTCGGGAAACGGTTGTTGATCCCAACCATTAGTGATATACATTCGATACACTCAAGCGAAATGAGTGGTCGGCCATGTGTGGGCCGGGTTGCAAGATATTCTTGTTGAACCCAGTGTATTCCTCTATAGAGATACACTAGCGGAAGGTGGTTCCATACCTTGTCATAGTCGGAATCCAATCTCCAATAAACGCCATGCGGTTTTTGATTTTATATTATATATGGAGCGTGAGATGCAAGCATTCCGCTAGATTCTATTTATTTTATTTAGACACTATTATAATATCACTGGATTTCGTATCAAAGTGTTTTGGGTTATAGTAAGGTAAAAGCCGTCCATGTTTATGTGTGGGCTGGTCATACTATTATCCTTTCTTTCGAAAGGATTTTGAAAGTTAAACAAATGGTTGGAGTTTACTCACACCAGTCCCATGACTGACCCAGAGTTTATTTTGTTTCTTTTCCCTAAACTCTTGGGTGCCTAGATTTGTACGGGCAGTCAAGTAGTCGGGATTTTTAAGATTCACTTGGAAGAGCTGGAAGCAGGAGGCTTCACCAATTAGCTATAGACTATCATATTTCCGCTGTGTACTGTGTTGTATCTGGAAACATGTGTTTATAACTGTTCCAGGAATAACTGTTGTGCTCTGATGATAGTATGTATACAAAGTTACTGATTTGTAATTCAAAATTTATGTTATCTAATATATTTTATTCATTCCGCTGTGAGGTTTGTCTTCTTTGTTTTCTTCTATTCTATTTCTTTCTTTCTATTCCTCATCCTCTAACTTTTTTCTACTAATGATTCGTATTTCTGTGTCATTTGGGTTGGACGTGTGGTGTTATTGGTCAACTCAAAGGGTACTGATTTACGGGCCATTACAGTTGGTATCAGAGCTCAGGTTGAGCGAATACCCAGGCTTTGGTGGGATGTGCTCATTAGAGATAGGGTCAGTTGTACCCTAGAATGAGTTGAGTGTATATATACGAGAGCACGTATTTGTAAATTGATATAAAAATTGTTTTATATTGTGTTGTTTAGTCTGTTGAGTAGTTTATGAATTTTAATCGAATCGTGGGACGCCACGAAGTCGATAGGAATTTCTAAATACTTAACCGAGAAATTCGACACAATATTGTTTTAAAGTGGGTAAGTGAAATAATTTTACCCAAAATTCTATTTTGATGTATAAAGAATAATTTTCTGAAATTATTATAATACATGGATGTGTTGGTTGTTATTATAATCAGATGGGATTATAAAAACTGGAATGATTATGTATAACCAAATAGAATATGTATAAGAATGAAATATTTAAATGAGATGAATTAAAATTGAATTCAAACCAGAATTTGTAATTTAAATCCTGGGAAGTTTGAAATGTTTTTGGAAGTATATTAGAACAATATAGCTTTTTGTTTGAAGAATTCTGAATAAAAATCATCTTGAGATGAATTTTGAAAGTGATAAAGCAATGAACTCACTTTAGTGGCTAGGAAATAATTCTGATGATGACTGCAGCATAATCAGTGTTCATTTTTGAGTTTCTAAGTGATGAATTGCTACCATAGAAAAGTTTTTGATGGAAATTTGTTTGAAAGAAAACAAGTTGATTTGGAAAATCCAAATGTTTTGAATTTGTGATGGGGAGAAAATATATGTATATATTTATGGGATTTCAAAAAAAAATTGAAATGAAAACCCAGGAATTTGAATTCTGGATTTTAAATTTAACTTAAGCAAGTTAAATGAATTGATGTGAATAAATTGACTAGAATCAATTTGAATGGATTTAAATACATCTAAATAAAATATGAATTGGTAATAAATCATTCAGAATAAATGAATGTGAGTATAGATGATGTGTTATTTGAATGGAAACCAAATGTTTTGGTAGAATAAAATTTGTTGAAATATGGAGAGGTGAGTTTCAACATAAAGGAGTTTTGAAAGGTTAATGGGTTTATAGTATTTTTCCTTCCTTAGCAATTTCGGGGACGAAATTATTTTAAGGGGCAAGAATGTAACAACCCAGATTTTAGTCTGTTAATTTTAAATATTTAATACGGATTTTAAATATTTAGTTGATAATATAAATTAATTTTTATATTGAGTTGTCGATTTAATAATCGAATACAATTTAATTTAGAATATATCGAATTATTGTAATTCGAAATATAATTGAAATCGAAGTTAAAAACTGAATCAAAATGATTCAGATGATAAGTAGGAATTTTATTTGATATATACGATAATAAATAATAATTTATTATCAAAGAATTTGTGATTTTCGAATTTAAATTATATTAAATTAATATGGTATATATGTTGAAACTAAATTTCAGTATATATACTGTCCAGTTCAGAATAGCGTTATAACATTTAAACGACAGTGGTTACATTAAAATAGTGGTTCGTGTGTGAACCCCGAGATATTTATAATGGATAAGATCAAAATCGAATCGAAGATCAAATCAGAATCTTCTTAAAAGAAATAAAAATCTCTTTATTTCAAATCGCATTAAATAGAAATCAAATCGATATTTATTATAGTGTACCTTGCGCACAGACTAAGATCTAAGTATTTTTCCTCTACAAAAACCGCGCTTATCCCGTTTGTGTTTCTTTCTTCTATAAAACCAATTCACTTCAAAAAAAAAAAACAGATAAAATGGCCGCTCCCTTTACAAATTAAAACCCAAATCAATTCGAAAAGCTTCAGCTTGATTAAAGCAAAAATATACCGAACCCCTTTTACTTTCTAAATCGCAATTCCCCGCAAGGCTCGGAGCTCGACTTTGAGATTTAAGTACTCGCGTTGAGAAGGAGGTCATCGTAAATTTGTGCGATGACATTTGGGGCCGATGTTCGAACTCGAACAGTCGAGTAAGCTTCAATGGGTTTCGGATCTGGGCTCGTGATGATGAAGGTTGAATGGGGGTCGCGACAAGCGAATTCGTGATTCGGGTTCATCGCGGTTTTTTGGAGAAGGCTGAAAAGGGAACCCCGATTATGTAATGGGCACGATGGATTCAAGATGGGTTTCAGAGGGGAAGGTCGATCGAAGGGACTGGGGATCTCGTATAATAGTGGCGGCGCTCAAACATGGTTGTAATCGAAGTTGGGGAATGAGCAGTGGTGAGCGCGGTTCAGGTAGCATGGGCCTGGCAGAAGAGTGTTTGTGGATCAACTCGTGATGAAGGATGGAGGCTGGTGTTGAGCGTATGTTACGGCAATGGAAAGGTGGGATGGAGTTCGTCTTTTCTTTTCTTTCTGTAAGGTAAAATCTATTTAAGGTATATTATCTACTTAAGAAGTAATTAGTTTATAATTATTGAGAATCAAATGGGTTGTTACAAAGTTAATTAGAAAGAAGGAGAAAGAAAAAAATATTTAGCAGATCATTATAAATGTCTTAGATTAGAGGAGTGAAAACTTAAACTTGGAATTTTAAGTTGTTCAACTAGGAAGAAGGAAAAATTAAATGTTAGTATATTTTTAAATAAAACCCTATCAAGAAAAATTAAATAGCTTATTTATAAAATTAGAAATTTTCTTATGCTAGGATAAATCGAATGAAATCATTCGTGTGGAGTTCAAGACTCGAAATCAATGAAAAGAAACTGACAAGTGCAGATAAAAATCACGGTGAGTAAATCTCCCTCACCTTTTTCTTTAGAATTATTTTTATTCGTTAAAAATAATTGTTGTTGCTTGTTTGAATGTTTTCTGGTTGTTTTAAATATATTAGTTATTTAGGGTGACTATTATATATATATATTGGTTTGGTGGTTGGATTCCCGCAGTTTCATTAGCGGATGCCTGCGGTACCATTAGCGGATGATTACCCTATACGCCCCACGCTATGATAGTGGATGACCTTCATACCGTGATATCCTGCCACGAAACAGGATGGGTATTATTTATGTTGACTAACGTTTGTGGATGCAGGAAAACAGGTTGGAGGGATCCAACTGGATTTCTCAAAAATATATTATCTGCTTGTTTATTTGTTTGCATATATACTGTTATATATGATGTGTTAGAAACCCTGAAATAAATAATTGGTTGTTTGGTGTTTAAATATCACTAGGCCTTAGGGTTGATTTATAAAATATCCTAAAAAGGATATTTGAGATTTAAAAGGAAAATTCTATTTTTAAAATAGAATTTGAAATTTTAGAATGGAATAAAAATATTAACTTGATTTAATAAAACAAAAAAAAGTAATTCATTTATAAACGAAGCTTATAAATGAAGTGAAAAGAATTATCATTGGGTAATTCAGAAATAAAAACACAAGTGTGAAGTTGAAAAGGGAAAGTTATTTTTCCAAAGTAGAAATTATTGATTTCAACAGAATTGTAAATCAAGACTTGTTTAATATAGAATATAAAAAAATTCAAATAGAAATTGAATACAGAAATTCAAATGGAGTTTGAATATAGAAAATATAAAGGAAATTCAAATATAGAATTTGAACATAGAAAGTGAAATGGAATTTGAACAAAGAAATTTCGAATATAATTTGAATATATAGTATTTGAATAAAATTTGAATATACAGAAATTTGAATATACAGAAATTTGAATATACAGAAATTTGAATAGAATGGAATAGAATTTGAATAGAATTGAAAATGGAATTTGAGTATAGAAATTTCAAAGAGATTTGAAAATAGAATTTGAAAATAAAAATTTCAAATAGAATTTGAAAATAGAAAGTTGAAATCATTTCAAAATGGGAACGACAAAATAGATTCCAGAAAATGCGGATTTTAAACAGAATAGAAAATAAATCCAAAGGATTTATAATTTGTAAAAGAAATTTGAATTTGCATATAGAAGGTCGAAGTATAAATAATTTATTTCCGAGTTAGGGAAAATCGACAATGTTAGAAAACCGAAAATATTATGTTGAATTGGGAAATGGATTTGATATATAAAAAATATATCAGAATGGAATTAAAATTTATTATAAATGAGGTTTAAACGTTTATATATATAAATATAATTAAAACGAACTCGCCGCAGCGCGGTAGTTCATAAATTGTCGTTTCGAACTTCAATTTGAGTATACTGAACTCAATTGAAGTCGGAATTCTTTGAAACAGGAATTGTCAAGACCGTTTAGATAATAGTTTTCTAATGAAAGAGAAAACTATAAATTTCGTCGTATATATTTTGTGTTATGTCAAAATCAAATTTTCAGAAAAGCAACGCCATAACCATTTAAAAAGCGTAACGGTTTATTTAATTTTATAAAAGGATTTTAAGCGAATAAAATCCGAATTTCTATTTAGAAAATTTCATATTTGAGTTTTAAATTATATATGAACTTCAGTGAAGTAAGTGAAATGATTTTTGAAACAAAAATCAGATTTTTAGTTATTAAATAGATTTAAATAAATTTTAAAGAATAAAAAGTTAATCGAGTTTTGAATCGAAATTGGTGTTGGATAAGTAAATTGGTTTTATGGATTCATATTCGAAATCGAATTTGAAACTCAAGTTAGAAATGAAGTTCTACTTGTTTAGAAGCGAATTAAAATATATTTGAACATGTTATGTTCAAAATAAAGGGATTTGGCAAAATAGCTGATTAAAGAAGAAATTAGCAAATAGAGTTAGGAATGACCGAATTAAGTTGGATAAATTGGAAAACAGGTAAATATAGGTTGAATAGGTATGGAATGAAGAGAATGAAGTTTATAAATTTAGTGCCCGACAAAAAGGTACACATTTAAAATCCATATGAGGTTTTATGCGCCGTATCGGCAAGCCGCTTGGCTTTTTCTTTTGGATTGGTGAGGGCCTGGGAGGCTATTTGAAATATCATGATGCTCCCGGTACAAAGGAGGTTATGGAGAATTTTTCCGGGAATTTAAGGAGTTAGAATATTTTTAAGAAAAATTGATAGTTAAAAATCAATGTATCGATATATAAAGAATTCGATAAGGAAACAAACTTAAAAATAGAATACTATAAACAAAAAGGAAATCTATAATTAATCTGATAAAAAATTAGAAAGAGGAGCGTATGTGTTTGATAAATGAATAATTGGTTTTTATGGTATTGATTATTCGGGAATAATGGCCTTGTCTGTTTTGAAGTTAAGGATGTTTTCAGTTAAGGTCTGAGAGGTAATTTTACCCCAACTCGATTGATTTCATTTTTAACCGATAAATAGCAAGATTCAGTCTCGAAGATCAATGGTTGAATAAAAGATAGTTGAATGAAATATTTTGAGTTGTTTGTAACGATGTTTTACACAACATTCGTAAGTGGAATTCTGGGAATATAATAAATAAATATTTCCTAAGAGTAGAATTAAATGAGTCGAGCAAGAAATAAATAATTGGAATGTTCTCCAATTATAAATAGAAAATATTTTCTAAGTGTAGAAAATAAAAGAAGGCGAGATATAGAAATGTTTTCCAAATGGGTAAGAGGCCAAGATGATAACTGAAAATATTTAGTTAATAAATATTGAAAAAGGAAGTGGACTGGTCTTACTATTATCCTTTCTTTCGAAAGGATTTTGAAAGTTAAACAAATGATTAGAGTTTACTCACACCAGTCCCATGACTGATGCAGAGTTTATTTTGTTTGTTTTCCCTAAACTCTTGGGTGCCCAAATTTGTACGGGCAGTCAAGTAGTCGGGATTTTTTAGATTCACATGGAAGAACTGGAAGCAGGAGGCTTCACCAATTAGCTATAGACTATCATATTTCCACTGTGTACTGTGTTGTATCTGGAAACAAGTGTTTATAACTGTTCCAGGAATAACTGTTATGCTCTGATGATGGTATGTATACAAAGTTACTGATTTGCAATTCAAATGTTATGTTATCTAATATATTTTATTCGTTCCGCTGTGAGGTTTGTCTTCTTTGTTTTCTTCTGTTCTAATATTTCTTTATTTCTATTCCTCATCCTCTAACTTCTTTCTACTAATGATTCGTATTTCTGTGTCATTTGGGTTGGACGTGTGGTGTTATTGGTCAACTCAAAGGGTATGGATTTGCGGGCCGTTACATTACAGCAACACCTTAAAGAAGGAAAACACACACATACATCAACAAATTCCACTAGGTTTCTTTTTGTCAACCAAATGTTTGTAACCGGTTGTGATCTCTTTCTCAACCTCACTCACGCTCTTCTTCTCAACCAACCCATTTTTGCTTTCCTCTATGGTAACAGTAGCAGAAACAATTTTACTTGGCACTCTTTCATAATATCCAGTACTTTGTTTAGAGCGACAATCATTCTTTCAGCAAGACACCTGCTGAAATCCTTTCTTATAACTACATGAAACACTGCGATGTGCCAAGTAGTTCCTGATAAGGATTGACATAGTCTAAGTCAATCTCTGCATATATGGTATGCCATAATATGAGAAAACAAAATAAATATCATTAATGATATTATTCCATAACTAGAACATTATGTACAAATGGAATAACATAATATGATAAATAGAATAAATATCATTAATAATATGATTCCATAAATATCATTAATGATACTATTCCATAATTGTTGTAGTGCATATGACATGTATCTTGTAACTTTATATATTTGTGATTCATAAATGGAAAAGTATCCTTCTCTTCAACTCTTCATCATGGTATCAGAGCGTTGATCCAAAACAGTTCAACTTCCTCTTGTTCAATGGCTCTCATTAACCAAACTTCATCCTATCAGATTCTTAATGGCAGTGATCCCACAAGGCCCTACACTTTTGTATCATCCCAAGATTTTTCGACAATTTAAAATATTAAATTTAATATGTTTTGGAACAAAATTGTTTTAAATATTAAAATTTATAATTTATGTCGTATATTGAAAATGTATGAACTAAAATTTAAATTTGTAAATATTGAAATTTGTTCACAATTAGCAATAATTGATTTATAAATTTATCATGAATTTTTATTTTGATTTGAACTGAATTTATAAACCTTGGAATTTGATTTATTGGTTAATAAACAAAAGCAAATATTTTATTACACTAATTAACTGGTCGAAATTTGTCATTTAGCAAACAATTTTTGAATTTGATAAAATTAATTTTATTCGATCCAAATTTATAAATTATTGTAATATATAGAGTTTCATAGCCGTTGGAATTTTAGTTTGATCGTAAGAAAATAAAACACGTATAAATTTATATGTACAATTCAATTAAATAATCAAGTTTTAGTAGAAACTGCTGTAGACTTTAGAATTGGGCCTTGAAACCAATTCCATTGCGTTCAGAAGGTGTCAAAATCTATTGTTAGGCAGTAAGCGAGCCTAATTTGGAGTCCGTTCGAATTTTGGCTTAAATATCACGCAAATCGAGAATTATAATATTAAAAAATTATTCAGAAACCCTAATTTCGTTCTGGCCGTCGTCACCATGTTTGATGGCCGAAATTTTGCAATCTTTTTTCCTTAATTACTCTTTTGATTCTCAATGGGATTCATTGATTTATGAAGCAAACTTGTGGAGTTCTGTGAGGACAGTAGATTCATACGGTTGGATCGAACGCTTGTAATCTAAAATCACAGGAATTGAGGAGAGAACACGCTGCTAGTTTGGCTCGATGGGAGGCGCTACGAACCACCGAGTGGGCCCGTGTTCGAGGCATTGGCATCTCTTGGAAAGGCGGTTGTCGTGGTGGCGTTGGATCGATGTCTGGTGGCTGCTGGGGCGGGGCGTTGGTCATGAAAACACGACAGTTTTGGGTTACGCGGTTTCTTTTTCTCCTGGAGCGACGCATTTTCGCAATGAAGGGGGAGAGAGAGTGCTGACGTGGCGTGAGTTAGTTGGGTGAGATGTTTGTTTATTTTATTTATTTCATTTTGAATTCAAACGATTAAAGCATGTCTAACTTTCACATACGAATTCAGAATGATGCACGGTTGGATCTGTTGGAATCGTATCGACGAGCTATTCAAGACGGCATTGATTTGGACAGATTCTAACACTGCTGATTTTTAGACTAAAATTTGGATTTCAATCTCGTTTGAAACCAAGGTGAGTGATTAAACCCACTCACACATAACTAAAATATTTGATTGTTAGTTAAATTGAATCCATGTTATGATATAATTGTTTTGGTTGTTGTTTGACTGTTTAAATTTATTATTTATGTTAAATTTGCATCGACCGTATAATTTAATTTAATTGTTGATATAAAGTGTACAGTTAGGATTTATTTTCTGTTTAAAAACCTCATATTTAATGACTAGTAAACTGATACCACATTGAACTGTTTAGATGTACTGATTTTGATTGATGCATGGATTTATATATTTATGTATTGATATTTAATTCATATTGTTATCGACATTGTCTATATACTCCTATTGATTTTTGCTCATGAATCTCAATTTTTACCCTAGATGTTACGGGCATCAAATAAACCCGAGATTAATCATTAAAATGAATTAAGAACGCAGATTGAAATGGTAAATACTTATGACCCTGATATGGATTGAAATAATATATATCCTTTCCTAAAGTACTGAAATTTTACTTTAAGTATTAATTGGCCATAGGATCGAAAATTTTATACGGACACCGGTTGGTTAAATAAAAATTGTATTTAATCTTGAATTTTGGAATATTATTTTAAAGACAAAATTATTGACATTATTAATTTATTTTCTTTCAATTTGGACTTTGAGTTTTGAAATTAAAGTTTTCAATTGTAATAGAATTCGTAAATGTGGATAACTGAAGTTAAACTGAATTGAATATGAACTAAATTTATCAAAATTGATTTTTTCACCCATCTTTGATATTACTTTAAATTAATATAGTTTATAGTAATAATTGAACTGTGAACTCGAGATTTTATAAATGAATAATTCAAAGTGAGAATTATAATTGAAGTTTAATTATTAAATCGAATTATTAAATCGAACTATTTGAAACCGAACTGTGAATCGAATTGAATATGAATGGGAAGTCAAATCCTTTTAAATTAAGATATCGAAATTTAGTCAGATTGATTTGATACTAAAAAATGATTTCCTGTTGGTTAAATTTTTGAAGATATGATTCTAATTTCCTAACTATTTTATACATATCTAAATTATTTTAACGTACTTTTCTACTATTTAAATAGTCAAATTATTTGGAATTGGAATTATTTCAAGATAGTAAGTTTGGTTTTAAGTGGAGATTTTAATATGAATAATGTTCTAGCTTGCATAATGAAAATGATTTTTATGAAAAACTGATATTTTGATATGAAGTTGAACTTTTTGATATGAAAAGAATTGATCGGTGCGGAAAATGTAAATGCCTGGTTGTTAAAGAGATCAGGATCGAATATTGTCATACTCTCTACCAATACCGAAAACCACCTTAATTAACAAATGTGTACGCGGTGGAGTTCCAGAATGAAGTAGGTTGGTTTGGCGAACGCTACTAGAATGAATGGAGAGAACGATGATGGATGTCCTTGACCTTCGGGTTATAATTAAAATGACTAAAACAGGACTATACCGTGACCAAGTGGGGTTAGCTACCTCCATCGGCAACACTTCTTCCTTTATTACTATAGTCCCTCGGTTTGATTGACTTGATTTGATTTGATGTGCATCTGTGATTTGGGAGTGTTGTTCGAGGTGGGCGGTAGTCGCGGCTATGCGTTACCACCGGTCCGGGCATGCAACTAGTATATTTATACCCTGGGCATTTCTCGTTGCCTTGTCATATTATCCTGATCGAGCCCCCTATGATTTTGATTTGTACCGTACCTATGGAGTGCCCTCTGATAGCCACTATGTACTGTGGACTTTACGATATTTGTATAAACTACGGTATTATAAACGGTGTAAGAGTAATAATGGTAATCCCGCTTATGCTATTTTAATATTTAATAGTTAATATTTAACCATAGACATTATTATAATAGCGTATTGTATTATATAGTATCTTGTTTAACGGATCCTTAGGGGATGGAAATTCCCGTAACATCTCTTAAGTTATTGCACTCAAATTATCGCATGAATTTGATTTAAGTAATATGAGAATACTTTAGTTCTGATCTGAGTATTTTTGTCTTTTCATTTGTGCTCGGGTCAGCCTGAGTTTCAGTTATCGAAGATATTGTTTTGAAGATGAAGATGAAGCTTGCTAGAAATATTATATTTATTACCGCTGCAAATATTGGTATGTTTATTATAGTTAACTCTGGTAATCGTTGTAAGTGTATAATCAAATGTATGTTATATCAGCTTCATGAACTGTTATTTATTTATTATATTTTGTCCTTCCGCTGTGAGATTTTGTGTTTGTTTTTCTCCTTCTCTGCTTTTTCTTATATAAATCCTAATAACTATCTGTATTTTTGATTTGTTTAAGTCGACATTGAGGATCATTGTCGATTTGAACGGTCAAAAATCAGGGATGTTACATTTGGTATCAGAGCCGGTTAGAGAACATGATAGGGGGTTCTCGCTTGGTTGTTTGGTGGCGAGCAGGAGACTCTTACCCCTACACGTCCAAATGAGAAGATTGGGTTGCTTGTTGCAGTCGAGAGGCTGGCCGTAAAATCAGTTCTGAGGTATCACTGTATGTCACGGTGGGAGGTTAGCCTACTGCTTGATGGTTGCAAAACCTAGGGCCGTTACAGTTGGTATCAGAGCTTTGGTTTAGCGAAACCTTTGCTCTGTTTGGGATTAACTCATTAGCCTTCCGTTGAGAGTATCACTGTATATCACGGTCTGAATCATTTCTTAGTATTCCGCTGAGAGTTGTGAATTTTCCGTTGTGTATGTATTTTTAGTATACTCTGATATTTGTTGTACTCTGTTATATTCTTATACTAAAATGTAATATTGTGATGATATTAATGAAAAAGGTCTTTGTTCAGTTCTTATGTGTTGTAACCCCAAGCGATATGTCTTATTGATTGGTTTAAGTCGATTTAATTATCAATTTGAATCGGGCAAAAAGGCGGGTCGTCACAGTTAAAATATTGAACAATTGCCGGATTTTGAAGTTTTGGGTATCATTATCGATCCGAGCCTTTAGTAGGGACCGATACCGATCCCTAGGGGTTGAGAACCCTTTGGTAGATAGCATTTTTTGCTAGCTTTCACCTCTAACTAATGGTTCTTCATTCTGATATTCTAAGCTCAAGTTATGATCGAAATATTAAACAATTGTCGAGTTTTGAAGTTTTGAGTATCATATACGTATTTATCCCTCATCGGAGTCGTACAGATCCCTCATTGGAGTCTTATCGATCCGACATTTAGTCAAATTTTGAGTGTTTTTCCAGCTTGTTTCAGAATGTTATTCCATTGAATTCAGTTATTTATAAGTTCGTATAATCATCCACACTCGATTCAGAGCAATCTAGAAGTCCAAGTACGCGACTGACCCTAGTGTGTGAATTTCTAAATTCCAAGTATTCATTGGTTTCGACACCTAGTCCAAGCATTTCCAAGTTTATGTGAGTTTGTGCTCTAGTTACCAGCAATCTAATGATAAGAATTCCAAAGCGTGACGGCTTTAACAAAAGACGGGTTAACAATATGTTAAAAATATTCGTCACGATGTTTCAAATTAAAGGATTATACCATTAAATCCTATTTTGGAGAAGATATTTTCTAATGGATACTATTTGAGGAGATACTTCTTTCATAGTTTGTAATATCTCTTATGTCTTCAAGAACCCATTACGGTGGGTCCATTTTTTTATTGAATATGTTATTGTTCATGTCAATGGAACTTTTAGTCTTATAATCGTTAACTCTAGATTGATTAAGAAAACTTTCCCAAACATAATCCTTAGCAACCTATCAATTTAAACCTAGTGCAATACTTTACTATCCAATTCTTGTTTTTATCATTACTAATTGTAACCAGTTTCTCTAACCTTTTATAGGGAGGAAAAGAAAAAACCTAGAATGAACTGATTGTCAGTTCTTGATTAAGTATTTGATGCATCATATAGTCTAGTCACACGGGGTGGGCGTGGTCGACTAATTTCACCAATTGGTCAATATTTTTAGTTAATTGAACCATCAATTAACCGAATGCTCGATTATTCGAATTTGTCGGTTAATGCGTTTCGATTGAGATTGGTTAAGTCGTATATATATATATATATATATATATATATATGTGTGTGTGTGTGTGTGTGTGTGTGTGTGTGTGTGCAAGTATGTACGTACGTATTATGCTTTCAACTTTGAACCTCTGAACCATCTGTCACTTGAGCCCTATAAGCATGTGATTTATATTTGTTTTAATCAAAGGGACGTAGTGCCTTTCTTTTTCCATAAACGGAGATATATACTGAAATGCTTTGATTTAGTAAAAATTAAATTATGTAATTAAGAAAAAACAAGTTTGTTGTTTCAAACATTTTAGTTTGCAAACCGCAATGCGTGGTCTGGTAAAAACTTGCAGTTATAGTCTCAAATGGAAAGAGTTCATTAACCCTTCTTTTCTTTTTGTATAAGGTGTTCATTTTGATCAGAGTGTGTGGTAACCATCGGTTGCAGTTATGACACATGAACATAGGTTTCTTTAGTTATCTTTTAAAATTATAATTTGATTCAGATCAGCAAACACTGCAAAGACAAACTGGAACTTAAATTTTCAGTTTAAAATTTGGTTGGAATCCCTTGACTATTAATAAGAAGGTGAGCTAACAGTTTGTGTAGCAAACGTTAAACACTTGAATACAATCACCTAAGTACCTCAACTCTTTATTCTTACCAATCAATGCAGGAAAGCCAACAACCTACTTAAATTTCGTAGTTCAAAAACTATAAGACTTCTATAAATAAACCGCTTCGTTCTATGTAAGCATCAGACAATAGAATTCAAAACAATGGCTCCAAAAACAACAAGCTTTTCAAAGAGGACTCACCTACTGGTGGTGCTGCTATTTCTGCTAGGCTACTCCATAACCAATGATGCTGCTCGCTACCTGAAATTCCAAAACCAGAGCTTCCGTCGCTACCTGAAATTCCGACACTTCCAAAGCCCGAACTACCAAAACTGCCCCTACTACCCGAAATGACAGGCCTGCCTAAGCTGGAAATACCTCCATTGCCCAAACTTCCTAAACCACCAACCATCACCAAAACTGAAGGAACACCGGTGGTACCTGAAGTTCCTACTTTGCCCAAGCCGGAAGTGCCTTCACTACTAGAGATCCCTTCTTTACAAAGGGTAGAGTTGCCACCCCTTCCTGAGATTCCGACCCTTCCCAAGTTTTAAATTCCTCCTTTGCCTCAACTGCCTACTCTACCTGAGGTTCCAGCTCACCCTTCCACTACCCCTTGAATTTTGATGCTACATGATTGATAATAGTTTCATGAGTTTATGCATTCGATCTTGATTTATATATGTGCTAGATTACTTATTGTCATATGTGTAGTGTACGCTATATGATTCTATCTCCTTACTTTTCTAAATTGCCGTGCCTTAAATATTATTATTATATTTATATCAAAATAGCAGTGATGTTTAAACTGTAATATTTCCTTGTTCTCTGGGAATTACTTCTTCTGACACATATGGTTCACAAGTTTTCTACACATAAGATAGCATACTGATACCTGTTCAACTTAAGTAGAATTTGAACAAAGCTAAGTTATATAAGCTATAATTTATCAACAATAATTGTCACTAAGAAAGAGAAGTGTAGGGGAAATTTTCAATAATCAAATCAGCCCTAAATGTTTAAAAACCGATAATTGTGGATCGTGGTAACGGTGAGATAAAACAAAAGGAAAACTAATATCCCCAAGTGCGATGCTAAGGGCACCGCGATAAGTGCTTCGGGGTACTACAACCCGCCGCCCGAACGGTGATCGGCCGGCGTTTGACCGCTGAAGACGACATTAAAAAAAACGGTTCGGCAGTACCCCTGATACCGCGAAGCACAGACTGCGGTGCCCTTAGCACCGCACTATCCCGAACTACAGATCAAAGATGCACTATCCTTATTAAACTGTAACACCCTGCCCAGATGTCCATGCTACAGAAGAAGAATGTTACTAAACAATGCTGTCTGATAGTACGTAAAACAAGTCTATAATGGATAATGTGTCAAATGTCAATACACATTCTTCTGGATCAACACAGATATATTCTAAATACTATAAAAATAACCACATTCTTGTATTTCATATCAGTACAGAATAACGGTACGAGGAGTTTCACAGAACAGAACAATATAACGTCAGTAAAATAAATAAAAATACTCAGCACCGGATAACATTTAATATACTTCCATGTCAATAGTTCAATATCGTCCTAGAATACCCTGTAATATGCAGGTGAAATACTAATAAGTAACCTATCATTTCAGTTTTAAGTTAACAGACTGAGTATGAAAACATGAAGGATCTTAACTTCAAGACTCATCCCAACGTTAATAAAGAGATATTCAGTAATAGTTGTGTTATAGGTTTGAAGGACCTAAACAAGCACTTCCCAACTGGTCAAAATGATGTTAATTTAATGAAGCTATCTTTTTCTCTTTTTGTTAATCTGCTAGCCAGTGTCAAATTTGTACTGCATGAATATGATAAAAGATTGATAAATAGACACATCGACAAAATGCTCTTATGTTGTAAATTGATGTGGCTAGAAATTTTATGTTGGACAATGAAATTAAGAAGATAAAAAGGTAAAATAATGTAACAACCCGTAAAATCTGGGCCAGTTTAAAATTTTTATTTTGGCAATTCTAGCGAATTTTGATTATTTAAAATGAATTATTTTAAATAATATCGACGTGAAATCTATTTTGAATATAATTCGAACGTATATATTATACGCGTCGTCGTTAGAATATAAATATTTATATATAATTATAAATAGAATTGAAAATGGCGCGGTAGTTCGATAATTCGATTTCAAACTTCAATTGAATGTACCGGGTGCAAAACAATCCGGATTTTAGTGAAACCAAAAATAATGGGATCTAATTGATAATATCTTTCCAACGAATCTGGAAAATCAAGATTTCATAGCGGGAATCAAAAGATATGTCCAGTTGAAAATTCTGAATAGTCGCTATGGAATTCAGGCCCTTAAAAATGGACATTTTGCAAATGACCTCGGATTTCGACGAAACCAGTTTTGTTGGGTCCGCGGTGTCAAGTTATTGCTAGGTTTCAAATTTCATAATTTTTCAAATCAATATGTGAGCGTGGCAAAAGAAAACGTGTTTTGACCATTTTAGTTGATTTTAATCGACTGGAAATTGGCCATTTTTCCAACGGTCTCAGAATTCGGCGAAACTAGTTTTGTTAGGGCCATATCGTCAATACGAAGCTAGAAAATATTTTTCTGGAATTTTTAGTGTTAGTATGTGACCCCGGTAATTTGAAATGTACGTTTAAAATTCAATATAGAGATTTAAATGTAAATTCAATTGAAACTGATTGTAACGATCAAATCAGCTTGCGATACATATCCCATTGGGTTTGGAATGGGGGTTAAACGCTATGGACGACAGGCGGTGGGCCTCGTTTCGAGGTCATGGGTAAAAGTCAACTTTATGCAATTAATTTAATAAAAAAAAAAAAAAAATTCCCTCCTTTATTTTCCCTCTGCCCCCCCCCCCCCCCCCCCCCGATTTCATTCTTCAGTAAACAAAAAAAGTAAATAAAGAAGAAGAACGGAGGGAGAGCAGCTCGTCGCCTCCGCCTAGCTCTGCCCGCCTCCGCCTGTTTCCCCCCCCCCTCCCTAGATCGAAGACCCAAGCCTCCAGGAGCATCGCGACCCCCAGTTCTCGAGCCGTTCGAAACCCTAGCACCACCGCCCCTCCCCCATTCGAACGCGCAAGAGCCTCCACCGCCGACGAACTAGAGGCCGCCCCACCTCCAGCTCCGTCGATCTGCGAAAACCCTCTGTAAGTGTTTTGTTATTTTATCTTTAATGATTTTGTTAAAAAATTAAAAACTGATTTTGTTAAAAAATTAAAAACTGATTTTGTTAAAAGTAAAAACTGAATTTTATAAAAAAGTTTAAAACTGAAATTTTTAAAAAGTAAAAACTGAATTTTATAAAAAAGTAGTAAAACAGAATTTTTAAAAAAGTAGTAAAACAGAATTTTTAAAGAAGTGGTAAAACTGAATTTTATTTAGGTTAAAAACTGAATTTTTAATTATGTTGTAAAGTTATGAAAAATATGATTTTTATATATTGAACTTCGGCATAAAAATATGATTTTTATATATTGAACTTCGGCATAAAAATATGATTTTTATATATTGAACTTCGGCATAAAAATATGATTTTTATATATTGAACTTCGGCATAAAAATATGATTTTTATATATTGAACTTCGGCATAAAAATATGATTTTTATATATTGAACTTCGGCATAAAAATATGATTTTTATATATTGAATATCGAACTAAAAATTCGATTTTTATATATTGAATAGCGAACTAAAAATCAGATTTTTATATATTGAATAGCATAGTAAAAGTTCGATTTTTACATATGTAGTGAAAGCGGACAACTAAAGCGACAAAAGGCGAGTTGGCGAAGGTTTCCTGCATTAGAAGTGCCGTGGAGCTAGGATAGCTTTATGTGAGAATTTCTCACCTTTCAATTTCTTTTCTAATTATATATATATACTAGGATGCAGACGGTGCTTAGTAGCACCCGACACAATCGTCCACAGACCATGGACTTGTTTGTTTGGTTGCATAGATTAGTTGAATTATTTGTTTGAATTGAATTGTTTGGTGAGATGAAATTGATATGATTGATGTGTGAATGGCGTGGGCCTTCACTAGACCGGGGATAAGGCTAGGCCTTGTCCCGTTTCTAGTATCGTGCCGTTATGCCGCCGAAATTTTCTAAAATATGTTAGAAAAATAAAAATATCATTTTATTGAATAAATGAATTGAATAGAAATTCATAAGTTAGAATAAAATGTTTTATCGTTAAAAATATAATTTTTAACGTGAATGTGAATAAATAAAATATTCATTTACAAACCAGACGGTTTGTTTATATACACCTATTTGAAGGACATTGATTGGGTCGATAAATTTTACACATCGCCCAACTGCACAAATAAAATCTGTGTTTGATTGTTTGAAACCCCACACGGGTGTTAGGATGAAATATGAAGTTCACTCATCCTGATTGATTAAATATGTCGATCGATTGATTGACAGGCTGTTATAAGCGTTAGATATCTTTATTTGATGCTTATACAGTGTAGTGCACTTTGGTTGATGGTTGATTATTTTTCAATGCTATTATATACATGTGTTGTATGAAAATCCATATAATTAACTTTATATGGTAATTGATTGGGCCTCATTCCAGTTTAGAAAATAAAGTATATTATAAAATAAAAGTTCATGTGTTGACAGTACTCATTCATTGAGATTGGTCATGTGTTGAACGAAATATTTTAGAAATAAAATTTACATCTTTATATTATAAAATAAAAGTTCATGTGTTGACAGTACTCATTCATTGAGATTGGTCAGGTGTTGAACGAAATATTTTAGAAATAAAATTTACATCTTTATATTATAAAATAAAAGTTCATGTGTTGACAGTACTCATTCATTGAGATTGGTCATGTGTTGAACGAAATATTTTAGAAATAAAATTTACATCTTTATATTATAAAATAAAAGTTCATGTGTTGACAGTACTCATTCATTGAGATTGGTCATGTGTTGAACGAAATATTTTGATAATAACAACTATTTTGAAAAAGAAATATTTAAAATAGAATATTTGAAAATAAAGGAATATATGAAGCCGTGTTGATTAGATTGACGCCATTTCGACGTGAACGATATTTATATCGATTTTATAACGATTTCGAAAAGAATTGAATATATAACGATTTCGAAATGAATTGAATATATAACGATTTCGAAATAAATTGAATTGAAAACGAATTCAAATTGAATTGGAAGTGAATTGAAATGAATTCAAATTGAATTGAAATTTGAATTGAATAGAAATGAATTTTAAAACGAATTTATAAAGAAGAATTCAATTTTGATTTGAATTGAAATGGAAGTAGAAATTGCTTTTGAAACGAATTTTAAAACTATTCATATAATTCGTTTTAAATAGAAATCGACGAAATATATATTATATGTATAATATAATGGCCTGAATAGAACGCGCCGCGCCGCGGCAGTTCGTAAATTTCGACCATTTATTTCAAACGGACATTACGGGAGATCCGACCGTCGGATTCTCCTAAAACCGGAACCGTTGGGTTCGTATCGAAAAGAGCTTTCTAACGAATATTAGAAATTTGAAATCTAACGTTTGGATTTGGAATTATGTCCAAATCAAATTCGAAAAAGGTCGTTGTAAGTGCAGTTCGATGGCCATTGATGGAAATCGACTGTACGGGCCTTGATAAAATTATTAAAAATAGTAATAATTTGTGTAAAATCATAAGAAATGATTTGTGAAGAATTGGGATGAAAAACTCCATATTTGAAAAGATAAAAATAGATTTTTATCGAAATGAACTAGTTTTGAACTAGAAATATAATTCTATTCTTTTTTAAATAAATAAATTGAATTTGAAAAGGGTTTTAAAAAAATAACCAAAATTTCCAATGATTGCATTGGAGTGGATTTGAATCGAAATTGTCTTCGGAATATTTCGATGTTGGAATTCGTGATTATACAGATGTTGTTATGGAAATTTGAAAGATATATATTTATATCGTTATTTCCAATACGACATTTGTTAATCGTAGAATTTGATATTGAATATAAGCCGGGATATTTTCTATTCAGAGCCTTGTATTTAATATCAAATGTGATTTGGGTTTGTCGTGAATGGTGTCTTCACTAACACTGTTCTTGAACCCAGTTGAGAAAAGATTAAATCTTTTTATTTAGATTTAATGAAGTGTACCAACTAAATAATATTTAATTGGAATTGAATCGATATTGATTTTTGGGTTTATCGTGGACAGTGTTTTAAATAACACTCGTTCTTTAACCCGATCATTGATGAAATGTGATTTTGGGTTGTCGTGAATGGTATCTTCAATAATACAGTTCTTAGACCTAAAGGAGTTAAGAAAATCAGAAACTAACTGGAGATTAGTTAAGTTGAATAGTTTCCGAGGTATTGATCTGATGTTGGTTTCGGCCTTCGGGATTCATACTTAGGGAATTGCTCACTTGCTAATTTACAATTCGGGACTGATTGAAATGTGATGTGGTTCTGGGTTTATCGTGAACCGTGTTTTAAATGACACTGATTCTTTAACCCAGTCACAGATTAAAACTAAGTGGAGTTTTAATGAATCTTTAATTAGATTGAAAAGATCGAAAATGGAGTACCACCAGTTTTGCTCCAGGCGATAGTTAAATCTTTAATTAGATTTGAACGTGAAATGGTAATTAAATTTACCGATAACACCGTGGTGTTAGATATGAAGTATAACTAGTTTTACTTCATGGGATGAATAGGTTGGGATGGAGAAATTAAAACAAATGATTACTTCGGTAAGGTTCGCTAATCCCGACTAGTTTGAATTGATATTCAAAAATAGATTAAAGAATAAATTCAAGAAATTTATCTTTGATAAAATTAATGGGAACCTCTCCCTATGAATGTGAAATTTAGAAACTAACTGTCGGTTGGCCAAGCAGAATGGTTTTCTGGATATTGATCTGATGTTGGTTTCGGCCTTCGGGGTTAATATTTGGGGAATTATTCTCTTGATTAATTTACGGTTAGTGACTAATGAATTGGAATGAGGCGTATGTTGTGTTTGTGTAACACTTATTTAAAATATACGCGAGTTATTCGGAAAGACCGGGTTTATCCCATTCTGAATAACTGATACGACGATAAGTCGAAGATGAAGACGATGGTCGAAGACCGGAGGTCTTCACGTCGTTTGGGTAATTACTGATGATCTTGATTGGGCTGTACACCCAAGAAGATGGAAACAGTTAGTGATCGTCCAGACGTACTTGGAGATCGATGGATATGCTGGGTACTAGGTGCCTCCGGTTTCGTTCAGACCCAGAACGAACTTGTAAATGGACTGTGTGTCTGACATTGGATTTTAGTCCGTGTGATTGATCTCTATTAAATATATATCTGTTTGGCGGCGGAGAATTTATTCTCTTGCTTAACGCCCTTCTCTGAGACGTACGAGCTCAGGGGTTATATATTGATGGATATCAAACGCATGGAGTGAATTGCCTGTGTGGCATGCCTAAGTGGCAATTGATCGAGGCTTCTGTTGAAAAGCAAAGTCTTGTGGTGATGATCAAAGCAAGGCCTTTGTGGCGTAGCTTTGTGTAACGTTTACCTCGCGTGTTTCACACCAGGTATGAACCAAAAACGGGAGACGGACCTCAGGGAGGGCATGCGTTTCTTTCTAGCTAGAAGTGGCGTCAGTGGTTTTACACGCCCTGACGAGTTTGACTTATGTTGTTGTTGCTGTTGCGAGGCGCCTCGGATTGATCGGTCGTTCTCGAACCGATGGAGTCATTTAGTTGGCTCATTTACACCCCATAGGGTGGGGAAACGTAGTGTTCAGGCATTTTAATCCACATCGGTGGACCGGCCCTGTCGCTCCAAGGGCTCACCTGAGTCTGGGTCCTGTGGCTCGGGCTAGAGAGTCACGAATCGGTTGAGGACTATCTTTTGCCTCGGTTCATAGACGGAAATCCAATTTCCAAATACGTGACTTTGCGGTTTTATTTGTAAACTTATATATGGCGACATAGTGGTATGGGTCATTCATGCCGCCTATGATTGATACTTATGATTTGAAGTTGTTTTATACACTATGCACTTATAATAGTATCAAACGATTTGTTTTAAACGTATCAAGCATTCTTTGGCTGTTATAAGGGAAAACCCTATCCCCCGGCTTGCGTTGCATTGTGTGATAGGACCTGGGTCTTATAACAGCTTCATTTTTCTTTATTTAGCATTGCGCTGTTTGTTTTATGCACTGGTATTCTTGGGAGGAAACCCGTTCCGTGTTATACGGCGTGGTCCCTTGATTTACCTAACTTTAAAAATAAAGATTAACTGTTTTAGTTCTCACACCAGTCCCATGACTGACCTGGAGTTTATTGTTTTAACCTAAACTCTGGGTGCCCCTATTTTGACACGGGCAGCTATTAGTTTTGGTTTTGCAGATTTATATTCACAGGATCCTGGTTTACAGCTGGAACGATATCCGGAAAGCTTTGTATCCGTATATCTCATTCTAGTTGTGTATTGTATTATTTTCCGCTGCGATGTATTTAAATGTAATTTAAATCTCTGATATTTCTGTGTAATATTCATTTATGCTCTGTATATTCTTGTAATCTGATGCATTGTTGTAATAAGCAATGAAAGGTTCTTCCGTATGCGTTCTGTTTTGTCCTGTTCTCAAACGATAGGGCGTTTCGAACGGCCTGGATCGGTTTAGCGACTGGTTCGGATCGAGCGAAATTCCTTGCCGTCACAGTTGGTATCAGAGCTTTGGTTTACAAAGCTAGAGAACAAGGTACGTTAGAACCATACGAAAGAATTCATCAGATATTGGATTAGTAATATCCAATGAGAATGACTCGTTAGAGATGGGATCAGTAGTATCCTAGAACGAGTGTGAAGAGTAGTGTTTTTGATAGATAAAAGTGAAAACAAATTTTTGTTTTGAAGATTTAAATCAATTATTCGTATTTGATTATTTATTTATATTGAAGTGGACAATCCAGTATATATAGATTTTGCGTATACGTCTGATCCGCGTGTATTCGAAATTTTAATATACTGGATAGATATAGAATTACACTCTAATCGCCCGGAGATGATTTTGATGATGGAGCTCCATCATTAGAATTTATGTTCGAGTGACGAAAGTGGGCTTTCTATATATTTCCTATTGACTGGTGTGAGAACCAAAATTAGATAGGGCCTATTGTTGTGATTTGGCATCAAAAACGTGATTTTTGTATATGTATCAAAATTATGAATTTGAAAACTCTAATTCACTAATTGATTGATGTTTGTGTTGTTTGTTTATTTGTTTGCTAATTTTTAGCCAATTAGCCTAATTGAATCACATATTGAATTATATTGAAAATTGGTTGCGTTTGCTTGCATATACATATACTTACCTTGAACAGGTCATAGCAAGGAGGCTAGAGCCAGAGAATAAAATTTGTTTGCCCGACAAATAGGTACATGTTTACTACATAATTTACTGTTTTGTTTGGGTGATGATGATTTTATGAGCCTATTGGCTAGCCGCTTGGCTTTTTCTTTTTCTTTTTGAGATCTGAAGGACCGGGGAAGCTATTTGAAATTTCCCGATGCTCCCGGTGCAGGGGAGGTTATGGCGAAATTTTTCGAAAATTTAGGGTGTTAGCCAAATTTTTGAAATTTTGAAAATTCTCAGAAACTGAAAAGTTGGAGAATGGAAGCCTGATCGATCGTAGAGTTGATTAATCAAACCACTTTCGACTTTGTTCCTTTTCGGGGACGAAAAGTTTTAAGTGGGGGAGATTGTAACAACCCGTAAAATCTGGGCCAGTTTAAAATTTTTATTTTGGCAATTCTAGCGAATTTTGATTATTTAAAATGAATTGTTTTAAATAATATCGACGTGAAATCTATTTTGAATATAATTCGAACGTATATATTATACGCGTCGTCGTTAGAATATAAATATTTATATATAATTATAAATAGAATTGAAAATGGCGCGGTAGTTCGATAATTCGATTTCAAACTTCAATTGAATGTACCGGGTGCAAAACAATCCGGATTTTAGTGAAACCAAAAATAATGGGATCTAATTGATAATATCTTTCCAACGAATCTGGAAAATCAAGATTTCATAGCGGGAATCAAAAGATATGTCCAGTTGAAAATTCTGAATAGGCGCTATGGAATTCAGGCCCTTAAAAATGGACATTTTGCAAATGACCTCGGATTTCGACGAAACCAGTTTTGTTGGGTCCGCGGTGTCAAGTTATTGCTAGGTTTCAAATTTCATAATTTTTCAAATCAATATGTGAGCGTGGCAAAAGAAAACGTGTTTTGACCATTTCAGTTGATTTTAATCGACTGGAAATTGGCCATTTTTCCAACGGTCTCAGAATTCGGCGAAACTAGTTTTGTTAGGGCCATATCGTCAATACGAAGCTAGAAAATATTTTTCTGGAATTTTTAGTGTTAGTATGTGACCCCGGTAAATTGAAATGTACGTTTAAAATTCAATATAGAGATTTAAATGTAAATTCAATTGAAACTGATTGTAACGATCAAATCAACTTGCGATACATATCCCATTGGGTTCGGAATGGGGGTTAAACGCTATGGACGACAGGCGGTGGGCCTCGTTTCAAGGTCATGGGTAAAAGTCAACTTTATGCAATTAATTTAATAAAAAAAAAATATTTCCCTCCTTTATTTTCCCTCTGCCCCCCCCCCCCCCCCGATTTCATTCTTCAGTAAACAAAAAAAAAAAAAGAAGAAGAACGGAGGGAGAGCAGCTCGTCGCCTCCGCCTAGCTCTGCCCGCCTCCGCCTGTTTCCCCCCCCCTCCCTAGATCGAAGACCCAAGCCTCCAGGAGCATCGCGACCCCCAGTTCTCGAGCCGTTCGAAACCCTAGCACCACCGCCCCTCCCCCATTCGAACGCGCAAGAGCCTCCACCGCCGACGAACTAGAGGCCGCCCCACCTCCAGCTCCGTCGATCTGCGAAAACCCTCTGTAAGTGTTTTGTTATTTTATCTTTAATGATTTTGTTAAAAAATTAAAAACTGATTTTGTTAAAAAATTAAAAACTGATTTTGTTAAAAGTAAAAACTGAATTTTATAAAAAAGTTTAAAACTGAAATTTTTAAAAAGTAAAAACTGAATTTTATAAAAAAGTAGTAAAACAGAATTTTTAAAAAAGTAGTAAAACAGAATTTTTAAAGAAGTGGTAAAACTGAATTTTATTTAGGTTAAAAACTGAATTTTTAATTATGTTGTAAAGTTATGAAAAATATGATTTTTATATATTGAACTTCGGCATAAAAATATGATTTTTATATATTGAACTTCGGCATAAAAATATGATTTTTATATATTGAACTTCGGCATAAAAATATGATTTTTATATATTGAACTTCGGCATAAAAATATGATTTTTATATATTGAACTTCGGCATAAAAATATGATTTTTATATATTGAACTTCGGCATAAAAATATGATTTTTATATATTGAATAGCGAACTAAAAATTCGATTTTTATATATTGAATAGCGAACTAAAAATCAGATTTTTATATATTGAATAGCATAGTAAAAGTTCGATTTTTACATATGTAGTGAAAGCGGACAACTAAAGCGACAAAAGGCGAGTTGGCGAAGGTTTCCTGCATTAGAAGTGCCGTGGAGCTAGGATAGCTTTATGTGAGAATTTCTCACCTTTCAATTTCTTTTCTAATTATATATATATACTAGGATGCAGACGGTGCTTAGTAGCACCCGACACAATCGTCCACAGACCATGGACTTGTTTGTTTGGTTGCATAGATTAGTTGAATTATTTGTTTGAATTGAATTGTTTGGTGAGATGAAATTGATATGATTGATGTGTGAATGGCGTGGGCCTTCACTAGACCGGGGATAAGGCTAGGCCTTGTCCCGTTTCTAGTATCGTGCCGTTATGCCGCCGAAATTTTCTAAAATATGTTAGAAAAATAAAAATATCATTTTATTGAATAAATGAATTGAATAGAAATTCATAAGTTAGAATAAAATGTTTTATCGTTAAAAATATAATTTTTAACGTGAATGTGAATAAATAAAATATTCATTTACAAACCAGACGGTTTGTTTATATACACCTATTTGAAGGACATTGATTGGGTCGATAAATTTTACACATCGCCCAACTGCACAAATAAAATCTGTGTTTGATTGTTTGAAACCCCACACGGGTGTTAGGATGAAATATGAAGTTCACTCATCCTGATTGATTAAATATGTCGATCGATTGATTGACAGGCTGTTATAAGCGTTAGATATCTTTATTTGATGCTTATACAGTGTAGTGCACTTTGGTTGATGGTTGATTATTTTTCAATGCTATTATATACATGTGTTGTATGAAAATCCATATAATTAACTTTATATGGTAATTGATTGGGCCTCATTCCAGTTTAGAAAATAAAGTATATTATAAAATAAAAGTTCATGTGTTGACAGTACTCATTCATTGAGATTGGTCATGTGTTGAACGAAATATTTTAGAAATAAAATTTACATCTTTATATTATAAAATAAAAGTTCATGTGTTGACAGTACTCATTCATTGAGATTGGTCAGGTGTTGAACGAAATATTTTAGAAATAAAATTTACATCTTTATATTATAAAATAAAAGTTCATGTGTTGACAGTACTCATTCATTGAGATTGGTCATGTGTTGAACGAAATATTTTAGAAATAAAATTTACATCTTTATATTATAAAATAAAAGTTCATGTGTTGACAGTACTCATTCATTGAGATTGGTCATGTGTTGAACGAAATATTTTGATAATAACAACTATTTTGAAAAAGAAATATTTAAAATAGAATATTTGAAAATAAAGGAATATATGAAGCCGTGTTGATTAGATTGACGCCATTTCGACGTGAACGATATTTATATCGATTTTATAACGATTTCGAAATGAATTGAATATATAACGATTTCGAAATGAATTGAATATATAACGATTTCGAAATAAATTGAATTGAAAACGAATTCAAATTGAATTGGAAGTGAATTGAAATGAATTCAAATTGAATAGAAATGAATTTTAAAACGAATTTATAAAGAAGAATTCAATTTTGATTTGAATTGAAATGGAAGTAGAAATTGCTTTTGAAACGAATTTTAAAACTATTCATATAATTCGTTTTAAATAGAAATCGACGAAATATATATTATATATATTATATATATAATATAATGGCCTGAATAGAACGCGCCGCGCCGCGACAGTTCGTAAATTTCGACCATTTATTTCAAACGGACATTACGGGAGATCCGTCCGTCGGATTCTCCTAAAACCGGAACCGTTGGGTTCGTATCGAAAAGAGCTTTCTAACGAATATTAGAAATTTGAAATCTAACGTTTGGATTTGGAATTATGTCCAAATCAAATTCGAAAAAGGTCGCTGTAAGTGTAGTTCGATGGCCATTGATGGAAATCGACTGTACGGGCCTTGATAAAATTATTAAAAATAATAATAATTTGTGTAAAATCATAAGAAATTATTTGTGAAGAATTGGGATGAAAAACTCCATATTTGAAAAGATAAAAATAGATTTTTATCGAAATGAACTAGTTTTGAACTAGAAATATAATTCTATTCTTTTTTAAATAAATAAATTGAATTTGAAAAGGGTTTTAAAAAAATAACCAAAATTTCCAATGATTGCATTGGAGTGGATTTGAATCGAAATTGTCTTCGGAATATTTCGATGTTGGAATTCGTGATTATACAGATGTTGTTATGGAAATTTGAAAGATATATATTTATATCGTTATTTCCAATACGACATTTGTTAATCGTAGAATTTGATATTGAATATAAGCCGGGATATTTTCTATTCAGAGCCTTGTATTTAATATCAAATGTGATTTGGGTTTGTCGTGAATGGTGTCTTCACTAACACTGTTCTTGAACCCAGTTGAGAAAAGATTAAATCTTTTTATTTAGATTTAATGAAGTGTACCAACTAAATAATATTTAATTGGAATTGAATCGATATTGATTTTTGGGTTTATCGTGGACAGTGTTTTAAATAACACTCGTTCTTTAACCCGATCATTGATGAAATGTGATTTTGGGTTGTCGTGAACGGTATCTTCAATAATACAGTTCTTAGACCTAAAGGAGTTAAGAAAATCAGAAACTAACTGGAGATTAGTTAAGTTGAATAGTTTCCGAGGTATTGATCTGATGTTGGTTTCGGCCTTCGGGATTCATACTTAGGGAATTGCTCACTTGCTAATTTACAATTAGGGACTGATTGAAATGTGATGTGGTTCTGGGTTTATCGTGAACCGTGTTTTAAATGACACTGATTCTTTAACCCAGTCACAGATTAAAACTAAGTGGAGTTTTAATGAATCTTTAATTAGATTGAAAAGATCGAAAATGGAGTACCACCAGTTTTGCTCCAGGCGATAGTTAAATCTTTAATTAGATTTGAACGTGAAATGGTAATTAAATTTACCGATAACACCGTAGTGTTAGATATGAAGTATAACTAGTTTTACTTCATGGGATGAATAGGTTGGGATGGAGAAATTAAAACAAATGATTACTTCGGTAAGGTTCGCTAATCCCGACTAGTTTGAATTGATATTCAAAAATAGATTAAAGAATAAATTCAAGAAATTTATCTTTGATAAAATTAATGGGAACCTCTCCCTATGAATGTGAAATTTAGAAACTAACTGTCGGTTGGCCAAGCAGAATGGTTTTTTGGATATTGATCTGATGTTGGTTTCGGCCTTCGGGGTTAATATTTGGGGAATTATTCTCTTGATTAATTTACGGTTAGTGACTAATGAATTGGAATGAGGCGTATGTTGTGTTTGTGTAACACTTATTTAAAATATACGCGAGTTATTCGGAAAGACCGGGTTTATCCCATTCTGAATAACTGATACGACGATAAGTCGAAGATGAAGACGATGGTCGAAGACCGGAGGTCTTCACGTCGTTTGGGTAATTACTGATGATCTTGATTGGGCTGTACACCCAAGAAGATGGAAACAGTTAGTGATCGTCCAGACGTACTTGGAGATCGATGGATATGCTGGGTACTAGGTGCCTCCGGTTTCGTTCAGACCCAGAACGAACTTGTAAATGGACTGTGTGTCTGACATTGGATTTTAGTCCGTGTGATTGATCTCTATTAAATATATATCTGTTTGGCGGCGGAGAATTTATTCTCTTGCTTAACGCCCTTCTCTGAGACGTACGAGCTCAGGGGTTATATATTGATGGATATCAAACGCATGGAGTGAATTGCCTGTGTGGCATGCCTAAGTGGCAATTGATCGAGGCTTCTGTTGAAAAGCAAAGTCTTGTGGTGATGATCAAAGCAAGGCCTTTGTGGCGTAGCTTTGTGTAACGTTTACCTCGCGTGTTTCACACCAGGTATGAACCAAAAACGGGAGACGGACCTCAGGGAGGGCATGCGTTTCTTTCTAGCTAGAAGTGGCGTCAGTGGTTTTACACGCCCTGACGAGTTTGACTTATGTCGTTGTTGCTGTTGCGAGGCGCCTCGGATTGATCGGTCGTTCTCGAACCGATGGAGTCATTTAGTTGGCTCATTTACACCCCATAGGGTGGGGAAACGTAGTGTTCAGGCATTTTAATCCACATCGGTGGACCGGCCCTGTCGCTCCAAGGGCTCACCTGAGTCTGGGTCCTGTGGCTCGGGCTAGAGAGTCACGAATCGGTTGAGGACTATCTTTTGCCTCGGTTCATAGACGGAAATCCAATTTCCAAATACGTGACTTTGCGGTTTTATTTGTAAACTTATATATGGCGACATAGTGGTATGGGTCATTCATGCCGCCTATGATTGATACTTATGATTTGAAGTTGTTTTATACACTATGCACTTATAATAGTATCAAACGATTTGTTTTAAACGTATCAAGCATTCTTTGGCTGTTATAAGGGAAAACCCTATCCCCCGGCTTGCGTTGCATTGTGTGATAGGACCTGGGTCTTATAACAGCTTCATTTTTCTTTATTTAGCATTGCGCTGTTTGTTTTATGCACTGGTATTCTTGGGAGGAAACCCGTTCCGTGTTATACGGCGTGGTCCCTTGATTTACCTAACTTTAAAAATAAAGATTAACTGTTTTAGTTCTCACACCAGTCCCATGACTGACCTGGAGTTTATTGTTTTAACCTAAACTCTGGGTGCCCCTATTTTGACACGGGCAGCTAGTAGTTTTGGTTTTGCAGATTTATATTCACAGGATCCTGGTTTACAGCTGGAACGATATCCGGAAAGCTTTGTATCCGTATATCTCATTCTAGTTGTGTATTGTATTATTTTCCGCTGCGATGTATTTAAATGTAATTTAAATCTCTGATATTTCTGTGTAATATTCATTTATGCTCTGTATATTCTTGTAATCTGATGCATTGTTGTAATAAGCAATGAAAGGTTCTTCCGTATGCATTCTGTTTTGTCCTGTTCTCAAACGATAGGGCGTTTCGAACGGCCTGGATCGGTTTAGCGACTGGTTCGGACCGAGCGAAATTCCTTGCCGTCACAAATAATCAGCCTTAGCACTCACTGGGCAGAGCGCAGAAGCAAGCAGTATTAAAAGCAAAAGAGAATTAAAAGCATGTTGTTAAGCAGTTGCATTGATACTGCTCCAAACATAAATCACAAGTCTAAATTCAGAAATAACAACTATCTTAATATACCAATGGGAATGGGGGGAAAAAACCTTTAGTGTAAAGCAACACCTAATGCGTACTAGATAAAGACGTTGAAGTCAAGAAAAACCGCTGCCCATTTTATGTAAGAACCAAACAGCGATCACAAAGCACTCTCAAGCAGCAGAAGAAACTTCAGTTGTGGCAAGAGCTTCATCTTCGTTGGTCTGGCCTTCTTTAGTTGCTCCACATTCCATAGCTTTTGCGATTGCACCATTCATGTTATTGTCTCCAACAGAAGCAAAGCCCTAGGACCGCTGTGAAACAATGCAAACATAATTTAGCCACAGATGAGCAAATATTACCTAGAAAAAGATTTGTATATACTTAAGAACAAGACCAAGGAAAGCTGATTATTTAAGTTAACTTAAGAAAATTTATTTTAAAGGATAGAATTAAGACAAAGTTTGGAACGACAAACAATTTATAAGATAATTATTTGAATTGTAATGTTCTAACATGCCTTATAAGGAGCTTGCAAATTAGAGTGCATTCTGGGCATTTAACTTTGCTAATATAAACAACATAAAAGCCTTGCAAACGTTTAATATGAAGAAAAGGTAAAAATAGTGGTTGATATATTACCCAAAGGAAGATTGTGATAAAACTTCAGTTTCAATGATATATTAGGCCAAGCAAAACCAATTTATAATTACAGAAGGTTAAAAAATGCTAAGTATGTTTTTCTTTACATTCACTATAGCTTCCTTTCTAGGGGTTTACTTACAAAAATCCATCCCTATTAAGCTGTAAAAGTTTGAAGAAATTATCGAAAAGAAAGAAGGTTGAAGATAATCAACATAAGGGAAAACAAAGTGCAAAAAATAGAGGAAAAACAGTACATGCACATAATTATACAGATACAAAGAATGGGGTTATTATGTTGATATCTAAACATAAAGAATTCTAAGGAGAAGGAATGAAACATAACTAAAGTCATGTAGCTAAAAAACCACATTTGATGACATCATATTACCAGTGTACCATTATTAGCATAAAAAACCGCAACTGAGAAGATATAGTGCACCACTACAGTAGGGAAAAATAAATTCCTGTGTAGATATCTTGTTAACTGAAATGAGTTGAATGCCTAAAACTATGCTGCCATGTCATGATGTTCCAATGAAACATACATGTCTCCGTAAGAAAGTGCTTTTTAACATTTTCTTTCTGTTAAGTAATTTGTTACAGAATTCAAAAATAGAAAATTTCATTCAATTTCAAGAATGGAGATTAACCATTTTGTAACATGAACAGAACAAATGTTGGACAAAAAAGAACAATAAAAAATGCAAGGATTCCATCAAATAACGTTGATTGTGACTATCAAAAAAATAATTTTAATTTAAGCAATTTTAAGAAACCCTAAATAGATTTGGAGCATTATTAATTAGTTCAAGCTTTTATAATTCGAATTACCTGGAATAATTATTGATGTTTAAGCATCAGACAAAAGCGCCAATTAAGACTTCAACAAACTCAAAATTGCTTAATTGGTGCGTTGTGAAATTCCACTTAATTACATTTTAATAAACCATACCTCAAAACTTTAGAATAACCCACAGTTTCTTTCAACTTTCTCTGTTCAGCATAATTGCAATGAAGATTACAAATCAATTCTGCAGAAGATCAGATTGAGCCATGGTGCTAGAGAATATAGGAGACACGTAACTCTAGGACCGAAGTATTCGGGAAGCAAGGAAGGTCTGGAAAAGAACTTTTATTAGGTAGTCCTCCCGGCGTATCGATTTCTGACTTTGGATAAATTGATTTCTGTTTTTCCCAATGTTGACGAGTTTTTGCTGAGTTTACCCAGCAATATTAATAACAAAGCTAGCCATGTTTTGCTATATATCTTTACGAAGTGCCTTAAGTACCACGTAGGAGCTCTACGAAGAAGGATATAAAATTGTTTTTCTTTTAATTATTATACACGGGTGAACTCAGCAAAATGCTGAGATTCTCCCTTTTTTTCATAATTGCTAGGTGAACTCAGCAAAAGTTTGGATTTAAATGGAATTTTCCCAGTGATGATGAATAGAAACCATATAATTCTAGGATAAAGTTTCGGCCCTTTACCGAGATTTTTGATGAAAGCTAGAATAGGAAGTGACAGGATTGTAAAGATGAAGATGATTGTGAAGCTAGATGAAGGCGGTGGCAAAGGGGAGGAGAGAACACAGGAAGGAACCACGGAAGAAACAAAATAAAAGAAAGCAACATATAATTTGTAAATAAAGATTATTTGCTATATCCTACTTTCAGGCGATATTAAAACTATCTAATATTTATAGATTGATATTTTATAATTGTAACCACAGTCTATGTGATATATCCTACTTTTAAATGATATTATAATCTTAGTAATATTTGTGAAGGAGCATTCTGAATTGGTAATTGAAATTTATATGTTATATGCTATATGTTAGTAAAATTAATATTTAATAATATCCATAAATGGCATTTGTGGTAGTTCATGGTTAAAAAAATGTGACAACAGAGGTATTACAACTAATAATAAAGAAATTCAAGATAACTTAATTTGCTTAAAAAATTATATATGGTTTAAAGTTAAAATCATGTGTGTTAATTAAAATTTTCATTTCTAAGTAGCATCATCAAATTTTTGTTAGTTTGAATTTTATTTATATTATATAATTAAAAAAACGACAAATTGTAAATGATGTTTATTTGATGTTTCTTTGTTAGACACTAATTTTAACCATGGAGTGATACTTTGCATTGGTAATATTAGTTTAGGGTGCTACTGTTCATGCTCCTATTTACACTTCTGGCCACCAAAAATAAAAGCACCCCAAATATTTTAAATTTCCTCTTCTGGCCACCTTCTAAATTAATATAAAAAAATGCAGTGGCCACCAGCTCCTTCCTCTACATGAACGCTTCCTTCCCCACTTTCTTCGTCGGTTGTGAAATGATTTAATTTAATAATCCATTTCATAACCATATTAGCAATTTTAATTTTGATAAATGAGTATTTACTTCATCGGTTGTGAAATGATTCGTCAAATCAACATTCATGTATTTTGAGTCATTTTTTTGAACATCTTGCATCACATTATCACAATCATCATGTTTATCGTCCAATTTATCATCATTCAAATACTTCAACTAAAATGACAAAAAATAATAATTAATGTATCAATTTGTAAAAGAAGATACGTAAGTTATACGGATAAAAATCCCACAAGTCAAAATTTACATTGTCATTCTCTAATACAACGCCGTCAAATTTAATGTCCTCCAAGCTTGAAATTTTCAACGGAACGGAAAAAATATCCTAAAACTCAACAAAAAACCTTAACCATTAAAAAAAAACCATAACAACATGTTCTCTGTCATAATAGAAAACAATAAAAATCAAGCAATTCAAAGCCTCTTTTTTATCTTCGTCTTCCATCTCTATTAGCCACAAAAGAATATTGCTTTTGTAAGGGTTTAGGGTTTGAAATTATAAAGAAGTATGTGTTTTTTATAAGGAGAAGTACAGTGGTAAATAACTGAGTGAAGGAATAATATATGGTGGCCAGAAGAATATAAAATTAATCATTCGTATTAAATTTATAAAGGTGGCCGGAAGTGTAAACCTGGGTGTGAATAGTAGCACCCTTAGTTTAAATGTTCAATCCTATTTAGCATGGAGGGATATTTTCAAAGTGTAAAGAAGTTTTACTATTAAATCCTACTTTTAAGGGATATTTAGATTTGTTAATATATGTATAGGAACATTTTTGATAGTTGACATTGATACTAGAAAAGCGTGACACCGGATGTAATACAACTATTAATAAAGATATACATGAGTGTTACGTCACGAGCTCGTGATGATGGTACATTCATGAGAAAATGTTTTTAATAAATATTTAACCCTTTTTCTGTAGAAAAATATAATTTGATTCAGATAAGCAAACACTGCAAAAGACAAACTGGAACTTAAATTTTCAGTTTAAATTTTGGTTGGAATCCCTTGACGATTGATAAGAAGGTGAACTAACAGTTTCTGTAGCAAATGTTAAATACTTGAATACAATCACCTAAGTACCTCAAATCTTTGTTCTTACCAATCACAGCAGAAAACCGACTACCCACCTAAATTTCACAGTTACAAAATTATATAGACTTATATAAATAAATTGCTTCGTTATGTAAGCATCAAACAATAGAATTCAGAACAATGACTACAAAAACAACAAGCTTTTCAAAGACGAATCACCAACTAGCAGTGTTGCTATTTCTGCTAGGCTACTCCATAACCAATGACGCGGCTCGCATTCTTCTAGAAGCACCAACTATCCCAAAACCAGAGCTTCCGTCGCTACCTGAAATTCCAACACTTCCAAAGCCCGAACTACCAAAACAGCCCCTACTACCTGAAATGTCGAGCCTGCCTAAGCTGGAAATACCTCCATTGCCTGAACTTCCTAAGCCACCAAACATCACCAAAACTGAAGAAACACCGGTGGTACCTGAAGTTCCAACTTTGCCCAAGCCAGAATTGCCTTCACTACCAGAGATCCCTTCTTTACCAAATCTAGAGTTGCCTCCCTTTCCTGAGATTCCAACCCTTCCTAAGTTTGAACGTCCTCCTTTGCCTCAATTGCTAACACTCCCTGAGGTTCCAGCTCACCCTTCCACTACCCCTTGAATTTTTCATGCTACATGATTGATAACAGTTTCATGAGTTTATGCATTCGATCTTGATTTATATATGTGCTAGATTACTTATTGTCATATGTGTAGCGTATGATATATGATTCTATCTCCTTACTTTTTTACATTGTTGTACCTTAAATATTATTATTATGTTTTTATCAAAATACTAAAATAGCAGTGATGCTTAAACTGGAATATTTCCTTGTTCGTTGGGCATTAATTACTTCTTTTGACATATATGGTTCACAAGTTTTCTGCACATAAGATAGCATGCTGATACCTATTCAACTTAAGTAGAATCTGAACAACGCTAAGCTATGAGCTATTATTCATCATAAAAATTGTTGTAGAGATGGAGAATTGTAGGGGAAATTTTCAACAATCAAATCAGCCCAAGATGTTTAGAAAGCGATAATATCGGATCATGCTAATGGTGAGATAAAACCAAAAGAAAACTCCAAATTACATATCAAAGATGCACTATCCCTATCGAACTGTAACACCCTGCCCAAATGTCAATAATACAGAAGAAGGATGTTACTAAACATTAAACAATGTTGTCTGATAATACTTAAAGTAAGTCTATAATGGATAATGTGTCAATACACATTCTATTGGATCAACAAGGATATATTCTAAATACAGTAAAAATAATCACATTCTTGTGTCTCATCTCAGTGCAGAATACCGGTACGAGGAGTTTCATAGAACAGAACAATATAAAGTCAGTAAAATAAATAAAAATACTCAGCACCGGATAACATTTAATATACTTCCATGACAATAGTTCAATATTGTCCTAGAATGCCATGTAATATGCACATGAAATACTAAAGTTAACCTATCATTTCAGTTTTAACAGACTTGGTATGAAAACGTGAAGGATCTTAACTTCAAGACTCATCCCAACATTAATAAAGAGCTGTTACATGTTTGAAGGACCTAAACAAGCCCTTCCCAACTGGTCGAAATATTACAAATACGGAATCACACCAAGAATCAACTGATAATTTCCATGATAAAATTTTGCAAATACGTAATTGGTCCACAAAGTCTAACTCCGTAAACAGAAGTATCAATCTTTACATTGTATCCATTAGTTAAAATTTCAAATTATATGTCTAAGCTTGTCCACAATACATATATGGCTTGTTCTCCAATTTTCTTTGCCACTTTATTTTCTAGCATTTGTCATCTCTTAAGTTACTAATTGGGCAGACAACAATTTTATGTACCTATGACCTATCTTCCTAATTTCTTCATTAGTCATACTATCATCAGTCGTCAATCCTCAGTTTCTGACTAAAAAATGAATATATTATAAGGGTCTTCTTAATCATACTATTGTCGGTTGTACAACATGCAGTTGTCTTTCAAAAAGAAATTTATGGCTGCGTCAAACCTTACTCATTTTTTTGTATGTTAACTAACAGTGTACATAAATTTTCGTCATTACTTAACCATTTATACGCTATCATATGAATTTCAACCGAGTAATTGTGATCAAAATATAATCAAAAACATGCAGTTTATAATCTAATTAAGATGATATCATTTGTCTTCCTTTGGTTATTTGTGCAGTTATGAATTGCTTTACAGAGGAATCTTGTGTCTCGCTATACTTTCGGCTTCACATTAGTAGTTGATTATAAACATAGACAACAAGTAAAAGAGAAAGACAAGAACAATATTGAACATTACAGAAGCTACTTATCATAGACAACATTTGACAAAATATATTATTCCAATCATGTATATACTATTTAAATTAGCGTTGATCAAAAATAATGATGACTAGTAAAAATAAAGTATTCATCCCTCCATCGACAATATTCGTTGTAGAATCTTCTTGGAATTTCATCTTTGGAAACCCATAGATCACAATCCTTAATGATATGACCACAAGCTGGATTTTCACACGGTACCTTTTGCATCATATAGTTTCTCCTGAATGTCAAATGGCGTTTAATCTTTTTTGCCTTTTTTCTGCATTTATGGATATGTATATTTCCCAAAACCTTATTTTGGTTCTTACTATAATAGCCAGGATCGTATTCAAGCAAATTTCCATAGCTAACACAATTGAATAATTTTATAGCCTGAACTTGAGTTTTGGAATCAAGAAATCAATGAATTGCTAAAACATAAGCAGACGTGAGATGTCCTTGCCTATATGCTTGCATTAGGTAGCTAATGCCTAAGAAACGTTCATTTGCATATATGTGATTCTGAAAAGACATGCATTCATATGAGCAAATAATTATATTAAAAAATTATAATTGACATTTCAAATATTAAAATATAAAATGTACCATTTCTATAATGAACTGTCCTTGAATATTTCCACTATTGCACAAAAGGTTAAGTAAATACTCCATTCTTGTTTATCATGCCAGAATTTGCTCCATTCGTTGTACATGCACATCGACCCTCCCACCTTTTTGTTTTAGTCACATTACGAAAAATTTTATAGCTATATCACAAAAAGAATTTTTCATATTAAAAACGATTATATATCTGAAATGATTTAGTTTCTTTAACTTTTTTTTCTTTTACAGCTAAATCAGCTTGATAACATTGTAAAATTAATGAAACTGTAAAATAAAAAAAAGTTAAAAAGCTAAATCATTTCAAAGATATATAATTGTTTTTTAGATGAAAAATTCTTTTTGTGATATAGTTGTAATATTTTTCGTGATGCGACAAAAAAAAAGTAGGAAGGTCAATGTGCATATACAACGAATGAAGCAAATTTTGGCATGATAAACAAAAAGGGAGGATTTACCTAACCTTTTACGCAAATAGTGTAAATATTCAAAGCATAGTTCATTCTAGGAATGATACATTTTATATTTTAATATTTAAAATATCAATTATAATTTTTTCAATATAATTATTTGCTTATACTTACAATATGAATGTATGTCTTTTCAGAATCACATATATGCAAATGAACGTTTGTTAGGCATTAATTACCTACTGCATGCATGTAGGATCTCACGTCTACTTATGTTTTAGCAATTTATTGGTTTCTTGATTCCAAACTCAAGTTTAGACTATAAAATTATTCAATCGTGTTAGCTGTGAATTTGCTTGAAGACGATCCTGACTATTATAGTAACAAACAAAATAAGGTTTCGAAAAATATACATATCCATGAATGCAGAAAAGAGACAAAAAAGATTATACGCGTTTGACATTTACGAAAAACTCTATGATGCAAAAGGTACCATGTGAAAAACCAACTTATGGTCATATCATTAAGGGTTGTAATCTATGGGTTCCCAAAGATGAACTTCCAAGAAAATTCTGCAGCGAATTTTGTCGATAAAGGAATGAATACTTTATTTTTACTAGTCATCATCATTATTGGTCAGCGCTAAATTTAAATAGTATATACACGATAGGAATATTATATTTTTCCAAATGTTGTTTATGATAAGTAGCTTCTGTAATGTTCAATAGTATTCTAATGTATCTCTTTTACTTGTCTATGTTATGATCAACAATTAAATGTGAAGCTGAAAATATAGCGAAACATGTGATTCCACTGTAAAACAATTCATTGCCACACAAATAACCAAACGAGGACACATGATATCATCTTAATTAGATCATAAACTACATATTTTAGATTATATTTTGATCACAATTACTCGGTTGAAATTCATATGATAGGCGTATATATGGTTGAGTAATGACGAAAATTTAAGTACGCTGCTAGGAATATCTAGTTAACGTAAAAAAAAAGAGTAAGGTTTGACATAGCCATAAATTTCTTTTTCTTTTTGAAAGACAACTGCATGTTGTACAACTGACAGTAGTATGACTAAGAAAACACTTATAATATATTTATTTCTTTAGTTATAAACTGAGGATTGACGATCGATGATAGTATGACTAATGAAGAAATTAAGAAGATGGATGCATAATATTGTTGAATGCTCATCATTAACTTAAAAGATGACAAATGCTAGCAAAATAAAGTGGCAAAGAAAATTGGAGAGCAAATCATATATGTGTTGTGGATAAGCTTAGACATATAATTTGAAATTTTAACTAATGGATACAATGTAAAGATTGGTACTCCTATTTACGAAGCTAGACTTCCATGACTTTCTGGACCAATTACGTATTTGTGAATTTGTAAAATTTTATCATGGAAATTATCATGTTAATTTAATGAAGTGGAGAATCCAAAAGAAGGATGACAAGTCTTCTTTACCACTTAAGCTTCTCTATATATATCTATTCTATTATAAAACGTGTTTGCTACACATATTCCGATAGGTGGCAAGCTATCATTTAATCTTGTAGTTAATCTGCTAGCCAGTGTCGAATTTGTACGTCCAATAAAACAACCTGTAGTGACATTCTAAAAAATTTCACCCTTTTTTTGCGGATGACTGATAATATTTAGTCATACAGTAAACTATTGGCCCAATCTTTCTAGAGGTGAAACATTGGTTATAATTGAATATGAAGCTTTTGAGCCTCCATTTCTACTATTATAACCACACAACGGTGTGGAGAAACCGATCATTCGATTGTATAATTTTATAAAATAATATATATATATATATATGTATGTATATATATATATATATGTATGTATATATATATTTCATTGATATTAGTTAAACATCAAGATAACATGTTCGAAAATATATATTAAAAACTGAGATTTAAACCTACAAATTAAATTTTAGAAAATATGAGTTTTAAATTCAAGTTTTGATTCAGAACGTTAAAAATTGAAGACTTACATTCAAAAAAATTAATGGAGATTCTCAATCAAAAGACTTCGTAATCGTTTTAAGGACAACACATCTGAATACATCTATGTAGTTTTCAAATTCTGTACTTGCTAAATTAACATAACTCAATTGCCAAACCTTATACTATAAAAAAGTACTCCATGAATATGATAAAAGATTGATAGGTAGACACATTGACAAAATGCTCTTATGATGTAAATTGACGTGCCTAGAAATTTTATGTTGGACAATTAAATTAAGAAGATAAAAGAGTAAATAATCAGCCTTAGCACTCACTGGGCAGAGCGCAGAAGCAAGCAATATTAAAAGCAAAAAGGAATTAAAAGCATGTTGTTAAGCAGCTGCATAAATGTTGCTCCAAACATAAATCACAAGTATAAATTCAGAAATAACAGCCATCTTAACATACCGATTGGAATTGGAAAAAAAAACTTAAACGTAAAGCAACACCTAGTACGTACTAGATAAAGATGTTGAAGTCAAGCAAAACAAACAGCCGCCCATTTTGTGTAAGAACCAAACGGCGATCACAAAGCGCACTCAAGCAACAGAAGAAGCTTCAGTTGTGGCAAGAGCTTTATCTTCGTTGGTCTGGCCTTCTTTAGTTGCTCCACATTTCACAGCTTTTGAGATTGCACCATTCATGTTATTGTATCCAACAGAAGCAAAGCCCTAGGACCGCTGTGAAACAATGCAAACATAATCTAGCCACATAAGAGCAAATGCATATCTAGAAAAAGCAATGTATATACTTAAGAACAAGACCAAGGAAAGCTGGTTATTTAAGTTAGCTTAAGAAAATTTATTTTGATGGATAGGATTAAGACAAAATTTGGTACGACAAACAACTTATAAGATGATTAATTGAATTGTAATGGTCTGACACTCCTTATGAGGAGCTTGCAAAATCAGAGTGCATTCTGGGCATTTAATTTTTGCTAATATAAGCAACATAAAAGCCTTGCAAACGTTTAATATGAAGAAAAAGTAAAAATAATAGTGGATATATCACCCAAAGGAGTATTGTGATAAAACTTCAGTTTCGATAATATATTATGCCAAGCAAAACCAAGTTATAATTACAGAAGGGTAAAAATGCTAAGTATTTTTTCCTTTACATTCACTATAGCTTCCTTACCAGGAGTTTACTTACAAAAATCCATCGCTATTAAGCTGTACAAGTTTGGAGAAATTATCGGAAAGGATACCAACATGACGGAAAAAAAAGCGCAAAAAATAGAAGAAAAACAATACATGCACATGATTATACTGATACAAAGAACGGGGTTATTATGTTGATATCTAAACATAAAGAATTCTTAGGAAACCGACCTTAGAATTTTTTTTGGATCCATTAATTGTTTGGAGATACAATTATCTCACAAATTTGAGGTAGGATTCCAGATGCATATGAATGAACACAGTACATCATTTTTTACATGTTAATGGCAGTGTTCTCTGTAATGCGAACTTCATCACGATTGACATCAAAGAATTTCTAACTGCACTCAGTCCTTTATCATAAATCTGCAAAAAAATCAAAGTTGAGTCATCTATATTCTATATAATTTGCAAATATTTACTGCAAGTGCTAGAGTCGATTTTGTTTCTCTACCAAGAACATATGAAAACATAGCTAAAATCATGTAGCTTGAAAACCACATTTGATGACATCATATTACCAATGTACCATTATTAGCTAAAAATCACAACTGAGAAGATATGGTGCACCACTATAGTAGGAAAAAAAATCCTGTGTGGATGTCATGTTAACGTTGGACCCATAACTTTTAAAAAACCTTTGTCAGTTGCACAAAATTGACATGACCCCTATCTGCCATAAGAGATTGTTTAATAGAACACTATAACATCCAAAAACTTACCAATGCATATATACCCAGACTTACAAACTGCAATGAGTTGAATGCCTAAAACTATGCTGCCATGTCATGATGTCCTATGAGATAGTAACAATCTTTATACGTGTCTCCATAACAAAGCGTTTTTTAACTTCATCTTTCTGTCAAGCAATTTCTTACATTATTCAAAATTAGATAATTTCATTGAATTTCAAGAATGGAGATTAACCATTTTGTAACATGAACAGAACAAATGTTGGAAAAAAGAGAACAATAAAAAATGCAAGGATTCCATCAAATAACGTTGATTGTGACTATCAAAAAATTAGTTCTATTTTAAGCAATTTTAAAGAAACTCTAAATAGATTTGGTGCATTATTAATTAATTAAAGCTTTTATAATTCGCATTACCTGGAATAATTATTGATGTTTAAGTATCCGACAAAAGCGCCATTTAAGACTTAACAAACTCAAATTTGCTGAATTGGTGCATTGTGAAATATCCAGTTAATTACATTATAAAAAACCATATCTTTAATGTTTTAGATTAACTCACAATTTCTTTGGACTTACTCTGCTTAGCACAATAGCAATGAAGACTACAAATCAATTCCGTAGAAGATTAGATTGAACTATGGTGCTTGAGAATATGGGAGGGACCTAACTCTAGAACTGAAGGATTCAGGCAGCAAGGAAGGTGGCGGCGGAGAGGACATGGACTCTCGAAAAGCACTTTTATTAGGTAGGGGTCCCGCTGGAAAAGCACTTTTATTAGGTAAGGGTCCCGACGTATTGATTTACGAGTTTAGATAAGTTGATTTCTGGGTTTCGATTTGGGAACGGTTAATTAAGGAGGAGAATTTTACTAATAGTGTTGAAAAGGAACCATATAATTCTAGGATAAAGATTCGGGCTTTGTCCAGATCTTTGGTGAGAGCTAGAATGGAACGTGACGGGATTTGGAAAGACGAAAATGATTGTGAAGTTAGAGCATCCCAACACAGCGTGTTTGGAACATCAAATCACCCTTGTGGTGAAAGCAACTCACCCCAACAGGTGAGTTTCTTTCATTGCTTTATCCGGCTTTTATAAAGCCGGATAAAGCAATGACACGGATTGCAATCGGAAACCATCCGATTGCAATCCGTGGTGTGGTGTGGGGGTGAATCCACACCACACCCCTTATTCGGCTTTTGGTGTGGTGTGGGGGTGAATCCGCACCACACCCCTTATTCAGTTTTTAAAAGCCGGATTAGATTTTGATATAAAAAAACTCATTTTAAACCCTAACCGCCACACCCCTACCCTCCTTCCTCTCCTCTGCTTCCAGCCATAAAAAAAAAGAAACGTGTTATGAGGGATCGTCGAGGTAGCGGAGGCCGTAGCGGGAATGTGGATCCGAGTGACGAGCACGTACTGGTAGAAGAGAACGTACCAACTGAGGATACGGGAGCTCATGAATCGCCGTCCGTTAGAAGAAGACGGGTTGCTAGTAGAAACAAGCAGGCGGTTTTGGAGTCGCACCGGGACCCAAATTTAAGACCGGATAAGCAATTGGCCGATTTTCGTGAGTTGGTGGGTACAGAGCAACACGTCAGCACGTTAGTTGACACATCGGTACGTTTTATTTATTAAATATTACCTTTGTAATGTCGGACATAAAATAAATAAGTCTCATTCGTAATACTAGGCTCGACGCGAGCGAACGCGTGGGTCTTGGTCTGGTGTTGTTCGTCTGTATAGTCAGATTCATGAGTATGATACATAGGCTACTATTCATACAGTTCTGCGTACTATTGGTTTTGGCGACTTTTTGAGTACGTATTCTCATCGTATCTACTTACTATTTCCGTTTTCATTACATTCGTTGTAACTTAATAATTATTCGTTAAACAGGTATCGAACGTCTTTTAAATAATGATGTTCAATTATGTGGTGCATTGGCTGCTTGTTGGTGGAAAACAACTCATACATTCCACTTTGGTTTTAGGGAGATGAGAATCACTCCACTAGACTTTTCTATGCTTACTGGTCTTGCCATAGGCCAAGGGGCTACCTTGCCGTATGATGAGGGGTACCAGGACTACATTATTTTGCGTACTTTATTTCCACATCTTGATTTAAATGATGCCGTCACCAGTAATTTCCAGATTAGATGCTCTCACATTAAACTAGCAATACAGAATTTACTGAGTAAGCACCCTAGAGTTCACCGTTTGGAGATTGCCTGATTATTTGTTTTGTATATGATGGGAAATTTATTTTTCACAAATGCTTCGAGCATAGTGTCGTGTGGTTATGTGGCGGTAGTTGAAGCGTTTTCATTTGATAGCAGTCCTGCTGTGTATGATTGGGGAACACCTATTTTAGCATACTTGTATAAGTCATTAGATCAACAGTGTGTCGTTCGGTCCAAGATGGGTTCGATTACAGGTTTTTGGGAGATTTTACAGTACTGGTACTTCGAGTACTTCCACAATTTTTCTTTTCCCACCATGGATCCATCATTATGCACTTTCTATCCTATAGTACGAGCGTGGAGCATCGGTAACCGTAGACTGGTGCCTGGAGGACAGGCACGACATGTTTTTCTATAGCTCGCAATCAGATTGAGTTGCGGAGGACGTGTGATGCAGTTATCTGGCATCCCTTTGATGGTTCACAGTTTCTTGCTAACCCCCCCTTGGGCATGCTCTTTATCTATCGTCGAGGCGCTTTCCACTTGTATCATCTCCTCCTAGTTTAGGCTGCTTCTGGTACTTAGGGGAACGTTGTTGGAGACAAATATATGATGGGGATGTTGTTCCTGATGATCCACACCTACATACAGCTACTCCCAGGGTTTATACTACTAGTGCTTTACAGCTACACGCAGACGAGTGGTGGCCAGCTAGTGATTTCATTCTTACTGGTAGGGATTATATTTCTTTCTGGCGTCAGTATTACTCCGCACGTGACACCGGGAGTTTTGTGCATGCTGCATCCGTTGACTTAGTTGGACCTTCTGCACTTCGTAGTGGGCTTGAGCCCCCTATCATTGTTGATATTTCATAGTCCACGCAGGTTTACCATGCTCCACAGGATCCACCTCCTCCACGGGCTTCCCAGATGTCGGACTACGGTTGGACTGTTGCTGTACCCACTACATACGGATCTGATATGTATATTGATATACCACGGCCAGAAGTGACGGAGTATCCAGATCCAGCTGTTTTTTCTTATCAGGAACTTTATCAGATGACGCTAGGTCTCCGACAGGTAATGTATGGTGAGCATCGAAGGAGCTTAGATGAGATGACTGCTCGTCTTAATGAGCTGACGACCGCTGATGAGGAGCGGTACCGATATAGACCGACAGTCGACACAGGCGACGACGATGATGAGGATGTGGAGATGGTGCCTACGGATCTAGATGATGATTAGTTAGAGCTTATTTAGTAGACGTTCATGTTGTATTTGCCTGTATCTTTGTTTTATTGTGTTGTCCTTTTGTAGTAGGTTATTCAACCGTATGTTTCGTATTTTTATTAGGCAGTAAGTGTACTCTGCTTTTACGTCCTTATGTGTAACCGTTGTGTTTTTTATGTTATCTGCGTGTTTGTGTGTTATATGTAATCTACATGTTTGTGCGTGCGTGCGTATGTTAGCAGCCAAATTCCAGCAACTTCGAACTCTAATCCTGAAACTCCTGAATTATCTTCCAAAGATCTCCTTGCCCTCATGAAAGCGTACATTGAGGTTGAAAAAAGAGAAGAGTTATTGATGCAAGGAGGAGTGGGGTTAACTTATGAAGAAAGATGGGCAATGATCACGAGGCTACATAACAACCATCGTTCAAGGCCTACTAGACGATCGTCGACTGAACTCCATCTGGCTAATCTCTGATTTTCAGATGCTTGTGATTAGTATCGTAACATTATCGAGGCAGTTGATGACACAGCCATATCCAAACCAACAAAAGCAACGTATGATTCCTGTTGCCTATTCGAATACGGTAAAGAGTTTGTTGGCCACAAAACGTACAAACTTCGCTATGATTGGCTTACCCGATTTGGCTCGGATTAAGGTTTTAGGTATTATGATTATTATTGTTCTCTAAACTTATGTAATAGTTTATGGTCGTAACGTTGTGGCATTTAGGTACTACGTACGTAATCCATTAATTGATAGCAGCAACATCTATGACAGCATTTGAAAATCATTGTAACCCACTAAGTGATTCAACATTTGAGGGAGTTTGAAATTGTTTCCTTTGGTTAGTGAAAACGAAAATTTCATGTTTTACGAAAAATTGGACTGTCCTGCATTGTCATTGGACTATTATTATTACAATGCACTGTCATGCATTGTTATCTTCAAGATTAACTTTTTGTTAAAGATCTAATGTGCAGTTTTTATTTATTTGCTGCGAATAAAATTCTTAATTTGATAGCAGCAGCATCTATGTGTTTTGGCAAATAGGCAGGGCTAGCTTGGATACCCGTGATACATATTTGATAGCAGCAGCATCTATGACAAAAATGTGTAGTCCTGTCAATGTTCAGTGATACAGTGACGGACAATTATTAAAGGAATCAATCAATAAAGTAAAGCAGCGTACAATAATTTGGTTGCATTGATGGCAAAAGCAATCACTTTTATCTTGTCAACGTTACAAGATGTACGTACAGTGACCACATCCAAACCACAAACAGAGACCTTTATTTAAAACAGCACACTACCAGACACAACATCTTCTAATTGAAAGTGTTGTGTAATGTACAACACACTTCCGCTACAAGACAAGCACTGTGTTTGTCATTATGTCCAATGTGCATAAACAATTATATTTAAAGTGCTGTCATCTGCTCATATTTCATACAACTAAAACATAGTGGAATTCAACATCGCTAACCAATGAGTGCTTTAAAAAAATTATGGTGCTGTGCTTCTTCCTCCTCAACGTTGGATGAATATTTTGAGCATCGTAAAAGAGAACAACACTCAATTCATGAAGAAACAAGATATGCGATAGAACGAGATATTGCTGAAAGCTCAGCGTCATCCCAAGGTAGAAGCGTTGAAGGTAGAAAAGAATTGCAGTACGGACTCGACTATCCCGCTGGACACAATCAACTAGTCAAGGATTATTTCGTGGCATACCCCGTATACAGAGATGTATATTTCCAAGATTTCGTATGTCAAAAACAATATTTACTCGAGTACTTACCAAAGTTTCCGCAACCAACGTATATTTCACAAATAGAAGAAATGCCATCAACGAACTGGGGATTTCACCACTTCAAAAGGTTACATCCGCACTACATATGCTTTCTTATGCAAGTTCTGCTGATTCGTTGGACGACAAAATCAGATTTGGTGAGTCAACGACAGTAAAATGCATGAAGCAGTTTTGCAAAACCGTTGTACGTGAGTTCAGTGAAGAGTATCTTATATCGCTAACAACTCATGACATAGCTAGATTTTACTTATGGGGGATCAACGTGGATTTCTAGGTATGTTGGGTAGCTTGGATTGTATGCAATGGACATGGAAAAACTGTCCGGTGGCACTGCAAGGACAATACAGAGGTCATATGAAAAAGGCTACGATGATTTTAGAAGTTGTTGCATCGTTTGACCTTTATATATGGCATGCTTTTTTTGGCGTTCCTGGATCGCTAAACGATATTAGTGTATTACGACAATCATATGTGTTTAACAATTTGTATAATGACCTTTCACCCCCTTGCAACTACAAAATTAGTGACAAGGAACATTTGGTTGGTTATTATCTTGTAGATGGAATATATCCGAAATGGAAGACGCTGGTGCAAGCGTATAAAAAACCGAACAATGCAAAAGAAGCCTTATTCACAAAACAACAAGAGAGCTTGAGGAAAGATGTTGAAAGGGAAATTGGAGTACTCCAAGGTAGGTTCCACATACTGCGAAACGAAGTACACTACCACGATAAATCTGTTATAGCTGACATCATGTACTGTTGCATTATTTTACATAATATGATTGTTGAAGAAGAACGAGGAGGATATGAACTCCAGCTTCGAAACATCCCGGACATTGCAGTGGAATTTAGGAAAAAAACCATATAAGGACCCAAATACATTTGCAGAATACTTGCAGCGACTGGAAGAGGTGCGAGATCCACAAGCTCATTTAGAATTACGAGAAGAGCTTGTTGATCACTATTGGGAGCATGCGGGAAACCAATAGTAAATTACTGCCTTAATGATTGGAGTGAATGCGTTATTATCTAAGATTTAGTGTGTTTGCGTACTTGTTATTTCTATTTTATTGTAAATTAATGCTTGTATGCTTTCCTTCGCTACCAACTCTACTCCGTAATCTTGTTCTGTTATGACAATTTATAATATTGATGCAACTAATATTTCATTCACCTTGTAACAATTCAAAGGGCCATACAACTTAATTATAAACTTAAAGTACAAGACCTAAATTCAAATACTAAAACAACAACATTCACTTAAACACAACTACACTTAAACTGGAACATAACACTGAAACTGCCTAAAGTGCGTTACGTTTCTCGAACTCTTCAAATCGCTTTTCCATGTACCTCCTTTGAATTTGATTAACATCGTCCAGCTTGACACTCATAAGTGCAAAATCCTCTATACTTCGTTGTCGAGCTAACTCTTCTCTTCGTAACTCCAACTCATTGATTCTCATTTGTTGAAGCTCTTCATGTCATCGTTGTTTTTCCTCTTCTCTCTCTCTTCTCTCTATTCTGGATAGTTCCTTTGTTTGCAAGTACCGCTGGTTTGATTCCTCCGCAGCTGCCATACATCCATCGAGTTGCTCATAATGCTGGCTGTAATCTTTCATAGCCTTTTTATTCGCTTTGTACTTCCCAGGTGGCCTTCCTCCTGAACCGGTTGTAAAAGGAGTATCTTCGTTTGCATTAATGCTCCCAGGACTAACATCTTCGCTCGGCCAAAGTGGCATGAACCGCTGTGTTGTATGCTCTTGTCGCACATTGCTCCATTTATCTTCTCACGAAAGTATATCATAGCAATTGTGCATAGTGAACGGTTGGTTCTTTGATTTGGCCATATACACTTCATTTGCTCTACTGAGCTGCATTACAGTAATTAACATAAACGAAAATATCATAAAACAAGAGAAATGAAAAGGGTGTATTCTAATTTAGTACCAAGTCCATGTCGTTTGCTCCACTTTGTTGTCTACTCGCCAATCCACTCATTATCCCTTTCCAAAGTTGACAACAAGCATTGATTCTCTTCCACGACTACTTCAAAGAGTCAATCGATCTCGGAGGCTTATATGGACTTCGATCGTTGAATAATTTACAAACCGAACTCCAAAAAGAATTTTCAGTTTGATTAGTTCCTTTCATGTTATCTTTCGAACACTGAACCTAACGAAACTCTAGTTCATCTTGTTCATCAGGTGTCCATTTGTCCATTTCCGCAACCTTCGCAGGCGGGCGAGTCTTAACTAAATCGGGAATCTCATTGATATCAATTCGCATTTTGTTGTTTTCTACATTATCATCACCATATAACATGTTCAAGTTTCTACATAGTTGGGGAGAAGTATTTGGAAATGTCGCTTCATGTTGGCTGCTAGGAGATGAATAAGGTTGCTGCTATATGATTGTTGAAAAGAGAAGTTATGCCCATAGGCGAATACTTGAGTGTTTTGAAAATGATTAGAGTTTTGTTGTGACTTGTAGAAGTTATGATTTTGCTGCGGAGGATAACAATTAGAAGTGTTGTGCATTGTACCTGAATTAAAATGTTCGTAGCGTTGATAAGAAATTTGAGTTGGAAAATCTTGCTGCTCTTGAACAAAGTTGTATGGCCTTGGATTGCTTTGTGACGCCATCTTCGATTTTCCTTTGTTATTCTTGTTGCTCTGTTTATTCGACATTACAATTGGATGATAAAGATAATTGTACGTGATAGATTTGGTAAGATAGAAGATAATGGAGCGTTATTGAAAGTAAAAAACTAATGTATATATAGAGGAGAGAAGGGTAGGGAGAATGGAGCGGGTAAGGAGCAACGGCTCTAAAAATAGTCGTTGATCCTTACCAGGCTTTATTAAAGCCGTATAAGGGGTGGACGGAATTAATTGTCCACCCCCTTATACGGCTTTAATAAAGCCATGTAACCGTATCCGGCTTTAAAAAAGCCGGATATGGCTACTTTTAAAGCAACCCGCTGGGTTGCTTTGGCAACCTTGGGTGTTTTCAAAGCAACCCAGAATAGACGTGCCGACCCCCCATTGGGGGTCGGTTCATCCTCAACCAACCTTGCGTTGGGATGGTCTTAGAAGAGGCGGGGGCGGCGACGGCAAAACGGAAGGAGAGAACATGGGAAGGAACCACGGAAGGAGCAAAATAAAAGAAAGTAATCTATAATTCTGGGATCAAATTGATTTCCACTACCAGTAGGTTTGATAGTCAATTAACGAATTTGTGAACGGATACTAATGTTACCGTACACCAATGAAAAACCGACTATTATGGTGTTCAATATGAAATCTAAAATTATTCGTTAAATTTCAATCCAAATCAGATTTTAATGATAAAAATTGTAATGTAGTTTAAGAGAAAATAGAAATAATTGAAAAATTAAAAATCTAATTAAACTGAATTGTACATATTGTTAGGGAAACTGCGCCTCTGCGGAAACGATCAGGATCTCCTAATTACTTAAAGATCATTTCTTATTGAGAAAGGGAAAGAATATCTAGATGCCTACAATTCTTATTGGAGAAGAAGAACAATGAAGAACAACGACAAACCCTTTGAATCTAGGAGTGAGCGTTTAGTTGGTTTGGTATATCCGATGAAGAAAATTATCAAACCGAACTAAAATCAATAAAAATAAAACCAAATCAAACCAACCAAATTAAGTTTAGTTGGTTCAGCTGGTTATCCGATTAACCAAACTAAAAGTATTTTAGACCTTCTGCGTGTAATATTAACTATAATTTGGAATAAATCATAAATATATGATTAAAGTATTATTATTTATGATTCTTATGCTTTCTAAAAGTAACTTTGACACATATGTGATGATTAAAATTTACTTGAATAAACTTATCTAACTTAAAATTTTACTATAATATCAATAATTTTGAAAATATAATAAAAGTTCGGTTAATTTGGTTAAACCAATAAACAAACTAAATATTTTTCTGAACCGATTACAAACCGATCTAATTTCAAAACCAAAACAAACCGACCAAAATAAATTGGTTTGGTTGGTTTATTTGGTTTAACCAAATAATGCTCACCCCTATTTGGATCAACTGGAGGCAACAATAGAACTAGCTTCTCTCAACGCTCAATTTCTAATCTTCCTCTCCAAGGCACAAGCCCTAGAGGCACACCGTCTCTCAATCTCTCAACGCAGTTTAGTCATACCCTAATCCAATCCTGAAAGCTGATTTTATAGGTGAATAGAGGGTCCTGGGCAAATATCTAATTTGCCCTTCAGAGATATATCCACGGTATAATCATTCATTTTTCCCCTTCGATAATAAGATCAATCAATCAAATCAATAAACCAATCAATCAAATCAATTAGTTAATTAATTAATTAATCAATCAATCAATTGCATCCTCTTCATTAGCATATGTGATTTCATGTCACAAATCACAACACATGTAAACTAACTTAAAATTAAGAATATGTTATCAATATATTGATTTGAATGAGTCACAAACATATACATACCCTTAATTGGACGCTTTGTCTATTATTAAATTATGCAATAAACTATGTTAGTTTAAGTTGCAGTGTAGCTAAGATTGTAATCATCATCAGGTAATATTGCAGCTATAAAAAGTTAGGCTTGTTATAAACAAATTACAAACAATTTTAATACCATATAAACATGAATTTAAAGTTAACAAAAATTATAGTTTAAAATTCAAATTCCTAAGTACTATAAAAAAAATTGAAAGAGTTTCAATTCAAACGTATTCATGGGCGCAGCACATGTGAATCATGATCATGCTTAACACCATACATACAGCCAATAATGTCTTGCCCACACAAAACCAAGGCATTGATTCACAGGAAATTTATACTTCAAGTAGCAAAGAATTGGATGAATATGGTGCTTATATGACCAAGAATATAACCAATGGAGTAGTGCATGCAAATAATAGTTAGCTTGAAAAGAGAGACACCACAAAATGTGCAGAAGAGAGAACATAGAATGGATATTAGAGAATAATCAATGCCCTTACTTTACAACAGGCAACCAGATTATATAAGAAACATTCAGATTATCATGTAATAAAAGCAATGCTTCCTCTTACAAACGTTATGTATACTCTTCAATGCAACATGTATATAATAATAAACGGAAACTAGTTATGTTCTAAAAGATGAAAGAAGTTTTATGTCCCTTGCAGTATATCTTAATCTGCAAGGCGTATTGTTCCCTATTTTGGGTACAATCTGTAGCTATGAAAGCAAACATAGCTGCCATTGCAAGTTTCTACCTTCTTATATATCAAGAAGGCATCTTCTCAATCCATCACCAACAAATGATTACTCAGCATGTCACATATATGGAAAAATAAAAAATGGAAACAACAAGATTACATTAACAGAAAATTGTGAACAACACATAGAAAATATATAATACACAATACCAGAATTGTAAATTATTTGCTGCTTTCGCTGCTTTTCTACATGTAAACTTCACCAAAAAAAAAGTTTTATTTATTGCTAGAATGGAAAGTGACGGGATAGGAAAGACGAAAATGATTGTGAAGTTAGAAGAGGTGGCGACGGAACGGAAGGAGAGAACATGGGAACGAACCATGGAAGGAACAAAATAAAAGAAAGTAGCATATAATTTTGGGACCAAATTTATTTCCACTGCTAGTCGGTTTGATTGTCAATTAACGAGTTTTGTGAACTAATACTAATACTAGTATTACCGCACAACGGTGGGAAAACAGACCATTAAAGTGCATAATATAAAACGAAAAAAATACTTAATAAATTTTTTTTTGAAGTCGGATTTTAATAGAAAAAATTGTAATTTAAGGGAAAATGAAAATATTTAAAAACATTGTTATGGAATAACCATCAGTATTATTTAATTATAAATAATGTGTAAAATATATTGTATACTGTGATTTCATAATAACCAAACATTTATCCTCAATTTACCTGTAAGATAATAAAATGGAAACATTGCAGTAAAGAAAATATGTTATCATAATGTTTCAAAGTAAGATAATAAGACACATCTGAAATAAATACAGAAGCCCTCTTTCAAAGTCAATATCACAATAACTTGTCTGAATAAAATGCACCGTACTTTAAGTGGAAAAGCAAAATGCTTTCCAACATAGACCTATAAAGAACAGACAACTAACACATAACAAAATGCAAACACTTGCATTGATCACGAAGAGCTAAACATCCCCTGCATACAAATTGACACCATGTTCCATATGTAATGGTACATCCAGTAGTCATTATAGCAACACCATAAAGAAGGAAAACACACACATACATCAACAAATTCCACTAGGTTTCTTTTTGTCAACCAAATGTTTGTAACCGGTTATGATCTCTTTCTCAACCTCACTCACACTCTTCTTCTCAACCAACCCATTTTTGCTTTCCTCTATGGTAATAGTAGCAGAACAATTTTACTTGGCACTCTTTCAAAATAACCAGTACTTTGTTTAGAGCGACGATCATTCTTTCAGCAAGACACCTGTTGAAATCCTTTCTTATAACCACATGAAACACTATGATCTGCCAAGCAGTTTCCGATAAGGATTGACATAATCTAAGTCAATCTCTGCATATATGGTATGCCATAATATGAGAAAATAGAATAAATATCATTAATGATATTATTACATAACAGTAACATTATGTACAAATGGAATGTCATAATATGATAAATATAATAAATATCATTAATGATATTATTCCAAAAATATCATTAATGATATCATTACATAATTGTTGTAGTGCATATGGCATGTATCTTGTAACTTTATATATTTGTGATTCATGGATGGAAAAGTATCCTTCTCTTCGACTCTTCGTCATGGTATCAGAGCGTTGATCCAAAACAGTTCAACTTCCTCTTGTTCAATGGCTCTCATTAACCAAACTTCATCCTATCAGATTCTTAATGGCAGTGATCCCACAAAGCCCTACACTTTTGTAACATCCCAAGATTTTTTGACAATTTAAAATATTAAATTTAATATGTTTTGGAACAAAATTGTTTTAAATATTAAAATTTATAATTTATGTCGTATATTGAAAATGTATGAACTAAAATTTAGATTTGTAAATATTGAAATTTGTTCACAACTAGCAATAATTGATTTATAAATTTACCATGAATTTTTATTTTGATTTGAACAGAAATTATAAACCTTTGAATTTGATTTATTGGTTAATAAACAAAAGCAAATATTTTATTACACTAATTAACTGGTCAAAATTTGTCATTTGGCAAACGATTTTTGAATTTGATAAAATAAATTTTATTTGATCCAAATTTGTAAATTGTTGTAATATATAAAATTTCATAGCTATTGGAATTTTAGTTTGATCGTAAGAAAATAAAACGCGTATAAATTTATATGTACAATTCAATTAAATAATCAAGTTTTAGTAGAAACTGTTGTAGACTTTATAATTGGGCCTTGAAACCAATTCCATTGCGTTCATAAGGTGTCAAAATCTATTGTTAGGCAGAAAGCGGGCCTGTTTTGGAGTCCGTTCGAATTTTGGCTTAAATATCACGCAAATCAAGAATTATAATATTAAAAAAAAATTAGAAACCCTAATTTCCTTCTAGCCGCAGGCACCATGTTTGATGGCCGAAATTCTGCAATCTTTTTTCATTAATTTCTCTTTTGATTCTCAATGGGATTCATTTATTTATGAAGCAAGCTTGTAGAGTTCTGTGAGGACCGTTGATTCATACGGTTGGATCGATGCTTGTAATCTAAAATCACCGGAATTAAGGAGAGAACACGCCACTAGATTGGCTCGATGGGAGGCGCTACGAACCACCGATTGGGCCCATGTTCGAGGCATTGGCATCTCTTGGAAAGGCGGTTGTTGTGGTGGCGTTGGATCGATGTCTGGTGGCTGCTAGGGTGGGGCGTTGGTCTTGAAAACACGGCAGTTTTGGGTTACGTGGTTTCTTTTTCTCCTAGAGCGACGCATTTCCGTAATGAAGAAGGGAGGGAGAGAGAGAGAGAGTGCTGACGTGGCGTGAGTTAGTTGGGTGAGATGTTTGTTTATTTTATTTATTTCATTTTGAATTCAAACGATTAAAACATGTCTAACATTCACATACGAATTCAGAATGACGCATGGTTGGATCCATTGGAATCGTATCGACGAGCTCTTCAAGACGGCATTGATTTGGACAGATTCTAACACTGTTGATTTTTAGGCTAAAATTTGGATTTCAATCTCGTTTGAAACCAAGGTGAGTGATTAAACCCACTCACCATAACTAAAATATTTGATTTTTAGTTAAATTGAATCCATGTTATGATATGATTGTTTTGGTTGCTGTTTGACTGTTTAAATTTATTATTTATGTTAAATTTGCTTCGACTGTATAATTTAATTTAATTGTTGATATAAAGTGTACAGTTAGAATTTATTTTTTGTTTAAAAACCTCATATTTAATGACTAGTAAACTGATATCACATTGAACTGTTTAGATGTAGTGATTTTGATTGATGCCGTGGATTTATATATTTATGTATTGATATTTAATTCATATTGTTATCGACATTGTTTATATACTCCTATTGATTTGTGCTCATGAATCTCAACTTTTACCCTAGATGTTACCTGCACAAATAAAACCCGGGATTTATCATTAAAATGAATTAAGAACGCAGGTTGAAATGATAAATACTTATGACCCTGATATGGATTGAAATGATATATATCCTTTCCCAAAGTACTAAAATTTTACTTTAAGTATTAATTGGCCATAGGATAGAAAATTTTATATGGACACCAGTTGGTTAAATAAAAATTGTAATTAATCTTGAATTTTGGAATATTATTTTAAAGACAAAATAAATGACATTATTAATTTATTTTCTTTTAATTTGGACTTTGAGTTTTGAAATTAAAATTTTCAATTGTAATAGAATTCGTAAATGTGGATAACTGAAGTTAAACTGAAATGAATATGAACTAAATTTATCAAAATTGAATTTTTTTACCCATCTTTGATATTACTTTAAATTAATATGGTTTATAGTAATAATTGAACTGTGAACTCGAGATTTTATAAATGAATAATTCAAAGTGAGAATTATAATTGAAGTTTAATTATTAAATCGAACTGTTGAATCGAATTGAGTATGAATGGGAAGTCAAATCCTTTTAAATTAAGATATCGAAATTTAGTCAAATTGATTTGATACTGAAAAATGATTTCCTGTTGGTTAAATTTTTGAAGATATGATTCTAAATTCCTAACTATTTTATACATATCTAAATTATTTTAACGTACTTTTCTACTATTTAAATAGTCCAATTATTTGGAATTGGAATTATTTCAAGATACTAAGTTTGGTTTTAAGTGGGGATTTTAATATGAATAATGTTCTAGCTTGCATAATGAAAATGATTTTTAAGAAAAACTGATATTTTGATATGAAATTGAACTTTTTGATATGAAAAGAACTGATTGGTGCGAAAAATGTGAACGCCTGGTTGTTAAAGAGACCGGGATCGCATATTGTCATACTCTCTACCAATACCGAAAACCACCTTAGCAACTGTGTACGCGGTGGAGTTGCAGAATGAAGTAGGTTGGTTTGGCGAACACTACTGGAATGAATGAAGAGAACGATGATGGATGTCCTTGACCTTCGGGTTATAATTAAAATGACTAAAACAGGATTATACTGTGACCAAGTGGGGTTAGCTACCTCCATCGGCAACACTTCTTCCTTTATTACTATAGTCCCTCGGTTTGATTGATTTGATTTGATGCTCATCCGTGATTTGGGAGTGTTGTTTGAGGTGGGCGGTAGTCGCGGCTATGCGTTACCACCGGTCCGGGCATGCAACTAGTATATTTATACCCTGGCCATTTCTCGTGTGCCTTGTCATATTATCCTGATCGAGCCCCCTATGATTTTGATTTGTACCGTACCTATGGAATGCCCTCTGATAGGCACTATGTACTGTGGACTTTACGATATCTGTATAAACTACGGTATTATAAACGGTGTAAGGGTAATAATAGTAATCTCGCTTATGCTATTTTAATATTTTATATTTAACCATAGACACTATTATAATAGCATATTGTATTATATAGTATCTTGTTTAACGGATCCTTAGGGGATGGAAATTCTCGTAACATCTCTTAAATTATTGCACTCATATTATTATCTCATGAATTTGATTTAACTAATATGGGAATACTTTAGTTCTGATTCGAGTATTTTTGTCTTTTCATTTGTGCTCGGGTTAGCCTGAGTTTCAATTATCGAAGATACTGTTTTGAAGATGAAGATGAAGCTTACTAGAAATATTATATTTATTACGCTGCGAATATTTGTATGTTTATTATAGTTAACTCTGGTAATCGTTGTAAGTGTATAATCAAATGTATGTCATAACAGCTTCATGAACTGTTATTTATTTATTATATTTTGTCCTTCCGCTGTGATATTTTTTGTTTGTTTTTCTCCTTCTCTGCTTTTTCTTATATAAATCCCAATAACTATCCGTATTTTTGATTTGTTTAAATCGACATTGAGGATCATTGTCGATTTGAACGGTCAAAAATCAAGGATGTTACATTTGGTATCAGAGCTGGTTAGAGAACATGATAGGGGATTCTCGCTTGGTTGTTTGGGGGGCGAGCACGAGACTCTTACCCCTACACGTCCAAATGAGAAGATTGGGTTGGTTGTTGCAGTCGAGAGGCTGCCTGTAAAATCAGTTCTGAGGTATCACTGTATGTCACGGTTGGGGGTTGACCCACTGCTTGATGGTTGCAAAGCCTAGGGCCGTTACGGTCGGTATCAGACCTTTGGTTTAGCCAAACCTTGGCTTTATTTGGGATTAACTCATTAGTCTTCCGTTGAGAGTATCACTGTATGTCACGGTCTGAATCATTTCTTAGTCTTCCGCTGAGAGTTGTGAATTTTCCGTTGTGTATGTATTTTTAGTATACTCTGATATTTGTTGTACTCTAGTATATTCTTGTACTCTGATGTAATATTGTTATGATATTATTGAAAAAAGATCTTTTGTTCAGTTCTTATGTGTTGTAACCCTAAGCGACATGTCTTATTGATCGGTTTAAGTCGATTTAATAATCGATTTGAATCGGGCAAAAAGGCGGGTCGTCGCAGTTAAAATATTGAACAATTGCTGGATTTTGAAGTTTTGGGTATCGTTATCGACCCAAGCCTTCAGTAAGGATCGATACCGATCCCTAGTGGTTGAGAACCCTTTGGTAGATAGCATTTTTTGCTAGCTTTCACCTCTAACTTATGGTTCTTCATTCTGATATTCTAAGCTCAAGTTATGATCGTAATATTAAACAATTGTCGAGTTTTGAAGTTTTGAGTATCATATATGTATTTATCCCTCATCGGAGTCGTACGGATCCCTCATTGGAGTCTTATCGATTCGACATTTAGCCAAATTTTGAGTGTTTTTCCAGCTTGTTTCAGAATGTTATTCCATTGAATTCAGTTATTCATGAGTTCGTATAATCATCCACACTCGATTCCGAGCAATCCAGAAGTCCAAGTACACGACTGACCCTAGTGTGTGAATTTCTAAATTCCAAGTATTCATTGGTTTCGACACCTAGTCCAAGCATTTCCAAGTTTATGTGAGTTTGTGCTCTAGTTACGTGCAATCTAACGATAAGAATTCCGAAGCGTGAAGGATTTAACAAAAGACGGGTTAACAATATGTTAAAAATATTCGTCACGAGGTTTCAAATTAAAGGATTATACCATTAAATCCTATTTTGGAGAAGATATTTGTAACGACCCGCATTCTATGCATCAGAGGGTCATAGAATATTTATTTGTTTTTTTCTGCTAAGTCATATGGTCATGTACTTTTGGGGAATGACTAGTGGGGTCATTTCCCATGTTCATGATTTTTGTCGATTTTTAAATGACTATTTTGCCCCTAGCTGATATTGTTTCGTTCATAACTTTTGATTAGTAAGGAGTTTTGATCTGAAACCACTTCCATTAGATCTGTTTGATGGTTTACTTTCTATAGAGTGGTCACATTAGTCAAACGGATTTACCGTTTGGGAGATATGGCTGAATTAAGGTTTAGAGGGTGAAAAACAGCTTAATTGGACTTAACCGGGTGATTAGCAGCTAGGCCCATTGGGGGATTTCGGGATTAGGAGTATATGAGGGCTGCTAGGGTTTAGAAAACATTCTTTTTCAGTATTTTTCAATAGCCACTAACCTCCTTTGAACCCTAGCAATGGCCTCCACTTTCTAAATCTCTTCAAAACACCTCTAAATCACTTTCTTATCAAGGATTAAGCTAATCAACATCAAACCAAGCCAAGATAGCATCAAATCAGAGTTGGGGCTGCTGCTAAGCATTGGGATTCAACCCAAAACAGAGGATATTTCAGATATATAGTTTAATTTGTGGCAAAGATGAGTGATTTGCATTGTTTTTCACTAATTATGGCTAATTAGGGTAATTAGCGAAGATTAGCGAAATTATAACTCAGAAAAATCTAGAAAAATTTGTAAAATTCCATAATATTATTTTATGCCTCTGATATGAATTTGGGTTAATTTGGACTAATTTTGCTAATCTTGGAATTTAGGGGATTAAGGGGTGATTAGTGATATTTAGCTAATTTTGCATCATAAAAATCTGGAAAAATTTGTAAAATTCTAAAATATTATTTTAGGGCTCTGATAGAAATTTGGGTTGATTTGGTTAAGTTTTACTAATCTTATCATTAGTTGTTGTTAAACATGCTTAAGGGGAAAATAAGGGTTTTTGGGTATGTATGATCCGTTTTGACATATCATATTGTTGTTTTGCTGTTTGTGGATGTTTATACATGTTGCTATGGCTATATGGTATGCTTTGTGATTGTTTAGAATAGTTAGAATGGACGAAAATGCCGTCGTGTGGCGTAAAACAGTCGCTGGAAAGTTGCAGGAAAATATGTAGGAAACCGGATCGGATCGCCCCCCCCCATAAACGAACCGCTCGTGATGTACTTTGGCCGATCTGAGACGTGATGAACCAAAAGCCTCGACCCGATATGATGGAGGGATCACGACCCGAACCTCCTGCAAGAAACTCACGAGCTAATGCACCTGAAGCTCCGATCCGATGCACTACGATCGGATGCACCACGAGCCAATCCGATATGAAGACGCCGATCTGAACCAGGAGGAGGAGCCACGAGCTGATCTATGTGTCACGACCCGAACCCAATGGGTGTCCACGATCCGAACCGGAGGAGTTGACATGGACGAACCGATCTGAAGCGAAGCGGAGTGAAGGGCCGAACCGATCCGAGGAAGACCAAAACCCGAGATGCAAATGTAGTCCAAATGGGAAGTTTGTACTCAGGATCCAGTTGGGAACCAACGAGTTGACTTCACGATTGGACTTTGCTGCGGGACGTATGCAAAGGGGTTGTCGGTATCCATAACTTTGGTTCACCACCGAGAGATGGATAGTGGGCTTGTAGTGATAGTTGTACGGGGTTGGACTCCGTCAGGGCCCAAAGGATTAGGTGACCAAATAGTAGATATCGTATGCTTTACGCACCGAGTGAGAGATGTGAGGATGGTTGCTATGTTTGATTGTTTGCTATCACTATGTCATGCACCCCCCCTCCCCCGTATCTTTATACCTTTTGTTTAGTGGCACCTTAGAGTATTGTACAGTATGTAGTGCTAACTCTTTGGTTGTAGGTCCAGGTTCAGGTATGATTGGATTATACCTGTTATTGTTCTGTTTTGTTGCTTATCGCTCATACCAGACTTTTGTCTGACCCAGAGTTTTATGTCTCTTCTTATTACTCTGGTTGCTCTTAAACGGGCAGACTAGAGACAGGTTAGTTGGTATGCACGAGTAGCTGTTTCGGAGACGAGTAGGAGGCTCCCACGTATGATATATATAGATATTCTCTCTGTGTTGTTGAAGGTCACTGCTTAGGCATTAGTAGTGTACTTCCTTCTTTTTCTTTAGAGACTGTTTCCAAAAGTTGTAATAATGATGATATGGAACATAAGCTGTATTTGATTTCCGTTGCTATGATGTTTATTTTTATTTTCATCTTATGCACTATCTCACCTGTTTTAGTTCAAGTATGTTGTTATTATATTTTATTCCATGCGCTGTGGGACATTCTACAGGTTCTTGGTTAGTTCTTCACCTTCTTTCTTTTCTTCTAGCGACCGTCCCGTGCTGGTTCGACATCGGTACAGCGCATTTCGGAGGAAATGTCGGCTGGTGCGGGGCGGGTCGTCACATTTGGTATCAGAGCTCTAGGTTGCGTAGTTAACCTAGGGAAGTCATCAGGGAGAGATAGTACACGTATATGAGAGCGCGTACTTGTGATTATTTTGGTTTTCAAAATCTCTATATATATATACTATTAGTATAGCTAAGGATGAAGTCGCATTGCACTAGCACCACAATGGAGATGATTAATCATTTTCTCTTTACAGATTGAACGATGAGCCGATATACGAGGGATACTGGTAGAGGAGCCAATAATGGGAATGCTGCTGAGATGAGGACGATGTTTACTGGCCTCATGAGAGAGATGCTAAGGGATGCTTGGGGAGCCGTTCCTAATGCTGCTAATGGTGGTGGTGCAGCGGCGCAGACGCCTAGGGCCGATTTCGCCAAGCTATGCAAGGATTACACTAGTCTTGGTGGGAAGCCGTTCCACGGAACGGAGTCGACTACAGAAGTCCAATATTGGCTAGATAGTTGTGAGCGCATCGTCAAGGTTCTGGGAATCGAGGACACAATGAAGAGGAAGCTAGCATCACGTCAACTGCAAGGATGGGCTATGAATTGGTGGAATGCTATTAAGGCAGCTACCCCAGAGGATCAGATTACTTGGAATCAGTTTAAGGCTCACTTTTGTGATAAGTTTATCCCAGCTGCTCAGAAATCAGAATTGTTCAGGAAGTTCTTGGAGCTTAAGCAGAATGGTAGAGCAGTCTCGGAGTATATCGCTGAATTTGACACTTTATTGAAATATGGATTGTCCCTTATCGATACGGTCGAAAAGAAGAACGAAAAGTTCATAACTGGTTTAGATGGATACTTGGGGGAAAGGCTTATAAACCATATCGATGAGACGTTCGAGTCTATTGTAGGAAAGGCATTAAGGTCAGAGAGCCTTTTCCCTAAGTCAAAGACCAAAGTTGTTATTGCATCTACAGAGGAACCAAAGCCGCAAGCAGGCGGTGAAGGCAAGAAGAATTATCAGAACAAGAGGAAGCAGAACCCGACCAAGGATGGTCAGAATAAGAAGAATAAGAATGGTGGCGAGTGCTTTAGTTGTGACAAGAAGGGCCACTAAGCCAGGGATTGTCGAGAAAATCCTGGGGAAAGGAAGTGCTTTAACTGCGGCCAGGCGGGACACCCCAAGGATGATTGTCCACAACCTCCTAGGGAGAAGCAGATTGTGAAAGCGTATGCTATCAACATTGTTCCTTCTTCGTCGAATGCCCCAACGGCGGCGTAAAAGGGAAAAGGCGTCGTTATCAAAGGTATGCTTTCTATTTAAGATGTTTCTTTTCGAGTATTGTTTGATAAACCCGAGATAGTCGATAGACCTTTAGTAGTGACGAACCCGGTTGGTGGTTCGACTAGCCTTAGTATGATTTGCCGTAACGTGGTCTTATCGAGTCATGGATGTATGTTTGTTTGTGATTGCTTTGTTTTGGGCTTTACTGGGTTTAGCATTATTTTAGGGAGTCGATCTACTCTAAAGGAATAGGGTGGTATTAGGTACCTACCTAGTGATGGCGATAGTAACTGGAGTTAAGGAAGTTGAGAGGTTATCGTTGTAATAAGTTCTAGTTGTCTCTGGGAGGCAAATGAGTGCTCCAGTGCTTAGTTGTTTTTCTAGTATCACCTCACGTGGATTGTCAGAATTCGGAGATGTTCCTTGGGTGCTTGTCTGATATTGGTTTAGGCCTTTGGGGCTTGTGCTTGGGGAATGTCGAGTTTGACTAGGATGGTTTGCGTGAGAGATAAATAGTTGTTGCGATTCTTCATTGGATGATATCTTGGTTTACTCGAGGAGTGATGGGCAGCCGTGACATGATAAGACTGTTCAATGGTATAGACTGCTCCGAGTTAGACTCGATAGGATTATGAGATGGCTCGATTGGGACTCGAGAAAGATGCAAAGTAATGAATTGTTTAGGAGCCTATGTTGATGTTCTCTTTGGATAGTAGAAATTTGAAGGAATAGGATGTGTTCGTTGATCATGGAAGATGCAATGAAGATTAGGACGATTCAAGTTGGACTTGAACTCGTAAAAGAAAATGGGTGTTCGTTGATCTTGGAGACGCAACGAATAGGGAGACGACTCATGTTAGACTAGATTTTGTCGGTAATGGATACTCAAGACTGGGTCTGAGTTATGGATTGACTCGAGTTAGACTCGAGAAGGCTGCAAGGAATTGGGTTTGGCTCGAGTTGGACTCGAGAGGGCAGCAAGATAATGGATAGACTTGGGTTGGACTGAAGTATTTAAGGCAGACTTAAGGCAGGGGTATCTGGGGACGCCCGTTACCTTGGATCCGTTGGACATGATCTAGTTATCCTTGGAGGATAAAAACGTACGTTGGACGTACAGTAGTCTATTTGGAGGCTGGGCTTCCATTAGTTCTTGATGTTGGTTGGACCAGACATACAAGAATCGACATATTGGGATTGGTTAGACCACTCATGTAGGTGTCGACGTGTTCATGGCTTTAGCAGGTGATAGGTAGGACTTGTTTGATGGATGTTATGGTTGCTATGTTTGTCCCTATCTTTCTTCTCTTGAATAGACTATCACCTGTAGGGTTCTAGCAATGGGGAACAAAGAGATGGTAGTATAGACAGACATTAGGCTACGTATCAGTGCAGTGGGGTAGTCATTACTCCATGGAGCAGAGTGATCGTAGTAAGGCTATGAGCTAGCGCAGTGATGTTGTCATGACTTCATGGGGCAGAGTGGACATAGCAAAGGATTTAGGTGCGGTAACAGTTGCATTGAGTAGGAGGCATGCCAGTCTAGATGTTATGTTTCTGGGTTGGAAGCAACTAGAGTATATCACAGGATATGATTTTGGACCCAAGAGTGGATTGGATTCAGAAACGCTAGTAAGCTTGACGATTAGATCGATTTTGATTGAGTGGATTGGTTCCAGTTAGAAGGACGATCCTAACTTATTGGAAATCATCTCTAGGGTAGAGATGGGTATCAATGGAAAGAGAATGATTAAGCAAGGATTTGATCGAGAAGGATGGCTTCGAAAGAACGGGGGACTAGTGGTACCCAATGTAGACGGACTGAGAGATGAAGTGTTTAGAGCATATCATCACTCGAAACTGACTATACATCCCGGTGGTAACAAAATGTATTGAGACATGGATCAGACCTACCACTGAGAAATGATAAATAAGGACGTTTATGTCCAAATGCATGAATTGCCAGTTAGTTAAAGCTGAGCAAAAGAAGCCTAGTGGGTTGTTACAACCGTTAGAAATTCCTAAATGGAAATGGGAACAAGTCTCAATGGATTATATTGATGGTTTACCAAGGACTATGTCAGGTCATGATGGTATTTGAGTGAATCGTATGCTAGAGGATCTTTTGATAACTTATATGTTGGATTTTGGAGGGTCATGGGATGGCCATTTATATCTGGTTGAGTTATATTTATTAGCCCAGTATTGGTATGGTTCCAACTGAAACTTTGTACGGAAGACCGTGCGAGGCACCATCATGTTGGTTGGAGAATGGTGATAAATTTAGGCTTAGACCAGAAATAATAAGAGGGACTTCAGGAAAGATCAAGGTTATCCAACAGAGAATGTAACAACCCGTATTTTCAATAACCTGTAATAACATAAATCGAGGCAGAATTTAATTCTAAAATGGGAATCAAGGGAAACGGGCTATGCCATTGCGTTCGTCTCGGAAAAATACGCGAAATAGAGTCCGAGTTTTCGAAAATCGGAGTCCGTATGACCAAGATATGGCCTCGCGAAGTTTCACGAAAATTCCCAAATTAAAGTATACTTAATTAAGTGAAATGAGTTGTGTAGATATATATATATACATATATATTGATATATATATATATATATATATAATTGAAAATTTAATAAATAAATATGCAAAAATGCTCAAAACAGCGAATTGGGAGAGGGGAATGACCGAACCGGCCGATTTTTGAAGTCGACCCGAGCCCGCTGGGTCGACTAGGGGTTAATCCAGGGTGTTTGGCTGTCAACCCGTGGGCCGATTCGCTCAAGTGCAGATTTTGCATTTGAATGGTTCTCATGGTCCATCTTTAATCTAAAGGCCCTAGATGGTTCCTACACTTGACTTCTTCCCCAAGACATGCTTTGATGGCTTGGATTGAATCTAGGGTTAATCCTATGGCCTAAAACACTTGCCTAATCTATAAATAAGACCCTAACCTACCCTAATTCATTCATAATTAAACCTAGTGACTAAACTATGGCGAAATGCTAGCTCTCATGGCCTCCACTAATTTTATGAAGAGGGTTGCATACTAATCACTCTCTAATCAACTTCTAATCCCTTCTTAGCATCTTAATCTTCTTCATTTGGTGTTCAAAGTTGCTAGTTGTGAGTTTCTATCACTTTGATGATCTTTTGGTAAACTAATTAGATGAGATGTGATGAGATTTATGGTTTTGTATGTGGGTTAATGAGCTTTGAATCATATGATATGATGTTAGCATTAATCTTATGTTTATGCATGTTGAGTATGTAAGCTTATGCAAGTTTAATATGATGTATGTTATGTTTGCATGATGCTAAATATGCAAGTTGTGGGCTATGTAATCATATGCATGTTATGCAAGTTCATGGTAATATGCTATGCAAGTTACATGTATGTAAATATGCAAGTTACATGTTTGTTAATATGCAAGTTACATGTATGTAAATATGCAAGTTACATGTTTGTTAATATGCAAGTTACATGTTTGTTAATATGCAAGTTACATGTATGTAAATATGCAAGTTACATGTTTCTTTATATGCAAGTTACATGTTTGTTAATATGCAAGTTACATGTATGTAAATATGCAAGTTACATGTTTATTAATATGCAAGTTCATGATGACACATTATGCAAGTCTATAAGCTAATATGCAAGTTTGTTATGCAAAATGAATATGTAAGTTATGTGACATATTATATGCAAGTTATGTGACATGTTATGCAAGTTCATATGCAAGTTATGTGTTTGTTAATATGCAAGATGGCACCTTTGAAACATGTTCATTCATATGCAAGTTGACACCTTTTATATGTGTTATATCATGAACGAAATTACGTGGGAACGATGGGGTAATTAAATGCATAAGTTAATAAGATTGTGTGAAATTAATATAATTATGCATAACACAAAATAAATAAACATAGTATGGGAATTTGCCTATTTGGTTAGGTGTACCCATACTATGTGTTGGGAATTTACCTATTGAGTTAGGTCTACCCCATGGGAATTTACCTATTAAGTTAGGTCTACCCATGTTAAGAAAACTTGATTAATTAGGGATAATTAATATAAAATTATGAGGGTGATTAATTAGGTGTAATTAATTGACTAAGACACGAGGTTGGACTCAGTTGTAGCGTAAAACTGCCCGGACCCAACCGGCTTAACCAGTTGCTACAAATGTTAGCCCAATGTGAGAGGTCTTAGGCACAAACTAAATACGTAATTAATGTAAAGACACGAGGTTAGACTCTGTTATGACATAAGGCTGCCCGGACCCAACCGGCTTAACCAGCGGTCATAAAAGACAGTCTAATGTGAGAGGTCTTTACAAAGGTTACGTTCTTAATTAATTAATTAAGAAACACTTAACCACATTAGCATGTAGAGGGACATGAGGGGTTAAGTGGGTGCCTCGGGTGGCATGAGAAAATCTAGTGGTTGCCTTGGGTGGCAATAGAAAATACGATTAGAATACTTAACCAAAATGGAACATGTAATTAAAACATGATTAAAGGGTTAAGTGGGATATACTAGAAAAAGGGACAAGCTTAGGTGGGTAGCTTGTGGAGGCCCATTTCAACCAGTAACCCATACGTATCTTTGTGGGCTCGACCCATGTCGAGGACGGGACACGCATACTGGGCTTGACTGTAAGAGGCAAACGGGTTAGCGGTGGCAACGCAAGTCCAACGGGCTTCATATGCGTGAGTGGGCCCGGGCTGGTAGGTAAGCCGTTGTTGCATCGAGTAGATATAAGCCGTGCACCTTTAGTTTCATCAGGTTGCCACATTGGGGAATGATACATCCCACGGTGGGGCCAGCACGGGTATCTACGTTAGGGAGCCGATCGAATGGGAAGTAGTGTGTACACCTAGTGGATTGTAGGGCCCCGTGGCGCCTACTTGGTCACCTAGGGGTACGCAAGTACTAATTAGTAAATTTTATAAGTCCTTGGGTGGGATCAACCTTTAAGTTAGGAACGACTGGTGTGGTGCAGTTTAGTAATTTACCTTAGGGAGGGTAGATGCGTCTTTATCCTTTATCTTCGTTTAGTTGACTGCTTAGGGTAGCCATTCATCCCTATATGTTACCGTATATCAGTTTATGTCTTCTCTGGTTACTTTAACGATTGTATTGTTAAAGTTATAGGACTCGCTCAGACTTATGTCTGACCCCGTTGTTTTTATCTTTTTCCCAACCCTCAGGTCCTACGGTGGATCCTAGCAGTAGTGGAGCTTGATCGGATTGCTGTTCCAGTCTTTAGGAGCTTGGATAGATGTAAAGCTCCAGTTATCCAGTTATCTTTTCTTTTGTTTGGCTATTGTATGAGAGTGGGATTATGTACTTCTTTATTTTGATGGATATTGTACTTGACCTTTATTGTGGTTTTATGATGTAACCAGACATGTTTTACTTCCGCTGTTATGAGATGATGTTTTAAAATTTCAAGTACTATTTATATCTGTCTTGTTGTAATTTTTCTGTTCCATATTCACTAAAATACTCCACCGATGCTATGGCATTCCCTTAGTGAGTGATCATAGCGGGAGTGGGGTGTTACACGTGGTATCAGAGCTTAAGGTTACCAGAACAGATAAAATTTTTGAGAAAAACTACTTTCTAAGAGTATTTTCGAAGAAAGTATTTTTAAAAGCATGTCTTCTAAGAGAAAAAGTTTTTGAAAAAGAAAAGCATAATCCCCAATAGCCATATCTTTATCTTTCGGAATCTCCTTTTTGAATCTTTCCTCTTTCGTTTCAGCATGGCTGAAGATCTTAACATCCCGGAGGGTTTAGTTATACCACTATGGTATAGGAGGTTGCAAGAGGCTAGGGCCGCGGCTGCGGGTCCGGCCAATGCTACTACACCAGAGACAACCGCTCCTCCTCCTCAGCCTAGAGTGGATAATTTTGCTAAGGTTTGCAAGGAGTTCAAGGCTATAGGAGGAAAACCTTTTCTTGGTTCAGAGACTTTCGTAGAGGCTAGAGATTGGCTTAAGGAAGTGGAAGAGTTGCTAGATATCTTTGAAGTGGAAGAGGGAAAGAAAGTCAAGTTGGCGGCTTGGTTAATGAAGGGAGAGGCCTCATTCTGGTGGGAGGTCACTAATGGAGAACGCCCTGTTGACTCTTGGGCAGATTTTAAGCAAAGGTTTGGGGCTAAGTTTCTCTCAAGGGCGGAAGAGAATCTGTTTATGGAGAAGTTCTTGAATTTGAAGCAAGGGAATCTCACGGTGAAAGAATATGTCAACAAATTCAATCAATTAGCAAGGTTTGGCATAGAGTTGGTGAATACACCGGAGAAGAAGGCTTTGAGGTTCGTTAGAGGCTTGAACGAACCATTGCAAGGAATAGCTATGACTCACATTCCTATGGGGGCCACTTTTGAGAAGCTTGTCTACATGGCACTTATGCATGAGGATGATAAGAATTCTAAGGCACCAGAGAAAAAGGGGGATCAGAAGAAACCGCAACAGCAACAACAAGGCAAGGGCGGAAAAGGCAATGGTGACAAAAAGAAGACGAAGAAGAAGTGCTTCAATTGTGGAACACCAGGACACCTTAGTAAGGATTGTCGCAAAAAGAAGAAGACCGGTTGCTTTCATTGTGGTGAAGCAGGGCATCTTGTGAAAAACTGCCCAAAGAAGGGGCAGAAGACGGGGTCTACCTCAGGAGGCCAGGTGCAAGCTCTTATAGCACCACCTCAGTCAGGGGGGCAAGTTCAGGTTCTCTCAGTTCCACCGATTCAGCAGAGAGGTAGAACTATTTCCGTTGAAAGTCTGGTTTTTCTGTTTGATCATCCAGTTCGTACTTTGTTTGACTCTGGCGCATCGCATTCTTTTATCTCATCATCGTTAGTTGAGTCACTGCACTTAGACACCAGTCTAGTTGATGATCCCTTGGTTGTCTCAAACCCAATTGGGGGCTCCATATATCTGTCTATGATATGTTTGGGTTTGAAGATTTCTATACTTAGCGTTGAGTTTAGATGTGATGCTTTTGTATTGGGCTTCACGGGCTATGGGTTGATCTTGGGCATGGACTGGTTATCCAGTAATGGTGCCGTTCTTGATTGCGAAAGGAGAGTTGTCAGGCTCATGACCCGCTTGGGTAACACTCTCGAGATCTCTTGCAATCCCATGGAATCTGTTTTGCTAAGTTATCTTGAATCGCTCGATGCTTCGGTCGAGAGTTTGTGTTCTGTCAGAGTAGTCCGGGAATATCCGGATGTGTTTGAAGAAGTAAAGGGTTTGCCTCCGAAGCGGGAGATAGATTTCCGAATTTATTTGGTGGATAATGCCAAACCAGTGTCTTTGCCAGTACGCCACATGGCTCCTCGTGAGAGAAGAGAACTTCATAAGCAAGTAGGGGAGTTGCTTGAGAAGGGGTTCATAAGGCGAAGTATATCGGAGTGGGGAGCTCCAGTAGTGTTTGCCACGAAGGCGGATGGGTCCCTCAGACTTTGTGTGGATTATAGAGAACTTAATAAGCTCACGAAGAAGAATAGACACCCATTACCGAGGATAGATGATCTCTTTGATCAGTTGGTTGGCGCGTCAGTATTTTCGCAGATGGACTTAGCTACAGGGTTTCATCAGTTAAGAGTGGCGGAGGACAGTATAGAGAAGACTGCTTTCCGGACTCCGGATGGTTTTTATGAGTGGCTAGTGATGCCATTTGGGTTGACAAACGCCCCTGCATACTTTGTTGATCTCATGAGTAGAGTGTTCAGAGAGTATCTGAATAAGTTTGTAGTAGTTTTTGTGGATGACATCTTGGTCTTTTCCAAGAGTGAAGAAGAGCATGCCTTACATCTCAAGGAAGTGTTGGAGACTCTTCGAGCGCATAGTCTTAAAGCTAAATTCTCTAAATGTCATTTTTGGAGAAGAGAGGTGCGGTTCTTAGGGCATGTGGTCTCTAAGGAAGGGATAGCTGTGGATCCCGCAAAGATAGTATCTATCCAGGATTGGAAAGTTCCTAAAAATGCTACCGAAGTAAGAAGTTTCTTGGGGTTGGCAGGATATTATAGGAAGTTCATCAAAGACTTCGCGAAGATATCAGCCCCATTAACCCGCTTGACGAAAAAGAATCTGGTTTTCTCGTGGGATGTAGATTGTGATGATGCTTTCCGACGGTTAAAGAGAGCTTTGACCACCGCTCCAGTTTTAGTGCTCCCGGATGGGAGTAAGCCGTTTGTTGTTTATACCGATGCTTGTGGAACAGGATTAGGCGCAGTCTTGATGCAGGAGGGAAGGGTAATAGCCTATGGAGGGAGACAATTGAGAGTGCATGAGGAGAATTACCCTACCCATGATCTAGAGTTGGCCGCGATTGTTTTCGCACTTAAGTCTTGGCGCCATTATCTTCTTGGTGAGAGATTCGAGTTGTTCACCGACCATAAATCATTGAAGTACTTATTCTCTCAGAAGGATTTAAACTTAAGACAGCAAAGGTGGATGGAGTTCTTAGCATCCTATGATTTCGAGATAGCGTATACCCCTGGTAAGGGTAACGTGGTGGCAGACGCCTTAAGTAGAAAAAGGCTATCTTTGAGTCCATTGTTCGTGGAACGACGAAGCTTGGAGTTTCTTTCTTTGTTTGACTTCAGACCTTCTGTTGATTTTGTACCTGGTTTGTTGGCATCCTTGGAGGTTAGACCTACTCTTTTGAGACGGATTGGCGAGGCTCAGCGAGACGACCCACAGTTGGTTGTGTTGGTAGAGAAGCTTATAAGAGGGGAGTCGTCCAGCCATTTGGGTAGATACACCATAGATGATAAGGGATGGTTGCATAGAGACGGTAGACTTTGTGTACCGCAAGATGAGGGTTTGAAGAAGGCTATTTTGGATGATGCACATCGTTCAAGAATGACTATTCATCCCGGTGGAGACAAAATGTACCAAGACATGAAGAGAGTTTTCTTCTGGGCCGGTATGAAGAAAGATGTGGCCGAGTATGTGGCTAGATGCTTAGTGTGCCAACAAGTTAAAGTGGAGCAAAGGAAACCCGGTGGGTTGCTACACCCATTGGAAGTTCCACAGTGGAAGTGGGATAGTGTCTCGATGGATTTCATCGACGGGTTACCGAGATCGAGGAAGGGCAATACGGGAATTTGGGTTGTGGTAGACAGACTTACCAAGAGTGCCCATTTTATACCCGTGAAGAGTAAGAGGACCGCTCCATGGCTTGCTTCGGTCTATGTTAGGGAAATTGTTAGATTGCATGGCGTGCCATCCAGCATTGTGAGTGATCGAGATCCTATCTTTACTAGTGAGTTTTGGAGAAGTTTGCAAGAGGCGGTAGGGACTCAGTTGTGTTTGAGCACCGCATATCATCCTCAGACGGACGGTCAGACCGAGAGGGTGAACCGTATCTTAGAAGATCTTTTGAGGCTTTGTATCTTGGATTTTGGAGGTACATGGGAAGAACATCTTCCTTTGGTGGAGTTCGCATATAATAACAGCTTTCAGTCCAGTATTGGTATGGCTCCTTTCGAAGCTCTTTATGGAAGGCCTTGTCGATCTCCTACATGTTGGTGGGAATCTACGGATAAGATCTTGCTTGGGCCGGATATGGTTAGAGAGACTTCAGAGAAGATTGATTTAATTCGAAAAAGGATGAAAGCAGCGCAAGATAGACAGAAATCTTATGCGGATCGGAGAAGGACGGATCTTGAGTTTGAGGTTGGGGACATGGTTTTTGTCAAAGTATCTCCATTGAGAAATGTTGTTCGCTTTGGGTCCGTAGGGAAGTTAGCACCGAGATTTGTTGGGCCGTTTCCTATTAAGGAAAGGATTGGACGGATGGCATATAGGGTGGAGTTGCCCGACAGACTTAGTGGTGTTCATGATGTATTCCATGTATCACATTTGAGGAAGTGCTTACATGAGACCGCAGAGGTGGTAGAGCCGAGTTTGCTTAGAGATGTAGAGGTAGAGCGTGACGCGACGATTCGACGAGCTCCTACTCGCATCCTTGGGTCAGAAACTAGGAAGTTGAGGAACAGAGAAGTCCAGCTAGTTAAAGTGCAATGGGGAGATGACGAAAGCAATGCTACTTGGGAGACGGAAGCGAAGATGCGTTCTTTGTATCCATTTCTTTTTGAGAGTATGTCTTTTAACTTCTCCTTTATTGCTTGTCTAGTACTTATCTTATCTTTAGTATATCCTCTCGCTAATACCTGTGACCTTTAGATAGGGTAAAACCTATGGTTGAAACATGTGTTTGAAACATGTTATGGTTGATGGATGCATATGGATGCAATTGTTTGCTAGTGGTTGCTCGTGGATGCATATACACACACATTAGGCACTAGATCGGCTCAGTCACTTCATGTTGCATATTGCATAAATGGATGTGGTAGTTAGATTGATGGATGTATCATGGCTGTGTTATCATATGGATGATGCATTTTTGTGTATGGTTGTGCACGCATGTAGAAATTTGTATGTGTCAATAGGGTTTCGCATACATATTGGATGCATGGCACTATCATGGTTTGCATTAAGGAGGTTTACTGTATCAGTAACCGCCTGATTTTCGCATTAGGTAAGTACATATACACACACTTTTGCATATATCCATCCAGCATTTAGAATCTTGTAAGGACAATGATTGCTCGTGGATGATGCTTTGAGTAGATGGATGATTGGATGGTAGGATACGTTCTTCCTAACTTGAAGATTTCGGGGACGAAATCCTTTAAGGAGGGGAGAATGTAACAACCCGTATTTTCAATAACCTGTAATAACATAAATCGAGGCAGAATTTAATTCTAAAATGGGAATCAAGGGAAACGGGCTATGCCATTGCGTTCGTCTCGGAAAAATACGCGAAATAGAGTCCGAGTTTTCGAAAATCGGAGTCCGTATGACCAAGATATGGCCTCGCGAAGTTTCACGAAAATTCCCAAATTAAAGTATACTTAATTAAGTGAAATGAGTTGTGTAGATATATATATATACATATATATTGATATATATATATATATATATATAATTGAAAATTTAATAAATAAATATGCAAAAATGCTCAAAACAGCGAATTGGGAGAGGGGAATGACCGAACCGGCCGATTTTTGAAGTCGACCCGAGCCCGCTGGGTCGACTAGGGGTTAATCCAGGGTGTTTGGCTGTCAACCCGTGGGCCGATTCGCTCAAGTGCAGATTTTGCATTTGAATGGTTCTCATGGTCCATCTTTAATCTAAAGGCCCTAGATGGTTCCTACACTTGACTTCTTCCCCAAGACATGCTTTGATGGCTTGGATTGAATCTAGGGTTAATCCTATGGCCTAAAACACTTGCCTAATCTATAAATAAGACCCTAACCTACCCTAATTCATTCATAATTAAACCTAGTGACTAAACTATGGCAAAATGCTAGCTCTCATGGCCTCCACTAATTTTATGAAGAGGGTTGCATACTAATCACTCTCTAATCAACTTCTAATCCCTTCTTAGCATCTTAATCTTCTTCATTTGGTGTTCAAAGTTGCTAGTTGTGAGTTTCTATCACTTTGATGATCTTTTGGTAAACTAATTAGATGAGATGTGATGAGATTTATGGTTTTGTATGTGGGTTAATGAGCTTTGAATCATATGATATGATGTTAGCATTAATCTTATGTTTATGCATGTTGAGTATGTAAGCTTATGCAAGTTTAATATGATGTATGTTATGTTTGCATGATGCTAAATATGCAAGTTGTGGGCTATGTAATCATATGCATGTTATGCAAGTTCATGGTAATATGCTATGCAAGTTACATGTATGTAAATATGCAAGTTACATGTTTGTTAATATGCAAGTTACATGTATGTAAATATGCAAGTTACATGTTTGTTAATATGCAAGTTACATGTTTGTTAATATGCAAGTTACATGTATGTAAATATGCAAGTTACATGTTTCTTTATATGCAAGTTACATGTTTGTTAATATGCAAGTTACATGTATGTAAATATGCAAGTTACATGTTTATTAATATGCAAGTTCATGATGACACATTATGCAAGTCTATAAGCTAATATGCAAGTTTGTTATGCAAAATGAATATGTAAGTTATGTGACATATTATATGCAAGTTATGTGACATGTTATGCAAGTTCATATGCAAGTTATGTGTTTGTTAATATGCAAGATGGCACCTTTGAAACATGTTCATTCATATGCAAGTTGACACCTTTTATATGTGTTATATCATGAACGAAATTACGTGGGAACGATGGGGTAATTAAATGCATAAGTTAATAAGATTGTGTGAAATTAATATAATTATGCATAACACAAAATAAATAAACATAGTATGGGAATTTGCCTATTTGGTTAGGTGTACCCATACTATGTGTTGGGAATTTACCTATTGAGTTAGGTCTACCCCATGGGAATTTACCTATTAAGTTAGGTCTACCCATGTTAAGAAAACTTGATTAATTAGGGATAATTAATATAAAATTATGAGGGTGATTAATTAGGTGTAATTAATTGACTAAGACACGAGGTTGGACTCAGTTGTAGCGTAAAACTGCCCGGACCCAACCGGCTTAACCAGTTGCTACAAATGTTAGCCCAATGTGAGAGGTCTTAGGCACAAACTAAATACGTAATTAATGTAAAGACACGAGGTTAGACTCTGTTATGACATAAGGCTGCCCGGACCCAACCGGCTTAACCAGCGGTCATAAAAGACAGTCTAATGTGAGAGGTCTTTACAAAGGTTACGTTCTTAATTAATTAATTAAGAAACACTTAACCACATTAGCATGTAGAGGGACATGAGGGGTTAAGTGGGTGCCTCGGGTGGCATGAGAAAATCTAGTGGTTGCCTTGGGTGGCAATAGAAAATACGATTAGAATACTTAACCAAAATGGAACATGTAATTAAAACATGATTAAAGGGTTAAGTGGGATATACTAGAAAAAGGGACAAGCTTAGGTGGGTAGCTTGTGGAGGCCCATTTCAACCAGTAACCCATACGTATCTTTGTGGGCTCGACCCATGTCGAGGACGGGACACGCATACTGGGCTTGACTGTAAGAGGCAAACGGGTTAGCGGTGGCAACGCAAGTCCAACGGGCTTCATATGCGTGAGTGGGCCCGGGCTGGTAGGTAAGCCGTTGTTGCATCGAGTAGATATAAGCCGTGCACCTTTAGTTTCATCAGGTTGCCACATTGGGGAATGATACATCCCACGGTGGGGCCAGCACGGGTATCTACGTTAGGGAGCCGATCGAATGGGAAGTAGTGTGTACACCTAGTGGATTGTAGGGCCCCGTGGCGCCTACTTGGTCACCTAGGGGTACGCAAGTACTAATTAGTAAATTTTATAAGTCCTTGGGTGGGATCAACCTTTAAGTTAGGAACGACTGGTGTGGTGCAGTTTAGTAATTTACCTTAGGGAGGGTAGATGCGTCTTTATCCTTTATCTTCGTTTAGTTGACTGCTTAGGGTAGCCATTCATCCCTATATGTTACCGTATATCAGTTTATGTCTTCTCTGGTTACTTTAACGATTGTATTGTTAAAGTTATAGGACTCGCTCAGACTTATGTCTGACCCCGTTGTTTTTATCTTTTTCCCAACCCTCAGGTCCTACGGTGGATCCTAGCAGTAGTGGAGCTTGATCGGATTGCTGTTCCAGTCTTTAGGAGCTTGGATAGATGTAAAGCTCCAGTTATCCAGTTATCTTTTCTTTTGTTTGGCTATTGTATGAGAGTGGGATTATGTACTTCTTTATTTTGATGGATATTGTACTTGACCTTTATTGTGGTTTTATGATGTAACCAGACATGTTTTACTTCCGCTGTTATGAGATGATGTTTTAAAATTTCAAGTACTATTTATATCTGTCTTGTTGTAATTTTTCTGTTCCATATTCACTAAAATACTCCACCGATGCTATGGCATTCCCTTAGTGAGTGATCATAGCGGGAGTGGGGTGTTACAGAGAATGAAGACTACCTAAGATAGGCAGAAGACTTATGTTGATAAGAGACGAAGAGATTTGGAATTCTTCGTTAACGACTTGGTGTTCGTCAAGGTCTCTCCGTTGATGACTGTGATTCGTTTTGGTGGGAAAGGTAAGTTAGAACCAAGGTTTGTTGGCCCATTTTCAGTTCTCGAGCAAGATGGGAATTTGGCATATAAAGTTGAGTTACCGGACAAGACGGCGTGAGTTCACAACGTATTTCATGTTTCCCAGTTAAGGAAGTTTGTGCAAGACCCTAATGTGGCTATTTCACCAGATCAGTTGGACGATATCAAGGTTGAACCCGAGGCAGTTGGGAACTGCAAGCCTATGCGTATTGTTGAGAACGATACGAAGCAGCTTCGAAGGAAGGCTGTGAAACTAGTCAAAGTTCAATGGGGTGATGATGAGAAAGGCTGCACTTGGGAAACAGAGGAGGACATAAGGAAGAAGTATCCAGAACTCTTTGCCTGGTAAGATTTTGGTAGTGATAGTTCTTCCCTTGTTAGTAAACCGCATGCTAGGATATGCTTGTTGTATTGTTTTGTATGTTTTATTATTTGAAAATGATTGATAGGCATGCAGAATTCTTTGTATGTTTCGGTTAAGGAATTTCGGGGACGAAATTTCTTAAGGGGAGGAGAATGTAACGACCCGCATTCTATGCATCAGAGGATCATAGAATATTTATTTATTTATTTTCTGCTAAGTCATATGGTCATGTACTTTTGGGGAATGACTAGTAGGGTCATTTCCCATGTTCATGATTTTTATCGATTTTTAAATGACCGTTTTGCCCCTAGCTGATCTTGTTTCGTTCATAACTTTTGATTGGTAAGGAGTTTTGACCTGAAACCGCTTCCATTAGATCCGTTTGATAGTTTACCTTTCCGTGAGTGGTCACATTAGTCAAGCAGATTTATCGTTTGAGAGATATGGCTGAATTAAGGTTTAGAGGGTGAAAAACGGCTTAATTGGGCTTAATCGGATGATTAGCAGCTAGGCCCATTGGGGGATTTCGGGATTAGGAGTATATGAGGGCTGCTAGGGTTTAGAAAATATTATTTTTCAGCCGCCACTAACATCCTTTGAACCCTAGCCATGGCCTCCACTTTCTAAATCTCTTCGAAACACCTCAAAATCACTTTATTATCAAGGATTAAGCTAATCAACATCAAACCAAGCCAAGATAGCATCAAATCAGAGTTGGGGTTGCTGCTAAGCATTGGGATTCGACCCAAAACAGAGGATATTTCAGATCTATAGTTTAATTTGTGGCAAAGGTGAGTGATTTGCATTGTTATTCACTAATTATGGCTAATTAGGGTAATTAGCGAAGATTAGCGAAATTATAACTCAGAAAAATCTAGAAAAATTTGTAAAATTCCAGAATATTATTTTATGCCTCTGATATGAATTTGGGTTAATTTGGACTAATTTTGCTAATCCCGGAATTTATGGGATTAAGACGTGATTAGTGATAATTAGCGAATTTTGCATCATAAAAATCTAGAAAAATTTGTAAAATTCTAAAATATTATTTTAGGGCTCTGATAGAAATTTGGGTTGATTTGGTTAAGTTTTACTAATCTTATCATTAGTTGTTGTTAAACATGCTTAAGGGGAAAATAAGGGTTTTTGGGTACGTTTGATCCGTTTTGACATATCATATTGTTGTTTTGCTGTTTGTGGATGTTTATACATGTTGCTATGGTTGTATGGTATGCTTTGTGATTGTTTTGAACAGTTAGAATGGTCGAAAACGCAGTCATGTGGCGTAAAACAGTCGTTGGAAAGCTGCAGGAAAATATGCAGGAAACCGGATCGGATCGCCCCCCTATAAACGAACCGCTCGTGATGTACTTTGGCCGATCCAAGACGTGATGAAGCAGAAGCCTCGACCCGATCCGATGGAGGGATCACGACCTGACCCGAACCACCTGCATGAAACTCACGAGCTGATGCACCTGAAACTTCGATCCGATGCACCACGAGCCGATATGATGACGCCGATCCGAACCAGAAGGAGGAGCCACGAACTGATCTATGCGTCACGACTCAAACCCAGTGGGTGTCCACGATCCGAACCGGAGGAGTTGACATGGACGAACCGATCCGAAGCGAAGCGGAGTGAAGGGCCGAACCGATCCGAGGAAGACCAAAACCCGAGATGCAAATGTAGTCCAAATGAGAAGTTTGTACTCAGGAACCAACGAGTTGACTTCACGATTAGACTTTGCTGCGGGATGTGTGCAAAGGGGTTATCGGTATTCATAACTTTGGTTCACCACTGAGAGACGGATAGTGGGCTTGTAGTGATAGTTGTACGGGGTTGGACTCCGTCAGGGCCCAAAGGATTAGGTGACCAAATAGTGGATATCGTATGCTTTACGCACCGAGTGAGAGATGTGAGGATGGTTGCTATGTTTGATTGTTTGCTATCATTATGACATGCGCACCACCTCCCCCGTATTTTTATACCTTTTGTTTAGTGGCACCTTAGAGTATTGTACAGTATGTAGTGCTAACTCTTTGGTTGTAGGTCCAGGTTCAGGTATGATTGGATTATACCTGTTATTGTTTTGTTTTGTTGCTTATCGCTCATACCAGACTTTTGTCTGACCCAGAATTTTATGTCTCTTCTTATTACTTTGGGTGCTCTTAAACGGGCAGACTAGAGACATGTTAGGTGGTATGCACGAGTAGCTGTACCGGAGACGAGCAGGAGGCTCCCACGTATGATATATATATATAGATATTCTCTCTGTGTTGTTGAAGGTCACTGCTTGGGCATTAGTAGCGTACTTCCTCCTTTTGCTTTAGAGACTGTTTCCAAAAGTTGTAATAATGATGATGTGGAACATAAGCTGTATTTTGATTTCCGCTGCTATGATGTTTAGTTTTAGTTTCAGCTTATGCACTGTCTCGCATGTTTTATGTCAAGTATGTTGTTATTATATATTATTCCATGCGCTGTGAGACATTCTACCGGTTCTTGGTTAGTTCTTCACCTTCTTTCTTTTCTTCTAGCGACCGTCCCGTACTGGTTGGACATTGGTACATCGCATTTCGGAGGAAATGTCGGCTGGTGCGGGGCGGGTCGTCACATTTTTCTAATGGATACTATTTTGGAGGAGATACTTCTTTCATAGTTTGTAATATCTCTTGTATCTTCAAGAACCAATTACGGTGGGACCATTTTTTTTATTGAATTTGTTATTATTCATGTCAATGGAACTTTTAGTCTTATAATTGTTAACTCTAGATTGATTTAGGAAACTTTCCCAAACATAATCCTTAGCAACCTATCAAATTAAACCTAGTGCAATACTTTACTATCCAATTCTTGTTTTTATCATTACTAATTGTAACCAGTTTCTCTAATTTTATAGGGAGGAAAAGAAAAAACCTAAAATGCACCGATTGTCAGCTCTTGATTAAGTATTTGATGCATCATATAGTTTAGTCACACGGGGTGGGCGTGGTCGGTTAATCTCACCAATTGGTTGATATTTTTAGTTAATTGAACCATCAATTAACCGAATGCTCGATTATTCCAATTTGTCAGTTAATGCGGTTCAATTGAGATCGGTTAAGTCGTTTAGCCGTTAAATATATATATATATTGTATGTATGTATGTACGTACGTATGTATATATCCATAATATATGTATATATGTGGGTGTGTATATATGCACAGACATATATTTATAGATTGCAAGAAACGATAATGAAAATATTTATGCTATTAGTCTTACCATATATGCATGTATGTATGTTTGCATGCGTTATTTGTCTTCTAATGTGTGCGTGTATGTATGTATGTATGTATGTGTTATATATATATATATATATATATATATATATATATATATATATATATGTTCAATGGCACTCCTATTTTCTAGCTTTCCATTTGCACCCCATTTCTAACCACTCGTTTATATTAGAATAATGTAGTGGAGGGAGAGAAAATGAGTGGAATGAGAGAGAGGGGGAAACTTGTAGTGGAAATCAGGGGGCTTTTGGGGTGCCGCACTATTTAGGGTGCCGTTAAACGCTCGTGTATATACACACACACACACACACACACACACACACACATACACACACACACACACACATATATATATATATATTCGTTTAACGTCTAATTGATGTTTGATTATGGTTAACCGCAATTTGGTCGGTTAACCGAATGTTCGGTTAATCGAATTTGTTAGCTAATGCGGCTCGGTTAAAGCCGGTTGAATCAATTCGGTTGGATAACCGTGATAAATGCCTGCCCCTCATGCCTACCTGGGTTCCATGGCCAGTTAAGTTGCTTGAATGAAATATTTTAGCGCTTGAATGGTTGTGCAATGTTGGGCTACATACACAAGTGTGCACATTACCTATCTCTTGTTATTCTATGGTTGGTGCTCAAACATTTGTGCTTCTTTTAGTTTCCTCTGATCGTGCTTAAAATAATTCCTTAATAGCAGTCAACTTGTTAGTGGCTTTGAACCATTCAAACGCGTGTTTTTTATACTTCATCATATTAGGGTTGTCAACGGATAGTATTGGATACGGATAGTGTCATATCTGTATCCGCATCCGAAGCTTTTTTCGGATATCGGATATCCGTATTTGTAAATACAAATGGATATTGGATAATTATCATATCCGCTAACGATCGATAATTAAAGGAACGTAAATTGAAATTCTAGGTTTAACATGATAATTTTTTTTTGATGTCATGAATTATAAAAGTATACAAAACCAATCAAATAATGATAATAAATAGTTTTGAGCTGTTAATATACATTAAATGCATAAAATATGAACTATTAACTTAACAAAACAATAAATTATTATTGTTTATTATGCTAAAATATATATAAAATAAGCTATAATTTAGACAAAAACCGAACGGATAATTTTTGGAAGCGGATACAGATATATCCGTTTTTTCGAATATCGGATATATCCGTTTAGATGGGTTGTCGGACCTGTGAGAAAAAAAGGGAGGGAGGGGAGGGGTGGGGGACCTGTGACAAAAACCAAGGTATCAAAACACTTGGGTTCAAAAAATACTTAGGTTCAGTCAGTTAACATTGTTCCAATCAAATAATGCACACTCTTAGGACTCAAGCAAAGTGATTAGTGTGACCCAAAACTACAGTACAAGATAATGAGCAGGGTTCATGATTAGTTATCAAATTTTGAAGTTTTATAAACCAATTTCCACCATGCTACAATTTTACAGCTACAAAGATGACATGCTTATAGTTCTTTAAGGCTATGGGATCAATGACAACCAACAGTAACTTATAGTTTGTATCATTCTATGTCCAATGAAATTCATACATATAAGCTTTCTTTTCTTTTCTTTTTTGCTTCTATTTTTCTTTTTCTAAAGGATTCTGATTAAAATGCAACTCAGAAGGTGACTTAAGCTCGTTGGAAAAAAAGGCATAGCCAAGAAACCTCTATGTTGGTACTTAACAAGCCAAAATAGAATATATAATTTACCTAATATCTGATACGTTTCTAGTGAATTTTCCATAATACCAGGCACAATCAGCTATCAATTTAAGCATGCATTAGAAAGGGTTTAAAAAATTATATTACCTTTCTCTGATGCTCATCCTGGTGGGGGCCACAACAATAAAGAATACTGCAGCCCATCGATCCATTTCTCACAAACTTGGATTTCATGAAGCTACTACGTAATTGCAACGCGAAGCCACCTTCCATGCCTACCAAGTTGTCCACCTTTTAACCCTAATTTCATGTAGATGATGGAAAATCCGGATTTCATATTAAATCTTTCTACTTTTTCTTTCGATATCTCGTTGCCAGAGAAGATAATAGCTGGAGTCGCAGTTACAAATTGAGTAAGATTTCAAGGCGTTGAGTATTTCAAAGCGTTGAGTAGATAGAGGAAGATGGCGGCACCTTTAAGCAAGTTAGGGTTGCAGCCATTGTTTCGAGATCGTCTTCAAATTGTTGAGAAACAATAGCTGAGTCGCGGACTAGGTCGTTTTCTTAAAGACGATTCGGCGATCTGGTTGGTGGTGCAAACCAGTTCGTACCTGTCGCCGCTGCCTCTGGGATAAAACACCTTCTGAAAATAATAACTGACTTGCTTTGCACAACAAATCAGTTCAGATTTTCACTTTCGATATTAAAAATATTGCTCGTAATTTCTATAAGAATATTTTAAAGGCGGAGGCAAGAAAAAAGTTTTTTTTTGTTATATTATTTTCGTCACAACTGAAGATAATATATAGATGGGGATTACGGCTGAATAAAATACTGTGCAGTGGATAAATCTGCTAAAATACCGGTTCAACAGTTTACCGCTTCAAAATGAAAGTCGGCTCAGAAATATTCTCCGTATATAAAAACACAGTTCGAAAATATAAGTGTTTACACCACAAAGCCAAGGGCTAAGGCCCGAGCCGAGCCGAGCCCACTCGGTCATGCGTGTGTGGTGGTCATGATGCATGACCTCCCTCCTCACAACAAAGCATGTATTGAGAGCCCAAGGCCCCAACATGATTTTTTAGGAACAAGTATAAATACTTGCCTCTTTCATATAGTCTCATGATGTGGGACTATTCACATATAAGAGTCATTCTTACACTTAGTCAAATTTTTAATAATTCACATAAAATTTCCAACACAAAATTATATAGACTTCTATAAATAAATTGCTTCATTCTATGTAAGCATCAGACAGTAGAATTCAGAAACAATGGCTACAAAAACAAGCAGCTTTTCAAAGACGACACACCAACCGGCGGTGCTGCTATTTCTGCTTGGCAACTCCATAGCCAATGATGCTGCTCGCATTCTTCTAGAAGCACCAACTATCCCGAAACCAGAGCTTCTGTCGCTACCTGAAATTCCGACACTTCCAATGCCCAAACTACCAAAACTGCCACCACTACCCAAAATGCCGAGCCTGCCTAAGCTGGAAATAACTCCATCGCCTGAACTTCCTAAACCACCAACCATCGACTAAACAATTGAAGAAACACCGGTGGTACCTGAAGTTCCTGCTTTGCCCAAGCCGGAAGTGCCTTCACCACTAGAGATAACTTCTTCACCAAAGGTAGAGTTGCCATCCCTTCCTGAGATTCCGACCCTTCCCAAGTTTGAACTTCCTACTTTGCCTAAACCACCTACTCTCCCTGAGGTTCCAGCTCACCCTTCCTCTAACCCTTGATATTTTCATGCGACATGATTGCTAATAGTTTCATGAGTTTATGCATTCGATTTTGATTTATATATTGCTAGATTACTTATTGTCATATGTATACTGTATGATATATGATTCCATCTCCATACTTTTCTACATTGCTGTACCTCAAATATTATTATTATATAGCAGTGTTGCTTAAACTGGAATAATTCCTTGTTCTCTGGGCATAACTTGATCTGACATGTATGGTTCACAAGTTTTCTGCACATAGGATAACATGCTGATGCCTATTCAACTTAAGTAGAATTTGGACAAAGCTAAGCCATGAGCTATTGTTTATCACCATAAATTGCCGCTGAGATAGAGAAGTGTAGGGGAAATTTCAACAATCAAATCAGCCCTGAATGTTTAGAAAGTGATAATTGCGGATCGTGTTAACGGTGAGATAAATCAAAATGAACTACCCCCATCAAACTGTAACACCCTGCCCAGATACCCATACTACAAGAAGAACGTTACTAAACAATGTTGTCTGATAAAACATAAAATAAGTCTACAACAGATAATGTGTCATTACACATTCTTTTGGATCAACACGGATACATGCTAAACACTACAAAAATAATCACATTCTTGTATCTCATCTCAGTACATAATAATGGTACCAGGAGTTTCACAGAACAGAACAATATAAAGTCACTAAAAAAAAAAGCTCAGCACCGGATAACATTCGATATACTTTCATGACAACAGTTCAATATTGTCCAAGAATGCTCTGTAATGGCAGGTGAAATATTGAAAAGTAACCTATGATTTCTGTTTTAACAGACTGAGTATGAAAAGGTGAAGGATCTTAACTTCAAGACTTTCCCCAACATTAATAAAAAGCTATTCAGTAATAGTTGTGGTATAGGTCTGAACTTCTTTGAAGGACCTAAACAAGCCCTTCTCAACCGGTCAAAATGATGTTAATTTAAGAAGGATAATCCAGAAGAAGGATGACAATTGACAAGTCTTCTCTACCACTCCAGTATCTCTATATATCCATTCTATTATACAACGTCCATATTATGATAGAGTGATAGGTCGCAAGCTATCTTTTACTCTTTTTGTTAATTTGCTAGCCAGTGTCCAATTTGTACGTCCAACAAAACAACCTGCAGTGACAACCTGTATTGGATCCATGGAGTTTGCTGTCTCTCATGCAGATTCATCCGAATTCCTTCCTGTCCCAGTCGAACTCTTAGCTGCAAACAACCTGTAGTGGCAAGCCATCTTTTTTACATTATGACTATTACTGTTACTTTCTTCTTCAATCCAGTATCCTTTCTGTTGAGTAGAGCAATCTCACCAAGCTGGACGAAAAAAAATTCGATTAACCTCGATGAAATTTAATGCCAAAAATTAGTAGCAGAATGTTGCCATTGCGTTGCCTGTGTATAAATAATTACAATTTCTCACATGTAGTTTCAGGTTCTCTGTATAAATTTTTTTAAAGTGGAAAAAAATTATGCATTGTACTTTTTTTTAAATGAACGTAGATTTAGTGCACCTTGCGAGTGTTGTAGTAAAAGGAGGCTCTTCGCCGAAGTACACTCAGATTGTGTGCGCGCGCACTACACACACACGAGCTTTACGGAATGCACCTCGCACGTGAGTTATTTCTTTTACAAATCTTACAAGTTTAACGCATTTAACATAGAAGGATATATATATATATATATATATATATATATATATATATATATATATATATATGTGTGTGTGTGTGTGTGTGTGTGTGTGTGTGTTAAAATATATCATGTGATTTAATTTATTGTTTCTAACTTGCAATGCATAAAGTTTTAAAGTTTGAACCTTTATTTCAACTAGTATAACCGCACAATGGTGGAGAAACCGATCGTTCGGTTGTATAATTTTATAAAATAATATATATTTTAATTTTTCATTAATATTGGTTAAACATCAAGAAAACATGTTCAAAAATATATATTAAAAACTGAGATTTAAACCTACAATTTAAATTTTAGAAAATATGACTTTCAAATTTAAGTTTTATTTTGAACATTCAGAATTGAAGACTTACATTCGAAATTTTTTAAACGGAGATTCCCAATCAAAGGATTTCTTAATCGTTTTAAGGAAAATACACCTGAATACGTCTAATTTTTTCTAGCTTTCACCTCTAACTGATGGTTCGTCATACTGATACTTTGAGCTAAAATTATGATCGAACTATTAAATAGCTGTCATACATATTGATCCCTCATCGGATACGTATTGATCCCTCATCGGGGTGTTAGTACCGATCCGAATTTACTCAAATTCTGAGAATTTTTCCATCTTGTTTCAAAATGCTATTCCGTTGAATCCAGATGTTTGTGAATTTGTAAAACCATCCATACTCGATCAAGAGCAATCCAGATGTCCAAGTACATGACCGACCCGAGTAACGTGAATTTCGAATTCCTAGTGTTCATTAGTTTCGATGCCTAGTCCAAGCATTTTCGAGTTTATGTGAGTTCGTGCTCGAGTTACATGCGATCCAATGATAAGAATTCTAAAGCGTGACGGCCTTAACAAAAGACAGATTAACAATCTATTACAAATATTCGGCACAATGTTTCAAGTCAAAGGATCGTACCATTAACCTAGAATGCACTGATTGTCAGTTCTGGCTTCAAGTATTTACTGCATCATATGGTCTGGTCACATCTACCTAACGTCCATGGTCAGTAAGTTGCTTGAATGAAATATTTTAGCGCTTGAATGGTTGTGCAACGTTGTGCTACAAATACAAATGTGCACACTGCCTATCTCGTGTTATCCTGAAGCCGATGTTCAATGATTTGTGTTTCTTTTAGTTTCCTTTGATTGTTCTTAAAATAATTTCTTAATAGCGAGCAACTTGTTAGTGCATTTGGACCGTTCAAACATGTGTTTTATATGCTTTATCATGTAGGCTATACAGCCATTGCCTTATCAGTGTGAATATACTTTTTGTTTTCGCAGCTGCAGCAAGTTTTATTGAAATAAAAAACGGAAGTGGCTTTGTGCAACTGCAATTCGCTCGCTTCAATGGTTATTGTATCCACTTAGGTATATTCATAGAGCCCTTTTTTTGGTGGGTTGTCGGGTCTGTGAAAAGGGGGAGGGGGGTGAATCGACAATGGGGAAGCCTAAAGAAAGAGTACTGACACAGATGCAACTCTACTGTCTTGATGCTAAGAAGCATAATAGTCTAAGGGTAAAGAACAACCTGTTTCAAGCTAATGAGTATGCAGCGTCTTGCGATTTGTGATATTTGTGACCCAAGAAAATAGGAAAAGATAGGAAGTCATGTATTTGGATTTGTCCAAAATAGTATTGCATATATGGATACATTGTAATGTTTGCGAACAAATTAAACAATTGTAAACAACTGTAAAATTCGTTCGTCTTTCCTAAACAACAAGGATCGTTGTAGAGGGTGTCGAACTCTGGGACCAAATTATTTTATTAATAAATCCAATCAAGTTATCCCTAACTTTTGATTGGTTGAAAACAAAGAAAATAGCAGAAATTAAATAAAACAGAGTTTTAACAATAAGTGAAAGCAATTAGGGGATAATGACATAGATCAGATTCGTAATCATCAATAGCCAAAAGATTAACCAGATCTAATACATGTTTCTGTCACAAACATGAATCAGCGATAATAGGTTTTTAGAAACAAATATGTAAATAACGACAAGCATAGCCTATGCAGGAGCTCAGCTCTACAACCATAGACTATCAGGACAGATTTACTAATTAATTTCTAAACCCCTAAAATTAGAACTAGATCTGATAAACGTTAGATCGAACACGAATATACCCTGTGAAGGAGCATAGCTCTTAAACGACACAGGATATTAAGGTTCAGATCTAACCCTTGGTTCAGCTCTAGATCTATATACATGAATTCCTCATCCTTTGGCTATGTGATTCATATTGAATCGTACTATCAGCGTCATCACCCCCTAATCAAAGGGGATTAGCTAGACATAGCTAAAGAAGAAGAAAAACTGAAATTAAATAACAAGAACATAAATAAAACTAAAACTAAATAGAAAAGAGGAAGAAGAATGATTTTATTCCAAGAAGAGAATTACAGAATAAAACCCAATGTGTTTTACAATGAATGAGATACAAGGTATTTATAGCTGATATGACAAAGGCTAGCTAGCTAATTACATAATGTGGGACTAAAGAAATAACCCAAATAACACATAAGCCGGTGTGAACGCAGCTTTAGAGTGAGTGGTTTAGCAAATAGGCTAGTGTGAACGCAACATGAGTAAGAGACCTTCCTAATGAGCTAATGTGAATGCAGTTTGAGTCTTTATTGAGCCAAATCTTCTTAACTGAAATATAATTGCAACCGTTCTTCAAGCTTCAGACTCTTCAAGCTTTAGCAATTTTAAACTTCACTCTTTTTAAGCAAATTCTTCATGCTTTATCCATCAAATGCTCTAAACCATGCTTCTTGTCAACAATCTGAAAATACAGCTATAAATACAAAGTATCAATTATTTTAAAGGGAAAATAAGATAAATAAGCGGATAAAATATACACATTTACGTGTATATCAAATACCCCCACACTTATCTTTTTATTCGTCCTCGAATAAACTAAACTAAGATATGTCACACTTTCGTAGGAAACACGATTGCATTTAGCGTATGCAACAAGCCGTTAAACCTCTGGGTGTCCCCAGTAGGACGAGTGTTGTCTCGTGAGGGTTTTCAGCGGATACTACCCACAAAATCCAAAGCGTCTTATGTACGCGGATTAATCAAACAATATATTTAAGGTCTTTCACATTCCAAGGATTTCACCTAACTTCAATAATAACGGTTTAGCCCCAAATTGTCCATCCCATAATTAGTGCAAAAATGAACAAAAATTTTCAAGCTGAATCGTAATTCCTTGATAACACTGTAATTGTCTTGAAGGTTAAGAGCGTGGTGTCAACCAAAGTTCTACACATCGACAATGTACACCCAATCATTTATTTGACCCCCCCTTTTTTTTTTTGAATAATTTTGCACCAATATAACTGTAATGTATTGGATATGAGTTATGCATAGATGAAGGAAAATTTTATAAGTTCTAAAAATGTTATAGATAAGAGGGCAAGTGTATTAGTTGAACTTCAAGCTACAAAAGATAAAGTAATACTAAGGCTCATATGAACATGTTTATTTCCTTTCATCTCCTCTACTACAATCCTCACTTCCAAGTACGGTATAATGGATGCGGATGGAATGGAACTGAATGCTTTATAGTCAAGAATGATGAATGACTATTTTATTTTGAGAGACTCTCTCTTTATTTCATTTTTTTTTTCTTCTTTTTTTTTTCTTTTTTTTTTCCCTTTTTTTTCATTTTTTTTTCTTTTGTATGATGAATGATGAATGGAGATGGGATGGAATGATACCGTACATTATTTCATTTGATTCCTCCTCTACTAAACCAACACTTCATGAAAGGAAAGTTTTGTGCCCTAGTTACTCTACTTCTATAACCTTAATTCAACACACAAGTCTGGATTGATGTTATACAAAAAGCTGAAAGGAATGATAAACAAAGTTTCGTAAGATAGATAACCCATATAAAATAAGATGTGGTATATGGTTATCCTACCTTAAAACAAGTACGGAATGGGTAGTGTAATATTGGTATATAAAAAGTGACGTTTTTGACCTTTAAACATAAATCAGTGAAAAGGTTCTTGAGTATACCAATATAAGATAAACTTGTCGAAACATGGATGTAAATCGACTAAAAACTTGGGTTTGAATAATGTGGGGTATCGAAGAAGAACGCTACAATGAGTCATTTCTCCTTAATTGGGCCAAGTGGATTTTAGAACTTACGATTTTGAAAATTTGAGTGGAAAAGAAAATATTATGCATGAAAACAAACTCAGAAAATCCAACAAATGTAGGTGCAAAATCCTTTTATTTCATGATTTTTTTTTTTTGATTTTTTTTTTCTTTGATTATTTTTACTTGCACATTCTAACATGTATAACAAAGGTTGACACGCTTACTCCAGAACACGACTAACGTCTGCACAGTCTCAAGCTAGCATCTTAAAAAGACACATTACGATTCAATGAATAAATAATGTTCATTCCCATCACCCAACAATTCAACTTATCAAACAAGAACCAGGGTGTTATTTATGAATTTAAGTTAATCCTTGTTCAATGAATGACCTACTTCATAAAATTTGATTGCTGATGTAATGTAAATTTCCCCCACACTTGAATGTGACTGTGTCCTCACAGTCTTAATCAGACATATCTTAGTGAAAGGGAAAAACAAATAAGAGAATATTTACATATGTACAAAAGAGGGTTAGTGCGTCTTACCGAATGTAATGTGGCTCATGGAGGACCATAAGCTCCTCCTCTTGGTTGGGTATTGGTTCCAAGTAAGGTTTAAGGCGTTGACCATTGACCTTAAAGGATGATCCATCAGTTGGATTCTCAATTTCTACCGCACCATACGGAAAAACAGTCCGTACAGTGTAAGGTCCTGTCCATCTAGATTTTAGCTTACCCGGAAAGAGATGCAGTTTTGAGTCATACAAGAGAACTTTTTGTCCTGGCATGAAAGTTTTACGTAAAATCGATTTATCATGAAAAACTTTTGTTCTGTCCTTGTACATTCGTTCATTTTCATAGGCATCATTTCTAATTTCATCAAGTTCATTAAGTTGAAGCTTCCTATGTTCACCTGCTTGCTCTAAATCAAGATTCAAAGTTTTTATTGCCCATAACGCCCTATGTTCTAGTTCAACTGGCAAGTGACATGGTTTACCAAAAATCAACCGATAAGGGGACATACCCAAGTTTGTTTTGAAAGCGGTGCGGTAAGCCCAAAGAGCGTCAGTTAACTTTTGGGACCAATCTTTGCGATTTCGATTCACAGTTTTCTCCAGGATTTGTTTAATTTGCCTATTCGATACTTCGACTTGCCCACAAGTTTGAGGATGGTAAGGAGTGGATAACTTGTGGGTTATCGAATACTTTCTCACGAGAGCTTCAAAAGAACGATTACAGAAATGTGTCCCGTTGTCGCTGATTATTGTGCGAGGTGTACCAAACCTAGAAAAGATGTTTTCTTTTAAGAAGCGCACAACAACCTTATTGTCGTTCGTTTTGCATGGAATAGCTTCGACCCATTTAGAAACATAGTCAACAGCCAAGAGAATGTAAATGTTCCCAAAAGAATTAGGGAAGGGTCCCATGAAGTCTATACCCCACACATCAAAAATTTCGACCTCTAGAATGGGGTTTAGGGGCATCATATTCCGTTTAGAAATTTTCCCTAAGAATTGACATCGATCACAAGTTTTGCAAAATTCGTACGCGTCTTTGAAAAGGGTGGGCCAGTAGAAACCTGATTGGAGAACCTTTTCGGCTGTCTTTTTGGGACCGAAGTGACCACCGCATGCTTGGTCATGACAGAAAGAGAGGACACTGTGAATTTCAGTGTCAGGAACACATCTTCGAATGATTTGGTCGGGACAATACTTGAAAAGATAGGGGTCGTCCCAATAAAAATGTTTTACTTGAGAAAAGAATTTGTGTTTATCCTGCTTAGACCAAAAAGAAGGGGTCTGCTTGGTGACTAAGTAGTTAACAATGTCAGCAAACCACGGATCAGTGGATAGAGAAAACAGCTGTTCATCCGGGAAATTCTCGTTGATTGGAAGAGAAGAAGACGGGTTATTTGGAAGACGAGACAAGTGGTCCGCAATAACGTTGTCGGATCCTTTTTTATCCTTAATGGTAAGGTCAAATTCTTGAAGTAGAAGGATCCAACGAATGAGACGAGCCTTAGCATCCTTTTTAGAGAAAAGATACCTAAGTGCGGAATGATCGGTATAAACAGTGATATGTGAGCCAACTAGATAAGGCCTAAATTTTTCTAGAGCAAAGACAACTGCCAAGAGTTCCTTTTCAGTGGTAGTATAATTGATTTGAGCGTTGTTCAGAGTTTTACTCGCGTAGTAAATGACATGAAGAATTTTATCAATTCGTTGTCCTGAGACAGCGCCTACAGCGAAGTTCGAGGCGTCACACATGATTTCAAAAGGCAGCTTCCAATTAGGAGAGCAAATGATCGGGGCAGAGACAAGTTCATTTTTAAGACGCTCAAAAGATGAAATGCAATCAGAATTGAAGTCGAAAGGAACATCCTTAACAAGAAGGTTAGTCAGAGGTCGAGTAATTTTGCTGAAATCCTTTATAAAGCGACGATAGAAGCCAGCGTGACCTAAAAAGGATCGGATGTCCTTAACTGATTTGGGAATGGGAAGATTTGAAATAACTTCGATTTTGGCTTTGTCTACTTCAATTCCTTTGTTAGAGATGACATGTCCCAAAACAATGCCATGTTTAACCATGAAGTGACACTTTTCCCAATTAAGCGTTAAGTGTTTCTCTTTACAGCGATTAAGAACAAGATCGAGATGATGTAAACACTCAGATTAAGAATCACCAAATATGGAAAAATCATCCATGAACACTTCCAAAAATCGCTCGATCATATCAGAAAAAATGCTAATCATGCACCTCTGAAAGGTTGCAGGTGCATTACAGAGACCAAAAGGCATACGTCGGTACGCAAATGTACCAAACGGACAAGTGAAAGTGGTTTTCTCTTGGTCCTCAGGAGCGATAGGGATTTGATTATAGCCCGAGTACCCATCAAGGAAACAGTAGTACTCATGACCAGCTAGTCGTTCTAACATTTGATCGATAAATGGCAGAGGGAAATGATCCTTACGTGTTGCAGCGTTAAGTTTCCTATAGTCAATGCAAACACGCTAACCAGTCTGGGTGCGGGTTGGGATAAGCTCGTTAGCTTCATTTTGGATCACGGTAATCCCTGATTTCTTAGGTACGACATGAATCGGACTAACCCATTGACTATCAGAAATCGGGTAGATGATTCCATTGTCAAGGCATTTAAGGATTTCAGCACGAACTGCTTCTTTCATGATCGGGTTTAGTCGACGTTGGGGATCACGAGTGGGTTTGGCATCATCTATAAGGTGGATTCGATGTTGGACTATCGAAGGACTAATCCCCTTAATATCAGCCATGGACCAGCCAATTGCCTCCTTATTTTTCTTAAGGATGGGAAGGAGCAATTGTTCCTGCTCTAAAGTAAGGTCAGAAGCGATAATGACTGGAAAAGTTTCATTTTCTCCTAAGTAAGCATACTTAAGATGACTGGGCAACACTTTGAGTTCAGATTTTGGGGATGACTCAACCGAAGAAATTGGTTGAGGAATAGGCTTAGTTATGAGTGGCTCGACAGGAATTGAGTCAGAGACAATTTCAGAGATATCTTGAAACAAATTTTCGTAATTAGACTCAATGTCAGTGTTCAAATGGTCGAGCTCAGGTTCATTATCGTGGAAAGCATGGATTTCAGAAAATTGGTCCACATAAGAGGCAGGAGAGTTTTCGGTTCTAAAGATGTTTAGCTCGACGGTCATGTTACCGAAAGAAAGTTTCATAGACCCATTTCTACAGTTGATAAGAGCATTAGAGGTGGCTAAGAAGGGTCGTCCTAGAATCAAAGGGATTTGGTTTGCAGGATTGCTTACCTGTTGAGTTTCTAGGACAATGAAGTCAACTGGAAAGATGAATTCTCCTATTTTGATCAAAACATCCTCGATTTCGCCCACAGGTTTCTTAATTGAACGGTCGGCAAGCTGAAGAGTAACCTTGGTGGGTTTCAGTTCTCCTAGCCCTAATTGGCGATAGATGGAATATGGAAGCAAATTAACACTAGCACCTAAGTCTAGCAAGCATCTATCGATTTTCTTGTCCCCAATAGTACATGATATTGTGGGGCAGCCAGGATCTTTGTATTTCACTGGCATAGATTGGGACAAGACTTCGCTTAGAGTCGCCGCTAGAAACACTTTCTTAGGTACATGTGTATGACGTTTCTGGGTGCACATATCTTTTAGAAATTTTGCGTATTGTGGAACTTGTTGTATAATATCTAAAAGAGGAATGTTCACTTTAACTTGCTTAAATATTTCAAGGATTTTTTCTAGCTGATCCGTCTTTTTCCTAGGTCGGAGTCTATGAGGAAATGGAGCAGACAACTCAGTAGGTTGGGCTACTTGAGTTTGAGGATGGTCCTTGTCAGAAATTGGCTCAATGTTTTGATCTGAGTTGGTCGAATTTTCGATAGGGTTTGGAAGATCGTCCGGTAAAGCATTTGGGTTAACCACATGGTTGTCAATCTTTTTTCCAGATCTAAGAGTCGTGACCGCATTTAAGTGACTAACGTTTGAATCTTGAATGATGTGAATTTGGTTGGAGTTAGGATTTTGACGGTTGGGGTTTGGAATGGGTTGACTCGGGAAAGTGCCTCTTTCTCGTTCGCTTATGGAAGTGGCTAACTGACTCATTTGCATTTCAAGTTTAGCGATCGATTGACTTGTGTTTTGCATGTGCGAAGTCAATAAATTTTGAAGATTGGTATTTGATTGGAGATTTTGAGTCGTCGCTTTAGTCAATTCTTCGAGAGTTTTCTCCAGTGATGTCAATCGTTTATCATCTTGGGGAACAAAAGATTGTTGCGCTTGAATTTGAGAAGGTGGCGCAGGGTTTTGGACTTGAGTTTGTTGAAAGGGAGGTTTCGAAGGATTATTCGAAAATGACTGAAAAGGTGGTCGAACCGCATTCGAAGTTGCATTGTTTTGGGCCCAAGAGAAGTTAGGATGGTTTCTCCAACCTGGATTGTAAGTTGGGGAGAATGGATCGTTCCTAACTTTATTAAATGCGTTGAGTTGTTCTAACGAATGTGGGCATTGGTCAGCAATGTGGTTAGGATCGTTACATTTGTAACATGAGGGCTGAGACGCTTGAGCTTGGTTTGCTTGAGTTGATGAAAGGACATTATCAAATTTGGTTAACATTGCGTCTATTTTCGCTTCTAAACCCGTTGAGGATCCTACCGAATGAGCGTTTGATCGGGAATAAATTGATTTCTCATTAGATCTTTCCCATTGAGCTGATTTTTCGGCCAAATCTTCGAGAAATTTCCAAGCGGCATCGTGATGTTGGGCTAGAAAATTTCCTTGGCACATTGATTCGAGCATAGTTCGAGAGTTATTTTCTAGTCCATCGTATAAAATTTGACAAAGAGTCCATTTTTCGAAATTATGATGTGGACATTTGACTAGAAGCTCTTTGAATCTTTCAAAATATTTTGCAAAGGATTCACCCCCAAATTGACGAAAATTGACGATTTCATTTCGAATTTTAGATGTTTTTTCCAGAGGGTAAAATTTCTTTAGAAAAATGTTTACAAATTCACCCCATGTTCCAATCGTATTTGAAGGCAAGCTATACAACCATTTCTCAGCATAATCGGTAAGTGCAAATGGAATTAACCTAAGTTTGATTCCATCGTCACTTAATTGTTGAAATTTCATGGTTGCACAAACTTGTTCAAATTTGGTCAAGAAAATATAAGGATCATCACGTTCAAGATTGCCAAATTTTGGAAGAGTATTTATGTGATTCGAATGAATTTCAAAATGGTTACCCGTTGGGGCGGGCAATATGATGCAGGAAGGAATAGAAACTCGCTCGGGAAAGTATCTATCCATAAGAGTTCGAGGGGGAGTTTCTTCGGCCATGGTGAAAGGGGTGTTTGTTCGGACTAAACGATTAGTAGAAGGATCACGGATCCAACTACGCATGCACTAGCGAGAAGAATAAGGGAAGACGAGAAAAACAAATTTGAGCGATTTTTTTTTTTTTAAATGAACCTAATGCAATTTACAATTTCTAGAATTATATAATGACGGTTTGATTTATTTCAACAAAAGACTTCTCAGCCAGTTAACGGACAGGAGTTATCGGTGCACCAGGAATCACCCTAGCAATGCAGCCGAAGGTTTAAGTACCTTCAGAGGAACAACCGATATAATATTTACGAATCACCGTAATATTTATAAACAGTTATTACTCTGCCGTAGTCTAGACACCGAGAAATAATCCGTTAGAACCAAACCAAATTGTCAAAATATAATGAAGTCCTTAGAAAATAAAAACAAAGCTAAGATGAATGCAATTTTTTTTTTTATGTTTTAATCAGTCACAGAATGAACAGTCACAGAACAGTCAATTGCAGAGATAAAATAAAAAAACAGAATTTTTTTTACAAGCAAGCCGATGCCCTGCAGAAGAGTTTTACAAGCAATGTCTATATATATTTTTATTTGCAGCAGCGGTCCCTGTAGAGATAGAAAATACTCACCTTGATCGGCAGTCCGTCCAGTGAATTTGGGAAGCGCTAGCGCGTTCACACCCCACTTGGTGTGCAACCGCTCGAACCGATTGAAACTCTGCTTGCAAACTGCTTGACCGCTGAATTTATTGATTGATGATTGAATTCTTCCTTTGGCCTTTTGATTTATTTTGGAGATTTCACCTTTTTTTTTTAATGAAAGCAATTAGAGGGAGGAAAAGGAAAAAAAAAATACAAACAAAAGACTGATTGGAAACTAAAAAGAAACTAAACTAAACCTACTAAAAAAAATTTAAACCTAAAAAGGAATTCAACTCAGCTAAAACAAAAATAACACTACTAACCACTCACCAAAAAAAAAAAAAAAAATCGCTGAACTAACTGACCTACACACTCAAATAATGAAGACTCAACAAAGAAAATTTCGGAACTGGCTCAACCCGATTGAATATAGGCCAACGCACCCAATTGGAATCACTTATTATATATTGACCAAACCCCTGAAAGAAAAACAACGAGCTGCTCAACAGCCCTATCGATTTATTCGGTTTTTTTTTTCTGTGCAATTAATCAAGTTCGAAATCAATCTGAGTTCGTGATGGCCGCGATAGATTGATCGCGATTCTTGCTTTCAGCTTTGCGGATTTGGGCTGTTATGGAATTGCAGTTTTGGGTTTCGGGGATTGAAAAGGGTATGTGGTGATGTCACATTTGGGCAAGGCTGGGGAATTTTTGTTTGAAAGGGAAGTGCAGAAGTTTGGACTTGGAGATGGATGATTTGTGGTTGTGTGGTACTCGCGGTTGTGAACTGAGGAGATGAATTGGCTGTGGTGATTGCAAAGCTGGTTGCGTTTGAGGAGGTTGTGGTTTCTGGTTACAAGAGTGTTCGGCTTTACTGCTTTGGAGTTCAGAAGCTCAGAAATTTGGTGATTTTGCAGGTCTTCGACAGTTTTGTGGTGGTTGTGAAGGCTTGGAAAGTGAATTAATGGTGAAGAATTTTTGGCAGAGGACAGTGTATTGTTGCAACTGAATCTAAAGTGGTATGTGAGAAATATATGGCAGTGGTGGGTGCTTTGAATTATCAGTATTTATGGAAGAAGAGGAAGAATACAGAAAGGAAATTTGTAATTTTTTTTATTTTTGGAAAAGAGAAGAATGGAAAGATTTTGTAACAGATACAGAAAGAAATAAATGAAAACAGAAAATAAAATCACTGAAATTTAGCAACTAATTTTTTTTCTTCAGAAAATATAAAAAAAAGAGGAAAGAAATTGTACAGGGAAAGAAGTTGAAATTGGCAATGAAAGGAAAGAAATAAAATACAAAATGGCAAGTTTTTTTTTTCTTGGTAGATTACGGTATCACAGATCAAATACCAAATCAACAAGTAAGATTTTTTTTCTATCTATACTAGAAAACAAAAGGAAACAAAATAAATAAAAATATTTTTGTGTGTTTTTTTTTTAATAAAATATAGAATAAAAATAAAACTATAACACGAAGGATTTAAAAATAAAAATTATTTTGGTCCCCGGCAACGGCGCCAAAATTTGTTTGCGAACAAATTAAACAATTGTAAACAACTGTAAAATTCGTTCGTCTTTCCTAAACAACAAGGATCGTTGTAGAGGGTGTCGAACTCTGGGACCAAATTATTTTATTAATAAATCCAATCAAGTTATCCCTAACTTTTGATTGGTTGAAAACAAAGAAAATAGCAGAAATTAAATAAAACAGAGTTTTAACAATAAGTGAAAGCAATTAGGGGATAATGACATAGATCAGATTCATAATCATCAATAGCCAAAAGATTAACCAGATCTAATACATGTTTCTGTCACAAACATGAATCAGCGATAATAGGTTTTTAGAAACAAATATGTAAATAACGACAAGCATAGCCTATGCAGGAGCTCAGCTCTACAACCATAGACTATCAGGACAGATTTACTAATTAATTTCTAAACCCCTAAAATTAGAACTAGATCTGATAAACGTTAGATCGAACACGAATATACCCTGTGAAGGAGCATAGCTCTTAAACGACACAGGATATTAAGGTTCAGATCTAACCCTTGGTTCAGCTCTAGATCTATATACATGAATTCCTCATCCTTTGGCTATGTGATTCATATTGAATCATACTATCAGCGTCATCACCCCCTAATCAAAGGGGATTAGCTAGACATAGCTAAAGAAGAAGAAAAACTGAAATTAAATAACAAGAACATAAATAAAACTAAAACTAAATAGAAAAGAGGAAGAAGAATGATTTTATTCCAAGAAGAGAATTACAGAATAAAACCCAATGTGTTTTACAATGAATGAGATACAAGGTATTTATAGCTGATATGACAAAGGCTAGCTAGCTAATTACATAATGTGGGACTAAAGAAATAACCCAAATAACACATAAGCCAGTGTGAACGCAGCTTTAGAGTGAGTGGTTTAGCAAATAGGCTAGTGTGAACGCAACATGAGTAAGAGACCTTCCTAATGAGCTAATGTGAATGCAGTTTGAGTCTTTATTGAGCCAAATCTTCTTAACTGAAATATAATTGCAACCGTTCTTCAAGCTTCAGACTCTTCAAGCTTTAGCAATTTTAAACTTCACTCTTTTTAAGCAAATTCTTCATGCTTTATCCATCAAATGCTCTAAACCATGCTTCTTGTCAACAATCTGAAAATACAGCTATAAATACAAAGTATCAATTATTTTAAAGGGAAAATAAGATAAATAAGCGGATAAAATATACACATTTACGTGTATATCATGTAACGCAACTTTTTGAATGATTGAGTGAATACCAACTATGCATGATAGCCTATATCTTGACTACCTCATGGTCATCAGTCCTAACCATAGCTCACAAGAGGAAGCAACAACCAAAACAGAGTGAAAAAAGTTATGGTCAGTAGTGAAGTTATTACTAAGATAAACTGATATCTGATGTGCACATGAGTGCATGTATATTTGTAAATGGGTATATATGTGCACATCTAACTAACCTTAGGCAGATTATTTTTCACTTTTATAGCTATGCAATTTAGGTTTTGTAGTTATGTTGGTCTCAAAATTCCTGTATATAAATGTCAAGCAATATCACATTGTTGGGTGCGATGATGATTTTATAAAATTCTTTTCTTATTTTCTAAAACTCTAACGTGGTCTACACCTCTGCACCTTCTCCTTGTATTTTTGTTTTTGATTTCTACAACTTCTTCACTAATTTTGTTATCAAACACTCCATTATTCTTTTCAAATTCTTCTTAAGCTTCTTTATATTGTATCTGCATTAATCATGTCTTGATATATGATACAAAGCCACATTTAAAGTAAATAACTTTAATAAAAGGAAAAATATATTTGGATTTGCTTAAAACGACCATACATGCGTGCATATATATATATATATATATATATATATATATATATATATATATATATATATATATATATATGTCGAGATTAGGCGCAGCGGAGGCCAAACTCAACACACACAACAACTCAGTATAATGCACAGATTAACATAGACAACAAAATAGAGAACACACAGGTTTAACGTGGTTCGGCAATAGCCTACGTCCACGGACAAAGAGAGTGATTTATTACCTCACAATGGAGAACACATAAGAAATCATACACAAGCTTTCATAAGATTCACTCAGCTCACACACTCTATTTTTCAGATTTTCATATGAAGCTTGTTGCTGCCATTTTTCAGCTTCAGTTTGTGGCGGCTCACAAAAGGCTCTCGCTCATAATTTTCCTTCTCAGCAAACCCTCACAAAGACAACATATATATATAGTATGGATGTGAATGACCTTTACACGCAACGGGCCTACAAAGCATTATAACATAATAATACTTTGACCAAATGCACGTGAGCAGCAGTCTTCACAATTCTCCACCTCGGATCATGCACAAAAGCATGAGACGATCACATACAAAATACTCTGATTGCCACATATCCAGCTGCACCACCAAAGTAGTTGCCTACGTACCCAAAGGAGCAAGCTGTCGTAGTTCATTAAAATGTCTCGCAAACGAGACTTCATAGTGTTCCAAAGAACCTCCACCCCATCGGGGTATCATACATCAAACATACAAAACATTAATCAAGTCAAGACAATGCTTGAACTTGACACTAGGAACCACTTTAGTCAACATGTCTGCAGGATTCACTTTTGTATCAATCTTCACCAACAGAATATGACCCTCAGCCAATACTTCTCTGATGAAATGATAACGCACATCAATATGCTTTGTTCGGGCATGATGAACTTGATTCTTTGCTAGGTGGATGGCACTCATACTATCGCAATACACAGGAAGTTGATCTTGCACCACTCCCAAATCATCCAACAAACCTTGCAACCATATAGCTTCTTTGAAAGCTTCAGTCACTGCCATATACTCTGCCTCTGTAGTAGATAGAGCCACTGTCGACTGCAGAATAGACCTCCAACATATAGGACCTCCTGCCAAGGTAAACACATACCCTGTAGTAGAGCGTCTCTTATCCAAATCACCGGCATAATCTGAGTCTACATAACCAACACATAAACGACTGTTGTTCATATCCTTCACAAATTCTAAACCAGCATCGATGGTTCCCATAAGATATCTCAAAATCCATTTGACAGCATTCCAATGCTCTTTTCCAGGAGCATGCATGTAACGACTGACCATACTCACGGCATGTGAAATGTCAGGTCGTGTACACACCATCGCATACATAAGACTCCCAACAGCATTAGCATAAGGCACATGTGCCATAAACTGAATCTCATCATCAGAGGAAGGACACATAGTTGCATTTAATTTAAAATGAGCAGCAAGAGGAGTACTTACAGATTTGGTTTCTTTAGAAATGCCAAATTTCCTTAAAACCTTCTTCAAATATGTCTTCTGGGATAAACACACCTTGCCCTTCATTCTGTCTCTTTGAATCTCCATGCCAAGAATCTTCTTCGCATCTCCAAGATCTTTCATTTCAAATTCAGCCGACAACTTACATTTCAGCTTCTCAATCTCAGACTTGCAAGTAGATGCAATCAGCATATCATCTACATACAAGAGCAAATAAATGAAAGAACCATCACTCATCTTCTTCAGATATACACAGTGATCATGGTGGCTTCTTGTGTACGCTTGGCCTAACATAAAACGATCAAATCGTTTATACCACTGTCTCGGAGACTGTTTCAGTCCATACAACGATCTTTTCAACTTACACACCAGATCGTCTTCACCGGGAGATTTGAATCCACTTGGCTGAGTCATATAAATCTCCTCATCTAGATCTCCATGTAAAAACGCTGTTTTTACATCCATCTGAACCAGATTCAAGTCATACTGCGCTACCAAGGCTAACAAAATACGAATAGAGGAGTGCTTCACAACCGGAGAGAATACTTCATTGTAGTCAATTCCCTCCTTCTGGGCATAGCCTTTTGCAACTAGCCTTGCCTTGTAGCGAATCTCATTTTTCTTCACTCCTTCTTTCTTAGCATAAATCCACTTGCATCCAATCGCTTTCTTGCCCTTAGGGAGCTTGGCAAGAACCCAGGTGTCATTCTTGTGAAGAGATGTCATTTCTTCACTCATAGCTTCTTTCCATTCTTCACACTCAACGCTATGAACAGCTTGTGTGTACGTCTCAGGAATGCCTTCTTCAGTAACTGGTAAAGCATAAGTTACACAATCTCGAAACCAACCTGGTTTCCTGATATCCCTTTTCGGTCTGCTAGAAGCAATTGACTCTGGAACACTCCTATCAGCCTCTGTTTCTAATCCATCTTCGGAATCATCAGCACTGCCCCGGTCAACCGTAACTTCATCTGTTTTAACAACTGAATCTGTCACCTCTTCAGAAGCTGGTCCCACTGGTACAGTTTCATCTGGGACTTGTGTAACAATATCAAACTTCACACGCTGCAAATTCTCACGATTACTGCTCTCATTCTCCACCTGATGAGAACCCTTAGGCTTTAGCATAGCAGCTTCATTAAACGTAACATCCCTGCTTATAATCATTTTCTTGGTAACTGGATTCCAAAGTTTGAACCCTTTGACTCCAGTCTTCATGCCAACAAATATTGCCTCAACAGCACGAACTCCAAGCTTATTGTCCTTCACATGAAACCAAGCAGGACAACCAAATACATGAATCAACTCATAGTCATAAGCAGGCTTACCATACCAGAATTCCATTGGTGTTTTGCCTCCTAATGCAGATGAAGGCAACCGATTGATGAGAAAACATGCATAAGTAACAGCTTCAGCCCAGAATGCTTTGCCTAATCCAGAATTAGACAACATACATCGTACTCTCTCTAGCAGTGTACGATTCATCCTTTCTGCAACTCCATTCTGCTGTGGTGTTTCTCTAACTGTGAAATGTCTCTTGATTCCCTCATCTTGACATACTTTGTGAAATGGATCACTTGTGTACTCTCCACCGTTGTCTGAACGAAGCACTTTGAGTTTTCTACCCGTTTGAGTTTCAACTGCTTTCTTCCATCTCACAAATATTTCCAGAACATCACTTTTCTATCTCATGACATACACCCATACACGTCTAGAATAATCATCAATAAAAGAGACAAACCAATGCTTACCTCCCAAAGAAGCATTTTTGGAAGGACCCCATACATCTGAATGAACATAATCTAGAACTCCACTAGATTTATGAATTCCCTTACCAAAGCGAGATCTTGTCTTCTTGCCTTTTACACAATGTTCACAGAAATCTAACTTACAGACAACAAGCTCTTTCAACAGATTTTGCTTAATTAAAGCATTCAAAGATTTCTCACCTGGATGTGCAAGCCTCATGTGCCATAGCGTTGCAGATTCCTTAGCAGCAACTTCACTCTGCTCAGCTGTAGCTACATCCCCAGTCACTGTTCTCCCATTTAAGTAGTACAAGTTGTGATGACGTGTACCTTTCATAACAACCATAGCTCCAGACATCACCTTCATAACTCCATTTTGGCCATCAAGTCTTAATCCCTTGGATTCAAGCATTCCTAAAGAAATCAGATTCTTTTTCATACTTGGCACGCACCTCACATTTTTCAGTTCTCTAACCTTGCCATCATGCAGTTTCAGGCGAATACTACCAATTCCCACAATGCTACAAGAATTGTGATTTCCCATCAATACTTCGCCCTCAAACTTCGTAAAATTTGAAAACCATTCTCTATTTGGAGTCACATGAAAAGTAGCACCCGAATCAAGTATCCACTCATCATCATTTGCCTTAGAGTTAGAAGATAACGTGGTTAAAGAGTAATCTGACTCATTACCTGTGTCTTTACTGGACTGAACGACATTTGCTGCACTTTTGCCTTTCCTGTCCCGCTCCTTGATCTTAGGACAATCCTTAGCCCAATGGCCTTTTTCATGACACCACGCACATTCATCCTTAGCCAGACGCCCTTTTGCTTTCGAGTATCCTTTACCCTTACCAGGATGTTGGCCAACATTTTTCTTGTGGTTTGATTTTCCGCCTCTCACTACAAGAGCATCACCACCATCTTCTCTGGAGATATCATCTCTATCCATCTTTCGGAATTCTTCACTACGTAATGATGTAGCGACTTCATCATAAATCAGCTTGTCTTTGCCATGAATTAGCGACTTAATCACGGGTTCATATTTCTCCGGAAGAGAATTCACTAAACACAAAGCTTTCTCCTCATCTGGAATGATCTCATCATAATTAACCAACTCCGTAAGAAGTTTGTTAAAGGAATCCAGATGCTCAGTCAGAGTTGCACCCTTCTTCATATTGAACCGATACAAATTTCTTTTTAGATGAATTCGATTTGCCACATTCTTCACGAGGTACTTCGCTTCAAGTTTTTCCCATAATTCTTTCGGCGAGGTCTCATGTTGATAGTTCACTCTGATATCAGCTTCCAAGCAACCCCTGATCGTAGCCAAACAAAGCCTTTGATTCTTCTCCCACTGTTTGTCTGACCATTCTTCTGGTTTCTCTATTCTCAAACACGGTTCCAAATCCAAATGTTCAAGAGCATCAGACACATCTGTTCTCCACAAACCAAAGTTATTGTTTCCATTAAATTTCTCTACATCTAGTCTAGCTCTGTGATACACTATTTTTTCGGATTGACTAGATTCACCCATTGTCGCAACACAAGCAAATTACACAAGAGAAACAACCACAAATGCAAACAACTGACTTCACAGGAATTTCGTCGAACACCTTCCGTGCACTAAACTGAACACACAAATCCAAAGATTGCAACCGCAAGCTCTGATACCAATTGTCGAGATTAGGCGCAGCGGAGGCCAAACTCAACACACACAACAACTCAGTATAATGCACAGATTAACATAGACAACAAAATAGAGAACACACAGGTTTAACGTGGTTCGGCAATAGCCTACGTCCACGGACAAAGAGAGTGATTTATTACCTCACAATGGAGAACACATAAGAAATCATACACAAGCTTTCATAAGATTCACTCAGCTCACACACTCTAATTTTCAGATTTTCATATGAAGCTTGTTGCTGCCATTTTTCAGCTTCAGTTTGTGGCGGCTCACAAAAGGCTCTCGCTCATAATTTTCCTTCTCAGCAAACCCTCACAAAGACAACATATATATATAGTATGGATGTGAATGACCTTTACACGCAACGGGCCTACAAAGCATTATAACATAATAATACTTTGACCAAATGCACGTGAGCAGCAGTCTTCACAATATATATATATACATATATATATATATATATATATATATATATATATATATATATATATATATATATATATATATATATATATATATATATATATGTGTGTGTGTGTGTGTACTTATCATAATTAAAGAGAAAATCCTTTAAATTAAGGTTTTATGTTTGTTTCTGGAGTTAAATAAGAATTTGGGGGTAACACTAACATTTCATTCATTTCTTGTATCGGTATTTTGCTTCCAACTTTGAACCTCTGAACCATCTGTCACTTGAGTCCTATAAACAACTTTCTTGTCTTACTCATCATCTTGTACACAAGCACAACTATATTTGCAACCAGTCTTAGCTAACTCCTTAGCTGACTGAGTCCTAGCGAACTCAGGTTGTTCACTTGCCAATTATCTGGCGCCCATTCTCCGAACTCATAGCCCTTGGTAAAATTCTTTCGAGCACCCACTCCGAATTCGTTCAACAATATTAGGTGTTGGTTGAAAAACAGCCCAGAACATTATATTCTCTTCAAAATGAGTATACAACTGCACCGTATCTTTCTTACAATTTGTATTTTTTTTAAAGAAGAAATATTGGATCCAGTAATAATCATGGAGAAATTCTCATTATGGATTTTTGACCATCATTTTAAATAACCATTTTATAATAAAAACAAGCATGTGATTTATATTTGTTTTAATCAAAGGGACGTAGTGCCTTTCTTTTTCCATAAACATAGATATGTACTGAAATGCTTTGATTTAGTAAAAATTAAATTATGTAATTAAGAAAAAACAAGTTTGTTGTTTCAAACATTTTAGTTTGCATAACGCAATGCATGGTCTGGTAAAAACTTGCAGTTATAGTCTCAAATGGAAAGAGTTCATTAACCCTTCTTTTTTTTGGTATAAGGTGTTCATTTTCATCAGGAATGTGTGGTAACCATTGGTTGCAGTTTTGACACATGAACATTGGTTTCTTTTGTTATCTTTTAAAATTATAATTTGATTCAGATCAGCAAACACTGCAAAGACAAACTGGAACTTAAATTTTCAGTTTAAAATTTGGTTGGAATCCCTTGACTATTAATAAGAAGGTGAGCTAACAGTTTATGTAGCAAGTGTTAAACACTTAAATACAATCAACTAAGTACCTCAACTCTTTATTCTTACCTATCAATGCAGGAAAGCCAACAACCTACCTAAATTTCGTAGTTATAAAATTATAAGACTTCTATAAATATACTGCTTCATTCTATGTAAGCATCAAACAATAGAATTCAGAACAATGGCTCCAAAAACAACAAGCTTTTCAAAGAGGACTCACCTACTGGTGGTGCTGCTATTTCTGCTAGGCTACTCCATAACCAATGATGCTGCTCGCATTCTTCTAGAAACACCAATTATCCCAAAACCAGAGCTTCCGTCGCTACCTGAAATTCCGACACTTCCAAAGCCCGAACTACCAAAACTTCCCCCACTACCCGAAATGCCAGGCCTGCCTAAGCTGGAAATACCTCCATTGCCCAAACTTCCTAAACCACCAACCATCACCAAAACTGAAGGAACACCGGTGGTACCTGAAGTTCCTGCTTTGCCCAAGCCGGAAGTGCCTTCACTACCAGAGATCCCTTCTTTACCAAAGGTAGAGTTGCCACCCCTTCCTGAGATTCCGACCCTTCCCAAGTTTGAAATTCCTCCTTTGCCTCAACTGCCTACTCTACCTGAGGTTCCAGCTCACCCTTCCACTACCCCTTGAATTTTCATGTTACATGATTGATAATAGTTTCATGAGTTTATGCATTCGATCTTGATTTATATATGTGCTAGATTACTTATTGTCATATGTGTAGTGTACGCTATATGATTCTATCTCCTTACTTTTCTACTTTGCTGTACCTTAAATATTATTATTATATTTTTATCAAAATAGCAGTGATGTTTAAACTGTAATATTTCCTTGTTCTCTGGGAATTACTTCTTCTGACATATATGGTTCGCAAGTTTTCTGCACATAAGACAGCATACTGATACCTGTTCAACTTAAGTAGAATTTGAACAAAGCTAAGTTATATAAGCTATAATTTATCAACAATAATTGTCACTAAGATAGAGAAGTGTAGGGGAAATTTTCAACAATCAAATCAGCCCTAAATGTTTAAAAAGCGATAATTGTGGATCGTGGTAACGGTGAGATAAAACAAAAGGAAAACTAATATCCCCAAGTGCGATGCTAAGGGCACCGCGAGAAGTGCTTCGGGGTACTACAACACGCCGCCCGAACGGCGATCGGCCGGCGTTTGACCGCTGAAGACGACATTAAAAAAAAAGGTTCGGCAGTACCGTTGATACCGCGAAGCACATATGTGAAAACCCGTAACTTCCCCGTAAAGGAAAGTGTCGGATAGTTCGAGAACAAACCACAACAGAACACATACAGAAGAACATTTCATTGTATATTACAACAATGCATCAGATCACAAAGATATACAGAGTAAAAATGAATATTACACAGAAATATCAGAGATTTAAATTACATTTAAATACATAGCAGCGGAAAATAATACAATACACAACTAGAAGAGAAATACGGATACAAAGCTTTCCGGATATCGTTCCAGCTGTAAACCAGGATCCTGTGAATATAAATCTGCAAAACCGAAACTACTAGCTGCCCGTGTCGAAAATAAGGGCACCCAGAGTTTAGGTTAAAACAATAAACTCCAGGTCAGTCATGTGACTGGTGTGAGAACTAAAACAGTTATTAATCTTTACTTCAAAAGAGAGTAATTCAAGGGACCACGCCGTATAACACGGAACGGGTTTCCTCCCAAGAATACTAGTGCATAGAATAAACAACGCAATGCTTTTTCGAAAAATGAAGCCGTTATAAGACCCAGGTCCCATCACACAATGCAACGCAAGCCGGAGGATAGGGTTTTACCTTATAACAGCCAAACATGCTTGATACGTTTAAAAACAAATCATTTGATATTATAATAAGTGTATAGTGTCAAAACAATTTCAATCATAAATATAAATCATAGACGGCATGAGTGCCCCATCCCACTATGTCGCCATACTAGGCTCTACAAATAAAGCCGAAATACACGTATTGGAAATTGGATTTCCATCATGGTGGCTCCTGATTCGAAAGATCTATCGCGTAGTACAAATCACCGCGGCTTACGTCTCAGCGAGAGAAAACACCGCTATGCACATCCGCACTTTTGGGACTCAAGTATCACCGCGGCTTACGTCCCAGCAAGAGAAAACACCGCTTACTCTATCCCTCCGAGCACGAAGCTCAATATCGGTCGACCGAATCCACTACACTAAAAATGTATACTGATCAAACCATCAGTTTACCACCATCCCGGGCTGTGAGGCTCGCGGATCAACGCTATACACAAAGCCATGCTATATCAGCTGCGCTTTGATCATCAACCACCAAAATTTGTTTTTCAACAAAAGTCTGGATCACTGCATCTCAGTATGCCACACTATCAATCCATATCGTACCACTGATTTCTGCCAATATATAACCTCTGAGCTCATATGTCTCAGAGAAGGGCGTTAAGCAAGAGAATAAATTCTCCGCCGCCAAACAGATATATATTTAGCAGAGATCAACAAATACAATACAAAGGAATACAATGTCAGACACACCATCCATTTACAAGTCCGTTCTAGGTCTGAACGAAACCGGAGGCACTTTCCTCGCATATCCATCCATCTCCAAGTACGTCTGGACGACCACCAACTATTTCCATCCTCTTGGGTGTACAGCCCAATCAGGATCGTCAGTAATTATCCAAACGATGTGAAGACTTCCGGTCTTCGACCACTGTCTTCATCTTCGACATATCGTCGAATCGGTTATTCAGAATGGGTATAAACCCGGACTTTCCGAACAACCCGCGTATATTAAAACAAATGTTACATAAACACAACATACACCTCATTCCAATTCATTAGTCACTAACCGCAAATTAGCAAGAGAACAATTCCCCAAACATTAACCCCGAAGGCCGAAACCAACATCAGATCAATACCCAGGAAACCATTCTTCTTAGCCAACCTACAGCTAGTTTCTAAACTCCACATTCTTAGGGAAAAGTTCCCATTAATTTTATCCAAGATAAATTCTTTAAAACTTATCCTGTAATCTTCCTTTGGATGTAATTTAAAACCAAATTATGGTTTTTCCAACTAGTCGAGATTAGCGAACCGTAACGAAGTAATTATTTATTTTATTTCCCAATCCCAACCTATTCATCCCATGAAGCAAAACTGGTAATACTCCATATCTAACACCGTGGTGTTATCGGTAAAATTAATTACCTTTTCACGTTCAAATCTAATTAAAGATTTAACTATCGCTTTGGAGCAAAACTGGTGATACTCCATATCTCGCTCATTTTCTAAATTTGGTAATTTAGATTATCAATTCGAATTTCAATCTAATTGCAGATTCAATAAAACTCCTTTTTACTGGGTTAAAGAACTAGGTGTTATTTAAAACACAGTTCACGACAAACCCAAATCACATTCTATTTATTATCGGGTTAAAGAGCTAGTGTTATTTAAAACACTGTTCACGATAAACCCATTTCAAATTTAATCAAATATATTAGAAATTCGATTATTTAAAACCCCTTTTTAAATCTAATTCATTTATTTAAAAATGATTGGGTTTTAAATTTAGTTCAAAACTAGTTCATTTCGATAAAAATCTATTTTTATCTTTTCAAATATGGAGTTTTTCACCCCAATCTTTCCCAAATTATTTCTTATGATTTTACACAAATTATTGATATTTTTAATAATTTTATCAAGGCCCGTACAGTCGATTTCCAACAATGGCCATCGAACTGCACTTATAGCGACCTTTTTCGAATTTGATTTGGACGTATCTCCAAATCCAACCGTTAGATTTTGAATTTCTAATATTCGTTAGAAAGCTCTTTTCGATATGAACCCAACGGTTCCGGTTTTAGGAGAATCCGACGGTCGGATCTCCCGTAATGTCCGTTTGAAATAAATGGTCGAAATTTACGAACTACCGCGGCGCGGCGCGTTCTATTCAGGCCATTATATTAAATATATAATATATATAATATATATTTCGTCGATTGCTATTTAAAACGAATTATATAAATAGTTTTGAATTCGTTTCAAAAAATATTTCAACTTCCATTTCAATTCAAATCAAATTGAATTCTTCTTTATAAATTCGTTTTAAATTCATATCTATTCAATTCAAATTTCAATTCAATTTGAATTCGTTTTAAATTCAATTCGAATTCGTTTTCAATTCAATTCAATTCAATTCAAATTGGTTTTCTATTCGATTCAAATTCATTTTCTATTCAAATTAAATTCGTTTCGTTTTCTATTAGAATCAAGTTCATTATATATTCAATTTGAAATAAAATTGGTTTTCTATTCCATTCAATTCGAAATCGTTTTATACTCAATTCAAATCGAAATCGTTATATATTCAATTCATTTCGAAATCGTTATATATTCACTTCATTTCGAAATCTTTGTATATTCAATTCATTTCGAAATCTTTGATTTCGAAATCACTTTTCAATATTCATTTTAAAATGAATAAAATCGATATAAATATCGTTCACGTCAAAATGGCGTCAATCTAATCGACACGGCTTCGTATATTTCTATTTTCAAATACTTCATTCAACAAATGAATATTTATTTTTGTCAACACACGACTAATCTCAACGAATGAGTACTGTCCACGTGCGACTATTTTTGTTATTTAATATATTTTATAAAAATTAGGGTATCTATCCTTTGATATTGAATCAGACTTCAACCATAATTTAGTGAGAGAACGATTTCCTGAATATTAACCCCGAAGGCCGAAACCAACATCAGATTAATATCCAGGAGACCACTCATCTCATCTATTTTCCAGTTGATTTCTAATTCTATATATGATAAAGATGTAAATTCTATTATAAAAATATTTCGTTCAACACATGACTAATATCAACGGATGAATATAGTCAACACATGAACCTTTATTATATATTGATAAAGATATACATTTTATTAAAAATATTTCGTTCAACACATGACTAATATCAACGGATGAATATAGTCAACACATGAACCTTTCTTTTATAATATTCTTTATTTTTCAAATTGGAATGAGGCCCAATCAATTACCATATAATGTTAATTATATGGATTTTCATACATCACATGTATATAATAGCATTGAAAAATAATCAACCATCAACCAAAGTGCACTACACTGTATAAGCATCAAATATAAATATCTAACGCTTATAACAGCCTGTCAATCAATCGATCGACATATTTAATCAATCAGGATGAGTGAACTTCAAATTTCATCCCAACACCCGTGTGGGGTTTCAAACAATCAAACACAGATTTTATTTGTGCAGTTGGGCGATGTGTAAAATTTATCGACCCAATCAATGTTAGTCAAATCAGTGTACATAAACAAACCGTCTGGTTTGTAAATGAATATTTTATTTATTCACTTCACGTTAAAAATTATATTTTTAACGATAAAACATTTTATTTTAACATATGAATATCTATTCAGTTCTTTCTTTAAATAAAATGATATTTTTATTTTTCTAACATATTTTAGAAAATTTCGGCGGCATAACGGCACGATACTAGAAACGGAACGAGGCCTAGCCTTATCCCCGGTCTAGTGAAGGCCCACGCCATTCACACATCAATCAATCCATTCACTTTCACCAAACAATTTCCATTCAATCCAATATTCTAACTAACTACTCAACCAAACAAACAAGTCCATGGTCTGTGGACGGGTGTCGGGTGCTACTAAGCACCGTCTGCATCCTAGTATATATATATATATATAACTAGTAAAAGAGAAATTTTGAGTGAGAAGTTCTCACTTATAGCTATCCTAGCTCCACGGCACTTCATTTGCAGAAGTCTTCGTCGTTTCGCCTTTTTGTCACCTTCGTTGCCCAAGGCCACTATATATATAAAAATCGAATTTTTACTTCAAAGTTCAATATATAAAAATCGAATTTTTATTTCAAAGTTAAAACCTTTTTCTTATATTAAAGTTAAAACCTTTTTCTCATATTAAAGTTAAAACCTTTTTCTTATATTAAAGTTAAAACCTTTTTCTTATATCAAAGTTAAAACCTTTTTCTTATATCAAAGTTAAAACCTTTTTCTTATATTAAAGTTAAAACCTTTTTCTTATATTAAAGTTAAAACCTTTTTCTTATATCAAAGTTAAAACCTTTTTCTTATATCAAAGTTAAAACCTTTTTCTTATATCAAAGTTAAAACCTTTTTCTTATATCAAAGTTAAAACCTTTTTCTTATATCAAAGTTAAAACCTTTTTCTTATATCAAAGTTAAAACCTTTTTCTTATATTAAAGTTAAGATAAAATCAGTTTTTAACATTATAAAAAAAATCAGTTTTTATCATTATTAAAAAAATCAGTTTTTATCATTATTAAAAAAAATCAGTTTTATCATTATTAAAAAAAATCAGTTTTTATTTTATTTCCCCAAAAATTCCATTCTATTTTTATTTCTAAAAATTCAAATCTATTTTTCAAGAACAATGCTTTTAAAAACTGAGAATCGTATGTTTTTTTTTATAACTAAACAAAAAAAAAAAAACAGTTTTTATATAAATCAGAAATTAAAACTCACCTTTGTTCGAGTTGGAAGGGGGGGGGGGGAAATCGACGTTGTTCGCAACGTCAAAGGGGAGAAGGAGTTACTGAGGCGCTGGATGGTGGTGCAGGGGGGTGGCGGTGGCTGCGATGGGGACTCCGTCGATGGGATTGAGCGAGAGGATTTCGCGGTCCTCGATGGAGGGGGCTGGACGAAGTGGAGGCGGAGCGAAGGGAGGGTGGTTGCCACGGCGATCGATGGCGGAGGCGAAGCCCTTGGCGGCGGCGAAGTCTGGAGCTCGAGCGGTTTTTTTTTTTTCTTTTCTTTTTTTTTCTTTTCGATTTTCAGAATGAACGGGGGGGCCAGCGTATAAAGGAAGAGATTAATTTTTTTTTTAAATTATTTAATTGTTTTATTTATCACTAAAAAGCAACTTTTATTTACGACCTCTAAACGAGGCCCACCGCCTGTCGTCCATAGCGTTTTACCCCCATTCCGAACACAATGGGATATGTATCGCAAGCTGATTCGATTGTTACAATCAGTTTCCGTTAAATTTACATTTAAATCATTATATTGAATTTTAAACGTACATTTCAAATTACCGGGGTCACATACTAACTAGAAAAATTCCAGAAAAATATTTTCTAGCTTCGTATTGACGATACGGTCCTAACAAAACTAATTTCGTCGAATTCTGAGACCGTTAGAAAAATGGCCAATTTCCAGTCGATTAAAATCAACTGAAACTGGTCAAACGCGTTTTCCTTTGCCACGCTCACATATTGATTCGAAAAATTATGAAATTTGGAATCTAGCAATAACTTTACATCCCGGACCCAACAAAACTGGTTTCGTCGAAATCCGAGGTCGTTTGCAAAATGTCCATTTTTAAGGGCCTGAATTCCATAGCGACTATTCAGAATTTTCAACTGGACATATCTTTTGATTCCCGCTATGAAATCTTGATTATTCGGATTCAATGGAAAGATATTATCAATTAGATCCTAATGTTTTTGGTTTCACTAAAATCCGGATTGTTTTGCACCCGGTACATTCAATTGAAGTTTGAAATCGAATTATCGAACTACCGCGCCATTTTCAATTCTATTATAATTATATATAATTATTTATATTCTAACGACGGCGCGTATAAACATATACGTTTGAATTCTCTTCAAAATAAATTTCTCGTTGATTTTATTTAAAATAATCTATTTTAAATAATCAAAATTCGCTATAATTGCCAAAATAAAAATTTTAAACTGGCCCAGAATTTCCGGGTTGTTACAATCTCCCCCACTTAAAACTTTTCGTCCCCGAAAAGGAACAAAGTCGAAAGTGGTTTGATCATTCAACTCTACGTTCGATCTGGCTTCCATTCTCTAACTCTTTAGTTTCTGAGAATTTTCAAAATTTCAAAAATTTGTCTAACACCCTAAATTTTTGAAAAATTTCGCCATAACCTCCCCTGCACCGGGAGCATCGGGGAATTTCAAATAGCTTCCCCGGTCCTTCAGATCTCAAAAAGAAAAAGAAAAAGCCAAGCGGCTAGCCAATAGGCTCACAAAATCATCATCACCCAAACAAAACAGGAAATTATGTAGTAAACATGTACCTATTTGTCGGGCAAACATATTTTATTCTCTGCTCTAGCCTCCTTGCTATGACCTGTTCAATGATATATATGTATATGCAAACAAATGCAACCAATTTTCAATATAGTTCAATATTTGATCAAATTAGGCATAATGGTTCAAAATTATCAAACAATTAAACAAACAACACAAACATCAATCAATTAGTTGATTAGAGTTTCAAATGCATAACTTTGATACGTATACAAAAAATCATGTTTTTGATGCCAATTCACAACAAAGTCTTCTAGCTATATAAGATTTGGTTCTCACACCAGTCTAATGGAAATATATAGATATCACACCTTCGAAACACGAATATAAATATTGATAATGCGGCCGCATTATCAAAATTATCTCCGGGCGACTAGAGTGTGATTCTATATCTATCCAGTATATTAAAACTTCGAATACACGCGGATCAGACGTATACGCAAAATCTATATATACTGGATTGTCCACATCAATATAAATAATCAAATACGAATAATTGATTTAAATTTTCAAAACAAAATTTGTTTTCATTTGAAAAATATACTCTTCACACTCGTTCTAGGATACTACTGATCCCATCTCTAACGAGTCATTCCCATTGGATATTACTAACCCAATATCTGATGAATCCTTTCGTATAGTTCTAATGTGTCTTGTTCTCTGAGCTTGGTAAACCAAAGCTCTGATACCAACTGTGAAAACCCGTAACTTCCCCGTAAAGGAAAGTGTCGGATAGTTCGAGAACAAACCACAACAGAACACATACAGAAGAACATTTCATTGTATATTACAACAATGCATCAGATCACAAGGATATACAGAGTAAAAATGAATATTACACAGAAATATCAGAGATTTAAATTACATTTAAATACATAGCAGCGGAAAATAATACAATACACAACTAGAAGAGATATACGGATACAAAGCTTTCCGGATATCGTTCCAGCTGTAAACCAGGATCCTGTGAATATAAATCTGCAAAACCGAAACTACTAGCTGCCCGTGTCGAAAATAAGGGCACCCAGAGTTTAGGTTAAAACAATAAACTCCAGGTCAGTCATGTGACTGGTGTGAGAACTAAAACAGTTATTAATCTTTACTTCAAAAGAGAGTAATTCAAGGGACCACGCCGTATAACACGGAACGGGTTTCCTCCCAAGAATACTAGTGCATAGAATAAACAACGCAATGCTTTTTCGAAAAATGAAGCCGTTATAAGACCCAGGTCCCATCACACAATGCAACGCAAGCCGGAGGATAGGGTTTTACCTTATAACAGCCAAACATGCTTGATACGTTTAAAAACAAATCATTTGATACTATAATAAGTGTATAGTGTCAAAACAATTTCAATCATAAATATAAATCATAGACGGCATGAGTGCCCCATCCCACTATGTTGCCATACTAGGCTCTACAAATAAAGCCGAAATACACGTATTGGAAATTGGATTTCCATCATGGTGGCTCCTGATTCGAAAGATCTATCGCGTAGTACAAATCACCGCGGCTTACGTCTCAGCGAGAGAAAACACCGCTATGCACATCCGCACTTTTGGGACTCAAGTATCACCGCGGCTTACGTCCCAGCAAGAGAAAACACCGCTTACTCTATCCCTCCGAGCACGAAGCTCAATATCGGTCGACCGAATCCACTACACTATAAATGTATACTGATCAAACCATCAGTTTACCACCATCCCGGGCTGTGAGGCTCGCAGATCAACGCTATACACAAAGCCATGCTATATCAGCTGCGCTTTGATCATCAACCACCAAACTTTGCTTTTCAACAAAAGTCTGGATCACTGCATCTCAGTATGCCACACTATCAATCCATATCGTACCACTGATTTCTGCCAATATATAACCTCTGAGCTCATATGTCTCAGAGAAGGGCGTTAAGCAAGAGAATAAATTCTCCGCCGCCAAACAGATATATATTTAGCAGAGATCAACAAATACAATACAAAGGAATACAATGTCAGACACACCATCCATTTACAAGTCCGTTCTAGGTCTGAACGAAACCGGAGGCACTTTCCTCGCATATCCATCCATCTCCAAGTACGTCTGGACGACCACCAACTATTTCCATCCTCTTGGGTGTACAGCCCAATCAGGATCGTCAGTAATTATCCAAACGATGTGAAGACTTCCGGTCTTCGACCACCGTCTTCATCTTCGACATATCGTCGAATCGGTTATTCAGAATGGGTATAAACCCGGACTTTCCGAACAACCCGCGTATATTAAAACAAATGTTACATAAACACAACATACGCCTCATTCCAATTCATTAGTCACTAATCGCAAATTAGCAAGAGAACAATTCCCCAAACATTAACCCCGAAGGCCGAAACCAACATCAGATCAATACCCAGGAAACCATTCTTCTTAGCCAACCTACAGCTAGTTTCTAAACTCCACATTCTTAGGGAAAAGTTCCCATTAATTTTATCCAAGATAAATTCTTTAAAACTTATCCTGTAATCTTCCTTTGGATGTAATTTAAAACCAAATTATGGTTTTTCCAACTAGTCGAGATTAGCGAACCGTAACGAAGTAATTATTTATTTTATTTCCCAATCCCAACCTATTCATCCCATGAAGCAAAACTGGTAATACTCCATATCTAACACCGTGGTGTTATCGGTAAAATTAATTACCTTTTCACGTTCAAATCTAATTAAAGATTTAACTATCGCTTTGGAGCAAAACTGGTGATACTCCATATCTCGCTCATTTTCTAAATTTGGTAATTTAGATTATCAATTCGAATTTCAATCTAATTGCAGATTCAATAAAACTCCTTTTTACTGGGTTAAAGAACTAGGTGTTATTTAAAACACAGTTCACGACAAACCCAAATCACATTCTATTTATTATCGGGTTAAAGAGCTAGTGTTATTTAAAACACTGTTCACGATAAACCCATTTCAAATTTAATCAAATATATTAGAAATTCGATTATTTAAAACCCCTTTTTAAATCTAATTCATTTATTTAAAAATGATTGGGTTTTAAATTTAGTTCAAAACTAGTTCATTTCGATAAAAATCTATTTTTATCTTTTCAAATATGGAGTTTTTCACCCCAATCTTTCCCAAATCATTTCTTATGATTTTACACAAATTATTGATATTTTTAATAATTTTATCAAGGCCCGTACCGTCGATTTCCAACAATGGCCATCGAACTGCACTTATAGCGACCTTTTTCGAATTTGATTTGGACGTATCTCCAAATCCAACCGTTAGATTTTGAATTTCTAATATTCGTTAGAAAGCTCTTTTCGATACGAACCCAACGGTTCCGGTTTTAGGAGAATCCGACGGTCGGATCTCCCGTAATGTCCGTTTGAAATAAATGGTCGAAATTTACGAACTGCCGCGGCGCGGCGCGTTCTATTCAGGCCATTATATTATATATATAATATATATAATATATATTTCGTCGATTGCTATTTAAAACGAATTATATAAATAGTTTTGAATTCGTTTCAAAAAATATTTCAACTTCCATTTCAATTCAAATCAAATTGAATTCTTCTTTATAAATTCGTTTTAAATTCATTTCTATTCAATTCAAATTTCAATTCAATTTGAATTCGTTTTAAATTCAATTCGAATTCGTTTTCAATTCAATTCAATTCAATTCAAATTGGTTTTCTATTCGATTCAAATTCATTTTCTATTCAAATTAAATTCGTTTCGTTTTCTATTAGAATCAAGTTCATTATATATTCAATTTGAAATCAAATTGGTTTTCTATTCCATTCAATTCGAAATCGTTTTATACTCGTTTTATACTCAATTCAAATCGAAATCGTTATATATTCAATTCATTTCGAAATCGTTATATATTCACTTCATTTCGAAATCTTTGTATATTCAATTCATTTCAAAATCTTTGATTTCGAAATCACTTTTCAATATTCATTTTAAAATGAATAAAATCGATATAAATATCGTTCACGTCAAAATGGCGTCAATCTAATCGACACGGCTTCGTATATTTCTATTTTCAAATACTTCATTCAACAAATGAATATTTATTTTTGTCAACACACGACTAATCTCAACGAATGAGTACTGTCCACGTGCGACTATTTTTGTTATTTAATATATTTTTTAAAAATTAGGGTATCTATCCTTTGATATTGAATCAGACTTCAACCGTAATTTAGTGAGAGAACGATTTCCTGAATATTAACCCCGAAGGCCGAAACCAACATCAGATTAATATCCAGGAGACCACTCATCTCATCTATTTTCCAGTTGATTTCTAATTCTATATATGATAAAGATGTAAATTCTATTATAAAAATATTTCGTTCAACACATGACTAATATCAACGGATGAATATAGTCAACACATGAACCTTTATTATATATTGATAAAGATATACATTTTATTAAAAATATTTCGTTCAACACATGACTAATATCAACGGATGAATATAGTCAACACATGAACCTTTCTTTTATAATATTCTTTATTTTTCAAATTGGAATGAGGCCCAATCAATTACCATATAATGTTAATTATATGGATTTTCATACATCACATGTATATAATAGCATTGAAAAATAATCAACCATCAACCAAAGTGCACTACACTGTATAAGCATCAAATATAAATATCTAACGCTTATAACAGCCTGTCAATCAATCGATCGACATATTTAATCAATCAGGATGAGTGAACTTCAAATTTCATCCCAACACCCGTGTGGGGTTTCAAACAATCAAGCACAGATGTTATTTGTGCAGTTGGCGATGTGTAAAATTTATCGACCCAATCAATGTTAGTCAAATCAGTGTACATAAACAAACCGTCTGGTTTGTAAATGAATATTTTATTTATTCACTTCACGTTAAAAATTATATTTTTAACGATAAAACATTTTATTTTAACATATGAATATCTATTCAGTTCTTTCTTTAAATAAAATGATATTTTTATTTTTCTAACATATTTTAGAAAATTTCGGCGGCATAACGGCACGATACTAGAAACGGGACGAGGCCTAGCCTTATCCCCGGTCTAGTGAAGGCCCACGCCATTCACACATCAATCAATCCATTCACTTTCACCAAACAATTTCCATTCAATCCAATATTCTAACTAACTACTCAACCAAACAAACAAGTCCATGGTCTGTGGACGGGTGTCGGGTGCTACTAAGCACCGTCTGCATCCTAGTATATATATATATAACTAGTAAAAGAGAAATTTTGAGTGAGAAGTTCTCACTTATAGCTATCCTAGCTCCACGGCACTTCATTTGCAGAAGTCTTCGTCGTTTCGCCTTTTTGTCACCTTCGTTGCCCAAGGCCACTATATATATAAAAATCGAATTTTTACTTCAAAGTTCAATATATAAAAATCGAATTTTTATTTCAAAGTTAAAACCTTTTTCTTATATTAAAGTTAAAACCTTTTTCTCATACTAAAGTTAAAACCTTTTTCTTATATTAAAGTTAAAACCTTTTTCTTATATCAAAGTTAAAACCTTTTTCTTATATCAAAGTTAAAACCTTTTTCTTATATTAAAGTTAAAACCTTTTTCTTATATTAAAGTTAAAACCTTTTTCTTATATCAAAGTTAAAACCTTTTTCTTATATCAAAGTTAAAACCTTTTTCTTATATCAAAGTTAAAACCTTTTTATTATATCAAAGTTAAAACCTTTTTCTTATATTAAAGTTAATACCTTTTTCTTATATCAAAGTTAAAACCTTTTTCTTATATCAAAGTTAAAACCTTTTTCTTATATCAAAGTTAAAACCTTTTTCTTATATTAAAGTTAAGATAAAATCAGTTTTTAACATTATAAAAAAAATCAGTTTTTATCATTATTAAAAAAATCAGTTTTTATCATTATTAAAAAAAATCAGTTTTATCATTATTAAAAAAAATCATTTTTTATTTTATTTCCCCAAAAATTCCATTCTATTTTTATTTCTAAAAATTCAAATCTATTTTTCAAGAACAATGCTTTTAAAAACTGAGAATCGTATGTTTTTTTTTTATAACTAAACAACAAAAAATAACAGTTTTTATATAAATCAGAAATTAAAACTCACCTTTGTTCGAGTTGGAAGGGGGGGGGGAATCGACGTTGTTCGCAACGTCAAAGGGGAGAAGGAGTTACTGAGGCGCTGGATGGTGGTGCAGGGGGGTGGCGGTGGCTGCGATGGGGACTCCGTCGATGGGATTGAGCGAGAGGATTTCGCGGTCCTCGATGGAGGGGGCTGGACGAAGTGGAGGCGGAGCGAAGGGAGGGTGGTTGCCACGGCGATCGATGGCGGAGGCGAAGCCCTTGGCGGCGGCGAAGTCTGGAGCTCGAGCGGTTTTTTTTTTTCTTTTCTTTTTTTTCTTTTCGATTTTCAGAATGAACGGGGGGGCCAGCGTATAAAGGAAGAGATTAATTTTTTTTTATATTATTTAATTGTTTTATTTATCACTAAAAAGCAACTTTTATTTACGACCTCTAAACGAGGCCCACCGCCTGTCGTCCATAGCGTTTTACCCCCATTCCGAACACAATGGGATATGTATCGCAAGCTGATTCGATTGTTACAATCAGTTTCCGTTAAATTTACATTTAAATCATTATATTGAATTTTAAACGTACATTTCAAATTACCGGGGTCACATACTAACTAGAAAAATTCCAGAAAAATATTTTCTAGCTTCGTATTGACGATACGGTCCTAACAAAACTAATTTCGTCGAATTCTGAGACCGTTAGAAAAATGGCCAATTTCCAGTCGATTAAAATCAACTGAAACTGGTCAAACACGTTTTCCTTTGCCACGCTCACATATTGATTCGAAAAATTATGAAATTTGGAATCTAGCAATAACTTTACATCCCGGACCCAACAAAACTGGTTTCGTCGAAATCCGAGGTCGTTTGCAAAATGTCCATTTTTAAGGGCCTGAATTCCATAGCGACTATTCAGAATTTTCAACTGGACATATCTTTTGATTCCCGCTATGAAATCTTGATTATTCGGATTCAATGGAAAGATATTATCAATTAGATCCTAATGTTTTTGGTTTCACTAAAATCCGGATTGTTTTGCACCCGGTACATTCAATTGAAGTTTGAAATCGAATTATCGAACTACCGCGCCATTTTCAATTCTATTATAATTATATATAATTATTTATATTCTAACGACGGCGCGTATAAATATATACGTTTGAATTCTCTTCAAAATAAATTTCTCGTTGATTTTATTTAAAATAATCTATTTTAAATAATCAAAATTCGCTATAATTACCAAAATAAAATTTTTAAACTGGCCCAGAATTTCCGGGTTGTTACAACAGACTGCGGTGCCCTTAGCACCGCACTATCCCGAATTCCAGATCAAAGATGCACTATCCTTATTAAACTGTAACACCCTGCCCAGATGTCCATGCTACAGAAGAAGAATGTTACTAAACAATGTTGTCTGATAATACGTAAAACAAGTCTATAATGGATAATGTGTCAATCAAGGTTCGAAAACTCGGTTTCGGCCACTTGAAAATTTACCGGTTTCGGATTGTTTCGGCGGTTTCGACAGTTTCGGTTTTTGTTTCGGTTTCGGTCCAAAAATCAAACTTTCATATTTTTTATGAAAAAACTAATGATAAACGTTGTAAATCCACATTGTAATATAGTGTACCAAAGTTTCATCATTTTTTGATATAAATTCAAGACATTTGTAGGTCTGATATGTTCTCAAGGTACAATTTTACATGACAAAAGCCAGTTTTTCTATTCTTTTATTTTCTGAAACAGACCCAAAGCCCATCTAAACTCAAAGCTCAGACCAATACTAACCCTAATATTCACCCAAGCACGACACAGAACACGGAAAAAAATTAAAGAATGAAAATACGAAGGGGGAAAGGGGGAAAGAAAACACTTTCGTCTCTTTTCTCGATTATCGCGCTGTTCGATTCGAACAAAAAACATGCTCGAATTATTCTCAGCTCAACTTTTCTAAGGTCGAGCACAAAAATAGAATAAGGCGGCTCGATTGTTGGATCTTAGGGTTTCGTACTCGATTTAAAGTTAGATTAGGGTTTTTTCGTTTGATTCGGGTATGTTAATTTCACCAATCTTTACGCCTCCTTTTATTTTGTTGTTGTTCAACCGAAACGAAATTCTCTCCTAATCTCGTACCGGTGTTGATCAAAACCGAGACGAGATGTCCGAGATCTCGCGGTTTCGAACGAAACCTCAAACCATGGTGTCAATACACATTCTTCTGGATCAACACAGATATATTCTAAATACTATAAAAATAACCACATTCTTGTATTTCATCTCAGTACAGAATAACGGTACAAGGAGTTTCACCGAACAGAATAATATAACGTCAGTAAAATAAATAAAAATACTCAGCACCCGATAACATTTAATATACTTCCATGTCAATAGTTGAATATCGTCCTAGAATACCCTGTAATATGCAGGTGAAATACAAATAAGTAACCTATCATTTGAGTTTTAAGTTAACAGACTGAGTATGAAAACATGAAGGATCTTAACTTCAAGACTCATCCCAACATTAATAAAGAGATATTCAGTAATAGTTGTGTTATAGGTTTGAAGGACCTAAACAAGCACTTCCCAACTGGTCAAAATGATGTTAATTTAAGGAAGCTATCTTTTTCTCTTTTTGTTAATCTGCTAGCCAGTGTCAAATTTGTACTGCATGAATATGATAAAAGATTGATAAATAGACACATCGACAAAATGCTCTTATGTTGTAAATTGATGTGGCTAGAAATTTTATGTTGGACAATGAAATTAAGAAGATAAAAAAGTAAAATAATCAGCCTTAGCACTCACTGGGCAGAGCGCAGAAGCAAGCAGTATTAAAAGCAAAAGAGAGTTAAAAGCATGGTGTTAAGCAGTTGCATTGATACTGCTCCAAACATAAGTCACAAGTCTAAATTCAGAAATAACAACTATCTTAATATACCAATAGGAATGGAAAAAAAAAACACTTTAGTGTAAAGCAACACCTAATGCGTACTAGATAAAGACGTTGAAGTCAAGCAAAACAGCTGCCCATTTTATGTAAGAACCAACCAGCGATCACAAAGCACTCTCAAGCAGCAGAAGAAACTTCAGTTGTGGCAAGAGCTTCATCTTCGTTGGTCTGGCCTTCTTTAGTTGCTCCACGTTCCAGAGCTTTTTCGATTGCACCATTCATGTTATTGTCTCCAACAGAAGCAAAGCCCTAGGACCGCTGCTAAAGAATGCAAACATAATTTAGCCACAGATGAGCAAATATTACCCAGAAAAAGCAATGTATATACTTAAGAACAAGACCAAGGAAAGCTGATTATTTAAGTTAACTTAAGAAAATTTATTTTAAAGGATAGAATTAAGACAAAGTTTGGAACGACAAACAATTTATAAGATAATTATTTGAATTGTAATGTTCTGACACGCCTTATAAGGAGCTTGCAAAATTAGAGTGCATTGTGGGCATTTAACTTTTGCTAATATAAACAACATAAAAGCCTTGCAAAATATGAAGAAAAGGTAAAAATAGTAGTGGATATACTACCCAAAGGAAGATTGTGATAAAACTTCAGTTTTAATGATATATTAGACCAAGCAAAACCAATTTATAATTACAGAAGGGTAAAAAATGCTAAGTATGTTTTTCTTTATATTCACTATAGCTTCCTTTCTAGGGGGTTTACTTACAAAAATCCATCCCTATTAAGCTGTAAAAGTTTGAAGAAATTATCGGAAAGAAAGAACGTTGAAGATAATCAACATGAGGGAAAACAAAGTGCAAAAAATAGAGGAAAAACAGTACATGCACATGATTATACAGATACAAAGAATGGGGTTATTATGTTGACATCTAAACATAAAGAATTCTGAGGAGAAAGGAATGAAAAATGTTATAGTTCTGACCTTAGAATCTTTGTTAGAGCCATTAACTGTTCAGAGATGAAACGAACTCATAAATTTTAAGTAGGATTCCTGATGCATATGAATGAGCACAGTACATCATTTTTTACACGGTAATGGCAGTGTTCTCTGTAATGCTAACTCCATCACGATTGATGTCAAAGGATTTCCAACTGCACTTGGTCCTTTATCATAAATCTGCAGAAAAGTTGAAGTTAAGTCATCTGTATAATTTGCAAATATATACTGAGATTGCTATAGTCAAATTTGATTCTCTACCAAGAACATATCAAAACATAACTAAAGTCATGTAGCTAAAAAACCACATTTGATGACATCATATTACCAGTGTACCATTATTAGCATAAAAAATCGCAACTGAGAAGACATAGTGCACCACTACAGTAGGGAAAAATAAATTCCTATGTAGATATCATGTTAACTGAAATGAGTTGAATGCCTAAAACTATGCTGCCATGTCATGATGTTCCAATGAAATATACATGTCTCCGTAAGAAAGTGCTTTTTAACATTTTCTTTCTGTTAAGTAATTTGTTACAGAATTCAAAAATAGAAAATTTCATTCAATTTCAAGAATGGAGATTAACCATTTTGTAACATGAACAGAACAAATGTTGGACAAAAAAGAACAATAAAAAAGGCAAGGATTCCATCAAATAACGTTGATTGTGACTATCAAAAAATTAATTTTAATTTAAGCAATTTTAAGAAACCCTAAATAGATTTGGTGCATTATTAATTAGTTCAAGCTTTTATAATTCGAATTACCTGGAATAATTATTGATGTTTAAGCATCAGACAAAAGCGCCAATTAAGACTTCAACAAACTCAAAATTGCTGAATTGGTGCGTTGTGAAATTCCATTTAATTACATTTAAATAAACCATACCTCAAAATTTTAGAATAACCCACAGTTTCTTTCGACTTGCTCTGTTCAGCATAATAGCAATGAAGATTACAAATCAATTCTGCAGAAGATCAGATTGAACCATAGTGCTAGAGATAGACGTCCCGACGTATCGATTTCTGACTTTGGATAAATTGATTTCTGGTTTTCCCAACGTTGACGAGTTTTTGCTGTGTTTACCCAGCAATATTAATAATAGAGCTGGCCATGTTTTGCTATATATATTTACGAAGTGCCTTAGGAGCCACGTAGCAGCTCTACGAAGAAGGATATAAAATTGTTTTTTTTTTAATTATTATACATGGGTGAACTCAGCAAAATGCTGAGTTTCTCACTTTTTTTCAAAATTGCTGGGTGAACTCAGCAAAAGCTTGGATTTAAATGGAATTTGTCTAGTGATAAATAGAAATCATATAATTCTATGATAAAGTTTCGGCCCTTTACCGAGTTTTTTGATGAAAGATATAATAGAAAGTGACAGGATTGTAAAGATGAAGATGATTGTGAAGTTAGAAGATGGCGGCGGCAAAAGGGAAGGAGAGAACACAGGAAGGAACCACGGAAGAAACAAAATAAAAGAAAGCAACATATAATTTTGGGATCCAATTTGATTTCCACTTCCATTATGTTCGATTATTAATTAATGAAGAACGAATTTGTAAATAAAGATTATTTGCTATATCCTACTTTCAAGCGATCTTAAAACTATCTAATATTTATAGACTGATGTTTTATATTTGTAACTACTGTCTATGTGTTAGATCCTACTTTTAAATGATATTATAATCTTAGTAATATTTGTGAAGGAGCATTCTGAATTGGTAATTGAAATTTATATGTTATATCCTAAATGTTAGTAAAATTAATATTTAATAATATCCATAAATGGCATTTGTGGTAGTTCATGGTTAAAAAAAATGTGACAACAGAGGTATTACAACTAATAATAAAGAAATTCAAGATAACTTAATTTGCACAAAAAATTATATATGGTTTAAAGTTAAAATTATGTGTGTTAATTAAAATTTTCATTTCTAAGTAGCATCATCAAATTTTTGTTAGTTTGAATTTTATCTATATTATATAATTAAAAAACGACAAATTGTAAATGATGTTTATTTGATGTTTCTTTGTTAGACACTAATTTTAAGCATGGGGTGATACTTTGCATTGGTAATATTAGTTTAGGATGCTACTATTCATGCTCCTATTTACACTTCTGGCCACCAAAACTAAAAGCACCCCAAATATTTTAAATTTCCTCTTCTGGCCACCTTCTAAATTAATATACAAAAATGCAGAGGCCACCAGCTCCTTCCTCTACAAGAACGCTTCCTTCTCCACTTTTTTCGTCGGTTGTGAAATGATTTAATTTAATAATCCATTTCATAACCATATTAGCAATTTCAATTTTGATAAATGGATATTTACTTCATCGGTTGTGAAATGATTCGTCAAATCAACACTCAGGTATTTTGAGTCATTTTATTGAACATCTTGCATCACATTATCACAATCATCATGTTTATCGTCCAATTTATCATCATTCAAATACTTAAACTAAAACGACAAAAAATAATAATTAATGTATAAATTTGTAAAAGAAGATGCGCAAGTCATACGGAAAAAAATCCTACAATTCAAAATTTACATTGTCTTTCTCTAATACAACGTCGTCAAATTTAATGTCCTCCAAGCTTGAAATTTCCAACGGAACGGGAAAAATATCCTAAAACGCAACAGAAAATCTTAACCATTAAAAAAACCATATCAACATGTTCTCTGTCATAATAGAAGACAATAAAAATCAAGCAATTCAAAGCCTCTTTTTTATCTTCATCTTTCATCTCTATTAGGCATAAAAGAATATTGCTTTTGTAAGGGTTTAGGGTTTGAAATTATAAAGAAGTATGTGTTTTTTTAAGGAGAAATACGGTGGTAAATAACTAAGTGAAGGAATAATATATGGTGGCCAGAAGAATATAAAAAATAATCATTCGTATTAAATGTATAAAGGTGGCCGGAAGTGTAAACCGGGGTGTGAATAGTAGCACCCTTAGTTTAAATGTTCGATCCTATTCAGCATGGAGGGATATTCTCAAAGTGTAAAGAAGTTTTATTATTAAATCCTACTTTTAAGGGATATTTAGATTTGTTAATATATGTATAGGAACATTTTTGATAGCTGACATTGATACCAGAAAAGCGTGACACCGGATGTATTACAACTATTAATAAAGATATACATGAGTGTTACGTCACGAGCTTGTGATGATGGTACATTCATGAGAAAATGTTTTTAATAAATATTTAACCCTTTTACTGTAGAAAAATATAATTTGATTCAGATAAGCAAACACTGCAAAAGACAAACTGGAACTTAAATTTTGGTTGGAATCCCTTGACTATTGATAAGAAGGTGAACTAACAGTTTCTGTAGCAAATGTTAAATACTTGAATACAATCACCTAAGTACCTCAAATCTTTGTTCTTTCCAATCATAGCAGAAAACCAACTACCTACCTAAATTTCACAGTTACAAAATTATATAGACTTATATAAATAAACTGCTCCGTTCTATGTAAGCATCAGACAATAGAATTCAGAACAATGACTACAAAAACAACAAGCTTTTCAAAGACGACTCACCTACTAGCGGTGCCGCTATTTCTGCTAGGCTACTCCATAACCAATGATGCGGCTCGCATTCTTCTAGAAGCACCAACTATCCCAAAACCAGAGCTTCCGTCGCTACCTGAAATTCCGACACTTCCAAAGCCCGAACTACCAAAACAGCCCCTACTACCCGCATTTGATGACATCATATTACCAGCGTACCATTATTAGCTAAAAATCACAACTGAGAAGATATGGTGCACCACTATAGTAGGAAAAAAAATTCCTATGTGGATATCATGTTAACTTTGGACCCATAACTTTTAAGAAACCTTTTGTCAGTTGCACAACATTGACATGACCCCTTTCTTCCTTCAGAGACTGTTTAAGAGAACACTATAACATCCAAAAACTTACCAATGCATATATACCCAGACTTACAAACTGAAATGAGTTGAATGCCTAAAACTATGTTGTCATGTCATGATGTTCCTATGAGATAGGAACAATCTTTAGGCAAATTCTATTCGAACCCAGCAATATGCTGAGTAGCCCCCCAAAGCATGAAAAATCCGGTATACCTCCAATTTTGCTGAGTAGCCCCCCACTAATTTAAAAAAAATCCAAAAATACCCTCCCACGTGGAGAGAATGCGCGGTTTATCAGTGTACCTCGTAACAGCCCTACGTGGTTCATCAGTGTACCTCGTAGCAGCTCTCCGTGGTTCTTTCAAAGACCACGTAGTGCTACTACGAGGTGCATTGATGAACCACGTAAGGAGACTACGAGATGTTCAGAAAACAGGTAAAAAAATAACATAGAAAGGGCATTTTCATCCTTGCATTTTTTTGTTAAAACGGGGGTCTACTCAGCATATTTATGGGTTGAAATAGAATTTTCCCAATCTTTATACATGTCTCCATAACAAAGCATTTTTTAACATCATCTTTCTGTCAAGCAATTTCTTACAGAATTCAAAATTAGATAATTTCATTGAGTTTCAAGAATGGAGATTAACCATTTTGTAACATGAACAGAACAAATGTTGGAAAAAAGAGAACAATAAAAACTGCAAGGATTCCATCAAATTACATTGATTGTGACTATCAAAAAATTAGTTCTATTTTAAGCAATTTTAAGAAACTCTAAATAGATTTGGTGCATTATTAATATATTCAAGCTTTTATAATTCGCATTACCTGAAATTCAAGCTTTTATAATTTGCATTACCTGGAATAATTATTGATGTTCCCAGAAAATAATTGAGATTGTAATCATCATCAGGTAATATAGCAGCTATAAAAAGTTAGGCTTGTTATAAACAAACTACAAACAATTTTAATACCATATAAATATGAATTTAAAGTTAATAAAAATTATAGTTTAAAATTCAAATTCAAATTCCTGAGTACTATAAAAAAATTGAAAGAGTTTCAATTCAAACGTATACATGGGCGCAGCACTATGAATCATGATCATGCTTAACACCATACATACAGCCAACAATGTCTTGCCCACACAAAACCAAGGCATTGATTCATAGGAAATTCATACTTCAAGTAGCAAAGAATTTGATGAATATGGTGCTTATATGACCGAGAATATAACCAATGGAGTACTGTATGCAAATAATAGTTAGCTTAAAAAGAGAGACACCATAAAATGTGCAGAAGAGAGAACATAGAATGGATATTAGATCATAATCAATGCCCTTACTTTACAACAGGCAACCAGATTATATAAGAAACATTCAGATTATCATGTAATAAATACTATGCATCCTCTTACAAACGTTATGTATACTCTTCAATGCAACATGCATGTAATTATAAACGGAAACTAGTTATGTTCTAAAAGATGAAAGAAGCTTTCTGTTTCTTGCAGTATATCTTAATCTGCAGGGCGTACTGTTCCCTTTTTTGGGTACAATCCGTAGCTATGAAAGCAAACATAGCTGCCATTGCAAGCTTCTACCTTCTTATATATCAAGAAGGCATCTTCTCAATCCATCACCAACGAATGATTACTCAGCCTGTAACATATATGGAAAAATAAAAAATGGAAACAGTAAGATTACATTAACAGGAAATTGTGAACAACACATAGAAAATATATAATACACAATACAAGAATTGTAAATTATTTGCTGCTTTCGCTGCTTTTCTACATAGAAACTTCACCCAAAAAAAATGTTTTATTTATTGCTAGAATGGAAAGTGACAGGATAGAAAAGACGAAAATGATTGTGAAGTTAGAAGAGGTGGCGATGAAACGGAAGGAGAGAACATGGGAACGAACCACGGAAGGAACAAAATGAAAGAAAGTAGCATATAATTTTGGGACGAAATTGATTTCCACTGCTAGTAGGTTTGATTGTCAATTAACGAGTTTTGCGAACTAATACTAATACTAGTATTACCGCACAACGGCGCGACCATTAAAGTGCATAATATAAAACGAAAAAATATTTAATAAATATTTTTTGAAGTCGGATTTTAATAGAAAAAAATTGTAATTTAAGGGAAAATGAAAATATTTAAAAACATTGTTATGGAATAACCATCAGTATTATTTAATTATAAATAATGTGTAAAATATATTGTATATTGTGATTTCATAATAACCAAACATTTATCCTCAATTTACCTATAACATAATAAATGGAAATGTTGCGGTAAAGAATATATGTTATCATAAAGTTTCAAAATAAGATAGAAAGACACATCTGAAATAAATACAGAAGCCCTCTTTCAAAGTCAATATCACAATAACTTGTCCAAATAAAATGCACCGTACTTTAAGTGGAAAAGCAAAATGCTTTCCAACATAGACCAATAAAGAACAGACAACTAACACATTACAAATTGCAAAACACTTGCATTGATCACGAAGAGCTATACATCCCATGCATACAAATTGACACCATGTTCCGTGTGTAACGGTACATCCAGTAGTCATTACATTAACACCCTAAAGAAGGAAAACACACAATACATCAACAAATTCCACTAGGTTTCTTTTTGTCAACCAAATGTTTGTAACCGGTTATGGTCTCTTTCTCAACCTCACTCACGCTCTTCTTCTCAACCAACCCATTTTTGCTTTCCTCTATGGTAACAGTAGCAGAAACAATTTTACTTGGTACTCTTTCAAATTATCCAGTACTTTGTTTAGAGCGACGATCATTCTTTCAGCAAGACACCTGCTGAAATCCTGTCTTATAACTACATGAAACACTGCGATGTGCCAAGTAGTTACTGATAAGGATTGACATAATCTAAGTCAATCTCTGCATATATTGTATGCCATAATATGAGAAAATAGAACAAATATCATTAATGATATTATTCCATAACTAGAACATTATGTACAAATGGAATGTCATAATATGATAAATATAATAAATATCATTAATGATATTATTCCATAAATATCATTAATGATATTATTCCATAATTGTTGTAGTGCGTATGACATGTATCTTGTAACTTTATATATTTGTGATTCATGGATGGAAAAGTATCCTTCTCTTCAACTCTTCATCATGGTATCAGAACGTTAATCCAAAACAGTTCAACTTCCTCTTGTTCAATGACTCTCATTAACCAAACTTCATCCTATCAGATTCTTAATGGCAGTGATTCCACAAAGCCCTACACTTTTGTAACATCCCAAGGTTTTTCGACAATTTAAAATATTGAATTTAATATGTTTTGGAAAAAAATTGTTTTAAATATTAAAATTTATAATTTATGTCGTATATTGAAAATGTATGAACTAAAATTTAAATTTGTAAATATTGAAATTTGTTCACAATTAGCAATAATTGATTTATAAATTTATCATGAATTTTTATTTTGATTTGAACTGAATTTATAAACCTTTGAATTTGATTTATTGGTTAATAAACAAAAGCAAATATTTTATTACACTAACTAACTGGTCGAAATTTGTCATTTGGCAAACGATTTTTGAATTTGATAAAATTAATTTTATTCGATCCAAATTTGTAAATTATTGTAATATTTAAAATTTCATAGCCGTTGGAATTTTAGTTTGACCGTAAGAAAATAAAACGCGTATAAATTTATATGTACAATTCAATTAAATAATCAAGTTTTAGTAGAAACTGCTGTGGACTTTAGAATTGGGCCTTGAAACCAATTCCATTGCGTTCAGAAGATGCAAAATCTATTGTTAGGCAGTAAGCGGGCCTGATTTGGAGTCCGTTTGAATTTTGGCTTAAATATCACGCAAATCGAGAATTATAATATTAAAAAATTATTCAGAAACCCTAATTTCCTTCTGGCCGTCGTCACCATGTTTGATGGCCGAAATTTTGCATTCTTTTTTCCTTAATTTCTCTTTTGATTCTCAATGGGATTCATTGATTTCTGAAGCAAACTTGTAGAGTTTTGTGAGGACTGTAGATTCATACGGTTGGATCGAATGCTTGTAATCTGAAATCACCGGAATTGAGGAGAGAACACGCCGCTAGTTTGGCTCGATGGGAGGCGCTACGAACCACCGAGTGGGCCCATGTTCGAGGCATTGGCATCTCTTGGAAAGGCGGTTGTTGTGGTGGCGTTGGATCGATGTATGGTGGCTGCTAGGGCGGGACGTTGGTCATGAAAACACAGCAGTTGTGACACCCCGCCCCGCACCAGCCGACATTTTCTCCGAAAGTGCGCTGTACACATGCCCGACTAGCACGGAACGATCGCCAAAGAAAGGAAAGAAGATAATGAACTAATCAAGAACCTGTAAAATGCCTCACAGCGCATGGAATAAAATATAATAACAACATACCTGACATAAAACAGGCGAGACAGTGCATAAGCTGGAAACTAAACATCATAGCAGCGGAAAATCCAAATACAGCATGTGATCCAATACCATTATTACAACTTTGTAAAATACTGTCACTAAAGCAAAAAAGAAAGGAAAGGTACACTATTAATGCCCAAAGTAGTGACCAGTGGCGACACAGGGAGAATATCTATATATCGTATGTGGAAGCCTCCTGCTCGTCTCCGGTACAGCTACTCGTGCATACTACCTAACCTGTCTCTTGACTGCTCGTGAGAGCACCCAGAGTAATAAGAAGAGACAAAAAACTCTGGGTCAGGCAAAAAGTCTGGTATGAGCGATAAGCAGCTAAACAGAACAATAACAGGTATACTAAACCATACCTGAATCTGGACCTGCAACCAAAGAGTTAGCACTACATACCGTACAATACTCTAAGGTGCCACTAACATATGGTGTAAAGAATACGGGGGTGGGGTGTGCACGTCATAGTGATGGCAAACAAATCAAACATAGCAACCATTCTCATATCTCTCACTCAGTGCGTAAAGCATACAATGTCCACCACTGTCAATCACTAGACCCATCGGAGTAGTGACGGAGTTCGACTTGTACAACTACTGCTACTACCAAGCGTACCCCATGGAGTCATGACCAAATCTTTACAAATGACCCCACTTCATTGGTCTATAGCTCTTTAGTCATACCTAGGCGACTGTGGCCCTGAATCCGTTCACGTACCCCCTACACATAGTTATCCAAAGTTACAGACATCGACAACCCCTTAGTACACGTCCCATAGCAAAGCCCAATCATGAAGTTAACTCGTTGGTTCCCATCTGGATCCTGAGTACAATCTTCCCACTTGGGCTACCTTTGCATCTCGGGTCTTGGTCTTCTCCTCCGGATCAGTCTTCATTTGGTTCGTAACCGTGCCTCGCGTCCAAGCTCCTTGGTTCAGCTCGTAGTATCTCCTCTGGTTCGGATCGGGCTGCTGCATACGGATCGGGTCGGCCTCCTTCTGCTCATGGTCAGGCTCCAGGTTGTGATCCTTCCACCGGGTTGGGTCGCACTGCTACAATGGGTCGGGGTCCTCCATTGGCTCGTGGGTCGAGCCTCTGTCAGTTCAGATCATGAGTACCCACTGGTTCGGTTCGTGGTGGAGCTTCGGTTCAGATCGTGCTTCAGGCGCGAGCAGCTCGTGGTGACCGAACTCGAAGGGATGAGGTACATCTAGCGGCTCGTGGCACGTGGACTCGATCCGGTCGACTCGTGACACATGGGGGCGATCCGATCCGGTTGCTGGCCAATTTCCTGCAGTTCTTCCAGCGACTATTTTACGCCATTCGACAGCGTTTTCGACCATTCTAACTTTTCTAATCAATCTCAAAGCATACCACACATTCATAGCCACATGTAGTATCGACCACAAACACCAAAACAATAATCATAGCATGTAAAATGGATCAAACATACCCAAAAACCCATATTTTCCCCTTAATCATGTTAAGAACAACTATGATAGGATTAACAAAACTTAACCGAATTAGCCAAATTTTATAACAGATGTCTAAAATAATGTTTTAAAATTTATAAATATTTTTCCAGAATTTATTTATGAATAAATTCACCAATTAACACTAATCACCCTAATTAACTATAATTAGTGTCAAAACAATGCTAATCACTTACCTTTGCCACAAATAAAATATCAAATCTGAGATGATTTTCTGTCTGGCGTTGTTCCCAATGCAGCACAACAGCTTTAACCTGGATTTGGTGCTATTTCTCCTTAATTTGATGTTGATTAGGCTAATCTTCAATTAGAAAGTGGTTTGGGGATGTTTTAGATGTTGGAGGCCATGGCTAGGTTGAGAGGAATGAATAGTGACGGCTGAAAAATGAGTAAAAGGCATTCTCCAAACCCTAACAGCTCTTTTAAACTCCTAATCCCGAAATTCCCCTTTGGGCCTAGGTGTTAGTCACCCGGCTAAGCCCAATGTAACAACCCGTATTTTTATAACATGTTAAAGCAAGAAATCAAGGCATAATTAAATTTTAAATTCAGAATCAGGGGAAACGTGTTATGCCATTGCGTTCGTCTCGAAATTTTACATGAAATAGAGTCTGAGTTTTCGAAAATCGGAGTCCGTATGAGGGAGATATGACCCTCCGAAGTTTCAGGAATTTTCAGAATAAAAAATAGCTCGAAATTCAAATTCGAAATTCGGAACAGGCTGGGCGGGAAAATTCCAGCCCAGGGACCAGGTCGACCTGGGGGTCGACCATAGTGTCGACCTCCCAAGGTCCAGGTCGACCATAGTGTCGACCTGGGGGTCGACCTGCCTCCCGAACCACTTTTCTGAACCAGATGCATTCTGATGTACTTAGACTTGTTTCGTGACCAGATTCTTCTGCCTAACCCTATATAAACAGCCCCCTAGCCTCATTCTGTCCACACCATTTCATTCTGTCCTTATGCTGCTTCTGAAAATAATTAAATTAAAGAGAGAACGACTACTTCTTCTTCATCAAGACAATATTTAGGAATTGCAAATTGGGGGTTTTCAACTAGAACAAGACTAAACAAATAGAGATTCAACAACTGCAACAACCGTTTCTAGAATCAAATCTCTGCACTCTAATTCTCGATCCACGCTCTGTAAGTTCAAGTTACTTTTAGATAAAAGCTGTAAACTTAATATACATGTTGTAAATTGGAATTGGATCTATGTATGGTAATTGATTCGTATTTATTCTTGTTCGTCTTGGATCTTGACTTTCGTGAATACTGCTTTGGACCTATTCTTGTTATAAATCAAACTCTCTCGTGTTTATAACCTTAACATGCCTATGACGTTGAAACTATTGTTAATGGACAAGGACTATGACTGGGAACATAAGACTGCCTATGACTAATATGACTATGCCTATGACTATGACGGTGAACATAAGACAGTTTATGACTAATAAGACTATGCATATGCCTATGACGGTGAATGAAAGACTGTTGCCTATGACTATGACGAGGACAATTGTGGCTAATCAACTATGACTCTTGACTTTGAGAATTATTCCCTATGATTATGAACATAAGGCCATTATCTGTAACCATGACTTTGAAACTATTACTGTTAGTTGCCTATGACTATTGCCTAGAACTATTTTGGATAATTAACCATGACTATTGTAATTAATCACTTAGGGTTCTTAATTATGAGTTTTTTCCTATGACCATTACTATGACTATTGGGGTTAATTACCTGGGACTATTATAGTTTATTGATACCCATGTTGTATACCGAATTTGCAGTTTGTTGGATCTCATACCGAGGGTGTGACTTGCTTAGTTTATTCGCTATTATGTACACCGAAACCATTGGATCCATTATCCTTGTATTTGGCTTGCTTTTGAATGCCTATTCTTTTATGTCAGTGTCTATCATGACCATCGCCTTATCTTGCTAGATTTGAAATCCTATATGCCGGTGATGTTGTAACCAATTATCTCAAGTTATAGCATACTAGTCTTGTAACCCCTTTTATCGCTTTATGCTAGTCCCTTTTGCCTATCATAGTTTTGATGCTATTCCCTCTATTTCGAGATTTGGATTTATTTGTAGTATAGATCGATTCACGTTCACATGCGATGGGAATACGATTTGGGTAGAATAGGCAAAACATGAATTGGTTATGAACATGAATTATGAACTGATAAAAGGCAAAACTTGAAACATGAACATTGTTATAACTTGAATCTGGATGTGGGCATGAAACTTATCCTTGAAACTTGACACGAACTCGACATGAAACTTGAGCATGGGCATGACATCAAAATAAACATGAAAATGGCCAACTCGAGGTTGGGTTGAGTTTGCAGTGTAAATCTGCCCGGAACCGCCCGGCAAATCCAGTTACTGCAAACAATAGGATCCAATGTGGGTAGTTGGTCATATCGCACTTGAAAACCCGAGGTCAGACTGAGTTGTGGTGTAATTCTGCCCGGAACCGCCCGGCATATCCAGTGACCACAACAACAGGTCTGATGTGAGAGGTTGAGGTGCATTAATGAATTAATGCAACATGATAGGGCTAAGTCATGAACCACTTGAATATACTTAACCAATTTAACACGATGATTTGATAGGGTTAAGTCATGAACCGCTTGAATATACTTAACCAACTTGACACATGATTCGTAGGGCTAAGTCATGAACTTAAACGACAACACTTAGCCAATTTGACATGACATGTAGACGGGTTAAGTCACGAACTTGAATGACAACACTTAACCAACTTGACATGCTAGACCGATGGGGTTAAGTCTCGAATTTAAATGACAACACTTAACCTACTAGACGGAAACCCTAGTTACGCGGTCCGTTTCAGCAGTAACCCACTAGATGTATCATGGTACCTTGGAACTAGGCAGGGTGGGGAACGATTACTGGGCGGATTGTAAGCGACCAGAACGATGGCTGTGTGGGTGCGCCAGTGTAGGTTCTAACGGAGTGCGGGCGTGCACACACTCCGGAGCAGAAAAAGCAGGCATTGGGCATCAGTAGGTTTATCTGTGCGTGCTTGATTCGTGTCGATGGTTGGCACCATAGGGCTTGATACACCCTATGGTGGACCTAGCACATGTGACTACATTTCGTGATTGAGCCGTATGACACAGACACATGAACGAGCTAGGACTTGTAGGGAGCCGATCAATTAATAGATCGCTACGTGGAATTCGTTAGGTAGCATAATCCCTAGTGGTCCTAGGTGGCATAAGACCTAATCGAATCCAGAAAACGTTCAATAGGTAACATAATCCCTAGTGGCCCTAGGTGGCATAAATCCTAGTTGAACGCGCGATAGCTCATGGTAAGGAAACCTAGCCAGAACAAGGGTGGCAGTCCCAATGATTTCAAGAATGGTGGCACTACGTTGAAGTAGTATAGAAATACGTGATGAAACCCGTACGATATACGGCAAGGGACTGTACATATACATGAAAAGGATGATACGGGTGGGGATACTAGTACAATTGGTGCAGAGAATTTAGGAAATCAGAGCAAATAGATATCGTTTTAATGGTGAAGCAGAGAAATCATGCGATGCTTGATAGAAATCGTGTGAAACTATACTTAGTTCATCCTGAACGGGAACTTTGCAATGTTATACGTGACAGAAATCCTATGATGTTATTCTTAGTTATCGTGCCTGTACCTTATCTTGTCATCATCCTTATGTTTACTTTCAGTTTATTCATGTCATGTTATCTTTACCTGTTTTTATGCTGAAAGTCACTAGGACTTACTCAGTCTTTATGACTGACCCAGTTTGTTTCGCCTCTTTTTCTTCCGTTCCCCCCCCAGGTGCATAGGGTGGGAACACAGCTTAATTCGGATCTTACCAAGCTCCAAGGCTATTTCATGAAGGCTTGGATTGCTCTTGGCTATGGCTTGCTTTGCTGCTTTATTGGGGAATGATTTATGACTATGGTTTTATGCTTCTTTAATATTGCAAGACAGATTTTGATGTAATGGATTTAATAGCATTTTGATGTAAAAGGCTTTAGACCTTTCTAGATTTTAAAGCAATGAAATTTGGTTCTTCTTCCGCTATTTTATATATTCTGTTTTGTAATATATCTGTGTATGTTTACCTAGATAATGCTCCACCAAAGCTAGTGCATTCCCTTTGTGAGTGACCCTAGCGGAGGTGGGGTGTTACACCCAATTAAGCTGTTTTCACCATCTGAAACTTTTTTCAGCCATATCTCCCAAGAGGTGAATCCGTTTGGCTAATGTGACCACTCTACGGAAAGGTAAACCATCATCCGAAGCCAAGGGAAGTGGTTTTAGGTCAAAACTCTTTTCCAGTCAAAAGTTATGGCTAAAATAAGATCAGCTAGGGGCAAAACGGTCATCTAAAAATCAGCAAAAATCATGAACAAGGGAAATGACCCCAATAGTCGTCTCCCAAAGTTACATAACCATACGACTTCGTATGTGAAAGAAATAAATATTCTACGATCCTTCGATGCGTAGAATGCAGGTCGTTACACTCTCCCCCCTTAAGAAATTTCATCCCCGAAATTCCTTAACCCAAAATATACAAAGGATCCCGCATGCCTACCAGCCACAAACAACAATCGAACATGCAAAACAAACAAAATAAGCCTATCCTAGCATGTAGAAAGACTAAATCGAAGCTAGAATCTTACCGGGCAAAGAGTTCTGGATACGTCTTCCTAATGCTCTCCTCTGTCTCCCAAGTACAATCATTTTCATTGTCGCCCCACTGAACTTTGACTAATTTCACCGCTTTCCTTTGAAGTTGCTTCGTATCGTTCCCAACAATACGCATAGGCCTGCGGTTCCCAACCGCCTCGGGTTCAACCTCGCTATCATCCAACTGATCAGGTGAAATAGTCACATCGGGATCGTGCACGAATTTCCTTAACTGGGAAACATAAAATACGTTATGAACTCCTGCCATCTTCTCTAGTAATTCAACTTTATATGCCAAGTTTCCGATTTGCTCTAGAACTGGGAATGGACCAACGAATCTTGGTGCTAACTTGCCTCTCCTGCCAAATCGTATCACGCTCTTCAACGGAGAAATCTTGATAAACACCAAGTCGCCAATGGAGAATTTTAATTCTCTTCTCCTCTTATCAGCATAACTTTTCTACTTATCTTGGGCAGCCTTCATTCGCTGTTAGACAACCTTAATCTTAGCTGAAGTTTCTCTTATCACTTCTGGTCCAAGCACATATTTCTCACCGGTCTCTAACCAACATGACACCGAGTTGCACGGTCTTTCGTACAAAGCTTCAAATGGAGCCATACCAATGTCGGATTGATAACTATTATTATATGCAAACTCTACTAGATGTAAATGGTCATCCCATGATCGACCAAAGTCTATTATGCAAGCTCTCAAGAGATCTTCTAATACTCGATTCACCCTCTTTGTCTGTCCGTTGGTTTGAGGATGATACGCGGTACGGAGATGTAATTCTGATCCTAACGCCTCTTGTAAGCTTTTCCAAAATCCAGTAGTGAACAACGGATCTCGTTCACTTACAATGCCTTTGGGTATTCCATGAAATCTCACTACCCACTTTACATATAGTTCAGCTAACTTAACTGCTGTCCTATTTGACTTGACGGGTATAAACCTTGCACTCTTAGTCAATCGGTCCACAATCACCCAAATGCTATCATGGCCCGACCTAGTTCTTGGTAACCCATCAATGAAATCCATTGATACTTGCTCCCATTTCCATTTTGGAATTTCTAATGGTTGCAACAAACCACTTGGCTTCTTTGCTCAGCTTTAACTAGCTGGCAATTCATGCATTTGGATATAAACTTCCCAACGTCTCTTTTCATCCCTTCCCAGTAGTTGGTCTGCTTCATGTCTCGATACATTTTGTTACCACCGGGATGTATAGTTAATTTTGAGTGATGACATTCTCTAAGCACTTCATCTCTCAATCCATTGACATTGGGTACAACTAATCTTCCATTCTTTCTAAGCCATCCATATCGATCAAGCCCATACTTGTACACCTCTTCGTCGATTCTCATCTCTAACTTTGAGATGATTTTCAATAGGTTAGGATCGCTCCTCTGACTGGGACCAATCCGCTCAATCAAGGTGGGTCTGATCATCAAACTTGCTAACATTTCTGGATCTAATTCGCACTTTGGTCTGAAATCATACCCAGCGATGTACTCCAGTTGCTTCCATTCTAGAAACATAGCCCCTAAACTAGCATGTCTTCTACTCAATGCATCAGCCACCGCATTGCCCTTTCCTGGTGTATATGCGATGTCGAAATCATAGGAAGCTAAAATTCTAACCATCTTTACTGTCGGAGGTTTAGATCCCTTTGAGAGAAGAGATACTTTAACGATTTATGATCGGTAAACAATTCGAGTCTTTCTCCCAAGAGATAATGTCTCCACATCTTCAATGCGAACATGATTGCTTCCAATTCCAAATCATGGGTAGGATATCTTTTCTCTTGCGGTTTCAGTTGTCGGCTTGCATAAGCTACAACCCTACCTCCTTGCATCAATACAACACCTAGTCCGGTACCACATGCATCTGTATATACTGTCATCTCTTCATTCCCCTTAGGAATGACTAACACTGGTGCACATATCAACTTTTCCTTTAGACTCTTGAATGCATTTTCACACTTTTCATCCCAGACGAAAGCTTGATTCTTCTTGGTCAACTGAGTCAACGGTGCTGCTATCTTGGAGAAGTCTTGGATAAACTTACGATAATATCTAGCTAATCCCAAGAAACTTCTTATGTTCGTTGCATTCTTGGGCGTAGACCAATCTTGTACCGTAGCCACCTTCGCAGGATCCATGGCAATACCATTCTCTGAAACAACATGGCCCAAGAATCTCACTTCCCTTCTCCAGAAGTGACACTTAGAAAACTTTGCTTTCAACTGGTGTTTTCTCAACACCTCCATCACTATCCTCAAATGTTCCTTGTGTTCTTCCTCTGTCATCGAGTAGACCAAAATATCATCCATGAACACAAGGTCAAACTTATTCAACTGATCTCTGAATACCCTATTCATAAGATCCACAAAATATGCTGGCGCATTGGTCAACCCGAATGGCATGACCAACCATTCATAAAATCCAGACGGCGTCCGAAATGCCATTTTAGCTATACTCTCAGCTTCCACTCTAAGCTGATGAAAACCTGTCACGAGATCCAACTGAGAGAATACTCTCGCGCCACTCAACTTATCAAACAAATCATCTATCCGCAGTAGAGGATACTTGTTCTTCCTCGTTACCTTATTCAACTCGCGGTAGTCTACACACAATCAAAGGGAACCATCGGCCTTGGTAGCAAACACAACATGTGCTCCCCACTCAGAAACACTTCTTCTGATAAATCCCATCTTCAAAAGATCGCTTAATTGCACCCCGAGCTCTCGCTGCTCCCTTGGCGCCATACGACGAAGTGGCATGACTATAGGTCTGGCATCTTTCACCAAATCAATACGGAACTCAATCTCTCGTTGTGGTGGAAGCCCGGTCACTTCCTCGAAGACGTCCGGATACTGGCCAACCACGGGCAAACCTGACAACTCATCATGCGGGATGTCGAGGGAATTTTGAAAACTAGACATTACCCCATCACTAGGTAGACCACCAAACACTACCCTCTGCCCATCATCCGCTCTAGCTGTCACCAAAAAGCCCTCATAGTCTACCACCACTCCGTATCTTTGGAGCCAATTGGCTCTCAAAATAATGCCAAACCCAGTAAAGCCCAAAACAAAGCAATCACAAACAAACATGCATCCATGACTCAATAAGACCCCATTACGACAAATCATGCTAAGGTTAGTCGAACCACCAATCGAGTTCGTCACTACTAAAGGTCTATCGAAAATCTCGGGCTCCAGTCCCAACCTATCTACCAGTTCACTAGATATGAAAGAACTGGAAGCTCCGGTATCAAACAAAACTCTAACAGGAACATCATAAATAGAAAGCATACCTTGAATAACAACATACTTTTCTTTCTCTGCCACAGTTGGGGCATTCGACGAAGAAGGAATAGCTTTAAAGGCATATGCTTTCACCATCTGCTTTTCTTTAGGGGGTTGCGGACACTTGTCCTTGTGATGTCCCACCTGGCCACAGTTGAAGCACTTCCTGTCTATTGGCTTTGCTCGACAATTACTGGCATAGTGGCCCTTCTTGCCACAACTAAAGCACTCAACATCTTTCTTCTTCTTCTGGCCATCCTTAGCTTGGTTCTGCTTCTTCTTATTCTGAGAACCATTCTTGCCTCCACCGCTTCCTTGCAGTTTTGGATCCTCTGTAGATGCGACCTCAGTCTTTGACTTAGGGTAAAGACTTTCTGATCTTAAAGCTTTCCCCACAATCGACTCAAATGTCTCATCGATGTGGTTATTAAGCCTTTCTCCCAAGTATCCATCCAAACAAGTTATGAACTTCTCGTTCTTCTTCTCGGCAGTATCTATTAGGGATAACCCATATTTCGACAAAGTGTCAAATCCGGCAATATACTCCGAGACAGCTCTGCCATTCTGCTTGAGTTCCAAGAATCTCTTAAATAACACTGACTTCTGAGCAGATGGAATGAACTTATCGCTAAAGCGAGCCTTAAACTGATCCCAAGTAATCTGATCCTCCGGAGTAGCTGCCTTTATAGAATTCCACCAATTCATTACTTGTCCTTGCAGCTGACGGGATGCTAGCCTTCTCTTCATCGCATCCTCGATACCCAAGTCTTCGAAGATACGCTCGCAGTTATCCAACCAATCCACAACATCCATAGCCGACTCCGTTCCGTGGAACGGCTTCCCACCAAGACTAGTATAATCCTTATTCAGCTTGGCGAAATCGGCCCTAGGCGCCTGCACTATTGGACCACCTCCATTACCAGCATTGGGAGCTGCCCTCTGCACATCCCTAAGCATCTCCCTTATGAGGTCAGTAAACATCCTCCTCATCTCAGCAGCATTCCCATTATTGGCTCCTCTAACGGTACCCCTTGCGTATTGGCTCATCGTTTAATCTGCACAGAGAAAACGATTAACCATCCTCTTTGTGGTGTCAGTGCAGTGCGACTTCATTCTTAACTATACTAGTAGTATATATATATAGCTTATGAAAACCAAAATAATCCCAAATACGCGCTCTCATATACATATTATCTCTCCGTGGTGTCTTTCCCTAGGTTAACTACGCAACCTAGAGCTCTGATACCAAGTGTGAAGCCCCGCCCCGCACCAGCCGACATTTTCTCCGAAAGTGCGCTGTACTCATGCCCGACTAGCTCGGAACAGTCGCCAAAGAAAGGAAAGAGGAGAATGAACTAATCAAGAAACTGTAAAATGCCTCACAGTGCATGGAATAAAATATAATAACAACATACTTGACATAAAACAGGAGAGACAGTGCATAAGCTGAAAACTAAACATCATAGTAGCGGAAAATCCAAATACAGCTTATGATCCAATACCATTTTTACAACTTTGTAAAATACTGTCTCTAAAGCAAAAAGAAAGGAAAGGTACACTACTAATGCCCAAGGTAGTGACCAGTGGCGACATAGGGAGAATATCTATATATCATACGTGGAAGCCTCGTGCTCGTCTCCGGTACAACTACTCGTGCATACTACCTAACCTGTCTCTAGGCTGCTCGTGAGAGCACCTAGAGTAATAAGAAGAGACATAAAACTTTGGGTCAGACAAAAAGTCTGGTATGAGCGATAAGCAGCTGAACAGAACAATAACAGGTATACTAAACCATACCTGAACCTGAACCTGCAACCAAAGAGTTAGCACTACATACCGTACGATATTCTAAGGTGCCACTAACATATTGTGTAAAGAATACGGGGGTGGGGTGTGCACGTCATAGTGATGGCAAACAAATCAAACATAGAAACCATCCTCACATCTCTCACTCAGTGCGTAAAGCATACGATGTCCACCACTGTCAATCACTAGACCCATCGGAGTAGTGACAGAGTTCGACTTGTACAACTACTGCTACTACCAAGCGTACCCCATGGAGTCATGACCAAATCTTTACAAATGACCTCACTCCATTGGTCTATATCTCTTTAGTCATACCTAGGCCACTGTGGCCCTGAATCCGTTCATGTACCCCCTACACATAGTGATCCAAAGTTACAAAAATCGACAACCCCTTAGCACACGACCCGTAACAAAGCCCAATCATGAAGTTAACTCGTTGGTTCCCATCTGGATCCTGAGTACAAACTTTCCACTTGGGCTACCTTTGCATCTCGGGTCTTGGTCTTCTCCTCCGGGTCAGTCTTCATTTGGTTCGTAACCCGTGCCTCGCATCCAAGCTCCTTGGTTCAACTCGTAGTATCTCCTCTGGATCGGATCGGGTTGCTACATACGGATCGGGTCGGCCTCCTTCTGCTCATGGTCAGGCTCCAGATCATGCTCCTTCCACCGGGTCGGGTCGCACTGCTACAATGGGTCGGGGTCCTCCATTGGCTTGTGGGTCGAGCCTCCGTCAGTTCAGATCGTGAGTACCCACTGGTTCGAGTCATGGTGGAGCTTCGGTTCAGATCGTGCTTCAGGCGCGAGCGGCTCGTGGTGACCGAACTCGAAGGGTTGAGGAACATCTGGCGGCTCGTGGCACGTGGACTCGATCCGGTCGACTCGTGACACATGGGGGCGATCCGATCCGGTTGCTGGCCAATTTCCTGCAGTTCTTCCAGCGACTATTTTACGCCATTCGACGGCGTTTTCAATCATTCTACCATTTCTAATCAATCACGAAGCATACCATACATTCATAGCCGCATGTAGTATCGACCACAAACACCAAAACAATAATCATAGCATGTAAAATGGATCAAACATACCCCAAAACCCATATTTTCCCCTTAATCATGTTAAGAACAACTAATGATAGGATTAACAAAACTTAACCGAATTAGCCAAATTTTATAACAAAGGTCTAAAATTATGTTTTAGAATTTATAAATATTTTTCTAGAATTTATTTATGCATAAATCCACCAATTAACACTAATCACCCTAATTAATTGTGATTAGTGTCAAAACAATGCTAATCACTCACCTTTGCCACAAATAAAATATCAAATCCGAGATGATTTTCTTTCTGGCGCTGTTCTCAATGCAACACAACAGCTCTAACCCTGCTTTGGTGTTATTTCTCCTTAATTTGATGTTGATTAGGCTAATCTTCAATTAGAAAGTGGTTTGGGGGATGTTTTAGATGTTGGAGGCCATGGCTAGGTTGAGAGGAATGAATAGTGACGGTTGATAAATGAGAAAAAGGTATTCTCCAAACCCTAACAGCCCTTTTAAACTCCTAATCCCGAAATTCCCCTTTGGGGCTAGGTGTTAATCACCCGGCTAAGCACAATTAAGCTGTTTTTCACCATATGAAACTTGTTTCAGCCATATCTCCCAAACGTTGAGTCCGTTTAGCTAATGTGACCACTCTACGGAAAGGTAAACCATCATCCGGAGCCAATGGAAGCGGTTTCAGGTCAAAACTCCTTTCCAATCAAAAGTTATGACCAAAACAAGATCAACTAGGGGCAAAACGGTTATTTAAAAATCAGCAAAAATCATGAACATGGGAAATAACCCCAATAGTCGTCTTCCAAAGTTACATGACCATACGACTTCGTATGTGAAAGAAATAAACATTCTACGATCCTTCGATGCGTAGAATGTGGGTCGTTACAGCAGTTTTGGGTTACGCGGTTTCTTTTTCTCCTGGAGCGACGCATTTCCGCAATGAAGAAGGGGGAGAGAGAGTGCTGACGTGGCGTGAGTTAGTTGGGTGAGATGTTTGTTTATTTTATTTATTTCATTTTAAATTCAAATGATTAAAACATGTCTAACTTTCACATACGAATTCAGAATGACGCACGGTTGGATCCATTGGAATCGTATCGACGAGCTCTTCAAGATGGCAATGATTTGGACAGATTCTAACACTATTGATTTTTAGGATAAAATTTGGATTTCAATCTCGTTTGAAACCAAGGTGAGTGATTAAACCCACTTACACATAACTAAAATATTTGATTGTTAATTAAATTGAATCCATGTTATGATATGATTGTTTTGGTTGTTGTTTGACTGTTTAAATTTATTATTTATGTTAAATTTGCATCGACTGTAAAATTTAATTTAATTGTTGATGTAAAGTGTACAATTAGAATTTATTTTCTGTTTAAAAACCTCATATTTAATGATTAGTAAACTGATACCACATTGAACTATTTAGAAGTAGTGATTTTGATTGATGCCGTGGATTTATATATTTATGTATTGATATTTAATTCATATTGTTATCGGAATTGTCTATATACTCCTATTATTTTTTGCTCATGAATCTCGACTTTTACCCTAGATGTTACGGGCATCAAATAAACCCGGGATTAATCATTAAAATGAATTAAGAACGCATGTTGAAATGATAAATACTTATGACCCTGATATGGATTGAAATGATATATATCCTTTCCTAAAGTACTAAAATTTTACTTTAAGTATTAATTGGCCATAGGACAGAAAATTTTATACGGACACCGGTTGGTTAAATAAAAATTGTATTTAATCTTGAATTTTGGAATATTATTTTAAAGACAAAATAAATGACATTATTAATTTATTTTCTTTTAATTTGGACTTTGAGTTTTGAAATTAAAGTTTTCAGCTGTAATAGAATTCGTAAATGTGGATAACTGAAGTTAAACTGAATTGAATATGAATTAAATTTATCAAAATTGAATTTTTTTACCCGTCTTTGATATTACTTTAAATTAATATGGTTTATAGTAATAATTGAACTGTGAACTTGAGATTTTATAAACGAATAATTCAAAGTGAGAATTATAATTGAAGTTTAATTATTAAATCGAATTATTAATTCGAACTGTTTGAAATCGAACTGTTGAATCGAATTGAATATGAATGGGAAGTCAAATCCTTTTAAATTAAGATATCGAAATTTAGTCAAATTGATTTGATACTGAAAAATGATTTCCTGTTGGTTAAATTTTTGAAGACATGATTCTAATTTCCTAACTATTTTATACATATCTAAATTATTTTAACGTACTTTTCTACTATTTAAATAGTCAAATCATTTGGAATTGGAATTATTTCAAGATACTAAGTTTGGTTTTAAGTGGAGATTTTAATATGAATAATGTTCTAGCTTGCATGATGAAAATGATTTTTAAGAAAAACTGATATTTTGATATGAAGTTGAACTTTTGATATGAAAAGAACTGATCGGTGCGAAAAATGTAAACGCCTGGTTGTTAAAGAGACCGGGATCGCATATTGTCATACTCTCTGCCAATACCGAAAACCACCTTAACAACTGTGTATGCGGTGGAGTTCCAGAATGAAGTAGGTTGGTTTGGCGGACGCTACTGGAATGAATGAAGAGAACAATGATGGATGTCCTTGACCTTCGGGTTATAATTAAAATTACTAAAACAGGACTATACCGTGACCAAGCGTGGTTAGCTACCTTTATCGACAACAGTTCTTCCTTTATTACTATAGTTCCTCGGTTTGATTGTTTTGATTTGATGCGCATCCGTAATTTGGGAGTGTTGTTCGAGGTGGGCGGTAGTCGCGACTATGCATTACCACCGGTCCGGGCATGCAACTAGTATATTTATACCCTGGGCATTTCTCGTGTGCCTTGTCATATTATCCTGATTGAGGCCCCTATGATTTTGATTTGTACCGTACCTATGAAGTGCCCTCTGATAGCCACTATGTACTGTGGGCTTTACGATATCTGTATAAACTACGGTATTATAAACGGTGTAACGGTAATAATAGTAATCCCACTTATGCTATTTTAATATTTTATATTTAACAATAGACACTATTATAATAGCGTATTGTATTATATAGTTCTTGTTTAATGGATCCTTAGGGGGTGGAAATTCCCGTAACATCTCTTAAGTTATTGCAATCATATTATCGCATGAATTTGATTTAAGTAATATGAGAATACTTTAGTTCTAATCCGAGTATTTTTGTCTTTTCATTTGTGCTCGGGTCAGCCTGAGTTTCAGTTATCGAAGATACTGTTTTAAAGATGAAGATGAAGCTTGCTAGAAATATTATATTTATTACCACTGCGAATATTGGTATGTTTATTATAGTTAACTCTGGTAATCGTTGTAAGTGTATAATCAAATATATGTTATAACAGCTTCATGAACTGTTATTTATTTATTATATTTTGTCCTTCCGCTGTGATATTTTGTGTTTGTTTTTCTCCTTCTCCGCTTTTTCTTATATAAATCCCTATAACTATCCGTATTTTTGATTTGTTTAAGTCGACATTGAGGATCATTGTCGATTTGAATGGTCAAAAATCAGGGATGTTACATTTGGTATCAGAGCTGGTTAGAAAACATGATAGGGGGTTCTCGCTTGGTTGTTTGGTGGCGAGCAGGAGATTCTTACCCCTACACGTCCAAATGAGAAGATTGGGTTGGTTGTTGCAGTCGAGAGGCTGGCCGTAAAATCAGTTCTGAGGTACCACTGTATGTCACGGTGGGAGGTTAGCCCACTACTTGATGGTTGCAAAGCCTAGGGCCGTTATAGATGGTATCAGAGCTTTGGTTTAGCGAAATCTTGGCTCTGTTTAGGATTAACTCATTAGTCTTCTGTTGAGAGTATCACTATATGACACGGTCTGAATCATTTCTTAGTCTTCCGCTGAGAGTTGTGAATTTTCCGTTGTGTATGTATTATTAGTATACTCTGATATTTGTTGTACTCTAGTATATTCTTGTACTCTGATGTAATATTGTGTGATATTAATGAAAAAGTTCTTTTGTTCATTTCTTATGTGTTGTAACCCCAAGCGATATGTCTTATTGATCGGTTTAAGTCGATTTAATTATCGATTTGAATCGGGCGGGTCGTCATAGTTAAAATTTTGAACAATTGCCGAATTTTGAAGTTTTGGGTTATCGTTATCGATCTGAGCCCTCAATAGGGATCGATACCGATCCCTAGGGGTTGAGAACCCTTTGGTAGACACATTTTTTGCTAGCATTCACCTCTAACTTATGGTTCTTCATTATGATATTCTAAGCTCAAGTTATGATCGAAATATTAAACAATTGTCGAGTTTTGAAGTTTTGAGTATCATTTATGTATTTATCTGTCATCGGAGTCGTACGGATCCCTCATTAGAGTCTTATCGATCCTACATTTAGCCAAATTTTGAGTGTTTTTCCAGCTTGTTTCAGAATGTTATTCCACTGAATTCAATTATTTATGAGTTCGTATAATCATCCACACTCGATTCCGAGCAATCCATATGTCCAATTACACGACTGACCCTAGTGTGTGAATTTCTAAATTCCAAGTATTCATTGGTTTTGACACCTAGTCCAAGCATTTCCAAGTTTATGTGAGTTTGTGCTCTAGTTACGTGCAATCTAATGTTAAGAATTCTGAAGCGTGACGGCTTTAACAAAATACGGGTTAACAATATGTTAAAAATATTCGTCACGATGTTTCAAATTAAAGGATTATACCATTAAATCCTATTTTGGAGAAGATATTTTCTAATGGATACACTTTTGGAGGAGATACTTCTTTCATAGTCTGTAATATCTCTTCTATCTTCAAGAACCCATTATGGTGGGTCCATTTTTTTATTGAATTTGTTATTGTTCATGTCAATGGAACTTTTAGTCTCATAATCGTTAACTCTAGATTGATTTAGAAAACTTTCCCAAACATGATCCTTAGCAACCTACCAATTTAAACCTAGTGTAATACTTTACTGTCCAATTCTTGTTTTTATCATTACTAATTGTAACCAGTTTCTCTAACCTTTTATAGGGAGGAAAGAAAAAAAACCTAAAATGCACGGATTGTCAGTTCTTGATTAAGTATTTGATGCATCATATAGTCTAGTCGCATGGGGTAGGCGTGGTCGGTTAATCTCACCAATTGGTCAATATTTTTAGTTAATTGAACCATCAATTAACCGAATGATCGATTATTCGAATTTGTCGGTTAATGCGGTTCGATTGAGATCGGTTAAGTCGTTTAGCCGTTATATATATATATATATATATATATATATATATATATATATACGTACGTAAGTATGTATATATACATTATATGTGTATATATGTGGGTGCGTATATATACACACACACATATTTATAGATTGCAAGAAACGATAATGAAAATATTTATGCTATTAGTCTTACAATACATGCATGTATGTATGTTTGTGTGTGTGTGTGTGTGTGTGTGTATATATATATATATATGAGGTAGGTTCAATGGCACTCCTATTTTCTAGCCTTCCATTTGCACCCCATTTCTAGCCACTCGTTTATATTAGAATAATGTAGTGGAGGGAGAGAGAATGAGTGGAAAAAGAGAGAGGGGGAAACTTGTAGTGGAAATCAGGGGGCTTTTGGGGGTGCTGCGCTATTTAAGGTGTCATTGAACGCTTGCCTATATATATATACACACACACACGCACACATGTATTTTCGTTTAATAGCTAATTGATGTTTGTTTATGGTTAACCGCAATTTGGTCGGTTAACCGAATGTTCGGTTAATCGAATTTGTTAGCTAATGCGGTTCGGTTAAAGTCGGTTGAATCGATTCGGTTGGATAACCGTGATAAATGCCCGCCCCTCATGCCTACCTGGCATCCATGGTCAGTTAAGTTGCTTGAATGAATTATTTTAGCGCTTGAACGGTTGTGCAAAATTGGGCTACATATACAAGTGTGCACACTACCTATCTCTTGTTATCCCGTAGTTGGTGCTCAAACATTTGTGCTTCTTTTAGTTTCCATCGTGCTAAAAATAATTCCTTTATAGCAATCAACTTGTTAGTGCCTTTGAACCATTCAAACGCGTGTTTTTTATGCTTCATCATATTAGGGCTGCCAACGGATAGTATTGGATATGGATAGTGTCATATCTATATCCGCATCCGAAACTATTTTCGGATATCAGATATCCGTATTCGTAGATACAAATGGATATTGGATAATTATCATATCCGCTAACGATCGATAATTAAAGAAACGTAAATTGAAATTCTAGGTTTAACATGATTTTTTTTAATGTCATGAATTATAAAAGTATACAAAACCAATCAAATAATGATAATAAATAGTTTTGAGCTGTTAATATACATTAAATGCATAAAATATGAACTATTGACTTAACAAAACAATAAATTATTATTGTTTATTATGTTAAAATATATATAAAATAAGCTATAATTTAGACAAAAACCGAACGGATAATTTTTGGAAGCGGATACAGATATATCCTTTTTTTGAATATCGGATATATCCATTTAGATGGGATGTCGGACCTGTGAGAAAAAAGGGAGGGAGGGGAGGGGGTGGAGGAGGGGTTAATGAATCAACGATGGGAAGCCGAAAGAAAGAGAAGTATTGAAACAGATGCAACTCTACTGTGTTGAACCTCTGAACCAACTGTCACTTGTAGTCGTATCGACAACTTTCTTGTGTTACTCATCATCTTGTGCACAGGCACAATTATATTTGCATCCAATCTTCATCATGTTCTAATTAGAGTAATCGGTAATTCTAGCTTGCTCATTGTAAAATCCTTCGGAGTACCCACGTCGAATTCTGTCTTCAAAGTGAGCATAAAATTGCATCGTATCTTTCTTACAAGATTTTTTTTTTAAAGATTAAAAAAAAGAAGAAGAAGAAAAAGAATCCAATTATAATCATGGAGAAATTTTCATTATGGATTTTAGACCATCATTTTAAATAACTATTTTATAATAAAATAGTGCATGTGATTTATGTTAGTTTTTATCAGAGGGACGTACTGCCTTTGTTTTTTCGTAAACAGATATTGTTGGAAATGTTTTACAAACATTAAGTGAATTATTAAAAATGTTGAATAAGTGTATGAATGGCTCGTATGTGTGAATAGTCTCACATCATGGGATTATATGGAAGAGGCAAGGATTTATACTTGTTTCTAAGAAATCATGTTGGGGCCTTGGGCTCCCAATACATGCTTTGTTGTGAGGAGGGAGACCATGCATCATGAACACCACACGCGCGCGTGATCGACCGACCGACTCGACCCGGCCCGGTCCGGCTCGGGCTTGGTGGTGTAGACACTTATATTTTTGGACCATAAAAATTTGCAGTTTTCGAACCGTTTTTTGTATGGAAAATTATTTTCTGCACCGATAATTTTTTCTACAACGGTAAAAAGTTTGTCCCCCGAAATTTTAGCAGATCCGATTTTTTTCTCCCAAACCCTAATTCTTGTTCTATATATACTTTTCATCTGCAGACACAAAAGCATATCGAATTCTACTTTCTTCTAGCCTCCGCCATTAAATCTTTCTTTTAGAAAAATCGAGCAATATTATTTTCGAAAGTGCAAATCTGCACTGATTTGTTGTGCAAGCAAATCGGTTATCCTTTTTAGAGACTGTTTTATCCTACAGGCGGCGGTGAAGGAACGAAGTGGTTTGCACCTCTGACCAGATCGCCAAATCGTCTTCAAGAAAGCGACCTAGTCCGCGACTCAGCCATTGTTTTCCAACAAATTGAAGACGAATTTGAAACAATGGCTTCGAACTCAACCGTAGACGATGTTGCTCCACCCTCTACTTTCCAGAACCCTCTCGTGACTGCTGCTCCATTCAAATTCGAAGGCTTGCATTTCAAGCGATGGCGTCAGAAGATGGAGTTCTTCCTCACGATCAGAAAGGTTGTGGCCGCGGTGACTGCTTAAAAACCGCAGCTACCAGATAAACCTGACGAGGCTGACGCAGCGAAGATGGCATCATGGACTGAATAGTCAAAGCAACTGCAGACCTGGACTGAACAAGATTATCTATGAAAGAACTTTATTCTGAATGGATTGAGCGATGATCTGTATGATTACTACAACTCAGATGAGAAGACAACAAAGGAGATCTGGGAAGCACTGAAAAAGAAGTATGATACAGAGGAGGCAGGGGCAAAGAAATATGTTGTAAGTCACTACCTAAAGTATCAGATGATTGACGACTGATCAGTTGAGATGCAGTCCCATGAGCTGCAGAAAATAGCTCATGAGATCATCTCCGAAGGTATGGCACTGGACGAACAATTTCAAATTGCTGTTATCATTGACAAATTACCCCCTGGCTGGAAAGATTTTAAAAATGTTTTACGTCATAAGACTAAGGAATTTTCCTTAGAAAGCTTGATCACGCGCCTCCGTATTGAGGAGGACGCACGCAAACAGGACCAGAAAGAAGAGGTGTTGATTGTCAATAACAACAACACTAAAAAGACCACACCCGCTGTTCTGAAACCGAATCAGAAATCTTTTAAGAATCAGAACAGGCGCAACAAACAGAATGGGAATCTGCAAAGAAACCCAAAAGGACAGCAGAAACCAACCCAAAAGAATGATTCTGGACAGTAGTTTTTATGCTACAACTGTGGAAAACCAGGTAATATGGCACAAAAGTGTCGGAACAGGCCAAGCTCTGCACCGCAGGCTAACCTGACTGAAGAGCCTCTTACAGCTATGATTACTGAGATTCACCTTGTTGGTGGATCAGAGGGTTGGTGGGTAGACACTGGTGCCTCTCGCCATGTCTGCTATGATCGTGACTTGTTCTCTACATACACGGCTGCGGAAAATCAGAAAGTGTTGTTGGGAGATTCTCACACCACTAAAGTTGCAGGGATTGTGGAAATTAAGTTTACCTCTGGAAAGACTGTAATTCTGAAAGATGTAATGCATACTCCAGAGATTAGAAAGAATCTGGTGTCTGGCTTCACTTTTATTGATGACTGTTCTGATTTCACATATGTATACCTAATGAAAAATAAAAGTGATGCTTTTGACATGTTTAAAACATTCAAAACTGAGATTGAGAATCAAGCAAATAGGAAAATTAAGAGACATCGTAGTAATAGAGGTACAGAATGTGAATCCTATAACACCCCGCCTCCGCTAGGGTCACTCGCAAAGGAATGCACTAGCTTTAGAGGGGCATTATTGGTAAACATGCACAGAAATATCACAAGACAGAACATATATAAATAGCGGAAGTAAAATCAAACTTTCATAACATGAATAAATAAGGTCTAAAGCCTTTTACATCAGAGTACATCAAAACCTGTCTTGCAATAGTAAAGAAGCATAAAGACTTTTTAATAAATTATTCCCCAAGTAAAACCGTAAAGTAGCCATAGCCAAGAGGAGTCCAAGCCATCCATGATGACCTTCAAGCAGAAGAAGTCCGAACTAAACAGCATTGTTTCCTCCCTGAAACCTGGGGGGGGGGGGGAAACGGAAGAAAAGAGGCGAAACAAAACGGGTCAGTCAAAAAGACTGAGTAAGTCCTATCTACTTCCAGTATAAAAATAGGTAAAGGTAACATGACATGCATAAACTGAAAGTAAACATAAGGATAACTACAAGATAGATAAACCAGGGTAGCCGGTTGAACTACTGTGGCAAGATAAACTAAGGTATCATGATAAACTACGGTGTTATGATAAGTCAAGGCATCACATCGTCAGATTTCTATCGAGTACATTATCCCAAGGTATCTACCCCGTCTAACATCTCACGGTATCTATTATGTATATTCTTCCTAGTTCTAACATGTATATTTGCTCTGCACCTCTCGTACTAGTACCCCTACCCGCGTCATGTGTTAACCATGAATGTCCCTTGCTCAAAGTCGTGTAATGGTCCATGTCAACCTAATATATCGCATATATAGGTTACTCAAATCATATGTTTCTTTCCATGTATATAAGTTCAGTCCTTTGCCGTACCTCGTACGGGCTTTCTCATGTTGTATTATCCTTGAAGTCGTTTGGACTGTCACCCTTGTTCTAGCTAGGCTCTTCCATATGAATCATCGTTTGAACTACTAGGACTTACGCCACCTAGCACCACTAGGGATTACGCTTACCTATTGCACGCTTTCGTATTTCGGTTTGGGTTAAACCACCTAGGCCACTAGGGATTACGCTAACCCTCAACCGCGCCCTTTTTTCCCACGCATTCATCGTGAATCGTTTTTCTATAACTGTATGCACATGTATCACATCGTGCCATCCGAGTCCTGTCACAGGGCAAAACAAGAAATACAGGACTCGGTCGGGAGCTTTAGATTTATCTGCCGATGCAGATACTAAGGTCTGCTTTTCTACACGTGGCTATGGTCCCACGAGACCCCTCCCTCAACTAGTGAAAGGCAACACAAGAGAAAATCTTGCATGAGAACTACACTCCGGCCAGCCCACATCCTACGGCCTACCTCACCCATAATTAGATAGCAATTATGGTCTGTTGGGTGTTCCCTGCCTTTCCGTACGTACACGCTTGACTCAAGATGGTAGATGATCGACGAACTTGCTATCTAGGGCACTATCATGTATTCGTTGACTCACTGCTATCCATCCCAGTCTTTAGGTCGCTCGTATAGCAACCAAGGCATACTCTTGGTTCTTCTAACGCAGACCTTAACCTCTTGTGAGCCCAGGATGATCATCTGTGACCTCACAGAGGGATACCAAGAATATCCTCACGTTCCCCGAAGCCGCTGCTTCGTTACCCAGTTCGCTGGAGCCTTTATCTAAATCAGATAGCCTGCTCCTACACGTATACTTAAACGATGACCTACTGTATCGGGTTACTCATCTATCTAAGAGGTGGTCCACATTTCCTTGGCTAAGGATTATTACTTAGTTTCCCTAAGGTTTACCACTTAGCCTTATTTCCATAATCCTTGTTAACTATGGTTATTTACCTAATCCTCCGAATTAGGGTTTATCTAATGGGTTAGGTGTCACTTAAGTTCATAACTTAGCCCGTCTACAAACCATGTCAAAATTGGCTAAGTATCCAAGTCCAAGACTTAACCCTACAAACCATGTGTCAAGTTGGCTAAGTATATTAAGCAATCCATAACTTAACCTCGTCTAATTATCATTTTAGATTGGTTAATTATATAAATTAATTCGACCTTGTCAAATTACCGAGTCAAATCGGTCAAGCGTATTCAAGTGATTCGTGACTTAGCCTTATCATGTTTTCACGTTAGATTGGTTAAGTATAGGTTAACTTAACCTCATCAAATTAACGAGTTAGATTGGTTAAGTATAGGTCACTTAACCTCATCAGATCATCGTGTTAAATTAGTTAAGTGTTTAACTTAACCCCATTAAATTACCAAGTTAAGTTGGTTAAGTATGGGTTACTTGACCTCATTGAATCACCAAGTTTAAATTGGTTAAGTGTTTAACTTAACCCCATCGAATTACCGTATTTAGATTAGTTAAGTGTGGATTACTTAACCCCATCTAATTACCGTGGTTGGGTTAGTTAAGTCTTAATTACTTAACCCCATCTAATTACCCCGTCGGATTAGTTAAGTGTAAATTACTTAACCCCATCTCCTAATCATCTTGCATGGTTAAGTGTCATTAAGGGATCAAGTCCGGTCCCACTTAACCTACCCATTCGTGTCATATCGGTTAAGTGTCATTAGTCAAATTTACTTAACCTTATCATGTGGCATTAATTCAATTAATGCACTCTTAACCTCTCACATTAGACCTTGTTACGGTTACTAGTTAAGCCGGGCGGGTCCGGGTAGATTTACACCACAACCTAGTCTAACCTCGGGTCTTAAGCGCGACATGACCAACTTCTCACATTGGGTCCTATTGTTTGCAACTACTAGTTAGGCCGGTCGGTTCCGGGTAGTTTTACGTTGCAAACTCAACCCAACCTCGAGTTGGCCACGCTTATATTATCTAAGTTCATCATGTTTCCACAACATGTTACAAGTTTTCAAGCATTTGGGTAGACCTAACTTAATAGGTAAATTCCCAAAGGGTAGACCTAACTTAATAGGTAAATTCCCTAGCTCATGTTTTTATGCATATTTACATGTTAACTTACATGCTATATTCAATGTTACATGTTGTCATGTTATACCCATTTAACCCAAATCATGTTTCACATCATATTTCATGGAACTTCAAGTTAAGTTTCTCATGTATATTCAGGCTCGTCTAACCCAACCCCAAAACGTGTTTCCAACGTAAGTATAGATGAGTCAACATAGTAGGAATACTATGACTATGAATTGGCCTCGAACATGCATAGTGTCATAAAAAGGGTTTTGGCCACAAACACACAAAATGTCACAAGGGAATTCGGCCACAAACATGCATATTATCAAAAAGGGTTTGGCCATAAACATGCACAACTTAAAAGGGGGGATTGGCCACGAGCATGCATAATCTCATAAAGGATTTGGCCACAAACTTGCATGTTAGCATAAGGGGTTTGGGTTCATAAACATGCATAAGCCCCAAAATCTTGTCTTAGCCAATGTTTCACACGTAAAGTGGTTCCTAAAGGTTCATGCTAGCATTTCATGCATAAAGATCCAAACTTGCAAGTTAAACTAGGTTATGCATAGCATGAGAGGCATGATTAAGTCACTCACATGGCCTAAAATCATAAACATGAACACAAGAGGCAAGGTAAGGTTAATATAGGTTCGCATAATCATGTTTAGCCTCATTTTATCCCATGTCATTATCAAAACTACCGTTTCCATCTAAAAGTAGCTAGAACTTACATAGTTAGGCCTAGAGAAAGAAGCATGAATCATCTTGGCTAAGAAAGGTGCCTCCTTTGTTGAAGAATCATCATGGAACTTGCATAGCAACGTTGATTTTGCCTCTCTTTGGTGTAGCAAGCTTGCATCTTTTGATTTGAACCCGATTTGAATGCATAGGCTCTAGGGATTTGAGATGGAGGCCATGAGAGTAGAAATTTGGCCATAGTTTAGTTACATGAGTGAATAATGAGGGTTTAGGGGTAGGTTTAGGGTCTTTTTATAGAGATTAGGATAGTTTTAGGCCCTTAGATTAACCCTAGGACCAACCTGAACCGTCAGATTTCAAACCAGGCCCAAAAACCTAGCCAAGATAGAAAATAGGTGCACCAGACCAGAATCAGCCGATAGGGCAAGTCGACAGCCCTGTCGACATGCCTGTCGACATGCCTGTCGACATGCCTGTCGACTAGTCTGGGCGGGAATTTTCCCGCCTGGCCCCATTTCTGCATGTTTCGAAATTCAAATTTCCCGAAAACTTCTTTGGGCCTTAACCGGGTCATACAGACTCCGATTTTCGAAAACTCGGACTCTATTTCGCGTATTTTTCCGAGACGAACGCAATGGCATAGCCCATTTGACTTGATTCAGAATTTAAAATTAAATTCTGCCTTGATTCTCGTTTTAACATGTTATCGAAAAATACGGGTTGTTACATTCTCCCCACCTTTTAGGATTTCGTCCCCGAAATCTCCAAGTTAGGAAGAACATATCCTACCATCCATCATCCATCTACTCAAAACATCATCCACAAGCAACCATTGTCCTTAGATGATTTCTAATGCTGTATGAATATATGCAAAACGTGTGTGTACATGTTCCTTAGCTAATGCTAATGATCAGGCCTGAATAATCTTTCTAATGCAAAATATGTATAGTGCCATGAATCCAACATGTATGCAAATAGTCCTAGTCATATAGATACTATATGCGTGCACAATCATTCATTCATATGCAACAACTGCATGATAATACATTCGATTTCATCCATAAACAAGTATAAATACTCGTGCATATGCAATATGAAATGTGACCGAGTCGAGCTAGTATCTAATGTGTATTCGCGCATCCACGAGCAACCACTTGCAACCATATCAATCATAACATGTTTCAAATACATGTTTACATCCATAGGGTTCTACCTAGAATTCCCTGAAACAGGGTCGAGAAGATAAACAGGACAAACTCCTTACAGGGTTTGTAACGGAGAATAGGACCGAGAGGATGTCCACAAAAGATAGCCTACAAGTAAGCTCTACAGAAAACAGGGATCAAGGATATACTCCCAAAAAGAGATATCATGCGCGTATCTAGCCTTTGACCATCAAAGTCGTCTTTTAACTTCGCGATTTTGTAGCTTCTTATTCCTGTTTCCATAACATGAGCTGGAACTCATTTCTTCGTCGCCTCTCGTTCCACTTGCACTTATCCTTTTCCCAGAATACTTGACGCAAACATGACTGCGTACTCATGATCTCATGCAAGCTTTCCAAAATTCACTAGTGAATCTTGGATCTCGTACCACAGGGTATTTCTCGTAGAAGAACTTCCTCTTGAAAGTAAACAGATGCCAACCAGGTTATCAAGCGCACTTACTAGGGTGATCTCTATAACCCATGCATAAATGAAGTAAACCATCCGTCTTATCGGCGAACACCACTCGATCGGGCTTCAAATTTCCAATAAAGGCATCAAGGGATTCTAAGAAACTAGTCATGACAGAACCCAAAAGGTTACACGAGACTTCGAGGGTATCACCAAGATGAGTCGAGAATCTAACTACCCTCTTTCTAAAACCGAGAATGGCTCCCCTTGCTGGATAACCACTTCATCCCTAGAATCCATCCATAGCTTATAAACATAAGCATTATTTCCAAGTTCAACACTTGGCATAGACATTCCCAAATCCAAACAAGTCATGTATAAATGGACTGATTCTCCAATAGGACTTTGAGACAGAAATGGGATTCTCTATTACGCTAGTACTTAAGGTGCAGAGACTCAACTATCGAAGCGGGCTTAAAAGATGCGGTGATCAAAACAAAGTCCCGACAGGATGATAGAGAAGAAAAGCTAAACCTTTAACAAGATCGTTACCCTCCTTCCGAGGTACCCTAGAAATGAGAGCATACTATTGCCCTCCCAATGTTCTTGTCCTTGTCCCATGATACTTAACTATCTATCCCGTTTCACTATGCCAAAGGTACCCTCTCGTCATGGGTTTCATTGTTCATCTTTCTCCCTCCTTTTAGGACTCAGCCATACCAACATGTTGCTTATCCCTGAGCTCGTATCCTTTATCCTTGTTCTTACTATCCTTTCATGCATAACTCTGCCACGGTCTCTCGAGAACCACCTCCATCGTACGGGAAACACTTACGCAGCTAGAAAGACTAGTCGCAGTCAAAACCACTGTGACTACAGATGGAGGAAAGAAAGGAAAAGAGATTAAATCAAGGAAACAAGGATGATGCTAATGGCCTTTGGGGAATAGCCTTTTTCTTTTTAAAAGAAAATTTTCTTGAAAAATGCTTCTTTGTAAACGGTTTTTCAAATAATTTTCAGAAGGTCTTTAAAAACTTTTGCCCAGTCTATTAACCTTCTGCTCTGATACCAAATGTAACACCCCGCCTCCGCTAGGGTCACTCGCAAAGGAATGCACTAGCTTTAGAGGGGCATTATTGGTAAACATGCACAGAAATATCTCAAGACAGAACATATATAAATAGCGGAAGTAAAATCAAACTTTCATAACATGAATAAATAAGGTCTAAAGCCTTTTACATCAGAGTACATCAAAACCTGTCTTGCAATAGTAAAGAAACATAAAGACTTTTTAATAAATTATTCCCCAAGTAAAACCGTAAAGTAGCCATAGCCAAGAGGAGTCCAAGCCATCCATGATGACCTTCAAGCAGAAGAAGTCCGAACTAAACAGCATTGTTTCCTCCCTAAAACCTGGGGGGGGGGGGGGAAACGGAAGAAAAGAGGCGAAACAAAACGGGTCAGTCAAAAAGACTGAGTAAGTCCTATCTACTTCCAGTATAAAAACAGGTAAAGGTAACATGACATGCATAAACTGAAAGTAAACATAAGGATAACTACAAGATAGATAAACCAGGGTAGCCGGTTGAACTACTGTGGCAAGGTAAACTAAGGTATCATGATAAACTACGGTGTTATGATAAGTCAAGGCATCACATCGTCAGATTTCTATCGAGTACATTATCCCAAGGTATCTACCTCGTCTAACATCCCACGGTATCTATTATGTATATTCTTCCTAGTTCTAACATGTATATTTGCTCTGCACCTCTCGTATTAGTACCCCTACCCGCGTCATGTGTTAACCATGAATGTCCCTTGCTCAAAGTCGTGTAATGGTCCATGTCAACCTAATATATCGCATATATAGGTTACTCAAATCATATGTTTCTTTCCATGTATATAAGTTCAGTCCTTTGCCGTACCTCGTACGGGCTTTCTCATGTCGTATTATCCTTGAAGTCGTTTGGACTGTCACCCTTGTTCTAGCTAGGCTCTTCCATATGAATCATCGTTTGAACTACTAGGACTTACGCCACCTAGCACCACTAAGGATTACACTTACCTATTGCACGCTTTCGTATTTCGGTTTGGGTTAAACCACCTAGGCCACTAGGGATTACGCTAACCCTCAACCGCGCCCTTTTTCCCACGCATTCATCGTGAATCGTTTTTCTATAACTGTATGCACATGTATCACATCGTGCCATCCGAGTCCTATCACAGGGCAAAACAAGAAATACAGGACTCGGTCGGGAGCTTTAGATTTATTTGCCGATGCAGATACTAAGGTCTGCTTTTCTACACGTGGCTATTGTCCCACGAGACCCCTCCCTCAACTAGTGAAAGGCAACACAAGAGAAAATCTTGCATGAGAACTACACTCCGGCCAGCCCACATCCTACGGCCTACCTCACCCATAATTAGATAGCAATTATGGTCTGTTGGGTGTTCCCTGCCATTCCGTACGTACACGCTTGACTCAAGATGGTAGATGATCGACGAACTTGCTATCTAGGGCACTATCATGTATTCGTTGACTCACTGCTATCCATCCCAGTCTTTAGGTCGCTCGTATAGCAACCATGGCATACTCTTGGTTCTTCTAACGCAGACCTTAACCTCTTGTGAGCCCAGGATGATCATCTGCGACCTCACAGAGGGATACCAAGAATATCCTCACGTTCCCCGAAGCCGCTGCTTCGTTACCCAGTTCGCTGGAGCCTTTATCTAAATCAGATAGCCTGCTCCTACACGTATACTTAAACGATGACCTACCGTATCGGGTTACTCATCTATCTAAGAGGTGGTCCACATTTCCTTGGCTAAGGATTATTACTTAGTTTCCCTAAGGTTTACCACTTAGCCTTATTTCCATAATCCTTGTTAACTATGGTTATTTACCTAATCCTCCGAATTAGGGTTTATCTAATGGGTTAGGTGTCACTTAAGTTCATAACTTAGCCCGTCTACAAACCATGTCAAAATTGGCTAAGTATCCAAGTCCAAGACTTAACCCTACAAACCATGTGTCAAGTTGGCTAAGTATATTAAGCAATCCATAACTTAACCTCGTCTAATTATCATTTTAGATTGGTTAATTATATAAATTAACTCGACCTTGTCAAATTACCGAGTCAAATCGGTCAAGCGTATTCAAGTGATTCGTGACTTAGCCTTATCATGTTTTCACGTTAGATTGGTTAAGTATAGGTTAACTTAACCTCATCAAATTAACGAGTTAGATTGGTTAAGTATAGGTCACTTAACCTCATCAGATCATCGTGTTAAATTAGTTAAGTGTTTAACTTAACCCCATTAAATTACCAAGTTAAGTTGGTTAAGTATGGGTTACTTGACCTCATTGAATCACCAAGTTTAAATTGGTTAAGTGTTTAACTTAACCCCATCGAATTACCGTATTTAGATTAGTTAAGTGTGGATTACTTAACCCCATCTAATTACCGTGGTTGGGTTAGTTAAGTCTTAATTACTTAACCCCATCTAATTACCCCGTCGGATTAGTTAAGTGTAAATTACTTAACCCCATCTCCTAATCATCTTGCATGGTTAAGTGTCATTAAGGGATCAAGTCCGGTCCCACTTAACCTACCCATTCGTGTCATATCGGTTAAGTGTCATTAGTCAAATTTACTTAACCTTATCATGTGGCATTAATTCAATTAATGCACTCTTAACCTCTCACATTAGACCTTGTTGTGGTTACTAGTTAAGCCGGGTGGGTCCGGGTAGATTTACACCACAACCTAGTCTAACCTCGGGTCTTAAGCGCGACATGACCAACTTCTCACATTGGGTCCTATTGTTTGCAACTACTAGTTAGGCCGGTCGGTTCTGGGTAGTTTTACGTTGCAAACTCAACCCAACCTCGAGTTGGCCACGCTTATATTATCTAAGTTCATCATGTTTCCACAACATGTTACAAGTTTTCAAGCATTTGGGTAGACCTAACTTAATAGGTAAATTCCCAAAGGGTAGACCTAACTTAATAGGTAAATTCCCAAGCTCATGTTTTTATGCATATTTACATGTTAACTTACATGCTATATTCAATGTTACATGTTGTCATGTTATACCCATTTAACCCAAATCATGTTTCACATCATATTTCATGGAACTTCAAGTTAAGTTTCTCATGTATATTCACGCTCGTCTAACCCAACCCCAAAACGTGTTTCCAACGTAAGTATAGACGAGTCAACATAGTAGGAATACTATGACTATGAATTGGCCTCGAATATGCATAGTGTCATAAAAAGGGTTTTGGCCACAAACACACAAAATGTCACAAGGGAATTCGGCCACAAACATGCATATTATCAAAAAGGGTTTGGCCATAAACATGCACAACTTAAAAGGGGGGATTGGCCACGAGCATGCATAATCTCATAAAGGATATGGCCACAAACTTGCATGTTAGCATAAGGGGTTTGGGTTCATAAACATGCATAAGCCCCAAAATCTTGTCTTAGCCAATGTTTCACACGTAAAGTGGTTCCTAAAGGTTCATGCTAGCATTTCATGCATAAAGATCCAAACTTGCAAGTTAAACTAGGTTATGCATAGCATGAGAGGCATGATTAAGTCACTCACATGGCCTAAAATCATAAACATGAACACAAGAGGCAAGGTAAGGTTCATATAGGTTCGCATAATCATGTTTAGCCTCATTTTATCCCATGTCATTATCAAAACTACCGTTTCCATCTAAAAGTAGCTAGAACTTACATAGTTAGGCCTAGAGAAAGAAGCATGAATCATCTTGGCTAAGAAAGGTGCCTCCTTTGTTGAAGAATCGTCATGGAACTTGCATAGCAACGTTGATTTTGCCTCTCTTTGGTGTAGCAAGCTTGCATCTTTTGATTTGAACCCGATTTGAATGCATAGGCTCTAGGGATTTGAGATGGAGGCCATGAGAGTAGAAATTTGGCCATAGTTTAGTTACATGAGTGAATAATGAGGGTTTAGGGGTAGGTTTAGGGTCTTTTTATAGAGATTAGGATAGTTTTAGGCCCTTAGATTAACCCTAGGACCAACCTGAACCGTCAGATTTCAAACCAGGCCCAAAAACCTAGCCAAGATAGAAAATAGGTGCACCAGACCAGAATCAGCCGACAGGGCAAGTCGACAGCCCTGTCGACATGCCTGTCGACTTGTCTGGGCGGGAATTTTCCCGCCTGGCCCCATTTCTGCATGTTTCGAAATTCAAATTTCCCGGAAACTTCTTTGGGCCTTAACCGGGTCATACGGACTCCGATTTTCGAAAACTCAGACTCTATTTCGCGTATTTTTCCGAGACGAACGCAATGGCATAGCCCGTTTTACTTGATTCAGAATTTAAAATTAAATTCTGCCTTGATTCTCGTTTTAACATGTTATTGAAAAATACGGGTTGTTACAAATCCACTTCAATTCTAGAATCCTATAAACAACATGGTATAGTACATGAAAGAACTGCACCCTATTCTCCTGAGATGAACGGTAAAGCTGAAAGAAAAAATAGGACATTTACCGAACTTGTAGTTGCCATATTACTAAATTCTGGTGCAGCAAAACATTGGTGGGGGGATATTTTATTGACTGTATGCTATGTTCTGAATAGAATCCCCAAATCTAAGAATAAAATTTCGTCTTATAAAATTTTAAAGAATCATAAACCCAATGTCTCATATTTTAGAACTTGGGGTTGCTTAGCATATGTTCGCATTCCAGACCCTAAGAGAATAAAATTGGCTAGTAGAGTATATGAATGTGTATTTATAGGCTATGCTATTAATAGCAAAGCATTCAGATTTTATGACCTTAGTACACATTTTATAATTGAATCAAATGATGCCGATTTTTATGAAACTTAATTTCCTTTTAAATTAAGGGATAGTGGGGGCACTTCAAGTGTGCCTATTAGAACAGAACTTAATGAAAATTCTGAAGCTGTACCTAGAAGAAGTAAAAGAGCAAGAACCATAAAAGATTTTGGTTCAGATTTTTATGCTTTTACTATTGAGGAGGATCCCATAAGCCTCCAAGAGGCCTTATCTTCCTTAGATGCTGATTTCTGGCAAGAGGCTATAAATGATGAGATGGATTCTTTAGAATCCAATAAGACTTGACATTTGGTAGATTTACCTCCTGGTTGTAAGTCTATAGGCTGTAAATGGGTACTTAAAAAGAAATTAAAACCTGATGGCACTATTGATAAATATAAAGCACGACTAGTAGCCAAAGGTTTTAAACAAAAAGAAAACATAGATTTCTTCGACACTTTTTCACCTGTTACTAGAATCACATCCATTCGGGTATTAGTCTCACTTGCCTCTATTCATAATTTGTTAATACACCAAATGGATGTGAAAACCGCATTTTTGAATGGTGAATTAGACGAAGAAATATATATGGACCGGCCTGAAGGATTTGTGGTACATGGTCAAGAACATAAAGTATGCAAATTAGATAAATCATTATATGGTTTAAAACAAGCACCTAAACAAAGACATGAAAATTTTGATAACGTAATCATTTCACATGGTTTTAAAGTTAATGAAAGCTACAAATGCATCTATTACAAATTTGAAAATGACATTTGCCCTATTATATGCCTTTATGTAGATGACCTACTCATTTTTGGGTCAAACATTCATGCCATAAACTCCGTCAAATCCTTATTAAGTGCCAATTTTGATATGAAAGATCTAGGTGAGGCGAGTGTAATCCTTGGTATTAAAATTACTGGTCAGAAAAGGGAATTTCTTTGGATCAATCTCATTACATTGAGAAGATCCTAAAGAAATATAATTACTTTGACTGTAAACATGCAAGTACATCATATGATCACAGTGTAAAGTTATTTAAGAACACTGGTGAAGGTGTAAGACAGTCTGATTATGCGAGCATCATTGGCAGCCTTCTGTATGTCACTGATTGTACTAGACCCGACATTGCCTATGTAGTGGGATTATTGTGCAGGTTTACCAGTAGACCTAGTATAGAGCACTGGCATGCTATTGAAAGGGTGATGAGATACCTTAAACGAACCATGAACCTTGGATTACATTATGAATCCAGCTGTACTTGAAGGATATTCTGATGCAGACTGAAATACCATATCTGATGATTCCAAAGCGACCAGTGACTATATATTTAGCATCGTTGGAGGAGCTGTTTCTTGGAAATCCAAGAAACAAACTATTTTGGATCAGTCTACTATGGAGTCTGAGATGATAGCACTAGCCACAGCTAGTGAAGAGGCAGAGTATTTGAGAAACATGCCTGCTGAGATTCCCTTATGGGAAAAACCGATACCGGCTGTGTTGATACACTGCGATAGTACCGCAGCTATTGCAAAAGTTCAGAACCGTTATCATAACGGTAAGAGACGACAAATACGTCGTAAGCACAACACGGTTAGAGAACTACTTTACACAGGTACCGTTAGAGTTGATTACGTACGTAGTGAAGAAAATTTGGCAGATCCTTTGATGAAAGGACTGTCAAGAGAGAAAGTCCACAATTCTTCTAAAAGAATGAGACTATTGCCCTTAGATTTTTGAGTCACGCACAATGGTAACCCGACCTAAATGACTGGAGATCCCAAGAACTAGGTTCAATGGGTAAAAACAACAATGGTTGTTGTTTTTATTGTATTTGTGCTGCAGTAATATTTGAATTAAAGTGTGCAAATATTCTATTTTTGTTCAGTAGTTTTATGCAATTAAAAATTGAATATGCAATTTTTTTTTTTGCAGTTTCCCAATGTAGTAGAAGATGCTGTAGTAGAAATTGAGCTTGATAAACCGTTAATTACTACTGACCAACTGACAACATCTATGCACGTTAAAAAAAGATAAAAAGTTGAGGAGAATGAAATGATTTCAAAGAAAGAGGAAGTTTATAGGAACAACTTGAAATCTTTTATTGATCTGGTGGAAAAGTTAAAAGATGATGAGCTATATTCTGGAAAACATTCAGAATTGATGGAAAAATTGCCGTTGGGAAGTTCATTGAAATGATTTTTGATGGTCTTATTTCACCGTCCGTGACGACCAAAAATTCAACAACTTTGGACGTCATAATCAGAAGCTTTAAGAAAAACATGAAATATTTTCAGTTTTGTGATTTGATACTCACATGTACAGAAAACGATATTGGAAAATGTTAGCAGCTCCAACACAAGGTCAAATGATTAAAACAAGTGGACATATAAAGGCAGAAGATAAGGAGGATAAAGAATTTATAGCTTTCAGAGATAGACATTTTAAAGATGAAAAAATTGTGAACAAGAAGAATATAGAAAGGGAGATTTTCTCGACGATAAAAATAGAATCTCCGGAAGCACGTTTTGACACGGTGAAACTTATTCTTCTGTATTTGGCAGTTACATTCTTGATGTCCAGTCCAAACTATAGCTTACCATGGACACTGATACCATATTGTGTGTGCACAAGAAAGTTAAAAGCTATTTTGTGGCCAAAAAATATTCACAACCATCTATTTACCCAAGTCAACAAATATCACGAGACACCACGCAAAATTAATGCTTGAGTGACGCTATTATTGGTAATAAAAATAATATCATCATGTTAATTTTTTATTAATTATGTTTTCATAATAATAAATAATTTTTTTCTTTTTGGGCAGTGGTGGTTTTGTGAAAAAACATGTGTTCTGACGACATCAAAGCCTGAGTACAACACGATGTATCCTTTGGCAGGAAAATGGGACATTTCAAAACTGAAGCCGGCAATGATTCTGGATGTGACCTTCAACAATGTAAGAATATTTTAAAGGACGTTGGATTTCTAGTTAACATTATGATAATTTTTTGAAATGCTGTAAAATAATGTGCAAAAATAATAAGAAATTAGCGTAATTAAATGCAGTTAATGGGAATGTTTAATTTGAAATACTATTTGATGTTATTTTTTATCACTAGTTTAAAAACATATGTAGTGTAGGTGGGTTAGTATTAAAGTTTATCATTTGTAGTGCTTGAAATTAATTTGAATAGTTTAGTAGTTATATGCAATTATGTGTAAAAGTTGTATACATATATGCAAGTATTTTTAATATTAGCAGAATAACAAAATTGTTACATACTAATATGAAGTTTTCATATATATATTTGCACAATTGTGTACAAATATTTTATGATATTAATTTGTAAATGTGTGTTGTATGTGTATGTAGGATGTAGAAGGAAAGGATATAAAGCTCCTTAAGCATGAAGTCGACAAGAATGATGAATGTGCTGCATTTTACAACAAGAGGGAAAAAAATTTGAAGGACTTAATAGCAAAATTAAAATTGGAAATTAAAAATTTAAAACAAGAAAATTTGCGTTTGAAACAAAAGGAGGATGAACTTGAGGCAGATTCTTCCGCAGATAATAATGATAACAAGCAACTTGAAATAAGAAATGATGAAAATGACATGAGTTCGGAGAATGGAGAGGAAACAGATAGTAAAGAGGATGATGAACAAGAGCAAGAAGAAATGAATGTCGATTCAGAAAGCGAAGAAGTGGGTACTGATGAAGAAGAGGGAAAAATTGAGCAAGAGCAAGGTAAACGAAAAGAAAACCAGGTGGTGCGTGAAAAGGGAAGTAAAAACAAGAAGGACATTGAAAAATTTATTGCAAGTTTAAAATTTAATGAGGATGGAGGAAAGAATAGTGGAAAAAGTGATGGAGTTTGTGAATAGATTGAATATGGTGAGGTTGAAGTGGAAATGGAGAAGAATGGGGAACAGAATAGCGAAGAGGGGCAGCGGACTACAGAGTTGGTTAATGAAAAGGTGATAGAGAGTAGTAATGAGAAGGAAAAACAAGTTAATATTAGTAATTTTTACATATTGTTAATGTACCAAATTTATATTTTATATTAAGATAGGATAAGAGGAAACTTGCACATAGGTATGCAGTTTTACTTAATTATAGCATCTGCGAATGAAGAGAAAAAGTATTGATTTTTAATTTTTTTTTGAAGTAATAAAAATTTCTGGATTATTATCTGCATGTAAAATTACGTAATGCATGGTTTATATTCTGAAATATAAATAACTGATCAATATTTTATTAAGGGGAAAAAATACTTTCATGATAGTATGCAAGTATTCTGAATTATAGCATGTCTGGAGTCATATATTTAGAGTTGTGTGTATAATATGTGAAAGCTTTAGTATTAAAAACCTTTTTTTCTGCAAGTATTACGACTTATTGGTTTTTATGAGAAATAAATAGTATTATATTTTAGATTAATATTGTATAGAAGAATATTAGCATGTTGGTATGCAATTAATAGCATGATTGTAATCAAAATTTTAGTGTTGTGTGATTGATTGCTTGATTGTGTTAATAATACGCGCAAGATAGTGTGCATCTAAAAATAATAGTTTCATTATAGTGTGCATGTTTTTATAACTATTGATGCAAGTAATAAAATATTAATAGATGTCGAGCTAGAGAACAACAAAGACACTGAGTTGCAGAATGAAGAACAACATGAAATGGATTAGGGGAATGAAGAGAATAATGTTGTTAAAGATGAAATTAGTGTAGAAAAAACGCTAGTGTTCGAAAAAGAAGATGAACACAAAATGACAGAGATATTCAAGGTGAGTGATGAAATAGACGATCTGGCACAAAAGGTTAAAGATCAGGAAATAAAGAAGAATGAGGAACAGAAGAAGGAGAAGGGGATAAGAAATGTTGAACAACTAGAAGGTAAATTAAAATATTCCAATGTTTTGTAATGTAGGACTAAAAGCATTTAATTTACTATTCAAATTAAGTAGTTTTTTCGGTTACGTTCGTTTATGACCGAAGATAAAATAAAAAGGTTGATTTTTTGTGATGAATTGCATTCTTTAATCAGATTTATGAAATTTATGCATTTAGATGAGCACATATTTATTTTTTGATTGAGAAAGTATGTTTAAATAGATAGGGAAAAGAGGAATGTTGATGACATAATTTCAGAAGATTGTAAAGACCAAAAAAAGGGGAAATTAAGCAAAAGCAGGTGAAGGAAGACGGGAATGAAAGAAAACGTATTACGGACCTGAGTAAAAGGGAAGGAAAAAAGTGGGAACTTAGGTCTTTTAAGAGCCAAAAAGGTTAGAAATAAAATTAAGTTTTGAGTGTAAAAATGTGTGTAATGTGTATGTTACTGTAGTACACTGATTATATATGTGATAATATTTCCAGGTTCCGTTAAAAGAAAACTGGATGAGTTTGAAACGGTAGTTGTGGAGGACTATGAAGAAGGACCAAAATGCGAAGAAACAAAACTGGGTTCGAAAATGAAACTAAGAACATTAAAAAATGTGCTTAATCTGGAGGACTATCAGATCAATGTTATGGAAGAATTTGTAAAACTTACTGGCCTAAGGTAAAAGTAGATAGTTGTTTAGTTAATTATTATTATTTGATACAATATGATTATTGTGAATATTACGAAAAATCAATGATGATTGCAGTAATTAGTGCAAGATGTTAAAAAACTGGAATTTTTATTTGAAATTTGTAGTTTAGGTTGCAATTATTTCTGTAAAGAATATTTAAACTTGCAGTAATATATGCAAGTTTTAAGCAAATTTGCATACATATATTCAATTACGCATCTTTTTTTTTACATAGAACTGGGTCAATGATTCTATGTCTTATTGTAATGGATGTAAATAATTAACAGCAAAAGTGCATACCTCAAAGGTGATGAAGACATCTGCATTGTTGGAACTGCATGGGCAGATTTGATACGTGGACGATTTGTAGATTCACAGGTATAGCCGTATCGAAATAGTAATATAGTTTAATAAATTTCATTTTTGGTTTTAAATATCATCATATATTCAGGCTTCGTGAAAAAGTTAAATGTATGTTTTGTTGTAGATTATTGATTGGTTTGCGCATAAGATGAGAAAGGAGCACCCTGAAATTATGTGCTTGAAGACTGTATCCTGTGTAAGAATATACATGATTTAAACATAAATTCATTTATTCACATTTAAAATTTGTTAATTATATGAACAATGACAGGCATTGGTGGATATGAAATCAACGGAGAACGTAAAAAAATTAGTGCACAAGCCTATTGAGGAAGAATATAATACTTGTACAAAAATATTCATTCCTATACACCAAGGGGTTCATTTTTCACTTTTAGAATTCGTGAAAGAAGAAAGAAGATGGATCCATTATGACTCAAATAATCCAAGAAGAGTTGGAGGATAACATCAGAAGTTAGCTAGGAAAATGGTATGTAAATTGATATTCTAATTAATTGCAGCATTAGTTCAAAAAATAATAAGTGTTTTTTTATGTTGGAACAGAGAAAGTACATAAATGCCTTTGTGAAAAAAATGCTTGGAAAAAATTATCAAAAACACAAGGATATTGAGTTTGCGAACTCCCCACATCAAGGACAGACATAAGTAGTTACATTAAGATTAATTGCATATTACCATGCATTTTTATGTAATTTTTGCAGAAATGTATGCAATTAATGGAAATAAATTGATAAACAAGTGAATTACGCAAATTTAACGATTATCTGTTTTCATTTTTGTAGAGTCGATTGTGCACTATTTGTGATGAATTTTATGAAGAAAAGAAGTGAGTACATGGAACTGGATATAACTGATGAAATTTATAAACCACAAGCTATGTATCTACAAAGAGCTGTTCTGGCATATGAGATTCTCAACTGTAAACCATACAGTTGGACTCCTCTCGAAAAATTGACGCAAAATTTCTTTCTGTCTAATGCAAACAAAAAATTATAAGTTTGGAAAATAACATCGTAATGTTTGTTGTATATATTAGGGATGGTATTAAGTAGTTGGAGTACGGTGACTAGATTATGTAGTTTGTAATGTGGATCGACTTTAATTCTGTCTTCTGCATGTAGTACTTTTGAATTTCGTACACAAATTTGAAATGTGGCTTAACTGATGTTATACAGTCTTGTTAGTGACAGCCTTGAATAAAATGTTGTGTTTTCTGCGTACATAAGTATGGGTTGGTTACAGTAGTTAATTTAACAAATTATTTTGGAATATTATGTTTTCCAATAAATTTTAATGATATTAAATGATATTATGAATTGTTGCATATATGTGTACAATTATTCATAATACTTGCAGACTTAAATGCAGATGTTAGTAAATAATATTTTTAAATGTTTTGTTAAATAAGGCATGATATTACTTCGAAGTAATATTAACGTATTGTTATACAGATGCATAAATGGAAATGAATTAAACAATTTGCGTTTTGAACATATATAGAAAACTTGCATAGATTTAAGCACTATTTTAATATAAGTGGTTGAATCGTTGCAAATATTTGTAGAATCAGTACAGCAGTCATTGGAGACTAATTTTAAGATGTCAAAATTTAATCTGGAAAATACTTAGGCATAAATAAACTATTATTAAAAAAGAAAAGAAATAATTCACTGAAAAAAAAAACATGCATACATGATGAACATTTGCATAATTGAATGCAAGAAATTTGAATAATTGCATACTTATATTCAAAGAAATAAAATAATTTTGTACAGTAGCAAGTACTATATAATTTATACGTGTATGCATCAAACATGTTATTTTGAAGCATATATGAGCATAATCAAAAAACCATAAGTATGATATAAATGAGCAGCGTAATTGCATATATGTGAGCAAATGTAAAGAAAATTTTATTGCGAACAGACAGGTAAAAAAATAAATTTACAAATCAGAGAAGCTAACAATAATTTATTGAACATAATTCGAAAAAGTAGTTAAAGGTTTAGAACAATGTACATTACAATCAAATGTCATGTAAAAAAAACAAGCATATCTAATATTCTTTTGATGAGCAAGTCCTTTTGTTATGACCAAGCTTCTTGCAGTATCCACATCTAATTGTCTTTGTAAACTCACATGTTGATTTCAACCTTTTAGATGATGATGGTCGACCAGGCATTCTTCTACTTTTTGGAGGAACAATAATTGCATCTTCAGAAGCAACGTCTCCACCCATATAATTTACAATAGGATTTATTGGATGGGAATAAGATAATTGAAAATGACCGACTTTGAAATAAGCTTCAATGTAGTCGTACACACTCAAATTTTCACAATTCAAAATACATCTGACGGCATGAGAGCAAGGAAAACCAGTAATTTGCCACTCGTTACATGAACATACGCGATTGTATAAGTCAACAAATTGATGTGTTGGAGAATGAACTTCAAAATTTTATTCACTTGATTTGATAACAAACCATGAAGCTCCCTCCAAATGAAGAGTACGTAACCGAGTTTCGTTCACTGTACATAAAACACTTTTCCAAGTAGAAGCTGCTTCACGACGATCGGACATAAGTTTCATTAGTTTCAATCTTATTTTATCCAGACAAGCAGTGATAGGTAAATGCCTTTCCTCCAAAATCCACTTATTAAAACTTTCTGAACAATTTGATGACATTTCACCGTATCGACATGCCGGAAAAAATACGTTAGTAAACTTCTCAAATGGAATTCCATTCAAAAAGTTTGTCACAGTAGATCCACCAACAACTCTAAAGTTCTTCAAAGCAGCATTAAAATCAGTCAAGTTATATGCGTAAGCAATTCTTCCAAGAGTATCCAACAACAACCTCTTATTTGTTTTGGAAAAATTAGATTTTAGAGTAACCTTTAAATTGTTCGTCAAATGATAGAAACAAGACCCATGAATTGAATTTAGAAACACCTTTGGAATTGAAACAAGAATATCAGGATGACGATCAGAAATGAAAACATTACTTCTATTGTCTTCTTTAAGAAAATCTTTTAGTTGTTCACAAAACCAAATCCAGTTGTCTTCGTCTTCTCCAGATACAATAGCGATTGCTATAGGGGAAACAACCTATGAAAATAAACAAATACAAAATTAAATTATTAATATAACAGATAACGTCAAAAAATATAAAAATTAGCAATAAAACAAGCATATTTGTGAAAACATTTTCGTAATGCACTGTAAAAATTAAGAACTGATGAAGTTAATGTGTGGAGATAAAATTAATGCACTGATTTGTGCATATATACATAATATATGCACGTAAGTATGCATATATAATACTATTCGAATACCGATATGCAGATATTTTGTAAATATGCATAATTGAATGTAAGAAAATTATTTAATATCAGCAGACTCAGGATTAAAGCTCATTATTAGAGTGGTACTATTATCGAACAAAAAATCCTTAATTAATTTGCCATATGTTTCCAGATTGACTTATGTGCAAGCAGATTATAAAAACATTTGCGTAATTAAAAAAAGAAAATAAGAACTGATGCATTCACAATATACTGCTAGAACTGTAGCAATCAATAATGCATAAATACAGATTGTGTGCTAATTTATATGCAAAAATGTTAAATATTTGCATACCTATATGCATTTATTCAAGATGTAGCAACATTAATAGTATATGTTATTATAAATATTAAACCTGTATGCAGTAGGTTATAATTGCTGCATTAATACGTGCAAAAATGTATAAAATTTGCATATAGTTAAGTATAAAAAAAGACTGTTATAAATATGAAATAGAATGTAAAACAACGTACCTTCATTTCCATTTTTACCCGTTGCAGCCATTAAACAACCTTGAGCTCTCCCCTTCATAAAAGTTGCTTCAACAAAAATTAAAGGCCGACAATATTGAAATCCATATGCACAGGCTTCAAGACCAATAAAAACTCTCTCAAATTGACGTGTATTGTCTTTGCACTCCAAAACAACTGTACTCCCAGGATTAGTAGTACCAACAGCATCACAAAACGACTGCAAATGATGATAGGACATTAAATCACTTCCATGTAAGTCATATAGTGCCAACCTCTTCCCACTGTAAGCATAATAATACTTCAAGATAACATTATACTCTGTCTGAAACAAATTAATAACATCTTCTGTCTTTATTAACGGATTGGCTTGAATATGATCACAAACCAACAACTTGATCAGTTTACTAGATATAACTAGATTATTTATGTCATGAATTCCAGCACCGCAATTATGTTCAAGTTGAATTTTCTTCACAACAAAATATCCAGGAAGATTGAACTTGAGAGATGCATGAATTCTAAAGTAACAATTTTGTTTAGAACAAACAGCCGTTACTCTTTCTTTATCGTTCTTGATCAAATTAAGCTTGTAACCAAATTTCATACTATACATCATCAAATAAAGTCTAAATTCAGTAACACCGCCTTTAAATTGTTGACCCACGCCGGTGAAAACAAATTGGTTCAAATCACTTTTTAACAATTGCTTAAATTGGTTGTTCGACTCGTTAGTACTAGCAAATGAGGAATCATTACCAATAGAAGATTCGCTACCGTAAGCAAGTGAAGAACTATTTCGAGTAACGTCAACAAAAAAAAACCAAATAATCCTCACGATTATGTGCAGCCAACAAAAGAATTGATTTAAGATCAGAGTTACTTTCTATATTTCTTCTCAAGCCATCTCTGAAGTGATACAAATCAAATGACAACGGACTTAGCTCAATCCATTTACCACAAACAACATCTCTAACAATATCAACAGAACTTTCAAAATAAAGACGAATAGAACAAGTATCATTCCCGTACTTCAGCATCACCAATACACCAATATTTGCTGAACCGCTAGAAAAATAATAATTAATTGTTAATCTGTAAAAACAACAATAATAGGAATATATGCATACTTATATGAAAATTTTAATAAAACTTGCACAAAACATGTTAAAAAACCACATTCACCTATACTGAACTATTAGCATACATATACGCAAAAAATATTTATATAAATATATGCATACTTACATGAAAATTTTAATAATACTTGCACAAAACATGTTTAAAAAACCACATTCAGCTATACAGAATTATTTGCATACATATACGTAAATACTAGAAATATATGTATACTAACATGAAAATTTTAATAATACTTGCACGAAACATGTTTAAAAAAAATCTAAAACACCTATAATTTTAATTCATTACAACTATATACATAATGAAGTACACAACTGATCATCAGGCAAGCAAACAAAACAGAAACTAAAAATATATGGAAATAAAAATTCGATTAAACAGAATGATTGATTAACAAAATTCTATTTAAAATTCTATTAGAAAATAGAAAATGGTATATTGGGAAAAAAATGAAAAATAACATAATACCTTGATGAAGATGACGCCATATCCTAAAATAAAAAGAGCGAACAAAGTTTTCCTCTGTAAAAGCTGACAATCTAGTAGATCTCTGTAGCAAACGATTTGGACGTTCAAAAAATTAAAATAAAGATGCAGCCGCTATAAGCAGGAAAATAATTGGTTACGTAAAAATTTAATCACAGATAAGAAATATCTGATCAGATCCTAAATTAGTGTCGTAACTAGTAAAATGGGCAATTGTGTAAAAAATTAGGCGCTATTTTAAAAACATGGATGAATTTTATAATTTTACAAAGAGGAGGATGTGAGCCTAATTAACTTTAATTTTAAGGATGTGAGGCTAATTTTCACAAATATATATTTGTTTGGTGTTTAACACCCTTCTCTGAGACGTACGAGCTTAGGGGTTATATATTGGTAGGAATCAATGGTATGGTATGGATTGACAATGTGGTATGCTAAGATGCATGGATCAAGGTTTTTGTTGAAAAGAAGGCCTTGTGGATGATGATCAAAGCACAGCTTGAAAAGCATAGCTTTGTGTATTACGTAGCTTCACGAGCCTCACACCGCGGTTGAGTCTAAAACGGAGCAAGGGAACGCAGGGAGAGCAACACGTTTCTTTCTAGCTAGAAGTGGTGTCATGGTATGGAACCTAGACATATTTACTTATGTGGATGATGGAATGAGGCGCCTCAGATGTTAGGTCCTATATGATCGGGGAACGTGTGTTCAGGAATAACTAATCCACAAACCGCAAGTGTGGACCGGCCCTGCAGCTATCTAAGGGTTCTCTGCAGGGAATCCTGAGACATTAACTAGAGTGTCTCGAATCGGTAAGCAGATCGTTCCTAGTCTTGACTCATGATGGAAACCCAACTTCCAATACAACACCATGCGGTTTTGATTGTAGAACTAGTATGGAGACATAGTAGGATGGGGTACTATGCCGTCCATGATTGATACATTATGATTGAACTGTTTTTGAAACTTATATACACTAGTAATAATATCAAACCCGTTTTTTTATCGTATCAAGCATTTTTGGCCATTATAAGGTAAAACTCTATCCTACGGTTTGCATTGCATTGTGTGATGGGACTTGAGTCTTATAATGGTTTCATTTTCCCAAAAAGCATTACGTTGTTTAACGATTTACTTTAATTTATGCACCGACAATCCATTGGAATAAAACCCGTTCCGCGTTAGCGGCGTGGTCCTTGGATTTGCCTTATTGCTATTAGTTACATTAGTTAAGAATTCTCACACCAGTCTCATGACTGACTCGTAGTTTGTTTCACTTTGCAAACTCGGGTGCCCTCTTTTCCACATGGGCAGTCGAGTAGTTTTTTGTAGATATTTATCTCTTGGGCAGGATTCTGGATCGAAGCCTAAAGCTGTGTCCAGAGCATAGAAGTCTTCAGCTGTTTATTGTATTTAATTTATTGAAATTTATCTTCCGCTGTAATTTTATTCAATGTACTCCGATATTTTGTACTCTGATGTAACATTATTATGATGTTTATAAAAGTCTATTGTTGTTATATTCCTAGAGTTAACGTATTCGGGTTTTGAACAGTCTTAGTCGATTTTGCGATCGATTGGGTCCGGGCAAAATTCGGGTCGTTACAATCTTGCACTCAAGCCCCTTTTGTATATAAATAGGTGACCAAATCCTTTTTTTCTCCTTTCTTTCTCTTCCATTTCCTTTGTTCTCCCTCCTTTCTCTCTCCTCCCCCTCCCCATGGACCCCACTACCATATCCCAACAACTTAGCCCTACATCATTTCTGCAACGTCAGCAAAACCACCCTCCCCCATGTTGTGGTCCCCTACTACCCCTAAAACACCATCAAACACCCTTAAACCCCTTAAATACCATGAAGGCCTCATCTTTACATCCCTCCTCCCCATTTTCGACCACCTACAGCCCAAAACCAACCCCATAGCATCACTACCAACACCCCTACCTTCTAAGTGGGTATCAGCTCTTAAAGATCTCACTAATTTGCTTCAAAAATCACATTTTTATGCCTTAAACCACCTTAAAACCTAAGAATCAAGCCAACCGAACCCTACTTGAGCCACCACCACCCCAGGCCCCACACCAGCACGTGGCAGCCCCCAACAACCCTCTCCCCTCTTTTCGTGGACCACACACCCCTGAACCATGCCTAAAATCATTAAAAATCCTACTTTTATCCCCTTAAACACTTAAAGCTTCAACATTTCCACTTCTTAATGCAAACAAATATATATACGTGTGTGTGCGTGTGTGTATATATATATATACACTCTTCTTGAGTTAGTAGCGATGTTGAGTTGAAAGAGTTGTTGATTTGATCACTAAGTGGAATGTGAGGTTGTAGAAAAGTTAAAGGTCCTACCTTTAAAGAATGGCGGAGTGGAAAACCTTTGGTGAGCGATTCTCACTCGCGTTTAGTTAACTTCGTTAAAGTAGTGAACTTGAAAAGTTTGGCTGATTTTAAAGTTAGTTTGTTAACGATTCGGTGCATATAAAGATGTCATCCAAGTTTGGTTGATTCTAAAGTTAGTTTGGTTACAATTTGGTGAAGTTAAAACCAGAAATAAATGATCTATTAATTTAGTTGATAATGCGATTGTTATATTATGAATGAATAGTAACATCAAGTAATTTTGATGTGACATTGATTGACAACTTGATGTGATGTATGTTGAAATTAATTGGACATAACTGAATTTGATAATAATAGCAAATAAATTATTAACAATGGTTAATAATTTAGTTAAAGTGATTTGAAATAGTAATTAAGGGTTAATGACCTTAACGTTTATGTTAATGATGCAATTATGTGATAGTTGGATGTTAATGACGGTTAATGATCATTAATGGATGTTAATGATGTGCTAAACTCATATAAGTTGAATTATATGGTGATTGATTGAGTTTTTTTCCAAATTGTAATTTAACTGAATATCTTATTAATAAAATATTAAGTAAAACATAAAAGTTTGAGTTCTAAATCCAAAATGATTTGGAAAGATGGTTTAAGTAATTACGAATAGTTTTCGTAAAGTTGAAAATTTATTTGAACATGTTTTCAAGTAATTAAGGCATGTTTTAAATTTGAATTTAAATGTGAATAATAACATTTAAAAGTGAAGTTCGGTTTGAATATCCAGAAAATGTTTTAACTCAATTTTCTTTTCCAAACTATCTTATTTATTTTAATAATGGACTTCAGGAAAGTTTGTATTTCAAAAGATAAAGTTTGAAAAATAATATTATTTTAATTATTTATATAATATTATAATATTTAAATAATGGAATATTTGAATTTGAATATTGAAAATGTAGTTTCCAAAAGTTATTATATACGTTTTATATAATTGATAAATTATTTTGAAAGCAATTCGGCTTGGTTTTAAATATAAGTCGAAGTTGGGTTTGAATAGGACTAGTCGTGCAGCGGCAGTTCGTGATTTTCGACCATTGACTTTAAATTGACATACCGGGAGATCCAACCATCGGATTTTTCCAAAACGAAAAACGTTTGGATCAAAATGAAAAGAGCTTTCAAATGCAAAGTAAAGTTCTATAATTCAATGGTTAGATTTTGAAATAAGCTCGAATCAAATTTGAATAAGAACAGCGATAGTGCAGTTCGAGACCCGAAATGGGATTTGTTGAAATAAGCTATTTTTAAATTATTAAAAATAGGAATAAATTATGATAAATCATAATAAATGATTTTGAAAGATGATTTCATAAAAGAATGTGAAATGAATACTTTACATTCAAAGAAGTAGAAAAATTTAGAAATAAATATTTTGAAAATGATAAATGGTTTAAAAAAGATGTTTATAAACAAAGAGAATTTAGACGACTTAAATTTCAATGTTTAAATGATTTAGAAAGCAACAATACTATGATTTGAAGATACGTGTCATTATTAATCTGAAATGCTTTGCCACTTCGGGATATAAAATGATTTATTATGTTACCAATGATTCAGGTATCCTATAACTAAAAAGTGGACACATGTGTGAAGGTACGGTTCAATCTTGGAGTAAGAGGGATGAACATACTTATATTATTGATGAAATGAAAGGCTGGGACCTAGTTGCCATGTTATCGGGAGAAACCTCCATATTTGGTGCTATATATGTTGATATGCTTGTATTGTAGATATTTGATATTTTCAAAAAATGATTTGTTTTTTAATCCCGAAGTGAGGTTAGATTTGATATGAGATATATATATATATATATATATATAATTTCAATGATTTGAAATAAAAATCGAAATTTTAAGTTTGAAGAGATTATTTTTAAAAGAATGGATTTTGTAAATAAATGAATTTGATAAATCTAAATATGAAGAGAAAACTATTTTAGTTCGAGTTTTTATGGTTGGTATTCATAAGGGAAAAACTCGTTCCATGTTATACGGCGTGCTCTTATGATTTACCCAGCTGTAAAATAAAGGTATAACCCAGTCTCATGACTGACTCAGAGTTTATTGTTCTTCCACCTAAACTCTGGGTGTCAAATATTTTCCATACGGGCATCCTAGTTATTTAAGTTTTGCAGATTTTTCCTTGGAGTAATTTTGAGAAGGATTCTGGATTATGGCTGGAGTTATACTTTGAATCATTTCTTAGTCTTCCGCTGAGAGTTGTGAATTTTTCGTTGTGTATGTATTTTTAGTATACTCTTATATTTGTTGTACTCTGGTATATTCTTGTACTTTGATGTAATATTGTGATGGTATTAATGAAAAAGGTCTTTTGTTCAATTCTTATGTGTTGTAACCCCAAGCGATATGTCATGTTGATCGATTTAAGTCGGTTTAATTATCGATTTGAATCGGACAAAAAGGTGGGTCATCACAGTTGAAATATTGAACAATTGCCAAATTTTGAAGTTTTGAGTATCGCTATCGATTCGAGCCTTCAGTTGGGATCGATACTAACCCCTAGGGGTTGAGATCCCTTTGGTAGGTAGCATTTTTTGCTAGGTATCACCTCTAACTAATGGTTCATCATTATGATATTCTAAGCTCAAGTTATGATCCAATTATTAAACAGCTGTCGACTTTTGAAGTTATGAGTATCATATATATGTATTTATCCCTCATCGGAGTCGTACGGATCCCTCATTGGAGTCTTACCGATCCGATACTTTGCCAAATTTTGAATGTTTTTCCAGCTTGTTTCGGAATGTTATTCAATTGAATTCAGTTCATTATGAGTTCGTATAATCATCCACACTCGATTCTGAGCAATCCAGATGTCCAAGTACACGACCGTCCCTAGTGTGTGAATTTCTAAATTCCTAGTATTCATTGGTTTCAACACCAAGTCCAAGCATTTCCAAGTTTATGTGAGTTTATGCTCTAATTACGTGCAATCTAATGATAAGAATTCCGAAGCGTGATGACTTTAACAAAAGACGGATTAACAATATGTTAAAAATATTCGCTACGATGTTTCAAATTAAAGGATTATACCATTAAATCCTATTTTGGAGAAGATATTGTCTAATGGATACTATTTTAGAGGAGACACTTCTTTCATAGTTTGTAATATCTCTTGTATCTTCAAGAATCCATTAAGGTGGGTCCATTTTTTTATTGAATTTGTTATTGTTCATGTCAATAGAACCTTTAGTCTTATAATCATTAACTCTAGATCGATTTAAAAAACTTTCCCAAACATAATCCTTGGCAGCCTATCAATTTAAACCTAGTGCAATACTTTACTATCCAATTCTTGTTTTTATCGTTACTAATCGTAACCAGTTTCTCTAACCTTTTATAGTGAGGAAAAGAAAAAAAACCTAGAATACATTGATTGTAAGTTCTTGATTAAGTATTTGCTGCATCATATGGTCTAGTCACATGGGGTGGGCGCGGTCGGTTAATCTCACCAATTGGTTAATATTTATAGTTAATTGAACCATCAATTAACCGAATGCTCAGTTATTCGAATTTGTAGGTTAATGCAGTTCAACTGAGATTCGTTAAGTCGGTTAATCGTAATATATATATATATATATATATATATATATATATACGTATGTATGTATGTATGTATTTATGTATGTATGTATGCATATATGTATATATGTGGGTGTATATACATACACACATATATTTATAGATTGCAAGAAATGATAATGATAATATTTATGCTCTTAGCCTTACAATGTATGCATGTATGTATGTTTGTGTGTGTTATTTGTCTTATAATGTGTGTGTGTATATATGCATATGTATATATGTGTGCGTGTGTGTCTAGGGGAGTGTGTGTGTGTATGTGTGTGTGTGTAAATATATATATACATATATATATATATATATATATATATATATATATGTATGTATGTATGTATGTATGTATGTATATAGCAAGCGTTCGGTTGCACCCCAAAAATCGAACACCCCAAATGCCCCCTGATTTCCACCACCCGTTTATATTAAACAATGTGAGTGGGAAGTGAGAGAGTGAGTGGAAGAAGAGAGAAGGAGAAATTTGTCAGCTAATGTGATTCGGTTAAAGTCGATTGAATCGATTCGGTTGGTTAACTGTAATAAATGCCCGCCCCTCACGCCTACTCGGTGTCCATGGTCAGTTAAATTGCTTGAATGAAATATTTTAGCGCTTGAATAGTTGTTCAACGTTGGGCTACATACACAAGTGTGCACACTACCTATCTCTTGTTATCCTGCGGTTGGTGCTCAAATATTTGTGTTTCTTTTAGTTTGCTTTTGATCGTTCTTAAAATAATTCCTTAATAGCAGTCAACTTGTTAGCCTTTGGACCATTCAAACGTGTGTTTTATATGCTTCATCATATATATAGCTGTCAACGGATAGTTTCGGATACAGATAGTGTCATATCTGTATCCACATCCGAAACTATTTTCGGATATCCGTATTCATAGATATTGATGGATATTGAATAATTATCATATCCGCTAATGATCGATAATTAAAGAAACATAAATTAAAATTCTAGGTTTAACATGATATTATTTTTTTAATGTCATGCATTATAAAAGTATACAAAACCAATCAAAAAATGATAATAAATAGTTTTGAGCTGTTAATATACATTAAATGCATAAAATATGAACTATTAACTTAACAAAACAATAAATTATTATTCTTTATTATGCTAAAATGTATATATAATAAGCTATAATTTAGACAAAAACCAAATGGATAATTTTTGGATGCAGATACCTTCGTATCCGCATCTGCATCCGCTTTTCGAATATCAGATATATCCGTTTTGGTGGGTTGTCGGGTCTGTGAGAAAAACAAGGAGGGAGGGGAGGGGAGGGGGCAGGGGAGGCGTTGATGAATCAACGATGGGGAAGCCGAAAGAAAGAGAAGTATTGAAACAGATGCAACTCTACTGTCTTGAACCTCTGAACCAACTGTCACTTGTAGTCGTATCAACAACTTTCTCATATTACTCATCATCCTATACACAAGCACAATTACATTTGCAACCAATCTTCTTCATGTTCTAATTAGAGTGATCGGTAATTCTAGCTCCTTAGGTGAGTCCTACCCCAGGCTGTTCACTTGCCGATAGTAAAATCCTTTGGAATACCCACCCTGAATTCATTCAACAATCTTAGGTGTTGGTTGAAGGACTGTCGAGAACTATATTCTCTCTTCAAAGTGAGTATAAAATTGCATCGTATCTTTCTTAAAAGAATTTTATTTTAAAGATTAAAAAAAAAGAAGAAGAAAAAGAAGAAGAATCCAATTATAATCATGGAGAAATTTTCATTATGGATTTTAGACCATCATTTTAAGTAACTATTTTATAATAAAATAGTGCATGTGATTTATGTTAGTTTTTATCAGCGGGACATACTGCCTTTGTTTTTCCATAAACAGAGATATGAATTGAAATGCTTTGACTTAGTAAAAATTAAATTACGTAATTAAGGAAAGAAGAAAAAAGTTTGTTGTTTCAAACCTTTTGGTTTGCATATCGCAATATATGGTCTGGTGAAAACTTGCAGTTATAGTCTCAAATAGAAAGAGTTTTTTAACCCATCGTTTTCTGTTCTAAGGCGTTAGTTTTGATCAAGAGTGTGTGGTAACCATTGTTGCAGCTTTGACACATGAACAAAGGTTTCTTTGGTTATCTTATAAAATTATAATTTGATTCAGATCAGCAAACACTGCAAAGACAAACTGGAACTTAAGTTTCAGTTTAAAATTTTGTTGGAATCCCTTGACTATTGAAAAGAAGGCGAGCTAATAGTTTCTATATAGCAAATGTTAAATACAATCGCCAAGTACCTCAACTCTTTATTCTTACCAATCACAGCAGGAAAGCCAACTACCTACCTAAATTTCTTAGCTAAAAAAATTATATAGACTTCTATAAATATAGTGCTTCGTTCTACGTAAGCATCAGACAATAGAATTAAGAACAATGGCTACAAATACAAGCAGCTTTTCAAAGACGACTCACCTACTGGCGGTGCTGCTATTTTTGTTTGGCTACTCCATAACCAATGATGTTGCTCGCATTCTTGTAGAAGCAACAACTATCCCGAAACCAGAGCTTCCGTCGCTACCTGAAATTCCGACACTTCCAAAGCCAAAACTACCAAAACTTCCCCCGCTACCCGAAATGCCGAGCCTGCCTAAGCTGGAAATACCTCCATTGCCTGAACTTCCTAAACCACCAACCATCACCAAAACTGAAGAAACCCCGGTGGTATCGGAAGTTCCAACTTCGCCCAAGCCGGAAGTGCCTTCACTACCAGAGATCCCTTCTTTACCAAAGGTAGAGTTGCCCTGCCTTCCTGAGATTCCAACCCTTCCCAAGTTTGAAATTCCTCCTTTGCCTCAACTGCCTACCCTCCCTGAGGTTCCAGCTCACCCTTCCACTACCCCTTGAATTTTTCATGCTACATGATTATTATAATAGTTTCATGAGTTTATGCATTCAATCTTGATTTATATAATGCTAGATCACTAATAGTCATATGTGTACTTTATGATATATGATTCTATCTCCATACTTTTCTACATTGATGTACCTCAAATATTATTATCATATAGCAGTGTTCCTTAAACTGGAATAATTCCTTGTTCTCTGGGCATAACTTGTTCTGACATGTATGGTTCACAAGTTTTCTGCACATAGGATAGCATGCTGATGCCAATTCAACTTAAGAAGAATTTGGACAAACCTAAGCTATGAGCTATTGTTTATCACCATAAATCGTGGCAGAGGTAGAGAAGTGTATAAATAATTACAATTTCTCACATGGAGTTTCAGGTTCTCTGTATATTTTTTAAGTGGAAAAAAATTATGCATTGTGCTTTTTTTTAAATGAACGTAGATTTAGTGCACCTTGCGAGTGTTATAGTAAAAGGAGGCTCTTCGCCGAAGTACACTCAGATTGTGTGCGCGCGCGCTATACACACACGAGCTTTACGGCATGCACCTCGCGCGTGAGTTATTTCTTTTACAAATCTTACAAGTTTAACGCATTTAACAAAAATCTTACAAAACATGCTCGAATTATTCTCTGCTCAACTTTTCTCAGGTCGAGCACAAAAATCGAATAAGGCGGCTCGATTGTTGGATCTTAGGGTTTCGTACTCGATTTAAAGTTAGATTAGGGTTTTTTCGTTTGATTCGGGTATGTTAATTTCTCCAACCTTTACGCCTCCTTTTATTTTGTTGTTGTTCAACTGAAACGAAATTCTCTCCTAATCTCATACCGGCGTTGATCGAAACCGAGACGAGATGTCCGAGATCTCGCGGTTTCGAACGAAACCTCAAACCATGGTGTCAATACACATTCTTCTGGATCAACACAGATATATTCTAAATACTATAAAAATAACCACATTCTTGTATTTCATCTCAGTACAGAATAATGGTACAAGGAGTTTCACCGAACAGAAGAATATAACGTCAGTAAAATAAATAAAAATACTCAGCACCCGATAACATTTAATATACTTCCATGTCAATAGTTCAATATCGTCCTAGAATACCCTGTAATATGCAGGTGAAATACTAATAAGTAACCTATCATTTCATTTTTAAGTTAACAAACTGGGTATGAAAACATAAAGGATCTTAACTTCAAGACTCATCCCAACATTAATAAAGAGATATTCAGTAATAGTTGTGTTATAGGTTTGAAGGACCTAAACAAGCACTTCCCAACTGGTCAAAATGATGTTAATTTAATGAAGCTATCTTTTTCTCTTTTTGTTAATCTGCTAGCTAGTGTCAAATTTGTACTGCATGAATATGATAAAAGATTGATAAATAGACACACCGACAAAATGCTCTTATGTTGTAAATTGATGTGGCTAGAAATTTTATGTTGGACAATGAAATTAAGAAGATAAAAAGGTAAAATAATCAGCCTTAGCACTCACTGGGCAGAGCGCAGAAGTAAGCAGTATTAAAAGCAAAAGAGAATTAAAAGCATGGTGTTAAGCAGTTGCATTGATACTGCTCCAAACATAAATCACAAGTCTAAATTCAGAAATAACAACTATCTTAATATACCAATAGGAATGAAAAAAAAAAACTTTAGTGTAAAGCAACACCTAATGCGTACTAGATAAAGACGTTGAAGTAAGGCAAAACAGCTGCCCATTTTATGTAAGAACCAACCAGCGATCACAAAGCACTCTCAAGCAGCAGAAGAAACTTCAGTTGTGGCAAGAGCTTCATCTTCGTTGGTCTGGCCTTCTTTAGTTGCTCCACGTTCCAGAGCTTTTGCGATTGCACCATTCATGTTATTGTCTCCAACAGAAGCAAAGCCCTAGGACCGCTGCTAAAGAATGCAAACATAATTTAGCCACAGATGAGCAAATATTACCTAGAAAAAGCAATGTATATACTTAAGAACAAGACCAAGGAAAGCTGATTATTTAAGTTAACTTAATAAAATTTATTTTAAAGGATAGAATTAAGACAAAGTTTGGAACGACAAACAATTTATAAGATAATTATTTGAATTGTAATGTTCTGACACGCCTTATAAGGAGCTTGCAAAATTAGAGTGCATTCTGGGCATTTAACTTTTGCTAATATAAACAACATAAAAGCGTTGCAAAATATGAAGAAAAGGTAAAAATAGTAGTGGATATATTACCCAAAGGAAGATTGTGATAAAACTTCAGTTTTAATGATATATTAGGCCAAGCAAAACCAATTTATAATTACAAAAGGGTAAAAAAAATGCTAAGTATGTTTTTCTTTATATTCACTATAGCTTCCTTTCTAGGGGGTTTACTTATAAAAATCCATCCCTATTAAGCTGTAAAAGTTTGAAGAAATTATCGGAAAGAAAGAACGTTGAAGATAATCAACATGAGGGAAAACAAAGTGAAAAAAATAGAGGAAAAACAGTACATGCACATGATTATACAGATACAAAGAATGGGGTTATTATGTTGATATCTAAACATAAAGAATTCTGAGGAGAAAGGAATGAAAAATGTTATAGTTCTGACCTTAGAATCTTTGTTAGAGCCATTAACTGTACAGAGATGAAACGAACTCATAAATTTTAAGTAGGATTCCTGATGCATATGAATGAGCACAGTACATCATTTTTTACACGGTAATGGCAGTGTTCTCTGTAATGCTAACTCCATCACGATTGATGTCAAAGGATTTCCAACTGCACTTGGTCCTTTATCATAAATCTGCAAAAAAGTTGAAGTTAAGTCATCTGTATAATTTACAAATATATACTGAGATTGCTATAGTCAATTTTGTTTCTCTAACAAGAACATATCAAAACATAACTAAAGTCATGACCACATTTGATGACATCATATTACCAGTGTACCATTATTAGCATAAAAAATCGCAACTGAGAAGATAAAGTGCACCACTACAGTAGGGAAAAATAAATTCCTATGTAGATATCATGTTAACTGAAATGAGTTGAATGCCTAAAACTATGCTGCCATGTCATGATGTTCCAATGAAATATACATGTCTCCGTAAGAAAGTGCTTTTTAACATTTTCTTTCTGTTAAGTAATTTGCTACAGAATTCAAAAATAGAAAATTTCATTCAATTTCAAGAATGGAGATTAACCATTTTGTAACATGAACAGAACAAATGTTGGACAAAAAAGAACAATAAAAAAGGCAAGGATTCCATCAAATAACGTTGATTGTGACTATCAAAAAATTAATTTTAATTTAAGCAATTTTAAGAAACCCTAAATAGATTTGGTGCATTATTAATTAGTTCAAGCTTTTATAATTCGAATTACCTGGAATAATTATTGATGTTTAAGCATCAGACAAAAGCGCCAATTAAGACTTCAACAAACTCAAAATTGCTGAATTGGTGCGTTGTGAAATTCCATTTAATTACATTTAAATAAACCATACGTCAAAATTTTAGAATAACCCACAGTTTCTTTCGACTTTCTCTGTTCAGCATAATAGCAATGAAGATTACAAATCAATTCTACAGAAGATCAGATTGAACCATGGTGCCAGAGAATATGGGAGACACGTAACTCTAGGACCGAAGTATTCGGGAAGCAAGGGAGGTCTGGAAAGAACTTTTATTAGGTAGTCGTCCCGACGTATCGATTTCTGACTTTGGATAAATTGATTTCTGGTTTTCCCAATATTAATAACAAAGTTGGCCATGTTTTGCTACATATATTTACGAAGTGCCTTAGGAACCATGTAAGAGCTCTACGAAGAAGGATATAAAATTGTTTTTCTTTTAATTATTATACACAGGTGAACTCAGCAAAATGCTGAGTTTCTCCCTTTTTTTCAAAATTGCTAGGTGAACTCAGCAAAAGCTTGGATTTAAATGGAATTCGCCTAGTGATGAATAGAAACCATATGATTCTAAGATAAAGTTTCGGCCCTTTACCGAGTTTTTTGATGAAAGATAGAATAGAAAGTGACAGGATTGTAAAGATGAAGATGATTGTGAAGTTAGAAGATGGCGGCGGCAAAAGGGAAGGAGAGAACACCGGAAGGAACCATGGAAGAAACAAAATAAAAGAAAGCAACATATAATTTTGGGATCCAATTTGATTTCCACTTCCATTATGTTTGATTATTAATTAATGAAGAACGAATTTGTAAATAAAGATTATTTGCTATATCCTACTTTCAAGCGATCTTAAAACTATCTAATATTTATAGACTGATGTTTTATATTTGTAACTACAGTCTATGTGTTAGATCCTACTTTTAAATGATATTATAATCTTAGTAATATTTGTGAAGGAGCATTCTGAATTGGTAATTGAAATTTATATGTGATATCATAAATGTTAGTAAAATTAATATTTAATAATATCCATAAATGGCATTTGTGGTAGTTCATGGTTAAAAAAAATGTGACAACAGAGGTATTACAACTAATAATAAAGAAATTCAATATAACTTAATTTGCACAAAAAATTATATATGGTTTAAAGTTAAAATCATTTGTGTTAATTAAAATTTTCATTTCTAAGTAGCATCATCAAATTTTTGTTAGTTTGAATTTTATTTATATTATATAATTAAAAAACGACAAATTGTAAATGATGTTTATTTGATGTTTCTTTGTTAGACACTAATTTTAAGCATGGGGTGATACTTTGCGTTGGTAATATTAGTTTAGGATGCTACTGTTCATGCTCCTATTTACACTTCTGGCCACCAAAACTAAAAGCACCCCAAATATTTTAAATTTCCTCTTCTGGCCACCTTATAAATTAATATACAAAAATGCAGAGGCCACCAGCTCCTTCCTCTACAAGAACGCTTCCTTCTCCACTTTTTTCGTCGGTTGTGAAATGATTTAATTTAATAATCCATTTCATAACCATATTAGCAAATTCAATTTTGATAAATGGGTATTTACTTCATCGGTTGTGAAATGATTCGTCAAATCAACACTCATGTATTTTGAGTCATTTTATTGAACATCTTGCAAACATTATCACAATCATCATGTTTATCGTCCAATTTATCATCATTCAAATACTTCAACTAAAACGACAAAAAATAATAATTAATGTATCAATTTGTAAAAGAAGATACGTAAGTCATACAGATAAAAATCCTACAATTCAAAATTTACATTGTCATTCTCTAATACAACGTCGTCAAATTTAATGTCCTCCAAGCTTGAAATTTCCAACGGAACGGAAAAAATATCCTAAAACGCAATAGAAAACCTTGACCATTAAAAAACCATAACAACATATTCTCTGTCATAATAGAAAACAATAAAAATCAAGCAATTCAAAGCCTCTTTTTTATCTTCATCTTTCATCTCTATTAGGCATAAAAGAATATTGCATTTGTAAGGGTTTAGGGTTTGAAATTATAAAGAAGTATGTGTTTTTTTAAGGAGAAATACGGTGGTAAATAACTAAGTGAAGGAATAATATATGGTGGCCAGAAGAATATAAAAAATAATCATTTGTATTAAATGTATAAAGGTGGCCGGAAGTGTAAACCGGGGTGTGAATAGTAGCACCCTTAGTTTAAATGTTCAATCCTATTCAGCATGGAGGGATATTCTCAAAGTGTAAAGAAGTTTTACTATTAAATCCTACTTTTAAGGGATATTTTGATTTGTTAATATATGTATAGGAACATTTTTGATAGTTGACATTGATACCAGAAAAGCGTGACACCGGATGTATTACAACTATTAATAAAGATATACATGAGTGTTACGTCACGAACTTGTGATGATGGTACATTCATGAGAAAATGTTTTTAATAAATATTTAACCCTTTTGCTGTAGAAAAATATAATTTGATTCAGATAAGAAAACACTGCAAAAGACAAACTGGAACTTAAATTTTCAGTTTAAATTTTGGTTGGAATCCCTTGACTATTGATAAGAAGGTGAACTAACAGTTTCTTTAGCAAATGTTAAATACTTGAATACAATCACCTAAGTACCTCAAATCTTTGTTCTTACCAATCATAGCAGATAACCAACTACCCACCTAAATTTCACAGTTACAAAATTATATAGACTTATATAAATAAACTGCTTCGTTCTATGTAAGCATCAGACAATAGAATTCAGAACAATGACTACAAAAACAACAAGCTTTTCAAAGACGACTCACCTACTAGCGGTGCTGCTATTTCTGCTAGGCTACTCCATAACCAATGATGCGGCTCGCATTCTTCTAGAAGCACCAACTATCCCAAAACCAGAGCTTCCGTCGCTACCTGAAATTCTGACACTTCCAAAGCCCGAACTACCAAAACAGCCCCTACTACCCACATTTGATGACATCATATTACCAACGTACCATTATTAGCTAAAAATCACAACTGAGAAGATATGGTGCACCACTATAACAGGAAAAAAATTCCTATGTGGATATCATGTTAACTTTGGACCCATAACTTTTAAGAAACCTTTTGTCAGTTGCACAACATTGACATGACCCCTATCTTCCATCAGAGATTGTTTAAGAGAACACTATAACATCCAAAAACTTACCAATGCATATATACCCAGACTTACAAATTGAAATGAGTTGAATGCCTAAAACTATGCTGCCATGTCATGATGTTCCTATGAGATAGGAACAATCTTTAGACAAATTCTATTCGAACCCAGCAATATGTTGAGTAGCCCCCCAAAGCATAAAAAATCTGGTATACCCGCAATTTTGTTGAGTAGCCCCCCACTAATTTAAAAAAAATCCAAAAGTACCCTCCCACGTGAAGAGAATGCGTGGTTTATCAGTGTACCTCGTAACAGCCCTACGTGGTTCATCAGTGTACCTCGTAGCAGCTCTCCGTGGTTCTTTCAAAGACCACGTAATGCTACTACGAGGTGCACTGATGAACCACGTAAGGAGACTATGAGATGTTCAGAAAACAGGTTAAAAAAATAACATAGAAAGGGCATTTTCGTCCTTGCATTTTTTTTGTTAAAACGGGGGGCTACTCAGCATATTTATGGGTTGAAATAGAATTTGCCCAATCTTTATACATGTCTCCATAACAAAGTGTAACAACCCGCATTCTACGCATCGAAGGATCGTAGAATATTTATTTCTTTCCCATATGAAGTCGTATGGTCATGTAACTTTGGGAAACAACCATTAGAGTCATTTCCCATGTTCATGATTTTTGTCGATTTTTAAATGACCGTTTTGCCCCTAGCTGATCTTGTTTTGGCCATAACTTTTGACTGGAAAGAAATTTTGACCTGAAACCACTTCCATTAGATTCGTTTGATGGTTTACCTTTCCGTTGGTCATAATAGCCAAACGGACTTACCTTTTGGGAGATATGGCTGAAATAAGGTTTGGAAGGTGAAAAACTGCTTAACCGGGCCAAATAGGGTGATTAGTGAATGGGCCCATAACCCATTTCGGGATTAGGGTTATGAGGAGGCTGAAAAGAGTAAGAGATTCATTCTATTTCAGTTTTCTAGCCTCCACTTACCTCTAAGAAACCCTAAAAATGGCCTCCAACCTCTAAATCACCTTCTAATCAAGGATTAAGCTTAGCAACATCAAATCAAGGGAGATCTTCACCAAATCAAGATTAGAGCTGCTGTTTAACATTGGGATTCACACCAAATCAGAGATTTATTTCAGATCTAAGTTTTATTTGTGGCTAAGGTGAGTGATTTGCATAGTTCCTCACTAATTATGGCTAATTAAGGGTACTTAGTGTTAATTAGCGAATTTAACATGATAAAATTTTGGAAAAATATTTATAAATTCTAAAATGATGTTTTAGACCTCTGATATGAATTTGGGTTAATTTGGTTAAGTTTTGCTAATCACATCATTAGTTTCACCTAAACATGCTTAAGGGGAAATATGGGGTATTGGCTATGTTTGATCCATTTTAACCTATCATATTGATGTTTTGGTGTTTGAGGTCACTTCTACTTGTTGCTATGACTGTATGGTATGGTTTGTGATTGATTAGAATAGGTAGAATGGTGGAAAACGCCTGCTTCTTGGAAAAAGTGCAGGAAGACATCCGAACCGGATCAGATCGGTTAGGAGGATCCGACCCGAACCGTTCGTGGGTACTTGCCACGATCTGAACCAAATACCCCGATCCGATGGGGAAAGGAGCTCGAACCCAAACCGCGTCACATACTGTAGCACTCGATCTGCCCTTGAATGGTGAGCACGATCCGTTGTACTCGACCTGGTGAAGTGCTTTCCGACCCAAGCCGCTCGGAGGACCCCCGACCCAAATCGGTGATGGCGACTGGACGTAGAGACCCGACCCGATCCACTGGGGGTGATGACGATCGGATCCGATCCAGTGAAGGGAAGCATTCCGATCCGAACCGAACTAGTGATTAGGGGAAGATCCGAACCGATCCGGTGATGACTAATAATCCGAGATGCAAAGGAAGTCCAAATGGAAGTTAGAGCTCAGGATCCAGTTGGTAACAATTGAGTTCACTTCATAGTTGGACTTTGCTGTGGGACGCGTTTTAAGGAGTTGTCGACGTTCATAACTTCGATTCACCACTGAAGATGGATGATAGGCTACTTATCAGTGCAGTAGAGTCACTATGACTCGAGGGGCAAGGTGATGGTAGCAAGACTACGTTACCAGTGCAGTAGAGTCATTATGACTCGAGGGGCAAAGTGATGCGTAGTAAGACTATGAGCCTGTGCAGTGGGGTCATTGTGACTCCATGGGGCAGAGTGGACATAGTAAAGGATTAGTAAGGCTATGAGCCAGTGCAGTGGGGTCATTGTGACTCCATGGGGCAAAGTGGACATAGCAAAGGAGTAGTGGCTATGTATCAGTGCAGTGAAGCCATTTATGACTTCATGGGGCAAAGTGATCATAGCAAGGTATGTTGGGTGATCGATGTGGTGAATATCGTATGCTTTACGCACCGAGTGAGAGATATGAGGATGGATGATATGTTTGATTGTTTGCCATCACTATGACATGCACACCCCCACCCCCATTATCTTTACACCACATGTTATTGGCACCTTAGAGTGTTGTACAGTATGTAGTGCTAACTCTTTGGTTGCAGGTCCAGGTTCAGGTATGGTTTAGTCTACCTGTTACTGTTCTGTTTAGATGCTTATCGCTCATACCAGGCTTTATGTCTGGCCCAGAGTTTTATATCTCTTGTTATTACTCTAGGTGCTCACATGAGCAGACTAGAGACAGGTTAGCTGGTGATGCGCGAGTAGCTGATTCGGAGGCGAGCAGGAGTCTTCTACGTATGGTATATAGATATTCTCCCTGTGTCGTTGGTGGTCGCCACTTGGGCATTAGTAGTGTACCTCCTTTATCTTGCTTTTGCTTTGAGATAGTTTGAAAAGCTGTAATAATGTTAGCTTTGGATCATAAGCTGTACTTGGATTTTCCGCTGCTATGTTAGTTTGTTTTTAGCTTATGCACTGTCTCACCTGTTTTATGTCAAGTATGTTGTTATTATATTTTATCCTATGCGCTGTGAGACATTTTACAGGTTCCTTGTTAGTTCATTTCCTTCTTTCCTTTCCTTCTAACGACCGTCCCGTGCTAACTGGACATGTGTACAGCGCACTCTTGGAGTAAATGTCGGTTGGTGCGGGGCGGGCCGTCACATTTGGTATTAGAGCTCTAGGTTGCGTAGTTAACCTAGGGAAAGACACTAGGGAGAGATAGTACGTATATGAGAGCGTGTATTTGTGATTACTTTGGTTTTCAAAAGCTATATATATACTATTAGTAGTATAAGGATGAAGTCGTACTGCACTAGCACCACTATGGGGTCGTTAATCGTTTCCTCTTTACAGATTGAACGATGAGCCGATATGCTAGAGGTGCTGGTAGAGGGACCAATAATGGGAATGCTCCTGACATGAGGACTATGTTCACTAACTTCATTAGGGAGATGCTTAGGGATGTTCAGAAAGCAGTTCCCAATCCAGGAAATGGTGGTGGTCCAGTAGTGCAGGCGCCTAGGGTCGATTTCGCCAAGTTGCGCAAGGATTACACTAACCTTGGTGGGAAGTCATTCCACGGAACGGAGTCGGCCACAGATGTTCAGGATTGGTTGGATAGCTTCGATCGTATCTTCGACGACTTGGGTATCGAGGATGCGATGAAGAGAATGCTAGCGTCTCGTCAGCTGCAAGGGAGAGCGATGAATTGGTGGAATGCCATTAGAACAGCTACCCCCGAAGATCATGTTACTTGGGATCAGTTCAAGGCTCGTTTTAGCGAGAAGTTCATTCCAGCTTCCCAGAAGTCAGTGTTGTTTAAGAGATTCTTGGAACTCAAGCAGAATGGTAGGGCAGTCTCGGACTATATTGCTGAATTCGACACTTTGTCGAAGTATGGACTATCTCTTATCGATACTCCTGAGAAGAAGAACAAGAAGTTTATTACTGGTTTGGATGGATACTTAGGGGAAAGCCTTATCAACCACATCGATGAGACTTTTGAATCGATTGTAGGGAAAGCTTCGAGATCAAAGAGACTTTACCCTAAGCCAAAGATTGAGGCTGCATCTGCAGAATGGCTGAAACCGCAAGCGGGCGGTGGAGGCAAGAATAACTCTCAGAATAAGAGGAAACAGAACCAATCTAAGGATGGCCAGAAAAAGAACAAGATGTTGAGTGCTTCAGCTGTGGTAAGAAGGGCCATTATGCTAAAGAATGTCGGGCCAAGCCAGCGGATAGGAAGTGCTATAACAGTGGCCAAGTGGGATGTCATAAGGATAAGTGTCCACAACCTCTTAAGGAGAAGCAGATTGTGAAAGCATATGCTATTGATGTTGTTCCTTCTTCGTCGAATGCCCCAACTGCGGCGGAGAAATGAAAGAATGTTGTTATTCAAGGTATGCTTTGTATTTATGATTTACCAGTTCGAGTTTTGTTTGATACTGGGGCTTCCCGTTCCTTCATATCTAGTGACCTGGTAGATAGGTTGGGACTGGAACCCGAGATAGTCGATAGACCGTTGGTTGTGACGAACCCGATTGGTGGTTCGACTAGCCTTAGTATGATTTGCCGAAATTTGGTCTTATCGAGTCATGGATGTATGTTTGTTTGTGATTGCTTTGTTTTGGGCTTTATTGGGTATGGCATTATATTGGGGGTCGATTGGCTCCAAAGATACGGGGTGGTGGTAGACTGTGAGGGCTTTTTGGTGACAGTTAGGGCGGATGATGGGCGGAGGGTAGTGTTTGGTAGTCTACCTAGTGATGGGGTAATGGCTAGTTTTATAAATTCCCTCGACATCGTCATGATGAGTTGTCAGATGTGCCTGTGGTTGGCCAGTATCCGGACGTCTTCAAGGAGGTGACCGGGCTTCCACTACACCTAGAGATTGAGTTCTGTATTGATTTAGTGAAAGATGCTACACCTATAGTGATGCCACTTCGTCGTATGGCACCAAGGGAGCAGCGAGAGCTCGGGGTGCAAGTCAGCAATCTTTTGAAGAAGGAATTTATCAGAAGAAGTGTCTCCGAGTGGGGAGCACCAGTTGTGTTTACCACTAAAGCAGACGGTTCCCTTCGTTTGTGTGTGGACTATCGCGAGTTGAATAAGGTGACGAGGAAGAATAAGTATCCTCTACAGCGGATAGATGATTTGTTTGATCAACTGGAAGGAGCAAGAGTGTTCTCCCAGTTGGACCTCGCGACAGGATTTCATCATCTCCGAGTAGCGGATGAGAGTGTTCCGAAAACGGCATTTAGGACGCCGTCTGGATTCTATGAGTGGTTGGTTATGCCATTTGGGTTGACCAATGCACCAGTCTATTTTGTGGATCTTATGAATCGAGTATTCAGAGATCAGTTGAATAAGTTTGTTCTTGTGTTCGTAGACGATATCCTTGTTTACTCGAGGACAGAGGAGGAACACAAGGGACACTTGAGGATAGTGATGGAGGTGTTGAGGAAACACCAATTGAAAGCGAAATTCTCTAAGTGTCACTTCTGGAGGAGGGAAGTGAGATTCTTGGGCCATGTTGTTTCAGAGAATGGTATTGCCGTGGACCCTGCGAAGGTGGCTACGGTACAGGATTGGCCTACGCCCAAGAATGCAACAGATGTAAGAAGTTTCTTGGGGTTAGCTGGATATTATCGTAAGTTTATCCCGGACTTCTCCAAGATAGCAGCACCGTTGACTCAGTTGACTAAGAAGAATCAGGCCTTCGTCTGGGATGGAGTGTGTGAGAATGCATTCAAGAGTCTAAAGAAAAAGTTGACGCGTGCACTAGTGTCAGTCATTCCGAAAGGGAATGAAGGGATGACGGTATACACGGATACTTGTGGTACCGGACTAGGTGCTGTATTGATGCAAGGAGGTAGGGTTGTAGCTTATGCTAGTCGGCAGCTAAAGCCGCATGAGAAGAAGTATCCTACCCATGATTTGGAACTCGCAGCGTTCGTGTTCGCATTAAAGATGTGGAGACACTATCTCTTGGGAGAAAGATTTGAGTTGTTTACCAAACATAAATCGCTAAAGTATCTCTTCTCCCAAAAGGATCTGAATCTCCGTCAGCAGAGATGGTTAGAGTTCTTGGCTTCGTATGATTTTGATATCGCATACACACCTGGGAAAGGTAATGCGGTAGCCGATGCTTTGAGTAGGAGACATGCCAGTTTAGGGGCTATGTTTCTTGAATGGAAGCAACTGGAGTATGTCGCAGGGTTTGATTTCAGACCAAAGTGCGAATTGGATCTAGAAGTGCTAGCTAGTTTGGCGATCAGACCCACTTTGATAGAGCGGATTGTTTCTAGCCAGAGGTACGATCCTAATCTATTGGAAATCATCTCCAAGTTAGAGATGAACATCGACGGTGAGGAGATGAATTTGTATGGGCTTGATCGAGATGGATGGCTTAGAAAGAATGGAAGACTAGTTGTACCCAACGTGAATGGTTTGAGAGATGAAGTGCTTAGAGAATGTCATTACTCAAAACTGACTATACATCCCGGTGGTAATAAGATGTATCGAGACACGAGACAGACTTAATACTGGGAAGGGATGAAAAGAGACGTTGGGAAGTTTATATCCAAATGCATGAATTGCCAGCTAGTTAAAGCCGAGCAAAAGAAGCCTAGCGGGTTGTTACAACCATTAGAAATTCCCGAATGGAAATGGGAGCAAGTCTCGATGGATTTCATCGATGGTTTACAAAGGACTAGAACGGGACATGATAGCATTTGGGTAATTGTGGATCGATTGGCTAAGAGTGCAAGATTTATACCAGTCAAATCGACCAGAATGGCAGCTAAATTGGCAGAATTGTATATGAAGTAGGTAGTGAGATTTCATGGAGTACCTAAAAGCATTGTGAGTGACCGAGACCCGTTGTTTACTAGTGGGTTTTGGAAGAGCTTACAAGAGGCTCTAGGGTCAGAGTTACATCTCAGTACCGCATATCATCCTCAGACCGACGGTCAGACGGAGAGGGTGAATCGTATATTGGAAGATCTCTTGAGAGCATGTATATTGGATTTTGCTGGATCATGGGATGACCATTTGCATCTAGTAGAGTTTGCATATAATAATAGCTACCGATCCAGTATCGGTATGGCTCCATATGAAGCTTTGTACGGAAGACTATGCAACTCACCATCATGTTGGATAGAGACCGGCGAGAAGTTTATGCTTGGACCAGATGTGGTGAGGGAAACTTCAGATAAGATTAAGACCATTCAACAACGAATGAAGGCTGCCCAAGATAGGCAGAAGAGTTATGTTGATAAGAGGAGAAGAGATTTAAAATTCTCCGTTGGTGACTTGGTGTTTGTCAAGATTTCTCCGTTGAAGAGCATGATACGATTTGGCAGGAGAGGCAAGTTGGCACCAAGATTTGTTGGACCATTCCCAGTTCTCGAACAAGTTGGGAATTTGGCGTATAGAGTTGACTTACCAGAGAAGATGGCGGGAGTTCGCAACGTATTTCATGTTTCCCAACTAAGGAAGTTCGTTCACGACCCAGATATGACTATTTCACCTGATCAGTTAGAGGACTTCGAAGTAGAACCCGAGGCGGTTGGGAACCGCAAGCCGATCGGTATTGTCGAGCAAGAAACGAAGCAACTTTGAAGGAAGGCGGTGAAGCTAGTCAAGGTTCAGTGGGGCGAGAACGAGAATGATTGTACTTGGGAGACAGAGGAAAGCATTAGAAAGACGTATCCAGAACGCTTTGCCTGGTAAGATTTTCTTTGCGATTTAGTTATTCCGCATGCTAGGATAGACTTGTTTTGCATGTTTGATTGTTATTTTATGGTTAATAGGCACGCGGGATCCTTTGTGTGTTTTGTTTAGGGAATTTCGGGGGTGAAATTTCTTAAGGGGGGAGAATGTAACAACCCGCATTCTACGCATCGGACGATCGTAGAATATTTATTTCTTTTCCATATGAAGTCGTATGGTCATGTAACTTTGGGAAACAACCATTAGAGTCATTTCCCATGTTCATGATTTTTGTCGATTTTTAAATGACCATTTTGCCCCTAGCTGATCTTGTTTTGGCCATAACTTTTGACTGAAAAGGAATTTTGACCTGAAACCACTTCCATTAGACTCGTTTGATGGTTTACTTTCCATAGAGTGGTCATAATAGCCAAACAGACTTACCGTTTGGAAGATATGGCTGAAATAAGGTTTGGAAGGTGAAAAACTGCTTAACCGGGCCAAATAGGGTGATTAGTGAATGGGCTCATAACCCATTTCGGGATTAGGGTTATGAGGAGGCTGAAAAGAGTTAGAGATTCATTCCATTTCAGTTTTCTAGCCTCCACTTACCTCTAAGAAACCCTAAAAATGGCCTCCAACCTCTAAATCACCTCCAAATCACCTTCTAATCAAGGATTAAGCTTAGCAACATCAAATCAAGGGAGATCTTCACCAAATCAAGATTAGAGCTGTTGTTTAGCATTGGGATTCACACCAAATCAAAGATTTATTTCAGATCTAAGTTTTATTTGTGGCTAAGGTGAGTGATTTGCATAGTTCCTCACTAATTATGGCTAATTAAGGGTAATTATGTTAATTAGCGAATTTAACATGATAAAATTTTGGAAAAATATTTATAAATTCTAAAATGATGTTTTAGATTTCTGATATGAATTTGGTTTAGTTTTGCTAATCACATCATTAGTTTCACCTAAACGTGCTTAAGGGGAAATATGGGGTTTTGGCTATGTTTGATCCATTTTAACCTATCATATTGATGTTTTGGTGTTTGAGGTCACTTCTACTTGTTGCTATGACTGTATGGTATGTTTTGTGATTGATTAGAATAGATAGAATGGTCGAAAACTCCGTCGAGTGGCGTAAATTGCTTGTTGGAAAAAGTGCAGGAAGACATCCGAACCAGATCGGATCGGTTAGGAGGATCCGACCCGAACCGTTCGTGGGTACTTGCCACGATCCGAACCAAATACCCCGATCCGATGGGGAAAGGAACTCAAACCTGAACCGCGTCACATACTGGAGCACTCGATCTGCCCTTGAATGGTGAGCACGATCCGTTGTACTCGACCTGGAGAAGTGCTTTCCGACCCGAGCCGCTCGGAGGACCCCGACCCAAACCGGTAATGGCGACTGGACGTAGAGACCCGACCCAATCCGCTGGGGGTGATGACGATCGGATCTGATCCAGTGAAGGGAAGCATTCCGATCCGAACCGAACTAGTGATTAGGGGAAGATCCGAACCGATCCGGTGATGACTAATAACCCGAGATGCAAAGGTAGTCCAAATGGAAGTTAGAGCTCAGGATCCAGTTGTGAACCAATGAGTTCACTTCATAGTTGGACTTTGTTGCGGGACGTGTGCTAAGGAGTTGTTGACGTTCATAACTTCGATTCACCACTGAAGATGGATGATAGGGTACTCTTCAGTACAGTAGAGTAACTATGACTCGAGGGGCAAGGTGATGGTAGCAAGACTACGTTATCAGTGTAGTAGAGTCATTATGATCGAGGGGCAAAGTGATGCATAGTAAGACTATGAGCCAGTGAAGTGGGGTTATTGTGACTCCATGGGGCAGAGTGGACATAGTAAAGGATTAGTAAAGCTATGAGCCAGTGCAGTGGGGTCATTGCGACTCCATGGGGAAAAGTGGACATAGCGAAGGAGTAGTGGCTATGTATCAGTGCAGTGAAGCCATTTATGACTTCATGGGGGCAAAGTGATCATAGCAAGGTATGTTGGGTGATCAAAGTGGTGAATATCGTATGCTTTACGCACTGAGTGAGAGATGTGAGGATAGATGATATGTTTGATTGTTTGCTATCACTATGACATGCACACCCCCACCCCCATTATCTTTACACCACATGTTATTGGCACCTTAGAGTGTTGTACAGTATGTAGTGCTAACTCTTTGGTTGCAGGTCCAGGTTCAGGTATGGTTTAGTCTACCTATTATTGTTCTGTTTAGATGCTTATCGCTCATACCAGGCTTTATGTCTGACCCAGAGTTTTATGTCTCTTCTTATTACTCTGGGTGCTCACACGAGCAGACTAGAGACAGGTTAGCTGGTGATACGCGAGTAGCTGATTCGGAGGCGAGCAGGAGGCTTCTACGTATGGTATATAGATATTCTCCCTGTGTCGTTGGTGGTCGCTACTTGGGCATTAGTAGTGACAGTTTGAAAAGCTGTAATAATGTTAGCTTTGGATCATAAGCTGTACTTGGAATTTTCGCTGCTATGTTAGTTTGTTTTCAGATTACATAAGAAACATTCAGATTATCATGTAATAAAAACTATTCATCCTCTTACAAACGTTATATATACTCTTCAATGCAACATGTATGTAATTATAAACGGAAACTAGTTATGTTCTAAAAGATGAAAGAAGCTTTCTATTTCTTGCAGTATATCTTAATCTGCAATGCGTATTGTTCCCTTTTTTGGGTACAATCTGTAGCTATGAAAGCAAACATAGCTGCCATTGCAAGCTTCTACCTTCTTATATATCAAGAAGGCATCTTCTCAATCCATCACCAACGAATGATTACTCAGCCTGTCACATATATGGAAAAATAAAAAATGGAGACAGTAAGATTACATTAACAGGAAATTGTGAACAACACATAGAAAATATATAATACACAATACCAGAATTGTAAATTATTTGCTGCTTTCGCTGCTTTTCTACATATAAACTTCACCCAAAAAATGTTTTATTTATTGCTAGAATGGAAAGTGACGGGATAGAAAAGACGAAAATGATTGTGAAGTTAGAAGAGGTGGCGACGAAACAGAAGGAGAGAACATGGGAACGAATCACGGAAGGAACAAAATGAAAGAAATAGCATATAATTTTGGGACCAAATTGATTTCCACTGCTAGTAGGTTTGATTGTCAATTAACGAGTTTTGTGAACTAATACTAATACTAGTATTACCGCACAACGATGCGACCGTTAAAGTGCATAATATAAAACAAAAAAATATTTAATAAATTTTTTTTGAAGTCGGATTTTAATAGAAAAAATTGTAATTTAAGGGAAATTGAAAATATTTAAAAACATTGTTATGGAATAACCCTCAGTATTATTTAATTATAAATAATGTGTAAAATATATTGTATATTGTGATTTCATAATAACCAAACATTTATCCTCAATTTACCTATAAGATAATAAATGGAAACATTGCGGTAAAGAAAATATGTTATCATAAAGTTTCAAAATAAGATAGAAAGACACATCTGAAATAAATACAGAAGCCCTCTTTCAAAGTCAATATCACAATAACTTGTCCAAATAATAAAATGCACCGTACTTTAAGTGGAAAAGCAAAATGCTTTCCAACATAGACCTATAAAGAACAGACAACTAACACATAATAAATTGCAAACACTTGCATTGATCACGAAGAGCTAAACATCCCCTGCATACAAATTGACACCATGTTCCGTGTGTAACGGTACATCCAGTAGTCATTACAGCAACACCTTAAAGAAGGAAAACACACAATACATCAGCAAATTCCACTAGGTTTTTTTTTGTCAACCAAATGTTTGTAACCGGTTATGTTCTCTTTCTCAACCTCACTCACGCTCTTCTTCTCAACCAACCCATTTTTGCTTTCCTCTATGGTAACAATAGCAGAAACAATTTTACTTGGCACTCTTTCAAATTATCCAGTACTTTGTTTAGAGCGACGATCATTCTTTCAGCAAGACACCTGCTGAAATCCTTTCTTATAACTACATGAAACACTGGGATGTGCCAAGTAGTTCCAGATAAGGATTGACATAATCTAAGTCAATCTCTGCATATATGGTATGCCATAATATGAGAAAATAGAACAAATATCATTAATGATATTATTCCATAACTAGAACATTATGTACAAATGGAATGTCATAATATGATAAATAGAATAAATATCATTAATGATATTATTCCATAAATATCATTAATGATATTATTCCATAATTGTTGTAGTGCGTATGACATGTATCTTATAACTTTATATATTTGTGATTCATGGATGGAAAAGTATCCTTCTCTTCAACTCTTCATCATGGTATCAGAACGTTAATCCAAAACAGTTCAACTTCCTCTTGTTCAATGACTCTCATTAACCAAACTTCATCCTATCAGATTCTTAATGGCAGTGATCCCACAAAGCCCTACACTTTTGTAACATCCCAAGATTTTTCGACAATTTAAAATATTAAATTTAATATGTTTTGGAACAAAATTGTTTTAAATATTAAATTTTATAATTTATGTCGTATATTGAAAATGTATGAACTAAAATTTAAATTTGTAAATATTGAAATTTGTTCACAATTAGCAATAATTGATTTATAAATTTATCATGAATTTTTATTTTGATTTGAACTGAATTTATAAACCTTTGAATTTGATTTATTGGTTAATAAACAAAAGCAAATATTTTATTACACTAACTAACTGGTCGAAATTTGTCATTTGGCAAACGATTTTTGAATTTGATAAAATTAATTTTATTCGATCCAAATTTGTAAATTATTTTAATATATAAAATTTCATAGCCGTTGGAATTTTAGTTTGACCGTAAGAAAATAAAACCGATATAAATTTATATGTACAATTCAATTAAATAATCAAGTTTTAGTAGAAACTGCTGTGGACTTTAGAATTGGGCCTTGAAACCAATTCCATTGCGTTCATAAGGTGTCAAAATCTATTGTTAGGCAGTAAGCGGGCCTGATTTGGAGTCCATTTGAATTTTGGCTTAAATATCATGCAAATCGAGAATTATAATATTAAAAAATTATTCAGAAACCCTAATTTCCTTTTGGCCGCCGTCACCATGTTTGATGGCCGAAATTTTGCATTATTTTTTCCTTAATTTCTCTTTTGATTCTCAATGGGATTCATTGATTTCTGAAGCAAACTTGTAGAGTTTTGTGAGGACTGTAGAATCATACGGTTGGATCGAACGCTTGCAATCTAAAATCACCGGAATTGAGGAGAGAACACGCCGCTAGTTTGGCTCGATGGGAGGCGCTACGAACCACCGAGTGGGCCCATGTTCGAGGCATTGGCATCTCTTGGAAAGGCGGTTGTTGTGGTGGCGTTGGATCGATGTATGGTGGCTGCTAGGGCGGGGCGTTGGTCATGAAAACACGACAGTTGTGACGCCCCGCCACGCACCAGCCGACATTTTCTCCGAAAGTGCGTTGTACACATGCCCGACTAGCACGGAACGATCGCCAAAGAAAGGAAAGAAGAGAATGAACTAATCAAGAACCGGTAAAATGCCTCACAGCGCATGGAATAAAATATAATAACAACATACCTGACATAAAACAGGCGAGACAGTGCATAAGCTGGAAACTAAACATCATAGCAGCGGAAAATCCAAATACAGCTTATGATCCAATACCATTATTACAACTTTGTAAAATACTGTCTCTAAAGCAAAAAAGAAAGGAAAGGTACACTACTAATGCCCAAAGTAGTGACCAGTGGCGACACAGGGAGAATATCTATATATCATACATGGAAGCCTCCTGCTCGTCTCCGGTACAGCTACTCATGCATACCTGTCTCTAGACTGCTCATGAGAGCACCCAAAGTAATAAGAAGAGACATAAAACTCTGGGTCAGACAAAAAGTCTGGTATGAGCGAAAGCAGCTAAACAGAACAATAACAGGTATACTAAACCATACCTGAATCTAGACCTGCAACCAAAGAGTTAGCACTACATACCGTACAATACACTAAGGTGCCACTAACATATGGTGTAAAGAATACGAGGGTGGGGTGTGCATGTCATAGTGATGGCAAACAAATCAAACATAGCAACCATTCTCACATCTCTCACTCAGTGCGTAAAGCATACAATGTCCACCACTATCAATCACTAGACCCATCGGAGTAGTGACGGAGTTCGACTTGTACAACTACTGCTACTACCAAGCGTACCCCATGGAGTCATGACCAAATCTTTACAAATGACCCCACTTCATTGGTCTATAGCTCTTTAGTCATACCTAGGCCACTATGGCCCTGAATCCGTTCACGCACCCCATACACATAGTTATCCAAAGTTACAGACATCGACAACCCCTTAGTATACGTCCCGTAGCAAAGCCCAATCATGAAGTTAACTCATTGGTTCCCATTTGGATCCTGAGTACAAACTTCCCACTTGGGCTACCTTTGCATCTCGGGTCTTGGTCTTCTCCTCCGGATCAGTCTTCATTTGGTTCGTAACCCGTGCCTCGCATCCAAGCTCCTTGGTTCAACTCGTAGTATCTCCTCTGGTTCGGATCGGGTTGCTGCATACGAATCGGGTCGGCCTCCTTCTGCTCGTGGTCAGGCTCCAGGTCGTGCTCCTTCCACCGGGTCGGGTCGCACTGCTACAATAGGTCGGGGTCCTCCATTGGCTCATGGGTCGAGCCTCCGTCAGTTCGGATCGTGAGCACCCACTGGTTCGGGTCGTGGTGGAGCTTCGGTTCAGATCGTGCTTCAGGCGCGAGCGGCTCGTGATGACCGAACTCAAAGGGATGAGGAACATCTGGCGGCTCGTGGCACGTGGACTCGACCCGGTCGACTCGTGACACATGGGGGCGATCCGATCCGGTTGCTGGCCAATTTCCTGCAGTTCTTCCAGCGACTATTTTACGCCATTCGACAGCGTTTTCGACCATTCTAACTTTTCTAATCAATCACAAAGCATACCATACATTCATAGCCACATGTAGTATCGACCACAAACACCAAAACAATAATCATAGCATGTAAAATGGATCAAACATACCCAAAAACCCATATTTTCCCCTTAATCATGTTAAGAACAACTAATGATAGGATTAACAAAACTTAACCGAATTAGCCAATTTTATAACAGATGTCTAAAATAATGTTTTAAAATTTATAAATATTTTTCCAGAATTTATTTATGCATAAATTCACCAATTAACACTAATCACCCTAATTAACTGTAATTAGTGTCAAAACAATGCTAAACACTTACCTTTGCCACAAATAAAATATCAAATCTGAGATGATTTTCTGTGTGGCGTTGTTCCCAATGCAACACAACAGCTCTAACCTTGCTTTGGTGCTATTTCTCCTTAATTTGATGCTGATTAGGCTAATCTTCAATTAGAAAGTGGTTTGGGGATGTTTTAGATGTTGGAGGCCATGGCTAGGTTAAGAGGAATGAATAGTGACGGCTGAAAAATGAGAAAAAGGTATTCTCCAAACCCTAATAGCTCTTTTAAACTCCTAATCCTGAAATTCCCCTTTGGGCCTAGGTGTTAATCACCCGTCTAAGCCCAATGTAACAACCCGTATTTTTATAACATGTTAAAGCAAGAAATCAAGGCAGAATTAAATTTTAAAGTCAGAATCAGGGGAAACGGGTTACGCCATTGCGTTCGTCTCGAAATTTTACATGAAATAGAGTCTTAGTTTTCGAAAATCGGAGTCTGTATGAGGGAGATATGACCCTCCGAAGTTTCAGGAATTTTCAGAATAAAAAATAGCTCGAAATTCGTATTCGAAATTCGAATTCAAACCCCGAAACAGGCTGGGCGGGAAAATTCCCGCCCAGGGACCAGGTCGACCTGGGGGTCGACCATAGTGTCGACCTCCCAGGGACTAGGTCGACCATAGTGTCGACCTGGGGGTCGACCAGCCTCCCGAACCACTTTTCTGAACCAGATGCATTCTAATGTACTTAGACTTGTTTCGTGACCAGATTCTTCTGCCTAACCCTATATAAACAGCCCCCTAGCCTCATTTTCTCCACACCATTTCATTCTGTCCTTATGCTGCTTCTGAAAATAATTAAATTAAAGAGAGAACGACTACTTCTTCTTCGTCAAGACAGTATCTAGGAATTGCAAATTAGGGGTTTTCAACTAGAACAAGACTAAACAAATAGAGATTCAACAACTGCAACAACCGTTTCTAGAATCAAATCTCCGCACTCTAATTCTCGATCCACGCTCTGTAAGTTCAAGTTACTTTTAGATAAATGTTGTAAACTTAGTATCCATGTTGTAAATTGGAATTGGATCTATGCATGGTAATTGATTCGTATCTATTCTTGTTCGTCTTGGATCTTGACTTTCGTGAATATTGCTTTGGACCTATTCATGTTGTAAATCAAACTCTCTCGTGTCTATAACCTTAACATGCCTATGACATTGAAACTATTGTTAATGGACAAGGACTATGACTGGGAACATAAGACTGCCTATGACTAATATGACTATGCCTATGACTATGACGGTGAACATAAGACTGCCTATGACTAATAAGACTATGCATATGCCTATGACGGTGAACGAAAGACTGTTGCGTATGACTATGACAAGGACAATTGTGGCTAATCAACTATGACTCTTGACTATGAGAATTATTCCCTATGATTATAAACATAAGGCCATTATCTATAACCATGACTTTGAAACTATTACTGTTAGTTGCCTATGACTATTGCCTAGAACTATTTTGGATAATTAACCATGACTATTGTAATTAATCACTTAGGGTTCTTAATTATGAGATTTTTTTTCCTATGACCATGACTATGACTATTGGGGTTAATTACCTGGGACTATTATAGTTTATTGAAACCCATGTTGTATACCGAATTTGCAGTTTGTTGGATCTCATACCTAGGGTGTGACTTGCTTAGTTTATTCGCTATTATGTACACCGAAACCATTGAATCCATTATCCTTGTATTGGGCTTGCTTTTGCATGCCTATTCTTTTATGTCAGTGTTTATCATGACCATCGCCTTATCTTGCTAGATTTGAAATCCTATATGCCGGTGATGTTGTAACCAATTATCTCAAATTATAGCATACTTGTCTTGTAACCCCTTTTATCGCTTTATGCTAGTCCCTTTTGCCTATCATAGTTTTGATGTTATTCCCTCTATTTCGAGATTTGGATTTATTTGTAGTATAGATCGATTCACATTAACATGCGATGGGAATACGATTTAGGTAGAATAGGCAAAACATGAATTGGTTATGAACATGAATTATGAATCTGATAAAAGGCAAAACTTGAAACATGAACATTGTTATAACTTAAATCTGGATGTGGGCATGAAACTTATCCTTGAAACTTGACACGAACTCGACATGAAACTTGAACATGGGCATGACATTAGAATAAACATGAAAATGGCCAACTCGAGGTTGGGTTGAGTTTGCAGTGTAAATCTGCCCGGAACCTCCCGGCAAATCCAGTTACTGCAAACAATAGGATCCAATGTGGGTAGTTGGTCATATTGCACTTGAAAACCCGAGGTCAGACTGAGTTGTGGTGTAATTCTGCCCGAAACCGTCCGGCATATACAGTGACCACAACAACAGGTCTGATATGAGAGGTTGAGGTGCATTAATGAATTAATGCAACAGGATAGGGTTAAGTCATGAACCGCTTGAATATACTTAACCAATTTAACACGATGATTTGATAGGGTTAAGTCATGAACCGCTTGAATATACTTAACCAACTTGACACATGATTCGTAGGGCTAAGTCATGAACTTAAACGACAACACTTAGCCAATTTGACATGACACGTAGACGGGTTAAGTCACGAACTTGAATGACAACACTTAACCAACATGACATGCTAGACCGATGGGGTTAAGTCTCGAATTTAAATGACAACACTTAACCTACTAGACAGAAACCCTAGTTACGCGGTCCGTTTCAGCAGTAACCCACTAGATGTATCATGGTACCCTGGAACTAGGCAGGGTGGGGCACGATTACTGGGCTGATTGTAAGTGACCAGAACGACGGATGTGTGGGTGCGCCAGTGTAGGTTCTAACGGAGTGCGGGCGTGCACACACTCCGGAGCAGAAAAAGAAGGCATTGGGCATCAATAGGTTTATCTGTGCGTGCTTGATTCGTGTCGATGGTTGGCACCATAGGGCTTGATACACCCTATGGTGGACCTACCACAGGTGACTACATTTCGGGATTGGGCCGTATGACACAGACACATGAACGAGTTAGGACTTGCAGGGAGCCGATCAATTAATAGATCGCTGTGTCGAATTCGTTAGGTAGCATAATCCCTAGTGGTCCTAGGTGGCATAAACCCTAATCGAATCCAGAAAACATTCAATAGGTAGCATAATCCCTAGTGGCCCTAGGTGGCATAAATCCTAGTTGAACGCGCGATAGCTCATGGTAAGGAAACCTAGCCAGAACAAGGGTGGCAGTCCCAACGATTTCAAGAATGGTGGCACTACGTTGAAGTAGTATAAAAATACATGATGAAACCCGTACGATATATGGCAAGGGACTGTACATATACATGAAAAGGATGATACGGGTGGGGATACTAGTACAATTGGCGCAGAGAATTTAGGAAATCAGAGCAAATAGATATCGTTTTAATGGTGAAGCAGAGAAATCTTGCGATGCTTGATAGAAATCGTGCGAAACTATACTTAGTTCATCCTGAACGGGAACCTTGCAATGTTATACATGACAGAAATCCTATGATGTTATTCTTAGTTATCGTGCCTGTAGCTTATCTTGTCGTCATCCTTATGTTTACTTTCAGTTTATTCATTCCATGTTATCTTTATCTGTTTTTATGCTGAAAGTCACTAGGACTTACTCGATCTTTATGACTGACCCAGTTTATTTCGCCTCTTTTTCTTCCATTTCCCCTCCCCCCCCCCCCCCCAGGTGCACAGGGTGGGAACACAGCTTAGTTCGGATCTTACCAAGCTCCAAGGCTATTTCACGAAGGCTTGGATTGCTCTTGGCTATGGCTTGCTTTGCTGCATTATTGGGGAATGATTTATGACTATGGTTTTATGCTTCTTTACTATTGCAAGACAGATTTTGATGTAATGGATTTAATAGCATTTTGATGTAAAAGGCTTTAGACCTTTCTAGATTTTAAAGCAATGAAATTTGGTTCTTCTCACTACACCAAAACAGGTGATTGCCAACGAGTATAACCGTTGCAAACAATTTCAGCAACGCTTATAAGTGTTGCTACAGGGGCGTGGCCATGAAGTACCAACGCTTATAAGCGTTGGTGAAACACCCCACCTCCGTTAGGGTCACTCTCAAAGGGAATGCCATAATTTTGGTGGAGGTTTATAAGTACAAGTCACAGATATACAAGACAGATATAAGAACACATATTTGTAAACAGCGGAAGAACAACAAACTTTATTTCATCAAGTCAAATACGTGTTACAACAACATCCTTTCAAAACATAACATAACACTTTCATAATCTGTCTTGAGTACATTATTTTTAAAGAAGCATAAATAAAACATAGATAAACTGCAAAAGCCCCATAGTGGATTGTCCAAAGCCATAGTTCAAAACAGGAAAGTCCAAGCAATACATTTCTCTTCTTCAAGCTGGATGTTGAGGTAGGTCAAGCCGCTGTGTTCCCTCCCTGAGGACCTGGGGGGGGGAAACGGAAGAAAGAAGACGAAAGAAAATAGAGTCAGACATAAAGCCTGAGTAAGTCTAGTACTACTTTGTCTATGAATAAAGAACTGGGTATGATAAGTAAAACAGGAAGTGGGCAACATTATAAACTTGGTTAAGTTATCTAGGGTCGAATATACTATCGTACCCCATGTTAATCTCTGAACCCATATAAACTAGTTTCCAATTTGCATCCCAAAATCAGGGTGATGTGATCCATTCTACGATGATCGGCTCCTACTCGCATAGTTACATGTGTCTTACGGCCCCCGATGTCTGTAGTTACCTATGCTGGTCCCACCATGGGGTGTATCAAGTCCCATAGTGGCAACCCGACACAACCTTAGAGTGCAAAGGTATGCTACTGGTGTCCAGTGCTTTATTTTTCTGCGCCGGAGTGCGTGCACGCCCGCACACCGTTAGAACCTACACTGCTACACCACCGCCGTCGATTTGACCTCTTACAATCAGCCCAGTAATCGTGCCCTACCCTGCCTAGTTTCAGGGTATCCTGATACACCTTCTAGGGTTACTGCTGAAAAGGGTCCCCCGTTACTAGGTTTTCTATCTCTAGCCAACATGCTAAGTTGGTTAAGTGTTTCCTAACCTAACCCCACCAGTCCGTTTAGTTTAGCATGTTCCATTTTGATTAAGTTTTTAGTTTACTTAATCCTAACAATCCTGACTCAGCCTTAATTGTCTTATTAAGGCCCTGACCTCTCACATTAGACAGGTATTGTTGTGGCTGCCTGTTGCCGGTTGGTTCCGGGCAGTCTTACGCCACAACTCAGTCTAACCTCGGGTCCTTGCTGGGCTCCATGTTTAACCTCCCACATTGGATAGGTATTGTTGTGACTACTGGACAGTCGGGCGGTTCCGGGCAGGTTTACATCACAACTCAATCCAACCTCGGGTTAAACACATCGTCTTTTCTACATTTACATATTTTGTCATTCTTCTTTATTTCTTATATGTAAATATTTGCGGCCCATTATTATGTTAATGGTGTAAAGGTTACACCAACCATGGGCCCAACCCATACTTGAATTTGGGCCCTTCTATTTTATATTTTCATTCATTAATTAATTTTTAACCCAACGTTATTTTTCCCTGTTTTACACGTCCGTTCATATATATTGGGCTCAGCCTTTTAAAGCCCAATTTAGCCATGCGAAAGGGGAGGCTTATGGCGTATACACCAAGAGGGGAAAGTGAGCGCATGAACTTGCATATGACGTTGGAAAATACATAATAGAAATTGGTGTACTTGCATAGTGGTGACATGTATTTTGGTCATAAAACATAGGTGACATAAATCAAGGCATGTAAACTTGCATAGGTTTAACTACAACATGAACCTATATTCTTATTTAGGCATAATATCAAACATAAGCATGGCCTAAATACTTCTAGCATAAACATGGCATATTGTCAAACATAAGCATGGCATAAAATACTTCTAGCATGAACATAGCATAATTCAACTTAATCATGATTTAAGCCTAATCACATAACGGTGGTATAAACATACTTATGCATAAATATTCCTAAACATGGTGTTTTCTTTAAACTTGCAAAAAGGGATTTTTGAGTCTAACCTAGCCATGTCACCATATAATCCTTTAAAACAAGATAGACTTAATAACGGATTTCAATTATGCCAAATATCATTCCTAGCCATATTCATAAGTTTGTAAAAGCATGACTTAATGCATGGATTATGGTGTCAAGATTCTACATAGTTTCATATGAACTATAATAACCAAACTTGTTTCAATTACTTGCAAAACGATTTATGCACAAAATATACATCATAATGGCATAATAACAAAGCCTCAAATTTGCATGAATTTCAATTAACTACATACATGTAGCTTCAATATAGATTACACAATTTGCGCAATATTCCAAACGTTTATTTGCATAGAACTACCGCATGTAGTTCTTTATAATGAATAACATAATTTTGCACAAATATGAATTACTTCCATTGCCACAATTCAAGCATACACATCAACACAGTTGTTTATTAATACCAAAGTAATACTCTACTTACAATGGTTTGATGAATTCTCTAGTTTAGGGATTGAAGACGCAAATTCCTTTGTTGAATTGATTAGCTTTAGGTTGCTTGAATTGCTTTAGGCCTTAGAACTTTCTCCCTAATCCTCTCTTTAGTTGGCGGCTACTCTTTGTCGTTCCTCAGCAACATGGCGGCTATAATCTTATTTTGAATGAATAGATTAGGGTTTAGTCTAGGGTTGTTTATATAGAGGTTAGGAATTGATTAGGACCATTGATGTTGCTAGGTTAGATCATAGCCATTCATTAGGAAGAGAGACCAATAAAAACCCGCCACCTAGCCCTAATGACAAAGCAGACCACTGAAATTCGACCAAACACAGACCTGGCCAGCCAGGTTGACTGGGCTCGACCAGGTCGACACCCCTGTCGACAGGGCTGTCGACAGCCCTGTCGACATGGGTAGCCCAGGTCGACAGCCCAGTCGACCTGGGTGGCTAGGCGGGTGTTTTATCCGCCTGGCCCGTTGGGCCCCATTTCAAATTATTATTTTATTCTGTTTGAATTTTAAATTTAATTCAAAACTTCCGAAGGCCATATCTTCTTCATACGGACTCCGTTTTTCGAAAACTCGGACTCTATTTCGCGTATTTTTCCGAGACGAACGCAATGGCGTATCCCGTTTCCCTTAGTTCTTTGATTTGAATTTGATTATACTTTAATTCATGAATTTCACAGTTATAGAATTTTCGGGGTGTTACATTCTCCCCCACTTAAAAGGATTTCGTCCCCGAAATCTTCAAGTGTAGGAAAACGTATATCCTAACATCCAATCATCCATCTACTCATCCATCAAACACGAGTATCCATTGTCCTTAAAAGACTTCTAATGCTTCATGATCATATGCAAAGTGTGTGTGTATACATGTACTTATCTAATGCAAAATCAGTCGGTCTACTGATTCAGTTGACCTCCTTAATGCGAATTATGTTAGTGCCATGAATCCACTATGTATGCAAATTTTCCTATCCTTGATTCTACATGAGTGCACATTCATTCAATACAAATGCAGCATCCACATGTCAACACATTAAAGTTCAACCACATACGAATACAAACACATATGCATATGCAATATGAAGTGACTGAGCCGATCTAAAACCTAGATTGTGTGTGTATATGCAACCACGAGCAACCACTAGCAATCACTTGCAACCACTTGCAACCATCATCCATAACATGTTTCAACTACATGTTTCCATCCAAAAAGATTCTATCTAAAAGATACGGTCGAGGAAATATACCTAAAAAAAGATAGATAAAAGCGCAACTTAAGGAAAAAGAAAGATCAAGGATGTACCCTCGAACAGAAAAGGGTAGGCTGTACGGATTCTAGCTTCAGTTTCCCAAGTCGCGTCTCCCTCGGCGTCGCTCCACTGAACTTTGACGAGCTTGACTTCGCGGTTGCGTAGCTTCTTCACTTCCGTCCCTAAGATGCGGGTTGGAACTCTCCTTATGGTTGCTTCGCGTTCCACTTCGGCCTCTTCGAGGATATTTGGCTCTACCACTTCAGCAGACTCATGTAGACACTTTCGGAGATGTGAAACGTGAAAAACGTTGTGGACTCCAGCCAACTTCTCGGGTAGCTCTAATCTATAAGCCATTTTCCCAATTTTCTCGATAATAGGGAATGGCCCTACGAATCTTGGCGCTAGCTTTCCTGTGGTTCCAAAACGAACAACGTTTCTTAGTGGTGATACCTTGAGAAAAACTCTGTCTCCAACCTCGAATTCAAGGTCGGTCCTTCTCTTGTCGGCATAGGACTTTTGTCTGTCTTGGGCCGTCTTCATCCTTCTTCGTATTAAGTCTACTTTCTCTGAGGTCTCTCGGATCATGTCTGGTCCAAGTATGAGCTTATCAGTAGACTCCCACCAACAAGTGGGCGATCGGCACGGTCTTCCATATAAAGCTTCGAAGGGCGCCATTCCGATGGTTGCTTGATAGCTGTTGTTGTAGGCAAATTCCACCAAAGGAAGGTGGTCTTCCCATGTCCCTCCGAAGTCAAGGACGCATAGCCTTAAAAGATCTTCCAAAACTCTGTTCACTCTCTCTGTTTGGCCGTCAGTTTGGGGATGATAGGCTGTACTCAAGCATAACTGCGTTCCTACTGCTTCTTGCAGACTCCGCCAAAACTCGCTGGTGAAGATGGGGTCTCGGTCACTAACGATGCTAGATGGTATTCCATGGAGTCGCACGATTTCCTTGAGGTAAAGTGATGCTAGGGATGAGGCGGTTCTTTTACTTTTGACAGGTAAAAAGTGGGCGCTTTTAGTAAGCCTATCCACTATTACCCAAATGCTAGTGTTGCCTCTCCTAGACCTAGGCAGCCCATCGATGAAGTCCATTGAGATGCTATCCCACTTCCACTGCGGGACCTCCAAAGGATGTAGCAGTCCGCCAGGCTTTTCTGTTCCGCCTTAACCTGTTGGCACACCATACACTTAGAAACGAACTCTGCCACGTCCTTTTTCATGCCGTTCCAGAAGAAAGTCCTTTTTACGTCTTTGTACATTTTATCTCCGCCTGGGTGTATCGTCATCTTGGAGTGATGTGCTTCCTTGAGAACCTTCTTTATTAAATCATTTGTCTGTGGGACGCATAGTCTTCCATCTCGCCTTAGTACACCCTTATCGTCAATGGAGTATCTGTTGAGGTGACTTGAAGTCTCACCCCTAATTAGCCTATCAATTATTTCCACAAGCTGAGGGTCTTCGCGTTGTGCTGCCCCTACTGAATCTACTAAAGTTGGGCGCACTTCGAGAGATGCAAGCAAGCCCGGTACGAAATCGGAGGAAGGCCTAAAGTCGAAGCTGGCTATAAACTCTAGGCTTTGTCTTTCAACAAACAACGGGCTTAGGGTCAATTTCTTTCGGCTCGACGCGTCTGCCACTACGTTGCCTTTGCCCGGAGTGTAGGAGATTTCGAAATCGTACGAGGCAAGAAACTCCATCCATCTTTGCTGCCTCAAGTTAAGATCTTTCTGCGAGAAAAGATATTTCAACGATTTATGGTCAGTGTAAAGTTCGAACTTCTCACCTAGGAGATAGTGTCGCCAAGACTTGAGTGCAAAGACGATGGCGGCTAGCTCTAGATCGTGGGTTGGGTAGTTCTTTTCGTGCACCTTCAATTGCCTCCCGCCATAAGCTACCACCCTTCCCTCTTGCATTAAGACGGCGCCTAGCCCTGTCCCACATGCATCCGTATAAACAGTGAACATCTTGCTCCCATCTGGCAGCGTCAAAACTGGGGCTGTTGTGAGAGCCCTCTTCAGTCGTTGGAAAGCAAACTCGCAATCCAAATCCCGATTGAATACTAGATTCTTCTTGGTCAATTTCGTGAGCGGAGCTGAAATTTTCGCAAAATCCCTTATGAATTTTCGATAGAAACCTGCTAGTCCTAGAAAGCTTCGGACCTCAGTTGCATTCCTTGGTGTCTTCCAATCTTGTACCGCCACTACCTTAGCAGGTTCCACCGCTAACCCTTGTTTGGATACTATGTGCCCAAGGAACCTCACCTCTTCTCTCCAAAAATGGCATTTGGAGAATTTGGCTTTTAGTTGATGGGCTCGCAACGTTTCCATGATTGCCCTTAAGTGCTGAGCATGTTCCTCTTCATTCTTTGAGAAGATAAGGATATCATCTACGAAGACCACTACGAATTTGTTGAGGAAATCTCTAAATACCCTACTCATCAGGTCCACGAAGTAAGCAGGTGCATTTGTCAAGCCGAAAGGCATGACAAGCCATTCAAAGAGGCCGTCTGGGGTTCTGAAAGCCGTTTTATCGATGCTATCTTCAGCCACCCTCAGCTGATGAAAACCGGTTGCTAAATCGAGTTGGGAGAAAACAGACGCTCCTACAAGCTGGTCAAATAAATCGTCAATTCTAGGGAGAGGGTGCCTATTCTTTTTCGTTAGCTTGTTGAGCTCCCTATAGTCAACACATAGACGGAGTGAACCATCCGCCTTTGTAGCGAACACCACTAGAGCGCCCCATTCTGAAATGCTCCTCCTAATGAACCCCTTTTCTAGAAGCTCTTTAATTTGTTTACTGAGCTCTTTCCTTTCTCGTGGAGCCATATGTCTAACGGGCAACGCGACGGGCTTTGCATTATCTACCAGATATATGCGGACGTCTATTTCCCGCTTCGGAGGTAAGCCCTTCACCTCTTCGAAGACATCCGGATATTCCCGGACCACTCTAACTGATTTCAAATTTTCAACAGAGGCATCTAGTGATTCAAGATAACTAAGCATAACCGCATACGAGGGATTACAAGAAATTTCCAAAGTATTACTGAGCTGGGTTAGGAGCCTAACAACCCTTTTCTCACAATCAAGGATGGCCCCATTACTGGATAGCCAATCCATACCCAAAATCAAACCATACCCCGAAAAGCCCAAAACAAAGGCACTACATAGAAATTCAACACTTAGGATAGAAATTTTCAAATCCAGACAGATCATAGACAAATGAGCTGGGCCCCCAATTGGGTTTGAAACAATTAAGGGGTCCTCTACCATACTAGTTTTTAGGTGCAGAGATTCTACTAAAGCAGACGAGATAAAGGAGTGTGATGCGCCAGAATCAAATAAAGTGCGAACGGGGTGATCATAAAGATAAACTACACTTTCTACAGAAGTATTTGTACCTCGCTGTTGCAATGGTGGCGCTTCTAGCACATGGACCTGTGCCCCTGGGGTGGATCCAGTGCCCTGCCCCTGTCCTCGTTTCCTTGGGCAGTCCTTAGCCCTGTGGCCTGTCTGACCGCACGAAAAGCACCCACCATTCTCCTTAGCCTTCTTCTTCCGGCAGTCCTTTACTAAGTGCCCCACTTTGCCACAGAAATTGCACTTCCTCTTCTCTTTGTTGCCTTTCCCGCCCTTCTTAAAGTCTGTCTTCTTAGGCTGCAAACCCTCTTTCTTCTCTTGAGAGCTTTCTGCCTTCGTCTCCTTCTTGCCCTTGTCCTCTTCGTTCAGCAATGCCATTTGCACCAATCTTTCATACGTGGCTCCCATGGGTATATGGGTCATGGCCAAACTGTGTAATGGCTCATTCAACCCTTTGACGAAACGGAGAGCCTTCTTGTGCGGGGTGTTGACTAGGTCAAGCCCAAACCTAGCCAGCTCATCGAACTGATTCACATACTCTCTAACAGTCTTGTCTCCTTGCTTAAGAAATAAGAATTTTTCCAACTGCAAACTTCTTTCTGCATCTGAGAGAAATTTAGTCTCAAACCTTGCCCTAAAGTCCTCCCATGTTTCTACTGGTCTTTCAGCATTAGTGACTTCCCACCAGTAGGAAGCCTCGCCCTTCAATAGCCACACTGCCAATTGTACTTTTTGTCTATCTTCTACCTCAAAGATGATGAATAGGTCCTCCGTTTCTTTCAGCCAATTTCTAGCTGCCACGAAGGACTCAGTTCCATGGAAATCCCTTCCTCCCATAGCTTTAAAATCTTTACATATCTTAGCGAATGTGTTTCCCCGTGGAGGAGGTGGAGGAAAAGGTGCTGCTGCGGCTGGATGATTTCCTTCAGCTGGAGGAGGAGGAACGGTAGGACCTGGCTGAGTGGCCCTTGCTTCTAAGAACCGTCTAAACCAACCATGTATGGGTACCCCTTCAGGCAAGTTAAGTTCTTGGGACATGCTGAAACAAAAAGGATAGGTTCAAAACGAAGGATAAGAGATAGTACCTATGGTTTTGGGGAGTGGACTTTGCCTTTTTTAAAATAAAATAATATTTTTCTTTTAAAAATGCTTCTTTAAATTTCCTTTTTGAAAATAAATTTTCAAAACTTTTTAGCTTATCTGGTAAACCTATGCTCTGATACCAAGTGAAACACCCCACCTCCGTTAGGGTCACTCTCAAAGGGAATGCCCTAATTTTGGTGGAGGTTTATAAGTACAAGTCACAGATATACAAGACAGATATAAGAACACATATTTGTAAACAGCGGAAGAACAACAAACTTTATTTCATCAAGTCAAATACGTGTTACAACAACATCCTTTCAAAACATAACATAACACTTTCATAATCTGTCTTGAGTACATTATTTTTAAAGAAGCATAAATAAAACATAGATAAACTGCAAAAGCCCCATAGTGGATTGTCCAAAGCCATAGTTCAAAACAGGAAAGTCCAAGCAATACATTTCTCTTCTTCAAGCTGGATGTTGAGGTAGGTCAAGCCGCTGTGTTCCCTCCCTGAGGACCTGGGGGGGGAAACGGAAGAAAGAAGACGAAAGAAAATAGAGTCAGACATAAAGCCTGAGTAAGTCTAGTACTACTTTGTCTATGAATAAAGAACTGGGTATGATAAGTAAAACAGGAAGTGGGCAACATTATAAACTTGGTTAAGTTATCTAGGGTCGAATATACTATCGTACCCCATGTTAATCTCTGAACCCATATAAACTAGTTTCCAATTTGCATCCCAAAATCAGGGTGATGTGATCCATTCTACGATGATCGGCTCCTACTCGCATAGTTACATGTGTCTTACGGCCCCCGATGTCTGTAGTTACCTATGCTGGTCCCACCATGGGGTGTATCAAGTCCCATAGTGGCAACCCGACACAACCTTAGAGTGCAAAGGTATGCTACTGGTGTCCAGTGCTTTATTTTTCTGCGCCGGAGTGCGTGCACGCCCGCACACCGTTAGAACCTACACTGCTACACCACCGCCGTCGATTTGACCTCTTACAATCAGCCCAGTAATCGTGCCCCACCCTGCCTAGTTTCAAGGTATCCTGATACACCTTCTAGGGTTACTGCTGAAAAGGGTCCCCCGTTACTAGGTTTTCTATCTCTAGCCAACATGCTAAGTTGGTTAAGTGTTTCCTAACCTAACCCCACCAGTCCGTTTAGTTTAGCATGTTCCATTTTGATTAAGTTTTTAGTTTACTTAATCCTAACAATCCTGACTCAGCCTTAATTGTCTTATTAAGGCCCTGACCTCTCACATTAGACAGGTATTGTTGTGGCTGCCTGTTGCCGGTTGGTTCCGGGCAGTCTTACGCCACAACTCAGTCTAACCTCGGGTCCTTGCTGGGCTCCATGTTTAACCTCCCACATTGGATAGGTATTGTTGTGACTACTGGACAGCCGGGCGGTTCCGGGCAGGTTTACATCACAACTCAATCCAACCTCGGGTTAAACACATCGTCTTTTCTACATTTACATATTTTGTCATTCTTCTTTATTTCTTATATGTAAATATTTGCGGCCCATTATTATGTTAATGGTGTAAAGGTTACACCAACCATGGGCCCAACCCATACTTGAATTTGGGCCCTTCTATTTTATATTTTCATTCATTAATTAATTTTTAACCCAACGTTATTTTTCCCCGTTTTACACGTCCGTTCATATATATTGGGCTCAGCCTTTTAAAGCCCAATTTACCCATGCGAAAGGGGAGGCTTATGGCGTATACACCAAGAGGGGAAAGTGAGCGCATGAACTTGCATATGACGTTGGAAAATACATAATAGAAATTGGTGTACTTGCATAGTGGTGACATGTATTTTGGTCATAAAACATAGGTGACATAAATCAAGGCATGTAAACTTGCATAGGTTTAACTACAACATGAACCTATATTCTTATTTAGGCATAATGTCAAACATAAGCATGGCCTAAATACTTCTAGCATAAACATGGCATATTGTCAAACATAAGCATGGCATAAAATACTTCTAGCATGAACATAGCATAATTCAACTTAATCATGATTTAAGCCTAATCACATAACGGTGGTATAAACATACTTATGCATAAATATTCCTAAACATGGTGTTTGCTTTAAACTTGCAAAAAGGGATTTTTGAGTCTAACCTAGCCATGTCACCATATAATCCTTTAAAACAAGATAGACTTAATAACGGATTTCAATTATGCCAAATATCATTCCTAGCCATATTCATAAGTTTGTAAAAGCATGACTTAATGCATGGATTATGGTGTCAAGATTCTACATAGTTTCATATGAACTATAATAACCAAACTTGTTTCAATTACTTGCAAAACGATTTATGCACAAAATATACATCATAATGGCATAATAACAAAGCCTCAAATTTGCATGAATTTCAATTAACTACATACATGTAGCTTCAATATAGATTACACAATTTGCGCAATATTCCAAACGTTTATTTGCATAGAACTACCGCATGTAGTTCTTTATAATGAATAACATAATTTTGCACAAATATGAATTACTTCCATTGCCACAATTCAAGCATACACATCAACACAGTTGTTTATTAATACCAAAGTAATACTCTACTTACAATGGTTTGATGAATTCTCTAGTTTAGGGATTGAAGACGCAAATTCCTTTGTTGAATTGATTAGCTTTAGGTTGCTTGAATTGCTTTAGGCCTTAGAACTTTCTCCCTAATCCTCTCTTTAGTTGGCGGCTACTCTTTGTCGTTCCTCAGCAACATGGCGGCTATAATCTTATTTTGAATGAATAGATTAGGGTTTAGTCTAGGGTTGTTTATATAGAGGTTAGGAATTGATTAGGACCATTGATGTTGCTAGGTTAGATCATAGCCATTCATTAGGAAGAGAGACCAATAAAAACCCGCCACCTAGCCCTAATGACAAAGCAGACCACTGAAATTCGACCAAACACAGACCTGGCCAGCCAGGTTGACTGGGCTCGACCAGGTCGACACCCCTGTCGACAGGGCTGTCGACAGCCCTGTCGACATGGGTAGCCCAGGTCGACAGCCCAGTCGACCTGGGTGGCTAGGCGGGTGTTTTATCCGCCTGGCCCGTTGGGCCCCATTTCAAATTATTATTTTATTCTGTTTGAATTTTAAATTTAATTCAAAACTTCCGAAGGCCATATCTTCTTCATACGGACTCCGTTTTTCGAAAACTCGGACTCTATTTCGCGTATTTTTCCGAGACGAACGCAATGGCGTATCCCGTTTCCCTTAGTTCTTTGATTTGAATTTGATTATACTTTAATTCATGAATTTCACAGTTATAGAATTTTCGGGGTGTTACAGTTGGTAGATTTTATCTCCCAACGCTTATAAGCGTTGGTATATTTTCATTCGTAACGCTTATAAGCGTTGGTAGTTTTTTGTTTGCAACGCTTATACATATTGCAATATTTTTGTTTGCAACGCTTATACATGTTGTAAAATTTTCATTCACAATAACTAACATGATTATAATATAGACGATATTTAATATGAATCCAAAATAGATATTATTCTCAATTTAAAAAGTATAATTCAATGAATACCAATAGACAACATTCATAATTAAGTAAGGATATAGAATTAATATCAGTTAACAATATACACGTATAATACATAACTAAGTTGCTAAATTTGATACTTAATTAAATCGCAAAATTCAATAGATAAATGAAATTCTACAAATACCGAATACAAAACATGTAGTACTTCTCTCGAATTTCTTTTATGTCCAGCCTTCCAAATCGTCGTTCGTTAAATATTTTCTTTTGGATTTGCTAAGGCTTACAAGAAAGATCAAAGTTGACAACAATAATTAATATAACATTCTATAAACAATTTACAAAAGATAATTTTAATACCAATTATTTGGCTTGGCATTTATTTGTGTTTTTGTTGGGTAACTTAACTAAATTCTTTTAAGGCATTGAACTATAATGCATCTATCAATGTGACCACATCAAAACTGAGTTTGCAAACTCAGTTCGGAAATTGAGTTTGCAAACTCAGTTCGGAAACTGAGTTTGCAAACTAAGTTTCTAACTGAGTTTGCAAACTCAGTTTTGATGTGATTACCAAAAGCATTTTCACTACCATGTACATACCAAAAGCATTTTCACTACCATGTACACAAACTGCACATGTTTCTAATTATCTGTAAATGTATTCAAAACAATTGCAATCCATCCTGGTATAAGGTCGTGTATTTACACATGACAAAGTTGAAATGTTGAACGATACAAAAAACCCCAAAAAATTCAGTGTTACTTCGTTTCTTTTACAGTTATAGGTCTGATTAGTTCTGACAAATCAAAACATCAAAATGGACTATAATTATTTCTGACAAATCAAAAGTCTCAATCAAGTCATCATAATTCATGGACTATAATTAGTTCTGACAAATCAAAACATCAAAATGGGGTAGCAGGCACAGTAGCTTCTAGCTGTTGTTGCACAGCAGTTACAAGCTGCTGTTTGCACAGCAGCATGAAGCTGCTGTGGCACAACAGCTACAAGCTACTGTGGCACAGCAGCATGAAGCTGCTGTGGCACAGCAGCTTGTAGGTGCTGTGCAAACAGCAGCTACAAGCTGCTGTGCAAACAGCAGCTTCTAGCTTGAGTTTCATAAGCAGAATATAGAATAATGGGCATAAACATGGGTTTCATAGGCATAAACATAGGTTTCATAAGCAGAATATAGAATAAGAGAGTGACGTTGTTGCTTAGTAACATATATATAATTCAGTCAGACTTACGAATAATATTTGGATCCTCTGAAGGAAAACAAACTTGAGTAATGTTTCCACAAATTCGTAAAAAAATTGTTAGGTGGACACTGAAGGGTAAGTATAGACCACCGATCAATTAATTCATTAGGCGAAGATTAATCGGAGCTAGATGTTTTTGAAACATTAAAGTTAAATATGATATATGTATTGTTTACCAAGTCATTCATTCATAGATGTGCTAGTTGAAAACAAAATTATAACAAAAGTAACAGGACCACCACAAAATGCAATCGACATATAATCCAAAACATAATCCAAAGTAACTCATGAAACCAAAAACAAAAGAAGGAAACAAAGACTTTAATAAGTACCTGGATTCAATTTTGGGTCATTGCTAAGAATTCTAGAGAACACTTCAAAATTTCCCCATAAATTTAGTTGAATCTCGCCTTGTTTTAGACTTCATCAAGCAAGAAATCACATCTCCATTCCACTCTCCACCCTGTGTACCATTAGAAAGTTTTATATTTTGATCATGATAATAAGTCGACTATTCGGGTATATTATCTATCTTTAACATGCATAGCGTAGACAGTTTAAAGAAGTTTGATCGTATCTAAGTTTATTGATTTATGTAAGTATTAAAAGGGCAAATATTGTGTGCATAGGTGCATACCTTTGTCACCGAAACTTGTTGATCAACAAAATAAACAATTTCGTGTATTAATTTATGATGGTATTTATACAGTTTTTTCTTGAACACACTTATTTTTATCAGAGCAAAAGGAGAAATAAGAAAGAATTGTTTGCACTTGCCTCAAATTGCAAAATCCAGTTGTGTAGGCCAGAGCCAACACCTTTGTGGAAATGATAAGCTGGGGGGCTTCCTTCCAAACACACTGCATATTTTATACCAAAGCATAGGTCAGTATAGATCTATATACCAAACTAACATATGCCGTGTCTGTCTAGTACTTCACAGCAAGTAATCCATGTTTTAAATCAAAATGGAATGCACATAAACAAGAAATCCATGTTTTCATAACAACTTCTTTAATTTGCGGAAGAGAGGCAAAGGCCGAGGCGGCGGTAGAACAAGGGCGACAACCTTCGAGAAAGTAAAAAAATCAGAAGCCATCCAGACCTTGTTCAGATGGTAAGCATGTTGCTTCCTGATAAAAAGTTGCCTCTACCAGCACAGCTTGACGTGCTCTTGAAGATTCTGCATCCGAGGAACGCAGCAGCTTGTAGCTACCCCCATTTCCAGGAATGAACAGAACAGGCACAACACTCAATTGTTTAACATGCTCCGCAAAATCGATTTTTTCGAACAAAAACAAGCCATACTTCGACACAAGCTGTTATACAAAGCTTATATTCATATCAGTTTGCATAAGAGCATGTCATATAAAGCTTATATTCATATCATTCCCTCCTCAAGCATATTTCGACACAAGCTGTCTTCTAAGATCTTACTTCTTTAAGTACCTGCACAATATAAAACTACGTACGAAAGTATTGTCTTTATAACTTATCATAATAGATAATGATCAATTACTAAATGGATCTTTCAAGCTGAATTATCGAATAAAGCAAGGGATTGATGTAACAATGTGAACTAAATGTAAATCACAAATAACTTTAGAGAATACCAAGCTTCAAAAAATAAATGTAGATGCATGACGACTCGTGCTGTGATCCCAATTCAAATGTAGTCCAATATCTAAGTATATACTAAAACTATCAGTCACTAATCTCTAGGATTATGTACAGTATATCATGAAGCGTTCATGATTAAGATTAGGCAGTTAAACTGTTTAACTTAAACATTGGTTTGATATGTTTTTATAAATAGTATTAGACATATACAGATGTGATTAGGCAAACTTGTGAACTAGTTAGGAAATTATTCAGGTCAGGTAAAACGTAATACATATGTATATTGTTAACTAAGTTATACAGATTAGGCTAATTAACACTAATAATATGTTTAATATGATGTCATACCAAGCCACGTCACTGTTTTCTTCTTACGTCCAATAGCAGATCCCTTCTTCCATCTCCTCTGTTCCCATTCCCATGCTTTAACCATAAACGCTTCTGACTTGTTCCCACGCCTGCTTCCATTTTAATACCACTGCCTTCATTAAAACACTCCCTGTAGACTTCAGCACGCCACGTACGTCCTCCTGCCTGCTGTAGCCATTCAAAACCAAGAATCCCCTCCCTACAATAATAAGAGTTTCACCCCTATAGTTTTGATTTTTGGATCCTCCAATTAGTTTCATATCAATCACATAAAAAAGAACGGATAATCCGAACTTTTCAACAATATAGATAATATAAATGAACAAAAATAAGCACAAACCTGAAAAAAGAGCTGTTGAACTCGAATCTGACCTTGACCTCCTTGCCTCGAAATCGAAATCCTTGTTCCTGCTTTGTAATCAAAATCGAAATCCTGGTTAACGCTGCGAAATCGAAATCGAAACCGAAATATTTCCCTAAATCGAAATCGAAATTTTCCCTAAATCGAAATCGAAATAATTCCCGCTTTGTAATTCATGTTAAGCGGCCGAAATAGTGAAAAGCGTATGGGATGGAAGAGTATAGGGTTACCGAAGAAAACTGATGGGTGTTTACATTTTTGCCCCCGCGAACCAAGCCTACCAACCCATATAAGCGTTTCCAATAAAAAAAAATATAAATTTGTATTTTTGGTAACACTTTTTTAGCATAGCAACGCTTATTATTGTTATTACCCAACAACACAAATAAGTGTTGGCGATTGACAAAAAAAGGGTTGCCAAATGGCCATTATGGTGTAGTGTCTTCCGTTGTTTTATATGTTCTATCTTGTAATATTTCTGTGTATGTTTACCTAGATAATGCTCCACCAAATCTAGTGCATTCCCTTTGTGAGTGACCCTAGCGGAGGTGGGGTGTTACACCCAATTAAGCTGTTTTCACCATCTGAAACTTGTTTCAGCCATATCTCCCAAGCGGTTAGTCCGTTTGGCTAATGTGACCACTCTACGGAAAGGTAAACCATCATCCGAAGCCAATGGAAGTGGTTTTAGGTCAAAACTCTTTTCCAGTCAAAAGTTATGGCCAAAATAAGATCAGCTAGGGGCAAAACGGTCATTTAAAAATCAGCAAAAATCATGAACATGGGAAATAACGCCAATAGTCGTCTCCCAAAGTTACATGACCATACGACTTCGTATGTGAAAGAAATAAATATTCTACGATCCTTCGATGCGTAGAATGCGGGTCGTTACACTCTCCCCCCTTAAGAAATTTCGTCCCTGAAATTCCTTAACCCAAAACATACAAAGGATCCCGCATGCCTACCAGCCACAAACAACAATCAAACATGCAAAACAAACAAAATAAGCCTATCCTAGCATGCGGAAAGACTAAATCGAAGCTAGAATCTTACCAGGCAAAGAGTTCTGGATGCGTCTTCCTAATGCTCTCCTCTGTTTCCCAAGTACAATCATTTTCATTCTCGCCCCACTGAACTTTGACTAATTTCACCGCTTTCCTTTGAAGTTGCTTCGTATCGTTCCCAACAATACGCATAGGCCTGCGGTTCCCAACCGCCTCGGGTTCAACCTCGATATCATCCAACTGATCAGGTGAAATAGTCACATCGGGATCGTGCACGAATTTCCTTAACTGGGAAACATAAAATACGTTATGAACTCCTGCCATCTTCTCTGGTAATTCAACTTTATATGCCAAATTCCCAATTTGCTCTAGAACTGGGAATGGACCAACGAATCTTGGTGCTAACTTGCCTCTCCTGCCAAATCGTATCACGCTCTTCAACGGAGAAATCTTGATAAACACCAAGTTGCCAATGGAGAATTTTAATTCTATTCTCCTCTTATCAGCATAACTTTTCTACTTATCTTGGGCAGCCTTCATTCGCTGTTGGACAACCTTAATCTTAGCTGAAGTTTCTCTTATCACTTCTGGTCCAAGCACATATTTCTCACCGGTCTCTAACCAACATGACGACGAGTTGCACGGTCTTTCGTACAAAGCTTCAAATGGAGCCATACCAATGCTGGATTGATAACTATTATTATATGCAAACTCTACTAGATGTAAATGGTCATCCCATGATCCACCAAAGTCTAATATGCAAGCTCTCAAGAGATCTTCTAATACTCGATTCACCCTCTCTGTCTGTCCGTCGGTTTGAGGATGATTCGCGGTACTGAGATTTAATTCTGATCCTAACGCCTCTTGCAAGCTTTTCCAAAATCCAGTAGTGAACAACGGATCTCGTTCACTTACAATGCCTTTGGGTATTCCATGAAATCTCACTACCCACTTTACATATAGTTCAACTAACTTAGCTGTTGTCCTGTTTGACTTGACGGGTATAAACCTTGCACTCTTAGTCATTCGGTCCACAATCACCCAAATGTTATCATGGCCCGACCTTGTTCTTGGTAACCCGTTAATGAAATCTATTGAGACTTGCTCCCATTTCCATTTTTGAATTTCTAATGGTTGCAACAAACCACTTGGCTTCTTTTGCTCAGCTTTAACTAGCTGGCAATTCATGCATTTGGATATAAACTTCCCAACGTCTCTTTTCATCCCTTCCCAGTAGTAGGTCTGCTTCATGTCTCGATACATTTTGTTATAATCGGGATGTATAGTTAATTTTGAGTGATGACATTCTCTAAGCACTTCATCTCTCAATCCATTGACATTGGGTACAACTAGTCTTCCATTCTTTCTAAGCTATCCATCTCGATCAAGCCCATACTTGTACACCTCTTCGTCGATTCTCATCTCTAACTTTGAGATGATTTTCAATAGGTTAGGATCGCTCCTCTGACTGGGACCAATCCGCTCAATCAAGGTGGGTCTGATCGTCAAACTTGCTAACATTTCTGGATCTAATTCGCACTTTGGTCTGAAATCATACCCAGCGATGTACTCCAGTTGCTTCCATTCTAGAAACATAGCCCCTAAACTGGCATGTCTTCTACTCTATGCATCAGCCACCGCATTGCCCTTTCCTGGTGTATATGTGATGTCAAAATCATAGGAAGCTAAAAATTCTAACCATCTTTGCTGTCGGAGGTTTAGATCCCTTTGAGAGAAGAGATACTTTAATGATTTATGATCGGTAGACAACTCGAATCTTTCTCCCAAGAGATAATGTCTCCACATCTTCAATGCGAACACGATTGCTACCAATTCCAAATGATGGGTATGATATCTTTTCTCTTGCGGTTTCAGTTGCCGGCTTGCATAAGCTACAACCTAACTCCTTGCATCAATACAGCACCTAGTCCGGTACCACATGCATCTGTATATACTGTCATCTCTTCATTCCCCTTAGGAATGACTAACACTGGTGCACATATCAACTTTTCCTTTAGACTCTTGAATGCATTTTCACACTTTTCGTCCCAGACGAAAGATTGATTCTTCTTGGTCAACTGAGTCAACGGTGCTGCTATCTTGGAGAAGTCTTGGATAAACTTACGATAATATCCAGCTAATCCCAAGAAACTTCTTATGTCCATTGCATTCTTGGGCGTAGACCAATCTTGTACTGTAGCCACCTTCGCAGGATCCACGGCAATACCATTCTCTGAAACAACATGGCCCAAGAATCTCACTTCCCTTCTCCAGAAGTGACAATTAGAAAACTTTGCTTTCAATTGGTGTTTTCTCAACACCTCCATCACTATCCTCAAATCTTCCTTGTGTTCTTCCTTTGTCCTCGAGTAGACCAAAATATCATCCATGAACACAAGGACAAACTTATTCAACTGATCTCTGAATACCCTATTCATAAGATCCACAAAATATGCTGGCGCATTGGTCAACCCGAATGGCATGACCAACCATTCATAAAATCCAGACGGCGTCCGAAATGTCGTTTTAGCTATACTCTCAGCTTCCACTCTAAGCTGATGAAAACCTATCGCGAGATCCAACTGAGAGAATACTCTCGCGCCACTCAACTGATCAAACAAATCATCTATTTGCAGTAGAGGATACTTTTCCTTGTCACCTTATTCAACTTGTGGTAGTCTACACACAATCGAAGGGAACCATCGGCCTTGGTAGCAAACACAAAAGGTGCTCCCCACTCAGAAACACTTCTTCTGATAAATCTCTTCTTCAAAAGATCGCTTACTTGCACCCCGAGCTCTCGCTGCTCCCTTGGTGCCATACGACGAAGTGACATCACTATAGGTCTGGCATCTTTCACCAAATCAATACGGAACTCAATCTCTCGGTGTTGTGGAAGCCCGGTCACTTCCTCGAAGACGTCCGGATACTGGCCAACCACGGGCAAACCTGACAACTCATCATGCGGGATGTCGAGGGAATTTTGAAAACTAGACATTACGCCATCACTAGGTAGACCACCAAACACTACCCTCTGCCCATCATTCGCTCTAGCTGTCACCAAAAAGCCCTCACAGTCTACCACCACCCCGTATCTTTGGAGCCAATCGACTCTCAAAATAATGCCAAACCCAGTAAAGCCCAAAACAAAGCAATCACAAACAAACATGCATCCATGACTCGATAAGACCACATTACGACAAATCATGCTAAGGTTAGTCGAACCACCAATCGGGTTCGTCACTACTAAAGGTCTATCGACAATCTTGGGGTCCAGTCCCAACCTGTCTACCAGGTCACTAGATATGAAAGAACTGGAAGCTTCGGTATCAAACAAAACTCTAATAGGAACATCATAAACAGAAAGCATACCTTGAATAACAACATTCTTTTCTTTCTCTGCCACAGTTGGGGCATTCGACGAAGAAGGAATAGCATTAAGGGCATATGCTTTCACCATCTGCTTTTCTTTAGGGGGTTGCGGACACTTGTCCTTGTGATGTCCCACCTGGCCACAGTTGAAGCACTTCCTGTCTACTGGCTTTGCTCGACAATTACTGGCATAGTGGCCCTTCTTGCCACAACTAAAGCACTCAACATCTTTCTTCTTCTTCTGGCCATCCTTAGCTTGGTTCTGCTTCCTCTTATTCTGAGAACCATTCTTGCCTCCACCGCTTGCTTGCGGTTTTGGCTCCTGTGCAGATGCGACCTCAGTCTTCGACTTAGGGTAAAGACTTTTTGATCTTAAAGCTTTCCCCACAATCGACTCAAATGTCTCATCGATGTGGTTAATAAGCCTTTCTCCCAAGTATCCATCCAAACCAGTTATGAACTTCTCGTTCTTCTTCTCGGCAGTATCTATTAGGGATAAACCATATTTCGACAAAGTGTCGAATCCGACAATATACTCCGAGACAGCTCTGCCATTCTGCTTGAGTTCCAAGAGTCTCTTAAACAACACTGACTTCTGAGCAGCTGGAATGAACTTATCGCTAAAGCGAGCCTTAAACTGATCCCAAGTAATCTGATCCTCGGGAGTAGCTGCCTTTATAGCATTCCACCAATTCATTGCCTGTCCTTGCAGCTGATGGGATGCTTGCCTTCTCTTCATCGCATCCTCGATACCCAAGTCTTCGAAGATACGCTCGCAGTTATCCAACCAATCCTCAACATCCATAGCCGACTCCGCTCCGTGGAACGGCTTCCCACCAAGACTAGTATAATCCTTATTCAGCTTGGCGAAATCGGCCCTGGACGCCTGCACTATTGGACCACCTCCATTACCAGCATTGGGAGCTGCCCTCTGCACATCCCTAAGCATCTCCCCCATGAGGTCGGTAAACATCCTCCTCATCTCAGCAGCATTCCCATTATTGGCTCCTCTAACGGTACCCCTTGTGTATCGGTTCATCGTTTAATCTGCACAGAGAAAACGATTAACCATCCTCTTTGTGGTGTCAATGCAGTGCGACTTCATTCTTAACTATACTAATAGTATATATATATATAGCTTATGAAAACCAAAATAATCACAAATACGCGCTCTAATATACGTATTATCTCTCCGTGGTGTCTTTCCCTAGGTTAACTACGCAACCTAGAGCTCTGATACCAAGTGTGAAGCCCCGCCCGGCACCAGCCGACATTTTCTCCTAAAGTGCGCTGTACTCATGTCCGACTAGCACGGAACGGTCGCCAAAGAAAGGAAAGTAGAGAATGAACTAATCAAGAACCTGTAAAATGCCTCACAGCGCATGGAATAAAATATAATAACAACATACTTGACATAAAACAGGCGAGACAGTGCATAAGCTGAAGACTAAACATCATAGCAGCGGAAAATCCAAATACAACTTATGATCCAATACCATTATTACAACTTTGTAAAATACTGTCTCTAAAGCAAAAAAGAAAGGAAAGGTACACTACTAATGCCCAAGGAAGTGACCAGTAGTGACACAGGGAGAATATCTATATATCATACGTGGAAGCCTCCTGCTCGTCTCCGGTACAACTACTCGTGCATACTACCTAACATGTCCCTAGGCTGCTCGTGAGAGCACCTAGAGTAATAAGAAGAGACATTAAACTCTGGGTCAGACAAAAAGTCTGGTATGAGCGATAAGCAGCTAAACAATAACAGGTATACTAAACCATACCTGAACCTGGACCTGCAACCAAAGAGTTAGCACTACATACCGTACAATACTCTAAAGTGCCACTAACATATGGTGTAAAGAATACGGGGGTGGGGTGTGCACGTCATAGTGATGGAAAACAAATCAAACATAGCAACCATCCTCACATCTCTCACTCAGTTCATAAAGCATACGATGTCCACCACTGTCAATCACTAGACCCATCGGAGTAGTGACGGAGTTCGACTTGTACAACTACTGCTACTACCAAGCGTACCCCATGGAGTCATGACCAAATCTTTACAAATGACCCTACTCCATTGGTCTATAGCTCTTTAGTCATACCTAGGCCACTGTTGCCCTGAATCTGTTCACGTACCCCCTACACATAGTGATCCAAAGTTACAAAAATCGACAACCCATTAGCACACGTCCCGCAATAAAGCCCAATCAAGAAGTTAACTCGTTGGTTCCCATCTGGATCCTGAGTACAAACTTCTCACTTGGGCTACCTTTGCATCTCGGGTCTTGGTCTTCTCCTCCGGATCAGTCTTCATTTGGTTCGTAACCCGTGCCTCGCATCCAAGCTCCTTGGTTCAGCTCGTAGTATCTCCTCTGGTTCGGATCGGGTTGCTGCATACGGATCGGGTCGGCCTCCTTCTGCTCATGGTCAGGCTCTAGATCGTGCTCCTTCCACCGGGTCGGGTCGCACTGCTACAACGGGTTGGGGTCCTCCATTGGCTCGTGGGTCGAGCCTCCGTCAGTTCGGATCGTGAGTACCACTGGTTTGGGTCGTGGTGGAGCTTCGGTTCAGATCGTGCTTCAGGTGCGAGCGGCTCGTGGTGACCGAACTCGAAGGGTTGAGGAACATCTGGTGGCTCGTGGCACGTGGACTCGATCCGGTCGACTCGTGACACATGGGGGCGATCCGATCCGGTTGCTAGCCAATTTCCTGCTGTTCTTCCAGCGACTATTTTATGCCATTCGACGGCGTTTTCGACCATTCTAACTTTTCTAATCAATCACAAAGCATACCATACATTCATAGCCACATGTAGTATCGACCACAAACACCAAAACAATAATCATAGCATGTGAAATGGATCAAACATACCCAAAAACCCATATTTTCCCCTTAATTATGTTAAGAACAACTAATGATAGGGTTAACAAAACTTAACCGAATTAGCCAAATTTTATAACAGAGGTCTAAAATTATGTTTTAGAATTTATAAATATTTTTCCAGAATTTATTTATGCATAAATTCACCAATTAACACCAATCACCCTAATTAACTGTGATTAGTGTCAAAACAATGCTAATCACTCACCTTTTCCACAAATAAAATATCAAATCTGAGATGATTTTCTTTCTGGCGCTATTCTCAATGCAACACAGCAGCTCTAACCCTGCTTTGGTGCTATTTCTCCTTAATTTGATGTTGATTAGGCTGATCTTCAATTAGAAAGTGGTTTGGGGGATGTTTTAGATGTTGGAGGCCACGGCTAGGTTGAGAGGAATGAATAGTGACAGCTGAAAAATGAGAAAAAGGTATTTTCCAAACCCTAACAGCCCTTTTAAACTCCTAATCCCGAAATTCCCCTTCGGGCCTAGGTGTTAATCACCCGGCTAAGCCCAATTAAGCTGTTTTTCACCATATGAAACTTGTTTCAGCCATATCTCCCAAACGTTGAGTCTGTTTAGCTAATGTGACCACTCTACGGAAAGGTAAACCATCATCCGGATCCAATGGAAGCGGCTTCAGGTCAAAACTCCTTTCCAATAAAAAGTTATGGCCAAAACAAGATCAACTACGGGCAAAACGGTCATTTAAAAATCAGCAAAAAACATGAATATGGGAAATGACCCCAATAGTCGTCTTCCAAAGTTACATGACCATACAACTTCGTATGTGAAAGAAATAAACATTCTACGATCCTTCGATGCGTAGAATGTGGGTCGTTACAGCAGTTTTGGGTTACGCGGTTTCTTTTTCTCCTAGAGCGACGCATTTCCTTAATGAAGAGGGGGAGAGAGAGTGCTGACGTGGCGTGAGTTAGTTGGGTGAGATGTTTGTTTATTTTATTTATTTCATTTTGAATTCAAATGATTAAAACATGTCTAACTTTCACATACGAATTCAGAATGACGCACGGTTGGATCCGTTGGAATCCTATCGACGAGCTCTTCAAGATGGCATTGATTTGGACAGATTCTAACACTGTTGATTTTTAGGCTAAAATTTGGATTTCAATCTCGTTTGAAACCAAGGTGAGTGATTAAACCCACTCACACATAACTAAAATATTTGATTGTTAGTTAAATTGAATCCATGTTATGATATGATTGTTTTGGTTATTGTTTGACTGTTTAAATTTATTATTTATGTTAAATTTGCATCGACTGCAAAATTTAATTTAATTTAATTGTTGATATAAAGTGTACAGTTAGAATTTATTTTCTGTTTAAAAACCTCATATTTAATGGTTAGTAAACTGATACCACATTGAACTGTTTAGATGTAGTGATTTTGATTGATGCCATGGATTTATATATTTATGATATTTAATTCATATTGTTATCGGCATTGTCTATATACTCCTATTAATTTTTGCTCATGAATCTCGACTTTTACCCTAGATGTTACGGGCATCAAATAAACCCGGGATTAATCATTAAAATGAATTAAGAACGCATGTTGAAATGATAAATACTTATGACCCTGATATGGATTGAAATGATATATATCCTTTCCTAAAGTCCTAAAATTTTACTTTAAGTATTAATTGGCCATAGGATAGAAAATTTTATACGGACACCGGTTGGTTAAATAAAAATTGTATTTAATCTTGAATTTTGGAATATTATTTTAAAGACAAAATAAATGACATTATTAATTTATTTTCTTTTAATTTGGACTTTGAGTTTTGAAATTAAAGTTTTCAGTTGTAATAGAATTCGTAAATGTGGATAACTGAAGTTAAACTGAATTGAATATGAACTGAATTTATCAAAATTGAATTTTTTTACCCGTCTTTGATATTATTTAAATTAATATGGTTTAAAGTAATAATTGAACTGTGAACTTGAGATTTTATAAACGAATAATTCAAAGTGAGAATTATAATTGAAGTTTAATTATTAAATCGAATTATTAATTTGAACTGTTTGAAATCGAACTGTTGAATCGAATTGAATATGAATGGGAAGTCAAATCCTTTTAAATTAAGATATCAAAATTTAGTCAAATTGATTTGATACTGAAAAAAGATTTCTTGTTGGTTAAATTTTTGAAGATATGATTCTAATTTCCTAACTATTTTATACATATCTAAATTATTTTAACGTACTTTTCTACTATTTAAATAGTCAAATTATTTGGAATTGGAATTATTTCAAGATACTAAGTTTGGTTTTAAGTGGAGATTTTAATATAAATAATGTTCTAGCTTGCATAATGAAAATGATTTTTAAGAAAAACTGATATTTTGATATGAAAAGAACTGATCGGTGCAAAAAATGTAAACGCCTGGTTGTTAAAGAGACCGGGATCGCATATTGTCATACTCTCTGCCTATACCGAAAACCACCTTAACAACTGTGTATGCGGTGGAGTTCCAGAATGAAGTAGGTTGGTTTGGCGGACGCTACTGGAATGAATGAAGAGAACAATAATGGATGTCCTTGACCTTCGGGTTATAATTAAAATGACTAAAACAGGACTATAACGTGACCAAGTGGGGTTAGCTACCTCCATCGGCAACACTTCTTCCTTTATTACTATAGTTCCTCGGTTTGATTGATTTGATTTGATGCGCATCCGTGATTTGGGAGTGTTGTTCGAGGTGGGCGGTAGTCGCGGCTATGCGTTACCACCGGTCCGGGCATGCAACTAGTATATTTATACCCTGGGCATTTCTCGTGTGCCTTGTCATATTATCCTGATTGAGCCCCCTATGATTTTGATTTGTACCGTACCTATGAAGTGCCATCTGATAGCCACTATGTACTGTGGGCTTTACGATATCTGTATAAACTACGGTATTATAAACGGTGTAGCGGTAATAATAGTTTTCCTACTTATGCTATTTTAATATTTTATATTTAACCATAGACACTATTATAATAGTGTATTGTATTATATAGTTCTTGTTTAACAGATCCTTAGGGGGTGGAAATTCCCGAAACATCTCTTAAGTTATTGCAATCATATTATCGCATGAATTTGATTTAACTAATATGAGAATACTTTAGTTCTAATCCGAATATTTTTGTCTTTTCATTTGTGCTCGGGTCAGGCTGAGTTTCAGTTTTCGAAGATACTATTTTGAAGATGAAGATGAAGCTTGCTAGAAATATTATATTTATTACCACTGCGAATATTGGTATGATTATTATAGTTAACTCTGGTAATCGTTGTAAGTGTATAATCAAATATATGTAATAACAGCTTCATGAACTGTTATTTATTTATTATATTTTGTCCTTCCACTGTGATATTTTGTGTTTGTTTTTCTCCTTCTCCGCTTTTTCTTATATAAATCCCAATAACTATCCGTATTTTTGTTTTGTTTAAGTCGACATTGAGGATCATTGTCGATTTGAACGATAAAAAATCAGGGATGTTACATTTGGTATCAGAGCTGGTTAGAAAACATGATAGGGGGTTCTCGCTTGGTTGTTTGGTGGCGAGCAGGAGATTCTTACCCCTACACGTCCAAATGAGAAGATTGGGTTGGTTGTTGCAATCGAGAGGCTGGCCGTAAAATCAGTTCTGAGGTATCACTGTATGTCACGGTGGGAGGTTGTCCCATTGCTTGATGGTTGCAAAGCCTAGGTCCGTTACAGATGGTATCAGAGCTTTGGTTTAGCGAAACCTTGGCTCTATTTAGGATTAACTCATTAGTCTTCCGTTGAGAGTATCACTATATGTCACGGTCTGAATCATTTCTTAGTCTTCCGCTGAGAGTTGTGAATTTTCCGTTGTGTATGTATTTTTAGTATACTCTGATATTTGTTGTACTCTAGTATATTCTTGTACTCTGATGTAATATTGTGTGATATTAATGAAAAAGATCTTTTGTTCAGTTTTTATGTGTTGTAACCCCAAGCAATATGTCTTATTGATTGGTTTAAGTCGATTTAATTATCTATTTGAATCGGGCGGGTCGTCATAGTTAAAATATTGAACAATTGCCAGATTTTGAAGTTTTGGGTTATCGTTATCGATCTGAGCCTTCAGTAGGGATCGATACTGATCCCTAGGGGTTGAGAACCCTTTGGTAGATAGAATTTTTTGCTAGCTTTCACCTCTAACTTATGGTTCTTCATTGTGATATTCTAAGCTCAAGTTATGATCGAAATATTAAACAATTGTTGATTTTTGAAGTTTTGATTATCATATATGTATTTATCCCTCATCGGAGTCGTACGGATCCCTCATTAGAGTCTTATCGATCCTACATTTAGCCAAATTTTGAGTGTTTTTCCAGCTTGTTTCAGAATGTTATTCCATTGAATTCAGTTATTTATGAGTTCGTATAATCATCCACACTCGATTCCGAGCAATCCAGAAGTCCAAGTACACGACTGATCCTAGTGTGTGAATTTCTAAATTCCAAGTATTTATTGGTTTCGGCACCTATTCCAAGCATTTCCAAGTTTATGTGAGTTTGTGCTCTAGTTACGTGCAATCTAATGTTAAGAATTCCGAAGCGTGATAGCTTTAACAAAAGACAGTTAACAATATGTTAAAAATATTCGTCACGATGTTTCAAATTAAAGGATTATACCATTAAATCCTATTTTGGAGAAGATATTTTCTAATGGATACAATTTTGGAGGAGATACTTCTTTCATAGTCTGTAATATCTCTTGTATCTTCAAGAACCCATTATGGTGGGTCCATTTTTTTATTGAATTTGTTATTGTTCATGTCAATGGAACTTTTAGTCTCATAATCGTTAACTCTAGATTGATTTAGAAAACTTTCCCAAACATAATCCTTAGCAACCTATCAATTTAAACCTAGTGTCATACTTTACTATCCAATTCTTGTTTTTATCATTACTAATTGTAACCAGTTTCTCTAACCTTTTATAGGGAGGAAAAGAAAAAGACCTAGAATGCACGGATTGTCAGTTCTTGATTAAGTATTTGATGCATCATATAGTCTAGTCACATGGGGTGGGTGTGGTCGGTTAATCTCACCAATTGGTCAATATTTTTAGTTAATTGAACCATCAATTAACCGAATGCTCGATTATTCGAATTTGTCGGTTAATGAGGTTCGATTGAGATCGGTTAAGTCGTTTAGCCGTTATATATATATACATACGTATGTATATATACATAATATATGTATATATGTGGGTGCGTATATATACACACACATATTTATAGATTGCAAGAAACGATAATGAAAATATTTATGCTATTAGTCTTACAATACATGCATGCATGTATGTTTGTATGTGTGTGTGTGTGTATATATATATATATGAGGTAGGTTCAATGGCACTCCTATTTTCTAGCCTTCCATTTGCACCCCATTTCTAGCCACTCGTTTATATTAGAATAATGTAGTGGAGGGAGAGAGAATGAGTGGAAAGAGAGAGAGGGGGAAACTTGTAGTGGAAATCAGGGGGCTTTTGGGGTGCTGCACTATTTAAGGTGTCATTGAACGCTCGCCTATATATGTATATAAAAACACACTCACACACACACATGTATTTTCGTTTAACAGCTAATTGATGTTTGTTTATGGTTAACCGCAATTTGGTTGGTTAATCGAATTTGTTAGCTAATGCGGTTCGGTTAAAGTCGGTTGAATCGATTCGGTTGGATAACCGTGATAAATGCCCGCCCCTCATGCCTACCTGGCATCCATGGTCAGTTAAGTTGCTTGAATGAAATATTTTAGCGCTTGAACGGTTGTGCAACATTTCGCTACATATACAAGTGTGCACGCTACCTATCTCTTGTTATCCCGTAGTTGGTGCTCAAACATTTGTGCTTCTTTTAGTTTCCTCTGATCGTGCTTAAAATAATTCCTTAATAGCAATCAACTTGTTAGTGCCTTTGAACCATTCAAACGCGTGGTTTTTATGCTTTATCATATTAGGGCTGCCAACGGATAGTATTGGATACGGATAGTGTCATATCTGTATCCGCATCCGAAACTATTTTCGGATATCGGATATCCGTATTCGTAGATACAGATGGATATTGGATAATTATGATATCCGCTAATGATCGATAATTAAAGAAACGTAAATTGAAATTCTAGGTTTAACATGATTTTTTTTAATGTCATGAATTATAAAAGTATACAAAACCAATCAAATAATGATATTAAATAGTTTTGAGCTGTTAATATACATTAAATGCATAAAATATGAACTATTAACTTAACAAAACAATAAATTATTATTGTTTATTATGTTAAAATATATATAAAATAAGCTGTAATTTAGACAAAAACCGAACGGATAATTTTTGGAAGCGGATACAGATATATCCTTTTTTTCGAATATCGGATATATCCGTTTAGATGGGTTGTCGGACCTGTGAGAAAAAAGGGAGGGAGGGGAGGCGGTGGAGGAGGGGTTGATGAATCGACGACGGGGAAGCCGAAAGAAAGAGAAGTATTGAAACATATGCAACTCTACTGTGTTGAACCTCTGAACCAACTGTCACTTGTAGTCGTATCGACAACTTTCTTGTGTTACTCATCATCTTGTGCACAGGCACAATTATATTTTCATCCAATCTTCGTCATGTTCTAATTAGAGTAATCGGTAATTCTAGCTTGCTCATGGTAAAATCCTTCGGAGTACCCACGTCGAATTCTGTCTTCAAAGTGAGCATAAAATTGCATCGTATCTTTCTTACAAGATTTTTTTTTTTAAAAGATTAAAAAAAGAAGAAGAATCCAATTATAATCATGGAGAAATTTTCATTATGGATTTTAGACCATCATTTTAAATAACTATTTTATAATAAAATAGTGCATGTGATTTATGTTAGTTTTTATCAGAGGGACGTATTGCCTTTGTTTTTCCATAAACAGAGATATTATTGGAAACGTTTTACAAACATTAAGTGAATTATTAAAAATGTTGAATAAGTGTATGAATGGCTCCTATGTGTGAATAATCTCACATCATGGGATTATATGGAAGAGGCAAGGATTTATACTTGTTTCTAAGAAATTATATTGGGGCCTTGGGCTCCCAATACATGCTTTGTTGGGAGGAGGGAGACCATGCATCATGAACACCACACACGCGCGCGACCGACCGACCGACTCGACTCGACCCGGTCCGGTCCGGTCCGGCTCGGGCTTGGTGGTGTAGACACTTATATTTTTGGACCATAAAAATTTGCAGTTTCCGAACAGTTTTTTTATGGAAAATTATTTTCTGCACCGACAATTTTTTCTGCAACGGTAAAAAGTTCGCGACTCAGCCATTGTTTTCCAACAAATTGAAGACAAATTTGAAACAATGGCTTCGAACTCAACCGTAGACGATGCTGCTCCACCCTCTACTTTCCAGAACCCTCTCGTGACTGATGCTCCATTCAAATTCGAAGTCTTGCATTTCAAGCGATGGTGTCAGAAGATGGAGTTCTTCCTCACGATCAGAAAGGTTGTGGCTGCGCTTACTGCTGAAAAACCGCAGCTACCAGATAAACCTGACGAGGATGACGCAGCGAAGATGGCATCATGGACTGAACAGTCAAAGCAACTGCAGACCTGGACTGAACAAGATTATCTATGCAAGAACTTTATTCTGAATGGAATGAGCGATGATCTGTATGATTACTACAACTCAGATGAGAAGACAACAAAGGAGATCTGGGAAGCACTGAAAAAGAAGTATGATACAGAGGAGGCAGGGGCAAAGAAATATGTTGTAAGTCGCTACCTAAACTATCAGATGATTGACGACTGATCAGTTGAGATGCAGTCCCATGAGCTGCAGAAAATAGCTCATGAGATCATCTCTGAAGGTATGGCACTGGACGAACAATTTCAAATTGCTGTTATCATTGACAAATTACCCCCTGGCTGGAAAGATTTTAAAAATGTTTTACGTCATAAGACAAAGGAATTTTCCTTAGAAAGCTTGATCATGTGCCTCCGTATTGAGGAGGAGGCACGCAAACAGGACCAGAAAGAAGAGGTGTTGATTGTCAATAACAACAACACTAAAAAGACCACACCCGATGTTCTGAAACTGAATCAGAAATCTTTTAAGAATCAGAACAGGCGCAACAAATAGAATGGGAATCCGCAAGGAAACCCAAAAGGACAGCAGAAACCAGCCCAAAAGAATGATTCTGGACAGTAATTTTTATGCTACAACTGTGGAAAACCAGGTCATATGGCACGAAAGTGTCGGAACAGGCCAAGCTCTGCACCGCAGGCTAACCTGACTGAAGATCCTCTTACGGCTATGATTACTGAGATTCACCTTGCTGGTGGATCAGAGGGTTGGTGGGTAGACACTGGTACCTCTCGCTATGTCTGCTATGATCGTGACTTGTTCTCTACATACACGGCTGCTGAAAATCAGAAAGTGTTGTTGGGAGATTCTCACACCACTAAAGTTGCAGGGATTGTGGAAATTAAGTTTACCTCTGGAAAGACTGTAATTCTGAAAGATGTAATACATACTCCAGAGATTAGAAAGAATCTGGGTCTGGCTTTCTCCTTAATAAGGATGGGTTTACTCAAGTTATTGGGGTTGATTTGTATACCCTAACTTATAAGGGAACTTTTGTGGGAAAGGGTTATGCTTGTGAGGGTATGTTTAAACTGAATGTTGAAACTAATAAAGTGACTACTTCTTCTTATAAGTTGTGTGACTTTAATATTTGGCACTCTAGATTATGTCATGTTAATAAATGAATAATTCACAACATGAGCACCCTATATATGATTCCTAAATTGACAGAATCTGAACATGAGAAATGTGAATTCTATACACAAGCAAAAATCACAAAGAAACCTCATATATATGTTGATAGAGTTTCTGAACCCTTAGACTTGATTCATTCTGACATATGTGAACTTGATGGTACTTTTACTAGACAAGGACATCGTTATTTTATCACTTTTATTGATGACTGTTCTGATTTCACATATGTATACCTTATGAAAAATAAAAGTGATGCTTTTGACATGTTTAAAACATTCAAAACTGAGATTGAGAATCAAGCAAATAGGAAAATTAAGAGACTTCGTAGTGATAGAGGTACAGAATATGAATCCACTTCAATTCTAGAATCCTATAAACAACATGGTATAGTACATGAAAGAACTGCACCCTATTCTCCTGAGATGAACGGTAAAGCTGAAAGGAAAAATAGGACATTTACCGAACTTGTAGTTGCCATATTACTAAATTCTGGTGCAGCAAAACATTGGTGGGGGGATATTTTATTGACTGTATGCTATGTTCTGAATAGAATCCCCAAATCTAAGAATAAAATTTCGCCTTATGAAATTTTAAAGAATCATAAACCCAATGTCTCATATTTTAGAACTTGGGGTTGCTTAGCATATGTTCGCATTCCAGACCCTAAGAGAATAAAATTGGCTAGTAGAGCATATGAATGTGTATTTATAGGCTATGCTATTAATAGCAAAGCATACAGATTTTATGACCTTAGTGCACATAATATAAATGAATCAAATGATGCCTATTTTTATGAAACTAAATTTCCTTTTAAATTAAGGAATAGTGGGGGCACTTCAAGTATGCCTATTAGAACAGAACTTAATGAAAATTCTGAACCTGTACCTAGAAGAAGTAAAAGAGCAAGAACCATAAAAGATTTTGGTTCAGATTTTTGTGCTTTTACTATCGAGGAGGATCCCATAAACCTCCAAGAGGTCTTATCTTCCTTAGATGCTGATTTCTGGCAAGAGGCTATAAATGATGAGATGGATTCTTTAGAATCCAATAAGACTTGGCATTTGGTAGATTTACCTCCTGGTTGTAAGTCTATAGGTTGTAAATGGGTACTTAAAAAGAAATTAAAACCTGATGGCACTATTGATAAATATAAAGCACGACTAGTAGCCAAAGGTTTTTAACAAAAAGAAAACATAGATTTCTTCGACACTTTTTCACCTGTTACTAGAATCACATCCATTCGGGTATTAGTCTCACTTGCCTCTATTCATAATTTGTTAATACACCAAATGGATGTGAAAACCGCATTTTTGAATGGTGAATTAGACGAAGAAATATATATGGACCAGCCTAAAGGATTTGTGGTACATGGTCAAGAACATAAAGTATGCAAATTAGATAAATCATTATATGGTTTAAAACAAGCACCTAAACAATGACATGAAAAATTTGATTACTTAATCGTTTCACATGGTTTTAAAGTTAATGAAAGCGACAAATGCATTTATTACAAATTTGAAAATGACATTTGCACTATTATATGCCTTTATGTAGATGACCTACTCATTTTTGGGTCAAACATTCATGCCATAAACTCCGTCAAATCCTTATTAAGTGCCAATTTTGGTATGAAAGATCTAGGTGAGGCGAGTGTAATCCTTGGTATTAAAATTACTAGGTCAGAAAAGGGAATTTCTTTGGATCAATCTCATTACATTGAGAAGATCCTAAAGAAATATAATTACTTTGACTGTAAACCTACAAGTACATCATATGATCATAGTGTAAAGTTATTTAAGAACACTGGTGAAGGTGTAAGACAATCTGATTATGCGAGCATCATTGGCAGCCTTCTGTATGCCACTGATTGTACTAGACCCGACATTGCCTATGTAGTGGGATTATTGTGCAGGTTTACCAGAAGACCTAGTATAAAGCACTGGCATGCTATTGAAAGGGTGATGAGATACCTTAAACGAACCATGAACCTTGGATTACATTATGAAAGGTTTCCAGCTGTACTTGAAGGATATTCTGATGCAGACTGAAATACCTTATCTGATGATTCCAAAGCGACCAGTGGCTTTATATTTAGCATTGCTGGAGGAGCTGTTTCTTGGAAATCCAAGAAACAAACTATTTTGGATCAGTCTACTATGGAGTCTGAGATGATAGCACTAGCCACAACTAGTGAAGAGGCAGAGTATTTTAGAAACATGCTAGCTGAGATTCCCTTATGGGAAAAACCGATACCAGCTGTGTTGATACATTGCGATAGTACCGCGGCTATTGCAAAAGTTCAGAACCGTTATTATAACAGTAAGAGATGACAAATACGTCGTAAGCACAGCACGGTTAGAGAACTACTTTCCACAGGTACCGTTAGAGTGGATTACGTACGTAGTGAAGAAAATTTGGCAGATCCTTTGACGAAAGGACCGTCAAGAGAGAAAGTCCACAATTCTTCTAAAAGAATGGGACTATTTCCATTAGATTGTTGAGTCACGCACAATGGTAACCCGACCTAAATGACTCGAGATCCCAAGAACTAGGTTCAGCGGGTAAAAACAAGTTGTGTAGTGATAGGAGTTGAGCATGCTATTTAATAAACCAAGAAGCATGTATTCCTGAAGTGATTAGAGGATGAGTTAATAGAAACTTTTAATGAGATTTATACTCTATTTGGAGTGGAGTACCTACCTTCAGGAGTACTCTTGATAGACTTACCTTTGTGAATGTGGAAATGTGGCCGTTTCCTATGGAGTTTTGGGCAAAACTTCTAGAGCATTCACTAAACTAGGATAGGCATGCATGACCATAAATGCACGGGCTTAATTGATTGCACTATAGAAAAGGTTGTGCGTGGTTTGATGTCAGGAATAGAGTTCAAGACTACATGTCACTCTAGTAAAAACTGAATCTTACTCACTATGCAAAGGTTCAAGTCGGATGACACCTTTGTTTATGCACAATCTTATGGTTTTAGAAATTGCTCGAAAATATTTTTAAAAATTCAAGTGGGGGATTGTTGGAAATGTTTTACAAACATTAAGTGAATTATTAAAAATGTTGAATAAGTGTATGAATGGTTCCTATGTGTGAATAGTCCCACATCATGGGATTATATGGAAGAAGCAAGAATTTATACTTGTTTCTAAGAAATCATGTTGGGGCCTTGGGCTCTCAATACATGCTTTGTTGTGAGGAGGGAGACCATGCATCATGAACACCACACACGCGCTCGACCGACTGACTCGACCCGGCCCGGTCCGGCTCGGGCTCGGGCTTGGGATTGGGGGTGTAGACACTTCTATTTTTGGACCATAAAAATTTGCAGTTTTCGAACCGTTTTTTTATGGAAAATTATTTTCTGCACCGATAATTTTTTCTGCAACGGTAAAAAGTTTGCAACGGTAAAAAGTTTGTTCCCCGAAATTTTAGCAGATCCGATTTTTTCTTCCAAACCCTAATTCTCGTTCTATATATACTTTTTATCTGCAGACACAAAAGCATATCGAATTCTATTTTCTTCAAGCCTCCGCCATTAAATCTTTATTTCAGAAAAATCGAGCAATATTATTTTCGAAAGTGCAAATCTGCACTGATTTGTTGTGCAAGCAAATCAGTTATCCTTTTTAGAGGCTGTTTTATCCTACAGGCGGCGGCGAAGGAACGAACTGGTTAGCACCTCAGACCAGATCGCCGAATCGTCTTCAAGAAAGCGACCTAGTCTGCGACTCAACCATTGTTTTCCAACAGATATGGATTGAAATGCTTTGACTTAGTAAAAATTAAATTACGTAATTAAGGAAAAAAATTGTTGTTTCAAACCTTTTGGTTTGCATATCGCAATATATGGTCTGGTGAAAACTTCCAGTTATAGTCTCAAATAGAAAGAGTTTTTTAACCCTTCGTTTTCTGTTCTAAGGCGTTCATTTTGATCAGGAGTGTGTGGTAACCATTGTTGCAGCTTTGACACATGAACAAAGATTTCTTTGGTTATCTTATAAAATTATAATTTAATTCAGATCAGCAAACACTGCAAAGACAAACTGGAACTTAAGTTTCAGTTTAAAATTTTGTTGGAATCCTTTGACTATTGAAAAGAAGGCGAGCTAACAGTTTCTATATAGCAAATGTTAAATACAATCGCTAAATACCTCAACTCTTTATTCTTACCAATCACAGCAGGAAAGCCAACTATCTACCTAAATTTCTTAGCTAAAAAAATTATATAGACTTCTATAAATATATTGCTTCGTTCTACTCAAGCATCAGACAATAGAACTAAGAACAATGGCTACAAATACAAGCAGCTTTTCAAAGACGACTCACCTACTGGCGGTGCTGCTATTTTTGTTTGGCTACTTCATAACCAATGATGCTGCTCGCATTCTTGTAGAAGCACTAACTATCCCGAAACCAGAGCTTCCGTCGCTACCTGAAATTCCGACACTTCCAAAGCCAAAACTACCAAAACTTCCCCCGCTACCCGAAATGCCGAGCCTGCCTAAGCTGGAAATACCTCCATTGCCTGAACTTCCTAAACCACCAACCATCACCAAAACTGAAGAAACAACGGTGGTACCGGAAGTTCCAACTTCGCCCAAGCCGGAAGTGCCTTCACTACCAGAGATCCCTTCTTTACCAAAGGTAGAGTTGCCCCGCCTTCCTGAGATTCCAACCCTTCCCAAGTTTGAAATTCCTCCTTTGCCTCAACTGCCTACCCTCCCTGAGGTTCCATCTCACCCTTCCACTACCCCTTGAATTTTTCATGCTACATGATTGACATAATAGTTTCATGAGTTTTTGCATTCAATCTTGATTTATATAGTGCTAGATTACTTATTGTCATATGTGTACTGTATGATATATGATTCTATCTCCATACTTTTCTACATTGATGTACCTCAAATATTATTATCATATTGCAATGTTGCTTAAACTGGAATAATTCCTTGTTCTCTGGGCATAACTTGTTCTGACATGTATGGTTCACAAGTTTTCTGCACATAGGATAGCATGCTGATGCCTATTCAACTTAAGAAGAATTTGGACAAACCTAAGCTATGAGCTATTGTTTATCACCATAAATCGTGGCAGAGGTAGAGAAGTGTAGGGGAAATTTTCAACCATCAAATCAGCCCTAAATGTTTAGAAAGCAATAATTGTGGATCATGCTAACGGTGAGATAAATCAAAATGAAAACTAGTATCTCAAATTACAGATCAAAGATGCACTATCCCTATCAAACTGTAACACCCTTCCCAGGTACCCATACCACAAGAAGAACGTTACTAAACAATGTTGTATGATAATACGTAAAAAGTCCATAATGGATAATGTGTCATACACATTCTTTTGGATCAACACTGATATATGCTATATACTACAAAAAACAATCACATTCTTGTATCTCATCTCAGTACAGAACAATTGTATGGTACGAGGAGTTTCACAGATCAGAACAACATAGTCATTAAAATAAATAAAAAATACTCAGCACCGGATAACAATTGATATACTTCCATGACAATAGTTCAATATTGTCCAAAGAATGCTCTGTAATATGCAGGTGAAATATTGAAACGTAACCTATCATTTCTGTTTTAAAAGACTTGAGTATGAAAGCGTGAAGGATCTTAGCTTCAAGACTTATCCCAACATTAATAAAAAGTTATTCAGTAATAGTTGTGGTATAGGTTTGAACTTTGAACTTTGAAGGACCTAAACAGGCCCTTCCCAACCGGTCAAAATGATGTTAATTTAATGAAATGGAGAATCCAGAAGAAGGATGACAATTGACAAGTCTTCTCTACCACTCCTGTATTTCTATATATCCATTCTATTATAAAACGTACATATTCTGATAGAGTGATAGATCGCAAGCTATCTTTTACCCTTTTTGTTAATCTGCTAGCTAGTGTCCAATTTGTACGTCCAACAAAACAACCTGCAGTGACAACCTGTAGTGTATCTACGGAGTTTGCTATCTCTCATGCAGACTCATCCGAATTCCTTCATGTCCCAGTCGAATTCCCAGCTGCAAACAATTTTAGTGATGTTAAGATACATTTCATATACATTATGACACTATGACTATTACTATTATTTTCTTCTTCAATCCAGTATCCTTTCTTTTGAGTAAGCAATCTCACCAAGCTGGAAGAAAAAAAATTCGATTAACTTCGATGAAATTTAATGCCAAAAATTAGTAGCAGAATGTTGCCATTGCGTTGCCTGTGTATAAATAATTACAATTTTTCACATGTAGTTTCAGGTTCTCTGTATTTTTATTTTTTAAAGTGGAAAAAAATTATGCATTGTGCTTTTTTTTTTAAAATGAACGTAGATGTAGTGCACCATGCGAGTGTTATAGTAAAAGGAGGCTCTTCGCCGAAGTACACTCAAATTGTGTGTGCGCGCGCGCTATACACACACGAGCTTTACGGCATGCACCTCGCGCGTGAGTTATTTCTTTTACAAATCTTACAAGTTTAACGCATTTAACATAAAAGGATATATATATATATATATGTATATATATATATATATGTGTGTGTGTGTGTGTGTGTTAAAATCATGTGTATAATTTATTGTTTCTAACTTGCAATGCATAAAGTTTTAAAGTTTGAACCTCTAATTCTACTAGTATAACCGCACAATGGTGGAGAAACCGATCGTTCGGTTGTATAATTTTATAAAATAATATATATTTTAATTTTTCATTAATATTGATTAAACAAACACGTTCAAAAATATATATTAAAAACTGAGATTTAAACCTATAATTTAAATTTTAGAAAATATGACTTTCAAATTTAAGTTTTATTTTGAACATTCAGAATTGAAGACTTACATTCGAAATTTTTTAAATGGAGATTCTCAATCAAAGGATTTCTTAATCGTTTTAAGGAAAATACACCTGAATACATCTAATTTTTTCTAGCTTTCACCTCTAACTGATGGTTCGTCATACTGATTCTTTGAGCTCAAATTATGATCGAACTATTAAATAGCTGTCATACGTATTGATCCCTCATCGAATACGTATTGATCCCTCATCAGAGTGTTAACGATCCGACACTTACTCAAATTTTGAGAATTTTTCCATCTTGTTTCAAAATGATATTCCGTTGAATCCAGTTATTTGTGACTTCGTAAAATCATCCATGCTCGATCCAGAGCAATCCAGATGTCCAAGTACATAACCGACCCGAGTAACGTGAATTTCGAATTCCAAGTGTCCATTAGTTTCGATGCCTAGTCCAAGCATTTTCGAGTTTATGTGAGTTCGTGCTCGAGTTACGTGCGATCCAATGATAAGAATTCTAAAGCATGACCGCCTTAACAAAAGACAAATTAACAATCCATTACAAATATTCATCACAATGTTTCAAGTCAAAGGATTATACCATTAATTCCTATTACGGAGAAGATATTTTCTAATGGATACTACTTTTAAGGAGATAGTTCTTTCGTAGTCTGTAATATCCCTTATATCCTCAAGAACTCATGTCAATGGAACTTTTAGTCTTCTAATCGATGACTCTATTAATTTAGGAAATTTTCCTAAACATAATATAGCAACCTGTCAATTAAAACCTAGCGCAATACTTTACTATCCAATTCTTGTTTTTACTGTTACTAATTTTTTCCTGTTGCTATAACCTTTTACGGTGAGGGAAAGAAAAAACCAAGAATGCACCGATTGTCGGTTCTTGCTTCAAGTATTTGCTGCATCATATGGTCTGGTCACATCTACCTGGCGTCCATGGTCAGTTAAGTTGCTTGAATAAAATATTTTAGCGCTTGAATGGTTGTGCAACGTTCTGCTATAAATACAAGTGTGCACACTACCTATCTCGTGTTATCCTGAAGCCGTTGTTCAAAGATTTGTGTTTCTCTTAGTTTCCTTTGATTGTTCTTAAAATAATTCCTTAATAGCGAGCAACTTGTTAGTGCATTTGGATAGCTCAAACATGTGTTCCATGGTCAGTTAAGTTGCTTGAATGAAATATTTTAGCGCTTGAATGGTTGTGCAACGTTGTGCTATAAATACAAGTGTGCACACTGCCTATCTCGTGTTATCCTGAAGCTGTTGTTCAAAGATTTTTGTTTCTTTTAGTTTCCTTTGATTGTACTTAAAATAATTCCTTAATAGCGAGCAACTTGTTAGTGCATTTGGACAGCTCAAACATGTGTTCCATGGTCAGTTAAGTTGCTTGAATGAAATATTTTAGCGCTTGAATGGTTGTGCAACGTTGTGCTATAAATACAAGTGTGCACACTGCCTATCTCGTGTTATCCTGAAGCTGTTGTTCAAAGATTTTTGTTTCTTTTAGTTTCCTTTGATTGTTCTTAAAATAATTCCTTAATAGCGAGCAACTTGTTAGTGCATTTGGACAGCTCAAACATGTGTTCCATGGTCAGTTAAGTTGCTTGAATGAAATATTTTAGCGCTTGAATGGTTGTGCAACGTTGTGCTATAAATACAAGTGTGCACACTGCCTATCTCGTGTTATCCTAAAGCTGTTGTTCAAAGATTTGTGTTTCTTTTAGTTTCCTTTGATTGTTCTTAAAATAATTCCTTAATAGCGAGCAACTTGTTAGTGCATTTGGACCGCTCAAACATGTGTTTTATATGCTTTATCTGTGAAATAAAGTAATAGTGAAATATATTCACTAACCCAAGATCAACCAATGATGAAAAAAATAAGTGAAGAAGCTTCAGAGAATAGAAAAATTGAATATGCAGACCAGAAATATGGAGAATATGAGCAGCCAATATTCGCTACTACTTGAATTCATACACAGGAGAATTTATACACCTGACAGAATAATCTAGACTATACTTAATGCAGATAATTCTAGATTACAGCCATTGAGTGAAACTAGAAAGGTGAGAAAAATATGCTGCTGCATTTATTAGAACTTTAGTGCTTCAAAAAAGATGCTTTAATTCCAACACTCCCCCTTAAAGAGATTTTTTGAAGACCAAACCAAGTTTAGCTCTCAACTTCTCAAATGGACCTTTTGAAAGAGATTTCGTGAGAATGTCAGCAACATTATCAGTACTACGAACTTCAAGTGCAGAGATAATTCCATCGAGAACTTTCTCACAAATAAAGTGATGCTCGAGTTCAATGTGTTTTGTTCTTGCGTGACAAACCGGATTTGATGCAAGCTTTATGGCACTCTGATTATCTCCATAAACTGAAGTGGGTTTGAGAACCTGAATGTGAGCATCGCTTAAGAGTCTCCGCAACCATATACATTCTTGAGCAGCAAGAGAAGACGCCTTATATTCGGCTTCCGTGGTCGACAGTGAAACTGAATCTTGCTTCTTACTACACCAAGAGATACAAGTAAGGCCACAAAAGAAAACATAGCCTGATGTGGATCTTCGATCATCCAAATCTCCTCCTAAATCAGCATCCGTAAATCCAAACAATGACAAGTCTGCACCTTTTTGATAAAACAGCCCAAGGTCCACAGTCGTATTGATGTATTTCAGAATTCTCTTAGCTGCTTGAAGGTGTGGTTTCCTTGGTGATTGCATAAATCTACTTACAAGACCCACGGCAAAGGAAATATCTGGTCTTGTGATGGTTAAATAGATAAGACTTCCAACTAAGGCGCGATATGGACGGGGATCTTCTAAGACGGAACCATCTCCTCTACGCAATTTTATGTTCGCATCAAGTGGAGTCGAACATTTCTTGGTACAATCTGAAAGAAACCTGCCAATCATCTTCTTCGCATAACTTTCTTGACTTACAAAAATTCCATCCTTCAAGCTTTTCACCTCCAATCCGAGAAAATGATTTAGTTCCCCCAAAATTTTCATATCAAAACGTGTTTGCAATTGCTCTCGCAACTTTGCGATCTCTTGATCATCATTTCCTGTTATAATCATGTCGTCCACGTATAAAATGGCAACAATATGCAAGTCTCCCTTCCTCTTGACAAATAAACTAGGATCAGACATCGAGGCAAGATATCCACAAAACTCCAAATATTCTGCAATCTTGCCGTACCAAGCTCGCGGAGCTTGTTTCAAACCATAGAGTGATTTATGAAGTTTGCAAACATAGCTAGGATGTGAAGAAGACACGTACCCGGGGGGCTGCTCCATAAATATTTCCTTATCGAGCTCCCCGTACAAGAAGGCATTTTTAACGTCGAGTTGCCATAATTTCCATCCAAAACTTGCTGCCAATGCTATTACCATTCTAACCGAAGTCATTTTAGCCACGGGGCTGAATGTTTCTTCATAATCTTTACCATATTTTTGTGAGAATCCTCGAGCAACCAGCCTTGCCTTAAAACGTTCTACGGAGCCATCAGCCTTTCTTTTTACTTTATAGACCCACTTACATGAAATGGGCTGCACTCCTTCAGGTTTGGGAACAAGGCTCCAGGTTTGATTTTTCTTCAAGGCTGCAATTTCCTCATCCATTGCTAGCTCCCATTCTTTGTTACCTTGTGCCTCGCTGAAGCAAGTTGGCTCTTCTTCGTCAAATGGACCTGCAAAATAACAAGAATTTGTGCTGACAAAATTCTCGTCTCGAAACCGGGCTGGTTTGATTATGTTTCTGCGTGGTCTTTGATGGTGCAGCTCCTCCAAAGAATCTTCTTCTTGCTCTTCTCTATCTTCATTATGGTTAGAGCTCCCCCTTTCATCTTGTTCCCTGGACGACGAACTTGGAATGTCCTCAATGGGTGATGAGGTATCATGTACTACATTATGCTCCAAGTTTGCTGGATTTGGAGGGACAAATTCAGACTCATCATGCTCGTAGAGAGTAGATACTTCGTCAAATACGACATCCCTCGAGACGACGAACTTTCCAGAGGCAGGATCCATGCATTTCCAGCCCTTTTTCCTTTCATCGTATCCAACAAAAATGCATTTTCTTGCTTTTGCGTCTAGCTTAGTCCGTTGAGACTCTGGCACATGAACATAGCAGATTGATCCAAAAACTTTGAAATGCTTCACATCTGGTTTCTTGCCAAAGAGTAATTCAAAAGGTGATTTCATATTTGTTGGACTGAGAGGTACTCGATTAATGACGTACGCAGCGCACTTCATTGCTTCGGCCCATAAAACTCTCGGCAAATTTTTTGCATGCAACCAGCTTTTGCAAGTTTCTACCAAGTGTCGGATCTTCCGCTCCGCGACTCCGTTTTGTTGTGGAGTTTTGGCACAAGAAAGCTCTCTCTTAATGCCATGTTTTCGGCAGAAAGAGAAGAACTCAGCTGATGTAAATTCTCCCCCATTGTCTGATCGCAACCGCTTAATTGATGCACCAAATTCTCCTTCAACAGTTTCTTTAAATTCAAGAAATCTGGAAAATACTTCAGATTTATTTCTAACAAAATAAACCCACGTGAATCTTGTAAAATCATCGACAAATAGCAACATATAAATGAAGCCAGAATAAGAGGGAGTTTGGGTTGGACCCATCAAATCTGTGTGAATAAGTTCCAATGGAGATTTGCACCTGGAGATAGACCTTTCAAAAGGAAGATGATGAGCTTTCCCGTATTGACAGCCTTCACACACGTGTTCATTGCCAAAATTGCTTAAATTTGGTAACCCATGAACAAGGTTCTTTCGCACCATTACTTTCAACTTAGTAAAATTTAGATGCCCAAGTCTAGCATGCCATAGATATGCATTTTCATTCCTACTCATTTTATTTATGTATGAAGAAGAAGCTGAGAGAACAAACAAATCATTAATTCTCTTACCAATGTGAAGCACATCAGCCTTGAGCTCTTCAATATTGCGAAGAAACTTGACATCTTGTGGTCCGAATAAGACGTAGTTTCCAGAATCCACCACATTTGCCACTGATAAGAGATTCTTCTTCACTCCAGAAACATGAAACACACTGTTTAGTGTGATGGAGTTCTGGTCGCTCCCATTAATGACGACGGCTCCTTCATTCTTCACGGGGTGCACGGTGTTATCAGCTGTAACTATGACTTCATTACCAGTGTATTGATGAGAATTGGTAAATTTGCTGCCATCTCCCGTCACGTGATGACCACACGCCAAATCCACAATCCAATCATCGGAGAAATTTATTGAAGCCAAAGCATTAAAAGTCATCTTTTCAGCAACAAAGCATCTGTTCCAGTCTTCTTCATTATCTCGTTGCTTATTCTTGTTTCCATTTTCAGCTAAGTTGCTTTGATTCAACTTTGTGCGACAGAATTTCTTTGTGTGCCCGAGTTTGCCGCAACGATAGCATTTGAAGACCCTTTTGTTGCCTCCGGCAGACGTTCCTTTTTTATTTTGAAACCGATGGTGCTCATTTTTCTTCTCTTTTGGCGAGGAATTCTTCTTGTTATGAGTGAACAAGACTGTTGCTCCATCTTCTTCCTTTACAGTGATACCAGCCATTTGTTTCGCCAATGTTTCCTGCGAAGACAAAAGATTCTCGAATTCCTCCAAAGATGGTTGTTGATTCCATCCTTGAATTGATGTTATATATGGGATGTATTCTGGGCGCAATCCTCGAATTATGTAGCGTCTTTGCCTTGCTTCAGATATCGCCTCTTCCGGATTAAGAAGCGATATTTCCGAGCATAACTTCTTAATTTTCAGAAAATATTCTGATATCGAGAGATTACCTTGAGTGGTGTTTGCAAGCTCATTCTCCAAAATTTGTAGCCTAGCTTCATCCTTCTTGTTGAACAACTTGTTGACCGTGTTCCATATTTCTTTTGCCGATTTACAGCTTATTATGTGATCGAACAAGCCCGGAGAAATCGATCTTTTCAGGACGAACTCAGCCTTGGCGTTTACTTGCCTCCATTTCTTTGCCGCTTCAACATTTTCTGGAGTATTTGCTGGAGCATTTGTGTTGTTTCCACCAACAACATCCCACAAATCTTCTCCGACGAGATATGACTCCATACATGTCCTCCACACCTTGTAGTTGGACTGATTTAGTATCTCCAGCCCGAGTCCGCCGATGCGTCCACCCATTTCCATTCTTGAAGTACTTCACGAACTCTTCACTTTAAGATCCTGAAATATTACCCAGAGGCCTTATGGCTCTGATACCATGTGAAATAAAGTAATAGTGAAATATATTCACTAACCCAAGATCAACCAATGATGAAAAAAATAAGTGAAGAAGCTTCAGAGAATAGAAAAATTGAATATGCAGACCAGAAATATGGAGAATATGAGCAGCCAATATTCACTACTACTTGAATTCATACACAGGAGAATTTATACACCTGACAGAATAATCTAGACTATACTTAATGCAGATAATTCTAGATTACAGCCATTGAGTGAAACTAGAAAGGTGAGAGAAAATATGCTGCTGCATTTATTAGAACTTTAGTGCTTCAAAAAAGCTGCTTTAATTCCAACATTATCATGTAGGCTGTACAGCCATTGCCTTATCAATGTGAATATACTTTTTGTTTTCGCAGCTGCAGCAAGTTTTATTGAAATAAAAAACGGAAGTGGCTTTGTGCAACTGCAATTCGCTCGCTTCAATGTTACTGTATCCACTTAGGTATATTCATAGAACCTTTTTTTTGGTGGGTGAATCGACAATGGGGAAGCCTAAAGAATTCTTGATGCGATTTGTTGCGATTTGTGATATTTGTGACCTGTTTCAAGCTAATGAGTACTGACACAGATGCAACTCTACTGTCTTGATGCTAAGAAGCATAATAGTCTAAGGGTAAAGAACAACCTGTTTCAAGCTAATGAGTACTGACACAGATGCAACTCTACTGTCTTGATGCTAAGAAGCATAATAGTCTAAGGGTAAAGAACAACCTGTTTCAAGCTAATGAGTATGCAGCGTCTTGCGATTTGTGATATTTGTGACCCAAGAAAATAGGAAAAGATAGGAAGTCATGTATTTGGATTTGTCCAAAATAGTATTGCATATATGGATACATTGTAACGCAACTTTTTGAATGATTGAGTGAATACCAACTATGCATGATAGCCTATATCTTGACTACCTCATGGTCATCAGTCCTAACCATAGCTCACAAGAGGAAGCAACAACCAAAACAGAGTGAAAAAAAGTTATGGTCAGTAGTGAAGTTATTACTAAGATAAACTGATATCTGATGTGCACGTGTGCATGTATATTTGTATATGGGTATGTATATATGTGCACATCTAACTAACCTTAGGCAGATTATTTTTCACTTTTATAGCTATGCAATTTAGGTTTGGTAGTTATGTTGGTCTCAGAATTCCGCACATTCTTAAGCTAACTCAGGTTGTTCACTTGCCAATTACCTGGCGCCCATTCTCCGAACTCATAGCCCTTGGTAAAATTCTTTCGAGCACCCACTCCGAATTCGTTCAACAATATTAGGTGTTGGTTGAAAAACAGCCCAGAACATTATATTCTCTTCAAAATGAGTATACAACTGCACCATATCTTTCTTACAATTTGTTTTTGTTTTTGTTTTTTTTTTTTTTTTTTTTTTTTTTTAAAAAAAAAAAGAAAAGAAGAAATATTGGATCCAGTAATAATCATGGAGAAATTATCATTATGGATTTTTGACCATCATTTAAATAACCATTTTATAATAAAAACAAGCATGTGATTTATATTTGTTTTAATCAAAGGGACGTAGTGCCTTTCTTTTTCCATAAGCAGAGATATGTACTGAAATGCTTTGATTTAGTAAAAATTAAATTATGTAATTAAGAAAAAACAAGTTTGTTGTTTCAAACATTTTAGTTTGCATACCGCAATGCGTGGTCTGGTAAAAACTTGCAGTTATAGTCTCAAATGGAAAGAGTTCATTAACCCTTCTTTTTTTTGTATAAGGTGTTCATTTTGATCAGCGTGTGTGGTAACCATTGGTTGCAGTTATGACACATGAACATAGGTTTCTTTGGTTATCTTTTAAAATTATAACTAGTGTGTAACCCGTGCGTTGCACACGTTATTTTTTAAAATGTAACATTTGCGCTATTAATGATGAAAAATAAAAGCTTATAATGCATCGTCCAATGATTTAAGTAAAATAATTGATTTTTAAAACAAAATTTTAAAATTATGATGTATAATTGTATGTTATATATCTTACACGTTGGGCTTAAGAAAGAAAATATATTTGCTATTCTTACTTATTTAATCAAGTGATTTTTCCAAAATATGTTAAATTTTTTCTTATGTTATCAGTTTACTTAGTTGACTCAAATGCGGATATTAAGAAAAAAAACAAAGAGATTAGTAGAAAATTATAATTTATGAAAGATATTGAACTTGGTAACATATGTAATTATAATATTTAAATGACGAACCAAGCTTGTTAACCATGTATGATTACAATGTATATGTTCAATTCAATGTAGCAACGACTGTGGACTGCTATAAGATGACAAATATCATCATAGTAAAAATAAAATAAAAAAAATTAAAAAATTAAAAAAAAAAACTATGAGCAACTGCTGCAAGTTTTCGTTAGCTATTATTTCAAAACTCTGGGTATGTATATGGTATAAAACAAATGAAAAGTTGCAACCTCAAACAAAAAATAAACACTGTGCATCACTTGCTTTTCAAATAGCCTTGCACTGTGCATCACTTGTTTTTCAAATAGCCTTGAAAAGAAGACTTTACTGTCTCCATCTAAAAATAGAATATGGCATATTCATTAGACATGAGTAAAATATATGGAAGACAGCATAAAGTAAGATGTGTGGGTAAATAATGAAAATCTAAAAAGGAAAAAAATGTAAAAATAAAACATCAGAAGGTAGAGCCAAAGAAATCGTGTTAAAAGCTATGAAAAAAAAAATTCACCCTAAATGACCTTGTGACATAAGGTTTAACGTTTGAAATTCATATCTTTTAATTTTAATCTAAAATTCGTATTGCTCATCAATACTGTTAATTCGTGCAATTCAATAATAAACCATGATTCAGTTAAGCACCATAGCAAGCAAAAGTGAAAACTTTTCATCTTAATCTTTGAATTCATAAACTGTTTAATGTCAAGAAAACATATATAGAATCATAGATATAGAGGCCGACATAGTTTGACCCAAAGCTAACGTGGGAAAGATTTAATAACTAAGTTATTTATTTCTACCGAAATTAAAGAATTTAGACTAAATTATATATATGTAAAAATTATCAAAAACCAAATACATGTGGGATTGTCAATCGAAATATCAATAAAATACAAAAAGCTAAAAACTTGGATATCATTGAGAACTAAATATTATCTAATAGAAAGCGAAATAAAGAAACCATTCATGTCTATAAAGAAACACATTGAATGAAATAGTATAATGAATCAAATATTGTACATCTAAAATAGAGTGAACAATAGAAACATTACTAATTTCATTTCATTATTTTATCCATCCCATTATCATCTGTAGCAGGACCACCTTCCAGCTATTGAGTTGTGCGTGTCCATCCCATTATCACAGCACTTTTAAGTGCAGTTTGAAGACCCAAGGCTTTTCCAGCTGCAATATTTCGTTTGCTATCATCCAAAAACAACTAAGGAGTAAACAAATAATAACGATGATGATTAATATGTAAAAAATAATATGATACAAATAACAGAAATTCGACTTACAATTCTGCATGCATTCATTCCGGAAGCTTCGATTGCAGCTTCAATCGCAGATGGTGATGGTTTCAAAATCACGTTAGTTGAAGTATTGTAAGTTTTAAAGAGATGCGGGTTTAAAGTTTCGAAACAAACAATGTTCTGAACCAACTCTTCTTCAATGCTAAGTCCATGCAATGCTTTCTTTGCATGTTTCATGTCTGAATTCATAAACAACTGACCATAATGATCAAGTTCAATTATCAAAACATTTTTAATTTGACAGAATTATAGAAAGAAGTTGCAGTACTGTACATCTTACAATTTTGGGTTGAGAAATTTAAAGCAATAGATCCCTTAACAGTGGGTTTGCCTTAATATTCTCATATGGTAACCTTCCATGCACATAACTGTTGACAAAACAATAGCAGTATGTATGTACAAATGTACTTATTTTGTATATCAAAATCTAATTAAAAGGTTCATTATCTTCACCTGTGGTACTCATCAGGATGAACAACATAACCAAGTTCTTGAAATTTTGAAGATGTCATGTTACCAATCAAATACATTAACTAAACGTGACACATGCTAATAATAAATGTTAAATGATTAAGATCTATGTACAAGGAGCATATAGGAAAAACAATGCAACCTCTGAAATTCATCCAACAAATAGGAAAAACAATGCAGAAAATAATCAATGACACAAGTATTAAAATAATTCAAACAAATAGGTTAGTCAACCAAACAAAAAATAGAGTACCTTTGTAAACTCAGCCCCGTGGTCTACCTGCCAACTGATAAATCACTGATGATCTGAACAAATTAAGGTTTCTTTGATGGCAAATTGAAGAGATCAGCATCGGTATGTTGTGAAAGCGAAAGTAAAAAAGTACATAAAGAAAAGAGAAATAAATATTATTAATGAGATGTGGAGGCTGATAAGTTTGGCGGTTGAAGCAAATCAAATAATTACCATGGAGTTAACGTATGAGGAATTAATCTTATTCAGAATTGGTGGCTTTATTATTTTGATTAGTGGAAAGAGGAATAGAAACAGGGGGCAGGGTGGAAAAATAACAAATCAGAAGATGGTAATTTTTTTATTTAGACCGGAAGGGAGGAGGATGGAGAGAGGCGCAATGGAAGAAGACGAAGATTAAGATGGTGGAAAAAAAGGAATGGGAGGGGATGGAAGAATAAGAAAATAAATATCGTGACTTTTTGAATTCACGAAATATGCTGGAGGGCTTGATCCCTTCTAAGATAAAAAAATTTAAATATAAATAAGAGAGAATTAAGCGATATTTAATAGATAGATTTATAATTTATATTGTTGTATTATTTTGATTTAATAAAAGTATTTTTAGAGTTTTAAGGAGAGTTGAGAGAATTGAGAGAATTAAGGAGAATTGAGAGAATTGAGAGAATCAAGGAGAGAGCTTGAAATTCTTCTGCTTTACTATTATTTAATAGATTTGATTCAGATCAGCAAACACTGCAAAGACAAACTGGAACTTAAATTTTCAGTTTAAAATTTGATTGGAATCCCTTGACTATTAATAAGAAGGTGAGCTAACAGTTTGTGTAGCAAACGTTAAACACTTGAATACAATCACCTAAGTGCCTCAACTCTTTATTCTTACCTATCAATGCAGGAAAGCCAACAACCTACCTAAATTTCGTAGTTCTAAAACCATAAGACTTCTATAAATAAACTGCTTCGTTCTATGTAAGCATCAGACAATAGAATTCAAAACAATGGCTCCAAAAACAACAAGCTTTTCAAAGAGGACTCACCTACTGGTGGTGCTGCTATTTCTGCTAGGCTACTCCATAACCAATGATGCTGCTCGCATTCTTCTAGAAGCGCCAATTATCCCAAAACCAGAGCTTCCGTCGGTACCTGAAATTCCGACACTTCCAAAACCCGAACTACCAAAACTGCCCCCACTACCCGAAATGCCAGGCCTGCCTAAGCTGGAAATACCTCCATTGCCCAAACTTCCTAAACCACCAACCATCACCAAAACTGAAGGAACACCAGTGGTACCTGAAGTTCCTACTTTGCCCAAGCCGGAAGTGCCTTCACTGCCAGAGATCCCTTCTTTACCAAAGGTAGAGTTGCCACCCCTTCCTGAGATTCCGACCCTTCCCAAGTTTGAAATTCCTCCTTTGCCTCAACTGCCTACTCTACCTGAGGTTCCAGCTCACCCTTCCACTACCCCTTGAATTTTCATGCTACATGATTGATAATAGTTTCATGAGTTTATGCATTCGATCTTGATTTATATATGTGCTAGATTACTTATTGTCATATGTGTAGCGTATGCTATAAGATTCTATTTCCTTACTTTTCTACATTGTTGTACCTTAAATATTATTATTATATTTTTATCAAAATAGCAGTGATGTTTAAACTGGAATATTTCCTTGTTCTCTGGAAATTACTTCTTCTGACATATATGGTTCACAAGTTTCTGCACATAAGATAGCATACTGATACCTGTTCAACTTAAGTAGAATTTGAACAAAGCTAAGTTTGTTAAGCTATAATATCAACAAAACACTGAGATAGAGAAGTGTAGGGGAAATTTTCAACAATAAAATCAGCCCAAAATGTTTAAAAAGCGATAATTGTGGATCGTGGTAACGGTGAGATAAAACCAAAGGAAAACTAATATCTCCAAGTGCGATGCTAAGGGCACCGTGGGAAGCGCTTCGGGGTACCACAACCCGCCGTCCGAACGGTGATCGACCGGCGTTTGACCGCCGAAGACGACATTAAAAAAAAGTTCGGTGGTACCCTTGATACCGCGAAGCACAGACTGCGGTGCCCTTAGCACCGCACTATCCCGATTTACAGATCAAAGATGCACTATCCTTATTAAACCGTAACACCCTGCCCAGATGTCCATACTACAGAAGAAGAATGTTACTAAACAATGTTGTCTGATAATACGTAAAATAAGTCTTTAATGGATAATGTGTCAATACACATTCTTCTGGATCAACACGGACATATTCTAAATACTATAAAAATAATCACATTCTTGTATTTCATCACAGCACAGAATAACGGTACAAGGAGTTTCACAGAACAAAACAATATAACGTCAGTAAAATAAATAAAAATACTCAGCACTGGATAACATTTAATATACTTCCATGACAATAGTTCAATATCGTCCTAGAATACCTTGTAACATGCAGGTGAAATACTAATAAGTAACTTATCATTTCAGTTTTAAGTTAACAGACTAGTATGAAAACATGAAGGATCTTAACTTCAAGACTCATCCCAACATTAATAAAGAGATATTCAGTAATAGTTGTGTTATAGGTTTGAAGGACCTAAACAAGCCCTTCCCAACTGGTCAAAATGATGTCAATTTAATGAAGCTATCTTTTTCTCTTTTTGCTAATCTGCTAGCCAGTGTCAAATTTGTACTGCATGAATATGATAAAAGATTGATAAATAGACACATCGACAAAATGCTCTTATGTTGTAAATTGATATGGCTAGAAATTTTATGTTGGACAATGAAATTAAGAAGACAAAAATGTAAAATAATCAGCCTTAGCACTCACTGGGCAGAGCGCAGAAGCAAGCAGTATTAAAAGCAAAAGAGAATTAAAAGCATGTTGTTAAGCAGTTGCATTGATACTGCTCCAAACATAAATCACAAGTCTAAATTCAGAAATAACAACTATCTTAATATACCAATGGGAATGAAAAAAAAAAAACTTTAGTGTAATGCAACACCTAATGCGTACTAGATAAAGACGTTGAAGTCAAGCAAAACAGCCGCCCATTTTATGTAAGAACCAAACAACGTTCACAAAGCACTCTCAAGCAGCAGAAGAAACTTCAGTTGCGGCAAGAGCTTCATCTTCGTTGGTCTGGCCTTCTTTAGTTGCTCCACATTCCACAGCTTTTGCGATTTCACCATTCATGTTATTGTCTCCAACAGAAGCAAAGCCCTAGGACCGCTGTGAAACAATGCAAACATAATTTAGCCACAGATGAGCAAATGTTACCTAGAAAAAGCAATGTATATACTTAAGAACAAGACCAAGGAAAGCTGATTATTTAAGTTAACTTAAGAAAATTTATTTTAAACGATAGAATTAAGACAAAGTTTGGAACGGCAAACAATTTATAAGATAATTATTTGAATTGTAATGTTCTGACACGCCTTATAAGGAGCTTGCAAATTAGAGTGCATTCTGGGCATTTAACTTTTGCTAATATAAACAACATAAAAGCCTTGCAAACGTTTAATATGAAGAAAAGGTAAAAATAGTAGTGGATATATTACCCAAAGGAAGATTGTGATAAAACTTCAGTTTTAATGATATATTAAGCCAAGCAAAACCAATTTATAATTACAGAAGGGTAAAAAATGCTAAGTATGTTTTTCTTTACATTCACTATAGCCTCCTTTCTAGGGGGTTTACTTACAAAAATCCATCCCTATTAAGCTGTAAAAGTTTGAAGAAATTATCGAAAAGAAAGAAGGTTGAAGATAATCAACATGAGGGAAAACAAAGTGCAAAAAATAGAGGAAAAACAGTACATGCACATGATTAAACAGATACAAAGGATGGGGTTATTATGTTGATATCTAAACATAAAGAATTCTAAGGAGAAGGAATGACAAATGTTATAGTTCTGACCTTAGAATCTTTGTTGGAGCCATTAACTGTTCAGAGATGAAACGAACTCATAAATTTTAAGTAGGATTCCTGATGCATATGAATGAGCACAGTACATCATTTTTTACACGGTAATGGCAGTGTTCTCTGTAATGCTAACTCCATCACGATTGATGTCAAAGGATTTCTAACTGCACTTGGTCCTTTATCATAAATCTGCAAAAAAGTAGAAGTTAAGTCATCTGTATAATTTGCAAATATATACTGCGAGTGCTATGGTCAATTTTGTTTCTCTACCAAGAACATATCAAAACATAACTAAAGTCATGTAGCTAAAAAACCACATTTGATGACATCATATTACCAATGTACCATTATTAGCATAAAAAACCGCAACTGAGAAGATATAGTACACCACTACAGTAGGGAAAAATAAATTCCTATGTAGATATCATGTTAACTGAAATGAGTTGAATGCCTAAAACTATGCTGCCATGCCATGATGTTCCAATGAAATATACATGTCTCCGTAAGAAAGTGCTTTTTAACATTTTCTTTCTGTTAAGTAATTTGTTACAGAATTCAAAAATAGAAATTTCATTCAATTTCAAGAATGGAGATTAACCATTTTGTAACATGAACAGAACAAATGTTGGACAAAAAAGAACAATAAAAAATGCAAGGATTCCATCAAATAACGTTGATTGTGACTATCAAAAAATTAATTTTAATTTAAGCAATTTTAAGAAACCCTAAATAGATTTGGTGCATTATTAATTAGTTCAAGCTTTTATAATTCGAATTACCTGGAATAATTATTGATGTTTAAGCATCAGACAAAAGCACCAATTAAGACTTCAACAAACTCAAAATTGCTGAATTGGTGCGTTGTGAAATTCCAATTAATTACATTTTAATAAACCATACCTCAAAATTTTAGAATAACCCACAGTTTCTTTCGACTTTCTCTGTTCAGCATAATAGCAATGAAGATTACAAATCAATTCTGCAGAAGATCAGATTGAACCATGGTGCTAGAGAATATGGGAGACACGTAACTCTAGGACCGAAGTATTCGGGAAGCAAGGAAGGTCTGGAAAAGTACTTTTATTAGGTAGTCGTCCCGACGAAGAAGGATATAAAATTGTTTTTCTTTTAAAAATGTTGTGTTTCTCCCTTTTTTTTCAAAATTGCTAGGTGAACTCAGCAAAACTTCGGATTTAAATGGAATTTGCCTAGTGATGAATAGAAACCATATAATTCTAGGATAAAGTTTCGGCCCTTTATCGAGATTTTTGATGAAAGCTAGAATAGAAAGTGACAGGATTGTAAAGATGAAGATGATTGTGAAGTTAGAAGAAGGCGGCGGCAAAAGGGAAGGAGAGAACACAGGAAGGAAGAACGAAAGAAACAAATAAAAGAAAGCAACATATAATTTTGGGATCCAATTTGATTTCCACTTCCATTATGTTTGATTATTAATTAAATAAGAACGAATTTGTAAATAAAGATTATTTGCTATATCCTACTTTCAAGCAATATTAAAACTATCTAATATTTATAGATTGATGTTTTATATCTGTAACCACAATCTATGTGTTAGATCCTACTTTTAAATGATATTATAATCTTAGTAGTATTCGTGAAGGAGCATTCTGAATTGGTAATTGAAATTTATATGTTATATCCTATATGTTAGTAATATTAATATTTGATAATATCCATAAATGGCATTTGTGGTAGTTCATGGTTAAAAAAAATGTGAGCATTACAACTAATAATAAAGAAATTCAAGTTAACTTGATTTGCACAAAAAATTATATATGGTTTAAAGTTAAAATCATGTGTGTTAATTAAAATTTTCATTTCTTAGTAGCATCATCAAATTTTTGTTAGTTTGAATTTTATTTATGCTATATAATTAAAAAACGACAAATTGTAAATGATGTTTATTTGATGTTTCTTTGTTAGACACTAATTTTAAGCATGGAGTGATACTTTGCATTGGTAATATTAGTTTAGGGTGCTAATGTTCATGCCCCTATTTACGCTTCTGGCCACCAAAACTAAAAGCACCCCAAATATTTTAAATTTCCTCCTCTGGCCACCTTCTAAATTAATATAAAAAAATGCAGAGGCCACCAGCTCATTCCTCTACATGAACGCTTCCTTCCCCACTTTCTTCGTCGGTTGTGAAATGATTTAATTTAATAATCCATTTCATAACCATATTAGCAATTTTAATTTTGATAAACAAGTATTTACTTCATCGGTTGTGAAATGATTCGTCAAATCAACATTCATGTATTTTGAGTCATTTTATTGAACATCTTGCATCGCATTATCACAATCATCATGTTTATCGTCCAATTTATCATCATTCAAATACTTCAACTAAAACGACAAAAAATAATAATTAATGTATCAATTTGTAAAAGAAGATACGTAAGATATACGGATAAAAATCCTACAAGTCAAAATTTACATTGTCATTCTCTAATACAACATCATCAAATTTAATGTCCTCCAAGCTTGAAATTTCCAATGGAACGGAAAAAAATATCCTAAAACGCAACAGAAAACCTTAACCATTAAAAAAACCATAACAACATGTTCTCTGTCATAATAGAAAACAATAAAAATCAAGCAATTCAAAGCCTCTTTTTTTATCTTCATCTTCCATCTCTATTAGGCACAAAAGAATATTGCTTTTGTAAGGGTTTAGGGTTTGAAATTATAAAGAAGTATGTGTTTTTTTAAGGAGAAGTACGGTGGTAAATAACTGAGTGAAGGAATAATATATGGTGGCCAGAAGAATAAAAAAAATAATCATTCGTATTAAATTTATAAAGGTGGCCGTAAGTGTAAGCCGGGATGTGAATAGTAGCACCCTTAGTTTAAATGTTCGATCCTTTTTAGCATGGAGGGATATTTTCAAAGTGTAAAGTAAATCCTACTTTTAAGGGATATTTAGATTTGTTAATATATGTGTAGGAACATTTTTGATAGTTGACATTGTTACCAGAAAAGCGTGACATCGGATGTATTACAACTATTAATAAAGATATACTTGAGTGTTATGTCACGAGCTTACGATGATGGTACATTCATGAGAAAATGTTTTTAATAAATATTTAAACCTTTTGCCGTAGAAAAATATAATTTGATTCAGATAAGCAAACACTGCAAAAGACAAAGTGGAACTTAAATTTTCAGTTTAAATTTTTGTTGGAAACCCTTGACTATTGATAAGAAGGTGAACTAACAGTTTCTGTAGCAAATGTTAAATACTTGAATACAATCACCTAAGTACCTCAAATCTTTGTTCTTACCAATCACCGCAGAAAAACAACGACCCCCCTAAATTTCACAGTTACAAAATTATATAGACTTATATAAATAAACTGCTTCGTTCTATGTAAGCATCTGACAATAGAATTCAGAACAATGACTACAAAAACAACAAGCTTTTCAAAGACGACTCACCAACTAGCAGTGCTGCTATTTCTGCTATGCTACTCCATAACCAATGATGCGGCTCGCATTCTTCTAGAAGCACCAACTATCCCAAAACTAGAGCTTCCGTCGTTACCTAAAATTCCGACACTTCCAAAGCCCGAACCACCAAAACAGCCCCTACTACCCAAAATGTCGAGCCTGCCTAAGCTGGAAATACCACCATTGCCTGAACTTCCTAAGCCACCAAACATCACCAAAACTGAAGAAACACCGGTGGTACCTGAAGTTCCAACTTTGCCCAAGCCGGAATTGCCTTCACTACCAGAGATCCCTTCTTTACCAAAGCTGGAGTTGCCTCCCTTTCCTGAGATTCTGACCCATCCTAAGTTTGAACGTCCTCCTTTGCTCAATTGCTTACGCTCCCTGAGGTTCCAGCTCACCCTTCCACTACCCCTTGAATTTTTCATGCTACATGATTGATAATAGTTTCATGAGTTTATGCATTCGATCTTGATTTATATACGTGCTAGATTACTTATTGTCATATGTGTAGTGTATGTTATATGATTCTATCTCCTTACTTTTTAACATTGTTGTACCTTAAATATTATTATTATGTTTTTTATCAAAATAGCAGTGATGCTTAAACTGGAATATTTCCTTGTTCGTTGGGCATTAATTACTTCTTTTGACATATATGGTTCACAAGTGTAACGAAGTGGGATTTTCGACTCCGAAAGTCAACACAAAACCACCATGTTGACTATTCAAACATCGGAAATACCTGATCATTAATAGAAAGAAATTAGAGGATGAGAATAGATAAGATAGAAATTTAGAATAGAAGAAGAAGATCACTGCAGAACAGAATCAGAGTAATACGAATCTCACAGCGGAACGAATAAAATATAATATATAACATAACTTTGCAATAAAACAGTATATATATATATAATGACATTATCAGAGTACAACGCTTACACACAGCGGAAATAACAATAGCTATATAACCCTGAAGCCTCCTGGTTCAAGCTCCTCCAAGTATATCTGTAAAGACCTGAACTACTTGATTGCCCGTACAAATTTAGGCACCCAAGAGTTTAGGGAAAACAAAACAAAATAAACTCTGGGTCAGTCATGGGACTGGTGTGAGTAAACTCAAATCATTTGGTTTAACTTTTCAAAATCCTTTTCAAAAGAAAAGATTATCGTAAGACCAATCCACACATAAACACGGACGGTTTCTACCTTACGATAACCCAAAACACTTTCAAAATCAATACCCTTCTGATATTATAATAATGTCTAATCACAAGTAATTAACAATCTAGCAGAACGCTTGCATCTCACGCTCCACATATATAGTACACAAATCAAAACCGCGGGCGCTAATTGGAGATTGGATTCCGACTATGACAAGGTATGGGACCACTTGACGAATACGCTTGGTTTAACAAGAACGTCTTGCAACCCGGCCCACACATGACCGACCACTCATTTCGCTTGAGTGTATCGAATGGATACCACCAACGGTTGGGAGCTACCCACCGTTTCCCAAAAAGGGACAGCATCGATAATAGTTAAAAGAATGAAATGGATTTTCTCTAGATTGGTGATATACACCCTAATGGGAGCGACCCACTTAGCCATACTGCCTGCCCGATTTCTGTCATTCCCCGGTTGGTTAGGCTTGAGGTCATAACGTATCTTTGACAGATCATACATTCATTTACTTTGAATGTCACATTGTCATACCTTCCAAATCACAAATTGATTTCCTCAAAAATACCACGGGTATAAAGCTAAGTGAAACGAATTCCTTCGCCACCAAATGTAAGTACGTTTGAAGAGATCAACTTACGCGATCTGTTAGATATACTCTGTCAGACATTCGTCCATTCACGTTTGTCCTGGGACTGGACAAACCGAAGGCACTATTCTGTAAACAGGATAGCCCTTGCATAACTCCGTCTTCATTATCTCCATCATATTTGATCACAATGCTAACGTCCATACAGATGGTTTTCAGATAATGAATCTGATCCCGGTCTCTCCGTATTGACGACAGAAAAATGGTCAAAAACTTCGATAATCGGTGATTTAACTATCAAAGAAAAACAGGTGTGCAAACAACGATATCATTTCTAGATGGAAATTCTATCGATCAATCATCATTCAATGGTTTATTTATTTTAATTAAATTATCATTAATTTATCCATTTTCCCTTTCTATATATTCGTAAATTCTAAATTTCTAAATTTGGGAAAAAACATACTTTATAAATCACTTGGACCACATCAACATATTTACTTCTATTTCTTATTTCCTACATTGGAAAACATTTCTGATCCTTATTTGGAAAACGTTTCCAAACTCTTTCATTTGATTTAAACCGATGTTTAAATAAAACATGACTAAGCCAATTCAAACCATTTCACTCATTATCTAAATTCACTTAATCAACCTTCACTATCGAACTTTAACCATTTCTTAGTTAAAAATGAAGTCAATCAAGTTGGGGTATAACTACCTCTCAGACCTTAACTGACCAACATTTCTAACTTCGAAATAGACAAAGTTCACCTTTCAAATCTTTAACAAACTTCCTTACGTAACTCGGATTCTATTTATGCATCCCCTTCTTTATTTAAAAACATTGATTTTAACTATAGTGTTATAATTCCTTTCTTCTTAAATATCCTACTTCAAAATGTAACTTTTATTCCTTAATTTAACTCAATAACTAAACCACTCATCTATTGATAAATAAGTAAATCTTGATTGAACTGGAAAGCAATATTACTTTTTTGAATTTCGATATAATCAAATTCAATGTATAATTCTCCTTTCGAATAATCTCTATTCGATAGCTCCTTTTCGAATAAACTATATTCGATAACTCTTTCTTCGAATAACTATATTCGATAAACTCTCTTCGAATGATTTACATTCGATTAACTCTCTACGAATGATTTACATTCGATTAATCTCCTTTCGAATAAACTATTTCGAATAACTCTTTTGGATTAACACATCTGGATTGACTCGGTTTGATTAACTCATCTTAGCTAACTCAGCTCGATTAACTCAACTTGATTAACTCAACTTACCTAACTCCACTTATCTAACCCAACTTATCTAACTCAAATTATTTAACTCCTATCTAATAACTAATATTCGATTAATTTATATTCGAATAACTATGTTTGTTTTAACTTTATTTCGAATGGCTAATATTCGATTTAACTCTTTTCGCTGGACTCTAGATTGCAGCGATCACAATGATTACGCCTGATTCCCTCAGGAAACATCCGACAGCCGTAGGCTATCTGCAGCCCTGCGAATCACGCTAACAGTCGTACGAAATGGCAACTCATCCTGAATAACTATGTTTGACTAACTCTATTTCAAATAACTATATTCGATCAACTCTAATTGAATAACTAATATTCAGTTAATTCGAATTCGATTAACTATGTTATGTTAACTCTAATTCGATTAATTCTAACTCTAATCGATTAACTCTAACTGATTAATCCTTTGATTAACTCTACGTTTATTCAGTTTCAAATATCAATGTTGAAATAGATTTTTACTTCTTTATATAAGTCCGGACTTATATATATTCTATTTATCCAATGATAAACATTTCATTTGATTTATAAATATTATTTATAAATTTATCTTCTCCATTAATTGGTTAGAATAAATTCTATTTAAAATCTTTGCTTTAAATCCATAGCATGTTCTACTCGTGTGCGAAGCACGGGTCTAACCCTTTCAAATATAAAATCTTCTTTTATACTATTCTATTCACTTTTCGAGTATTTCCTTTTATAATCTCTTTATTTACCAAATAAATCCCTTTTTGGTATCTCTATTTATTTATAAATTATTTTCTTTTTATATAAAATCTATTGATTTTATAAGTAATTCCTTTGATAATCTGACTATTTCCTTTTCTATTTATTTTACACATATTTCCTCTTTCTATTCTATTTATTTCGAATAAATATCCCTTTTCAATTCTATTTGTAAGTATTTTACAAATATTTCTTTTTCAATTCTATTTGTAAATGTTTACAAATATTTTTCCCTTCAATTCTATCTATTTGATTAACAAATAAATATTCCTTTTTAATCTATTTATTTTCTAAATAAATATTTTCTTTTTATAAAATCTTTTGATTTTATAAATATTTCTTTTTCAATATAACATTGCAAATTTCCTTTTTAACATTCAAGTATTCTTTATGGTATTTAACGTACCATATAACAATGATCGGTATCATTCAACCATACAAAATCAACACAGATTTCATATCACATCATATAACACAATATATGACAAAAACAGTAAAATAAATGTTGAGGAACCCAGTTGGGTCCCTCCGACCTGTTTCCCTGCATCCACAGCTGTTAAACAATAAAATTAACATCAATTTCATTTTACTATGAAATATTCTGCTAAACAGAATCAATATTTGATTAACGATTTATATCTATATCGTTATCTATATTTTCAATCAACTGACTAGCAGTTCAATCAAACAACCAATACACAGCAAACATCCAACATTTATAAATTCTAAAAATATTTTATAAAAATATAAATTGAACAGAGTTAGTGAGATTTACTCACATCGGCCGGTTTATCATTAAATAACGATAATTGGTCATTGATTTGATTCAGGCGTTTAATTTCACCGTAAATCCAAACGAGCTCCACTCTATTCCCGGTCAGCTCCATGGTGTAGCCACTGTCCATACGATCCCAACGCGACAGACGGTTTGAAATTTTGATACCGTATGCACAAGTTACTGATTTTAGAAGTTAACATACATTATTTAGACTAAAACCAAACTTATATTTAAATCAATTTGGGCCTTACCCCTTTTGACCCAGCCCATCAACCCTTTACCCACGTCCTCCTTCTTCCATTTCCAGGTAATCCCGATCCTCCTCATAAAAATGGCCATCCATGCAAGTTTTTCCCATCCACTCATCTCCCATTCTACTTCACGATTTCAAAAACAAATCTCACCATTAGATTTCTCTTCGAAAATCCTTCCTCTCCACACCAATTTCACCCCTCTCGGTCTTCATCTGCCTGTTGCAACTTCGGGGATTTCACGCGTACTGTACAACGTTGCTCGACGCAAATGACGACCGTACTTCCCCAAAAATTCACAAGTGAAGTACTTCTCGCCTCAAGTTCGAATATACACTCGAATTCGAAAGCAATGCTTCAAATTTTCGAAAATCTCAACCCTAAGCTGCGCTGAACAAACCGACAAGGAAGAAAATTGCGTCGCACCCTGAGTTAAGCACGCCAGATTGAAGAGCTTCGAACAGGGATTTCAAATATATTAGTATTGAAATTTATGGGTTTTGTTTTGATGTTATATTGATTTTTGAAAGAGGGTTTTTGCTGTAGATTTTATTCTGTGGTGGCGGCGCACTTCTGACCAGAGAGAAAAGGTTGTTAGGGTTATAAGGAATGGAGATGTATTTATAGTGTAAGGATAATATTTTTATATTCTATTTTTATATTTATTTTAATGAATCATTGTCTTCATTCTATGTTTAAAAATCCCTATGATTACATACAATACCCAAAATCACGAAAATAGACATGCAGCTACAGTTTGACATTGTGGACCCAATGAAACTGGTTTCGTTGAATTCCGACTCCGTTTGCTCACACAGCGTATTTTTAGCCGCCAAAATACTGACTGTTTTTCACTCTAAAAATCCATACGGCCACACAGTGACTCTAAAAATCACGAAACTTGGAATCTAACAAAAATTCGACATTTCGGATCCAACAAAATTAGTTTTGTCGAATTCTGAGGTCGTTTGCAAAACTGACTTTTTTAAAAGCTTAAAATAAACCATTTAAATATATGAATATGTTTAAAAACATTTAAATTTAATATTAGTAAATTAATATTATCGTATATATTCACAATAGAATATCATACAGCTCCAATGGGATTTATAACTCGATAGTCAAAATTACCAGTTATATCGATATTCGATTTATATATAAAATCCTTTTATAATATAAATAAATCGATATAAATTATAAAGGAATTCCATAGCGACTTTTCTAAAATTTGATTTGGACATAACTAAAAATCTACATAATGAAATCCCGATTTTTCTCTTCCACTAGAAAAATATACTTCACCAGCTCCTAACGTTTTCTTGTTTCATAGAAATCCGATTTAAAACGAATCATGTATATTCAGTTGAGGTTTAAATCGCCAAATAGCGAACTACCGCGCCATTTCGAGCTCGATTTTAATTATAATATAATTATACGTTCAAATTGCCGTTCAAATAATATATTCGTTATTTTAATTCAATTCTAAACTGAATTAAATATCACAGATAATCCAATTCACACCATTTTGTGAATTCCACTATTTCTGATATTTCAGAAATTAAATATATTATTATATTATATTATTTATTTTAATTAAATATTCACTATAATTTAATTCAACGACTATTTCAGTCACTCAATCCCTATTTATATAATTAAATAAATTAATTATTATACGGTAGAAATGCGGATCATTACAACAAGTTTTCTGCATATAAGATAGCATGCTGATACCTATTCAACTTAAGTAGAATCTGAACAACGCAAATCTATGAGCTATTATTTATCATAAAAATTGTCGTAGAGATAGAGAATTGTAGTGGAAATTTTCAACAATCAAATCATCCCAAGATGTTTAGAAAGCGATAATATCAGATCATGCTAATGGCGAGATAAAACCAAAAGAAAACTTCAAATTACATATCAAAGATGCACTATCCCTATCGAACTGTAACACTCTTCCCAAATGTCAATAATACAGAAGAAGAATGTTACTAAACATTAAACAATGTTGTCTGATAATACCTAAAGTAAGTCTACAATGGATAAGGTGTCAATACACATTCTATTGGATCAACACGGATATAGTCTAAATACTATAAAAATAATCACATTATTGTGTCTCATCTCAGTGCAAAATACCAGTATGAGGAGTTTCATAGAACAGAACAATATAAAGTCAGTAAAATAAATAAAAATACTCAGCACCGGATAACATTTAATATACTTCCATGACAATAGTTCGATATTGTCCTAGAATCCCTGTAATATGCAGATGAAATACTAAAAAGTAACCTATCATTCCAGTTTTAACAGACTTGGTATGAAAACGTGAAGGATCTTTACTTCAAGACTCATCCCAACATTAATAAAGAGTTGTTACAGGTTTGAAGGACCTAAACAAGCCCTTCCCAACTTGTCGAAATATTACAAATACAGAATCACATCAAGAATCAACTAATAATTTCCATGATAAAATTTTACAAATACGCAATTGGTCCACAAAGTCAGGGAAGTCTAACTCCGTAAATAGAAGTATCAACCTTTACATTGTATCCATTAGTTAAAATTTCAAATTATATGTCTAAGCTTGTCCACAACACATATATGGCTTGTTCTCCAATTTTCTTTGCCACTTTATTTTCTAGCATTTGTTATCTCTTAAGTTACTAATTGGGAAGACAACAATATTATGTACCTATGACCTATCTTCCTAATTTCTTCATTAGTCATACTATCATCAGTCATCAATCCTCAGTTTATGACTAAAAAATGAATATATTATAAGGGTCTTCTTAATCATAGTATTGTCGGTTGTACAACATGCAGTTGTCTTTCAAAAAGAAATTTATGGTTGCGTCAAACCTTACTTTTTTGTACGTTAACTAATAGTGTACTTAAATTTTCGTCGTTACTTAACCATCTATACGCTATCATATGAATTTCAACCGAGTAATTGTGATCAAAATATAATCAAAAACATGCAGTTTATGATCTAGTTAAGATGATATCATTTGTCTTCCTTTGGTTATTATGCTGTTATGAATTGTTTTACAGAGGAATAATATGTCTCGCTATACTTTCAGCTTCACATTAGTAGTTGATCATAAACATAGACAACAAGTAAAAGAGAAAGACTAGAACACTATTGAACATTACAGAAGCTACTTATCATAAACAACATTTGACAAAATATATTATTCCAATCATGTATATACTATTTAAATTAGTGTTGATAAATAATAATGATGACTAGTAAAAATAAAGTATTCATCCCTCCATCGACAATATTCGTTGTAGAATCTTCTTAGAAGTTCATCTTTGAAAACCCATAGATCACAATCCTTAATGATATGACCACAAGTTGGACTTTCACACGGTACCTTTTGCATCGTATAGTTTCTCCTGAATGTCAAATGGCGTTTAATCTTTTTTGCCTTTTTCTGCATTTATGGATATGTATATTTCCCAAAACCTTATTTTGGTTGTTACTGTAGTAGTCAGAATCGTATTCAAGCAAATTTCCATAGCTAACACAATTGAATAATTTTATAGCATGAACTTGAGTTTTGGAATCAAGAAATCAATGAATTGCTAAAACATAAGCAGACGTGAGATGTCCTTGCCTACATGCTTGCATTAGGTAGTTAATGCCTAACAAACGTTCATTTGCATATATGTGATTCTGAAAAGACATGCATTCATATGAGCAAATAATTATATTAAAAAATTATAATTGACATTTCAAATATTAAAATATAAAATGTACCATTCCTAAAATTTACTGTGCTTGAATATTTCCACTATTGCAGAAAAGGTTAAGTAAATACTCCATTCTTGTTTATCATGCCAGAATTTGCTCCATTCGTTGTATACGCACATCGACCCTCCCGCCCTTTTGTTTTTGTCGCATTACGAAAAGTTTTACGACTATATCACGAAAATAATTTTTCATATTAAAAACAATTATATATCTGAAATGATTTAGTTTCTTTAACATTTTTTTTCTTTTACAACTAAATCAGCTTGATAACATTGTAAAATTAATGAAACTGTAAAATAAAAAAAAGTTAAAAAACTAAATCATTTCAAAGATATATAATTGTTTTTTAGATGAAAAATTCTTTTTGTCATATAGTTGTAATATTTTTCGTGATGCGACAAAAAAAAGTGGGAAGGTCAATGTGCATAAACAACGAATGAAGCAAATTTTGGCATGATAAACAAAAATGAAGAATTTACCTAACCTTTTATGCAAATAGTGGAAATATTCAAAGCACAGTTCATTCTAGGAATGATGCATTTTATATTTTAATATTTAAAATGTCAATTATAATTTTTTTCAATATAATTATTTGCTTATACCTACAATATGAATGTATGTCTTTTTAGAATCACAAATATGCAAATGAACGTTTGCTAGGCATTAACTAACTACTGCAAGCATGTAGGATCTCACGTCTACTTATGTTTTAGCAATTCATTGGTTTGTTGATTCCAAACTCAAGTTTAGACTATAAAATTATTCTATCGTTTTAGCTGCGAATTTGCTTGAAGACGGTCCTGACTATTATAATAATAACCAAAATATGGTTTCAAAAAATATACATATCCATAAATGCAGAAAAGAGACCAAAAATATTATACGCATTTGACATTTACGAAAAACTCTATGATGCAAAAAGTACCATGTGAAAAACCAACTTATGTTCATATCAATAAGGGTTATAATCTATGGGTTCCCAAAGATGAACTTCCAAGAAAATTCTGCAGCGAATATTGTCGATAGAGGAATGAATACTTTATTTTTACTAGTCATCATTATTAATGGTCATCGCTAATTTTGATAGTATATACATGATAGGAATATTATATTTTGTCAAATGTTGTTTATGATAAGTAGCTTCTGTAATGTTCAATAGTGTTCTAATCTATCTCTTTTACTTGTCTATGTTATGATCAACAATTAAATGTGAAGCTGAAAATATAGCGAAACATGTGATTCCTCTGTAAAACAATTCATTTCCACACAAATAACCAAACGAAGACACATGGTATCATCTTAATTAGATCATAAACTACATATTTTAGATTATATTTTGATCACAATAACTTGGTTGAAATTCATATGATAGCGTATATATGGTTGAGTAATGACGAAAATTTAAGTACGCTGCTAGAAATATCTAGTTAACGTAAAAAAAAAGAGTAAGGTTTGATGTAGCCATAAATTTCTTTTTCTTTTTGAAAGACAACTGCATGTTGTACAACCGACAATAATATGACTAAGAAAACACTTATAATATATTCATTTCTTTAGTTGTAAACTGAGGATTGACGATCGATGATAGTATGACTAATGAAGAAATTAAGAAGATAAATGCATAATATTGTTGTCTACACATCATTAACTTAAAAGATGACAAATGCTAGTAAAATGAGTGGCAAAGAAAATTGGAGAACAAGTCATATATGTGTTGTGGACAAGCTTAGACATATAATTTGAAATTTTAACTAATGAAAACAATGAAAAGATTGATACTCCTATTTACGAAGCTAGACTTACATGACTTTCTAGGCCAATTACGTATTTGTGAATTTGTAAAATTTTATCATGGAAATTATCATGTGTAACACCCCGTAATTTTATAACATTAAAATTCACAAATTAAAGTATACTTAATTTTTAGAAAAGAATTAAGTGAAATGGGTTGCGCAGAGAAATATATATATATATATATATATATATATTGATATATATATATATATATAAATTAAAAATTAAAAAAATAAATATGCGAAAAAGTTCAAAACAGCGGATTAGGAGGGGAAATAACCGAACCGGCCCATTTTTGAGGTCGACCCGAGCCTTGCTGGGTCGACTAGGGGTTAATCCAGGGTGTTTGGTTGTCAATCCGTGGGCCGATTCGCTCAAATGCAGATTTTGCATTTGATTGGTTCTCATGGTTCAGGGTTAATCTAATGGTCCTAAATAACTTCCTACACTTATAAATACATCCTAATGCTAACCCTAAACCTAATTAAAATAGAATAGTTACCGTCATACCGTCGCCATGGAAATCAATGGAGCCGCCGCCAACTAAGAAAGAAGAAAAGCAAATTCAATTCTAATTCTCTCAACCCTAAAGCAAAGAAAAACTCTCTCTTTTCTTCTCTAAATTGTGAGTATGATGATCTTAACAAGATTATTATCATTTTAATTAAGTTGAGTTATGAATGGATTATGAGTAGATGATGTGAATTATCATATATGTTGTTGTAAACCCCTTTTGCTATCATGTATATTGTAAATCCAATGTTATGTGATGATGATATCTTATATGTTGTAAATCATGCTATGATGATGTTATGTATGTTGAAAGTTTCTATGCTAAGTTGTGATTAATCATACATGTTAAAAAGGCCATGATGTTACCATCTATGCTAGTTAGTTCATATCAATTAAATCATCATGTTTAGGTTATGTTGATCTATATGACAAGTCACATATGCAAGTTAGATTGATAAGAAAAGTTATGAACATATGCCAAGACATCTATTATGACATCTAGAATTATGCTATGACATATGTGATATCCTATGCTATTTCACACCATCATTATATTGCCTAAAAACCCCATATGCAAGTTTATGTATAGATTTGGGCTATGATCATATCATGAAAATTGAGACATTTAACAAGTTGACACCTTTTGATCCTTAACATGTGTAGTTTATGCAAGTTTCACCCCTATTATGATTAGATTTATTTTAATTGTCTATATGTTGTGATAATATATCTTTGTGCTAGGTGTTAGACTATACAAGTCTAGCCTATATTATGCGTTGAATAAGCGAACGTATAAACGTGGGGTAGGGGTAATATTAAGGATTTAATATTAAAAAGTTGGGGTGCAATTGATATGATTTTGCATGCCATAAGTGGATGGCCATTATTGAGTCAATTATGGACATCATTAAAAGTTGACTTAATTAATAATTTGAATAGGGAATTATTAAAACTGGGGTAAAAGATTTTAAGTGTTAATCAATGCTTAGGACACGAGGTTGGACTCGTTTGTGACGTAAACCTGCCCGGACCCGCCCGGCAAATCCAGTGGTCACAAATGTCAGCCCAATGTGAGAGGTCCTAGGCCTAAACTAAAGCATAACGGTTTTAAAGACACGAGGTTAGACTCTTTTATGGTGTAAGACTTCCCGGACCCGCCCGGCAAATCCAGCTGCCATAAATGCCAGTCTAATGTGAGAGGTCTTTATGAGGTTATGGCCTGAATGAATTAAGAAATACTTAACCAGATAAACATGTAAGGTGGGACATGGGGGTTAAGTAGGTGCCTTGGGTGGCATGAGGAATCTAGGGGGTGCCCTTAGTGGCATGTGAAATACGATTAGTAAGACTTAACAAAACACACATGTAAATGAACATGACTAAGAGGGTTAAGTGGGATATACTAGTGACAAGCTTAGGTTGGTAGCTTGTGGGGGCCCATTTCGACCAGTATCCCAAACGTATCTTTGTGGGCTCGACCCAAGTCGAGGACGGGACACGCATGCTGGGTTCGACTGTAAGAGGCCAAAACGGGGAGCAGTAGCAACGCAAGTCCAACGGGTTTCGTATGCGTGTGTGGACCCGGGCTGGTAGGTAAAACGTTGTTGCATCGTGTAGGTATAAGCCATGCATTCTCAAGTTATATCGGGTTGCCACTTTAGGGGAGTGATACACCCCATTGTGGGGCCATCACGGGTATCTACGAGTAGGGAGCCGATCGAAAGTGGGTAGTGGGGTACACCTAGTGGAGATAGGGGCAGACGACACCTATGTAGTCAGCTAGGGGTACGTAAGGCTATTTATAAAGTTTCTGTGTGAAGCAAGTGGGATCAAACAATAGGGTGACTGGTGTGGTGCAGTGTAGTAATGTGCGGTGCAGTGTAGTAATCATTCGTTAGTAATTAGGTGTGCCTTTACCGTTATCTTTAACGTTATCTTAAACGCTATCTTTATCTTCCTAAGAGTTCATAGACATTTACTTGTCTTCCAGCTTATGCCTTAGTCTAGTTATTTTGATAATAGTAATGTTAGAATTATCATACTCGCCAGACTTTATGTCTGACCCCCTCTATTTCTATCCTTTTTTCCCCTCCAGGTCCTCAGGTTGGGCCCAGTTCTAGTGGAGTTTGATTAAATTGCTTCATCTCTCTTGGAAAGCTTGGACCGTTGAAGTAAAGTCCAGCTTGTTATCTTTTTAATGGCTATTTATGTAATGGGATTATGTATTTTGTTTTTATGAAGATGGATATTGTACTTGGTTTTATGATGTAACAACATTTCCGCTGCAATAAAATGAAGTTTTAGATTTCCTAGTACTATTTATTATCTGTCTTGTTGTAATTTTTCTGTTCTATATTCACTTAAAACCTCCATGGAAGTTAATGCATTCCCTTTGAGAGTGACATTAATGGACGTGGGGTGTTACACGTGGTATCAGAGCTTAATGTTTCCAGAACAGATAAAAATACTTTAGAAAAATAGTTATTTTTGGAAGAAGTGCTTTCAAAAACATGTTTTAATGAGAAATTTAAAGAGAAAAGTTTTTAAGAAAAAAAAAACATAATCCCCAATAGCCCATAACTTTATCTTTCGAATTCTCCATTCTGAATCTTTCCTTTTTCGTTTCAACATGGATGAAGATCTTAATCTACCCGACGGTGTAAGGATACCAGGATGGTATAGGAGGTTATTAGAGGCTAGGGCCGCTGCAGGTCCAGCCAATGTTCCTCCACCACCAGTTGCACCCGTTCCTCCACCTCCTCCTCGCGTAGATACTTTTGCAAAGACGTGCAAGGAATTCAAGGCTATGGGTGGAAAACCATTTCAAGGGTCAGAAACGTTTATGGAAGCTAGAGATTGGCTTAAGGAGGTGGAAGAATTGCTAGAAATCTTTGAAGTAGAAGAAGGGAGGAGAGTTCGATTAGCAGCTTGGTTGATGAAGGGAGAGGCCTCGTTTTGGTGGGAGGTCACTAATGGGGAGCGTCCTGTTGACTCTTGGGCGGATTTCAGACGTAGATTCGAGGCGAAGTTTCTCTCAAGGGCGGAAGAAAATCTATATATGGAAAGGTTCTTGACATTGAAGCAAGGAAGCTCATCAGTGAAAGAATATATCAATAAATTTACTCAGTTAGCAAGGTTTGGCTTGGACTTAGTAAACACGCAGGAGAAGAAGGCTCTAAGGTTCGTGAATGGCTTGAATGAACCATTGCAAGGGTTGGCTATGACCCACATCCCGATGGGGGCCACCTTTGAGAAGTTAGTAGAAATGGCGCTCATGCATGAGGAGAAAAGCGCTAAAGCTGATAAGGCACCCGAGAAGAAGGGGGATCAGAAGAAACCACAACAGCAAAACAAGAAGGGTGGAAAAGACAATAATGGCAAGGGAAAGAAGAAGTGCTTTAACTGTGGAACCCCAGGCCATCTCAGCAAGGATTGCCGAAAGAAAAAGAAGACAGGCTGTTTTCATTGTGGTGATGCGGGACATTTAGTGAAGGACTGCCCAAAGAAGTGGCAGAGGGCAGGAGCTACCTCGGGAGGACAGGTGCAGGCTCTTATGGCACCAGGGCAGGCAAGGGGACAAGTTCAGGCTCTCGCGGTCCCACCTCTGCAAGAACGAGGTAGAACCATTTCGGTTGAAAGCTTAGTTTTTCTGTTTGGTCATCCTGTCCGTACCCTATTCGATTCGGGTGCATCACATTTGTTTATCTCTACATCATTAGTTGAATCACTGCACTTAAACACCAGTTTAGTAGAGGATCCCTTAGTTGTTTCGAATCCAATTGGGGGCTCAGCTTATTTGTCTATGATGTGTTTGGATTTGAAAATTTCCATACTTAGCATTGAATTTAGATGTGATGCTTATGTGTTGGGCTTCACGGGCTATGGGCTAATTTTAGGAATGGATTGGTTATCCAGAAATGGGGTCGTTCTTGATTGTGAAAGGAGAGTAGTTAGGCTCGTGACTCGCCTTGGCAACACTCTCGAAATCTTTTGTAATCCCATAAATTCGGTTACGCTAAGTTATCTAGAATCGCTTGACGCATCTGAGGAAAATCTACGATCTGTTAGTGTGGTCCGAGAATATTCGGATGTGTTTGAGGAGGTGAAGGGCTTGCCTCCGAAGCGGGAGATAGTTTTCGAATATATCTTGTGGATAATGTGAAACCAGTATCTTTGCCAGTACGCCACATGGCTCCACATGAAAGGAGGGAACTCGGTAAGCAAGTGAAGGAGTTGCTTGAGAAGGGGTTCATAAGACGAAGTATATCAGAGTGGGGTGCTCCAGTAGTATTTGCCACGAAGGCGGATGGGTCCCTTAGACTTTGTGTGGACTATAGAGAACTTAATAAGCTTACTAAGAAGAACAGACACCCACTACCGAGGATTGACGATCTCTTCGATCAGTTAGTTGGTGCCTCAGTGTTTTCGCAGTTGGACTTAGCCACTGGTTTCCATCAGTTGAGAGTGGCTGAGGATAGCATTGACAAGACTGCCTTTAGGACTCCGGACGGTTTCTATGAATGGTTAGTGATGCCCTTCGGTTTGACAAACGCCCCCGCATACTTTGTTGATTTGATGAGTAGGGTGTTTAGGGAGTACCTTAACAAATTCGTGGTAGTCTTTGTAGATGACATCCTGATCTTTTCTAAGGATGAAGAAGAGCATGCCCTACATCTTAGGGAAGTGTTGGAGACCCTACGAGCGCATAGCCTTAAGGCTAAATTTTCTAAGTGTCACTTTTGGAGGAAGGAAGTACGGTTCTTGGGGCACGTGGTTTCCAAAGAAGGGATAGCTGTAGATCCCGCGAAGGTGGTGGCCATCCAAGATTGGAAGGTTCCTAAAAACGCTACCAAAGTGAAAAGTTTCTTGGGTTTGGCTGGCTACTATAGGAAGTTTATCAAAGACTTCGCAAAGATATCAACTCCATTGACACGCTTGACGAAGAAGAATCTAGTTTTCACATGGGACGTAGATTATGATGATGCGTTCCAACATTTGAAGAGAGCTTTGACTTCAGCCCCAGTCTTTGTATTGCCAGACAGGAGTAAGCCGTTTACCGTTTATACTGACGCTTGTGGGACAGGACTAGGTGCAGTCTTAATGCAAGAGGGCAGGGTAATAGCCTATGGAGGAAGGCAGTTGAGAGCGCATGAGAAGAATTACCCCACACATGACCTAGAGTTGGCCGCTATTGTTTTCGCGCTTAAGTCTTGGCGTCATTATCTTCTTGGCGAGAAATTTGAACTATTCACTGACCACAAATCTTTAAAATACCTATTCTCTCAAAAGGACTTGAACTTAAGGCAGCAAAGGTGGATGGAGTTCTTAGCGTTCTACGACTTTGAGATAGCATTTACCCCTGGCAAGGGTAACGTGGTGGCCGATTCCTTAAGTAGAAAAAGATTATCCTTAAGTCCTTTGTTTGTTGAGCGGCAAAGTTTAGAATTCATTTCGATGTTTGACTTTAGTCCTTTCGTTGACTTCGTACCCGGTTTGCTAGCATCCTTGGAGGTCAGACCTACGCTTTTGGGACGGATTGGCGAGGCACAGCGAGACAACCCACATTTAGTTGAGTTAGTAGAAAAGCTCAAAGGAGGGGAGTCATCAAGCTATCTTCGTAGGTATACCCTAGATGATAAGGGTTGGTTACGTAGGGACGGTAGACTTTGTGTACCAAAAGACGATGACCTAAGGAAGACTATTCTTGACGAAGCACATCGTTCGAAGATGACCATTCATCCCGGCGGGGACAAGATGTACAAAGACATGAAGAGAGTTTACTTTTGGGCTGGCATGAAGAAAGACGTGGCAGAGTATGTCGCTAGATGCTTGGTATGCCAACAAGTAAAAGCGGAGCAAAAGAAACCCGGTGGGTTGCTTCACCCATTGGAGGTTCCACTATGGAAGTGGGAGAGTGTCTCGATGGATTTTGTGGATGGATTACCGCGATCGAGGAAGGGTAATACGGGATTTTTGGTTATAGTAGATAGACTTACTAAGAGCGCCCATTTTATTCCCGTAAAGAGTAAGAGGACTGCTCCATGGTTAGCTTATGTATACGTTCGAGAGATAGTTCGTTTGCACGGTGTTCCTTCTAGCATAGTGAGCGACCGCGATCCAATTTTCACTAGCGAATTTTGGAGGCTATGTATCCTAGACTTTGGGGGTACGTGGGAAGAGCATCTTCCATTGGTGGAGTTCGCATATAATAACATCTTTCTGTCCAGCATTGGTATGGCACCATTCGAAGCTCTTTAAGGGCGACCTTGTCGTTCACCTACATGTTGGTGGGAATCTACGGATAAGATCGTACTTGGGCCCGATATGATTAGGGAGACTTCGGAGAAGATCGACTTGATTCGAAGGAGGATGAAAGCAGCGCAAGATAGGCAGAAATCTTATGTGGATAAGAGGAGGACAGATCTCGAGTTTGAAGTTGGGGACATGGTCTTTGTCAAAGTGTCTCCATTACGAAACGTTGTTCGCTTTGGGTCCGTTGGGAAATTAGCACCAAGGTTTGTACGGCCGTTTCCTATTAAGGAGAGGATTGGACGGATGGCGTATAGAATGGAGTTGCCCAAGAGACTTAGTGGTGTACATGACGTATTCCATGTGTCACATTTGAGGAAGTGCTTGCACGAGACCGCGGAAGTGGTAGAGCCGAGCTTGCTTAGAGAGGTGGAGATAGAGCGTGATGCGACAATTCGACGAGCTCCTACGCGCGTTCTTGGGTCGGAGATCAAGAGGTTGAGGAATCGAGAGGTCAGACTAGTCAAAGTGCAATGGGGAGATGATGAGAGCAACGCTACTTGGGAGATGGAAGAGAAGATGCGTTCACGATACCCTTTTCTTTTTGAGGGTATGTCCTTTAATTTCTCCTTTATCGCTTAGCTTATACTTATCTTATCTTTAGTATATCCTCTCGCTAGTATCTTTGACCTTTAGTTAGGATAATCCTATGGTTGAAACATGTGTTTGAGACATGTTATGTATGGTGGATGCAAAGTGGATGCAAGTGTTTTCTAGTGGTTGCTCGTGGTTGCATATACACACACTATTAGGCACCAGATCGGCTCAGTCACTTCATATTGCATATTGCATATATATGGATGTATTTAGTAAAATGGATGTATAATGGTTGTATTATCATATAGTTGCTGCATTCGGGTGGATGGTTGTGCACGCATATAGAATTAATATGTATCATTAGGAATCTTTTGCATACATATTGGACGCATGGCACTATCATGAATTGCACTAAGGAGGTCGACTGAATCAGTAGACCGCCTAATTTTGCATTAGATATGGACATATACAAACACTGTGCATATAAACATTAAAGCATTAGAAGACTTTTAAGGACAATGGATGCTGGTGTTTGTTGGTTGAGTAGATGGACGATTAGATGGTAGGATATACATTCTTCTTGACTTGGAGATTTCGGGGACGAAATCCTTTAAGGAGGGGAGAATGTAACACCCCGTAATTTTATAACATTAAAATTCACAAATTAAAGTATACTTAATTTTTAGAAAAGAATTAAGTGAAATGGGTTGCGCAGAGAAACATATATATATTGATATATATATATATATATATATATATTAAAAATTAAATAAATAAATATGCGAAAAAGTTCAAAACAGCGAATTGGGAGGGGAAATAACCGAACCAGCCCATTTTTGAGGTCGACCCGAGCCTCGCTGGGTCGACTAGGGGTTAATCCAGGGTGTTTGGCTGTCAACCCGTGGGCCGATTCGCTCAAATGCAGATTTTGCATTTGATTGGTTCTCATGGTTCAGGGTTAATCTAATGGTCCTAAATAACTTCCTACACCTATAAATACATCCTAATGCTAACCCTAAACCTAATTAAAATAGAATAGTTACCGTCATACCGTCGCCATGGAAATCAATGGAGCCGCCGCCAACTAAGAAAGAAGAAAAGCAAATTCAATTCTAATTTTCTCAACCCTAAAGCAAAGCAAAATTCTCTCTTTTCTTCTCTAAATTGTGAGTATGATGATCTTAACAAGATTATTATCATTTTAATTAGATTGAGTTATGAATGGATTATGAGTAGATGATGTGAATTATCATATATGTTGTTGTAAACCCCTTTTGCTATCATGTATATTGTAAATCCAATGTTATGTGATGATGATATCTTATATGTTGTAAATCATGCTATGATGATGTTATGTATGTTGAAAGTTTCTATGCTAAGTTGTGATGAATCATACATGTTAAAAAGGCCATGATGTTACCGTCTATGCTAGTTAGTTCATATTAATTAAATCATCATGTTTGGGTTATGTTGATCTATATGACAAGTCACATATGCAAGTTAGATTGATTAGAAAAGTTATGAACATATGCCAAGACATCTATTATGACATCTAGAATTATGCTATGACAATGTGATATCCTATGCTAGTTCACACCATCATTATGTTGCCTAAAAACCCCATATGCAAGTTTATGTATAGATTTGGGCTATGATCATATCATGTAAATTGAGACATTTAATAAGTTGACACCTTTTGATCCTTAACATGTGTAGTTTATGCAAGTTTCACCCCTATTATGATTAGATTTATTTTAATTGTCTATATGTTGTGATAATTTATCTTTGTTCTAGGTGTTAGACTATACAAGTCTAGCCTATATTATGCGTTGAATAAGCGAACGTATAAACGTGGGGTAGGGGTAATATTAAGGATTTAATATTAAAAAGTTGGGGTGCAATTGATATGATTTTGCATGCCATAAGTGGATGGCCATAATTGAGTCAATTATGGACATCATTAAAAGTTGACTTAATTAATAATTTGAATAGGGAATTATTAAAACTGGGGTAAAAGATTTTAAGTGTTAATCAATGCTTAGGACACGAGGTTGGACTCGTTTGTGACGTAAACCTGCCCGGATCCGCCCGGCAAATCCAGTGGTCACAAATGTCAGCCCAATGTGAGAGGTCCTAGGCCTAAACTAAAGCATAACGGTTGTAAAGACACGAGGTTAGACTCTTTTATGGTGTAAGACTGCCCGGACCCGCCCGGCAAATCCAGCTGCCATAAATGCCAGTCTAATGTGAGAGGTCTTTATGAGGTTATGGCCTGAATGAATTAAGAAATACTTAACCAGGTAAACATGTAAGGTGGGACATGGGGGTTAAGTAGGTGCCTTGGGTGGCATGAGGAATCTAGGGGGTGCCCTTAGTGGCATGTGAAATACGATTAGTAAGACTTAACCAAACACACATGTAAATGGACATGACTAAGAGGGTTAAGTGGGATATACTAGTGACAAGCTTAGGTGGGTAGCTTGTGGGGGGCCATTTCGACCACTATCCCAAACGTATCTTTTTGGGCTCGACCCAAGTCGAGGACGGGACACGCATGCTGGGTTCGACTGTAAGAGGCCAAAACGGGGAGCAGTGGCAACGCAAGTCCAACGGGTTTCGTATGCGTGTGTGGACCTGGGCTGGTAGGTAAGACGTTGTTGCATCGTGTAGGTATAAGCCGTGCATTCTCAAGTTGTATCGGGTTTCCACTTTAGGGGAGTGATACACCCCACTATGGGGCCAGCACGGGTATCTACGAGTAGGGAGCCGATCGAAAGTGGGTAGTGGGGTACACCTAGTGGAGATTGAGGCAGACGGCACCTATGTAGTCAGCTAGGGGTACGTAAGGCTATTTATAAAGTTTCTGTGTGAAGCAAGTGAGATCAAACAATAGGGTGACTGGTGTGGTGCAGTGTAGTAATGTGCGGTGCAGTGTAGTAATCATTCGTTAGTAATTAGGTGTGCCTTTACCGTTATCTTTAACGTTATCTTAAACGCTATCTTTATCTTCCTAAGAGTTCATAGACATTTACTTGTCTTCCAGCTTATGCCTTAGTCTAGTTATTTTGATAATAGTATTGTTAGAATTATCATACTCGCCAGACTTTATGTCTGACCCCCTCTATTTCTATCCTTTTTCCCCCTCCAGGTCCTCAGGTTGGGCCCAGTTCTAGTGGAGTTTGATTAAATTGCTTCATCTCTCTTGGAAAGCTTGGACCGTTGAAGTAAAGTCTAGCTTGTTATCTTTTTTATGGCTATTTATGTAATGGGATTATGTATTTTGTTTTTATGAAGATGGATATTGTACTTGGTTTTATGATGTAACAACATTTCCGCTGCAATAAAATGAAGTTTTAGATTTCCAAGTACTATTTATTATTTGTCTTGTTGTAATTTTTCTGTTCTATATTCACTTAAAACCTCCATGGAAGTTAATGCATTCCCTTTGTGAGTGACATTAATGGACGTGGGGTGTTACATCATGTTAATTAAATGAAGTGGAGAATCCAAAAGAAGGATGACAAGTCTTCTTTACCACTTAAGCTTCTCTATATATATCTATTATATTATAAAACGTGTCTGCTACACATATTCAGATAGGTGGCAAGCTATCATTTACTCTTGTAGCTAATCTGCTAGCCAGTGTTGACTGATAACAACCTGTAGTGACATTCTAAAAAAATTCACCCTTTTTTTGCGTATGACTGATAACATTTAGTCATACAGTTAACTACTGACCCAATCTTTCTATAGGTGAAACATTGGTTATAATTGAATATGAAGCTTTTGAGCCTCCATTTCTACTATTATAACCGCACAACGGTGTGGAAAAAACCAATCGTTCGATTGTATAATTTTATAAAATAATATATATATATATATATGTATGTATGTATGTATGTATATATATTTCATTGATAGTTAAACATCAAGATAACATGTTCGAAAATATATATTAAAAACAGAGATTTAAACCTACAAATTAAATTTTAGAAAATATGAGTTTTAAATTTAAGTTTTGATTCAGAACGTTCAAAATTGAAGACTTACATTCAAAAAAATTAATGGAGATTCCCAATCAAAAGACTTCTTAATCGTTTTAAGGACAACACATCTGAATACATCTATTTAATTTTCAAATTTTGTACTTGCTAAATTAACATAACTCAATTGCCAAACCTTGTACAATAAAAAGTACTCCATGAATATGATAAAAGATTGATAAGTAGGCACATTGACAAAATGCTCTTATGATGTAAATTGACGTGCCTAGAAATTTTATGTTGGACAATTAAATTAAGAAGATAAAAGTAAATAATCAGCCTTAGCACTCACTGGGCAGAGCGCAGAAGCAAACAATATTAAAAGCAAAAAAGAATTAAAAGCATGTTGTTAAGCAGCTGCATAAATGTTGCTCCAAACATAAATCACAAGTATAAATTCATAAATAACAACCATCTTAACATACCGATTGGAAATGAAAAAAAAAACTTAAACGTAAAGCAACACCTAGTACGTACTAGATAAAGATGTTGAAGTCAAGCAAAATAAACAGCTACCCATTTTATGTAAGAACCAAACGGCGATCACAAAGCGCACTCAAGCAACAGAAGAAGCTTAAGTTATGGCAAGAGCTTTATCTTCGTTGGTCTGGACTTCTTTAGTTGCCCCACATTCTACAGCTTTTGAGATTGCACCATTCATGTTATTGTATCCAACAAAAGCAAAGCCCTAGGACCTCTGTGAAACAATGCAAACATAATCTGCCACATAAGAGCAAATGCATACCTAGAAAAAAGCAATGTATATACTTAAGAACAAGACCAAGAAAAGCTGGTTATTTAAGTTAGCTTAAGAAAATTTATTTTAATGGATAGGATTATGACAAAATTTGGTACGAAAAACAACTTATAAGATGATTAATTGAATTGTAATGGTGTGACACTCCTTATGAGGAGCTTGCAAAATTAGAGTGCATTCTGGGCATTTAACTTTTGCTAATATAAGCAACATAAAAGCCTTGCAAACGTTTAATATGAAGAAAAAGTAAAAATAATAGTGGATATATCACCCAAAGGAGTATTGTGACAAAACTTCATTTTTAAGAATATATTAGGCCAAGCAAAACCAAGTTATAATTACAGAAGGGTAAAAATGCTAAGTATGTTTTTCTTTACATTCACTATAGCTTCCTTACCAGGAGTTTACTTACAAAAATCCATCGCTATTAAGCTGTACAACTTTGGAGAAATTATCGGAAAGGATACCAACATGACGAAAAACAAAGCGCAAAAAATAGAAGAAAAACAGTACATGCACATGATTATACAGATACAAAGAACGGGGTTATTATGTTGATATCTAAACATAAAGAATTCTTAGGAAACTGACCTTAGAATTTTTTTTGGAGCCATTAACTGTTTGGAGATACAATGAACTCATAAATTTGAGGTAGGATTCCTGATGCATACGAATGAACATAGTACATCATTTTTTACATGGTAATGGCAGTGTTCTCTGTAATGCGAACTTCATCACGATTAACATCAAAGAATTTCTAACTGCACTCAGTCCTTTATCTAAATCTACAAAAAAAAAAAATCAAAGTTGAGTCATCTATATTCTATATAATTTGCAAATATATACTGCAAGTGCTAGAGTCGATTTTGTTTCTCTACCAAGAACATATGAAAACATACCTAAAATCATGTAGCTTGAAAACCACATTTGATGACATCATATTACCAGTGTATACCATTATTAGTTAAAAATCACAACTGAGAAGATATGATGCACCACTACAGTAGGAAATAAATTCCTATGTGGATATCATGTTAACTTTGGACCCATAACTTTTAAGAAACCTTTGTCAGTTGCACAACATCGACAATACCCCTATCTGCCATCAGAGATTGTTTAAGAGAACACTATAACATCCAGAAACTTACCAATGCATATATACCCAGACTTACAAACTGAAATGAGTTGAATGCCTAAAACTATGCTGCCATGTCATGATGTTCCTATGAGATAGGAACAATCTTTATACATGTCTCCATAACAAAGCGTTTTCTAACATCTTCTTTCTGTCAAGCAATTTCTTACAGAATTCAAAATTAGATAATTTCATTGAATTTCAAGAATGGGGATTAACCATTTTGTAACATGAACAGAATAATGTTGGAAAAAAGAGAACAATAAAAAATGCAAGGATTCCATCAAATAACGTTGATTGTGACTACCAAAAAATTAGTTCTATTTTAAGCAATTTTAAGAAACTCTAAATAGATTTGGTGCATTATTAATTAATTCAAGATTTTATAATTCGCATTACCTGGAATAATTATTGATGTTTAAGTATCCGACAAAAGCGCCAATTAAGACTTAACAAACTCAAATTTCTTTGGACTTACTCTGCTTAGCACAATAGCAATGAAGACTACAAATCAATTCTGCAGAAGATTAGATTGAACTATGGTGCTGGAGAATATGGGAGGGACTTAACTCTAGGACTGAAGGATTCAGGCAGCAAGGAAGGCGGCGGCGGAGAGGACATGGACTTTGGAAAAGCACTTTTATTAGGTAGGGGTCCCGACGTATTGATTTATGAGTTTGGATAAGTTGATTTCTGGATTTCGATTTGGGAACGGTTAATTAAGGAGGAGAATTTTACAAATAGTGTTGAATAGGAACCATATAATTCTAGGATAAAGACTCGGGCTTTATCCAGATTTTTGGTGAGAGCTAGAATGGAAAGTGACGGGATTTGGAAAGACGAAAATGATTGTGAAGTTAGAAGAGGCGGAGGAACAAAACAAGCTCCATCTATTCTCACTCCACAATTTTCTCTTCTCACCCCGGTAATTTAAAAATATAATCTTTAACTCGGTAATTTAAAAATATAATCTTTACCCCAGTTTTTCCTTTTCCCACCCCGTTTATTCCTTAACTACCCTTGTTTCTTCCATTATCTATGTTTATTTTCTTCCTTTTTACTTCCTTTTACAGTTCGTTTCTCCATCAAAACCGTAGCAACTTTACATTCTACAATTTGTAATGAAAAAGATGCAAACAATAAAGAAATAAATATGTGAAAAGAAGGTCAAAACAGTGGTATTATAACAGTTCAATCTATTTTCTCATTTTGATCGAAATTAAACAATGATTTTGTTGAGTTGCATTCAAGGATATGGTTGGTTAAATCAACTCGCCTTTAAAATTTTGATTGATTTCGATCAATGGTGAACAGTAATTAGAATTATTAATTACATCTAATGAAATGTGTAATTAATAATTTAAGGGCAAAATTGGAATTATTAATTTAATATTTTGAACGGGGGTTGAAGAGTAATTAGTGGGGTGCTAATAGACGATGCCAACAAAATAAAAGAAGTATATTTCTAAAAGATCCCAAGTTTCTTCTTCCTAATACCATGAGTGGTGTTAAAAAGTGTAAAACTGGGTGCTTTTAGCACTGCACCACCACGTGATACTAAAAACACCCAGTTTTACACTTCCTAATACCATTCATGGTATTCAGAAGAACAAATTTGGATGCTTTTAGCAACACTCAAAAAGAAAGTAATCTATAATTCTAGGACCAAATTGATTTCCACTGCCAGTAGGTTTGATAGTCAATTAACGAATTTGTGAACTGATACTAATGTTACCGTACACCAATGAAAAACCGACTATTATTGTGTTCAATATGAAATCTAAAATTATTCATTAAATTTCAATCCAAATCAGATTTTAATGAAAAAATTTGTAATGTAGTTTAAGAGAAAATAGAAATAATTGAAAAATTAAAAATCTAATTAAACTGAATTGTTCATGTTGTTATGAAAACTGCGCCTCTGCGGAAACGATCAGGATCTCCTAATTACTTAAAGATGAATTCTTATTGAGAAAGGGAAATAATATCTAGATGACTACAATTCTTATTGGAGAAGAAGAACAATGGAGAACAACGACAAACCCTTTAAATCTAGGAGTTAGCATTTGGTTGGTTTGGTTTATCCGATGAAGAAAATTATCAAACCGAACTAAAACCGATAAAAATAAAACCAAATCAAACCAACCAAATTAAGTTTGGTTGGTTCAGCTGGTTATCCGATTAACCAAACTAAAAGTAATTTAGACCTTATGCGTGTAATATTAACTATAATTTGGAATAAATCATAAATATATGATTTAAGTATTATTATTTATGATTCCTATGCTTTCTAAAAGTAACTTTGACACATATGTGATGATTAAAATTTACTTGAATAAACTTATCTAACTTAAAATTTTACTATAATATCAATAATTTTGAAAATATAATAAAAGTTCGGTTAATTTGGTTAAACCAATAACTAAACTAAATATTTTTCTGAACCAATTGCAAACCAATCTAATTTCAAAACCAAAACAAACCGACCAAAATAAATTGGTTTGGTTGGCTTATTTGGTTTAACCAAATAATACTCACCCCTATTTGGATCAACTGGAGGCACCAATAGAACTAGTTTCTCTCAACGCTCAATTTCTAATCTTCCTCTCCAAGGCACAAGCCCAGGAGGCACACATTCTCTCAATCTCTCAACTCAATTCAGTCATACCCTAATCCAATCCTGAGAGCTGATTTTATAGGAGAACAAAAGGTCTAGGCAAATAGCTAATTTGTCCTTCAGAAATATATCCATGGTATAATCATTCATTTTTTCCCTTCTATAATAAGATCAATCATTCAAATCAATAAACCAATCAACCAATCAATCAAATCAATTAGTCAATTAATTAATTAATCAATCAATCGATTGCATCCTCTTCATTAACATATGTGATTTCATGTCACAAATCACAACACATGTAAACCAACTTAAAATTAAGAATATGTTATCAATATATTGATTTGAATGAGTCACAAACATATACATACCCTTAATTGGAAGCTTTGTCTATTATTAAATTATACAATAAACTATGTTAGTTTAAGTTGCAGTGTAGCTGAGATTGTAATCATCATCAGGTAATATTGCAGCTATAAAAAGTTAGGCTTGTTATAAACAAATTACAAACAATTTTAATACCATATAAATATGAATTTAAAGTCAATAAAAATTATAGTTTAAAATTCAAATTCAAATTCCTGAGTACTATAAAAAAATTGAAAGAGTTTCAATTCAAACGTATACATGGGTGCAGCACATGTGAATCATGATCATGCTCAACACCATACATACAGCCAATAATGTCTTTCCCACACAAAACCAAGGCATTGATTCACAGGAAATTCATACTTCAAGTAGCAAAGAACTGGATGAATATGGTGCTTATATGACCGAGAATATAACCAATGGAGTAGTGCATGCAAATAATAGTTAGCTTGAAATGAGAGACACCACAAAATGTGCAAAAGAGAGAACATAAAATGGATATTAGAGAATAATCAATGCCCTTACTTTACAACAGGCAACCAGATTATATAAGAAACATTCATATTATCATGTAACTAGTATTACCGTACAACGGTGAGAAAAACCGACCGTTAGTGTTCAATATGAAATAAAAATTATTTGTTAAAACATTTTTCAAATTAGTTTTTATTTTAAAATTTATAGGGTAATTTAAGAGGAAATGAAAGTAACTAATAAAGTATAAATTCAATTAAACTGAATTTTACGTGTAAACTTCATTGTTTACATGTTTATGTGTTAACTTGTGTTGTTCATTGTCAACTCTTCCAATCTATTTTGGAAATATTTCTGCCAACTTGTTCTTTTATTCAATCTTTATCTGACTGTGTACATGTTTATCGGTAATCCGTTTAGTGGTCTAGATTTACAAAATTTCATCTTGCCGACTACAAAAGTGGGCATATTCAACACTAATTTGTGTGCGTTGCATGAAAAGTGTGGCAAAAGCTATGATTTCTTTGAGCTTCTGCAACAGCATTCATATGTTGTTGCATTATACGTGGATGCACTGTTGCGGTGGGAATTTTAGTGTTTTGATGTGCAACACCAGTTAAAAGCGTAGCATTACGTATATATAATCCAGCTCAGCTATCCGCGTTATCAACATATAAAAACCCCAACCATAGATGAAAGATTAATCCAATGGTTCAAACCATCTATGGATCTGATGATCTTAATGTTAGCCATCATCCAATCATTGACAGCCACGTCATTACATTCTTTTGACGAAATTTTAGCGCAATCTTCTCCCTTCATGAAGTCGTTTTCTTCTCTATCATCTAATCGTTTTCCCCCTTTTTACTATTGACAAAAATTTAAACCTAAATTCACGTCATTATCGCTCCACTCCTCGACAACAAATTCTATTCCGAAAAGGATGAAGCTTTGAAACGCTTTCTAGCTTTGATTGCTCAGGGCGCTGACATCGCCAGTTTTTTCCATCAAGTTCAGTTTGTATAGCATTGTGAATTAGTTGCACTTATTATAGATTGGATTATGAGTAATTAGTTCATTTGTTACATTTTGGAAAACCCATTCGCTTACGAGTAGTTAGTTGCGCTTATTATTGATTTGGGATTATGCTGAGGTTTATTCGAAAATTATACCCAGCAATAAACCATGAGAACCGTGTTATTGGCATGAAAAAGACATTGGTTTATTATAGAGGTCGAGCTAGTTAAGAAATGGGGACAGCGGTTAATTTGCACTGCTTGAGGTTCATACCTTACACTGAGGTTAATTTGTATGCTTGAGGTTAATTTGCACTGCGGTGTGTATGCACGGCGGTGTGTATGCACTTCGGTGTGTTTGCACTGCGGTGTGTATGCACTGCGATGTGTTTGCACTGAGGTTTTGTGATACACGCAGTGCATACACGCACAAGTATACACGAGTTTTTTTATTACGGACGATGCTAGTATGCCTGGGTGTAAAGCGGGTAAAATGTGCGATTCAGTGGGAACTGAGGAAATCAGGGGGGTATGATGGTAGTTTTGTATCTGATGATGGTGGGGACATCCAAATTTTAAGCCTCTTACCGCGGATTTTTACAAAATCTGAATCGGGCACTCAAGCATTTTTGTTTTATTACGATACACATCATATACACAGTGCATACACGCACAAGTATATACACACGGGCAAGTATACACGCACACACAAGTATACACGCTCAAGTATCATAAGTATACACGCACAAGTATACACGCACAAGTATCATAAGTATACACGCTCAAGTATCATAAGTATACACGCACAAGTATCATAAGTGTACACGCTTAAGTATCATAAGTATACATGCACAAGTATACACGCACGCACAAGTATACACACACAAGTATCATAAGACGGCCATCTGAAGGCACACACAAGTATACACACACAAGTATCACAAGTATACACGCTCATGTATCATAAGTATACACGCACAAGTATACACGCTCAAGTAGACACACACGAGTATACACGCACACACAAGTATACATGCACGCACAAGTATCATAAGGCAACCATCTGAAGAAACGCACAAGTATACACGCACAAGTATCATAAGATTAAAAAAATCACCAGCCTTCACAAACATTCACTAGCATCCATCATCAGTCATCACAAACAATCACAAACTTCCACAACCACACAAAGTTTCACAAATATTCACAAACTTTCAAGCCAAAAATCATTACCAGCAGAAAAAACCAACATTCACAAACATCACCAGTCATCACCAGCATCATCAACAGCATCATCACCAGCATCCACACCAGCATCAGCACCAGCATCTTTTTCTTCGGAGTCAGTGTCCATGTCAGAGTCATTGTCTATGTCAGAGTGACTGAATGGGGATTACATGATCATTGATATATTCCAATTAGCACCTCATATAAATGATCATAGTTTTAAGAAGAAACTTCCAGATATATAAGATAATCCACTTGTGATAATGTGTTGTTTTATGCTAATGTTGGTATAGCTACTTTCTAGTTGAATGTCGGTCATCTGGTTGTGTCTCATTATAAGGCTATTATAACCTTGTATGTATGTATGTGAGTGTGTGCATGTGTGGTTGTGTCTCATTATAAGGCTGTTAAGGATAGACCATGGTCAGCGACGAAACCAGAATTTCTTGTTGTGGAGGGCAAAAAGTTACAAAGTGATCTTTGGATGATCAAACTTCAATAATGTAACAGTAATGTACATTTGTAAAAGAGTTCGATGGGAATTAGTCATATCGATGCAGCAAACATTAATAGGTAAATTATATTTCCATACACATTTTCGATCACCTAATCCACCGTATAAAGTACGATCTTTGACTTTTAACATGTAAAACTTAATTAGTTTATCCACCTAATATATTATATGATTCAATTCTCAAATAATGTGATCCACCTAAGAGTTTATATGCCTTAATTATCAAACAATTTGACATGTAACACACATTGAGTATGGTGATTTTTTTTTACAGTTTACCACTCTGTTTTTTTCAAGTAATGTTAAAAATTGGAAGTGATCTCATAAAATTCCACTATATTTCAGAAGATAAAGTAGTTCCTGCATATATAAAGAACATTATACTCCATGATTACTTTTTCTCTAAACTTAATGACATTATTCTATGATAATTTATAAAGTGGCCACCCACAAAAGATCTATGCATTAGGGTGTTTGAAGAAAAATTAATGAACTCCTTAATTCATGGTAGCAGTGAACATGGTTGAAGTTATTAATCAATTTGTAAAATGATTTTTTTCATGGTAGCAGTTTACCACATATGAAGGAAATTCAACCCATACATTAACAGTGTCTCAAATTCAAAGCCATACAACCACATCTATGTACAACTAACATAGCACCAGTTTGTATTATTATTTCAGAATCTTGGATGGGGCATTATAACCTTGTATGCATGTATGTGAGTGTGTGCATGTGTGGTTGTGTCTCACTATAAGGCTGTTAAGGATAGAGCATAGTTGAATGAACACTTTGTAAGTATGTTCTTTGGCAAATTTACCTCGATTGGCCAAACATATTGTGGATTAACTAAAAGAAACTGTGGATGGAAGTAAAATTTACCTATGATCATAAAAAAATGGTACCACCGGTTCCTCCTTATTGCTCACAAACAAAATTTCAGGCCTAGTCCCAGGATGAGCATGTGTGGTGCGTTGAACCCTAATGAGGTAAACCTTGTTGTCGAATCGAGCAGCAAAAGTATTCTCCAAGCCAATGCCTTCAATAAATTCCATTTTCAGGTATAATGATCTATGGTCAATTCGAGACCAATGACAGTCGTCAATTTCACACACATTTCCCATTGGCGTCATTAATTCTTTAATTGTAGGAACATTTTTCTTCAAGAACTCGGGAAAGCCAACAATTCTAGCCCATGATTCTGCCTCGAACGCTGGTTCAAGCTCAAATTCTTCACCAGACCATTGTTGCACATAAAAAGCACCTCCACATTTTGTAAAAAGTTTCAACATTAGTGCATGATCACGCTTACTGTAAGATGTGCATGTTATTAGAAAAGAGTTTTTGGGTATAACCCGTATAGTCCACTCCTCGTTATGCTTCAGAGTATGCCTAAGCGTGAGATGCACAAATTCGTAAGTCCAATGTTCTGAAAGAACAGTGGCAGTGATGCATAGTGAAGAGTCTTCCATTGTTTTTTTTTTAACTTTTGACGATGGAGTTTTGTTTAGGAGTTGAAGATGTATATGACGATATGCTTCTGAAGCTTGACAGGATATGAAGTGACACACTGTACGTGGCAGTAATATGCGAACTGAAAACTTTTTGCTCAGAAGACGAAGCATACTGAAATTGCTTATTTGTTGGGCTTGGCTGGCATGAGTGACCAACCGCCAATGGTCAGTAAGTCAATTGTAATAATTGTGTTCATAACATTTTGTTAACAAGGCCAATGGCCATTCGATGCCACCACTTATCAAATAACTTGTTATCATTTGATCAGGTGCATATTTAATTCTAGAAGCTAGGCAGACAGATACATTTTGCATATGTGACACACATATATATATTTGATGCCACCCTCTTGTATAGGTACATACATATATATTTCCTATTGCAATCGAATTGCTGCATATATATGATTCATATATATATATGTGAGTAATACATTTTGCAGATGTGGACACATGTGTACATGTTCAGAATGTGCTAAAGAACTGGCCAGGAATGAATCAGGATAATGTCCCTTATGTCGTGCACATATTCTTGAAGTAGTCTGAGCTTACTGTATACAATGAAGAAAACGGTGTAGCTGATTTTTGAGTTTTGATATTTGGATAATTAAAACAATTGCTTTGGATGAGTTTCTTGTACAAAACCTGTATTGCAAAAATTTTAATTAAAGCATTCTATTTGCTATCAAATTAGTGTTGCATTTGCCTTCTTCTACTGTTGCGTTAGCTTTTATTGATATTGCATTTCATGATAATGGTGTTGCATTACATATTGCAGTGGTGTTGCATTACATTAAATATAATTGCTTACCCGTCGCACGTGGACCCCACAGCTGACGTGGATAGCTGGTGTGGCATGTGACACGTGGAGTGCTGACATGGAGAGATGACGTGTCGTGTGACACGTAGACAACTGACGTGGAAAGCTGACGTGGCCCCACTGGAAGCCATGCCCTAACTAATGCTTAAGGCAATGCTGAATAGTGTTGCAATACGTGCAAATAGTGTTGCATTACGGCTATAGTGCAACACTTTCTGTCTGTGGCCAAAGATGGGCAAAAGCGTTGCCTTAAATGGCTAATGCAACGGTCGCGGATGCCACACCCCCCTGGTGTTGCCTATTTGAAAAAAGGGTCTACGACAACGCTTTTTTGATCTATGGCCACAGCAAATTAGTGTCGAATATGCCCACTTTTGTAGTAGTGCGATTTGATTATATTCATTTGAGTTGGATCCCCATTGTAAGTTAAGCTGATAAAATAATTACAATCCGTCATGATTGGTATTTTGATCAGACCAGTAGGATTCAATGTTTAATGGTACACAATCTTAATAATATGCCTAATAAATCAAGCCTTTTAAATCCAAATTAGAAGTTGGATATGCATTGATGATATAAATTCTTAATTTTATCACCATACATTCAAGCCACCCCTTGTGTGCGTATCAAAATTCAGAGAGAAGAACAGAAAAATGAGAGCAAATGTTAGTACAACTTTATTCATAAAGAAATGTTGGGTTGTATACTATCCCAATGAAGCACTAAATGTGCATGCTCCATGGTGAATATACCAAGGGAAATATAACTAATACAATTTCACCAAAACTAAATTGAAATTCACAAAATCAAGTAATCAGCAAAATATCAAAAAATGTAAAGAACTTTTTTAGTGCCTCATTTAATAGATGAAACCAAAATTCTTCAAGTTCCTTAGCAAATTCCTTCCTGCCTAGAATCACAATACCATGGTCTGCATTGCTGACCATTTGAAGAATTACATTTGGGATGGTTCATTTTCGTATTGTAGCTGCATTCCAAAGGAACCACTTTATCTCTGTCACCATGTACTACTTTGACTGGGACTTCATCTTTCATCAAGATGTCCAAGTTCTCATCCCATAAAATGGCTCCTCCACATATGGCATTGTGCATTATATGCCATGCTGAATGATGTGTGTAAGCAAGCTACCCAGTTCTCTGCATGAATATTATGCCTTAAATCGAACTATATTATATACAAGCATAGTTGATCAATGGAATGATTCCTACGCGACTTTTACTTGCCTTTTCCCAGTAACAAATTTGATAATCTGCTCCCATATCAAGTGATTTCTGCATATAATTAGGCAATCAGCTCTTCCCAAATGTTCATACCATGTCATAATGATGATGCAAAAAAGCATTTAAGTTCCTCATATGAATATTTTATATCAGTTCAAGTCTAAAGACTTCTTTACACAACCCTGGATAATACAAGTATATTGCAATTGGGGTCTGAAAAAAATCACTTCTTATAAGTGTTGACTACCATACAAAATCTGCTTACAAGCTTACTATTCAATGCACTGTTTTGTTTTATCAAATAGACTGACAGCATTCCAGATAATTGATGTGACTGCATATACATAAAATAACTACAACAGCAGATAAAATAAATCAAAATGTTTTTTGCCTAGAAGGCATTGGTTGAAGTTAAGTAAAAACAATAACATGCAAATATATCATATATAGGCAAATTGTAACACCCCACCACCGCCAGGGTCACTCTTGCAAGTATACTGGCTTTGGAGGGGTGCTAGACAAGGTAAACATGCATGAAGATATCACAAGACAGAACATATGAGTAAAACAGAGTAAATAAAGCAGCGGATAAAATTACTATTTCAAAACCATAGTCAAGTTACATCAAAGTACTTAGTCATTATTTTCTAACTACTACAAGTCTAGAAACATAAACTGAAAACTGGAAATGACATAAAGTAAACTATCCCCAAAGTAGACGTGGTAAAGCCATAGCGAGCTCAAGTCCAAACCGTACATGAGCTATAGAGTAAGCAAGCTAAAGATCCAAGCTAGGTGCTAGTGTTCCCACCCTGAGAACCTGGGGGGGGGGGGAACGGAAGAAAAGAGGCGAAAGGAAAACAGGTCAGTCAAAAAGACTGGTAAGTCCTACCTACTATTAGAATAAAAACTAATAAAGTTAATTGGACATGTAAAACAGAGATGAAACATAGGATGATAACTGGCATGGTGAAAAGTTAACAAGAGTGGCATCGCATATACAAGGTTAAGTTGCACCAAGAGTGTACTAGTATTCTAACCTATGTCGAATATAAACAAGAAGTGATCCCTTAGCCCAATATTGGCCCAATATCATGAGATGACCTAAATCAAGGTCCAACTACATGGTCTAGTCGATCGGCTCCCTATAAGCCTAACTCGTCGTGTATCGGTGTCATACGGCTTAATCATGGAATGTAGTTAACTGTGCAAGGTCCACCCTAGGGTGTATCCAGCCCTAAGGTGTAAACCACAGACACAAATCAAGCACGCACAGTCTAAACCTACTGGTGCCCATGTTCAACTCCGGACTTAATGTGCACGACCATGGTCCGCCTGAACAACCGGTGCACCATTCAGCCGTCTCTTTTGGTCTCTTACAATCACCCCAGTAATCGTGCCCCACCCTAGCCTAGTCCTAGGGTATCCATGATACTCCTTAGTGGGTTACTGCTGAAAAGGACCACGTAACTAGGATTTCAAGCGGGTTAAGTGTGGTTAACCCTATCCTAACCATGTATTGAGTTGGTCAAGTGTATCCAAGCAGTTCATGACTTAACCCTATCAATACATCGTGTTCAACTGGTTAAGTGTATTCAAGTAGTCCATGACTTAACCCTACCAATCCATCGTGTTTAATTGGTTAAGTATTCAAGTGGTCCACGACTTAACCCTACCAATCCATCGTGTTTAATTGGTTAAGTATTCAAGTGGTCCATGACTTAACCCTACCATGTGGCATTAATTAACTTAATGCACCCCAACCTCTCACATTAGACTTTGTTGTGGTTACTAGTTAAGCCGGGCGGGTCCGGGTAGCTTTACACCACAACCTAGTCTAACCTCGGGTTTTAAGTGCGATATGACCAACTACTCACATTGGGTCCTATTGTTTGTAGTCACTAGTTAAGCCGGTCGGTTCCGGGTAGATTTATGCTACAAACTCAACCCAACCTCGAGTTGGCCACTTTCATGTTTTCTAAGTCATGTCCATGTTCATGTTTTCAAGCATAATCACATGTCAACTTTCATGTCATATTTTCAAGTCATGTTTCATGTCATTTAAGTTTACCCATAACGTAACCCCATCGCACGTAAGTTCGCATCAACACAAATAGATCATAGAGGGAACATATCAATATGACAAGGTGGACATAAGGTGGCAAAGCCTATCACAAGTTAAATATGGTGATATATTTGAGGCAAAAGGGGTTCAACATACTAGCATATGGCCTCGACATGTATGATAGCCTAAAAGATGACTTGGCCACAAACATGACAACAGCAAAAAGGGTGACTTGGCCTCAAACATATATGATAGCATAAAGGTTCAATATCATCATATGCATGTTAAGGGACATGAGGGGTTAAGGTTTGTTAACATGCATAAGCCATAATCCATTTCATAGCATTTTTCCGAAAAGTCAACATGTAAGGTACAAGGTTCATGATAGATCCACAATCATAGATCAAGAGAGGCATGAATAGATCTATGCATACAATGATAGGTTCAAGGCAAATATTGCACTTAGGTCCAACTCCAATCTACACATGTATGGCATTAAATTTAGCAAAATAGGGCGATAAACTTGTGATTAGCATATAGGTCCATCATGGCAAGTTAATATCAAGGTCATGAGGGGTTCTATGTTGCATTTATGCACAATCACCACATAAAGCTCATAGCTTTCCACCCAAAAGTCAACATAAATGGTACTAGATTCATGATAGGTAAACATTAGGTCCACAAACATAGATCAAAAGGGTCATGAATGAATCTATGCATGAATTCCAAGGCAAGCATAACACAAAAGTCTCATTTCAGCTTGCTACATGTCATATTAAGTTCATAGTTTAGATCTAAGAGTAGAATAGGGCTTACAAAGCGAGGCTATGAAGACTAGAACACAATAAAACAAGATAGAAGCTTTAGAAATGAGGTAGCAACACTAGAAATCTCCAAATAAATAAGCTCCACTCCAAGCCTTGTGAAATAAGAAGAAGCTCCTTGCTTTTGATGAAGAAAGATAGCTCCTTTTTGCCTTAGGTCTAGCTTAGGCTCTAAAGCTTTCATGAAGAAGATGGAGGCCATGATATGAAGGTGGAGGCCATGATTAGGGAGCATTTTGGCATAACCTAGTTGTAGGATTGATTTGTGTGGGTTTAGGCTAGGTCTTAGGGTCTTTTTATAGAAGTTTAGGTTAGTTTAGGCCATAGGATTAACCCTACTTTAGATCCTAGCCATCAGAATTCGTCATAGGGCCAGAAACATGACTCAAAGGGGATAGCAGGTGCACCAGGGCAAACTGGCCCGACCACCCAGGTCGACAGGGGTGTCAACTGGGCAGTCAACACCAGTTGAGGTGTGTCGACTCCCAAGTCGACTCCCCAGTCGACTTGGGGGCTGGGCGGGAAATTTTCCTGCCCAGTCTGCTTGGCTCCAGATTTGAATTTCGGGCTGAATTTTGAACTTGGAATTTTCTGAAAACTTTGACAGGCCATAACTGGGTCATTCGGACTCCGATTTTTGAAAACTCGGACTATATTTTGCGTATTTTTCCGAGACGAACGCAATGGCACAGCCCATTTCCCTTGATTCAGAGTTTAATATTTAATTCTGCCTTGATTTACGTTATAACATGTTATTCAAAATACGGGTTGTTACACAAATATCAACTAGTATATAAAAGGCTCAAGCTAATGAGATAGTATTTTTGCTATGATTAGCTCATTACCTCTTGAGAAGTCAATTTGGTCAAGTTACATAATAATAGATCTTCATGAGTTCTCCTTTTGGTGAATGCATGCACTCTATTTTAAAGGTTGTCACATGTTATTCGATGTCAATAAGGTAAATAACATTTGGATAATTGCTACTGTCATGACAATTGTATTTTACACAAAGCTTGACTATTACCATTTAACTAGTGTGAACCCGTGCTTCACACAAGGTTCGACTAAATAATGTGTGCATATCAAAATCATTTCAATTGCGTTCCACTATCATAGTTAAGACAGTTTTTGACATAGCTATCCTTCTTTCTATTTTGTACAGACATAGTCCATTATCATTTTAAATCGATATCAATGCAAACTTATCAAAAAAGACTTTTAAATGACATCTCAATATATTTAAATATACTGTCACATTAATTGCAATTAAAAGTTTTATATTCTTTAACTTGCGTAATAATTTTCTTTTTTTAGAGCATCTCTAACAGCGTTACGGGTCGTAACGTTACGGCCCGTAACATGTTGGGAGATATCTTTGATGTCTCCCAAGAGGCGCGAGCCGATTTTATCAGCTCGCGAGTCTCTCGCTCCTAACCATGGTGCGAGGGGGGGGGGGGAGGGAGAGGGGGGTGGGGGTTTGGAGCGGGTTTTTTTTGCTTCCCCTATAAAGATTTGATTTTTTTTTAGGAAAGATATATTTTGAAAATAGAAAACTTGAAATTTTTATATGTACCAGTTTAACAAGTAGTTAAGACTAAAATGATTCAACTAGTAGGTTTTCGCATAACAATAAGCATAAAGATACAAGCAGCCATTACAGATAAAACAACGAATAATAGTACATGCCCACTAAAACATCAAAGCAACACGTTCAATCTCAAGGGAGTCGCATTGCGTTCATTCGCAACTCTTGAACATTATTTTTGAGATGCCTAATCTCTCGTTCGAGCTCGTTTGCATATGCTATTCCCCTTGGGCACAACGGCTCATCAATCCATTCCATATAGCTGTATCCATTTGGATAGGATGGACATTTCTGCATGCGCCGACCAATATTGTCGCCTTCTGCTCGAACCACAACTTAGACCGCATGACCGCAGTAGCAAAGTACAGGATAAGATTCACCTTCATGTTCCTGCGGTGGTACTCGATATAACTCTACTTCTTGTGGCGGTTGAGCGAGAGCATGTTCGTTCGATATTTGAACATGTGGTACTTGAACTTCTTGTGGCGGATGTATGTGCTCCTGTTCATGCGATGGTTGTAACATGTGCTACTTGAACTTCTTGCAGCCTTATTTGGATTAGAAAATCGAATTCGTCTTCGAGCTGCTGAAGTCTCATCTGTTCCCACGCCTGTTCATCAGAGTCAGTATCTGATGGCCAAGAAGGCATTTTGCGCGAGTGATAAAAGGAGGAGGAAGTACTAGAATGAGAACGAAGTTGTTTGAGTGAGATATTATGTGCGTAAATTAAGTAACATATATAGCCGCGGGGAGTACAAATCAATAAAATAAATAATGATGTTACCAGTCACTGTTCTGTCTGACTTAATACTGTAGGGAATCTGCTTTTCTTACTGTCGTGATGTGAACGGACACTGGTTCTACTTTGCTTTACATGATGCGGTTTCCAAAGCAATATGCAGCTTAAGTGAAAGAGAACGACCCTATTTTTTAACTCCTTTGTGTGTTGAAATGTTTAATTTAAACGGGGACCACCCGAGTTATTTGAGGGAGATAAGTTGTGAGTCAGTTGAAAGAAATACGTTTTGAAGAGGTCCGTAATAGTGGATGAGCACGACACAACATACAAACTACGATATAGAAACTACATTCAATATAGAAAAATTCAAAGATACATGCATGTGGTGGATATCCAACACAACATACAACTACGATATAGTGCCACATACAACTACGTTATACACAGTGCAGGGAAATAAGACGTAGTACGCTATAGCTATACCCTAGTTTCCGGACGCACGGGGGAACCCATACAACATTTCAGCCTTTGCTGCAACAATCACCCTTTCAAGGTGACCTACCTCTGCTTGCATCTCTAGAGCGTACGCAACACCCCTCTCTGTCTGTGGAGGATCGATCCATAAGAAAAAATTACAATGTTCCACCCCGTGTTGATTAAGTGCAGTAATGTACGATTTGCAACCATAAAAGCATCGACCTACGTTGCTTTGAATTTTAGAAACAACCACATTACATTCTAATCCGTAGTAGTAGAGTACTGAACGACCCGTCATGCTGGAGCTTGACCTATCTGGGTTCGCCCGAGCAATTACTTCCCTTAACCGAGCATTGTGAGTTTTTTGAAGAGGTCCAAAACGTTGGACGGCAACGTTCGATTGCGTGGTACTGAAGAGCTCAGTCTCTACTTCGGTTGCTTGCACTTGATCATCCAATTGCGTTTCGGGCACGAACTCGACTGGTTGCTTATTTCTTTCGTATTGCTCGTACATTTGAACCATGGTTTCATCATCGTATTCCTAAGCAGACATGTGGAACTACTAGAAAAGTGGTAGGGAGATAAAATAAATAATATGACAACCTTAGTCTTCGAGAGTCCTGGATTTAAAGGAGGAGGGCTAAGTGGTCGTAAAGGTTGACAAGTCCCCGGATTTTGTGTTTTGCTTTCTTAAAGCAGTTCACATGTCAGGTTTTTAAAGGTTGCAGCGTTTAGTAACATCAACTGTTTTATGGCAAAGCCAGAGCAACTCAGCTGTTGAGGTTATATTATAGTCATGTCATATGACTCGATGCTACAACTCAAGTAATGATGACAGAGCTTTATCAATAATCACTTTCACTTGTTTAATTAGTTCATACTTCGTCTCCCAACCATAACCATTATTTGTGCTTTCTACATCAACCAAGACATTAAGGTGAGAAACCACTAATTTTTTTTGTTTCTACGTGTTTAAGTACTTCTTTGTATTGGACAACACGTTTTTTTTTTCGTGCAACTTAAATGGATGATGGGGAAATCAGTCATGAACTTATGAATAAAATGTTTGATGAGTACGAACGGAACAAGGAGGAGGAGAAAGTGGGTGGATTTGTTCCAGATACATAAGTAGCTGAAGTTAATAAACCCGAAACACGTCCACGAAAACACACAACTAGGCAAAGGGTTAACCATAATCATCACAATCGAAGTAATGCTAGCTCCAGTGCTACTACAACCGAATTCTCTCCTAAGGACTTACTTATACTCGTGAAATCCTATATCGAAGTTGATAAAAGAGATTTGCTACTGATGCAAAATGGAGGAGGACTTATGTGACGTCCCGCCCCGCACCAACCGACATTTACTCCAAAAGTGCGCTGTACACATGACCAGTTAGCACGGGACGGATCGTCAGAAGAGAAAGGGAAGAAGGAAATGGACTTAACAAGGAACCTGTAGAATGTCTCACAGCGCATAGAACAAAATATAATAATAACATGCTTGATATAAAACAGGTGAGATAGTGCATAAGCTGAAACAACTAACATAGCAGCGGAAAATCCAAGTACAGCTTATGATCTAAAGTTAAACATTATTACAACTTTTCATACTATCTCAAAAGCAAAAGCAAGATAAAGGAGGTACACTACTAATGCCCAAAGAGCGACCACCAACGACATAGGGAGAATATCTATATATCATACGTGGAAGCCTCCTGCTCGCCTCCGAATCAGCTACCCGCGCACCACCAGCTAACCTGTCTCTAGTCTGCTCGTGTGAGCACCCAGAGTAATAAGAGGAGACATAAAACTATGGGTCAGACATAAAGCCTGGTATGAGCGATAAGCATCTAAACAGAACAATAATAGGTAGACTAAAACATACCTGAACCTGGACCTACAACCAAAGAGTTAGCACTACATACTGTACAACACTCTAAGGTGCCATTTCAAATGGTGTAAAGATAACGGGGGTGGGGGTGTGCATGTCATAGTGATGGCAGACAATCAAACATAGCAACCATCCTCACATCTCTCACTCAGTGCATAAAGCATACAATATTCACCACTTCGATCACCCAACATACCTTGCTACGATCACTTTGCCCCATGAAGTTATAAATGGCTTCACTGCACTGATAACGTAGCCACTAATCCTTTGCTATGTCCACTTTGCCCCATGGAGTCGCAACGACCCCACTGCACTGGCTCATAGCCTCACTAATCCTTTACTATGTCCACTCTGCCCCATAGAGTCACAATGACCCCACTGCACTGGCTCATAGTCTTACTATGCATCACTTTGCCCCTCGAGTCATAATGACTCTACTGCACTGATAACGTAGTCTTGCTACCATCACCTTGCCCCTCGAGTCGTAATGACTCTACTGCACTGATAAGTAGCCCATCATCCATTCAGTGGTGAATCGAAGTTATGAACATCGACAACTCCTTAGCACACGTCCCGCAGCAAAGCCCAACTATGAAGTGAACTCATTGGTTCCCAATTGGATCCTGAGCTCTAACTTCTATTTGGACTACCTTTGCATCTCGGGTTATTGGTCAATACTGGATCGGGTCGGATTCCCCTCCTAGCCATCGGTTCGGGTCCTCAACTTTGAATTGGTTCGGTTCGTGGTCTTCCTCTGGTAACGGTTCGGTTCGGATTCTCAACGTTGCATCGGTTCGGGTCGGGTCGGGTTGCCATCTCCCATTCAGTTCGTGCTCCAGCTCCTGTTGCCTCGTCTGGTTCCGTTCTCTATTCTAATCCGATCCGATCCCTTCGCCATACTCCGGTCTGAGCCCTTCGTCCTTAAGTCGATCCGATCCCCAGCTTAACCAACATGGCCTTCCTTTTTGCCAAGCCTCTCAAGTGTCAAGTTCCGATCCCGTTCGGATGTCCTTGCCCGGTCACTATTCCGATCCGAGCCCTCATATCCGATCTGATCCGGTTCAAAACCTGCACTTTTCCTGAGACTCTTCCAGCGAGTGTTTTACGCCATTCGACGACGTTTTCGACCATTCTAAGTATTGAAATCAATCATAAAGCATACCATACAGTCATAGCAACATGCATAATCAACCACAAACATCAAAACATCAATATGATAGGTTAAAATGGATCAAACATACCCAAAACCCCATATTTCCCCTCAAGCATGTTTAGGTGAAACTAATGATGTGATTAGCAAAACTTAACCAAATTAACCCAAATTCATATCAGAGGTCTAAAACATCATTTAAGACTTTATGAATATTTTTCCAGAATTTTATCATGTTTAAATTCGCTAATTAACACTAATTACCCAAAATTAGCCATAATTAGTGAGGAACTATGCAAATCACACACCTTAGCCACAAATAAACTTAAATCTGAAATAAATCTCTGGTTTGGTGTGAATCCCAATGCTAAACAGTAGCTTCAATGTTGATTTGATATAGATCTCCCTTGATTAAATGTTGCTAAGCTTAATCCTTGATTAGAAGATGATTTGGAGGTGATTTAGAGATTGGAGGCCATTTTTAGGGTTTCTTGGAGATAAGTGGAGGCTAGAAAACTGAAATGGAATGATTCTCTAACTCCTTTCAGCCTCCCCATAACCCTAATCCCGAAATGGGTTATGGGCCTATTCACTAATCACCCTATTTGGCCCGGTTAAGCAGTTTTTCACCTTTCAAACCTTATTTCAGCCATATCTCCCAAACGGTAAGTCCGTTTTTCACATGTGACCACTCTACGGAAAGGTAAACCATCAAACGAATCTAATGGAAGTGGTTTTAGGTCAAAATTCCTTTCCAATCAAAAGTTATGGCCAAAACAAGATCAGCTAGCGGCAAAACGGTCATTTAAAAATCGACAAAAATCATGAACATGGGAAATGGGTCAAATGGTTGTTTCCCAAAGTTACATGACCATACAACTTCATAGGGGAAAGAAATAAATATTCTACGATCCTTCGATGCGTAGAATGCGGGTTGTTACATTCTCCCCCCCCCCCCCCCCCTTAAGAAATTTCGCCCCCGAAATTCCCTAACCAAAACACACACAAAGGGTCCCGCATGCCTATCAACCATAAAACAACAATCAAACATGCAAAACAGGCAAAACAAGTCTATCCTAGCATGCGGAATAACTAAATTACAAGGTAAATCTTACCAGGCAAAGAGTTCTGGATACGTCTTTCTAATGCTCTCCTCTGTCTCCCGAGTACAGTCATTCTCGTTCTCGCCCCACTGAACCTTGACTAGCTTCACCGCCTTCCTTCGAAGTTGCTTCGTATCGTGCTCGACAATACGAATCGGCTTGCGGTTCCTGTGACGGCCCGCCCCGCACCAACCGACATTTACTCCGAAGGTGCACTGTGCACATGTCCAGTTAGCGCGGAACGGGTCACCAGAAGGAAAAGGAAGAAGTAATTGAACATACAAAGAACCTGTAGAATGTCTCACAGCGCATAGAACAAAATATAATAATAACATACTTGACATAAACAGGAGAGAGACAGTGCATAAGCTGAAAATCAGAACTAAACATCATAGCAGCGGAAATTCAGAATACAGCTTATTACAACTTTCAAACTGTCTCAAAGCAAAAGTAAGATAAATGAGGTACACTACTAATGCCCAAGTAGCGACCACCAACGACACAGGGAGAATGTGTGTGTGTATATATATATATATATATATATATATATATCATACGTGGAAGCCTGCTGCCTGCCTCCGAATCAGCTACTCGCGCATCATCAGCTAACCTGTCTCTAGTCTGCTCGTGTGAGCACCCAGAGTAATAAGAGGAGACATAAAACTCTGGGTCAGACATAAAGCCTGGTATGAGCGATAAGCATCTAAAGTGAACAATAACAGGTAGACTAAAACATACCTGAACCTGGACCTGCAACCAAAGAGTTAGCACTACATACTGTACAACACTCTAAGGTATCATATCAAACAGTGTAAAGATACGGAGGTGGGGGAGGTGTGCATGTCATAGGGATGACAAACAATCAAACATAGCATCCATCCTCACATCTCTCGCTCAGTGCATAAAGCATACGATATTCACCACTCCGATCACCCAACATTCCTTGCTACGATCACTTTGCCCCATGAAGTCATAAATGGCTTCACTGCACTGATAACGTAGCCACAAATCCTTTGCTATGTCCACTTTGCCCCATGGAGTCACAAGAACCCCACTGCACTGGCTCATAGCCTTATCAATCCTTACTATGTCCACTTTGCCCCATGGAGTCACAAGGACCCCACTGCACTGGCTCATAGTCTTACTACGCATCACCTTGCCCCTCGGGTCATAATGACCCTACTGCACTGATAACGTAGTCTGGCTACCATCACCTTGCCCCTCAGGTCATAATGACCCTAATGCACTGATAAGTAGCCCATCATTCCTTTTTAGTGGTGAATCGAAGTTATGAACGTCGACAACTCCTTAGCACACGTCCCGCAGCAAAGTCCAACCATGAAGTGAACTCCTTTGGTTCCCAACTGATTCCGGGATCCTGAGCTCTAACCTCCCCTATTGGACTACCTTTGCATCTCGGGTTTTTGGTCAATACTGGGTCGGGTCGGGTTCCTCCTCAAGCCATCGGTTCGGGTCGGTGTCCTTCATCTGTTCGGGTCGGGTCTCCTTCTGGTGCGGTTCGGGTCGGGTACTCCTCTGTGTTCGAGTCACTTCTCTTCGGGTTGGGTTGGGTGCTTCCCTTCGGGACGGGTCGGGTGTCCCTTCTTGGTTCGCGTTTTCAATCCGTCTTCATGCTCCCTTCATATGCTCCTATCCGATCCGCTTCCGTGCTCCTGCTCTGATTCGTCTTCGTGCTTCCGATCCGATCCGTCCTCCTCGATCCGATCCGTCCTTCTCGATCCGATCCGTTTTCCTCTATCTGATCCGATCCCAGTTCAGCTAGCGTGGCCTTCCTTTTTGCCACTTTTCCCAAGTGTTGGGTTCCGATCCGATCAGATTCTTTGCTCAGTTCAACATATCCGATCCGAGCCCCCTTATCCGATCCGATCCGAACCCTGCACTTTTTTCTGAAACTATTCCAGCAAGTGTTTACGCCATTCGACGATGTTTTCGACCATTCTAAGTATTGGAATCAATCACAAAGCATTTCATACAGTCATAGCAACATGCATAATCAACCACAAACATCATTCACATCAATATCATAGGTTAAAATGGATCAAACATACCCAAAATTCCATATTTCCCCTTAAGCATGTTTAGGTGAAGCTAATGATAGGATTAGCAAAACTTAACCAAATTAACCCAAATTCATATCAGAGGTCTAAAACATCATTTAGGAATTTATGAACATTTTTCCCGAATTTTATCATGCTTAAATTCGCTAATTAGCACTAATCACCCCTAATTAGCCATAATTAGTGTAAAACTATGCAAATCACTCACCTTAGCCACAAAATAAACTAAGATCTGAAATAATTCTCTGATTTGATGTGAATCTCAATGCCAAACAGCAGCTCTTTTGTTGACTTGGTGAAGATCTTCCTTGATTAGGGGTTGCTAAGCCAAATCCTTGACCAAAAGATGATTTGGAGGTGATTTAGAGGTTGGAGGCCATTTTTAGGGATCCTTGGTGATAAGTGGTGGCTAGAAAACTGAAATGGAATGATTCTCCATCTCATTTCAGCCCTCCCATAACCCTAATCCCGAAATGGGTTATGGGCCTACTCACCAATCATCCGATTTGGCCCGGTTAAGCAGTTTTTCACCCTCCAAACCTTGTTTCAGCCATATCTCCCAAACGGTAAGTCCGTTTGGCTATTATGACCACTCTACGGAAAGGTAAACCATCAAACGAATCAAATGGAATTGGTTTCAGGTCAAAATTCCTTTCCTATCAAAAGTTATGGCCAAAACAGTACTAACTAGGGGCAAAATGGTCATTTAGCAATCAACAAAAATCATGAACATGAGAAATGACTCTAATAGATGTTTCCCAAAGTTACATGACCGTACGGCTTCATACGGGAAAGAAATAAATATTCTACGATCCTATGATGTGTAGAATACGGATCATTACACTCTCCCCCCCCCCCCCCCTTAAGAAATTTCGCCCCCGAAATTCCCTAATCCAAACACACAAACAGGTCCCGCATGCCTATTAACCATAAAACAACCATCAAACATGCAAAACAAGTAAAATAAGTCTATCCTAGCATGCGGAATAACTAAATCGCAAAGTAAATCTTACCAGACAAAGAGTTCTGGATATGCCTTCCTAATGCTCTCCTCTGTCTCCCAAGTACAATCATTCTCGTTCTTGCCCCACTGAACCTTGACTAGCTTCACCGCTTTCCTTCGAAGTTGCTTCGTATCGTGCCCCACAATACGAATCGGCTTGCGGTTCCCAACCGCCTCGGGTTCTACTTCGTAGTCCTCTAACTGATCAGGTGAAATAGTCATATCTGAGTCGTGAACGAACTTCCTTAGTTGGGAATCATGAAATACATCGTGAACTCCCGCCATTTTCTCTGGAAAGCCAACTCTATATGCCAAATTCCCGACTAGTTCAAGGACAGGGAATGGGCCAACAAATCTTGGTGCCAACTTGCCTCTCCTGCCAAATCGAATCACGCTCTTTAACGGAGAGATCTTGACGAACACCAAGTCACTAACGGAGAATTTCAAGTCTCTTCTCCTCTTATCGGCATAACTCGTCTGCCTATCTTGAGCAGCTTTCATTCGTTGCTGAATGATCTTAATCTTATCCGAGGTTTCTCTCACCACATCTGGTCCAAGCACAAACTTCTCGCCAGTCTCTATCCAACATGATGGTGAGTTGCACGGTCTTCCGTACAAAGCTTCATATGGAGTCATACCGACACTGGATTGGTAGCTATTATTATATGCAAACTCTACTAGATGCAAATGGTCATCCCATGATCCACCAAAATCCAATACACAAGCTCTCAAGAGATCTTCCAATATATGATTCACCCTCTCCGTCTGACCATCGGTCTGAGGATGATATGCGGTACTGAGATGTAATCTTGACCCTAGAGCCTCTTGTAAGCTCTTCCAAAACCCACTAGTGAACAACGGGTCTCGGTCACTTACAATGCTTTTGGGTACTCCATGAAATCTCACTACCCATTTCATATACAATTCTGCCAACTTGGCTGCTGTTCTGGTCGATTTGACTGGTATAAATCTTGCGCTCTTAGTCAATCGATCCACAATTACTCAAATGCTATCATATCCCGATCTAGTCCTTGGTAAACCATCGATGAAATCCATCGAGACTTGCTCCCATTTCCATTCGGGAATTTCTAATGGTTGCAATAACCCACTAGGCTTTTTTTGCTCGGCTTTAACTAGCTGGCAATTCATGCATTTGGATATAAACTTCCCAACGTCTCTTTTCATCCCTTCCCAGTAGTAAGTCTGTCTCATGTCTCGATACATCTTATTACCACCAGGATGTATAGTCAGTTTTGAGTGATGATATTCTCTAAGCACTTCATCTCTCAAACCATTCACGTTGGGCACAACTAATCTTCCATTCTTTCGAAGCCATCCATCTCGATCAAGCCCATACACATCCATCTCCTCATCGATACCCATCTCTAGCTTGGAGATGATTTCCAATAGATTAGGATCGTCCCTCTGGCTAGAACCAATCCGCTCTATCAAAGTAGGTCTGATCGTCAAACTAGCTAGCATAACTGGATCCAATTCGCACTTTAGTCTGAAATCAAACCCCGCTATATACTCCAGCATTCAAGAAACATTGCCCCTAAGCTGGCATGTCTCCTACTCAAGGCATCGGCTACCGCATTACCCTTCCCAGGTGTGTATGCGATATCAAAATCATACAAAGCCAAGAACTCTAACCATCTCTGCTGACAGAGATTCAGATCTTTCTGTGAGAAGAGATACTTCAACGATTTGTGATCGGTAAACAACTCAAATCTTTCTCCCAAGAGATAGTGTCTCCACATCTTCAGCGCAAATACAATCGCTGCCAATTCCAAATCATGGGTAGGATACTTCTTCTCATGCGGCTTTAGCTGTCGACTAGCATAAGCTATAACCCTACCTCCTTGCATCAATACTGCACCCACTCCGGTACCACAAGCATCCGTGTATACCTTCATCTCTTCATTCCCTTTAGGAATGACTAACACTGGCGCACGCGTCAACCTCTCCTTTAGACTCCTGAAGGCATCTTCACACACTCCGTCCCAGACGAAGGACTGATTCTTCTTAGTCAACTGAGTCAACGGTGCTGCAATCTTGGAGAAGTCCTGGATAAACTTACGATAATATCCAGCTAATCCCAAGAAACTTCTTACATCTATTGCATTCTTGGGTGTAGGCCAATCCTGTACCGTAGCCACCTTTGCAGGGTCCACGACAATACCGCTCTCTGAAACAACATGACCCAAGAATCTTACTTCCCATCTCCAAAAATGACACTTAGAGAATTTCGCTTTCAATTGGTGTTTCCTCAACACCTCCATCACTATCCTCAAGTGTCTCTTGTGTTCCTCCTCTGTCCTTGAGTAAACAAGGATATCATCCACGAACACAAGAACAAACTTATTCAACTGATCTCCGAATACTCGATTCATAAGATCCACAAAATAAGCTGGTGCATTAGTCAACCCAAATGGCATAACCAACCACTCATAAAATCCAGACGGCGTCCTAAATGCCGTTTTCGGAACACTCTCATCTGCTACTCGAAGCTGATGAAATCCTGTCGCGAGGTCCAACTGGGAGAACACTCTAGCTCCTTCCAGCTGATCAAACAAATCATCTATACGCGGTAGAGGATACTTATTCTTCCTCGTCACCTTATTGAACTCGCGATAGTCCACACACAAACGAAGGGAACCATCTGCCTTAGTGGCAAACACAACTGGTGCTCCCCACTCGGAGACACTTCTTCTAATAAATCCCTTCTTCAAAAGATTGCTGACTTGCACCCCGAGCTCTCGCTGCTCCCTTGGTGCCATACGACGAAGTAGCATCACTATAGGTCTGGCATCTTTCACTAAATCAATACGGAACTCAATCTCTCGGTGTGGTGGAAGCCCGGTCACCTCCTCGAAGACGTCCGGATACTGGCCAACCACGGGCACATCTGACAACTCATCTTGCGGGATGTCAAGGGAATTTACAAAACTAGCCATAACCCCATCACTAGGTAGACTACCAAACACTACCCTCCGCCCATCATCCGCCCTCACTGTCACCAAAAAGCCCTCACAGTCTACCACCACCCCGTATCTTTGGAGCCAATCGACTCCCAATATAATGCCATACCCAGTAAAGCCCAAAACAAAGCAATCACATACAAACATACATCCATGACTCGATAAGACCAAATTCCTGCAAATCATACTAAGGCTAGTCGAACCACCAACCGGTTCGTCACAATCAATGGTCTATCGACTATCTCGGGTTCCAGTCCCAATCTATCTACCAGGTCACTAGATATGAAGGAACGGGAAGCCCCAGTATCAAACAAAACTCGAACTGGTATATCATAAATAGAAAGCATACCTTGAATAACAACATTCTTTCCTTTCTCCGCCGCAGTTGGGGCATTCGACGAAGAAGGAACAGCATCAAGAGCATATGCTTTCACAATCTGCTTCTCCTTAAGAGGTTGTGGACACTTATCCTTCTGATGTCCCACTTGACCACAGTTGTAGCACTTCCTTTCAACTGGCTTGGCCCGACATTCCTTAGCATAATGGCCCTTCTTTCCACAGCTGAAGCACTCAACATCCTTCTTGCTCTTTTTCTGGCCACCTTTAGATTTGTCCTGCTTCCTCTTATTCTGAGAATTATTCTTACCTCCACCGCCTGCTTGCGGCTTTGGCCCTTCTGCAGATGCAGCCTCAGTCTTTGACTTAGGGTAAAGACTTTCTGATCTCAAAGCTTTCCCCACGATCGATTCAAAAGTCTCATCAATGTGGTTGATAAGCCTCTCCCCCAAGTATCCATCCAAACCAGTAATGAACTTCTCATTCTTCTTCTCAGGAGTATCAATGAGAGACAGTCCATACTTCGACAAAGTGTCGAACTCAGCAATATAATCAGAAACTGCCCTTCCGTTCTGCTTAAGTTCCAAGAACCTCATAAACAACACTGACTTCTGGGCAGCTGGGATAAACTTCTCACTAAAGCGAGCCTTGAACTGATCCCAAGTAACCTGATCCTCTGGAGTAGCTGTTCTAATGGCATTCCACCAATTCATCGCTCGCCCTTGCAGATGACGAGACGCTAGCCTTCTCTTCATCGCATCCTCAAGACCCAAGTCATCGAAGATACGGTCACAGCTATCCGTCCAATCTTGAACATCCGTGGCCGACTCCGTTCCGTGGAACGGCTTCCCACCAAGATTAGTGTAATCCTTGCACAACTTGGTGAAATCGACCCTAGGCGCCTGCACTACTGGGCCAACACCAACTCTGGGATTGGGAATTGCCCCTTGCACTTCTCTAAGCATGTCTCTCATGAGGTTAGTAAACATTGCCCTCATGTCAGCGGCATTCCCTTGGTTGGTCCCTCTACCAGCACCTCTCGTATCTCGGCTCATCGTCAATCTGAAAAAGGGAAACGATTAACGACCCCATAATGGTGCTAGTGCAGTGCGACTTCATCTTTATACTACTAATAGTATATACATAGCTTTTGAAAACCAAAGTAATCACAAATACGCGCTCTCATATACGTACTATCTCTCCCTAGTGTCTTTCCCTAGGTTAACTACGCAACCTAGAGCTCTGATACCAAGTGTGACGGCCCGCCCCGCACCAACCGACATTTAATCCGAAGGTGCGCTGTGCACATGTCCAGTTAGCGCGGAACGGGTCGCCAGAAGGAAAAGGAAGAAGTAATTGAACATACAAAGAACCTGTAGAATGTCTCACAACGCATAGAACAAAATATAATAATAACATACTTGACATAAAACAGGAGAGAGACAGTGCATAAGCTGAAAATCAGACCTAAACATCATAGCAGCGGAAATTCAGAATACAGCTTATTACAACTTTCAAATTGTCTCAAAGCAAAAGTAAGATAAATGAGGTACACTACTAATGCCCAAGTAGCGACCACCAACGACACAGGGAGAATGTGTATATATATATCATACGTGGAAGCCTCCTGCCCGCCTCCGAATCAGCTACTCGCGCATCACCAGCTAAACTGTCTCTAGTCTGCTCGTGTGAGCACCCAGAGTAATAAGAGGAGACATAAAACTCTGGGTCAGACATAAAGCCTAGTATGAGCGATAAGCATCTATAGTGAACAATAACAGGTAGACTAAAACATACCTGAACCTGGACCTGCAACCAAAGAGTTAGCACTACATACTGTACAACACTCTAAGGTATCATATCAAATAGTGTAAAGATACGGAGGTGGGGGAGGTGTGCATGTCATAGGGATGGCAAACAATCAAACATAGCATCCATCCTCACATCTCTCACTCAGTGCATTAAGCATACGATATTCACCACTCCGATCACCCAACATTCCTTGCTACGATCACTTTGCCCCATGAAGTCATAAATGGCTTCACTGCACTGATAACGTAGCCACAAATCCTTTGCTATGTCCACTTTGCCCCATGGAGTCACAAGAACCCCACTGCACTGGCTCATAGCCTTATCAATCCTTACTATGTCCACTTTGCCCCATGGAGTCACAAGGACCCAACTGCACTGGCTCATAGTCTTACTACGCATCACCTTGCCTCTCGGGTCATAATGACCCTACTGCACTGATAACGTAGTCTGGCTACCATCACCTTGCCCCTTAGGTCATAATGACCCTACTGCACTGATAAGTAGCCCATCATTCCTTTTTAGTGGTGAATCGAAGTTATGAACGTCGACAACTCCTTAGCACACGTCCCGCAGCAAAGTCCAACCATGAAGTGAACTTCTTTGGTTCCCAACTGGTTCCGGGATCCTGAGCTCTAACCTCCCCTATTGGACTACCTTTGCATCTCGGGTTATTGGTCAATACTGGGTCGGGTCGGGTTCCTCCTCAAGCCATCAGTTCGGGTCGGTGTCCTTCATCTGTTTGGGTCGGGTCTCCTTCTGGTGCGGTTCGGATCGGGTACACTCTGTGTTCGAGTCACTTCTCTTCGGGTCGGGTCGGGTGCTTCCCTTCGGGTCGGGTGTCCCTTCTTGGTTCGCGTTTTCGTTCCGTCTTCATGCTCCCTTCATATGCTCCTATCCGATCCGCTTCCGTGCCCCTGCTCTGATTCGTCTTCGTGCTTCCGATCCGATCCGTCCTCCTCGATCCGATCCGTCCTTCTCGATCCGATCCGTTTTCCTCTATCCGATCCGATCCCAGTTCAGCTAGCGTGGCCTTCCTTTTTGCCACTTTTCCAAAGTGTTGGGTTCCGATCCGATCAGATTCTTTGCTCAGTTCAACATATCCGATCCGAGCCCCCTTATCCGATCCGATCCGAACCCTGCACTTTTTTCTGAAACTATTCCAGCAAGTGTTTACGCCATTCGACGACGTTTTCGACCATTCTAAGTATTGAAATCAATCACAAAGCATTTCATACAGTCATAGCAACATGCATAATCAACCACAAACATCATTCACATCAATATCATAGGTTAAAATGGATCAAACATACCCAAAATTCCATATTTCCCCTTAAGCATGTTTAGGTGAAACTAATGATAGGATTAACAAAACTTAACCAAATTAACCAAAATTCATATCAGAGGTCTAAAACATCATTTAGGAATTTATGAACATTTTTCCCGAATTTTATCATGCTTAAATTCGCTAATTAGCACTAATCACCCCTAATTAGCCATAATTAGTGTAAAACTATGCAAATCACTCACCTTAGCCACAAAATAAACTAAGATCTGAAATAATTCTCTGATTTGATGTGAATCTCAATGCCAAACAGCAGCTCTTTTGTTGACTTGGTGAAGATCTTCCTTGATTAGGGGTTGCTGAGCCAAATCCTTGACCAAAAGATGATTTGGAGGTGATTTAGAGGTTGGAGGCCATTTTTAGGGATCCTTGGTGATAAGTGGTGGCTAGAAAACTGAAATGGAATGATTCTCCATCTCATTTCAGCCCTACCATAACCCTAATCCCGAAATGGGTTATGGGCCTACTCACTAATCACCCGATTTGGCCCGGTTAAGCAGTTTTTCACCCTCCAAACCTTGTTTCAGCCATATCTCCCAAACGGTAAGTCCGTTTGGCTATTATGACCACTCTACGGAAAGGTAAACCATCAAACGAATCAAATGGAAGTGGTTTCAGGTCAAAATTCCTTTCCAATCAAAAGTTATGGCCAAAACAGTACTAACTAGGGGCAAAATGGTCATTTAGCAATCAACAAAAATCATGAACATGGGAAATGACTCTAATAGATGTTTCCCAAAGTTACATGACCATACGGCTTCATACGGGAAAGAAATAAATATTCTACGATCCTATGATGTGTAGAATACGGGTCATTACAGTTCCCAACCGCCTCGGGTTCTACTTCGAAGTCCTCTAACTGATCAGGTGAGATAGTCATATCTGGGTCATGAACGAACTTCCTTAGCTGGGAAACATGAAATACGTTGTGAACTCCTTCCATCTTCTCTGGTAAGTCAACTCTATATGCCAAATTCCCGACTAGTTCAAGAACAGGGAATGGGCCAACAAATCTTGGTGCCAACTTGCCTCTCCTGCCAAATCATATCACGCTCTTCAACGGAGAAATCTTGACAAACACCAAGTCACCAACGGAGAATTTTAAGTCTCTTCTCCTCTTATCAGCATAGCTCTTCTGCCTATCTTGGGCAGCTTTCATTCGTTGTTGAATGATCTTAATTTTATCTGAAGTTTCCCTCACCACATCTGGTCCAAGCATAAACTTCTCGCCAGTCTCTATCCAACATGATGGTGAGTTGCACGGTCTTCCGTACAAAGCTTCATATGGAGCCATACCGATACTAGATTGGTAGCTATTATTATATGCAAACTCTACTAGATGCAAATGGTCATCCCATGATCCACCAAAATCCAAGATACATGCTCTCAAGAGATCTTCCAATATACGATTCACCCTCTCCGTCTGACCGTCGATCTGAGGAGGATATGCGATACTGAGATGTAATTCTGACCCTAGAGCCTCTTGTAAGCTCTTCCAAAACCCACTAGTGAACAACGGGTCTCGGTCACTCACAATGCTTTTAGGTACTCCATGAAATCTCACTACCCACATCATATACAATTCTGCTAACTTAGCTGTCGTTCTGGTCGATTTGACTGGTATAAATCTTGCGCTCTTAGTCAATCGATCCACAATTACCCAAATGCTATCATGTCCCGATCTAGTCCTTGGTAAACCATCGATGAAATCCATCGAGACTTGCTCCCATTTCCATTAGGGAATTTCTAATGGTTGCAACAAACCACTAGGCTTCTTTTGCTCGGCTTTAACTAGTTGGCAATTCATGCATTTGGATATAAACCTCCCAACGTCTCTTTTCATCCCTTCCCAGTAGTAAGTCTGCTTTATGTCTCGATACATCTTGTTACCAGCGGGATGTATAGTTAGTTTTGAGTGATGACATTCTCTAAGCACTTCATCCCTCAAACCATTCACGTTGGCTACAACTAGTCTTCCATTCTTTCTAAGCCATCCATCTTGATCAAGCCCATACAAATTCATCTCCTCACCGTCGATGTCCATCTCTAACTTGGAGATGATTTCCAATAGATTAGGATCGTCCCTCTGGCTGGAACCAATCCACTCTATCAAAGTGGGTCTGATCGCCAAACTAGCTAGCATTTCTGGATCCAATTCGCACTTTGGTCTGAAATCAAACCCCGCGATATACTCCAGTTGCTACCATTCAAGAAACATAGCCCCCAAACTGGCATGTCTCCTACTCAAGGCATCGGCTACCGCATTATCTTTCCCAGGTGTGTATGCGATATCAAAATCATACGAAGCCAAGAACTCTAACCATCTCTGCTGACGGAGATTCAGATCTTTCTAGGAGAAGAGATACTTTAACGATTTATGATCGGTGAACAACTCAAATCTTTCTCCCAAGAGATAATGTCTCCACATCTTCAGCGCAAACACGATCGCTGCTAATTCCAAATCATGGGTAGGATACTTCTTCTCATGCGGCTTTAGTTGCCGACTAGCATAAGCTACTACCCTACCTCCTTGCATCAATACAGCACCTAGTCCGGTACCACAAGCATCCGTGTATACCGTCATTTCTTCATTCCCTTTAGGAATGACTCATGATGGCGCACGCGTCAACTTTTCCTTTAGACTCCTGAATGCATTCTCACACACTCCGTCCCAGATGAAGGCCTGATTCTTCTTAGTCAACTGAGTCAACGGTGCTGCTATCTTGGAGAAGTCCTGGATAAACTTACGATAATATCCAGCTAACCCCAAGAAAATTCTTACATCTGTTGCATTCTTGGGCGTAGGCCAATCCTGTACCATAGCCACCTTCACAGGGTCCACAACAATACCATTCTCTGAAACAACATGGCCCAAGAATCTCACTTCCCTTCTCCAAAAGTGACACTTAGAGAATTTCGCTTTCAATTGGTGTTTTCTCAACACCTCCATCACTATCCTCAAGTGTCCCTTGTGTTCCTCCTCTGTCCTTGAGTAAAAAACGATATCGTCTACGAACACAAGAACAAACTTATTCAACTGATCTCTGAATACTCGATTCATAAGATCCATAAAGTAGGCTGGTGCATCGGTCAACCCAAATGGCATGACCAACCACTCATAGAATTCAGACGGCGTCCTAAATGCCGTTTTCGGAACACTCTCATCCGCTACTCGGAGCTGATGAAATCATGTCGCGAGGTCCAACTGGGAGAACACTCTTGCTCCTTCCAGTTGATCAAACAAATCATCTATCCGCGGTAGAGGATACTTATTCTTCCTCTTCACCTTATTCAACTCGCGATAGTCCACACACAAACGAAGGGAACCATCTGCCTTAGTAGCAAACACAACTGGTGCTCCCCACTCGGAGACACTTCTTCTAATAAATCCCTTCTTCAAAAGATTGCTGACTTGCACCCCGAGATCTCACTGCTCCCTTGGTGCCATATGACGAAGTGGCATCACTATAGGTCTGGCATCTTTCACTAAATCAATACGGAACTCAATCTCTCGGTGTGGTGGAAGCCCGGTCACCTCCTCGAAGACGTCCGGATACTAGCCAACCACGGGCACATCTGACAACTCATTCTACGGGATGTCGAGGGAATTTATAAAACTAGCCATTACCCCATCACTAGGTAGACTACCAATCACTACCCTCTGCCTATCATCCGCCCTAACTGTCACCAAAAAGCCCTCACAGTCTACCACCACCCCGTATCTTTGGAGCCAATCGACTCCCAATATAATGCCATACCCAATAAAGCCCAAAGCAAAGCAATCACAAACAAACATACATCCATGACTCGATAAGACCACATTTCGGCAAATCATACTAAGGCTAGTCGAACCACCAATCGGGTTCGTCACAACCAATGGTCTATCGACTATCTCGGGTTCCAGTCCCAACCTATCTACCAGGTCACTAGATATGAAGGAACGGGAAGCCCCAGTATCAAACAAAACTCGAACTGGTACATCATAAATAGAAAGCATACCTTGAATAAAGACATTCTTTCCTTTCTCCGCCGCAGTTGGGGCATTCGACGAAGAAGGAACAACATCAATAACATATGCTTTCACAATCTGCTTCTCCTTAAGAGGTTGCGGACACTTATCCTTATGATGTCCCACTTGGCCACAGTTGTAGCACTTCCTTCCCGCTGGCTTGGCCCGACATTCTTTAGCGTAATGGCCCTTCTTACCACAGCTGAAGCACTCAACTTCTTTCTTGTTCTTTTTTTGGCCATCCTTAGATTGGCTCTGCTTCCTCTTATTCTGAGAGTTATTCCTGCCTCCACCGCCTGCTTGCGGCTTCAGCCCTTCTGCAGATGCAGCCTCAGTCTTTGACTTAGGGTAAAGACTCTCTGATCTCAAAGCTTTCCCCACAATCGATTCAAAAGTCTCATCGATGTGATTGATAAGCCTTTCCCCCAAGTATCCATCCAAACCAGTAATGAACTTCTCATTCTTCTTCTCATGAGTATCGATAACAGATAGTCCATACTTCGACAAAGTGTCGAACTCAGTAATATAGTCAAAGACTGCCCTACCATTCTGCTTGAGTTCCAAGAATCTCTTAAACAACACCGACTTCTAGGCAGCTAGAATGAACTTCTCGCTAAAGCGAGCTTTGAACTGATCCCAAGTAACCTGATCTTCTGGAGTAGCTGTTCTAATGGCATTCCACCAATTCATCGATCGCCCTTGCAGTTGACGAGACGCTAGCCTTCTCTTCATCGCATCCTTGATACCTAAGTCGTCGAAGATACGATCACAGCTATCCAACCAATCCTGAACATCTGTGGCCGACTCCGTTCCGTGGAACGGCTTCCCACCAGGGTTAGTGTAATCCTTGCACAACTTGGCGAAATCGACCCTAGGCGCCTGCACTACTGAACCACCACCAATTCCGGGATTGGGAACTGCCCCTTGCACGTCCCTAAGCATGTCTCTCATGAGGTCAGTAAACATCACCCTCATGTCAGCAGCATTCCCATTATTGGCTCCCCTACCAGCACCTCAAGCATATCGGCTCATCGTCAATCTGTAAAAGGAAACGATTAATGACCCCATAGTGGTGCTAGTGCAGTACGACTTCATTCTTATACTACTATTAGTATAGATATATAGCTTTTGGAAACCAAAGTAATCACAAATACGCGCTCTCATATACGTACTATCTGTCCCTAGTGTCTTTCCCTAGGTTAACTATGCAACCTAGAGCTCTGATACCAAGTGTGACGTCCCACCCCGCACCAACCGACATTTACTCCAAAAGTGCACTGTACATATGTCCAGTTAGCACAGGACGGATCGTCAGAAGAGAAAGGGAAGAAGGAAATGGACTTAACAAGGAACCTGTAGAATGTCTCACAACGCATAGAACAAAATATAATAATAACATACTTGATATAAAACAGGTGAGACAGTGCATAAGCTGAAACAACTAACATAGCAGCGGAAAATCCAAGTACAGCTTATGATCCAAAGTTAAACATTTTTACAACTTTTCAGACTGTCTCAAAAGCAAAAGCAAGATAAAGGAGGTACACTACTAATGCCCAAGTAGCGACCACCAATGACACAGGGATAATATCTATATATCATACGTGGAAGCCTCCTGCTCACCTCCGAATCAGCTACCCGCGCACCACCAGCTAACCTGTCTCTAGTCTGCTCGTGTGAGCACCCAGAGTAATAAGAGGAGACATAAAACTCTGGGTCAGACATAAAGCCTGGTATGAGCAATAAGCATCTAAACAGAACAATAACAGGTAGACTAAAACATAACTGAACCTGGACCTGCAACCAAAGAGTTAGCACTACATACTGTACAACACTCTAAGGTGCCATTTCAAATGGTGTAAAGATAACGGGGGTGGGGGTGTGCATGTCATAGTGATGGCAGACAATCAAACATAGCAACCATCCTCACATCTCTCACTCAGTGCATAAAGCATACGATATTCACCACTTCGATCACCCAACATACCTTGCTACGATCACTTTGCCCCCATGAAGTCATAAATGGCTTCACTGCACTGATAGCGTAGCCACTAATCCTTTGCTATGTCCACTTTGCCCCATGGAGTCGCAATGACCCCACTACACTGGCTCATAGGCTCACTAATCCTTTACTATGTCCACTCTGCCCCATGGAGTCACAATGACCCCACTGCACTGGCTCATAGTCTTACTACGCATCACTTTGCCCCTCGAGTCATAATGACTCTACTGCACTGATAACGTAGTCTTGCTACCATCACCTTGCCCCTCGAGTCGTAATGACTCTACTACACTGATAAGTAGCCCATCATCCATTCAGTGGTGAATCGAAGTTATGAACGTCGATAACTCCTTAGCACACGTCCCGCAGCAAAGCCCAACTATGAAGTGAACTCATTGGTTCCCAATTGGATCCTGAGCTCTAACTTCCATTTGGACTACCTTTGCATCTCGGGTTATTGGTCAATACTGGATCGGGTCGGGTTCCCCTCCTAGCCATCGGTTCGGGTCGGGTCCTCTACTTTGAATTGGTTCGGTTCGTGGTCTTCCTCTGGTAACGGCTCGGTTCGGATTCACAACGTTGCATCGGTTCGGGTCGGGTGTCCCACTTCGGGTCGGGTCGGGTTGCCATCTCCCATTCAGTTCGTGCTCCAGCTCCTGTTGCCTCGTCTGGTCCCGTTATCTATTCTAATCCGATCCGATCCCTTCGCCATACTCCGGTCCGAGCCCTTCGTCCTTAAGTCGATCCGATCCCCAGCTTATCCAACATGACCTTCCTTTTTGCCAAGCCTCTCAAGTGTTAAGTTCTGATCCCGTTCGGATGTCCTTGCCCGGTCTGTGACGATCCCAAAACCCCATGACACGGTGTTAAGGATAATCATTGGAATATAACACATTAATCATCATTAGCAGATCACAGATAATAGCATAAACAGAAAATTGAATAATTTACACACATATGACAGCGGAATCATATAGATATCATCACATCAGAGAGCACAATACAGGATACAACTTAGTGCATAATGATACATAATCAGTCACCATCGCCTGAGGTGGAATCATACATAATGAGTACACAAAATAAATATCAGTCTACATCGCCAATGACGGAATCATAATATAGATACAATAATGGCGGAGAAAATCCAAGTCAGCACGGTGTAGTCAAGCCTCGGCATGAGCCAAAAGTGCGTCAGAAACCTGTAACTAGGCTGCCTGTGTGAAAATGAGGGCACCCGAGTTTGCAAGGTGAAACAAACTACGAGTCAGTCATGGGACTGGTATGAGAAATCTACTTAACTTATTAACAGCAATAATAAGGCAAATCAAAGGACCACGCCACTTTCGCGGAACGGGTTTACTCCAATGAGTGCTAGTGCATGAAATAAAGTAAATGATTAAATCATCGCAACGCTTTTTATAAAATGAAGCCATTATAAGACTCAGGTCCCATCACACAATGCAAGCCGGAGGATAGAGTTTTACCTTATAATGGCCAAAAATGCTTCATACGAATAAAACAAAAGTGTTTGATATTATTACTAGTGCATATATATATTTCAAAAGCGATTTCAATCATAAATATCAATCCTAGGCGGCATGAATGACCCATACCACTATGTCGCCGTACTAGTAATACAATCACGTCCGCATATTTCGTATTGGAAATTGGATTCCTTCATGAGTCGAGGCCAAGCTCCTCTCCGATTCGAGACACTCTAGCAAATGTCCCAGGACCCCACTATGATCCTTGGATCTTCAGGGCCGGTCCTCTCTTACTTTTGAGGATTGGCAATTCCTGAACACACGTTTCCCGGTCCTTACAGACCTATATCGAGGCTTCTCGCATTCTAACAACCACACAGGTGAAAAGTATATATAATGTCAGGGCTGGTAGGTCACTGACACCACCTTAGCTAGAAAGAAACGTCGTGCTCTCCCTGCAGTCACTCTCCCGTTTTTGACTCATATCGAGGTGTGAGGCTCGCGAATTCACGTTATACACAAAGCTACGTCACACAGACCATGCTTTGATCATCAACCACAAGACTTTTCTTTGCAACAGAAGCCTTGATCATATGCCACTTAGGCGTGCCACACAGGCAATCCACTCCGTGCGACTGATTTCTATCAATACATAACCTCTGAGCTCGTACGTCTCAGAGAAGGGCATTAAGCAAGAGAATAAATTCTCCGACGCCAAACATATATATATTTAACAGAGATCAATCAGCATAGAGCAAAATCCAATGTCAAACACACAGTCCATTTGCAAGTCCGTTCTGGGTCTAAACGAAACCGGAGGCACCAATTCCTCGCATATCCGTACAATCAACAGTATGTTTGGACGGCTACTACTTCAGTTCCTTCATGGTAGCTACTCCAATCACGAGCATCAGTAGCGCCCATCCATCCAATGTGAAGATCGTCGGTCTTCAACCGTCTTCGACTCTTCGACTTCTCAACGTCGATCGATTATTTGAAATGAGATGAACTCGGCCTTTTCAAATAATCCACGTATATTTAGATTTTCAAATCAATTTATCACATGGTTGGACTATTCAACATTCACATTTCAGTTCTTTAGTTATAATTCTCATGTTAACTACATTCAACCATCACATATCAAGCAAACACAACGAAATTGGTTTATTTCCATTCTATATCGTCTACAGTATTTTATAACGATATATCGCCATTTTTATTTAATTTAAAACGACCATATTTAATTAAATGACATTTCAGGTCGTGCCGATGCACTGGCGCTGTTTTTCACTAATTTTGTTTTACACATATCTGAAAATCTAACCGTTGGATCTTCACAAATTTTATATCATTAGGAAGGTCATTTCAAAACGAATCCAACGGTTTCAGATTTGGGAAGATCCGACGGTCGGATCTTCCACACTAGTCATTTGAAGTTACGATTTCAATTTACGAACTGCAGCGTCGTTATTCGATTTAATTTAATTTTATATATATATATATATAATCGTTTCTGGTGCTGTTTTTCTTTAGATTTGAATTAAACATTCCAGACAATCCAACCGTCGGATCTTCACAAAGTTGGTGCCGTTGGAAAGATATTTCCAAGGCGAACCCAACGGTTGCGATTTCGGGAAAATCCAATGGTCGGATTTCCCGCACTAGTCGTTTGAAATCACGGTTTCAAAACACGAACTGCAGGGCCACGTTTCGTTTTAATTTTATTTATATTTATATATTTATATAAATATAGTTCATTCAAAAATTCCTATATCGTTTCCACTTCAATTATTTCACTAACGCCTTTAAATTTTGGAAAATTTCGCCATAACCTCCTTTGTACGGGAGGGGCTGGGAAAATTCCCAAATAGCCACATGGGCGTCTCATGTCAAAAAGAAAAAAGAAAAAGCCAAGCGGCTAGCCAACAGGCTCATAAAATCATCACCCAAACAAAACTGTAAATGTGTACCTATTTGTCGGGCACAAAATTTTATTCCTCTTCTCTAGCCCCTTTGTTATAACATGTTCAATAAATATGCATGTACATATATACAATTTTTATCACTTATCATTTTCCATTCAACTTCACACTTGATTTACTTTGGTTTAAAAACACCATTCATTCTAATGTTGCATCCATAAGCTAAAATCACATCATTAGCTTATTAATGTATATTTCAACTCATGCATATTTTATTTGAACAAGTGGCTATTTTTAACACTTCACATTCCAAAGATTATAATTTTGGCGAACTAAAATACATTTCAACACATGACTATTTTATTTAGTTCCTATGCATGTTAAAAATAATATTTCTTCACAAATATTTATTTCAACGTCCGCATATCTTTAGCATATCACATATATGATAAAAATGATATTTTTATCATTTAAAATATTTATTCGACAAATGGATGTTTTCAACACTTCATAGTTTCAATAGAAATGTTATTTTTCTTGTTCGATCTTTTTATTCAACACATGAACTTTTCCAGTACACACACTTCTCAACACATGAGCATTTCCACACATGGATATTTTATTTATGTTGTTCATATGAGAAAGATGGAATTTTTATTGTTGAAACTATTTATATATAAGGCGAATATTTTACATACTTCATATATATTATAAAAATGTGATTTTTATTGTTTAAACACTTCATTCATTCACAAATGAATTTAATTTTCACACATCACTTTTCAACACATGAACATTTCCACACATGGATATAGTTTCAACATATGGCTTTAATTTCAACGCATGAAGATAATTTCAACATATGAAAATAATTCTAACACATAAAGATTATTCAAAATTTCGGCAGCATAACGGCAGGGTAGTTAAAACCGGCACCGTCCCTAGTACGGCTCCTCGCTCTACCTTAAAACCTCGCGGTTTTTGACAATGGGGATTCATGCATCTAATTCGCACGCAGGCGGCATGTTTTATTTTTATTTCCACAAATATTTCCAATTCATTTCAATCACCAATGGGTATTTTTCAACCACAACCAAACAATATCAACCACAATCAATTATTCAACCATTCGTATTTTTCATCCAATATTTCACACTAATTCACAACAATAAATATCGTCCATGGTTTGTGGACGAGGGGAGTATATATATATATATATATTATTGCTATATTTCACTTGCATTTCAACACATATATCAATTATTCTATGCATGTATAGTTCATACTTCGCTCATATAGCTTACACCACGCATGTACGTACATGAGGTATACAACATGTGTGTAATTTATATTTCGCTTATATAATTTATACATGACATTTTCCATTCAAATTCTTTTAATTTAGATTTCTCACATTGGTTTTCGGAGTGCTAAAAGTCGTAGATGACTCAGAAAAATCCACGGCTTCATCTATGTGGTAGAGAGCTTCCTTGCGATCCCGATGTTTCCTGTTTCATCGAATTTCGTCAACACACCAAAAAGATATGATTTTTCAAAGTGCAGACATCAAAAAGGACTCACCTTTCTATTTGGTTCGAAACTAGGTTTGAGGTTTTCGCGAAATCCGTGGCACGTGGGGACGATCGGGGGTGCTGACGTGGAAGAGCTTCGAGCAGGCTTCCTGTCGGTGGCGGTTTGGTGCAGCTCGGTGGTTGGTGGCGTCGTCGGCGGCGATGGGAAGAGTTGGACTTTGGGCGCTCGATTCAGGCGGAGGAGGCGATGGTGGCGGTCGTGGGTGGGTCGGATTTAAAGAGGAGGGGGAGACAAGGCGAACGGTGGTGGTGGCGTTGGCTGGAAGTGGCGGAGTCGGCGGCGATTTGAGGGAGAAGCGTGGATCGGGTTTTCACCGTTGAAGTCGAGGGTTTTCGGTTTTTTTATTTATTTTAAAAATAATAAATGGCTAAATTCTATTGGCCCATGGGTTTTATATATTTTTAAATAGTGTTTTCTCCAACGAACTCCTTTTTAAGTCCAACGAACTCCTTTTTAAGTCCAACGACTGTAACAACCCGTATTTTTGAATAACATGTTATAATGTAAATCAAGGCAAAATTAAATTATAAAATCTGAATCAAGGGAAACGGGCTGTGCCATTGCGTTCGTCTCGGAAAAATACGCGAAATAGAGTCCGAGTTTTCGAAAAGCGGAGTCCGTATGACCAAGTTACGGCCCAATGAAGTTTTCAGAAAATTCCAAGCCCGAAAACAGTTCAAATTCGAATTCAGATTTAAATTACAACCAAGGCAGAATGGGTGGGAACTTTCCCGCCCCAGGCAGGGTCGACACAGGGGTCGACACCAGTGTCGACCCCCCCAATGGGTCGACCCCCCCCCCCGGTCGGACCAATTTTTCTGGTGCACCATTTTGACATGTTGGGTCTTGTTCTGGAAGTTTCTGACGGGAGTTGATGGCTCAGATTCGATTTAGGGTTAATCCTATGGTCTATACTACCCCTAATCTCTATAAAAAGACCCCTAGACCTAGCCTAAACCCTCATTAATCATTCCTACAACTAAATGCTGCCCAAATGTTCACTAATCATGGTCTCCACCTTCTTCATGAGAGCATGAGTGTCTCAAATCAATCTATGTCATAAAGGAGCCATCTTTCTTAAGTAAAAGAGTCATCTTTCTTTGTCTTTAGGGTTATTCCTTCTTGTTCTCAAGCCTTGAAGTGGAGTTTATCGTCTTTGGTTGCGGATTTGCTAGTGTGGCTTCGTCTCAATCTTATTTTATATTAATTCTAGTCTTCATAGCATTGTAAACCCTATACTACTCTTAGATTCTAACTATGAAGTTAAATGTTACATGTTGCAAGTTGAGTTTGGGCCTAAGTATGATATGTGCTTTGATTCTAACATGTTATGAATATGTTTACCCTATGCAAGTTTGTAAAGCTATCACCTTGACTTTGTGCATAGAAAGCTATGACCTTTGATTTGAAATGTTGCATTATGCAACATGAGAACTCTCATAACCTTTATGATAACTTGCATATAATGTTATATGCGAACTTCTAGTCATCATCCTATGTCATCTAGGACCATGTATCACCTATTCGCTAAGTTTGAATGTTATGCATGTAACATGCAAGTTTAAATGAACATATTTATGTCTCATATGCCACCATGTTTAACTTGTGGCCAACCTTATTACCTTATGCCCTTTTGTCATGCTTTTGCCAAGTTCCCTCTATTGATCTATGTTATGTTATGCGATACGTACATGCGATGGGAATGCGTTGGGTTTGGGTAATATTAATGACATGAAAACATGATTTTAAAATATGACATGAACATTGACTTGTGATTATGTTTGTAAACATGAATTTGGACATGACTTCTAGAAAACATGAGAATGGCCAACTCGAGGTTGGGTTGAGTTTGTAGCATAAATCTACCCGGAACCGACCGGCTTGACTAGTGGCTACAAGCAATAGGACCCAATGTGAGTAGTTGGTCATGTTGCACTAGAAACCCGAGGTTAGACCAAGTTGTGGTGTAAAGCTACCCGGACCCGCCCGGCTTAACTAGTAAACACAACAAAGTCTAATGTGAGAGGTTGGGTGCATTAAAATAATTAATGCCACATGATAGGGTTAAGTCATGGACCACTTGAATACTTAACCAATTAAACACGATGGGTTGATAGGGTTAAGTCATGAACCTTGGGTACACTTAACCAACTTGATTGGGTAGGGTTAACCACATTTAACCCGTTAGAAACCCTAGTTACGTGGTCCTTTTCACTAGTAACCCTCTTGATTGTATCATGATACCCTAGGGACTAGGCTAGGGTGGGGCACGATTACTGGGTTGGCATGTAAGCGACCAAAACGACGGCTGAGTAGGTGCGTCGGTGTAGGTTCAGGCGGACTAGGGTCGTGCACATAGTCCGGAGTTGAAAAAGCAGACACGGGCACCCATAGGTTTAGACTGTGTGTGCTTGATTTGTGTCCGTGGTTGGCACCCTAGGGCTTGATACACCCTAGGGTGGACCTAGCACAGTTTGACTACACTTCGTGATTGGGCCGTATGACACCGACACTAGACGAGTTAGGCCTATAGGGAGCCGATCGACTAGACCGTGTTGTTGGACCTTGATCTAGGTCATCTCGGGATATTGGGCCAAGATTGGGCCAAGGGATCATTTCTTGTTTATACTTGACATGGATTGGAATACTAGTACACACCTGGTGCATCTTAACCTTGTATATGCGATGCCACACTTGATCTATCTTGTTAACTTTTCACCATGCCAGTTATCAACCTACATCTCATCTCTGTTTTGCATGTTCAGTTAACTTTATTAGTTTTTATACTTATAGTAGATAGGACTTACCAGTCTTTTTGACTGACCCGTTTTCTTTTGCCTCTTTTCTTCCGTTCCCCCCCCCCCCCAGGTTTGCAGGGTGGGAACACTGTTACCTAGCTGGATCTTTAGATGCTTCCCTGGATAGCTCACGTATGGTTTGAGCATGCTATGGCCTTATGCTACTTTGGGGATAGTTACTTTATGTTTCTTTTTCAGTTTTCAGTTTATGTTCTAGACTTTGTTTTATGGGAAAATAATGACCAAGTACTTTGATGTAACTTGACTATGGTTTTGAAATGCTAGTTTTATCCGCTGCTTTACTACTCTGTTTTACTTATATGTTCTGTCTTGTGATATCTGCATGCATGTTTACCTTGTTTAACGCCCCTCCAAAGCTAGTGTGCTTGCAAGAGTGGCATTGGCGGAGGTGGGGTGTTACATTTGGTATCAGAGCATAAAGTTTACAAGATTTGAGCAAAAGTGTTTTTAAAACTTACCTTTTTGGAAAACTATTTTCAAAACCAATTAAGTATTTTCCAAAGAAAAGTCTAGTTATTTTAAAAGGCTATTCCCCAAAAGCCATTAGCACTATCCTTCGTTTCCTCTTTCTAAATCTATCTTTTCCTTTTTCAGCATGGCCGATCTTAACCTTCCCGAGGGAGTGACCATCCCCGGATGGTTCCGGAGGTACTTGGAAGCTAGGGCCAACGATGCGGGCCCAGCAAATACCCCCACCGTAACTGAGGTTCCTCCTCCTCCTCCCCCTCCTCAACATCCACAAGCAGATTTCGCAAAGGTTTGCAAGGACTTTAAGGCGATGGGTGGCAAGAATTTTATTGGGACGGAGACTTTTGTGGAGGCGAGAAATTGGTTGAAAGAAACTGAAGATCTTTTCGTTATCTTTGATGTGGAGGACCATAGAAAGGTTTTATTAGCAGCATGGCTATTAAAAGAAGAAGCTGCTTATTGGTGGGAGGTCACCAATGCTACTAGACCTATAGAGACTTGGGCCGACTTTAGGACGAGGTTTGGGCTTAAGTTTCTATCATCAGTTGAGGCGAATCTGCAATTGGAGAAGTTTATATCTTTGAAGCAAGGGGACATGACAGTGAGGGAGTATGTGAATGAGTTTAACCAGCTCGCTCGATTCGGTTTGGACATGGTTAATATTCCCCAGAAGAAGGCTTTACGCTTTGCACGAGTGTTGAATGAGCCATTACAAGTTTTAGCCCTGTCTCATATACCCATGGGAGCCACTTTTGAAGGCCTAGTAGACATGGCATTGCTTCAAGGAGACGATAGGAATGGCAAGAAAGAAGTCAAGCCTAATGAGACTCAAGCCAAGAAGGCAGACTCCAAGTGGGGAGGAAATCAGAGCAATCAGAACAACAAGAACAACAAGAACAACAAGAGCAACAAGGCCAAGGCAAAGGACCCAAGAAAATGCAACTTCTATGGGATTGTTGGGCACATAGCCAAGGATTGCAGAAAGAAGAAGAGGAAGTTGGGCGAATGCTTTCACTGTGGAGAGCCTGGACACCTTAGCAAGGATTGCCCCCAAGAAGCAAGGACAAGGGCAAGGGCAGAATCAGCGTGCAAGACCTTCTGGAGGGCAAGTGCATGCTCTCAATACCGCTCCAGTTCAGGACCGAGGTAGTATTTCTGTAGAAAGCCTTGTTTATATTTCTGATTATCCTGTTCGCAACTTATTTGATTCTGGCGCATCGCATAGTTTTATTTCTTCTGACATTGTTGAAAGTTTGCACCTAAGTACTAGTCTAGTTGAGGATCCCGTCAGTGTTTCAAATCCAATTGAGGGTTCGGCCCATTTATCTATGATTTGTGTGGATTTGAAGATTGGGCATGGATTGGTTGTCCAGTTATGGAGCCATTCTCGATTGTGAGCATAGGGTGGTGAGGCTCATGACTCGCCTCGGTAATACCCTAGAGATTTCTTGCAACCCGCTGGATCCCGTCATGTTATGTTATCTTGAATCTCTTGACTCGTCCATCAATGATCTGCAATCTGTAAGAGTGGTTCGAGAATATCCTGATGTCTTTGAAGAGGTTAAGGGGTTACCCCCTAAACGAGAGATAGATTTTCGCATTTATCTTGTTGATAATGCCAAGCCAGTATCATTGCCCGTTAGGCACATGGCCCCATGAGAAAGAAGAGAGCTCAGTAAGCAAATCAAGGAGCTATTTGAGAAAATTTTATTAGGCGAAGCATTTCTGAATGGGGTGCTCTGGTGGTATTCGCTACTAAAGCGGATGGTTCGCTTCGTCTATGTGTTGATTATCGAGAGTTGAACAAGCTGACAAAGAAGAATAGGCACCCGTTACCGAGGATTGATGATCTCTTTGACCAGCTTGTTGGTGCTTCTGTTTTCTCTCAACTCGATCTAGCCACCGGATTCCATCAGCTTAGAGTGGCTGAGGATAGTATTGATAAAACTGCATTTAGGACTCTAGATGGATTCTTTGAATGGCTTGTCATGCCATTCGGTTTGACTAATGCACCCGCCTACTTCGTAGACTTGATGAGTAGGGTGTTCAGGGAGTTCCTTAACAAGTTTGTTGTTGTCTTCGTGGACGATATTCTGATCTTCTCAAAGGATGAGGAAGAGCATGCTAGGCATATCAAGGAAGTGATGGATACGCTTAGAGCGCATCAGTTGAAAGCCAAGTTCTCCAAATGTCATTTCAGGAGAAGGGAAGTTCGGTTTCTTGGACATATAGTTTCTAAGCAAGGCATAGCGGTGGATCCCGCAAAAGTGGTTGTGGTTCAAGACTGGAAGACTCCTAGGAATGCAACCGAAATAAGAAGCTTTCTCGGTCTGGCGGGCTACTATAGGAAGTTCATCAGGGACTTCACTAAGATTTCGGCCCCTCTTACTAAGTTGACGAAGAAGAACTTAGTCTTTGCATGGGACTTAGAGTGTGAGCTTGCTTTTCAAAGGCTCAAGAGGGCTCTTACCACAGCTCCAGTTTTGGCATTACCCGATGGTGGTAAGATGTTTACCGTGTACACCGATGCATGTGGCACGGGGTTAGGTGTTGTTCTGATGCAAGAGGGAAGAGTGATATGTTATGGGGGTAGGAAACTTAAAGTTCATGAGAAGAACTATCCCACTCATGATTTGGAGTTGGCAGCGATCGTCTTTGCACTCAAATCCTGGCGCCACTATCTTCTAGGCGAAAGGTTTGAGTTGTATACTGATCACAAGTCACTCAAGTACCTCTTCTCGCAGAAAGATCTGAATCTAAGGCAGCAAAGGTGGATGGAATTCTTGGCATCATATGACTTCGAGATAGCTTACACCCCTGGCAAGGGTAATGTTGTGGCAGATGCACTAAGCAGAAGGAGGTTGACTTTGAGTCCTTTGTTTATTGAGATGAAGAACTTGGAGTTCTTGGCAACCTTTGATTTCACGACGACTGTTGAGTCGATGACGGGTTCATTAGCATCCTTTGAGCTTAGACCCACACTTCTTGATCAAGTTGGGGCCTCCCAGAAGGAAGACCCACGGATAGTAGAGATCATGGGCAAGTTGATCCGTGGTGAGACGTCTAGTCACCTTGCTAGATATACTATTGATGACAAGGGTTGGCTAAGGCGTGATGGAAGGCTATGCGTTCCACAAGTAGGAGACTCGGTGCATAAAGTTCTCGAAGAAGCACATCACTCGAAGATGGCTATACATCCTGGAGGAGATAAGATGTATAGGGATATGAAGCGCATTTTCTTTTGGGCCGGAATGAAGAAAGATGTGGCAGAGTATGTTTCAAAGTGCATGGTGTGCCAACAAGTGAAAGCCGAGTCGAAGAAACCCGGTGGGCTATTACATCCATTGGAGGTCCCGCAATGGAAGTGGGAGAGTATTTCTATGGATTTTGTGGACGGACTGCCTAGGTCAAGGAAAGGGAATATGAGCATATGGGTCATAGTTGATAGACTTACGAAGAGTGCTCATTTCATCCCAGTAAAGAGCAAGAGGACCGCATCATGGCTAGCATCTATTTATCTTCGAGAGATAGTGCGGTTGCATGGAGTTCCTTCTAGCATAGTTAGCGATCGTGACCCAATTTTCACTAGCCAGTTCTGGAATAGTTTGCAAGAAGCGATGGGTACGCGATTGAATTTGAGTACAGCCTATCACCCCCAGACGGATGGCCAAACCAAAAGCGTGAATAGAGTGCTAGAAGATCTTTTAAGGCTTTGTGTTCTTGACTTTGGCGGTACTTGGGAAGACCACCTTCCTCTTGTAGAGTTTGCTTATAATAATAGCTATCAAGCCAGCATAGGGATGGCACCATTTGAAGCTTTGTATGGGAGGCCTTGTAGGTCACCATCTTGTTGGTGGGAGACAACAGATAGGCTTATACTTGGGCCAGATATGATACGGGACACATCCGAGAAAGTTGAATTGGTGAGAAGACGGATGAAAGCGGCCCAAGACAGACAGAAATCCTATGCTGACAAGCGAAGGGCAGATTTGGAATTCGAAGTGGGAGACATGGTTTTCGTGAAGGTTTCCCCTTTGCGTAAAGTGGTACGTTTTGGAGCAGTTGGGAAGCTGGCACCAAGGTTCGTAGGACCCTTCCCTATCATAGAGAGAATTGGAAAGATGGCTTATAAGGTGGAATTGCCCGAGAAGCTAGCCAGAGTGCATAATGTCTTTCATGTCTCGCATCTCCGAAAGTGCATACATGAGTCCGCTGAGGTGGTTGAACCAAGCATTCTTGAAGACATGGAGGTAGAAAAAGAGGCAACCTTGAGGAGAGCTCCGATTCGCATCTTGGGAACAGAGATCAAGAAGCTAAGGAATCGAGAAGTCAAATTGGTGAAAGTTCAGTGGAGTGAAGCCGATGAAGATGCAACTTGGGAAACTGAGGAGAAGATGCGTGGGCTTTATCCATTTCTTTTTTAGGGTACATTCTCGACCTCTTTTCCTTTTACATGTCTTCCTTTTTGCTATCCATGTTTATCCTGTTTATCTTGTTATCTCGTTAACCTTGTCATAAGAACCTTAGGTAGAAACCCTTTGGATGAAACATGTATTTGAAACATGTTATGCTTGATGGTTGCAAGTGGTTGCAAGTGTTTGCAAGTGGATAATCGTGGATGCATGATACACATTAGACACTAAGATCGGCTCACACACTTTCATGTTGCATATGCATGAGTGTTGATACTTATTCATGGATGAAACTTGTTGTGCTATCACGTGGATGTTGCATATGAATGAATGTTATGTGCACTCATGTAGAGATTATAAATTATGTTAGGAATTTGCATACATATGGACTCATTTCACTAACATACTTTGCATTAAGGAGGTTTACTGAATCAGTAACCGCCTGATTTTTTGCATTAGATAAGTACATATACACACACCTTTTGCATATGTTCATACAACATTTAGAATCTTTTTAAGGACAATGGTTACTTGTGGATGATGTTTTGAGTAGAGGGATGATGGATGGTAGGATACGTTCTTCCTAACTTGGAGATTTCGGGGACGAAATCCTTTAAGGGGGGGAGAATGTAACAACCCGTATTTTTGAATAACATGTTATAATGTAAATCAAGGCAGAATTAAATTGTAAAATCTTAATCAAGGGAAACGGGCTGTGCCATTGCGTTCGTCTCGGAAAAATACGCGAAATAGAGTCCGAGTTTTCGAAAAACGGAGTCCGTATGACTAAGTTATGGCCCAAAGAAGTTTTCAAAAAATTCCAAGCCCGAAAACAGTTCAAATTCGAATTCAGATTTAAATTACAACCAAGGCAGAATGGGCGGGAACTTTCCCGCCCCAGGCAGGGTCGACACAGGGGTCGACACCAGTGTCGACCCCCCCAATGGGTCGACACCTATGTCGACCCAGGGGTCGACCCCCCCCCCCCCCCCCCGGTCGGACCAATTTTTCTGGTGCACCATTTTGACATGTTGGGTCTTGTTCTGGAAGTTTCTGACGGGAGTTGATGGCTCAGATTCGATTTAGGGTTAATCCTATGGTCTAAACTACCCCTAATCTCTATAAAAAGACCCCTAGACCTAGCCTAAACCCTCATTAATCATTCCTACAACTAAATGCTGCCCAAATGTTCACTAATCATGGTCTCCACCTTCTTCATGAGAGCATGAGTGTCTCAAATCAATCTATGTCATAAAGGAGCCATCTTTCTTAAGTAAAAGAGTAATCTTTCTTTGTCTTGGGATTATTCCTTCTTGTTCTCGAGCCTTGAAGTGGAGTTTATCGTCTTTGGTTGCGGATTTGCTAGTGTGGCTTCGTCTCAATCTTATTTTATATTAATTCTAGTCTTCATAGCATTGTAAGCCCTATACTACTCTTAGATTCTAACTATGAAGTTAAATGTTACATGTTGCAAGTTGAGTTTGGGCCTAAGTATGATATGTGCTTTGGTTCTAATATGTTATGCATATGTTTACCCTATGCAAGTTTGTAAAGCTATCACCTTGACTTTGTGCATAGAAAGCTATGACCTTTGATTTGAAATGTTGCATTATGCAACATGAGAACTCTCATAACCTTTATGATAACTTGCATATAATGTTATATGCGAACTTCTAGTCATCATCCTATGTCATCTAGGACCATGTATCACCTATTCGCTAAGTTTGAATGTTATGCATGTAACATGCAAGTTTAAATGAACATATTTATGTCTCATATGCCACCATGTTTAACTTGTGGCCAACCTTATTACCTTATGCCCTTTTGTCATACTTTTGCCAAGTTCCCTCTATTGATCTATGTTATGTTATGCGATACGTACATGCGATGGGAACATTTTGTCTAAGTTGGTTGCAACACATAACTATAAGAAATACTACAGTTTGTTAATTTGTTTAGCCAAACATGTTTTTTTCCTTCTGTTTTTATGTTTCAATAACAGACTATAAACCATAACAATCCCTACATCACCATGTGAACATGCAGACAAATTCAGGATAACCAACAACTGGCGGAAATGCAAGAGCCAACAACCCAAATCAATTATATTTAGTGAAACGCGAAGTAGAGAGGCTTGAAAACAAAATTAATCAACCGTGAGCGAACTCACCATCGCTGCAGTGAAGAACACGGAGCAGGCGCTCAGATTTGAGGAGGAAACAACAGCAAACGAATTTGGTGCAGCGTCCGATCTGCAGCGTTGGTGGCAGCTGAACACGGTCATTGGTTTGGACGACGAAAAGGCACGATTTTGGGTTCAGGGTTTCAAGCAGAGTCAGGATGGTTGCGAGGCAAGGGCGGTTGCTCAGTGGTTCGGGTCCACGGCGTGGAGCTAGAAGGAGAGGGGGATGTTCTGCCATTATTACCAATTTGGTGCGAAATGGATTTCTTCTAATTTATGGATAATAATTGGAAGATCGGTTGTTAAGAGAAACAGGAGAGGACCTTGTGCGTTGATTAAGATAACAGAGGAAGAAACAGGGCATAGAAAAGGGAGACGCGGATCTGGAGATATTACATCAATACTTTTGAAAGAATTCATATTTAAGGAGAACGCAGATCTGAGGAAGAGAAAGAAGGTAACAACTGAGATAACATTATTGTTGAGCGAAAATTGAGGCTTAATTTATTGGCTCAGACAATTTGGTTTTGGCTCTTACAGTAGGGAAACCTCCCTAACGGTCGGTTTGATAAAAACTATGCATCCTCTTGCAAACGTTATGTATACTCTTTAATGCAACATGTATGTAATTATAAACGGAAACTAGTTATGTTCTAAAAGATGAAAGAAGCTTTCTGTTTCTTGTAGTATATCTTAATATGAAGGGCATATTGTTCCCTTTTTTGGGTACAATCTGTAGCTATAAAAGCAAACATAGCTGCCATTACAAGCTTCTACCTTATTATATATCAAGAAGGCATCTTCTCAATCCATCACCAACGAATGATTACTCAGTCTGTCACATATATGGAAAAATAAAAAATGGAAACAGTAAGATTACATTAACAGAAAATTGTGAACAACACTTAGAAAATATATAATACACAATACCAGAATTGTAAATTATTTGCTGCTTTCGTTGCTTTTCTACATGTAAACTTCACCAAAAAAAAAAGTTTTATTTATTGCTAGAATGGAAAGTGACGGGATAGGAAAGACGAAAATGATTGTGAAGTTAGAAGAGGTGGCGACGAAACGGAAGGAGGGAACATAAGAATGAACCACGGAAGAAACAAAATAAAAGAAAGTAGCATATAATTTTGGGACCAAATTGATTTCCACTGCTAGTAGGTTTGATTGTCAATTAACGAGTTTTGTGAACTAATACTAATACTAGTATTACCGCACAACGGTGGGAAAACCGACCATTAAAGTGCATAATATAAAACGAAAAAATATTTAATAAATTATTTTTGAAGTCGAATTTTAATAGAAAAAATCGTAATTTAAGGGAAAATGAAAATATTTAAAAACATTGCTATGGAATAATCATCAGTATTATTTAATTATAAATAATATGTAAAATATATTGTATATTGTGATTTCATAATAACCAAACATTTATCCTCAATTTACCTATAAGATAATAAAACAGAAACATTGCAGTAAAGAAAATATGTTATCATAAAGTTTCAAAATAAGATAATAAGACACATCTGAAATAAGTACAGAAGCCCTCTTTTAAAGTCAATATCACAATAACTTGTCCGAATAAAATGCACCGTACTTTAAGTGGAAAAGCAAAATGCTTTCCAACATAGACCTATGAAGAACAGACAATTAACACATAACAAAATGCAAACACTTGCATTGATCACGAACATCCCCTGCATACAAATTGACACCATGTTCCATATGTAACAGTACATCCAGTAGTCATTACATGTAACGACCTAGATTTTTAGTCTGTTAATTTTAAATATTTAATACGGATTTTAAAATTTAGTTGATAATATAAATTAACTTTTATATTGAGTTGTCGATTTAATAATCGAATATAATTTAATTTAGAATATATCGAATTATTGTAATTCGAAATATAATTGAAATCGAAGTTAAAAACTGAATCAAAATGATTTAGATGATAAGTAGGAATTTTATTTTATATATACGATAATAAATAATAACTTATTATCAAAGAATTTGTGGTTTTCGAATTTAAACTATATTATATTAATTTAATATGGTATATATGTTGAAATTAAATTTCAGAATATTTACTGTCCAGTTCAGAATAGCGTTATAACATTTAAACGATAGTGGTTACGTTAAAATAGCGGTTCGTCTGTGAACCCCGAGATATTTATAATGGATAAGATCAAAATCGAATCGAAGATCGAATCAGAATCTGTTTAAAAGAAATAAAAATCTCTTTATTTCAGATCGCATTAAATAGAAATCAAATCGATATTTATTACAGTGTACCTTGTGGACAGACAATGATCTAAGTATTTTTCCTCTACAAAAACCGCGCTTATCCCCTTTGTGTTTCTTTCTTCTGTAAAACCAATTCACTTCAGAAAAAAAGAGATAAAATGGTCGCTCCCTTTACAAATTAAAACCCAAATCAATTCAAAAAGCTTCAGTTTGATTAAAGCAAAAATATAGCGAACCCCTTTTACTTTCTAAATCGCAATTCCCCGCAAGGCTCGGAGCTTGACTTTGAGATTTAAGTGCTCGCATTGAGAAGGAGGTCATCATAAATTTGTGCGATGACATTTGGGGCCGATGTTCGAACTCGAACAGTCGGGTAAGCTTCAATGGGTTTCGGATCTGGGCTCGTGAAGATGAAGGTTGAATGGGGGTCGCGAAAAGCGAATTAGTGATTTGGGTTCATCGCGGTTTTCTGGAGAAGGCTGAAAAGGAACCCCGATTCTGTAAGGGGCACGATGGATTCAAGATGGGTTTCAGAGGGGAAGGTCGATCGAAGGGACTGGGGATCTCGTACAATAGTGGCGGCGCTCAAACATGGTTGTAATCGAAGTTGGGGAATGAGTAGTGGTGAGCGCGGTTCAGGTAGCATGGGCTTGGCAGAAGAGTGTTTTGTGGATCAACTCGTGATGAAGGATGGAGGCTGGTGTTGAGCGTATGTTACGGCAATGACAAGGTGGGATGGAGTTCGGCTTTTCTTTTCTTTCAGTAAGGTAAAATATATTTAAGGTATATTATCTACTTAAGAAGTAATTAGTTTATAATTATTGAGAATCAAATGGGTTGTTACAAAGTTAATTACAAAGAAGAAGAAAGAAAAAATATATTTAGCAGATCATTATAAATGTCGTAGATTAGAGGAGTGAAAACTTAAACTTGGAATTTTAAGTTGTTCAACTAGGAAGAAGGAAAAATTAAATGTTAGTATATTTTTAAATAAAACCCTATCAAGAAAAATTAAATAGCTTATTTATAAAATTAGAATTTTTCTTATGCTAGGATAAATCGAATGAAATCATTCATGTGGAGTTCGAAGACTCGAAATCAATGAAAAGAAACTGAGAAGTGCAGATAAAAATCACGGTGAGTAAATCTCGCTTACCTTTTTCTTTAGAATTATTTTTATTCGTTAAAAATAATTGTTGTTGCTTGTTTGAATACTTTCTGGTTGTTTTAAATATATTAGTTATTTAGGGTGACTATTATATATATATATATATATATTGGTTTGGTGGTTGGATTCCCTGCAGTTTCATTAGCGGATGCCCGCGGTACCATTAGCGGGTGATTACCCTATACGCCCCACGCTATGGTAGTGGATAACCTTCATACCGCGATATCCTGCCACGAAGCAGGATGGGTATTATTTCTGTTGACTAATGTTTGTGGATGCAAGAAAACAGGTTGGAGGGATCCAACTAGATTCCTTTAAAATATATTATCTGCTTGTTTATTTGTTTGCATATATACTGTCATATATGATGTGTTAGAAACCCTGAAATAAATAATTGGTTGTTTGGTGTTTAAATATCACTGGGCCTGAAGGTTGATTTATAAAATATCCTGAAAAGGATAATTGAGATTTAAAAGGAAAATTCTATTTTTAAAATAGAATTTGAAATTTTAGAATGGAATAAAAATATTAACTTGTGTTAATAAAATAAAAACGAGTAATTCATTTATAAGCGAAGCTTATAAATGAAGTGAAAAGAGTTGTCATTGGGTAATTCAGAAATAAAAACACAAGTGTGAAGTTGAAAAGGGAAAGTTATTTTTCCAAAGTAGAAATTAATGATTCCAACTGAATTGGAAATCAAGACTTGTTTAATATAGAATATAAAGAAAATTCAAATAGAAATTGAATATAGAAATTCAAATGGAGTTTGAATATAGAAAATATAAAGGAAATTCAAATATAGACTTTGAATATAGAAAGTGAAATGGAATTTGAACAAATAAATTTTGAATATAGAATTTGAATATATAGAATTTAAATAAAATTTAAATATACAGAAATTTGAATAGAATTGAAAATGAAATTTGAATAGAAATGAAAATGGAATTTGAATATAGAAATTTCAAAGAGATTTGAAAATAGAATTTGAAAATAGAAATTTCAAATAGAATTTGAAAGTAGAAAGTTGAAATCATTTCGAAATGGGAACGACGAAATAGATTTCAGAAAATGCGGATTTTAAACAGAATAGAAAATAAATCCAAAGGATTTATAATTTGTAAAAGAAATTTGAATTTGCATAGAGAAGGTCGAAGTATAAATAAATTTATTTCCGAGTTAGGGAAAATCGACAATGTTAGAAAACCGAAAATAATATGTTGAATTGGGAAACGGATTTGATATAAAAAAATATCAGAATGGAATTAAAATTTATTATAAACGAGGTTTAAACGTTTTTATATATAAATATAATTAAAATGAACTTGCCGCAGCGTGGCAGTTCGTAAATTATCGTTTCGAACTTCAATTGAGTATACAGAACTCAATTGAAGTCGGAATTCTTTGAAACAAGAATCGTCAGGACCGTTTAGATAATAGTTTTCAATGAAAGAGAAAATTCTAAATTTCTTCGTATATATTTTGTGTTATGTCAAAATCAAATTTTCAGAAAAGCAGCGCCATAACCATTTAAAAACCATAATGGTTTATTTAATTTTATAAAAGGATTTTAAGTGAATAAAATCCAAATTTCTATTTAGAAAATTTCAGATTTGAGATGTAAATTATATATGAACTCCAGTGAAATAAGTGAAATGATTTTTGAAACAAAAATCAGATTTTTAGTTATTAAACAGATTTAAATAAATTTTAAAGAATAAATAGTTAATCGAGTTTTGAATCGAAATTGGCGTTGGATAAGTAAATTGGTTTTATGGATTCATAATCGAAATCGAATTTGAAACTCAAGTTAGAAATGAAATTCTACTTGTTTAGAAGCGAATTAAAATATATTCGAACATGTTATGTTCAAAATAAAGGGATTTGGCAAAATAGCTAATTAAAGAAGAAATTAGCAAATTGAGTTAGGAATGACCGAATTAAGTTGGATAAATTGGAAAACAGGTAAATATAGGTTGAGCAGGTATGGAATGAAGAGAATGAAGTTTACAAATTTAGTGCCCGACAAAATGGTACACGTTTAAATTTCATATGAGGTTTAATGCGCCGTATCGGCAAGCCACTTGGCTTTTTCTTTTTCTTTTGGATTGGTGAGGGCCATGGGAGGCTATTTGAAATATCCCGATGCTCCCGGTACAAAGGAGGTTATGGGTAATTTTTTCGGGAATTTAAGGAGTTAGAATATTATTAAGATAAATTGATAGTTAAAAATCAATGTATCGATATATATATAGAATTCGATAAGGAAATAAACTTAAAAATAGAATACTATAAACAAAAAGGAAATCTATAATTAAATCTGATAAAAAAATTAGAAAGAGGAATGTACGTGTTTGATAAATGAATAATTTGTTGTTATGGTATTGATTATTCGGGAATAATGGTCTTGTCTGTTTTGAAGTTAAGGATGTTTTCAGTTAAGGTCTGAGAGGTAATTTTACCCCAACTCGATTAATTTCATTTTTAACCGATAAATTGCAAGATTCAGTCTCGAAGATCAATGGTTGAATAAAAGATAGCTGAATGAAATATTTTGAGTTGTTTATAGCGATGTTTTACACAACATTCTTTTTTGCCCAAATAAGTGGAATTCTGGGAATATAATAAATAAATATTTCCTAAGAGTAGAATTAAATGAGTCGAGCAAGAAATAAATAATTGGAATGTTCTCCAATTATAAATAGAAAATATTTTCTAAGTGTAGAAAATAAAAGAAGGTGAGATATAGAAATATTTTCCAAATGGGTAAGAGGCCAAGATGATAATTGGAAATATTTAGTTAATAAATATTGATAAGGGAAGTGGAGAAGTATTTTAATTAATGAAATATAAATTAAATGGCCCAATGATTGTTTAATGGTTTAAATGGATGTTTGTTTGTCTTCGATAGTTAAATAACCGACTATCGAAGTGTTTGCCAATATCGTTGTCAATATGGAGAGACCGATTGGATTATTATCCGAAAACCACTCTGTATTGGCAGTAACGTTGCGAATCAGATTATATGAAGATAATCGAAGACGGAGTGAAGTGTAAGGACTTTTTCAATTAATAGAAATTGTGCCTTCGGTTTCGTTCAATCCCATAACGAATGTAAATGGACGAATGTCTGGCAAAGTATTTCCAATGATTGCATGAGTTGGTCTGTATAAATATATATATGGTTGCAACCGATTTATTCCCTTAGCATAACATCCAGAATATTTGTGAAAATCAATAAATGATTAACGGATCTGACAATGTGGCATTTAAAGTGATTGTATTATCAATGATTGATAAGTAAGCGTAGCCTCAGGCCTCAACAACCGGGAAATGACAAAAATCGGACTGGCAGCATGGCTATGTGGGTCGCTCCCATTAGGATGTATTATCACCTATCTAGAGATTCATTTAATTTCTTATTCTATTCGATGCTGTCCCATTCGGGAAACGGTTGTTGATCCCAACCATTAGTGATATACATTCAATACACTCAAGCGAAATGAGTGGTCGGTCATGTGTGGGCCGGGTTGCAAGATATTCTTGTTGAACCCAGTGTATTCCTCTATAGAGATACACTAGCGGAAGGTGGTTCCATACCTTGTCATAGTCGGAATCCAATCTCCAATAAACGCCATGCGGTTTTTGATTTTATATTATATATGGAGCGTGAGATGCAAGCATTCCACTAGATTCTATTTATTTTATTTAGACACTATTATAATATCACTGGATTTCGTATCAAAGTGTTTTGGGTTATAGTAAGGTAAAAGCCGTCCATGTTTATGTGTGGGCTGGTCATACTATTATCCTTTCTTTCGAAAGGATTTTGAAAGTTAAACAAATGGTTGGAGTTTACTCACACCAGTCCCATGACTGACCCAGAGTTTATTTTGTTTGTTTTCCCTAAACTCTTGGGTGCCTAGATTTGTACGGGCAGTCAAGTAGTCGGGATTTTTAAGATTCACTTGGAAGAGCTGGAAACAGGAGGCTTCACCAGTTAGCTATAGACTATCATATTTCCGCTGTGTACTGTGTTGTATCTGGAAACATGTGTTTATAACTGTTCCAGGAATAACTGTTGTGCTCTGATGATAGTATGTATACAAAGTTACTGATTTGTAATTCAAAATTTATGTTATCTAATATATTTTATTCATTCCGCTGTGAGGTTTTTCTTCTTTGTTTTCTTCTATTCTATTTCTTTCTTTCTATTTCTCATCCTCTAACTTGTTTCTACTAATGATTCGTATTTCTGTGTCATTTGGGTTGGACGTGTGGTGTTATTGGTCAACTCAAAGGGTACGGATTTACGGGCCATTACAGTTGGTATCAGAGCTCAGGTTGAGCGAATACCTAGGCTTTGGTGGGATGTTGAAAGAACCCGTAACTTCCCCGTGAAGGAAAGAGCGGATACTTTGAGAACAACATACATCGGAACACAGATAGAAGAACATTTCATTGTTATTACAACAATTCCATCAGATACAAGAATATACAGAGTATATATGAATAAATTACATTCGATAAATATCAGAGATTACAATAATTTACACAGCAGCGGAAAATAATACAAAATCACAACTGAAAATAATACACGGATACAGAGCTTTCCGAGCATCGTTCCAGCTGTAAATCAGGACCCTGTGAATATAAATCTGCAAAACCAAAATTACTAGCTTCCCGTGTGGAAAATAGGGGCACCCAGAGTTTAGGTTAAAACAATAAACTCCAGGTCAGTCATGGGACTGGTGTGAGAACTAAAACAGTTATTAATCTTTATTTTTAAAGTTAGGTAAATCAAGGGACCACGCCGTATAACACGGAACGGGTTTCCTCCTAAGAATACCAGTGCATAAAACAAACAGCGCAATGCTAAAATAAAGAAAAATGAAGCTGTTATAAGACCCAGGTCCCATCACACAATGCAACGCAAGCCGGAGGATAGGGTTTTCCCTTATAACAGCCAAAGCATGCTTGATACGTTTAAAACACATTATTTGATACTATTATAAGTGTATAGTGTCAAAACAATTTTCAATCATAAATATCAATCATAGGCGGCATGGGTACCATCTATCATGTCGCCATACTAGGCTCTACAAATAAAACCGAAACACACGTATTGGAAATTGGATTCCGTCATGAGCCGAGGCAAGGGGCAAGCTCCTCTCCGCGTTCGAGACACTCTAGCAAATGCCTCAGGACCCCACTATGATCCTTGGATCTTCAGGGCCGGTCCTCTCTTACTTTTGAGGATTAGTTATTCCTGAACACACGTTTCCCGGTCCTTACAGACCTATATCCGAGGCGCCTCATATCCAACAACCACACAGGTGAAAAGTATATAAATGTCAGGGCTGGTAGGTCACTGACACCACCCTAGCTAGAAAGAAACGTCGTGCTCTCCCTGCAGTCACTATCCCGTTTTTGACTCATACCGAGGTGTGAGGCTCGCGAATTCACGTTATACACAAAGCTACGCCACACAGGCCGTGCTTTGATCATCAACCACAAGACTTTGCTTTTCAACAGAAGCCTTGATCAATTTCCACTTACGCATGCCACATTGGCAATTCACTCCATGCGACTGATGTCCATCGATATACAACCGCTGAGCTCGTATGTCTCAGAGAAGGGCGTTAAGCAAGAGAATAAATTCTCCGCCGCCAAACAGATGTATATTTAATAGAGATCAATCAACACAGAATAAAATCCAATGTCAGACACACAATCCATTTACAAGTTCGTTCTGGGTCTGAACGAAACCGGAGGCACTTTCCTCGCATATCCATCCATCTCCAAGTACGTCTGGACGATCACCAACTGATTCCCTCATCCTGGGTGTACAGCCCAATCAAGATCATCAGTAATCACCCAAACGATGTGAAGACTTCCGGTCTTCAACCACCGTCTTCATCTTCGACATCTCGTCGAATCGGTTATTCAGAATGGGTATAACCCGGCCTTTCTGAATAACCCACGTATATAATTAACAAATGTTACACAAACACAATGAACGCCTCATTCCAATTCAGAATATTCTTTTATTCACAAAATCACATTCTTAGGGAGAGGTTCTCATTAATTTTATCAAAGATAAATTCTTCTAAATTTATTCTTTGATCTTCCTTTGGATATCTTTCCAAACTAGTCGGGATTAACGAACCACACCGAAGTAATTATTTATTTTATTTCCCAATCCCAACCTATATATCCCATGGAGCTAAACTAGTAATACTCCATATCTAACACCACAGTGTTATCGGTAAAATTAATTACCATTTCACGTTCAAATCTAATTAAAGATTTAACTATCGCTTTGGAGCAAAACTGGTGGTACTCCACTCTCGATCACCTTTCAGATTTGATAATTTAAATTATCAATTCACATTTTAATCTAATTAAAGATTCATCAAAACTCCACTTAGTTTTAATCTTTTCAAAAATCGATATCATGCCTTTAACTGGGTTAAAGAACCAATGTCATCTAAAACACGATCCACGATAAACCCAAATCACATTTGATATTCAATACAAGGCTCTGAATAGAAAATATATCGGCTTATATTCAATATCAAATTCTGAAACTAACAAATATCGTATTGGAAATAACGATATATAATATATCTTTCAAATTCCCAAAAACAATATCTGTATGGTCACGAAACCCAACATCGAAATATTCCGAAGATAATTTCGATTCAACTCCAGCCCAATTCACGTATTGGAAATATCGATTATTTTTAAAATCACTTTCAAATTCAATTTATTTATTTCAAAAATAAATTGATTTTAATTCTAGTTCAAAACTAGTTCATTTCGATAAAAATCTATTTTTATCCTTTCAAATATGGAGTTTTTCATCCCAGTTCTTTCCAATTCATATATTATGATTTTACACAAATTATAGATATTTTTAATAATTTTATCAAGGCCCGTACAGTCGATTTCCATCAACGGCCATCGAACTGCACTTACAGCGACCTTTTTCAAATTTGATTTGGACATAATTCCAAATCCAACCGTTAGATTTCAAATTTCTAATATTCATTGGAAAGATTTTTTCGATACGAACCCAACGGTTTCGGTTTTAGGAGAATCCGACGGTCGGATCTCCCGCAATGTCCATTTGAAATAAATGGTCGAAATTCACGAACTGCCGCGGCGCGGCGCGTTCTATTCAGGCCATTATATTATATATATAATATATATAATATATATTTCGTCGATTTCTATTTAAAACGAATTTTATAAATCGTTTTAAATTTGTTTCTAAAACAATTCAACTTCTACATTCAATTTCAAATCGATTTGATTTCAATTCAATTCGAATTCATTTCTATTCAATTCAAATTCAAATTCGTTTCAATTCAATTCAATTCGAATTTACCTTCTATTTGATTCAATTCGAATTCGTTTCAAATTGATTTCAATTCAATTTCAGTTCGTTTTAAATTTCAATTTCAATTTAATTCAATTTGAATTCATTTCTATTTTATTTGAATTCAAATTCAAATTCGTTTCAATTCAATTCGAATTTACCTTCTATTTGATTCAATTCGAATTCGTTTCAAATTGATTTCAATTCAATTTCAGTTCGTTTTAAATTTCAATTTCAATTTAATTCAATTTGAATTCATTTCTATTTTATTTGAATTCAAATTCGCTTTCTATTCAATTCGGATTTTAATCTAATTCAATTTGAATTTCATTTCAAAATATTTAATTTTGAAATCACTTTTCAATATTCATTATACAACGAATAAAATCGATATAAATATCGTTCGCGTCAAAATAACGCATCTCTAATCAACACGGCTTTATTTTTCAAAACTTCTTTATTCTATCCAACAAATGAATATTTATCCCATTCAACACATGAATCTATATTTCTTTCAACACACGACTAATCTCAACACATGAGTACTGTCAACACATCGCTATTTTTGTTATGTAAAATATTTTATAAAACTATGGTATCTATCGTTTGATTTTTAATTAGACTTCTACTGGGAAGTAGTTCTAATTTTAAATGTGATAAAGATGTAATTTATTTTATTTAAAATATTTCACTCCACACATGAACATCGTCAACACATGACTATTTTTATATTCAACACATGAATTTTCTCTTATAATATTCATTGTTTTCCCGATTGGAATGAGGCCCAATCAATCACCATATAATGTTAATTATATGGATTCCATACAACACATGTATATAATAGCTTTGAAAAATAATCAACCATAAACCAAAGTGCACTACACTGTATAAGCATCAAATATAGATATCTGACGCTTATGACAGCCTGTCAATCGATCGATCGACATATTTAATCAATCAGGATGAGTGAACATCAAATTTCATCCCAACACCCGTGTGGGGTTTCAAACAATCAAACACAGATTTTATTTGTGCAGTTGGGCGACGTGTAAAATTTTATCGTCCCAATCAATGTCCTTCAAATAGGTGTACATAAACAAACCGTCCGGTTTGTAAATGAATATTTTATTTATTCACTTTCACGTTAAAAATTATATTTTTAACGACAATATATTCTATTTCAACACATGAATTTCTATTCATTTCATTTACACAATAAAAATGATATTTTTATTTTTCTAACATATTTTAGAAAATTTCGGCGACATAACGGCACGATACTAGAAACGGGACAAGGCCTAGCCTTATCCCCGGTCTAGTGAAGGCCCACGCCATTCACACATCAATCAAATCCATTCCATTCATCAAACAATTCAATTTAAACCAAATAGACTAACCAACTACACAACCAAACAATTTAACAAACAAGCCATCCATGGTCTGTGGATGACGGGTGTCGGGTGCTACTAAGCACCGTCTGCATCCTAGTATATATATATATAACTAGAAAAAGAAGTTGAAGAGTGAGAAGTTCTCACCGATAGCTATCCCAACTTCATGACACTTCATCTATAGAAATCTTCCTTGTTCTCTCCTTTTTATCATCTTCTTTGTCCGTAGCCACTACATATGTAAAAATCACACATTTTTATATTTCGATGTCTTTAAAATAAAAATCATATTTTTATTTATTTACTTTCAATTTAAAAATCATAATTCTATAATCACTTCATATATTTAAAAATCGAATTTTCACTTCGCTACTATATGGGTAAAAATTATATTTTTATCTCGCTATTCTTCATATAAAGATCTCGCCTTTTCAAAAATATAGATTTCGCCTTTTCAGAAATAAAGTTTTCGCCTTTATAAAAATAAAGTTTTCGCCTTTATAAAAATAAAGTTTTCGAAAAATCATATTTTCTATTTTCCTACACATATAAAGATGATATTTTTAATATCCCTAACATGTAAAAATTATATTTTTAATTCTTTAAAAATATAAAAATCATATTTTTACATCTTCTATATAGTAAAGATTATATTTTTAATACTTTAAAAATATAAAAATCATATTTTGATTATCTTCCTTATATAAAAATTATATTTTGACTTCACTACTCATCTCAAAATATCTTCTTTTATGTTTTAAAAATATCGTCTTTTATGTTTTAAAAATATCGTCTTTTATGTTTTAAAAATCAAACTTTTATGTTTTAAAAATCAAACTTTTATGTTTTAAAAATCAAACTTTTATCTTTTAAAAATCAAACAGAAAAATAAATAATAAAGTAAGTAAATAAAACGAAATTAACATGAAAAACTTACAGCGAGGGGGGGGGGACTGACGGTCGGTGGGTGGCCAAAGGGCGCGGAGGAGGTTGCGAGGAGGGGTTCGACGCGGTGGTGGGGGTCCGACGATGCGGTGGTACTGTTGCGTCAGCTACGGTTGGAGGGGGGGGCTCGCGGAGTCAACGAATCGGGGAGGGAAGGAATCGATGAAGTGGAGAGAGAAAGGGGGAGGGAGGCGAGGCGGGGGAGGTCTGACGACGGAGGCGCGGCGGCTGGAGCCTACCTACGGTGGCGCGAGGTCGATGAGGCCTTTTTCCTCTTTTTTTTTTTTCAAATCGATTTCTGATTTAATCAGGGGGGGGCCAACGGGTTTTAAGGAGAAGTTTAATTTTTTTTTATTATTAATTTAATTATTTTATTTTTCAAAAAGTTGACTTTCACATACGACCTCTAAACGAGGCCCACCGCCTGTCGTCCATAGCGTTTTACCCCCATTCCGAACACAATGGGATATGTATCGCAAGCTGATTCGATCGTTTCGATCAGTTTCCGTTAAATTTACATTTAAATCACTATATTGAATTTAAACGCGCATTTCAATTTACCGGGGTCACATACGAACTCTATAAATTGCAGAAAAATATTTTCTAGCTTCGTATTGACGATACGGTCCTAACAAAACTAGTTTCGTCGAATTCTGAGACCGTTAGAAAAATGGCCAATTTCCAGTCGATTAAAATCAACTGAAACTGGTCAAACGCGTTTTCCTTTGCCACGCTCACATATTGATTCGAAAAATTATGAAATTTGGAATCTAGCAATAACTTGACACTGCGGATCCAACAAAAGTGGTTTCGTCGAAATCCGAGGTCATTTGCAAAATGTCCATTTTTAAGGGCCTGAATTCCATAGCGACTATTCAGAATTTTCAACTGGACATATCTTTTGATTCCCGCTATGAAATTTCGAATTGTCGGATTCGTTGGAAAGGTATCATCAATTAGATCCTAATGTTTTTGGTTTCACTAAATCCGGATTGTTTTGCACCCGCTACATTCAATTGAAGTTTGAAATCGAATTATCGAACTACCGCGCCATTTTCAATTCTATTTATAATTATATATAAATATTTATATTCTAACGACGACGCGTATAAATATATACGTTCGAATTATATTCAAAATAAATTTCTCGTCGATATTATTTAAAATAATTCATTTTAAATATTCAAAATTCGCTAAATTTGCCAAAATAAAAATTTCAAACTGGCTCGCATTTTACGGGTTATTACAATCTCCCCCACTTAAAACTTTTCGTCCCCGAAAAGGAACAAAGTCGAAAGTGGTTTGATTAATCAGCTCTACGTTCGATCTGGCTTTCGTTCTCCAAATTTTCAGTTTCTGAGAATTTTCAAAATTTCAAAAATTTGGCTAACACCCTAAATTTTCGAAAAATTTCGCCATAACCTCCCCTGCACCGGGAGCATCGGGGAATTTCAAATAGCTTCCCCGGTCCTTCAGATCTCAAAAAGAAAAAGAAAAAGCCAAGCGGCTAGCCAATAGGCTCACAAAATCATCATCACCCAAACAAAACAGTAAATTATGTAATAAACATGTATCTATTTGTCGGGCAAACAAATTTTATTCTTCGGCTCTAGCCTCCTTGCTATGACCTGTTCAATGTAAGTATATGTATATACAAGCAGTTGCGACCAACTATCAATATAGTTCAATATGTGATTCTATTAGGCATAATGGTTAAAAATTAGCAAACAAATAAACAAACAACACAAACATCAATCAATTAGTGGATTTAACATTTCAAATTGATAATTTTGATATATATACAAAAATCATGTTTTTGATGCCAATTCACAACAATGTATTCAAGCTATATTAGTTTTGGTTCTCACACCAGTCTAATGGAAATATATAGAAGTCACACCTTCGAAACACGAACATAAATACTGATGATGTGGCCACATCATCAGAATTATCCCTGGGTGTCTAGAATGTGATTCTATATCTATCCACTATATTAAAATTTCGACTATACGTTCATGACGCGTATACGCGAAATCTATATATACTCGATTGTCCATATTCAAAATAAATAAATATTCAAATACGTATAAAGCGATTTAAATTTTTAAAACAAAATTGTTTTCATTTGAAAAATATACTCTTCACACTCGTTCTAGGATACTACTGATCCTATCTCTAACGAGTCATTCTAATTGGATGTTGCTAATCCAATATCTGATGAATTCTTTCGTATGGTTCTAATGTGTCTTGTTCTCGAGCTCTGTAAACCAAAGCTCTGATACCAACTGAAAGAACCCGTAACTTCCCCGTGAAGGAAAGAGCGGATACTTTGAGAACAACACACAACGGAACACAGACAGAAGAACATTTCATTGTTATTACAACAATTCCATCAGATACAAGAATATACAGAGTATATATGAATAAATTACATTCGATAAATATCAGAGATTACAATAATTTACACAGCAGCGGAAAATAATACAAAATCACAACTGAAAATAATACACGGATACAGAGCTTTCCGAGCATCGTTCCAGCTGTAAATCAGAACCCTGTGAATATAAATCTGCAAAACCAAAACTACTAGCTGCTCGTGTGGAAAATAGGGGCACCCAGAGTTTAGGTTAAAACAATAAACTCCAGGTCAGTCATGGGACTGGTGTGAGAACAAAAACAGTTATTAATCTTTATTTTTAAAGTTAGGTAAATCAAGGGACCACGCCGTATAACACGGAACGGGATTCCTCCTAAGAATACCAGTGCATAAAATAAACAGCGCAATGCTAAAATAAAGAAAAATGAAGCTGTTATAAGACCCAGGTCCCATCACACAATGCAACGCAAGCCTGAGGATAGGGTTTTCCCTTATAACAGCCAAAGCATGCTTGATACGTTTAAAACACATTATTTGATACTATTATAAGTGTATAGTGTCAAAACAATTTTCAATCATAAATATCAATCATAGGCGGCATGGGTACCATCTATCATGTCGCCATACTAGGCTCTACAAATAAAACCGAAACACACGTATTGGAAATTGGATTCCGTCATGAGCCGAGGCAAGGGGCAAGCTCCTCTCCGCGTTCGAGACACTCTAGCAAATGCCTCAGGACCCCACTATGATCCTTGGATCTTCAGGGCCGGTCCTCTCTTACTTTTGAGGATTAGTTATTCCTGAACACACGTTTCCCGGTCCTTACAGACCTATATCCGAGGCGCCTCATATCCAACAACCACACAGGTGAAAAGTATATAAATGTCAGGGCTGGTAGGTCACTGACACCACCCTAGCTAGAAAGAAACGTCATGCTCTCCCTGCAGTCACTATCCCGTTTTTGACTCATACCGAGGTGTGAGGCTCGCGAATTCACGTTATACACAAAGCTACGCCACACAGGCCGTGCTTTGATCATCAACCACAAGACTTTGCTTTTCAACAGAAGCCTTGATCAATTGCCACTTACGCATGCCACATTGGCAATTCACTCCATGCGACTGATGTCCATCGATATACAACCTCTGAGCTCGTATGTCTCAGAGAAGGGCGTTAAGCAAGAGAATAAATTCTCCGCCGCCAAACAGATGTATATTTAATAGAGATCAATCAACACAGAATAAAATCCAATGTCAGACACACAATCCATTTACAAGTTCGTTCTGGGTCTGAACGAAACCGGAGGTACTTTCCTCGCATATCCATCCATCTCCAATTACGTCTGGACGATCACCAACTGATTCCCTCATCCTGGGTGTACAGCCCAATCAAGATCATCAGTAATCACCCAAACGATGTGAAGACTTCCGGTCTTCAACCACCGTCTTCATCTTCGACATCCCGTCGAATCGGTTATTCAGAATGGGTATAACCCGGCCTTTCTGAATAACCCACGTATATAATTAACAAATGTTACACAAACACAATGAACGCCTCATTCCAATTCAGAATATTCTTTTATTCACAAAATCACATTCTTAGGGAGAGGTTCCCATTAATTTTATCAAAGATAAATTCTTCTAAATTTATTCTTTGATCTTCCTTTGGATATCTTTCCAAACTAGTCGGGATTAACGAACCACACCGAAGTAATTATTTATATTTTTTCCCAATCCCAACCTATATATCCCATGGAGCAAAACTGGTAATACTCCATATCTAACACCACAGTGTTATCGGTAAAATTAATTACCATTTCACGTTCAAATCTAATTAAAGATTTAACTATCGCTTTGGAGCAAAACTGGTGGTACTCCACTCTCGATCACCTTTCAGATTTGATAATTTAAATTATCAATTCACATTTTAATCTAATTAAAGATTCATCAAAACTCCACTTAGTTTTAATCTTTTCAAAAATCGATATCATGCCTTTAACTGGGTTAAAGAACCAATGTCATCTAAAACACGATCCACGATAAACCCAAATCACATTTGATATTCAATACAAGGCTCTGAATAGAAAATATATCGGCTTATATTCAATATCAAATTCTGAAACTAACAAATATCGTATTGGAAATAACGATATATAATATATCTTTCAAATTCCCAAAAACAATATCTGTATGGTCACGAAACCCAACATCGAAATATTCCGAAGATAATTTCGATTCAACTCCAGCCCAATTCACGTATTGGAAATATCGATTATTTTTAAAATCACTTTCAAATTCAATTTATTTATTTCAAAAATAAATTGATTTTAATTCTAGTTCAAAACTAGTTCATTTCGATAAAAATCTATTTTTATCCTTTCAAATATGGAGTTTTTCATCCCAGTTCTTTCCAATTCATATATTATGATTTTACACAAATTATAGATATTTTTAATAATTTTATCAAGGCCCGTACAGTCGATTTCCATCAACGGCCATCGAACTGCACTTACAGCGACCTTTTTCAAATTTGATTTGGACATAATTCCAAATCCAACCGTTAGATTTCAAATTTCTAATATTCATTGGAAAGCTTTTTTCGATACGAACCCAACGGTTTCGGTTTTAGGAGAATCCGACGGTCGGATCTCCCGCAATGTCCATTTGAAATAAATGGTCGAAATTCACGAACTGCCGCGGCGCGGCGCGTTCTATTCAGGCCATTATATTATATATATAATATATATAATATATATTTTGTCGATTTCTATTTAAAACGAATTTTATAAATCGTTTTAAATTTGTTTCTAAAACAATTCAACTTCTACATTCAATTTCAAATCGATTTGATTTCAATTCAATTCGAATTCATTTCTATTCAATTCAAATTCAAATTCGTTTCAATTCAATTCAATTCAATTCGAATTTACCTTCTATTTGATTCAATTCGAATTCGTTTCAAATTGATTTCAATTCAATTTCAGTTCGTTTTAAATTTCAATTTCAATTTAATTCAATTTGAATTCATTTCTATTTTATTTGAATTCAAATTCAAATTCGTTTCAATTCAATTCGAATTTACCTTCTATTTGATTCAATTCGAATTCGTTTCAAATTGATTTCAATTCAATTTCAGTTCGTTTTAAATTTCAATTTCAATTTCAATTTAATTCAATTTGAATTCATTTCTATTTTATTTGAATTCAAATTCGCTTTCTATTCAATTCGGATTTTAATCTAATTCAATTTGAATTTCATTTCAAAATATTTAATTTTGAAATCACTTTTCAATATTCATTATACAACGAATAAAATCGATATAAATATCGTTCGCGTCAAAATAACGCATCTCTAATCAACACGGCTTTATTTTTCAAAACTTCTTTATTCTATCCAACAAATGAATATTTATCCCATTCAACACATGAATCTATATTTCTTTCAACACACGACTAATCTCAACACATGAGTACTGTCAACACATCACTATTTTTGTTATGTAAAATATTTTATAAAACTATGGTATCTATCGTTTGATTTTTAATTAGACTTCTACTGGGAAGTAGTTCTAATTTTAAATGTGATAAAGATGTAATTTATTTTATTTAAAATATTTCACTCCACACATGAACATCGTCAACACATGACTATTTTTATATTCAACACATGAATTTTCTCTTATAATATTCATTGTTTTCCCGATTGGAATGAGGCCCAATCAATCACCATATAATGTTAATTATATGGATTCCATACAACACATGTATATAATAGCTTTGAAAAATAATCAACCATAAACCAAAGTGCACTACACTGTATAAGCATCAAATATAGATATCTGACGCTTATGACAGCCTGTCAATCGATCGATCGACATATTTAATCAATCAGGATGAGTGAACATCAAATTTCATCCCAACACCCGTGTGGGGTTTCAAACAATCAAACACAGATTTTATTTGTGCAGTTGGGCGACGTGTAAAATTTTATCGTCCCAATCAATGTCCTTCAAATAGGTGTACATAAACAAACCGTCCGGTTTGTAAATGAATATTTTATTTATTCACTTTCACGTTAAAAATTATATTTTTAACGACAATATATTCTATTTCAACACATGAATTTCTATTCATTTCATTTACACAATAAAAATGATATTTTTATTTTTCTAACATATTTTAGAAAATTTCGGCGGCATAACGGCACGATACTAGAAACGGGACAAGGCCTAGCCTTATCCCCGGTCTAGTGAAGGCCCACGCCATTCACACATCAATCAAATCCATTCCATTCATCAAACAATTCAATTTAAACCAAATAGACTAACCAACTACACAACCAAACAATTTAACAAACAAGCCATCCATGGTCTGTGGATGACGGGTGTCGGGTGCTACTAAGCACCGTCTGCATCCTAGTATATATATATATATAACTAGAAAAAGAAGTTGAAGAGTGAGAAGTTCTCACCGATAGCTATCCCAACTTCATGACACTTCATCTATAGAAATCTTCCTTGTTCTCTCCTTTTTATCATCTTCTTTGTCCGTAGCCACTACATATGTAAAAATCACACATTTTTATATTTCGATGTCTTTAAAATAAAAATCATATTTTTATTTATTTACTTTCAATTTAAAAATCATATTTCTATAATCACTTCATATATTTAAAAATCGAATTTTCACTTCGCTACTATATGGGTAAAAATTATATTTTTATCTCGCTATTCTTCATATAAAGATCTCGCCTTTTCAAAAATATAGATTTCGCCTTTTCAGAAATAAAGTTTTCGCCTTTATAAAAATAAAGTTTTCGCCTTTATAAAAATAAAGTTTTCGAAAAATCATATTTTCTATTTTCCTACACATATAAAGATGATATTTTTAATATCCCTAACATGTAAAAATTATATTTTTAATTCTTTAAAAATATAAAAATCATATTTTTACATCTTCTATATAGTAAAGATTATATTTTTAATACTTTAAAAATATAAAAAATCATATTTTGATTATCTTCCTTATATAAAAATTATATTTTGACTTCACTACTCATCTCAAAATATCTTCTTTTATGTTTTAAAAATATCGTCTTTTATGTTTTAAAAATATCGTCTTTTATGTTTTAAAAATCAAACTTTTATGTTTTAAAAATCAAACTTTTATGTTTTAAAAATCAAACTTTTATGTTTTAAAAATCAAACAGAAAAATAAATAATAAAGTAAGTAAATAAAACGAAATTAACATGAAAAACTTACAGCGAGGGGGGGGGACTAACGGTCGGTGGGTGGCCAAAGGGCGCGGAGGAGGTTGCGAGGAGGGGTTCGACGCGGTGGTGGGGGTCCGACGATGCGGTGGTGCTGTTGCGTCAGCTACGGTTGGAGGGGGGGGCTCGTGGAGTCAACGAATCGGGGAGGGAAGGAATCGATGAAGTGGAGAGAGAAAGGGGGAGGGAGGCGAGGCGGGGGAGGTCTGACGACGGAGGCGCGGCGGCTGGAGCCTACCGACGATGGCGCGAGGTCGATGAGGCCTTTTTCCTCTTTTTTTTTTTTTTTTTTCAAATCGATTTCTGATTTAATCAGGGGGGGGCCAACGGGTTTTAAGGAGAAGTTTAATTTTTTTTTCTTTATTAATTTAATTATTTTATTTTTCAAAAAGTTGACTTTCACATACGACCTCTAAACGAGGCCCACCGCCTGTCGTCCATAGCGTTTTACCCCCATTCCGAACACAATGGGATATGTATCGCAAGCTGATTCGATCGTTTCGATTAATTTTTCGTTAAATTTACATTTAAATCACTATATTGAATTTAAACGCGCATTTCAATTTACCGGGGTCACATACGAACTCTATAAATTGCAGAAAAATATTTTCTAGCTTCGTATTGACGATACGGTCCTAACAAAACTAGTTTCGTTGAATTCTGAGACCGTTAGAAAAATGGCCAATTTCCATTCGATTAAAATCAACTGAAACTGGTCAAACGCGTTTTCCTTTGCCACGCTCACATATTGATTCGAAAAATTATGAAATTTGGAATCTAGCAATAACTTGACACTGCGGATCCAACAAAAGTGGTTTCGTCGAAATCCGAGGTCATTTGCAAAATGTCCATTTTTAAGGGCCTGAATTCCATAGCGACTATTCAGAATTTTCAACTGGACATATCTTTTGATTCCCGCTATGAAATTTCGATTTGTCGGATTCGTTGGAAAGGTATCATCAATTAGATCCTAATGTTTTTGGTTTCACTAAAATCCGGATTGTTTTGCACCCGCTACATTCAATTGAAGTTTGAAATCGAATTATCGAACTACCGCGCCATTTTCAATTATATTTATAATTATATATAAATATTTATATTATAACGACGACGCGTATAAATATATACATTCGAATTATATTCAAAATAAATTTCTCGTCGATATTATTTAAAATAATTCATTTTAAATATTCAAAATTCGCTAAATTTGCCAAAATAAAAATTTCAAACTGGCTCGCATTTTACGGGTTATTACAGATGTGCTCATTAGAGATAGGGTCAGTTGTACCCTAGAATGAGTTGAGTGTATATATACGAGAGCACGAATTTGTAAATTGATATAAAAATTGTTTTATATTGTGTTGTTTAGTCTGTTGAGTAGTTTATGAATTTTATTCGAATCGTGGGACGCCACGAAGTCGATAGGAATTTCTAAATACTTAACCGAGAAATTCGACACAATATTGTTTTAAAGTGGGTAAGTGAAATAATTTTACCCAAAATTCTATTTTGATGTATAAAGAATAATTTTCTGAAATTATTATAATACATGGATGTGTTGGTTGTTATTATAATCAGATGGGATTATAAAAATTGGAATGATTATATATAACCAAATAGAATACGTATAAGAATGAAATATTTAAATGAGATGAATTAAAATTGAATTCAAACCAGAATTTGTAATTTAAATCCTGGGAAGTTTGAAATGTTTTTGGAAGTATATTAGAACAATATAGCTTTTTGTTTGAAGAATTCTGAATAAAAATCATCTTGAGATGAATTTTGAAAGTGATAAAGCAATGAACTCACTTCAGTGGCTAGGAAATAATTCTGATGATGACTGCAGCATCATCAGTGTTCATTTTTGAGTTTCTAAGTGATGAATTGCTACCATAGAAAAGTTTTTGATGGAAATTTGTTTGAAAGAAAACAAGTTGATTTGGAAAATCCAAATGTTTTGAATTTGTGATGGGGAGAAAATATATGTATATATTTATGGGATTTCAAAAAAAAATTGAAATGAAAACCCAGGAATTTGAATTCTGGAATTTAAATTTAACTTAAGCAAGTTAAATGAATTGATGTGAATAAATTGACTAGAATCAATTTGAATGGATTTAAATACATCTAAATAAAATATGAATTGGTAATAAATCATTCAGAATAAATGAATGTGAGTACAGATGATGTGTTATTTGAATGGAAACCAAATGTTTTGGTAGAATAAAATTTGTTGAAATATGGAGAGGTGAGTTTCAACATAAAGGAGTTTTGAAAGGTTAATGGGTTTATAGTATTTTTCCTTCCTTAGCAATTTCGGGGACGAAATTATTTTAAGGGGCAAGAATGTAACGACCCAGATTTTTAGTCTGTTAATTTTAAATATTTAATATGGATTTTAAATATTTAGTTGATAATATAAATTAATTTTAATATTGAGTTGTCGATTTAATAATCGAATACAATTTAATTTAGAATATATCGAATTATTGTAATTCGAAATATAATTGAAATCGAAGTTAAAAACTGAATCAAAATGATTCAGATGATAAGTAGGAATTTTATTTGATATATACGATAATAAATAATAATTTATTATCAAAGAATTTGTGATTTTCGAATTTAAATTATATTAATTTAATATGGTATATATGTTGAAACTAAATTTCAGTATATATACTGTCCAGTTCAGAATAGCGTTATAACATTTAAACGACAGTGGTTACATTAAAATAGTGGTTCGTGTGTGAACCCCGAGATATTTATAATGGATAAGATCAAAATCGAATCGAAGATCAAATCAGAATCTTCTTAAAAGAAATAAAAATCTCTTTATTTCAAATCGCATTAAATAGAAATCAAATCGATATTTATTATAGTGTACCTTGCGCACAGACTAAGATCTAAGTATTTTTCCTCTACAAAAACCGCGCTTATCCCGTTTGTGTTTCTTTCTTCTATAAAACCAATTCACTTCAAAAAAAAACAGATAAAATGGCCGCTCCCTTTACAAATTAAAACCCAAATCAATTCGAAAAGCTTCAGCTTGATTAAAGCAAAAATATACCGAACCCCTTTTACTTTCTAAATCGCAATTCCCCGCAAGGCTCGGAGCTCGACTTTGAGATTTAAGTACTCGCGTTGAGAAGGAGGTCATCTTAAATTTGTGCGATGACATTTGGGGCCGATGTTCGAACTCGAACAGTCGAGTAAGCTTCAATGCGTTTCGGATCTGGGCTCGTGATGATGAAGGTTGAATGGGGGTCGCGACAAGCGAATTCGTGATTCGAGTTCATCGCGGTTTTTTGGAGAAGGCTGAAAAGGGAACCCCGATTCTGTAAGGGGCACGGTGGATTCAAGATGGGTTTCAGAGGGGAAGGTCGATCGAAGGGACTGGGGATCTCGTATAATAGTGGCGGCGCTCAAACATGGTTGTAATCGAAGTTGGGGAATGAGCAGTGGTGAGCGCGGTTCAGGTAGCATGGGCCTGGCAGAAGAGTGTTTTGTGGATCAACTCGTGATGAAGGATGGAGGCTGGTGTTGAGCGTATGTTACGGCAATGGAAAGGTGGGATGGAGTTCGTCTTTTCTTTTCTTTCTGTAAGGTAAAATCTATTTAAGGTATATTATCTACTTAAGAAGTAATTAGTTTATAATTATTGAGAATCAAATGGGTTGTTACAAAGTTAATTAGAAAGAAGGAGAAAGAAAAAAAATATTTTGCAGATCATTATAAATGTCGTAGATTAGAGGAGTGAAAACTTAAACTTGGAATTTTAAGTTGTTCAACTAGGAAGAAGGAAAAATTAAATGTTAGTATATTTTTAAATAAAACCCTATCAAGAAAAATTAAATAGCTTATTTATAAAATTAGAAATTTTCTTATGCTAGGATAAATCGAATGAAATCATTCGTGTGGAGTTCAAGACTCGAAATCAATGAAAAGAAACTGACAAGTGCAGATAAAAATCACGGTGAGTAAATCTCCCTCACCTTTTTCTTTAGAATTATTTTTATTCATTAAAAATAATTGTTGTTGCTTGTTTGAATATTTTCTGGTTGTTTTAAATATATTAGTTATTTAGGGTGACTATTATATATATATATATTGGTTTGGTGGTTGGATTCCCGCAGTTTCATTAGCGGATGCCTGCGGTACCATTAGCGGATGATTACCCTATACGCCCCACGCTATGATAGTGGATGACCTTCATACCGTGATATCCTGCCACGAAGCAGGATGGGTATTATTTCTGTTGACTAACGTTTGTGGATGCAGGAAAACAGGTTGGAGGGATCCAACTGGATTTCTCAAAAATATATTATCTGCTTGTTTATTTGTTTGCATATATACTGTTATATATGATGTGTTAGAAACCCTGAAATAAATAATTGGTTGTTTGGTGTTTAAATATCACTGGGCCTTAGGGTTGATTTATAAAATATCCTAAAAAGGATATTTGAGATTTAAAAGGAAAATTCTATTTTTAAAATAGAATTTGAAATTTTAGAATGGAATAAAAATATTAACTTGATTTAATAAAACAAAAAAAAGTAATTCATTTATAAACGAAGCTTATAAATGAAGTGAAAAGAATTATCATTGGGTAATTCAGAAATAAAAACACAAGTGTGAAGTTGAAAAGGGAAAGTTATTTTTCCAAAGTAGAAATTATTGATTTCAACAGAATTGTAAATCAAGACTTGTTTAATATAGAATATAAAGAAAATTCAAATAGAAATTGAATACAGAAATTCAAATGGAGTTTGAATATAGAAAATATAAAGGAAATTCAAATATAGAATTTGAACATAGAAAGTGAAATGGAATTTGAACAAAGAAATTTCGAATATAATTTGAATATATAGTATTTGAATAAAATTTGAATATACAGAAATTTGAATATACAGAAATTTGAATATACAGAAATTTGAATAGAATTGAATAGAATTTGAATAGAATTGAAAATGGAATTTGAGTATAGAAATTTCAAAGAGATTTGAAAATAGAATTTGAAAATAAAAATTTCAAATAGAATTTGAAAATAGGAAGTTGAAATCATTTCAAAATGGGAACGACGAAATAGATTCCAGAAAATGCGGATTTTAAACCGAATAGAAAATAAATCCAAAGGATTTATAATTTGTAAAAGAAATTTGAATTTGCATATAGAAGGTCGAAGTATAAATAATTTATTTCCGAGTTAGGGAAAATCGACAATGTTAGAAAACCGAAAATATTATGTTGAATTGGGAAACGGATTTGATATATAAAAAATATATCAGAATGGAATTAAAATTTATTATAAATGAGGTTTAAACGTTTATATATATAAATATAATTAAAACGAACTCGCCGCAGCGCGGTAGTTCGTAAATTGTCGTTTCGAACTTCAATTTGAGTATACTGAACTCAATTGAAGTCGGAATTCTTTGAAACAGGAATTGTCAAGACCGTTTAGATAATAGTTTTCTAATGAAAGAGAAAACTATAAATTTCGTCGTATATATTTTGTGTTATGTCAAAATCGAATTTTCAGAAAAGCAACGCCATAACCATTTAAAAAGCATAACGGTTTATTTAATTTTATAAAAGGATTTTAAGCGAATAAAATCCGAATTTCTATTTAGAAAATTTCATATTTGAGTTGTAAATTATATATGAACTTCAGTGAAGTAAGTGAAATGATTTTTGAAACAAAAATCAGATTTTTAGTTATTAAATAGATTTAAATAAATTTTAAAGAATAAAAAGTTAATCGAGTTTTGAATCGAAATTGGTGTTGGATAAGTAAATTGGTTTTATGGATTCATATTCGAAATCGAATTTGAAACTCAAGTTAGAAATGAAGTTCTACTTGTTTAGAAGCGAATTAAAATATATTTGAACATGTTATGTTCAAAATAAAGGGATTTGGCAAAATAGCTGATTAAAGAAGAAATTAGCAAATAGAGTTAGGAATGACCGAATTAAGTTGGATAAATTGGAAAACAGGTAAATATAGGTTGAACAGGTATGGAATGAAGAGAATGAAGTTTATAAATTTAGTGCCCGACAAAAAGGTACACATTTAAAATCCATATGAGGTTTTATGCGCTGTATCGGCAAGCCGTTTGGCTTTTTCTTTTGGATTGGTGAGGGCCGGGGAGGCTATTTGAAATATCATGATGCTCTCGGTACAAAGGAGGTTATGGAGAATTTTTCCGGGAATTTAAGGAGTTAGAATATTTTTAAGAAAAATTGATAGTTAAAAATCAATGTATCGATATATATAGAATTCGATAAGGAAACAAACTTAAAAATAGAATACTATAAACAAAAAGGAAATCTATAATTAATCTGATAAAAAAATAGAAAGAGGAACGTATGTGTTTGATAAATGAATAATTGGTTTTTATGGTATTGATTATTCGTGAATAATGGCCTTGTCTGTTTTGAAGTTAAGGATGTTTTCAGTTAAGGTCTGAGAGGTAATTTTACCCCAACTCGATTGATTTCATTTTTAACCGATAAATAGCAAGATTCAGTCTCGAAGATCAATGGTTGAATAAAAGATAGTTGAATGAAATATTTTGAGTTGTTTGTAACGATGTTTTACACAACATTCGTAAGTGGAATTCTGGGAATATAATAAATAAATATTTCCTAAGAGTAGAATTAAATGAGTCGAGCAAGAAATAAATAATTGGAATGTTCTCCAATTATAAATAGAAAATATTTTCTAAGTGTAGAAAATAAAAGAAGGCGAGATATAGAAATGTTTTCCAAATGGGTAAGAGGCCAAGATGATAACTGAAAATATTTAGTTAATAAATATTGAAAAAGGAAGTGGACTGGTCTTACTATTATCCTTTCTTTCGAAAGGATTTTGAAAGTTAAACAAATGATTGGAGTTTACTCACACCAGTCCCATGACTGACGCAGAGTTTATTTTGTTTGTTTTCCCTAAACTCTTGGGTGCCCAAATTTGTACGGGCAGTCAAGTAGTCGGGATTTTTCAGATTCACTTGGAAGAACTGGAAGCAGGAGGCTTCACCAATTAGCTATAGACTATCATATTTCCACTGTGTACTGTGTTGTATCTGGAAACAAGTGTTTATAACTGTTCCAGGAATAACTGTTATGCTCTGATGATGGTATGTATACAAAGTTACTGATTTGCAATTAAAATGTTATGTTATCTAATATATTTTATTCGTTCCGCTGTGAGGTTTGTCTTCTTTGTTTTCTTCTGTTCTAATATTTCTTTCTTTCTATTCCTCATCCTCTAACTTCTTTCTACTAATGATTCGTATTTCTGTGTCATTTGGGTTGGACGTGTGGTGTTATTGGTCAACTCAAAGGGTATGGATTTGCGGGCCGTTACATTACAGCAACACCTTAAAGAAGGAAAACACACACATACATCAACAAATTCCACTAGGTTTCTTTTTGTCAACCAAATGTTTGTAACCGGTTATGTTCTCTTTCTCAACCTCACTCACGCACTTCTTCTCAACCAACCCATTTTTGCTTTCCTCTATGGTAACAGTAGCAGAAACAATTTTACTTGGCACTCTTTCATAATATCCAGTACTTTGTTTAGAGCGACAATCATTCTTTCAGCAAGACACCTGCTGAAATCCTTTCTTATAACTACATGAAACACTGCGATGTGCCAAGTAGTTCCTGATAAGGATTGACATAATCTAAGTCAATCTATGCATATATGGTTTGCCATAATATGAGAAAACAGAATAAATATCATTAATGATATTATTCCATAACTAGAACATTATGTACAAATGGAATGACATAATATGATAAATAGAATAAATATCATTAATAATATGATTCCATAAATATCATTAATGATACTATTCCATAATTGTTGTAGTTCATATGACATGTATCTTGTAACTTTATATATTTGTGATTCATAAATGGAAAAGTATCCTTCTCTTCAACTCTTCATCATGGTATCAGAGCGTTGATCCAAAACAGTTCAACTTCCTCTTGTTCAATGGCTCTCATTAACCAAACTTCATCCTATCAGATTCTTAATGGCAGTGATCCCACAAGGCCCTACACTTTTGTATCATCCCAAGATTTTTCGACAATTTAAAATATTAAATTTAATATGTTTTGGAACAAAATTGTTTTAAATATTAAAATTTATAATTTATGTCGTATATTGAAAATGTATGAACTAAAATTTAAATTTGTAAATATTGAAATTTGTTCACAATTAGCAATAATTGATTTATAAATTTATCACGAATTTTTATTTTGATTTGAACTGAATTTATAAACCTTGGAATTTGATTTATTGGTTAATAAACAAAAGCAAATATTTTATTACACTAATTAACTGGTCGAAATTTGTCATTTAGCAAACGATTTTTGAATTTGATAAAATTAATTTTATTCGATCCAAATTTATAAATTATTGTAATATATAGTGTTTCATAGCCGTTGGAATTTTAGTTTGATCGTAAGAAAATAAAACGCGTATAAATTTATATGTACAATTCAATTAAATAATCAAGTTTTAGTAGAAACTGCTGTAGACTTTAGAATTGGGCCTTGAAACCAATTCCATTGCGTTCAGAAGGTGTCAAAATCTATTGTTAGGCAGTAAGCGAGCCTAATTTGGAGTCCGTTCGAATTTTGGCTTAAATATCACGCAAATCGAGAATTATAATATTAAAAAATTATTCAGAAACCCTAATTTCGTTCTGGCCATCGTCACCATGTTTGATGGCCGAAATTTTGCAATCTTTTTTCCTTAATTACTCTTTTGATTCTCAATGGGATTCATTGATTTATGAAGCAAACTTGTGGAGTTCTGTGAGGACAGTAGATTCATACGGTTGGATCGAACGCTTGTAATCTAAAATCACAGGAATTGAGGAGAGAACACGCTGCTAGTTTGGCTCGATGGGAGGCGCTACGAACCACCGAGTGGGCCCGTGTTCGAGGCATTGGCATCTCTTGGAAAGGCGGTTGTCGTGGTGGCGTTGGATCGATGTCTGGTGGCTGCTGGGGCGGGGCGTTGGTCATGAAAACACGGCAGTTTTGGGTTACGCGGTTTCTTTTTCTCCTGGAGCGACGCATTTCCGCAATGAAGGGGGAGAGAGAGTGCTGACGTGGCGTGAGTTAGTTGGGTGAGATGTTTGTTTATTTTATTTATTTCATTTTGAATTCAAACGATTAAAGCATGTCTAACTTTCACATACGAATTCAGAATGATGCACGGTTGGATCCGTTGGAATCGTATCGACGAGCTCTTCAAGACGGCATTGATTTGGACAGATTCTAACACTGCTGATTTTTAGACTAAAATTTGGATTTCAATCTCGTTTGAAACCAAGGTGAGTGATTAAACCCACTCACACATAACTAAAATATTTGATTGTTAGTTAAATTGAATCCATGTTATGATATAATTGTTTTGGTTGCTGTTTGACTGTTTAAATTTATTATTTATGTTAAATTTGCATCGACCGTATAATTTAATTTAATTGTTGATATAAAGTGTACAGTTAGGATTAATTTTCTGTTTAAAAACCTCATATTTAATGACTAGTAAACAGATACCACATTGAACTGTTTAGATGTACTGATTTTGATTGATGCATGGATTTATTTATTTATGTATTGATATTTAATTCATATTGTTATCGACATTGTCTATATACTCCTATTGATTTTTGCTCATGAATCTCAATTTTTACCCTAGATGTTACGGGCATCAAATAAACCCGGGATTAATCATTAAAATGAATTAAGAACGCAGATTGAAATGGTAAATACTTATGACCCTGATATGGATTGAAATAATATATATCCTTTCCTAAAGTACTAAAATATTACTTTAAGTATTAATTGGCCATAGGATAGAAAATTTTATACGAACACCGGTTGGTTAAATAAAAATTGTATTTAATCTTGAATTTTGGAATATTATTTTAAAGACAAAATTAATGACATTATTAATTTATTTTCTTTTAATTTGGACTTTGAGTTTTGAAATTAAAGTTTTCAATTGTAATAGAATTCGTAAATGTGGATAACTGAAGTTAAACTGAATTGAATATGAACTAAATTTATCAAAATTGATTTTTTCACCCATCTTTGATATTACTTTAAATTAATATAGTTTATAGTAATAATTGAACTGTGAACTCGAGATTTTATAAATGAATAATTCAAAGTGAGAATTATAATTGAAGTTTAATTATTAAGTCGAATTATTAAATCGAACTGTTTGAAACCGAACTGTGAATCGAATTGAATATGAATGGGAAGTCAAATCCTTTTAAATTAAGATATCGAAATTTAGTCAGATTGATTTGATACTAAAAAATGATTTCCTGTTGGTTAAATTTTTGAAGATATGATTCTAATTTCCTAACTATTTTATACATATCTAAATTATTTTAACGTACTTTTCTACTATTTAAATAGTCAAATTATTTAGAATTGGAATTATTTCAAGATACTAAGTTTGGTTTTAAGTGAAGATTTTAATATGAATAATGTTCTAGCTTGCATAATGAAAATGATTTTTATGAAAAACTGATATTTTGATATGAAGTTGAACTTTTTGATATGAAAAGAATTGATCGGTGCGGAAAATGTAAATGCCTAGTTGTTAAAGAGATCGGGATCGAATATTGTCATACTCTCTACCAATACCGAAAACCACCTTAATTAACAAATGTGTATGCGGTGGAGTTCCAGAATGAAGTAGGTTGGTTTGGCGAACGCTACTAGAATGAATGGAGAGAACGATGATGGATGTCCTTGACCATCGGGTTATAATTAAAATGACTAAAACAGGACTATACCATGACCAAGTGGGGTTAGCTACCTCCATCGGCAACACTTCTTCCTTTATTACTATAGTCCCTCGGTTTGATTGATTTGATTTGATTTGATGTGCATCTGTGATTTGGGAGTGTTGTTCGAGGTGGGCGGTAGTCGCGGCTATGCATTACCACCGGTCCGGGCATGCAACTAGTATATTTATACCCTGGGCATTTCTCGTTGCCTTGTCATAATATCCTGATCGTGCCCCCTATGATTTTGATTTGTACCGTACCTATGGAGTGCCCTCTGATAGCCACTATGTACTGTGGACTTTACGATATTTGTATAAACTACGGTATTATAAACGGTGTAAGAGTAATAATGGTAATCCCGCTTATGCTATTTTAATATTTAATATTTAACCATAGACATTATTATAATAGCGTATTGTATTATATAGTATCTTGTTTAACGGATCCTTATGGGTTGGAAATTCCCGTAACATCTCTTAAGTTATTGCACTCAAATTATCGCATGAATTTGATTTAAGTAATATGAGAATACTTTAGTTCTGATCTGAGTATTTTTGTCTTTTCATTTGTGCTCGGGTCAGCCTGAGTTTCAGTTATCGAAGATATTGTTTTGAAGATGAAGATGAAGCTTGCTAGAAATATTATATTTATTACCGCTGCAAATATTGGTATGTTTATTATAGTTAACTCTGGTAATCGTTGTAAGTGTATAATCAAATGTATGTTATATCAGCTTCATGAACTGTTATTTATTTATTATATTTTGTCCTTCCGCTGTGAGATTTTGTGTTTGTTTTTCTCCTTCTCTGCTTTTTCTTATATAAATCCTAATAACTATCTGTATTTTTGATTTGTTTAAGTCGACATTGAGGATCATTGTCGATTTGAACGGTCAAAAATCAGGGATGTTACATTTGGTATCAGAGCCGGTTAGAGAACATGATAGGGGGTTCTCGCTTGGTTGTTTGGTGGCGAGCAGGAGACTCTTACCCCTACACGTCCAAATGAGAAGATTGGGTTGCTTGTTGCAGTCGAGAGGCTGGCCGTAAAATCAGTTCTGAGGTATCACTGTATGTCACGGTGGGAGGTTAGCCTACTGCTTGATGGTTGCAAAACCTATGGCCGTTACAGTTGGTATCAGAGCTTTGGTTTAGCGAAACCTTTGCTCTGTTTGGGATTAACTCATTAGCCTTCCGTTGAGAGTATCACTGTATGTCACGGTCTGAATCATTTCTTAGTATTCCGCTGAGAGTTGTGAATTTTCCGTTGTGTATGTATTTTTAGTATACTCTGATATTTGTTGTACTCTGTTATATTCTTATACTATAATGTAATATTGTGATGATATTAATGAAAAAGGTCTTTGTTCAGTTCTTATGTGTTGTAACCCCAAGCGATATGTCTTATTGATTGGTTTAAGTCGATTTAATTATCGATTTGAATCGGGCAAAAAGGCGGGTCGTCACAGTTAAAATATTGAACAATTGCCGGATTTTGAAGTTTTGGGTATCATTATCGATCCGAGCCTTCAGTAGGGATCGATACCGATCCCTAGGGGTTGAGAACCCTTTGGTAGATAGCATTTTTTGCTAGCTTTCACCTCTAACTAATGGTTCTTCATTCTGATATTCTAAGCTCAAGTTATGATCGAAATATTAAACAATTGTCGAGTTTTGAAGTTTTGAGTATCATATACGCATTTATCCCTCATCGGAGTCGTACAGATCCCTCATTGGAGTCTTATCGATCCGACATTTAGTCAAATTTTGAGTGTTTTTCCAGCTTGTTTCAGAATGTTATTTGTAACAACCCGTATTTTCAATAACCTGTAATAACATAAATCGAGGCAGAATTTAATTCTAAAATGGGAATCAAGGGAAACGGGCTATGCCATTGCGTTCGTCTCGGAAAAATACGCGAAATAGAGTCCGAGTTTTCGAAAATCGGAGTCCGTATGACCAAGATATGGCCTCGCGAAGTTTCACGAAAATTCCCAAATTAAAGTATACTTAATTAAGTGAAATGGGTTGTGTAGATATATATATATATATATATATTGATATATATATATATATAATTGAAAATTTAATAAATAAATATGCAAAAATGCTCAAAACAGCGAATTGGGAGAGGGGAATAACCGAACCGGCCGATTTTTGAAGTCGACCCGAGCTCGCTGGGTCGACTAGGGGTTAATCCAGGGTGTTTGGCTATCAACCCGTGGGCCGATTCGCTCAAGTGCAGATTTTGCATTTGAATGGTTCTCATGGTCCATCTTTAATCTAAAGGCCCTAGATGGTTCCTACACTTGACTTCTTCCCCAAGACATGCTTTGATGGCTTGGATTGAATCTAGGGTTAATCCTATGGCCTAAAACACTTGCCTAATCTATAAATAAGACCCTAACCTACCCTAATTCATTCATAATTAAACCTAGTGACTAAACTATGGCAAAATGCTAGCTCTCATGGCCTCCACTAATTTTATGAAGAGGGTTGCATACTAATCACTCTCTAATCAACTTCTAATCCCTTCTTAGCATCTTAATCTTCTTCATTTGGTGTTCAAAGTTGCTAGTTGTGAGTTTCTATCACTTTGATGATCTTTTGGTAAACTAATTAGATGAGATGTGATGAGATTTATGGTTTTGTATGTGGGTTAATGAGCTTTGAATCATATGATATGATGTTAGCATTAATCTTATGTTTATGCATGTTGAGTATGTAAGCTTATGCAAGTTTAATATGATGTATGTTATGTTTGCATGATGCTAAATATGCAAGTTGTGGGCTATGTAATCATATGCATGTTATGCAAGTTCATGGTAATATGCTATGCAAGTTACATGTTTGTTAATATGCAAGTTACATGTTTGTTAATATGCAAGTTACATGTATGTAAATATGCAAGTTACATGTTTCTTTATATGCAAGTTACATGTTTGTTAATATGCGAGTTACATGTATGTAAATATGCAAGTTACATGTTTATTAATATGCAAGTTCATGATGACACATTATGCAAGTCTATAAGCTAATATGCAAGTTTGTTATGCAAAATGAATATGTAAGTTATGTGACATATTATATGCAAGTTATGTGACATGTTATGCAAGTTCATATGCAAGTTATGTGTTTGTTAATATGCAAGATGGCACCTTTGAAACATGTTCATTCATATGCAAGTTGACACCTTTTATATGTGTTATATCATGAACGAAATTACGTGGGAACGATGGGGTAATTAAATGCATAAGTTAATAAGATTGTGTGAAATTAATATAATTATGCATAACACAAAATAAATAAACATAGTATGGGAATTTGCCTATTTGGTTAGGTGTACCCATACTATGTGTTGGGAATTTACCTATTGAGTTAGGTCTACCCCATGGGAATTTACCTATTAAGTTAGGTCTACCCATGTTAAGAAAACTTGATTAATTAGGGATAATTAATATAAAATTATGAGGGTGATTAATTAGGTGTAATTAATTGACTAAGACACGAGGTTGGACTCAGTTGTAGCGTAAAACTGCCCGGACCCAACCGGCTTAACCAGTTGCTACAAATGTTAGCCCAATGTGAGAGGTCTTAGGCACAAACTAAATACGTAATTAATGTAAAGACACGAGGTTAGACTCTGTTATGACATAAGGCTGCCCGGACCCAACCGGCTTAACCAGCGGTCATAAAAGACAGTCTAATGTGAGAGGTCTTTACAAAGGTTACGTTCTTAATTAATTAATTAAGAAACACTTAACCACATTAGCATGTAGAGGGACATGAGGGGTTAAGTGGGTGCCTCGGGTGGCATGAGAAAATCTAGTGGTTGCCTTGGGTGGCAATAGAAAATACGATTAGAATACTTAACCAAAATGGAACATGTAATTAAAACATGATTAAAGGGTTAAGTGGGATATACTAGAAAAAGGGACAAGCTTAGGTGGGTAGCTTGTGGAGGCCCATTTCAACCAGTAACCCATACGTATCTTTGTGGGCTCGACCCATGTCGAGGACGGGACACGCATACTGGGCTTGACTGTAAGAGGCAAACGGGTTAGCGGTGGCAACGCAAGTCCAACGGGCTTCATATGCGTGAGTGGGCCCGGGCTGGTAGGTAAGCCGTTGTTGCATCGAGTAGATATAAGCCGTGCACCTTTAGTTTCATCAGGTTGCCACATTGGGGAATGATACATCCCACGGTGGGGCCAGCACGGGTATCTACGTTAGGGAGCCGATCGAATGGGAAGTAGTGTGTACACCTAGTGGATTGTAGGGCCCCGTGGCGCCTACTTGGTCATCTAGGGGTACGCAGGTACTAATTAGTAAATTTTATAAGTCCTTGGGTGGGATCAACCTTTAAGTTAGGAACGACTGGTGTGGTGCAGTTTAGTAATTTACCTTAGGGAGGGTAGATGCGTCTTTATCCTTTATCTTCGTTTAGTTGACTGCTTAGGGTAGCCATTCATCCCTATATGTTACCGTATATCAGTTTATGTCTTCTCTGGTTACTTTAACGATTGTATTGTTAAAGTTATAGGACTCGCTCAGACTTATGTCTGACCCTGTTGTTTTTATCTTTTTCCCAACCCTCAGGTCCTACGGTGGATCCTAGCAGTAGTGGAGCTTGATCGGATTGCTGTTCCAGTCTTTAGGAGCTTGGATAGATGTAAAGCTCCAGTTATCCAGTTATCTTTTCTTTTGTTTGGCTATTGTATGAGAGTGGGATTATGTACTTCTTTATTTTGATGGATATTGTACTTGACCTTTATTGTGGTTTTATGATGTAACCAGACATGTTTTACTTCCGCTGTTATGAGATGATGTTTTAAAATTTCAAGTACTATTTATATCTGTCTTGTTGTAATTTTTCTGTTCTATATTCACTAAAATACTCCACCGATGCTATGGCATTCCCTTAGTGAGTGATCATAGCGGGAGTGGGGTGTTACACGTGGTATCAGAGCTTAAGGTTACCAGAACAGATAAAATTTTTGAGAAAAACTACTTTCTAAGAGTATTTTCGAAGAAAGTATTTTTAAAAGCATGTCTTCTAAGAGAAAAAGTTTTTGAAAAAGAAAAGCATAATCCCCAATAGCCATATCTTTATCTTTCGGAATCTCCTTTTTGAATCTTTCCTCTTTCGTTTCAGCATGGCTGAAGATCTTAACATCCCGGAGGGTTTAGTTATACCACTATGGTATAGGAGGTTGCAAGAGGCTAGGGCCGCGGCTGCGGGTCCGGCCAATGCTACTACACCAGAGACAACCGCTCCTCCTCCTCAGCCTAGAGTGGATAATTTTGCTAAGGTTTGCAAGGAGTTCAAGGCTATAGGAGGAAAACCTTTTCTTGGTTCAGAGACTTTCGTAGAGGCTAGAGATTGGCTTAAGGAAGTGGAAGAGTTGCTAGATATCTTTGAAGTGGAAGAGGGAAAGAAAGTCAAGTTGGCGGCTTGGTTAATGAAGGGAGAGGCCTCATTCTGGTGGGAGGTCACTAATGGAGAACGCCCTGTTGACTCTTGGGCAGATTTTAAGCAAAGGTTTGGGGCTAAGTTTCTCTCAAGGGCGGAAGAGAATCTGTTTATGGAGAAGTTCTTGAATTTGAAGCAAGGGAATCTCACGGTGAAAGAATATGTCAACAAATTCAATCAATTAGCAAGGTTTGGCATAGAGTTGGTGAATACACCGGAGAAGAAGGCTTTGAGGTTCGTTAGAGGCTTGAACGAACCATTGCAAGGAATAGCTATGACTCACATTCCTATGGGGGCCACTTTTGAGAAGCTTGTCTACATGGCACTTATGCATGAGGATGATAAGAATTCTAAGGCACCAGAGAAAAAGGGGGATCAGAAGAAACCGCAACAGCAACAACAAGGCAAGGGCGGAAAAGGCAATGGTGACAAAAAGAAGACGAAGAAGAAGTGCTTCAATTGTGGAACACCAGGACACCTTAGTAAGGATTGTCGCAAAAAGAAGAAGACCGGTTGCTTTCATTGTGGTGAAGCAGGGCATCTTGTGAAAAACTGCCCAAAGAAGGGGCAGAAGACGGGGTCTACCTCAGGAGGCCAGGTGCAAGCTCTTATAGCACCACCTCAGTCAGGGGGGCAAGTTCAGGTTCTCTCAGTTCCACCGATTCAGCAGAGAGGTAGAACTATTTCCGTTGAAAGTCTGGTTTTTCTGTTTGATCATCCAGTTCGTACTTTGTTTGACTCTGGCGCATCGCATTCTTTTATCTCATCATCGTTAGTTGAGTCACTGCACTTAGACACCAGTCTAGTTGATGATCCCTTGGTTGTCTCAAACCCAATTGGGGGCTCCATATATCTGTCTATGATATGTTTGGGTTTGAAGATTTCTATACTTAGCGTTGAGTTTAGATGTGATGCTTTTGTATTGGGCTTCACGGGCTATGGGTTGATCTTGGGCATGGACTGGTTATCCAGTAATGGTGCCGTTCTTGATTGCGAAAGGAGAGTTGTCAGGCTCATGACCCGCTTGGGTAACACTCTCGAGATCTCTTGCAATCCCATGGAATCTGTTTTGCTAAGTTATCTTGAATCGCTCGATGCTTCGGTCGAGAGTTTGTGTTCTGTCAGAGTAGTCCGGGAATATCCGGATGTGTTTGAAGAAGTAAAGGGTTTGCCTCCGAAGCGGGAGATAGATTTCCGAATTTATTTGGTGGATAATGCCAAACCAGTGTCTTTGCCAGTACGCCACATGGCTCCTCGTGAGAGAAGAGAACTTCATAAGCAAGTAGGGGAGTTGCTTGAGAAGGGGTTCATAAGGCGAAGTATATCGGAGTGGGGAGCTCCAGTAGTGTTTGCCACGAAGGCGGATGGGTCCCTCAGACTTTGTGTGGATTATAGCGAACTTAATAAGCTCACGAAGAAGAATAGACACCCATTACCGAGGATAGATGATCTCTTTGATCAGTTGGTTGGCGCGTCAGTATTTTCGCAGATGGACTTAGCTACAGGGTTTCATCAGTTAAGAGTGGCGGAGGACAGTATAGAGAAGACTGCTTTCCGGACTCCGGATGGTTTTTATGAGTGGCTAGTGATGCCATTTGGGTTGATCTCATGAGTAGAGTGTTCAGAGAGTATCTGAATAAGTTTGTAGTAGTTTTTGTGGATGACATCTTGGTCTTTTCCAAGAATGAAGAAGAGCATGCCTTACATCTCAAGGAAGTGTTGGAGACTCTTCGAGCGCATAGTCTTAAAGCTAAATTCTCTAAATGCCATTTTTGGAGAAGAGAAGTGCGATTCTTAGGGCATGTGGTCTCTAAGGAAGGGATAGCTGTGGATCCCGCAAAGATAGTATCTATCCAGGATTGGAAAGTTCCTAGAAATGCTACCGAGGTAAGAAGTTTCTTGGGGTTGGCAGGATATTATAGGAAGTTCATCAAAGACTTCGCGAAGATATCAGCCCCATTAACCCGCTTGACGAAAAAGAATCTGGTTTTCTCGTGGGATGTAGATTGTGATGATGCTTTCCGACGGTTAAAGAGAGCTTTGACCACCGCTCCAGTTTTAGTGCTCCCGGATGGAAGTAAGCCGTTTGTTGTTTATACCGATGCTTGTGGAACAGGATTAGGCGCAGTCTTGATGCAGGAGGGAAGGGTAATAGCCTATGGAGGGAGACAATTGAGAGTGCATGAGAAGAATTACCCTACCCATGATCTAGAGTTGGCCGCGATTGTTTTCGCACTTAAGTCTTGGCGCCATTATCTTCTTGGTGAGAGATTCGAGTTGTTCACCGACCATAAATCATTGAAGTACTTATTCTCTCAGAAGGATTTAAACTTAAGACAGCAAAGGTGGATGGAGTTCTTAGCATCCTATGATTTCGAGATAGCGTATACCCCTGGTAAGGGTAACGTGGTGGCAGACGCCTTAAGTAGAAAAAGGCTATCTTTGAGTCCATTGTTCGTGGAACGACGAAGCTTGGAGTTTCTTTCTTTGTTTGACTTCAGACCTTCTGTTGATTTTGTACCTGGTTTGTTGGCATCCTTGGAGGTTAGACCTACTCTTTTGAGACGGATTGGCGAGGCTCAGCGAGACGACCCACAGTTGGTTGTGTTGGTAGAGAAGCTTATAAGAGGGGAGTCGTCCAGCCATTTGGGTAGATACACCATAGATGATAAGGGATGGTTGCATAGAGACGGTAGACTTTGTGTACCGCAAGATGAGGGTTTGAAGAAGGCTATTTTGGATGATGCACATCGTTCAAGAATGACTATTCATCCCGGTGGAGACAAAATGTACCAAGACATGAAGAGAGTTTTCTTCTGGGCCGGTATGAAGAAAGATGTGGCCGAGTATGTGGCTAGATGCTTAGTGTGCCAACAAGTTAAAGTGGAGCAAAGGAAACCCGGTGGGTTGCTACACCCATTGGAAGTTCCACAGTGGAAGTGGGATAGTGTCTCGATGGATTTCATCGACGGGTTACCGAGATCGAGGAAGGGCAATACGGGAATTTGGGTTGTGGTAGACAGACTTACCAAGAGTGCCCATTTTATACCCGTAAAGAGTAAGAGGACCGCTCCATGGCTTGCTTCAGTCTATGTTAGAGAGATTGTTAGATTGCATGGCGTACCATCCAGCATTGTGAGTGATCGAGATCCTATTTTCACTAGTGAGTTTTGGAGAAGTTTGCAAGAGGCGGTAGGGACTCAGTTGTGTTTGAGCACCGCATATCATCCTCAGACGGACGGTCAGACTGAGAGGGTGAACCGTATCTTAGAAGATCTTTTGAGGCTTTGTATCTTGGATTTTGGAGGTACATGGGAAGAACATCTTCCTTTGGTGGAGTTCGCATATAATAACAGCTTTCAGTCCAGTATTGGTATGGCTCCTTTCGAAGCTCTTTATGGAAGGCCTTGTCGATCTCCTACATGTTGGTGGGAATCTACGGATAAGATCTTGCTTGGGCCGGATATGGTTAGAGAGACTTCAGAGAAGATTGATTTAATTCGAAAAAGGATGAAAGCAGCGCAAGATAGACAGAAATCTTATGCGGATCGGAGAAGGACGGATCTTGAGTTTGAGGTTGGGGACATGGTTTTTGTCAAAGTATCTCCATTGAGAAATGTTGTTCGCTTTGGGTCCGTAGGGAAGTTAGCACCGAGATTTGTTGGGCCGTTTCCTATTAAGGAAAGGATTGGACGGATGGCATATAGGGTGGAGTTGCCCGACAGACTTAGTGGTGTTCATGATGTATTCCATGTATCACATTTGAGGAAGTGCTTACATGAGACCGCGGAGGTGGTAGAGCCGAGCTTGCTTAGAGATGTAGAGGTAGAGCGTGATGCGACGATTCGACGAGCTCCTACTCGCATCCTTGGGTCAAAAACTAGGAAGTTGAGGAACAGAGAAGTTCAGCTAGTTAAAGTGCAATGGGGAGATGACGAAAGCAATGCTACTTCGGAGACGGAAGCAAAGATGCGTTCTTTGTATCCATTTCTTTTTGAGAGTATGTCTTTTAACTTCTCCTTTATTGCTTGTCTAGTACTTATCTTATCTTTAGTATATCCTCTCGCTAATACCTATGACCTTTAGATAGGGTAAAACCTATGGTTGAAACATGTGTTTGAAACATGTTATGGTTGATGGATGCATATGGATGCAATTGTTTGCTAGTGGTTGCTCGTGGATGCATATACACACACATTAGGCACTAGATCGGCTCAGTCACTTCATGTTGCATATTGCATAAATGGATGTGGTAGTTAGATTGATGGATGTATCATGGCTGTGTTATCATATGGATGATGCATTTTTGTGTATGGTTGTGCACGCATGTAGAAATTTGTATGTGTCAATAGGGTTTCGCATACATATTGGATGCATGGCACTATCATGGTTTGCATTAAGGAGGTTTACTGTATCAGTAACCGCCTGATTTTTGCATTAGGTAAGTACATATACACACACTTTTGCATATATCCATCCAGCATTTAGAATCTTGTAAGGACAATGATTGCTCGTGGATGATGCTTTGAGTAGATGGATGATTGGATGGTAGGATACGTTCTTCCTAACTTGAAGATTTCGGGGACGAAATCCTTTAAGGAGGGGAGAATGTAACAACCCGTATTTTCAATAACCTGTAATAACATAAATCGAGGCAGAATTTAATTCTAAAATGGGAATCAAGGGAAACGGGCTATGCCATTGCGTTCGTCTCGGAAAAATACGCGAAATAGAGTCCGAGTTTTCGAAAATCGGAGTCCGTATGACCAAGATATGGCCTCGCGAAGTTTCACGAAAATTCCCAAATTAAAGTATACTTAATTAAGTGAAATGGGTTGTGTAGATATATATATATATATATATATATATTGATATATATATATATATATAATTGAAAATTTAATAAATAAATATGCAAAAATGCTCAAAACAGCGAATTGGGAGAGGGGAATAACCGAACCGGTCGATTTTTGAAGTCGACCCGAGCCCGTTGGGTCGACTAGGGGTTAATCCAGGGTGTTTGGCTGTCAACCCGTGGGCCGATTCGCTCAAGTGCAGATTTTGCATTTGAATGGTTCTCATGGTCCATCTTTAATCTAAAGGCCCTAGATGGTTCCTACACTTGACTTCTTCCCCAAGACATGCTTTGATGGCTTGGATTGAATCTAGGGTTAATCCTATGGCCTAAAACACTTGCCTAATCTATAAATAAGACCCTAACCTACCCTAATTCATTCATAATTAAACCTAGTGACTAAACTATGGCAAAATGCTAGCTCTCATGGCCTCCACTAATTTTATGAAGAGGGTTGCATACTAATCACTCTCTAATCAACTTCTAATCCCTTCTTAGCATCTTAATCTTCTTCATTTGGTGTTCAAAGTTGCTAGTTGTGAGTTTCTATCACTTTGATGATCTTTTGGTAAACTAATTAGATGAGATGTGATGAGATTTATGGTTTTGTATGTGGGTTAATGAGCTTTGAATCATATGATATGATGTTAGCATTAATCTTATGTTTATGCATGTTGAGTATGTAAGCTTATGCAAGTTTAATATGATGTATGTTATGTTTGCATGATGCTAAATATGCAAGTTGTGGGCTATGTAATCATATGCATGTTATGCAAGTTCATGGTAATATGCTATGCAAGTTACATGTTTGTTAATATGCAAGTTACATGTTTGTTAATATGCAAGTTACATGTATGTAAATATGCAAGTTACATGTTTCTTTATATGCAAGTTACATGTTTGTTAATATGCGAGTTACATGTATGTAAATATGCAAGTTACATGTTTATTAATATGCAAGTTCATGATGACACATTATGCAAGTCTATAAGCTAATATGCAAGTTTGTTATGCAAAATGAATATGTAAGTTATGTGACATATTATATGCAAGTTATGTGACATGTTATGCAAGTTCATATGCAAGTTATGTGTTTGTTAATATGCAAGATGGCACCTTTGAAACATGTTCATTCATATGCAAGTTGACACCTTTTATATGTGTTATATCATGAACGAAATTACGTGGGAACGATGGGGTAATTAAATGCATAAGTTAATAAGATTGTGTGAAATTAATATAATTATGCATAACACAAAATAAATAAACATAGTATGGGAATTTGCCTATTTGGTTAGGTGTACCCATACTATGTGTTGGGAATTTACCTATTGAGTTAGGTCTACCCCATGGGAATTTACCTATTAAGTTAGGTCTACCCATGTTAAGAAAACTTGATTAATTAGGGATAATTAATATAAAATTATGAGGGTGATTAATTAGGTGTAATTAATTGACTAAGACACGAGGTTGGACTCAGTTGTAGCGTAAAACTGCCCGGACCCAACCGGCTTAACCAGTTGCTACAAATGTTAGCCCAATGTGAGAGGTCTTAGGCACAAACTAAATACGTAATTAATGTAAAGACACGAGGTTAGACTCTGTTATGACATAAGGCTGCCCGGACCCAACCGGCTTAACCAGCGGTCATAAAAGACAGTCTAATGTGAGAGGTCTTTACAAAGGTTACGTTCTTAATTAATTAATTAAGAAACACTTAACCACATTAGCATGTAGAGGGACATGAGGGGTTAAGTGGGTGCCTCGGGTGGCATGAGAAAATCTAGTGGTTGCCTTGGGTGGCAATAGAAAATACGATTAGAATACTTAACCAAAATGGAACATGTAATTAAAACATGATTAAAGGGTTAAGTGGGATATACTAGAAAAAGGGACAAGCTTAGGTGGGTAGCTTGTGGAGGCCCATTTCAACCAGTAACCCATACGTATCTTTGTGGGCTCGACCCATGTCGAGGACGGGACACGCATACTGGGCTTGACTGTAAGAGGCAAACGGGTTAGCGGTGGCAACGCAAGTCCAACGGGCTTCATATGCGTGAGTGGGCCCGGGCTGGTAGGTAAGCCGTTGTTGCATCGAGTAGATATAAGCCGTGCACCTTTAGTTTCATCAGGTTGCCACATTGGGGAATGATACATCCCACGGTGGGGCCAGCACGGGTATCTACGTTAGGGAGCCGATCGAATGGGAAGTAGTGTGTACACCTAGTGGATTGTAGGGCCCCGTGGCGCCTACTTGGTCATCTAGGGGTACGCAGGTACTAATTAGTAAATTTTATAAGTCCTTGGGTGGGATCAACCTTTAAGTTAGGAACGACTGGTGTGGTGCAGTTTAGTAATTTACCTTAGGGAGGGTAGATGCGTCTTTATCCTTTATCTTCGTTTAGTTGACTGCTTAGGGTAGCCATTCATCCCTATATGTTACCGTATATCAGTTTATGTCTTCTCTGGTTACTTTAACGATTGTATTGTTAAAGTTATAGGACTCGCTCAGACTTATGTCTGACCCTGTTGTTTTTATCTTTTTCCCAACCCTCAGGTCCTACGGTGGATCCTAGCAGTAGTGGAGCTTGATCGGATTGCTGTTCCAGTCTTTAGGAGCTTGGATAGATGTAAAGCTCCAGTTATCCAGTTATCTTTTCTTTTGTTTGGCTATTGTATGAGAGTGGGATTATGTACTTCTTTATTTTGATGGATATTGTACTTGACCTTTATTGTGGTTTTATGATGTAACCAGACATGTTTTACTTCCGCTGTTATGAGATGATGTTTTAAAATTTCAAGTACTATTTATATCTGTCTTGTTGTAATTTTTCTGTTCTATATTCACTAAAATACTCCACCGATGCTATGGCATTCCCTTAGTGAGTGATCATAGCGGGAGTGGGGTGTTACATTATTCCATTGAATTCAGTTATTTATAAGTTCGTATAATCATCCACACTCGATTCAGAGCAATCTAGAAGTCCAAGTACGCGACTGACCCTAATGCGTGACGGCTTTAACAAAAGACGGGTTAACAATATGTTAAAAATATTCGTCACGATGTTTCAAATTAAAGGATTATACCATTAAATCCTATTTTGGAGAAGATAATTTCTAATGGATACTATTTGAGGAGATACTTCTTTCATAGTTTGTAATATCTCTTATGTCTTCAAGAACCCATTACGGTGGGTCCATTTTTTTATTGAATATGTTATTGTTCATGTCAATGGAACTTTTAGTCTTATAATCGTTAACTCTAGATTGATTAAGAAAACTTTCCCAAACATAATCCTTAGCAACCTATCAATTTAAACCTAGTGCAATACTTTACTATCCAATTCTTGTTTTTATCATTACTAATTGTAACCAGTTTCTCTAACCTTTTATAGGGAGGAAAAGAAAAAACCTAGAATGAACTGATTGTCAGTTCTTGATTAAGTATTTGATGCATCATATAGTCTAGTCACACGGGGTGGGCGTGGTCGACTAATTTCACCAATTGGTCAATATTTTTAGTTAATTGAACCATCAATTAACCGAATGCTCGATTATTCGAATTTGTCGGTTAATGCGTTTCGATTGAGATTGGTTAAGTCGTTTATATATATATATATATATATGTGTGTGTGTGTGTGTGTGTGTGCAAGTATGTACGTACGTATTATGCTTTCAACTTTGAACCTCTGAACCATCTGTCACTTGAGTCCTATAAGCATGTGATTTATATTTGTTTTAATCAAAGGGACGTAGTGCCTTTCTTTTTCCATAAACGGAGATATATACTGAAATGCTTTGATTTAGTAAAAATTAAATTATGTAATTAAGAAAAAACAAGTTTGTTGTTTCAAACATTTTAGTTTGCATATCGCAATGCGTGGTCTGGTAAAAACTTGCAGTTATAGTCTCAAATGGAAAGAGTTCATTAACCCTTCTTTTCTTTTTGTATAAGGTGTTCATTTTGATCAGAGTGTGTGGTAACCATCGGTTGCAGTTATGACACATGAACATAGGTTTCTTTAGTTATCTTTTAAAATTATAATTTGATTCAGATCAGCAAACACTGCAAAGACAAACTGGAACTTAAATTTTCATTTTATAATTTGGTTGGAATCCCTTGACTATTAATAAGAAGGTGAGCTAACAGTTTGTGTAGCAAACGTTAAACACTTGAATACAATCACCTAAGTACCTCAACTCTTTATTCTTACCAATCAATGCAGGAAAGCCAACAAGCTACTTAAATTTTGTAGTTCTAAAACTATAAGACTTCTATAAATAAACTGCTTCGTTCTATGTAAGCATCAGACAATAGAATTCAAAACAATGGCTCCAAAAACAACAAGCTTTTCAAAGAGGACTCACCTACTTGTGGTGCTGCTATTTCTGCTAGGCTACTCCATAACCAATGATGCTGCTCGCTACCTGAAATTCCAAAACCAGAGCTTCCGTCGCTACCTGAAATTCTGACACTTCCAAAGCCCGAACTATCAAAACTGCCCCCACTACCCGAAATGACAGGCCTGCCTAAGCTGGAAATACCTCCATTGCCCAAACTTCCTAAACCACCAACCATCACCAAAACTGAAGGAACACCGGTGGTACCTGAAGTTCCTACTTTGCCCAAGCCGGAAGTGCCTTCACTACCAGAGATCCCTTCTTTACAAAGGGTAGAGTTGCCACCCCTTCCTGAGATTCCGACCCTTCCCAAGTTTGAAATTCCTCCTTTGCCTCAACTGCCTACTCTACCTGAGGTTCCAGCTCACCCTTCCACTACCCCTTGAATTTTCATGCTACATGATTGATAATAGTTTCATGAGTTTATGCATTCGATCTTGATTTATATATGTGCTAGATTACTTATTGTCATATGTGTAGTGTACGCTATATGATTCTATCTCCTTACTTTTCTAAATTGCCGTACCTTAAATATTATTATTATATTTATATCAAAATAGCAGTGATGTTTAAACTGTAATATTTCCTTGTTCTCTGGGAATTACTTCTTCTGACACATATGGTTCACAAGTTTTCTGCACATAAGATAGCATACTGATGCCTGTTCAACTTAAGTAGAATTTGAACAAAGCTAAGTTATATAAGCTATAATTTATCAACAATAATTGTCACTAAGATAGAGAAGTGTAGGGGAAATTTTCAATAATCAAATCAGCCCTAAATGTTTAAAAACCGATAATTGTGGATCGTGGTAACGGTGAGATAAAACAAAAGGAAAACTAATATCCCCAAGTGCGATGCTAAGGGCACCGCGATAAGTGCTTCGGGGTACTACAACCCGCCGCCCGAACGGTGATCGGCCGGCGTTTGACCGCTGAAGACGACATTAAAAAAATGGTTCGGCAGTACCCTTGATACCGTGAAGCACAGACTGCGGTGCCCTTAGCACCGCACTATCCCGAATTACAGATCAAAGATGCACTATCCTTATTAAACTGTAACACCCTGCCCAGATGTCCATGCTACAGAAGAAGAATGTTTCTAAACAATGTTGTCTGATAGTACGTAAAACAAGTCTATAATGGATAATGTGTCAAATGTCAATACACATTCTTCTGGATCAACACAGATATATTCTAAATACTATAAAAATAACCACATTCTTGTATTTTATCTCAGTACAGAATAACGGTACGAGGAGTTTCACAGAATAGAACAATATAACGTCAGTAAAATAAATAAAAATACTCAGCACCGGATAACATTTAATATACTTCCATGTCAATAGTTCAATATCGTCCTAGAATACCCTGTAATATGCAGGTGAAATACTAATAAGTAACCTATCATTTCAGTTTTAAGTTAACAGACTAAGTATGAAAACATGAAGGATCTTAACTTCAAGACTCATCCCAACGTTAATAAAGAGATATTCAGTAATAGTTGTGTTATAGGTTTGAAGGACCTAAACAAGCACTTCCCAACTGGTCAAAATGATGTTAATTTAATGAAGCTATTTTTTTCTCTTTTTGTTAATCTGCTAGCCAGTGTCAAATTTGTACTGCATGAATATGACAAAAGATTGATAAATAGACACATCGACAAAATGCTCTTATGTTGTAAATTGATGTGGCTAGAAATTTTATGTTGGACAATGAAATTAAGAAGATAAAAAGGTAAAATAATCAGCCTTAGCACTCACTGGGCAGAGCGCAGAAGCAAGCAGTATTAAAAGCAAAAGAGAATTAAAAGCATGTTGTTAAGCAGTTGCATTGATACTGCTCCAAACATAAATCACAAGTCTAAATTCAGAAATAACAACTATCTTAATATACCAATGGGAATGGGGGAAAAAACCTTTAGTGTAAAGCAACACCTAATGCGTACTAGATAAAGACGTTGAAGTCAAGCAAAACAGCTGCCCATTTTATGTAAGAACCAAACAGCGATCACAAAGCACTCTCAAGCAGTAGAAGAAACTTCAGTTGTGGCAAGAGCTTCATCTTCGTTGGTCTGGCCTTCTTTAGTTGCTCCACATTCCATAGCTTTTGCGATTGCACCATTCATGTTATTGTCTCCAACAGAAGCAAAGCCCTAGGACCGCTGTGAAACAATGCAAACATAATTTAGCCACAGATGAGCAAATATTACCTAGAAAAAGATTTGTATATACTTAAGAACAAGACCAAGGAAAGCTGATTATTTAAGTTAACTTAAGAAAATTTATTTTAAAGGATAGAATTAAGACAAAGTTTGGAACGACAAACAATTTATAAGATAATTATTTGAATTGTAATGTTCTAACATGCCTTATAAGGAGCTTGCAAATTAGAGTGCATTCTGGGCATTTAACTTTGCTAATATAAACAACATAAAAGCCTTGCAAACGTTTAATATGAAGAAAAGGTAAAAATAGTAGTGGATATATTACCCAAAGGAAGATTGTGATAAAACTTCAGTTTCAATGATATATTAGGCCAAGCAAAACCAATTTATAATTACAGAAGGGTAAAAAATGCTAAGTATGTTTTTCTTTACATTCACTATAGCTTCCTTTCTAGGGGTTTACTTACAAAAATCCATCCCTATTAAGCTGTAAAAGTTTGAAGAAATTATCGAAAAGAAAGAAGGTTGAAGATAATCAACATGAGGGAAAACAAAGTGCAAAAAATAGAGGAAAAACAGTACATGCACATAATTATACAGATACAAAGAATGGGGTTATTATGTTGATATCTAAATATAAAGAATTCTAAGGAGAAGGAATGAAACATAACTAAAGTCATGTAGCTAAAAAACCACATTTGATGACATCATATTACCAGTGTACCATTATTAGCATAAAAAACCGCAACTGAGAAGATATAGTGCACCACTACAGTAGGGAAAAATAAATTCCTGTGTAGATATCTTGTTAACTGAAATGAGTTGAATGCCTAAAACTATGCTGCCATGTCATGATGTTCCAATGAAACATACATGTCTCCGTAAGAAAGTGCTTTTTAACATTTTCTTTCTGTTAAGTAATTTGTTACAGAATTCAAAAATAGAAAATTTCATTCAATTTCAAGAATGGAGATTAACCATTTTGTAACATGAACAGAACAAATGTTGGACAAAAAAGAACAATAAAAATGCAAGGATTCCATCAAATAACGTTGATTGTGACTATCAAAAAAATAATTTTAATTTAAGCAATTTTAAGAAACCCTAAATAGATTTGGAGCATTATTAATTAGTTCAAGCTTTTATAATTCGAATTACCTGGAATAATTATTGATGTTTAAGCATCAGACAAAAGCGCCAATTAAGACTTCAACAAACTCAAAATTGCTTAATTGGTGCGTTGTGAAATTCCACTTAATTACATTTTAATAAACCATAACTCAAAATTTTAGAATAACCCACAGTTTCTTTCAACTTTCTCTGTTCAGCATAATAGCAATGAAGATTACAAATCAATTCTGCAGAAGATCAGATTGAGCCATAGTGCTAGAGAATATGGGAGACACGTAACTCTAGGACCGAAGTATTCGGGAAGCAAGGAAGGTCTGGAAAAGAACTTTTATTAGGTAGTCCTCCTGGCGTATCGATTTCTGACTATGGATAAATTGATTTCTGTTTTTCCCAATGTTGACGAGTTTTTGCTGAGTTTACCCAGCAATATTAATAACAAAGCTAGCCTTGTTTTGCTATATATCTTTACGAAGTGCCTTAAGTACCACGTAGGAGCTCTACGAAGAAGGATATAAAATTGTTTTTCTTTTAATTATTATACACGGGTGAACTCAGCAAAATGCTGAGATTCTCCCTTTTTTTCATAATTGCTAGGTGAACTCAGCAAAAGTTTGGATTTAAATGGAATTTTCCCAGTGATGATGAATAGAAACCATATAATTCTAGGATAAAGTTTCGGCCCTTTACCGAGATTTTTGATGAAAGCTAGAATAGAAAGTGACAGGATTGTTAAGATGAAGATGATTGTGAAGCTAGATGAAGGCGGTGGCAAAGGAGAGGAGAGAACACAGGAAGGAACCACAGAAGAAACAAAATAAAAGAAAGCAACATATAATTTGTAAATAAAGATTATTTGCTATATCCTACTTTCAGGCGATATTAAAACTATCTAATATTTATAGATTGATATTTTATAATCGTAACCACAGTCTATGTGATATATCCTACTTTTAAATGATATTATAATCCTAGTAATATTTGTGAAGGAGCATTCTGAATTGGTAATTGAAATTTATATGTTATATGCTATATGTTAGTAAAATTAATATTTAATAATATCCATAAATGGCATTTGTGGTAGTTCATGGTTAAAAAAAATGTGACAACAGAGGTATTACAACTAATAATAAAGAAATCCAAGATAACTTAATTTGCTTAAAAAATTATATATGGTTTAAAGTTAAAATCATGTGTGTTAATTAAAATTTTCATTTCTAAGTAGCATCATCAAATTTTTGTTAGTTTGAATTTTATTTATATTATATAATTAAAAAAACGACAAATTGTAAATGATGTTTATTTGATGTTTCTTTGTTAGACACTAATTTTAACCATGGAGTGATACTTTGCATTGGTAATATTAGTTTAGGGTGCTACTGTTCATGCCCCTATTTACACTTCTGGCCACCAAAACTAAAAGCACCCCAAATATTTTAAATTTCCTCTTCTGGCCACCTTCTAAATTAATATAAAAAAATGCAGAGGCCACCAGCTCCTTCCTCTACATGAACGCTTCCTTCCCCACTTTCTTCGTCGGTTGTGAAATGATTTAATTTAATAATCCATTTCATAACCATATTAGCAATTTTAATTTTGATAAATGAGTATTTACTTCATCGGTTGTGAAATGATTCGTCAAATCAACATTCATGTATTTTGAGTCATTTTTTTTGAACATCTTGCATCACATTATCACAATCATCATGTTTATCGTCCAATTTATCATCATTCAAATACTTCAACTAAAACGACAAAAAATAATAATTAATGTATCAATTTGTAAAAGAAGATACGTAAGTTATACGGATAAAAATCCTACAAGTCAAAATTTACATTGTCATTCTCTAATACAACGCCGTCAAATTTAATGTCCTCCAAGCTTGAAATTTTCAACGGAACGGAAAAAATATCCTAAAACGCAACAAAAAACCTTAACCATTAAAAAAAACCATAACAACATGTTCTCTGTCATAATAGAAAACAATAAAAATCAAGCAATTCAAAGCCTCTTTTTTATCTTCGTCTTCCATCTCTATTAGCCACAAAAGAATATTGCTTTCGTAAGGGTTTAGGGTTTGAAATTATAAAGAAATATGTGTTTTTTATAAGGAGAAGTACAGTGGTAAATAACTGAGTGAAGGAATAATATATGGTGGCCAGAAGAATATAAAATTAATCATTCGTATTAAATTTATAAAGGTGGCCGGAAGTGTAAACCTGGGTGTGAATAGTAGCACCCTTAGTTTAAATGTTCAATCCTATTTAGCATGGAGGGATATTTTCAAAGTGTAAAGAAGTTTTACTATTAAATCCTACTTTTAAGGGATATTTAGATTTGTTAATATATGTATAGGAACATTTTTGATAGTTGACATTGATACTAGAAAAGCGTGACACCGGATGTAATACAACTATTAATAAAGATATACATGAGTGTTACGTCACGAGCTCGTGATGATGGTACATTCATGAGAAAATGTTTTTAATAAATATTCAACCCTTTTTCAATAGAAAAATATAATTTGATTCAGATAAGCAAACACTGCAAAAGACAAACTGGAACTTAAATTTTCAGTTTAAATTTTGGTTGGAATCCCTTGACTATTGATAAGAAGGTGAACTAACAGTTTCTGTAGCAAATGTTAAATACTTGAATACAATCACCTAAGTACCTCAAATCTTTGTTCTTACCAATCACAGCAGAAAACCAACTACCCACCTAAATTTCACAGTTACAAAATTATATAGACTTATATAAATAAATTGCTTCGTTATGTAAGCATCAAACAATAGAATTCAGAACAATGACTACAAAAACAACAAGCTTTTCAAAGACGACTCACCAACTAGCGGTGTTGCTATTTCTGCTAGGCTACTCCATAACCAATGACACGGCTCGCATTCTTCTAGAAGCACCAACTATCCCAAAACCAGAGCTTCCGTCGCTACCTGAAATTCCAACACTTCCAAAGCCCGAACTACCAAAACAGCCCCTACTACCCGAAATGTCGAGCCTGCCTAAGCTGGAAATACCTCCATTGCCTGAACTTCCTAAGCCACCAAACATCACCAAAACTGAAGAAACACCGGTGGTACCTGAAGTTCCAACTTTGCCCAAGCCAGAATTGCCTTCACTACCAGAGATCCCTTCTTTACCAAAGCTAGAGTTGCCTCCCTTTCCTGAGATTCCAACCCTTCCTAAGTTTGAACGTCCTCCTTTGCCTCAATTTCTAACACTCCCTGAGGTTCCAGCTCACCCTTCCACTACCCCTTGAATTTTTCATGCTACATGATTGATAATAGTTTCATGAGTTTATGCATTCGATCTTGATTTATATATGTGCTAGATTACTTATTGTCATATGTGTAGCGTATGATATATGATTCTATCTCCTTACTTTTTTACATTGTTGTACCTTAAATATTATTATTATGTTTTAATCAAAATACTAAAATAGCAGTGATGCTTAAACTAGAATATTTCCATGTTCGTTGGGCATTAATTACTTCTTTTGACATATATGGTTCACAAGTTTTCTGCACATAAGATAGCATGCTGATACCTATTCAACTTAAGTAGAATCTGAACAACGCTAAGCTATGAGCTATTATTTATCATAAAAATTGTTGTAGAGATAGAGAATTGTAGGGGAAATTTTCAACAATCAAATCAGCCCAAGATGTTTAGAAAGCGATAATATCGGATCATGCTAATGGCGAGATAAAACCAAAAGAAAACTCCAATTACATATCAAAGATGCACTATCCCTATCGAACTGTAACACCCTGCCCAAATGTCAATAATACAGAAGAAGGATGTTACTAAACATTAAACAATGTTGTCTGATAATACTTAAAGTAAGTCTATAATGGATAATGTGTCAATACACATTCTATTGGATCAACAAGGATATATTCTAAATACTATAAAAATAATCACATTCTTGTGTCTCATCTCAGTGCAAAATACCGGTACGAGGAGTTTCATAGAACAGAACAATATAAAGTCAGTAAAATAAATAAAAATACTCAGCACCGGATAACATTTAATATACTTCCATGACAATAGTTCAATATTGTCCTAGAATGCCCTGTAATATGCACATGAAATACTAAAGTTAACCTATCATTTCAGTTTTAACAGACTTGGTATGAAAACGTGAAGGATCTTAACTTCAAGACTCATCCCAACATTAATAAAGAGATGTTACATGTTTGAAGGACCTAAACAAGCCCTTCCCAACTGGTCGAAATATTACAAATACGGAATCACACCAAGAATCAACTGATAATTTCCATGATAAAATTTTGCAAATACGTAATTGGTCCACAAAGTCTAACTCCGTAAACAGAAGTATCAATCTTTACATTGTATCCATTAGTTAAAATTTCAAATTATATGTCTAAGCTTGTCCACAATACATATATGGCTTGTTCTCCAATTTTCTTTGCCACTTTATTTTCTAGCATTTGTCATCACTTAAGTTACTAATTGGGCAGACAACAATATTATGTACCTATGACCTGTCTTCCTAATTTCTTCATTAGTCATACTATCATCAGTCGTCAATCCTCAGTTTATGACTAAAAAATGAATATATTATAAGGGTCTTCTTAATCATACTATTGTCGGTTGTACAACATGCAGTTGTCTTTCAAAAAGAAATTTATGGCTGCGTCAAACCTTACTCATTTTTTTGTATGTTAACTAACAGTGTACATAAATTTTCGTCATTACTTAACAATTTATACGCTATCATATGAATTTCAACCGAGTAATTGTGATCAAAATATAATCAAAAACATGCAGTTTATAATCTAATTAAGATGATATCATTTGTCTTCCTTTGGTTATTTGTGCAGTTATGAATTGCTTTACAGAGGAATCATGTGTCTCGCTATACTTTCGGCTTCACATTTGTAGTTGATCATAAACATAGACAACAAGTAAAAGAGAAAGACAAGAACACTATTGAACATTACAGAAGCTACTTATCATAGACAACATTTGACAAAATATATTATTCCAATCATGTATATACTATTTAAATTAGCGTTGATCAAAAATAATGATGACTAGTAAAAATAAAGTATTCATCCCTCCATCGACAATATTCGTTGTAGAATCTTCTTGGAATTTCATCTTTGGAAACCCATAGATCACAATCCTTAATGATATGACCACAAGCTGGATTTTCACACGGTACCTTTTGCATCATATAGTTTCTCCTGAATGTCAAATGGCGTTTAATCTTTTTTGCCTTTTTTCTGCATTTATGGATATGTATATTTCCCAAAACCTTATTTTGGTTCTTACTATAATAGCCAGGATCGTATTCAAGCAAATTTCCATAGCTAACACAATTGAATAATTTTATAGCCTGAACTTGAGTTTTGGAATCAAGAAATCAATGAATTGCTAAAACATAAGCAGACGTGAGATGTCCTTGCCTATATGCTTGCATTAGGTAGCTAATGCCTAAGAAACGTTCATTTGCATATATGTGATTCTGAAAAGACATGCATTCATATGAGCAAATAATTATATTAAAAAATTATAATTGACATTTCAAATATTAAAATATAAAATGTACCATTTCTATAATGAACTGTCCTTGAATATTTCCACTATTGCACAAAAGGTTAAGTAAATACTCCATTCTTGTTTATCATGCCAGAATTTGCTCCATTCGTTGTACATGCACATCGACCCTCCCACCTTTTTGTTTTAGTCACATTACGAAAAAATTTATAGCTATATCACAAAAAGAATTTTTCATATTAAAAACGATTATATATCTGAAATGATTTAGTTTCTTTAACTTTTTTTTCTTTTACAGCTAAATCAGCTTGATAACATTGTAAAATTAATGAAACTGTAAAATAAAAAAAGTTAAAAAACTAAATCATTTCAAAGATATATAATTGTTTTTTAGATGAAAAATTCTTTTTGTGATATAGTTGTAATATTTTTCGTGATGCGACAAAAAAAAAGTAGGAAGGTCAATGTGCATATACAACGAATGAAGCAAATTTTGGCATGATAAACAAAAAGGGAGGATTTACCTAACCTTTTACGCAAATAGTGTAAATATTCAAAGCACAGTTCATTCTAGGAATGATACATTTTATATTTTAATATTTAAAATATCAATTATAATTTTTTCAATATAATTATTTGCTTATACTTACAATATGAATGTATGTCTTTTCAGAATCACATATATGCAAATGAACGTTTGTTAGGCATTAATTACCTACTGCATGCATGTAGGATCTCACGTCTACTTATGTTTTAGCAATTTATTGGTTTCTTGATTCCAAACTCAAGTTTAGACTATAAAATTATTCAATCGTGTTAGCTGTGAATTTGCTTGAAGACGATCCTGACTATTATAGTAACAAACAAAATAAGGTTTCGAAAAATATACATATCCATGAATGCAGAAAAGAGACAAAAAAGATTATACGCGTTTGACATTTACGAAAAACTCTATGATGCAAAAGGTACCATGTGAAAAACCAACTTATGGTCATATCATTAAGGGTTGTAATATATGGGTTCCCAAAGATGAACTTCCAAGAAAATTCTACAGCGAATTTTGTCGATAAAGGAATGAATACTTTATTTTTACTAGTCATCATCATTATTGGTCAGCGCTAAATTTAAATAGTATATACATGATAGGAATATTATATTTTTCCAAATGTTATTTATGATAAGTAGCTTCTGTAATGTTCAATAGTATTCTAATGTATCTCTTTTACTTGTCTATGTTATGATCAACAATTAAATGTGAAGCTGAAAATATAGCGAAACATGTGATTCCACTGTAAAACAATTCATTGCCACACAAATAACCAAACGAGGACACATGATATCATCTTAATTAGATCATAAACTACATATTTTAGATTATATTTTGATCACAATTACTCGGTTGAAATTCATATGATAGGCGTATATATGGTTGAGTAATGACGAAAATTTAAGTACGCTGCTAGGAATATCTAGTTAACGTAAAAAAAAAAGAGTAAGGTTTGACATAGCCATAAATTTCTTTTTCTTTTTGAAAGACAACTGCATGTTGTACAACTGACAGTAGTATGACTAAGAAAACACTTATAATATATTTATTTCCTTAGTTATAAACTGAGGATTGACGATCGATGATAGTATGACTAATGAAGAAATTAAGAAGATGGATGCATAATATTGATGTATGCTCATCATTAACTTAAAAGATGACAAATGCTAGCAAAATAAAGTGGCAAAGAAAATTGGAGAGCAAATCATATATGTGTTGTGGATAAGCTTAGACATATAATTTGAAATTTTAACTAATGGATACAATGTAAAGATTGGTACTCCTATTTACGAAGCTAGACTTCCATGACTTTCTGGACCAATTACGTATTTGTGAATTTGTAAAATTTTATCATGGAAATTATCATGTTAATTTAATGAAGTGGAGAATCCAAAAGAAGGATGACAAGTCTTCTTTACCACTTAAGCTTCTCTATATATATCTATTCTATTATAAAACGTGTTTGCTACACATATTCCGATAGGTGGCAAGCTATCATTGAATCATGTAGTTAATCTGCTAGCCAGTGTCGAATTTGTACGTCCAATAAAACAACCTGTAGTGACATTCTAAAAAATTTCACCCTTTTTTTGCGGATGACTGATAATATTTAGTCATACAGTAAACTATTGGCCCAATCTTTCTAGAGGTGAAACATTGGTTATAATTGAATATGAAGCTTTTGAGCCTCCATTTCTACTATTATAACGGCACAACGGTGTGGAGAAACCGATCATTCGATTGTATAATTTTATAAAATAATATATATATATATATATATGTATGTATATATATATGTATATATATATTTCATTGATATTAGTTAAACATCAAGATAACATGTTCGAAAATATATATTAAAAACTGAGATTTAAACCTACAAATTAAATTTTAGAAAATATGAGTTTTAAATTCAAGTTTTGATTCAGAACGTTAAAAATTGAAGACTTACATTCAAAAAAATTAATGGAGATTCTCAATCAAAAGACTTCTTAATCGTTTTAAGGACAACACATCTGAATACATCTATGTAGTTTTCAAATTCTGTACTTGCTAAATTAACATAACTCAATTGCCAAACCTTATACTATAAAAAAGTACTCCATGAATATGATAAAAGATTGATAGGTAGACACATTGACAAAATGCTCTTATGATGTAAATTGACGTGCCCAGAAATTTTATGTTGGACAATTAAATTAAGAAGATAAAAGAGTAAATAATCAGCCTTAGCACTCACTGGGCAGAGCGCAGAAGCAAGCAATATTAAAAGCAAAAAGGAATTAAAAGCATGTTGTTAAGCAGCTGCATAAATGTTGCTCCAAACATAAATCACAAGTATAAATTCAGAAATAACAGCCATCTTAACATACCGATTGGAATTGGAAAAAAAAAAGTTAAACGTAAAGCAACACCTAGTACGTACTAGATAAAGATGTTGAAGTCAAGCAAAACAAACAGCCGCCCATTTTGTGTAAGAACCAAACGGCGATCACAAAGCGCACTCAAGCAACAGAAGAAGCTTCAGTTGTGGCAAGAGCTTTATCTTCGTTGGTCTGGCCTTCTTTAGTTGCTCCACATTTCGCAGCTTTTGAGATTGCACCATTCATGTTATTGTATCCAACAGAAGCAAAGCCCTAGGACCGCTGTGAAACAATGCAAACATAATCTAGCCACATAAGAGCAAATGCATATCTAGAAAAAGCAATGTATATACTTAAGAACAAAACCAAGGAAAGCTGGTTATTTAAGTTAGCTTAAGAAAATTTATTTTGATGGATAGGATTAAGACAAAATTTGGTACGAAAAACAACTTATAAGATGATTAATTGAATTGTAATGGTCTGACACTCCTTATGAGGAGCTTGCAAAATTAGAGTGCATTCTGGGCATTTAATTTTTGCTAATATAAGCAACATAAAAGCCTTGCAAACGTTTAATATGAAGAAAAAGTAAAAATAATAGTGGATATATCACCCAAAGGAGTATTGTGATAAAACTTCAGTTTCGATAATATATTATGCCAAGCAAAACCAAGTTATAATTACAGAAGGGTAAAAATGCTAAGTATTTTTTCCTTTACATTCACTATAGCTTCCTTACCAGGAGTTTACTTACAAAAATCCATCGCTATTAAGTTGTACAAGTTTGGAGAAATTATCGGAAAGGATACCAACATGACGGAAAACAAAGCGCAAAAAATAGAAGAAAAACAATACATGCACATGATTATACTGATACAAAGAACGGGGTTATTATGTTGATATCTAAACATAAAGAATTCTTAGGAAACTGACCTTAGAATTTTTTTTGGATCCATTAACTGTTTGGAGATACAATTAACTCATAAATTTGAGGTAGGATTCCAGATGCATATGAATGAACACAGTACATCATTTTTTACATGTTAATGGCAGTGTTCTCTGTAATGCGAACTTCATCACGATTGACATCAAAGAATTTCTAACTGCACTCAGTCCTTTATCATAAATCTGCAAAAAAATCAAAGTTGAGTCATCTATATTCTATATAATTTGCAAATATTTACTGCAAGTGCTAGAGTCGATTTTGTTTCTCTACCAAGAACATATGAAAACATAGCTAAAATCATGTAGCTTGAAAACCACATTTGATGACATCATATTACCAATGTACCATTATTAGCTAAAAATCACAACTGAGAAGATATGGTGCACCACTATAGTAGGAAAAAAAATCCTATGTGGATGTCATGTTAACTTTGGACCCATAACTTTTAAAAAACCTTTGTCAGTTGCACAAAATTGACATGACCCCTATCTGCCATCAGAGATTGTTTAATAGAACACTATAACATCCAAAAACTTACCAATGCATATATACCCAGACTTACAAACTGCAATGAGTTGAATGACTAAAACTATGCTGCCATGTCATGATGTCCTATGAGATAGTAACAATCTTTATACGTGTCTCCAAAACAAAGCGCTTTTTAACATCTTCTTTCTGTCAAGCAATTTCTTACATTATTCAAAATTAAATAATTTCATTGAATTTCAAGAATGGAGATTAACCATTTTGTAACATGAACAGAACAAATGTTGGAAAAAAGAGAACAATAAAAAATGCAAGGATTCCATCAAATAACGTTGATTGTGACTATCAAAAAATTAGTTCTATTTTAAGCAATTTTAAAGAAACTCTAAATAGATTTGGTGCATTATTAATTAATTAAAGCTTTTATAATTCGCATTACCTGGAATAATTATTGATGTTTAAGTATCCGACAAAAGCGCCATTTAAGACTTAACAAACTCAAATTTGCTGAATTGGTGCATTGTGAAATATCCAGTTAATTACAATATAAAAAACCATATCTTTAATGTTTTAGATTAACTCACAATTTCTTTGGACTTACTATGCTTAGCACAATAGCAATGAAGACTACAAATCAATTCCGTAGAAGATTAGATTGATCTATGGTGCTTGAGAATATGGGAGGGACTTAACTCTAGAACTGAAGGATTCAGGCAGCAAGGAAGGTGGCGGCGGAGAGGACATGGACTCTCGAAAAGCACTTTTATTAGGTAGGGGTCCCGCTGGAAAAGCACTTTTATTAGGTAAGGGTCCCGACGTATTGATTTACGAGTTTAGATAAGTTGATTTCTGGGTTTCGATTTGGGAACGGTTAATTAAGGAGGAGAATTTTACCAATAGTGTTGAATAGGAACCATATAATTCTAGGATAAAGATTCGGGCTTTTTCCAGATCTTTGGTGAGAGCTAGAATGGAACGTGACGGGATATGGAAAGACGAAAATGATTGTGAAGTTAGAGCATCCCAACACAGCGTGTTTGGAACATCAAATCACCCTTGTGGTGAAAGCAACTCACCCCAACAGGTGAGTTTCTTTCATTGCTTTATCCGGCATTTATAAAGCCGGATAAAGCAATGACACGGATTGCAATCGGAAACCATCCGATTGCAATCCGTGGTGTGGTGTGGGGGTGAATCCACACCACACCCCTTATTCGGCTTTTGGTGTGGTGTGGGGGTGAATCCGCACCACACCCCTTATTCAGTTTTTAAAAGCCGGATTAGATTTTGATATAAAAAACTCATTTTAAACCCTAACCGCCACACCCCTACCCTCCTTCCTCTCCTCTGCTTCCAGCCATAAAAAAAAGAAACGTGTTATGAGGGATCTTCGAGGTAGCGGAGGCCATAGCGGGAATGTGGATCCGAGTGACGAGCACGTACTGGTAGAAGAGAACGTACCAACTGAGGATACGGGAGCTCATGAATCACCGTCCGTTAGAAGAAGACGGGTTGCTAGTAGAAACAAGCAGGCGGTTTTGGAGTCGCACCGGGACCCAAATTTAAGACCGGATAAGCAATTGGCCGATTTTCGTGAGTTGGCGGGTACAGAGCAACACGTCAGCACGTTAGTTGACACATCGGTACGTTTTATTTATTAAATATTACCTTTGTAATGTCGGACATAAAATAAATAAGTCTCATTCGTAATACTAGGCTCGACGCGAGCGAACGCGTGGGTCTTGGTCTGGTGTTGTTCGTCTGTATAGTCAGATTCGTGAGTATGATACATAGGCTACTATTCATACAGTTCTGCATCAAGATGGTGATGCAACCTCAAATAACAATTAAAGCAAAGCAATACAAAGTGGAGCTACAGCATGTTCAAAGACTTCAGAACTGTCAAACCAAAGTGAATGAAGCATACAAAGCATAAGCATGTATGAACAGCAAGTATGTTTTCACAAACAATGTCAGTGGCCAACATCCAACTCAACTTAATGCAACAAAAATGGTCGAGGCAAGCAAAAGATCAAGGCAACAACAAAGAAATGAACATAGCAACATATAGATCAGTATGGAGCATTTTGCATAGAACAGGACTAGGTACAACTATAAGGTGAAACCAAGCTTATACAAAGCAGTTCATGTATGTAAGCAGTGTACACAGCAGTAAAATATCAAAGATGATAAATGGTTCAAATAGTGGAGAAAGCTCATGTACAGTGCAAAATTTCCATAATCAAATATACATGCAAGCAGCAAATTGAATAGTGAGAGCACAAGCAAGTCATGATGCAGTAGTACAAACTGACCAACATGGAGTACGATACAAGACTGTGCACAAGTCTGAGCAGCACAATTTTTGGTGTAGCAACAGTTCAAGTAATGCAAGGGACAAAGCAAGTACCACAATAACATACACAAAATCAGTTCTTAGCAAGTGAAGCATGCAAATAATGATTCAAGGAAAATTATGCAAAAAATATTGCTTGACAAGGAGCAAGCAAACAGTTCAGTCACCATGAAACTAACATATGGCAAAGTTTTCCTTCTTCATGTTTAAGACAGCCAAAATTGGCATTTTCCAGAAATAAATGCATTCAACCAAGAATTTGTTTCTCTGCATTGAAATAAGATTCCAGAAATATAGTGTTTTTCAAAACAGGCAATGGGGAAGAATAATTCAATCATTTCCAATTTCTTGGCAAAGCAGGAAAGTAAATAAATGGATATATCAAGCAACTCGCAACAAATCTGATCATGTCATATATTGAAAGTTTTTTTGAATTTATTTCCAGTATTAAAGTATTAAAATCATATATGGCATGATGACAAGGCAGATCAAACTCGGCAACAAATTGAAAATCACTTTCCAAAGTCTGTATTTCTCAAAAGGAAAAATTTGTTGTAGAAGGCAACAAGTAAATTCGAGTTATAATCTCATCCATGATTTCACAGAAGTAATAAAATTCCTTTTCAATCAATTAAAATTCAAGCCGAGAATGAAAAGGGGAAATCGCACGAAATCAGGAGCAAGTCGTATTCATCGAAATCAGAGAGCAAGGGTTTCTAAAACCCTATATAAACACACATCTTCATCATCGACAACGCATCCAACAATTCCAACAACAAAAATCAAAACCCTGATTTCAAATCAGAGAACTCACAGAGATTTTCGATCGAGACTTTGCCAAAATACAAGTCGACGAAGAACAAGCTGCAAGCTTTCAAAGCCATCAGAAATCTAAACAGCAATCGATTTTGTTTTGGGGCAAAAGATTAGGAAGAAAACCCTAGAAGTTTTCGGCCGCCATATATGTTTACAAAGGATCGGAACAAAAGTGAAGGAGATAATGAAATGGGCCGGCCTAACTTTTGGCTAAGCCTAGTCATTTAAAAGGGGATCTGCCTTTGTTTTTTTTTTCATGAGTATTGTCTTTGGTGTAATTTCTTAACAACAACATTTTTTTAAAAAAAACTAGGTATACACATTACTGGTCTGTAGTGTGAGAAAATCTGGTCTAGGTTACATAGGTCAGTCTAAGATTTTGAGCATAGGGTCAGACAGGAGCAGAAGTTGCAAGTTTACATAGGATTGTAAGCGGGATCTGTTTGTATCTCCTAGTAGAAATCTTAGAAAGGCAGCTGTAGGCACAGTTTGCCGAAGCTGGGTATTTTTTGCGTGTGATTTTTCTTTCTGCAGTTTATTTTTGATAACCCTATTCACCCCCCCCCCCCCTCTAGGGTTATTTTTGATCCTACAATTGGTATCAGAGCCAGTGTGTAACCCTAGAATCATGACTTCAATGAACAATGCTTTTTCAGAAGGTCAATCTATTGCTAGACCACCCATGTTCAATGGTGGTGATTACGCGTATTGGAAAGCTAGGATGAAAATCTATCTTGTTTCTGTTGATTATAATGTCTGGGATATCGTTGAAACTGGATATAAACCTCCTACTGAAACTATTAATGGAACTGTAACACCTAAACCAAAAAGTAGGTGGGATGCAAATGATAAGAAACTATACTCTATAGATTCTAAAGCCATGAATGCTCTAATTTGTGCTCTTGATAAAACAGAATATAACAGAATTTCTCATTGTAATACAGCCCAGGAAATTTGGCATACTCTGGAAGTCACACACGAAGGAACTTCACAGGTTAAAGAATCCCGTCTTGCCATGTTCAGCAATGAATACGAAAACTTCATCATGCAGAAGGACGAGAGCATCAAGGACATGTATGGTCGCTTCTCTGTGCTGGTCTACAATGCTAGAGCTCTTGGAAAGGTCTATACAGAAGTAGAACTTGTGAGAAAAATTCTGCGTGTTCTGCCAATGAACTTTGAAGCAAAAGTCACAGCCATTCAAGAATCTAAAGATCTGAGTAAGCTGAGCATGGAAGAGCTTATCGGGAACCTCATGACGTATGAAATGGAGCTAAAAGCAAGAGAAGACCGCAACAACTCAGATCTGAATAAGAAATCAATAGCTCTGTCCAACACCGTTACCAGCGATGGTGAAGATTCTATTGAACAACTTGCCATGGCAGTCAGACAACTCACGAAGTGGAAGAAATTCAAACCTCGTAGAAATAAACCAAAAACCAACAATACAGAAGACGAACCACTCTGCTACAACGGTCAAAAGCCGGGACACATAAAGCCAAACTGTCCACTTCTTCAAAGAAACAAGAAGAAGAAGAAAGCTTTTGCTATAACTTGGGATGATGAGGAAGGAGAAGAAGATTCAGACAGCAGTGAGGAGGAAAGCAACCTGTGCTTCATGGCAAAGTCAGATCTAGAAGATGCCAACAAAGAAACCACTGAGGTATACCATTATAACGATCTAGTTTTAATGTGTAAACATCTTTCTGAAATTATTGACGCATTAGAATCAGAAGCAGAAAAACTGAAGGCAAAGAACCTTGATCTTATTCACAATAATAAGAAATTGAAATCTGAACTTGAAAACGTTTCAAAAAACAACAATCTAGATTGTGAAATTTGTAAGGCTGTGAACCTAGAACTCTCAACACTCAAGTGCACCATGAAGAATCTTGAAAAAGTAAATCTGACTCTAAAAGAAGATGACACTAAAAGAAAGAATTACACTTCACTTGAGAATGAGAACACAATCTTAAGAACAAGAGTTCAAGATCTTGAAGTTGCTTTGAATAAATTCTCAATTGGTCAAACATCTTTTAACATGTTGCTTGGAAATCAACTGTTTGCAAATAATAGAAAAGGACTTGGCTTTGGAAAGATACAAGAAAAAATGACTAAAATTGACAATGTTAAAGGAAGAAGTATCTTTCCCAAATGTGTAAAATGTGGAGAAATTGGTCACAGCCATGAAAACTGCAACAAGATTCAAATGTTCAAAAAGGTTTGGGTTCCTAAATACTTGGCACACATTTATCATTGGAACACAAATAAAAGTAAAAATCAAATCTGGGTGCCAAAAGAATCTTATGATTATCATTTTTCTACTACTGATATGCTTGGACCTAGAAGATTCTCTGGGTCATCCTCTTCTTTATATGTGTAGGTATGTTGGCGGGCTAAGGAGCAACAGAAATGGTATTTGGATTCAGGTTGCTCCAGACATATGACAGGAGACAAAAGACTGTTCCTTAGCCTTGAAAAACATAAAGGTGGGAATGTGACTCTAGGTGACAACAGCAAATGTAAAATTATTGGTAAAGGAAAAGTAGGTAACAGTATTTTTGTCTTAACCGATGTTTTATATGTTGATAATCTATTTCACAATCTTATCTCTATCAGTCAACTCTGTGATAAAGGAATGAATGTTATGTTTGATAGTAATGTTTGCAAAATCATTGAAATATCCTCTGGAAAGGTTGTTTTTACAGGGAAAAGAATTGGAAATGTCTACACACTCTCCTTCGATGATGTAACTGTCTCTAGGTGCTTGATAGCAACGGAAGAGGAGGCAATTCTATGGCACAGAAGGCTGGCACATGCAAGTATGGGTCTTCTTAAAAGACTGGAAACAAACGAACTTGTCAGAGGTTTGCCTCATCAGAAATTCAAAAATAACAAAGTGTGTAAAGCCTGTACTATGGGAAAACTTAGTCGCTCATCTTTTCGTCCAAAAAATGCTGTTAGTACGTCACGTGTGCTTGAATTGATTCATATGGATTTGTTTGGACCTACTGACATTGCTAGTTTAAATGGTAAACGTTATTGTTATGTTTTGGTTGATGATTACTCTAGATTTACATGGGTTTACTTTCTAGCCAAAAAGTCTGAAGTTTTTGATTATTTTTCAAAATTTTCAAAACTTGTTCAAAATGAAAAAGGGTTTTCAATTAAAACCTTGAGAAGTGATCATGGAGGTGAATTTGAAAATTTAAACTTTGAAAAACTTTGTGAAGAAAATGGTTTTAAACATGAGTTTTCCGCTCCTCGAACACCTCAACAAAATGGGGTGGTTGAAAGGAAAAATCGTACATTACAAGAAATGGCTAGATCTATGTTATGTGAATATAATTTGCCTCAAATCTTCTGGGCTGAGGCAGTAAATACTTCATGCTATGTAATAAATAGAGTTATGATTAGACCAATACTTAATAAAACGTCATATGAACTTTGGTCTGACAAAAAGCCTAACATTTCGTACTTTAGAGTGTTTGGTTGTCCTTGTTATATCTTGAACACAGGAGAACAGCTTGGGAAATTTGAGCCAAAAATGATTGATGGGATTTTCATGGGTTATTCCTCAAGAAGCAAAGCTTACAGAATCTTCAATAAACAATCAAGAACAATTGTGGAAACCGTCAATGTTAAGTTCAATGAAACAGATGTGGATATGATCTCTGAAGAAGATAAAGATGATGGTGGTGCACAAGAAGTTGAACAAGAAAACGACGATGTTGAGGCAAGCAACGAAGAAGCCACTGAAGCAGCAGCAAATGTTGAAAGACTGAAATTCAAGCCCAATCATCCTCCAGATTTGGTAATTGGAAGCCCAACAGCTGGTGTTCGTACACGTTCCTCTTTCAATGAGGATATTTGTACTTTTTGTATTCATAATGCTTTTGTATCTGAAATAGAACCAGGTTCCTATGATATTGCTCTTAATGATGAATTTTGGTTGTTAGCTATGCAAGAAGAACTTAACCAGTTTGAGAGAAACAAAGTCTGGAACTTGGTACCTAGGCCAAAAGACTATCCAGTAGTTGGAACCAAATGGGTGTTTAAAAATAAACTTGATGAGTCTGGAAATGTAATTAGAAACAAAGCTAGGTTGGTTGCTAAGGGGTATAATCAGATCGAAGGCATTGACTTTGATGAAACGTTTGCCCCAGTTGCTAGGTTAGAAGCAATTAGAATATTGTTGAGCTTTGCTTGCTTTAAAGGATTTAAACTGAAACAAATGGATGTGAAAAGTGCTTTTTTGAATGGAGAACTAAAAGAAGAGGTTTATGTTGAACAACCCCCTGGTTTTGAGAGTCACGATTTTCCAAACCATGTGTATAAATTAGAAAAAGCATTGTATGGCCTTAAGCAAGCTCATCGAGCTTGGTATGACTGTCTCTGTTCTTATCTTTTGGAAAACGGCTTTAAAAAGGGGTGTGCTGACACGACTCTGTTTCTTTCACATGACGGTGATGATTTTTTGATTGTTCAAATCTATGTTGATGATATCATATATGGTGCTACTAATGATGTCTTGTGTGAAAAATTTGAAAAAGTGATGCAGGACAAATTTGAGATGAGCTTGGTGGGAGAACTGAAATATTTTCTTGGCTTTCAAATCAAGCAGAGCAATAAAGGTATCTTTATCTCTCAAACAAAGTATGTGATGGAGTTACTGAAGAAATTTGGAATTAAAGATGCAAAACCGATGAAAACACCAATGAGTCCAACAACCAAGCTTGACAAAGATGAAAAAGGTGTTGCTGTTGACCCGAAAAAATATCGCGGTATTATCGGTCCACTTCTTTATCTTTCTGCTTCTAGACCCGATATTATGTTTTCTGTTTGTTTGTGTGCTCGTTTTCAATCTAATCCAAAAGAATCTCATTTAAAAGCCACAAAACGAATTCTGAGATATTTGGTACACACATCAAATCTTGGTTTATGGTATCCTTCTTGTGATAACTTTAATTTAGTTGGGTTTACCGATGCTGATTATGCTGGCTCACTCACTGATAGGAAGAGTACTAGTGGAACTTGTTTCATGCTAGGTCATTCACTTGTCTCATGGTCAAGCCGTAAACAAAATTTTGTTGCTTTATCCACCACTGAGGCTGAATATATTGCTTTAGGAAGTTGTTGTGCACAGATTTTATGGATGATGCAGACTCTATCTGACTTTGGACTTTGCTATAAACGAGTTCCTTTAAAGTGTGACATTAAGAGTGCAATTGATTTATCAAATAATCCTGTACATCACTCACGCACAAAACACATTGATGTACGACACCACTTTCTTAGAGATCATATTATTAGTGAAAACGTTTGTATTGAATTTATTCCAACTGAATCTCAACTGGCTGATATTTTCACAAAACCTCTTCCCGAAGAAAGATTTTGCAGATTGCCTTTGGAGTTGGGAATAATAGAAATAAATTAATCTTTTCGCATTTTTTGGGTAAATATTCTCTTGAGATGTTCTGTTATCAATATTATTTTTTTGACAAGTAATCCAATCTTCAAGCCATCAAGAAAAGAACAGTTTTTCTTTGTCTGGACCTTTTTTGATAAAAGTGTGACTATGTAAGATTTCAGAATATGAGATGGTTGAAAGTTTGTCTGCAACTCTGATGTGATTGAATATTCTTTATAATATGAGTAAATTAGGAACTTTTTTCACTTCCATCTCTGTCTCTATCATCCTTCTATCATTTATTATAAAAATTATACACTAATAATTTCTCTGACCTCATTTAAAAATCCAAGCTCTGGTCATGCATGGTCATGAGATTATTTTTTTTTCTTCTTCATGTTGCAACTAATCCCATTTAAAAATCCAAGTTCTGGTTATGCGTGGTTAGTGTGCTCTTGAATTAAAAAAAATTATGTATATATATAATAATAATAATACCTTCATTCTCAAATCTGTGAAATATGTTCCTATTTTTTTACGACTTATTATGATTTTTATTTGATTGTTTGGGGATTTCTGACTCTGATTCTGTCAAGTGACTTGTTTTCTCACTACAGTCCATATCCTTTGAAAATGTTCAGAACTGTTCATCTTTTGATGATTACAAAGGGGGAGAAGGAGTTAAGATTTTGTGTTGTTTACAGACATCTATAGATTTTATTTCTCCATTAATGCTAAGCGTTTAATTATTTTCTATTTTTTTCAATTTCTTATTTTATGTCTGTTTATAACTGATAGGGGGAGCACAAATATAGGGGGAGTTCATTTCAAACACATCCACATCCTGTCCTGTCATTCTCAAAAATCTTAAGTCTGTTTGTCATCATCAAAAGGGGGAGTTTGTTGAATATATGATTTTTTGTTTGATGATAACAAATAGATTTTTACTGATGTGTTTGATGGTGGAATAATTAGTATTATTGGTTGATAATGCTTTACACAAAATACAAGAAATTTACACGAGTTTTTGTCTTCCAATAATATATTTTTATTCCACAAAACAATTACATACTCTCACTTACTACATATCCTTTTCAATTACAAATAAATTCAGTTCAAATGTCTACACTACATATACATCTGTTCTTGCTGGTTTAATCTTGTTGTGCTCACTCTAACTGTCCCAAGCTCCTAGTGCATCATCCTGAAACCTGTCACAAAAGAAGATATACACAGTACGCTAGAACTGAAATAAACACTGGACAAATAAAATTTTGCTGTTTGATTGATTCTCTATTTGTCTCAGTTTTCTGTGTGGTTTTCTCATCATATTTCAGACTTGAACAGCCACGTCATAACCATACTGGTTTGCTGATCAGAACCAACTGTTTCTGACCAGCCTCAACACAGTACAGTTTGACTGCTGTTTTTTCTTTTTGTTTCAGGATCAAAAGACAAGATGAAAATCAAAAGAGAAAAGAAGACAAAAAGATTCAAGATGGTGATGCAACCTCAAATAACAATTAAAGCAAAGCAATACAAAGTGGAGCTACAGCATGTTCAAAGACTTCAGAACTGTCAAACCAAAGTGAATGAAGCATACAAAGCATAAGCATGTATGAACAGCAAGTATGTTTTCACAAACAATGTCAGTGGCCAACATCCAACTCAACTTAATGCAACAAAAATGGTCGAGGCAAGCAAAAGATCAAGGCAACAACAAAGAAATGAACATAGCAACATATAGATCAGTATGGAGCATTTTGCATAGAACAGGACTAGGTACAACTATAAGGCGAAACCAAGCTTATACAAAGCAGTTCATGTATGTAAGCAGTGTACACAGCAGTAAAATATCAAAGATGATAAATGGTTCAAACAGTGGAGAAAGCTCATGTACAGTGCAAAATATCCATAATCAAGTATACATGCAAGCAGCAAATTGAATAGTGAGAGCACAAGCAAGTCATGATGCAGTAGTACAAAACTGACCAACATGGAGTACGATACAAGACTGTGCACAAGTCTGAGCAGCACAATCTTTGGTGTAGCAACAGTTCAAGTAATGCAAGGGGACAAAGCAAGTACCACAATAACATACACAAAATCAGTTCTTAGCAAGTGAAGCATGGAAATAATGATTCAAGGAAAATTATGCAAAAAATATTGCTTGACAAGGAGCAAGCAAACAGTTCAGTCACCATGAAACTAACATATGGCAAAGTTTTCCTTCTTCATGTTTAAGACAGCCAAAATTGGCATTTTCCAGAAATAAATGCATTCAACCAAGAATTTGTTTCTCGGCATTGAAATAAGATTCCAGAAATAAAGTGTTTTTCAAAACAGGCAATGGGGAAGAATAATTCAATCATTTCCAATTTCTTGGCAAAGCAGGAAAGTAAATAAATGGATATATCAAGCAACTCGCAACAAATCTGATCATGTCATATATTGAAATTCTTTTTGAATTTATTTCCAGTATTAAAGTATTAAAATCATATATGGCATGATGACAAGGCAGATCAAACTCGGCAACAAATTGAAAATCACTTTCCAAAGTCTGTATTTCTCAAAAGGAAAAATCTGTTGTAGAAGGCAACAAGTAAATTCGAGTTATAATCTCATCCATGATTTCACAGAAGTAATAAAATTCCTTTTCAATCAATTAAAATTCAAGCCGAGAATGAAAAGGGGAAATCGCACAAAATCAGGAGCAAGTCGTATTCATCGAAATCAGAGAGCAAGGGTTTCTAAAACCCTATATAAACACACATCTTCATCATCGACAACGCATCCAACAATTCCAACAACAAAAATCAAAACCCTAATTTCAAATTAGAGAACTCACAGAGATTTTCGATCGAGACTTTGCTAAAATACAAGTCGACGAAGAACAAGCTGCAAGCTTTCAAAGCCATCAGAAATCTAAACAGCAATCGATTTTGTTTTGGGGCAAAAGATTAGGAAGAAAACCCTAGAAGTTTTCGGCCACCATACATGTTTACAAAGGATCGGAACAAAAGTGAAGGAGATAATGAAATGGGCCGGCCTAACTTTTGGCTAAGCCTAGTCATTTAAAAGGGGATCTGCCTTTGTTTTTTTTTTCATGAGTATTGTCTTTGTTGTAATTTCTTAACAACAACATTTTTTTTAAAAAAACTAGGTATACACATTACTGGTCTATAGTGTGAGAAAATCTGGTCTAGGTTACATAGGTCAGTCTAAGATTTTGAGCATAGGGTCAGACAGGAGCAGAAGTTGCAAGTTTACATAGGATTGTAAGCGGGATCTGTTTGTATCTCCTAGTAGAAATCTTAGAAAGGCAGCAGTAGGCACAGTTTGCCGAAGCTGGGTATTTTTTGCGTGTGATTTTTCTTTCTGCAGTTTATTTTTGATAACCCTATTCACCCCCCCCCCTCTAGGGTTATTTTTGATCCTACACTGCGTACTATTGGTTTTGGCGACTTTTTGAGTACGTATTCTCATCGTATCTACTTACTATTTCCGTTTTCATTACATTCGTTGTAACTTAATAATTATTCGTTAAATAGGTATCGAACGTCTTTTAAATAATGATGTTCAATAATGTGGTGCATTGGCTGCTTGTTGGTGGAAAACAACTCATACATTCCACTTTGGTTTTAGGGAGATGGGAATCACTCCACTAGACTTTTCTATGCTTACTGGTCTTGCCATAGGCCAAGGGGCTACCTTGCCGTATGATGAGGGGTACCAGGACTACATTATTTTGCGTACTTTATTTCCACATCTTGATTTAATGATGCCGTCACCAGTAATTTCCAGATTAGATGCTCTCACATTAAACTAGCAATACAGAATTTATTGAGTAAGCACCGTAGAGTTCACCGTTTGGAGATTGCCTGATTATTTGTTTTGTATATGATGGGAAATTTATTTTTCACAAATGCTTCGAGCATAGTGTCATGTGGTTATGTGGCGGTAGTTGAAGCGTTTTCATTTGATAGCAGTCCTGCTGTGTATGATTGGGGAACACCTATTTTAGCATACTTGTATAAGTCATTAGATCAGCAGTGTGTCGTTCGGTCCAGGATGGGTTCGATTACAGGTTTTTGGGAGATTTTACAGTACTGGTACTTCGAGTACTTCCACAATTTTTCTTTTCCCACCATGGATCCATCATTATGCACTTTCTATCCTATAGTACGAGCGTGGAGTATCGGTAAGCGTAGACTGGTGCCTGGAGGACAGGCACGACATGTTTTTCTATAGCTCGCAATCAGATTGAGTTGCGGAGGACGCGTGATGCAGTTATCTGGCATCCCTTTGATGGTTCACAGTTTCTTGCTGACCCCCCCTTGGGCATGCTCTTTATCTATCGTCGAGGCGCTTTCCACTTGTATCATCTCCTCCTAGTTTAGGCTGCTTCTGGTACTTAGGGGAACGTTGTTGGAGACAAATATATGATGGGGATGTTGTTCCTGATGATCCACACCTACATACAGCTACTCCCAGGGTTTATACTACTAGTGCTTTACAGCTACACGCAGACGAGTGGTGGCCAGCTAGTGATTTCATTCTTACTGGTAGGGATTATATTTCTTTCTGGCGTCAGTATTACTCCGCACGTGACACCGGGAGTTTTGTGCATGCTGCATCCGTTGACTTAGTTGGACCTTCTGCACTTCGTAGTGGGCTTGAGCCCCCTATCATTGTTGATATTTCATAGTCCACGCAGGTTTACCATGCTCCACAAGATCCACCTCCTCCACGGGCTTCCCAGATGCTGGACTACGGTTGGACTGTTGCTGTACCCACTACATACGGATCTGATATGTATATTGATATACCATGGCCAGAAGTGACGGAGTATCCAGATCCAGCTGTTTTTTCTTATCAGGAACTTTATCAGATGACGCTAGGTCTCCGACAGGTAATGTATGGTGAGCATCGAAGGAGCTTAGATGAGATGACTGCTCGTCTTAATGAGCTGACGACCGCTGATGAGGAGCGGTACCGATATAGACCGACAGTCAACACAGGCGACGACGATGATGAGGATGTGGAGATGGTGCCTACGGATCTAGATGATGATTAGTTGGAGCTTATTTAGTAGACGTTCATGTTGTATTTGCCTGTATCTTTGTTTTATTGTGTTGTCCTTTTGTAGTAGGTTATTCAACCGTATGTTTCGTATTTTTATTAGGCAGTAAGTGTACTCTGCTTTTACGTCCTTATGTGTAACCGTTGTGTTTTTTATGTTATCTGCGTGTTTGTGCGTTATATGTAATCTACATGTTTGTGCGTGCGTGCGTATGTTAGCAGCCAAATTCCAGCAACTTCGAACTCTAATCCTGAAACTCCTGAATTATCTTCCAAAGATCTCCTTGCCCTCATGAAAGCGTACATTGAGGTTGAAAAAAGAGAAGAGTTATTGATGCAAGGAGGAGTGGGGTTAACTTATGAAGAAAGATGGGCAATGATCACGAGGCTACATAACAACCATCGTTCAAGGCCTACTAGACGATCGTCGACTGAACTCCAACTGGCTAATCTCCGATTTTCAGATGCTTGTGATTAGTATCGTAACATTATCGAGGCAGTTGATGACACAGCCATATCCAAACCAACAAAAGCAACGTATGATTCCCATTGCCTATTCGAATACGGTAAAGAGTTTGTTGGCCACAAAACGTACAAACTTCGCTATGATTGGCTTACCCGATTTGGCTCGGATTAAGGTTTTAGGTATTATGATTATTATTGTTCTCTAAACTTATGTAATAGTTTATGGTCGTAACGTTGTGGCATTTAGGTACTATGTACGTAATCCATTAATTGATAGCAGCAACATCTATGACAGCATTTGAAAATCATTGTAACCCACTAAGTGATTCAACATTTGAGGGAGTTTGAAATTGTTTCCTTTGGTTAGTGAAAACGAAAATTTCATGTTTTACGAAAAATTGGACTGTCATGCATTGTCATTGGACTATTATTATTACAATGCACTGTCATGCATTGTTATCTTCAAGATTAACTTTTTGTTAAAGATCTAATGTGCAGTTTTTATTTATTTGCTGCGAATAAAATTCTTAATTTGATAGCAGCAGAATCTATGTGTTTTGGCAAATAGGCAGGGCTAGCTTGGATACCCGTGATACGTATTTGATAGCAGCAGCATCTATGACAAAAATGTGTAGTCCTGTCAATGTTCAGTGATACAGTGACGGACAATTATTAAAGGAATCAATCAATAAAGTAAAGCAGCGTACAATAATTTGGTTGCATTGATGGCAAAAGCAATCACTTTTATCTTGTCAACGTTACAAGATGTACGTACAGTGACCACATCCAAACCACAAACAGAGACCTTTATTTAAAACAGCACACTACCAGACACAACATCTTCTAATTGAAAGTGTTGTGTAATGTACAACACACTTCCGCTACAAGACAAGCACTGTGTTTGTCATTATGTCCAATGTGCATAAACAATTATATTTAAAGTGCTGTCATCTGCTCATATTTCATACAACTAAAACATAGTGGAATTCAACATCGCTAACCAATGAGTGCTTTAAAAAAATTATGGTGTTGTGCTTCTTCCTCCTCAACGTTGGATGAATATTTTGAGCATCGTAAAAGAGAACAACACTCAATTCATGAAGAAACAAGATATGCGATAGAACGAGATATTGCTGAAAGCTCAGCGTCATCCCAAGGTAGAAGCGTTGAAGGTAGAAAAGAATTGCGGTACGGACTCGACTATCCCGCTGGACACAATCAACTAGTCAAGGATTATTTCGTGGCATACCCCGTATACAGAGATGTATATTTCCAAGATTTCGTATGTCAAAAACAATATTTACTCGAGTACTTACCAAAGTTTCCGCAACCAACGTATATTTCACAAATAGAAGAAATGCCATCAACGAACTGGGGATTTCACCACTTCAAAAGGTTACATCCGCACTACATATGCTTTCTTACGCAAGTTCTGCTGATTCGTTGGACGACAAAATCAGATTTGGTGAGTCAACGAGAGTAAAATGCATGAAGCAGTTTTGCAAAACCGTTGTACGTGAGTTCAGTGAAGAGTATCTTATATCGCTAACAACTCATGACATAGCTAGATTTTACTTATGGGGGATCAACGTGGATTTTTAGGTATGTTGGGTAGCTTGGATTGTATGCAATGGACATGGAAAAACTGTCCGGTGGCACTGCAAGGACAATACAGAGGTCATATGAAAAAGGCTACGATGATTTTAGAAGTTGTTGCATCGTTTGACCTTTATATATGGCATGCTTTTTTTGGCGTTCCTGGATCGCTAAACGATATTAGTGTATTACGACAATCATATGTATTTAACAATTTGTACAATGACCTTTCACCCCCTTGCAACTACAAAATTAGTGACAAGGAACATTTGGTTGGTTATTATCTTGTAGATGGAATATATCCGAAATGGAAGACGCTGGTGCAAGCGTACAAAAAACCGAACAATGCAAAAGAAGCCTTATTCACAAAACAACAAGAGAGCTTGAGGAAAGATGTTGAAAGGGAAATTGGAGTACTCCAAGGTAGGTTCCACATACTGCGAAACGAAGTACACTACCACGATAAATCTGTTATAGCTGACATCATGTACTGTTGCATTATTTTACATAATATGATTGTTGAAGAAGAACGAGGAGGATATGAACTCCAGCTTCGAAACATCCCGGACATTGCAGTGGAATTTAGGAAAAAAACCATATAAGGACCCAAATACATTTGCAGAATACTTGCAGCGACTGGAAGAGGTGCGAGATCCACAAGCTCATTTAGAATTACGAGAAGAGCTTGTTGATCACTATTGGGAGCATGCGGGAAACCAATAGTAAATTACTGCCTTAATGACTGAAGTGAATGCGTTATTATCTAAGATTTAGTGTGTTTGCGTACTTGTTATTTCTATTTTATTGTAAATTAATGCTTGTATGCTTTCCTTCGCTGCCAACTCTACTCCGTAATCTTGTCCTGTTATGACAATTTATAATATTGATGCAACTAATATTTCATTCACCTTGTAACAATTCAAAGGGTCATACAACTTAATTATAAACTTAAAGTACAAGACCTAAATTCAAATACTAAAACAACAACATTCACTTAAACACAACTACACTTAAACTGGAACATAACACTGAAACTGCCTAAAGTGCGTTACGTTTCTCGGATTCTTCAAGTCGCTTTTCCATGTACCTCCTTTGAATTTGATTAAGATCGTCCAGCTTGACACTCATAAGTGCAAAATCCTCTATACTTCGTTGTCGAGCTAACTCTTCTCTTCGTAACTCCAACTCATTGATTCTCATTTGTTGAAGCTCTTCATGTCATCGTTGTTTTTCCTCTTCTCTCTCTCTTCTCTCTATTCTGGATAGTTCCTTTGTTTGCAAGTACCGCTGGTTTGATTCCTCCGCAGCTGCCATACATCCATCGAGTTGCTCATAATGCTAGCTGTAATCTTTCATAGCCTTTTTATTCGCTTTGTACTTCCCAGGTGGCCTTCCTCCTGAACCGGTTGTAAAAGGAGTATCTTCGTTTGCATTAATGCTCCCAGGACTAACATCTTCGCTCGGCCAAAGTGGCATGAACCGCTGTGTTGTATGCTCTTGTCGCACACTGCTCCATTTATCTTCTCGCGAAAGTATATCATAGCAATTGTGCATAGTGAACGGTTGGTTCTTTGATTTGGCCATATACACTTCATTTGCTCTACTGAGCTGCATTACAGTAATTAACATAAGCGAAAATATCATAAAACAAGAGAAATGAAAAGGGTGTATTCTAATCTAGTACCAAGTCCATGTCGTTTGCTCCACTTTGCTGTCTACTCGCCAATCCACTAATTATCCCTTTCCAAAGTTGACAACAAGCATTGATTATCTTCCACGACTACTTCAAAGAGTCAATCGATCTCGGAGGCTTATATGGACTTCGACCGTTGAATAATTTACAAACCGAACTCCAAAAAGAATTTTCAGTTTGATTAGTTCCTTTCATGTTATCTTTCGAACACTGAACCTAACGAAACTCTAGTTCAGCTTGTTCATCAGGTGTCCATTTGTCCATTTTCGCAACCTTCGCAGGCGGGCGAGTCTTAACTAAATCGGGAATCTCATTGATATCAATTCGCATTTTGTTGTTTTCTACACTATCATCACCATATAACATGTTCAAGTTTCTACATAGTTGGGGAGAAGTATTTGGAAATGTCGCTTCATGTTGGCTGCTAGGAGATGAATAAGGTTGCTGCTATATGATTGTTGAAAAGAGAAGTTATGCCCATAGGCGAATACTTGAGTGTTTTGAAAATGATTAGAGTTTTGTTGTGACTTGTAGAAGTTATGATTTTGCTGCGGAGGATAACAATTAGAAGTGTTGTGCATTGTACCTGAATTAAAATGTTCGTAGCGTTGATAAGAAATTTGAGTTGGAAAATCTTGCTGCTCTTGAACAAAGTTGTATGGCCTTGGATTGCTTTGTGACGCCATCTTCGATTTTCCTTTGTTATTCTTGTTGCTCTGTTTATTCGACATTACAATTGGATGATAAAGATAATTGTACGTGATAGATTTGGTAAGATAGAAGATAATGGAGCGTTATTGAAAGTAAAAAACTAATGTATATATAGAGGAGAGAAGGGTAGGGAGAATGGAGCGGGTAAGGAGCAACGGCTCTAAAAATAGTCGTTGATCCTTACCAGGCTTTATTAAAGCCGTATAAGGGGTGGACGGAATTAATTGTCCACCCCCTTATACGGCTTTGATAAAGCCATGTAACCGTATCCGGCTTTAAAAAAGCCGGATATGGCTACTTTTAAAGCAACCCGCTGGGTTGCTTTGGCAACCTTGGGTGTTTCCAAAGCAACCCAGAATAGACGTGCCGACCCCCCATTGGGGGTCGGTTCATCCTCAACCAACCTTGCGTTGGGATGGTCTTAGAAGAGGCGGGGGCGGAGACGACAAAACGGAAGGAGAGAACATGGGAAGGAACCACGGAAGGAGCAAAATAAAAGAAAGTAATCTATAATTCTGGGATCAAATTGATTTCCACTACCAGTAGGTTTGATAGTCAATTAACGAATTTGTGAACTGATACTAATGTTACCGTACACCAATGAAAAACCGACTATTATGGTGTTCAATATGAAATCAAAAATTATTCGTTAAATTTCAATCCAAATCAGATTTTAATGAAAAAAATTGTAATGTAGTTTAAGAGAAAATAGAAATAATTGAAAAATTAAAAATCTAATTAAACTGAATTGTACATATTGTTAGGGAAACTGCGCCTCTGCGGAAACGATCAGGATCTCCTAATTACTTAAAGATCATTTCTTATTGAGAAAGGGAAAGAATATCTAGATGCCTACAATTCTTATTGGAGAAGAAGAACAATGAAGAACAACGACAAACCCTTTGAATCTAGGAGTGAGCGTTTGGTTGGTTTGGTATATCCGATGAAGAAAATTATCAAACCGAACTAAAATCAATAAAAATAAAACCAAATCAAACCAACCAAATTAAGTTTAGTTGGTTCAGCTGGTTATCCGATTAACCAAACTAAAAGTATTTTAGACCTTCTGCGTGTAATATTAACTATAATTTGGAATAAATCAAAAATATATGATTAAAGTATTATTATTTATGATTCTTATGCTTTCTAAAAGTAACTTTGACACATATGTGATGATTAAAATTTACTTGAATAAACTTATCTAACTTAAAATTTTACTATAATATCAATAATTTTGAAAATATAATAAAAGTTCGGTTAATTTGGTTAAACCAATAAACAAACTAAATATTTTTCTGAACCGATTACAAACTGATCTAATTTCAAAACCAAAACAAACCGACCAAAATAAATTGGTTTGGTTGGTTTATTTGGTTTAACCAAATAATGCTCACCCCTATTTAGATCAACTGGAGGCACCAATAGAACTAGCTTCTCTCAACGCTCAATTTCTAATCTTCCTCTCCAAGGCACAAGCCCTAGAGGCACACCGTCTCTCAATCTCTCAACGCAGTTTAGTCATACCCTAATCCAATCCTGAAAGCTGATTTTATAGGTGAATAGAGGGTCCTAGGCAAATATCTAATTTGCCCTTCAGAGATATATCCACGGTATAATCATTCATTTTTCCCCTTCGATAATAAGATCAATCAATCAAATCAATAAACCAATCAATCAAATCAATTAGTTAATTAATTAATTAATCAATCAATCAAGTGCATCCTCTTCATTAGCATATGTGATTTCATGTCACAAATCACAACACATGTAAACTAACTTAAAATTAAGAATATGTTATCAATATATTGATTTGAATGAGTCACAAACATATACATACCCTTAATTGGAAGCTTTGTCTATTATTAAATTATGCAATAAACTATGTTTGTTTAAGTTGCAGTGTAGCTAAGATTGTAATCATCATCAGGTAATATTGCAGCTATAAAAAGTTAGGCTTGTTATAAACAAATTACAAACAATTTTAATACCATATAAACATGAATTTAAAGTTAACAAAAATTATAGTTTAAAATTCAAATTCCTAAGTACTATAAAAAAAATTGAAAGAGTTTCAATTCAAACGTATTCATGGGCGCAGCACATGTGAATCATGATCATGCTTAACACCATACATACAACCAATAATGTCTTGCCCACACAAAACCAAGGCATTGATTCACAGGAAATTTATACTTCAAGTAGCAAAGAATTGGATGAATATGGTGCTTATATGACCAAGAATATAACCAATGGAGTAGTGCATGCAAATAATAGTTAGCTTGAAAAGAGAGACACCACAAAATGTGCAGAAGAGAGAACATAGAATGGATATTAGAGAATAATCAATGCCCTTACTTTACAACAGGCAACCAGATTATATAAGAAACATTCAGATTATCATGTAATAAAAGCAATGCATCCTCTTACAAACGTTATGTATACTAATAATAAACGGAAACTAGTTATGTTCTAAAAGATGAAAGAAGTTTTATGTCCCTTGCAGTATATCTTAATCTGCAAGGCGTATTGTTCCCTATTTTGGGTACAATCTGTAGCTATGAAAGCAAACATAGCTGCCATTGCAAGTTTCTACCTTCTTATATATCAAGAAGGCATCTTCTCAATCCATCACCAACAAATGATTACTCAGCCTGTCACATATATGGAAAAATAAAAAATGGAAACAACAAGATTACATTAACAGAAAATTGTGAACAACACATAGACAATATATAATACACAATACCAGAATTGTAAATTATTTGCTGCTTTCGCTGCTTTTCTACATGTAAACTTCACCAAAAAAAAGTTTTATTTATTGCTAGAATGGAAAGTGACGGGATAGGAAAGACGAAAATGATTGTGAAGTTAGAAGAGGTGGCGACGAAACGGAAGGAGAGAACATGGGAACGAACCACGGAAGGAACAAAATAAAAGAAAGTAGCATATAATTTTGGGACCAAATTTATTTCCACTGCTAGTCGGTTTGATTGTCAATTAACGAGTTTTGTGAACTAATACTAATACTAGTATTACCGCACAACGGTGGGAAAACTGACCATTAAAGTGCATAATATAAAACGAAAAAATACTTAATAAATTTTTTTTTTGAAGTCGGATTTTAATAGAAAAAATTGTAATTTAAGGGAAAATGAAAATATTTAAAAACATTGTTATGGAATAACCATCAGTATTATTTAATTATATATAATGTGTAAAATATATTGTATACTGTGATTTCATAATAACCAAACATTTATCCTCAATTTACCTGTAAGATAATAAAACGGAAACACTGCAGTAAAGAAAATATGTTATCGTAATGTTTCAAAGTAAGATAATAAGACACATCTGAAATAAATACAGAAGCCCTCTTTCAAAGTCAATATCACAATAACTTGTCCGAATAAAATGCATCGTACTTTAAGTGGAAAAGCAAAATGCTTTCCAACATAGACCTATAAAGAACAGACAACTAACACATAACAAAATGCAAACACTTGCATTGATCACGAAGAGCTAAACATCCCCTGCATACAAATTGACACCATGTTCCATATGTAATGGTACATCCAGTAGTCATTATAGCAACACCATAAAGAAGGAAAACACACACATACATCAACAAATTCCACTAGGTTTCTTTTTGTCAAACAAATGTTTGTAACTGGTTATGATCTCTTTCTCAACCTCACTCACGCTCTTCTTCTCAACCAACCCATTTTTGTTTTCCTCTATGGTAATAGTAGCAGAACAATTTTACTTGGCACTCTTTCAAAATAACCAGTACTTTGTTTAGAGCGACGATCATTCTTTCAGCAAGACACCTGCTGAAATCCCTTCTTATAACCACATGAAACACTATGATCTGCCAAGCAATTTCTGATAAGGATTGACATAATCTAAGTCAATCTCTGCATATATGGTATGCCATAATATGAGAAAATAGAATAAATATCATTAATGATATTATTACATAACAGTAACATTATGAACAAATGGAATGTCATAATATGATAAATATAATAAATATCATTAATGATATTATTCCATAAATATCATTAATGATATCATTCCATAATTGTTGTAGTGCATATGGCATGTATCTTGTAACTTTATATATTTGTGATTCATGGATGGAAAAGTATCCTTCTCTTCGACTCTTCGTCATGGTATCAGAGCGTTGATCCAAAACAATTCAACTTCCTCTTGTTCAATGGCTCTCATTAACCAAACTTCATCCTATCAGATTCTTAATGGCAGTGATCCCACAAAGCCCTACACTTTTGTAACATCCCAAGATTTTTTGACAATTTAAAATATTAAATTTAATATGTTTTGGAACAAAATTGTTTTAAATATTAAAATTTATAATTTATGTCGTATATTGAAAATGTATGAACTAAAATTTAGATTTGTAAATATTGAAATTTGTTCACAACTAGCAATAATTGATTTATAAATTTACCATGAATTTTTATTTTGATTTGAACAGAAATTATAAACCTTTGAATTTGATTTATTGGTTAATAAACAAAAGCAAATATTTTATTACACTAATTAACTGGTCAAAATTTGTCATTTGGCAAACGATTTTTGAATTTGATAAAATAAATTTTATTTGATCCAAATTTGTAAATTGTTGTAATATATAAAATTTCATAGCTATTGGAATTTTAGTTTGATCGTAAGAAAATAAAACGCGTATAAATTTATATGTACAATTCAATAAAATAATCAAGTTTTAGTAGAAACTGTTGTAGACTTTATAATTGAGCCTTGAAACCAATTCCATTGCGTTCATAAGGTGTCAAAATCTATTGTTAGGCAGAAAGCGGGCCTGTTTTGGAGTCCGTTCGAATTTTGGCTTAAATATCACGCAAATCAAGAATTATAATATTAAAAAATTATTTAGAAACCCTAATTTCCTTCTAGCCGCAGGCACCATGTTTGATGGCCGAAATTCTGCAATCTTTTTTCCTTAATTTCTCTTTTGATTCTCAATGGGATTCATTGATTTATGAAGCAAGCTTGTAGAGTTCTGTGAGGACCGTTGATTCATACGGTTGGATCGACGCTTGTAATCTAAAATCACTGGAATTAAGGAGAGAACACGCCACTAGATTGGCTCGATGGGAGGCGCTACGAACCACCGATTGGGCCCATGTTCGAGGCATTGGCATCTCTTGGAAAGGCGGTTGTTGTGGTGGCGTTGGATCGATGTCTGGTGGCTGCTAGGGTGGGGCGTTGGTCATGAAAACACGGCAGTATTGGGTTACGTGGTTTCTTTTTCTCCTAGAGCGACGCATTTCCGTAATGAAGAAGGGAGAGAGAGAGAGAGAGTGCTGACGTGGCGTGAGTTAGTTGGGTGAGATGTTTGTTTATTTTATTTATTTCATTTTGAATTCAAACGATTAAAACATGTCTAACATTCACATACGAATTCAGAATGACGCATGGTTGGATCCATTGGAATCGTATCGACGAGCTCTTCAAGACGGCGTTGATTTGGACAGATTCTAACACTGTTGATTTTTAGGCTAAAATTTGGATTTCAATCTCGTTTGAAACCAAGGTGAGTGATTAAACCCACTCACCATAACTAAAATATTTGATTTTTAGTTAAATTGAATCCATGTTATGATATGATTGTTTTGGTTGCTGTTTGACTGTTTAAATTTATTATTTATGTTAAATTTGCATCGACTGTATAATTTAATTTAATTGTTGATATAAAGTGTACAGTTAGAATTTATTTTTTGTTTAAAAACCTCATATTTAATGACTAGTAAACTGATATCACATTGAACTGTTTAGATGTAGTGATTTTGATTGATGCCGTGGATTTATATATTTATGTATTGATATTTAATTCATATTGTTATCGACATTGTTTATATACTCCTATTGATTTGTGCTCATGAATCTCAACTTTTACCCTAGATGTTACCTGCACAAATAAAACCCGGGATTTATCATTAAAATGAATTAAGAACGCAGGTTGAAATGATAAATACTTATGACCCTGATATGGATTGAAATGATATATATCCTTTCCCAAAGTAATAAAATTTTACTTTAAGTATTAATTGGCCATAGGATAGAAAATTTTATACGGACACCAGTTGGTTAAATAAAAATTGTAATTAATCTTGAATTTTGGAATATTATTTTAAAGACAAAATAAATGACATTATTAATTTATTTTCTTTTAATTTGGACTTTGAGTTTTGAAATTAAAATTTTCAATTGTAATAGAATTCGTAAATGTGGATAACTGAAGTTAAACTGAAATGAATATGAACTAAATTTATCAAAATTGAATTTTTTTACCCATCTTTGATATTACTTTAAATTAATATGGTTTATAGTAATAATTGAACTGTGAACTCGAGATTTTATAAATGAATAATTCAAAGTGAGAATTATAATTGAAGTTTAATTATTAAATCGAACTGTTGAATCGAATTGAGTATGATTGGGAAGTCAAATCCTTTTAAATTAAGATATCGAAATTTAGTCAAATTGATTTGATACTGAAAAATGATTTCCTGTTGGTTAAATTTTTGAAGATATGATTCTAAATTCCTAACTATTTTATACATATCTAAATTATTTTAACGTACTTTTCTACTATTTAAATAGTCCAATTATTTGGAATTGGAATTATTTCAAGATACTAAGTTTGGTTTTAAGTGGAGATTTTAATATGAATAATGTTCTAGCTTGCATAATGAAAATGATTTTTAAGAAAAACTGATATTTTGATATGAAATTGAACATTTTTGATATGAAAAGAACTGATTGGTGCGAAAAATATGAACGCCTGGTTGTTAAAGAGACCGGGATCGCATATTGTCATACTCTCTACCAATACCGAAAACCACCTTAGCAACTGTGTACGCGGTGGAGTTGCAGAATGAAGTAGGTTGGTTTGGAGAACGCTACTGGAATGAATGAAGAGAACGATGATGGATGTCCTTGACCTTCGGGTTATAATTAAAATGACTAAAACAGGATTATACTGTGACCAAGTGGGGTTAGCTACCTCCATCGGCAACACTTCTTCCTTTATTACTATAGTCCCTCGGTTTGATTGATTTGATTTGATGCTCATCCGTGATTTGGGAGTGTTGTTTGAGGTGGGCGGTAGTCGCGGCTATGCGTTACCACCGGTCCGGGCATGCAACTAGTATATTTATACCCTGGGCATTTCTCGTGTGCCTTGTCATATTATCCTGATCGAGCCCCCTATGATTTTGATTTGTACCGTACCTATGAAATGCCCTCTGATAGGCACTATGTAATGTGGACTTTACGATATCTGTATAAACTACGGTATTATAAACGGTGTAAGGGTAATAATAGTAATCTCGCTTATGCTATTTTAATATTTTATATTTAACCATAGACACTATGATAATAGCATATTGTATTATATAGTATCTTGTTTAACGGATCCTTAGGGGATGGAAATTCTCGTAACATCTCTTAAATTATTGCACTCATATTATTATCTCATGAATTTGATTTAACTAATATGGGAATACTTTAGTTCTGATCCGAGTATTTTTGTCTTTTCATTTGTGCTCGGGTTAGCCTGAGTTTCAATTATCGAAGATACTGTTTTGAAGATGAAGATGAAGCTTGCTAGAAATATTATATTTATTACGCTGCGAATATTTGTATGTTTATTATAGTTAACTCTGGTAATCGTTGTAAGTGTATAATCAAATGTATGTCATAACAGCTTCATGAACTGTTATTTATTTATTTATTATATTTTGTCCTTCCGCTGTGATATTTTGTGTTTGTTTTTCTCCTTCTCTGCTTTTTCTTATATAAATCCCAATAACTATCCGTATTTTTGATTTGTTTAAGTCGACATTGAGGATCATTGTCGATTTGAACGGTCAAAAATCAAGGATGTTACATTTGGTATCAGAGCTGGTTAGAGAACATGATAGGGGGTTCTCGCTTGGTTGTTTGGGGGGCGAGCAGGAGACTCTTACCCCTACACGTCCAAATGAGAAGATTGGGTTGGTTGTTGCAGTCGAGAGGCTGCCTCTAAAATCAGTTCTGAGGTATCACTGTATGTCACGGTTGGGGGTTGACCCACTACTTGATGGTTGCAAAGCCTAGGGCCGTTACGGTCGGTATCAGACCTTTGGTTTAGCGAAACCTTGGCTTTATTTGGGATTAACTCATTAGTCTTCCGTTGAGAGTATCACTGTATGTCACGGTCTGAATCATTTCTTAGTCTTCCGCTGAGAGTTGTGAATTTTCCGTTGTGTATGTATTTTTAGTATACTCTGATATTTGTTGTACTCTAGTATATTCTTGTACTCTGATGTAATATTGTTATGATATTATTGAAAAAAGATCTTTTGTTCAGTTCTTATGTGTTGTAACCCTAAGCGACATGTCTTATTGATCGGTTTAAGTCGATTTAATAATCGATTTGAATCGGGCAAAAAGGCGGGTCGTCGCAGTTAAAATATTGAACAATTGCTGGATTTTGAAGTTTTGGGTATCGTTATCGACCCAAGCCTTCAGTAGGGATCGATACCGATCCCTAGGGGTTGAGAACCCTTTGGTAGATAGCATTTTTTGCTAGCTTTCACCTCTAACTTATGGTTCTTCATTCTGATATTCTAAGCTCAAGTTATGATCGTAATATTAAACAATTGTCGAGTTTTGAAGTTTTGAGTATCATATACGTATTTATCCCTCATCGGAGTCGTACGGATCCCTCATTGGAGTCTTATCGATCCGACATTTAGCCAAATTTTGAGTGTTTTTCCAGCTTGTTTCAGAATGTTATTCCATTGAATTCAGTTATTCATGAGTTCGTATAATCATCCACACTCGATTCCGAGCAATCCAGAAGTCCAAGTACACGACTGACCCTAGTGTGTGAATTTCTAAATTCCAAGTATTCATTGGTTTCGACACTTAGTCCAAGCATTTCCAAGTTTATGTGAGTTGGTGCTCTAGTTACGTGCAATCTAACGATAAGAATTCCGAAGCGTGAAGGCTTTAACAAAAGACGGGTTAACAATATGTTAAAAATATTCGTCACGAGGTTTCAAATTAAAGGATTATACCATTAAATCCTATTTTGGAGAAGATATTTGTAACGACCCGCATTCTATGCATTAGAGGATCATAGAATATTTTTTTTTTCTGCTAAGTCATATGGTCATGTACTTTTGGGGAATGACTAGTGGGGTCATTTCCCATGTTCATGATTTTTGTCGATTTTTAAATGACTATTTTGCCCCTAGCTGATATTGTTTCGTTCATAACTTTTGATTAGTAAGGAGTTTTGATCTGAAACCACTTCCATTAGATCTGTTTGATGGTTTACTTTCTATAGAGTGGTCACATTAGTCAAACGGATTTACCGTTTGGGAGATATGGCTGAATTAAGGTTTAGAGGGTGAAAAACAGCTTAATTGGGCTTAACCGGGTGATTAGCAGCTAGGCCCATTGGGGGATTTCGGGATTAGGAGTATATGAGGGCTGCTAGGGTTTAGAAAACATTCTTTTTCAGTATTTTTCAACTGCCACTAACCTCCTTTGAACCCTAGCCATGGCCTCCACTTTCTAAATCTCTTCAAAACACCTCTAAATCACTTTCTTATCAAGGATTAAGCTAATCAACATCAAACCAAGCCAAGATAGCATCAAATCAGAGTTGGGGCTGCTGCTAAGCATTGGGATTCGACCCAAAATAGAGGATATTTCAGATCTATAGTTTAATTTGTGGCAAAGATGAGTGATTTGCATTGTTTTTCACTAATTATGGCTAATTAGGGTAATTAGCGAAGATTAGCGAAATTATAACTCAGAAAAATCTAGAAAAATTTGTAAAATTCCATAATATTATTTTATGCCTCTGATATGAATTTGGGTTAATTTGGACTAATTTTGCTAATCTTGGAATTTAGGGGATTAAGGGGTGATTAGTGATATTTAGCTAATTTTGCATCATAAAAATCTGGAAAAATTTGTAAAATTCTAAAATATTATTTTAGGGCTCTGATAGAAATTTGGGTTGATTTGGTTAAGTTTTACTAATCTTATCATTAGTTGTTGTTAAACATGCTTAAGGGGAAAATAAGGGTTTTTGGGTATGTTTGATCCGTTTTGACATATCATATTGTTGTTTTGCTGTTTGTGGATGTTTATACATGTTGCTATGGCTATATGGTATGCTTTGTGATTGTTTAGAATAGTTAGAATGGACGAAAATGCCGTCGTGTGGCGTAAAACAGTCGCTGGAAAGTTGCAGGAAAATATGTAGGAAACCGGATCGGATCGCCCCCCCATAAACGAACCGCTCGTGATGTACTTTGGCCGATCTGAGACGTGATGAACCAGAAGCCTCGACCCGATATGATGGAGGGATCACGACCCGAACCTCCTGCAAGAAACTCACGAGCTAATGCACCTGAAGCTCCGATCCGATGCACTACGATCGGATGCACTACGAGCCAATCCGATATGAAGACGCCGATCCGAACCAGGAGGAGGAGCCACGAGCTGATCTATGTGTCACGACCCAAACCCAATGGGTGTCCACGATCCGAACCGGAGGAGTTGACATGGACGAACCGATCTGAAGCGAAGCGGAGTGAAGGGCCGAACCGATCCGAGGAAGACCAAAACCCGAGATGCAAATGTAGTCCAAATGGGAAGTTTGTACTCAGGATCCAGTTGGGAACCAACGAGTTGACTTCACGATTGGACTTTGCTGCGGGACGTATGCAAAGGGGTTGTCGGTATCCATAACTTTGGTTCACCACCGAGAGATGGATAGTGGGCTTGTAGTGATAGTTGTACGGGGTTGGACTCCGTCAGGGCCCAAAGGATTAGGTGACCAAATAGTAGATATCGTATGCTTTACGCACCGAGTGAGAGATGTGAGGATGGTTGCTATGTTTGATTGTTTGCTATCACTATGTCATGCACCCCCCCTCCCCCGTATCTTTATACCTTTTGTTTAGTGGCACCTTAGAGTATTGTACAATATGTAGTGCTAACTCTTTGGTTGTAGGTCCAGGTTCAGGTATGATTGGATTATACCTGTTATTGTTCTGTTTTGTTGCTTATCGCTCATACCAGACTTTTGTCTGACCCAAAGTTTTATGTCTCTTCTTATTACTCTGGTTGCTCTTAAATGGGCAGACTAGAGACAGGTTAGTTGGTATGCACGAGTAGCTGTTCCGGAGACGAGTAGGAGGCTCCCACGTATGATATATATAGATATTCTCTCTGTGTTGTTGAAGGTCACTGCTTAGGCATTAGTAGTGTACATCCTTCTTTTTCTTTAGAGACTGTTTCCAAAAGTTGTAATGATGATGATATGGAACATAAGCTGTATTTGATTTCCGTTGCTATGATGTTTAGTTTTATTTTCATCTTATGCACTGTCTCACCTGTTTTAGTTCAAGTATGTTGTTATTATATTTTATTCCATGCGCTGTGGGATATTCTACAGGTTCTTGGTTAGTTCTTCACCTTCTTTCTTTTCTTCTAGCGACCGTCCCGTGCTGGTTCGACATCGGTACAGCGCATTTCGGAGGAAATGTCGGCTGGTGCGGGGCGGGTCGTCACATTTGGTATCAGAGCTCTAGGTTGCGTAGTTAACCTAGGGAAGTCATCAGGGAGAGATAGTACACGTATATGAGAGCGCGTACTTGTGATTATTTTGGTTTTCAAAATCTCTATATATATATATACTATTAGTATAGCTAAGGATGAAGTCGCATTGCACTAGCACCACAATGGAGATGATTAATCATTTTCTCTTTACAGATTGAATGATGAGCCGATATACGAGGGGTACTGGTAGAGGAGCCAATAGTGGGAATGCTGCTGAGATGAGGACGATGTTTACTGGCCTCATGAGAGAGATGCTAAGGGATGCTTGGGGAGCCGTTCCTAATGCTGCTAATGGTGGTGGTGCAGCGGTGCAGACGCCTAGGGCCGATTTCGCCAAGCTATGCAAGGATTACACTAGTCTTGGTGGGAAGCCGTTCCACGGAACGGAGTCGACTACAGAAGTCCAATATTGGCTAGATAGTTGTGAGCGCATCGTCAAGGTTCTGGGAATCGAGGACACAATGAAGAGGAAGCTAGCATCACGTCAACTGCAAGGATGGGCTATGAATTGGTGGAATGCTATTAAGGCAGCTACCCCAGAGGATCAGATTACTTGGAATCAGTTTAAGGCTCGCTTTTGTGATAAGTTTATCCCAGCTGCTCAGAAATCAGAATTGTTCAAGAAGTTCTTGGAGCTTAAGCAGAATGGTAGAGCAGTCTCGGAGTATATCGCTGAATTCGACACTTTATTGAAATATGGATTGTCCCTTATCGATACGGTCGAAAAGAAGAACGAAAAGTTCATAACTGGTTTAGATGGATACTTGGGGGAAAGGCTTATAAACCATATCGATGAGACGTTCGAGTCTATTGTAGGAAAGGCATTAAGGTCAGAGAGCCTTTTCCCTAAGTCAAAGACCAAAGTTGTTATTGCATCTACAGAGGAACCAAAGCCGCATGCAGGCGGTGAAGGCAAGAAGAATTATCAGAACAAGAGGAAGCAGAACCCGACCAAGGATGGTCAGAGTAAGAAGAATAAGAATGGTGGCGAGTGCTTTAGTTGTGACAAGAAGGGCCACTAAGCCAGGGATTGTCGAGAAAAGCCTGGGGAAAGGAAGTGCTTTAACTGCGGCCAGGCGGAACACCCCAAGGATGATTGTCCACAACCTCCTAGGGAGAAGCAGATTGTGAAAGCGTATGCTATCAACATTGTTCCTTCTTCGTCGAATGCCCCAACGGCGGCGTAGAAGGGAAAAGGCGTCGTTATCAAAGGTATGCTTTCTATTTAAGATGTTTCTGTTCGAGTATTGTTTGATAAACCCGAGATAGTCGATAGACCTTTAGTAGTGACGAACCCGGTTGGTGGTTCGACTAGCCTTAGTATGATTTGCCGTAACGTGGTCTTATCGAGTCATGGATGTATGTTTGTTTGTGATTGCTTTGTTTTGGGCTTTACTGGGTTTAGCATTATTTTAGGGAGTCGGTCTACTCTAAAGGAATAGGGTGGTATTAGGTACCTACCTAGTGATGGCGATAGTAACTGGAGTTAAGGAAGTTGAGAGGTTATCGTTGTAATAAGTTCTAGTTGTCTCTGGGAGGCAAATGAGTGCTCCAGTGCTTAGTTGTTTTTCTAGTATCACCTCACGTGGATTGTCAGAATTCGGAGATGTTCCTTGGGTGCTTGTCTGATATTGGTTTAGGCCTTTGGGGCTTGTGCTTGGGGAATGTCGAGTTTGACTAGGATGGTTTGCGTGAGAGATAAATAGTTGTTGCGATTCTTCATTGGATGATATCTTGGTTTACTCGAGGAGTGATGGGCAGCCGTGACATGATAAGACTGTTCAATGGTATAGACTGCTCCGAGTTAGACTCGATAGGATTATGAGATGGCTCGATTGGGACTCGAGAAAGATGCAAAGTAATGAATTGTTTAGGACCCTATGTTGATGTTCTCTTTGGATAGTAGAAATTTGAAGGAATAGGATTTGTTCGTTGATCATGGAAGATGCAATGAAGATTAGGATGATTCAAGTTGGACTTGAACTCGTAAAAGAAAATGGGTGTTCGTTGATCTTGGAGACGCAACGAATAGGGAGACGACTCATGTTGGACTAGATTTTGTCGGTAATGGATACTCAAGACTGGGTCTGAGTTATGGATTGACTCGAGTTAGACTCGAGAAGGCTGCAAGGAATTGGGTTTGGCTCGAGTTGGACTCGAGAGGGCAGCAAGATAATGGATAGACTTGGGTTGGACTCAAGTATTTAAGGCGGACTTAAGGCAGGGGTATCTGGGGATGCCCGTTACCTTGGATCCGTTGGACATGATCTAGTTATCCTTGGAGGATAAAAACGTACGTTGGACGTACAGTAGTCTATTTGGAGGCTGGGCTTCCATTAGTTCTTGATGTTGGTTGGACCAGACATACAAGAATCGACATACTGGGATTGGTTAGACCACTCATGTAGGTGTCGACGTGTTCATGGCTTTAGCAGGTGATAGGTAGGACTTGTTTGATGGATGTTATGGTTGCTATGTTTGTCCCTATCTTTCTTCTCTTGAATAGACTATCACCTGTAGGGTTCTAGCAATGGGGAACAAAGAGATGGTAGTATAGACAGACATTAGGCTACGTATCAGTGCAGTGGGGTAGTCATTACTCCATGGAGCAGAGTGATCGTAGTAAGGCTATGAGCTAGTGCAGTGATGTTGTCATGACTTCATGGGGCAGAGTGGACATAGCAAAGGATTTAGGTGCGGTAACAGTTGCATTGAGTAGGAGGCATGCCAGTCTAGATGTTATGTTTCTGGGTTGGAAGCAACTAGAGTATATCACAGGATATGATTTTGGACCCAAGAGTGAATTGGATTCAGAAACGCTAGTAAGCTTGACGATTTGATCGATTTTGATTGAGTGGATTGGTTCCAGTTAGAAGGACGATCCTAACCTATTGGAAATCATCTCTAGGGTAGAGATGGGTATCGATGGAAAGAGAATGATTAAGCAAGGATTTGATCGAGAAGGATGGCTTCGAAAGAACGGGGGACTAGTTGTACCCAATGTAGACGGACTGAGAGATGAAGTGTTTAGAGCATATCATCACTCGAAACTGACTATACATCCCGGTGGTAACAAAATGTATTGAGACATGGATCAGACCTACCACTGAGAAATGATAAATAAGGACGTTTATGTCCAAATGCATGAATTGCCAGTTAGTTAAAGCTGAGCAAAAGAAGCCTAGTGGGTTGTTACAACCGTTAGAAATTCCTAAATGGAAATGGGAACAAGTCTCAATGGATTATATTGATGGTTTACCAAGGACTATGCCAGGTCATGATGGTATTTGAGTGAATCGTATGCTAGAGGATCTTTTGATAACTTATATGTTGGATTTTGGAGGGTCATGGGATGGCCATTTATATCTGGTTGAGTTATATTTATTAGCCCAGTATTGGTATGGTTCCAACTGAAACTCTGTACGGAAGACCGTGCGAGGCACCATCATGTTGGTTGGAGAATGGTGATAAATTTAGGCTTAGACCAAAAATAATAAGAGGGACTTCAGGAAAGATCAAGGTTATCCAACAGAGAATGAAGACTACCTAAGATAGGCAGAAGACTTATGTTGATAAGAGACGAAGAGATTTGGAATTCTTCGTTAACGACTTGGTGTTCGTCAAGGTCTCTCCGTTGATGACTGTGATTCGTTTTGGTGGGAAAGGTAAGTTAGCACCAAGGTTTGTTGGCCCATTTTCAGTTCTCGAGCAAGATGGGAATTTGGCATATAAAGTTGAGTTACCGGACAAGACGGCGTGAGTTCACAACGTATTTCATGTTTCCCAGTTAAGGAAGTTTGTGCAAGACCCTAATGTGGCTATTTCACCAGATCAGTTGGACGATATCAAGGTTGAACCCGAGGCAGTTGGGAACCGCAAGCCTATGCGTATTGTTGAGAATGATACGAAGCAGCTTCGAAGGAAGGCGGTGAAACTAGTCAAAGTTCAATGGGGTGATGATGAGAAAGGCTGCACTTGGGAAACAGAGGAGGACATAAAGAAGAAGTATCCAGAACTCTTTGCCTGGTAAGATTTTGGTAGTGATAGTTCTTCCCTTGTTAGTAAACCGCATGCTAGGATATGCTTGGTGTATTGTTTTGTATGTTTTATTATTTGAAAATGATTGATAGGCATGCAGAATTCTTTGTATGTTTCGGTTAAGTAATTTCGGGGACGAAATTTCTTAAGAGGAGGAGAATGTAACGACCCGCATTCTATGCATCAGAGGATCATAGAATATTTATTTATTTTCTGCTAAGTCATATGGTCATGTACTTTTGGGGAATGACTAGTAGGGTCATTTCCCATGTTCATGATTTTTATCGATTTTTAAATGACCGTTTTGCCCCTAGCTGATCTTGTTTCGTTCATAACTTTTGATTGGTAAGGAGTTTTGACCTGAAACCGCTTCCATTAGATCCGTTTGTTAGTTTACCTTTCTGTGAGTGGTCACATTAGTCAAACAGATTTATCGTTTGAGAGATATGGCTGAATTAAGGTTTAGAGGGTGAAAAACGGCTTAATTGGGCTTAATCGGATGATTAGCAGCTAGGCCCATTGGGAGATTTCGGGATTAGGAGTATATGAGGGCTGCTAAGGTTTGGAAAATATTATTTTTCAGTATTTTTCAGCCGCCACTAACATCCTTTGAACCCTAGCCATGGCCTCCACTTTCTAAATCTCTTCGAAACACCTCAAAATCACTTTCTTATCAAGGATTAAGCTAATCAACATCAAACCAAGCCAAGATAGCATCAAATCAGAGTTGGGGCTGCTGCTAAGCATTGGGATTCAACCCAAAACAGAGGATATTTCAGATCTATAGTTTAATTTGTGGCAAAGGTGAGTAATTTGCATTGTTATTCACTAATTATGGCTAATTAGGGTAATTAGCGAAGATTAGCGAAATTATAACTCAGAAAAATCTAGAAAAATTTGTAAAATTCCAGAATATTATTTTATGCCTCTGATATAAATTTGGGTTAATTTGGACTAATTTTGCTAATCCCGGAATTTATGGGATTAAGAGGTGATTAGTGATAATTAGCGAATTTTGCATCATAAAAATCTAGAAAAATTTGTAAAATTCTAAAATATTATTTTAGGGCTCTGATAGAAATTTGGGTTGATTTGGTTAAGTTTTACTAATCTTATCATTAGTTGTTGTTAAACATGCTTAAGAGGAAAATAAGGGTTTTTGGGTATGTTTGATCCGTTTTGACATATCATATTGTTGTTTTGCTGTTTGTGGATGTTTATACATGTTGCTATGGTTGTATGGTATGCTTTGTGATTGTTTTGAACAGTTAGAATGGTCGAAAACGCAGTCATGTGGCGTAAAACAGTCGTTGGAAAGCTGCAGGAAAATATGCAGGAAACTGGATCGGATCGCCCCCCCTATAAACGAACCGCTCGTGATGTACTTTGGCCGATCCAAGACGTGATGAAGCAGAAGCCTCGACCCGATCCGATGGAGGGATCACGACCTGACCCGAACCACCTGCATGAAACTCACGAGCTGATGCACCTGAAGCTTCGATCCGATGCACCACGAGCCGATATGATGACGCCGATCCGAACCAGAAGGAGGAGCCACGAACTGATCTATGCGTCACGACTCAAACCCAGTGGGTGTCCACGATCCGAACCGGAGGAGTTGACATGGACGAACCGATCCGAAGCGAAGCGGAGTGAAGGGCCGAACCGATCCGAGGAAGACCAAAACCCGAGATGCAAATGTAGTCCAAATGAGAAGTTTGTACTCAGGATCCAGTTGGGAACCAACGAGTTGACTTCACGATTAGACTTTGCTGCGGGATGTGTGCAAAGGGGTTGTCGGTATTCATAACTTTGGTTCACCACTGAGAGACGGATAGTAGGCTTGTAGTGATAGTTGTACGGGGTTGGACTCCGTCAGGGCCCAAAGGATTAGGTGACCAAATAGTGGATATTGTATGCTTTACGCACCGAGTGAGAGATGTGAGGATGGTTGCTATGTTTGACTGTTTGCTATCATTATGACATGCGCACCACCTCCCCCGTATTTTTATACCTTTTATTTAGTGGCACCTTAGAGTATTGTACAGTATGTAGTGCTAACTCTTTGGTTGTAGGTCCAGGTTCAGGTATGATTGGATTATACCTGTTATCGTTTTGTTTTGTTGCTTATCGCTCATACCAGACTTTTGTCTGACCAAGAATTTTATGTCTCTTCTTATTACTTTGGGTGCTCTTAAACGGGCAGACTAGAGACATGTTAGGTGGTATGCACGAGTAGCTGTACCGGAGACGAGCAGGAGGCTCCCACGTATGATATATATATATATAGATATTCTCTCTGTGTTGTTGAAGGTCACTGCTTGGGCATTAGTAGCGTACTTCCTCCTTTTGCTTTAGAGACTGTTTCCAAAAGTTGTAATAATGATGATGTGGAACATAAGCTGTATTTTGATTTCCGCTGCTATGATGTTTAGTTTTAGTTTCAGCTTATGCACTGTCTCGCATGTTTTATGTCAAGTATGTTGTTATTATATATTATTCCATGCGCTGTGAGACATTCTACAGGTTCTTGGTTAGTTCTTCACCTTCTTTCTTTTCTTCTAGCGACCGTCCCGTACTGGTTCGACATTGGTACATCGCATTTCGGAGGAAATGTCGGCTGGTGCGGGGCGGGTCGTCACATTTTTCTAATGGATACTATTTTGGAGGAGATACTTCTTTCATAGTTTGTAATATCTCTTGTATCTTCAAGAACCAATTACAGTGGGTCCATTTTTTTATTGAATTTGTTATTATTCATGTCAATGGAACTTTTAGTCTTATAATCGTTAACTCTAGATTGATTTAGGAAACTTTCCCAAACATAATCCTCAGCAACCTATCAAATTAAACCTAGTGCAATACTTTACTATCCAATTCTTGTTTTTATCATTACTAATTGTAACCAGTTTCTCTAATTTTATAGGGAGGAAAAGAAAAAACCTAGAATGCACCGATTGTCAGCTCTTGATTAAGTATTTGATGCATCATATAGTTTAGTCACACGGGGTGGGCGTGGTCGGTTAATCTCACTAATTGGTTGATATTTTTAGTTAATTGAACCATCAATTAACCGAATGCTCGATTATTCGAATTTGTCAGTTAATGCGGTTCAATTGAGATCGGTTAAGTCGTTTAGCCGTTAAATATATATATATATATATATATATATATATATATATATATATATTGTATGTATGTATGTACGTACGTATGTATATATACATAATATATGTATATATGTGGGTGTGTATATATGCACAGACATATATTTATAGATTGCAAGAAACGATAATGAAAATATTTATGCTATTAGTCTTACCATATATGCATGTATGTATGTTTGCATGCGTTATTTGTCTTCTAATGTGTGCGTGTATGTATGTATGTATGTGTTATATATATATATATATATACATATATATATACATATATATATATATATATATATAGGTTCAATGGCACTCCTATTTTCTAGCTTTCCATTTGCACCCCATTTCTAACCACTCGTTTATATTAGAATAATGTAGTGGAGGGAGAGAGAATGAGTGGAATGAGAGAGAGGGGGAAACTTGTAGTGGAAATCAGGGGGCTTTTGGGGTGCCGCACTATTTAGGGTGCCATTAAACGCTCGTGTATATATATATACACACACACACACACACACATATATATATATATATATATATATATATTCGTTTAACGGCTAATTGATGTTTGATTATGGTTAACCGCAATTTGGTCGGTTAACCGAATGTTCGGTTAATCGAATTTGTTAGCTAATGCGGCTCGGTTAAAGCCGGTTGAATCAATTCGGTTGGATAACCGTGATAAATGCCTGCCCCTCATGCCTACCTGGCGCCCATGGCCAGTTAAGTTGCTTGAATGAAATATTTTAGCGCTTGAACGGTTGTGCAATGTTGGGCTACATACACAAGTGTGCACATTACCTATCTCTTGTTATTCTATGGTTGGTGCTCAAACATTTGTGCTTCTTTTAGTTTCCTCTGATCGTGCTTAAAATAATTCCTTAATAGCAGTCAACTTGTTAGTGGCTTTGAACCATTCAAACGCGTGTTTTTTATACTTCATCATATTAGGGTTGTCAACGGATAGTATTGGATACGGATAGTGTCATATCTGTATCCGCATCCGAAGCTTTTTTCGGATATCGGATATCCGTATTCGTAAATACAAATGGATATTGGATAATTATCATATCCGCTAACGATCGATAATTAAAGGAACGTAAATTGGAATTCTAGGTTTAACATGATAATTTTTTTTTTTGATGTCATGAATTATAAAAGTATACCAAACCAATCAAATAATGATAATAAATAGTTTTGAGCTGTTAATATACATTAAATGCATAAAATATGAACTATTAACTTAACAAAACAATAAATTATTATTGTTTATTATGCTAAAATATATATAAAATAAGCTATAATTTAGACAAAAACCGAACGGATAATTTTTGGAAGCGGATACAGATATATCCGTTTTTTCGAATATCGGATATATCCGTTTAGATGGGTTGTCGGACCTGTGAGAAAAAAAGGGAGGGAGGGGAGGGGTAGGGGACCTGTGACAAAAACCAAGGTATCAAAACACTTGGGTTCAAAAAATACTTAGGTTCAGTCAGTTAACATTGTTCCAATCAAATAATGCACACTCTTAGGACTCAAGCAAAGTGATTAGTGTGACCCAAAACTACAGTACAAGATAATGAGCAGGGTTCATGATTAGTTATCAAATTTCGAAGTTTTATAAACCAATTTCCACCATGCTACAATTTTACAGCTACAAAGATGACATGCTTATAGTTCTTTAAGGCTATGGGATCAATGACAACCAACAGTAACTTATAGTTTGTATCATTCTATGTCCAATGAAATTCATACATATAAGCTTTCTTTTCTTTTCTTTTTTGCTTCTATTTTTCTTTTTCTAAAGGATTCTGATTAAAATGCAACTCAGAAGGTGACTTAAGCTCGTTGGAAAAAAAGGCATAGCCAAGAAACCTCTATGTTGGTACTTAACAAGCCAAAATAGAATATATAATTTACCTAATATCTGATACGTTTCTAGTGAATTTTCCATAATACCAGGCACAATCAGCTATCAATTTAAGCATGCATTAGAAAGGGTTTAAAAAATTATGTTACCTTTCTCTGATGCTCATCCTGGTGGGGGCCACAACAATAAAGAATACTGCAGCCCATCGATCCATTTCTCACAAACTTGGATTTCATGAAGCTACTACGTAACTGCAACGCGAAGCCACCTTCCATGCCTACCAAGTTGTCCACCTTTTAACCCTAATTTCATGTAGATGATGGAAAATCCGGATTTCATATTAAATCTTTCTACTTTTTCTTTCGATATCTCGTTGCCAGAGAAGATAATAGCAGGAGTCGCAGTTACAAATTGAGTAAGATTTCAAGGCGTTGAGTATTTCAAAGCGTTGAGTAGATAGAGGAAGATGGCGGCACCTTTAAGCAAGTTAGGGTTGCAGCCATTGTTTCGAGATCGTCTTCAAATTGTTGAGAAACAATAGCTGAGTCGCGGACTAGGTCGTTTTCTTAAAGACGATTCGGCGATCTGGTTGGTGGTGCAAACCAGTTCGTACCTGTCGCCGCTGCCTCTGGGATAAAACACCTTCTGAAAATAATAACTGACTTGCTTTCCATAACAAATCAGTTCAGATTTTCACTTTCGATATTAAAAATATTGCTCGTAATTTCTGTAAGAAGATTTTAAAGGCGGAGGCAAGAAAAAAGTTTTTTTTTTTGTTATATTATTTTCGTCACAACTGAAGATAATATATAGATGGGGATTACGGCTGAACAAATACTGTGCAGTGGATAAATCTGCTAAAATACCGGTTCAACAGTTTACCGCTTCAAAATGAAAGTCGGCTCAGAAATATTCTCCGTATATAAAAACACAGTTCGAAAATATAAGTGTTTACACCACAAAGCCAAGGGCTACGGCCCGAGCCGAGCCGAGCCCAGTCGGTCATGCGTGTGTGGTGGTCATGATGCATGACCTCCCTCCTCACAACAAAGCATGTATTGAGAGCCCAAGGCCCCAACATGATTTTTTAGGAACAAGTATAAATACTTGCCTCTTTCATATAGTCTCATGATGTGGGACTATTCACATATAAGAGTCATTCTTACACTTAGTCAAATTTTTAATAATTCACATAAAATTTCCAACACAAAATTATATAGACTTCTATAAATAAATTGCTTCATTCTATGTAAGCATCAGACAGTAGAATTCAGAAACAATGGCTACAAAAACAAGCAGCTTTTCAAAGACGACACACCAACTGGCGGTGCTGCTATTTCTGCTTGGCAACTCCATAGCCAATGATGCTGCTCGCATTCTTCTAGAAGCACCAACTATCCCGAAACCAGAGCTTCTGTCGCTACCTGAAATTCCGACACTTCCAAAGCCCAAACTACCAAAACTGCCACCACTACCTAAAATGTCGAGCCTGCCTAAGCTGGAAATAACTCCATCGCCTGAACTTCCTTGTCCAAATAGTGTTGCTTAAACTGGAATAATTCCTTGTTCTCTGGGCATAACTTGAAATTGCGGCCAAAGCTTTGAGCTAGCAGAACCAAACTGAACAAAAAAACAAGCAAAAGTCACTGATTCAAGCACTGGTGTACTGAGAGTTCAATGATAGCACATATTTTGATTTTAACTGTCAAAAGTAGTATATAATGCTTCAGTACTATCTATAAAAAATTCATGTTATGGACCACTGGTACCTGAAGTTCCTGCTTTGCCTAAACCACCTACTCTCCTTGAGGTTCCAGCTCACCCTTCCACTAACCCTTGATATTTTCATGCGACATGATTGCTAATAGTTTCATGAGTTTATGCATTCGATTTTGATTTATATATTGCTAGATTACTTATTGTCATATGTATACTGTATGATATATGATTCCATCTCCATACTTTTCTACATTGCTGTACCTCAAATATTATTATTATATAGCAGTGTTGCTTAAACTGGAATAATTCCTTGTTCTCTGGGCATAACTTGATCTGACATGTATGGTTCACAAGTTTTCTGCACATAGGATAACATGCTGATGCCTATTCAACTTAAGTAGAATTTGGACAAAGCTAAGCCATGAGCTATTGTTTATCACCATAAATTGCCGCTGAGATAGAGAAGTGTAGGGGAAATTTCAACAATCAAATCAGCCCTGAATGTTTAGAAAGTGATAATTGCGGATCGTGCTAACGGTGAGATAAATCAAAATGAACTACCCCCATCAAACTGTAACACCCTGCCCAGATACCCATACTACAAGAAGAACGTTACTAAACAATGTTGTCTGATAAAACATAAAATAAGTCTACAACGGATAATGTGTCATTACACATTCTTTTGGATCAACACGGATATATGCTAAACACTACAAAAATAATCACATTCTTGTATCTCATCTCAGTACATAATAATGGTACCAGGAGTTTCACAGTAATGGTACCAGGAGTTTCACAGAACAGAACAATATAAAGTCACTAAAAAAAAAAAAAGCTCAGCACCGGATAACATTCGATATACTTTCATGACAACAGTTCAATATTGTCCAAGAATGCTCTGTAATGGCAGGTGAAATATTGAAAAGTAACCTATCATTTCTGTTTTAACAGACTGAGTATGAAAAGGTGAAGGATCTTAACTTCAAGACTTTCCCCAACATTAATAAGAAGCTATTCAGTAATAGTTGTGGTATAGGTCTGAACTTCTTTGAAGGACCTAAACAAGCCCTTCTCAACCGGTCAAAATGATGTTAATTTAAGAAGGATAATCCAGAAGAAGGATGACAATTGACAAGTCTTCTCTACCACTCCAGTATCTCTATATATCCATTCTATTATACAACGTCCATATTATGATAGAGTGATAGGTCGCAAGCTATCTTTTACTCTTTTTGTTAATTTGCTAGCCAGTGTCCAATTTGTACGTCCAACAAAACAACCTGCAGTGACAACCTGTATTGGATCCATGGAGTTTGCTGTCTCTCATGCAGATTCATCCGAATTCCTTCCTGTCCCAGTCGAACTCTTAGCTGCAAACAACCTGTAGTGGCAAGCCATCTTTTTACATTATGAGTATTACTGTTACTTTCTTCTTCAATCCAGTATCCTTTCTGTTGAGTAGAGCAATCTCACCAAGCTGGACGAAAAAAAATTCGATTAACCTCGATGAAATTTAATGCCAAAAATTAGTAGCAGAATGTTGCCATTGCGTTGCCTGTGTATAAATAATTACAATTTCTCACATGTAGTTTCAGGTTCTCTGTATAAATTTTTTTAAAGTGGAAAAAAATTATGCATTGTACTTTTTTTTAAATGAACGTAGATTTAGTGCACCTTGCGAGTGTTGTAGTAAAAGGAGGCTCTTCGCCGAAGTACACTCAGATTGTGTGCGCGCAATGGTGGAGAAACCGATCGTTCGGTTGTATAATTTTATAAAATAATATATATTTTAATTTTTCATTAATATTGGTTAAACATCAAGAAAACATGTTCAAAAATATATATTAAAAACTGAGATTTAAACCTACAATTTAAATTTTAGAAAATATGACTTTCAAATTTAAGTTTTATTTTGAACATTCAGAATTGAAGACTTACATTCGAAATTTTTTAAACGGAGATTCCCAATCAAAGGATTTCTTAATCGTTTTAAGGAAAATACACCTGAATACGTCTAATTTTTTCTAGCTTTCACCTCTAACTGATGGTTCGTCATATTGATACTTTGAGCTAAAATTATGATCGAACTATTAAATAGCTGTCATACATATTGATCCCTCATCGGATACGTATTGATCCCTCATCGGGGTGTTAGTACCGATCCGAATTTACTCAAATTCTGAGAATTTTTCCATCTTGTTTCAAAATGCTATTCCGTTGAATCCAGATGTTTGTGAATTTGTAAAACCATCCATACTCGATCAAGAGCAATCCAGATGTCCAAGTACATGACCGACCCGAGTAACGTGAATTTCGAATTCCTAGTGTTCATTAGTTTCGATGCCTAGTCCAAGCATTTTCGAGTTTATGTGAGTTCGTGCTCGAGTTACATGCGATCCAATGATAAGAATTCTAAAGCGTGACGGCCTTAACAAAAGACAGATTAACAATCTATTACAAATATTCGGCACAATGTTTCAAGTCAAAGGATCGTACCATTAACCTAGAATGCACTGATTGTCAGTTCTGGCTTCAAGTATTTACTGCATCATATGGTCTGGTCACATCTACCTAACGTCCATGGTCAGTAAGTTGCTTGAATGAAATATTTTAGCGCTTGAATGGTTGTGCAACGTTGTGCTACAAATACAAATGTGCACACTGCCTATCTCGTGTTATCCTGAAGCCGATGTTCAATGATTTGTGTTTCTTTTAGTTTCCTTTGATTGTTCTTAAAATAATTTCTTAATAGCGAGCAACTTGTTAGTGCATTTGGACCGTTCAAACATGTGTTTTATATGCTTTATCATGTAGGCTATACAGCCATTGCCTTATCAATGTGAATATACGTTTTGTTTTCGCAGCTGCAGCAAGTTTTATTGAAATAAAAAACGGAAGTGGCTTTGTGCAACTGCAATTCGCTCGCTTCAATGGTTATTGTATCCACTTAGGTATATTCATAGAGCCCTTTTTTTGGTGGGTTGTCGGGTCTGTGAAAAGGGGGAGGGGGGTGAATCGACAATGGGGAAGCCTAAAGAAAGAGTACTGACACAGATGCAACTCTACTGTCTTGATGCTAAGAAGCATAATAGTCTAAGGGTAAAGAACAACCTGTTTCAAGCTAATGAGTATGCAGCGTCTTGCGATTTGTGATATTTGTGACCCAAGAAAATAGGAAAAGATAGGAAGTCATGTATTTGGATTTGTCCAAAATAGTATTGCATATATGGATACATTGTAACGCAACTTTTTGAATGATTGAGTGAATACCAACTATGCATGATAGCCTATATCTTGACTACCTCATGGTCATCAGTCCTAACCATAGCTCACAAGAGGAAGCAACAACCAAAACAGAGTGAAAAAAAGTTATGGTCAGTAGTGAAGTTATTACTAAGATAAACTGATATCTGATGTGCACGTGTGCATGTATATTTGTATATGGGTATGTATATATGTGCACATCTAACTAACCTTAGGCAGATTATTTTTCACTTTTATAGCTATGCAATTTAGGTTTGGTAGTTATGTTGGTCTCAGAATTCCGCACATTCTTAAGCTAACTCAGGTTGTTCACTTGCCAATTACCTGGCGCCCATTCTCCGAACTCATAGCCCTTGGTAAAATTCTTTCGAGCACCCACTCCGAATTCGTTCAACAATATTAGGTGTTGGTTGAAAAACAGCCCAGAACATTATATTCTCTTCAAAATGAGTATACAACTGCACCATATCTTTCTTACAATTTGTTTTTGTTTTTGTTTTTTTTTTTTTTTTTTTTTTTTTTTTTTAAAAAAAAAAAAGAAAAGAAGAAATATTGGATCCAGTAATAATCATGGAGAAATTATCATTATGGATTTTTGACCATCATTTAAATAACCATTTTATAATAAAAACAAGCATGTGATTTATATTTGTTTTAATCAAAGGGACGTAGTGCCTTTCTTTTTCCATAAGCAGAGATATGTACTGAAATGCTTTGATTTAGTAAAAATTAAATTATGTAATTAAGAAAAAACAAGTTTGTTGTTTCAAACATTTTAGTTTGCATACCGCAATGCGTGGTCTGGTAAAAACTTGCAGTTATAGTCTCAAATGGAAAGAGTTCATTAACCCTTCTTTTTTTTGTATAAGGTGTTCATTTTGATCAGCGTGTGCGGTAACCATTGGTTGCAGTTATGACACATGAACATAGGTTTCTTTGGTTATCTTTTAAAATTATAACTAGTGTGTAACCCGTGCGTTGCACACGTTATTTTTTAAAATGTAACATTTGCGCTATTAATGATGAAAAATAAAAGCTTATAATGCATCGTCCAATGATTTAAGTAAAATAATTGATTTTTAAAACAAAATTTTAAAATTATGATGTATAATTGTATGTTATATATCTTACACGTTGGGCTTAAGAAAGAAAATATATTTGCTATTCTTACTTATTTAATCAAGTGATTTTTCCAAAATATGTTAAATTTTTTCTTATGTTATCAGTTTACTTAGTTGACTCAAATGCGGATATTAAGAAAAAAAACAAAGAGATTAGTAGAAAATTATAATTTATGAAAGATATTGAACTTGGTAACATATGTAATTATAATATTTAAATGACGAACCAAGCTTGTTAACCATGTATGATTACAATGTATATGTTCAATTCAATGTAGCAACGACTGTGGACTGCTATAAGATGACAAATATCATCATAGTAAAAATAAAATAAAAAAAATAAAAAAATTAAAAAAAAAAATCTATGAGCAACTGCTGCAAGTTTTCGTTAGCTATTATTTCAAAACTCTGGGTATGTATATGGTATAAAACAAATGAAAAGTTGCAACCTCAAACAAAAAATAAACACTGTGCATCACTTGCTTTTCAAATAGCCTTGCACTGTGCATCACTTGCTTTTCAAATAGCCTTGGAAAGAAGACTTTACTGTCTCCATCTAAAAATAGAATATGGCATATTCATTAGACATGAGTAAAATATATGGAAGACAGCATAAAGTAAGATGTGTGGGTAAATAATGAAAATCTAAAAAGGAAAAAAATGTAAAAATAAAACATCAGAAGGTAGAGCCAAAGAAATCGTGTTAAAAGCTATGAAAAAAAAAATTCACCCTAAATGACCTTGTGACATAAGGTTTAACGTTTGAAATTCATATCTTCTAATTTTAATCTAAAATTCGTATTGCTCATCAATACTGTTAATTCGTGCAATTCAATAATAAACCATGATTCAGTTAAGCACTATAGCAAGCAAAAGTGAAAACTTTTCATCTTAATCTTTGAATTCATAAACTGTTTAATGTCAAGAAAACATATATAGAATCATAGATATAGAGGCCGACATAGTTTGACCCAAAGCTAACGTGGGAAAGATTTAATAACTAAGTTATTTATTTCTACCGAAATTAAAGAATTTAGACTAAATTATATATATGTAAAAATTATCAAAAACCAAATACATGTGGGATTGTCAATCGAAATATCAATAAAATACAAAATGCTAAAAACTTGGATATCATTGAGAACTAAATATTATCTAATAGAAAGTGAAATAAAGAAACCATTCATGTCTATAAAGAAACACATTGAATGAAATAGTATAATGAATCAAATATTGTACATCTAAAATAGAGTGAACAATAGAAACATTACTAATTTCATTTCATTATTTTATCCATCCCATTATCATCTGTAGCAGGACCACCTTCCAGCTATTGAGTTGTGCGTGTCCATCCCATTATCACAGCACTTTTAAGTGCAGTTTGAAGACCCAAGGCTTTTCCAGCTGCAATATTTCGTTTGCTATCATCCAAAAACAACTAAGGAGTAAACAAATAATAACGATGATGATTAATATGTAAAAAATAATATGATACAAATAACAGAAATTCGACTTACAATTCTGCATGCATTCATTCCGGAAGCTTCGATTGCAGCTTCAATCGCAGATGGTGATGGTTTCAAAATCACGTTAGTTGAAGTATTGTAAGTTTTAAAGAGATGCGGGTTTAAAGTTTCGAAACAAACAATGTTCTGAACCAACTCTTCTTCAATGCTAAGTCCATGCAATGCTTTCTTTACATGTTTCATGTCTGAATTCATAAATAACTGACCATAATGATCAAGTTCAATTATCAAAACATTTTTAATTTGACAGAATTATAGAAAGAAGTTGCAGTACTGTACATCTTACAATTTTGGGTTGAGAAATTTAAAGCAATAGACCCCTTAACAGTGGGTTTGGCTTAATATTCTCATATGGTAACCTTCCATGCACATAACTGTTGACAAAACAACAGCAGTATGTATGTACAAATGTACTTATTTTGTATATCAAAATCTAATTAAAAGGTTCATTATCTTCACCTGTGGTACTCATCAGGATGAACAACATAACCAAGTTCTTGAAATTTTGAAGATGTCATGTTACCAATCAAATACATTAACTAAACGTGACACATGCTAATAATAAATGTTAAATGATTAAGATCTATGTACCAGGAGCATATAGGAAAAACAATGCAACCTCTGAAATTCATCCAACAAATAGGAAAAACAATGCAGAAAATAATCAACGACGCAAGTATTAAAATAATTCAAACAAATAGGTTAGTCAACCAAACAAAAAATAGAGTACCTTTGTAAACTCAGCCCCGTGGTCTACCTGCCAACTGATAAATCACTGATGATCTGAACAAATTAAGGTTTCTTTGATGGCAAATTGAAGAGATCAGCATCGGTATGTTGTGAAAGCGAAAGTAAAAAAGTACATAAAGAAAAGAGAAATAAATATTATTAATGAGATGTGGAGGCTGATAAGTTTGGCGGTTGAAGCAAATCAAATAATTACCATGGAGTTAACGTATGAGGAATTAATCTTATTCAGAATTGGTGGCTTTATTATTTTGATTAGTGGAAAGAGGAATAGAAACAGGGGGCAGGGCGGAAAAATTACAAATCAGAAGATGGTAATTTTTTTATTTAGACCGGAAGGGAGGAGGATGGAGAGAGGCGCAATGGAAGAAGACGAAGATTAAGATGGTGGAAAAAAAGGAATGGGAGGGGATGGAAGAATAAGAAAATAAATATCGTGACTTTTTGAATTCACGAAATATGCTGGAGGCTTGATCCCTTCTAAGATAAAAAAATTTTAAATATAAATAAGAGAGAATTAAGCGATATTTAATAGACAGATTTATAATTTATATTGTTGTATTATTTTGATTTAATAAAAGTATTTTTAGAGTTTTAAGGAGAGTTGAGAGAATTGAGAGAATTAAGGAGAATTGAGAGAATTGAGAGAATCAAGGAGAGAGCTTGAAATTCTTCTGCTTTACTATTATTTAATAGATTTGATTCAGATCAGCAAACACTGCAAAGACAAACTGGAACTTAAATTTTCAGTTTAAAATTTGATTGGAATCCCTTGACTATTAATAAGAAGGTGAGCTAACAGTTTTTGTAGCAAACGTTAAACACTTGAATACAATCACCTAAGTGCCTCAACTCTTTATTCTTACCTATCAATGCAGGAAAGCCAACAACCTACCTAAATTTCGTAGTTCTAAAACCATAAGACTTCTATAAATAAACTGCTTCGTTCTATGTAAGCATCAGACAATAGAATTCAAAACAATGGCTCCAAAAACAACAAGCTTTTCAAAGAGGACTCACCTACTGGTGGTGCTGCTATTTCTGCTAGGCTACTCCATAACCAATGATGCTGCTCGCATTCTTCTAGAAGCGCCAATTATCCCAAAACCAGAGCTTCCGTCGGTACCAGAAATTCCGACACTTCCAAAACCCGAACTACCAAAACTGCCCCCACTACCCGAAATGCCAGGCCTGCCTAAGCTGGAAATACCTCCATTGCCCAAACTTCCTAAACCACCAACCATCACCAAAACTGAAGGAACACCAGTGGTACCTGAAGTTCCTACTTTGCCCAAGCCGGAAGTGCCTTCACTGCCAGAGATCCCTTCTTTACCAAAGGTAGAGTTGCCACCCCTTCCTGAGATTCTGACCCTTCCCAAGTTTGAAATTCCTCCTTTGCCTCAACTGCCTACTCTACCTGAGGTTCCAGCTCACCCTTCCACTACCCCTTGAATTTTCATGCTACATGATTGATAATAGTTTCATGAGTTTATGCATTCGATCTTGATTTATATATGTGCTAGATTACTTATTGTCATATGTGTAGTGTACGCTATATGATTCTATCTCCTTACTTTTCTACATTGCTGTACCTTAAATATTATTATTATATTTTTATCAAAATAGCAGTGATGTTTAAACTGTAATATTTCCTTGTTCTCTGGGAATTACTTCTTCTGACATATATGGTTCTCAAGCTTTCTGCACATAAGATAGCATACTGATACCAGTTCAACTTAAGTAGAATTTGAACCAAGCTAAGTTATATAAGCTATAATTTATCAACAATAATTGTCACTAAGATAGAGAAGTGTAGGGGAAATTTTCAACAATCAAATCAGCCCTAAATGTTTAAAAAGCGAGAATTGTGGATCGTGGTAATGGTGAGATAAAACAAAAGGAAAACTAATATCCCCAAGTGCGATGCTAAGGGCACCGCGAGAAGTGCTTCGGGGTACTACAACCCGCCGCCCGAACGGTGATCGGCCGACGTTTGACCGCTGAAGACGACATTAAAAAAAACGGTTCGGCAGTACCCTTGATACCGCGAAGCACAGACTGCAGTGCCCGTAGCACCGCACTATCCCGAATTACAGATCAAAGATGCACTATCCTTATTAAACTGTAACACCCTGCCCAGATGTCCATGCTACAGAATAAGAATGTTACTAAACAATGTTGTCTGATAGTACGTAAAACAAGTCTATAATGGATAATGTGTCAAATGTCAATACACATTCTTCTGGATCAACACAGATATATTCTAAATACTATAAAAATAACCACATTCTTGTATTTCATCTCAGTACAGAATAACGGTACGAGGAGTTTCACAGAACAGAACAATATAACGTCAGTAAAATAAATAAAAATACTCAGCACCGGATAACATTTAATATACTTCCATGTCAATAGTTCAATATCGTCCTAAAATACCCTGTAATATGCAAGTGAAATTCTAATAAGTAACCTATCATTTCAGTTTTAAGTTAACGGACTGAGTATGAAAACATGAAGGATCTTAACTTGAAGACTCATCCCAACATTAATAAAGAGATATTCAGTAATAGTTGTGTTATAGGTTCGAAGGACCTAAACAAGCACTTCCCAACTGGTCAAAATGATGTTAATTTAATGAAGTTGTCTTTTTCTCTTTTCGTTAATCTGCTAGCCAGTGTCAAATTTGTACTGCATGAATATGATAAAAGATTGATAAATAGACACATCGACAAAATGCTCTTATGTTGTAAATTGATGTGGCTAGAAATTTTATGTTGGACAATGAAATTAAGAAGATAAAAAGGTAAAATAATCAGCCCTAGCACTCACTGGGCAGAGCGCAGAAGCAAGCAGTATTAAAAGCAAAAGAGAATTAAAAGCATGTTGTTAAGCAGTTGCATTGATACTGCTCCAAACATAAATCACAAGTCTAAATTCAGAAATAACAACTATCTTAATATACCAATGGGAATGGAAAAAAAAAACCTTTAGTGTAAAGCAACACCTAATGCGTACTAGATAAAGACGTTGAAGTCAGGCAAAACAGCTGCCCATTTTATGTAAGAACCAAACAGCGATCACAAAGCACTCTCAAGCAGCAGAAGAAACTTCAGTTGTGGCAAGAGCTTCATATTCGTTGGTCTGGCCTTCTTTAGTTGCTCCACATTCCACAGCTTTTGCGATTGCACTGATAGAATTAAGACAAAGTTTGGAACGACAAACAATATATAAGATAATTATTTGAATTGTAATGTTTTGACACGCCTTATAAGGAGCTTGCAAATTAGAGTGCATTCTGGGCATTTAACTTTTGCTAATATAAACAACATAAAAGCCTTGCAAACGTTTAATATGAAGAAAAGGTAAAAATAGTAGTGGATATATTACCCAAAGGAGGATTGTGATAAAACTTCAGTTTTAATGATATATTTGGCCAAGCAAAACCAATTTATAATTACAGAAGGGTAAAAAATGCTAAGTATGTTTTTCTTTACATTCACTATAGCTTCCTTTCTAAGGAGTTTACTTACAAAAATCCATCCCTATTAAGCTGTAAAAGTTTGAAGAAATTATCGGAAAGAAAGAAGGTTGAAGATAATCAACATGAGGGAAAACAAAGTGCAAAAAATAGAGGAAAAACAGTACAGGCACATGATTACACAGATACAAAGAATGGGGTTATTATGTTGATATCTAAACATAAAGAATTCTAAGGAGAAGGAATGAAAAATGTTATAGTTCTGACCTTAGAATCTTTGTTGGAGCCATTAACTGTTCAGAGATGAAACGAACTCATAATTTTTAAGTAGGATTCCTGATGCATATGAATGAGAACAGTACATCATTTTTTACACGGTAATGGCAGTGTTCTCTGTAATGCTAACTCCATCACGATTGATGTCAAAGGATTTCTAACTGCACTTGGTCCTTTATCATAAATCTGCAAAAAAGTTGAAGTTAAGTCATCCGTATAATTTGCAAATATATACTGCGAGTGCTATAGTCAATTTATTATGTTTCTCTACCAAGAACATATCAAAACATAACTAAAGTCATGTAGCTGAAAAAACCACATTTGATGACATCATATTATCAGTGTACCATTATTAGCATAAAAAACCGCAACTGAGGAGATATAGTGCACCACAACAGTAGGGAAAAATAAATTCCTATGTAGATATCATGTTAACTGAAATGAGTTGAATGCCTAAAACTATGCTGCCACCTGCCATGCCATGATATTCCAATAAAATATACATGTCTCCGTAAGAAAGTGCTTTTTAACATTTTCTTTCTGTTAAGTAATTTGTTACAGAATTCAAAAATAGAAAATTTCACTCAATTTCAAGAATGGAGATTAACCATTTTGTAACATGAACAGAACAAATGTTGGACAAAAAAGAACAATAAAAAATGCAAGGATTCCATCAAATAACGTTGATTGTGACTATCAAAAAATTTATTTTAATTTAAGCAATTTTAAGAAACCCTAAATAGATTTGGTGCATTATTAATTAGTTCAAGCTTTTATAATTCGAATTACCTGGAATAATTATTGATGTTTAAGCATCAGACAAAAGCGCCAATTAAGACTTCAACAAACTCAAAATTGCTGAATTGGTGCGTTGTGAAATTCCACTTAATTACATTTTAATAAGGGGATTTTTGCCACAAGGACAAACTCATCAAAAAATTTGCCCAAAAGGACAAGAGGCAAAAAACTTACTCAAAAGGACAACTTTTAGTACAAATGGTGAAATTCAGGGGGTTCCCATGTTTTTCCACTTTGCACTACAAATTGTCCTTTTGAGCAAATTTTTTGCCTCTTATCCTTTTGGGCATTTTTTTTTGTTTTTTTTTTGTCCTTCACACTATATCCCTGTTTTAATAAACCATACCTCAAAATTTTAGAATAACCCACAGTTTCTTTCGACTTTCTCTGTTCAGCATAATTGCTAGAGAATATGGGAGACACGTAACTCTAGGACCGAAGTATTCGGGAAGCAAAGAAGGTCTGGAAAAGAACTTTTATTAGGTAGTCGTCCCGACGTATCGATTTCTGACTTTGGATAAATTGATTTCTGACTTTGGAAAAGAACTTTTATTACGAGTTTTTGCTGAGTTTACCCAGCAATATCAATAACAAAGCTGGCCATGTTTTGCTATATATATTTACGAAGTGCCTTATGAACTACGTAGAAGCTCTACGGAGAAGGATATAAAATTATTTTTCTTTTAATTATTTTACACGGATGAACTCAGCAAAATGCTGAGTTTCTCCCTTTTTTTCAAAATTGTTGGGTGAACTCAACAAAAGTTTGGATTTAAATGGAATTTGCCTAGTGATGAATAGAAACCATATAATTCTAGGATAAAGTTTCGGCCCTTTACCGAGATTTTTGATGAAAGCTAGAATAGAAAGTGACAGGATTGTAAAGATGAAGATGATTGTGAAGCTAGAAGAAGGTGGTGGCAAAAGGGAAGGAGAGAACATAGGAAGGAACCACAGAAGAAACAAAATAAAAGAAAGCAACATATAATTTTGGGATCCAATTTGATTTCCACTTCCATTATGTTTGATTATTAATTAGCGAAGAACGAATTTGTAAATAAAGATTATTTGCTATATCCTACTTTCAAGCGATATTAAAACTATCTAATATTTATAGATTGATGTTTTATAATTGTAACCACAGTCTGTGTTAGATCCTACTTTTAAATGATATTATAATCTTAGTAATATTTGTGAAGGAGCATTCTGAATTGGTAATTGAAATTTATATGTTATATCCTATATGTTAGTAAAATTAATATTTAATAATATCCATAAATGGCATTTGTGGTAGTTCATGGTTTAAAAAAAATGTGACAACAGAGGTATTACAACTAATAATAAAGAAATTCAAGATAACTTAATTTGCGCAAAAACTTATATATGGTTTAAAGTTAAAATCATGTGTGTTAATTAAAATTTTCATTTCTAAGTAGCATCATCAAATTTTTGTTAGTTTGAATTTTATTTATATTATATAATTAAAAAACGACAAATTGTAAATGATGTTTATTTGATGTTTCTTTGTTAGACACTAATTTTAAGCATGGAGTGATACTTTGCATTGGTAATATTAGTTTAGGATGATACTGTTCATGCCCCAATTTACACTTCTGGCCACCAAAACTAAAAGCACACCAAATATTTTAAATTTCCTCTTCTGGCCACCTTCTAAACAAATATAAAAAATTGCAGAGGCCACCAGCTCCTTCCTCCACATGAATGCTTCCTTCCCCACTTTCTTCGTCGGTTGTGAAATGATTTAATTTAATAATCCATTTCATAACCATATTAGCAATTTTAATTTTGATAAATGAGTATTTACTTCATCGGTTGTGAAATGATTCGTCAAATCAACATTCATGTATTTTGAGTCATTTTATTGAACATCTTGCATCACATTATCACAATCATCATGTTTATCGTCCAATTTATCATCATTCAAATATGTGACGGCCAGCCCTGCACCAACCGACATTTTCTCCGAAAGTGCGCTGTACACATGCCCGACTAGCACGGAACGGTCGCCAAAGAAAGGAAAGAAGGGAAACAACTAATCGAAAACTTGTAGAATGTCTCACAGCGCATGGAACAAAATATAATAATAATATATTTGATATAAAACAGGCGAGACAGTGCATAAGCTGATAACTAGAGCCAACATAATCATTAGAGTAGCAGAAATCCAAATACAGCTTATTACAACTTTCCAAATTACTGTCTCTAAACAAAAGAAAGAAAGGTACACCACTAATGCCCAAAGTAGTGACCGCTGCAATACAGGGAGTATATATATATATATATATATATATATATATATATATATATGTATGTATGTATGTATGCATCATACGTGGAAGCCTCCTGCTCGCCTCTGCTACAGCTACTTACGCATACCACCTAACATGTCTCTAGTCTGCTCGTGAGAGCACTCAAAGTAATAAGAAGAGACATAAAACTCTGGATCAGACAAAAAGTCTGGTATGAGCGATTAGCAGCAAACAAAACAATAACAGGTATACTAAACCATACCTGAACCTGGACCTGCAACCAAAGAGTTAGCACTACATACCGTACACTACTCTAAGGTGCCACTAACACATGATGTAAAGAATACGGGGGTGGGGGTGTGCATATCATAATGATGGAAAACAAATCAAACATAACAACCATCCTCACATCTCTCACTCAGCGCGTAAAACATACGATGTCCACCAGTGTTAATCACTAGACCCATCGAAGTAGTGACGGAGTTCGACTTGTACAATTACTGCTACTACCAAGCTTACCCCATGGAGTCATGACCAAATATTTACAAATGACCCCACTTCATTGGTCTATAGCTTTTTAGTCGTACCCAGGCCACTGTGGCCTTGAATCCGTTCATGTACCCCTACACATAGTGATCCAAAGTTACAGACATCGACAACACCTTAGCACGCGTCCTACAGCATAGCCCAACTCATGAAGTCGACTCGTTGGTTCCCAACTAGATCCTGGGTACAAACTTCCCACTTGAACTACCTTTGCATCTCGGTTTTTTGTCTCCTCCGGATCGGTCTTCATTTGGTTCGCAACCCATGCCTCGCATTCAAACTTCTAAGTTCGGTTCGTGGTCATCATCCTCCTTCGGATTAGTTCGAGCCACCTGCATCGAATCGGGTCGTGGCACCCAAACTTATGATCGTGACATCATGCTCCAGTTCAGTTCGTAGGTGGTCCCTGCTCCGGGTCGGGTCGTGCCTTCTGATCGGGTCGGGTCGCTGCACCTGTTCATAGCTCCTTCACTCGTGGCGCTACATCGGTTCGGATCGTGTTCACCCATCGGATCGGGTCGGAGCTTCTGATTCGGATGGTGCAAGCAGTTCACGTGGAAGTCGGTTCAGATCGGAGGTAGGTTCCTGAATCACCAGCTTGTCGAGGCGCTTCGGATCGGATCGTGCAACCATGCCAGGTCAGGTCGTACTCCCTCCATCGGGTCGGGTCGAGCTTCCCCCATCCGATCCGGTTCTGCACAGTTTCCTGCACTTTGTCCAGCAAGCTGTTCACGCCATTCGACAGCGTTTTCGACAAATCTAGCACTTCTAGACAATCATAAATCATACCATACAGTCATAGCAACATGTACAATCAATCATAAACACCAAAACAACAACCATAGCATGTAAAATGGATCAAATATAGCCAAAAACCCATATTTTCCCCTTAAGCATGTTTAGGTAAATCTAATGATGTGATTAGCAAAACTTAACCAAATTAGCCAAATTTTCTAACAGAGGCCTAGAACAATATTTTAGAATTTATAAATATTTTTCCAAAATTTTATCATGTTTAATTTCGTTAATCTTCACTAATTACCCTTAACTAACTGTAATTAGTGCAAAACCATGCAAATCACTCACCTTGGCCACAAATAAAATACCAAATCTGAAATGATTCTTTGTTTGGTGTTGTTCCCAATGCAACACAGCAGCTCTAACCTTGCTTTGGTGCTTTTTCTCCTTAATTTGATGTTGATTAGGCTAATCTTCAATTGGAAAGTGGTTTAGAGGTGTTTTGAAGAGATTTAGAGAGCGGAGGCCATGGCTAGGTTAAGAGGATTGAATAGTGACGGCTGAAAAATGTGAAAAAGGTATTCTCCAAACCCTAACAGCCCTTTTAAACTCCTAATCCCGAAATTCCCCTTTGGGCCTAGCTGTTAATCACCCAGCTAAGCCCAATTAAGCTGTTTTTCACCATCTGAAACTTGTTTCAACCATATATCCCAAACGGTGAGTCTGTTTGGCTAATGTGACCACTCTACGGAAAGGTAAACCATTATCCGAAGCCAATGGAAGTGGTTTCAGGTCAAAATTCCTTTTCTGTCAAAAGTTATAGTCAAAACAAGATCGGCTAGGAGCAAAACAGTCATTTAAAAATCGACAAAAATCATGAACATGGGAAATGACCCCTCTAGTCGTCTTCCAAAGTTACATGACCATACGACTTCTTATGTGAAAGAAATAAATATTCTACGATCCTATGATGCGTAGAATGCGGGTCGTTACACTCTCCCCCCCCCCCCCCCCAAAGAAATTTCGTCCCCGAAATCCCTTAACCCAAAACATACAAAGGATCCTGCATGCCTACCAGCCATACACAACAATCAATCATGCAAAACAAACAAAGCAAACCTATCCTAGCATGTGGAAAGACTAAATTGAAACTGAAATCTTACCAAGCGAAGAGTTCTGGATATGTCTTCCTAATGCTCTCCTCTGTCTCCCAAGTACAGTCATTCTCATTCTCGCCCCACTGAACTTTGACTAGATTCATCGCTTTCCTTCGAAGTTGCTTCGTATCGTTCCCAACAATACGCATAGGCTTGCGGTTCCCAACCGCCTCGGATTCAACTTCGATATCGTCCAACTGATCAGGTGAAATAGTCACATCTGGGTCGTATACGAACTTCCTTAACTGGAAAACATGAAATATGTTATGAACTCCTGCCATCTTCTCTGGTAATTCAACTTTATATGCCAAACTCCCAATTTTCTCAAGAACTGGGAATGGACCAACAAATACGTGCTCTCGTATACGTATACTATCTCTCCCTGATAACTTCCCCAGGTTAACTACACAACCTAGAACTCTGATACCAAGTGTGACGGCCTGCCCAGCACCAGCCGGCATTTACTCCGAAAGTGCGCTGTACACATGCCCGACTAGCATGGAACGGTCGCCAAAGAAAGGAAAAAAGAGAATGAACTAATCAAAAACCTGTAGAATGTCTCACAGCGCATGGAACAAAATATAATAATAATATACTTGACATAAAACAGGCGAGACAGTGCATAAACTGATAACTAAAACCAACATCACCATCATCATCAGAGTAGCGGAAATCCAAACACAGCTTATTACAACTTTCCAAATTATTGTCTCTAAACAAAAGAAAGAAAGATACACCACTAATGCCCAAAGTAATGACCGCTGCAACACAGGGAGGATATCTATATATATGTATCATACGTGGAAGCCTGCTGCTCGCCTCCGGTACAGTAACTCGTGCATACCACCTAACCTGTCTCTAGTCTGCTCGTGAGAGCACCCAGAGAATAAGAAGAGACATAAAACTCTGGGTCAGACAAAAAGTATGGTATGAGCGATAAGCAACAAACAAAACGATAACAGGTATACTAAACCATACCTGAATCTGGACCTGCAACCAAAGAGTTAGCACTACATACCGTACAATACTCTACGGTGCCACTAACACATGGTGTAAAGAATACGGGGGTGGGGGTGTGCATGTCATAATGATGGAAAACAAATCAAACATAGCAACCATCCTCACATCTCTCACTCAGTGCGTAAAGCATGCGATGGCCACCACTGTCAATCACCAGACCCATCGAAATAGTGACGGAGTTCGACTTGTACAACTACTGCTACTACCAAGCTTACCCCATGGAGTCATAACCAAATCTTTACAAATGACCCCACTTCATTGGTCTATATCTCTTTAGTCGTACCTAGGCCATTGTGGCCCTGAATCCGTTCACGTACCCCCTACACATAGTGATCCAAAGTTATAGACATCGACAACCCCTTAGCACGCATCCCACAGCAAAGCCCTACTCATGAAGTCGGCTCGTTGGTTCCCAACTGGATCCTGAGTACAAACTTCCCACTTGGACTACCTTTGCATCTCAGGTTTTGGTCTCCTCCGGATCGGTCTTCATTTGGTTCGCAACCCATGCCTCGCATTCAAACTTCTAAGTTCGGTTCGTGGTCATCATCCTCCTTCGGATCGGTTCGAGCCACCTGCATCAGATCAGGTCGTGGCACCCAAACTTCTGATCGTGACATCATGCTCCAGTTCAATTCGTAGGTGGTCCCTGCTTCGGGTCGGGTCGTGCCTTATGATTGGGTCGGGTCGCTGCACCTGTTCATGGCTCCTTCACTCGTGGCGCTACATCGGTTCGGATCGTGTTCACCCATCGGATCGGGTCGGAGCTTCTGATTCGGATGGTGGAAGCAGTTCACGTGGAAGGCGGTTCGGATCGGAGGTAGGTTCCTGGATTACCAGCTTGTCGAGGCGCTTCGGATCGGATCGTGCAACCATTCCAGGTCGGGTCGTACTCCCTCCATCGGGTCGGGTCGAGCTTCCCCCATCCGATCCGGTTCCGCACAGTTTCATGCACTTTGTCCAGCAAGTTGTTCACGCCATTCGACGGCGTTTTCGACCAATCTAACACTTCTAAACAATCATAAATCATACCATACAGTCATAGCAACATGTACAATCAATCATAAACACAAAAACAACAACCATAGCATGTAAAATGGATCAAACATAGTCAAAAACCCATATTTTCCCCTTAAGCATGTTTAGGTAAATTTAATGATTAGCAAAACTTAACCAAATTAGCCAAATTTTCTAAAAGAGGCCTAAAACAATATTTTAGAATTTATAAATATTTTTCCAAAATTTTATCATGGCTAATTTCATTAATCTTCACTAATTACTCTTAACTAACTGTAATTAGTGCAAAACCATGCAAATCACTCACCATGGCCACAAATAAAATACCAAATCTGAAATGATTCTCTGTTTGGTGTTGTTCCCAATGCAACACAGCAGCTCTAACCTTGCTTTGGTGCTTTCTCTCCTTAATTTGATGTTGATTAGGCTAATCTTCAATTGGAAAGTGGTTTAGAGGTGTTTTGAAGAGATTTAGGGAGTGGAGGCCACGGCTAGGTTAAGATGTATGAATAGTAACGGTTGAAAAATGAGAAAAAGGTATTCTCCAAACCCTAACAGCCCTTTTAAACTCCTAATCCCGAAATTCCCCTTTGGGCCTAGCTGTTAATCACCCGGATAAGCCCAATTAAGCTGTTTTTCACCATCTGAAACTTGTTTCAGCCATATATCCCAAACGGTGAGTCCGTTTGGCTAATGTGACCACTCTACGGAAAGGTAAACCATCATCCGGAGCAAATGGAAGTGGTTTCAAATCAAAATTCCTTTCACTCAAGAGTTATGGTCAAAACAAGATCAGTTAGGGGCAAAACGGTCATTTAAAAATCGACAAAAATCATGAATATGGGAAATGACCCCGCTAGTGGGCTCCCAAAGTTACATGACCATACGACTTCGTATGTGAAAGAAATAAATATTCTACGATCCTATGATGCGTAGAATGCGGGTCGTTACAAAATACTTCAACTAAAACGACAAGAAACAATAATTAATGTATCAATTTGTAAAAGAAAATACGTAAGTTATACGGACAAAAATCCTACAAGTCAAAATTTACATTGTCATTCTCTAATACAACGTCGTCAAATTTAATGTCCTCCAAGCTTGAAATTTCCAACGGAACGGAAAAAATAACCTAAAACGCAACAGAAAACCTTAACCATTAAAAAAACCATAACAACATGTTCTCTTTCATAATAGAAAAAAATAAAAATCAAGCAATTCAAAGCCTCTTTTTCATCTTCATCTTCCATCTCTATTAGGCACAAAAGAATATTGCTTTTGTAAGGGTTTAGGGTTTGAAATTATAAAGAAGTATGTGTTTTTTCAAGGAGAAGTACGGTGGTAAATAACTGAGTAAAGAAATAATATATGGTAGCCAGAAGAATATAAAAAATAATCATTCGTATTAAATGTATGAAAGTGACCAGAAGTGTAAACCGGGGTGTGAATAGTAGCACCCTTAGTTTAAATGTTCGATCCTATTTAGCATGGGGGGATATTTTCAAAGTGTAAAGAAGTTTTACTATTAAATCCTACTTTTAAGGGATATTTAGATTTGTTAATATATGTATAGGAACATTTTTGATAGTTGACATTGATACCAGAAAAGCGTGACACCGGATGTATTACAACTATAAATAAAGATATACATGAGTGTTACGTCACGAGCTCGTGATGATGGTACATTCATGAGAAAATGTTTTTAATATATATTTAACCCTTTTGCTGTAGAAAAATATAATTTGATTCAGATAAGCAAACACTGCAAAAGACAAACTGGAACTTAAATTTTCAATTTAATTTTTGATTGGAATCCCTTGACTATTGATAAGAAGGTGAACTAACAGTTTCTGTAGCAAATGTTAAATACTTGAATACAATCACCTAAGTACATCAAATCTTTATTCTTACCAATCACAGCAGAAAACCAACTACCCATCTAAATTTCACAGTTACAAAATTATATAGACTTATATAAATAAACTGCTTCGTTCTATCTAAGCATCAGACAATAAAATTCAGAACAATGACTACAAAAACAACAAGCTTTTTAAAGACGACTCACCTACTAGCGGTGCTGCTATTTCTGCTAGGCTACTCCATAACCAATGGTGCGGCTTGCATTCTTCTAAAAGCACCAACTATCCCAAAACCAGAGCTTCCGTCGCTACCTGAAAATCCGACACTTCCAAAGCCCGAACTACCAAAACAGCCCCAACTACCCGAAATGTCGAGCCTGCATAAGCTGGAAATATCTCCATTGCCTGAACTTCCTAAGCCACCAAACATAGCCAAAATTGAAGAAACACCGGTGGTACTTGAAGTTCCAACTTTGCCCAAGCCGGAATTGCCTTCGCTACCAGAGATCCCTTCTTTACCAAAGCTGGAGTTGCCTCCCTTTCCTGAGATTCCAAACCCTTCCTAAGTTTGAACGTCCTCCTTTGCCTCAATTGCTTACCCTCCCTGAGGTTCCAGCTCACCCTTCCACTACCCCTTGAATTTTTCATGCTACACGATTGATAATAGTTTGATGAGTTTATGCATTCGATCTTGATTTATATATGTGCTAGATTACTTATTGTCATATGTGTAGTGTATGATATATGGTTCTATCTCCTTACTTTTTTACATTGTTGTACCTTAAATATTATTATTATGTTTTTATCAAAATAGCAGTGATGCTTAAACTGGAATATTTCTTTGTTCGCCGGGCATTAATTACTTCTTTTGACATATACGGTTCACAAGTTTTCTGCACATAAGATAGCATGCTGATGCCTATTCAACTTAAGTAGAATCTGAACAACACTAAGCTATGAGCTATTATTTATCATAAAAATTGTCGTAGAGATAGAGAATTATAGGGGAAATTAATTTTCAACAATCAAATCAGCTCAAGATGTTCAGAAAGCGATAATATCGTATCATGCTAATGGCGAGATAAAACCAAAAGAAAACTCCAAATTACATATCAAAGATGTACTATCCCTATCGAACTGTAACACCCTGCCCAAATGTCAATAATACAGAAGAAGAATGTTACTAAACATTAAACAATGTTGTCTGATAATACCTAAAGTATGTCTATAATCGATAATGTATCAATACACATTCTATTGGATCAACACGGATATATTCTAAATAGTATAAAAATAATCACATTCTTGTGCCTCATCTCAGTGCAGAATACGGGTATGAGGAGTTTCATAGAACAGAACAATATAAAGTCAGTAAAATAAATAAAAATACTCAGCACCGGATAACATTTAATATACTTCCATGACACTAGTTCAATATTGTCCTAGAATGCCATGTAATATACAGATGAAATACTAAAAAGTAACCTATTATTTCAGTTTTAACAGACTTGGTATGAAAACGCGAAGGATCTTAACTTCAAGACTCATCCCAACATTAATAAAGAGCTGTTACAGGTTTGAAGGACCTAAACAAGCCCTTCCCAACTGGTCGAAATATTACAAATACGGAATCACACCAAGAATCAAGTCATCAACTGATAATTTCCATGATAAAATTTTACAAATATGTAATTGGTCCACAAAGTCATGGAAGTCTAACTCCGTAAATTAAAGTATCAATCTTTACATTGTATCCATTAGTTAAAATTTCAAATTATATGTCTAAGCTTGTCCACAACACATATATGGCTTGTTCTCCAATTTTCTTTGCCACTTTATTTTCTAGCATTTGTCATCTCTTAATTTACTAATTGGGCAGACAATAATACTACGTACCTATGACCTATCTTCCTAATTTCTTCATTAGTCATACTATCATCAGTCGTCAATCCTCAGTTTATGACTAAAAAAATGAATATATTATAAGGGTCTTCTTAATCATACTATTGCCAGTTGTACAACATGCAGTTGTCTTTGAAAAAGAAATTTATGGCTGCGTCAAACCTTACTCACTTTTTTGTACGTTAGCTAACAGTGTACATAAATTTTCCTCATTACTTAACCATTTATACGCTATCATATGAATTTCAACCGAGTAATTGTGATCAAAATATAATCAAAAACATGTAGTTTATGATATAACTAAGATGATATCATTTGTCTTCCTTTGGTTATTTGTGCAGTTATGAATTGCTTTACAGAGGAATCATATGTCTTGTTATACTTTCAGCTTCACATTAGTAGTTGATCATAAACATAGACAACAAGTAAAAGAGAAAGACTAGAACACTATTGAATATTACAGAAGCCACTTATCATAAACAACATTTAACAAAAAATATTATTCCAATCATGTTTATACTATTTAAATTAGCGTTGATCAATAATAATGATGACTAGTAAAAATAAAGTATTCATCCCTCCATCGACAATACTCGTTGTAGAATCTTCTTGGAAGTTCATCTTTGGAAACCCATAGATCACAATCCTTAATGATATGACCACAAGCTGGATTTCCACATGGCACCTTTTGCATTGTATAGTTTCTCCTGAATGTTAAATGGCATTTAATCTTTTTTGCCTTTTTTCTGCATTTATGGATATGTATATTTCCCAAAACCTTATTTTGGTTGTTACTATAATAGTCAGAATCGTATTCAAGCAAATTTCCATAGCTAACACAATTGAATAATTTTATAGCCTGAACTTGAGTTTTGGAATCAAGAAATCAATGAATTGCTAAAACATAAGCAGACGTGAGATGTCCTTGCCTACATGCTTGCATTAGGTAGTTAATGCCTAACAAATGTTCATTTGCATATATGTGATTCTGAAAAGACATGCTTTCATATGAGCAAATAATTATATTAAAAAATTATAATTGACATTTCAAATATTAAAATATAAAATGTACCACTCCTAAAATGAACTATGCTTGAATATTTCCACTATTGCACAAAAGGTTAAGTAAATACTCCATTCTTGTTTATCATGCCAGAATTTGCTCCATTCGTTGTATATGCACATCGACCCTCCCACCATTTTTTTTGTCGCATTACGGAAAGTTTTACAACTATATCACGAAAAGAATTTTTCATATTAAAAACAATTATATATCTGAAATGACTTAGTTTCTTTAGCGTTCTTTTTTCTTTTACAACTAAATCATCTTGATAACATTGTAAAATTAATGAAACTGTACAAAAAAAAAAGTTAAAAAACTAAATCATTTCAAAGATATATAATTGTTTTTTAGATGAAAAATTCTTTTTGTGATATAGTTGTAATATTTTTCGTGATGCGACAAAAAAAAGTGGGAAGGTCAATGTGCATATACAACGAATGAAGCAAATTTTGGCATGATAAACAAAAAAGGAGGATTCACCTAACCTTTTATGCAAATAGTGGAAATATTCAAAGCACGGCTCATTCTAGGAATGACACATTTTATATTTTAATATTTAAAATGTCAATTATAATTTTTTCAATATAATTATTTGCTTATACTTACAATATGAATGTATGTCTTTTCAGAATCACATATATGCAAATGAACGTTTGTTAGGCATTAACTAACTACTGCAAGCATGTAGGATCTCACATCTACTTATGTTTTAGCAATTCATTGGTTTCTTGATTCCAAACTCAAGTTTAGACTATAAAATTATTCAATCGTGTTAGTTATGAATTTGCTTGAAGACGATCCTGACTATTATAGTAACAACCAAAATAAGGTTTCGAAAAATATACATATCCATAAATGCAGAAAAGAGACAAAAAAGATTATACGCATTTGACATTTACGAAAAACTCTATGATGCAAAAGGTACCATGTGAAAAACCAACTTATGGTCATATCATTAAGGGTTCTAATCTATGGGTTCCCAAAGTTGAACTTCTAAGAAAATTCTGCAGCGAATATTGTCGATAGAGGAATGAATACTTTATTTTTACTAGTCATCATTATTATTGTTGAGCGCTAATTTTAAATAGTATATACACGATAGGAATATCATATTTTATCAAATGTTGTTTAATATAAGTAGCTTCTCTAATGTTCAATAGTGTTCTAATCTATCTCTTTTACTTGTCTATGTTATGATCAACAATTAAATGTGAAGCTGAAAATATAGCGAAACATGTGATTCCTCTATAAAACAATTCATTGCCACACAAATAACCAAAGGAGGACACATGTTATCATCTTAATTAGATCATAAACTACATATTTTAGATTATATTTTGATCACAATTACTTAGTTGAAATTCATATGATAGCGTATATATGGTTGAGTAATGATGAAAATTTAAGTATGCTGCTAGGAATATCTAGTTAACGTAAAATAAAAGAGTAAGGTTTGACATAGCCATAAGTTTATTTTTCTTTTTGAAAGACAACTGCATGCTGTACAACCGACAATAGTATGACTAAGAAAACACTTATAATATATTCATTTTTTAGTTATAAACTGAGGATTGACGATCGAAGATAGTATGACTAATGAAGAAAACAATAAGATAGATGCATAATATTGTTGTCAACCCATCATTAACTTAAAAGATGACAAATGCTAGCAAAATAAAGTGGCAAAGAAAATTGGAGAACAAGTCATATATGTGTTGTGGACAAGCTTTAGACATATAATTTGAAAATTTAACTAATGGATACAATGTAAAGATTGGTACTCCTATTTACGAAGCTAGACTTCCATGACTTTCTGGACCAATTATGTATTTGTGAATTTGTAAAATTTTATCATGGAAATTATCATGTTAATTTAATGAACTGGAGAATCCAAAAGAAGGATGACAAGTCTTCTTTACGACTTAAGCTTCTCTATATATATCTATTCTATTATAAAACGTGTTTGCTACACATATTCTGATAGGTGGCAAGCTATAATTTACTCTTGTAGTTAATCTGCTAGCCAGTGTCAAATTTGTACGTGCAACAAAACAACCTGCAGTGACATTCTAAAAAATTTCACCCTTTTTTTTGCGTATGACTGATAATATTTAGTCATACAATTAACTACTGACCCAATCTTTCTAGAGGTGAAACATTGGTTATAATTGAATATGAAGCTTTTGAGCCTCCATTTCTACTATTATAACCGCACAACGGTGTGGAGAAACCGATCATTCGATTGCATAATTTTATAAAATAATATATATATATATATATATGTATATGTATATGTATATGTATATGTATATGTATATATATATAAGTATATATATATTTCATTGATATTAGTTAAACATCAAGATAACATGTTCGAAAATATATATTAAAAACTGAGATTAAACCTACAAATTAAATTTTAGAAAATATGAGTTTTAAATTTAAGTTTTGATTTAGAACGTTCAAAATTGAAGACTTACATTCAAAAAAATTAATGGAGATTCTCAATCAAAAGACTTCTTAATCGTTTAAGGACAACACATCTGAATACATTTGTTTAATTTTCAAATTCTGTACTTGCTAAATTAACATAGCTCAATTGCCAAACCTTATACAATAAAAAAGTACTCCATGAATATGATAAAAGATTGATAAGTAGACACATTGACAAAATGCTCTTATGATGTAAATTGACATGCCTAGAAATTTTGCTTTGGACAATTAAATTAAGAAGATAAAAGAGTAAATAATCAGCCTTAGCACTCACTGGGTAGAGTGCAGAAGCAAGTAATATTAAGCAAAAAAGAATTAAAAGCATGTTGTTAAGCAGCTGCATAAATATTGCTCCAAACATAAATCATTAGTATAAATTCAGAAATAACAACCATCTTAAAATACCGATTGGAATTGAAAAAAAAAACTTAAACGTAAAGCAACACCTAGTACGTACTAGATAAAGATGTTGAAGTCAAGCAAAACAAACAACTGCCCATTTTATGTAAGAACCAAACGACGATCACAAAGCGCACTCAAGCAACAGAAGAAGCTTTAGTTGTGGCAAGAGCTTTATCATCGTTGGTCTGGCCTTCTTTAGTTGCTCCACATTCCATAGCTTTTGAGATTGCACCATTCATGTTATTGTATCCAACAAAAGCAAAGCCCTAGGACCGCTGTGAAACAATGCAAACATAATCTTGCCACATAAGAGCAAATGCATACCTAGAAAAAGCAATTTATATACTTAAGAACAAGACCAAGGAATGCTGATTATTTAAGTTAGCCTAAGAAAATTTATTTTAATGGATTGGATTATGACAAAATTTGGTACGACAAACAACTTATAAGATGATTAATTGAATTGTACTGGTATGACACTCCTTATGAGGAGCTTGCCAAATTAGAGTGCATTCTAGGCATTTAACTTTTGCTAATATAAGCAACATAAAAGCCTTGCAAACGTTTAATATGAAGAAAAAGTAAAAATAATAGTGGATATATCACCCAAAGGAGTATTGTGATAAAACTTCAGTTTTAAGAACATATTAGGCCAAGCAAAACCAATTTATAATTACAGAAGGGTAAAAACGCTAAGTATGTTTTTCTTTACATTCACTATAGCTTCCTTACCAGGAGTTTACTTACAAAAATCCATCGCTATTAAGCTGTACAAGTTTGGATAAATTATCGGAAAGGATACCAACATGACGGAAAACAAAGCGCAAAAAATAGAAGAAAAAATGTACATGCACATGATTATACAGATACAAAGAACGGGGTTATTATGTTGATATCTAAACTTAAAGAATTCTTAGGAAACTGACCTTATAATTTTTTTTTGGATCCATTAACTGTTTGGAGATACAATGAACTCATAAATTTGATGTAGGATTCCTGATGCATATGAATGAACACAGTACATCATTTTTTACATAGTAATGGCAGTGTTCTCTGTAATGCGAACTTCATCACGATTGACATCAAAGAATTTCTAACTGCACTCAGTCTTTATCATAAATCTGCAAAAAAATCAAAGTTGAGTCATCTATATTCTATATAATTTGCAAATATATACTGCAAGTGCTAGAGTCGATTTTGTTTCTCTACCAAGAACATATGAAAACATAGCTAAAATCATGTAGCTTGAAAACCACATTTGATGACATCATATTACCAATGTACCATTATTAGCTAAAAATCACAACTGAGAAGATATGGTGCACCACTATAGTAGGAAAAAAATTCCTATGTGGATATCATGTTAACTTTGGACCCATAACTTTTAAGAAACCTTTGTCAGTTGCACAACATTGACATGACCCCTATCTGCCATCTGAGATTGTTTAAGAGAACACTATAACATCCAAAAACTTACCAATGCATATATACCCAGACTTACAAACTGAAATGAGTTGAATGCCTAAAACTATGCTGCCATGTCATGATGTTCCTATGAGATAGGAACAATTTTTATACATGTCTCCATAACAAAGCGTTTTTTAACATCTTCTTTCTGTCAGGCAATTTCTTACAGAATTCAAAATTAGATAATTTCATTGAATTTCCAGAATGGAGATTAACCATTTTGTAACATGAACAGAACAAATGTTGGAAAAAAGAGAACAATAAAAAATGCAAGGATTCCATTAAATAACGTTGATTCTGACTACCAAAAAATTAGTTCTATTTTAAGCAATTTTAAGAAACTCTAAATAGATTTGGTGCATTATTAATTAATTCAAGCTTTTATAATTCGCATTACCTGGAATAATTATTGATGTTTAAGTATCCTACAAAAGCGCCAATTAAGACTTAACAAACTCAAATTTGCTGAATTGGTGCATTGTGAAATATCCAGTTAATTACATTATAAAAAACCATATCTTTAATGTTTTAGATTAACTCACAATTTCTTTGGACTTACTCTGTTTAGCACAATAGCAATGAAGACTACAAATCAATTCCAGAGAAGATTAGATTGAACAATGCTGCTAGAGAATACGGGATGGACTTAACTCTAGGACTGAAGGATTTAGGCAGCAAGGAAGGCGGGGGCGGAGAGGACATGTGCTTTGGAAAAGCACTTTTATTAGGTAGGGGTCCCGACGTATTGATTTATGAGTTTGGATAAGTTGATTTCTGGGTTTCGATTTGGGAACAGTTAATTAAGGAGGAGAATTTTACCAGTAGTGTTGAATAGGAACCATATAATTCTAGGATAAAGATTCGGGCTTTATCCAGATTTTTGGTGAGAGCTAGAATGGAAAATGACGGGATTTGGAAAGACGAATATGATTGTGAAGTTAGAAGAAACAGAGGCGGCGACGGCGAAACGGAAGGAGAGAACATGGGAAGGAAGCACGGAAGGAACAAAATAAAAGAAAGTAATCTATAATTCTAGGACCAAATTGATTTCCACTGCCAGTAGGTTTGATAGTCAATTAACGAATTTGTGAACTGATACAAATGTTACCGTACACCAATGAAAAACCGACTATTATGGTGTTCAATATGAAATCTAAAATTATTTGTTAAATTTCAATCCAAATCAGATTTTAATGAAAAAATTTGTAATGTACTTTAAGAGAAAATAGAAATAATTGAAAATTTTAAAATCTAATTTAATGAATTGTACATGTTGTTAGGGAAACTGCGCCTCTGCGGAAACGATCAGAATCTCCTAATCACTTAAAGTTGGTTTCTTATTGAGAAAGGGAAAGAATATCTAGATGACTACAATTCTTTTTGGAGAAGAAGAACAATGAAGAACAACGACAAACCCTTTGAATCTGGGAGCGAGCGTTTGGTTGGTTTGGTTTATCCGATGAAGAAAATCATCAAACCGAACTAAAACCGATAAAAATAAAACCAAATCAAACCAACCAAATTAAGTTTGGTTGGTTCAGCTGGTTATCCGATTAACCAAACTAAAAGTATTTTAGACCTTATGCGTGTAATATTAACTATAATTTGGAATAAATCATAAATATATGATTAAAGTATTATTATTTATGATTGTTTTGCTTTCTAAAAGTAACTTTGACACATATGTGATGATAAAAATTTACTTGAATAAACCTTATCTAACTTAAAATTTTACTATAATATCAACAATTTTGAAAATACAATAAAAGTTCGGTTAATTTGGTTAAACCAATAACCAAACTAAATATTTTTCTTAACCGATTACAAACCGATCTAATTTCAAAAGCAAAACAAACCGACCAAAATAAATTGGTTTGGTTGGTTTAACCAAATAATGCTCACCCCTATTTGGATCAACTGGAGGCACCAATAGAACTAGCTTCTCTCAACGCTCAATTTCTATTCTTTCTCTCCAAGGCACAAGCCCTGGAGGCACACAGTCTCTCAATCTCTCAACTCAATTCAGTCATACCCTAATCCAATCCTGAAAACTGATTTTATAGGAGGACAGAAGGTCTAGGCAAATATCTAATTTGCCCTTCAGAAATATATCCATGGTATAATCATTCATTTTTTCCCTTCTATAATAAGATCAATCAATAAAATCAATAAACCAATCAATCAAATCAGTTAGTCAATTAATTAATTAATTAATCAATCAATCAATCAATCAATCAGTCGATTGCATCCTCTTCATTAACATTTGTGATTTCATGTCACAAATCACAACACATGTAAACCAACTTAAAATTAAGAATATGTTATCAATATAATTATTTGAATGAGTCACAAACATATACATACCCTTAATTGGAGCTTTGTATATTATTAAATTATACAATAAACTATGTTAGTTTAAGTTGCAGTGTAGCTGAGATTGTAATCAACATCAGGTAATAATGCAGCTATAAAAAGTTAGGCTTGTTATAAACAAATTACAAACAATTTTAATACCATATAAATATGAATTTAAAGTTGATAAAAATCTATACTATATTATAATTATTGAGTCTTGTTTCGAGAGCTCTGAGGCCTTCTCAACAATCTTAAGCTCAACCGTCACACTTTTTAATACTGTTGTTCGCGTACGTGCTTCCTCTGCCCTTCCTTTTTGCCAAAAACGATAAATATTCACATCTCTTCCCATACACGATACAAAGCGTTCCCTTTCCCTTTCCATCCAAATTCGTGAATATTCACGCCCCTCGGAAATTTGAGCCTTTTACCCCCAATCATCGTCATCTTCTCCTCCATCCATCGTCGTCAGCAGCTTCGAATATAGATCTCCGCCAATCGCCTATCAATTGCTGCTTTTGCATTAGTATTTCCTCACCCAATTGATGGCAGTATTCATCTCTTCTTCGTCATGAAGATTTATGGCGATGTAGATTCAAGCAGTCGTCTTTAGAATAAGAATGTTGAAGATTCATATCTACATTCAGGTAAATTTTGGATTTTTGAAATATAGATTCAATGTTATCTTTATACCATTTATTCTGAGCGATAGATTAGATACATACAGAAGTTAGCACTGTACTAAGCCTAATCCCATATTATCTCCCGTGAAAATGATTTTTTTTCCTTTCCGCTCTTCTCTCCTTTTGCTGCAAAATCGTAACTTGAGTATAATCTGATCCCTATCGACTTTAGCTAAGACAGAGTCACCTGACTCAAATGAACATAGTGGCTTCGTTTATCCGTTATCCAATTCGACTTCAGATCTATAAATTGTCCATGCTCATTTTGTTATTTTTTTTAACAAAATAAAATTTTCAGTTGTCTGTTTGTCATAGTTCTACAGTTCTAAACAGTATGATAATCTGGTTTTTTTATAACACTTGCCGTTAGTATGCATCGTTCCAATAACCGCAGCCTCCAGGCTTGGCGTTGATAATGGACTCCATGTTATTTTTACTGTCTTAACAGTAAGTTTCCTTCCGCATCCAAAATGTCATCGTTCTTAAGGTAAAAAAATTTGGTTTATGCTGATTTGCATGAATCTTTATTCTTCTCTTTTACTTTTATGCCTAGCAAGGAGAATATAAATTTGATATTTTCCCATTTCTGCCTGATTATATAAGGTTTTTTAGGTTAAGTATGACTATTTTTTACAAGTTTATTCATTCTTAGTTTTTTAAATAGTAAGTTCCATGAGTTATGAAAAAGGCTGTGCATTTACTGATTATGGAATAAGAAGCAACTCTAGATATTATCCATTCCAACGTATTTGTTCAATTTCCATTTGCTTTATTAACTATAACCTTCTCCATAGGAATGTTTACTTTAATAACTGAACGTAAACTTTTTTTTTTGTGCTCAGATATAATTGTTGCTTTATAGTACATGATAAAAAGAATACATTCCATTATAACATTGTATTTTTGCAAGCTTTTTTCTAGGATCAGTTGCAGGTTATTATATATATTATTTCACCTCAAGTATTAACATTAAAGGGCTTATTTTTTACCTATTGACATTAATGCGTTCAAGTTGTATAACGTAGTTTACTGCATTTTAATGGACAACACCGATTCATGTGAACTGGTTAGCCTCTACCGGGTCTTTAGTAGATACTTTTCATAGGCAACTTTTTGATTGTTGATCTTTAGAACATAATCTTCGTAAACGTCGAATGAAGAAAATGTAATTTGCAAAGACTAAATTCGAGATGCAGGTTAAGAACCAAATGTGTACGTACATAGCTCTCAAACCGAGACATAACTCTCACTATTAGTTATCAAAAAATGATTCCTCATTTTTAATGAATTTTTGAGAATTACAACTACTTTTTCTTCTGCCATTTGATTATATCATGAATCAATAAATTTGTCTTATGACTGAACATTTACTTTAGTAATTTATGTCATTGCTTATTTGGTTATAATATACCTAGCGATATTTTTGTAGTAATAAAGTATTATTTATATGGTAATGGGTTGACCCTTTGAAGTTATCATGTGGGTTAGACGGCAAGATTGGTGTGAATCAATTAGCTTGATTTAAGTAGAACTGAATGGTCATAATAACCTAGTTTGTTAAAAGATTGGGTTAAAGTTGAGCCAATATTTTAAATTTTATGAATATTGAAATAAAAACTGGCAAAAGGGCTATTTTATCATTCATGTGTGAATAGATGTGCCTTGTTGTCTAACTTCTTTCTTGCACTAAATAATGTATAGTTTGTACATTAGTCTGCATGTTTTCTTGAGCTTTGATATATCATTGTGCAATGACAAAGTGTGATAAGGCTATGTTTGATGGATATGCTAGACGAAAGATTTTTATGTATGCATATGTTGGTAATTTTTTAGCTTTATTTTATCCACATGGCGGTGAAAAGATGATAAAACCATATTTTGTTCATAAAAGATGCGTTTTTATGCTTTGTTTTTCATCTTTTCTTTTCTAAGAGGAAATTGTGATTACAATCTAAGAATGCACTCCCTGAAAACAAAAAAAAGGCATGGAATAAGAAATTAATCATTGACAAAAATATATTTTTAGAAGTACAAATTCTCTTTTTTGAATGTTTTTATTTCCACTACTTAGGTTGTTTTATGGTGTCAAATTTAAGTATGAATATTGTGTAGGTTAAAGCAATCTAATTTCAGATTGAATGGTTTTCATTTAAGCATAAAATGAAGGGTTTTTGGTCTGTCACAGTAAATTTGAACATCTTAAAGAAACTAAAATTTGAATGGGTTTCCACAAATTTACTAAATTTTGTACGAACTTAGTTACCACTACTATAATATTAACAAAGTTGGATATGATAGATTTTGATCTAATTCCTTCTTTTCAAATTTTAATTTTACACTTTTGATAATTTTACCTCCATTTTCCAAAGAAAAAAAAAAGCATTTCCACCCTCTCATTTATGTACATTTTTAATGAGCCTGCTTATCAAGTGTAAGGGCATTAACTAGAATTTTCCTGTAGTTACATTCGTTATAATTGGAATATTTGCAAGGAATGCCATAAAAATGAAGTGAGATCAAACTGTTGCAATGATTTTTCCTGTAGTTACTTTCGTTATAATTGGACATATATTTTATTGTATAAGAATATAAAACATATTGCAATGAAATCATCTGTTGCCTAAAAGGATACATTTATTCTTCCTCGGCCAAGGAAGAAAACTTGCAACCAATATTTCCATTCCTTAAATAAATTTTACATTAATTGATTGTGCATACAATATAATTATTTTACATTTGGAAAACTTAATACCAAATTTGAAATGGTTATATTGGTGGTTGATTTGGAATTCTATTTTTTCTTTCAAAATAAAGCTTCTTTATTTAAATGAAGTGAGTTTCAAATGTGTGAACAGATGTTTTACGGTATTCGAATATAAAACATTTTGCAATGATACCATATGTTGTCTAAGGAGATAATTTTTTCTTCTTTAACCAAGGAGGAAAACTTGCAACCATTATATCCATTCATTGAATAAATTTTACGTTAATTGATTATGCATAGAATATAATAATTTAAATTTGGAAAACTTAATACCAAATTTGAAATGGTTATATTGATTGCTGATTCGGAATTCTATTTCTTCTTTCAAATTGAAGTTTCTTTATTTTGCTTTTCCGATTTCATTAAATTAAAATATTTGAAAAATCCAATCCTGGTGATGGTCTGATTGCATCCCCTTCTTTTTTCCTTATATTCACTACCCCTATCGGTATTAATCATGGTTATTTACCGCGACAAGATTAATTTAGTGAAAATTTATTATTTTCCTGAAAGCATCCATGAATTGCATTAGCAATTAAATGTAGAAATCATTAAACTGAATACATGATTAAAGGTTTCCGAAAGCCCAAATTTTATATTAGTTGTTTGCCTAAGTTTACTTACTTTTCTCTTTTCATACCATGCATATGCACGATACATTGCATATATAATTTGTATCCCTAGAAGCGATCAATTTAGAGAGATAAATTATATAGTTGAACTGTGTATCAATATATTGAAATTCATACAACGTAGATTAGATTATATAATTTATTAATTCTTTTCATCTTAACTTGCATTTGCTGTAAGAGTAACATGATACAACGCAAAATGTAGTTATATCTTCAGCTAGAGAAGATATTGCAAGACTTTAAATTCATGCTAAAATCACATGTTGTTGGACAATAAAATGATTGATCGAAAAAGCGCATTTTTGTAGATAGGCTTGAAGTAATATGCTTTTTCTTAACCTATCAGGTTGATGCTAATTATGATTAGTTATGATATATCTTGGGGATTGGATACATGAATTGTATTTCCTTATTTATGTTACCCATCCTTTTTTTTTAAAAACTTTTGTAAGTAACAACTTGGGTGTAGACATTCATCCACTTGCTCATGCTTGCGTTCACTTTATAGTTATGTTAGCACGACGATTAATTTGGCTTCTATTTTTCTTCGATTATACTCTAAAACAATCAATATATAATTAACAATAGCACATTTGGTTAGTACGTGCATATTTATGGTATTAGCTGCGTTTTAGCTTGAAAAACAAATAGAATTTTATTTATAATTTAGTGTATTCAATTTGGATTGATATGTTAATTAATCAAAATTTTCAATTGCATGCATTAACTAGAAGCTTGATAGAGCTACAAGCAAATTATTTATTGTTTCAAACCACGGAATATATTCTATTGCAAAATTACCTGTGTTTTATGAATATGCCATAAGCTGCGAAGTTGATCGCTAGGGTTATATCTCATTCCAATATGGCCACTTGCTAGGTTAGATCTTTATTCCAATGTGATTATGCCACAATTATCGACTGAGGCTTCTTTGATTAGTTATGGATGTGCCTTTATAGTTGGATACATGAATATAATTACTCTATTTGTATAACCCAACTTTTGTATATTTTTTCATTTCTAGGTAGAAATTTGAGTGCTATGTTCATCTGCTTGCTCAAAGCTGACAATCACTTTCAGGTTAGAATGTTAACAATATTTACTTTAGCTTCCATTGCTTTTCCCCTATACTGTAAAACAGTTTACATCTATGTCTATGTAATTAATATTAGCATGTTGGTTAGTAAAAATTCATCATGCATAGTATTAACTACAAATTTACAGAGAATTTTGATAGCTAGCTCGGTATGTCTAATTGAAATGTTATGTTATTTGAATAAAATTTCAGTTGCCTGCATTAGTAGGGGCACTATGGAATTATAAATCGAATATTTACTGTTTCCAAACTATGAAATTTGCTATACTGCCAGACTCACTAAGTGTTCTGTGATTGCTCGATAATGTGCAAACTTGATAACTAAGGTTCAATTTAGTTCATTTCTCAGCTCGCTAAGTTAGATCTTGAAAATCAACTAAATTTTCCAAACTATGATTAATATAACTAAAAATTCAATTAGTTCTACCACCACGTACTTATTCATACCAGGTGTAATCTAGGTCTTACTAATGTAATTAATCAATATTTATTTTGTAATATGAATTCATAACTTCAAGTAAAATGAACAATGATTGTATTTTACTTTATATCATAACCACTTATTTTTGTGTAACTACCTGGGGCTTCAAAAATTGGTCATGGCTTATGTGTTTGTTTTTGAAATAATTTTAGAATATCATGAATTTTGCTATTTATATTTGAACTAAAATTAGATGTGTCAACTGTAAGACATTGATATTACCCATATTCAATCAACAATGGAAATCATTTTCAGCGTCTACAAATGTAGATGAATTCATATATCACCCTATCTATTTATAGTTATTATCTCGGAAAACGTGACTATAAATTTTCTCGGTTGACATAAGGCTCTTTCGGGACCAATGCCTATAAAACTACGAGACGTCATGATAAATAAATAATATTTGGTAGCAAATATTCCTTTGTATATGAGTACTGCAAATTATTAAAAGATAAAATAGAAAATATCAATTATTTTATATAATATAAAATGTACTTTATATATATGATTATATTATTAAAAGTCATATGGATGATTTTTCGATGCAGACGCCATCATATTCACATTCGTATCCATTTTTCGTGAATAACAGATATTTTCTCATTTCTTGTGGATTAGGATTTTGAATTTTTATACTATCAGTTGGGAGGCCTAACGTGAACAATTACTAATCAGTACTTGAATAAAAATCTGGATCTTTTGGAGCAGCAAAGGCATGGGATTGCAGCACACTATGGCCAGTCTTAAGCAAGTTTATCATATGTGCCGTTGAGTTGAAGGTATGACTCAAATCAAATTAGAATTATCAGCACGGAAATCATTACTGGGCATTATAACTCATTTGTTGGCTTCTTATATATGTTTTTCTTGGAATATAATGCACAATAAATAAATAATAATATAAAATTTAACCCTATACTATTTATCTTTTGCTACATCATGTGTTTTGTGTGATCATTGGCTAATTCGTATTTTTATTGTTAACAAACATTTGATCGCAACCTGCCATACATCAATATCAAAATGTACCCTCAATTAAAGCGAGGAAGTGTTTTCCTTGATTGTTGGTTATAATCAAATTCTCTGTGCCTACAGCAATACGAATCGTAAATAATGTGATACCTCTTTCCCTTCTGAACAAAAGATTAAGCTTTTGTTCTGAAATATGAATCGAGCCATGCTTCATATTTTGATGAAGTCAGTCTTTCAACGATTTGTCTCTTTACCATTCTGAACAAATGATTAAGCTTTTATTTTGAAATATGAATCGAGCCATGCTTCATATTTTGATGAAGTCGGTCTTTCAATGATTTGTGTTTCTTTTCAATCTACGTGCATTATTAATATTCTGTTCTTTCTTTTGCCATTAGATACATAAAAACGATTGATTTACTCTCAATTGAGTTTGGTAAAAGGCATATTGGATAGGTACAATTCAAGTTTTCCTTTTAGTTTTCCCTTATATGTCTCTATGGTTAACCATTTGAACATGCATATTTTTTAACAAAATTTCTCTTCAAATGGATACATTTTCTAAATAGTTGTTACCATGTTATTTATTTTGTCTTATCATTTGAAAAGATTCTTGAAGATAGATGTAGATGTTGTCAGTGTTATTCTCAAACTATAACATATACAATGATAAATAGTCAGAAAGTAGATAAAGTAATGGGTTGATTTTAAATATTTTCAACTCTCTTACAAATGTTGCTCATGGACAAATTCAACAACTATTAAACAGTTATCACAAAATTACTGATCATTTTAAATGTGTTGTACTCTTTTTTATACCCTACAATTACCTATGTACATGATCGGACTGTCTCCCGGCAGTATACTGGATATCTTCAATCATTTGACCAATCTATAATGGCTTCAAATACTCTAAACGTTGGATTTTTCAAATACCATGATATATACATATAAAAGCATTGTTTAATGTGTTGTATTTGCGTTATATTACCAACTAAATAAGGATAAAATTGAAATTAACAGTTATTATTTTTGTTGAAGCCTTTAACATTATAATTGCTTAGAATGAATCAACCCATAAAATTTTCCTTGAATTGTAATGCACATTATATTGTTTAGGTATTGCTTCATTAAGCATGAATTGGATAACTAATCTTAGGCTTGCATGCGATTTACATGTCTATTTATATTTGTCTTGCATTTTTGTTAAAAAAATCAATGACAGACAACATTCTGTCACATGAGATTTTTTTCCCTTCTCCATGTTTTCAAGTTGAATGAGTGAACAGATTAATTGATGCGGTTTGCACTTAGCAGCTAAATGCATTAAACGCGTTGAATTTAGCTCTTTGCAGTCGTCCCACTTGAATTGCATTGAACACGCATTAGTTATTTGTTGCTTAATCTTATTTGTTTTACCTCACATATTTCCACAATACCCTATGTATTTTGGAACTCCCATATGCAAAATTGGAAATTTCTGAAAATATATTGCAACATGTTAATAGTTTAATTTCAATGTTGTGTTTAAAAAATATTTTTGCAATTTGCATGCATACAATTTATCCATGTTAACACTCTACATTTCATAAAGCAGTGAGCACCAAGGAGCGAACAACCAATCCATCTGTAATGGCATTATTTGCAACCTATTAACATTATATTATATATGCGAGGTTATACCCAATAGCTTACATATTAACACTAAATAGGTTATTAACACTATCTTATTACACACTAAATAGGTTGACATCCCCATGTTGTCATTATCAGGTTATTAAAAGTTGATTAAGACCTCATCTTGACTCAAATTACGTATAGCTCTTTTGAATTATCATTTAGTGCAGGTTCTTTCATGTGTATGGCTTCTTTTGGAGTATATTGTTTACAAAAAATTGACTCTTCTAAACTCATTTTCTGGTGAAGTTATTATGATAGTTAATCCATGTCCCTTTAACTTAATTATGCTACCCAGTTCTCACTAATTTTTACTAATTCTGTTACTGTGTATCTGCAATTACAAACACTTCAAACTTATATAAATGACTATTTCTTGACGTTCCAAACTGCTATATGGAGGTTGCTAAAAATTTCAACGGATACAGGAAAAAAATTCATACGATAAGATTAAACATACAAAAACCATGGTTTGTATAAAACCGCATTCAAATTACGATGCTTGAACAGATTTCCATTACGGAAGTTCCCCTTATATATTTTTTAACAAAACAGAAGTAACCAACTTTTTTCTGAAATTATGGACGATTAACTCCACGTCTAGAGTGCAAATGAGGCGATATAACATAAATGTTAAGGCTGACAATCAACTCTTTTGTAATGCCAGTACAATTGTCTTTTGATACTTTTTGTGGTGATTTAATAGTAGTGAAGACAATATTTATTGATCTAATGGGAACATTCACTACACCATATTGGCCATTTTGCAACTTTTATTTTTTTCAACTGCCAACACTTATATGTGTTGTAGACTAGTAACACTAACATGTGTTGCGGTAGCCAAAATGTGTCACCAAAAATGTGCCAACACTTTTATGTGTTGTTATGCCTGGTCAATTCTTCTTTTCTTAGGGCAAAAGAGTAACTTACCAAACATAACCCTGATTGCATGCTCAACGCTTAGTCCTCAACTCGGCCGCAACATAGGGAAATAAACAGAATGGAGTTCGAAGATTGAAATCTGCGATTGGATCAACATCAGAGACACGGCGGATGAAATCTGCGATTGAAATTTGCGATTGGATCAACTCGAAGAACTGAATTCTGCGATTAAAAGAATGGACTTCGAATTGGGGCTTGTAGGAATTGGGGATTCTAGGAATCACGGCGGCTTCTAGAATCACGATATGAGGTAAAAAAAATCGATTTCACTTCTAGGAATCCTATAAAAATCTCTTGTTCCTTTTTTTTTTCCTCTTTTGTTTTGGGTCCAATTTTGGACTTGGATTTATTACAGAGATGGGTTAATTTTTGCAGCCGACCATTTGAAAATGAAATTAGCTTGCGTTGGATCTTTGATTTGCACCAAAATATGTCTTTGGAAATGAAGATGGCTTGCGTTGACATTAATATTTATAGCTTATCTCACTTTTATTCCGCATACCCAAAATCAAATTGTGTGGTCAAATTTGGACATTTTTCTGTAGTTTTTCTCCCCTGTTAATTGTATAAGCATGGTTAATCTGTTTATTATTTACAGCTTTCAAAATGTATTATTATTTAATTTAGTTATAAAATAAATGTATTAACTTTAGCAGTTTATTACCGCAGATGCCTAAAGAATCTGATATCATTTGGTATCACTGTAAACCGATAAAAGAAAATGACAAGAAAGTAAACCGTAACCAGAGGTTTTGTCAGGGTGAAACACCAACTTGCGTTCTATTACAAAAGTTAATTTGTAATTTATGTGAACATTTATTGGTTGCAGTTAAGGCGGTACTAAACAAGTTGGTAGGAGGTTAAGTACTTAAGCGGCCAATTCCTGGTAATACTATCATTCATTTGGTCTATATATATTTTTATTCAGTTGAGTTCTCTTTATCAAACAGCACCAGAATCATTCATTTTGCAAAAAATTATGGCAATAAATGATATCAATACTGTGAGAAGGAAATTGATTTATGTGATCCCACTGCTACTTATTTTACATAATTTGTATATGTTTTGCTCCCTTCACTTCCCGTTTTAGATTAAGTGTGAGTTCCACTTTATCCTTTCAAAGTTTAGGCAGGTGCTATCCATTAAGTTGAACTTTTAAATTACTGGATTAAGGGATTATCAATTTGTAAGTCACGACTACCCAAGAAACATGAGAACTCTAGTAATCCTGACAAGATGTGATCAGTAAATGATATTTTATTTTGTTTTCAGTTTGGACTGCAATGGATCTTTTTGTTGTATGACAAGCTGAATGGACCATGTTGCAATGTGGTTTGGAAAAACAGTGCAAGTTCCCACTGTTAATTTCAGGGAAAAAAAAAAAAATTAGTTCTTGCTATTCTTGCATTGTGAATAAAAAAATTCGTAAAACACCGCCTAAGCATTTTAATATTTGTTGTCCTAGTATGGTGTTCATTGAGATTTGTATATGTTGTCTATAACTACCATTTAAATATAAAGTTAGCTTAATCTCAAAAATTACTTTCAAATTGTGTCATTTGACAGCATTGCACTTCCCAAATAGACTTTTAGAGGAAACATACATTGTATTGACTGTTATACTATATGCATTTATTATTACTTTTTTCTATTTTATTTTTTAAAGTTGACTTGTCTAGTTTTATATTTTATAACCTGCTAACAATAAGTGAAATTATTATATGTTAACAATAACTAAGCTTAATAACTTGCATTTCACCATTTATAATCCTTTATGTCAGTTTTATTGACAAAAAATTACTCAAAATTATATTTTATAAATTAAAGAGTTGATTTTGAAGACCCTAAGAGGTGGTTCCCACATTTAGTATAAAAACATTCCATGGTTTAAATGGTAATTTATGAGAATATTTTGCATGTAAGTGTGGTGTAAAATATCATCAAAGTTTTGGCAATCCATAATTAAATGATTACCAAATATTACTGGATGAACTTGGGTAACTTATCAATTGTCGTGATATTTATGGATTACTAGGTTGTGATTAGTGTTCATAATGAAAATTCAGACCAGACCGCTATTATTATATATAAGTACAATAAAAAATTACACAATATATGAGATATATAGTTTTGAAATGTTTCCTTTTAGTGGTCCAACAATAGAAATAAATGATATTTTAAATTGATTCATTAACTGGAAAGAGAAATAAATTAACAAACATTGCATTAATCGGATTAACAGTAATAATATATTGACTGCCATTTATAACAAACATTAATCAGGGAATTAAATAAGAAATACAAATTAAGGTAATGAATGTAATTCAAAACTGTAACAAAGTATGAATAGAGTGGGTAAACTTGAAGACTAATGCAAGGCCGAGGATATCTTTGACATATTTGTGATTTAATATATTTTTCCTAATATGTTTATAGTTCCTGTTAGCCCGTTAGCAAGGTATATGAATGTTCAATGTAGAAGGAAACTAATTATTCACACAGAATAAAACTATAGTTGCAGAATGAGCAAACCACACATCCTTAATAACTCAATACCCCTGCCTTTGTCTCTCGTTTCTCATTTAGTTCTGTTAGTCTTTTGCCACAGAAATATCTTAAGTATTTTGCCATTGGAACCGAAGCAATGACAGACAATTATGTGGACAAAAACACAGTAAGTTTTTCCTCTCATGCGTTCTCTATTTTTTATCCAATACATGCGTGTAATATGTACATGATGCTTATGTAAAAGAGATTCACATATTGAAATAATGCTGCAATATTTCTTCTTAGTTCATGAAAAGTATTTCACTATGACAACTGCATATATCTATCATTAGCTGGCTTAGATGATAGGGTCAGGAAAAAAAACAGAATAAATTAATCAAATTCCTGTAAAACTAGCTTATAAACCAGTCTCCCAGACGAACAAAAATGCATAATAAATAATTTGGTTACTGCAGGAATTCTGTTTTTTAGGTACTTTATATTATATGATTAATGTCGAAACTTGTGTGAACTATATCTGAGAAGTAACAATAATCACTTTTCCTTTATTTTAAAGCATTATTTATGTGGAATTCCCTTGAAATATTTAAATTAAATTCATTACTCAAGAAATCTAAATTGATGGAAAAACACTGAAACACAACAACCATGCAAAATGAGCATCCAAGTAAAGTCTGACTTTAAAGATGTGGCTGTGTTAGGACTCATGAGTTATTGAATGATGCACGTTTTAAAGTTGTATTTCGGGGTTGTGTCGCTTTTCTTAATTATGAAGTTTGCAAATTGATTTGAGCATCAATTTTTTGTTAGGGTTTTATATGTATATCAGAGTTGAACCTACTCATTTAAGATTAATATCAATTTATTTAGAAAATTCTGTACATTTGTCGGCTATCCATTGACTGTCCAGATTTCTTCTGCCAACCTTTGCACAAGATGAACTCAGCAATTGTCCATGACCAATTCAGGTTCTCCAAATATTTACTTTACCAACTTTGGGAGTTACAGTAAGTAGGTTGCAAACAAATATATTATAATTCTTACTGCTGACTTTTTAAAATAGGTTTACGCCTTTCACACATCATTCATAAGTGCAACAAGACCAACATTGGGAAAAAGAACTATGACTGTCAATGCAACCACAAAAGCTATTAAATAATGGTATTAGAGTTTTTGCAAAGGTATGACTTACCTGTTATGCATTAAATTTTGGAAATATTGAGGTTATGTTTATTACATGATGTCCTAGAAAGGTATAATGATTTAAAGAAGAGGCTAATTCTGTTTGTCATGGTAGGACAAGTGAGGGCGGTTTCAAATTTAGTTTTCACACATGACAATGAATGTAGATTTTTCGCATTTGAAATCATTATTTGTCCTTTAAGTTCATCATTTGTAACTAAATTTTTATATTTTAGAAGTAGCTAAAAGTAATCAGCAATAGTCAACCAAACTTCTTATACAATACGCATAGCCAATTCTGAAAGTTGCAGATTTCTGATTCTAGTTCGCATTTGACCGCCAGTTTGTATTTTCTTTTCTTTTTATTTGCTAACACATCCAGGAGATCGACAGTTCAAAACATGAAACAGGTTAGTCCCAGCTGCCTCAACTAAGACATATATGCATTTTTAATGATCTAAAATGAATGTGCTGCTTATTCGGCTAACAGTACTATATAACTGGCAGTAAAACTAAAAGCAGTATGAATATGGCCACTACTTGTTTGATAATGCATATGTCTCAGCAAGGAAAGATAGGGATAACGCTGGTCACTAATTGGTACTTTCCTTATACTGTCTCGAAAGAGGATCTTGATGCGACTGATCGAGCTCTTGATTTCAATTTTGGATGGTTTGATTCTTATGTACCTTCAAAAACGAGCTCTTGATTTCATTTTTGGCTGATCAAGCTCTTGATTTCAATTTTGGTTATAAGCGAAATAAATCTTTATCTCTAAAGTAGGTTATATCCTCCTAATAGACATGAGTACACTATGCTAATGGAAGAGAATGTCAGGCCATATATATCAGCAAAAGCACAAAATGAAATGTCAATGAAAATTGCTCACATATCATTGGCTGATTTCTATTTTATAAGTTAAAGATTTGATTTTGAGATATCATTGGCTGATCAACTCTAAATTACGTAGGTGAATATGGGAAAGGATCCTTTACTTTGTATTAACTTCTCCTGGAAGAGTATTATGGAAAAGGAGAAACAATAATAACCTGAAAGGTAACATGCTTCCCTACCTAGACAGGCACACGGTTTCAATTTGCAATGGGTGTAATATGTAGTAAATAATTACAGTCTATGACCTGCTATGTCCAAAGTATTAATGCTTAGGCACTTGATATATTAAAACTGATATGGGTTTGAGTTGAATCAGCACTAAAACTGATAATTACAGGCTATGACCTGCTATGTCCAAAGTATTAGCATTTTATGAAACTAGTTTACATGTGTTATACTACTTTAGCGTATTCCTGTTTCTGCATTCGGGCATGCATTCGGTTCTCAGCTTGAGAAAACACAATCGAATTGGGAGCTTCGACTCCTCTTTTTGCAGGTAAGCAGTGCATGAAGTAGGCTTTTGGTCCAGCTAACTCCATCAGTGCCTCGTCTACCTGCACAGTTCTGTAAAATTGATTTTATAGCTTTAGTTCAACTAAGTCATATATGCAATTTTACAAGTTTCCTTGGGTTTAGACGTTAAGTATATCCCAATCACTTGTTATGCAATACAAAATTCCCACTAAAACAACTGTTGTTTCAATGCTTTAGTAACATATTATCAGGGCTTTAGTTACATGAACAAAATAACTTATTTGAAACACAGAATTAACCATTTAACTTAGAGCAGCATATATGACTATATAGTGAAAAAATAATTTGTATGTAGGAAGGATAATATTTTTATTTAGAAATGTTTCCACCATTTTTATTTTGTTTTTACGTAAATCTTACATTTTTTGTTTCACCGAAAACTATTAAAGTCAAAACAAGCAATGCTAAGGGTGGAACCAAAATTTTCAGTTGTACTCATGCTTGATGATGATCGTCAACCATATGTAACACCATTGTGTTAAATAAAATCAAAACTAAATGACGGCACATTGTGTGTAATCGAAGATCTTTCATGGATTGCAATTGTATGTAAAATGATTAATAGCATGAATGAATATCCATATCCATTAAGTTCAGAAAGTATAACCATCACATAATCTTCGATTGCTGGTTGCATGAGTGTTTGATCATCCTTAGGCCAGTTGTTGTACCTAGCATACTCAGTCAAATATTAAATATAGCAGCCTGGAAATAGCATGCTGTTTGCTCAAACATCATTACTTTTGTTGTCAGGATGATGCATTTGGTAACATGCCATTTATAAACCATTTATTTTCGCATATAGTTTCAGTCTGCATGCCAGCATCATACAATTAAATACATATTTCTTGTAAATTAATCTGATGTATGCAACTTATATTTGTGTATAGTTAAAAGGAATGCCTTATGAATTGCCTATGAGAAGGAAAGATGGGACAAGGTCCGTTTTCAACATGTATAAGTTTGCTTCCCTTGTTTCCTATATGACATGTATGTGTTGCTTAAGAAAAGCAAGTAGAATAAATGCTAATGCATTTATGTTTATATAATTTATACAGAACCTATTTGTGTATATAAAATATATTTATTTCAAAAAAAACTGTGAGGCAGCACTTTGCTGCTGTCAACAGCAGCAACACACGCTGCTGTCACTTGGTTGGGCCTAAGTCCGACCGGGAAGGAAGGTGTTTCTTAGCTTGATTTGGTTGTCTGCCCAGCGAATGAAAAAAGAGAGCAAAATGCCGACTAGGAAGTTTTTGCCTTTACTAATGTCATTTTCCTGGCATTCTTTCAATCAGCATTTAAATATTAGTTTTATGTTTTTATTTTAGATGTAGATTTTACACGATATATTTTGTATTGGATAAGATCTTGAGCAAACTGGATGTATACCAATTATCAAGTACATATCATGAATTGAAAATATTGTACTCTAAATTTTTCACCTCAAGATATCTCCAATGAAATTGGTAATAATAAGAAATACAAAGCAAAATGTTAACAACCTCAGTCATTTTTAAAATGGATGTACAACCTCAGTCTGACCCTGAAACCATCAAATAAATTTTGGCACGTCAGGTGAACATATCTGCTGTGGTAATAGAAATAAAACATGATATTGAGTAAAATTAGCATGTATATGGTTTACGAAGAAATTGTTTGTGATTTGTTTTGCTTTCTAGAAGCACTGCTGTTAGGCTAAATCCCCTTCTTGTCATTTGAACTGTTTAGATTTTGTTATAAAAAGTCATATTTTGAAGTCGAAAACTAATCTGGAAAATTTATGCTATGATTTAAAAACTGAATTGAGACGTTTATCTTTCAAAAAAGAAAAAATTGAATTGATGTATACGATACAAACAAATTCTGCAGTGTAGGCTTTAATTTACTACCGTGTATCTTTGTTTTTTTTTAAAGTATTGTTGCTTCCATAATTAACTGCTTGATATGCACTGTATATCATCTATCCATCATATGGATCTGAGCTGTTTGGTTTATGTAATTATATGGCCACTTCCCAGTCTTTTGAATAAAAGTAATGGTTGGTTTTGTTCCTTTTTTTTAACAATTATCGCACCAAAGCTCTTTAACAATTATATCCTAATATTTTGCAGCTTCACTGAAGAATGAAAATAGCATAATTGAAGCAAACATCATCAAGGGCTGATGTGGTGGAGGTATGCTCTTAAATCATTTGCTTCATCCTTTCTTACTATGGTACCGGGATTGCAACATAACGTTAATGGCGGTGTTGTGACGCCTATGACAGAAACCGCCTCTAATTTGGATAAATTTACATCGAACGTTGGAATTGCTAATTCGCTTATTCCGTCAAATGATGTTGGATCATCAACAAGGGAAAAACAACTTGTAATGCTATTATCACAAGATTTAAAGAAGAATGTTGCAAAAGCTTATATTGCAACACAAACCATGTGTCATTTTAGAAAGATAGTATAAGGTGTTGAGAAAGTTGTTTGGATAACAGAAGTTTTAGATCCAGAAGCACCAATTTTCGATGGTCCTCAAAACGGACAGTACAAGCTTTGTGAATTTTGGATGGAGGTTTTGTGATATGATCCACGTTTCGCCTTCGCGGTATCTAAAATTCTATGTATCTTTAGTAAAACTTTGTATCGCTTTTTGTAATTTGAAGTTGATATTATGGTATTTTGAAATTGGAAGCATGTAACAAATATTTGAGCATTATGCAAATGTGACATTGTTGAATTTGAAATATGGAAGTGTACCAAATCTTATATTGAATTGATATGTTGAATTATGTGATTGAAAATCATAAAGACATGTTATATATACTCATTTATAAGTGTTAGCAATTTATGTATACCAACATTTATAAGTGTTAGTAGAATTATGATACTGACATTTATAAGTGTTACCATATCTTCTGGTTCCAACATTTATGAGTGTTAGCAATGAATATGTTTGTAACTCTTATAAGTGTTACCATATCTTATAGTTCAAACATTTATAAGTGTTAGCAATGAATATGTTTGTAACACTTTCATTGCTAACACTTGTAAGTGTTACAAACATATTCATTGCTAACACTTATAAATGTTGGAACTATAAGATATGGTAACACTTATAAGTGTTAGCAATGAATATGTTTGTAACACTTATAAGTGTTAGCAGTTACTCTGTTTGTAACACTTATAAGTGTTACAGGAAATTCCTCACATGCCGTTGGTGACACTTAAAAGTGTTACAGAAATTATTTGTAACACATATACTTGTTGGGAATCCCCTGTTTTGGTGTAGTGATTGAAATGATTTAGGTGGAAATGACATGAAGAGCAGCTCATGTTTTAATTCATGATATTTTGGGTTGAATCTGATGATATTTTTGCAGTAAAGGTTTTTTTTTTTTTCAACTATGTGCGTTTGCACTTGGGCTGGCTTTCACAAGGTACTTAACAATGATTGAAATTTCGAAAAATGAGAGAACATACAGAAAAACCAGATTTGAAGTAAGTTTTTATTTACGTTCTAATTATTACCCATTTCTTTACTAAAAATTAAAACAGGAAATGATATTTTTACATGAAGTTGTTGAATAGTTATTAATTGTAAATGTTGAACAAATGTTGCTCCCTTTTGAACTCTGTGATTCCTATAATTTAAATCTACTAAAAATAGTTATTTCTTATATAGAAAAAAAAAATTGATATCAGCTTATGATACGGACATTGATGTTATACCTAATTTCACTTGGATGAATAAGTATATCCACACTAGTAAAAGTTATAATGTATACAAATGTCTCCATGTTCGGAGCATAAAATGTATTATAGCGTTGTTTAAATTATGATGGACAACCTGGTGATCTTGGTTCCAGGTTTGTGTAGATTGCAAAATCAGCAGTTATGTAGCAAATAAATTTGTATGTGCACATGGCATGTTACACAAATTTGTCCATTTATAGGTTTGGCAAGCCAGGTGTAACCAAGTAAATGTTAAACGTACTTAAAAAGATATCATAAAAGTTGATTACTACTGACAGTTGGAGTGAAATGTTGGTTAATGAAAAAAAAAATAGTATCATTAGACTGGAAATATAGACATAACTTTGCTGAAATCGTACACTCCAGTTGTCTTTTGCCGGCCATAATATTGCTCCGGTTGTCTTTTGCAGATCCCTTTTTATCCCTTGCAGGAAGAAGATAAAGGACAAGGAGCTGAACGAGGAGTTTGGATTTATGGCAAAAAAAAAAGGATGTATAATGTGAACTACCCAGCATCAAAAATATATTACGTGCAATGTTAAAGAAGATCAATTGCAACTTTAACTTGCATTTGTGACCACTGTTGTTCATCTGTTTTACTACATTATTTATTCACTTGGTAAATGCTATGTATAAAAGTCAATTTTTTACTGTATGATTCTTTGGTAATTGTCCCCTGAATAATATATTATTTCCAATAGTTCACCTCTGTACAAAATGACTTTTAATTGAATTCAAGTGGAAAAACTTACTCTTCGTTGATAATGTGTCAAAATGTTATTTATGTTGGGCTATGACTACATTAACAAACACATTTCAAAGTTTTGATTCTTCACGAATGAAGCAAAACTAGGGCTTTTTTTTAAACTGTATTATTATTGTACAAATAACCCATCCTTGGTCATGTTATCATTAAACTAAAATGATATCGCCAGCCATTCTCAGTCCTTGCTGTTGTTGCGCAGGAAACCTTGCATGTTTTAATTTTGATCAAATATCATTTTCATTACAAAATAAATTCGTAGTTCTATATAAAGCTAGCTGTAATGTTGCGTTGTTCTACCACCTAGGTTATATATATTGTAACTAACAAAAGCATTTTTTCCGTTGTAGGTCCAAATGCGTGCGACATGAATCACGTGGAAGGGTGGAATAAGGTTTACATGTAGCAATTGAATACAATTGACACAACAGTAATTTAACTTATATTTTCAGTAAAGTAATTGTCATGTTTTAATAATTAATAAACAACTATGTAAAAACAATGTTTTCACATATAATTTAGTCGTTGCTTCCGGACTTTAGTATGCTCAATTGTTATTTTAGCACCTTTTGGGGATTGTAGTTTCTATTAATCACAATTTAGCATATTCACAATTATTCGTACCATGTTCCACTATTAACCAACATTTGTTTTGAATTAAACAACTTTGAATACATTTACAGTTTTTATAACCAACACCGTTCCTTCGTATTTTACCTATGTTTTACTACTTTTCTGTTTATTTCGCATTTGATGTTTTATTTCTAAGGCAAAGTAGACATCATGTTTTAAAAAAATAGCAATCCGTGATGCATATGCACAATACACTTTATTCCCTCAAACTGGACTTTATTTAAAATCATAGTAATATGTCATGCTATATTCCATTGTCATTATTTATAAGTGATTGTTTGATACAAACTTCAACTCTCTTACATATTCTAATATGCTTATCCATTATGTTGTGCGACTTTTCCAAAATACAAAAAAGGCATATAAATTGCTAAGAGAGTACGGGTAATAAAATACCTTTATTTTACAAGATTCTAATCGTTAATAAGTGCAATGTCACATTTCTGCTCAAAGTTTACTACTAAAAAAATGGCAAATGAATTCCTTTTGGTGCTTTCCAACTATTTCTAAATCGATATTTTAATACAATTACTTTGTTCCAACCCATGTGCGAAGCACGGGTTCGCACTTGTTATAGTTTAAAATTCAAATCCAAATTCCTGAGTACTATAAAAAAATTGAAAGAGTTTCAATTCAAACATATACATGGGCGCAGCACATGTGAATCATGATCATGCTTAATACCATACATACAGCCAACAATGTCTTGCCCACACAAAACCATGGCATTGATTCACATGAGATTCATACTTCAAGTAGCAAAGAATTGGATGAATATGGTGCTTAATTATAAGACCGAGAATATAACCAATGGAGTACTGCATGCAAATAATAGTTAGCATGAAAAGAGAGACACCACAAAATGTGCAGAAGAGAGAACATAGAATGGATATTAGAGCATAATCAATGCCCTTACTTTACAATTGGCAACCCGATTATATAAGAAACATTCAGATTATCATGTAATAAAAACTATGCATCCTCTTACAAACGTTATGTATACTCTTCAATGCAACATGTATGTAATTATAAACGGAAACTAGTTATGTTCTAAAAGATGAAAGAAGCTTTCTGTTTCTTGCAGTATTTCTTAATCTGCAGGGCGTATTGTTCCCTTTTTTGGGTACAATCTGTAGCTATGAAAGCAAACATAGTTGCCATTGCAAGCTTCTACCTTCTTATATATCAAGAAGGCATCTTCTCAATCCATCACCAACGAATGATTACTCATCCTGTCACATATATAGAAAAATAAAAAATGGAAACAGTAAGATTGCATTAATAGAAAATTGTGAACAACACATAGAAAATATATAATACACAATACCAGAATTATAAATTATTTGCTACTTTCGCTGCTTTTCTACATGTAAACTTCACCAAAAAAAAGTTTTATTTATTGCTAGAATGGAAAGTGACGGGATAGGAAAGACGAAAATGATTGTGAAGTTAGAAGAGGTGGCGACGAAACAGAAGGAGAGAACATGGGAACGAACCACGGAAGGAAAAAAATAAAAGAAAGTAGCATATAATTTTGGGAACAAATTGATTTCCACTGCTAGTAGGTTTGATTGTCAATTAACGAGTTTTGTGAACTAATACTAATACTAGTATTACCGCACAATGGTGGGAAAACCAACCGTTAAAGTGCATAATACAAAACGAAAAAATATTCAATAAAAATTTTTTGAAGTCAGATTTTAATAGAAAAAATTGTAATTTAAGGGAAAATGAAAATATTTAAAAACATTGTTATGGAATAACCATCAGTATTATTTAATTATAAATAATGTGTAAAATATATTGTATATTGTGATTTCATAATAACCGAACATTTATCCTCAATTTACCTATAAGATAATAAAACGGAAACATTGCAGTAAAGAAAATATGTTATCATAAAGTTTCAAAATAAGATAATAAGACACATCTGAAATAAATACAGAAGCCCTCTTTCAAAGTCAATATCACAATAACTTGTCCGAATAAAATGCACCGTACTTTAAGTGGAAAAGCAAAATGCTTTCCAACATAGACCTATAAAGAACAGACAACTAACACATAACAAATTGCAAACACTTGCACTGATCACGAAGAGCTAAACATCCCCTGCATACAAATTGACACCATGTTCCATATGTAACGGTACATCCAGTAGTCATTACATCAACACGTTAAAGAAGGAAAACACACACATACATCAACAAATTCCACCAGGTTTCTTTTTGTCAACCAAATGTTTGTAACCGGTTATGATCTCTTTCTCAACCTCACTCACGCTCTTCTTCTCAACCAACCCATTTTTGCTTTCCTCTATGGTAACAGTAGCAGAAACAATTTTACTTGGCACTCTTTCAAAATATCCAGTACTTTGTTTAGAGCGACGATCATTCTTTCAGCAAGACACGTGCTGAAATCCTTTCTTATAACTACATGAAACAGTGCGATGTGCCAAGTAGTTCCCGATAAGGATTGACATAATCTAAGTCAATCTCTGCATATATGATATGCCATAATATGAGAAAATAGAACAAATATCATTAATGATATTATTCCATGACTAGAACATTATGTACAAATGGAACGTCATAATATGATAAATATAATAAATATCATTAATGATATTATTCCATAAATATCATTAATGATATTATTCCATAATTATTGTAGTGCGTATGACATGTATCTTGTAACTTTATATACTTGTGATTCATGGATGGAAAAATATCCTTCTCTTCAACTCTTCATCATGGTATCAGAGCGTTAATCCAAAACAGTTCAACTTCCTCCTGTTCAATGGCTCTCATTAACCAAACTTCATCCTATCTGTAACGGCCCGGGAAAAAATTCGACGCTCGAATTTTCAACAACAATACTTAATCCCGTATTACTTGTCAAAAATCCAAGTATCGAACCCCAAACTGTTAATAGAAAGAGGTTAGAGGATGAGAAATAGGAAGAAAGAAATTTTAGAATAGAAGAAAGAAGAAGAACACATCAGAATCTCACAGCGGAACGAATAAATATAATATAACAAATCTCTTTGAAAAGAAGACTGTATATATACATACCATTTATCAGAGTAAACATACATCAATCACAGCGGAAATACTTGTATAACTAACGGTGAAACCTCCTGCTTCCAACTCTGAAACTTGTAGCGGAACCTAACCTGTAAATATGCTTGGTCTGACCCGAGCACATTTGATTTAAAACAAAAACACACCGGGTCAGTCTGGAATATTTTCAGTAATAAATTCACAGCACACACAACTTGTTTAACTTTTGAAAATCCTTTCTGAAATAAAAGGATAATAGTAAGACCAGCCCACACATAAACACGGACGGTTTTTACCTTACTATAACCCAAAACGTTTTGAAATCAATATCTTTTTCTGATATTATCATAGTGTCTAAATACAAGTAAATATCAATTTAGAGGAACGCTTGCATCTCACGCTCTCCATATATAGTATAAAAACCAAAACCGCGGGCGCTTATTGGATATTGGATTCCAACTTGACAAGGTATGGGTCCACCTTCCGAACGTGTATCTCTAGAGGCGAATACACTGGGTTCAACAAGAGCGTCTTGCAACCCGGCCCACACATGACCGACCACTCATTTTGCTTGAGTGTACCGAATGTATATCACCGACGGTTGGGCTCAAACCACCGTCTCCCGAAAAGGGACAGCATCGATAGATACAAGAAGCAAAAGGAATTTCTCTAGATAGGTGATTATACACCCTAATGGGAGCGACCCACATAGCCATGCTGCCTGCCCGATTTTTGTCATTTCCCGGTTGATGAGGCTTGAGGCTACGCTTAACCATCACATCAGGTTCACTTCGAATGCCACATTGTCAGATCCATCGAAATCACATAATTGACGTCTACAACAATACATTACGTGTCAGCTAAAGAAGTTTCCTTCTCTGCTTCACTCTTGGTACGGCTGGAGAAATCAATGTACATGACCTTTCTGGGAAATACTCTGTCAGACATCCATCCATACAAGTCATCCATGATCAGGATGAACCGAAGGCACTCTCCTATTGCATCCTAGGTATCACCCTATAAATCAGTAGCGAGAAGTCCTTGCAATCCGAAGATTCCAGTCCCGACAGAATCACAAGTTAGATTATCCTCGGGAGCGACCCTTAGAAATCCAACGAGTAGTTCTTCCGCTCATGAAGATCAACGGTCTTCAATGCTCCATCTCGACCATCTTCTGATATCTTCGACGTTACGTATTTGCTGGTCGGAATGGTTTCCGAATATAAATTCGATCCCGGTCTTTCCGTACCAACAATCGATAAAAGGCCAAACTTTGATAGTCGGTGATTTAACTATCAAATCATAACAGTGTATCTCAGTGGACTGGCAGCTCAGGTCCTTTATATGAAATATCTCATAAAACCAATTTATCGATTTCTTATAATCGACTTCATAACTTTATCTTAACAAAACTCTTATGGGTTTCGTTACTTGAAAACATTACTCGCTACTTGCTCTAGCACAACATACTTACCAAGCTTCTCTTTTTATTTCCTTTGTTTGGAAATAATGCCAACTTTTATGAATCATCCTTTATTTCTTTTGGTCGTTAACATCGTATAATTACCTCAAAACCCTTTTGAGTTTCTCTTTGATTTGAAATCCTGGTTATAGTTCTATAAATCCACTTTCCCTTTTTCTTTATCATTTTCATATCGTTATGTTCTTATTCAATCAACGACAAATATTTAATTACCAAAATCTCTTTCTTATCATGATTAAACCACTTCGCTTAATCTCGTTCCCAGGTGAACGCTTGTTTTAAAATCCTTGTTTTGGGTAAAACCCTTTTTCATACTCGTTTATACGATTTGAATTAGATTCAATTCCTTTCGATGCTAATTCTTTTTAAAAGGTTTGTTTTAAATAAATGATAAATTCCATTATCGCAAACATCTCGATAATCACTTCTCTATACATTACAAACAAATATCATCTCTCGATAATAGCGAAGCCGTTCAAGTTGGGGTATTCCAATTACCTCTCAGACCTTGATCGACAACGTTCTTATCTCAAGATAGATAAAAGCTTATAATTTAAAACCAATGTCAAACCATCTCAATAGTCCAATATGTTATTCCCATTTCCATTTATCTTGGTTTTATAAACCATTTTCTTTCATTTGAAAACCCACTTTTCATATTAATTTCTTTTTTCTAAATTGAGCAAAACTCTGATTGGAATGTACGCCTTAGGTTGCACCCATATTTACAAATCTTTTTTATACGATTTGAAATAAATTCAAATCCCTTTTCATACTAATCTATCCATAACTTATATTTATTTTAAAGGAAATTTCAAGTCTTTTAAATGTCAATCCCTTTGATTTGATCAATTTAAAACAAATTGACACAATCATCAAATTCCAACTTTAAACGGTTGATTTTCGCCAACCGTACATATCAGTTAACCATTAACTGATTTACGTTATCATTTCTTCCTTAAATTTATTGAATAACTTAATAAATTTAAAACATCAGTTATTTGATTATAAAAACAATTATTTCATTTCACTAACCTGTAGGTTAGTTCCTGACTGCAGTTCATGAATGACTGCAGTTCATAAATAACAGGATAAACAGTTGGTTCCTGCCAACCATAACCCTCAGTTAAGCGGCTAACTGACTGCTATTCAATTTCTCTTCATTAATTAATTAAATAACTTAATTAATTTAAAACATCGGTTAATTGTTTTGTAAAAACAATTATTTCTTTTCACTAACTGTATGTTAGTTTCGACTGTAGTATTAAAAATCTCTATTGACACTGATTATAAACATATAAGGAAAATTATAAACATTTTTCCATATAACATAAATAAATACTTTAATTTATTTAAAAACATCACTTTGCTTATTGTATAAACATTTATTTGGTTTACTGATTCATATACTAGCTCCTTACTTTACTGTTCGTAAACAGCGTAAAAATTCATTGTATAACTTATAAATAATCATGTTTGTAAAACATGATTCTAATTATAAATATTTTTATAAAACTTCTTTTTTTTTATTCATTAAAAATAAAATAAAATAAACCCCAATGGTTTTATTCAGTTATAAAATAAAATTTATAACTTAAAACTGCGTCAGTTCGCCCGACGACAAAACGATATCTTGAAAACGATAGATTTTAGGCCCTCACTGCCAACCACGGTCGATTGATTAAAAATCACATCAACAACCACATCCATTCAACCATTATCATTCAAACAGGTTTTGATGTCAATTGGGGTTCAAACAGTTATGTGCAACCAGTATAAAAATAAACAACACACACAAGTTATTTTGAGGAATCCGGTCGGATCCCTCCAATCTGTCCTTCTCTGCATCACAGATGGTTATCACATTTAAAGAAACAATTTAACAGCAATGATAAAACAAACGACACTCTAATCAACCATAAGCAACCAATGCAGTCAATCAACAAATATATTTTTAATGATATTTTTAATTATGTGGATTTATCACATCAGAGAAGTCCAGAAAAGTGTGAGAATTAACTCACCTTGATTTATCCGTTGTCAAAACAGTTCGATCTACCAGCTTCCAAGTGTATTCAACTTCAGTCATACCGATTCCAACACGTTACGCTCCTCGTTACGGATATTGTCATCACTTGTTTCATCCTATGATAGCGTTATACATTATACATGTTATTTACTTATTTAAATTATAAGTATTTAACATAATATTTTCTTAACTATCATGTATTTAACATTCTAAATAAACTTATATTGCACGAGGAATCCTAATTTGGCACTTAATAATTGCTTTGGCCCTTTACCACCCGGCGGCCATATTATAATACACAACGGTGGTCATATTATTTAATGTGAAACTTGTGTGCTAATCTACATTTTATTCAGATAACTTAATGAAGCATATAAATCTGTGATTAGACACGTGTAAAACTACCCAGGTGGCCAACTTCATAACTTAATTCGGCAATGAGCAAATTAGATTAGGCATCAAAATTTGATCAGGCACACTCGAAACCCCCACTGTGAGACCACGTGTTCTATATCCGTAATATTTAAGGTATGTTCAAAAACTTAATTAAGCACAGAGTTTGTAATTATGTCCCCGTTCTCCACCGTTTTGTACAGACCGTATATTATGTTACTATAAATAACTATAACAAAGATAGTATTTGTTCAAATAATTACTTACGTTTATAATTAGGGCCGTCATTAGGTATTAGCTAACACGTTTAAGTCTATTCGAAATACCCATACCCAGGCAAATCATAAAATACTATTCACGTTGAACCCTTACTGTTTTTCACTTTAATGATATATTATTAATTAAACTTTAGCGTTAGACTAGGAAAGATAAATGGTAACTAGGCACACAAATACCTTCTTCTTCTTTCCTCACTTGCCTGCTCTTTCGAATGCTCCTCCTCCAAATGCTTCCACTTCCATGCTCCGTCCTTACAAACGTGTTGTGCTCCCTTCACAACTGCTCCTCATATAACTTCTTCTTCTTCTTTTTTCCTTTTTTTTTTTTTTTATTCACCGAGATCTGTTGCTACACCATCAAACAGCCACGTCCACCTTGTTCCCTCATCCAAACATCACGTCTTCCATACAATACTTACTCCTATTTCATCACTTCATTTCTTACTCCTGCTACCGCCCCTATACTTCACGCCCATCTTCCATTTCATGCACAACATACACCAATGTTCACATTGTCTTCAACTTGAAACCCACAAGGTAAATGCCTGTACACTCTTGCACCATATTATGCACCATATTATCAGCCACTTCCCATTCCATGTATACCCGCAGCACTACATCCCTAACTGCCCTCGCCTCCTTCAATTCGCACTACACAGTGCACCATTAGATCGCCACAACTCGGTCAGCACCATCGTCCCTCATGTTGAAGTTCTCATTTCTCTTTTGTTATATATATATATATGTGGATGGAGACACCGTATTTTCTGGTAGTTGAAACCGGAGAGTGAGTACATATATATATATATGGGAAAGAAAAGGATAGGATTGACGTCATTTTCACGGTAGACAGCGTGGTCGGCAAGGTTTCTGAAATGTCGCTTTCATTCATAACACTTGGTCGGCAAGGCTTCACAAGGATGAAAAGAAAATACATAAAAGGTGGGCTTTGTTTTGGTTCAGGGTATGGTAGGTATAGAAATAGGTCTGCGTGAGCACAGCCGAAATACTTTTGAATTTGACGGAACAAAACAGCGGTTTTTTTTTTCTTTGTCCATAAAAGTATGGCTAAGCTTTCTGATTGGAACACATAAGAATTTTGGCGAGATTGCATCAGTGATGTAGCCGAAATATTTGACTACTAGTAATGTGCCTTACATTTGCAAAAGATCCTTTACAGGCTTGAAAACGATATTATTAATGTTTTTAATTAGAGGATAAGGCTACGCTATCTTATTTTATCAGTTACACCCATGTCGATATTTGTAAATGAACGAGACGTAGTAGACACGCTGAGATCTTAGTGTGTCAATATTTCCATTGATACGATATGTATGATTTATTATTTTTAATACAAATAGTGTTACATGTTTCACGGTTTGCGTTTGTCGGTATTGACTTTGATGCTATCCCTTAGCTGTGCACGTCTCTAGTATGAAAGTGAAATATCATTACTTATATAGGGTAGGTTGTCATATGGATTGTCATGTATTTGCATAGGTTATATGTGATTTTGGTTTGTGTAGGGTAGATTTTTATATTATTACTTAAGTCTTAAGTTTTTATAAATTTATTTAGAGACCACTACGGACAGAAGTAAAGATACAGTTGTGTCCAGCGAGGTGCCACGGTCCCAAAAATGTAATAATACCGGTAGATTGACTTATATTGTGAAATCCCAAAATGTTGTCACAGGGTGTAAAATACTCCAAATAAAAAGTTGCTTATTTAATTAATTAAAAATTACAGTAAAATTCTAAAAATTAAATTATAACTACGTCTCAAAAGAACCTAGTCCAAATTCGAATCCGGTATGGAGTTATTTCAGATAAACCGTTATGGTCGATAAACGATTATGGTGCTGTTTTTTTTGCCAGATTGATTTGAGCATATCTTCCAATCTACACAACGAAATCTCGATTTTTCTTTTTCACTAGAAAAATATACTTCACTTGCTCCGTACGTTTCTTGTTTCACAGAAATCTGATTTAAAACGGACTCTGTATGTCCAGTTGAAGTTCAAAACTCTATTTTACGAACTACAGCGCTGTTCTGAGCTCGTTTTATTAATATATGAATATATATCGTTCACCTTCGTTTAAATAGCGATTTAAATATTAAAATACATTTATATTCCAAATAAAATATTAAAAATCAATTTTAAATATTTTATTCAAATGGTCGAAAAACACGGGTCGTTACATTCTTCCCCCCTTAAAATAATTTCGTCCTCGAAATTGCTAAGTAGAAGAAGATGCCAAACTCGTTATCTTTATTAAAATATATTTAATCAAACTCTGTTTCAAATTTTCAAATCTAATCCAAATGGTTTTAAAAACAATTTCTTTCATTTAACAAATTCCAAAAATTATCCTAACACCTTAAATTTTGAAAAAAAAAATTTTTTGGCAGAGTCTCCCCTGCACGGAGGGATATCTGCAATATTGCAGGTTCAAGAAATATCTATATATCGACCAACAGGGTCGGAAAAATCCAAAATCCAAACTCAAACCCAAATAAAACCAAAAATTTTGTATTTTGCGTAGGCGTACCTTTTTGCGAGCGCTATTACGCGATTAGCGATATATATGTTTGCTTACTCGACTAGCATACCAAACTAGATTCAAAATTTCTCTAGAGTTTTTTTGGATTAACTTTGTACCTGTACTCAACTCCAATAAAACCCATTAGTATTCAAACCAAAGTCAATTTGATCCAAATATCACCCACATCATCCAATTCCAACAATTGGAAATAACCACATCACTTTATTCAACTCTGATGGACTTAGCAATCCATTTATTTTAAACATCCATTCAAATTAATCTTGGTTTAATTCCTTTACTTGATCAGTTCAGATTGGTTTCAACCAATAGTTGGTGAATTTTATACACTCCATCCAATATCAAACAACAACCAAGGCATTCAATTCAACAAAACCATTTTGGTTAATATTTCTCATTTGCTTTTACTTTGTTTTTCACATCCATTGATTTACATTGGATTAATTCCATCCAATTTCCATTTCCTTGATTTCACAAGTAAAATCTTTACTTCAATTTAATATCCCAAATTGGATTCTTATTCAACTTACTCAAACAAATCCATTTTCAGAATCATTTTAGAAAAATATATTTATATAAAATATAATCTAGGCAAAACTAGATAAAATAATTTTAAAATAATTTTCAAATACGCGCTCTCAAATATACACTCACTTAACTCAATCTAGGGTATTACTAACCCCATCTCTATCGAGTTACGCCACAGAGCCAAGGTTATCACTAAACCAATAGCTCTGATACCAACTGTAATGGCCCGGGAAAAAATTCGACGCTCGAATTTTCAACAACAATACTTAATCCCATATTACTTGTCAAAAATCCAAGTATCGAACCCCAAACTGTTAATAGAAAGAGGTTAGAGGATGAGAAATAGGAAGAAAGAAATTTTAGAATAGAAGAAAGAAGAAGAACACATCAGAATCTCACAGCGGAACGAATAAATATAATATAACAAATCTCTTTGAAAAGAAGACTGTATATATACATACCATTTATCAGAGTAAACATACATCAATCACAGCGGAAATACTTGTATAACTAACGGTGAAACCTCCTGCTTCCAACTCTGAAACTTGTAGCGGAACCTAACCTGTAAATATGCTTGGTCTGACCCGAGCACATTTGATTTAAAACAAAAACACACCGGGTCAGTCTGGAATACTTTCAGTAATAAATTCACAGCACACACAACTTGTTTAACTTTTGAAAATCCTTTCTGAAATAAAAGGATAATAGTAAGACCAGCCCACACATAAACACGGACGGTTTTTACCTTATTATAACCCAAAACGTTTTGAAATCAATATCTTTTTCTGATATTATCATAGTGTCTAAATACAAGTAAATATCAATTTAGAGGAACGCTTGCATCTCACGCTCTCCATATATAGTATACAAACCAAAACCGCGGGCGCTTATTGGATATTGGATTCCAACTTGACAAGGTATGGGTCCACCTTCCGAACGTGTATCTCTAGAGGCGAATACACTGGGTTCAACAAGAACGTCTTGCAACCCGGCCCACACATGACCGACCACTCATTTCGCTTGAGTGTACCGAATGTATATCACCGACGGTTGGGCTCAAACCACCGTCTCCCGAAAAGGGACAGCATCGATAGATACAAGAAGCAAAAGGAATTTCTCTAGATAGGTGATTATACACCCTAATGGGAGCGACCCACATAGCCATGCTGCCTGCCCGATTTTTGTCATTTCCCGGTTGATGAGGCTTGAGGCTACGCTATACCATCACATCAGGTTCACTTCGAATGCCACATTGTCAGATCCATCGAAATCACTTAATTGACGTCTACAACAATACATTACGTGTCAGCTAAAGAAGTTTCCTTCTCTGCTTCACTCTTGGTACGGCTGGAGAAATCAATGTACATGACCTTTCTGGGAAATACTCTGTCAGACATCCATCCATACAAGTCATCCAGGATCAGGATGAACCGAAGGCACTCTCCTACTGCATCCTAGGTATCACCCTATAGATCAGTAACGAGAAGTCCTTGCAATCCGAAGATTCCAGTCCCGACAGAATCACAAGTTAGAATATCCTCGGGAGCGACCCTTAGAAATCCAACGAGTAGTTCTTCCGCTCATGAAGATCAACGGTCTTCAATGCTCCATCTCGACCATCTTCTGATATCTTCGACGTTACGTATTTGCTGGTCGGAATGGTTTCCGAATATAAATTCGATCCCGGTCTTTCCGTACCAACAATCGATAAAAGGCTAAACTTTGATAGTCGGTGATTTAACTATCAAATCATAACAGTGTATCTCAGTGGACTGGCAGCTCAGGTCCTTTATATGAAATATCTCATAAAACCAATTTATCGATTTCTTATAATCGACTTCATAACTTTATCTTAACAAAACTCTTATGGGTTTCGTTACTTGAAAACATTACTCGCTACTTGCTCTAGCACAACATACTTACCAAGCTTCTCTTTTTATTTCCTTTGTTTGGAAATAATGCCATCTTTTATGAATCATCCTTTATTTCTTTTGGTCGTTAACATCGTATAATTACCTCAAAACCCTTTTGAGTTTCTCTTTGATTTGAAATCCTGGTTATAGTTCTATAAATCCACTTTCCCTTTTTCTTTATCATTTTCATATCGTTATATTCTTATTCAATCAACGACAAATATTTAATTACCAAAATCTCTTTCTTATCATGATTAAACCACTTCGCTTAATCTCGTTCCCAGGTGAACGCTTGTTTTAAAATCCTTGTTTTGGGTAAAACCCCTTTTTCATACTCGTTTATACGATTTGAATTAGATTCAATTCCTTTCGATGCTAATCCATTTTTAAAGGTTTGTTTTAAATAAATGATAAATTCCATTATCGCAAACATCTCGATAATCACTTCTCTATACATTACAAACAAATATCATCTCTCGATAATAGCGAAGCCGTTCAAGTTGGGGTATTCCAATTACCTCTCAGACCTTGATCGACAACGTTCTTATCTCAAGATAGATAAAAGCTTATAATTTAAAACCAATGTCAAACCATCTCAATAGTCCAATATGTTATTCCCATTTCCATTTATCTTGGTTTTATAAACCATTTTCTTTCATTTGAAAACCCACTTTTCATATTAATTTCTTTTTTCTAAATTGAGGAAAACTCTGATTGGAATGTACGCCTTAGTTTGCACCCATATTTACAAATCTTGTTTATACGATTTGAAATAAATTCAAATCCCTTTTCATACTAATCTATCCATAACTTATATTTATTTTAAAGGAAATTTCAAGTCTTTTAAATGTCAATCCCTTTGATTTGATCAATTTAAAACAAATTGACACAATCGTCAAATTCCAACTTTAAACGGTTGATTTTCGCCAACCGTACATATCCGTTAACCATTAACTGATTTACGTTATCATTTCTTCCTTAAATTTATTAAATAACTTAATAAATTTAAAACATCAGTTATTTGATTATAAAAACAATTATTTCATTTCACTAACCCGTAGGTTAGTTCCTGACTGCAGTTCATGAATGACTGCAGTTCATAAATAACAGGATAAACAGTTGGTTCCTGCCAACCATAACCCTCAGTTAAGCGGCTAACTGACTGCTATTCAATTTCTCTTCATTAATTAATTAAATAACTTAATTAATTTAAAACATCGGTTAATTGTTTTGTAAAAACAATTATTTCTTTTCACTAACTGTATGTTAGTTTCGACTGTAGTATTAAAAATCTCTATTGACACTGATTATAAACATATAAGGAAAATTATAAACATTTTTCCATATAACATAAATAAATACTTTAATTTATTTAAAAACATCACTTTGCTTATTGTATAAACATTTATTTAGTTTACTGATTCATATACTAGCTCCTTACTTTACTGTTCGTAAACAGCGTAAAAATTCATTGTATAACTTATAAATAATCATGTTTGTAAAACATGATTCTAATTATAAATATTTTTATAAAACTTTTTTTTTATTCATTAAAAATAAAATAAAATAAACCCCAAAGGTTTTATTCAGTTATAAAATAAAATTTATAACTTAAAACTGCGTCAGTTCGCCCGACGACAAAACGATATCTTGAAAACGATAGATTTTAGGCCCTCACTGCCAACCACGGTCGTTTAATTAAAAATCACATCAACAACCACATCCATTCAACCATTATCATTCAAACAGGTTTTGATGTCAATTGGGGTTCAAACAGTTATGTGCAACCAGTATAAAAATAAACAACACACACAAGTTATTTTGAGGAATCCGGTCGGATCCCTCCAATCTGTCCTTCTCTGCGTCACAGATGGTTATCACATTTAAAGAAACAATTTAACAGCAATGATAAAACAAACGACACTCTAATCAACCATAAGCAACCAATGCAGTCAATCAACAAATATATTTTTAATGATATTTTTAATTATGTGGATTTATCACATCAGAGAAGTCCAGAAAAGTGTGAGAATTAACTCACCTTGATTTATCCGTTGTCAAAATAGTTCGATCTACCAGCTTCCAAGTGTATTCAACTTCAGTCATACCGGTTCCAACACGTTACGCTCCTCGTTACGGATACTGTCATCACTTGTTTCATCCTATGATAGCGTTATACATTATACATGTTATTTACTTATTTAAATTATAAGTATTTAACATAATATTTTCTTAACTATCATGTATTTAACATTCTAAATAAACTTATATTGCACGAGGAATCCTAATTTGGCACTTCATAATTGCTTTGGCCCTTTACCACCCGGCGGCCATATTATAATACACAACGGTGGTCATATTATTTAATGTGAAACTTGTGTGCTAATCTACATTTTATTCAGATAACTTAATGAAGCATATAAATCCGTGATTAGACACGTGTAAAACTACCCAGGTGGCCAACTTCATAACTTAATTCGGCAATGAGCAAATTAGATTAGGCATCAAAATTTGATCAGGCACACTCGAAACCCCCACTGTGAGACCACGTGTTCTATATCCGTAATATTTAAGGTATGTTCAAAAACTTAATTAAGCACAGAGTTTGTAATTATGTCCCCGTTCTCCACCGTTTTGTACAGACCGTATATTATGTTACTATAAATAACTATAACAAAGATAGTATTTGTTCAAATAATTACTTACGTTTATAATTAGGACCGTCATTAGGTATTAGCTAACACGTATAAGTCTATTCGAAATACCCATACCCAGGCAAATCTTAAAATACTATTCACGTTGAACCCTTACTGTTTTTCACTTTAATGATATATTATTAATTAAACTTTAGCGTTAGACTAGGAAAGATAAATGGTAACTAGGCACACAAATACCTTCTTCTTCTTTCCTCACTTGCCTGCTCTTTCGAATGCTCCTCCTCCAAATGCTTCCACTTCCATGCTCCGTCCTTACAAACGTGTTGTGCTCCCTTCACAACTGCTCCTCATATAACTTCTTCTTCTTTTTTTTTCCTTTTTTTTTTATTTATTCACCGAGATCTGTTGCTACACCATCAAACAGCCACGTCCACCTTGTTCCCTCTTCCAAACATCACGTCTCCCACACAATACTTACTCCTATTTCATCACTTCATTTCTTACTCCTGCTACCGCCCCTATACTTCACGCCCATCTTCCATTTCATGCACAACATACACCAATGTTCACATTGTCTTCAACTTGAAACCCACAAGGTAAATGCCTGTACACTCTTGCACCATATAATCAGCCACTTCCCATTCCATGTATACCCGCAGCACTACATCCCTAACTGCCCTCGCCTCCTTCAATTCGCACTACACAGTGCGCCAGTAGATCGCCACAACTCGGTCAGCACCATCGTCCCTCATGTTGAAGTTCTCATTTCTCTTTTGTTATATATATATATATATATATATATGTGGATGGAGACACCGTATTTTCTGGTAGTTGAAACCGGAGAGTGAGTACATATATATATATATATATATGGGAAAGAAAAGGATAGGATTGACGTCATTTTCACGGTAGACAGCGTGGTCGGCAAGGTTTCTGAAATGTCGCTTTCATTCATAATAATTGGTCGACAAGGCTTCACAAGGATGAAAAGAAAATACATAAAAGGTGGGCTTTGTTTTGGTTCAGGGTATGGTAGGTATAGAAATAGGTCTGCGTGAGCACAGCCGAAATACTTTTGAATTTGACAGAACAAAACAGCGGTTTTTTTTTTCTCTTTGTCCATAAAAGTATGGCTAAGCTTTCTGATTGGAACACATAAGAATTTTGGCGAGATTGCATCAGTGATGTAGCCGAAATATTTGACTACTAGTAATGTGCCTTACATTTGCAAAAGATCCTTTACAGGCTTGAAAACGATATTATTAATGTTTTTAATCAGAGGATAAGGCTACGCTATCTTATTTTATCAGTTACACCCATGTCGAGATTTGTAAATGAACGAGACGTAGTAGACACGCTGAGATCTTAGTGTGTCAATATTTCCATTGATACGATATGTATGATTTATTATTTTTAATACAAATAGTGTTACATGTTTCACGGTTTGCGTTTGTCGGTATTGACTTTGATGCTATCCCTTAACTGTGCACGTCTCTAGTATGAAAGTGAAATATCATTACTTATATAGGGTAGGTTGTCATATGGATTGTCATGTATTTGCATAGGTTATATGTGATTTTGGTTTGTGTAGGGTAGATTTTTATATTATTGCTTAAGTCTTATGTTTTTATAAATTTATTTAGAGACCACTACGGACAGAAGTAAAGATACAGTTGTGTCCAGCGAGGTGCCACGGTCCCAAAAATGTAATAATACCGGTAGGTTGACTTATATTGTGAAATCCCAAAATGTTGTCACAGGGTGTAAAATACTCCAAATAAAAAGTTGCTTATTTAATTAATTAAAAATTACAGTAAAATTCTAAAAATTAAATTATAACTACGTCTCAAAAGAACTTTGTCCAAATTCGAATCCGGTATGGAGTTATTTCAGATAAACCGTTATGGTCGATAAACGATTATGGTGCTGTTTTTTTTTGCCAGATTGATTTGAGCATATCTTCCAATCTACACAACGAAATCTCGATTTTTCTTTTTCACTAGAAAAATATACTTCACTTGCTCCGTACGTTTCTTGTTTCACAGAAATCTGATTTAAAACGGACTCTGTATGTCCAGTTGAAGTTCAAAACTCTATTTTACGAACTACAGCGCTGTTCTGAGCTCGTTTTATTAATATATGAATATGTATCGTTCACCTTCGTTTAAATAGCGATTTAAATATTAAAATACATTTATATTCCAAATAAAATATTAAAAATCAATTTTAAATATTTTATTCAAATGGTCGAAAAACACGGGTCGTTACACTATCAGATTCTTAATGGCAGTGATCCCACAAAGCCCTACACTTTTGTAACATCCCAAGATTTTTCGACAATTTAAAATATTAAATTTAATGTGTTTTGGAACAAAATTGTTTTAAATATTAAAATTTATAATTTATGTCGTATACTGAAAATGTATGAACTAAAATTTAAATTTGTAAATATTGAAATTCTTTCACAATTAGCAATAATTGATTTATAAATTTATCATGAATTTTTATTTTGATTTGAACTGAATTTATAAACCTTTGAATTTGATTTATTGGTTAATAAACAAAAGCAAATATTTTATTACACTAATTAACTGGTCGAAATTTGTCATTTGGCAAACGATTTTTGAATTTGATAAAATTAATTTTATTCGATCCAAATTTGTAAATTATTGTAATATATAAAATTTCATAACCGTTGGAATTTTAGTTTGACTGTAAGAAAATAAAACACGTATAAATTTATATGTACAATTCAATTAAATAATCAAGTTTTAGTAGAAACTGCTGTAGATTTTAGAATTGGGCCTTGAAACCAATTCCATTGCGTTCAGAAGGTGTCAAAATCTATTGTTAGGCAGCAAGCGGGCCTGATTTGGAGTCTATTCGAATTTTGGCTTAAATATCACGCAAATCGAGGATTATAATATTAAAAAATTATTCAGAAACCCTAACTTCCTTCTGGCCGCCGTCACCATGTTTGATGGCCGAAATTTTGCATTCTTTTTCCTTAATTTCTCTTTTGATTCTCAATGGGATTCATTGATTTCTGAAGCAAACTTGTAGAGTTCTATGAGGACTGTAGATTCATACGGCTGGATCGAACGCTTGTAATCTAAAATCACTAGAATTGAGGAGAGAACACGCCGCTAGTTTGGCTCGATGGGAGGCGCTACGAACCACCGAGTGGGCCCATGTTCGAGGCATTGGCATCTCTTGGAAAGGCGGTTGTTGTGGTGGCGTTGGATTGATGTCTAGTGGCTGCTAGGGCGGGGCGTTGGTCATGAAAACACGGCAGTTTTGCGTTACGCGGTTTCTTTTTCTTCTGGAGCGATGCAATTCCGCAATGAAGAAGGGGGAGAGAGAGTGCTGAAGTGGCGTGAGTTAGTTGGGTGAGATGTTTGTTTATTTTATTTATTTCATTTTGAATTCAAACGATTAAAACATGTCTAACTTTCACATACGAATTCAGAATGATGCATGGTTGGATCCGTTGGAATCGTATCGACGAGCTCTTCAAGACGGCATTGATTTGGACAGATTCTAACACTGTTGATTTTTAGGCTAAAATTTGGATTTAAATCTCGATTGAAACCAAGGTAAGTGATTAAACTCACTCACACATAACTAAAACATTTGATTGTAAGTTAATTTGAATCCATGTTATGATATGATTGTTTTGGTTGTTGTTTGACTGTTTAAATTTATTATTTATGTTAAATTTGCATCGATTGTATAATTTAATTTAATTGTTGATATAAACTGTACAGTTAGAATTTATTTTCTGTTTAAAAACCTCATATTTAATAACTAGTAAACTGATACCACATTGAAATGTTTAGATGTAGTGATTTTGATTGATGTCGTGGATTTATATATTTATGTATTGATATTTAATTCATATTGTTATCGACATTGTCTATATACTCCTATTGATTTTTGCTCATGAATATCGACTTTCACCCTAGATGTTACGGGCATCAAATAAACCCGGGATTAATCAGTAAAATGAATTAAGAACGCAGGTTGAAATGATAAATACTTATGACCCTGATATGGATTGAAATGATATATATCCTTTCCTAAAGTACTAAAATTTTACTTTAAGTATTAATTGGCCATAGGATAGAAAATTTTATATGGACACTGGTTGGTTAAATAAAAATTGTATTTAATCTTGAATTTTGGAATATTATTTTAAAGACAAAATAAATGACATTATTAATTTATTTTCTTTTAATTTGGACTTTGAGTTTTGAAATTAAAGTTTTCAATTGTAATAGAATTCGTAAATGTGGATAACTGAAGTTAAACTGAATTGAATATGAACTAAATTTATCAAAATTGAATTTTTTTACCCATCTTTGATATTACTTTAAATTAATATGGTTTATAGTAATGATTGAACCGTGAACTCGAGATTTTATAAACGAATAATTCAAAGTGAGAATTATAATTGAAGTTTAATTATTAAATCAAATTATTAAATCGAACTGTTGAATCGAATTGAATATGAATGGGAAGTCAAATCCTTTTAAATTAAGATATCGAAATTTAGTCTAATTGATTTGATACTGAAAAATGATTTCCTATTGGTTAAATTTTTGAAGATATGATTCTCATTTCCTAACTATTTTATACATACCTAAATTATTCTAATGTACTTTTCTACTATTTAAATAGTCGAATTATTTGGAATTGGAATTATTTCAAGATACTAAGTTTGGTTTTAAGTGGAGATTTTAATATGAATAATGTTTTAGCTTGCATAACGAAAATGATTTTTAAGAAAAACTGATATTTTGATATGAAGTTGAACTTTTTGATATGAAAAGAACTGATCAGTGCGAAAAATGTAAACGCCTGGTTGTTAAACAGACCGGGATCGCATATTGTCATACTCTCTGCCAATACCGAAAACCACCTCAACAACTGTGTACGTGGTGGAGTTCCAAAATGAAGTAGGTTGGTTTGGCGAACACTACTGGAATGAATGAAGAGAACAATGATGGATGTCCTTGACCTTCGGGTTATAATTAAAATGACTAAAACGGGACTATACCGTGACCAAGTGGGGTTAGCTACCTCCATCGGCAACACTTTTTCCTTTATTACTATATTCCCTCGGTTTGATTGATTTGATGCGCATCCGTGATTTGGGAGTGCTGTTCGAGGGCATGCAACTAGTATATTTATACCCTGGGCATTTCTCGTGTGCCTTGTCATATTATCCTGATTGAGCCCCCTATGATTTTGATTTGTACCGTACCTATGGAGTGCCCTCTGATAGCCATTATGTACTATGGACATTATGATATCTGTGTAAACTACGGTATTATAAACGGTGTATGGGTAATAATGGTAATCCCGCTTATGCTATTTTAATATTTTATATTTAACCATATACACTATTATAATAGCGTATTGTATTATATAGTATCTTGTTTAACGGATCCTTAGGGGATGGAAATTCCCGTAACATCTCTTAATTTATTGCACTCATATTATCGCATGAATTTGATTTAACTAATATGAGAATACTTTAGTTCTGATCCGATTATTTTTATCTTTTCATTTGTGCTCGGGTCAGCTTGAGTTTCAGTTATCGAAGATACTGTTTTGAAGATGAAGATGAAGCTTGCTAGAAATATTATATTTATTACCACTGCGAATATTGGTATGTTTATTATAGTTAACTCTGATAATCGTTGTAAGTGTATAATCAAATGTATGTTATAATAGCTTCATGAACTGTTGTTTATTTATTATATTTTGTCCTTACGCTATGAGATTTTGTGTTTGTTTTTCTCCTTCTCCGTTTTTTCTCATATAAATCCCAATAACTATCCGTATTTTTGATTTGTTTAAGTTGACATTGAGGATCATTGTTGATTTGAGCGGTCAAAAATCAGGGATGTTATGGTATCAGAGCTGGTTAGAGAACATGATAGGGGGTTCTCGCTTGGTTGTTTGGTGGCGAGCGGGAGATTCTTACCCCTACACGTCCAAATGAGAAGATTGGGTTGGTTGTTGCAGTCGAGACGCTGGCCGTAAAATCAGTTCTGAGGTATCACTGTATGTCACGGTGGGAGGTTAGCCCACTGCTTGATGCTTGCAAAGCCTAGGGCCGTTACAGTTGGTATCAGAGCTTTGGTTTAGCGAAACCTTGGCTCTATTTGGGATTAACTCATTAGTCTTCCGTTGAGAGTATCACTGTATGTCTTAGTCTTCCGCTGAGAGTTGCGAATTTTCCGTTGTGTATGTATTTTTAGTATACTCTGATATTTGTTGTACTCTGGTATATTCTTGTACTCTGGTATATTCTTGTACTCTGATGTAATATTGTGATGATATTAATGAAAAAGGTCTTTTGTTCAGTTCTTATGTGTTGTAACCCCAAGCGATATGTCTTATTGATCGGTTTAAGTCGATTTAATTATCGATTTGAATCGTGCAAAAAGACGGGTCATCACAGTTAAAATATTGAACAATTGCCGGATTTTGAAGTTTTGGGTTATCGATCCGAGCCTTCAGTAGGGATCGATACCGATCCCTAGGGGTTGAGAACCCATTGGTAGATAGCATTTTTTGCTATCTTTCACCTCTAACTAATGGTACTTCATTCTGATATTCTAAGCTCAGGTTATGATCGAAATATTAAACAATTGTCGAGTTTTGAAGTTTTGAGTATCATATACGTATTTATCCCTCATCGGAGTCGTACAGATCCCTCATTGGAGTCTTATTGATCCTACATTTAGCCAAATTTTGAGTGTTTTTCCAGCTTGTTTCAGAATGTTATTCCATTGAATTCAGTTATTTATGAGTTCGTATAATCATCCACACTCGATTCCGAGCAATCCAGAAGTCCTAGTACACGACTGACCCTAGTGTGTGAATTTCTAAATTCCAAGTATTCATTGGTTTCAACACCTTGTCCAAGCATTTCCAAGTTTATGTGAGTTTTTGCTCTAGTTACGTGCAATCTAATGATAAGAATTCCGAAGCGTGACGGCTTTAACAAAAGACGGGTTAACAATACGTTAAAATATTTGTCATGATGTTTCAAATTAAAGGATTAAACCATTATATCCCATTTTGGAGAAGATATTTTCTAATGGATACTATTTTGGAGGAGATGCTTCTTTCATAGTTTGTAATATCTCTTGTATCTTCAAGAACCCATTACGGTGGGTCTATTTTTTTTATTGAATTTGTTATTGTTCATGTCAATGGAACTTTTAGTCTTATAATCGTTAACTCTAGATTGATTTAAAAAACTTTCCCAAACATAATCCTTAGCAACCCATCAATTTAAACCTAGTGCAATACTTTACTATCCAATTCTTGTTTTTATCATTACTAATTGTAACCAGTTTCTCTAACCTTTTATAGGGAGGAAAAGAAAAAACCTAGAATGCACTGATTGTCAGTTCTTGATTAAGTATTTGATGCATCATATAGACTAGTCACACGGGGTGGGCGTGGTCGGTTAATCTCACCAATTGGTCAATATTTTTAGTTAATTGAACCATCAATTAACCGAATGCTCGATTATTCGAAATTGTCAGTTAATGCAGTTCGATTGAGATCGGTTAAGTCGTTTAGCCGTTATATATATATATATATATATATATATATATATATATATATATATATATATATATATATATATATAAATGTACGTACGTATGTATATATACATAATATATGTATATATGTGGGTGTGTATATATACACACACATATATTTATAGATTGCAAGAAACGATAATGAAAATATTTATGCTATTAGTCTTACAATATATGCATGTATGTTTGTGTGTTTTATTTGTCTTCTAATGTGTGCATGTATGTATGTATGTGTGTGTGTGTATGAGGTAGGTTCAACGACACTCCTATTTTCTAGCCTTTCATTTGCACCTCATTTCTAGCCACTCGTTTATATTAGAATAATGTAGTGGAGGGAGAGAGAATGAGTGGAAGGAGAGAGAGGGGGGAACTTATAGTGGAAATCAGGGGGCTTTTGGGGTGCTGCACTATTTGGGGTGCCATTGAACGCTCGCCTATATATATATATAAATATATATATATATATATATATACATATATATATACATGTATTTTCGTTTAACGGCTAATTGATGTTTGTTTATGGTTAACCGCAATTTGGTCGATTAACCGAATGTTCGGTTAATCGAATTTGTTAGCTAATGTGGTTCGGTTAAAGTCGGTTGAATCGATTCGGTTGGATAACCGTGATAAATGCCCGCCGCTCATGCCTACCTGGCATCCACGGTCAGTTAAGTTTGCTTGAATGAAATATTTTAGCGCTTGAACGGTTGTGCAACGTTGGGCTACATACACAAGTGTGCACACTACCTATCTCTTGTTATCCTGTAGTTGGTGCTCAAACATTTGAGCTTCTTTTAGTTTCCTCTGATCGTGCTTAAAATAATTCCTTAATAGCAATCAACTTGTTAGTGCCTTTGAACCATTCAAACGCGTGTTTTTTATGCTTCATCATATTAGGGTTGTCAACGGATAGTATTGGATACGGATAGTGTCATATTTGTATCCGCATCCGAAACTATTTTCGGATATCGGATATCCGTATTCGTAGATACAGATGGATATTGGATAATTATCATATCCGTTAACGATCGATAATTAAAGAAACGTAAATCAAAATTCTAGGTTTAACAAGATTTTTTTTTACTGTCATGAATTATAAAAGTATACAAAACCAATCAAATAATGATAATAAATAGTTTTGAGCTGTTAATATACATTAAATGCATAAAATATGAATTATTAACTTAACAAAACAATAAATTATTATTGTTTATTATGCTAAAATATATATAAAATAAGCTATAATTTAGACAAAAACCGAACGGATAATTTTTGGAAGCGGATATAGATATATCCATTTTTTCAAATATCGGATATATCCGTTTAGAAGGGTTGTCGGACCTGTGAGAAAAAAAGGGAGGGAGGGGAGGGGGTGGGGGAGGCGTTGATGAATCGACGATGGGGAAGCCGAAAGAAAGAGAAGTATTGAAACAGATGCAACTCTGCAGTGTTGAACCTCTGAACCAACTGTCACTTGTAGTTGTATCGACAACTTTCTTGTATTACTCATCATCTTGTGCATAGGCACAATTATATTTGCAACCAATCTTCGTCATGTTCTAATTAGAGTGATCGGTAATTCTAGCTTGCCCATGGTAAAATCCTTCGGAGTGCCCACACTGAATTCTGTCTTCAAAGTGAGCATAAAATTGCATCGTATCTTTCTTACAAGATTTTTTTTAAAGATTAAAAAAGAAGAAGAAGAAGAAGAATCCAATTATAATCATGGAGAAATTTTCATTATGGATTTTAGACCATCATTTTAAGTAACTATTTTATAATAAAATAGTGCATGTGATTTATGTTGATATGCTTGTATTGTAGATATTTGATATTTTCAAAAAATGATTTGTTTTTTAATCCCGAATTGAGGTTAGATTTGATATGATATATATATATAATTTCAATGATTTGAAATGAAAACCTGAATTTTAAGTTTGAAGAGATTATTTTTAAAAGAATGGATTTTGTAAATAAATGAATTTGATAAATCTAAACACAAAGAGAAAACTATTTTAGTTCTAGTTTTTATGGTTGGTATTCATAAGGGAAAAACTCGTTCCATGTTATACGGCGTGCTCTTATGATTTACCCTGCTGTAAAATAAAGGTATAACCCAGTCTCATGACTGACTCAGAGTTTATTGTTCTTCCACCTAAACTCTGGGTGCCTATTATTTTCCATACGGACATCCTAGTTATTTAAGTTTTGCAGATTTTGCCTTGGAGTAATTTTGAGAAGGTTTCTGGATTATGGCTGGAGTTATACTCTGAATCATTTCTTAGTCTTCCGCTGAGAGTTGTGAATTTTCCGTTGTGTATGTATTTTTAGTATACTCTTATATTTGTTGTACTCTGGTATATTCTTGTACTTTGATGTAATATTGTGATGGTATTAATGAAAAAGGTCTTTTGTTCAATTCTTATGTGTTGTAACCCCAAGCGATATGTCTTGTTGATCGGTTTAAGTCGGTTTAATTATCGATTTGAATCGGACAAAAAGGTGGGTCATCACAGTTGAAATATTGAACAATTGCCAGATTTTGAAGTTTTGAGTATCGCTATCGATTCAAGCCTTCAGTTATGATCGATACCAACCCCTAGGGGTTGAGATCCCTTTGGTAGGTAGCATTTTCCGCTAGCTTTCACCTCTAACTAATGGTTCATCATTCTGATATTCTAAGCTCAAGTTATGATCCACTTATTAAGCAGCTGTCGAGTTTTGAAGTTTTGAGTATCATATATATGTATTTATCCCTCATCGGAGTGGTACGGATCGCTGATTGGAGTCTTACTGATCCGACACTTAGCCAAATTTTGAGTGTTTTTCCAGCTTGTTTCAGAATGTTATTCAATTGAATTAAGTTATTTATGAGTTCCTATAATCATCCACACTCAATTCTGAGCAATCCAGATGTCCAAGTACACGACCGTCCCTAGTGTGTGAATTTCTAAATTTCTAGTATTCATTGGTTTTGACACCAAGTCCAAGCATTTCGAGGTTTATGTGAGTTTGTGCTCTAATTACGTGCAATCTAATGATAAGAATCCCAAAGCGTGACGACTTTAACAAAAGACGGATTAAAAATATGTTAAAAATATTTGTCACGATGTTTCAAATTAAAGGATTATACCATTAAATCCCATTTTGGAGAAGATATTGTATAATGGATACTATTTTAGAGGAGATACTTCTTTCATAGTTTGTAATATCTCTTGTATCTTCAAGAATCCATTAAGTTGGGTCCATTTTTTTTATTGAATTTGTTATTGTTCATGTCAATAGAACTTTTAGTCTTATAATCGTTAACTCTAGATCGATTTAAAAAACTTTCCCAAACATAATCCTTAGCAGCCTATCAATTTAAACCTAGTGCAATACTTTACTATCCAATTCTTGTTTTTATCGTTACTAATCGTAACCAGTTTCTCTAACCTTTTATAGTGAGAAAAAGGAAAAAAACCTAGAATACATTGATTGTAAGTTCTTGATCAAGTATTTGTTGCATCATATGGTCTAGTCACATGGGGTGAGTGCGGTCGGTTAATCTCACCAATTGGTTAATATTTTTAGTTAATTGAACCATCAATCAACCGAATGCTTGGTTAATCGAATTTGTCGGTTAATGCGGTTCAACTGAGATCCGTTAAGTCGGTTAACCGTAATATATATATATATATATATATATATATATATATATATATATATATGTATGTAAGTATGTATGTATTTATGTATGTATGTATGAACATATGTATGTGTGTATGTATACATATACGTATATATGTGGGTGTATACACATACACACATATATTTATAGATTGCAAGAAATGATAATGAGAATATTTATGCTCTTAGCCTTACAATGTATGCATGTATGTTTGTGTGTGTTATTTATCTTATGATGTGTGTGTGTATATATATGTATATGTATATATGTGTGCGTGTGTGTCTAGGGGGGTGTGTGTGTGTATATAGCAAGCGTTCGGTTGCACCCCGAAAATGGAGCATCCCAAATGCCCCTGATTTCCACCACCCATTTATATTAAACAATGTGAGTGGGAAGTGAGAGAGTGAGTGGAAGGAGGGAGAAGGAGAAATACTTGGTGGAGATTGAGGGGCATTTGGGGTACTGCACTGTTTGGGGCGCTCTCGAATATATATATATATATATATATATATATATATATATATGCATGTATTTTCTTTTAACGGTTAATTGATATTTGTTTATGGTTAACCGCAATTTGGTCGGTTAACTGAATGTTCGGTTAATCGAATTTGTCAGCTAATGCGGTTCGGTTAAAGTCGATTGAATCGATTTGATCGGTTAACTGTAATAAATGCCTGCCCCTCATGCCTACTCGGCGTCCATGGTCAGTTAAGTTGCTTGAATGAAATATTTTAGCGCTTGAATGGTTGTGCAACGCTGGGCTACATACACAAGTGTGCACACTATCTATCTCTTGTTATCCTGCAGTTGGTGCTCAAATATTTGTGTTTCTTTTAGTTTGCTTTTGATCGTTCTTAAAATAATTCCTTAATAGCAGTCAACTTGTTAGTGCCTTTGGACCATTCAAACGTGTGTTTTATATGCTTCATCATATATATAGCTATCAACGGATAGTGTCATATTTGTATCCGCATCCGAAACTATTTTCGGATATCGGATATCCGTATTCGTAGATATTGATGGATATTGGATAATTATCATATCCGCTAACGATCGATAATTAAAGAAACATAAATTGAAATTCTAGATTTAACATGATACTATTTTTTTTTAATGTCATGCATTATAAAAGTATACAAAACCAATCAAAAAATGATAATAAATAGTTTTGAACTGTTAATATACATTAAATGCATAAAATTTGAACTATTAACTTAACAAAACAATAAATTATTATTGTTTATTATGCTAAAATATATATATAATAAGCTATAATTTAGACAAAAACCAAATGGATAATTTTTGGATGCAGATACCTTCGTATCCGCATCTGCATCCACTTTTCGAATATCAGATATATCCGTTTTGGTGGGTTGTCAGGTCTGTGAGAAAAAAAGGGAGGGAGGGGAGGGAGCGGGGGAGGCGTTGATGAATCCACGATGGGGAAGCCGAAAGAAAGAGAAGTATTGAAACAGATGCAACTCTACTGTCTTGAACCTCTGAACCAACTGTCACTTGTAGTCGTATCAACAACTTTCTTGTATTACTCATCATCCTGTACACAAGCACAATTATATTTGCAACCAATCTTCCTCATGTTCTAATTAGAGTGATCGGTAATTCTAGCTCCTTAGGTGAGTCCTACCCCAGGCTGTTCACTTGCCCATGGTAAAATCCTTTGGAGTACTCACCCTGAATTCATTCAACAATCTTTGGTGTTGGTTGAAGGACTGCCAAGAACTATATTCTTTCTTCAAAGTGAGTATAAAATTGCATCGTATCTTTCTTACAAGAATTTTTTAAAAGATTTTAAAAAATCCAATTATAATCATGGAGAAATTTTCATTATGGATTTTAGACCATCATTTTAAATAACTATTTTATAATAAAATATTGCATGTGATTTATGTTAGTTTTTATCAGAGGGACGTACTGCTTTTGTTTTTCCGTAAACAGAGATATGAATTGAAATGCTTTGACTTAGTAAAAATTAAATTACATAATTAAGGAAAAAAAAAGATTGTTGTTTCAAACCTTTTGGTTTGCATATCGCAATATATGGTCTGGTGAAAAATTGCAGTTATAGTCTCAAATAGGAAGAGTTTTTTAACCCTTCGTTTTCTGTTCTAAGGCGTTCATTTTGATCAGGAGTGTGTGGACCACATGAACAAAGGTTTCTTTGGTTATCTTATAAAATTATAATTTGATTCAGATCAACAAACACTGTAAAGACAAACTGGAACTTAAAATTTCAGTTTAAAATTAGGTTGGAATCCCTTGACCATTGATAAGATGGTAAGCAAAGGGTGTGTTCTTTGCAAGCGGAAGCGGAGATTTTGAGCGGAGAATTTGAGCGGAGAATGTTAACGGAGAATTGTAGTTAGCGGAGAATGTGTTTGACGCGTTAAGCGGAGAATTTGAGCGGAGCATTTAAGCGAAGTATTTTATTTTTATTTTTTAATTTAATTATTAAATGATTAAAACTTAACAATACGATTAATGCAAAATAACACATTTAACCATACATACCATTTCAGTACATAATAACATTTCAAAACAGTTCACTACATAATAATAGACACATGTCAGCTCACAACCTAATAATAACATGAAAACGTACAACAAACTACTAACGTCTGCGGAATCTAGAAAGATGATAACTCATGTACCCCATCAACTCCAAATCAGATAAGGTCTCAACCACCTCCAAAATAGACCTGTCGAGACGAAAAATCTCAATAATCTCCCACTTGTCAACATTAGTGATGAGCGAGAGAAGGGCATAACATTTGTCGACTGCCGCGGCGAAACGCTCTGTCTGTACGAAGGCCGGTTCGGAAGGAGCGGGTTCGGGAGGAGCTGCCCTACTAGATGTGGCGTGCGTCGACTGCCTCCGTGCAGACTGAACCGGTGGTGGACTATCAGAGGCGGCCAGTGGAGCATGGGGGATCTGATAACTGCAAGTTCCTACGCCAATGCAACCGCTAAAAAGCTGGTCCTGCTCACGAAACTTCAAAGGTGGTTGTCTCCTAAACTTCTGGTACAAGCGTGTAGGCCCATGCCACCAGTCGTCTGATCCATCCAAACGGTCCTGCGAAACATCCCAAAAACCGCCAGGTATCTGTAAAAGTGCGTTCCGTGAAGTCCAAACCCTCTTCAGATTATCCCATTTGTTTTTTATTTGGGTCTGCGTCAACTCGTCCTCAAACATCTCATTGAACTCAGCCTGCATAGCACTGAGTAATCTGTTGGCTCCTCGAAGATCAATATTATTGAGGCAAATATCTATGTAAGCCTCAGTGCGGTCCCCTGGCCATAAAGCATCTGGGGCGTTGGAAGAGTCAGAAGCAGAAGAATGTGCCATTTGACTGAAAAAAGGAAAAATGAACATAAAAAAAACGTAAACCTTTAAAAAAAAAAGGAGTACCTGAAGGAGGCAGAATGTAGAAGAAGGAAGAAGGCAGTAGAAGTGAGGGGAAAGAAGAAGGGGGGGGGGGATTTATAGGCATAGAGCCAACGGCTCAATTTTGAGCCGTTGGCTCAACGGTCCAAAAAGGACAATAACAGAAGAACGGACCCTAACGGTTTCTGACTTCTGTAGCAAATGTTAAATACTTGAATACAATCACCCAAGTAACTCAACTCTTTGTTCGTACCAATAAAATATCCTTTTTATTATACATATGAAATATCTTTATTAGTAACAATAAATTGTGTAGACAACAAAATATCTTCTTTTATACATATAAAACATAGAAATTGTGTAGACAATAAAATATCTTTTTATTATATACATATGAAACATAGAAATTGGGTAGACAATAAAATTTCTTTTTTATTTATACATATGAAATATAGAAATTGTGTAAACAATAAAAATAATCTTTTTATTGTACATGTTAGTAATAGAATTGTTAGAATTTGTGTATACAATAAAATATTCTTTTTAATTTATACATGTTAACATAGAAATTATGTAGACAATAAAATATCTTTTTCTTGTATGCATATGAAACATAGAAATTGCGTAGACAATAAAATATCTTTTTATTATATACATATAAAACATAGGAATTGTGTAGACAATAAAATTTCTTTTTTATTTATACATATGAAATATAGAAATTGTGTAAACAATAAAAATATTCTTTTTATTGTACATGTTAATAATAGAATTGTTAGAATTTATGCATACAATAAAATATTCTTTTTTATTTATACATGTTAGCATAGGAATTGTGTAGACAATAAAATATCTTTTTATTGTACACATATGAAACATAGAAATTGTGTAGACAATAAAATATTCTTTTTTTATTTATACATGTTAATATAGGAATTGTGCAGACAATAAAATATCTTTTTATTGTATACATATGAAACATAGAAATTGTGTAGATAACAAAATTTCTTTTATTTATTTATATATATGAAACATAGAAATTGTGTAGACGATAAGATTCCTTTTTATTGTAAATATGTGAAACATAGAAATTGTTAGACAATAAAATTCCTTTTTTATTGTAAATATGTGAAACATAGAAATGTGTATACAATAAAATTCCTTTTTGTTTGTACATATAAAACATAGAAATTATGTATACAATAAAATTATCATTTTTATTGTATATGTGAACATAGAAATTGCTTACATATATAAAATTATCTTTTTATTGTATATGTGAACATAGAAATTGCTTACATATATAAAATTATCTTTTTATTGTATATGTGAATTAGAGAAAATTGGTTATACAATAAAAAAAAATTATTGTATATATATGAATAATAGAATTGGACAAAATTGCTTATACAATAAAACTACTTTATTTGACATGTTTAGGAAAAATTGTTGAAACATTAAAAATGATAATTTTTAATGTATATTTAGATTCATTATTAAGAGAATCATGTTTAGGGAAAATTGTTAAAACATTAAAAATGATAATTTTTAATGTATATTTAGATTCATTATTAAAAGAATCATGTTTAGGGGAAATATATATATATATATATATATATATCATTTTTAATGTATATTTAGATTCATTATTAAAAGAATCATGTTTAGGGGAAATTTATATATATATATTAAAATCAATTTTCAAAAAAAATATATGTTAAAATCATGTGATTTAATTTATTGTTTCTAACTTGCAATGCATAAAGTTTTAAAGTTTGAATCTCTATTTCTACCAGTATAACCGCACAACGGTGGAGAAAGCGATCGTTCGGTTGTATAATTTTATAAAATAATACATATTTTAATTTTTCATTAATATTGGTTAAACAAACATGTTCAAAAATATATATTAAAAACTGAGATTTAAACCTACAATTTAAATTTTAGAAAATATGAGTTTCAAATTTAAGTTTTATTTTGAACATTCGGAACTGAAGACTTACATTCGAATTTTTTTTAATAGAGATTCTCAATCAAAGGATTTCTTAATCGTTTTAAAGACAATACACCTGAATACGTCTAATTTTTTCTAGCTTTCACCTCTAAATGATAATTCATCATACTGATACTTTGAGCTCAAATTATGATCGAACTATTAAACAGCTGTCATACGTATTGATCCCTCATTGAATACATATTGATCCCTCATCGAAATGTTACCGATCCGACACTTACTCAAATTCTGAGAACTTTTCCATCTTGTTTCAAAACGATATTCCGTTGAATCCAGTTATTCATGAGTTCGTAAAATCATCCATGCTCGATCCAGAGCAATCCAGATGTCCAAGTACATGACCGACCCGAGTAACGTGAATTTCGAATTCCAAGTGTTCCATTAGTTTTGATGCCTAGTCCAAGCATTTTCGAGTTTATGTGAGTTCGTGCTTGAGTTACGTGCGATCCAATGATAAGAATTCTACAGCGTGACGGCCTTAACAAAAGACAAAAAAACAATCCATTATAAATATTCGTCACAATGTTTCAAGTCAAAGGATTATACCATGAATTCCTATTATGGAGAAGATATTTTCTAATGGATACTACTTCTAAGGAGATAATTCTTTCGTAGTCTGCAATATCTCTTATATCCACAAAAACTCATGTCAACGGAACTTTTAATCTTCGAATCGATGACTCTATTAATTTAGCAAATTTTCCTAAATATAATATAGCAACCTGTCAATCAAACGTAGCACAATACTTTACTATCCAATTCTTGTTTTTACTGTTACTAATTTTAACCTGTTGCTATAACCTTTTATGGTGAGGGAAAGAAAAAAACCTAGAATGCACCAATTGTCGGTTCTTGCTTCAAGTATTTGCTGCATCATATGGTCTGGTCATATCTACCTGGCGTCCATGGTCAATTAAGTTGCTTGAATGAAATATTTTAGCGCTTGAATGGTTGTGCAACGTTGTGCTATAAATACAAGTGTGCACACTGTAGAAAATAAAATTTGAGAGGAGAAAAGGATGAAGAATTTTTTTGAGGAAGACAAACTTTAATTAATTTTTTTTATTGCTTTTTTCTCCAATTGCTTAATTCAAAGATTACAAAAGATGCATGCATTATTTATACATGCATAAGAAATTTCTAGATAAAATTACATTAAAACAATACCAAATAAAACCGATTAAGCAAAACCGGAAACACATGCAACACTTAATGCAATACATGCAATACTTAATGCAATTTTTAATGCAAGTTTTAATTTATTCCAATAATGTCTCTCCTGAATTAAAACTTGCTCCTTACTCCCAATCGTTCTGCGTTCCTCCTAAAACTTTGTCCACTAAGCGGCTTCGTGAAGATATCTGCTATTTGTTCTCCTGTTTTACAATATTCAACTTGGACATCACCTTTATTCACTAGATCCCTCAAGAAATGATATCGAATGCGAATATGTTTGGTCCTTCCATGAAGAACAGGATCCTTTGTAACTGAAATAGTTGACTTATTATCACAAAACAAAATCGTTGGCTTCTTTTGCTTATGATAGAGACTTTCCAAAATTCCACGCAGCCAAATCAATTGACATCCTGCAAATGACGCAGCGACATATTCAGCTTCCGTTGTAGATAGCGCAACAATTTGTTGTTTCTTCGAACTCCATGAGACAGCTCCACTTCCAAGGTGAAAGACATAACCAGACGTGCTTCTGCTATCATCGATACTCCCTGCTAAGTCACTATCTGTGTAACCAATAAGGTTAACTGGAGTAGTAGCTTCATAAAAAAATCCATAATCAACAGTTCCTTTCACATATCTCAGTATTCTTTTGGCAGCTTTCTCTTCATCTTCTTCTTTAGCTTTTTCTTCTTCATACTTATCGACCTCTTCAAACCTTTCTTCCTTTTCTTCCACTGTTTCATTTTCTTCATTTTTGTCCTTTATTTCTTTTGCTTCTCCTTTCACTTTTTCATTTTCGTCTCCTTTGTTTTCGTCCTCTTCTTTGACCTTCTCTTGTTCTACATCACTTTCTGTTTCTTTCAACATGTTGTATTTGTTTTCTTCCTCATCTGCAGCCTCTTCTTTTTCTTCCTCTTCTAGCGTGTTTTCTCTCTCCGCCTTCTCCTTTTCTTTTTCTTCTTCATCCACTTTGTCAGCTTCTACATCAGCCTTCTCCTTTTCTTTTACTTCTTCATCCACTTTGTCAGCTTCTTTGCTTTCATCCTCTTCTTCCTCTTCTTCGACCTCCTCTTCATCTATTTCTTTTTCTTCTATTTTTGTGTTATCCTTTGCATACACCTCTTTCAATAAATTCCACGAATCTTTTGCGAATTTTTCTCCAAGAATATGGTCCCTTGCTTCTCCATCAACGTTCTCACTCATCAAAATACGAGCTTGAAGACATTTCCGTCTCAAGCTTACAAATGTTTTACTCTCTTTCTCCATCATGTTTTTAACATCTTTTGGCCATTCGTAGCCACTTTCAACGATCTCCCAAAGCCCTTTGGAGATCAATTCTTCTTTCTTTTTATTACTCCACTCTAAGAAATTTTCTTTTGTGAGGACAAACGGTAAGGAGAATAGAAAAACCATGGTTTTAACCAGGCTCTGATACCAATTTGTAGAAAATAAAATTTGAGAGGAGAAAAAGATGAAGAATTTTTTTGAGGAAGACAAACTTTAATTAATTTTTTTTATTGCTTTTTTCTTCAATTGCTTAATTCAAAGATTACAAAAGATGCATGCATTATTTATACATGCATAAGAAATTTCTAGATAAAATTACATTAAAACAATACCAAATAAAACCGATTAAGCAAAACCGGAAACACATGCAACACTTAATGCAATACATGCAATACTTAATGCAATTTTAAATGCAAGTTTTAATTTATTCCAATACACACTGCCTATCTCGTGTTATCCTGAAGCCGTTGTTCAAAGATTTGTGTTCTTTTAATTTCCTTTGATTGTTCTTAAAATAATTCCTTAATAGCGAGCAACTTGTTAGTGCATTTGGACCGTTCAAACATGTGTTTTATATGCTTTATCATGTAGATTATACAGCCTTTGCCTTATCAATGTGAATATACCTTTTGTTTTCGTAGCTGCAACAAGTTTTATTGCAATAAAAAATGGGAGTGGCTTTGTGCAATTGCAATTCGCTCGCTTCAATGGTTACTGTGTCCACTTAGGTATATTCATATAGCCTTTTTTTGGTGGGTTGTCGGGGTCTGTGAAAAGGGGGAGGGGTGGGAATCCACAATGGGGAAGCCTAAAGAAAGAGTACTGACACAGATGCAACTCTACTGTCTTGATGCTAAGAAGCATAATAGACCTAGGGTAAAGAACAACCTGTTTCAAGCTAATGAGTATGCAGCTTGTTGCGATTTGTGATATTTGTGACCCAAGAAAATAGGGAAAGATAGGAAGTCATGTATTTGGATTTGTCCAAAATAGTATTGCATATATGGATACACTGTAACGCAACTTTTTGCAATGAGTGAGTGAATACCAACTATGCATGATAGCCTATACCTTAACTACCTGATGGTCATCAGTCCTAACCATAGCTCACAAGAGGAAGCAACAACCAAAACAGAGTGAAAAAAGTTATGGTCGGTAGTGAAGTTATTACTAAGATAAACCGATATGATATCTGATGTGCACATGTGTGCATGTATATTTGTATATGGGTATATACGTGCACATCTAACTAACCTAAGGCAGATTATTTTTCACTTTTATAGCTATGCAATTTAGGTTTGGTAGTTATGTTGGTCTCAGAATTCTGTATATAAATGTCAAGAAATATCACATTGTTGGGTGTGATGATGATTTTATAAAATTCTTTTCTTATTTTCTAAAACTCTAACGTGATCTACACCTCTGCACCTTCTCCTTGTATTTTTGTTTTTGATTTCTACAACTTCTTCACTAATTTTGTTATCAAACACTCCATTATTCTTTTCAAATTCTTCTTAAGCTTCTTTATATTGTATCTGCATTAATCATGTCTTGATCTATGATACAAAGCCACAAATAACTTTAATAAAAGGAAAAACATATTTGGATTTGTTTAAAACGAACATACATGCATGCATGCATATACATACATACATACATACATATGTGTATGTGTGTACTTATCACAATTAAAGAGGAAATCTTTTAAATTAAGGTTTTACGTATGTTTCTGGAGATTTAAATAAGAATTTGGGGTAACACTAACATTTCATTCATTTCTTGTATCGGTATAATGCTTCCAACTTTGAACCTCTGAATCATCTGTCACTTGAGTCCTATAAACAACTTTCTTGTCTTACTCATCATCTTGTACACAAGCACAACTATATTTGCAACCAGTCTTAGCTAACTCCTTAGCTGACTGAGTCCTAGCTAACTCAGGTTGTTCACTTGCCAATTATCTGGCGCCCATTCCCCGAACTCATAGCCCTTGGTAAAATTCTTTTGTGTACCCACTCCGAATTCGTTCAACAATATTAGGTGTTGGTTGAAAAACAGCCAAGAACATTATATTCTCTTCAAAATGAGTATACAACTGCACCGTATCTTTCTTACAATTTGTTTTTTTTTTTTTTAAAAAAAAAAGAAGAAATATTGGATCCAGTAATAATCATGGAGAAATTCTCATTATGGATTTTTGACCATCATTTTAAATAACCATTTTATAATAAAAACAAGCATGTGATTTATATTTGTTTTAATCAAAGGGACGTAGGGCCTTTCTTTTTCCTTAAACAGAGATATGTACTGAAATGCTTTGATTTGGTAAAAATTAAATTATGTAATTAAGAAAAAACAAGTTTGTTGTTTCAAACATTTTAGTTTGCATAACGCAATGCATGGTCTGCTAAAAACTTGCAGTTATAGTCTCAAATGGAAAGAGTTCATTAGCCCTTCTTTTTTTTGTTATAAGGTGTTCATTTTCATCTGGAGTGTGTGGTAACCATTGGTTGCAGTTTTGACACATGAACATAGGTTTCTTTAGTTATCTTTTAAAATTATAATTTGATTCAGATCAGCAAACACTGCAAAGACAAACTGGAAGTTAAATTTTCAGTTTAAAATTTGGTTGGAATCCCTTGACTATTAATAAGAAGGTGAGCTAACAGTTTATGTAGCAAGTGTTAAACACTTAAATACAATCAACTAAGTACCTCAACTCTTTATTCTTACCTATCAATGCAGGAAAGCCAACAACCTACCTAAATTTCGTAGTTATAAAATTATAAGACTTCTATAAATATACTGCTTCGTTCTCTGTAAGCATCAGACAATAGAATTCAGAACAATGGCTCCAAAAACAACAAGCTTTTCAAAGAGGACTCACCTACTGGTGGTGCTGCTATTTCTGCAAGGCTACTCCATAACCAATGATGCTGCTCGCATTCTTCTAGAAGCACCAGTTATCCCAAAACCAGAGCTTCCGTCGCTACCTGAAATTCCGACACTTCCAAAGCCCGAACTACCAAAACTGCCCCCACTACCCGAAATGCCAGGCCTGCCTAAGCTGGAAATACCTACATTGCCCAAACTTCCTAAACCACCAACCATCACCAAAACTGAAGGAACACCGGTGGTACCTGAAGTTCCTGCTTTGCCCAAGCCGGAAGTGCCTTCACTACCAGAGATCCCTTCTTTACCAAAGGTAGAGTTGCCACCCCTTCCTGAGATTCCGACCCTTCCCAAGTTTGAAATTCCTCCTTTGCCTCAACTGCCTACTCTACCTGAGGTTCCAGCTCACCCTTCCACTACCCCTTGAATTTTCATGCTACATGATTGATAATAGTTTCATGAGTTTATGCATTCGATCTTGATTTATATATGTGCTAGATTACTTATTGTCATATGTGTAGTGTACGCTATATGATTCTATCTCCTTACTTTTCTACATTGCTGTACCTTAAATATTATTATTATATTTTTATCAAAATAGCAGTGATGGTTAAACTGTAATATTTCCTTGTTCTCTGGGAATTACTTCTTCTGACATATATGGTTCGCAAGTTTTCTGCACATAAGATAGCATACTGATACCCGTTCAACTTAAGTAGAATTTGAACAAAGCTAAGTTATATGTTAGGCACAGCAGAGCTATATTTGAAGAGATAGATAAAACATTTATTTTTTTTTCTTTTGATGCTTGATTGATTACATGAGATACACCTTGTCTTTTATAATATAATGCGTTCTCTGGAATATTCCAGATAAAGCCTTATCTAGATTTATCTAATTATGTCATATATAGGAATAAATTATTCCCTACATTAATACAAAAGCATATTTGTCAATGCATTTAATTGTTGCCTAATAAAATTACAAATTAACTTTTAACACTGCTCCTTAATTTGTAATTTTTAATTGCTTCTTGAACTTTTCAAACTTCTCCAATGTGACTGCTTTAGTGAGGAAATCCGCTGACTGGTCTTTTGTGCTGATGAAGTCCATGATAATCTCCTCTTTGCTAATCAATTCTCGTATAAAATGATAACGTATCTCAATATGCTTTGTGCGAGCATGAAACACTGGATTTTTTGTCATTGCCACAGCCGACATATTGTCACAGTAGATTTTTGTTGGCTTGTCTTGAGTTTGCTTCATATCATTTAGAATTCTCCGCAGCCACACCGCTTCACAGGCTGCCTCTGTAGCTGCCATGTACTCAGCTTCAGCTGAAGATAATGCTACGGTCTTTTGCTTTCTTGAACTCCATGAAATTACGTTGGAACCGAGACAAAATACATAGCCTGATGTGCTCTTCCGATCATCCAATGCTCCTGCCCAGTCACTATCAGTGAAACCGACTAACTTGCATTCGTCCTCTTTGACATATTGAAGCCCACATTCTTTTGTTCCTTTCAAATATCGTAAAATTCTTTTTGCTGCAATCAAGTGATTGTTACTTGGATTTTGCATGAATCTTGAAAGTATACTTACTGCATGACAAATATCAGGCCTTGTATGAGTGAGAAAAATTAGCGAATCAACCAAGCTTCTAAATATTTTTCCATCCGCCTTCTTTGCGCCATCTTCTTGCTTTAATTTTTCATTTAGCATCATTGGTGTGTTAACTGGTTTGCAATCTGCCATGTGAAGTTTTCTGAGAATGTCTTCAATGTATTTCTCTTGTGAAATAAAGATTTTGCCCTTTGCTTGTTTGACTTGCATGCCTAGAAAATACTTCATCAGACCGAGGTCCGTCATCTCAAAGTCCGTCATCATTCTTTCCTTAAATTCCTTAACAAGATTGTTGCTTGTACCGAAATAGATTAGATCGTCAACATATAGACATACAACTAGAAATTCTTCTCCTTGATTTTTCACATAAAGGGCAGGTTCGTTCTTACTTCTTTGGAAACCATTTTGAATGAAGTAGTTATCTATCTTGCAATTCCATGCTCGGGGTGCCTGCTTTAGCCCATACAGCGCCTTTTGAAGCTTATAGACTTTATTTTCTTTTCCTCTTATCACAAAGCCTTCTGGCTGCTCAACATATACCTCTTCCTTAAGCTCGCCATTAAGAAAAGCAGACTTCACATCGAGTTGGAAAACTTTAAGCTCTAATTGCGCTGCCACTGCAAGAGCTGTTCTAATGGTTTCCATTCGAACTACTGGAGCAAATGTCTCATTAAAGTCAATTCCGGGCTGTTGCGAATATCCCTTTGCAACCAGCCGTGCTTTGTGTCTTATTATAGAACCATCTTCGCCATATTTCGTCTTATAAACCCATTTCAGGCCAATGACTTCTTTATCTTTTGGCAAGTCAACTAACTGCCATGTTTTATTTTTCTCAATGGCTGTTATTTCTTCTTTCATTGCTTCAATCCACACATCTTCTTTGCTTGCCTCTTCAAACAACTGCGGTTCACAAGAAAAAAGAACAACATTGCTTGAGTCATAAATATCTTGTAAAGAACGCACCTTTCGAATAGGAGAGTCCAAGTCTTCATATTCATTTTCATCATTTGAGCCGTAACTAGGAGCAGTATCTACATGGATACTTTGCTGAGATCGGACAGGTTGTGAGCCATTATTTTGAGATCTTTTAGGCTTCATAGAATTTGATTTTTGGTAGCCATCATGATCTCACTGCCATGCTGCCATTTCATCAAAGACAACATCTCTTGAGACAACGAGTTGATCATTTTTGGGGTTTAATAGCCGATATCCCTTCGACTCTTCGCTGTAACCAACAAAGACATATTTCTCTCCTTTCTTCTCAAATTTATCTTTGTTTGGGCTCTGGTTCAATGCATACGCTACACTTCCAAATACTTTCATGTGATCTACTTTGGGCTTTCTTTTATGCCAAGCTTCAAATGGTGTCATATTTCTAACAGCTTTAGTTGGCGAACGATTCAATATATAGACAGCCGTGTTAACAGCTTCAGCCCATAACTTCTTTGGTATGGATTTTCCTTCTAGCATACTTCGAACCATTTCAACAATTGTTCGATTTTTCCTTTCTGCGACGCCGTTTTGCTGCGGTGTATATCGCACAGTAAGCTGCCTTGCAATCCCTTCTTTCTTGCAATGATTCATGAACTCGCTGTAAATAAACTCTCCTCCACGATCAGTTCGAAGAGTTTTTATTAAGTGTCCACTTTGGCGTTCTACAAGAGCTTTAAACCGTAGGAAACTTGAGAAAGCTTCTGATTTTTCACTTAAAAAATAAATCCACATCATACGAGTGTAATCATCAACAAAAAGAATGAAATATCTCTTGTTATTTAGTGAAGGAGTCCTTGTAGGACCAAAAATATCAGCATGTATCAACTCCAAAGGAGCTTTTGCTCGCCATGAAGTTTTCGAAAAAGGAAATCTATGCATTTTGCCAAAAATACAACCTTCACACACCTTATTTTCTTTCATGATGATAGGAAGACCAATAACCATATTCTTTGATTTCAGTAAATGCAACCCCTTGTTGCTTAGGTGGCCATATCTCAAATGCCATAAATGAGACACATTAGAATTTTCAGATTTGAATGCACAATTCTCATTTAGAGACATAAATAGGTGGAAAATTTTATTTGGAGTCATGTCAATATTTGCCACTGTTAAATTACTTTTCTTATCAATGATCTTGCAAGAATTATTATCAAAATTCACCACATAACCTTTTTGAACAAGTTGTCCAACACTTAAGAGATTTTGGGCTAAATTTGGCACGTAAAGCACATCATGAATAAATTTCTTACCTTTTTTAGTGTGGACTGCAATGGTCCCCTTTCCTTCAACTTTTTGTGCCTTTCCATCTCCAAGCTTTATCTCTGATGAAAAACTTGCATCAAGTTCTACAAAAATGTCTTTGTTGCCGGTCATGTGGTTACTACAACCACTGTCAATATACCAAGCATCTTGTGATTCATTTTCAGCAGATAAACAAGAGTAGAAAACCTGCTCTTCATTTTCTTCACTTGTAAAATTTGCTTTGTCCTTCTCTTTTTTATTTTGATACCAACAATCTCTTTGGGAATGATTAGGAATTCGACATCTCATGCATTTGAAGTGACAATTTTCAGAATTATGATTTGATTTATTGCAAATAATGCAATAAGTGGAAGAATTACCTTGAATTTTCTGCTGTTCTCGTCGTTGTTCTCCTTTGCCTTGATAATTTCTTTCGTTGCCCTTTCTTTGATTTTGATTTTGCTTTTGAAATGAGCCCTTCTTTGAGTTGTAATAACTTCGTTTCTTTTCTGAAAAACTGAGGGTGGATTGGAATGCTTGCTCCATTGAATTTGCTGATGTTCTATTAATTCTTTGTTCATGAGCTTGAAGTGAACTCATTAGCTCATGTGTTGACATCTTGCCAAGGTCCTTTGATTCCTCTATTGCAGCGACGCAATGATCGAATTTTGGAGGAAGACATCTCAATATCTTCTCTACCACCTTCTTTTCTTGAATGTTATCTCCAAGGCATTGAATTTGATTTACAATTTCAGAGACTCTGGAGAAGAAATCTCTAATATTTTCAGATTCCTTCATTTGCAGGTTGTCAAAATCTCTCCATAAAGATTGAAGTTTAATGGAGATAACTTTGTCATTGCCTCGAAATTCTTTTTGCAAAACTTCCCATGCATCCTTTGCTTTTCTTTTATTGAAAATTCTTGGATAGATAGATTTACTCACTCCTTGTTTGATATACCGAAGTGCAATTGCATCTTTCTTTTGATTTTCTTTGTACAACTTCTCTTGTACAGCCGTCCATCTTGTAGAATCTCCATCTACAGGTGGCTCTGGATAATCTTTTTCGATGACATCCCATAAATCATGAGAGATGAAGAAGTCCATCATCTCACTGCTCCAATAATCATAATGCTCGCCTTCGAATATTGGCACTTCGCTTGGAGAGTACTTGAACATTGTAGGAACTACTGCCATTGTTTTTTGAGTGACTGATTAATGTTGTTGATATGGCTCTGATACCAAATTTGTTAGGCACAGCAGAGCAATATGTGAAGAGATAGATAAAACATTTAATTTTTTTTCTTTTGATGCTTGATTGATTACATGAGATACACCTTGTCTTTTATAATATAATGCGTTCTCTGGAATATTCCAGATAAAGCCTTATCTAGATTTATCTAATTATGTCACATATAGGAATAAATTATTCCCTACATTAATACAAAAGCATATTTGTCAATGCATTTAATTGTTGCCTAATAAAATTACAAATTAACTTTTAACATTATATAAGCTATAATTTATCAACAATAATTGTCACTAAGATAGAGAAGTGTAGGGTAAATTTTCAACAATCAAATCAGCCCTAAATGTTTAAAAAGCGATAATTGTGGATCGTGGTAACGGTGAGATAAAACAAAAGGAAAATTAATAACCCCAAGTGCGATGCTAAGGGCACCGCGAGAAGTGCTTCGGGGTACTACAACCCGCCGCCCGAACGGTGATCGGCCGGCGTTTGACCGCTGAAGACGACATTAAAAAAAACGGTTCGACAGTACCCTTGATACCGCGAAGCACAGACTGCGGAGCCCTTAGCACCGCACTATCCCGAATTACAGATCAAAGATGCACTATCCTTATTAAACTGTAACACCCTGCCCAGATGTCCATGCTACCGAAGAAGAATGTTACTAAACAATGTTGTCTGATAATACGTAAAACAAGTCTATAATGGATAATGTGTCAAATGTCAATACACATTCTTCTGGATCAACACAGATATATTCTAAATACTATAAAAATAACCACATTCTTGTATTTCCTCTCAGTACGGAATAACGGTACGAGGAGTTTCACAGAACAGAACAATATAACATCAGTAAAATAAATAAAAATACTCAACACCGGATAACCTTTAATATACTCCCACGTCAATAGTTCAATATCGTCCTAGAATACCCTGTAATATGCAAGTGAAATACTAATAAGTAACCTATCATTTCAGTTTTAAGTTAACAGACTGAGTATGAAAACATGAAGGATCTTAACTTCAAGACTCATCCCAACATTAATAAAGAGATATTCAGTAATAGTTGTGTTATAGGTTAGAAGGACCTAAACAAGCACTTCCCAACTGGTCAAAATGATGTTAATTTAATGAAGCTATCTTTTTCTCTTTTTGTTAATCTGCTAGCCAGTGTCAAATTTGTACTGCATGAATATGATAAAAGATTGATAAATAGACGACAACAACAACAACAACAACAACAAAGCCATATATATTCTAAACAAGTTGGGGTTGGCTAGATGTGGAACCCAAAATTAAATTAATAATGATGATAATATATATATATATATATATATATATATATACATATAAAGGGTTTAAAATAACCAAACAAATAAAAAGTCATCCGATAAAGAGTTTTTTTTTAATAATAATAATAATAAGTAAAAAGGTTCAATAAAATCTAAAATAGTAATAAAAAGTAAAAAGGTTCAGTAACGTGAAATTAAGTCTAAAAAAAACATAAGGTTCTGATATATAGATTGCCACTTTCCATGCACTCCTATCAACGACCAACTCTTCCGATAAACTCCAGTTACTTAAATCTCTCTTTATTATCTCCTCCCATGTCATTTTAGGTCAACCTCTACCTCTCTTTGGGCCTTCGGCGCGGCCTAGAATTCCAACGCGTATAGGTGCATCGTACGGTCTACGTTGGATATGTCCAAACCATCTCAAGCGGTATTGGACTAACTTCTCTTCAATAGGTGCAACTCCAAGTTTTTCCCGAATATCCTCATTTCTAATCCGATCTCGTCTGGTATGCCCACAGCTCCAATGCTGCATCCGCATCTCTGCTACGCTTATCTTCTGGACGTGTTGCCTCATAGTAGGCCAACATTCTGCACCATATAACATTGCAGGCCTGATTGCTGTCATATAGAACTTTCCTTTAAGCTTCTGGGGAATCTTCCGATCATAGAGAATGTCATATGCTAGTCGCCATTTCACCCATCCTACTTGAACTCTAAAACTAACATCCTTATCTATCTCTCCATCAAACTGCAACATAGATCCTAAGTATCGAAACGATTCCTTCTTGGGTACTAACTCTACCGGCGAGGGTAACATCTCCGTCATCTGACCTGACACTGCTAAACTCACACTTCATATACTCTGTTTTAGTTTTGCTAAGCCTGAAACCCTTTTGATCCCAAGGTCTCCCTCCACAACTCCAGTTGTCGATTAACCCCAATTCTACTTTCATCAATCAGCACAACATCATCGGCAAAGAGCATACACTAGGGAATCTCCCTTTGTATATTTTTTGTGATTTCATCCAAAATGCTCTTATGTTGTAAATAGACACATCGACAAAATGCTCTTATGTTGTAAATTGATGTGGCTAGAAATTTTATGTTGGACAATGAAATTAAGAAGATAAAAAAGTAAAATAATCAGGCTTAGCACTCACTGGGCAGAGCGCAGAAACAAGCAGTATTAAAAGCAAAAGAGAATTAAAAGCATGTTGTTAAGCAGTTGCATTGATACTGCTCCAAACATAAATCACAAGTCTAAATTCAGAAATAACAACTATCTTAATATACCAATGGGAATGAAAAAAAAATTTAGTGTAAAGCAACACCTAATGCGTACTAGATAAAGACGTTGAAGTCAAGCAAAATAGCTGCCCATTTTATGTAAGAACCAAACAACGATCACAAAGCACTCTCAAGCAGCAGAAGAAACTTCAGTTGTGGCAAGAGCTTCATCTTCGTTGGTCTGGCCTTCTTTAGTTTCTCCACATTCCACAGCTTTTGCGATTGCACCATTCATGTTATTTTCTCCAACAAGCAAAGCCCTAGGACCGATGTGAAACAATGCAAACATAATTTAGCCACAGATGAGCAAATATTACCTAGAAAAAGCAATGTATATACTTAAGAACAAGACCAAGGAAAGTTGATTATTTAAGTTAACTTAAGAAAATTTATTTTAAAGGATAGAATTAAGACAAAGTTTGGAACGACAAACAATTTATAAGATAATTATTTGAATTGTAATGTTCTGACACGCCTTATAAGGAGCTTGCAAATTAGAGTGCATTCTGAGCATTTAACTTTTGCTAATATAAACAACGTAAAAGCCTTGCAAATGTTTAATATGAATAAAAGGTAAAAATAGTAGTGGATATATTACCCAAAGGAAGGTTGTGATAAAACTTCAGTTTTAATGATATACTAGGCCAAGCAAAACCAATTTATAATTACAGAAGGGTAAAAAATGCTAAGTATGTTTTTCTTTACATTCACTATAGCTTTTTTTCTAGGGAGTTTACTTACGAAAATTCATCCCTATTAAGCTGTAAAAATTTGATGAAATTATCGGAAAGAAAGAAGGTTGAAGATAATCAACATGAGGGAAAACAAAGTACAAAAAATAGAGGAAAAACAGTACATGCACATGATTATACAGATACAAAAGAATGGGGTTATTATGTTGATATCTAAACATAAAGAATTTTAAGGAGAAGGAATGAAAAATGTTATAGTTCTGACCTTAGAATCTTTGTTGGAGCCATTAACTGTTCAGAGATGAAACGAACTCATAAATTTTAAGTAGGATTCCTGATGCATATGAATGAGCACAGTACATCATTTTTTACACGGTAATGGCAGTGTTCTCTGTAATGCTAACTCCATCACGATTGATGACAAAGGATTTCTAACTGCTCTTGGTCCTTTATCATAAATCTGCAAAAAAGTTGAAGTTAAGTCATCTGTATAATTTGCAAATATATACTGCGAGTGCTATAGTCAATTTTGTTTCTCTACCAAGAACATAACTAAAGTCATGTAGCTAAAAAACCACATTTGATGACATCATATTACCAGTGTACCATTATTAGCATAAAAAACCGCAACTGAGAAGATATAGTGCACCACTACAGTAGGGAAAAATAAATTCCTATGTAGATATCATGTTAACTGAAATGAGTTGAATGCCAAAAACTATGCTGCCATGTCATGATGTTCCAATGAAATATACATGTCTCCGTAAGAAAGTGCTTTTTAACATTTTCTTTCTGTTAAGTAATTTGTTACAGAATTCAAAAATAGAAAATTTCATTCAATTTCAAGAATGGAGATTAACCATTTTGTAACATGAACAGAACAAATGTTGGACAAAAAAGAACAATAAAAAAGGCAAGGATTCCATCAAATAACGTTGATTGTGACTATCAAAAAATTAATTTTAATTTAAGCAATTTTAAGAAACCCTAAATAGATTTGGTGCATTATTAATTAGTTCAAGCTTTTATAATTCGAATTACCTGGAATAATTATTGATGTTTAAGCATCTGACAAAAGCGCCAATTAAGACTTCAACAAACTCAAAATTGCTGAATTGGTGCGTTGTGAAATTCCACTTAATTACGGTTTAATAAACCATACCTCAAAATTTTAGAATAACCCACAGTTTCTTTCGACTTTCTCTGTTCAGCATAATAGCATTGAAGATTACAAATCAATTCTGCAGAAGATCAGACTGAACCATGGTGCTAGAGAATATGGGAGACACGTAACTCTAAGACTGAAGTATTCGGGAAGCAAGGAAGGTCTGGAAAAGCACTTTTATTAGGTAGACGTCCCGACATATCTATTTTTGACTTTGGATAAATTGATTTCTGGTTTTCCCAATGGTGACGTGTTTTTGTTGAGTTTACCCTGCAATATTAATAAGAAAGCTGGCCATGTTTTGCTATATATATATATATATATTTACGAAGTGCCTTAGGAACCACGTAGGAGCTCAACGAAGAAGGATATAAAATTGTTTTTCTTTTAATTATTACACACGGGTGAACTCAGCAAAATGCTGAGTTTCTCCCTTTTTTTCAAAATTGCTACGTGAACTTAGCAAAAGCTTGGATTTAAATGGAATTTGCCTAGTGATGAATAGAAACCATATAATTTTAGGATAAAGTTACAGCCCATTACCGAGATTTTTTATGAAAGCTAGAATAGAAAGTGACAAGATTGTAAAGATGAAGATGATTGTGAAGTTAGAAGAAGGCGGTGGCAAAAGGGAAGGAGAGAACACAGGAAGGAACCATGGAAGAAACAAAATAAGAGAAAGCAACATATAATTTTGGGATCCAATTTGATTTCCACTTCCATTATTTTTGATTATTAATTAACGAAGAACGAATTTGTAAATAAAGATTATTTGCTATATCCTACTTTCAAGCGATATTAAAACTATCTAATATTTATAGATTGATGTTTTATATTTGTAACCACAGTCTATGCGTTAGATCCTACTTTTAAATGATATTATAATCTTAGTAATATTTGTGAAGGAGCATTCTGAATTAGTAATTGAAATTTATATGTTATATCCTATATGTTAGTAATATTAATATCTAATAATATCCATAAATGGCATTTGTGGTAGTTCATGGTCAAAAAAAAAAAGTGACAACAGAGGTATTACAACTAATAATAAAGAAATTCAAGATAACTTAATTTGCACAAAAAATTATATATGGTTTAAAGTTAAAATCATGTGTGTTAATTAAAATTTTCATTTCTAAGTAGAATCATCAAATTTTTGTTAGTTTGAATTTTATTTATATTATATAACTAAAAACCGACAAATTGTGATTGATGTTTCTTTGTTAGACACTAATTTTAAGCATGGAGTGATACTTTGCATTGGTAATATTAGTTTAGGGTGCTACTATTCATGCCCCTATTTACACTTCTGGCCACCAAAACTAAAAGCATCCCAAATATTTTAAATTTCCTCTTCTGGCCACCTTCTAAATTAATATAAAAAAATGCAGAGGCCACCAGCTCCTTCCTTTACATGAACGCTTCATTCCCCACTTTTTTTGTCCGTTGTGAAATGATTTAATTTAATAATCCATTTCATAACCATATTGGCAATTTTAATTTTGATAAATGAGTATTTACTTCATCGGTTGTGAAATGATTCGTCAAATCAACATTCATGTATTTTGAGTCATTTTATTGAATATCTTGCATCACATTATCACAATCATCATGTTTATCGTCCAATTTATCATCATTCAAATACTTCAACTAAAACGACAAAAAATAATAATTAATGTATCAATTTGTAAAAGAAGATACGTAAGTTATACGGATAAAAACCTATAAGTCAAAATTTACATTGTCATTCTCTAATACAACGCCGTCAAATTTAATGTCCTCCAAGCTTGAAATTTCCAACGGAACGAAAAAAATATCCTAAAACGCAACAAAAAACCTTAACTATTAAAAAAACCATAACAACATGTTCTCTGTCATAATAGAAGACAATAAAAATCAAACAATTCAAAACCTCTTTTTTATCTTCATCTTCCATCTCTATTAGGTACAAAACAATATTGCTTTTGTAAGGGTTTAGGGTTTGAAATTATAAAGAAGTATGTGTTTTTTAAGGAGAAGTACGATGGTAAATAACCGAGTGAAGGAATAATATATGGTAGCCAGAAGAATATAAAAAATAATCATTCGTATTAAATTTATAAAGGTGGCCGGAAGTGTAAACCGGGGTGTGAATAGTAGCACCCTTAGTTTAAATGTTCGATCCTATTTAGCATGGAGAGATATTTTCAAAGTGTAAAGAATTTTACTATTAAATCATACTTTTAAGGGATATTTAGATTTGTTAATATATGTATAGGAACATTTTTGATAGTTAGCATTGATACTAGAAAAGCGTGACACCGGATGTATTACAACTATTAATAAAGATATACATGAGTGTTACGTCACGAGCTCGTGATGATGGTACATTCATGAGAAAATGTTTTTAATAAATATTTAATCTTTTTGCTGTAGAAAAATATAATTTGATTCCGATAAGCAAACACTACAAAAGACAAACTGGAACTTAAATTTTCAGTTTAAATTTTGGTTGAAATCCCTTGACTATTGATATGAAGTTGAACTAACAATTTCTGTAGCAAATGTTAAATACTTGAATACAATAACCTAAGTACCTCAAATCTTTGTTCTTACCAATCACAGCAGAAAACCAACTACCCACCTAAATTTCACAGTTACAAAATTATATAGACTTATATAAATAAACTGCTTCGTTCTATGTAAGCATCAGACAATAGAATTCAGAACAATGACTACAAAAACAACAAGCTTTTCAAAGACGACTCACCTACTAGCGGTGCTGCTATTTCTGCTAGGCTACTCCATAACCAATGATGTGGCTCGCATTCTTCTAGAAGCACCAACTATCCCAAAACCGGAGCTTCCGTCGCTACCTGAAATTCCGACACTTCCAAAGCCCGAACTACCCAAACAGCCCCTACTACCCGAAATGTCGAGCCTGCCTAAGCTGGTAATACCTCCATTGCCTGAACTTCCTAAGCCACCAAACATCACCAAAACTGAAGAAACATCGGTGGTACCTGAAGTTCCAACTTTGCCCAAGCCGGAATTGCCTTCACTACCAGAGATCCCTTCTTTACCAAAGCTGGAGTTGCCTCCCTTTCCTGAGATTCTGACCCTTCCTAAGTTTGAACGTCCTCCTTTGCCTCAATTGCTTACGCTCCTTGAGGTTCTAGCTCACCCTTCCACTACCCCTTGAATTTTTCATGCTACATGATTGATAATAGTTTCATGAGTTTATGCATTCGATCTTGATTTATATATGTGCTAGATTACTTATTGTCATATGTGTTGTGTATGATATATGATTCTATCTCCTTACTTTTTTACATTGTTGTACCTTAAATATTATTATTATGTTTTTAACAAAATAGTAGTGATGCTTAAACTGGAATATTTCCTTGTTTGCTGGGCATTAATTACTTCTTTTGACATATATGGTTCACAAGTTTTCTGCACATAAGATAGCATGCTAATACCTATTCAACTTAAGTAGAATCTGAACAACGCTAAGCTATGAGCTATTATTTATCATAAAAATTGTCGTAGAGATAGAGAATTGTAGAGGAAATTTTGAACAATCAAATCAGCCCAAGATGTTTAGAAAGCGATAATATCGGGTCATGCTAATGGCGAGATAAAACCAAAAGAAAACTCCAAATTATATATCAAAGATGCACTATCCCTATCGAACTGTAACACCCTGCCCAAATGTCAATAATACAGAAGAAGAATGTTACTAAACATTAAACAATGTTGTCTGATAATACCTAAAGTAAGTCTATAATGGATAATGTGTCAATACACGCACTTTTGGATCAACACGGATATATTCTAAATACTACAAAAATAATCACATTCTTGTGTCTCATTTCAGTGCAGAATACCAGTACAAGGAGTTTCATAGAACAGAACAATATAAAGTCAGTAAAATAAATAAAAATACTCAGCACCGGATAACATTTAATATACTTCCATGACAATATTTCAATATTGTCCTAGAATACCCTATAATATGCAGGTGAAATACTAAAAGTAACCTATCATTTCAGTTTTAACAGACTCGGTATGAAAACGTGAAGGATCTTAACTTCAAGACTCATCCCAACATTAACAAAGAGCTATTACAGGTTTGAAGGACCTAAACAAGCCTTTCCCAACTGGTCGAAATATTACAAATACGGAATCACACCAAGAATCAACTGATAATTTCCATGATAAAATTTTACAAATACATAATTGGTCCACAAAGTCATGGAAGTCTAACTCCATAAATCGAAGTATCAATCTTTACATTGTATCCATTAGTTAAAATTTCAAATTATATGTCTAAGCTTGTCCACAACACGTATATGGCTTGTTCTCCAATTTTCTTTGCCACTTTATTTTCTAGCATTTGTCGTCTCTTAAGTTACTAATTGGGCAGACAACAATATTATGTACCTATGACCTATCTTCCTAATTTCTTCATTAGTCATACTATCATCAGTCGTCAATCCTCAGTTTATGACTAAAAAAATGAATATATTATAATGGTCTTCTTAATCATACTATTGTCGGTTGTACAACATGCAGTTGTCTTTCAAAAAGAAATTTATGGTTGTGTCAAACCTTACTCATTTTTTTGTATGTTAACTAACAATGTACATAAATTTTCGTCATTACTTAACCATTTATACGCTATCACATGAATTTCAACCGAGTAATTGTGATCAAAATATAATCAAAAACATGCAGTTTATAATCTAATTAAGATGATATCATTTGTCTTCCTTTGGTTATTTGTGCAGTTATGAATTGCTTTACAGAGGAATCATATGTCTCGCTATACTTTCAGCTTCACATTAGTAGTTGATCATAAACATAACAAGTAAAAGAGAAAGACTAGAACACTATTGAACATTACAGAAGCTACTTATCATAAACAACATTTGACAAAATATATTATTCCAATCATGTATATACTGCTTAAATTAGCGTTGATCAATAATAATGATGACTAATAAAAATAAAGTATTCATCCCTCCATCAACAATATTCGTTATATAATCTTCTTGGAAGTTCATCTTTGGAAACCCATAGATCACAATCCTTAATGATATGACCACAAGCTGGATTTTCACACGGTACCTTTTGCATCGTATAGTTTCTCCTGAATGTTAAATGGCGTTTAATCTTTTTTGCCTTTTTTCTGCATTTATGGATATGTATATTTCCCAAAACCTTATTTTGGTTGTTACTATAATAGTCAGGATCGTATTCAAGCAAATTTCCATAGCTAACACAATTGAATAATTTTATAGCCTGAACTTGAGTTTTGGAATCAAGAAATCAATGAATTGCTAAAACATAAGCAGACGTGAGATGTCCTTGCCTACATGCTTGCATTAGGTAGTTAATGCCTAACAAACGTTCATTTCACTACAACAAAAAACACTTTTTGCAACAGGCAATATCTGTTGCAGTAGACCAATTGCAATAGGCCTGCGACTGTTGGTATAGTCGGAGTTGTAAAAAGTCTGCAACGTTTTGTGCCTGTTGCAATAAAACGTTGCGATATACTTTTTTGCAACTGGTCTTTGTTGTTGCAACAGACCATTTTGCAATAGTGTATGCCCATTGCAATAGAATCATAATTCTGTAAAAAATTATTATAGCTTATAGATATTACATATTAAATGTATTTGTTTTAGTAACAGTGTATATCACAGAATGAAATAAACAAATAAAATTTTATTTTAACAAAGTTTTAATAGTACAAACAATTACAACAAAAGTTTCTACAATTTTCATACACCATTCATGTACAACAATTTCTTCTATTACACAAAATATTTTTTTCGAATAGAGTATTTTCTACTCATATTTCTACTCTATCATACATATACTATAACAAGAGAATAAACTTAGGTCATTAAGGGTCTTCTTTGAGCTGCTGCTTGTGCGCAAAAGAGTGCAACTTTTGCGTATCTTAATACTTCTTCTTTGGGGTATCTTTCTAGACTAAAAACTATAACATTTCAGGACCATTTGTATGATTTTTGACACCAACATAGTTCTTGAGTGAATATAGAGGCCTAAAAACTATAACATCAAAATCAAGATAAATTCAACCAAATCTGAAATAAGAACCATAAAATTTTGTTAGTAAAAGAAACAAAAGGTCTGTAGAGATGAGTAGTCGCAAATTATAACTACCATCCATATAAAATAGCTAGAAATACATGATTTTGGATCAATCAACAGGCTTTCTCAAGGGTATTACCACTATGCACATTAATGTACTACAAAGAAATTTGAACTCTGTTAAAGTTACACCCCTGCTCTATCGTCACATGCAATGATCGCTGTTGTCAACTGAAACCATTCCTTGATTATATTTATGTGCATTTAAGTTTAGCGTACAAGTTTTTATATCACAACAAAATCCATTTATATCCCTTAGTAGGCCTTGTTAAATGAATATCAATTATGGATAAGTATCTGATTGTCGCAGATCTATAGATGAGCACGGATCTCAACTAGGAAGGAAGACGACTGAAACTGGTATTACCACGGAAATAGTGAGATTCAAAGAATCTAAGTACATCATAAAATAAAATAATAAAAAAGTTTGATTTTGAAAATCAGAGATGAATCAGATTAGGTCCAAAAGGCACAAAATATACGTTGCCACCGGCTAACATACTTCAAATGACTGGCAACAGAAATTTATCACTTACCCATAAATCTCTACATTTAATTTCTAATTATAAGTACTTTGACTCGATGGACTGTTCCCTAAAGAAAACATCAAACTCAGTCAAATTCATCACTGGCGTAAGAATCAATCCACAATGAAGCAAACTTAAGAGTAACTCAAATTTCCAAATAATCAGTATGTAAAAAGTAGATCAACACGGATCAAGCATAGTAAACAAAAAGATGTGAAATTAAAGCTACCTGCTTGCCCATTCGAAGAATAAGAAAAGGATCACTGCTTTTAACATCACGAACTAGAAGATTCATTCCTCAAGAGCAGACCCGACATGCGGAGGGGGGAGGAGTTTACAGAATGAATTGTGGTTGCGATATTCAAGAGCCGATCTGAAGAGCGGATCCGACATATGGAGGGAAGTTCAGGGGACGCAGCGATTATATCTTGTGGTTGGGCTGTGGAAGAGCGGATCTGAGGATTTACGGGAAATATAATTTAGGGTTTTGTTCGGCAAGTGGGAAATGAAATTAGAAAGCGCGAAATGAAATTAGAAAGCGAGAAATGAAATTTGGAGCGGAAATTTTGGTTCTGAAGTCAAAACATCGGTTTGGAGTTTGCATATAACTTATAACGAACAAAAAATACATTGTCATGCACAATTATAAACTTCAATGGTAGTTGAAAAGCGCAATTATGAATCTGTAAAAATATAAAAATATGTTTATTATTTAGTAATTATTAAATATAACATTCTAAATATTTAGTATTTTATATAATTATCAACTATTATAATTAAATATACAATATTAAAGGCGTATAAAAGTATATTTTATTTCATACGTATTTTTTACTTATTTAAAAAACTTTCAAAATTTTAATTTTTTAAAATATTAAATATTAAATATAATTATAAAATATTAAATAGTAATGGTTGCATCTTAATTATTAATATTGCTTATTGACTATAAATTATTAAATATTTGTCTTAATTATTGGTTATTATTTTTTAATGGTAAATATTAATTAAAAATTATTTATAGTTAATTATTACATATAAAATATTACTTCATAATTATTTAATTTTATTATCAATTGTTAAATATAGAATCTATAAATTATTGATTATTAGTTTGAATGTTACGTATTAAATATTAATTATTTAATTGTAATAATTAAAGTACAAATTTTTATTTACTATTTATTACTTCATAACTAACCATGATAAATTATTAAAGTGTTAATTCATATTAATTAATTACTATTATATAATACTTATTATATTATAACTAAATATTAATTATTACTTTGACTTTTGTATATAATAGTGATTATGTTTACTGAAGTTGGGGAAAAAAATAATTTTGTAAAAATATGTTTTCACAACAGGAAGGAAAATTACTTGGGGCAAAATAATTTTCAAGAGTACGTTTTTCACAAGTAGCTTTACCTATTGCAAAAAAAATACAGTTATCGCAACTGGTAAAAACAGTTGCTAAATATATAATTTTTTGTAACTGGTTTGAAAGTGTAGTTGCAAATAATATGTCTAATGCAACAGGAGTGGAAGTGCAGTTGCTAAAAGTATGTTTTCGCAACACCCATGAAAGCGCTGTTGCGAAAAATATACTTTTCGCAACAGGAAGGAAAAGTCTATTGTTAAATCTTATCTATTGCAACAGATACGAAAAGTCTGTTGCTAAATATCATTTACTGCAACTGACATTTGAGGCCTGTTGCAAATAGGTAGTTGCAATAGGTTTTTTTTCTTGTAGTGTTTGCATATATGTGATTCTGAAAAAGACATGCATTCATATGATCAAATAATTATATTAAAAAATTATAATTGTCATTTCAAATATTAAAATATAAAATGTACCATTCCAATAATGAACTGTGCTTGAATATTTCCACTATTGCACAAAAGGTTAAGAAAATACTCCATTCTTGTTTATCATGCCAGAATTTGCTCCATTCGTTGTATATGCACATCGACCCTCCCACCTTTTTGTTTTTGTCACATTACGAAAAGTTTTACAGCTATATCACAAAAAGAATATTTCATATTAAAAACAATTATATGTCTGAAATGATTTAGTTTCTTTAACTTTTTTTTTCTTTTACAACTAAATCAGCTTGATAACATTGTAAAATTAATGAAACTGTAAAATAAAAAGAAGTTAAAAAACTAAATCATTTCAAAGATATATAATTGTTTTTTAGATGAAATTTCTTTTTGTGATATAGTTGTAATATTTTTCGTGATGCGACAAAAAAAATGTGGGAAGGTCAATGTGCATATACAACGAATGAAGCAAATTTTGGCATGATAAACAAAAAGGGTGGATTTACCTAACCTTTTATGCAAATAGTGTAAATATTCAAAGCACGTTTCATTATAGGAATGATACATTTTATATTTTAATATTTAAAATGTTAATTATAATTTTTTCAATATAATTATTTGCTTATACTTACAATATGAATGTATGTCTTTTCAGAATCACATATATGCAAATGAACGTTTGTTAGACATTAACTAACTACTGCAAGCATGTAGGATCTCACGTCTACTTATGTTTTAGCAATTCATTGGTTTCTTGATTCCAAACTCAAATTTAGACTATAAAATTATTCAATCGTGTTAGCTGTGAATTTGCTTGAAGACGATCCTGACTATTATAGTAACAACCAAAATAAGGTTTCGAAAAATATACATATCCATAAATGCAGAAAAGAGACAAAAAAGATTATACGCATCTGACATTTACGAAAAACTCTATGATGCAAAAGGTACCATGTGAAAAACCAACTTATGGTCATATCATTAAGGGTTGTAATCTATGGGTTCCCAAAGATGAACTTCCAAGAAAATTCTGCAGCGAATATTGTCGATAGAGGAATGAATACTTTATTTTTACTAGTCATCATTATTATTGGTCAGCGCTAAATTTAAATAGTATATACATGATAGGAATATTATATTTTGTCAAATGTTGTTTATGATAAGTAGTTTCTTTAATGTTCAATAGTGTTCTAATCTATCTCTTTTACTTGTCTATGTCATGATCAACAATTAAATGTGAAGCTGAAAATATAGCGAAACATGTGATTCCTCTGTAAAACAATTCATTGCCACACAAATAACCAAACGAGGACACATGATATCATCTTAATTAGATCATAAACTACATATTTTAGATTATATTTTGATCACAATTACTCGGTTGAAATTCATATGATAGTGTATATATGGTTGAGTAATGACGAAAATTTAAGTACGCTGCTAGGAATATCTAGTTAACGTAAAAAAAAAGAGTAAGGTTTGACATAGCCATAAATTTCTTTTTTTTTGAAAGACAACTGCATGTTGTACAACCGACAATAGTATGACTAAGAAAACACTTATAATATATTCATTTCTTTAGTTATAAACTGAGGATTGACGATCGATGATAGTATGACTAATGAAGAAATTAAGAAGATGGATGCATAATATTGTTGTATACTCATCATTAACTTAAAAGATGACAAATGCTAGCAAAATAAAGTGGCAAAGAAAATTGGAGAACAAGTCATATATGTGTTGTGGACAAGCTTAGACATATAATTTGAAAATATAACTAATGGATACAATGTAAAGTTTGGTACTCCTATTTACGAAGCTAGACTTCCATGACTTTCTGGACCAATTACGTATTTGTGAATTTGTAAAATTTTATCATGGAAATTATCATGTTAATTTAACGAAGTGGAGAATCCAAAAGAAGGATGACAAGTCTTCTTTACCACGTAAGCTTCTCTATATATATCTATTCTATTATAAAACGTGTTTGCTACACATATTCTGATAGGTGGCAAGCTATCATTTACTCTTGTAGTTAATCTGCTAGCCAGTGTCGAATTTGTACGTCCAACAAAACAACCTGTAGTGACATTCTAAAAAAATTCACCCTTTTTTTGCGTATGACTGATAATATTTAGTAATACAGTTAACTGCTGGCCCAATCTTTCTAGAGGTGAAACATTGGTTATAATTGAATATGAAGCTTTTGAGCCTCCATTTGTACTATTATAACCGCACAACGGTGTGGAGAAACCGATCGTTCGATTGTATAATTTTATAAGATAATATATATATATACATATATGTGTATATATATGTATATACATATATATGTATATATATATATTTCATTGATATTAGTTAAACATCAAGATAACATGTTTGAAAATATATATTAAAAACTGAGATTTAAACCTACAAATTAAATTTTAGAAAATACGAGTTTTAAATTTAAGTTTTGATTCAGAACGTTCAAAATTGAAGACTTACATTCAAAAAAATTAATGGAGATTCTCAATCAAAAGACTTCTTAATCGTTTTAAGGACAACACATCTGAATACGTCTATGTAGTTTTCAAATTCTGTACTAGCTAAATTAACATAACTCAATTGCCAAACCTTATACAATAAAAAGTACTCCATGAATATGATAAAAGATTGATAAGTAGACACATTGACAAAATGCTCTTATTATATAAATCGACGTGCCTAGAAATTTTATGTTGGACAATTAAATTAAGAAGATAAAAGAATAAATAATCAGCCTTAGCACTCACTAGGCAGAGCGCAGAAGCAAGCAATATTAAAAGCAAAAAAGAATTAAAAGCACGTTATTAAGCAGCTGCATAAATGTTGCTCCAAACATAAATCACAAGTATAATTTCAAAAATAACAACCATCTTAACATACCGATTGGAATTTGGAAAAAAAACTAAACGTAAGGCAACACCTAGTACGTACTAGATAAAGATGTTGAAGTCAAGCAAAACAGACAGCTGACCATTTTATGTAAGAACCGAACGGCGATCACAAAGCGCACTCAAGCAACAGAAGAAGATTCAGTTGTGGCAAAAGCTTTATCTTCGTTGGTGTGGCCTTCTTTAGTTGCTCCACATTCCGCAGCTTTTGAGATTGCACCATTCATGTTATTGTATCCAACAAAAGCAAAGCCCTAGGACCGCTATCAAACAATGCAAACGTAATCTAGCCACATAAGAGCAAATGCATATCTAGAAAAAGAAATGTATATACTTAAGAACAAGACCAAGGAAAGCTGGTTATTTAAGTTAGCTTAAGAAAATTAATTTTAATGGATAGGATTATGACAAAATTTGGTACGACAAACAACTTATAAGATGATTAATTGAATTGTAATGGTCTGACACTCCTTATCAGGAGCTTGCAAAATTAGAGTGCATTCTGGGCATTTAACTTTTGCTAATATAAGCAACATAAAAGCCTTGCAAACGTTTAATATGAAGAAAAAGTAAAAATAATAGTGGATATATCACCCAAAGGAGTATTGTGATAAAACTTCATTTTTAAGAATATATTAGGCCAAGCAAAACCAACTTATAATTACAGAAGGGTAAAAATGCTAAGTATTTTTTTCTTTACATTCACTATAGCTTCCATACCAGGAGTTTACCTACAAAAATCCATCGCTATTAAGTTGTACAAGTTTGGAGAAATTACTGGAAAGGATACCAACATGACGGAAAACAAAGCGCAAAAAATAGAAGAAAAATAGTACATGCACATGATTATACAGATACAAAGAACGGGGTTACTATGTTGATATCCAAACATAAAGAATTCTTAGGAAACTGACCTTAGAATTTTTTTTGGAGCCATTAACTGTTTGGAGATAGAATGAACTCATAAATTTGAGGTAGGATTCCAGATGCATATGAATGAACACAGTACATCATTTTTTACATGGTAATGGCAGTGTTCTCTGTAATGCGAACTTCATCACGATTGACATCAAAGAATTTTTAACTGCACTCAGTCCTTTATCATAAATCTGCAGAAAAATCAAAGTTAAGTCATCTATATTCTATATAATTTGCAAATATATACTGCAAGTGCTCGAGTCGATTTTGTTTCTCTACCAAGAACATATGAAAACATAGCTAAAATCATGTAGCTTGAAAACCACATTTGATGACATCATATTACCAATGTACCATTATTAGCTAAAAATCACAACTGAGAAAATATGGTGCACCACTATAGTAGGAAAAAAATTCCTATGTGGATATCATGTTAACTTTGGACCCATAACTTTTAAGAAACCTTTGTCAGTTGCACAACATTGACATGACCCCTATCTGCCATCAGAGATTGTTTAAGAGAACACTATAACATCCAAAAACATACCAATGCATATATACCCAGACTTACAAACTGAAATGAGTTGAATGCCTAAAACTATGCTGCCATGTCATGATGTTCCTATGAGATAGGAACAACCTTTATACATGTCTCCATAACAAAGCGTTTTTTAACATCTTCTTTCTGTCAAGCAATTTCTTACAGAATTCAAAATTAGATAATTTCATTGAATTTCAAGAATGGAGATTAACCATTTTGTAACATGAACAGAACAAATGTTGGAAAAAAGAGAACAATAAAAAATGCAAGGATTCCATCAAATAACGTTGATTGTGACTATCAAAAAATTAGTTCTATTTTAAGCAATTTTAAGAAACTCTAAATAGATTTGGTGTTTTATTAATTAATTCAAGCTTTTATAATTCGCATTACCTGGAATAATTATTGATATTTAAGTATCCGACAAAAGCGCCAATTAAGACTTAACAAACTCAAATTTGTTGAATTGGTGCATTGTGAAATATCCAGTTAATTACATTATAAAAAACCATATCGTTAATGTTTTAGATTAACTCACAATTTATTTGGAATTACTCTGCCTAGCACAATAGGAATGAAGACTACAAATCAATTCCGCAGAAGATTAGATTGAACTATGGTGCTAGAGAATATGGGAGGGACTTAACTCTAGGACTGAAGGATTCATGCAGCAAGGAAGGCGGTGGCGGAGAGGACATGGACTCTCGAAAAGCACTTTTATTAGGTAGGGGTCCCGCTGGAAAAGCACTTTTATTAGGTAGGGGTCCCAGCGTATTGATTTACGAGTTTGGATAAGTTGATTTATGGGTTTCGATTTGGGAAGGGTTAATTAAGGGGGAGAATTTTACCAATAGTGTTGAATAGGAACCATATAATTCTAGGATAAAGATTCGGGCTTTATCCAGATTTTTGGTGAGAGATAGAATAGAAAGTGACGGGATTTGGAAAGACGAAAATGATTGTGAAGTTAGAGCATCCCCAACACAGCGTGTTGGGGAACATCAAATCACCCTTGTTACGGGTGAGTTTCTTTCATTGCTTTATCCGGCTTTTATAAAGCCGGATAAAGCAATGACACGGATTGCAATCGGAAACCGTCCGATTGCAATCCGTGGTGTGAGGGTGAATCCACACCACACCCCTTATCCGGCTTTTAAAAAGCCGGATAAGATTTTGATATAAAAAACCCATTTTAAACCTTGGCCGCCACACCCCTGCCCTCCTTCCTCTCCTCTCCTCTGCTTCCAGCCATTGTTGCGGAGGCCCAAAAAAAATGAAACGTGTTATGAGGGCTCTTCGAGGTAGCGGAAGCCGTAGCAGAATGTGGATCCGAGTGACGAGCACGTACCGGTAGAAGAGAACGTACCGACTGAGGATACGGGAGCTCATGAATCGCCGTCCGTTAGAAGAAGACGGGTTGCTAGTGGAAACGAGCAGGCGATTTTGGAGTCGCACCGAGAGCCAAATTTAAGACCGGATAAGCAATTGGCCGATTTTCGTGAGTTGGCGGGTATATAGCAGCACGTCAGCACGTTAGTTGACACATCGGTATGTTTTATTTACTAAATATTACCTTCGTAATGTCGGACATAAAATAAATAAGTCTCATTCGTAATATTAGGCTCGACGCGAGTGAACGCGTGGGTCTTGGTCTGGTGTTGTTCGTCTGTATAGTCAGATTCGTGAGTATGATACAGAGGCTACTATTCATACATTTCTGCGTACTATTGGTTTTGGCGACTTTTTGAGTACGTATTCTCGTCGTATCTACTTACTATTTCCGTTTTCATTACATTCGTTGTAACTTAATAATTATTCGTTAAATAGGTATCGAACGTCTTTTAAATAATGATGTTCAATTATGTGGTGCATTGGCTGCTTGTTGGTGGAAAACAACTCATACATTCCACTTTGGTTTTGGGGGGATGGGAATCACTCCACTAGACTTTTCTATGCTTACTGGTCTTGCCATAGGCCAAGGGGCTACCTTGCCATATGATGAGGGGTACCAGGACTACATTATTCTGCGTACTTTATTTCCACATCTTGATTTAAATGATGCCGTCACCAGTAATTTCCAGATTAGATGCTCTCACATTAAACTAGCAATACAGAATTTATTGAGTAAGCACCCTAGAGTTCACCATTTGGAGATTGCCCGATTATTTGTTTTGTATATGATGGGAAATTTATTTTTCACAAATGCTTCGAGCATAGTGTCGTGTGGTTGTGTGGCGGTAGTTGAACCGTTTTCATTTGATAGCAGTCCGACTGTGTATGATTGGGGAACACCTATTTTAGCATACTTGTATAAGTCACTAGACCAGCAGTGTGTCGTTCGGTCCAGGATGGGTTCGATAACAGGTTTTTGGGAGATTTTACAGTACTGGTACTACGGGTACTTCCACAATTTGTCTTTTCCCACCGTGGATCCATCATTACGCACTGTCTATCCTAGAGTACGAGCGTGGAGTATCGGTAACCGTAGACTGGTGCCTGGAGGACAGGCATGACATGTTTTTTCTATAGCTCGCAATCAGATTGAGTTGCGGAGGACGCGTAATGCAGTTATCTGGTATCCCTTTGATGGTTCACAGTTTCTTGCTGACCCCCCCTTGGGCATGCTCTTTATCTATCGTCAAGGCGCTTTCCACTAGTATCATCTCCTCCTAGTTTATGATGCTTCTGGTACTTAGGGGAACGTTGTTGGAGACAGATATATGATGGGGATGATGTTCCTGATGATCTACACCCACATACAGCTACTACCAGGGTTTATACTACTAGTGCTTTAGAGGTGCACGCAGACGAATGGTGGCCAGCTAGTGATTTCATTCTTACTGGTAGGGATTATATTTCTTTCTGGCGTCAGTATTACTCCCCACCTGACACGGGAGTTTTGTGCATGCTGCATCCGTTGACTTAGTTGGACCTTCTGCACTTCGTAGTGGGCTTGAGCCCCCTATCATTGTTGATATTTCACAGTCCACGCAGGTTTACCATGCTCCACAGGATCCACCTCCTCCACGGGCTTCCCAGATGCCGGACTACGGTTGGACTATTGTCGTACCCACTACATACGTATCTGAGAGGTATATTGATATACCACGGCCAGAAGTGACGGAGTATCCAGATCCAGCTGTTTTTTCTTATCAGGATCTTTATCAGATGACGCTAGGTCTCCGACAGGTAATGTATGGTGAGCATCGAAGGAGCTCAGATGTGATGACTGCTCGTCTTAATGAGCTGGCGACCGCTGATGAGGAGCGGTACCGATATAGACCGACAGTCGACACAGGCGACGACGATGATGAGGATGTGGAGATGGTGCCTGCGGATCTAGATGATGATTAGTTGGAGCTTATTTAGTAGACGTTCATGTTGTATTTGCCTGTATTTTTGTTTTATTGTGTTGTCCTTTTGTAGTAGGTTATTCAACCGTGTGTTTCGTATTTGTATTAGGCTGTAAGTGTACTCTGCTTGTACGTCCTTATGTGTAACCGTTGTGTTTTTTTATGTTATCTGTGTGTTTGTGCGTTATATGTAATCTGCTTGTTTGTGCGTGCGTGCATATGTTAGCAGCCAAATTCCAGCAACTTCGAACTCCAATCCTGAAACTCCCGAATTATCTTCCAAAGATCTCCTTGCCCTCGTGAAAGCGTACATTGAGGTTAACAAAAGAGAAGAGTTATTGATGCAAGGAGGAGGGGGGGTTAACTTATGAAGAAAGATAGGCAATGATCACGAGGCTACACAACAATACTAGACGATCGTCGTTCAGCTGGCTAATCTCCGATTTTCCGATGCTTGTGATTAGTATAGTAACATTATCGAGGCAGTTGATGACGCAGCCATATCCAAACCAACAAAAGCAACGTGTGATTCCCGTTACCTATTCGAATACGGTAAAGAGTTTGTTGGCCACAAAACGTACAAACTTCGCTATGATTGGCTTACCCGATTTGGCTCGGATTAAGGTTTTAGGTATTATGATTATTATTGTTCTCTAAACTTATGTAATAGTTTATGGTCGTAACGTTGTGGCATTTAGGTACTACATACGTAATCCTTTAATTAATAGCAGCAACATCTATGACAGCAGTTGAAAATCAATGTAACCCACCAAGTGATTCAACATTTGAGGGAGTTTGAAATTGTTGCCTTCGGTTAGTGAAAACGGAAATATCATGTTTAACGAAAAATTGGACTGTCATGCATTGTCATTGAACTATTATTATTACAATGCACTGTCATGCATTGTTATCTTCAAGATTAACTTTTTGTTAAAGATCTAATGTGCAGTTTTTATTTATTTGCTGCGAATAAAATTCTTAATTTGATAGCAGCAGCATCTATGTGCTCTGGTAAATAGACAGGGCTAGCTTGGATACCCGTGATACATATTTGATAGCAGCAGCATCTATGACAAAAATGTGTAGTCCTGTCAACGTTCAGTGATACAGTGACGGACAATTATTAAAGGAATTAATCAATAAAGTGAAGCAACGTACAATAATTTGGTTGCATTGATGGCAAAAGCAATCACTGTTATCCTGTCAACGTTACAAGAAGTACGTACAGTGACCACATCCAAACCACAAACAGAGACCTTTATTTAAAACAGCACACTACCAGACACAACATCTTTTAATTGAAAGTGTCGTGTAATGTACAACACACTTCCGCTACAAGACAAGCACCGTGTTTGTCATTATGTCCAATGTGCATAAACAATTATATTTAAAGTGCTGTCATCTGCTCATATTTCATACAACCAAAACATAGTGGAACATCGCTAACCAATGAGTGCTTTAAAAAATTTATGGTGTTGTGCTTCTAGCTCTTCTTCCTCCTCAACGTTGGATGAATATTTTGAGCATCGTAAAAGAGAACAACACTCAATTCATGAAGAAACAAGATATGAGATAGAACGAGATATTGCTGAAAGCTCAGCGTCAACCCAAGGTGGAAGCGTTGAAGGTAGAAAAGAATTACGGTACGGACGCGACTATCCCGCTGGACACAATCAACTAGTCAAGGATTATTTCGTGGCATACCCCGTATACGGAGATGTATATTTCCATCGAAGATTTTGTATGTCAAAAACAATATTTACTCGAGTACTTACCAAAGTTTCCGCAACCAACGTATATTTCACACATAGAAGAAATGCCATCAACAAACTGGGGATTTCACCACTTCAAAAGGTTACAGCCGCACTATGTATGCTTTCTTGCGCAAGTTCTGCTGATTCGTTGGACGAAAAAATCAGAATTGGTGAGTCAACGGTAGTAGAATGCATGAAGCAGTTTTGCAAAACCGTTGTACGTGAGTTCGGTGAAGAATATCTTAGATCGCCAACAACTCATGACATTGCTAGATTTTACTTATGGGGAATCAACGTGGATTTCCAGGTATGTTGGGTAGCTTGGATTGTATGCAATGGACATAGAAAACTGTCCGGTGGCACTGCAAGGACAATACAAAGGTCATATGAAATAGGCTACGATGATTTTAGAAGCCGTTGCATCGTTTGACGTTTATATATGGCATGCTTTTTTTGGCGTCCCTGGATCGCTAAACGATATTAATGTATTACGACAATCATATGTGTTAACGATTTATACAATGACCTTTCACCCCCTGGCAACTACAAAATTGGTGACAAGGAACATTCGGTTGGTTACTATCTTGTAGATGGAATATATCCGAAATGGAAGACGCTAGTGCAACCGTACAAAAAACCGAACAATGCTAAAGAAGCCTTATTCACAACAAGAGAACTTGAGGAAAGATGTTGAAAGGGCATTTGGAGTACTCCAAGGTAGGTTCCACATACTGTCAAATGAAGTACACTACCACGATAAATCTGTTATAGCTGACATCATGTACTGTTGCATTATTTTACATAATATGATTGTTGAAGAAAAACGAGGAGGATATGAACTCCGGCTTCGAAACTACCCGGACATTGCAGTGGAATTTAGGAAAAAAACCATATAAGGACCCAAATACATTTGTAGAATACTTGCAGCGACTGGAAGAAGTGCGAGATCCACAAGCTCATTTAGAATTACGAGAAGAGCTTGTTGAACACTATTGGGAGCATGCGGGAAACCAATAGTAAATTACTGCCTTAATGATTGGAGTGGATGCGTTATTATCTAAGATTTAGTGTGTTTGCGTACTTGTTATTTCTATTTTATTCTAAATTAATGCTTGTATGCTTTCCTTCACTGCCAACTCTACTCCGTAATCTCGTTCTGTTATGACAATTTATAATATTGATGCAACTAATATTTCATTCACCTTGTAACAATTCAAAGGGCCATACAACTTAATTATAAACTTAAAGTACAAGACCTAAATTCAAATACTAAAACAACAACATTCACTTAAACACAACTACACTTAAACTGGAACATAACACTGAAACTTCCTAAAGTGTGTTACGTTTCTCGAACTCTTCAAGTCGCTTTTCCATGTACCTCCTTTGAATTGGATTAAGATCGTCCAGCTTGACACTCATAAGTGCAAAATCATCTATACTTTGTTGTCGAGCTAACTCTTCTCTTCGTAACTCCAATTCGTTGATTCTCATTTGTTGAAGCTCTTCATGTCGTCATTGTTTCTCCTCTGCTCTCTCTCTCTTCTCTTTATTCTGGATGCTTCCTTTGTTTGCAAGTACTGCTAGTTTGATTCCTCCGCAGCTGCCATACGTCCATCGAGTTGCTCGTAATACCGGCTGTAATCTTTCATAGCCTTTTTATTCGCTTTGTACTTCCCAGGTGGCCTTCCTCCTGAACCGGTTGTAAAAGGAGTATCTTCGTTTGCATTAATGATCTGGGACTAACATCTTCGCTCGGCCATAGTGGCATGAACCGCTGTGTCGTATGCTCTTGTCGCACATTTCTCCATTTACCTTCTCGCGAGAGTATATCATAGCAATTGTGCATAGTGAACGGTTGGTTCTTTGATTTGGCCATATACACTTCATTTGCTCTCCTGAGCTGCATTACAGTAATTAACATAAACGAAAATATCATAAAACAAGAGAAATGAAAAGGGTGTATTCTAATTTAGTACCAAGTCCATGTCGTTTGCTCCACTTTGTTGTCTACTCGCCAATTCACTCATTATCCCTTTCCAAAGTTGACAACAAGCATTGATTTTCTTCCACGACTGCTTCAAAGAGACAATCGATCTCGGAGGCTTATATGGACTTTGACCGTTGATTAATTTACAAACCGAACTCCAAAAAGAATTTTCAGTTTGATTAGTTCCTTTCATGTTATCTTTCGAACACTGAGTCTAACAAAACGCTAGTTCAGCTTGTTCATCAGGTGTCCATTTGACCATTTTCGCAACCTTCGCAGACGGGCGAGTCTTAACTAAATCGGGAATCTCATTGATATCAATTCGCATTCCGTTGTTTTCTACACTATCATCACCATATAACATGTTCAAGTTTCTACATAGTTGGGAAGAAGTATTTGGAAATCTCGCTTTATGTTGGCTGCTAGGAGATGAATAAGGTTGACTGCTATATGATTGTTGAAAAGAGGAGTTATGCCCATAGGCGGATACTTGAGTGTTTTGAAAATGATTAGAGTTTTGTTGTGACTGGTAGAAGTTATGATTTTGCTGCGGAGGATAACAATTAGAAGTGTTGTGCATTGTACCTGAATTAAAATGTTTGTTGCGTTGATAAGAAATTTGAGTTGGAAAATCTTGCTGCTCTTGATCAAAGTTGTATGGCCTTGGATTGCTTTGTGACGCCATCTTCGCTTTTCCTTTGTTATTCTTGTTGCTCGGTTTATTCAACATTACAATTGGATGATAAAGATAATTGTACGTGATAGATTTGGTAAGATAGAAGATAATGGAGCATTATTGAAAGTAAAAAACTAATGTATATATAGAGGAGGGAAGGGTAGGGAGAATGGAGCGGGTAAGGAGCAACGGCTCTAAAAATAGTCGTTGGTCCTTACCAGGCTTTATTAAAGCCGTATAAGGGGTGGACAGAATTAATTGTCCACCCCCTTATACGGCTTTAATAAAGCCGTGCAACCATATCCGACTTTAAAAAAGCCAGATATGACTACTTTTATAGCAACCCGCTGGGTTGCTTTGGCAACCTTTGGGGTTGCCAAAACAACCCAAAATAGACATGCCGACCCCCCGTTGGGGGTCGGTTCATCCCCAACCAACCTTGCGTTGGGGATGGTCTTAGAAGAGGCGGCGGCGGCGAAACGGAAGAAGAGAACATGGGAAGGAACCACGGAAGGAACAAAATAAAAGAAAGTAATCTATAATTCTGGGACCAAATTGATTTCCACTACCAGTAGGTTTGATAGTCAATTAACGAATTTGTGAACTGATGCTAATGTTAATGTACACCAATGAAAAACCGACTATTATGGTGTTCAATATGAAATCTAAAATTATTCGTTAAATTTCAATCCAAATCAGATTTTAATGAAAAAAATTGTAATGTAGTTTAAGAGAAAATAAAAATAATTGAAAAAATAAAAATCTAATTAAACTGAATTGTACATGTTGTTAGGGAAACTGCGCCTCTGCGGAAACGATCAGGATCTCCTAATTACTTAAAGATCATTTCTTATTGAAAAAGGGAAAGAATATCTAGATGCCTACAATTCTTATTGGAGTAGAAGAATGATGAAGAACAACGACAAACCCTTTGAATCTAGGAGTGAGCATTTGGTTGGTTTGGTTTATCCGATGAAGAAAATTATCAAACCGAACTAAAATCGATAAAAATAAAACCAAATCAAACCAACCAAATTAAGTTTGGTTGGTTCAGCTAGTTATCTGATTAACCAAACTAAAAGTATTTTAGACCTTATGCGTGTAATATTAACTATAATTTGGAATAAATCATAAATATATGATTAAAGTATTATTATTTATGATTCTTATGCTTTCTAAAAGTAACTTTGACACATATGTGATGATTAAATTTTACTTGAATAAACTTATTTAACTTAAAATTTTACTATAATATCAATAATTTTGAAAATATAATAAAAGTTCGGTTAATTTGGTTAAACCAATAACCAAACTAAATATTTTTCTGAACCGATTACAAACCGATCTAATTTCAAAACCAAAACAAACCGACCAAAATAAATTGGTTTGGTTGGTTTATTTGGTTTAACCAAATAATGCTCACCCCTATTTGGATCAACTGGAGGCACCAATAGAACTAGCTTCTCAAAATGCTCAATTTCTAATCTTCCTCTCCAAGGCACAAGCCCTGGAGGCACACATTCTCTCAATCTCTCAACTCAATTCAGTCATACCCTAATCCAATCCTGAAAGCTGATTTTATAGGTGAACAGAAGGTCTAGGCAAATATCTAATTTTCCCTTCAGAAATATATCCATGGTATAATCATTCATTTTTTCCCTTCTATGATAAGATCAATCAATCAAATCAATAAACCAATCAACCAATCAATCAAATCAATTAGTCAATTAATTAATTAATTAATCAATCAATCAATCAATCGATTGCATCCTCTTCATTAACATATGTGATTTCATGTCACAAATCACAACACATGTAAACCAACTTAAAATTAAGAATATGTTATCAATATATTGATTTGAATGAGTCACAAACATACACATACCCTTAATTGGAAGCTTTGACTATTATTAAATTATACAATAAACTATGTTAGTTTGAGTTGGAGTGTAGCTGAGATTGTAATCATCATTAGGTAATATTGCAGCTATAAAAAGTTAGGCTTGTTATAAACAAATTACAAACAATTTTAATACCATATAAATAAGAATTTAAAGTTAATAAAAATTATAGTTTAAAATTCAAATTCAAATTCCTAAGTACTATAAAAAAATTGAAAGAGTTTCAATTCAAACGTATACATGGGCGCAGCACATGTGAATCATGATCATGCTTAACACCATACATACAGCCAATAATGTCTTGCCCACACAAAATCAAGGCATTGATTCATAGGAAATTCATACTTCAAGTAGCAAAGAATTGGATGAATATGGTGCTTATATGACCGAGAATATAACCAATGGAGTAGTGCATGCAAATAATAGTTAGCTTGAAAAGAGAGACACCACAAAATGTGCAGAAGAGAGAACATAGAATGGATATTAGAGCATAATCAATGCCCTTACTTTACAACAGGCAACCAGATTATATAAGAAACATTCAGATTATCATGTAATAAAAACTATGCATCCTCTTACAAACGTTATGTATACTCTTCAATGCAACATGTTGTAAAAACCCGTAACTTCCCCGTAAAGGAAAGCGTCGGATAGTTCGAGAACAAACCACAACAGAACGCATACAGAAGAACATTTCATTGTATATTACAACAATGCATCAGATTACAAGAATACACAGAGTACAAATGAATATTACACAGAAATATCAGAGATTTAAATTACATTTAAATACATCGCAGCGGAAAATAATACAATACACAACTAGAAGAGATATACGGATACAAAGCTTTCCGGATATCGTTCCAGCTGAAAACCAGGATCCTGTGAATATAAATCTGCAAAACCAAAACTACTAGCTGCCCGTGTCAAAATAGGGGCACCCAGAGTTTAGGTTAAAACAATAAACTCCAGGTCAGTCATGTGACTGGTGTGAGAACTAAAACAGTTAATCTATATTTTTAAAAGTTAGGTAAATCAAGGGACCACGCCGTATAACACGGAACGGGTTTCCTCCCAAGAATACCAGTGCATAAACAAACAGCGCAATGCTAAATAAAGAAAAATGAAGCTGTTATAAGACCCAGGTCCCATCACACAATGCAACACAGCCGAGGATAGGGTTTTCCCTTATAACAGCCAAAGAATGCTTGATACGGTTAAAACAAATCATTTGATACTATAATAAGTGCATAGTGTATAAAACAACTTCAAATCATAAGTATCAATCATAGGCGGCATAAGCGCCCCATCCCACTATGTCGCCATATATAGGATTACAACTAAAACCGCAAATGTCACGTATTTGGAAATTGGATTTCCATCTATGAACCGAGGCAAAAGATAGTCCTCAACCGATTCGAGACAATCTAGCCTACCATGTCTCAGGATCAGAGCTCGAGTGACCCTTGGATCGTCAGGGCCGGTCCACCGATGTGGATTAAAATGCCTGAACACTACGTCTCCCCGCCCTTTGGGGCGCAAATGAGCCATCAAGTGACTCCATCGGTTCGAGAACGACCGATCAATCCGAGGCGCCTCGCAACAGCAACAACCACATAAGTCAAACTCGTCAGGGCGTGTAAAACCACTGACGCCACTTTTAGCTAGAAAGAAACGCAAGTCCTCCCTGAGGTCCGTCTCCCGTTTTTGGTTCATACCGGGTGTGAAACACGCGAGGTAAACGTTACACAAAGCTACGCCACAAAGGCCGTGCTTTGATCATCACCACAAGACTTTGCTTTTCAACAGAAGCCTCGATCAATTGCCACTTAGGCATGCCACACAGGCAATTCACTACATGCGTTTGATATCCATCAATATATAACCCCTGAGCTCGTACGTCTCAGAGAAGGGCGTTAAGCAAGAGAATAAATTCTCCGCCGCCAAACAGATATATATTTAATAGAGATCAATCACACAGACTAAAATCCAATGTCAGACACACAGTCCATTTTACAAGTCCGTTCTGGGTCTGAACGAAACCGGAGGCACCTAGTCCCCGCATATCCATCGATCTCCAAGTACGTCTGGACGATCACTAACTGTTTCCATCTTCTTGGGTGTACAGCCCAATCAAGATCATCAGTTATCACCCAAACGACGTGAAGACCTCCGGTCTTCGACCATCGTCTTCATCTTCGACTTATCGTCGTATCAGTTATTCAGAATGGGATAAACCCGGTCTTTCCGAATAACTCGCGTATATTTTAAATAAGTGTTACACAAACACAACATACGCCTCATTCCAATTCATCAGTCACTAACCGTAAATTAATCAAGAGAATAATCCCCCAAATATTAACCCCGAAGGCCGAAACCAACATCAGATCAATATCCAGGAAACCATTCTGCTTGGCTAACCGACAGTTAATTTCTAAATTTCATATTCATAGGGAAAGGTTCCCATTAATTTTATCAAAGATAAATTCTTTAATTTATTCTTTAATCTACTTTTGAATATCAATTCAAACTAGTCGGGATTAACGAACTTTACCGAAGTAATCATTTGTTTTAATTTCCCAATCCCAACCTATTCATCCCATGAAGTAAAACTGGTAGTACTTCATATCTAACACCACAGTGTTATCGGTAAATTCAATTACCATTTCGCGTTCAAATCTAATTAAAGATTTAACTATCGCCTGGAGCAAAACTGGTGATACTCCATTTCCGATCATTTCAATCTAATTAAAGATTCATTAAAACTCCACTTAGTTTTAATCTGTGACTGGGTTAAAGAATCAGTGTCATTTAAAACACGGTTCACGATAAACCCAAAATCACATCACATTTCAATCAGTCCCTAATTGTAAATTAGCAAGTGAGCAATTCCCTAAGTATTAATCCCGAAGGCCGAAACCAACATCAGATCAATACCTCCGAAATTATTCAACTTAACTAATCTCCAGTTAGTTTCTGATTTTCTTAACTCCTTTAGGTCTAAGAACTGTATTATTGAAGATACCGTTCACGACGACCCAAATCACATTTCATTAATGATCAGGTTAAAGAACGAGTGTTATTTAAAACACTGTCCACGATAAACCCAAAAATCAATATCAATTCAATTCCAATTAAACATTATTTAATTGGTACACTTCATTAAATCTAAATAAAAAGATTTAATCTTTTCTCAACTGGGTTCAAGAACAGTGTTAGTGAAGACACCATTCACGACAAACCCAAATCACATTTGATATTAAATACAAGGCTCTGAATAGAAAATATCCCGGCTTATATTCAATATCAAATTCTACGATTAACAAATGTCATATTGGAAATAACGATATAAATATATATCTTTCAAATTTCCATAATAACATCTGTATAATCACGAATTCCAACATCGAAATATTCCGAAGACAATTTCGATTCAAATCCACTCCAATGCAATCATTGGAAATTTTGGTTATTTTTAAAACCCTTTTCGAATTCAATTTATTTATTTAAAAATAAATAGAATTATAATTCTAGTTCAAAACTAGTTCATTTTGATAAAAATCTATTTTTATCCTTTCAAATATGGAGTTTCTCATCCCGAACTTTCACAAATCATTTCTTATGATTTTACACAAATTATTACTATTTTTAATAATTTTATCAAGGCCTGTACAGTCGATTTCCATCAACGACCATCGAACTGCACTTACAGCGACCTTTTTCAAATTTGATTTGGACATAATTCCAAATCCAAGCGTTAGATTTCAAATTTCTAATTTTCATTAGAAAGCTCTTTTCGATACGAACCCAACGGTTCCGGTTTTAGGAGAATCCGACAGTCGGATCTCCCGTAATGTCCGTTTGAAATAAATGGTCGAAATTCACGAACTGCCGCGGCGCGGCGCGTTCTATTCAGGCCATTATATTATATATATATATATAATATATACTTCGTCGATTTCTATTCAAAACGAATTATATAAATAGTTTTAAATTCGTTTCAAAAGCAATTTCAACTTCCTTCTCAATTCAAATCAAAATTGAATTCTTCTTTATAAATTCGTTTTAAAATTCATTTCTATTCAATTCAAATTTCAATTCAATTTGAATTCATTTCAATTCGTTTTCAATTCAATTTGAACTCGTTTTCAATTCAATTCATTTCGAAATCGCTTTCAATTCAATTCATTTTGAAATCGTTTTCAATTCAATTCATTTCGAAATCGTTTTAAAATCGATATAAATATCGATTCACGTCAAAATGGCGTCAATCTAATCAACACGGCTTCATAAATTTCTATTTTCAAAATAGTTGTTATTATCAAAATATTTCGTTCAACACATGACCAATCTCAATGAATGAGTACTGTCAACACATGAACGTTTATTTTATATTGATAAAGATGTAAACTTTATTACTAAAATATTTCGTTCAACACATGACCAATCTCAATGAATGAGTACTGTCAACACATGAACGTTTATTTTATATTGATAAAGATGTAAACTTTATTACTAAAATATTTCGTTCAACACATGACCAATCTCAATGAATGAGTACTGTCAACACATGAATGTTTATTTTATATTGATAAAGATGTAAACTTTATTACTAAAATATTTCGTTCAACACATGACCAATCTCAATGAATGAGTACTGTCAACACATGAACGTTTATTTTATAATATTCTTTAATTTTCAAATTGGAATGAGGCCCAATCAATTACCATATAACGTTAATTATATGGATTTTCATACAACACATGCATATAATAGCATTGAAAAATAATCAACCATCAACCAAAGTGCACTACACTGTATAAGCATCAAATATAGATATCTAACGCTTATAACAGCCTGTCAATCAATCGATCGACATATTTAATCAATCAGGATGAGTGAACTTCATATTTCATCCTAACACCCGTGTGGGGTTTTCAAACAATCAAACACAGATTTCAGTTGTGCAGTTGGGCGATGTGTAAAATTTATCGACCCAATCAATGTCCTTCAAATAAGTGTACATAAACAAACCGTTCGGTTTGTAAATGAATATTTATTTTATTCACTTTCACTATATTCATATTCACGTTAAAAATTATATTTTTAACGATTAAACATTTTATTCCAACCTATGAATTTCTGTTCAATTCATTTATTCAATAAAATGATATTTTTATTTTTCTAACTTATTTTAGAAAATTTCGGCGGCATAACGACACGATACTAGAAACGGGACAAGGCCTAGCCTTATCCCCGGTCTAGTGAAGGCCCACGCCATTCACACATCAATCAAATCAATTTCATCTCACCAAACAATTCAATTCAAACAAATAATCCAACTAGTCTATGCAACCAAACAAACAACTCCATGGTCTGTGGACGATTGTGTCGGGTGCTACTAAGCACCGTCTGCATCCTAGTATATATGTATAACTAGAAAAATTAAATTGAAAGGTGAGAAGTTCTCACATATAGCTATCCTAGCCCCACGGCTCTTCATTGATAGAAAACTTCATCGCTATCGCATCTTCTTCATCTTCGTTGTCCGCTTTCACTACATATGTAAAAATCGAATTTTTACTTCGTTATTCAATATATAAAAATCATATTTTTAACTCGAAGTTCAACATATAAAAATCATATTTTTAACTCGAAGTTCAACATATAAAAATCATATTTTTAAGTCAAAGTTCAACATATAAAAATCATATTTTTAACTCGAAGTTCAACATATAAAAATTCATATTTTTAACTCGAAGTTCAACATATAAAAATCATATTTTTAATTCGAAGTTCAACATATAAAAATCATATTTTTAATTCGAAGTTCAACATATAAAAATCATATTTTTAACTCGAAGTTCAACATATAAAAATGATATTTTTAACTCGAAGTTCAACATATAAAAATCATATTTTTAACTCGAAGTTCAACATATAAAAATTCTATTTTTTACTCGAAGTTCAACATATAAAAATCATATTTTTACTCGAAGTTCAACATATAAAAATCATATTTTTAACTCGAAGTTCAACATATAAAAATCATATTTTTAACTCGAAGTTCAACATATAAAAATCATATTTTTAACTCGAAGTTCAACATATAAAAATCATATTTTTAATTCGAAGTTCAACATATAAAAATCATATTTTTAACTCGAAGTTCAATATATAAAAATCATATTTTTAACTCGAAGTTCAACATATAAAAATTCTATTTTTTACTCGAAGTTCAACATATAAAAATTCTATTTTTTTTCGATGTTAACTATATAAAAATCACATTTTTACTTCGCTACTCATATAAAAATCTAATTTTTTATCTCTCTACTAAATATGTAAAGATTGTATTTTTTTATCGCTCTACTACACATATAAAGATTATATTTTTAAAACGATGTTCATATAATATCAATCAAATCTTTATGGTTTTAAAAAAAATCAAATCTTTATAGTTTAAAAAAAAAATCAAATCTTTATGGTTTAAAAAAAATCAAATCTTTATGGTTTAAAAAAAATCAAATCTTTAATTTAAAACTATATATACATTTTCTTCTCTCTAAAAACAATTCTATATTTGCCTTTCTAAAACAATTCTATATTTTTATTTCTAAACAATGCTAATATTAGTTTCAGGATAATGCTAATTTCGGTTTCAAGATAATGTTAATTTCAGTTTCATATTTAAAACAATTTGATTTTCAGATTTAAAACAATTTGATTTTCATGAAAATAAAAAAAAAAGCAAAGAGGAAGCTCACTTTTCTTTCTTCTGGTTTCCTGGTTCATCGTTTTCACGCTCCTGTATGCATCGAACAAGGTTCGACCTTGAACCACCGTCTTCGTGAATTCCAGGGACCGGAGCATGGTCGGAGTCCCCCACCTGACTCGTCTCGGCGCTGGATCCTTGCTCCATCGAAGGCGGCCCACTCGAAGTCTGATTCTCCTCCAGCGTGGCGCGCCCTATTGGGTGATGGGGGTCATCGCGGTTCGAACAGGGGAAATAGAAGGAGGAGAGAGGAAAGAAGGGGGAGGCGCTCGACGAGGCTGTGGAGGCGGAGGCGATAAAAAGGGGGGTGCGACGGTGGCTCCGTCGAGCCATTTAGGGCTCCGCCCTCTTTTTTTTTTTTTTTTTTTATTCTGAATTCATTTTTGAAGGGGGGGGGGGCAGGAGGATTAAAGGGGAGGAGGGAATATTTTTTTTATTTTTTTATTTTTTTATATTATTTAATTTCTAAAAGTTGACTTTCACATACGACCTCGAAACGAGGCCCACCGCCTGTCGTCCATAGCGTATTGCCCCCATTCCGAACACAATGGGATATGTATCGTAGGCTGATTCGACTGTTTGAATCAGTTTTCCGTTAAATTTACATTTAAATCACTATATTGAATTTTAAACGTACATTTCAAATTACCGGGGCCACATACGAATTCTAAAAATGGCAGAAAAATATTTTCTAGCTTCGTATTGACGATACGGTCCTAACAAAACTAGTTTCGTCGAATTCTGAGACCGTTTGAAAAATGGCCAATTTCCAGTCGATTAAAATCAACTGAAACCGGTCAAACGCGTTTTCCTTTGCCACGCTCACATATTGATTCGAAAAATTATGAAATTTGGGATCTAACAATAATTCGACATCACGGACCCAACAAAAGTGGTTTCGTCGAAATCCGAGGTCATTTGCAAAATGTCCATTTTTAAGGGCCTGAATTCCATAGCGACTATTCAGAATTTTCAACTGGACATATCTTTTGATTCCCGCTACGAAATTTTGATTTGTCGGATTCGTTGGAAACATATCCACAATTAGATTCCATTATTTTTGGTTTCACTAAAATCCGGATTGTTTTGCACCCGGTACGTTCAATTGAAGTTTGAAATCGAATTATCGAACTACCGCGCCATTTTCAATTCTATTTATAATTATATATAAATATTTATATTCTAACGACGGCGTATATAATATATACGTTCGAATTATATTCAAAATAAATTTCTCGTCGATATTATTTAAAATAATTCATTTTAAATAATCAAAATTCGCTAAAATTACCAAAATAAAAATTTTAAACTGGCCCAGATTTTCGGGTTGTTACACATGTATATAATTATAAACGGAAACTAGTTATGTTCTAAAAGATGGCTTTCTGTTTCTTGTAGTATATCTTAATCTGCAGGGCATATTGTTCCCTTTTTGGGTACAATCTCTAGCTATGAAAGCAAACATAGCTGCCTTTGCAAGCTTCTACCTTCTTATATATCAAGAAGGCATCTTCTTAATCCATCACCAACAAATGATTACTCAGCCTATCACATATATGGAAAAATAAAAAATGGAAACAGCAAGATTACATTAACAAAAAATTGTGAACAACACATAGAAAATATATAATACACAATACCAGAATTGCAAATTATTTGTTGCTTTCGCTGCTTTTCTACATGTAAACTTCACCAAAAAAGTTTTATTTATTGTTAGAATGGAAAGTGACGGGATAGGAAAGACGAAAATGATTGTGAAGTTAGAAGAGGTGGCGACGAAACGTAAGAAGAGAACATAGGAACGAACCACGGAAGGAACAAAATAAAAGAAAGTAGCATACAATTTTGGGACCAAATTGATTTCCACTGCTAGTAGGTTTGACTGTCAATTAACGAGTTTTGTGAACTAATACTAATACTAGTATTACCGCACAACGGTGGGAAAACCGACCGTTAAAGTGCATAATATAAAACGAAAAAATATTTAATAAAAAAATTTTGAAGTCGGATTTTAATAGAAAAAATTGTAATTTAAGGGGAAATGAAAATATTTAAAAACATTGTTATGGAATAACCATCAGTATTATTTAATTATAAATAATGTGTAAAATACATTGTATACTGTGATTTCATAATAACCAAACAATTATCCTCAATTTACCTGTAAGATAATAAAACGGAAACATTGCAGTAAAGAAAATATGTTATCATAAAGTTTCAAAATAAGATAATAAGACACATCTGAAATAAATACAGAAGCCCTCTTTCAAAGTCAATATCACAATAACTTGTCCGAATAAAATGCACCGTACTTTAAGTGGAAAAGCAAAATGCTTTCCAACATAGACCTATAAAGAACAGACAACTAACACATAACAAAATGCAAACACTTGCATTGATCACGAAGAGCTAAACATCCCCAGCATACAAATTGACACCATGTTCCATATGTAATGGTACATCCAGTAGTCATTACAGGAACACCTTAAAGAAGGAAAACACACACATACATCAACAAATTCCACTAGGTTTCTTTTTGTCAACCAAATGTTTGTAACCGGTTATGATCTCTTTCTCAACCTCACTCACGCTCTTCTTCTCAACCAACCCATTTTTGCTTTCCTCTATGGTAACAGTAGCAGAACAATTTTACTTGGCACTCTTTCAAAATATCCAGTACTTTGTTTAGAGCGACGATCATTCTTTCAGCAAGACACCCGCTGAAATCCTTTCTTATAACTACATGAAACACTGTGATGTGCCAAGTAGTTCCTGATAAGGATTGACATAATCTAAGTCAATCTCTGCATATATGGTATGCCATAATATGAGAAAATAGAATAAATATCATTAGTAATATTATTCCATAACTGTAACATTATTTACAAATGGAATGTCGTAATATGATAAATAGAATAAATATCATTAATGATATTATTCCATAAATATCGTTAATGATATCATTCCATAATTATTGTAGTGCGTATGACATGTATCTTGTAACTTTATATATTTGTGATTCATGGATGGAAAAGTATCCTTCTCTTCAACTCTTCGTCATGGTATCAGAGTGTTGATCCAAAACAGTTCAACTTCCTCTTGTTCAATGGCTCTCATTAACCAAACTTCATCCTATCAGATTCTTAATGGCAGTGATCCCACAAAGCCCTACACTTTTGTAACATCCCAAGATTTTTCAACAATTTAAAATATTAAATTTAATATGTTTTGGAACAAAATTGTTTTAAATATCAAAATTTAAAATTTATGTCGTATATTGAAAATGAATGAACTAAAATTTAAATTTGTAAATATTGAAATTTGTTCACAACTAGCAATAATTGATTTATAAATTTATCATGAATTTTTATTTTGATTTGAACTGAATTTATAAACCTTTGAATTTGATTTATTGGTTAATAAACAAAAGCAAATATTTTATTACACTAATTAACTGGTCGAAATTTGTCATTTGGCAAACGATTTTTGAATTTGATAAAATTAATTTATTCAATCCAAATTTGTACATTGTTGCAATATATAAAATTTCATAGCCGTTGGAATTTTAGTTTGATCGTAAGAAAGTAAAACACGTATAAATTTATATGTACAATTCAATTAAATAATCAAGTTTTAGTAGAAACTGCTGTAGACTTTAGAATTGGGCCTTGAAACCAATTTCATTGCATTCAGAAGGTGTCAAAATCTATTGTTAGGCAGTAAGCGGACCTGATTTGGAGTCCGTTCGAATTTTGGCTTAAATATCACGCAAATCGAGAATTATAATATTAAAAAATTATTTAGAAACCCTAATTTCGTTCTGGCCGCCGTCACCATGTTTGATGGCCGAAATTCTGCAATCTTTTTTCCTTAATTTCTCTTTTGATTCTCAGTGGGATTCATTGATTTCTGAAGTAAACTTGTAGAGTTCTGTGAGGACTGTAGATTCATACGGTTGGATCGAACGCTTGTAATCTAAAATCACCGGAATTGAGGAGAGAACACGCCGCTAGTTTGGCTCGATGGGAGGCGCTACGAACCACCGAGTGGGCCCGTGTTTGAGGCATTGGCATCTCTTGGAAAGGCGGTTGTTGTGGTGGCGTTGGATCGATGTCAGGTGGCGGCTAGGGCAGGGCGTTTGTCATGAAAACATGGCAGTTTTGGGTTACGCGGTTTCTTTTTCTCCTGGAGCGACGCATTTCCGCAATGAAGAAGGGGGAGAGGGAGTGCTGACGTGGCGTGAGTTAGTTGGGTGAGATGTTTGTTTATTTTATTTATTTCATTTTGAATTCAAACGATTAAAACATGTCTAACTTTCACATACGAATTCAGAATGACGCACGGTTGGATCCGTTGGAATCGTATCGACGAGCTCTTCAAGAGGAATTGATTTGGATAGATTCTAACACTGTTGATTTTTAGGCTAAAATTTGGATTTCAATCTCGTTTGAAACCAAGGTGAGTGATTAAACCCACTCACACATAACTAATATATTTGATTGTTAGTTAAATTGAATCCATATTATGATATGATTGTTTTGGTTGCTGTTTGATTGTTTAAATTTATTATTTATGTTAAATATTCATCAACTGTATAATTTAATTTAACTGTTGATATAAAGTGTACAGTTAGAATTTATTTTCTATTTAAAAACCTCATATTTAAATGACTAGTAAACTGATACCACATTGAACTGTTTAGATGTAGTGATTTTGATTGATGCCGTGGATTTATATATTTATGTATTGATATTTAATTCATATTGTTATCGACATTGTCTATATACTCCTATTGATTTTTGCTCATGAATCTCAACTTTTACCCTAGATGTTACTGGCATCAAATAAACCCGGGATTAATCATTAAAATGAACTAAGAACGCAGGTTGAAATGATAAATACTTATGACCCTGATATGGATTGAAATGATATATCCTTTCCCAAAGTACTAAAATTTTACTTTAAATATTAATTGGCCATAGGATAGAAAATTTTATACGGACACCGGTTGGTTAAATAAAAATAGTATTTAATCTTGAATTTTGGAATATTATTTTAAAGACAAAATAAATGACATTATTAATTTATTTTCTTTTAATTTGGACTTTGAGTTTTGAAATTAAATTTTTTAATTGTAATAGAATTCGTAAATGTGGATAACTGAAGTTAAACTGAATTGAATATGAACTAAATTTAGCAAAATTGATTTTTTTTACCCATCTTTGATATTACTTTAAATTAATATGGTTTATATTAATAATTGAACTGTGAACTCGAGATTTTATAAACGAATAATTCAAAGTGAGAATTATAATTGAAGTTTAATTATTAAATCGAACTGTTTGAAATCGAACTGTTGAATCGAACTGAGTATGAATGGGAAGTCAAATCCTTTTAAATTAAGATATCGAAATTTAGTCAAATTGATTTGATACTGAAAAATGATTTCCTGTTGGTTAAATTTTTGAAGATATGATTCTAATTTCCTAACTATTTTATACATATCTAAATTATTTTAACGTACTTTTCTACTATTTAAATAGTCAAATTATTTGGAATTGGAATTATTTCAAGATACTAAGTTTGGTTTTAAGTGGAGATTTTAATATGAATAATGTTCTAGCTTGCATAATGAAAATGATTTTTAAGAAAAACTGATATTTTGATATGAAATTGAACTTTTTGATATGAAAAGAACTGATCGGTGCAAAAAATGTAAACGCCTGGTTGTTAAAGAGACCGGGATCGCATATTGTCATACTCTCTGCCAATACCGAAAACCACCTTAACAACTGTGTACGCGGTGGAGTTCCAGAATGAAGTAGGTTGTTTTGGAGAACGCTACTGGAATGAATGAAGAGAACGATGATGGATGTCCTTGACCTTCGGGTTATAATTAAAATGACTAAAACAGGATTATACCGTGACCAAGTGGGGTTAGCTACCTCCATCGGCAACACTTCTTCCTTTATTACTATAGTCCCTCGGTTTGATTGATTTGATTTGATGCGCATCCGTGATTTAGGAGTGTTGTTCGAGGTGGGCGGTAGTCGCGGCTATGTGTTACCACCGGTCCGGGCATGCAACTAGTATATTTATACCCTGGGCATTTCTCGTGTGCCTTGTCATATTATCCTGATCGAGCCCCCTACGATTTTGATTTGTACCGTACCTATGGAGTGCCCTCTGATAGGCACTATGTACTGTGGACTTTACGACATCTGTATAAACTACGGTATTATAAACGGTGTAAGGGTAATAATAGTAATCCCGCTTATGCTATTTTAATATTTTATATTTAACCATAGACACTATTATAATAGCGTATTGTATTATATAGTATCTTGTTTAACGGATCCTTAGGGGATGGAAATTCTCGTAACATCTCTTGGGTTATTGCACTCATATTATCGCATGAATTTGATTTAACTAATATGAGAATACTTTAGTTCTGATCCGAGTATTTTTGTCTTTTCATTTGTGCTCGGGTCAGCTTGAGTTTCAGTTATTGAAGATATTGTTTTGAAGATGAAGATGAAGCTTGCTAGAAATATTATATTTATTACCGCTGCGAATATTGGTATGTTTATTATAGTTAACTCTGGTAATCGTTGTAAGTGTATAATCAAATGTATGTTATAACATCATGAACTGTTATTTATTTATTATATTTTGTCCTTCTGCTGTGAGATTTTGTGTTTGTTTTTCTCCTTCTCTGCTTTTTCTTATATAAAAATCCCAATAACTATCCGTATTTTTGATTTGTTTAAGTCGACATTGAGGATCATTGTCGATTTGAACGGTCAAAAATCAAGGATGTTACATTTGGTATCAGAGCTGGTTAGAGAACATGATAGGGGGTTCTCGCTTGGTTGTTTGGTGGCGAGTAGGAGACTCTTACCCTTACATGTCCAAATGAGAAGATTGGGTTGGTTGTTGCAGTCGAGAGGCTGGCCGTAAAATCAGTTATGAGGTATCACTGTATGTCACGGTGGGAGGTTAGCCCACTGCTTGATGGTTGCAAAGCCTAGGGCCGTTACAGTTGGTATCAGAGCTTTGGTTTAGCGAAACCTTGGCTCTATTTGGGATTAACTCATTAGTCTTCCGTTGAGAGTATCATTGTATGTCACGGTCTGAATCATTTCTTAGTCTTCCGCTGAGAGTTGTGAATTTTCCGTTGTGTATGTATTTTTAGTATACTCTGATATTTGTTATACTCTGGTATATTCTTGTACTCTGTTGTAATATTGTTATGATATTAATGAAAAAGGTCTTTTGTTCAGTTCTTATGTGTTGTAACCCCAAGCGATATGTCTTATTGATCAGTTTAATTCGATTTAATTATCGATTTGAATCGGGCAAAAAGGCGGGTCGTCACAGTTAAAATATTGAACAATTGCCGGATTTTGAAGTTTTGGGTATCGTTATCGATCCGAACCTTCAGTAAGGATCGATACCGATCCCTAGGGGTTGAGAACCCTTTGGTAGATAGCATTTTTTGTTAGCTTTCATCTCTAAATAATGGTTCTTCATTCTTATATTCTGAGCTCAAGTTATGATCAAAATATTAAACAATTGTCGAGTTTTGAAGTTTTGAGTATCATATACGTATTTATCCCTCATTGGAGTCGTACGGATCCCTCATAGGAGTCTTATCGATCCGACATTTAGCCAAATTTTGAGTGTTTTTCCAGCTTGTTTCTGAATGTTATTCCATTGAATTCAGTTATGTATGAGTTCGTATAATCATCCACACTCGATTCCGAGCAATCCAGAAGTCCAAGTACACGACTGACCCTAGTATGTGAATTTCTAAATTCCAAGTATTCATTGGTTTCGACACCTAGTCCAAGCATTTCCAAGTTTATGTGAGTTTGTGCTTTAGTTACGTGCAATCTAATGATAAGAATTCCGAAGCGTGAAGGCTTTAACAAAAGACGGGTTAACAATATGTTAAAAATATTCGTCACGATGTTTCAAATTAAAGGATTATACCATTAAATCCTATTTTGGAGAAGATATTTGTAACGACCTGCATTCTATACATCAGAAGATCATAGAATAATTATTTATTTTTTCTGCTAAGTCATATGGTCATGTACTTTTGGGGAATGACTAGTGGGGTCATTTCCCATGTTCATGATTTTTGTCGATTTTTAAATGACCATTTTGCCCCTAGCTGATCTTGTTTCGTTCATAACTTTTGATTGGTAAGGAGTTTTGATCTTAAACCACTTCCATTAGATCCGTTTGATGGTTTAATTTCCGTAAAGTGGTCACATTAGTCAAACGGATTTACCGTTTGGGAGATATGGCTGAATTAAGGTTTAGAGGGTGAAAAACAGCTTAATTGGGCTTAATCGGGTGATTAGCAACTAGGCCCATTCGGGGATTTCGGGTTTAGGAGTATATGAGGGCTGCTAGGGTTTAGAAAACATTCTTTTTCAGTATTTTCAGCCGCCACTAACCTCCTTTGAACCCTAGCCATGGCCTCCACTTTCTAAATCTCTTCAAAACACCTCTAAATCACCTTCTTATCAAGGATTAAGCTAATCAACATCAAACCAAGCCAAGATAGCATCAAATCAGAGTTGGGGCTGCTGCTATGCATTGGGATTCGACCCAAAACAGAGGAAATTTCAGATCTATAGTTTAATTTGTGGTAAAGGTGAGTGATTTGCATTGTTTTCCACTAATTATGGCAAATTAAGGTAATTAGCGAAGATTAGCGAAATTATAACTCAGAAAAATCTAGAAAAATTTGTAAAATTCCAGAATATTATTTTATGCCTCTGACATGAATTTGGGTTAATTTGGACTAATTTTTCTAATCCCGGAATTTAGGGGATTAAGGGGTGATTAGTGATAATTAGCGAATTTTGCATCATAAAAATCTGGAAAAATTTGTAAAATTCTAAAATATTATTTTAGGGCTCTGATAGAAATTTGGGTTGATTTGGTTAAGTTTTACTAATTTTATCATTAGTTGTTGTTAAACATGCTTAAGGGGAAAATAAGGGTTTTTGGGTATGTTTGATCCGTTTTGACATATCATATTGTTGTTTTGCTGTTTGTGGATGTTTAAACATGTTGCTATGGCTGTATGGTATGCTTTGTGATTGTTTAGAACAGTTAGAATGGTCGAAAACGCCGTCGTGTGGCGTAAAACAGTCGCTGGAAAATTGCAGGAAACCGGATCGGATCGCCCTCCCTATAAACAAACCGCTCGTGATGTACTTTGGCCGATCCGAGACGTGATGAACCAGAAGCCTCAACCCGATACGATGGAGGGATTACGACCCGACCCGAACCGCCTGCATGAAACTCACGAGCTGATGCACCTGAAGCTCCGATCCGATGCACTACGATCCGATGCACCACGAGCCGATCCAATATGAAGACGTCGATCCAAACTAGGAGGAGGAGCCACGAGCTGATTTATGTGTCACGACCAAAACCCAGTGGGTGTCCACGATCCAAACCGGAGGAGTTGACATGAACGAACTGATCCCAAGCAAAGCGGAGTGAAGGGCCGAACCGATCCGAGGAAGACCAAAACCCGAGATGCAAATGTAGTCCAAATGGGAAGTTTGTACTCAGGATCCAGTTGGGAACCAACGAGTTGACTTCACGATTGGACTTTGTTGCGGGACGTGTGCAAAGGGGTTGTCGGTATTCATAACTTTGGTTCACCACTGAGAGACGGATAGTGGGCTTGTAATGATAGTTGTACGGGGTTGGACTCCGTCAGGGCCCAAAGGATTAGGTGACCAAATAGTGGATATTGTATGCTTTACGCACCGAGTGAGAGATGTGAGGATGGTTGCTATGTTTGATTGTTTGCTATCACTATGACATGCACACCCCCTCCCCCGTATCTTTATACATTTCGTTTAGTGGCACCTTAGAGTATTGTACAGTATGTAGTGCTAACTCTTTGGTTGCAGGTCCAGGTTCAGGTATGATTGGATTATAACTGTTATTGTTCTGTTTTGTTGCTTATCGCTCATACCAGACTTTTGTCTGACTCAGAGTTTTATGTCTCTTCTTATTACTCTGGGTGCTCTTAAACGGGCAGACTAGAGACAGGTTAGGTGGTATGCACGAGTAGCTGTACCGGAGACGAGCAGGAGGCTCCCACGTATGATATATATAGATATTCACTCTGTGTTGTTGAAGGTCACTGCTTGGGCATTAGTAGTGTACTTCCTTCTTTTGCTTTAGAGACTGTTTCCAAAAGTTGTAATAATGATAATGTGGAACATAAGCTGTATTTTGATTTCCGCTGCTATGATGTTTAGTTTTAGTTTCAGCTTATGCACTGTCTCGCCTGTTTTATGTCAAGTATGTTGTTATTATATTTTATTCCATGCACTGTGAGACATTCTACAGGTACTTGGTTAGTTCTTCACCTTCTTTCTTTTCTTCTAGCGACCGTCCCGTGCTGGTTGGATATCGGTACAGCGCATTTCGGAGGAAATGTCGGCTGGTGCGGGACGGGCCGTCACATTTGATATCAGAGCTCTAGGTTGCGTAGTTAACCTAGGGAAGTCATCAGGGAGAGATAGTACACGTATATGAGATCGCGTATTTGTGATTATTTTGGTTTTTAAAAAGCTATATATATATACACTATTAGTGTAGCTAAGGATGAAGTCGCATTGCACTAGCACCACTATGGAGATGGTTAATCATTTTCTCTTTACAGACTGAACGATGACCCGATATACGAGGGGTACTGGTAGAGGAGCCAATAATGGGAATGCTGCTGAGATGAGGACGATGTTTACTGGCCTCATAAGAGAGATGCTTAGGGATGCTCGGGGAGCCGTTCCTAATGCTGCTAATGGTGGTGGTGCAGCGGTGCAGGCGCCTAGGGCCGATTTCACCAAGCTATGCAAGGATTACACTAGTCTTGGTAGGAAGTCATTCCACCGAACGGAGTCGGCTAAAAAAGTCCAATATTGGCTAGATAGTTGTGAGCGCATCGTCGAGATTCTGGGAATCGAGGACGCAATGAAGAGGAAGCTAGCATCACGTCAACTGCAAGGACGGGCTATGAATTGGTGGAATGCTATTAAGGCAGCTACCCCAGAAGATCAGATTACTTGGAATCAGTTTAAGGCTCGCTTTTGTGATAAGTTTATCCCAACTGCTCAGAAATCAGAATTGTTCAGGAAGTTTTTGGAGCTTAAGCAGAATGGTAGAGCAGTCTCAGAGTATATCGCTGAATTCGACACTTTATCGAAATATGGATTGTCCCTTATCGATACGGTCGAAAAGAAGAACGAAAAGTTCATAACTGGTTTAGATGGGTACTTGGGGGAAAGACTTATATACCATATCAATGAGACGTTCGAGTCTATTGTAGGAAAGGCATTAAGGTCAGAGAGCATTTTCTCTAAGTCAATGACCGAAATTGCTATTACATCTACAGAGGAACCAAAGCCGCAAGCAGGCGATGAAGGCAAGAAGAATTCTCAGAACAAGAGGAAGCAGAACCCGAACAAGGATGGTCAGAATAAGAAGAATAAGAATGGTGGCGAGTGCTTTAGTTGTGGCAAGAAGGGCCACTATGCCAGAGATTGTCGAGAAAATCCTGGGGAAAGGAAGTGCTTCAACTGCGGCCAGGCGGGACACCCCAAGAATGATTGTCCACAACCTCCTAGGGAGAAGCAGATTGTGAAAGAATATGCTATCAACATTGTTCCTTCTTCGTCGAATGCCCCAACGGCGGCGCAGAAGGGAAAATGCGTCGTTATCAAAGGTATGCTTTCTATTTAAGATGTTTCTGTTCGAGTATTGTTTGACAAACCCAAGATAGTCGATATCCCTTTAGTAGTGATGAACCCGGTTGGTGGTTCGACTAGCCTTAGTATGATTTGCCGTAACGTGGTCTTATCGAGTCATGGATGTATGTTTGTTTTTGATTGCTTTGCTTTGGGCTTTACTGGGTTTAGCATTATTTTAGGGAGTCGATCTACTCTAAAGGAATAGGGTGGTATTAGGTACCTACCTAGTGATGGCGATAGTAACTGGAGTTAAGGAAGCTGAGAGATTATCGTTGTAATAAGTTCTAGTTGTCTCTGGGAGGCAAATGTGTGCTCCATCTTGTTTCAAAATGAGTGCTCCATCTTGTTTCAAAATGCTATTCTGTTGAATCCAGATGTTTGTGAGTTTGTAAAATCATTCGTACTCGATCCAGAGCAATCCATATGTCCAAGTACATGACCGACCCGAGAAACGTGAATTTCGAATTCCTAGTGTTCATTAGTTTCAATGCCTAGTCCAAGCATTTTCGAGTTTATGTGAGTTCGTGCTCGAGTTACATGCGATCCAATGATAAGAATTCTAAAGCGTGACGGCCTTAACAAAAGACAGATTAACAATCTATTACAAATATTTGGCACAATGTTTCAAGTCAAAGGATTATACCATTAATTACTATTTTGAAGAAGATATTTTCTAATGGATACTACTTTTAAGGAGATGATCCTTTCGTAGTTTGTAATATCTCCTGTATCCTCAAGAACTCATTAATGTGGGTCCATTTTTTTATTGAGTCTGTGATTGTTCATGTCAACGGAACTTTTAGTCTTCTAATCGATGACTCTATTAATTTAGGAAATTTTCCTAAACATAATATAGCAACCTGTCAATTAAAACCTAGCGCAATACTTTACTATCCAATTCTTGTTTTTACTGTTACTAAATTTTTCCTGTTGTTATAACCTTTTACGGTGAGGGAAAGGAAAAACCAAGAATGCACCGATTGTCGGTTCTTGCTTCAAGTATTTGCTGCGTCATATGGTCTGGTCACATCTACCTAACATCCATGGTCAGTTAAGTTGCTTGAATGAAATATTTTAGCGCTTGAATGGTTGTGCAACGTTGTGCTATAAATACAAATGTGCACACCACCTATCTCGTGTTATCCTGAAGCCGATGTTCAAAGATTTGTGTTTCTTTTAGTTTCCTTTGATTGTTCTTAAAATAATTCCTTACTAGCGAGCAACTTGTTAGTGCATTTGGACCGCTCAAACATGTGTTTTATATGCTTTATCATGTAGGCTGTACAGCCATTGCCTTATCAATGTGAATATACTTTTTGTTTTCGCAGCTGCAGCAAGTTTTATTGAAATAAAAAATGGAAGTGGCTTTGTGCAACTGCAATTCACTCACTTCAATGGTTACTGTGTCCACTTAGGTATATTCATATAGCCTTTTTTTGGTGGGTTGTCGGGGTCTGTGAAAAGGGGGAGAGGGGTGAGAATCGACAATGGGGAAGCCTAAAGAAAGAGTACTGACACAGATGCAACTCTACTGTCTTGATGCTAAGAAGCATAATAGTCTAATGATAAAGAACAACCTGTTTCAAGCTAATGAGTATGCAGCTTGTTGCGATTTGTGATATTTGTGACCCAAGAAAATAGGGAAAGATAGGAAGTCATGTATTTGGATTTGTCCAAAATAGTATTGCATATATGGATACACTGTAACGCAACTTTTTGAATGATTGAGTGAATACCAACTATGCATGATAGCCTATACCTTAACTACCTGATGGTCATCAGTCCTAACCATAGCTCACAAGAGGAAGCAACAACCAAAACAGAGTGAAAAAAGTTATGATCGGTAGTGAAGTTATTACTAAGATAAACTGATATCTGATGTGCACATGTGTGCATGTATATTTGTATATGGGTATATATGTGCACATCTAACTAACCTAAGGCAGATTATTTTTCACTTTTATAGCTATGCAATTTAGGTTTGGTAGTTATGTTGGTCTCAGAATTCTGTATATAAATGTCAAGCAATATCACATTGTTGGGTCTGATGATGATTTTATAAAATTCTTTACTTATTTTCTAAAACTCTAACGCGATCTGCACCTTCTCCTTGTATTTTTGTTTTTGATTTCTACAACTTCTTCACTAATTTTGTTATCAAACACTCCATTATTCTTTTCAAATTCTTCTTAAGCTTCTTTATATTGTATCTGCATTAATCATGTCTTGATCTATGATACAAAGCCACAAATAACTTTAATAAAAGGAAAAACATATTTGGATTTGTTTAAAACGAACATACATGCATGCATGCATGCATGTACATACATACATAGATATATATGTGTATGTGTCTACTTGTCATAATTAAAGAGAAAATCTTTTAAATTAAGGTTTTATGTTTGTTTCTGGAGAGTTAAATAAGAATTTGGGGTAACACTAACATTTCATTCATTTCTTGTATCTGTATTATGCTTCCAACTTTGAACCTCTGAACCATCTGTCACTTGAGTCCTATAAACAACTTTCTTGTCTTACTCATCATCTTGTACACAAGCACAACTATATTTGCAACCAGTTTTAACTAACTCCTTAGCTGACTGAGTACCCACTCCGAATTCATAGCCCTTGGTAAAATTCTTTTGAGTACCCACTCCGAATTCGTTCAACAATATTAGGTGTTGGTTGAAAAATTGCCAAGAACATTATATTCTCTTCAAAATGAGTATACAACTGCACCGTATCTTTCTTACAATTTTTTTTTTTTTATATATTTTTTTATATTTTTTTAAAGAAGAAATATTGGATCCAGTAATAATCATGGAGAAATTCTCATTATGGATTTTTGACCATCATTTTAAATAACCATTTTATAATAAAAACAAGCATGTGATTTATATTTGTTTTAATCAAAGGGACGTAGTGCCTTTCTTTTTCCTTAAACAGAGATATGTACTGAAATGCTTTGATTTGGTAAAAATTAAATTATGTAATTAAGAAAAAAACAAGTTTGTTGTTTCAAACATTTTAGTTTGCATAACGCAATGCATGGTCTGATAAAAACTTGCAGTTACAGTCTCAAATGGAAAGAGTTCATTAACCCTTCTTTTTTTTGGTATAAGGTGTTCATTTTCATCAGGAGTGTGTGGTAACCATTGGTTGCAGTTTTGACACATGAACATAGGTTTCTTTAGTTATCTTTTAAAATTATAATTTGATTCAGATCAGCAAACACTGCAAAGACAAACTGGAACTTAAATTTTCAATTTAAAATTTGGTTGGAATCCCTTGACTATTAATAAGAAGGTGAGCTAACAGTTTATGTAGCAAATGTTAAAACACTTAAATACAATCACCTAAGTACCTGAACTCTTTATTCTTACCTATCAATGCAGGAAAGCCAACAACCTACCTAAATTTCGTAGTTATAAAATTATAAGACTTCTATAAATATACTGCTTCGTTCTATCTAAGCATCAGACAACAGAATTCAGAACAATGGCACCAAAAACAACAAGCTTTTCAAAGAGGACTCACCTATTGGTGGTGCTGCTATTTCTGCTAGGCTACTCCATAACCAATGATGCTGCTCGCATTCTTCTAGAAGCACCAATTATCCCAAAACCAGAGCTTTCGTCGCTACCTGAAATTCCGACACTTCCAAAGCCCGAACTACCAAAACTGCCCCCATTACCCGATATGCCAGGCCTGCCTAAGCTGGAAATACCTCCATTGCCCAAACTCCCTAAACCACCAACTATCACCAAAACTGAAGGAACACCGGTGGTGCCTGAAGTTCCTACTTTGCCCAAGCCGGAAGTGCCTTCACTACCAGAGATGCCCTCTTTACCAAAGGTAGAGTTGCCACCCCTTCCTGAGATTCCGACCCTTCCCAAGTTTGAAATTCCTCCTTTGCCTCAACTGCCTACTCTACCTGAGGTTCCAGCTCACCCTTCCACTACCCCTTGAATTTTCATGCTATTGATAATAGTTTCATGAGTTTATGCATTCGATCTTGATTTATATATGTGCTAGATTACTTATTGTCATATGTGTAGTGTATGCTATAAGATTCTATCTCCTTACTTTTCTACATTGTTGTACCTTAAATATTATTATTATATTTTTATCAAAATAGCAGTGATGTTTAAACTGGAATGTTTCGTTCTCTGGAAATTACTTCTTCTGACATATATGGTTCACAAGTTTTCTGCACATAAGATAGCATACTGATACCTGTTCAACTTAAGTAGAATTTGAAAAAAGCTAAGTTTGTTAAGCTATAATATCAACAAAACACTGAGATAGAGAAGTGTAGGGGAATTTTTCAACAATAAAATCAGCCCTAAATGTTTAAAAAACGATAATTGTGGATCGTGGTAACGGTGAGATAAAACCAAAGAAAAACTAATATCTCCAAGTGCGATGCTAAGGGCACCGTGGTAAGCGCTTCGGGGTACCACAACCTGCTGCCCGAACGGTGATCGACCGGCGTTTGACCGCCGAAGACGACATTAAAAAAAAAAGTTCGGCGGTACCCTTGATACAGCGAAGCACAGACTGCGGTGCCCTTGGCACCGCACTATCCCGATATACAGATCAAAGATGCACTATCCTTATTAAACCGTAACACCCTGCCCAGATGTCCATACTACAGAAGAAGAATGTTACTAAACAATGTTGTCTGATAATACGTAAAATAAGTCTATAATGGATAATGTGTCAATACACATTCTTCTGGATCAACACGGACATATTCTAAATACTATAAAAATAATGGCATTCTTGTATTTCATCTCAGCACAGAACAACGGTACAAGGAGTTTCACAGAACAGAACAATATAACGTCAGTAAAATAAATAAAAATACTCAGCACCGGATAACATTTAATATACTTCCATGACAATAGTTCAATATCGTCCTAGAATACCCTGTAACATGCAGGTGAAATACTAATAAGTAACTTATCATTTCAGTTTTAAGTTAACAGACTAGTATGAAAACATGAAGGATCTTAACTTCAAGACTCCTCCCAACATTAATAAAGAGATATTCAGTAATAGTTGTGTTATAGGTTTGAAGGACCTAAACAAGCCCTTCCCAACTGGTCAAAATGATGTCAATTTAATGAAGCTATCTTTTTATCTTTTTGCTAATCTGCTAGCCAGTGTCAAATTTGTACTGCATGAATATGATAAAAGATTGATAAATAGACACATCGACAAAATGCTCTTATGTTGTAAATGTCGAGATTAGGCGCAGCGGAGGCCAAACTCAACACACACAATCAGTCTAGTGCAGAGAATAACATAGACAGCAAAATAGAGAACACACAGGTTTTAACGTGGTTCGGCAATAGCCTACATCCACGGGCAAAGAGCGTGATTTATTACCTCACTAAGGAGAACAAACAAGAGCACTTACAAAGCTTTCACAAAAGAACACTCAGCTCACTCTCTAATTTTCTTTCTTTGTGGCTGCTGCCCTTTTACTCACATTTAAGGTTTTGTGGCAGCTACAAACTCTCTGTTGTCTCTCTTACAAACCCTCACAAAGACACACATATATATAGTATGTCTTAAAAGAGCTTTTACACGCAAGAGGCCCACACACCATACATAATATTTAAATGCACGTGACTGCACCCATACTTCACAATTCTCCACCTCGGATCATGCACAAAAGCATGAGACGATCACACACAAAGCACTCTGATTGTCACATATCCAGCTGCACCACCAAAGTAGTTGCCTACGTACCCAAAGGATCAAACTGTCGTAGTTCATCATAATGTCTCGCAAACGAGACTTCACAGTGTTCCGAAGAACCTCCACCCCATCGGGGTATCATACATCAAACATACAAAACATTAATCAAGTCAAGACAATGCTTGAACTTGACACTAGGAACCACTTTAGTCAACATGTCTGCGGGATTCTCTTTTGTATCAATCTTCACCAAGAGAATATGACCATTAGCTAATACTTCTCTAATGAAATGATAACGCACATCAATGTGCTTTGTTCGGGCATGATGAACTTGATTCTTTGCTAGGTGGATGGCACTCATACTATCACAATACACAGGAAGTTGATCTTGCACCACTCCCAAATCATCCAACAAGCCTTGTAGCCATATAGCTTCCTTGAAAGCTTCAGTCACTGCCATATACTCTGCCTCTGTAGTAGATAGAGCCACTGTTGACTGTAGAATAGACCTCCAACATATTGGACCTCCTGCCAAGGTAAACACATACCCTGTAGTAGAACGTCTCTTATCCAAATCACCGGCATAATCTGAGTCTACATAACCAACACATAAATGACTGTTGTTCATATCCCTCACAAATTCTAAACCCGCATCAATAGTTCCCAAAAGATATCTCAAAATCCATTTGACAGCATTCCAATGCTCTTTTCCAGGAGCATGCATGTAACGACTGACCATACTCACGGCATGTGAAATGTTAGGTCGTGTACACACCATCGCATACATAAGACTCCCAACAGCATTAGCATAAGGCACATGTGCCATACACTGAATCTCATCATCAGAGGAAGGACACATAGTTGCATTCAATTTAAAATGAGCAGCAAGAGGAGTACTTACTGATTTGGTTTCTTTAGAAATGCCAAATTTTCTTAATACCTTCTTGAAATATGTCTTTTGAGATAAACACACCTTGCCCTTCATTCTGTCTCTCTGAATCTCCATGCCAAGAATCTTCTTCGCATCTCCAAGATCTTTCATTTCAAATTCAGCTGACAACGTACATTTCAGCTTCTCAATCTCAGACTTGCAAGTAAATGCAATCAGCATATCATCTACATACAAAAGCAAATAAATGAAAGAACCATCACTCAGCTTCTTCAGATATACACAGTGATCATGGTGGCTTCTTGTATACGCTTGGCCTTGTTGAAATTAATGATTCAAATATTAGTGGAGAAGGAAAGAAATTGATTGATTGTCAATCAATTAATTGACTTGTTTATGGAAAGGGATAAGAGGAAGATTTTTTTGGAAGAAAAATAATTAATAGGCCAATCAATCAATTGATGAAAAAAGGGAAAGAGATTGAGACCATAATTATGCCATTCATTTATGCTCCAATCAAATCAAGGAAGATATTTATTTTTCTTCATGTCCTAGAAACTTCTATTCTTTATCTCCAAGAAATCCCTATATAATTAGGGGTCATGTTATTGTATGAAAAAAAAAAGTAATCCACCATTAGTCTTCTCTCTATTGTAATCTGTTGTACTCATTTCTTCACTGAGAAATAAAGGTTGTTGGGTCTCCGTGGACGTAGGCAAAGCCGAACCACGTTAAAAATTGGTGTGCTCTTTCCTCTATTTTTGTTCTCTCTATAAATTTGTGCCACTTGTTTTTATTTTTGGCGTTGTTGAAATTGTTGACAGACTAGATCGTTGGGTTAATTCGTATTCCGCTGCCCAAATCTCTGATTTTGCACTACATATTGGTATCAGAGCCAGTCGTCCTATTCAAAGACTTTTTTCAACCATGTCAAATTCCGCAAAGAATAACGGTGGTAGAAGCGCTACAAATTATGGAGTTGCTAGATTTGACGGAAAGGGGGATTTTGGCACATGGAAGATGAAGATGGAAGCGGTGTTGAAGAAAGAGAGGACATTTAAAGTTGTCTCAGATCCAGAGAAATTGAAGAAATTACCACCTGAAGAGTTAGAAGAATTGGAAGAGGATGCTCTTACTACCATCCAACTTAGCCTTTCTGACGAAGTACTTAGAGAGTTTTCTCATGTGAAAACTGCTAAGGAATTGTGGGATGCTCTTCAGAGAAAGTTCTACGACAAGTCTCTCACCAACCGCATCATCTTACAGCAACAACTTTATTCTTTCAAAATGAGGCCTGGAACAAATGTATTTGCTCATATAGATGCCCTCAACACACTTGTCATGAATCTTCGAGCAGCTGATGTAAAGATTGAGGATGAGGCGCAAGCTGTTATTCTTTTATGTTCTTTGCCTGCAGAGTATAACACTTTTGTTAACTCTATGATCTATGGGCGTTCGTCTATTTGCTTGGAGGATGTGAAGACAAATTTGCATAATGAGATGTTGAGAGGAAAGTTGGCAAGCATGAGCATGGAGAATGATTCTGAAAGCCTTGTTGCACAGAGAGGAAGAAGTCAAAGTAGACCCAAATATGGTGGAGACAGAGCTAAGTCCACATCTCAGTCAAGAGGAGCTCGGAAGGGAGTTTGTCATTATTGCAGAAAACCTGGACATTATATTGCAAATTGCCCCAAGTTAGAGAATAAAAACAAAGTTGTTCCCCAGAAGGCTTCAGCATCTACGGCGGAGACATCAGATTCAGATAATGATCCTGGCATTTTTACAGCCTCTGCCTCTCCTATGAAGAGCACTATGTGGATTATTGACTCGGGTGCATCCTATCACATGACACCGGATAGGCACGTTTTTTCCACTTATCGTCAGTTTGATGGAGGAGAGGTTCTCATGGGAAATAATGCTGCTTGTCGCATGATTGGTATTGGGACAGTAAAAATCAGGATGTTTGATGGTGTTGTTCGCACTTTATGTGATGTCAGGCATGTGCCTGATTTAAGGCGTAGTTTGATCTCCATTGGAGCATTGTGCAATTTTGGCTTAAAGTGTGTAATAGAAAAAGATTCATTAAAAATTACAAATGGCTCATTGATAGTGATGAAAGGGGTAAAAGCTGGAAATCTGTATTTGCTGAAGGGTACAACTGCTGTTGTGGAGTCTGCTTCAGTTATTGATTCAGTTGATTCCGATTCTACCAGATTGTGGCATTTTCGTATGGGCCACATTGGAGAGCGCAGTTTAGAAGTATTGAGAAAGCGAGGCTTGATTGACGGTGTTCATCATTCAAAACTTGACTTTTGTGAAGGATGTGTACTTGGAAAGCAGACGAAGGTTTCTTTTGACATTGCAGAGCATAAGTCTAAAGATGTTTTAGAGTATGTTCATACTGATGTTTGGGGCCCCGCACCATGCCTATCTTATGGAGGAGCCAGGTATTTCGTTTCATTTGTTGATGATTTTTCTAGAAAAGTATGGGTTTACTTTATGAAGTCCAAAGATGAAACTTTTGATAGGTTTCAAAGTTGGAAATCTCTTGTTGAGAAGCATTCTGGAAAGAAAGTGAAGGTTCTTCGTTCAGATAATGGTGGTGAATTCACTTCTCAAAAATTCATCAAATTTTGTGAGTCCGAGGGAATCAAAAGACACTACACCACACCAGGAGACCCTCAGTCAAATGGGGTTGCAGAGAGAATGAATCGGACTTTGTTGGAAAGAACTCGTTGCTTACGGCTGACTGCAGGATTAAATAAGATATTTTGGGCAGAAGCATTGTCTACGGCGGTTTTCCTTATCAACCGCACACCTTCTACCACCATAGATATGAAGATTCCTGAAGAAGTATGGAAGGGAGGGCCTGTATCATATTCCTTTCTCAGAGTGTTTGGTTGTCCAGCTTATGTGCATGAGAGCAAAGGGAAGTTGGATCCAAGATCGCGCAAGTGTATTTTTCTTGGTTATAAGAAAGGAATTAAGGGTTATAGGATGTGGTGTCCTACTACCCAGAAGATTGTTACTAGCAGGCATGTTACATTTGATGAGAAGACTATGTTGAAGGTGGAGCCTTCTTCTTCAGTTAATGATGATGTTGAGAGGACAAATTCAGAATACCAAACACAAGGCAGATCATCAGACTTCCATACAAGTAAAAATGGTGATTCAGATGACACCGTGGTTGATAGGGAAGAGATAGAAGATCAATCTCAAGGTGAAGCTCAAATTCAAACTCGACCAACGAGAGAGAAGAAAAGACCTACATGGCTTGATGATTTTGTGGGATTAAGCATTGAAGATATTGACTTTGATGACATGGCATCTTATGCATTAAGCATATTTCATGATGAACCAAGAGACTACAAAGATGGCATTAGTTCAGTTGATAGCTCCAGTTGGCTAGTAGCAATGGAGGAGGAGATTGAGTCTTTGCACAAAAATCACACTTGGGATTTAGTGCCACTTCCTTCCGGCAAGAGAGCAATTGGATGTAAATGGATCTATAAGGTGAAAGATGGCGGCAATGGTGACTTGAGGTGCAAAGCAAGATTAGTGGCGAAGGGTTATGTTCAGAAGAAAGATGTGGAGTTTCATGATATTTTTTCTCCAGTCGTTAGACATACTTCCATTCGCATTCTTTTGGCATTGGTTGCTCACTTTGACATGGAGTTGGAACAACTAGATGTCAAGACAGCATTCTTGCATGGTGATCTTGAGGAGGACATTTATCTACAGCAGCCAGAAGGGTTCATTGATAGCAGCAGGCCAGGTCATGTTTGTAAACTTAACAAATCTCTTTATGGCTTAAAACAGTCTCCTAGACAGTGGTATAAGAAATTTGATAAGTTTATGATCTCACATGGTTACTCAAGAAGCTTTAAGGACCAATGTGTCTATTTTAAAAATTGTAATGATGATATCATCTATTTGTTACTTTATGTTGATGATATGTTGATAGCTTCTAAGAGTATGTCAAAAATTTCGGAGTTGAAAATGGAGCTCAGTAAGGAATTTGAAATGAAAGATTTGGGAAATACACAAAGAATTTTGGGGATGAATATTCAGAGGGATAGAAAGCAAAGAGTTTTGAGGCTCACTCAAACTCAATACATCGAGAATGTCCTATCTCGATTCGGTATGGAGAATGCTAAACCGGTGGCTACTCCATTAGGCTCTCAATTCAAGCTATCCAAAGATATGTTTCCCACATCGGATGAAGACAAAAGGGATATGTGTAATATTCCTTATTCTAGTGCGGTTGGAAGCCTTATGTATGCTATGGTATGCACAAGGCCTGATTTAGCTCATGCAGTTGGTGTTGTCAGTCGATATATGTCTAACCCAGGTAAAGAGCATTGGCAAGCAGTGAAGTGGATACTCAGATATCTTCGTGGCACTTCTTCAGTTGGCTTGTTATATGGTGGAGTAGATGGACACATCTCTCTTAGAGGATACTGTGATTCAGATTATGCTGGGGATAGAGATGGACGGAAGTCGGTGTCGGGCTATGTTTTTACACTTGGCATAGGCCCGATTTCGTGGAGATCAAAGTTGCAGTCAATCGTAGCTTTGTCGACTACCGAAGCAGAGTTAATGTCGATTGTGGAAGCAACAAAGGAAGGATTGTACTTACTTCAGTTGTTGGATGATCTTTCAATGGAGCAGCGGACAGTGGAGCTATTTTCAGATAGTCAGAGTGCGATTCATCTTGTTGAGAATCAGGCTTATAGTTCACGGACGAAGCACATTGATGTTAGAGGCTTCTTTCTTATGCTTGAGGAAGAACGAAGCAAGATCAAATTATTGAAGGTGGGTACTTCAGATAATCCTTCAGATATGATGACCAAGTCACTTCCAAAGGACAAGTTTGAGCATTGCTCAAACTTGATCAGTTTGCTTCCTGTTACTTGAGCGCCATGGGGCGCTAGGCCCAACAACTTCTATGTTGATTGTTGAAGATGAGTTAATGAAGAAAGATTGCCATATTTGAATCAAGGTGGAGTGTTGAAATTAATGATTCAAATATTAGTGGAGAAGGAAAGAAATTGATTGATTGTCAATCAATTAATTGACTTGTTTATGGAAAGGGATAAGAGGAAGATTTTTTTGGAAGAAAAATAATTAATAGGCCAATCAATCAATTGATGAAAAAAGGGAAAGAGATTGAGACCATAATTATGCCATTCATTTATGCTCCAATTAAATCAAGGAAGATATTTATTTTTCTTCATGTCCTAGAAACTTCTATTCTTTATCTCCAAGAAATCCCTATATAATTAGGGGTCATGTTATTGTATGAAAAAAAAAAAAGTAATCCACCATTAGTCTTCTCTCTATTGTAATCTGTTGTACTCATTTCTTCACTGAGAAATAAAGGTTGTTGGGTCTCCGTGGACGTAGGCAAAGCCGAACCACGTTAAAAATTGGTGTGCTCTTTCCTCTATTTTTGTTCTCTCTATAAATTTGTGCCACTTGTTTTTATTTTTGGCGTTGTTGAAATTGTTGACAGACTAGATCGTTGGGTTAATTCGTATTCCGCTGCCCAAATCTCTGATTTTGCACTACAGGCCTAACATAAAACGATCAAATCGTTTATACCACTGTCTCGGAGACTGTTTCAGTCCATACAACGATCTTTTCAACTTACACACCAGATCGTCTTCACCGGGAGATTTGAATCCATTTGGCTGAGTCATATAGATCTCCTCATCTAGATCTCCATGTAAGAACGCTGTTTTTACATCCATCTGAACCAGATTCAAGTCATATTGCGCTACCAAGGCTAACAAAATACGAATAGAGGAGTGCTTCACAACTGGAGAGAATACTTCATTGTAGTCAATTCCCTCCTTCTGGGCATAGCCTTTTGCAACCAGCCTTGCCTTGTAGCGAATCTCATTTTTCTTCACTCCTTCTTTCTTAGCATATTCCCACTTACATCCAATCGCTTTCTTGCCCTTAGGGAGCTTGGCAAGAACCCAGGTGTCATTCTTGTGAAGAGATGTCATTTCTTCACCCATAGCATCTTTCCATTCTTCACACTCAACGCTATGAATAGCATGTGTGTACGTCTCGGGAATGCCTTCATCAGTAACTGGTAAAGCATAAGTTACACAATCTCGAAACCAACCTGGTTTCCTGATATCCCTTTTCGGTCTGCTAGAAGCAATTGACTCTGGAACACTTCTCTCAGCCTCTGTTTCTATTTCTAACTCATCGTCGGAATCATCGGCACTGCCCCGGTCAACCGTAACTTCATCTGTTTCAACAACTGAATCTGTCACCTCTTCAGAAGCTGGTCCCACTGGTACAGTTTCATCTGGGACTTGTGTAACAATATCAAACTTCACACGCTGCAAATTCTCACGATTACTGCTCTCATTCTCCACCTGATGAGAACCCTTAGGCTTTAGCATAGCAGCTTCATTAAATGTAACATCCCTGCTTATAATCATTTTCTTGGTAACTGGATTCCAAAGTTTGAACCCTTTGACTCCAGTCTTCATGCCAACAAATATTGCCTCAACAGCACGAACTCCAAGCTTATTGTCCTTCACATGAAACCAAGCAGGACAACCAAATACATGAATCAACTCATAGTCATAAGCAGGCTTACCATACCAGAATTCCATTGGTGTTTTGCCTCCTAATGCAGATGAAGGCAACCGATTGATGAGAAAACATGCATAAGTAACAGCTTCAGCCCAGAATGCTTTGTCTAATCCAGAATTAGACAACATACATCGTACTCTCTCTAGCAGTGTACGATTCATCCTTTCTGCGACTCCATTCTGCTGTGGTGTTTCTCTAACCGTGAAATGTCTCTTGATTCCCTCATCTTGACATACTTTGTGAAATGGATCACTTGTGTACTCTCCACCGTTGTCTGAACGAAGCACTTTGAGTTTTCTACCCGTTTGAGTTTCAACTGCTTTCTTCCATCTCACAAATATTTCCAGAACATCACTTTCATAACTCCATTTTGACCATCAAGTCTTAATCCCTTGGATTCAAGCATTCCTAAAGAAATCAGATTCTTTTTCATACTCGGCACACACCTCACATTTTTTAGTTCTCTAACCTTGCCATCATGCAGTTTCAGGCGAATACTACCAATTCCCACAATGCTACAAGAATTGTGATTTCCCATCAATACTTCGCCCTCAAACTTTGTAAAATTTGAAAACCATTCTCTATTTGGAGTCACATGAAAAGTAGCACCCGAATCAAGTATCCACTCATCATCTTTTGCCTTAGAGTTAGAAGGTAACGTGGTTAAAGAGTAATCTGACTCATTACCTGTTTCTTTGCTGGACTGGACGACATTTGCTGCACTTTTGCCTTTCCTGTCCCGCTCCTTGACCTTAGGACAATCCTTAGCCCAATGGCCTTTTTCATGACACCACGCACATTCATCCTTAGCCAAACGCCCTTTTGCTTTCGAGTATCCTTTACCCTTACCAGGATGTTGGCCAACATTTTAGTTTCACATTCAAAAGGGCGTTTGACATCAAAATAGAGAACACACAGGTTTTAACGTGGTTCGGCAATAGCCTACATCCACTGGCAAAGAGCGTGATTTATTACCTCACTAAGGAGAACAAACAAGAGCAGTTACAAAGCTTTCACAAAAGAACACTCAGCTCACTCTCTAATTTTCTTTCTTTGTGGCTGCTGCCCTTTTACTCACATTTAAGGTTTTGTGGCAGCTACAAACTCTCTGTTGTCTCTCTTACAAACCCTCACAAAGACACATATATATATTGTATGTCTTAAAAGAGCTTTTACACGCAAGAGGCCCACACACCATACATAATATTTAAATGCACGTGACTGCACCCATACTTCACAGTAAATTGATGTGGCTAGAAATTTTATGTTGGACAATGAAATTAAGAAGACAAAAATGGAAAATAATCAGCCTTAGCACTCACTGGGCAGAGCGCAGAAGCAAGCAGTATTAAAAGCAAAAGAGAATTAAAAGCAGGTTGTTAAGCAGTTGCATTGATACTGCTCCAAACATAAATCACAAGTCTAAATTCAGAAATAACAACTATCTTAATATACCAATGGGAATGAAAAAAAAAAAAAACTTTAGTGTAAAGCAACACCTAATGCGTACTAGATAAAGACGTTGAAGTCAAGCAAAACAGCTGCCCATTTTATGTAAGAACCACCCAGCGATCACAAAGCACTCTCAAGCAGCAGAAGAAACTTCAGTTGTGGCAAGAGCTTCATCTTTGTTGGTCTGGCCTTCTTTAGTTGCTCCACGTTCCAGAGCTTTTGCGATTGCACCATTCATGTTATTGTCTCCAACAGAAGCAAAGCCCTAGGACCGCTGCTAAAGAATGCAAACATAATTTAGCCACAGGTGAGCAAATATTACCTAGAAAAAGCAAGAACAAGACCAAGGAAAGCTGATTATTTAAGTTAACTTACGAAAATTTATTTTAAAGGATAGAATTAAGACAAAGTTTGGAACGACAAACAATTTATAAGATAATTATTTGAATTGTAATGTTCTAACACGCCTTATAAGGAGCTTGCAAAACTAGAGTGCATTCTGGGCATTTAACTTTTGCTAATATAAACAACATAAAAGCCTTGCAAAATATGAAGAAAAGGTATAAAATAGTAGTGGATATATTACCCAAAGGAAGATTGTGATAAAACTTCAGTTTTAATGATATATTAGGCCAAGCAAAACCAATTTATAATTACAGAAGGGTAAAAAATGCTAAGTATGTTTTTCTTTATATTCACTATAGCTTCCTTTCTAGGGGGTTTACTTACAAAAATCCATCCCTATTAAGCTGTAAAAGTTTGAAGAAATTATCGGAAAGAAAGAATGTTGAAGATAATCAACATGAGGGAAAACAAAGTGCAAAAAATAGAGGAAAAACACTACATGCACATGATTATACAGATACAAAGAATGGGGTTATTATGTTGATATCTAAACATAAAGAATTCTGAGGAGAAAGGAATGAAAAATGTTATAGTTATGACCTTAGAATCTTTGTTAGAGCCATTAACTGTTCAGAGATGAAACGAACTCATAAATTTTAAGTAGGATTCCTGGCGCATATGAATGAGCACAATACATCATTTTTTACACGGTAATGGCAGTGTTCTCTGTAATGCAAACTCCATCACGATTGATGTCAAAGGATTTCCAATTGCACTTGGTCCTTTACCATAAATCTGCAAAAAAGTTGAAGTTAAGTCATCTGTATAATTTGCAAATATATACGGAGATTGCTATAGTCAATTTTGTTTCTCTACCAAGAACATATCAAAACATAATTAAAGTCATGTAGCTAAAAAACCACATTTGATGACATCATATTACCAGTGTACCATTAATAGCATAAAAAATCGCAACTGAGAAGATATAGTGCACCACTACAGTAGGGAAAAATAAATTCCTATGTAGATATCATGTTAACTGAAATGAGTTGAATGCCTAAAACTATGCTGCCATGTCATGATGTTCCAATGAAATATACATGTCGGGTGCGTCTATTAACACCCCGTTAATTGCTCTTCACACCCCCGCTAACTAGAAAATAAAATATGTAACACATCGTTTGCTCTTCCCACCCCGTTTAATCCAAAAATGTTGAGATATTAGGGAAAGATATTATGTTGAGATATTAAGGAAAGATATTAAGAATGAGTTAATGTTGAGATAAGGACAAATAAATACATTATCTTATATTTGGTGTTAGAGAATATGCCAAGAGATATACCATGGAATATGCTCCAGAATAAAGAATGTGCTAGGAATATTCTAGAGATTAATTGACCCTATAAATATAGGGATTAGCATTGTAATAGCGAATCAATTCATATTAATAAAAATGTAGCCTTTTGATTGTTTACTGTTTCATCTCTCTCTTCTCTCTGATCTAAATTCTATCATGGTATCAGAGCGGGTTTAATTCGTGCGCACAATGCCACACTTATCCACGTCACCCAATATAAAAGTCCACGTGTTAGGCTCATGATATGCCACACGTGCGGGGGCGTGTTGAGACAAGTCCCACATTTGGAAATTTGTAAAATGAATCCTGTATAACTATAATGAGTTCACCCTTCACATTGCCAATTGGTTTTGTGATAATTCGGGGTTCTCTAACATGGTATCAGAGCAGGTTAAAGGGAGGAAAGAGATATGTACATAATTATTTAAAAAAAAAAGAGGGTTCACTGTTGTGGCTATCTATGATGAGTTTTGCTGTGCTACAATTTTTTTTCGTATTTGCTCATCCCTGAAGGCTATGAACTTGGTTAATTTGATTCTGTTTGCTGCTCCTTGGCACATTGATCTTGTGATTTTCGTTTGGCATTTGTTATGGCTATTCATCCCCCTAAACTGATGTATTCTTTTGCCCTACTGATGGATCTACTGTAATAACTACCAGTCATCTTCCATAAAACCATTATTTCTAGTGGTTGGTCCACTTTAAAAACCATTATTGAGTGGTTGGTCCACTTTAAAAACCATTATTGAGTGGTTGATCCACTTTAAAAACCATTATTGAGTGGTTGGTCCACTTTAAAAACCATTTGTTAAAAGTAAAGAGTTGTTGAGGGTGTATGGAAGTTTGAAGCTGACTGTCATTTTGTTCGTGATGCAATCCAAGATGCATTCCAAGATGGGCATTTGTGATCCGCATGCTCCATCTTGAGGGGGGTGTTGAGATATTAGGGAAAGATATTATGTTGAGATATTAAGGAAAGATATTAAGAATGAGTTAATGTTGAGATAAGGACAAATAAATACATTATCTTATATTTGGTGTTAGAGAATATGCCAAGAGATATGCCATGGAATATGCTCCAGAATAAAGAATGTGCTAGGAATATTCTAGAGATTAATAGACCCTATAAATATAGGGATTAACATTGTAATAGCGAATCAATTCATATTAATAAAAATGTAGCCTTTTGATTGTTTACTGTTTCATCTCTCTCTTCTCTCTGATCTAAATTCTTTCAAAAAATGCCCTTATTGCATATTATTTCAACGTCGATTTATTTGAACAATATCATCGATATTAATGATTTATTTACTGTTTAGATCTTTGCAATTTATGTTATTGCAAACATACTCGATCTCAAAATGCATAACGATACACATCATTGATAGTACAGTTTTTGAATTTATAATAATTGTTTTAAAAATTTTAATCAATATTTGTAATTTCTAAATTTTTTTTATGAAAATCATGTACAATGCTGATTTTAAATTTAATTATAGTTTGCAATTTAGCATCGAACTCATTTATATAGTTGAAATTATTATTTTTTAATCATTTTGCAACATTAGACAAACTATGTAATCGGCTGTTAAAGGGCAAATTCGGAAATGAAATTTTAAAATTTTATTCGGGGGGTGAAGAGAAAATAATGGGGTGCGAATAGCCAGACCCATACATGTCTCCGTAAGAAAGTGCTTTTTAACATTTTCTTTCTGTTAAGTAATTTGTTACAGAATTCAAAAATAGAAAATTTCATTCAATTTCAAGAATGGAGATTAACCATTTTGTAACATGAACAGAACAAATGTTGGACAAAAAAGAACAATAAAAAAGGCAAGGATTCCATCAAATAACGTTGATTGTGACTATCAAAAAATTAATTTTAATTTAAGCAATTTTAAGAAACCCTAAATAGATTTGGTGCATTATTAATTAGTTCAAGCTTTTATAATTCGAATTACCTGGAATAATTATTGATGTTTAAGCATCAGACAAAAGCGCCAATTAAGACTTCAACAAACTCAAAATTGCTGAATTGGTGCGTTGTGAAATTCCACTTAATTACGTTTTAATAAACCATACCTCAAAATTTTAGAATAACCCACAGTTTCTTTCGACTTTCTCTGTTCAGCATAATAGCAAGGAAGGTCTGGAAAAGTACTTTTATTAGGTAGACGTCCCGACGTATCGATTTCTGACTTTGGATAAATTGATTTCTGGTTTTCCCAACGTTGATGAGTTTGGGAAATTCTATTTGAACCCAGCTAATTGCTAAGTAGCCCCCTAAAATTCTGTAAAAACAAGTAACCCCATCATTTTGCTGAGTAGTCCCCCGTTTAATTTAAAGAAAACCAATAATACCCTTACTCGTAGTGGGTCTACGTGGAATTGTATGAAACCACGCAAGGCCACTACTAGGATACTAACCATACCCCGTAGAGGCTCTACGGGGTATAGTTAGTATCCTAGTAGTGGCCCTGCGTGGTTTCATACAATTCCACGTAGAGCCACTACGAGGTAGACCGAAAATTAGAAAAAAAATACAATTAAAGAAGGGCAGTCTTGTCATTGATATTTTTTATAAAAATGGGGGGCTACTCAGCATTTCGCTGTGTCCAAATAGAATTTGCCGACGAGTTTTTGCTGAGTTTACCCAGCAATATTAATAACAAAGCTGGCCATGTTTTGCTATATATATTTACGAAGTGCCTTAGGAACCACGTAGCAGCTCTACGAAGAAGGATATAGAATTGTTTTTCTTTTAATTATTATACACGGGTGAACTCAGCAAAATGCTGAGTTTCTCAATTTTTTTCAAAATTGCTGGATAAACTCAGCAAAAGCTTGGATTTAAATGGAATTTGCCTAGTGATAAATAGAAATCATATAATTCTATGATAAAGTTTCGGCCCTTTACCGAGTTTTTTGATGAAAGATAGAATAGAAAGTGACAGGATTGTAAAGATGAAGATGGTTGTGAAGTTAGATGATGACGTCGGCAAAAGGGAAGGAGAGAACACAGGAAGGAACCACGGAAGAAACAAAATAAAAGAAAGCAACATATAATTTTGGGATCCAATTTGATTTCCACTTCCATTATGTTTGATTATTAATTAATGAAGAACAAATTTGTAAATAAAGATTATTTTCTATATCCTACTTTCAAGCGATCTTAAAACTATCTAATATTTATAGACTGATGTTTTATATTTGTAACTACACTCTATGTGTTAGATCCTACTTTTAAATGATATTATAATCTTAGTAATATTTGTGAAGGAGCATTCTGAATTGGTAATTGAAATTTATATGTTATATCCTAAATGTTAGTAAAATTAATATTTAATAATATCCATAAATGGAATTTGTGGTAGTTCATGGTTAAAAAAAATGTGACAATAGAGGTATTACAACTAATAATAAAGAAATTCAAGATAACTTAATTTGCACAAAAAATTATATATGGTTTAAAGTTAAAATCATGTGTGTTAATTAAAATTTTCATTTCTAAGTAGCTTCATCAAATTTTTGTTAGTTTGAATTTTATTTATGCTATATAATTAAAAAAACGACAAATTGTAAATGATGTTTATTTGATGTTTCTTTGTTAGACACTAATTTTAAGCATGGAGTGATACTTTGCATTGGTAATATTAGTTTAGGGTGCTAATGTTCATGCCCCTATTTACACTTCTGGCCACTAAAACTAAAAGCACTCCAAATATTTTAAATTTCCTCCTCTGGCCACCTTCTAAATTAATATAAAAAAATGCAGAGGCCACCAACTCCTTCCTCTACATGAATGCTTCCTTCCCCACTTTCTTCGTCGGTTGTGAAATGATTTAATTTAATAATCCAATTCATAACCATATTAGCAATTTTAATTTTGATAAACAAGTATTTACTTCATCGGTTGTGAAATGATTCGTCAAATCAACATTCATGTATTTTGAGTCATTTTATTGAACATCTTGCATCGCATTATCACAATCATCATGTTTATCGTCCAATTTATCATCATTCAAATACTTCAACTAAAACGACAAAAAATAATAATTAATGTACCAATTTGTAAAAGAAGATACGTAAGATATACGGATAAAAATCCTACAAGTCAAAATTTACATTGTCATTCTCTAATACAACATCGTCAAATTTAATGTCCTCCAAACTTGAAATTTTCAATGGAACGGAAAAATATATTATAAAACACAACAGAAAACCTTAACCATTATAAAAACCATAACAACATGTTCTCTATCATAATAGAAAACAATAAAAATCAAGCAATTAAAAGCGTCTTTTTAATCTTCATCTTCCATCTCTATTAGGCACAAAAGAATATTGCTTTTGTAAGGGTTTAGGGTTTGAAATTATAAAGAAGTATATGTTTTTTTAAGGAGAAGTACGGTGGTAAATAACTGAGTGAAGGAATAATATATGGTGGCCATAAGAATATAAAAAATAATCATTCGTATTAAATTTATAAAGGTGGTCGGAAGTGTAAGCCGGGATGTGAATAGTTGCACCCTTAGTTTAAATGTTCGATCCTATTTAGCATGGAGGGATATTTTCAAAGTGTAAAGAAGTTTTACTGTTAAATCCTACTTTTAAGGGATATTTAGATTTGTTAATATATGTATAGGAACATTTTTGATTGTTGACATTGATACCAGAAAAGCGTGACACCGGATGTATTACAACTATTAATAAAGATATACATGAGTGTTACGTCACGAGCTTATGATGATGGTACATTCATGAGAAAATGTTTTTAATAAATATTTAACCCTTTTGCTGTAGAAAAATATAATTTGATTCAGATAAGCAAACACTGCAAATGACAAACTGGAACTTAAATTTTCAGTTTAAATTTTGGTTGGAATCCCTTGACTATTGATAAGAAGGTGAACTAACAGTTTCTGTAGCAAATGTTAAATACTTGAATACAATCACCTAAGTACCTCAAATCTTTGTTCTTACCAATCACAGCAGAAAAACAAATACCCCCCCCTAAATTTCACAGTTACAAAATTATATAGACTTATATAAATAAACTGCTTCGTTCTATGTAAGCATCAGACAATAGAATTCAGAACAATGACTACAAAAACAACAAGCTTTTCAAAGACGACTCACCTACTAGCAGCGCTGCTATTTCTGCTATGCTACTCCATAAACAATGATGCGGCTCGCATTCTTCTAGAAGCACCAACTATCCCAAAACTAGAGCTTCCGTCGCTACCTGAAATTCCGACACTTCCAAAGCCCGAACTACCAAAACAGCCCCTACTACCCGAAATGTCGAGCCTGCCTAAGCTGGAAATACCACCATTGCCTGAACTTCCTAAGCCACCATACATCACCAAAACTGAAGAAACACCGGTGGTACCTGAAGTTCCAACTTTGCCCAAGCCGGAATTGCCTTCACTACCAGAGATCCCTTCTTTACCAATGCTGGAGATGCCTCCCTTTCATGAGATTCCGACCCTTCCTAAGTTTGAACGTCCTCCTTTGCTCAATTGCTTACGCTTCCTGAGGTTCCAGCTCACCCATCCACTACCCCTTGAATTTTTCATGCTACATGATTGATAATAGTTTCATGAGTTTATGCATTCGATCTTGATTTATATACGTGCTAGATTACTTATTGTCATATGTGTAGTGTATGATATATGATTCTATCTCCTTACTTTTTAACATTGTTGTACCTTAAATATTATTATTATGTTTTTTTATCAAAATAGCAGTGATGCTTAAACTGGAATATTTCCTTGTTCGTTGGGCATTAATTACTTCTTTTGACATATATGGTTCACAAGTGTAACGAACTGGGATTTTCGACTCCGAAAATCAACACAAAACTACCATGTTGACTGTTCAAACATCGGAAATACCTGATCATTAATAGAAAGAAATTAGAGGGTGAGAATAGATAAGATAGAAAATTAGAATAGAAGAAGAAGATCACCGCAAAACAAAATCAGAGTAATACGAATCTCACAGCGGAACGAATAAATTATAATATATAACATAACTTTGCAATAAAACATTATATATACATAAAATGACATTATCAGAGTACAACACTTACACACAGCGGAAATAACAATAGCTATATAACCCTGAAGCCTCCTGCTTCAAGCTCCTCCAAGTATATCTGTAAAGACCTGAACTACTTGACTGCCCGTACAAATTTGGGCATCCAAGAGTTTAGAGAAAACAAAACAAAATAAACTCTGGGTTAGTCATGGGACTGGTGTGAGTAAACTCAAATCATTTGGTTTAACTTTTCAAAATCCTTTTCAAAAGAAAAGATTATCGTAAGACCAATCCGCACATAAACACGACGGTTTCTACCTTACGATAACCCAAAACACTTTCAAAATCAATACCCTTCTGATATTATAATAATGTCTAATCACAAGTAATTAACAATCTAGCAGAACGCTTGCATCTCACGCTCCACATATATAGTACACAAATCAAAACCGCGGGCGCTTATTGGAGATTGGATTCCGACTATGACAAGGTATGGGGCCACTTGACGAATACGCTGGGTTTAACAAGAACGTCTTGCAACCCGGCCCACACATGACCGACCACTCATTTCGCTTGAGTGCATCGAATGGATACCACCAACGGTTGGGAGCTACCCACCATTTCCCAAAAAGGGACAGCATCGATAATAGTTAAAAGAATGAAATGGATTTTCTCTAGATATGTGATATACACCCTAATGGGAGCGACCCACTTAGCCATATTGCCTGCCCGATTTCTGTCATTCCCCGGTTGGTGAGGCTTGAGGTCATAACGTATCTTTGACAGATCATACATTCATTTACATTGAATGACACATCGTCATACCTGCCGAATCGCAAATTGATTTCCTCAAAAATACCACGGGTATAAAGCTAAGAGAAACGAATTCCTTCGCCACCAAATGTAAGTACGTTTGAAGAGATCAACTTACGCGATCTGTTAGATATACTCTGTCAGACATTCGTCCATTAACGTTTGTCCTGGGACTGGACAAACCGAAGGCACTATTCTGTAAACAAGATAGCCCTTGCATAACTCCGTCTTCATTATCTCCATCATATTTGATCGCAATGCTAACTTCCCCAAAAATTCACAAGTGAAGCCACTTCTCGCCACAAGTTCGAATATACACTCGAATTTGAAAGCAATGCTTCAAATTTTCGAAAATCTCAACCCTAAGCTGCGCTGAACAAACCGACAAGGAAGAAAATTGCGTCGCACCCTGAGTTAAGCACGCCAGATTGAAGAGCTTCGAACAGGGATTTCAAATATACTAGTATTGAAATTTATGGGTTTTGTTTTGACGTTATATTGATTTTTGAAAGAGGGTTTTTGCTGTAGATTTTATTCTGTAGTGGCGGCGCACTTCTGACCAGAGAGAAAAGGTTGTTAGGGTTATAAGGAATGGAGATGTATTTATAGTGTAAGGATAATATTTTTATATTCGATTTTTATATTTATTTTAATGAATCATTGTCGTCATTCTGTGTTTAAAAATCCCTGTGATTACATACAATACCCAAAATCACGAAAATAGACATGCAGCTACAGTTTGACATTGCGGACCCAATGAAACTGGTCGAATTTCGACTCCATTTGCTCACATAGCGTATTTTTAGCCGCCAAAATACTGACTGTTTTTCACTCTAAAAATCCATACGGCCACACAGTGACTCTAAAAATCACGAAACTTGGATTCTAACAAAAATTTGACATTTCGGATCCAAAAAAATTAGTTTCGTCGAATTCTGAGGCCGTTTGCAAAACTGACTATTTTAAAAGCTCAAAATAAACCACTTAATTATATAAATATGTTTAAAAACATTTAAATTTAATATTAATAAATTAATATTATCGTATATATTCACAATAGAATATCATACAACTCTAATGGGATTTATAACTCGATATTCAAAATTACCAGTTATATCGATATTCGATTTATATATAAAATCCTTTTATAATATAAATAAATCGATATAAATTATAAAGGAATTCCATAGCGACTTTTCTAAAATTTGATTTGGACATAACTAAAAATCTACATAATGAAATCCCGATTTTTCTCTTCCACTAGAGAAATATACTTCACCAGCTCCTAACGTTTCCTTGTTTCACAGAAATCCGATTTAAAACGAATCCTGTATATTCAGTTGAAGTTCAAATTGCCAAATAGCGAACTACCGCGCCATTTCGAGCTCGATTTTAATTATAATATAATTATACGTTCAAATTGCCGTTCAAATAATATATTCGTTATTCTAATTCAATTCTAAACTGAATTAAATATCACAGATAATCCAATTCACACCATTTTGTGAATTCCACTATTTCTGATATTTCAGAAATTAAATATATTATTATATTATTTATTTTAATTAAATATTCACTATAATTTAATTCAACGACCATTTCAATCACTCAATCCCTATTTATATAATTAAATAAATAAATTATTATACGGTAGAAATGCAGGTCGTTACAACAAGTTTTCTGCACATAAGATAGCATGCTGATACCTATTCAACTTAACTAGAATCTGAACAACGCAAAGCTATGAGCCATTATTTATCATAAAAATTGTCGTAGAGATAGAGAATTGTAGTGGAAATTTTCAACCATCAAATCATCCCAAGATGTTTAGAAAGCGATAATATCAAATCATGCTAATGGCGAGATAAAACCAAAAGAAAACTCCAAATTACATATCAAAGATGCACTATCCCTATCGAACTGTAACACCCTGCCCAAATGTCAATAATACAGAAGAAGAATGTTACTAAACATTAAACAATGTTGTCTGATAATACCTAAAGTAAGTCTACAATGGATAATGTGTCAATACATATTCTATTGGATCAACACGGATATAGTCTAAATACTATAAAAATAATCACATTCTTGTGTCTCATCTCAGTGCAAAATACCGGTATGAGGAGTTTCATAGAACAGAACAATATAAAGTCAGTAAAATAAATAAAAATACTCAGCACCGGATAACATTTAATATACTTCCATGACAATAGTTCAATATTGTCCTAGAATTCCCTGTAATATGCAGATGAAATACTAAAAAGTAACCTATCATTCCAGTTTTAACAGACTTGGTATGAAAACGTGAAGGATCTTAACTTCAAGACTCATCCCAACATTAATAAAGAGCTGTTACAGGTTGAAAGACCTAAACAAGCCCTTCCCAACTGATCGAAATATTACAAATACGGAATCACATCAAGAATCAACTAATAATTTCCATGATAAATTTTACAAATACGCAATTGGTCCACAAAGTCATGGAAGTCTAACTCCGTAAATAGAAGTATCAACCTTTACATTGTATCCATTAGTTAAAATTTCAAATTATATGCCTAAGCTTGTCCACAACACATATATGGCTTGTTCTCCAATTTTCTTTACCACTTTATTTTCTAGCATTTGTCATCTCTTAAGTTACTAATTGGGAAGACAACAATATTATGTACCTATGACCTATCTTCCTAATTTCTTCATTAGTCATACTATCATCAGTCATCAATCCTCAGTTTATGACTAAAAAAATGAATATATTATAAGGGTCTTCTTAATCATACTATTGTCGGTTGTACAACATGCAGTTGTCTTTCAAAAAGAAATTTATGGCTGCGTCAAACCTTACTTTTTTGTACGTTAACTAATAGTGTACTTAAATTTTCGTCATTACTTAACCATCTATACGCTATCATATGAATTTCAACCGAGTAATTGTGATCAAAATATAATAAAAAACATGCAGTTTATGATCTAGTTAAGATGATACCATTTGTCTTCCTTTGGTTATTTGTGCTGTTATGAATTGTTTTACAGAGGAATAATATGTCTCGCTATACTTTCAGCTTCACATTAGTAGTTGATCATAAACATAGATAACAAGTAAAAGAGAAAGACTAGAACACTATTGAACATTACAGAAGCTACTTATCATAAACAACGTTTGACAAAATATATTATTCCAATCATGTATATACTATTTAAATTATTGTTGATCAATAATAATGATGACTAGTAAAAATAAAGTATTCATCCCTCCATCGACAATATTCGTTGTAGAATCTTCTTAAAAGTTCATCTTTGAAAACCCATAGATCACAATCCTTAATGATATGACCACAAGTTGGACTTTCACACGGTACCTTTTGCATCGTATAGTTTCTCCTGAATGTCAAATGGCGTTTAATCCTTTTTGCCTTTTTTCTGCATTTATGGATATGTATATTTCCCAAAACCTTATTTTGGTTGTTACTGTAGTAGTCAGAATCGTATTCAAGCAAATTTCCATAGCTAACACAATTGAATAATTTTATAGCCTGAACTTGAGTTTTGGAATCAAGAAATCAATGAATTGTTAAAACATAAGCAGACGTGAGATGTCCTTGCCTACATGCTTGCATTAGGTAGTTAATGCCTAACAAACATTCATTTGCATATATGTGATTCTGAAAAGACATGCATTCATATGAGCAAATAATTATATTAAAAAATTATAATTGACATTTCAAATATTAAAATATAAAATGTACCATTCCTAAAATGAATTGTGCTTGAATATTTCCACTATTGCAGAAAAGGTTAAGTAAATACTCCATTCTTGTTTATCATACCAGAATTTGCTCCATTCGTTGTATACGCACATCGACCCTCCCACCTTTTTGTTTTTGTCGCATTACGAAAAGTTTTACAATTATATCACGAAAATAATTTTTCATATTAAAAACAATTATATATATGAAATGATTTAGTTTCTTTAACTTTTTTTTTCTTTTACAACTAAATCAGCTTGATAACATTGTAAAATTAATGAAATTGTAAAATAAAAAAAAGTTAAAAAACTAAATCATTTCAAAGATATATAATTGTTTATTAGATGAAAAATTCTTTTTGTCATATAGTTGTAATATTTTTCGTGATGCGACAAAAAAAAAAGTGGGAAGGTCAATGTGCATAAACAACGAATGAAGCAAATTTTGGCATGATAAACAAAAATGAAGAATTTACCTAACCTTTTATGCAAATAGTGGAAATATTCAAAGCACAGTTCATTCTAGGAATGATGCATTTTAAATTTTAATATTTAAAATGTCAATTATAATTTTTTCAATATATTTATTTGCTTATACTTACAATATGAATGTATGTCTTTTTAGAATCACATATATGCAAAAGAACGTTTGCTAGGCATTAACTAACTACTGCAAGCATGTAGGATCTCACGTCTACTTATGTTTTAGCAATTCATTGGTTTCTTGATTCCAAACTCAAGTTTAGACTATAAAATTATTCTATCGTGTTAGCTGTGAATTTGCTTGAAGGCGATCATGACTATTATAATAATAACCAAAATAAGGTTTCGAAAAATATACATATCCATAAATGCAGAAAAGAGACAAAAAAGATTATACGCATTTGACATTTACGAAAAACTCTATGATGTAAAAAGTACCATGTGAAAAACCAACTTATGTTCATATCAATAAGGGTTTTAATCTATGGGTTCCTAAAGATGAACTTCCAAGAAAATTCTGCAGCGAATATTGTCGATAGAGGAATGAATACTTTATTTTTACTAGTCATCATTATTAATGGTCAGCGCTAATTTTAAATAGTATATACATGATAGGAATATTATATTTTGTCAAATGTTGTTTATGATAAGTAGCTTCTGTAATGTTCAGTAGTGTTCTAATCTATCTCTTTTACTTGTCTATGTTATGATCAACAATTAAATGTGAAGCTGAAAATATAGCGAAACATGTGATTCCTCTGTAAAACAATTCATTGCCACACAAATAACCAAACGAAGACACATGGTATCATCTTAATTAGATCATAAACTACATATTTTAGATTATATTTTGATCACAATTACTTGGTTGAAATTCATATGATAGCGTATATATGGTTGAGTAATGACGAAAATTTAAGTACGCTGCTAGAAATATCTAGTTAACGTAAAAAAAAGAGTAAGGTTTGACGTACCCATAAAATTCTTTTTCTTTTTGAAAGACAACTGCATGTTGTACAACCGACAATAGTATGACTAAGAAAACACTTATAATGTATTCATTTCTTAAGTTGTAAACTGAGGATTGACGATCGATGATAGTATGACTAATGAAGAAATTAAGAAGATAGATGCGTAATATTGTTGTCTATACATCATTAACTTAAAAGATGACAAATGCTAGTAAAATAAATGGCAAAGAAAATTGGAGAACAAGTAATATATGTGTTGTGCACAAGCTTAGACATATAATTTGAAATTTTAACTAATGAAAACAATGAAAAGATTGATACTCCTATTTACGAAGCTAGACTTACATGACTTTCTGGACCAATTACGTATTTGTGAATTTGTAAAATTTTATCATGGAAATTATCATGTTAATTAAATGAAGTGGAGAATCCAAAAGAAGGATGACAAGTCTTCTTTACCACTTAAGCTTCTCTATATATATCTATTATATTATAAAACGTGTCTGCTACACATATTCTGATAGGTGGCAAGCTATCATTTACTCTTGTAGCTAATCTGCTAGCCAGTGTCGAATTTGTACGTCCAACAAAACAACCTGTAGTGACATTCTAAAAAATTTCACCCTTCTTTTACGTATGACTGATAACATTTAGTCATACAGCTAACTATTGGCCCAATCTTTCTAAAGGTGAAACATTGGTTATAATTGAATATGAAGCTTTTGAGCCTCCATTTCTACTATTATAACCACACAACGGTGTGAAAAAACCAATCGTTCGATTGTATAATTTTGTAAAATAATATATATATATATATGTATATATATTTCATTGATATTAGTTAAACATCAAGATAACATGTTCGAAAATATATATTAAAAACAGAGATTTAAACCTACAAATTAAATTTTAGAAAATATGAGTTTTAAATTTAAGTTTTGATTCAGAACGTTCAAAATTGAAGACTTACATTCAAAAAAATTAATGGAGATTCTCAATCAAAAGACTTCTTAATCGTTTTAAGGACAACACATCTAAATACATCTATTTAATTTTCAAATTCTGTACTTGCTAAATTAACATAATTCAATTGCCAAACCTTATACAATAAAAAGTACTCCATGAATATGATAAAAGATTGATAAGTAGACACATTGACAAAATGCTCTTATGATGTAAATTGACGTGCCTAGAAATTTTATGTTGGACAGTTAAATTAAGAAGATAAAAGTAAATAATCAGCCTTAGCACTCACTGGGCAGAGCGCAGAAGCAAACAATATTAAAAGCAAAAAAGAATTAAAAGCATGTTGTTAAGCAGCTGCATAAATGTTGCTCCAAACATAAATCACAAGTATAAATTCAGAAATAACAACCATCTTAACATACCGATTGGAAATGGAAAAAAAAACTTAAACGTAAAGCAACACCTAGTACATACTAGATAAAGATGTTGAAGTCAAGCAAAACAAACAGCTACCCATTTTTTGTAAGAACCAAACGGCGATCACAAAGCGCACTCAAGCAACAAAAGAAGCTTCAGTTGTGGCAAGAGCTTTATCTTCGTTGGTCTGGCCTTCTTTAGTTGCCCCACATTCTACAGCTTTTGAGATTGCACAATTCATGTTATTGTATCCAACAAAAGCAAAGCCCTAGGACCTCTGTGAAACAATGCAAACATAATCTGCCACATAAGAGCAAATGCATACCTAGAAAAAAGCAATGTATATACTTAAGAACAAGACCAAGGAAAGCTGGTTATTTAAGTTAGCTTAAGAAAATTTATTTTAATGGATAGGATTATGACAAAATTTGGTACGAAAAACAACTTATAAGATGATTAATTGAATTGTAATGGTGTGACACTCCTTATGAGGAGCTTGCAAAATTAGAGTGCATTCTGGGCATTTAACTTTTGCTAATATAAGCAACATAAAAGCCTTGCAAATGTTTAATATGAAGAAAAAGTAAAAATAATAGTGGATATATCACCCAAAGGAGTATTGTGACAAAACTTCATTTTTAAGAATATATTAGGCCAAGCAAAACCAAGATTTAATTACAAAAGGGTAAAAATGCTAAGTATGTTTTTCTTTACATTCACTATAGCTTCCTTACCAGGAGTTTACTTACAAAAATCCATCGCTATTAAGCTGTACAAATTTGGAGAAATTATCGGAAAGGATACCAACATGACGAAAAACAAAGCGCAAAAAATCGAAGAAAAACAGTACATGCACATGATTATACAGATACAAAGAACGGGGTTATTATGTTGATATCTAAATATAAAGAATTCTTAGGAAACTGACCTTAGAATTTTTTTTGGAGCCATTAACTGTTTGGAGATACAATGAACTCATAAATTTGAGGTAGGATTCCTGATGCATACGTGTTAATAAATAAATGATCAAAGAAGCAAGTAAAGAATAAAATCACACACAAGATTTAACGTGGAAAAACCCTTTGCGGGAAAAAACCACGGGAGAAAGGCAAACTTTATTGATTTAATTGATGGAGTTGTTACAAGCTTATTCAACATATCAACCATAGCAGTAAATTTATATTCTACTTTCATGCATTCAGATAAGGAGAGAAAGAATAAAAATAAGAATATTCTTTATCCTTCAATAAGGTTGCTGCATTTATCTCAATCAAGAGAGTAAATTAAAATCTCCTTTATCCTTTTGATGAGGTTGCTATAAATGTCTCAATCAAGAGAGAATCTTCTTTATCCTTTAAATGAGGTTGCTGAATATACCTCAATCAAGGGAGTAAATTAAGGAACTAAATAATATCCTTTAGATGACACATCAGCTGAACCAATCCTAATGAGAATTTCGGATCACAAATTAACAATCTCCACCTTGAGACGAATTCTCATCTTGAAGTAAAAAACGAACTCCTTCAACAAGTAAATATCTGCCTTGCTCCAATAGTCCCTAAAGACTATATTGTAACACCAACCAAGCTTGAGCAAAGCTCAAACTTAGTAATTGGAACTGGCTTTGTCATCATGTCAGCGGGATTGTCATGAGTACTTATCTTGCAAATTTTAACACCACCTTTAGCAATAACATCTCGAATGTAGTGATACCTCACATCTATATGTTTAGTTCTCTCATGGAACATTTGATCCTTTGTAAGGCATATAGCACTCTGGCTATCAGAAAATATAGTAATGCAAGATGTATCTCCACAAAACTCAAAATATAAACCTCTAAGCCAAATAGCTTCTTTACATGCTTCAGAAATAGCCATATACTTGGCCTCAGTAGTTGATAATGCTACTGTAGTTTGCAAGGTTGCTTTCCAACTTACAGCACAGCCACCAATGGTGAAAACATAACCTGTTAATGATCTCCTTTTATCCAAATCACCTGCAAAATCAGAATCCACATAACCAACAATTTCTTCTTTAGATTTACCAACAAGTTCCTTAATTTACTCTCTTGATTGAGGATTGGTCCAGCTGATTGTTAATTTGTGATCCGAAATTCTCATTAGGATTGGTTCAGCTGATGTGTCATCTAAAGGATATTATTTAGTTCCTTAATTTACTCCCTTGATTGAGGTATTTTCAGCAACCTCATTTAAAAGATAAAGAAGATTCTCTCTTGATTGAGACATTTATAGCAACCTCATCAAAAGGATAAAGGAGATTTTAATTTACTCTCTTGATTGAGATAAATGCAGCAACCTCATTAAAGGATAAAGAATATTCTTATTTTTATTCTTTCTCTCCTTATCTGAATGCATGAAAGTAGAATATAAATTTACTGCTATGGTTGATATGTTGAATAAGCTTGTAACAACTCCATCAATTAAATCAATAAAGTTTGCCTTTCGCCCATGGTTTTTTCCCGCAAAGGGTTTTTCCACGTTAAATCTTGTGTGTGATTTTATTCTTTACTTGCTTCTTTGATCATTTTTTTACTAACATGGTATCAGAGCGGGTTTAATTCGTGCGCACAATGCCACACTTATCCACATCACCCAATATAAAGGTCCACGTGTTAGGCTCATGATATGCCACACGTGCGGGGGTTGAGACAAGTCCCACATTGGGGAATTTGTAAAATGAATCCTGTATAACTATAATGAGTTCACCCTTCACATTGCCAATTGGTTTTGTGATAATTCGGGGTTCTCTGACAATACGAATGAACACAGTACATCATTTTTTACATGGTAATGGTAGTGTTCTCTGTAATGCGAACTTCATCACGATTGACATCAAAGAATTTCTAACTGCACTCAGTCCTTTGTCATAAATCTACAAAAAAAAAATCAAAGTTGAGTCATCTATATTCTATATAATTTGCAAATATATACTGCAAGTGTTAGAGTCGATTTTGTCTCTCTACCAAGAACATATGAAAACATAGCTAAAATCATGTAGCTTGAAAACCACATTTGATGACATCATATTATCAATGTACCATTATTAGTTAAAAATCACAACTGAGAAGATATGATGCACCAATACAGTAGGAAAATATTCCTATGTGGATATCATGTTAACTTTGGACCCATAACTTTTAAGAAACCTTTGTCAGTTGCACAACATCGACAATACCCCTATCTGCCATCAGAGATTGTTTAAGAGAACACTATAACATACAGAAACTTACCAATGCATATATACCCAGACTTACAAACTGAAATGAGTTGAATGCCTAAAACTATGCTGCCATGTCATGATGTTCCTATGAGATAGGAACAATCTTTATACATGTCTCCATGACAAAGCGTTTTCTAACATCTTCTTTCTGTCAAGCAATTTCTTACAGAATTCAAAATTAGATAATTTCATTGAATTTCAAGAATGGGGATTAACCATTTTGTAACATGAACAGAACAATGTTGGAAAAAAGAGAACAATAAAAAATGCAAGGATTCCATCAAATAACGTTGATTGTGACTACCAAAAAAAATAGTTCTATTTTAAGCAATTTTAAGAAACTCTAAATAGTTTTGGTGCATTATTAATTAATTCAAGCTTTTATAATTCGCATTACCTGGAATAATTATTGATGTTTATGTATCCGACAAAAGCGCCAATTAAGACTTAACAAACTCAAATTTCTTTGGACTTACTCTGCTTAGCACAATAGCAATGAAGATTACAAATCAATTCCGCAGAAGATTAGATTGAACTATGGTGCTGGAGAATATGGGAGGGACTTAACTCTAGGACTGAAGGAATCAGGCAGCAAGGAAGGCGGCGGAGAGGACATGGACTCTGGAAAAGCACTTTTATTAGGTAGGGGTCCCGATGTATTGATTTACGAGTTTGGATAAGTTGATTTCTGGGTTTCGATTTGGGAACGGTTAATTAAGGAGGAAAATTTTACAAATAGTGTTGAATAGGAACCATATAATTCTAGGATAAAGATTCGGGCTTTATCCAGATTTTTGGTGAGAGCTAGAATGGAAAGTGACGGGATTTGGAAAGACGAAAATGATTATGAAGTTAGAAGAGGCGGGGGAACAAAACAGGCTCCATCTTTTCTCACTCCACAATTTTCTCTTCTCACCCCGATAATTTAAAAATATAATCTTTAACTCAGTAATTTAAAAATATAATCTTTACCCCAGTTTTTCCTTTTCCCACCCCGTTTATTCCTTAACTACCCTTGTTTCTTCCATTATCTATGTTTATTTTCTTCCTTTTTACTTCCTTTTACAGTTTTTCGTTTCTCCATCAAAACCGTAGCAACTTTACATTCTACAATTTGTAGTGAAAAAGATGCAAACAATAAAGAAATAAATATACGAAAAGAAGGTCAAAACAGTGGTATTATAACAGTTCAATCTATTTTCTCATTTTGATCGAAATTAAACAATGATTTTGCTGAGTTGCATTCAAGGATAGGGTTGGTTAAATCAACTCGCCTTTAAAATTTTGATTGATTTCGATCAATGGTGAACAGTAATTAGAATTATTAATTACATTTAATGAAATGCGTAATTAATAATTTAAGGGCAAAATTGGAATTATCAATTTAATATTTTGAACGGGGGGTGAAGAGTAATTAGTGGGGTGCTAATAGACGATGCCAACAAAATAAAAGAAGTATATTTCTAAAAGCACCCAAATTTCTTCTTCCTAATACCATGAGTGGTATTAAAAAGTGTAAAACTAGGTGCTTTTAGCACTGCACCACCACGTGATACTAAAAACACCCAGTTTGACACTTCCTAATACCATTCATGGTATTAAGAAGAACAAATTTGGATGCTTTTAGCAACACTCAAAAAGAAAGTAATCTATAATTCTAGGACCAAACTGATTTCCACTGCCAATAGGTTTGATAGTCAATTAACGAATTTGTGAACTGATACTAAGGTTACCGTACACCAATGAAAAACCGACTATTATTGTGTTCAATATGAAATCTAAAATTATTCGTTAAATTTCAATCCAAATCAGATTTTAATGAAAAAATTTGTAATGTAGTTTAAGAGAAAATAAAAATAATTGAAAAATTAAAAATCTAATTAAACTGAATTGTTCATGTTGTTATGAAAACTGCGCCTCTGCGGAAACGATCAGGATCTCTTAATTACTTAAAGATGATTTCTTATTGAGAAAGGGAAATAATATCTAGATGACTACAATTCTTATTGGAGAAGAAGAACAATGGAGAACAACGACAAACCCTTTAAATCTAGGAGTTAGCGTTTGGTTGGTTTGGTTTATCCGATGAAGAAAATTATCAAATCGAACTAAAACCGATAAAAATAAAACCAAATCAAACCAACCAAATTATGTTTGGTTGGTTCAGCTGGTTATCCGATTAACCAAACTAAAAGTATTTTAGACCTTATGCGTGTAATATTAACTATAATTTGGAATAAATCATAAATATATGATTTAAGTATTATTATTTATGATTCCTATGCTTTCTAAAAGTAACTTTGACACATATGTGATGATTAAAATTTACTTGAATAAACTTATTGTAACACCCCGAATTTTCTATTAACACTAAAGTTGCTAAAATATTAATAAGTGTGTAAGAGGGGGGATGTATCTAATATGAATATAAAAGTGTGTAAGAGAGGGGATGTATCTAATATGTATATAATAATATTAATAAGTGTGTAAGAGAGGGGATGTATCTATTATGAATATAAAAATATTAATAAGTATGTAAGAGAGGGGATGTATCTAATATGAATATAAAAATATTAATAAGTGTGTAAGAGAGGGGATGTATCTAATATGTATATAAAAACAATAATAAGTGTGTAAAAGGGGGGGGATGTATCTAATGTGTACATTGTAGAATATATATATATATATATATATATATATATATATATATTGCTGAGTGTTTGCTGAGTCACTTCTGACTCATTGCTGAGTCAACAAGATAAACCCCATCTTGTCTGAACGGCTGCGGTTATTTCTAGGTTAAATCTAATGGCCTAAATGCATTCTAAAATCTATAAATAAGTGGGTAGACCCTAAACCTAAATCACTTGTAAAATTAGAGAAGCTACCGTCATGCTGCTGCCATGGAGTTCAGCGTAGCCGTCACAAACTAAGAAGAGGAAGCCTAATCTACTACAACTAAATTCTACTCAACAAAACAAATCAAACCAAAGAACTCTCTCTCTCTAATTCTCTTCTTTTGTTGGTGAGTATGATGATTCTCACAAGACTATTACAAACTAATTTGACTCAGTTATGAATGGATCACAAGAAAGTGACGTGATTTATAATTGTAAATTCTATATATTGTGGATCTCTTATTATGTTATTATGTTGTCGTATGATGTAAATTATATATGCTATGTCATGCTATGTTGTAAATTCTCTTATGCTATGTCGTGCTATGTTGAGAATCATGTCAAGCTATGTTATACTATCATACTATGCCATGTTATAAATCATGCTATATTATGTTGTAAAATCATGATGTTGTTGGAACATGCTTAAAGTTATGTTTTTTTTAATTTAAATGGATCTTGTTTATGGGAATTTGCCTATTAGGTTAGGTGTACCCATAAACTTGAAACTATAATTAAATAAAACTTGATTATGGGAATTTGCCTATTGAGTTAGGTGTACCCATATAAAACCATGTTGTTAAAAAATTAGATGATGTTGATTCACACATGTTCATATGTAAGTTTATGAAAATTGATTGAGATTATATTAGGTGAATTTTGAACAAGTTGACACCTTTAGGTCCATGACATGTATAATCTATGCAAGTTGGACATATGCAAGTTTCACCCCTTATTATGATTCATTTGGTCACATATACATGTTGTTATTATGATAATCTCTTTTATGCTATGAGTTAGGCCATTCGAGTCTAACATATATTTTGCGAATAAACGTTCAAACGTCGGGTAGGGGTAATATTAGGAATTAATAAATTGGGTGCAATTTTGTAAGATTTTGCATACCATGAATGGATGTCCATAATTGAGTCAATTATGGACATTGTTAAAAATTGGAAGAAATTAATAATTCAAGTAGGGAATTATTAAAATTGGGGGAAAGTGGATTATTATTATTAATCAATGCTTGGGACACGAGGTTGGACCCGTTTGTGATGTAAACCTGCCCGGACCCGCCCGGCAAATCCAGTAGTCACAAATGTCGGCCCAATGTGAGAGGTCCTAGGCCCAAACTAAAGCATAACAGTTGTAAAGACACGAGGTTAGACTCTTTTATGGTGTAAGACTGCCCGGACCCGCCCGGCAAATCCAGCTGCCATAAATGCCAGTCTAATGTGAGAGGTCTTTATGAGGTTATGGCCTTAATGAACTAAGAAATACTTAACCAGATAATCATGTAAGGTGGGACATGGGGGTTAAGTAGGTGCCTTGGGTGGCATGAGGAATCTGGTGGTTGCCTTTAGAGGCATTTGAAATACGATTAGACTTAACCAAACACACATGTAAATGAACATGACTAAGTGGGTTAAGTGGGATGGACTAATGGGGACAAGCTTAGGTGGAATGCTTGTGGTAAATAGTGGGGGCCCATTTCAACCAGTATCCCAAAACGTATCTTTGTGGGCTCGACCCAAGTCGAGGACGGGACACGCATACTGGGTTTGACTATAAGAGGCCAAAACAGGGAGCGGTGGCAACGCAAGTCCAACGGGTTTCATATGCGTGTGTGGACCCGGGCTGGTAGGTAAGACGTTGTTGCATCGTGTAGGTATAAGCCGTGCATGTCCGTTGTATCAGGTTGCCACTTTAGGGGAGTGATACACCCCACTGTGGGGCCAGCACGGGTATCTACGAGTTAGGGAGCCGATCGAATAATGGGAAGTAGGGTACACCTAGTGGAGATAGGGGCAGGCGGCACCTATGTAGTCAGCTAGGGGTACGTAAAGCCATTGGGAAAGTTTCTAAGTGAAGCTAAGTGGGATGAATCTTTAGGGTGACTGGTGTGGTGCAGTATAGTGTTTATCCTTTAGTATTTAGGAGCGCCTATAACGTTGCCTTTAGCGATTGTCTATGTCCTTAATCTGCTCTTCATAGACATTTTCTTGTTTTCCAGCTTGTGCCTTAGTCCAGTTATTTTGGTAATAGTATTGTAGAATTATCATATTCACCAGACTTTATGTCTGACCCCCTCTTTTCCATCCTTTTTCTCCCTTCAGGTCCGCAGGTTGGGCCAAGTTCTAGTGGAGTCTAGTTGGATCGCTTATCTTCTGGAAAGCTTGGACTGCTGAAGTAAAGTCCAGCTTGTTATCTTTCTTTTTAATGGCTATTCATGTAATGGGATTATGTACTTGTTTTATCAAGATAGATATTGTACTTGACATTGAATATGGTGTTATGATGTAATCAAACATGTTTTGACTTCTGCTACAATGAAATAAAGTTTTTTGAATTTCCAAGTACTATTTTATATCTGTCTTGTTGTAATTTTACTGTTCTATATTCACTTAAAACCTCCATGGAAGTTAATGCATTCCCTTTGTGAGTGACATTAATGGACGTGGGGTGTTACACGTGGTATCAGAGCATAAGGTTACCAGAACAGATAAAAAAAAAATTTAGAAAAATATTTTTTTCTAAAGTATTTTTGGAAGAAGTGCTTTCAAAAAAAAAAAACATGTTATTTAAAGAGAGTTTTTATGAAAAACATAATCCCAAATAGCCACATCCTTATCTTTATCTTTCGAATTCTCCATTTTGAATCTTTCCTTTTTCGTTTCAGCATGGCTGAAGATCTTAATCTCCCAGAAGGTGTGACGATTCCAGGGTGGTTTAGGAGATACTTGGAGGCTAGGGCCACCACTGCAGGCCCAGCGGATACTCCTCCACCCCTAGTTGCACCCATTCCTCCTCCTCCTCCTCCTCGTGTTGACACTTTTGCAAAGACATGCAAGGAATTCAAGGCTATGGGAGGAAAAACTTTTCAAGGGACTGAGACGTTTGTGGAGGCCAGAGATTGGCTTAAGGAGACTGAGGAATTGTTGGATATCTTTGAAGTGGAAGATGGGAGGAAAGTCCGTTTAGCTTCTTGGTTAATGAAGGGAGAGGCCTCGTTTTGGTGGGAGGTCACTAACGGGGAACGTCCAGTTGATTCATGGGCGGATTTCAGACGAAGGTTTGAGGCAAAGTTTCTTTCAAGGACAGAGGAGAACTTAAATATGGAAAAATTCCTGGCACTAAAGCAAGGGAGCTCATCAGTAAAGGAATATGTCAATAAATTTAATCAGTTAGCAAGGTTTGGCTTGGAGTTGGTGAACACGCCAGAGAAGAAAGCTTTGAGGTTCGTTAGAGGCTTGAATGAACCGTTGCAAGGGTTGGCTATGACCCACATCCCTATGGGAGCCACCTTTGAAAAGCTAGTAGAAATGGCACTTATGCATGAGGATAAGGCAGTTGAAAAGAAAGGGGATCAGAAGAAACCCCAACAGCAAAATAAGAAGGGTGGTAAAAACAATAATGGCAAAGGGAAGAAGAAATGCTTCAATTGTGGAACGCCTGGCCATCTCAGCAAAGATTGTAGAAAGAAAAAGAAGACTGGTTGTTTTCATTGTGGAGATGCGGGACATTTAGTGAAGGACTGTCCAAAGAAGGGGCAGAGGGCAGGGTCTACCTCGGGAGGACAGGTGCAGGCTCTTATGGCACCAGGGCAGGCAAGGGGGCAAGTTCAGGCTATTGCGGCCCCACCGCTGCAAGAAAGAGGTAGAACAATTTCTGTTGAAAGCTTAGTTTTTCTGTTTGATCATCCTGTCCGTACCTTATTCGATTCTGGCGCATCTCATTCGTTTATCTCTGCATCATTAGTTTAATCACTGCACTTGAACACCAGTTTAGTAGAGGATCCCTTGGTCGTTTCAAATCCAATTGGGGGTTCGGCTCATTTGACCATGATATGTTTGGATTTGAAAATCTCTATACTTAGCGTTGAATTTAGATGTGATGCTTATGTATTGGGCTTCACGGGCTATGGGCTAATTTTAGGAATGGATTGGTTGTCTAGAAATAGGGCCATTCTTGATTGTGAAAGGAGAGTAGTTAGGCTTGTGACTCGCCTTGGTAATGCTCTCGACATCTTTTGTAATCCCATAAATTCCGTTATGCTAAGTTATCTTGAATCGCTTGACGCGTCTGTAGAGAACCTGCGATCGGTAGAAGTGGTCCGGGAATATCCGGATGTGTTTGAGGAGGTGAAGGGCTTACCTCCAAAGCGGGAGATAGACTTTCGAATTTATCTTGTGGATAATGCTAAACCCGTATCTTTGCCAGTGCGCCACATGGCTCCTCGTGAAAGGAGGGAACTCAATAAGCAAGTAAAGGAATTGCTTGAGAAGGGGTTCATAAGACGTAGTATATCGGAGTGGGGTGCTCCAGTAGTTTTTGCCACAAAGGCGGATGGGTCTCTTAGACTTTGTATGGACTATAGAGAACTAAACAAGCTTACTAAAAAGAACCGACACCCACTGCCGAGGATTGACGATCTCTTTGATCAGTTAGTTGGCGTCTCAGTGTTTTCGCAGTTGGACTTAGCCACTGGCTTTCATCAACTGAGAGTGGCTGAGGATAGTATAGATAAGACTGCTTTTAGGACTCCTGACGGATTCTATGAATGGCTAGTGATGCCCTTTGGTTTGACAAACGCCCCTGCATATTTTGTTGATTTGATGAGTAGGGCGTTTAGGGAATACCTTAACAAATTCGTGGTAGTCTTTGTGGATGACATCTTAGTCTTTTCTAAGAATAAAGAAGAGCACTCCCTACATCTTAGGGAAGTGTTGGAAACCCTTCGAGCACATAACCTTAAGGCAAAATTTTCTAAGTGTCACTTCTAGAGGAAGGAAGTACGGTTCTTAGGGCACGTGGTTTCCAAAGAAGGGATAGCAGTGGATCCCGCAAAGGTGGTGGCCATCCAAGATTGGAAGGTCCCTAAAAATGCAACCGAAGTAAGAAGTTTCTTGGGGTTGGCTGGCTATTATAGGAAGTTTATCAAAGACTTCGCAAAAATATCAGCTCCATTAACACGGTTAACGAAGAAGAACCTGGTTTTTACGTGGGACAAAGATTGCGATGATGCGTTCCAACGTTTAAAGAGAGCCTTAACTTCAGCCCCAGTCTTAGTGCTGCCAGACGGGAATAAATCGTTTACCATCTATACTGATGCTTGTGGGACGGGACTTGGCGCGGTCCTCATGCAAGAGGGAAGAGTAATAGCCTATGGTGGAAGGCAGTTGAGGGTTCAGGAAAAGAATTACCCCACGCATGACTTAGAGCTAGCCGCAATTGTTTTCGCGCTTAAGTCTTGGTGTCACTATCTTCTTGCTGAGAAATTCGAACTGTTCACTGACCACAAATCATTAAAATACTTATTCTCTCAGAAGGATTTGAATTTAAGGCAGCAACGGTGGATGGAATTCTTAGCCTCCTACGATTTTGAAATAGCATATACCCCAGGCAAGGGTAACGTGGTGGCAGACGCCTTAAGTAGGAAAAGGTTGTCCTTGAGTCCGTTGTTTGTTGAACGACAAAGCTTAGAATTCATCTCTATGTTTGACTTTAGACCCTCTGTTGACTTAGTACCCGGTCTGTTAGCATCCTTGGAGGTTAGACCTACACTTCTAGGACGGGTTGGTGAGGCACAGCGAGACGACCCACGGTTGGTTGAGATAGTAGAAAAGTTCAAAGGGGGGAGTCGTCAAGCCATCTTCGAAGGTATACCCTAGACGATAAGGGTTGGTTACGAAGGGATAATAGACTTTGTGTACCGCAAGACGAAGACTTAAGGAAGGCCATTCTTGATGATGCTCATCGCTCAAAAATGACCATTCATCCCGGCGGGGATAAGATGTACAAAGATATGAAGCGGGTTTTCTTTTGGGCCGGTATGAAAAAGGATGTGGCCGAGTACGTCGCTAGATGCTTGTTGTGCCAACGAGTTAAAGCAGAACAAAAGAAACCCGGTGGGTTGCTTCACCCATTAGAAGTTCCACTATGGAAATGGGAAAGCATCTCAATGGATTTTGTGGATGGATTACCAAGATCAAGGAAGGGTAACACGGGGATTTGGGTTATAATAGATAGACTTACTAAAAGCGCCCATTTTATTCCCGTGAAAAGTAAGAGGACTGCTCCGTGGTTGGCTTCTGTATACATTAAGGAGATAGTTCGTTTGCACGGTATTCCTTCTAGTATAGTAAGCGACCGTGACCCCATCTTTACTAGCGAATTTTGGAAGAGTTTACAAGAGGCGGTAGGGACTCAGCTATGTTTGAGCACCGCATATCATCCTCAGACAGACGGCCAGACCGAGAGGGTGAATCGCATTCTAGAGGATCTTTTTAGGCTTTGTATCCTAGACTTTGGGGGTACATGGGAAGAGCACCTTCCGTTAGTAGAATTCGCATATAATAATAGCTTTCAGTCTAGTATTGGCATGGCACCTTTCGAAGCTCTTTATGGAAGGCCTTGTCGTTCGCCTACATGTTGGTGGGAATCTACCGATAAAATCCTACTTGGGCCCGATACGGTTAGGGAAACTTCGGAGAAGATTGAGTTGATTCGAAGGAGGATGAAAGCAGCACAAGATAGGCAAAAATCGTATGCTGATAAGAGGAGGACAGATCTTGAGTTTGACATTGGGGACATGGTTTTTATCAAAGTATCTCCATTACAGAATGTTGTTCGCTATGGGTCCGTGGGGAAATTAGCACCAAGGTTTGTAGGGCTGTTTCCTGTAAAAAACAGGATTGGGAAGATGGCATATAGGGTGGAGTTGCCTGAGAAACTTAGTGGAGTACACGACGTATTCCATGTATCACATTTGAGGAAGTGTTTGCACAAGACCGCGGAGGTGGTAGAGCCGAGCTTGCTTAAAGAGGTGGAAATAGAGCGTGATGCAACAATTAGACATGCATTCTTGGGTCGGAGATCAAAAAGTTGAGGAATCGAGAGGTCAGACTGGTTAAAGTGCAATGGGGAGATGATGAGAGCAACACAACTTGGGAGACAGAAGAGAAGATGCGTTCGTTGTACCCTTTTCTTTTTGAGGGTATGTCTTTTAATTTCTCCTTTATCGCTTAGCTTATCTTATCTTATCTTTAGTATGTCCTCTCATTAGTATCTTTGACCTTTAGTTAGGATAATCCTATGGTTGAAACATGTGTTTGAGACATGTTATGTATGATGGATGCAAAATGGATGCAAGTGTTTGCTAGTGGTTGCTCGTGGATGCATATATACACACACTTTAGGCACTAGATCGGCTCAGTCACTACATATTGCATATTGCATATATATGGATGTATTTAGTAAAATGGATGAACGATGGTTGTATTATCATGTGGATGCTGCATTCAGATGATGGTTGTGCACGCATATAGAAGTATTATGTAGCATTAAGAATCTTTTGCATACATAATGGATGCATGGCACGATCATAGTTGCATTAAGGAGGTCAACTGAATCAGTGGACCGCCTGATTTTGCATTAGATACGGACATATACACACACTGTGCATTTAAACATGAAAGCATTAGAAGTCTGTAAGGACAATGGATGCCTGTGTATGATGGATGAGTAGATGGACGTTTGGATGGTAGGATATACATTCTTCCATACTTGAAGATTTCGGGGACGAAATCCTAAAAGGAGGGGAGAATGTAACACCCCGAATTTTCTATTAACACTAAAGTTGCTAAAATATTAATAAGTGTGTAAGAGGGGGGATGTATCTAATATGAATATAAAAGTGTGTAAGAGAGGGGATGTATCTAATATGAATATAATAATATTAATAAGTGTGTAAGAGAGGGGATGTATCTATTATGAATATAAAAATATTAATAAGTATGTAAGAGAGGGGATGTATCTAATATGAATATAAAAATATTAATAAGTGTGTAAGAGAGGGGATGTATCTAATATGTATATAAAAACAATAATAAGTGTGTAAAAGGGGGGGGGATGTATCTAATGTGTACATTGTAGAATATATATATATATATATATATATATATATATATATATATATATATATATATATATATTGCTGAGTGTTTGCTGAGTCACTTCTGACTCATTGCTGAGTCAACAAGACAAACCCCATCTTGTCTGAACGGCTGCGGTTATTTCTAGGTTAAATCTAATGGCCTAAATGCATTCTAAAATCTATAAATAAGTGGGTAGACCCTAAACCTAAATCACTTGTAAAATTAGAGAAGCTACCGTCATGCTGCTGCCATGGAGTTCAGCGTAGCCGTCACAAACTAAGAAGAGGAAGCCTAATCTACTACAACTAAATTCTACTCAACAAAACAAATCAACCCAAAGAACTCTCTCTCTCTAATTCTCTTCTTTTGTTGGTGAGTATGATGATTCTCACAAGACTATTACAAACTAATTTGACTCAGTTATGAATGGATCACAAGAAAGTGACGTGATTTGTAATTGTAAATTCTATATATTGTGGATCTCTTATTATGTTATTATGTTGTCGTATGATGTAAATTATATATGCTATGTCATGCTATGTTGTAAATTCTCTTATGCTATGTCGTGCTATGTTGAGAATCATGTCAAGCTATGTTATACTATCATACTATGCCATGTTATAAATCATGCTATATTATGTTGTAAAATCATGATGTTGTTGGAACATGCTTAAAGTTATGTTTTTTTAATTTAAATGGATATTGTTTATGGGAATTTGCCTATTAGGTTAGGTGTACCCATAAACTTGAAACTATAATTAAATAAAACTTGATTATGGGAATTTGCCTATTGAGTTAGGTGTACCCATATAAAACCATGTTGTTAAAAAATTAGATGATGTTGATTCATACATGTTCATATGTAAGTTTATGAAAATTGATTGAGATTATATTAGGTGAATTTTGAACAAGTTGACACCTTTAGGTCCATGACATGTATAATCTATGCAAGTTGGACATATGCAAGTTTCACCCCTTATTATGATTCATTTGGTCACATATACATGTTGTTATTATGATAATCTCTTTTATGCTATGAGTTAGGCTATTCGAGTCTAACATATATTTTGTGAATAAACGTTCAAACGTGGGGTAGGGGTAATATTAGGAATTAATAAATTGTGTGCAATTTTGTAAGATTTTGCATACCATGAATGGATGTCCATAATTGAGTCAATTATGGACATTGTTAAAAATTGGAAGTAATTAATAATTCAAGTAGGGAATTATTAAAATTGGGGGAAAATGGATTATTATTAATAATCAATGCTTGGGACAAGAGGTTGGACCCGTTTGTGATGTAAACCTGCCCGGACCCGCCCGGCAAATCCAGTAGTCACAAATGTCGGCCCAATGTGAGAGGTCCTAGGCCCAAACTAAAGCATAACAGTTGTAAAGACACGAGGTTAGACTCTTTTATGGTGTAAGACTGCCCGGACCCGCCCGGCAAATCCAGCTGCCATAAATGCCAGTCTAATGTGAGAGGTCTTTATGAGGTTATGGCCTTAATGAACTAAGAAATACTTAACCAGATAATCATGTAAGGTGGGACATGGGGGTTAAGTAGGTGCCTTGGGTGGCATGAGGAATCTGGTGGTTGCCTTTAGAGGCATTTGAAATACGATTAGACTTAACCAAACACACATGTAAATGAACATGACTAAGTGGGTTAAGTGGGATGGACTAATGGGGACAAGCTTAGGTGGAATGCTTGTGGTAAATAGTGGGGGCCCATTTCAACCAGTATCCCAAAACGTATCTTTGTGGGCTCGACCCAAGTCGAGGACGGGACACGCATACTGGGTTTGACTATAAGAGGCCAAAACAGGGAGCGGTGGCAACGCAAGTCCAACGGGTTTCATATGCGTGTGTGGACCCGGGCTGGTAGGTAAGACGTTGTTGCATCGTGTAGGTATAAGCCGTGCATGTCCGTTGTATCAGGTTGCCACTTTAGGGGTGTGATACACCCCACTGTGGGGCCAGCATGGGTATCTACGAGTTAGGGAGCCGATCGAATAATGGGAAGTAGGGTACACCTAGTGGAGATAGGGGCAGGCGGCACCTATGTAGTCAGCTAGGGGTACGTAAAGCCATTGGGAAAGTTTCTAAGTGAAGCTAAGTGGGATGAATCTTTAGGGTGACTGGTGTGGTGCAGTATAGTGTTTATCCTTTAGTATTTAGGAGCGCCTATAACGTTGCCTTTAGCGATTGTCTATGTCCTTAATCTGCTCTTCATAGACATTTTCTTGTTTTCCAGCTTATGCCTTAGTCCAGTTATTTTGGTATTAGTATTGCAGAATTATCATATTCACCAGATTTTATGTTTGACCCCCTCTTTTCCATCCTTTTTCTCCCTTCAGGTCCGTAGGTTGGGCCAAGTTCTAGTGGAGTCTAGTTGGATCGCTTATCTTCTGGAAAGCTTGGACTGCTGAAGTAAAGTCCAGCTTGTTATCTTTCTTTTTAATGGCTATTCATGTAATGGGATTATGTACTTGTTTTATCAAGATAGATATTGTACTTGACATTGAATATGGTGTTATGATGTAATCAAACATGTTTTGACTTCTGCTACAATGAAATAAAGTTTTTTGAATTTCCAAGTACTATTTTATATCTGTCTTGTTGTAATTTTACTGTTCTATATTCACTTAAAACCTCCATGGAAGTTAATGCATTCCCTTTGTGAGTGACATTAATGGACGTGGGGTGTTACACTTATCTAACTTAAAATTTTACTATAATATCAATAATTTTGAAAATATAATAAAAGTTCGGTTAATTTGGTTAAACCAATAACCAAACTAAATATTTTTCTGAACCGATTGCAAACCGATCTAATTTCAAAACCAAAACAAACCGACCAAAATAAATTGGTTTGGTTGGCTTATTTGGTTTAACCAAATAATACTCACCCCTATTTGGATCAACTGGAGGCACCAATAGAACTAGCTTCTCTCAACGCTCAATTTCTAATCTTCCTCTCCAAGCCCTGGAGGCACACATTCTCTCAATCTCTCAACTCAATTCAGTCATACCGTAATCCAATCCTGAGAGCTGATTTTATAGGAGAACAGAAGGTCTAGGAAAATATCTAATTTGTCCTTCAGAAATATATCCATGGTATAATCATTCATTTTTTCCCTTCTATAATAAGATCAATCATTCAAATCAATAAACCAATCAATCAAATCAATTAGTCAATTAATTAATTAATCAATCAATCAGTCAAATCAATCAATCAATCGATTGCATCCTCTTCATTAACATATGTGATTTCATGTCACAAATCACAACACATGTAAACCAACTTAAAATTAAGAATATGTTATCAATATATTGATTTGAATGAGTCACAAACATATACATACCCTTAATTGGAAGCTTTGTCTATTATTAAATTATACAATAAACTATGTTAGTTTAAGATGCAATGTAGCTGAGATTGTAATCATCATCAGGTAATATTGCAGCTATAAAAAGTTAGGCTTGTTGTAAACAAATTACAAACAATTTTAATACCATATAAATATGAATTTAAAGTCAATAAAAATTATAGTTTAAAATTAAAATTAAAATTCCTGAGTACTATAAAAAAATTGAAAGAGTTTCAGTTCAAACGTATACATGGGCGCATCACATGTGAATCATGATCATGCTCAACACCATACATACAGCCAATAATGTCTTTCCACACAAACCCAAGGCATTGATTCACAGGAAATTCATACTTCAAGTAGCAAAGAACTAGATGAATATGGTGCTTATATGACTGAGAATATAACCAATGGAGTAGTGCATGCAAATAATAGTTAGCTCGAAATGAGAGACACCACAAAATGTGCAGAAGAGAGAAGATAGAATGGATATTAGAGAATAATCAATGCCCTTACTTTACAACAGGCAACCAGATTATATAAGAAACATTCAGATTATCATGTAACTAGTATTACCGTACAACGGTGGGAAAAACCGACCGTTAGTGTTCAATATGAAATAAAATTATTTGTTAAAACATTTTTCAAATTAGTTTTTATTTTAAAATTTATAGGGTAATTTAAGAGGAAATGAAAGTAACTAATAAAGTATAAATTCAATTAAACTGAATTTTACGTGTAAACTTCATTGTTTACATGTTTATGTGTTAACTTGTGTTGTTAATTGTCAACTCTTCCAATCTATTTGTGAAATATTTCTGCCAACTTGTTCTTTTATTCAATCTTTATCCGACTGTGTACATGTTTATCGGTAATCCGTTTAGTGGTCTAGATTTACAAAATTTCATCTTGCCGACACTACTACAAAAGTGGGCATATTCAACACTAATTTGTGTGCGTTGCATGAAAAGTGTGGCAAAAGCTATGATTTCTTTGAGCTTCTGCAACAACATTCATATGTTGTTGCATTATACGTGAATGCACTGTTGTTGTGGGAATTTTAGTGTTTTGATGTGCAACACCAGTTAAAAGCGTAGCATTACGTATATATAATCCAGCTCAGTGATCCGCGTTATCAACATATAAAAACCCCAACCATAGATGAAGGGTTAATCCAATGGTTCAAACCATCTATGGATCTGATGATCTTAATATTAGCCTCATCCAATCATTGACAGCCACGTCATTACATTCTTTTGACGAAATTTTGGCGCAATCTTCTCCCTTCATGAAATCGTTTTCTTCTCTATCATCTAATCGTTTTCCCCCTTTTTACTATTGACAAAAATTTAAACCTAAATTCACATCATTATCGCTCCTCTCCTCGACAGCAAATTCTATTCCAAAAAGGATGAAGCTTTGAAACGCTTTCTAGCTTTGATTGCTCAGGGCGCTGACATCGCCAATTTTTTCCCTAAGGTTCAGTTTGTATAGCACTGTGAATTAGTTGCACTTATTATAGATTGGATTATGAGTAATTAGTTCATTTGTTATATTTTGGAAAACCCATTCGCTTACGAGTAGTTAGTTGCGCTTATTATTGATTTGGGATTATGCTGAGGTTTATTTGAAAATTATACCCAGCAATAAACCATGAGAACCGTGTTATTGGCATGAAAAAGACATTGGTTTATTATAGAGGTCGAGCTAGTTAAGGAATGGGGACAGCGGTTAATTTGCACTGCTTGAGGTTCATACCTTACACTGAGGTTAATTTGTATGCTTGAGGTTAATTTGCACTGCGGTGTGTATGCACTGCGGTGTGTTTGCACTGCGGTGTGTATGCACTGCGATGTGTTTGCACTGAGGTTTTGTGATACACGCAGTGCATACACGCACAAGTATCCACGATTTTTTTATTACGGACGATGCTAGTATGCCTGGGTGTAAAGTGGGTAAAATGTGCGATTCAGTGGGAACTGAGGAAATCAGGGGGGTATGATGGTAGTTTTGTATCTGATGATGGTGGGGACATCCAAATTTTAAGCCTCTTACCGCAGATTTTTACAAAATCTGAATCGGGCACTCAAGCATTTTCTTTTTATTACAATACACATCATACACGCAGTGCATACACGCACAAGTATATACGCACGGACAAGTATACACGAACACACAAGTATACACGCTCAAGTATCATAAGTATACACACACAAGTATACACACACAAGTATCATAAGTGTACACGCTCAAGTATCATAAGTATACACGCACAAGTATACACGCACAAGTATCATAAGTATACACGCTCAAGTATCATAAGTATACATGCACAAGTATACACGCACGCACAAGTATCATAAGGCGGCCATCTGAAGGCACACACAAGTATACACGCACAAGTATCACAAGTATACACGCTCAAGTATCATAAGTATACACACACAAGTATACACGCTCAAGTAGACACGCACGAGTATACACGCACACACAAGTATACATGCACGCACAAGTATCATAAGGCAACCATCTGAAGGAACGCACAAGTATACACGCATAAGTATCATAAGATTAAAAAAATCACCAACTTTCACAAACATTCACTACGTACCATTCACAAACATTCACCAGCATCCATCATCAGTCATCACCAACAATCACAAACTTCCACAACCACACAAAGTTTCACAAATATTCACAAACTTTCAAGCCAAAAATCATTACCAGTAGAAAAAACCAACATTCACAAACATCACAAGTCATCACCAGCATCATCACCAGCATCCACACCAGCATCAGCACCAACATCTTTTTCTTTTTCTTCGGAGTCAGTGTCCATGTCAGAGTCATTGTCTATGTCAGAGTGACTGAATGGGGATTACATGATCATTGATATATTCCAATTAGCACCTCATATAAATGATCATAGTTTTAAGAAGAAACTTCTAGATATATAAGATAATCCACTTGTGATAATGTGTTGTTTTATGCTAATGTTGGTATATCTACTTTCTAGTTGAATGTCGGTCATCTGGTTGTGTCTTATTATAAGGCTATTATAACGTTGTATGTATGTATGTGAGTGTGTGCATGTGTGGTTGTGTCTCATTATAAGGCTGTTAAGGATAGAGCATAGTTAGCGACGAAACCAGAATTTCTTGTTGTAGAGGGAAAAAAGTTACAAAGTGATCTTTGGATGATCAAACTTCAATAATGTAACAGTAATGTACATTTGTAAAAGAGTTCGATGAGAATTAGTCATATCGATGCAGCAAACATTAATAGGTAAATTCTATTTCCATACACATTTTCGATCACCTAATCCACCGTATAAAGTAAGATCTTTAACTTTTAACATGTAAAACTTAATTAGTTTATCCACCTAATATATTATATGATTCAATTCTCAAATAATGTGATCCACCTAAGAGTTTATATGCCTTAATTATCAAACAATTTGACATGTAACACACATTGAGTATGGTGTGTTTTTTTTTACAGTTTACCATTCTGTTTTTTTTTTCAGTAATGTTAAAAATTGGAAGTGATCTCATAAAATTCCACTATATTTCAGAAGATAAAGCAGTTCCTGCATATAAAAAGAACATTATACTCCATGATTACTTTTTCTCTAAACTTAATGACATTATTCTATGATAATTTATAAAGTGGCCACCCACAAAAGATCTATGCATTAGGGTGTTTGAAGAAAAAATAATAAACTCCTTAATTCATAGTAGCAGTGAACATGGTTGAAGTTATTAATCAATTTGTAAAATGATTTTTTTCATGGTAGCAGTTTACCACATCTGAAGGAAATTCAAGCCATACATTAACAGTGTCTCAAATTCAAAGCCATACAACCACATCTATGTACAACTAATAGAGCACCAGTTTGTATTATTATTTCAAAATCTTGGATGGGGCATTATAACCTTGTATGCATGTATGTGAGTGTGTGCATGTGTGGTTGTGTCTCACTATAAGGCTGTTAAGGATAGAGCATAGTTGAATGAACACTTTGTAATTATGTTCTTTGGCAAATTTACCTCGATTGGCCAAACATATTGTGGATTAACTAAAAGAAACTGTGGATGGAAGTAAAATTTACCTATGATCACAAAAAAATGGTACCACCGGTTCCTCCCTATTGCTCACAAACAGAATTTCAGGCCTTGTCCCAGGATGAGCATGTGTGGTGCGCTGAACCCTAATGAGGTAAACCTTGTTGTCGAATAGAGTAGTAAAAGTATTCTCCAAGCCAATGCCTTCAATAAATTCCATTTTCAGGTATAATGATCTATGGTCAATTCGAGACCAATGACAGTCGTCAATTTCACACACATTTCCCATTGGCGTCATTAATTCTTTAATTGTAGGAACATTTTTCTTCAAGAACTCGGGAAAGCCAACAACTCTAGCCCATGATTCTGCCTCGAACGCTGGTTCAGGCTCAAATTCTTCACCAGACCATTGTTGCACATAAAAAGCACCTCCACATTTTGTTAAAAGTTTCAACATTAGTGCATGATCACGCTTACTGTAAGATGGGCATGTTATTAGAAAAGAGTTTTTGGGTATAACCCGTATAGTCCACTCCTCGTTATGCTTTAGAGTATGCCTAAGTGTGAGATGCACAAATTCGTAAGTCCAATGTCCTGAAAGAACAGTGGCAGTGATGCATAGTGAAGAGTCTTCCATTGTTTTTTTTTAACTTTTGACGATGGAGTTTTGTTTAGGAGTTGAAGATGTAGATGACGATATGCTTCTGAAGCTTGACAGGATATGAAGTGACACACTGTACGTGGTAGTAATATGCGAACTGAAAACTTTTTGCTCAGAAGACGAAGCATAGTGAAATTGCTTATTTGTTGGGCTTGGCTGGCATGAGTGACCAATCGCCAATGGTCAGTAAGTCAATTGTAATATTTGTGTTCATAACATTTTGTTAACAAGACCAATGGCCATTCGATGCCCCCACTTATCAAATAACTTGTTATCATTTGATCAGATGCATATTTAATTCTGGAAGCTAGGCAGACAGATACATTTTGCATATGTGACACACATATATATATTTGATGCCACCCTCTTGTATAGGTACATACATATATATTTCCTATTGCAATCGAATTGCTGCATATATATGATTCATATATATATATATATGTGAGTAATACATTTTGCAGATGTGGACACATGTGTACATGTTCAGAATGCGCTAAAGAATTGGCCAGGAATGAATCAGGATAATGTCCCTTATGTCGTGCACCTATTCTTGAAGTAGTTCGAGCTTACTGTATACAATGAAGAAAACGGTGTAGCTGATTTTTGAGTTTTGATATTTGGATAATTAAAACAATTGCTTTGGATGAGTTTCTTGTACAAAACCTGTATTGTAAAAATTTTAATTAAAGCATTCTATTTGCTATCAAATTAGTGTTGCATTTGCCTTCTTCTACTGTTGCGTTAGCTTTTATTGATATTGCATTTCATGATAATGGTGTTGCATTACATATTGCAGTGGTGTTGCATTACATTAAATATAATTGCTTACCCGTCGCACGTGGACCCCACAGCTGACGTGGATAGCTGGTGTGGCATGTGACACATGGAGTGCTGACATGGAGAGATGACGTGTCGTGTGACACGTAGATAGCTGACGTGGTCCCACTGAAAGCCATGCCCTAACTAATGCTTAAGGCAATGCTGAATATTGTTGCAATACGTGCAAATAGTGTTGCATTATGGCTATAGTGCAACACTTTCTGTCTGTGGCCGAAGATGGGCAAAAGCGTTGCCTTAGATGGCTAATGCAACGGTCGCGGATGCCACAACCCCCTGGTGTTGCCTATTTGAAAAAAGGGCCTACGGCAACGCTTTTTTGATCTACGGCCACAACAAATTAGTGTCGAATATGCCCATTTTTGTAGTAGTGCGATTTGATTATATTCATTTGAGTTGGATCCCCATTGTAAGTTAAGCTGATAAAATAATTACAATCCGTCATGATTGGTATTTTGATCAGACCAGTAGGATTCAATGTTTAATGGTACACAATCTTAATAATATGCCTAATAAATCAAGCCTTTTGAATCCAAATTAGAAGTTGGATATGCATTGATGATATAAATTCTTAATTTTATCACCATACAATCAAGCCGCCCCTTGTGTGCGTATCAAAATTCAGAGAGAAGAACAGAAAAATGAGAGCAAATGTTAGTACAACTTTATTCATAAAGAAATGTTGGGTTCTATACTATCCCAATGAAGCACTAAATGTGCATGCTCCATGGTGAATATATCAAAGGGAAATATAACTAATACAATTTCACCAAAACTAAATTGAAATTCACAAAATCAAGTAATCAGCAAAATATCAAAAAATGTAAAGAACTTTTTTAGTGCCTCATTTAATAGATGAAAGCCAAAATTCTTCAAGTTCCTTAGCAAATTCCTTCCTGCCTAGAATCACAATACCATGGTCTGCATTGCTGACCATTTGAAGAATTACATTTGGGATGGTTCATTTTCGTATTGTAGCTGCATTCCAAAGGAACCACTTTATCTCTGTCACCATGTACTACTTTGACTGGGACTTCATCTTTCATCAAGATGTCCAAGTTCTCATCCCATAAAATGGCTCCTCCACATATGGCATTGTGCATTATATTCCATGCTGAATGATGTGTGTAAGCAAGCTACCTAGTTCTCTGCATGAATATTATGCCTTGAATCAAACTATATTATATATAAGAATAGTTGATCAATGGAATGATTCCTACGCGACTTCTACTTGCCTTTTCCCATAACAAATTTGATAATCCGCTCCCATATCAAGTGATTTCTGCATATAATTAGGCAATCAGCTCTTCCCAAATGTTCATACCATGTCATAATGATGATGCAAAAAAGCATTTAAGTTCCTTATATGAATATTTTATATCAGTTCAAGTCTAAAGACTTCTTTACACAACCCTGGATAATAAAAGTATATTGCTATTTGGGTCTGGAAAAAATCACTTCTTATAAGTGTTGACTATCATACAAAATCTGCTTACAAGCTTACTATTCAATGCATTGTTTTGTTTTATCAAATAGCTTGACAACATTCCAGATAATTGTTGTGATTGCATATACATAAAATAACTACAACAGCAGATAAAATAAATCAAACTGTTTTTTGCCTAGAAGGCATTGGTTGAAGTTAAGTAAAAACAATAACATGCAAATATATCATATATAGGCAAATAGCAACTGGTATATAAAAGGCTCAAGCTAATGAGATAGTTTTTTTGCTATGATTAGCTCATTACCTCCTGAGAAGTCAATTTGGTCAAGTTACATAATAATAGATCTTCATGAGTTCTCCTTTTGGTGAATGCATGCACTCTATTTTAAAGGTTGTCACATGTTATTCGATGTCAATAAGGTAAATAACATTTGGATAATTGCAACTGTCATGACAATTGTATTTTACACAAATCTTGACTATTACCATTTAACTAGTGTGAACCCGTGCTTCGCACAAGGTTCGACTAAATAACGTGTGCATATCAAAATCAATGCAATTGCGTTCCACTATCATAGTTAAGACAGTTTTTTACATAGCTATCCTTCTTTCTATTTTGTACAGACATAGTCCATTATCATTTTAAATCTATATCATTGCAAACTTATCAAAAAAGACTTTTAAATGACATCTCAATATATTTAAATATACTGTCACATTAATTGCAATTAAAAGTTTTATATTCTTTAACTTGCGTAATAACTTTCTTTTTTAGAGCATCTCCAACAGCGTTACGGGTCGTAACGTTACGGCCCGTAACATGTTGGGAGATATCTTTGATGTCTCCCAACAGGCGCCATCTCGCGAGTCTCTCGCTCCTAACCATGGTGCGAGGGGGGGAGGGAGAGGGGGGTGGGGGTTTGGAGCGGGTTTTTTTTGCTTCCCCTATAAAGATTTGATTTTTTTTTAGGAAAGATATATTTTGAAAATAGAAAACTTGAAATTTTTATATGTACCAGTTTAACAAGTAGTTAAGACTAAAATGATTCAACTAGTAGGTTTTTGCATAACAATAAGCATAAAGATACAACCGGCCATTACAGATAAAACAACGAATAATAGTACATGCCCACTAAAACATCAAAGCAACACGTTCAATCTCAAGGGAGTCGCATTGCGTTCATTCGCAACTCTTGAACATTATTTTCGAGATGGCTAATCTCTCGTTCGAGCTCGTTTGCATATGCTATTCCGCTTGGGCACAACGGCTCATCAATCCATTCCATGTAGTTGCATCCATTTGGATAGGATGGACATTTCTGGATGCGCCGACCAATATTGTCGCCTTCTGCTCGAACCACAACTTCGACCGCATGACCGCAGTAGCAAAGTACAGGATAAGATTCACCTTCATGTTCCTGCGGTGGTACTCGATAGAACTCTACTTCTTGTGGCGGTTGAGCGAGAGCATGTTCGTTTGATATTTGAACATGTGGTACTTGAACTTCTTGTGGCGGATGTACGTGCTCCTGTTCATGCGATGGTTGAACATGTGCTACTTAAACTTCTTGCAGCCTTATTTGGATTAGAAAATCGAATTCGTCTTCGAGCTGCTGAAGTCTCATCTGTTCCCACGCCAGTTCATCAGAGTCAGTATCTGATGGCCAAGAAGGCATTTTGCGCGAGTGATAAAAGGAGGAGGAAGTACTAGAATGAGAACGAAGTTGTTTGAGTGAGATATTATGTGCGTAAATTAAGTAACATATATAGCCGCGGGGAGTACAAATCAATAAAATAAATAATGATGTTACCAGTCACTATTTCGTCTGACTTAATACTGTAGGGAATCTGCTTTTCTTACTGTCGTGATGTGAACGGACACTGGTTCTACTTTGCTTTACATGATGCGGTTTCCAAAGCAATATGCAGCTTAAGTGAAAGAGAACGACCCTATTTTTTAACTCCTTTGTGTGTTGAAATGTTTAATTTAAACGGGGACCACCCGAGTTAATTAAGGGAGATAAGTTGTGAGTCAGTTGACAGAAATACGTTTTGAAGAGGTCCGTAATAGTGGATGAGCACGACACAACATACAAACTACGATATAGAAACTACATTCAATATAGAAAAATACAAAGATACATGCATGTGGTGGATATCCAACACAACATACAACTACGATATAGTGCCACATACAACTACGTTAAACACAGTACAGGGAAATAAGACGTAGTACGCTATAGCTAGACCCTAGTTTCCGGACTCACGGGGGAACCCATACAACATTTCAGCCTTTGCTGCAACAATCACCCTTTCAAGGCGACCTACCTCTGCTTGCATCTCTAGAGCGTACGTGACACCCCTCTCTGTCAGTGGAGGATCGATCGATGAGAAAAAATTACAATGTTCCACCCCGTGTTGATTAAGTTCAGTAATGTACGATTTGCAACCATAAAAGCGCCGACCTATGTTGCTTTGACTTTTAGAAACAAACACATTACATTCTAATCCGTAGTAGTAGAGTACTGAACGACCCGTCATGCTGGAGCTGGACCTATCTGGGTTCTCCCGAGCAATTACTTCCCTTAACCGAGCATTGTGAGTTTTTTGAAGAGGTCCAATACGTTGGACGGCAACGTTCGGTTGCGTGGCACTGAAGAGCTCAGTCTCTACTTCGGTTGCTTGCACTTGATCATCCAATTGCGTTTCGGGCACAAACTCGACTGGTTGCTTATTTCTTTCGTACTGCTCGTACATTTGAACCATGGTTTCATCATCGTATTCCCAAGCAGACATGTGGAACTACTAGAAAAGTGGTAGGGAGATAAAATAAATAATATGACAACCTTAGTCTTCGAGAGTCCTGGATTTAAAGGAGGAGGGCTGTAACGACCCAGAAAATCTGAACCAATTTAAATTTTTTAAAATTGGCTAAAATAATGGATTTTAAATATTTAAAATAAATATGTTAAATAATGGCGATGAAAACTGAGTTTGAATCGACATTTAAAAACGAATATAATTAATTATAATTATAAACAAGGTCTGAAATGGCGCTGCAGTTTCAAAAACTGAATTCAAACTTTGTCGGACTGTACCGGGTGCAAAACAATCCGGATTTTAGTGAAACCAAAAATATTTAAATCTGTTAGTGAATACCATTCCAACGAATCTGAAAAATCGAAATTTGATAGCGGGAATCAAAAGATATGTCCAGTTGAAAATTCTGAATAGTCGCTATGGAATTCAGGCCCTTAAAAATGGACATTTTGCAAATGACCTCGGATTTCGACGAAACCACTTTTGTTGGATCCGCAGTGTCAAGTTATTGTTAGGTTTCAAATTTCATAATTTTTCGAATCAATATGTGAGCGTGGCAAAGGAAAACGCGTTTGACCGGTTTCAGTTGATTTTAATCGACTGGAAATTGGCCATTTTTCAAACGGTCTCAGAATTTGACGAAACTAGTTTTGTTAGGACTGTATCGTCAATACGAAGCTAGAAAATATTTTTCGAGAATTTTTCTACTTAGTATGTGACCCCGGTAATTTGAAATGTGCGTTAAAATTAAATATATACTGATTTGTATTTTAATTTTGAGAAAAACCTATCGAAACGGACAAATTGGCTTACGATACATATCCCATTGTGTTCGGGATGAGGGTAATTAGCTAGGGGCGACAGTCGTTGGATGAGAATTGGAGATTGAACGAAAAAGCAACCTTTTGAAATTTAAAATAATAAAATATATAAAAAACTCTCTCCACTCCTTTTCTCTTTCTTCCTCTTTACCTTTACCCCTCGTCACCGTTAATTTCAGAAAAATTAAAAGAAAAAAAAACCCTAAATCTAAATCGCGTCGTGCCTCTTGGGAGCCACCACCACGCCGTCGCCGTCCAACCCTCCCCGCGTCTCCATCTCCTCCTTTCCGATCCTTCTCCTCCCTCCTTGCCCTCTCCGCTCGACGACCACGAACCCGAACCCCAAGCACCCCAGACCCGAAGCCACCGTTCGCCCCACCACCGCGGGGAACTCCTGCCGCCGACCCTGACGACCCCCCCTTCCTCGTAGATAACAGTAAGTGTTGTTATTTTATTTTAATTTTAAAACTGATTTTTGAAAAAGTTTAATTCTGATTTTTGAAAAGTTTAATTCTGATTTTTGAAAAGGTTTAATTCTGATTTTTGAGAAGGTTTAATTCTGATTTTTAAAAGGTTTAAAAACTGATTTTAATTTAAACTTTAAAAAGAAAAAGATTAGAACTTTAAATAGAAAAAGATTTGAATTTTGAATAGAAAAAAAGATTTGAACTTGGATAGAAAAGATCATAGTTTTAAAATAGAAAAGAAGGAATTTTTATTAAGTAGAAGAAGTAAGATATGATTTTTATATTTTTAAAGTAATAAAAATATAATTTTTACATCATAGGAATATTAAAAATATAATCTTTATTTTTGAAATTCGATTTTTATATATTGAATAGCATAATAAAAATTCGATTTTTATATATTGAATAACATAGTAAAAATTCGATTTTTACATATGTAGAGAATACGGGCAACGAAAGCGACAAAAGGCGAGATTGGCGAAGATTTCTAAAAGAAGAGTCGTAGTTGGATAGCTATTTGTGAGAATTTCTCACTCTTCAATTTCTTTTTCTAGCTATATATATATGTGTTGAAACAAAAGTGAATTGCTATATATATATATATATATATATATATATATATATATATATATACGCCCCTCGTCCACAAACCATGGACGATATTTATTGATTGAAATTGGTGTGAAAATTGATTGATAGCGAATGATTGTCTGGGATTGTTTGTGGTTGATATTGGTTGATTGTGGTTGAAAAATACCCATTTGTGATTGAGAAATATTTGGTTGAAACCACATAGGATTAGTTTGTGGAAATGAAATAAATATATACATGCCGCCTGCGTGCGTATTAGATGCATGATCCCCATTATCAAAAACTGTGAGGTTTTAAGGTAGAGCGAGGAGCCGTACTAGGGACGGTCCCGGTTTTAACTACCCTACCGTTATGCTGCCGAAATTTTGAATAATATTCGTGTGTTTGAATTATTTTCATCTGCTTAAACTATATTTATTCATTGAATAGAAAACCTTCATGTGTTGAATTGATATTCATTCGTTGATTAGAAATTCATGTGTTGAATGGTATTCGCGTTTTAAATATAAAAATCACATTTTTATCTATATATAGAAACTATAGAAAACCTTCATGTGTTGAATTGATATTCATTCGTTGATTGGAAATTCATGTGTTGAATGGTATTCGCGTTTTAAATATAAAAATCACATTTTTATCTATATATAGAAACTATAGAAAACCTTCATGTGTTGAATTGATATTCATTCGTTGATTAGAAATTCATGTGTTGAATGGTATTCGCGTTTTAAATATAAAAATCACATTTTTATCTATATATAGAAACTATAGAAAACCTTCATGTGTTGAATTGATATTCATTCGTTGATTAGAAATTCATGTGTTGAATGGTATTCATATTTTGAAATAAATTGTTTGATAAAAAAATCACCTTTTATCGACTATATGAACTGTGTAAAATAATCTAGTTTTAAAAGAAATTGTTTTATGATAAAAATCCTATTTTTGTTACCTATATGAACTATATAGAAAAATAGTGTTTTGAAATGAATTGTTTCACAATAAAAATCACATTTTTATTGTATGCATGAATCGTTGAAATGTGAAGTGTTAAAAATAGCCACTTGTTCAAAACAAACATATATAAGTTGAAATATTCATTAATTAGCTAATGAAATGATTTGCACCTATGTATGTAACATTAGAATGAATGGTGTTTTTAAACCAAATAGAAATCAAATATGAAGTTGAATAGAAAATGATAAATGATAAGAACTGTATATATATGTACATGCATATTCATTGAACAGGTTATAGCAAAGGGGCTAGAGAAGAGGAATAAAATTTTGTGCCCGACAAATAGGTACACATTTACTGTTTTGTTTGGGTGATGATTTTATGAGCCTGTTGGCTAGCCGCTTGGCGTTTTCTTTTTCTTTTTGAGATTAGAAGGACCGGGAAAGCTATTTGCGATTTCCCGATGCTCCCGGTGCAGGGGAGGTTATGGCGAAATTTTCCAAAATTTTAAGGCGTTAGTGAAATATTTGAAGTGAAAACGATATTGAAATCATTGAATGAACTATATTTATATAAACATATAAATATAAATAAAATTAAAACGAAACGTGGTCGTGCAGTTCGCATTTTGAAACCGTGATTTCAAAGAACTAGTACGGAGAATCCGACCATTGGATTTTCCCGAAACCGCAACCGTCGGGTTCGCCTTGGAAATATCTTCCCAACGGCACCAACCTTGTAAAAATCCAACGGTTGGATTGTCGGGAATGTTTAAATCAAATCTGATGAAAAACAGCGCCAGAAGAGATTATATTTATATATATATATAAATATAATTATATATTTAATCGAATAACGACGCTGCAGTTCGTATTTTGAAATCGAAAATTCAAACGATTGTACCGGGAGATCCGACCGTCGGATTTTTCCGAAACTGGAACCGTTGGATTCGTTTTGAAAAGACCTTTCTAATGATGTAAATTTTGTGAAGATCCAACGGTTAGATTTTCAGATATGTGTAAATCAAATCTGAAGAAAAACAGCGCCACGGCCGCTTTATGGCCCGAAGCGTCATTTTGAATAAATTAGCTATTTTAAACTAAATAAAAATAGCGATAAATAGTTATAAAATATCATAAGCGATATGGAATGGAAATAAACTGAATTTGCTTGATTTATGTGGCTTTTAATGGTTGAATGTGTTTGGTGTGAAAATTACATTAAAGAACAAGATTGGCGTTGTCAAATAATTTAACCATTGAAATAAATTGATTTGAAACTCTAAATATACGTGAATTATTTGAAAAGGCCGAGTTAATTCTCATTTCAAATGATTGACCGACGATTGAAAGTCAAAGAAGAAGACGATGGTCGAAGACCGGAGATCTTCACCTCGTTTGGATTGTAACCGAGGTCCTGATTGGGAGGCATCCCGAAATATGGATAATGAGTGGTGATCGTCCAGACGTACGTGGTGATCGAAGGGTTTGCGAGGTATTTAGTGCCTCCGGTTTCGTTCAGACCCAGAACGGACTTGTATATGGACTGTGTGTCTGACATTGGATTTTATTCTGTGATGATTGATCTCTATTAAATATACATCTGTTTGGCGGCGGAGAATTTATTCTTTTGCTTAACGCCCTTCTCTGACACGCACGAGCTCAGAGGTTGTATATCGATGGACATCAGTCACATGGCATGAATTGCCTGTGTGGCATGCTAAGATGCAGTGATCAGGGCTTCTGTTGAAAAGCAAAGTCTTGTGGTGATGATCAAAGCACCGCCTGTGTGGCGTAGCTTTGTGTATAACGTGAATTCGCGAGCCTCACACCCCGGTATGAACCTAAAACGGGAGAAGGACCTCAGGGAGGGCATGCGTTTCTTTCTAGCTAGGGTGGTGTCAGTGACCTACCAGCCCTGACATTTATATACTTTTCACCTATGTGGTTGTTGCTGTTGCGAGGCGCCTCGGTTTGATCGGACGATCCGGGTCCGATGGAGTCATTCGTTGGCTCGTTTACGACCCAAAGGGCGGGGAAACGTATTGTTCAGGCATAATAAACCACATCGATGGACCGACCCTGACGATCTAAAGGCTTGCCTGCGCGCTTGCCTATGGCTCGGGCTAGAGAGTCACGAATTCGGTAAGGACTATCTTTTGCCTTGGTTCATGACAGAAATCCAATTTCCAAATACGACACCGTGCGGTTTTGATTGTATACCTATATATGGCGACATAGTGGTATGGGGCATTAATGCCGTATATGATTGATAGTTATGATTTGAAATTGTTTTCGAAACATATAAACACTAGTGGTAATATCAAATGCCTTTGTTTTATTCGTATCAAGCATATTTTGGCTGTTATAAGGTAAAAACTCTATCCTCCGGTTTGCGTTGCATTGTGTGATGGGAACTGAGTCTTATAACGGCTTCATTTTTATAAAAAGCATAGCGATGTTTAAAAGAAAGATTTGTTTTAAAGCACTGGCAATCCAATGGAGTAAACCCGTTCCACGAAAGTGGCGTGGTCCTGTGATTAGCCAAATTATATATGTGTTGATTAGATTTCTCATACCAGTCCCATGACTGACTCGTAGTTTGTTTCACTTTCAAACTCGGGTGCCCCTTTTTCTACACGGGCAGCCTTGTATTCAGGTTTAGCTGGTTCTTTTTCTGGATAGTTGGAGCTGAAGATGGATTCTATCATTTATTTCTTTTTATGCTGTTCAGCTCCTATTGTACATATTTTGTTTGTTTTCCGCTGTAGACATTTATGTATAGCTGAACTGTATTTGTACTAAGTAAGATCCTGTATACTGTGTAACTCTGATGATTATTTTATCCAGTATATTCTATTGTTCATTATCTGGTGTATTTATTTAATTCTGTTCTGCTATTATCTGTTTCTGTGTTATATTCCAAAGATAACCCTTGTTTCCATCTGAACGGGATTTCGGGTCATCTCATCGTGGTATCAGAGCTTTGGTTAAGCTTAGTTCTGGAATATAACATTTGAACGAACTCGTCAGAAATAGAACCAGTAGTGTTCTAGGATGGGTAACTCTATACAGATAGGATCAGTAATATCCTAGTATGAGTAGCAGAATGAAATTACACCTTGATAGACACATTTACATTTGAAGTTTGTGTTTCTATATTTTAAACTACCTTTTCAGTGACCTGACACTTGATCTGCTGTTTGCAGAAGTACTAGAAAATGAGTGTCAGAAACAGAAGGAATGCAGAACCGGATATTGAGGCCCTATTAATCAAATATCGAAATATGGGTGGAATACCGTTCTCTGGTGATGAATCTATTATTCAAACTCAAGCTTGGATGAGTTCTGTCGAAAGAATCTTTGAGCATATCCAGCTGAGAGATGACCAGAAACGGTTAGTAGCATCTTGGGCACCTAAAGAAGAAGCTTTAATCTGGTGGGAAACAATCATCAAAGATAATCCAGAAGGTGATATCACCTGGGATAGATTCAAAGTGATTTTCTTGGAAAGATTTTCTCCTCCCGAAGCAACTGAGCGATTATGCGATGAATTTTCTTATCTGATACAAGGAGACATGATAATTCCCGAATATTATAAGAAATTCAATGAACTTTCTCACTTTTCTCCTCATCTAATTCAAAATCCGAAGAGGAAAAATATGAGATTTATTCACGGGCTTCAAAGGAAATACCAGAATAAAGTATTGGGGCATGTGAAGCTTCCTTTTTCTGATATGATTCGAGAAGCTGCCGACAAAGTCGATTTTATTAAGAAGCGATTACTCGCCGCTCAAAGCCGACAAAAGAGCTATGCCGATAGAAGAAGAAGGGATATATCCTTTGAAGTTGGCGACTATGTATATTTGAAAGTATCGCCGATGAGAGGAGTTATCCGGTTCGGTAAAACTGGAAAGTTGGCACCCAAATTCATTGGTCCGTTTCCTATTCTGGAACGGATTGGGACTCTCGCATATAAAGTTAAATTGCCAGACTGGTTGCCTGGAGTGCATGATGTATTTCACATATCTCAACTTCGAAAGCACGTTCATGATCCAGACTTGATCGTGGAAGAAGCAGCTCAGCAGGATATTGAAATAACCCTAGAATTAGCTGTGAGGCGAGAGCCGCTAAAGATTATCGGCAAAGAAACCAAAGAGCTGAGGAACAAGAAGGTTCGCTTAGTCAAAGTCCAATGGAGTGGAGATCCGCGAGATTGTACTTGGGAAACTGAGGAGAGCATTCAGAAAGCTTATCCCAGATGCCGAGTAGATATCTCTGATTGACTCCGGTGCAAGGTACGTTTACCCTACTTTGCACTACCATTCAATTCTCTACTCTATTGTTATTTTCTTTTCATAGATATGCACTTTTAGTTATATAGTCTGAATGATTTTTAAAGGGTATAGGATTTGTTTAGTATATTTTTGAAGGTTAAAACAATTGAATTGGTTGTTGTGTTGTGGGGTTATAGATTTATCAAACCACTTTCGACTTTGTTCCTTTTCGGGGACGAAAAGTTTTAAGTGGGGGAGATTGTAACGACCCAGAAAATCTGAACCAATTTAAAATTTTTTAAATTGGCTAAAATAATGGATTTTAAATATTTAAAATAAATATTTTAAATAATGGCGATGAAAACTGAGTTTGAATCGACATTTGAAAACGAATATAATTAATTATAATTATAAACAAGGCCTGAAATGGCGCTGCAGTTTCAAAAACTGAATTCAAACTTTGTCGGACTGTACCAGGTGCAAAACAATCCGGATTTTAGTGAAACCAAAAATATTTAAATCTGTTAGTGAATACCTTTCCAACGAATCTGAAAAATCGAAATTTGATAGCGGGAATCAAAAGATATGTCCAGTTGAAAATTCTGAATAGTCGCTATGGAATTCAGGCCCTTAAAAATGGACATTTTGCAAATGACCTCGGATTTCGACGAAACCACTTTTGTTGGATCCGCAGTGTCAAGTTATTGTTAGGTTTCAAATTTCATAATTTTTTGAATCAATATGTGAGCGTGGCAAAGGAAAACGCGTTTGATAGGTTTTAGTTGATTTTAATCGACTGGAAATTGGCCATTTTTCAAACGGTCTCGGAATTTGACGAAACTAGTTTTGTTAGGACCGTATCGTCAATACGAAGCTAGAAAATATTTTTCGAGAATTTTTCTAGTTAGTATGTGACCCCGGTAATTTGAAATGTGCGTTAAAATTAAATATATACTGATTTGTATTTTAATTTTGAGAAAAACCTATCGAAACGGACAAATTGGCTTACGATACATATCCCATTGGGTTCGGGATGGGGGTAATTAGCTGGGGGCCACATTCGTTGGATGGGAATTGGAGATTGAACGAAAAAGCAACCTTTTGAAATTTAAAATAATAAAATATATAAAAAACTCTCTCCACTCCTTTTCTCTTTCTTCCTCTTTACCTTTATCACTCGTCACCGTTAATTTCAGAAAAATTAAAAGAAAAAAAAAACCCTAAATCTAAATCGCGTCGTGCCTCTTGGGAGCCACCACCACGCCGTCGCCGTCCAACCCTCCCCGCGCCTCCATCTCCTCCTTTCCAATCCTTCTCCTCCCTCCTTGCCCTCTCCGCTCGACAACCACGAACCCGAACCCCAAGCACCCCAGACCCGACGCCACCGTTCGCCCCACCACCGCGGGGAACTCCTGCCGCCGACCCTGACGACCCCCCCCCTTCCTCGCAGATAACAGTAAGTGTTGTTATTTTATTTTAATTTTAAAACTGATTTTTGAAAAAGTTTAATTCTGATTTTTGAAAAGTTTAATTTTGATTTTTGAAAAGGTTTAATTCTGATTTTTGAGAAGGTTTAATTCTGATTTTTAAAAGGTTTAAAAACTGATTTTAATTTAAATTTTAAATAGAAAAAGATTAGAACTTTAAATAGAAAAAGATTTGAACTTTAAATAGAAAAAAAGATTTGAACTTGGATAGAAAAGATCATAGTTTTAAAATAGAAAAGACGGAATTTTTATTAAGTAGAAGAAGTAAGATATGATTTTTATATTTTTAAAGTAATAAAAATATAATTTTTACATCATAGGAATATTAAAAATATAATCTTTATTTTTTGAAATTCGATTTTTATATATTGAATAGCATAATAAAAATTCGATTTTTATATATTGAATAACATAGTAAAAATTCGATTTTTACATATGTAGAGAATACGGGCAACGAAAGCGACAAAAGGCGAGATTGGCGAAGATTTCTAAAAGAAGAGTCGTAGTTGGATAACTATATGTGAGAATTTCTCACTCTTCAATTTCTTTTTCTAGCTATATATATATGTGTTGAAACAAAAGTGAATTGCTATATATATATATATATATATATATATATATATATATATATATATATATACGCCCCTCGTCCACAAACCATGGACGATATTTATTGATTGAAATTGGTGTGAAAATTGATTGATAGCGAATGATTGTCTGGGATTGTTTGTGGTTGATATTGGTTGATTGTGGTTGAAAAATACCCGTTTGTGATTGAGAAATATTTGGTTGAAACCACATAGGATTAGTTTGTGGAAATGAAATAAATATATACATGCCGCCTGCGTGCGAATTAGATGCATGATCCCCATTGTCAAAAACCGTGAGGTTTTAAGGTAGAGCGAGGAGCCGTACTAGGGATGGTCCCGGTTTTAACTACCCTGCCGTTATGCTGCCGAAATTTTGAATAATATTCGTGTGTTTGAATTATTTTCATCTGCTTAAACTATATTTATTCATTGAATAGAAAACCTTCATGTGTTGAATTGATATTCATTCGTTGATTAGAAATTCATGTGTTGAATGGTATTCGCGTTTTAAATATAAAAATCACATTTTTATCTATATATAGAAACTATAGAAAACCTTCGTGTGTTGAATTGATATTCATTCGTTGATTGGAAATTCATGTGTTGAATGGTATTCGCGTTTTAAATATAAAAATCACATTTTTATCTATATATAGAAACTATAGAAAACCTTCATGTGTTGAATTGATATTCATTCGTTGATTAGAAATTCATGTGTTGAATGGTATTCGCGTTTTAAATATAAAAATCACATTTTTATCTATATATAGAAACTATAGAAAACCTTCATGTGTTGAATTGATATTCATTCGTTGATTAGAAATTCATGTGTTGAATGGTATTCATATTTTGAAATAAATTATTTGATAAAAAAATCACCTTTTATCGACTATATGAACTGTGTAAAATAATCTAGTTTTAAAAGAAATTGTTTTATGATAAAAATCCTAATTTTGTTACCTATATGAACTATATAGAAAAATAGTGTTTTGAAATGAATTGTTTCACAATAAAAATCACATTTTTATTGTATGCATGAATCGTTGAAATGTGAAGTGTTAAAAATAGCCACTTGTTCAAAACAAACATATATAAGTTGAAATATTCATTAATTAGCTAATGAAATGATTTGCACCTATGTATGTAACATTAGAATGAATGGTGTTTTTAAACCAAATAGAAATCAAATATGAAGTTGAATAGAAAATGATAAATGATAAGAACTGTATATATATGTACATGCATATTCATTGAACAGGTTATAGCAAAGGGGCTAGAGAAGAGGAATAAAATTTTGTGCCCGACAAATAGGTACACATTTACTGTTTTGTTTGGGTGATGATTTTATGAGCCTGTTGGCTAGCCGTTTGGCTTTTTCCTTTTCTTTTTGAGATTAGAAGGACCGGGAAAGCTGTTTGCGATTTCCCAATGCTCCCGGTGCAGGGGAGGTTATGGCGAAATTTTCCAAAATTTTAAGGCGTTAGTGAAATATTTGAAGTGAAAACGATATTGAAATCATTGAATGAACTATATTTATATAAACATATAAATATAAATAAAATTAAAACGAAACGTGGTCGTGCAGTTCGCATTTTGAAACCGTGATTTCAAAGAACTAGTACGGAGAATCCGACCATTGGATTTTCCCGAAACCGCAACCGTCGGGTTCGCCTTGGAAATATCTTCCCAACGGCACCAACCTTGTAAAAATCCAACGGTTGGATTGTCGGGAATGTTTAAATCAAATCTGATGAAAAAAAGCGCCAGAAGCGATTATATTTATATATATATATAAATATAATTATATATTTAATCGAATAACGACGCTGCAGTTCGTATTTTGAAATCGAAAATTCAAATGATTGTACCGGGAGATCCGACCGTCGGATTTTCCCGAAACTGGAACCATTGGATTCGTTTTGAAAAGACCTTTCTAATGATGTAAATTTTGTGAAGATCCAACGGTTAGATTTTCAGATATGTGTAAATCAAATCTGAAGAAAAACAGCGCCACGGCCGCTTTATGGCCCGAAGCGTCGTTTTGAATAAATTAGCTATTTTAAACTAAATAAAAATAGCGATAAATAGTTATAAAATATCATAAGTGATATGGAATGGAAATAAACTGAATTTGCTTGATTTATGTGGCTTTTAATGGTTGAATGTGTTTGGTGTGAAAATTACATTAAAGAACAAGATTGGCGTTGTCAAATAATTTAACCATTGAAATAAATTGATTTGAAACCCTAAATATACGTGAATTATTTGAAAAGACCGAGTTAATTCTCATTTCAAATGATTGACCAACGATTGAAAGTCGAAGAAGAAGACGATGGTCGAAGACCGGAGATCTTCACCTCGTTTGGATGGTAACCGAGGTCCTGATTGGGAGGCATCCCGAAATATGGATAATGAGTGGTGATCGTCCAGACGTACGTGGTGATCGAAGGGTTTGCGAGGTATTTAGTGCCTCCGGTTTCGTTCAGACCCAGAACGGACTTGTAAATGGACCGTGTGTCTGACATTGGATTTTATTCTGTGATGATTGATCTCTATTAAATATACATCTGTTTGGCGGCGGAGAATTTATTCTTTTGCTTAACGCCCTTCTCTGACACGCACGAGCTCAGAGGTTGTATATCGATGGACATCAGTCACATGGCATGAATTGCCTGTGTGGCATGCTAAGATGCAGTGATCAGGGCTTCTGTTGAAAAGCAAAGTCTTGTGGTGATGATCAAAGCACCGCCTGTGTGGCGTAGCTTTGTGTATAACGTGAATTCGCGAGCCTCACACCCCGGTATGAACCTAAAACGGGAGAAGGACCTCAGGGAGGGCATGCGTTTCTTTCTAGCTAGGGTGGTGTCAGTGACCTACCAGCCCTGACATTTATATACTTTTCACCTATGTGGTTGTTGTTGTTGCGAGGCGCCTCGGTTTGATCGGACGATCCTGGTCCGATGGAGTCATTCGTTGGCTCGTTTACGCCCCAAAGGGCGGGGAAACGTATTGTTCAGGCATAATAATCCACATCGGTGGACCGGCCCTGACGATCTAAAGGCTTGCCTGCGCGCTTGCCTATGGCTCGGGCTAGAGAGTCACGAATTCGGTAAGGACTATCTTTTGCCTTGGTTCATGACAGAAATCCAATTTCCAAATACGACACCGTGCGGTTTTGATTGTATATCTATATATGGCGACATAGTGGTATGGGGCATTAATGCCGTCTATGATTGATAGTTATGATTTGAAATTGTTTTCGAAACATATAAACACTAGTGGTAATATCAAATGCCTTTGTTTTATTCGTATCAAGCATATTTTGGCTGTTATAAGGTAAAAACTCTATCCTCCGGTTTGCGTTGCATTGTGTGATGGGAACTGAGTCTTATAACGGCTTCATTTTTATAAAAAGCATAGCGATGTTTAAAAGAAAGATTTGTTTTAAAGCACTGGCAATCCAATGGAGTAAACCCGTTCCACGAAAGTGGCGTGGTCCTGTGATTAGCCAAATTATATATGTGTTGATTAGATTTCTCATACCAGTCCCATGACTGACTCGTAGTTTGTTTCACTTTCAAACTCGGGTGCCCCTTTTTCTACACGGGCAGCCTTGTATTCAGGTTTAGCTGGTTCTTTTTCTGGATAGCTGGAGCTGAAGATGGATTCTATCATTTATTTCTTTTTATGTTGTTCAGCTCCTATTGTACATATTTTGTTTGTTTTCCGCTGTAGACATTTATGTATAGCTGAACTGTATTTGTACTAAGTAAGATCCTGTATACTGTGTAACTCTGATGATTATTTTATCCAGTATATTCTATTGTTCATTATCTGGTGTATTTATTTAATTCTGTTCTGCTATTATCTGTTTCTGTGTTATATTCCAAAGATAACCCTTGTTTCCGTCTGAACGGGATTTCGTGTCATCTCATCGTGGTATCAGAGCTTTGGTTAAGCTTAGTTCTGGAATATAACATTTGAACGAACTCATCAGAAATAGAACCAGTAGTGTTCTAGGACGGGTAACTCTATACAGATAGGATCAGTAATATCCTAGTATGAGTAGCAGAATGAAATTACACCTTGATAGACACATTTACATTTGAAGTATGTGTTTCTATATTTTAAACTACCTTTTCTATGACCTGACACTTGATCTGCTGTTTGCAGAAGTACTAGAAAATGAGTGTCAGAAACAGAAGGAATGCAGAACCAGATATTGAGGCCCTATTAATCAAATATCGAAATATGGGTGGAATACCGTTCTCTGGTGATGAATCTATTATTCAAACTCAAGCTTGGATGAGTTCTGTCGAAAGAATCTTTGAGCATATCCAGCTGAGAGATGACCAGAAACGGTTAGTAGCATCTTGGGCACCTAAAGAAGAAGCTTTAATCTGGTGGGAAACAATCATCAAAGATAATCCAGAAGGTGATATCACCTGGGATAGATTCAAAGTGATTTTCTTGGAAAGATTTTCTCCTCCCGAAGCAACTGAGCGATTATGCGATGAATTTTCTTATCTGATACAAGGAGACATGATAATTCCCGAATATTATAAGAAATTCAATGAACTTTCTCACTTTGCTCCTCATCTAATTCAAAATCCGAAGAGGAAAAATATGAGATTTATTCACGGGCTTCAAAGGAAATACCAGAATAAAGTATTGGGGCATGTGAAGCTTCCTTTTTCTGATATGATTCGAGAAGCTGCCGACAAAGTCGATTTTATTAAGAAGCGATTACTCGCCGCTCAAAGCCGACAAAAGAGCTATGCCGATAGAAGAAGAAGGGATATATCCTTTGAAGTTGGCGACTATGTATATTTGAAAGTATCGCCGATGAGAGGAGTTATCCGGTTCGGTAAAACTGGAAAGTTGGCACCCAAATGCATTGGTCCGTTTCCTATTCTGGAACGGATTGGGACTCTCGCATATAAAGTTAAATTGCCAGACTGGTTGCCTGGAGTGCATGATGTATTTCACATATCTCAACTTCGAAAGCACGTTCATGATCCAGACTTGATCGTGGAAGAAGCAGCTCAGCAGGATATTGAAATAACCCCAGAATTAGCTGTGAGGCGAGAGCCACTAAAGATTATCGGCAAAGAAACCAAAGAGCTGAGGAACAAGAAGGTTCGCTTAGTCAAAGTCCAATGGAGTGGAGATCCGCGAGATTGTACTTGGGAAACTGAGGAGAGCATTCAGAAAGCTTATCCCAGATGCCGAGTAGATATCTCTGATTGACTCCGGTGCAAGGTACGTTTACCCTACTTTGCACTACCATTCAATTCTCTACTCTATTGTTATTTTCTTTTCATAGATATGCACTTTTAATTATATAGTCTAAATGATTTTTAAAGGGTATAGGATTTGATTAGTATATTTTAGAAGGTTAAAACAATTGAATTGGTTGTTGTGTTGTGGGGTTATAGATTTATCAAACCACTTTCGACTTTGTTCCTTTTCGGGGACGAAAAGTTTTAAGTGGGGGAGATTGTAACGACCCAGAAAATCTGAACCAATTTAAAATTTTTTAAATTGGCTAAAATAATGGATTTTAAATATTTAAAATAAATATTTTAAATAATGGCGATGAAAACTGAGTTTGAATCGACATTTGAAAACGAATATAATTAATTATAATTATAAACAAGGCCTGAAATGGCGCTGCAGTTTCAAAAACTGAATTCAAACTTTGTCGGACTGTACCGGGTGCAAAACAATCCGGATTTTAGTGAAACCAAAAATATTTAAATCTGTTAGTGAATACCTTTCCAACGAATCTGAAAAATCGAAATTTGATAGCGGGAATCAAAAGATATGTCCAGTTGAAAATTCTGAATAGTCGCTATGGAATTCAGGCCCTTAAAAATGGACATTTTGCAAATGACCTCGGATTTCGACGAAACCACTTTTGTTGGATCCGCAGTGTCAAGTTATTGTTAGGTTTCAAATTTCATAATTTTTTGAATCAATATGTGAGCGTGGCAAAGGAAAACGCGTTTAACCGGTTTCAGTTGATTTTAATCGACTGGAAATTGGCCATTTTTCAAACGGTCTCAGAATTTGACGAAACTAGTTTTGTTAGGACCGTATCGTCAATACGAAGCTAGAAAATATTTTTCGAGAATTTTTCTAGTTAGTATGTGACCCCGGTAATTTGAAATGTGCGTTAAAATTAAATATATACTGATTTGTATTTTAATTTTGAGAAAAACCTATCGAAACGGACAAATTGGCTTACGATACATATCCCATTGGGTTCGGGATGGGGGTAATTAGCTAGGGGCGACAGTCGTTGGATGGGAATTGGAGATTGAACGAAAAAGCAACCTTTTGAAATTTAAAATAATAAAATATATAAAAAACTCTCTCCACTCCTTTTCTCTTTCTTCCTCTTTACCTTTACCCCTCGTCACCGTTAATTTCAGAAAAATTAAAAGAAAAAAAAACCCTAAATCTAAATCGCGTCGTGCCTCTTGGGAGCCACCACCACGCCGTCGCCGTCCAACCCTCCCCGCGCCTCCATCTCCTCCTTTCCAATCCTTCTCCTCCCTCCTTGCCCTCTCCGCTCGACGACCACGAACCCGAACCCCAAGCACCCCAGACCCGACGCCACCGTTCGCCCCACCACCGCGGGGAACTCCTGCCGCCGACCCTGACGACCCCCCCCTTCCTCGCAGATAACAGTAAGTGTTGTTATTTTATTTTAATTTTAAAACTGATTTTTGAAAAAGTTTAATTCTGATTTTTGAAAAGTTTAATTTTGATTTTTGAAAAGGTTTAATTCTGATTTTTGAGAAGGTTTAATTCTGATTTTTAAAAGGTTTAAAAACTGATTTTAATTTAAACTTTAAATAGAAAAAGATTAGAACTTTAAATAGAAAATGATTTGAACTTTAAATAGAAAAAAAGATTTGAACTTGGATAGAAAAGATCATAGTTTTATAATAGAAAAGACGGAATTTTTATTAAGTAGAAGAAGTAAGATATGATTTTTATATTTTTAAAGTAATAAAAATATAATTATTACATCATAGGAATATTAAAAATATAATCTTTATTTTTGAAATTCGATTTTTATATATTGAATAGCATAATAAAAATTCGATTTTTATATATTGAATAACATAGTAAAAATTTGATTTTTACATATGTAGAGAATACGGGCAACGAAAGCGACAAAAGGCGAGATTTCTAAAAGAAGAGTCGTAGTTGGATAGCTATTTGTGAGAATTTCTCACTCTTCAATTTCTTTTTCTAGCTATATATATATGTGTTGAAACAAAAGTGAATTGCTATATATATATATATATATATATATATATATATATACGCCCCTCGTCCACAAACCATGGACGATATTTATTGATTGAAATTGGTGTGAAAATTGATTGACAGTGAATGATTGTCTGGGATTGTTTGTGGTTGATATTGGTTGATTGTGGTTGAAAAATACCCGTTTGTGATTGAGAAATATTTGGTTGAAACCACATAGGATTAGTTTGTGGAAATGAAATAAATATATACATGCCGCCTGCGTGCGAATTAGATCATGATCCACATTGTCAAAAACTGCGAGGTTTTAAGGTAGAGCGAGGAGCCGTACTAGGGATGGTCCCGGTTTTAACTACCCTGCTGTTATGCTGCCGAAATTTTGAATAATATTCGTGTGTTTGAATTATTTTCATCTGATTAAACTATATTTATTCATTGAATAGAAAACCTTCATGTGTTGAATTGATATTCATTCGTTGATTAGAAATTCATGTGTTGAATGGTATTCGCGTTTTAAATATAAAAATCACATTTTATCTATATATAGAAACTATAGAAAACCTTCATGTGTTGAATTGATATTCATTCGTTGATTGGAAATTCATGTGTTGAATGGTATTCGCGTTTTAAATATAAAAATCACATTTTTATCTATATATAGAAACTATAGAAAACCTTCATGTGTTGAATTGATATTCATTCGTTGATTAGAAATTCATGTGTTGAATGGTATTCGCGTTTTAAATATAAAAATCACATTTTTATCTATATATAGAAACTATAGAAAACCTTCATGTGTTGAATTGATATTCATTCGTTGATTAGAAATTCATGTGTTGAATGGTATTCATATTTTGAAATAAATTATTTGATAAAAAAATCACCTTTTATCGACTATATGAACTGTGTAAAATAATCTAGTTTTAAAAGAAATTGTTTTATGATAAAAATCCTAATTTTGTTACCTATATGAACTATATAGAAAAATAGTGTTTTGAAATGAATTGTTTCACAATAAAAATCACATTTTTATTGTATGCATGAATCGTTGAAATGTGAAGTGTTAAAAATAGCCACTTGTTCAAAAAAACATATATAAGTTGAAATATTCATTAATTAGCTAATGAAATGATTTGCACCTATGTATGTAACATTAGAATGAATGGTGTTTTTAAACCAAATAGAAATCAAATATGAAGTTGAATAGAAAATGATAAATGATAAGAACTGTATATATATGTACATGCATATTCATTGAACAGGTTATAGCAAAGGGGCTAGAGAAGAGGAATAAAATTTTGTGCCCGACAAATAGGTACACATTTACTGTTTTGTTTGGGTGATGATTTTATGAGCCTGTTGGCTAGCCGCTTGGCTTTTTCCTTTTCTTTTTGAGATTAGAAGGACCGAGAAAGCTATTTGCGATTTCCCAATGCTCCCGGTGCAGGGGAGGTTATGGCGAAATTTTCCAAAATTTTAAGGCGTTAGTGAAATATTTGAAGTGAAAACGATATTGAAATCATTGAATGAACTATATTTATATAAACATATAAATATAAATAAAATTAAAACGAAACGTGGCCGTGCAGTTCGAATTTTGAAACCGTGATTTCAAACAACTAGTACGGAGAATCCGACCATTGGATTTTCCCGAAACCGCAACCGTCGGGTTCGCCTTGGAAATATCTTCCCAGCGGCACCAACCTTGTAAAAATCCAACGGTTGGATTGTCGGGAATGTTTAAATCAAATCTGATGAAAAACAGTGCCAGAAGCGATTATATTTATATATATATATATATATATATAAATATAATTATATATTTAATCGAATAACGACGCTGCAGTTCGTATTTTGAAATCGAAAATTCAAACGATTGTACCGGGAGATCCGACCGTCGGATTTTCCCGAAACTGGAACCGTTGGATTCGTTTTGAAAAGACCTTTCTAATGATGTAAATTTTGTGAAGATCCAACGGTTAGATTTTCAGATATGTGTAAATCAAATCTGAAGAAAAACAGCGCCACGGCCGCTTTATGGCCCGAAGCGTCGTTTTGAATAAATTAGCTATTTTAAACTAAATAAAAATAGCGATAAATAGTTATAAAATATCATAAGCGATATGGAATGGAAATAAACTGAATTTGCTTGATTTATGTGGCTTTTAATGGTTGAATGTGTTTGGTGTGAAAATTACATTAAAGAACAAGATTGGCGTTGTCAAATAATTTAACCATTGAAATAAATTGATTTGAAACTCTAAATATACGTGAATTATTTGAAAAGGCCGAGTTAATTCTCATTTCAAATGATTGACCAACGATTGAAAGTCGAAGAAGAAGACGATGGTCGAAGACCGGAGATCTTCACCTCGTTTGGATGGTAACCGAGGTCCTGATTGGGAGGCATCCCGAAATATGGATAATGAGTGGTGATCGTCCAGACGTACGTGGTGATCGAAGGGTTTGCGAGGTATTTAGTGCCTCCGGTTTCGTTCAGACCCAGAACGGACTTGTAAATGGACCGTGTGTCTGACATTGGATTTTATTCTGTGATGATTGATCTCTATTAAATATACATCTGTTTGGCGGCGGAGAATTTATTCTTTTGCTTAACGCCCTTCTCTGACACGCACGAGCTCAGAGGTTGTATATCGATGGACATCAGTCACATGGCATGAATTGCCTGTGTGGCATGCTAAGATGCAGTGATCAGGGCTTCTGTTGAAAAGCAAAGTCTTGTGGTGATGATCAAAGCACCGCCTGTGTGGCGTAGCTTTGTGTATAACGTGAATTCGCGAGCCTCACACCCCGGTATGAACCTAAAACGGGAGAAGGACCTCAGGGAGGGCATGCGTTTCTTTCTAGCTAGGGTGGTGTCAGTGACCTACCAGCCCTGACATTTATATACTTTTCACCTATGTGGCTGTTGCTGTTGCGAAGCGCCTCGGTTTGATCGGACGATCCGGGTCCGATGGAGTCATTCGTTGGCTCGTTTACGCCCCAAAGGGCGGGGAAACGTATTGTTCAGGCATAATAATCCACATCGGTGGACCGGCCCTGACGATCTAAAGGCTTGCCTGCGCGCTTGCCTATGGCTCGGGCTAGAGAGTCACGAATTCGGTAAGGACTATCTTTTGCCTTGGTTCATGACAGAAATCCAATTTCCAAATACGACACCGTGCGGTTTTGATTGTATACCTATATATGGCGACATAGTGGTATGGGGCATTAATGCCGTCTATGATTGATAGTTATGATTTGAAATTGTTTTCGAAACATATAAACACTAGTGGTAATATCAAATGCCTTTGTTTTATTCGTATCAAGCATATTTTGGCTGTTATAAGGTAAAAACTCTATCCTCCGGTTTGCGTTGCATTGTGTGATGGGAACTGAGTCTTATATCGGCTTCATTTTTATAAAAAGCATAGCGATGTTTAAAAGAAAGATTTGTTTTAAAGCACTGGCAATCCAATGGAGTAAACCCGTTCCACGAAAGTGGCGTGGTCCTGTGATTAGCCAAATTATATATGTGTTGATTAGATTTCTCATACCAGTCCCATGACTGACTCGTAGTTTGTTTCACTTTCAAACTCGGGTGCCCCTTTTTCTACACGGGCAGCCTTGTATTCAGGTTTATCTGGTTCTTTTTCTGGATAGCTGGAGCTGAAGATGGATTCTATCATTTATTTCTTTTTATGCTGTTCAGCTCCTATTGTACATATTTTGTTTGTTTTCCGCTGTAGACATTTATGTATAGCTGAACTGTATTTGTACTAAGTAAGATCCTATATACTGTGTAACTCTGATGATTATTTTATCCAGTATATTCTATTGTTCATTATCTGGTGTATTTATTTAATTTTGTTCTGCTATTATTTGTTTCTGTGTTATATTCCAAAGATAACCCTTGTTTCCGTCTGAGCGGGATTTCGGGTCGTCTCAAGGGCTAAGTGGTCGTAAAGGTTGACAAGTCCCCGAATTATGTGTTTTGCTTTCTTAAAGCAGTTCACATGTCAGGTTTTTAAAGGTTGCAGCGTTTAGTAACATCAACTGTTGTATGGCAAAGCCAGAGCAACTCAGCTGTTGAGGTTATATTATAGTCATGTCATATGACTCGATGCTACAACTCGAGTAATGATGACAGAGCTTTATCAATAATTACTTTCACTTGTTTAATTAGTTCATACTTCGTCTCCCAACCATAACCATTATTTGTGCTTTCTACATCAACCAAGACATTAAGGTGAGAAACCACTAATTTTTTTGTTTCTACGTGTTCAAGTACTTCTTTGTATTGGACAACACGTTTTTTTGTTTTTGTGCAACTTAAATGGACGATGGGGAAATCAGTGATGAACTTATGAATAAAATGTTTGATGAGTACGAACGGAACAAGGAGGAGGAGAAAGTGGGTGGATTTGTTCCAGATACATAAGTAGCTGAAGTTAATAAACCCGAAACACGTCCACGAAAACAAACAACTAGGCAAAGGGTTAACCATAATCATCACAATCGAAGTAATGCTAGTTCCAGTGCTACTACAACCGAATTCTCTCCTAAGGACTTACTTATACTCGTGAAATCCTATATCGAAGTTGATAAAAGAGATTTGCTACTGATGCAAAATGGAGGAGGACTTACCAATGAAGAATTCTGGTCCAAGATAACAAGATTACATAACAACCATCGTTCATCCACTGCTACACGAACGTCTGCTGAAATTCATATGGCTCATTGGCGGTTCGTTGAAGCTTGTGAACGATACCAGAAGATTATACAGATAGTTGAAGACGAAAACATATTTAAAACGACAAGGGCAACTTTTGATTCTCGTTACCTTATAGAGTACGGCACTGATTTTGTTGGCCATGAGGCATATAAACTACGTTGTAGTTGGCTAACCCGATGATCCTTCGTTTACTTGTGGTTGTATCTTTCGTTTACTTAATGATCCTTCGAAAAAAGTATGAAGTTCTTGTAATTGTTTACCCACGGTATAAATCGATTAGACTAAGATAACAATAGCAACATATATAAAGCACACATTTCATTAATAAGAAACCGGTTGCTACAATAGGAAATAAAACGTTACTACATCAACATAATATGAGCAACTACTAATACGAACAACTACTAATACGTTACTATATCAACTGCGGAAAAATTGACGTTATAATACGACGTTTCATCCCCATCCAAAATTCCTTCTCCAAATCAGACATTCCATCCAGATCTTTGTCCATGATAGCATTCTCTTCTTGTTCTTTCTTATACGCATCTTGCTCTTTCTTATACGCATCTTGCTCTCTCTTATACGCATCTTGTTCTTTCTTGTGCGCTAAGTCCTCCGAAAGAATTTGTAGTTTCTTCTCTTTCAGATCAACAATCCTTTTCAAAACTTTTGTTCTTTCCTTAGCTTCTACAAGTCTTTTTCCGCTCTATGACTGTGTTCTTCGTGTCGTGCGTTCACTTTTGACTCAAGCTCAACCGTTGTTTTGCCCCTTCTTTTCGCCGCTTTGGCTCCCTTAGGTCTAAAATCTTCGTCAATCATGGCATTGAACTCATCAAGTTGGTTTTCCCCTTCACATTGAGAAATATTGTCGTTTGACTCGCTTGGACTAGAAGAATACCCAGATTGAACTTTTTTCTTGACCATGCTAGCACTTTGAACATTGCAGAGGCTCTTGGCAAGTCCTGAGTTCCACTTCGGTTGACTAGTAAGCAAATCATAACAATGCATAAACTGGTAATAGTGTGGCCTTTTTGTCGCATTTTCTCTAGGAAAAAGTTTCTTAAACTCCTCGTTTGCCAGTCATTTCTAATTACCAAAAGAAAATGTACCAATAAACATGCTAACAACCATTAATAATGTACGTATACATAAAAAATACCAGATTATCTTCCCTCCCCCATGTCGCTTGGATTCTCTATCTTCAGTTTGTACACTTGTGACTCATAATATTGGGTTTGACGGCTTATTTTCCCAAAACAGCCTTGAATCGCTGATAACGTCCTTAGGCATTCTGGATGCTTCTGAACGAAGGCCTTCTCAACCTTTTTCCAAAACGTTACAGCTGTTTGATCGTTCCCCATTGCCGAATCTGGCGAAAAATGACAACAGATGTTGCATAGATCGATGTCCTCTTGGTCTGTCCACGGACTGGTTCCTTGCCTGCTGAACGGAATTTCAAACATATTGCTCGTGTTTCCTTTGGAAAACTGGCTTCCATCTATCGTCGAACGTGAAAAATCTCCGAATGGTGAAGACATTATATAGCAAGAGTTTGTTTAGAGTAAAGAGATGTAGATAGAAATTGTGAATATGTTGTGATTTACAAAGGTGAAATGGAACCATTTTATAACTAAAAATATAGCCGTTAGAAAAAGTTTTAACCGTTTATGGCCGTTGGGAAGCAAAAACGAGGACGAAATAGCCGTTAAGTCGGGGGGGGGGGGGATTGGCGAGCTGATTTTATCGGTTCGCCAAGTGGCAAGCCGATAAAATCGGCTCGCCGGACCAATTCAGAACTCTGAATTGGTCACATAGTATTCCACTAAATATTATTCCTTGGAATGGCTGTTGGGATGGTTTTTGGCCTTGATTCATGATTAAGAACATGAATCAATGAGTCGTTGGAGATGCTCTTAACTAAACCCAAGTCAACTAATTATTCTTAATTAAATTTTCAATCAAAATTTAATTTAATATCATGCATATTTAGAAGAGAAACTCGATCGCGAAGCTCTTTCTGTAATGCTTGTTATTATTACGATGGTTAAGTTTAGCATTACATTCAGTTCATTTTATGGAAAACCATTTTATGGAAAACCATTTTATATTTTTATCGTTTTAAGATGTTTACCTTTATATTGGTAGAGAATAAAATTTCTTTATAATTTTAACTACATTGCACAATCCAAGTTTAAAATATTTTCTTTAACATTAACTGCTATTACTTGGACAATACCCGTAGTTACATCCGAAGGAAGGAAAAAAACAATCTAAGCAACGAAAAACAAAAACATTTCAAAAAATAAAACAGTGTTCCGTTTATTTTGTGTTTTGAGTTTTCAATGTTGATCATGAAGGATGCGAAAATTTAAAGTATAGCGGAGATGACGAAAGGTGGAGGAAATGAAATGATGGTGGATGGATCAATTTATTATTGTTCTTTCGTTGTTTCTTGAAATACAAAAAACAATTAAAATTTGTTTTTGTTTTATGTGTTAACTTCGTTTTGTAAAACGATCGTTTTTCATGATATGTATGCGTCATCCATACTTTTGTATGTACGAAGATCCAAAATTAAAAAATATAAACCGAACGCACTCTAATAATTTCACATACTCGTACAACTCTGTTTTGATCAACTGGTTCTCAATGCCAAATTTCGTTTTTGTGGAAGTTTATTTATTGACTTCAATCACACTTCGTTCTCATAGAAAATAAGTACCCATCTGAGCATTAAAAATCCTTACTGTTACAAACAAAATAATCTCATCTTAATACAGCCAGTCCAACGCATTATTATAAAGATATGACATGTCTGAATTTTTGCATTACTTGCATTATTATAAACTTAATAAAACTCAAAGAAAAATGAATATGCATTAATTTTTTGCGTTAGTTGCATTTCTCTCTGTATACACAAATAAATTTCAACTCCACAAACTGTTTATCTATGTGTGATATTAACCACCAGTGAATGAACCATTTGCATCATCCCCTAGTCCTTGCTGCACGAATGAAGCACATCTCTTCGGCCTTTGATAAAATTACAAAAATATAATCATGTTAAACGGTATAGAGAAAAAGAGTGAAACATTAAAAAAAACTATTGTTGTTATAACATGATAATATTCTCTAACGACTGAAGCCATAAAAATAAGACTTAAAGCGATAATGCAGTATGACAATCCACTTTAAGGAAGATGCCAAAAAATATTGCTGTAGTTAGTAAAACCATATTTAAGTCAAGGGATCAAAAATGGGCATTCCTCACATTCATTGCCTGTGTATTTATGCCTCCCTATCAAGTATCTGTTACAATTTGCAAATAGTAATTTTCAATCTGATCACAACGGTTCTTTTAATATAGTGATGACATATTTTCATGGCCCATTATGAGGATATATGTATAATAGTATAGTCTTCATTAGAAGTTATTGAAAATATAAACTTGTAAACAATATAATTTATAATTATAATATGTAATCAAGTGCGCATCTGTGTTTTGCACACGAATGTCGTAAAATAAATGTAATGTCATGGCCTTATATACAAATACATAAGTTAAAACAAAATTATATTAAGGAAGAAAACATTAATGCATAAAATTCAATGTAATTTCAAGTGGGATGCCAGCCAAGCACTGAATTTCAACACCTTAAATTCATTCACCAATTAAATGCAAACTGCATCAATAAATGTGTTAAATCGGTCATCTAAAACATGTAAAAACATTTCAAGCCATAGATTATTCTATGCCACTGATTTATTGACAAAAATGCTAGGTGAATAAAAATAGACATGAACATCGTGCGCAAGCCTCAAATTAGTTTTCAATCTATGCATAATGAAGCAATAGTTAATATATTGTCAATTATCACTTAAGCAATAAATTATTGTTCAATGCAATCCAAGCAACAATTTGTTCAAGTTGGAGACTGAAAGAGCAAAAAAATTAATAATAGCAAACTTTGATCTAATACTTATCATCTAATAATATAATGCAAACAACAACACAACAAACAACGCTCTTATGTTTATAAACACATCAATTGAAAATTCCAAATACCAAGTGGAAATATTTGTGCGTTCAATGTATTCTAAGTTAAACTGGCTAAATGATTGGGGATATCAAATACATTACACAGTGATTTAATGAAATAATAAATCCACTCCAATTATATAAATAAGTAATCGTAGGCCACAATGAGGAGACCAACACATCTAAAATACGAACGTCCAATGACATGCAAAGTAAATTTTGAACATCCAATGAAGAGTGTATTACTTTTTGTCCTTTGAAATTCTAATTGGATTTTCTTTGCAAAATTTCACAGTAAACTCCTTGACTCCATCTGATGATAGGCAAAACAAAATATGAATGTCCATAAATTTATTTACTTCACTCAAGAAATTAAAAATCAAAAGAAATAAAAAAGACAACATGCTAACATCTCCCTTAATCAGCTTTAGCCGATAGTGATATTGTCTGGAGTTCACAGAATAATTACATACAATTATGGATTTTCAACATAAATTAAGAATTTTCTCTTGTGACCCGAGAAGAAAATTCTGGAATTGTGTCGATTGGGCTCAAGTTATACAGAAGATAAAAGTGGGAATGTAAGTATGTAACGATGACGATTGGCAGAAGATAAAAGTGGGAATCGTGGATATCTAGGGTTTGGCTGCTTGGATGCCAGGAAGGAGGAATTATGGGTATACGGCAATAAAGGCAAATGCTCCAAACCTTCGGTATAATTTACCCCTAAATGCTCAAACAGTTCAGCTTAAGCTACACATGGCGTGAATTCTTTGAAAGATGGGAGAACGCCTCTAAGCTAAGGAAATCTATCTCAGCTTTAATAGTACAGTATAGATTGTTCTCATAGACACGGTCGATCTGGATATTATGATATAAATATTTATAAAGGTTAAATATGGAAGACTAAAATTTGACATGCTGTCATGGCCAACATGCGGACATGCATTATTACCGCTGAACCCAAATATAAACAAATTCCACATGCGGTACTCCAATCAAGGGTTTACACTGGCATACAGGCAAGAGGAAAACATATCACCAATCAAAGTTGCCAAGAAGTGTTCACAGTGGCAGGTTTTGGTGGGCACGTTGTCCAGAACCTCTCAACTAAACTACATGTATGAATGAAAGTAAAATGTAATAGCAGGTGATAAAACAAAAGATGGCACAACTCGGAAAAATACACGATGGTTGAATCTCAAACATGCGGCAATCCAAAGACTATGTATATATTTCCAGTTAAATAATTTACTCCCCTCTTGTCATGATAAATATATCATATTGTAAGGGTCAAGACATCCGGTTACATCAAAATAAAAAGGCTCAAGGTACCCTCTAATATGGACTAACCTAATTCAATTAAACAGGAGAGGACCTTGTGCGTTGATTCAGATAACCGAGGAAGAAACGGGGCATAGAAAAGGGAGATGCGAATATGGAGATATTACATCAATACTTTGAAAAGAATTCATATTTAAGGAAAACGCAGATCTGAGGAAGAGAAAGAAGTTAACAACTGAGATAACATTATTGTTGAGCGAAAATTAAGGCTTAATTTATTGGCTCAGACAATTTGGTTTTAGCTCTTACAGTAGGGAAACCTCCCTAACGGCCAGTTTGATAAAAACTATGCATCCTCTTACAAATGTTATGTATACTCTTCAATGCAACATGTATGTAATTATAAACGGAAACTAGTTATGTTATAAAAGATGAAAGAAGCTTTCTGTTTCTTGTAGTATATCTTAATATGAAGGGCATATTGTTCCCTTTTTTGGGTACAATCTGTAGCTATAAAAGCAAATATAGCTGCCATTACAAGCTTCTACCTTCTTATATATCAAGAAGGCATCTTCTCAATCCATCACCAACGAATGATTACTCAGTCTGTCACATATATGGAAAAATAAAAAATGGAAACAGTAAGATTACATTAACAGAAAATTGTGAACAACACTTAGAAAATATATAATACACAATACCAGAATTGTAAATTATTTGCTTCTTTCGCTGCTTTTCTACATGTAAACTTCACCAAAAAAAGTTTTATTTATTGCTAGAATGGAAAGTGACGAGATAGGAAAGGCGAAAATGATTGTGAAGTTAGAAGAGGTGGCGACGAAACGGAAGGAGGGAACATAGGAATGAACCACGGAAGAAACAAAATAAAAGAAAGTAGCATATAATTTTGGGACCAAATTGATTTTCACTGCTAGTAGGTTTGATTGTCAATTAACGAGTTTTGTGAACTAATACTAATACTAGTATTACCGCACAACGGTGGGAAAACCGACCGTTAAAGTGCATAATATAAAACGAAAAAATATTTAATAATTTTTTTTTGAAGTCAAATTTTAATAGAAAAAATCGTAATTTAAGGGAAAATGAAAATATTTAAAAACATTGTTATGGAATAACCATCAGTATTATTTAATTATAAATAATGTGTAAAATATATTGTATATTGTGATTTCATAATAACCAAACCTTTATCCTCAATTTACCTGTAAGATAATAAAACGGAAACATTGCAGTAAAGAAAATATGTTATCATAAAGTTTCAAAATAAGATAATAAGACACATCTGAAATAAATACAGAAGCCCTCTTTCAAGGTCAATATCACAATAACTTGTCCGAATAAAATGCACCGTACTTTAAGTGGAAAAGCAAAATGCTTTCCAACATAGACCTATGAAGAACAAACAATTAACACATAACAAAATGCAAACACTTGCATTGATCACGAACATCCCCTGCATACAAATTGACACCATGTTCCATATGTAACGGTACATCTAGTAGTCATTACATGTAACGACCTAGATTTTTAGTCTGTTAATTTTAAATATTTAATACGGATTTTAAATATTTAGTTGATAATATAAATTAAATTTATACTGAGTTGTCGATTTAATAATCGAATATAATTTAATTTAGAATATATCGAATTATTGTAATTCGAAATATAATTGAAATCGAACTTAAAAACTGAATCAAAATGATTTAGATGATAAGTAGGAATTTTATTTTATATATACAATAATAAATAATAATTTATTATCAAAGAATTTGTGGTTTTCGAATTTAAACTATATTATATTATTTTAATATGGTATATATGTTGAAATTAAATTTCAGAATATTTACTGTCCAGTTCAGAATAGCGTTATAACATTTAAACGACAGTGGTTACGTTAAAATAGCGGTTCGTCTGTGAACCCCAAGATATTTATAATGGATAAGATCTAAATCGAATCGAAGATCGAATCAGAATCTGTTTAAAAGAAATACAAATCTCTTTATTTCAGATCGTATTAAATAGAAATCAAATCGATATTTATTACAGTGTACCTTGTGGACAGACAATGATCTAAGTATTTTTCCTCTACAAAAAACGCGCTTATCCCCTTTGTGTTTCTTTCTTCTGTAAAACCAATTCACTTCAGAAAAAAAAAGATAAAATGTTCGCTCCCTTTACAAATTAAAACCCAAATCAATTCGAAAAGCTTCAGTTTGATTAAAGCAAAAATATAGCCAACCCCTTTTACTTTCTAAATCGCAATTCCCCGCAAGGCTCAGAGCTCGACTTTGAGATTTAAGTGCTCGCATTGAGAAGGAGGTCATCATAAATTTGTGCAATGACATTTGGGGCCGATGTTCGAACTCGAACAGTCGAGTAAGCTTCAATGGGTTTCGGATCTAGGCTCGTGAAGATGAAGGTTGAATGGGGATCGCGACAAGCGAATTAGTGATTTGGGTTCATCACGGTTTTCTGGAGAAGGCTGAAAAGGAACCCCAATTCTGTAAGGGGCACGATGGATTCAAGATGGGTTTCAGAGGGGAAGGTCGATCGAAGGGACTGGGGATCTCGTACAATAGTGGCGGCGCTCAAACATGGTTGTAATCGAAGTTGGGGAATGAGTAGTGGTGAGCGCGGTTCAGGTAGCATGGGCCTGGTAGAAGAGTGTTTTGTGGATCAACTCGTGATGAAGGATGGAGGCTGGTGTTGAGCGTATGTTACGGCAATGGCAAGGTGGGATGGAGTTCGGCTTTTCTTTTCTTTTAGTAAGGTAAAATATATTTAAGGTATATTATCTACTTAAGAAGTAATTAGTTTATAATTATTGAGAATCAAATGGGTTGTTACAAAGTTAATTACAAAGAAGGAGAAAGAAAAAATATATTTAGCAGATCATTATAAATGTCGTAGATCAGAGGAGTGAAAACTTAAACTTGGAATTTTAAGTTGTTCAACTAGGAAGAAGGAAAAATTGAATGTTAGTATATTTTTAAATAAAACCCTATCAAGAAAAATTAAATAGCTTATTTATAAAATTAGAATTTTTCTCATGCTAGGATAAATCGAATGAAATCATTCATATGGAGTTCGAAGACTCGAAATCAATGAAAAGAAACTGAGAAGTGCAGATAAAAATCACGGTGAGTAAATCTCACTTACCTTTTTCTTTAGAATTATTTTTATTCGTTAAAAATAATTGTTTTTGCTTATTTGAATACTTTCTGGTTGTTTTAAATATATTAGTTATTTAGGGTGATTATATATATATATATATATATATTGGTTTGGTGGTTGGATTCCCGCAGTTTCATTAGCGGATGCCCGCGGTACCATTAGCGGGTGATTACCCTATACGCCCCACGCTATGGTAGTGGATAACCTTCATACCGCGATATACTGCCACGAAGCAGGATGGGTATTATTTCTGTTGACTAATGTTTGTGGATGCAAGAAAACAGGTTGGAGGGATCCAACTAGATTCCTTAAAAATATATTATCTGCTTGTTTATTTGTTTGCATATATACTGTCATATATGATGTGTTAGAAACCCTGAAATAAATAATTGGTTGTTTGGTGTTTAAATATCACTGGGCCTGAGGGTTGATTTATAAAATATCCTGAAAAGGATAATTGAGATTTAAAAGGAAAATTCTATTTTTAAAATAGAATTTGAAACTTTAGAATGGAATAAAAATATTAACTTGTATTAATAAAATAAAAACGAGTAATTCATTTATAAACGAAGCTTATAAATGAAGTGAAAAGAGTTGTCATTGGGTAATTCAGAAATAAAAACACAAGTGTGAAGTTGAAAAGGGAAAGTTATTTTTCCAAAGTAGAAATTATTGATTTCAACTGAATTGGAAATCAAGACTTGTTTAATATAGAATATAAAGAAAATTCAAATAGAAATTGAATATAGAAATTTAAATGGAGTTTGAATATAGAAAATATAAAGGAAATTCAAATATAGACTTTGAATATAGAAAGTGAAATGGAATTTGAACAAAGAAATTTTGAATATAGAATTTGAATAGAATTTGAATATACAGAATTTGAATAGAATTTAAATATACAGAAATTTGAATAGAACTGAATAGAATTTGAATAGAATTGAAAATGGAATTTGAATATAGAAATTTCAAAGAGATTTGAAAAGAGAATTTGAAAATAGAAAGTTGAAATCATTTCGAAATGGGAACGACGAAATAGATTTCAGAAAATGCGGATTTTAAACAGAATAGAAAATAAATCCAAAGGATTTATAATTTGTAAAAGAAATTTGAATTTGCATAGAGAAGGTCGAAGTATAAATAAATTTATTTCTGAGTTAGGGAAAATCGACAATGTTAGAAAACCGAAAATAATATGTTGAATTGGGAAACGGATTTGATATAAAAAAATATCAGAATGGGATTAAAATTTATTATAAACGAGGTTTAAACGTTTTTATATATAAATATAATTAAAATGAACTCGCCGCAGCGTGGCAGTTCGTAAATTATCGTTTCGAACTTCAATTGAGTATACAGAACTCAATTGAAGTCGGAATTCTTTAAAACAAGAATCATCAGGACCGTTTAGATAATAGTTTTCAATATAAGAGAAAATTCTAAATTTCTTCGTATATATTTTGTGTTATGTCAAAATCAAATTTTCAGAAATGCAGTGCCATAACCATTTAAAAACCATAACGGTTTATTTAATTTTATAAAAGGATTTTAAGTGAATAAAATCCAAATTTCTATTTAGAAAATTTCAGATTTGAGATGTAAATTATATATGAACTCCAGTGAAATAAGTGAAATGATTTTTGAAACAAAAATCAGATTTTTAGTTATTAAACAGATTTAAATAAATTTTAAAGAATAAATAGTTAATCGAGTTTTGAATCGAAATTGGCGTTGGATAAGTAAATTGGTTTTATGGATTCATATTCGAAATCGAATTTGAAACTCAAGTTAGAAATGAAATTCTACTTGTTTAGAAGCGAATTAAAATATATTTGAACATGTTATGTTCAAAATAAAGGGATTTGGCAAAATAGCTAATTAAAGAAGAAATTAGCAAATTGAGTTAGGAATGACCGAATTAAGTTGGATAAATTGGAAAACAGGTAAATATAGGTTGAGCAGGTATGGAATGAAGAGAATGAAGTTTACAAATTTAGTTCCCGACAAAATGGTACACGTTTAAATTCCATATGAGGTTTAATGCACCGTATCGGCAAGCCACTTGGCTTTTTCTTTTTCTTTTGGATTGGTGAGGGCCATGGGAGGCTATTTGAAATATCCCGATGCTCCCGGTACAAAGCAAGTTATGGGTAATTTTTTCGGGAATTTAAGGAGTTAGAATATTATTAAGAAGAATTGATAGTTAAAAATCAATGTATCGATACATATAGAATTCGATAAGGAAATAAACTTAAAAATAGAATACTATAAACAAAAAGGAAATCTATAATTAAATCTAATAAAAAAATTAGAAAGAGGAATGTACGTGTTTGATAAATGAATAATTTGTTTTTATGGTATTGATTATTCGGGAATAATGGTCTTGTCTGTTTTGAAGTTAAGGATGTTTTCAGTTAAGGTCTGAGAGGTAATTTTACCCCAACTCAATTGATTTCATTTTTAACCGATAAATTGCAAGATTCAGTCTCGAAGATCAATGGTTGAATAAAAGATAGCTGAATGAAATATTTTGAGTTGTTTATAGCGATGTTTTACACAACATTCTTTTTAGCCCAAATAAGTGGAATTCTAGGAATATAATAAATAAATATTTCCTAAGAGTAGAATTAAATGAGTCGAGCAAGAAATAAATAATTGGAATGTTCTCCAATTATAAATAGAAAATATTTTCTAAGTGTAGAAAATAAAAGAAGGCGAGATATAGAAATATTTTCCAAATGGGTAAGAGGCCAAGATGATAATTGAAAATATTTAGTTAATAAATATTGATAAAGGAAGTGGAGAAGTATTTTAATTAATGAAATATAAATTAAATGGCGCAGTGATTGTTTAATGGTTTAAATGGATGTTTGTTTGTCTTCGATAGTTAAATAACCGACTATCGAAGTGTTTGCCAATATCGTTGTCAATATGTAGAGACTGATTGGATTATTATCCGAGAACCACTCTGTATTGGCAGTAACGTTGCGAATCAGATTATATGAAGATAATCGAAGACGGAGTGAAGTGTAAGGACTTTTTCTATTAATAGAAATTGTGCCTTCGGTTTCGTTCAATCCCATAACGAATGTAAATGGACGAATGTCTGGCAAAGTATTTCCAATGATCGCATGAGTTGGTCTGTATAAATATATATATGGTTGCAACGGATTTATTCCCTTAGCATAACATCCAGAATATTTGTGAAAATCAATAAATGATTAAACGGATCTGACAATGTGGCATTCAAAGTGATTGTATTATCAATGACTGATAAGTAAGCGTAGCGTCAGGCCTCAACAACCGGGAAATGACAAAAATCGGGCAGGCAGCATGGCTATGTGGGTCGCTCCCATTAGGATGTATTATCACCTATCTAGAGATTCATTTAATTTCTTATTCTATTCGATGCTGTCCCATTCGGGAAACGGTTGTTGATCCCAACCGTTAGTGATATACATTCGATACACTCAAGCGAAATGAGTGGTCGGTCATGTGTGGGCCGGGTTGCAAGATATTCTTGTTGCACCCAGTGTATTCCTCTATAAAAATACACTAACGGAAGGCGGTTCCATACCTTGTCATAGTCGGAATCCAATCTCCAATAAGCGCCATGCGGTTTTTGATTTTATATTATATATGGAGCGTGAGATGCAAGCATTCCGCTAGATTCTATTTATTTTATTTAGACACTATTATAATATCACTGGATTTCGTATCAAAGTGTTTTGGGTTATAGTAAGGTAAAAGCCGTCCATGTTTATGTGTGGGCTAGTCATACTATTATCCTTTCTTTCGAAAGGATTTTGAAAGTTAAACAAATGGTTGGAGTTTACTCACACCAGTCCCATGACTGACCCAGAGTTTATTTTGTTTGTTTTCCCTAAACTCTTGGGTGCCTAGATTTGTACGAGCAGTCAAGTAGTCGGGATTTTTAAGATTCACTTGGAAGAGCTGGAAGCAGGAGGCTTCACCAGTTAGCTATAGACTATCATATTTCCGCTGTGTACTATGTCGTATCTGGAAACATGTGTTTATAACTGTTCCAGGAATAACTGTTGTGCTCTGATGATGGTATGTATACAAAGTTACTGATTTGTAATTCAAAATTTATGTTATCTAATATATTTTATTCATTCCGCTGTGAGGTTTGTCTTCTTTGTTTTATTCTATTCTATTTCTTTCTTTCTATTCCTCATCCTCTAACTTTTTTCTACTAATGATTCGTATTTCTGTGTCATTTGGGTTAGACGTGTGGTGTTATTGGTCAACTCAAAGGGTACGGATTTACGGGCCATTACAGTTGGTATCAAAGCTCAGGTTGAGCGTATACCTAGGCTTTGGTGGGATGTGCTCGTTAGAGATAGGTTCAGTTGTACCCTAGAATGAGTTGAGTGTATATATACGAGAGCGTGTATTTGTAAATTGGTATAAAAATTGTTTTATATTGTGATGTTTAGTCTGTTGAGTAATTTATGAATTCTAATCGAATCGTGGGACGCCACGAAGTCGATAGGAATTTCTAAATACTTAACCGAGAAATTCGACACAATATTGTTTTAAAGTGGGTAAGTGAAATAATTTTACCCAAAATTCTATTTTGATGTATAAAGAATAATTTTCTTAAATTATTATAATACATGGACGTGTTGGTTGTTATTATAATCAGATGGGATTACAAAAATTGGAATGATTATATATAACCAAATAGAATATGTATAAGAATGAAATATTTAAATGAGATGAATTAAAATTGAATTCAAACCAGAATTTGAAATTTAAATCCTGGGAAGTTTGAAATGTTTTTGGAAGTATATTAGAACAATATAGCTTTTTGTTTGAAGAATTCTGAATAAAAATCATCTTGAGATGAATTTTGAAAGTGATAAAGCAATGAAATCACTTCAGTGGCTGGGAAATAATTCTGATGATGACTGCAGCATCATCAGTGTTCATTTTTGAGTTTCTAAGTAATGAATTGCTACCTTAGAAAAGTTTTTGATGGAAATTTGTTTGAAAGAAAACAAGTTGATTTGGAAAATCCAAATGTTTTGAATTTGTGATGGGGAGAAAATATATGTATATATTTATGGGATTTCAAAAAAAAAAATTGAAATGAAAACCCAGGAATTTGAATTCTGGAATTTAAATTTAACTTAAGCAAGTTAAATGAATTGATGTGAATAAATTGACTAGAATCAATTTGAATGGAATTAAATACATCTAAATAAAATATGAATTGGTAATAAATCATTCAGAATAAATGAATGTGAGTATAGATGATGTGTTATTTGAACGGAAACCAAATGTTTTGGTAGAATAAAATTTGTTGAAATATGGAGAGGTGAGTTTCAACATAAAGGAGTTTTGAAAGGTTAATGGGTTTATAGTATTTTTCCTTCCTTAGCAATTTCGGGGACGAAATTATTTTAAGGGGCAAGAATGTAACGACCAAGATTTTTAGTCTGTTAATTTTAAATATTTAATACGGATTTTAAATATTTAGTTGATAATATAAACCAATTTTTATATTGAGTTGTCGATTTAATAATCGAATACAATTTAATTTAGAATATATCGAATTATTGTAATTCGAAATATAATTGAAATCGAAGTTAAAAACTGAATCAAAATGATTCAAATGATAAGTAGGAATTTTATTTGATATATACAATAATAAATAATAATTTATTATCAAAGAATTTGTGATTTTCGAATTTAAATTATATTAATTTAAAATGGTATATATGTTGAAATTAAATTTCAGTATATATACTGTCCAGTTCAGAATAGCGTTCTAACATTTAAACGACAGTGGTTACAATAAAATAGTGGTTCGTGTGTGAACCCCGAGATATTTATAATGGATAAGATCAAAATCGAATCGAAGATCAAATCATAATCTGCTTAAAAGAAATAAAAATCTCTTTATTTCAAATCGCATTAAATAGAAATCAAATCGATATTTATTACAGTGTACCTTGCGCACAGACTAAGATCTAAGTATTTTTCCTCTACAAAAACCGCGCTTATCCCGTTTGTGTTTCTTTCTTCTATAAAACCAATTCACTTCAGAAAGAAAAAAACAGATAAAATGGCCGCTCCCTTTACAAATTAAAACCCAAATCAATTCGAAAAGCTTCAGTTTGATTAAAGCAAAAATATACCGAACCCCTTTTACTTTCTAAATCGCAATTCCCCGCAAGGCTCGGAGCTCGACTTTGAGATTTAAGTACTCGCGTTGAGAAGGAGGTCGTCGTAAATTTGTGCGATGACATTTGGGGCTGATGTTTGAACTCGAACAATCGAGTAAGCTTCAACGGGTTTCAGATCTGGGCTCGTGATGATGAAGGTTGAATGGGGGTCGCGACAAGTGAATTCGTGATTTGGGTTCATCGCGGTTTTTTGGAGAAGGCTGAAAAGGGAACCCCGATTCTGTAAGGGGCACAATGGATTCAAGATGGGTTTCAGAGGGGAAGGTCGATCGAAGGGACTGGGTATCTCGTACAATAGTGGCGGCGCTCAAACATGGCTGTAATCGAAGTTGGGGAATGAGCAGTGGTGAGCGCGGTTCAGGTAGCATGGGCCTGGCAGAAGAGTGTTTTGTGGATCAACTCATGATGAAGGATGGAGGCTGGTGTTGAGCGTATGTTACGGCAATGGCAAGGTGGGATGGAGTTCGTCTTCTCTTTTCTTTCTGTAAGGTAAAATCTATTTAAGGTATATTATCTACTTAAGAAGTAATTAGTTTATAATTATTGAGAATCAAATGGGTTGTTACAAAGTTAATTACAAAGAAGGAGAAAGAAAAAATATATTTAGCAGATCATTATAAATGTCGTAGATTAGAGGAGTGAAAACTTAAACTTGGAATTTTAAGTTGTTCAACTAGGAAGAAGGAAAAATTAAATGTTAGTATATTTTTAAAGAAAACCCTATCAAGAAAAATTAAATAGCTTATTTATAAAATTAGAAATTTTCTTATGCTAGGATAAATCGAATGAAATCATTCGTGTGGAGTTCGAAGACTCGAAATCAATGAAAAGAAACTGACAAGTGCAGATAAAAATCACGGTGAGTAAATCTCACTCACCTTTTTCTTTAGAATTATTTTTATTCGTTAAAAATAATTGTTGTTGCTTGTTTGAATGTTTTCTGGTTGTTTTAAATAAATTAGTTATTTAGGGTGACTATTATATATATATTGGTTTGGTGGTTGGATTCCCGCAGTTTCATTACCGGATGCCTGCGGTACCATTAGCGGATGATTACCCTATACGCCCCACGCTATGATAGTGGATGACCTTCATACCGCGATATCCTGCCACGAAGCAGGATGGGTATTATTTCTGTTGACTAACGTTTGTGGATGCAGGAAAACAGGTTGGAGGGATCCAACTGGATTTCTCAAAAATATATTATCTTCTTGTTTATTTGTTTGCATATATACTGTTATATATGATGTGTTAGAAACCCTGAAATAAATAATTGGTTGTTTGGTGTTTAAATATCACTGGGCCTTAGGGTTGATTTATAAAATATCCTAAAAAGGATATTTGAGATTTAAAAGGAAAATTCTATTTTTAATATAGAATTTGAAATTTTAGAATGGAATAAAAATATTAACTTGATTTAATAAAATAAAAAAAAGTAATTCATTTATAAACGAAGCTTATAAATGAAGTGAAAAGAATTATCATTGGGTAATTCAGAAATAAAAACACAAGTGTGAAGTTGAAAAGGGAAAGTTATTTTTCCAAAGTAGAAATTATTGATTTCAACATAATTGGAAATCAAGACTTTTTTAATATAGAATATAAAGAAAATTCAAATAGAAATTGAATATAGAAATTCAAATGGAGTTTGAATATAAAAAATATAAAGGAAATTCAAATATAGAATTTGAACATAGAAAGTGAAATGGAATTTGAACAAAGAAATTTTGAATATAGAATTTGAATAAAATTTGAATATATAATATTTGAATAAAATTTGAATATACAGAAATTTGAATAGAATTGAATAGAATTTGAATAGAATTGAAAATGGAATTTGAATATAGAAATTTCAAAGAGATTTGAAAATAGAATTTGAAAATAGAAATTTCAAATAGAATTTGAAAATAGAAAGTTGAAATCATTTCAAAATGGGAACGACGAAATAGATTTCAGAAAATGCGGATTTTAAACAGAGTAGAAAATAAATCCAAAGGATTTATAATTTGTAAAAGAAATTTGAATTTGCATATAGAAGGTCGAAGTATAAATAAATTTATTTCCGAGTTAGGGAAAATCGACAATGTTAGAAAACCGAAAATATTATGTTGAATTGGGAAACAGATTTGATATATAAAAAATATATCAGAATGGAATTAAAATTTATTATAAATGAGGTTTAAACGTTTTTATATATAAATATAATTAAAACGAACTCGCCGCAGTGCGGTAGTTCGTAAATTGTCGTTTCGAACTTCAATTTGAGTATACTGAACTCAATTGAAGTCGAAATTCTTTGAAACAGGAATTGTCAAGACCGTTTAGATAATAGTTTTCTAATGAAAGAGAAAATTATAAATTTCGTCGTATATATTTTGTGTTATGTCAAAATCAAATTTTCAGAAAAGCAAAGCCATAACCATTTAAAAAGCATAACTGTTTATTTAATTTTATAAAAGGATTTTAAGCAAATAAAATCCGAATTTCTATTTAGAAAATTTCATATTTGAGTTGTAAATTATATATGAACTTCAGTGAAGTAAGTGAAATGATTTTTGAAACAAAAATCAGATTTTTAGTTATTAAATAGATTTAAATAAATTTTAAAGAATAAAAAGTTAATCGAGTTTTGAATCGAAATTGGTGTTGGATAAGTAAATTGGTTTTATGGATTCATATTCGAAATCGAATTTGAAACTCAAGTTAGAAATGAAGTTCTACTTGTTTAGAAGCGAATTAAAATATATTTGAACATGTTATGTTCAAAATAAAGGGATTTGGCAAAATAGCTAATTAAAGAAGAAATTAGCAAATAGAGTTAGGAATGACCGAATTAAGTTGGATAAATTGGAAAACAGGTAAATATAGGTTGAACAGGTATGGAATGAAGAGAATGAAGTTTATAAATTTAGTGCCCGACAAAAAGGTACACATTTAAATTCCATATAAGGTTTTATGGGCCATATCGGCAAGCCGCTTGGCTTTTTCTTTTGGATTGGTGAGGGCCTAGGAGGCTATTTGAAATATCCTGATGCTCCCGGTACAAAGGAGGTTATGGAGAATTTTTCCGGGAATTTAAGAGTTAGAATATTTTTAAGAAAAATTGATAGTTAAAAATCAATGTATCGATATATATAGAATTCGATAAGGAAACAAACTTAAAAATAGAATACTATAAACAAAAAGGAAATCTATAATTAATCTGATAAAAAAAATAGAAAGAGGAACGTATGTGTTTGATAAATGAATAATTAGTTTTTATGGTATTGATTAGTCGGGAATAATGGTCTTGTCTGTTTTGAAGTTAAGGATGTTTTCAGTTAAGGTCTGAGAGGTAATTTTACCCCAACTCGATTGATTTCATTTTTAACCGATAAATAGCAAGATTCAGTCTCGAAGATCAATGGTTGAATAAAAGATAGTTGAATGAAATTTTTTGAGTTGTTTGTAACGATGTTTTACACAACATTCGTTTTAGCCCAAATAAGTGGAATTCTGGGAATATAATAAATAAATATTTCCTAAGAGTAGAATTAAATGAGTCGAGCAAGAAATAAATAATTGGAATGTTCTCCAATTATAAATAGAAATATTTTCTAAGTGTAGAAAATAATAGAAGGCGAGATATAGAAATGTTTTCCAAATGGGTAAGAGGCCAAGATGATAACTGAAAATATTTAGTTAATAAATATTGAAAAAGGAAGTGGACTGGTCTTACTATTACCCTTTCTTTCGAAAGGATTTTGAAAGTTAAACAAATGGTTGGAGTTTACGCACACCAGTCCCATGACTGACCCAGAGTTTATTTTGTTTGTTTTCCCTAAACTCTTGGGTGCCCAAATTTGTACGGGCAGTCAAGTAGTCGGGATTTTTCAGATTCACTTGGAAGAACTGGAAGCAGGAGGCTTCACCAGTTAGCTATAGACTATCATATTTCCGCTGTGTACTGTGTTGTATCTGGAAACAGGTGTTTATAACAGTTCCAGGAATAACTGTTATGCTCTGATGATGGTATGTATACAAAGTTACTGATTTGCAATTCAAATGTTATGTTATCTAATATATTTTATTCGTTCCGCTGTGAGGTTTGTCTTCTTTGTTTTCTTCTGTTCTAATATTTCTTTCTTTCTATTCCTCATCCTCTAACTTCTTTCTACTAATGATTCATATTTCTGTGTCATTTGGGTTGGACGTGTGGTGTTATTGGTCAACTCAAAGGGTACGGATTTGCGGGCCGTTACATTACAGCAACACCTTAAAGAAGGAAAACACACATATACATCAACAAATTCCACTAGGTTTCTTTTTGTCAACCAAATGTTTGTAACCGGTTATGATCTCTTTCTCAACCTCACTCACGCTCTTCTTCTCAACCAACCCATTTTTGCTTTCCTCTATGGTAACAGTAGCAGAAACAATTTTACTTGGCACTCTTTCAAAATATCCAGTACTTTGTTTAGAGCGACAATCATTCTTTCAGCAAGACACCTGCTGAAATCCTTTCTTATAACTACATGAAACACTGCGATGTGCCAAGTAGTTCCTGATAAGGATTGACATAATCTAAGTCAATCTCTGCATATATGGTATGCCATAATATGAGAAAACAGAATAAATATCATTAATGATATTATTCCATAACTAGAATATTATGTACAAATGGAATGACATAATATGATAAATAGAATAAATATCATTAATGATATGATTCCATAAATATCATTAATGATACTATTCCATAATTGTTGTAGTGCATATGACATGTATCTTGTAACTTTATATATGTGTGATTCATGGATGGAAAAGTATCCTTCTCTTCAACTCTTCATCATGGTATCAGAGCGTTGATCCAAAACAGTTCAACTTCCTCTTGTTCAATGGCTCTCATTAACCAAACTTCATCATATCAGATTCTTAATGGTAGTGATCCCACAAAGCCCTACACTTTTGTATCATCCCAAGATTTTTCGACAATTTAAAATATTAAATTTAATATGTTTTGGAACAAAATTGTTTTAAATATTAAAATTTATAATTTATGTCGTATATTGAAAATGTATGAACTAAAATTTAAATTTGTAAATATTGAAATTTGTTCACAATTAGCAATAATTGATTTATAAATTTATCATGAATTTTTATTTTGATTTGAACTGAATTTATAAACCTTGGAATTTGATTTATTGGTTAATAAACAAAAGCAAATATTTTATTACACTAATTAACTGGTCGAAATTTGTCATTTGGCAAACGATTTGTGAATTTGATAAAATTAATTTTATTCGATCCAAATTTATAAATTATTGTAATATATAGAATTTCATAGCCATTGGAATTTTAGTTTGATCGTAAGAAAATAAAACGCGTATAAATTTATATGTACAATTCAATTAAATAATCAAGTTTTAGTAGAAACTGCTGTAGACTTTAAAATTGGGCCTTGAAACCAATTCCATTGCGTTCAGAAGGTGTCAAAATCTATTGTTAGGCAGTAAGCGGGCCTAATTTGGAGTCTGTTCGAATTTTGGCTTAAATATCACGCAAATCGAGAATTATAATATTAAAAAATTATTCAGAAATCCTAATTTCGTTCTGGCCGTCGTCACCATGTTTGATGGCCGAAATTTTGCAATCTTTTTTCCTTAATTTCTCTTTTGATTCTCAATGGGATTCATTGATTTCTGAAGCAAACTTGTAGAGTTCTGTGAGGACAGTAGATTCATACGGTTGGATCGAACGCTTGTAATCTAAAATCACAGGAATTGAGGAGAGAACACGCCGCTAGTTTGGCTCGATGGGAGGCGCTACGAACCACCGAGTTGGCCCGTGTTCGAGGCATTGGCATCTCTTGGAAAGGCGGTGGTCGTGGTGGCGTTGGATCGATGTCTGGTGGCTGCTAGGGCGGGGCGTTGGTCATGAAAACACGGCAGTTTTGGGTTACGCGGTTTCTTTTTCTCCTGGAGCGACGCATTTCCGCAATGAAGGGGGAGAGAGAGTGCTGACGTGGCATGAGTTAGTTGGGTGAGATGTTTGTTTATTTTATTTATTTCATTTTGAATTCAAACGATTAAAGCAGGTCTAACTTTCACATACAAATTCAGAATGATGCACGGTTGGTGTAACGACGCGCATTCTACGCATCATAGGATTGTAGGATATTTATTTCTTTCACATACGAAGTCGTATGGTCAGGTAACTTTGGGAGACGACTATTGGGGTCATTTCCCATGTTCATGATTTTTCCCGATTTTTAAATGACCATTTTACCCCTAGTTGGCACTATTTTGGCCATAACTTTTGACTGGAAAGGGATTTTGACCTGAAATCACTTTCATTGGCTCCGGATGATGGTTTCTCTTTCCGTAGAGTGGTCACATTAGCCAAACGGGCTCACCGTTTGGGAGATATGGCTGAAACAAGTTTCAGATGGTGAAAAACAGCTTAATTGGGCTTAACCGGGTGATTAACAGCTAGGCCCAAAGGGGAATTTCGGGTTTAGGGGTATATAGGGGCTGATTAGGGTTAGAAAACATTTCTTTAGACATTTTCCAGCCGCCACTTTCATCCTTAGACACTCTAACAATGGCCTCCTACATCTAAAACACCCCAAATCACTTTCTAATTAAAGATTAGGCTTAGCAACATCAAATTAAGAAGAAAAAGCACCAAAGCAAGGTTAGAGCTGCTGTTGGACATCAGTATTCGCCCCAAATCAGAGGAGTTTCAGTTCTGAGAATTTTATTTGTGGCCAAGGTGAGTGATTTGCATAGTTTTTGCACTAATTACGGTAATTAATGGTAATTAGTGAAGATTAGCGAATTGGTACACTAATAAATTCTGGAAAAATGTTTAGGAATTCTTAATAATATTTCATGCCTCTGTTAGAAAATTTAGACGATTTGATTAAGTTTTACTAAGTATGTGCTTAAACATGATTAAGAAGGATTATAGGAAAATGTGAGGTTTTAGCCACTATTGATCTATTTTGATTCATTTGGATTGTTATTTGGTGTTTGTGGTTGCTGTTACATATTGCTATGACTCTATGGTATGTTTTATGATTGATTAGAATAGTTAGATTGGTCGAAAACGTCGTCGAATGGCGTAGAAAGCTCGCTGGAAAGTTGCAGAAATGTGCAGGTTCCGAACCGGATCGGATCGGAGTAGGGGGTCAGATCGGATTTGTGAACTGACCGAGTGGATTCGAACTGGATTGGAACTTGTCACTGGAGGAGGCTTGGCGAGAAGGAAGGCCGTTTACTTAGAGTTGGAGTGGACGAGGGGATCGGATCGGATTTGTGAACTGACCGAGTGGATTCGAACTGGATTGGAACTTGTCACTGGAGGAGGCTTGGCGAGAAGGAAGGCCGTTTACTTAGAGTTGGAGTGGACGAGGGGATCGGATCGGAACTATAAAGAGCGGATCGGATCGGAGTAGGTTGAAGAGCGGATCGGATCGGGGTAAGCTAGGGAGCGAAGCGGATCGGAGCAAATAAGGGGGTGGGATCGGATCGGGCTATGGAGCAGGACCGGATCGGAGTAGGCCAGGGGACGAGATCGGATCGGAGCAGGCAAGCTGGAGGAGGGACGAACCGAACCGACTGGAGCGTGACATCCGAACCGAACCGACGTCTAAGGGGAAGGATCACCGAACCGAACAACACGCAGGAATACACCATGGAGCATTGCACCGAACCGAACCGTGTTATACGTATATATCCGAACCGAATCGAATTCAGGACCACTTCTATGCGACGACTCTTTTGAAGACCAACTCCAACTCGATCAAAACCCGAGATGCAAAGGAAGTCCAAATGAGAAGTTAGAGCTCAAGATTTAGATGGGAATCAACGAGTTCGCTTCATGGTTGGGCTTTTCTGCGGGACGCGTGTTAAGGGGTTATCGATGTCTATAGCTTTGGACCACTATGGTAGGAGGTACGAAGGCGGATTCAGGGCCATTATGGCATCGGTAGAACCAAGGGCTACGACCAATGAAGTGGGTCATTGAAATGTTTGGTCATGACTCCAAGTGTTTGGCTTGGTCACAGCAGGGTTTCTACAAGTCGGGATTCGTCGTTACCTCATTTTGTCTAGTGTTCCAAAGTGGTAGATATCGTATGCTTTACGCACTGAGTGAGAGATGTGAGGATGGTTGCTATGGATGGTTTGTTTGCTATCATTATGACATGCACACCCCACCCCCGTATTATTTACACTATTTATTATGGCACCTTGGAGTATTGTACGGTATGTGGTACTAACTCTTTGGTTGCAGGTCCAGGTTCAGGTATGGTTTAGTATACCTGTTATCGTTATGTTTAGATGCTTATCGCTCATACCAGGCTTTATGTCTGACCCAGAGTTTTATGTCTCCTCTTATTACTCTGGGTGCTCACACGAGCAGACTAGAGACAGGTTAGCTGGTGATGCACGAGTAGATGATCCGGAGACGAGCAGGAGGCTTCCACGTAATACATATATATATAGTATTCTCCCTGTGTTGTTGAAGATCACTGCTTGGGCATTGGTGGTGTATCTTCTACTTTGGCTTTCTTTTGTTTAGAGACAGTAGATTCTGAAAAGTTGTAATAAGCTATATTTGGATTTCCGCTGCTCTGATGTTGACATTGATTATTAGTTATCAGCTTATGCACTGTCTCACCTGTTTTATGTCAAGTATGTTATTATTATATTTTATTCCATGCGCTGTGAGACATTCTACAGGTTTCTTGATTAGTTTATTCTCTTCTTTCCTTTCTCCTGACGACCGTCCTGTGCTAGTCGGGCATGTGTACAACGCACTTTTGGAGGAAATGCAGGCTGGTGCGGGGCGGGCCGTCACAGTTGGATCCGTTGGAATCGTATCGACGAGCTCTTCAAGACGGCATTGATTTGGACAGATACTAACACTGCTTATTTTTAGACTAAAATTTGGATTTCAATCTCGTTTGAAACCAAGGTGAGTGATTAAACCCACTCACACATAACTAAAATATTTGATTGTTAGTTAAATTGAATCCATGTTATGATATAATTGTTTTGGTTGTTGTTTGACTGTTTAAATTTATTATTTATGTTAAATTTGCATCGACCGTATAATTTAATTTAATTGTTGATATAAAGTGTACAGTTAGGATTTATTTTCTGTTTAAAAACCTCATATTTAATGACTAGTAAACTGATACCACATTGAAATGTTTAGATGTACTGGTTTTGATTGATGCATGGATTTATATATTTATGTATTGATATTTAATTCATATTGTTATCGACATTGTCTATATACTCCTATTGGTTTTTTCTCATGAATCTCAATTTTTACCCTAGATGTTACGGGCATCAAATAAACCCAGGATTAATCATTAAAATGAATTAAGAACGCAGATTGAAATGGTAAATACTTATGACCTTGATATGGATTGAAATAATATATATCCTTTCCTAATGTACTAAAATTTTACTTTAAGTATTAATTGGACATAGGATAGAAAATTTTATACGGACACCGGTTGGTTAAATAAAAATTTTATTTAATCTTGAATTTTGGAATATTATTTTAAAGACAAAATTCATGGCATTATTAATTTATTTTCTTTTAATTTGGACTTTGAGTTTTGAAATTAAAGTTTTCAATTGTAATAGAGTTCGTAAATGTGGATAACTGAAGTTAAACTGAATTGAATATGAACTAAATTTATCAAAATTGATTTTTTCACCCATCTTTGATATTACTTTAAATTAATATAGTTTATAGTAATAATTGAACTGTGAACTCGAGATTTTATAAATGAATAATTCAAAGTGAGAATTATAATTGAAGTTTAATTATTAAATCGAATTATTAAATCGAACTGTTTGAAACCGAACTGTGAATCGAATTGAATATGAATGGGAAGTCAAATCCTTTTAAATTAAGATATCGAAATTTAGTCAGATTGATTTGATACTAAAAAATGAATCCTGTTGGTTAAATTTTTTAAGATATGATTCTAATTTCCTAACTATTTTATACATATCTAAATTATTTTAACGTACTTTTCTACTATTTAAATAGTCAAATTATTTGGAATTGGAATTATTTCAAGATACTAAGTTTGGTTTTAAGTGGAGATTTTAATATGAATAATGTTCTAGCTTGCATAATGAAAATGATTTTTAAGAAAAACTGATATTTTGATATGAAGTTGAACTTTTTGATATGAAAAGAATTGATCGGTGCGGAAAATGTAAATTCCTGGTTGTTAAAGAGATCGGGATCGAATATTGTCATACTCTCTGCCAATACCGAAAACCACCTTAATTAACAAATGTGTACGCGGTGTAGTTCCAGAATGAAGTAGGTTGGTTTGGCGAACGCTACTGGAATGAATGGAGAGAACGATGATGGATGTCCTTGACCTTCGGGTTATAATTAAAATGACTAAAACAGTACTATACCGTGACCAAGTGGGGTTAGCTACCTCCATCGGCAACACTTCTTCCTTTATTACTATAGTCCCTCGGTTTGATTGATTTGATTTGATGTGCATCTGCGATTTGGGAGTGTTGTTCGAGGTGGGCGGTAGTCGCGGCTATGCGTTACCACCGGTCCGGGCATGCAACTAGTATATTTATACCCTGGGCATTTCTCGTTGCCTTGTCATATTATCCTGATCGAGCCCCCTATGATTTTGATTTGTACCGTACCTATGGAGTGCCCTTCGATAGCCACTATGTACTGTGGACTTTACGATATCTGTATAAACTACAGTATTAGAGACGGTGTAAGAGTAATAATGGTAATCCCGCTTATGCTATTTTAATATTTAATATTTAACCATAATCATTATTATAATAGCGTATTGTATTATATAGTATCTTGTTTAACGGATCCTTAGGGGATGGAAATTCCCGTAACATCTCTTAAGTTATTGCACTCAAATTATCGCATGAATTTGATTTAAGTAATATGAGAATACTTTAGTTCTGATCTGAGTATTTTTGTCTTTTCATTTGTGCTCGGGTCAGCCTGAGTTTCAGTTATCGAAGATACTGTTTTGAAGATGAAGATGAAGCTTGCAAGAAATATTATATTTATTACCGCTGCAAATATTGGTATGTTTATTATTGTTAACTCTGGTAATCGTTTTAAGTGTATAATCAAATGTATGTTATATCAGCTTCATGAACTGTTATTTATTCATTATATTTTGTCCTTCCGCTATGAGATTTTGTGGTTTTTTTTTCTCCTTCTCTGCTTTTTCTTATATAAATCCCAATAACTATCTGTATTTTTGATTTGTTTAAGTCGACATTGAGGATCATTGTGGATTTGAAGTGTCAAAAATCAGGGATGTTACATTTGGTATCAGAGCTGGTTAGAGAGCATGATAGGGGGTTTTCGCTTGGTTGTTTGGTGGCGAGCAGGAGACTCTTACCCATACACGTCTAAATGAGAAGATTGGGTTGCTTGTTGCAGTCGAGAGGCTGGCCGTAAAATCAGTTCTGAGGTATCACTGTATGTCACGGTGGGAGGTTAGCCCACTGCTTGATGGTTGCAAAGCCTAGGGCCGTTACAGTTGGTATCAGAGCTTTGGTTTAGCGAAACCTTTGCTCTGTTTGGTATTAACTCATTAGTCTTCCGTTGAGAGTATCACTGTATGTCACGGTCTGAATCATTTCTTAGTATTCCGCTGAGAGTTGTGAATTTTCCGTTGTGTATGTATTTTTAGTATACTCTGATATTTGTTGTACTCTGGTATATTCTTATACTATAATGTAATATTGTGATGATATTAATGAAAAGGTCTTTGTTCAGTTCTTATGTGTTGTAACCCCAAGCGATATGTCTATTGATTGGTTTAAGTCGATTTAATTATCGATTTGAATTGGGCAAAAAGGCGGGTCGTCATAGTTAAAATATTGAACAATTGCCGGATTTTGAAGTTTTGGGTATCATTATCGATCCGAGCCTTCAGTGGGGATCGATACCGATCCCTAGGGGTTGAGAACCCATTGGTAGATAGCATTTTTTGCTAGCTTTCACCTCTAACTAATGGTTCTTCATTCTGATATTCTAAGCTCAAGTTATGATCGAAATATTAAACAATTGTCGAGTTTTGAAGTTTTGAGTATCATATACGTATTTATCCCTCATCGGAGTCGTACGGATCCCTCATTGGAGTCTTATCGATCCGACATTTAGTCAAATTTTGAGTGTTTTTCCAGCTTGTTTCAGAATGTTATTCCATTGAATTTAGTTATTTATAAGTTCGTATAATCATCCACACTCGCTTCGGAGCAATCTAGAAGTCCAAGTACACGACTGACCCTAGTGTGTGAATTTCTAAATTCCAAGTATTTATTGGTTTCGACACCTAGTCCAAGCATTTCCAAGTTTATGTGAGTTTGTGCTCTAGTTACCAGCAATCTAATGATAAGAATTCCGAAGCGTGACGGCTTTAACAAAAGACGGGTTAACAATATGTTAAAAATATTCGTCACGATGTTTCAAATTAAAGGATTATACCATTAAATCCTATTTTGGAGAAGATATTTTCTAATGGATTCTATTTTGGAGGAGATACTTCTTTCATAGTTTGTAATATCTCTTATGTCCTCAAGAACCCATTACGGTGGGTCCATTTTTTTATTGAATATGTTATTGTTTATGTCAATAGAACTTTTAGTCTTATAATCGTTAATCTAGATTGATTAAGAAAACTTTCCCAAACATAATCCTTAGCAACCTATCAATTTAAACCTAGTGCAATACTTTACTATCCAACTCTTGTTTTTATCATTACTAATTGTAACCAGTTTCTCTAACCTTTTATAGGGAGGAAAAGAAAAAACCTAGAATGAACTGATTGTCAGTTCTTGATTAAGTATTTGATGCATCATATAGTCTAGTCACACGGGGTGGGCGTGGTCGACTAATCTCACCAATTGGTCAATATTTTTAGTTAATTGAACCATCAATTAATCGAATGCTCGATTATTCGAATTTGTCGGTTAATGCGTTTCGATTGAGATCGGTTAAGTCGTTTATATATATATATATATATATATGTGTGTGTGTGTGTGTGTGTGTGTGTGTGCAAGTATGTACGTACGTACGTATGTATATATACATAATACATGTATATATGTGGGTGTGTATATATACACACACATATATTTATAGATTGCAAGAAACGATAATGAAAATATTTACGCTATTAGTCTTACAATATATGCATGTATGTATGTTTGTATGTGTTGTTTGTCTTCTAATGTGTGTGTGTATATGTGTGTGTGTGTGTGTGAGAGAGGTAGGTTCAATGGCACTCCTATTTTTTAGCCTTCCATTTGCACCCAATTTCTAGCTACTCGTTTATATTAGAATAATGTAGTGGAGGGAGAGAGAATGAGTGAAAGGAGAGAGAGGGGGAAACTTGTAGTGGAAATCAGGGGCTTTTGGGGTGCTGCACCAGTTGGGGTGCCATTGAACTATATATATATATATATACACACACACACACACACATGTATTTTCGTTTAACGACTAATTGATGTTTGTTTATGGTTAATCGCAATTTGGTCGGTTAATCGAATTTGTTAGCTAATGCGGTTCGGTTAAAGTCGGTTGAATTGATTCAGTTGGATAACCATGATAAATGCCCGCCCCTCATGCCTACCTGGCGTCCATGATCAGTTAAGTTGCTTGAATGAAATATTTTAGCGCATGAACGGTTGTGCAACGTTGGGCTACATTCTCAAGTGTGCACACTACCTATCTCTTGTTATCCTATAGTTGGTGCTCAAACATTTGTGCTTCTTTTAGTTTCCTCTGATTGTGCTTAAAATAATTCCTTAATAGCAATCAACTTGTTAGTGCATTTGAACCATTCAAGCGCGTGTTTTTTATGCTTCATCATATTAGGGCTGTCAACGGATAGTATTGGATACGGATAGTGTCATATCTGTATCCGCATCCGAAACTATTTTCGGATATCCGTATTCGTAGATACAGATGGATATTGGATAATTATCATATCCGCTAACGATCGATAATTAAAGAAACGTAAATTGAAATTCTAGGTTTAACATGATTTTTTTTAATGTCATGAATTATAAAAAGTATACAAAACCAATCAAATAACGCTAATATAATAGTGCATGTGATTTATGTTAGTTTTTGTCTGAGGGACGTACTGCCTTTGTTTTTCCGTAAACAGGGATATGAATTGAAATGCTTTGACTTAGTAAAAATTAAATTACGTAATTAAGGGAAAAAAATGTTTGTTGTTTCAAACCTTTTGGTTTGCATATCTATTAATTAATGAAAGTGGAAACTTTTAAAGCTCTCTCCTTAATTCTAGCAAGTTTCTCTATTCTCCTTGATTCTATCCAAACATTTTAGTTTTAAATTAACTTATCACTTTACACTTATTTACTATTTTTCTCACATTATTTTACTTTTTCTGTCATCAAGATTAACCATATTCCTATTAGCAATATTGAAAAACAAATCAAATATATAAACACGTCAATCATATAACATAAATTATAAACATAAATAACTATCACAAGTTCAAAGTTGAACTCATTTATGTTAATATTTTTACCATGTATTGCATTGTAATATTAATGTTAAATACCTACATTTTAAAATTCAATTAGTTATCTACAAAACACTATACAATATCATTCAAATTTATACATTAAAATTGATATATTTTAATTAACTACGTGATTTTGAATTTAACAAATGAATTCATTCAATAAATTATTTTTAATTCATCTAATTAACATTGAGTGTGATGTCTTAAAATGTACACCATATTCATATCAACAAAAATGACAAAATTAGGTTTTCTTCTAAATACAAAATTAAATAACCTACGAAATTTAAGTAATATATATATAAACAATAATAAAAAAATATTATACACTTATCACAATAAATTTGTCATAAATTAAAGAAAATAATTCCCACTCTAAGTACATATATAAAATCACAAATGTAGGGGAAATTTCAACAATCAAATCAGCCCTGAATGTTTAGAAAGTGATAATTGCGGATCGTGCTAACGGTGAGATAAATCAAAATGAACTACCCCTATCAAACTGTAACACCCTGCCCAGATACCCATACTACAAGAAGAACGTTACTAAACAATGTTGTCTGATAATACATAAAATAAGTCTACAACGGATAATGTGTCATTACACATTCTTTTGGATCAACACGGATATATGCTAATACTATAAAAATGATCACATTCCTGTATCTCATCTCAGTACAGAATAATGGTACCAGGAGTTTCACAGAACAGAACAATATGAAGTCACTAAAAAAAAAGCTCAGCACCGGATAACATTCGATATACTTTCATGACAACAGTTCAATATTGTCCAAGAATGCTCTGTAATTGCAGGTGAAATATTGAAAAGTAACCTATCATTTCTGTTTTAACAGACTCAGTATGAAAAGGTGAAGGATCTTAACTTCAAGACTTATCCCAACATTAATAAAAAGCTATTCAGTAATAGTTGTGGTATAGGTTTGAACTTCTTTGAAGGATCTAAACAAGCCCTTCTCAACCGGTCAAAATGATGTTAATTTAAGAAGGATAATCCAGAAGAAGGATGACAATTGACAAGTCTTCTCTACCACTCCAGTATCTCTATATATCCATTCTATTATAAAACGTCCATATTCTGATAGAGTGATAGGTCGCAAGCTATCTTTTACTCTTTTTGTTAATTTGCTAGCCAGTGTCCAATTTGTACGTCCAACAAAACAACCTGCAGTGACAACCTGTAGTGGATCTATGGAGTTTGCTATGTCTCATGCAGATTCATCTGAATTCCTTCCTGTCCCAGTCGAACTCTTAGCTGCAAACAACCTGTAGTGGCAAGCCATCTTTTTACATTATGACTATTACTGTTTATTTTCTTCTTCAATCCAGTATCCTTTCTGTTGAGTAAAGCAATCTCACCAAGCTGGAAGAAAAAAAAAATCGATTAACCTCGATGAAAGTTAATGCCAAAAATTGGTAGCAGAATGTTGCCATTGCGTTGCCTGCGTGTAAATAATTACAATTTCTCACATGTAGTTTCAGGTTCTCTGTATATATTTTTTTAAAAGTGGAAAAAAATTATGCATTGTGCTTTTTTTTAAATGAACGTAGATTTAGTGCACGTTGCGAGTGTTATAGTAAAAGGAGGCTCTTCACCGAAGTACACTCAGATTGTGTGTGTGCGCGCTATACACACACGAGCTTTACGGAATGCACCTCGTGCATGAGTTATTTCTTTTACAAATCTTACAAGTTTTAACGCATTTAACATAAGAGGATATATATATATATATATATATATATATGTTAAAATCATGTGATTTAATTTATTGTTTCTAACTTGCAATGCATAAAGTTTTAAAGTTTGAACCTTTATTTCAACTAGTATAACCGCACTATGGTGGAGAAACCGATAGTTCGGTTGTATAATTTTATAAAATAATATATATTTTAATTTTCATTAATATTGGTTAAACATCAAGAAAGCATGTTCAAAAATATATATTTGGATTTGTTTAAAACGACCATACATGCACACACACACATATATATATATATGTGTGTGTGTGTGTGTGTGTGTGTATGTTTGTACTTATCATAATTAAAGAGAAAATCCTTTAAATTAAGGTTTTATGTTTGTTTCTGGAGAGTTAAATAAGAATTTGGGGCAACACTAACATTTCATTCATTTCTTGTATCCGTATGTATTATGCTTCCAACTTTGAACCTCTGAACCATCTGTCACTTGAGTCCTATAAACAACTTTCTTGTCTTACTCATCATCTTGTACACAAGCACAACTATATTTGCAACCAGTCTTCGTCATGTTCTAATTAGACTGATCGATAATTCTAACTCCTTAGCTGACAGAGTCCTAGCTAACTCAGGTTGTTCACTTGCCAATTATCTGGCGCCCATTCTCCGAACTCATAGCCCTTGGTAAAATTCTTTCGAGTACCCACTCCGAATTCGTTCAACAATATTAGGTGTTGGTTGAAAAACAGCCAAGAACATTATATTCTCTTCAAAATGAATATACAACTGCACCGATCTTTCTTACAATTTGTGTTTTTTTTTTAAAGAAGAAATATTGGATCCAGTAATAATCATGGAGAAATTCTCATTATGGATTTTTGACCATCTTTTTTTTGGTATAAGGTGTTCATTTTCATCAGGAGTGTGTGGTAACCATTGGTTTGACACATGAACATAGGTTTCTTTAGTTATCTTTTAAAATTATAATTTGATTCAGATCAGCAAACACTGCAAAGAAAAACTGGAACTTAAATTTTCAGTTTAAAATTTGGTTGGAATCCCTTGACTATTAATAAGAAGGTGAGCTAACAGTTTATGTAGCAAGTGTTAAACACTTAAATACAATCAACTAAGTACCTCAACTCTATATTCTTACCTATCAATGCAGGAAAGCCAACAACCTACCTAAATTTCGTAGTTATAAAATTATATGACTTCTATAAATATACTGCTTCATTCTATGTAAGCATCAGACAATAGAATTCAGAACAATGGCTCCAAAAACAACAAGCTTTTCAAAGAGGACTCACCTACTGGTGGTGCTGCTATTTCTGCTAGGCTACTCCATAACCAATGATGCTGCTCGCATTCTTCTAGAAGCACCAATTATCCCAAAACCAGAGCTTCCGTCGCTACCTGAAATTCCGACACTTCCAAAGCCCGAACTACCAAAACTGCCCCCACTACCCGAACTGCCAGGCCTGCCTAAGCTGGAAATACCTCCATTGCCCAAACTTCCTAAACCACCAACCATCACCAAGACTGAAGGAACACCGGTGGTACCTGAAGTTCCTACTTTGCCCAAGCCGGAAGTGCCTTCACTACCAGATATCCCTTCTTTACCAAAGGTAGAGTTGCCACCCCTTCCTGAGATTCCGACCCTTACCAAGTTTGAAATTCCTCCTTTGCCTCAACTGCCTACTCTACCTGAGGTTCCAGCTCACCCTTCCACTACCCCTTGAATTTTCATGCTACATGATTGATAATAGTTTCATGAGTTTATGAATTCGATCTTGATTTATATATGTGCTAGATTACTTATTGTCATATGTGTAGTGTACGCTATATGATTCTATCTCCTTACTTTTCTAAATTGTCGTACCTTAAATATTATTATTATATTTATATCAAAATAGCAGTGATGTTTAAACTGTAATATTTCCTTGTTCTCTGGGAATTACTTCTTCTGACATATATGGTTCACAAGTTTTCTGCACATAAGATAGCATACTGATACCTGTTCAACTTAAGTAGAATTTGAACAAAGCTAAGTTATATAAGCTATAATTTATCAACAATAATTGTCACTAAGATAGAGAAGTGTAGGGGAAATTTTCAACAATCAAATCAGCCCTAAATATTTAAAAAGCGATAATTGTGGATCGTGGTAACGGTGAGATAAAACAAAAGGAAAACTAATATCCCCAAGTGCGATGCTAAGGGCACCGCGAGAAGTGCTTCGGGGTACTACAACCCGCCGCCCGAACGGTGATCGGCCGGCGTTTGACCGCTGAAGACGACATTAAAAAAAACGGTTCGGCGGTACCCTTGATACCGCGAAGCACAGACTGCGGTGCCCGTAGCACCGCACTATCCCAAATTACAGATCAAAGATGCACTATCCTTATTAAACTGTAACACCCTGCCCAGATGTCCATGCTACAGAAGAAGAATGTTAGTAAACAATGTTGTCTGATAGTACGTAAAACAAGTCTATAATGGATAATGTGTCAAATGTCAATACACATTCTTCTGGATCAACACAGATATATTCTAAATACTATAAAAATAACCACATTCTTGTATTTCATCTCAGCACAGAATAACGGTACGAGGAGTTTCACAGAACAGAACAATTTAACGTCAGTAAAATAAATAAAAATACTCAGCACCGGATAACATTTAATATACCTCCATGTCAATAGTTCAATATCATCCTAGAATACCCTGTAATATGCAGGTGAAATACTAATAAGTAACCTATCATTTCAGTTTTAAGTCAACAGACTGAGTATGAAAACATGAAGGATCTTAACTTCAAGACTCATCCCAACATTAATAAAGAGATATTCAGTAATAGTTGTGTTATAGGTTTGAAGGACCTAAACAAGCACTTCCCAACTGGTCAAAATGATGTTAATTTAATGAAGCTGTCTTTTTCTCTTTTTGTTAATCTGCCACCAGTGTCAAATTTGTACTGCATGAATATGATAAAAGATTGATAAATAGACACATCGACAAAATGCTCTTATGTTGTAAATTGATGTGGCTAGAAATTTTATGTTGGACAATGAAATTAAGAAGATAAAAAGGTAAAATAATCAGCCCTAGCACTCACTGGGCAGAGCGCAGAAGCAAGCAGTATTAAAAGCAAAAGAGAATTAAAAGCATGTTGTTAAGCAGTTGCATTGATACTGCTCCAAACATAAATCACAAGTCTAAATTCAGAAATAACAACTATCTTAATATATCAATGGGAATGGGGAAAAAACCTTTAGTGTAAAGCAACACCTAATGCGTACTAGATAAAGACGTTGAAGTCAAGCAAAACAGCTGCCCATTTTATGTAAGAACCAAACAGCGATCACAAAGCACTCTCAAGCAGCATAAGAAAGTTCAGTAGTGGCAAGAGCTTCATCTTCGTTGGTCTGGCCTTCTTTAGTTGCTTCACATTCCACAGCTTTTGCGATTGCACCATTCATGTTATTGTCTCCAACAGAAGCAAAGCCCTAGGACCGCTGTGAAATAATGCAAACATAATTTAGCCACAGATGAGCAAATATTACCTAGAAAAAGCAATGTATATACTTAAGAACAAGACCAAGGAAAGCTGATTATTTAATTTAACTTAAGAAAATTTATTTTAAAGGATAGAATTAAGACAAAGTTTGGAACGACAAACAATTTATAAGATAATTATTTGAATTGTAATGTTCTAACACGCCTTATAAGGAGCTTGCAAATTAGAGTGCATTCTGGGCATTTAACTTTGCTAATATAAAAAACATAAAAGCCTTGCAAAGGTTTAATATGAAGAAAAGGTAAAAATAGTAGTGGATATATTACCCAAAGGAAGATTGTGATAAAACTTCAGTTTTAATGATATATTAGGCCAAGCAAAACCAATTTATAATTACAGAAGGGTAAAAAATGCTAAGTATGTTTTTCTTTACATTCACTATAGCTTCCTTTCTAGGGGTTTACTTACAAAAATCCATCCCTATTAAGCTGTAAAAGTTTGAAGAAATTATCGAAAAGAAAGAAGGTTGAAGATAAACAACATGAGGGAAAACAAAGTGCAAAAAATAGAGGAAAAACAGTACATGCACATGATTATACAGATACAAAGAATGTGGTTATTATGTTGATATCTAAACATAAAGAATTCTAAGGAGAAGGAATGAAACATAACTAAAGTCATGTAGCTAAAAAACCACATTTGATGACATCATATTACCAGTGTACCATTATTAGCATAAAAAACCGCAACTGAGAAGATATAGTGCACCACTACGGTAGGGAAAAATAAATTCCTGTGTAGATATCTTGTTAACTGAAATGGGTTGAATGCCTAAAACTATGCTGCCATGTCATGATGTTCCAATGAAATATACATGTCTCCGTAAGAAAGTGCTTTTTAACATTTTCTTTCTGTTAAGTAATTTGTTACAGAATTCAAAAATAGAAAATTTCATTCAATCTCAAGAGTGGAGATTAACCATTTTGTAACATGAACAGAACAAATGTTGGACAAAAAAGAACAATAAAAAATGCAAGGATTCCATCAAATAACGTTGATTGTGACTATCAAAAAATTAATTTTAATTTAAGCAATTTTAAGAAACCATAAATAGATTTGGTGCATTATTAATTAGTTCAAGCTTTTATAATTCGAATTACCTGGAATAATTATTGATGTTTAAGAATCAGACAAAAGCGCCAATTAAGACTTCAACAAACTCAAAATTGCTGAATTGGTGCGTTGTGAAATTCCACTTAATTACATTTTAATAAACCATACCTCAAATTTTTAGAATAACCCACAGTTTCTTTCGACTTTCTCTGTTCAGCATAATAGCAATGAAGATTACAAATCAATTCTGCAGAAGATCAGATTGAACCATGGTGCTAGAGAATATGGGAGACACGTAACTCTAGGACTGAAGTGTTTGGGAAGCAAGGAAGGTCTGGAAAAGTACTTTTATTAGGTAGCCGTCCCGACGTATCGATTTCTGACTTTGGATAAATTGATTTCTGGTTAGTTTTTGCTGAGTTTACCCAGCAATATTAATAACAAACCTGGCCATGTTTTGCTATATATATTTACGAAGTGCCTTAGGAACCACGTAGGAGCTTTACGTAGAAGGATATAAAATTGTTTTTCTTTTAATTATCATACACGAGTGCACTCAGCAAAATGCTGAGTTTCTCCTTTTTTTTCAAAATTGCTGGGTGAACTCAGCAAAAGCTTGGATTTAAATGGAATTTGCCTAGTGATGAATAGAAACCATATAATTCTAGGATAAAGTTTCGGCCCTTTATCGAGGTTTTTGATGAAAGCTAGAATAGAAAGTGACAGGATTGTAAAGATGAAGATGATTGTGAAGCTAGATGAAGGCGGTGGCAAAAGAGGAGGAGAGAACACAGGAAGGAGCCACGGAAGAAACAAAATAAAAGAAAGCAACATATAATTTGTAAATAAAGATTATTTGCTATATCCTACTTTCAGGCGATATTAAAACTATCTAATATTTATAGATTGATGTTTTATAATTGTAACCACAGTCAATGTGATATAACCTACTTTTAAATGATATTATAATCTTAGTAATATTTGTGAAGGAGCATTCTGAATTGGTAATTGAAATTTATATGTTATATGCTATATGTTAGTAAAATTAATATTTAATAATATCCATAAATGGCATTTGTGGTAGTTCATGGTTAAAAAAAATGTGACAACAGAGGTATTACAACTAATAATAAAGAAATTCAAGATAACTTAATTTGCATAAAAAATTATATATGGTTTAAAGTTAAAATCATGTGTGTTAATTAAAATTTTCGTTTCTAAGTAGCATCATCAAATTTTTGTTAGTTTGAATTTTATTTATATTATATAATTAAAAAAATGACAGATTATAAATGATGTTTCTTTGTTAGACACTAATTTTAACCATGGAGTGATACTTTGCATTGGTAATATTAGTTTAGGGTGCTACTGTTCATGCCCCTATTTACACTTCTGTCCACCAAAACTAAAAGCACCACAAATATTTTAAATTTCCTCTTCTGGCCACCTTCTAAATTAATATAAAAAAATGCAGAGGCCACCAACTCTTTCCTCTACATAAACGCTTCCTTCCCCACTTTCTTCGTCGGTTGTGAAATGATTTAATTTAATAATCCATTTCATAACCATATTAGCAATTTTAATTTTGATAAATGAGTATTTACTTCGTCGGTTGTGAAATGATTCGTCAAATCAACATTCATGTATTTTGAGTCATTTTATTGAACATCTTGCATCACATTATCACAATCATCATGTTTATCGTCCAATTTATCATCATTCAAATACTTCAACTAAAACGACAAAAAATAATAATTAATGTATCAATTTGTAAAAGAAGATACGTAAGTTATACGGATAACAATCCTACAAGTCAAAATTTACATTTTCATTCTCTAATACAACGCCGTCAAATTTAATGTCCTCCAAGCTTGAAATTTTCAACGGAACGGAAAAAATATCCTAAAACGCAACAAAAAACCTTAACCATTAAAAAAACCATAACAACATGTTCTCTGTCATAATAGAAAACAATAAAAATCAAGCAATTCAAAACCTCTTTTTTATCTTCGTCTTCCATCTCTATTAGGCACAAAAGAATATTGCTTTTGTAAGGGTTTAGGGTTTGAAATTATAAAGAAGTATGTGTTTTTTTAAGGAGAAGTACAGTGGTAAATAACTGAGTGAAGGAATAATATATGGTGGCCAGAAGAATATAAAATTAATCATTCGTATTAAATTTATAAAGGTGGCCGGAAGTGTAAACCGGGGTGTGAATAGTAGCACCCTTAGTTTAAATGTTCAATCCTATTTAGCATGGAGGGATATTTTCAAAGTGTAAAGAAGTTTTACTATTAAATCCTACTTTTAAGGGATATTTAGATTTGTTAATATATGTATAGGAACATTTTTGATATTTGACATTGATACTAGAAAAGCGTGACACCGGATGTAATACAACTATTAATAAAGATATACATGAGTGTTACGTCACGAGCTCGTGATGATGATACATTCATGAGAAAATGTTTTTAATAAATATTTAACCCTTTTTCTGTAGAAAAATATAATTTGATTCATATAAGCAAACACTGCAAAAGACAAACTGGAACTTAAATTTTCAGTTTAAATTTTGGTTGGAATCCCTTGACTATTGATAAGAAGGTGAACTAACAGTTTCTGTAGAAAATGTTAAATACTTGAATACAATCACCTAAGTACCTCAAATCTTTGTTCTTACCAATCACAGCAGAAAATCAACTACCCAACTAAATTTCACAGTTACAAAATTATATAGACTTATATAAATAAATTGCTTCGTAATGTAAGCATCAGACAATAGAATTCAGAACAATGACTACAAAAACAACAAGCTTTTCAAAGACGACTCACCAACTAGCGGTGTTGCTATTTCTGCTAGGCTACTCCATAACCAATGATGCAGCTCGCATTCTTCTAGAAGCACCAACTATCCCAAAACCAGAGCTTCCGTCGCTACCTGAAATTCCAACACTTCCAAAGCCCGAACTACCAAAACAGCCCTACTACCCGAAATGTCGAGCCTGCCTAAGCTGGAAATACCTCCATTGCCTGAACTTCCTAAGCCACCAAACATCAACAAAACTGAAGAAACACCGATGGTACCTGAAGTTCCAACTTTGCCCAAGCCCGAATTGCCTTCACTACCAGAGATCTCTTCTTTACCAAAGCTGGAGTTGCCTCCCTTTCCTGAGATTCTGACCCTTCCTAAGTTTGAACGTCCTCCTTTGCCTCGATTGCTAACACTCCCTGAGGTTCCAGCTCACCCTTCCACTACCCCTTGAATTTTTCATGCTACATGATTGATAATAGTTTCATGAGTTTATGCATTCGATCTTGATTTATATATGTGCTAGATTACTTATTGTCATATGTGTAGCGTATGATATATGATTCTATCTCCTTACTTTTTTACATTGTTGTACCTTAAATATTATTATTATGTTTTTATCAAAATAGCAGTGATGCTTAAGCTGGAATATTTCCTTGTTCGCTGGGCATTAATTACTTCTTTTGACATATATGGTTCACAAGTTTTCTGCACATAAGATAGCATGCTGATACCTATTCAACTTAAGTAGAATCTGAACAACGCTAAGCTATGAGCTATTATTTATCATAAAAATTGTTGTAGAGATAGAGAATTATAGGGGAAATTTTCAACAATCAAATCAGCCCAAGATGTTTAGAAAGCGATAATATCGGATCATGCTAATGGCGAGATAAAACCAAAAGAAAACTCCAAATTACATATCAAAGATGCACTATCCATATCGAACCGTAACACCCTTCCCAAATGTCAATAATACAGAAGAAGGATGTTACTAAACATTAAACAATGTTGTCTGATAATACTTAAAGTAAGTCTATAATGGATAATGTGTCAATACACATTCTATTGGATCAACACGGATATATTCTAAATACTATTAAAATAATCACATTCTTGTGTCTCGTCTCAGTGCGGAATACCGATACGAGGAGTTTCATAGAACAGAACAATATAAAGTCGGTAAAATAAATAAAAATACTCAGCACCGGATAACATTTAATATACTTCCATGACAATAGTTCAATATTGTCCTAGAATGCCCTGTAATATGCACATGAAATACTAAAGTTAACCTATCGTTTCAGTTTTAACAGACTTGGTATGAAAACATGAAGGATCTTAACTTCAAGACTCATCCCAACATTAATAAAGAGCTGTTACATGTTTGAAGGACCTAAACAAGCCCTTCCCAACTGGTCGAAATATTACAAATACGGAATCACACCAAGAATCAACTGATAATTTCCATGATAAAATTTTACAAATACGTAATTGGTCCACAAAGTCTAACTCCGTAAACAGAAGTATCAATCTTTACATTGTATCCATTAGTTAAAATTTCAAATTATATGTCTAAGCTTGTCCACAATACATATATGGCTTGTTCTCCAATTTTCTTTACCACTTTATTTTCTAGCATTTGTCATCTCTTAAGTTACTAATTGGGCAGACAACAATATTATGTACCTATGACCTGTCTTCCTAATTTCTTCATTAGTCATACTATCATCAGTCGTCAATCCTCAGTTTATGACTAAAAAAATGAATATATTATAAGGGTCTTCTTAATCATACTATTGTCGGTTGTACAACATGCAGTTATCTTTCAAAAAGAAATTTATGGCTGCGTCAAACCTTAATCATTTTTTTGTATGTTAACTAACAGTGTACATAAATTTTCGTCATTACTTAACCATTTATACGCTATCATATGAATTTCAACCGAGTAATTGTGATCAAAATATAATAAAAAACATGCAGTTTATAATCTAATTAAGATGATATCATTTGTCTTCCTTTGGTTATTTGTGCAGTTATGAATTGCTTTACAGAGGAATCATGTGTCTCGCTATACTTTCGGCTTCACATTAGTAGTTGATCATAAACATAGACAACAAGTAAAAGAGAAAGACAAGAACACTATTGAACATTACAGAAGCTACTTATCATAGAAAACATTTGACAAAATATATTATTCCAATCATGTACATACTATTTAAATTAGCGTTGATCAATAATAATGATGACTAGTAAAAATAAAGTATTCATCCCTCCATCGACAATATTCGTTGTAGAATCTTCTTGGAATTTCATCTTTGGAAACCCATAGATCACAATCCTTAATGATATGACCACAAGCTGGATTTTCACACGGTACCTTTTGCATCATATAGTTTCTCCTGAATGTCAAATGGCGTTTAATATTTTTTGCCTTTTTTCTGCATTTATGGATATGTATATTTCCCAAAACCTTATTTTGGTTCTTACTATAATAGCCAGGATCGTATTCAAGCAAATTTCCATAGCTAACACAATTGAATAATTTTATAGCCTGAACTTGAGTTTTGGAATCAAGAAATCAATGAATTGCTAAAACATAAGCAGACGTGAGATGTCCTTGCCTATATGCTTGCATTAGGTAGCTAATGCCTAAGAAACGTTCGTTTGCATATATGTGATTCTGAAAAGACATGCATTCATATGAGCAAATGATTATATTAAAAAATTATAATTGACATTTCAAATATTAAAATATAAAATGTACCATTCCTATAATGAACTGTGCTTTAATATTTCCACTATTGCACAAAAGGTTAAGTAAATACTCCATTCTTGTTTATCATGCCAGAATTTGCTCCATTCGTTGTATATGCACATCGACCCTCCCACCTTTTTGTTTTTGTCACATTACGAAAAGTTTTATAGCTATATCACAAAAAGAATTTTTCATATTAAAAACGATTATATATCTGAAATGATTTAGTTTCTTTAACTTTTTTTTCTTTTACAACTAAATCAGCTTAATAACATTGTAAAATTAATGAAACTGTAAAATAAAAAAGTTAAAAAACTAAATCATTTCAAAGATATATAATTGTTTTTTAGATGAAAAATTCTTTTTGTGATATAGTTGTAATATTTTTCGTGATGCGACAAAAAAAAGTGGGAAGGTCAATGTGCATATACAACGAATGAAGCAAATTTTGGCATGATAAACAAAAAGGGAGGATTTACCTAACTTTTATGCAAATAGTGTAAATATTCAAAGCATAGTTCATTCTAGGAATGATACATTTTATATTTTAATATTTAAAATGTCAATTATAATTTTTTTCAATATAACTATTTGCTTATACTTACAATATGAATGTATGTCTTTTCAGAATCACATATATGCAAATGAACGTTTGTTAGGCATTAATTACCTACTGCATGCATGTAGGATCTCACGTCTACTTATGTTTTAGCAATTTATTGGTTTCTTGATTCCGAACTCAAGTTTAGACTATAAAATTATTCAATCGTGTTAGCTGTGAATTTGCTTGAAGATGATCCTGACTATTATAGTAACAAAAAATTCGAAAAATATACATATCCATGAATGCAGAAAAGAGACAAAAAAGATTATACGCATTTGACATTTACGAAAAACTCTATGATACAAAAGGTACCATGTGAAAAACCAACTTATGGTCATATCATTAAGGGTTGTAATCTATGGGTTCCCAAAGATGAACTTCCAAGAAAATTCTGCAGCGAATATTGTCGATAAAGGAATGAATACTTTATTTTTACTAGTCATCATCATTATTGGTCAGCGCTAAATTTAAATAGTATATACATAATAGGAATATTATATTTTGTCAAATGTTGTTTATGATAAGTAGCTTCTGTAATGTTCAATAGTATTCTAATGTGTCTCTTTTACTTGTCTATGTTATGATCAACAATTAAATGTGAAGCTGAAAATATAGCGAAACATGTGATTCCACTGTAAAACAATTCAGTGCCACACCAAATGAGGACACATGATATCATCTTAATTAGATCATAAACCACATATTTTAAATTATATTTTTATCACAATTACTCGGTTGAAATTCATATGATAGGCGTATATATGGTTGAGTAATGACGAAAATTTAAGTACGCTGCTAGGAATATCTAGTTAACGTAAAAAAAAAGAGTAAGGTTTGACATAGCCATAAATTTCTTTTTCTTTTTGAAAGACAACTGCATGTTGTACAACTGACAGTAGTATGACTAAGAAAAAACTTATAATATATTTATTTCTTTAGTTATAAACTGAGGATTGACGATCGATGATAGTATGACTAATGAAGAAATTAAGAAGATGGATGCATAATATTGTTGTATACTCATCATTAACTTAAAAGATGACAAATGTTAGCAAAATAAAGTGGCAAAGAAAATTGGAGAGCAAATCATATATGTGTTGTGGATAAGCTTAGACATATAATTTGAAATTTTAACTAATGGATACAATGTAAAGATTGGTACTCCTATTTGCGAGGCTAGACTTCCATGACTTTCTGGACCAATTACGTATTTGTGAATTTGTAAAATTTTATCATGGAAATTATCATGTTAATTTAATGAAGTGGAGAATCCAAAAGAAGGATGACAAGTCTTCTTTACCACTTAAGCTTCTCTATATATATCTATTCTATTATAAAACGTGTTTGCTACACATATTCTGATAGGTTGCAAGCTATCATTTAATCTTGTAGTTAATCTGCTAGCCAGTGTCGAATTTGTACGTCCAACAAAACAACCTGTAGTGACATTCTAAAAAATTTCACCCTTTTTTTTGCGTATGACTGATCATATTTAGTCATACAGTAAACTATTGGCCCAATTTTTCTAGAGGTGAAACATTGGTTATAATTGAATATGAAGCATTTGAGCCTCCATTTCTACTATTATAACCGCACAACGGTGTGGAGAAACCGATCGTTCGATTGTATAATTTTATAAAATAATATATATATATATATATGTATGTATATATATATATATGTGTATATATATTTCATTGATATTAGTTAAACATCAAGATAACATGTTCGAAAATATATATTAATAACTGAGATTTAAACCTACAAATTAAATTTTAGAAAATATGAGTTTTAAAATCAAGTTTTGATTCAGAACGTTAAAAATTGAAGACTTACATTCAAAAAAATTAATGGAGATTCTCAATCAAAAGACTTCTTAATCGTTTTAAGGACAACACATCTGAATACATCTATGTAGTTTTCAAATTCTGTACTTGCTAAATTAACATAACTCAATTGCCAAACCTTATACAATAAAAAAGTACTCCATGAATATGATAAAAGATTGATAAGTAGACACATTGACAAAATGCTCTTATGATGTAAATTGACGTGCCTAGAAATTTTATGTTGGACAATTAAATTAAGAAGATAAAAGTGTAAATAATCAGCCTTAGCACTCACTGGGCGGAGCGCAGAAGCAAGCAATATTAAAAGCAAAAAGGAATTAAAAGCATGTTGTTAAGCAGCTGCATAAATGTTGCTCCAAACATAAATCACAAGTATAAATTCAGAAATAACAACCATCTTAACATACCGATTGGAATTGGAAAAAAAAAACTTAAACGTAAAGCAACACCTAGTACGTACTAGATAAAGATGTTGAAGTCAAGCAAAACAAACAGCCGCCCATTTTGTGTAAGAACCAAACGGCGATTACAAAGCGCACTCAAGCAACAGAAGAAGCTTCAGCTGTGGCAAGAGCTTTATCTTCGTTGGTCTGGCCTTCTTTAGTTGCTCCACATTCCACGGCTTTTGAGATTGCACCATTCATGTTATTGTATCCAACAAAAGCAAAGCCCTAGGACCGCTGTGAAACAATGCAAACAAAATCTAGCCACATAAGAGCAAATGCATATCTAGAAAAAGCAATGTATATACTTAAGAACAAGACCAAGGAAAGCTGGTTATTTAAGTTAGCTTAAGAAAATTTATTTTAATGGATAGGATTAAGATAAAATTTGGTACGACAAACAACTTATAAGATGATTAGTTGAATTGTAATGGTCTGACACCCCTTATGAGGAGCTTGCAAAATTAGAGTGCATTCTGGGCATTTAATTTTTGCTAATATAAGCAACATAAAAGCCTTGCAAACGTTTAATATGAAGAAAAAGTAAAAATAATAGTGGATATATCACCCAAAGGAGTATTGTGATAAAACTTCAGTTTCAAGAATATATCAGGCCAAGCAAAACCAAGTTATAATTACAGAAGGGTAAAAATGCTAAGTATTTTTTCCTTTACATTCACTATAGCTTCCTTACCAGGAGTTTACTTACAAAAATCCATCGCTATTAAGCTGTACAAGTTTGGAGAAATTATCGGAAAGGATACCAACATGATGGAAAACAAAGCGCAAAAAATAGAAGAAAAACAGTACATGCACATGATTATACAGATACAAAGAACGGGGTTATTATGTTGATATCTAAACATAAAGAATTCTTAGGAAACTGACCTTAGAATTTTTTTTGGAGCCATTAACTGTTTGGAGATACAATGAACTCATAAGTTTGAGGTAGGATTCCAGATGCATATGAATGAACACAGTACACCATTTTTTACATGGTAATGGCATTGTTCTCTGTAATGCGAACTTCATCACGATTGACATCAAAGAATTTTTAACTGCACTTAGTCCTTTATAAATCTGCAAAAAAATCAAAGTTGAGTCATCTATATTCTATATAATTTGCAAATATTTACTACAAGTGCTAGAGTCGATTTTGTTTCTCTACCAAGAACATATGAAAACATAGCTAAAATCATGTAGCTTGAAAACCACATTTGATGACATCATATTACCAATGTACCATTATTAGCTAAAAATCACAACTGAGAAGATATGGTGCACCACTATAGTAGGGAAAAAAATCCTATGTGGATGTCATGTTAACTTTGGACCCATAACTTTTAAAAAACCTTTGTCAGTTGCACAAAATTGACATGACCCCTATCTGCCATCAGAGATTGTTTAATAGAACACTATAACATCTAAAAACTTACCAATGCATATATACCCAGACTTACAAACTGAAATGAGTTGAATGCCTAAAACTATGCTGCCATGTCATGATGTTCCTATGAGATAGTAACAATCTTTATACATGTCTCCATAACAAAGCGTTTTTTAACATCTTCTTTTTGTCAAGCAATTTCTTACAGTATTCAAAATTAGATAATTTCATTGAATTTCAAGAATGGAGATTAACCATTTTGTAACATGAACAGAACAAATGTTGGAAAAAAGAGAACAATAAAAAATGCAAGGATTCCACCAAATAACGTTGATTGTGACTATCAAAAAATTAGTTCTATTTTAAGCAATTTTAAAGAAACTCTAAATAGATTTGGTGCATTATTAATTAATTCAAGCTTTTATAATTCGCATTACCTGAATAATTATTGATGTTTAAGTATCCGACAAAAGCGCCAATTAAGACTTAACAAACTCAAATTTGATGAATTGGTGCATTGTGAAATATCCAGTTAATTACATTATAAAAAACCATATCTTTAATGTTTTAGATTAACTCACAATTTCTTTGGACTTACTCTGCTTAGCACAATAGCAATGAAGACTACAAATCAATTCCGCAGAAGATTAGATTGAACTATGGTGCTAGAGAATATGGGAGGGACTTAACTCTAGGACTGAAGGATTCAGGCAGTAAGGAAGGTGGCGGCGGAGAGGACATGGACTCTCGAAAAGCACTTTTATTAGGTAGGGGTCCCGCTGGAAAAGCACTTTTATTAGGTAAGGGTCCCGACGTATTGATTTACGAGTTTGGATAAGTTGATTTCTGGGTTTCGATTTGGGAACGGTTAATTAAGGAGGAGAATTTTACCAATAGTGTTGAATAGGAACCATATAATTCTAGGATAAAGATTCAGGCTTTGTCCAGATCTTTGGTGAGAGCTAGAATGGAACATGATGGGATTTGGAAAGACGAAAATGATTGTGAAGTTAGAGCATCCCAACACAGCATATTTGGAACATCAAATCACCCTTGTGGTGAAAGCAACTCACCCCAACAGGTGAGTTGCTTTCATTGCTTTATCCGGCTTTTATAAAGACGGATAAATCAATGACACGGATTACAATCGGAAACCGTCCGATTGCACTCCATGGTGTGGTGTGGGGGTGAATCCACACCACACCCCTTATTCGGCTTTTGGTGTGGTGTGGGGGTGAATCCGCACCACACCCCTTATTCAGCTTTTAAAAGACGGATTAGATTTTGATATAAAAAACTCATTTTAAACCCTAACCGCCACACCCCTACCCTCCTTCCTCTCCTCTGCTTCCAGCCATAAAAAAAAGAAACGTGTTATGAGGGATCTTCGAGGTAGCGGAGGCCGTAGCGGGAATGTGGATCCGAGTGACGAGCCCGTACCGGTAGAAGAGAACGTACCGACTGAGGATATGGGAGCTCGTGAATCGCCGTCCGTTAGAAGAAGACGGGTTGCTAGTAGAAACGAGCAGGTGGTTTTGGAGTCGCACCGGGACCCAAATTTAAGACCGGATAAGCAATTGGCCGATTTTCGTGAGTTGGCGGGTACAGAGCAATACGTCAGCACGTTAGTTGACACATCGGTACGTTTTATTTATTAAATATTACCTTTGTAATGTCGGACATAAAATAAATAAGTCTCATTCGTAATACTAGGCTCGACGCGAGCGAACGCATGGGTCTTGGTCTGGTGCTGTTCGTCTGTATAGTCAGATTCGTGAGTATGATACAGAGGCTACTATTCATACATTTCTGCGTACTATTGGTTTTGGCGACTTTTTGAGTACGTATTCTCATCGTATCTACTTACTATTTCCGTTTTCATTACATTCGTTGTAACTTAATAATTATTCGTTAAATAGGTATCGAACGTCTTTTAAATAATGATGTTCAATTATGTGGTGCATTGGCTGCTTGTTGGTGGAAAACAACTCATACATTCCACTTTGGTTTTGGGGTGATAGGAATCACTCCACTAGACTTTTCTATGCTTACTGGTCTTGCCATAGGCCAAGGGGCTACCTTGCCATATGATGAGGGGTACCAGGACTACATTATTTTGCGTACTTTATTTCCACATCTTGATTTAAATGATGTCGTCACCAGTAATTTCCAGATTAGATGCTCTCACATTAAACTAGCAATACAGAATTTATTGAGTAAGCACCCTAGAGTTCACCGTTTGGAGATTGCCCGACTATTTGTTTTGTATATGATGGGAAATTTATTTTTCACAAATGCTTCGAGCACAGTGTCATGTGGTTATGTGGCGGTAGTTGAAGCGTTTTCATTTGATAGCAGTCCGGCTGTGTATGATTGGGGAACACCTATTTTAGCATACTTGTATAAGTCATTAGATCAGCAGTGTGTCGTTCGGTCCAGGATGGGTTTGATTACAGGTTTTTAGGAGATTTTACAGTACTGGTACTTCGAGTACTTCCACAATTTTTCTTTTCCCACCATGGATCCATCATTACGCACTTTCTATCCTATAGTACGAGCGTGGAGTATCGGTAACCGTAGACTGGTGCCTGGAGGACAGGCACGACATGTTTTGCTATAGTTCGCAATCAGATTGAGTTGCGGAGGACGCGTGATGCAGTTATCTGGCATCCCTTTGATGGTTCACAGTTTCTTGCTGACCCCCCCTTGGGCATGCTCTTTATCTATCGTCGAGGCGCTTTCCACTAGTATCATCTCCTCCTAGTTTAGGCTACTTCTAGTACTTAGGGGAACGTTATTGGAGACAAATATATGATGGGGATGTTGTTCCTGATGATCCACACCTACATACAGCTACTCCCAGGGTTTATAATACTAGTGCTTTACAGCTACACGCAGACGAGTGGTGGCCAGCTAGTGATTTCATTCTTACTGGTAGGGATTATATTTCTTTCTGGCGTCAGTATTACTCCGCACGTGACACCGGGAGTTTTGTGCATGCTGCATCCGTTGACTTAGTTGGACCTTCTGCACTTCGTAGTGGGCTTGAACCCCCTATCATTGTTGATATTTCACAGTCCACGCAGGTTTACCATGCTCCACAGGATCCACCTCCTCCATGGGCTTCCCAGATGCCGGACTACGGTTGGACTGTTGCTGTATCCACTACATACGGATCTGATATGTATATTGATATACCACGGCCAGAAGTGACGGAGTATCCAGATCCAGCTGTTTTTTCTTATCAGGAACTTTATCAGATGACGCTAGGTCTCCGACAGGTAATGTATGGTGAGCACCGAAGGAGCTTAGATGAGATGACTGCTCGTCTTAATGAGCTGACGACCGCTGATGAGGAGCGGTACCGATATAGACCGACAGTCGACAAAGGCGACGACGATGATGAGGATGTGGAGATGGTGCCTGCGGATCTAGATGATGATTAGTTGCAGCTTATTTAGTAGACGTTCATGTTGTATTTGCCTGTATCTTTGTTTTATTGTGTTGTCCTTTTGTAGTAGGTTATTCAACCGTATGTTTCGTATTTTTATTAGGCTGTAAGTGTACTCTGCTTTTACGTCCTTATGTGTAACCGTTGTGTTTTTTTATGTTATCTGCGTGTTTGTGCGTTATATGTAATCTACGTGTTTGTGCGTGCGTGCGTATGTTAGCAGCCAAATTCCAGCAACTTCGAACTCCAATCCTGAAACTCCTGAATTATCTTCCAAAGATCTCCTTGCCCTCATGAAAGCGTACATTGAGGTTGAAAAAAGAGAAGATTTATTGATGCAAGGAGGAGTGGGGTAAACTTATGAAGAAAGATGGGCAATGATCACGAGGCTACATAACAACCATCGTTCAAGGCCTACTAGACGATCGTCGACTGAACTCCAACTGGCTAATCTCCGATTTTCAGATGCTTGTGATTAGTATCATAACATTATCGAGGCAGTTGATGATGCAACCATATCAAAACCAACAAAAGCAATGTATGATTCCCGTTGCCTATTCGAATACGGTAAAGAGTTTTTTGGCCAAAAAACGTACAAACTTCGCTATGATTGGCTTACCTGATTTGGCTCGGATTAAGGTTTTAGGTATTATGATTATTATTGTTCTCTAAACTTATGTAATAATTTATGGTCATAACGTTGTGGCATTTAGGTACTACGTACGTAATCCATTAATTGATAGTAGCAGCATCTATGACAACATTTGAAAATCATTGTAACCCACTAAGTGATTCAGCATTTGAGGGAGTTTGAAATTGTTGCCTTTAGTTAGTGAAAACGAAAATATCATGTTTTACGAAAAATTGGACTGTCATGCATTGTCATTGAACTATTATTATTACAATGCACTGACATGCATTATTATCTTTAAGATTAACTTTTTGTTAAAGATCTAATGTGCAATTTTTATTTATTTGCTGCGAATAAAATTCTTAATTTGATAGCAGCAACATCTATGTGCTTTGGTAAATAGGCAGGGCTAGCTTGGATACCCGTGATACATATTTGATAGCAGCACCATCTATAACAAAAATGTGTAGTCCTGTCAATGTTCAGTGATACAGTGACGGACAATTATTAAAGGAATCAATCAATAAAGTAAAGCCGCGTACAATAATTTGGTTGCATTGATGGCAAAAGAAATCAGTGTTATCTTGTCAACGTTACAAGATGTACGTACAGTGACCACATCCAAACCACAAACAGAGACCTTTATTTAAAACAGCACACTACCAAACACAACATCTTTTAATTGAAAGTGTTGTTTAATGTACAACACACTTCTGCTACAAGACAAGCACTGTGTTTGTCATTATGTCCAATGTGCATAAACAATTATATTTAAAGTGCTGTCATCTGCCCATATTTCATACAACTAAAACATAGTGGAACTCAACATCGCTAACCAATGAGTGCTTTAAAAAAATTATGGTGTTGTGCTTCTAGCTCTTCTTCCTCCTCAACGTTGGATGAATATTTTGAGCATCGTAAAAGAGAACAACACTCAATTCATGAAGAAACAAGATATGCGATAGAACGAGATATTGCTGAAAGCTCAGCGTCATCCCAAGGTAGAAGCGTTGAAGGTAGAAAAGAATTGCGGTACGGACGCGACTATCCTGCTGGACACAATCAACTAGTCAAGGATTATTTTGTGGCATACCCCGTATACAGAGATGTATATTTCCAAGATTTCGTATGTCAAAAACAATATTTACTCGAATACTTACCAAAGTTTCCGCAACCAACGTATATTTCACACATAAAAGAAATGCCATCAACGAACTGGGGATTTCACCACTTCAAAAGGTTACAGCCGCACTACGTATGCTTTCTTACGCAAGTTCTGCTGATTCGTTGGACGAAAAAATCAGATTTGGTGAGTCAACGGCAGTAAAATGCATGAAGCAGTTTTGCAAAACCGTTCGGTGAAGAATATCTTATATCGTTAACAACTCATGACATAGCTAGATTTTACTTATGGGGGATCAACGTGGATTTCCAGGTATGTTGGGTAGCTTGGATTGTATGCAATGGACATGGAAAAACTGTCCGGTGGCACTGCAAGGACAATACAGAGGTCATATGAAAAAGGCTACGATGATTTTAGAAGTTGTTGCATCGTTTGACCTTTATATATGGCATGCTTTTTTTGGCGTTCCTGGATCACTAAACGATATTAGTGTATTACGACAATCATATGTGTTTAACAATTTGTACAATGACCTTTCACCCCCTTGCAACTACAAAATAAGTGACAAGGAACATTCGGTTGGTTATTATCTTGTAGATGGAATATATCCGAAATGGAAGACGCTAGTGCAAGCGTACAAAAAACCGAACAATGCAAAAGAAGCCTTATTCACAAAACAACAAGAAAGCTTGAGGAAAGATATTGAAAGGGCAATTGGAGTACTCCAAGGTAGGTTCCACATACTGCGAAACGAAGTACACTACCACGATAAATCTGTTATAGCTGACATCATGTACTGTTGCATTATTTTACATAATATGATTGTTGAAGAAGAACGAGGAGGATATGAACTCCACCTTCGAAACATCTCGGACATTGCAGTGGAATTTAGGAAAAAAACCATATAAGGACCCAAATACATTTGTAGAATACTTGCAGCGACTGGAAGAGGTGCGAGATCCACAAGCTCATTTAGAATTACGAGAAGAGCTTGTTGATCACTATTGGGAGCATGCGGGAAACCAATAGTAAATTACTGCCTTAACGATTGGAGTGAATGCGTTATTATCTAAGATTTAGTGTGTTTGCGTACTTGTTATTTCTATTTTATTGTAAATTAATGCTTGTATGCTTTCCTTCGCTGCCAACTCTACTCCGTAATCTTGTTCTGTTATGACAATTTATAATATTGATGCAACTAATATTTCATTCACCTTGTAACAATTCAAAGGGCCATACAACGTAATTATAAACTTAAAGTACAAGACCTAAATTCAAATACTAAAACAACAACATTCACTTAAACACAACTACACTTAAACTGGAACATAACATTGAAACTGCCTAAAGTGCGTTACGTTTCTCGAACTCTTCAAGTCGCTTTTCCATGTACCTCCTTTGAATTTGATTAAGATCGTCCAGCTTGACACTCATAAGTGCAAAATCCTCTATACTTTGTTGTCGAGCTAACTCTTCTCTTCGTAACTCCAACTCATTGATTCTCATTTGTTGAAGCTCTTCATGTCATCGTTGTTTTTCCTCTGCTCTCTCTATTCTGGATGGTTCCTTTGTTTGCAAGTACCGCTGGTTTGATTCCTCCGCAGCTGCCATACATCCATCGAGTTGCTCATAATACTGGCTGTAATCTTTCATAGCCTTTATATTCGCTTTTTACTTCCCAGGTGGCCTTCCTCCTGAACCGGTTGTAAAAGGAGTATCTTCGTTTGCATTAATGCTCCCAGGACTAACATCTTCGCTCGGCCAAAGTGGCATGAACCGCTGTGTTGTATGCTCTTGTCGCACATTGCTCCATTTATCTTCTCGCGAAAGTATATCATAGCAATTGTGCATAGTGAATGGTTGGTTCTTTTATCTGGCCATATACACTTCATTTGCTCTACTTAGCTGCATTACAGTAATTAACATAAACAAAAATATCATAAAACAAGAGAAATGAAAAGGGTGTATTCTAATTTAGTACCAAGTCCATGTCGTTTGCTCCACTTTGCTGTCTACTCGCCAATCCACTCATTATCCCTTTCCAAAGTTGACAACAAGCATTGATTCTCTTCCACGACTGCTTCAAAGAGTCAATCGATCTCGGAGGCTTATATGGACTTCGACCGTTGAATAATTTACAAACCGAACTCCAAAAAGAATTTTCAGTTTGATTAGTTCCTTTCATGTTATCTTTCGAACACTGAACCTAACAAAACGCTAGTTCAGCTTGTTCATCAGGTGTCCATTTGTCCATTTTCACAACCTTCGCAGGCGGGCGAGTCTCAACTAAATCGGGAATCTCATTGATATCAATTCGCATTTTGTTGTTTTCTACACTATCATCACCGTATAACATGTTCAAGTTTCTACATAGTTGGGGAGAAGTATTTGGAAATGTCGCTTCATGTTGGCTGCTAGGAGATGAATAAGGTTGACTGCTATATGATTGTTGAAAAGAGGAGTTATGCCCATATGTTGATACTTGAGTGTTTTGAAAATGATTAGAGTTTTGTTATGACTTGTAGAAGTTATGATTTTGCTGCGGAGGATAACAATTAGAAGTGTTGTGCATTGTACCTGAATTAAAATGTTCGTAGCATTGATAAGAAATTTGAGTTGGAAAATCTTTCTGCTCTTGATCAAAGTTGTATGGCCTTGGATTGCTTTGTGACGCCATCTTCGATTTTCCTTTGTTATTCTTGTTGCTCTGTTTACCCGACATTACAATTGGATGATAAAGATAATTGTACGTGATAGATTTGGTAAGATAGAAGATAATGGAGCGTTATTGAAAGTAAAAAACTAATGTATATATAGAGGAGAGAAGGGTATGGAGAATGGAGCAGGTAAGGAGCAACGGCTCTAAAAATAGTCGTTGGTCCTTACCAGGCTTTATTAAAGCCGTATAAGGGGTGGACGGAATTAACTGTCCACCCCTTATACGGCTTTAATAAAGCCATGTAACCATATCCGGCTTTAAAAAAGCCGGATATGGCTACTTTTAAAGCAACCCGCTGGGTTGCTTTGGCAACCTTGGGGGTTTCCAAAGCAACCCAGAATAGACGTGCCGACCCCCCATTGGGGGTCGGTTCATCCCCAACCAACCTTGCGTTGGGATGGTCTTAGAAGAGGCGGGGGCGGCGGCGGCGAAACGGAAGGAGAGAACATGGGAAGGAACCACGGAAGGAACAAAATAAAAGAAAGTAATCTATAATTCTAGGACCAAATTGATTTCCACTACCAGTAGGTTTGATAGTCAATTAATGAATTTGTGAACTGATACTAGTGTTACCGTACACCAATGAAAAACCGACTATTATGGTGTTCAATATGAAATCTAAAATTATTCGTTAAATTTCAATCCAAATCAGATTTTAATGAAAAAAATTGTAATGTAGTTTAAGAGAAAATAGAAATAATTGAAAAATTAAAAATCTAATTAAACTGAATTGTACATATTGTTAGGGAAACTACGCCTCTGCGGAAACGATCAGGATCTCCTAATTACTTAAAGATCATTTCTTATTGAGAAAGGGAAAGAATATCTAGATGCCTACAATTCTTATTGGAGAAGTAGAACAATGAAGAACAACGACAAACCCTTTGAATCTAGGAGTGAGTGTTTGGTTGGTTTGGTATATCCGATGAAGAAAATTATCAAACCGAACTAAAACCGATAAAAATAAAACCAAATCAAACCAACCAAATTAAGTTTGGTTGGTTCAGCTGGTTATCCGATTAACCAAACTAAAAGTATTTTAGACCTTTTGCGTGTAATATTAACTATAATTTGGAATAAATCATAAATATATGATTAAAGTATTATTATTTATGATTCTTATGCTTTCTAAAAGTAACTTTGACACATATGTGATGATTAAAGTTTACTTGAATAAACTTATCTAACTTAAAATTTTACTATAATATCAATAATTTTGAAAATATAATAAAAGTTCGGTTAATTTGGTTAAACCAATAACCACACTAAATATTTTTCTGAACCGATTACAAACCGATCTAATTTCAAAACCAAAACAAACCGACCAAAATAAATTGGTTTGGTTGGTTTATTTGGTTTTACCAAATAATTCTCACCCCTATTTGGATCAACTGGAGGCACCAATAGAACTAACTTCTCTCAACGCTCAATTTCTAATCTTCCTCTCCAAGGCACAAGCCCTGGAGGCACACAGTCTTTCATTCTCTCAACGCAGTTCAGTCATACCCTAATCCAATCCTGAAAGCTGATTTTATATGTGAATAGAGGGTCCTAGGCAAATATCTAATTTTCCCTTCAGAAATATATCCACGGTATAATCATTCATTTTTCCCCTTCTATAATAAGATCAATCAATCAAATCAATAAACCAATCAATCAAATCAATTAGTTAATTAATTAATTAATCAATCAATCAAATCAATCAATCGATCGATTGCATCCTTTTCATTAGCATATGTGATTTCATGTCACAAATCACAACACATGTAAACTAACTTAAAATTAAGAATATGTTATCAATATATTGATTTGAATGAGTCACAAACATATACATACCCTTAATTGGAAGCTTTGTCTATTATTAAATTATTCAATAAACTATATTAGTTTAAGTTGCAGTGTAGCTAAGATTGTAATCATCATCAGGTAATATTGCAGCTATAAAAAGTTAGGCTTGTTATAAACAAATTACAAACAATTTTAATACCATATAAATATGAATTTAAAGTTAACAAAAATTATAGTTTAAAATTCAAATTCCTAAGTACTATAAAAAAATTGGAAGAGTTTCAATTCAAACGTATACATCGGCACAGCACATGTGAATCATGATCATGCTTAACACCATACATACATCCAATAATGTCTTGCCCACACAAAACCAAGGCATTGATTCACAGGAAATTTATACTTCAAGTTGCAAAGAATATGATGAATATGGTGCTTATATGACCGAGAATATAACCAATGGAGTAGTGCATGCAAATAATAGTTAGCTTGAAAAGAGAGACACCACAAAATGTGCAGAAGAGAGAACATAGAATGGATATTAGAGCATAATCAATGCCCTTACTTTACAACAGGCAACCAGATTATATAAGAAACATCCAGATTATCATGTAACAAAAGCAATGCATCCTCTTACAAACGTTATGTATACTCTTCAATGCAACATGTATATAATAATAAATGGAAACTAGTTATGTTCTAAAAGATGAAAGAAGTTTTATGTCCCTTGCAGTATATCTTAATCTGTAGGGCGTATTATTCCCATTTTTGGGTACAGTCTGTAGCTATGAAAGCAAACATAGCTTCCATTGCAAGTTTCTACCTTCTTATATCTCAAGAAGGCATCTTCTCAATCCATCACCAATGAATGATTACTCAGCCTGTCACATATATGGAAAAATAAAAAATGGAAACAACAAGATTACATTAACAGAAAATTGTGAACAACACATAGAAAATATATAATACACAATACCTGAATTGTAAATTATTTGCTGCTTTCGCTGCTTTTCTACATGTAAACTTCACCGAAAAAAAAGTTTTATTTATTGCTAGAATGGAAAGTGACGGGATAGGAAAGACGAAAATGATTGTGAAGTTAGAAGAGGTGGCGACGAAACGGAAGGAGAGAACATGGGAACGAACCACGGAAGGAACAAAATAAAAGAAAGTAGCATATAATTTTGGGACCAAATTGATTTCCACTGCTAGTTAGTTTGATTGTCAATTAACGAGTTTTGTGAACTAATACTAGTATTACCGCACAACGGTTGGAAAACTGACCGTTAAAGTGCATAATATAAAACGAAAAAATATTTAATAAATTTTTTTTTGAAGTCGGATTTTAATAGAAAAAATTGTAATTTAAGGGAAAATGAAAATATTTAAAAACATTGTTGTGGAATAACCATCAGTATTATTTAATTATAAATAATGTGTAAAATATATTGCAAACATTTATCCTCAATTTACCTGTAAGATAATAAAATGGAAACACTGCAGTAAAGAAAATATGTTATCATAAAGTTTCAAAATAAGATAATAGGAAACATCTGAAATAAATACAGAAGCCCTCTTTCAAAGTCAATATCACAATAACTTGTCCGAATAAAATGCATCGTACTTTAAGTGGAAAAGCAAAATGCTTTCCAACATAGACCTATAAAGAACAGACAACTAACACATAACAAAATGCAAACACTTGCATTGATCACGAAGAGCTAAACATCCCCTGCATACAAATTGACACCATGTTCCATATGTAATGGTACATCCAGTAGTCATTATAGCAACACCATAAAGAAGGAAAACACACACATACATCAACAAATTCCACTAGGTTTCTTTTTGTCAAACAAATGTTTGTAACTGGTTATGATCTCTTTCTCAACCTCACTCACGCTCTTCTTCTCAACCAACCCATTTTTGTTTTCCTCTATGGTAATAGTAGCAGAACAATTTTACTTGGCACTCTTTCAAAATAACCAGTACTTTGTTTAGAGCGACGATCATTCTTTCAGCAAGACACCTGCTGAAATCCCTTCTTATAACCACATGAAACACTATGATCTGCCAAGCAATTTCTGATAAGGATTGACATAATCTAAGTCAATCTCTGCATATATGGTATGCCATAATATGAGAAAATAGAATAAATATCATTAATGATATTATTACATAACAGTAACATTATGGTATGCCATAATATGAGAAAATAGAATAAATGGTAGCTATGAAAGCAAACATAGCTGCCATTGCAAGCTTCTACCTTCTTATATATCAAGAAGCCATCTTCTCAATCCATCACCAACGAATGATTACTCAGCCTGTCACATATATGGAAAAATAAAAATGGAAACATCAAGATTACATTAACAGAAAATTGTGAACAACACATAGAAAATATATAATACACAATACCTGAATTGTAAATTATTTGCTTCTTTCGCTGCTTTTCTACATATAAACTTCACCAAAATAAAAGTTTTACTTATTGCTAGAATAGAAAGTGACGGGATAGGAAAGACGAAAAAGATTGTGAAGTTAGAAGAGGTGGCGACGAAACGGAAGGAGAGAACATGGGAACGAACCACGGAAGGAACAAAATAAAAGAAAGTAGCATATAATTTTGGGACCAAATTGATTTCCACTGCTAGTAGGTTTGATTGCCAATTAACGAGTTTTGTGAACTAATATATAACAACCCGAATTTTAATAACATGCTATAATCATAAATCAAGGCAGAAATAAATTTTAAAATCTGAATCAGGGGAAATGGCCTGTGCCATTGCGTTCGTCTCGGAAAAATACGCGAAATAGAGTCCGAAATTTTGTAAATCGGAGTCCATATGACCCAATTACGACCCGATGAAGTTTCAGAAAATTCAAATTTCGAAAACAGATTTGAATTTCAGCCCAATCAGAGTAGGCGGGAAAAGTTCCCGCCCAACCCACCAGGTCGACCTGCCAGGCCAGGTCGACCTAGGAGTCGACCTGGGGGTCGACCTGCCCCAGGCCAGGTCGACTCTAGAGTCGACCTCCCCGGTCGGGCCATTTTGGCATGGTGCACCGCTTGTGTTTTCTGGCCCTGTTTGTTGGTTTCTGACGGAATTTGATGGTTCAGATTCGTTTTGGGGTTAATCCTATGGCCTAAACTTGTCCCTAACCTATATGCTAATCACAAGTTTATCACTCTATTTGCTAAGTTTAATGCCATACATGTGTAGATTGGGATTTGACCTAAGTGCAATATTTGCCTTGAACCTATCATTGTATGCATAGATCTATTCATGCCTCTCTTGATCTATGATTGTGGACCTATCATGGACCTAGTACCATTCATGTTGACCTTTGGAAAAAATGCTATGAAATGGATTATGGCTTATGCATGTTAACAAACCTTAACCCCTCATGTTTCTTAACATGCATATGATGATATTGAGCCTATTTGCTAATTATGCTATCATACATGTTTGTGGCCAAATCACCCTTAGGCTATTATGCATGCTTGTGGCCAAATCACCCTTAGGCTATTATGCATGCTTGTGGCCAAATCACCCTTAGGCTATTATGCATGCTTGTGGCCAAATCACCCTTATGCTATTATGCATGCTTGAGGCCAAAGCACCCTTATGCTATTTGATATGAGGTCAAGACACCTTTTATGCTATCATACATGTTGAGGCCATATGCTAGTATGTTGAACACTTTTGCCTCATATATCACCATGTTGACCTTGTGATAGACTTTGCCACTTTATGCCCAACTTATCATATCATTATGTTTCCCCTTTTTGATCTATGTGCGTTGATGCGAACTTACATGCGATGGGGTTACGTTGTGGGTAAAATTAAATGATATGAAACATGACTTGAAAATATAACATGTGATTATGTTTGAAACATGAACGTGGACATGACATGTAGAAAACGTGAAAGTGGCCAACTCGAGGTTGGGTTGAGTTTGTAGCATAAATCTACCCGGAACCGACCGGCTTAACTAGTGGCTACAAACAATAGGACCCAATGTGAGTAGTTGGTCACATCACACTTGAAACCCGAGGTTAGACTAGGTTGTGGTGTAAAGCTACCCAGACCCACCCGGCTTAACTAGTAACCACAACAAAGTCTAATGTGAGAGGTTGGGGTGCATTAAGTTAATTAATGCCACATGGCAGGGTTAAGTCATGGACCACTTGAATACTTAACCAATTAAACACGATGGGTTGGTAGGGTTAAGTCATGGACTACTTGAATACTTAACCAATTAAACACGATGTGTTGATAGGGTTAAGTCATGAACTGCTTGGATACACTTGACCAACTCAATACATGGTTAGGATAGGGTTAACCACACTTAACCCGCTTGAAATCCTAGTTACATGGTCCTTTTCAGCAGTAACCCACTAGGGAGTATCATGGATACCCTGGACTAGGCTAGGGTGGGGCACGATTACTGGACTGATTGTAAGAGGCTAAAAGAGATGGCTGAATGGTGCACCGGTTGTTCAGGCGGACCATGGTCGTACACATTAAGTCCGGAGTTGAACATGGGCACCAGTAGGTTTAGACTGTGCGTGCTTGAATTGTGTCTGTGGTTTACACCTTAGGGCTGGATACACCCTAGGGTGGACCTTGCACAGTTAACTACATTCCATGATTAAGCCGTATGACACCGATACATGACGAGTTAGGCTTGTAGGGAGCCGATCGACTAGACCGAGTAGTTGGACCTTGATTTAGGTCACCTCTTGATGTTGGGCCAACTTTGGGCCAAGGGATCATTTCTTGTTTATACTTGACATGGATTAGAATACTAGTACAACTGGTGCAACTTAACCTTGTATATGTGATGCCACACCTGATCTATCTTGTTAACTTTTCACCATTCCAGTTATCAACCTATGTTTCATCTCTGTTTTACATGTCCAGTTAACTTTATTAGTTTTTATACTAATAGTAGGTAGGGCTTACCAGTCTTTTTGACTGACCCGTTTTCTTTCGCCTCTTTTCTTCCGTTTCCCCCCCTCCCAGGTTCTCAGGGTGGGAACACTAGCACCTAGCTTGGATCTTTAGCTTGCTTTCTGGATAGCTCATGTACGGTTTGGACTTGAGCTCGCTATGGCTTTACCACGTCTACTTTGGGGATAGTTTACTTTATGTTATTTCCAGTTTTCAGCTTATGTTTCTAGACTTGTAGTAGTTGGAAGATAATGACTAAGTACTCTGATGTAACTTGACTATGGTTTTGAAATAGTAATTTTATCCGCTGCTTTATTTACTCTGTTTTACCCATATGTTCTGTCTTGTGATATCTTCATGCATGTTTACCTTGTCCAACACCCCTCCAAAGCCAGTGTACTTGCAAGAATGGCCCTGGCAGAAGTGGGGTGTTACATTTGGTATCAGAGCATAAGGTTTTACTAGACCGGACAAAAGTTTTAAAAACCCTTTTGAAAAACTATTTTCAAAATCAATTAAGTATTTTCCAAGAAAAGTCTAGTTTATTTTCAAAGGCTATTCCCCAAAAGCCATTAGCACTATCCTTTGTTTCCTCGTTCTCAATCTATCATTTTCCTTCATTTCAGTATGGCCGATAATTTTGCCATTCTGGAGGGCGTACCAGTACCTATTTGGTTTAGAAGGTACATGGAGGCAAGGGCGAACGAAGCCGGCCCCGTGAACTTTACTCCTCCTTTCCCCGTGGCTAACATTCCACCTCCTCCCGTAGTTGAGGTTCCTCCTCCTTCTCCTCAGCATCCACAAGCAGATTTCGCGAAGATTTGCAAGGACTTTAAGGCGATGGGTGGTAAGAATTTTGTTGGGACGGAGACTTTTGTTGAGGCAAGAAACTGGTTAAAGGAAACTGAAGACCTCTTTGCTATCTTTGATATGGAAGACCGTAGGAAAGTTCTGTTGGCGGTATGGCTGTTGAAAGGGGAAGCTGCATATTGGTGGGTAGTCACCACCACTACTAGGCCAATTCAAACTTGGGATGATTTTAGGAGAAGGTTTGGACTAAGGTTTCTATCATCAGCAGAAGAAAACCTTCAGATGGAGAGGTTCCTATCTCTAAAGCAAGGGGACATGACAGTTAGGGAATACGTGGATACATTTAATCAGCTTGCTCGGTTCGGTTTAGACTTGGTTAACACAGCTCAGAATAAGGCCCTACACTTTGCTCTAGGATTGAACGAGCCATTACACGGTTTGGCCATGTCACACATACCCATGGGGGCGACCTTTGAGAGTTTGGTAAATATGGCCCTGCTTCAAGAGGAAGATAAGAGTGGCAAGAAGGAGGTCAAGGCAAATGAGTCTCAAGGCAAGAAAGAAGATTCCGAGAAAGGAGACAAGAACAAAAAGAAGGGAAACAAGGCCAACAACAACAAGGCAAAGGATACAAGAAAGTGCAACTTCTGTAGGATCACTGGGCACATAGTCAAAGACTGTAGGAATAAGAAGAGGAAGTTGGACAAATGCTTTCACTGTGGAGAGTCTGGACACTATAGCAAGGATTGCCCGAAAAAGCGGGGACAAGAGAAAAGGCAAATTCAACGAGCAGGACCTTCTGGAGGGCAAGTGCATACTCTCAACATCACTCCAGTTCTTGATCGAGGTAGTATTTCTGTAGAAAACCTTGTTTACATTTCTGATTATCCTGTTCGCACCTTATTTGATTCTGGCGCATCGCATAGTTTTATTTCTTCTGATCTTGTTGAAAGTTTGCACCTAAGTACTAGTCTAGTTGAGGATCCCGTTAGTGTTTCAAATCCAATTGGGGGTTCCGCTCATCTATCTATGATTTGTATGGATTTGAGGATTTCTATTTTGACCATAGAATTCACATGTAATGCTTATGTTCTCGGGTTCATGGGATACGGGTCGATTTTGGGCATGGATTGGTTGTCCAGTTATGGAGCCATTCTTGATTGTGAGCATAGGGTAGTGAGGCTTATGACTCGCCTTGGCAATACTCTAGAGATTTCTTGTAACCCTCTGGATCCTGTCATGTTATGTTATCTTGAATCCCTCGACTCGTCTATTGACAATCTTCAATCTGTGAGGGTGGTCCGAGAATATCCTGATGTTTTTGATGAGGTGAAGGGGTTACCCCCTAGAAGCGAGATAGACTTCCGTGTTTATCTGGTTGATAATGCCGAGCCAATTTCATTGTATGTTAGGCACATGGCCCTGCGAGAAAGAAGAGAGCTTAGCAAGCAAATCAAGGAGTTGCTTGAGAAAAATTTCATTAGGCGAAGCATTTCAGAATGGGGTGCTCCGGTGGTATTCGCTACTAAGGCGGATGGTTCGCTTCGTCTATGTGTTGATTATCGTGAGTTGAACAAGCTGACAAAGAAGAATAGGCACCCGTTACCGAGGATTGATGATCTCTTGACCAGCTAGTTGGTGCTTCTGTTTTCTCTCAGCTCGATCTAGCCACCGGATTCCATCAGCTTAGAGTGGCTGAGGATAGTATTGATAAGACTGCGTTTAGGACTCCAGATGGATTCTTCGAATGGCTAGTCATGCCGTTTGGTTTGACTAATGCACCCGCATACTTTGTTGATTTGATGAGTAGGGTGTTCAGGGAGTTCCTTAACAAGTTTGTGGTTGTTTTCGTGGATGATATTCTGGTCTTCTCTAAGGACGAGGAAGAACATGCTACACACCTCAAGGAGGTTATGGATACGCTTAGAGCTCATCAGTTGAAAGCCAAGTTCTCTAAATGCCATTTTTGGAGAAAGAAGTTCTGTTTCTTGGACATGTAGTTAGGATGAAGGTGTCCACTTAGTTGACCAAACTTTTTGGGCTTTATGGGATATGGGTCATAGTTGATAGACTTACGAAAAGTGCTCATTTTATTCCGGTGAAGAGCAAGAGGACCGCATCATGGCTAGTATCTATTTATCTTCGAGATAGTGCGATTGCATGGAGTTCCTTCTAGCATAGTTAGCGATCGTGACCCAATCTTCACTAGCCAATTTTGGAGTAGTTTGCAAGAAGCGATGGGTACGCGATTGAATCTAAGTACGGCCTATCACCCACAGACGGATGCCCAGACCGAAAGGGTGAATAGGGTACTAGAAGATCTGCTGAGGCTATGCATTCTTGACTTTGGTGGCACTTGGGAAGATCATCTTCCTCTAGTGGAGTTTGCTTATAATAACAACTACCAAGCAAGCATAGGGATGGCACCATTCGAAGCTTTATATGGGAGGCCGTGCAAGTCACCAACATGTTGGTGGGAGACGACGGATAAGCTTATACTCGGGCCAGAAATGATAAGGGACACATCCGAGTAGGTTGAATTGGTGAGAAGACGGATGAAGACAGCCCAAGACAGACAGAAATCCTATGCAGACAAGTGAAGGACAGACTTAGAGTTTGAAGTGGGAGATATGGTCTTTGTGAAGGTTTCTCCTTTGCGTCATGTAGTTCGATTCGGAGCAGTTGGGAAGCTAGCACCAAGGTTCGTTGGACCCTTCCCTATCATTGAGAGAATTGGGCAAATGGCATATAAAGTGGAATTGCCCGAGAAGCTGGCCGGAGTGCATAACGTCTTTCATGTCTCGCATCTCCAGAAGTGTTTGCACAGATCCGCCGAAGTGGTTGAACCAAGTATTCTTCAAGACGTGGAAGTGGAAAGAGAAGCAACCCTGAGGTGAGCTCCGATTCATATCATGGAAACGGAGACAAAGAAGCTAAGAGGCAAAGAAGTTAAGCTTGTTAAGGTGCAATGGAGTGAAGCAGAGGAAGACGCAACTTGGGAAACTAAGGAGAAGATGCGTGGGCTTTATCCATTTCTTTTTGAGGGTACATTTTCAATCTCTTTTCCTAGTTGGCATATCTTTCTTTTGCTATCCATGTTTATCTAGTTTATCTTGTTTCGTAAATCTTGTCATGAGAACCTTAGGTAGAAACCCTTTGGTTGAAACATGTATTTGAAACATGTTATGCTTGATGATTGCAAGTGGTTGCAAGTGTTTGCAAGTGGTTACTCGTGGATGCATGATACACGTTAGGCACTAAGATCGGCTCACACATTTTCATACCGCATATGCATGAGTGTTTATGCTTATTCATGGATGAAACTTGTTTGCTATCACATGGATGTTGCATATGGATGGATGTTATATGCACTCATGTAGAGATTATAAGTTATGTTAGGAATTTTCATACATATGGACGCATTTCACAAACATATTTTGCATCAAGGAGGTTTACTGAATCAGTAACCGCCTGATCTTCGCATTAGATAGGTGCATATACACACACTTTTGCATATGTTCATACAGCATTAGAAATCTTTTAAGGACAATGATTACTTGTGGATGATGTTTTGAGTAGATGGATGATGGATGGTAGGATACGTTCTTCCTAACTTGGAGATTTCAGGGACGAAATCCTTTAAGGTGGGGAGAATGTAACAACCCGAATTTTAATAACATGCTATAATCATAAATCAAGGCAGAAATAAATATTAAATTCTGAATCAGGGGAAACGGGCTGTGCCATTGCGTTCGTCTCGAAAAAATACACGAAACAGAGTCCGAAATTTTGTAAATCAGAGTCCGTATGACCCAATTATGGCCCGATGAAGTTTCAGAAAATTCAAATTTCGAAAACAGATTTGAATTTCAGCCCAATTAGAGTAGGCGGGAAAAGTTCCCGCCCAACCCACCAGGTCGACCTGGGGGTCGACCCTAGGGTCGACCTGCCAGGCCAGATCGACCTGGGGGTCGACCCTAGGGTCGACCTGCCAGGCCAGGTCAACCTGGGAGTCGACCTGAGGGTCGACTCTAGAGTCGACCTGAGGGTGGACCTCCCCGGTAAGGCCATTTTGGCCTGGTGCACCTGCTTGTGTTTTCTGGCCCTGTTTGTTGGTTTCTGACGGAATTTGATGGTTCAGATTCGTTTTGGGGTTAATCCTATGGCCTAAACTTGTCCCTAATCCTATAAAAACACCCCTAGACCTACGCTAAACTCACACAAATCAATCTAGTAACTAAGTGCTGCCAAAATTCCTCTTGATCATGACCTCCATCTTCATTCATATGAACTTGAGCTTCCAAAACTAGATTCAAGGCCAAAGTGCAATCTTTCTACATCAAACCAAGAGAGTAGAGTTAGCTTTCTTCACCAAATCAAGGGATTTGCTTCTTCTCCAACAAGACAACTTGGAGCTTTGTTTGATTTGAGGGTCCCTAGAGCTTCTACAACATCTCTATCTTGTTCTATTGTGTTCTAGTTCTCATAGCCACGCTTTGTAAGCCCTATTCTACTCTTATATTTAAACTATGAACTTAATATGACATGTAGCAAGTTGAAATGAGTCTTTTGTGTTTTGCTTGCCTTGGATTTCATGCATAGATTCATTCATGACCCTTTTGATCTATGTTTGTGGACCTAATGTTTACCTATCATGAATCTAGTACCATTTATGTTGACTTTTGGGTGGAAAGCTATGAGCTTTATGTGGTGATTGTGCATAAATGCAACATAGAACCCCTCATGACCTTGATATTAACTTGCCATGATGCAACCTATATGCTAATCACAAGTTTATCACTCTATTTGCTAAGTTTAATGTCATACATGTGTAGATTGGGATTGGACCTAAGTGCAATATTTGCCTTGAACCTATCATTGTATGCATAGATCTATTCATGCGTCTCTTGATCTATGATTGTGGACCTATAATGGACCTAGTACCGTTCATGTTGACCTTTGGAAAAAATGCTATGAAATGGATTATGGCTTATGCATGTTAACAAACCTTAACCCCTCATGTTTCTTAACATGCATATGATGATATTGAGCCTATTTGCTAATTATGCTATCATACATGTTTGTGGCCAAATCACCCTTAGGCTATTATGCATGCTTGTGGCCAAATCACCCTTAGGCTATTATGCATGCTTATGGCCAAATCACCCACAGCTATTATGCATGCTTGTGGCCAAATCACCCTTAGGCTATTATGCATGCTTGTGGCCAAATCACCCTTATGCTATTATGCATGCTTGAGGCCAAAGCACCCTTATGCTATTTGATATGAGGCCAAGTCACCTTTTATGCTATCATACATGTTGAGGCCATATGCTAGTATGTTGAACACTTTTGCCTCATATATCACCATGTTGACCTTGTGATAGACTTTGCCACTTTATGCCCAACTTATCATATCATTATGGTTCCCCTTTTTGATCTATGTGCGTTTATGCGAACTTACATGCGATGGGGTTACGTTGTGGGTTAAATTAAATGATATGAAACGTGACTTGAAAATATGACATGTGATTATTGAAACATTTACGTGGACATGACATGTAGAAAATGTGAAAGTGGCCAACTCGAGGTTGGGTTGAGTTTGTAGCATAAATCTACCCGGAACCGACCGACTTAACTAGTGGCTACAAACAATAGGACCCAATGTGATTAGTTAGTCACATCGCACTTGAAACCCGAGGTTAGACTAGGTTGTGGTGTAAAGGTACCCGGACCCGCCCGGCTTAACTAGTAACCACAACAAAGTCTAATGTGAGAGGTTGGGGTGCATTAAGTTAATTAATGCCACATGGTAGGGTTAAGTCATGGACCACTTGAATACTTAACCAATTAAACACGATGGGTTGGTAGGGTTAAGTCATGGACTACTTGAATACTTAACCAATTAAACACGATGTATTGATAGGGTTAAGTCATGAACTGCTTGGATACACTTGACCAACTCAATACATTGTTAGGATAGGGTTAACCACACTTAACCCGCTTGAAATCCTAGTTACGTGGTCCTTTTCAGCAGTAACCCACAAGGGAGTATCATGGATACCCTGGACTAGGCTAGGGTGGGGCACGATTAATGGACTGATTGTAAGAGACCAAAAGAGACGGCTGAATGGTGCACCGGTTGTTCAGGTGGACCATGGTCGTGCACATTAAGTCCGGAGTTGAACATGGGCACCAGTAGGTTTAGACTATGTGTGCTTGAATTGTGTCTGTTGTTTACACCTTAGGGCTGGAAACACCCTAGGGTGGACCTTGCACAGTTAACTACATTCCATGATTAAGCCGTATGACACCGATACACGACGAGTTAGGCTTGTAGGGAGCCGATCGACTAGACCGAGTAGTTGGACCTTGATTTAGGTCACCTCATGATGTTGGGCCAACTTTGGGCCAAGGGATCATTTCTTGTTTATACTTGACATGGATTAGAATACTAGTACACCTGGTGCAACTTAACCTTGTATATGCGATGCCACACCTGATCTATCTTGTTAACTTTTCACCATGCCAGTTATCATCCTATGTTTCATCTCTGTTTTACATGTCCAGTTAACTTTATTAGTTTTTATACTAATAGTAGGTAGGACTTACCATTCTTTTTGACTAACCCGTTTTCTTTCGCCTCTTTTCTTCCCTCCCCCCCCCCAGGTTCTCAGGGTGGGAACACTAGCACCTAGCTTGGATCTTTAGCTTGCTTTCTGGATAGCTCATGTACGGTTTGGACTTGAGCTCGCTATGGCTTTACCACGTCTACTTTGGGGATAGTTTACTTTATGTTATTTCCAGTTTTCAGCTTATGTTTCTAGACTTGTAGTAGTTGGAAGATAATGACTAAGTACTCTGATGTAACTTGACTATGGTTTTGAAATAGTAATTTTATCCGCTGCTTTACTTACTCTGTTTTACTCATATGTTCTGTCTTGTGATATTTTCATGCATGTTTACCTTGTCCAACACCCCTCCAAAGCCAGTGTACTTGCAAGAGTGGCCCTGGCGGAAGTGGGGTGTTACATAATACTAGTGCTAGTATTACCGCACAACGATGGGAAAACCGACCGTTAAAGTGCATAATATAAAACGAAAAAATATTTAATAAATTTTTTTTGAAGTCGGATTTTAATAGAAAAAATTGTAATTTAACGGAAAATGAAAATATTTAAAAACATTGTTATGGAATAACCATCAGTATTATTTAATTATAAATAATGTGTAAAATATATTGTATACTGTGATTTCATAATAACCAAACATTTATCCTCAATTTACCTGTAAGATAATGAAACGGAAACATTGCGGTAAATAAAATATGTTATCATAAAGTTTCAAAATAAGATAATAAGACATATCTGAAATAAATACATAAGCCCTCTTTCAAAGTCAATATCACAATAACTTGTCCGAATAAAATGCACCGTACTTTAAGTGGAAAAGCAAAATGCTTTCCAACATAGACCTATAAAGAATAGACAACTAACACATAACAAAATGCAAACACTTGCATTGATCACGAAGAGCTAAACATCCCTGCATACAAATTGAGACCATGTTCCATATGTAATGGTATATCCCGTAGTCATTACAGCAACACCTTAAAGAAGGAAAACACACACATACATCAACAAATTCCACTAGGTTTCTTTTTGTCAACCAAATGTTTGTAACCGGTTATGATCTCTTTCTCAACCTCACTCACGCTCTTCTTCTCAACCAACCCATTTTTGCTTTCCTCTATGGTAACAGTAGCAGAACAATTTTACTTGGCACTCTTTCAAAATAACCAGTACTTTGTTTAGAGCGACGATCATTCTTTCAGCAAGACACCTGCTGAAATCCTTTCTTATAACTACATGAAACACTGCGATCTGCCAAGCAGTTCCTGATAAGGATTGACATAATCTAAGTCAATCTCTGCATATATGGTATGCCATAATATGAGAAAATAAAACAAATATCATTAATGATATTATTCCAAAACTGTAACATTACGTACAAATGGAATGTCAAAATATGATAAATAGAATAAATATCATTAATGATATTATTCCATAAATATCATTAATGATATCATTCCATAATTGTTGTAGTGCGTATGACATGTATCTTGTAACTTTATATATTTGTGATTCATGGATGGAAAAGTATCCTTCTCTTCGACTCTTCGTCATGGTATCAGAGCGTTGATCCAAAACAGTTCAACTTCCTCTTGTTCAATGGCTCTCATTAACCAAACTTCATCCTATCAGATTCTTAATGGCAGTGATCCCACAAAGCCAATTTAAAATATTAAATTTAATATGTTTTGTAACATCCCAAGATTTTTCGACAATTTAAAATATTAAATTTAATATGTTTTGGAACAAAATTGTTTTAAATATTAAAATTTATAATTTATGTCGTATATTGAAAATGTATGAACTAAAATTTAGATTTGCAAATATTGAAATTTGTTCACAACTAGCAATAATTGATTTATAAATTTATTATGAATTTTTATTTTGATTTGAACCGAAATTATAAACCTTTGAATTTGATTTATTGGTTAATAAACAAAAGCAAATATTTTATTACACTAATTAACTGGTCAAAATTTGTCATTTGGCAAATGATTTTTGAATTTGATAAAATTAATTTTATTTGATCCGAATTTGTAAATTGTTGTAATATATAAAATTTCATAGCCGTTGGAATTTTAGTTTGATCGTAAGAAAATAAAACGCGTATAAATTTATATGTACAATTCAATTAAATAATCAAGTTTTAGTAGAAACTTTTGTAGACTTTATAATTGGGCATTGAAACCAATTCCATTGCGTTCATAAGGTGTCAAAATCTATTGTTAGGCAGTAAGCGGGCCTGTTTTGGAGTCCGTTCGAATTTTGGCTTAAATATCACGCAAATCGAGAATTATAATATTAAAAAATTATTTAGAAACCCTAATTTCCTTCTGGCCGCCGGCACCATGTTTGATGGCCGAAATTCTGCAATCTTTTTTCCTTAATTTCTCTTTTGATTCTCAATGGGATTCATTGATTTCTGAAGCAAACTTGTAGAGTTCTGTGAGGACCGTAGATTCATACGGTTGGATCGACGCTTGTAATCTAAAATCACCGGAATTGAGGAGAGAACATGCCGCTAGTTTGGCACGATGGGAGGCGCTATGAACCACCGATTGGGCCCATGTTCGAGGCATTGGCATCTCTTGGAAAGGCGGTTGTTGTGGTGGCGTTGGAACGATGTCTGGTGGCTGCTAGGGTGGGGCGTTGGTCATGAAAACACGGCAGTTTTGGGTTATGCGGTTTCTTTTTCTCCTGGAGCGATGCATTTCTGCAATGAAGAAGGGAGAGAGAGAGTGTGCTGACGTGGCGTGAGTTAGTTGGGTGAGATGTTTGTTTATTTTATTTATTTCATTTTGAATTCAAACGATTAAAACATGTCTAACATTCACATACGAATTCAGAATGACGCATGGTTGGATCCGTTGGAATCGTAACGACGAGCTCTTCAAGACGGCATTGATTTGGAAAGATTCTAACACTGTTGATTTTTAGGCTAAAATTTGGATTTCAATCTCATTTGAAACCAAGGTGAGTGATTAAACCCACTCACACATAACTAAAATATTTGATTGTTAGTTAAATTGAATCTATGTTATGATATGATTGTTTTGGTTGCTGTTTGACTGTTTAAATTTATTATTTATGTTAAATTTGCATCGACTGTATAATTTAATTTAATTGTTGATTTAAAGTGTACAGTTAGAATTTATTTTCTGTTTAAAAACCTCATATTCAATGACTAGTAAACTGATATCACATTGAACTGTTTAGATGTAGTGATTTTGATTGATGCCGTGGATTTATATATTTATGTATTGATATTTAATTCATATTGTTATCGACATTGTTTATACACTCCTATTGATTTGTGCTCATGAATCTCAACTTTTACCCTAGATGTTACCTGCATCAAATAAACCCGGGATTTATCATTAAAATGAATTAAGAACGCAGGTTGAAATGATAAATACTTATGACCCTGATATGGATTGAAATGATATATATCCTTTCCCAAAGTACTAAAATTTTACTTTAAGTATTAATTGGCCATAGAATAGAAAATTTTATACGGACACCAGTTGGTTAAATAAAAATTGTATTTAATCTTGAATTTTGGAATATTATTTTAAAGACAAAATAAATGACATTATTAATTTATTTTCTTTTAATTTGGACTTTGAGTTTTGAAATTAAAATTTTCAATTGTAATAGAATTCGTAAATGTGGATAACTGAAGTTAAACTGAAATGAATATGAACTAAATTTATCAAAATTGGATTTTTTTACCCATCTTTGATATTACTTTAAATTAATATGGTTTATAGTAATAATTGAACCGTGAACTCGAGATTTTATAAACGAATAATTCAAAGTGAGAATTATAATTGAAGTTTAATTATTAAATCGAACTGTTTGAAATCGAACTGTTGAATCGAATTGAGTATGAATGGGAAGTCAAATCCTTTTAAATTAAGATATCGAAATTTAGTCAAATTGATTTGATACAGAAAAATGATTTCCTGTTCGTTAAATTTTTGAAGATATGATTCTAAATTCCTAACTATTTTATACATATCTAAATTATTTTAATGTACTTTTCTACTATTTAAATAGTCAAATTATTTGGAATTGGAATTATTTCAAGATACTAAGTTTGGTTTTAAGTGGATATTTTAATATGAATAATGTTCTAGCTTGCTTAATGAAAATGATTTTTAAGAAAAACTAATATTTTGATATGAAATTGAACTTTTTGATATGAAAAGAACTGATTGGTGCGAAAAATGTCAATGCCTGGTTGTTAAAGAGACCGGGATCGCATATTGTCATACTCCCTACCAATACCGAAAACCACCTTAGCAATTGTGTACGCAGTGGAGTTGCAGAATGAAGTAGGTTGGTTTAGCGAACGCTACTGGAATGAATGAAGAGAACGATGATGGATGTCCATGACCTTCGGGTTATAATTAAAATGACTAAAACAGGATTATACTGTGATCAAGTGGGGTTAGCTACCTCCATCGGCAACACTTCTTCCTTTATTACTATAGTCCCTCGGTTTGATTGATTTGATTTGATGCTCATCCATGATTTGGGAGTGTTGTTCGAGGTGGGCGGTAGTCGCGGCTATGCGTTACCACCGGTCCGGGCATGCAACTAGTATATTTATACCCTGGGCATTTCTTGTGTGCCTTGTCGTATTATCCTGATCGAGCCCCCTATGATTTTGATTTGTACCGTACCTGTGGAGTGCCCTCTGATAGGCACTATGTACTGTGGACTTTACGATATTTGTATAAACTACGGTATTATAAATGGTGTAAGGGTAATAATAGTAATCCCGCTTATGCTATTTTAATATTTTATATTTAACCATAGACACTATTATAATAGCGTATTGTATTATATAGTATCTTGTTTAACGGATCCTTAGGGGATGGAAATTCTTGTAACATCTCTTAAATTATTGCACTCATTTTATTATCTCATGAATTTGATTTAACTAATATGAGAATACTTTAGTTCTGATCTGAGTATTTTTGTCTTTTCATTTGTGCTCGGGTTAGCCTGAGTTTCAATTATCGAAGATACTGTTTTGAAGATGAAGATGAAGCTTGCTAGAAATATTATATTTATTACGCTGCGAATATTTGTATGTTTATTATAGTTAACTCTGGCAATCGTTGTGAGTGTATAATCAAATGTATGTCATAACAGCTTCATGTACTGTTATTTATTTATTATATTTTGTCCTTCCGCTGTGATATTTTGTGTTTGGTTTTCTCCTTCTCTGCTTTTTCTTATATAAATCCCAATAACTATCCGTATTTTTGATTTGTTTAAGTCGACATTGAGGATCATTGTCGATTTGAACGGTCAAAAATCAAGGATGTTACATTTGGTATCGGAGCTGGTTAGAGAACATGATAGGGGGTTCTCGCTTGGTTGTTTGGGGGGAGAGCAGGAGACTCTTACCCCTACACGTCCAAATGAGAAGATTGGGTTGGCTGTTGCAGTCGAGAGGCTGCCTGTAAAATCAGTTCTGAGGTATCACTGTATGTCACGGTGGGGGGTTAGCCCATTGCTTGATGGTTGCAAAGCCTAGGGCCGTTACGGTTGGTATCAGACCTTTGGTTTAGCGAAACCTTGATTTATTTGTGATTAACTCATTAGTCTTCTGCTGAGAGTATCACTGTATGTCACGGTCTGAATCATTTCTTAGTCTTCCGCTGAGAGTTGTGAATTTTCCGTTGTGTATGTATTTTTAGTATACTCTGATATTTGTTGTACTCTGGTATATTCTTGTACTATGATGTAATATTGTTATGATATTAATGAAAAAAGATCTTTTGTTCAGTTCTTATGTGTTGTAACCCTAAGCGACATATCTTATTGATCGGTTTAAGTCGATTTAATTATCGATTTGAATCGGGCAAAAAGGCGGGTCGTCGCAGTTAAAATGTTGAACAATTGCCGGATTTTGAAGTTTTGGGTATCGTTATCGACCCAAGCCTTCAGTAGGGATCGATACTAATCCCTAGGGGTTGAGAACCCTTTGGTAGATAGCATTTTTTGCTAGCTTTCACCTCTAACTAATGGTTCTTCATTGTGATATTCTAAGCTCAAGTTATGATCGAAATATTAAACAATTATCGAGTTTTGAAGTTTTGAGTATCATATACGTATTTATCCCTCATCGAAGTCGTATGGATCCCTCATTGGAGTCTTATCGATCCGACATTTAGCCAAATTTTGAGTGTTTTTCCAGCTTGTTTCAGAATGTTATTCCATTGAATTCAGTTATTCATGAGTTCGTATAATCATCCACACTCGATTTCGAGCAATCCAGAAGTCCAAGTACACGACTGACCCTAGTGTATGGATTTCTAAATTCCAAGTATTCATTGGTTTCGACACCTAGTCCAAGCATTTCCAAGTTTATGTGAGTTTGTGCTCTAGTTACGTGCAATCTAACAATAAGAATTCCGAAGCGTGAAGGCTTTAACAAAAGACGGGTTAACAATATGTTAAAAATATTCGTCACGATGTTTCAAATTAAAGGATTATACCATTAAATCCTATTTTGGAGAAGATATTTGTAACGACCCGCATTCTATGCATCAGAGGATCATAGAATATTTATTATTTTTTTCTGCTAAGTCACATGGTCATGTACTTTTGGGGAATGACTAGTGGGGTCATTTCCCATGTTCATGATTTTTGTCGATTTTTAAATGACAATTTTGCCCCTAGCTGATATTGTTTCGTTCATAACTTTTGATTAGTAAGGAGTTTTGATCTGAAACTACTTCCATTAGATTTGTTTGATGGTTTACTTTCTATAGAGTGGTCACATTAGTCAAACGGATTTACCGTTTGGGAGATATGGCTGAATTAAGGTTTTGAGGGTGAAAAACAGCTTAATTGGGCTTAACCGGGTGATTAGCAGCTAGGCCCATTGGGGGATTTCGGGATTAGGAGTATATGAGGGCTGCTAGGGTTTAGAAAACATTCTTTTTCAGTATTTTTCAACCGCCACTAACCTCCTTTGAACCCTAGCCATGGCCTCCACCTTCTAAATCTCTTCAAAACACCTCTAAATCACTTTCTTATCAAGGATTAAGCTAATCAACATCAAACCAAGCCAAGATAGCATCAAATCAGAGTTGGGGCTGCTGCTAAGCATTGGGATTCGACCCAAAACATAGGATATTTCAGATCTATAGTTTAATTTGTGGCAAAGATGAGTGATTTGCATTGTTTTTCACTAATTAGGGTAATTAGCGAAGATTAGTGAAATTATAACTCAGAAAAATCTAGAAAAATTTGTAAAATTCCATAATATTATTTTATGCCTCTGATATGAATTGGGGTTAATTTGGACTAATTTTGCTAATCTTGGAATTTAGGGGATTAAGGGGTGATTAGTGATATTTAGCTAATTTTACATCATAAAAATCTGGAAAAATTTGTAAAATTCTAAAATATTATTTTAGGGCTCTGATAGAAATTTGGGTTGATTTGGTTAAGTTTTACTAATGTTATCATTAGTTGTTGTTAAACATGCTTAAGGGGAAAATAAGGGTTTTTGGGTATGTTTGATCCGTTTTGACATATCATATTTTTGTTTTGCTGTTTGTGGATGTTTATACATGTTGCTATGGATATATGGTATGCTTTGTGATTGTTTAGAACAGTTAGAATGGTCGAAAACGCCGTTGTGTGGCGTAAAACAGTCGCTGGAAAGTTGCAGGAAAATATGTAGGAAACCGGATCGGATCGCCCCCCCCCCCCCCCCATAAACGAACCGCTCGTGATGTACTTTGGCCGATCTGAGACGTGATGAACTAGAAGCCTAGACCCGATACGATGGAGGGATCACGACCCGAAACTCCTGCAAGAAACTCACGAGCTGATGCACTTGAAGCTCCGATCCGATGCACTACGATCGGATGCACCACGAGCCAATCCGATATGAAGACACCGATCCGAACCAGGAGGAGGAGCCACGAGCTGAACTATGTGTCACGACCCGAACCCAACGGGTGTCCACGATCCGAACCGGAGGAGTTGACATGGACGAACCGATCTGAAGCGGGGTGAAGGGCCGAACCGATCCGAGGAAGACCAAAACCCGAGATGCAAATGTAGTCCAAATGGGAAGTTTGTACTCAGGATCCAGTTGGGAACCAACGAGTTGACTTCATGATTGGACTTTGCTGCGGGACATATGCAAAGGGGTTGTCGGTATCCATAACTTTGGTTCACCACCGAGAGATGGATAGTGGCCTTGTAGTGATAGTTGTACGGGGTTGGACTCCAACAGGGCCCAAAGGATTAGGTGACTAAATAGTGGATATCGTATTCTTTACGCACCAAGTGAGAGATGTGAGGATGGTTGCTATGTTTGATTGTTTGCTATCACTATGACATGCACACCCCCTCCCTCGTATCTTTATACCTTTTATTTAGTGGCACCTTAGAGTATTATACAGTATGTAGTGCTAACTCTTTGGTTGTAGGTTCAGGTTCAGGTATGATTGGATTGTGCCTATTATTGTTCTGTTTTGTTGCTTATCGCTCATACCAGACTTTTGTCTGACCCAGAGTTTTATGTCTCTTCTTATTACTCTGGTTGCTCTTAAACGGGCAGACTAGAGACTGGTTAGTTGGTATGCACGAGTAGCTGTTCCGGAGACGAGTAGGAGGCTCCCACGTATGATATATATAGATATTCTCTCTGTGTTGTTGAAGGTCACTGCTTGGGCATTAGTAGTGTACTTCCTTCTTTTGCTTTAGAGACTGTTTCCAAAAGTTGTAATAATGATGATATGGAACATAAGCTGTATTTTGATTTCCGCTGCTATGATGTTTAGTTTTAGCTTCAGCTTATGCACTGTCTCACCTGTTTTATGTCAAGTATGTTGTTATTATATTTTATTCCATGTGCTGTGGGACATTCTACAGGTTCTTGGTTAGTTCTTCACCTTCTTTCTTTTCTTCTAGCGACCGTCCCGTGCTGGTTGGACATCGGTACAACGCATTTCGGAGGAAATGTCGGCTGGTGCGGGGCGGGTCGTCACATTTGGTATCAGAGCTCTAGGTTGCGTAGTTAACCTAGGGAAGTCATCAGGGAGAGATAGTACACGTATATGAGAGCACGTACTTGTGTTTATTTTGGTTTTAAAAATATATATATATACTATTAGTATAGCTAAGGATGAAGTCGCATTGCACTAGCACCACAATGGAGATGATTAATCATTTTCTCTTTACAGATTGAACGATGAGCCGATATACGAGGGGTACTGGTAGACGAGCCAATAATGGGAATGCTGCTGATATGAGGACGATGTTTACTGGCCTCATGAGAGAGATGCTAAGGGATGCTTGGGGAGCCGTTCCTAATGCTGATAATGGTGGTGGTGCAGCGGTGCAGGCGCCTAGGGCCGATTTCGCCAAGCTATGCAAGGATTACACTAGTCTTGGTGGGAAGCCGTTCCACGGAACGGAGTCGGCTACAGAAGTCCAATATTGGCTAGATAGTTGTGAGCGCATCGTCAAGGTTTTGGGAATCGAGGACACAATGAAGAGGAAGCTAGCATCACGTCAACTGCAAGGATGGGCTATGAATTGGTGGAATGCTATTAAGGCAGCTACCCCAGAGGATCAAATTACTTGGAATCAGTTTAAGGCTCGCTTTTGTGATAATTTTATCCCAACTGCTCAGAAATCAGAATTGTTCAAGAAGTTCTTGGAGCTTAAGAAGAATGGTAGAGCAGTCTCGGAGTATATCGCTGAATTCGACACTTTATTGAAATATGGATTGTCTCTTATCGATACGGTCGAAAAGAAGAACGAAAAGTTCATAACTGGTTTAGATGGGTACTTGGGGGAAAGGCTTATAAACCATATCGATGAGACGTTCGAGTCTATTGTAGGAAAGGCATTGAGGTCAGAGAGCCTTTTCCCTAAGTCAAAGACCGAAGTTGTTATTGCATCTACAGAGGAACCAAAGCCGCAAGCAGGCGGTGAAGGCAAGAAGAATTATCAGAACAAGAGGATGCAGAACCCGACCAAGGATGGTCAGAATAAGAAGAATAATAATGGTGGCGAGTGCTTTAGTTGTGACAAGAAGGGCCACTATGCCAGAGATTGTCGAGAAAAGCCTGGGGAAAGGAAGTGCTTTAACTGCGGCCAGGCGGGACACCATAAGGATGATTGTCCACAACCTCCTAGGGAGAAGCAGATTGTGAAAGCGTATGCTATCAACATTGTTCCTTCTTCGTAGAATGCCCCAACGGCGGCGTAGAAGGGAAAAGGCGTCGTTATCAAAGGTATGCTTTGTATTTAAGATGTTTCTGTTCGAGTATTGTTTGATAAACCCGAGATAGTCGATAGACCTTTAGTAGTGACGAACCCGGTTGGTGGTTCGACTAGCCTTAGTATGATTTACCGTAACGTGGTCTTATCGAGTCATGGATGTATGTTTGTTTGTGATTGCTTTGTTTTGGGCTTTACTGGGTTTAGCATTATTTTAGGCAGTCTATCTACTCTAAAGGAATAGAGTGGTATTAGGTACCTACCTAGTGATGGCGATAGTAACTGGAGTTAAGGAAGTTGAGAGGTTATCGTTGTAATAAGTTCTAGTTGTCTCTGGGAGGCAAATGAGTGCTCCAGTGCTTAGTTGTTTTTCTAGTATCACCTCACGTGGATTATCAGAATTCGGAGATGTTCCTTGGGTGCTTGACTGATATTGGTTTAGGCCTTTGGGGCTTGTGCTTGGGGAATGTCGAGTTTGACTAGGATGGTTTACGTGAGAGATAAATAGTTGTTGCGATTCTTCATTGGATGATATCTTGGTTTACTCGAGGAGTGATGGGCAGCTGTGACATGATAAGACTGTTCAATGGTATAGACTGCTCCGAGTTAGACTCGATAGGATTATGAGATGGCTCGATTGGGACTCGAGAAAGATGCAAAGTAATGAATTGCTTAGGACCCTATGTTGATGTTCTCTTTGGATAGTAGAAATTTGAAGGAATAGGATGGTTCGTTGATCATGGAAGATGCAATGAAGATTAGGACGATTCAAGTTGGACTTGAACTCGTAAAAGAAAATGGGTGTTCGTTGATCTTGGAGATGCAACGAATAGGGAGACGACTCATGTTGGACTAGATTTTGTCGGTAATGGATACTCAAGACTAGGTCTGAGTTATGGATTGACCCGGGTTAGACTCGAGAAGGCTGCAAGGAATTGGGTTTGGCTCGAGTTGGACTCGAGAGGGCAGCAAGATAATGGATAGACTTGGGTTGGACTCAAGTATTTTAGGCGGACTTAAGGCAGGGGTATCTGGGGACGCCCGTTACCTTGGATCCATTGGACATGATCTAGTTATCCTTGGAGGATAAAACATACGTTGGACGTACAGTAGTCTGTTTGGAGGTTGGGCTTCCATTAGTTCTTGATGTTGGTTGGACCAGACATACAAGAATCGACATATTGGGATTGGTTAGACCACTCATGTAGGTGTCGACGTGTTCATGGCTTTAGCAGATGATAGGTAGGACTTGTTTGATGGATGTTATGGTTGCTATGTTTGTCCCTATCTTTCTTCTCTTGAGTAGACTATCACCTGTAAGGTTCTAGTGATGGGGAACAAAGAGATGGTAGTATAGACAGACATTAGGCTACGTATCAGTGCAGTGGGGTAGTCATTACTCCATGGAGCAGAGTGATCGTAGTAAGGCTATGAGCTAGTGCAGTGATGTTGTCATGACTTCATGGGGCAGAGTGGACATAACAAAGGATTTAGGTGCGGTAACAGTTGCATTGAGTAGGAGGCATGCTAGTCTAGATGTTATGTTTCTGGGTTGGAAGCAACTAAAGTATATCACAGGATATGATTTCGGACCCAAGAGTGAATTGGATTCAGAAACGCTAGTAAGCTTGACGATTAGATCGATTTTGATTGAGTGGATTGGTTCCAGTTAGAAGGACGATCCTAACCTATTGGAAATCATCTCTAGGGTAGAGATGGGTATCGATGGAAAGAGAATGATCAAGCAAGGATATGATCGAGAAGGATGGCTTCGAAAGAATGGGGGACTAGTTGTACCCAATGTAGACGGACTGAGAGATGAAATGCTTAGAGCATATCATCACTCGAAACTGACTATACATCCCGGTGGTAACAAAATGTATTGAGACATGGATCAGACCTACCACTGGGAAATGATAAATAAGGACGTTTATGTCCAAATGCATGAATTGCCAGTTAGTTAAAGCTGAGCAAAAGAAGCCTAGTGGGTTGTTACAACCATTATAAATTCCTAAACGGAAATGGGAACAAGTCTCAATGGATTATATTGATGGTTTACCAAGGACTATGTCAGGTCATGATGGTATTTGAGTGAATCGTATGCTAGAGGATCTTTTGATAACTTATATGTTGGATTTTGGAGGGTCATGGGATGGCCATTTATATCTGGTTGAGTTATATTTTTTAGCCCAGTATTGGTATGGTTCCAACTGAAACTTTGTACGGAAGACCGTGCGAGGCACCATCATGTTGGTTGGAGAATGGTGAGAAATTTAAGCTTAGACCAGAAATAATAAGAGGGACTTCGGGCAAGATTAAGGTTATCCAACAGAGAATAAAGACTACCTAAGATAGGCAGAAGACTTATGTTGATAAGAGACGAAGAGATTTGGAATTCTTCGTTAACGACTTGGTGTTCGTCAAGGTCTCTCCGTTGATGACTGTGATTCGTTTTGGTGGGAAAGGTAAGTTAGCACCAAGGTTTGTTGGTCCATTTTCAGTTCTCGAGCAAGATGGGAATTTGGCATATAAAGTTGAGTTACCGGACAAGACGACGGGAGTTCACAACATATTTCATGTTTCCCAGTTAAGGAAGTTTGTGCAAGACCCTAATGTGGCTATTTCACCAGATCAGTTGGACGATATCGAGGTTGAACCCGAGGCAGTTGGGAACCGCAAGCCTATGCGTATTGTTGAGAACGATACGAAGCAGCTTCGAAGGAAGGCGGTGAAACTAGTCAAAGTTCAATGGGGTGATGATGAGAAAGGCTGCACTTGAGTAACAGAGGAGGACATAAGGAAGAAGTATCCAGAACTCTTTGCCTGGTAAGATTTTGGTAGTGATAGTTCTTCCCTTGTTAGTAAACCGCATGCTAGGGTAGGCTTGTTGTATTGTTTTGTATGTTTTATTATTTGAAAATGATTGATAGGCATGCAGAATTCTTTGTATGTTTCGATTAAGGAATTTCGGGGACTAAATTTCTTAAGGGGGGGGGGGGGGAGAATGTAACGACCCGGATTCTATGCATCAGAGGATTATTGAATATTTATTTATTTTCTGCTAAGTCATATGGTCATGTACTTTTGGGGAATGACTAGTGGAGTCATTTCCCATGTTCATGATTTTTATCGATTTTTAAATGACTGTTTTACCCCTAGCTGATCTTGTTTCGTTCATAACTTTTGATTGGCAAGGAGTTTTGACCTGAAACCACTTCCATTAGATCCGTTTGATAGTTTACCTTTCTGTGAGTGGTCACATTAGTCGAACAGATTTATCGTTTGAGAGATATGGCTGAATTAAGGTTTAGAGGGTGAAAAACGGCTTAATTGGGCTTAACCGGACGATTAGCAGCTAGGCCCATTGGGGGATTTCGGGATTAGGAGTATATGAGGGCTGCTAGGGTTTAGAAAACATTATTTTTCAGTATTTTTCAGCCGCCACAAACATCCTTTGAACCCTAGCCATGGCCTCCACTTTCTAAATCTCTTCAAAACACCTCTAAATCACTTTCTTATCAAGGATTAAGCTAATCAACATCAAACCAAGCCAAGATAGCATCAAATCAGAGTTGGGACTGCTGCTAAGCACTGGGATTCGACCCAAAAAAGAGGATATTTAAGATCTATAGTTTAATTTGTGGCAAAGGTGAGTGATTTGCATTGTTATTCACTAATTATGGCTAATTAGGGTAATTAGCGAAGATTAGCGAAATTATAACTCAGAAAAATCTAGAAAAAATTTTAAAATTCCAGAATATTATTTTATGCCTCTGATATGAATTTGGGTTAATTTGGACTAATTTTGCTAATCCCGGAATTTATGGGATTAAGAGGTGATTAGTGATAATTAGCGAATTTTGCATCATAAAAATCTAGAAAAATTTGTAAAATTCTAAAATATTATTTTAGGGCTCTGATAGAAATTTGGGTTGTTTGGTTAAGTTTTACTAATCTTATCATTAGTTGTTGTTAAACATGCTTAAGGGGAAAATAAGGGTTTTTGGGTATGTTTGATCCGTTTTGACATATCATATTGTTGTTTTGCTGTTTGTGGATGTTTATACATGTTGCTATGGCTGTATGGTATGCTTTGTGATTGTTTAGAACAGTTAGAATGGTCGAAAACGCCGTCATGTGGCGTAAAACAGTCGCTGGAAAGTTGCAGGAAAATATGCAGGAAACCGGATCGGATCGCCCCCTTATAAACGGACCGCTCGTGATGTACATTGGCCGATCCGAGACGTGATGAACCAGAAGCCTCGACCCGATCCGATGGAGGGATCACGACCCGACCCGAACCGCCTGCATGAAACTCACGAGCTGATGCACCTGAAGCTCCGATCCGATGCACCACGAGCTAATATGATGACGCCGATCCGAACCAGGAGGAGAAGCCACAAACTGATCTATGCGTCACGACTCGAACTCAGTGGGTGTCCACGATCTGAACCGGAGGAGTTGACATGGACGAACCGATCCGAAGCAAAGCGGAGTGAAGGGCCGAACCGATCCGAGGAAGACCAAAACCCGAGATGCAAATGTAGTCCAAATAGGAAGTTTGTACGCAGGATCCAGTTGGGAACCAACGAGTTGACATCACGATTGGACTTTGCTGCGGGACGTGTGCAAAGGGGTTATCGGTATTCATAACTTTGGTTCACCACTGAGAGACGGATAGTGGGCTTGTAGTGATAGTTGTACGGGGTTGGACTCCGTCAGGGCCCAAAGGATTAGGTGACCAAATAGTGGATATCGTATGCTTTACGCCCCGAGTGAGAGATGTGAGGATGGTTGCTATGTTTGATTGTTTGCTATTATTATGACATGCGCGACCCCTCCCCCGTATTTTTATACTTTTTATTTAGTGGCACCTTAGAGTATTGTACAGTATGTAGTGCTAACTCTTTGGTTGTAGGTCCAGGTTCAGGTATGATTGGATTATACCTGTTATTGTTTTGTTTTGTTGCTTATCGCTCATACCAGACTTTTGTCTGACCCAGAATTTTATGTCTCTTCTTATTACTCTGGGTGCTCTTAAACAGGCAGACTAGAGACATGTTAGGTGGTATGCACGAGTAGCTGTATCGGAGACGAGCAGGAGGCTCCCACGTATGATATATATATATATAGATATAGATATAGATATTCTCTCTGTGTTGTTGAAGGTCACTGCTTGAGCATTAGTAGTGTACTTCCTCCTTTTGCTTTAGAAACTGTTTCCAAAAGTTGTAATAATGATGATGTGGAACATAAGCTGTATTTTGATTTCCGCTGCTATGATGTTTAGTTTTAGTTTCAGCTTATGCACTGTCTCGCATGTTTTATGTCAAGTATGTTGTTATTATATTTTATTCAATGCGCTGTGAGACATTCTACAGGTTCTTGGTTAGTTCTTCACCTTCTTTCTTTTCTTCTAGCGACCGTCCCGTACTGGTTGGACATTGGTACATCGCATTTCGGAGGAAATGTCGGCTGGTGCGGGGCAGGCCGTCACATTTTTCTAATGGATACTATTTTGGAGGAGATACTTCTTTCATAGTTTGTAATATCTCTTGTATCTTCAAGAACCAATAACGGTGGGTCCATTTTTTTATTGAATTTGTTATTATTCATGTCAATGGAACTTTTAGCCTTATAATCGTTAACTCTAGATTGATTTAGGAAACTTTCCTAAACATAATCCTTAGCAACCTATCAATTTAAACCTAGTGCAATACTTTACTATCCAATTCTTGTTTTTATCATTACTAATTGTAACCAGTTTCTCTAATTTTATAGGGAGGAAAAGGAAAAAACCTAGAATGCACCGATTGTCAGTTCTTGATTAAGTATTTGATGCATCATATAGTCTAGTCACATGGGGTGGGCGTGGTCGGTTAATCTCACCAATTGGTCAATATTTTTAGTTAATTGAACCATCAATTAACCGAATGCTCGATTATTCGAATTTGTCAGTTAATGCGGTTCGATTGAGATCGGTTAAGTCGTTTAGCCGTTATATATATATATATATATATATATATATATATTGTATGTACGTACGTACGTATGTATATATACATAATATATGTATATATGTGGGTGTGTATATATGCACAGACATATATTTATAGATTGCAAGAAACGATAATGAAAATATTTATGCTATTAGTCTTACCATATATGCATGTATGTTTGCGTGCGTTATTTGTCTTCTAATGTGTGCGTGTATGTATGTATGTATGTATGTATGTGTTATATATATATATATATATATATATATATAGGCTCAATGGCACTCCTATTTTCTAGCTTTCCATTTGCATCCCATTTCTAGCCACTCGTTTATATTAGAATAATGTAGTGGAGGGAGAGAGAATGAGTGGAAGGAGAGAGAGGGGGAAACTTGTAGTGGAAATCAGGGGGCTTTTGGGGTGCCGCACTATTTGGGGTGCCGCACTATTTGGGGTGCCATTAAACGCTCGTATATGTATATATATTCGTTTAACGGCTAATTGATGTTTGATTATGGTTAACCGCAATTTGGTCGGTTAACCGAATGTTCGGTTAATCGAATTTGTTAGCTAATGCGGCTCGGTTAAAGTCAGTTGAATCGATTCGGTTGGATAACCGTGATAAATGCCCGCCCCTCATGCCTACCTGGCGTCCATGGCTAGTTAAGTTGCTTGAATGAAATATTTTAGCGCTTGAACGGTTGTGCAATGTTGGGCTACATACACAAGTGTGCACATTACCTATCTCTTGTTATCCTGTGGTTGGTGCTCAAACATTTGTGCTTCTTTTAGTTTCCTCTGAACGTGCTTAAAATAATTCCTTAATAGCAGTCAACTTGTTAGTGGCTTTGAACCATTCAAACGCATGTTTTTTATACTTCATCATATTAGGGTTGTCAACGGATAGTATTGGATACGGATAGTGTCATATCTGTATCCGCATCCGAAGCTTTTTTCGGATATCGGATATCTGTATTCGTAAATACAAATGGATATTGGATAATTATCATATCCGCTAACGATCGATAATTAAAGGAACGTAAATTGAAATTCTAGGTTTAACATGATAATTTTTTTTTTTTGATGTCATGAGTTATAAAAGTATACAAAACCAATCAAATAATGATAATAAATAGTTTTGAACTGTTAATATACATTAAATGCATAAAATATGAACTATTAACTTAACAAAACAATAAATTATTATTGTTTATTATGCTAAAATATATATAAAATAAGCTATAATTTAGACAAAAACCGAACGGATAATTTTTGGAAGCGGATACAGATATATCCGTTTTTTCGAATATCGGATATATCCGTTTAGATGGGTTGTCGGACCTGTGAGAAAAAAAGGGAGGGAGGGGAGGGGTGGGGGACCTGTGACAGAAACCAAGGTATCAAAACACTTGGGTTCAAAAAATACTTAGGTTCAGTCAGTTAACATTGTTCCAATCAAATAATGCACACTCTTAGGACTCAAGCAAAGTGATTAGTGTGACCCAAAACTGCAGTACAAGATAATGAGCAGGGTTCATGATTAGTTATCAAATTTCGAAGTTTTATAAACCAATTTCCACCATGCTACCATTTTATAGCTACAAAGATGACATGCTTATAGTTCTTTAAGGCTATGGGATCAATGACAACCAACAGTAACTAATAGTTTGTATCATTCTATGTCCAATGAAATTCATACATATAAGCTTTCTTTTCTTTTCTTTTTTACTTCTATTTTTCTTTTTCTAAAGGATTCTGATTAAAATGCAACTCAGAAGGTGACTTAAGCTCGTTGAAAAAAAAGGCATAGCCAAGAAACCTCTATGTTGGTACTTAACAAGCCAAAATAGAATATATAATTTGCCTAATATCTGATACGTTTCTAGTGAATTTTCCATAATACCAGACACAATCAGCTATCAATTTAAGCATGCATTAGAAAGGGTTTAAAAAATTATATTACCTTTCTCTGATGCTCATCCTGGTGGGGGCCACAACAATAATGAATACTGCAGCCCATCGATCCATTTCTCACAAACTTGGATTTCATGAAGCTACTACGTTACTGCAACGCGAAGCCACCTTCCATGCCTACCAAGTTGTCCACCTTTTAACCCTAATTTCATGTAGATGATGGCAAATCCGGATTTCATATTAAATCTTTCGACTTTTTCTTTCGATATCTCGTTGCCAGAGAAGATAATAGCAGGAGTCGCAGTTACAAATTGGGTAAGATTTCAAGGCGTTGAGTATTTCAAAGCGTTGAGTAGATAGAGGAAGATGGCGGCACCTTTAAGCAAGTTAGGGGTGCAGCCATTGTTTCGAGATCGTCTTCAAATTTATGAGAAACAATGGCTGGGTCGCGGACTAGGTCGTTTTCTTAAAGACGACTCGACGATCTGGTTGGTGGTGCAAACCAGTTCGTACCTGTCGCCGCTGCCTCCGGGATAAAACACCTTCTGAAAATAATAACTGACTTGCTTTGCACAACAAATCAGTTCAGATTTACACTTTCGATATTAAAAATATTGCTCGTAATTTCTGTAAGAAGATTTTAATGGCGGAGGCAAGAATTTTTTTTTTTTTTTTGTTATATTATTTTCGTCACAACTGAAGATAATATATAGATGGAGATTACGGCTGAACAAAATACTGTGCAGTGGATAAATCTGCTAAAATACCGGTTCAACAGTTTACCGCTTCAAAATGAAAGTCGGCTCAGAAATATTCTCCGTATATAAAAACACAGTTCGAAAATATAAGTGTTTACACCACAAAGCCAAGGGCCAAGGCCCGAGCCGAGCCGAGCCCAGTCGGTCACGCGTGTGTGGTGGTCATGATGCATGACCTCCCTCCTCACAACAAAGCATGTATTGGGAGCCCAAGGCCCCAACATGATTTTTTAGGAACAAGTATAAATACTTTCCTCTTTCATATAGTCTCATGATGTGGGACTATTCACATATAAGAGCCATTCTTACACTTAGTCAAATTTTTAATAATTCACATAAAATTTCCAACACAAAATTATATAGACTTCTATAAATAAACTACTTCGTTCTGTGTAAGCATCAGACAGTAGAATTCAAAAACAATGGCTACAAAAACAAGCAGCTTTTCAATGATGACTCACCTACTGGCGGTGCTGCTATTTCTGCTTGGCAACTCCATAGCCAATGATGCTGCTCGCATTCTTCTAGAAGCACCAACCATCCCGAAACCAGAGCTTCTGTCGCTACCTGAAATTCCGACACTTCCAAAGCCCAAACTACCAAAACTGCACCACTACCCGAAATGCCAAGCCTGCCTAAGCTGGAAATAACTCCATTGCTTGAACTTCCTAAACCATCAACTATCGGCAAAACAATTGAAGAAACACCGGTGGAACCTGAAGTTCGTGCTTTGCCCAAGCCGGAAGTGCCTTCACTACCAGAGATCCCTTCTTTACCAAAGCTAGAGCTGCCACCCCTTCCTGAGATTGTATGGTTCAAATATTATTATTATATAATAGTGTTGCTTAAACTGGAATAATTCCTTGTTCTCTGGGCATAACTTGAAATTGCGGCCAAAGCTTTGAGCTAGCAGAACCAAACTGAACAAAAAAACAAGCAAAAGTCACTGATTCAAGCACTGGTGTACTGAGAGTTCAATGATAGCACACATTTTGATTTTAACTGTCAAAAGTAGTATATAATGCTTCAGTACTATCTATAAAAAATTCATGTTATGGACCACTGGTACCTGAAGTTCCTGCTTTGCCTAAACCACCTACTCTCCTTGAGGTTCCAGCTCACCCTTCCACTAACCCTTGATATTTTCATGCGACATGATTGCTAACAGTTTCATGAGTTTATGCATTCGATTTTGATTTATATAGTGCTAGATTACTTATTGTCATATGTAAACTGTATGATATATGATTCCATCTCCATACTTTTCTACATTGTTGTACCTCAAATATTATTATTATAAAGCAGTGTTGCTTAAACTGGAATAATTCCTTGTTCTCTGGGCATAACTTATTCTGACATGCATGGTTCACAAGTTTTCTGCACATAGGATAACATGCTGATGCCTATTCAACTTAAGTAGAATTTGGACAAAGCTAAGCTATGAGCTATTATTTATCACCATAAATTGCCGCTGAGATAGAGAAGCGTAGGGGAAATTTCGACAATCAAATCAGCCATGAATGTTTAGAAAGTGATAATTGTGGATCGTGCTAACGGTGAGATAAATCAAAATGAACTACACCTATCAAACTGTAACACCCTGCCCATATACCCATACTACAAGAAGAACGTTACTAAACAATGTTGTCTGATAATACATAAAATAAGTCTACAACGGATAATGTGTCATTACACATTCTTTTGGATCAACACGGATATATGCTAAATACTATAAAAATAATCACATTCCTGTATCTCATCTCAGTACAGAATAATGGTACCAGGAGTTTCACAGAACAGAACAATATAAAGTCACTAAAAAAAAGCTCAGCACCGGATAACATTCGATATACTTTCATGACAACAGTACAATATTGTCCAAGAATGCTCTGTAATTGCAGGTGAAATATTGAAAAGTAACCTATCATTTCTGTTTTAACAGACTCAGTATGAAAAGGTGAAGGATCTTAACTTCAAGACTTATCCCAACATTAATAAAAAGCTATTCATTAATAGTTGTGGTATAGGTTTGAACTTCTTTGAAGGACCTAAACAAGCCCTTCTCAACCGGTCAAAATGATGTTAATTTAAGAAGGATAATCCAGAAGAAGGATGACAATTGACAAGTCTTCTCTACCACTCCAGTATCTCTATATATCCATTCTATTATAAAACGTCCATATTCTGATAGAGTGATAGGTCGCAAGCTATCTTTTACTCTTTTTGTTAATTTGCTAGCCAGTGTCCAATTTGTACGTCCAACAAAACAACCTGCAGTGACAACCTGTTGTGGATCTATGGAGTTTGCTGTGTCTCATGCAGATTCATCCGAATTCCTTCCTGTCCCAGTCGAACTCTTAGCTGCAAACAACCTGTAGTGGCAAGCCATCTTTTTACATTATGACTATTACTGTTTATTTTCTTCTTCAATCCAGTATCCTTTCTGTTGAGTAAAGCAATCTCACCAAGCTGGAAGAAAAAAAAATCGATTAACCTCGATGAAAGTTAATGCCAAAAATTGGTAGCAGAATGTTGCCATTGCGTTGCCTGCGTGTAAATAATTACAATTTCTCACATGTAGTTTCAGGTTCTCTGTATTTTTTTTTAAAGTGGAAAAAAATTATGCATTGTGCTTTTTTTTAAATGAACGTAGATTTAGTGCACCTTGCGAGTGTTATAGTAAAAGGAGGCTCTTCACCGAAGTACACTCAGATTGTGTGTGCGCGCGCTATACACACACGAGCTTTCAGGAATGCACCTCGCGCGTGAGTTATTTCTTTTACAAATCTTACAAGTTTTAACGCATTTAACATAAAAGGATATATATATATATATATATATATATATATATGTTAAAATCATGTGATTTAATTTATTGTTTCTAACTTGCAATGCATAAAGGTTTAAAGTTTGAACCTTTATTTCAACTAGTATAACCGCACAATGGTGGAGAAACCGATCGTTCGGTTGTATAATTTTATAAAATAATATATATTTTATTTTTTCATTTATATTGGTTAAACATCAAAAAAACATGTTCAAAAATATATATTAAAAACTGAGATTTAAACCTACAATTTAAATTTTAGAAAATATGACTTTCAAATTTAAGTTTTATTTTGAACACTCATAATTGAAGACTTACATTCGAATTTTTTTAAATGGAGATTCCCAATCAAGGGATTTCTTAATCGTTTTAAGGAAAATACACCTGAATACGTCTAATTTTTTCTAGCTTTCACCTCTAACTGATGGTTCGTCATACTGATACTTTTAGCTCAAATTATGATCGAACTATTAAACAGCTGTCATACATATTGATCCCTCATCGGATACGTATTGATCACTCACAGGGGTGTTAGTACCGATCCGAATTTACTAAAATTTTGAGAATTTTTCCATCTTGTTTCAAAATGCTATTCCGTTGAATCCAGATGTTTGTGAGTTTGTAAAATCATCCATACTCGATCCAGAGCAATCCAGATGTCCAAGTACATGATAGACCTGAGTAACGTGAATTTCGAATTCCTAGTGTTCATTAGTTTCGATGCCTAGTCCAAGCATTTTCGAGTTTATGTGAGTTCGTGCTCGAGTTACATGCGATCCAATGATAAGAATTCTAAAGCGTGACGGCCTTAACAAAAGACAGATTAACAATCTATTACAAATATTCGGCACAATGTTTCAAGTCAAAGGATTATACCATTAATTACTATTTTGAAGAAGATATTTTCTAATGGATACTACTTTTAAGGAGATGATCCTAACAATCTACACCTCTGCACCTTCTCCTTGTATTTTTGTTTTTGATTTCTACAACTTCTTCACTAATTTTGTTGTCAAACACTCCATTATTCTTTTCAAATTCTTCTTAAGCTTCTTTATATTGTATCTGCATTAATCATGTCTTGATATATGATACAAAGCCACATTTAAAGTAAATAACTTTAATAAAAGGAAAAATATATTTGGATTTGTTTAAAACGACCATACATGCACATATATATATATATATATATATATATATATATATATATATATATATGTGTGTGTGTGTATGTGTGTACTTATCATAATTAAAGAGAAAATCCTTTAAATTAAGGTTTTATGTTTGTTTCTGGAGAGTTAAATAAGAATTTGGGGTAACACTAACATTTCATTCATTTCTTGTATCGGTATTATGCTTCCAACTTTGAACCTCTGAACCATCTGTCACTTGAGTCCTATAAACAACTTTCTTGTCTTACTCATCATCTTGTACACAAGCACAACTATATTTGCAACCAGTCTTCGCCATGTTCTAATTAGAGTGATCGGTAAATCTAACTCCTTAGCTGACTGAGTCCTAGCTAACTCAGGTTGTTCACTTGCCAATTATCTGGCGCCCATTCTATGAACTCATAGCCCTTGGTAAAATCCTTTTGAGTACCCACTCCGAATTCGTTCAACAATATTAGGTGTTGGTTGAAAAACAGCCAAGAACATTATATTCTCTTCAAAATGAGTATACAACTGCACCATATCTTTCTTACAATTTTTTTTTTTTTTTTTTAAAGAAGAAATATTGGATCTAGTAATAATCATGGAGAAATTATCATTATGGATTTTTGACCATCATTTAAATAACCATTTTATAATAAAAACAAGCATGTGATTTATATTTGTTTTAATCAAAGGGACGTAGTGCCTTTCTTTTTCCATAAACAGAGATATGTACTGAAATGCTTTGATTTAGTAAAAATTAAATTATGTAATTAAGAAAAAACAAGTTTGTTGTTTCAAACATTTTAGTTTGCATACCGCAATGCGAGGTCTGGTAAAAACTTGCAGTTATAGTCTCAAATGGAAAGAGTTCATTAACCCTTCTTTTTTTTGTATAAGGTGTTCTTTTTTATCAGCGTGTATGGTAACCATTGGTTGCAGTTATGACAAATGAACATAAGTTTCTTTAGTTATCTTTTAAAATTATAATTTGATTCAGATCAGCAAACACTGCAAAGACAAACTGGAACTTAAATTTTCAGTTTGAAATTTGGTTGGAATCCCTTGACTATTAATAAGAAGGTGAGCTAACAGTTTATGTAGCAAGTGTTAAACACTTAAATATAATCAACTAAGTACCTCAACTCTTTATTCTTACCTATCAATGCAGGAAAGCCAACAACCTACCTAAATTTCGTAGTTATAAAATTATAAGACTTCTATAAATATACTGCTTCGTTCTCTGTAAGCATCAGACAACAGAATTCAGAACGATGGCTCCAAAAACAACAAGCTTTTCAAAGAGGACTCAACTACTGGTGGTGCTGCTATTTCTGCTAGGCTACTCCATAACCAATGATGCTGCTCGCATTCTTCTAGAAGCACCAATTATCCCAAAACCAGAGCTTCCGTCGCTACCTGAAATTCCGACACTTCCAAAGCCCGAACTACCAAAACTGCCCCCACTACCCGAAATGCCAGGCCTGCCTAAGCTGGAAATACCTCCATTGCCCAAACTTCCTAAACCACCAACCATCACCAAAACTGAAGGAACACCGGTGGTACCTGAAGTTCCTACTTTGCCCAAGCCGGAAGTGCCTTCACTACCAGAGATCCCTTCTTTACCAAAGGTAGAGTTGCCACCCCTTCCTGAGATTCCGACTCTTCCCAAGTTTGAAATTCCTCCTTTGCCTCAACTGCCTACTCTACCTGAGGTTCCAACTCACCCTTCCACTACCCCTTGAATTTTCATGCTACATGATTGATATTAGTTTCATGAGTTTATGCATTCGATCTTGATTTATATATGTGCTAGATTACTTATTGCCATATGTGTAGTGTACGCTATATGATTCTATCTCCTTACTTTTCTACATTGCTGTACCTTAAATATTATTATTATATTTTTATCAAAATAGCAGTGATGTTTAAACTGTAATATTTCCTTGTTCTCTGGGAATTACTTCTTCTGACATATATGGTTCACAAGTTTTCTGCACATAAGATAACATACTGATACATGTTCAACTTAAGTAGAATTTGAACAAAGCTAAGTTATATAAGCTATAATTTATCAACAATAATTGTCACTAAGTTAGAGAACTGTAGGGGAAATTTTCAACAATCAAATCAGCCCTAAATGTTTAAAAAGCGATAATTGTGGATCGTGGTAACGGTGAGATAAAACAAAAGGAAAACTAATATCCCCAAGTGCGATGCGAAGGGCACCGCGAGAAGTGATTCGGGGTACTACAACCCGCCGCCCGAACGGTGATCGGCCGGCGTTTGACCGCGGAAGACGACATTAAAAAAAATGGTTCGGCAGTACCCTTGATACCGCGAAGCACAGACTGCGGTGCCCGTAGCACCGCACTATCCCGAATTACAGATCAAAGATGCACTATCCTTATTAAACTGTAACACCCTGCCCAGATGTCCATGCTACAGAAGAAGAATGTTAGTAAACAATGTTGTCTGATAGTACGTAAAACAAGTCTATAATGGATAATGTGTCAAATGTCAATACACATTCTTCTGGATCAACACAGATATATTCTAAATACTATAAAAATAACCACATTCTTGTATTTCATCTCAGTACAGAATAACTGTACGAGGAGTTTCACAGAACAGAACAATATAACGTCAGTAAAATAAATAAAAATACTCAGCACCGGATAACATTTAATATACCTCCATGTCAATAGTTCAATATCATCCTAGAATACCCTGTAATATGCAGGTGAAATACTAATAAGTAACCTATCATTTCAGTTTTAAGTCAACAGACTGAGTATGAAAACATGAAGGATCTTAACTTCAAGACTCATCCCAACATTAATAAAGAGATATTCAGTAATAGTTGTGTTATAGGTTTGAAGGACCTTAACAAGCACTTCCCAACTGGTCAAAATGATGTTAATTTAATGAAGCTGTCTTTTTCTCTTTTTGTTAATCTGCTAGCCAGTGTCAAATTTGTACTGCATGAATATGATAAAAGATTGATAAATAGACACATCGACAAAATGCTCTTATGTTGTAAATTGATGTGGCTAGAAATTTTATGTTGGACAATGAAATTAAGAGGATAAAAAGGTAAAATAATCAGCCCTAGCACTCACTGGGCAGAGCGCAGAAGCAAGCAGTATTAAAAGCAAAAGAGAATTAAAAGCATGTTGTTAAGCAGTTGCATTGATACTGCTCCAAACATAAATCACAAGTCTAAATTCAGAAATAACAACTATCTTAATATACCAATGGGAATGGGGAAAAAAACCTTTAGTGTAAAGCAACACCTAAGGCGTACTAGATAAAGACGTTGAAGTCAGGCAAAACAGCTGCCCATTTTATGTAAGAACCAAACAGCGATCACAAAGCACTCTCAAGCAGCAGAAGAAACTTCAGTTGTGGCAAGAGCTTCATCTTTGTTGGTCTGGCCTTCTTTAGTTGCTCCACATTCCACAGCTTTAGCGATTGCACTGATAGAATTAAGATAAAGTTTGGAACGACAAACAATTTATAAGATAATTATTTGAATTGTAATGTTCTGACACGCCTTATAAGGAGCTTGCAAATTAGAGTGCATTCTGGGCATTTAACTTTTGCTAATATAAACAACATAAAAGCCTTGCAAACATTTAATATGAAGAAAAGGTAAAAATAGTAGTGGATATATTACCCAAAGGAGGATTGTGATAAAACTTCAGTTTTAATGATATATTAGGCCAAGCAAAACCAATTTATAATTACAGAAGGGTAAAAAATGCTAAGTATGTTTTTCTTTACATTCACTATAGCTTCCTTTCTAGGGAGTTTACTTACAAAAATTCATCCCTATTAAGTAGTAAAAGTTTGAAGAAATTATCGGAAAGAAAAAAGGTTGAAGATAATCAACATGAGGGAAAACAAAGTGCAAATAGAGGAAAAACAGTACATGCACATGATTATACAGATACAAAGAATGGGGTTATTATGTTGATATCTAAACATAAAGAATTCTAAGGAGAAGGAATGAAAAATGTTATAGTTCTGATCTTAGAATCTTTGTTCGAGCCATTAACTGTTCAGAGATGAAACGAACTCATAAATTTTAAGTAGGATTCCTGATGCATATGAATGAGCACAGTACATCATTTTTTACACGGTAATGGCAGTGTTCTCTGTAATGCTAACTCCATCACGATTGATATCAAAGGATTTCTAACTGCACTTGGTCCTTTATCATAAATCTGCAAAAAAGTTGAAGTTAAGTCATCCGTATAATTTGCAAATATATACTGCGAGTGCTATAGTCAATTTTGTTTCTCTACCAAGAACATATCAAAACATAACTAAAGTCATGTAGCTAAAAAACCACATTTGATGACATCATATTACCAGTGTACCATCATTAGCATAAAAAACCGCAACTGAGAAGATATAGTGCACCACTACAGTAGGGAAAAATAAATTCCTATGTAGATATCATGTTAACTGAAATGAGTTGAATGCCTAAAACTATGCTGCCATGCCATGATGTTCCAATGAATATACATATCTCCGTAAGAAAGTGCTTTTTAACATTTTCTTTCTGTTAAGTAATTTGTTACAGAATTCAAAAATAGAAAATTTCACTCAATTTCAAGAATGGAGTTTAACCATTTTGTAACATGAACAGAACAAATGTTGGACAAAAAAGAACATTAAAAAATGCAAGGATTCGATCAAATAACGTTGATTGTGACTATCAAAAAATTAATTTTAATTTAAGCAATTTTAAGAAACCCTAAATAGATTTGGTGCATTATTAATTAGTTCAAGCTTTTATAATTCGAATTACCTGGAATAATTATTGATGTTTAAGCATCAGACAAAAGCGCCAATTAAGACTTCAACAAACTCAAAATTGCTGAATTGGTGCGTTGTGAAATTCCACTTAATTACATTTTAATAAACCATACCTCAAAATTTTAGAATAACCCACAGTTTCTTTCGACTTTCTCTGTTCAGCACAGTAGCAAGAAGGTCTGGAAAATTACTTTTATTAGGTAGTCGTCCGATTTATGACTTTGGATAAACTTATTTCTGGTTTTCCCAATGTTGACGAGTTTTTACTGAGTGTACCTAGCAATATTAATAACAAAGCTGGTCATGTTTTGCTATATATATTTACGAAGTGCCTTGGGAACCACGCAGGAACTCTACGAAGAAGGATATAAAATTGTTTTTCTTTTAATTATTATACACTGGTGAACTCAGCAAAATGCTGAGTTTCTCCTTTTTTTTTTCAAAATTGCTCGGTGAACTCAGCAAAAGTTTGGATTTAAATGGAATTTGTCTAGTGATGAATAGAAACCATATAATTCTAGGATAAAGTTTCGGCCTTTTACCGAGATTTTTGATAAAAGCTAGAATAGAAAGTGACAGGATTGTAAAGATGAAGATGGTTGTGAAGTTAGAAGAAGGCGGCGGCAAAAGGGAAGGAGAGAACACAGGAAGGAACCACGGAAGAAACAAAATAAAAGAAAGCAACATATAATTTTGGGATCCAATTTGATTTCCACTTCCATTATGTTTGATTATTAATTAATGAAGAACGAATTTGTAAATAAAGATTATTTGCTATATCTTACTTTCAAGCGATCATAAAACTATCTAATATTTATAGACTGATGTTTTATATTTGTAACCACAGTCTATGTGTTAGATCCTACTTTTAAATGATATTATAATCTTAGTAATATTTGTGAAGGAGCATTCTGAATTGGTAATTGAAATTTATATGTTATATCCCAAATGTTAGTAAAATTAATATTTAATAATATCCATAAATGGCATTTGTGGTAGTTCATGGTTAAAAAAAAAAATGTGACAACAGAGGTATTACAACGAATAATAAAGAAATTCAAGATAACTTAATTTGCACAAAAAATTATATATGGTTTAAAGTTAAAATCATGTGTGTTAATTAAAATTTTCATTTCTAAGTAGCATCATCAAATTTTTGTTAGTTTGAATTTTATTTATATTATATAATTAAAAAATGACAAATTGTAAATGATGTTTATTTGATGTTTCTTTGTTAGACACTAATTTTAAGCATGGGGTGATACTTTGCATTGGTAATATTAGTTTAGGATGCTACTGTTCATGCCCCCATTTACACTTCTAGCCACCAAAACTAAAAGCACCCCAAATATTTTAAATTTCCTCTTCTGACCACCTTCTAAATTAATATAAAAAAATACAAAGGCCACCAGCTCCTTCCTCTACATGAACGCTCCCTTCTCCACTTTCTTCGTCGATTGTGAAATGATTTAATTTAATAATCCATTTCATAACCATATTAGCAATTTTAATTTTGATAAATGGGTATTTACTTCATCGGTTGTGAAATGATTCGTCAAATCAACACTCATGTATTTTGAGTCATTTTATTGAACATCTTGCATCACATTATCACAATCATCATGTTTATCATCCAATTTATCATCATTCAAATACTTCAACTAAAACGACAAAAAATAATAATTAATGTATCAATTTGTAAAAGAAGATACGTAAGTCATACGGATAAAAATCCTACAATTCAAAATTTACATTGTCATTCTCTAATACAACATTGTCAAATTTAATGTCCTCCGAGCTTGAAATTTCCAACGGAACGGAAAAAATATCCTAAAACGCAACAGAAAACCTTAACCATTAAAAAAACCATAACAACATGTTCTCTATCATAATAGAAAACAATTAAAATCAAGCAATTCAAAGCCTTTTTTTTATCTTCATCTTCCATCTCTATTAGGCACAAAAGAATATTGCTTTTGTAAGGGTTTAGGGTTTGAAATTATAAAGAAGTACGTGTTTATTTAAGGAGAAATGCGGTGGTAAATAACTGAGTGAAGGAATAATATATGGTGGCCAGAAGAATATAAAAAATAATCATTCGTATTAAATGTATAAAGGTGGCCGAAAGTGTAAACCGGGGTGTGAATAGTAGCACCCTTAGTTTAAATGTTCGATCCTATTTAGCATGGAGGGATATTCTCAAAGTGTAAATAAGTTTTACTAATAAATCCTACTTTTAAGGGATATTTAGATTTGTTAATATATGTATAGGAACATTTTTGATAGTTGACACTGATACCAGAAAAGCGTGACACCGGATGTATTACAACTATTAATAAAGATATACATGAGTGTTACGTCACGAGCTTGTGATGATGGTACATTCATGAGAAAATGCTTTTAATAAATATTTAACCCTTTTGTTGTAGAAAAATATAATTTGATTCACATAAGCAAACACTGCAAAAGACAAACTGGAACTTAAATTTTCAGTTTAAATTTTGGTTGGAATCCCTTGACTATTGATAAGAAGGTGAACTGATAGTTTCTTTAGCAAATGTTAAATACTTGAATACAATCACCTAAGTACCTCAAATCTTTGTTCTTACCAATCACAGCAGAAAACCAACTACCCACCTAAATTTCACAGTTACAAAATTATATAGACTTATATAAATAAACTGCTTCGTTCTATTTAAGCATCAGACAATAGAATTCAGAACAATGACTACAAAAACAACAAGCTTTTCAAAGACAACTCACCTACTAGCGGTGCTGCTATTTCTGCTAGGCTACTCCATAACCAATGATGCGGCTCACATTCTTCTAGAAGCACCAACTATCCCAAAACCGACTACAAAAACAACAAGCTTTTCAAAGACGACTCACCTACTAGCGGTGCTGCTATTTCTGCTAAGCTACTCCATAACCAATGATGCGGCTCGCATTCTTCTAGAAGCACCAACTATCCCAAAACCAGAGCTTCCGTCGCTACCTGAAATTCTGACACTTCCAAAGCCCGAACTACCAAAACAACCCCTATTACCCACATTTGATGACTTCATATTACCAACGTACCATTATTAGCTAAAAATCATAGTGCACCACTATAGTAGGAAAAAAAATTCCTATGTGGATATCATGTTAACTTTGGATCCATAACTTTTAAGAAACCTTTTGTCACTTGCACAACATTGACATGACCCCTATCTGCCATTAGAGATTGTTTAAGAGAACACTATAACATCCAAAAACTTACCAATGCATACATACCCAGACTTACAAACTGAAATGAGTTGAATGCCTAAAACTATGTTGCCATGTCATGATGTTCCTATGAGATAGGAACAATCTTTAGGCAAATTCTATTCGAACCCAGCAATATGCTGAGTAGCCCCCCAAAGCATGAAAAATCTGGTATACCCCCAATTTTGCTAAGTAGCCCCCACTAATTTAAAAAAATATCCAAAAATACCCTCCCACGTAGAGAGAATGCGTGGTTTATCAGTGTACCTCGTAACAGCCCTACGTGGTTCATCAGTGTACCTCGTAGCAGCACTCCGTGGTTCTTTCCAAGACCACGTAGTGCTACTACGAGGTGCACTGATGAACCACGTAAGGAGACTACGAGATGTTCAGAAAACAGGTAAAAAAATAACATAGAAAGGACATTTTCGTCCTTGTATTTTTTTGTTAAAACGGGGGGCTACTCAGCATATTTATGGGTTGATATAGAATTTGCCCAATCTTTATACATGTCTCTATAACAAAGCGTTTTTTAACATCATCTTTCTGTCAAGCAATTTCTTACATAATTCAAAATTAGATAATTTCATTGAATTTCAAGAATGGAGATTAACCATTTTGTAACATGAACAGAACAAATGTTGGAAAAAAGAGAACAATAAAAAATGCAAGGATTCCATCAAATAAGGTTGATTGTGACTATCAAAAAATTAGTTCTATTTTAAGCAATTTTAAGAAACTCTAAATAGATTTGGTGCATTATTAATTAATTCAAGCTTATATAATTTGCATTACCTAAAATTCAAGCTTTTATAATTCGCATTACCTGGAATAATTATTGATGTTCCCAGAAAATGATTGAGATTGTAATCTTCATCAGGTAATATTGCAGTTAAAAAAAGTTACGCTTGTTATAAACAAACTACAAACAATTTAATACCATATAAATATGAATTTAATGAAAATTATAGTTTAAAATTCAAATTCAAATTCAAATTCCTGAGTACTATAAAAAAATTGAAAGAGTTTCAATTCAAACGTATATGTAGGCGCAGCACTGTGAATCATGATCATGCTTAACACCATACATATAGCCAACAATGTCTTGCCCACACAAAACCAAGGCATTGATTCATAGGAAATTCATACATCAAGTAGCAAAGAATTGGATGAATATGGTGCTTATATGACCGAGAATATAACCAATGGAGTACTATATGCAAATAATAGTTAGTTTGAAAAGAGAGACACCACAAAATGTGCAGAAGAGAGAACATAGAATGGATATTAGAGCATAATCAATGCCCTTACTTTACAACAGGCAACAAGATTATATAAGAAACATTCAGATTATCATGAAATAAAAACTATGCATCCTCTTACAAACGTTATGTATACTCTTCAATGCAACACGTATGTAATTATAAACGGAAACTAGTTATGTTCTAAAAGATGAAAGAAGCTTTTTATTTCTTGCAGTATATCTTAATCTGCAGGGCGTATTGTTCCCTTTTTTGGGTACAATCTGTAGCTATGAAAGCAAACATAGCTGCCATTGCAAGCTTCTACCTTCTTATATATCAAGAAGGCATCTTCTCAATCCATCACCAACGAATGATTACTCAGCCTATCACATATATGAAAAATAAAAAATGGAAACAGTAAGATTACATTAACAGAAAATTGTGAACAACACATAGAAAATATATAATACACAATACCAGAATTGTAAATTATTTGCTGCTTTCGCTGCTTTTCTACATGTAAACTTCACCAAAAAAAAAGTTTTATTTATTGCTAGAATGGAAAGTGATGGGACAGGAAAGACGAAAATGATTGTGAAGTTAGAAGAGGTGGTGACGAAACGGAAGGAGAGAACATGGGAACGAACCACGGAAGGAACAAAATAAAAGACAGTAGCATATAATTTTGGGACCAAATTGATTTCCACTGCTAGTAGGTTTGATTGTCAATTAACGAGTTTTGCGAACTAATACTAATACTAGTATTACCGCACAACGGTGGGAAAACCGACCGTTAAAGTGCATAATATAAAACGAAAAAATATTTAATAAATTTTTTTTGAAGTCGGATTTTAATAGAAAAAATTGTAATTTAAGGGAAAATGAAAATATTTAAAAACATTGTTATGGAATAACCATCAGTATTATTTAATTATAAATAATGCGTAAAATATATTGTATATTGTGATTTCATATTAACCAAACATTTATCCTCAATTTACCTCTATGATAATACATGGAAACATTGCGGTAAAGAAAATATGTTATCATAAACTTTCAAAATAAGATAGAAAGACACATCTGAAATAAATACAGAAGCCCTCTTTCAAAGTCAATATCACAATAACTTGTCCGAATAAAATGCACCGTACTTTAAGTGGAAAAGCAAAATGCTTTCCAACATAGATCTATAAAGAACAGACAACTAACACATAACAAATTGCAAACACTTGCATTGATCATGAAGAGCTAAACATCCCCTGCATACAAATTGACACCATGTTCCGTATGTAACGGTACATCCAGTAGTCATTACAACAACACCTTAAAGAAGGGAAACACACAATAGATCAACAAATTCCACTAGGTTTCTGTTTGTCAACCAAATGTTTGTAACCGGTTATGATCTCTTTCTCAACCTCACTCACGCTTTTCTTCTCAACCAACCCATTTTTGCTTTCCTCTATGGTAACAGTAGCAGAAACAATTTTACTTGGCACTTTTTCAAAGTATCCAGTACTATGTTTAGAGCGACGATCATTCTTTCAGCAAGACACCTGCTGAAATCCTTTCTTATAACTACATGAAACAATGCGATGTGCCAAGTAGTTCCTGATAAGGACTGACATAATCTAAGTCAATCTCTGCATATATGGTACGCCATAATATGAGAAAATAGAACAAATATCATTAATGATATTATTCCATAACTGGAACATTATATACAAATGGAATGTCATAATATGATAAATAGAATAAATATCATTAATGATATGATTCCATAAATATCATTAATGATATCATTCCATAATTGTTGTAGTGCGTATGACATTTATCTTGTAACTTTATATATTTGTGGTTCGTGAATGGAAAAGTATCCTTCTCTTCAACTCTTCATCAAGGTATCAGAACGTTAATCCAAAACAGTTCTGCTTCCTCTTGTTCAATGACTCTCATTAACCAAACTTCATCCTATCAGATTCTTAATGGCAGTGATCCCACAAAGCCCTACACTTTTGTAACATCCCAAGATTTTTCGACAATTTAAAATATTAAATTTAATATGTTTTGGAACAAAATTGTTTTAAATATTAAAATTTATAATTTATGTCGTATGTTGAAAATGTATGAACTAAAATTTAAATTTGTAAATATTGAAATTTGTTCACAATTAGCAATAATTGATTTATAAATTTATCATGAATTTTTATTTTGATTTGAACTGAATTTATAAACCTTTGAATTTGATTTATTGGTTAATAAACAAAAGCAAATATTTTAATACACTAATTAACTGGTCGAAATTTGTCATTTGGCAAACGATTTTTGAATTTGATAAAATTAATTTTAATCGATCCAAATTTGTAAATTATTGTAATATATAAAATTTCATAACCGTTGGAATTTTAGTTTGACCGTAAGAAAAAAAACGCGTATAAATTTATATGTACAATTCAATTAAATAATCAAGTTTTAGTAGAAACTGCTGTGGACTTTAGAATTGGGCATTGAAACCAATTCCATTGCGTTCAGAAGGTGTCAAAATCTATTGTTAGGCAGTAAGCGGGCCTGATTTGGAGTCCGTTCGAATTTTCGCTTAAATATCACGCAAATCGAGAATTATAATATTAAAAAATTATTCAGAAACCCTAATTTCCTTCTGGCCGCCATCACCATGTTTGATGGCCGAAATTTTGCATTCTTTTTTCCTTAATTTCTCTTTTGACTCTCAATGGGATTCATTGATTTCTAAAGCAAAATTGTAGAGTTTTGTGAGGACTGTAGATTCATACAGTTGGATCGAACGCTTGTAATCTAAAATCACCGGAATTGAGGAGAGAGCACGTCGCTAGTTTGGCTCGATGGGAGGCGCTACGAACCACCGAGTGGGCCCATGTTCGAGGCATTGGCATCTCTTGGAAAAGACCAAGTGCCCATGTATGGTGGGTGCTAGGGCGGGGCGTTGGTCACGAAAGCACGGCAGTTGTGACGCCCTGCCCCGCACCAGCCGACATTTTCTTTGAAAGTGCGCTGTACACAAGCCCGACTAGCACGGAACGATCGCCAAAGAAAGGAAAGAAGAGAATGAACTAATCAAGAACCTGTAAAATGCCTCACAGCGCATGGAATAAAATATAATAACAACATACCTGACATAAAACAGGCGAGACAGTGCATAAGCTGGAAACTAAACATCATAGCAGCGGAAAATCCAAATACAGCTTATGATCCAATACCATTATTACAACTTTGTAAAATACTGTCTCTAAAGCAAAAAAGAAAGGAAAGGTACACTACTAATGCCCAAAGTAGTGACCAGTGGCGACACAGGGAGAATATCTATATATCATACGTGGAAGCCTCTTGCTCGTCTCCGGTACAGCTACTCGTGCATACTACCTAACCTGTCTCTAGACTGCTCGTGAGAGCACCCAGAGTAATAAGAAGAGACATAAAACTCTGGGTCAGACAAAAAGTCTGGTATGAGCGATAAGCAGCTAAACAGAACAATAACAGGTATACCAAATCATACCTGAATCTGGACCTGCAACCAAAGAGTTAGCACTACCTACCGTACAATACTCTAAGGTGCCACCAACATATGGTGTAAAGAATACGGGGGTGGGGTGTGCACGTCGTAGTAATGGCAAACAAATCAAACATAGCAACCATTCTCACATCTCTCACTCAGTGCGTAAAGCGTACAATGTCCACCACTGTCAATCACTAGACCCATCGGAGTAGTGATGGAGTTCGACTTGTACAAATACTGCTACTACCAAGCGTACCCCATGGAGTCATGACCAAATCTTTACAAATGACCCCACTTCATTGGTCTATAGCTCTTTAGTCATACCTAAGCCACTGTGGCCCTGAATCCTTTCACGTACCCCATACACATAGTTATCCAAAGTTACAGACATCGACAACCCCTTAGTACACGTCCCGTAGCAAAGCCCAATCATGAAGTTAACTCGTTGGTTCCCATCTGGATCCTGAGTACAAACTTCCCACTTGGGCTACCTTTGCATCTCGAGTCTTGGTCTTCTCCTCCGTATCAGTCTTCATTTGGTTCGTAATCACTACAACAAAATGACCCTATTACAACGGTGGAACACCGTTGTAATATATATTTTACAACTGTGGGCAAACCGTCGTGTATTAAGAAGTTGTAATAGACTCATATCTTTTACAACGTTTTTACACTGTTGCAACACCGTTGTAATATGTATATTTTACAACTTTTTTCCACCGTTGTAGGAATACATATTACAACATTTTTGCACTGTTGTAGTAGTACATATTACAACTTTTTTTTCACCGTTGTAGTAATTCCTGCAACAATTAATTATAATAATACGATTTTTGTTTCGTTATACATTACATTTCATATAAAAATAAATATTTATATTGAATAAAATGATACTACACTGATCTGAAATAATCAATTAAATATTTTATTTCAATATTTGAATTAGTACAACTTTCTGATCCACTATCGTACAACTCAATTTTACATAATATAGTCATAACAATACATACATTCCTCACTACAAACTGATCACTCAATACACTCAGTTACATACACACTTTCGTATAAATATACATACACACTGACATGCACCGAGTCTTTATGCTCCAGCATCCCCAATCGATCATCCATTTCAACATCATGCTCATCGTCAAATATCCTTATTACTCTGTGCATTCATTCATGAGTACAGTGATGCTCAAATGCATATATATTTTGCATTTCTTTTTTTTTTGTGTCGAAAAAAAATCAATTTTTTTATAAGATGTATGTATAATATTATAACTTGCGTATTATAGCTGTTGTATTTGTTTTGAAAGAATCTGAGCGTCTTTCATTCCAGAGCAAATGACCCAATCACAAGTCTTATTCATAGCTAGGAAAATCTGTCATTTTTTTTTCAAACCAACAAAAAATTTAAAAGGAAAAAAACCAACAATGCTTCGTAAATCCTCAACATAAGAAACATCCTTAGCACGAAACATACATGCGCTATTTTGTGATAGTAATCCAAAGACAAAGCAAAGAAATGCTTATCGAATATTAAATTTTGCTTCATGGTAACGATAGAAATGTTTTTATATTTTAGACAGTTTCCTTTCATGGTTCCTAGCAGCAACTATTACTTTCTTTCAACTAAGCATGCACTTAAATATTTAAAAATATTATCTCTCCATAATTTTCATTTATTCCTAAGCACTTTTTTGTCAAAATTGAGTTCCCTTCAGATTCAACAATGCAAATCTATATGTTAACGCTCTGCAAGGTTGAATTATTGGACACTGTGTTATTCTCCATCTGTGTTCATGTATCCTTACATTAATAAACTTATGTTCTACTACTTCTTTTTTTTAATTTAGACTGACTTTTTACGCAAAAGGTAAAGGATAGCGAAAGGTGTGAACAATTACATAGCTCAAAGATACACGGTTACATGTTGTAGCAGACAGTGACAAGAGACATGGCATACCTGATAGGATAACTTCATCCTCCATAGATAGATTCTCAGACATGTACCAATAGAAACAAGATTTAACTGAACAGCAAAGCAAGAGAACCGAAACTGCCAATGAACAATAAGACTGCCAATGAACAAAACAGCCAATGAACAAAACTGCCAGGCATAGATGGCAGAAGCACATCCCAAAATTGCATTGCGTCTTTGACACCAATGAACAAAACTGCCAATGAACAATAAGACACATCAGAGACACCAATGAACAAAACTGCCACCATAGCTTATAGCTATCGCCGTAGCAGTACGATGATAGGTAAGCTGAACCATGATGTACCCATACCAATGGCATAAGCATATTACATAAGCTCAATAAAAGCATGACTTAGAATCACAGACAAGTGCTCCAGAGAGCAGCATCACTACCAGACACACTAACAGCAACAACCACCTTAAACCAAATGATAACAGATCCAAAGAACATAAACAAAAATGCTATTCACCCTCAAGGGGACGCAAACCACTGAACATCGACCTCACAGACAATTTTAAAACCCAAAAATTACTGCGAAAATCAACATTACCTAGCCAGCACGATGAAAAGAATCCACTGCAATCAACCACCAGACAAAGCGGAATCCAAAGAACTAGCAGTCGATCAAAGTCGTTTGAAGATCTGGACCGCGCCGAGCCGCTCCAATAGATGGAGATCAAAGTCGCTCCGATAGATCTGTACCAAAACAGATCTAAGAGAAATCACGCTCGAGAAAGGAAGAAGAGCAACTAGGGTAGAGTGATAGGACTAGTAAAAGCTTGGAGAGGTTTGAAGGGAAGAATCGATTTAAGTAGAGAAGCAAAGCGGATAATGGAACTGAAGCGATGAGGGAGTAGGCGGCTAGAAGAAGATGGGGATCGATGTTAAGACGTAATTTTCTTTCAGAGGAATGAAATTGGGGATCGATGTGAGAGAAGAGCAAGAGAGGTCGGCCCACGTGAGGAGAAATACGGAAGTGAGAAGCTTTGGAGCCAAAATTTCGGTCGCCCGCCCAAATTTCATCATTTGTGTTAAGTGGGCAACGGATTTTTGTTTTGTTTTTTTAATTGTTATATTCTTTGCAAGGAAAAGCCAATTTTTTATTGGTTATAATTAAAGTTTCATCTAAATTTATAAAATCAAATGTAATAATTCAGAATTAACAGGTAGAAAATAGATCCGTTGGAAATAAGTTTTTATAATTTCTAATAAAAACATTTTAATTACTAATTATCAAGAATTAATTGCTAAATATTAGATATTTCTTCTTGATTATTACTTCTTAATTATTAATATTAATGGTTAGTTCTTAATTATTTATTATTAAAAATTAATTATTAAACTTGGAATGATCTTGACAAATAACGAAAAAAAAACTTTCTAATTTAACTATAAGTTGTTATTAATATTTAATAGGTTTCTAATACATGAAATAGAAAAAATAGTTGTTATTAATATTATAAATTACAGCATTAAATAGTGGATTATTTAGAAATTATAAATTATAACGAAAATTTCATCCAAATATATAAATTCAAATATAATAAGTCAGAACTTATAAGTAAAAATTATATTAAATAATTTGAACTTTTGAGAATTATATTTTATTTAAACATTAAATATTACTTATAATAATAACTATTATTAGAGAGTACTTATTTCTTCTTAGTTATAAATGAATATCAATTATTAAAAATCAATTACTATGTACACGTTACTAGTTATTTTGTATTTAAAATTATTAATACTATTTATTAGTTATTATTATATCTGTTATTAATTATTTAATGTTAGTTATTCCGTATTTAAAATTAATTATTAATTATTATTAAATATTAATATAATTAGTTATTAAATATAGATATTATAAACATGAAGTTTGTAAAAAACCATTTATTACAACGGTGCTTTTACCACCGTTGTATAAAACCATTTATTACAACAGTGCATTTACCACCGTTGTAAAAAACCTTTTATTACAACAGTGTTTTTACCACCGTTGTAAAAAACAATTTATTACAACGGTGCTTTTACCACCGTTGTAAAATTAAAGTTGTAATATGGTGTTTTTGTTGTAGTGAACCCGTGCCTCGCGTCCAAGCTCCTTGGTTTAGCTCATAGTATCTCCTCCGGTTCGGATCGGGTTGCTGCATACGGATCAGATCGGCCTCCTTCTGCTCGTGGTCAGGCTCCAGGTCGTGCTCCTTCCACCGGGTTGGGTCGCACTGCTACAATGGGTCGGGGTCCTCCATTGGCTCGTGGGTCGAGCCTCCGTCAGTTCGGATCGTGAGTACCCACTGGTTCGGGTCGTGGTGGAGCTTCGGTTCAGATCGTGCTTCAGGCGCGAGCGGCTCGTGGTGACCGAACTCGAAGGGATGAGGTACATCTGGCGGCTCGTGGCACGTGGACTCGATCCGGTCGACTCGTGACACATGGGGGCGATCCGATCCAGTTGCTGGCCAATTTCCTGCAGTTCTTCCAACGACTATTTTACGTCATTCGACAGCGTTTTCGACCATTCTAACTTTTCTAATCAATCACAAAGCATACCATACATTCATAGCCACATGTAGTATCGACCACAAACACCAAAACAATAATCATAGCATATAAAATGGATCAAACATACCCAAAAACCCATATTTTCCCCTTAATCATGTTAAGAACAACTAATGATAGGATTAACAAAACTTAACCGAATTAGCCAAATTTTATGACAGACGTCTAAAATAATGTTTTAGAATTTATAAATATTTTTCCAGAATTTATTTATGCATAAATTCACCAATTAACACTAATCACCATAATTATCTGTAATTAGTGTCAAAACAATGCTAATCACTTACCTTTGCCACAAGTAAAATATCAAATCTGAGATGATTTTCTGTCTGGCGTTGTTCCCAATGCAACACAACAGCTCTAACCTTGCTTTGGTGCTATTTCTCCTTAATTTGATGTTGATTAGGCTAATCTTCAATTAGAAAGTGGTTTGGGGATGTTTTAGATGTTGGAGGCCATGGCTAGGTTGAGAGGAATGAATAGTGACGGCTGAAAAATGAGAAAAAGGTATTCTCCAAACCCTAACAGCTCTTTTAAACTCCTAATCCTGAAATTCCCCTTTGGGCCTAGGTGTTAATCACCCGGCTAAGCCCAATGTAACAACCCGTATTTTTATAACATGTTAAAGCAAGAAATCAATGCAGAATTAAATTTTAAAGTCAGAATCAGGGGAAACGGGTTACACTGTTGCGTTCGTCTCGAAATTTTACATGAAATAGAGTCTGAGTTTTCGAAAATCGGAGTCCGTATGAGGGAGATATGGCCCTCCGAAGTTTCAGGAATTTTCAGAATAAAAAACAGCTCGAAATTCGAATTCAAACCCCGGAACAGGCTGGGCGGGAAAATTCCCGCCCAGGGACCAGGTCGACCCGGGGGTCGACCATAGTGTCGACCTCCTAGGGACCAGGTCGACCATAGTGTCGACCTGGGGGTCGACCTGCCTCCAGTACCACTTTTCTGAACCAGATGCATTCTGATGTACTTAGACTTGTTTCGTGACCAGATTCTTCTGCCTAACCCTATATAAACTGCCCCCTAGCCTCATTCTCTCCACACCATTTCATTCTGTCCTTATGCTGCTTCTAAAAATAATTAAATTAAAGAGAGAACGGCTACTTCTTCTTCGTTAAGACAATATCTAGGAATTGCAAATTGGGGGTTTTCAACTAGAACAAGACTAAACAAATAGAGATTCAACAACTGCAACAACCGTTTCTAGAATCAAACCTCTGCACTCTAATTCTCGATCCACGCTTTGTAAGTTCAAGTTACTTTTAGATAAAATCTGTAAACTTAACATCCATGTTGTAATTTGGAATTGGATCTATGTATGGTAATTGATTCGTATCTATTCTTGTTCGTCTTGGATCTTGACTTTCGTGAATATTGCTTTGGACCTATTCATGTTGTAAATCAAACTCTCTCGTGTCTATAACCTTAACATGCCTATGACGTTGAAACTATTGTTAATGGACAAGGACTATGACTGGGAACATAAGGCTGCCTATGACTAATATGACTATGCCTATGACTATGACGGTGAACATAAGACTGCCTATGACTAATAAGACTATGCATATGCCTATGACGGTGAACGAAAGACTCTTGCCTATGACTGTGACAAGGACAATTGTGGCTAATCAACTATGACTCTTGACTATGAGAATTATTCCCTATGATTATGAACATAAGGCCATTATCTATAACCATGCTTTGAAACTATTACAGTTAGTTGCCTATGACTATTGCCTAGAACTATTTTGGATAATTAACCATGACTGTTGTAATTAACCACTTAGGTTTCTTAATTATGAGACTTTTTTCCTATGACCATGACTATGACTATTGGGGTTAATTACCTGGGACTATTATAGTTTATTGAAACCCATGTTGTATACCGAATTTGCAGTTTGTTGGATCTCATACCGAGGGTGTGACTTGCTTAGTTTATTCGCTATTATATACACCGAAACCATTGGATCCATTATCCTTGTATTTGGCTTGCTTTCGCATGCCTATTCTTTTATGTCAGCGTTTATCATGACCATCGCCTTATCTTGCTAGATTTGAAATCCTATATGCCGGTGATGTTGTAACCAATTATCTCAAGTTATAACATACTAGTCTTGTAACCCCTTTTATCGCTTTATGCTAGTCCCTTTTGTCTATCATAGTTTTGATGCTATTCCCTCTATTTCGAGATTTGGATTTATTTGTAGTATAGATCGATTCACGTTCACATGCGATGGGAATACGATTTGGGTAGAATAGGAAAAACATGAATTGGTTATGAACATGAATTATGAACTGATAAAAGGCAAAACTTGAAACATGAACATTGTTATAACTTGAATCTGGATGTGGGCATGAAACTTATCCTTGAAACTTGACATGAACTCGACATGAAACTTGAACATGGCATGACATTAGAGTAAACATGAAAATGGCCAACTCGAGGTTGGGTTGATTTTGCAGTGCAAATCTGCCCGGAACCGCCCGGCAAATCCGGTTACTGCAAACAATAGGATCCAATGTGGGTAGTTGGTCATATCGCACTTGAAAACCCGAGGTCAGACTGAGTTGTGGTGTAATTCTTCCCGGAACCGCCTGGCATATCCAGTGACCACAACAACAGGTCTGATGTGAGAGGTTGAGGTGCATTAATGAATTAATGCAACAGGATAGGGTTAAGTCATGAACCGCTTGAATATACTTAATCAATTTAACATGATGATTTGATAGGGTTAAGTCATGAACCGCTTGAATATACTTAACCAACTAGACAATGACAACACTTAGCCAATTTGACATGACATGTAGACGGGTTAAGTCACGAACTTGAATGACAACACTTAACCAACTTGACATGCTAGACCGATGGGGTTAAGTCTCGAATTTAAATGACAACACTTAACCTACTAGACGGAAACCCTAGTTACGCGGTCCGTTTCAGCAGTAACCCACTAGATGTATCATGATACCCTGGAACTAGGCAGGTTGGGGCACGATTACTGGGCTGATTGTAAGCGACCAGAACGACGGTTGTGTGGGTGCGCCAGTGTAGGTTCTAACGGAGTGCGGGCGTGCACACACTCCGGAGCAGAAAAAGCAGGCATTGGGCATCAGTAGGTTTATCTGTGCGTGCTTGATTCGTGTCGATGGTTGGCACCATAGGGCTTGATACACCCTATGGTGGACCTAGCACAGGTGACTACATTTCGTGATTGGGCCGTATGACACAGACACATGAACGAGCTAGGACTTGTAGGGAGCCGATCAATTAATAGATCGCTACGTGGAACTCGTTAGGTAGCATAATCCCTAGTGGTTCTAGGTGGCATAAACCCTAATCGAATCCAGAAAACGTTCAATAGGTAGCATAATCCCTAGTGGCCCTAGGTGGCATAAATCCTAGTTGAACGCGCGATAGCTCATGGTACGGAAACCTAGCCAGAACAAGGGTGGCAGTCCCAACGATTTCAAGAATGGTGGCACTACGTTAAAGTAGTATAGAAATACGTGATGAAACCCGTACGATGTACGGCAAGGGACTGTACATATACATGAAAAGGATGATACGGGTGGGGATACTAGTACAGTTGGTGCAGAGAATTTAGGAAACTAGAGCAAATAGATATCGTTTTAATGGTGAAGCAGAGAAATCTTGTGATGCTTGATAGAAATCGCGTGAAACTATACTAAGTTCATCCTGAACGGGAACCTTGCAATGTTATACATGACAGAAATCCTATGATATTATTCTTAGTTATCGTGCCTGTAGCTTATCTTGTCATCATCCTTTTGTTTACTTTCAGTTTATTCATGCCATGTTATCTTTACCTGTTTTTATGCTGAAAGTCACTAGGACTTACTCAGTCTTTATGACTGACCCAGTTTGTTTCGCCTCTTTTTCTTTTCGTCCCCCCCCCCCAGGTGCACAGGGTGGGAACACAGCTTAGTTCGGATCATACCAAGCTCCAAGGCTATTTCATGAAGGGTTGGATTGCTCTTGGCTATGGCTTGCTTTGCTGCTCTATTGGGGAATGATTTATGACTATGGTTTTACGCTTCTTTAATATTGCAAGACATATTTTGATGTAATGGATTTAATAGCATTTTGATGTAAAAGGCTTTAGACCTTTCTAGATTTTAAAGCAATGAAATTTGGTTCTTCTTCCGCTGTTTTATATGTTCTGTCTTGTAATATTTCTATGTATGTTTACCTAGATAATGCTCCACCAAAGCTAGTGCATTCCCTTTGTGAGTGACCCTAACGGAGGTGGGGTGTTACACCCAATTAAGCTGTTTTCACCATCTGAAAATTGTTTCAGCCATATCTCCCAAGAAGTGAGTCCGTTTGGCTAATGTGACCACTCTACGGAAATGTAAACCATCATCCGAAGCCAATGGAAGTGGTTTCAGGTCAAAACTCTTTTCCAGTCAAAAGTTATGGCCAAAATAAGATCAGCTAGGGGCAAAACGGTCATTTAAAAATCAGCAAAAATCATGAACATGGGAAATGACCCCAATAGTCGTCTCCCAAAGTTACATGACCATACGACTTCGTATGTGAAAGAAATAAATATTCTACAATCCTTCGATGCGTAGAATGCGGGTCGTTACACTCTCCCCCCTTAAGAAATTTCATCCCCGAAATTCTTTAACCCAAAATATAAAAAGGATCCCGCATGCCAACCAGCCACAAACAACAATCAAACATGCAAAACAAACAAAATAAGCCTATCCTAGCATGCGGAAAGACTAAATCGAAGCTAGAATCTTACCAGGCAAAGAGTTCTGGATACTTCTTCCTAATGCTCTCCTCTGTCTCCCAAGTACAATCATTTTCATTCTCGCCCCACTGAACTTTGACTAATTTCACCGTTTTCCTTTGAAGTTGCTTCGTATCGTTCCTAACAATACGCATAGGCCTGCGGTTCCGAACCGCGTCGGGTTCAACCTCGATATCATCCAACTGATCAGGTGAAATAGTCACATCGGGATCGTGCACGAATTTCCTTAACTGGGAAACATAAAATACGTTATGAACTCCTGTCATCTTCTCTGGTAATTCAACTTTATATGCCAAATTCCCAATTTGCTCTAGAACTGGGAATGGACCAACGAATCTTGGTGCTAACTTGCCTCTCCTGCCAAATCGTATCACGCTCTTCAACGGAGAAATCTTGATAAACACCAAGTCGCCAATGGAGAATTTTAATTCTCTTCTCCTCTTATCAGCATAACTTTTCTACTTATCTTGGGCAGCCTTCATTCGCTGTTGGACAACCATAATCTTAGCTGAAGTTTCTTTTATCACTTCTGGTCCAAGCACATATTTCTCACCGGTCTCTAACCAACATGACAGCGAGTTGCACGGTCTTTCGTACAAAGCTTCAAATGGAGCCATACCAATGCTGGATTGATAGCTATTATTATATGCAAACTCTACTAGATGTAAATGGTCATCCCATGATCCACCAAAGTCTATTATGCAAGCTCTCAGGAGATCTTCTAATACTCGATTCACCCTCTTTGTCTGTCCGTCGGTTTGAGGATGATATGCGGTACTGAGATGTAATTCTGATCCTAACGCCTCTTCTAATCTTTTCCAAGATCCAGTAGTGAACAACGGATCTCGTTCACTTACAATTCCTTTGGGTATTCCATGAAATCTCACTACCCACTTTACATATAGTTCGGCTAACTTAGCTGCTGTCCTGTTTGACTTGACGGGTATAAACCTTGCACTCTTAGTCAATCGGTCCACAATCACCCAAATGCTATCATGGCCCGACCTAGTTCTTGGTAAGCCGTCAATGAAATCCATTGAGACTTGCTCCCATTTCCATTTTGGAATTTCTAATGGTTGCAACAAACCACTTGGCTTCTTTTGCTCAGCTTTAACTAGCTGGCAATTCATGCATTTGGATATAAACTTCCCAACGTCTCTTTTCATCCCTTCCCAGTAGTAGGTCTGCTTCATGTCTCGATACATTTTGTTACCACCGGGATGTATAGTTAATTTTGAGTGATGACATTCTCTAAGAACTTCATCTCTCAATCCATTGACATTGGGTACAAATAGTCTTCCATTCTTTCTAAGCCATCCATCTCGATCAAGCCCATACTTGTACACCTCTTCGTCGATTCTCATCTCTAACTTTGAGATGATTTTCAATAGGTTAGGATCGCTCCTCTGACTGGGACCAATCCGCTCAATCAAGGTGGATATGATCGTCAAACTTGCTAACATTTCTGGATCTAATTCGCACTTTGGTCTGAAATCATACCCAGCGACGTACTCCAGTTGCTTCCATTCTAGAAACATAGCCCCTAAACTGGCATGTCTTCTACTCAATGCATCAGCCACTGCATTGCACTTTCCTGGTGTATATGCGATGTCGAAATCATAGGAAGCTAAAAATTCTAACCATCTTTGCTGTCGTAGGTTTAGATCCCTTTGAGAGAAGAGATACTTTAACGATTTATGATCGGTAAACAATTCGAATCTTTCTCCAAAGAGATAATGTCTCCACGTCTTCAATGCGAACACGATTACTGCCAATTCCAAATCATGGGTAGGATATCTTTTCTCTTGCGGTTTCAGTTGCCGGCTTGCATAAGCTACAACACTACCTCCTTGCATCAATACAGCACCTAGTCCGGTACCACATGCATCTGTATATACTGTCATCTCTTCATTCCCCTTGGGAATGACTAACACTGGTGCACATATCAACTTTTCCTTTAGACTCTTGAGTGCATTTTCACACTTTTCGTCCCAGACGAAAGCTTGATTCTTCTTGGTCAACTGAGTCAACGGTGCTGCTATCTTGGAGAAGTCTTGGATAAACTTACGATAATATCCAGCTAATCCCAAGAAACTTCTTATGTCCGTTGCATTCTTGGGCATAGACCAATCTTGTACCGTAGCCACCTTCGCAGGATCCACGGCAATACCATTCTCTAAAACAACATGGCCCAAGAATCTCACTTCCCTTCTCCAGAAGTGACACTTAGAAAACTTTGCTTTCAATTGGTGTTTTATCAACACCTCCATCACTATCCTCAAATGTTCCTTGTGTTCTTACTCTGTCCTCGAGTAGACCAAAATATCATCCATGAACACAAGGACAAACTTATTCAACTGATCTCTGAATACCCTATTCATAAGATCCACAAAATATGCTGGCGCATTGGTCAACCCAAATGGCTTGACCAACCATTCATAAAATCCAGACGGCGTCCGAAATGCCGTTTTAGCTATACTCTCAGCTTCCACTCTAAGCTGATGAAAACCTGTCGCGAGATCCAACTGAGAGAATACTCTCGCGCCACTCAAATGATCAAACAAATCATTTATCCGCAGTAGAGGATACTTGTTCTTCCTCGTCACCTTATTCAACTCGCGGTAGTCTACACACAATCGAAGGGAACCATTAGCCTTGGTAGCAAACACAATAGGTGCTCCCCAATCAAAAACACTTCTGATAAATCCCTTCTTCAAAAGATCGCTTACTTGCACCCCGAGCTCTCGCTGCTCCCTTGGCGCCATACGACGAAGTGGCATCACTATAGATCTGGCATCTTCCACCAAATCAATAAGGAACTCAATCTCTCGGTGTGGTGGAAGCCCGGTCACTTCCTCGAAGACGTCCGGATACTGGCCAACCACGGGCAAACCTGACAACTCATCATGCGGGATGTCGAGGGAATTTTGAAAACTAGACATTACCCCATCACTAGGTAGACCACCAAACACTACCCTCTGCCCATCATCCGCTCTAGCTATCACCAAAAAGCCCTCACAGTCTACCACCACTCCGTATCTTTGATGCGCATCCGTGATTTGGGAGTGTTGTTCGAGGTGGGCGGTAGTCGCGGCTATGCGTTACCACTGGGCCGGGCATGCAACTAGAATATTTATACCCTGGGCATTTCTCGTGTGCCTTGTCATATTATCCTGATTGAGCCCCCTATGATTTTGATTTGTACCGTACCTATGAATTGCCCTCTGATAGCCATTATGTACTGTGGGCTTTACGATATCTGTATAAACTACGGTATTATAAACGGTGTAACGGTAATAATAGTAATCCCACTTATGCTATTTTAATATTTTATATTTAACCATAGACACTATTATAATAGCGTATTGTATTATATAGTTCTTGTTTAACAGATCCTTAGGGGGTGGAAATTCCCGTAACATCTCTTAAGTTATTGCAATCATATTATCGCATGAATTTGATTTAACTAATATGAGAATACTTTAGTTCTAATCCGAGTATTTTTGTCTTTACATTTGTGCTCGGGTCGGCCTGAGTTTCAGTTATCGAAGATACTGTTTTGAAGATGAAGATGAAGCTTGCTAGAAATATTATATTTATTACCACTGCGAATATTGGTATGTTTATTATAGTTAACTCTGGTAATCGTTGTAAGTGTATAATCAAATATATGTTATAACAACTTCATGAACTGTTATTTATTTATTATATTTTGTCCTTCCGCTGTGATATTTTGTGTTTGTTTTTCTCCTTCTCCGCTTTTTCTTATATAAATCCCAATAGCTATCCGCATTTTTGATTTGTTTAAGTCGACATTGAGGATCATTGTCGATTTGAACGGTCAAAAATCAGGGATGTTACATTTGGTATCAGAGCTGGTTAGAAAACATGATAGGGGTTCTCGCTTGGTTGTTTGGTGGCGAGCAAGAGATTCTTACCCTTATACGTCCAAATGAGAAGATTGGGTTGATTGTTGCAGTCGAGAGGCTGGCCGTAAAATCAGTTCTAAGGTATCACTGTATGTCACGGTGGGAGGTTAGCCCACTGCTTGATGGTTGCAAAGCCTAGGGCCGTTACAGATGGTATCAGAGCTTTGGTTTAGCGAAATCTTGGCTCTATTTAGGATTAACTCATTAGTCTTCCGTTGAGAGTATCACTATATGTCACGGTCTGAATCATTTCTTAGTCTTCCAGTGAGAGTTGTGAATTTTCTGTTGTGTATGTATTTTTAGTATACTCTGATTTTTGTTGTACTCTAGTATATTCTTGTACTCTGATGTAATATTGTGTGATATTAATGAAAAAGGTCTTTTGTTCAGTTCTTATGTGTTGTAACCCCAAGCGATATGTCTTATTGACCGGTTTAAGTCGATTTAATTATCGATTTGAATCGGGCGGGTCGTCATAGTTAAAATATTGAACAATTGCCGAATTTTGAAGTTTTGGGTTATCGTTATCGATCTGAGCCCTCAGTAGGGATCGATACCGATCCCTAGGGGTTGAGAACCCTTTGGTAGATAGCATTTTTTGCTAGCTTTCACCTCTAACTTATGGTTCTTCATTCTGATATTCTAAGCTCAAGTTATGATCGAAATATTAAAAAATTGTCGAGTTTTGAAGTTTTGAGTATCATATATGTATTTATCTCTCATCGGAGTCGTACGGATCCCTCATTAGAGTCTTATCGATCCTACATTTAGCCAAATTTTGAGTGTTTTTCTAGCTTGTTTCAGAATGTTATTCCATTGAATTCAGTTATTTATGAGTTCGTATAATCATCCACACTCGATTCCGAGCAATCCATAAGTCCAAGTACACGACTGGCCCTAGTGTGTGAATTTCTAAATTCCAAGTATTCATTGGTTTCGACACCTAGTCCAAGCATTTCCAAGTTTATGTGAGTTTGTGCTCTAGTTACGTGCAATCTAATGTTAAGAATTCCGAAGCATGACGGCTTTAACAAAAGACGGGTTAACAATATGTTAAAAATATTCGTCACGATGTTTCAAATTAAAGGATTATACCATTAAATCCTATTTTGGAGAAGATATTTTCTAATAGATACAATTTTGGAGGAGATACTTCTTTCATAGTCTGTAATATCTCTTGTATCTTCAAGAACCCATTATGGTGGGTCCATTTTTTTATTGAATTTGTTATTGTTCATGTCAATGTAGTCTCATAATCGTTAACTCTAGATTGATTTAGAAAACTTTCCCAAACATAATCTTTAGCAACCTACCAATTTAATCCTAGTGTAATACTTTACTATCCAATTCTTGTTTTTATCATTACTAATTGTAACCAGTTTCTCTAACCTTTTATAGGGAGGAAAAGAAAAAACCTAGAATGCACGGATTGTCAGCTCTTGATTAAGTATTTGATGCATCGTATAGTCTAGTCACATGGGGTAGGCGTGGTCGGTTAATCTCACCAATTGGTCAATATTTTTAGTTAATTGAACCATCAATTAACCGAATGCTCGATTATTCGAATTTGTCTGTTAATGTGGTTCGATTGAGATCGGTTAAGTCGTTTAACCGTTATATATATATATTCGTACGTATGTATATATACATTATATATGTATATATGTGGGTGCGTATACACACACACATATTTATAGATGGCAAAAAACGATAATGAAAATATTTATGCTATTAGTCTTACAATACATGCATGTATGTATGTTTGTATGTGTGTGTGTGTGTGTGTGTGTGTATATATATATATATATATATATATATATATATATGAGGTAGGTTCAATGGCACTCCTATTTTCTAGCCTTCCATTTGCACCCCATTTCTAGCCACTCGTTTATATTAGAATAATGTAGTGGAGGGAGAGAGAATGAGTGGAAAGAGAGAGAGGGAAACTTGTAGTGGAAATCAGGGGGCTTTTGGGATGCTGCACTATTTAAGGTGTCATTGAACGCTCGCCTATATATATATATATATATATATATATATATACACACACACACACACGTATTTTCGTTTAACAGCTAATTGATGTTTGTTTATGGTTAGCCGCAATTTGGTCGGTTAACCAAATGTTTGGTTAATCGAATTTGTTAGCTAATGAGGTTCGGTTAAAGTCGTTTGAATCGATTCGGTTGGATAACCGTGATAAATGCCCGCCCCTCATGCCTACCTGGCATCCATGGTCAGTTAAGTTGCTTGAATGAAATATTTTAGCGCTTGAACGGTTGTGCAACATTCGGCTACATATACAAGTGTGCACACTACCTATCTCTTGTTATCCCGTAGTTGGTGCTCAAACATTTGTGCTTCTTTTAGTTTCCTCTTATTATGCTTAAAATAATTCCTTAATAGCAATCAACTTGTTAGTGCCTTTGAACCATTCAAACGCGTGTTTTTTATGCTTCATCATATTAGGGTTGCCAACGGATAGTATTGGATATAGACAGTGTCATATCTGTATCCGCATCCGAAACTATTTTCGGATATCGGATATCCGTATTCGTAGATACAGATGGATATTAGATAATTATCAGATCCGCTAACGATCGATAATTAAAGAAACGTAAATTGAAATTCTAGGTTTAATATGATATTTTTTTAATGTCATGAATTATAAAAGTATACAAAACCAATCAAATAATGATAATAAATAGTTTTGAGCTGTTAATATACATTAAATGTATAAAATATGAACTATTAACTTAACAAAACAATAAATTATTATTGTTTATTATATTAAAAAATATATAAAATAAGCTATAATTTTGACACAAACCGAACGGATAATTTTTGGAAGCGGATACAGATATATCCGTTTTTTCGAATATCGGATATATCCGTTTAGATGGGTTGTCGGACCTGTGAGAAAAAAGGGAGGGAGGGGAGGGGGTGGAGGAAGGGTTGATGAATCGACGATGGGAAGCCGAAAGAAAGAGAAGTATTGAAACAGATGCAACTCTACTGTGTTGAACATCTGAACCAAATGTCAATTGTAGTCGTATCGACAACTTTCTTGTGTTACTCATCATCTTGTGCACAGGCACAATTATATTTGCATCCAATCTTCGTCATGTTCTAATTAGAGTATTCAGTAATTCTACCTTGCTCATGGTAAAATCCTTCGGGGTACCCACGCCGAATTATGTCTTCAAAGTGAGCATAAAATTGCATCGTATCTTTCTTACAAGAATTTTTTTTAAAGATTAAAAAAAGAAGAAGAAGATGAATCCAATTATAATCATGGAGAAATTTTCATTATGGATTTTAGACCATCATTTTAAATAACTATTTTATAATAAAATAGTGCATGTGATTTATGTTAGTTTTTATCAGAGGGACGTACTGCCTTTGTTTTTCCGTAAACAGAGATATTGTTGGAAATGTTTTACAAACATTAAGTGAATTATTAAAAATGTTGAATAAGTGTATGAATGGCTCCTATGTGTGAATAGTCTCACATCATGGGATTATATGGAAGAGGCAAGGATTTATACTTGTTTCTAAGAAATCATGTTGGGGCCTTGGGCTCCCAATACATGCTTTGTTGTGAGGAGGGAGACCATGCATCATGAACACCACACACGCGCGCGATCGACCGACTCGACCCGGCCCGGTCTGGTCCGGCTCAGGCTTGGTGGTGTAGACACTTATATTTTTGGACCATAAAAATTTGCAGTTTTCGAACCGTTTTTTTTATGGCAAATTATTTTCTGCACCGATAATTTTTTCTGCAACGGTAAAAAGTTTGCAACGGTAAAAAATTTGTCCCCTGAAATTTTAGTAGATCCCATTTTTTCTCCCAAACCCTAATTCTCGTTCTATATATACTTTTTATCTGCAGACACAAAAGCATATCGAATTCTACTTTCTTCTAGCCTCCGCCATTAAATCTTTCTTTCAGAAAAATCGAGCAATATTATTTTCGAAAGTGCAAATCTGCACTGATTTGTTGTGCAAACAAATCGATTATCCTTTTTAGAGGTTGTTTACAGGCAGCGGCGAAGGAACGAACTGGTTTGCACCTCTGACCAGATCGCCAAATCGTCTTCAAGAAAGTGACCTAGTCCGCGACTCAGCCATTGTTTTCCAACAAATTGAAGACGAATTTGAAACAATGGCTTCGAACTCAACCGTAGACGATGCTGCTCCACCCTCTACTTTCCAGAACCCTCTCGTGACTGCTGCTCCATTCAAATTCGAAGGCTTGCATTTCAAGCGATGAAGTCGGAAGATGGAATTCTTCCTCACGATCAGAAAGGTTGTGGCTGCGCTGACTACTGAAAAACCGCAGCTACCAGATAAACCTGACGAGGCTGACGCAGCGAAGATGGCATCATGGACCGAACAGTCAAAGCAACTGCAGACCTGGACTGAACAAGATTATCTATGCAAGAACTTTATTCTGAATGGATTGAGCGATGATCTGTATGATTACTACAACTCAGATGAGAAGACAGCAAAGGAGATCTGGGAAGCACTGAAAAAGAAGTATGATACAGAGGAGGCAGGGGCAAAGAAATATGCTGTAAGACGCTACCTAAAGTATCAGATGATTGACGACTGATCAGTTGAGATGCAGTCCCATGAGCTGCAGAAAATAGCTCATGAGATCATCTCCGAAGGTATGGCACTGGACGAACAATTTCAAATTGCTGTTATCATTGACAAATTACCCCCTGGCTGAAAAGATTTTAAAAATGTTTTACGTCATAAGACTAAGGAATTTTCCTTAGAAAGCTTGATCACGCGCCTCCGTATTGAGGAGGAGGCACGCAAACAGGACCAGAAAGAAGAGGTGTTGATTGTCAATAACAACAACACTAAAAAGACCACACCCGCTGTTCTGAAACCGAATCAGAAATCTTTTAAGAATCATAACAGACGCAACAAACAGAATGGGAATCCGCAAGGAAACCCAAAAGGACAGCAGAAATCAGCCCAAAAGAATGATTCTAGACAGTAGTTTTTATGCTACAACTGTGGAAAACCAGGTCATATGACACAAAAGTGTCGGAACAGGCCAAGCTCTGCACCGCAGGCTAACCTGACTGGAGAGCCTCTTACGGCTATGATTACTGAGATTCACCTTGTTGGTGGATCAGAGGGTTGGTGGGTAGACACTGGTGCCTCTCGCCATGTCTGCTATGATCGTGACTTGTTCTCTACATACACGGCTGCTGAAAATCAGAAAGTGTTGTTGGGAGATTCTCACACCACTAAAGTTGCAGGGATTGTGGAAATTAAGTTTACCTCTGGACAGATTATAATTCTGAAAGATGTAATGCATACTCCAGAGATTAGAAAGAATCTAGTGTCTGGCTTTCTCCTTAATAAGGATGGGTTTACTCAAGTTATTGGGGCTGATTTGTATACCCTAACTTATAAGGGAACTTTTGTGGGAAAGGGTTATGCTTGTGAGGGTATGTTTAAACTGAATGTTGAAACTAATAAAGTGACTACTTCTGCTTATATGTTGTGTGACTTTAATATTTGGCACTCTAGATTATATCATGTTAATAAATGAATAATTCACAACATGAGCACCTTAGATATGATTCCTAAATTGACAGAATCTGAACTTGAGAAATGTGAATTCTGTACACAAGAAAAAATCACAAAGAAATCTCATATATTTGTTGATAGAGTTTCTGAACCCTTAGACTTGATTCATTCTGACATATGTGAACTTGATGGTACTTTTACTAGACAAGGACATCGTTATTTTATCGATTTTATTGATGACTGTTCTGATTTCACATATGTATACCTTATGAAAAATAAAAGTGATGCTTTTGACATGTTTAAAACATTCAAAACTGAGATTGAGAATCAAGCAAATAGGAAAATTAAGAGACTTCGTAGTGATAGAGGTACAGAATATGAATCCACTTCAATTCTAGAATCCTATAAACAACATGGTATAATACATGAAAGAACTGCACCCTATTCTCTTGAGATGACGGTAAAGCTGAAAGGAAAAATAGGACATTTACCGAACTTGTAGTTGCCATATTACTAAATTCTCGTGCAGCAAAACATTGGTGGGGGGATATTTTATTGACTGTATGCTATGTTCTGAATAGAATCCCCAAATCTAAGAATAAAATTTCGCCTTATGAAATTTTAAAGAATCATAAACCCAATGTCTCATATTTTAGAACTTGGGGTTGCTTAGCATATGTTCGTATTCCAGACCCTAAGAGAATAAAATTGGCTAGTAGAGCATATGAATGTGTATTTATAGGCTATGCTATTAATAGCAAAGCATACAGACTTTATGACCTTAGTGCACATAATATAATTGAATCAAATGATGCCGATTTTTATGAAACTAAATTTCCTTTTAATTTAAGGAATAGTGGGGGCACTTCAATTATGCCTATTAGAACAGAACTTAATGAAAATTCTGAAGCTGTACCTAGAAGAAGTAAAAGAGCAAGAACCATAAAAGATTTTGGTTCAGATTTTTGTGCTTTTACTATTGAGGAGGATCCCATAAACCTCCAAGAGGCCTTATCTTCTTTAGATGCTGATTTCTGGCAAGAGGCTATAAATGATGAGATGGAATCTTTAGAATCCAATAAGACTTGGCATTTGGTAGATTTACCTTCTGGTTGTAAGTCTATAGGCTGTAAATGGGTACTTAAAAAGAAATTAAAACCTGATGGCACTATTGATAAATATAAAGCACGACTAGTAGCCAAAGGTTTTAAACAAAAAGAAAACATAAATTTCTTCAACACTTTTTCACCTGTTACTAGAATCACATCCCTTCGGGTATTAGTCTCACTTGCCTCTATTCATAATTTGTTAATACACCAAATGGATGTGAAAACCGCATTTTTGAATGGTGAATTAGACGAAGAAATATATATGGACCAGCCTGAAGGATTTGTGGTACATGGTCAAGAACATAAAGTATGCAAATTAGATAAATCATTATATGGTTTAAAACAAGCACCTAAACAATGACATGAAAAATTTGATAACTTAATCATTTCACATTGTTTTAAAGTTAATGAAAGCGACAAATGCATTTATTACAAATTTGAAAATGACATTTGCACTATTATATGCCTTTATGTAGATGACCTACTCATTTTTGGGTCAAACATTCATGTCATAAACTCCGTCAAATCCTTATTAAGTGCCAATTTTGATATGAAAGATCTAGGTGAGGCGAGTGTAATCCTTGGTATTAAAATTACTAGGTCAGAAAAGGGAATTTCTTTGGATCAATCTCATTACATTGAGAAGATCCTAAAGAAATATAATTACTTTGACTGTAAACCTGCAAGTACATCATATGATCACAGTGTAATGTTATTTAAGAACACTGGTGAAGGTGTAAGACAGTCTGATTATGCGAGTATCATTGGCAGCCTTCTGTATGCCACTGATTGTTCTAGACCCGACATTGCCTATGTAGTGGGATTATTGTGCAGGTTTACCAGTAGACATAGTATAGAGCATTGGCATGCTATTGAAAGGGTGATGAGATACCTTGAACGAACCATGAACCTTGGATTACATTATGAAAGGTTTCCAGCTGTACTTGAAGGATATTCTGATGCAGACTGAAATACCTTACCTGATGATTCCAAAGCGACCAGTGGCTATATATTTAGCATCGCTGGAGGAGTTGTTTCTTGGAAATCCAAGAAACAAAATATTTTGGATCAGTCTACTATGGATTCTGAGACGATAGCACTAGCCACAGCTAGTGAAGAGACAGAGTATTTGAGAAACATGCTAGCTGAGATTCCCTTATGAGAAAAACCGATACCGGCTGTGTTGATACATTGCGATAGTACCGCAGCTATTGCAAAAGTTCACAACCGTTATTATAACAGTAAGAGACGACAAATACGTCGTAAGCACAACACGGTTAGAGAACTACTTTCCACAGGTACCGTTTGAGTGGATTACGTACGTAGTGAAGAAAATTTGGCAGATCCTTTGACGAAAGGACTGTCAAGAGAGAAAGTCCACAATTTTTCTAAAAGAATGGGACTATTGCCCTTAGATTTTTGAGTCACGCACAATGGTAACCCGACCTAAATGACTGGAGATCCCAATGGTAACGCGACCGACCGACCGACTCGACCCGGCCCGGTCCGGCTCGGGCTTGGGCTTGGTGGTGTAGACACTTCTATTTTTGAACCATAAAAATTTGCAGTTTTCGAACCATTTTTTTTATGGAAAATTATTTTCTGCAACGATAATTTTTTCTGCAACGGTAAAAAGTTTGTCCCCCGTAATTTTAGCAGATCCGATTTTTTCTTTCAAACCCTAATTCTCGTTCTATATATACTTCTTATCTGCAGACATAAAATCCAATTATAATCATGGAGAAATTTTCATTATGTATTTTAGACCATCATTTTAAGTAACTATTTTATAATAAAATAGTGCATGTGATTTATGTTAGTTTTTATCAGAGGGACGTACTGCCTTTGTTTTTCCGTAAATAGAGATATGAATTGAAATGCTTTGACTTTGTAAAAATTAAATTACGTAATTAAGGAAAGGAAAAAAAAAGTTTGTTGTTTCAAACCTTTTGGTTTGCATATCGCAATATATGGTCTGGTGAAAACTTGCAGTTATAGTCTCAAATAGAAAGAGTTTTTTAACCCATCGTTTTCTGTTCTAAGGCGTTCGTTTTGATCAGGAGTGTGTGGTGACCATTGTTGCAACTTTGACACATGAACAAAGGTTTCTTTGGTTATCTTATAAAATTATAATTTGATTCAGATCAGCAAACAATGCAAAGACAAATTGGAACTTAAGTTTCAGTTTAAAATTTTGTTGGAATCCCTTGATTATTGAAAAGAAGGCGAGCTAACAGTTTCTATATAGCAAATGTTAAATACAATCGCTAAGTACCTCAACTCTTTATTCTTACCAATCATAGCAGGAAAGCCAACTACCTACCTAAATTTCTTAGCTAAAAAAATTATATAGACTTCTATAAATATAGTGCTTCGTTCTACGTAAGCATCAGACAATAGAATTTAGAACAATGGCTACAAATACAAGCAGCTTTTCAAAGACGACTCACCTACTGGCGGTGCTGCTATTTTTGTTTGGCTACTCCATAACCAATGATGCTGCTCGCATTCTTGTAGAAGCACCAACTATCCCGAAACCAGAGCTTCCGTCGCTACCTGAAATTCCGACACTTCAAAGCCAAAACTACCAAAACTTCCCCCGCTACCCGAAATGCCGAGCCTGCCTAAGCTGGAAATACCTCCATTGCCTGAACTTCCTAAACCACCAACCATCCCCAAAACTGAAGAATCACCGGTGGTACCGGAAGTTCCAAGTTCGCCCAAGCCGGAAGTGCCTTCACTACCAGAGATCCCTTCTTTACCAAAGGTAGAGTTGCCCCGCCTTCCTGAGATTCCAACCCTTCCCAAGTTTGAAATTCCTCCTTTGCCTCAACTGCCTACCCTCCCTGAGGTTCCAGCTCACCCTTCCACTACCCCTTGAATTTTTCATGCTACATGATTGACATAATAGTTTCATGAGTTTTTGCATTCAATCTTGATTTATATAGTGCTAGATTACTTATTGTCATATGTGTACTGTATGATATATGATTCTATCTCCATACTTTTCTACATTGATGTACCTCAACTATTATTATCATATTGCAGTGTTGCTTAAACTGGAATAACTCCTTGTTCTCTGGGCATAACTTGTTCTGACATGTATGGTTCACAAGTTTTCTGCACATAGGATAGCATGCTGATGCCTATTCAACTTAAGAAGAATTTGGACAAACCGAAGCTATGAGCTATTGTATATCACCATAAATCGTGGCAGAGGTAGAGAAGTGTAGGGGAAATTTTCAACCATCAAATCAGCCCTAAATGTTTAGAAAGCAATAATTGTGGATCATGCTAACGGTGAGATAAATCAAAATGAAAACTAATATCTCAAATTACAGATCAAAGATGCACTATCCCTATCAAACTGTAACACCCTTCCCAGGTACCCATACCGCAAGAAGAACGTTACTAAACAATGTTGTCTGATAATACGTAAAAAAGTCCATAATGGATAATGTGTCATACACATTCTTTTGGATCAACACGGATATATGCTAAATACTACAAAAAATAATCACATTCTTGTATCTCATCTCAGTACAGAACAATGGTACGAGGAGTTTCACAGAACAGAACAACATTGTCATTAAAATAAATAAAAAATACTCAGCACCGGATAACATTTGATATACTTCCATGACAATAGTTCAATATTGTCCAAAGAATGCTCTGTAATATGCAGGTGAAATATTGAAACGTAACCTATCATTTCTGTTTTAAAAGACTGAGTATGGAAGCGTGAAGGATCTTAGCTTCAAGACTTATCCCAACATTAATAAAAAGTTATTCAGTAATAGTTGTGGTATAGGTTTGAACTTTGAACTTTGAAGGACCTAAACAAGCCCTTCCCAGCCGGTCAAAATGATGTTAATTTAATGAAATGGAGAATCCAGAAGAAGGATGACAATTGACAAGTCTTCTCCACCACTCCAGTATCTCTATATATCCATTCTATTATAAAACGTACATATTCTGATAGAGTGATAGGTCGCAAGCTATCTTTTACCCTTTTTGTTAATCTGCTAGCTAGTGTCCAATTTGTACGTCCAACAAAACAACCTGCAGTGACAACCTATAGTGGATCTATGGAGTTTGTTGTCTCTCATGCGGACTCATCCGAATTCCTTCCTGTCCCAGTCGAATTCCCAGCTGCAAACAACTTTTGTGATGTTAAGATACATTTCATATACATTATGACACTATGACTATTACTATTATTTTCTTCTTCAATCCAGTATCCTTTCTTTTGAGTAAGCAATCTCACCAAGCTGGAAGAAAAAAAAATTCGATTAACCTCGATGAAATTTAATGCCAAAAATTAGTAGCAGAATGTTGCCATTGCGTTGCCTGTATATAAGTAATTACAATTTCTCACATGTAGTTTCAGCTTCTCTGTATTATTAGTTTTTAAAGTGGAAAAAAATTATGCATTGTGCTTTTTTTTAAATGAACGTAGATGTAGTGCACCATGCGAGTGTTATAGTAAAAGGAGGCTCTTCGCCGAAGTACACTCAGATTGTGTGTGCGCGCGCGCTATACACACACGAGCTTTACGGCATGCACCTCGCGCGTGAGTTATTTCTTTTACAAATCTTACAAGTTTAACGCATTTAACATAAAAGGATATATATATATATATATGTGTGTGTGTGTGTGTGTGTGTGTGTGTGTGTGTGTGTGTGTGTGTTAAAATCATGTGATTTAATTTATTGTTTCTAACTTGCAATGCATAAAGTTTTAAAGTTTGAACCTCTAATTCTACTAGTATAACCGCACAATGGTGGAGAAACCGATCGTTCGGTTGTATAATTTTATAAAATAATATATATTTTAATTTTTCATTAATATTGGTTAAACAAATATGTTCAAAAATATATATTAAAAACTGAGATTTAAACCTACAATTTAAATTTTAGAAAATATGACTTTCAAATTTAAGTTTTATTTTGAACATCCAGAATTGAAGACTTACATTCAAAAATTTTTAAATGGAGATTCTCAATCAAAGGATTTCTTAATCGTTTTAAGGAAAATACACCTGAATAAGTCTAATTTTTTCTAGCTTTCACCTCTGACTGATGGTTCGTCATACTAATTCTTTGAGCTCAAATTATGATCGAACTATTAAATAGCTTTCATACGTATTGATCCCTCATCGAATACGTATTGATCCCTCATCAGAGTGTTAACGATCCGACACTTACTCAAATTCTGAGAATTTTTCCATCTTGTTTCAAAATGATATTCCGTAGAATCCAGTTATTTGTGAGTTCGTAAAATCATCCATGCTCGATCCAGAGCAATCCAAATGTCCAAGTACATGACCGACCCGAGTAATGTGAATTTCGAATTCCAATTGTTCATTAGTTTCGATGCCTAGTCCAAGCATTTTCGAGTTTATGTGAGTTCGTGCTCGAGTTACGTGCGATCCAGTGATAAGAATTCTCTAAAGCATGACGGCCTTAACAAAAGACAAATTAACAATCCATTACAAATATTCATCACAATGTTTCAAGTCAAAGGATTATACCATTAATTCCTATTACGGAGAAGATATTTTCTAATGGATACTACTTTTAAGGAGATAATTCTTTCGTAGTCTGTAATATCTCTTATATCCTCAAGAACTCATGTCAACGGAACTTTTAGTCTTCTAATTGATGACTCTATTAATTTAGGAAATTTTCCTACACATAATATAGCAACCTGTCAATTAAAACCTAGCGCAATACTTTACTATCCAATTCTTGTTTTTACTGTTACTAATTTTTTCCTGTTGCTATAACCTTTTACGGTGAGGGAAAGAAAAAACCAAGAATGCACCGATTGTCGGTTCTTGCTTCAAGTATTTGCTGCATCATATGGTCTGGTCACATCTACCTGGCGTCCATGGTCAGTTAAGTTGCTTGAATAAAATATTTTAGCGCTTGAATGGTTGTGCAACGTTGTGCTATAAATACAAGTGTGCACACTGCCTTTTTTTTTGGTGGGTTGTCGGGGTCTGTGAAAAGGGGGAGGGGTGGGAATCGACAATGGGGAAGCCTAAAGAAAGAGTACTGACACAGATGCCACTCTACTGTCTTGATGCTAAGAAGCATAATAGTCTAAGGATAAAGAAGAACCTGTTTCAAGCTAATGAGTATGCAGCTTGTTGCGATTTGTGATATTTGTGACCCAAGAAAATAGGAAAAGATAGGAAGTCATGTATTTGGATTTGTCCAAAATAGTATTGCATATATGGATACACTGTAACGCAACTTTTTGAATGACTGAGTGAATACCAACTATGCATGATAGCCTAAACCTTAACTACCTCATGGTCATCAGTCGTAACCATAGCTCACAAGAGGAAGCAACAACCAAAACAGAGTGAAAAAAGTTATGGTCAGTAGTGAAGTTATTACAAAGATAAACTGATATCTGATGTGCACATGTGTGCATGTATATTTGTATATGGGTATATATGTGCACATCTAACTAACCTTAGGCAGATTATTTTTCACTTTTATAGCTATGCAATTTAGGTTTTGTAGTTATGTTGGTCTCAGAATTCCCGTATATAAATGTCAAGCAATATCACATTGTTGGGTGCGATGATGATTTTATAAAATTCTTTTCTTATTTTCTAAAACTCTAACGTGATCTACACCTCTGCACCTTCTCCTTGTATTTTTGTTTTTGATTTCTACAACTTCTTCACTAATTTTGTTATCAAACACTCCATTATTCTTTTCAAATTCTTCTTAAGCTTCTTTATATTGTATCTGCATTAATCATGTCTTGATATATGATACAAAGCCACATTTAAAGTAAATAACTTTAATAAAAGGAAAAACATATTTGGATTTGTTTAAAACGACCATACATGCATGCATGCATATACATACTTACATATACATACATACATATATATGGGTATGTGTGTACTTATCATAATTAAAGAGAAAATCTTTTAAATTAAGGTTTTATGTTTGTTTCTGGAGAGTTAAATAAGAATTTGGGGATAACACTAACATTTCATTCATTTCTTGTATCGGTATTATGCTTCCAACTTTGAACCTCTGAACCATCTGTCACTTGAGTCCTATAAACAACTTTCTTGTCTTACTCATCATCTTGTACACAAGCACAACTATATTTGCAACCAGTCTTCGTCATGTTCTAATTAGAGTGATCGATAATTCTAACTCCTTAGCTGACTGAGTCCTAGCTAACTCAGGTTGTTCACTTGCCAATTACCTGGCGCCCATTCTCCGAACTCATAGCCCTTGGTAAAATTCTTTCGAGTACCCACTCCGAATTCGTTCAACAATATTAGGTGTTGGTTGAAAAACAGCCAAGAACATTATATTCTCTTCAAAATGAGTATACAACTGCACCGTATCTTTCTTACAATTTGTTTTTTTTTTTTAAAAAAAAAGAAGAAATATTGGATCCAGTAATAATCATGGAGAAATTCTCATTGTGGATTTTTGACCATCATTTTAAATAACCATTTTATAATAAAAACAAGCATGTGATTTATATTTGTTTTAATCAAAGGGACGTAGTGCCTTTCTTTTTCCATAAACAGAGATATGTACTGAAATGCTTTGATTTAGTAAAAATTAAATTATGTAATTAAGAAAAAACAAGTTTGTTGTTTCAAACATTTTAGTTTGCATAACGCAATGCATGGTCTGGTAAAAACTTGCAGTTATAGTCTCAAATGGAAAGAGTTCATTAACCCTTCTTTTTTTTGGTATAAGGTGTTCATTTTCATCAGGAATGTGTGGTAACCATTGGTTGCAGTTTTGACACATGAATATAGGTTTCTTTTGTTATCTTTTAAAATTATAATTTGATTCAGATCAGCAAACACTGCAAAGACAAACTGGAACTTAAATTTTCAGTTTGAAATTTGGTTGGAATCCCTTGACTATTAATAAGAAGGTGAGCTAACAGTTTATGTAGCAAGTGTTAAACACTTAAATACAATCAACTAAGTACCTCAACTCTTTATTCTTACCTATCAATGCAGGAAAGCCAACAACCTACCTAAATTTCGTAGTTATAAAATTATAAGACTTCTATAAATATACTGCTTCGTTCTCTGTAAGCATCAGACAACAGAATTCAGAACGATGGCTCCAAAAACAACAAGCTTTTCAAAGAGGACTCAACTACTGGTGGTGCTGCTATTTCTGCTAGGCTACTCCATAACCAATGATGCTGCTCGCATTCTTCTAGAAGCACCAATTATCCCAAAACCAGAGCTTCCGTCGCTACCTGAAATTCCGACACTTCCAAAGCCCGAACTACCAAAACTGCCCCCACTACCCGAAATGCCAGGCCTGCCTAAGCTGGAAATACCTCCATTGCCCAAACTTCCTAAACCACCAACCATCACCAAAACTGAAGGAACACCGGTGGTACCTGAAGTTCCTGCTTTGCCCAAGCCGGAAGTGCCTTCACTACCGGAGATCCCTTCTTTACCAAAGGTAGAGTTGCCACCCCTTCCTGAGATTCCGACCCTTCCCAAGTTTGAAATTCCTCCTTTGCCTCAACTGCCTACTCTACCTGAGGTTCCAGCTCACCCTTCCACTACCCCTTGAATTTTCATGCTACATGATTGATAATAGTTTCATGAGTTTATGTATTCAATCTTGATTCATATATGTGCTAGATTACTTATTGTCATATGTGTAGTGTACGCTATATGATTCTATCTCCTTACTTTTCTAAATTGTTGTACCTTAAATATTATTATTATATTTTTATCAAAATAGCAGTGATGTTTAAACTGTAATATTTCCTTGTTCTCTGGGAATTACTTCTTCTGACATATATGGTTCACAAGTTTTCTGCACATAAGATAGCATACTGATACCTGTTCAACTTAAGTAGAATTTGAACAAAGCTAAGTTATATAAGCTATAATTTATCAACAATAATTGTCACTAAGATAGAGAAGTGTAGGGGAAATTTTCAACAATCAAATCAGCCCTAAATGTTTAAAAAGCGATAATTGTGGATCGTGGTAACGGTGAGATAAAACAAAAGGAAAACTAATATCCCCAAGTGCGATGCTAAGGGCACCGCGAGAAGTGCTTCGGGGTACTACAACCCGCTGTCCGAACGGTGATCAGCCGGCGTTTGACAGCTGAAGACGACATTAAAAAAAACGGTTCGGTAGTACCCTTGATACCGCAATGCACAGACTGCAGTGCCCTTAGCACCGCACTATCCCGAATTACAGATCAAAGATGCACTATCCTTATTAAACTGTAACACCCTGCCCAGATGTCCATGCTACAGAAGAAGAATGTTACTAAACAATGTTGTCTGATAATACGTAAAACAAGTCTATAATGGATAATGTGTCAAATGTCAATACACATTCTTCTGGATCAACACAGATATATTCTAAATACTATAAAAATAACCGCATTCTTGTATTTCATCTCCGTACAGAATAACGGTACGAGGAGTTTCACAGAACAGAACAATATAACGTCAGTAAAATAAATAAAAATACTCAGCACCGGATAACATTTAATATACTTCCATGTCAATAGTTCAATATCGTCCTAGAATACCCTGTAATATGCAGGTGAAATTACTAATAAGTAACCTATCATTTCAGTTTTAAGTTAACAGACTGAGTATGAAAACATGAAGGATCTTAACTTCAAGACTCATCCCAACATTAATAAAGAGATATTCAGTAATAGTTGTGTTATAGGTTTGAAGGAACTAAACAAACACTTTCCCAACTGGTCAAAATGATGTTAATTTAATGAAGCTATCTTTTTCTCTTTTTGTTAATCTGCTAGCCATTGTCAAATTTGTACTGCATGAATATGATAAAAGATTGATAAATAGACACATCGACAAAATGCTCTTATGTCGTAAATTGATGTGGCTAGAAATTTTATGTTGGACAATGAAATTAAGAAGATAAAAAAGTAAAATAATCAGCCTTAGCACTCACTGGGCAGAGCGCAGAAGCAAGCAGTACTAAAAGCAAAAGAGAATTAAAAGCATGTTAAGCAGTTGCATTGATACTGCTTCAAACATAAATCACAAGTCTAAATTCAGAAATAACAACTATCTTAATATACCAATGGGAATGAAAAAAAGAAAAAAACTTTAGTGTAAAGCAACACCTAATGCGTACTAGATAAAGACGTTGAAGTCAAGCAAAACAGCTGCCCATTTTATGTAAGATCTCACAGCAGCAGAAGAAACTTCTGTTGTGGCAAGAGCTTCATCTTCGTTGGTCTGGCCTTCTTTAGTTGCTCCACATTCCACAGCTTTTGCGATTGCACCATTCATGTTATTGTCTCCAACAGAAGCAAAAGCCCTAGGACCGCTGCGAAACAATGCAAACATAATTTAGCCACAGATGAGCAAATATTACCTAGAAAAAGCAATGTATATACTTAAGAACAAGACCAAGGAATGCTGATTATTTAAGTTAACTTAAGAAAATTTATTTTAAAGGATAGAATTAAGACAAAGTTTGGAACGACAAACAATTTATAAGATAATTAGTTGAATTGTAATGTTCTGACACGCCTTATAAGGAGATTGCAAATTAGAGTGCATTCTGGGCATTTAACTTTTGCTAATATAAACAACATAAAAGCCTTGCAAACGTTTAATATGAAGAAGAGGTAAAAATAGTAGTGGATATATTACCCAAAGGAAGATTAGGATAAAACTTCAGTTTTAATGATATATTAGGCTAAGCAAAACCAATTTATAATTACAGAAGGGTAAAAAATGCTAAGTATGTTTTTCTTTACATTCACTATAGCTTGCTTTCTAGGGGTTTACTTACAAAAATCCATCCCTATTAAGCTGTAAAAGTTTGAAGAAATTATCCGAAAGAAAGAAGGTTGAAGATAATCAACATGAGGGAAAACAAAGTGCAAAAAATAGAGGAAAAACAGTACATGCACATGATTATACAGATACAAAAGAATGGGTTTATTATGTTGATATCTAAACATAAAGAATTCTAAGGAGAAGGAATGAAAAATGTTATAGTTCTGACATTAAAATCTTTGTTGGAGCCATTAACTGTTCAGAGATGAAACGAACTCATAAATTTTAAGTAGGATTCCTGATGCATATGAATGAGCACAGTACATCATTTTTTACACGGTAATGGCAGTGTTCTCTGTAATGCTAACTCCATCACGATTGATGTCAAAGGATTTCTAACTGCACTTGGTCCTTTATCATCCTTTATCATAAATCTGCAAAAAAGTTGAAGTTAAGTCATCTGTATAATTTTCAAATATATACTGCGTGTGCTATGGTCAATATTGTTTCTCTACCAAGAACATATCAAAACATAACTAAAGTCATGTAGCTAAAAAACCACATTTGATGACATCATATTACCAGTGTACCATTATTAGCATAAAAAACCGCAACTGAGAAGATATAGTGCACCACTACAGTAGGGAAAAATAAATTCCTATGTAGATATCATGTTAACTGAAATGAGTTGAATGCCTAAAACTATGCTGCCATGTCATGATGTTCCAATGAAATATACATGTCTCCGTAAGAAAGTGCTTTTTAACATTTTCTTTCTGTTAAGTAATTTTTACAGAATTCAAAAATAGAAAATTTCATTCAATTTCAAGAATGGAGATTAACCATTTTGTAACATAAACAGAACAAATGTTGGACAAAAAAGAACAATAAAAAAGGCAAGGATTCCATCAAATAACGTTGATTGTGACTATCAAAAAATTAATTTTAATTTAAGCAATTTTAAGAAACCCTAAATAGATTTGGTGCCTTATTAATTAGTTCAAGCTTTTATAATTCGAATTACCTGGAATAATTATTGATGTTTAAGACTTCAACAAACTCAGAATTGCTGAATTGGTGCGTTGTGAAATTCCACTTAATTACGTTTTAATAAACCATACCTCAAAATTTTAGAATAACCACAGTTTCTTTCGACTTTCTCTGTTCAGCATAATAGCAATGAAGATTACAAATCAATTCTGCAGAAGATCAGATTGAACCATGGTGCTAGAGAATATGGGAGACACGTAACTCTAAGACTGAAGTATTCGGGAAGCAAGGAAGGTCTGGAAAAGTACTTTTATAAGGTAGTCGTCCCGACGTATCGATTTCTGACTTTGGATAAATTGATTTCTGGTTTTCCCAACGTTGACGAGTTTTTGCTGAGTTTACCCAGCAATATTAATAACAAAGCTGGCCATGTTTTGCTATATATATTTACGAAGTGCCTTAGGAACCACGTAGCAGCTCTACGAAGAAGGATATAAAATTGTTTTTCTTTTAATTATTATACACGGGTGAACTCAGCAAAATACTGAGTTTTTCACTTTTTTTTCAAAATTGCTAGGTGAACTCAGGAAGGAACCACGGAAGGAACAAAATAAAAGAAAGCAACATATAATTTTGGGATCCAATTTGATTTCCACTTCCATTATGTTTGATTATTAATTAATGAAGAACGAATTTGTAAATAAAGATTATTTGCTATATCCTACTTTCAAGCGATCTTAAAACTATCTAATATTTATAGACTGATGTTTTATATTTGTAACTACAGTCTATGTGTTAGATCCTACTTTTAAATGATATTATAATCTTAGTAATATTTGTGAAGGAGCATTCTGAATTGGTAATTGAAATTTATATGTTATATCCTAAATGTTAGTAAAATTAATATTTAATAATATCCATAAATGGCATTTGTGGTAGTTCATGGTTAAAAAAAATGTGACAACAGAGGTATTACAACTAATAATAAAGAAATTCAAGATAACTTAATTTGCACAAAAAATTATATATGGTTTAAAGTTAAAATCATGTGTTAATTAAAAATTTCATTTCTAAGTAGCATCATCAAATTTTTGTTAGTTTGAATTTTATTTATGCTATATAATTAAAAAACGACAAATTGTAAATGATGTTTATTTGATGTTTCTTTGTTAGACACTAATTTTAAGCATGGAGTGATACTTTGCATTGGTAATATTAGTTTAGGGTGCTAATGTTCATGCCCTTATTTACACTTCTGGCCACCAAAACTAAAAGCACCCCAAATATTTTAAATTTCCTCCTCAGGCCACCTTCTAAATTAATATAAAAAAATGCAGAGGCCACCAGCTCCTTCCTCTACATGAACGCTTCCTTCCCCACTTTCTTCGTCGGTTGTGAAATGATTTAATTTAATAATCCATTTCATAACCATATTAGCAATTTTAATTTTGATAAACAAGTATTTACTTCATCGGTTGTGAAATGATTCGTCAAATCAACATTCATGTATTTTGAGTCATTTTATTGAACATCTTGCATTGCATTATCACAATCATCATGTTTATCGTCCAATTTATCATCATTCAAATACTTCAACTAAAACGAAAAATAATAATAATTAATGTATCAATTTGTAAAAGAAGATACGTAAGATATACGGATAAAAATCCTACAAGTCAAAATTTACATTGTCATTCTCTAATACAACATCGTCAAATTTAATGTCCTCCAAGCTTGAAATTTCCAATGAAACGGAAAAATATATCCTAAATCGCAACAGAAAACCTTAACCATTAAAAAAACCATAACAACATGTTCTCTGTCATAGTAGAAAACAATAAAAATCAAGCAATTCAAAGCCTCTTTTTTATCTTCATCTTTCATCTCTATTAGGCATAAAAGAATATTGTTTTTGTAAGGGTTTAGGGTTTGAAATTATATAAAGAAGTATGTGTTTTTTTAAGGAGAAATATGGTGGTAAATAACTAAGTGAAGGAATACTATATGGTGGCCAGAAGAATATAAAAAATAATCATTCGTATTAAATGTATAAAGGTGGCCGGAAGTGTAAACCGGGGTGTGAATAGTAGCACCCTTAGTTTAAATGTTCGATCCTATTCAGCATGGAGGGATATTCTCAAAGTGTAAAGAAGTTTTACTCTTAAATCCTACTTTTAAGGGATATTTAGATTTGTTAATGTATGTATAGGAACATTTTTGATAGCTGACATTGATACCAGAAAAGCGTGACACTGGATGTATTACAACTATTAATAAAGATATACCTGAGTGTTACGTCACGAGCTTGTGATGATGGTACATTCATGAGAAAATGTTTTTAATAAATATTTAACCCTTTTGCTGTAGAAAAATATAATGTGATTCAGATAAGCAAACACTGCGAAAGACAAACTGGAACTTAAATTTTCAGTTTAAATTTTGGTTGGAATCCCTTGACTGTTGATAAGAAGGTGAACTAATAGTTTCTGTAGCAAATGTTAAATACTTGAATACAATCACCTAAGTAACTCAAATCTTTGTTCTTACCAATCACAGCAGAAAACCAACTACCCACCTAAATTTCACAGTTACAAAATTATATAGACTTATATAAATAAACTGCTTCGTTCTATGTAAGCATCAGACAATAGAATTCAGAACAATGACTACAAAAACCAAAGACGACTCACCTACTAGCGGTGCTATTATTTCTGCTAGGCTACTCCATAACCAATGATGCGGCTCGCATTCTTCTAGAAGCACCAACTATCCCAAAACCAGAGCTTCCGTCGCTACCTGAAATTCCGACACTTCCAAAGCCCGAACTACCAAAACAGCCCCTACTACCCACATTTGATGACATCATATTTCCAACGTACCATTATTTGCTAAAAATCACAACTGAGAAGATATGGTGCACCACTATAGTAGGACAAAAATTCCTATGTGGATATCATGTTAACTTTGGACCCATAACTTTTAAGAAACCTTTTGTCAGTTGCACAACATTGACATGACCCCTATCTTCCATTAGAGACTGGTTAAGAGAACACTATAACATCCAAAAACTTACCAATGCATATATACCCACTTACAAACAGAAATGAGTTGAATGCCTAAAACTATGCTGCCATGTCATAATGTTCCTGTAAGATAGGAACAATCTTTAGGCAAATTCTATTCGAACCCAACAATATGCTGAGTAGCCCCCCAAACATGAAAAATCCGGTATACCCCCAATTTTGCTGAGTAGCCCCCCCACTAATTTAAAAAAAAATCAAAAAATACCCTCCCACGTGGAGAGAATGCGTGGTTTATCAGTGTACCTCGTAACAGTCCTACGTGGTTCATCAGTGTACCTCGTAGCAGCTCTCCGTGGTTCTTTCCAAGACCACATAGTGCTACTACGAGGTGCACTGATGAACCACGTAAGGAGACTACGAGATGTTCAGAAAACAGGTATAAAAAATAACATAAAAAGGGCATTTTCGTCCTTGCATTTTTTTGTTAAAAAGGGGGGCTACTCAGCATATTTATGGGTTGAAATAGAATTTGCCCAATCTTTATACATGTCTCCATAACAAAGCATTTTTTAACATCATCTTTCTGTCAAGCAATTTCTTACAGAATTCAAAATTAGATAATTTCATTGAATTTCAAGAATGGAGATTAACCATTTTGTAACATGAACAGAACAAATGTTGGAAAAAAGAGAACAATAAAAAATGCAAGGATACCATCAAATAATGTTGATTGTGACTATCAAAAAATTAGTTCTATTTTAAGCAATTTTAAGAAACTCTAAATAGACTTGGTGCATTATTAATATATTCAAGCTTTTATAATTCGCATTACCTGAAATTCAAGCTTTTATAATTCGCATTACCTGGAATAATTATTGATGTTCCCAGAAAATGATTGAGATTGTAATCATCATCAGGTAATATTGCAGCTATAAAAAGTTAGGCTTGTATAAACAAACTACAGACAATTTTAATACCATATAAATATGAATTTAAAGTTAATAAAAATTATAGTTTAAAATTCAAATTCAAATTCCTGAGTACTATAAAAAAATTGAAAGAGTTTCAATTCAAACGTATACATGGGTGCAACACTATGAATCATGATCATGCTTAACACCATACATACAGCCAACAATGTCTTGCCCACAAAAAACCAAGGCATTGATTCATACCAAATTCATACTTCAAGTAGCAAAGAATTTGATGAATATGGTGCTTATATGACCGAGAATATAACCAATGGAGTACTGTATGCAAATAATAGTTAGCTTGAAAAGAGAGACACCACAAAATGTGCAGAAGAGAGAACATAGAATGGATATTAGAGCATAATCAGTGCCCTTACTTTACAACAGGCAACCAGATTATATAAGAAACATTCAGATTATCACGTAATAAAAACTATGCATCCTCTTACAAACGTTATGTATACTCTTCAATGCAACATGTATGTAATTATAAACGGAAACTAGTTATGCTCTAAAAGATGAAAGAAGCTTTCTATTTCTTGCAGTATATCTTAATTTGCAGGGCGTATTGTTCCCTTTTTTGGGTACAATCTGTAGCTATGAAAGCAAACATAGCTGCCATTGCAAGCTTCTACCTTCTTATATATCAAGAAGGCATCTTCTCAATCCATCACCAACGAATGATTACTCAGCCTGTCACATATATGAAAAATAAAAAATGGAAACAGTAAGATTACATTAACAGGAAATTGTGAACAACACATAAAAAATATATAATACACAATACCAGAATTGTAAATTATTTGCTCCTTTCGCTGCTTTTCTACATGTAAACTTCACCCAAAAAAATGTTTTATTTATTGCTAGAATGGAAAGTGACGGGATAGAAAAGACGAAAATGATTGTGAAGTTAGAAGAGGTGGCGACGAAACGGAAGGAGAGAACATGGGAACGAACCACGGAAGGAACAAAATGAAAGAAAGTAGCATATAATTTTGGGACCAAATTGATTTCCACTGCTAGTAGGTCTGATTGTCAATTAACGAGTTTTGTGAACTAATACTAATACTAGTATTACCGCACAGCGGCGCGACCGTTAAAGTGCATAATATAAAACGAAAAAATATTTAATAATTTTTTTTGAAGTCGGATTTTAATAGAAAAAATTGCAATTTAAGGGTAAATAAAAATATTTAAAAACATTGTTATGGAATAACCATCAGTATTATTTAATTATAAATAATGTGTAAAATATATTGTATATTGTGATTTCATAATAACCAAACATTTATCCTCAATTTACCTATAAGATAATAAATGGAAACATTGTGGTAAAGAAAATATGTTATCATAAAGTTTCAAAATAAGATAGAAAGACACATTTGAAATAAATACAGAAGCCCTCTTTCAAAGTCAATATCACAATAACTTGTCCAAATAAAATGCACCGTACTTTAAGTGGAAAAGCAAAATGCTTTCCAACATAGACCTATAAAGAACAGACAACTAACACATAACAAATTACAAACACTTGCATTGATCACGAAGAGCTAAACATCCCCTGCATACAAATTGACACCATGTTCCGTGTGTAACGGTACATCCAGTAGTCATTACAGCAACACCTTAAAGAAGGAAAACTAACAATACATCAACAAATTCCACTAGGTTTCTTTTTGTCAACCAAATGTTTGTAACCGGTTATGATCTCTTTCTCAACCTCGCTCACGCTCTTCTTCTCAACCAACCCATTTTTGCTTTCCTCTATGGTAACAGTAGCAGAAACAATTTTATTTGGCACTCTTTCAAATTATCCAGTACTTTGTTTAGAGCGACGATCATTCTTTCAGCAAGACACCTGCTGAAATCCTTTCTTATAACTACATGAAACACTGCGATGTGCCAAGTAGTTCCTGATAAGGATTGACATAATCTAAGTCAATCTCTGCATATATGGTATGCCATAATATGAGAAAATAGAACAAATATCATTAATGATATTATTCCATAACTGGAACATTATGTACAAATGGAATGTCATAATATGATAAATAGAATAAATATCATTAATGATATTATTCCATAAATATCATTAATGATATTATTCCATAATTGTTGTAGTGCGTATGACATGTATCTTGTAACTTTATATATTTGTGATTCATGGATGGAAAAGTATCCTTCTCTTCAACTCTTCATCATGGTATCAGAACGTTAATCCAAAACAGTTCAACTTCCTCTTGTTCAATGACTCTCATTAACCAAACTTCATCCTATCAGATTCTTAATGGCAGCGATCCCACAAAGCCCTACACTTTTGCAACATCCCAAGATTTTTCGACAATTTAAAATATTAAATTTAATATGTTTTGGAACAAAATTGTTTTAAATATTAAAATTTATAATTTATGTTGTATATTGAAAATGTATGGACTAAAATTTAAATTTGTAAATATTGAAATTTGTTCACAATTAGCAATAATCGATTTATAAATTTATCATGAATTTTTATTTTGATTTGAAATGAATTTATAAACCTTTGAATTTGATTTATTGGTGAATAAACAAAAGCAAATATTTTATTACACTAACTAACTGGTCGAAATTTGTCATTTGGCAAACGATTTTTGAATTTGATAAAATTAATTTTATTCGATCCAAATTTGTAAATTATTGTAATATATAAAATTTCATAGCCGTTGGAATTTTAGTTTGACCGTAAGAAAATAAAACGCATATAAATTTATATGTACAATTCAATTAAATAATCAAGTTTTAGTAGAAACTGCTGTGGACTTTAGAATTGGGCCTTGAAACCAATTCCATTGCGTTCAGAAGGTGTTAAAATCTATTGTTAGGCAGTAAGCGGGCCTAATTTGGAGTCCGTTTGAATTTTGGCTTAAATATCACGCAAATCGAGAATTATAATATTAAAAAATTATTCTGAAACCCTAATTTCCTTCTGGCCGCCGTCACCATGTTTGATGGCCGAAATTTTGCATTCTTTTTTCCTTAATTTCTCTTTTGATTCTCAATGGGATTCATTGATTTCTGAAGCAAACTTGTAGGGTTTTGTGAGGACTGTAGATTCATACGGTTGGATCGAACACTTGTAATCTAAAATCACCGGAATTGAGGAGAGAACACACCGCTAGTTTGGCCCGATGGGAGGCGCTACCAACCACCGAGTGGGCCCATGTTCAAGGCATTGGCATCTCTTGGAAAGGCGGTTGTCGTGGTGGCGTTGGATCGATGTATGGTGGCTGCTAGGGCGGGGCGTTGGTCATGAAAACACGGTAGTTGTGACGCCCCGCCCCGCACCAGCCGACATTTTCTCCGAAAGTGCGCTGTACACATGCCCGACTAGCACGGAACGATCGCCAAAGAAAAGAAAGAAGAGAATGAACTAATCAAGAACCTGTAAAATGCCTCGCAACGCATGGAATAAAATATAATAACAACATACCTGACATAAAACAGGCGAGACAGTGCATAAGCTGGAAACTAAACATCATAGCAGCGGAAAATCCAAATACAGCTTATGATCCAATACCATTATAACAACTTTGTAAAATACTGTCTCTAAAGCAAAAAAGAAAGGAAAGGTACACTACTAATGCCCAAAGTAGTGACCAGTGGCGACACAAGGAGAATATCTATATATCATACGTGGAAGCCTCCTGCTCGTCTCCGGTACAGCTACTCGTGCATACTACCTAACTTGTCTCTAGACTGCTCATGAGAGCACCTAGAGTAATAAGAAGAGACATAAAACTCTGGGTCAGACAAAAAGTCTGGTATGAGCGATAAGCAGCTAAACAGAACAATAACAGGTATACTAAACCATACCTGAATCTGGACCTGCAACCAAAGAGTTAGCACTACATACCGTACAATACTCTAAGGTGCCACTAACATATGGTGTAAAGAATACGGGGGTGGGGTGTGCACGTCATAGTGATGGCAAACAAATCAAACATAGCAACCATTCTCACATCTCTCACTCAGTGCGTAAAGCATACAATGTCCACCGCTGTCAATCAGTAGACCCATCGGAGTAGTGACGGAGTTCGACTTGTACAACTACTGCTATTACCAAGCGTACCCCATGGAGTCCTGACCAAATCTTTACAAAGGACCCCACTTCATTGGTCTATAGCTCTTTAGTCATACCTAGGCCACTGTGGCCCTAAATCCATTCACGTACCCCCTACACATAGTTATCCAAAGTTACAGACATCGACAACCCCTTAGTAAACGTCCCGTAGCAAAGCCCAATCATGAAGTTAACTCGTTGGTTCCCATCTGGATCCTGAGTACAAACTTCCCACTTGGGCTACCTTTGTATCTCGGGTCTTGGTCTTCTCCTCCGGATCAGTCTTCTTTTGGTTCGTAACCCGTGCCTCGCGTCCAAGCTCCTTGGTTCAGCTCGTAGTATCTCCTCTGGTTCGGATCGGGTTGCTGCATACGGATCGGGTCGGTCTCCTTTTGCTCGTGGTCAGGCTCCAGGTCGTGCTCCTTCCACCGGGTTGGGTCGCACTGCTACAATGGGTCGGGGTCCTCCATTGGCTCGTGGGTCGAGCCTCCGTCTGTTCGGATCGTGAGTACCCACTGGTTCGGGTCGTGGTGGAGCTTCGGTTCAGATCGTGCTTCAGGCGCGAGCGGCTCGTGGTGACCGAACTCGAAGGGATGAGGTACATCTGGTGGCTTATGGCACGTGGACTCGATCCGGTCGACTCGTGACACATGGGGGCGATCTGATCCGGTTGCTGGCCAATTTCCTGTAGTTCTTCCAGCGACTATTTTACGCCATTCGACAGCGTTTTCGACCATTCTAACTTTTCTAATCAATCACAAAGCATACCATACATTCATAGCCACATGTAGCATCGACCACAAACACCAAAACAATAATCATAGCATGTAAAATGGATCAAACATACCAAAAAAACCCATATTTTCCCCTTAATCATGTTAAGAACAACTAATGATAGGATTAACAAAACTTAACCGAATTAGCCAAATTTTATAATAGATGTCTAAAATAATGTTTTAGAATTTATAAATATTTTTCCAGAATTTATTTATGCATAAATTCACCAATTAACACTAATCGCCCTAATTAACTGTAATTAGTGTCAAAACAATGCTAATCACTTACCTTTGCCACAAATAAAATATCAAATCTGAGATGATTTTCTGTCTGGCGCTGTTCCCAATGCAACACAACAGCTCTAACCTTGCTTTGGTGCTATTTCTCCTTAATTTGATGTTGATTAGGATAATCTTCAATTAGAAAGTGGGTTGGGGATGTTTTAGTTGGAGGCCATGGCTAGGTTGAGAGGAATGAATAGTGACGGCAGAAAAATGAGAAAAAGGTATTCTCCAAACCCTAACAGCTCTTTTAAACTCCTAATCCCGAAATTCCCCTTTGGGCCTAGGTGTTAATCACCCGGCTAAGCCCAATGTAACAACCCGTATTTTTATAACATGTTAAAGCAAGAAATCAAGGCAGAATTAAATTTTAAAGTCAAAATCAGGGGAAACGGGTTACGCCATTACGTTCGTCTCAAAATTTGACATGAATAAGAATCAGATTTTTCGAAAATCGGAGTCCGTATGAGGGAGATATGACCCTCCGAAGTTTCAGGAATTTTCAGAATCAAAAACAGCACGAAATTCGAATTCGAAATTCGAACTCAAACCCCGGAACAGGCTGGGCGGGAAAATTCCCGCCCAGGGACCAGGTCGACCTGGGGGTCGACCATAGTGTCAACCTCCCAGGGACCAGGTCGACCTGGGAGTCGACCTGCCTCCCGAACCACTTTTCTGAACCAGATGCATTCTGATGTACTTAGACTTGTTTCGTGACCAGATTCTTCTGCCTAACCCTATATAAACAGCCCCTAGCCTCATTCTCTCCACACCATTTCATTCTGTCCTTATGCTGCTTCTGAAAATAATTAAATTGAAGAGAGAACAACTACTTCTTCTTCGTCAAGACAATATCTAGGAATTGCAAATTGGGGGTTTTCAACTAGAACAAGACTAAACAAATAGAGATTCAACAACTGCAACAACCGTTTCTAGAATCAAATCTCTGCACTCTAATTCTCGATCCACGCTCTGTAAGTTCAAGTTACTTTTAGATAAAAGCTGTAAACTTAATATCCATGCTGTAAACTGGAATTGGATCTATGTATGGTAATTGATTCGTATCTATTCTTGTTCGTCTTGGATCTTGACTTTCATGAATATTGCTTTGGACCTATTCATGTTGTAAATCAAACTCTCTCGTGTCTGTAACCTTAACATGCCTATGACGTTGAAACTATTGTTAATGGACAAGGACTACGACTAGGAACATAAGACTGCCTATGACTAATATGACTATTCCTATGACTATGACGGTGAACATAAGACTGCCTATGACTAATAAGACTATGCATATGCCTATGACGGTGAACGAAAGACTGTTGCCTATGACTATGACAAGGACAATTGTGGCTAATCAACTATGACTCTTGACTATGAGAATTATTCCCTATGATTATGAACATAAGGCCATTATCTATAACCATGACTTTGAAACTATTACAGTTAGTTTCCTATGACTATTGCCTAGAACTATTTTGGATAATTAACCATTACTATTGTAATTAATCACTTAGGGTTCTTAATTATGAGATTTTATCCTATGACCATGACTATGACTATTGGGGTTAATTACCTGGGACTATTATAGTTTATTGAAACCCATGTTGTATACCGAATTTGCAGTTTGTTTGATCTCATACTGAGGGTGTGACTTGCTTAGTTTATTCGCTATTATGTACACCGAAACCATTGGATCCATTATCCTTGTATTTGACTTGCTTTTGCATGCCTATTCTTTTATGTCAGCGTTTATCATGACCATCGAGTTATCTTGCTAGATTTGAAATCCTGTATGCCGGTGATGTTGTAACCAATTATCTCAAGTTATAGCATACTAGGCTTGTAACCCCTTTTATCGCTTTATGCTAGTCCCTTTTGCCTATCATAATTTTGATGCTATTCCCTCTATTTTGAGATTTGGATTTATTTGTAGTATAGATCGATTCACGTTCACATGCGATGGGAATACGATTTGGGTAGAATAGGCAAAACATGAATTGGTTATGAACATGAATTACGAACTGATAAAAGGCAAAACTTGAAACATGAACATTGTAATAACTTGAATCTGGATGTGGGCATGAAACTTATCCTTCAAACTTGACATGAACTCGACATGAAACTTGAACATGGGCATGACATTAGAATAAACATGAAAATGGCCAACTCGAGGTTGGGTTGAGTTTGTAAAGTAAATCTGCCCGGAACCGCCCGGCAAATTCAGTTACTGCAAACAATAGGATCCAATGTGGGTAGTTGGTCATATCGCACTTGAAAACCCGAGGTCAGACTGAGTTGTGGTGTAATTCTTCCTGGAACCGCCCGGCATATCCAGTGACCACAACAGCAGGTCTGATGTGAGAGGTTGAGGTGCATTAATGAATTAATGCAACATGATAGGGTTAAGTCATGAACCGCTTGAATATACTTAACCAATTTAACACGATGATTTGATAGGGTTAAGTCATGAACCACTTGAATATACTTAACCAACTTGACACATGATTCGTAGGGCTAAGTCATGAACTTAAACGACAACACTTAGCCAATTTGACATGACATGTAGACGGGTTAAGTCACGAACTTGAATGACAACACTTAACCAACTTGACATGTTAGACCGATGGGGTTAAGTCTCGAATTTAAATGACAACACTTAACCTACTAGACGGAAACCCTAGTTATGCGGTCCGTTTCAGCAGTAACCCACTAGATGTATCATGGTACCCTGGAACTAGGCAGGGTGGGGCACGATTATTGGGCTGATTGTAAGCGACTAGAACGACGGCTGTGTGGGTGCGGCAATGTAGGTTCTAATGGAGTGCGGGCGTGCACACACTCCGGAGCAAAAAAAGCAGGCATTGGGCATCAATAGGTTTATCTGTGCGTGCTTGATTCGTGTCGATGGTTGGCACCATAGGGCTTGATACACCCTATGGTGGACCTAGCACAGTTGACTACATTTCGTGATTAGGCCGTATGACACAGACACATGAACGAGCTAGGACTTGTAGGGAGCCGATCAACTAATAGATCGCTACGTGGAATTCGTTAGGTAGCATAATCCCTAGTGGTCCTAGGTGGCATAAACCCTAATCGAATCCAGAAAACGTTCAATAGGTAGCATAAACCCTAGTGGCCCTAGGTGGCATAAATCCTAGTTGAACGCGCGATAGCTCATGGTAAGGAAACCTAGCCAGAACAAGGGTGGCAATCCCAATGATTTCAAGAATGGTGGCACTACGTTGAAGTAGTATAGAAATACGTGATGAAACCCGTACGATATACGGTAAGGGACTGTACATATACATTAAAAGGATCATACGGGTGGGGATACTAGTACAGTTGGTGCAGAGAATTTAGGAAATCAGAGCAAATAGATATCGTTTTAATGGTGAAGAAGAGAAATCTTGCGATGCTTGATAGAAATCGTGTGAAACTATACTTAGTTCATCCTGAACGGGAACCTTGCAATGTTATACATGACAGAAATCCTATGATGTTATTCTTAGTTATCATGTCTGTAGCTTATCTTGTCATCATCCTTATGTTTACTTTCAGTTTATTCATGCCATGTTATCTTTACCTGTTTTTATGCTGAAAGTCACTAGGACTTACTCAGTCTTTATGACTGACCCAGTTTGTTTCGCCTCTTTTTCTTCCGTCCCCCCCCCAAGGTGCACAGGGTGGGAACACAGCTTAGTTCGGATCTTACCAAGCTCCAAGGCTATTTCATGAAGGCTTGGATTGCTCTTGGCTATGGCTTGCTTTGCTGCTTTATTGGGGAATGATTTATGACTATGATTTTATACTTCTTTAATATTGCAAGAAAGATTTTGATGTAATGGATTTAATAGCATTTTGACGTAAAAGGCTTTAGACCTTTCTAGATTTTAAAGCAATGAAATTTGGTTCTTCTTCCGCTGTTTTATATGTTCTGTCTTGTAATATTTTTGTGTATGTTTACCTAGATAATGCTCCACCAAAGCTAGTGCATTCCCTTTGTGAGTGACCCTAGCAGAGGTGGGGTGTTACACCCAGTTAAGCTGTTTTCACCATCTGAAACTTGTTTCAGCCATATCTCCCAAGCGGTGAGTCCGTTTGGCTAATGTGACCACTTTACGGAAAGGTAAACCATCATCCGAAGCCAATGGAAGTGGTTTCAGGTCAAAACTCTTTTCCATTCAAATGTTATGGCCAAAATAAGATCAGCTAGGGGCAAAACAGTCATTTAAAAATCAGCAAAAATCATCAACATGGGAAATGACCCCAATAGTCGTCTCCCAAAGTTACATGACCGTACGACTTCGTATGTGAAAGAAATAAATATTCTACGATCCTTCGATGCGTAGAATGCGGGTCGTTACACTCTCCCCCCTTAAGAAATTTCGTCCCCGAAATTCCTTAACCCAAAATATACGAAGGATCCCGCATGCCTACCAGCTACAAACAACAATCAAACATGCAAAACAAACAAAATAAGCCTATCCTAGCATGCGGAAAGACTAAATCGAAGCTAGAATCTTACCAGGCAAAGAGTTCTGGATACGTCTTCCTAATGCTCTCCTCTGTCTCCCAAGTACAATCACTTTCATTCTCGCCCCACTGAACTTTGACTAATTTCACCGCTTTCCTTTGAAGTTGCTTCGTATCGTTCCCAACAATACGCATAGGCCTGCGGTTCCCAACCACCTCGGGTTCAACCTCGATATCATCCAACTGATCAGGTGAAATAGTCACATCGGGATCGTGCACGAATTTCCTTAACTGGGAAACATAAAATACGTTATGAACTCCTGCCATCTTCTCTGTAATTCAACTTTATATGCCAAATTCCCAATTTGCTCTAGAAATGGGAATGGACCAACGAATCTTGGTGCTAACTTGCCTCTCCTGCCAAATCGTATCACGCTCTTCAACGGAGAAATCTTGATAAACACCAAGTCGCCAATGGAGAATTTTAATTCTCTTCTCCTCTTATCAGCATAACTTTTCTACTTATCTTGGGCAGCCTTCATTCGCTGTTGGACAACCTTAATCTTAGCTGAAGTTTCTCTTATCACTTCTGGTCCATGCACATATTTCTCACCGGTCTCTAACCAACATGACAGCGAGTTGCACGGTCTTTCGTACAAAGCTTCAAATGGAGCCATACCAATGTTGGATTGATAACTATTATTATATGCAAACTCTACTAGATGTAAATGGTCATCCCATGATCCACCAAAGTCTATTATGCAAGCTCTCAAGGGATCTTCTAATACTCGATTCACCCTCTTTGTCTGTCTGTCGGTTTGAGGATGATACGCGGTACTGAGATGTAATTCTGATCCTAACGCCTCTTGTAAGTTTTTCCAAAATCCAGTAGTGAACAACAGATCTCGTTCACTTACAATGCCTTTGGGTATTCCATGAAATCTCACTACCCACTTTACATATAGTTCAGCTAACTTAGTTGCTGTCCTGTTTGACCTGACGGGTATAAACCTTTTACTCTTATTCAATCGGTCCACAATCACCCAAATGCTATCATGGCCCGACCTAGTTCTTGGTAACCCGTCAATGAAATCCATTGAGACTTGCTCCCATTTCCATTATGGAATTTCTAATGGTTGCAAAAAAACCACTTGGCTTCTTTTGCTCAGCTTTAACTAGCTGGCAATTCATGCATTTGGATATAAACTGTAACGCCCCACACCCGCTATGGTCACTCACTAAGGGAATGTCATAGCATCGGTGGAGTATTTTAGTGAATATAGAACAGAAAAATTACACCAAGACAGATATAAATAGTGCTTGAAATTTAAAACATCATCTCATAACAGCGGAAATAAACATGTCTGGTTACATCATAAAGCCATGATAAAAGTCAAGTACAATATCTGTCAAAATAAAGAAGTACATAATCCCACTCTCTCATACAATAGCCATGACAAAAGAAAAGATAACTGGATAACTGGAGCTTTACATCTACCCAAGCTCCCAAAGGCTGGAACAGCAATCCGATCAAGCTCTACTACCGCTAGGATCCACCGTAGGACCTGAGGGTTGGGAAAAAGATAAAAACAACGGGGTCAGACATAAGTCTGAGTGAGCCCTATAACCTTAACAATACAATTATTAAAGTAATTAGGGTATGACATGAACTCGGTACGGTACCTTTGGGGATAATGACTACACTAAATAGCCAACAACATAGGATGAACTAAGATAACCGTCAGGACGCATCTACCCACCCAAGGATAATTACTAACTGCACCACACCAGTCATTCCTACTTAAAGGTTGATCCCTTCCAAGGACTTAGAAAATTTTCCCCAATAATTTCATGTACTCCTAGCCCACTACATAGGTGCCGTCTGCCCCTATCTCCACTAGGTGTACTCAGTAATTCTTACCCAGTAGTTTCGTGTACCCCTACATAGGTGCCGTCTGCCCCTATCTTTATTAGGTGTACCCACTACTCCCCATCGATCGGCTCCCTACCGTAGATACCCGTGCTGGTCCCACAGTGGGGTGTATCACTCCCCTAAAGTGGCTACCCAATACTATCAACGGTGCACGGCTTTATATCTACACGATGCAACAACGACTTATCTACCAGCCCGGGCCCACACACGCATATGAAACCCGTTGGACTTGCGTTGCCACCGCTAACCCTTTTTGGCCTCTTATAATCAAGCCCAATATGCGTGTCCCGTCACTCGACATGGGTCGAGCCCACAAAGATACGTTTGGGATATTGGTTGAAATGGGCCCCCACAAGCTACCCACTTAAGCTTGTCAAATATCTAGTGTATCCCACTTAACCCTTTAATCATGTTTAATTACATGTTTCCACTTGGTTAAGTATTCTAATCGTATTTTCTATTGCCACCCAAGGCAACCCACTAGATTCCACATGCCACCCAAGGCAACCACAAAATTTCCTCATGCCACCCAAGGCACCCACTTAACCCCTCATTTCCCACTACATGCTACCATGGTTAAGTGTTTCTTAATTAATTAAGACCGTGATCTCCCATAAAGATCTCCCACATTAGACTGGCTGTTATGACCGCCTGGTTAAGCCGGTAGAACCCGGGCAGTCTTACGTCATAACAGAGTCTAACCTCGTGTCTTTACCTTAATCACGTATTTAATTTATGGCTAAGACCTCTCACATTGGGCTGACATTTGTAGCAACTGGTTAAGCCGGTCGGGTCCGGGCAGTTTTACACTACAAATGAGTCCAACCTCGTGTCTTAGTCGATTAATTACACCTAATTAATCACCCCCATATTAATTATCCCTAATTAATATCAAGTTTACCATAACATGGGTAGACCTAACTCAATAGGTAAATTCCCATGGGGTAGACCTAACTCAATAGGTAAATTCCCACTTATGGTAATTTATTTTTTTATGGTATGCTTAATCATACCCAATCATCCATTTATTAACATATTTACCCACCCCATCGTTCCCCACGTAAATCGTTCTCATTTCATGACATAATAAAAGGGGAAGATCCATCACACATATCATGGGTTTAGCATATAACTTTGTCATGGGTTAAGAGGATGTCAACTTGCATATATGAACACATATTAACCCAACTTGCTCTTAAGCATCTACATAACTTGCATAATTATTCATATGACCTCATAAGCATGCATAACATGGTAATCTAGCATTTGAGCATACACCTAACTTGCATAATCATTCACATAACTTCATATGCATGCATAACATGTTAATCTTGCATTTAAACATACACATAACTTGCATCATTATTCACATAACTTCATATGCATGCATAACATATTAACCTTGCATTTGAACATACACATAACTTGCATAATCATTCACATAACTTCATATGCATGTATAACATGTCAATCTTGCATTTGAGCATACACCTAACTTGCATATTTATTCACATAACTTCATATGCATGCATAACATGTTAATCTTGCATTTGAACATACACATAACTTGCATATTTATTCACATAACTTCATAAGCATGCTTAACATGTTGCATAATAGATCAATGTCCAACTTAGTGTTTTGCATCATAATCATCATGAAACATAGCACCAAACTTGCATAAAGATATAACATTAAACTTGCATAAAAATGTCATGAACACATATACTAAACTTGCATGACATAGAGCATATAACTTGCAAAACACATGACATATACAATATTAAGCTTGCATAAACACATTGATCCACAAACATAACCATACATCATCATATCCTATCTTAATCAATTTAACAATTGATTATTAAGGGGATAGAAGCTCACCAAAACAAAATTAGCAAACTAATGAAGAAGATTAAGAGGCTAGAAGTTGATTTGGAATGCTATCCCTTCTCTAATTTTGATGGAGGCTCTCTCAAGTTTCAATTTGCCATAGTTTAGTTACTAGATTTAATTATGAATGAATTAGGGTAGGGTTAGGGTCTTATTTATAGGATTAGGTGAGTGTTTTAGGCCCTTAGATTAACCCTAGATTAGATTAGGACCCTTAGATTCAGGAAATCTCTAGAACCAGCCCTCCTAGCCAGCCTGAAACCCAACCTGGTGCAACCTGGTGCACCCAGGTTCAATGGACGGTGCCACCCTGTCGACAGGCAAGTCGACAGGCATGTCGACACCCCTGTCGACAGGCCTGTCGACAGCCCTGTCGACATGGGTTGGGCGGGAAGCTTCCCGCCTGACCCCGCCTGGCCCATCCCAAATCTGAATATTTGAATTTTCAAATCTGTTTTAGTTTTAAATTTTTCTGCAAACTTCTTTGGGCCATAACCGGGCCATACGGACTCCGATTCTCGAAAACTCGGACTCTATTTCGCGTATTTTTCCGAGACGAACGCAATAACGCAGCCCGTTACCCCCAATTCCCACGTCTGAGATTATTTATCCTGTAATTAGTGAATTTTAGTATTAACTAAAATTCGGGGTGTTACATTCTCCCCTCCTTAAAGGATTTCGTCCCCGAAATCTCTAAGCTAAGGAGAATGCATATCCTACCATCCAAACAACCATCTACTCAATCCATCAAACACGGGCATCCATTGTCCTTAGAACAATTTCTAATGATGTATGAGCATATGCAAAGAGTGTGTGTATATGTTCCCTATCTAATGTATGAACATATGCAAACCATGATAGTACCATGCATCCATTATGTATGCGAGAAAACCCTATCGACACATACAATATCTACATGAGTGCACAATCATTCACCAAAATGCATCATCCATGTGATAACACAACCATTATACATCCATAAATATATTTTCCTACAAACAATTTTATGCAATATGCAATATGAAGTGACTGAGCCGATCTAGTGCCTAGAGTGTGTGTATATGCATCCACGAGCAACCACTAGCAAACACTTGCATCCATCAACCATAACATGTCTCAAACACATGTTTCAACCATAGGTTTACCCTATCTAAAGGTCAAAGGTACTAACGAGAGGACATACCAAAGATAAGATAAGTACTAGACAAACGATAAAGGAGAAAGTAAAGACATACCCTCAAAAAGAAATGGGTACAATGAACGCATCTTCGCTTCCGTCTCCCAAGTTGCGTTGCTCTCATCTTCTCCCCACTGCACCTTGACTAGTTGAACCTCTCTGTTTCTTAACTTCCTAGTCTCTGACCCAAGGATGCGAGTAGGAGCTCGTCTAATAGTCGCATCACGCTCTATCTCTATATCTCTAAGCAAGCTCGGCTCTACCACCTCTGCGGTCTCATGTAAGCATTTCCTCAGATGTGATACATGGAATACATCATGAACACCGCTAAGTCTGTCGGGCAACTCCACCCTATATGCCATCCGTCCAATCCTTTCCTTGATAGGAAACGGCCCAACAAACCTTGGTGCTAACTTCCCAACGGATCCGAAGCGAACAACATTTCTCAACGGAGATACCTTAACAAAAACCATATCCCCAACCTCAAACTCAAGATCCGTCCTTCTCTTGTCCGCATAAGATTTTTGCCTATCCTGCGCTGCTTTCATCCTTCTCCGAATCAAGTCAATCTTCTCAGAAGTCTCCCTAACCATATCAGGCCCAAGCAAGATCTTATCCGTAGATTCCCACCAACATGTAGGTGATCGACAAGGCCTTCCATAGAGAGCTTCGAAAGGAGCCATACCAATACTGGACTGAAAGCTGTTATTATATGCGAACTCCACCAATGGAAGATGCTCTTCCCATGTACCTCCAAAATCTAAGATACAAAGTCTCAAAAGGTCTTCTAGAACACGATTCACCCTCTCAGTCTGGCCGTCTGTCTGAGGATGATATGCGGTGCTCAGACACAATTGAGTCCCCACTGCTTCTTGCAAACTTCTCCAGAACTCACTAGTGAAGATAGGATCTCGATCACTCACTATGCTAGAGGGTACCCCATGCAATCGAACTATCTCTCGAAGATATACTGAAGCTAGCCATGGAGCGGTCCTCTTGCTCTTCACAGGTATGAAATGGGCGCTCTTAGTAAGTCTATCTACCACCACCCAAATTCCTGTATTACCCTTTCTCGATCTGGGTAACCCGTCAATAAAATCCATCGAGACGCTATCCCACTTCCACTGCGGAACTTCCAATGGATGAAGCAACCCACCTGGTTTCCTTTGCTCCGCCTTCACTTGCTGGCACACCAAACATCGAGCGACATACTCGGCTACATCTTTCTTCATACCGGCCCAGAAGAAAACCCTCTTCATGTCTTGGTACATCTTATCCCCACCGGGATGAATGGTCATCCTAGAACGGTGTGCATCATCAAGAATAACCTTCCTCAACCCTTCATCTTGCGGTACACAAAGTCTACCGTCTCTACGCAAGCACCCCCTATCGTCTAGGGTGTACCTACTCAAATGGCTGGACGACTCCCCCCTTATGAGCTTCTCTATCAACTCAACCAACTGTGGGTCGTCCCTCTGGGCTTCCCCAATCCGCCCCAAAAGAGTAGGCCTAACTTCCAAGGAAGCTAGCAAACCGGGTACATAATCAATGGAAGGTCTGAAATCAAACATCGAGATAAACTCCAAGCTTCGTTGTTCCACGAACAATGGACTCAAGGACAACCTCTTCCTGCTCAAGGCGTCTGCCACCACGTTACCCTTGCCAAGGGTATACGCTATCTCGAAATCATAGGATGCTAAGAACTCCATCCACCTTTGCTGTCTTAAGTTTAGATCCTTCTGAGAGAACAAGTACTTCAAGGATTTATGGTCAGTGAACAACTCGAATCTCTCACCAAGAAGATAATGGCGCCAGATCTTAAGCGCAAAAACAATAGCGGCCAACTCTAGATCATGGGTAGGGTAATTTTTCTCATGTGGCCTTAACTGCCTTCCACCATAGGCTATTACCCTTCCCTCTTGCATTAAGACTGCGCCAAGTCCTATCCCACAGGCATCGGTATAGACAACAAATGGCTTGCTCCCATCCGGCAACACTAAAACTGGAGCCGTGGTTAAAGCTCTCTTTAACCGTCGGAACGCATCATCACAATCTACATCCCATGCAAAAACAAGATTCTTCTTCGTTAAGCGGGTTAATGGGGCTGATATCTTCGCGAAGTCTTTAATAAACTTCCTATAATAACCCGCCAACCCCAAGAAACTTCTTACTTCGGTAGCATTTCTAGGAACCTTCCAATCTTGGACTGATACTACCTTCGCGGGATCCACAGCTATCCCTTCCTTGGAGACCACGTGCCCCAAGAACCGCACTTCCTTCCTCCAGAAGTGACATTTAGAGAATTTAGCCTTAAGGCTATGTGCTCGAAGAGTCTTCAATACTTCCCCAAGATGTAGGGCATGCTCTTCTTCACTCTTAGAAAATACTAAGATATCATCCACAAAGATCACCACGAATTTATTAAGGAACTCCCTGAACACCCTACTCATCAAATCAACGAAATATGCAGGGGCGTTCGTCAACCCAAATGGCATCACCAACCACTCATAGAAACCATCCGGAGTTCTAAAGGCAGTCTTGTCTATGCTATCCTCAGCCACCCTCAACTGATGAAACCCCGTGGCCAAGTCCAACTGAGAGAATACTGAAGCGCCAACCAACTGATCGAAAAGATCATCTATTCTCGGCAATGGGTGTCTATTCTTCTTTGTGAGCTTGTTGAGTTCTCTATAGTCTACACAAAGTCTGAGGGACCCATCTGCCTTCGTAGCAAATACTACTGGAGCACCCCACTCCGATATGCTCCGTCTTATGAACCCCTTCTCAAGCAACTCCGCTACTTGCTTATGGAGTTCCCTCCTCTCACGAGGAGCCATGTGGCGCACTGGTAAAGATACAGGTTTAGCATTATCCACCAAATATATTCGGAAGTCAATCTCCCTCTTCGGAGGTAAGCCCCTCACCTCCTCAAACACATCCGGATATTCCCGGACCACTCTAACAGATTGCAAACTCTCGACCGAAGCGTCAAGCGATTCAAGATAACTTAGCATAACAGAATCCCTGGGATTACAAGAGATCTCGAGAGTGTTACCCAAGCGGGTCATGAGCCTAACAACTCTCCTTTCGCAATCAAGAACGGCACCATTACTGGATAACCAGTCCATGCCCAAAATCAACCCATAGCCCGTGAAGCCCAACACAAAAGCATCACATCTAAACTCTATGCTAAGTATAGAAATCTTCAAACCCAAACATACCATGGACAAATAAGTGGAGCCCCCAATTGGGTTTGAAACAACCAAGGGATCATCTACCAGACTGGTGTCTAAGTGCAGTGACTCAACTAATGATGATGAGATAAACGAATGCGATGCGCCTGAATCAAACAATGTACGGACAGGATGGTCGAATAGAAAAACCAAACTTTCAACGGAAATAGTTCTACCTCTCTCCTGAATCGGTGGAACCGCGAGAGCCTGTACTTGCCCCCTAGCCTGACTCGGTGCCATAAGAGCTTGCACCTGTCCTCCTGAGGTAGATCCCGTCCTTTGCCCCTTCTTAGGGCAATCTTTCACTAAATGCCCTGCTTCGCCACAGTGGAAGCAGCCGGTCTTCTTCTTCTTGCGACAATCCTTGCTTAGGTGACCAGGTGTCCCACAATTGAAATACTTCTTCTTCTTGCTCTTGCCACCGTTGCCTTTCCCACCTTTGCTTTGCTGCTGTTGAGGTCTCTTTTGATCTCCCTTTTTTTCGGGTGCCTTATTAGCATTAGGACCCCTCTCTTCCTCATACATGAGTGCCATGTCAACTAGCTTCTCAAAGGTGGCCCCCATAGGGATATGAGTCATAGCCAACCCATGCATAGGTTCATTCAAGCCTTTCACAAACCGCAAAGCCTTCTTCTCCGGTGTATTCACCATATCTAGGCCAAACCTTGCCAACTGATTAAACTTGTTAACATATTCCTTCACCGAAAGATTTCCTTGCTTTAGAGTCAAGAATCTCTCCATATACAAGTTCTCCTCCGCCCTTGAGAGAAACTTTGCCACAAATCTTTGCCTGAAATCCGCCCAAGAGTCAACGGGGCGTTCTCCATTAGTGACCTCCCACCAGAATGAGGCCTCTCCCTTCATTAACCAAGCAGCCAACTTGACTTTCTTTCCTTCTTCCATCTCAAAGATATCTATCAACTCTTCCACCTCCTTAAGCCAATCTCTAGCCTCCACAAAAGTTTCAGATCCTTGAAAAGGTTTCCCTCCCATAGCTTTAAACTCCTTACAAGTCTTAGCAAAAGTATCCGTGCGAGGAGGAGGGGGAGGAGGAAGATCGGGTGCTACGGTTGGTGGAGGAACATTTGCTGGACCCGTAGTGGTGGCCCTAGCCTTCCTCAATCTCCTATACCATACTGGTATCGTCACACCCTCCGGAAAATTAAGATTCTCGGCCATGCTGAAACGAAAAAGGAAAGATTCAAAACGGAGAATTCGAAGGATATAGATATGGCTATTGGGGATTATGCTTTTCTTTCAAAAACTTTTCTCTTTAAAAGACATGTTTTTGAAAATATCTTTTCCAAAAATGTTTTAGAAAAATAGTTTTCTAAAAATTTTATCTGTTCCGGTAACCTTTGCTCTGATACCACGTGTAACGCCCCACACCCGCTATGGTCACTCACTAAGGGAATGTCATAGCATCGGTGGAGTATTTTAGTGAATATAGAACAGAAAAATTACACCAAGACAGATATAAATAGTGCTTGAAATTTAAAACATCATCTCATAACAGCGGAAATAAACATGTCTGGTTACATCATAAAGCCATGATAAAAGTCAAGTACAATATCTGTCAAAATAAAGAAGTACATAATCCCACTCTCTCATACAATAGCCATGACAAAAGAAAAGATAACTGGATAACTGGAGCTTTACATCTACCCAAGCTCCCAAAGGCTGGAACAGCAATCCGATCAAGCTCTACTACCGCTAGGATCCACCGTAGGACCTGAGGGTTGGGAAAAAGATAAAAACAACGGGGTCAGACATAAGTCTGAGTGAGCCCTATAACCTTAACAATACAATTATTAAAGTAATTAGGGTATGACATGAACTCGGTACGGTACCTTTGGGGATAATGACTACACTAAATAGCCAACAACATAGGATGAACTAAGATAACCGTCAGGACGCATCTACCCACCCAAGGATAATTACTAACTGCACCACACCAGTCATTCCTACTTAAAGGTTGATCCCTTCCAAGGACTTAGAAAATTTTCCCCAATAATTTCATGTACTCCTAGCCCACTACATAGGTGCCGTCTGCCCCTATCTCCACTAGGTGTACTCAGTAATTCTTACCCAGTAGTTTCGTGTACCCCTACATAGGTGCCGTCTGCCCCTATCTTTATTAGGTGTACCCACTACTCCCCATCGATCGGCTCCCTACCGTAGATACCCGTGCTGGTCCCACAGTGGGGTGTATCACTCCCCTAAAGTGGCTACCCAATACTATCAACGGTGCACGGCTTTATATCTACACGATGCAACAACGACTTATCTACCAGCCCGGGCCCACACACGCATATGAAACCCGTTGGACTTGCGTTGCCACCGCTAACCCTTTTTGGCCTCTTATAATCAAGCCCAATATGCGTGTCCCGTCACTCGACATGGGTCGAGCCCACAAAGATACGTTTGGGATATTGGTTGAAATGGGCCCCCACAAGCTACCCACTTAAGCTTGTCAAATATCTAGTGTATCCCACTTAACCCTTTAATCATGTTTAATTACATGTTTCCACTTGGTTAAGTATTCTAATCGTATTTTCTATTGCCACCCAAGGCAACCCACTAGATTCCACATGCCACCCAAGGCAACCACAAAATTTCCTCATGCCACCCAAGGCACCCACTTAACCCCTCATTTCCCACTACATGCTACCATGGTTAAGTGTTTCTTAATTAATTAAGACCGTGATCTCCCATAAAGACCTCCCACATTAGACTGGCTGTTATGACCGCCTGGTTAAGCCGGTAGAACCCGGGCAGTCTTACGTCATAACAGAGTCTAACCTTGTGTCTTTACCTTAATCACGTATTTAATTTATGGCTAAGACCTCTCACATTGGGCTGACATTTGTAGCAACTGGTTAAGCCGGTCGGGTCCGGGCAGTTTTACACTACAAATGAGTCCAACCTCGTGTCTTAGTCGATTAATTACACCTAATTAATCACCCCCATATTAATTATCCCTAATTAATATCAAGTTTACCATAACATGGGTAGACCTAACTCAATAGGTAAATTCCCATGGGGTAGACCTAACTCAATAGGTAAATTCCCACTTATGGTAATTTATTTTTTTATGGTATGCTTAATCATACCCAATCATCCATTTATTAACATATTTACCCACCCCATCGTTCCCCACGTAAATCGTTCTCATTTCATGACATAATAAAAGGGGAAGATCCATCACACATATCATGGGTTTAGCATATAACTTTGTCATGGGTTAAGAGGATGTCAACTTGCATATATGAACACATATTAACCCAACTTGCTCTTAAGCATCTACATAACTTGCATAATTATTCATATGACCTCATAAGCATGCATAACATGGTAATCTAGCATTTGAGCATACACCTAACTTGCATAATCATTCACATAACTTCATATGCATGCATAACATGTTAATCTTGCATTTAAACATACACATAACTTGCATCATTATTCACATAACTTCATATGCATGCATAACATATTAACCTTGCATTTGAACATACACATAACTTGCATAATCATTCACATAACTTCATATGCATGTATAACATGTCAATCTTGCATTTGAGCATACACCTAACTTGCATATTTATTCACATAACTTCATATGCATGCATAACATGTTAATCTTGCATTTGAACATACACATAACTTGCATATTTATTCACATAACTTCATAAGCATGCTTAACATGTTGCATAATAGATCAATGTCCAACTTAGTGTTTTGCATCATAATCATCATGAAACATAGCACCAAACTTGCATAAAGATATAACATTAAACTTGCATAAAAATGTCATGAACACATATACTAAACTTGCATGACATAGAGCATATAACTTGCAAAACACATGACATATACAATATTAAGCTTGCATAAACACATTGATCCACAAACATAACCATACATCATCATATCCTATCTTAATCAATTTAACAATTGATTATTAAGGGGATAGAAGCTCACCAAAACAAAATTAGCAAACTAATGAAGAAGATTAAGAGGCTAGAAGTTGATTTGGAATGCTATCCCTTCTCTAATTTTGATGGAGGCTCTCTCAAGTTTCAATTTGCCATAGTTTAGTTACTAGATTTAATTATGAATGAATTAGGGTAGGGTTAGGGTCTTATTTATAGGATTAGGTGAGTGTTTTAGGCCCTTAGATTAACCCTAGATTAGATTAGGACCCTTAGATTCAGGAAATCTCTAGAACCAGCCCTCCTAGCCAGCCTGAAACCCAACCTGGTGCAACCTGGTGCACCCAGGTTCAATGGACGGTGCCACCCTGTCGACAGGCAAGTCGACAGGCATGTCGACACCCCTGTCGACAGGCCTGTCGACAGCCCTGTCGACATGGGTTGGGCGGGAAGCTTCCCGCCTGACCCCGCCTGGCCCATCCCAAATCTGAATATTTGAATTTTCAAATCTGTTTTAGTTTTAAATTTTTCTGCAAACTTCTTTGGGCCATAACCGGGCCATACGGACTCCGATTCTCGAAAACTCGGACTCTATTTCGCGTATTTTTCCGAGACGAACGCAATAACGCAGCCCGTTACCCCCAATTCCCACGTCTGAGATTATTTATCCTGTAATTAGTGAATTTTAGTATTAACTAAAATTCGGGGTGTTACATAAACTTTCCAACGTCTCTTTTCATCCCTTCCCAGTAGTAGGTCTGCTTCATGTCTCGATACATTTTGTTACCACCGGGATGTATAGTTAATTTTGAGTGATGACATTCTCTAAGCACTTCATCTCTCAATCCATTGACATTGGGTACAACTAGTCTTCCATTCTTTCTAAGCCATCCATCTCGATCAAGCCCATACTTGTACACCTCTTCGTCGATTCTCATCTCTAACTTTGAGATGATTTTCAGTAGGTTAGGATCGCTCCTCTGACTGGGACCAATCCGCTCAATCAAGGTGGGTCTGATCGTCAAACTTGCTAACATTTCTGGATCTAATTCGCACTTTGGTCTGAAATCATACCCAGCGATGTACTCCAGTTGCTTCCATTCTAGAAACATAACCCCTAAACTGGCATGTCTTCTACTCAATGCCTCAGCCACCACATTGCCCTTTCCTGGTGTATATGCGATGTCGAAATCATAGGAAGCTAAAAATTCTAACCATCTTTGTTGTCGGAGGTTTAGATCCCTTTGAGAGAAGAGATACTTTAACGATTTATGATCGGTAAACAATTTGAATCTTTCTCCTAAGAGATAATGTCTCCACATCTTCAATGCGAACACGATTGCTGCCAATTCCAAATCATGGGTAGGATATCTTTTCTCTTGCGGTTTCAGTTGCCGGCTTGCATAAGCTACAACTCTACCTCCTTGCATCAATACAACACCTAGTCTGGTACCACATGCAACTGTATATACTGTCATCTCTTCATTCCCCTTAGGAATGACTAACACTGGTGCACATATCAACTTTTCCTTTAGACTCTTGAATGCATTTTCACACTTTTCATCCCATACAAAAGCTTGATTCTTCTTGGTCAACTGAGTCAACGGTGCTGCTATCTTGGAGAAGTCTTGGATAAACTTACGATAATATCCAGCTAATCCCAAGAAACTTCTTATGTCCGTTGCATTCTTGGGCGTAGATTAATTTTGTACCGTAGCCACCTTCGTAAGATCCACGGCAATACCATTCTCTGAAACAAAATGGCCCAAGAATCTCACTTCCCTTCTCCAGAAGTGACACTTAGAAAACTTTGCTTTCAATTGGTGTTTTCTCAACACATCCATCACTATCCTCAAATGTTCCTTGTGTTCTTCCTCTTTCCTTGAGTAGACCAAAATATCATCCATAAATACAAGGACAAACTTATTCAACTGATCTCTGAATAACCTATTCATAAGATCCACAAAATATGCTGGCGCATTGGTCAACCCGAATGGCATGACCAACCATTCATAAAATCCAGACGGCGTCCGAAATGCCGTTTTAGCTATACTCTCAGCTTCCACTCTAAGCTGATGAAAACCTGTCGCGAGATCCAACTGAGAGAATACTCTCGCGCCACTCAACTGATTAAACAAATCATCTATCCGCAATAGGGGATACTTGTTCTTCCTCATCACCTTATTCAACTCGCGGTAGTCTACACACAATCGAAGGGTACCATCGGCCTTGGTAGCAAACACAACTGGTGCTCCCCACTCAGAAACACTTCTTCTGATAAATCCCTTCTTCAAAAGATCGCTTACTTGCACCCCGAGCTCTCGCTGCTCCCTTGGCGCCATACGACGAAGTGGCATCACTATAGGTCTGTCATCTTTCACCAAATCAATACGGAACTCAATCTCTCGGTGTGGTGGAAGCCCGGTCACTTCCTCGAAGACGTCCGGATACTGGCCAACCACGGGCAAACCTGACAACTCATCATGCGGGATGTCGAGGGAATTTTGAAAACTAGACATTACCCCATCACTAGGTAGACCACTAAACACTACCCTCTGCCCATCATCCGCTCTAGCTGTCACCAAAAAGCCCTCACAGTCTACCACCACTCCGTATCTTTGGAGCCATTCGACTCTCAAAATAATGCCAAATCCAGTAAAGCCCAAAACAAAGCAATCACAAACAAACATGCATCCATGACTCGATAAGACCACATTACGAAAAATCATGCTAAGGTTAGTCGAACCACCAATCGAGTTCGTCACTACTAAAGGTCTATCGACAATCTCGGGCTCCAGTCCCAACCTATCTACCAGGTCACTAGATATGAAAGAACTGGAAGCTCCGGTATCAAACAAAACTCTAACAGGAACATCATAAACAGAAAGCATACCTTGAATAACAACATTCTTTTCTTTCTCTGCCACAGTTGGAGCATTCGATGAAGAAGGAAAAGCATTAAAGGCGTATGCTTTCACCATCTGCTTTTCTTTAGGGGGTTGCGGACACTTGTCCTTGTGATGTCCCACCTGGCCACAGTTGAAGCACTTCCTGTCTACTGGCTTTGCTCGACAATTACTGGCATAGTGGCCCTTCTTGCCACAACTAAAGCACTCAACATTTTTCTTCTTCTTTTGGCCATCCTTAGCTTGGTTCTGCTTCCTCTTATTCTGAGAACCATTCTTGCCTCCACCTCTTTCTTGCGGTTTTGGCTCCTCTGCAGATGCGACCTCAGTCTTCGACTTAGGGTAAAGACTTTCCGATCTTAAAGCTTTCCCCATAATCGACTCAAATGTCTCATCGATGTGGTTAATAAGCCTTTCTCCCCAGTATCCATCCAAACCAGTTATGAACTTCTCGTTCTTCTTCTCGGCAGTATCTATTAGGGATAACCCATATTTTGACATAGTGTCGAATCCAGCAATATACTCCGAGACAGCTCTGCCATTCTTCTTGAGTTCCAAGAATCTCTTAAACAACACTGACTTCTGAGTAGAATGAATGAACTTATCGCTAAAGCGATCCTTAAACTGATCCCAAGTTATCTGATCCTCGGGAGTAGCTGCCTTTATAGAATTCCACCAATTCATTGCCTGTCCTTGCAGCTGACGGGATGCTAGCCTTCTCTTCATCGCATCCTCGATACCCAAGTCTTCGAAGATACGCTCGCAGTTATCCAACCAATCATCAACATCCATAGCCGACTCCGTTACGTTGAACGGCTTCCCACCAAGACTAGTATAATTCTTATTCAGCTTGGCGAAATCGGCCCTAGGCGCCTGCACTATTGGACCACCTCCATTACCAGCATTGGGAGTTGCCCTCTGCACATCCCTAAGCATCTCCCTCATGAGGTCAGTAAACATCCTCCTCATCTTAGCAGCATTCCCATTATTGGCTCCTTTAATGGTACCCCTTGCGTATCGGCTCATCGTTTAATCTGCACAGAGAAAACGATTAACCATCCTCTTTGTGGTGTCAGTGCAGTGCGACTTTATTCTTAACTATACTAATAGTATATATATATAGCTTATGAAAACCAAAATAATCACAAATACGCGCTCTCATATACGTATTATCTCTCTGTTGTGTCTTTCCCTAGGTTAACTATGCAACCTAGAGCTCTGATACCAACTGTGAAGCCCCGCCCCGCACCAGCCGACATTTTCTCCGAAAGTGCGTTGTACTCATGCCCAACTAGCACGGAACGGTCGCCAAAGAAAGGAAAGAAGAGAATGAACTAATCAAGAACCTGTAAAATGCCTCACAGCGCATGGAATAAAATATAATAACAACATACTTGACATAAAACAGGCGAGACAGTGCATAAGCTGAAAACTAAACATCATAGCAACGGAAAATCCAAATACAACTTGTGATCCAATACTATTATTACAACTTTGTAAAATACTGTCTATAAAGCAAAAAGAAAGGAAAGGTACACTACTAATGCCCAAGGTAGTGACCAGTGGCGACATAGGGAGAATATCTATATATCATACGTGGAAGCCTCCTACTCGTCTCCGGTACAACTACTCGTGCATACTACCTAACCTGTCTCAAGGCTGCTCGTGAGAGCACCTAGAGTAATAAGAAGAGACATAAAACTCTGAGTCAGACAAAAAGTCTGGTATGAGCGATAAGTAGCTAAACAGAACAATAACAGGTATACTAAACCATACCTGAACCTGGACCTGCAACCAAAGAGTTAGCACTACATACCGTACGATACTCTAAGGTGCCACTAACATATGGTGTAAAGAATTCGGGGGTGGGGTGTGCACGTCATAGTGATGGCAAACAAATCAAACATAGCAACCATTCTCACATCTCTCACTCAGTGTGTAAAGCATACGATGTCCACCACTGTCATTCACTAGACCCATCGGAGTAGTGACGGAGTTCGACTTGTACAACTACTGCTACTACCAAGCGTACCCCATGGAGTCATGACCAAATCTTTACAAATGATCTCACTCCATTGGTCTATAGCTCTTTAGTCATACCTAGGCCACTGTGGCCCTGAATCCGTTCACGTAACCCCTACACATAGTGATCCAAAGTTACAAAAATCGACAACCCCTTAGCACACGTCCCACAACGAAGCCCAATCATGAAGTTAACTCGTTGGTTCCCATCTGGATCCTGAGTACAAACTTCCCACTTGGGCTACCTTTGCATCTCGGGTCTTGGTCTTCTCCTCCGGATCAGTCTTCATTTGGTTCATAACCCGTGCCTCGCATCCAAGCTCCTTGGTTCAGCTCGTAGTATCTCCTCTGGTTCGGATCGGGTTGCTGCATACGGATCGGGTCGGCCTCCTTCTGCTCATGGTCAGGCTCCAGATCGTGCTCCTACCACCGGGTCGGGTCGCACTGCTACAATGGGTCGGGGTCTTCCATTGGCTCGTGGGTCGAGCCTCCGTCAGTTCGGATCGTGAGTACCCACTGGTTCGGGTCGTGGTGGAGCATCGGTTCAGATCGTGCTTCAGGCACGAGCGGCTCGTGGTGACCGAACTCGAAGGGTTGAGGAACATCTGATGGCTCATGTCACGTGGACTTGATCCGATCGACTTGTGACACATGGGGACGATCCGATCCGGTTGCTGGCCAATTTCTTGCAGTTCTTCCCACTACAACAAAAACACCATATTACAACTTTAATTCTACAACGGTGGTAAAAGCACCGTTGTAATAAATGTTTTTTTACAACTTTTTTCTAGAAAAGTTGTTATAAACTTATTTTTAACAACTGTGCTATTTTGACAGTTGTAATAAAAGCCTATCACAACTTTTATTTTTTGACCATTGTAATATATGACTATATTTTAATATAATTAACAACTAATAATTAACATTTAATACATTAATTTATAATAACAAATGATTAATAAGAAATCAATCTTTAATAATTAAAAAGTAATACTTATTATTAGTACTTAATATTTAATAGTTATGGGTAATAATTATATTTAACATCTAGTATTTCAAAAAAAGATTAAAGTTTTCTAGACGAAATTTATAAGATATTGAAATTTTCACAAATTAATTAAAAAATAATAATCAATGAACTGGAACTTTTATAAAATATTCAAAATTTTGAAAAACTAGTGAGTTTTTTTTCTTTTTTTTCTTATGATAATTAAACCTTAAAATCGTAATGAATATTTAGATGACTTAACCAACGTGATCAAAATATGAAAATAAAAATTGATAATTAATTCAAAATATGAAATTATTTCTATTACTAATTAATAATTAAAAAATTAATAATTTGTAATCAATAAATGAGTATTAGTTGTTTAACTAACGATTGATGGTTAACAAGTAATCATTAATAACAGCTGTCAAATAAAATTAGTTAATAGAAAGTGCTTAGAAGCTTTCCTTAGATTCAAAAATATTTTTTCTTTGCTAATAATTACAGTGTTTCCTTAGATACAAATAATCAAAGCAAATACAATGCCTACTGATGATCCAGTTCATACACACGTATGTTGTACGGTTTCCATACTTCGGGCTCGAGTAGATCCAGAATATCGAGAACACAATGGCCCATATTATCTGCTGCATCCCTTTACGAACTACAAAACCCTAGTGCTATATAATATATTCGGTGAAATACCTTGCCGCCTTCCCCTTCCTCGCATTCCACCTGGAACCCTAGATTTCATTTTCTCGTAAAAAATGAAGACAATTTTATCGTCTCTGACTATTGCCGCCTTCTCCTTCCTCGCATCCCACTAGAACCCTAGATTTCATTTTCCGCAGCAAGCTTACCCGCAACTTCAAGCATCTTAAACTCGACTTCCAGATCATTGAGGGCGGCACCAAACTAAAGGTCGACGCTTGATTCGGAACCAGGAAGACAATGGCGTCTATCAGAACTGCGATTAGTCACGTGCAGAATTTGATTACTGGTGTTACGAAGGGCTATCGTTATAAAATGAGGTTCGTGTATGCCCATTTTCCTATTAATGCGAATATTGGAGGCGATGGTAAAAACATTGAGATCATGAACTTTTTGGCTGAGAAGAAGGTACAGTCTTTGTCAAAATTTGCAGTTTGATTTGGATAATTATGTTTCGCTTATATATGTGATTTCCGTGCAAGGTAAATATGAGCCGCTGAAAAAATAAAATATTTAAGAATATTAGGTTGCTTTGTTGTCTTCAAAGAGAAGACGAGAGTATGTTGTTTCCAGCTAGTTGCTCATTTTTAACATATGACACAGCCATAACAATAAAAAGTGGTGATAAAAAGTGGTCTGAGATGAGCGGTTTCGACTTGAGTGTTTGTGTAGTATTGGTCTTCGCTGTGTCGTGCCATGTTTTGGGTTTGGTTGGAGTTTTATCCTTTGATTGTGGTAGGTTATGGCTGCATTTAGTGATGCATTTTCAATGTTTTTAATTTCTTCTTTCCAATAAGACATTTGAAGCATTCTGTATATGGTAGAATAGGCTGCATTTAGTGATGCATTTTTAATGCTGTTTTGAATTTCAAATCTATTTTAGATTACAAATGATTTTGAGTGGAATTTAGGGGTATAATGATATGTATCCCTCTTCTTACCTGAGGATTGTGATGTTAACAAGCGAATTTATGAAGATCAACCGTCCTATATTAACGTGCGTAAAATTTTGTGACAGGTAACTGGATTGGATGCTGGAGCATAAAGACTTGGTGTATGTCAGTGTGTATGTATATTTATATGAAAGAGTGTATGTAGCCGAGTGTATTGAGTGATCAGTTTGTAGTGAGGAATGTATGTATTGTTATGACTTATTATGTAAAAGTGAGTTGTACGATAGTGGATCAGAAAGTTGTACTAATTCAAATATTGAAATAAAATATTTAATTGATTATTTCAGTTCAGTGTAGTATCATTTTATTCAATATAAATATTTATTTTTATATGAAATGTAATGTATAACGAAACAAAAATCATATTGTTATAATTAATTGTAGTAGGAATTACTACAAGAGTGCAAAAATGTTGTAATATTTATAACTACAACGGTGGAAAAAAGTTGTAAAATATACATATTACAACGGTGGTGCAATAGTGCAAAAAAGTTGTAAAAGATATTAGTCTATTACAACTTCTTAATACACGACGGTTTGTCCACCGTTGTAAAATGTATATTACAACGGTGTTCCACCGTTGTAATAAGGTCATTTTGTTGTAGTGTCCAGCGACTATTTTACGCCATTCGACGGCGTTTTTGACCATTCTAACTTTTCTAATCAATCACAAAGCATACCGTATATTCATAGCCACATGTAGTATTGACCACAAACACCAAAACAATAATCTTTGCATGTAAAATGGATCAAACATACCCAAAAACCCATATTTTCCACTTAATCATGTTAAGAACAACTTATGATAGGATTAACAAAACTTAACCGAATTAGCCAAATTTTGTAACAGAGGTCTAAAATTATGTTTTAGAATATATAAATATTTTTCCAGAATTTATTTATGCATAAATTCACCAATTAACACTAATCACCCTAATTAACTGTGATTAGTGTCAAAACAATGCTAATCACTCACCTTTGCCACAAATAAAATATCAAATCTGAGATGATTTTCTTTCGGGCATTGTTCTCAATGCAACACAGCAACTCTAACCCTGCTTTGGTGCTATTTCTCCTTAATTTGATGTTGATTAGGCTAATCTTCAATTAGAAAGTGGTTTGGGGGAAGTTTTAGATGTTGGAGGCCATGGCTAGGTTGAGAGGAATGAATAGTGACGGTTGAAAAATGAGAAAAAGGTATTCTCCAAACCCTAATAGCCCTTTAAAACTTCTAATCCCGAAATTCCCCTTTGGGCCTAGGTGTTAATCACCCGGCTAAGCCCAATTAAGCTGTTTTTCACCATATGAAACTTGTTTCAGTCATATCTCCCAAACGTTGAGTCCGTTTAGCTAATGTGACCACTCTACGGAAAGGTAAACCATCATCCGGAGCCAATGGAAGCGGTTTCAGGTCAAAACTCCTTTCCAATCAAAAGTTATGACCAAAACAAGATCAACTAGGGGCAAAACGGTCAATTAAAAATTAGCAAAAATCATGAACATGGGAAATGACCCCAATAGTCGTCTTCCAAAGTTACATGACCATACGACTTCGTATGTGAAAGAAATAAACATTCTACGATCCTTCGATGCGTAGAATGTGGGTCGTTACAGCAGTTTTGGGTTATGCGGTTTCTTTTTCTCCTGGAGCGACGCATTTCCGCAATGAAGAAGGGGGAGAGAGAGTGCTGACGTGGCGTGAGTTAGTTGGGTGAGATGTTTGTTTATTTTATTTATTTCATTTTGAATTCAAACGATTAAAACATGTTTAACTTTCACATACGAATTCAGAATGACGCACGGTTGGATCCTTTGGAATCGTATCGACGAGCTCTTCAAGATGGCATTGATTTGGACAGATTCTAACACTGTTGATTTTTAGGCTAAAAGTTGGATTTCAATCTCGTTTGAAACCAAGGTGAGTGATTAAACCCACTCACACATAACTAAAATATTTGATTGTTAGTTAAATTGAATCCATGTTATGATATGATTGTTTTTGTTGTTGTTTGACTGTTTAAATTTATTATTTATGTTAAATTTGCATCGACTGTAAAATTTAATTTAATTGTTGATATAAAGTGTACAGTTAGAATTTATTTTCTGTTTAAAAACCTCATATTTAATGATTAGTAAACTGATACCACATTGAACTATTTAGATGTAGTGATTTTGATTGATGCCGTGGATTTATATATTTATGTATTGATATTTAATTCATATTGTTATCGGCATTGTCTATATACTCCTATTAATTTTTGCTCATGAATCTCGACTTTTACCCTAGATGTTACGGGCATCAAATAAACCCGGAATTAATCATTAAAATGAATTAAGAACGCATGTTGAAATGATAAATACTTATGACCCTGATATGGATTGAAATGATATATATCCTTTCCTAAAGTACTAAAATTTTACTTTAAGTATTAATTGGCCATAGGATAGAAAATTTTATACGGACACCGGTTGGTTAAATAAAAATTGTATTTAATCTTGAATTTTGGAATATTATTTTAAAGACAAAATAAATGACAGTATTAATTTATTTTCTTTTAATTTGGACTTTGAGTTTTGAAATTAAAGTTTTCAATTGTAATAGAATTCGTAAATGTGGATAACTGAAGTTAAACTGAATTGAATATGAATTAAATTTATCAAAATTGAATTTTTTTACCCGTCTTTGATATTACTTTAAATTAATTTGGTTTATGGCAATAATTGAACTGTGAACTTGAGATTTTATAAATGAATAATTCAAAGTGAGAATTGTAATTGAAGTTTAATTATTAAATCGAATTATCAATTCGAACTGTTTGAAATTGACCTGTTGAATCGAATTGAATATGAATGGGAAGTCAAATCCTTTTAAATTAAGATATCGAAATTTAGTCAAATTGATTTGATACTGAAAAATGATTTCCTGTTGGTTAAATTTTTGAAGATATGATTCTAATTTCCTAACTATTTTATACATATCTAAATTATTTTAACGTACTTTTCTACTATTTAAATAGTCAAATTATTTGGAATTGGAATTATTTCAAGATACTAAGTTTGGTTTTAAGTGGAGATTTTAATATGAATAATGTTCTAGCTTGCATAATGAAAATGATTTTTAAGAAAAACCGATATTTTGATATGAAGTTGAACTTTTGATATGAAAAGAACTGATCGGTGCGAAAAATGTAAACGCTTGGTTGTTAAAGAAACTAGGATTGCATATTGTCATACTCTCTGCCAATACCGAAAACCACCTTAACAACTTTGTATGCGGTGGAGTTCCAGAATGAAGTAGGTTGGTTTGGCGGACGCTACTGGAATGAATGAAGAGAACAATGATGGATGTCCTTGACCTTCGGGTTATAATTAAAATGACTAAAACATGACTATACCGTGACCAAATGAGGTTAGCTACCTCTATTGGCAACACTTCTTCCTTTATTACTATAGTTCCTCGGTTTGATTGATTTGATTTGATGTGCATTCGTGATTTGGGAGTGTTGTTCGAGGTGGGCGGTAGTCGCGGCTATGCGTTACCACCGGTCCGGGCATGCAACTAGTATATTTATACCCTGGGCATTTCTCGTGTGCCTTGTCATATTATCCTGATTGAGCACCCTATGATTTTGATTTGTACCGTACCTATAAAGTGCCCTCCGATAGCCACTATGTACTGTGGGCTTTACGATATCTGTATAAACTACGGTATTATAAACGGTGTAACGGTAATAATAGTAATCCCACTTATGCTATTTTAATATTTTATATTTAACCATAGACACTATTATAATAGCGTATTGTATTATATAGTTCTTGTTTAACGGATCCTTAGGGGGTGGAAATTCCCGTAACATCTCTTAAGTTATTGCAATCATATTATCGCATGAATTTGATTTAACTAATATGAGAATACTTTAGATCTAATCCGAGTATTTTTGTCTTTTCATTTGTGCTCGGGTCAGCCTGAGTTTCAGTTATCGAAGATACTGTTTTGAAGGTGAAGATGAAGCTTGCTAGAAATATTATATTTATTACCACTGCGAATATTGGTATGTTTATTATAGTTAACTCTGGTAATCGTTGTAAGTGTATAATCAAATATATGTTATAACAGCTTCATGAACTGTTATTTATTTATTATATTTTGTCCTTCCGCTGTGATATTTTGTGTTTGTTTTTCTCCTTCTCCGCTTTTTCTTATATAAATCCCAATAATTATCCGTATTTTTGATTTGTTTAAGTCGACATTGAGGATCATTGTCGATTTGAACGGTCAAAAATCAGGGATGTTACATTTGGTATCAGAGCTGGTTAGAAAACATGATAGGGGGTTCTCGCTTGGTTGTTTGGTGGCGAGCAGGATATTCTTACCCCTACACGTCCAAATGAGAAGATTGGGTTGGTTGTTGCAGTCGAGAGGCTGGCCGTAAAATCAGTTTTGAGGTATCACTGTATGTCACGGTGGGAGGTTAGCCCACTGCTTGATGGTTGCAAAGCCTAGGGCCGTTACAGATGGTATCAGAGCTTTGGTTTAGCGAAATCTTGGCTCTATTTAGGATTAACTCATTAGTCTTCCATTGAGAGTATCACTATATGTCACAGTCTGAATCATTTCTTAGTCTTCCGCTGAGAGTTGTGAATTTTCCGTTGTTTATGTACTTTTAGTATACTCTGATATTTGTTGTACTCTAGTATATTCTTATACTCTGATGTAATATTGTGTGATATTAATGAAAAAGGTCTTTTGTTCAGTTCTTATATGTTGTAACCTGATATGTCTCATTGATCGATTTAAGTTGATTTAATTATCGATTTGAATCGGGCGGGTCGTCATAGTTAAAATATTGAACAATTGCCGAATTTTGAAGTTTTGGGTTATCGTTATCGATCTGAGCCCTCCGTAGGGATCGATACCGATCCCTAGGGGTTGAGAACCCTTTAGTAGATAGCATTTTTTGCTAGCTTTCACCTCTAACTTATGGTTCTTCATTCTGATATTCTAAGCTCAAGTTATGATCGAAATATAAAACAATTGTCGAGTTTTGAAGTTTTGAGTATCATATATGTATTTATCTCTCATCGGAGTCGTACAGATCCGTCATTAGAGTCTTATCGATCCTACATTTAGCAAAATTTTAAGTGTTTTTCCATCTTGTTTCAGAATGTTATTCCATTGAATTCAGTTATTTATGAGTTCGTATAATCATCCACACTCGATTCCGAGCAATCCATAAGTCCAAGTACACGACTGACCCTAGTGTGTGAATTTCTAAATTCCAAGTATTCATTGGTTTCGACACCTAGTCCAAGCATTTCCAAGTTTATGTGAGTTTGTGCTCTAGTTACGTGCAATCTAATGTTAAGAATTCCGAAGCGTGACGGCTTTAACAAAAGACGGGTTAACGATATGTTAAAAATATTCGTCACGATGTTTCAAATTAAAGGATTATACCATTAAATCCTATTTTGGAGAAGATATTTTCTAATGGATACAATTTTGGAGGAGATACTTCTTTCATAGTCTGTAATATCTCTTGTATCTTCAAGAACCCATTATGGTGGGTCCATTTTTTTATTGAATTTGTTATTGTTCATGTCAATGGAACTTTTAGTCTCATAATCGTTAACTCTAGATTGATTTAGAAAACTTTCCCAAACATAATCCTTAGCAACCTACCAATTTAAACCTAGTGTAATACTTTACTATCCAATTCTTGTTTTTATCATTACTAATTGTAACCAGTTTCTCTAACCTATTATAGGGAGGAAAAGAAAAAACCTAGAATGCACGGATTGTCAGTTCTTGATTAAGTATTTGATGCATCATATAGTCTAGTCACATGGGGTGGGCGTGGTCGGTTAATCTCACCAATTGGTCAATATTTTTAGTTAATTGAACCATCAATTAACCGAATGCTCGATTATTCGAATTTGTCGGTTAATGCGATTCGATTGAGATCGGTTAAGTCGTTTAGTCGTTATATATATATATATATACGTACGTATGTATATATACATTATATATGTATATATGTGGGTGCGTATATATACACACACATATTTATAGATTGCAAGAAACGATAATGAAAATATTTATGCTATTAGTCTTACAATACATGCATGTATGTATGTTTGTATATGTGTGTGTGTATATGAGGTAGGTTCAATGGCACTCCTATTTTCTAGCCTTCCATTTGCACCCCATTTCAAGCCACTCGTTTATATTAGAATAATGTAGTGGAGGGAGAGAGAATGAGTGGAAAGAGAGAGAGGGGGAAACTTGTAGTGGAAATCAGGGGGCTTTTGGGGTGCTGTACTATTTAAGGTGTCATTGAACGCTCGCCTATATATATATATATATATATATATATATATATATATATATATCTGTGTGTGTGTGTGTGTATGTATGTATATTGTGACGGCAAGGAATTTCACTCGATCTGAATCAATCGTTAAACCGATCTAGACCGTTCGAAACCTCTGATCGTTTTGAGAACAGGACAAATTGGAATGCAAACAGAAGAACATTTCATTGTTATTACAACAATTCCATCAGATACAAGAGCATACAGAGTATAAATGAATAAATTTCATTCGATAAATATCAGAGATTACAATAAATTACATAGCAGAGGAAAATAATACAAAGCACAACTGAAGGTGATATACGGATACAGAGCTTTCCGGATATCATTCCAGCTGTAAACCAGGATCCTGTAAATATAAATCTGCAAAACCAAAACTACTAGCTGCCCGTGTCGAAAATAAGGGCACCCAGAGTTTAGGTTAAAACAATAAACTCCAGGTCAGTCATGTGACTGGTGTGAGAACTAAAACAGTTATTAAAACTTTATTTTAAAAGAGAGTAATTCAAGGGACCACGCCGTATAACACGGAACGGGTTTCCTCCCAAGAATACCAGTGCATATCAATAAACAACGCAATGCTTTTTCGAAAAATGAAGCTATTATAAGACCCAGGTCCCATCACACAATGCAACGCAAGCCGGAGGATAGGGTTTTCCCTTATAATAGCCAAACATGCTTGGTACGTTTTAAAACAAATCATTTGATACTATTATAAGTGTATAGTGTCAAAACAATTTCAATCATAAATATCAATCCTAGGCGGCATGGGTACCATCTATCATGTCGCCATACTAGGCTTTACAAATAAAACCGAAGTATCTCGTATTGGAAATTGGATTTCCGTCATGAGTCGAGGCAAGGGGCAAGCTCCTCTCAACTTCGAGACACTCTAGCAAATGCCTCGGGATTACACACTCTGGGCAACCCCTGGATGCTTCAGGGCCGGTCCTCTCTTACGTTTGAGGATTAGTATTCCTGAACACACGTTTCCCGGTCCTTACAGACCTAAAATCGAGGCGCCTCATCCAACAACCACATAGGTGAAAAGTATATAAATGTCAGGGCTGGTAAGTCACTGACACCACCAAAGCTAGAAAGAAACGTCGTGCTCTCCCTGCAGTCCTCATCCCGTTTTTAACTCATACCGAGGTGTGAGGCTCGCGAATTCACGTTATACACAAAGTTTCCACGTAGGCCGTGCTTTGATCATCAACCACAAGACTTTGCTTTTCAACAGAAGCCTTGATCAATTGCCACTTAGGCGTGCCACACAGGCAATTCATGCCATGCGACTGATATCTATCGATATACAACCTCTGAGCTCGTATGTCTCAGAGAAGGGTGTTAAGCAAAAGAATAAATTCTCCACCGCCAAACAGATGTATTTTTAATAGATATCAACCAACATAGAATAAAATCCAATGTCAGACACACGGTCCATTTAAAAGTTCGTTCTGGGTCTGAACGAAACCAGAGGCATTTTCCTCGCATATCCATCGATCTCCAAGTACGTCTGGACGACCACCAACTGATTCTCTCCTCTTGGGTGTACAACCCAATCAAGATCATCAGTAATCACCCAAACGATGTGAAGACTTCCGGTCTTCAACCACCGTCTTCATCTTCGACATATCGTCGAATCGGTTATTCAGAATGGTTATAAACCCGGCCTTTCCGAACAACTCACATATATAGTAAACAAATGTTACACCAACACAACATACGCCTCATTCCAATTCAGTAGCTACTAACCGTAAATCAGCAAGAGAACAATTTCCCAAATATTAACCCCGAAGGTCGAAACCAACATCAGATCAATATCCAGGAAACCATTCTTCTTATCTAAGCTACAGCTAGTTTCTAAATTTCATATTCTTAGGGAAAAGTTCCCATTAATTTTATCAAAGATAAATTCTTTAAATTTATTCTTTAATCTTCCTTTGGATGTCATTTCAAACCAAATTATGGTTTTCCAAACTAGTCGAGATTAGCGAACCACACCGAAGTAATTATTTATTTTATTTCCCAATCTCAACCTATTCATCTCATGAAGCAAAACTGGTAATACTCCATATCTAACACCAGTGTTATCGGTAAAGTTAATTACCATTCCACGTTCAAATCTAATTAAAGATTTAACTATCGCTTTGGAGCAAAACTGGTGATACTCCATTCTCGCTCATTTTCCAAATTTGATAATTTAAATTATCAATCCACATTCCAATCAAATTACAGATTCATTAAAACTCCTTTTACTGGGTTAAAGAACTAATGTCATTTAAAACACAGTTCACGGCAAACCCAAATCACATTCTATTTATTATCGGGTTAAAGAACAAGTGTTATTTAAAACACCCTTCACGATAAACCCACAAATCAATTCTATTTGCAACCCATTTCAAATCCAATTTATTTATTTAAAAATAAATGGGTTTTAATTTTAGTTCAAAACTAGTTCATTTCGATAAAAATCTATTTTTATCTTTTCAAATACGGAGTTTTTCATCCCAATTTTTCCCAAATCATTTCTTATGATTTTACACAAATTATTACTATTTTTAATAATTTTATCAAGGCCCGTACAGTCGATTTCCATCAACGGCCATCGAACTGCACTTACAGTGACCTTTTCCAAATTTGATTTGGACGTATCTCCAAATCCAACCGTTAGATTTCAAATTTCTAATATTCGTTAGAAAGCTCTTTTCGATACGAAACCAACGGTTCCGATTTTAGGAAAATCCGAGGGTCGAATCTCCCGTAATATCCATTCAATGTCAATGGTCGAAATTCGGGAACTGCCGCGGCGCGTTCTATTCAGGCTATTATATTATATATATAATATATATAATATATCTTTCGTCGATTTCTATTTGAAACGAATTTTATAAATAGTTTTAAATTCGTTTCAAAAACAATTTCAACTTCCATTTCAAATTCAAATCAAAATTGAATTTTTCTTATAAATTCGTTTTAAATTCATTTCAATTCAATTTGAATTCATTTCAAATCGATTTTTATTCTATTTCAATTCGTTTTCAATTCAATTCGAATTCGTTTTATATTCAATTCAATTCGAATTTGTTATATATTCAATTCAATTCGAATTTCTTTTATATTCAATTCAATTCGAATTCGTTATATATTCAATTCAATTCGAATTTCTTTTATATTCAATTCAATTCGAATTCGTTATATATTCAAATCGAATTTCTTTTATATTCAATTCAATTCGAATTCGTTATGTATTCAATTCAATTCGAATTTCTTCTATATATTTCAATAATTCCGTTATTCTATTCAACAAATGAATATTTATCCTATTCAATACGTGAATCTATATTTTTGTCAACACAAGACTAATCTCAACGAATGAGTACTGTCCACGTGTGACTATTTTTGTTATTTAATATATTTTATAAAAATTATGGTATCTACCGTTTGATTTCAAATCAGACTCCAACCGTAAATTAGTAAGAGAACGATTCCCTAAATATTAACCCCGAAGGCCGAAACAAACATCAGATCAATATCCAGGAGACCACTCATCTTATCTATTTTCCAGTAAGTTTCTAATTTCATACATGATAAAGATGTAAATTTTATTGTTAAAATATTTCGTTCAACACATGACTAATCTCAATGGATGAGTACAGTCAACACATGAACCTTTATTTTATAATATAAAGATGTAAATTTTATTATTAAAATATTTCGTTCAACACATGACTAATCTCAACGGATGAGTACGGTCAACACATGAACCTTTATTTTATAATATTCTTTATTTTCTAAATTGGAATGAGGCCCAATCAATTACCATACAAAGTTAATTATATGGATTCCATACAACACATGTATATAACAGCAACGATGCATTATCAACCATCATCTTAAGTGCACTACACTGTATAAGCATCAAATATAGATATCTAACGCTTATAACAGCCTATCAATCAATCGATTGACATACAACTAATTATTGGGATTAGTGTATGCCGTATTTTATCCCAATACCCGTGTAGGGTTTCAAACAATCAAACACAGATTTTATTTGTGCAGTTGGGCGATGTGTAAAATTTATCGTCCCAATCAATGTCCTTCAAATAGGTGTACATAAACAAACCGTCCAGTTTGTAAATGAATATTTATTTATTCACGTTCACGTTAAAAATTATATTTTTAACGACCAAATTATTTTATTCAACCTATAAATATTGTATTCGGTTCATTTATTAAATAAAATGATATCTTTATTTTTCTAACTTATTTTAGAAAATTTCGGCAGCATAACGGCAAGATACTAGAAACGGGACAAGGCCTAGCCTTATCCCCGCTCTAATAATGGCCTACGCCATACACATATCAATCAAATCCGTTCCATTTCACCAAACAATCAAATTCAAATCAAATAATCAAACTAACTACACAACCAAACAAACAAGTCCATGGTTTGTGGACGATGGTGTCGGGTGCTACTAAACACCGTCTACATCCTAGTATATATATATATATATAACTAGAAAAAGAGATTGAAGAGTGAGAAATTCTCACCAAAGCTATCCCAACTCCACGACACTTCTATTGTAGGAAATCATCACTGTTCTCGCCTTTTGTCACTTTCATTGCCCGTAGTCACTACATATATAAAGATCACATTTTTATTTTCATTCCTTCATGATAAAAATAAAGTTCACATTTTTATTTAACTTCATATATTTACAACGCTTCATTCTATATAAAAATTATATTTTTATATTTCTACTTCTTATATAAAGATTGAATTTTTATTATCTATATAATATAAAAATCGTATTTTTATAATCTTTAGTATATAAAGATAATATTTTTATATTCTCCATTATATAAAAATCATATTTTTATTACTTCTACTTTATAAAAATTATATTTTTATATCTCACATCTGATAAAAATCACATTTTTATTATTTTTATAATATAAAAATCATATCTTTAATACTACTATAATATAAAAATCCTATTTTTAACCTTTTACTAATATAAAAATTATATTTTTATTTCTATGTTTTCATATATAAAAAGATCACATTTTTAAATCACTTTCTTCACGATAAAAGTCCCATTTCATGTTATGTCTCGATATAAAGATCACATCTTTGTATTTATAAAAATGGTTTTACACTAATTATTTAAATTAGCTAAACTAAAAACATTAAATAAGTAAAGATAAATAAATAAGAAGGCTTACAGGTGGTTGTGGGGGAGGACTGCGGGTTTCTTGCATCTAGGAGAGGGGGGGTCCACATTCGAGGCTGGGCTTAGGGGAGGGCGACACTGTTCGTCGAAGGGGGCTGGTCGGAGTGGTGGGCGGCGCCATTGTCGAGGAGGTCGGAAAAGGGGGGTGGCGGCGGTTGTCTTCATACGGGATCGGGGTTTCAGGGAGGCTCGCGGATTCAGGGAGGCTCGAACGGAGGACGGAGGAGACAGGGCGGACTTCGATAGCGGGCGATAGGGCTGCACAAAGTATGGGTTGGGTCGGGTTGGACCAAATACTTCATCCGACCCGCATAGGTATGGGTTTAAGTTAGTTCAACCCATATCCGACCCTATATGAGGTTGGATATGGGTTGGGTTGAAGTATGGGTTGGGTCGGGTTTAGTAGGGTTGGGTTGGGTTGCTTGAATAAAATAAAAAAGAGAGAATATAAGGGATTTTTACTAAAATGATATTAAAATATTCAGCATAATATATTAGATTTTAGTTAGCATAATGCATTTAAAATAACTGATTCATTTTGAGACACATTTTATTAAATTTTCATTGTAAAATACATCATATGAAATTAATATACAACATAATAGTAGGGTTGCACAAAGTATGGGTTGGGTCGGGTTGGACCAAATACTTCATCCGACCCGCATAGGTATGGGTTTAAGTTAGTTCAACCCGTATCCGACCCTATATGAGGTTGGATATGGGTTGGGTCGGGTTTAGTAGGGTTGGGTTGAGTTGCTTGAATAAAATAAAAAAGAGAATATAAGGGAATTTTTTTAAAATAATATTAAAATATTCAGCATAATATATTAGATTTTAGCTAGCATAATGCATTTAAAATAACTGATTCATTTTGAGACACATTTTATTAAATTTTCATTGTAAAATACATCATATGAAATTAATATACAACATAATAAAACAAATGTTTCATTTTAAAATATATTAAAATGCTCTTTAAAATATATTTGCCTAATTCTATCTAGTTTGGATTGACATGAAATATGTTTTTCTATAAATTTACTATAGAATACATAAACATTATTCTACGATTATACTATTTTAATTTTTAAGTGGGTGGATATTAAGTTAGTTTTTTAACATAGGGTTGGATTGGGTTAAAGTAAGGTTGGGTTGAACAAAATATCAAAGCCAACCCGTATATAGTATGAGTTACAAATTGTAACTCATATCCGACCCGAACTAGGATGAGTTGGGTTGGGTTTATGTGAGTTGGGTTGGGTTGGTGGGTTGAGTCGGTTTGAATATGGGTTGTGTGCAGCCCTACATAATAGAACAAATGTTTATTTTAAAATATATTAAAATGCTTTTTAAAATATATTTGCCAAATTCTATCTAGTTTGGATTGATATGAAATATGTTTTTCTATAAATTTACTATAGAATACATAAACATTATTATACGATTATACTGTTTTAATTTTTAAGTGGGTGGATATTAAGTTAGTTTTTTAATATAGGGTTGGACTGGGTTAAAGTAAAGTTGGGTTGAACAAAATATCAAATCCAACCCGTATATAGTATGGGTTACAAATTGTAACCCATATCCGACCCGAACTAGGATGAGTTGGGTTGGGTTTATGTGGATTGGGTTGGGTTGGTGGGTTGGGTCGGTTTGAATATGGGTTGTGTGCAGCCCTAGCGGGCGATGGGGAGGCGGTCCTCCGGTGGCAACGCCTTGGACGGAGGAAGGGGCGAGATCGATTGCAGCGGTTTTTTTTTCTTTTTCCCCCTTTCTGTTGAACGATTTAAAATGGGGGGGGGGGAGTTGACTTGGTAGTAGAGAAAGAAGGGGGGTGTATATTTTTAATTAATATTTTATTTTAATTTTTTCCCAAAAAGTAACTTTTAATTTCGAACTCCAAATCGAACTCACCGACTATCGTCACTAGCTAATTACCCCCATTCCAAACACAATGGGATATGTATCGTAACCCAATTTTATCATTTCGATTAATTTTCATTTAAATTAAAATATAAATCTATATAGAGCAAATTAGTTTAAAGGACAAACATATAATAAACTTTTAAAATTAGGACGCAACTTTAAGAAATTGGGCGGAAGGACAGTCGCCACCTTCTTCGTTTATTTTTTCCGCCCTTGATTATCAATATCCGTCGTCGTCCTCGATTATCAACATCGCACCCCTAAGAACTATCGCCTTCCAAGTCGTCGCCGCCTCTCCAAGCCACCGCCACTGCGGCCTCTCTAAGCCGCTGTCTTCGCCTTAACCTCCACTCCACTTCTGTCGTCGACCTCATGCCCTAAATGTCATCCGACTGATCAACCTTTGAATTCATCGTCGTTCGTTCCAAACCTAGCCGCCGTCGTTCAAGTAGACGATGTCAATCTGCTATTGTATTTAGCATTTCACTCAAATGCTATTTGTACTTAGCATTTCAGTCAAATATCAATCTGTTATTGTCTTTCTACCTGTCACTTTAACAATTTCTTACAAAAAGAGATTTTGTCTACTGCTAATTCAATCCAGCACTTTAACAATTTCTAAAAATTATAATGCTAATGTTTTTTTAGCATATGTGTTATGTTAGTCTAAATTTAATGCTAATCTAATATAGCATTGTTTTATTGCTATAAACTATAGATTTCTACAGTAGATAACACGTTGCTCAATGCTAAATCAATCTACCATTTTCTAAAAGATTTATCTTTCGTCATTGACTGCATCATCTACTTTATAACAACATAAAAAAATGTTAAATTCAACAATCTATGCAATATATTTTATAAAAGTTTAAAAATACAATGATATATTTAACTATCATTTAGAATATTATACACATGCTAGGTCACTTTCAATAATACAATGCTAAATTAAACTATCATTTATCATATCTATACATGCTGGTTCTCCTTAGGAAGAACACTGCTATATTTGTGTATCATTTTTCATATCTTATATGTGCTAGTTCACTTTAAAAATATAATGCTATATTCAGCTATCATTTAGCATGTTATATACATGCTAGTTCACTTTAAAAATACTATGTTGAAATCAACTATTATTTATTATGTTCTGTACATTATTTACTTTAAAAATACCATGCTATATTCAACTATCATTTAGCATATTTAGACATTCTAGTTCCTTTTAAAAAATACAATGCTAAATTCAACTATCATTTATTCTATTCTATTCATGTTAGTTCATTTTACTAATGAATACTATCAAACAATATTTTGCAAACTCTACACATGCTAATTCACTTCAAAAATACAAATGATAAATTCAACTATAATTTATTATATTTTATACGTGGTAGCTCACTTTAAAAATGCAATGCTATAATCAACTATCATTTAGTATACTGTACATATGTTATTTCACTTTAAAAAATACAATGCTAAATTCAACTATCATTTACCACTTTAAAAGAGCAATGCTATATTCAGATATCATTCATCATATTATATACATGCTAGTTCACTCTGAAAAACAAAATGCTATATTCATCTATCATTTATCATATTCTATAATGTTAGTTCACCTTATTTTAGCATTCGAGTAACGATAGACATACATAACATTGGAAAAAATGATACACAAACATAGCATGATATACTTACATTTGAATATGTTACTTTGTTCACTTAATGTATTATGTTGTAATGATAAATGATAGAGAAAAATAGCATTCGGTGTTTGATTGATGATAGGAAAAAGCAAGACGATTAGCTATAGAATAATAGACAAATATAACATTGGGAAAAAAAGATAAACAAACATAACAGGAAAAAAACATACTCCCTCCTGTTCAGTTTATAAGTCGTTCTAAATCTTTTCACACAAATTAAGAATGCTTGATAATGACACTTTTATCCTCTAATAAATTCTCTTGTCCTTGCAGCTTTAAGAAGTTGTGCTGCTCCTTTCATCAAAAAATGCGCAGCTTCTCAGAACAATTACTCATGACTTGATGCTTTTTAAACAACCACAACCCATGCGAAAAGAGATTGGAGGAAATATGGACAGCTCTGCATGGAACAATGAAAAAGAGTGCGAGGGAAAATTAAATGTATGCATTGGAAGGACAGCTCTCCATGGAACAATGAAAAAAGCTGTTGCATGTGATTAATGAAGAAGATCAAAGGATTTCTTAGGAAGGGTAAAAATGAAAATAAATTCCATAATAGTGTAAAACATCATGTATTTAGAAAAATCTTTTCAGATTTGGAAGATTAAATGATAGAGACACATAACATTCATGATTTGGAAGATGTAGACAAAAGCAAGATGAATAGTTATAGAATAATAGACAAATATACAACTACCATTATGCAGCAATAATTATACAATCATCAGACTAAAAGAAATAAACCACTGTAAAACTAAATGACAATATAAACATAAAATTATAGTTAAACATACCATTTGAATACAAATGACAATAAAATTTAAAAACCATATTTAAGATGATAATCATACCTTGATGCGACCAACATTTACAAATTTCATACTTAACTTCAAATAAAGAAAAATCCATGCTAAGATAGGTGGAATATAAATTATCATTATACTCAAAAAATAACTAGCAAGCTTATTGATTCACCAGAGGTAATATCATCACTGCAAAACAAAGGTGTACAATTATTATTAACAAAACAGAAAATGCTACACACATAGCATACTAGACTCAAACAAAAGTGTATTTATTCACATTACTTTCAATATACTAAAATGCAAATTGAAACTAACATAATACAAAAACTTGATGTTCAGTGTTTGTACTGTCAAAATCATAAACAACATATATTGTTGAGTACTTAGATGGCCAAAATTATTTAGTATACATGTAGATTTCAAAATATTCACAAATGATACAAATAATTAACTGTTAAAATGAATGTTATATACATTTAGCATCACACTTAAGCAAATTCAACAAACAACCTGAAACTAACAAAAAAAACAAATCAGCATAAAATACAAGGGCATCAAATGAAACTACACATATAATGGAGCAAAATTCATAGCACACGCAGGAATGATAGTTTCATATATCATTACCTGGGCAGAAACCAAAATCAGTTGAAATAAATCACAGCAACATAATTTTTGACTCTGAAAATCGCAAATCACAACAAGAATGAAAAACTCGTTTGGCTTGACAGAAAATACACTATTGGAGACAGATCGAACAAATTTGCACCGATCACAAGTTCGATTCAATAGAAACACACGACAGCAGATCGAATTGATGTTTTAGGCATCGTATTCTTGATTGAAGATTAACAATTTGAGAATTGGGGGTGATTTGCCTTCTTTATTTTTTTGGTCGGCAGCATTGAAGATAGAGAACAAAGAAGGCGCTTGAATTTCTCACATAAAATTTTTTCCTTCAGCCGAAATTAAAATGTTGTGTCCTTCCCGAGAAGAAATAAAGTGCGCATCCTTCAGACTAAAAAACACGAGATGTTCTTCCTTAAATCGATTTTCCTGATCTATATATATATACAATTCAAACGTACATTTCAATTTACTGAGGCGACATACAGACATCGAAAATTCCGATAAAATTATTTCTAGCTTCGTATTGACGATACGGTCCTAACAAAACTAGTTTCGTCGAATTCTGAGACCGTTTGAAAAATGGCCATTTTCCAGTCGATTAAAATCAACTAAAACTGGTCAAACGCGTTTTCCTTAGCCACACTCACATATTGATTCGAAAAATTACGAAATTTGGAATCTAGCAATAACTTGACATCGCGGATCCAACAAAAGTGGTTTCGTCGAAATCCAAGGTCATTTGCAAAATGGCTATTTTCAAGGGCCGAAATTCCATAGCGACTATTCTGAAATTTAAATTGGACATATCTTTTGATTCCTGCTATGAAATCTTGATTTCTCGGATTCGTTGGAAAGATATTCTCAATTAGATTCTATTATTTTTGGTTTCACTAAAATCCGGTTTATTTTGCACCCGGTACATTCATTTGAAGTTTGAAATCGAATTATCGAACTACCGCGCCATTTTCAATTCCTTTTATAATTTAAAATAAATATTTATATTCTAACGACGACGTATATAAAACTATACGTTCGAATTCTATTCAAAATAAATTTCTCATCGATATTATTTAAAATAATCTATTTTAAATGTTCAAAATTCATTAAAATTGCCAAAATAAAATTTTAAACTGGCTCGCATTTCCGGGTTGTTACAATCTCCCCCACTTAAAACTTTTCGTCCCCGAAAAGGAACAAAGCCGAAAGTTGTTTAACAAATCAACTCAACTTCCAGTATTTTCATTACAGTTTAAGTTCTTCAACTTTCCAGTTTCTAAGAACTTTTCAAATTTTCAAAAATTTGGCTAACACCCTAAATTTTCGAAAAATTTCGCCATAACCTCCCCTGCACCGGGAAAATCCTGAAATTGCCATACAGACCCTCTGATCTCAAAAAGAAAAAGAAAAAGCCAAGCGGCTAGCCAATCGGCTCATAAAATCATCATCACCCAAACAAAACAGTAAATTATGATAAACATGTACCTATTTGTTAGGCAAACAAATTTTATTCTCTGCTCTAGCCTCCGTGCTATGACCTGTCCAATGTAAGTACATGTATATGCAAGCAAATGCGACAAATTTTCAATACAGTTCAATATTTGATACAATTAGGCTAATGGTTCAAAATTATCAAACAAATAGACAAACAACATAACCATCAATCAATTAGTGAATTAACGTTTCAAATTCATAACTTTGATACATATATACATAAAATCATGTTTTTGATGCCAATTCACAACAATAAATCTATCTATATAAGTTTTGGTTCTCACACCAGTCTAATGGAAATTTATAGATATCATACCTTCGAAACACGAACACAAATTCTGATGATGATATATCAATCATCAGAATCATCTCCGGGTGTCTAGAATGTGATTCTGTATCTATCCAGTACATTAAAACTTCGAATATACGTTCATGACACGTATATGCAAAATCTTTATATATTGGATTGTCCAAATTCAAAATAAATAAATATTCAAATACGTATAAAACGATTTAAGTTTCAAAAAAAAATTGTGTTCATTTGAGAAATATACTCTTCCCACTCGTTCTAGGATACTAATGATCCTATCTCTAACGAGACATTCTAATTGGATATTACTAATCCAACATCTGATGAATTCTTTCGTATGGTTCTAATGTGTCTTGTTCTCGAGCTCTGTAAACCAAAGCTCTGATACCAAATGTGACGGCAAGGAATTTCACTCGATCCGAATCGATCGTTAAACCGATCTAGACCGTTTGAAACCCCTGATCGTTTTGAGAACAGGACAAATTGGAATGCAAACAGAAGAACATTTCATTGTTATTACAACAATTCCATCAGATACAAGAATATACAGAGTATAAATGAATAAATTACATTCGATAAATATCAGAGATTACAATAAATTACATTCGATAAATATCAGAGATTACAATAAATAACATAGCAGCGGAAAATAATACAAAGCACAACTGAAGGTGATATACAGATACAGAGCTTTCCGGATATCATTCCATTTGTAAACCAGGATCCTGTAAATATAAATCTGCAAAACCAAAACTACTAGCTGCCCATGTCGAAAATTTGGGCACCTAGAGTTTAGGTTAAAACAATAAACTCCAGGTCAGTCATGTGACTGGTGTGAGAACTAAAACAGTTATTAAAACTTTATATTAAAAGAGAGTAATTCAAGGGACCACGCCGTATAACACAGAACGGGTTTCCTCCCAAGAATACCAGTGCATATAACCAAAAAACGCAATGCTTTTCGAAAAATGAAGCTATTATAAGACCCAGGTCCCATCACACAATGCAACGCAAGCCGGAGGATAGGGTTTTCCCTTATAATAGCCAAACATGCTTGGTACGTTTTAAAACAAATCATTTGATACTATTATAAGTGTATAGTGTCAAAACAATTTCAATCATAAATATCAATCCTAGGCCGCATGGGTATCATCTATCATGTCGCCATACTAGGCTCTACAAATAAAACCGAAGTATCTCGTTTTGGAAATTGGATTTCCGTCATGAGTCGAGGCAAGGGGCAAGCTCCTCTCCGCTTCGAGACACTCTAGCAAATGCCTCCGGATTACACACTCTGGGCAACCCCTGGATGCTTCAGGGTCGGTCCTCTATTACGTTTGAGGATTAGTATTCCTGAACACACGTTTCCCGATCCTTACAGATCTAAAATCGAGGCGCCTCATCCAACAACCGCATAGGTGAAAAGTATATAAATGTCAGGGCTGGTAAGTCACTGACACCACCAAAGCTAGAAAGAAACGTCGTGCTCTCCCTGCAGTCCTTATCCCGTTTTTAACTCATACCGAGGTGTGAGGCTCGCGAATTCACGTTATACACAAAGTTGCCACGTAGGCCGTGCTTTGATCATCAACCACAAGACTTTGCTTTTCAACAGAAGCCTTGATCAATTGCCACTTAGGCGTGCCACACAGGCAATACATGCCATGCGACTGATGTCTATCGATATACAACCTCTGAGCTCGTACGTCTCCGAGAAGGGCGTTAAGCAAAAGAATAAATTCTCCGCCGCCAAACAGATGTATATTTAATAGAGATCAACCAACATAGAATAAAATCCAATGTCAGACACACAGTCCATTTACAATTTCGTTCTGGGTCTGAACGAAACCGGAGGCACTTTCCTCGCATATCCATCGATCTCCAAGTACGTCTGGACGACCACCAACTGATTCTCTCCTCTTGGGTGTACAGCCCAATCAAGATCATCAGTAATCACCCAAACGATGTGAAGACTTCCGGTCTTCAACCACCGTCTTCATCTTCGACATATCGTCGAATCAGTTATTCAGAATGGGTATAAACCCGGCCTTTCTGAACAACCCACGTATATAGTAAACAAATGTTACACCAACACAACATACGCCTCATTCCAATTCAGAAGCTACTAACCGTAAATCATCAAGAGAACAATTTCCCAAATATTAACCCTGAAGGCCGAAACCAACATCAGATCAATATCCAGGAAACCATTCTTCTTAGCTAACCTACAGCTAGTTTCTAAATTTCATATTCTTAGGGAAAAGTTCCCATTAATTTTATCAAAGATAAATTCTTTAAATTTATTCTTTAATCCTCCTTTGGATGTCATTTCAAACCAAATTATGGTTTTCCAAACTAGTCGAGATTAGCGAACCACACCGAAGTATTATTTATTTTATTTCCCAATCCCAACCTATTCATCCCATGAAGCAAAACTGGTAATACTCCATATCTAACACCACAGTGTTATCGGTAAAATTAATTACCATTCCACGTTTAAATCTAATTAAAGATTTAACTATCGCTTTGGAGCAAAACTGGTGATACTCCAATCTCGCTCATTTTCCAAATTTGATAATTTAAATTATCAATCCACATTTCAACCAAATTAAAGATTCATTATAACTCCTTTTACTGGGTTAAAGAACTAATGTCATTTAAAACACAGTTCACGACAAACCCAAATCACATTCTATTTATTATCGGGTTAAAGAACAAATGTTATTTAAAACACCCTTCACGATAAACCCACAAACCAATTCTATTTACAACCCATTTCAAATCCAATTTATTTATTTAAAAATAAATGGGTTTTAATTTTAGTTCAAAACTAGTTCATTTCGATAAAAATCTATTTTTACCTTTTCAAATATGGAGTTTTTCATCCCAATTTTTCCCAAATCATTTCTTATGATTTTACACAAATTATTACTATTTTTAATAATTTTATCAAGGCCCGTACAGTCGATTTCCATCAACGGCCATCGAACTGCACTTACAACGACCTTTTCCAAATTTGATTTGGACGTATCTCCAAATCCAACCGTTAGATTTCAAATTTCTAATATTCGTTAGAAAGCTCTTTTCGATACGAACCCAACAGTTCCGATTTTAGGAGAATCCGACGGTCGGATCTCCCGTAATATCCGTTCGAAGTCAATGGTCGAAATTCGCGAACTGCCGCGGCGCGGCACGTTCTATTCAGGCCATTATATTATATATATAACATATATAATATATATTTTGTCGATTTCTATTTAAAATGAATTTTATAAATAGTTTTAAATTCGTTTCAAAAACAATTTCAGCTTCCATTTCAAATTCAAATCAAAATTGAATTTTTCTTATAAATTCGTTTTAAATTCATTTCAATTCAATTCAATTTGAATTCATTTCAAATCAATTTTTATTCTATTTCAATTCGTTTTCAATTCAATTCGAATTCGTTTTATATTCAATTCAATTCGAATTTGTTATATATTCAATTCAATTCGAATTTCTTTTATATTCAATTCAATTCGAATTCATTATATATTCAATTCAATTCGAATTTCTTTTATATTCAATTCGAATTCGTTATATATTCAATTCAATTCGAATTTCTTTTATATTCAATTCAATTCGAATTCGTTGTATATTCAATTCAATTCGAATTTCTTTTATATATTTCAATAATTCCGTTATTCTATTCAACAAATGAATATTTATCCTATCCAATACGTGAATCTATATTTTTGTCAACACATGACTAATCTCAACGAATGAGTACTGTCCACATGTGACTATTTTTGTTATTTAATATATTTTATAAAAATTATGGTATCTACCGTTTGATTTCAAATCAGACTCCAACCGTAAATTAGTAAGAGAACGATTCTCTAAATATTAACCCCGAAGGCCGAAACCAACATCAGATCAATATCCAGGAGACCACTCATCTCATCTATTTTCCAGTTAGTTTCTAATTTCATATATGATAAAGATGTAAATTTTATTGTTAAAATATTTCGTTCAACACATGACTAATCTCAACGGATGAGTATGGTCAACACATGAACCTTTATTTTATAATATAAAGATGTAAATTTTATTATTAAAATATTTCGTTCAACACATGACTAATCTCAACGGATGAGTACGGTCAACACATGATCCTTTATTTTATAATATTCTTTATTTTCTAAATTGGAATGATGCCCAATCAATTACCATACAAAGTTAATTATATGGATTCCATACAACACATGTATATAATAGCAACGATACATTATCAACCTTCATCCAAAGTGCACTACACTATATAAGCATCAAATATAGATATATAATGCTTATAACAGCCTGTCAATCAATCGATCGACATACAACTAATTATTGGGATTAGTGTATGCCGTATTTTATCCCAATACCCGTGTGGGGTTTCAAACAATCAGACACAGATTTTATTTGTGCAGTTGGGCGATGTGTAAATTTATCGTCCCAATCAATGTCCTTCAAATAGGTGTACATAAACAAACCGTCCGGTTTGTAAATGAATATTTATTTATTCACGTTCACGTTAAAAATTATATTTTTAATGACCAAATTATTTTATTCAACCTATGAATATTCTATTCGGTTCATTTATTAAATAAAATGATATCTTTTTTTTCTAACTTATTTTAGAAAATTTCGGCAGCATAACCGCACGATACTAGAAATGGGACAAGGCCTAGCCTTATCCCCGGTCTAATAATGGCCCACGCCATACACATATCAATCAAATCCATTCCATTTCACCAAACAATCAAATTCAAATCAAATAATCTAACTAACTACACAACTAAACAAACAAGTCCATGGTTTGTGGACGATGGTGTCGGGTGCTACTAAACACCGTCGGCATCCTAGTATATATATATAACTAGAAAAAGAGATTGAAGAGTGAGAAATTCTCACCAAAGCTATCCCAACTCCACGACACTTCTATTGTGGGAAATCATCACTGTTCCCGCCTTTTGTCACTTTCGTTGCCCTTAGTCACTACATATATAAAGATCACATTTTTATTTTCACTCCTTTATGATAAAAATAAAGTTCACATATTTATTTAACTTCATATATTTACAACGCTTCATTCTATATAAAGATCATATTTTTATATTTCTACTTCTTATATAAAGATCGAATTTTTATTATCTATATAATATAAAAATCGTATTTTTATAATCTCCACTATATAAAGATAATATTTTAATATTCTCCATTATATAAAAATCATATTTTATTACTTCTACTATATAAAAATTATATTTTTATATCTCACATCTGATAAAAATCACATTTTTATTATTTTTATAACATAAAAATCATATCTTTAATACTTCTATAATATAAAAATCCTATTTTTAACCTTTTACTAATATAAAAATTATATTTTTATTTCTATGTTTTCATATATAAAAAGATTACATTTTTAAATCACTTTCTTCATGATAAAAATCCCATTTCATGCTATGTATCGATATAAAGATCACATCTTTGTATTTATAAAAATGGTTTTACACTAATTATTTAAATTAGCTAAACTAAAAACATTAAATAAGTAAAGATAAATATATAAGAAGGCTTACAGGTGGTTGTGGGGGAGGACTGCAGGTTTCTTGGATCCAGGAGAGGAGGGGGGGGGTCCACATTCGAGGCTGGACTTAAGGGAGGGCGGCACTGTTCGTCGAAGTGGGCTGGTCGGAGTAGTGGGCGGCGCCGGTGTCGAGGAGGTCGGAAAAGGGGGGTGGTGGCGGTTGTCTTCATACGGGATCGGGGTTTCAAGGAGGCTCGCGGATTTAGGGAGGCTCGAACGGAGGACGGAGGAGACAGGGCGGACTTCGATAGCGGGCGATGGGGAGGCGGTCCTCCGGTGGCGACGCCTTGGACGGAGGAAGGCGCGAGATCGATTGTAGCGGTTTTTTTTTCTTTTTCCCTCTTTCTGTTGAACAAATTAAAATGGGGGGGGGGGGAGTTGACTTGGTAGTAGAGAAAGAAGGGGGTGTATATTTTTAATTAATATTTTATTTTAATTTTTCCCCAAAAAGTAACCTTTAATTTCGAACTCCAAATCGAACTCACCGACTGTCGTCCCTAGCTAATTACCCCCATTCCAAACACAATGGGATATGTATCGCAACCCTATTTTATCGTTTCGATCAATTTTCATTTAAATTAAAATATAAATCTATATATATATATACAATTCAAACTTACATTTCAATTTAATGAGGCCACATACGGACCCCGAAAATTCCGACAAAATTATTTCTAGCTTCGTATTGACGATACGGTCCTAACAAAACTAGTTTCGTCGAATTCTGAGACCGTTTGAAAAATGGCCATTTTCCAATCGATTAAAATCAACTAAAACTGGTCAAACGCGTTTTCCTTAGCCACGCTCACATATTGATTCGAAAAATTACGAAATTTGGAATCTAGCAATAACTTGACATCGCGGATCCAATAAAAGTGGTTTCGTAGAAATCCGAGGTCGTTTGCAAAATGGCTATTTTCAAGGGCCGAAATTCCATGCGACTATTCTGAAATTTCAACTGGACATATCTTTTGATTCCAGCTATGAAATCTTGATTTCTCGGATTCGTTGGAAAGATATTCTCAATTAGATTCTATTATTTTTGGTTTCACTAAAATCCGGTTTATTTTGCACCCGGTAATTCATTTGAAGTTTGAAATCGAATTATCGAACTACCGCGCCATTTTCAATTCCTTTTATAATTTAAAATAAATATTTATATTCTAACGATGACGTATATAAAACTAAACGTTTGAATTCTATTCAAAATAAATTTCTCATCGATATTATTTAAAATAATCTATTTTAAATGTTTAAAATTCATTAAAATTGCCAAAATAAAATTTTTAAACTGGCTTGCATTTCCGGATTTTTACAATATACACACACATGTATTTTCATTTAACAGCTAATTGATGTTTGTTTATGGTTAACCGCAATTTGGTAGGTTACGAATGTTCGGTTAATCGAATTTGTTAGCTAATGTGGTTCGGTTAAAGTCGGTTGAATCGATTCGGTTGGATAACCGTGATAAATGCCCGCCCCTCATGCCTACCTGGCATCCATGGTCAGTTAAGTTGCTTGAATGAAATATTTTAGCGCTTGAACGGTTGTGCAACATTGGGCTACATATACAAGTGTGCACACTACCTATCTCTTGTTATCCCGTAGTTGGTGCTCAAACATTTGTGCTTCTTTTAGTTTCCTCTGATCGTGCTTAAAATAATTCCTTAATAGCAATCAACTTGTTAGTGCCTTTGAACCATTCAAACGCATGTTTTTTAAGCTTCATCATATTAGGGCTGGCAACGGATAGTATTGGATACGGATAGTGTCATATCTGTATCCGCATCTGAAACTATTTTCGGATATCGGATATCTGTATTCGTAGATACAGATGGATATTGGATAATTATCATATCCGCTAACGATCGATAATTAAAGAAACGTAAATTGAAATTCTAGGTTTAACATGATTAATTTTTAATGTCATGAATTATAAAAGTATACAAAACCAATCAAATAATGATAATAAATAGTTTTGAGCTGTTAATATACATTAAATTCATAAAATATGAACTATTAACTTAACAAAACAATAAATTATTATTGTTTATTATGTTAAAATATATATAAAATAAGCTATAATTTAGACAAAAACCGGACGGATAATTTTTGGAAGCGGATACCGATATATCCGTTTTTTCGAATATCGGATATATCCGTTTAGATGGGTTGTCGGACCTGTGAGAAAAAAGGGAGGGAAGGGAGGGGGTGGAGGAGGGGTTGATGAATCGACGATGGGAAGCCGAAAGAAAGAAAAGTATTGAAACAGATGCAACACTACTGTGTTGAACCTCTGAACCAACTATCACTTGTAGTCGTATCAACAACTTTCTTGTGTTACTCGTCATCTTGTGCACAGGCACAATTATATTTGCATCCAATCTTCGTCATGTTCTAATTAGAGTAATCGGCAATTCTAGCTTGCTCATGGTAAAATCCTTTGGAGTACCCACGCCGAATTCTGTCTTCAAAGAGAGCATAAAATTGCATCGTATCTTTCTTACAAGAATTTTTTTTAAAGATTAAAAAAAAGAAGAAGAAGAAGAAGAATTCAATTATAATCATGGAGAAATTTTCATTATGGATTTTAGACCATCATTTTAAATAACTATTTTATAATAAAATAGTGCATGTGATTTATGTTAGTTTTTATCAGAGGGATGTACTGCCTTTGTTTTTCTGTAAACAGAGATGTTGTTGGAAATGTTTTACAAACATTAAGCGAATTATTAAAAATGTTGAATAAGTGTATGAATGGCTCCTATGTGTGAATAGTCTCACATCATGGGATTATATGGAAGAGGCAAGGATTTATACTTGTTTATAAGAAATCATGTTGGGGCCTTGGGCTCCCAATACATGCTTTGTTGTGAGGAGGTAGACCATGCATCATGAACACCACACACACGCACGATCGATCGACCGACTCGACTCGACCGGGCCCAGTCCGGTATGGCTCAGGCTTGGTGGTGTAGACACTTATATTTTTGGACCATAAAAATTTGCAGTTTTCGAACCGTTTTTTTATGGAAAATTATTTTCTGCACAGATAATTTTTTCTGCAACGGTAAAAAGTTTGTCCCCCGAAATTTTATCAGATCCGATTTTTTCTCCCAAACCCTAATTCTCGTTCTATATATACTTTTTATCTACAGACACAAAAGCATATCGAATTCTACTTTCTTTTAGCCTCCGCCATTAAATCTTTCTTTCAGAAAAATCGAGCAATATTATTTTCGAAAGTGCAAATCTGCACTGATTTGTTGTGCAAGCAAATCGGTTATCCTTTTTAGAGGCTGTTTTATCCTACAGGCGGCGGCGAAGGAACGAGCTGGTTTGCACCTCTGACCAGATCGCCAAATCGTCTTCAAGAAAGCGACCTAGTCCGCGACTCAGCCATTGTTTTCCAACAAATTGAAGACGAATTTGAAACAATGGCTTCGAACTCAACCGTAGACGATGCTGCTCCACCCTCTACTTTACAGAACCCTCTCGTGACTGCTGCTCCATTCAAATTCGAAGGCTTGCATTTCAAGCGATGGCGTCAGAAGATGGAGTTCTTCCTCACGATCAGAAAGGTTGTGGCTGCGCTGACTGCTGAAAACCCGCAGCTACCAGATAAACCTGACGAGGCTGACGCAGCGAAGATGGCATCATGGACTGAACAGTCAAAGCAACTGCAGACCTGGACTGAATAAGATTATCTATGCAAGAACTTTATTCTGAATGGATTGAGCGATGATCTGTATGATTACTACAACTCAGATGAGAAGACAGCAAAGGAGATCTGGGAAGCACTGAAAAAGAAGTATGATACAGAGGAGGCAGGGGCAAAAAAATATGCTGTAAGTCGCTACCTAAAGTATCAGATGATCGACGACTGATCAGTTGAGATGCAGTCCCATAAGCTGCAGAAAATAGCTCATGAGATCATCTCCGAAGGTATGGCACTGAACGAGCAATTTCAAATTGTTGTTATCATTGATAAATTACCCCCTGGCTGGAAAGATTTTAAAAATGTTTTACGTCATAAGACTAAGGAATTTTCCTTAGAAAGCTTGATCACGCGCCTTCGTATTGAGGAGGAGGCATGCAAATAGGACCAGAAAGAAAGAGATGTAGATTGTCAATAACAACAACACTAAAAAGACCACACCCGCTGTTCTGAAACCGAATCAGAAATCTTTTAAGAATCAGAACAGGCGCAACAAACAGAATGGGAATCCGCAAGGAAACCCAAAAGGACAGTAGAAACCAACCCAAAAGAATGATTCTGGACAGTAGTTTTTATGCTACAACTGTGGAAAACCAGGTCATATGGCACAAAAGTGTCGGAACAGGCCAAGCTCTGCACCGCAGGCTAACCTGACTGAAGAGCCTCTTACGGCTATCATTACTGAGATTCACCTTGTTAATGGATTAGAGGGTTGGTGGGTAGAAACTGGTGCCTCTCGCCATGTCTGCTATGATCGTGACTTGTTCTCTACATACACGGTTGCTAGAAATCAGAAAGTGTTGTTGGGAGATTCTTACACCACTAAAGTTGCAGGGATTGTGGAAATTAAGTTTACCTCTGGAGAGACTGTAATTCTGAAAGATGTAATGCATACTCCAGAGATTAGAAAGAATCTGGTGTCTGGCTTTCTCCTTAATAAGGATGGGTTTACTCAAGTTATTAGGGCTGATTTGTATACCCTAACTTATAAGGGAACTTTTGTGGGAAAGGGTTATGCTTGTGAGGGTATGTTTAAACTGAATGTTGAAACTAATAAAGTGACTACTTCTGCTTATATGTTGTGTGACTTTAATATTTGGCACTCTAGATTATGTCATGTTAATATGAATAATTCACAACATGAGCACCCTAGATATGATTCCTAAATTGATAGAATTTGAACTTGAGAAATGTGAATTCTGTACACAAGCAAAAATCACAAAGAAATCTCATATATCTATTGATAGAGTTTCTGAACCCTTAGACTTGATTCATTCTGACATATGTGAACTTGATGGTACTTTTACTAGATAAGGACATTGTTATTTTATCACTTTTATTGATGACTGTTCTGATTTCACATATGTATACCTTATGAAAAATAAAAGTGATGCTTTTGACATGTTTAAAACATTCAAAACTGAGATTGAGAATCAAGCAAATAAGAAAATTAAGAAACTTTGTAGTGATAGAGGTACAGAATATGAATCCACTTCAGTTCTAGAATCCTATAAACAACATGGTATAGTACATGAAAGAACTGCACCCTATTCTCCTGAGATGAACGGTAAAGATGAAAGGAAAAATAGGACATTTACCGAACTTGTAGTTTCCATATTACTAAATTCTGGTGCAGCAAAATATTGGTGGGGGATATTTTATTGACTGTATGCTATGTTCTGAATAGAATTCCCAAATCTAAGAATAAAATTTCGCCTTATGAAATTTTAAAGAATCATAAACCCAATGTCTCATATTTTAGAACTTGGGGTTGCTTAGCATATGTTCGCATTCCAGACCCTAAGAGAATAAAATTGGCTAGTAGAGCATATGAATGTGTATTTATAGGCTATGCTATTAATAGCAAAGCATACAGATTTTATGACCTTAGTGCACATAATATAATTGAATCAAATGATGCCGATTTTTATGAAACTAAATTTCCTTTTAAATTAAGGAATAGTAGGGGCACTTCAAGTATGCCTATTAGAACAGAACATAATGAAAATTCTGAAGCAGTACCTAGAAGAAGTAAAAGAGCATGTACCATAAAAGATTTTGGTTTAGATTTTTGTGCTTTTACTATTGAGGAGGATCCCATAAACCTCCAAGAGGCCTTATCTTCCTTATATGCTGATTTCTGGTAAGAGGCTATAAATGATGAGATGGATTCTTTAGAATCCAATAAGACTTGGCATTTGGTAGATTTACCTCCTGGTTGTAAGTCTATAGGCTGTAAATGGGTACTTAAAAAGAAATTAAAACCTGATGGCACTATTGATAAATATAAAGCACGACCAGTAGCCAAAGGTTTTAAACAAAAAGAAAACATAGATTTGTTCGACACTTTTTCACCTGTTACTAGAATCACATCCATTCGGGTATTAGTCTCACTTGCCTCTATTCATAATTTGTTAATACACCAAATGGATGTGAAAACCGCATTTTTGAATGGTGAATTAGACGAAGAAATATATATGGACCAGCATGAAGGATTTGTGGTACATGGTCAAGAACATAAAGTATGCAAATTAGATAAATCATTATATGGTTTAAAACAAGCACCTAAACAATGACATGAAAAATTTGATAACTTAATCATTTCACATGGTTTTGAAGTTAATGAAAGCGACAAATGCATTTATTACAAATTTGAAAATGACATTTGCACTATTATATGCCTTTATGTAGATGACCTACTCATTTTTGGGTCAAACATTCATGCCATAAACTCCGTCAAATCCTTATTAAGTGCCAATTTTGATATGAAAGATCTAGGTGAGGCGAGTGTAATCCTTGGTATTAAAATTACTAGGTCAGAAAAGGGAATTTCTTTGGATCAATCTCATTACATTGAGAAGATCGTAAAGAAATATAATTACTTTGACTGTAAACCTACAAGTACTTCATATGATCACAGTGTAAAGTTATTTAAGAACACTGGTGAAGGTGTAAGACAGACTGATTATGGGAGCATCATTGGCAGCCTTCTGTATGCCACTGATTGTACTAGACCCGACATTGCCTATGTAGTGGGATTATTGTGCAGGTTTACCAGTAGACCTAGTATAGAGCACTGGCATGCTATTGAAAGGGTGATGATATACCTTAAATGAACCATGAACCTTGGATTACATTATGAAAGGTTTCCAGCTGTACTTGAAGGATATTCTGATGCAGACTGAAATACCTTATCTGATGATTCCAAAGCGACCAGTGGCTATACATTTAGCATCGCTGGAGGAACTGTTTCTTGGAAATCCAAGAAACTAACTATTTTGGATCAGTCTACTATGGAGTCTGAGATGATAGCACTAGCCATAGCTAGTGAAGAGGCAGAGTATTTGAGAAACATGCTAGCTGAGATTCCCTTATGGGAAAAACCGATACCGGCTGTGTTGATACATTGCGATAGTACCACGGCTATTGCAAAAGTTCAGAACCGTTATTATAATGGTTAGCGACGACAAATACGCCGTAAGAACAACACGGCTAGAGAACTACTTTCCACAGTACCGTTAGAGTGGATTACGTACGTAGTGAAGAAAATTTGGCAGATCCTTTGACGAAAGGACTGTCAAGAGAGAAAGTCCACAATTCTTCTAAAAGAATGGGACTATTGCCCTTAGATTGTTGAGTCACGCACAATGGTAACCCGACTTAAATGACTGGAGATCTCAAGAACTAGGTTCAATGGGTAAAAACAACTTGTGTAGTGATAGGAGTTGAGCGTGCTATTTAATAAACCAAGAAGCATGTATTCCTAAAGTGATTAGAGGATGAGTTAATAGAAACTCTTAATGAGATCTATACTCTATTTGGAGTGGAGTACCTACCTTCAGGAGTACTCTTGATAGACTCACCTTTGTGAATGTGTAAATGTGGCCGTTTCCTATGGAGTTTTGGGCAAAACTTCTAGAGCATTCACTAAACTAGGATAGACATGCATGGCCATAAATGCACAGGCTTAATTGATTGCACTATAGAAAAGGTTGTGCGTGGTTTGATGTCAGGAATAGAGTTCAAGACTATGTGTCACTCTAGTAAAAACTGAATCTTACTCACTATGCAAAGGTTCAAGTCGGATGACACCTTTGTTTATGCACAATCTTATGGTTTTAGAAATTGCTCGAAAATATTTTTAAAAATTCAAGTGGGGGATTGTTTGAAATGTTTTACAAACATTAAGTGAATTATTAAAAATGTTGAATAAGTGTATGAATGGCTCCTATATGTGAATAGTCCCACATCATGGGATTATATGGAAGAAGCAAGGATTTATACTTGTTTCTAAGAAATCATGTTGGGGCCTTGGGCTCTCAATACATGCTTTGTTGTGAGGAAGGAGACAATGCATCATGAACACCAACGCGTGCGCGACCGACTCGACCCGGCCTGGTCTGGCTCGGGCTCGGGCTTGGGCTTGGTGGTGTAGACACTTCTATTTTTGGACCATAAAAATTTGCAGTTTTCGAACCGTTTTTTTATGGAAAATTATTTTCTGCACCGATAATTTTTTCTGCAACGGTAAAAAGTTTATCCCCCGAAATTTTAGCAGATCCGATTTTTTCTTCCAAACCCTAATTCTCGTTCTATATATACTTTTTATCTGCAGACACAAAAGCATATCGAATTCTATTTTCTTCTAGCCTCCGCCATTAAATCTTTCTTTCAGAAAAATCGAGCAATATTATTTTCGAAAGTGGAAATCTGCACTGATTTGTTGTGCAAGCAAATCGGTTATCCTTTTTAGAGGCTGTTTTATCCAACAGGCGGCGGCGAAGGAACGAACTGGTTTGCACCTCTGACCAGATCGCCGAATCGTCTTCAAGGAAGCGACATAGTCCGCGACTCAGCCATTGTTTTTCAATAGATATGAATTGAAATGCTTTGACTTAGTAAAAATTAAATTACGTAATTAAGGAAAAAAAAGTTTGTTGTTTCAAACCTTGTGGTTTGCATATCGCAATATATGGTCTGGTGAAAACTTCCGGTTATAGTCTCAAATAGAAAGGGTTTTTTAACCCTTCATTTTCTGTTCTAAGGCGTTCATTTTGATCAGGAGTGTGTGGTAACCATTGTTGCAGCTTTGACACATGAACAAAGGTTTCTTTGGTTATCTTATAAAATTATAATTTGATTCAGATCAGCAAACACTGCAAAGACAAACTGGAACTTAAGTTTCAGTTTAAAATTTTGTTGGAATCCCTTGACTATTGAAAAGAAGGCGAGCTAACAGTTTCTATATAGCAAATGTTAAATACAATCGCTAAGTACCTCAACTCTTTATTCTTACCAATCACAGCAGGAAAACCAACTACCTACCTAAATTTCGTAGCTAAAAAAATTATATAGACTTCTATAAATATAGTGCTTCGTTCTACGTAAGCATCAGACAATAGAATTCAGAACAATGGCTACAAATACAAGCAGCTCTTCAAAGACGACTCACCTACTGGCGGTGCTGCTATTTTTGTTTGGCTACTCCATAACCAATGATGCTGCTCGCATTCTTGTAGAAGCACCAACTATCCCAAAACCAAAGCTTGCGTCGCTACCTGAAATTCCGACACTTCCAAAGCCAAAACTACCAAAACTTCCCCCGCTACCTGTGTTGGGGTTTTGTGCGCAGCGAAAGTTTTGACAAAACACCCAAAAACAAAATGAATCTTTTTCACCCAATCACTTGAAGATGAATGTGATTGAATAACAAACAACAACACAAAAAAAATATATGAACACACGATATTCCACCCAACCACCCTCTTTATTGATTCACCAAAATATTGTTTACAACCGATCTCAACTATCGTTAAACAAACACAACTTGAATCAATAACCTTATTGAGAAATAGGTAGAGAATATCTAATGGCTAAACAATTTGAGGAGAAAGATAATGAAGAACAATGGCAAATTTTTCCACCACATAATGAAGATATCATGTAGGCCTTTTATAGAGTAACTTGTCACCCAAATTATCCTCATATATCTCAAATATATCCTCATATATCTCAAATATATCTATTTGGATAAGCACCAAATAATCCTTGCCTTCATTTTCAAATATCCCACAAAAGTAGCAACAAATATCTCCACCAAAAATGGATCCACATAGAAAATTTGTTGCCTACAATTTTGTGATTTGCGTATCACAAATCTCAACACTCCACCTTGATACCAAATCACAACATCTCCTCCACTCAACACTAGCCAACTTAGCTCTCACTTTCAACCTTCTTTTCTCAATTAACATCATTACAATCCTCCACCATCGCCCACAAATGGTGCACCTCCCTCATCCGTGCACCACACCAATAGCGATCTTCAAAAGCGTTTGTAATACCACAAAGACCTCCATCTTGTCTTTGTGGATTTCATAACTCGACATCCGTCTTCCGCTTGACATGATCTCTTCATCTCTGGATCCCTCGAGCATCATCAACATCTAGACCCTTGTCGATACCATGATCCTCCACCTTAGGACCATCAGCAGTGACCATATTAACCTCTCCACCTTACTGTGGACTAGGTTCTTCAACCGTCACCCGCCTTCCACTGTTGACCACTGAACCGACCAAACTATATAGGTTCCCCTCCTCCAAAACTCCTCGCATCATCACACGACCACCCTTCTTCACTCTCAAAACTCCACCTCGAGTCTCATAATTGCAACCGCGGTGGTGATCTAACTGACCGAGAGATATGAGGTTATGCGAATAAGTGGGTATGTGCCTCACACCGACAACTTCTCTCTCCACTCCATCATGCATCTGAAACCTAACAGCTCCAACTCCACAAATTGGTAGCTCTACTCCATTGGCCGTCTTTATCATGCCAACACTCTTCTTATACGAAGAAAAACTTTTCACATCTCGAAATATGTGAAAACTAGCTCCTGAATCCATCTTCCAAGGCTCCACAACACTAAGTTGGACATCACATGAAGAATCGCCTTCGGTACCTTCAGCAAAGCCTGCCTGTGCCTCATCACTATTATTATCACCTTGCGCCTTCTTCTTCTTCATATCTCGTATACATGAATAGCAATCATTGCGCTTGAGGCCTTTCTTACCACAATAATGACAAAAGATAGCACCTTTCTTCTTCCTTGTATCTTTACCTGAGTCCATTGCTACCATCGCCTCAGTTTGAACCGATTTCAACTCCGACCCTTTTCTCCTTAGCTCCTCATTCAAAAGACTGCTTCGAACCATTTCCAAAGAGATAGTTCCATTAGCATTGGAATTACTCAATGAAACAACCAAAGTCTCCCAGCTTTCCGAAAGAGAACTCATCAACAAAAGAGCCTGCAACTCATCATCAAAATTGACCTTCATGTTTGCCAATTGATTGATGACATCTTGAAACTCGTTCAAATGCTCTGCAACAGACTTCTCCTCATCCAATCGAAGTTGCACCAACTTTCGAACCAAAAAAGCCTTGCTTGTAGCACTCTTTGACTCATACAGCGATACTAATTTGTCCTACAACGCCTTTGCGGATTCACAACTACCCACATGGTGGAACACAGAATCATCCAAATATTGGCGAATCAACGCAATCGCCTTTTTGTCCATTTTCTTCCACTTTCCCTCATCCATATTCGAGGGCTTCTCCCCATTTCCATCAATGGGATCATGCAAATCATTGAGATATAGAACGTCCTCCACCTTCGGCTTCCATATACCCCAATTCCTCCCATTCAAAATAGCCATCTTCGACAACGTCATCATCTCCGACATCAAAAAAACCATTTTTTTTTTTCAAACAAAAAATCAATTTTTTTTTTCAATCCAACAAACACTCCAAGCTATGCCGTGATCTGAGCTCTGATACCAACTGTTGGGGTTTTGTGCACAGCGAAAGTTTTGACAAAACACCCAAAAACAAAATGAATCTTTTTCACCCAATCACTTGAAGATGAATGTGATTGAATAACAAACAACAACACAAAAAAAATATCGGAAATATGAACACATGATATTCCACCCAACCACCCTCTTTATTGATTCACCAAAATATTGTTTACAACCGATCTCAACTATCGTTAAACAAACACAACTTGAATCAGTAACCTTATTGAGAAATAGGTAGAGAATATCTAATGGCTAAACAATTTGAGGAGAAAGATAATGAAAGAACAATGGCAAATTTTTCCACCACATAATGAAGATATCATGTAGGCCTTTTATAGTAACTTGTCACCCAAATTATCCTCATATATCTCAAATATATCCTCATATATCTCAAATATATCTATTTGGATAAGCACCAAATAATCCTTGCCTTCATTTTCAAATATCCCACAAAAGTAGCAACAAATATCTCCACCAAAAATGGATCCACATAGAAAATTTGTTTCCTACAATTTTGTGATTAGCGTATCACAAATCTCAACAACCTGAAATGCCGAGCCTGCCTAAGCTAGAAATACCTCCATTGCCTGAACTTCCTAAACCACCAACTATCACCAAAACTGAAGAAACACCGGTGGTACCGAAAGTTCCAACCCTTCCCAAAGGTAGAGTTGCCCCGCCTTCCTGAGACTCCAACCCGTCCCATGTTTGAAATTCCTCCTTTGCCTCAACTGCCTACCCTCCCTGAGGTTCCAGCTCACCCTTCCACTACCCCTTGAATTTTTCATGCTACATGATTAACATAATAGTTTCATGAGTATTTGCATTCAATCTTGATTTATATAGTGCTAGATTACTTATTGTCATATGTGTACTGTATGATATATGATTCTATCTCCATACTTTTCTACATTGATGTACCTCAAATATTATTATCATATTGCAGTGTTGCTTAAATTGGAATAATTCCTCGTTCTCTGGGCATAACTTTTTCTGACATGTATGGTTCACAAGTTTTCTGCACATAGGATAGCATGTTGATGCCTATTCAACTTAAGAAGAATTTGGACAAACCTAAGCTATGAGCTATTGTTTATCACCATAAATCGTGGCATAGGTAGAGAAGTGTAGGGGAAATTTTCAACCATCAAATCAGCCCTAAATGTTTAGAAAGCAATAATTGTGGATTATGCTAACAGTGAGATAAATCAAAATGAAAACTAATATCTCAAATTACAGATCAAAGATGCACTATCCCTAACAAACTGTAACACCCTTCCCAGGTACCCATACCACAAGAATAACGTTACTAAACAATGTTGTCTGATAATACGTAAAAAGTCCATAATGGATAATGTGTCATACACATTCTTTTGGATCAACACGGATATATGCTAAATACTACAAAAAATAATCACATTCTTGTATCTCATCCCAGTACAGAACAATGGTATGAGGAGTTTCACAGAACAGAACAACAAAGTCATTAAAATAAATAAAAAATACTCAGCACCGGATAACATTTGATATACTTCCATGACAATAGTTCAATATTGTCCAAAGAACGCTCTGTAATATGCAGGTGAAATATTGAAACGTAACTTATCATTTCTGTTTTAAAAGACTGAGTATGAAAGCGTGAAGGATCTAAACTTCAAGACTTATCCCAACATTAATAAAAAGCTATTCAGTAATAGTTGTGGTATAGGTTTGAACTTTGAACTTTGAAGGACCTAAACAAGCCCTTCCCAACCGGTCAAAATGATGTTAATTTAATGAAATGGAGAATCCAGAAGAAGGATGACAATTGACAAGTCTTCTCTACCACTCCTGTATTTATCCATTCTATTATAAAACGTACATATTCTGATAGAGTGATAGGTCGCAAGCTATCTTTTACCCTTTTTGTTAATCTGCTAGCTAGTGTCCAATTTGTACGTCCAACAAAACAACCTGCAGTGACAACCTATAGTGGATCTACGGAGTTTGCTGTCTCTCATGTAGACTCATCCGAATTCCTTCCTGTCCCAGTCGAATTCCCAGCTGCAAACATTTTGAAACAAGATGGGAACATTCTCAGAATTTGAGTAATTCCTTCCTGTCCCAGTCGAAATTCACATTACTCGAATTCCAAGTGTTCATTAGTTTCGATGCCAAGTCCAAGCATTTTCGAGTTTATGTGAGTTCGTGCTCAAGTTACATGCGATCCAATGATAAGAATTCTACAGCATGACGGCTTTAACAAAAGACAAATTAACAATCCATTACAAATATTCATCACAATGTTTCAAGTCAAAGGATTATACCATTAATTCCTATCACGGAGAAGATATTTTCTAATGGATACTACTTTTAAGGAGATAATTCTTTCATAGTCTGTAATATCTCTTATATCCTCAAGAACTCATGTCAACGGAACTTTTAGTCTTCTAATCGATGACTCTATTAATTTAGGAAATTTTCCTAAACATAATATAGCAACCTGTCAATTAAAACCTAGCGCAATACTTTACTATCCAATTCTTGTTTTTACTGTTACTAATTTTTTCATGTTGCTATAACCTTTTACGGTGAGGAAAAGAAAAAACCAAGAATGCACCGATTGTCGGTTCTTGCTTCAAGTATTTGCTGCATCATATGGTCTGGTCACATCTACCTGGCGTCCGTGGTCAGTTAAGTTGCTTGAATGAAATATTATAGCGCTTGAATGGTTGTGCAACGTTGTGCTATAAATACAAGTGTGCACACTGCCTATCTCGTGTTATCCTGAAGCCGTTGTTCAAAGCTTTGTGTTTCTTTTAGTTTCCTTTGATTGTTCTTAAAATAATTCCTTAATAGCGAGCAACTTGTTAGTGCATTTGGACCGCTCCAACATGTGTTTTATATGCTTTATCATGTAGGCTATACAGCCATTGCCTTATCAATGTGAATATACCTTTTGATTTCGTAGCTGCAGCAAGTTTTATTGCAATAAAAAATGGAAGTGGCTTTGTGCAACTGCAATTCGCACGCTTCAATGGTTACTGTGTCCACTTAGGCATATTCATATAGCCTTTTTTTGGTGGGTTGTCGGGGTCTGTGAAAAGGGGGAGGGGTGGGAATCGACAATGGGGAAGCCTAAAGAAAGAGTACGGACACAGACACAATTTTACTGTCTTGATGCTAAGAAGCATAATAGTCTAAGGGTAAAGAACAACCTGTTTCAAGCTAATGAGTATGCAGCTTGTTGCGATTTGTGATATTTGTGACCCAAGAAAATAGGAAAAGGTAGGAAGTCATGTATTTGGATTTGTCCAAAATAGTATTTATTTTTTTGAAATGATAAAAAAGAGGCCCAAAGCCCATGAATCGAACGCAAGCCCAACTCACAAATACATCAACAATACAATCTAACCCTAGCCGCCAAATATCACAAGCCAAACCCTAATGTTTAAAACACTGGAAATGGCGACAACTTGAGAAATTAGCTCCTTCTTCATCATGGCGGTTTCCAGACGAAATTCTCACTGACTTCACTTCTCCTCACTTTAGATCCAAACTTGTTATGATCTCCTTTGTCTCTCATACACCAGTTTCTGTCTTTAGTCTTCTGAGGGTTAGAACCCAACGGATCTGAGCTAGTTGGGTTGTCGGAGTATCTCTTCCTCCTTCGAGTGTCTCTGATGGCGACAGAGGGTCCTCCACTGCTACTCTCACCTTCTAACCAGTTAGAAAGATGATAGATATGGTGATTAAGTGAGCTTATGTAGTGATTATCCCCAATTCTTCGTAAAAATCTGTTTTTTCCTTCTGTCTTCTTCGTATCCAGGTGATTGTGCGGATCTGGATCACTACTGAGAGTACCTCCCCCTGTAACAGGTAAAGTAGTGCATTTACTATCCAATTTATCACTAGAAACACGCACAAAAGATGTTAATTTTTGTTTACTTCCCTCACAGTTATGATAATTGTTATCGGGGTTGATGGAAGCTTCAGGAAGGAAGTCAGGTCTTTCATAATCACTGGATCTGATCTCTAAATCTTCTCCGCGAGTGAACTGATCCCTAAAATCTGCACCATGTAAGTGAGAAGTATTAAAATTCTTACTAGTAGTCCTAATAATGTTGTAGTTAGCATTGGAATGATAACTCCCTTTGTTATTAGAGCCTCTGGTAGCAGATTGGGGATTGGCATCACCATGAGAGAGATTTAGGCACTTGCTGCTGAAGTTCTGCTTACCATTAAGTATGAATTCTTCAACTATTTTATCACAGTCATTTTTGTTATTATGATGACCCTGGCTATGCACTTTATCCTGCAATTGATTGTTAGCTTTTTGCATAACAATGTTACTGTCATATAAAATAGTGTGCCAAAGTGGTGTACAACTAATCTCCTTGCCATTGTGCAATCTTTGGTTTCTTTCCCTCCAAATAAAATAAATGGTAGCTATCAGTAGGACACAGGCTTTTTTGAAGTTAATGGATTTGGGCTTAGAAAACTTTAATATATACTCGATGCTATCTCTAATGTTAAGGGTAGCAACATTATGCTTGAAACCCAAAGTGCTTTTGGCATTGAACCAAATGTACTGGGAGTATCTGCAATCAAAAAATAAATGAGTGGAGCTTTCATCTTCATTTTTGCAAAGAAGACAAAATTTTTCAGATCCTTTGTTCCAATTAATACATTTATCCCTAGTGGGAAGCTTATTTAATAAAGCAAAATAAGCACAGTGAGCCATTTTGGGGCAGTTAGCTTTACTCCAAATAACTTTATGCCAATTCACTTCTACCTCACCACCTTGCAAATATTCCCAAACTTTTTTAAAAGAGAATTTATCTTTAGAGCAAAGGTTCCAACACCACTGATCTTTATACCCATTCTAATCAATATGATAACCAAAAATAGCATTTTTAAAAATAGAGGCTGCAGGATTATTATGAGGGCTCCAACAGCTATTTAAAATAATACTATTGACTTTATCATTCACCCCTCCCAATAAATGCAAATTATCCCATCCTAGAAGGTTAATTAAAGAGTTTCCATTTAACCAAGGATCAAACCATAAACTGGTTTGAGTTCCATCTTTAAACTTTCTATGAATAAATTTTTTGCCCACATTTCTGCAATCTAAAATACTTTTCCAAATGGGTGAATGATGATTCTCTTTTTTAGCCAGCCAGAAATTTTTGTTTTTTAAGTATTTGGCTTTCAGCCATCTGGCCCAAAGAGAATTACCATTAAGAAAATTCCAAAACAGCTTAAATTTGCTAACCTCAGCTATATCTTTTAATTTCCTAAGCCCAAGCCCACCTAACTTTTTAGGCTTACATACTGTGTCCCAAGCAACCTTATGATATTTGCCTTTCCAAATAAAATTAGAGCAAATTTTGTCAATTTTATGAATGACATTAGCTGGGATGTTATGTGTTTGAACCCAATACATGATCATAGCAGTGATGACTGTGTGAGTGAGTTCTAGCCTACCAGCAATAGAAAATAGTTTGCTAGACCAACCATCTAGCTTACCTTGAATCATGTATATTATTCTGGTACAGTCCCTATCATTAATATTGTTAATGCTTAAAGGAAGGCCAAGGTATTTAACAGGTAAATTACCCTCTTTAAAATTCAAAAGATGCAGAATCTCTAACTTATTACTGGCATATTTGCTAAAGTAAATTTTGCTTTTGCTAGCATTTACAGCTAAGCCAGCATATTTTTCCATATTATTTAAGATACTGTGAACAGCAATAGCACTATCCTTGTCTGCTTTTAGAAAAAGGAGCATGTCATCAGCATATAAAAGGTGAGTGATATGTGGCTTAACTCTATTAATAGGTTTAATGTTACCCCTTAACACTTCAATATCCATTTGGATGGAGAAGTATTCCATAATTATGGAGAAAAGATAAGGTGACAAAGGATCACCTTGCCTTATCCCCCTATTACTATGAATAAAACCTTTAGGGGGGCCATTGACCATAACTGAGTAAGTAACATTGCCGATGCATTCCTTGATCAGATCACAAAACCTGTTATTAAACCCCATTTTTTGCAAGATAAAAATAATAAAACTCCTGTTTACTTTATCAAAGGCCTTATGCAGATCTATTTTAATACACATAAGGTTTTTATTCCTCATGTTAAAATTCCTTATTAGCTCATGAGCTAATAAGGAGTTTTCAGAAATCAAACTGCCTGGTATAAAGGCACTTTGGTATTCTGAAATAGTAAATTTTAAAAAACATTTCAGCCTGTTGCATAGCAAAGAGGAGATAATTTTATAAACAAAGTTACAACAGGCTATGGGTCTATAGTCCTCTAGTCCAGAAGGATTCTCCACTTTAGGAATTAAGGTCAGAAAGGCGTGGTTAGTGTTTTTCAATAATTTACCAGAACTAAAAAATTCATTTATAGAATCACACAAAGTGGCCTGAATATCAGTCCAATGAGTTTTATAAAACTTGGCCCCAAACCCATCTGGACCTGGACTTTTATCAACATTAGCATTGAAGATAATATTTTTAATCTCTTCTTGCTTAATAGGAGCCAGAAGAATATCATCACTATTGCTGTTCACAGTATATTTAAATTCTAAGTCAGGAAAAACTGTAGGATAATCATTGGTGTTATATAAAGAATTGAAATAGCTAATAGCCTCTAATTCAATATTAGAGGCTTTGTTAATTATTTCACCATTAGCATCCAATAATTTCCAATGTTATTCCTGTTTTTCCTGCAAGACATTTTAGTGTAGAAAAATTTATTGGCTTCATCACCAGCTGTTAACCAATTCACCTTGGCTTTCTGTTTAAGATTAACAGAATTAATATGAAGAGCATTAACCAATTTGGCTTGAGAATTAAAAAAATTCTCAGCCTTGATTTTGTCTGAGCTATCTTTGTCAAGATCATTTTGAAGTCTCTCACAATCATTCCTAATAGTTTTAATGTCATCTCTATTTCTAGTAGTGTTGCTACTTTTGAGATTAGTTTTAACCAACTGCAAAGTTTTATTAAGCTTTTATTGAGCTGTTCCAAAAATATTATTATTAAAGCATTTGGTAACCACCTCTTTGTAATTATGATCATGCACCCATCCATTCACAAATCTAAATGGGGCATTTTTGTGCAAATTCAAATCTGACTTGAAAGAGACTAGAATAGGTGTATGGTCACTAGTGTTTTGAGGCTGGATACAACACTTTGTGTTTGAGAAGAGGTTTATGAAATTTTGATTAAATAAGACCCTGTCCAATTTGCAATGAATATTCCTAAATTTACCAGACTTCCAGGTATATTTATTACCAGAGATGATAGGCTCTATTAATCCATATTTCATCATAAAATTAGCAACTTTTTCTAGTTTAGAAAAAGGAATAGGATTTCCTCCTCTCTTGTCACAATTATGAAAAACAGTGTTAAAGTCCCCTAATAACATCCAAGGTTTTTTAATAATATTACTAAAATGCTCAATGCAATTCCATAACATATTTCTGTCATTTTCAAAATTGGAAGCATATATAAAGGTGATAATTAATTCTAAACCACCTTTGTTTTTAAAACTGTAGTGAATGTACTGCTTATCAATAAAATAGTTGATGAGTGTCCAGATGATAGGATTGAAAAAAACCATGATCCTACCATTTCCACCCATCAGATTATTATTGATCATGATCCAATTTGAAAAAAAATCTGTTATGCAGTTCATTAATCCTAATATCATTCAGTTTATGCTCTACTAAACCTAGAATACTAGGCTTATACTTGTTCACAAAATTGGTAAGATCAAGCTGTCTAGCAGGGGAATTGAGACCCCTAATGTTCCAAACAATGATATCCATAAAAAATAAAAAAAGATATATAAGAAGGATATCACCTATTTAAGATGGATCAGAGCTTTTGCTACTGCCCACTTTCCCCTCTGGCTGTTTGCCACTTCTTTTAAAGCTGATGTTTTCAGCAGTCTTTAATTGCTTATCCCATTTAGAGTTCTTTGTAATGTATTTCTGCCTGAAATCGTGATCCTTTTTATCCTCAGTTTCTTCAACTGAAATTATGTCTGTTAGGCTTTTTGTCCTGCTTTTCTTTTTCTTTTTTGGTGATGCAGGTTTTGAGGATTTGGAACCAACCAAGGCATGATTGACTGCCTTTTGGATGCTGTCCTCAGTTACGAATTTAGAAGGAGCGAGGTTCTCAGCCAACAGAGATTCATCAGTGAAGATAGGATCCGCTGCAAGCAAATCCGCACATTCCAAGCCTTTTCCTTTCAATATATTGATTTTTTGTTTTGTAAATAAACTTGAATCCTCCTTTGGGGGTGTGGATTCAATGACATGAGATGCAGAAATCCCCCCTTTGTTTTTTTGATTTTCTGATAATGCAGGGATTTGGTCATTCAGATCTAAGGGGGCGGTGCTGTCCTCCTTAGTTTTGGTTTGATCAATATCTTGCTGATGGCTTTGAGAGAAGCTTGCGACTTTCTGCAAATTATGGGTTTCAGGCGATTCTGAATTACCCATATTTGTATTAGTGGCATCAATATTCATATCTTCTTCTTGATTTAGCTCCGAACTATGTGCATCTTTTTGTGATAACACTTCTGGGCTAATTCCTTCTTCCGATTCTTTATCAAGATTTATTTGTGCCTTTGGTGCTTCGTTCAGATTTTTGTTGTTAGAATAGTTTTCGAACGAGTGTCCAAAGCACTTGCATTCCTTGCATCTATCAGGAATTAGTACATAGGTTATCGGTTGAGAGATAATCTCTCCGTCGTGCATGTAGATCGATGCTTCAATAGGAAGTTCAGCGTCAGCGCTGATCTCAACAAGGATTCTAGCATAACTCAACCGCGATTCTTTCCCTGTTTGCTCATCCATCTTGAGTGGATTTCCAATTAGACTCGCGATGGCGCTGAAAACTTCCTTATCCCATAATCTCAAATTTAACTCGGGTAGCCTTACCCAAACAGGCATGGTAATGAGTAAGTCGTGATCAAGAATTAATTTCTTGGTCCACTTCTTTAATATGATTAGCTTTCCATTGATGAAATAGGGTCCTCCCGTTAGTAATTTGGCGCAATCTTCATTATTAGTGAATCTAATAATGAAAAATCCATTTTGTCGAGTGAATATTTCAAATGACCCTATCAGATTCCATGTTCGAACCACAAAAGCTCTAAAGTGATAATAGGGGGGCGCTTACCGAACACGTAAGCCACAACAGACATCTCCCATTTTCCTTCGGTACGTGCACTGGTTTCTTCACTAACAATTACGATCTTCTCCTCATTAAGTAATTCAGTCGGCTCTATAAAACTCAGATCAAAATCGGTACTCTGTCCTCCGCTTTTAACCATGTCTGCCCATGAAGAGGCCTTTCCCTCTAATGTCAATCTGTTCTTGACAGGATGTTTAGTTTCTTGATCAGATCTAGCTAGATTTCTAGGCTCAAACCTTTTACCATTTGAGGCAGGAAATGGTTTGTACTTATTTCTGACAGGGAATTCATTGGACCTTCCAGCGCCTTGTCAGAAGTGAGCAGAATCATTTGAATTCTGCTTTTGTTTAAGCCCTTTCTTGCGGTTATTAACTATGGTGAAGCCTTCTTCATCAACCAAGAAATGAGGGGAAGATTGAGGAAGGTTGCTGTTAGGATTGGAGGAAGATGGGGGAGAAGATGAGGAGGTCCCTACCTGATTAGGGCTTTTGTCGAATATAGGATTCAAGAAAGACTTGGCAACCATGGCTACTGCTAAAAGAGTTAAATCACAAGGATTTCTATTGTCCAAAATAGTATTGCATATATGGATACACTGTAACGCAACTTTTTGAATGACTGAGTGAATACCAACTATGCATGATAGCCTAAACCTTAACTACCTCATGGTCATCAGTCGTAACCATAGCTCACAAGAGGAAGCAACAACCAAAACAGAGTGAAAAAAGTTATGGTTAGTAGTGAAGTTATTACAAAGATAAACTGATATCTGATGTGCACATGTGTGCATGTATATTTGTATATGGGTATATATGTGCACATCTAACTAACCTTAGGCAGATTATTTTTCACTTTTATAGCTATGCAATTTAGGTTTTGTAGTTATGTTTGTCTCAGAATTCTCATATATAAATGTCAAGCAATATCACATTGTTGGGTGCGATGATGATTTTATAAAATTCTTTTCTTATTTTCTAAAACTCTAACGTGATCTACACATCTGCACCTTCTCCTTGTATTTTTGTTTTTGATTTCTACAACTTCTTCACTAATTTTGTTATCAAACACTCCATTATTCTTTTCAAATTCTTCTTAAGCTTCTTTATATTGTATCTGCATTAATCATGTCTTGATATATGATACAAATCCACATTTAAAGTAAATAACTTTAATAAAAGGAAAAACATATATGGATTTGTTTAAAACGACCATACATGCATGCATGCATATACATACTTACATATACATACATACATATATATGGGTATGTGTGTACTTATCATAATTAAAGAGAAAATCTTTTAAATTAAGGTTTTATGTTTGTTTTGGAGAGTTAAATAAGAATTTGGGGGTAACACTAACATTTCATTCATTTCTTATATCGGTATTATGCTTCCAACTTTGAACCTCTGAACCATCTGTCACTTGATTCCTATAATCATGTGATTTATATTTGTTTTAATCAAAGGGACGTAGTGCCTTTCTTTTTCCATAAACGGAGATATGTACTGAAATGCTTTGATTTAGTAAAAATTAAATTATGTAATTAAGAAAACAAGTTTGTTGTTTCAAACATTTTAGTTGCATACCGCAATGCGTGGTCTGGTAAAAACTTGCAGTTATAGTCTCAAATGCAAAGAGTTCATTAACCCTTCTTCGTTTTGGTAAAAGGTGTTCATTTTGATCAGGAGTGTGTGATAACCATTGGTTGCAGTTTTGACACATGAACATAGGTTTATTTAGTTATCTTTTAAAATTATAATTTGATTCAGATCAGCAAACACTGCAAAGACAAATTGGAACTTAAATTTTCAGTTTAAAATTTGGTTGGAATCCCTTTACTATTAATAAGAAGGTGAGCTAACAGTTTATGTAGCAAATGTTAAAACACTTAAATACAATCACCTAAGTACCTCAACTCTTTATTCTTACCTATCAATGTAGGAAAGCCAAAAACCTACCTAAATTTCGTAGTTATAAAATTATAAGACTTCTATAAATATACTGCTTCGTTCTATCTAAGCATCAGACAACAGAATTCAGAACAATGGCACCAAAAACAACAAGCTTTTCAAAGAGGACTCAGCTATTGGTGGTGCTGCTATTTCTGCTAGGCTACTCCATAACCAATGATGCTGCTCGCATTCTTCTAGAAGCACCAATTATCCCAAAACCAGAGCTTCCGTCGCTACCTGAAATTCCGACTTTTAAATGATATTATAATCTTAGTAATATTTGTGAAGGAGCATTCTGAATTGGTAATTGAAATTTATATGTTATATCCTAAATGTTAGTAAAATTAATATTTAATAATATCCATAAATGGCATTTGTGGTAGTTCATGGTTAAAAAAAATGTGACAACAGAGGTATTACAAATAATAATAAAGAAATTCAAGATAACTTAATTTGCACAAAAAATTATATATGGTTTAAAGTTAAAATCATGTGTGTTAATTAAAATTTTCATTTCTAAGTAGCATCATCAAATTTTTGTTAGTTTGAATTTTATTTATGCTACATAATTAAAAAACGACAAATTGTAAATGATGTTTATTTGATGTTTCTTTGTTAGACACTAATTTTAAGCATGGAGTGATACTTTGCATTGGTAATATTAGTTTAGGGTGCTAATGTTCATACCCCTATTTACACTTCTGGCCACCAAAACTAAAAGCACCCCAAATATTTTAAATTTCTTCCTCTGGCCACCTTCTAAATTATTATAAAAAAATGCAGAGGCCACCAGCTCCTTCCTCTACATGAACGCTTCCTTCCCCACTTTCTTCGTCGGTTATGAAATGATTTAATTTAATAATCCATTTCATAACCATATTAGCAATTTTAATTTTGATAAACAAGTATTTACTTCATCGGTTGTGAAATGATTCGACAAATCAACATTCATGTATTTTAGTCATTTTATTGAACATCTTGCATCGCATTATCACAATCATCATGTTTATCGTCCAATTTATCATCATTCAAATACTTCAACTAAAATGACAAAAATTAATAATTAATGTATCAATTTGTAAAAGAAGATACGTAAGATATACGGATAAAAATCCTACAAGTCAAAATTTACATTGTCATTCTCTAATACAACATCGTCAAATTTAATGTCCTCCAAGCTTGAAATTTCCAATGGAGCGGAAAAAAAAATCCTAAAACGCAACAGAAAACCTTAACCATTAAAAAAACCATAACAACATGTTCTCTGTCATAATAGAAAACAATAAAAATCAAGCAATTCAAAGCCTCTTTTTTATCTTCATCTTCCATCTCTATTAGGCACAAAAGAATATTGCTTTTGTAAGGGTTTAGGGTTTGAAATTATAAAGAAGTTTGTGTTTTTTTAAGGAGAAGTACGGTGGTAAATAACTGAGCGAAGGAATAATATATGGTGGCCAGAAGAATATAAAGAATAATCATTCGTATTAAATTTATAAAGGTGGCCGGAAGTGTAAGCCGGGATGTGAATAGTAGCACCCTTAGTTTAAATGTTCGATCCTATTTAGCATGGAGGGATATTTTCAAAGTGTAAAGAAGTTTTACTGTTAAATCCTACTTTTAAGGGATATTTAGATTTGTTAATATATGTATAGGAACATTTTTGATAGTTGACATTGATACCAGAAAAGCGTGACACCGGATGTATTACAACTATTAATAAAGATTTTCGATTTTCTTTCCCTCTCTTTTCTTTTTATTTCATATACATGAGTGTTACGTCACGAGCTTATGATGATGGTACATTCATGAGAAAATGTTTTTAATAAATATTTAACCCTTTTGCTGTAGAAAAATATAATTTGATTCAGATAAGCAAACACTGCAAAAGACAAACTGGAACTTAAATTTTCAGTTTAAATTTTGGTTGGAATCCCTTGACTATTGATAAGAAGGTGAACTAACAGTTTCTGTAGCAAATGTTAAATACTTGAATACAATCACATAAGTACCTCAAATCTTTGTTCTTACCAATCACAGCAGAAAAACAGCTACCCCCCTAAATTTCACAGTTACAAAATTATATAGACTTATATAAATAAACTGCTTCGTTCTATGTAAGCATTAGACAATAGAATTCAGAACAAAGACTACAAAAACAACAAGCTTTTCAAAGATGACTCACCTACTAGCAGTGCTGCTATTTCTGCTATGCTACTCCATAACCAATTATGCGGCTCGCATTCTACTAGAAGCACCAACTATCCCAAAACTAGAGCTTCCGTCGCTACCTGAAATTCCGACACTTCCAAAGCCCGGACTACCAAAACAGCCCCTACTACCCGAAATGTCGAGCCTGCCTAAGCTGGAAATACCACCATTGCCTGAACTTCCTAAGCCACCAAACATCTCCAAAACTGAAGAAACACCGGTGGTACCTGAAGTTCTAACTTTTCCCAAGCCGGAATTGCCTTCACTACCAGAGATCCCTTCTTTACCAAAGCTGGAGTTGCCTCCCTTTCCTGAGATTCCGACCCTTCCTAAGTTTGAACGTCCTCCTTTGCTCAATTGCTTACGCTCCCTGAGGTTCCAGCTCACCCTTCCACTAACCCTTGAATTTTTCATGCTACATGATTGATAATAGTTTCATGAGTTTATGCATTCGATCTTGATTTATATACGTGCTAGATTACTTATTGTCATATGTGTGGTGTATGATATATGATTCTATCTCCTTACTTTTTAACATTGTTGTACCTTAAATATTATTATTATGTTTTTTTATCAAAATAGAAGTGATACTTAAACTGGAATATTTCCTTGTTCATTGGGCATTAATTACTTCTTTTGACATATATGGTTCACAAGTGTAACGAACTGGGATTTTCGACTCCGAAAATCAACACAAAACTACCATGTTGACTGTTCAAACATCGGAAATACCTGATCATTAATAGAAAGAAATTAAAGGGTGAGAATAGATAAGATAGAAAATTAGAGTAGAAGAAGAAGAAGATCACCGCAGAACAGAATCAGAGTAGTACGAATCTCACAGTGGAACGAATAAAATATAATATATAACATAACTTTGCAATAAAACAGTATATATATATAATGACATTATCAGAGTACAACACTTACACACAGCGGAAATAACAATAGCTATATAACCCTGAAGCCTCCTGCTTCAAGCTCCTCTAAGTATATCTGTAAAGACCTGAACTACTTGACTGCCCGTACAAATTTGGGCACCCAAGAGTATAGGGAAAACAAAAAAAAATAAACTCTGGGTCAGTCATGGGACTGGTGTGAGTAAACTCAAATCATTTGGTTTAACTTTTCAAAATCCTTTTCAAAAGAAAAGATTATCGTAAGACCAATCCACACATAAACACGGACGGTTTCTACCTTACGATAACCCAAAACACTTTCAAATTCAATACCCTTCTGATATTATAATAATGTCTAATCACAAGTAATTAACAATCTAGCAGAACACTTGCATCTCACGCTCCACATATATAGTTCACAAATCAAAACCGCGGGCGCTTATTGGAGATTGGATTCCGACTATGACAAGGTATGGGACCACTTGACGAATACGCTGGGTTTAACAAGAACGTCTTGCAACCCGGCCCACACATGACCGACCACTCATTTCGCTTGAGTGTATCGAATGGATACCACCAACGGTTGGGAGCTACCCACCGTTTCCCAAAAAGGGGCAGCATTGATAATAGTTAAAAGAATGAAATGGATTTTCTCTAGATAGGTGATATACACCCTAATGGGAGCGACCAACTTAGCCATACTGCCTGCCCGATTTCTTTCATTCCCCGGTTGGTGAGCCTTGAGGTCATAACGTATCTTCGACAGATCATACATTCATTTACTTTGGATGACTCATCGTCATACCTGCCAAATCACAAATTGATTTCCTCAAAAATACCACGGGTATAAAGCTAAGAGAAGCGAATTCCTTCGCCACCAAATGTAAGTACGTTTCAAGAGATCAACTTACGCGATCTGTTAGATATACTCTTTCAGACATTCGTCCATTCACGTTTGTCCTGAGACTGGACAAACCGAAGGCACTATTCTGTAAACAGGATAGCCCTTGCATAACTCCGTCTTCATTATCACCATCATATTTGATCGCAATGCTAACGTCCATACAGATAGTTTTCAGATAATGAATCTGATCCCGGTCTCTCTGTATTGACGACAGAAAAATGGTCAAAAACTTCGATAATCGGTGATTTAACTATCAAAGAAAAACATGTGTGCAAACAACGATATCATTTCTACATGGAAATTCTATCGGTCAATCATCATTCAATGGTTTATTTCTTTTAATTAAATTATCATTAATTTATCCATTTTCCCTTTCTATATATTCGTAAATTCTAAATTTCTAAATTTGGGAAAAAACATAATTTATAAATCACTTGGACCACATCACCATATTTACTTCTATTTCTTATTTCCTACATTGGAAAACATTTCTGATCCTTATTTGGAAAACGTTTCCAAACTCCTTCATTTGATTTAAACCGATGTTTAAATAAAACATCACTAAGCCAATTCAAACCATTTCACTCATTATCTAAATTCACTTAATCAACCTTCACTATCGAACTTTAACCATTTCTTAGTTAAAAATGAAGTCAATCAAGTTGGGGTATAACTACCTCTCAGACCTTAACTGACCAACATTTCTAACTTCGAAATAGACAAAGTTCACCTTTCAAATCTTTAACAAACTTCCTTACGTAACTCAGATTCTATTTATGCATCCCCTTCTTTATTTTAAAACATTGATTTTAACTATAGTGTTATAATTCCTTTCTTCTTAAATATCCCACTTCAAAATGTAACTTTTATTCCTTAATTTAACTCAATAACTAAACCACTCATCTATTAATAAATAAGTAAATCTTGATTGAACTGGAAAGCAATATTACTTTTTCGAATTTCGATATAATCGAATTCAATGTATAATTCTCCTTTCGAATAATCTCTATTCGATGGCTCCTTTTCGAATAAACTATATTCGATAACTCTTTCTTCGAATAACTATATTCGATAATCTCTCTTCGATTGATTTACATTCGATTAACTCTCTACGAATGATTTACATTCGATTAATCTCCTTTCGAATAAACTATTTCGAATAACTCTTTTGGATTAACACATCTGGATTGACTCGGTTTGATTAACTCATCTTAGCTAACTCAACTCGATTAACTCAACTTGATTAACTCAACTTACCTAACTCCACTTATCTAACCCAACTTATCTACCTCAACTTATTTAACTCCTATCTAATAACTAATATTCGATTAATTTATATTCGAATAACTATGTTTGTTTTAACTTTATTTCGAATGGCTAACATTCGATTTAACTCTATTCGCTGGACTCTAGATTGCAGCGATCACAATGATTACGCCTGATTCCCTCAGGAAACATCCGACCGCCGTAGGCTATCTGCAGCCCTGCGAATCACGCTAGTAGTCGTACGAAATGGCAACTCATCCTGAATAACTATGTTTGACTAACTCTATTTCAAATAACTATATTCGATCAACTCTAATTGAATAACTAATATTCAATTAATTCGAATTCGATTAACTATGTTATGTTAACTCTAATTCGATTAATTCTAACTCTAATCAATTAACTCTAACTGATTAATCCTTTGATTAACTCTACGTTTATTCAGTTTCAAATATCAATGTTGAAATAGATTTTTACTTCTTTATATAAGTCCTGACTTATATATATTCTATTTATCCAATGATAAACATTTCATTTGATTTATAAATATTATTTATAAATTTATCTTCTCAATCAATTGGTTAGAATAAATTCTATTTAAAATCTTTGCTTTAAATCCATAGCATGTTCTACCCGTGTGCGAAGCACAGGTCTAACACTTTCAAATATAAAATCCTCTTTTATACTATTCTATTCACTTTTCGAGTATTTACTTTTATAATCTATTTATTTACCAAATAAATCCCTTTTTGGTATTTCTATTTATTTATAAATTATTTTCTTTTTATATAAAATCTATTGATTTTATAAGTAATTCCTTTGATAATCTAACTATTTCCTTTTCTATTTATTTTACACATATTTCCTCTTTCTATTCTATTTATTTCGAATAAATATCCCTTTTCAATTCTATTTGTAAGTAGTTTACAAATATTTCTTTTTCAATTCTATTTGTAAATGTTTACAAATATTTCCCTTCAATTCTATCTATTTGATTAACAAATAAATATTCCTTTTTAATCTATTTATTTTCTAAATAAATATTTTCTTTTTATAAAATATTTTGATTTTATAAATATTTCTTTTTCAATATAACATTGCAAATTTCCTTTTTAACATTCCAGTATTCTTTATGGTATTTAACGTACCATATAACAATGATCGGTATCATTCAACCATACAAAATCAACACAGATTTCATATCACATCATATAACACAATATATGACAAAAACGGTAAAATAAATGTTGAGGAACCCAGTTGGGTCCCTCCGACCTGTTTCCTTGCATCCACAGCTGTTAAACAATAAAATTAACATCAATTTCATTTTACTATGAAATATTCTGCTAAACAGAATCAATATTTGATTAACGATTTATATCTATATCGTTATCTATATTTTCAATCAACTGACTAGCAGTTCAATCAAACAACCAACACACAGCAAACACCCATCATTTATAAATTCTAAAAATATTTTATAAAAATATAAATTGAACAGAGTTAGTGAGATTTACTCACATCGGCCGGTTTATCATTAAATAACGATAATTGGTCATTGATTTGATTCAGGCGTTTAATTTCACCGTAAATACAAACGAGCTCCACTCTATTCCCATTCAGCTCCGTGGTGTAGCCACTGTCCATACGATCCCAACGCGACAGACGGTTTGAAATTCTGATACCGTATGCACAAGTTACTGATTTTAGAAGTTAACATACATTATTTAGACTAAAACCAAACTTATATTTAAATCAATTTGGGCCTTATCACTTTTGACCCGGCCCATCAACCCTTTACCCACGTCCTCCTTCTTCCACTTCCAGGAAATCTCGATCCTCCTCATAAAAATGGCCATCCATGCAAGTTTTTCCTATCCACTCATCTCCCATTCTACTTCACGATTTCAAAAACAAATCTCACCATTATATTTCTCTTTGAAAATCCTTCCTCTCCACACCAATTTCACCCCTCTCGGTCTTCATCTGCCTGTTGCGACTTCAGGGATTTCACGCGTACTGCACAACGTTGCTTGACGCAAATGACGACGGTACTTCCCCAAAAAATCACAAGTGAAGCCACTTCTCGCCACAAGTTCGAATATACACTCGAATTCGAAAGCAATGCTTCAAATTTTCGAAAATCTCAACCCTAAGCTGCGCTGAACAAACCGACAAGGAATAAAATTGCGTCGCACCCTGAGTTAAGCTCGCCAGATTGAAGAGCTTCGAACAGGGATTTCAAAAATATTAGTATTGAAATTTATGGGTTTTGTTTTGATGTTATATTGATTTTTGAAAGAGGGTTTTTGCTGTAGATTTTATTCTGTGGTGGCGGCGCACTTCTGACCAGAGAGAAAAGGTTGTTAGGGTTATAAGGAATGGAGATGTATTTATAGTGTAAGGATAATATTTTTATATTCGATTTTTATATTTATTTTAATGAATCATTGTCTTCATTCTGTGTTTAAAAATCCCTGTGATTACATACAATACCCAAAATCACGAAAATAGACATGCAGCTACAGTTTGACATTGCGGACCCAATAAAACTGGTTTCGTCGAATTCCAACTCCGTTTGCTCACACAGCGTATTTTTAGCCACCAAAATATTGACTGTTTTTCACTCTAAAAATTCATACGGCCACACAGTGACTCTAAAAATCACGAAACTTGGAATCTAACAAAAATTTGACATTTCGGATCCAACAAAATTAGTTTCGTCGAATTCTGAGGTCGTTTGCAAAACTGGCTATTTTAAAAGCTCAAAATAAACCATTTAAATATATAAATATGTTTAAAAACATTTAAATTTAATATTAATAAAATAATATTATCGTATATATTCACAATAGTATATGACACAGCTCCAATGGGATTTATAACTCGATATTCAAAATTACCAGTTATATCGATATTCGATTTATATATAAAATCCTTTTATAATATAAATAAATCGATATAAATTATAAAGGAATTCCATAGCGACTTTTCTAAAATTTGATTTGGACATAACTAAAAATCTACACAATGAAATCCCCATTTTTCTCTTCCACTAGAAAAATATATTTCACCAGCTCCTAACGTTTTCTTGTTTCACAGAAATCCGATTTAAAACGAATCCTGTATATTCAGTTGAAGTTCAAATCGCCAAGTAGCGAACTTCTGCACCATTTCGAGCTCGATTTTAATTATAATATAATTATACGTTCAAATTGCCGTTCAAATACTATATTCGTTATTCTAATTCAATTCGAAACTGAATTAAATATCACAGATAATCCAATTCACACCATTTTGTGAATTCCACTATTTCTGATATTTCAGAAATTAAATATATTATTATATTATTTATTTATTTTAGTTAAATATTCGCTATAATTTAATTCAACGACCATTTCAATCACTCAATCCCTATTTATATAATTAAATTAATTAATTATTATACGGTAGAAATGCGGGTCGTTACAACAAGTTTTTTGCACATAAGATAGCATGCTGGTACCTATTCAACTTAAGTAGAATCTGAACAACACAAAGCTATGAGCTATTATTTATCATAAAAATTGTCGTAGAGATAAAGAATTGTAGTGGAAATTTTCAACAATCAAATCATCCCAAGATGTTTAGAAAGCGATAATATCAGATCATGCTAATGGCGGGATAAAACCAAAAGAAAACTCCAAATTACATATCAAAGATGCACTATCCCTATCGAACTGTAACACCCTACCCAAATGTCAATAATACAGAAGAATAATGTTACTAAACATTAAACAATGTTGTCTGATAATACCTAAAGTAAGTCTACAATGGATAATGTGTAAATAGAAGTATCAACCTTTACATTGTATCCATTAGTTAAAATTTCAAATTATATGTCTAAGCTTGTCCACAACACATATATGGCTTGTTCTCCAATTTTCTTTGCCACTTTATTTTCTAGCATTTGTCATCTCTTAAGTTACTAATGGGGAAGACAACAATATTATGTACCTATGACCTATCTTCCTAATTTCTTCATTAGTCATACTATCATCAGTCATCAATCCTCAATTTATGACTAAAAAAATGAATATATTATAAGGGTATTCTTAATCATACTATTGTCGGCTGTACAACATGCAGTTGTCTTTCAAAAAGAAATTTATGGCTGCGTCAAACCTTACTTTTTTGTACGTTAACTAATAGTGTACTTAAATTTTCGTCATTACTTAACCATCTATACGCTATCAAATGAATTTCAACCGAGTAATTGTGATCAAAATATAATAAAAAACATGCAGTTTATGATCTAGTTAAGATGATATCATTTGTCTTCCTTTGGTTATTTGTGCTGTTATGAATTGTTTTACAGAGGAATAATATGTCTCACTATACTTTCAGCTTCACATTAGTGGTTGATCATAAACATAGACAACAAGTAAAAGAGAAAGACTAGAACACTATTGAACATTACAGAAGCTACTTATCATAAACAACATTTGACAAAATATATTATTCCAATCATGTATATACTATTTAAATTAGTGTTGATCAATAATAATGATGACTAGTAAAAATAAAGTATTCATCCCTCCATCGACAATATTCGTTGTAGAATCTTCTTAGAAGTTCATGTTTGAAAACCCATAGATCACAATCCTTAATGAAATGACCACAAGTTGGACTTTCACACAGTACCTTTTGTATCGTATAGTTTCTCCTGAATGTCAAATGGCGTTTAATCTTTTTTGCCTTTTTTCTGCATTTATGGATAAGTATATTTCCCAAAACCTTATTTTGGTTGTTACTGTAGTAGTCAGAATCGTATTCAAGCAAATTTCCATAGCTAACACAATTGAATAATTTTATAGCCTGAACTTGAGTTTTGGAATCAAGAAATCAATGAATTGCTAAAACATAAGCAGACGTGAGATGTCCTTGCCTACATGCTTGCATTAGGTAGTTAATGCCTAACAAACGTTCATTTGCATATATGTGATTCTGAAAAGACATGCATATGAGCAAATAATTATATTAAAAAATTATAATTGACATTTCAAATATTAAAATATAAAATGTATCATTCCTAAAATGAACTGTGCTTGAATATTTCCACTATTGCAGAAAAGGTTAAGTAAATACTCCATTCTTGTTCATCATGCCAGAATTTGCTCCATTCGTTGTATACGCACATTGACCCTCCCGCCTTTTTGTTTTTGTCGCATTACGAAAAGTTTTACAACTATATCACGAAAATAATTTTTCATATTAAAAACAATTATATATCTGAAATGATTTAGTTTCTTTAACTTTTTTTTTCTTTTACAACTAAATCAGCTTGATAACATTGTAAAATTAATGAAACTGTAAAATAAAAAAAAAGTTAAAAAACTAAATCATTTCAAAGATATATAATTGTTTTTTAGATGAAAAATTCTTTTTGTCATATAGTTGTAATATTTTTCGTGATGCGACAAAAAAAAGTGGGAAGGTCAATGTGCATAAACAACGAATGAAGCAAATTTTGGCATGATAAACAAAAATGAAGAATTTACCTAACCTTTTGTAACGACCCAGAAAATCTGAACCAATTTAAAATTTTTAAATTGGATAAAATAGTGGATTTTAAATATTTAAAATAAATATTTTAGATAATGGCGATGAAAACTGAGTTTGAATCGACAATTGAAAACGAATATAATTAATTATAATTATAAACAAGGCCTGAAATGGCGTGGCTGTTTCAAAAATTGAATTCAAACTTTGTCGGACTATACCGGGTGCAAAATAATCCGGATTTTAGTGAAACCAAAAGTATTTAAATCTGTTAGTGAATATCTTTCTAACGAATCCGACCAATCGAAATTTGATAGCGGGAATCAAAAGATATGTCCAGTTGGAAATTCTGAATAGTCGCTATGGAATTCAGGCCCTTAAAAATGGACATTTTGCAAACGACCTCGGATTTCGACGAAACCACTTTTGTTGGATCCGCAGTGTCAAGTTATTGTTAGGTTTCAAATTTCATAATTTTTCGAATCAATATGTGAGCGTGGCAAAGGAAAACGCGTTTGACCGGTTTAAGTTGATTTTAATCGACTGGAAATTGGCCATTTTTCAAACGGTCTCAGAATTCGACGAAACTAGTTTTGCTGGACCGTATCGTCAATACGAAGCTAGAAAATATTTTTCTGGAATTTTTCTAGTTAGTATGTGACCCCGGTAATTTGAAACGTGCGTTTAAAATTCAATATAGTGATTTAAATGAAAATTCAAAAGGAAACTGATTGTAACGATCAAATCAGCTTGCGATACATATCCCATTGTGTTCGGAATGGGGGTAAAACGCTATAGACGACAGGCGGTGGGCCTCGTTTAGAGGTCGTATATAAAAGTCAACTTTTTGAAAAATTAAATAATTAAATATATATATATTTTATATAAACCCCCCCTTTTTCCCTCTTCTCTCTCTTCACTTCGCAGAAAAAAAAACCCTAAACCTAAATCGCTCGACAGTCGCCGCCTGCCCCACGCCGCCGCCTCCCCTCAGATCGCCAACCGCCCTTCCACGATTCCCCCCCCCCTCCTCCGACGCTCGTTTCCTCCAGCAACCCCCCCTTTTTCTTCTGAAACGCGATACACAGCAGACATCGCCACCCCCGTTCGAGACCACCCACCTCCACGCAGCCACCGCCGCCTCAGCCCACATTCCGACGAAGACGACGCCCCCCCCTTTTCGTAGATTGCAGTAAGTTTTTTTTTTTTTTTTAGTTTAAAACTGATTTTCTTTTTAGTTTAAAACTGATTTTCTTTTTAGTTAAAAACTGATTTTCTTTTTAAGTTAAAAACTGATTTGTTTAAATATTAAAAACTGATTTGTTTAAATATTAAAAACTGATTTGTTTAAACATTAAAAACTGATTTTAATTAAAAAGATAAAAACTGAATTTTATAAAAGAATTGAAAACTGATTTGGTTTTTAAAAATTAAAAACTGATTTTATTTTAGATAAGTGAAGACTGATTTGGTTTTTAAAAGTTAAAAACTGATTTTATAAAAAGAGTAAAACTGATTTTATAAAAAGAGTAAAACTGATTTTATAAAAAGAGTAAAAACTGATTTTGATTTTTAAAAGGTATTGAAACTGATTTCTTTAAAAAGAAAAATCATATTTTTATTTATTGAAAGTCGAAGTAAAAATCAGATTTTTATTTATTGAAAGTCGAAGTAAAAATCATATTTTTATTTATTGAAAGTCGAAGTAAAAATCATATTTTTATATATTGAAAGTCGAAAGAAAAATCAGATTTTTATATATTGAATAGCATCGTAAAAGTTCGATTTTTACATGTGTAGAGAATACGGGAGAAAGCGACAGAAAGGCGAAGATTTCTCTAAGTGAAGTTGGATAGCTATTGGTGAGATTTCTGATTTAAAAATTATATATAGGTGTTGAAAATGAAAGTGAATTGCTATATATAAATATCTATATATATATATATATATATATATATATATATACGCCCCTCGTCCACAAACCATGGACGATATTTATTGGTTGAAATTGTTGTGAAAATTGATTGATAGCGAATGATTGTTTGGGATTGTTTGTGATTGATATTGGTTGATTGTGGTTGAAAAATACCCATTTGTGGTTGTGAAATATTTGGTTGAAACCACATAGGATTAGTTTGGGGAAATGAAATAAATATATACATGCCACCTGCGTGCGAACTAGATGCATGATTCCCATTGTCAAAAACCGCGAGGTTTTAAGGTAGAGCGAGGAGCCGTACTAGGGACGGTGCCGGTGTAACTACCCTGCCGTTATGCTGCCGAAATTTTGAATAATATTCGTGTGTTTGAATTATTTTCATATGCTTAAACTATATTTATTCAACTATAGAAAACATTCATGTGTTGAATTGATATTCATTCGTTGTTTAGAAATTCATGTGTTGAATGGTATTCATATTTTGAAATAAATTGTTCGATAATAAAAATCACATTTTTATCTATATATAGAAACTATAGAAAACATTCATGTGTTGAATTGATATTCATTCGTTGTTTAGAAATTCATGTGTTGAATGGTATTCATATTTTGAAATAAATTGTTCGATAATAAAAATCACATTTTTATCTATATATAGAAACTATAGAAAACATTCATGTGTTGAATTGATATTCATTCGTTGTTTAGAAATTCATGTGTTGAATGGTATTCATATTTTGAAATAAATTGTTCGATAATAAAAATCACATTTTTATCTATATATAGAAACTATAGAAAACATTCATGTGTTGAATTGATATTCATTCGTTGTTTAGAAATTCATGTGTTGAATGGTATTCATATTTTGAAATAAATTGTTCGATAATAAAAATCACATTTTTATCTATATATAGAAACTATAGAAAACATTCATGTGTTGAATTGATATTCATTCGTTGTTTAGAAATTCATGTGTTGAATGGTATTCATATTTTGAAATAAATTGTTCGATAATAAAAATCACATTTTTATCTATATATAGAAACTATAGAAAACATTCATGTGTTGAATTGATATTCATTCGTTGTTTAGAAATTCATGTGTTGAATGGTATTCATATTTTGAAATAAATTGTTCGATAATAAAAATCACATTTTTATCTATATATAGAAACTATAGAAAACATTCATGTGTTGAATCGATATTCATTCGTTGTTTAGAAATTCATGTGTTGAATGGTATTCATATTTTGAAATAAATTGTTTGATAATAAAAATCACATTTTTATCGACTATATGAAACGGGTAAAATAATCTTGTTTTAAAAGAAATGGTTTTATGATAAAAATCCTATTTTTATCACCTGTATGAACTATATAGAAAAATAGTGTTTTGAAATGAATTGTTTTACAATAAAAATCACATTTTTATTGTATGCATAAATCGTTGAAATGTGAAGGGTTAAAAATAGCCACTTGTTCAAAATAATCATATATGAGTTGAAATATTCATTAATTAGCTAATGAAATGATTTGCACCTATTTATGTAACATTAGAATGAATGGTGTTTTTAAACCAAATAGAAATCAAATATGAAGTTGAATAGAAAATGATAAATGATAAGAACTGTATATATATGTACATGTATATTCATTGAACAGGTTATAGCAAAGGGGCTAGAGAAGAGGAATAAAATTTTGTGCCCGACAAATAGGTACACATTTACTGATTTGTTTGGGTGATGATTTTGAGCCTGTTGGCTAGCCGCTTGGCTTTTTCTTTTTCTTTTTGAGATTAGAAGGACCGGGACGCTATTTGCGATTTCCCGATGCTCCCGGTACAAGGGAGGTTATGGCGAAATTTTCCCAAAATTTAAGGTGTTAGAAAATTTTTTGAAGTGAAAACGATATTGAAATTGCTGAATGAACTATATTTATATAAATATAAATAAAATTAAAACGAAACGAAGCCGTGCAGTTCGTATTTTGAAACTGTGATTTCAAACGACTAGTACGGGAAATCCGACCATTGGATTTTCCCGAAACCTCAACCGTCGGGTTCGCCTTGGAATAATCTTTCCAACGGCACCAACCTTGTAAAAATCCAACGGTTGGATTGTCTGGAATGTTTAAATCAAATCTGATGAAAAACAGCGCCAGAAGCGATTATATTTATATATATATAAATATAATTATATATTTAATCGAATAACGACGTTGTAGTTCGTATTTTGAAATCGAAATTTCAAACGATTGTACCGGGAGATCCGACCGTCGGATTTTCCCGAAACTGGAACCGTTGGATTCGTTTTGAAAAGACCTTCCTAATGATGTAAATTTTGTGAAGATCCAACGGTTAGATTTTCAGATATGTGTAAATCAAATCTGAAGAAAAACAGCGCCACGGCCGCTTTATGGCCCGAAGCGTCGTTTTGAATAAAATAGCTATTTTAAAATAAATAAAAATAGCGATAAATAGTTATAAAATATCCTAAGCGATATGGAATGGAAATAAACTGAATTTGCTCGATTTATGTTGTATTTGATGGTTGAATGTGTTTGGTGTGAAAATTACATTAAAGAACAATATTGGTGTTGTCGAATAATTTAACCATTGAAATAAATCGATTTGAAATTCTAAATATACGTGAATTATTTGAAAAGGCCGAGTTAATTCTCATTTCGAATAATTGACCGACGATTGAAAGTCGAAGATGAAGACGATGGTCGAAGACCGGAGATCTTCACCTCGTTTGGATGGTAACCGAGGTCCTGATTGGGAGGCATCCCGAAATATGGATAATGAGTGGTGATCGTCCAGACGTACGTGGTGATCGAAGGGTTTGCGAGGTATTTAGTGCCTCCGGTTTCGTTCAGACCCAGAACGGACTTGAAAATGGACTATGTGTCTGACATTGGAGTTTATTCTGTGTTGATTGATTTCTGTTAAATATACATCTGTTTGGCGGCGGAGAATTTATTCTTTTGCTTAACGCCCTTCTCTGAGACGTACGAGCTCAGAGGTTGTATATCGATGGACATCAATCGCATGGCGTGAATTGCCTGTGTGGCATGCTAAGATGCAGTGATCAGGGCTTCTGTTGAAAAGCAAAGTCTTGTGGTGATGATCAAAGCACCGCCTGTGTGGCGTAGCTTTGTGTATAACGTGAATTCGCGAGCCTCACACCCCGGTATGAACCTAAAACGGGAGAAGGACCTCAGGGAGGGCATGCGTTTCTTTCTAGCTAGGGTGGTGTCAGTGACCTACCAGCCCTGACATTTATATACTTTTCACCTATGTGGTTGTTGCTGTTGCGAGGCGCCTCGGTTTGATCGGACGATCCGGGTCCGATGGAGTCATTCGTTGGCTCGTTTGCGCCCCAAAGGGCGGGGAAACGTATTGCTCAGGCATTTTAATCCACATCGGTGGACCGGCCCTGACGATCCAAGGGTCACTCGAGCTCTGATCCTGAGACATGGTAGGATAGATTGTCTCGAATTCGGTATGGACTATCTTTTGCCTTGGTTCATGACGGAAATCCAATTTCCAAATACGACATCGTGCGGTTTTCATTGTATACCTATATATGGCGACATAGTGGTATGGGGCATTAATGCCGTCTATGATTGATAGTTATGATTTGAAATTGTTTTCAAAACATATAGACACTAGCAATAATATCAAATGCCTTTGTTTTATTCGTATCAAGCATATTTTGGCCGTTATAAGGTAAAAACTCTATCCTCCGGTTTGCGTTGCATTGTGTGATGGGAACTGAGTCTTATAACGGCTTCATTTTTATAAAAAGCATAGCGATGTTTAAAAGAAAGATTTGTTTTAAAGCACTGGCAATCCAATGGAGTAAACCCGTTCCACGAAAGTGGCGTGGTCCTGTGATTAGCCAATTATATATGTGTTGAGTGGATTTCTCATACCAGTCCCATGACTGACTCGTAGTTTGTTTCACTCTCAAACTCGGGTGCCCCTTTTTTCCATGGGCAGCCCTGTATTCAGGTTTAGCTGGTTCTTTTCTGGAGAGCTGGAGCTGAAGATGGATTCTATCATTTATTTCTTTTTATGCTGTTCAGCTCCTATTGTACATATTTTGTTTATTTCCGCTGTAGACATTTATGTATAGCTGAACTGTATTTGTGCTAAGTAAGATCCTGTATACTGTGTAACTCTGATGATTACTTTTATCCAGTATATTTTGTTGTTCATTATATGGTGTATTTATTTAATTCTGTTCTGCTATTATATGTTTCTGTGTTATATTCCAAAGATAACCTTGTTTCCGTGAGAACGGGAATTCGGGTCGTCACACCTTTTATGCAAATAGTGGAAATATTCAAAGCACAGTTCATTCTAGGAATGATGCATTTTATATTTTAATATTTAAAATGTCAATTATAATTTTTTCAATATAATTATTTGCTTATACTTACAATATGAATGTATGTCTTTTTAGAATCACATATATGCAAATGAACGTTTGCTAGGCATTAACTAACTACTGCAAGCATGTAGGATCTCACTCTACTTATGTTTTAGCAATTCATTGGTTTCTTGATTCCAAACTCAAGTTTAGACTATAAAATTATTCTATCGTGTTAGCTGTGAATTTGCTTGAAGACGATCCTGACTATTATAATAATAACCATAATAAGGTTTCGAAAAATATACATATCCATAAATGCAGAAAAGAGACAAAAAAGATTATACGCATTTGACATTTACGAAAAACTCTATGATGCAAAAAGTACCATGTGAAAAACCAACTTATGTTCATATCAATAAGGGTTGTAATCTATGGGTTCCCAAAGATGAACTTCCAAGAAAATTTTACAGCGAATATTGTCGATAGAGGAATGAATACTTTATTTTTACTAGTCGTCATTATTAATGGTCAGCGCTAATTTTAAATAGTATATACATGATAGGAATATTATATTTTGTCAAATGTTGTTTATGATAAGTAGCTTCTGTAATGTTCAATAGTGTTCTAATCTATCTCTTTTACTTGTCTATGTTATGATCAACAATTAAATGTGAAGCTGAAAATATAGCGAAACATGTGATTCCTCTGTAAAACAATTCATTACCACACAAATAACCAAACGAAGACACATGGTATCATCTTAATTAGATCATAAACTACATATTTTAGATTATATTTTGATCACAATTATTTGGTTGAAATTCATATGATAGCGTATATATGGTTGAGTAATGACGAAAATTTAAGTACGCTGCTAGAAATATCTAATTAACGTAAAAAAAAGAGTAAGGTTTGACGTAGCCATAAATTTCTTTTTCTTTTTGAAAGACAACTGCATGTTGTACAACCGACAATAGTATGACTAAGAAAACACTTATAATATTTTCATTTCTTTAGTTGTAAACTGAGGATTGATGATCGATGATAGTATGACTAATGAAGAAATTAAGAAGATAGATGCATAATAATGTTGTCTACACATCATTAACTTAAAAGATGACAAATGCTAGTAAAATAAATGGCAAAGAAAATTGGAGAACAAGTCATATATGTGTTGTGGACAAGCTTAGACATATAATTTGAAAATTTAACTAATGAAAACAATGAAAAGATTGATACTCCTACTTACAAAGCTAGACTTACATGACTTTCTGGACCAATTACGTATTTGCGAATTTGTAAAATTTTATCATGGAAATTATCATGTTAATTAAATGAAGTGGAGAATCCAAAAGAAGGATGACAAGTCTTCTTTACCACTTAAGCTTCTCTATATATATCTATTATATTATAAAACGTGTCTGCTACACATATTCTGATAGGTGGCAAGCTATCATTTACTCTTGTAACTAATCTGCTAGCCAGTGTCGAATTTGTACGTCCAACAAAACAACCTGTAGTGACATTCTAAAAAATTTCACCCTTTTTTTGCGTATGACTGATAACATTTAGTCATACAGTTAACTACTGGCCCAATCTTTCTATAGGTGAAACATTGGTTATAATTGAATATGAAGCTTTTGAGCCTCTCTTTCTACTATTATAACTGCACAACGGTGTGGAAAAACCAATCGTTCGATTGTATAATTTTATAAAATAATATATATATATATGTATATATGTATGTATATATATTTCATTGATATTAGTTAAACGTCAAGATAACATGTTCGAAAATATATATTAAAAACAGAGATTTAAACCTACAAATTAAATTTTAGAAAATATGAGTTTTAAATTTAAGTGATTCAGAACGTTCAAAATTGAAGACTTACATTCAAAAAAATTAATGGAGATTCTCAATCAAAAGACTTCTTAATCGTTTTAAGGACAACACATCTGAATACATCTATTTAATTTTCAAATTCTGTACTTGCTAAATTAACATAACTCAATTGCCAAACCATATACAACAAAAAGTACTCCATGAATACGGTAAAAGATTGATAAGTAGACACATTGACAAAATGCTCTTATGATGTAAATTAACGTGCCTAGAAATTTTATGTTGGACAATTAAATTAAGAAGGTAAAAGTAAATAATCAGCCTTAGCACTCACTGGGCAGAGCGCAGAAGCAAACAATATTAAAAGCAAAAAAGAATTAAAAGCATGTTGTTAAGCAGCTGCATAAATGTTGCTCCAAACATAAATCATAAGTATAAATTCAGAAATAACAACCATCTTAACATACCGATTGGAAATGAAAAAAAAAACTTAAACGTAAAGCAACACCTAGTACGTACTAGATAAAGATGTTGAAGTCAAGCAAAACAAATAGCTACCCATTTTATGTAAGAACCAAACGGCGATCACAAAGCGCACTCAAGCAACAGAAGAAGTTTCAGTTGTGGCAAGAGCTTTATCTTCGTTGGTCTGGCCTTCTTTAGTTGCCCCACATTCTACAGCTTTTGAGATTGCACCATTCATGTTATTGTATCCAACAAAAGCAAAGCCCTAGGACCTCTGTGAAACAATGCAAACATAATCTGCCACATAAGAGCAAATGCAAACCTAGAAAAAAGCAATGTATATACTTAAGAACAAGACCAAGGAAAGCTGGTTATTTAAGTTAGCCTAAGAAACTTTATTTTAATGGACAGGATTATGACAAAATTTGGTACGAAAAGCAACTTATAAGATGATTAATTGAATTATAATGGCGTGACACTCCTTATGAGGAGCTTGCAAAATTAGAGTGGTTTCTGGGCATTTAACTTTTGCTAATATAAGCAACATAAAAGCCTTGCAAACGTTTAATATGAAGAAAAAGTAAAAATAATAGTGCATATATCACCCAAAGGAGTATTGTGACAAAACTTCATTTTTAAGAATATATTAGTCCAAGCAAAACCAAGTTATAATTACAGAAGGGTAAAAATGCTAAGTATGTTTTTCTTTACATTCACTATAGCTTCCTTACCAGGAGTTTACTTACAAAAATCCATCGCTATTAAGATGTACAAGTTTGAGAAATTATCGGAAAGGATAACAACATGATGGAAAACAAAGCGCAAAAAATAGAAGAAAAACAGTACATGCACATGATTATACAGATACAAAGAACGGGGTTATTATGTTGATATCTAAACATAAAGAATTCTTTGGAAACTGACCTCATGAATTGTTTTTGGAGCCATTAACTGTTTGGAGACACATCAAAGCATTTCTAACTGCACTCAGTCCTTTATCATAAATCTACAAAAAAAATCAAAGTTGAGTCATCTATATTCTATATAATTTGCAAATATATACTGCAAGTGCTAGAGTCGATTTTGTTTCTCTACCAAGAACATATGAAAACATAGCTAAAATCATGTAGCTTGAAAACCACATTTGATGACATCATATGACCAATGTACCATTATTAGTTAAAAATCACAACTGAGAAGATATGATGCACCACTACAGTAGGAAAAAAATTCCTATGTGGATATCATGTTAACTTTGGACCCATAACTTTTAAGAAACCTTTGTCAGTTGCACAACATTAACAATACCCCTATCTGCCATCAGAGATTGTTTAAGAGAACACTATAACATCTAGAAACTTACCAATGCATATACACCCAGACTTACAAACTGAAATGAGTTGAATGCCTAAAACTATGCTGCCATGTCATGATGTTCCTATGAGATAGGAACAATCTTTATACATGTCTCCATAACAAAGCGTTTTCTAACATCTTCTTTCTGTCAAGCAATTTCTTACAGAATTCAAAATTAGATAATTTCATTGAATTTCAAGAATGGGGATTAACCATTTTGTAACATGAACAGAACAATGTTAGAAAAAAGAGAACAATAAAAAATGCAAGAATTCCATCAAATAACGTTGATTGTGACTACCAAAAAATTAGTTCTATTTTAAGAATTTTAAGAAACTCTAAATAGATTTGGTGCATTATTAATTAATTCAAGCTTTTATAATTCGCATTACCTGGAATAATTATTGATGTTTAAGTATCCGACAAAAGCGCCAATTAAGACTTAACAAACTCAAATTTCTTTGGACTTACTCTGCTTAGCACAATAGCAATGAAGACTACAAATCAATTCCGCAGAAGATTAGATTGAACTATGGTGCTGGAGAATATGGGAGGGACTTAACTCTAGGACTGAAGGTGTAACACCCCACTCCCGCTAGGGTCACTCACAAAGGGAATGCCCTAGTTTGGAGAGGTATTATCGAGATAACATCACAGAATTATCACAAGACCGAACATAAATAAATAATTAAGTAAACAACGGAAGAATTTCTGAGCAAAACAGAACTTCATTTCATTCCAAAATAAACCATGTCTTTTACAAACATTTCAAGTAACTTCATTACAACTGTCTTGTAATAATAGCCAAAGAAGCAATAACTTAAAAACAGTAAAACAACTTATTCCCCAAGTGCAGTAAAAAGAAGCAGCCATAGCAAACCGTACATGCAGAGCCAAAGCAAGTGATATCCAAGCTAAGAGCTAGTTATTCCTCCCTGAGAACCTGGGGGGGAAACGAAAGAAAAAGAGGCGAAAGGAAAAGGGTCAGTCATAAAGACTGAGTAAGTTCTAGTGACTTTCAGTGTAGAAACGGTTAAAACAACCTGTCATGTATGAACTGGAACTAAACTTAAGAATGGTGTCAAGGTGAACAAGATAGACTAAGGTGATCAGGATAAGTCAAGACAAGTCAAGTAAAGCATCACATGTTCGAGATTCGTTGCATCGACTGTACTAGTATACTAAGCCCATATCACAAGTTAATCACGAAATAAATCCCACGGCCCAATGTCATGAAATGACCCTGAAACGGGGTCTGACCCAAGTACGGGGTCCTACGGAGCGATTAACTAGTCGATCGGCTCCCTACAAGTTCTAGCTCGTCAAGTGTCCGTGTCATACGGCTAATCACGAATGTAGTCACCTGTGCTGGGTCCACCTTCGGGTGTATCAGCCCTAGGGTGTCAACCCCTGACACGATTCAAGATGCACAGATAAATCTTCGGATACCCAGTGTCTGCCCTGGATACGTGCACGATCGTAGTCCACCGAACCTACACTGGTGTACCCCACTGCCGTCGTTCACCTCTTACAATCAGCCCAGTAATTGTGCCCCACCCGGCCTAGCCCCAGGGTACCTTGATACATCTAGAGGGTTACTGCTGAAAGGGGTCGTGTCTAGGGTTTCGCCTAATAGATTAGGTCATGTAATTCGTGACTTAATCCTTTTCCAGTCTAGTCATGTCAAGATGATTAAGTATGTCATTTCAGTTCGCGACTTAACCCGCCTACGTGTCATGTCAAGTTGGCTAAGTGTTGTCATTTTCAAGTTCATGACTTAGCCCTACAAATCATGTTCAAGTTGGTTAAGTTGTCTTTTCATGTTCATGACTTAACCCTAATTTGGCATTAATTGATTCGTTAATGCACCAAACCACTCACATTGGATCCTATTGTTCGTAGCCACTGGATTTGCCGGGCGGTTCCGGGCAGGTTTACGCTACGAACTCAACCCAACCTCGGGTTTCAAGCGCGATGTGACCAACTACCCACATTGGATCCTATTGTTTGTAGCAACTGGATTTGCCGGGCGGTTCCGGGCAGATTTATACTACAAACTCAACCCAACCTCGAGTTGGCCACTTTCTTGTTTTCTAAAGTCATGCCCATGTTCTTATCAGATTTTGCTATTTCCACATCATGTTCATATGTCAACTTCATGCCCAACTAAGGCATGTTTAAAGTCAAGTTATGGCATGTTCAAATCAAGTTTTCGTGCCATATTTCATGTTCTACTTATGCCAAATTTCACAGTTTATGCTTATAATTAATTCAAGTTTTGCCTATTCTACCCAATCGTATCCCCAACGTATATAAACGTACTTCGTTCACAAGCATAAACAATTCAAGAGATAAAGGGGAATAACACCAAACATGTGATAGGCATATGTGACAATTCCAACATCACTTGCATAATAAACAGGCTATAACATATCACATGGTTTCAATACTAGTATGATGATAACTTGGCATAGTAATGATTCCAACTTAATTTAACATGATGATTTCAACTTTACATCATAGGCATAATAATCATTGCGGGCATAATAATAATTTTATTATAAACATGAAACATTAAAGGCATAGTAATCCTAATAGGCATAGTGGATTCTAATTTAGCATTTTTAACATAATAATTCTCATAGACATAATGATTCCAATTTATCATAATGATTCTCATCTAACATTATAAACATAATGGTTCATTTTTAACATAATGATCCTCAACTAACATTATAGACATAATGATTCCAATTTAGCGTTTTTAACATAATGATTCTCAACTAACATTATAGACATAATGATTCCAATTTAGTGTTTTTAACATAATGATTCTCAATTAACATTATAGACATAATGATTCCAATTTAGCATTTTTAACATATCTAACATTATAAACATAATAATTCCAACTTTTCATCATAACCTAGCAATACCCAATTTTTCATTAATCATGATGGATATATTAACATCACAGGCATAATTCCATCAATAGTCATAGCCATGGTTTAATTAGCATCATAGGCATGGTTTAATCAACATAAAGATTTCAATAAACATAATGATTCCATGGACATGTATTAGTCCAACTTGCCAAACAATTAAGGCCAAGTGATTCATAACAACATCAAAATCATGACAAGTTTAACTTGCAACGTTGCCATAGCAATATCCCCAAATTATAATTCAAAGGTAAACAGTATAAACAATGGATTAACAATAGTTCCTAAATCCGGTTTCAATTCATGGCATGCCCATATTGTTTTAGCGTTTTGCCTAAAAAGTAACATAGAACTTACAATATGAAGCAAATAATCCGAATAAAAATCGCAAATTAATTAGTCCCAAATTCGTTGTCTAGAGCGTCGTAGTTGTTGTAGCTTCTAGTTGTAGCCTTCAAGAATCGTCCTCCATCTTCTATAATTTTATTCTTTGTATTTTTAATTCAGAGCTCTAGGTTTAATGGCGGCGGCCTGAGGCTAAAATGAAATAGTATGATTTAGGCTAGGTCTAGGTGTTATTTTATAGGTGAATAGGGTGATTTAGAGCCTTCAGATCAGTCCAGAAGTCATCAGAATCGCACAGCTCGAATACACATCGTCTAGCCACTCAAAAGAAGACACGTCACCTCAGAACACTCCAGAATTCGGTGCTGGATTTGTACGGGCGCACTTGGCAGGTGCGCCAGTGTATTTTTGTACTGGCGCACTTCACAAGTGCGCCAGTGTATTCTGGACTATTTTCGGTTTTTCTGCCTAACTTCGTTCGTCCATATCTTCTTCATACGCTATCCGATTTTCGAAAACTCGGACTCTATTTCACGTATTTTTCCGAGACGAACGCAATGGCGTAACCCATTTCCCTTGATTTCATCATTTATAAATAATTATACTTTAATTCGTGAAGCTTAATGTTATAGAATTCACGGGGTGTTACATTCTCCCCCACTTAAAAGGATTTCGTCCCCGAAATCTTCAAGTTCAGGAAGAATGTACATCCTAACATCCAAACATCCATCTACTCATCCATCAAACACAAGCATCCATTGTCCTTAAAAAAAACTTCTAATGCTTTATGATCATATGCGAAGTGTGTGTATATGTTCCTTAGCTAATGCTAATGATCAGGCCTGATTGATCTTCTAAATGCAAAATATGTTTAGTGAAATGAATCCAATATGTATGCAAATTTTTCCTATTATAATTCATAATTTCTACATGAGTGCTCGAACATTCAATCATATGCAACAACCAAATGATAGCACAACCAAGTTTCCAAAATAAACACTCATGCATATGCAACATGAAAATGTGTCTGAGCCGATCTAGTGCCTAATGTGTATTCATGCATCCATGAGCAACCACTTGCGACCACTTGCAACCATTTCGCAATCATAACATGTTTCAATTACATGTTTACATCCAAAAAGATTCTACCTATGGTTCTCAAGATAGGATCGAGGAGATAACAAAACAAACATGGATAGCAAGAGAAATGTATGTAAAACTATAGGAAAATAGATCGAGAATGTATCCTCAAAAAGAAATGGGTATAACGCGCTTATCTTTTCTTCAATTTCTCCAAGTTGCGTCTTCTAGGGCTTCACTCCACTATATTTTAACTAGCTTGACTTCTTGATTCCTTAGCTCCTAGATCTCCGTTCCTAAGACACGAATCAGAACTCGCCTCAATGTTTCCACTTTTATGCCTTCAAGGATGCTTGGCTCAACCACTCCGGATGACTCATCCGCCTTATCTTCATTCTTATCACTCATACCTATCCTATATAACATGTTAACAAGCCTCACGAAAACTATCTCCATCATACGGGAAAACCCTCTACGAAGCTAGAAAGAAGATTAGCCGCAGGTAAAGCTACTGCGACTACAGATGGAGAAAAGAAAGGGAAAGAGATTCAAACAAGGAAACAAAGGATAGTGCTAATGGCTTTTGGGGAATAGCCTTTAAAAACTTTTTCTTGGAAAATGCTTCTTTGTAAATGGTTTTGAAAAAAAAATTCAAAAGGTTTTCAAAACTTTTGCCCAGTCTTGGTAACCTTCTGCTCTGATACCAAGTGTAACACCCCACCCCCGCTAGGGTCACTCACAAAGGGAATGCCCTAGTTTGGAGAGGTATTATCGAGATAACATCACAGAATTATCACAAGACAGAACATAAATAAATAATTAAGTAAACAGCAGAAGAATTTCTGAGCAAAACAGAACTTCATTTCATTCCAAAATAAACCATGTCTTTTACAAACATTTCAAGTAACTTCATTACAACTGTATTGTAATAATAGCCAAAGAAGCAATAACTTAAAAATAGTAAAACAGCTTATTCCCCAAGTGTAGTAAAAAGAAGCAGCCATAGCAAACCGTACATGCAGAGCCAAAGCAAGTGATATCCAAGCTAAGAGCTAGTTATTCCTCCCTGAGAACCTGGGGGGGAAACGAAAGAAAAAGAGGCGAAAGGAAAAGGGTCAGTCATAAAGACTGAGTAAGTTCTAGTGACTTTCAGTGTAGAAACGGTTAAAACAACCTGTCATGTATGAACTGGAACTAAACTTAAGAATGGTGTCAAGGTGAACAAGATAGACTAAGGTGATCAGGATAAGTCAAGACAAGTCAAGTAAAGCATCACATGTTCGAGATTCGTTGCATCGACTGTACTAGTATACTAAGCCCATATCACAAGTTAATCACGAAATAAATCCCACGGCCCAATGTCATGAAATGACCCTGAAACGGGGTCTGACCCAAGTACGGGGTCCTACGGAGCGATTAACTAGTCGATCGGCTCCCTACAAGTTCTAGCTCGTCAAGTGTCCGTGTCATACGGCTAATCACGAATGTAGTCACCTGTGCTGGGTCCACCTTCGGGTGTATCAGCCCTAGGGTGTCAACCCCTGACACGATTCAAGATGCACAGATAAATCTACGGATACCCAGTGTCTGCCCCGGATACGTGCACGATCGTAGTCCACCGAACCTACACTGGTGTACCCCACTGCCGTCGTTCACCTCTTACAATCAGCCCAGTAATTGTGCCCCACCCGGCCTAGCCCCAGGGTACCTTGATACATCTAGAGGGTTACTGCTGAAAGGGGTCGTGTCTAGGGTTTCGCCTAATAGATCAGGTCATGTAATTCGTGACTTAATCCTTTTCCAGTCTAGTCATGTCAAGATGATTAAGTATGTCATTTCAGTTCGCGACTTAACCCGCCTACGTGTCATGTCAAGTTGGCTAAGTGTTTTCATTTTCAAGTTCATGACTTAGCCCTACAAATCATGTTCAAGTTGGTTAAGTTGTCTTTTCATGTTCATGACTTAACCCTAATTTGGCATTAATTGATTCGTTAATGCACCGAACCACTCACATTGGATCCTATTGTTCGTAGCCACTGGATTTGCCGGGCGGTTCCGGGCAGGTTTACGCTACGAACTCAACCCAACCTCGGGTTTCAAGCGCGATGTGACCAACTACCCACATTGGATCCTATTGTTTGTAGCAACTGGATTTGCCGGGCGGTTCCGGGCAGATTTACACTACAAACTCAAACCCAACCTCGAGTTGGCCACTTTCTTGTTTTCTAAAGTCATGCCCATGTTCTTATCAGATTTTGCTATTTCCACATCATGTTCATATGTCAACTTCGTGCCCAACTAAGGCATGTTTAAAGTCAAGTTATGGCATGTTCAAGTCAAGTTTTCGTGCCATATTTCATGTTCTACTTATGCCAAATTTCACAGTTTATGCTTATAATTAATTCAAGTTTTGCCTATTCTACCCAATCGTATCCCCAACGTATATAAACGTACTTCGTTCACAAGCATAAACAATTCAAGAGATAAAGGGGAATAACACCAAACATGTGATAGGCATATGTGACAATTCCAACATCACTTGCATAATAAACAGGCTATAACATATCACATGGTTTCAATACTAGTATGATGATAACTTGGCATAGTAATGATTCCAACTTAATTTAACATGATGATTTCAACTTTACATCATAGGCATAATAATCATTGCGGGCATAATAATAATTTTATTATAAACATGAAACATTAAAGGCATAGTAATCCTAATAGGCATAGTGGATTCCAATTTAGCATTTTTAACATAATAATTCTCATAGACATAATGATTCCAATTTATCATAATGATTCTCATCTAACATTATAAACTTAATGGTTCATTTTTAACATAATGATCCTCAACTAACATTATAGACATAATGATTCCAATTTAGCGTTTTTAACATAATGATTCTCAACTAACATTATAGACATAATGATTCCAATTTAGTGTTTTTAACATAATGATTCTCAATTAACATTATAGACATAATGATTCCAATTTAGCATTTTTAACATATCTAACATTATAAACATAATAATTCCAACTTTTCATCATAACCTAGCAATACCCAATTTTTCATTAATCATGATGGATATATTAACATCACAGGCATAATTCCATCAATAGTCATAGCCATGGTTTAATTAGCATCATAGGCATGGTTTAATCAACATAAAGATTTCAATAAACATAATGATTCCATGGACATGTATTAGTCCAACTTGCCAAACAATTAAGGCCAAGTGATTCATAACAACATCAAAATCATGACAAGTTTAACTTGCAACGTTGCCATAGCAATATCCCCAAATTATAATTCAAAGGTAAACAGTATAAACAATGGATTAACAATAGTTCCTAAATCCGGTTTCAATTCATGGCATGCCCATATTGTTTTAGCGTTTTGCCTAAAAAGTAACATAGAACTTACAATATGAAGCAAATAATCCGAATAAAAATCGCAAATTAATTAGTCCCAAATTCGTTGTCTAGAGCGTCGTAGTTGTTGTAGCTTCTAGTTGTAGCCTTCAAGAATCGTCCTCCATCTTCTATAATTTTATTCTTTGTATTTTTAATTCAGAGCTCTAGGTTTAATGGCGGCGGCCTGAGGCTAAAATGAAATAGTATGATTTAGGCTAGGTCTAGGTGTTATTTTATAGGTGAATAGGGTGATTTAGAGCCTTCAGATCAGTCCAGAAGTCATCAGAATCGCACAGCTCGAATACACATCGTCTAGCCACTCAAAAGAAGACACGTCACCTCAGAACACTCCAGAATTCGGTGCTGGATTTGTACGGGCGCACTTGGCAGGTGCGCCAGTGTATTTTTGTACTGGCGCACTTCACAAGTGCGCCAGTGTATTCTGGACTATTTTCGGTTTTTCTGCCTAACTTCGTTCGTCCATATCTTCTTCATACGCTATCCGATTTTCGAAAACTCGGACTCTATTTCGCGTATTTTTCCGAGACGAACGCAATGGCGTAACCCATTTCCCTTGATTTCATCATTTATAATTAATTATACTTTAATTCGTGAAGCTTAATGTTATAGAATTCACGGGGTGTTACATTCTCCCCCACTTAAAAGGATTTCGTCCCCGAAATCTTCAAGTTCAGGAAGAATGTACATCCTAACATCCAAACATCCATCTACTCATCCATCAAACACGAGCATCCATTGTCCTTAAAAAAAACTTCTAATGCTTTATGATCATATGCGAAGTGTGTGTATATGTTCCTTAGCTAATGCTAATGATCAGGCCTGATTGATCTTCTAAATGCCAAATATGTTTAGTGAAATGAATCCAATATGTATGCAAATTTTTCCTATTATAATTCATAATTTCTACATGAGTGCTCGAACATTCAATCATATGCAACAACCAAATGATAGCACAACCAAGTTTCCAAAATAAACACTCATGCATATGCAACATGAAAATGTGTCTGAGCCGATCTAGTGCCTAATGTGTATTCATGCATCCATGAGCAACCACTTGCGACCACTTGCAACCATTTCGCAATCATAACATGTTTCAATTACATGTTTACATCCAAAAAGATTCTACCTATGGTTCTCAAGATAGGATCGAGGAGATAACAAAACAAACATGGATAGCAATAGAAATGTATGTAAAACTATAGGAAAATAGATCGAGAATGTACCCTCAAAAAGAAATGGGTATAGCGCGCTTATCTTTTCTTCAATTTCTCCAAGTTGCGTCTTCTAGGGCTTCACTCCACTATATTTTAACTAGCTTGACTTCTTGATTCCTTAGCTCCTAGATCTCCGTTCCTAAGACACGAATCAGAACTCGCCTCAATGTTTCCACTTTTACGCCTTCAAGGATGCTTGGCTCAACCACTCCGGATGACTCATCCGCCTTATCTTCATTCTTATCACTCATACCTATCCTATATAACATGTTAACAAGCCTCACGAAAACTATCTCCATCATACGGGAAAACCCTCTACGAAGCTAGAAAGAAGATTAGCCGCAGGTAAAGCTACTGCGACTACAGATGGAGAAAAGAAAGGGAAAGAGATTCAGACAAGGAAACAAAGGATAGTGCTAATGGCTTTTGGGGAATAGCCTTTAAAAACTTTTTCTTGGAAAATGCTTCTTTGTAAATGGTTTTGAAAAAAAAATTCAAAAGGTTTTCAAAACTTTTGCCCAGTCTTGGTAACCTTCTGCTCTGATACCAAGTGTAACACCCCACCCCCGCTAGGGTCACTCACAAAGGGAATGCCCTAGTTTGGAGAGGTATTATCGAGATAACATCACAGAATTATCACAAGACAGAACATAAATAAATAATTAAGTAAACAGCAGAAGAATTTCTGAGCAAAACAGAACTTCATTTCATTCCAAAATAAACCATGTCTTTTACAAACATTTCAAGTAACTTCATTACAACTGTCTTGTAATAATAGCCAAAGAAGCAATAACTTAAAAACAGTAAAACAGCTTATTCCCCAAGTGCAGTAAAAAGAAGCAGCCATAGCAAACCGTACATGCAGAGCCAAAGCAAGTGATATCCAAGCTAAGAGCTAGTTATTCCTCCCTGAGAACCTGGGGGGGAAATGAAAGAAAAAGAGGCGAAAGGAAAAGGGTCAGTCATAAAGACTGAGTAAGTTCTAGTGACTTTCAGTGTAGAAACGGTTAAAACAACCTGTCATGTATGAACTGGAACTAAACTTAAGAATGGTGTCAAGGTGAACAAGATAGACTAAGGTGATCAGGATAAGTCAAGACAAGTCAAGTAAAGCATCACATGTTCGAGATTCGTTGCATCGACTGTACTAGTATACTAAGCCCATATCACAAGTTAATCACGAAATAAATCCCACGGCCCAATGTCATGAAATGACCCTGAAACGGGGTCTGACCCAAGTACGGGGTCCTACGGAGCGATTAACTAGTCGATCGGCTCCCTACAAGTTCTAGCTCGTCAAGTGTCCGTGTCATACGGCTAATCACGAATGTAGTCACCTGTGCTGGGTCCACCTTCGGGTGTATCAGCCCTAGGGTGTCAACCCCTGACACGATTCAAGATGCACAGATAAATCTACGGATACCCAGTGTCTGCCCCGGATACGTGCACGATCGTAGTCCACCGAACCTACACTGGTGTACCCCACTGCCGTCGTTCACCTCTTACAATCAGCCCAGTAATTGTGCCCCACCCGGCCTAGCCCCAGGGTACCTTGATACATCTAGAGGGTTACTGCTGAAAGGGGTCGTGTCTAGGGTTTCGCCTAATAGATTAGGTCATGTAATTCGTGACTTAATCCTTTTCCAGTCTAGTCATGTCAAGATGATTAAGTATGTCATTTCAGTTCGCGACTTAACCCGCCTACGTGTCATGTCAAGTTGGCTAAGTGTTGTCATTTTCAAGTTCATGACTTAGCCCTACAAATCATGTTCAAGTTGGTTAAGTTGTCTTTTCATGTTCATGACTTAACCCTAATTTGGCATTAATTGATTCGTTAATGCACCGAACCACTCACATTGGATCCTATTGTTCGTAGCCACTGGATTTGCCGGGCGGTTCCGGGCAGGTTTACGCTACGAACTCAACCCAACCTCGGGTTTCAAGCGCGATGTGACCAACTACCCACATTGGATCCTATTGTTTGTAGCAACTGGATTTGCCGGGCGGTTCCGGGCAGATTTACACTACAAACTCAACCCAACCTCGAGTTGGCCACTTTCTTGTTTTCTAAAGTCATGCCCATGTTCTTATCAGATTTTGCTATTTCCACATCATGTTCATATGTCAACTTCGTGCCCAACTAAGGCATGTTTAAAGTCAAGTTATGGCATGTTCAAGTCAAGTTTTCGTGCCATATTTCATGTTCTACTTATGCCAAATTTCACAGTTTATGCTTATAATTAATTCAAGTTTTGCCTATTCTACCCAATCGTATCCCCAACGTATATAAACGTACTTCGTTCACAAGCATAAACAATTCAAGAGATAAAGGGGAATAACACCAAACATGTGATAGGCATATGTGACAATTCCAACATCACTTGCATAATAAACAGGCTATAACATATCACATGGTTTCAATACTAGTATGATGATAACTTGGCATAGTAATGATTCCAACTTAATTTAACATGATGATTTCAAATTTACATCATAGGCATAATAATCATTGCGGGCATAATAATAATTTTATTATAAACATGAAACATTAAAGGCATAGTAATCCTAATAGGCATAGTGGATTCCAATTTAGCATTTTTAACATAATAATTCTCATAGACATAATGATTCCAATTTATCATAATGATTCTCATCTAACATTATAAACATAATGGTTCATTTTTAACATAATGATCCTCAACTAACATTATAGACATAATGATTCCAATTTAGCGTTTTTAACATAATGATTCTCAACTAACATTATAGACATAATGATTCCAATTTAGTGTTTTTAACATAATGATTCTCAATTAACATTATAGACATAATGATTCCAATTTAGCATTTTTAACATATCTAACATTATAAACATAATAATTCCAACTTTTCATCATAACCTAGCAATACCCAATTTTTCATTAATCATGATGGATATATTAACATCACAGGCATAATTCCATCAATAGTCATAGCCATGGTTTAATTAGCATCATAGGCATGGTTTAATCAACATAAAGATTTCAATAAACATAATGATTCCATGGACATGTATTAGTCCAACTTGCCAAACAATTAAGCCCAAAAGATTCATAACAACATCAAAATCATGACAAGTTTAACTTGCAACGTTGCCATAGCAATATCCCCAAATTATAATTCAAAGGTAAACAATATAAACAATGGAATAACAATAGTTCCTAAATCCGGTTTCAATTCATGGCATGCCCATATTGTTTTAGCGTTTTGCCTAAAAAGTAACATAGAACTTACAATATGAAGCAAATAATCCGAATAAAAATCGCAAATTAATTAGTCCCAAATTCGTTGTCTAGAGCGTCGTAGTTGTTGTAGCTTCTAGTTGTAGCCTTCAAGAATCGTCCTCCATCTTCTATAATTTTATTCTTTGTATTTTTAATTCAGAGCATTAGGTTTAATGGCGGCGGCCTGAGGCTAAAATGAAATAGTATGATTTAGGCTAGGTCTAGGTGTTATTTTATAGGTGAATAGGGTGATTTAGAGCCTTCAGATCAGTCCAGAAGTCATCAGAATCGCACAGCTCGAATACACATCGTCTAGCCACTCAAAAGAAGACACGTCACCTCAGAACACTCCAGAATTCGGTGCTGGATTTGTACGGGCGCACTTGGCAGGTGCGCCAGTGTATTTTTGTACTGGCGCACTTCACAAGTGTGCCAGTGTATTCTGGACTATTTTCGGTTTTTCTGCCTAACTTCGTTCGTCCATATCTTCTTCATACGCTATCCGATTTTCGAAAACTCGGACTCTATTTCGCGTATTTTTCCGAGACGAACGCAATGGCGTAACCCATTTCCATTGATTTCATCATTTATAATTAATTATACTTTAATTCGTGAAGCTTAATGTTATAGAATTCACGGGGTGTTACAGAAGGATTCAGGCAGCAAGGAAGGTGGCGGCGGAGAGGACATGGACTCTGTAAAAGCACTTTTATTAGGTAGGGGTCCCGACGTATTGATTTACGAGTTTGGATAAGTTGATTTCTGGGTTTCGATTTGGGAACGGTTAATTAAGGAGGATAATTTTTCAAATAGTGTTGAATAGGAACCATATAATTCTAGGATAAAGATATGGGCTTTATCCAGATTTTTGGTGAGAGCTAGAATGGAAAGTGACGGGATTTGGAAAGACGAAAATGATTGTAAAGTCAGAAGAGGCGGAGGAACAAAACAGGCTCCATCTATTCTCACTCCACAATTTTCTCTTCTCACCCCGGTAATTTAAAAATATAATCTTTAATGGTAATTTAAAAATATAATCTTTACCCTAGTTTTTCCTTTTTCCACCCCGTTTATTCCTTAACTACCCTTGTTTCTTCCATTATCTATGTTTATTTTCTTCCTTTTTACTTCCTTTTACAGTTTTTCGTTTCTCCATCAAAACCGTAGCAACTTTACATTCTACAATTTGTAATGAAAAAGATGCAAACAATAAAGAAATAAATATACGAAAAGAAGGTCAAAACAGTGGTATTATAACAGTTCAATCTATTTTCTCATTTTGATTGAAATTAAACAATGATTTTGCTAAGTTGCATTCAAGGATAGGGTTGGTTAAATCAACTCGCCTTTAAAATTTTGATTGATTTCGATCAATGGTGAACAATAATTAGAATTATTAAATACATTTAATGAAATGCTTAATTAATAATTTAAGGGCAAAATTCGAATTATCAATTTAATATTTTGAACAGGGGGTGAAGAGTAATTAGTGGGGTGCTAATAGACGATGCCAACAAAATAAAAGAAGTATATTTCGAAAAGCACCCAAATTTCTTCTTCCTAATACCATGAGTGGTATTAAAAAGTGTAAAACTGGGTGCTTTTAGCACTGCACCACCACGTGATACTAAAAACACCCAGTTTTACACTTCCTAATACCATTCATGGTATTAAGAAGAACAAATTTGGATGCTTTTAGCAACACTCAAAAAGAAAGTAATCTATAATTCTAGGACCAAATTGATTTCCACTGCCAGTAGGTTTGATAGTCAATTAACGAATTTGTGAACTGATACTAATGTTACCGTACACCAATGAAAAACCGACTATTATTGTGTTCAATATGAAATCTAAAATTATTCATTAAATTTCAATCCAAATCAGATTTTAATGAAAAAAATTGTAATGTAGTTTAAGAGAAAATAGAAATAATTGAAAAATTAAAAATCTAATTAAACTGAATTGTTATGTTGTTATGAAAACTGCGCCTCTTCGGAAATGATCAGGATCTCCTAATTACTTAAAGATGATTTCTTATTGAGAAAGGGAAATAATATCTAGATGACTACAATTCTTATTGGAGAAGAAGAACAATGGAGAACAACGACAAACCCTTTAAATCTAGGAGTTAGCATTTGGTTGGTTTGGTTTATCCGATGAAGAAAATTACCAAACCGAACTAAAACCGATAAAAATAAAACCAAATCAAACCAACCAAATTAAGTTTGGTTGGTTCAGCTGGTTATCCGATTAACCAAACTAAAAGTATTTTAGACCTTATGCGTGTAATATTAACTATAATTTGGAATAAATCATAAATATATGATTTAAGTATTATTATTTATGATTCCTATGCTTTCTAAAAGTAACTTTGACGCATATGTGATGATTAAAATTTACTTGAATAAACTTATCTAACTTAAAATTTTACTATAATATCAATAATTTTGAAAATATAATAAAAGTTCGGTTAATTTGGTTAAACCAATAACCAAACTAAATATTTTTCTGAACCGATTGCAAACCGATCTAATTTCAAAACCAAAACAAACCGACCAAAATAAATTGGTTTGGTTGGCTTATTTGGTTTAACCAAATAATACTCACCCCTATTTGGATCAACTGGAGGCACCAATAGAACTAGCTTCTCTCAACGCTCAATTTCTAATCTTCCTCTCCAAGGCACAAGCCCTGGAGGCACACATTCTCTCAATCTCTCAACTCAATTCAGTCATACCCTAATCCAATCCTGAGAGCTGATTTTATAGGAGAACAGAAGGTCTAGGCAAATATCTAATTTGTCCTTCAGAAATATATCCATGGTATAATCATTCATTTTTCCCTTCTATAATAAGATCAATCATTCAAATCAATAAACCAATCAATCAAATCAATTAGTCAATTAATTAATTAATCAATTAATCAATCAGTCAATCAATCAAATCAATCAATCAATCGATTGCATCCTCTTCATTAACATATGTGATTTCATGTCACAAATCACAACACATGTAAACCAACTTAAAATTAAGAATATGTTATCAATATATTGATTTGAATGAGTCACAAACATATACATACCCTTAATTGGAAGCTTTGTCTATTATTAAATTATACAATAAACGATGTTAGTTTAAGATGCAGTGTAGCTGAGATTGTAATCATCATCAGGTAATATTGCAGCTATGAAAAGTTAGGCTTGTTATAAACAAATTACAAACAATTTTAATACCATATAAATATGAATTTAAAGTCAATAAAAATTATAGTTTAAAATTCAAATTCAAATTCCTGAGTACTATAAAAAAAATTGAAAGAGTTTCAATTCAAACGTATACATGGGCGCAGCACATGTGAATCATGATCATGCTCAACACCATACATACAGCCATTAATGTCTTTCCCACACAAAACCAAGGCATTGATTCAAAGGAAATTCATACTTCAAGTAGCAAAGAACTGGATGAATATGGTGCTTATATGACCGAGAATATAACCAATGGAGTAGTGCATGCAAATAATAGTTAGCTTGAAATGAGAGACACCACAAAATGTGCAGAAGAGAGAACATAGAGTGGATATTAGAGAATTATCAATGCCCTTACTTTACAACAGGCAACCAGATTATATAAGAAACATTCAGATTATCATGTAACTAGTATTACCGTACAACGGTGGGAAAAACCGCCCGTTAGTGTTCAATATGAAATAAAAATTATTTGTTAAAACATTTTTCAAATTAGTTTTTATTTTAAAATTTATGGGGTAATCTAAGAGGAAATGAAAGTAACTAATAAAGTATAAATTCAATTAAACTGAATTTTACGTGCAAACTTCATTGTTTACATGTTTATGTGTTAACTTGTGTTGTTGATTGTCAACTTTTCCAATCTATTTTGGAAATATTTCTGCCAACTTGTTCTTTTATTCAATCTTTATCCGACTGTGTACATGTTTATCGGTAATCCGTTTAGTGGTCTAGATTTACAAAATTTCATCTTGCCAACACTACTACAAAAGTGGGCATATTCAACACTAATTTGTGTGCGTTGCATGAAAAGTGTGGCAAAAGCTATGATTTCTTTGAGCTTCTGCAACAACATTCATATGTTGTTGCATTATACGTGGATGCACTGTTGTGGTGGGAATTTTAGTGTTTTGATGTGCAACACCAGTTAAAAGCGTATCATTACGTATATATAATCCAGCTCAGCGATCCGCGTTATCAACTTATAAAAACCCCAACCATAGATGAAAGATTAATCCAATGGTTCAAACCATCTATGGATCTGATGATCTTAATGTTAGCCATCATCCAATCATTGACAACCATGTCATTACATTCTTTTGATGAAATTTTGGCGCAATCTTCTCCATTCATGTAATCGTTTTCTTCTCTATCATCTAATCGTTTTCCCCCCTTTTACTATTGACAAAAATTTAAACCTAAATTCACGTCATTATCGCTCCTCTCCTCGACAGAAAATTCTATTCCGAAAAGGATGAAGCTTTGAAACGCTTTCTAGCTTTGATTGCTCAGGGCGCTGACATCGCCAGTTTTTCCCCTCAGGTTCAGTTTGTATAGCACTGCGAATAAGTTGCACTTATTATAGATTGGATTATGAGTAATTAGTTCATTTGTTATATTTTGGAAAACCCATTCGCTTATGAGTAGTTAGTTGCGCTTATTATTGATTTGGGATTATGCTGAGGTTTATTCAAAAATTATACCCAGCAATAAACCATGAGAACCGTGTTATTGGCATGAAAAAGACATTATTTTATTATAGAGGTCGAGCTAGTTAAGGAATGGGGACAGCGGTTAATTTGCACTGCTTGAGGTTCATACCTTACACTGAGGTTAATTTGTATGCTTGAGGTTAATTTGCACTGCGGTGTGTATGCACTGCGGTGTGTTTGCACTGCAATGTGTATGCACTGCGATGTGTTTGCACTGAGGTTTTGTGATACACGCACAAGTATACATGATTTTTTTTATTACGGACGATGCTAGTATGCCTTGGTGTAAAGTGGGTAAAATGTACGATTCAGTGGGAACTGAGGAAATCAGGGGGGTATGATGGTAGTTTTGTATTTGATGATGGTGGGGACATCCAAATTTTAAGCCTCTTACCACAGATTTTTACAAAATCTGAATCGGGCACTCAAGCATTTTCGTTTTATTACAATACACATCATACGCGCAGTGCATACACGCACAAGTATATACGCACGGACAAGTATACACGCACACACAAGTATACACACTCAAGTATCATAAGTATACACGCACAAGTATACACACACAAGTATCATAAGTATACATGCTCAAGTATCATAAGTATCATAAGTATACACGCACAAGTATACACGCACAAGTATCATAAGTATACACGCTCAAGTATCATAAGTATACATGCACAAGTATACACGCACGCACAAGTATACACGCACAAGTATCAAAAGGCGGCCATCTGAAGGCACACACAAGTATACACGCACAAGTATCACAAGTATACACGCTCAAGTATCATAAGTATACACGCACAAGTATACACGCTCAAGTAGACAAGCACGAGTATACACGCACACACAAGTATACATGCATGCACAAGTATCATAAGGCAACCATCTGAAGGAACGCACAAGTATACACGCACAAGTATCATAAGATTAAAAAAATCACCAGCTTTCACAAACGTTCACTACGTACCATTCACAAACATTCACTAGCATCCATCATCAGTCATCACCAACAATCACAAACTTCCACAACCACACAAAGTTCCACAAATATTCACAAAATTTCAAGCCAAAAATCATTACCAGCAGAAAAAACCAACATTCACAAACATCACCAATCATCACCAGCATCAGCACCAACATCTTTTTCTTTTTCTTCGGAGTCAGTGTCCATGTTAGAGTCATTGTCTATGTCAGAGTGACTGAATTGGGATTACATGATCATTGATATATTCCAATTAGCACCTCATATAAATGATCATAGTTTTAAGAAGAAACTTCTACATATATAAGATAATCCACTTGTGATAATGTGTTGTTTTATGCTAATGTTGGTATAGCTACTTTCTAGTTGAATGTCGGTCATCTGGTTGTGTCTCATTATAAGGCTATTATAACCTTATATGTATGTATGTGAGTGTGTGCATGTGTGGTTGTGTCTCATTATAAGGTTGTTAAGGATAGAGCATAGTCAGCGACGAAACCAGAATTTCTTGTTGTGGAGGGCAAAAAGTTACAAAGTGATCTTTGGATGATCAAACTTCAATAATGTAACAGTAATGTACATTTGTAAAAGAGTTCGATGGGAATTAGTCATATCGATGCAGCAAACATTAATAGGTAAATTCTATTTCCATACACATTTTCGATCACCTAATCCACCGTATAAAGTAAGATTTTTGACTTTTAACATGTAAAACTTAATTAGTTTATCCACCTACTATATTATATGATTCAATTCTCAAATAATGTGATCCACCTAAGAGTTTATATGCCTTAATTATCAAACAATTTGACATGTAACACACATTGAGTATGGTGATTTTTTTTTTATAGTTTACCACTCTGGTTTTTTTTCCAGTAATGTTAAAAATTGGAAGTGATCTCATAAAATTCCACTATATTTCAGAAGATAAAGCAGTTCCTGCATATAAAAAGAACATTATACTCCATGATTACTTTTTCTCTAAACTTAATGACATTATTCTATGATAATTTATAAAGTGGCCACTCACAAAAGATCTATGCATTAGGGTGTTTGAAGAAAAATTAATAAACTCCTTAATTCATGGTAGCAGTGAACATGGTTGAAGTTATTAATCAATTTGTAAAATGATTTTTTTCATGGTAGCAGTTTACCACATCTGAAGGAAATTCAAGCCATACATTAACAGTGTCTCAAATTCAAAGCCATACAACCACATCTATGTACAACTAACATAGCACCAGTTTGTATTATTATTTCAGAATCTTGGACGGGACATTATAACCTTGTATGCATGTATTTGAGTGTGTACATGTGTGGTTGTGTCTCACTATAAGGCTGTTAAGGATAGAGCATAGTTGAATGAACACTTTGTAATTATGTTCTTTGGCAAATTTACCTCGATTGGCCAAACATATTGTGGATTAAATAAAAGAAACTGTGGATGGAAGTAAAATTTACCTATGATCACAAAAAAATGGTACCACGGTTCCTCCCTATTGCTCACAAACAGAATTTCAAGCCTTGTCCCAGGATGAGCATGTGTGGTGCGCTGAACCCTAATGAGGTAAACCTTGTTGTCGAATCGAGCAACAAAAGTATTCTCCAAGCCAATGCCTTCAATAAATTCCATTTTCAGGTATAATGATCTATGTAGGGTCAATTCGAGACCAATGACAGTCGTCAATTTCACACACATTTCCCATTGGCGTCATTAATTCTTTAATTATAGGAACATTTTTCTTCAAGAACTCGGGAAAGCCAACAACTCTAGCCCATGATTCTTCCTCGAACGCTGGTTCAGGCTCAAATTCTTCACCAGACCATTGTTGCACATAAAAAGCACCTCCACATTTTATAAAAAGTTTCAATAATAGTGCATGATCACGCTTACTGTAAGATGGGCATGTTATTAGAAAAGAGTTTTTGGGTATAACCCGTATAGTCCACTCCTCGTTATGCTTCAGAGTATGCCTAAGCGTGAGATGCACAAATTCGTAAGTCCAATGTCCTGAAAGAACAGTGGCAGTGATGCATAGTGAAGAGTCTTCCATTGTTTTTTTCAAAACTTTTGACAATGAAGTTTTGTTTAGGAGTTGAAGATGTAGATGACGATATGCTTCTGAAGCTTGACAGGATATGAAGTGACACACTGTACGTGGCAGTAATATGTGAACTGAAAACTTTTTGCTCAGAAGACGAAGCATACTGAAATTGCTTATTTGTTGGGCTTGGCTGGCATGAGTGACCAATTGCCAATGGTCAGTAAGTCAATTGTAATAATTGTGTTCATAACATTTTGTTAACAAGGCCAATGGCCATTCGATGCCACCACTTATCAAATAACTTGTTATCATTTGATCAGGTGCATATTTAATTCTGGAAGCTAGGCAGACGGATACATTTTGCATATGTGACACACACACACACACACATATATATATATATATATATATATATATATTTGATGCCACCCTCTTGTATAGGTACATACATATATATTTCCTATTGCAATCGAATTGCTGCATATATATGATTCATATATATATATATATATATATATATATATATGTGAGTAATACATTTTGCAGATGTGGACACATGTGTACATGTTCAGAATGCGCTAAAAAATTGGCCAGGAATGAATCAGGATAATGTCCCTTATGTCGTGCACCTATTCGTGAAGTAGTTCGAGCTTACTGTATACAATGAAGAAAACGGTGTAGCTGATTTTTGAGTTTTGATATTTGGATAATTAAAACAATTGCTTAGGATGAGTTTCTTGTACAAAACCTGTATTGCAAAAATTTTAATTAAAACATTCTATTTGCTATCAAAATAGTGTTGCATTTGCCTTCTTCAACTATTGCGTTATCTTTTATTGATATTGCATTTCATGATAATGGTGTTGCATTACATATTGCAGTGGTGTTGCATTACATTAAATATAATTGGTTACCCGTCGCACGTGGACCCCACAGCTGACGTGGATAGCTGGTGTGGCATGTGACACGTGGAGTGCTGACATGGAGAGATGACGTGTCGTGTGACACGTAGACAGCTGACGTGGAAAGCTGACATGGCCCCACTGGAAGCCATGCCCTAACTAATGTTTAAGGCAACGCTGAATAGTGTTGCAATACGTGCAAATAGTGTTGCATTACGGCTATAGTGCAACACTTTCTGTTTGTGGCCGAAGATGGGCAAAAGCGTTGCCTTAGATGGCTAATGCAACGGTCGCGGATGCCACACCCCCCTGGTGTTGCCTATTTGAAAAAAGGGCCTACGGCAACGCTTTTTTGATCTACGGCCACAACAAATTAGTGTCGAATATGCCCACTTTTGTAGTAGTGCGATTTGATTATATTCATTTGAGTTGGATCCCCATTGTAAGTTAAGCTGATAAAATAATTACAATTTGTCATGATTGGCATTTTGATCAGACCAGTAGGATTCAATGTTTAATGGTACACAATCTTAATAATATGCCTAATAAATCAAGCCTTTTGAATCCAAATTAGAAGTTGGATATGCATTGATGATATAAATTCTTAATTTTATCACCATACAGTCAAGCCATCCCTTGTGTGCGTATCAAAATTCAGAGAGAAGAACAAAAAAATGAGAGCAAATGTTAGTACAACTTTATTCATAAAGAAATGTTGGGTTGTATACTATCCCAATGAAGCACTAAATGTGCATGCTCCATGGTGAATATATCAAAGGGAAATATAACTAATACAATTTCACCAAAACTAAATTGAAATTCACAAAATCAAGTAATCAGCAAAATATCAAAAAATGTAAAGAACTTTTTTAGTGCCTCATTTAATAGATGAAAGCCAAAATTCTTCAAGTTCCTTAGCAAATTCCTTCCTGCCTAGAATCACAATACCATGGTCTGCATTGCTGACCATTTGAAGAATTACATTTGGGATGGTTCATTTTCGTATTGTAGCTGCATTCCAAAGGAACCACTTTATCTCTGTCACCATGTACTACTTTGACTGGGACTTCATCTTTCATCAAGATGTCCAAGTTCTCATCCCATAAAATGGCTCCTCCACATATGGCATTGTGCATTATATGCCATGCTGAATGATGTGTGTAAGCAAGCTACCCAGTTCTCTGCATGAATATTATGCCTTGAATCAAACTATATTATATATAAGCATAGTTGATCAATGGAATGATTCCTACGCGACTTTTACTTGCCTTTTCCCAGTAAATTTGATAATCCGCTCCCATATCAAGTGATTTCTGCATATAATTAGGCAATCAGCTCTTCCCAAATGTTCATACCATGTCATAATGATGATGCAAAAAAGCATTTAAGTTCCTCATATGAATATTTTATATTAGTTCAAGTCTAAAGACTTCTTTACACAACCCTGGATAATACAAGTATATTGCTATTGGGGTCTGAAAAAAATCACTTCTTATAAGTGTTGACTACCATACAAAATCTGCTTACAAGCTTACTATTCAATGCGCTATTTTGTTTTATCAAATAGGCTGACAGCATTCCAGATAATTGATGTGATTGCATATACATAAAATAACTACAACAGCAGATAAAATAAATCAAGCTTTTTTTGCCTAAAAGGCATTGGTTGAAGTTAAGTAAAAACAATAACATGCAAATATATCATATATAGGCAAATAACAACTGGTATATAAAGGCTCAAGCTAATGAGATAGTATTTTTGCTATGATTAGCTCATTACCTCCTGAGAAGTCAATTTGGTCAAGTTACATAATAATAGATCTTCATGAGTTCTCCTTTTGGTGAATGCATGCACTATATTTTAAAGATTGTCACATGTTATTCAGTGTCAATAAGGTAAATAACATTTGGATAATTGCTACTGTCATGACAATTGTATTTTACACAAAGCTTGACTATTACCATTTAACTAGTGTGAACCCGTGCTTCGCACAAGGTTCGACTAAATAACGTATGCATATCAAAATCAATGCAATTGCGTTCCACTATCATAGTTAAGACAGTTTTTGACATAGCTATCCTTCTTTCTATTTTGTACAGACATAGTCCATTATCATTTTAAATCTATATCAATGCAAACTTATCAAAAAAAAACTTTTAAATGACATCTCAATATATTTAAATATACTGTCACATTAATTGCAATTAAAAGTTTTATATTCTTTAACTTGTGTAATAACCTTCTTTTTTTAGAGCATCTCCAACAGCGTTACGGGTCGTAACGTTACGGCCCGTAACATGTTGGGAGATATCTTTGATGTCTCCCAACAGGCGCGAGCCGATTTTATCAGCTCGCGAGTCTCTCGCTCCTAACCATGGTTCCAGGGGGGAAAGGGAGAGGGGGGTGGGGGTTTGGAGCGGGTTTTTTTGCTTCCCCTATAAAGATTTGATTTTTTTTAGGAAAGATATATTTTGAAAATAGAAAACTTGAAATTTTTATATGTACCAGTTTAACAAGTAGTTAAGACTAAAATGATTCAACTAGTAGGTTTTTGCATAACAATAAGCATAAAGATACAACCGGCAAATACAGATAAAACAACGAATAATAGTACATGCCCACTAAAACGTCAAAGCAACACGTTCAATCTCAAGGGAGTCGCAATGCGTTCATTCGCAACTCTTAAACATTATTTTCGAGATGCCTAATCTCTCTTTCGAGCTAGTTTGCATATGCTATTCCCCTTGGGCACAACGGCTCATCAATCCATTCCATGTAGCTGCATCCATTTGGATAGGATGGACATTTCTGCATGCGCCGACCAATATTGTCGCCATCTGCTCGAACCACAACTTTGACCGCATGACCGCAGTAGCAAAGTACAGGATAAGATTAACCTTCATGTTCCTGCGGTGGTACTCGATAGAACTCTACTTCTTATGGCGGTTGAGCGAGAGCATGTTCGTTCGATATTTGAACATGTGGTACTTGAACTTCTTGTGGCGGATGTATGTGCACCTGTTCACGCGATGGTTGAACATGTGCTACTTGAACTTCTTGCAGCCTTATTTGGATTAGAAAATCGAATTCGTCTTCGAGCTGCTGAAGTCTCATCTGTTCCCACGCCTGTTCATTAGAGTCAGTATCTGATGGCCAAGAAGGGATTTTGCGCGCGTGATAAAAGAAGGAGAAAGTACTAGAATGAGAACGAAGTTGTTTGAGTGAGATATTATGTGCGTAAATTCAGTAACATATATAGCCGCGGGGAGTACAAATCAATAAAATAAATAATGATGTTACCAGTAACTGTTTCGTCTGACTTAATACTATAGGGAATCTGCTTTTCTTACTGTCATGATGTGAACGGACACTGGTTCTACTTTGCTTTACATGATGCGGTTTCCAAAGCAATATGCAGCTTAAGTGAAAGAGAACGACCCTATTTTTTAACTCTTTTGTGTGTTGAAATGTTTAATTTAAACGGGGACCACCCGAGTTATTTAAGGGAGATAAGTTGTGAGTCAGTTGACAGAAATCCATTTTGAAGAGGTCCGTAATAGTGGATGAGCATGACACAACATACAAACTACGATATAGAAACTACATTCAATATAGAAAAATACAAAGATACATGCATGTGGTGGATATCCAACACAACATACAACTACGATATAGTGCCACATACAACTACGTTAAACACAGTACAGGGAAATAAGACGTAGTACGCTATAGCTAGACCCTAGTTTCCGGACGCACGGGGGAACCCATACAACATTTCAGCCTTTGCTGCAACAATCACCCTTTCAAGGCGACCTACCTCTGCTTGCATCTCTAGAGCGTACGTGACACCCCTCTTTGTCAGTGGAGGATCAATCCATGAGAAAAAATTACAATGTTCCACCCCGTGTCGATTAAGTGCAGTAATGTACGATTTGCAACCATAAAAGCGCCGACCTACGTTGCTTTGACTTTTAGAAACAACCACATTACATTCTAATCTGTAGTAGTAGAGTACTGAACGACCCGTCATGCTGGAGCTTGACCTATCTGGGTTCTCCCGAGCAATTACTTCCCCTAACCGAGCATTGTGAGCTTTTTGAAGAGGTCCAATACGTTGGATGGAAACGTTCGGTTGCGTGGCACTGAAGAGCTCAGTCTCTACTTCGGTTGCTTGCACTTGATCATCCAATTGCGTTTCGGGCACAAACTCGACTGGTTGCTTATTTCTTTCATACTGCTCGTAGATTTGAACCATGGTTTTATCATCGTATTCCCAAGCAGACATGTGGAACTACTAGAAAAGTGGTAGGGAGATAAAATAAATAATATGACAACCTTAGTCTTTGAGAGTCCTGGATTTAAAGGAGGGCTAAGTGGTCATAAAGATTGACAAGTCCCCGGATTTTGTGTTTTGCTTTATTAAAGCAGTTCACATGTCAGGTTTTTAAAGGTTGCAGCGTTTAGTAACATCAGCTGTTGTATGGCAAAGCCAGAGCAACTCAGTTGTTGAGGTTATATTATAGTCATGTCATATGACTCGATGCTACAACTCGAGTAATGATGACAGAGCTTTATCAATAATCACTTTCACTTGTTTAATTAGTTCATACTTCGTCTCCCAACCATAACCATTATTTGTGCTTTCTACATCAACCAAGACATTAAGGTGAGAAACCACTAATTTTTTTGTTTCTACGTGTTCAAGTACTTCTTTGTATTGGACAACACGTTTTTTTTTTGTTTTCGTGCAACTTAAATGGACGATGGGGAAATCAGTGATGAACTTATGAATAAAATGTTTGATGAGTACGAACGGAACAAGGAGGAGGAGAAAGTGGGTGGATTTGTTCCAGATACATAAGTAGCTGAAGTTAATAAACCCGAAACACGTCTAACACATAACTAGGCAAAGGGTTAACCATAATCATCACAATCGAAGTAATGCTAGCTCCAGTGCTACTACAACCGAATTCTCTCCTAAGGACTTACTTATACTCGTGAAATCCTATATCGAAGTTGGTAAAAGAGATTTGGTACTGATGCAAAATGGAGGAGGACTTACCAATGAAGAATTCTGGTCCATGATAACAAGACTACATAACAACCATCGTTCATCCACTGCTACACGAACGTCTGCTGAAATTCATATGGCTCATTGGCGGTTCGTTGAAACTTGTGAACGATAACAGAAGATTATACAGACAGTTGAAGACGAAAACATATTTAAAACGACAAGGGCAACTTTTGAATCTCGTTGCCTTATAGAGTACGACACTGATTTTGCTGGCCATGAGGCGTATAAAGTACGTTGTAGTTGGCTAACCCGATGATCCTTCGTTTACATGTGGTTATATCTTTCGTTTACTTAATGATCCTTCAAAAAGAAGTATGAAGTTCTTGTTTACCCACGGTATAAATCGATTAGACTAAGATAACAATAGCAACATATATAAAGCACACATTTCATTAATAAGAAACCGGTTGCTACAATAGGAAATAAAACGTTACCACATCAACATAATATGAGCAACTACTAATACGAACAACTACTAATATGTTACTACATCAACTGCGGAAACCTTGATGTTATAATACGACGTTTCATCCCCATCGAAAATTCCTTCTCCAAATCAGACATTCCATCCAGATCTTTGTCCATGGTAGCATTCTCTTCTTGTTCTTTCTTATACGCATCTTGCTCTTTCTTATACGCATCTTGCTCTCTCTTATACGCATCTTGCTCTTTCTTGTGCGCTAAGTCCTCCGAAAGAATTTGTAGTTTCTTCTCTTCCAGATCAGCAATCCTTTTCAAAACTTTTGTTCTTTCCTTAGCTTCTACAAGTCTTTTTCCGCTCTATGACTGTGTTCTTCGTGTCATGCGTTCACTTTTGATTCAAGCTCAACCGTTGTTTTGCCCCTTCTTTTCGCCGCTTTAGCTCCCTTAGGTCTAAAATCTTCGTCAATCATGGCATTGAACTCATCAAGTAGGTTTTCCCCTTCACATTGAGAAATATTGTCGTTTGACTCGCTTGGACTAGAAGAATACCCAGATTTTGAACTTTTTTCTTGACCTTGCTAGCACTTTGAACATTGCAGAGGCTCTTCGCAAGTCCTGAGTTTCACTTCGGTTGACTAGTAAGCAAATCATAACAATGCATAAACTGGTAATAGTGTGGCCTTTTCGTCCCATTTTCTCTAGGAAAAAGCTTCTTGAACTCCTCATTTGCCAGTCATTTCTAATTACCAAAAGAAAATGTACCAATAAACATGCTAACAACCACTAATAATGTACGTATACATAAAAAATACCAGATTATCTTCCCTCCCCCATGCCGCTTGAATTCGCTATTTTCAGTTTGTACACTTGTGACTCATAATATTGGGTTTGACGGCTTATTTTCCCAAAACAGCTTTGAATCGCCGATAACGTCCTTAGACATTCTGGATGCTTCTGAACAAAGGCCTTCTCAACCTTTTTCCAAAACGTGACGGCTGTTTGATTGTTCCCCATTGCCGAATCTGGCGAAAAATGACAACAGATGTTGCATAGATCGATGTCCTCTTGGTCTGTCCATGGACTGGTTCCTTGCCCGCTGAACGGAATTTCAAACATATTGCTCGTGTTTCCTTCAGAAAACTGGCTTCCATCTATCGTCGGACGTGAAAAATCTCCGAATGGTGAAGACATTATATAGCAAGAGTTTGTTTAGAGTAAAGAGATGTAGATACAAATTGTGAATATGTTGTGATTTACAAAGGTGAAATGGAACCATTTTATAACTAGAAATATAGCTGTTAGAAAAAGTTTTAACCGTTTTATGGCCGTTGGGAAGCAAAAACGAGGACGAAATAACCGTTGGGTTGGGGGGATTGGCGAGCTGATTTTATCGGTTTGCTAAGTGGCGAGCCGATAAAATCGGCTCACCGGACCAATTCAGAACTCTGAATTGGTCACGTAGTATTCCACTAAATATTACTCCTTGGAATGGCTGTTGGGATGGTTTTTGGCCTTGATTCATGATTAAGAACATGAATCAATGAGTCGTTGGAGATGCTCTTAACTAAACCCTAGTTAACTAATTATTCTTAATTAAATTTTCAATCAAAATTTAATTTAATATCATGCATATTTAGAAGAGAAACTCGATCGCGAAGCTCTTTCTGTAATGCTTGTTATTGTTACGATGGTTAAGTTTAGCATTACATTCAGTTCATTTTATGGAAAACCATTTTATATTTTTATCGTTTTAAGATGTTTACCTTTATATTAGTAGAGAATAAATTTTCTTTATAATTTTAACTACGTTGCACAATCCAAGTTTAAAATATTTGTTTAGAATATTTTCTTTAACATTAACTGCTATTACTTGGACAATACCCGTAGTTACATCCGAAGGAAGGAAAAAAACAATCTAAGCAACGAAAAACAAAAACATTTAAAAAAATAAAACAGTGTTCCGTTTATTTTGTGTTTTGAGTTTTCAATGTTGATCACGAAGGATGCGAAAATTTAAAGTATAGCGGAGATGACGAAAGGTGGAGGAAACGAAATGATGGTGGATGGATCAATTTATTATTGTTCTTTCATTGTTTCTTGAAATAAAAAAAACAATTAAAATTTGTTTTTGTTTTATGTGTTAACTTCATTTTGTAAAACGATCGTTTTTCATGATATGTATGCGTCATCCGTACTTTTGTATGTACGAAGATCCAAAATTTAAAAATATAAACCGAACGCACTCTAATAATTTCACATACTCGTACAACTCTGTTTTGATCAACTGGTTCTCAATGCCAAATTTCGTTTTGTGGAAGTTTATTTATTGACTTCAATCACACTTCGTTCTCATAGAAAATAAGTACCCATCTGAGCATTAAAAATCCTTACTGTTACAAACAAAATAATCTCGTCTTAATACAGCCAGTCCAACGCATTATTATAAAGATATGACATGTCTGAATTTTTGCATTACTTGCATTATTATAAACTTAATAAAACTCAAAGAAAAATGAATATGCATTAATTTTTTGCGTTAGTTGCATTTCTCTCTGTATACACAAATAAATTTCAACTCCACAAACTGTTTATCTATGTGTGATATTAACCACCAGTGAATGAACCATTTGCATCATCCCCTAGTCCTTGCTGCACGAATGAAGCACATCTCTTCGGCCTTTGATAAAATTACAAAAATATAATCATGTTAAACGGTATAGAGAAAAAGAGTGAAACATTAAAAAAAACTATTGTTGTTATAACATGATAATATTCTCTAACGACTGAAGCCATAAAAATAAGACTTAAAGCGATAATGCAGTATGACAATCCACTTTAAGGAAGATGCCAAAAAATATTGCTGTAGTTAGTAAAACCATATTTAAGTCAAGGGATCAAAAATGGGCATTCCTCACATTCATTGCCCGTGTATTTATGCCTCCCTATCAAGTATCTGTTACAATTTGCAAATAGTAATTTTCAATCTGATCACAACGGTTCTTTTAATATAGTGATGACATATTTACATGGCCCATTATGAGGGTATATGTATAATAGTATAGTCTTCATTAGAAGTTAATGAAAATATAAACTTGTAAACAATATAATTTATAATTATAATATGTAATCAAGTGCGCATCTGTGTTTTGCACACGGATGTCGTAAAATAAATGTAATGTCATGGCCTTATATACAAATACATAAGTTAAAACAAAATTATATTAAGGAAGAAAACATTAATGCATAAAATTCAATGTAATTTCAAGTGGGATGCCAGCCAAGCACTGAATTTCAACACCTTAAATTCATTCACCAATTAAATGCAAACTGCATCAATAAATGTGTTAAATCGGTCATCTAAAACATGTAAAAACATTTCAAGCCATAGATTATTCTATGCCACTGATTTATTGACAAAAATGCTAGACAAATAAAAATAGACATGAACATCGTGTGCAAGCCTCAAATTAGTTTTCCAATCTATGCATAATGAAGCAATAGTTAATATATTGTCAATTATCACTTAAGCAATAAATTATTGTTCAATGCAATCCAAGCAACAATTTGTTCAAGTTGGATACTGAAAGAGCAAAAATAATAATAATAGCTAACTTTGATCTAATACTTATCATCTAGTAATATAATGCAAACAACAACACAACAAACAATGCTCTTATGTTTATAAACACATCAATTGAAAATTCCAAATACCAAGTGGAAATATTTGTGCGTTCAATGTATTCTAAGTTAAACTGGCTAAATGATTGGGGATATCAAATACATTGCACAGTGATTTAATGAAATATTAAATCCACTCCAATTATATAAATAAGTAGGCTAATTCTATTTCCACCCCGCTTTTCTCCTTTCCCACCCCATTCATCTTTAAAAAACCATCGCACCCAGTTTTTCCTCTTCACACCCCGATTTATACCCAAAATGCCATCATAATTTTTGAATCACGTACAAATATGACGTGGTTGATTCACAAACATCGCTTACTCCAAACTAGGTTATCATACAAACCTCACTCGACCATAACTAGGTTATAATACAAACCTAGTTTGATGGTAGCGAGATTAGCATGCAAACCTCACTCAGACCGAGCGAGGATTTTACATAAATCTAATTACATTCAAGCTTATTTGCACGATTATTTATTTTAAATGTGTTATTTTGTGATCTGGAGGGAGGGCAATTTCGGAATATTAAAATTTCATAAATTAGCGGGGTGTGAAAGGGAACAAGAGCGGTGCAAATAGAACCAGTCAAATAAGTAATCGTAGGCCACAATGAGGAGACCAACACATCTAAAATACGAACGTCCAATGACATGCAAAGTAAATTATGAACATCCAATGAAGAGTGTATTACTTTTTGTCCTTTGAAATTCTAATTGGATTTTCTTTGCAAAATTTCACAGTAAACTCCTTGACTCCATCTGATGATAGGCAAAACAAAATATGAATGTCCATAAATTTATTTACTTCGCCCAAGAAATTAAAAATCAAAAGAAATAAAAAAGACAACATACTAAGATCTCCCTTAATCAGCTTTAGCCGATAGTGATATTGTCTGGAGTTCACAGAATAATTACATACAATTATGGATTTTCAACATAAATTAAGAATTTTCTCTTGTGACCCAAGAAGAAAATTTTGGAATTGTGTCGATTGGGCTCAAGTTATACAGAAGATAAAAGTGGGAATGTAAGTATGTAACGATGACGATTGGCAGAAGATAAAAGTGGGAATCGTGGATATCTAAGGTTTAGCTGCTTGGATGCCAGGAAGGAGGAATTATGGGTATACGGCAATAAAGGCAAATGCTCCGAACCTCCGGTATAATTTACCCCTAAATGCTCAAACGGTTCAGCTTAAGCTACACATGGCGTGAATTCTTTGAAAGATGGGAGAACGCCTCTAAGCTAAGGAAATCTACCTCAGCTTTAATAGTATAGTATAGATTGTTCTCATAGACACGGTCGATCTGGATATTATGATATAAATATTTATAATGGTCAAATATGGAAGACTAAAATTTGACATGTTGTCATGGCCAAAATGCGGACATGCCATATTACCGCTGAACCCAAATATAAACAAATTCCACATGCGGTACTCCAATCAAGGGTTTACACTGGCATACAGGCAAGAGGAAAACATATTACAAATTAAAGTTGCCAAGAAGTGTTCACAGTGGCAGGTTTGGGTGGGCACGTTGTCCAGAACCTCTCAACTAAACAACATGTATGAATGAAAGTAAAATGTAGTAGCAGGTGTTGGAAAATGAATGAGCAAAGAAAGAGAAAAGTGGGAAGAAGAAGAGATAGGGGTAGCAACATTTAAAGTCCCACATCATAGAAATATTAGCACAATCTCTCCTTATATATTAGAAGCCAAAAAGGCTTATGTAAAATAAAAAAGAGAGGGATGATAAAAGGATGTGGACTTGGCCATATTAAATACAGTAAAAAGTCAAAGATAAGGGTCTTGGGCCTTGGGGCTCTTGGGGTCTCCTGATTGGATATGGCCGACGTTGCTGATTGGGCTAGTGCACTGACATGAGAATATATTTTTCTCAGAATTTTAAATGGTGTGTCTGTTCAGTTCAGAATTCGAAAGGAATGTCTGTTAACTGAACGAGTACAACCATTTGAATTCTCAGCATATGCATATTAATAACAGAGCGGTTAAAGGGTCGCAACCTTTCCTATTCTGACGGTTACTGATGCATGCGAACAGGCACTCCTCCTTGCCTATATATACACTGCCCAAAACAAAGACAGAATTTACTTTTTCTGCTGAATTATTCCTTCTTCTTCAACGTAATTCTCTGATCTAGTTTCTATAACCAACTTCAGTTCGTCAGAGCTTCGTTTGCTGGCACTAAGCTACGGAGTTGGTCCGTTTTATCCTGTGAAACAAATTGCAACTACGTCGATTGGTGTATACGACGGCAATATTGTTTCAAGGAAACAGAAAAGTTCTGGACTCGGACATTATTTAAACAGAATACTTTCTGTTTATCTTTGATTTTATGCACAAATCGGTTACGCTTTCTATGATTATTATAAATATAGTTTGACGTGACAATTGTGACATAATTGATTAACAGTGATTGTTGTTGCTGTCTGTTTGTAATACAGTTGTGTAATTACAAAAGTTCTAACATTCTTGAAACAATATTTTGTTGCAGATGACGAAAAACAGCAGCACTGATTCTGCACCGATTCAGACGGTGAAAACTGCTCAGCCAGCGCCTGTGCTTCCGACAATGGCTCTGTCTCATGGCGAAAGGCCAGAGAAGTTCAATGGAATCAATTTCAAGCGCTGGCAACAGAAAATGTTGTTTTATTTAACAACACTAAGCCTTGCAAAGTTTCTGACTGAAGAGGCTCCTGTGGTAGACGAACTCGAACCTGACGCTACTAAAGTAGAGGCACTTAATATCTGGACAAATTCAGATTTCATGTGCAAAAACTATATTCTGAATGGTCTGGATGATAGCCTCTACAATGTCTATTGTACTTTTGCAACGTCCAAACAACTCTGGTTGGCTCTGGAAAAGAAGTACAAAACTGAAGATGCAGACATGAAGAAATTCATTGCTGGAAAATTTCTAGACTTCAAAATGGTTGACTCAAAGACGGTGATAAGTCAAGCTCAAGAACTACAACTTATCATCCGTCAATTAGAAGATGAAAAGATGACTCTTAGCGAGACTTTTCAAGTTGCTGCAACTATTGAGAAATTGCCTCCTTCTTGGAAGGACTTTAAAAATTACCTTAAGCACAAGCGTAAGGAAATGACAATGGAAGATCTCATAGTTCGGCTTCGCATTGAGGAAGATAACAGAAATTCTAAGAAAAAGATTTCTCAGAATATTGCTGCCAAAGCAAATGTTGTTGAGTCAGACAAAACTAATAAAAGGAAAAGGGAGAATGCTCCTAAGAAGTCAAAGAAATTTCTGGGTTCTTGCCACAACTGTGGAAAGAAGGGGCACAAAGCAGCCGAATGTCGTGCGCCTAAACAGAAGAAGTTGGAAGCAAATACGGCTGATGTTTCGAAAGGCATTTCTGATCTTGATTTCTGTGCAGTAATATCAGAATGCAACCTTATTGGCAACTCAAAGGAATGGTTTGTAGACACTGGAGCCACTCGACACATATGTGCTAACAAGTGGATGTTTACAACCTATAAAACTGCAACTGATGCTGAACAACTTTTTATGGGCAATTCTTCCACATCCAAGGTCGAAGGCAGAGGAAAAGTTGTGCTGAAACTGACTTCTGGAAAGGAACTGACTTTAAATGATGTTCTCCATGTTCCAGAAATTCGCAAGAACCTGATTTCAGGATCGTTGCTGAGCAAGCATGGCTTCAAATTGATCTTTGAAGCTGACAAATTTGTTCTTTCCAAGAATGGGGTGTATGTTGGAAGAGGTTATGTGTGTGATGGTTTATTTAAAGCAAATGTAACCACTATTGTACCATGCACTGAAATGAATGAAAGTGAATCTTCTGCTTATATTGTTGAATCTTCTAACATATGGCATTCTAGATTAGGGCATGTAAACTTTGATACATTGCGAAAATTGATTAATCTAGAATTTATACCAAAATGCAATATAGATTCCAACTATAAATGTCAAGTTTGTGCAGAAGCAAAATTGACAAGAACCTCGTTTCATCATGTTGAACGAGTGACAGAACCTCTAGACTTAATACATACTGATGTATGCGATTTGAAAATGTGTCAAACTAGAGGTGGAAAAAGGTACTTTATTACATTCATTGATGATTGTACCAGATACTGTCATGTGTATCTCCTTAGAAGTAAGGACGAAGCATTCGAAATGTTTAAACAGTATAAGGCAGAAGTTGAGAATCAACTAAACAAGAAAATAAAATCTTTAAGAAGTGATAGAGGAGGAGAATACGAGTCTCCATTTGAGGAATTCTGTGCTGAACATGGAATTATACATCAAACTACAGCCCCGTATTCACCTCAATCCAACGGTATAGCCGAACGGAAAAATAGAACTCTTAAAGAAATGATGAATGCCTTACTAATTAGCTCTGGCTTGCCAGATAACTATTGGGGAGAAGCTATTCTTTCGGCAAATCATATTTTAAATAAAATACCCCGAAAGAAAATATCTAAATCTCCTCATGAACTTTGGAAAAATAGACCACCATCCTACAAATACCTAAAAGTGTGGGGGTGTCTTGCCAAAGTAGAGGTACCAAAACCAAAGAAGGTCAAAATTGGACCAAAAACAATTGATTGTGTATTCATTGGATATGCACAAAACAGTGCTGCATATCGATTTTTGGTACACAAATCTGAAATTGATGAAATTCATGAAAATACCATCATTGAGTCGAGAAATGCTAGATTTTTCGAACATGTATTTCCCTTGAAACATGGTACTGAAAATCGTGCACCTAAGAGACCAAGGGAAATTGAAGTTCCTTACTCCATTGAGGACGCTGAACAAAATAACACTCAGCAAAGTAGTGTTGAGCAGCAAGTGGAGGAACCAAGAAAAAGTAAAAGGTCAAGGACTTTAAAAACCTTTGGACCGGACTTCTATACATTTATGTTAGAAGATGATCCATTGACATACAAACAAGCTATGTCTTCCAACGATGCCCCTTATTGGAAGGAGGCAATTAACAATGAAATTGAATCCATTATGTCGAATCATACATGGGAATTGGTTGATTTACCTCAAGGATGTAAGGCCTTAGGTAATAAATGGATATTTAAAAAGAAATTGAAACCTGATGGTTCAATAGACAAGTACAAAGCTCGTCTGGTAGTCCAAGGATTTAGACAAAAGGAAGACCTGGACTATTTCGATACATATTCACCTATAACGAGGATAACGTCAATTAGAATGCTCATTGCAATTGCATCCGTACATGACTTGGAAATACATCAAATGGATGTTAAAACTGTATTCTTGAATGGTGAACTAGAGGAGGAAATCTATATGAAACAACCTGAAGGATTTCTAAGCTCAGAAAATGAGCATAAAGTTTGCAAACTGGTAAAATCACTTTATGGCCTTAAGCAAGCTCCAAAACAGTGGCATGAGAAGTTTGACAATACTATGTTATCAAATGGATTCACGATAAATGAATCAGATAAATGTGTGTACATAAAACATACACACATTGGATATGTCATTGTTTGTCTTTATGTTGATGACCTATTGATCCTAGGAAACAACAAGGCCATAATAACATCTACAAAGGATATGTTATCCTCTAGATTCGATATGAAAGACCTAGGACTGGCTGATGTAATATTGGGTGTAAAAATTCTGAGAACACCACAGGGATATGCATTATCCCAATCGCATTACATCACCAAAATACTTGAGAAATTCAAGCAATATAATGTAACTATTGCAAAATCACCAGTAGATATGAACCAAAATTGGGTAAAGAACACTGGTGACGGTATTTACCAATTGGAATACTCTCGTATACTAGGAAGTATCATGTATGTTATGAACTGTACTAGGCCTGATATCGCATATGCTGTAAGCAAACTAAGTAGATTTACACGCAATCCTGGTAAACATCACTGGAAAGCGATAATCAGAGTTCTAGGATATCTAAAGTATACACAGAGTTATGGTCTATACTATACAAACTATCCTTCAATAGTGGAAGGACACAGTGATGCAAATTGGATCACTGGATCAAATGATACAAAGTCTACAAGTGGATACGTGTTCACATTAGGAAATGGAGCAATTTCATGGAAATCATCCAAACAGACTTGTATCGCTAGATCTACGATGGAATCAGAGTTTATTGCACTAGATAAGACTGCAGAAGAAGCAGAATGGATTCGAAGCTTCTTAGAAGACATTCCTAATTGGAGCAAACCTATGCCTCCAATATGTATACATTGTGATAGTCAATCAGCTATTGGAAGAGCTAATAGTACACTATACAATGGTAAATCTAGGCATATTCGTCGTAGACATAAAACGATAAGACAACTTCTCTCTAATGGGGTTATCACAATAGATTACATTCGATCTAAAGATAACTTAGCGGATCCACTTACAAAAGGCTTGCCAAGAGAGAAAGTTCAAACCTTATCGAAGGGAATGGGGCTAAGGCCTATAGACTAAAGGTTTTTCTGAAATGGAAACCCCACCTAGTTGACTGGAGATCCAAAGATCTAGGTTCAAAGGGACAACGAAGTTTTAGAGAAACTTGATGGCACTGTTATACACAAACCATTCCTATGATAAGTCAGTGCATTATATGTTGAATAAGGATAAGTATTAGTACTTTTAATGATGTCTGTATTTGAGGAATTAAAGAATACCCTTTACAGAATCACCTACGTAAGTGCGAAGGCGCCGCTTCAAAGAGAATTATGAGGCCAAATTCTCTAAGCACTTATGAGACCAGGCAGGTGTTCAAGGCAAAAACGAACACATACAGAGAACGAAGGGTTATAAGAAACATTTATCGTGTGTTATCTACTTTAGAATTACACAAAAGGCTTACAGTTCAAGGACAGTCTATGTCTACTGATTCGCCGGTGATTCAAATAGGTAATCACTAGGAAAGTTCAAAGCCCTTGTGCTACTTTAACCGATGCGATAAATGGTTCGTGAAACTAATATCGATTGCTCATTCATGTGGGGGATTGTTGGAAAATGAATGAGCAAAGAAAGAGAAAAGTGGGAAGAAGAAGAGATAGGGGTAGCAACATTTAAAGTCCCACATCATAGAAATATTAGCACAATCTCTCCTTATATATTAGAAGCCAAAAAGGCTTATGTAAAATAAAAAAGAGAGGGATGATAAAAGGATGTGGACTTGGCCATATTAAATACAGTAAAAAGTCAACGATAAGGGCCTTGGGCCTTGGGGCTCTTGGGGTCTCCTGATTGGATATGGCCGACGTTGCTGATTGGGCTAGTGCACTGACATGAGAATATATTTTTCTCAGAATTTTAAATGGTGTGTCTGTTCAGTTCGGAATTCGAAAGGAATGTCTGTTAACTGAACGAGTACAACCATTTGAATTCTCAGCATATGCATATTAATAACAGAGCGGTTAAAGGGTCGCAACCTTTCCTATTCTGACGGTTACTGATGCATGCGAACAGGCACTCCTCCTTGCCTATATATACACTGCCCAAAACAAAGACAGAATTTACTTTTTCTGCTGAATTATTCCTTCTTCTTCAACGTAATTCTCTGATCTAGTTTCTATAACCAACTTCAGTTCGTCGGAGCTCCGTTTGCTGGCACTAAGCTACGGAGTTGGTCCGTTTTATCCTGGGAAACAAATTGCAACTACGTCGATTGGTGTATACGACGGCAATATTGTTTCAAGGAAACAGAAAAGTTCTGGACTCGGACATTATTTAAACAGAATACTTTCTGTTTATCTTTGATTTTATGCACAAATCGGTTACGCTTTCTATGATTATTATAAATATAGTTTGATGTGACAATTGTGACATAATTGATTAACAGTGATTGTTGTTGCTGTCTGTTTGTAATACAGTTGTGTAATTACAAAAGTTCTAACATTCTTGAAACAATATTTTGTTGCAGATGACGAAAAACAGCAGCACTGATTCTGCACCGATTCAGACGGTGAAAACTGCTCAGCCAGCGCCTGTGCTTCCGACAATGGCTCTGTCTCATGGCGAAAGGCCAGAGAAGTTCAATGGAATCAATTTCAAGCGCTGGCAACAGAAAATGTTGTTTTATTTAACAACACTAAGCCTTGCAAAGTTTCTGACTGAAGAGGCTCCTGTGGTAGACGAACTCGAACCTGACGCTACTAAAGTAGAGGCACTTAATATCTGGACAAATTCAGATTTCATGTGCAAAAACTATATTCTGAATGGTTTGGATGATAGCCTCTACAATGTCTATTGTACTTTTGCAACGTCCAAACAACTCTGGTTGGCTCTGGAAAAGAAGTACAAAACTGAAGATGCAGGCATGAAGAAATTCATTGCTGGAAAATTTCTAGACTTCAAAATGGTTGACTCAAAGACGGTGATAAGTCAAGCTCAAGAACTGCAACTTATCATCCGTCAATTAGAAGATGAAAAGATGACTCTTAGCGAGACTTTTCAAGTTGCTGCAACTATTGAGAAATTGCCTCCTTCTTGGAAGGACTTTAAAAATTACCTTAAGCACAAGCGTAAGGAAATGACAATGGAAGATCTCATAGTTCGGCTTCGCATTGAGGAAGATAACAGAAATTCTAAGAAAAAGATTTCTCAGAATATTGCTGCCAAAGCAAATGTTGTTGAGTCAGACAAAACTAATAAAAGGAAAAGGGAGAATGCTCCTAAGAAGTCAAAGAAATTTCTGGGTTCTTGCCACAACTGTGGAAAGAAGGGGCACAAAGCAGCCGAATGTCGTGCGCCTAAAAAGAAGAAGTTGGAAGCAAATACGGCTGATGTTTCGAAAGGCATTTCTGATCTTGATTTCTGTGCAGTAATATCAGAATGCAACCTTATTGGCAACTCAAAGGAATGGTTTGTAGACACTGGAGCCACTCGACACATATGTGCTAACAAGTGGATGTTTACAACCTATAAAACTGCAACTGATGCTGAACAACTTTTTATGGGCAATTCTTCCACATCCAAGGTCGAAGGCAGAGGAAAAGTTGTGCTGAAACTGACTTCTGGAAAGGAACTGACTTTAAATGATGTTCTCCATGTTCCAGAAATTCGCAAGAACCTGATTTCAGGATCGTTGCTGAGCAAGCATGGCTTCAAATTGATCTTTGAAGCTGACAAATTTGTTCTTTCCAAGAATGGGGTGTATGTTGGAAGAGGTTATGTGTGTGATGGTTTATTTAAAGCAAATGTAACCACTATTGTACCACGCACTGAAATGAATGAAAGTGAATCTTCTGCTTATATTGTTGAATCTTCTAACATATGGCATTCTAGATTAGGGCATGTAAACTTTGATACATTGCGAAAATTGATTAATCTAGAATTTATACCAAAATGCAATATAGATTCCAACTATAAATGTCAAGTTTGTGCAGAAGCAAAATTGACAAGAACCTCGTTTCATCATGTTGAACGAGTGACAGAACCTCTAGACTTAATACATACTGATGTATGCGATTTGAAAATGTGTCAAACTAGAGGTGGAAAAAGGTACTTTATTACATTCATTGATGATTGTACCAGATACTGTCATGTGTATCTCCTTAGAAGTAAGGACGAAGCATTCGAAATGTTTAAACAGTATAAGGCAGAAGTTGAGAATCAACTCAACAAGAAAATAAAATCTTTAAGAAGTGATAGAGGAGGAGAATACGAGTCTCCATTTGAGGAATTCTGTGCTGAACATGGAATTATACATCAAACTACAGCCCCGTATTCACCTCAATCCAACGGTATAGCCGAACGGAAAAATAGAACTCTTAAAGAAATGATGAATGCCTTACTAATTAGCTCTGGCTTGCCAGATAACTATTGGGGAGAAGCTATTCTTTCGGCAAATCATATTTTAAATAAAATACCCCGAAAGAAAATATCTAAATCTCCTCATGAACTTTGGAAAAACAGACCACCATCCTACAAATACCTAAAAGTGTGGGGGTGTCTTGCCAAAGTAGAGGTACCAAAACCAAAGAAGGTCAAAATTGGACCAAAAACAATTGATTGTGTATTCATTGGATATGCACAAAACAGTGCTGCATATCGATTTTTGGTACACAAATCTGAAATTGATGATATTCATGAAAATACCATCATTGAGTCGAGAAATGCTAGATTTTTCGAACATGTATTTCCCTTGAAACATGGTACTGAAAATCGTGCACCTAAGAGACCAAGGGAAATTGAAGTTCCTTACTCCATTGAGGACGCTGAACAAAATAACACTCAGCAAAGTAGTGTTGAGCAGCAAGTGGAGGAACCAAGAAAAAGTAAAAGGTCAAGGACTTTAAAAACCTTTGGACCGGACTTCTATACATTTATGTTAGAAGATGATCCATTGACATACAAACAAGCTATGTCTTCCAACGATGCCCCTTATTGGAAGGAGGCAATTAACAATGAAATTGAATCCATTATGTCGAATCATACATGGGAATTGGTTGATTTACCTCAAGGATGTAAGGCCTTAGGTAATAAATGGATATTTAAAAAGAAATTGAAACCTGATGGTTCAATAGACAAGTACAAAGCTCGTCTGGTAGTCCAAGGATTTAGACAAAAGGAAGACCTGGACTATTTCGATACATATTCACCTGTTACGAGGATAACGTCAATTAGAATGCTCATTGCAATTGCATCCGTACATGACTTGGAAATACATCAAATGGATGTTAAAACTGCATTCTTGAATGGTGAACTAGAGGAGGAAATCTATATGAAACAACCTGAAGGATTTTTAAGCTCAGAAAATGAGCATAAAGTTTGCAAACTGGTAAAATCACTTTATGGCCTTAAGCAAGCTCCAAAACAGTGGCATGAGAAGTTTGACAATACTATGTTATCAAATGGATTCACGATAAATGAATCAGATAAATGTGTGTACATAAAACATACACACATTGGATATGTCATTGTTTGTCTTTATGTTGATGACCTATTGATCCTAGGAAACAACAAGGCCATAATAACATCTACAAAGGATATGTTATCCTCTAGATTCGATATGAAAGACCTAGGACTGGCTGATGTAATATTGGGTGTAAAAATTCTGAGAACACCACAGGGATATGCATTATCCCAATCGCATTACATCACCAAAATACTTGAGAAATTCAAGCAATATAATGTAACTATTGCAAAATCACCAGTAGATATGAACCAAAATTGGGTAAAGAACATTGGTGACGGTATTTACCAATTGGAATACTCTCGTATACTAGGAAGTATCATGTATGTTATGAACTGTACTAGGCCTGATATCGCATATGCTGTAAGCAAACTAAGTAGATTTACCAGCAATCCTGGTAAACATCACTGGAAAGCGATAATCAGTGTTCTAGGATATCTAAAGTATACACAGAGTTATGGTCTATACTATACAAACTATCCTTCAATAGTGGAAGGATACAGTGATGCAAATTGGATCACTAGATCAAATGATACAAAGTCTACAAGTGGGTACGTGTTCACATTAGGAAATGGAGCAATTTCATGGAAATCATCCAAACAGACTTGTATCGCTAGATCTACGATGGAATCTGAGTTTATTGCACTAGATAAGACTGCAGAAGAAGCAGAATGGATTCGAAGCTTCTTAGAAGACATTCCTAATTGGAGCAAACCTATGCCTCCAATATGTATACATTGTGATAGTCAATCAGCTATTGGAAGAGCTAATAGTACACTATACAATGGTAAATCTAGGCATATTCGTCGTAGACATAAAACGATAAGACAACTTCTCTCTAATGGGGTTATCACAATAGATTACATTCGATCTAAAGATAACTTAGCGGATCCACTTACAAAAGGCTTGCCAAGAGAGAAAGTTCAATCCTTATCGAAGGGAATGGGGCTAAGGCCTATAGACTAAAGGTTTTTCTGAAATGGAAACCCCACCTAGTTGACTGGAGATCCCAAGATCTAGGTTCAAAGGGACAACGAAGTTTTAGAGAAACTTGATGGCACTGTTATACACAAACCATTCCTATGATAAGTCAGTGCATTATATGTTGAATAAGGATAAGTATTAGTACTTTTAATGATGTCTGTATTTGAGGAATTAAAGAATACCCTTTACAGAATCACCTATGTAAGTGCGAAGGCGCCGCTTCAAAGAGAATTATGAGGCCAAATTCTCTAAGCATTTATGAGACCAGGCAGGTGTTCAAGGCAAAAACGAACACATACAGAGAACAAAGGGTTATAAGAAACATTTATCGTGTGTTATCTACTTTAGAATTACACAAAAGGCTTACAGTTCAAGGACAGTCTATGTCTACTGATTCGCCGGTGATTCAAATAGGTAATCACTAGGAAAGTTCAAAGCCCTTGTGCTACTTTAACCGATGCGATAAATGGTTCGTGAAACTAAGATCGATTGCTCATTCATGTGGGGGATTGTTGGAAAATGAATGAGCAAAGAAAGAGAAAAGTGGGAAGAAGAAGAGATAGGGGTAGCAACATTTAAAGTCCCACATCATAGAAATATTAGCACAATCTCTCCTTATATATTAGAAGCCAAAAAGGCTTATGTAAAATAAAAAAGAGAGGGATGATAAAAGGATGTGGACTTGGCCATATTAAATACAGTAAAAAGTCAAAGATAAGGGCCTTGGGCCTTGGGGCTCTTGGGGTCTCCTGATTGGATATGGCCGACGTTGCTGATTGGGCTAGTGCACTGACATGAGAATATATTTTTCTCAGAATTTTAAACGGTGTGTCTGTTCAGTTCAGAATTCGAAAGGAATGTCTGTTAACTGAACGAGTACAACCATTTGAATTCTCAGCATATGCATATTAATTACAGAGCGGTTAAAGGGTCACAACCTTTCCTATTCTGACGGTTACTGATGCATGCGAACAGGCACTCCTCCTTGCCTATATATACACTGCCCAAACAAAGACAGAATTTATTTTTTCTGCTGAATTATTCCTTCTTCTTCAATGTAATTCTCTGATCTAGTTTCTATAACCAACTTCAGTTCGTCGGAGCTCCGTTTACTGGCACTAAGCTACGGAGTTGGTCCGTTTTATCCTGGGAAACAAATTGCAACTACGTCGATTGGTGTATACGACGGCAATATTGTTTCAAGGAAACAGAAAAGTTCTGGACTCGGACATTATTTAAACAGAATACTTTCTGTTTATCTTTGATTTTATGCACAAATCGGTTACGCTTTCTATGATTATTATAAATATAGTTTGACGTGACAATTGTGACATAATTGATTAACAGTGATTGTTGTTGCTGTCTGTTTGTAATACAGTTGTGTAATTACAAAAGTTCTAACAGCAGGTGATAAAACAAAAGGATGGCACAACTCGGAAAAATACACGATGGTTGAATCTCAAACATGCGACAATCCAAAAACTATGTATATATTTCCGGTTAAATAATTTACTCCCCTCTTGTCATGATAAACATATCATATTGTAAGGGTCAAGACATCCGGTTACATCAAAATAAAAAGGCTCAAGGTACCCTTTAATATGGACTAACCTAATTCAATTAAATGGGGGAAAACTTCTGGCTTCCAACTAAAGTGAACATTTTGTCTAAGTTGGTTGCAACACATAACTATGAGCAATACTACAGTTTGTTAATTTGTTTAGCCAAACATGTTTTTTTTCCTTTTGTTTTTATGTTTCAATAACAGACTATAAACCATAACAATCCCTACATCACCATGTGAACATGCAGACAAATTCAGGATAGCCAACAACTGGCGGAAATGCAAGAGCCAACAACCCAAATCAATTATATTTAGTGAAACGCGAAGTAGAGAGGCTTGAAAACAAAATTAATCAACCGTGAGTGAACTCACCATCGCTGCAGTGAAGAACACGGAGCAGGCGCTCAGATTTGAGGAGGACAACAACAGCAAACGAATTTGGTGCAGCGTACGATCTGTAGCATTGGTGGCAGCTGAACACGGTCATTGGTTTGGACGACGAAAAAGGCACGATTTTGGGTTCAGGGTTTCAAGCAGAGTCAGGGTGGTTGCGAGGCCAAGGGCGGCTGCTCAGTGGTTCGGGTCCACGGTGTGGAGCAAGAAGGAGAGGGGGATGTTCTGCCATTATTACCAATTTGGTGCGAAATGGATTTCTTTTAATTTAGGGATAATAATTGGAAGATCGGTTGTTAAGAGAAACAGGAGAGGACCTTGTGCGTTGATTCAGATAACTGAGGAAGAAACGGGGCATAGAAAAGGGAGACGCGAATATGGAGATATTACATCAATACTTTGAAAAGAATTCATATTTAAGGAAAACGCAGATCTGAGGAAGAGAAAGAAGGTAACAACTGAGATAACATTATTGTTGAGCGAAAATTAAAGCTTAATTTATTGGCTCAGACAATTTGGTTTTGGCTCTTACAGTAGGGAAACCTCCCTAACGGTCGGTTTGATAAAAATAAAAACTATGCATCCTCTTACAAACGTTATGTATACTCTTCAATGCAACATGTATGTAATTATAAACGGAAACTAGCAGTGGAAATCAATTATACTCAGTCTGTCACATATATGGAAAAATAAAAATGGAAACCGTAAGATTACATTAACAGAAAATTGTGAACAACACTTAGAAAATATATAATACACAATACCAGAATTGTAAATTATTTACTGCTTTCGCTGCTTTTCTACATGTAAACTTCACCAAAAAAAAGTTTTATTTGTTGCTAGAATGGAAAGTGACGGGATAGGAAAGACGAAAATGATTGTGAAGTTAGAAGAGGTGGCGATGAAACGGAAGGAGAGAACATGGGAATGAACCACGGAAGAAACAAAATAAAAGAAAGTAGCATACAATTTTAGGACCAAATTGATTTCCACTTCTAGTAGGTTTGATTGTCAATTAACGAGTTTTGTGAACTAATACTAATACTAGAATTACCGCACAACGGTGGGAAAACCGACCGTTAAAGTGCATAATATAAAACGAAAAAATATTTAATAATTTTTTTTTGAAGTTGAATTTTAATAGAAAAAATTGTAATTTAAGGGAAAATGAAAATATTTAAAAACATTGTTATGGAATAACCATCAGTATTATTTAATTATATATAATGTGTAAAATATATTGTATATTGTGATTTCATAATAACCAAACATTTATCCCCAATTTACCTGTAAGATAATAAAACGGAAACATTGCAGTAAAGAAAATATGTTATCATACAGTTTCAAAATAAGATAATAAGACACATCTGAAATAAATACAGAAGCCCTCTTTCAAAGTCAATATCACAATAACTTGTCCGAATAAAATGCACCGTACTTTAAGTGGAAAAGCAAAATGCTTTCCAACATAGACCTATGAAGAACAGACAACTAACACATAACAAAATGCAAACACTTGCATTGATCACGAACATCCCCAACATACAAATTGACACCATGTTCCATATGTAACGGTACATCCAGTAGTCATTACATGTAACGACCTAGATTTTTAGTCTGTTAATTTTAAATATTTAATACGAATTTTAAATATTTAGTTGATAATATAAATTAACTTTTATATTGAGTTGTCGATTTAATAATCGAATATAATTTAATTTAGAATATATCGAATTATTGTAATTCGAAATATAATTGAACTCGAAGTTAAAAACTGAATCAAAATGATTTAGATGATAAGTAGGAATTTTATTTTATATATACAATAATAAATAATAATTTATTATCAAAGAATTTGTGGTTTTCGAATTTAAACTATATTATATTAATTTAATATGGTATATATGTTGAAACTAAATTTCAGAATATTTACTGTCCAGTTCAAAATAGCGTTATAACATTTAAACGACAGTGGTTACGTTAAAATAGCGGTTCGTGTGTGAACCCCGAGATATTTATAATGGATAAGATCAAAATCGAATCGAAGATCGAATCAGAATCTGTTTAAAAGAAATAAAAATCTCTTTATTTCAGATCGCATTAAATAGAAATCAAATCGATATTTATTACAGTGTACCTTGTGGACAGACAATGATCTAAGTATTTTTCCTCTACAAAAACCGCGCTTATCCCCTTTGTGTTTCTTTCTTCTGTAAAACCAATTCACTTCAGAAAAAAAAGATAAAATGGTCGCTCCCTTTACAAATTAAAACCCAAATCAATTCGAAAAGCTTCAGTTTGATTAAAGCAAAAATATAGCGAACCCCTTTTACTTTCTAAATCGCAATTCCCCTCAAGGCTCGGAGCTCGACTTTGAGATTTAAGTGCTCGCATTGAGAAGGAGGTCATCATAAATTTGTGCGATGACATTTGGGGCCGATGTTCGAACTCGAACAGTCGAGTAAGCTTCAATGGGTTTCGGATCTGGGCTCGTGAAGATGAAGGTTGAATGGGGGTCGCGACAAGCGAATTCGCGATTTGGGTTCATCGCGGTTTTCGGGAGAAGGCTGAAAAGGAACCCCGATTCTGTAAGGGGCACGATGGATTCAAGATGGGTTTCAGAGGGGAAGGTCGATCGAAGGGACTGGGGATCTCGTACAATAGTGGCGGCGCTCAAACATGGTTGTAATCGAAGTCGGGGAATGAGTAGTGGTGAGCGCGGTTCAGGTAGCATGGTCCTGGCAGAAGAGTGTTTTGTGGATCAACTCGTGATGAAGGATGGAGGCTAGTGTTGAGCATATGTTACGGCAATGGCAAGGTGGGATGGAGTTCGGCTTTTCTTTTCTTTCAGTAAGGTAAAATATATTTAAGGTATATTATCTACTTAAGAAGTAATTAGTTTATAATTATTGAGAATCAAATGGGTTGTTACAAAGTTAATTACAAAGAAGGAGAAATAAAAAATATATTTAGCAGATCATTATAAATGTTGTAGATTAGAGGAGTGAAAACTTAAACTTGGAATTTTAAGTTGTTCAACTAGGAAGAAGGAAAAATTAATTGTTAGTATATTTTTAAATAAAACCCTATCAAGAAAAATTAAATAGCTTATTTATAAAATTAGAAATTTTCTTATGCTAGGATAAATCGAATGAAATCATTCATGTGGAGTTCGAAGACTCGAAATCAATGAAAAGAGAACTGAGAAGTGCAGATAAAAATCACGGTGAGTAAATCTCACTTACCTTTTTCTTTAGAATTATTTTTATTCGTTAAAAATAATTGTTGTTGCTTGTTTGAATACTTTCTGGTTGTTTTAAATATATTAGTTATTTAGGGTGACTATTTTATATATATATATATATTGATTTGGTGGTTGGATTCCCGCAGTTTCATTAGCGGATGCCCGCGGTACAATTAGCGGGTGATTACCCTATACGCCCCACGCTATGGAAGTGGATAACCTTCATACCGCGATATCCTGCCACGAAGCAGGATGGGTATTATTTCTGTTGACTAATGTTTGTGGATGCAAGAAAACAGGTTGGAGGGATCCAACTAGATTCCTTAAAAACATATTATCTACTTGTTTATTTTTTGCATATATACTGTCATATATGATGTGTTAGAAACCCTGAAATAAATAATTGGTTGTTTGGTGTTTAAATATCACTGGGCCTGAGGGTTGATTTATAAAATATCATGAAAAGGATAATTGAGATTTAAAAGGAAAATTCTATTTTTAAAATAGAATTTGAAATTTTAGAATGGAATAAAAATATTAACTTGTTTTAATAAAATAAAAACGAGTAATTCATTTATAAACGAAGCTTATAAATGAAGTGAAAAGAGTTATCATTGGGTAATTCAGAAATAAAAACACAAGTGTGAAGTTGAAAAGGGAAAGTTATTTTTCCAAAGTAGAAATTATCGATTTCAACTGAATTGGAAATCAAGACTTGTTTAATATAGAATATAAAGAAAATTCAAATAGAAATTGGATATAGAAATTCAAATGGAGTTTGAATATAGAAAATATAAAGGAAATTCAAATATAGACTTTGAATATAGAAAGTGAAATGGAATTTGAACAAAGAAATTTTGAATATAGAATTTGAATATATAGAATTTGAATAGAATTTAAATATACAGAAATTTGAATAGAATTAAATAGAATTTGAATAGAATTGAAAATGGAATTTGAATAAAGAAATTTCAAAGAGATATGAAAATAGAATTTGAAAATAGAAATTTCAAATAGAATTTGAAAATAGAAAGTTGAAATCATTTCAAAATGGGAACGACGAAATAGATTTCAGAAAATGCGGATTTTAAACAGAATAGAAAATAAATCCAAAGGATTTATAATTTGTAAAAGAAATTTGAATTTGCATACAGAAGGTCGAAGTATAAATAAATTTATTTCCGAGTTAGGGAAAATCGACAACGTTAGAAAACCGAAAATAATATGTTGAATTGGGAAACGGATTTGATATAAAAAAATATCAGAATGGAATTAAAATTTATTATAAACGAGTTTAAACGATTTTATATATAAATATAATTAAAATGAACTCGCCGCAGCGTGGTAGTTCGTAAATTATCGTTTCGAACTTCAATTGAGTATACAGAACTCAATTGAAGTCGGAATTCTTTGAAACAAGAATCGTCAGGACCGTTTAGATAATAGTTTTCAATGAAAGAGAAAATTCTAAATTTCTTCGTATATATTTTGTGTTATGTCAAAATCAAATTTTCAGAAAAGCAGCGCCATAACCATTTAAAAACCATAACGGCTTATTTAATTTTATAAAAGGATTTTAAGCGAATAAAATCCAAATTTCTATTTAGAAAATTTCAGATTTGAGTTGTAAATTATATATGAACTCCAGTGAAATAAGTGAAATGATTTTTGAAACAAAAATCAGATTTTTAGTTATTAAACAGATTTAAATAAATTTTAAAGAATAAATAGTTAATCGAGTTTTGAATCGAAATTGGCGTTGGATAAGTAAATTGGTTTTATGGATTCATACTCGAAATCGAATTTGAAACTCAAGTTAGAAATGAAATTCTACTTGTTTAGAAGCGAATTAAAATATATTTGAACATGTTATGTTCAAAATAAAGGGATTTGGCAAAATAGCTAATTAAAGAAGAAGTTAGCAAATTGAGTTAGGAATGACCGAATTAGGTTGGATAAATTGGAAAACAGGTAAATATAGGTTGAGCAGTTATGGAATGAAGAGAATGAAGTTTACAAATTTAGTGCCCGACAAAATGATACACGTTTAAATTCCATATGAGGTTTTGATGCGCCGTATCGGCAAGCCACTTGGCTTTTTCTTTTTCTTTTGGATTGGTGAGGGCCATGGGAGGCTATTTGAAATATCCCGATGCTCTCGGTACAAAGGAGGTTATGGGTAATTTTTTCGGGAATTTAAGGAGTTAGAATATTATTAAGATAAATTGATAGTTAAAAATCAATGTATCAATATATATAGAATTTGATAAGGAAATAAACATAAAAATAGAATACTATAAACAAAAAGGAAATCTATAATTAAATCTGATAAAAAAAATTAGAAAGAGGAACGTACGTGTTTGATAAATGAATATTTTTTTTATGGTATTGATTATTCGGGAATAATGGTCTTGTCTGTTTTGAAGTTAAGGATGTTTTCAGTTAAGGTCTGAGAGGTAATTTTACCCCAACTCGATTGATTTCATTTTTAACCGATAAATTGCAAGATTCAGTCTCGAAGATCAATGGTTGAATAAAAGATAGTTGAATGAAATATTTTGAGTTGTTTATAGCGATGTTTTGCACAACATTCTTTTTAGCCCAAATAAGTGGAATTCTGGGAATATAATAAATAAATATTTCCTAAGAGTAGAATTAAATGAGTCGAGCAAGAAATAAATAATTGGAATGTTCTCCAATTATAAATAGAAAATATTTTCTACGTGTAGAAAATAAAAGAAGGCGAGATATAGAAATATTTTCCAAATGGGTAAGAGGCCAAGATGATAATTGAAAATATTTAGTTTATAAATATTGATAAAGGAAGTGGAGAAGTATTTTAATTAATGAAATATAAATTAAATGGCCCAGTGATTGTTTGATGGTTTAAATGGATGCTTGTTTGTCTTCGATATTTAAATAACCGACTATCGAAGTGTTTGCCAATATCGTTGTCAATATGGAGAGACCGATTGGATTATTATCCGAGAACCACTCTGTATTGGCAGTAACGTTGCGAATCAGATTATATGAAGATAATCAAAGATGGAGTGAAGTGTAAGGACTTTTTCTATTAATAGAAATTGTGCCTTCGGTTTCGTTCAATCCCATAACGAATGTCTGGCCAAGTATTTCCAATGATCGCATGAGTTGGTCTGTATAAATATATATATGGTTGCAACAGATTTATTCCCTTAGCATAACATCCAGAATATTTGTGAAAATCAATAAATGATTAACGGATCTGACAATGTGGCATTCAAAGTGATTGTATTATCAATGAATGATAAGTAAGCGTAGCCTTAGGCCTCAACAACCGGGAAATGACAAAAATCGGGCAGGCAACATGGCTCTGTGGGTCGCTCCCATTAGGGTGTATTATCACCTATCCAGAGATTCATTTAATTTCTTATTCTATTCGATGTTGTCCCATTCGGGAAACAGTTGTTGATCCCAACCGTTAGTGATATACATTCGATACACTCAAGCGAAATGAGTGGTCGGTCATGTGTGGGCCGGGTTGCAAGATATTCTTGTTGAACCCAGTGTATTCCTCTCTAGAGATACACTAGCGGAAGGTGGTTCCATACCTTGTCATAGTCGAAATCCAATCTCCAATAAGTGCCATGCGATTTTTGATTTTATATTATATATGGAGTGTGAGATGCAAGCATTCCGCTAGATTCTATTTATTTTATTTAGACACTATTATAATATCACTGGATTTCGTATCAAAGTATTTTGGGTTATAGTAAGGTAAAAGCCGTCCATGTTTATGTGTGGGTTGGTCATACTATTATCCTTTCTTTCGAAAGGATTTTGAAAGTTAAATAAATGGTTGGAGTTTACTCACACCAGTCCCATGACTGACCTAGAGTTTATTTTGTTTGTTTTCCCTAAACTCTTGGGTGCCTAGATTTGTACGGGCAGTCAAGTAGTCGAGATTTTTAAGATTCACTTGGAAGAGATGGAAGCAGGAGGCTTCACCAGTTAGCTATAGACTATCATATTTCCGCTGTGTACTGTGTTGTATCTGGAAACATGTGTTTATAACTGTTCCAGGAATAACTGTTGTGCTCTGATGATATGTATACAAAGTTACTGATTTGTAATTCAAAATTTATGTTATCTAATATATTTTATTCATTCCCCTGTGAGGTTTGTCTTCTTTGTTTTCTTCTATTCTATTTCTTTCTTTCTATTCCTCATCCTCTAACTTTTTTCTACTAATGATTCGTATTTCTGTGTCATTTGGGTTGGACGTGTGGTGTTATTGGTCAACTCAAAGGGTACGGATTTACGGGCCATTACAGTTGGTATCAGAGCTCAGGTTGAGCGAATACCTAGGCTTTAGTGGGATGTGCTCATTAGAGATAGGGTCAGTTGTACCCTAGAATGAGTTGAGTGTATATATACGAGAGCGCGTATTTGTAAATTGATATAAAAATTGTTTTATATTGTGTTGTTTAGTCTGTTGAGTAGTGTATGAATTCTAATCGAATCGTGGGATGCCACGAAGTCGATAGGAATTTCTAAATACTTAACTGAGAAATTCAACATAATATTGTTTTAAAGTGGGTAAATGAAATAATTTTACCCAAAATTCTATTTTGATGTATAAAGAATGATTTTCTGAAATTATTATAATACATGGATGTGTTGGTTGTTATTATAATCAGATGGGATTATAAAAATTGGAATGATTATATATAACCAAATAGAATATGTATAAGAATGAAATATTTAAATGAGATGAATTAAAATTGAATTCAAACCAGAATTTGAAATTTAAATCCTGTGAAGTTTGAAATGTTTTTGGAAGTATACTAGAACAATATAGCTTTTTGTTCGAAGAATTCTAAATAAAAATCATCTTGAGATGAATTTTGAAAGTGGTAAAGCAATGAACTCACTTAAGTAGCTGGGAAATAATTCTAATGATGACTGCCTCATCATCAGTGTTCATTTTTGAGTTTCTAAGTGATGAATTGCTACCTTAGAAAAGTTTTTGATGGAAATTTGTTTGAAAGAAAACAAGTTGATTTGGAAAATCAAAATGTTTTGAATTTGTGATGGGGAGAAAATATATGTATATATTTATGGGATTTCAAAAAAAAAATGAAATGAAAACCTAGGAATTTGAATTCTGGAATTTAAATTTAACTTAAGCAAGTTAAATGAATTGATGTGAATAAATTGACTAGAATCAATTTGAATGGATTTAAATACATCTGAATAAAATTTGAATTGGTAATAAATCATTCAGAATAAATGAATGTGAGTATAGATGATGTGTTATTTGAATGGAAACCAAATGTTTTGGTAGAATAAATTTTGTTGGAAATATGGAGAGGTGAGTTTCAACATAAAGGAGTTTTGAAAGGTTAATGGGTTTATAGTATTTTTCCTACCTTAGCAATTTCGGGGACGAAATTATTTTAAGGGGGAAGAATGTAACGACCCAGATTTTTAGTCTGTCGATTTTAAATATTTAATACGAATTTTAAATATTTAGTTGATAATATAAATTAATTTTTATATTGAGTTGTCGATTTAATAATCGAACACAATTTAATTTAGAATATATCGAATTATTGTAATTCGAAATATAATTGAAATCGAAGTTAAAAACTGAATCAAAATGATTCAGATGATAAGTAGGAATTTTATTTGATATATACGATAATAAATAATAATTTATTATCAAAGAATTTGTGATTTTCGAATTTAAATTATATTATATTAATTTAATATGGTATATATGTTGAAATTAAATTTCAGTATATATACTGCCCAGTTCAGAATAGCGTTATAACATTTAAACGACAGTGGTTACATTAAAATAGTGGTTTGTGTGTGAACCCCGAGATATTTATAATGGATAAAATCAAAATCGAATCTAAGATCAAATCAGAATCTGCTTAAGAGAAATAAAAATCTCTTTATTTCAAATCGCATTAAATAGAAATCAAATCGATATTTATTACAGTGTACCTTGCGCACAGACTAAGATCTAAGTATTTTTCCTCTACAATAACCGCGCTTATCCCGTTTGTGTTTCTTTCTTTTATAAAACCAATTCACTTCAGGAAAAAAAGAGATAAAATGGCCACTCCCTTTACAAATTAAAACCCAAATCAATTCGAAAAGCTTCAGTTTGATTAAAGCAAAAATATACCGAACCCCTTTTACTTTCTAAATCGCAATTCCCCGCAAGGCTCGGAGCTCGACTTTGAGATTTAAGTACTCGCGTTGAGAAGTAGGTCATCGTAAATTTGTGCGATGACATTTGGGGCCGATGTTCGAACTCGAACAATCGAGTAAGCTTCAACGGGTTTCGGATCTGGGCTCGTGATGATGAAGGTTGAATGGGGGCAGCGACAAGCGAATTCGTGATTTGGGTTCATCGCGGTTTTTTGGAGAAGGTTGAAAAGGGAACCCCGATTATGTAAGGGGCACGATGGATTCAAGACGGGATTCAGAGGGGAAAGTCGATCGAAGGGACTGGGGATCTCGTACAATAGTGGCGGCGCTCAAATATGGTTGTAATCGAAGTTGGGGAATGAGCAGTGGCGAGCGCGGTTCAGGTAGCATGGGCCTGGCAGAAGAGTGTTTTGTGGATCAACTCGTGATGAAGGATGGAGGCTGGTGTTGAGCGTATGTTACGGCAATGGCAAGGTGGGAAGGAGTTCGTCTTTTCTTTTTTTCTGTAAGGCAAAATCTATTTAAGGTATATTATCTACTTAAGAAGTAATTAGTTTATAATTATTGAGAATCAAATGGGTTGTTACAAAGTTAATTACAAAGAAGGAGAAAGAAAAAAATATATGTAGCAGATCATTATAAATGTCGTAGATTAGTGGAGTGAAAACTTAAACTTGAAATTTTAAGTTGTTCAACTAGGAAGAAGGAAAAAGTAAATGTTAGTATATTTTTAAATAAAACCCTATCAAGAAAAATTAAATAGCTTATTTATAAAATTAGAATTTTTCTTATGCTAGGATAAATCGAATGAAATCATTCGTGTGGAGTTCGAAGACTCGAAATCAATGAAAAGAAACTGACAAGTGCAGATAAAAATCACGGTGAGTAAATCTCACTCACCTTTTTCTTTAGAATTATTTTTATTCGTTAAAAATAATTGTTGTTGCATGTTTGAATGTTTTCTGGTTGTTTTAAATATATTAGTTATTTAGGGTGACTATTATATATATATATATATTGGTTTGGTGGTTGGATTCCCGCAGTTTCTGTAACGACCCGACTTTTTGACCGCCTCAAGTTGATAATTAAACCAACTCAAGCCGTTCAAAATGTCAGATTGTTATTGGTGCTAACGGGTGGAGGAGAGTAGGTCCGACAGCGCGAAGGCTGAGGAAGTGACAAAGAGACGGCGGTGTCGAGATGGAAAAAGGCAGAGATCGAATTAATTTCTCGGTGGACATTAGATTGAAGAGGAACGAGCTGATTTTAATTTGGGGAAAAGAGAAATGTTTGATTTAGGAGGAAACCTCGTCTGTTAAACAAACTAAGGGGAATGAGTTGTATACAAAAGCCAAGGAAAATGAAGGAGAGGGACAGACTGATAAACACGGTGAAAATATAAAGGTAGGACACGCTGTGCAACACTAACAAAATAAACAGACACGCGGAAGGACAATGAGGACACGCGGTAGAAATCTTAGAAATATACGAACAAGTGTCCAACTCAAAACAATTTTTTTTTTTTGTATATACTAATTGTTTTAGAATCTGGGTATACGACCAATTACAAGTTTATCTTACACTCAAATACATCCCTTGAATTAATCTAAATTATATGTCAACTCTACACATATACAATAACTATTTTTCAAATCATTTAAAATAATAATATTGTTTAAATTTAACTAACTATTTAGATTCAAATAAAGATTTGGGTACTCAAGTGACGACGGATTAATTAAGTTGTTTTGAAAATGAAGTTTGGAAACAAACGTTGAATTTGAAAAGGGGTTAAGGATAATGGGTTTCCGGGGAAAGGAGAGACGTCATATATATATATATACTATTTCGTGCGATAGGTATGTAAGTACCCATAACAATTCGTCTTTATGAACGATTTGAGTCGGTTTAATTACCGGCGAGAATCGGGCAAAAAGGCGGGTCGTTACAGTTTCATTAGCGGATGCCTGCGGTACCATTAGCGGATGATTACCCTATACGCCCCACGCTATAATAGTGGATGACCTTCATACCGTGATATCCTGCCACGAAGCAGGATGGGTATTATTTCTGTTGACTAACATTTGTGGATGCTATAAAACAGGTTGGAGGGATCCAATTGGATTTTTCAAAAATATATTATCTGCTTGTTTATTTGTTTGCTTATATACTGTTATATATGATGTGTTAGAAACCGTGAAATAAATAATTGGTTGTTTGGTGTTTAAATATCACTGGGCCTTAGGGTTGATTTATAAAATATCCTAAAAAGGATATTTGAGATTTAAAAGGAAAATTCTAGTTTTAAAATAGAATTTGAAATTTTAGAATGGAATAAAAATATTAACTTGATTTAATAAAATAAAAAAAAGTAATTCATTTATAAACGAAGCTTATAAGTGAAGTGAAAAGGATTATTATTGGGTAATTAAGAAATAAAAACACAAGTGTGAAGTTGAAAAGGGAAAGTTATTTTTCCAAAGTAGAAATGATTGATTTCAACTGAATTGGAAATCAAGACTTGTTTAATATAGAATATAAAGAAAATTCAAATAGAAATTGAATATAGAAATTCAAATGGAGTTTGAATATAGAAAATATAAAGGAAATTCAAATATAGAATTTGAATATAGAAAGTGAAATGGAATTTGAACAAAGAAATTTTGAATATAGAATTTGAATATAATTTGAATATATAGTATTTGAATAAAATATGAATATACAGAAATTTGAATAGAATTGAATAGAATTTGAATAGAATTGAAAATGGAATTTGAGTATAGAAATTTCAAAGAGATTTGAAAATAGAATTTGAAAATAGAAATTTCAAATAGAATTTGAAAATAGAAAGTTGAAATCATTTCAAAATGGGAACGACGAAATAGATTTCAGAAAATGCGGATTTTAAACAGAATAGAAAATAAATCCAAAGGATTTATAATTTGTAAAAGAAAATTGAATTTGCATATAGAAGGTCGAAGTATAAATAAATTTATTTCCGAGTTAGGGAAAATCGACAATGTTAGAAAACCGAAAATATTATGTTGAATTGGGAAACGGATTTGATGTAACACCCCGCCTCCGCTAGGGTCACTCGCAAAGGAATGCACTAGCTTTAGAGGGGCATTATTGGTAAACATGCACAGAAATATCACAAGACAGAACATATAAAATAGCGGAAGTAAAATCGAACTTTCATAAATTCATTAATAATTAAGGTCTAACGCCTTTTACATCAGAGTACATCAAAACCTATCTTGCAATAGTAAAGAAGCATAAAGACTTTTCCATAAATTATTCCCCAAGTAAAAACAGTAAAGTAGCCATAGCCAAGAAAAGTCCAAGCCATCCATGATGACCTTCAAGCAGAAGAAGTCCGAACTAAACAACAGTGTTTCCTCCCTGTAACTTGGGGGGGAACGGAAGAAAAAGAGGCGAAACAAAACAGGTCAGTCAAAAAGACTGAGTAAGCCCTATCTACTATCAGCATAAAAACTAGTAAAATTAAATGACATGAGAAACTGAGATGAACATAAGCATGATGACATGATAGATAAGCTAAATCAAAATAACAGGATGAACTACTGAACTCAGATAAACTAAGGTGTCATGATGAATTACGGTGTCAAGATAAAACAAGGTATCCCGTCGTCAAATTCCCGTCAAGTATAATATCCCCAAGATATCCATCACATATAACGTCCCTTGGTATCTATCCTGTCTTTTAGCTCTGCACCTACCGTACTAGTATCCCCACCGTATCATGTGTTAACCATGAATGACCCTTACCCAAAAGTCGTGTAATGGTCCATGCCAACCTAATATATCGCATATATAGGTTACTCAACTCGTATGTTTTATTCCATGTAAATGTTCAGTCCCTTGCCGTAGACCATACGGGCTTTTCCTATGAGATTCTATATTACTTTAACATAGTTCCATGATCCTTAAGATCGGTTTGGACTGTTACCCTAAACCAAGCTAGGGTCTTCCAACATGAATCATCGTTTGTACAACTAGGACTTATGCTACCTAGGACTACTAGGGATTACGCTTACCTATTGCACGTTTTCGTATCTCGGTTTTGGTTCAACCACCTAGGGCCACAAGGGATTACGCTAACCATCAACCGCGCCCTTTTTCCCACGCATATATCGTGAATCATTTTTCCATGACTGTATGCACATGTATCACATCGTGCCATCCGAGTCCTGTCACAGGGCAGACCAAGAAATATAGGACTCGGTCGGGAGCTTTCGATTTATCCGCCGATGCAGATGCTAAGGTCTGTTTTTCTATACGTGGCTATGGTCCCACGAGACCCCTCCCTCAACTAGCGAAAGACAAGACAGGATAAATCCTGTATGAGAACACGACACTGGCCAACCCACATCCAAGCCTTACCGCAACCATAATTAGATAGCAATTATGGTCTATTGGGTGCTCTCTGCCTTTCCGTCCATACACGCTTGACCAAAGATGGTAGGTAGTCTGACGAAATGCTATCTAGGGTACGACAGTGTATCGTCGACTATCCCCTATCCATCCCCGTCTTTAGGTCGCTCGTATAGCAACCAAGGCATACTCTTGGCTCTTCTAACGCAGACCTTAACCTCTCATGAGCCTAGTATAATCACCTGGCAGCTCATAGAGGGGTACCAAAAATATCCTCACGTTCCCCGAAGCCGCTGCTTCGTTACCCAGTTCGCTGGAGCCTTTATCTAAATTAGATAACTTGCTCCTACTCGTGTGCTTAAACGATGACCTACCGTATTAGGTTACTCATCTATCTATGAACTGGTCTAAATTTTCTCGACTAAGAATTATTACTTAGTTATCCTTCAACCAAGGTTTACCACTTAGCCTTATTCCCGTTATCCTTGTTAACTTCGGATATCCACCTAATCCTCAGAACTAGGGTTTACATAATGGATTAAGTGTCACTTAAGTTCATGACTTAACCCGTCTACAAATCATGTCAAAATTGGCTAAGTATCCAAGTCCAAGACTTAACCCTACAAACCATGCTCACGTTGGTTAAGTATGTATTAAGCAATTCACGACTTAACTTCGTCCAATTATCATTCTAGATTGGTTAAGTATATATTAACTTGACCCTATCACTTTACTTAGTCAAATCGGTCAAGTGTATTCAAGCGATTCGTGACTTAGCCTTATCATGTTTTCACGCTAGATCGGTTAAGTATAGGTTAACTTAACCTCAATAAGTTCACGAGTTAGATTGGTTAAGTGTAGGTCACTTAACCACCTCAAATCATCATGTTTAGATTAGTTAAGTGTTTAACTTAACCCCATTAAACTACCAAGTGGGATTAATTAAGTCTAGGCTAACTTAACCCCATCCGATTTCCATGTTTAGACTAGTTGAGCCTAATCTTAACCCCATCCGTTAACCATATTTTTCGGTTAAGCATCATTAAGAAAACTTACTTAACCTTACCAAGTTATCGTGTTGGATTGATTAAGTGTTGGTTAACTTAACCCCGTCCACTAGTCATATAAAAATGGTTAAGTGTCATTAGGCAAATCAAGCTACTTAACCCACCCAACCTTGTCATGTTTTGTTAAGTATCATTAGCCTAATCAAATTACTTAACCCACTTGTCCAGGTCATATTTGATTAAGAGTCATGTGAAAACCCGTAACTTCCCCGTAAAGGAAAGCGACGGATAGTTCGAGAACAAACCACAACAGAACACATACAGAAGAACATTTCATTGTATATTACAACAATGCATCAGATTACAAGAATATACAGAGTATGAATGAATATTACACAGAAATATCAGAGATTTAAATTACATTTAAATAGATAGCAGCGGAAAATAATACAATACACAACTAGAAGAGATACACGGATACAAAGCTTTCCGGATATCGTTCCAGCTGTAAACCAGGATCCTGTGAATATAAATCTGCAAAACCAAAACTACTAGCTGCCCGTGTCAAAATAAGGGCACCCAGAGTTTAGGTTAAAACAATAAACTCCAGGTCAGTCATGGGACTGGTGTGAGAACTAAAACAGTTATAATTCTTTATTTTAAAGTTCGGTAAATCAAGGGACCACGCCGTATAACACGGAACGGGTTTCCTCCCAAGAATACCAGTGCATAAAACAAACAGCGCAATGCTAAATAAAGAAAAATGAAGCTGTTATAAGACCCAGGTCCCATCACACAATGCAACGCAAGCCGGAGGATAGGGTTTTTACCTTATAACAGCCAAAGCATGCTTGATACGTTTAAAACACATTATTTGATACTATTATAAGTGCATAGTGTATAAAACAACTTCAAATCATAAGTATCAATCATAGGCGGCATGAGCGCCCCATCCCACTATGTCACCATACTAGGTTCTACAAATAAAACCGCAAATGTCACGTATTTGGAAATTGGATTTCCATCTATGAACCGAGGCAAAAGATAGTCCTCAACCGATTCGAGACGCTCTAGCCCGTGTCTCAGGCAAGTACTCAGTCAAGCCTTTGGATCGTCAGGGCCGGTCCACCGATGTGGATTAAAATGCCTGAACACTACGTTTCCCCACCCTTTGGGGTGTCAATGAGCCAACAAATGACTCCATCGGTTCGGGAACGACCGATCAATCCGAGGCGCCTCGCAACAGCAACAACCACATAAGTCAAACTCGTCAGGGCGTGTAAAACCACTGACGCCACTTTCTAGCTAGAAGAAAACGCATGCCCTCCCTGAGGTCCGTCTCCCGTTTTTGGTTCATACCGGGTGTGAAACACGCGAGGTAAACGTTACACAAAGCTACGCCACAAAGGCCGTGCTTTGATCATCACCACAAGACTTTGCTTTTCAACAGAAGCCTCGATCAATTGCCACTTAGGCATGCCACACAGGCAATTCACTCCATGCGTTTGATATCCATCAATATATAACCCCTGAGCTCGTACGTCTCAGAGAAGGGCGTTAAGCAAGAGAATAAATTCTCCGCCGCCAAACAGATATATATTTAATAGAGATCAATCACACGGACTAAAATCCAATGTCAGACACACAGTCCATTCACAAGTCCGTTCTAGGTCTGAACGAAACCGGAGGCACCTAGTACCCCGCATATCCATCGATCTCCAAGTACGTCTGGACGATCACCAACTGTTTCCATCTTCTTGGGTGTACAGCCCAATCAAGATCATCAGTAATCACCCAAACGATGTGAAGACTTCTGGTCTTCGACCACCGTCTTCATCTTCGACACCACGTCGAATCAGTTATTCAGAATGGGACAAACCCGGTCTTTCTGAATAACTCGCGAATATATTATAAAAGTGTTACACAAACACAACATACGCCTCATTCCAATTCAGAATATTCTTTTATTCAAATATTCCTATACTTTGGGAAAGGTTCCCATTAATTTTATCCAAGATAAATTCTTTAAATTTATTCTTTAATCTCCTTTGAATATCAATTCAAACTAGTCGGGATTAGCGAACCACACCGAAGTAATCATTTATTTTATTTCCCAATCCCAACCTATTCATCCCATGAAGTAAAACTGGTAGTACTTCATATCTAACACCACAGTGTTATCGGTAATTCAATTACCATTTCACGTTCAAATCTAATTAAAGATTTAACTATCGCCTGGAGTAAAACTGGTGATACTCCATTCTCGATCTTTTCAATCCAATTAAAGATTCATTAAAACTCCACTTAGTTTTAATCGTTATCTGGGTTAAAGAATCAGTGTCATTTAAAACACGATCCACGATAAACCCAAAATCACCTTCCATTAATTATCGGGTTAAAGAACAAGTGTTATTTAAAACACTGTTCACGATAAACCCAAAAATCAATACCAATTCAATTCCAATTAAATATCATTTAATTGGTACACTTCATTAAATCTAAATAAAAAGATTTAATCTTTTCTCAACTGGTTTCAAGAACAGTGTTAGTGAAGACACCATTCACGACAAACCCAAATCACATTTGATATTCAATACAAGGCTCTGAATAGAAAATATACCGGCTTATATTCAATATCAAATTCTGCGACTAACAAATGTCGTATTGGAAATAACGATATAAATATATATCTTTCAAATTTCCATAACAACATCCGTATAATCACGAATTCCAACATCGAAATATTCCGAAGACAATTTCGATTCAAATCCACTCCAATGCAATCATTGGAAATTCTGGTTATTTTCAAAACCCTTTTCAAATTCAATTTATTTATTTAAAAATAAATAGAATTATATTTCTAGTTCAAAACTAGTTCATTTCGATAAAAATCTATTTTTATCTTTTCAAATATGGAGTTTTTCATCCCAATTCTTCACAAATCAATTCTTATGATTTTACACAAATTATTACTATTTTTAATAATTTTATCAAGGCCCGTACAGTCGATTTCCACCAATGGCCATCGAACTGCACTTACAACGACCTTTTTCAAATTTGATTTGGACATAATTCCAAATCCAACCGTTAGATTTCAAATTTCTAATATTCTTTAGAAAGCTCTTTTCGATACGAACCCAACGGTTCCGGTTTTAGGAGAATCCGACGGTCGGATCTCCCGTTTTGTCCGTTTGAAATAAATGGTCGAAATTCACGAACTGCCGCGGCGCGGCGCGTTCTATTCAGGCCATTATATTATATATATAATATATATAATATATATTTCGTCGATTTCTATTTAAAACGAATTATATAAATAGTTTTAAATTCGTTTCAAAAGCACTTTCAACTTCCATTTCAATTCAAATCAAAATTGAATTCTTCTCTATAAATTCGTTTTAAAATTCATTTCTATTCAATTCAAATTTCAATTCAATTTGAATTCATTTCAATTCGCTTTCAATTCAATTTGAATTCGTTTTCAATTCATTTCGAAATCGTTTTCAATTCAATTCACTTTGAATTCGTTTTCAATTCAATTCATTTCGAAATCGTTTTCAATTCAATTCACTTCGAAATCACTTTCAATTCAATTCATTTTGAATTCGTTTTCAATTCAATTCATTTCGAAATCGTTTTCAATTCAATTCATTTCGAAATCGCTTATATTCAATTTCAATTCGAATTCATTTCTATTCAATTCCAATTCGAATTCATTTCTATTCAAAATTTCAGATTTTGAAATCACTTTCGATATTCATTATAAAATGAATAAAATCGATATATATATCGTTCACGTCAAAATGGCGTCAATCTAATCAATACGGCTTCATATATTCCTGTTTTCAAATATTCTATTTCAAATATTTCTTTTTCAAATATTTCCTTTTCAGAACTGGAATGAGGCCCAATCAATTACCATATAATGTTAATTATAGGGATTTTCTACCACACATGTATATAATAGCATTGAAAAATAATCAACCATCAACCAAAGTGCACTACACTGTATAAGCATCAAATATAAATATCTAACGCTTATAACAGCCTGTCAATCAATCGATCGACATATTTAATCAATCAGGATGAGTGAACTTCAAATTTCATCCTAACACCCGTGTGGGGTTTCAGACAATCAAACACAGATTTTATTTGTGCAGTTGGGCGATGTGTAAAATTTATCGTCCCAATCAATATCAGTCAAATCAGTGTACATAAACAAACCGTCTGGTTTGTAAATGAATATTTTATTTTATTCACTTCACGTTAAAAACTATATTTTTAACGATAAAATATTTATTCCAACACATGAATTTTCTATTCATTTCATTTATTCAATAAAATGATATTTTTATTTTCTAACTTATTTTAGAAAATTTCTGCGGCATAACGGCACGATACTAGAAACGGGACAAGGCCTAGCCTTATCCCCGGTCTAGTGAAGGCCCACGCCATTCACACATCAATCAAATTCATTCAATTCACCCAAACAACTCAATTTCAATTCAAATATCCAACTAATCTATGCAACCAAACAAACAAGTCCATGGTTTGTGGACGATTGTGTCGGGTGCTACTAAGCATCGTCTGCATCCTAGTATATATATAACTAGAAAAAGAAATTGAAAGGTGAGAAATTCTCACTTATAGCTATCCTAGCTCCACGGCACTTCCTTGATAGAAATCTTCATCGCTATCGCACCTTCGTTGCTGTAGCCACTACATATGTAAAAATCGAATTTTTACCATGCTATTCGATATATAAAAATCTTATTTTTATTTATGCTATTCCATTTTTCTATTTTCAAGAAACAACGCTTTTTCCATTTTTTTTTTTATTATATTTATTTAATTATTAATTATTTAATTTGCAAAGAGTTGACTTTTACATACGACCTCGAAACGAGGCCCACCGCCTGTCGTCCATAGCGTTCTACCCCCATTCCGAACACAATGGGATATGTACCGCAAGTTGATTCGGCTGTTACAATCAGTTTCCGTTAAATTTACATTTAAATCACTTTATTGAATTCTAAACGTACATTTCGAATTACCGAGGTCACATACTAACTCTAAAAATTCCCGAAAAAATATTTTCTAGCTTCGTATTGACGATACGGTCCTAACAAAACTAGTTTCGTCGAATTCTGAGACCGTTGGAAAAATGGCCAATTTCCAGTCGATTAAAATCAACTGAAACTGGTCAAACGCGTTTTCCTTTGCCACGCTCACATATTGCTTCGAAAAATTATGAAATTTGGAATCTAGCAATAATTCGACATCACGGACCTAACAAAACTGGTTTCGCCAAAATCCGAGGTCATTTGCAAAACGTCCATTTTTAAGGGCCTGAATTCCATAGCGACTATTCAGAATTTTCAACTGGACATATCTTTTGATTCCCGCTACGAACTTTCGATTTCTCAGATTCGTTGGAAAGATATTCACAAAGAGATCCTATGATTTTTGGTTTCACTAAAATCCGGACTGTTTTGCACCCGGTACATTCAATTGAAGTTTGAAATCAAATTATCGAACTACCCCGCCATTTTCAATTCTATTTATAATTATTTATAAATATTTATATTCTAACGACGACGCGTATAAATATATACGTTCTATTTATTTCCAAAATAAATTTCTCGTCGATATTATTTAAAATAATTCATTTTAAATAATCAAAATTCGCTAAAATTGCCAAAATAAAATTTTCAAACTGGCTCGCATTTTACGGGTTGTTACAAGTCATTAATCAAATTAACTTAACCCTATCATGTGGCATTAATTACTTAATGCACCTCAACCTCTCACGTTAGACTTTGTTGCGGTTACTAGTTAATCCGGTCGGTTCCGGGTAGCTTTACACCACAACTTGGTCTAACCTCGGGTTCAAGCACAACATGACCAACTTCTCACATTGGGTCCTATTGTTTGCAACTACTAGTTAGGCCGGTCGGTTCCGGGTAGCTTTACGTTGCAAACTCAACCCAACCTCGAGTTGGCCACTTTCATGTTTAGTCTAGTGTCATGTTCATATTCAAGTTTTCAAGCAATTGGGTAGACCTAACTTAATAGGTAAATTCCCAATGGGTAGACCTAACTTAATAGGTAAATTCCCAAGCTTATGTTTTTATGCATACTTACATGTCAACTTCCATGTTATATTTCAAGTCATGTTTTCAAGTATAAACACATGTCATATTTAACGTTCCATGTTATCATGTTTATACCCATTTACCCAAATCATGTTCATGTCATTATGTTTTCCCATAATGTGACCCCAACGCTTTTAAACTCGCATAAACGTTCGCAACAACGTAATGGATTAAAAGAAGAGACTTGGCAAAGGCATGACAAAAATGGATATTAAGCCACAAGTTAATCATGGTGGCAAATGGGGCACAAATGTGTTCATTAACTTGCATGTTACATTCTTAAGCCTCAAAAACATGCATAAACCCAAACTTGGCATATAAACGAATCATGGTGACAAAAGACATGGAATGATGACTAGTAACTCGCATATATCATCATATAAGGGTTATGACTTCATATGCAAGTTGACATAAAGGTTATGAAGGTTCTCATGTTGCATAATGCAACATTTCAACATAAAGGTTGTAGCTTTTAGCTCACAAGATCAAGATAATGACTTCATAAACTTGCATGACATGATAGCATGTATCATTCTCAATGATCAAACCCAAACTTGCAACATGAACATTTAACTTCATAGTTAATATCTAAGAGTAGTGAAAGGGCTTACATTGCTATGAAGGCCTAAATCGATTAAATTAAAGCTTGTGATGAAGCCTATGCATGCCATCACCCAAAAACCCAAAGATGAACACTCCAAATCAATAAAAACCCCATCTTTATGAACAAAGATCAAAGCTTTAGCTTTGAAATCAACTTGAGAAGCTCTCATACTAACATAGGGAATCTCTAATACTCTCATGATCATGAAACCTCTCATAGAAATGAAGTGGAGGCTAGGATAGTTGAGTGGAGGCCATGAGAGTAGAAATTTTGCCATAGTTTAGTTGCATGAGTGAATAATGAGGGTTTAGGGTAGGCTTAGGGGTGTTTTTATAGAGATTAGGGTAGTTTTAGGCCCTTAGATTAACCCTAGGATGGATCTGAGCCATCAAACCACGTTGGAAGCTTCCAGAACAAGACCAGAGACAAGTGCAGGTGCACCAAGCCAAGATGGCTCGGCCACCATAGGTCGACCCCCAAGTGGACAGGGCTGTCGACTTGGGTGAGGCCATGTCGACTCCCAAGTAGACAGGGCTGTCGACTTGGGGTGCCTGGCGGGAATTTTTCCCGCCTAGCCTTCCAGCCCTAATTCTTGAAATTAGAACTCGTTTTTGAACTTGAATTTTCTGAAAACTTCGTCGGACCATAACTTGGTCATACGGACTCCGATTCTCGAAAACTCAGACTCTATTTCGCGTATTTTTCCGAGACGAACGCAATGGCATAGCCCATTTTACTTGATTCAGAACTTAAAATTAAATTCTGCCTTGATTCTCGTTTTAACATGTTATCGAAATACGGGTTGTTACATTCTCCCCACCTTTTAGGATTTCATCCCCGAAAGCTCCAAGTTAGGAAGAACATATCCTACCATCCATCATCCATCTACTCAAAACATCATCCATGAGCAACCATTGTCCTTAGATGATTTCTAATGCTGTATGAATATATGCAAAACGTGTGTGTACATGTTCCTTAGCTAATGCTAATGATCAGGCCTGAATAATCTTTCTAATGCAATATATTTATAGTGCCATGAATCCAACATGTATGCAAATAATCCTAGTCATATAGATACTATATGCGTGCACAATCATTCATTCATATGCAACAACCGCATGATAATACATTCGATTTCATCCATAAACAAGTATAAATACTCGTGCATATGCAATATGAAATGTGACCGAGTCGAGCTAGTATCTAATGTGTATTCGCGCATCCACGACCAACCAATTGCAACCACTTGCAACCATATCAATCAAAACATGTTTCAAATACATGTTTGCATCCATAGGGTTCTATCTAGGATTCCCTGAAACAGGGTCGAGAAGATAAACAAGACAAACTCCTTACGGGGTTTGTAACAGAAAATAGGACCGAGAGGATGTCCACAAAGGATAGCCTACAAGAAAGCTCTACAGGAAAACAAGGATCAAGGATATACTCTCGAAAAGAGATATCATGCGCGTATCTAGTCTTTGACCTTCAATGTCATATCTCCTTGAGCTTAATTCCATTGTGCCTTGACCATCCTTTAACTTCGCGATTTCGTAGCTTCTTATTTCCTGTTTCCATAACATGAGCTGGAACTCATTTCTTCGTCGCCTCTCGTTCCACTTGCACTTACCCTTTTCCTAGAATACTTGACGCAAACATGAGTGCGTACTCATGATCTCATGCAAGCTTTCCAAAATTCACTAGTGAATCTTGGATCTCGTACCACAAGGTATTCCACGTAGAAGAACTTTCTCTTGAAAGTAAATAGATGTCAACCAGATTATCAAGCGCACTTACTAGGGTGATCTCTATAACCCATGCATAAGTAAACCATCCGTCTTATCGGCGAACACCGCTCGATCGGGCTTCAAATTTCCAATAAAGGCATCAAGGGATTCTAAGTAACTAGTCATGACAGAACCTTAAAAAGGTTACACGATACTTCAAGGGTATTACCAAGACTAGTCAAAAGGTCTAACTACCCTCCTATCAAAACCGAGAGTGGCACCCCTTGCTGGATAACCACTTCATCCTTAGAATCCATCCATAGCTTATAAACATAAGCATTATTTCCCAGCTCAACACTTGACATAGACATTCTCAAATCCAAACAAGCCATGAATAAATGGACTGATTCTCCAATAGGACTTTGAGACAAAAATGGGATTCTCTATTACGCTAGTACTTAAGGTGCAGAGACTCAACTATCTAGGCAGACTCAAATGATGCGGGGATCAAAACAAAGTCTTGGCGGGATGATAGAAAAGAATAACTAGATCTTCAACAAGGATGTTATCCCCCTACTCAGGTACTCTAGTGAGGGAATACAATTATCTTCACGATGATCTTGTCCTTGTCCCACAATACTTAACTATCCGTCCCGTTTCACCATACCAAAGATACTTTCTCGATATGGGTTGAGTGATACCAACAAGTTGCTCATCCTTAAGCTCGTATCCTTTATCCTCTTTCCCACGATCCTTTCTTATAACGCGGCTACTGGTCTCTCGAGAACCACCTCCATCGTATGGAAAGGACTTTCGTAGATAGAAAAGACTAGTCGCAGTTAAAACCACTGTGACTACAGATGGAGGAAAGAAAGGAAAAGAGATTCAATTAAGGAAACGAGGATAGTGCTAATGGCCTTTGGGGAATAGCCTTTTTCTTTTAAAAGAAAATTTTCTTGAAAAATGCTTCTTTGTAAACGAATTTCAAATAGTTTTCAGAAGGTTTTAAAAACTTTTGCCCAGTCTGGTAACCTTCTGCTCCGATACCAAATGTAACACCCCGCCTCCGCTAGGGTCACTCGCAAAGGAATGCACTAGCTTTAGAGGGGCATTATTGGTAAACATGCACAGAAATATCACAAGACAGAACATATAAAATAGCGGAAGTAAAATCGAACTTTCATAAATTCATTAATAATTAAGGTCCAACGCCTTTTACATCAGAGTACATCAAAACCTGTCTTGCAATAGTAAAGAAGCATAAAGACTTTTCCATAAATTATTCCCTAAGTAAAAACAGTAAAGTAGCCATAGCCAAGAAAAGTCCAAGCCATCCATGATGACCTTCAAGCAGAAGAAGTCCGAACTAAACAACAGTGTTTCCTCCCTGTAACCTGGGGGGGAACGGAAGAAAAAGAGGCGAAACAAAACAGGTCAGTCAAAAAGACTGAGTAAGCCCTATCTACTATCAGCATAAAAACTAGTAAAATTAACTGACATGAGAAACTGAGATGAACATAAGCATGACGACATGATAGATAAGCTAAATCAAAATAACAGGATGAACTACTGAACTCAGATAAACTAAGGTGTCATGATGAATTACGGTGTCAAGATAAAACAAGGTATCCCGTCGTCAAGTTCCCGTCAAGTATAATATCCCCAAGATATTCATCACATATAACGTCCCTTGGTATCTATCCTGTCTTTTAGCTCTGTGTAACACCCCGCCACCGCTAGGGTCACTCGCAAAGGAATGCACTAGATTTAGAGGGGCATTATTGGTAAACATGCACAGAAATATCACAAGACAAAACATATAAAATAGCGGAAGTAAAATCGAACTTTCATAAACATGAATACATAAGGTCTAAAGCCTTTTACATCAGAGTACATCAAAACCTGTCTTGCAATAGTAAAGAAGCATAAAGACTTTTTCATAAATTATTCCCCAAATAAAAACAGTAAAGTAGCCATAGCCAGGAAAAGTCCAAGCCATCCATGATGACCTTCAAGCAGAAGAAGTCCGAACTAAACAGCAGTGTTTCCTCCCTGTAACCTGGGGGGAACGGAAGAAAAGAGGCGAAACAAAACGGGTCAGTCAAAAAGACTGAGTAAGCCCTATCTACTATTAGTATAAAAACTAGTAAAGTTAACTGACATGAGAAACTGAGATGAACATAAGCATGATAACAAGATAGGTAAGCTAAATCAAAATAACAGGATGAACTACTGAACTCAGATAAACTAAGATGTCATGATAAATTACGATGTCAAGACAAAACAAGGTATCACATCGTCAGGTTCCTATCAAGTATAATATCCCAAGATATCTATCACGTATAACGTCCCATGGTATCTATCCTGTATATCTGCTCTGCGCCTACCGTACTAGTATCCCAACTGTATTACGTGTTATCCGTGAATGACCCTTACTCAAAAGTCGTGTAATGGTCCCTGTCAACCTAATATGCCGCATATATAGGTTACTCAACTCATATGTTTCTTTCCATGTATAAGTTCAGTTCTTTGCCGTAGGCTGTACGGGCTTTCCCATGTAAACGGTTTATCCTTGAAGTTGTTTTGGACTGCAACCCTTGGTCTAGTTGTGTTTCCTTACCATGAACTATCGCGCGTCCACTTAGGATTTATGCCACCTAGGACCGCTAGGGATTATGCTACCTAATGAACGTTTCCGTGTCTCGGTTTGGGTTTTGGCCACCTAGGACCACTAGGGATTACGCCACCCGTCAACCGCGCCCTTGATCCCACGTATGTATCGTGAATCGTTTTCCATGTCTAGATGCACATGTTCCCCAATGTGCCATCCGAGTTCCGTGCCAGGGCAAATCAAGAAATACGGAACTCGGTCGGGAGCTTTAAATCGTCTGCCGATGCAGATATCAAGGTCTGTTTTTGTACCCGTGGCTATGGTCCCACGTGACCCCTCCCTCAACTACTGAAAGGCAATCCAAGAAAAATCATGTATAAGAACCACTCCACGGCCCCACTATAGCCCGCTTTCCTACGGGCCAACCTCACCCATGACTCGATAGCAAGCACATGGTCTGTTGGGGGTTCCCTGCCTTTCCGCACGTACACGATTGACTAAAGATGGTAGGTAGTCGGCGATGCGCTATCCAGGGCAAAAACAAGAATCGTCGACTCCACGCTAATCCATCCCAGTCTTTAGGTTGCTCGCATAGCAACCAAGGCATACTCTTGGTCCTTCTAACGCAGACCTTAACCTCTCATGGGCCTAGTATAATTAACTGGCAGCCCACAGAGGGATCCCAAGAATATCCTCACGTCCCCCGAAGCTTCCACTTCGGCACCCAGTGCGCTGGAGCTTTTATCCAAGTCAGATAACTTGCTCCCCCTCGTATACTAAGCGATGACCTACCGTATCAGGTTACTCATCGTTTTGAGAATTAGTCCTATGTCCTTAGCTAAGAATTATTACTTAGTTACCCTTAACTAAGGTTTACCACTTAGCTTCCTTTCCCATTATCCTTGATTAACCACGGTTTTCTACCTAGTTCTTCTAACTAGGGTTTGTCTATTGGGTTAAGTGTTATCATTCAAGTCCATGACTTAACCCGCCCACGAATCACGTCAAAGATTGGCTAAGTATTTAAGTTCAAGACTTAGTCCCACAAGTTGGTTAAGTGTACCCAGAGGCTCATGACTTAACCTTATCAAGTCAAATTGGTCAAGTACTAGCTTACCTTAATCCTATCGGATTATCTTGCTAGATCGATTAAGCATAGATTATCTTAATCCCATCAAATTATCGAGTCGGATTGGTTAAGTATAGGTTGGCTTAACCCCATCCTCTAATCGTACTATAATGGTTAAGTATATTCTAAAAAGGTCTTGTGACTTAACCTTATCAGGTCCGCGTATTAGATTGGTTAAGTGTAAGTTACTTAACCCCATCAAATCATCATGTATAATTGGTTAAGTATAAGTTGCTTAACCCCATTAAATTATCACGTTAAGTTGGTTAAGTATTGGTTACTTAACCTCATTGAATTACCGAGTTTAAATTGGTTAAGTGTTTAACTTAACCCCATCGAATTACCGTGTTTAGATTAGTTAAGTGTGGATTACTTAACCCCATCTAATTACCGTGTCGGATTAGTTAAGTGTAAATTACTTAACCCCATCCCCTAATCATCTTGTATGGTTAAGTGTCATTAAGAAAACTTACTTAACCTTGCCAAATTATCATGTTGGATTGATTAAGTGCTGGTTACCTTAATCCCCGTCCACTAGTCGTATAAAAATGGTTAAGCGTCATTAGGTAAATCAAATCACTTAACCTACCCAACCTTGTCATGTTTTGTTAAGTATCATTAGCCTAACCAATTTACTTAACCCATTTACCCATGTCATATTTGGTTAAGAGTCATTAATCAAATTAACTTAACCCTATCATGTGGCATTAATTACTTAACGCACCCCAACCTCTCACATTAGACTTTGTTGTGGTTACTAGTTAAGCCGGTCGGTTCCGGGTAGCTTTACACTACAACTTGGTCTAACCTCGGGTTCAAGCACAACATGACCAACTTCTCACATTGGGTCTTATTGTTTGCAACTACTAGTTAGGCCGGTCGGTTCCGGGTAGTTTTACGTTGCAAACTCAACCCAACCTCGAGTTGGCCACTTTCATGTTTAGTCTAGTGTCATGTTCATAGTCAAGTTTTCAAGCAATTGAGTAGACCTAACTTAATAGGTAAATTCTCAATGGGTAGACCTAACTTAATAGGTAAATTCCCAAGCTTATGTTTTTATGCATACTTACATGTCAACTTCCATGTTATATTTCAAGTCATGTTTTCAAGTATAAACACATGTCATATTTAACGTTACATGTTGTCATTTTTATACCCATTTACCCAAGTCATATTCATGTCATTATGTTTCCCCATAATGTGACCCCAACGCTTTTTAAACTAACATATACGTTCGCAACAACGTGATGGATTAAAAGAAGAGACTTGGCAAAGGAATGACAAAAATGGGTATTAAGCCACAAGTTAATCATGGTGGCAAATGAGGCACAAATGTGTTCATTAGCTTGCATGTTACATTCTTAAGCCTCAAAACATGCATAAACCCAAACTTGGCACATAAGCGAATCATGGTGACAAAAGACATGGAATGATGACTAGAAACTCGCATATACCATCATATAAGGGTTATGACTTCATATGCAAGTTGACATAAAAGGTTATGAAGGTTCTCATGTTGCATAATGCAACATTTCAACATAAAGGTTGTAGCTTTTAGCTCATAAGATCAAGATAATGACTTCATAAGCTTGTATAACATGATAGCATGTATCATTCTCAATGATCAAACCCAAACTTGCAACATGAACATTTAACTTCATAGTTAATATCTAAGAGTAGGGAAAGGGCTTACATTGCTATGAAGGCCTAAATCGATTAAACTAAAGTTTGTGATGAAGCCTATGCATGCCATTACCCAAAAACCCAAAGATGGATGCTCCAATTCAACAAAAACACCATCTTTATGAACAAAGATCAAAGCTTTTACCTTGAAATCAACTTGAGAAGCTCTCATACTAACATAGGGACTCTCTAACACTCTCATGATCATGAAACCTTTCATAGAAATGAAGTGGAGGCTAGGATAGTTGAGTGGAGGACATGAGAGTAGAAATTTTGCCATAGTTTAGTTGCATGAATGAATAATGAGGATTTAGGATAGGTTAGGGTCTTATTTATAGATTAGGCAAGTGTTTTAGGCCATAGGATTAAACCTAGATTCAATCCAAGCCATCAAAGCATGTCTTGGGGAAGAAGTCAAGTGTAGGAACCATCTAGGGCCTTTAGATTAAAGATGAACCATGAGAACCATCCAAATGCAAAATCTGCATTTGAGCGAATCGGCCCACGGGTTGACAGCCAAACACCCTGGATTAACCCCTAGTCGACCCAGCGGCCTCGGGTCGACCTCAAAAATCGGCCGGTTCGGTTATTCCCCTCTCCCAATTCGCTGTTTTGAACATTTCTGCATATTTATTTGTTTAATTTTCAGTTATATATATATATATATCAATATATATATTTCTCTGCGCAACCCATTTCACTTAATTAAGTATACTTTAATTTGGGAATTTTTCGTGAAACTTCGCGAGGCCATATCTTGGTCATACGGACTCCGATTCTCGAAAACTCAGACTCTATTTCGCGTATTTTTCCGAGAAGAACGCAATGGCATTGCCCGTTTCACTTGATTCAGAATTTAAAATTAAATCCTGCCTTGATTCTCGTCTTAATCATGTTATCGAAATACGGGTTGTTACACTCTGCACCTACCGTACTAGTATCCCCACCGTATCATGTGTTAACCATGAATGACCCTTACCCAAAAGTCGTGTAATGGTCCATGCCAACCTAATATATCGCATATATAGGTTACTCAACTCGTATGTTTTATTCCATGTAAATGTTCAGTCCCTTGCCGTAGACCATACGGGCTTTTCCCATGAGATTCTATATTACTTTAACATAGTTCCATGATCCTTAAGATCGGTTTGGACTGTTACCCTAAACCTAGCTAGGGTCTTCCAACATGAATCATCGTTTGTACAACTAGGACTTATGCTACCTAGGACTACTAGGGATTACGCTTACCTATTGCACGTTTTCGTATCTCGGTTTTGGTTCAACCACATAGGGCCACTAGGGATTACGCTAACCGTCAACCGCGCCCTTTTTCCCACGCATATATCGTGAATCGTTTTTCCATGACTGTATGCACATGTATCACATCGTGCCATCCGAGTCCTGTCACAGGGCAGACCAAGAAATACAGGACTCGGTCGGGAGCTTTCGATTTATCCGCCGATGCAGATGCTAAGGTCTGTTTTTCTATACGTGGCTATGGTCCCACGAGACCCCTCCCTCAACTAGCGAAAGACAAGACAGGATAAATCCTGTATGAGAACACGACACTGGCCAACCCACATCCAAGCCTTACCGCAACCATAATTAGATAGCAATTATGGTCTATTGGGTGCTCTCTGCCTTTCCGTCCATACACGCTTGACCAAAGATGGTAGGTAGTCTGACGAAATGCTATCTAGGGTACGACCGTGTATCGTCGACTATCCCCTATCCATCCCCGTCTTTAGGTCGCTCGTATAGCAACCAAGGCATACTCTTGGCTCTTCTAACGCAGACCTTAACCTCTCATGAGCCTAGTATAATCACCTGGCAGCTCACAGAGGGATACCAAGAATATCCTCACGTTCCCCGAAGCCGCTGCTTCGTTACCCAGTTCGCTGGAGCCTTTATCTAAATTAGATAACTTGCTCCTACTCGTGTGCTTAAACGATGACCTACCGTATTAGGTTACTCATCTATCTATGAACTGGTCTAAATTTTCACGACTAAGAATTATTACTTAGTTATCCTTCAACCAAGGTTTACCACTTAGCCTTATTCCCGTTATCCTTGTTAACTTCGGATATCCACCTAATCCTCAGAACTAGGGTTTACATAATGGATTAAGTGTCACTTAAGTTCATGACTTAACCCGTCTACAAATCATGTCAAAATTGGCTAAGTATCCAAGTCCAAGACTTAACCCTACAAACCATGCTCACGTTGGTTAAGTATATATTAAGCAATTCACGACTTAACCTCGTCCAATTATCATTCTAGATTGGTTAAGTATATATTAACTTGACCCTATCACTTTACTTAGTCAAATCGGTCAAGTGTATTCAAGCGATTCGTGACTTAGCCTTATCATGTTTTCACGCTAGATCGGTTAAGTATAGGTTAACTTAACCTCAATAAGTTCACGAGTTAGATTGGTTAAGTATAGGTCACTTAACCACCTCAAATCATCATGTTTAGATTAGTTAAGTGTTTAACTTAACCCCATTAAACTACCAAGTGGGATTAATTAAGTCTAGGCTAACTTAACCCCATCCTATTTCCATGTTTAAACTAGATGAGCCTAATCTTAACCCCATCCGTTAACCATATTTTTCGGTTAAGCATCATTAAGAAAACTTACTTAACCTTACCAAGTTATCGTGTTGGATTGATTAAGTGTTGGTTAACTTAACCCCGTCCACTAGTCATATAAAAATGGTTAAGTGTCATTAGGCAAATCAAGCTACTTAACCCACCCAACCTTGTCATGTTTTGTTAAGTATCATTAGCCTAATCAAATTACTTAACCCACTTGTCCAGGTCATATTTGATTAAGAGTCATTAATCAAATTAACTTAACCCTATCATGTGGCATTAATTACTTAATGCACCTCAACCTCTCACGTTAGACTTTGTTGCGGTTACTAGTTAAGCCGGTCGGTTCCGGGTAGCTTTACAACACAACTTGGTCTAACCTCGGGTTCAAGCACAACATGACCAACTTCTCACATTGGGTCCTATTGTTTGCAACTACTAGTTAGGCCGGTCGGTTCCGGGTAGCTTTACGTTGCAAACTCAACCCAACCTCGAGTTGGCCACTTTCATGTTTAGTCTAGTGTCATGTTCATATTCAAGTTTTCAAGCAATTGGGTAGACCTAACTTAATAGGTAAATTCCCAATGGGTAGACCTAACTTAATAGGTAAATTACCAAGCTTATGTTTTTATGCATACTTACATGTCAACTTCCATGTTATATTTCAAGTCATGTTTTCAAGTATAAACACATGTCATATTTAACGTTCCATGTTATCATGTTTATACCCATTTACCCAAATCATGTTCATGTCATTATGTTTTCCCATAATGTGACCCCAACGCTTTTAAACTCGCATAAACGTTCGCAACAACGTAATGGATTAAAAGAAGAGACTTGGCAAAGGCATGACAAAAATGGATATTAAGCCACAAGTTAATCATGGTGGCAAATGGGGCACAAATGTGTTCATTAACTTGCATGTTACATTCTTAAGCCTCAAAAACATGCATAAACCCAAACTTGGCATATAAACGAATCATGGTGACAAAAGACATGGAATGATGACTAGTAACTCGCATATATCATCATATAAGGGTTATGACTTCATATGCAAGTTGACATAAAGGTTATGAAGGTTCTCATGTTGCATAATGCAACATTTCAACATAAAGGTTGTAGCTTTTAGCTCACAAGATCAAGATAATGACTTCATAAACTTGCATGACATGATAGCATGTATCATTCTCAATGATCAAACCCAAACTTGCAACATGAACATTTAACTTCATAGTTAATATCTAAGAGTAGTGAAAGGGCTTACATTGCTATGAAGGCCTAAATCGATTAAATTAAAGCTTGTGATAAAGCCTATGCATGCCATCACCCAAAAACCCAAAGATGAACACTCCAAATCAATAAAAACCCCATCTTTATGAACAAAGATCAAAGCTTTAGCTTTGAAATCAACTTGAGAAGCTCTCATACTAACATAGGGAATCTCTAATACTCTCATGATCATGAAACCTCTCATAGAAATGAAGTGGAGGCTAGGATAGTTGAGTGGAGGCCATGAGAGTAGAAATTTTGCCATAGTTTAGTTGCATGAGTGAATAATGAGGGTTTAGGGTAGGCTTAGGGGTGTTTTTATAGAGATTAGGGTAGTTTTAGGCCCTTAGATTAACCCTAGGATGGATCTGAGCCATCAAACCACGTTGGAAGCTTCCAGAACAAGACCAGAGACAAGTGCAGGTGCACCAAGCCAAGATGGCTCGGCCACCATAGGTCGACCCCCAAGTCGACAGGGCTATCGACTTGGGTGAGGCCATGTCGACTCCCAAGTCGACAGGGCTGTCGACTTGGGGTGCCTGGCGGGAATTTTTCCCGCCTAGCCTTCCAGCCCTAATTCTTGAAATTAGAACTCGTTTTTGAACTTGGATTTTCTGAAAACTTCGTCGGACCATAACTTGGTCATACGGACTCCGATTCTCGAAAACTCAGACTCTATTTCGCGTATTTTTCCGAGACGAACGCAATGGCATAGCCCATTTTACTTGATTCAGAACTTAAAATTAAATTCTGCCTTGATTCTCGTTTTAACATGTTATCGAAATACGGGTTGTTACATTTGATATATAAAAAATATATCAGAATGGAATTAAAATTTATTATAAACGAGGTTTAAACATTTGTATATATAAATATAATTAAAACGAACTCGCCGCAGCGCGGTAGTTCGTAAATTGTCGTTTCGAACTTCAATTTGAGTATACTGAACTCAATTGAAGTCGGAATTCTTTGAAACAGGAATTGTCAAGACCGTTTAGATAATAGTTTTCTAATGAAAGAGAAAATTCTAAATTTCGTCGTACATATTTTGTGTTATGTCAAAATCAAATTTTCAGAAAAGCAACGCCATAACCATTTAAAAACCATAACGGTTTTTTTAATTTTATAAAAGGATTTTAAGCGAATAAAATCCGAATTTCTATTTAGAAAATTTCATATTTGAGTTGTAAATTATATATGAACTCCAGTGAAGTAAGTGAAATGATTTCTGAAACAAAAATCAGATTTTTAGTTATTAAATAGATTTAAATAAATTTGAAAGAATAAATAGTTAATCGAGTTTTGAATCGAAATTGGTGTTGGTTAAGTAAATTGGTTTTATGGATTCATATTCGAAATCGAATTTGAAACTCAAGTTAGAAATGAAGTTCTACTTGTTTAGAAGCGAATTAAAATATATTTGAACATGTTATGTTCAAAATAAAGGGATTTGGAAAAATAGCTAATTAAAGAAGAAATTAGCAAATAGAGTTAGGAATGACCGAATTAAGTTGGATAAATTGGAAAACAGGTAAATATAGGTTGAACAGGTATGGAATGAAGAGAATGAAGTTTATAAATTTAGTGCCCGACAAAAAGGTACACATTTAAATTCCATATGAGGTTTTATGCGCCGTATCGGCAAGTCGCTTGGCTTTTTCTTTTGGATTGGTGAGGGCCATGGGAGGCTATTTGAAATATCCTGATGCTCCCGGGACAAAGGAGGTTATGGAGAATTTTTCCGGGAATTTAAGGAGTTAGAATATTTTTAAGAAAAATTGATAGTTAAAAATCAATGTATCGATATATATAGAATTCGATAAGGAAACAAACTTAAAAATAGAATACTATAAAAAAAAGGAAATCTATAATTAATTTGATAAAAAAATAGAAAGAGGAACGTATGTGTTTGATAAATGAATAATTGGTTTTTATGGTATTGATTATTTGGGAATAATGGTCTTGTCTGTTTTGAAGTTAAGGATGTTTTCAGTTAAGGCCTGAGAGGTAATTTTACCCCAACTCAATTGATTTCATTTTTAACCGATAAATAGCAAGATTCAGTCTCGAAGATCAATGGTTGAATAAAAGATAGTTGAATGAAATATTTTGAGTTGTTTGTAACAATGTTTTACACAACATTCGTTTTAGCCCAAATAAGTGGAATTCTGGGAATATAATAAATAAATATTTCCTAAGAGTAGAATTAAATGAGTCAAGCAAGAAATAAATAATTGGAATGTTCTTCAATTATAAATAGAAAATATTTTCTAAGTGTAGAAAATAAAAGAAGGCGAGATATAGAAATGTTTTCCAAATGGGTAAGAGGCCAAGATGATAACTGAAAATATTTAGTTAATAAATATTGAAAAAGGAAGTGGACTGGTCTTACTATTATCCTTTCTTTCGAAAGTATTTTGAAAGTTAAACAAATGGTTGGAGTTTACTCACACCAGTCCCATGACTGACCCAGAGTTTATTTTGTTTGTTTTCCCTAAACTCTTGGGTGCCCAAATTTGTACGAGCAGTCAAGTAGTCGGGATTTTTCAGATTCAGTTGGAAGAACTAGAAGAAGGAGGCTTCACCAGTTAGCTATAGACTATCATATTTCCGCTGTGTACTGTGTTGTTTCTGGAAATAGGTGTTTATAATTGTTCCAGGAATAACTGTTATGCTCTGATGATGGTATGTATACAAAGTTACTGATTTGCAATTCAAATGTTATGTTATCTAATATATTTTATTCGTTCCGCTGTGAGGTTTGTCTTCTTTGTTTTCTTCTGTTCTAATATTTCTTTCTTTCTATTCCTCATCGTCTAACTTCTTTCTACTAATGATTCGTATTTCTATGTCATTTGGGTTGGACGTGTGGTGTTATTGGTCAACTCAAAGGGTACGGATTTGCGGGCCGTTACATTACAGCAACACCTTAAAGAAGGAAAACACACACATACATCAACAAATCCACTAGGTTTCTTTTTGTCAACCAAATGTTTGTAACCGTTTATGATCTCTTTCTCAACCTCACTCACGCTCTTCTTCTCAACCAACCCATTTTTGCTTTCCTCTATGGTAACAGTAGTAGAAACAATTTTACTTGGCACTCTTTCAAAATATCCAGTACTTTGTTTAGAGCGACGATCATTCTTTCAGCAAGACACCTGCTGAAATCCTTTCTTATAACTACATGAAACACTGCGATGTGCCAAGTAGTTCCGGACAAGGATTGACATAATCTAAGTCAATCTCTGCATATATGATATGCCATAATATGAGAAAATAGAATAAATATTATTAATGATATTATTCCATAACTAGAACATTATGTACAAATGGAATGACATAGTATGATAAATAGAATAAATATCATTAATGATATGATTCCATAAATATCATTAATGATACTATTCCATAATTGTTGTAGTGCGTATGACATGTATCTTGTAACTTTATATACTTGTGATTCATGGATGGAAAAGTATCCTTCTCTTCAACTCTTCATCATGGTATCAGAGCGTTGATCCAAAACAGTTCAACATCCTCTTGTTCAATGGCTCTCATTAACCAAACTTCATCCTATCAGATTCTTAATAGCAATGATCCCACAAAGCCCTACACTTTTGTATCATCCCAAGATTTTTCGACAATTTAAAATATTAAATTTAATATGTTTTGGAACAAAATTGTTTTAAATATTAAAATTTATAATTTATGTCGTATATTGAAAATGTATGAACTAAAATTTAAATTTGTAAATATTGAAATTTGTTCACAATTAGCAATAATTGATTTATAAATTTATCATGAATTTTTATTTTGATTTGAGCTGAATTTATAAACCTTGGAATTTGATTTATTGGTTAATAAACAAAAGCAAATATTTTATTACACTAATTAACTGGTCGAAATTTGTCATTTGGCAAACGATTTTTGAATTTGATAAAATTAATTTTATTCGATCCAAATTTATAAATTATTGTAATATATAGAATTTCATAGCCGTTGGAATTTTAGTTTGATCGTAAGAAAATAAAACGCGTATAAATTTATATGTACAATTCAATTAAATAATCAAGTTTTAGTAGAAACTGCTGTAGACTTTAGAATTGGGCCTTGAAACCAATTCCATTGCGTTCAGAAGGTGTCAAAATCTATTGTTAGGCAGTAAGCGGGCCTAATTTAGAGTCCGTTCGAATTTTGGCTTAAATATCACGCAAATCGAGAATTATAATATTAAAAAATTATTCAGAAACCCTAATTTCGTTCTGGTCGTCGTCACCATGTTTGATGGCCGAAATTTTGCAATCTTTTTTCCTTAATTTCTCTTTTGAATCTCAATGGGATTCATTGATTTCTGAAGCAAACTTGTAGAGTTCTGTGAGGACAGTAGATTCATACGGTTGGATCGAACGCTCGTAATCTAAAATCACCGGAATTGAGGAGAGAACACGCCGCTAGTTTGGCTCGATGGGAGGTGCTACGAACCACCGAGTGGGCCCGTGTTCGAGGCATTGGCATCTCTTGGAAAGGCGGTTGTCGTGGTGGCATTGGATCGATGTCTGGTGGCTGCTAGGGCGGGGCGTTGGTCATGAAAACACGGCAGTTTTGGGTTACGTGGTTTCTTTTTCTCCTGGAGCGACACATTTCCGCAATGAAGAAGGGGGAGAGAGAGAGTGCTGACGTGGCGTGAGTTAGTTGGGTGAGATGTTTGTTTGTTTTATTTATTTCATTTTGAATTCAAACGATTAAAGCATGTCTAACTTTCACATACAAATTCAGAATGATGCACGGTTGGATCCGTTGGAATCGTATCGACGAGCTCTTCAAGACGGCATTGATTTGGACAGATTCTAACACTGCTGATTTTTAGACTAAAATTTGGATTTCAATCTCGTTTGAAACCAAGGTGAGTGATTAAACCCACTCACACATAACTAAAATATTTGATTGTTAGTTAAATTGAATCCATGTTATGATATGATTGTTTTGGTTGCTTTTTGACTGTTTAAATTTATTATTTATGTTAAATTTGCATCGACGTTATAATTTAATTTAATTGTTGATATAAAGTGTACAGTTAGGATTTATTTTTTGTTTAAAAACCTCATATTTAATGACTAGTAAACTGATACCACGTTGAACTATTTAGATGTAATGATTTTGATTGATGCATGGATTTATATATTTATGTATTGATATTTAATTCATATTGTTATCGACATTGTCTATATACTCCTATTGATTTTTGCTCATGAATCTCAACTTTTACCCTAGATGTTACGGGCATCAAATAAACCCGGGATTAATCATTAAAATGAATTAAGAACGCAGATTGAAATGGTAAATACTTATGACCCTGATATGGATTGAAATGATATATATCCTTTCCTAAAGTACTAAAATTTTACTTTAAGTATTAATTGGCCATAGGGTAGAAAATTTTATACGGACACAGGTTGGTTAAATAAAAATTGTATTTAATTTTGAATTTTGGAATATTATTTTAAAGACAAAATTAATGACATTATTAATTTATTTTCTTTTAATTTGGACTTTGAGTTTTGAAATTAAAGTTTTCAATTGTAATAGAATTCGTAAATGTGGATAACTGAAGTTAAACTGAATTGAATATGAACTAAATTTATCAAAATTGAATTTTTCACCCATCTTTGATATTACTTTAAATTAATATAGTTTATAGTAATAATTGAACTGTGAACCCGAGATTTTATAAATGAATAATTCAAAGTGAGAATTATAATTGAAGTTTAATTATTAAATCGAACTGTTTGAAACCGAACTGTGAATCGAATTGAATATGAATGGGAAGTCAAATCCTTCTAAATTAAGATATCAAAATTTAGTCAGATTGATTTGATACTAAAAAATGATTTCCTGTTAGTTAAATTTTTGAAGATATGATTCTAATTTCCTAACTATTTTATACATATCTAAATTATTTTAACGTACTTTTCTACTATTTAAATAGTCAAATTATTTGGAATTGGAATTATTTCAATATACTAAGTTTGGTTTTAAGTGGAGATTTTAATATGAATAATGTTCTAGCTTGCATAATGAAAATGATTTTTAAGAAAAACTGATATTTTGATATGAAGTTGAACTTTTTGATATGAAAAGAATTGATCGGTGCGGAAAATGTAAATGCCTGGTTGTTAAAGAGACCGGGATCGAATATTGTCATACTCTCTGCCAATACCGAAAACCACCTTAATTAACAATTGTGTACGCGGTGGAGTTCCAGAATGAAGTAGGTTGGTTTGGCGAACGCTACTGGAATGAATGGAGAGAACGATGATGGATGTCCTTGACCTTCGGGTTATAATTAAAATGACTAAAACAGGACTATACCGTGACCAAGTGGGGTTAGCTACCTCCATCGGCAACACTTCTTCCTTTATTACTATAGTCCCTCGGTTCTATTGATTTGATTTGATGTGCATCTGTGATTTGGGAGTGTTGTTCGAGGTGGGTGGTAGTCGCGGCTATGCGTTACCACCGGTCCGGGCATGCAACTAGTATATTTATACCCTGGGCATTTCTCGTTGCCTTGTCATATTATACTGATCGAGCCCCCTACGATTTTGATTTGTACCGTACCTATGGAGTGCCCTCTGATAGCCACTATGTACTGTGGACTTTACGATATCTGTATAAACTACGGTATTATAAACGGTGTAAGAGTAATAATGGTAATCCCGCTTATGCTATTTTTAATATTTAACCATAGACATTATTATAATAGCGTATTGTATTATATAGTATCTTGTTTAACGGATCCTTAGGGGATGGAAATTCCCGTAACATCTCTTAAGTTATTGCACTCAAATTATCGCATGAATTTGATTTAAGTAATATGAGAATACTTTAGTTCTGATCCGAGTATTTTTGTCTTTTCATTTGTACTCGGGTCATCCTGAGTTTCAGTTATCGAAGATACTGTTTTGAAGATGAAGATGAAGCTTGCTAGAAATATTATATTTATTACCGCTGCAAATATTGGTATGTTTATTATAATTAGCTCTGGTAATTATTGTAAGTGTATAATCAAATGTATGTTATATCAGCTTCATGAACTGTTATTTATTTATTATATTTTTTCCTTCCGCTGTGAGATTTTGTGTTTGTTTTTCTCCTTCTCTGCTTTTTCTTATATAAATCCCAATAACTATCCGTACTTTTGATTTGTTTAAGTCGACATTGAGGATCATTGTCGATTTGAACGGTTAAAAATCAGGGATGTTACATTTGGTATAAGAGCTGGTTAGCGAACATGATCGGGGGTTCTCGCTTGGTTGTTTGGTGGCGAGCAGGAGACTCTTACCCCTACACGTCCAAATGAGAAGATTGGGTTGCTTGTTGTAGTCGAGAGGCTGGCCGTAAAATCAGTTCTGAGGTATCACTGTATGTCACGGTGGGAGGTTAGCCCACTGCTTGATGGTTGCAAAGCCTAGGGCCGTTACAGTTGGTATCAGAGCTTTGGTTTAGCGAAACCTTGACTCTATTTGGAATTAACTCATTAGTCTTCCGTTGAGAGTATCATTGTATGTCACGGTCTGAATCATTTCTTAGTCTTCCGCTGAGAGTTGTGAATTTTCCGTTGTGTATGTATTTTTAGTATACTCTGATATTTGTTGTACTCTGGTATATTCTTGTACTCTAATGTAATATTGTGATGATATTAATGAAAAAGGTCTTTTTTCAGTTCTTATGTGTTGTAACCCCAAGCGATATGTCTTATTGATTGGTTTAAGTCGATTTAATTATCGATTTGAATCGGGCAAAAAGGCGGGACGTCATAGTTAAAATATTGAACAATTGCCGGATTTTGAAGTTTTGGGTATCATTATCGATCCGAGCCTTCAGTAGGGATCGATCCCGATCCCTAGGGGTTGAGAACCCTTTGGTAGATAGCATTTTTTGCTAGCTTTCACCTCTAACTAATGGTTCTTCATTCTAATATTCTAAGCTCAAGTTATGATCGAAATATTAAAAAATTGTTGAGTTTTGAAGTTTTGAGTATCATATACGTATTTATCCCTCATCGGAGTCGTACGGATCCCTCATTGAAGTCTTATTGATCCGACATTTAGTCAAATTTTGAGTGTTTTTCCAGCTTGCTTTAGAATGTTATTCCATTGAATTCAGCTATTTATGAGTTTGTATAATCATCCACACTCGATTCGGAGCAATCTAGATGTCCAAGTACACGACTGACCCTAGTGTGTGAATTTCTAAATTCCAAGTATTCATTGGTTTCGACACCTAGTCCAAGCATTTCCATGTTTATGTGAGTTTGTGCTCTAGTTACCAGCAATCTAATGATAAGAATTCCGAAGCGTGATGGCTTTAACAAAAGACGGGTTAACAATATGCTAAAAATATTCGTCACGATGTTTCAAATTAAAGGATTATACCATTAAATCCTATTTTGGAGAAGATATTTTCTAATGGATACTATTTTGGAGGAGTTACTTCTTTCATTGTTTGTAATATCTCTTATGTCTTCAAGAACCCATTACAGTGGGTCCATTTTTTTTATTGAATATGTTATTGTTCTTGTCAATGGAACTTTTAGTCTTATAATCGTTAACTCTAGATTGATTAAGAAAACTTTCCCAAACATAATCCTTAGCAACCTATCAATTTAAACCTAGTGCAATACTTTACTATCCAATTCTTGTTTTTATCATTACTAATTGTAACCAGTTTTTCTAACCTTTTATAGGGAGGAAAAGAAAAAACCTAGAATGAACTGATTGTCAGTTCTAGATTAAGTATATGATGCATCATATAGTCTAGTCACACGGGGTGGGCGTGGTCGATTAAACTCACCAATTGGTCAATATTTTTAGTTAATTGAACCATCAATTAACCGAATGCTCGATTATTCGAATTTGTCGGTTAATGCGTTTCGATTGAGATCGGTTAAGTCGTTTATATATATATATATATATATATATATATATATATGTGTGTGTGTGTGTGTGTGTGTGTGTGTGTGTGTGTGCAAGTATGTACGTACGTACGTATGTATATATACATAATATTTGTATATATGTGGGTGTGTATATACACACACACATATATTTATAGATTGCAAGAAACGATAATGAAAATATTTACGCTTTAGTCTTACAATATATGCATGTATGTATGTTTGTATGTGTTATTTGTCTTCTAATGTGTGTGCGTGTGCGTGTGTGTGTGTGTCTGAGGTAGGTTCAATGGCACTCCTATATTTTAGCCTTCCATTTACACCCCATTTCTAGCCACTCGTTTATATTAGAATAATGTAGTGGAGGGAGAGAGAATGAGTGAAAGGAGAGAGAGGGGGAAACTTGTAGTGGAAATCAGGGGGCTTTTGGGGTGCTGCACCATTTGGGGTGCCATTGAATTATATATACACACACACACACACATGTATTTTCGTTTAACGGCAAATTGATGTTTGTTTATGGTTAATCGAAATTTGGTCGGTTAACCGAATGTTCGGTTAATCGAATTTGTTAGCTAATGCGGTTCGGTTAAAGTCGGTTGAATTGATTCGGTTGGATAACCGTGATAAATGCCCGCCCTTCATGCCTACCTGGCGTCCATGATCAGTTAAGTTGCTTGAATGAAATATTTTAGCGCATGAACGGTTGTGCAACGTTGGGCTACAATCACAAGTGTGCACACTACCTATCTCTTGTTATCCTATAGTTGGTGCTCAAACATTTGTGCTTCTTTTAGTTTCCTCTGATCGTGCTTAAAATAATTCCTTAATAGCAATCAACTTGTTAGTGCCTTTGAACCATTCAAACGCGTGTTTTTTATGCTTCATCATATTAGGGCTGTCAACGGATAGTATTGGATACGGATAGTGTCATATCTGTATCCCTGACATTTATATCTAATTTTCACCAGTGTGGTTGTTGGAATACGAGGCGCCTCGATTATAGGTCTGTAAGGACCGGGAAACGTGTGTTCAGGAATTGCCAATCCTCAAAAGTAAGAGAGGACCGGCCTTGGAGGATCCAGGGATTGCTGTGTGTGGTCCCGAGGCATTTGCTAGAGTGTCTCGAACGAAGAGGAGCTTGCCCCTCGCCTCGACTCATGAAGGAATCCAATTTCCAATACGAAATATGCGGACGTGATTGTATTACTAGTACGGCGACATAGTGATATGAGTCATTTATGCCGCCTATTATTGGTATTTATGATTGAAATCACTTTTGAAACATATATGCAATAGTAATAATATCAAACACTTTTGTTTTATTCGGATGAAGCATTTTTGGCCATTATAAGGTAAAACTCTATCCTCCGGCTTGCGTTGCATTGTGTGATGGGACCTGGGTCTTATAATGGCTTCATTTTATAAAAAGCATTGCGATGATTTAATCATTTACTTTATTTCATGCACTAGCACTCATTAGAGTAAACCCGTTCCGCGAAAGTGGCGTGGTCCTTTGATTTGCCTTATTATTGTTGTTAATAAGTTAAGTAGATTTCTCATACTAGTCCCATGACTGACTCGTAGTTTGTTTCACCTTGCAAACTCGGGTGCCCTCATTTTCACACGGGCAGCCTAGTTACAGGTTTCTGACGCACTTTTGGCTCATGGCGAGGCTTGACTACACCGCGCTGACTTGGATTTTTCTCCGCCATTATTGTATCTATATTATGATTCCGCCATTGGCGATGTAGACTGATATTTATTTTGTGTACTCTTTTTGCATGATTCCGCCTCAGGAGATGGTGACTGATTATGTATCATTATGCACTAAGTTGTATCCTGTACTATGCTTATCTGATGTGATGATATCTATATGATTCCGCTGTCATATGTGTGTAAATTATTCTATTTTCTGTTTATGCTATTATCTGTGATCTGCTAATGATGATTAATGTGTTATATTCTAATGATTATCCTTAACACCGTGTCACGGGGTTTTGGGATCGTCACAGTATCCGCATCCGAAACTATTTTCGGATATCGGATATCCGTATTCGTAGATACAGATGGATATTGGATAATTATCATATCCACTAACGATCGATAATTAAAGAAACGTAAATTGAAATTCTAGGTTTAACATGATTTTTTTTAATGTCATGAATTATAAAAAGTATACAAAACCAATCAAATAATGCTAATATAATAGTGCATGTGATTTATGTTAGTTTTTATCTGAGGGACGTACTGCCTTTGTTTTTCCGTAAACAGAGATATGAATTGAAATGCTTCGACTTAGTAAAAATTAAATTACGTAATTAAGGGAAAAAAATGTTTGTTGTTTCAAACCTTTTGGTTTGCATATCTATTAATTAATGAAAGCGGAAACTTTTAAAACTCTCTCCTTAATTCTAGCAAGTTTCTCTATTCTCCTTGATTCTATCCAGACATTTTAGTTTTAAATTAACTTATCACTTTACACTTATTTACTATTTTTCTCACATTATTTTACTTTTTCTGTCATCAAGATTAACCATATTCCTATTAGCAATATTGAAAAACAAATCAAATATATTAACACGTCAATCATTTAACATAAATTATAAACATAAATAACTATCACAAGTTCAAATTTGAACTCATTTATGTTAATATTTTTACCATGTATTGCATTGTAATATTAATGTTAAACACCTACATTTTAAAATTCAATTAGTTATCTACAAAACACTATACAATATCATTTAAATTTATACATTTAAATTGATATATTTTAATTAATTATGTGATTTTGAATTTAACAAGTGAATTCATTCAATAAATTATTTTTAATTCATCTAATTAACATTGAGTGTGATGTCTTAAAATGTACACCATATTCATATCAACAAAAATGACAAAATTAGGTTTTCTTCTAAATACAAAATTGAATAACCTACGAAATTTAAGTAATATATGTAAAAAATAATAAAAAAATATTATACACTTATCACAATAAATTTGTCATAAATTAAAGAAAATAATTCCCGCTCTAAGTACATACATTTTTACAATTATTTGTTGAACCTTCTCTAATTATGATATTTTACATTTCAATCCATATGTTTAAACTACTAATGAATTCTTAAATTCTAATTATATAAATATCTTATAGATCATTTAATCCATATTTCTAATAGCTCTTAAAAATATACGCCAATTTTAATATGTATATTTATATTTGAAAAAGGTATTTTTTTCCATGCAACTATAAATATGTATAAATCACATAACATGAACTATATATATCAACAATAATGAAAATTTTAATTTGTAAATTAATTATGATTCATTTATATTAAGAATTTACTATATATTATATTATAATATTCTTTTTGGACATTAGTAACTCCACAACAGATTTATAAAAAAAAATTGCAACTTTCTTTTTAATTCTTTCTGCTATGTTATACAGTCTAGCTAACTTCGTAATTTTACATTTAACCGATTGAAACAAATTTTGTTAAACAATATTTATTGATCCATCGAATAAATTATTAACAGATATAAATTTCAACATGTATATCTATATCAACAAAAATGATTAAAAAATTCTCAAATACACACATGCAAGTTGTTTATGTAAACTATTGAACATAAATAATAAAAATAATAATTTTAATTCTAATTAATAGCATATATATTTCACGTTAAAATTTATCATATATTGCATAACAAAATCCTCATTTTAACATTAAAAAAATAAATACTATTTTTGATAGTATTATCGTGTGCAATGCACGGGTTACACATGTCTCAAATAGAAAAAGTTTTTTAACCCTTCGTTTTCTGTTCTAAGGCGTTCATTTTGATCAGGAGTGTGTGGTAACCATTGTTGCAGCTTTGACACATGAACAAAGGTTTCTTTGGTTATCTTATAAAATTATAATTTGATTCAGATCAGCAAACACTGCAATGATAAATTGGAACCTAAGTTTCAGTTTAAAATTTGGTTGGAATCCCTTGACTATTGAAAAGAAGGCGAGCTAACAGTTTCTATATAGCAAATGTTAAATACAATCACCTAAGTACCTCTCAACTCTTTGTTCTTACCAATCACAGCAGGAAAGCCAACTATCCTCCTAAATTCCGCAGTTACAAAATTATATAGACTTCTATAAATAAACTGCTTCGTTCTGTGTAAGTATCAGACAGTAGAATTTAGAAACAATGGCTACAAAAACAAGCAGCTTTTCAAAGACGACTCACCTACTGGCGGTGCTGCTATTTCTGCTTGGCAACTCCATAGCCAATGATGCTGCTCGCATTCTTCTAGAAGCACCAACCATCCCGAAACCAGAGCTTCTGTCGCTACCTGAAATTCTGACACTTCCAAAGCCCAAACTACCAAAACTGCCACCACTACCCGAAATGCCAAGCCTGCCTAAGCTGGAAATAACTCCATCGCCTGAACTTCCTAAACCACCAACCATCGGCAAAACAATTGAAGAAACACCGGTGGTACCTGAAGTTCCTGCTTTGCCCAACCCGGAAGTGCCTTCACTACCAGAGATCCCTTCTTTACCAAAGCTAGAGCTGCCACCCCTTCCTGAGATTGTATGGTTCACAAGTTTTCTGGGCATAGGATAACATGCTGATGCCTATTCAACTTAAGTAGAATTTGGACAAAGCTAAGCTATGAGCTATTGTTTATCACCATAAATTGCCGCTGAGATAGAGAAGTGTAGGGGAAGTTTCAACAACCAAATCAGTCCTGAATGTTTAGAAAGTGATAATTGCGGATCGTGCTAACGGTGAGATAAATCAAAATGAACTACCCCTATCAAACTGTAACACCCTGCCCAGATACCCATACTACAAGAAGAACGTTACTAAACAATGTTGTCTGATAATACATAAAATAAGTCTACAACGGTGGATCAACACGGATATATGCTAAATACTATAAAAATAATCACATTCTTGTATCTCATCTCAGTACATAACAATGGTATGGTACGAGGAGTTTCACAGAACAGAACAACATAGTCATTAAAATAAATAAAAAATACTCAGCACCGAATAACATTTGATATACTTCCATGACAATAGTTCAATATTGTCCAAAGAATGCTCTGTAATATGCAGGTGAAATATTGAAACGTAACCTATCATTTCTGTTTTAAAAGACTGAGTATGAAAGCGTGAAGGATCTTAGCTTCAAGACTTATCCCAACATTAATAAAAAGTTATTCAGTAATAGTTGTGGTATAGGTTTGAACTTTGAACTTTGAAGGACCTAAACAAGCCCTTCCCAACCGGTCAAAATGATGTTAATTTAATGAAATGGAGAATCCAGAAGAAGGATGACAATTGACAAGTCTTCTCTACCACTCCTGTATTTCTATATATCCCTATTATAAAACTTACATATTCTGATAGAGTGATAGGTCGCAAGCTATCTTTTACCCTTTTTGTTAATCTGCTAGCTAGTGTCCAATTTGTACGTCCAACAAAACAACCTGCAGTGACAACCTATAGTGGATCTATGGAGTTTGCTGTCTCTCATGCAGACTCATCCGAATTCCTTCCTGTCCCAGTCGAATTCCCAGCTGCAAACAACTTCAGTGATGTTACGATACATTTCATATACATTATGACACTATGACTATTACTATTATTTTCTTCTTCAATCCAGTATCCTTTCTTTTGAGTAAGCAATCTTACCAATCTGGAAGAAAAAAAATTCGATTAACCTCGATGAAATTTAATGCCAAAAATTAGTAGCAGAATGTTGCCATTGTGTTGCCTGTGTATAAATAATTACAATTTCTCACATGGAGTTTCAGGTTCTCTGTATTTATTTTTTAAGTGGAAAAAAAATTATGCATTGTTCTTTTTTTTAAATGAACGTAGATTTAGTGCACCTTGCGAGTGTTATAGTAAAAGGAGGCTCTTCGCCGAAGTACACTCAGATTGTGTGTGCGCGCGCGCTATACACACACAAGTTTTACGGCATGCACCTCGCGCGTGAGTTATTTCTTTTACAAAGCTTACAAGTTTAACGCATTTAACATAAAAGGATATATATATATATATATCCTCAAGAACTCATGTCAACGGAACTTTTAATCTTCTAATCGATGACTCTATTAATTTAGGAAATTTTCCTAAACATAATATAGCAACCTGTCAATTAAAACCTAGCGCAATACTTTACTATCCAATTCTTGTTTTTACTATTACTAATTTTTTCATGTTGCTATAACCTTTTACGGTGAGGGAAAGAAAAAACCAAGAATGCACCGATTGTCGGTTCTTGCTTCAAGTATTTGCTGCATCATATGGTCTGGTCACATCTACCTGGCGTCCATAGTCAGTTAAGTTGCTTGAATAAAATATTTTAGCGCTTGAATGGTTGTGCAACGTTGTGCTATAAATACGAGTGTGCACACTGCCTATCTCGTGTTATCCTGAAGCCGTTGTTCAAAGATTTGTGTTTCTCTTAGTTTCCTTTGATTGTTCTTAAAATAATTCCTTAATAGCGAGCAACTTGTTAGTGCATTTGGACCGCTCAAACATGTGTTTTATATGCTTTATCAATGTGAATATACCTTTTGTTTTCGTAGCCGCAGCAAGTTTTATTGCAATAAAAAATGGAAGTGGCTTTGTGCAACTGCAATTCGCTCGCTTCAATGGTTACTGTGTCCACTTAGGCATATTCATATAGCCTTTTTTTTTTGGTGGGTTGTCGGGGTCTGTGAAAAGGGGGAGGGGTGGGAATCGACAATGGGGAAGCCTAAAGAAAGAGTACGGACACAGACGCAATTTTACTGTCTTGATGCTAAGAAGCATAATAGTCTAAGGGTAAAGAACAACCTGTTTCAAGCTAATGAGTATGCAGCTTGTTGCGATTTGTGATATTTGTGACCAAAGAAAATAGGAAAAGATAGGAAGTCATGTATTTGGATTTGTCCAAAATAGTATTGCATATATGGATACACTGTAACGCAACTTTTTGAATGACTGAGTGAATACCAACTGTGCATGATAGCCTAAACCTTAACTACCTCATGGTCATCAGTCGTAACCATAGCTCACAAGAGGAAGCAACAACCAAAACAGAGTGAAAAAAGTTATGGTCAGTAGTGAAGTTATTACAAAGATAAACTGATATCTGATGTGCACATGTGTGCATGTATATTTGTATATGGGTATATATGTGCACATCTAACTAACCTTAGGCAGATTATTTTTCACTTTTATAGCTATGCAATTTAGGTTTTGTAGTTATGTTGGTCTCAGAATTCCCTTATATAAATGTCAAGCAATATCACATTGTTGGGTGCGATGATGATTTTATAAAATTCTTTTCTTATTTTCTAAAACTCTAACGTGATCTACACCTCTGCACCTTCTCCTTGTATTTTTGTTTTTGATTTCTACAACTTCTTCACTAATTTTGTTATCAAACACTCCATTATTCTTTTCAAATTCTTCTTAAGCTTCTTTATATTGTATCTGCATTAATCATGTCTTGATATATGATACAAAGCCACATTTAAAGTAAATAACTTTAATAAAAGGAAAAACATATTTGGATTTGTTTAAAACGACCATACATGCATGCATATATATATATATATATATATATATATATATATATATATATATATATATGTGTGTGTGTGTGTGTGTGTGTGTACTTATCATAATTAAAGAGAAAATCTTTTAAATTAAGGTTTTATGTTTGTTTCTGGAGAGTTAAATAAGAATTTGGGGGTAACACTAACATTTCATTCATTTCTTGTATCGGTATTATGCTTCCAACTTTGAACCTCTGAACCATCTGTCACTTGAGTCCTATAAACAACTTTCTTGTCTTACTCATCATCTTGTACACAAGCACAGCTATATTTGCAACCAGTCTTCGTCATGTTCTAATTAGAGTGATCGATAATTCTAACTCCTTAGCTGACCGAGTCCTAGCTAACTCAGGTTGTTCACTTGCCAATTACCTGGCGCCCATTCTCCGAACTCATAGCCCTTGGTAAAATTCTTTCGAGTACCCACTCCGAATTCGTTCAACAATATTAGGTGTTGGTTGAAAAACAGCCAAGAACATTATATTCTCTTCAAAATGAGTATACAACTGCACCGTATCTTTCTTACATTTTTTTTTTTTTTTTTTTTTTTTTATAAAAAAAAAAAAAAAGAAATATTGGATCCAGTAATAATCATGGAGAAATTCTCGTTATGGATTTTTGACCATCATTTTAAATAACCATTTTATAATAAAAACAAGCATGTGATTTATATTTGTTTTAATCAAAGGGACGTAGTGCCTTTCTTTTTCCATAAACAGAGATATGTACTGAAATGCTTTGATTTAGTAAAAATTAAATTATGTAATTAAGAAAAAACAAGTTTGTTGTTTCAAACATTTTATTTTGCATAACGCAATGCATGGTCTGCTAAAAACTTGCAGTTATAGTCTCAAATGGAAAGAGTTCATTAACCCTTCTTTTTTTTGGTATAAGGTGTTCATTTTCATCAGGAATGTGTGGTAACCATTGGTTGCAGTTTTGACACATGAACATAGGTTTCTTTTGTTATCTTTTAAAATTATAATTTGATTCAGATCAGCAAACACTGCAAAGACAAACTGGAACTTAAATTTTCAGTTTAAAATTTGGTTGGAATCCCTTGACTATTAATAAGAAGGTGAGCTAACAGTTTATGTACGTAGCAAGTGCTAAACACTTAAATACAATCAACTAAGTACCTCAACTCTTTATTCTTACCTATCAATGCAGGAAAGCCAACAACCTACCTAAATTTCGTAGTTATAAAATTATAAGACTTCTATAAATATACTGCTTCGTTCTCTGTAAGCATCAGACAATAGAATTCAGAACAATGGCTCCAAAAACAACAAGCTTTTCAAAGAGGACTCACCTACTGGTGGTGCTGCTATTTCTGCAAGGCTACTCCATAACCAATGATGCTGCTCGCATTCTTCTAGAAGCACCAATTATCCCAAAACCAGAGCTTCCGTCGCTACCTGAAATTCCGACACTTCCAAAGCCCGAGCTACCAAAACTGCCCCCACTACCCGAAATGCCAGGCCTGCCTAAGCTGGAAATACCTCCATTGCCCAAACTTCCTAAACCACCAACCATCACCAAAACTGAAGGAACACCGGTGGTACCTGAAGTTCCAGCTTTGCCCAAGCCGGAAGTGCCTTCACTACCAGAGATCCCTTCTTTACCAAAGGTAGAGTTGCCACCCCTTCCTCAGATTCCGACCCTTCCCAAGTTTGAAATTCCTCCTTTGCCTCAACTGCCTACTCTACCTGAGGTTCCAGCTCACCCTTCCACTACCCCTTGAATTTTCATGCTACATGATTGATAATAGTTTCATGAGTTTATGCATTCGATCTTGATTTATATATGTGCTAGATTACTTATTGTCATATGTGTAGTGTACGCTATATGATTCTATCTCCTTACTTTTCTACATTGCTGTACCTTAAATATTATTATTATATTTTTATCAAAATAGCAGTGATGTTTAAACTGTAATATTTCCTTGTTCTCTGGGAATTACTTCTTCTGACATATATGGTTCACAAGTTTTCTGCACATAAGATAGCATACTGATACCTGTTCAACTTAAGTAGAATTTGAACAAAGTTAAGTTATATAAGCTATAATTTATCAACAATAATTGTCACTAAGATAGAGAAGTGTAGGGGAAGTTTTCAACAATCAAATCAGCCCTAAATGTTTAAAAAGCGATAATTGTGGATCGTGGTAACGGTGAGATAAAACAAAAGGAAAACTAATAACCCCAAGTGCGATGCTAAGGGCACCGCGAGAAGTGCTTCGGGGTACTACAACCCGCCACCCGAACGGTGATCGGCCGGCGTTTGACCGCTGAAGACGACATTAAAAAAAACGGTTCGGCAGTACCCTTGATACCGCGAAGCACAGACTGCGGTGCCCTTAGCACCGCACTATCCCGAATTACAGATCAAAGATGCACTATCCTTATTAAACTGTAACACCCTGCCCAGATGTCCATGCTACAGAAGAAGAATGTTACTAAACAATGTTGTCTGATAATACTTAAAACAAGTCTATAATGGACAATGTGTCAAATGTCAATACACATTCTTCTGGATCAACACAGATATATTCTAAATACTATAAAAATAACCACATTCTTGTATTTCCTCTCAGTACGGAATAACGGTACGAGGAGTTTCACAGAACAGAACAATATAACATCAGTAAAATAAATAAAAATACTCAGCACCGGATAACCTTTAATATACTTCCATGTCAATAGTTCAATATCGTCCTAGAATACCCTGTAATATGCAGGTGAAATACTAATAAGTAACCTATCATTTCAGTTTTAAGTTAACAGACTGAGTATGAAAACATGAAGGATCTTAACTTCAAGACTCATCCCAACATTAATAAAGAGATATTCAGTAATAGTTGTGTTATAGGTTAGAAGGACCTAAACAAGCACTTCCCAACTGGTCAAAATGATGTTAATTTAATGAAGCTATCTTTTTCTCTTTTTGTTAATCTGCTAGCCAGTGTCAAATTTGTACTGCATGAATATGATAAAAGATTGATAAATAGACGACAACAACAACAACAAAGCCATATATATCCCAAACAAGTTGGGGTTGGCTAGATGTGGAACCCAAAATTAAAATAAAATAAAATTAATAATGATTATAATAATATATATACATATAAAGGGTTTAAAATAACCAAACAAATAAAAAGTCATCCGATAAAGAGTTTTTTTTAAATAATAATAATAATAAGTAAAAAGGTTCAATAAAATCTAAAATAGTAATAAAAAGTAAAAAGATTCAGTAAACGTGAAATAAAGTCTAAAAAAAAAAACCTAAGGTTCTGGTACATGGATTGCCACTTTCCATGCACTCCTATCAACTACCAACTCTTCCGATAAACTCCAGTTACTTAAATCTCTCTTTATTATCTCCTCCCATGTCATTTTAGGTCGACCTCTACCTCTCTTTGGGCCTTCGGCGCGGCCTAGAATTCCAACGCGTATAGGTGCATCGTACGGTCTACGTTGGATATGTCCAAACCATCTCAAGCGGTATTGGACTAACTTCTCTTCAATAGGTGCAACTCCAAGTTTTTCCCGAATATCCTCATTTCTAATCCGATCTCGTCTGGTATGCCCACAGCTCCAATGCGGCATCCGCATCTCTGCTACGCTTATCTTCTGGACGTGTTGCCTCATAGTAGGCCAACATTCTGCACCATATAACATTGCAGGCCTGATTGCTGTCATATAGAACTTTCCTTTAAGCTTCTGAGGAATCTTCCGATCACAAAGAATGCCATATGCTAGTCGCCATTTCACCCATCCTACTTGAATTCTAAAACTAACATCCTTATCTATCTCTCCATCAAACTGCAACATAGATCTTAAGTATCGAAACGATTCCTTCTTGGGTACTAACTCTACCGGCGAGGGTAACATCTCCGTCATCTGACCTGACACTGCTAAACTCACACTTCATATACTCTGTTTTAGTTTTGCTAAGCCTGAAACCCTTTTGATCCCAAGGTCTCCCTCCACAACTCCAGTTGTCGATTAACCCCAATTCTACTTTCATCAATCAGCACAACATCATCGGCAAAGAGCATACACCAGGGAAACTCCCTTTGTATATTTTTTGTGATTTCATCCAAAATGCTCTTATGTTGTAAATAGACACATCGACAAAATGCTGTTATGTTGTAAATTGATGTGGCTAGATATTTTATGTTGGACAATGAAATTAAGAAGATAAAAAAGTAAAATAATCAGGCTTAGCACTCACTGGGCAGAGCGCAGAAACAAGCAGTATTAAAAGAAAAAGAGAATTAAAAGCATGTTGTTAAGCAGTTGCATTGATACTACTCCAAACATAAATCACAAGTCTAAATTCAGAAATAACAACTATCTTAATATACCAATGGGAATGGAAAAAAAAACTTTAGTTTAAAGCAACACCTAATGCGTACTAGATAAAGACGTTGAAGTCAAGCAAAACAGCTGCCCATTTTATGTAAGAACCAAAAAGCGATCACAAAGCACTCTCAAGCAGCAGAAGAAACTTCAGTTGTGGCAAGAGCTTCATCTTCGTTGGTCTGGCCTTCTTTAGTTGCTCCACATTCCACAGCTTTTGCGATTGCACCATTCATGTTATTTTCTCCAACAAGCAAAGCCCTAGGACGGCTGTGAAACAATGCAAACATAATTTAGCCACAGATGAGCAAATATTACCTAGAAAAAGCAATGTATATACTTAAGAACAAGACCAAGGAAAGTTGATTATTTAAGTTAACTTAAGAAAATTTATTTTAAAGGAACGACAAACAATTTATAAGATAATTATTTGAATTGTAATGTTCTGACACGCCTTATAAGGAGCTTGCAAATTAGAGTGCATTCTGGGCATTTAACTTTTGCTAATATAAACAACATAAAAGCCTTGCAAATGTTTAATATGAAGAAAAGGTAAAAATATTATGGATATATTACCCAAAGGAAGATTGTGATAAAACTTCAGTTTTAATGATATATTAGGCCAAGCAAAACCAATTTATAATTACATAAGGGTAAAAAATGCTAAGTATGTTTTTCTTTACATCCACTATAGCTTCCTTTCTAGGGAGTTTACTTACAAAAATCCATCCCTATTAAGCTGTAAAAATTTGAAGAAATTATCGGAAAGAAAGAAGGTTGAAGATAATCAACATGAGGGAAAACAAAGTACAAAAAATAGAGGAAAAACAGTACATGCACATGATTATACAGATACAAAAGAATGGGGTTATTATGTTGATATCTAAACATAAAGAATTCTAAGGAGAAGGAATGAAAAATGTTATAGTTCTGACCTTAGAATCTTTGTTGGAGCCATTAACTGTTCAGAGATGAAACGAACTCATAAATTTTAAGTAGGATTCCTGATGCATATGAATGAGCACAGTACATCATTTTTTACACGGTAATGGCAGTGTTCTCTGTAATGCTAACTCCATCACGATTGATGTCAAAGGATTTCTAACTGCACTTGGTCCTTTATCATAAATCTGCAAAAAGGTTGAAGTTAAGTCATCTGTATAATTTGCAAATATACACTGCGAGTGCTATAGTCAATTTTGTTTCTCTACCAAGAACATATCAAAACATAACTAAAGTCATGTAGCTAAAAAACCACATTTGATGACATCATATTACCAGTGTACCATTATTAGCATAAAAAACCGCAACTGAGAAGATATAGTGCACCACTACAGTAGGGAAAAATAAATTCCTATGTAGATATCATGTTAACTGAAATGAGTTGAATGCCTAAAACTATGCTGCCATGCCATGATGCTCCAATGAAATATACATGTCTCCGTAAGAAAGTGTTTTTTAACATTTTCTTTCTGTTAAGTAATTTGTTACAGAATTCAAAAATAGAAAATTTCATTCAATTTCAAGAATGGAGATTAACCATTTTGTAACATGAACAGAACAAATGTTGGACAAAAAAGAACAATAAAAAATGCAAGGATTCCATCAAATAACGTTGATTGTGACTATCAAAAAATTAATTTTAATTTAAGCAATTTTTAGAAACCCTAAATAGATTTGGTGCATTATTAATTAGTTCAAGCTTTATAATTCGAATTACCTGGAATAATTATTGATGTTTAAGCATCAAACAAAAGCGCCAATTAAGACTTCAACAAACTCAAAATTGCTGAATTGGTGCGTTGTGAAATTCCATTTAATTACATTTTAATAAACCATACCTCAAAATTTTAGAATAACCCACAGTTTCTTTCGACTTTCTCTATTCAGCATAATAGCAATGAAGATTACAAATCAATTCTGCAGAAGATCAGATTGAACCATGGTGCTAGAGAATATGGGAGACACGTAACTCTAGGACCGAAGTATTCGGGAAGCAAGGAAGGTCTGGAAAAGAACTTTTATTAGGTAGTCGTCCCGACGTATCGATTTCTGACTTTGGATAAATTGATTTCTGGTTTTCCCAATGTTGACGAGTTTTTGCTGAGTTTACCCAGCAATATTAATAACAAAGCTGGTCATGTTTTGCTATATATATTTACGAAGTGCCTTAGAAACCATGTAGGAGCTCTACGAAGAAGGATATAAAATTGTTTTTCTTTTAATTATCATACACGGGTGAACTCAGCAAAATGCTGAGTTTCTCCCTTTTTTTTCAAAATTTCTGGGTGAACTCAGCAAAAGCTTGGATTTAAATGGAATTTGCCTAGTGATGAAAAGAAACCATATAATTCTGGGATAAAGTTTCGGCTCAAAACCGAGATTTTTGATGAAAGCTAGAATAGAAAGTGACAGGATTGTAAAGATGAAGATGATTGTGAAGTTAGAAGAAGGCGGCGGCAAAAGGGAAGGAGAGAACGCAGGAAGGAACCACGGAAGAAATAAAATAAAAGAAAGCAACATATAATTTTGGAATCCAATTTGATTTCCACTTCCATTATGTTTGATTATTAATTAACGAAGAACGAATTTGTAAATAAAGATTATTTGCTATATCCTACTTTCAAGCGATATTAAAACTATCTAACATTTATAGATTGATGTTTTATATTTGTAACCACAGTCTATGTGTTAGATCCTACTTTTAAATGATATTATAATCTTAGTAATATTTGTGAAGGAGCATTCTGAATTGGTAATTGAAATTTATATGTTATATCCTATATGTTAGTAATATTAATATTTAATAATATCCATAAATGGCATTTGTGGTAGTTCATGGTTAAAAAAAAAAGTGACAACAGAGGTATTACAACTAATAATAAAGAAATTCAAGATAACTTAATTTGCACAAAAAATCATATATGGTTTAAAGTTAAAATCATGTGTGTTAATTAAAATTTTCATTTCTAAGTAGCATCATCAAATTTTTGTTAGTTTGAATTTTATTTATATTATATAATTAAAAAACGACAAATTGTAAATGATGTTTATTTGATGTTTCTTTGTTAGACACTAATTTTAAGCATGGAGTGGTACTTTGCATTGGTAATATTAGTTTAGGGTGCTAATGTTCATGCCCCTATTTACACTTCTGTCCACCAAAACTAAAAGCACCCCAAATATTTTAAATTTCCTCTTCTGACCACCTTCTAAATTAATATAAAAAAATGCAGAGGCCACCAGCTCCTTCCTCTACATGAACGCTTCCTTCCCCACTTTCTTTGTTGGTTGTGAAATGATTTAATTTAATAATCAATTTCATAACCATACTAGCAATTTTAATTTTGATAAACGAGTATTTACTTCATCGGTTGTGAAATGATTCATCAAATCAACATTCATGTATTTTGAGTCATTTTATTGAACATCTTGCATCACATTATCACAATCATCATGTCTATTGTCCAATTTATCATCATTCAAATACTTCAACTAAAACGACAAAAAATAATAATTAATGTATCAATTTGTAAAAGAAGATACGTAAGTTATACGTATAAAAATCCTACATGTCAAAATTTACATTGTCATTCTCTAATACAACATCGTCAAATTTAATGTCCTCCAAGCTTGAAATTTCCAATGGAACGGAAAAAAATATCCTAAAACGCAACAGAAAACCTTAACCATTAAAAAAACCATAACAACATGTTCTCTGTCATAATAGAAAACAATAAAAATCAAGCAATTCAAAGCCTCTTTTTTTATCTTCATCTTCCATCTCTATTAGGCACAAAAGAATATTGCTTTTGTAAGGGTTTAGGGTTTGAAATTATAAAGAAGTATGTGTTTTTTTAAGGAGAAGTACGGTGGTAAATAACTGAGTGAAGGAATAATATATGGTGGCCAGAAGAATATAAAAAATAATCATTCGTATTAAATTTATAAAGGTGGCCGGATGTGTAAGCCGGAAGTATATGCGTGACACCGGATGTATTACAACTATTAATAAAGATATACATGAGTGTTACGTCACGAGCTCGTGATGATGGTACATTCATGAGAAAATGTTTTTAATAAATATTTAACCTTTTTGCTGTAGAAAAATATAATTTGATTCAGATAAGCAAACACTACAAAAGACAAACTGGAACTTAAATTTACAGTTTTAATTTTGGTTGAAATCCCTTGACTATTGATAAGAAGGTGAACTAACAGTTTCTGTAGCAAATGTTAAATACTTGAATACAATCACCTAAGTACCTCAAATCTTTGTTCTTACCAATCACAGCAGAAAACCAACTACTCACCTAAATTTCACAGTTACAAAATTATATAGACTTATATAAATAAACTGCTTCGTTCTATGTAAGCATCAGACAATAGAATTCAGAACAATGACTACAAAAACAACAAGCTTTTCAAAGACGATTCACCTACTAGCGGTGCTGCTATTTCTGCTAGGCTACTCCATAACCAATGATGCGGCTCGCATTCTTCTAGAAGCACCAACTATCCCAAAACCAGAGCTTCCGTCGCTACCTGAAATTCCGACACTTCCAAAGCCCGAACTACGAAAACAGCCCCTACTACCCGAAATGTCGAGCCTGCCTAAGCTGGTAATACCTCCATTGCCTGAACTTCCTAAGCCACCAAACATCACCAAAACTGAAGAAACACCGGTGGTACCTGAAGTTCCAACTTTGCCCAAGCCGGAATTGCCTTCACTACCAGAGATCCCTTCTTTACCAAAGCTGGAGTCGCCTCCCTTTCCTGAGATTCCGACCCTTCCTAAGTTTGAACGTCCTCCTTTGCCTCAATTTCTTACGCTCCCTGAGGTTCCAGCTCACCCTTCCACTACCCTTCGATTTTTTCATGCTACATGATTGATAATAGTTTCATGAGTTTATGCATTCGATCTTGATTTATGTATGTGCTAGATTACTTATTGTCATATGTGTAGTGTATGATATATGATTCTATCTCCTTACTTTTTTACATTGTTGTACCTTAAATATTATTATTATGTTTTTAACAAAATAGCAGTGATGCTTAAACTGGAATATTTCCTTGTTCGCTGGGCATTAATTACTTCTTTTTACATATATGGTTCACAAGTTTTCTGCACATAAGATAGCATGCTAATACCTATTCAACTTAAGTAGAATCTGAACAACGCTAAGCTATGAGCTATTATTTATCATAAAAATTGTCGTAGAGATAGAGAATTGTAGAGGAAATTTTGAACAATCAAATCAGCCCAAGATGTTTAGAAAGCGATAATATCGGATCATGCTAATGGCGAGATAAAACCAAAAGAAAACTCCAAATTACATATCAAAGATGCACTATCCCTATCGAACTGTAACACCCTGCCCAATTGTCAATAATACAGAAGAAGAATGTTACTAAACATTAAACAATGTTGTCTGATAATACCTAAAGTAAGTCTATAATGGATAATGTGTCAATACACATTCTATTGGATCAACACGGATATATTCTAAATACTACAAAAATAATCACATTTTTGTGTCTCATCTCAGTGCAGAATACCAGTACGAGGAGTTTAATAGAACAGAACAATATAAAGTCAGTAAAATAAATAAAAATACTCAGCACCGGATAACATTTAATATACTTCCATGACAATATTTCAATATTGTCCTAGAATGCCCTGTAATATGCAGATGAAATACTAAAAGTAACCTATCATTCCAGTTTTAACAGACTTGGTATGAAAACGTGAAGGATCTTAACTTCAAGACTCATCCCAACATTAATAAAGAGCTATTACAGGTTTGAAGGACCTAAACAAGCCCTTCCCAACTGGTCGAAATATTACAAATACGGAATCACACCAAGAATCAACTGATAATTTCCATTATAAAATTTTACAAATACGTAATTGGTCCACAAAGTCATGGAAGTCTAACTCCATAAATAGAAGTAGCAATCTTTACATTGTATCCATTAGTTAAAATTTCAAATTATATGTCTAAGCTTGTCTACAACACATATATGGCTTGTTCTCCAATTTTCTTTGCCACTTTATTTTCTAGCATTTGTCATCTCTTAAGTTACTAATTGGGTAGACAACAATATTATGTACCTATGACCTATCTTCCTAATTTCTTCATTAGTCATACTATCATCAGTCGTCAATTTTCAGTTTATGACTAAAAAAATGAATATATTATAATGGTCTTCTTAATCATACTATTGTCGGTTGTACAACATGCAGTTGTCTTTCAAAAAGAAATTTATGGTTGCGTCAAACCTTACTCATTTTTTTGTATGTTAACTAACAGTGTACATAAATTTTCGTCATTACTTAACCATTTATACGCTATCACATGAATTTCAACCAAGTAATTGTGATCAAAATATAATAAAAAACATGCAGTTTATAATCTAATTAAGATGATATCATTTGTCTTCCTTTGGTTATTTGTGCAGTTATGAATTGCTTTACAGAGGAATCATATGTCTCGCTATACTTTCAACTTCACATTAGTAGTTGATCATAAACATAACAAGTAAAAGAGAAAGACTAGAACACTATTGAACATTACAGAAGCTACTTATCATTAACAACATTTGACAAAATATATTATTCCAATCATGTATATACTGTTTAAATTAGCGTTGATCAATAATAATGATGACTAATAAAAATAAAGTATTCATCCCTCCATCAACAATATTCGTTGTATAATCTTCTTGGAAGTTCATCTTTGGAAACCCATAGATCACAATCCTTAATGATATGACCACAAGCTGGATTTTCACACGGTACCTTTTGCATCGTATAGTTTCTCCTGAATGTTAAATGGCGTTTAATCTTTTTTGCCTTTTTTTCTGCATTTATGGATATGTATATTTCCCAAAACCTTATTTTGGTTGTTACTATAATAGTCAGGATCGTATTCAAGCAAATTTCCATAGCTAACACAATTGAATAATTTTATAGCCTGAACTTGAGTTTTGGAATCAACAAATCAATGAATTGCTAAAACATAAGCAGACGTGAGATGTCCTTGCCTACATGCTTGCATTAGGTAGTTAATGCCTAACAAACGTTCATTTCACTACAACAAAAAACACTTTTCGCAACAGGCAATATCTGTTGCAGTAGACCTATTGCAATAGGCCCGCGACTGTTGGTATAGCCGGAGTTGTAAAAAGTCTGCAACGTTTTGTGCCTGTTGCAATAAAACGTTGCGATATACTTTTTTGCAACTGGTCTTTGTTGTTGCAACAGACCATTTTGCAATAGTGTATGCCCGTTGCAATAGAATCATAATTCTGTAAAAAAAATATTATAGCTTATAGATATTACATATTAAATGTATTTGTTTTAGTAACAGTGTATATCACAGAATGAAATAAACAAATAAAAATTTTATTTTAACAAAGTTTTAATAGTACAAACAATTACAACAAAAGTTTCTACAATTTTCATACACCATTCATGTACAACAATTTCTTCTATTACACAAAACATTTTTTTCGAATAGAATATTTTCTACTCATATTTCTACTCTATCATACATATACTATAACAAGAGAATAAACTTAGGTCATTGAGGGTCTTCTTTGTGTTGCTGCTTGTGCGCAAAAGAGTGCAGCTTTTGCGTATCTTAATACTTCTTCTTTGGGGTATCTTTCTAGACTAAAAACTATAACATTTCAGGACCATTTGTATGATTTTTGACACCAACATAGTTCTTGAGTGAATATAGAGGCATGAAAACTATAACATCAAAATCAAGATAAATTCAACCAAATCTGAAATAAGAACCATAAAATTTTGTTAGTAAAAGAAACAAAAGGTCTGTAGAGATGAGTAGTCGCAAATTATAACTACCATCCATATAAAATAGCTAGAAATACATGATTTTGGATCAATCAACAGGCTTTCTCAAGGGTATTACCACTATGCACATTAATGTACTACAAAGAAATTTGAACTCTGTTAAAGTTACACCCCTGCTCTATCGTCACATGCAACGATCGCTGTTGTCAACTGAAACCATTCCCTGATTATATTTATGTGCAGTTAAGTTTAGCGTACAAGTTTTTATATCACAACAAAATCCATTTATATCCCTTAGTAGGCCTTGTTAAATGAATATCAATTATGGATAAGTATCTGATTGTCGTAGATCTACAGATGAGCACGGATCTCAACTAGGAAGGAAGACGACTGAAACTGGTATTACCACGGAAATAGTGAGATTCAAAGAATCTAAGTACATCATAAAATAAAATAATAAAATAATTTGATTTTGAAAATCAGAGATGAATCAGATTAGGTCCAAAAGGCACAAAATATACGTTGCCACCGGCTAACATACTTCAAACGACTGGCAACAGAAATTTATCACTTACCCATAAATCTCTACATTTAATTTCTAATTATAAGTACTTTGACTCGATGGACTGTTCCCTAAAGAAAACAGCAAACTCGGTCAAATTCATCACTGGTGTAAGAATCAATCCACAATGAAGCAAACTTAAGAGTAACTCAAATTTCCAAATAATCAGTATGTAAAAAGTAGATCAACACGGATCAAGCATAGTAAACAAAAAGATGTGAAATTAAAGCTACCTGCTTGCCCATTCGAAGAATAAGAAAAGGATCGCTGCTTTTAACATCACGAACCAGGAGATTCACTCCTCAAGAGCAGACCCGACATGCGGAGGGGGGAGGAGTTTAGAGAATGAATTGTGGTTGCGATATTCAAGAGCCGATCTGAAGAGCGAATCCGACATATGGAGGGAAGTTCAGGGGACGCAGCGATTATATCTTGTGGTTGGGCTATGGAAGAGCGGATCTGAGGATTTAGGGGAAATATAATTTAGGGTTTTGTTCGGCAAGTGGGAAATGAAATTAGAAAGCGCGAAATGAAATTAGAAAGCGAGAAATGAAATTTGGAGCAGAAATTTTGGTTCTGAAGTCAAAACAACGGTTTGGAGTTCGCATATAACTTATAATAAACAAAAAATACATTGTCATGCACAATTATAAACTTCAATGGTAGTTGAAAAGCGCAATTATGAATTTGTAAAAATATAAAAATATGTTTATTATTTAGTAATTATTAAATATAACATTCTAAATATTTAGTATTTTATATAATTATCAACTATTATAATTAAATATACAATATTAAAGGCGTATAAAAGTATATTTTATTTCATATGTATTTTTTACTTATTTAAAAAACTTTCAAAATTTTAATTTTTTAAAATATTAAATATAATTATAAAATATTAAATAGTAATTGTTGCTTCTTAATTATTAATATTGCTTATTATCTATAAATTATTGAATATTTGTCTTAATTATTGGTTATTATTTTTTAGTGGTCATTATTAATTAAAAATTATTTATAGTTAATTATTACATATAAAATATTACTTCATAATTATTTAATTTTATTATCAATTGTTAAATATAGAATCCATAAATTATTGATTATTAGTTTCAATATTACGTATTAAATATTAATTATTTAATTGTAATAATTAAAGTACAAATTTTTATTTACTATTTATTACTTCGTAACTAACCATGATAAATTATTAAAGTGTTAATTCATATTAATTAATTACTATTATATAATACTTATTATATTATAACTAAATATTAATTATTACTTTGACTTTTGTATATAATAGTAATTATGTTTACTGAAGTTGGGGGAAAAAAATAATTTTGTAAAAATATGTTTTCACAACAGGAAGGAAAATTACTTGGGGCAAAATAATTTTCAAGAGTACGTTTTTCACAAATGGCTTTACCTGTTGCAAAAAAAATACAGTTATCGCAACTGGTAAAAACAGTTGCTAAATATATAATTTTTTGTAACTGATTTGAAAGTGTAGTTGCAAATAATATGTCTATTGCAACAGGAGTGGAAGTGCAGTTGCTAAAAGTATGTTTTCGCAACACCCATGAAAGCGCTATTGCGAAAAATATACTTTTCGCAACAGGAAGGAAAAGTCTGTTGTTAAATCTTATCTATTGCAACAGATACGAAAAGTCTGTTGCTAAATATCATTTACTACAACTGACATTTGAGGCCTGTTGCAAATAGGTAGTTACAATAGGGTTTTTTTCTTGTAGTGTTTGCATATATGTGATTCTGAAAAAACATGCATTCATATGATCAAATAATTATATTAAAAAATTATAATTGACATATCAAATATTAAAATATAAAATGTACCATTCCTATAATGAACTGTGCTTGAATATTTCCACTATTGCACAAAAGGTTAAGAAAATACTCCATTCTTGTTTATCATGCTAGAATTTGCTCCATTCGTTGTATATGCACATCGACCCTCCCACCTTTTTGTTTTTGTCACATTACGAAAAGTTTTACAGCTATATCACAAAAAGAATTTTTCATATTAAAAACAATTATATATCTGAAATGATTTAGTTTCTTTAACTTTTTTTTTCTTTTACAACTAAATCAGCATGATAACAATGTAAAATTAATGAAACTGTAAAATAAAAAAAAAGTTAAAAAACTAAATCATTTCAAAGATATATAGTTGTTTTTTAGATGAAAAATTCTTTTTGTGTTATAGTTGTAATAATTTTCGTGATGCGACAAAAAAATGTGGGAAGGTCAATGTGCATATACAACGAATGAAGCAAATTTTGGCATGATAAACAAAAAGGGAGGATTTACCTAACCTTTTATGCAAATAGTGTAAATATTCAAAGCACATTTCATTCTAGGAATGATACATTTTATATTTTAATATTTAAAATGTCAATTATAATTTTTTCAATATAATTATTTGCTTATACTTACAATATGAATGTATGTCTTTTCAGAATCACATATATGCAAATGAACGTTTGTTAGGAATTAACTAACTACTGCAAGCATGTAGGATCTCACGTCTACTTATGTTTTAGCAATTCATTGGTTTCTTGATTCCAAACTCAAGTTTAGACTATAAAATTATTCAATCGTGTTAACTGTGAATTTGCTTGAAGACGATCCTGACTATTATAGTAACAATCAAAATAAGGTTTCGAAAAATATACATATCCATAAATGCAGAAAAGAGACAAAAAAGATTATACGCATCTGACATTTACGAAAAACTCTATGATGCAAAAGGTACCATGTGAAAAACCAACTTATGGTCATATCATTAAGGGTTTTAATCTATGGGTTCCCAAAGATGAACTTCCAAGAAAATTTTACAGCGAATATTGTCGATAAAGGAATGAATACTTTATTTTTACTAGTCATCATTATTATTGGTCAACGCTAAATTTAAATAGTATATACATGATAGGAATATTATATTTTGTCAAATGTTGTTTATGATAAGTAGTTTTTGTAATGTTCAATAGTGTTCTAATCTATCTCTTTTACTTGTCTATGTTATGATCAACAATTAAATGTGAAGCTGAAAATATAGCGAAACATGTGATTCCTCTGTAAAACAATTCATTGCCACACAAATAACCAAACGAGGACAGATGATATCATCTTAATTAGATCATAAACTACATATTTTAGATTATATTTTGATCACAATTACTTGGTTGAAATTCATATGATAGTGTATATATGGTTGAGTAATGACGAAAATTTAAGTACACTGCTAGGAATATCTAGTTAACGTAAAAAAAAGAGAGTAAGGTTTGACATAGTCATAAATTTCTTTTTCTTTTTGAAAGACAACTGCATGTTGTACAACCGACAATAGTATGACTAAGAAAACACTTATAATATATTCATTTCTTTAGTTATAAACTGAGGATTGACGATCGATGATAGTATGACTAATGAAGAAATTAAGAAGATGGATGCATAATATTGTTGTATACTCATCATTAACTTAAAAGATGACAAATGCTAGCAAAATAAAGTGGCAAAGAAAATTGGAGAACAAGTCATATATGTGTTGTGGACAAGCTTAGACATATAATTTGAAAATTTAACTAATGGATACAATGTAAAGATTGGTACTCCTATTTACGAAGCTAGACTTCCATGACTTTCTGGACCAATTACGTATTTGTGAATTTGTAAAATTTTATCATGGAAATTATCATGTTAATTTGACGAAGTGGAGAATCCAAAAGAAGGATGACAAGTCTTCTTTACCACGTAAGCTTCTCTATATATATCTATTCTATTATAAAACGTGTTTGCTACACATATTCTGATAGGTGGCAAGCTATCATTTACTCTTGTAGTTAATCTGCTAGCCAGTGTCGAATTTGTACGTCCAACAAAATAACCTGTAGTGACATTCTAAAAAATTTCACCCTTTTTTTGCGTATGACTGATAATATTTAGTCATACACCTAACTGCTGGCCCAATCTTTCTAGAGGTGAAACATTGGTTATAATTGAATATGAAGCTTTTGAGCCTCCATTTCTACTATTATAACTGCACAACGGTGTGGAGAAACCGATCGTACGATTGTATAATTTTATAAAATAATATATATATACATATTTGTGTATATATATGTATATACATATATATATGTATATATATATGTATATATATATGTATATACATATATATATGTATATATATATTTCATTGATATTAGTTAAACATCAAGATAACATGTTTGAAAATATATATTAAAAACTGAGATTTAAACCTACAAATTAAATTTTAGAAAATATGAGTTTTAAATTTAAGTTTTGATTCACAACGTTCAAAATTGAAGACTTACATTCAAAAAAATTAATGGAGATTCTCAATCAAAAGACTTCTTAATCGTTTTAAGGACAACACATCTGAATACATTTATGTAGTTTTCAAATTCTGTACTTGCTAAATTAACATAACTCAATTTCCAAACCTTATACAATAAAAAAGTACTCCATGAATATGATAAAAGATTGATAAGTAGACACATTGACAAAATGCTCTTATGATATAAATTGACGTGCCTAGAAATTTTATGTTGGACAATTAAATTAAGAAGATAAAAGAGTAAATAATCAGCCTTAGCACTCACTGGGCAGAGCGCAGAAGCAAGCAATATTAAAAGCAAAAAAGAATTAAAAGCATGTTGTTAAGCAGCTGCATAAATGTTGCTCCAAACATAAATCACAAGTATAAATTAAGAAATAACAACCATCTGTACATACCGATTGGAATTGGGAAAAAAAAAACCTAAACGTAAAGCAACACCTAGTATGTACTAGATAAAGATGTTGAAGTCAAGAAAAACAGACAACTGCCCATTTTATGTAAGAACCGAACGGCGATCACAAAGCGCACTCAAGCAACAGAAGATGATTCAGTTGTGGCAAGAGCTTTATCTTCGTTGGTGTGGCCTTCTTTAGTTGCTCCACATTCCGCAGCTTTTGAGATTGCACCATTCATGTTATTGTATCCAACAAAAGCAAAGCCCTAGGACCGCTGTCAAACAATGCAAACATAATCTAGCCACATAAGAGCAAATGCATATCTAGAAAAAGAAATGTATATACTTAAGAACAAGACCAAGGAAAGCTGGTTATTTAAGTTAGCTTAAGAAAATTTATTTTAATGGATAGGATTATGTCAAAATTTGGTACGAAAAACAACTTATAAGATGATTAATTGAATTGTAATGGTCTGACACTCCTTATCAGGAGCTTGCAAAATTAGAGTGCATTCTGGGCATTTAACTTTTGCTAATATAAGCAATATAAAAGCCTTGCAAACGTTTAATATGAAGAAAAAGTAAAAATAATAGTGGTTATATCACCCAAAGGAGTATTGTGATAAAACTTCATTTTTAAGAATATATTAGGCCAAGCAAAACCAAGTTATAATTACAGAAGGGTAAAAATGCTAAGTATTTTTTTCTTTACATTCACTATAGCTTCCTTACCAGGAGTTTACTTACAAAAATCCATCGCTATTAATTTGTACAAGTTTGGAGAAATTATTGGAAAGGATACCAACATGACGGAAAACAAAGCGCAAAAAATAGAAGAAAAACAGTACATGCACATGATTATACAGATACAAGGAACGGGGTTACTATGTTGATATCTAAACATAAAGAATTCTTAGGAAACTGACCTTAGAATTTAGTTTGGAGCCATTAACTATTTGGAGATACAATGAACTCATAAATTTGAGGTAGGATTCCAGATGCATATGAATGAACACAGTACATCATTTTTTACATGGTAATGGCAGTGTTCTCTGTAATGCGAACTTCATCACGATTAACATCAAAGAATTTCTAACTGCACTCAGTCCTTTATCATAAATCTACAGAAAAATCAAAGTTGAGTCATCTATATTCTATATAATTTGCAAATATATACTGCAAGTGCTCGAGTCGATTTTGTTTCTCTACCAAGAACATATGAAAACATAGCTAAAATCATGTAGCTTGAAAACCACATTTGATGACATCATATTACCAATGTACCATTATTAGCTAAAAATCACAACTGAGAAGATATGGTGCACCACTATAGTAGGAAAAAAATTCCTATGTGGATATCATGTTAACTTTGGACCCATAACTTTTAAGAAACCTTTGTCAGTTGCACAACATTGACATGACCCCTATCTGCCATCAGAGATTGTTTAAGAGAACACTATAACATCCAAAAACTTATCAATGCATATATACCCAGACTTACAAACTGAAATGAGTTGAATGCCTAAAACTATGCTGCCATGTCATGATGTTCCTATGAGATAGGAACAATCTTTATACATGTCTCCATAACAAAGCGTTTTTTAACATATTCTTTCTATCAAGCAATTTCTTACAGAATTCAAAATTAGATAATTTCATTGAATTTTAAGAATGGAGATTAACCATTTTGTAACATGAACAGAACAAATGTTGGAAAAAAGAGAACAATGAAAAATGCAAGGATTCCATCAAATAACGTTGATTGTGACTATCAAAAAATTAGTTCTATTTTAAGCAATTTTAAGAAACTCTAAATAGATTTGGTGTTTTATTAATTAATTCAAGCTTTTATAATTTGCATTACCTAGAATAATTATTGATGTTTAAGTATCCGACAAAAGCGCCAATTAAGACTTAACAAACTCAAATTTGCTGAATTGGTGCATGTTGAAATATCCAGTTAATTACATTATAAAAAACCATACCTTTAATGTTTTAGATTAACTCACAATTTCTTTGGACTTACTCTGCCTAGCACAATAGCAATGAAGAATACAAATCAATTCCGTAGAAGATTAGATTGAACTATGGTGCTAGAGAATATGGGAGGGACTTAGCTCTAGGACTGAAGGATTCAGGCAGCAAGGAAGGCGGCAGCGGAGAGGACATGGACTCTCGAAAAGCACTTTTATTAGGTAGGGGTCCCGCTGGAAAAGCACTTTTATTAGGTAGGGGTCCCGACGTATTGATTTACGAGTTTGGATAAGTTGATTTATGGGTTTCGATTTGGGAAGGGTTAATTAAGGAGGAGAATTTTACCAATAGTGTTGAATAGGAACCATATAATTCTAGGATAAAGATTCGAGCTTTATCCAGATTTTTGGTGAGAGCTAGAATGGAAAGTGACGGGATTTGGAAAGATGAAAATGATTGTGAAGTTAGAGCATCCCCAACATAGCGTGTTGGGGAACATCAAATCACCCTTGTGGTGAAAGCAACTCACCCCAACGGGTGAGTTGCTTTCATTGCTTTATCCGGCTTTTATAAAGCCGGATAAAGCAATGACACGGATTGCAATCGGAAACCGTCCGATTGCAATCCGTGGTGTGGTATGGGGGTGAATCCACACCACACCCCTTATCCGGCTTTTAAAAAGCCGGATAAGATTTTGATATAAAAAACTCATTTTAAACCCGAGCCGCCACACCCCTACCCTCCTTCCTCTCCTCTCCTCTGCTTCCAGCCATTGTTGCGAAGGCCCAAAAAAATAAAAATGAAACGTGTTATGAGGGCTCTTCGAGGTAGCGGAGGCCGTAGCGGGAATGTGGATCCGAGTGACGAGCACGTACCGGTAGAAGAGAACGTACCGACTGAAGATACGGGAGCTTGTGAATCGCCGTCCGTTAGAAGAAGACGGGTTGCTAGTGGAAATGAGCAGGCGGTTTTGGAGTCACACCGAGAGCCAAATTTAAGACCGGATAAGCAATTGGCCGATTTTCGTGAGTTGGCGGGTACAGAGCAGCACGTCAGCATGTTAGTTAACACATCGGTACGTTTTATTTATTAAATATTACCTTCGTAATGTCAGACATAAAATAAATAAGTCTCATTCGTAATATTAGGCTCGACGCGAGCGAACGCATGGGTCTTGGTGTGGTGTTGTTCGTCTGTATAGTCAGATTCGTGAGTATGATACAGAGGCTACTATTCATACATTTCTGCGTACTATTGGTTTTGGCGACTTTTTGAGTACGTATTCTCGTCGTATCTACTTACTATTTCCGTTTTCATTACATTCGTTGTAACTTAATAATTATTCGTTAAATAGGTATCGAACGTCTTTTAAATAATGATGTTCAATTATGTGGTGCATTGGCTGCTTGTTGGTGGAAAACAACTCATACATTCCACTTTGGTTTTGGGGGGATGGAAATCACTCCACTAGACTTTTCTATGCTTACTGGTCTTTCCATAGGCCAAGGGGCTACCTTGCCGTATGATGAGGGGTACCAGGACTACATTATTCTACGTACTTTATTTCCACATCTTGATTTAAATGATGCCGTCACCAGTAATTTCCAGATTAGATGCTCTCACATTAAACTAGCAATACAGAATTTATTGAGTAAGCACCCTAGAGTTCACCATTTGGAGATTGCCCGATTATTTGTTTTGTATATGATGGGAAATTTATTTTTCACAAATGCTTCGAGCATAGTATCGTGTGGTTATGTGGCGGTAGTTGAACCGTTTTCATTTGATAGCAGTCCGACTGTGTATGATTGGGGAACACCTATTTTAGCATACTTGTATAAGTCATTAGACCAGCAGTGTGTCGTTCGGTCCAGGATGGGTTCGATTACAGGTTTTTGGGAGATTTTACAGTACTGGTACTTCGACACTTCCACAATTTGTCTTTTCCCACCGGGGATCCATCATTACGCACTTTCTATCCTAGAGTACGAGCGCGGAGTATCGGTAACCGTAGACTGGTGCCTGGAGGACAGGCATGACATGTTTTTGCTATAGCTCGCAATCAGATTGAGTTGCGGAGGACGCGTGATGCAGTTATCTGGCATCCCTTTGATGGTTCACAGTTTCTTGCTGACCCCCCCTTGGGCATGCTCTTTATCTATCGTCAAGGCGCTTTCCACTAGTATCATCTCCTCCTAGTTTAGGTTGCTTCTGGTACTTAGGGGAACGTTGTTGGAGACAGATATATGATGGCGATGATGTTCCAGATGATCTACACCCACATACAGCTACTCCCAGGGTTTATACTACTAGTGCTTTAGAGGTGCACGCAGACGAGTGGTGGCCAGCTAGTGATTTCATTCTTACTGGTAGGGATTATATTTCTTTCTGGCGTCAGTATTACTCCCCACCTGACACAGGAGTTTTGTGCATGCTGCATCCGTTGACTTAGTTGGACCTTCTGCACTTCATAGTGGGCTTGAGCCCCCTATCATTGTTGATATTTCACAGTCCACGCAGGTTTACCATGCTCCACATGATCCACCTCCTCCACGGGCTTCCCAGATGCCGGACTACGGTTGGACTATTGCCGTACCCACTACATACGGATCTGATAGGTATATTGATATACCACGACCAGAAGTGACGGAGTATCCAGATCCAGCTGTTTTTTCTTATCAGGATCTTTATTAGATGACGCTAGGTCTCCGACAGGTAATGTATGGTGAGCATCGAAGGAGCTCAGATGTGATGACTGCTCGTCTTAATGAGCTGACGACCGCTGATGAGGAGCGGTACCGATATAGACCGACAGTCGACACAGGCGACGACGATGATGAGGATGTGGAGATGGTGCCTGCAGATCTAGATGATGATTAGTTGGAGCTTATTTAGTAGACGTTCATGCTGTATTTGCCTGTATTTTTGTTTTATTGTGTTGTCCTTTTGTAGTAGGTTATTCAACCGTGTGTTTCGTATTTGTATTAGGCTGTAAGTGTACTCTGCTTATACGTCCTTATGTGTAACAGTTGTGTTTTTTTATGTTATCTGCGTGTTTGTGCATTATGTGTAATCTGCTTGTTTGTGCGTGCGTGCGTATGTTAGCAGCCAAATTCCAGCAACTTCGAACTCCAATCCTGAAACTCCCGAATTATCTTCCAAAGATCTCCTTGCCCTCGTGAAAGCGTACATTGAGTTTGACAAAAGAGAAGAGTTATTGATGCAAGGAGGAGGGGGCGTTAACTTATGAAGAAAGATGGGCAATGATCACGAGGCTACACAACAACCATCGTTCAAGGCCTACTAGACGATCGTCGACTGAACTCCAGTTGGCTAATCTCCGATTTTCAGATGCTTGTGATCAGTATCGTAACATTATCGAGGCAGTTGATGACGCAGCCATATATAAACCAACAAAAGCAACGTGTGATTCCCGTTACCTATTCGAATACGGTAAAGAGTTTGTTGGCCACAAAACGTACAAACTTCGCTATGATTGGCTTACCCGATTTGGCTCGGATTAAGGTTTTAGGTATTATGATTATTATTGTTCTCTAAACTTATGTAATAGTTTATGGTCGTAACGTTGTGGCATTTAGGTACTACGTACGTAATCCTTTAATTAATAGCAGCAACATCTATGACAGCAGTTGAAAATCAATGTAACCCACCAAGTGATTCAACATTTGACGGAGTTTGAAATTGTTGCCTTTGGTTAGCGAAAACGGAAATATCATGTTTAACGAAAAATTGGACTGTCATGCATTGTCATTGAACTATTATTATTACAATGCACTGTCATGCATTGTTATCTTCAAGATTAACTTTTTGTTAAAGATCTAATGTGCAGTTTTTATTTATTTGCTGCGAATAAAATTCTTAATTTTATAGCAGCAGCATCTATGTGCTCTGGTAAATAGACAGAGCTAGCTTGGATACCCGTGATACATATTTGATAGCAACAGCATATATGACAAAAATGTGTAGTCCTGTCAACAGTCAGTGATACAGTGACGGACAATTATTAAAGGAATCAATCAATAAAGTAAAGCAGCGTACAATAATTTGGTTGCATTAATGGCAAAAGCAATCACTGTTATCCTGTCAACGTTACAAGAAGTACGTATAGTGACCACATCCAAACCACAAACAAAGACCTTTATTTAAAACAGCACACTACCAGACACAACATCTTTTAATTGAAAGTGTCGTGTAATGTACAACACACTTCCGCTACAAGACAAGCACTGTGTTTGTAATTATGTCCAATGTGCATAAACAATTATATTTAAAGTGCTGTCATCTGCTCATATTTCATACAACCAAAACATAGTGGAACATCGCTAACCAATGAGTGCTTTAAAAAATTTATGGTGCTGTGCTTCTAGCTCTTCTTCCTCCTCAACGTCGGATGAATATTTTGAGCATCGTAAAAGAGAACAACACTCAATTCATGAAGAAACAAGATATGAGATAGAACGAGATACTGCTGAAAGCTCAGCGTCAACCCAAGGTGGAAGCGTTGAAGGTAGAAAAGAATTACGGTACGGACGCGACTATCCCACTGGACACAATCAACTAGTCAAGGATTATTTCGTGGCATACCCCGTATACGGGGATGTATATTTCCGTCGAAGATTTTGTACGTCAAAAACAATATTTACTCGAGTACTTACCAAAGTTTCCGCAACCAACGTATATTTCACACATAGAAGAAATGCCATCAACGAACTGGGGATTTCACCACTTCAAAAGGTTACAGCCGCACTATGTATGCTTTCTTATGCAAGTTCTGCTGATTCGTTGGACGACAAAATCAGAATTGGTGAGTCAACGGCAGTAGAATGCATGAAGCAGTTTTGCAAAACCGTTGTACGTGAGTTCGGTGAAGAATATCTTAGATCGCCAACAACTCATGACATTGCTAGATTTTACTTATGGGGGATCAACGTGGGTTTCCAGGTATGTTGGGTAGCTTGGATTGTATGCAATGGACATGGAAAAACTGTCCAGTGGCACTGCAAGGACAATACAGAGGTCATATGAAAAAGGCTACGATGATTTAGAAGTTGTTGCATCGTTTGACCTTTAAATATGGCATGCTTTTTTTGGCGTCCCTGGATCGCTAAACGATATTAATGTATTACGACAATCATATGTGTTTAACGATTTATACAATGACCTTCACCCCCTTGCAACTACAAAATTGGTGACAAGGAACATTCGGTTGGTTATTATATTGTAGATGGAATATATCCGAAATGGAAGACGCTAGTGCAAGTGTACAAAAAACCGAACAATGCAAAAGAAGCCTTATTCACGAAACAACAAGAGAGCTTGAGGAAAGATGTTGAAAGGGCATTTGGAGTACTCCAAGGTAGGTTCCACATACTGCGAAATGAAGTACACTACCATGATAAATCTGTTATAGCTGACATCATGTACTATTGCATTATTTTACATAATATGATTGTTGAAGAAAAACGAGGAGGATATAACCTCCAGCTTCGAAACTACCCGGACATTGCAGTGGAATTTAGGAAAAAAAACCATATAAGGACCCAAATACATTTGCAGAATACTTGCAGCGACTGGAAGAGGTGCGAGATCCACAAGCTCATTTAGAATTACGAGAAGAGCTTGTTGAACACTATTGGGAGCATGCGGGAAACCAATAGTAAATTACTGCCTTAATGATTGGAGTGGATGCGTTATTATCTAAGATTTAGTGTGTTTGCGTACTTGTTATTTCTATTTTATTGTAAATTAATGCTTGTATGCTTTCCTTCACTGCCAACTCTACTCCGTAATCTCGTTTTGTTATGACAATTTATAATATTGATGCAACTAATATTTCATTCACCTTGTAACAATTCAAAGGGCCATACAACTTAATTATAAACTTAAAGTACAAGACCTAAATTCAAATACTAAAACAACAACATTCACTTAAACACAACTACACTTAAACTGGAACATAACACTGAAACTTCCTAAAGTGCGTTACGTTTCTCGAACTCTTCAAGTCGCTTTTCCATGTACCTCCTTTGAATTGGATTAAGATCGTCCAGCTTGACACTCTTAAGTGCAAAATCATCTATACTTTGTTGTCGAGCAAACTCTTCTCTTCGTAACTCCAATTTGTTGATTCTCATTTGTTGACGCTCTTCATGTCGTCATTGTTTTTCCTCTGCTCTCTCTCTTCTCTTTATTCTGGATGCTTCCTTTATTTGCAAGTACTGCTAGTTTGATTCCTCCGCAGCTGCCATACGTCCATCGAGTTGCTCGTAATACTGGCTGTAATCTTTCATAGCCTTTTTATTCGCTTTGTACTTCCCAGGTGGCCTTCCTCCTGAACCGGTTGTAAAAGGAGTATCTTCGTTTGCATTAATGCTCCCGGGAGTAACATCTTCGCTCGGCCATAGTGGCATGAACCGCTGTGTTGTATGCTCTTGTCGCACATTGCTCCATTTATCTTCTCGCGGAAGTATATCATAGCAATTGTGCATAGTGAACGGTTGGCTCTTTGATTTGGCCATATACACTTCATTTGCTCTCCTGAGCTGCATTACAGTAATTAACATAAACGAAAATATCATAAAACAAGAGAAATGAAAAGGGTGTATTCTAATTTAGTACCAAGTCCATGTCGTTTGCTCCACTTTGTTGTCTACTCGCCAATCCACTCATTATCCCTTTCCAAAGTTGACAACAAGCATTGATTTTCTTCCACGACTACTTCAAAGAGACAATCGATCTCGGAGGCTTATATGGACTTTGACCATTGAATAATTTACAAACCGAACTCCAAAAAGAATTTTCAATTTGATTAGTTCCTTTTATGTTATCTTTCGAACACTGAATCCAACAAAACGCTAGTTCAGCTTGTTCATCAGGTGTCCATTTGACCATTTTCGCAACCTTCGCAGGCGGGCGAGTCTTAACTAAATCGGGAATCTCATTGATATCAATTCGCACTTCGTTGTTTTCTACACTATCATCACCATATAACATGTTCAAGTTTCTACATAGTTGGGGAGAAGTATTTGGAAATGTCGCTTTATGTTGGCTGCTACGAGATGAATAAGTTAGACTGTTATATGATTGTTGAAAAGAGGAGTTGTGCCCATAGGCGGATACTTGAGTGTTTTGAAAATGATTAGAGTTTTGTTGTGACTGGTAGAAGTTATGATTTTGCTGCGGAGGATAACAATTAGAAGTGTTGTGCATTGTACCTGAATTAAAATGTTTGTTGCGTTGATAAGAAATTTGAGTTGGAAAATCTTGCTGCTCTTGATCAAAGTTGTATGGCCTTGGATTGCTTTGTGACGCCAACTTCGATTTTCCTTTGTTATTCTAGTTGCTCGGTTTATTCAACATTACAATTGGATGATAAAGATAATTGTACGTGATAGATTTGGTAAGATAGAAGATAATGGAGCGTTATTGAAAGTAAAAAACTAATGTATATATAGAGGAGGGAAGGGTAGGGAGAATGGAGCGGGTAAGGAGCAACGGCTCTAAAAATAGTTGTTGGTCCTTACCAGGCTTTATTAAAGCCGTATAAGGGGTGGACAGAATTAATTGTCCACCCCCTTATACAGCTTTAATAAAGCCGTGTAACCATATCCGGCTTTAAAAAAGCCGGATATGGCTACTTTTAAAGCAACCCGCTGGGTTTCTTTGGCAACCTTGGGGGTTGCCAAAGCAACCCAAAATAGACATGCCGACCCCCCGTTGGGGGCCGGTTCATCCCCAACCAACCTTGCATTGGGGATGGTCTTAGAAGAGGCGGCGGCGGCGAAACGGAAGGAGAGAACATGGGAAGGAACCACGGAAGGAACAAAATAAAAGAAAGTAATCTATAATTCTGGGACCAAATTGATTTCCACTACCAGTAGGTTTGATAGTCAATTAACGAATTTGCGAACTGATGCTAATGTTACCGTACACCAATGAAAAACCGACTATTATGGTGTTCAATATGAAATATAAAATTATTCGTTAAATTTCAATCCAAATCAGATTTTAATGAAAAAAATTATAATGTAGTTTAAGAGAAAATAGAAATAATTGAAAAATTAAAAATCTAATTAAACTGAATTGTACATGTTGTTAGGGAAACTGCGCCTCTGCGGAAACGATCAGGATCTCCTAATTACTTAAAGATCATTTCTTATTGAGAAAGGGAAAGAATATCTAGATGCCTACAATTCTTATTGGAGTAGAAGAACAATGAAGAACAACGACAAACCCTTTGAATCTAGGAGTGATCGTTTGGTTGGTTTGGTTTATCCGATGAAGAAAATTATCAAACCGAACTAAAATCAATAAAAATAAAACCAAATAAAACCAACCAAATTAAGTTTGGTTGGTTCAGCTGGTTATCCGATTAGCCAAACTAAAAGTATTTTAGACCTTATGCGTGTAATATTAACTATAATTTGGAATAAATCATAAATATATGATTAAAGTATTATTATTTATGATTCTTATGCTTTCTAAAAGTAACATTGACACATATGTGATGATTAAAATTTACTTGAATAAACTTATTTAACTTAAAATTTTACTATAATATCAATAATTTTGAAAATATAATAAAAGTTCGGTTAATTTGGTTAAACCAATAACCAAACTAAATATTTTTCTGAACCGATTACAAACCGATCTAATCCAAAACCAAAACAAACCGACGAAAATAAATTGGTTTGGTTGGTTTATTTGGTTTAACCAAATAATGCTCACCCCTATTTGGATCAACTGGAGGCACCAATAGAACTAGCTTCTCTCAATGCTCAATTTCTAATCTTCCTCTCCAAGGCACAAGCCCTGGAGGCACACAGTCTCTCAAACTCTCAACTCAATTCAGTCATACCCTAATCCAATCCTGAAAGCTGATTTTATAGGTGAACAGAAGGTCTAGGCAAATATCTAATTTGCCCTTCAAAAATATATCCATGGTATAATCATTCATTTTTTCCCTTCTATGATAAGATCAATCAATCAAATCAATAAACCAATCAAATCAATTAGTCAATTAATTAATTAATTAATCAATCAATCAAATCAATCAATCGATTGCATCATCTTCATTAACATATGTGATTTCATGTCACAAATCACAACACATGCAAACCAACTTAAAATTAAGAATATGTTATCAATATATTGATTTGAATGAGTCACAAACATATACATACCCTTAATTGGAAGCTTTGTCTATTATTAAATTATACAATAAACTATGTTAGTTTAAGTTGAAGTGTAGCTGAGATTGTAATCATCATCAGGTAATATTGCAGCTATAAAAAGTTAGGCTTGTTATAAACAAATTACAAACAATTTTAATACCATATAAATATGAATTTAAAGTTAATAAAAATTATAGTTTAAAATTCAAATTCAAATTCCTAAGTACTATAAAAAAATTGAAAGAGTTTCAATTCAAACGTATACATGGGCGCAACACATGTGAATCATGATCATGCTTAACACCATACATACAGCCAATAATGTCTTGCCCACACAAAACCAAGGCATTGATTCACAGGAAATTCATACTTCAAGTAGCAAAGAATTGGATGAATATGGTGCTTATATGACCGAGAATATAACCAATGGAGTAGTGCATGCAAATAATAGTTAGCTTTGAAAAGAGAGACACCACAAAATGTGCAGAAGAGAGAACATAGAATGGATATTAGAGCATAATCAATGCCCTTACTTTACAACAGGCAACCAGATTATATAAGAAACATTCAGATTATCATGTAATAAAAACTATGCATCCTCTTACAAACGTTATGTATACTCTTTAATGCAAAATGTATATAATTATAAACGGAAACTAGTTATGTTCTAAAAGATGGCTTTCTGTTTCTTGCAGTATATCTTAATCTGCAGGGCGTATTGTTCCCTTTTTTGGGTACAATCTGTAGCTATAAAGCAAACATAGCTGCCATTGCAAGCTTCTACCTTCTTATATATCAAGAAGGCATCTTCTTAACCCATCATCTACGAATGATTACTCAGCCTATCACATATATGGAAAAATAAAAAATGGAAACAACAAGATTACATTAACAAAAAATTGTGAACAACACATAGAAAATACATAATACACAATACCAGAATTGCAAATTATTTGCTGCTTTCGCTGCTTTTCTACATGTAAACTTCACCAAAAATAAGTTTTATTTATTGCTAGAATGGAAAGTGACGGGATAGGAAAGACGAAAATGATTGTGAAGTTAGAAGAGGTGGCGACGAAACGTAAGAAGAGAACATATGAACGAACCACGGAAGGAACAAAATAAAAGAAAGTAGCATACAATTTTGGGACCAAATTGATTTCCACTGCTAGTAGGTTTGATTGTCAATTAACGAGTTTTGTGAACTAATACTAATACTAGTATTACCGCATAACGGTGGGAAAACCGACCGTTAAAGTGCATAATATAAAACGAAAAAATATTTAATAAAAAATTTTTTGAAATCGAATTTTAATAGAAAAAATTGTAATTTAAGGGAAAATGAAAATATTTAAAAACATTGTTATGGAATAACCATCAGTATTATTTAATTATAAATAATGTGTAAAATATATTGTATACTGTGATTTCATAATAACCAAACATTTATCCTCAATTTACCTGTAAGATAATAAAACGGAAACATTGCAGTAAAGAAAATATGTTATCATAAAGTTTCAAAATAAGATAACAAGACACATCTGAAATAAATACAGAAGCCCTCTTTCAAAGTCAATATCACAATAACTTGTCCGAATAAAATGCACCGTACTTTAAGTGGAAAAGCAAAATGCTTTCCAACATAGACCTATAAAGAACAGACAACTAACACATAACAAAATGCAAACACTTGCATTGATCACGAAGAGCTAAACATCCCCAGCATACAAATTGACACCATGTTCCATATGTAATGGTCCATCCAGTGGTCATTATAGCAACACCTTAAAGAAGGAAAACACACACATACATCAACAAATTCCACTAGGTTTCTTTTTGTCAACCAAATGTTTGTAATCAGTTATGATCTCTTTCTCAACCTCACTCACGCTCTTCTTCTCAACCAACCCATTTTTGCTTTCCTCTATGGTAACAGTAGCAGAACAATTTTACTTGGCACTCTTTCAAAATATCCAGTACTTTGTTTAGAGCGACGATCATTCTTTCAGCAAGACAACTGCATAAATCCTTTCTTATAACTACATGAAACACTGCGATGTGCCAAGTAGTTCCTGATAAGGATTGACATAATCTAAGTCAATCTCTGCATATATGGTATGCCATAATATGAGAAAATAGAATAAATATCATTAGTAATATTATTCCATAACTGTAACATTATGTACAAATGGAATGTCGTAATATGATAAATAGAATAAATATCATTAATGATATTATTCCATAAATATCATTCCATAATTGTTGTAGTGCGTATGACATGTATCTTATAACTTTATATATTTGTGATTCATGGATGGAAAAATATCCTTCTCTTCAACTCTTCGTCATGGTATCGGAGCGTTGATCCAAAACAGTTCAACTTCCTCTTGTTCAATGGCTCTCATTAACCAAACTTCATCCTATCAGATTCTTAATGACAGTGATCCCACAAAGCCCTACACTTTTGTAACATCCCAAGATTTTTCGACAATTTAAAATATTAAATTTAATATGTTTTGGAACAAAATTGTTTTAAATATTAAAATTTATAATTTATGTCGTATATTGAAAATGTATGAACTAAAATTCAAATTTGTAAATATTGAAATTTGTTCACAACTAGCAATAATTGATTTATAAATTTATCATGAATTTTTATTTTGATTTGAACTGAATTTATAAACCTTTGAATTTGATTTATTGGTTAATAAACAAAAGCAAATATTTTATTACACTAATTAACTGGTCGAAATTTGTCATTTGGCAAACGATTTTTGAATTTGATAAAATTAATTTTATTCGATCCAAATTTGTATATTGTTGTAATATATAGAATTTCATAGCCGTTGGAATTTTAGTTTGATCGTAAGAAAGTAAAACACGTATAAATTTATATATACAATTTAGTTAAATAATCAAGTTTTAGTAGAAACTGCTGTAGACTTTAGAATTGGGCCTTGAAACCAATTTCATTGCGTTCAGAAGGTGTCAAAATCTATTGTTATGCAGTAAGCGGGCCTGATTTGGAGTCCGTTCGAATTTTGGCTTAAATATCACGCAAATCGAGAATTATAATATTAAAAAATTATTTAGATACCCTAATTTCGTTCTGGCCGCCGTTACCATGTTTGATGGCCGAAATTCTGCAATCTTTTTTCCTTAATTTCTCTTTTGACTCTCAATGGGATTCATTGATTTCTGAAGTAAACTTGTAGAGTTCTATGAGGACTGTAGATTCATACGGTTGGATCGAACGCTTGTAATCTAGAATCACCGGAATTGAGGAGAGAACACGCCGCTAGTTTGGCTCGATGGGAGGCGCTACGAACCACCGAGTGGGCCCATGTTTGAGGCAATGGCATCTCTTGGAAAGGCGGTTGTTGTGGTGGCGTTGGATCGATGTCAGGTGGCTGCTAGGGCAGGGCGTTGGTCATGAAAACACGACAGTTTTGGGTTACGCGGTTTCTTTTTCTCCTGGAGCGACGCATTTCCGCAATGAAGAAGGGGGAGAGAGAGTGCTGACATGGCGTGAGTTAGTTGGGTGAGATGTTTGTTTATTTTATTTATTTCATTTTGAATTCAAACGATTAAAACATGTCTAACTTTCACATACGAATTCTAGATGACGCACGGTTGGATCCGTTGGAATCGTATCGACGAGCTCTTCAAGGGGAATTGATTTGGACAGATTCTAACACTGTTGATTTTTAGGCTAAAATTTGGATTTCAATCTCGTTTGAAACCAAGGTGAGTGATTAAACCCACTCACACATAACAAATATATTTGATTGTTAGTTAAATTGAATCCATGTTATGATATGTTTGTTTTGGTTGCTGTTTGACTGTTTAAATTTATTATTTATGTTAAATTTGCATCGACTGTATAATTTAATTTAATTGTTGATATAAAGTGTACAGTTAGAATTTATTTTCTGTTTAAAAACCTCATATTTAAATGACTAGTAAACTGATACCACATTGAACTGTTTAGATGTAGTGATTTTGATTGATGTCGTGGATTTATATATTTATGTATTGATATTTAATTCATATTGTTATCGACATTGTCTATATACTCCTATTGATTTTTGCTCATGAATCTCAACTTTTACCCTAGATGTTACTGGCATCAAATAAACCCGAGATTAATCATTAAATTGAACTAAGAACGCAGGTTGAAATGATAAATACTTATGACCCTGATATGGATTAAAATGATATATGCTTTCCCAAAGTACTAAAAATTTACTTTAAATATTAATTGGCCATAGGATAGAAAATTTTATACGGACACCGGTTGGTTAAATAAAAATAGTATTTAATCTTGAATTTTGGAATATTATTTTAAAGACAAAATAAATGACATTATTAATTTATTTTCCTTTAATTTGGACTTTGAGTTTTGAAATTAAAATTTTTAATTGTAATAGAATTCGTAAATGTGGATAACTGAAGTTAAACTGAATTGAATATGAATTAAATTTATCAAAATTGAATTTTTTTACCCATCTTTGATATTACTTTAAATTAATATGGTTTATAGTAATAACTGAACTGTGAACTCGAGATTTTATAAACGAATAATTCAAAGTGAGAATTATAATTGAAGTTTAATTATTAAATCGAACTGATTGAAATCGAACTGTTGAATCGAACTGAGTATGAATGGGAAGTCAAATCCTTTTAAATTAAGATATCGAAATTTAGTCAAATTGATTTGATACTGAAAAATGATTTCCTGTTGGTTAAATTTTTGAAGATATGATTCTAATTTCCTAACTATTTTATACATATCTAAATTATTTTAACGTACTTTTCTACTATTTAAATAGTCAAATTATTTGGAATCGGAATTATTTCAAGATACTAAGTTTGGTTTTAAGTGGAGATTTTAATATGAATAATGTTCTAGCTTGCATAATGAAAATGATTTTTAAGAAAAACTGATATTTTGATATGAATTGAACTTTTTGATATGAAAAGAACTGATCGGTGCGAAAAATGTAAACGCCTGGTTGTTAAAGAGACCGGGATCGCATATTGTCATACTCTCTGCCAATACCGAAAACCACCTTAACAACTGTGTACGCGGTGGAGTTCCAGAATGAAGTAGGTTGGTTTGGCGAACGCTACTGGAATGAATGAAGAGAACGATGATGGAAGTCCTTGACCTTCGGGTTATAATTAAAATGACTAAAACAGGATTATACCCTGACCAAGTGGGGTTAGTTACCTCCATCGGCAACACTTCTTCCTTTATTACTATAGTCCCTCGGTTTGATTGATTTGATTTGATGCGCATCCATGATTTGGGAGTGTTGTTCGAGGTGGGCGGTAGTCGTGGCTATGCGTTACCACTGGTCCGGGCATGCAACTAGTATATTTATACCCTGGGCATTTCTCGTGTGACTTGTCATATTATCCTGATCGAGCCCCCTACGATTTTGATTTGTACCGTACCTATGGAGTGCCCTCTGATAGGCACTATGTACTGTGGACTTTACGACATCTGTATAAACTACGGTATTATAAACGGTGTAAGGGTAATAATAGTAATCCCGCTTATGCTATTTTAATATTTTATATTTAACCATAGACACTATTATAATAGCGTATTGTATTATATAGTATCTTGTTTAACGGATCCTTAGGGGATGGAAATTCTCGTAACATCTCTTAGGTTATTGCACTCATATTATCACATGAATTTAATTTAACTAATATGAGAATACTTTAGTTCTGATCCGAGTATTTTTGTCTTTTCATTTGTGCTCGGGTCAGCCTGAGTTTCAGTTATCGAAGATACTGTTTTGAAGATGAAGATGAAGCTTGCTAGAAATATTATATTTATTACCACTGCGAATATTGGTATGTTTATTATAGTTAACTCTGGTAATCGTTGTAAGTGTATAATCAAATGTATGTTATAACATCATGAACTGTTATGTATTTATTATATTTTGTCCTTCTGCTGTGAGATTTTGTGTTTGTTTTTCTCCTTCTCTGCTTTTTCTTATATAAATCCCAATAACTATCCGTATTTTTGATTTGTTTAAGTCGACATTGAGGATCATTGTCGATTTGAACGGTCAAAAATCAAGGATGTTACATTTGGTATCAGGGCTGGTTAGAGAACATGATAGGGGGTTCTCGCTTGGTTGTTTGGTGGCGAGTAGGAGACTCTTACCCTTACACGTCCAAATGAGAAGATTGGGTTGGTTGTTGCAGTCGAGAGGCTGGCCGTAAAATCAGTTCTGAGGTATCACTGTATGTCACGGTGGGAGGTTAGCCCACTGCTTGATGGTTGCAAAGCCTAGGGCCGTTACAGTCGGTATCAGAGCTTTGGTTTAGCGAAACCTTGGCTCTATTTGGGATTAACTCATTAGTCTTCCGTTGAGAGTATCACTGTATGTCACGGTCTGAATCATTTCTTAGTCTTCCGCTGAGAGTTGTGAATTTTCCGTTGTGTATGTATTTTTAGTATACTCTGATATTTGTTTACTCTGGTATATTCTTGTACTATGATGTAATATTGTTATGATATTAATGAAAAAGATCTTTTGTTCAGTTCTTATGTGTTGTAACCCCAAGCGATATGTCTTATTGATCGGTTTAAGTCGATTTAATTATCGATTTGAATCGGGCAAAAAGGCGGGTTGTCACTATTAAAATAATGAACAATTGCCGAATTTTGAAGTTTTGGGTATCGTTATCGATCTGAGCCTTCAGTAGGGATCGATACCGATCCCTAGGGGTTGAGAACCCTTCGGTAGATAGCATATTTTGCTAGCTTTCACCTCTAACTAATGGTTCTTCATTGTGATATTCTAAGCTCAAGTTATGATCAAAATATTAAACAACTGTCGAGTTTTGAAGTTTTGAGTATCATATACGTATTTATCCCTCATCGGAGTCGTACGGATCCCTCATTGGAGTCTTATCGATCCGACATTTAGCCAAATTTTGAGTGTTTTTCCAGCTTGTTTCAGAATGTTATTCCATTGAATTCAGTAATTTATGAGTTTGTATAATCATCCACACTCGATTCCGAGCAATCCAGAAGTCCAAGTACACGACTGACCCTAGTATGTGAATTTCTAAATTCCAAGTATTCATTGGTTTCGACACCTAGTCCAAGCATTTCCAAGTTTATGTGAGTTGTGCTCTAGTTACGTGCAATCTAATGATAAGAATTCTGAAGCGTGAAGGCTTTAACAAAAGACGGGTTAACAATATGTTAAAAATATTCGTCACAATGTTTCAAATTAAAGGATTATACCATTAAATCCTATTTTGGAGAAGATATTTGTAATGGCCCGCATTCTATACATCAGAGGATCATAGAATATTTATTTATTTTTTCTGCTAAGTCATATGGTCATGTACTTTTAGGGAATGACTAGTGGGGTCATTTCCCATGTTTATGATTTTTGTCGATTTTTAAATGACCATTTTGCCCCTAGCTGATCTTGTTTCATTCATAACTATTGATTGGTAAGGAGTTTTGATCTGAAACCACTTCCATTAGATCCATTTGATGGTTTAATTTCCGTAGAGTGGTCACATTAGTCAAACGGATTTACCGTTTGGGAGATATGGCTGAATTAAGGTTTAGAGGGTGAAAAACAGCTTAATTGGGCTTAACCGGGTGATTAGCAGCTAGGCCCATTGGGGGATTTCGGGATTAGGAGTATATGAGGGCTGCTAGGGTTTAGAAAACATTCTTTTTCAGTATTTTCAGCCGCCACTAACCTCCTTTGAACCCTAGCCATGGCCTCCACTTTCTAAATCTCTTCAAAACACCTCTAAATCACTTTCTTATCAAGGATTAAGCTAATCAACATCAAACCAAGCCAAGATAGCATCAAATCAGAGTTGGGGCTGCTGCTATGCATTGGGATTTGACCCAAAACAGAGGATATTTCAGATCTATAGTTTAATTTGCGGTAAAGGTGAGTGATTTGCATTGTTTTTCACTAATTATGGCTAATTAAGGTAATTAGCGAAGATTAGCGAAATTATAGCTCAGAAAAATCTAGAAAAATTTGTAAAATTCCAGAATATTATATTATGCCTCTGATATGAATTTGGGTTAATTTGGACTAATTTTTATAATCCCGGATTTTAGGGGATTAAGGGTGATTAGTGATAATTAGCGAATTTTGCATCATAAAAATCTGGAAAAATTTGTAAAATTCTAAAATATTATTTTAGGGCTCTGATAGAAATTTGGGTTGATTTGGTTAAGTTTTACTAATTTTATCATTAGTTGTTGTTAAACATGCTTAAGGGGAAAATAAGGGTTTTTGGGTTTGTTTGATCCGTTTTGACATATCATATTGTTGTTTTGCCGTTTGTGGATGTTTATACATGTTGCTATGGTTGTATGGTATGCTTTGTGATTGTTTAGAACAGTTAGAATGGTCGAAAACGCGTAATACAGTCGCTGGAAAATTGCAGGAAACCGGATCGGATCGCCCTCCCTATAAACGGACCGCTCGTGATGTACTTTGGCCGATCCGAGACGTGATGAACCAGAAGCCTCCACCCGATACGATGGAGGGATCACGACCCGACCCGAACCGCCTGCATGAAACTCACGAGCTGATGCACCTGAAGCTCCGATCCGATGCACTACGATCCGATGCACCACGAGCCGATCCGATATGAAGACGCCGATCCGAACCAGGAGGAGGAGCCACGAGCTGATCTATGTGTCACGACCCAAACCCAATGGGTGTCCACGATCCAAACCGGAGGAGTTGACATGGACGAACCGATCTGAAGCAAAGCGGAGTGAAGGGCCGAACCGATCCGAGGAAGACCAAAACCCGAGATGCAAATGTAGTCCAAATGGGAAGTTTGTACTCAGGATCCAGTTGGGAACCAACGAGTTGACTTCACGATTGGACTTTGCTGCGGGACGTGTGCAAAGGGGTTGTCGGTATTCATAACTTTGGTTCACCACTGAGAGACGGATAGTGGGCTTGTAATGATAGTTGTACGGGGTTGGACTCCGTCAGGGCCCAATGGATTAGGTGACCAAATAGTGGATATCGTATGCTTTACGCACCGAGTGAGAGATGTGAGGATGGTTGCTATGTTTGATTGTTTGCTATCACTATGACATGCACACCCCCTCCCCCGTATCTTTATACATTTTGTTTAGTGGCACCTTAGAGTATTGTACAGTATGTAGTGCTAACTCTTTGGTTGTAGGTCCAGGTTCAGGTATGATTGGATTATAACTGTAATTGTTCTGTTTTGTTGCTTATCGCTCATACCAGACTTTTGTCTGACCCAGAGTTTTATGTCTCTTCTTATTACTCTGGGTGCTCTTAAACGGGCAGACTAGAGACAGGTTAGGTGGTATGCACGAGTAGCTGTACCGGAGACGAGCAGGAGACTCCCACGTATGATATATATAGATATTCTCTCTGTGTTGTTGAAGGTCAGGCATTAGTAGTGTACTTCCTTCTTTTGCTTTAGAGACTGTTTCCAAAAGTTGTAATAATGATGATGTGGAACATAAGCTGTATTTTGATTTCCGCTGCTATGATGTTTAGTTTTGGTTTCAGCTTATGCACTATCTCGCCTGTTTTATATCAAGTATGTTGTTATTATATTTTATTCCATGCACTGTGAGACAATCTACAGGTTCTTGGTTAGTTCTTCACCTTCTTTCTTTTCTTCTAGCGACCGTCTCGTGCTGGTTGGATATCGGTACAGCGCATTTCGGAGGAAATGTCGGCTGGTGCGGGACGAGCCGTCACATTTGGTATCAGAGCTCTAGGTTGCGTAGTTAACCTAGGGAAGTCATCAGGGAGAGATAGTACACGTATATGAGAGCGCGTATTTGTGATTATTTTGGTTTTCAAAAAGCTATATATATATATATACTATTAGTATAGCTAAGGATGAAGTCACATTGCACTAGCACCACTATGGAGATGGTTAATCATTTTCTCTTTACAGACTGAACGATGAGCCGATATACGAGGGGTACTGGTAGAGGAGCCAATAATGGGAATGATGCTGAGACGAGGACGATGTTTACTGGCCTCATGAGAGAGATGCTTAGGGATGCTCGGAGAGCCGTTCCTAATGCTGCTAATCGCCTAGGGCCGATTTCACCAAGCTAAGCAAGGATTACACTAGTCTTGGTAGGAAGCCATTCCACGGAACGGAGTCGGCTAAAGAAGTCCAATATTGGCTAGATAGTTGTGAGCGCATCGTCGAGGTTCTGGGAATCGAGGATGCAATGAAGAGGAAGCTAGCATCATGTCAACCGCAAGGACGGGCTATGAATTGGTGGAATGCTATTAAGGCAGCTACCCCGGAAGATCAGATTACTTGGAATCAGTTTAAGGCTCGCTTTTGTGATAAGTTTATCCCAGCTGCAGAAATCAGAATTGTTCAGGAAGTTCTTGGAGCTTAAGCAGAATGGTAGAGCAGTCTCGGAGTATATCGCTGAATTCGAACTTTATCGAAATATGGATTGTCCCTTATCGATACGGTCGAAAAGAAGAACGAAAAGTTCATAACTGGTTTAGATGGGTACTTGGGGGAAAGACTTATATACCATATCGATGAGACGTTCGAGTCTATTGTAGGAAAGGCATTAAGGTCAGAGAGCCTTTTCCCTAAGTCAAAGACGAAAGTTGCTATTACATCTACAGAGGAACCAAAGCCGCAAGCAGGCGATGAAGGCAAGAAGAATTCTCAGAACAAGAGGAAGCAGAACCCGAACAAGGATGGTCAGAATAAGAAGAATAAGAATGGTGGCGAGTGCTTTAGTTGTGGCAAGAAGGGCCACTATGCCAGAGATTGTCGAGAAAAGCCTGGGGAAAGGAAGTGCTTTAACTGCGGCCAGGCGGGACACCCCAAGGATGATTGTCCACAACCTCCTAAGGAGAAGCAGATTGTGAAAGCGTATGCTATCAACATTGTTCCTTCTTCGTCGAATGCCCCAACGGCGGCGCAGAAGGGAAAAGGCATCGTTATCAAATGTATGCTTTCTATTTAAGATGTTTCTGTTCGAGTATTGTTTGACAAACCCGAGATAGTCGATATCCCTTTAGTAGTGACGAACCCGGTTGGTGGTTCGACTAGCCTTAGTATGATTTGCTGTAACGTGGTCTTATCGAGTCATGGATGTATGTTTGTTTGTGATTGCTTTGTTTTGGGCTTTACTGGGTTTAGCATTATTTTAGGGAGTCGATCTACTCTAAAGGAATAGGGTGGTATTAGGTACCTACCTAGTGATGGCGATAGTAACTGGAGTTAAAGAAGCTGAGAGATTATCGTTGTAATAAGTTCTAGTTGTCTCTGGGAGGCAAATGAGTGCTCCGGTGCTTAGTTTGTAAAATGAGTGCTCCATCTTGTTTCAAAATGCTATTCTGTTGAATCCAGATGTTTGTGAGTTTGTAAAATTATTTGTACTCGATCCAGAGCAATCCATATGTCCAAGTACATGACCGACCCGAGTAACGTGAATTTCGAATTCCTAGTGTTCATTAGTTTCAATGCCTAGTCCAAGCATTTTCGAGTTTATGTGAGTTCGTGCTCGAGTTACAAGCGATCCAATGATAAGAATTCTAAAGCGTGACGGCCTTAACAAAAGACAGATTAACAATCTATTACTAATATTCGGCACAATGTTTCAAGTCAAAGGATTTTACCATTAATTACTATTTTGAAGAAGATATTTTCTAATGGATACTACTTTTAAGGAGATGATCCTTTCGTAGTTTGTAATATCTCTTATATCCTCAAGAACTCATTAAGGTGGGTCCATTTTTTATTGAATCTGTGATTGTTCATGTCAACGGAACTTTTAGTCTTCTAATCGATGACTCTACTAATTTAGGAAATTTTCCTAAACATAATATAGCAACCTGTCAATTAAAACCTAGCGCAATACTTTACTATCCAATTCTTGTTTTTACTGTTACTAAATTTTTCCTGTTGTTATAACCTTTTACGGTGAGGGAAAGAAAAAACCAAGAATGCACCGATTGTCGGTTCTTGCTTCAAGTATTTGCTGCGTCATATGGTCTGGTCACATCTACCTAACATCCATGGTCAGTTAAGTTGCTTGAATGAAATATTTTAGCGCTTGAATGGTTGTGCAACGTTGTGCTATAAATACAAATGTGCACACCACCTATCTCGTGTTATCCTGAAGCCGATGTTCAAAGATTTGTGTTTCTTTTAGTTCCCTTTGATTGTTCTTAAAATAATTCCTTAATAGCGAGCAACTTGTTAGTGCATTTGGACCGCTCAAACATGTGTTTTATATGCTTTATCATGTAGGCTGTACAACCATTGCCTTATCAATGTGAATATACTTTTTGTTTTCGCAGTTGCAGCAAGTTTTATTGAAATAAAAAATGGAAGTGGCTTTGTGCAACTGCAATTCGCTCGCTTCAATGGTTACTGTGTCCACTTAGGTATATTCATATAGCCTTTTTTTGGTGGGTTGTCGGGGTCTGTGAAAAGGGGGAGGGGTGGGAATCGACAATGGGGAAGCCTAAAGAAAGAGTACTGACACAGATGCAACTCTACTGTCTTGATGCTAAGAAGCATAATAGTCTAAGGATAAAGAACAACCTGTTTCAAGCTAATGAGTATGCAGCTTGTTGCGATTTGTGATATTTGTGACCCAAGAAAATAGGGAAAGATAGGAAGTCATGTATTTGGATTTGTCCAAAATAGTATTGCATATATGGATACACTGTAACGCAACTTTTTGAATGATTGAGTGAATACCAACTATGCATGATAGCCTATACCTTAACTACCTGATGGTCATCAGTCCTAACCATAGCTCACAAGAGGAAGCAACAACCAAAACAGAGTGAAAAAAGTTCTGGTCGGTAGTGAAGTTATTACTAAGATAAACTGATATCTGATGTGCACATGTGTGCATGTATATTTGTATATGGGTATATATGTGCACATCTAACTAACCTAAGGCAGATTATTTTTCACTTTTATAGCTATGCAATTTAGGTTTGGTAGTTATGTTGGTCTCAGAATTCTGTATATAAATGTCAAGCAATATCACATTGTTGGGTGTGATGATGATTTTATAAAATTCTTTTCTTATTTTCTAAAATTCTAACGTGATCTGCACCTCTGCACCTTCTCCTTGTATTTTTGTTTTTGATTTCTACAACTTCTTCACTAATTTTGTTATCAAACACTCCATTATTCTTTTCAAATTCTTCTTAAGCTTCTTTATATTGTATCTGCATTAATCATGTCTTGATCTATGATACAAAGCCACAAATAACTTTAATAAAAGGAAAAACATATTTGGATTTGTTTAGAACGAACATACATGCATGCATGCATATGCATACATACATACATATATATGTGTATGTGTGTACTTATCATAATTAAAGAGAAAATCTTTTAAATTAAGGTTTTATGTTTGTTTCTGGAGAGTTAAATAAGAATTTGGGGGTAACACTAACATTCCATTCATTTCTTGTATCGGTATTATGCTTCCAACTTTGAACCTCTGAACCATCTGTCACTTGAGTCCTATAAACAACTTTCTTGTCTTACTCATCATCTTGTACACAAGCACAACTATATTTGCAACCAGTCTTAGCTAACTCCTTAGCTGACCGCGTCCTAGCAAACTCAGGTTGTTCAGTTGCCAATTATCTGGCGCCCGTTCTCCGAACTCGTTCAACAATATTAGGTGTTGGTTGAAAAACTGCCAAGAACATTATATTCTCTTCAAAATGAGTATACAACTGCACCGTATCTTTCTTACAATTTTTTTTTTCTTTTTTTTTTTAAAAAAAAAAAGAAGAAATATTGGATCCAGTAATAATCATGGAGAAATTCTCATTATGGATTTTTGACCATCATTTTAAATAACCATTTTATAATAAAAACAAGCATGTGATTTATATTTGTTTTAATCAAAGGGACGTAGTGCCTTTCTTTTTCCTTAAACAGAGATATGTACTGAAATGCTTTGATTTGGTAAAAATTAAATTATGTAATTAAGAAAAAACAAGTTTGTTGTTTCAAACATTTTAGTTTGCATAACGCAATGCATGGTCTGCTAAAAACTTGCAGTTATAGTCTCAAATGGAAAGAGTTCATTAACCCTTTTTTTTTTGGTATAAGGTGTTCATTTTCATCAGGAGTGTGTGGTAACCATTGGTTGCAGTTTTGACACATGAACATAGGTTTCTTTAGTTATCTTTTAAAATTATAATTTGATTCAGATCAGCAAACACTGCAAAGACAAACTGGAACTTAAATTTTCAGTTTAAAATTTGGTTGGAATCCCTTGACTATTAATAAGAAGGTGAGTTAACAGTTTATGTAGCAAGTGTTAAACACTTAAATACAATCAACTAAGTACCTCAACTCTTTATTCTTACCTATCAATGCAGGAAAGCCAACAACCTACCTAAATTTCGTAGTTATAAAATTATAAGACTTCTATAAATATACTGCTTCGTTCTACCCAAGCATCAGACAACAGAATTCAGAACAATGGCACCAAAAACAACAAGCTTTTCAAAGAGGACTCACCTATTGGTGGTGCTGCTATTTCTGCTAGGCTACTCCATAACCAATGATGCTGCTCGCATTCTTCTAGAAGCACCAATTATCCCAAAACCAGAGCTTCCGTCGCTACCTGAAATTCCGACACTTCCAAAGCCCGAACTACCAAAACTGCCTCCACTACTCGAAATGCCAGGCCTGCCTAAGCTGGAAATACCTCCATTGCCCAAACTTCCTAAACCACCAACCATCACCAAAACTGAAGGAACACCGGTGGCACCTGAAGTTCCTACTTTGCCCAAGCCGGAAGTGCCTTCACTACCAGAGATCCCTTCTTTACCAAAGGTAGAGTTGCCACCCCTTCCCAAGTTTGAAATTCCTCCTTTGCCTCAACTGCCTACTCTACCTGAGGTTCCAGCTCACCCTTCCACTACCCCTTGAATTTTCATGCTACATGATTGATAATAGTTTCATGAGTTTATGTATTCGATCTTGATTTATATATGTGCTAAATTACTTATTGTCATATGTGTAGTGTATGCTATATGATTCTATCTCCTTACTTTTCTACGTTGCTGTGCCTTAAATATTATTATTATATTTTTATCAAAATAGCAGTGATGTTTAAACTGGAATATTTATATATGTGCTATATTCTGTTAAGTAATTTTTTTACAGAATTCAAAAATAGAAAATTTCATTCAGTTTCAAGAATGGAGATTAACCATTTTGTAACATGAACAGAACCAGATGTTGGACAAAAAAGAACAATAAAAAATGCAAGGATTCCATCAAACAACGTTGATTCTGACTATCAAAAAATTAATTTAAATTTAAGCAATTTTAAGAAACTCTAAATAGATTTGGTGCATTATTAATTAATTCAAGCTTTTATAATTCAAATTACCTAGAATAATTATTGATGTTTAAGCATCAGACAAAAGCGCAAACTAAGACTTCAACAAACTCAAATTGCTGAATTGGTGCATTGTGAAATATCCACTTAATTACATTTTAATAAACGATACCTCAAAATTTTAGATTAACTCACAGTTTCTTTCGACTTTCTCTGTTCAGCATAATAGCAATGAAGATTACAAATCAATTCTGCAGAAGATCAGATTGAACCATAGTGCTAGAGAATATGGGAGACACGTAACCATAGTGTTTAAGTACTATCAGTCCCGACGTATCAATTTCTGAGTTTGGATAAGTTGATTTCTGGGTTTCGATTTGAGAACAGTTAATTAAGGAGGGTTTTCCCAATGGTGACGAGTTTTTGCTGAGTTTACCCAACAATATTAATAACAAAACTGGCCATGTTTCGCTATATATATTTATGAAGTGCCTTTAGGGAACCACGTAGGGGCTCTACGAAGAAGGGTATAAAATTGCTTTTTTCATTATTATTATACACGGATAAACTCAGCAAAATGCTGAGTTTCTCCCTTTTTTTTTATCAAAATTGTTGGGTTAACTCAGCAAATACTAGGATTTAAATAGAATTTGCCTAATGATGAATAGAAACCATATAATTCTAGCCCTTTATCGAGATTTTTGATGAAAGCTAAAATAGAAGGTGACAGGATTGTAAAGATGAAGATGACTGTGAAGTTAGAAGAAGGCAGCGGCAAAAGGGAAGGAGAGAACACGGGAAGGAACCACGGAAAAAACAAAGTAAAAGAAAGCAGCATATAATTTTGGGATCCAATTTGATTTCCACTACCATTATGTTTGATTATTAATTAACAAAGAACGAATTTGTAAATAAAGATTATTTGTTATATCCTACTTTCAAGCGATATTAAAACTATCTAATATTTATAGATTGATGTTTTATATTTGTAACCATAGTCTATGTTTTAGATCCTACTTTTAAATGATACTATAATCTGAGTAATATTTGTGAAGGAGCATTCAGAATAATTGAAATTTATATGTTATATCCTATATGTTAGTAATATTAATATTTAATACTATCCATAAATGGAGTTTGTGGTAGTTCATGGTTACCAACCAGAAAAAAAAAGTGACAATAGAGGTATTACAACTAATAATAAAGAAATTCAAGATAACTTAATTTGCACAAAAAATTATATATGATTTAAAGTTAAAATCTTGTGTGTTAATTCAAATTTTCATTTCTAAGTAGCATCATCAAATTTTTGTTAGTTTGAATTTTATTTACATTATATAATAAAAAAGTGACAAATTGTAAATGATGTTTCTTTGTTAGATACTAATTTTAAGCATGGAGTGATACTTTGCATTGGTAATATTAGTTTAAATGTTCGATCCTATTTAGCATGGAGGGATATTTTCAAAGTGTAAAGAAGTTTTACTATTAAATCCTACTATTAAGGGATATTTAGATTTGTTAATATATGTATAGGAACATTTTTGATAGTTGACATTGACACCAGAAAAGTGTGACACCGGATGTATTACAACTATTAATAAAGATATACGTGAGTGTTACATCACAAGCTCGTGTTGATGGTACATTCATGAAAAAATGTTTTTGATAAATATTTAACCCTTTTGCTATAGAAAAATATAATTTGATTCAGATATGCAAACACTGCAAAAGACAAAATGGAACTTAAATTTTCAGTTTAAATTTTGATTGGAATCCCTTGACTATTGATAAGAAGGTGAACTAACAGTTTCTGTAGCAAATGTTAAATACTTTAATACAATCACCTAAGTACCTCAAATCTTTGTTCTTACCAATCACAGCAGAAAACCAACTACCCACCTAAATTTCGTAGTTACAAAATTATATAGACTTCTATAAATAAACTGCTTCGTTCTATGTAAGCATCAGACAATATAATTCAGAACAATGACTACAAAAACAAACTTTTCAAAGATGACTCACCTACTGGCGGTGCTACTATTTCTGCTAGGCTACTCCATAACCAATGATGCTGCTCGCATTCTTCTAGAAGCACCAACTATCCCAAAACCAGAGCTTCCGTCGCTACGTGAAATTCCGACACTTCCAAAGCTCGAACTACCAAAACTGCCCCTATTACCCAAAATGTCGAGCCTGCCTAAGCTGGAAATACCTCCATTGCCTGAACTTCCTAAGCCACCATACATCACCAAAACTGAAGAAACACCGGTGGTATCTGAAGTTCCAACTTTGCCCAAGCTGGAATTGCCTCCACTACCAGAGATCCCTTCTTTACCAAAGCTGGAGTTGCCTCCCCTTCCTGAGATTCCGAACCTTCCTAAGTTTGAACTTCCCCCTTTGCCTCAATTGCCTACGCTCCCTGAGGTTCCGGCTCACCCTTCCACTACCCCTTGAATTTTTCATGCCACATGATTGATAATAGTTTCATGAGTTTATGCATTCGATCTTGATTTATATATGTGCTAGATTACTTATTGTCATATGTGTAGTGTATGCTATATGATTCTATCTCCTTACTTTTTTACATTGTTGCACCTTAAATATTATTATTATGTTTTTATTAAAATAGCAGTGATGCTTAAACTGGAATATTTCCTTGTTCGCTGGGCATTAATTACTTCTTTTGACATATATGGTTCACAAGTTTTCCGCACATAGGATAGCATGCTGATACCTATTCAACTTAAGTAGAATCTGAACAACGCTAAGCTATGAGCTATTATTTATCATAAAAACTTTCGCAGAGATAGAGAATTGTAGGGGAAATTTTCAACAATCAAGTCGGCCTAAGATGTTTAGAAAGCGATAATTGCGGATCATGCTAATGGTGAGATAAAACCAAAAGAAAACTCCAAATTACAGATCAAAGATGCACTATCCCTATCAAACTGTAACACCCTGCCCAAATGTCAATAATACAGAAGTAGAATGTTACTAAACATTAAACAATGTTGTTTGATAATACCTAAAGTAAGTCTATAATGGATAATGTGTCAATACACATTCTATTGGATCAACACGGATATATTCTAAATACTACAAAAATAATCACATTCTTGTATCTCATCTCAGTACAGAATACCGATACGAGGAGTTTCACAGAACAGAACAATATAAAGTCAGTAAAATAAATAAAAATACTCAGCACCGGATAACATTTAATATACTTCCATGACGATAGTTCAATATTGTCCTAGAATGCCCTGTAATATGCAGATGAAATAGGAATGGCAATGAGGCGGGTTGGGGCGGGTTTCTTGTGCCCCAGACCCGGCCCAGACTTTTTAAACCCCGCCCCAGATCCTTCCCGTAGATCCGGTGCGGGTCTGGAATTTCGCCCCATACCCGAAACCCGTACGGGTCAGGGTAGACCCGACCCGCCCCGCGATCCGGTGATATCGTATTCTAATGTACATAAATTTATATACCTATATTTTTTTTGTCAATAAATGATAAATTATTAACGTACTACAATGTGTTCACAAGGATAAAAGAATATAATAAAATGAGTTATAAGATAATAGTTCAAAATGTATGCACTTATTGTATGATTATCATTGATGCAACTTAATATTACGAAAATTTTATAGTTTGTTGATTTAAAGAATATAATATTCAAGTTATAACCATGTATACATAAGAAGATTAACAAGTAATCGTTATAGTTATAAAGTGTTAAAATGATGTTTCAATCATGCGGGTCGGGTTGGGGCGGGTTAGTCGTGCCCCAGACCCGACCCTAGACCCGGACCTCAAAAAGTAGGTCGCGCGTTTACCCGCTCCGAAGACCCTATGGGGCGGGTCTAAATGGGTAAAAACAGGGGCGGGTCAAACGGTTTTGAACCCTATACCTGTAACACCCCGTATTTTCTATGAACATAAAAGTAACAAAACAAAGTATACTTAATTTTTAAAAGAAGAATTAAGGGAAATGGTTACTCTATTGCGTTCGTCTCGGAATTCTGCTTGAGATAGAGTCCGAGTTTGCGTAAATCGGACTCCGTATGAAGAAGTTATGGCCCTCAGAAGTTTCAGCAACTTAAATAAATTAAAACAGCTCAGATTTAAGTTTGAAATTCAAACCACACACCCGGGCCGAGCGGGAAATTTCCCGCCTAGGACCCAGGTCGACCAGGGGGTCGATCTGGGAGTCGACTTGGGTCACATAGGTCGAGCAAGGGGTCAACCTGGGGGTCGACCTCCCCCTATTTCCAGATCCGTGGATTGGTTCGTTTTTCTGCATTTGGACGCCCGTTCTGACCAGATTTGTTGATCCCTATGCTATTTAAACATCCCCAAACCCCACTTTCTCTCTACACCAAACTATTGTAACGCTATGCTGCCTCAATTCAAATTAAAATAAATCAATGGCGTCTCCATTCTGCTGAAACCTAAGCTAAAAATAGTGCTTCTTCTTCCAATCTAAATAGGATTAAAAGAGAACAACTACAACCCTTTTTCTTTTAGAATCCAACCAAGGTGAGTACAGTTATTTTTAGATATGAAATTTAATTATAATCTTGACATGGTTATAAATCTGAATTTGAGATTATGCATATTCTTGTTTATCAGATCTGTTTTTCTGTGTAGATCTATTTTATTTATATTATAGTAACTATTCTGTATCTCTTCCTTCCTTCTGTTCTATAGCCAGGCTACCACGAGCCTGAGCCAAATCTCATAAGAGATTGACACACAAATGCTAAATTTGGGGAAAATCGTGAATGATGCATAATTAGACATGACTGATTTGAGAAAATACATATGTTGTAATTTAAGATCTGGATCTAGGCATACTATATATGATAGTCTGTGATTTGGAAGAAGAAGAATTATTGTGTATATGACTTAGGCGCAAAGATCTATATTATAATAGGATAACTATTAAATGTGAATACGCCTAAATGGGGATTTTGGATATTTGGCATACGCTGAAGTGAAAGGCTATAATTCGGCATAATTCGTATAGTATATCATGATTTGGGGCTTTTGGAGGATATTCTGTACTGTGTAAATTTAACTAAAATTAGGGGCACATGTTATGTTGTGAATTATGACCATAATTTGGGCATGTGAAATTAGGCTTAATTTTATGATTAAATTTGTTAAATTGCCTAATCTGCTAAATCTGTTGAAATTGAATATGGTAAATTTGGGTTATGAAAATCTGTAGACTTGATCTAAAAATTGAGCAAAACAAGTTACTAGAACTTTAAATAATCTGCTGTAACTTGTAAAGAAGTTTAATTTGTTGAATTGGCATAATTAGTCTGATATTGGCATAATCTGTGAATGAATACTTTAGCTAAAAATAAGAATACTGAGACACGAGGTTAGACTCTGTTTGCGGTAGAAGCCTGCCCGGACCCAACCGACTTAACCAACAACCGCAAACTGTCAGTCTAATGTGAGAGGTCGTAAGCATAACTAAAAGATGCTTAGACACGAGGTTAGGCTTGGCTTGTGGTAGAAGTTTGCCCGGAACCGCCCGAAACATCCAGCGACCACAAGCTACCAACCTAATGTGAGAGGTCTGTGCATTAGTAATTAATTAATGCAAATCTAGGATAAATACGATGCCTAAAACGTGTTGGGTGGATAAGGTTAAATCAACTGGGCGGATGAATTTAATAGACCCATTACGTAAATCTGTAGGCCCAATACAAGGTTAGGTAAAACAATCTGTAAGTCTGTTAATCTGTATATCTGATCCGTTAGTCTGAAAAACTTGTTAACCTATTTGTCTGATCTGAGAACTAGTTAATCTGAACTTTGTAAATCTGAAATCTGTAAGCAAGTTAATCTGAGGTTAGGAGGGGTAATTACTTATGTCATCTGTTATGTGGGACCCATATTAGTCAGTAACCATTTTCTGGTATCAAAACTATGACCTAACACTAGGAGGGGTTCAGACACGCTTACTGAACTAATTGTAAGAGGTTCATTCTGATAATGGCGAGGGGTGTCGATGGCGCATTCCAACCGGGTCATGTGCTTGCATGGATCCGGTCTGCTCTATGGATGTAAGACACCGTGACATCCGTAAATAGGTCTATGTCTATAGATTGACACTTTAGGGAATGATACACCCTTCTGTGGGGCCGGCACGGGGTATTTATGTATTAAGGAGCCGATCACTTGGGGTAGAATTTAGGGTACACCTAGTTCTGTCTGTTTCTGTTAGTATACCTTCTGTCTCTGTTGGGGTGGTAAAGGCCCATTAGTTGGGGTGGTAAAGGCCCATTATTAGCATTCTGTTTCTGTACCTTCTGTCTCTGTTGAGGTGGTAAAGGCCCACTAGTTGGGGTGGTAAAGGCCCACTAGTTGGGGGTGGTAAAGGCCCTTTATTAGCATTCTGTTTCTGTACCTTTTGTCTCTGTTGGGGCGGTAAAGGCCCATTACAAGCATTCTGTTTCTATAGAGATTATACTGTTTTCATTTCTGTTTCAGTTTAGACATTTGGGTAACACATAATCCTGTTATACGAAGTATTAGTGCAGAGAAGTAAGATATAGGTAAGAAGCATATCTTGGTCTATATCATTCTGTTTCTTCTGTTTAACTTAAGCACCTCTGATACTCCTGTTGCTGTAATCTCTCATCCAGCTTTATTTACATGTCATGATACTACTATCTGTTTATATGCTGAAAGTTAATGGACTCGCCAGACTTTATGTCTGACCTCGTTTGTTTTCTCCTCTTTTCTTTCCGCCCCCCCCCCCCCCTCAAGGTGCTCAGGGTGGAAACATAGGAGCTTGATTCATATTCTCTCTACTTGAATTGCTAGAAGTATTGCTTGGCTTTGACTCTACCTTCTTATGGCAGTTTATGTTGGGGATTATTGTTTTAAAATTATGCACTCTGAAGGATTTTGGTATAAGATTGATATTTATTTACTTGGGTTTTGGTATTGTGATTTTTGAAGGATGTAACCAAACTTATTTCTGTTTCTGCTGTAAGAAAGTTATAAAATTTTCAAGTACTACTTTACGTATCTGTCTTGTAATATTTTGTTCTGTTTACTTATAATGTTTCATGGAAGTTAATGCATTCCCTTTGTGAATGATATTAACGGACATGGGGTGTTTCAATACCCGCCCCATTGCCATCCTTAAGATGAAATACTAAAAAGTAACCTATCATATCAATTTTAACAGACTGAGTATGAAAACGTGAAGGATCTTAACTTCAAGACTCATCCCAACATTAATAAAGAGCTATTACAAATTTGAAAGACCTAAACAAGCCCTTCCCAACTGGTCGAAATATTACAAATACGGAATCACACCAAGAATCAACTGATAATTTCCATGATAAAATTTTACAAATACGTAACTGGTCCACAAAGTCATGGAAGTCTAACTCCGTAAATAGGAGCATCAATCTTTACATTGTATCCATTAGTTAAAATTTCAAATTATATGTCTAAGCTTGTCCACAACACATATATGGCTTGTTCTCCAATTTTCTTTGTCACTTTATTTTTCTAGCATTTGCCATCTTTTAAGTTACTAATTGGGCAGACAACAATATTATGTACCTATGACCTATTTTTCTAATTTCTTCATTAATCATACTATCATTGGTCGTCAACCCTCAGTTTATGACTAAAAAAAATGAATATATCATAAGGGTCTTCTTAGTCATACAATTGTCAGCTGTACAACATGCAGTTGTCTTTCAAAAAGAAATTTATGGCTGCGTCAAGCCTTACTTTTTTGTACGTTAACTAACACTGTACTTAAATTTTCGTCATTACTTAACCATTTATATGTTATCATATGAATTTCAACCGAGTAATTGTGATCAAAATATAATAAAAAACATGTAGTTTATGATCTAATTAAGATGATACCATTTGTCTTCGTTTGGTTATTTATGCGGTTATGAATTGCTTTACAGAGGAATCGTATGTTTCGCTATACTTTCAACTTCACATTTAGTAGTTGACCATAAACCTAGACAACAAGTAAAAGAGAAAGACTAGAACACTATTGAACATTACATAAGCTACTTATCATAAACAATATTTGACAAAATATAATATTCCAATCATATATATACTATTTAAAATTAGCGTTGATCAATAATAATGATGACTAGTAAAAATAAAGTATTCATCCCTCCATCGACAATATTCGTTGTAGAATCTTCTTGGAAGTTCATCTTTGGAAACCCATAGATCACAACGTTTAATGATATGACCACAAACTGAATTTTCACACCGTACCTTTTGCATAGTATAGTTTCTCCTGAATGTCAAATGGTGTTTAATCTTTTTTGCCTTTTTCTGCATTTATTGATATGTATATTTCCCAATACCTTATTTTGGTTGTTACTATAATAATCAGGATCGTATTCAAGCAAATTTCTACTACTAAAACAATTGAATAATTTTATAGCCTGAACTTGAGTTTTGGAATCAAGAAATTGCTAAAACATAAGCAGACGTGAGTTGCCCTTGCCTACATGCTTGCATTAGGTAGTTAATGCCTTAAAAATGTTCATTTGCATATATGTGATTCTTAAAAGACATGCATTCATATGAGCAAATAATTATATTAAAAAAAAAATAACTGACATTTCAAATATTAAAATATAAAATGTACCATTCCTATAATGAACTATGCTTGAATATTTCCACTATTTGCACAAAAGGATAAGTAAATTCTCCATCCTTGTTTATCATGCCAGAATTTGCTCCATTCGTTGTATATGCACATCGATCATCCCACCTTTTTTGTTTTTGTCGCATTACGAAAAGTTTTACAACTATATCACGAAAAGAATTTTACATATTAAAAACAATTATATATCTTTGAAATGATTTAGTTTCTTTAACTTTTTTTCTTTTACAACTAAATTAGCTTGATAACAGTAAAATTAATGAAATTGTAAAATGAAGAAAAGTTAAAAAACTAAATCATTTCAAAGATATATAATTGTTTTTTAAATGAAAATTTCTTTCTGTGATATAGTTGTAATATTTTTCGTGATGCGACTAAAAAAAAGTGGGAAGGTCGATGTGCATATACAACAAATGAAGCAAATTTTGGCATGATAAACAAAGATGGAGGATTTACCTAACCTTTTGTGCAAATAGCGGAAATATTCAAAGCACAGTTCATTCTAGAAATGATACATTTTATATTTTAATATTTAAAATGTCAATTTTAATTTTTTCAATATAACTATTTGCTTATACTTATCATACGAATGTATGTCTTTTCAGAATCACATATATGCAAATGAACGTTTGTTAGGCATTAACTAACTACTGCAAGCATGTAGGATCTCACGTCTACTTATGTTTTAGCAATTCATTGGTTTCTTGATTCCAAACTCAAGTTTAGACTATAAAATTATTCAATCGTGTTAGCTGTGAAAATTTGTTTGAATACGATCCTGACTGTTATAGTAACAATCAAAATAAGGTTTCGAAAAATATACGTATCCATAAGTGCAAAAAAGAGACAAAAAAAGATTATATGCATTTAACATTTACGATAAACTCTATGATGCGAAAGTTACCATGTGAAAAAACAACTTATGGTCAAATCATTAAGGGTTGTGATCTATGAGTTCCCAAAGATGACCCCAGAAAATACTGCAGTGAATATTGTCGATAGAGGAATGAATACTTTATTTTTACTAGTCATCATTATTATTGATCAGTGCTAATTTTAAATAGTATATACATGATAGGAATTCTATATTTTGTCAAATGTTGCTTGTGATAAGTAGCTTCTGTAATGTTCGATAGTGTTCTAATCTATCTCTTTTACTTATCTATGTTATGATCAACTATTATGTGAAGCTTAAAATATAGTGAAACATGTGATTCCTCTGTAAAACAATTCATTACTACACAAATAACCAAACGAGGACACATGGTATCATCTTAATTAGATCATAAACTACATATTTTAGATTGTATTTTAATCACAATTACTTTGTTGAAATTCATTTGATAACGTACATATGATTGAGTAATGACGAAACTTTAAGTAGGCTGCTAGGAATATCTAGTTAACGTACAAAAAAAGAGTAAGGTTTGACATAGCCATAAATTTCTTTTTCTTTTTGAAAGACAACTGCATGTTGTACAACCGACAATAGTATGACAAAGAAGACACTTATAATATATTCATTTCTTTAGTTATAAACTAAGGATTGACGATCAATGATAGTATGACTAATGAAGAAATTAAGAAGATAGATGCATAATATTGTTGTCTGCCCATCATTAACTTAAAAGATGACAAACGCTAGCAAAATAAAGTGGCAAAGAAAATTGGAGAACAAGCCATATATGTGTTGCAGAATAGCTTAGACATATAATTTGAAAATTTAACTAATGGATACAATGTAAAGATTGGTACTCTTATTTACGAAGCTAGACTTCCATGACTTTCTGGACCAATTACGTATTTGTGAATTTGTAAAATTTTATCATGGAAATTATCATGTTAATTTAATTAAGTGGAGAATCCAAAAGAAGGATGACAAGTCTTCTTTACCACTTAAGATTCTCTATATATATCTATTCTATTATAAAACGTGTTTGCTACACATATTCTGATAGGTGGCAAGCTATCATTTACTCTTGTAGCTAATCTGCTAGCCAGTGTTGAATTTGTACGTCCAACAAAACAACCTGTAGTGACATTTTAAACTTTTCACCCTTTTTTTGTGTATTAGATAAAGATGTTGAAGTCAAGCAAAACAAACAGCTGCCCATTTTATGTAAGAACCAAACGGCGATCACAAAGCTCACTCAAGCAGCAGAAGAAGCTTCAGTTGTGGCAAAAACTTTATCTACTTTGGTCTGGCCTTCTTTAGTTGCTCCACATCCACATCTTTTAAGACTGCACTATTCATGTTATTGTATCCAACAAAAGCAAAGCCCTAGGACCGCTGTGAAACAATGCAGACATAATCTAGCCACATAAGAGCAAATGCATACCTAGAAAAGCAATGTATATACTTAAGAACAAGTCCAAGGAAAGTTGGTTATTTAAGTTAGCTTAAGAAAATTTATTTTAATGGATAGGATTATGACAAAATTTGGTATGACAAACAAATTATAAGATAATTAATTGAATTGTAATAGTCTGACACTACTTATGAGGAGCTTGCAAAATTAGAGTGCATTCTGGGTATTTAACTTTTGCTAATATAAGCAACATAAAATCCTTGCAAACATTTAATATGAGGAAAAAGTAAAAATAATAGTGAATATATCACCCAAAGGAATATTGTGATAAAACTTCAGTTTTAAGGATATATTTGGCCAAGCAGAACAAAGTTATAATTACAGAAGGGTAAAAATGCTAAGTATGCTTTTCTTCACATTCACTATAGCTTCCTTACCAGGGGTTTACTTACAAAAATCCATCGCTATTAAGCTGTACAAGTTTGGAGAAATTATCTAAAAGAATATCAACATGACGGAAAACAAAGCGCAAAAAATAGAAGAAAAACAATACATGCACATGATTATACAGATACAAAGAATGGGGTTATTATGTTGATATCTAAACATAAAGAATTCTTAGGAAACTATCCTTAGAATTTTTTAGGAGCCATTTACTGTTTGGAGATACAATGAACTCATAAATTTGAGGTAGGATTCCTGATGCATATGAATGAACACAGTACATCATTTTTTACACGGTAATGGCAGTGTTCTCTGTAATGTGAATTTCATCACGATTGACATCAAAGAATTTCTAACTGCACTCAGTCCTTTATCATAAATCTGCAAAAAAGCCAAAGTTGAGTCATCTATATAATTTGCAAATATATACTGCAAATGCTAGAGTCAATTTTGTTTCTCTACCAAGAACATATGAAAACATAGCTAAAATCATGTAGCTTGAAAACCACATTTGATGACATCATATTACCCGTGTACCATTATTAGCTAAAAATCACAACTGAGAAGATATGGTGCACCACTATAGTAGGAAAAAAAATTCCTATGTTGATATCATGTTAACTTTGGACCCATAACTTTTAAGAAACCTTTGTCAGTTGCACAACATTGACATGACCCCTATCTGCCATCAGAGATTGTTTAAGGGAACACTATAACATCCAAAAGCTTACCAATTCATATATACCCAGACTTACAAACTGAAATGAGTTGAATGCCTAAAACTATGCTGCCATGTCGTGATGTTTCTATGAGATACAAACAATCTTTATACATGTCTCCATAACAAAGTGTTTTTTAACATCTTCTTTCTGCCAAGCATTTTGTTACAGAATTCAAAATTAGATAATTTCATTGAATTTCAAGAATGGAGATTAACCATTTTGTAACATGAACAGAACCAAATGTTGGACAAAACAGAAGAATAAAAAATGCAAGGATTCCATCAAATAACATTGATTGTGACTATCAACAAATTAGTTCTATTTTAAGCAATTTTAAGAAACTCTAAATAGATTTGGTGCATTATTAATTAATTCAAGCTTTTATAATTTGCATTGCCTGGAATAGTTATTGATGTTTAAGTATCCGACAAAAGCGCCAACACTACAAGAAAAACAGCAAATAGCAGCGGCAAAATCTGCTTCAAATCCGTTGCTAAACAGGTCTTAGCGACAGATTTCCTATGTAACTGTATGGTCGGTAAAAACCATGATGGTATTTGTGTCAGATTTTGCGACGGAATTTTGCAACAGGTTTCCGACATTTTTCCGTCATTTTGCTAATTTTACAATAAAAATAAATTTATTTATTAATTTAATTTAATTTATATACCGACTATTTACCGGCGGATAATTAAATTATAATAAAATATTACTTACATAAGGAGTTTGTAAACCCTTGCTAAATACCAAGGGATTGGCGATGGATAATTTCAACTTTTGATCATCACCTTAAATTTCTGTCGGTAATTCGTCACAAATCACTACAACAAAACTTGCAAAGAGCTATAATCATTTTAATATAAAATATTTGCGAAAATTAATATGTTTAACTCAAAATTTCTAATTTTAAATAATTATTTTATTCAAACAAATATTTTATTACACATTTGAATAATACTCGATTATGTTTCTCTTTGTTACACAATAATTATACAAAATGCCTATTTGTACAAACATTGGCTCGCTACATACACTCATTTACACTCACTCACTCTCACACTCAATATCTTCATCTTCAGTGATTAATCCAGAATTTGCCATATTGTCCGTTGTACCTGTCAAAATAGAATAAGACAATAAACTGAAAAGGAAACAATTTATAATTAGTTGTATGAATATTATAACTAAAATATGATTTTACTTATATTGCTGGTATTGTAAAATAGCAAATGCAAAAAAAGGGCAAATAGATAACTTTTTTTTGCAATATAATGCAGTCTTTATTAAAAAATAAATAAGGAAAAGGTTCCACGATTTTGGTACATATGAGTCATATCAGCTAAAATACTGTACACCGTATATAAGTATAAACTCAAAATATTCAGTTGTTCTGTTACAGTATAGTTACCAGCGAGGATGCAGCGAGTAGTGGTGAAACGGTTGACTCCACTACAGTGTTATTCTAGCGAGTTGTGGTGAAACTAGAAAGAAAAGCTTCAGACATCATACCATGTAGACCTTTGACAGCATCAAAGTTTTTGTACGTATTTCTGCAACAATACGCTGCACTGTTGGAGATCTCCTGCACAACAATTACAATCAATAAGTATGGTGTGCATCTCATTCAACAATCTACAGTGTTTGGTGAACAATATAAAGGATTGAGAAGATACCCAGGTCCAGAATTCAATTTGCTGAAATGCTCAAGGATAAATAGAATACACGTTAGCTTCAGTGATGTAGCATTGAATGCTTCGGCCAATTCATACATGCTGGATATGTTTTCCAAATTTACATCCTACAAACAAATATTTACTCGAATATTATTCAAGCATGTTAGCAATAATTTTTTTTTGAATCAACTTGAGCAATGGTGTATTCACATGATCGCTTCAAACCTTCTAGGAGATACTGATCAGCAGCTCGAAGAAGATCCTTTGCAATACCAGTAGTTATTGTAATTGTAACTGATCCAGTATAGATGTATCTGTTCCCAGAGTAAATCAATCATAACTCAACCAAAAATGAAAGGAAATCGAACAATCTACGGAAAACGTCCACACTTACTTTATCATCATCTCAAAAACTTCCCATATTATGTTTGGAATTTCAATATCTTTTGCATTTTTTCCTGCATGACAGCGGTAGTTGTTAACAAGTAAGAATTTAGTGACATCATAATAGGACAGTGGAAGATAACAATGTTGATTGTTATGAAACTTGAGCGAGGAACACTTCGTTGACAAGTAAGAATTTAATGATATCACTTATGTTTTGAAGTTTGCTAAAATCAACTTTTCCAAATGACGGAAAATCAGTAGCACATTGTGCAGCTGCCATATAAAAACTATATATCCTACAACTTGATATGCACGTATTTCTTCCTTATAAATATATTGTTCCCTTCTTCTATATATTCTTTTGTTAAAGAAATTGAGAAACCCATTTTTCTCCGCCGAAACAAATCAAAACAGAACTTCTTCTTAAAAAAAACTGAACCTTATTCAATTAAAAGAAAGTATACCCTTCGTTGTTCCATTCAGAAAGCATGGGGAGTTCAAGTTTAAATTAAAATCTACATTGACGAAAATTCCACCGAGACGGGTTAAGCACTGATCGGATAAGTGGGTGAGCTCGAGTAACGTTCTGGTGAGTGCTCTGGTGCTTGCCGTAGAAGGAGCAGCGATGACTGACGTTGGTCGGTCGGATGTTTGGCGAGGCGCAGGCCCGTACGGTGGTGCTCCGATAATAAGGGGCGAGATCAGTAGGTGCATGAGAGAGTGAGGCATGGCGAACGTCCTGGTGATGAGGGATCGGGCGACAATGGTAGGATTTGGTAGCGGTGACGAAGGACTGGGAGTGTAAGGGTGGTGCTGAAGCTTTTATAGATTAAAAAAAGAAGAACCATCATCGGTTGGGAGAGGAAATGCATGCAGGCGGGCTGTGCTAAGTCGTGGGTTTCGTTCCTCACAAAAAAAAAATGCTTCCAGCGTGGGTTACTGGAGAGAATATAGATGAAGTGGGGGAAGTTGAACAATGCATGGATTAGTGGACATTATTTTTTGCATGGCATCGTGTTTTAACAGTAAAGAGCAAATGAATGAGGCAACGGTTTTACGAAGAGCAGTGAAGTCTGTTGTACGGAGAGCAACATTTATGAGCAATGAAGACGATGGAGGAAGTAAATAATCAGGCTCATATTGTCTGCAAAACGTTTGCTACCAGTTGAAACATTAACAAAGCTTTGGGAAAGTGCCATATAAAACCAACTGGAATATTCAAGAAGAAGAAAAATACAAACTGAAAACAAGGAAAGATATAACATGAAAACATGTAACATGGGAAGATTCAAAGGTATAACAAATTACCTGTTGCATCTCAACTTTCAAGCACTGAAAACAATGGCAGAAACAAGCGTAAGAACATCAAAATACAAAACCGGTGCATCTGCAGATCAAATCATCATAATGGTATAAACAAGAAAATGGTTCAAGCACATGTATATCTCAAAATTTTAAGTGTAACCGGTACCTTGCTGGTGTCAATTAACACATCCTTAAAGCCACATTTCATGCAATCCGACATAACAAGAATAGTTTGAATCTGCAAAAATGGCATAATATAGTATTAAAAAGAAATGATGCATAATAAATTAAATCTGCAAGCGATTTTTTTAATCCAAGATTAAATGGATTGGTTAATAGATCTTATGCCTAAAAATAACCTAAAACAGTCTATGAGAATCACATTTCACTTTGCAGCAACATAAACAAAGGGGCATGAACTAAATACCAGAATTACGCAACATATAAATAACTACCTACAACATCAACAAAAATCCACTGTTTCAAAGCAAATGCAAATTAGTGGAATATTCCAGAGTACTGCTATTTAGCACTTTCAAATTGCAATTTTGCACTGCTACAACCATGTTCTTTCGTTTAGCATCCTTTTCCTTTTTCTCTCACGGGTTGTTCTTCTGTTCTTCCCTGACAACACATATGTAATTTGTAAAATTACTTGCTGGTTTGTTCGAAATGCCTATATTATTATTACAACCATTTGATGAGTGGTTGCAGGTGTTCCTGTGACATAGATGACAATTTTAAAATGACATAGATCGAAATAATATAGAAATCACCCAGATCTAAATAATACAGAAATTACCCAAATCTAAATAATATAGAAATCTAGATCGAACGATAAAACATGGATGATATTTATAAAACAAAAAAGAACAAATTAAATCATACCTAAATCTAAACAATACACAGATTAGACAGTAAAACGTCTGTATTTTAGACTTCGATAGCTCGAAAAAAATCATCCAGACAGAAATATATAGAAATCCAGATCCAAATTTAAAATGAACAAAATCAGACCTGATTTATGGCGCTCGGCAACGTGGTGGAAAGGAGGATCTCGACGTGGTCGCTGGCTTCGACGTGGATGGTGGTGGCTCGCACATTATTTGCCCTGTCCTCCGCCTCGCTGAAGGAGATGAGAATTGAAAATGAATCTCTGGGTATGCGGCTGCATTTTTTATGTTAGGGTTTGAGTAAGAAATCATGGGCGTATGTTAGATCTTCATCTAACAGTTGAGTTTTTTAGCAATTGAGTTTGTGTGTTTAGCGTGTAAAAGATAATACGACATTGTTGTTTCAACCGGTGAAATCCTAACCGGGATAATGCGGAAGTAATGAGAACCACATGATTTAAAGCAATCCTCATGATATTTGTTGTGTATTTACCATTATGCCCCCTGAATCGCTTTATTTCCTACTGCTCTGTGCATTTCCACCGCTTTTCGCGCCGGTCGAACAAGCAAAGTCCAAGATAATAAATATGACTATAACCTAAATACAAATACATATTTCTACTTAATTTCTAAATAATACTTCTTAATTATTGAAATTAATTATTAATATTAATTATTACATATAAATTACTAATAACTGTTATTACTACCTAATTATTAATTATTAAAAAATCTTGTTTATTAATTATTAGTTATTTAGTAATAAATTTAAATTAATGTGCCTTGTCAAAAAAATTAATTTAATATTAATCAATTATTATATTAGTTTTTAATTATTTGATAGTGATTAATAATGTAACTTTCTTATATTATTTAATTATTAATAGTAGATATTAATTTATAATAACTATTATATACTTATATTAACTATCACATATCAATTATTAATTATTTAATAGTACATTAATATGCATGAAAATAATAATTTGTATGGTAATGTTTGAATTTTTTGAATTTCGAAATTCTTAATTATTTATTCAACTTCTTATTTTTAAACTTTGACCATTTTGGTTTCCTTAATTACTAATTATTTATCAAATAATACGTACTAATCAATTTCTTAAAAGCAAATATGTATTAATAATTTCTTGATATTAATTTAATTAATCGTATTAAAGACTATTAAATAATCATTGATTATCAAAACAAATTTAATAAACATCGAACAATAATGTATTTTATTAATTACTATTACCTCTTGTTTATATTATATAGTAATTAATAAGTAATCAACATTAATTTTCAGAAAAAAAATTTAATAGGCATTAACTATTGAATTTTATTTACTTCTAGTAGTTATTATTTATTATTAATTACTGACGTATTATTAACATTAATTATTTAAAATTTAAATTTACTAATTAATTACTAGGTAATAGCACAAATTTAAAACATTTTGTAAATAATAAATATAAAAGTTCGTCTCAAATCTCTTGGAAAACTGCAGGAAAATAGCTTCAAAATTTTGTCGATGGTAATCTGACTCTATTAGCAACGGAATTTAGCGTCAAATATTATACGACGGTAATGAGCTGCAATTTCCATTGATTTAGCGACAGAATTAGTATTCGACGGTAATAATTTATAATAAGATGACATATAAAATCCAAAATATTTACTCTTACAAAGCCCACGGAATTCCGCCGCTAATTAGCGACGGAATTTTCCGCTGCTAAAAATCTGTCGCTAATCTTGGTTTTTCTTGTAGTGCAGTTAAGATTTAACAAACTCAAATTTGCTGAATTGGTGCATTGTGAAATATCTAGTTAATTACATTATAAAAAGGGGTTTTTAGGCACAAGGACAAAATTAACAAAAAAAAATTATCCATAAGGACAAGAGGCTAAAAATTGAACTATAAGGACAAATTTTAGTGCAAAGTGAGAAATTCATGTGACCCCTATCATTTCATCCGTTACACTGAAATTTGTCCTTACGGTTAAAATTTTAGCCTCCTTTCCTCATGGATATTTTTTTTGTTAATTTTGTCCTTCATAATATTTTCTTGTTATAAAAAACCATACCTTAAATTTTTTGATTAACTCACAATTTCTTTTGACTTAATCTGCTCAGCACAATAGCAATGAAGATTACAAATCAATTCCGCAGAAGATTAGATTGAACTATGGTGCTAGAGAATATGGGAGGGACGTAACTCTAGGACTGAAGAATTCAGGCAGCAACGAAGGCGGCGACGAAGAGGACATGGACTCTGGAAAAGCACCTTTATTAGATAGGGGTCCCGACGAATTGATTTATGAGTTTGGATAAGTTGATTTCTGGGTTTCGATTTGAGAACGGTTAATTGAGGTGGAGGATTTTACCAAAAGTGATGAATAGGAACCACATAGTTCTAGGATAAAGTTTCGGCCTTTATCCAGATTTTTGGTGAGAGCTAGAATGGAAAGTGACGGGATTTCGAAAGATGAAAATGATTATGAAGTTAGAAGAGGCGGCGGCGAAACGGAAGGATAGAACATGGGAAGGAACCACAGAAGGGACAAAATAAAGGAAAGTAGCATATTGGGACCAAATTGATTTCCATTGCCGATAGGTTTGATTGTCAATTAAGGAATTTGTGAACTAATACTATTATTGCCTATACCAGTAAAAGCGACCATTGCGGTATTCAATATGAAATCTAAAATTATTTATTAAATTTTAATTTAAATCAGATTTTAATGAAAATGTTTATAATGTAATTTAAGAGAAAATAGAAATAATTGAAAAAGTGTGCTGCTAAGGGCACCCCAATATGTTCTTTCTAATACCGCAACTAAAAAAAAAACTCATTAAATTTTGTATGCTTCCTAATACCACAATAGGTCTTCATTCTAATCTCCAACTAAATCATTATTTGCCAAACTAATCACATACTAAGCTAATCTAAATACTGTAAATCGTTGTCTTTTTCACATCTCTCGCGAGAAAATTCAAATTTGTATGGTAGTCTCTCAATTGTTTGGTGATTTGAAAACCCTAATCTCTCACTTCCTCTTCTTGTTTGCTTAATTCAAACTTTATTCACGGCTTTTGTACTTTGCGGCGTTGAATTTGTTGATCGATTATAAATCTAGGGTTTAGCTCGTTGATCGGTTTTACAAATGAGGACGAATGAATATCGGAAGAAATAGGGTAAAATAGTGTGGTAGCCCCTATTTTTTAAGTGTGTGGTATTAAGCCGAGTGTAATATTAATTCTTATGGTATTTTTTAGTCGCGGTATTAGGAAGAACATGTTGGGGTGCTTGGCACCACACTTGAAAAATTAAAACTCTAATTAAGCTGAATTGTACATGTTGTTAGAGAAACTGCGCCTTTGCGGAAGCGACCGGGATCTTATTCACTCAATTAGATAATTTCCTATTGAGAAAAAGAAAAAATATGTAGATACTACAACTTTTGTTGGAGAAGGGGACAATGAAAAAACCTTGGATCAACTGGAGGCACCAATAGGAATAGTTTCTCTCAGCCCTCAATTCTTGATCCTCCTTTCCAGGGCAGAAAACCTGGAGGCACACAACATCTCAATCTCTCAACTCAATTCGGTCATACCTTAATCTAATCCTGAAAACTAATTTTATAGTAGAGTAGAAGGCCAAAGCAAATATCCAATTTTCCCCTTAGAAATATATTCATAATATAATCATTCATTTCTTTCCTTTTATAATAAAATCAATCAATTAATCAATCAAATCAATTAGTCAATCAAATCACAATTAATTAATCAAATCAATAAATCAGTTAATTACATCTCCTCATTAACATATGTGATTTTATATTACAAATCACAACACATGTAAACCAACTTAAAAGTAAGAATATGTTATCAATATATTAGTTTGAATGAGTCACAAACATATACATACCCTTAATTGGAAGCTTTGTCTATTATTAAATTATACAATAAACTATGTAGGTTTAAGTTGCAGTGTAGCTGAGATTTTAATCATCATCAGGTAATATTAGGCATGTTATGGTAACGGTAAATTTACCATTACCAGTCTAACGGTAATCATTTTTCATTAAAATCGGTATACCAGTTAAAACGGTATGGTAATGCTAAATTTACCATTTTTAATGGTAAATTATCGGAAACATTTCTTCAATACCAGCGTTAACGGTAATTTTACCAGTTAATTTAAAACATATGCATACTCATCTGATATGCTTTATTATATGCATATAGAACCAAATAAAGGATTATATTTTGTTCAATAATCATATGAAATAATTCTAGCTACACTTATTTTCTTTCTCGTTTATGTTTGTTTATAAACTACGCTACATATAGTATAACAAGGATTCAACTGTGTACAAAAAACATATCAAGATATAAATTTTGATGGACAAACGGTAATTTACCATTGTCAGTGTAACGGTTACCAGATTATCGGTATACCAGTCTTCGGTATACCAGTCGATCGATAACGGTAACGACAAGCAATTCTGGCTTACCGGTAAAACCAGTATGGTAATGGTATTTGTCAAACGGTAACAGTAATTAGTACCATAACAACCCTAGGTAATATTGCAGCTTTAGAAAGTCAGGCTTGTTATAAACAAATTACAAACAATTTTAATACCATGTAAATATGAATTTAAAGCTAATAAAAATTATAGTTTAAAATTCAAATCCAACTTCCTGAGTACTATAAATAAATGAAAGAGTTTCAATTCAAACATATACATGAGTGCAGCAAACATGAATCATGATCATGCTTAACACCATGCATAAAGCCAATAATGCCTTGCCCACTCAAAACCAAGGCATTGATTCGCATGAAATTCATACTTCAAGTAGCAAAGAATTCGATGAATATGGTGCTGATATGACTGAGAATATAACCAATGGACTTGTGCATGTAAATAATAGTTAGCTTGAAAAGAGACACCACAAAATGTTCAGAAGAGAGATCATGGAATGGATATTAGAGCATAATCAATGCCCCTACTTTACAACAGGCAACCAGATTATATAACAAACGTTCATATTATCATGTAATAAAAACTACGCACCCTCTTACAAACGTTATGTATACTCTTTAATACAACATGTATGTAATTATAAATGGAAACTAGTTATGTTCTAAAAGATGAAAGAAGCTTTCTGTTTCTTGGCTAGGCAGTATATCTTAATCTGCAGGGAGTATTGTTCCTTTTTTTGGGTACAAGCTGTAGCTATGAAAGCAAACATAGTTGTCATTGCAAGCTTCTTCCTTCTTATATATCAAGAAGGCATCTTCATGATCCATCACCAACAAATCATTACTCAGCCTGTCACATATACGTAAAAAAAGGAAACAATAAGATTACATTAACAAAAAATTATGAACAACACATGGAAAATATATTATACACAATATTTGGATTGTAAATGTCAAAGATGCACTAATATTTTAACCTACATGGTCCATTTCTTATATTATAAGACTCAAAGTAACAATCACAAGAAGTCCAGTAGAATTGCAATTCAGTAGTAAAGAAAAACAGCTTTGACATTGACAACAAAAACTGCTCGGACTCAACTTACACACGGAGACACACTTCATGCTACCAGCAAATAACAGGGACGTATCCTCACACCATGAAAAACATAAACCTGATATTGTAACACAATTTAACCATCAATTTGAATAGACTTGACCTTCGGTTTCTCAACTTGCTCTTTTGTCATGGTCACAGAAAAAACACCATTCTCCATTGCTGCCTTCACCTCATTCATGATTTAAATTAACTACAAAAGCATAGCTGTAAAAGTTAGGATATAGATACATCAACATATGCTATAGTATGTTGCATATTTAATGGACACTATTGTCCCTTTATACATGAACCATCTAATATTCATAAAAAAACAAATCTATACAATTATTTCCCCAAAACGATTGCATCACCTTTACAAACCAATGGTAAGGACCTTTTAGTAACATATATGTAACGATCCGAACTTCCATGTGAAGAAAAGCCAGGATTGCTTTGAGGACAAGACGAATCATAAGACAAACAGAAGAACATTTCATTGCTTATTACAAAAATTCCATCAGAATACAAGAATATGCAGAGTATAAATAAATATTACACATCATAAAATATCAGAAATTTAAATACATTACTGCAGCGGAAAAATAATACAAAACACAACTGAAGGAGATATACAGATACAGAGCTTTCCGAATATCATTCCAGTTGTAAACTAGGATCCAGTGAATATAAACATGTAAAACAAAAACTACTAGCTGCCCGTGTGGAAAATAGGGGCACCCAGAGTTTAGGTTAAAACAATAAACTCCAGGTCAGTCATGTGACTGGTGTGAGAACTAAAACAGTTATTAATCTTTATTTTTAAAGTTAGGTAAATCAAGGGACCACGCCGTATAACACGGAACGGGTTTCCTTCCAAGAATACTAGTGCATAAAACAAATAGATCAATGCTAAATAAAGAACAATGAAGCTATTATAAGACCCAGGTCCCATCACACAATGCAACGCAAGCCGGAGGATAGGGTTTTACCTTATAATAGCCAAATAATGCTTGATATGCGAAATTTAATCTTTTATTATTAATATAAGTGTAGAAATCAACTTCAAATATAAATGTATCAATCATAGGTGGCATGAGCGCCCCATCCCACTATGTCGCCATATATAGGATTACAACTAAAATCCGAAATGTCACGTATTGGAAATTGGATTTCCATCATGAGTCGAGGCAAGGGATGTACTCCTCGCTGATTCGAGACACTCTAGCAAATGCCTCAGGATATACCGCGGTAGACCCTTGGATCCTCTAAGGCCGGTCCTCTCTTACGTTTGAGAATTGGCAATTCCTGAACACACGTTTCCCGGTCCTATAGGATCTATATCCATCAGCTCCCGCAGTGGCCGATATAACTGAGGCGCCTCGCAATCCAACAACCACATAGGTAAAAATATAACAATGATGTCAGGGCTAGTAAAACGTTGACACCACCCATAGCTAGAAAGAAACGCCATGTTCTCCTTGGGTCCGTTATCCCGTTTTTAACTCATACCGAGGTGTGAGGCTCGCGAATTAACGCTATACACAAAGCGGCGCTATATTAAAGCTGTGCTTTGATCATCAACCACAAGACTCTGCTTTTTAACAAAAGCCTTGATCACTACATCTCTGCATGCCACACAGACAATTCATGCCATGCGAATGATATCTATCGGTATATAACCTCTGAGCTCGTATGTCTCAGAGAAGGTCGTTAAGCAAGAGAATAAATTCTCCACGGCCAAACAGATATATATTTAATAAAAATCAATAACACCGAATAAAATCCAATGTCAGACACACATCCATTTACAAGTTCATTCTGGGTCTAAACGAAACCGGAGGCACTTTATTACTCGTCCCATATGTTTAATACTGGAGAGAGGCCCTCGCATATCCGTCGATCTCCAAGTACGTCTGGACAATCACCACTTACTACCTCGTCTTGGGTGTACAGCCCAATCAAGACATCAGTAATCATCCAAACGATGTGAAGACCTTCGGTCTTCAAACACCGTCTTCATCGTTGACATATCATCGAATCAGTTATTCAGAATGGGTATAAACCTGGCCTTTCCAAATAACTCGCGTATATAATAAACAAGTGCTATCAAACACAACATACGCCTCATTCCAATTTTGGATATTCTTTTATTCAAATATTCATATACTTTGGGAAAGGTTCCTATTAATTTTATCAAAGATAAATTCTTTAAATTTATTCTTTAACCTTCCTTTGGATGTCAATTCAAACCATGTTACGGTTTTCCAAGCTAGTCGGGATTAGTGCACCTTACCAAAGTAATCATTTGTTTAATTTCCCAATCCCAACTTATTCATCTCATGGAGCAAAACTGGTAATACTCAATATCTAACACCACGGTCTTATCGGTAACATTAATTACTGTATCTCGTTCAAATCTAATTAAAGATTTAACTATCGCGAGTTGCAAAACTGGCGATACTCCATTCTCGATCATTTCCCAAATTTGATAATTTAAATTATAAATTCTCATTTCAATCTAATTGAAGATTCATTAAAACTCCGCTTAGTTTTAATCTTCCCAAAAATCAATACTAATTATTATTTACCTTTGGAAACACAAACATGTCGCATCGACAATCTACACCGTACTATTGATTTCTGCCGATATATAACCTTTGAGCTCGTACATCTCAAAGAAGGGTGTTAAGCAAGAGAATAAATTCTCCGCCACCAAGCAGATATATATGTAGCAGAGATCAACCATACAGTTCGAAATACAATGACAGACATGTAATCCTGTCTTTAACTGGGTTAAAGAACTAATGTCATTTAAAACACAGTTCACGATAAACCCAAATCACATTCCATTAATTATGGAATTTTCACGGAAAAACAATTCAATATATAATCGATATCAATTTCCGTATCCGACTAATAATATAAATGGAATAACGGCAAAGCCTTTTAAATTCCATATGTATTAACAGTCTTCCTCCACAGAATTTCATTTCGATTATTACCAAATCGAATTCCATTCAATTCCAATTTAATATATTAAATTGGAAAACTTTACTTTGAAGAATTCCTGTTAAATATTAATAAAAAGATTTATAAATTCTAAATTAAATTTCACTGTAAATCGGGTTAAAGAACGAATGTCATTAAAAACACAGTTCACAATAAACCCAATTCACGTTCCATTTATTATCGGATTAAAGAACAAGTGTTATTTAAAACACTGTTCACGATAAACCCAAAAATCAATTCCACTTCAATTCCAATTTAATATAAATTAATTGGTATACTTCATTAAATCTATATAAAAAGATTTAATCTTTTCTCAACTGCGTTTAAGAACAGCATTAATGAAGACACCATTCACGACAAACTCGAATCCCATTTGATATTAAATACAAGGCTCTATGTTCTTAATAAGAAAGAAATAAAAAATCTTAATTTTATTAGAATAAAAAATGAATATAAATTCAATGCTTTATGTTCTTAATAAGAAAGAAATAAAAAAAACTAAAAATAATATAAAAAGCTTACTGTGTTCGACGAACTGAGAGGAGGGGGGCAAAATCGCGGTGGGTGGTCAAGGGGGAGACGCTTGAGGTCAGCGGCATTCCCTACAGTGGCTAGGGTTTTGGGGTGCTTTGGATTCGAAGATTTTAGAGAAGGAAGGGAAGAGGGAGAAGGGAATCGAGCGGATCAGAGGAGGGGGAGACTCCGGTTCGCAGCGGCAGCGGGTGGGGCCCTCTGGCGGCTGGACGCGGCACGGCTGGAGCTGCTCCTCGATCTTGATTTTTTCTTTCTTTCTTATGTTATGAATGACGGGGAGGGTGTTAAGGAGAAAAGGGGGTTTTATATTTTATATATTTATTTAATTTTCTCCAAAAAGATGAATTTTTATTCAAACTTCAAACGAGACCCAATGACTGTCGTCCTTGGCTAATTACTCCCATTCCGAACATAATGGAATATGTATCGTAAGCCAGTTCAGCTGTTTCGATCAGTTTTCATTTAAATTACCATATAAACCAATATATTTAATTTAAACGTACATTTCAATTTATTGGGCCACATACTGACTCCAAAAATTCCCAAAAAATAAATCTAGCTTTGTTTTGATGATACGGTTCTAACAAAACTAATTTCGTCGAATTTGGAGACCACTGAAAAAATGGCCATTTTCTGGTCGATCCAATTTGACTGAACTGTCAAAACACGTTTTCCTTTGCCACGCTCACATATTGATTTCAAAATTATGAAAATTGGAATCTAGCAATAACTTGACCTCCCGTATCCAACAAAATGATTTCGTCGAAAACGGAGGTTGTTTGCAAAATTTTCATTTTTAAGTGCTATATTTTCATAGCGGCTATTTTGAATTTTCAACTAGGCATAACTTTTTATTCCCGCTATGAAATTTAGATTTTTCAGATTCGTTGGAAAGATATTTTCAAATAGATTCAAATACAATAAAATCCTGTTTATTTTGAATCCTGTACATTCAGTTGAAATTTGAAATCGAATTTTCAAACTATCGCGCCATTTCCAATTCCTTTTTATAATTAAAATAAATATTTATATTCTAATTTCGATTTAAATAAATTGATACTTTCTAATTCTATTCAAAATAAATTTCTTGTCATTATTATTTAAAATAAATCATTTTAAATATTCAGAATTCATTAAAATTGCCAAAATAAAAAATTTAAATTTGTTCTGATTTTCCGGGTTGTTGCACAATCTCCCCCATTTAAAAATCTTTTCATCCTCGAAAAGGAATGGAGCTGAAAGCTGTTTAACTAATCAACTCAACTTTCAGTTTGGCTTTCATTCTTCAACTTTTCAGTTTCTAAGAGTTTCTAATTTTTCAAAAATTTGGCTAATACCCTAAATGTTTGAAATTTTTCGCCATAACCTCCTTTGTAAGGGGAGCACCGGGAAAATTCCCAAACCGCCACACATGCCCTCTCATCTCAAAAAGAAAAAGAAAAAGCCAATCGGCTCATAAAATCATCCAAACCCAATAAATTAGTAAACATGTACCTATATGTCGGGCATACAATTTTATTCCTCTTCTCTAGCCTCCTTGCAATGACCTATCCAATATATATGCATGTATATGTATGCAATTTCAAACAATTTCCAATTCAGTTCAATATTTGATATAATTTGGTTATGTGTACCATTCTTTCACATAATGGTTTTAGTAGATAACAAATAATCATGCAACACAACAATCAATCAATTAGTGAATTAATGTTTCAAATTCATAATTTTGATACATATACAAAAAATCATGTTTTTGATGCCTATTCACAACAAGTAAGCCCTATCTAGTTTTGGTTTTCACACCAGTCAATTGGAAATATATAAATATCACGCTTTCGAAGCTCGAACATAAATGTCGATGATGACGCATCAATCATCAGAATTATCTCCGGGCGACTAGAGTGTGATTCTATATCTATCCAATATATAAAACTTCGAATATACGTTTACAAGGCGTATATGAAAAATCTTCATATACTTGATTGTCCAAATTCAATACAAATAAATATTCAAATACGTATAAAATGGTTCAAATTTTCCAAAACAAAATTCGTTTTCATTTTAAAAACACTACTCTTCACACTCGTTCTAGGATACTACTGATTTCATCTCTAACGAGTCATTCTTATTGGATATTACTAATCCAAAATCTGATGAATTCTTTCGTATGGTTCTAATATGTCTTGTTCTGGAGCTCTGTAAACCAAAGCTCTGATACCGAATGTAACGACCCGAGCTTCCCCATGAAGGAAAGCCCAGATTGCTTTGAGGACAAGACGAATCAGAACACAAACAGAAGAACATTTCATTGCTTATTACAACAATTCCATCACAATAAAAGAATATACAAAGTATGAATAAATATTACACATCATAAAATATCAGAGATTTAAATATATTACTGCAGCGAAAAAATAATACAAAACACAACTGAAGGAGATATACAGATACAGAGCTTTCCGAATATCATTCCAGCTGTAAACCAGGATCCTGTGAATATAAATCTGCAAAACCAAAACTACTAGCTGCCCGTGTGGAAAATAGGGTCACCCAGAGTTTAGGTTAAAACAATAAACTCCAGGTCAGTCATGTGACTGGTGTGGGAACTAAAACAGTCATTAATCTTTATTTTTAAAGTTAGGTAAATCAAGGGACCACGCCGTATAACATGGAACGGGTTTCCTCTCAAGAATACAGTGCAGAAAACAAGCAGCGCAATGCTAAATAAAGAACAATGAAGCTATTATAAGACCCAGGTCCCATCACACAACGCGACGTAAGCCGGAGGATAGGGTTTTACCTTATAATAGCCAAATAATGCTTGATACATGAAATTTAATGTTTTATTATTATTATAAGTGAAGAAATCAACTTCAAATATAAATGTATCAATCATAGGCGGCATGAGCGCCCCATCCCACTATGTCGCCATATATAGGATATCAACTAAAATCCGGAATGTCATGTATTGGAAATTGGATTTCCGTCATGAGTCGAGGCAAGGGATGTACTCCTCACCGATTCGAGACACTCTAGCAAATGCCTCAGGATATACCGCAGTAAACCCTTGGATCCTCCAAGACCGGCCCTCTCTTATGTTTGAGGATTGAAAATTCCTGAACACACGTTTCTCGGTCCTAAAGGACCTATATTTATCTGCTCCCACAGTAGCCGATATATCCGAGGCGCCTCGCAATCCAACAACCACATAGGTAAAAATATAACAACGATGTCAGGGCTAGTAAAACGCTGACACCACCCATAGCTAGAAAGAAACGTCACGTTCTCCTTGGGTCCCTTATCCCGTTTTTAACTCATACCGAGGTGTGAGGCTAGAGAATTAATGTTATTCACAAAGCGGTGCTATATTAAAGTTGTGCTTTGATCATCAACCATAAGAATATGATTTCTAACAAAAGCCTTGATAACTAAATCTCTGCATTCCACACAGGCAATTCCTGTCATGCGACTGATATCTATCAATATATAACCTCTGAGCTCGTACGTCTCAGAGAAGGGCGTTAAGCAAGAGAATAAATTCTCCGTGGTCAAACAGATATATATATATATATATATATATATTTATTTAATAGAAATCAATCAACACAGAATAAAATCTAATGTCGGATACACATCCAGTTACAAGTTCGTTCTAGGTCTGAACGAAACGGGAGGCACCTTATTCCTCGTCCTATATGTCTAATACAGGAGAGAGGCCCTCGCATATCTGTCGATCTCTAAGTACATCAGGACGATCACCACTTATTACCTCGTCTTGGGTGTACAGCCCAATCAAGGCATCAGTAATCATCCAAACGATGTGAAGACCTCCGGTCTTCAGCCACCGTCTTCATCATCGACATATCGTCGAATCAGTTATTTGGAATGGGTGTAGACCCGGCCTTTCCGAATAACTCGCGTATATAATAAACAAGTGCTATCATACACAACATATGCCTCATTCCAATTCTGAATATTCTTTTATTAAAATATTCATATACTTTGGGAAAGGTTCCCATTAATTTTATCAAAGATAAATTCTTTAAATTTATTCTTTAATCTTCCTTTGGATGTCAATTCAAACCATATTTCAGTTTTCCAAGCTAGTCGGGATTAGCGCACCTTACCGAAGTAATCATTTGTTTAATTTCCCAATCTATTCATTCCATGGAGCAAAAATGGTAATACTCCATATCCAACACCACGGTCTTATCGGTAAAATTAATTGCCATTTCCCATTCAAGTCTAATTAAAGATTTAACAATCGCGAGAAGAAAAAATGGCGATACTCCATTCTCGATCATTTCCCAAATTTGATAATTTAAATTATCAATTCTCATTTCAATCTAATTAAAGATTCATTAAAACTCTGCTTAGTTTTAATCTTCCCAAAAATCAATATTAATGATTATTTAACTTTGGAAACACAAACATGTCGCATCGACAATCTAAACCATACTATTGATTTCTGCCGATATATAACCTCTGAGCTCGTACGTCTTAGAGAAGGGTGTTAAGCAAGAGAATAAATTCTCCCCCACTAAGCAAATATATATTTAGCAGAGATCAACATACAGTTCGAAATACAATGACAGACCTATAATCCTTTCTTTAACTGGGTTAATGAACTAATGTCATTTAAAACATAATTCACGATAAACCCAAATCACATTCCATTAATTATGGAATCTTCACGGAAAAACAAATCAATATATAATCGATATCAATTTCCGTATCCGACTAATAATATAAATGGAATAACGGCAAAGCCTTTTAAATTCCATATGTATTAACAGTCTTCATCCACAGAATTTCATTTCGATTATTATCAAATCGAATTCCATTCAATTCCAATTTAATATATTAAACTAGAAAACTTTACTTTGGAAAAATCCTGTTAAATCTTAATAAAAAGATTTATAAATTCCAAATTACATTTCATTGTAAATCGGTTTAAAGAACAAATGTCGTTAAAAACATAGTTCATAATAAACTCAATTCACGTTCAATTTATTATCGGGTTAAAGAACAAGTGTTATTTAAAACACCGTTCACGATAAACCCAAAAATCAATTCCACTTCAATTCCAATTTAATATAAATTAATTGGTATACTTCATTAAATCTATATAAAAAGATTTAATCTTTTCTCAACTGGGTTTAAGAACAGTGTTAATGAAGACACCATTCATGACAAACCTGAATCCCATTTGATATTAAATACAAGGCTCCGAATAGAAAATATATCGGCTTATATTCAATTTCAAATTCTGAAATCAACAAATATCGTATTGGAATAATGATATAAATATATCTTCCAAATTCCTCCACAATATCTGTATAATCACGGAATCCAATATCGAAATATTCCGAAGGTAATTTCGATTCAAATCCATTCCAATTCATATATTGGAAATTCCGGTTATTTTTTAAACCATTTCAAATCCAATTTAATTATTTTAAAGATATTGGATTTATAATTTTAGTTCATAACTAGTTCATTTAAATAAAAATATATTTTTATCTTTACAAATGTGGAATTTTTCATCCCAATTCTTTCCAAATCATTTATTATGATTTTACACAAATTATTGATATTTTCAATAATTTTATCAAGGCCCGTACAGTTGATTTCCATGAACGGTCATCGAACTACACTTACAGCGACCTTTTCCAAATTTGATTTGGACATAATTCCAAATCCAACCATTATATTTCAAATCTCTTGTATTCATTGGAAAGCTCTTTTCGATACGAACCCAATGGTTCTGGTTTTAAGAGAATCCGACGGTCGGATCTCCCGTAATGTCCATTCGAAGTCAATGGTCGAAACTAGCGAACTGCCGCGGCGCGGCGCGTTCTATTCAGGCCATTATATATAATATATATACATATTATATATATTTCATCGATTTCCATTTAAAACGTATTTTATAAATCGTTTTTAATTCGTTTTCAAAACGATTTTAACTTCATATTCAATTTCAAATCTAATTTGAATAATCCATATCATCGATATATAAATGATAGTATTTTCAAAACATTATACTTTGAAATCAATTCCTTTTCGATATTCATTATGTAAATGAATAAAATTGACATAAATATCGCTCACGTCAAAATGACGCATATCAAATCAACACGGCTTTATATATTTAAATATATTCGTGCCTATCCCAAATCGGACATCAAAACCAGATTTTGATCTTTTACTAAATATTATTTTAAAATATTCATTATTTTAAAATATCGTTATTTTAAAATATTTATTCTTGGAATTAGATACAGTCAATTACTATATAATGTGATTTATATGGATTTCATACATACATGTACACAACAATAATAAGACACAGTCAACCATCATTCAGAGTGCATTCTACACTGCATAAGCATTAAATACAAATATTCAACGCTTACACAGCTTGTCTACCAATCTATTGACATACAACTAAATATGGGACTAGTGTATGTCCAATATCATCCCAATACCTGTGTGGGGTTTTCAAACAACAGACACAGATTTTATTTGTGCAGTTAGGCGATGTGTAAAATTTATCGTCCCAATCAATATCAGTCAATGTGTGTACATAAACAAATCATTTGATTTGTTTATAAATATTTATTTTATTCATATACACGTTAAAAATTATATTTTTAACTATAAAATATTTATTTCCATTCCACATCACACAATCAATTTTCACAACACAATCAAACAAACGAATAAGTCGTCCATGGTTTGTGGACAATGGGTGTCGGGTGCTGCTAAGCATCGTCGACATCCTAGTATATATTTTAACTAGAAAATAAAATTAAAATGAGAAGTCCTCACATTTGGGTTCCACTCCTCCATTCTCTATTTTTGAACGGTTTGGATTTGGATTCGATTCTAGTCAGTTCCATCGCTATCCTTTCCCACTGTTCATAGTAAAAATCACATTTTTAATATGATGTTTATATTAAAAATCACCTTTTTTATATCGCTGCTTCATATATAAAAATCGTATTTTTATATCGCTATACATATAAAAATTATATTTTTACTTCGCTAAAAATCATATCTTTACTTCATAAAAAATCAAATATTTACTTCATTAAAAATCAAATCTTTTCTTCATTAAAAATCAAATCTTTTTATACTAATCATACCAATAAAAAATCACTTTTTAATATGTTAATCGTATTTTCATATCAATGGTAGCTATAAAAAATATATTTTCAAAACAAAGTCATACACAAATCAGATTTTTAATACAAAGTCATATGAATAAAAATCCTATTTTTGTTACAAAGTTAAATGTATAATTTTTTTAATTTTATTAGAATAAAAACTGAATATAAATTCAATGCTTTATGTTTTTAATAAGAAAGAAATAAAAAACAAAAATAATATAAAAAGCTTACTGTGTTCGACGAACTGAGAGGAGGGGGAAAGAATCGCGGTGGGTGGTCAAGGGGGAGACGCCTGAGGTCGGCGGCGAGCCCTACAGCGGCTAGGGTTTTGGGGTGCTTTGGGTTCGAAGATTTTAGAGAAGGAAGGGGAGAGGGAGAAGGGAATCGAGCGGATCAGAGGAGGGGGAGACTCGGTTCATAGCGACGGCAGGTGGGGCCCTTTGGCGGCTGGACGCGGCGCGGTTGGAGCCGCCCCTCGATCCCGATTTTGTTTTTTTTTTCTCTTACGTTATGAACGACGGGGAGGGGGTTAAGGAGAAAAGGGGGTTTTATATTTTATTTATTTAATTAATTTTCTCCAAATAGGTGAATTTTTATTTGAACTTCAAATGAGACCCAACGACTATCACCCCTAACGAATTACCCTCATTCTAAACACAATGGTATTGTATCGTAAGCCAGTTTGGCTGTTTCGATCAGTTTTCATTCAAATTACCATACAAATCAATATATTTAATTTAAACGTACATTTCAATTTATTGGGGCCACATACTGACTCCAAAAATTCCCGAAAAATAAATCCAGCTTTGTTTTGATGATACGGTCCTAACAAAACTAATTTTTTCGAATTTGGAGACCGTTGGAAAAATGACCTTTTGCTGGTCGATCCAATTTGATTGAAACTGTCAAAACACATTTTCCTTTGCCACGCTCACATATTGATTTCAAAAATTATGAAAATTGGAATCTAGCAATAACTTGACATCCCGGATCCAACAAAAGTGGTTTCATCGAAAACGTAGGTTGTTTGCAAAATTTCCAATTTTAAGGGCTATATTTCTATAGCGACTATTCTTAATTTTCAACTGGGCATAACTTTTTGTTCCCATTATGTAACACCCCACCTCCGCCACTGTCACTCTTGCAAGCGCACTAGCATTGGAGGGGCGTTAAACGAGGTAAACATGCATGCAGATATCACAAGACAGAAGATATAAGTAAAACAGCGTAAATAAAGCAGCGAATAAAACTACTATTTCAAAACCATAGTCAAGTTACATCAAAGTACTGTCATTATTTTCCAACTTCTACAAGTCTAGAAAATATAAACTAAAAACTGGAAATAACATAAAGTAACTATCCCCAAAGTAGAATAAAACCATAGCATGCTCAAGTCCAAACCATACATGAGCTATCCAGAAAAGCAGCTAAAGATCCAGCTAGGTGCTAGTGTTCCCACCCTGAGAACCTTGGGGGGGGGGGGGGGGACGGAAGAAAAGAGGCGAAAGAAAACGGGTCAGTCAAAAAGACTGGTAAGTCCTACCTACTATTAGTATAAAAACTAATAAAGTTAACTGGACATGTAAAGCAGAGATGAAACATAGGGTGATAAATGGTATGGTGAAAAATTAATAAGATAGATCAAGTGTGGTATCGCATATACAAGGTTAAGTTGCACCAGGTGTGTACTAGTATTCCAATCTATGTCAAGTATAATCAAGAAATGATCCCTTGGCCCAAAGCTGGCCCAATATCATGAGGTGACCTAAATCAAGGTCCAACTACTCGGTCTAGTCGATCGGCTCCCTATAAGCCTAACTCGTCGTGTATCGGTGTCATACGGCTTAATCGTGGAATTTAGTTAACTGTGCAAGGTCCACCCTAGGGTGTATCTAGCCCTAAGGTGTAAACCACAGACACAATTCAAGCACGCACAGTCTAAACCTACTGGTGCCCATGTTCAACTCCAGACTTAATGTGCACGACCATGGTCCGCTTGAACAACCGGTGCACCCTTCAGCCGTCTCTTTTGGTCTCTTACTATCAGTCCAGTAATCGTGCCCCACCCTATCCTAGTCCAGGGTACCCATGATACTCCCAAGTGGGTTACTGCTGAAAAGGACCACGTAACTAGGATTTCAAGCGGGTTAAGTGTGGTTAACCCTATCCTAACCATGTATTGAGTTGGTCAAGTGTATTCAAGCAGTTCGTGACTTAACCCTATCAATACATCGGGTTTAGTTGGTTAAGTATTCAAGTAGTCCATGTCTTAACCCTACCAATCCATCGTGTTTAATTGGTTAAGTATATTCAAGTAGTCCATGACTTAACCCTACCAATCCATCGTGTTTAATTGGTTAAGTATTCAAGTAGTCCATGACTTAACCCTACCATGTGGCATTAATTAACTTAATGCACCCCAACCTCTCACATTAGACTTTGTTGTGGTTACTAGTTAAGCCGGGCGGGTCCGGATAGCTTTACATCACAACCTAGTCTAACCTCTGGTTTTAAGTGCGATATGACCAACTACTCACATTAGGTCCTATTGTTTGTAGCCACTAGTTAAGCCGGTCGGTTCTGGGTAGATTTATGCTACAAACTCAACCCAACCTCGAGTTGGCCACTTTCATGTTTTCTACATGTCATGTCCACGTTCGTGTTTTCAAGCATAATCACATGTCAAACTTTCATGTCATATTTTCAAGTCATTTTTTCATGTTATTTAAGTTTGCCCAACTACCCATAACGTATTCCCATCGCACGTAAATTCGTATCAACGCAAATAGATCAAAGAGGGAACATAACAATATGACAAGGTGGGCATAAGGTGGCAAAGTCTATCACAAGTCAAACATGGTGATATTTGAGGCCAAAATGGGTCCAACATACTAGCATATGGCCTCAACATGTATGATAGCATAAAAGGTGTCTTGGCCTCAAACATATCAAATAGCATAAAGGTGGTTTGGCCACAAGCATGCATAATAGCATAAGAGTGATTTGGCCACAAGCATGCATAATAGCATAAGGGTGATTTGGCCACAAGCATATTAAGGAACATGAGGGATTAAGGTTTGGCCACAAGTTAAACATGGTGGCATATGAGGCAAATGTGTTCATAAACTTGCATATTACATTATAAGCCTCAAATCATGCATGATATCAAACTTTAGCAAAATAGGTGAAACATGGTCATAAATGACATAGGATGATAGCTAGTGATTCGCATATAACATCATATGCAAGATAACATAAGGGTTATGAGAGCTTCTATGTTGCTTTATGCAACATTTCAAATCAAAGCTCATAGCTTTCTATGCACAAAGTCAAGGTGATAGCTTTACAAACATGCATAGAATAAGTCTATGCATAATATGATAGAATCAAAGCACAAATCATACTTAGGCCCAAACTCAAACTTGCAACATGTCATATTTAACTTCATAGTTAGAATCTAAGAGTAGAATAGGGCTTACAATGCTATGAAGACCTATGAAATAAAATAAGATTGAGACGAAGCCACTAGCAACTCTAAAAACCCCCAATCGCATATAAGCTCCAAGTTGTTTTGAGAAACAATAAGCTCCTTTGATTTGTATGAAGAAAGATCCTTGTTTTCATGAAGAAAGGTGGCTCTTTTACTAGCTTAGGACACTCAAATTTTCATAAAGAGGATGGAGGCCATGTTATGAAGATGGAGGCCATGATCAAGAAACATTTTGGCATAGTTTAGTTGTAGGAATGATTAATGGGGGTTTAGGCTAGGTCTTAGGGTCTTTTTATAGAAGATTAGGTTAGTTTAGGCCATAGGATTAACCCTAGTTCAGATCTGAGCCATTAAAATCTGTCACAAGCCTCCAAACATGTCTTGAGGAACAAGTCAGGTGCACCCAGGCCAAACTGGCCGACCACCCAAGTCGACAGGGGTGTCGACTGGGCAGTCAACACCACCTGGGGTGTGTAGACTCCCAAGTCGACTCCCCAGTCGACTTGGGGTGGCGGGAATTTTTCCTGCCTTTTCTGCTTGGCTGAATTTGAATTCTGAATTCAAATTTGAACTGTTTTTGAACTTGAAATTTTCTGAAAACTTTGACGGGCCATAACATGGTCATACAGACTCCGATTTTCGAAAACTCGGACTCTATTTCGTGTATTTTTCCAAGACGAACGCAATGACACAGCCCGTTTACCTTGATTCAGATTTTATAATTTAATTCTGCCTTGATTTATGTTATAACTTGTTATTCAAAATACGGGTTGTTACATCGTCCCCACCTTAAAGGATTTCGTCCCCGAAATCTCTAAGTTAGGAAGAACGTATCCTACCATCCATCATCCATCTACTCAAAACATCATCCACGAGCAGTCATTGTCCTTAAAAGATTCTAAATGCTGTATGATCATATGCGAAAGGTGTGTGTATATGTACTTATCTAATGCGAAAATCAGGCGGTTACTGATTCAGTAAACCTCCTTAGTGCAAAGTATGTTAGTGAAATGAGTCCATATGTATGCAGATTCCTAACATAATTTATAATCTCTATATGAGTGCACATAACATTCATCCATATGCAACATCCACGTGATAGCATAACAAGTTTCAACCATGAATAAGCATAAACACTCATGCATATGCAATATGAAAGTGTGTCAGCCGATCTTAGTGCCTAATGTGTATCATGCATCCACGAGTATCCACCTGCAAACACTTGCAACCACTTGCAAACATCAAGCATAACATGTTTCAAATACATGTTTCATCCAAAGGGTTTCTACCTAAGGTTCTCATGACAAGGTTAACGAGATAACGAGATAAACATGGATAGTGAAAGAAAGATATGCTGGCTAGGAAAAGAGATCGAGAATGTACCCTCAAAAAGAAATGGGTGAAGCGCGCGCATCTTTTCCTCGGTTTCCCAAGTTGCATCCTCTTCGGCTTCACTCCACTGAACCTTTACTAACTTGACTTCTCGATTCCTCGGCTTCTTGATCTCCATTCCCAAGATACGAATCAGAGCTCGCCTCAAGGTCGCCTCTTTCTATACCTCCGTGTCTTCAAGAATACTTGGTTTAACTACCTTGGCTAACTCATGTAGGCACTTTCGGAGATGCGAGACATGAAAACATTGTGAACTCCGGCCAGCTTCTCGGGCAACTCCACCTAATAAGTCATCTTCCCAACTCTTTCTATAATAGGGAAGGGTCCTACGAACCTTGGTGTCAGCTTCCCAACTGCTCCAAAATGAACCACATTTCGCAAAGGAGAATCCTTCACAAAGACCATATCTCCAACTTTAAATTCTAAGTCTGTCCTTCGCTTGTCTGCATAGGATTTTTGTCTGTCTTGGGCCGTTTTCATCCGTCTTTGAATCAATTCAACCCTCTCGGATGTGTCCCTTATCATGTCGGGCCCAATTATAAGCTTATCCGTCGTCTCCCACCAGCATGTTGGTGGCTTGCACAGCCTCCCATACAAAGCTTCGAATGCTGTCATTCCTATGCTTGCTTGGTAGTTGTTATTATAAGCAAACTCTACAAGAGGAAGGTGGTCTTCCCAGGTACCACCAAAGTTAAGAACACAAAGTCTCAAAAGATCTTCTAGCACTCTATTCACCCTCTTGGTTTGGCCATCCGTCTGGGGGTGATAGGCTGTACTTAGATTCAATCGCGTACCCATCGCTTCTTGCAAACTATTCTAGAACTGGATGGTGAAGATTGGGTCACAACCGCTAACTATGCTGGAAGGAACTCCATGCAATCGCACTTTCTCTCGAAGATAAACAGATGCTAAACCTGATACAGTCCTCTTGTTCTTTACTGGAATGAAATGGGTGCTTTTCGTAAGTCTATCAACTATGACCCATATCCCATAAAGCCCAAATAGTTTGGTCATCTTAATGAACATCTTCACCCCAACTATAAATCACAAACAGGCGAGTCATACTCCTTATGGGGTTTGCAACAGAACTAAGATTGAGAATAGGACCGAGAGGATATACTTAAAAGATAGCATGCGAGTAAGCTCTACAGAATAATAGGGATAAAGGATATACTCTTAGAAAGAGATATAATGCGCGTATCTAGTCTTCAATCTTCTAAGCCGCATTTTATTTTGCTTAATCCCATCGTGCCTTGACCGTCTTTTAACTTCACAATTTCGTAGCTCTTAATTCTTATTTCCAAAATATGAGTTAGAACTCATTTCACCGTTGCCTCTCGTTCCACTTATTCTTTTCCTAAAATACTTGGCTTAAACATAACTGCATGCTCATGGGTTCATGCAAGCTTTCCAAAATTCGTTAGTGAATCCTGGATCTTGTTTACATACCATACGGTATTCCACGCAGAAGAACTATCTCTTGAAAACAAATGCCGCTCCACGTTGCCAAATGTTCTTACTAGGGTGATTTCTATAACCCATGCTTAAGCGGAATGGACTATCCGCCTTAGTGGCGAACACTACTCGATTGGATTACAAATTTCCAAAAAAGTGCCAAGGGATTCTAGATAACTAATCATGACGGAACCCTAAAGGTCACACGAGATTTCGAGGGTATTACCGAGGCGAGTCATGAGCCTCGCAACCCTATGTTCGAAGTCAAGAATGGCTCCATAACCAGACAACCAATCCATGCCAAAAATCAACCCGTGTCCCATAAACCCGAGAACATAAGCATTACACATGAATTATACGCTCAAGATAGAGATTTTCAAATCCATACAAATCACAGGTAGATGGGAGGAACCCCTAATTGGATTTGAAATACTAGCGGGATTTTCAACTAGACTAGTACTTAGGTGCAAACTTTCAACAAGATCAGAAATAAAACTATGCGATGCGCCAAAATCAAACATGGTACGAACAGGGAAATCAGAAATGTAAACCTGACCTTCTATAGAAACACTACCTCGATCAAAAGCTGGAAGAGCGAGGAGAGCCTGCAACTGCTCTCCAGAGGGTCCTGCTCGCTGAGCTTGCCTTTGCCCTTGTCCTCGCTTCCTTGGGCAATCCTTACTGAAGTGTCCATACTTTCCATAATGAAATCATTCTCCCAACTTCCTTTTCTTCTTCCTACAGTCTTTGGCTATGTGCCCAGTGATCCCACAGAAGTTGCACTTTCTTGTGTCCTTTGCCTTGTTGTTGTTGGCCTTGTTTCCCTTCTTGTTGTTCTTGTCTCCTTTCTCGGAATCTTCCTTCTTGCCTTGAGATTCATTTGCCTTGACCTCCTTCTTGCCACTCTTATCTTCCTCTTGAAGCAGGGCCATATTCCCCAAACTCTCGAAAGTCGCCCCCATGGGTACATGAGACATGGCCAAACCGCGCATTGGCTCATTCAATCCTAGAGCAAAGCATAGGGCCTTCTTCTGAGCTGTGTTAACCAAGTCTAGACCGAACCGAGCAAGTTGATTAAACGTATCCACGTATTCCCTAACTGTCATGTCCCCTTGCTTTAGAGATAGGAACCTCTTCATCTGAGGGTTCTCTTCTGTCGATGATAGAAACCCCAGTCTAAACCTTCTCCTAAAGTCATTCCAAGTCTGAATTGGCCTAGTAGTGGTGGTGACTACCCACCAATATGCAGCTTCCCCTTTCAACAACCATACCGCTAACAGAACTTTCCTACGGTCTTCTATATCAAAGATAGCAAAGAGGTCTTCAGTGTCCTTCAACCAGTTTCTTGCCTCAACAAAAGTCTCTGTCCCAACAAAATTCTTGCCACCCATCGCCTTAAAGTCCTTGCAAATCTTCGCGAAATCTGCTTGTGGATGTGGAGGAGGAGGAGGAACCTCAGCTACGGGAGGGGGAGGAATGTTAGCCACGGGGAAAGGAGGAGGAATGTCCGCGGGGCCGGCTTCATTCGCCCTTGCCTCCATGTACCTTATAAACCAAATAGGTACTGGTATGCCCTCTAGAATGTCAAAATTATTGGCCATACTGAAACAAAGAAAAAGATAGATTGAGAACGAGGAAACAAAAGATAGTGCTAATGGCTTTTGGGGAATAGCCTTTTAAAATAAACTAGACTTTTCTTGGAAAATACTTAATTGGTTTTGAAAATAGTTTTTCGAAAGGTAAGTTTTTAAAAACACTTTTGCTCAAATCTTGTAAACCTTATGCTCTGATACCAAATGTAACACCCCACCTCCGCCACTGTCACTCTTGCAAGCGCACTAGCATTGGAGGGGCGTTAAACGAGGTAAACATGCATGCAGATATCACAAGACAGAAGATATAAGTAAAACAGAGTAAATAAAGCAGCGGATAAAACTACTATTTCAAAACCATAGTCAAGTTACATCAAAGTACTGTCATTATTTTCCAACTACTACAAGTCTAGAAAATATAAACTGAAAACTGGAAATAACATAAAGTAACTATCCCCAAAGTAGAATAAAACCATAGCATGCTCAAGTCCAAACCATACATGAGCTATCCAGAAAAGCAGCTAAAGATCCAGCTAGGTGCTAGCGTTCCCACCCTGAGAACCTGGGGGGGGGGGGAACGGAAGAAAAGAAGCGAAAGAAAACGGGTCAGTCAAAAAGACTGGTAAGTCCTACCTACTATTAGTATAAAAACTAATAAAGTTAACTGGACATGTAAAGAAGAGATGAAACATAGGGTGATAACTGGTATGGTGAAAAGTTAATAAGATAGATCAAGTGTGGTATCGCATGTACAAGGTTAAGTTGCACCAGGTGTGTACTAGTATTTCAATCTATGTCAAATATAAACAAGAAATGATCCCTTGGCCCAAAGCTGGCCCAATATCATGAGGTGACCTAAATCAAGGTCCAACTACTCGGTCTAGTCGATCGGCTCCCTATAAGCCTAACTCGTCGTGTATCGGTGTCATACGGCTTAATCGTGGAATGTAGTTAACTGTGCAAGGTCCACCCTATGGTGTATCCAGCCCTAAGGTGTAAACCACAGACACAATTCAAGCACGCACAGTCTAAACCTACTGGTGCCCACGTTCAACTCCGGACTTAATGTGCACGACCATGGTCCGCCTGAACAACCGGTGCACCCTTCAGCCGTCTCTTTTGGTCTCTTACAATCAGTCCAGTAATCGTGCCCCACCCTATCCTAGTCCAGGGTACCCATGATACTCCCAAATGGGTTACTGCTGAAAAGGACCACGTAACTAGGATTTCAAGCGGGTTAAATGTGGTTAACCCTATCCTAACCATGTATTGAGTTGGTCAAGTGTATTCAAGCAGTTCGTGACTTAACCCTATCAATACATCGGGTTTAATTGGTTAAGTATTCAAGTAGTCCATGTCCTAACCCTACCAATCCATCGTGTTTAATTGGTTAAGTATATTCAAGTAGTCCATGACTTAACCCTACCAATCCATCGTGTTTAATTGGTTAAGTATTCAAGTAGTCCATGACTTAACCCTACCATGTGGCATTAATTAACTTAATGCACCCCAACCTCTCACATTAGACTTTGTTGTGGTTACTAGTTATGCCGGGCGGGTCCGGGTAGCTTTACACCACAACCTAGTCTAACCTCGGGTTTTAAGTGCGATATGACCAACTACTCACATTAGGTCCTATTTTTTGTAGCCACTAATTAAGCCGGTCGGTTCCGGGTAGATTTATGCTACAAACTCAACCCAACCTCGAGTTGGCCACTTTCATGTTTTCTACATGTCATGTCCACGTTCGTGTTTTCAAGCATAAACACATGTCAAACTTTCATGTCATATTTTCAAGTCATGTTTTCATGTTATTTAAGTTTGCCCAACTACCCATAACGTATTCCCATCGCACGTAAATTCGTATCAACGCAAATAGATCAAAGAGGGAACATAACAATATGACAAGGTGGGCATAAGGTGGCAAAGTCTATCACAAGTCAAACATGGTGATATTTGAGGCCAAAAGGGGTTCAACATACTAGCATATGGCCTCAACATGTATGATAGCATAAAAGGTGTCTTGGCCTCAAACATATCAAATAGCATAAAGGTGATTTGGCCACAAGCATGCATAATAGCATAGGGGTGATTTGGCCACAAGCATGCATAATAGCATAAGCGTGATTTGGCCACAAGAATATTAAGGAACATGAGGGGTTAAGGTTTGGCCACAAGTTAAACATGGTGGCATATGAGGCAAATGTGTTCATAAACTTGCATATTACATTATAAGCCTCAAATCATGCATGATATCAAACTTTAGCAAAATAGGTGAAACATGGTCATAAATGACATAGGATGATAGCTAGTGATTCGCATATAACGTCATATGCAAGATAACATAAGGGTTATGAGAGCTTCTATGTTGCTTTATGCAACATTTCAAATCAAAGCTCATAGCTTTCTATGCACAAAATCAAGGTGATAGCTTTACAAACATGCATAGAATAAGTCTATGCATAATATGATAGAATCAAAGCACAAATCATACTTAGGCCCAAACTCAAACTTGCAACATGTCATATTTAACTTCATAGTTAGAATCTAAGAGTAGAATAGGGCTTACAATGCTATGAAGACCTATGAAATAAAATAAGATTGAGACGAAGCCACTAGCAACTCTAAAAACCCCCAATCGCATATAAGCTCCAAGTTGTTTTGAGAAACAATAAGCTCCTTTGATTTGTATGAAGAATGATCCTTGTTTTGATGAAGAAAGGTGGATCTTTTACTAGCTTAGGACACTCAAATTTTCATGAAGAGGATGGAGGCCATGTTATGAAGATGGAGGCCATGATCAAGAAACATTTTGGCATAGTTTAGTTGTAGGAATGATTAATGAGGGTTTAGGCTAGGTCTTAGGGTCTTTTTATAGAAGATTAGGTTAGTTTAGGCCATAGGATTAACCCTAGTTCAGATCTGAGCCATTAAAATCCGTCACAAGCCTCCAAACATGTCTTGAGGAACAAGTCAGGTGCACCCAGGCCAAACTGGCCGACCACCCAAGTCGACAGGGGTGTCGACTGGGCAGTCGACACCACCTGGGGTGTGTCGACTCCCAAGTCGACTCCCCGGTCGACTTGGGGTGGCGGGAATTTTTCCCGCCTTTTCTGCTTGGCTGAATTTGAATTCTGAATTCAAATTTGAACTGTTTTTGAACTTGAAATTTTCTGAAAACTTTGATGGGCCATAACTTGGTCATATGGACTCCGATTTTTGAAAAACTCGGACTCTGTTTCGCGTATTTTTCCGAGACGAACGCAATGGCACAGCCCGTTTCCATTGATTCAGATATTATCATTTAATTCTGCCTTGATTTATGTTATAACTTGTTATTCAAAATACGGGTTGTTACTTCCTCCCCACCTTAAAGGATTTCGTCCCCGAAATCTCTAAGTTAGGAAGAACGTATCCTACCATCCATCATCCATCTACTCAAAACATCATCCACAAGCAGTCATTGTCCTTAAAAGATTCTAAATGTTGTATGATCATATGCGAAAGGTGTGTGTATATGTACTTATCTAATGCGAAAATCAGGCGGTTACTGATTAGTAAACCTCCTTAATGCTAAGTATGTTAGTGAAATGAGTCCATATGTATGCAGATTCCTAACATAATTTATAATCTCTATATGAGTGCACATAACATTCATCCATATGCAACATCCACGTGATAGCATAACAAGTTTCAACCATGAATAAGCATAAACACTCATGCATATGCAATATGAAAGTGTGTGAGCCGATCTTAGTGTCTAATGTGTATCATGCATCCACAAGTATCCACCTGCAAACACTTGCAACCACTTATGTTAGCACCCCATCTTTTGCTTTCTCACCTCATTAAAAAGTTAAAAAATAAAGTGACCAATTTACCCCTATATATTATTAAATTTAGCATATTCATTTTTTCAATCTATTATGCATTTTATCCACGGTAAAATGTTACGAGGAAAAGATAATATTTTATTTTAATTTTTGCCTTCTAAAAAATATACAGTTCCTTTTTTTGAATTAAAATGAAATGTAAATTTTCACGGTTGATTAAAAAAATAATTATGAATTACTACTTTATTGATTTCTAATTTTATTTTTTAATTCTATTGCTAAAGTTAAGTTATAATCAATGAAATGGTAAAATAAAGGGCAATTCTGGTACATATTGGGATAGGAAAAGTAAAAGGAGAGGTGCGATCCGTTTTGTATAAATAACGGGGCGGGAAAGGCAATATGTGGGGTGGAAATAAATGTGGCCCTGATTATGATCATACAAGACTAGACCATATCTGTTTTAAAATCAAAACAAAAAAATGTAAACATGAAAGTAAATAATATGAAATAGAATGAATAATTTAAGATATGAAAAAACGGATATCGCTGGAAAACAAAGAGAAAGAATAATAGTGAATCAGTTCTATAGTCTAATCAATTCTAGAGTTGTTTCATCACAGTAGGAAAATGCATGTAGACAATACGTTATAGTTCATGCCATTTAAAGACCTACAGGGAAAAAAAATTATAACACTCAAGTGACCTTCAGTATTCACGCAAATGTCCCAATTAGACCATAATCTGCGCATATCCTTTGAACTTAACATAAATGTACAGAATTCACAACTGGTTATCATAAATAATCCTCTAAGAATGAAAAAGAATCCACGAACCCATAGTTCTATCAAATTAGCAAACGCTGCTTGAAATAGAATCAGTGTAATGAATCCGAAAAGTGAATTATTGATTCGTCAACATCTTGGATCGACGGAGGAGAATCTTTCTTCAGCGATTTGAATACCCTTTTCACATAAATTTTAGAAGAGAAAATTGTGATTAGATACAACAAGATGCAGTCCAAAATGCGATGACCCATGACAACGGCTTGCGACGGCTAAAAAATAGTGGTCGTTGCAAGCCGTCGCACGGCCTGCAGGTAGAAACAACAATTCATGACCTTTCTTCCTTATTCTCCATTTCCTCCAAAATAATTTCTAAATCCCTAAACCCGTCGCCCCCCTTGCTACTTTGATTACAAACCTCCAAACACGTTTACAAATTTCTGATTTCATGTCGGTATGTTTCCTAACCCTATTTTATGGTTATCTAGAGGCTTTAGTTGCATATTTATATGGTTTTGAAAATTGGATGTTTATGGGTATGAAATTGGTTGTCATGAGGGATGCTTATGAGGATGGTTGTGTTGTAGGTTGATTTGAGAATAAATGTAATTTATTAGGAGGTTGAAAACGATGATTATCATATTATTGTTGTTATCATGATTATTGTGTTAGTTGATATAGAATTGCTGATTGGTTGGGTGATTTGAAAATTAATGTGTAATATTTATTAACATGTTTATTGATAAGTTCATGCGAATATTTATTTACACTATTTGTTGTCATTTAGGCAAAGGTATGTGTATTATATTAAAATTGCTAGCTAGCATGTGGTAGTTGTGCGTATTAACATAAGTTAAAAGAATTAAAATTTAATTTATTAAAAGTGCTAGCTTTTTATTTTTTAATAAAAAACCGTAATTAAAGATTTGATGTGGTTGAGTAAATTTTTAATTAAGTGTTAATATTTCAAATTTAAAGCTTTTTAATGGAAGTTACAATAAGTTTTAAAATTGAAATAGTAGTTAGCAAATATTTATTTAACGTTCCCCAGTTAAGCTCACATATGATTGGAGACCCAATATTTGTACGTTTTTGTAAATGTTGTAGGCATTAGACTTTAAAATGTGATAAAAGCCCTAGGGAGGATTTATTTGACGAAGCATAATATGTTGGATTTTGTGAGGACCATCGAGACAATGGAATGCAAAATAAAAAACAATTTAAGAAGAAAGATATATTTGATGGAAATGAGCAAGGCTAGACAAAAGGTGTTTCTAAAAAGAAAATGATTTGAAGGGAGAAAAACAAGGATGTAGTAGTGAATGATGATGCTGGTGGTAATGTAAGAACTGAAACTCTGGATACTCAAGGCAATGGTCTTAATGATTCAGGGTGTCAATTTGCGGGTAGTCGATCTATGAATAATTGTACATATAATATTGATGCACGAGGTAATGATAATATTGAGACTCAAGGCAATACTGTTTATGGTGTTAATTATGATAGTGGCGATTTGTTCGATGGCTAGAGTTCTCCTTTGCAAACTGATTTGTTTAAGAGGGATTCTCAGGTTAACAATGATTTGGATGGCACGACTAATTGTGAGCTTGTAGCAACACAATCTGATATTGGTAAGGAGGGTACAACTCCTTTAAATTCTACTACATCAGGTTCAGCTCCCTGTAACTCAACTACGCATTTCATAACTAAGAGTAGCAAGAGGCGTGCGAAAAGGAAAAAAGGCAGCAGAGCGTCTAAATGAGGGAAATGAGTCTGACGAGGCATATCAAAGTGTTGTACATAACAATTCTATGATTTTTGTTTGATGATTACAAACAAATATATATTATTTTAAATGTTTTTGTTATTGTACTGTTAAACTGCATCACAGACAGGAATATAATATTAATTATTAAATAGAATACGACTATACAAGAATTCAAATATTCAAACAGTGTTTTATTTAAAAATAATATTTTATTTCAACATTTAAACAGTACAAATTTTATAACTCCGTTATTTGTTTATCTCAGTAATACATTTCATTTTGTATACATTTCTTATACATATCAGTTCCTCACTACAACACTCATTCACTTAATCGCTCAATTATACAGACACATATACATACATTGACACTTAATACTAGTCTTCTGTCTTCACTGCTTTGGTCAGTCCAGTCTAGCTGTTTACCTGTCACAGTAGAATCACACACAGTAATCTGGAACAGAAAAGTTTTATATTCTAGCATATATAATTTTTATTTTAAAAATTTATTTGCCTCGGAATTTTTGGTGTGTTTCTCATCATTTTTCATGACTTGATCTGTCTTTATATATATCCATCTGTGTCTAGACAACTTGTGATATTCGCAGTGCTACACTGTAAATACCACAAGGTAGGCAGTATTTCTAGTGCTCACAGATCAGCCTCAACATGCTACAATGCTTTGCTGATCAGAACCAACATCAAAATTAGCTGATTCTGAATAGCCACAACACAGATATAGCGGTCTGCTGAAATAAATATCCATGCCTCTGTCATTCGAATAGCCACACACACACACACACATACATATATATATACACACATACATGTATATATACACGTATGTATACATGGTTACTCATACACATGCAACACAGTTGAGTACACATGACAGAAATGTAGCCAACAAAGAGTACATGTCACAATGGTCAAGCCAGTCGAGGGTTAAGACAGAGTCAAGGATGTTGATCATGCACAATACATAAACAAGTTCAAGACAGTGTCAATTTCATGCATGCATTACCAATGGTCATGCACAAGTGTTTCAGCATGAATTTTTATATAGAACAAATCAGCCAAGCTCATGTGCAAGTGCAAGTGCATATGCCAAGACAAACATGGTCGAGAACAAGGCATCGACACAGACAACACACGAGATGGAGCAGCTTGTAATATTTCAAGTTCATATTTTCAAAAAATACAAGTGTGCAACTGGACATATCATTTTCAGCAAGTATACATCATCTAAATTGGTTAAGATAACTTGAATGGGTCAAGAAGTTCATGAATGCACAGTTCAGAATGGTCAAGCCAAGACAGGTTCATGTGCACATTGGCACAAGCAATTTCTACACAAGGGGATATACACATGAGGCCACAACAACACAACTGATTGTGTAAAAACAATGCCAACATGTTTCAGAATGGTCAGAACATTCAAGTAAGGAAATACAAAGCATGGTGCACGCAAATAATCAAGAGTCAGGGCAGTTCAAAGTGCAACTTCAACATGGAGGTATCCAAGTTCATCATCAAAGCAGGTCTGTTCATGTACAGGGGCACATAATTCAATTGCACGATTATAAGCAGCTAAGCCTGTGGCCAAGCAAGAGCATGAGTACATTCACATAATATATAAACTAAAGTATGGCCAGTGATAAAGTGCAAAATCTTAAATGCCAATGACAAATCGGAAATCACAATGTATATTTCGGGCAAACCTATTCCAGTGATCACTCAAGTATCATACTTATTTTTCGGAGAATCATACAATTTTTGGCAAGAGTTTTTCAAATAGTTTCCTGTAGTACACAGGCATATGTTAAATTCCAGAAGAACGGTTTTGTGCAAGGTTTAAATCGGTTTGTTTTGCTGAAATCAACAATTCAAATTTGACAAGTTATTTTTAAGTGTTTCTAGGTTTTAAAATGAACATTTGTAGCAAAAATGAATTCATGTATCCAGAAAATCTTCAGTGATCAAAGGGAAACAAATTCACACGCAAGATTCTAGCAATATATGCATATTTAGCAAATCAAATTTTTTTAGTGAACAATTTTCGGGCAAGTGCAAAAAGTAACTTTTTTAGGAAAAAACAATTCCTTATGATTCCAGCAATACGCAAGAATTTTCAAGGGGTCATTTATAGTCCCAGATTCACTGAAGACCAAGATCAAGTCTGGATTCATCACAACAAATCACATAAGCTATTTAAGCCGAGGGAACAAAAAAGGAAATTCACACAATCAGATCAAATCATATAAGGAAATCAAAGAGCAATTTATGGTATTTTATAATCCTATATGTTCACCATTTTCATCACTGGCATAAGCAGATCGAACGAGAAAAAACATTCAAAAGAAAATCAAAGAACAAACCTTTAGAGAAACTCACATCTTTTCGACCGCCAACAATATCCCAAATAGTGACGAGAAAGCATTAGAAAGCCACGAGAATTTGAAGACCTAAAGAATCAATTCCAACAAGAAATCAATCGAGATTTGGGGATATTGGAAAACCCTAGCTTTTAGGATCGACCGCCATTTTATTTGAGGAAAGCAGAATACGGGATAACCCTTGTTTTTAACTCTAAGGTTTTTAGTGTTGGATTTTTATATTTTTTTGTTTTTACGTTTGAAATCATCGAACTGTCTTCTAGTTTTCTGTAAAAACTAGGTTTTTAGTTACAAGGTTTGTAATTGGGAAAAATCCGATTTTAGATTTATAATCTGTGCAGAGATTTGAGCGTAGAATTAGTGCAACTAGAGCGAGGTTGTGAGGCCTTTTGTGTAGCACCTATTAGAAACTTGGGGATAAGTTCTGAGTGTAGGGTTAGGACATTTAGGCTAGGAATTGTCGCAAGTTTACAGGTGTTGTAAGCGTTGTAATAGTTGACTAATATCTAGTAGAAACTTTGGGATTGCAGCAGTAGGCAGGGCTTGCCGAAGCTGGGTAAAAGCTGTGTTATTTATTTCTTATCTGCTGCAATATGTTCTGTGATATTTTAATATCTCGAATTAAATTCAATAAACCTTATTCACCCCCTCTAGGGTTAATCTAGATTCAATAAGTGGTATCAGAGATGGTATAAGATAATAGCATGATAGGGAGTTCTCGCTTTATGATCAAGTGGCGAAGTATTGAATCTTGTCCCTACATGTCGCACTGAGTTGTCCGGTGTCGAGAGGCAGGACGTAAAACTAGAATCTGAAATACCCTTATTAGCCACCGGGGTAGTATTAAAATCCTCATTAATGGAGACAACAAGTGGTATCAGAGCTGGTTATTCTTTAACTCTAAAGTCATGGTGATCCTAGTTGTCAGTCCATAGAGAGTCAGTCTAATTGTATTCCAACTATTTTTAAAGGTACAGATTTTTTAAATTGGAAATCAGAAATGGAATCCTATTTAAAATATGTTGATATTAAATGTTGGAATATTATTATAAATAGGTATGTATGGTTAATAGGAATGATATTGGGTTTAATTCTCGTGCTATTCATATTTTATATTCTTATATTGATGATGTTCGATATAGCCTTATCTCCCATTGTTTAACTACGCAGAAAATATGGAATACTCTCGATACAAAGTATGGAAGAATTGACAACAAGTCAAAACCCTAGAAGGCCAACTCAGGTTCAGATCTATGCCTAGAAGGAGAATCAGATGAAAACTCAAGTATATCAGACGATGGAGACTCAACAGACAATGAGACTGAAAGCTTCTCATTTGAAGATTTGGTTTATATGTGTGCTGATTTAATAAAAAACCATTGATAATCTCCATTGGAAAAACAAATCTTTAAAATCTAAAAATCGTGAGTTGACTAGCAAAATTAACTGTTTGGAATCAGAATTTACAAATGTCGTGAAACTAGATAATTGTGATTGTGAAAATTGTTTGAAATTGAAAACTAATCTCGTTTATCTCAATAAAAACATTCAAAAGCTTGAAGAGGAAATTTTGATTTTAAAAGTTAATGAGATTGAGTTAAAAGATACAAATAATTCTTTACGAAAGGAATTTGAAAATTTTTAGACTACCAAAAATTCCAAACATGAAATCGCTGAAAAAGAAATCTGCAGAAAACCGATTCAATCTTGAATGAGCTTGAAAAAGAGATTGAAAATTTCAAGAAACTTGAATTTGAAAAACAAATTAAATTTGAATCTGAAATCTTTGAATCCAAGATCAAAATCAAACTGCTTGAAAACGAAAATTTGATTTGAAACAAAATGATACTGAAAGGAGAAAGATCATTATTAATCATTGTTCAAATCTGATGAAAGAAAATTCTGATCTTAAATCCAAAATCAACGATCTTGAATTGAGTTCAAAACGATTTTCAATAGGATAAAAATCTTTGAATATACTGTTGAAAAATCAACTCTCTCTAGGAAATAAAAATGGTCTTGGTTTTGGAAAAACAAATGGTTTTGAAAAACCGAATCCTTGTGATTTTAAAAATCCTTTAATTTGCTTCAAAAATGGTCGTTTTGAAAATCTAAACTCATAAAATTCCAAAAGATTTTTGAATCACAATCGGGATAAGAATTTGTTTGATGACAATTTATTTCATCCATTTTGGATCTCGAAAACAAATAAAGAGAATTCAACTAAATTCAAACAGATTTGGGTTCTAAAAGGTACAAAGGTAAATTTGAATGGGTTGTTATACAAATAGGTTTAGGTACTGAAATACATGAACAAAACTGCGAGTGGTTTCACTAATTTTGCTAGATCACTCAATCCCTTAAACTGTTAGGCACCGGAGGAGGCTGAGGAACTGCTTTGCAAATTTGTATTCAAACCACTTTACATATTTAAATTATTTAGAGTTCCTTAGCCAAGTATGTTGAGTGAGAGATTTATTTACTCACGTCAATTTCAGATATGATCTCTAGACTCATATTTGTGTATATCTTTTATTCTTCTGTGTTTATTCCTCCTTCTACCCTTTCTATTTATTTTTCTTTGTCCCTTCTGTTTTTGATTTGACACTACCATCTTATTTTTCATTTTATTTTAAGTTTCATAACTTCAAATTGTAGAATTCACGATTTACTGGGAATTCGCTTTACTTGAATAAAACTCTCATGTTTAAATCATTTCCAGATCCTAAATTCAAAATTGTAAATTTCTGCAATTATTTTGAAGATGAATTCTTTTCTGATTTCTGAATTCCTAATAGTGCTGAAGTATTCATGTCATATCTTGAACACTATTATTTTTTGAATTCTAAATTTTTGAAGATCTGAAAAATTAATGAAATTTCACACACCTCTTTTGTTTTGAGATTCTTCCAATACATTTTGGAAAGACTTGAAATATTATACTCATTACTACACATTAGTATTTTTCAGTTACGGTAATTTTACTATTTTTTGGATTGGCTTAAATATTTCTGAACTGAATAACATTTGATTTGAATTATTGTTTACATCTTCAAATTCTTCATTATTCATGACCATCTTTGTTGAGAATGTGTTTGTTTGAAATCATCTGAAATTTATGATATTTTGAATCTCACACACTTCTCAAGTTTAAAATTATTAATCTTATGTGATTGATTCACTATATCTCAAAATTTACATCTATTCAAGTGATTTCAAATAAATTATTTTTAATGTTGGATCATTAATTATCTCTCATGCTTGATGTAAATATTCTGAAAATTTCTTTTGTGGTTGTCAGAAATAATTGTGAAAAATTATTTGAAAATCTGGTCTTAAAAACTCGCTGTTATTTCATAACCATTTGATTTGAATATTTATTTGTTTGAAATCATTTGAAACTATTAATTCGTGAATCTCACACAAATCTTGGAACTAAAATTTATAATATGGTGTGATCGATTCATTAAATCTTGAGATTTTCATATTCCTTCAAATGATTTAAAATAAATTGTATTTTTAATCTTTGGTCATGAATCATTTTTTTGTGACTGTCAGAAATATTGGTGATAAATTCTCTAGACAAGTCTGCTTTGAAATCGAATGTTGTGCTGCTCTGATAAAAGAAATCGCTTTGAAAATGTTTTTGGTTAACTGTGTGTTTTTGGTATCATCTGATGCTTTGATAGAAGGTTCAAAGATTTTTAGCTTGACTTGACTACTCTGAATTGAAAATCTTTCTTGTGCTACATCCTGAAATTCGTTCTGAAATCATGATCACTTACTTTGATATTGTTTTGTTTGAAATCGTTTGAATATTGTTTAATATCCAGAATCTCACGCTTCTTGGTTTAGAAGTTAATAATCTTGTGTGGTCGATTCATTAAATCTTGAAGCTTTACATGCCATCAAGTGATTTCAAATAAACCGTTACATTAAATATTGGATCATGATTTGTCTTCTTGATTTGATAAAAATTGTCTGGAAACTTTCTATGAAACTTCTTTTGAATTTGGTTTGCTGCTCTAATTGATGGAACAGAAGTATTTGATTTAATTGCTTGGGCTTTGTGATTGGATATCGTTGTCTGAGATATCTTTGTTAGTCTCCAGTGTCATGTTAAAATTCCCGTTAGTAGAGACAACAAGTGTATAAGATTAAAAGTGCCTAAATTTTTTTATTGATCTGATTCTAATCCTGTATATATTTTTTCTTTGTCCTATATATATCTTTTGAATTTCCTCTTGTAATTGATTTTTCAATTTTAAAATCATTTATTGATTATTTATTCAGAAATTGAAATCAATAACCAAAAAGGACTGTAATTAGAACTCATCAAAGTTATTATCAGAATTTTGAAATTGTGATGAGTTGTGACTACAGTATATTTCACAACAAGAGGAGTTTTTGTTTAAATTTTCATGATATTGAACAATTATTATAATATCTTTGAATTGGCGCTTAGTTCACGACCATCTTCTATTTCTATCATCACTCTGCCATCCATCATGATTTTATATTAATGTGGAGAGTTTAATATTTTTTAAAAACATCTTGAATAAACAGTGGAATTATTTTTGATGGAAATGTGACAATATTATTTTTCAGAATTGGTGATAATTGAAAATTTTCTAGAATCCCGGTACAGTTGAGCATATTTCATAATATTACTAATTTAGAAATTTATTTCACAAACCATTTCTGTACCTATCACATTTCTATCATCCATATTGGTTTTATATATTAAGGAGTTTTTCTTTTTGGAATAGAAAATAATAAATATAATATTCATAAGTGTTTCTCTAACCTCATTTAAAAATCCAAGCTCTAGTCATGCATGGTTATGAGATTACTTATATTTAAGCTGCAACTGACCTCATTTAAAAATCCAAGATCTGGTTATGCATGGTCAGCATGCTCTTAAATTAAAAGAAAAAGAAACGAAAATTATTTGAATAAATAATTTTTTTATATGAATTTCTCCTTGGTGTATAAAAAATAACATATCAATCCATTTTCTAATTTGTGAAATGTGTTAATATTTTATGATATATTATAATCTGTTGATTGATAGCTACTGGGATTTGAGATTATTTGATTGCGTCACTTAAGTTGAATTTATAATTTTAGTTCAAATCCATCACTGTGATTGTGCTCATTTTTATAAAAATTCTTTTGAAAATAATTGGAATCAATATTTTTTGAAACTCTCTTCATTTATATAAATTTCATCATAAATCCGTCATTCTACAATGTGAAATTTGCCACTAGTTCTTAAAATATTATGATTTTTGTTTGACAGATCGAGTTTTATGATGATTGTTCTTCATCTTAAGTTGATAATATATTTAAGTCATTTTTTCAGCATTGTTTAAATTTCTATATCCCTTTGATGATAACAAAAGGGGGAGAATGGGTTAAGATTTTGATTTATAAGTGAATATTATATAAATATTTTACTATTGAAATATTTCATTCAATTTATTTACTTCCTTCATGCACATATATAGAGGGAGTTTTGTCATAGGGGGAGCGTACAAATAGGGGGAGTTTCAAATATTCACTGTCAAACGTGTTTATTATATTCAAAATTTTATTATTTGTTTGTCATCATCAAAAGGGGGAGATTGTTGTATATAACAATGCTATTATTTTTGTTTGATGATTACAAAAAAAAATATTATTTTAAATGTGTACAAGAGTACATCACAGACAGGAATACAATATTTATATTTAAATAGAATTCGACTGTACAAGAATTCAAATATTAAAACAGTATTTTTATTAAATATAATATTTTATTTCAACATTTAAACAATGCAAATTTTATAACTCCACTATTTGTTCATCTAAGTAATACATTTCATATACATTTCTTATACATATCAGTTCCTCACTACAACACTCATTCACTCAGTCACTCAGTTATACAGACACAATACATACATTGACACTCACTGACACTCAATACTTGTCTTCTGTCTTCACTGCTTCGGTCAGTCCAGTCTAGCTGTTTACATGTCACAGTAGAAACACACAGAGAGTAATCTGGAACTGGAAAGTTTTATATTCTAGCAAATATAATTTTTATTTAAAAAATTTATTTGCCTTAGAATTTTTGGTGTGTTTCTCATTATTTTTCATGACTTGATCTATCTTTATATATATCCATCCATTTGTGTCTAGATAGCTTGTGATATTCACAGTGATACACTGTAAATACCACAAGGTAGACAGTATTTCTATTGCTCACAAATCAGCCTCACACACTACACTGGTTTGCTGATCGCATCAAAATTAGTTGATTCTGAACAGCCACAACTCAGATATAGTGGTCTGCCGATATAAATATTCATGCCTCTTTCATTCGAATAGCCACACATATGTTCAAGCACACACACACACACATATATACACACACACATACACATACATAAGTGTATACATACACATATGTATACATGGATACTCATACACATGAAACACAGTTGAGTACGCATGACAGAAATGCAGCCAACAAAGAGTACATGTCACAATGGTCAAGCCAGTCGAGGGTCAAGACAGAGTCAAGGATGTTGATCGTGTACAATACATAAACAAGTTCAAGACAGTGTCAATTTCATGCATGCATTACCAATGGTCATGCACAAGTGTTTCAGCATGAATTTTCATATGGAACAAATCAGCCAAGCTCATGTGCAAGTGCAAGTGCATATGCCAAGACAAACATGGTCGAGGACAAGGCATCAACACAAACAACACATGTGATGGAGCAACTTGTAATATTTCAAGTTCATATGTTCAACAAATACAAGTTTGCAACTGGACATATCATTTTCAGCAAGTATACGTCATCTCAATTGGTCAAGACAACATGAATGGGTCAAGAAGTTCATGAACTCACAGTTCAGAGTGGTCAAGCCAAGACAGGTTCATGTGTACATTGGGACAGGCAATTTCTATACAAGGGGATATACATATGTGGCCATAACAACACAGCTGATGGTGTAAACACAATGCCAACATGTTTCAGAATGTTCAGAACATTTAAGTAAGGAAATACAAAGCATGGTGCTTGTAAATAATCAAGAGTCAGAGCAGTTCAAAGTGCAACTTCAACATGAAGGTGTCCAAGTTCATCATCAAAGCAGGTCAGTTCATGCATAGCGGTGCATAAGTCAATTACACAAATACAAGCAGCTAAGACAGTGGCCAAACAAGAGCACAAGTGCATTCACATAATATATAAACTATAGTATGGAAAGTGATAAAGTGCAAAATCTTAAATTCCAATGACAAATCAGAAATCACAATGTTTATTTCGGGCAAACATATTCCAGTGATCACTCAAGTATCATTCTTATTTTTCAAAGAATCATAAATACAAGAAATTTTTAATTTGTCAGTTGAAAAAAAAACATACAAATTTGACATACTCTTTCCTACCACTAGGGTTCGCTTGCTTGATTTTGTAAATTCATGGTTCCTTGAATTGAGCCCAACGTTAACCTTTCCAGTTCGACATTGGATTGTTGGTATGGATCACATCTTATCTATATGTTCTTTATTGTAGTAATCCATAACTTTAGCTATCACCGCTTTGATCATTTCCCTTAAATGAGTTTTCAGAATAGAGATATTATGTGACATAAATCGCTATCTTCTTTACTTCGCAGCGGAGTGGATGAATGTAAGTTGTGTTGGGAAATGTTTCGTTTTGCCCTCGATCGTTACTGAATAACAGTTTATTCATATTTGATGTTTATGTGAATGACTCAAATGGTGTAGATATGTACATATTGTAGTTGGTGGAAGACACATAGTTGTAGACTTGTAGTCATAAAAGTTGTGTAGAATGTAGTGAATTTTCAAAGTTATGGGTATATTATTTGTGAGGTTGCAGTTTTAAAACCGTTGGTGTTTGATGCTTATTTAATAGACTTTCGAAGTTAGAGGGGTTAAATGGGCATCCATATATTGGACTCTTATTAAATAGGTGCTTGACCACAGACAACTATTAAATAAGCTCTTATGCATGATTCATGAATCCTGAATTATGAACTGAACAGTACGTTGAAAATTCATGGTAATTTGCTTCCAATCGTTGTCATCATCCTCTTTTTGTACACCATCCTTGTTTTGTATATCATCACACTAAGCCAGATTACCTAGGTTCACTTGGAAGGTTGTTAATTGAGCTTGCAGCTAATTAATTTGCTACTCTAGAAGATATGTATGGGTTGCATATAGCATTATAGCTCATGCTAGATCTGAGTACGAGTGACTGTCATGCGTTGATGCACACGGATCGTCTTGTCTTATTTAATTTGGGTTCATAGTGTTGGAGCATGAGTGCTCATTTCTTGGTTCGTTGTAGAGAAATACTAACAGTTTTTTACAGCTATCGATTGATGCAGATAACACCTCATTCGATGGGAATTTCATGGTGAGTCGTCGATATATCACAACTACATCTAGATCGGTCGGTGTTGGTCTTACTATAAGAGTGTTGTAAGCAAACATGTAGTTTACCTTTCACGAAATTTCCTTGCATTTTGGCAGAACGGGGTTGCTAGAGACACTCAGGTGATATAGTTGAAAGCTGTAACATGGCTGAAGGGGTTACGCTTTTGCTTCCATCACTTACAATGGGTGACAAAGCATACCTCTAGTAGGAGTTTTTCAAACAGTTTCCCGTAATACACAGGCATATGTTAAATTCTAGAAGAGCAGTTTTGGGCAAGGTTTAAATCGGTTTGTTTTGCTGAAATCGACAACTCAAATTTGGCAAGTTATTTTTAAATGTTTCCAGGTTTTAAAATGATCATTTGTGGCAAAAACGAATTCATGTCTGCAAAAAATCTTCAGTGATCAAAGGGAAACAAATTCACAAGCAAGATTCCAGGATTATATGCATATTTGGCAAAGTCAATTTTTTTAGTGAACAATTTTCGGGCAAGTGCAAAAAGAAACTTTTTCGGACAAAAACAATTCCATTTGATTCTAGCAATCACGCAAGAATTTTTAATGGGTCATTTATATTTCTAGATTCATTGAAGACCAAAATCAAATCTGTATTCATCACAATAAATCACGTAAGCTATAAGCCGAGGGAACAAAAGAGAAAATTCACACAATCAGATCAAATCATATAAGTAAATCAAAGAGCAATTTATGGGATTTTATAATCCTATATGTTCACCATTTTCATCACTGGCATAAGCTGGTTGAACGAGAAAAATATATTCAAAAGAAAATCAAAAAACAAATCTAGAGAAAATGACATCTTTTCAACCGCCAACAATATCCCAAATAGTGACAAGGAAGCATTAGAAAGCCACGAGAATTTGAAGACCCAAAGAATCAATTCCAACAACAAATCGAACGAGATTTGGGGATATTGGAAAACCCTAGCTTTTAGGATCAACCGCCATTTTATTTGAGGAAAGTAGAATAAAAAAAACAAAAGGGTGACCTATAATTTTTTAAAGGGGATAATCCTTGTTTTTAACTCTAGGGTTTCCAGTGTTGGATTTTTATATTTTTTGTTTTTTACTTTTGAAATCGTCGAACTATCTTCTAGTTTTTCTGTAAAATCTAGGTTTTAGTTACAAGGTTTGTAACTAGGAAAAATCCGATTTTAGGGTTATAATCGGTGAAGTGTTCTGAGCTTAGAATTAGTGCAACTAAAGCGAGATTGTGAGGCCTTTTGTATAGCACCTAGTAGAAACTTGGGGATAAGTTTAGAGCGTAGGGTTAGGACATTTAGGCTAGGAATTATGGCTAATTTATAGGTGTTGTAATAGTTGACTAATATCTAGTAAAAACTTTGGGGAATGCAGCAGTGTGCAGGATTTGCCGTAGCTATGTAAAAGCTGTGTTATTTATTTCTGTATTTATTCTTATCTGCTGCAATATGTTCTGTGATATTTTAATATCTCGAATTAAATTCAATAAACCCTATTCATGCCCCCTCTAAGGTTATTCTAGATCCAACACAAAGTACTGATAAATTGAAATCATCTATACGGAATACAAGGAGCAATCCTTCTCCTCTATTTGATCTATTCTTGAAGTGATTTTGGTTTCAATGTGATTTGGTTTTACGTGTATACAATATTTTGGTTTTCTTTGTAGTTGTTTTGGATTAGTGGTATCGTCTGGCAAAGTGAAGTTCAACAAGGTGGGTAGTATGAATTTACCCGTATCCAACAATGCTGCATTTTTTCGTAGTTGTTTTGGATTAGTGATGTTATATGGTAATAATATGTTATCTTTGAAGTCTGCAATTCTTGGTAGTTGTTCAAAGTGTGCTTCGGCAAATAGCAAGGCTAGCAAAGTGATTCGTGTTTTGTGAATTTGATTTAGTGAGTTTGTTTTGTGTGAAGAATATGATATGTGAGTTGTACGTGAATGTGTGTAGTATGTGATATGTAGGTATGATGTATGTGTATATATGGGAACTGATGTACATATTTGTAATTTTTAGTTGATATATAAAATTTTCACACTTGCCTTTCAAAAAATATATTTATTGAACGTATGAAAAATATATTATGTAGATGTTAGTTTACAAATTATATAATGTGTTTTACTTATGTGAACCCCTTAGAGATTTTAGGCTACGTCCGACAAGTGTTGTATATAATCATTATATGAATATTCTTTTTTATATAGAACAGAAATCTATATTCATCTGATACAATATTCATTGGATTTGTCCCAGTATTGGACAAGTTACAAATATAATAACATAAGCATAATTTATAAATAATTTCATTTTAAACGGTTAACAAAATTTCGACAGCACTTTCCTTTTTTTTCCTGTGTACACGCATTTGTGTACGATGCAGGGACCAAAGGGAAGTGCTGCTGAAGTTCTGTTGAACCGTTTAACCTGAAATGATTTATAAAATATGTTTATGTTATTATATTTGTAATGGGAAGTAGGTTGACCGACCGTCAAAGTAAAAAAAGCAATAAACTGAAAACATTGTTGTATATAACGGTGTTGTATACACAATTATATGATTTTTGTTTGATGATAACAACCAAATATTTATTATTTTAAATGTGTTTGTTACTGTACTGTTTTCATATATCATCACATATAGGAATATATTATTTATATTCAAACAAAATACAACTGTACAGACATTCAGATATTTACACAGTATTTTGTTTAAATATAATATTTTATTTCAATTTTCAAATAGTACAGTTTTACAACTCCACTATTTGTACACTTCACTAATATTTCACATTTCATATTCGTTCACATGATATTGTACTTGTAAATAAACTGAATACGATAGATAAATTTGTTTGAACACAAAAAAATAATATTTTATTTCAATCAAATTTGTTTATTACAAATATCAGCACAATTTTTCTCATTCTATACATTTGTTCCTCGCTACAAACGCTCATCACAAATATAGTCATTGTCTCACTACAGCATTTCACTCACTCACATTACAATTATGGAACACAAAAAAGGAGGAACAACATTTTTTTCTGTCCAAGTAGCTCACAATGATACTAATACAAATTTTCAAGCCAAAGAACAAAGCAAGAAACCAAGTATGCAAGCAGGTGATGTTCACAAGTGTACAACAGTGAAAAAGGGCATGTTTCAATTATTATTTTTTGAACATGTAAAAATTTGGCAACTACAAAGCAATCTTCATTTCAAGCAAGATGTTAAAAAAAAGGCCAAAAGCAACAGTGTACAACATGCATCAACATGCAAGGCTCAAGTGAACTAATTTGATGAAAATATACATGCAGAGGTTCAGTGGAGCAACAAAGAATTCTTTTCATGTTCAAATGGAAAAAAAAAAGGGGAATCTCTTTTGAAATTTGAAAAGAAAAGTCATAGGTTCAAAAGAAGGAAAGAGATTAAGCTTGCAACCTTGGCAAATGTAAAATTTGACAAGAAAAGATTTGGATAAAACATCTTTTTATCATGCTTGTATTCATAATTGCATGGTGCAATAATACACAATCAAAAAGCAGTTTCCTGGTTTGAAAAATCTAGCACATGCAGAATCTAACTTAGAAAACATTTTTATTTTGTAGGAACATACAAGCAGATGATAAGCCAACAAGCATGCATGCAACATCATGTTAGGGTGATACCTCAGGTCAACATGAACCAGTGTGATCAAGTATGGTCAAGCAAGTACAAAATAATGGACCAGTGAAAAACATGGAAGGTTTACACAAATATGTGTATGAGCAATTCAGAAAGTATACAAGGGAAGTTTCTTTTTAACTTTAATGTCTCATTTTTGGAAAAATATAAAAAGGCAATTTAGTTCATCAACATGCACAGTTTTCGGGCAAGAACATTCTCAAAAATGTTTTCAGTTTTTCAGAAGTATGGCAAAATGTTTATTTTTGGCAAGTGCGCATTCACATTGATAAAGAACAGTGTCAAGGCCTGTGTACACATTCAACCCGACACGGCAAATTTTGTAAGTGAACAAGTTGCATGAACATGGAGCAACTTCAGTGCATGTGAATACTGTTTTTGCATGTGGTGCAACACATGAATATGGACAACAATGGTGAAGAAGAGTGATCAAAGGCAGGACAAATCATGCACAACAAATCAGTTTCCAGAAAACCACAATTCAAGTCTTTATGGCAAAATAAAGTTTTTAAATGATTTTCTAAATCACACAAGAGCACACATGTTTTGGACAAAGATATCTTTGGCAAGAAAATATTTTTTATGTTTCCAGAATTGACAAAAATCAAATTGAACACTCTTTAATGTTTCATGCATTTAAGGATTCCGGGCAAGAAAAACAATTGAATGATTTCCTAAATCATATACAATTGTTTTTTCAGAAATGAATAAATATTGTCGCAAGTACTCAATCAGTGAACAACATTTTTTGGTAAGTAATTACATCTTTCCAGCAAAGCAATCAATTGACAATTTATGGCAAGTTTTAAATTTCCTGGAAACAAGTTTTTTTTTTCCAGTATGGTACTAGGCAAGAAAACTTTTTAGGAAAAACATTTTTGGTGATAGTTTTTTGTAGCATCAATCAAGCAAAATGTTTTTTTTCAAGAATTCAGAGAGACATATTTGGCAAGGTCTTTGAAATATTTCCTGAGATGTTCATGTCAGTTTTTAATTTCCAGGAAACATGCTATCAAACATTTCCACAAATACACAATTAGTGAGGAATTCTTCTGTCAAGGTTCAATGTATTTCCAGCAATCAACAAGTTATTCACGGCAAAGTTTTTAAATCACTCAAATTCAAACTTGGAAACAAAGAAGGTAATTTATAGAGCATTCAAAAGGGGCAACAAAAAAATCAAAGCCAAGTCACTAGTCGAAATCAGAGCATTAATAGGATTCTATAATCCTATTTAATCACCACTTCATCACAGGCATTAGTGCACGGAAAAACAAAAGCAACAACTCAAAAAGAAAACAAGTTCAAATTAGTACTACTCACTTTGTTTTCGATCGCAACCTCAGCCAAATCATAGACGAAGAACAATGTTAAAGATCATCAGAGAATCATTTTTTTTTCAATCGAAGTCGAATTGATTTGGGGCAAAACCCCACTTTATTTTCTCAGCCACCATCAACAAAGAGGAGAGCAAGTTTTTTTTGACAAAGCAAAGTGGCAGGCCTATATTACTTTAGACAAAGGGGGTTTTATTGTTTTTATTGTTTATTTCTTTTGTAATTGTTCAAACAGTTTTCTAGAGTCTGTAAAATTCTAGGGGAATCCAGTTAGGGTGTTAACTGGCAGTTTACTAGCGTCTGTAAAACTAGGGGAAATCTGGTCTAGGGGATTCAGACTAGTCTAGAGTTTTGAGCGTAGAGTTAGAATAGGAGCGAGGGGTTCGCAAGTGTACATGGTCTTGTATGCGGGATCTGTTCTATCATCTAGTAGAAACCTTAGGAATGCAGCAGTAGGCAGGATTTTGCCGAAGCTGGGTATATCTTGTGTCATTTACTTTTCTGCATTTCTATTTCTGCTATATTCTATGATCTTTGAATGTTTTAATATCCTGTGATATTTGAACTCTGCGATAATTTGCAATAAACCCTATTCGCCCCCCTCTAGGGTTAAACTAGATCCAACAAGTGGTATCAGAGCAGGTTATTTCTTTAACTCTAGAGTCATGGGTCATTCTAGTTGTCAGTCCTTAGAGAGTCAGTCCAGTCGCATTCCATCTATTTTTAATGGTTCGGATTTTTCAAATTGGAAGTCAGAAATGGAATCCTTTTTAAAATCTATTAATTTTAAATGTTAGGATGTTGTTATTAATGGTTATGATAAGGAAGATAAATGTTTTAATAATCATGCTACACATATCTTATATTCCTATATTGATGATGTTCAGTATGGCCTTATCTCCCATTGTTTAACTGCGTAGGAAATATGGAATACTCTCAATACGAGGTATGGAAAAATTGACAACAACAGCTAAAACCCAAAAAGATCAACTCGGATTCGGATCTATGCTCGGAAGAAGAAACAGATGAAAATTCAAGTAGATCAGACGATAGAGACTCAACGGACACTGAAACTGAAAGCTTCTCATATGAAGATTTGGTTTATATGTGTACTGATTTGACAAAAATCGTTGATAAACTCCATCGTAAAAATAATTCTTTAAAATCTAAAAATCACGAGTTATATAGCAAAATTAACTGTTTGGAATCAGAAGTTACAAATGTCGTGAAGTTAGAAAGTTCTAACTGTGAAAGTTGTTTGAAGTTGAGAACTGACGTCGTTCATCTCAATAAAAATATTCAAAGGCTTAAAGGGGAAATTTTGATTTTAAAAGATAACGAGGTTGAGTTAAAAGATTCAAACAATTCTTTGCAAAAAGAATTTAATAATTTTAAGGCCATCAAAATTCCAAACATGAAATTGCTGAAAAAGAAAGCTTGTTGAAAAGTGATTTGATTTTAAATGAGCTTGAAAAAGAGATTGAAAATTTCAAGAAAGTTGAATTTGAAAAACAAATTAATTTTGAATCCGAGATTCTTGAATCCAAGACCAAAATCAAGTTCCTTGAAAATGAAATTTTGATTTTGAAACAGAAAGATACTGAAAAGAGAAAGATTAGCATTAATCGTTGTTCGAATCTAATGAAAGAGGATTCTGACCTTAAATCTAAAATTCAACAACTTGAATTAACTCTAATCAAATTCTCTAACGGAGAAAAATCTTTAAATATGTTGTTGAAAAATCAACAATTTTCGGGAAATAAAAAGGGTATTGGTTTTGGGAAAGGAAATGATTTTTTGAGCTCGTGTGATTTTAAAAATCCTTCAAACTGCTTCAAGATGGGTCATTCTGAAAATTTGAATTGTGAAAATTCTAAAAGGTTTTTAAATCACAAACGAGACAAGAATTGGTTTGATAACAATCTAGTTGAACAGTTGTGGACCCTAAAAAGAAATAAAATGATTTTTGGAAAAACTAAACATGTTTGGGTTACCAAAGGCACAAAGGTGGATTCAAATGGATTGTTATACAAACAAGTTTGGATACTGAAAGATGTTAACAAAACTATGAGTGGTTTTACAAATTTTGTTAGACCACTTGATCCTTTCAACTGTTAGGTACCGAAAAAGGTTGAGGAACTGCTGTGCTGAAAAGAGATTGACTTCAAGCTGTTCTATATTTCTGTATTCTTTATAGTTCCTTGGCCAAGATTTGTTGAGTTAGAGATTCTGATTTACATTGGATTCCGGTATGATCTCTAAACTCGCCTTTGTGAATATTCTCTGTTTTTATTTTCTTTGTTATTTCTCCTTCTGTCCCTTCTGTTTATTTTTCTTTGTTTTCTGTTTTGATTTGTCACTGTTATATCATTGTAACTTCTTTTGGGCTTCATTAACTTCCAATTGCAAAACTCTTGATTTTCTGGAAATGTGCTTCACTTGAATGAAAATCTGATGTTTTAGTCTTTTTCAGATCTTGAATATAAATTTGTAAATATCTGCAATTGTTTTGAAGTTTATTTTCTGTTTTCTGAATTCATAACAATGTTGATGTATTCTTGTTATATCTTGAACACTGTTAATGTGAATTCTAAATTTTTGAAGATCTGAAAATAAATGGAAATTCACGCACCTCTGCTGTTTTGAGTTTCTTCTAATTCATTTTAGAAAAGCTTGAAATATTATACTCATTACAGCACACTGCTACTTCTCAGTTGTGAAAATTTCGTTGTTTTCAGATTGGCTTGGATATTTTGAAATGTCTTGAATTACAGTGATACATCTAGAAATTCTTCTTATATTCATGATCATTTTATGGTTGAAATCTGTTTGTTTGAAATCATCTGAAATACTTGATATTCTGAATCTCACATACCTCTTAAATTTGAAGTTCTCAATCTTGTGTGACTGATTCATTATATCTCAAAACTTGACATTGATTCAAGTGATTTCAAAAAAAAATATTTTTTAATTTTCTGGATCATGAATATCTCTTAAGTTTGATGTAAATGATCTGAAATTACTCATGTGCTTGTCAGAAATTGTTTTGAAAAATTCCTTGAAAAATTTGGGTCTTGAAATTTATTGGTATTTCATGATTATTTGATTTGAATATATGTTTGTTTAAAATCATTTGAAGTTATTGATTTATTGAATCACACACATATCTTGAATCTGAAATTTACATTCTGGTGTGACTGATTCACTGAATCTTAAGAGTTTCATATTTCTTAAATGATTTCAAATAAACTGTATTTTAATCTTGGATCATGAATCATCTTATGTGACCATCATCTTGAAAAGTCTGCTTTAAAATTGGTTATCATGATGTTCTGATTATAAGATCTTGATTTGAAAAATGCTTTAAAGGACTGCTTGTTTTGAGAAGAACTGTTTGCTGCTCTGATTAAAAAAAAGCTTGATTTGTTAGTCTTGTCTATTTGGGCTTTGTGCTTAAAATTCTTTTGTTTATGATATCCTTGTTTGTCTCCAGTGTCTTGTTACAATCCTCATTAATAGAAACATAAAGTGGAGGTACTGAATTTGTTTTGCTGTATATATTTTTAGTCTCTCATGTCTTGTATAGATCTTTCAAATCCCTCTTGTAATTAATTTTCAATTTTAAAATTATTTATTGACTATTCATTCAGAAATTGAAATCAATATCCAAATTGAACTATATTTTTAATTCATCAAAATTATTATTAGATTTTGAAACTATGATGAATTGTGACTGCAGTATATTTCACATCAAGAGGAGATTTTATTTAGATTTTCATGATGGTTGAATAATTATTATAATATCTTTGAATTGGCGATTATTTCATGACCTTCTTCTTTATCTACCATTATTCTGTCATCCGTCATGTTTTTTATATTAATGTGGAGAGTTTAATATTTAAAAAAAAAACTTTTTAAATAAATAGTGAAGATATTTGTGATAGAAATTGGACTATGTTATTTTTCAGAATTAGTGATAATTGAAAATTTTCAATGATCCCGGTACAGTCGAGCATATTTCATAATATAATTAATTTAGAAATTTATTTCATAGTCCATTTCTGTACCTACCACATTTCTATCATTCATATTGGTTGTATATACCGAGGAGTTTTTTCTTTTGAAGCTGAAAACGATAAATATATAATTAATACATAAGTGTGTCTCTAACCTCATTTAAAAATCCAAGCACTGGTCATGCATGGTTATAAGACAACTTATAATTTAAGCTGCGACTGACCTCATTTAAAAATCCAAGCTCTGGTTATGCGTGGTCAGTGTGCTCTTAAATAAAATAAAAAGAAAAAGGAAATATTGTGCTATAAATTGAAATTAATCTGAAATTCTCCTTGGTGTACAAAAACCAGCCTATCAATCCATCTTTCTAATATGTGAAATGTGTTGAAATCTTATGAAGTATTATGATTTGTTGATTGATAGCTATTGGGATTTGAGATTATACGAATTTGTCACTTAAATTGAATTATTAACTATAGTCCAAATCCATCACTGTTTTTGTGCTAAATTTTACAAAATAATTGGAAATCATATTTTTGTAAATTTCTTCATTTTATATAAAATTCATCGTAAATCCGTCATTCTTTACAATGTGAAATATGCCACCAGTTCTTAGTTTATTATGATTTTTGTTTGACTGATCGAGATTTATGATGACCATTCTTCATCTTAAGCTGATATTGTATTTGTTAGTCATTTGTCATCTATATTTTAAATTCTATATCCTTTTGATGATAACAAAAGGGGGAGAATGGGTTGAGATTTTGATTTATGAGTGAATATTTTATAAATATTTTTAATTTTGAAAATTCATTATTATTCAAATTTTTTCACTCATGCACAGTTATAGGGGGAGTTTTTTGCTTTAGGGGGAGCTAATAAATATGGGGAGTTCAGTATTCACTGTCAAACACATTTATTATGCTCAAAATCTTATATTCGTTTGTCATCATCAAAAGGGGGAGATTGTTGTATATAACGGTGTTGTATACACAATTATATGATTTTTGTTTGATGATAACAACCAAATATTTATTATTTTAAATGTGTTTGTTACTGTACTGTTTTCATATATCATCACAGATAGGAATATATTATTTATATTCAAACAAAATACAACTGTACAGACATTCAGATATTTACACAGTATTTTGTTTAAATATAATATTTTATTTCAATTTTCAAATAGTACAGTTTTACAACTCCACTATTTGTACACTTCACTAATATTTCACATCTCATATTCGTTCACATGATATTGTACTTATATATAAACTGAATACGATAGATAAATTTGTTTGAACACAAAAAAATAATATTTTATTTCAATCAAATTTGTTTATTACAAATATCAGTACAATTTTTCTCATTCTATACATTTGTTCCTCGCTACAAACGCTCATCACAAATACAGTCATTGTCTCACTACAGCATTTCACTCACTCACATTACAATTATGGAACACAAAAAAGGAGGAACAACATTTTTTTTCTGTCCAAGTAGCTCACAATGATACTAATACAAATTATCAAGCCAAAGAACAAAGCAAGAAACCAAGTATGCAAGCAGGTGATGTTCACAAGTGTACAACAGTGAAAAAGGGCATGTTTCAATTATTATTTTTTGAACATGTGAAAATTTGGCAAATACAAAGCAATCTTCATTTCAAGCAAGATGTTAAAAAAAAAAGGCCAAAAGCAACAGTGTACAACATGCATCAACATGCAAGGCTCAAGTGAACTAATTTGATGAAAATATACATGCAGAGGTTCAGTGGAGCAATAAAGAATTCTTTTCACGTTCAAATGGGTAAAAAAAAAAAAGGGAATCTCTTTTGAAATTTGAAAAGAAAGGTCACAGGTTCAAAAGAAGGAAAGAGATTAAGCTTGCTACCTTGGCAAATGTAAAATTTGACAAGAAAAGATTTGGATAAAACATCTTTTTATCATGCATGTATTCATAATTGCATGGTGCAATAATACACAATCAAAAAGCAGTTTCCTGGTTTGACAAATCTAGCACATGCAGAATCTAACTTAGAAAACATTTTTATTTTGTAGGAACATACAAGCAGAGGATAAGCCAACAAGCATGCATGCAACATCATGTTAGGGTGATACCTCAAGTCAACATGAACCAGTATGATCAAGTATGGTCAAGCAAGTACAAAATAATGGACCAGTGAAAAACATGGAAGGTTTACACAAATATGTGTACGAGCAATTCAGAAAGTATACAAGGGAAGTTTCATTTTAACTTTAATGTCTCATTTTTGGAAAAATATAAAAAGGCAATTTAGTTCATCAACATGCACAGTTTTTGGGCAAGAACATTCTCAAAAATGTTTTCAGTTTTTCAGAAGTATGGCAAAAAGTTTATTTTTGGCAAGTGCGCATTTACATTGATAAAGAACAGTGACAAGGCCTGTGTACACATTCAACCCGACATGGCAAATTTTTTAAGTGAACAAGTTGCATGAACATGGAGCAACTTCAATGCATGTGAATACTGTTTTTGCATGTGGTGCAACACATGAATATGGACAACAATGGTGAAGAAAAGTGATCAAAGGCAGGACAAATCATGCACAACAAATCAGTTTCCAGAAAACCACAATTCAAGTCTTTATGGCAAAATAAAGTTTTTAAATGATTGTCTTAATCACACAAGAGCACACATGTTTTGGACAAAGATATCTTTGGCAAGAAAACATTTTTTATGTTTCCAGAATTGACAAAAATCAAATTGAACACTCTTTAATGTTTCATGCATTTAAGGATTTTATTTAGGGCCAAGAAAAACAATTGAATGATTTCCTAAATCATATACAATTGTTTTTTCAGAAATGAATAAATATTGTGGCAAGTACTCAATCAGTGAACAACATTTTTTTGCAAGTAATTACATCTTTCCAGCAAAGTAATCAATTGACAATTTATGGCAAGTTGTAAATTTCCTGGGAACAAGTTTTTTTTTCCAGTATGGTACTAGGCAAGAAAACTTTTTAGGAAAAACATTTTTGGTGATAGTTTTTTGTAGCATCAATCAAGCAAAATGTTTTTTTTTTCAAGAATTCAGAGAGAAATATTTGGCAAGGTCTTTGAAATATTTCCTGAGATGTTCATGTCAGTTTTTAATTTCCAGGAAACATGCTATCAAACATTTCCACAAATACACAATTAGTGAGGAATTCTTCTGTCAAGGTTCAATGTCCAGCAATCAACAAGTTATTCACGGCAAAGTTTTTAAATCACTCAAATTCAAACTTGGCAACAAAGAAGGTAATTTACAGAGCATTCAAAAGGGGCAACAAAAAAATCAAAGCCAAGTCACTAGTCGAAATCAGAGCATTAATAGGATTCCATAATCCTATTTAATCACCACTTCATCACAGGTATTAGTGCACGGAAAAACAAAAGCAACAACTCAAAAAGAAAACAAGTTCAAATCAGTACTACTAACTTTGTTTTCGATCGCAACCTCAGCCAAATCATAGACGAAGAACAACGTTAAAGATCATCAGAGAATCATTTTTTTTCAGTCGAAGTCGAATTGATTTGGGGCAAAACCCCACTTTATTTTCTCAGCCACCATCAACAAAGAGGAGAGCAAGTTTTTTTTGACAAAGCAAAGTGGCAGGCCTATATTACTTTAGACAAAGGGGGTTTTATTGTTTTTATTGTTTATTTCTTTTGTAATCGTTCAAACAGTTTTCTAGAGTCTGTAAAATTCTAGGGGAATCTAGTTAGGGTGTTAACTGGCAGTTTACTAGCGTCTGTAAAACTAGGGGAAATCTGGTCTAGGGGATTTAGACTAGTCTAGAGTTTTGAGCGTAGAGTTAGAATAGGAGCGAGGGGTTCGCAAGTGTACATGGTCTTGTATGCGGGATCTGTTCTATCATCTAGTAGAAACCTTAGGAATGCAGCAGTAGGCAGGATTTTGCCGAAGCTGGGTATATCTTGTGTCATTTACTTTTTTGCATTTCTATTTCTTCTATATTCTATGATCTTTGAATGTTTTAATATCCTGTGATATTTGAACTCTGCGATAATTTGCAATAAACCCTATTCACCCCCCTCTAGAGTTAAACTAGATCCAACAAACAATGAAGTAGTTATAAATGTAATTTTATAAGACTTTAATTGATATAAAGTGTTTGATCAAATTTTCTGAAAATTTGTCGCAAATCAAGAAAAAGTTTGATATTCTTGATCGTAGTTGGATGTATGAATCCCGAACCGGTAGGAAAGGGTCGCCAATAAAGAAACATTTTTGTAACAATGTCCAAGAGTTTATTAGATTTGCTAAATCTAATAATCGAAGTAACATAGACATTCATTATCCGTGTATTAAGTGCAGATATCTGAAGTATTGGAAGCCAGATGCAGTAGAAGTACATCTGTATAAATTTGGTTTTCTGCCGAATTATTACTTATAGGATCATCATGCAGAACTTGCTCAGCCTACGTCTAATTCTGTAGTGGTAGAGGACGATAACATAATGATGAACGGTAATACAACGACGATCCGATGGAAAATATGGTGCAAGATGCAGCACAATCAATGTTTCCTACCATTGATCAAGGCGATGATGAGAACGAAAAAGTTGAAGAACCAACGGCAGAAACTATTTTTTTTAGCTTTATTGAATTCTGCTAAGAGGTCATTATGGGAAGGGTGTACAAGCGGAATCGAACTATCAATAACCGTCGGATTTATCATTATGAAATCAAAATACAATCTTACAGAAGCTGCATTTACAGTAGTTGTACAAAATTCAAAATAAAACATGTCGCCCAATAATTTGATGTGCGATAGTCATTATAAAGATAAAAACTTATGTCTGTTTTTCGACTATCATATCAGAAAATAGATACATGTGTAAAAAGTTGCATGTTGTATTGGAAAGAAGACGCTCACCTTAGAAGATGAAAATTTTGCAACGAAGATAGATATAAACCAAGAAAATGAAAGGAAAAGAAGTTCCATATAAAAGAATGCATTATCTACCCATAACTCCCAGTCTTCAACGGCTATATGCATCTTCTGCTGCACATGTCATATGCGATGACATAGCGTGAGAACACCAGAAGAAGGAACTTTGATACATTCGTCTGAGGGTGAAGCATGGAAATAATTTGATAGGACTTATCCTGAAGTTGCTGTAGAAAGCCGTAATGTTAGACTCAGTTTATGTACAGATGGATTTTTGCCATTTTCTCAGTTTGATAGTAAATATGCATCATGGCCTATCATTGTTACTCCTTATAACTTACCTCCATGGATGTGTATGAAAAATCCATATATGTTTACAATTTAGATATATTACAATTTAGATTTTTGTACCAATGAATAAATTTAATTAATCTTGTTATATGTACTTGAATCATTTGAAGAAAAAAATTAGGCAAAAAGCACGAGCAAAAGATTTGATTTGCAAATCGTACCTTGAAGAAGCAGCTTCATTTTTTTTCATCCATTACTTTAGTGAAGATGTGAACTTATCTTTTGTAACTATTCCTCATAATGAAGAAGTCGTTGAACATGAGTCTTCTCAAATAGCATTATCTATTTTCAGACAACACAGAAGACCTGTTGGAAAATGTGTGGAAATATGGTTAAGCGATAAAGACTACCATGTGGCACACACATATGTTCTTTTAAATTGTGTGTAAAATTGTGTGTAAGTTTCACCGTTTGTCAGGTAATACTAAATTCATGTACAATTCAATTATATATTTATTTATATCAATAAAAAAGGTACATAACACATATTTGCTACATATATGAATCACAACATCCATCTAGTGATTTCAGTAAAGAATTTGCTGGATGGTTATCAAACTATGTTAATTATCCCAAAATTGTGTTGCTAACGAAGGATTATGACATATTGCTATCGGACCAAAAAGAAATGTCAAAACTTATACAATATACTTCGTCAATAGATTTAAATTCAACGCGAATGATTACAGAGCTGAAAAATTAACATTAACAGCGGGGTATTTTTCAAAGGTAGTGATGATCTAGAGGAGCATATAAAAGATTTTTGTGGCATCTTAACGCAAGTTTTAGAGTTGATATATTATGTACAGCCCGCAGAGAAATTTTTTCTGTTCAAATGCAATTGGTTTAGCAATGTTCCTGGTTCTAGAATTAATGTGCACAAAGATTATAAGCTAATTGAAATAAGTCATACTTCGTGTTAGCTAAGCAAGCATTACAAGTCTATTTTGCTCCGTATCTATCCTTAAAAAAAGATAATGCAGATTGGTGGGCTATTTTTAAAACAAAGGCAAGATTTACATTTAATGGAAATAATATTCCAAACAAAGCAGCGTATCAAGCGGATCTTGAGCCAAATACTCAAATAATAATAGCTAATAACATTGATGTAGGGTTGTTGAATGACGAAGCGAATGTATTCGTAGATGTATTTGTAAGTACTAAAAAATGATATAGAGTATGAGACTGAGTCTGGATCAGAAGATGATGAAGACTGATGTTATGTACTATTATGAGCTATATATTATATATGTTATGTGCTATTCTGAGCAATATAATGATGATGATGATGACTGCTCTTAACTATGAATTTACTTACGTTCTTTACTATTTTGATTTTTGTAATGATAATGATGACTATATAAGTTGTACATTATGAAGAGTTATGCATTGTTCTTCTCATGCACGATTTATGCAATGATAATGATGACTAATGTTAATAATTCAAGTTATTTTGTATTCATTATATAATTATGTCTGGCCGAAGATGATCCAAGAGTACGTCTCAGCCGACTCCTTCACCAACTCCTGCAGTAGGAGCATGTCCGAGCAGCTCGGAGCCAGATTTGTGCCAAGTTGCATTGTTCCGAAGAGTGCGGGGTAAATATCAAATTTATTTCAATTTACATTATTTAAAATATATGAAATATCTACGTCAACATGTACACAGGGACTTTGATGTTGAGCCATCAGATTTCATTCTAGACGTATCGAGGGAGTATTACAAGAGCAGAATGTCTGGGGCTTGGCCGCATTGGGATAGTATCCTACATTATATCAAGAATGCTATTTTGGTTGATTTATTGGTAAGTATTTCTTTATATTATTATCGAAAATTAATATACTATAAATAATTCAAAGTAAATTGAATATGCAGGCTATTGTACGTGTGGAGCCGCAGGACATGCATGTTTTTTTGACTCACTGGAATACGAAGATGCGTAAAAATTATCGAGAGCCAATTTCAAAGGCAAAGACATCTGGTAAAAGACTCTGTGGATGAGTGACAATGTTTGGGCTGCATTTCTAGTATACTGGGATACGGAAGCATCTAAAGTAAGATATAATGAAAATATTCACATTTATTTTGATTGCATTATTTTAATTAATCAGTATCAAATTTAATAGAAATGGTTCTGATACCATGTTGATTTCAGTAATTCACTTACATTTTAAGTATTTTTTGGAAGAAATCAATAGTAAGAAAAGGAGAATTGTATTTCGATTGAAGAAAGGAAAAAAAAGTTACACAGTAACAAGTATCTCAGGCCTTATATACAAAGAAGAAGGGTATAACAATCAAAACAAAAAATGCCAGGCTGGCGGCCATTTGGTAGAGTAGTTACACAATAAACATATAACCAATACCACCCCCCCTACCCCCCAAAGTTAGAATGTCATGATATTAATGCAATGACATTACTAACTTGGATAACAGTCCTTTATGCTGAAATGAAGGCAGAATTTTGGTGAACACATTTACAAGTTGTGATTGAGTAGGCTGGTAAGTCAACTATATTAGCCCTTCAAGTACTTTTTCTCTAGTGAAATACCAATCAGTTTCAATGTGTTTAGTGCATTCATGAAACACAGAGTTGCGAGCAATATGTAATGCAGACTGGTTATCACAATGTAAAATCGTTGGCTTTAGGTTTTGAACTTCTAGCTCTTCCAACAACCTAACAACCCAAGTAATTTCATATGCTGCAGCAGCCATTGCCATGTGTTCAGCTTCGGAGAAGGATTTAGAAACGTTCCTTTGTTTCTTCGATTTCCACATAATAAGTGACTGACCAAGAAGCAACACATAACTAGTTATAGATCTTCTAGAATCAACACAACTAGCCCAGTCTGAATCTGAAAAAGCTTGTAACTTGAGTGTGTCACACCCTTTTAATAAAATCCCTTGCCCTGCTGTGTGTGCTCATACCTCAAAGTATGATGTAAAGCCTGCAAATGACTAGTCCGAGGAGCCTGCATAAACTGACTTAGATTTGGTACAGTAAAGGAGAGATAAGGACGTGTATGAGTAAGATAGTTAAGATTGCCTACAAGAGAAGTTCATCATTTTGCAATACATCACCATCTACGGAGTCACAACTTTTTTGCTTAAATCAAGAGAACAATCATTCAACATTTCTTTTGTAAACTTTTGTTGATTTAAAAGAATTCCATTTGTTATATCTCTGATCACAATGCCTAAAAAATAAATGGGAACTCCTAAATCTTTTATGCTAAAGGTATGATGAAGACGAGCTTTCAAATCTGCAATTGAATTTAAATCATTGCCAATGAGCAAGATATCGTCTACATATTCTCCTGCAATGCAAATTAAATTTCCAGTCTTCTTTATAAACAAAATGTAACCATTATTAGACTGATTGAACCCCTTTTCTTTTGAGGAGTTGTGTAATTTCTCGAACCATTGCATAGATACATGTTTAAGGCCACAAAGAGATTTCTTCAATTTGCATACTTTATTATGAGGATTTGGAAAACCTTCAGGCACTTTCATATAGATTTCTTTAAAATCTCCATGCAAGAATGCATTATTCACGTCTAATTCGAACAATTTCCAACCTCTATTGGTTACCAATGCAATTAAACATCTCATATACTCATCTTGACTACTGGACTGAAAGTTTCACCATAATCAATTCCATACTTTTGGGTGAATCCTTTAGCTACTAGTCTTGCGTTACATCGTTCAAGTTAACCATTCGCTTTAATTTTTATTTTGTACACCCACATACATCATATTGCCTTCTCTTTAGGAAAATCAGCAAGTTCCCAAGTGCCATTTTGTATTAAAGCTTTGATTCCTTTATTCATTGCTTCTATCCACAAAGGATTAGTAGCTGCTTCTTCGTAGGATATTGTTTCATGCAATTCACAAGCACGGCATAAGAAAATTTTATGATCATCAGAGAAGGAAGTGTAATTTACTAGATTGCACTAGTGTGCATTATCGGTCATATCTGGGTGAGTAACAACATTGCATTTGTAACCATTTAAATAGGACGGGGATTTGTGAGTTCGAGAAGATCTCCTGATAGTTTCACTGGACAAATTTCGAGTTATATCAATGACAATTGAAGGATCGATAGAGTTAGGATTAGTTGAAGAAGAAGATGACGAAAGAGTTTTTTTTTTTTTTGTGAAGCTGGAAGATTAATGCGTGGGAAAACACCATCAAAAGAGTGCTCTGGTGGATTATCATGAGAAGGAAAGATAGTTGTTAGACCAAAAATTGGGCCTAACACCCAAATGCAGATCACAAATCACAGAATGCAGAAAAAAGTAAATAAAGAGGAGACACGCGAGGTTTTTACAGTGGTTCAGCTGTAGATGTAGCCTACGTCCACTTTATAATCTTATTGTTATACTGACAGATTACAAGAATCAATTATATGCAGACACACAATCCGTGTGTTAATTGAGTTTACAAGAGGAGAATTTATGTGTACAAAGGTGCAAAGTCCTTGCAATTGGTAATGGCAGAGGCTGTCTAGATGTAGGAGAAAGTCTTAGCCAAAAAAGTCCTTAAAAATGCCTTCAAATGGTGTATTTATAGCTGTAGGAGAGCTTCTTGGAAGACCGGTTCGTGATGGGGTACGTGGCACCCGATCCGGAAAAGTAGGAGCAAGATGTGGCATGAGAACAGGTCAAAACAGTGCGTGCATCAGCAGGTGCGGGGGTCGGTTCGTGGTCATGGGATCGGATCATGATATGGGCTCCACGAACCGAGGTCTGATCGTGAGCTGTATGGTGAAGTTGGTGTGTCACGAGCTGGTCGTGATCAGGAGGTGTACCACGAAAGGGTTGTGGTCTGAGGGTGCGCCACGATCCGAGGGGGCGATCCGATGAAGGGCGAACCGAGGGTGCACCACGAGCCAGAGAGGATGCACGAGCCGTACTCCGATCATGTGACGCTTCGGTGCTTTATCCAGGAAATTGCCAGATTACACCCATTCATGGAAACGGGCGTAACTTTCAAACCTTAAGTCCGATTGAGCAGAACCAAAGCTCAAACTGAAGCTAATTCAGAGACCAATAAGAGTTATAGAGCTCAGCCCTGTAATCGCTGTTTTCTGGGCCAAAAGAGGTCGTCTGATAGGAGTTTCGGGCCTTTATTTGTTCATGACACGACTTTGACCAAATCGCTGCCTGTCTTCTGACGATGTTCTCCATATCCGAGCACGATGCTATCCAGATATTCAGTGTGACAACTTTTACCAAAAAGTGTGTCAGCAAGTTTGCCCCCCAGAACATATCTTGCTGGTTGAAGGAAGATGTGTTTTGGATAGTCCAGGAAATCTATAATCCATAGAAATTCGATAATTCCATGACCTTGCCGGGTCTGCCAGCTACAGATATAATCCAGACCTGTAAAGAGATAAAGGAAAAACAAACGTGCCATACCCTGGCGATATTGTTCAAGTTTGCTGAGCATAAACCATGCTTCGGCGTCTAATTAGCATAAACCATACTCAAGGGACGTTTGAGTCATCCTGCCAAATCCTAGCAAGGGCCAACATTTCCAGGCATAATCCATACCCAGAAGTCCAAATTGAGTATAATCCATACCCGATTTCTTTTGTCACATCCTGACAAGACCGTTTGCAGGGCATAATCCATACCCTGGAGTTCAAACCGAGTATAATCCATACCCGACTTCTTTTGTCACATCTTGACAAGACCGTTTGTCGTTCCTAAGTATAATCCATACTTAAGATTCCAAAGTGAGTATAAACCATACTCAGACCTGAAGTAGAGCTACGCTTGCCACAGCCTGGCAAGATAGTCCATCCCTAGGCATAATCCATACCTAGAGTCCATAATAAGTATAAGCCATACTTTAACTGAAGTTGAGGATCCTGCCACGTCCTGACAAGATACTTAAATTCTCCAAACATAATCCATGCTTGGAAAGTCCTTATTCAATTCAAAATGCAAAGCCAAAGCAAATCCTGATTGGTTTGACACCGAGTCCAGAGCACGCTTTGGGGATACATCCTAACCCCGTATGTGTATACTCCGATTCAACCAATCGGAAAACCTAATGAAAGCAAAAACAAATCTTAAAGCCTAAGAAATGCAGAAAATGAAAGCTGATCTCATCCAGATCAGTTGACGATGAGCCCACGAGAGCTCGATCCAGGGTCATTCCCTCTCCGGGGAGCAGGAGGTGGAAGCGCATGTGCGAGTGCTGTGGGTGGTTTCACATACTCGGGTAGCTCTCCACATCTAACCCGTTCTTCAATCAAATCATGCAGATGCCTGCATCATTCGTGTCATGACCGTCCATATCATGGAATATGCAGTGCTTTCCAGAATCGCGTTCTCTTTGCGATGGCTTCCTCCTGGGAGGCTTTGGGTAGGAGACAACACCATTTGTGTCCATGTAGATGTCAGAAAGTGAAGCAATGAGCTCAGTGTACTTTTCATATCTGGGCCTTCTCCGGGGCTGAGTATTGCGATCATTCTTGACGGCGGCTTTTCGTTTGCCATTTCCAGAATCAGACAGTTCTCCATCTTTGAGCATGTTGACATCGAGAACCTTCTTCTCGGAAGTTGCGTCTTCCTCACACAGAAATCTATCTGATTCAAGGTAGAACTCGCTGAGATTCCGTGGTGGGTCTCGGTACAAAGATTTCTTGAATTCTGTGTTATCCAGAACGCCGGATACCGCTGCCATCAGTACCATCGATTGTTCAGGGTGATCAACTGATGCTGCTGCAACATTGAATCTTTCCAGAAAGGAACGCAGAGTTTCTCTGGGCCTCTGCTTGATTGTAGTGAGTGACATGACGTTCTTGGGTCGAGCGATGTGGACCCGAAACTGTTCAAGAAAGCGAGCGACCAACATATTCCAGCTGTTGATCGATTCCGTCTCTAGCTGCCGAATCCATATGGCTGCTATATAAGTTAGAAAGAGGGGAAAATATTTAGCCATGACGTTTTCCGATGCCGATTGTACTTCCATATGCCGTTTGTAGCGCATCAGGTGCATGGTAGGATCTGTCCTGCCATTGTAAGGCTCCAGTTGTGGAAGTTTGAAATTTGGTGGATTGCGGGAATTCCTGATTTCCTAAGTGAACGGGTTGTGCTTGACGTCATCCATGTCATTCTGATAAGTGCGGCCTCTCGAGAGGCGTTGAATCAGATCAGCGAGTCGATTGCCTTCAAAAAGCTGTTGTAAACTAACAAGATCAGAGCTGGTGCGCCCAGCGTTGAGTGTAGGAGAGAACGGAGGCTGCTGGTGAGCTGTTGCCTAGAGATCGCGGCTCGAGGGTGGCGACCCGATCCGGTTCGATGGGGTCGGTTCGTGAGGCAGGTTGGTGAAGGTTGGATCGTGGTTCGTGGGGAGAGAACTGAGGAGGGGCGATCCGACGCGGTGCTGGTGGCCTGTCACAAGCCGATCCCTGCTGCAGTTGAGTGAGAGTTTGCGCTCCGGTATCCATCCGATCTGGAGCTGAAGTAGGTCGCTGTGCATTTCCAATAACGAGGGGGTTGCCCCCGAGTCCATGTGATGGCCGATCCGCTTCTGTGGCTTCATTTCCAATGACTTGAGCATTGCTCGGCCTTCCATCCATCCGAGCGAAGAATTGGTTGATCATTTCCTGTTGTTTTTGAAGGAGATCATCTTGCCGTGCCATCTGATCTCTCAGTTCAGTGAGAACTCCGTCCATCTCGTCTCTGGTCAAGTATGCAGAAGGATCTCCATGAGACGAAGCTTCGTGGCTTGCCTCGTTCCTTGTGTCTTCAGCATCAGCATCATCAGCATGAGCGGAAGTTCCAGTCTTCTTCCTTTTGTTCGCCATTGAGTTTCCTTTCAAGCTAGAAATTGAGGTTGTCGTGTGCCCCCTTTCCTGGCGCGCCAAAATGTTAGACAAAAAATTGGGCCTCACACCCAAATGCAGATCACAAATCACAGAATGCAGAAAAAAGTAAATAAAGAAGAGACACACGAGGTTTTTATAGTGGTTCGGCTGTAGATGTAGCCTACGTCCACTTTATAATCTTATTGTTATACTAACAGATTACAAGAATTAGTTATATGCAGACACACAATCCGTGTGTTAATTGAGATTACAAGAGGAGAATTTATGTGTAGAAAGGTGTAAAGTCCTTGCAATCGGTAATGGCAGAGGCTATCTAGATGTAGGAGAAAATCTTAGCCAAAAAAGTCCTTGAAAATGCCTTCAAATGGTGTATTTATAGCTGTAGGAGAGCTTCTGGGAAGACCGGTTCGTAATGGGGTACGTGGCACCCGATCCGGAAAAGTAGAAGCAAAATGTGGCATGAGAACAGGTCAAAACAGTGCGTGCATCAGCAGGTGCGGGGGTCGGTTCATGGTCATGGGATCGTGATATGGGCTCCACGAACCGAGGTCTGATCGTGAGTTGTATGGTGAAGTTGGTGTGTCACGAGCGGGTCGTGATCAGGAGGTGTACCACGAAAGGGTCGTGGTCTGAGGGTGCGCCATGATCCGAGGGAGGCGATCCAATGAAGGGCGAACCGAGGGTGCACCACGAGCCAGAGAGGATGCACGAGCCGTACTCCGATCGTGTGACGCTTTGGCTCTTTATCCAGGAAATTGCCAGATTACACTCATTCACGGAAACGAGCGTAACTTTCAAACCGTAAGTCCGATTGAGCCGAACCAAAGCTCAAACTGAAGCTAATTCAGAGATCTATAAGAGTTACAGAGCTTAGCCCTGTAATCGCTGTTTTCTAGGCCAAAAGACGTCGTCTGATAGGAGTTTCGACCCTTTCTTTGTTCGTGACGCGACTTTGACCAAATCGCTGCCTGTCTTCTGACGATGTTCTCTATATCCGCGTGCGATGCTATCCAGATATTTAGTGTGACAGCTTTTACCAAAAAGTGTGTCAACAATAGTATTTAGAGAAGAAAATTAGGAGAATCATGAAAATCAGGAGCTCTAGAAGCAAGAAGATAAATGGCAGTATGCATGTGTGAGAGAGCCTTTTGTTTGTGGAAAAGATTATATGGAAAATGATTTTCATGCAATTTAACATGTCCGGTGACTGCCGGTTTTCTAGTGGCAATATCAACAACTTTATACCCCTTTTGACTAACTGAATACCCCAAGAAAACACAAGGAGAACCCCTTTGATCCCTTTTTCCTCTATAAATTATGGAAGTATAAACATAACACATGCAACCAAAAGTCCTCAAATGGTCAACTGAAGGAGTTTCATTATAAAGCCTTCGGTAAGGAACATTATTTATTGCTTTTAGGGGCATTCTATTAATCAAGTAAGCAACACACATAACATATTCTCCCCAAAATCTACCTGGAATCATTTATTGAATATACAAGGCTCTCGCAGTCTCAAAAAGATGCATATTTTTCCTTTCAACAACCCCATTCTGTTGGGGTGTGTTTGAGCAACTGGTTTGGTGTAAAATTTCCATGTTTTTGTAAAATATTTTCATGTCTCCTTCACACAACTCTCTTGCATCATCAGATCTTTCACACTTGATTTTAGAACCAAATTGCGTTATGATCATTTTAGTAGAATCAACCATAAGACTAACTGATTCACTTTTAATTTTTTTTTAAATGTATCCAAGTAAATATTGTGTAATCATTAACAATAGTCAAAATTTGATTACTTCTACTTGGAGTCTTGACAGAATTTGGACCGCAAACAACAGTATGTACCAATTCAAAAGGAGCTTTGGTTTTTATACTACTAGAAGAAATGGTCAGCCTAGTTTTTTTAAGCTTTAAGGCAAACTTGACAAATAGTATCTGCTAAACAAAGTCTTATTTCATAATTTGTAATTAACAAACTTTATTTGATTAAAAGGTAGACATCCTAACCTCAGATGCCATAGTTTAACATCTTCAACTGTTAACTAACAAAATGCATTACATTTGTGAGAATAGATTTCATTATTACTTGTTTCCTTCTGATCTCCACATAGTATAAACCAGCTCTCAAATTACCAAGAAGAAGACGCCCTTTCTGTGAGCACATAAAACACTTATTATGAGTAAAATGTAACTCAAAATTCATGTTTTTACATAATTTGTGCACAGAAATAAGATTGAATCTAAAATCAGGGACATGCAATACATTATTCAGAATAATTCCGTCTTTAGTTTCACAATTCCAACGTGTTTTACCAGTATCTTACTCCCATCAAGAATTATTATACATGTGATTGTTATGACTAATCAAAGGTTTATATTTAGAGAAATGTTTTAGTTTGGAGCAAAAATGGCTTTTGGCTCCACTACCAAGAAGCCAATTTAAGTCAGAGCAAGATGAAAATACAGAAGTTACCTGCCACTATGATATGGCTGTCAGAGGTCTCTACATGACCATTTGATTAATGCTTTGTTATTGTGACTTGAGCAATCTCATCAACTGATTGTACTGGTCCACAGAGATGGACTGAGTGGGTTGATTGCAATCAGTGTCATTGTAAGTAATAGCTGCTACTTTCTTCTCTTTAAAACCTTTGAAGTTGGGTGGACAACCATGTATTTTGAGACACCTGTCAATGGGGTGTCCTGGAATCTGGCTGTGAGTACAATATATTACTTGGAACCTGGTTTGGTTGTGTTCTTGTCATTTTTAGCCTGTTTAAAACTGCTAGTGTAAGTTTTGGTACATGTACCAGTGTCTAGGGATGAGCAGGAAAACCGATTACGAACCGAAACCGAACCGAAACCGCATAAAACCGTTAAAAACCGCATCTTAAAAAACCGCACCGAAATAAAACCACAAAACCGATGAAACCGCACCATTAGTATGGTCCGGGTTCGGTTTTCATCCTATTTCAAACTGCAAAACCGAAATCGCACCGAATGTTACTTATATGTAAATTTTAACACTACCTTCTCAAATTCAGCTTCAGGCAAATCTGCACGTTCACTACTTGGCAATCATGGAAGCAAAAGAGCAGCAATACATGCTGTAGCACTCTAACTACATGGCTATATTGACTCAAGTTGCCAAGATTAATCATGACGTGTTGATGGAAATGTCTGATCATAGAAAGGATCTACAAAAGAAAACAAAATTAATATTGAACACCTTGAGAAACTATCAAGACCTGCCACCAGACAAAGCTCTTACCGTATTAGCTATAGAGGTTAAAAAGAGGCGGTATGCTACTGCTGAGAAGTATCTAGAACAAGTTCTACATACTGCTTTCGGTCCATCAGAATTATGATTTGGATTACATCCTTTGCCTTGATGTCATTTATAGTAAGATGGTATTAGGATTGGACCGATTGGTCATTACAGTAAAAGAGTTTTCATTTGCATGTGAAGATCAATATCACACACTGGACAAATAAAAAAGCCTCTGCCTCAGATTTAAACATTTCATGTGCATCATCATCTAAGGGAACGACTTTTTTTTGTTAATTGGTTTTAAAACCGAAACCGCACTTTTAAAAACCGAAACCACACTTTTAAAATTGAACCGCACCAACGGTTTTTGGTCTGGTTCCGGTTCCTATTTTTGAAAACCGCACGCTACCGGTTCCGGGTGCGGTTTTAAGTCAAAACCGCACCAAACCGCACCATGCTCATCCCTACCAGTGTCCAGTGAACTTCCTCTTGTCAGCTATAAATGTCATAGACTTAGATTGTGTAACTAATTGAGAAATCTCTTTGTGTTTTTCTTCTTGTGCAAACATTCTATAAGCTTCAGTAACTTTAAGTAATGATTGCATCATCAATATTTTTCATCTAATTGTTGCAAACTGATCTGACAGTTTCATCAAAAATTGTGTCACCATCTTCTGTTAATGCTTTTCAACTAGTCTCTTAGTCAAGTTGCAAGTACACCTATTGCAAGTGCAATATGGAAGTGGATTGGCCTCATCTATAACATCCAAAATTACTTCCTTGAACAATATCAGCTAGCTTTTGTTCTAGAGCATAGATTTGCGTTAAAGATGTGCAACCAAACCTCTCTTTAAGATCAAACCAAATATCTCTAGCACTCCTCAAGAACATAACAGAACCGCTAATACTTTCATCAAGATTAAACAAAACCAAGAATAAACCAAATCATTACATCACTCCCAGGCCTTCAGCTCCATCTTCATCGACAGGTAACAAAACCTGTCTTATTCTTTGCTGAAATGCTTAACAACATAGCTCTTTTCCGGTTGGTGAAACCATCACCATTAAATTTGAATGACGCAAGTTGTGCAGAATTAGCATCGTAAGGATGGATGTAGTAGATACTAGTTCGAATTTGATTCAGAGGTAAATTAAGGTTGTTTTCAGGCATAATGTCGAACAACAGATCAACAGAATTTTAGAAGAGAGAAAAGCGATCAAACACAATAATCGGATAGAGGAAAAATAACACAAAAAAACTAGAATGATCCAAAGAAATTATACAATAGATCTAAAAATTGTATGTTTTCGATAGATCCGATGTAGTTGTACCATTTCAGAAGAAGATTAGAAGAAATGGTTCTGATACATTTTACATTTTAAGTATTGAGTGTGGAAGAAATCAATAATAAGAAAATGAGAATTGTATTTCCATTGAAGAAAGGGAAAAAAAATTACATTGTACAAGTATCTTAGTCCTTATATGCAAAGAAGAAGAGTATAACAATCCAAAAAAAAAAAGGCCAGGTTGGCGGCCATCTCACAGTAAACGTATAATCATTAGGTTTGTTTTGCACACTTTGATAATGCAGAAGTATAACATGATGAACATAAAAAAGAAGCATATTTTGAAAATAATTTTTGAATGAGTTTAAAATTTGGAATAAAATTTTTTCTTTTTTAGACTAAAATGAAATTTGTCCTTGCGTAATTGCATAATTCAATCTAACAAAATCCAATCTATTTTTAACAAGCTTTGAATAAAGTTGAAATAGGGTGCTACTATTTACACTCCGGTTTACACTTCCGGTCACCTTTATAAACTTAATATCTATGATTATTTTTTATATTCTTCTGACCACCATATATTATTCCTTCACTCAGTTGTTCACCACCATACTTCTCAAAAAAACACATACTTCTTTACAATTTCAAACCCTTATAAAAGCAGATACTCTTTTGTGTCTAATAGAGATGGAAGATGAAGATAAAAAAATATTAGAATTGCTTGATTTTTATTTTTTCTATTATGACACAAACATGTTGTTATGGTTTTTTTAATGGTTAGGGTTTTTTATTGCGTTTTAGGATATTTTTTCCACTCCGTTGGAAATTTCAAGCTCGGAGGACGTTAAATTTGACGACGTTGTAATAAAGAATGACAATGTAAGTTTTGACTTAAAGGATTTTTATCCGTATAACTTACGTATCTTCTTTTATAAATTAATACATTAATAATTATTATTTTGTCATTTGATAGTTGGAGTACTTGAATGATGATAAATTTGACGTTAAACATGATGGTTGTGATAATGTGATGCAAGATGTTCAGTCAAATGACTCATAAGACATTAACGTTGATTTGACGAATCATTTCACAACCAACGAAGTAAATACTCATTTATCAAAATTAAAATTACTAATGTGGTTATGAAATTGAATTAATAAATTTAATCATTTCACAACCGACAAAGTAAAGGAGGAAAGAAACGTTCGTGTAGAGGAAGGAGCTGGTAGCTTCTATATATTTTGGTTATTAATTTAGACGATTGCCAGAAAAGAAAAATTAAAAAATTTGGGGTGATTTTAGTTTTGGTGGTCAGAAGTGTATCCTCCTCCTAAAGTTTTCATATTTCAAATTTTAATCTGAGTACGTCTATCCTACGCTGTAGATGACATGGTACAAAATTTAGAGCTGTGGGTTTGGTAGGAATTGCTTTGACTATTTCATTGACTAGAAGGCGAGCAAACAGGCGTAAAGAGTTATCACTGTCAGGTCGACACCAAATTACCTCTTCTTACCAATCACATAATGAAAGCTAACTACTATCCACCTAAATTTCCTATCTAAAAATCATGCAGACTTCTATAAAAACGCTGCTACATTAGATGTATTCCTCACATAGTCGAATTCAGAACAATGGCTACAAATGCAACAAGCAGTTCAAAGACCACTCATCTACTGCTGCTGCTACAGCTATTCCTGTTTAACAACGCCATAACCAATTACGCTGCCCATATGCTTCCAGAAGCAACAACCATCCCAAAACCAGAACTTGCATCGCCGCCTGGATTTCCAAAGGCACAAGAAATGCCCCAACTGCCCAAGATGCCAGGCACGCCTGCATCGCCTGACATTCCAAGCATGCCTCCATTGCCCGAAATGCCAGGCATGCCTGAAGTTCCAACTTTTCCCAGGCAACAACCACGCACCATCCATTGAATTTCGCATACGACATGATTGATAATAGTTTCATAAGTTTATGCTTTCGTTCTTGATTTATATATGTGCTAGAATAATAAAATTGATGCTTAAACTACAATAAATCCCTGTTATTTGGGCATTACTTCTTTTGACATATATGGTTCACAAGTTTTCTGCATACAGAATGTGACACCCCACCTCCATTAAGGACACTCACAAAGGGAATGCCTTAACTTTGGTGGAGCATTTTAGTAAACAGAACAGAAAATTTCAAGACAGATAAACAATACTTGAGAAATTATAACTTTATTACAGCGGAAAATAGGAATCAGTATGGTTACATCTTTACCAAAAAAACTCAAGTACATAAATATCAGTCTTGTTTAGAAAGTCATCAGAGTACAAAACTTTAAAATCATAATCCCCACAGAAGATGCCATAAGAAGTTAAGCCATACTTTACGCACTTGAAGTACTTCAAACATAAGAAATCCGGATCAAGCTAAAGTATTCCCTCCTTGGAAAACCTGGGGAGGGGGGGGGGAACGAAAGAAAAAGGGGCAAAAACAAGCAAGGTCAGACATAAAGTCTAGTAAGTCCAGTGACTTTCAGCATATGAACAGATAATAATAATTATGACATGAAAATAAGCTGGATAAGAGATAACAGTAACAGGAGCAGCAGATGTACTTAGGTTAAACAGAAGAAACAGAATAATATTACTTTTCATGTCTCTGCAATAATACTAGTATAACAAGATTAGGTGTCACCCTAATGTCTAAACTGAAACAGAAACGGGAACAGAATAATTTCCACAGAAGAGAATGCTAGTAATAGGCCTTTACCACCCCCAACAGAAACAGACAGAAACAGAATGCTAATAATGGGCCTTTACCACCCGAGCAAAAACAGACAGAAACAGAATGCTAATAATGGGTTTTTACCACCCGAACAGAAACAAACAGAAACAGAATGCTAATAATGGGCCTTTACCACCCGAACAGAAGGTACAGAAATAGAAACGGATTAATCCCTACGGAAACAGAATGTAGAATTAGGTGTACACTAGTAAATGGGCCTTTACCACCCGAACAGACGGTACCCCGCAGAAATAGACAGGTGTTGCCACCCAACAGAAACATACGGTACCAACAGAAACAAACAGAACTAAGTGTACCCTAAAGCCCTACCCCGAGCGACCGACTCCCTAATACATAAATACCCTGTGTCGGCCCCACAGTAGGGCGTATCACTCACTAAAGTGACAACCAATTGGCACAGACCTATTTACAGATGTCACGGCGTCTTACATCCTCAGAGGCAGACCGGGATCCATGCACGCACATGACCCAGTTGGAACGCACCATCAACACCACTCGCCATTATCAGAATGAACCGCTTATAATTAGTTCAGTAAGCGTGCCCGGGCCCTACCTACTGTTGGGTCAAAGTTTTGATACCAGAAAGGGTTACTGACTAATATGGGTCCCAAACAACAGATGACACAAGTATTTTCCCTCCTAACCTTGTGTCCCCAAACTAACAGATTTCAGATTAACTTGTTTACAAGTTCAGACATACAGAGTTCAGATCAACTAGTTCACAGATCAGACAAGTTTTCAGACTAACGGATCAGATATACCGATTTAACAGATTTACAGATTTGTCTAACTTTGTAATTGGGCCTACAGATTCACGAAACGGGTTTGTTAAATTCATTAGTCCAATTAGTTTAACCCTATCCACCCAACACGTTTTATACATCATATTTATCCCAGATTTGCATTAATTAAATATTAATGCACAGACCTCTCACATTAGGTCGGTAGCTTGTGGCCGCTGGATATGCCTGGCGGTTCCGGGCAGACTTCTGCCACAAGCCAGACCTAACCTCATGTCTAAGCATATTTTAGTTATGCCTATGACCTCTCACATTAGACTGACAGTTTGCGGTCGCTGGTTAAGCCGGTTGGTTCCGGGCAGGATTCTACCGCAAACAGAGCCTAACCTCGTGTCATAGCCAATTCATTCCAATACAGATTTTTCAGATATCAGACTAATTCTGTTTATTTAACAGATTAAACTTCTTCATAGGATACAACTGATTAATCGAATTTCCATGTTCTACTAAATCTTAGGTCGAGCCTACGGATTTCCATACCCAGATTACCATTATGAAATTTCAACAGATCAGACAATTAAACAGGTAGCGGATCTAGCAGTTTAAGCGATTCAACAGATTTAGCAGATAACAGATTTAGCAGTTTAGGCAATTCAATTGTTTTAGCAGATAACGGATTAGGCAATTTAACAGATTTAGCAGATAACAGATTTAGCAGATTATATATATCTAAAACTCTATTTACATATCTTGCCTAAACATAAATTTAGCCTAAACTTACATGCCTAAATCAAGGTCATAATTCATAATACAATATATGCCCCAAATTTTTAGCCTTAATATTCCCTTTTACAGTTCATGTCAAAACTAGATCTAATATTCTAGTTTACCATTTATGTCCAGGACTAATACACATGTAAATCATTCTCTATTATAGCCAATTCAGATTATGCCAACCTATTTGCTATACCAAATTAACTTAATTAAGCTACGCCCAATCTCCGTATAACATGTTTCCACAAGTTCTCTAAATACTCATGAAATGGCCCTAGAAAAAGGAATAGGGGAAAAGCACAAGAAAGAATAGGCATGCAATAATGAACCAAATCCAATGATAATGGCCCCTCTAGGCTCGATGTACATAATAGTGAATGGGAATAAACTAGCAAAGTTACATACTAAATATGAGATCTAACATCATTAAGGGAATAGGCATAAGAAACAAACTACAATAGTTGTAGGCAACTAACCACAATAGTAATGAGCGACTAATTACAATAGTTTCTTATTCAATGTCATAGGCAATAGTCTCATAGTCATGAATCATAGTCATAGGCAATAGTCTCATAGGCGTGAATTATAGTCATAGGCAATAGTCTCATAGGCAACAGTTTCATGACCAATTATGCATTATTCATTATTTGTCCCAAAATTTAGCATTCGTGCATTAATCTCTAATGAGATTCGGTGCAGGCTCGTAGTAGCCTGGCTATAGAACAGAAAGAAGAAAGAGATATAGAATAGTCACAGAAAAAAAAACAGATCTGACAGATAAGAATATACATAACCTCATATTCAGATTTATAATCATGCCACAACCATAATTAAAGTTTATATCGGAAAATAACTGTACTTGCCTTTCGTGGTTTTAAGAAAGGATAATAAACTGTTGTTGATGCAGAAATGCTGAATTATTCCTCTTTAATTGTTGTTGTAGCTCTAAACTTTGATTCGAGATTTGATTTAGCTTTTAATTCTATTCAGGTTGGAAGAAGATGCATTAGTCCAAGTTTTGATTCCAGCAGAGTAGCGACGCAAATTTTATTTTTAATTAGAACAGAGGCAGAATATAGACAGATTGAAATTGTGTAGAGAAAATGAGGCTAGGGGGCTGTTTATATAGGATTAGGCGGACGAATCTAGACAGAAAACGAGACCGGATACATCAAAATGAACCAGGTTCAAAAACCGGGAGCAGGTCGACCCCCTGGTCGACTCCCCAGTCGACCTGGTCATGGGGAGGTCGACACCCCAGTCGACCTGGTTGGCGGGGGGGGGGGGGTCGACTCCCCAGTCGACCTGGGTATATGGGCGGGAATTTTCCCGCCAGCCTTCTCTGGGTTTGAATTTCAAATTTCTGGCTTTATTTTTAAGCTGTTTTATTTTATTTAAATTCCTGAAACTTCTGAGGGTCATAACTTGGTCATACGAACTCCGATTTTCGAAAACTCGGACCCGATTTCATGCAGAATTCCGAGACGAACACAATGGCGCAACCCGTTTCCCTTGATTCTTATTTTAAAAATTAATTATTCTCTGATTAGTTACTTATACGTTTACAAAAAATACGGGGTGTTACATTCTCCCCTCCTTAAAGGATTTCGTCCCCGAAATCTTCAAGTTAAGAAGAATGTATCCTACCATCCAGTCATCCATCTACTGAACCATCATCCACAAGCATCCATTGCCCTTAGAAAACTTCTAATGTTGTATGAAGATATGCAAAAGTGTGTGTATATGTTCCTTATCTAATGCAAAGATCAGGCGGTTCACCGATTCTGTTGACCTCCTTAATGCGAACTATGTCAGTGTCATGAGTCCAACATGTATGCAATTTTCCTATTTGATACATATCATTCTTATTTGAGTGACAACCATTCATTCATATGCAATATCCATGTGATGAGTCAATCATTTTGCATCCATATAAATAGAAAATGCTCACACATCCATTTGCAGTATGAGAGTGTATTCGAGCCGATCTAGTGCCTAGTGTGTGTATATGCATCCACGAGCAACCACTAGCAACCACTTGCATCCACTTGCAACCATCAAACATAACATGTCTCAAACACATGTTTACATCCATAGGATTCCTATCTATAGGTCGAACACTCGATTGATAGGATACAGTCGAGTGATGGGAGCGAGTGCAGATAATCAAAAACTTGGTTTCCATTAGACCTTGGTTGAGAGACAAATTCCCCAAAGTATCAACCCCGAAGACCGAAATCAACATCAGATTGATACCCAGAGGATTACCCTCTTTAGACAATGTCAAAACTGGAAATCTCAACCTTATCAGAAATATTCAGATATTTACAGATTACCTGTACGGATCAGATTACTAAATGATTCTTAGAAAAATAAGCATGATAAAAACCCAGAATGTATGCGTCATAGTCAACTTAACGCTCAACACAGATACCCAACTTTCCACGCTTAGATGAGTCATAACCCTTATGGGTCTAAGTCTACAGCGGAATCAGAAACAATACTTGTAACACCCCGTAATTCTGTTACACTAAGATTCACAAATCAAGGTATAATTAATTCAAAATGGAAGAATTAAGGGAAACGGGCTGCGCCATTGTGTTCGTCTCGGAATTCTGCTTGGAAACGAGTCCGAGTTTGTGAGAATCGGAGTCCGTATGAGGGAGATATGACCCTCCGAAGTTTCAGGAATTTTTAGAATCGAAAACAGCTCGAAATTCGAATTCAAACCCAGAAGCGGGCTGGGCGGGAAAATTCCCGCCCAGCACCCAGGTCGACTGGGGAGTCGACTGGGTAGTCGACCCCCCCTGACCAGGTCGACTGCCCAGTCGACCTGGGTGCAAAACCCACTTTTGGGCCTGGGTGCATTCTGATGTACCTGGTCTCGTTTTCTGCCTAGATTCGTCCGCCTAATCCTATATAACAGCCCCTACTCTCCTTCACTATTCACAATTCTTCTCTAACCTTATGCTACAAAGATTCTTGGCGGACATGACTTCTTCTCCTCCTCTAAATTAAGTAATAAATAAAATAATATGTAAAATAAATCAAGACGAGGAAATGCTGCTCAAGACTTTCAAGAGGAGATTCAAAACAAGCTAGGATTCAAGTGAAGATTCAAACGACTTCAACGACTGTTTTTTTTACGAATCTAATATAATCTCTGTAAGTCGGTTACTTTTTAGATTTGAACGTTTTCTCTATTTGTGACATGAAATTAAAGGAATAAAAGAATATGCCAAATCTTTCTGTTCGAATCAGTGCTTATATCCTTGGGCCTAATTAAGAACTATTATGATGCGATGACCAATAAGACTGTGACTATGAAACTATGGACCTTAAAACCATATGCCTCTTTGCCTATGAACATTGCCTATGACTGTGACTCATGACTGTGAGAATTATTTTCCTTTGACTTTGAACATCGCCTATGACTGTGATTCATTAACTGTGAGGATTTATTTCCTATGACTATGGATATAAGGTTATTATTTATGCCCATGAAACTGTAGTTACAAAACCATGTTGTACCCCAAACTGGCATTATATTGGATCTAGGCTTGACTTTCTATTTCTAGTTATCCTTGGATCTTGATCTTGGGAATTTACCTATTAAGTTAGGTCTACCCATGTTCTTGAACCTTTACTATTCAACCCTTTTCATGTCGTAATATTACCAGATCTATATGCCTGTGAATTATCATCTTATGCCAGTTATTATGTCTATTCTTTCATGACATTTTGGTTCATTCCCTTTTATCTACGAATCTAGTTTTATTTATAATCTAGGTTGAATCACGATTTTACGAACGATGGGAATACGTTTTGGGAAAAACATGAAATTGACTAAACTTGGAAATTGGCATAATTTGGGAACATGCATTATAGCATGACTATTAAGATGAAAATTAGAATAACAAGTCTAGTTTTGACATGAACTGAAATTAGAATATTAATTGGGTGGCTAAATCAAGCATGATAAGTATATTAGCATAATTGTGAATAATTTACATACATTGGGCGTAAATGGTAAATGGTTAAATGGGCCACAAAGTAGGTAGTTGGTAGGCAAATTAAGTTTTGGGCATAAACGGTGAACTAGAATATGAGATCCAGTTTGGCATAAATTGTAAACTAGAATATAAAATCTAGTTTTTGGCATGAACTGTAAATGAGGATGTTGGATCTAAATTGCTATAAACTGTAAGATAGGCAAATCAAGAATTGGGCCTAGAATATAAGTTCATTGGCGGGCATGACAAATGTATATGGTATAGGCCAAATTTATTTAAAAAGGGAAAATGGACTTTGAGGATAAATTGTTAACAATTTATATATATACAAAAGAAAGGTTTATTAATGACATCTGTAACGACCCGCATTCTACGTATCATATGATCGTAGAATATTTATTTCTTTCACTCACGAAGTCGTATGGTCATGTAACTTTGGGGGACGACTATTGGGGTCATTTCCCATGTTCATGATTTTTGTCGATTTTTAAATGACCATTTAACCCTTAGTTGGTACTGTTTTGGCCATAACTTTTGACTGGAAAGGAATTTTAACCTGAAACCACTTCCATTGGCTCCGGATAATGGTTTACAATTCCGTAGAGTGGTCACATTAGCCAAACGGACTCACCGTTTGGAAGGTATGGCTGAAACAAGTTTCAGATAGTGGAAAACAGCTTAATTGGGCTTAACCGGGTGATTAACAGCTAGGCCCAATGGGGGATTTCGGGATTAGGGTAAGAAGGAGGATGAAATCAGTTAGAGAATGATCTTATCCTCATTTCCCAACCGCCACTTTCATTCTTGAACCCTAACAATGGCTGCCAACATCTAGAAACATCCCCAAATCACTTCTAATCGAGTTTTGGCTTAATCTACATCAAATTAAGGAGAGGAAACACGAAAGCAAGATTAGAGCTGTTGTTAGACGTTAGAATTCACCCAAATCAGCGAGGTTTCAGTTCTGAGAATTTCATTTGTGGCCAAGATGAGTGATTAGCATTGTTTTGACACTAATTACAGTTAATTAAGGGTAATTAGCGAAGATTAGCGAATTTACACACTAATAAATTCTGGAAAAATATCTATAAATTCGAAAATAATATTTTATGCCTTTGGTAGAAATTTGGTGTAATTTGGTTAAGTTTTGTTAACCCTATGATTAGTTTTGCTTAAACATGCTTAAGGGAAAATATGGGGTTTTGGGTATATTTGATCCATTTTGACATGTAAATTCGTTGTTTTGGTGTTTGTGGTTAGTTTGCTATGTTGTTATGACTATTTGGAATGATTTTGATCGATTAGAATAGTTATATTGGTCGAAAAATGTCGTCGAATGGCGTAAACAAGTTGCTGGAAAAAGTTGTGCAGGGTTTCAGATCGGATCGGGTTGGGGGCTCGGATCGGATAGGAGAGCTGGGCAAGGAATCTGACCCGAACTGAAGTCTGGCACAAAGGAAGTTTGGCAAGAAGGAAGGCCACCGCTTAAATTTGAAGTTGGACGGAGGATCGGATCAGATCGGAGTAGGCTAGGGAGAGGATCGGAGCAAGCAAGCGAGTGGGATCGGATCGGGCAAATGGAGAAGAACAGGTTCGGATCTGGGAACTTAGAAGGGAGCAACCACCGAACCAAACAGAGGATGGGCACTACACTTCCGAACCGAACCGAGAAGAGATGGAGCACTGATCCAGGCATGGACTAGGACCACCGAACCGAACCGAGCAGGAAGGTTACACCGAACCGAACCGAGCTAGACGAGGAGCACCGAACCGAACCGTACGTGGGCTATTACTACTACACGATGACTTTTCTGAAGACCAACACCAATTCGATCAAAACCCGAGATGCAAAGGAAGTCCAAATGAGGAGCTTTGACTCAGGATCCAGTTGGGAACCAATGAGTGAGCTTCATGATTGGGCTTTGCTACGGGACGTGTGCCAAGGGGCTATCGATGTCTATGACTTTGGATCACTATGTGTGGGAGGTACGTGAACGGATTCAGGGTCGCAGTGGCCTAGGTACGACTAAAGGGCTATAGACCAATGAAGTTGGGTCATTTGTAAAGATTTGGTCATGACTCCATGTGGTGAGCTTGGTAGTAGCAGTAGTTGTACAAGTCGAACTCCGTCACTACTTCGATGGGTCTAGTGATTGACAGTGGTGGACATCGTATGATTTACGCACTGAGTGAGAGATGTGAGGATGGTTGCTATGGTTGATTTGTTTGCTATCATTACGACATACACACCCCACCCCCGTATTCTTTACACTATCTATTATGGCACCCTAGAGTATTGTACGGTATGTGGTACTAACTCTTTGGTTGCAGGTCCAGGTTCAGGTATGGTTTAGTATACCTGTTATTATTCTGTTTAGATGCTTATTGCTCATACTAGGCTTTATGTCTGACCCGGAGTTTTATGTCTCTTCTTATTACTCTGGGTGCTCACACGAGCAGACTAGAGACATGTTAGCTGGTGATGCACGGGTAGATGATCCAGAGATGAGCAGGAGGCTTCCACGTATGATATATATAGTATTCTCCCTGTGTTGTTGAAGATCACTGCTAGGGAATTAGTAGTGCATCTTCTACTTCAGTTTTCTTTTGTTTTAGAGACAGTAAATTTGGGAAGTTGTAATAAGCTGTACTTGGATTTCCGCTGCTCTGATGTTGATGTTGATTTTAGTTATCATCTTATGCACTGTCTCACCTGTTTTATGTCAAATATGTTATTATTATTATATTTTACTCCATGCGCTGTGAGACATTCTACAGGTTCCTCGTTAGTTAATTCCCTTCTTTCCTTTCTTTGACGACCGTTCCGTGCTAGTCGGGCATGTGTACAACGCACCTTTGGAGAAAATGTCGGTTGGTGCGGGGCGGGCCGTCACAACATCTCTTTTAATAATACATATACCAGAAAGTTCTAGGGTGACAGAGAGGATAGTGTCTCGGCTTGGGTTTGGAAAATACAAGTTTCCTGCTCTTCCTGGCTGTCCCTAACTGATCCGATGGACGGAATGGTTACTTTCAAAACCTGATTTGAAAATTAATCAAAAACCCTTTGAACTTAGAAAACACGAATATGCCTAACCCGAGGTTAGACTGAGTTGCGATGTAAACCTGCCCGGAACCAACCGGCACATCCAGTAATCGCAACAATATCTATCTAATGTGAGTGGTCGCGGCTTTAATTTATTTAGTAAAAGCTAGAACAAGAATGGTAGGGTTAAGTCAACTAAGACACTTAACCAATTCAACATGATAACCAAACCGATGGGTGGGGTTAGGTACATACAGACACTTAACACAGTTAAGCTAGAATAGGAGGGTTAAGTCCATAGGGACACTTAACCAAAATTAACATGTTAACTAGACTAGAAGGTGGGGTTAAGTAAAGTTAATACACTTAGCCAAATTAACATGGTAACTAGACTAGAGGTTGGGGTTAAGTAAAATTTAATACACTTAGCCAATTTGATATGTTAGCTAGACTAGACCGTAGGGTTGAGTAAACTTGAACACTTAACCATCAGATTGTGATAAAGGAATAGGGTTAAGTCTAAAACATGAAGGGATAATACTTAACCATTAATAACATGTTAGTTAAAACAGATGGGCAAGGTTAAGTTAAAAAGGAACACTTAACCAATACAGGATGAATGGGTAGGGTTAAGTAATAAGAAATACTTAACCAACATAACTTGGTTTGTGGTAGGGTTAAGTCAACATGAATTACTGATAACACTTAACCAGTTTAACAGGATAAATGAAGAGGGTTAAGTTAGATTGAATTGACTAATGACGCTTAACCAATCCAAATTGACGAGAAAGAGAACTAAGTAGTAAACCTTAGTTAAAAGGAGCTAAGTAGTAAACCTTAGTTAAGTAAACAACGATTCTGGAAACTAAGTGGTAAACCTTAGTTAGCAAAACTAAGTAGTAATTCTTAGTATAACACGGGAAGGAGCGAACGTCAATCTGGATAAAAAGAAGGCTCCAACGAATTGGGTTACGAAGCCCGAGGCTTCGAGGGGACATGAGGGTACTCTTGGTATCCCTCTGTGAGGCTGCAGATGATCCTCTTGGGCACACAGAGGTTAAGGTCTGCGTTAGAAGAACCAGGGGTATGCCTTGGTTGCAATATATGGCAACCTAAAGACTAGGATGGACCAGCGTGATTCGGCGAGAAAACGGTAGCCCTGTGATAGCAACTCGTCGTCTACCATCCATCTTGAGTCAGTCGAGATACGTGAAGCGAAAAGGCGGAGAACTCCAAAAGACCATATACTTGCTATCTAGTTATGGGTGAGGATGGCCATAGATTAGTGGGGGCATAGGGGGCCTGCATATAGTTCTCAGTTTTTTTCAAGGTGTGCCTTTCATTAGTTGAGGGGGGGGGTCGAGTGGGACCATAGCCACTGGAATAAAAATAGACCTTAGCATCTGCATCGGCAGATATCTGAAAGCTCCCGACCGAGTTCTGTGTTTCTTGATTTGCCCTGCCACAGGACTCGGGCCGCACATTACAGGACATGTGCATCTAGACAAGCGATAACGATTCGCGATACATACGTGGGGAAGTCTAGGAACATATACCACTCTAGGTAGTGTGTTCTAGACTTGGGGCATTGTTCGACAGGTAGCATAATCCCTAGTTGGACTAGGTGGCATAAACCCTGAATCTGAGAAGCATTCAGCAGACAGCGTAAACTCTAGTTGAATCTAGAAAGCACTTGATAGAAAATCCTAGATTAGATCTAGGTAATAAATAATAAATGTATGCCTGAAGGCAATGGAAACTACAGGGATTGGGATCGCGTTATCGTTACTAGTTGGGACACTAGATAGGTGGTGCAGTGTTATAGAAACTAGCATAACAAGGAAATAGCGAAACGGCGAATGTATTAGAGCATATCCAGTTTATCTTGTCTTAGCATATCTTGTGTTAATCTTGTCTAATCTTGCTGATCCTATCATCATGGTGTTATCTTGTATTCAGTTAATTCATGTCGTTTTGTTTTTCCATGTTCACATGCTAGAAGTATCTGAACTTACTCAGGCTTTATGTCTGATCCTGTTTTTCTTTCGTCTTCTTTTCTTCCGTCCCCCCCCCTAGGTAGTAAAGGAGGGAATAGTATAGCTCAGGTTAAGTCGGACTGTCACTCTTTCCCAGCTTGAAGATTTGTCGAAGTTTTGCTTGGATTCTCTTTTCAGACGCTATGGCTGGCTCTTGCTACAATTGGGGAATATAAATGTTGTTTTATGCTTCTTTATTTTGTAAGAAGGATGATACTCTGATATTATAAAGAAATCGTTGTACAAACTATTTTATCAATAAAGCAAAGTTTTATTTTCCGCTGTTTTAATTTTTGTCTGTCTTGTAATTCTTCTGCATTTTTACCTTAAAATGCTCCACAGAACTTAGTGCATTCCTTTTGTGAGTGACACTAACGGATGCGGGGTGTTACACGTGGTATCAGAGCCGAAGGTTACCAGATCAGATAAAGGATTTGAATATTTTTTTTCAAAAACGGTTTTAAAAGAAGCATTTTCAAGAGAAAAGATTTGTTTTAAAGACATATTCCCCAAAGCCATACGCACTACCTTCTCTTCCTCTGTTTGAATTCTTGTCTCCTTCTTTCTTGAGTATTTGGGGCTCTTGGCTTTCTAGGAGGTAACCTCATCGATGGGCGAAGTAGTGCCTGGCTTCCATCCATAGCCGTAGTTATTTCACCTACGGCCAGTTTCCTTTCAAGCTTATAGGATTTTCTGTACGATGGAAGCAGCTTTCAAGATATTTGTCAACATGACTACACACGGAAGAGGATGAGGAATTCATGGATGTAGATTTAGCTCACAAAGGAGGAAGGAATTATAAAAGCCAAGACAAGAGGAAGTATCTTTACTATGGTGTAATAGGGCATGTAATTAAGGGCAAAGGACAAGATTTTCAGAAGGTCAAGTACCTACTTTCGCCACCAAGCGTACCTAGGAGAAAGGTAGTAGAGTCATGTTGGAAGAGTCTAGTTTTGCTGTTCGTACTGTTTCCTTTGGTTTTAGCGCTTCGCATTTGTTCATTTCCACTTCCATAGTTGAGTCTCTGCACCATAGTACTTGTATAGTAGAAAGATCCCACTAGAATCTCAAATCCAATTGGTGGTCCGACCAGTTTATTTTTGGTTAGTAGGGATTTGAGAATAGCTATCGAGTTTGCTTATATCATCTCACGTAGATCGTCTAAATTCGGAGGAGATATTCCTTGGGTGCTTGTCTGATATTGGTTTAGGCCTTTGGGGCTTGTACTTGAGGAATGTCGAGTTCGACTAGGATGGTTTGCGTGAGGGATGAATAGTTGTGGCAGACACTCTAAAAAGCATGTAGTGACCTTTCGACCCTTATAGTTATGGCATGGTGGATAAGAGGGAGACCACTAATCATCTTAGTACATACACTTGGTACCGTGATTGACATCTGTTTATTTTGGAAATGGAGGTCAGAAACTTCACAATTGTGAAGTTAAATTAGTTAAGATACCGTGGAGTAAAGCTCAAGAAGGCTAGATACTAGCATCATACCCTTTTCCTTAAGGGTGCATCCTTGATTTCTTTTTTTTGTAGGAGCTTTACGCATAATTGTTTCTCTCTTTCCAAAGTATATCCTCAAGATCGTATCTTCGATCCTTAGGTAGAAACTCTTTTGGATGTAAACATGTATTTGAAACATGTTATGGTTGATGGTTGCGAGTGGTTGCTAATGGTTGCTCGTGAATGCATATACATATGTATTATGCACTAGATCAGTTCGGACGCTTTCATATTGCATTTACAGATATGTATTTGTTTGTAAGTTGAACTTGATATGTTATCATATGGATGTTGCATATGGATGAATGGCTGTGCACACATGTAGTATTTACATAACTAGGGGTGCTTGCATACATGATTGGACGCATGGCACTGACATGATTCGCATTAAGGAGGTCAACTGAATCAGTGGACCGCCTGATTTTGCATTAGATAAAGACATATACACACACTATGCATATGAACACGAAAGCATTAGAAATCTTTCAAGGAAAATGAATGCCTGTGATTGAATGGTTGAGTAGATGGGTGATTGGATGGTAGGACACATTCTTCCTAACTTGAAGATTTCGGGGACGAAATCCTTTTAAGTGGGGGAGAATGTAACACCCCGTAATTCTATAACACTAAGATTCACAAATCAAGGTATAATTAATTCAAAATGGAAGAATTATGGGAAACGGGCTGCGCCATTGCGTTCGTCTCGGAATTCTGCTTGGAAACGAGTCTGAGTTTGCGAGAATCGGAGTCCGTATGAGGGAGATATGACCCTCCGAAGTTTCAGGAATTTTCAGAATCGAAAACAGCTCGAAATTCGAATTCGAAATTCGAATTCAAACCAAGAAGCGGGCTGGGCGGGAAAATACCCGCCCAGGACCCAGGTCGACTGGGGAGTCGACTGGGTAGTCGACCCCCCTGATCAGGTCGACTGCCCAGTCGACATGGGTGTCGACCTGGGTGCAAAACCCACTTTTGGGCCTGGGTGCATTCTGATGTACCTGGTCTCGTTTTCTGCCTAGATTCGTCCGCCTAATCCTATATAAACAGCCCCTAGTCTCCTTCGCTATTCACAATTCTTCTCTAACCTTATGCTGCAAAGATTCATGGCGGACATGACTTCTTCTCCTCCTCTAAATTAAGTAATAAATAAAATAATACGTATAATAAATCAAGACGAGGAAATGCTGCTCAAGACTTTCAAGAGGAGATTCAAAACAAGTTAGGATTCAAGTGAAGATTCAAACGACTTCAACGACTGTTTTTCTACGAATCTAATATAATCTCTGTAAGTCGGTTACTTTTTAGATTTGAACGTTTTCTCTATTCGTGACATGAAATTAAAGGAATAAAAGAATATGCCAAATCTTTCTGTTCGAATCAGTGCTTATATCCTTGGGCCTAATTAAGAACTATTATGATGCGATGACCAATAAGACTATGACTATGAAACTATGGACCTTAAAACCATATGCCTCTTTGACTATGAACATTGCCTATGACTGTGACTCATGACTGTGAGAATTATTTTCCTTTGACTATGAACATCGCCTATGACTGTGATGCATTAACTGTGAGGAATTATTTCCTATGACTATGGATATAAGGTTATTATTTATGCCCATGAAACTGTAGTTACAAAACCATGTTGTACCCCAAACTGGCATTATATTGGATCTAGGCTTGACTTTCTATTTCTAGTTATCCTTGGATCTTGATCTTGGGAATTTACCTATTAAGTTAGGTCTACCCGTGTTCTTGAACCTATACTATTCAACCCTTTTCATGTCGTAATATTACCAGATCTATATGCCTGTGAATTATCATCTTATGCCAGTTATTATGTCTATTCTTTCATGGCATTTTGGTTCATTCCCTTTTATCTACGAATCTAATTTTATTTATAATCTAGGTGGAATCACGATTTTACGAACGATGGGAATACGTTTTGGGGAAAACACGAAATTGACTAAACTTGGAAATTGGCATAATTTGGGAACATGCATTATAGCATGACTATTAAGATGAAAATTAGAATAACAAGTCTAGTTTTGACATGAACTGAAATTAGAATATTAATTGGGTGGCTAAATCAAGCATGATAAGTATATTAGCATAATTGTGAATAATTTACATACATTGGGCGTAAATGGTAAATGGTTAAATGGGCCACAAAGTAGGTAGTTGGTAGGCAAATTAAGTTTTGGGCATAAACGGTGAACTAGAATATGAGATCTATTTTGGCATAAATTGTAAACTAGAATATAAAATCTATTTTTTTGGTATGAACTGTAAATGAGGATGTTGGATCTAAATTGCTATAAACTGTAAGATAGGCAAATCAAGAATTGGGCCTAGAATATAAGTCCATTGGTGGGCATGACAAATGTATATGGTATAGGCCAAATTTATTTAAAAAGGGAAAATGGACTTTGAGGATAAATTGTTAACAATTTATATATATACAAAAGAAAGGTTTATTAATGACATCTCTTTTAATAATACATATACCAGAAAGTTCTAGGGTGACAGAGAGGATAGTGTCTAGGCTTGGGTTTGGAAAATACAAGTTTCCTGCTCTCCCTGGCTATCCCTAACTGATCCGACGGACGGGATGGTTACTTTCAAAACCTGATTTGAAAATTAATCAAAAACCCTTTGAACTTAGAAAACACGAATATGCCTAACCCGAGGTTAGACTGAGTTGCGATGTAAACCTGCCCGGAACCAACCGGCACATCCAGTAATCGCAACAATATCTGTCTAATGTGAGTGGTCGCGGCTTTAATTTATTTAGTTAAAGCTAGAACAAGAATGGTAGGGTTAAGTTAACTAAGACACTTAACCAATTCAACATGATAACCAAACCGATGGGTGGGGTTAGGTTCATACAGACACTTACCACAGTTAAGCTAGAATGGGAGGGTTAAGTCCATAGGGACACTTAACCAAAATTAACATGTTAACTAGACTAGAAGGTGGGGTTAAGTAAAGTTAATACACTTAGCCAAATTAACATGGTAACTAGACTAGAGTTGGGGTTAAGTAAAATTTAATACACTTAGGCAATTTGATATGTTAGCTGGACTAGACCGTAGGGTTAAGTAAACTTGAACACTTAACCATCAGATTGTGATAAAGGAATAGGGTTAAGTCTAAAACATGAAGGGATAATACTTAACCAGTAATAACATGTTAGTTAAAACAGATGGGCAAGGTTAAGTTAAAAAGGAACACTTAACCAATACAGGAAGAATGGGTAGGGTTAAGTAATAAGAAATACTTAACCAATATAACTTGGTTTGTGGTAGGGTTAAGTCAACATGAATTACTGATAACACTTAACCAGTTTAACAGGATAAATGAAGAGGGTTAAGTTAACTTGAATTGACAAATGACGCTTAACCAATCCAAATTGACGAGAAAGAGAACTAAGTAGTAAACCTTAGTTAAAAGGAGCTAAGTAGTATACCTTAGTTAAGAAAACAACGATTCTGGAAACTAAGTGGTAAGCCTTAGTTAGCAAAACTAAGTAGTAATTCTTAGTATAACACGGGAAGGAGCGAACGTCCGTCTGGATAAAAAGAAGGCTCCAACGAATTGGTTTACGAAGCCCGAGGCTTCGAGGGGACGTGAGGGTACTCTTGTTATCCCTCTGTGAGGCTGCAGATGATCCTCCTGGGCTCACAGAGGTTAAGGTCTGCGTTAGAAGAACCAGGGGTATGCCTTGGTTGCAATATATGGCAACATAAAGACTAGGATGGACCAGCGTGATTCGGCGAGAAAACGGTAGCCCTGTGATAGCAACTCGTCGTCTACCATCCATCTTGAGTCAGTCGAGATACGTGAAGTGGAAAGGCGGAGAACTCCAAAAGACCATATACTTGCTATCTAGTTATGGGTGAGGATGGCCATAGGTTAGTGGGGCATAGGGGGCCTGCGTATAGTTCTCAGTTTTTTTCAAGGTGTGCCTTTCATTAGTTGAGGGAGGGGTCGAGTGGGACCATAGCCACTGGAATAAAACACACCTTAGCATCTGCATCGGCAGATATCTGAAAGCTCCCAACCGAGTTCTGTGTTTCTAGATTTGCCCTGCCACAGGACTCGGGCCGCACATTATAGGACATGTGCATCTAGACAAGCGATAACGATTCGCGATACATACGTGGGGAAGTCTAGGAACATATACCACTCTAGGTAGTGTGTTCTAGACTTGGGGGCATCGTTCGACAGGTTGCGTAATCCCTAGTTGGACTAGGTGGCATAAACCCTGAATTTGAGAAGCGTTCAGCAGATAGCGTAAACTCTAGTTGAATCTAGAAAGCACTTGATAGAAAACCCTAGATTAGATCTAGGTAATAAATAATAAATGTATGCCTGAAGGCAATGGAAACTACAGGGATTGGAATCGCGTTATCGTTACTAGTTGGGACACTAGATAGGTGGTGCAGAGATATAGAAACCAATATAACAAGGAAATAGCGAAACGGCGAAAGTATTAGAGCATATCCAGTTTATCTTGTCTTAGCATATCTTGTGTTAATCTTGCTGATCCTATCATCATGGTGTTTTCTTGTATTCAGTTAATTCATGTCGTTTTGTTTTTCCATGTTCACATGCTAGAAGTATCTGAACTTACTCAGGCTTTATGTCTGATCCTGTTTTTCTTTCGTCTTCTTTTCTTCCGTCCCCCCCCCTAGGTAGTAAAGGAGGGAATAGTATAGCTCAGGTTAAGTCGGACTGTCACTCTTTCCCAGCTTGAAGATTTGTCGAAGTTTTGCTTGGATTCTCTTTTCAGACGCTATGGCTGGCTCTTGCTACAATTGGGGAATATAAATGTTGTTTTATGCTTCTTTATTTTGTAAGAAGGATGATACTCTGATATTATAAAGAAATCGTTGTACAAACTATTTTATCAATAAAGCAAAGTTTTATTTTCCGCTGTTTTAATTTTTGTCTGTCTTGTAATTCATCTGCATCTTTTACCTTAAAATGCTCCACAGAACTTAGTGCACTCCCTTTGTGAGTGACACTAACGGATGCGGGGTGTTACAATACTAGTATTCAAGTGCAGAGTATCGATTACAGAATCGAAATGCCAGAATCAGAAAAGAGTTTTAACTCAAAAATCAGATAAAGAAATTAATCCTCCTACAGAAAGTTTTCCTATTTCTATCCTATACACTAGCCTCGAGAGTGTTCGCCTGCCTTCTAGAAGTTGGTCCTGCCCTCTTCCCTTGCCCTCGTTTCTTCGGACAGTCCCTAGTGAAGTGTCCCATCTCACCACAGTTGAAGCAAGTGCCCTTTCTTTTTCTGCAATCCTTGTTCAGATGAGTCGAGCTTCCACAAATAAAGCACTTTTTCTCCTTCTTATCTTCAAACTTTTCACCCTTCTTTTGTGTTTCCTTTTTGGGCCATGCTTTCTTGTTCTGTGGTTCTTCCTTCTTTGCCTCTTCTTGTCGTTGTCTTCCTCGTGCAGTAGTGCCATATCCACCAATCTCTTGTAAGTCGCTCCCATGGGTACATGGGTCATGGCTAGGCTGTGCAGTGGTTCGTTCAATCCTTTAACAAAGCGGAGAGCCATTTTATGCTGGATGTTGACTAAATCTAGTCTGAACCTAGCCAGTTGGTTGAATTGGTTGACATATTCCTTGACCGTCATACTTCCTTGCTTAAGAGATAAGAACTTTTCCAGTTGTAGACTTCGTTCAGCTTGCGAGAGGAATTTCGTCTCAAACCTTGTTCTGAAATCCATCCATGTTTCAATCGGCCTCTCGGTGTTAGTGACTTCCCACCAATAGGAAGCTTCGTCCTTGAGCAACTATACCGCCAATTGTACCTTCTGCCTATCGTCCACCTCGAAAATAACGAACAGATCCTCAGTTTCTTTGAGCCAGTTCCTCGCTTCTACGAATGATTCAGTTCCCTTGAAATCCTTTCCACCCATGGCCCTAAAATATTTACAGATCTTTGAAAAAGCAATTGCACGAGGAGGGGGTGGAGGAGGAGGAATCGCTGCAGCTAGAGGAGGAGTATCTGCTGGGCCTGCATTGTTGGCCCTAGCCTCTAAATACCTCCTGAACCAGCCAGGTATTGGCACGCCCTCTGGAAAGTTAAGATTCCCAGACATGCTGGAATGAAAGAAAGAGATTTAAAACGAAGAACTGAAAAGATATATATATATATATATATATATGGCTTTTTGGGGATTATGTTTTTCAAAAATAAGCTTTACTTTTGAAAATACTTCATTTTTAAAACCTTTTTGAAAATAATTTTCAAAACTTTTTATCAAATCTGGTAACCTTCGGCTCTGATACCAAGTGTAACACCCCACCTCCATTAAGGACACTCACAAAGGGAATGCCTTAACTTTGGTGGAGAATTTTAGTAAACAGAATAGAAAATTTCAAGATACATAAACAATACTTGAGAAATTATAACTTTATTACGCGGAAAACAGGGATCAGTATGGTTACATCTTTACCATAAAAACTCAAGTACATAAATATCAGTCTTGTTCAGAAAGTCATCAGAGTACAAAACTTTAAAATCGTAATCCCTACAGAAGATGCCATAATAAGTTAAGCCATACTTTACGCACTTCAAGTACTTCAAGCAGAAGAAATTCAGATCAAGCTAAAGTATTCCCTCCTTGGAAAACCTGGGGGGGAACGGAAGAAAAAGGGGCGAAAACAAGCAAGGTCAGACATAAAGTCTGGCAAGTCCAGTGACTTTCAGCATATGAACAGATAATAATAATTATGACATGAAAATAAGCTGGATAAGAGATAACAGTAACAGGAGCAGCAGATGTACTTAGGTTAAACAGAAGAAACAAAATAATATTACTTTTCATTTCTCTGCACTAATACTAGTATAACAGGACTAGGTGTCACCCTAATGTCTAAACTGAAACAGAAACGGGAACAGAATAATTTCCACAGAAGACAATGCTAGTAATAGGCCTTTACCACCCCAACAGAAACAGACAGAAACAGAATGCTAATAATGGGCCTTTAACACCCGAGCAAAAACAGACAGAAACAGAATGCTAATAATGAGCCTTTACCACCCGAACAGAAACAGACAGAAACAGAATGCTAATAATGGGCCTTTACCACCCGAACAGAAGGTACAGAAATGGAAACGGATTAATCCCTACGGAAACAGAATGTAGAATTAGGTGTACACTAGTAAATGGGCCTTTACCACCCGAACAGACGGTACCCCGCAGAAACAGACAGGTGTTGCCACCCAACAGAAACATACGGTACCAACAGAAACAGACAGAACTAAGTGTACCCTAAAGCCTTACCCCAAGCGATCGGCTCCCTAATACATAAATACCCTGTGTCGGCCCCACAGTAGGGTGTATCACTCCCTAAAGTGACAACCAATTGGCATAGACCTATTTACAGATGTCACGGCGTCTTACATCCTCAGAGGCAGACCGGGATCCATGCATGCACATGACCCGGTTGGAACGCACCATCAACACCCCTCGCCATTATCAGTATGAACCGCTTATAATTAGGTCAGTAAGCGTGCCCGGACCCTACCTGCTGTTGGGTCAAAGTTTTGATACCAAAAAGGGTTACTGACTAATATGGGTCCCAAACAACAGATGACACAAGTATTTTCCCTCCTAACCTTGTGTCCCCAGACTAACAGATTTCAAATTAACTTGTTTACAAGTTCAGACATACAGAGTCCAGATCAACTAGTTCACAGATCAGACAAGTTTTCAGACTAACGGATCAGATATACGGATTTAACAGATTTACAGATTTGTCTAAATTTGTAATTGGGCCTACAGATTCACGAAACGTGTTTGTTAAATTCATTAGTCCAATTAGTTTAACCTTATCCACCCAACACGTTTTAGACATCATATTTATCCTAGATTTGCATTAATTAAATATTAATGCACAGACCTCTCACATTAGGTCGGTAGCTTGTGGCCACTGGATATGCCGGGCGGTTCCGGGCAGACTTCTGCCACAAGCCAGAACTAACCTTGTGTCTAAGCATATTTTAGTTTTGCCTACGACCTCTCACATTAGACTGACAGTTTGCGGTCGCTGGTTAAGCCGGTTGGTTCCGGGCAGGCTTCTACCGCAAACAGAGCCTAACCTCGTGTCATAGCCAATTCATTCCAATACAGATTTTTCAGATATCAGACTAATTCTGTTTATTTAACAGATTAAACTTCTTCATAGGATACAACTGATTAATCAAATTTCCATGTTCTACTAAATCTTAGGTCGAGCCTACGGATTTCCATACCTAGATTACCATTATCTAGTTTCAACAGATCAGACAATTCAACAGGTAGCGGATCTAGCAGTTTAAGCGATTCAACAGATTTAGCAGATATCAGATTTAGCAGTTTAGGCAATTCAACAGTTTTAGCAGATAACGGATTAGGCAATTTAAGAGATTTAGCAGATAACAGATTTAGCGGATTATATATATATATATATATATATATATATATATATATATATCTAAAATTCTATTTACATATCTTGCCTAATCATAAATTTAACCTAAACTTACATGCCTAAATCAAGGTCATAATTCATAATACAATATATGCCCCAAATTTTTAGCCTTAATATTCCCTTTTACAATTCATGTCAAAACTAGATTTAATATTCTATTTTACCATTTATGTCCAGGACTAATACACATGTAAATCATTCTCTATTATAGCCAATCCAGATTATGCCAACATATTTGCTATGCCAAATTAACTTAATTAAGCTACGCCCAATCCCCGTATAACATGTTTCCACAAGTTCTCTAAATACTCATGAAATGGCCCTAGCAAAAGGAATAGGGGATAAGCACAAGAAAGAATAGGCATGCAATAATGAACCAAATATAATGATAATGGCCCCTCTAGGCTCGATGTACATAACAGTGAATGGGAATAAACTAGCAAAGTTACATACTAAATATGAGATCTAACATCATTAACGGAATAGGCATAAGAAACTAACTACAATAGTTATAGGCAACTAACCACAATAGTCATGGGCGACTAATTACAATAGTTTTGTATTTAATGTCATAGGCAATAGTCTCATAGTCATGAATCATAGTCATAGGCAATAGTCTCATAGGCGTGAATTATAGTCATAGGCAATAGTCTTATAGGCAACAGTTTCATGTCCAATTATGCATTATTCATTATTTGTCCCAAAATTTAGCATTCGTACGTTAATCTCTTATGAGATTCGGCGCAGGCTCGTAGTAGCCTGGCTATAGAACAGAAAGAAGAAAGAGGTACAAAATAGTCACAGAAAAAAAAGCAGATCTAATAGATAAGAATATACATAACCTCAGATTCAGATTTATAATCATGCCACAACCATAATTAAAGTTTATATCGGAAAATAACTGTACTTGCCTTTCGTGGTTTTAAGAAAGGATAATAAACTGTTGTTGATGCAGAAATGCTGAATTATTCCTCTTTAATTGTTGTTGTAGCTCTAAACTTTGATTTGAGATTTGATTTAGCTTTTAATTCTATTCAGGTTGGAAGAAGATGCATTAGTCCAAGTTTTGATTCCAGCAGAGTAGCGAGCCATTTTTATTTTTAATTCGAACAGAGGCAGATGTAGACAGAATGAAATTTTGTAGAGAAAATGAGGCTAGGGGGCTGTTTATATAGGATTAGGCGGACGAATCTAGACAGAAAACGAGACCGGATACATCAGAATGAACCAGTTCAAAAACTGGGTTTCGGGAGCAGGTCGACCCCCAGGTCAACTCCCTAGTCGACCTGGTCATGGGGAGGTCGACACCCCAGTCGACTCCCCGGTCGACCTGGTTTGGGGGAGGGGGGTCGACTCCCCAGTCGACCTGGTTACATGGGCGGGAATTTTCCTGCCAGCCTTCTCTGGGTTTGAATTTCGAATTTCTGGCTTTATTTTCGAGCTAATTTATTTTATTTAAATTCCTGAAACTTCTGATGGTCATAACTTAGTCATACGAACTCCGATTTTCGAAAACTCGGACTCGATTTCATGCATAATTCCGAGACGAACGCAATGGCATAACCCGTTTCCCTTGATTCTTATTTTAAAAATTAATTATTCTCTGATTAGTTACTTATACGTTTACAGAAAATACGGGGTGTTACACAGAATAACATACTCATGCTTATTCAACTTAAATACAAATTGAATTAAGCCGAAACAGAAAAGCATAGGAGAAATTCCTACAAATCAGATCAGTTCTAAATGTTTAGAAGGTGATAATTGCTGATCGTGCTAATGGTGAAATAAAACTAAGAGAAAACTAATATCCCAAATCCTAGATCAAGGATGCGCTATTCCTATCTAACTGTAACACCCCCACCCAGATGCCCATACTATAAAAAAAATTATTACTAAACAATATTGTTTGATGGTACGTAGAATAAGCCTATAATGGAAGCTCTGTCACTGCACATTCTTTTGGATCAACACGGATATACTCTAAATACAATAAAATGAATCACATGTTTGTATCTCATCTCAGTAAGGAATAATGGTATGAGGAGTTTCACTGCACAGAAAAATATAAAATCAGTAAAATCGGTTCCTCTTGTTGGCAACACCACTCGAATGTTTCCAATCTTACTTCCATGTTGTTCCATTAAATTTTGGGTGAACTACTTTGTATTTATGTTTGTTTTATATGCACTGCATTACTCATATTACTGTCAGTAGTTGATCAATGGAATTTGTTGTGCCCACTGCGAGTGTGGTGCCAAGGGCACGTTATTTTTCTCTTTCTATTACCACCAAAAAAATAAATTAAAACATATTAATTTCAATATGCTTCCTAGTGGTAGCAAATGAAAGAGAATAAAATTAAAAATGGGCCCTGTCGAAGCTTAAACATTTGTATATGCTCAATAAACTACCTGAACTACTGGTAATCACAGATAGAGAATAGGCTTTAATTAATGAAGTGAAGATAGTTTTTCCCAAATTAAATTTAATGATGTGTTCGTGGCATACGAGTAATAATGTTATAATGAACTGCAAACCCGAATTTGAAACAAGTGATATATACGAGATGTTCCCGCAAAGTTGAAAAAAAAGGTGTTCATGCATAAATGGAAGAAGAGTATAGGGTCAATTAGCGTGGTCTCTAACAAGATTGGAAAGAATACCCAAACGGTTTGAACTATATTGAAAACGAATTGATTCCATATAGATAATGTGTATATTTAGCTTGGACAGGTAAGATTAAACAACGGTACAATAGAACAACTGTAAGAGCGGAGTCTTCACATGCTTAGCTGAAAAAAAAACTTGGTACGTCAAGGGTGACATTTAATATAGTTTGGCCAAAAATGAATAATATGTTGTGCATACAACGTACACAAATTAAAGCCTCATTCGGAAAAAGTTTAGGAGCAACAATAACATCTTATCAAATTCTTTTGTTAAGAAATATCCGTGGTAGAGTGTCGCCGTATGCATTGGACTTAATTGTGAAAGAGTTGCCAAATATTAAAGTCATGAGTATAGAACCTTCAGCTTGTGACCATCTTAATCGAATGAGGTATATAGTTTACCTTATGCCCATGAAAATTTTGAATTTTACAACAAAGGCCATCCGTTACCATTGGACATGGTAGACGAGCATTGGATGAAGTTGAATTGTGTTCCAAAAATTGACGAGTAAACGGAGTTGCTTAATATTTCAGACTTCTTATATTTCAAAAAATTGTTTGATTCTTTACAGAAGATGAAAAAAAGTACTATTGTTGAAATTAAAATAAATTGCTTTGCCATGAACAACTTTTATGTTAGAGCCTAAAACCACTCAACACAAAGGAAGACCACCCGGGAGGAAAACAAGTTAACTGTTAAGAAAAAGAAACAATCTCAACTAACAAAACGAGACCATCATCTTTTGAATTAGCGACAACTATGGAAGAAAATCTTTCTCAATGTAGTGTTAATAAGAAATCGACACCTAATCATGGAAATCCTAAATCTTGGATAGAGTTTGATGTAAAAGTACCTCTTTCATTAAATGATGATTTTCATTTATCAGTTTCATTCAGAGCTTTTATTAGAAATACATTGTTAATGTTCAAGACGTTGCAGGTAATGGAAAAGGTGGGTTTCGTTGTGTAGCGGAACAAGTGGATGAATTGATTAGTTATTGAATTGAAGCAAGAAAAAATATTTTATTAGAAATCAATCAATATCGATACTTGTATGCATGATATTTTGATGTTTCAACTTGCTAGACATTGGAATAAGTTATGGACTGTTATATTACTAATTGTTCATCTTCTAATTGTATGATAATCCCCGAGACAGTTTATTTGATAGTCGTTTATATTTCAGATATGCAATCATTTAATTTTTATCCTCATCGAAAAGGTCTGAATCTTGAAACGTTAGCTCAATTTATTCTTTGTGCATTTGTACAAGAATGTCATTTTATCAAGTAGACACCGAGAAGTGATGCGCTTATCCCACTGACGGATAGCATTGGGAATAAGTTTACAAGCGTCATGGCAAAAGGGTGGAGTGAACCATTTGTCGATTGCCAAAACAAATATCTAAAAATTAGACCTCCGTAGATTGCAGTCGAAGATGGCTTTGTATAGTTGAGTGGGGTTAACTGTTTTGTGTTATATGTTATGGGTATACCAATTTTTGGAGTATAGTGGGTATACTATTTCACCTGGTGGATTGAGGTGTACTATTAAAAGCATGGATTTTTTATATTCTGAAAATGACTAATGGAATGGATTTCTCTTGTAGTTTTTTAATGTCATATGTATTGATCTTTATATACTTTGACTCACTGCAATTAGTTGACTCATCGAAATTTTAGTTGGTATAAGAATGTTATATCATTGAAATTGTTGATTCATAGTAATTAGTCGACCTTTATATACTTGGGTATTAAAAGGGATATATATACAAGAATGTAAAGGAATTAAATGATTTGTTGAAATTGTTGATTCACAGTAATTTGTTGATCTTTAGATATAAGTAAAGAAATCAAATGATTTGTTGATGTTTAGATACAAGTAATGAAATGAAATGATTTGTTGATTGTTATATACTTTGGAATCAATTGCAAGTTTGTTCTTGAACATCAAAAAGAAATGTACACTAACGGTTCGAACGGTCCAGCCGAACAGAAAGGCATCGGATGGCGTTTAACAACCGAACATAGGTAATGTGACATCTCTTTTTAATTTTTTGGGTTCAAATGGTTCTTAAGAGTTGAACAGTGCGAATATATTTGGTCAATTATAACCAAACAGAGAGTATGTTGAACCATGAAAATTTTGACTGTTTAGGCGAAATTTTATGGCCGAACTGGAAAAGCTTGGATAACTATTAATAACCGAACAGAGAAAAAATAATTGTAATCTTATGTACATTCATATGGTAATTAAAAGCCGAATAAACATATAATTGACCAGTTTGTAAAAATAGAGCAGCAAGAATGTATAGGTGTATAAAGCTTGACCAATGGGTGTGTTCAATCTAATTAGTAACTACCTCTTACGGTGGTTACATACCGTAGCTAAAGAAATGCTATGGCATACCACCACCAAAGCCCACTATTTGGGTAGGATTGGTAAATATGACAGCATGGTGGTTGTGCAACGTGTGTCAGCTTGTTGTTCCGTTAACAACCTCCGAACAGAGAATATATCCACAAAGTTTGAAGATCGAACAAAGCACACGTAAAACAAGTATAGCTCATGTCCCCTTATTCAGTGTATAATAACCGAACAAAGCAAAATCATATGGCACTTAACTGTCGTTCTTTCTTTTTTATTGGTTTTAAATCTTTGTTCGATAGTTAAACTCTGTAGTCGTTCATGATGACATGGACCTGTAGTTCAAACAACATACACTGACAGTTCATTCACTACACGTCAACAACATTGCTATACATTTTATCATAATATATTTCATAATAAAGTTCATCGTAGCAACAACAAGAACGTCATAATGCATCATCAAACTCATATATATTACTAAAGCAAAGATCATCACAATACGTTTCAATTTCGTACAACACAACGTTTCACATAAGCTATTACAAATTCTTACAATACATATTCAATACCATCATTCGTAAATTATACATAACGACAAGTTCATGCGTCACAAAATTACAAGTTTAAAAACCACAAGCTAGTACTAATTGATAAATTACACATTCAAAAACTACAAACAAATAACTCCTTGGATCTTCATACTTTTGTTTCGTTTTTTGCGTTTGTCTAGCTCATTCAAAGCTTCATGCCATACGTCCACAGCTGCTCGGTCCACTTATAATAACTTTGCTACTGTTTTAGGTGTCGGGGCACTCAAATTTTGCTTTAGCATTTCTACAGAGTTACCAGCAGCAATTCTTTGAAATGAAATCTGGTTAAAATAACAATATATAATGGAAGGTAAGACATTCTAAACTAAGTATTACCAATTTCTCAATGACGTCAACTATTCTACTACATCTTTGCCTCAATTCCAGGTGTTGAACTATAGTATGTGACACTTTTATATACCATGTCATGTATTTAGAAGTACAATCCCATGGGTCGACAACCAGTGGTAATCTTGATTTAAAGGATAACATGTGATCCCCCCAATTATCGGCACATCGAAAGCAATAATCATACGAAACCTTATATTGGTTAGCATTCAATCCTCCACGTCATTTTTAAGCTCCATTAGTTTACTAGGAATTCTTTAACAGATACCAAGTTGTCTAAATGCACTTTGTAGATAATACAATTCAGCCTGTACAGTTAAAGCTCTTAGGGGATCCAATGCGGTGAAGGTCCAAAAAGTCACAACGAGGACGTAGCAGGATATAGCAGATGACTCTAAAATAGCACATGTAACTTGTTCATAATGTTTCTATGAATGTAAAACTGATAACTAAATGAAAAAAATACACTCAGTTTAACTATAAATTCTAATTTTGAACAAAAAAATTATGGAAATATACGTAAATAAATGTAAATTGCTATCTAACTTAATTAAAATTTATAGAATATTTTTGTTTCTAAAAAAATATATTAAAAAATTCAATTAAAAAACCTAACCTTATAATTTTTATAATGCATAGGTGTTATTTTTCACTTCATTTTCTTTCATAAAAAATATAACGGGAATAGCGTAATATAGTTGAAATAATTGGATATATCCAGAATAGCAGAGTATAACGAGGATTAAAGAAAAGAGGCTATATCAGAGGCCATTTTGGAAAAGAGTAGCGGTAGAAATCCACTATGGGACATAGCGGGGTAATAGCAGAGCATTAACTACAAAGGATTCAACAATATCAAAACATAACAAAATACCATTGTAAAATGCAACATCGGGCAATGGATAGTGAGATGTCATCTCACATCTCAATAAGGGTCCCAACAAATGCAGATGTAACAACCCAGAAATTTGAAACAATTTAGAACTTCCAAATTTCATAAGAATCAAAATAAAATTGAAAATGGATAATTATATAATTGGAACAGGGTTATAATAATGACTTTTAATATAAAAATAGCACGTTTACAAAGGAAGTATAAGAAATATTTATTTTCCGACCTTGAAACAGGTTCCATTGAATCCAGAATAATGAAATTAGGTAACCAGCCAAGTTTGGCCAAAAACAGAATCCGTTTAATATTGATTAAAGATTGAAAGGTTAAAATTTGTGAAAAGTCGGGGAAGTCGATGTGTACGACTTAAGCAGGATCTATGTGGATATAGCGGAAATGTAGATGATATACTAATTAGCTAATATACAATAGTTATGTAGGTAAAAGCTAAACTATGGAAAAATATCACAAATAAAATAATTACAATAAGTAAAGTAAAGTGACACCAGGAATTTTATACTGGTTCAGACTTCTTGTCCTACGTCCAGTCCCGAAGCTCCTCTTTGGAATTCACTATCACGCCCTCTCTTAACCCGGAGGAATAGGTCAATACACCCGATCCCCAACAAGGATGCCTCTCACCTGAGCAACTATACAGGACTTCAACAATTACAAGTGTTTTAACTTATGTTTTGTGTTCTTTGATCAACAGGGTTAGTCAACGGTTTAAGTACACCTTTCCTATAATCTTATCCTCGAGTATATGATTTGAATGCGAAGATTGAAGGAAGTAAATTGCTTGTTGAATCAAGTGATATTAAATCAATTCAAGGATTCAACAAGTATTTGAATTTATGAAAGCTTTTGCAAGAGTATAGAAATGCAATTTAGAAATTAGATAAGAAATAGAATGATCCAGGTTAGTGTTTACATGATATTAAAAGGATAGCAATTCTTCAAGAAGAGTTATGATCAATAGAAACATCCATTTCCTTTCAGAAATGAAGAGGAATCTCTTCATGAATCAAAGCAACCTTTCAGAAAAATAAGACTGTTTTGGATCAGTCGACTGGTCTGAAATCCATCAGTCAACTGGTCAAAATACTGTAAAATCATATATTTAAAATAATTTAGAAAACTAGCCATTACTGTTAGAAGTTTTACTGACTAGTCGACTGGTTGAAAATCCACCAGTCGACTGGTTGAAAATCCACCAGTCGACTAGTTCAATAAACTATGAACAGTCTGGCTGCTTTCTATCATATATATCTATATAAATATATAAATCTGTTTCGTGCTTTTGTGTTATACTTTGAGGATAGATTTTAACATAAATCTAATAACACGACTCGATATATATATATATATATATATATATATATGACCTTTTAGCTCTTCAATACGATCTTTATTGATTTCCATTTCTTCAATGTATATGAATTCGGCTCATCAATGATCTCCATTTCTTTGTTGTCATTAATCGAAATCCCATGTATCAACAATTTAAACTAAAAAAAGATGATTTTGAGGATATCTTGAGAATGGATATCGTTAGATCGTGAGACTACCTCCATTGAATATGGAATAGTGAATTTTAGTACTTAGGGAAATTTCGCATAAAATGGCATCCGTATTTGGAAAAGAAAAAATAAAAGGCCAAAATTTGAACTAAATTTTGATGGTAATTGGAGTTTGATAGTGCTAACGGCAAAACTGGAACCTGTGACCTATCCAGGAAAATTCTAAACATAGGATATTAACTATGTATAAAGCCTAAGAAATTTCCTTATCGAATACAAAAAGTAACTAACAAAACAAAACTAAAATAAATTATTTGAAAATGAAAACGAACTCAAATTTTATATTTGAACACATAGGATTGAAGTACATTAGAAACCGGACCTTATGGTTGAAGAATTTCTAAAAACCGTTATCGTTTGATACTCTGACACGAGGGTGAAAGGTGCTTGAGAAAACCAAGTTACTATTCATGAAGATAAGGATGAATTTAAGCCACAAGATCTTTCATGCTTATCCATAAGCCACGTGTCAAGCATCCATGCAACATCCCTTTATTATATATCCTATACCCTCCTCATCTCTTCATTTTCATGAAAGAATTTTGCTCCTCCCTTCCTCCATTTCCATGGCCTAAAATATCATGATAATTTAAAAAAGAAAATAAAAAAATCAAAAGAAAAATCAAAGAAAAGGAAAGGAGAGAAAAGAGGGAAAAAGAAAAAGCAAAGCAGGGATTTATCTCTTATCATTTTAATAGGCAAAACCTCTTCCCATCCTCGCCTATTGCTCACGTTTTTTCCCTTATCAAATAGAAAAAGGGATTTTCAAGGGAAAAGAAGAAGATAATGGAAGGAAAAGCTAAGGGAAGGACATATATACCTTAGGCTAAGCTCTGCAAGCTTCTGGGGTAAGAAATAGTTTAATTTACAGTGTTTAAAACTAGTATTAATAATATACATACAAGGTGTTTGTATAAATTCTTAAAAGAGAAAACCTAAGAAAATTTGTGGTGAATATTCATGGATTAAGGTTGTAGTTAATAACTTATCACTTCCATGAAGTTTATATGTGAATCTGTTGAGATTATAAGTTAGATCCTAAAGGTAATAGGCTAATTACCTATTTAAGTGATTAGAAAAGTTAGGTGAAAGATATAAGAATTTTGAAAATTGTAATCATGAATTTAATTTAGCTAAGTCCATGAAGAAGGTATTCTCATGTATGAATATAGTTAAATTTGGAAATCAATATATATTTAAAAGTATATTCATGTTAATTAGAAAAGGTATTAATATTACAAGGGCTAATGTTAATTATAACCCTTAATGGCTAGGCTGTTAAACATTCGAGAGAGAGCACAAAGTTGCGATGGTCCTACAGTAAAGGAATTAAAGGAACCTACAGGGATGGTTAATGGTTTATCCCCTCAAATTTTCTTGTGGTGAGATGATTTCATGCATGTTGTTGTATGGCTTGAATTGTTTGATATTGTGTGGAAACCCTACACAAGTCGTGGGATGAAATTACACTAGTCCCTTGTGTTTATTACATGGATTGTTATTTATTAGTTATCCCCTACACAAGGTATTAGGATGATGACTCACACCAGTCCCAAGTATTCACTAAATTGTGTATGTGGTTGCTTTGCAGACGTTATAGCATCTGATATTTGGATTGGGCTGACCAATGGTTATGAACACCATTTGGATTGATATGTGATTTGGATAGCCTTTTAAGGCAGTAGTGTGGTTGTATCGATGCTCCCTTATAGGGGAGGTTATGGCAAAAAAATTTGGAAATATAGAAACCAAATTGAATCTAACATATATGGTTAAATAACTAACGAGTTTGGTTGCAACTCGTTAGACACAACACATCTTGTTTATGTTTATTGGATGTTTGTATATACCCAAATTCTCGGGTTGTACAAGAGATGAATGAATCTCATTCAAAAATGACTATTTTAATAATAAAATAATCGGGGAAAACAAAATTTTGAATTATGTTCGAATACTTTTCGGAAATGAAATTGAGTTCATAACAATGAACTTTTGTAAAAGAGCTAACTAGTTTTGAAGAAGTTAAGAACAAGTTATGGCTTATGGAATATTGAAACGAATAGTAAATCGATTTTACGATGAATAGTAAATTGAAGTTGTATTTGCCTGACAAATGAACTCGGTTTTTCGAAATTATGGTTCCAATGTTCTCACTTATTTTTATAATGGGCTCTGGCCAAATTTGAGACTTTAATAATCATTTTTGAAGAATAATATTATTTTAATGATTTAAATATTAATTTAATTATTTAAACGTGAAATAATTGATCTAAATGTCAAAAATGAGGAAACTGAATTCCAAAAGTTATTTAATATGGTTTGAATAATTATTGAACTTATTTTGAAGTGTTTCAACTCAGTTTTAATAATAAGTCACTTTTGAGTTCGAATAGGACTCGTCGTGTAGCGACAGACCGCAAATTTCGATCTAAAATTTGAAATTGAAATTCCAGGAGATCTAACCGTCATATTTTCTTAACGCATCACGTTTTGTTCGAAATTTGAAGAGTTTTCCAATAAAAGAAAAGGAAACAATTTTCAACGGTCAGATTTCCCTATAAGTTTAAATTAGTTTGACCGAAAAATCCAGTTTCAGTAGTATAAGTGCCAAATTCGGATTTTTTTCGTAAAAAGGTGTTTATAAATTATATGCAAATATGAAAAATCATGATAAATCATATTAAATGACTTAAAAGTGTTTTGGATCAAATATATATTAATGATCAAATATATATTAATATTTGGTAAGACAAAAATGAGTTGTGTTAAAATGAGCTATTTAGCAACCAAAATGAACCCTTCAGGAAATCCGATTTTGACTTTTAATAAGACCTTTATTTAATTATAAAGCTGTCTTCAGTTGATCTATCCAATTCATAGGGAAGTAGGTTCCTACTGATATGGATGTTTTCTAGTGAACCCAAATGAAACCATTGTATATCTGCAATTCATGAATAGTTCACTTGTCAACATCAATATAATCTGGTATAAACATTTAATAAGATCTTCTTTGAAACATAAAGGAGTTTATTAATTAATAAATGAGATTACTAATAAGGGTAAATTAGAATCCAAGTTTCCAATCTATTTAATTAAATTGAAATTGAATAGAAACCAGATTGGTCATTGACTGAGATAAGTCTCCAAGGATGATGAGTTAGACTATTCGAGGGATTTAAAAGGCTAGGTCGTTATCCCGCTTATAGTGTTTGTTGGATATGGAGGTTCTTATCGATTATAAACCAATATGACTTCTATAGAGATTCTAATGTAAAAGGAAATATGATTTTGGGTTTGTTGTGAATGATGTCCTCAATAACATTGTTCTTTGGCCCATGAAAAGGTAAAATAATTTTCTAAGTTAAGAAAATGAAATCTTTATTTCTAAAGATTTTTGGGAAAGGAATGAACATATTTTTACATGAGGAAAATGGAGAATAATTGATAAGAATTGTTGGAAAGATTTAACTTGGAATTTGAAGTTAAGTAATCAAAATATTACATTTGAAATCTTTCAACAAGATTTGAAGGAACAGGATTTGAAAGGTAATTAAAATTACTAAAACATAAGATGATTAAAAATGGAGTATTACCACTTTTGCTCCAAGAGATAGAAATGAAGAGCTTTGATGTCTTAAACTTAATATCGTTTTAATGAATGATTGAATAAAAGAATGGGACGAGGTTCATGAGATCCTATAAATCGATTAGTTTAAAAGATGCGTTAATTATTTGGAAGGCCACGTTTTTACTCATTCCGAATAATTATACGATGTGAAAGGATTAAGTTCCCAATGATAATGGTTGAAGACCGGTATTCTTCACATCAGATGGATAGCTTGTTGATGCCTTGGGGTCGCCTCAAGAGTTTAAAGTAATGACATTATTTGACCATACTTGAAGCATATCGGATTGCAAGGACATGCAATCCCAGGCGGGTACGTGGAATTAAGTGCCTTCGGTTTCGTTCCTATTCCCAGAACGGACTTATGGATGGATTGCATGTCTGACATGGAATAACAATAGGGCATGCTAAGTGTTGAGCAATGATAAGGGCTTTTGTAGGAAAGCAGGGCTCTGTGGTGATGATCAAAGAATTTCCTAATTGCGTAGCTATGTGTATGATGGGACCTCATGATAGCCTCACACCCTGGTATGATGGTATGCTGATGGTCAGATCAGCATTACTTTGTGTTTTGCACGGATTCGGTTGACCCAGTAGGTGAGGTGGTCTTCCTACTGATAGGTTGTATGTGACGGCCCACCCCGCACCAGCCGACATTTCCAATGAAAATGCGCTGTGCCAATGCCCGACTAGCACAGGACGATCGCCAAAGAAAGGAAAAGAAAGGAATTTGAACTAACAAGGAACCTGTAGAATGTCTCACAGCGCATTGGATAAAATATAATAATAACATAACTTTGACATAAAACAGGAGAGATAACAGATAAGTTGAAAACTAAACCATCATAGCAGTGGAAATCCAAAATACATCTTATCATCCAAACCAACATTATTACAACTTTTGAAATACTGTCTCTAAATAAAAAGAAAGAGGTACACCACTAATGCCCAAAGTAGTGACTGGCAACAACATAGGTAGATTATATATATATCATACGTTGAAGCCTCCTGCTCGTCTCCGGTATAGCTACTCGTGCATAATAACCTGACCTGTCTCTAGTCTACTCGTTTAAGAGCACCCAGAGTAATAAGAAGAGATATAAAACTTAGGGTCAGACAAAAGTCTGGCATGAGCGATAAGCGGCAAAACAGAACAATAACAAGTATACATAACCATACCTGGACCTGCAACCAAAGAGTTAGCACAACAGGATGTACAATACTCTAATGTGACACTAACACATGGTGTGAAAATAATAGGGAGGGGGTGTGCATGTCATAGTGATAGCAAAACATCAAACATAGCAATCATCCTTACATCTCCCACTCAGTGCGTAAAGCATACGATATCAACCACTTTGATCACCCAATTCTTTGTTATGATCACTCTGCCCCATGGAGTCATGACGGCTCCATTGCACTGATCCGTAAGCACTAATACTTTGCTATGTCCACTATGCCCCGTGGAGTCATAACAACTCCACTGCATTGGCTCATAGCCCTACTATGATCACTTTGCCCCATGGAGTCATAACAACCCCAATGCACTGATCCATAGCCACTAATCCGTCTCTCAGAGGTGAGTCAAAGCTATAAACATCGATAACCCCTTTGCACACGTTACGCAGCAAAGTCTAATTCATGAAGTTAACTCGTTGGTTCCCATCTGGATCCTGAGTAATAAATTCTCATTTGGACTACCTTTGCATCTCAGGTTTTGTTCATCTCTGGTTCAGTCTCCATCCGGTTCGGTCCTTCTGAGGCGGTTCAGATCGGTCGTGGTTGCCTCTCTCCCATTCGTGAACTTCGGGTCGGTTCGTGGTCATCGCATTGGGTTGGGTCAGCTTCCCCCACCGGTTCGGGTCGTGGTATCCTTCCTCCAGCGGTTCGGATCGTGAGCTCCAAGGTCCTGGTCTGTTAAGTTCATGATTCCTCTTCGGTTCGGTTAAAGCTGGCTTCTCGGTTCATGGGGAACATCCGGGTCGTGGTTTTCCTATGCGAGCGGTTCGGTTCGGTTCGTGATGGTGCTCCACGACCCCATATGGCGATCCGATCCCCTTTTTCCTGCACTGTTTCCTGCAACTTTCCAGCGACTGTTTATGCCTTAATACGTGGTTTTCGACCGCTCTAATGGTTATAAGCAATCATAAAACATTCCAAATAGTCATAGCAACATGTATAATCAACCATAAACATCAAAACGATGAATAATCATGTGAATATGGATCAAACATACCCAAAACCCATGTTTTCCCCTTAATCATATTTTACCATAATTAATGATAGGATTAGCAAAACATATCCAAATTAACCCAAATTTCTAACATAGGAATAAAATAATATTCTAGAATTTTACAAATTTTTCCAGATTTTTCTGAGCCATAATTTCGCTAATTATCACTAATCACCCCTAATTAGTGAAAAACAATGCTAATCACTCACCTTAGCTACAAATAAAACTTTAAATATGAAACTCTACTGTTTTGGGGCGTTTTCCTATGCAACACAGCAGCTCCAACTCTAATTTGGTGTTGATTTTCCTTGATTTGATGTATATCTTCTTAATTAGTGATTATAAGGTGATTTGGGATGATTTTAGAAGGTGGAGGCCATTGTTAGGGTTCAAAGGATGAAAGTGGTAGCTGTAAAAACTGAAATGAAATTTTTTTCTAACCTTATCAACCCTCCTGTAACCCTAATCCCAAAATGGGTTATGGGCCTAGCTGCTAATCACCTTAATTAGGCCCGGTTAAGATGTTATTCACCTTCTAAACCTTATTTCAGCCATATCTCCCAAATTGCAAGTCTGTTTGACTAATGTGACCCCTCTGCAGAAAGTAAACCATCATCCGAATCCAATGGATGTGGTTTCAGGTCAAAACTCCATACCAATCAAAAGTTATAGACGAAACAAAATTCGCCAGGGGCAAAACGATCATTTAAAAATTGGCAAAAATCGTGAACATGGGAAATGACCCTAATAGTCGTTCCCCAAAGTTACACGACTATACAACCTTGTATGAAAATGAAATAAATATTCTATGATCCTCCGATGTGTAGAATGCGGGTCGTTACATTATAGGCATTAAATTCCGCCAACTTGAGAAAATGGGTGCGGTGTTGTGTAAAAACATGGTATCCACTGAATGCCCGAGAGAACTTACAAATCAATAACCATCATGATGGAATCCAAACTCCAATGTGAACCCTTTTTACGATTTTCAGTTGTATACCTGCGTAGCCAACATAGTGGTATGGGACATTATGCATGCTAAGATTTATAAGCTATATTTAGAAGGATTTTTCCATACTCTAGACATAATTATAACATGAAATGTTTTAATTAAACTATATCAAGCATGTTTTGCGATTATAAGGCAAAATTCCATCCTCTGGCTTGCGCTTGCGTAGTGTGATGGAACCTGGGGCTTATAATCATTCATTTTTCTAAAAGTCATGTCTTCAAACATGGTTTATGGTTGCTATGGATGAATGGTTGCTGTATTTGGTTACGGTCGCTATGATTAAGTCTGATTACATTATTTTACAACTGATATAACCCAAGCTTAACTCGACTGTTTATCGCTCGGATCAGATCCGAGTGAGTGTTTCCGGGATGATAGCTTGAAGACTTGGAGTTCCGCAGAGAATCAGGGCTTCATATGAAGGCCGAACGTACTCTATTAATGGTATATTAGGTTAAACCGACAAAGGTTTGCAAAATTAGACTTTCATTTTAAAGTGTTTTTGTTTCAAAAAAAATTCCGCTGCAGTGATATTTTCTTATTATATTTTATCTGTTCCGCTGTGAGTTTTGTATTGCGCTGTGTTTTGCTCTAATGAACCCTAATGAAACATATATTTGCTTGCATTAAATCGACGTGGGTTAGGTTTTTGTCGGTTTTAAGCGAGTAAAAATGCGGGTCATTACAGTTGGTATCAGAGCTTAAGGTTAAGCGATAACCTTGGCTCAGTGGAATATAGACTTGTCCAAGATAGGATCAGTGGTATCCTTGGACAAGTGACTCATTAGAAATAGGGTTAGTGATACCCTAGAATGAGTTGGATGTGAGCGTGTGTGTGTGTATATATATATATATATATATGAGACGTATTTGTGATTTGATATAAAAATGGTTTTGTGTTGGATTGATTTATTGAGTGAGTTATGAACATTGGTAAGTGTAGCAAGGTTCACTGTATCGATATGTGCTTCTTAACGCTTAAACAGAGCAGTCTAACCCAATTTTTATGGAATATTTTTTTCCAAAAGTATATATTCGTAAAAAGGATATATGTTTCGATGAAAGTTATGTTTTGAAAATTTAATCTACTACTTGTTTGTTGGAAAATATAATTAGTATAACTAATTAAGACAATTGAATTCTCAAAGATTTTAGACAGTCAAGTATTTGTTAAGGAATTATAAAACTCTTTTAATAAAATATTAAATGTTGTAGGGTATGGATAACTACGATCCATCTGGAGTTAAATCTAGAAAGATGGTTTGAAAACAAACGAGAAGGATTTATGAGCAGATAGAAGAAGAAAATAGGTTGGACCTATGCAAGTATATTCTTAGCTACTCTCGAAAAAATAAGAATAAAGGAAAATTTGTAGGTGTTTGCTGTTATAAATGCCATAAAGCGGGACATTATGCAATCCAATGCCCAATGAAAAATAAGAATAAGAAGGAAAGCAAGGAAGAGGTATAAAAAGATATAACTTGTTTCCGATGTAAGCAGAAGGGTCATTATGTCCACAATTGTCCTGAAAGGAAAAAGAAAGCCAGAGGGGAGATAATATGCTTTCGGTGCAGGGAAGTAGAAAATACTATCAAGTACTGTAATAAAGAAAAATCGAGTTTACCACTTAATGGTAAATTAGGATAAGAATCCTGGAGTAAGCTAGAAGGAAATGGTCATTTAATTAGTAATATTTTCTTAAGGTTAAAAATAATATTTGAAGAATGTACGTATATACAAGGAAGTTTGTTCGGATGTATGGATATATATATATATATAATATTATGGTGTCTTTTTGATAAACTTTGTTATAACATGATTGAGTAGACAATCTCTGGTTCCGTCTTCAATTTGAGGACAAAATCTTTTAAGTGAGGGAGGATGTAATGACCCGGAAATTTGGAACCAATTTAGAACTTCCAAATTTCATAAGAATCAAAATAAAATTGAAAATGGATAATGGTATAATTGGAAGAGTGTTATAATAATGAGTTTTAATATAAAAATAGCATGTTTACAAAGGAAGTATAAGAAATATTTATTTCCAGACCCTAACTAGTTCCATTGAATCCAAAATAATGAAATTAGGTAACCAGCCAAGTTTGGCCAAAAACAGAATCCGTTTAATTTTGATTAAAGATTGAAAGGTTAAATTTTGAACTAAAAACAGATGATTTTGAGGATATCTTGAGAACGGGATATCGCTAGATCGTGAGACCACCTTCGTTAGATCCAAAATAGTGAATTTTAATACTCAGGGAAATTTCGCGTAAAACGGCATCTGTATGTGGAAAAGAAAAAATAAAAAGCCAAAATTTGAACTAGATTTTGACAATAATGAATTTGATAGTGCTAACGGTAAAACTAGAACCTGAGTCCTATCCAGGGAAATTCTAAACATAGGATATAAACTATGCATAAAGTCTGAGAAAATTTCTTATCGAATATAAAAAGTTATTAACAAAACAAAACTAATATAATTATTTGAAAACGAAAATGAACTTAAATTTTATATTTGGACACTTAGGATTGAAGTTCGTTAGAAACTGGATCTTATGGTTGAAGAATTTCTGAAAACATTATCAATTGATACTCCGACACAGGGCCGGAAGGTGCTTGAGAAAACACAAGATAAGGATGAATTTAAGCCATAAGATCTTTCATGCTTATCCATAAGCCACGTGTCACGCATCCATGCAATAGCCCTCTATTATATATATCCTATACCATCCTTACCTCTCCATTTTCATGAAATAATTTTGCTCTTCCCTTCCTCCATTGCCATAGCCAAAAATATCATGGTAATTTAAAAAAGAAAATAAAAAAATCAAAAGAAAAATCAAAGGGAAGGAAAGGAGAGAAAAAGAAAAATCAAAGCAAAAAATCTATCTCTCATCGTTTTAACACTCAAAATGTAACACCCTATAATTTTAAAATATTAAAATTAACAGATTAAAGAATACTTAATTTTTAGAAGAAGAATTAAAGGAAACGGGCTGTGCCATTGCATTTGTCTCGGAATTCTGCTTGGGATAGAGTTCGGGTTTACGTAAATCGGATAACGTATGGAGAAGTTATAAGCCTTAGAAGTTTATAAACGCATAGGGAAGTGTGTGTGTGTGTCTATATATATACAAAATAATTCCAGAACCTTCAAAATAGTTCGAAAATTAAAAATCTGACCAAAGCGGGCTGAGTGGGAAAATTCCTGCTCGTGGATGTCGACCTCCCTTAGTGGGTGTCGACGGGGGTGTCGACCCCCCCTCCCCCAGGCAGATCTGGATAGAATTTGTTTTACGTACCTGGACCGTGGGTCTAATTCGTTGGTTCTAGGCTATAAATATGGTCCCCAATTCTCCTATTTTATTCAGTGGAGATCATGGGAGCTATACGCTGTCGGGTTGTAAACTAAAATAGAATCAAAGTCCTACAACAACGGTTTAGCTAATCAAATTCAAAATTTAGATCTGTTCTCTCTCAATTCTCTAAACCTAACGCTGTGAGTTTCTAGTCACTTTTAGGTTTAAATAGATAAATGTGAATTATGAAAGACTGTGAATTGGGTATATGTTGTAAATCATGAACCTATACAAGTATATTATGTCATTTTCTCTAGATCTAATATGATTATGGACGTTCTACTATATTGCCTATGTGGATCTTGACTTGCAAGTATATTATGGTAAATGCGAACTTGTTAATTTAGATCTAATCCTTTATGTAAACCACCTTTCACCTGTCATGTTGTAATTAATTATGATATGTTGTAAACTTGACATGTGAAGTCAACTTTAGATCTAAATATGCTACCCTGTCATGATAGATCTATTTCTTTAGATCCAATTCAACTATGATTATTCTACTATGTCATGATAAATCTATTTCTTTAGATCCAATTTAGTTGTAAGTATTCTGTTATGTTATTTTTTGGGATCTTATTTTGTATTATGCTAGATCTGAATTGCTGGACATCTAAAAGTTTAGTTTAGATCCCATTTTGTTCACTTCGACATCATAAAAATTATCACAAGTTCATATGACAAACTTATGATCATGTTAATCTATGTTATGCCAAATCATGTTCAATGATCACTTGTGTTACATCCCTATTAGCTTTCCTTTTCATCGCTTATGGCTAGGCTAATTATTTAGCCTAGGCATGCCGTCAGTTTTGTGAGGACGTTTGTTAGAAACGGGGGAAAAGTACATATTGGCTTAATTAGGAAATAAACATCTTTGGATTAGTAATTCAAATTGTTGTTAGAATAGGCAATAACATCCAGAAAGGTAAGATTAATTAATTGGTAAATTAATTAATAAATGGAATGTTTAGCAACTATAATTAGGAATTATATTAACACTTATGACACGAGGTTAGTTACATTAGTGGTGGAAGTCTGCCTGGACCCGATCGGCATATCCAGCAACCACTAATGTTGAACCTAATGTGAGAGTTATAAGTGTGTAAATACGACTCGGGCTAAGACACGAGGTTAGGCCCAACTGTGGAATAAGACTGCCCGCACCCGACCGGCATATCCAGCATCCACACGTTGTAGGCCTAATGTGGGAGGTCTAGCCCAATATAACCATAATTGGACATGGTAATGAGAAAGGACTACTTTGCCTAATTTAATCCATAAGAACTGCATGATTATGAACATAAGTTAAGGTTAAGTAAAATGGATTGGATAGTGGGTGGGTTAAGTATAACTGAAGGGGGTGGGTAATATTTATATATATAGGCCCACAAACTTAACCCGGTAAAGTTATGTAATTAAAGATCACCCTATTAGGTTAAGCATAACTGGTATAGGGCTATGTAATTAAAGATCACCCTTTAGGGTATACATAGTCAGTGGAAAACCTAGTGGGGATACCAGACAAACGGGGAGAGCTTGTATCATATTGTGTGGGACCCATTTCAGTCTGTAACCCATATTCAGTATCAGAGTAGTGAACTCCGTACTAGGCGGAGAAGGGGCACACTTACTGATTGATTTTAAGAGATCCAAAACATGACGGGTGTTGTAGACAGCACAAACCGACCGAGGACATGTGCGTGCGTGGGCCTGGCAGAGGGGGACAAGACGACCGTGACACCAGTAGATATGACTGTGCACCTATTGGGTTGCCACTTTAGGGAAGTGATATCCCCTACTGTGGGACCAGCACAGGGTATCTACAAAGTAGGGGACCGATCAATTAGGGTAGTGGATAGGGTACACTGGGATGTATGCCCTAAGTCTACCAACTTATAGTGGAAGGGATCATCTCATTTTAAATTATACTAGTAATAGTGCAGAGTAGTTATTAGTGAAGCATGTATACACCTTACCTTAACTGCCTTGTCACACCTGCCATTTATATAGTGATCTCTCTTATCCACTTTATGCCTGTCATGATTACCTTTATTTATTTACTGGCTTAAAGTTACTAAACTAGCCAGACTTTATGTCTGACCCCTTTTGTTTTTTCCTTCTCTCTTCCGTTTCCCCCCAGGTTCTCAGGGAGGAAACACCCAGGCTTGGCCGTAATTTTTGTTGATTGCTAGAGCTGCTAATATGTATGGATCAAGCTCCTATTCTTGTTGCAATGGCTATATTTTGTTTTTGGGCAATTTTATTTCTTTTATGTACTTTGATATTTCTGAAGTACAAGACAGTGGTTTTTATGTTATAATGGGTTTTTATATTTCAGACAAATGATGCTTTGGACAACGGTATTTTGATGATTAATAAAGTCGCTTATTTTTGCTGCAAATTTTTTTATATCTATCTTGTAATATTCTGTGTCTGTTTACCTAAACGCTTCACGAAACTTAATGCATTCCCTTTATGAGTGACATTAACGGACGTGGGGTGTCACACTTGTTATCAGAGCTGAAGGTTACCAGATTAGATAAAAGTTTTTGAAAAATATTTTCAAAATGAGTTTTAAAAGAAAGTATTTTCAAAAAGGAAAGTGTTGTTTTTAAAATATTCCCCAAAAAGCCATATGTAATATCCTTCGGTCCTTTATCTAAATTTCTTCCTTTTCCTTTTTTTTCCAGCATGTCTGGGGAACAAAAATCCCTAATATCCCAGAGGACGTCACTATACCCGGATGGTTCCGTAGGTATTTGGAGGCCACGGCGCCTGCCGAAGGCCAAAGAGACATTCTTCCCCAAGTTGCACCCATCATTTCTCCTCCTCCCCCTCTAAGAGAAGATAACTTCGCCATGATCTGCAAGGACTTCAGTGCTACGGGAGGGAAACCATTCCATGGGAACGAGACATTCATAGAAGCTCGGAATTGGCTCAAGGAGACCGAGGACTTAATCGTAATCTTTGAAGTGGAGGACCGAAGGAAAATTCAATTAGCTGCTTGGTTGTTAAAGGAAAAATCCTCATTTTTGTGGGAAGTCACCCAAGCTGGACGTCTGGTAGAGATTTGGGAAGACTTCAGATAGAGATTCGAAACGAAATTTCTTTCCCAAGTGGAGCAAAGCATACAAACGGAGAGGTTCTTAACACTCAAATAAGGAAATTTGACGGTAAAGGAATATGTGAACAAGTTCAACCAGCGGGCAAGGTTCAGACTAGAGTTGTAGACACAACGCACAAAAAGGCTTTGCGATTTGTTAAAGTGCCGAATGAGCCTCTACATGGTTTAGCTATGTCCCATCTTCCAATGGGCCCACGTTTGAAAAACTTGTTGATATGGCCCTAATGCATGAGGAGGACAAGGGAGAAAAGAAGGAAGTGAAAGCTTAGTAGTCATCGCAGAATAATAAGGTGTGGCCCAAGAAGGGGCAGCAGCAGCATCAATGGCGGCAACAACAATAATAACAACAACAACAACAGCAACAACAGAAGAAAGGAGTAAAGAATGACAAAGGCAGGGATAAGAGAAAATGTCACCATTGTGGGAAGGAAGGTTACTTAGTAAAAGATTGTAAGAAAAGAAAGATCAGTTGCTTTAATTGTGGAGAGCTTAGACACTACTCGAAAGAGTGCCTAAAGAAATAGGGACCGCAAGGACAAGGTCAAAGAGCTGGAACTTCTGGAGGGCAGGTGCATGCTCTCTCGATCAGTGCTCTTGAAAGAGGTAGAAAGATTTCCGTAGAAAGTTTAGTTTCTCTTCCAAATCATCCAGTTAGAACACTTTTTGATTCTGGTGCTTCACACTCGTTTATATATAGCTCTGTAGTTGAATATCTGCACTTAATTACTAGTATCGTAGTAGATCCCGTAGTTGTTTCAGAACCCATTGGTAGTTTGGCTCATTTATCGATGATTTGTCGGGATTTTAAGTTATCTGTGTTTGGCGTCGAATTTGAATGTGACGCTTATGTGCTCGGGTTTATGGGCTACGGGTTGATTCTAGGAATGGACTGGCTTACTACGTAGCCATTCTGGATTGTGAGAGGAGGGTTGTTAGGCTCCTGACTTGTCATGGAAGGACCCTCGAAGTTTCTTGTGACCCACAAGGGTATGTTATTCTTAGTTTCTTAGAATCTCTTGATGCATCTATAGAGGATTTGTAATCTGTCCCAATAGTCCAAGATTTTTCTGATGTTATTGATGAGGTACGGGGTTTTCCTCTGAGACACGAGATTGACTTTCGTATATATATCTGGTGGACAATGCAAAACCAGTTGCATTGCCTGTGCGCCACATGGCTCCAAGGGAAAGGAGGGAGCTGATTAAGCAAGTAAAGGAGCTGCTTGAGAAAGGGTTTGTCAGACGAAGCGTATCCGAATGGGGTGCTCCGGTAGTATTCTTAACTAAGGCAGATAGTTCGCTTCATTTGTGTGTTGACTACAGAGAGTTGAATAAACTCTCCAAGAAGAATAGACACCTGCTTCCGAGGATTGATGATTTATTTGATCAGCTTGTTGGTGCCTCGGTGTTTTCTTAGTTAGATTTGGCAACGGGGTTCCATTAGCTGAGGGTGGCCGAAGACAGCATAGATAAAACTGCTTTTAGAACTCCGGACAGTTTCTTTAAATGGCTAGTGATGCCTTTTAGGCTGAAAAATGCACCTGCCTATTTTGTGGATTTAATGAGTAGGGTGTTCTGGGAATTCCTAAACAAATTTGTCATAGTCTTCGTTGACGACATTTTGATCTTCATCAAGAACGAAGAAGAGCATGCTCAACATCTGAGAGAAGTTTTGAAAAATCTCCGTGACCATCAGCTTAAAACAAAGTCCTCCAAATGCCACTTTTGGAGAAAGGAAGTGATATTCTTGGGGCATGTAGTCTCCAAAGAAGGGCTAGCTGTAGATCCCACGAAGGTGGTTGCTGTGCATGATTGGCAGATTCCTAAAAACGCAACTGAGGTGAGAAGCTTCCTTGGGTTGGCAGGTTACTATAAGAAGTTCATTAAGGACTTCGCGAAGATATTAGCCCCTCTCACCAGGCTGGCAATGAAGAATTTGGTGTGTTCGTGGGATATAGACTGTGATGTTGCTTTCCAACGACTGAAGAGGGCTCTGACAACAGCCCCAGTCTTGGCCTTACCCGATGGAAGTAAAGTATTTACCGTTTACACTGATGCGTGTGGTACAGGGCTTGGTGCGGTTCTAATGCAAGAGGGGGGAGGTAATATGTTATGGGGGTAGACAGTTGCAGGTTCATGAAAAGAACTATCCCACCCATGATCTAGAGCTAGTTGCCATAGTATTCGCGTTAAAGACATGGCATCATTATTTGCTTGGAGAAAGGTTCGAGATGTACACCAACCATAAATCTCTCAAGTATCTATTCTTACAGAAGGATCTCAACTTAAGGCAACAACGGTGGATGGAGTTCTTAGCTTCATATGATTTTGAGATTGCTTACACCCCGACAAGGGTAATGTGGTGGCAGACGCACTAAGTCGGCAGAGGGTGGCCCTAAGTTCTCTGTTCGTGGAAAGAAAGAACTCGGAGTTCATATCAGATTTTGACTTTAGACCCTCCATCGAAGTTTTTCCTGATTTATTTGCATCGTTGGAGATATGACCTTCTCTTGTGGAGAAGATAGGAGCTTTGCAACAAGATGACCCACAGATTCTATACATCATGGATAAGCTAAGAAGAGAGGAGACTTCTAGTCACCTCAGTAGGTATGCCATAGATGAAAAGGAGTGGTTGCGACGAGATGGAAGACATTATGTTCCTCAAACTAGAAGCTTGATAAAGGCAGTCCTAGAAGAAGCCCACCATTCTAAGATAACCATACATCTAGGCGGTGACAAGATGTATAGAGACCTGAAAAGGGTTTTCTTTTAGGCTGGGATGAAGAGGGACGTGGCCGAATTTGTTCCTCAATGTTTAGTTTGCCAGCAAGTCAAGGCTGAGCAAAAGAAGTCCGGTGGATTACTTCATCCGTTGAAGGTCCCGCAGTGGAAATGGGAGAGCATCTCTATAGATTTCATAGATGGTTTTCCTAGATCGAAGAAAGGTAATACAAGTATTTGGGTGATAGTAGACAGACTCACTAAGAGTTCTCACTTTATTCCAGTTAAAAGTAAAAGGACGACCCCATGGTTGGCAGCAATTTATGTTCGTGAGATAGTTCGTCTCCATGGAGTTCCTTCCAACATCATAAGCGATCGTGACCCCGTCTTTTCCAGCGAATTTTAGAGGAGTTTGCAAGAAGCATTGGGTATACAATTGTGTTTAAGCACCGCTTATCATCCTCAGACTGATGGCTAGACAGAGAGGGTGAATAGAATTCTCGAAGATCTCTTGAGGCTGTGCATCCTAGACTTCGGAGGGACTTGGGAAGAGCATCTTCCCTTAGTAGAGTTTGCTTATGATAATAGCTATCAAGCCAGCATCGGTATGACACCCTTTGAAGCATTGTACGGGCAACCCTGTAGGCCTCCAACTTGTTGGCAGGAATCTACATAAAGATTGTTACTTGGGCCTGATATGGTTAGGGAGACGTCTGAGAAGATTGACCTTATTCGACGGCGAATGAAAACAGCTCAAGATAGGCAGAAGTCCTATGCAGACAAGAGGAGAACTGACATCAAGTTTGAAGTGGGAGGCTTATTATTCATCAAAGTATCACCTCTGAGAAATGCTGTCCGCTTTAGTTCAATAGGGAAGTTGGCACCTAGGCTTGTGGGACCCTTTCCCATAACCGAGAGAACCGGCCAAATGGCCTATAAAGTAAAACTCCCAAAGAGTTTGTCTAGTGTTCATAATGTTTTCCATGTTTCTCATCTACGGAAGTGTCTGCATGACACCGCAGAAGTCGTTGAGCCGAGTACATTGGAAGAAGTGGAGTTGGAACGGGAGGCGACAGTCAGATGAGTCCCTACCCGTATTCTTGGATCGGAAGTTAAGAAGCTGCGCAACAAAGAAATCCAGTTTGTGAAGGTTCAATGGGGAGACAACCCAGAAGACGCAACTTGGGAAACTGAAGATAGAATTCGTGCTTCATACCCTTTCCTTTTTTAGGGTATGTTCTTAGCTCCTTTTTTTCAAAGCTTTATCTGTGCCTATTTTTGTAAATCGAGCATATCTTATCCCTATTGTTTTCGACCTTTAACTAGGAGTCCTATGGATGAAAACATGTGTTTGAAACATGTTATGTTTGATGGATGCTAGTGGATGCAAGTGTTTGCTAGTGGTTACCTGTGGACGCATATACACACACATTAGGCACTAGATCGGCTCAATCACTCTCTCACGCTGCATATGGATGCGTGTGCATTTTATTTTCTTTTATGGATGCAAATGGATGAGTTAGCATATGGATGTTGCACTTGGACGAATGGACGTGCACACATATAAAACTTACATGTTATAATATGATTATTTGCATACATATTGGATTCATGGAACTAATCATACATCACATTAAGAAGGTTAACTGGATCAGTAGACCGCCTGCTTTTCGCATTAGTATTGGGAAATATACACACATCTCCGCATTTACTCATATAATCATTAGAAAACTTTTAAGGACAATGGATGCTTGTGGATGATGGATGAGTAGATGGATGATGGATGGTAGGATACGTTCTTTTTAACTTGAAGATTTCGGGGACGAAATCTTTTAAGGAGGGGAGAATGTAACACCCCGTAATTTTAAAATATTAAAATTAACAGAATAAAGAATACTTAATTTTTAGAAGAAGAATTAAGGGAAACGGGCTGCGCCATTGCATTCGTCCCGGAATTCTGCTTGGGATAGATTCCGGGTTTGCATAAATCGGATATCGTATGGAGAAGTTATACGCCTTAGAAGTTTATAAACGCATAAGGAAGTATATATATATATATATAATAATTTCAGAACCTTCAAAATAGTTTTAAAATTAAAAATCTGACCAAAGCGGGCTGAGCGGGAAAATTCCCGCTCGTGGGTGTCGACCCCCAAGGGGTGTCGATATAAGTGTCGACCCCCCTTAGTGGGTGTCGACAGGGGTGTCGACCCCCTCGGGCAGATCTGGGTAGAATTCGTTTTACGTACCTGGACTTGATTCTTTGTTTGATTCATTGGTTCTAGGCTATAAATATGGTCCCATATTGTCCTATTTTCTTCATTGGAGATCATGGGAGCCATATGCTGTCGGGTTGCAAACTTAAACAGAATCAAAGTCCTACAACAATGGTTTAGCTAATCAAATTCAGAATTCAGATCTATTCTCTCTCAATTCTCTAAACCTAACGCTGTGAGTTTCTAGTCACTTTTAGGTTTAAATAGATAAATGTGAATTATGAAAGACTGTGAATTGGGTATATGTTGTAAATCATGAACCTATGCAAGTATATTATGTCATTTTCCCTAGATTTAATATGATTATGGACATTCTACTATGTTGCCTATGTGGATCTTGACTTGCAAGTATATTTTGGTAAATGCTAACTTGTTAATTTATATCTAATCCTTTATGTAAACCACTTTTTACCTGTCATGTTGTAATTAATTATGATATGTTGTAAACTTGACATGTGAAGTCACCTTTAGATCTAAATATGCTACCCTATCATGATATATCTATTTCTTTAGATCCAATTTAACTATGATTATTCTACTATGTCATGATAAATCTATTTCTTTAGATCCAATTTAGTGTGAGTATTCTGCTGTGTTATTATTCAAGATCTTAATTTGTATTATGCTAGATTTGAATGGTTGGACATCTAAAGGATTAGTTTAGATCTCATTTTGTTCACTTTGACATCATAGAAATTGTCACAAGTTCATATGACAACCTTATGATCATGTTAATCTATGTTATGCTAAATCATGTTCAATGAGCACTTGTGTTACATCCCTATTAGCTTTCCTTTTCATCGCTTATGTCTAGGCTAATTATTTAGCCTAGGCATGCCGTCAGTTTTGTGAGGACATTAGTTAGAAATGAAAAAAAGTAAATATTGGCAGAATTGGGAAATAAACATCTTTGGCTAGTAATTTAAATTGTTGTTAGAATGGGCAATAACACCCAAAAAGGTAAGATTATTAAATTGGTAAATTAATTAATAAATGGAATGTTTAGCAACTATAATTAGGAATTATATTAACACTTATGACACGAGGTTAGGTTACATTAGTTGCAGAAGTCTTCCCGGATCCGACCGGCATATCCAACAGCCACTAATGTTGAACCTAATGTGAGAGGTCTAAGTGTGTAAATACGACTCAGGCTAAGGCACGAGGTTATGCCCAACTGTGGAATAAGACTGCTCGGACCCGACCGACATATCCAACATCCATAAGTTGTAGGCCTAATGTGGGAGGTCTAGCCCAATAATACTGGACATGGTAACGAGAAAGGACTACTTAACCTAATTTAATCCATAAGAACTGTATGATTATGAACATAAGTTAGGAGTAAAATGGATTGGATAGTGGGTGGGTTAAGTATAACTGAAGGGGGTGGGTAATATTTATATATATTGGCCCACAAACTTAACCTGGTAAAGTTATGTAATTAAAGATCACCCTTTTATTGTAAGCATAACTGGTATAGGGCTATGTAATTAAAGATCACCCCTTAGGGTATACATAGTCAGTGGAAAACCTAGTGGGGATACAAGACAAAAGAGGAGAGCTTGTATCATATTGTGTGGGACCCATTTCTGTCAGTAACCCGTATTCGGTATCAGAGTAGTGAACTCTGTACTAGGCGGAGAAGGGGGCACACTTACTGATTGATTATAAGAGATCCAAAACGTGACTGGTGGTGTAGACGGCGCAAACCGACCGGGGACATGTGCGTGCATGGGCTGGGCAGAGGGGGACGAGATGACCGTGACACCAATAGATATGACTGTGCACCTATTGGGTTGCCACTTTAGGGAAGTGATATCCCCTACTGTGGGACCAGCACAGGGTATCTACAGAGTAGGGAGCCGATCAATTAGGGTAGTGGTTAGGGTACACTAGGATGTATGCCCTAAGTCTACCAACTTATAGTGGAAGGGATCATCTCATTTTAAATTATACTAGTAATATTGCATAGTAGTTATTAGTGAAGCATGTATACACCTTACCTTATCTGTCTTATCACACCTGCCATGTATATAGTGATCTCTCTTATCCACTTTATGCCTATCATAATTACCTTTATTTATTTACTGGCTAAAAGTTACTAGACTCGCCATAATTTATGTCTAACCCCTTTTGTTTTTCCTTCTCTCTTCCGTTTCCCCCAGGTTCTCAGGGAGGAAACACTCAGGCTTGACCGTGATTTTGCTTGATTGCTGGAGCTGCTGATATGTATGGATCAAGCTCCTATTCTCGTTGCAATGGCTATATTTTATTATTGGGGAATTTTCTTTCTTTTATGTACTCTGATATTTCTGAAGTACAAGATAGTGGTTTTTATGTTGTAATGAGTTTTTATATTTTAGACAAATGATGCTTTGGACCACGGTATTTTGATGATTAATAAAGTTGTTTATTTCCGCTGCAAATTTTTTTATATCTATTTTATAATATTCTGTGTCTGTTTACCTAAACGCTTCACGAAACTTAATGCATTCCCTTTGTGAGTGACATTAATGGACGTGGGGTGTCACATTAAACCTCTTCCCATCCTAACCTATTGCTTACGTTTTTTCCTCTTATCAAATAAAAAAGGGATTTTCAAGGGAAAAGAAGAGGATAATGGATGAAAAAGCTAAGGGAAGGACCAGTATACCTTAGGCTAAGATCTGCAAGCTTCTAGGGTAAGAAATAGTTTGATTTAAAGTGTTTAAAACTAGTTTTAATAATATCCATACAAGGTGCTTGTATAAATTCCAAAAAGAGAAAACCTAAGTAAATTTGTGGTGAATATTCATTGATTAAGGTTGTAGTCAATAGCTTATCACTTCCATGAAGATTATATGTGAATATGTTGAGATTAGAAGTTAGATCCTAAAGGTAATAAGGTAATTACCTATTTAAGTGATTAACAAAATTAGGTGAAAGCTATAAGGAACTTTGAAAATTGTAATCATGAATTTAAGTTAGCTAAATCCACGAAGAAGGTATTCTCATGTATGAATATAGTTAGATTTGGAATCAGTATATATTTAAAAGTATATCCATGTTAATTAGAAAAGGTATTAATATTACAAGGGCTAATGTTAATTATAACCATTAATGGCTAGGTTGTTAAACATTCGAGAGAGTGCGCAAAGCTGTGATGGTCCTACAGTGAAGGAATTAAAGGAACCTACTAGGGTAGTGAGTGGTTTATCCCCTCACATTTGCTTGTGGTATTTGTTTGTTTGAGATGATTTGGCATGTTGTTATGTGGCTTGAAATGTTTGATATTGTTTAGAAACCCTACACAGGTCATGGGATGAAATTACACTAGTCTCATATGTTTATTACACGGATTGCTATTTATTAGTAAACCCCTACACAGTGTATTGGGATGATGACTCGCACCAGTCCTAAGTACTCACTAAATTGTGTAAGTGGATTCTTTACGGATGTTATAGTGTCTGATAATCGGATTGGGCTAACCAGTGGTTATGAACACCATTTGGTTTGGTATGTGATTTGGATGGCCTTTTAAGGCAATAGTGTGGTTGTATCGATGTTCCCATATAGGAGAGGTTAGGGCAAAATTTTCTGGAAATATAGAAACCAAATTGGCACCGACATAAAAGGTTAAATAACTAATGAGTTTGGTTGCAACTCGTTAGACACATGACATCTTGTTCAAGTTTATTGGATGTTTGTATATCCCCAAATTCTCGGGTTATACAGGAGTTTAATGGGTCTCTTTCCAGAAATTGGATTTTAAATGATTATTTTAATAACAAAATAATTGGAGAAAATAAAAGTTTGAATTTAAGTTCCAATACTTTTCGGAAATGAAATTGAGTTCATAACAATGAACTTCGGCAAAAGAGTGAACTGGTTTTGAAGTAGTTAAGAACAAGTTATGGCTTATCGAAAATTGAAACGAATAGTAAATCGGTTTTACGATGAATAGTGAATTGAAGTTGCATTTACCTAACAAACGAACTTGGTTTTGCGAAATTATGGTTTCAATGTTCTTACTTATTTTTATAATGGTCATAAGACAACTTTGAGACTTTAATAATCATTTTTGAAGAATAATAATATTTTAATGATTTAAATATTAATTCAAATATTTAAATGTGGAATAATTGATCTAAAGGTAAAAAATGTGGAAATTGAATTTCAAAAGTTATTTAATATGGTTTGAATAATTATTGAACTTATTTTGTGTAACGACCCGGATTTTTGTCGATTTATTTTCAACATTTTAAATTATTTTAAATGTTGTATTAGAAATATAATATTATATAAAATAAGGGTCGTTTTCAGAAATGTTGTTTTCGAAACCGGAACGAAAACTTTGCAAATATTTTAAAGTCTAAAATATATTCTGTTTTGGTGTGAATCTCGAAATATATCATCGGCTACTAAATCTAAATGTACATAGGTCTTTGGAAATCTCGTTCAAATCTTAATACAGTGAAATCTCATTCATATCTTAATACAGTCTGATCAAATTTCAAAAGAAATCTTAATAGAGAATTTTTTTTGTACGGTTGAGAACAAAACAAAATAATAAATTTAAATTTTGGCTGGTGATAGCACATATCCAGCTGTTAGCAATGCTTATTCGAACATTCTGACCGATATTTGTTCCCCTTATCGAATCACATACAATAACTTAGCACATGATCTTCCTTTTGTAATCCTATCATATCTGCGCATTCCACTTAAATAAAAGATAAAATGGGATTTAATTCGTCTGACACATCCTGGTAGTCAAAAAAGACATCTAGCGTTTTTCCATTTGAAAACCGTGGGTACAAAACTTGTCTTCCTCCAAAAGGAATCGGTACGTTATAAAAGCGAGCTACTATTGTTTCTTCTCCTACTAAATTTCCGTGGCATTCAAATAAACAAAATACACGCAAATACGATCATAAATTACTGTATGTATTTACAACAGTTAAACATAAATGAACCACGTGCCTGTCCTAAAACAACCGTTGTTTTCTCACTGATATTTTTCACATGCATATGCTTACAGAATAAAACCAAAGACTGTCTCGCACGTGCCTAACACAGTAAATTGGAAGACCTAGAGTAAGGTAGCATGCTTGCCGGCTGTACAAACCGTCCTTATCAAAATAAATGAATGCACATGCATGGATTATTCACGCAGTTTTTTCTTTTCAACTTAGCCTGCTAACTTACCCTGCTCTATTACGTGAATGCCAAGTTTTCTACCCTTATATATAGACCTTTCCTTCAGTTCATCATTTTATAGAACGCAAAGCAACAAAGTCAAGTAAATTCAAGGTAAAATAAAAATAATAATCGGAAATGCTACTCTGCCCGCTTTTCATTTTGTCAAAAACTACGGTAGAGACAAGAAAATATGAGGCCCACCCCTTGAATTACACAAATACCCCCCTGAATTCAATGCTTGCTGCCCCTGAATTCCGTATTTACCCCTATTTCTTACTTTTTGACAAAAACTTTTTCGGGTATTGTCGCATTTCTCAATAATAATGTAACCCACATCGTCCCCAAATTCCTCAACTGTAATCGCATGTCTCTCTTCCGTTAGGTGACTTAATAATAATGATAAAAATAATTGAAGTCCGTGGGAGTTTGGCACCAACTCGCGACCATCAGGAGGATCCAGATCGTGTTTCTTGATGATGTATAAGGGTTGGGTACCAAGGTGGGGTTGCGAGTGGAAGCCGATGGTGACGGGATGAGGGGCGTTTGGGTAGAGTTTGCCAGGGGTCAACACTAAGGTGTTTTCAACGGAGGATATCGATGAACGTGGAGGTGGGAGTTCGGTGAATGGTGGTGATTTTGAGGTAGGTTTCGCAAAGGAGATGGGTTTGTTGAAGTCAGGGATTTTAACGTTAAGAAGTTCATTGGTGCATATTGGTTTGGGCTTCTACTGAAAGTGGAAGGGGTAAAACGTGATAAGGTGGGTCGGTATGAAGAAGGGTGAGTTGTTCGGGGAGACAGACTCAAATTTGGTAGTTGAGAGAAGGACGTGATGGGGTTGTAACGAAAGAAGGAATGGACTTTATGTTTTCATATTGGGTAATGGTGAAGACACAATGTTCAGGTTTTTTTGTTTCAGTAGATAACAAGAGAGCGGAAAGGGAATTAAAACGTAATTATGTGAGTGGAGATTTTCAGATGTTATTGCTTGAAGCATGGCAACCATCACGATGAGAGATGGAAATAGGAAGTGTGGATAAATTGCAGCAAGGTGAAAATTTTGAACGGCTTGTGTTAGCTTTAATAAAAACGTAATCAGTAAGACTAATTATAGAATTAAGGAATTATTTAGCTAATTAATTTAATTAAAACCATCTGAATTAAAAAAACAAATAACTCATTATCGTTTGAACAGAATTGAATCAAACGAACCATGCTGGAACCGTAGCGACGAAATCTACAAAGTGGGACTATTTCCGTTGAGAACCAAGCCGTTGATAGTTCATGGTAAAAATCAAACGTCTGTTTGATTTTAAAAAACAAAATAAAAGAGGAATCATCAACCGCAAAACGAAGTGAGTTACTTACTAACTTTACCTCGTTTATATTTTTATAAACGATTTTTAAATCTATTTATAGTAATTTTATACTATGCAATGGTTGATTGGTTAAATAGTTAATAAAATTGGTTGAAATGGTTGATATGACTACATCGTTGCTCGATTATCAGTTTTGACATTTTATATTGATGTGAAATTAATATTACTGATGTTGATTAACATCTGTGGATGCAGGGAAATAGGTTGGAGGGATCCAACTGGATTCCTCAACATTTATATTATTGTCTTTGCATTAGCTCTGGCATATGCTTTGATATATTAACTGTGATTGATCTTGTTGTGTTTAAATATCACTGGCCCTAGAATTTGGTATTTAAATACCATAAAATATTTTCGAATATAGAAAATGAAATTTGAGTTTTAAAAAGGGAATTTATTTCCAAAAATAGAAATGTAATTTTGAATAGAGTTGAAGGTAAAAACATGTAAATGGAGAAAACAAGAATTTGTATATAAACGAGAGTATGAGTTAAGTGAATTATTTATCATTGAATAAATTGAAATAGAAATTTGAATTTGAATTTATATGGAAAAATGGAAAACGGTTTTGAAACCAATATTTGAAATTAATTTGAATTTAACGAAGGGTGTTAAATATTAGTTAATCTTCGATTAACAATAATTAAAGTAATTATCGAATTGGTTAGTATTGATAGAGTTAATTACTATTTAATAATAATAAGCTTTTAAAAGCGATAATTATACTATCTTTAGTTAATAGCAAAGTCACCTATTTTTAATATAGGTAACAATAAGGTTAATTGTTATTTTAATTAATAATAATTAAAACAATGATTTTAATTGGAGATTCAATTAAGAAATGATTTGTTGGCATTATAGTTTGATCAAGGAGATGATAAGAGCTTCATAAAGGGATTTGTAATCCAAGTTTTAAATAAGATTTTTAAATGGGATTTTTTGGTAAATGCAGAGATTTAAATAAGGATTTTCCTTAATTTTTAAATTAAGTAAAGAAAATTCAATGGAATGAAACTTTTAAGGCAGATGGTTAATAGGTTAATAATAGGCTAAAATGTATTAATGGTATTAGAATAAAATCTAAGCTAAGTGGTGAAAAGATGGTAAACAAATTAGTATAAGTGATTAATCCAAACAAGGTTTTAATGAGGTTTTAAAAACCAAAGTGATGACTTTAATTGAATTAAACAAAGCACTGTAATTGAAATAAAAATTTTAAATGCAAAGGAAAACACATATGATAGTTTCGTGTTAAACATTGATAAATAGATTTTTGAAATAAAATCCAAGTAAAGAGGTCTTGTTGTAAAGAAGGTGGAAAGCGAACTTTTATCCTTATATACCCTTTATCTTATGAGGTTTTGACAAATAGAATGGTATACATCTGCAATGTTTAAATCTAGACATTTTGACTATCTTTTTAAAAATGAACAACGGAAGCATGTGCGTTGCACACGGTACTTTATTCAAAACATCGATTATAACGCTACTGTTATAATAGATGTTTGGTAAATCTAAACAGCAATCTTAATGCTACTGTTATAGTAAATGTTCTAAAAATCTAAACAGCGACTGTAACGCTATCGCTAAATAAATGTTTTATAAATCAAATATTTGGAAACAGCGATTAAAACGCCACCGTTTTAATCAATATTTTTCCGTAAAAGAAGTGGATTCTTAGATTGAATCCGAGAGTCGCGTAAGCGATGTTTTGTTGAAGTTATGAGCTTTGACTATTTCAAAACTGAGAACGTCGTTCAATTAAGTTCTGAGAGGTAATTATACCCCAACTTGATTGACTTCATGATTGATAGAGGAATGGTTAAGGTTCGATAGTGAAGATTGGTTAGCAATATGTTTAGTTAATAAATGGTGAACAGTTTGAGTTATAATAACGATGTTTTTTTACATAAGGTTAATTTAAAGGATTTTGAAATGATTCCCCAAATAAAATAAGGGTTATTTTCTATGCAAAGAAAATGAAATGAATTGGTCAATGAGGAATTAATAAATGGAATATGGAAATATTTTCCGATATTAATAAGGTATATTTTCTGAATATAGAAAATAATGATGCTTGAATATTTAGGAATGTTTTCTAACTGGAATAAGAGATATTTTCTCAAATGAAGGAATTAGGATATTGGAAATGTTTTTCCAAGAATCAAGAGAGAAAATAGAGCTTTGAAAGGATACGAAAGATGGGAAAGGGGAATTGGAAACGATAATATAATAATTAATATAAAGGGGCCAGTATTGTTCGATGGTTGATCGGTAGAATTTCCATTTGAAAATAGGGCCGTTGATTGTATGGTTGCTCCTTTGATAGTTAAATCACCGGCTATCAAAGTTTGATTTATTTTGTACCTCCGTTGTCAATACAGACAGACCGGAATCAAATTTGATATCTGAAAACCACTCTGTATTGGCATATGCGTTACGAAGCAAATTATGCTAAAGATAATTGAAGACGGAGTAAAATCATGGGCTAATCTATTGCCCAAGATGGATTGATGGGATCGTGCCTTCAGTTTGTCCAGTCCCAGGACAGCGTATATGGATGGAATGTCTGATGACATGATATTCAAAGTAAATGGTGGTAAGATGTTCTGAAAAATAATTGTGACCTCAAGCCTCATCACCCGGGAAATGACAGAAATCGGGCAGGCAGCATGGCCATGTGGGTCATTCCCATTAGCGGTATTATCACCTGATCTAGAGAAAATTCATTTTCATCTTATTCTATTCACTGCTGTATGCTTTCGGTAATGGTTGCTGATCACAACCGTCGGTGATAATATGCTCGACACACTCAAGATAAATGAGTGGTCAGCCATGTGTGGGCCGAGTTGCAAAACGTTCTTGTTGAACCCAATGTATTCCCCTCCAGAGATACACTATCAGAAGATGGTTTCATACCTTGTCATGTTGGAAATCCAATCTCCAATAAGTGCCCTGTGGGTTTTGATTTTATATTATATATGGAGCGTGAGATGCAAGCATTCCGCTAGATTCTATTTATCTGTTGTAGGCACTATTATAATATAACCGGATTTGATATCAAAAATATTTTTGGTTATCGTAAGGTAAAAACCATACGTGTTTATGTGTCGATCGGTCTTACGATTACCATTTCTTTCGAAAGAATTTTGGAAGTTAAACAAATGCTTGGAGTTTACTCACACCAGTCCCACGACTGACCCAGAGTTTATTTTGTTTGTTTTCCCTGAACTCTTGGGTGCCCAAATTTGTACGAGAAGTCAAATAGCCAGGATTTTACAGATTCATTTGGAGGAGACTGAAGTAGGAGGCTTCGCCGGTTAGCTATAGGCTATCACATATTCCGCTGTGTACCATGCTTGTATCTGGAAATAGGTGCTTATAACTATTCCAGATATAGATGTTGTGCTCTGATGATGGTATGTATATAAAGTTACTGAATTGTATTTCAAAGTTTATGTTATCTAATATATGTTATTCGTTCCGCTTTGAGTTTGTGATCTTTGTTTTCTTCTATTCTAATATTTCTTTCTTTCTATTTCTCATCCTCTAACTTCTTTCTACTAATGATTCGTATTTCCGTGTCATTTGGATTATACGTGTTATGTTATTAGTCAACTCAAAGGGTATGGAAATTCTGGTCATTACAGTTGGTATCAGAGTTGAAGGTTGAGTAGTTACCTTGGCTTTGTGGCGTAACTCAATAGAGATGGGGTTAGCAATACCCTAGGTTGAGTTTGAGTGTATTTGTATGAGCGCGTATTTTTAGATTTGATTTAAAATTGTTTTATATTGTATTGGCTGGTTTGTTGAGTCGTTTATGAATTCTGATCGATACAGGAAGTACAACTGTATCGATAAGTGTTTCTAAACTCTCGAATGAAGTAGTTCGATACAGTATTGTTTTAATTCGGGTAAATGAAATAATTTTGCCCAAAATTATTTTGAAATAAAAGGATTAATTTCTGAAATATTATAGTATAGGGATGTGTTGGTTGTTATTACCATCAAATGAAATTATAAAATATTGTAGATGGTTATATATAACCAAATATAATTTGTATAAAGATAATGTATACAAATGAGATAAACCAAGATTAAGTTCAAACCCGAATTGGAATTTAAATTCCGGGTGTTTAAAAAATGTTTTCTAAAATATTATAAAGTAATATGACATTACTTTAAAGTATTTTTGAAAAAGAATGGTTAATTGGATTTTTAAAGAGATTAAGCATTGAAATCACTTCAGTGGCGAGAAAATAATTCTGATAATGGATCGCAACATTATCAATATTCATTTTCAAGTTTCCGAGTGACGAATTGCTACTATAATAATTCATTAACAAAAAATTTATTAAAAAGAACAAGTTGTTTTTAATTCAAATAATTTGAATTTGAAGATGATTATAAATATATGTATGTAATTATATGATTCCAAACCGATTTGGAAATAAAAGCCGAGGATTTGAATTCTGAAGTTTTATTTAACCTCTATAAGTTAAATGAATTGAAATGAGATAAGTAAAATAGAATGTAATAAAAATTTGACTTAAGTTAAAAGGGTTGAAATTATAAAAGTGATTCAAATATATTGGAATTTAACTTGAGTCAAGTTAAATAAAATTGCATTAGAAGGAAATAATTTCGAATGAGATTGAATATGGTAATAAGGGAAATATTTAAGATTTGAGCTATTGAAATCGATTCGACTTATACGAAATAAGTTGAATACATATATATTGGATGTCGTTAATTAGAGTCAAGTTATTTTTGAGCCCAAGCTGGATAAGTGAATTGATTTTTGGAAATGGAAATCAAGTTTGAATTATGAAATGGAAGGAAACTAATCCGAAAAGTTGATTAGTGAATTGGAAATACCAAGAGTTAATTGTTTGGAAATCAATTGGAATGGATATGCTGAGCAGATATTGAATGGAAGCGAGTGCAAAAGATATAATTTATGCTTAACAAAAAGGTACATGTTTACAATATTATTTGGGTTTGATGGTTTTATGAGTCTGTGGGACAAGCCGCTTGGCTCTTTGATTTCTTTTGGATTGGAGAAGGCCTAAAAAGGCGAGTTGTGGTTGTACCGATTAAGCCGTGCAAAGGAGATGCTGGCGGAATTTTTTGGAAAGTTAAAGAGTTAGAAAATTTTCAAGAATTTTTTTTTTTGATAATTTAAAATCGAGTTGTTAGTAGTAACTGAAATAAGAAAACTAGAATTGGTTAATATAATTTCAAGTGGAATAATGAAATTGATAAATGGGTTTAAAATCAATTGGAATGGGTGTGGATATGCAGAAGAGCATATGGATTGAAGACAAGAAAGTGATGATGGATTGTCCAAAAAATGGTGGATAGATCATTTGGAAAGAACTATGTATAGTCAAGTATTGGGATGAGAATTTGAAGGTCGGGTAAAAACTTGGTTATGAAGATATGGAATATAAGATTTCGACCAAGTAGGTTATGTGGATCTAGAGTTATTGCATTTTTACTGCTTAGCAATTTCGAGGACGAAATTTTTTTATGGAGGAAAGAATGTAACGACACAGATTTTTATCGATTTAGTTTCAACATTTTAAATTATTTTAAATGCTGTATTGGAAATATAATGTTATATAAAATAAGGGTCGTTTTCAAAAATGTTATTTTCGAAACTAGAACAAAATCTTTGCAAATATTTTAAAGTCTCAAATATATCCTGTTTTGGTGTGAATCTGGAAATATATCATCGGCTACTAAATCTAAATGTACATAGGTCTTTGGAAATCTCGTTCATATCTTAATATAGTGAAATCTCATTCATATCTTAATACAGTCTGATCAAATTTCAAAAGAAATCTTAATAGAGAATTTTGTTTGTACGCTTGAGAACAAAACAAAATAATAAGTTTAAATTTTGGCTGGTGACAGCACATATCCAGCTGTTAGCAATGCTTATTCAAACATTCTGACTGATATTTGTTCCCCTTATTAAATCACATACAATAACTTGGCACAGGATCTTCCTTTTGTAATCCTATCATATCCGCGCATTAATTCCACTTAAATAAAAGATAAAAAGGGATTTAATTCGTCTGACACATCCTATAGTCAAAAAAGTCGTCTAGCGTTTTTCCATTTGAAAACCGTGGGCACAAAACTTGTCTTCCTCTAAAAGGAATCGATACTTTATAAAAGCGATCTACTGTTGTTTCTTCTCCTACTAAATTTCCGTGACATTCAATTAAAAATATATATGAAAATACGATCACAAATTAATATATGTATTTACAACAGTTAAACAAAAATGAACCACGTGCCTGTCCTAAAACAACCGTTGTTCTCTTACTGATATTTTTCACATGCCTATGCTTACAGAATGAAACCAAAGACATTCTCGCACATGCCTTACGCAGTAAATTGGCAGACCTAGAGTAAGGTAGCATGCTTGCCGGCTGTACAAATCGTCCTTATCAAAATAAATGAATGCACATGCGTGGATTATTCATGCATTTTTTTCTCTTCAACTTAGCCTGCTAACCTACCCTACTCTATTACGTGAATGCCAAGTTTTCTACCCTTATATATAGACCTTTCCTTCTGTTCACCATTCTATAGAACACAAAGAAACAAAGTCAAGTAAATAAAGGTAAAACAATAATAATAATATAATCCACATCATCTCCAAATTCCTCAACTGAAACCGCATGTCTCTCTTCTGTTACATGACTTAATAATAATGATAAAATTAATCGAAGTCCATGGGAGGTTGGCACCAAATTGCGACCATCAGGAGGATCTAGATCGCGTTTCTTGATGATGTATGAGGGTTGGGTACCGAGGTGGGGTTGCGAGTGAAAGCCGATGGTGACGGGATGAGGGGCGTTTGGGTAGAGTTTGCCAGGGGTCAACACTAAGGTATTTTCAACGGAGGAGATCGATGAACGTGGAGGTGGGAGTTCGGTGAATGGTGGTGATTTTGAGGTAGGTTTCGTGGAGGAGATGGGTTTGTTGAAGTCAGGGATTTTAACGTTAAGAAGTTCATTGGTGCCTGTTGGTTTGGGTTTTTGCTGAAAGTGGAAGGGGTAAAACGTGATAAGGTCGGTCAGTGTGAAGAAGGGTGAGTTGTTCGGGGAGATAGACTCAAGTTTGGCAGTTGAGGGAAGGACGTGATGGGGCTGTAACGAAAGGAGGAATGGACTTTATGTTTTAGTACTGGGTAATGGTGAAGACACAATGTTCGGGTTCGTTTGTTTCAGTAGATAACAAGAGAGAGGAAAGGGAATTAAAACGTAATTATGTGAGTGGAGATTTTCAGATGTTATTGCTTGAAGCATGGCAACCGTCACGATGTGAGATGTAAATAGGAAGTGTGGATAAATTGCAGCAAGGTGAAAATTTTGAACGGCTTGTGTTAGCTTTAATAAAATGTAATCTGTAAGACTAATTATTGAATAAAGGAATTATTTAGCTAATTAATTTAATTAAAACCATCTCAATTAAAAAAACAAGTAACTCATTATCGTTTGAACATAATTGAATCAAACCAACCATGCTAGAACCGTAGCGACGAAATCTACAAAGTGGAACTATTTCCGTTGAGAACCGAGCCATTGGAAGTTCATGGTAAAAATCAAATGTCTGTTTGATTTTAAAAAATGAAATAAAAGAGGAACCGTCAACTGCAAAACGAAGTGATCACTAACTTTACCTCGTTTATATTTTTATAAATGAGTTTTAAATTTAGTTATAGTAATTTTATACTGTGCAATGGTTGATTGGTTGAATAGTTGATAAAATTGGTTGAAATGGTTGATATGACTACATCGTTGATCGATTATCAGTTCTGAATTTTATATTGATGTGAAATTAATATTATTGATGTTGATTAACATCTGTGGATGAAGGGAAACAGGTTGGAGGGATCCAACAGGATTCCTCAACATTTATATTATTGTATTTGCAATAGTTGTGACATATGCTTTGATATATTAACTGTGATTGATCTTGTTGTGTTTAAATATCACTGGCCCTAGAATTTGGAATTTAAATACCATAAAATATTTTCGAATATAGAAAATGAAATTTGAGTTTTAAAAAGGGAATTTATTTCCAAAAATAGAAATGTAATTTTGAATAGAGTTGAAACTAAAAACATGTAAATAGAGAAAACAAGAATTTGTATATAAACGAGAGTATAAGCTAAGTGAATTATTTATCATTGAATAAATTGAAATAGAAATTCAAAATTGAATTTATATGGAAAAATGGAAAACGGTTTTGAAACCCATATTTGAAATTAATTTGAATTTAACGAAGGGTGTTAAATATTAGTTAATCTTCGATTAAATATAATTAAAGTAATTATCGAATTGGTTAGTATTAATAAAGTTAATAATTATTTAATAATAATAATAATAAGCTTTTAAAAGCGATAATTATACTATTTTTAGTTAATAGCAAAGTCACCTATTTTTAATATGGTTAACAATAAGGTTTATCGTTATTTTAATTAATAATAATTAAAACAATGATTTTAACTGGAGATTGACATGACCAGAACTTCCCCGGTAAGGAAAGCCCGGATTGCTTTGAGAACAACACACATCGGAACACAAACAAATGAACATTTCATTGTTTATTACAACAATTCCATCAGAATACAATAATATACAGAGTATGAATAAATATTACACATTTACTAAATATCAGAGATTACAATAATTTACATAGCAGCGGAAAAACAACACAAAACACAACTGAAAGTAATACACTGTACAGAGCTTTGCGAGCAGTATTCCAGCTGTAAATCAGGATCCTGTGAATATAAATCTGCAAAACCAAAACTACTAGCTGCCCATGTCGAAAATAAGGGCACCCAGAGTTTAGGTTAAAACAATAAACTCCAGGTCGGTCATGTGACTGGTGTGAGAACTAAAACAGTTATTTAAACTCTACTTTAAAAGAGAGTAATTCAAGGGACCACGCCGTATAACACAGAACGGGTTTCTTCCCAAGAACGCCAGTGCATAGAATAAACAATGCAATGCTTTTTCGAAAAATGAAGCTATTATAAGACCCAGGTCCCATCACACAATGCAACGCAAGCCGGAGGATAGGGTTTTAACCTTATAACAGCCAAACATGCTTGGTACGTTTAAAACAAATCATTTGATACTATTATAAGTGTATAGTGTCAAAACAATTTCAATCATAAATATCAATCCTAGGCGGCATGAATGACCCATACCACTATGTCGCCATACTAGGTTCTACAATTAAAACCGAAATATCTCGTATTGGAAATTGGATTTCCATCATGAGTCGAGGCAAGGGCCAAGCTCTTCTCCTCTTCGAGACACTCTAGCAAATGCCTCAGGACTACACACTCTGGGTAACCCTTAGATCTTCAGGGCCGGTCCTCTCTTACGTTTGAGGATTGGCAATTCCTGTACACATGTTTCCCGTCCTTACAGACCTATAATCGAGGCGCCTCGCATTCAACAACCACATAGGTGAAAATAATATAAATGTCAGGGCTGGTAAGTCACTGACACCACCATAGCTAGAAAGAAACGTCGTGCTCTCCCTGCAGTCACTATCCCGTTTTTGACTCATATCGAGGTGTGAGGCTCGCGAATTCACGTTATACACAAAGCTATGCCACACAGGCCGTGCTTTGATCATCAACCACAAGACTTTGCTTTACAACAGAAGCCTTGATCATTTGCCACTTAGGCATGTCACACATGCAATTCACTCCATGTAACTGATGTCCATCGGTATACAACCTCTTAGCTCGTACGTCTCAGAGAAGGGCGTTAAGCAAGAGAATAAATTCTCCACCGCCAAACAGATGTATATTTAATAGAGATCAATCAACACAAAATAGAATCCAATGTCAGACACACAGTCCATTTACAAGTTCGTTCTGGCTCTAAACGAAACCGGAGGCACTTTCCTCGCATATCCATCAATTTCTAAGTACGTCTGGACGATCACCAACTGATTCCCTCATCTTGGGTGTACAACCCAATCAAGATCATCAGTAATCACCCAAATGATGTGAAGACTTCCGGTCTTCAACCACCGTCTTCCTCTTCGATATATCGTCGAATCGGATATTCAGAATGGGTATAAACCCGGCCTTTCCGAATAACCCGCGTATATAATAAACAAATGTTACACAAACATAACATACGCCTCATTCCAATTCAGAATATTCTTTTATTCAATTTTTCAAATTCTTAGGGAAAGGTTCCCATTAATTTTATCAAAGATAAATTCTTCTAAATTTATTCTTTAATCTTCCTTTGGATATTAATTCAAACCATGTTAAGGTTTTCCAAACTAGTCGGGATTAGCGAACCACACCGAAGTAACTATTTATTTTATTTCCCAATCCCAACCTATTCATCCCATGGAGCAAAACTGGTAATACTCCATATCTAACACCATGGTGTTATCGGTAAAATTAATTACCATTTCACGTTCAAATCTAATTAAAGATTTAACTATCGCTTTGGAGCAAAACTGGTGATACTCCATGCTCGATCACTTTCCAAATTTGATAATTTAAATTATCAATTCACATTTCAATCTAATTACAGATTCATTTAAACTTCCCTTAGTTTTAATCTTCTCAAAACTCAATATCCTGTCTTTAACTAGGTTAAAGAACTAATGTCATCTAATACACGATTCACGATAAACCCAAAATCCCTATCAAATTCAATTTATTTATTTCAAAAATAAATTGATTTTGATTCTAGTTCAAAACTAGTCATTTCGATAAAATCTATTTTTATCTTTACTAATGTGGAATTATTCATCCCAGTTCTTTCCAATTCATATACTATGATTTTACACAAATTATTAATATTTTTAATAATTTTATCAAGGCTCGTACAGTCGGTTTCCATCAACGGCCATCGAACTACACTTACAGCGACCTTTCCAAATTTGATTTGGACATAATTCCAAATCCAACCGTTAGATTTCAGATTTATAATATCCATTGGAAAGCTCTTTCGATATGAACCCAACGATTCCGGTTTTAGGAGAATCCGACGGTCGGATCTCCCGTAATGTCCATTCGAAGTCAATGGTCGAAATTCACGAACTACTGCGGCGCGGCGCGTTCTATTCAGGCCATTATATATATAATATGTATATTATATATATTTTGTCGATTCCCTTTTAAAACGTATTTTATAAATCGTTTTAAATTCATTTTCGATACGATTTCAACTTCATATTCAATTTCGAATCAAAATTGAATAATCCAGATCATCGATATACAAATGACAATATTTTCAAACGTTATATTTTGAAATCACTTCCTTTCCTATAATCATTATAAAAATGAATATAATCGATATAAATATCGTTCGCGTTAAAATAGCGCATCTCTAATCAACACGGCTTTATATTTTTCAATAACTTCGTTATTCTATTCAACAAATGAATATTTATTCTATTCAACACATGAATCTATATTTCTTTCAACACATGACTATTTTTGTTATTTAACATATTTTATAAAATTATGATTTCTATTGTTTAATTTTTTTTTCCTGACTCCAACCGTAAATTAGTAAGAGAACGATTCCCTAAATATTAACCCCGAAGGCCGAAACCAACTTCAGATCAATACCCAGGAGACCTGTAACACCCCTTATTTCTGTTAACACTAAAGTTACTAATTTAAGAATAACCAATGCTTAATATAATAAATGTGTAAAGGGGAGATGTATCTAATGAGCATACAAATTTAATAATAAATGTTTAAAGGGTAGATGTATCTAATGTGCATACAAATTTAATAATAAATGTGTAAAGGGGAGATGTATCTAATGTGCATACAAATTTAATAATAAATGTGTAAAGGGGAGATGTATCTAATGTGCATACAAATTTAATAATAAATGTGTAAAGGGGGGATGTATCTAATGTGCATACAAATTTAATAATAAATGTTAATAATGTACATTAAGAAAGTAACTGTGAGCATAATTGGCTTCTCTTTAGAACAGATGACTTTGATTAACCTTCGCTTCATCGACGGCTCAAATTAACTTGCAATCCTATATAAACAGCCCCCTAGTCTCCTTCTCTTTGCACCATTCTTCTCTAACCTTATGCTGCACAAATTCTTGATGGACATGGCTTCTTCTTCTTCCTATAAATCTAAATAAATAGGTTAAAATAAAATATAAATCAAGACGAGGATATGCTGCTCAAGTCTTTCAAGAGAAGATTCAAAACAAGTTAGGATTCAATGGCTTTAAGCAACGCTATCTTTCTATTCTTTTCTAGATCCAATCAATGTAAGTCGGTTACTTTTTAGATTTGAACGCCTTTTCTATTTGTGACATGAAATTAAAAGAATATAAGAAATATGCCTTATCATTTCATTGAATCTGTTCTTGTTTATGACTTTGGATCTGATTCTTGATTATGGCCTAGAACACATTGTGACTAAATTGCCAATGCTTAAGATTATGACTATGGAACTGTGGCCTTCGAAACCATAAGCCTTTGACTATGAACATAAGCCTTTGACTATGAACATAAGCCTTTGACTAGGAGCATAAACCAATGCCTATGACTATGACAAGGACAATAGTGGATAATTACCTATGATTCATGAACATGATATTATTGCCTAGGATTATGACTGTGAGATTGGATCTAAACTTGATTATCTATTCAGTTTATTCTTAATTATCCTTGGATCTTGATTATGGGAATTTATCTATTAAGTTAGATCTACCCATATACTTGAACCTATGTTATTTGTTCAACCCTTTTTATGTCATAATATTATAAGATCTATAGGCCTTCGATGCTTTAATCAATTTATTCAGTGTAATTTGTTAGATCTGTGATTAGTGAATTATCATCTTCTGCCAGTCGTTATGTCTATCTTTTCATGGCATTTTGGTTCATTCCCTTTTTATCCATGAATCTAGATTTATCTATAATCTAGGAAGAAATCACGATTACACGAACGATGGGAATACGATTTGGGCAAATCATAAATTTGACTTAAACATGGTTGTAAACTTGGAAATTGGCATAATGTGGAACATGAACATAATTATGATTGACATAATTTAGAACATGTATTATGGCATGTTCATTAGAACGCAAATTTGAAAATTTGACATGAATTATGGAATATTTAATTTGACATATTAAATTTAGTATTGGCAAGTAAGCTAAGTTTTAGGCGTAAACGGTAAACTAGAATAATAATTCTAGTCTTGCCATAAACTATAAATCAGGATGTTAAATCAGAATTGGGTCAATTAAAGTTAATTTGGCATAATAAGTATATTAGCACAAATTTTGAATTTAGTCATAATTGTGAGTAATTGTCATGTTTAGAATAATCATGGTTAGTGACACTTAATTTGGTATAATTTACATACCAAAAACTATAAATATGATATATAGGGAAAATGGGCCATAATAATAAATGTTGACAATGTACGTTAAAAGAGTAATAATGGAATAAGTAAATTTACTTATAGAATTTATCCTAAATGAGAAAAGTAAATTTAGACAACACAAACATGCTTAACCCGAGGTTGGGTTGAGTTGTGATGTAAATCTGCCCGGACCCGCCCGGCTGTCCAGTGATCGCAACAATACCTATCCAATGTGGGAGGTTAAGGCATTGAGCCCGATAAAGGCCCGAGGTTAGACTGAGTTGTGGCATAAGACTGCCCGGAACCAACCGGCATACCGGCAGCCACAACAAGACCTGTCTAATGTGAGTGGTTGGTGCTTTAGTTAGACAATTAAAGTTAAGCTAGAATGGGAAGGTTAAGTCCATAAGAACACTTAACCAACTTAACACAGTTAAGCTAGAATGGGAGGGTTAAGTCCATAGGAACACTTAACCAACTTAACACAGTTAAGTTAGAACGGTAGGGTTAAGTTAACTAGAACACTTAACCAACTTAACATGGTAACAAGACAAGATTTGTAGGGTTTAAGTAACTAAGAAAAACACTTAGCCAATTTAATATGTTAACCAGACTAGAAAGTGGGGGTTAAGTAAATTCAATACACTTAGCCAATTTAACATGTTAACTAGACTAGAGGTTGGGGATAAGTAAAGTTAATACACTTAGCCAATTTAACATGCTAACTAGACTAGAGGTTGGGGTTAAGTAAATTTAATACACTTAGCCAATTTAATATGTTAGCTGGACTAGACCGTAGGGTTAAGTAAGCTTGAACACTTAACCATCAGAGTGTGATAAATGAATAAGGTTAAGTTAAAAACATGAAGGGACAATACTTAAACATTAGAACATGTTAATTAAATCAATGTTAGGGTTAAGTTAACTAAGGGAACACTTAACCGTTATAACATGTTAGTTAAAATAGATAGGCAAGGTTAAGTTAAAAAGGAACACTTAACCAATACAAGATGAATGGGTAGGGCTAAGTAAATACTTAACCAATATAACTTGATGCTGGTAGGGTTAAGTCAACGTGAATTACTGGTAAAACTTAACCAGTTTAACATGACAAATGAATAGGTTAAGTTAACTTGTATCGACTAATGACACTTAACCAATCCAACTTGACGAGAAAGAGAACTAAGTAGTAAACCTTAGTTAAAAGGACTAAGTGGTAAACCTTAGTTAAGAAAACGATGATTCAGGAAACTAAGTGGTAAACCTTAGTTAGGAAAACAAAGTAGTAATTCTTAGTATAACACGAGGAGGAGCGAACGTCCATCTGATCTTAAAGAAGGCTCCAACGAATTGGGTTACGAAGCCCGAGGCTTCGAGGGGACGTGAGGGTACTCTTGGTATCCCTCTGTGAAGCTGCAGATGATCCTCCTGGGCTCACAGAGGTTAAGGTCTACGTTAGGAGAACCAAGGGTATGCCTTGGTTGCAATTTAAGGCAACCTAAAGACTAGGGTGGACCAGCGTGATTCGGCGAGACCAGTAGCCCTGTGATAGCAACTCGTCGTCTACCTACCATCTTGAGTCAGTCGAGATACGTAAAGAGGAAAGGCGGAGAACTCCAAAAGACCATATACTTTCTATCTAGTTATGGGTGAGGATGGCCATAAGACAGTGGGGCATAGGGGGCCTGCATATAGTTCTCAATTTTTCAAGGGTGGCCTTTCATTAGTTGAGGGAGGGGTCAGGTGGGACCATAGCCACTAGAAAAACAGACCTTAGCATCTGCATCGGCAGATATCTGAAAGCTCCCGACCGAGTTCCGTGTTTCTAGAATAGCCCTGCCACGGGACTCGGGTCGCACATTCAGGACATGTGCATCTAGACAGCGATAAACGATTCGCGACACATACGTGGGGAAAGTCTAGGAACATATACCACTCTAGGTAGTGCGTCCTAGACTAGGGGCATCGTTCGAAAGGTAGCGTAATCCCTTGTTGGACCTAGGGTGGCATAAACCCTGAATCTGTGAAGCATTAGATAAGCCGCGTAAACCCGAGTGGAATCTAGGAAGCACTTTGATATAAAACCCTAGATTAGATCTAGGTAATAAATAATAAATGTATGCCTAAAGGCAACCACAATTACTGGGATTGGGATCGCGTTATCATTTTAGACAGATTACTAGTTGGGACGCTAGATAGGTGGTGCAGAGACATAGAAACCATAATAACAGGTTAATAGCGAAGCGGAGAAAGTATTAAAGCATATCCAGTTTATCTTGTCTTAACATATCTTGTGTTAATCTTATCCGATCTTGTTGGCCCTATCATCATGGTATTGTCTTGTATTCAGTTAATTCATGTCGTTTTGTTTTTCCTTGTTCACATGCTAGAAGTAACTGAACTTACCAGACTTTATGTCTGACCCAGTTTACTTTCGTCTTCTTTTCTTCCGTTTCCCCCCCAGGTAGTTAAGGAAGGAATAGTATAGCTCAGGTTAGATTGGACCGTCACTCTTCCCAAGCTCGAAGATTCTTTGACAAAGTGCTTTGGACTCTCTTTTTCTGCTGCTATGGCTGGCTTATGCTACATTGAGGAATATAAATGTTATTTTATGCTTCTTTATTTTGTAAGACAGATGATACTCTGATATTGGAAAACAATTGTTGTACAAACTATTTTATCAATAAAGTAAAGTTTTATTTTCCGTTGTTTTAATTTTGTCTGTCTTGTAATTTATCTGCATCTTTTACCCTAAATGCTCCACAGAACTTAGTGCATTTCCTTTGTGAGTGACACAAAAGGATGTGGGGTGCTACAAGACCACTCATCTTATCTATTTTCCAGTTAGTTTCTAATTTTATATATGATAAAGATGTAAATTTTATTGTTAAAATATTTCGTTCAACACATGATAAGTTTGAACACATGAATATTCTCAACACACGAGCATCGTCAACACATGACTATTTATTCTATTCAATACATGAATCTTTATTTTATAATATTCTTTATTTTCCCAATTGGAATGAGGCCCAATCAATTACCATATAATGTTAATTATATGGATTCCATGCAACACAAGTATATAATAGCAACGATAAATAATCAACCATCATCCAAAGTGCCCCACACAACTGCATAAACATTAAATATAAATAATTAACGCTCGTACAGTCTGTCAATCCAACGATCGACATATCACTAAACAATTGGGATTAGTATACGTCAAATATCATCCCAACACCCGTGTGGGGTTTCAATCCACAAACACTGAATATTATTTGTGCAGTTGGGTGACGTGTAAAATTTATCGTCCCAATAAATATCCTTCAAATAGGTGTACATAAACAAACTGTCCGGTTTGTAAATGAATATTTATTTATTCACATTCATGTTAAAAATTATATTTTTAACGATAATTAATTTATTTTAACACATTTTACATCAACATCACAAACTTCACAACACATCAAACAAGCATACAAGCCGTCCATGGTCTGTGGACGACGGGTGTCGGGTGCTGCTAAGCACCGTCTGCATCCTAGCATATATTTTTAATTAGAAAATAGGATTTAAAGTGAGAAGTTCTCACCGACTAGCTAAACCAAATGCCATGACTCTTTATATGTAGAGATCTTCGTCGTGCTCGCCTTTTGTCAATTTCGTTGCCCGTATTTACTACATATATAAAAATCACATTTTTATAACTACGCTACATGGATAAAAATTCTATTTTTATACCGCTACTATATAGATAAAAATTCTATTTTTACACCGCTACTATATAGATAAAAATTCTATTTTTATAATGGTGTTCATATAATAAAGATTATATTTTTACCATGCTATTCTCTATATAAAAATTATATTTTTATATCTACTTCTACTATAAAGATCGAATTTTTATATCATCGCTATAAAAATCACATTTCTATCTCAACGTATATAGAATAAAAATCATACCTTTATACTTTCTATAATATAAAAATTATACCTTTATTCTCTATATCTTCATATATAAAAAAATCTCATTTTTACTTCACCATTTCAACTATATAAAGATTCAAACTTTTCTAATATAAAAATTCGATTTTAATACTTTAAAGATTCAATTCCTTTCTTGTTTAAAAATCAAACTTTTCCAATTAAAAATCCAACCTTTCATATATGATAAAACCCATATTTCATCTTGCTACTTTATAAAATAAAAATCAGATTTTTATTCTATTCTATAATATATAAAAAATCCGATCTTTACATCGTTAAAAATCTAATCTTTTTATATTTAAAAAATCTCGTCTTTACTTCACTAAAAATCACGTCTTTACTTCGCTTTAAAAATCACTTCTTTTTTATTTCTAAAAATTGGATCTTTTCATTGTTGAAAATATGGTCTTTCCTTTAACAAAAAAAAAACGATCTTTCCTATGATAAAAATACAGTTTTTAATCAAGGAAATAAATAATGCAATGAAAAAGAATAAAACTCATATTTTAGTTGAAGGAGGGGGGCTTTCCGGGTGCGAACAGTGGAGGAGGAGGCTCGGGGGGAGGGGTTGGAAGCGGCGCAGGGATCAGGGGGTCGGCGGCAGGGCTATGGGGTGGGTGCGGAGCTCGGTGGTGTGGTTTCGTGAGGGGGCTGCGTCGATTAAGAAGAGGGGAAGGAGGAAGCGGAGGAGATGGGGGAAGAAGGGGGAGGCGCCGCCTGGCCTGCGGTGGCGTTATAGGGGGCGCGATCCCCTTTTTCTCCTTTTTCTTAATTTTGTTTGAACTAAATGGTATGGGGGGAGGGGTTTGACCAAAGGGATAGAGATGAAAGGGGGATTTTTTTATTTAATTATTTAATTTCAAAAAGCAACTTTTTATTTCAACTTCGAAATCGAACTCACCGACTATCGTCCATAGCTAATTACTCCCATTCCGAACACAGTGGGGCATGTATCGTAGGCTGATTCGATCGTTTCGATTAGTTTTCATCAAAATCAAAATATAAATCTATATATTGAATTCGAACGCGCATTTCAATTTACCGGGGCCACGTGTGAAATCTAAAAATTCCCGAAAAATATTTTCTAGCTTCGTATTGACGATACGGTCTTAATAAAACTATCAAATTCTCAGACCATTTGAAAAATGGACATTTTCCAGTTGACTAAAATCAACTGGAACTGGTCAAACGCGTTTTCCTTTGCCACACTCACATATTGATTCGAAAAATTACGAATTTTGGAATCTAGCAATAACTTGCCATCCCGGATCCAACAAAAGTGGTTTTGTCGAAAACCGAGGTCGTTTACAAACTTTCCATTTTTAAGGGCCAGAATTCCATAGCGATTATTCTGAATTTTCAGCTAGACGTAACTTTTGATTCCCGCTATAAAATTTCAATTTTTCAGATTCGTTGGAAAGATATTTTCAATTAGATTCAAATATTTTTGGTTTCGCCAAAATCCGGTTTATTTTGAATCCTGTACATTCATTTGAACTTTGAAATCGAATTATCGAACTACCGCGCCATTTTCAATTCCTTTTATAATTAAAATAATTTTTTTATATTCTAACGACGATTCAAATAAATATATATGTTCTATTTTTATTCGAAATAAATTTCTCGTCATTATTATTTAAAATAATTCATTTTAAATAATCAAAATTCATCAAAATTTCCAGTTTAAAAATTTTAAATTGGCTCAGAATTTCCGCAATCTCCCCCACTTAAAACTTTTCATCCCCGAAAAGGAACGAAGCTGAAAGTTGTTTAACTAATCAACTCAACTTCCATTATTTTATTTACGACTTAAGTTCTCCAACTTTTCAGTTTCTAAGAACTTTTCAAATTCTTCAAAAATTTGGCTAACACACTAAATTTTCGAAAAATTTCTCCATAACCTCCCCTGCATCAGGGATTTCGGGATATTTCAAATAGCCTCCCATGGCCCTCATGTAGTAACCCGGATTTTGAGCGGCTTTGGTTATCGACGTAAGCCCGACGTCGATAACCAAAACATCGAAAAATCCCGGTAATTAATGAAAGAAATTAGAAGGTGAGAATAGATAAGATAGAAACTTAGAATAGAAGAAGAAGAAGAAGAACACCACATCAGAGTAACACGAACCTCACAGCGGAACGAATAACATATAATAGATAACATAACTTTGAAATATAACAGTTATGTATACAATAGCACTTATCAGAGTACAGCACTTACAACACAGCGGAAATAACTATAGCTATATGATCCAGAAGCCTCCTGCTCCAGCTCTTCAAGTATACCTGTAAATCCTGACTACTTAACTACCCGTACAAATTTAGGCACCCAAGAGTTTAGGGAAAATAACAAAATAAACTCCGGGTCAGTCATGGGACTGGTATGAGTAAAACAGTTTAAACGGGTATATGAACAAGTAAACGATATCTCATAAGACCACGCCGCAGAACGGAACGGGTTTTTCCCTTATGAAAATCCAAAATATCTTTATATCAAAAACCTTTTGATATTATAATAATGTCTATATACAAATAGATATCAACTAGCAGAAACACTTTCATCTCACGTTCTACATATATAGTATACAATCAAAATCGCAAGCACGTATTGGATAATGGATTTCCAACTATGACAAGGTATGGAACCACCTTCCGATCATTATACTCTAGGAACAATACCCTGGAGTTCAACAAAAACATCTTGTAACTCAGCCACACATGACCGACCACTCATTTCGCTTGAGTGTATCGAATGTACATCACCAACGGTTGGGATCAGCAACCGTTCCCGTATATATATGGGACAGCATTGAAAGATTTAAGAAACAAATGAATATTCACTAGATAGGTGATTATACACCCTACTTCGGTGCGACCGACTTAGCCATGCTGCCTGCCCGATTTCTGTCATTTACCGGTTGATGAGGCTAGAAGCTACGCTTTATCATCACAATAGATTCACTTCGAATGCTACATTGTCAAATCCATCGAAAATCACTAATTGACGTCTACAACAATACATTACGTGTCAGCTAAAAGAAGTTTCCTTCTCCGCTTCCACTCTTGGTACGGTTGAAGAAATCAATGTACGTAACCTTTCTGGAAATACTCTGTCAGACATCCATCTTCATTCACTTAGAATGTCACATCGTCATACCCGCCAAATCACAAATTGACTTATCCAAAAATAACACGGGTATACAGCTAAGAGAAACGAATTCCTCCGCCACCAAACGTGAATACGTTTGAACAGATCAACTTACGCGATCCATTGGATATACTCTATCAGACCTTCGTCCATACAAGTTGTCCTGGGACTGGACAAACCGAAGGCACTATTCTGTAACAGGATAGCCCTTGCATTTTACTCCGTCTTCAATTATCTTTGGCATATATGATTCGCGACGCTTATGCCAATACAGAGTGGTACTTTGGATAAAAATCCAACCGGTCTCTCCATATTAACAACGTTAAAATGGTCAAAACTTTGATAGTCTGTGATTTAACCATCAAAGAAAAACAAGTGTGCAAACAACGATATTATTTCCAGATGGAAATTATATCGAACAAACATCATTTAACATTAATCTCTTAAGTTCATTTATTTACTTATCTCCTGTTTCCCTATATTCTAAATTCTTATTTTCTTTTATCAGAAAACATTTCTGATTCTCGTTCGGAAAACATTTCCAAAACTCCTTTACGATCAAACTTTACAATTTCTTAGTCAAGAAGGAAGTCACTCAAGTTGGGGTATAATTACCTCTCAGACCTTAACTGAACAACGTTATAACTTCGAAATGGTCAAAGTTTATCTTTTACTCTTTAACGACTTCTTTACGCCTTTCTCGGATTCAATTTTACTAGTCCACTTCTGTATTTAAAACATTTGTTATAACGATAACGTTATAATCCCTACTTTTGAATTATCTAATTATAACTTCTATTCCTATTAGTGAATAATTAACCTAACACTTATTTATTTATAAATAAATAAATCTCTATTTAAACACTGGAAAGTATAAGTACTTTCCCGAATTCGATATAATCGAATTTGCTGATTAACTCTCTTCGAGAAATCTCTATTTGATTAACTCTTCTTCGAATAACCTATATTCGATTAACTTCTTCCTTTTCAAATATCTCATATTTGAAAATCTTACTTTCGAATAAACTATATTCGAAAATCTCTTTTCGAATAACTCTTGTTCGATAAATCTCACTTCGATCAACTAATATTCGATAACTTTTCCTTTTCAAATATCTCATCTTTGAAAAACCTCACTTCGATTAAACTATAATCGATAACTCCCTTCGATGAAACTAACATCGATAACTCCTTTCGATGAAACTAACATCGATAACTCCTTTCGATGAAACTAACATCAATAACTCCTTTCGATGAAACTAACATCGGTAACTCCTTTCGATGAAACTAACATCGATAACTCCTTTCAATGAAACTAACATCGATAACTCCTTTCGATGAAACTAACATCGATTTATTTAACTCGACGAACTTAACTTGACTCGACTAACTCGACTTACTTGGTTCGACCAATTCGATTCGATTAACTAGGCTCGACTAACTTGACTAACTTAACTTGACTTACTTGGTTCGACCAATTCGATTCGATTAACTAGGCTCGACTAACTTGGTCGAACCACCCGATCAACTCAACTTATTTTACTTAACTTATTTCTCAACTCGATCAACTCGATTAACTCCTATCGAATAACTAATATTCGATTAAACTCCATTCGCTTGACTCTAGATCGCAGCGATCACAATGGTTAAACCTGACTTCCTCAGGAAACATCCAACCGCCGTAGGCTATTTACAGCCCTGCGAATTACGCTAGCAGTCGTACAAGATGACAACTTACCCTGAATACTATGTTTGACTAACTCTGTCCCAAATAACTATATTTGATTAACTCTAGTTCGTTTTAACTCTAATCGATTAACTCTAACTAATTAACTCCAACTGGTTAACTCTATTTGATTAACTCTAACTGGTTAACTCTAACTGATTAACTCCAACTGGTTAACTCTAACTGGTTAACTCTAACTGATTAACTCTAACTGGTTAACTCTAACTGGTTAACTCTAACTGGTTAACTCTAACAGGTTACTCTAACTGATTAACTCTAACTGGTTACTCTAACTGGTTAACTCTAACTGGTTAACACTAACTGGTTAACTCTAACTGGTTACTCTAACTGATTAACTCTAACTGGTTAACTCTATTTGACTAACTCGACTTGACTAACCCCTTTCGAATGTCTATATTCGATTAACTAACTTCGAATACCATATTCGATTAACTAACTTCGAATACCATATTCGATTTACTTTATAAAGATTTCCTTTTTAACAACGTTTTATTCATTTGAAAAGATTTATTTTTACATAACGGTTCTACATTTTAAAAATGATTTCCCTTTTATAACGTTTCCTTTTCAATTCTATTTGTAAATGGTTTACAAATATTCCCTTTTCAAATTTATTCTTGAAATATTCTAACTCCTTAAATTCTCGGGAAAATTCGCCATAACCTCCTTTGTATCGGGAGTATCGGGAAAATCCCCAAACTCGCCACACAGGCATTTCCATTCAAAAGAAAATGTTTTGAATTTATTTTCCTTTTTAAAATATCTCCTATTTATAAATACCCCAATTTATAAATATTCCTTATTTATAAATATTTAAATTTATAAATATCTCTTATTTATAAATATTCCAATTTATAAATATTCTGTTTTCAATATCACTTTGAAAATCCGCTTCTCAACATTTCGGTATGTTATGGTATTTAATCACATCAAATCACGATGTTCAATATCGTCCATACACACACAATCAACAACAGGTTATAATTCACATCATATATCAAAATATATGAAAAACAATAAAATAACTGTTGAGGAATCCAGTCGGATTCCTCCAACCTGTTTCCCTGCATCACAGATGTTAGACAATATAGATAACATCACTTTCAGTTCCATATGATATATTCTGTTAAACAGAATCAATATAGAAATTTAACTAACTGACTAGCAGTTCAATTAATCAACCAACACAAAACAATCAACAAGTGATTAACAGTTCTAAAAATACATTATAAAATTATAACTGTTCAGAGTTGGTGAGTTTTACTCACATTGACGCGTTAACCGTTATATATCGGTTTGCGTTATTTGATTCAGTCGGACAATTTATTTCGCCATAAATTTTAACGAGCTCGGATTCACTCCCAGTCAGTCTCATTGTGTTGCTCCCGTCCATACGATCCTGTCGGATCTTGTTTCGCTAAATTCTGATGATATATTCACAAGTTATCACTTATACAAGTTATACACTATTTTTTTTTTAAAAATAAAAACTAAATTCCTCTTTTAACAAATGTTGGGCATCCCCCTCTTTAATTACCTCGGCCCACTTTCAAAGCCCACCTGCAAGTTTTATCTATCTTCCCCAAAATCACTTTGATGTCTACTCCTCCATCATCAGACATGGCTGCGTTTTCAACCACCACTCCCATTCAATCCTTCACAAACACACAAATCTGAACTCCCCATTTACCTCATCATCAACCCCATCACCACAAAACAAACTCGAAACCACCCTTATAGTCCCGTCGCTCAGCTCTCAGTCGAGTATCACGGTGGACTACCGAACTCCAACTCCACAAATTCCCCTCAAAATCTCACCGCAAGTGCGGTTTTGCTTCCACACTTCAAAAATCATACCCAAAACGAGCAAAAAGGTTTACATCTCCTGATTTTTCCCGAACCCTAAGTTGCTGCTGTACGTTTTCGAGCATCCCGGAATCGCGTCGTACCTCTTGAAATTGATACAGGAGCGAAGACAATTGTCTGAGGAATCCAAAGATCATTGTTTTGGGATTTATAACTTTGTTTTGATTTTTGTTGTGGATTTTTCCTTTGATCGAATATTTTCCTGGAATGAACAAAATTACTTGCGGCGGATTCCTTTTGTTTGACCTGAGGAAAAAGTTGAATTAGGTTTAGGGAAGTTTAAGTTATTATATAGGATTTTTTTAATAATTTAATATTCGATTATTATATTAAATTTTTAAGCAAACGTTGTTTTTATTCGTCCTCTAAAATTCCTGTGATCACACATGACACCCAAAAATCATGAAAATCGACATACAGCTACAGTTCGACATTACGGTCCCAACGAAACTGGCTTCGTCGAATTCCGACTTCGTATGCTCACACAGTGTATTTTTAACCGTCAAAATACTGACTGTTTCTCACTCTAAAAATCCGTACGACCACACAGTGACTCTAAAAATCACGAAACTTGGAATCTAACAATAATTTGATGTTGCAGATCCAACAAAATTAGTTTCGTCGATTTCCGACTTCGTTTGCAAAACCGGCTATTTTTAAAGCTCTGGATAACCCATTTAAATATATAAATATATTTAAATATAATTAAATTAAATATTTAAAAATTAAATATTATCGTCTATATTCACAGAGGAATACTGTACAGCCTCAGAATAATCCTATATTGATTTCTAACTCGATATTTCAATCTGGGTCAACCCGATATTCGATTTACATTGAAAAACCCTTTTATAACGTATATAAAGCGTTACGAATTATAAAGGAATTTCACAGCGACTTTTTCTGAAATTTGATTTGGACGTAAATCAAAATCTATACGACGAAATCCCGATCTTTCTCTTCCACTAGAAAGATATACTCCACCAGCTCCACACGTTTCTTGTTTCACAGAAATCCGGTTTAAAACAAACCCTGTATACTCAGTTGAAGTTCGAATCGCCAGTTTACGAACTGCAACGCCATTTCGAGCTCGATTTTAATTAAAATATAATTATACGTTCAAACTGTCGTCGATTGAATATATTCGTCAATATAATCCAACTCCAAGCTGAATTACATCTTAGGGATGGCCCCGTTCACAGAATATTGTGATGTCCAATATTTTTGATTATTTCTGAATTAAATATATTATTTAATTTATTATTTTAATTAAACATTCACTATTATTTAATTTACGTTCTAAATATCGATAAATCGATATTTAATAATTAAATAAATAAATTATTCAACGGCTAAAAATGCGGGTCACTACAATCTTCCCCCCTAAATAAAATTTCGTCCTCGAAATTGCTAAGCTAGGGGACGACCCTATCTACTGGGTAAAAATTTATCTGTTTACCTCTTATCTCCGGTTTCAACTGAACCAATTAATATCGACTAAAATATTAATTTATTCTGACTAACTAAATTTTCAAAAATTTTGAAAATTTTCTAACGCCTTAACTTTTCAAAAAATTTCGCCAGCACCTCCTTTGTACTGGTCAATATCTCAAACTCCAACTCGCCTCTCTGGGCCTTCTTCAACCCAAAAGAAAATCAAACAGCCAAGCGGCTTGCCAAATTGGCTCATAAATTCCAAACTCATATATAATATAAACTGGTACCTTTTTGTCGGGAATATCAACTCTATCACTTCCATATGCTATCAACTCAGCATATACCAGTGTTATTTCCATCAAATTCCAATCAGTTCATATCCTCAAAACCAAATCGAATTTCATTCGAACCCGAATATCAAATTTCAAATTCTTAACTCATACACCCAATTCCATAATAGATTATTCTCTAATCCAATTCAATTCTATTTAACTCAGTTCAAGTTAATATTTCAATTTATTCACTTTTACCATTTCAACTATTTAACTTCATAAGTTAAATTTAAATTTTGAAATTTAAATCCCTGGGCTTTATTTCAAATCAAATTGGAATCATACTGCCAATTCAAAACCGTTGAATTTTCTAAACAACTTGTTTTCTCAAAACAATTTAAATCAAAATCTCTGGTAGTAATCCACCACTTAGAACTCGAAAATCACACCGATGATACTGCGCAGTCATCATCGGAATTATTTTCCAGCGACCCAAGTGACTTCAATATTATATCATTTTCAAAACCATTACTGAATACTTCCATTTTGAAAACATTCCAAAATCTCCCAAGAACTTAAAATTTCCTTATTTTAATTCCAAATCTGATTTAAATTCATATTTAATTCATCTTATTTCATATACTTTACTTATATGAATTCTGATTGGTTACATATAACCATTTCACATGTTATAATCTTACTCGATTATAATAGCAACCAATATATCCTATATATGATAATATATCACATATCCATACTGTGTCGGTCCATCGTATTCAAGTGTTTATTTACTCCTACCGATACAGTGGATCAAACTGATCGACCAGAACTCATAAACAACTCAGCCAATGAATCTCCACAATATAAAACCATTTTTATATCAAATACAAATACGCACTCGTATATATACACTCAAACTCAATCTAGGCTATTACTAACCCTATCTCTACCGAGTCACGCCACAGAGCCAAGGTAATTCTTAACTTAAGCTCCGATACCAACTGTAGTAACCCGGATTTTGAGCGGCTTTGGTTATCGACGTAAGCCCGACGTCGATAACCAAAACATCGAAAAATCCCGGTAATTAATGAAAGAAATTAGAAGGTGAGAATAGATAAGATAGAAACTTAGAATAGAAGAAGAAGAACACCACATCAGAGTAACACGAACCTCACAGCGGAACGAATAACATATAATAGATAACATAACTTTGAAATATAACAGTTATGTATACAATAGCACTTATCAGAGTACAACACTTACAACACAGCGGAAATAACTATAGCTATATGATCCAGAAGCCTCCTGCTCCAGCTCTTCAAGTATACCTGTAAATCCTGACTACTTGACTGCCCGTACAAATTTAGGCACCCAAGAGTTTAGGGAAAATAACAAAATAAACTCCGGGTCAGTCATGGGACTGGTATGAGTAAAACAGTTTAAACGGGTATATGAACAAGTAAACGATATCTCATAAGACCGCGCCGCAGAACGGAACGGGTTTTTCCCTTATGAAAATCCAAAATATCTTTATATCAAAAACCTTTTGATATTATAATAATGTCTATATACAAATAGATATCAACTAGCAGAAACGCTTTCATCTCACGTTCTACATATATAGTATACAATCAAAATCGCAAGCACGTATTGGATAATGGATTTCCAACTATGACAAGGTATGGAACCACCTTCCGATCATTGTACTCTAGGAACAATACCCTGGAGTTCAACAAGAACATCTTGTAACTCAGCCATACATGACCGACCACTCATTTCGCTTGAGTGTATCGAATGTACATCACCAACGGTTGGGATCAGCAACCGTTCCCGTATATATATGGGACAACATTGATAGATTTAAGAAACAAATGAATATTCACGAGATAGGTGATTATACACCCTACTTCGGTGCGACCGACTTAGCCATGCTGCCTGCCCGATTTTTGTCATTTACCGGTTGATGAGGCTAGAAGCTACGCTTTATCATCACAATAGATTCACTTCGAATGCTACATTGTCAAATCCATCGAAAATCACTAATTGACGTCTACAACAATACATTACGTGTCAGCTAAAAGAAGTTTCCTTCTCCGCTTCCACTCTTGGTACGGTTGAAGAAATCAATGTACGTAACCTTTCTGGAAATACTCTGTCAGACATCCATCTTCATTCACTTAGAATGTCACATCGTCATACCCGCCAAATCACAAATTGACTTATCCAAAAATAACACGGGTATACAGCTAAGAGAAACGAATTCCTCCGCCACCAAACGTGAATACGTTTGAACAGATCAACTTACGCGATCAATTGGATATACTCTGTCAGACCTTCGTCCATACAAGTTGTCCTGGGACTGGACAAACCGAAGGCACTATTCTGTAACAGGATAGCCCTTGCATTTTACTCCGTCTTCAATTATCTTTGGCATATATGATTTGCGACGCTTATGCCAATACAGAGTGGTTCTTTGGATAAAAATCCAACCGGTCTCTCCATATTAACAACGTTAAAATGGTCAAAACTTCGATAGTCTGTGATTTAACCATCAAAGAAAAACAAGTGTGCAAACAACGATATTATTTCCAGATGGAAATTATATCGAACAGACATCATTTAACATTAATATCTTAAGTTCATTTATTTACTTATCTCCTGTTTCCCTATATTCTAAATTCTTATTTTCTTTTATCAGAAAACATTTCTGATTCTCGTTTGGAAAACATTTCCAAAACTCCTTTACGATCAAACTTTACAATTTCTTAGTCAAGAAGGAAGTCACTCAAGTTGGGGTATAATTACCTCTCAGACCTTAACTGAACAACGTTATAACTTCGAAATGGTCAAAGTTTATCTTTTACTCTTTAACGACTTCTTTACGCCTTTCTCGGATTCAATTTTACTAGTCCACTTCTATATTTAAAACATTTGTTATAACGATAACGTTGTAATCCATACTTTCGAATTATCTAATTATAACTTCTATTCATATTAGTGAATAATTAACCTAACACTTATTTATTTATAAATAAATAAATCTCTATTTAAACACTGGAAAGTATAAGTACTTTCCCGAATTCGATATAATCGAATTTGCCGATTAACTCTCTTCGAGAAATCTCTATTTGATTAACTCTTCTTCGAATAACCTATATTCGATTAACTTCTTCCTTTTCAAATATCTCATATTTGAAAATCTTACTTTCGAATAAACTATATTCGAAAATCTCTTTTCGAATAACTCTTGTTCGATAAATCTCACTTCGATCAACTAATATTCGATAACTTTTCCTTTTCAAATATCTCATCTTTGAAAAACCTCACTTCGATTAAACTATAATCGATAACTCCCTTCGATGAAACTAACATCGATAACTCCTTGCGATGAAACTAACATCGATAACTCCTTTCGATGAAACTAACATCAATAACTACTTTCGATGAAACTAACATCGGTAACTCCATTCGATGAAACTAACATCGATAAGTCCTTTCGATGAAACTAACATCGTTAACTCCTTTCGATGAAACTAACATCGATTTATTTAACTCGACGAACTTAACTTGACTCGACTAACTCGACTTACTTGGTTCGACCAATTCGATTCGATTAACTAGGCTCGACTAACTTGACTAACTTAACTTGACTTACTTGGTTCGACCAATTCGATTCGATTAACTAGGCTCGACTAACTTGGTCGAACCACCCGATCAACTCAACTTATTTAACTTAACTTATTTCTCAACTCGATCAACTCGATTAACTCCTATCGAATAACTAATATTCGATTAAACTCCATTCGCTTGACTCTAGATCGCAGCGATCACAATGGTTACGCCTGACTTCCTCAGGAAACATCCAACCGCCGTAGGCTATTTACAGCCCTGCGAATTACGCTAGCAGTCGTACAAGATGGCAACTTACCCTGAATACTATGTTTGACTAACTCTGTCCCAAATAACTATATTTGATTAACTCTAGTTCGTTTTAAATCTAATCGATTAACTCTAACTAATTAACTCCAACTGGTTAACTCTATTTGATGAACTCTAACTGGTTAACTCTAACTGATTAACTCTAACTGGTTAATTCTAACTGATTAACTCTAACTGATTAACTCTAACTGGTTAACTCTAACTGATTAACTCTAACTGGTTAACTCTAACTGGTTAACTCTAACTGGTTACTCTAACAAATTAGCTCTAACTGGTTACTCTAACTTATTAACTCTAACTGGTTAACTCTAACTGGTTAACTCTAACTGGTTACTCTAACTGATTAACTCTAACTGGTTAACTCTAACTGATTAACTCTATTTGACTAACTCGACTTGACTAACCCCTTACGAATGTCTATATTTGATTAACTAACTTCGAATACCATATTCGATTAACTAACTTCGAATACCATATTCGATTTACTTTATAAAGATTTCCTTTTTAACAACGTTTTATTCATTTGAAAAGATTTATTTTTACATAACGGTTCTACATTTTAAAAATGATTTCCCTTTTATAATGTTTCCTTTTCAATTCTATTTGTAAATGGTTTACAAATATTCCCTTTTCAAATTTATTCTTGAAATATTCTAACTCCTTAAATTCTCGGGAAAATTCGCCATAACCTCCTTTGTATCGGGAGTATCGGGAAAATCCCCAAACTCGCCACACAGGCCTTTCCATTCAAAAGAAAATGTTTTGAATTTATTTTCCTTTTTAAAATATCTCCTATTTATAAATACCCCAATTTATAAATATTCCTTATTTATAAATATTTAAATTTATAAATATCTCTTATTTATAAATATTCCAATTTATAAATATTCTGTTTTCAATATCACTTTGAAAATCCCCTTCTCAACATTTCGGTATGTTATGGTATTTAATCACATCAAATCACGATGTTCAATATCGTCCATACACACACAATCAACAACAGGTTATAATTCACATCATATATCAAAATATATGAAAAACAATAAAATAACTGTTGAGGAATCCAGTCGGATTCCTCCAACCTGTTTCCCTGCATCACAGATGTTAGACAATATAGATAACATCACTTTCAGTTCCATATGATATATTCTGTTAAACAGAATCAATATAGAAATTTAACGAACCGACTAGCAGTTCAATCAATCAACCAACACAAAACAATCAACAAGTGATTAACAGTTCTAAAAATACATTATAAAAATATAACTGTTCAGAGTTGGTGAGTTTTACTCACATTGACGCGTTAACCGTTATATATCGGTTTGCGTTATTTGATTCAGTCGGACAATTTATTTCGCCATAAATTTTAACGAGCTCGGATTCACTCCCAGTCAGTCTCATTGTGTTGCTCCCGTCCATACGATCCTGTCGGATCTTGTTTCGCTAAATTCTGATGATATATGCACAAGTTATCACTTATACAAGTTATACACTATTTTTTTTTTAAAAAATAAAAACTAAATTCCTCTTTAAACAAATTTTGGGCATCCCCCTCTTTAATTACCTCGGCCCACTTTCAAAGCCCACCTGCACCTTTTATCTATCTTCCCCAAAATCACTTTGATGTCTGCTCCTCCATCATCAAACATGGCTGCGTTTTCAACCACCACTCCCATTCAATCCTTCACAAACACACAAATCCGAACTCCCCATTTACCTCATCATCAACCCCATCACCACAAAATCAAACTCGAAACCACCCTTACAGTCCCGTCGCTCAGCTCTCAGTCGAGTATCACGGTGGACTACCGAACTCCAACTCCACAAATTCCCCTCAAAATCTCACCGCAAGTGCGGTTTTGCTTCCACACTTCAAAAATCATACCCAAAACGAGCAAAAAGGTTTACATCTCCTGATTTTTCCCGAACCCTAAGTTGCTGCTGTACGTTTTCGAGCATCCGGGAATTGCGTCGTACCTCTTGAAATTGATACAGGAGCGAAGACAATTGTCTGAGGAATCCAAAGATCATTGTTTTGGGATTTATAACTTTGTTTTGATTTTTGTTGTGGATTTTTCCTTTGATCGAATATTTTCCTGGAATGAACAAAATTACTTGCGGCGGATTCCTTTTGTTTGACCTGAGGAAAAAGTTGAATTAGGTTTAGGGAAGTTTAAGTTATTATATAGGATTTTTTTAATAATTTAATATTTGATTATTATATTAAATTTTTAAGCAAACGTTGTTTTTATTCGTCCTCTAAAATTCCTGTGATCACACATGACACCCAAAAATCATGAAAATCGACATACAGCTACAGTTCGACATTACGGTCCCAACGAAACTGGCTTCGTCGAATTCCGACTTCGTATGCTCACACAGTGTATTTTTAACCGTCAAAATACTGACTGTTTCTCACTCTAAAAATCCGTACGACCACACAGTGACTCTAAAAATCATGAAACTTGGAATCTAATAATAATTTGATATTGCGGATCCAACAAAATTAGTTTCGTCGAATTCCGACTTCGTTTGCAAAACCGGCTATTTTTAAAGCTCTGGATAACCCATTTAAATATATAAATATATTTAAATATAATTAAATTAAATATTTAAAAATTAAATATTATCGTCTATATTCACAGAGGAATACTGTACAGCCTCAGAATAATCCTATATTGATTTCTAACTCGATATTTCAATCTGGGTCAACCCGATATTCGATTTACATTGAAAAACCCTTTTATAACGTATATAAAGCGTTACGAATTATAAAGGAATTTCACAGCGACTTTTTCTGAAATTTGATTTGGACGTAAATCAAAATCTATACGATGAAATCCCGATCTTTCTCTTCCACTAGAAAGATATACTCCACCAGCTCCACACGTTTCTTGTTTCACAGAAATCCGGTTTAAAACGAACCCTGTATACTCAGTTGAAGTTCGAATCGCCAATTTACGAACTGCAACGCCATTTCGAGCTCGATTTTAATTAAAATATAATTATACGTTCAAACTGTCGTCGATTGAATATATTCGTCAATATAATCCAACTCCAAGCTGAATTACATCTTAGGGATGGCCCCGTTCACAGAATATTGTGATGTCCAATATTTTTGATTATTTCTGAATTAAATATATTATTTAATTTATTATTTTAATTAAACATTCACTATTATTTAATTTACGTTCTCGATATCGATAAATCTATATTTAATAATTAAATAAATAAATTATTCAACGGCTAAAAATGCGGGTCACTACACCTCATCAATCCAAAAAGAAAAAGAAACAGCCAAGAGGCTAGCCAATCGACTCATAAAACCATCCAAATCCAATAAATTTGTAAACATGTACCTATTTGTCGGGCAAACAATTTTATTTTTCTGCTCTAGCCTCCTTGCTATGACCTGTTCAATGTAACCACACGTATATGCATGCATTTTCAAACAATTTTCAATACAGTTCAATATTAGGTTCAATTTGGCATAAATAGTTAAAAATATCAAACCAATAATCAAACAACACAACCATCAATCAATTAGTTGATTAACATTTCAAATTCATAATTTTCATATATATACAGAAAATCATGTTTTTGATGCCAAATCACAACAATAAACCTATCTAGTTTTGGTTCTCACACCAGTCTAATGGAAATATATAGATATCACACCTTCAAAACCTGAACATAAATATTGGTGGTGGAGCTCCATCATCAAAATCATCTCCGAGCGACTAGAGTGTGATCCAATATTTATCCAGTATATTAAAACTTCGAGTATATGTTCATGACGCGTATATGCAAAATCTTTATATACTTGATTGTCCAAATTCAATACAAATAAAATATTCAAATACGTATAAACTGGTTTAAATTTTCAAAACAATATTGTTTTATTTTAAAAATATACTCTTCCCACTCGTTCTAGGATACTACTGGTCCCATCTATAACGAGTTATTCTAATTGGATATTACTAATCCAATATCTGATGAATTCTTTCGTTCGGTTCTAATGTGCCTTGTTCTCGAGCTCTGTAAACCAAATCTCTGATACCAAACTGACACGACCCGAACTCCCCGATAAGGAAAGCCCGGATTGCTTTGAGAACAACACACATCGGAACACAAACAGAAGAACATTTCATTGTTTATTACAACAATTCCATCAGAATAAAAGGATATATAGAGTATGAATAAATATTACACATTTACTAAATATCAGAGATTACAATAATTTACAGAGCAGCGGAAAAACAATACAAAACCCACTGAAAGTAATACATGGATACAGAGCTTTCCGAGCATTGTTCCAGCTGCAAATCAGGATCCTGTGAATATAAATCTGCAAAATCAAAACTATTAGCTGCCCATGTCAAAAATAAGGGCACCCAGAGTTTAGGTTAAAACAATAAACTCCAGGTCAGTCATGTGACTGGTATGAGAAATATAAAGTTATTTAAACTTTACTTTAAAAGCGAGCAATTCAAGGGACCACGCTGTATAACACGGAACGGGTTTCCTCCCAAGAACACTAGTGCATAGAATAAACAACGCAATGCTTTTTCGAAAAGTGAAGCTATTATAAGACCCAGTTCCCATCACACAATGCAACGCAAGCCGGAGGATAGGATTTTTACCCTATAACAACCAAACATGCTTGGTACGTTTAAAACAAATCATTTGATACTATTATAAGTGTATAGTGTCAAAACAATTTCAATAATAAATATCAATCCTAGGCGGCATGAATGACCCATACCACTATGTCGCCATACTAGGTTCTACAATTAAAACCGAAATATCTCGTATTGGAAATTGGATTTCCATCATGAGTCGAGGCAAGGGGCAAGCTCCTCTCCACTTCGAGACACTCTAGCAAATGCCTTAGGACTACACACTCTGGGTAACCCTTGGATCTTCAGGGCCTGTCCTCTCTGACGTTTGAGGATTGGCAATTGCTAAACACACGTTTCCCGGTCCTTACAGACCTATAATTGAGGCGCCTCGCATCCAACAACCACATAGGTGAAAATAATATAAATGTCAGGGCTGGTAAGTCATTGACACCACCAAAGCTAGAAAGAAACGTCGTGCTCTCCCTGTAGTCACTATCCCGTTTTTGACTCATACCAAGGTGTAAGGCTCGCGAATTCACGTTATACAGAAAGCTATGCCACACAGGTCGTGCTTTGATCATCAACCGCAAGACTTTGCTTTTCAATAGAAGCCTTGATCATTTGCCACTTAGGCATGCCACACAGGCAATTCACTCCATGCGACTGATGTCCATCGATATACAACCTCTGAGCTCGTACGTCTCAGAGAAGGGCGTTAAGCAAGAGAATAAATTCTCCGCCGCCAAACAGATGTATATTTAATAGAGATCAATCAACACAAAAAAGAATCCAATGTCAGACACACAGTCCATTTACAAGTTCGTTCTGGGTCTGAACGAAACCGCAGGCACTTTCCTTGCATATCCATCGATCTCTAAGTACGTCTGGACGAACACCAACTGATTCCCTCATCTTGGGTGTACAACCCAATCAAGATCATCAGTAATCACCCAAACAATGTGAAGACTTCCGTTCTTCAACCACCGTCTTCCTCTTCGATATATCTTCGAATCGGTTATTCAGAATGGGTATAAACCCGGCCTTTCCGAATAACCCGCGTATATAATAAACAAATGTTACACAAACACAACATACGCCTCATTCCAATTTAGAATATTCTTTTATTCAAATTTTCACATTCTTAGGGAAAGGTTCCCATTAATTTTATCAAAGATAAATTCTTCTAAATTTATTCTTTAATCTTCCTTTGGATATCATTTCAAACCATGTTAAGGTTTTCCAAACTAGTCGGGATTATCGAACCACACCGAAGTAATTATTTATTTCCCAATCCCAACCTATTCATCCCATGGAGCAAAACTGGTAATACTCCATATCTAACACCACGGTGTTATTGGTAAAATTAATTACCATTCCACGTTCAAATCTAATTAAAGATTTAACTATCTCTTTGGAGCAAAACTGTTGATACTCCATGCTCGATCACTTTTCAAATTTGATAATTATATTATCAATTCACATTTCAATCTAATTACAGATTCATTAAAACTTCCCTTAGTTTTAATCTTCTAAAAAATCAATATCCTGTCTTTAACTAGATTAAAGAACCAATGTCATCTAATACACGATTCACGATAAACCCAAAATCACTTTCAAATTCAATTGATTTATTTCAAAAATAAATCGATTTTAATTCTAGTTCAAAACTAGTCATTTCGATAAAAATCTATTTTTATCTTTACAAATGTGGAATTTTTAATCCCAGTTCTTTCCAATTCATATATTATGATTTTACACAAATTATTAATATTTTTAATAATTTTATCAAGGCCCGTACAGTCGGTTTCCATCAACGGCCATCGAACTGCATTTACAGCGACCTTTTCCAAATTTGATTTGGACATAATCCCAAATCCAACTGTTAGATTTCAGATTTATAATATTCATTGGAAATCTCTTTCGATACGAACCCAAAGGTTCCGGTTTTAGGAGAATCCGACGGTCGGATCTCTCGTAATGTCCATTCGAAGTCAATGGTCGAAATTCACGAACTACCGCGGCGTGACGCGTTCTATTCAGGACATTATATATATATAATATATATATATATATTTCGTCGATTTCCTTTTAAAACGTATTTTATAAATCGTTCTAAATTCGTTTTCGAAACGATTTCAACTTCATATTCAATTTCGAATCAAAATTGAATATTCCACATCATCGATATACAAATGACAATATTTTCAAAACGTTATATTTTGAAATCACTTCCTTTTCTATAATCATTAAAAAAACGAATATAATCGATATAAATATCGTTCGCGTCAAAATAGTGCATCTCTAATCAACACGGCTTTATATTTTTCAATAACTTCGTTATTCTATTCAACAAATGAATATTTATTCTATTCAACACATGAATCTATATTTCTTTCAACACATGACTATTTTTGTTATTTAATATATTTTATAAAATTATGATTTCAATCGTTTAATTTTTTTTTCAGACTCCAACCGTAAATTAGTAAGAGAACGATTCCCTAAATATTAACCTCGAAGGCCGAAACCAACATTAGATCAATACCCAGGAGACCGCTCATCTTATCTATTTCCCAGTTAGTTTCTAATTTTATATATGATAAAGATGTAAATTTTTTTGTTAAAATATTTCGTTCAACACATGATAAGTTTGAACACATGAATATTCTCGACACATGAGCATCGTCAACACATGACTATTTATTCTATTCAACACATGAATCTTTATTTTATAATATTCTTTATTTTCCCAATTGGAATGAGGCCCAATCAATTATCATATAATGTTAATTATATAGATTCCATACAACACATGCATATAATAGCAACGATAAATAATCAACCATCATCCAAAGTGCCCCACACAACTGCATAAACATTAAATATAAATAATTAACGCTCGTACAGTCTGTCAATCCAACGATCGACATACCACTAAACAATTGGGATTACTGTACGTCAAATATTCCCAACACCCGTGTGGGGTTTCAATCCACAAACACTGAATATTATTTATGCAGTTGGGCAACGTGTAAAATTTATCGTCCCAATAAATATCCTTCAAATAGGTGTACATAAACAAACCGTCCGGTTTGTAAATGAATATTTATTTATTCACATTCACGTTAAAAATTATATTTTTAACGATAATTAATTTAATTTAACACATTTCGCATCAACATCACAAACAAACTTCACAACACATCAAACAAGCATACAAGCCGTCCATGGTCTGTGGACGACAGGTGTCGGGTGCTGCTAAGCACCGTCTGCATCCTATCATATATTTATAACTAGAAAACAAGATTTAAAGTGAGAAGTTCTCACCGACTAGCTAAACCAAACGCCACGACTCTTCATATGCAGAAATCTTTTTCGTGCTCGCCTTTTGTCAATTTTGTAGCCCGTATTCAATATATATATATATATAAATCACATTTTTATAACTACGCTACATGGGTAAAAATTCTATTTTTATACAGCTACTATATAGATAAAAATTCTATTTTTACACCGCTACTATATAGATAAAAATTCTATTTTTATAATGGTGTTCATATAATAAATATTATATTTTTATCACGCTATTCTCTATATAAAAATTATATTTTTATATCTGCTTCTAATATAAAGATCGAATTTTTATATCATCGCTATAAAAATCACATTTCTATCTCAACATATATAGAATAAAAATCATATCTTTATACTTTCTATAATAACAAAATTATATCTTTATTCTCTATGTCTTCATATATAAAAAAATCTCATTTTTACTTCACCATTTCAACTATATAAAGATTCAAACTTTCCTAATATAAAAATTTGATTTTTATACTTTAAAGATTCAATTCCTTTCTTGTTTAAAAATCAAACTTTTCCAATTAAAAATCCAACCTTTCATATATGATAAAACCCATATTTTATCTCGCTATTTTATAAAATAAAAATCAGATTTTTATTCTATTCTATAATATATAAAAAATCTGATCTTTATACCGTTAAAAATCTAATCTTTTTATATTTAAAAAATCTCGTCTTTACTTCACTTAAAATCACGTCTTTACTTCGCTTTAAAAATCACTTCTTTTTCATTTCTAAAAATTGAATCTTTTCATTGTTAAAAATACGGTCTTTCCTTTAACAAAAATACGATCTTTCCTATAATAAAAATACAGTTTTTAAGTAAGGAAATAAATAATGCAATGAAAAAGAATAAAACTCACATTTTAGTTGAAGGAGGGGGGTTTCCGGGTGCGAACAGTGGAGGAGGAGGCTCGGGGGAGGGGTTGGAAGCGGCGCAGGGATCAGAGGGGGTCGGCGGCAAGGCTATCTTGCGGGGGCAGAGCTCGGTGGTGCGGATTCGTGGGGGGGCTGCGTCGATTAAGAAGAGGGGAAGGAGGAAGCGGAGGATACGGGGGAAGAAGGGGGAGGCGGCACCTGGCCTGCGGCGGCGCTAGGGTGGAGGGCGGCGGCGGTATAGGGGGCGCGATCCCCTTTTTCTCCTTGAAATTTTGTTTGAACTGAATGGTATACCGGGGGGGGGGGGGGTTGACCAAAGGGATAGAGATGAAAGGGGGATTTGTAACAACCCGTATTTTCAACAACCTGTAATAATGAAAATCGAGGCAGAATTTAATTTAAAAATCTGAATCAAGGGAAACGGGCTATGCCATTGCGTTCGTCTCGGAAAAATACGCGAAATAGAGTCTGAGTTTTCGAAAATCGGAGTCCGTATGACCCAGTTAAGGCCCATTGAAGTTTTCAGAAAATTCCTAAGTAAAAACAGATTTAAATTTCGATTTAAAAAACAAGGGTTAGGGCAAACTGGCGCAGGCGGGAAAATTCCCGCCAGGACCCGCATGTCGACAGGCCTGTCGACAGGGTCCCTTTGGTGTCGACAGCCCTGTCGACAGCCCTGTCGACAGGGGGTAGCCAGGCAATGTTGCCTGGCGCACCATTTTGATTTGGGCTGGGTCTTGTGGCTTGGTTCTAGAGAATTCCGAGATCTGACGGGCCAAAACTAACCTAGGGTTAATCCTAGGGCTAAAAACACTCTAATCTTCTATAAATAAGCTCCTAATCCTACCCTAAACCCTCATTATTCACTCTAGCAACCAAACTATGTCAAATTGAAATCTCAAATGGCCTCCACCTAAAAACCCTAGCCTCCACCTTCCTCAAAGTTTAATCCTATGAAGATATGATGATCATACAACCTTTTCTATGTTGTATGAATGCTTAATAACTTGCATACTTCATTAAGTTGCAAGTTTGATTTGCTAAGTTTGTGTTTTTGGGATTTTGCAAAAGGGTTTTCTTATTTGAAGCTTTGTTTTGGGTTTTTAAAGGGCTTCTTCATCTTATTTGGTGGATTTGTGACTTGTTTATATTTGTAAGCCCTCTTACCTTCATTTTAGAAACTCTAAAGTTAATATGTGATGAAAGTTGGGATTTTTGTATGTTTAATGAGTTGTGCATGCTTATGCGAGTTCACTATGCTATGTTATGCATGTTTAATGAGTTATGCATGCTTATGCGAGTTCACTATGCTATGTTATGCATGTTTAATGGGTTATGCATGCTTATGTGAGTTCACTATGCTATGTTACACATGTTTGATGAAGTATGCATGTTTTGATTTGCAAGTTTAACAAGTTATGCATGTTTATGCAAGTTTACTAAGTCATGGTTTGCAAGTCTAACAAGGTATGCATGTTTATGCAAGTTTACTAAGTCATGGTTTGCAAGTTTAACAAGTTATGCATGTTTATGCAAGTTCACCAAGTCATGATTTGCAAGTTTAACAAGTTATGCATGTTTATGCAAGATCACCAAGCCATGATTTGCAAGTTTATTTAGTTATGCATGTTTATGCAAGATCACTATGCCATGTTATGCATGTTTGACAAGTTATGCATGCTTATGCAAGTTCAAAATGACATGTTGTGCATATTTGACAAGTTATGCATGTTTATGCAAGTTCCCTATACCATGTTAGGCAAGTTTAATATGTTATGCACGTTTATGGTAATGTGCAAGTTCACTAGGCTAAGTTGTGCAAGTCTAACATGTTATGTATGTTTGTTGCGATATGCAAGTTCATCATGTATGTTATGCCAAGTTCCCTCTTCCTATCCTTTATGCGTTATTACGAATATATAAGCGATAGAATGACGTTGGGGGGGGGGGGGGTTTGGGTAAACTTAAAATACATGAAAATATAAGATTGGGAATTTACCTATTAAGTTAGGTCTACCCCTTGGGAATTTACCTATTAAGTTAGGTCTACCCAAGTAATTGTTGACTTGTAATTATGTTTTGAAATAAAGTGGACATGACACTTAGAAAACATAAGTGTGGCCAACTCGAGGTTGGGTTGAGTTTGTAGCGTAATTCTACCCGGAACGACCGGCTTAACTAGTGGCTACAAACAATAGGACCCAATGTGAGAAGTTGGTCATGGGGTGCCAAGACCCGAGGTTAGACCAAGTTGTGGTGTAAAGCTACCCGGACCCGCCCGGCCTAACTAGTAACCACAACAAGGTCTAATGTGAGAGGTTAAGGTGCATTAAATTAATTAATGCCTCATGATTAGGGTTAAGTCAGGGTCCACTAATACTTAACCAATTTGGGGATTCGAGGGATTGAAATGGGGTTAAGTGGTGAACCGTTGGTTGCACTTAACTAGTTTAATCCATGATTAGTGAAGGGTTAAATCACACTTAACCCTCTTGGGAAACCCTAGCAACGTGGTCTGTTCTAACAGTAATCCCAGTTTGGTATCATTCACAACCCTAGAAGCTAGGCTAGGGCGGGGCACGATTACTGGACGGATGTAAGCGACCAAAGGGCGATGGCCGAGTGGTACAGCGGTGCGGGTCCAGGCGGGCTACGGACGTGCACGTAGTCCGGTGTTGGACAAACTCGAGGCACGGGTACCAGTAGGTTAGGGCTGTGCATTATTGCTTAAGTGTCTGGGGTTGACACCCGAGGGCTTGATACACCCAAAGGTGGACCCAGCACAGTCTAACTACAACCATATGTGGGCCATATGGACACCAACACTTGACGTGTTAGGTTTATAGGGAGCCGATCGATTAGACCGTTGGGCTGGACCTTGTATTAAGGTCACCTCATGTTATTGGGCCAAAGCTCGGGCCAAGGGATCAATACCTGTTATGTTGGGTTGCTAGTACACCGTGGTGCAAAACTTAACCTTGTTTATGCGATGACACCTCTACCTATCTTGTAGTTAATTTATCATGCCAGTATGTTGTTATCTATGATCATCTCAGTTCCATCATGTTGTTAACTTTATTAGTTTATAGACTGATCGTAGCAGGGCTTACTCAGTCTTTTTGACTGACCCGTTTTCTTTCGCCTCTTTTCTTCCGTTTCCCCCCCAGGTTCTCAGGGAGGGAATACACGAGCCTAGCTTGGATCTTAGCTGCTTTCTTGGATAGCTCATGTATGCTTTGGACTTGAGCTCGCTATGGTTTTTCCACTTTGGGGATAGTTACTTTTATGTTTTCTTTTTTAGTATCAGATGATGTATTTATCTAGACTTGTAATTTTGGGAAATTGACATTTTGATGTACCAGACTTGTGTTTTGAAATGGTTTAAAAGTCTTCCGTTGTTTTATCTACTTACTCTGTTTATTTACATATATATATATGTCATGTCCTGCCTTGCTATATCATTATGCACATTTACCTTGTTTTAAAACGCCCCACCAAAGTCAGAGTCGCTTGAAAGAGCCACCCTGGCGGAGGTGGGGTGTTACATTTGGTATCAGATCCTATGGTTTACGAGAAGGGATAAAAAGGTTTTTAAAACTTTTGAAAAACTATTTTCAAAACCAAGTATAAAGTATTTTCCAAAGAAAAGTCTAGTTGTTTTTAAAAGGCTATTCCCCAAAAGCCATTAGCACTATCCTTTGACCCCTCGTTTGAACTCTTTTCTTTTCGTTTCCAGCATGTCTGATAATCTCGTCTTACCCGAAGGAGTAACAATACCCGATTGGTTTCGTCGATACTTGGAAGTCACGGCACCAGTCCCGGGTGTCTCTAATGTTGTCTTTCCAGTCGAGGCCGCTGTTCCTCCTCCTCCTCCCGTAGCTGATGTTCCTCTTCCCCCTCAGCCTCCACAAACGGATTTTGCGGAAATTTGTAAGAACTTTAAGATGATGGGTGGCAAGAATTTTAGTGGAACAGAGACCATTGCAGAGGCAAGGAATTGGTTGAAAGAGACTGAAGATCTTTTAGCCACCTTTGATATAGGTGACCGCAGGAAGGTTTTATTGGTAGTATGGTTGCTAAAGGAAGAAGCTGCACGTTGGTGGGTAGTCACCACCACTACTAAGCCAATTGAGACTTGGGATGATTTTAGAGGAAGGTTTGGACTGAGATTCTTATCACTGAAGCAAGGGGACATGACTATTAGGGAATACATAGATAAGTTTAATCAACTGGCTCGGGTCGATTTAGACTCGGTTAATACAGCTCAGAAGAAGGCCCTACACTTTGCTCTAGGATTAAACGAGCCATTGCACGGTTTGGCCATGTCTCACATACCCTTGGGGGCGACCTTTGATAATTTGGTGAATTTGGCCCTACTTCAAGAAGAAGATAACAATGACAAGAAAGAGGGCAAGGCGAGTGAGTCTCCAGGCAAGAGAGTAAATTCCGGGAAACGGGGCAAGAGTAACAACAACCGCAAGGACAAGCCAAGAGGGAATAGGAAATGCAACTTCTGTGGTGAAGTTGGACATATAGCCAGGGAATGTAGGAAGAAGAAGAGAAAGCGGGGCGAATGCTTTCATTGTGGTGAGTTTGGACATCTCAGCAAGGATTGCCCAAGGAAACAAGGGCAAGGTCAGACTCAGTGTGCAGGACTATCTGGAGGGCGAGTTCATCCCCTCAGCACCGTTCTTCCAGCTTATGATAGAGGTAGTGTTTCTGTTGAAAGTCTTGTTTACATTTTCTGATTTTCCCTGTTCGTACTTTGTTTGATTCTGGCACATCGCATAGTTTTATTTCATCTGATCTAGTTGATAGTTTGCACCTAAGTACTAGCCTAGTTGATGATCCCGTATATGTTTCAAATCCAATTGGGGGTTCTGCCCGTTTGTCTATGGTCTGAGTGGATTTGAAAATTTCTATCTTGAGTATAGAATTCTCGTGGGATGTTTTATTCTCGGTTTCAAGGGATATGGGTTGGTCTTGGGCATGGAATGGTTGTCCTGTTTTGGAGCCATTCTTGGTTTTTGTATATAGGGGTGTGAGGCTCATGACTCGCCTCGGTAATACCCTAGAAATTTCTAGCAACCCTATGGGTCCCGTCATGATTGTTATCTTGAGTCCCTCAACTCGTCTATCGATAGTTTGCAATCTGTGAGGGTGGTCCGAGAATATCCTGATATCTTGGGGGAAAGAAAAGGGGTTACCCATAGACGTAGGATAGATTTCCGCATTATCTGGTTGGTAATACCAAGCCAGTTTCGTGGCCGGTTAGGCACATGACCTCACGAGGTGAGAGTTAAGAAAGCAAGTCAAGGAGTTGCTTGAGAAGAACTTCCTGAGACGAAGCCTTTTCGAGTAAGACGCTCCAGTAGTATTCGTTACTAATGTGGACAGTTTGCTTCGTCTATGTGTTGATTATCGAGAGGAGACAACCGTTATCAAGGGTTGACGATTTGTTTGATCAGCTTGTAGGAGCATCTGTTTTCTTTTGATCCAGCTACCAGATTCCATTAGCTTAGGAGGGCTGAGGATGGAATTGACAAGACTGAGTTTAGGACTCTAGATGGATTTTTGCAATGGCTAGTCATGCTATTTGGTTTGACTAAGGCACCCGCATATTACGCGAACTCGATGGGTAGGGTGTTTAGGGGGTCCTTGAACAAGTTTGTCATGGTCGTCATAGACGATATTTTGATCTCCTCAAAAGAACGAGGAAGAACATGCTATATATCTCAAGGAGGAGATGGATACGCTTAGAGCCACCAGTGGATGGTCAAGTTCTCCAAATGTCACTTTGGAGGAAAGAAGTTGGATTTCTTGGGCACATAGTTCTTAAGTAAGGCTTAGCGGTGGATTCCGCTAAAGTGGCTGCGGTTTAAGACCGGAAAGCTCTGAGAAGGGCAATTGAAGTAAGAAGCTTTCTCTGTTTGGCTAGTTAGTTAGCATTCCCAGAGCTTAGACTTACTCTTCTGGATCAAGAAGGGGGTTTCACAGGAAGAAGACCCGCAGTTAGTCAAGAACATGGACCAGTTGATTCGAGGCGAGATGTTAAGTCACCTCGCTAGATATATTATAGATGACAAGGGATGACTAAGGCGCGATGAGAGAGTATGTGTTCCTCGAGTGGAAGACTTGGTAAAGAAGGTTCTTGAAGATGCGCATCACTCGAGGAGGTGGCCGAGTTGGTCTCTGGATGCATGTTGTGCCACCAGGTTAAGGCCAAGTCATAGAAGCCCAGCGGGCCATTACCTCCATTGGAGGTTTCGCAAGGGAAGTGTGAAAACATCTCGATAGATTATGTGGATAGACTACCTAGATCAAAGAAAGGGAATACGGGTATGTGGGTCATAATAGGTAGACTCACGAAGAGTGCTCATTTCAGTCCGGTGAAGAGCGAGAGGACTGCATCATGGTTAGCAACGGTTTATCCTCAAGAAGTTGGCCAGTTTTGGAATAGCCTACAGGAAGCCATGGGTAGGCAATTGAATCTAGGTATGGCCTATCACTCATAGGCGGATGGTTCATTTCGATTAAGCATGAGTTATAGAAAATCACGTTTATAAGGGCAATTGGCAACGTGGATTGGTATTTTCAAGAAAAGTTCTGCTGCATGGAATACTTTATAGTAAGTAGACGAGATCCAGGATTCACTAGTGAATTTTGGAGAGCTTGCATGAAATCATGAGGTTATAGTATGTTTAAGCCAAGTATACAGAAAGAAGAATAAGTGGAAAAGAAAGACGAGAGGCGATAATGAAATGAGTTCCAACTCGAAATTGGTAAATAGGAGTTAGGAAGCCAAGAAATCATGAAGTAAAAGACGGTCAAAGCACAGTGGAGTTAAGCTCAAGGAAACATGACTAAGAAGAGTGAAGACTAGATACACGCATCATATCTTTTTAAGAGTGCATCCTTGATCCTTGTTTTCCTGTGGAGCTTGCTTGCAAGTTATCTTTTGTATATATCCTCTCGGTCCCATTCTCGATCTTATTTCTGTTGTAAACTCCATAAGGGGGTTATGACTCATCGGTTAGTACTATATGTCAGAATTTGAATGGATTTCTTGAAATTCAAAAAGGAGTTTATCTTGCTTATTTTCTAAGCATATCTCTCTATCCATGTTTATCTAGTTTATCTAGTTTATCGTGTTTATCTTGTCAGGAGAACCTTAGGTAGAATCCTTTGGATGAAACATGTATTTGAAACATGTTATGCTTGATGTTTGCAAGTGGTTGCAAGTGTTTGCAAGTGGTTACTCGTGGATGCATTATACACATTAGGCACTAGATCGGCTCGCACACTCTTCATGTTGCATATGCATGAGTGCTTACACTTATTCATGGTTGAAACTTGTTGTGCCACCACATGGATGTTGCATATGGATGAATGTTATGTGCACTCATATAGATACTATGAATTTAGGAATTTGCATACATATGGATTCATTTCACTGACATACATGTGCATTAAGGAGGTTTACTGTATCAGTAACCGCCTGATTTACATACATATGCATTAAGGAGGTTTACTGTATCAGTAACCGCCTGATCTTTGCATTAGATAAGTACATATACACACACTTTTGCATATGTTCATACCACATTTAGAATCCTTTAAGGACAATGATTGCTCGTGGATGATGCTTTGAGTAGATGGATGATTGGATGGTAGGATATGTTCTTCCTAACTTAAAGATTTCGGGGACGAAATCCTTTAAGGAGGGGAGAATGTAACAACCCGTATTTTCAACAACCTGTAATAATGAAAATCGAGGCAGAATTTAATTTAAAAATCTGAATCAAGGGAAACGGGCTATGCCATTGCGTTCGTCTCGGAAAAATACGCGAAATAGAGTCCGAGTTTTCGAAAATCGGAGTCCGTATGACCCAGTTAAGACCCATTGAAGTTTTCAGAAAATTCCTAAGTAAAAACAGATTTAAATTTCGAATTAAAAAACAAGGGTTAGGGCAAACTGGCGCAGGCGGGAAAATTCCCGCCAGGACCCGCATGTCGACAGGCCTGTCGACAGGGTCCCTTTGGTGTCGACAGCCCTGTCGACAGCCCTGTCGACAGGGGGTAGCCAGGCAATGTTGCCTGGCGCACCATTTTGATTTGGGCTGGGTCTTGTGGCTTGGTTCTAGAGAATTCCGAGATCTGACGGGCCAAAACTAACCTAGGGTTAATCCTAGGGCTAAAAACACTCTAATCTTCTATAAATAAGCTCCTAATCCTACCCTAAACCCTCATTATTCACTCTAGCAACCAAACTATGTCAAATTGAAATCTCAAATGGCCTCCACCTAAAAACCCTAGCCTCCACCTTCCTCAAAGTTTAATCCTATGAAGATATGATGATCATACAACCTTTTCTATGTTGTATGAATGCTTAATAACTTGCATACTTCATTAAGTTGCAAGTTTGATTTGCTAAGTTTGTGTTTTTGGGATTTTGCAAAAGGGTTTTCTTATTTGAAGCTTTGTTTTGGGTTTTTAAAGGGCTTCTTCATCTTATTTGGTGGATTTGTGACTTGTTTATATTTGTAAGCCCTCTTACCTTCATTTTAGAAACTCTAAAGTTAATATGTGATGAAAGTTGGGATTTTTGTATGTTTAATGAGTTGTGCATGCTTATGCGAGTTCACTATGCTATGTTATGCATGTTTAATGAGTTGTGCATGCTTATGCGAGTTCACTATGCTATGTTATGCATGTTTAATGGGTTATGCATGCTTATGTGAGTTCACTATGCTATGTTACACATGTTTGATGAAGTATGCATGTTTTGATTTGCAAGTTTAACAAGTTATGCATGTTTACTAAGTCATGGTTTGCAAGTCTAACAAGTTATGCATGTTTATGCAAGTTTACTAAGTCATGGTTTGCAAGTTTAACAAGTTATGCATGTTTATGCAAGTTCACCAAGTCATGATTTGCAAGTTTAACAAGTTATGTATGTTTATGCAAGATCACCAAGCCATGATTTGCAAGTTTATTTAGTTATGCATGTTTATGCAAGATCACTATGCCATGTTATGCATGTTTGACAAGTTATGCATGCTTATGCAAGTTCAAAATGACATGTTGTGCATATTTGACAAGTTATGCATGTTTATGCAAGTTCCCTATACCATGTTAGGCAAGTTTAATATGTTATGCACGTTTATGGTAATGTGCAAGTTCACTAGGCTAAGTTGTGCAAGTCTAACATGTTATGTATGTTTGTTGCGATATGCAAGTTCATCATGTATGTTATGCCAAGTTCCCTCTTCCTATCCTTTATGCGTTATTACGAATATATAAGCGATAGAATGACGTTGGGGGGGGGGGGGGGGTTTGGGTAAACTTAAAATACATGAAAATATAAGATTGGGAATTTACCTATTAAGTTAGGTCTACCCCTTGGGAATTTACCTATTAAGTTAGGTCTACCCAAGTAATTGTTGACTTGTAATTATGTTTTGAAATAAAGTGGACATGACACTTAGAAAACATAAGTGTGGCCAACTCGAGGTTGGGTTGAGTTTGTAGCGTAATTCTACCCGGAACCGACCGGCTTAACTAGTGGCTACAAACAATAAGACCCAATGTGAGAAGTTGGTCATGGGGTGCCAAGACCCGAGGTTAGACCAAGTTGTGGTGTAAAGCTACCCGGACCTGCCCGGCCTAACTAGTAACCACAACAAGGTCTAATGTGAGAGGTTAAGGTGCATTAAATTAATTAATGCCTCATGATTAGGGTTAAGTCAGGGTCCACTAATACTTAACCAATTTGGGGATTCGAGGGATTGAAATGGGGTTAAGTGGTGAACCGTTGGTTGCACTTAACTAGTTTAATCCATGATTAGTGAAGGGTTAAATCACACTTAACCCTCTTGGGAAACTCTAGCAACGTGGTCTGTTCTAACAGTAATCCCAGTTTGGTATCATTCACAACCCTAGAAGCTAGGCTAGGGCGGGGCACGATTACTGGACGGATGTAAGCGACCAAAGGGCGATGGCCGAGTGGTACAGCGGTGCGGGTCCAGGCGGGCTACGGACGTGCACGTAGTCCGGTGTTGGACAAACTCGAGGCACGGGTACCAGTAGGTTAGGGCTGTGCATTATTGCTTAAGTGTCTGGGGTTGACACCCGAGGGCTTGATACACCCAAAGGTGGACCCAGCACAGTCTAACTACAACCATATGTGGGCCATATGGACACCAACACTTGACGTGTTAGGTTTATAGGGAGCCGATCGATTAGACCGTTGGGCTGGACCTTGTATTAAGGTCACCTCATGTTATTGGGCCAAAGCTCGTGCCAAGGGATCAATACCTGTTATGTTGGGTTGCTAGTACACCGTGGTGCAAAACTTAACCTTGTTTATGCGATGACACCTCTACCTATCTTGTAGTTAATTTATCATGCCAGTATGTTGTTATCTATGATCATCTCAGTTCCATCATGTCGTTAACTTTATTAGTTTATAGACTGATCGTAGCAGGGCTTACTCAGTCTTTTTGACTGACCCGTTTTCTTTCGCCTCTTTTCTTCCGTTTCCCCCCCCCCCAGGTTCTCAGGGAGGGAATACAGGATCCTAGCTTGGATCTTAGCTGCTTTCTTGGATAGCTCATGTATGCTTTGGACTTGAGCTCGCTATGGTTTTTCCACTTTGGGGATAGCTACTTTTATGTTTTCTTTTTCAGTATCAGATGATGTATTTATCTAGACTTGTAATTTTGGGAAATTGACATTTTGATGTACCAGACTTGTGTTTTGAAATGGTTTAAAAGTCTTCCACTGTTTTATCTACTTACTCTGTTTATTTACATATATATATATGTCATGTCCTGCCTTGCTATATCATTATGCACATTTACCTTGTTTTAAAACGCCCCACCAAAGTCAGAGTCGCTTGAAAGAGCCACCCTGGCGGAGGTGGGGTGTTACAGGATTTTTATTTTATTTATTTAATTATTTATTTAATTATTTAATTTCAAAATGCAACTTTTTATTTCGACTTCGAAATCGAACTCACCGACTGTTGTCCATAGCTAATTACTCCCATTCCGAACATAATGGAACATGTATCGTAGGCTGATTCGATCGTTTCGATCAGTTTCATCAAAATCAAAATTTAAATCTATATATTGAATTTGAACGCGCATTTCAATTTACCGGGGCCACGTGAGAACTCTAAAAATTTCCGAAAAATATTTTCTAGCTTCGTATTGACGATACGGTCTTAACAATACTAATTTCATCAAATTCTAAGACCGTTTGAAAAATTGCCATTTTCCAGTCGATTAAAATCAACTGAAACTGGTCAAACGCGTTTTCCTTTGCCACGCTCACATATTGATTTGAAAAATTACTAATTTTGGAATCTAGCAATAATTTCCATCCCGGATCCAACAAAAGTGGTTTCGTCAAAAACCGAGGTCGTTTGCAAAATTTCCATTTTTAAGGGCCAGAATTCCATAGCGGCTATTCTGAATTTTCAACTGGACATAACTTTTGATTCCTGCTATGAAATTTCAATTTTTCGGATTCGTTAGGAAGATATTTTCAATTAGATTCAAATATTTTCGGTTTCACCAAAATCCGGTTTATTTTGAATCCTGTACATTCATTTGAACTTTGAAATTGAATTATCGAACTACCGCACCATTTTCAATTCCTTTTATAATTAAAATAAAATATTTATATTCTAACGACGATTCAAATATATATATATATATATATACACGTTCTATTTCTATTGGAAATAAATTTCTCGTCATTATTATTTAAAATAGTTCATTTTAAATAATCAAAATTCATCAAAATTGCCAGTATAAATTTTTTAAATTGGCTCATAATTTCCGGGTTATTACAGAGATTCAATTAAGAAATGATTTGGTGGCATTGTATTTTGATCAAGGAGATGATAAGAGCTTCATAAAGGGATTTGTATTCCAAGTTTTAAATGAGATTTTTAAATGGGATTTTTCGGTAAATGAAGAAATTTAAATAAGGCTTTTTCTTAATTTTTAAATTGAGTAAAGAAAATTCAATGGAATGAAACTTTTAAGGCAGATGGTTAATAGGTTAATAATATACTAAAATGTGTTAATGGTTTTAGAATGAATTCTAAGCTAAGTGGTGAAAAGATGGTAAATGGATTAGTATAAGTGATTAATCCAAACAAGGTTTAAATGAGATTTTTAAAACCAAAGTGATGACTTTAATTGAATTAAACAAAGCATTGTAATTGAAATAAAAAAATTAAATGCAAAGGAAAACACATATGATTGTTTCTTATTAAACATTGATAAACAGATTTTGAAATAAAATCCAAGTAAAGAGGTCTTGTTGTAAAGAAGGTGGAAAGCGGATTTTATCCTTATATACCCTTTATCTTATGAGGTTTCAACAAATAGAATGGTATATGTCTGCATTGTTTAAATCTAGACATTTTGACTATCCGTTTAAAAATTAACAACGGAAGCGTGTGCGTCGCACACGGTACTTTATTCAAAACAGCGATTATAATGCTACTGTTATAATAAATGTTTGGTAAATCTAAACAGCGATCTTAATGCTACTGTTATAGTAAATGTTCTAAAAATCTAAACAGCGATTGTAATGCTATCGCTAAATAAATGTTTTATAAATCAAATATTTGTAATCTGTGATTATAACGCCACCGTTATAATCAATATTTTTTCGTAGAAGAAGTGGATTTTTAGATTGAATCCGAGAGCCGCGTAAGCGATGTTTTGTTGAAGTTGTGAGCTTTGACTATTTCAAAATTGAGAATGTCATTCAATTAAGGTCCGAGAGGTAATTATACCCCAACTTGATTGACTTCATGATTGATAGAGGAATGGTTAAGGTTTGATAGTGAAGATTGGTCAGCGATATGTTTAGTTAATAAATGGTAAACGGTTTGAGTTATAATAACAATGTTTTTATTAAATCGGGTTAATTTAAAGGATTTTGAAATGATTCCCCAAATAAAATAAGAGTTATTTTCTATGTAGAGAAAATGAAATGAATTGGTCAATGAGGAATTAATAAATGGAATATGGAAATATTTTACGATATTAATAAGGTATATTTTCTGAATATAGAAAATAACGATGCGTGAATATTTAGGAATGTTTTCTAATTGGAGTAAGAGATATTTTCTCGAATAAAGAAATTAGGATATTGGAAATATTTTTCCAAGAATCAAGAGAGAAAATAGAGCTTTGAAAAGATACGAAAGATGGGAAAGGGGAATTGGAAATGATAATATAATAATTAATATAAAGGGGCCAGTATTGTTTGATGGTTAATCGATAAAATTTCCATTTGAAAATAGGGCTGTTGATTGTATGATTGCTCCTTTGATAGTTAAATCACCGGCTATCAAAGTTTGATTTATTTTATACCTCCATTGTCAATACAGAGAGACCGGAATCAGATTTGATATCTGAAAACCACTCCGTATTGGCATATGTGTTACGAAGCAACTTATGCTAAAGATAATTGAAGACGGAGTAAAATGCAAGGGCTTATCTATTGCCCAAGATGGATTGATGGGATCGTGCCTTCGGTTTGTCCAGCCCCAGGACAACGTATATGGACGGAATATCTGACGACGTGATATTCAAAGTAAATGGTGGTAAGATGTTCTGAAAAATAATTGTGACCTCAAGCCTCATCACCCGGGAAATGACAGAAATCGGGCAGGCAGCATGGCCATGTGGGTCATTCCCATTAGGGGTATTATCACCTGATCTTGAGAAAATTCGTTTTCTTCTTATTCAATTCACTTCTGTATACTTTCAGTAACGGTTGCTGATCACAACCGTCCGTGATAATGTGCTCGATACACTCAAGTTAAATGAGTGGCCAGCCATGTGTGGGACGGGTTGCAAGACGTTCTTGTTGAACCCAGTGTATTCCTCTCTAGAGATACACTATCGGAAGGTGGTTTCATACCTTGTCATGTTGGAAATCCAATCTCCAATAAGTGCCCTGCGGTTTTTGATTTTATATTATATATGGAGCGTGAGATGCAAGCGTTCCACTAGATTCTATTTATCTGTTGTAGGCACTATTACAATATCACCGGATTTGATATCAAAAATATTTTTGGTTATCATAAGGTAAAAACCATCCGTGTTTATGTGTGGATCGGTCTTACGATTACCATTTCTTTCGAAAGGATTTTGGAAGTTAAACAAAATGGTTGGAGTTTACTCACACCAGTCCCATGACTGACCCAGAGTTTATTTTGTTTGTTTTCCCTAAACTCTTGGGTGCCCAAATTTGTACGGGAAGTCAAGTAGATGGGATTTTACAGATTCATTTGGAGGAGACTGAAGCAGGAGGCTACGCTAGTTAGCTATAGGCTATCATATATTCCGCTGTGTACCATGTTTGTATCTGGAAATAGGTGTTTATAACTGTTCCAGAAATAGCTATTGTGCTCTGATGATGGTATGTATATAAAGTTACTGAATTGTATTTAAAAGTTTATGTTATCTAATATATTTTATTCGTTCCGCTTTAAGTTTGTGATCTTCGTTCTCTTTTATTCTAATATTTCTTTCTTTCTATTTCTTATCCTCTAACTTCTTTCTACTAATGATTCGTATTTCCCAATCATTTGGATTGTACGTGTGGTGTTATTAGTCAACCCAAAGGGTATGGAAATTATGGTCGTTACATTTTGAAGTATTTCGACTCATTTTTAATAATATATCACTTTTTGGTTTGAACAGGACTCCTCGCGCAGCGATAGTTCGCGAATTTCGACCCAAATTTTCAAATTGAAATTTCGGGAGACTTAACCATTGGATTTTCTTGAAACGCATCACGTGTTGTCCAAAATTTGAATAGATTTCCAATAAAATAAAAAGAAACATTTTCAACGGTCTGACTTTCCTATAAGTCTAAATCAGTTTAACAGAAAAATCTAATTTGGGTAATTCAAGTGCCAAATTCGGATTTTTTTCATAAAAAAGTGTTTATAAATTATATAAAAATATGGAAAAATCATGATAAATCATATTAAATGATTTAAAAGTGTTTAACCAAATATATATATTAATATTTGGTAAGATAAAAATGAGTGGTGTTAAAATGAGCTATTTATCAACTAAAGTGAACCCTTTCAGGAAATCTGGTTCCGACTTTTAACAAGACCTTTATTTAAATATTAAGGTGTCTTCAGTTGATCTATACAATTCATAGGGAAGCGACTTCCTACTGATATGGATGTTTTCTGGAGAACCCAGACGAAACCATTGTGTATCTGTAATTCATGAATAGTTTACCTATCGACATCACTATAATCCAGTTTAAACATTTAATAAGATCTTCATTTAAACATAAAGGGGTTCATTTATTAATAAATGAGATTGTTAATAAGTGTAAATTAGAATCCAAGTTTCCAATCTATTTAATTAAATTGAAATTTAAATTGAATAGAAACCAGATTGGTCATTGACTGAGATAAGTCTCCAAGGATGATGACTTAGACTATTCGATAGATTTAAAAAGTTGTGCCATTATCCCGCTTATAGTGTTTGTTGGATATGGAGGTTTATATCGGTTATAAACCAATATGATTTCTGTAGAGATTCCAATATAAAAGGAAATATGATTTTGGGTTTATTGTGAATGATGTCCTCAGTAACATTGTTCTTTGTCCCATGAAAAGGTAAGATAATTTTCCAAATTAAGAAATGAAATCTTTATTTATAAAGATTTTTGGGAAAGGAATGAACATGTCTATACATGAGGCAAATGGTGAATAATTGATAAGGATTATTGGAAAGATTTAACTTGGAATTTGAAGTTAAGTAATCAGAATATTTGATTTGAAATCTTTCAACAAGATTTGAAGGAATAGGATTTGAAAGGTAAATAAAATTACCAAAACTTAAGATGATTAAAAATGGAGAATTACTGGTTTATCAGTTTTGACGTCTTAAAACTTAATATAGTTTTATTGAATGGATTGAATAAAAGAATGGAATGAGGTTCATGAGATCCTGTAAATTGATTGGTTTTAAAAGAGGCACAAATTATTTAGAAAGGCCGGGTTTTTACTCATTCTGAACAATTATACGACGTGAAAGGATGAAGTTCTCAATGATAATGGTTGAAGATCGGTATTCTTCACATCAGATGGATAGCTTGATGATGCCTTGGGGCCGCTCCTCAAGAGGTTAAAGTAACGGCATTATCTAACTGTACTTAAAGCATACCGGATTGTAAGGACTCGCACTCCCAGGCAGGGACATGAAATCAAGTGCCTCTGTTTTGTTCCTATTTCCTGAACGGACTTGTGGATGGACTGCATGTCTAACATGGAGTCACCATGGGGCATGATAAGTGTTGAGCAATGATCAGGGCTTTTGTTGAAAAGCAGGGCTCTGTAGTGATGATGAAAGCATGGCTTAAATGCGTAGCTTGGTGTTTGACGGGACCTCGTAATAGCCTCACACCCCGGTATGATGGTATGCTGATGGTCAGATCAACATGACTTTATGTTTTGCATGGATTTGCTCGACCCAGTAGGAGAGGTGACCTGCCTACTGATAGGTTGTAGGCATTAAATTTCGCTAACCTGAGAAAATGGGTGCGGTGTTGTGTACAAACATGGTATCCGTCGAATGCCCAAGAGATCTTTCGAATCAGTAACCATCATGATGGAATCCAAACTCCAATATGAACCCTTTTATGATTTTTAGTTGTATACCTATGAAGCCAACATAGTGGTATGGGACACTATGCGAGCTAAGATTTATAAATTATTTGCAGAATGATTTTTCCACACCCTAGACATTATTATAATATCAAATGTTTTGATTAAACTATATCAAGCATGTTTCGCGACTATAAGGCAAAACCCCATCCTCCTGCTTGCGCTTGCATTATGTGATGGGACATGGGGCTTATAATCGTTCATTTATCTAAAAGTCATGTTTTCAAACTTGGTTTATGGTTGCTATGGATGAAGGGTTGCTATGTTTGGTTATGGTTGCTATGGTTAGGTTTGATTACATTATTTTATAACTAATATAACCCAAGACTGACCCGAGTGTTTATCGCTCGGGTCAGATACGAGCAAGTGTCTCCAGGATGAAAGCTTGAAGACTTGGAGTTCCGTAGAGACTTGCGACTTCATATGAAGGCGGGACATACTCTATTGTCTATACCCGACAAAGGTATGAAAAATTAGACTTTTATTTTAAAGTGTTTTTGTTTCAATTTTTTTTTCACTACAATGATATTTTTATATTATATTTTAGCTGTTCCGCTATGAGTTTTGTATTTCGTTGTGTTTTGCTCTGATGAACCCTAACAAAACATATTTTTTGCTTGCACTGAATCGACATGGGTTCGGTTTTGTCGGTTTAAAGTAAGTAAAAATGTAGGTCGTTATAGTAGAGGTTATAAATACTTAATAATTATTATTAATAAAGATATATTTTTATGATATTTAATACTTGCATCTTGTACATCTAAAATCATCAAGTTGTTTGCATGCACGAATTATGGTTGAAGTAACATCATCGAATTGTTTCACCCGTTGCCATCTACACATTCCAGGCATTGTGTTATCATATTTTTTTGCTTAGGAAAACATTTGAAAGCATCAGAAAATGATCATAAATCCATGTCTAAATTAATAAATATGAATATCGGGATATAATAATCAAACTTCTACATGAAATTCTAAAATATACGCATAGTCTGTAGTGTCAAGTAACCCTCCATTTGCCAGACATCTGGTCTAGAAGTCAGATTTAGTTGTCAATATAAGTAAGCTAGTACTCCTATGCCTATGTATATTCACCTAGCTGATTCATGTTGTCTAAACATCTCAAATAATTAACCAAATCTTTATCCCTAGACTTATCACAAAATATAGAGCAACAAAAAAATATATAGAATATAAGTCCGAATAACAATATCATAATCATGTCCGTTTGCGTCTTTTTATTATCGTTTTCACCAAATTTATCCAATAAAAGGTAAAGTGTCACTGAAAGCGAGTCATTTGTTTATTCATTTTCTTCACTTTCATTAATTTCGAAATATTCCGTTAATAAGTCAATTGCATATCGACCGTTCTTCTCCATATACACACAAGTACCAACTACAAGAAATTTTAAGATTTGGCAACTTCAACTATTGTGGTTGTAATTTCTTCAAATTACATATGAAAAGAGTTAGTTTCTAGATTCCATCTTTCGACGAAAGTAGATATTGTAATGTAATCAACATGCTTAAAAGTATATTGTACTAAATTATACAAACTAGATTTTTTTTTAATCTTTTCCGCAACAACATTAGGCATGTCCTCTAAACTCCTTTCATGTAGCTTTCTCCAATGCAAAATGCATTTCAATAAGCCTCTCTCCTACAATATAATAAATCAAAATTTAACAACGTAAATTATATAAAATAAGTATGTACTACCAAAATAATAGTACTGTTGACAGCAAAAAATGTCGTAAACACCTAAGATTCCAATTAATAGGAATTCTTGTTTTGGTCGTGTAGATAAGTGCGGAAAGCAGTAAATAACATGTGATAGCCCGTAACTTCCCCGGTGAGGAAAGCACGGATTACCTTGAGAACACGACAAAATAGAACGCAGACAGAAGAACATTTCACTGTTATTTACAACAATTCCATCAGATACAAGAATATACAGAGTATAAATGAATAAATTACATTCGACAAATATCAGAGATTTAAATTACATTTAAATACATTTAAAATGATTTAAATTTCAAAACAAAAATTGTTTTCATTTGAAATATATACTCTTCACACTCATTCTAGGATACTACTGATCCTATCTCTAACGAGTCATTCTAATTGGATATTACTAATCCAATCTCTGATGAATTCTTTCGTTCGGTTCTAATGTGTCTTGTTCTCGAGCTCTGTAAACCAAAGCTCTGATACCAACTGTGATATTTTTCGAATGTAATTTATTCATTTATACTCTGTATATTCTTGTATCTGATGGAATTGTTGTAAATAATAGTGAAATGTTCTTCTGTCTGCGTTCTTTTTTGTCGTGTTCTCAAGGTAATCCGTGCTTTCCTCACCGGGGAAGTTACGGGCTATCACATAACACGAGAGATTTATAGTGGTTCAGCCTTAAGAGAGGCCTACGTCCACTTTGAAGAGTCGTTAGAATATTATTTATCACCAAGGATTACAAAGTTGAGACTATCTAACGATATCCCATTACATTCATTTTCGAGTCATATGGAGTCATAATCATCATATGCAAAGGATTCGGGAAAAAGTGAATTTAGTCCTTCTTCCTCAAAGAGGAGATGTCATTAAAGAGGCTCTTGAAGCTCTCTAGAGGTTCCAAGTGTTAGAATTCCAACCCCTTTGAAGTATGAGGCCAAGGAATATTTATAATAGAGGGGTTATGGTAGGAGTAGGTAATAATAGGTGAGCACACCCGAAATTTCAAACCCCCCTCCTAACACATGGAATCATAGATTTCGAACCCCTCCTTGGGGTACAAATTTCGTACCCCTTAGGGTTACGAATTTAGTGCCCCGCTGGGTATGAATTTTGTACCCCTTAGGGGTACGAAATTCATTCCCCGAGGGGTATGAACACTTTGTGAACGGGTGCTTAGGGGTTCGAGACTTGGGCTCGTAACTCCTAGAGCTTTGAAGCCTTAGTTTGGAAATATGTTAGGGGAGCTATGAGGTTTTCATTGGTGCGATCCCTCTTCAACCTATTTCCATTTCTTTTTGGTGTCCCTCTCGGATTTAGCTCCACGCGATGCATCGAGTCGAGTGTGTCTCGTGTACTTTTAGGAACCGGACCAAAAAGCCAGTCAACATCCCCCCAAAGAACATCTTGTCTTGACATGATGTGCTCTAAATTGGTTGAGGTAGTAGTCGAATTGTCCTGTAAGCTAAAGGAAAACAGATGTTAGTTGTCTGGCTCGTTTGCTGCGGAATTGCGAATGAGCTGTCATTGGTGCGGCGATGTGTTCAAGTCGCTAAGTATTCGCAGCGCATCACCTCCGCGTGTTCGTAGAGATCGGTATGCATGCACATGGAATACGTATTTGTGAGCATTTTTTCATCATCATAATTGATTTAATTTGAAACCCAGAGGGTACGAAATTTCGCACCCAGGTGGTTCGAAATTTCGTACCTGGAGGCACGAAATTTCGAACCCAAGAGGTTCTAAATTTCGAACCCAAGAGGTTGGTTAGAAATTTTGAACCCAGTGGGTTCGAAATGCTGGGAATACCAAGGGACATTTCCCTTTTCTTTATAAATAGGCCCCCGACTTCATTTCTTCCTTCCTTTATTTCTTGCTTTAACTGTCATTGATTAGGAACTCCAAGGCCCAACACCCTTGATTACTTTGAACCGGACTTAGGTAATACTCGGGGTTGAAAAAAGAGGAGGAGGGAGGTCGAAGCGTTGAGGCTTGGATGGAGTGGCGTGGCACGGAGGAGAGAGGCAGAGATCAGCGCCTCGTACCGCCGATGGCAGCCTTGTACCCGCGTAGGCTACAGAGACTTCGAACCCTAGAGAGGCCTCGAAAATCCGAACCCCCGATGAGAAAAGAATAAATCTTTAAAATTAAGATTTAAGGAAGTTTTCCAATTAATTGATATTTAATTGGAATTGAATAAAAGAACTGGATTTTGGGTTTGCCGTGAATGGTGTCTTGAGTAACACTATTCTTAAAACGCATTTGAAAAGAATAAATATTTTAATTAAGATTATCAGAGTTTCCAATTATATTTAGTAATTAGAATAAAATAAAATGTGAATTGGGTTTATTGTGAACTATGTTTTTAACGACATTCGTTCTTTAACCGGATTAACAGTGAAAATATAATTTGGAATTTATAAATCTTTTTATTAAGATTTAATGGAAATTTTCCAAAGTAAAGTTTTCCAATTTAATATATTAAATTGGAATTGAATGGAATTCGATTTGGCAATAATGAGATGAGTTTCTGTGGATGAAGACTGCTACTATATATGGAATTTAAAAGGCCTTGCCGCTATTCCATCTATATTATTAGTCTGATACGGGAATTTATATCGGTTATACATTGTTATGATTTCCGTGTAGATACCATTTTTATGGAAGATGATTTTGGGTTTATCATGAACTGTGTTTTCAATGACATTGGTTCTTTAACCCAGTTAAAGACAAGATTAATTTATTAAAATTGAATAATCAATAAATAATGATTTTTGAGATTAAAACTGAACTAGAGTTTTAATAAATATTTAATTGGATTGAAGTGGGATCGAGATAATTAAATTTATCAAATTCATGAAATGATCGAGAATGGAGTACCACCAGTTTTACTCCAGGCGATAGTTAAATCTTTAATTAGATTTGAACGGGAAATGGTAATTAAATTTACCGATAACACAATGGGTGTTAGATATGGAGTACTATCAGTTTTGCTCCATGTGATGAATAGGATGGGATTGGGATTAATAAATAAATGATTACTTCTGTAAGGCTCGATAATCCCGACTAGTGAATAAACATTAATTTGGTTTAAAATTGTAAATTTAAAAGAATTTATCTTTGATAAAATTAATGGGAATCTTTCCCTAATAATGTGAATATTTTATTAAAATAATATTCTAAATTGGAATGAGGCGTATGATGTGTTTTTATAGCACTTGATTGTTGATTATAAAATACGCGAGTTATTCGGAAAGACCGGGTTTAACCCATTCTAAATAATTACTACGACGATTAAATTCGATGATGAAGACAGTGGTTGAAGACCGGAGATCTTCACATCGTTGTATGATTACTAATGTCTTGATTGGGCTGTACACACAAGACGAGGTAATAAGTGGTGATCGTTCAAATGTACTAGGAAATCGACGGATATAAGAGGACCTCTCTCCTGTACTGGACATATGGGACGAGGGATAAGGTGCCTCGGTTTCGTTCAGACCCAAAACGGACTTGTAAATGGATGTGTGTGTGTCTGACATTGGATTTCATTACATGTTAATTGATATCTATTAAATATATATCTGTTTGGTGGTTGAGAATTTATTCTCTTATTTAACACCCTTCTCTAAGACGTACGAGCTTAGAGGTTATATATTGATAAACATCAGTTGTATGGCGTGAATTGTCAGTGTGGCATGCCTAGATGCAAATGATCAAGGCTTTCGTTGAAAAGCAAAGTCTTGTGGTTGATAATCAAAGCACAGCTTTAAATAGCATAACTATGTATATAGCGTTACTTCGCGAGCCTCACACCTCGGTGCAGTTGCGGCTGTATCCTGAGACATGGTAGGCTAGATTGTCTCGATTCCGGTAAGGATGATCCCTTGCCTTGGTTCATGATGGAAATCCAAATTCCAATATGACACTTCTCGGTTTTGATTGTAAAACTAGTATGGAGACATAGTAGGATGGGGTACTATGCCATCTATGATTGATAAATTTATATTTGAAGTTTTTTTTAAAAACTATGCACTTACAATATCAATGTAACTTGTTTTATAGCGTATCAAGTATGTTTGGCTATTATACGGGAAAACTCAATCCTCCGCCTTGCGTTGCATTGTGTGATGGGACCTGAGTCTTATAATAGCTTCATTTTTCCAAAAAGCATTGCGTTGTTTTATTTTAAACTAAGATTCATGTGGAGTAAACCTGTTTCGTATTATACGGTGTGGTCCCATCATTTCCCAACTTTTAAAGTAAAAATTTAATAACTATTTTAGTTCTTACACTAGTCCCATGACAAACCTGGATTTTATTGTTTTAACATAAACTCTGGGTGCCTCTATTTTCCATATGAGCAGCTAGTAGTTTTGGTTTTGCAGATATGATATTCACAGGATCCTGGTTTACAGCTGAAGCGATATTCGAAAAGCTCAGTATCCGTGTATTTCTTTCAATTGTATTGTGTATTATTTTTCCAATGCTATGTAATTTTAAATCTCTGATATATTTCCAGTGTGTAATAATTATTCATACTCTGATATATTCTTGTACTCTGATGTAAATTGTTGTAATAACAATGAAATGTTCTTCGGTTTGTGTTCTGATGCGTCATGTTCTCAACTCAATCCGGCCCGTAAGGGGAAGTTTGGGTCGTTTCAGCGTGGTATCATAGCTTTGGTTTACAGAGCTCAAGAACAAGACACATTAGAACCGAACAAAAGAATTCACTAGGGATTGGATTAATAATGTCCAATGAGAATGACTCGTTAGAGACAGGATCAACAGTATCCTAGAACGAGTGTGAAGAGTGTTATTTTTGAAGTAAAAATGAAACAAACTTAGTTTTGAAAATTATATCTTATTATATGTATTTGAGTATTTTATTTTATATTGAATTTAGACAATCGAGTATATAAAGATTTTGCATGTACGCTGTACAAAGTCTCAAATATACTGGATGGATATAGAATCATACTCTAGTCGCTCGGGGATAAATTCTGGTGATTGATCGATCATCATCAGTATTTATGTTCGAGTTTCGAAAGTGGGATATCTATATAATTCCAATTGACTAGTGTGAGAACCAAAACTTAGTTAGAGTTTATTGTTGTGATTTGCACTAAAAATATGATTTTTGACTATATGTAAAAGTTACATATATATAAAAAGTTAATCAACTAATTGATTGTTGGTTGTGTAGTTTGATTATTAGTTTAACTAACAAAAATATTGGAATAATAATTAATTTAACCAATATGTGAATGAATGAGAAATTAAGCCAAATCATGTAAAGTATCGAACTGAATAGAAAAATTGATTTGAATTGCATACATATACATGTGTATATAATGAACAGGTCATAGCATGGAAGCTAAGAAGAGGAATAAAATTGTATGCCCGACAAATAAGTACATATTTACTATATTTATTGGGGTTTGATTTTATGAGCCGATTGGCAAGTCGCTTGGCTTTTTCTTTTCTTTTGGATTGATGAGGGCCCTGTGAGGCAAGTTGCGGTTTTAAATATCAACCCATACAAAGGAGGTTATGGCGAATTTTTTTCGAAAATTTAGGGTGTTAGCCAAATTTTTGAGAAATAAGAAAATTCTTAGAAACTGAAAAGTTGAAGAATGAAAGCCAGAATGAAAGTTGAGTTGGTTAGTTAAACAACTTTCAGCTCCGTTCCTTTTCAAGGACGAAAAGGTTTTAAGTGGGGAGATTGTAACGACCTGGAATTTTTGAACCAATTTAAATTTTTTAGTTTAGCTATTTAAATGGATTTTGAATATTTAAAATGAATTATTTTAAAATAATAATGATTAAAAAATTATTTTTATCGAAGTTAGAACGTATAAATTTATTTTAATTATAAATAGAGTTTGAAATAGCGCGGTAATTTGAAAATTCGATCACTAACTTTAAATGAATATACATAATTCAAAATAAAGCAGATTTCGGTAAAACCAGAAATATTTGAGTCTGTTTAATTATATATTTCTAACGAATGTGAAAATTTGAGATTTCATAATATAAATTGAAATTTATGTCCAATTTAAAATTGAAAATAGTCGCTATGGAATTTATATATATTATATATAATATATGGCCCTTAGAAATAGCCATTTGCAAACGACATCCATTTTCGACGAAACCGCTTTGGTTAGATCCAGAATGTCAACTTATTGCTAGATTCCAATTTTCATAATTTCTGGAATTAATATGTGAGCATGGAAAAAGAAAATGCTTTTTGTCAATTTCAGTTGAATTGGTTCGACCAGAAAATTTCCATTTTTCAAACGGTCTCCAAATTCGATGAATTTAGTTTTTTTAGGACCGTATTGTCAAAACAAAGCAAGATTTAATTTTTCTGAAACTTTTGGAGTCAGTATGTGGCCCCGGTAAATTAAAATGCGCGTTCAAATTTAATATATATATATATTGATTTATATTTTAATTTAAAGGAACTCAAAACTATTGAATTGGCTTATGAAAGATATTCCATTGTGTCCGGAATGGGGGTATTTAGCTAGGGGCGGCTTTCGTTGGTTTTGATTTGGAGTTCGTGATATTTAACGGGTAATTTTCAAATTAATTATTAAAATATTATTAAAATAAATATATATGAACCTATTTCTAAACAAACCCTAGCCTCCCTTATACTTTAATATCATCACTTGCAAAATCGATGGCTGAATTCTTACCATCTTCATCCCCCTCGTTTTCATAATCCACGCCACAATCTCGAATGATTTCCACTACATAATCGAAGACCTATGAGAGATCCTTAAGTTCAATGGCTAGGATCAGTTTTCAGTGAGTGATTTATGGGAATTTTGGGTTCAATGTACCGCTATTTGGTGCGGAAATCGATGCACCTGAGAAGGCCGAGATGGAGGCGGTCGCAGGAGAAGGTCGGCGCCGAGATGCCCGACGATGTGGTGTATTTCGATCATTGTCACGGTGGTTCTAGAAAGAATGACGGTTAGTCAAAGGTTTTAATGTTGGGTTCGGTTTTTTGCTCTTGGGAGAAACAGAAATGACGGGCGAGCGATGCAGGGAAGGATTAGTGAATGGATTAGGGGTAATGAAATTACTAATTATATTAATTAATTAAATCATTGTAATAAAATGTTTTAAAATGCATAACTTGTTCATACAGAATCGAAACTAAACGATTTCGTTGTGTTGGAACTATCATGACGAGCACTACAATATGGAACAGACTAGAGGGTTATACAAAAAGATACAATGTAATTTTTTTTAATCATGTAAACAATAAAGTGGTTAACAAAATTTATTATATACATTAACATTGAATTTATTTTCAGTTTCTTATATATATATATAATAGATTTATCTTTAGATTTTTGCATATAAAAAAATGTTAATAAAAATGGGATTTTTATCCATATAATATTGATTTTAAAATATATAACATTAGTTAAAAATATAGTTTATGTATATATATAGCTTTAAAATAAAAGTATGATTTTTATTTATATTACAATGTATAAAAAAAGGGTGATAACTTTGTTCTAAAAATATGATTTATTATATATATTTAACTTTGGTTATAAAAATGTGATTTTTATTATAGATGGTTTTAAATTAAAAATATGATTTTTTTTAATTTATATACAACATTGATTTTAAAAATATAAATAAGATGATTTTTTAAAAGAAATAACGTAGTGTAAAAATGTGAATTTTAATACAAACTGCGTGAAACAGATTGCATTGGAAACACAATGAAGAACACTACGCGGGGAAGAAAACTGAAACAAAAAGTACCAAAATCATCAATTAAAGATTGATGGAGTGGAAACCAAAGGTGAGAAATCCTTCTCACTCTATTTATTTTATAGTACCTTTCAACACATGAATTTCAATACAACGAATGAATATCGATTCAACACATGAAAGTTTTCTATAGTTTATATATATCGATAAAAAGGTGATTTTTATATTTAAAACACGAATACCATTCAACACATGAATTTCTATCCAACGAATGAATATCGATTCAACACATGAAGGTTTTCTATAGTTTATATATATCGATAAAAAGGTGTTTTTTATATTTAAAACACGAATACCATCCAACACATGAATTTCTATCCAACGAATGAATATCGATTCAACACATGAAGGTTTTCTATAGTTTATATATATCGATAAAAAGGTGATTTTTATATTTAAAACACGAATACCATTCAACACATGAATTTCTATCCAACGAATGAATTTCGATTCAACACATGAAGGTTTTCTATAGTTTATATATATCGATAAAAAGGTGATTTTTATTATTTAAAACACGAAAACCATTCAACACATGAATTTCTATCCAACGAATGAATTTCGATTCAACACATGAAGGTTTTCTATAGTTTATATATATCGATAAAAAGGTGATTTTTATATTTAAAACACGAATACCATTCAACACATGAATTTCTATCCAACGAATGAATTTCGATTCAACACATGAAGGTTTTCTATTCAACGAATAAATATAGTTTCAACAAATGAAAATAATTCTAACACATGAATATTATTCAAAATTTTGGCAGCATAACGGCAGGGTAGTTAAAACCGGGACCGTCCCTAGTACGGCTCCTCGCTCTACCTTAAAGCCTCGCAGCTTTTGACAATGGGGAATCATGCATCTAGTTCGCACGCAGGCGGCATGTATATTTTTTTTTCATTTCCACAAACTAATCCTATGTGGTTTCAACCAAATATTTCTCAACCACAAACGGGTATTTTTCAACCACAATCAATCAATTTCAACCACAAACAATTCCAATCAACCATTCGCTGTCAATCAATTTTCACACCAATCACAACCAATAAATATCGTCCATGGTTTGTGGACGAGGGGCGTATATATATATATATATATATATATTTATATATAGCATTTCACTTCTATTTCAACACACATATAATTTTTACAACGCATATAAAACTTATATATCGAACGTACAACTTACACAACGCTTATACAAGAGGTGTACAACGCTTATATAACTCATACATCGACTATATAATTTATACATCATCGTTTTCCATATCGTTTATAAATTAGAAATCTCACATTGGGTTCCACTCCACCAAAAATAGCAGAAGGCTCAGAAAAATATGCGGTCTCTTCTAGAAGGTAGAAGACGTCCACACGAGTCCACCGTCTCTTGTTTCACTGGATTTCGACAAGAAACGAAAAAGATATGATTTTTCAAAGTTTGCAACGGTTTAAAGGTGTTAATTTCAGTTTAAATAAAACAAGTCGTACCTCAGCTAATTCATTCAAAACTAGGTTTTGATTTTTCGTGCAAACGGTGAAGTGGTTGGACGATCGGTCTTCGCAGCAACGAAGAGGGAGGAGAGGCACGGCGGACGACGGTGGTGCGGTGGATTCCGGTGATTGGAGGCGACGGCGGCGGCGAGATGAAACCCCGAACTTTCGAAGTCGATTTCTCCCTTGATTCAGAACGAAAAAGTTCAAACCCTATATGGATTTGAAGATCTCGAGAAGCTCTACAAATTCCCTAACTGGAGTGTTTGATTTCGATGCGTGGATTGATCAGAAAATTAACGGGAAGCTTTTGAACTATATCCGTCGTCGCTCGAGAATATACGGGGAGAGAGAAAATATAGCCAACCAATGATAATTTTTTTATATTTATAAATTTTTAAAATCCAAAAATACCCCCTTTCACCCATGAACACCAATTCAAACCCAACGACTATCACCCCTAGCGTTTTTACCCCCATTACGAACACGATGGGATATGTTTCGTAGGACCATTCGACTGTTTCAATCAGTTTTCCTTCAAATTAACATATAAAACATTCAATATTTGATTTGAACGTACATTTTAATTTGCCAGGGCCACAAACTGATTCTAAAAATTCCCGAAAAATAAATCTAGCTATGTTTTGATAATACGGTCCCAACAAAACTAGTTTTGTCGAATTCTGAGACCGTTTGCAAAAAGGTCCATTTCTGGCGGATCCAATTTAACTGTAATTGACCAAAACACGTTTTCCTTTGCCACGCTCACATACTAGCTTCAAAAATTATGAAATTTGAAACCTAGCAATAACTTCACATCCCGGATCCAGCAAAAGTGGTTTCGTCGAATTCCAAGGTCATTTGCAAAATGACCAATTTTACGGGCTATATAAATTCCATAGCGACCTTTCAGAAAATTCATTTGGCCATAACTTCTGCATCCCGCTATGAAACTTCGAATTTTCAGATTCGTTAGAAAGGTATTCACTAACAGATTTAAATATTTTTGGTTTCACCCAAATCCGTTTTGTTTTGCACCCGATACAGTCAGTCAAAGTTTGAATTCAAATTTTGAAACTACCGCGCCATTTCAGGCCTTGTTTATAATTATAATTAATTATATTCATTTTCAAATGTCGATTCAAACTCACTTTTCATCGTTATTATTTAAAATACTTATTTTAAATATTTAAAATCCATTATTTTAGCCAATTTAAATTTTTTAAATTGGTTCAGATTTTCCGGGTCGTTAAAATACTAGGATGCAGACGGTGCTTAGTAGCACCGACACTATTTAATTGTACAAACTATGATTGTTTGTTTGGACTGTATTGTGTGTTGTTTGTGATGTTGAAATATTTAACATATTAAAAATTAATGTTAACATTAATGTAGTAGTTGAAATTAAATTATAAATACTTATTTATAATTTAAACAGTGAAAATTGGCTAATTAGAAATGTAATTCAAACCGAATTAAAATTGGTTACATTTCTTAACCAATAATTTATTTAAATTCACTGTTGATGTTTGAAAACCCCACATGATTCTGGGGATGATAATTTATTCACATCTCCCCTGAATTTAATTATATGTCAATCGATGGATCAACAGATTGTGATGAGCGTTATTTATTTATTTTAATGCTCTTACAGTTGTAAATTTCACTCTAGATGTGAATGGACTGTTTAATGATTATTTATCATTATTGTAAAATGCATGCGATGTATGAAATCCATATAACTCAAATTATATGGTAGTTGGTTGAGTCGCATTCCGATTCAGAAATAAAGTACATTTTTAAGTAAAGAATTTTTTTAAATAACAAATATTTTAAAATAATATTCAGTGAAGAATAAAATTATGATTTTGATGTCCGATTTTGAATGGACACAAAAATATAAAAATATGAAGCCGAGTTAATTATAGAAATGCCATTTTAACCCAAAGGGTTTATCGATTGATTTTATTCATTTTATAATGAATATCGAAAAGAAGTGATTTCAAAATCTATTATTTTGAAAATATTATTATTTTAATATGATAAAAATATAGAATATTCAATTTTAATCTAAAATTGAAAAAGAAGTTGGAATCGTTTTAAAATGATTATAAATATTTTATAAAATACGTTTTAAATCGGAATCAAAGAAATACATATAATATATATTATATATATTTAATGGCCTGAATGGAACGCGCCGCACAGCGACCGTTCGCGAATTTCGACTACTAACTTCAAACTGATGTAACGGGAGATCCGACCATCGGATTCTCCTAAAATCGGAACTATTGGGTTCATATCGAAAAGAGTTTTCCAATTAATATAAGAGGTTTGAAATCTAACGGTTGGATTTGGAATTATGTCCAAATCAAAATTGAAAAAGGTCGCTATAGATGCAATTCGGTGGCCGTTATTTGAATCCGACTGTACAGACCTTGATGAAATTATTAAACATATGGGAAAATTATGTAAAATCATAATAAATGACTTGGAAAGATTTTGGATGAAAAATTCCATATTTGAAAAGATAAAAATATATTTTTATGAACTAGTTATTAACTAGAATAATAATCCAATGTTTTTAATTAAATAAATTGGATTTGAAACAGTTTTAAGCTAACCAAGATTTTCCTATCTATGAATTGAAATGGATTGGAATAGAGATAATCTTCGGAATATTTCGATATTGGATTCCGTGACTATACGGATATTGTTGAGGGATTTGGAAGATATATATATCGTTATTCCCAATACGATATTTGTTGATTTCAGAATTTGATATTGAATATAAGCCGATATAATTTTCTATTCAGAGCCTTTATTTAAGGTCAAATTGGATTTTGGGTTGATATTTAATTGGAATTGAATAGAAGAATTGGATTTTAGGTTTGTCGTGAATGGTGTCTTCAATAACACTGTTCTTAAATCCCGACGAGAAAAGAATAACTTTTTAAAATTAAGATTTATTGAAGTTTTCCAATTAATTAATATTTAATTGGAATTAAATAAAAGAATTGGATTTTGGGTTTTCGTGAATGGTGTCTTCAATAACATTGTTCTTAAAAGAATTGGATTTTGGGTTTTCGTGAATGGTGTCTTCAATAACATTGTTCTTAAACCCCGATGACAACAGAATAAATCATTAAAATTAAGATTTAATGAAGTTTTCCAATTAATTGATATTTAATTGGAATTGAGTAAAAGAATTGGATATTGGGTTTGTCGTGAATGGTGTCATGAATAACACTATTCTTAAACCCCGAGTGAAAAGAATAAATCTTTTAATTATGATTTTTAGAGTTTCCACTTATATTTAGTAATTGGAATAAAATGAAATGTGAATTGGGTTTATTGTGAAGTGTGTTTCTAACGATATTCATTCTTTAACCCGATTAACAGTGAAAATATAATTTGGAATTTATAAATCTTTTTATTAAGATTTAACGGAAGTTTTCCAAAGTAAAGTTTTCCAATTTAATATATTAAATTGGAATTGAATGGAATTCGATTCGGCAATAATCAAGATGAGTTTCTATTGATGAATACCACTACTATATATGGAATTTAAAATCCTTGCTGTTATTCTATTTATATTATTAGTCTGATACGAGAATTTATATCGATTATACATTGTTATGATTTCCGTGTAGATTCCATTTTTATGGAAGATGATTTTGGGTTTATTGTGAACTGTGTTTTCAATGACATTGGTTCTTTAACCCAGTTAAAGACAAGATTTATTTCTTTAAATTGAATAATCATTAAATAATGATTTTTGAGATTAAAACTGTACTAGAGTTTTAATAAATCTTTAATTAGATTGAAATGGGATTGAGATAATTAAATTTATCAAATTCATGAAATGATCGAGAATGGAGTACCACCAGTTTACTCTAGGCGACAGTTAAATCTTTAATTAGATTTGAATGGGAAATGGTAATTAAATTTACCGATAACACAGTGTGTGTTAAATATGGAGTACTACCAGTTTTGCTCCATGGGATGAATGGGATGGGATTAGGATTAATAAACAAATGATTACTTTGGTAAGGCTCGATAATCCTGACTAGTGAATAAACCTTAATTTGGTTTAAAATTGATGAAAGATAAAATTAAATCTTTTGAAATGGATATCCAAAAGAAGATTTAAGATTAAATTTAACAGAATTTATCTTTGATAAAATTAATGGGAACTTTTCCCTAATAATGTGAATATTTTATTAAAAGAATATTCTAAATTGGAATGAGGCATATGATGTGTTTTTATATTAATTGATTATTGATTATAAAATACGCGAGTTATTTGGAAAGACCAGGTTTAACCCATTCTGAATAATTACTACAACGATTAAAGTCGACGATGAAGACAATGGTTGAAGACCAGAGATCTTCACATCGTTGGGTGATTACTGATGTCTTGATTGGGCTGTACACCTAAGATCAAGTAATAAGTGGTGATCATTCAGATGTACTTGGAAATCGACAGATATGCGAGGTCCTCTCTCCTGTATTGGACATATGGGACGGGGAATAAGGTGCCTCCGATTTCGTTCAGACCCAGAACAAACTTTTAAATGGATGTTTGTCTAACGTTGGATTTCATTCTGTGCTAATTGATTTCTATTAAATATATATTTGTTTGGGGGTGGAGAATTTATTCTCTTGCTTAACACCTTCTCTGAGAGGTACGAGCTTAGAGGTAATATATATTGATAAACATCAGTTATATAGCGTGAATTGTCAGTGTGGCATGCCATGATGCAAATGATCAAAGCTTTCATTGGAAAGCAAAGTCTTGTGGTTGATGATCAAAGCACAACTTTAAATAGCATAGCTTTGTGTATAGCGTTACTTCGTGAGCCTCACACCCCAGTATGAACCAGAAATGGGAGAAAGATCCAGGGAGAACATGCGTTTCTTTCTAGCTAGTAGTAGTGTCATGTTATGGAGCCTAGACATTTCACTTATGTGGATGATGGAAAGCGAGGTACCTCGCATTTGAGTCCCTAGTGGCTCTTGATTTACGCCCTATAGGGCGGGGAAACGTACTATTCAGGAATTATATGCAATCCACTAACGTAAGTTGTGGACCGGCCCGGTGGCTCCTATGTGCAGTTGCGGCTGTATCCTGAGACATGGTAGGCTAGATTGTCTCTAATTCGGTAAGGACGATCCCTTACCTTGGTTCATGATGGAAATCCAATTCCAATACGACACTTTTCGGTTGTGATTGTAAAACTAGCATGGAGACATAGTAGGATGGGGTACTATACCGTCTATGATTGATACATTTATGTTTGAAGTTGTTTTTAAACACTATGCGCTTATAATATCAAAATAACTTGTTTTATAGCGTATCAAGCATGTTTGGCAATTATAAGGGAAAACTCTATCATCCGGCTTGTGTTGCATTGTGTGATGGGACATGAGTCTTATAATAGCTTCATTTTTCCAAAAAGCATTGCGTTGTTTTATTTTAAACTAGGATTCATGTGGAGTAAACTCGTTCCGTGTTATACGGCATGGTCCCATGATTTACTTACTTTTAAAGTCAAAATTTAATAATTGTTTTAGTTCTCACACCAGTCCCGTGACTGGCCTGGAGTTTATTGCTTTAACCTAAATTCTGGGTACCCCTATTTTCCACACGGGTAGCTAGTAGTTTTGGTTTTTCAGATATTATATTCTCAGGATCCTGGTTTACAGCTGAAGCAAAATTCAAAAAGCTCTATATCTGTGTATTTCTTTCAGTTGTATTATGTATTATTTTTCCACTGCTATGTAATTTTAAATCTCTGATATTGTATTTCCAGTGTGTAACAATTATTCATACTTTGATATATTCTTGTACTTTAATGTAAATTGTTGTAATGACAATGAAATGTTCTTCGGTATGTGTTCTGATGCGTCGTGTTCTCAACTCAATCTGGGCTTTCCCGTAAGGGGAAGTTTGGATCGTTTCATCATGAGTCAACTACTTCTCAGAAGGGCCGAGAAGGAAGGAGTGGATCAAGAAAGAAAAGTCCTGGCGCGGGGGAAGAACCGTCGAGTTCTGAGTCTGCAAAGAAAAAGCACAGGCACAAGAAGAAAAGACATGATTAATGTTAGCGACTTAAGCTGAAATTACCATTATTTTGGTAGTGTAGGCCGATAGTTTACACGAGTACGACCCTCGCTTTCGGTTTTTCAAGTCATGGTGTGGTTTTCATGTACAACCTGTCCTTAGAAAAGAAAGATGTTAGACATGTAGTATGTTTAATGTGTGTGTGTGTGTGGAAATATAATATGAATTATTAAAGATCACAATTTATGTCGAGCGTTCGGATGTTCTTCTCATGTTTTCCAACATCCTGCACTTGCATAAGCGTACTTATTGTTACACCTAACAGAAAATCGATTGGAGACCGCGCTCTGGGTCGATTATTATAGAGGAGTGAGATAAAGTACTGGTTTCAGTAAGTTCCCCTCAGCTCAGAAAACCCATAGTTTGTGAAACTAGGCTAGTCACCTGTTGTTTTGGGCTGCCCAGAATATGTCCCAAGTAGAGCGAAGGCGTAAGATGTTGATTAGTCCGGTGAAGGTGCACTCCCGTCGTTTATTCAGGTTGCGAGCGCAGACATCATTTATTCGCCGAGAAGAGAAACCCGGATCATCAGCCCATAGGGTCCGATCATGGCCATGGGCTACCCTTAAGCCATAAGAGCTTCGGGGAAGAAACGATTTAAGGTCGGTCTCGGTGCTGCACCAAGATTCGACCAGCACCTATTGCCAGGTGAGAAGTTTGCATCACAATAGGTAGGCTATTGGCTGGCCCCAAGTTGCATGGAACTTGGGCGCGGAACAATTTATCCTCGGTCTCGGTGCGGGGCCGAGGTTCGAGTTAGTGGTTATTTATACTCGGTCGCGTCGCGGGCTGACGACTCGAGTAGCATTGCCGGCTCCTGTGCTCGGGGTGTCGGTTGTAGCCAGTGTTGTTTGGCCTCGATGTTGGCTTAAGGTTTGGATGGAGGCACTAGCTCCCATGCTCAGGGTGCCGATACAGCGATTGAATGTTTGCACGCAATCTGATTGTTAGGACTAGTCAAACGTGTGATGCACGAAGTAAAAAAAAAGAGATAGGAAGTTGAACATCATTTCCACTAATAACTTTGGTAGCAATAGCCTTTACAATGCCTTGAATTGGTAGAAAACAAAACATCATTGGAAAGCTTAAGCAACTGTGTACTAAGTTATGTAAAGTAGCGGAGGAGATGTTCGCTTTTCATTCCCTTGGGAGTTCAGCTTCTTCCACTATTGCGAGTTTGAAAGTTCCTTCAATGAGCTTCTGTTGTATAGAGTACGAGCCTTTCCAATGAGGAGCGAGGCCTATTAGTGGAGGAAAAACCCATTTTAAGATGAGGTTGCCGATGTTGAAGTCCTTTTGACAGACCTGGAATTGAAGAATTGGGCCACTCGTTTTCGTTGGGCGGCGGCCTTGAGATCAGCTTTGTTCCTCTTTTCCCCTCGCAAGTCGAGTGACTCCAAAAGTAAGTCTTGGTTTGTCTTTAGATCGTAATAAGTAACTCGATGCGATTGGAGCTTGAGCTCAATGGGGATGACGGCTTCGGATCCTTAGGCAAGGGCAAAAGGATTTTGTCCAGTTGCTATCTTGTGGGTGGTTCGGTAGGCCGATAGGGCTAGAGGAAGTTCGTTCGCCCACATGCCCCCGACCTTTTCCAGACGCTTCTTGATGATGGATTTAATGACTTTGTTAGCCGCTTCGACTTACCCATTGGCCCGAGGATGGGCCACTGCTAAGAATATTTTTATGATGTTGTGCCGCTGACAGAAGGTTTTGAACTCAGCGCTCTCGAACTGGGTGTCGTTGTCGGAAATGATAACTTGAGGGATCCCGTAACGGGTTATGATGTTATGGACGAAGAAGTTGATCATCTTCTTGGTTGTTATTTTGGCGAGAGCCTCGGCCTCCGCCTATTGGTGAAATAATCAACTGTGACGATAACATAGCGTGCCCCACCTCTGGCCATTGGAAGATTTCCAATGATGTCAATCCCCACATGGAAAACGACCACCGGCTGATCATGTGCGTCAACTCTATAGGCGGGGCTCTTGGGATTTTTGAGAAGCGCTGGCACTTATCGCACTTGCGAGCACAGTTTACGGCGTCTTGATCAAGCGTAGGCCAATAGTAACCATGTTTGAGTATTTCTCTTGCCAGGGGTTGCCCTCCAGTTTGGTCGCCACACTCACCTTCATGTACATTAGTTAGCACTCAGATGGCGTCGTCATGGGCTATGCACCTGAGCAACGAGATAGAGAAACCTCTACAGTGGAGCACTTCATCCATGAGAAGATAGCGAGCTGATTGGAGATTGAGCGTTCATCTTTCTCTGTAGCATCTTGGAAGGGTCCCGTGTTGTAGAAAGTTCTTGATTGGTGTCATCCAAGATCCATGTTCGGGGTCGGCACTTATGACCATCTCGGTTTATATTTTCTGGATACTTGGGGAATTGAGCACTTCGACTGGGGTGAACCCCATAAGTTGCGAATCCTCGAAGCTTGCCGGTTTGGCTAGTGAATCTGCTTTTTTGTTTTGTTCTCGGGGAATGTACATGATGAAAAAATGGTCGAGTTTGGTGAGCAATTCCTGAACCTGGGTAAGATATAGAGCGAGCTGTTCCCCCTTAGCTTGATACTCTCCCTGTACATGGCGCACGATGAGTTGTGAATCGAAGAAGATTTGTATGGTCTTTAGTTTATGTTCGATCGCGATTCTAAGTTCATCTATCAAGGCCTCATACTCTGCATCGTTGTTGGTAGCAGGGAAGTTGAGTTTTAATGCGTAGTGTATCAGGCGTTCCTCAGAAGTGATGAGCATGACTCCGACCCTAGAGCATTTGCTATTGTAGGACCCATCCACGAATAATTTCCATTGAGTGTCGGGACCTTCGATGTTCTCTATAGGAGTCTCCTCAGGAGCAGTGAATTCTATTATGAAATCAGCAAGAGCTTGTCCGAGGATGGCTCGACGGGGGATGAATGTATCTCAAATTGGCTCAGCTCCATACTCCACTTCAATAGCCGCCCAGATGCCTTGGGTCATTGTAGGACCGGTTGTAGTGGCTGGTCGGTGTAAACCTTTATGGGAAGAGACTGGAAGTATGTTCGAAGCTTCCAAAAGGAAATCAATAAAAAGAATGCCAGCTTCTCCAGCTTTGGACAATTCTTCTCTGCCCCCGTCAATCGCTTGCTTATGTAGTAGACGGGTCTTTGGACGTCACCTTCAGGGCGTACTAATGCCGAGTTGATGGCCTATGTGGAAACAACCAAATAAACGTATAAGTCTTCATGGTCTACGGGTTTGGACAGGATAGGTGGCTGCTCTAAGTGATTTAATAGGTCCTCGAATGTCGCGAGTCCGAAGGAGCACTTCAGGGGATTGAGTTCCATGTCATATTAGCGGAGGACATCGAACATTTCAGAGAGTTCATGGACATGGTCGCTTGATACTTTAGATTTTACCAGCATATCATCCTCGTATACCTTCATGGATTTCCCAATTTGGATTTTAAAGAGACAATTAATCATTCGCTGATAAGTGGCATCAGCGTTCTTGAGACCGATGGGCATGACGCGATAACAGTAAAGTCCAAGGTCAATTATGAAAGAGGTATGATTCTAGTCGCGAAGATACATTGGAATCTGATTATAACCCGAATAGGTGTCCATGAAGGATAATAGCTAATATCTGGCGGTTGAATCAATAAGCTGGTCGATTTTCGGAAGCAAGAAGCTGTCCTTGGGACATGCCTTGTTTAAGTCGGAGAAGTCGACGCATATTCGCCATTTACCATTGGATTTTTTTACCAAAATTGGATTGGATTCAGGGTAGTCGGCTTCACGGATGAAGTTATTGTTGAGTAAATGGTTTATCTCTTCCTCGACTGCTTTGGACCTTTCGGGTCCTAGGAAGAGGCGTTTCTGCTTAACTGGAGGCATTATAGAATTGATACTTAGATAATGGCAAGCAACCGCGGGGTCGATCCCTCTCATGTCGGAGTGACTCTATGCAAACACGTCTAGGTTAGCCTTCAAGAAATACACAAGATCTTCTTTGACTGTAGGATGGAGTTGCGATCCAATCTTCAGCACCCTTGATGGATCATCGGGGTTGATTTGAACATCCACTGTAGGTTCAACTGGAGTATCCCATTCGTATTCGGGCTCTTCGTCCTTCCTTGGATCGAGGTCGTCGGAAAGACGCCGCTGATTACTATGCGGAAACGGTCTTGGAACAAGAAGGCGTGGGTATGATCTTACCTTTGTCCTTATTGCATGCGTTCTTCCAGTCTATTTCATAGCATTCCCTAGCATTTGCTTGGTCGCCACTAATTGTTCCAATCCAGTTCTCCATCGGGAATTTCATTAGGATGGACCATGGTGACATGCAGATCCAGAATTCTGTGAGAAAAGGACGCCCAAAGAAGGAGTTGTAAAGGGAAATGATGTCGATAACCATGAAGGTGAGGATCCAGACCCGACTCTGATCCCCCTCGCCAAGTTCTACATGTAAGTCGATCATTCCCACTGGGTGACTGGAAGCTCCGTTGAAGTCGTGGATCGTGGCACAACATGGTTTTAAGTCTTTTGTTTCCAATTTCATCTGGTCATAAGTAGATTTGAAAATGATGTTGATCGAGCTTCCCGAGTCAATCAATACTCTTCGAACAGAAGCGGCACCGATTTGAGCTATGATAACTAGAGGATCGGTGGTCAGAATCTCAATTCCCGTAGAATCTCTTTCGCCGAAGACAATGTCGCCCCGCATGGATTTTTGAAGCTTGGTTAGGACAGATTCATCTGGAGTGGAGCAGGCCTCATAAGTAGCATGCTTTATGGAACTCACATACTCTTCCATTTTCCGAAAGCTGTCATGTGTGAGATACAGTCAACCACAAACAGTGTTGATCACGATTCCCGATGTCGGGTTAGACGGACCCGAGGTCGCCTTGGCGGGCGACGAGAATGCTGGGGTCGGAGGTTTTGGATTTTCTTCGGGTGAAAAGGGTTCTTGGACTATTGCTCGAGTCGTTTCTCATAGATAAGCTTCTCGATTATGTCCTTGAGTTGGCGACATCCATTGGTATTATGCCCATACATGTCATGGTATCGATAGCACCAGCTTGTATTTTTCTCGAAGTCAATAGATTCCCTGGTACGCGGCTTCTTGTATGGCAATGTGTTGCATGCCTCTAAGTAAATCATTTCTAAGTCTTCATTCAGCAGGGTGTAGGTTTCGAAAGAGCAGTAAGGACCGGGTTTTTATGGCTCTGTAACACCCCGAATTTTTTTAAAGACATTAAAGAGAATAAATTAAATAATAATTAATTTAATGTTCAGAATTAGAGGAAACAGACTGCACCATTGCGTCCGTCTCGAAATTCTGGCCAAGATAGACATTTGGTTTGCGTAAAACTACACCGTATGAAGAAGTTATGAAGGTTTTAAGTTTTTATACGCATAGAAATATTTTATATATACACATGGGTCAGAGGTGAGTCAGAGATGAGTCAGAATCCTATCCATAGGATTCAAATTCAAAAAATTCCTCTAAGCTGCAAAAATCCCGCTCTAGGGGTCGACCCCTTTAGAGGGGTTTCGACCTAGGGTCGACTCAGCCACTGGGATGTCGACACCTCTAGGGCTGAGGTGGCACTCGGTTTCAGGGGGTCTGGCAGCTATATATACGTGTCATATTTCTCATATTCTCTTCATTGGGAGCCATGGAGGCCATATGCTGAAGGAGTGCGAACTGAACCGTTTCTACAACAACATATTATACAAATCCAATTCAGAAATTCTAGACCCGTTCTTCCTAAATTCTATAAACTTAACGCTATGAGTTTCTAGATTACTTTTAGGTTTAGATAAATAAAAGTATACTTTGAAAGACTATGAATTGGATATGTTGTAAAATATGATTATGTGTTAATGTGAAATTCTATACTATGTCATGGCAGATCTATTTTCCTAGATCTAATAAAATTGTGTTGATTCGATTATGATGCTTATGTGGATCTTGACTTGTAACCATATTATGGTAGATGTACATCTATTAATTTGGACAATTGTGACATCACTTGGATCTAGATCTTTATGTTAATCACCTTTCACCTGTCATATTGTGATCCATTGACACATGTTGTAAACTTGACATGTGAACCCATCTTTAGATCTAAACATTTTATTATGTCACCCCCACTATGCTAGATCTAAGTAATTGGACACCTAATGTTTAATCTAGATCTCATTATGCTTACTTGAACATCATAGTGATTGCCACAAGTTACTAGTTTGATGTCCACTTTATTATGATGTTAATCACATGTCCATTCATTTTGTCATTATCCAGTTTATGTTCATCTTTATGCCAAAACATATGAAACTATCAACCTTGTCATACTCCCTTTTTATTGCTATAGCTAGTGTAACAACCCGTATTTTTATAACATGTTAAAACAAGAAATCAAGGCAAAATTAAATTTTAAATTTAGAATCAGGGGAAATGGGTTATGCCATTGCGTTCGTCTCGAAATTTTACATGAAATAGAGTCCGAGTTTTCGAAAATCGGAGTCCGGATGAAGAAGTTATTGCCTGTACAAGTTTCAGCAGTTTTCAGGCAGACTGTACCAAGGGGTCGACCTACCCCCCCCCCCCCCCCCAGGTCGACCTACCCCCCAGGTCGAACATAGTGTCGACCCCCCACCTTACAGGTCGACCTGGTCGGCCTGGTTTGACCCAGAACTCATTTTTGAAGCCTGAGACGTGTTTTGACGGTCCGGATTGATTCTAGTGTTAATATAAGGGCCTAAACAAGTTGCTACACCTATAAAAACACCCTTTGACCTAACCTAATTCATATCAAATCATTCTTACACTATTATACTGCTGGACTTCCTCTTGATCATGGCCGCCTCTCTCTAAATTTTTCTCTTAGCCTCCAAACTAGATTCAAACTAGAGATTAAAGCTTCTACAGCAATTCTACAACAATTCAAGAAGATAAATCAATGTCTCTGCAATGTTCTATGACAATTGTAGTTATTAATTCACTAGCCATGCTCTGTAAGTTCTAGTTATTTTCAGATTAAAATGATTAAATTTAACATGGACATGTGATGAAATGAAATTGGACTTTTGATTCAATTCTTGTTTCTTCTTGGATCTCGATCTTGAGAACTTTTCTATCTTTATTCGCATGACAAGTTTATGGTCTATTCAGCTTGTTGTAAATCATTTTTTTTCTTAGTTCATGTTTTATTATCAAGATCTGTTCTTTATGCCTGAGATGATGCTTTTGTGCCATTTTCTCTCTGATCTTGTTTTTATTGCAACTTCTACCTCCCCCTATTTATTTTCTTTTGATGAACCTAGGTCAATTTCGGACCTAGGCCTAAACTACGATATACGTGCGATGGTATACGGGGAAAATATTGGAATATTGCCTAGTGGAATATATGTGTTTGGTGGGATCGAAGGCATAATATGAAAATTAGTTGTTTGGGGGATAATTTATCATTAACATGAAACTTGATATTTGGGTACTGTCATTATAATGGTAATTGCAAGAATGGGGATTGACATATATAATTTGACATGGATCTTGATATATATAACTTGATGTGGATCTTGATATATATATATATATATATATATAATTTGACATGGATCTTGATATATATAACTTGATGTGGATCTTGATATATATATATATATATAATTTGGCATGGATCTTGGTATATGTAATTTGGCTAGAACTTGTTATGAGTAAATTGGTGTAAACGTAGTATACATGTAATTTTGGGTATAAAACTTGATCTATGTAAATTGGGCATAGCTTTGTAAACATGTAAATCATGAATCTTGACATATGTAAAGCGGCATGAAACTTGGAATATGTGTAAATTGTCATAAAGTTGGCATACATGTAAAACGACATGAATTGAACATATGTAAATTTGGTAGGAATTGGGCATATGTAAAATTTACATGTAATCTAGAACTTGGGCATATGTTAATTATGTAAAATTTGGAGTTGAAACATATATGATAATTTATGACTTAGTAGAGGTTTAATATGAACGCGCCTAAGTTGGGTTTTGGGTAATTGGCATTTATTGTAAATAAAAGGCTATAACTTGGCATAACCTTATAGTGAATTATGATAATAATTTGGGAACACGTTTTGGGGCAAAAACGTGAATCATGAATATTTCTATATGTTAAACGCATGAACTGATATTGGGTTTTTGGAAGGAATACAACCATTAATGAACCTTTGACACGAGGTTAGACTCGGTTTGTGGTGTAAATCTTCCCGGAACCGCCCGGCAAATCCAGTAGCCACAAAGTGTCAGTCTAATGTGAGAGGTCGAAGGTCGAATTGTAGGCGTAACGACTTATGACATGAGGTTAGACCCAGTTTGTGGTGTAAATCTGCCCGGAACCGCCTGGCAAATCCAGTGGCCACAAAATGCACGGTCTAATGTGAGAGGTCATGATTCGTTCATCATAATGAATGAATTAAGGAATACTAACCATAATAAGACGTGGGTCTGGTTAGAGGGTTAGGTGGGATGACATGGAAATTTGACATGTGAATATGGACCTAACCGGTATGAGTAAAGAACATGTAAAACTTATAAATGTGGGCTTAACCAACATAACTGTTAATCAGACTAATGGGTAGGTTAAGTAACATAGCTAGGCTAATGACACTTGACCGTTATAACATGACTAGTGGATGGGTTGGCTAACTTGAATAGGTTGATAACACCCAATCGATATAACCAGACACGTGGCAGGGTTAAGTCAACTTGAACATATAGATAATACTTAGCCAACTTAGCATGATATGTGGGCGGGTTAAGCCATGAATTATTTGAATATACTTAACCAATTGGACACGATGATTTGATAGGGTTAAGTCACGAACCGCTTGAATATATTTAACCAATTGGACACGATGATTTGATAGGGCTAAATCATGAACTGCTTGAATATACTTAACCAATTGGACACGATGATTTGATAGGGTTAAGTCATGAACCGCTTGAATATACTTAACCAATTTAACACGATGATTTGATAGGATTAAGCCGTGAACCGCTTGAATATACTTAACCAACTTGATACATGATTCGTAGGGCTAAGTCATGAACTTAAACGACAGCACTTAGCCAATTTGACATGACATGTAGACGGGTTAAGTCACGAACTCTAATGATAACACTTAACCAACTTGACATGCTAGACCGATGGGGTTAAGTCTCGAATTTAAATGACAACACTTAACCTACTAGACGGAAACCCTAGTTACGCGGTCCGTTTCAGCAGTAACCCACTAGATGTATCATGGTACCTTGGAACTAGGCAGGGTGGGGCACGATTACTGGGCTGATTGTAAGCGACCAGAACGACGGCTGTGTGGGTGCGCCAGTGTAGGTTCTAACGGAGTGCGGGCGTGCACACACTCCGGAGCAGAAAAAGAAGGCATTGGGCATCCATAGGATTAACTGTGCGTGCTTGATTTGTGTCGATGGTTGGCACCATAGGGCTTGATACACTCTATGGTGGACCTAGCACAGGTAACTACATTTCGTGATTGGGCCGTATGAAACAGACACATGAACGAGCTAGGAAGTGTAGGGAGCCGATCGATTAATAGATCATTATGTAGAATTCGTTAGGTAGCATAATCCCTAGTGGCCCTAGGTGGCATAAACCCTAAACGAATCTAGAAAACGTTCAATAGGTAGCATAATCCCTAGTGGTCCTAGGTGGCATAAATCCTAGTTGAACACGCGATAGTTCATGATAAGAAAACCTAGCTAGAACAAGGGTGGCAGTCCAAACGATTTCAAGAATGGTGGCACAACGTTAAAGTAGTATAGAAATATGTGATGAAACCCGTACGATATACGGCAAGGGACTGTACATATACATGGAGAGGATGATACGGGTTGGGGTACTAGTACAGTTGGTGCAGAGAATGTTAAACATGTGATGCTATACGTAGTTTATCTTGCTACCTTGGTTTTTCTTGTGACCTTAGTTTATCTTGTTACCTTAGTTTTCTTGTGACCTTAGTTTATCCTGTTACCGTAGTTTATCTTGTTATCCTAGTTTAACTTGCCTATATTGTCATCATCCTTATGTTTACTTTTAGTTTATTCATGCCATGTTATCTTTACCTATTTTTATACTGAAAGTCACTAGGACTTGCTCAGTCTTTATGACTGACCCATTTTGTTTCGCCTCTTTTTCTTCCGTTCCCCCCCAAGGTTCGCAGGGTGGGAATACAGCTTAGTTCAGATCTTACCAAGCTCTAGGGCTCTTTTATGTACGGCTTGGACTTCCCTTGGCTATGGCTTGCTTTACTGTTTTACTTGGGGAATGATTTATGACCATGGTTTTATGCTTCTTCACTATTGCAAGACAGATTTCGATGTAATGGATTTAATGGCATTTTGATGTAAAAAGGCTTTAGACCTTTCTAGATTTTTAAAGTAATAAAATTTGGTTCTTCTTTCGCTATTTTATATGTTCTGTCTTGTAATATTTCTGTGTATGTTTACCTAGATAATGCTCCACCAAAGCTAGTGCATTCCCTTTGTGAGTGACCCTAGCGGAGATGGGATGTTACATTTGGTATCAGAGCAGAAGGTTACCAGACTGGGAAAAAGTTTTTAAAACCTTTTGAAATTATTTTCAAAACCATTTACAAAGAAGCATTTTTCAGGAAAAGTTTTATTTTTAAAGGCTATTCCCCAAAGGCCATTAGCATTATCCTTTGTTTCCTTGTTTGAGTCCCTTTTCCTTTCTTTCCTCCATCCATAGTCACATTAGTTCCATTTGCGACTAATCTTATTTCAAGCTTTGTAGGGTTGCCGTGCGATGGAGGTAGTTCTTGAGAGACCTGTTAACGCGTTATTTAAGAGGGGATAAGAATGGTTAAGGCGAATGAGGCTCAGAACAAGAAGGTAGAAATGTTTCTGTAGGAAAGTCTAGTTTATCTTTCTATCATGTTCGTACCCTTTTTGATTACCATCGCATCCTTTTTATTTCTGCTTCGATAGTTGAGTCTCTGCACCTTAGTACTAGCGTAGTAGAGGATCCCATTTTTTGTCTCAAATCCTGTTGGGGAATCGGCTCATTTTTTCATGACTTGTTTGGATTTGAGAATGTCTATGCTAAGTGTTGAATTTAGAAGTAAAGCTTATGTTTTTGAGCTATGGGTTGATTCTAGGGATGGAGTGGTTGTCCAGAAATGGTACCGTTCTCGAGTATGAAAAGAGGGTAGTTAGACGCTCGACTTGCCTTGGTAATGCCCTCGAAGTCTAGTGTAACCCTTAGGGTTCTGCCATGTTTAGTTACCTAGAATCTCTTGATACATTTATCGATCCCTTCTTGATACATTTATCGATCCGCTCGAGTAGTGTTCGCCACTAAGGTGGATGGTTCATTTCTCTTATGCATGTGTTATAGAAAATCAACTTAGTAACTACATTTGGCAACATGGTTGACATTTGTTTGTTTTCAAGAGATAGTTCTTCTGCATGGAATACCTTCTAGTAAGTGAATGAGATCCAAGATTCACTAGAGAATTTTGGAGAGCTTGCATGAAACCATGAGTACGCAATTATATTTGAGCTGAGTATACTAGAAGGAGGATAAGGGAAAATGGGACGAGAGACAACAGTGAAATGAGTTCCAACTCATATTTTGGAAATAAGAATTAAGAAATTTTGAAGTTAAAGACGGACAAAGCACAATGGAGTTAAGCTTAAGGAAATACGACTTAGAAGATTGAGGACTAGACACGCGCATCATATCTCTTTTTAAGAGTATATCCTTGATCCCTCTTTTCCTGTAGATCTTACTTGCATGCTATCTTTTAAGTATAACCTCTCGGTCCTATTCTCAATCCTATTTCTGTTGCAAACCCCATAGGGAGTATGACTTATCTATTAGTAATACATGTTGGGGCTTGAGGGTGTCCGTTGGGTTGACTAAACTTTTTGGGTTTGATAGGATATGGACTGGTGCTTAGGGAGTTCTTCTCCTATTCATTATATATGCGACGTAGATTTCCAGCTTTGACATTGCCTGATGGGCACAAAGTTTTTACTTGCTTCTATCCTTCGACTATACCTTTAGGTAGGAACAATTGGGTGTAAACATGTGTTTGAGACATGTTATGATTGATGGTTGCAAGTGGCTGCTAATGGTTGCTCGTGATTGCATAACACACATTAGGCACTAGATCGGCTCAGACACATTTCCATATTGCATATGCATGAGTGTTTATACTTGTTTATGGATGAAATTGGATGTGTTATCATATGGATAATGCATATGGATGGATGTTTGTGCACACGTATAGTGTTTATGTGACTAGGACTATTTGCGTACATGTTGGACTCATTACACTAAACATATTTTGCATTAAGAAGATCAATCAGGCCGGATCATTTGCATCAGATAAGGAACATATACACACACTTTCTGCATATGTTCATACATCATTAGAAATCTCTTAAGGACAATGGATGCCGGTGATTGATGATTGAGTAGATGGATGATTGGATGGTAGGACACATTCTTCTTAACTTGAAGATTTCGGGGACGAAATCCTTTAAGGAGGGGAGAATGTAACAACCCATATTTTTATATCATGTTAAAACAAGAAATCAAGGAAAAAATAAATTTTAAATTCAGAATCAGGGGAAATGGGTTACGCCATTGCGTTCGTCTCAAAATTTTACACGAAATAGAGTCCGAGTTTTCGAAAATCGGAGTCCGGATGAAGAAGTTATGGCCAGTGCAAGTTTCAGCAGTTTTCAGGTAGACTGGATTAGGGGGTCGACCTACCCCCCCCCCCCCCCCCCCCCCCCCGGTCGACCATAGGGTCGACCTACCTCCCAGGTTGACCATAGTGTCGACCCCCCACCTTACAGGTCGACCTGGTCGGCCTGGTTTGACCCAGAACTCATTTTTGAAGCCTGAGACGTGTTTTGACAGTCCAGATTGATTCTAGGGTTAATCTAAGGGCCTAAACTAGTTGCTACACCTATAAAAATACCCTTAGACCTAACTTAATTCATATCAAATCATTCTTACACTATTATGCTGCTGGACTTCCTCTTGATCATGGCCGCCGCTCTCTAAACTTTTCTCTTAGCCTCCAAACTAGATTCAAACTAGAGATTAAAGCTTCTACAGCAATTCTACAACAATTCAAAAAGATAAATCAATGTCTCTGCAACGTTATACGACAATTGTAGTTCTTAATTCATTAGCCATGCTCTGTAAGTTCTAGTTATTTTCAGATTAAAATAATTAAATTTAATATGGATATGTGTTGAAATGAAATTGGACTTTTGATTCAATTCTTGTTTCTTCTTGGATCTCGATCTTGAGAACTTTTCTATCTTTATTCGCATGACAAGTTTATGGTCTATTCAGCCTGTTGCAAATCAATTTTTTTCTTAGTTCATGTTTTATTATCAAGATCTATTCTTTATGCCTGAGATGATGCTTTTATGTCGTTTTCTCTCTGATCTTGTTTTTATTGCAACTTCTACCTCTCCCTATTTATTTTCTTTTGATGAACCTAGGTCAATTTCGGACCTAGGCCTAAACTACGATATACGTGCGATGGTGTACGGGGAAAATATTGGAATATTGCCTAGTGGAATATATGTGTTTGGTGGGATCGAAGGCATAATATGAAAATTGGATGTTTGGGGGATAATTTATCATTAACATGAACCTTGATATTTGGGTATTGTCATTATAATGGTAATTGCAAGAATGGGGATTGGCATATATAATTTGACATGGATCTTGATATATATAACTTGATGTGGATCTTGATATATATATATATATAATTTGACATGGATCTTGATATATATAACTTGATGTGGATCTTGATATATATATATATATATAATTTGGCATGGATCTTGATATATGTAATTTGGCTAGAACTTGTTATGAGTAAATTGGTGTAAACGTAGTATACATGTAATTTTGGGTATAAAACTTGATCTATGTAAATTGGGCATAGCTTTGTAAACATGTAAATCATGAATCTTGACATATGTAAAGCGGCATGAAACTTGGAATATGTGTAAATTGGCATAAAGTTGGCATACATGTAAAACGGCTTGAATTGAACATATGTAAATTTGGTAGGAATTGGGCATATGTAAAATTTACATGTAATCTAGAGCTTGGGCATATGTTAATTATGTAAAATTTGGAGTTGAAACATATATGATAATTTATGACTTAGTAGAGGTTTAATATGAACGCGCCTAAGTTGGGTTTTGGGTAATTGGCATGTATTGTAAATAAAAGGCTATAACTTGGCATAACCTTATAGTGAATTATGATAATAATTTGGGAACACGTTTTGGGGCAAAAACGTGAATCATGAACATATTTATATGTTAAACGCATGAATTGATATTGGGGTTTTGGGTGGAATACGACCATTAATGAACCTTTGACACGAGGTTAGACTCGGTTTGAAGTGTAAATCTGCCCGGAACCGCCCGGCAAATCCAGTAGACACAAAGTGTCAGTCTAATGTGAGAGGTCGAAGGTCGAATTGTAGGCGTAACGACTTATGACACGAGGTTAGACCCAGTTCGTGGTGTAAATCTGCCCGGAACTGCCCGGAAAATCCAGTGGCCACAAAATGCACGGTCTAATGTGAGAGGTCATGATTCGTTCGTCATAATGAATGAATTAAGGAATACTAACCATAATAAGACGTGGGTACGGTTAGAGGGTTAGGTGGGATGAAATGGAAATTTGACATGTGAATATGGACCTAACCGGTATGAGTTAAGAACATGTAAAACTTATAAATGTGGGCTTAACCAACATAACTGTTAATCAGACTAATGGGTAGGTTAAGTAACATAGCTAGGCTAATGACACTTGACCGTTATAACATGACTAGTGGATGGGTTGGGCTAACTTGAATGGGTTGATAACACCTAATCGATATAACCTGACACGTGGCAGGGTTAAGTCAACTGGAACATATAGATAATACTTAACCAACTTAGCATGATACGTGGGCGGGTTAAGCCATGAATTATTTGAATATACTTAACCAATTGGACACGATGATTTGATAGGGTTAAGTTATGAACCGCTTGAATATACTAAACCAATTGGACACGATGATTTGATAGGGTTAAGTCATGAACCGTTTGAATATACTTAACCAATTGGACACGATGATTTGATAGGGTTAAGTTATGAACCGCTTGAATATACTTAACCAATTTAACACGATGATTTGATAGGGTTAATTCATGAACCGCTTGAATATACTTAACAAATTGGACACGGTGATTTGATAGGGTTAAGTCATGAACCGCTTGAATATACTTAACCAATTTAACACGATGATTTGATAGGGTTAAGCCGTGAACCACTTGAATATACTTAACCAACTTGACACATGATTCATAGGGCTAAGTCATGAACTTAAACGACAGCACTTAGCCAATTTGACATGACACGTAGACGGGTTAAGTCACGAACTTGAATGATAACACTTAACCAACTTGACATGCTAGACCGATGGGGTTAAGTCTCGAATTTAAATGACAACACTTAACCTACTAGATGGAAACCCTAGTTACGCGGTCCATTTCAGCAGTAACCCACTGGATGTATCATGGTACCCTGGAACTAGGCAGGGTGGGGCACGATTACTGGGCTGATTGTAAGAGACCAGAACGACGGCTGTATGGGTGCGCCAGTGTAGGTTCTAACGGAGTGCGGGCGTCCACACACTCCGGAGCAGAAAAAGCAGGCATTGGGCATCAGTAGGATTAACTGTGCGTGCTTGATTTGTGTCGATGGTTGGCACCATAGGGCTTGATACACTCTATGGTGGACCTAGCACAGGTAACTACATTTCGTGATTGGGCCGTATGACACAGACACATGAACGAGCTAGGACTTGTAGGGAGACGATCGATTAATAGATCGTTACGTGGAATTCATTAGGTAGCATAATCCCTAGTGGTCTTAGGTGGCATAAACCCTAAACGGATCTAGAAAATGTTCAATAGGTAGCATAATTCCTAGTGGTCCTAGGTGGCATAAATCCTAGTTGAACACGCGATAGTTCATGATAAGAAAACCTAGCTAGAACAAGGGTGGCAGTCCAAACGATTTCAAGAATGTTGGCACCACGTCAAAGTAGTATAGAAATATGTGATGAAACTCGTACGATATATGGCAAGGGACTGTACATATACATGGAGAGGATGATACGGGTTGGGGTACAAGTACAGTTGGTGCAGAGAACGTTAAACATGTGACGCTATACATAGTTTATCTTGCTACCTTGGTTTTTCTTGTGACCTTAGTTTATCTTGTTACCTTAGTTTTCTTGTGACCTTAGTTTTCTTGTGACCTTAGTTTATCTTGTTACCATAGTTTATCTTGTTATCCTAGTTTAACTTGCCTATCTTGTCATCATCCTTATGTTTACTTTCAGTTTATTCATGCCATGTTATCTTTACCTATTTTTATGCTGAAAGTCACTAAGACTTACTCAGTATTTATGACTGACCCATTTTGTTTCGCCTCTTTTTCTTCCATTCCCCCCCCCCCGCAGGTTCGCAGGGTGGGAATACAACTTAGTTCGGATCTTACCGAGCTCCAAGGCTCTTTCATGTACGGGTTGGACTTCCCTTGGGTATGGCTTGCTTTACTGTTTTACTTGGGGAATGATTTATGACCATGGTTTTATGCTTCTTCACTATTGCAAGACAGATTTCGATGTAATGGATTTAATGACATTTTGATGTAAAAAGGCTTTAGACCTTTCTAGATTTTTAAAGTAATAAAATTTGGTTCTTCTTCCGTTGTTTTATATGTTCTGTCTTGTAATATTTCTGTGTATGTTTACCTAGATAATGCTCCACCAAAGCTAGTGCATTCCCTTTGTGAGTGAACGTAGCGGAGATGGGGTGTTACAGCTAGGCTACTTTATAGCCCAGATGCCGTCAAAATACGTACGAATACGTTAGAGAGGAAACGGGGAAAAAGGGATTATAATTGGCATGAATTATGTAATATGAAATGGGACATGTAATTCAAACAGGGGAAAACATAGAAATAGTTAACTATAATGACATACGTAGATTTGGATTAAATTGGAATGTATAGTAATTTACAACTAGGAATTGTAAATTGTACTTATGACATGAGGTTAGGTTACATTAGTGGTGGAAGTCAGCCCGGACCCGACCGGCATATCCAGCAGCCACTAATGTTGAACCTAATGTGGGAGGTCTAATTTCGCAAATACGAATCAGGCTAAGACACGAGGTTAGGCCCAACTGTGGAATAATACTGCCCGGACCCGACCGACATATCCAGCATCCATACGTTGTAGGCCTAATGTGGGAGGTCTAGCCCGTTATAACCATAATTGGACATGGTAATGAAATAGACTACTTAACCTAATTTAATATGACCATGGACTTAAGTTAGGGTTAAGTAAAATTGGATGGGTAGTGGTGGGTTAAGTAAATTAGAGGGGGTGGGTAATATGTATATATAGGCCCACAAACTTAACCCAATAAGGTTATGTAATTAAAGACACCTAGTGGTATACATAACCAGTAGATAATGTAATAGGGTTATGTAATTAAAGACACCTAATGGTATACATAACTGATAGATAATGTAATGAAGTTATGTAATTAAAGACACAAGCATAACTAGTATAGGGCTATGTAATTAAAGACACCTAAGGGTATACCAAGTCAGTGGAAAACCTAGTGAGGGATACAAGACAAGGGGGAGAGCTTGTATCATATTGTGTGGAACCCATTTCAGTCCGTAACCCGAAGTTGGTATCAAGTACAGACCTCTGTACTAGGCGAAGAAGGGGCATGCTTACTGATTGATTGTAAGAGATCCAAATGAGACGGATGGTGTGGGCAGCGCAAACTGACCGGGGATATGTGCGTGCATGGGTAGGTGTTAGGGTATACTTTGATGTATGATCTAAGCCTACCAACTTATAGTAGAGGGGATCATCTCATTTCAGTTATACTAGTAGTAGTGCAGAGTAATTATTAGTGAGGCACATACACCTTGACTTGCTTACCTTATCACACCTGCCATTTATGTAGTGATCTCTCTTATCCACTTTATATGCCTATCATGTTGCTTTTATTTATCTACTGGCTAAAAGTAACTGGACTCACCATACTTTATGTCTAACCCTGTTGTTTCTCCTTCTTTCTTCCGTTTCCACCCCCCTCCCCCAAGGTTCTCAGGGAGGAAACACTCGGACTTAATCAGGAATCAGATATCATCTTGCTAGGTGCTACTTCTGAAGTATGGCACAAGCTATTGTCTCTACTATGGCTTAACTCTTTTTATTTGGGGAATGATGCTTTTTATTTACTTATGTACTATGATGGTGCAAGACAGAAATTATTTTATTGTAATGATTTTTATGACTTATGAAATTGTGGACCACGGTATTATGACTTATGTTTGAAATAAAAGTATAAATTTTTCGCTGCTGCCTTATTTATATCTGTCATGTAATTATTCTGTGTCTATTTACCTATAACACTTCACGAAACTTTATGCATTTCCCTCAGTGAGTGACATTAACGGACGTGGGGTGTCACACTTTGTATCAAAGCTGAAGGTTACCAGATTAGATAAAAGTTTTTGAAAATTATTTTCAAAAAGGTTTTAAAAAGGAAAGCATTTTCAAAAAGAAAAGTCTATTTGAAAACATTCCGCAAAAAGCCATATGTAGTATCCTTCAGTCCTTTATCTAAATTTCTTCCTTTTCCCTTTTTCAGCATGTCTGGGGAACAAAACATCCCTAATCTCCTAGAAGGCGTCACAATACCCGGATGGTTTCGGCGGTATTTGGAGTCCACGGCGCCGATCGAAGGCCAAAGAGACGTTCCTCCCCCAGTTGCACCAGTCATTCCTCCTCCCCCCCCCTCCCCATAAAAAAGCTGACAACTTTGCCAAAATCTGCAAAGACTTCCGGGCTTCGGAAGGAAGGCCATTCCATGGGAACGAAACATTCATAGAAGCTAGAAATTGGCTTAAGGAGATAGAGGGCTTATTCGTAATCGTTGCAGTGGAGGACCGAAGGAAAATTCAATTATCTGCTTGGCTGCTAAGGGACGAAGCCTCATTTCGATGGGAAATCACTCAAGCTGGACGTCCAGTAGAAACTTGGGATGACTTTAGATAGAGTTTCAAAATGAAATTTCTTTCCCAAGCGGAGAGAAGCATACAGATGGAGAGAGTCTTAACACTCAAACAAGGAAATTGGATGATGAAGGAGTATATGAACATGTTCAACCAACTGGCAAGGTTCGGGCTAGGGTTGCTAGATACACCGCACAAAAGGGCTTTACGGTTTGTTAAGGGGCTGAATGAACCTCTACATGATTTATCTATGTCCCATCTTCCAATAGGAGCAACCTTTTAAAAGCTTGTTGATATGTCCTTAATGCATGAGGAGGACAAGGGAGAAAAGAAGGAAACAAAAACCGAGGGGACATCGTAGAATAAGAAGGTATGGCCCAAGAAAGGGCAGCAACAGCAAAAGAAAGGGGGAAAGATGATAAAGGCAAGGGTAAGAGAAATGTCACAAATGTGGAAAGGAGGGCCACCTGATCAAAGATTGTAAGAGAAGGAAGGCCAGTTGCTTTAATTGCGGAGAGATCGGACACTTCTCTAAAGAGTGCCCGAAGAAATAGGGATCGCAGGGACAAAGGCAAAGAGCAGGGACTTCTGGAAGGCAGGTGCATGCTCTCACAATCAGTGCTCCTGAAAGAGGTATAAAAATTTACATAGAAAGTTTAGTTTCTCTTCCAAACCATCCAGTTAGAACACTTTTTGATTGTGGTGCTTTGTAACAGCCTGCATTTTACATATCAGAAGATCGTAAAATATATTTGTTTTATTCTCTAAGGGTTGGATCATTCTCATCCTTTAATATGTTGTTTATGGGGATATGAGACATGTCCATAATTTTTACTAATTTTGTTTGTGACCGTTTTGCCCCTGTCAGCCTTGTACAGGGAATAACTTTTGACTTAGGTTGAATCAGAGGGTGGGACCTATGCCATTGGAAAGGAATTGATGATTGCCTTTCCGTAGAGTGGTTACATTAAGGATTTGGCTCAGCGGTTTGGGAGAAATCGCTATTTTAAGGTTTTCAGTTGGCACTTCAGGTTTTGGAGCTTTAGTGGAATCCTATAAATAGGAGGTGAGAGTGGAGGGAAAAGGTTTACTTTTTCCCATTCTCTTGTTTGAAGGCATTTGATCTCCTTCTTCCTCCTACACCTTTCCACCATTAAAAATCCAAATCTAAGGGAGGAAATCGAAGATCTACGCCATCCAAGGCAAGATCTACATCATTTCAAAGGCAAATTCATCAGATCGAGGGGTTTGATTTGGAGTGCTCGCTGTTCGGATTCTTATTTCTATTATTTTAGATTGTTTCAACAAATCGGTGAGTGATTTACATCTCTCACATGAATGCAATGAAGTATATGAGTGTTTGTGCATGTTTCTCGTCAAATTGGGATGTTTTACCATAGATTTACACCATTATAAGTTCATTTTCATATGCATCACCCTATGATCTAATCTAACAAGTTTTACTCATTAATTTCATGTCATTTTACATGTTTTATGTTAGTTAGATCTCTCAATTTGATCATATGTTCATTTTAAAGGGTTTTTGGTAAGATTTACATCATTTTTGTGGTAATTGTCATATTTATGTGGTTAGTAATGTTATGATATGTTTATGATTGTGTTTGATGATTTTAGTAGTGTCGATTTCGTCGGATTCGTCGTTTGGCGAAGTTTTGGTTGAAATCGGAGTTGAATTGAAATATGCAGAAATTTGCTCGGTCATAGGTTTAATCGGCCAGGAGTAGACTCGTCCATAGGTTGAATCGGCTAGAAGTCGGATTGAAACGAAGTTGGATCTGATAGGAATGGATCAGATCGGGTCATATTTAGACCGGGTCATATTTGGATCGGGTCGGTCATATAGGTGATTGGATCGGGTTGGTCATGTTGGTTGGATTGGTCGAGTTTGAAGCCAGCAGGGCGCTGGATCAGGTCGGCCTAGTTTGGATCAGGTCGGTCTGAAAGAGGGCGGATCGGTCATGTTTATAACAGCGCTTTTAAACGCTGTGGTTGATAGTGATGATGCTATGGTTTGTTTCCAACAGAGTCATTTTCTAAAAAAGTACGTTTTTCAGGTACGACTCAGATTTGGAGAAAAGGTCTAAAAAATATATTTTTCGGGGCAACCCCCCGAACCTTCGCCGCAGCGCAGTGCTAATTGGCTCAGTGATGATGTGACTTCGAAGTAAATTCAAGTAGGAAGGTTCGAAGTGTTGAATGTGCTCGTTGATCAAGGTGGAACAACGAATGAGATGGCAACTCAAAGGTTGTGAGTTGGTGGATAATGGTTTCTCGTAAAGGTTGCTTGAGCTATGAAACGTCGTCAAGGTTGGATGACTAGAGATGCGAAGGCCGAGAAGTCATCGTTGTCGTAAGTTCTAGCAGGCTAAAAGCAGGGGTACAATGGGGGCACCCAATAGACTGGAAGGTTGCTGGTCGAGTACCTTGGGTATCGTTGAAAGGCCTATTTGTCAAGGTTGGACATATGGAGTTTATGCTAGAACTGGGGTTACCATTAGCCATTGACAAATGGCAAGGTTGGCCGTCATACAATTAACAGTGGTTTCAAAGCAGGATTGGCGGTGATAGCTAGAGTCAGTCATGGATGATTGGTTGTTCTGTTTGTACTATCTCACATAGATTATCCAAAGTCAAGGGAGATGTTCTCTGAGTGCTTAACTGATATTGGTTTAGTCCTCTGGGGAGAGTACTTGGGAAATGTTAAACTCGATAAGGGTTGTCTATGTGAGACTTATATAATCTGGATGTTATGAGTGTTTTCCATGATTGAATGAGTGTTCTAGGTTCTATGGATGAATGGTTGAATTGTTTATAGTAAAGGCTATCATTGTCCGATGTGGGGAAGATAAGGTTGAGTTCTTCTCTGGTGTCGCGGGTAGATTAGTATGTTTATCTATCCTTTCTCATACACTTTATTGTTGAAGTTTGTTAGCTGTTTTATCTCTCACTAAGACTGTCGTCTAACTCAAGGTTTTATGTTTCCTCTTATTACCTTGGGCTGTTCATCCAGTTGTGGATGGGCAGACTAAGTAGCAGGTGACAGGTGATGCTTCAGTGAGGACGATGGTGCTGATCGTTGGCGAGCAGGAGGCTCACGAACCAGTTTTACTACTATCTAATAATTGGGTTTCCGCTATTTGCTTTTCTGAATAATTTAGTGAGGCAACTTTGTATAAACACTATTTCCAAGTTTGTTGATATTACTTTCTAGTTATATGAAAGTCTTGTGTTTTTGCTTCACTATTACTACCTGTTGTATATGTTTTATCCTTGCGCTATGAGTTTACGACAGGTTGCGCTTGTGTTTACCTACTCTGATGATCGTCCATGACTGCCTTACACACCTTTCAGCGCATTATTTATTTTGTATAGTGCGGGGGTTATGGGCGGTCGTCACATGCTTCATACTCGTTTATATCTAGTTCTGTGGTTGAATCTCTGCACTTAATTGCTAGTATGGTAGTAGATCCCGTAGTTGTTTCAAACCCCATTGGTGGTTCGACTCATTTATCTATGATTTTTCGGGGTTTGAAAATCTCTGTGTCAGGCATCGAATTTGAATGCGACGCGTATGTTATCGGGTTTATGGGCTATGGGTTGATTCTAGGAATGGATTGGCTTACACGTATGGGGCCATTCTGGATTGTAAAAGGAGAGTTGTTAGACTCCCGTCTTGTCATGGGAAGACCCTCGAAGTTTCTTGTGACCCCCAAGGGTCTGTTATGCTTAGCTTCCTAGACTCTCTAGATGTATCCATAGATGATTTGCAATATGTTCCAGTGGTTCGAGATTATTCAGATGTTTTTGATGATGTTAGGGGGTTACCTCCAAGGCTCGAAATTGACTTCCGCATATATCTGGTGGAGAATGCAAACCCAGTTGCATTACTAGTACACCACATGGCTATAAGGGAAATGAGGGAACTGAGTAAGCATGTAGGAGAGCTACTTGAAAAAGGGTTTATCAGACGAAGCATATCCGAGTTGGGTGCTCCAGTAGTATTCACAACTAAAGCGGATGGTTCGCTTTGTTTGTGTGTTGTGTATACAGAGTTAAATAAGCTCACCAAGAAGAATAGGCACCCGCTTCCGAGGATTGATGATTTATTTGATCAGCTTGTTGGTGCCTGAGTATTTTCTCAGTTGGAGTTGGCTATGGGGTTCCATCAGTTGAGGGTAGCTGAGGACAGTATAGATAAGACTGCTTTGAGAACTCCAGATGATTTCTTTGAATGGCTATTATGCCTTTTGGGTTGACAAATGCACCTGCCTATTTTGTTGATTTGATAAGTAGGGTGTTTCGTGAGTTCCTAAACAAATTCGCCGTAGTCTTCATTGATGACATTTTGATCTTCTCCAAGAGTGAAGAAGAGCATGCCCAACATTTGGGAGAAGTTTTGAAAACTCTCCGTGACCATCAGCTAAAAGCAAAGTTCTCTAAATGCCATTTCTAGAGAAAGGAGGTGAGATTCTTGGGGAATGTAGTCTCCAAAGAAGGGATAGCTGTAGATCCCGCGAAGGTGGTTGCAATACAAGATTGGTAGATTCCTAAAAATGCAACCGAGGTAAGAAGCTTTCTTGGGTTGGTAGATTATTATAGGAAGTTCGTTAAGGACTTCGCAAAGATATCAGCTCCTCTCACCAGGCTGACAAAGAAGAATTTGGCATTTTCATGGGACATAGACCGTGACATTGCTTTCCAACGACTGAAGAGAGCTCTGACAACAGCCCCAGTCTTGACCTTGCCCGATGGAAGTAAAGTGTTTATTTTTTACACTGAAGCGTGCGGTACAGGGCTTGGTGCGGTTCTGATGTAAGAAGGGAAAGTAGTATGTTATGGAGGTAGACAATTGAGAGTTCATGTGAAGAATTATCCCACCCATGATTTAGAGTTAGCTGCCATAGTATTCGCGTTAAAAACGTGGCGTCATTATTTACTTGGAGAAAAGTTCGAGTTATAAGTCGATCATAAATCTGTCAAGTATCTATTCTCACAGAAGTATCTAAACTTAAGGCACCAACGGTGGATGGAGTTCTTAGCTTCATATGATTTTGAGATTGCTTATACTCCAGGCAAGGGTAATGTGGTGGCAGACACACTAAGTACGCAGAGGGTGGCTCTGAGTCCTCTATTTGTGGAAAGAAAGAACTTGGAGTTCATATCAGCTTTTGATTTTAGTCCCTCCATCGAGGTTTTTCTTGATTTATTTGCATCCTTAGAGATACAACCGACTCTTGTGGATCAGATAGGAGCTTCGCAACAAGGTGACCCATAGATTCTAGACATCATGTATAAGCTCAGAAGAGGGGAGACTTCTAGTCACCTCAGTAGGTATGCCGTAGATGAAAAGGGGTGGTTGCGACGAGATCGAAGGCTTTGTGTTCCCCAAACTGGAAGCTTGATAAAGGCAGTCATAGAAGAAGACCGCCATTCTAAGATGACCATTCATCCAGGGGGTGACAAGATTTACAAGATATCAAGAGGGTTTTTTTTTGGGCTGGGATGAAGAAGGATGTTGCTGAATTTGTTTCTCAATGTTTGGTTTGCCAGCAAGTCAAAGCTGAGCAAAAGAAGCCCGGTGGATTACTTCATCCGTTGGAGGTTCCGCAGTGGAAATGAGAGAGCGTCTCTATGGATTTCATAGATGGTTTGCCTAGATCGAAGAAAGGTAATACCAATATTTGGGTGATAGTGGACAGACTCACTAAGAGCGCTCACTTTATTCCAGTTAAAAGTCAGAGGACGACATCATGGTTGGCAGCAATTTATGTTTATGAGATAGTTCATCTTCACGGAGTTCCTTCCAGCATCGTGAGCGATCGTGACCCCATCTTTACCAGCGAATTTTAGAGGAGCTTGCAAGAAGCATTAGGTACACAGTTGTGTTTGAGCACCGCTTATTATCCTCAGACTGGACGAGCAAACGGAGAAGGTGAACAGAATTCTAGAAGTTCTTTTAAGGTTGTGTATCCTTGACTTTGGAGTGACTTGGTAAGAGCATATTCCTTTAGTAGAGTTTGCCTATAATAACACTATTAGGCTAACATTGATATGGCATCCTTCGAAGCATTATACGGACGACCCTGTAGATCGCCAACTTATTGGTGGGAATCTACAAAAAGATTATTACTAGGACCAGATATGGTTAGGGAAACATCCGAAAAGATTGACCTTATTCGATGGCGAATGAAGACAGCTCAAGATAGGCAAAAATCTTACACAGGCAAGAGAAGGACTGACATCGAATTCGAAGGTGGAGACTTTGTTTTTGTCTAAGTATTACCTCTGAGAAATGTGGTTCGCTTAGGATCAACAGGGAAGTTGGCACCTAGGTTTGTGGGACCATTCCCCATAACCAAGTGAATTAGCCAAATGGCCTACAGAGTAAAGCTCCTAGAAAATCTATCCGGTGTTCATGACGTTTCCATGTCTCTCATCGTAGAAAGTGCCTGCATGACACCGCGGAAGTTGTTGAGCCGAGCATGTTGGAAGAAGTCGAAGTGGAACGGGAGGCGACAGTCAGACGAGTCCCTACTCGTATTCTTGGGTCAGAGGTTAAGAAGCTGCGCAATAAGGAAATCAAGTTGCTAAAGGTTCAATGAGGGGATAAACCAGAAGATGCAACTTGGGACACCGAAGACAAGATTCGTGCTTCGTACCCTTCTCTTTTCGAGGGTATGTTCTTAACTCCTTTCCTAGTTTAATCAGTACTTGTTTTTGTCAATAGAATATATCTTATCCATCATATTTTCGACCTTTAAATAGGAATCGTATGTATGTAAACATGTGTTTGAAACATGTTATGTTTGATGGATGCAAGTGTTTGCTAGTGGTTGCCTGTGTACGCATATACATACACATTAGGCACTAAGATCGGCTGAATCATTTTCATATTGCATATGGATATATGTGCATTTTCTTTTCTTTTATGGATAGAAATGGATGAACTGGTATATGGATGTCGAATTTGGACGAATGGATGTGCACACATATAGAACTTATATGGTACAATAGGTTTATTTGCATACATACTGTATTCATGACACTAACATACATTGCATTAAGGAGGTCACGTGACTCAGTAGACCGCATGATCTTCGCATTACTACTGGGACATATACACACACCTTTGCATATATTCATATAAGCATTAGAAATCTTTGAGGACAATGGATGCCAGTGATTGGTGGATGAGTAGATGGATGATGGATGGTAGGATATGCATTGTTCTCAACTTAGAGATTTCGGGGACGAAATCCTTTGAGTAGGGTAGAATGTAACACCTCGAATTTTTTTAATGACATTAAAGAGAATAAATTAAATAATAATTAATTTAATGTTCAGAATTAGAGGAAACGAACTGCACCATTGCGTTCGTCTCAAAATTCTGGTCAAGATAGACGTTTGGTTTGCGTAAAACGAACACCGTATGAAGAAGTTATAAAGGTTTTAAGTTTGTATATACACAAAAATATTTTATATATATGCATGGGTTAGAGGTGAGTTAGAGATGAGTCAGAATCCTATCCAGAGGATTCAAATTTGAAAAATTCCTCTGAGCAGCAAAATTCCCGCTCTAGGGGGTCGACCCCCTAGAGGGGTGTCGACCTAGGGGTCGACCCACCCACAGGGTTGTCAACACCCCTAGGGTTGAGGTGGCACTCGGTTTTAGGGGGACTGGAAGCTATATATACGTGCCATATTTCTCATATTCTCTTCATTGGGAGCCATGGAGGCCATATGCTGCTGGAGTGCGAACTGAACCATTTCTACAACAACATATTCTACAAATCCAATTCAGAAATTCTAAATCCGTTCTTCCTAAATTCTCTAAACCTAACGCTGTGAGTTTCTAGATTACTTTTAGGTTTAGATAAATAAAAGTATACTTTGAAAGACTATGAATTGGATATGTTGTAAAATATGATTCCGTGTTAATGTGAAATTCTATACTATGTCATGACAAATCTACTTTCCTAGATCTAATAAAATTGTGTTGATTCGATTATGATGCTTATGTGGATCTTGACTCGTAACCATGTTATGGTAGATGTACATCTATTAATTTGGACAATTGTGACATCACTTGGATCTAGATCTTTATGTTAATCACCTTTCACCTATCATATTGTGATCCATTGACACATGTTGTAAACTTGACATGTGAACCCACCTTTAGATCTAAAAGTTTTATTATGTCACGCCTACTATGCTAGATCTAAGTAATTGGACACCTAATGTTTAATCTAGATCTCATTATGCTTACTTGAACATCATAGTGATTGCCACAATTTACCAGTTTGATGTCCACTTTATTATGATTTTAATCACATGTCCATTCACTTTGTCATTATGCTAGTTTATGTTCATGTTTATGCCAAAACATGTTGAAACTATCACCCTTGTCATACTCCCTTTTTATTGTAATAGTTAGGCTACTTTATAGCCTAGATGTCGTCAAAATACGTAAGAATACATTAGAGAGGAAACAGGGAAAAAGGGATTATAATAGGCATGAATTATGTAACATGAAATGGGACATGTAATTCAAATGGTGGAAAACATAGAAATAGTTACCTATAATGACATAGATAGATTGGGATTAAATTGGAATATGTAGTAATTTACAATTAGGAATTGTAAATTGTACTTATGATACGAGGTTAGGTTAAGTTAGTGGTGGAAGTCTGCCCGGACCCGACTAGCATATCCAACAAACACTAATGTTGAACCTAATGTGGGAGGTCTAAGTACGCAAATACGAATCGGGCTAAGACATAAGGTTAGGCCCAACTGTGGAATAAGACTGCCCGGACCCAACCAGCATATCCAGCATCCACACGTTGTAGGCCTAGTGTGGGAGGTCTAGCCCATTATAACCGTAATTGGACATGGTAATGAAATAGACTACTTAAACTAATTTAATATGACTATGGACTTAAGTTAGGGTTAAGTAAAATTGGATGGGTAGTGGTGGGTAAATTAAATTAGAGGGAGTGGGTAATATGTATATATAGGCCCACGAACTTAACCCAATAATGTTATGTAATTAAAGACACCTAGTGGTATGCATATCCAATAGATAATGTAGTAGGGTTATGTAATTAAAGACACCTAGTGGTATACATAACCCATAGATAGTGTAATGAAGTTATGTAATTAAAGACACCCTTTAGGTTAAGAATAACTAGTATAGGGCTATGTAATTAAAGACACCTAAGGGTATACATAGTTAGTGGAAAACCTAGTGGGGGATACAAGACAAGGGGGAGATATTATATCATATTGTGTGGGATCCATTTCAGTCAGTAACCCGAAGTTGGTATCAAGTAAATACCTCCGTACTAGGCGGAGAAGGGGCACGCTTACTGATTGATTGTAAGAGATCGAAACGAGACGGATGGTGTGGGTGGTGCAAACCGACCGGGGACACGTGCGTGCATGGGTCGGGCAGAGGGGGCTAAGACGACCGTGACACCAGTAGATATGGTTATGCACACCATGGGTTGCCACTTTAGGAAGTGATAACTCCTACTGTGGGGCTAGCATTAGATATCTACAGGATAGGGAGCCGATCGATTAGGGTAGGGGTTAGGGTATACTTTGACGTATGATCTAAGCCTACCAACTTATAGTGTAGGGGATCATCTCATTTCAGTTATACTAGTAGTAGTGCAGAGTAATTATTAGTGAGGCACATACACCTTGACTTGCTTACCTTGTCACACCTGCCATTTATGTAGTGATCTCTCTTCTCCACTTTATATGCCTATCATGCTGCTTTTATTTATCTACTGGCTAAAAGTAACTAGACTCGCCAGACTTTATGTCTAACCCTGTTGTTTCTCCTTCTTTCTTCCGTTTCCATCCCCCTCCCCAAGGTTCTCAGGGAGGAAACACTCATACTTAATCAGGAATCAAATATCATCTTGCTAGGAGCTACTTCTGAAGTATGGCTCAAGTTCTTGTCTCTACTATCGCTTAACTCTTTTTACTTGGGGAATGATGCTTTTTATTTTATGTACTCTGATGGTGCAAAATAGAAGTTAATTTATTGTAATGGTTTTTGTGACTTATGAAATTGTGGACCACGGTATTATGAATTATGTTTGAAATAAATGTTTAAATTTTCCACTGCTGCCTTATTTATATATGTCTTGTAATTGTTCTATGTCTGTTTACCTATAGCACTTCGTGAAACTTAATGCATTCCCTTAGTGAGTGACACTAACGGATGTGGGGTGTCACAGGCTTAGTCGGGACTTGGCCGTTGTTTCGATCGCCTTGCCTACTATTATTTGGCCTTTGCCTGTAGGGACATGCCCCTTGATTCTGATCGAGGAGCTCTCCGACCTGTTTTCCTTTGATACTGTTATTTGCGAAGTCCTCTTGAGGGACGTTGGGGTGACTTGTTTCGGAGAGCCTGTTCCGACTTGCTTCCTCTTGGCATAAGTACTGCCCTACCTTTTCGTAGATAGCATCGAGGCATTTTGGCTGCTTTTGATCGATCCACACCTCGAGTTCAGAAGTAGGAAGGACACCCTTCGCTAGCTGAAAAAGAACGGTGTGAGGGTTTGGATCTTCAACCTCGGCGAGGGCGATGTTGAACCGGGAGAGGTTGCTTTTGACCGACTCAGCGGGTCGTTGGTATGGATTAGACAGAGTGTGGGTGTTATTTGGAGTCGGGATATGCACTCTAAATTACTTGACCCATTCTATCACTAAATGGCCAAAGTTGTTGATGGAATCAACTGGGAGGTGAAAGAACCATTGCAAAGTGGTTCCTGTTAAGAAGACTGCGAAGCACTTGCACTTGACTTGGTCGTTTCCCAGGCTTGAGCCCATTTGTCATTCGCATCAATTTAGGAAGGTACAGGGATCAGTTGTGCTGTCATAGAGCGGCATTTGCGTCATGCTGAAACGTGGCAGCCACTCGGCTTCTTTTACCCTTCTTGTGAAGGGGTTATGCCTAACGTGGGCCTCCCATGAATCTTGCACATTCCCTCGCGTTTCCCTCATGATCCTTCGGACCACGTCAGGAAGATAAGTCGGATAGGGATCCGCCATCGGGATCCAAGGATTTTGGCAAGGTTTCGGAGTTTGGTTGCGAGGGAATCTCCTATGATGAATGTTCGGGTCGTCTTCTTCCATTTCCTCGACATTTATGATTGGTTCTTAGTGTGGACGATGAGGCGGAGCGGGTTGATGTGGATCCTGTTCTGGAAGAGCGCGGGGCGCTGGAATAGTTGGTCCATCATCCTGATCTACTACCATTGCGTTTTTTCGAGGAAGGGGTTGGTTGGTCGGACCCGGTCCGTCATTGATGATCAAGCGAGAGCGATCTCGGTACTGTGCCCCATCGCTATATGTGACTATAGTTCGGTCGCCATTATCGTTTCCATTGCCGTTGGTGTAGTCATTGCCATTGTCTAGGGCGTTGGTGCAGACGGCGACGTTGTGGATGAGACTAAACCACCTTCTTTGATGCGGGCCCCTCGACTCGGAAGAGGAAGTTTCCGAGATAGTTGGTCGAGGTCGAGCGTTGTTCCGGGCTAGCTTAAGTCGAGCAACAATGCGCTGACTTTCTTGAAGTTATCGCATAAGGTCGATGTTATTCCTTAATGCCTGATTGAGATCGACGACTATATTCTCATATTTTTCAATAAGCATGCGGATTTGTGCTTGTGTTGCGGGCACTTCGAGGTCCGCAGGAGGGGCGGTTTCCGTAGTGGCCAGGATATCCGTCGGCTGAGGCTGTTGGGATGTTCCGGCTTTGACTGCGACTACAGTGCCAAACATTATGTTCTTTGGTCGCTTTGCCATCGTGAGCGGATTCGGCGGCAGGTTTAGCGAAGGAGCATAAAGCACGTCGAAGTCGTGATGACAATGTGTGATAAAGGCGCAAACCCGAGTTTTCATAGTGAAAGCACCAAGTGTTGATGGCAAAAAATGTCGTAAACACCCAAGATTCCAATGACTAGGAATTTCTTTTGGTCATGTAGATATGTACAAAAAGCGGTAAATAACATGAGAGATTTATAATGGTTCGTCCTCGGATTACAAAGTTGAGACTATCTCACAACATCCCATTACATTCATTTTCGTGTCATATGGAGTCATAATCATCATATGCAAAGTATTCAGGAAAAAGACAATTTAGTCCTTCTTCTTTCTCAAAGAGGAGATGCCATTAAAGAGGCTCTTAAAGCTCTCTAGAGGTTCCAAGCGATAGAATTCCAACCCCTTTGAAGTATGAGGCCAAGGGGTATTTTTAGGAGAGGGGTTAGGTAGGAGTAGGTAGAGTAGGTAAGAATATGTGACCACACCTAGAATTTTGAACCCTCTCCCAACACATACAATCATAGATTTCGAAACCCTCCTTCAGGTAATAGTTTCATACCTCTTGGGGTATGAGATTCATGCCCCATGGGGTATGAAATTCGTACCCCATGGGGGTACGAAATTCGTTCCCCGCGGGGTACGAAGACTATGTGAATGGGTGCTCGGGGGTTCGAGACATGGGCTCGCAACTCCTAGAGGTTCGAAACCTTGGTTCAGAAATATGTTAGGGGATTTGTGTGGTTTTCGTTAGCGCGATCCCGCCTCGACCCGTTTCCTTCGCTCCTGGGCATCCCTCTCGGCTTTAGCTCCGCGCGATGAGTCGAGTCGAGCGTGTCCCATGTACTTTTGGGAACCAGACCAAAAATTCAGTTAACAAATACCTCATGCTTATTCCGTACACTATATGTTATGTCTGTCAAAACTTTCAAGGAGAGAATCACTGATGCTTGGTGACGAAAAGACGTTGAAAAAAGGAAGGAGCTTTACCTCTATAACTAGGAAGTCATGCCGCTTCTAATCAAGAGTTTATAGGGTTTGCACTTGCAAAAGATGATTAAACCGGGATGGATCATAAAGCCATTACGGTGCTTATAGAAAAGGAAATTTATTGGAAAATCAAAGTTGCATGTGTAGTATTTTTGACTTAATAAACCAAAGAAGATTCGGTTTATTTTAAGAACACTCAGCTCTTCTTTAAAGTCCTAAGATATTTACACTAGTACATAGTTTAATCGAATAAATACCACATATGATGCTTAATATCAAGTTAAGATAAAACTGGACATCATCAATAAAACAATCTTGTGCGGGATTATTAGAGAAGAGGGTTTTGGAAAAGGGAGAAAGTATACTGGTCCAACATTGGAGAGAGTTATTTCTTATTAATTGAAATAACTAAAGGAGAATGGAGAGGAGGCAATGCTATAACACATACGCGCCTGCAGAAAACACTTAGCATTTAGCACGTGCGTATGTGTGAAAAAGGGTTCAAAAATGATTTGGATGTTTCCCGCCAACAGTCATAATTTTACAAAGTTCACTTTTGCCTCTTGAAAGTAAATTAAAGTTTATACAATAGTCACGTCTCTCTCTCCAATGGTCGCATCCTTTCACATTATCCCAGTTCGAATTCTATATAAACACCTTCGCAATTGATATTTTAGAAAAAATCTATTTTATCTTTTTCCTTTCAATAAATTCCCTTTGAATTCACAAACAATGTTATGTCTTTGGATTTGGGTTTTGTTATATCCTGAAAAGTAATTTTCCATCGAACCCATTAGCAAACTTTAAACGTATGGGGGAAATATTGCTTGAAGGACAATGATTACATGCCTCAAAACCTGATCCTATCCGATTCTTCAAATTTTTCAACAAACATAAAGCAATATTTGCTATGGAGCACGGGTTAGATCTTGCATTCAAGCTGATGAACTGGGACTATGTCAAGATGGACAAACTGGATATAAGCAATTTCACGTGCTAACAAGACAAAATGAAATTCCTGCTTACCAATATAAAGGTCGCATGCGCCCATGATTAAAATCTTTCGGCACTTCCTTTACCAAAAAAGGGACACATATGACTTAAAGCAGGGAAGGCTGAAGCGTGAAAAGGATGAATTGTGGTGCGGAGACCATGTTCTCAACACCTTATCTGATCGCTTATATGATCTTTACACACCAATGAACCTATAGTAATCTGGGATGCACTAGAAACAAAGTACAAGACCGAGAATATTGGATCAGATAAGTTTCACACCCTTATATATTTCAAATTTCAAATGGAAGACAATGTTTCAGTCATGGATTAGATGCATAACTTACAAGTTTAGCAAAATTCATGATTTAAAATTGCAGATTCCAGAATTAGTCTAAGTGGGGCTTGTGGTCATAAATTTTCCACCAAGTTGGAACAACTATCGCAAAAAACTCTTGTATATGACTAAGGAACTCACATTAGAAAATATCAGGAAACAAATATGAATTGAGGAGGAAAACATAATTTGTGATGGTGTTTTCCGTTTTTCTACTATAACCAACGTGATTTATGAAAAGAAAAGATAATCAAAACCAGAACTTCAAACCAAAAAAAAGTGCAAATAGGGGAAGCGACTCTAATCCAAAAGACAAAAAGAATAAGGGATGCTTCAATTGTGATAAATTTGGGAATTATAAGCATGACTGTAGTGCTCCTTCAAAAAAAAAAAATGGAAACTCGGCAAATACAAATATGGTTGAGACCAAGGAAATACAGAAAGTCGTTGCTATGGTTTCTGATTTACAAATTGGCATGATAATTGACTTATACTAGCTATTTTATAAAAAATCTACTATTGGTGGTTTGATTTTGGTGCAATGATTGATGTTTGTAGCAACAAAGTTCTATTCAAAACCTAAACGAATGTTGCTGACCAACAAGAAATGCTCATGGGAAATGGAAATGGTACAAAAGTTTTGGGAAAAGGAAATGCGGAGATGAGCTTGTAAAAGTGTGTGTATAAGAGCATACTTGCTAACTTTATAAAAAACATATTGTGTTAATTAGTCTGTTGAGCTGCTTATGACTTTTGATCGAGAAGTGGAGTGTTACGATATTAATCGAGATTTCTAAGCACTCGAACAAGGAAAGTTGACACGATATTGATCTTTGAAAATTTGCTAAATGAAATATTTTTCCTAGGATATATTTTATATATACGAAGAAATAATTTTTTCAGAACTACAGAGTTATTTATGTTTTGTTGCTTATTAGTGATAATATTAAATTATTATCATTATTGTTGGATTAGTCATGGTCAAATAGTTTAAGAACACTGACTATTACCTATTAGTTATTGATTTTGTTCTATTAATATATAGGTATTTATTTACAATTTTAGATGCGTTTGGAATTGATCCCTTATGAATTAAATTTCACAATTTGAATATAAAGAGTTCAATAGAACTATCAAGTTAAAAACCATTTTAATAGAAGTTGGTTAATATGATCCAAATGGAAGGTAGAATATTTTGATAATAAGTATTTGAGAAATTTTATTATAATAAAGAAAAAGTATTACAATGTAAGGTGATTATACTTGAAATGGTAATTAGATAAAGTATGATTTATGAACTGCGTTTTCAAAAGTGTTTTGATTAATTAAATCTTGGTAATGCTTAAAATAATTTCAAAGATATTTTGAGAATATAAATAGTAAATTTACTTAAAATATTTCTAAGTTTCAAAATTTCAAAATTTTAAGAAAAATTTGTTCTCTTTGGTTAGTTCAAGAAAACTATCTTGATATGTTTTGTGACAGTCTGAATAATCTTTTAAGTGATGATCATATGTTTGCTTAAACGAATGTAATAGTGTAGTTAGTAAACTATTCTCTTTATTGTTGTGCGATCGAGATAAGTTTAAGTCCGAATGAACCTAAAGTGAGTGTTGGCAAACAAATTGTTTAAGTTATTATTCTTATATGCGTAGAAATAAGTGATTTTTTAATGGATTTTTGGAATAAATCCGGTATTGAAATTTTAAGTTTCCTTAAAAGGAAATTGATTTAAATTGAAAGCCATTTTATAAAATAAACTAATAACTAGGAATTTTAGACTCTTAATTGGTAAAGAGATATTATAACAAAGGTTTAAATGAGTTATGTTGAATTGGATAGGAAGGTTTTAATAGGCCCAATTTTATTAAAACTATATGTAAGAATTGTAAATCACTTGATGTTATTTAAGTCGACATGTAGAAAATTTTCCTTAGACACTATAAGGTGAAAACGTTGGAAGATTGACTCAGTTTAAAAACCTATATTTTATGTTGGTATCTATCTGAATTTTGTAAAACAAATACATTATTAAGAAACAGTAAGTTTGGTGCTTTCTATATGCTCTTAGGAACTGGAAGAGTATTATATAATGTAACGACCCGGATTTTGAGCGACTTTGGTTATCGACATAAACACGATGTCGATAACCAAAACACGAAAAATCCTGGTAATTAGTGAAAGAATTTAGAGGGTGAGGAAAGATAAGATAGAAACTTAGAATAGAAGAAGAAGAAGAACACAACATCAGAGTAACACGAACCTCACAGCGGAACGAATAACATATAATATATGTAACATAACTTTGAAATATACATCTGTATTTGAATATACATCATTATCAAAGTACAACACTTACAACACAGGGGAAATAACTATAGCTATATGATCCTGAAGCCTCCTGCTCCAGCTCTTCAAGTGTATCTGTAAAATCCCGACTACTTGACTGCCCATACAAATTTAGGCACCCAAGAGTTTAGGGAAAACAACAAAGTATACTCCGGGTCAGTCATGGGACTGGTATGAGTAAAACAGTTTAAAACAGTTCAAGCAGGTAATCGATATCTCATAAGACCACGCCGTATAACGGAACGGGTTTTTCCCTTATGAGAATCCAAATTATCTTTAAATCAAAAACCTTTTGATATTATAATAATGTCTACCAACCACAGTATATATAATCATCTAGCAGAAACGCTTTCATCTCACGTTCTACATATATAGTATACAACTCAAAACCGCAAGCACGTATTGGGTAATGGATTTCCTACTATGACAAGGTATGGAACCACCTTTCGCTCGTGTACCTTTAGAGAGGAATACACTGGGTTCAACAAGAACATCTTGCAACCCAGCCACACATGACCGACCACTCATTTCGCTTTAGTGTATCGAATGTATATCACCAACGGTTGGGATCAGCAACCGTTTCCCGAATGGGACAACATCAACAATAGATTTTTAGAAGTAAATGAAACTCTAGATCAGGTGATTATACACCCTACTTCGGTGCGACCGACTTAGCCATGCTGCCTGCCCGATTTCTGTCATTTACCGGATGTGAGGCTAGAAACTACGCTTTATCATCACACCAGATTCACTTTGAATGTCACATCGTCAAATCCATCAAATCACTGATTGACGTCCTCAACCATACATTATGTGTTAGCTAAAAGAAGTTTCCTTCTCCGCTTCCACTCTTGGTACGGTTGGAGAAATCAATATACATGGTCGTCTGGAAATACTCTGTCAGACATCCGTCCATACAAGTCATCCAGGAACAGGATGAACCAAAGGCACTATTCTGTAAACAGGATAGCCCTTGCATAACTCCGTCTTCAATTTCCTTTGGCATATATGATTCACAATGCTTATGCCAATGCAGAGTGGTTCTTTGGATAATAATCCAACCGGTCTCTCCATATTAACAACGTTAAAATGGTCAAAACTTCGATAGTCTGTGATTTAACTATCGAATAAAAACAGGTGTGCAAACAACGATATTATTTCCTTTTATGGAAATTTATATCGATCAAACATCATTCAACATTTATCTCTTTATTTCATTTTTCATCTCCTGTTTCCCTATATTCAACATTTCTTATTTTCTAAATTTAGAAAATATATGTTATTACCATTGGAAAACATTTCCATTTCTTGTTTTCTTTATTAGAAAACATTTCTGGTTTCTTATTTGAAAAAAACATTTCCAAAGCTTCTTCATTGGACTTAGACAGATGTTTAAACAACCCATCGCGCTGCCAACTCAAACCATTTCCTTTACTGCCGAACCTTAACTATTCCTTAGTTAAAAATGAAGCCAATCAAGTTGGGGTAGAACTACCTCTCAGACCTTAACTGAACAACATTTCTAACTTTGAAATAGCCAAAGTTCACTTTATATTCCTTTTACTAACCTCCTTACTTAACTCTCTTTCGAATAGCTATATTCGATTGACTCTTTTCACTTAACTCTATTCGATTAACCCTTATCAATTAACTCTATTGGACTAACACTATTGGATTAACTCTATTTGACTAACGCTATTGATTTACTCATTTCACTTAACTCCTTTCGAATAAACTATATTCGATAACTCCTTTATCTTTCTTCGAATAAACTATATTCGATTAACTCCTTTTACTTTAACTCTAATCGATTAAACTAACATCGATTAACTCCTTTATTCTTTAACTCTAATCGATTAACTATCATCGATTAACTCCTTTTCTCTTTATTCTCAAATCGATTAACTAACATCGATTAACTCCTTTTCTCTTTATTCTCTAGTCGATTAACTAACATCGATTAACTCCTTTTCGAATAAACTATTCATTTATAAAGATTTACTTTTTGTAACGGTTCTTCACTTTACAAATGGTTTCCTTTTATTTTAACTTATCCTTTTGATTTTATAAATATTTCTTTTATAAAAATCCTTTCCCTTTTTCTATATAAAATCCATCGATTTTATATAAATAATTCATTTTCAAAATACACTTTGAAAATATTCCTTTATCAACATTCGGTATGTTATGGTATTCAACATATCAAATCACGATGATCAGTGTAATGACCCGGATCCTTATGGGTTAATTTTTGAATATTTTATATGGATTTAAATATTGGGTGGATAAATATAAATGGAATTTTATATTTTGTTATTAGTTTAATAATCAATTTCGATTTAAAATCGAATATATTAAATAACAGAATACGAAAATGGATTTAGTTGAATTCAAATTTTAATTTGAATTGAAAACAGTTCAAATAATTAATATGAAATTCTATTTGAATTTATAACAATAATAATATTTATTTATTATCGAGGAGAATAAATTGTCTGAGATTAATTTATATCAATTTAAATAAATATCTTCCACAGATGATCGGATTGGACTTCGTGACCTATCCCAATGTGTCCGGAATGGTGGATAAACCTTAGAAATGTCAGTTGTTGGGTTCAGAAAGGAGTTCGGAGTCACGAAGTATTTTAATTAAGGGACCCCGGTTCATATACAAATTTAAATAAAAATAAACCCTTTTGTTTATGTGGACCAGAACTAAACCCGTGCCTCCTTTACAAACCAAACCCGTACCCCCTTTCTCCTCCACAAATAAAACAACCCGTGCTTGTTTTCTATCCACAAATCACTCTATAAAAACCATAACCTGTTCTTATTTAATCAGGACATACTCCTCTTTGAGTCCTTTCGGAAACTCTAAAACCAAACCGAAGTCTTCATTTTCCCCAATTCATAGAAATCAAAATATGAGCACGAGAGGAAATCGAGAGAGTTCAGTGTTCGCGAGTTTCAGATATCGACTTCCAGTAGCAGTCGCACTCGATCAGAGGGAGGGTCGCGATCCCCAAGCAAAGGTCGATGTGTTTTGGGTTGTACTGAGGTTGCAGAGGGTTATCTGAGGCGCGATGATGGGAGATGACGATGGGATTAGGGTCGCGACAGTGGAAATATGTTCGAGGGTGGAGCGTTGACTGGCGATGGAGCGGTTTTGAGGTTCTGAAAAATTGGAGATGTCAAAGGTGGTTTCTGGCTTATGAGCGCACACCGTGAACCATTGGGAGAAGCTTCGGTCAACATTCAACTACAGGTATCGCGATGGACTTCTGGAAGTGGTTCGATTTTAATCGATGGTGTTCAAACTCGATAAGATCGAGTTAACTTAAACCGAATTTCAGAAATTGGTGAGGGCGGCAGGAACATATTATTGGCAATCGTTTGTGGAGTCTGTTGACGATCAGATGATGATAAGGAATCATACATGGGAGGGGTATTACCAGTTCCTTTTATATGGAGATGTTAATCAAGAATTAAGGTAAATTATTTATTTAAGTAAATAACTAGCGAATTAGTTATTATTCTATTAGCATAGAAAAGTTGAAATTTTGTTCATACAGTATACAGTATTGGGAATACTGAAAAAGGCAATGCCATTAGTAGAAATGGAAATGATGTAAGATCATTGCTGTAACGGTTTTGAGAGGCTTGGTTGAGTTTCAAAGTAAAGAGTATAATTGTTTTACACAGCGTCGGGGAGGAGGAGATGACAAGAAGAGATGTGGTAGTTTCATGAAGTGTCGGTTTTCTGACGAGTCCGTAAGGAAGGTAGCAGTTGCATTAGATTGGTTTTTTTTCAAGATTTAATTATGCAAGGCAAGTCGAGTTGGAATCACATCTTTAAAGTTAACGAGCAGGGAATTAAATCAGAATAAGCCACAAATGAAATCACGGTGAGTAAATCTCACCTATTAGTTTAGAATTATTTTTATATAGTTAAAAATAAATTGTCTGTGCTTGTTTGAATGCTGTCTGATTGTTTTAAAATATATATTAGTTATTTAGGATATATATATATATATATATAATATATTGGGTTGATGATTGGTTGGATTCCCGTAGTTTCATTAGCGGATGCCCGCGGTACCATAGCGGACGATTACCCTATACGCCCCACGCTATGATTAGTGGATGACCTTCATACCGCGATATCCTGCCTCGAAGCAGGATGGTTATTACTATGATGACTAACATCTGTGGATGCAGGAAAACAGGTTGGAGGAATCCAACTGGATTCCTCAAAAAAAAAATATTATTTGTTGTTTGTTTGATTTCATATATATATTCATATATGATGTGTTAAAAATCAAGTGATTGAAAATTGGTTGATCTGATTGTTGAAAATACCACTAGAGCTTGAATATTGATTCATAAAAATATCGGAAAGGGTACTTGATATTTAAAAAGGGAATTCTATTTTTATAAATAGAATTTGAATTTTAAATAAAACTATAGAAAATATTAACTTGTTTTGAAGGTATATAAAACAAGTAATTGAATTTATAAACTTTGTTTATAAATGAAATTATGGGATTTGAATTGAATTTATAAACTTTGTTTATAAATGGAAAGATGGGATTTGAATTGAATTTATAAACTTTGTTTATAAATGAAATTATGGGATTTGAATTGAATTTATAAACGTTGTTTATAAATGGAAAGGTGGGATTTGAATTTGAAGTTATAAACGTTGTTTATAAATAATGCAGAGAATTCAAATAGACTTTGAATATAGAATTTGAATAACATAATTCAAATGGACTTTAAACGATTTGAATATAGGATTCAAATGGAATTTAAACAATAGAATTTGAATAGATTTGAATAATAGAATTCAAATGGAGTTTAACTATAGAATTTGAATATAGAATTCAAATGAAGTTTAAATATAGGGATGCAAATAGAATTCAAATGAAGTTTAAATAAAGAGAATTCAAATAGAATTGAATTGGAATTTGAATAAGAAGTCGATAAGGAAACGATAGTATGAGTATAATTAGAATTAGTTAATATGCAGTTAAAATATATTTGAACATGTCATGTTCAAATATGAAGGTGAAATAGACTGAAAAGTTAAGCAACATATTTAATTAACAAACTGAGTTAAAACGATTGGTATAGTTAAATTAGATTAGACAGGCATAAATATACAGGAGACAGGTATGGAATAAAGTATAGAAGTGAAATAAATAGAATGCCCGACAAAAAGGTACGTATTTAATTTCCATATGAGATTTTATGCACCGTATCGGCTAGCCGCTTGGCCTTTTCTTTTTCTTTTTGAGATGAGAAGGACCGGGAAAGCTATTTGAAATTTCCCGATGCTCCCGGTACAAAGGAGGTTATGGCGAATTTTTCCGGGAATTTAAGGAGATAGAATATTTTTAAGATAATTTGATAGTTAGAAATTAACATATCAAAATATATAGAAGTCGATAAGAAAACGAACTTATAAATAAAATAGTATAATAAAAAGGGAAGTATAAGAATAAAATCTCGTAGGAACAGAAAGAGGAAGTGTATATGTGTTTAAAGGTGAATAATCAGTTGTATGGTATTGATTATTCGAGTAAGTAGTCTTGTGTGTTTGACGTTAAATGTTATTCAGTCAAGGTCTGAGAGGTAATTATACCCCAACTTGGTTGACTTCATGATATACCGATAAGTAGCAAGATTTAGGCTCGAAGATCAATGTGGAATAAGAATTAGTTAAATACTGTATTTGGGTTGTCGTAACGATGCTTTACACAACATCTATTTAACCCAAATATGTGCAAAGCTTGGAAATAGAATAATGAATATTTCCTAGTATAGAAAATAAAGGAAGGCGATATATGGAAATGTTTTCCAAATAACGTAAAAGGCCAACATGGTTATTGAAAATATTTGGTTAACAAATATTGATAAAGAAATAGAGAAGTGATTTAATTAATGGAATATTAATTAAAGGCTCAGTGATTGTTGGATGTTTGGATGAACACTTGTTTTATTCGATAGTTAAATCATCGACTATCAAAACACTTGTTTTTATTCGATAGTTAAATCACAGACTATCGAAGTTTTGACCATCGTTGTCAATATGGAGAGACCGGTTGGATTATTATCCGAAGAACCACTCCGTATTGGCAGTAGCATGCGAATCAGATTATATAAAGATAATCGAAGACGGAGTAGAGTGCAAGGACTTTTTCTATTAATAGAAATAGTGCCTTCAGTTCATCCTGTTCCTGGGTGACTTGTATGGATGAATGTTTGACAGAGTATTTCCAGAAAGGTCACGTACATTGATTTTCTTCAACTGTACCAAGAGTGGAAGCGGAGAAGGAAACTTCTTTTAGCTGACACGTAATGTACTGTTGTAGACGTCAATCGGTGATTTGATGGATTTGACGATGTGGCATTCAAAGTGAATCTGGTATGATGATAAAGCGTAGCTTCTAGCCTCATCATCCGGTAAATGACAGAAATCGGGCAGGCAGCATGGCTAAGTCGGTCGCACCGAAGTAGGGTGTATATCACCTGATCTAGAGTTTCATTTACTTCTAAAAATCTATTGTTGATGCTGTCCCATTCGGGAAACGGTTGCTGATCCCAACTGTTGGTGATATACATTCGATACACTCAAGCGAAATGAGTGGTCGGTCATGTGTGGCCGGGTTGCAAGATGTTCTTGTTGAACCCAGTGTATTCCTCTCTAGAGGTACATTAGCGAAAGGTGGTTCCATACCTTGTCATAGTTGGAAATCCATTACCCAATACGTGCTTGCGGTTTTGATTGTATACTATATATGTAGAACGTGAGATGAAAACGTTTCTACTAGATGATTATATATATAGTGTGGTTGATAGACATTATTATAATATCAAAAGAGTTTTGATATAAAGATAAGTCAAGTGTTTGGATTCTCATAAGGGAAAAACTCGTTCCGTTATGCGGCGTGGTCTTATGAGATATCGTTTACTTGTTCGAACTGTTTTTAAACTGTTTTACTCATACCAGTCCCATGACTGACCCGGAGTTTACTTTGTCGTTTTCCCTAAACTCTTGGGTGTCTAAATTTGTACGGGCAATCAAGTAGTCGGGAATTTACAGATATACTGGAAGAGCTTGGAGCAGGAGGCTTCAGGATCATATAGCTATAGTTATTTCTGCTGTGTTGTAAGTGATGTACTTTGATATTGTTGTATATTCAAGTACAGATGTATATTTCAAGTTATGTTATATATATTATACGTTATTCGTTCCGCTGTGAGATTCGTGTTACTCTGATGTTGTGTTCTTCTTCTTCTGCTATTCTAAGTTTCTATCTTAGCTTTCCTCACCCTCTAATTTCTTTCACTAATTACCAGGATTTTTAGATGTTTTGGTTATCGACATCGAGCTTATGTCGATAACCAAAGTCGCTAAAAATCCGGGTCGTTACAATCAGTATCGTCCAAACACATATAATCGACAAGAGATTATATATCACATCATATATCACAATATACGAATCACAGTAAAATAAATGTTGAGGAATCCAGTTGGATTCCTCCAACCTGTTTCCCTGCATCACAGATGTTAAAAAATATAATTAACATCACTTTCAGTTCCATATGATATATTCTGTTAAACAGAATCAATATAGAAATTCAACTAACTGACTAGCAGTTCAATCAAACAGTCAACACACAATCTTTCAGACAATTTCTAACAGTTCTAAAAATACAACATGAAATTATAAACTGTTCAGAGTTAGTGAGATTTACTCACATTGGACGATCATCGTAAATAACGGTAACCATCGCTTGATTCGAACGGACAATTTATTTTGCTATAAATTGTAACGAGCTTCGATTTGCTCTCCGTCAGTTCCAGTATATAGCGCTCGTCCATATGATCCTAACGTGACTAACCGTTTGTAATTCAGATTTAACCGGCCCAAACTTCCATACCCGGTCAATCCTGTATATTCCCATTTTGCATCTCCTTTCACCTCTGCGTCAAATCCTTTACTTCCAGTTCGAGTTCATCGCTCACTGCATTTCTTGACTTGGGTACATCAACCTCATTCATTTGCCAAACAAAAGCCATCAGTGGCCATGTCAGTAAACACTACTTCCACCCATTTACAAAATGCGTCCCTCAGTAAAGTATTCATCCATTTCGGATTCTTTCAAACAAATTATCCTTCTTCTTTTTTTTATTTGCACAACTGGCTTATAGTTCGGTCCATCTCCACTCATTGTTGTATCCGCCCACAAACACACCCGACCCACTTTCATCATACTTCTTCACCAAAATAAAACTCATGGCCCATTCATTAACTTTCTGTACATTTCTTTTTCAAAACAAATCACTTACTTCTTTCCATTTGCTGCATCTGTTTCTTCCATCCTTTTCAAAGCTTTACGTAAAAGAATTGAATGGTCCAACTCACCCTTACCTCATACATACATCACACAGTTATGCCTCACCACTACAAACACCCTATCAGTTTGCAACGCACTGGAAAAGCATCTTCAGAACTCACACCACAGTTAAACTCCACAACTATCAGTGCGCCATTTAAATACTAACTCCCATCACCAATACTACACCAAATCCGCTGCTGCCAAACAGGTACCTTGCCTTCACGTAAACGCAGCCGCCACCTCCATCATTTTGTCCACTCCAACTTCCAGCTTTATCAGCAAATCGCTGACCAACATCTTCCCTTCGCGAGCCACCATTCTTCTTCCACTCATGCCCAGTACACTCCCCTTCACAAACACAGTCACCTTCTTGCAATTCAAACACAAACCCGGACCAACAGCATCACCAATTACCGCTTCAACTTATCTCGAGACCAACCACCTCACGCTCATTCTCCTTTTTGGTTCTCAGCTTGACGCCCTGACCTCCCAAGGATCATCGAACTCCTTCTACACCGAATCCCCCAAATATCGCGAACCCTAGCATCACGGTGGTTCAAGGAAAGATCGAACAGAATGAGGTCGATCTTGGAAAAGGCATGGAAAATACGTTTGATGGCGGCTGATATTTTGGATCCCAGGAAGAATTAGGTTTAGCGAAGTGTTAGCTTATTTATAGGAATTTTTGTTTGATTTCCGAGGACCACGTTTGGGTTGAGGAACGGAAGACGTGGCTTTCTCCTTGACCGTGAGAGAGATGGGAATTAGAGTAAGGGATTAAGTCATGTTAAGTTATAATATTTCGGTCCTCATTTTATAAAACTTCGTTAATTACGAACGGCTATCGACAGGATCAAATACACCAACGTGACGATCAATGTGCCACGATCCCAGAAATATAATAATAACGGTAGATTAACTCACATTGTAAAATCCCAAAATCGCTGATTAAGGGTGCAAAATACCCCAAATAAAAAAATTGCTTATTTAATTAATTAAAAATTATCATAAAATTCTAAAAATTAAATTATCGTTATTTCCCAATAGAACCTTGTCTAAATTCCAACCCGATCTCTAGTTATATCGAATAAACCGATACGGTCGATAAATGATTCTATAGCGACTATTTTAAAATTTGATTTGGACATAGATCAAAATCTACATGATGAAATCCTGATTTTTCTCTTCCACTAAAAAGATATATTCCACCAGCTCCGTACGTTTCTTGTTTCACAGGAATCCGATTTAAAACGGCTTCTGTATATTCAATTGAAGTTCGAATCGCCAATTTACGAACTACAGCGCCATTTCGAGCTCGATTTTAATTATAATATAATTTTACGTTCAAACTGACGTCGATTGAATATATTCGTCAATATAATCCAACTCTAAGCTGAACCAAATATCACAGATGATCTGGTTCGCACCATATCGTCATTTCAGCCAATTCTGATTATTTCAGAATTAAATATATTATTTAATTTATTATTTTAATTAAATACTCATCATTATTAAATTCCATGGCCATTAAATTCACTAACCCACCATTTATATAATTAAATAAATTAATTCTAATACCTCTGCCAATGCGGGTCAATACAATCTTTCCCACTTAAAATAATTTCGTCCTCGAAATTACTTAAAGGTAGGGCACGACCCCATCTACTGATTAGAACATATTTGTTCACTTCTTATCTTCAGTTGCAACTGAACCAATTTAATTTCAATTAAATATTCATTAAATTCTTATCAACGAAAGTTTTCAAAAATCTTGAAAATTTTCTAACACCTTAACTTTTCGAAAAATTTCACCAGCACCTCCTTTGTACTGGTCAATCGGTCAAACTTCAACTCGCCTCTCTGGGCCATCTCCAACCCAAAAAAAAATCAAACAGCCAAGCGGCTTGCCAATTCGGCTCATAAATCTTATATCAAATAGAAATATAAACTTGTACCTTTTGTCGGTATATCATTTTATCAATTCCACCTGTTATCAATTCAGCGGATATAAGGGTCATCCCAATCAAATTCCAATCTGCTTTTATCCACAACACAACCATTCGCCTTTAACCAAGCCAAATATCATTTTAACTCGAGTTTCTTCTCTATTCCCAAATCTTAACTTGATTATCACATTACACTTCAAATTTGAATCTCACAATCCAATTTGTCTTGATATCATTCTAATTCAATCTCAGTTACCACTTTACTGGCTTTACTTTAATTCAAATTTGCTTTCACAAATTTCTGTTAAATTTGTTTTTAATTCAAACAGTCTTTCCCTGGGAGTTTTTAAACAGTTTACTCTTTTCAAAATCAAATTTTCCTTTTTGAACATGTCGCTGAGCCCTTAATTAATATTCCATTAGTTAAATCACTTCTCTATTTCTTTATCAATATTTGTTAACCAAATATTTTCAATAACCATATTGGCCTTTTACGTTATTTGGAAAACATTTCCGAATATCGCCTTCCTTTATTTTCTAAATCAATAACCTTTATAATCCTATTTATAATTGGAAAATATTCCAATTACTTATCTCTTTTCCGATCTCGTTTATTTCTATACTTAGGAAATATTCTTTATTATATTTCCAAGCTTACACTTATTTGGGTTAAAACGGATGTTGTGTAAAACATCGTTATGACAATCCAAATACTATATTCAACTAACTCTTATTCAACATTGATCTTCGAGCCTGAAATCTTACTATTTATTTGTTAATAATGAAATCAATCAAGTTGGGGTATAACTACCTCTCAAACCTTGACTGAATAACATTTATAACGTCAAAACAGATATGACTACTTACTCGAACAATCAATAACATACAACTACTTCTTTACTTTTAAACACGTATACACTTTTTCTTTCTATTCTTACTAGATTTTATTCTTATACTTCCTTTTTTATTATACTATTCTATTTCTAAGTTCGTTTTCTTATCGACTTCTATATATATCGATACGTTGATTTCTAACTATCAAATTATCTTAAAATATTCTATCTCCTTAAATTCCTAGAAAAAAATCGCCATAACCTCATTTGTACTAGGAGCATCGGGATATTTCAAATAGCCTCCCATGGCCCTCACCAATCCAAAAGAAAATGAAAAAGCCAAGCGTCTAGTCGATACGGCGCATAAAATCTCATATATGAATTAAACACATACCTTTTTGTTGAGCATTCTATTTATATACCTTCATACCTTATCCATACCTATCTCATGTATATTTATACCTGCCCAATCTATTTTAACTATACCAATCGTTTTAACTAAATTTGTTAATTAAATTTTGTTGATTTACTCCTTTAGTCTATTTCACTTTTATATTTGAACATGATATGTTCAAATATATTTTAACTTGCTTACAACTAATTTGAACTCCATTTTCAACTTACGCTTCATATTCAATTTCGAATACAAATCCTCAAATCCCCTTTGAATGCTATATTCAAATTCCATTTGAATTCTATTTGAATCCTATATTCAAATTCCTTTTTAACTCTATTTGAATTTTCCTAATTCAAATTCTATTTGAATTTCATATATTTAAACTCCTTTAAATTTCCATATTTAATTTGAATTACAAATATTCAAATTCTTTTTCAAATCCTTTATTCAATTTCTATGTCACTTCTCTTATTCAAATTCTATTCGATTTCTCTTATGTCAAATTCTATTCGATTTCTCATATGTCAAATTCTATTCGATTTCTCATATGTCAAATTCTATTCGATTTCTATATTCGAATTCTATTCGATTTCTATATCACTTCCATTGAATTTCATATATTCAAACTCCCTTTGAATTTCTATATTCAATTCCTATTTCAAACTTTCTTTATTCATTCTTTATTATAAATCCCATTTGAAATTCAACACAACTTGTCTTTCCCAAAACAAATTCAAAACATTATCTCTGGTAGTAATTCGTCGCTTACAACTCGAAAATGAATACTGATGATGCAGTTGTCATCATCAGAATCTATTTTCTAGCGATCGAAGTGAGTTCAGTACTATAAAACCATTTCTAAACATTTCCACTTTGAAATTCATTTCAAAATATAATTCATACTGCTTGTAAAACAAATTTAAAATCTCCCAGGATCTTAAATTTTCCTTATTTTTAATCCAAATCCAGTTACAAACACTTATCCAATTCTTCAGAGTTTTAATTCAATTTCTGGTTTAAAATTTCAGATTCAACTCATCTGATTTCACGTATTTCACTTATATGAATTCTGATTGGTTATTTACATAACCATTTAATTTATAATCTTACTCGATTATAATAACAACCAATATATCCAATATGTATCAAATATACTTTGGGTAAAATTATTTTCATTTACCCTCTTTCAAAACATATCGTGCCGACCCATCGTATTCGAGTGTTTAGTAACTCCTACCGATACAGTGGATCAAACTGATCGTCCAGAACTCATAAACTACTCAACCAATGAATCTCCACAATATAAACAATTTTTTTATATCAATTAACAAATACGTTCACTCGTACATATACACTCAATCTCATTCTAGGGTATTACTAACCCTATCTCTACCGAGTCACGCCACAGAGCCAAGGTAATTCACTTAACCTTCTGCTCTGATACCAACTGTAACGACCCGGATTTTGAGCGACTTTGGTTATCGACATAAACACGATGTCGATAACCAAAACACAAAAAATCCTGGTAATTAGTGAAAGAAATTAGAGGGTGAGGAAAGATAAGATAGAAACTTAGAATAGAAGAAGAAGAACAAAACATCAGAGTAACACGAACCTCACAGCGGAACGAATAACATATAATATATGTAACATAACTTTGAAATATACATCTGTATTTGAATATACATCATTATCAAAGTACAGCACTTACAACACAGCGGAAATAACTATAGCTATATGATCCTGAAGCCTCCTGCTCCAGCTCTTCAAGTGTATCTGTAAAATCCCGACTACTTGACTGCCCATACAAATTTAGGCACCCAAGAGTTTAGGGAAAAAAACAAAGAAAACTCCGGGTCAGTCATGGGACTGGTATGAGTAAAACAGTTTAAAACAGTTCAAGCAGGTAATCGATATCTCATAAGACCATGCCGTATAACGGAACGGGTTTTTCCCTTATGAGGATCCAAATTATCTTTATATCAAAAACCTTTTGATATTATAATAATGTCTATCAACCACAGTATATATAATCATCTAGCAGAAACGCTTTCATCTCACGTTCTACATATATAGTATACAACTCAAAACCGCAAGCACGTATTGGGTAACGGATTTCCAACTATGACAAGGTATGGAACCACCTTTCGCTCTTGTACCTCTAGAGATGAATACACTGGGTTCAACAAGAACATCTTGCAACCCGGCCACACATGACCGACCACTCATTTCGCTTGAGTGCATCGAATGTATATCACCAACGGTTGGGATCAGCAACCGTTCCCGAATGGGACAGCATCAACAATAGATTTTTAGAAGTAAATGAAACTCTAGATCAGGTGATTATACACCCTACTTCGGTGCGACCGACTTAGCCATGCTGCCTGGCCAATTTCTGTCATTTACCGGATGTGAGGCTAGAAACTACGCTTTATCATCACACCAGATTCACTTTGAATGTCACATCGTCAAATCCATCAAATCACTGATTGACGTCCTCAACCATACATTATGTGTTAGCTAAAAGAAGTTTCCTTCTCCGCTTCCACTCTTGGTACGGTTGGAGAAATCAATATACATGGTCGTCTGGAAATACTCTGTCAGACATCCGTCCATACAAGTCATCCAGGAACAGGATGAACCGAAGGCACTATTCTGTAAACAGGATAGCCCTTGCATAACTCCGTCTTCAATTTCCTTTGGCATATATGATTCGCAACGCTTATGCCAATACAGAGTGGTTCTTTGGATAATAATCCAACCGGTGTCTCCATATTAACAACGTTAAAATGGTCAAAACTTCGATGGTCTGTTATTTAACTATCAAATAAAAACAGGTGTGCAAACAACGATATTATTTCCTTTTATGGAAATTTATATCGATCAAACATCATTCAACATTTATCTCTTTATTTCATTTTTCATCTCCTGTTTCCCTATATTCAACATTTCTTATTTTCTAAATTTAGAAAATATATGTTATTACCATTGGAAAACATTTCCATTTCTTGTTTTCTTTATTAGAAAACATTTCTGGTTTCTTATTTGAAAAAAACATTTCCAAAGCTTCTTCATTGGACTTAGACAGATGTTTAAACAACCCATCGCGCTGCCAACTCAAACCATTTCCTTTACTGCCGAACCTTAACTATTCCTTAGTTAAAAATGAAGCCAATCAAGTTAGGGTAGAACTACCTCTCAGACCTTAACTGAACAACATTTCTAACTTTGAAATAGCCAAAGTTCACTTTATATTCCTTTTACTAACCTCCTTACTTAACTCTCTTTCGAATAGCTATATTCGATTGACTCTTTTCACTTAACTCTATTCGATTAACCCTTATCAATTAACTCTGTTGGACTAACACTATTGGATTAACTCTATTTGACTAACGCTATTGATTTACTCATTTCACTTAACTCCTTTCGAATAAACTATATTCGATAACTCCTTTATCTTTCTTCGAATAAACTATATTCGATTGACTCCTTTTACTTTAACTCTAATCGATTAAACTAACATCGATTAACTCCTTTATTCTTTAACTCTAATCGATTAACTAACATCGATTAACTCCTTTTCTCTTTATTCTCAAATCGATTAACTAACATCGATTAACTCCTTTTCTCTTTATTCTCTAGTCGATTAACTAACATCGACTAAATCCTTTTCGAATAAACTATTCATTTATAAAGATTTACTTTTAGTAACGGTTCTTCACTTTACAAATGGTTTCCTTTTATTCTAACTTATCCTTTTGATTTTATAAATATTTCTTTTATAAAAATCCTTTCCCTTTTTCTATATAAAATCCATCGATTTTATATAAATAATTCATTTTCAAAATACACTTTGAAAATATTCCTTTATCAACATTCGGTATGTTGTGGTATTCAACATATCAAATCACGATGATCAGTATCGTCCAAACACATATAATCGACAACAGATTATATATCACATCATATATCACAATATACGAATCACAGTAAAATAAATGTTGAGGAATCCAGTTGGATTCCTCCAACCTGTTTCCCTGCATCACAGATGTTAAACAATATAATTAACATCACTTTCAGTTCCATATGATATATTCTGTTAAACAGAATCAATATAGAAATTCAACTAACTGACTAGTAGTTCAATCAAACAGTCAACACACGATCTTTCAGACAATTTCTAACAGTTCTAAAAATACAACATGAAATTATAAACTGTTCAGAGTTAGTGAGATTTACTCACATTGGACGATCATCGTAAATAACGGTAATCATCGCTTGATTCGAACGGACAATTTATTTTGCTATAAATTGTAACGAGCTTCGATTTGCTCTCCGTCAGTTCCAGTGTATAGCGCTCGTCCATACGATCCTGACATGACTAACCGTTTGTAATTCAGATTTAACCGGCCCAAACATCCATACCCGGTCAATCCTGTATATTCCCATTTTGCATCTCCTTTCACCTCTACGTCAAATCCTTTACTTCCAGTTCGAGTTCATCGCTCACTGCATTTCTTGACTTGGGTACATCAACCTCATTCATTTGCCAAACAAAAGCCATCAGTGGCCATGTCAGTAAACACTACTTCCACCCATTTACAAAATGCGTCCCTCAGTAAAGTATTCATCCATTTCGGATTCTTTCAAACAAATTATCCTTCTTCTTTTTTTTATTTGCACAACTGGCCTATAGTTCGGTCCATCTCCACTCATTGTTGTATCCGCCCACAAACACACCCGACCCACTTTCATCATACTTCTTCACCAAAATAAAACTCATGGCCCATTCATTAACTTTCTGTACATTTCTTTTTCAAAACAAATCACTTACTTCTTTCCATTTGCCGCATCTGTTTCTTCCATCCTTTTCAAAGCTTTACGTAAAAGAATTGAATGGTCCAACTCACCCTTACCTCATACATACATCACACAGCTATGCCTCACCACTACAAACACCCTATCAGTTTGCAACGCACTGGAAAAGCATCTTCAGAACTCACACCACAGTTAAACTCCACAACTGTCAGTGCGCCATTTAAATACTAACTCCCATCACCAATACTACACCAAATCCGCTGCTGCCAAACAGGTACCCAGCCTTCACTTAAACGCAGCCGCCACCTCCATCATTTTGTCCACTCCAACTTCCATCTTTATCAGCAAATCGCTGACCAACATCTTCCCTTCGCGAGCCACCATTCTTCTTCCACTCATGCCCAGTACACTCCACTTCACAAACACAGTCACCTTCTTGCCGTTCAAACACAAACCCGAACCAACAGCATCACCAATTACCGCTTCAACTTATCTCGAGACCAACCACCTCATGCTCGTTCTCCTTTTTGGTTCTCAGCTTGACGCCCTGACCTCCCAAGGATCATCGAACTCCTTCTACACCGAATCCCCCAAATATCGCGAACCCTAGCATCACGGTGGTTCAAGGAAAGATCGAACAAAATGAGGTCGATCTTGGAAAAGGCATGGAAAATACGTTTGATGGCGGCTGCTATTTTGGATCCCAGGAAGAATTAGGTTTAGCGAAGTGTTAGCTTATTTATAGGAATTTTTGTTTGATTTCCGAGGACACATTTGGGTTGAGGAACGGAAGACGTGGCTTTCTCCTTGACCGTGAGAGAGATGGGAATTAGAGTAAGGGATTAAGTCATGTTAAGTTATAATATTTCGGTCCTCATTTTATAAAACTTCGTTAATTACGAACGGCTATCGACAGGATCAAATACACCAACGTGACGATCAATGTGCCACGATCCCAGAAATATAATAATAACGGTAGATTAACTCACATTGTAAAATCCCAAAATCGCTGATTAAGGGTGCAAAATACCCCAAATAAAAAAATTTATTATTTAATTAATTAAAAATTATCATAAAATTCTAAAAATTAAATTATCTTTATTTCCCAATAGAACCTTGTCTAAATTCCAACCCGATCTCTAGTTATATCGAATAAACCGATATGGTCGATAAATGATTCTATAGCGATTATTTTAAAATTTGATTTGGACATAGATCAAAATCTACACAATGAAATCCTGATTTTTCTCTTCCACTAGAAAGATATATTCCACCAGCTCCGTACGTTTCTTGTTTCACAGGAATCCGATTTAAAACGGCTTCTGTATATTCAGTTGAAGTTCGAATCGCCAATTTATGAACTGCAACGCCATTTCGAGCTCGATTTTAATTATAATATAATTATAAGTTCAAACTGACGTCGATTGAATATATTCGTCAATATAATCCAACTCTAAGCTGAACCAAATATCACAGATGATCTAGTTCACACCATATCGTCATTTCAGCCAATTCTGATTATTTCAGAATTAAATATATTATTTAATTTATTATTTTAATTAAATACTCATCATTATTAAATTCCACGGCCATTAAATTCACTAACCCACCATTTATATAATTAAATAAATTAATTCTAATACCTCTGCCAATGCGGGTCATTACATATAAAGTAAATCGATTAGAGTAACTCTTATTTGGTATTTTATAATGATTCATCTTTATAAAATGAGTTTAGATTTAGTTGGATATTCGTGAGGTGGTTCATAAATAATTAGTATTGTATTTAATACAACTAATCAAATTGAAAGTGATTTAGTAAAAATTGGAATAGTTAAGAAACCAATCAAATTTTGTAAGTATGTAATCATAAATCTTTTGGTTCACATGAGGTATGATATAGATTTTGAATATTATTTTCATGGTAATTTGCACCAATCAGAAAAAGGATTTCTCATTTGATTTTGATAGTAAAAAAATTGCTTGGATTCTTGGTATGACATAGAAGTTTTCCATCATATTAGAAGGCTATGTAAGGAAGATAGATAGTCTAACAAAGAAACCCGATCGGAGTTCGCACTAGGAAGGTCAAGTAAGCGGTACTAGTTTCAAGGTAAAATCTATGTATTCGAGTAGTTGATTGAATCAAATTTAGCATACGAATGATTTACGCATATCATATGAATTCGTATATAATTAAATTTGTAGCGTATGGCTTATCGAAAATCAGAATGATATTTATTTGACATTTTAAATAATGTTCAATGTTAGATTTTGCCTTTATGGAATTTGCTTGATTGTTGTGTTAATTTATTCAATTTCACAACTTGATCATTTGAGTTGGTGGATTGTATGTTTTCGTAGATTACAGTTTATAAAACTTTTGTTATTTGTTAGGTTTTAATCTCGGTGAATTTGGAAAAATGATTTCAAAGGAATTTGGAAATAATTATAATTGCGACATAAAATTTCAAATATTTAGTTATGAAAAAAAAATTGGGCTTTAAGGATTTTTCCAATCGAAAGACTCACCAAGTAGATTTTTTTGCTCTAGTTGTTGTTGTGTGAGGAACCAGAATCCGACTGGATGCTACATATTGTTTTTAGAATTATACCATGGTTTGGTAGGAAAAGCCTTCTCATTTTCACAATTGATCTTGATTTGGTTTTGCTTCTATTTGAAGAAATTTGAAAATATATTTTTGAATATTAAACCAGAGAAATTAGTTTTAAAATTTTAATATAGAGTACTGGATGCATATTGGTTTATTACATGATACCCTTATGTTATTTGGTTGCACGTGCCTTTTTATTGTTTGTTGCTTCATTTCTATGTTAAATTTGGTGATACAAAATCACAGATAGATGGAAATAAGTATGTAAAAATGAAAGTAAATATTTTAATATGGGTATGCATTGATTGCATTTGCATGACATGGCCAAGAAATTGATGCCGGGATTATTTTCTTCCTTCTTTTCCTTGGGAAAGGAATTGATTGATTACTTGGTATGTTTGCGCCACTGGTTTCCTATGCAATTTTCCTCCGTTAATTCTTACCATGTCTTGGTAATTTGATTGACGACTCACACACATTTCACTGGCTATATATTAAGGGTACACTTCATTGTAAACTCATCCTGGCATGGAACCAGTGATCCCCCAATGGAGCGTCTCTTCTTGTTAAGCCTAATTTGAGGTTTGAATGTGTAAACTCTTATTTTGTTATCTCTTGTAATTCTCTTTCTTATGTGGAATAAAATCTCTCTCCTTTGAACTGCATGTTCACTATCTCAATGGTAGTGAAACCAGTATAAATATTCTGTGTCTCTTTGTTTCTTCTTCATAGTTATTTACTATTTGTTTGATGTAATAGAATAATTGTTGTTGGATTAGACTGATGTTCAATTGGAAAATCTGGATCCTGTTTATTGTTCTTCCGCATGTGTGCAGCCTTCTTGCACAACAGATTGGTATCATTGTTGATTTTATGTGATTCAAATATTTGTTTAAGAGGGAAAGAAATTAGCTAATTGATTCAATCAATAAATTATGTTATACGTGGAAATATTCAAGAGGATATTTTGATAGGGAATAAATTCACTGCATAATCAATCAATGGATTTATAAATGGGGAAAGATGTATATTTATTGACTTTGTAATTTGAAGGGATAAATGATTGACTTGGAGAATCATGCAAGGAAGGAAATGTATGGAAACCAAGATCTTCACTTTCCATTTACACTGTAATTAAATCATGGACATTTGGAAAGGTTTTAGGACAATCAAGAAATTGATCTCTTCATCTCTAAGCGACATTTCATCCTGAAGCCTATTTATATCTTCATATTTGCGGAGCATGAATGTGTGAGAGCATCCACCATTATCCTCTTCTTCAGTATACCCTAATTTCAACAGTCAATCAATTAGGGGTTCTCAGTGCAACAAGTCTTTGAAGAAATTGGTGATTCATTTTATCATTATATGGCAGTCTCTCTAATTTGCTACCTATAATTTCGTAATCTCTCTTGCTCTCTTTTGTACTATCTTTCTTTAGTAAAATAAAGAATAGTTATAGGGTCCGTGGACGTAGGCATAGCCGAACCACGTTAAATTTTTGTGTCTTCTACTCTTCTTCTATTTTGTTTTGTTTGGTGATTATTTTTTATTGGGTGGGCGGCTGATAATTAATCGACAAGCTAGATCCTCTTTTTTGTTTTGCTCCGGCGCCTTTTGTATTCCGCTATGTAGTTTTGGTATTTATGCAAATCAAATCAATATTTTTCACAACAAATTGGGAATTGGAGCAATTTGTGCAATTTTTCTCACAACAGTTGGTATCAGAGCTAGCTGTCTTGTTTTGAATTAGTTACCAATGGCTAATTCTTTTAGTTGTGGTATGAAAAATTATGGCATCGTCAATTTTGTTAGAAAAAAAGTTTCTAGGACAAGGAATGTTAAAGTGAAGACTAATGACATCATTTTTTAACAACAACTTCATTCATTTAAAGGAAGAGATAAGATGCAGAAGCGCCTTAGAGGAGATATGCATAGGTCCCACTTCTGGGGTTCCAGAAGAGGTGCTTGCTATTATTGTAAGAAGAAGGGACATTTCATACAAAATTGTTCAGCTCTTATAAAGAAGAAGTAGAAAGCTATAATTTGATAGCAGTTAGATCAGATGCAGATAGATGTGATAGTGATACATCATTATTTTCGGCCAGTATTTCACCTTTAAAGATTACAAATTGGGTTACTGATTCTGGTGCCTCTTGTCATATGACGCCGGAGAGGAGCTATTTTGTCAATTATGCGAAGATGGATGGAAGAGCAGTTCATTTGGAGAATGACACATCTTGTCATGTTGTGGGCGTTAGAAGCATGGGGTTTATGATGCATGATGGTGTTATTAGAACTATCACAGATCTCAGACATGTTCCGATGCTGCATAAGAGTTTGTTGTCAGTTAGAGTATTGAGTAGACTTGGTATGAGGATAATAATAGATATCTAAACATCTGCGATAGTCCTAATAACACCATCATGCATCATTGATATGCCATAATTGAGTACAATCTGGAATGCTAGAATCAGTAGTAACTACTAAATCTTCCAAGACTGTCTCTTCACAAAGCATATAAATATCATTGACTCACAAAGCATAATAATCAGTAGTAACTACTAAGAAACTCTTCGCCACTCTTAAATTCTAACTAACAACAAACTCTTATGCCATAGATATAAAGATCTTAGAAGAAGTATGGAAAAGAGAGCCTGTTGATTATTCATTCCTTAAAGTGTTCGGTTGTTCAGCCTGTTTAGGAGATGAGAAACATGAAAACTAAGGCCTAGAGGAACCAAGCACATTTTGTTAGGCTATGGAGAAGGAATGAAGAAGTATAGGTTGTGGTGCAAAACAACTAAGGAAATTGTGACTAGCAGGCATGAGGTATTTGATGAGAGGTATTTATTGAAGGTGGACCCTCTATCAAGTGATGACGTTAAGAGGACACAAAATTTCCAAACATGTTTGGAGTCATTAGATTTCTTCTAAATTCGGAAAGAAAATGGTATTTCCGTTGGTACCGTGGTTGATGAGAAGATTTCAGAGGTTCAGACTCTAGGTGGAGCTCAGTTGCAGAAAAGGCCTTTTAGTTCGGTTGACCCTATTGGTAAGCATATTTGTAATGATGATTCTTTATCTTATGTTTTGAATGTTGCAGAGCTTGTTGGTGAGTCTGTTGATGTTGGAAAAGAAAATTATAAAAAAAGATTCTTATGAAAGAGATTAGAGTAGATAATATTGAGTATGTCCTCACTCAATTTGGAACGGACAAGGTGAAGCACATTGTTTGAATTTCAATTGGCCTCTGGAAGCATAGTTTCTTCATGTTTATCTTCAACATTAGATATGTTGAAGAATTTTGATATTCAATCATATGCATTATGTTTTTTGATGTGCATATTATCTTTCTTATGCTTAGGAAAGATTTTGAAGCTCTGTTTGGGCGATACTGCAAAAAATAGTTCATATTGAGCTTGATTGTAGACCCAACAATGCGATGAGATATGGTGATAAAGAGAGACTGTTATATTTGAATCAAGATGGAGTGGTTATTATATGTAATTTAAATATTAGTTTAAGATGGAAATAAATTAGCTAATTGATTCAATCAATCAATCAATTATACTATACATGGAAATATTTGAGAGGATATTTTGATAGGGAATAAATTGATTCATAATCAATTAATAAATCAATGGATTTATAAATGGCGAAAGATGTATATTTATTGATTTTTTAATACGAAGAGATAAATGATTGGCTTGGAGAATCATGCAACGAAAAAAATGTATGGAAACCAAGATCTTCGCTTTCCATTTACACTGCAATTAAATCATGAACATTTGGAAAGATTTCAAGATAATAAAGAAATTAATTTCTTCATCTCCAAGCAACCTTTCACCCTGAAGCCTATTTATATCTTCATATTTATGGAGCATGAATGTGTGTGAGCATCCACCAATATCCTCTTCTTCTGTATACCCTAATTTCTACAGTAATTAGGGTTTTGATTGCAACATGTCTTTAAGGAAATTGATGACTCGATTTGTCATTATATGGTAGTCTCTCCAATTTGCTACCTATAATTTTGTAGTCTCTCTTGCTCTCTTTTTTACTCTCTTCTTCAGTGAAATAAAAATAGTTGTTGGGTCCGTGGAAGTAGGCATAGCCGGACCACGTTAAATTTTTGGGGAGTAGATTCTTTTAAGGATGAGGTGAATGTAATAACCAAAAAAATTTAATTATTAGGCTTTATATATTTAATTAATTTAAAACTTTTTAGAGATTGGACTTTTTGAATTTATTAATTTAAATTTCAATATCAGTGGTTGTTTAAGTAATTGAATTGATGATTAGATGTTAAATATATGAATTCAATAATCTCGTCTGCCCGTTTTAGTTAATTAATATTGATAATAAATCCATTTAGTAATTTTATAGCCAATAATAAGTAGTTTAGACTTGAATCGATATTTAGATTGAAACGCGGAATAATATTTTAATATGAAAAATATCATTTTTGCAGATAGTCTTGGATTTGACGAAGCTGATTTCATTGAATTTGAAATAAGAAATTATTGTGACTTGTCAAGTTTCGGTTTGATCGGGTTTATTTTGCGATCGTACGTGATACATATATGCATCATTAGTTATTTAAATTATAGGCTTATAATTTGATCTTTAAGGAAAATAAAAGTGTTTCTATGATTTATCAGAATCCAATAACGAGGCTGTATTATCATTATTGGACCGCGTCGAGATGTTGGAAGCGATGACATTTTTTTTGGATAATTCGGATTCTGTGCGTGATTAAATCTTTTTGTAGTAGGGAGTCATAAATTTATAAATAAATATAAGTCTAACACTTCTCATAATTAGTGTAACACGCCACCTCTGTTAATGTCACTCACAAAGGAAATGCCTTAACTTCGGTGGAGCGTTTTAGGTAAAAGATGCAGATAAATTACAAGTCAGACAAATAAAGCAGTGGAAAATACAGTCACTTATAAACAGTGTGGTTCAGTCAAGCTTTTACAATAATGGTCTCAATCATACTTAAAAGTAATACATAGAATTCTGTCTTGCTTCAAAAACTTCCATGTATAAAAGAAGCATACAAATAACAATGATATTCCCCAATAAAGCATGAACCAGTCATAGCAGCGGAAGAGAGAGTCCAAAGCAATAAATCGATTATCTTTGAGCTTGGAAAGAAAACTGAGCTAAGTGGTAACATTTCCTCCCTGTGAACCTGAGGGGGGGAGGGAACGAAAGAAAAGAGGCGAAACAAACTAGGTCAGACATAAGTCTGGCAAGTCCAGTGACTTTCAGCATGAAAATAGGAAAAATCATCATGACATGAATAAACTAAATATAAGACAATACCGTGATAACAAGGATAATAAGATAACATGCGATTAGCATAGATATGATAAGGCAAGATAAACTGAATGCGCTTCTACTCTGATTTCCGCTTCGCTACTACCTTACTATTCTGATTTTTATATCTCTACACCACCTAACTAGTGTCCCAACTAGTAATCTGTGTAAAGTGATAATATTAAAACGTGATCCCAATCCCCGCAATTATGGTAGCCTTCTGGTGTACATCTAGTCTGAGGATCTTACCTCAGTCAACCTAATTGCCATGAAGATGTTAGATGTACCCTTACTACCCTATCGATCGGCTCTTTACTTGTATTAATGTTCCATATGTCTATGTCAATCGGCCCTCCCTTGCGTGTAGATACCCTGTGCTGGTCCCACCATAAGGTGTATCAATCCTTATGATAGCAACCCGACACGAATCAAGATGCACAGTGTATAACTACCGGTACCCAGTGCCTTCTTTTTCCCACTCCGGAGTACGTGCATGCCCGTAATCCGTCGGAACCTACACTGACGTACCCCCTGCCGCAATTTTGACTGCTTATAATCAGCCCAGTAATTGTACCCCACCCTACCTAGTTTCAGGGTACCTTGATACATCCTTCTGGATTACTGCTGAAATGGTTCCTCGTTACTACGGTTTATTACTGGTTAAGTTTGTGGGCCTATATTTACTAATATTACCCACCAACACGATATGTACTTAACCCTCCTACTGATTCAAACATGTTTACTTAATGGTTAAGTTTGTGGGCCTATATTTACTAATATTACCCACCAACCAGATATGTACTTAACCCTTCCACACATTATGTCATATTGGTTAAGTGTTGTCCCTCCATGTCATTTTAACCCACCCGCTCATCATGTCATGTTGGTTAAGTGTTTCTTGTTAACCCTTCTCACTCGTCATGTTGGATTAGTTAAGTGTTTCTTGTTAACCCTTCTCACTCGTCATGTTGGATTGGTTAAGTGTTTCCTATTAACTTAACCCCATTCGTTCATCAGGTAACATTGATTAAATGTATCTTATTAACTTAACCCCACGCGTTCATCATGCTGTATTGGTTAAGTGTCATCAATCAATTCAAGTTAACTTAAACCACCCACTTGTCGTGTTACATTGGTTAAGTGTTGCCTTCTTGTGTTAACTTAACCTTTCCATGCATCCTATTATATTGGTTAAGTGTTGATCTCTTGTTTTAACTTAACCCAACCCATTCCTCATGTCATATTGGTTAAGTGTTTTTTATTAACTTAACCCTTCTCACCTTTCTAGTTATCATGTTATAACGGTTAATTGTTCTAAATTTACTTAACCCCACCTTCTTGTCTAGTTAACATGTTATAACGGTTAAGTGTTCTAAATTTACTTAACCCAACTTCTTGTCTAATTAACATGTTATAACGGTTAATTGTTGCCTTAGTTAACTTAACCCCACCGTTCTTATCATGTCTTGTTCATTAGCATTAATTGATTTATTAATGCACCAACCTCTCACATTAGATCTATGTTGGTGCGGTTATTGGATGTGCCGGGCAGTTCCGGGCAGTTTTACACCACAACTCAATCTAACCTTGGGCTTTTCTTAGGCATGATGCACTAACATCTCACATTAGATAGGTGTTGTTGCGGTTACTGGATGTGTCGGGCGGTTTCGGGAAGTTTTACACCACAACTCAATCTGACCTTGGGTTTTTCTTGGGCATGATGCACTAACCTCTCACATTAGATAGGTGTTGTTGCGGTTACTGGATGTGTCGGGCGGTTCCGGGCAGTTTTGCACAGCAACTCAGTCTAACCTCGGGTTAGGCATGTTTATCTTTTAGCATATTTACCATACATGTCCAAGTCTAGATTTTATATGCTAATTATCCCAAATTCACAAAACTAGTCATGTTACAATTCTCTAGTTATACCTCAACAAAGCTAATTTCAAGTTATGCCCCACAAATTCACTTTCAGCAGATTTTAGCATATTAGTCAGTTTAACAAATTAAACCTCACTTAAAGTTCCATTAACATATCTCGCCTAATAAATTAAGCCTATAAACTTACATGCCCAAAATCATGGTCATAATCCACAATACAACACATGCCCTAAGGTTTAGTCATATTGCACCATACAAAATATTCTTCAAGAACCCCCAATCATGATTCATAGTATAAACTACGCCAAATTATAGACTTTAATTACAGTGCATGCCAATTTACCCAAAATCCCAATTTAGGCGTGTTCACATTTAACAGTTATCCCTATCTTACTATAGGATTTCATGCATAATCTCCTTCTTCCAAATCATAAACTATTATATATAATATGCCCCAATTTTTAGGTCTTAAACCACAACATGTACTATGTCTTACATGTTTACAGTTTAATTTACGCCCCAAATCCCAAGTCATATGTCCAATATACTTTATGTCTCAAATCTCAAGTCATATGTTCGATACACTTTATGTTTTAAAATACAACGTATGTTATGTCCTCAAATCAGTTTCAAATCGGTTATGCCAAATTATGCATAATTTAATACTTTTCCCAATATTAGCGCTGGTCATGGGCAAATCATATATTATGCCCAATTCTTAGTGCTGGTCATGTTCAAATCATATATTATTCCCAATTCTTAGCGCTGGTCATGTTCAAATCATATATTATGCCCAATTTTATTTCCAACGTATGTTCGTCTCTTATGAGATTTGGCTTAGGCTCGCAGTAGCCTGGCTATTAAAACAAAAAGGGAAGAAGGAAAGTAGAGACAAAGAATGGACATAATATCATCAATGAGATAGATCCAATGGATATAGAAAGACATATGGAAATTGGCATAATCTCAGATTCAGATTTATTACAATGTCAGAATCACAATTGAATTTTACTTCTGAAAGTAACATGAACTTACTAATTACATAACAGTCTTGAATTCTGGGATCTGATTTCTGAAACTGAAAAGCAATCCCTTGATGTAGACTATTGATTCTCTAAATTAGATTTGATTCGTAGCTTCTAACTTGCTTTCTAGTTTGCTTCCTAGTTAGAGAAGAAAGGTGGCTATGCTAGGTTGACCATGGACAGTATGGTGGCTCCTTGGAATGAAATTGTGTGATTTAGTGTTGAGGGTTGGGGTTGCTTTTATAGAGGTTTAGACTTATGTGAGCCATTAGATCAACCTAGGAGCAATCAGAAATGTTCAGATTAGATAGAGTTATTCAGAAATTGCCACCTATGCCCTAGTGATTGAGCAACAAGTCAGAAAATCGTCACTGTTTGGATCTGGGTGAGGGGGTAGGGGGGTCGACACCCCAATTGACACCGCTCTTGGGGGGGTCGATACCTATGTCGACCCCCCCGTGGTGAGTCGACCCCTATAGGCGGGATTTTTCCTGCCCAGTTGATTTATGTGATTTTCAAAATTCGAACGGTTTTGTTTATTAAATTATTTAATTATATAACTTTCTGTTTAAACATGAAATCTTCTAAACTCCATAACTTCTTCATACGGAGTCCGATTCGCGCAAACTCGGCTTCTATCTCAAGCAGAATTCCGAGAAGAACACAATGCCGTAACCTGATTCCCTTAATTCTCAATTTAAAATTAAGTATTCTTTAATTTTTTTAATTTAATATTCTCAGAAAATACGGGTGTTACATTCTCCCCTCCTTTAAAGGATTTCGTCCCCGAAATCTCCAAGTCAAGTAGAATGTATCCTAACATCCAACATCCATCTACTCAACCATTCAATCACAGGCGTCCATTGTCCTTAAAAAGATTTCTAATTTTTTTCATGAATATATGCATAGTGTGTATATATGTCCTTATCTAATGCAAAATCAAGCGGTCTGCTGATTCAGTTGACCTCCTTAATGCGAATTATGTCAGTGCCATGACTCCATCATGTATGCAATTATCCCTAATCGTACTTTATAACTTCCACTAGAGTGCACAATCATTCATACAAATGCAACATCTATATGATAACAAATCATGTTTCAATTCATATATATAAAAATTCACTAATGCATATGCAGTATGAAAGTGACTGAGCCGATCTAGTGCCTAATGTGTGTATATGCATCCACGAGCAACCACTAGCAAACACTTACATCCACTTGCGTCCACCAAACATAACATGTCTCAAACACATGTTTACATCCATTGGCTTCTACCTAAGGATCGAGGATAGGATTGAGAGGATATACTTAAAAGATAAAGACTAGCAAATAAACTTTACAGAAAAGAGAGACTAAGGATATACCCTCAAAAAGGGTATGATGCGCATATCTGTTCTTCAGTTCTCGAAGTCGCATCTTCTTGAGCTTTCCTGCATTGTGCTCTGACTGTCTTAATTTCACGATTGTGTAGCTTCTTAATTTTTGTTTCCCAAATATAAGTTGGGACTCATTTCACTATCGCCTCTCGTTCCACCTTTTCTCCTTCTAGTATACTCGACACTATAACTTCTGCTGTGTCATGCTAACATTCCCAGAACTATCTCTTGAAAATAAATAGATGCTAACCATGTTACCAAATGTACATACTAAGATGATTAGATTCTACTTCGTCAATCTAGTAAGTGGGGCCGATACCTTCATAAAGTCCTTAATTAACTTCATATATTAGCCTGCTAGTCCAAGAAAGCTTCTTACTTCTGTTGCACTCCTTGGGACCTTCCCGTCTTGCACCGCAACTAATTTTGTGGGATCTAATGCTATCCCTTCATTGGGCACCACATGTCCTAGAAACCTCACTTCTTCTCTCCAAAAATGGAATTTTTGGAGAACTTCGCCTTAGGTTGATGCGCTTGGAGGATATCCGAGCGTGTTCTTTTTCATTCCAAAATATCATCTATGCACAAGCGAAGTGAACCATTTGTCTTTGTAACGAAAACGACTGGAGTACCCCATTCAGAAATACTCCGCCTTATGAACCCTTTTTCAAGTAACTCTTTTACTAGTTTACTGAGCCCTTCCTTTCCCTTGGAGTCTTGTGTTGTATAGGTAACGCAGCTGGCTTTGCATTGTCAACTAGATACATGCGGAAGTCTGTTTTAGGGGATAAGCCCCTAACCTAATCAAAAACATATGCGTACTCATGGACTGCTCTAACGGATCGCAAATCGTCAATGGATGCATCAAGTGATTCTAGGTAGCCAAGACAAACTGATCCCTTAGGATTGCACGAAAGTCTAACTACCCTCCTTTCACAATTACTAGCTAACCAATCCATGCCTAGAATCAACCCCATAGCCCATGAAACTAAAAACATAAGCATTACACTTAAACTCAATACTTAACATAGCTATTCTCAAATCCTTACAAACCAAAGACAAATGAGCCGAACCACCAATTGGATTTGAGACAATAATGGGATCCTCTACTATACAAGCTCTAGGGTGCAGAGACTCAACTATGGAAGCAGATATAAACAAATGTGAAGCACTAAAATCAAAAGAGTACTAACAGGATGTTCAAAAAGAAAACTAAACTATTTTAGCAGAAGCTTTTCTCTCTCTCTCTCCCTCTCTTAGGTACGCTGGCGGAGAGAGTATGCACTTGCCCTCCGGAAAAATCCTGTCCTTTGTTGTTGCCCTTGTCCTTAATTGTACGACCCATTATGCCATAATAATGACACTTCCTCTTGCCTTAGATTTTCCTATTCTTTCCTCCTTCGTGAACCAAGTCCATATCCATGAGTTTCTCATCCTTGGGTTGTGTTCCTTAGCCAAACTCCCTTATTCTCATATTTTCCATCTTTGTGTAACTTGTTGACAAGTCTCTTGAAAGTTGCCTCCATCGCACGGAAAACACTAGAAAGCTTGAAAGAAAATTAGCCCCAGGTGAAACTACATCGGCTATAGATGGAAGTTGGGAACTTCTTCTCCCTTTGACAGGTGTCGTAGTCTCATCAAGCCTACGGAACGATGCCGCGATGAGGTTACCTCCCAGAAAGCCAGGAGCCCCGGAGACTTCAGAAAGAATGAAACAAGGATTCAAACAGAGGATCAAAAGATAGTGCATATGGCTTTGGGGAATATGCCTTTAAAATAAAACTTTTCTTTTAAAAATGCTTCTTTTAAAACTGTCTTGAAAATAAATTTTCAAATTTTTTATCTGATCCGATAACCTTCGGCTCTGATACCAAGTGTAACACCCCACCTCCATTAGGGTCACTCACAAAGGGAATGCTTTAACTTCGGTGGAGTGTTTTAGGCAAAAGATGCAGATAAATTACAAGATAGACAAATAAAGCAGCGGAAAATACAGTCATTTATAAACAATGTGGTCCAGTTAAGCTTTTACAATAATTGTCTCAGTCATACTTAAAAGTAATACATAGAACTTCTATCTTGATTCAAAAACTTCCAAGTATAAAAGAAGCATAAAAATAACAATGATATTCACCAATAAAGCATGAACCAGCCATAGCACTTGAAGAGAGAGTCCAAAGCAATACATCGACTATCTTCGAGCTTGTAAAGAAAACTGAGCTATGTGGTAACATTTTCTCCCTGTGAACCCGGAGGGGGGGGGGACGGAAGAAAAGAGGCAAATCAAACTAGGTCAGACATAAGTCTGGTAACTCCAGTGACTTTCAACATGAAAATAGGCAAAAGCATCATGACATGAATAAACTGAATATAAGACAATACCGTGATAACAAGGATAACAAGATAACATGCGATTAGCATTGATATGATACAGCAAGATAAACTGAATGCACTTCTACTCTGATTTCTGCTTCGCTACTACCGTGCTACTCTGATTTTTATATCTATGCACCACCTAACTAGTGTCCTAACTAGTAATATGTGTAAAATGATAATATTACAACGTGATCCCAACCCCCACAATTATGGTAGCCTTCAGGTGTACATCTAGTCTGAGGATCTTACCTCAATCAGCCTAATTGCCATGAAAACGTTAGATGTAACTTTACTACCCTATCGATCGGCTCCCTATTTGTATTAAAGTTCCATGTGTTTGTGTCAATCGTCCCTTCCTTGCGTGTAGATACCCTATGCTGCTCCCACCGTAAGGTGTATCAATCCTTATGATAGCAACCCGACATGAATCAAAATGCACAGTGTATCACTACTGGTACCCAGTGTCGGCTTTTCCCCACTCCGGAGTACGTGCACGCCCGTAATCCGTCGGAACCTACACCGACGTACCCCCTGTCGCTTTTTTGACCACTTATAATCAGCCAAGTAATTGTGCCCCACCCTGCCTAGTTTCAGGGTACCTTGGTACATCCATGTGGGTTACTGCTGAAATGAGTCCTCATTAATAAGGTTTCTTACTGGTTAAGTTTGTGGGCCTACATTCACTAATATTACCCGCCTACCCGATATGTACTTAACCCTCCTACTGATTCAAACATGTTTACTTAATGGTTAAGTTTATGGGCCTATATTTACTAATATTACCCACCAACCCAATATGTATTTAACCCTTCCACACATTATGTCATACTGGTTAATTGTTATCCCTCCATGTCAACTTAACTCACCCGCTCATCATGTCATGTTGGTTAAGTGTTTCTTATTAACCCTTCTCACTCGTCATGTTGGATTGGTTAAGTGTTTCCGATTAACTTAACCCCGTTCATTCACATGTTATAATTGGTTAAGTATTTCCCATTAACTTAACCCCATTTGTTCATCAGGTTACATTGGTTAAGTGTATCTTATTAACTTTACCCCATGCGTTCATCATGCTGTATTGGTTAAGTATCATCAATCAATTCAAGTTAACTTAACCCACCCTCTTATCGTGTTACATTGGTTAAGTGTTGCCTTCTTGTGTTAACTTAACCTTTCCACGCATCCTGTAATGTTGGTTAAGTGTTGCTCTCTTGTTTTAACTTAACCCTACCCATTCATTATGTCATGTTGGGTAAGTGTTTCTTATTAAGTTAACCCTTCTCACCTTTCTAATTAACATGTTATAACATTTAAGTGTTCTAAATTTACTTAACCCCCTTCTTGACTAATTAACATGTTATAACGGTTAAGTGTTCTAAATTTACTTAACCCCACCTTCTTGTCTAATTAACATGTTATAACGGCTAAGTGTTGCCTTAGTTAACTTAACCCTACCGTTCTTATCATGTCTTGTTCATTAGCATTAATTGGTTTATTAATGCACCAACCTCTCACATTAGATCTATGTTGATGCGGCTACTGGACATGTCGGGCGGTTCTGATCAGTTTTACACCATAACTCAATCTAACCTCGGGTATTCCTTGGGCATGATGCACTAACCTCTTACATTAGATAGGTGTTGTTGTGGTTACTGGATGTGCCGGGTGATTCAGGGTAGTTTTACACTATAACTCAATCTAACCTCAGGTTTTTCTTGGGCATGATGCACTAACCTCTCACGTTAGATAGGTGTTGTTGTGGTTACTGGATGTGTCGGGCAGTTCCGTGCAGTTTTACACCACAACTTAATCTAACCTCGGGTTAGGCATGTTTATCTTTTAGCATATTTACCATACATGTCCAAGTCTAGATTTTATATGCTAATTATCCCAAATTCACAAAACTAGTCATGTCCAAATTCTCAAGTTATACCCCAACAAACCTAATTTCAAGTTATGCCCCACAAATTGACTTTCAACAGAATTCAGCATATTAGTCAGTTTAACAAATTAAACCTCACTTAAAGTTCTATTAACATTTCTCGCCTAATAAATTAAGCCTATAAACTTACATGCCCAAAATCATGGTCATAATCCACAATACAACACATGCCCTAAGGTTTAGTCCTATTGCACTGTAAAAAATATTCTCCAAGGACCCCCAATCATGATTCATAGTATAAACTATGCCAAATTATAGCCTTTAATTACAGTGCATGCCAATTTACCCAAAATCCCAATTTAGGCGTGTTCACATTTAACAGTTATCCCTATCTTACTATAGGTTTTCATGCATAATCTCCTTCTTCCAAATCATAAACTATTATATATAATATGCCCCAATTTTTAGGTCTTAAACCACAACATGTACTATGCCTTACAAGTTTACAGTTAAATTTATGCCCCAAATCCCAAGTCATATATCCAATATACTTTATGTCTCAAATCTCAAGTCATATGTTTGATACACTTTATGTTTTAAAACACAACGTATGTTATGTCCTCAAATCAGTTACAAATCAGTTATGCCCAATTATACATAATTTAATAATTTTCCCAATTTTAGCGTTGGTCACGTCCAAATCATATATTATGCCCAAATCTTAGCGTTGGTCATGTTCAAATCATATATTATGCCCAATTCTTAGTGCTGGTCATGTTCAAATCATATATTATGCCCAATTTTATTTCCAACGTACGTTCATTTGTTATGAGATTTGGCTCAGGCTCGCAGTAGCGTGGCTATAAAAACAAAAGGGAGGAAGGAAAGTAGAGACAAAGAATGAACATAATATCATCAATGAGATAGATCCAATGGATATAGAAAGACAGATAGAAATAGGCATAATCTCAGATTCAGATTTATTACAATGTCAGAATCACTGTTCAATTTTACTTCTGAAAGTAACATGAACTTACTAATTACAGAATGATCTTGAAATCTAGGATCTGATTTTTGAAACTGAAAAGCAATCCCTTGTCGTAGACTATCGATTCTCTAAATTAGATTTGATTCATAGCTTCTAACTTGCTTTCTAGTTTACTTCCTAGTTGGAGAAGAAAGGTGGCTATTCTAGGTTGACCATGGACAACATGGTGGCTCCTTGGAACGAAATTGTATGATTCAGGGTTGAGGGTTGCTTTTATAGAGGTTTAGACTTATGTGAGTCGTTAGATCAACCTAGGAGCAATCAGAACTGTTCAGACTAGATAGAGTTATCCAGAAATTGCCACCTATGCCCTAGTGACTGAGCAACAAGTCAGAAAATCGTCACTTTTTGGATCTGGGCAAGGGGGTCGACACCCCTCTTGGGGGTCGACACCTATGTCGACCCCCCCGGGGGGAGTCGACCACTATGGGCGGGATTTTTCCCGCCCAGCTGATTTACGTGATTTTCAAAATTCGAACTATTTTGTTTATTAAATTATATAATTTTCTGTTTAAACATGAAATCTTCTAAACTCCATAGTTTCTTCATACGGAGTCTGATTCATGCAAACTCGAACTCTATCTCAAGCTGAATTCCGAGATGAACGCAATGGCGTAACTCGTTTCCCTTAATTATCACTTTTATAATTGAGTATTCTTTAATTTGTTAAATTAATATTCTCAGAAAATATGGGGTGTTACAATTAGACAACACACTATCATTTCTCTCTTCACTTTAATCCTCTATCATTATATTCCTAGTAAACTGCGTTCATGTCGATCTTCATAAAAATCACATAATTTGAAACAAAAATCGGAAAATTATAAATCTTATTTCTACGAGTTCGTATCAAGTTTCTTTCAAATCCTTGCATTTGTTTTTGGGTACAGTCATTGTATGTTAAGCTCGATATTTAAACCATTCAATCGGGGCTGGCATTTTTTGTAAATGGGTGAATTGGTTGGCTAAATTGAGTTTGGAATTGAGTTACGACTGTTAATGGATACTCGAAAAATCTGAAATCGTCCGCATCCGAAAAGCGGATAAATATCCGATATCCAAAAAAATGGATGCAGATACGGATACATAGATATTCACATCCAAAAATTATCTGTCCTATTTTTATTAACCATGTGCTCAAAATTATATGTATTTTAGTACAATGAATGAGATTTATTTATTGCTTTATTAAGTCAAAGATTTATATTATACGAATTAAATGCATAATAGCTACTCAAATCTATTTAATTTCATTATATATGCTTATTTTTTACACTTTTTTGATCAGTGGAATTGAAAAAAATTATGATAAACTAAACAATTTCATTTATATTTCTTGATTAATTGATTGTTGGCGGATAGGATAATTATCCGATATCCATCCATATTAGCAGATACAAATATGAATATAACATTGCCTATATCCGAAAGTATTCGTTGACAACCCTAAATTGAGTTTTGCATGTGGATGTGCATGTCTAGGTAGTTTTTGGTTGGGTCTGATGCCTACTTGGACTGTACGATATTGACTAGCCGTGGAGCAAACACTCCAGGTCGCATTGGATTATGATGCATCGAATGGAGTATTTTGACGATGAGGGTGTCAAATTGCCGGAGAGTTACAGTGGTGAGGTCGGTTGTTGATTTAGTTGAGAGTTGGAGGAGACAGGGTCGTTAGAAACTTTGGTAGTGAGCGGGAAGAAGTATTTTGGGGAAGAAAACCTTAAGCATGGTAATTAGTAAATTAATTGGTTATTACGTTTTTAAATAATAGGTAATTCGATCAACGACTTGTAAAAGCAATATCTTTCTGTTACGGAATTAGATTTGAACACCGTCGGTTCCATTAGACTCGTATCGTCGATAGATTCACAGTAGAGTTGGATTATTAAATCTCAGATAATATCGGAATTTGTGCTAAAATCAAAAGTACGTTCGATTTTAATTCAAATCAAAATGCTCTAGCAATAATGGGAATCTCGATGAGTGAAGCCCACCTTTCTGATTACCAGTATTTTTTAGTGCAGATTAAAATATTAATTATCTGCTTGCTTTTGAATATTAATTGTGTATGGCTTGGTTATATTATTACATTACCAATTGTCTGTTTGAATCGATTGGATTGATCAATTGTTTCAATTAAATATAGGATCAAGATGTAGCATCTTGAAATGCTATTAGATCGTTTGAACCTGATTTAGGATCACAAAACAACATCTTGAATTGCTATTAGACATTTTTATGTTTATTTTATATTCACAATTTTTACAAATATCTGGTTATATGTGAATTGTTGATTAAAGTTCAATTGAATACGTTATTGATTTGATGTAATAAATTTAAAATGTATGCTTGGTTTTATCTATTTGAGCAAATAAATACAGTTTGGAGACTTGATTGAACTTATTCTGATTGACATCAAGTTAGCAGAATAAACCACTATTCTGCTATCTTATTGATTTGGATACTTTGTTCGAATTCATTTTCTCATATTTATTTGATGCTCCTATTTACTTATGTGTATTCTCATATTGCTTATATTGTCTATGATTGAAATAAACTAGACACCCTGTTTAATTTAAGCTTGAGTTTTCATAGAATCGATATTTGAATAAAATTATCATTCTAATTAATAATTTTCATTAATTTATTTATTGTTCGAGTTAATAACAATTAGATTCAATTGTTATTTTAAATGATGATAACTAAATTTAAATGTGCATTTACTTAAAGAATTTAAAGCATTGTCAGGGTGATGTCTAAAGGTAACACTACCTTAACTTACTCGACTTTATTTTTAACTGAGAGACAGTACAAGGTTGGGATCAAAAATTGTGATAAGAGAATGTGATTTAATTTTCATGTATGATCATTTTGAGTACTCGTAATAGTTGATTCATAAAACTATTCTTTTATTCTCTGAACTCCAACGTTTGTGCGCCTTCTCCTTACCCTGTATTTTTTTTTCATAACTTTTTCACTGATTTTCTTATCAAACTCGCCTTTTTCTTGTCAAATTCTTCTTAAGCTTTTATATGTATATATATATAAAGATAAAATGATTATCCCCTCTATTATTCCTTATATTTTCATATACCCCCTGAATATGATATCATAGCTTAAAAGATTGCTTGGCTTAATTAATATGAATTACAAAAAATTCAATTACTTGAATTTAGAAGTTAGTAATCCAAATAAAAAGGCTATTACTCTAGACAAACAAAAACACATATGTTACATAAAAGATACTATCTAAACAAATAAAGTACACTCAGAATCAGAACATATGAACAAAATTACGTATTTAATTATAGAATCAAGTTAAAACTTAAATCTCTATAGTGAAAAACACTATAACCTGATACAATTAGTCCTCGAGGGAATAATTGAGAAAAATAAATTATTAAAACAAATATGAAATAACCAAGATTATTTGAAAACGAACTTATATAAATTAGATAGTTCGGAGATAACTCTAACAAAACTTGTAGAAAAATTTAAAGTTATAAAACTAAAAGAATTCCCCAATAAAAATGATATTATAAAGCTTAAAAACTAATAGAAGAAAATAAGCCTAAAGATATTGAAATACATTCTAAAGAATTAACAATGGAAACTGAAAAAGACAAAAGTCAATTTGATTTAAAAATATAGCAAATTGAAAAAATGTTAGAAGAGATAAAAAAAACTTAATATTAAGTTAATGAGTTACGAAAACAAATATTATCAAGAAGCAACTAAATACATAGAACCAAACTATAGATTCAATGACCCAAATATAAATGTAGGATATAATAAAGATGATGTTCCAGGGGAAAGCTATAAGATACAAATATTGGAAAATAACATAATAATAACTATGTTGACTCAAATTCAAAACAAAATAGACAACATTCAAACACAAATGTTTGACGTAGACAGAAACGGTGAAGAACAAGAATATGAAATTAATAAACTTACATAAAACCTACAGAAAATGAATTTAGGACCAAATGATCCTACAACACAAATTACAAGTAGAAAACCTGAAATCAATTTTCTTATATATAAAAAACTTGACCAGATATGAACAATAGAAGGTTATCCTTTACAGGTCCATCTAGAACTATAACAAATAGACCAACAAAATCAAATAGTTTATCATCCACAGGTTCGATTGTCAACATGTTAAGAACAAATAATAATCAAGCTCAATTAGAAGAAATAATTGACTTAGAGAGAGACATGGAAATATTTTTCTAGTAATCAACTAAATTTACTAAATCCTAGAGAAATATACAGATCAAGACTATTTACAGCAGTAACAGGACTATATAGACACCATAGAGAAGAAATACTTTCTATCCTGGATGGAACGCAAATGAAAGAAATAAAAAACAACGCAGGCAACATTGAGGAAAGGTTTTATTATTTCATACTTGTAATGAAGATTGGTACAAATTGTATAGAGTGGTATCCTCTATTTATAATTATGTAAAGTAGAATAAATGGGCTCAGCCCATATAGAAAACAAAAGGAAAGATGTAAAAATAGGCAAGTGTAGGAAAGTGCAGGTAACCATTGTACAGGCCATATGCGGTAAAACTTGATATTGAAATATATTATACACGCCATACAAGCTTTCCTTTTATCACAACTTTCCTTTATTACCGCCCCTCCAATTAGGGTTAGATTTTGCTGCCTTAATTTTGCAATAAACATTAAGATTTCAATCCCAAGTGCTTCGTTTTTGTTTGCAATTTATCTTTTACTTCGTTTTTGTTTGCAATTCTTCAATTCACAGTGCTTCTCTGAATCTATGATTTTTTTTAGCTAAGTGTGATTTTGTTAGCATGTCATCTCTCTGAAAATAAGCTGGAATGTGATTCACTTGTAAATTCTTCTACTGGACTTGCTCTCGAACAAAATAAATGTCGATTTCTGTATTTTTAGTTTGATTATGCTAAATAGGATCTGTTATCATATAAATTGTACTTAAATTGTCACAGCAAATAACATGATTCCTATTGGATGATATTTTTAATTCCTTTAGTAATGATTGTAACCATAAGTTTTCAGCTGTAGTGTTAGCCAGACTCCTATATTTTGCCTCTGTGCTTGATCTTGAGATGGTTGTTTGCTTTTTAGAACACCAAGAAATAAGGTTTTCTCCTACATAAATGTAGTAACCTAAAATTGATTTTCTGTCATCTATATCTGTAGCCCAATCTACATCTGAGTAAGCTATAATGTTCAAACTTTTGCTGCCTTTTAATGATATGCCCAAGTTGATTGTAGCCTTTAAATATCTAAGTATTCGTCCTACTACTATCCAACGCTCACTTCTGGGTTGCTGCAAAAATTGAGAAACTTTGTTAACACTTAGAGAGATGTTAGGTCATTTTATAGTAGCATATTGTAATGCTCCTACAACACTCCTGTATTGTTTAATGTTTAAATTAGCTTCCCCTGTTCTTTGATAAACGCTGATTTGATATCATAGAAGTGGGTTGTCCATTTTCTTCATTCATGTTTGTTCAGTTCAATAACTCTATAATATACTTTCTTTGGGTAGCAAAAAAAATGTACTATCCAATGACTTCTTCGAGGCGGGAAGGGGACTTTGCCAGGGAGATCCTCTCTCCCCTTCTCTTTTCGTTATCGCGACTGCAACTTTCGTACGTGGCTTACTTTCACTTACGATAGCAAATCAGATTTATCGTTTTGGCATCCCCTTGGGCTTCCCACTCATTTTTTGCTTATCTTTCATTGACAACATTATCGTTTTCACAAATGGGAGTCGGCGTTCAGTTCATCGCCTAGTTTGTCTCTTTCAGTTGTACGACAGGTGCTAAAAGTTGCTTCATTCCAGATAGTGACATGTCTGCAGTTAGATCTTCTTGGATTGAAACCTTCATAGGTTTTACAGTTTCATACCTTCCTTACTGTACCTAGTTATTGTACTTTACATAGGTCGTAAGCTCAATGCCATTTTGGACCCCCTATCTGATAAGGTCAGGGGTAAGAATATCAGATGGAATGCGGTTCTTTCACCGCAAGCAGGAAGACTGGTCCTCATAAAGTCTGTGCTTGACTCTGTTGGATCACATATCTTTTCTGCTTTGACTCCCACCGCTTCTTTCTTTCGATCTTACCAGTCCTTGGCTTCGTCCTTTTTCTGAAGTGAAAAGGACAACGCAAATCATCATAATTGGATTTCGTGGGACATCATTTGTCGTCCCAGAGTTGAAGGAGGCTTAGGCCTTAGAAACCTAAATGATACTTGTACTGCATTCACTTGCAAACTATGGCCTAGGTTTGACGCGAGCGACTCCTTATGGGCAACATTCCACCATGCCAAGTGTTGTAGACTTCAGGCTTTGAACTACACCGGTGTCCCATCCTATGCTAGTGAGATGTGGAATTAGATGCAATCTGTGAAAGCCTTCTCAGATTCACATGGTGGTGGATCCAGTTGGGATGGCAACCATTTTTGATTTGGGCAGTGTGGATCTCCGTGAGTGCCCCAACTCCACGTTTTCTTCTCTTCTCTTTCATCTGGGATGTCCGTACTCCACCAAAGGTTTCTCTGTTCACATGGAGAACCCTTCACAGTGGCCTTTCGATAGACGAGAAACTCCAAAGGATTGGTATCCCGTATGTGTCCCGATGTAGATGTTGTGGGTCTGGTGACACAGAATCCATAGCTCATTTGTTTTTCTTAGGCTTATGCACCAAAGCTGTATGGAATTATTTTGGAAACTTTGTTGATTTTAGAGGTAATGCGCCTTCTTTGAAGGATTTTCTGAGAATCTGGTGGAACTGAATCTCGGGTAAATCTGTTTGATCTATCCTTTTTAGGTTGATCCCTTGCCTTATCTGTTGGCATATCTCGTGCTTGTAGAATAAGGCAATTTTTGATGAGGTGTCCATGGACCCTCTTTCCATCATTCGAAAGGTAATGAATGACTTGTTTCTTGCATTTCATGGTAGACTTTTTAGAGGATTTGTTGGCTCCCGCTCGAGAAGATTGGCTGGAATATTTGATGTTACATCGATTCCTACTACCACTCAAGAGGGGATTGGCTGAAATTCTTTCTGCAAGGATTTGCGCGATCCGTCCCATTGTCCTTGCATCACCTTCACCTCCTCCCCCACTTTTTGGCCTGATTTGGTTTGCTATTGCTACAAGGTCTGGATTATAGGTTAACAGGATCGCTGGACTATGGATTCATTGGATCAGAGATAACAACCTTGCTTGTGGAGCTCTAGGACGGACCCTCCTTTCATTTGGAGGCATGGATTTATAGGGATCCTCGTCTATTTCAGTAGACCTGTTGGGGAGGTTGCTTTCTTTGCTAACTGCCTTTCCTCGTTATCGAGGATTCTATGCTTTCTTTGAGATGTTCTGTTCTTGTTGTTTTTTCATATTTTTTTGGAGAGACTATTGTACTGTGTAGGATTAGATATGCTTCACTTTCGGGTGGTGGCCTTGCCGGAACTCGATTTTGAAGTAAGATGGGCGGTGGTTTATCCAAAGCTCATCTATCTACCTTTCTATACATACATATAGTCATTCCTTGAGAGTATTATTTTGGTGGTTACCTTCTAGGCATGTTGGCAGCTTTTGTGGACTTTTTGTTCCTATATATATACACTCTTTTTTGTAAAAAATACTTTCTTTAGCAAAGACGAATTTCTTTTAACTTCTGTTCCAAAAAAATAGGATAATTCACCCAAGTCTTTTATTAGAACTGAATGTATAAATAGTCTACTAGTTTTATGATTTTAGCTTCATTACTGCCTATGATAATTAAATCGTCCTCATATACTAATACATAAGAAGTAGACGTTTCCTTGACTTTTGTGAATAATGATGTGCCTAATCTGGTAGGAACATATTCCAGTGTTGGTAAGCTTGCCTTAACTCTTTCAAACCATACTCTGGGGGCTTGCTCTAATCCATAAATAGATCTATTTAATCTGCATACAAGTGTGGGATCCTTTATGTACCCTTGTGGTTGTAGCATGAATATTTTTTTCATGTAGATTCCTACTTAAAAATGCATTGTTGACATCTAACTGCTTGATTTTCCAATTGTTGCTCAAGGCCATGGTCAATATAAGTGTGATAGTTGAGGGTTTCACAACTGGTGAAAAGGTTTCATTGTAGTCAAAACCAAATTCTTATGTGAACACCTTTGCAAACAGTCTTGCCTTGTATCTGTTAATGGATCCAACTATATTCTTTTTCGGTTTGTATACCCACTTGCACTCAATTATATACTTATTGCTTGGTGGATTCACAAGTTCCCATGTATTGTTATTCATCAGTGCTTAATATTCTTCATTCATTGCTATTCTCCACTCTGTATATTTGACTGCTTGTTGATAACTGTTTGGTTCTTTTTCATTAAGTAATGCAGTGTAAACCTTTGGTTTAAATATGCCTCTTTTTGACTGGGTTATCATTGGATGTCCAGTTTGAGGTTATGGTTGTTGAGATGGTAAGTCATTTTGTCTGCTACTGATATATTGATTATTATCATCGCTGGTCTCCTCCCTCATTGCTTCTAATTTTCTATAATCTTATCTTGTAGGTGATTTAATGGCATGGCTACTTTGCTCTTGTAGATCATCACCAATTTTATCATTACTGTGGTGGCTTTCAGATTCAATACTAGAAGCCTTGTCATCATTCTCTTATTCCTACATGTCAATAATATTGTGCATATCAGGTATACTAACCTTTGGATTATATATTTTAGTTGTGGTTTGTTTATTTGATCTACTATAAGGAAAAGTGTTTTCTTCAAAAATAACATGACTGCTTGTAAATATTTTACCAGACTTGTTTATACATCTAAACATAATTAGTTATTGCAATAGCCAATGAATGTACAGGGTTCAGATCTATAATCAAGCTTGTGAGTATTATAAGGTCTTACATAAGGAAAAATAAACAACCAAAGGTTTTCAGACTGTTTTAATCAGGTTTTACATTAAATAACTTTTCTATTGGAGTTGTATCTTTGAGCACTTTAGTAGGCATTCTATTTATTAGATATACGACAGTGCTGAAAGCATCAGGCCAAAATTTAAGTGGTAATGATGCTTGAGCTAGTAATGTTAAACCTGATTCAACTATGTGTCTATGTTTTATTTGTACTATACCATTCTGCTTAGAAGTGTAAGGGCATATCACTCTGTGTATAATGCTCTTATTTTTGAAATAATCAACTAATGGTCTGTATTCTAATCCTTCATCTGATTGTATTATTTTAATCAGACTGTTTACTTTATTTTCAAACATTTTGATAAAATTTATGACAACATTTTTAGTTTCAGACTTAGCTTTTGAGAAATATATCCAAGTATACCTAGTGTAAGCATCTACAAATGATATGCAGTATTTATATCCATAATTAGAAAATACTAGAGATGGACCCCACAAATCTGTAGTAGTTAACTAGCCAGGTTAGGAATATTCAGTTATAGAATGGTAATTTGTGGCTTTTTCCCATCTGACAATAAGTGCATACATAAGGTAATTTTGCTTAAATAAATTTTATTTTATTATCATTAAGAATCTTGGTTACAATACTAGCACTAGGGTGCCCTAATTTATAATGCTATAAACCAAAATGTTGAACAACGAGATTTTGATCGATGCCAACAAATGAAGCTACTATGGGAATTGAATCATAAAGATAAGGTTATATATATATATATATATATATATATATATATATATATGCACATTAAGTCATGTTAGAATTGCATTAAAATCTATTCTCAAGTATATACGAATGTGCTAATCAAGTTATATATATATATAATTAAAACCTTAAAAATCCAGAGATATGCAGAAACTGGCCTACCCGTCGACTGGTACGAAATCCACTAGTCGACTAGTCAAGCTATTTTTGCACATAACGACTAGTTTCAAAAATTTTATATAAATATTTTAATACTACCAGTCAACTGATGATTTTTAACCAGACGACCGATTTGACCCAGAAATTATTTTCTAAAGAGTCACCATTCTTCATGAAGAGACTCCTCTTCGTTAATCAAAGGAAATGGACATATCTTTTGATGGAAGATATTCATGAAGAATTGCTACTCTTATACTATTATATAAACAATTTTAATCATGTTTTATAATCACTTAATCTATCCGAATTTTACTGATTTTTCTAATCATCATTCTACTCTCTCCATTTACATTCTTTGCAACTCTCCAATTCAAATACTTGTTGAATCCGTGAATCAATTTAATATCATTTGATTAAACAAGCAATATTCTTCCTTAAATCTTTGCATTCAAAGCATATACCCGAGGGCCAGATTATAGGAAGGTTGTACTTAAAATATTAGCAATCCGTGTTGATTCAAGAACACAAATAAGAAGACAAACTCTTGTAATAGTTGAAGACCTGTGTAGTTGCTCAGGTGAGAGGCATCCTTGTTGGGGCTCGGGTGTACTGACCTATAACTCCAGATTAAGAGAGGGCGTTGTTAGTGAATTCCGAAGAGGAGCTTCGAGACTGGACATACGGCGGGAAGTCCGAACCAATATAAAAATTCCTGGTGTTACTTTACTTTCCGCATTTACTTTGATTGTGATATATCTTCGCAGTTTAGATTGTATTTGTCTATTGCATATCATTTAGCTTGCATATCACATATATTTCCGCTATATCGATCCTTTAAGTCATACATATCGACTATTTTTCAATTGGTATCAGAGCAAGGTCATCATATAACCGTAAAACCGTTATTTGATACATTAACGTTATGGATAATAATACTAGTATTAGCAATAACACTGGATATTCTGAAGGCCAATCAACTGCTAGACCACCCTTATTTAATGGCTTGAATTATAGTTATTTGGCTACTCGAATGAGAATATACATGCAAGCTAATAGCTATGATGCATGGAATATTACTCAAAAAGAGTATAGATCACCTACTACTGCATACACTAAATGGTCAAATATTGAGAAAAATGAAGCTGCTGCAAATGCTAAGGCCATGAACATGCTACATTATGCTCTAGATAGAAATGGGTTCAATCGGATTTGTATGTGCAACACTGCATATGAAATCTAGAGAACACTTAAAATCACTCATGAAGGCACTAACAAAGTTAAACAAAGTAAAATATCTATGCTCAAGAATCAGTTTCAAAATTTTAAAATGAATGAAAATGAATCCATGAATGATAGGTATTCACGTTTTCAAAATATTTATCATTCATTAGGCCAAGGTGAAAAATATTCTGACTTTGACATTGTTTCAAAAATCTTGAATTCTTTAACCGATGAATGGGTGAGAAAAGTATTAGCAATCGAAGAAGCTAATGATCGATCTGCCATGAAACCGGAAGAATTGATCGATAATCTAATGTCTTATGAAGTGAATTTACAGGCAAAGAAAGCACACGTGTAAGAAAAAAAATAGCTTTCCATGCAAAAAAAGAAGATTCCGATTCATATGAAGAAGATATAGCATTTGTTGCTAAGAATTTTAGAAATTTTCTAAAATACCAAAAGAGTCAAAGCAAGAATATAAAGAAAAATTCATCAAAAGAACCTGATCCGGTTCTAGTAGAATGTTTCAACTGTCATAAGACTGGACACTATCAAAAGAACTATCAAGAGCTAAAGAGAAATCGCAAAAATGAAAAATCAAAGAAACGAGCTTTTTCATTCACTTGGGACAACTCGGATTCATCTTCTGAAAGTGATAGGGACAGCGATAGAGAGCAAGCAAATGTGTGATTTATGGATAAGGACAACGATGTAAGTCATTTTACTTTTGATGAATTAGTAGAAATTAATACTGAAATATTAGAATCTAGAAAAATGTTTAAAAGAAAATTTATGCAAGCTAACAAAGACAAAAACAAAGCCAAATTTGAGAGAGACCTTTTGAAAGATGAAAAATAAATCTTAGAAGAAGAAATTAGAAAATTGCAAGATTCTCTTCCGAATGCAAATTCTCAAATTTCTTTGTTAAGTCAAGAATTAGAAATTCAAAAGAATAAAAATGATTTATTAGTTTCTAAAAATCATGATTTAAATAATAAAGTTACAATTATGGATTTAGAAAATTCTAGTTTAAAAACTAAGTTTGAAAATATTTCTAAAAATGTAAATAATTTTAACAAGGTAGAGAGAATTTATCTAAAATTTAGAGATTTCTCAATCGGTTTTTAATAAAAAAGGACTTGGATATGGTAATAAAATAAATTCAAAAAGGAAATCCAATTTTAAAAATTCCAATACAAAACCAAAAATTTGAAGTAGTAAAATAAATATTATTACTAAGAAAAAATATTCCGATAATATTAGTATATGGATTCAAAAGACAAATAATATTCTTATTTGGAATATGTATATTAATTTTTTTTAGGTTCTGTTCATTTTAATAGTGATTATTTTTTCAAAAAGGAACCTAAGCCCTCTTGGATTTGGCTTCCTAAGACTTAAGCCTTAGGACCCTAATGGAGGAAGTAGGTACCAATGAAATTTTTGATTTATTTTTTTGTAGGTCCCACTTGATAAAAACAGAGGAAAATGGATACTAAACAATGGTTGCTCAAAACATATGATAGGAGATAAAGAAATGCTATCAAATATTACTTGGTTAAAAGGAGGTACTGTCACATTTGGAGATAATTCCAAAGGATACATCATCGGCAAAGGCGATGTGAGCAATTACGGTATATCTAATTCACCTCTTATTTCAGATGTTTTATTAGTTAAGAATTTAACACACAATTTATTAAGTATAAGTGAATTATGTGATAAACGTTTTAAAATAACATTTTCCGAAAATAAATGTAGTATATTTGATTCAAATCAAAATCTTATTTTTGAAGGAAATCGAGACAAAAATATTTATATTTTAAATACGGCAATTAATAATAATCCAAGCATGTGTTTATGTAAGAACCCGGAAATCTGGGCCAATTTAAAATTTTTATTTTGGCAATTTTAGATTATTTAAAATGAATTATTTTAAATAATAACGACGAGAAATTTATTTTGAATAGAATTCGAACATATATATTTATATAGCTCGATGTTGGAATATAAATATTCATTTATATATATAAAAGGAATTGAAAATGGCGCGATAGTTCGATAATTCGATTTCAAATTTCAAATAAATGTACAGGATTCAAAATAAACCAGATTTTAGTGAAACCAAAAATATCTGAATCTAATTGAGAATATCTTTCCAATGAATCCGGGAAATCAAAATTTCTTAGTGGGAATCAAAAGTTACGTCCAGTTGAAATTTCAGAATAGCCGTTATGGAGTTCTAGCCCTTAAAAATGGCCATTTTGCAAACGACCTCGGATTTCGATGAAACTGCTTTTGTTGGATCCGTGATGTCAATTTATTGTCAGGTTTCAAATTTCGTAATTTTTCGAATCAATATGTGAGCGTGGCAAAGGAAAACGCGTTTGACCAATTTTAGTTGAATTTAATCGACTGGAAAATGGTCGTTTTTCAAACGGTCTCAGAATTTGATGAAATTAGTTTTGTTAGGACCATATCGTAAATACGAAGCTAGAAAATATTTTTTGGGAATTTTTCTAGTTAGTATGTGGCCCTGGTAAATTGAAATGCGTGTTCAAATTCAATATATAGAGTTATATTTTGATTTTGACGAAAACTGATCGAAACAATCAAATCAGCCTATGATACATATCCCATTTTGTTCGGAATGGGGGTAATTATCTATGGACGATAGGCGGTGGGTTTGATTCTGAGTTCAAAATAAAAGTCAACTTTTTGAAATGAAAAATAAATAAAATAATAATATAACCCTCTCTCTCCTTACCCTCTCTCTCCTTTGATCAGCCCCCCCCCCCCCCCCCGATTTCATTTCAGAAAAAAAAACGCGGAGGCTTCCCCATGTCGACGATCGGCATCGCCCCCACCCCCACCCCCCCCAATCGACGGAGCGCCTCCGCCAGCCTCCACCTCGCATAGACGTTGTAACACCCCACATCCGTTAGTGTCACTCACAAAGGGAATGCACTAAGTTCTGTGGAGCATTTAGGGTAAAAGATGCAGATAAATTACAAGGCAGATAGAAATTAAACAGAGGAAAATAAAACTTTGCTTTATTGATAAAATAGTTTGTACAATGATTTCTTTACAATATCAGAGTATCATCTGTCTTACAAAATAAAGAAGCATAAAACAACATTTATATTCCCCGATTTTTAGCAAAAGCCGGCCATAGCATCTGAAAAGAGAATCCAAGCAAAACTTCGACAAATCTTCAAGCTGGGGAAGAGTGACAGTCCAACTTAACCTGAGCTATACTATTCCCTCCTTTACTACCTGGGGGGGGGGGGGGGGGGGGCGACGGAAGAAAAGAAGACGAAAGAAAAACAGAGTCAGACATAAAGCCTGAGTAAGTTCAGTAACTTCTAGCATGTGAACATGGAAAAACAAAACAACATGAATTAACTGAATACAAGATTACACCATGACGATTGGGTCAGCAATATTAGACAAGGTAATCACAAGATATGCTAAGCTAAGATAAACTGGATATGCTCTAATACTTTAGCTGCTTCGTTGTTTCCTTGTTATACTGGTTTCTATATCTCTGCACCACCTAACTAGTGTCCCAACTAGTAATGATAACGTGATCCCAATCCCTGTATTTTCCATTGCCTTCAGGCATACATTTATTATTTATTACCTAGATCTAATCTAGGGTTATCTATCAAGTGCTTTCTAGATTCAACTAGAGTTTCCGCTATCTACTGAACGCTTCTCGGATTCAGGGTTTATGCCACCTAGTCCAACTAGGGATTATGCTACCTATCGAGCGATGCCCCCAAGTCTAGGACACACTACCTAGAGTGGTATATGTTCCTATACTTCCCCACGCATGTATCGCGAATCGTTATCGCTTGTCTAGATGCACATGTCCTGTAATGTGCGGCCCGAGTCCTGTGGCAGGGCAAATCAAAAAATACAAAACTCGGTCGGGAGCTTTCAGATATCTACCGATGCAGATGCTAATGTCTGTTTTTATTCCAGTGGCTATGGTCCCACTTGACCCCTCCCTCAACTAATGAAAGGCACACCTTGAAAAATGAGAACTATACGCAGGCCCCCGGTGCCCCACTATCCTATGGCCATCCTCACCCATAACTAGATAGCAAGTATATGGTCTTTTGGAGTTCTCCGCCTTTCCGCTTCACGTATCTCGATTGACTCAAGATGGATGGTAGACGACGAGTTGCTATCACAGGGCTACCGTTTTCTCGCCGAATCACGTTGATCCATCCTAGTCTTTAGGTTGCCATATATTGCAACCAAGGCATACCCCTGGTTCTTCTATGCAGACCATAACCTCTGTGAGCCCAGGAGGATCATCTGCAGCCTCACAGAGGGATACAAAGAGTACCCTCACGTCCCCTCGAAGCCTCGGGCTTCGTAACCCAATTCGTTGGAGCCTTCTTTTTACTCAGACGGACATTTGCTCCTTCCCGTGTTATACTAAGAATTACTACTTAGTTCTACTAACTAAGGTTTACCACTTAGTTTCAAGAATCGTTGTTTTCTTAACTAAGGTTTACTACTTAGCTCCTTCTAACTAAGGTATACTACTTAGTTCTCTTTCCCATCAATTTGGATTGGTTAAGTGTCATTAGTCAATTCAAGCTAACTTAACCACCTTCATTTATCCTGTTAAACTGGTTAAGTGTTATCAGTAATCCATGTTGACTTAACCCCACCACAAACCAAGTTATATTGGTTAAGTATTTCTTATTACTTAACCCTACCCATTCACCCTGTATTGGTTAAGTGTTCCTTTTAACTTAACCTTGCCCGTCTGTTTTAACTAACATGTTATTAACGGTTAAGTATTATCGCTTCATGTTTTAGACTTAACCCTATTCCTTTATCACAATCTGATGGTTAAGTGTTCAAGTTTACTTAACCCTGCAGTCTAGCCCAGCTAACATATCAAATTGGCAAAGTGTACTTAACCCCAACCACTAGTCTAGTTAACATGTTAATTTGGTTAAGTGTATTAACTTTACTTAACCCCACCTTCTAGTCTAGTTAACATGTTAATTTGGCCAAGTGTTTTCTTGGTTACTTAACCCCTACAAATCTTGTCTTGTTACCATGTTAAGTTGGTTAAGTGTCTTTATAGACTTAGCCCTCCCATTCTAGCTTAACTGTGTCAGTTTGGTTAAGTGTTCCTATGGACTTAACCCTCCCATTCTAGCTTAACTGTGTTAAGTGCCTGTATGAACCGAACCCCACCCACAGGTCTGGTTATCATGTTGAATCGGTTAAGTGTCTTAGTTAACTTAACCCTACCATTCTTGTTCTAGCTTTAACTAAATAAATTAAAGCCACGACTACTCACATTAGACAGATATTGTTGCAAATACTGGATATGCCAGTTGGTTCCGGGAAGGTTTACATCGCAACTCAGTCTAACCTCGGGTTAGGCATATTCGTGTTTTCTAAGTTCAAAAGGGTTTTGATTAATTTTCAAATCAGGTTTTGAAAGTAACCATCCTGTCCGTCGGATCAGTTAGGGATAACCAGGAAGAGCAGGAAACTTGTATTTTCCAAACCCAAGCCTAGACACTATCCTCTTTGTCACCCTAGAACTTTCTGGTGTATGTATTATTAAAAGAGATGTCATTAATAAACCTTTCTTTAAATTGTTAACGATTTATCCTCAAAGTCTAACCACTTTTCCACAACATCCATTTTCCCTCTTTAAAATAAATTTGGCCTATACCCTATACATTTTCCATGCCTATTAATGGACTTGTATTCTAGGCCCAAATCTTGATTTGCCTATCTTACAGTTTATAGTAATTTAGATCCAACACCCCCATTTACAGTTCATGCCAAAACTAGATTTTATATTCTAGTTTATAGTTTATGCCAAACTAGATTTCATATTCTAGTTCACCGTTTATGCCCAAAACTTAATTTGCATACCAACTACCTATTTTGTGGCCCATTAAACCACTTACCATTTACGCCCAATGTATGTAAATTATGCTAATATACCTATCATGCTTAATTTAGCCACCCAATTCTGATTTAATATTCTAATTCCAGTTCATGTCGAAACTAGACTTATTATTCTAGTTTTCATCTTAATAGTCATGCTATAATGCATGTTCCCAAATTATGCCAATTTCCAAGTTTAGTCAATTTCCTGTTTTTCCCCAAAACGTATTCCCATCGTTCGTATAATCATGATTCAATCTAGATCATAAATAAAGCTAGATTCGTGGATAGAAGGGAATGAGCCAAAATGCCATGAAAGAACGGGCATAACAATTGGCATAAGATGACAATTCACAGGCATATAGATATGGTAAAATTACGACATGAAAAGGGTTGAATAGTATAGGTTCAAGAACATGGGTAGACCTAACTTAATAGGTAAATTCCCAAGGTCTAAAACCAAAGAAAACCAAGAATTGACAGAATAGATAAACATGGGTAGACCTAACTTAATAGGTAAATTCCCAAGATCTAAAACCAGAGAAAACCAAGAATAGACAGAATAGATAATTGAGTTTAGACCCAATTTCATAGTCACAAAACTTAAGCAACACTTTCCTAGTCATGAATCATAGGTGTTTAATCACAGTTGTCCTTGTTATGTCATAGGCAATAGTTTATGTTTCCTAATAAAAGGCATAGGCTTGTGTTCATAGTCAAGGAAATAATTCTCATAGTCACAGTCATAGGCAACGTTCATAGTCATAGGAAATGTTCATAGTCATAGGCAATGTTCATAGTCATAGGCAAGGCCTAATTGGTCATCGAATCATAACTGTTCTTAATTAGGTCCAAAGATAGAGGCACAGATTCGAATAGAGAGATTTGGCATATTCTTTTATTCCTTTAATTTCATGTCACGAACAGAGAAAAATGTTCAAATCTAAAAATAACTGACTTACAGAGATTAGATTAGATTCGTAGAAAAATAGTCGTTGAAGTAGTTTAAATCATCACTTGAAATCCTAGCTTGACTTGAACCTCTTCTTGAAAGTCTTGAGCAGCATTTCCTCGTCTTGATTTATTTTATACATTATTTATTTATACATTTTCTCAGAGGCAGCATAAGGATAGAAAAGAATTGTGAATAGAGAAGGAGACTAAGGCTGTTTATATAGGATTAGGCGGACGAATCTGGACAGAATGGCGTCCGGATACAGGAGAACGAACCAGGTTCAGAAAACTGGAAAAAGCGGGGGGGGGGGGGGGGTGGGGGTTGACCTCTAGGTCGACTACCCAGTCGACCTGGGTCTTTGGGCGGGAAAATTCCCGCCCACCCCAATCTGGGTCCGATTTTCGAATTTGAACTCGTTTTTTGTCCTGTTCGAATTTTAAATCGAATTCCGAAACTTCCAAAGACCATAACTCCTTCATACGGAGTCCGATTAACGCAAACTAGGACTCTATCTCATGCAGAATTCTAAGACGAACGCAATGGCGCAGCCCGTTTCCCTTGATTTTGATTTTAAAATTTAATTCTTTCTTGATTTGTGAATCTTAGTGTTACAGAATTACGGGGTGTTACATTATCCCCCACTTAAAAGGATTTCGTCCCCGAAATCTTCAAATTAGGAAGAATGTGCCCTACCATCCAATCACCCATCTACTCAACCATTCAATCACAGGAATTCATTGTCCTTAAAAGATTTCTAATGCTTTCATGTTCATATGCATAGTGTGTGTATATGTCTTTATCTAATGCAAAACCAGGCGGTCTACTGATTCAGTTGACCTCCTTAATGTGAATCATGTCAGTGCCATGCGTCCAATCATGTATGCAAGCATCCCTAGTTATGTAAATACTACATGTGTGCATAGTCATTCATCCATATGCAACATCCATATGATAACATATCAAGTTCAACTTACAAACAAATACATATATGTAAATGCAATATGAAAGCGTCCAAACTGATCTAGTGCCTAATACGTATGCATATGCATTCACGAGCAACCATTAGCAACCACTTGCAACCATCAACCATAATATGTTTCAATTACATGTTTACATCCATTGGCTTCTACCTAAGGATCGAAGATATGACCTAGAGGATATACTTTGGAAAGAGAGAAACAATTATGTGTAAAGCTCCTGAAAAAAAGAAATCAAGGATGCACCCTTAAGGAAAAGGGTATGATGCTAGTATCTAGCCTTCTTGAGATATACTCCATTGTATCTTAACTAATTTAACTTCACTATTGTGAAGTTCCTGATCTCCATTTCCAAAATAAACAGATGTCAATCACGGTACCAAGTATATGTACTAAGATGATTAGAGGTCTCCCTCTTATCCGCCATGCCATAACTATAAGGGTCGAAAGGTTACTACGTGCTTTTTAGAGTGCCTGCCACAACTATTCATCTCTCATGCAAACCATCCTAGTTGAACTCGACATTCCTCAAGTACAAGCCCCAAAGGCCTAAACCAATATCAGACAAGCATCCAAGGAATATCTCCTCCGAATTTAGATAATCAACGTGAGATGATATAAGCAAACTCGATAGCTATTCTCAAATCCCTACTAACCAAAAATAAACTTGTCGGACCACCAATTGGATTTGAGACTCTAGTGGGATCTTTCTACTATACAAGTACTATGGTGCAGAGACTCAACTATGGAAGTGGATATGAACAAATGCGAAGCGCTAAAACCAAAGGAAAGAGTACGAACATCAAAACTAGACTCTTCCAACAGAACTTTACTACCTTTCTCCTAGGTACGCTAGGTGGTGAAAATGTGTACTTGCCCTTCTGAAAATATTGTTCCTCATTCTTGCCCTTGTCCTTAATTATATGCCCTATCATACCCTAGTAAAGATACTTCCTGTTGTCTTAGGTTTTATAATCTCTTCCTCCTTCATGAGCTAAATCTCCATCCATGAATTCCTCATCCTAGGGTTGTGTTCCTTAGCCAAACTCCTCATCCCCTTCCGTGTGCAACCATGTTGACAAATCTCTCGAAAGCTGCTTCCATCGTACAGAAAACCCTATAAGCTTGAAAGAAAACTGGCCGTAGGTGAAATAACTACAGCCATAGATGGAAGTCAGGCACTACTTCGCCCTTCGATGAGGTTACCTCCCAGAAAGCCAGGAGCCCTAGAGACTCAAGAAAGAAGGAGATAAGAATTCAAACAGAGGAAGAGAAGATAGTGCATATGGCTTTGGGGAATATGCCTTTAAAATAAATCTTTTCTCTTGAAAATGCTTCTTTTAAAACTGCTTGAAAATAAATTTTTTCAAATCTTTTATCTGATCCGGTAACCTTCAGCTCTGATACCATGTGTAACACCCCACATCCGTTAGTATCACTCACAAAGGGAATGCACTAAGTTCTGTGGAGCATTTAGGGTAAAAGATGCAGATAAATTACAAGACAGACAGAAATTAAACAACGGAAAATAAAACTTTGCTTTATTGATAAAATAGTTTGTACAATGATTTCTTTGCAATATCAGAGTATCATCTGTCTTACAAAATAAAGAAGCATAAAACAACATTTATATTCCCTAATTTTTAGCGAGAGCCAGCCATAGCATCTGAAAAGAGAATCCAAGCAAAACTTCGACAAATCTTCAAGCTGGTGAAGAGTGACAGTCCAACTTAACCTGAGCTATACTATTCCCTCCTTTACTACCTGGGGGGGAACGGAAGAAAAGAAGATGAAAGAAAAACAGAGTCAGACATAAAGCCTGAGTAAGTTCAGTAACTTCTAGCATGTGAACATGGGAAAACAAAACGACATGAATTAACTGAATACAGGATTACACCATGACGATAGGGTCAACAAGATTAGACAAGGTAATCACAAGATATACTAAGCTAAGATAAACTGGATATGCTCTAATACTTTCGCTGCTTCGTTATTTCCTTGTCATATTAGTTTCTATATCTCTACACTTCCTAACTAGTGTCCCAACTAGTAACGATAACGTGATCTCAATCCCTGTATTTTCCATTGCCTTCAGGCATACATTTATTATTTATTACCTAGATCTAATCTAGGGTTTTCTATCAAGTGCTTTCTAGATTCAACTAGAGTTTCAGTTATCTGCTGAACGCTTCTCGGATTCAGGGTTTATGCCACCTAGTCCAACTAGGGATTATGCTACCTGTCGAACGATGCCCCCAAGTCTAGGACACACTACCTAGAGTGGTATATGCTCCTATACTTCCCCACCCATGTATCGCGAATCGTTATCGCTTGTCTAGATGCACATGTCCTGTAATGTGCGGCCCGAGTCTTGTGGCAGGGCAAATCAAGAAAATACAGAACTCGGTCGGGAGCTTTCAGATATCTGCCGATGCAGATGCTAAGATCTGTTTTTATTCCAGTGGCTATGGTCCCACTTGACCCCTCCCTCAACTAATGAAAGGCACACCTTGAAAAATGAGAACTATACGCAGGCCCCCGGTGCCCCACTATCCTATGGCCATCCTCACCTATAACTAGATAGCAAGTATATGGTCTTTTGGAGTTCTCCGCCTTTCCGCTTCACGTATCTCGATTGACACAAGATGGATGGTAGACAACGAGTTGCTATCACAGGGCTACCGTTTTCTCGCCGAATCATGCTGGTCCATCCTAGTCTTTAGGTTGCCATATATTGCAACCAAAGGCATACCCCTGGTTCTTCTACGCAGACCTTAACCTCTGTGAGCCCAGGAGGATCATCTGCAGCCTCACAGAGGGATACCAAGAATACCCTCACGTCCCCTCGAAGCCTCGGGCTTCATAACCAAATTCGTTGGAGCCTTCTTTTTTACTCAGACGGACATTCGCTCCTTCCCGTGTTATACTAAGAATTACTACTTAGTTCTACTAACTAAGGTTTACCACTTAGTTTCAAGAATCGTTGTTTCCTTAACTAAGGTTTACTACTTAGCTCCTTCTAACTAAGGTTTATTACTTAGTTCTCTTTCCCGTCAATTTGGATTGGTTAAGTGTCATTAGTCAATTCAAGCTAACTTAACCCCCCTTCATTTATCCTGTTAAACTGGCTAAGTGTTAAAAGTAATTCATGTTGACTTAACCCCACCACAAACCAAGTTATATTGGTTAAGTATTTCTTATTACTTAACCCTACCCATTCACCCTGTATTGGTTAAGTGTTCCTTTTAACTTAACCTTGCCCGTCTGTTTTAACTAACATGTTATTAACGGTTAAGTATTATCCCTTCATGTTTTAGACTTAACCCTATTCCTTTATCACAATCTGATGGTTAAGTATTCAAGTTTACTTAACCCTGCAGTCTAGCCCAGCTAACATATCAAATTGGCAAAGTGTACTTAACCCCAACCACTAGTCTAGTTAACATGTTAATTTGGTTAAGTGTATTAACTTTACTTAACCCCACCTTCTAGTCTAGTTAACATGTTAATTTGACCAAGTGTTTTCTTGGTTACTTAACCCCTACAAATCTTGTCTTGTTACCATGTTAAGTTGGTTAAGTGTCTTTATAGACTTAGCCCTCCCATTCTAGCTTAACTGTGTCAGTTTGGTTAAGTGTTCCTATGGACTTAACCCTCCCATTCTAGCTTAACTGTGTTAAGTGTTTGTATGAACCTAACCCCACCCACCGGTCTGGTTATCATGTTGAATCGGTTAAGTGTCTTAGTTAACTTAACCCTACCATTCTTGTTCTAGCTTTAACTAAATAAATTAAAGCCACGACCACTCACATTAGACAGATATTGTTGCAAATATTGGATATGCCGGTTGGTTCCGGGAAGGTTTACATCGCAACTCAGTCTGACCTCGGGTTAGGCATATTCGTGTTTTCTAAGTTCAAAAGGGTTTTGATTAATTTTCAAATCAGGTTCTGAAAGTAACCATCCCGTCCGTCGGATCAGTTAGGGATAACCAGGAAGAGCAGGAAACTTGTATTTTCCAAACCCAAGCCTAGACACTATCCTCTTTGTCACCCTAGAACTTTCTGGTGTATGTGTTATTAAAAGAGATGTCATTAATAGACCTTTCTTTAAATTGTTAACGATTTATCCTCAAAGTCTAACCACTTATCCTCAACGTCCATTTTCCCTCTTTAAAATAAATTTGGCCTATACCCTATACATTTGCCATGCTTATTAATGGACTTGTATTCTAGGCCCAAATCTTGATTTGCCTATCTTACAGTTTATAGCAATTTAGATCCAACACCCCCATTTACAGTTCATGCCAAAACTAGATTTTATATTCTAGTTTATAGTTTATGCCAAACTAGATTTCATATTCTAGTTCACCGTTTATGCCCAAAACTTAATTTGCATACCAACTACCTATTTTGTGGCCCATTAAACCACTTACCATTTATGCCCAATGTATGTAAATTATGCTAATATACCTATCATGCTTAATTTAGCCACCATTCTGATTTAATATTCTAATTCCAGTTCATGTCGAAACTAGACTTATTATTCTAGTTTTCATCTTAATAGTCATGCTATAATGCATGTTCCCAAATTATGCCAATTTCCAAGTTTAGTCAAATTCCTGTTTTTCCCCAAAACGTATTCCTATCGTTCGTATAATCATGATTCAACCTAGATCATAAATAAAGCTAGATTCGTGGATAGAAGGGAATGAGCCAAAATGCCATGAAAGAACAGGCATAACAATTGGCATAAGATGACAATTCACAGGCATATAGATATGGCAAAATTACGACATGAAAAGGGTTGAATAGTATAGGTTCAAGAACATGGGTAGACCTAACTTAATAGGTAAATTCCCAAGGTCTAAAACCAAAGAAAACCAAGAATAGACAGAATAGATAAACATGGGTAGACCTAACTTAATAGGTAAATTCCCAAGATCTAAAACCAGAGAAAACCAAGAATAGACAGAATAGATAATTGAGTTTAGACCCAATTTCATAGTCACGAAACTTAAGCAACACTTTCCTAGTCATGAATCACAGGTGTTTAATCACAGTTGTCCTTGTTATGTCATAGACAATAGTTTATGTTTCCTAATAAAAGGCATAGGCTTGTGTTCATAGTCAAGGAAATAATTCTCATAGTCACAGTCACAGTCATAGGCAATGTTCATAGTCATAGGCAATGTTCATAGTCATAGGCAAGGCCTAATTGGTCATCGAATCATAACAGTTCTTAATTAGGTCCAAAGATATAGGCACAGATTCGAATAGAGAGATTTGGCATATTCTTTTATTCCTTTAATTTCATGTCACGAACAGAGAAAAATGTTCAAATCTAAAAATAACTGACTTACAGAGATTAGATTAGATTCGTAGAAAAACAGTCGTTGAAGTCGTTTGAATCATCACTTGAAATCCTAGCTTGACTTGAACCTCTTCTTGAAAGTCTTGAGCAGCATTTCCTCGTCTTGATTTATTTTATATATTATTTATTTATACATTTTCTCAGAGGCAGCATAAGGATAGAAAAGAATTGTGAATAGAGAAGGAGACTAAGGCTGTTTATATAGGATTAGGCGGACGAGTCTGGTCAGAATGGCGTCCGGATACAGGAGAACGAACCAGGTTCAGAAAACTGGAAAAAGCGGGGGGGGGGACCTGCAGGTCGAGTACCAAGTCGACCTGGGTCTTTGGGCGGGAAAATTCCCGCCCACCCCAATCTGGGTCTGATTTTCGAATTTGAACTCGTTTTCTGACCTGTTCGAATTATAAATCGAATTCTGAAACTTCCAAAGACCATAACTCCTTCATACGAAGTCCGATTAACGCAAACTCGGACTCTATCTCATGTAGAATTCTGAGACGAACGCAATGGCTCAGCCCGTTTCCCTTGATTTTGATTTTAAAATTTAATTCTGTCTTGATTTGTGAATCTTAGTGTTATAGAATTACGGGGTGTTACAGACGCCGTCGCGTCCCTCTTGTTCTCCCGCTCCAATGCCTCTCAACTACCCCGAAACCCAAAGCCCTTGCCCCCTTTTTCAGAAGCAACCACCGCTGGCCAAACCCTGGCCATCCGCCGCCTTCCCCCGCCATGGCAGGCCCAACGCCACCCATCTCCACTGTGGGCCTCCACCCTCCTACAACCGAGAAAAAAGAAGTGAGTTTTACTCTTTTCTATTTATTTAGCTTTATGTAATTAGTTTAATTAACTTTGTAAATGAATAAAAGTCTGATTTTTAATATGTAAAAGGATTAGGAAATATATATATGATTTTTACATAAAAAAATATTTTTATTATGTGAAGAACGAAGTAAAAATTCGATTTTTATATATTGAATAGCAAAGTAAAAATTCTATTTTTATATATTGAATAGCAAAGTAAAAAATCGATTTTTATATATTGAATATGTAACGACCCGCACCCGACACTCCTAGCTCAGTTGGTCAGAGGTGGGCGAATTGGGATGAGACATAGGTCTCAGGTTCGAGGGCCGCCTCTGCCAAATTCTAGGGGTGACTACCTAGGTAGTGTGAAGGCGTTGAAAAATCGGGGTATATCACTACCCGTGGGGTTTACTAAGACCGACAAGCAATGGCTTGAGTGAAGTCTTAGGTTCCACACGTAAATCAAAAAAAAATATGTAACGACCCGCATTCTAAGTATCGGGGGATCGTAGAATATTTATTTCTTTCCCATGTGAAGTTGTATGGTCATGTAACTTTGGGAAACATCCATTAGAGTCATTTCCCATGTTCATGATTTTTGTCGATTGCTAAATGACCATTTTGCCCCTAGTTGGTACTGTTTTGGCCATAACTTTTGATTGGAAAGGAATTTTGACCTGAAACCACTTCCATTGGATTCGTTTGATGGTTTACCTTTCCGTAGAGTGGTTACATTAGCCAAACGGACTTACCGTTTGGGAGATATGGCTGAAACAAGGTTTGGAGGGTGAAAAACTGCTTAACCGGGCCAAATCGGGTGATTAGCGAGTAGGCCCATAACCCATTTCGGGATTAGGGTTATGGGAGGGCTGAAATGAGATGGAGAATCATTCCATTTCAGTTTTCTAGCCTCCACTTATCACCAAGGATCCCTAAAAATGGCCTCTAACCTCTAAATCACCTCCAAATCACCTTTTTGTCAAGGATTTGGCTTAGCAACCCCTAATCAAGGAGGATCTTCACCAAATCAACAAAGGAACTGCTCTTTGGCATTGAGATTCACATCAAATCAGAGAATTATTTCAGATCTTAGTTTATTTTGTGGCTAAGGTGAGTGATTTGCATAGTTTTACACTAATTATGGCTAGTTAAGGGTAATTAGTGCTAATTAGCGAATTTAGGCATGATAAAATTCGGGGAAAATGTTCATAAACTCCTAAATGATGTTTTAGACCTCTGATATGAATTTGGGTTAATTTGGTTAAGTTTTGCTAATCCTATCATTAGTTTCACCTAAACATGCTTAAGGGGAAATATGGGGTTTTGGGTATGTTTGATCCATTTTAACCTATCATATGGATATTTTGATGTTTGTGGTTGATTATGAATGTTGCTATGACTGTATGAAATGCTTTGTGATTGATTCCAATAGTTAGAATGGTCGAAAACGTCGTCGAATGGCGTAAACACTTGCTGGAACAGTTTCAGGAAACAGTGCAGGGTTCGGATCGGATCGGATAAGGGGGCTCGGATCGGATATGTGGAACTGAGCAAAGAATCTGATCGGATCGGAACCCAACACTTGGGAAAAGTGGAAAAAAGGAAGGCCACGCTAGCTGAACTGGGATCGGATCGGATAGAGGAAAACGGATCGGATCGAGAAGGACGGATCGGATCGAAGAGGACGGATCGGATCGGAAACACAAAGGCGAATCAGAGCAGGAGCACGAAAGCGGATCGGATAGGAGCATATGAAGTGGAGCATGAAGATGGATCGAAAGCACGAACCAAGAAGGACCCGACCCGACCCGAAAGGAAGCACCGACCCGACCCGAAGAAGAAGAAGCAGATGACTCGAACCCAGAGCAATGCCGACCCGAACCGCATCAGAAGGGGGACCCGACCCGAACGGATAAAGAACACTGACCCAAACCGATGACCTGAGGAAGAACCCGACCCGACCCAGTATTGACCAATAACCCGAGATGTAAAGGTAGTCCAATAGGGGAAGTTAGAGCTCAGAATCCCGGAACCAGTTGGGAACCAACGAGTTCACTTCATGGTTGGACTTTGCTGCGGGACGTGTGCTAAGGAGTTGTCGACGTTCATAACTTCGATTCACCACTAAAAGGAATGATAGGCTACTTATCAGTGCAGTAGGGTCATTACGACTTGAGGGGCAAGGTGATGGTAGCAAGACTACGTTATCAGTGCAGTAGGGTCATTATGACCTGAGGGGCAAGGTGATGCGTAGTAAGACTATGAGCCAGCGCAGATGGGGTGAATAACTCCATGGGGCAAGTGGACATAGTAAGGATTGGTAAGGCTATGAGCCAGCGCAGATGGGGTGAATAACTCCATGGGGCAAGTGGACATAGCGAGGAACTTGTGGCTACGTTATCAGTGCAGTGAAGTCATTTATGACTTCATGGGGCAAAGTGATCGTAGCAAGGAATGTTGGGTGATCGAAGTGGTGAATATCGTATGCTTTATGCACTGAGTGAGAGATGTGAGGATGGATGCTATGTTTGATTGTTTGTCATCCCTATAACATGCACACCTCCCCCACCTCCGTATCTTTACACTGTTTGATATGATACCTTAGAGTGTTGTACAGTATGTACTGCTAACTCTTTGGTTGCAGGTCCAGGTTCAGGTATGTTTTAGTCTACCTGTTATTGTTCACTTTAGATGCTTATCGCTCATACCAGGCTTTATGTCTGACCCAGAGTTTTCTGTCTTCTCTTATTACTCTGGGTGCTCACACGAGCAGACTAGAGACAGGTTTGCTGGTGATGCGCGAGTAGCTGATTCGGAGGCGGGCAGGAGGCTTCCACGTATTATATATATATATATATATACACACACATTCTCCCTGTATCGTTGGTGGTCGCTACTTGGGCATTAGTAGTGTACCTCATTTATCTTACTTTTGCTTTGAGACAGTTTGAAAGTTGTAATAAGCTGTATTTTGGATTTCCGCTGCTATGATGTCTATTTCTGATTTTCAGCTTATGCACTGTCTCTCCTGTTTTATGTCAAGTATGTTATTATTATATTTTGTTCTATGCGCTGTGAGACATTCTACAGGTTCTTTGTATGTTCATTTCCTTCTTCCTTTTTCCCTTCTGACGACCCGTTCCGTGCTAACTGGACATGTGTACAGCGCACTTTTGGAGTAAATGTCGGTTGGTGCGGGCGGGCCATCACACTTGGTATCAGAGCTCTAGGTTGCGTAGTTAACCTAGGGAAAGGCACTAGGGAGAGATAGTACGTATATGAGAGCGCGTATTTGTGATTACTTTGGTTTTCAAAAGTTATGTATGTATATACTATTAGTAGTATAAAGATGAAGTCGCACTGCACTAGCACCACCATGGGGTCGTTAATCGTTTCCCTTTTTACAGATTAACGATGAGCCGAGAGACGAGGGGTGCTAGTAGAGGGACCAACCAAGGGAATGCCGCTGACATGAGGGCGATGTTTACTAACCTCATGAGAGACATGCTTAGAGAAGTGCAAGGGGCAGTTCCCAATCCCGGAGTTGGTGTTGGCCCAGTAGTGCAGGCGCCTAGGGTCGATTTCGCCAAGTTGTGCAAGGATTACACTAATCTTGGTGGGAAGCCGTTCCATGGGACGGAGTCGGCCACGGATGTTCAGGACTGGATGGATAGCTATGATCGTATCTTCGATGACTTGGGTCTTGAGGATGCGATGAAGAGAAGGCTAGCATCTCGTCAGCTGCAAGGGCGAGCGATGAATTGGTGGAATGCCATTAGAACAGCTACTCCAGAGGATCAGGTTACTTGGGATCAATTCAAGGCTCGCTTTAGCGAGAAGTTCATTCCAGCTGCCCAGAAGTCAGTATTGTTCAAGAGGTTCTTGGAACTCAAGCAGAATGGGAGGGCAATTTCTGATTATATTGCTGAGTTCGACACTTTGTCGAAGTATGGACTGTCTCTCATTGATACTCCTGAAAAGAAGAATGAGAAGTTCATTACTGGTTTGGATGGATACTTGGGGGAAAGACTTATTAATCACATCGATGAGACTTTTGAATCGATCGTGGGGAAAGCTTTGAGATCAGAGAGTCTTTACCCTAAGGCAAAGACTGAGGCTGCATCTGCAGAAGGGCCAAAGCCGCAAGCAGGCGGTGGAGGCAAGAATAATTCTCAGAATAAGAGGAAGCAGGACCAATCTAAGGGTGGCCAGAAAAAGAGCAAGAAGGATGTTGAGTGCTTCAGCTGTGGAAAGAAAGGCCATTATGCTAAAGATTGTCGGGCCAAGCCAGCGGATAAGAAGTGCTTCAACTGTGGTCAAGTGGGACATTTCAAGGACAAGTGTCCGCAACCTCTTAAGGAGAAGCAGATTGTGAAAGCATATGCTATTGATGCTGTTCCTTCTTCGTCGAATGCCCCAACTGCGGCGGAGAAAGGAAAGAATGTTGTTATTCAAAGTATGCTTTCTATTTATGATATACCAGTTCGAGTTTTGTTTGATACTGGGGCTTCCCGTTCCTTCATATCTAGTGACCTGGTAGATAGGTTGGGACTGGAACCCGAGATTGTCGATAGACCATTGGTTGTGACGAACCCGATTGGTGGTTCGACTAGCCTTAGTATGATTTGCAGGAATTTGGTCTTATCGAGTCATGGATGTATGTTTGTATGTGATTGCTTTGTTTTGGGCTTTACTGGGTATGGCATTATATTGGGAGTCGATTGGCTCCAAAGATACGGGGTGGTGGTAGACTGTGAGGGCTTTTTGGTGACAGTGAGGGCGGATGATGGGCGGAGGGTAGTGCTTGGTAGTCTACCTAGTGATGGGGTTATGGCTAGTTTTGTAAATTCCCTCGACATCCCGCATGATGAGTTGTCAGATGTGCCCGTGGTTGGTCAGTATCCGGACGTCTTCGAGGAGGTGACCGGGCTTCCACCACACCGAGAGATTGAGTTCCGTATTGATTTAGTGAAAGATGCCAGACCTATAGTGATGCCACTTCGTCGTATGGCACCAAGGGAGCAGCGAGAGCTCGGGGTGCAAGTCAGCAATCTTTTGAAGAAGGGATTTATTAGAAGGAGTGTCTCCGAGTTGGGAGCACCAGTTGTGTTTGCCACTAAGGCAGATGGTTCCCTTCGTTTGTGTGTGGACTATCGCGAGTTGAATAAGGTGACGAGGAAGAATAAGTATCCTCTACCGCGGATAGATGATTTGTTTGATCAGCTGGAAGGAGCTAGAGTGTTCTCCCAGTTAGACCTCGCGACAGGATTTCATCAGCTTCGAGTAGCGGATGAGAGTGTTTCGAAAACGGCATTTAGGACGCCGTCTGGATTTTATGAGTGGTTGGTTATGCCATTTGGGTTGACTAATGCACCAGCCTATTTTGTGGATCTTATGAATCGAGTATTCAGAGATCAGTTGAATAAGTTTGTTCTTGTGTTCGTGGATGATATCCTTGTTTACTCAAGGACAGAGGAGGAACACAAGGGGCACTTGAGGATAGTGATGGAGGTGTTGAGGAAACACCAATTGAAAGCGAAATTCTCTAAGTGTCATTTTTGGAGAAGGGAAGTGAGATTATTGGGTCATGTTGTTTCAGAGAGTGGTATTGCCGTGGACCCTGCGAAGGTGGCTACGGTACAGGATTGGCCTACACCCAAGAATGCCACAGATGTAAGATGTTTCTTGGGATTAGCTGGATATTATCGTAAGTTTATCCAGGACTTCTCCAAGATAGCAGCACCGTTGACTCAATTGACTAAGAAGAATCAGTCCTTCGTCTGGGACGGAGTGTGTGAGGATGCCTTCAAGAGTCTAAAGGAGAGGTTGACGCGTGTGCCAGTGTTAGTCATTCCTAAAGGGAATGAAGAGATGACGGTATACACGGATGCTTGTGGTACCGGACTGGGTGCTGTATTGATGCAGGGAGGTAGGGTTGTAGCTTATGCTAGTCAACAGCTAAAGCCGCATGAGAAGAAGTATCCTACCCATGATTTGGAATTGGCAGCGATTGTATTTGCGCTGAAGATGTGGAGACACTATCTCTTAGGAGAAAGATTTGAGTTGTTTACCGATCATAAATCGTTATAGTATCTCTTCTCTCAGAAAGATCTGAATCTCCGTCAGCAGAGATGGTTAGAGTTCTTGGCTTCGTATGATTTTGATATCGCATACACACCTGGGAAGGTCAATGCGGTAGCCGATGCCTTGAGTAGGAGACATGCCAGCTTAGGGGCAATGTTTCTTGAATGGAAGCAACTGGAGTATATCGCGGGGTTTGATTTCAGACCAAAGTGCGAGTTGGATCCAGTTATGCTAGCTAGTTTGACGATCAGACCAACTTTGATAGAGCGGATTGGTTCTAGCCAGAGGGACGATCCTAATCTATTGGAAATCATCTCCAAGCTAGAGATGGGTATCGATGAGGAGATGAATGTGTATGGGCATGATCGAGATGGATGGCTTCGAAAGAATGGAAGATTAGTTGTGCCCAACGTGAATGGTTTGAGAGATGAAGTGCTTAGAGAATGTCATCACTCAAAACTGACTATACATCCCGGTGGTAATAAGATGTATCGAGACATGAGACAGACTTACTACTGGGAAGGGATGAAAAGAGACGTTGGGAAGTTTATATCCAAATGCATGAATTGCTAGCTAGTTAAAGCCGAGCAAAAGAAGCCTAGTGGGTTGTTGCAACCATTAGAAATTCCCGAATGGAAATGGGAGCAAGTCTCGATGGATTTCATCGATGGTTTACCAAGGACTAGATCGGGATATGATAGCATTTGGGTAATTGTGGATCGATTGACTAAGAGTGCAAGATTTATACCAGTCAAATCGACCAGAACGGCAGCCAAGTTGGCAGAATTGTATATGAAGTGGGTAGTGAGATTTCATGGAGTACCCAAAAACATTGTGAGTGACCGAGACCCGTTGTTCACTAGTGGGTTTTGGAAGAGCTTACAAGAGGCTCTAGGGTCAGGATTACATCTCAGTACCGCATATCATCCTCAGACCGACGGTCAGACGGAGAGGGTGAATCGTATATTGGAAGATCTCTTGAGAGCGTGTATATTGGATTTTGGTGGATCATGGGATGACCATTTGCATCTAGTAGAGTTTGCATATAATAATAGCTACCAATCCAGTATCGGTATGGCTCCATATGAAGCTTTGTACGGAAGACCGTGCAACTCACCATCATGTTGGATAGAGACTGGCGAGAAGTTTGTGCTTGGACCAGATGTGGTGAGAGAAACGTCGGTCAAGATCAAGATCATTCAGCAACGAATGAAAGCTGCCCAAGATAGGAAGAAGAGTTATGCTGATAAGAGGAGAAGAGATTTGAAATTCTCCGTTGGTGACTTGGTGTTTGTTAAGATCTCTCAGTTAAAAAGCGTGATTCGATTTGGCAGGAGAGGCAAATTAGCACCAAGATTTGTTGGCCCATTCCCTGTTCTTGAATTAGTCGGGAATTTGGCATATAGAGTTGGCTTACCAGAGAAAATGGCGGGAGTTCACAATGTATTTCATGTTTCCCAACTAAGGAAGTTCGTTCACGATTCAGATATGACTATTTCACCTGATCAGTTAGAGGACTTCGAAGTAGAACCCGAGGCGGTTGGGAACCGCAAGCCGATTCGTATTGTGGGGCACGATACGAAGCAACTTCGAAGGAAAGCGGTGAGGCTAGTCAAGGTTCAGTGGGTCGAGGACGAGAATGACTGTACTTGGGAGACAGAGGAGAGCATTAGGAAGGCATATCCAGAACACTTTGCCTGGTAAGATTTATTTTGCGATTTAGTTATTCCGCATGCTAGGATAGACTTATTTCACTTGTTTTGCATGTTTGATGGTTGTTCTATGGTTGATAGGCATGCGGGACCTTTGTGTGTGTTTGGATTAGGGAATTTCGGGGGCGAAATTTCTTAAGGGGGGGAGAGTGTAACGACCCGCATTCTACGTATCGGGGGATCGTAGAATATTTATTTCTTTCCCATGTGAAGTTGTATGGTCATGTAACTTTGGGAAACATCCATTAGAGTCATTTCCCATGTTCATGATTTTTGTCGATTGCTAAATGACCATTTTGCCCCTAGTTGGTACTGTTTTGGCCATAACTTTTGATTGGATAGGAATTTTGACCTGAAACCACTTCCATTGGATTCGTTTGATGGTTTACCTTTCCGTAGAGTGGTTACATTAGCCAAACGGACTTACCGTTTGGGAGATATGGCTGAAACAAGGTTTGGAGGGTGAAAAACTGCTTAACCGGGCCAAATCGGGTGATTAGCGAGTAGGCCCATAACCCATTTCGGGATTAGGGTTATGGGAGGGCTGAAATGAGATGGAGAATCATTCCATTTCAGTTTTCTAGCCTCCACTTATCACCAAGGATCCCTAAAAATGGCCTCTAACCTCTAAATCACCTCCAAATCACCTTTTTGTCAAGGATTTGGCTTAGCAACCCCTAATCAAGGAGGATCTTCACCAAATCAACAAAGGAGCTGCTGTTTGGCATTGAGATTCACATCAAATCAAAGAATTATTTCAGATCTTAGTTTATTTTGTGGCTAAGATGAGTGATTTGCATAGTTTTACACTAATTATGGCTAGTTAAGGGTAATTAGTGCTAATTAGCGAATTTAGGCATGATAAAATTCGGGGAAAATGTTCATAAATTCCTAAATGATGTTTTAGACCTCTGATGTGAATTTGGGTTCATTTGGTTAAGTTTTGCTAATCCTATCATTAGTTTCACCTAAACATGCTTAAGGGGAAATATGGGATTTTGGGTATGTTTGATCCATTTTAACCTATCATATGGATGTTTTGATGTTTGTGGTTGATTATGAATGTTGCTATGACTGTATGAAATGCTTTGTGATTGATTCCAATAGTTAGAATGGTCGAAAACGTCGTCGAATGGCGTAAACACTTGCTGGAACAGTTTCAGGAAATAGTGCAGGGTTCGGATCGGATCAGATAAGGGGGCTCGGATCGGATATGTGGAACTGAGTAAAGAATCTGATCGGATCGGAACCCAACACTTGGGAAAAGTGGCAAAAAGGAAGGCCACGCTAGCTGAACTGGGATCGGATCGGATAGAGGAAAACGGATCGGATCGAGAAGGACGGATCGGATCTGATCGGAAACACAAAGGCGAATCAGAGCAGGAGCACGAAAGCGGATCGGATAGGAGCATATGCAGGGGAGCATGAAGATGGATCGAAAGCACGAACCAAGAAGGACCCGAACCGACCCGAAAGGAAGCACCGACCCGACCCGAAGAAGAAGAAGCAGCTGACTCGAACCCAGAGGAATGCCGACCCGAACCGCATCAGAAGGGGTACCCGACCCGAACGGATAAAGAACACCGACCCAAACCGATGATCTGAGGAAGAACCCGACCCGAACCAGTATTGACCAATAACCCGAGATGCAAAGGTAGTCCAATAGGTGAAGTTAGAGCTCAGGATCCCGGAACCAGTTGGGAACCAACGAGTTCACTTCATGGTTGGACTTTGCTGCGGGACGTGTGCTAAGGAGTTGTCGACGTTCATAACTTTGATTCACCACTAAAAGGAATGATGGGCTACTTATCAGTGCAGTAGGGTCAATACGACCTGAGGGGCAAGGTGATGGTAGCAAGACTACGTTATCAGTGCAGTAGGGTCATTATGACCTGAGGGGCAAGGTGATGCGTAGTAAGACTATGAGCCAGCGCAGATGGGGTGAATAACTCCATGGGGCAAGTGGACATAGTAAGGATTGGTAAGGCTATGAGCCAGCGCAGATGGGGTGAATAACTCCATGGGGCAAGTGGACATAGCGAGGAATTTGTGGCTACGTTATCAGTGCAGTGAAGCCATTTATGACTTCATGGGGCAAAGTGATCGTAGCAAGGAATGTTGGGTGATCGAAGTGTTGAATATCGTATGCTTTATGCACTGAGTGAGAGATGTGAGGATGGATGCTATGTTTGATTGTTTGCCATCCATATAACATGCACACCTCCCCCACCTCCGTATCTTTACACTGTTTGATATGATACCTTAGAGTGTTGTACAGTATGTAGTGCTAACTCTTTGGTTGCAGGTCCAGGTTCAGGTATGTTTTAGTCTACCTGTTATTGTTCACTTTAGATGCTTATCGCTCATACCAGGCTTTATGTCTGACCCAGAGTTTTATGTCTCCTCTTATTACTCTGGGTGCTCACACGAGGAGACTAGAGACAGGTTAGCTGGTGATGCGCGAGTAGCTGATTCGGAGGCGGGCAGGAGGCTTCCACGTATTATATATATATACACATTCTCCCTGTGTCGTTGGTGGTCGCTACTTGGGCATTAGTAGTGTACCTCATTTATCTTACTTTTGCTTTGAGACAGTTTGAAAGTTGTAATAAGCTGTATTTTGGATTTCCGCTGCTATGATGTCTAGTTCTGATTTCCAGCTTATGCACTGTCTCTCCTGTTTTATGTCAAGTATGTTATTATTATATTTTGTTCTATGCGCTGTGAGACATTCTACAGGTTCTTTGTATGTTCATTTCCTTCTTCCTTTTTCCCTTCTGACGACCCGTTCCGTGCTAACTGGACATGTGTACTGCGCACTTTTGGAGTAAATGTCGGTTGGTGCGGGCGGGCCATCACAGAATAGAAAAGTAAAAATTCGATTTTTATATATTGAATAGCAAAGTAAAATTTCGATTTTTATACATTGAATAGCAAAGTAAAAATTCGATTTTTATATATTGAATAACAAAGTAAAAATTCGATTTTTATATATTGAATAGCAAAGTAAAAATTCAATTTTTATATATTGAATAGCAAAGTAAAAATTCGATTTTTATATATTGAATAGCAAAGTAAAAATTCAATTTTTATATATTGAATAGCGAAGTAAAAATTCGATTTTTATATATGTAGTGAATACAGATGACGAAAGCGATGGAAGAAGGAACGGCGAAGACTTCTACACTTGAAGAGTCGTGGCGTTCGGTTTAGCGAATAGGTGAGAACTTCTCACCTTTTAATTTTGTTTTCTAGTTAAAAATATATATTAGGATGCAGACGGTGTTTAGTAGCACCCGACACCCAACATCCACAGACCATGGACGGCTTGTATGCTTGCTTGTTTGATTTTGATGTGTAGTTGATTGTGTGATGTGATGTGAAATGAAATAAAATATTTATATAGTTGAAAATATTTTATAGTTAAAAATGAATTTTTAATGGTATATGAAATGAAATAAAAATTAACAAACCGGACGATTTGTTTGTATACACACATTTGATTGATATTGATTGGGACGATAAATTTTACACATCGCCCAACTGCACAAATAAAATCTGTGTTTGATTGTTTGAAACCCCACACGGGTATTGGGATGATATATGACATACACTAATCCCAATAGTTAGTTGTATGTCGATCGATTGATTGACAGACTGTTATGAGCGTTAAATATTTATATTTGATGCTTATACAGTGTAGAATGCACTTTATTTGTATACATGTATTGTAGAAAATCCATATAATTAACATTATATGGTAATTGATTGGGCCTCATTCCAGTTTTGAAAAAGAAATACTTGAATAGGAATATTTGAAAAAGAAATATTTGAATAGAAATATTTGAAAAAGAAATATTTGAATAGAAATATTTGAAAAAGAAATATTTGAAATAGAATATTTGAAAATATAATATATGAAGCCGTATTGATTAGATTGACGCCATTTTGACATGAACGATATTTATATCGATTATATTCGTTTTTATAATGAATATTGAACAGTGATTTCAAAATCGAATATTTTGAAATGAAATTTGAATTAGATTGAAATAGAATTGAAATCGTTTTGAATTGAATTTAAAATGTATTGAAATTGAACTGAAATGGATTTGAATTGAAATAGAATTGAAATGAATTTATATTGGGAAATTCAATTTTGATTTGAATTTGAAAAGGAAGTTGAAATTGTTTTGAAACCGAATTAAAAACGATTTATAAAATATGTTTTAAAAAGGAAATCGACGAAGTATATATTATATATATTATATATATAATATAATGGCCTGAATAGAACGCGCCCCGCTGTGGTAGTTCGCGAATTTCGACCATTTGCTTCGAACAGATATTACGGGAGATCCGACCGTTGGATTCTCCTAAAGCCGGTGTAACACCCCACGCCCGCTACGGTCACTCTCTAAGGGAATGCCATAACATCGGTGGAGTATTTTGAGTGAATATAGAACAGAGTAATTACAGCAAGACAGATATAAGTAATACTTTGAAAATTTAAAACATCATTTCAATTGTAGCGGAAAATAAAACATGTCTGGTTACATCACAAAACCATAATAGAAGTCAAGTACAAATATCCATCCTGCTAAATAAAAATACATAATCCCAATACATGAACTGATAGCCATAAAAGAAAAGGGTAAACTGAGCTCTACATCTAGGGTCCAAGCTCCAAGAGAGAAATAAAAGCAGCATGATCAAAGCCCACTCGTGCTGGGCCCACTCTGAGAACCTGAGGGTTGGGAAAAAGATAAAAACAACGGGGTCAGACATAAGCCTGAGTGAGCCCTATAACCTTAACAATACAATTATTAAAGTAATTAGGGTATGATATGAACTCGGTACGGTACCTTTGGGGATAATGACTACACTAAGTAGCCAACAAACATAGGGTGAACTAAGATAACCGTAAAGACGCATCTACCCACCCAAGGATAATTACTAACTGCACCACACCAGTCATTCCTACTCAAAGATTGATCCCACCCAAGGACTTAAAAGAAAGATATAACTAGTAGTTTCATGTACCCCTAGCTGACCACATAGGTGCCGTCTGCCCCTATCTCCACTAGGTGTACCCCACTACTCCCCAAGCGATCGGCTCCCTAACGTAGATACCCGTGCTGGTCCCACAGTGGGGTGTATCACTCCCCTAAAGTGGCAACCCAATACTATCAACGGTGCACGGCTTATACCTACACGATGCAACAACGGCTTATCTACCAGCCTGGGCCCACACACGCATATGAAACCCGTTGGACTTGTGTTGCCACCGCTAACCCGTTTTGGCCTCTTATAATCAAGCCCAGTACGCGTGTCCCGTCCTCGACATGGGTCGAGCCCACAAAGATACAAATGGGTTACTGGTTGAAATGGGCCCCCACAAGCTACCCACCTAAGCTTGTCACTTATCTAGTGTATCCCACTTAACCCTTTAATCATGTTTAATTACATGTTTCCACTTGGTTAAGTATTCTAATCGTATTTTCTATTGCCACCCAAGGCAACCCACTAGATTTCCACATGCCACCCAAGGCACCCACTTAACCCCTCATGTCCCTCTACATGCTAATATGGTTAAGTGTTTCTTAATTAATTAATTAAGATCATGACCTCATAAAGACCTCTCACATTAGACCATCTTTTATGACTGCTGGATATGCCGGTTGGTTCCGGGCAGACTTCTGTCATAAAAAGGGTCTAACCTCGTGTCTTTACTTTAATCACGTATTTAATTTATGACTAAGACCTCTCACATTGGGCCAATCATTTGTAGCCGCTGGATGGCCGGTCGGTTCCGGGCAGACTTCCGCTACAAAAGGGTCCAACCTCGTGTCTTAGTTGATTAATTACACCTAATTAATCACCCCCATATTAATTATCCCTAATTAATATCAAGTTTTTCATAACATGGGTAGACCTAACTCAATGGGTAAATTCCCATGGGGTAGACCTAACTCAATAGGTAAATTCCCACTTATGTTAATTTATTTTTATGGTATGCTTAATCATACCCAATCATACCTTTATTAACATATTTATTAACCCCATCGTTCCCCACGTAAATCGTTCTCCTTTCATGACATAATAAAGGGAAGATCCATCACAAATATCATGGGTTTAACCAAATCTTAGCATATAACTTTGTCATGGGTTAAGAGGATGTCAACTTGCATATATGAGCATATATTAACCCAACTACGTTTAACCCAAACTTGCATACTATCATACACATGACTTGCATAACATGTTGCATATGAACTTGCATATTATCATACACATATCTTGCATAACATGTTGAACTTGCATATAAGCATTCACATAACTTGCATAACATGTTAAACTTGCATATAAGCATTCACATAACTTGCATAACATGTTAAACTTGCATATAAGCATACACATAACTTGCATAAACATGCATAACTTGCATAACATGTTGAACTTGCATATAAGCATACACATAACTTGCATAAGCATTCACATAACTTGCATAAGCATGCATAACTTGCATAACATGTTAAACTTGCATATAAGCATACACATAACTTGCATAAGCATTCACATAACTTGCATAAGCATGCATAACTTGCATAACATGTTAAACTTGCATATAAGCATTCCCATAACTTGCATAAGCATGTTGCATAATAGATCAATGTTCAACTTAGTGTTTTGCATCATAAGCATCATGAAACATAGAACCAAACTTGCATAAAGATGTCATGAACACATACACTAAACTTGCACGACATATAGCATATAACTTGCAAAACACATAACATACACTATACTAAGCTTGCATAAACACATTGATCCACAAACATAACCATACATCATCATATCCTATCTTAATCAATTTAACAATTGATTATTAAGGGGATAGAAGCTCACCAAAACCAAGATTAGCAAACTAATGAAGAAGATTAAGAGGCTAGAAGTTGATTTGGAATGCTATCCCTTCTCTAATTTTGATGGAGGCTCCTTCAAGTTTCAAAGTGGTGGCATAATGGCCTTAGATCTATTTTTAGTAAGGATTAGGGGGGTATTAGGGTGTATATATAGATTAGTTAGGTGTTTTAGGACCATAGGATTAACCCTAAATTAGATTAGGACCATCAGATTTCGGAAATCTCTAGAACACAGCCCAAGACTCAACCAAAAACCAGATCTGGTGCACCCAGATCAACAGGGCCGACACCCTGTGTCGACACCCCTGTCGACAGGGCAGTCGACTCCCCAGTCGACAGGCCTGTCGACAGCCCTGTCGACATGGGTAGGGCGGGAACTTTCCCGCCTGGCCCCCTGCTGGCTCCAATTTCGAAATCTGATGTTTAATTTTTAAATCTGTTTTTAACTTTGAATTTTCTGCAAACTTCATTGGGCCATAACTGGGCCATACGGACTCCGATTTACAAAATTTCGGACTCTATTTCGCGTATTTTTCCGAGATGAACGCAATGACGCAGCCCGTTTCCCCCAATTCTTACATTTGAGATTATTTATTCTGCAATTAGTGAATTTTAGCATTAACTGAAATACGGGGTGTTACATTCTCCCCTCCTTAAAGGATTTCGTCCCCGAAATCTCTAAGCTAAGGAGAATGCATATCCTACCATCCAAACAACCATCTACTCAATCCATCAACCACGGGCATCCATTGTCCTTAAAACAATTTCTAATGATGTATGAGCATATGCAAAAAGTGTGTGTATATGTTCCCTATCTAATGTATGAACATATGCAAACCATGATAGTGCCATGCATCCATTATGTATGCGAGAGAACCCTATCGACACATACAATATCTACATGAGTGCACAATCATTCACTAAAATGCATCATCCATATTATAACACAATCATTACACATCCATAAATATAGCTTTCTACACACAATTTTATGCAATATGCAATATGAAGTGACTGAGCCGATCTAGTGCCTAGAGTGTGTATATATGCATCCACGAGCAACCACTAGCAACCACTTGCATCCACATGCATCCATCAAACATAACATGTCTCAAACACATGTTTCAACCATAGGTTTACCCTGTCTAAAGGTCAAAGGTACAAATGAGAGGACATACTAAAGATAAGATAAGTACTAGACAAACGATAAAGGAGAAGTTAAAAGACATACCCTCAAAAAGGAACGGGTACAATGAACGCATCTTCGCTTCCGTTTCCCAAGTTGCGTTGCTCTCGTCTTCTCCCCATTGTACTTTGACTAGTTGAACCTCTCGATTCCTCAATTTCCTAGTCTCTGACCCAAGGATGCGGGTAGGAGCTCGTCGAATAGTCGCATCACGCTCTACTTCCACTTCTTTAAGCAAGCTCGGCTCTACCACCTCTGTCGTCTCATGTAAGCACTTCCTCAAATGCGACACATGGAATACATCATGTACCCCACTAAGTCTGTCGGGCAACTCCACTCTATATGCCATCCGTCCAATCCTTTCCTTAATGGGAAATGGCCCTACGAACCTTGGTGCTAACTTCCCAACAGATCCGAAGCGAACCACATTTCGTAACGGAGACACTTTGACAAAGACCATGTCCCCAACTTCAAACTCAAGATCCGTCCTTCTCTTGTCCGCATAAGATTTTTGCCTATCCCGCGCTGCTTTCATCCTTCTTCGAATCAAGTCAATCTTCTCAGAAGTCTCCCTAATCATATCAGGCCCAAGCAAGATCTTATCCGTAGATTCCCACCAACATGTAGGTGATCGACAAGGCCTTCCATAGAGAGCTTCGAAAGGAGCCATACCAATACTGGACTGAAAGCTGTTATTATATGCGAACTCCACCAATGGAAGATGCTCTTCCCATGTACCTCCAAAATCTAAGATACAAAGCCTCAAAAGGTCTTCTAGAACACGATTCACCCTCTCAGTCTGGCCGTCCGTCTGAGGATGATATGCGGTGCTCAGACACAATTGAGTCCCCACTGCTTCTTGCAAACTTCTCCAGAACTCACTAGTGAAGATGGGATCTCGATCACTCACTATGCTAGAGGGTACCCCATGCAATCGAACTATCTCTCGAAGATATACTGAAGCTAGCCATGGAGCAGTCCTCTTGCTCTTCACAGGTATGAAATGGGCGCTCTTAGTAAGTCTGTCTACCACCACCCAAATTCCCGTATTACCCTTTCTTGATCTGGGTAACCCGTCAATAAAATCCATCGAGACGCTATCCCACTTCCATTGCGGAACTTCCAATGGGTGAAGCAACCCACCAGGTTTCTTTTGTTCCGCCTTCACTTGTTGGCACACCAAGCATCGAGCGACATACTCGGCCACATCTTTCTTCATACCGGCCCAGAAGAAAACCCTCTTCATATCTTGGTACATCTTGTCCCCACCGGGATGAATGGTCATCCTAGAACGGTGTGCATCATCAAGAATAACCTTCCTCAAACCCTCGTCTTGCGGTACACAAAGTCTACCGTCTCTACGCAAGCACCCATGTCGTCTAGGGTGTACCTACTCAAATGGCTGGACGACTCCCCCCTTATGAGCTTCTCCACCAACTCAACCAACTGTGGGTCGTCCCTCTGTGCTTCTCCAATCCGCCCCAAAAGAGTAGGTCTAACCTCCAAGGAAGCTAGCAAACCGGGTACATAATCAATGGAAGGTCTGAAATCAAACATCGAGATAAATTCCAAGCTTCGTTGTTCCACAAACAATGGACTCAAGGACAACCTCTTTCTGCTCAAGGCGTCCGCCACCACGTTACCCTTGCCAAGGGTATACGCTATCTCGAAATCATAGGATGCTAAGAACTCCATCCACCTTTGCTGTCTCAAATTCAAATCCTTCTGAGAAAACAAGTACTTCAATGATTTGTGGTTAGTGAACAATTCGAATCTCTCACCAAGAAGATAATGGCGCCAAATCTTAAGCGCAAAAACAATAGCGGCCAACTCTAAATCATGGGTAGGGTAATTTTTCTCATGCACTCTCAACTGCCTTCCACCATAGGCTATCACCCTTCCCTCTTGCATTAAGACTGCGCCAAGTCCTGTCCCACAAGCATCGGTATAAACAACAAATGGCTTGCTCCCATCTAGCAACACTAAAACTGGAGCAGTGGTTAAAGCTCTCTTTAACCGTCGGAACGCATCATCACAATCTACGTCCCATGCGAAAACAAGATTCTTCTTCGTTAAGCGGGTTAATGGGGCTGATATCTTCGCGAAGTCTTTAATAAACTTCCTATAGTAACCCGTCAACCCCAAGAAACTTCTTACTTCGGTAGCATTCTTCGGAACCTTCCAATCCTGAATTGATACTACCTTCGCGGGATCCACAGCTATCCCTTCCTTGGAGACCACGTGCCCCAAGAACCGCACCTCCTTCCTCCAGAAGTGACATTTAGAGAATTTAGCCTTAAGGCTATGTGCTCGAAGAGTCTTCAATACCTCCCCAAGATGTAGGGCATGCTCTTCTTCACTCTTAGAAAATACTAAGATATCATCCACAAAGACCACCACGAATTTATTAAGGAACTCCCTGAACACCCTACTCATCAAATCAACAAAGTATGCAGGGGCGTTCGTCAACCCAAATGGCATCACTAGCCACTCATAGAAACCATCCGGAGTCCTAAAGGCAGTCTTGTCTATGCTATCCTCAGCCACCCTCAACTGATGAAACCCCGTGGCTAAGTCCAACTGAGAAAATACTGAAGCGCCAACCAACTGATCGAAAAGATCATCAATTCTCGGCAATGGGTGTCTATTCTTCTTTGTGAGCTTATTGAGTTCTCTATAGTCTACACAAAGTCTGAGGGACCCATCCGCCTTCGTAGCAAAAACTACTGGAGCACCCCACTCCGTTATACTCCGTCTTATGAACCCCTTCTCAAGCAACTCCCCTACTTGCTTATGGAGTTCCCTCCTCTCACGAGGAGCCATGTGGCGCACTGGTAAAGATACAGGTTTAGCATTATCCACCAGATATATTCGGAAGTCAATCTCCCGCTTCGGGGGTAAGCCCTTCACCTCCTCAAACACATCCGAATATTCCCGGACCACTCTAACAGATTGCAAACTCTCGACCGAAGCGTCAAGCGATTCAAGATAACTTAGCATAACAGAATCCATGGGATTACAAGAAATCTCGAGAGTGTTACCCAAGCGGGTCATGAGCCTAACAACTCTCCTTTCGCAATCAAGAACGGCACCATTACTAGATAACCAGTCCATGCCCAAAATCAACCCATAGCCCGTGAAGCCCAACACAAAAGCATCACATCTAAACTCAATGCTAAGTATAGAAATCTTCAAACCCAAACATATCATGGACAAATAAGTGGAGCCCCCAATTGGGTTTGAAACAACCAAGGGATCATCTACCAGACTGGTGTCTAAGTGCAGTGACTCAACTAAAGATGATGAGATAAACGAATGCGATGCGCCAGAATCAAACAATGTTCGGACAGGATGATTAAATATAAAAACCAAACTTTCAACGGAAATAGTTCTACCTCTTTCCTGAATCGGTGGGACCGCGAGAGCCTGTACTTGCCCCCTTGCCTGACCCGGTGCCATAAGAGCTTGCACATGTCCTCCTGAGGTAGACCCCGTCCTTTGCCCCTTCTTAGGACAGTCTTTCACTAGATGCCCTACTTCGCCACAGTGGAAGCAGCCAGTCTTCTTCTTCTTGCGACAATCCTTGCTTAGGTGGCCAGGTGTCCCACAATTGAAACACTTCTTCTTCTTGCCCTTGCCACCATTGCCTTTCCCACCTTTATTTTGCTGTTGTTGCTGAGGTCTCTTTTGATCACCCTTCTTCTCGGGTGCTTTATTAGCATTGGGACCCTTCTCTTCTTCATGCATGAGTGCCATGTCAACTAGCTTCTCGAAGGTGGCACCCATAGGGATATGAGTCATAGTCAACCCATGCATTGGTTCATTCAAGCCTTTCACGAACCTCAAAACCTTCTTCTCCGGTGTATTCACCATGTCTAGGCCAAACCTTGCCAATTGATTAAACTTGTTGACATATTCCTTCACTGAGAGATTTCCTTGCTTTAGAGTCAAGAATCTTTCCATATACAAGTTTTCCTCCGCCCTTGAGAGAAACTTTGCCACAAATCTTTGCCTAAAATCCGCCCAAGAGTCAACGGGGCGTTCTCCATTAGTGACCTCCCACCAGAATGAGGCCTCTCCCTTCATTAACCAAGCAACTAACTTGACTTTCTTTCCTTCTTCCATCTCAAAGATATCTATCAACTCTTCCACCTCCTTAAGCCAATCTCTAGCCTCCACAAAAGTTTCAGATCCTTGAAAAGGTTTTCCTCCCATAGCTTTAAATTCCTTGCAAGTCTTAGCAAAAGTATCCGTGCGAGGAGGAGGGGGAGGAGGAAGATCGGGTGCTACGGTTAGTGGAGGAACATTTGTTGGACCCGCAGTGGTGGCCGTAGCCTCCATCAATCTCCTATACCATACTGGTATCGTCACACCCTCCGGAAAGTTAAGATCCTCAGCCATGCTGAAACGAAAAAGGAAAGATTCAAAACGGAGAATTCGAAAGATAAAGATATGGCTATCGGGGATTATGCCTTTCTTTCAAAAACTTTTCTCTTTAAAGACATGTTTTTGAAAATATCTCTTCCAAAAATGTTTTTAGAAAAATAGTTTTCTAAAAATTTTATCTGTTCCGGTAACCTTTGCTCTGATACCACGTGTAACACCCCACGCCCGCTACGGTCACTCTCTAAGGGAATGCCATAACATCGGTGGAGTATTTTGAGTGAATATAGAACAGAGTAATTACAGCAAGACAGATATAAGTAATACTTTGAAAATTTAAAACATCATTTCAATTGCAGCGGAAAATAAAACATGTCTGGTTACATCACAAAACCATAATAGAAGTCAAGTACAAATATCGATCCTGCTAAATAAAAATACATAATCCCAATACATGAACTGATAGCCATAAAAGAAAAGGGTAAACTGAGCTCTACATCTAGGGTCCAAGCTCCAAGAGAGAAATAAAAGCAGCCTGATCAAAGCCCACTCGTGCTGGGCCCACTCTGAGAACCTGAGGGTTGGGAAAAAGATAAAAACAACGGGGTCAGACATAAGCCTGAGTGAGCCCTATAACCTTAACAATACAATTATTAAAGTAATTAGGGTATGATATGAACTCGGTACGGTACCTTTGGGGATAATAACTACACTAAGTAGCCAACAAACATAGGGTGAACTAAGATAACCGTAAAGACGCATCTACCCACCCAAGGATAATTACTAACTGCACCACACCAGTCATTCCTACTCAAAGATTGATCCCACCCAAGGACTTAAAAGAAAGATATAACTAGTAGTTTCATGTACCCCTAGCTGACCACATAGGTGCCGTCTGCCCCTATCTCCACTAGGTGTACCCCACTACTCCCCAAGCGATCGGCTCCCTAACGTAGATACCCGTGCTGGTCCCACAGTGGGGTGTATCACTCCCCTAAAGTGGCAACCCAATACTATCAACGGTGCACGGCTTATACCTACACGATGCAACAACGGCTTATCTACCAGCCCGGGCCCACACACGCATATGAAACCCGTTGGACTTGCGTTGCCACCGCTAACCCGTTTTGGCCTCTTATAATCAAGCCCAGTACGCGTGTCCCGTCCTCGACATGGGTCGAGCCCACAAAGATACAAATGGGTTACTGGTTGAAATGGGCCCCCACAAGCTACCCACCTAAGCTTGTCACTTATCTAGTGTATCCCACTTAACCCTTTAATCATGTTTAATTACATGTTTCCACTTGGTTAAGTATTCTAATCGTATTTTCTATTGCCACCCAAGGCAACCCACTAGATTTCCACATGCCGCCCAAGGCACCCACTTAACCCCTCATGTCCCTCTACATGCTAATATGGTTAAGTGTTTCTTAATTAATTAATTAAGATCATGACCTCATAAAGACCTCTCACATTAGACCATCTTTTATGACTGCTGGATATGCCGGTTGGTTCCGGGCAGACTTCTGTCATAAAAAGGGTCTAACCTCGTGTCTTTACTTTAATCACGTATTTAATTTATGACTAAGACCTCTCACTTTGGGCCAATCATTTGTAGCCGCTGGATGGCCGGTCGGTTCCGGGCAGACTTCCGCTACAAAAGGGTCCAACCTCGTGTCTTAGTTGATTAATTACACCTAATTCATCACCCCCATATTAATTATCCCTAATTAATATCAAGTTTTTCATAACATGGGTAGACCTAACTCAATGGGTAAATTCCCATGGGGTAGACCTAACTCAATAGGTAAATTCCCACTTATGTTAATTTATTTTTATGGTATGCTTAATCATATCCAATCATACCTTTATTAACATATTTATTAACCCCATCGTTCCCCACGTAAATCGTTCTCCTTTCATGACATAATAAAGGGAAGATCCATCACAAATATCATGGGTTTAACCAAATCTTAGCATATAACTTTGTCATGGGTTAAGAGGATGTCAACTTGCATATATGAGCATATATTAACCCAACTACGTTTAACCCAAACTTGCATACTATCATACACATGACTTGCATAACATGTTGCATATGAACTTGCATATTATCATACACATATCTTGCATAACATGTTGAACTTGCATATAAGCATTCACATAACTTGCATAACATGTTAAACTTGCATATAAGCATTCACATAACTTGCATAACATGTTAAACTTGCATATAAGCATACACATAACTTGCATAAACATGCATAACTTGCATAACATGTTGAACTTGCATATAAGCATACACATAACTTGCATAAGCATTAACATAACTTGCATAAGCATGCATAACTTGCATAACATGTTAAACTTGCATATAAGCATACACATAACTTGCATAAGCATTCACATAACTTGCATAAGCATGCATAACTTGCATAACATGTTAAACTTGCATATAAGCATTCCCATAACTTGCATAAGCATGTTGCATAATAGATCAATGTTCAACTTAGTGTTTTGCATCATAAGCATCATGAAACATAGCACCAAACTTGCATAAAGATGTCATGAACACATACACTAAACTTGCACGACATATAGCATATAACTTGCAAAACACATAACATACACTATACTAAGCTTGCATAAACACATTGATCCACAAACATAACCATACATCATCATATCCTATCTTAATCAATTTAACAATTGATTATTAAGGGGATAGAAGCTCACCAAAACCAAGATTGGCAAACTAATGAAGAAGATTAAGAGGCTAGAAGTTGATTTGGAATGCTATCCCTTCTCTAATTTTGATGGAGGCTCCTTCAAGTTTCAAAGTGGTGGCATAATGGCCTTAGATCTATTTTTAGTAAGGATTAGGGGGGTATTAGGGTGTATATATAGATTAGTTAGGTGTTTTAGGACCATAGGATTAACCCTAAATTAGATTAGGACCATCAGATTTCGGAAATCTCTAGAACACAGCCCAAGACTCAACCAAAAACCAGATCTGGTGCACCCAGATCAACAGGGCCGACACCCTGTGTCGACACCCCTGTCGACAGGGCAGTCGACTCCCCAGTCGACAGGCCTGTCGACAGCCCTGTCGACATGGGTAGGGCGGGAACTTTCCCGCCTGGCCCCCTGCTGGCTCCAATTTCGAAACCTGATGTTTAATTTTTAAATCTGTTTTTAACTTTGAATTTTCTGCAAACTTCATTGGGCCATAACTGGGCCATACGGACTCCGATTTACAAAATTTCGGACTCTATTTCGCGTATTTTTCCGAGACGAACGCAATGACGCAGCCCGTTTCCCCCAATTCTTACATTTGAGATTATTTATTCTGCAATTAGTGAATTTTAGCATTAACTGAAATACGGGGTGTTACAGCCGGAACCGTTGGGTTCGTATTGAAAAGAGCTTTCTAACGAATATTAGAAATTTGAAATCTAACGGTTGGATTTGGAATTATGTCCAAATCAAATTTGGAAAAGGTCGCTGTAAGTGCAGTTCGATGGCCGTTGATGGAAATCGATACGGACCTTGATAAAATTATTAAAAATAGTAATAATTTATGTAAAATCATGAGAAATGATTTGGGAAGAATTGGTATGAAAAACTCCATATTTGAAAAGATAAAAATAGATTTTTATCGAATTGAACTAGTTTTGAACTAGAATTATAATTTTATTTATTTTTAAAATAAATAAATTGAATTTGAAAATGGTTTTGAAGGTAATTAGAATTTCCAATAATTGAATTGGAATGGATTTGAATCGAAATTGTCTTTGGATTATTTCGATGTTGGATTTCGTGATTACACAGATATTGTTATGGAAATTTGAAAGATATATTTATATTGTTATTTCCAATACGATATTTGTTGGTCATAGAATTTGATATTTAATTGTGACGACCCCAAATCTCGTTCTGACGAAGACAAGGGTAATCTTTGTAATATAACAGATAAACAGATAACAGCAGAACAGAAATTAAATATATACATGCCGCCTGCGTGCGAACTAGATGCATGATCCCCATTGTCAAAAACCGCAAGGTTTTAAGGTAGAGCGAAGAGCCGTACTAGGGACGGTCCCGGTTTTAACTACCCTACCATTATGTTGCCGAAATTTTGAATAATATTCATGTGTTTGAATTATTTTCATTTGCTGAAACTATATTTATTTGTTGAATAGAAAACCTTCATGTGTTGAATCGATATTCATTCGTTAAATTGAAATTCATGTGTTGAATGGTATTCGTGTTTTAAATATAAAAATCACATTTTTATCTATATATATAAGTGAAAATTAGTGTCACATCCCTATTAAGTTTCAAAATTAGGCTCACATCCGGTCATAAAATTATTATAAATTTAGTCCCTATTTTCATTTTTACGTGTTATTCATAATATTTGCATACATCTATGCAAATATTCTGAATGAATATTTGCATACATGTATGCAAATATTTTGAATTTTTGCATATATTTATTCAACTATTCTGATGAATAGTTGCATACATGTATGCAAATTCTGAACGTAGTTGCATACTTGTATGCAAATATTCTAAATTTTTGCATACATGTATGCAACTATTCTGATGAATAGTTGCATACATGTATGCAACTATTCTGATGAATAGTTTCATACATGTATGCAAATATTCGTTCAGAATAGTTGCATACATGTATGCAAAATTTTGTTCAGAATAGTTGCACACATGTATGCAACTATTCAAAATATTTGCATACATGTATGCAACTATTCTGAACGAATATTTGCATACATATATGCAAATATTCTGAATTGTTGCATACATGTATGCAAATATTCTAAATTGTTGCATACTTGTATGCAAATAAAGTTGAACTAAGGTTGATGAATTGTTGCACAAATGTATGCAAATTTTCTAAATAGAAAAATAGGGACCTAATTTACAATAAGTTTATGACTGGACCTGAGCCTAATTTTGAAACTTAATAGGGACCTGTGCCAAACGGACCCTATATATAAACTATAGAAAACCTTCATGTGTTGAATCGATATTCATTCGTTAAATTGAAATTCATGTGTTGAATGGTATTCATATTTTGAAAGAAATTGTTTTACAGTAAAAATCCTATTTTTATCACCTATATAAACTATATAAAATAATAGTGTTTTGAAATGAATTGTTTTACAATAAAAATCACATTTTTATTATATACATGAATTGTGGAAATGAAATAAATGTTTGAAGTGGAATCAATGTAGGAATTTTTGAATGAACTCATACATCGACTATATAACTTATACATTCGAATTCGTTTTCTATTCAAATCAAATTCGTTTTATATTCAATTCAAATCAAATTTGGAAAAGGTCGCTGTAAGTGCAGTTCGATGGCCGTTGATGGAAATCGACTGTACGTGCCTTGATAAAATTATTAAAAATATCAATAATTTGTGTAAAATCATAAGAAATGATTTGGGAAAAATTAGGATGAAAAACTCCATATTTGAAAAGATAAAAATAGATTTTTATCGAAATGAACTAGTTTTGAACTGAAATTAAAACCCATTTATTTTTAAATAAATAAATTGGATTTGAAATGGGTTTTAAATAGAATTGATCTGTGGGTTTATGTAAACAGTGTTTTAAATAACATTTGTTCTTTAACCCGATAGTAAATAGAATGTGATTTGGGTTTGTCGTGAACTGTGTTTTAAATGACATTAGTTCTTTAACCCAGTAAAAGGAGATTTAATGAATCTGCAATTAGATTGAAATATGAATTGATAATCTAAATTATCAAATTTAGAAATTGAGCGAGAATGGAGTATCACTAGTTTTGCTCCAAAGCGATAGTTAAATCTTTAATTAGATTTGAACGTGAAATGGTAATTAATTTTACCGATAACACCGTGGTATTAGATATGGAGTTGAATTGATAATCTAAATTATCAAATTTAGAAATTGAGCGAGAATGGAGTATCACCAGTTTTGCTCCAAAGCGATAGTTAAATCTTTAATTAGATTTGAACGTGAAATGGTAATTAATTTTACCGATAACACTGTGGTATTAGATATGGAGTATTACAAGTTTTGCTTCATGGGATGAATAAGTTGGGATTGGGAAATAAAATAAATAATTACTTCGGTGCGGTTCGCTAATCTTGACTAGTTTGGAAAACCATAATTTGGTTTGATATGACATCCAATGGAAGATTAAAGAATAAATTTTAAAGAATTTATCTTTGATAAAATTAATGGGAACCTTTCCCTAAGAATAAGAAATTTAGAAACTAGCTGTAGGTTAGTTAAGAAGAATGGTTTCCTGGATATTGATCTGATGTTGGTTTCGGCCTTCGGGGTTAATATTTGGGGAATTGCTCTCTTACTGATTTACGGTTAGTGACTGATGAATTGGAATGAGGCGTATGTTGTGTTTGTGTAACATTTGTTTTTAATATACGCGGGTTGTTCGGAAAGGCCGGGTTTATAACCATTTTGAATAACTGATTCGACGATAAGTCGAAGATGATGACGGTGGTCAAAGACCGAAGTCTTCACATCGTTTGGATAATTACTGATGATCCTGATTGGGCTGTACACCCAAGAGGATGGAAATAGTTGGTGGTCGTCCAGACGTACTTGGAGATCGATGGATATGCGAGGAAAGTGCCTCCGGTTTCGTTCAGACCTAGAACGAACTTGTAAATGGATTGTGTGTCTGACATTGGATTTTATTCTGTGTTGATTGATTTCTGTTAAATATATATCTATTTGGCGTCGGAGAATTTATTCTCTTTCTTAACGCCCTTCTCTGAGACGTACGAGCTTAGAGGTTATATATTGATAGATATCAATCGCATGGCATGAATTGCCTATGTGGCATGCTGAGTTGCATGGATCAAGGCTTCTGTTGAAAAGCAAAGTCTTGTGGTTGATGGTCAAAGCACGACCTACATGGCAGCTTTGTGTATAACGTGAATTCGCGAGCCTCACACCTCGGTAAGAGTTAAAAACGGGATAAGGACTGCAGGGAAAGCACGACGTTTCTTTCTAGCTTTGGTGGTGTCAGTGACTTACCAGCCCTGACATTTATATACTTTTCACCTATGTGGTTGTTAGATGAGGCGCCTTGATTTTAGGTTTGTAAGGACCGGGAAACGTGTGTTCAGGAATAACTAATCCTCAAACGTAAGAAAGGACCGGCCCTGAAGCATAAAGGGGTTACCCAGAGTGTGTAGTCCGGAGGCATTTGCTAGAGTGTCTCGAAGCGGAGAGGAGCTTGCCTCTTGCCTCGACTCATGACGAAAATCCAATTTCCAATACGTGATATTGCGGTTTTAATTGTAGAACTAGTATGGTGACATGATATATGGTACCCATGCCATCTATGATTTATATTTATGATTGAAATTGTTTTGGCACTATACACTTATTATAGTATCAAATGATTTGTTTTAAACGTACCGAGCATGTTTGGCTATTATAAGGGAAAACCCTATCCTCCAGCTTGCGTTGCATTGTGTGATGGGACCCGGGTCTTATAATAGCTTCATTTTTCGAAAAAGCATTGCGTTGTTTATTCTATGCACTGGTATTCTTGGGAGGAAACCCGTTCCGTGTTATACGGCGTGGTCTCTTGAATTACTATCTTTTAAAGTAAAGTCTTAAATAACTATTTTAGTTCTCACACCAGTCACATGACTGACCTGGAATTTATTGTTTTAACCTAAACTCTGGGTGCCCTTATTTTCTACACGGGCAGCTAGTAGTTTTGGTTTTGCAGATTTATATTCACAGGATCCTGGTTTACAGCTGGAATGATATCCGGAAAGCTCTGTATCCGTATATCACATTCAGTTGTGCTTTGTATTATTTTTCCGCTGCTATGTAATTTATTGTAATCTCTGATATTTATCAAATGTAATTTATTCATTTATACTCTGTATATTCTTGTATCTGATGGAATTGTTGTAATAACAATGAAATGTTCTCCCGTCTGCGTTCCGATTTGTCCTGTTCTCAAAACGATCAGGGGTTTCGAACGGTCTAGATTGGTTTAACGACTGATTCAGATCGAGCGAAATTCCCGGCCGTCACATTCGGTATCAGGGATGGGCTGGGAAAATTCCCAAATATTTAAAGGCGTTAGTGAAATATTTGAAGTGGAATCAATGTAGACATTTATGTATAGCTGAACTGTATTTGTACTAAGTATGATCTTGTATACTGTGTAACTCTGATGATTACTTTTATCCAGTATATTCTATTGTTCATTATCTGGTGTATTTATTTAATTCTGTTCTGCTGTTATCTGTGTATCTGTTATATTCCAAAGATTACCCTTGTCTTCATCAGAACGGGATTTGGGGTCAGCAGACCGCCGCCCCTCGTCCACCGTATGTCTGGACGATCACCACTCATTATCCATATTTCAGGATGCCTCCCAATCAGGACCTCGGTTACCATCCAAACGAGGTGAAGATCTCCGGTCTTCGACCACTGTCTTTATCTTCGATTTCTTATCGTCAATTCAGTTATTCAGAATGGGATAAACCCGGTCTTTCTGAGCAACTCGCATATATAATAAATAAGTGCAACACTAACATACACACGCATCATTTCAATTCATTAGTCACTAACCGTCGATTAGTAAGAGAAAATTTTCCCAAATATTAACCCCGAAGGCCGAAACCAACATCAGATCAATACCCCAGAAACCATTCGACTTAGCCAACCTTCAGTTAATTTCTAAATTCACATCTATATCGTTTATAATGTTTTATAACGGTTTATCGCTATTTCTATTTATTTTAAAATAGCCATTTTATTTCAAACGACGCTTCGGGCCATAACGCGGCCGGGGCGCTGTTTTTCTTCAGATTTGATTTACACATATCTGAAATCTAACCGTTGGATCTTTACAAAATTTACATCATTAGAAAGATCTTTTCAAAACGAATCCAACGGTTCCAGTTTCGGGAAATTCCGACGGTCGGATCTCCCGGTAAAATCGTTTGAAGTTTCGATTTCAAAAATACGAACTGCAGCGTCGTTATTCGATTAATTATAATTATATTTGTATATATATAAATATAATCGTTTGTAACGCTGTTTTTCTTCAGATTTGATTTACACATATCTGAAAATCTAATCGTTGGATCTTTACAAAATTTACATCATTAGAAAGATCTTTTCAAAACGAATCCAACGGTTCCAGTTTCGTTTTAATTTTATTTATATTTGTAAATTTATATAAATATAGTTCATTCAAAAATTCCTACATTGATTCCACTTCAAATATTTATTTCATTTCCACAATTCATGTATATAATAAAAATGTGATTTTTATTGTATAACAATTCATTTCAAAACACTATTATTTTATATAGTTTATATAGGTGATAAAAATAGGATTTTTATTGTAAAACAATTTCTTTCAAAATATGAATACCATTCAACACATGAATTTCAATTTAACGAATGAATATCAATTCAACACATGAAGGTTATCTATAGTTTATATATATAGATAAAAATGTGATTTTTATATTTAAAACACGAATACCATTCAACACATGAATTTCAATTTAATGAATGAATATCGATTCAACACATGAAGGTTTTCTATTCAACGAATAAATATAGTTTCAGCAAATGAAAATAATTCAAACACATGAATATTATTCAAAATTTCGGCAGCATAACGGCAGGGTAGTTAAAACCGGGACCGTCCCTAGAACGACTCCTCGCTCTACCTTAAAACCTTGCGGTTTTTGACAATGGGGATCATGCATCTTGTTCGCATGCAGGCGACATGTATATATTTAATTCTGTTCTGCTGTTATCTGTTTATCTGTTATATTCCAAAGATTACCCTTGCCTTCGTCAGAACGGGATTTGGGGTCGTCACATGAATATAAGCCAATATATTTTCTATTCAGAGCCTTGTATTTATTATCAAATGTGATTTGGGTTTGTCGTGAATGGTGTCTTCATTAACACTGTTCTTAAGCCTAGTTGAGAAAAAGATTAAATCTTTTTAGTTAGATTTAATGAAGTGTACCAATTAAATAATATTTAATTGGAATTGAACTCGAATTGATTCTTGGGTTTATCGTGAACGGTGTTTTAAATAACACTCGTTCTTTAACCCGATAATTAATAGAATGTGATTTTGAGTCGTCGTGAACGGTATCTTCAATAATACTGTTCTTAGACCCAAAGGAGTTAAGAAAATCAGAAACTAACTGGAGATTAGTTAAGTTGAATGGTTTCTGGGGTATTGATCTGATGTTGGTTTCGGCCTCCGGGGTTAATACTTAGGGAATTGCTCACTTGTTAATTTACGGTTAGGGACTGATTGAAATGTGATGTGATTTTGGGGTTTATCGTGAACCGTGTTTTAAATGACACTGATTCTTTAACCCAGTTAAAGATTAAAACTAAGTGGAGTTTTAATGAATCTTTAATTAGATTAAAAAGATCGAGAATGGAGTATCACCAGTTTTGCTCCAGGCGATAGTTAAATCTTTAATTAGATTTGAACGAGAAACGGTAATTGAATTTACTGACAACACCGTGGTGTTAGACATGAAGTATTACCAGTTTTACTTCATGGAATGAATAGGTTGGGATTGGGAAATTAAAACAAATGATTACTTCGGTGAGGTTCACTAATCCCGACTAGTTTAAATTGATATTCAAAAGTAGATTAAAGAATAAATTTAAAGGATTTATCTTTGATAAAATTAATGGGAACCTTTCCCTATGAATGTGAAATTCAGAGACTAACTATCGGTTAGCTAAGCAGAATGGTTTTCTGGATATTGATCTGATGTTGGTTTCGGCCTTCGGGGTTAATATTTGGGGAATTATTCTCTTGTTAATTTATGGTTAGTGACTGATGAATTGGAATGAGGCGTATGTTGTGTTTGTGTAACACTTGTTTATAATATACGCGAGTTATTCGGAAAGACCGGGTTTATCCCATTCTGAATAACTGATACGACGATAAGTCGAAGATGAAGACGGTGGTCGAAGACCGGAGGTCTTTACGTCGTTTGGGTGATTACTGATGATCTTGATTGGGATGTACACGCAAGAAGATGGAAACAGTTAGTGATCGTCCATACGTACTTGGAGATCGATGGATATGCGAGGTACTAGGTGCCTCCGGTTTCGTTTAGACCCAGAACGAACTTGTAAATGGACTGTGTGTCTGACATTGGATTTTAGTCTGTGTGATAGATTTCTATTAAATATATATTTGTTTGGCGGCGGAGAATTTATTCTCTTGCTTAACGCCCTTCTCTGAGACGTACGAGCTCAGGGGTTATATATTGATGGATATTCATCGCGTGGAGTGAATTGCTTGTGTGGCATGCCTAAGTGGAAAATGATCAAGGCATCTGTTGAAAAGAAAAGTCTTGTGGTTGATGATCAAAGCACGACCTTTGTGGCATAGCTTTGTGTAACGTTTACTTCACGAGTTTCACATCTGGTATGAACCAAAAACGGGAGACGGACCTCAGGGAAGACATGCGTTTCTTTCTAGTTAGAAGTGGCGTCAGTGGTTTTACATGCCCTGACGAGTTTGACTTATGTGGTTGTTGTTGTTGCGAGGCGCCTCAGTTATATCGGTTTCGGCCGATGCATTCTGGTCGGCGGACGGACCAGACTTACGCCCCGAAGGGCGGGGAAATGCAGTGTTCAGGCTTTCGTCTAATCCACATCGTTGGACCGGCCCTGTCGCTCCAAGGTCACTCGAGCTCTGACCTAAGGCTCGGGCTAGAGAGTCTCGAATCGGTTGAGGACTATATTTTTGCCTCAGTTCATAGATGGAAATCCAATTTCCAAATACGTGACTTTGCGGTTTTATTTGTAAACCTATTTATGGCGACATAGTGGCATGGGACGCTCATGTCGCCTATGATTGATACTTATGATTTGAAGTTGTTTTATACACTATGCACTTATAACAGTATCAAATGATTTGTTTTAAACATATCAAGCATTCTTGGCTATTATAAGGTAAAAACTCTATCCTCCGGCTTGCGTTGCATTGTGTGATGGGACCTCGGTCTTATAATAGCTTCATTATTCTTTATTTAGCATTGCGCTGTTGTTATATGCACTGGTATTCTTGGGAGGAAACCCGTTCCGTGTTATATGGCGTGGTCCCTTGATTTACCTAACTTTAAAAATAAAGATTAATAACTGTTTTAGTTCTCACACCAGTCCCATGACTGACCTGGAGTTTATTGTTTTTAACCTAAACTTTGGGTGCCCTTATTTTGACATGGGCAACTAGTAGTTTGGTTTTGCAGATTTATATTCACAGGATCCTGGTTTACAGCTGGAATGATATCCGGAAAGCTTTGTATCCGTATATCCCCTTCAGTTGTGTATTGTATTATTTTTCCGCTGCTATGTATTTAAATGTAATTTAAATCTCTGATATTTCTGTGTAATATTTATTCATACACTGTATATTTATCTATTCTGATGGAATTGTTGTAATAAACAATGAAATGTTCTTCCGTCTGCATTCTATTTTGTCTTGTTCTCAAAACAATCAGGCGTTTCGAACGGTCTAGATCGGTTTAGCGACTGATTCGGATTAAGCGGAATTCCTTGTCATCACAGTTTATTAGCCAAAGATAATGATCCTTGGTTATGGCATAAATGATTTTGTCATATTAACATTAAAACAATAAATAAATTATCTAAAAATGATCTTATAAGAGGATTACCCAAAACAAAATTCAAAACTGAAAATTTATGCGATGCTTATCAACTAGGAAAGTTAACAAAATACTCTTTTAAATATGAAAAGGTTATATCAACCTTACAACCACTTGAATTACTACACATGGACTTATTTGGACCAACTCAAGTTCAGTCCATAAATCATAGTAGATATGTGTTCGTAATTGTTGATGATTTTTCAAGATACAATTGGACGATGCTTTTAAGGAATAAAAGCGATACTTTTGATGTTTTTAAGACTTTCATCAGACAAATTCAAAATTTAACCAATTTAAAAATAAAGAACATATAAAGTGATCATGGAGGAGAATTTGATTTATTTTGTCAAAATAAAGGAGTTTTTCATATTTTTTTCCCAGAACTCCACAACAAAATGGAGTTGTAGAACGAAAGAATAGAACTTTACAAGAATGTGCGAGAACATTGTTAAATGGAAGTGCACTACCAAAACATTTTTGGGCTGAAGCAGTTGCAACATCTTGTTATGTTTTGAATCGTGTTTCTGTTCGACCTCTTACTAAAAATACTCCATACGAACTTTTTACTAGTAGAAAACCAAATATATCTTATTTTAAAGTTTTTGGATCAAAATGTTTTATTTTAAATACAAAAGATCAACTTGGAATATTTGATTCAAAATATGACGAAGGAATATTCTGAACGAAGCAAGGCTTAACGTATTTTCAATTAAAGAACCAGTAAAATAGAAGAATCACTTCATGTTTCGTTTGATGATTTTTTTTCAAAATTCCTTAAATAAAGATATTACAATAAATAAGATTCTTACAATGATAATTTGATAATATATAGAGAAGATGAAAACATTGTAGAGAATATACTATAGAAACTCAAGATAATATCAATAATCAAAATATTCCTGTTAATGAAGTCAGATCTCCACCACAAATATTACGAGGTCATCCAATGCAAAATATTATTGGAGAAATAACTTCAAATGTTAGAACAAGAAGTCAACTTACTTTGGTAAGTAATGTAGCCTTCTTATCAAATATCGAACCCAAAAATCCTAAAGAAGCATCAACAGATGAAAATTGGATAATTGCCATGCAAGAAGAATTAAACCAATTTGAATGTAATGAAGTCTGGGAATTAGTTCCAAGACCGAGTGATCAAACTGTCATTGGAACAAAATGGGTTTACAAAAATAAAGCAGATGAATTGGGAAATATCACTAGAAATAAAGCTGGACTTGTTGATAAAGGTTATAATCAAGAAGAAGGCATAGATTATGAAGAAACCTTTGCTCCAGTTGCACGACTAGAAGCAATTCGAATATTATTAGCATACGCTTGTCATCATAACTTTAAATTATACCAAATGGATGTTAAAATTTCTTAAATGGCTACATTAAAGAACGAGTATATGTTGAACAATGTAACACCCAACGCCCGCTATGGTCACTCTCTAAGGGAATGCCATAGCATCGGTGGAGTATTTTAGTGAATATAGAACAGAAAAATTACAACAAGACAGATATAAATAGTACTTGAAACTTAAAACATCATCTCATAACAGCGGAAATAAACATGTCTGGTTACATCATAAAACCACAATAAAAGTCAAGTACAATTTCCATCAAAATAAAGAAGTACATAATCCCACTCTCTCATACAATAGCCAGGACAAAAGAAAGGATAACTGGGTAACTGGAGCTTTACATCTATCCAAGCTCCTAAAGACTGGAACAACAATCCGATCAAGCTCCACTACTGCTAGGATCCACCGTAGGACCTGAGGGTTGGGAAAAAAGATAAAAACAACGGGGTCAGACATAAGTCTGAGCGAGTCCTATAACTTTAACAATACAATCATTAAAGTAACCAGAGAAGACATAAACTTGACCTACGGTAATGTCTGGGGATGAATGGCTACACTAAGCAGCTTGGTAGACTTAGGATAAACTAAGATAACTGTAAAGACGCATCTACCCACCCAAGGATAATTATTAACTGCACCACACCAGTCATTCCTACTTAAAGGTTGAACCCACCCAAGGACTTAGAAAATTTACCCAGTAGTTTCGCGTACCCCTAGCTCACTACATAGGTGCCGTCTGCACCTATCTCCACTAGGTGTACCCACTACTCCCAAGCGATCGGCTCCCTATCGTAGATACCCGTGCTGGTCCCACAATGGGGTGTATCATTCCCCAAGGTGGCCACCTGATAATATCAACGGTGCACGACTTTATATCTACACGATGCAACAACGACTTACCAACCAGCCCGGGTCCACACACGCATTTGAAACCCGTTGATCCTGCGTTGCCACCGCTAACCCGTTTTGGCCTCTTATAGTCAAGCCCAATATGCGTGTCCCGTCACCCGACTAGAGTCGAGCCCACAAAGATACGTTTGGGATATTGGTTGAAATGGGCCCCCACAAGCTACCCACCTAAGCTTGTCACTTATCTAGTGTATCCCACTTAACCCTTTAATCATGTTTAATTACATGTTTCCACTTGATTAAGTATTCTAATCGTATTTTCTATTTCCACCCAAGGCAACCCACTAGATTTCCACATGCCACCCAAGGCACCCACTTAACCCCTCATGTCCCTCTACATGCTAATATGGTTAAGTGTTTCTTAATTAATTAATTAAGATCATGACCTCATAAAGACCTCTCACATTAGACCATCTTTTATGACTGCTGGATATGCCGGTTGGTTCCGGGCAGACTTCTGTCATAAAAAGGGTCTAACCTCGTGTCTTTACTTTAATCACGTATTTAATTTATGACTAAGACCTCTCACATTGGGCCAATCGTTTGTAGCCGCTGGATGGCCGGTCGGTTCCGGGCAGACTTCCGCTACAAAAAGGGTCCAACCTCGTGTCTTAGTTGATTAATTACACCTAATTAATCACCCCCATATTAATTATCCCTAATTAATATCAAGTTTTTCATAACATGGGTAGACCTAACTCAATAGGTAAATTCCCATGGGGTAGACCTAACTCAATAGGTAAATTCCCACTTATGTTAATTTATTTTTATGGTATGCTTAATCATACCCAATCATGTTATTAACATATTTATTAACCCCATCGTTCCCCACGTAAATCGTTCTCATTTCATGACATAATAAAGGGAAGATCCATCACAAATATCATGGGTTTAACCAAATCTTAGCATATAACTTTGTCATGGGTTAAGAGGATGTCAACTTGCATATAAGAGCATATATTAACCCAACTACATTTAACCCAAACTTGCATATTATCATACACATATCTTGCATAACATGTTGAACTTGCATATAAGCATTCTCATAACTTGCATAACATGTTAAACATGCATTTAAGCATACACATAACTTGCATAAGCATTCACATTCTTGCATAAGCATTCACATACTTGCATAAGCATGCATAACTTGCATATCATGTTAAACTTGCATTTAAGCATACACATAACTTGCATATGAACTTGCATAACAACCTACACATAACTTACATAGCATCATACACATAACTTGCATATGAACTTGCATAACTCACTTGTTAAACATGCATAAACCCACTTATTAGATATGCATAAATCCACTTATTAAACATGCATGAACCTACTTATTAAACATGCATAAACCAACTTATTAAACATGCATAAAACCACTTATTAAATATGCATAAACATAGGAAAACATAGAGTAGCATATCATTACAAATGATTCAAACTCACTAATCCGCATTTAAGACCATAAGTCTCATTACACCCAATCTACTTACTTTAACAATTGATGTTAAAGTGATAGAAACTCACCAAACACAAGATTAGCAAACTTATGAAGTGGAATTAGTTGCTAAATATGAAGAAGATGATGATTAGAAGTTGATTAGCTTGCAACTTCCTTCATAAATTAGTGGAGGCTCCTTCTAAGATTTAATTTGGCGGCATGAGGCCATCATTTCTATTTTTAGTATGGATTAGGGTAGGTTTAGGGTGTATTTATAGATTAGGTGAGTGTTTTAGGCCCTTAGATTAACCCTAGGTTAGATTAGGTCCGTTAGATTTAGGAAATCTCTAGAACCCAGCCCAAGACTCAACCAAAAACCAGATCTGGTGCACCCAGATCAACAGGGCCGACACCCTGTGTCGACACCCCTGTCGACAGGGCTGTCGACACCCCTGGGCCTGTCGACACCCCTGTTGACATGCCTGTCGACATGGGGCTAGGCGGGAACTTTCCCGCCACCTCCGCTTTTGGCTCCAATTATGTTTTAAAACTGAACTTTAAATCTGTTTTTAACTTTGAATTTTCTGAAAACTTCTTTGGTCCATAACCGGGCCATACGGACTCCGATTCTCGAAAACTCGGACTCTATTTCGCGTATTTTTCCGAGACGAACGCAATGACGCAGCCCGTTACCCCCAATTCCCACATCTGAGATTATTTATCCTGTAATTAGTGAATTTTAGTATTAACTAAAATTCGGGGTGTTACATTCTCCCCTCCTTAAAGGATTTCGTCCCCGAAATCTCTAAGCTAAGGAGAATGTATATCCTACCATCCAAACAACCATCTACTCAAACCATCAACCACGGGCATCCATTGTCCTTAAATAGTTTCTAATGATGTATGAGCATATGCAAAAAGTGTGTGTATATGTTCCCTATCTAATGTATGAACATATGCAAACCATGATAGTGCCATGCATCCATTATGTATGCGAGAGAACCCTATCGACACATACAATATCTACATGAGTGCACAATCACTCACCAAAATGCATCATCCATATGATAACACAATCATTATACATCCATAAATATAGCTTCCTACACACAATTTTATGCAATATGCAATATGAAGTGATTGAGCCGATCTAGTGCCTAGAGTGTGTATATATGCATCCACGAGCAACCACTAGCAACCACTTGCATCCACTTGCATCCATCAACCATAACATGTCTCAAACACATGTTTCAACCATAGGTTTACCCTATCTAAAGGTCAATCAGTACTAACGAGAGGATATACTAAAGATAAGATAAGTACTAGACAACGATAGAGGAGAAAGTAAAGACATACCCTCAATAAGAAATGGATACAAAGAACGCATCTTCGCTTCCGTCTCCCAAGTAGCATTGCTTTCGTCATCTCCCCATTGCACTTTAACTAGCTGAACCTCTCTGTTCCTCAACTTCCTAGTTTCTGACCCAAGGATGCGAGTAGGAGCTCGTCGAATAGTCGCATCACGCTCTACTTCCACTTCTTTAAGCAAGCTCGGCTCTACCACCTCTGCGGTCTCATGTAAGCACTTCCTCTAATGGGACACATGGAATACATCATGTACACCACTAAGTCTGTCGGGCAACTCCACTCTATATGCCATCCGTCCAATCCTTTCCTTAATAGGAAACGGCCCTACGAACCTTGGTGCTAATTTCCCAACAGATCCAAAGCGAACCACATTCCGTAACGGAGACACTTTGACAAAGATCATGTCCCCAACTTCAAACTCAAGATCCGTCCTTCTCTTGTCTGCATAAGATTTTTGCCTATCCTGTGCTGCTTTCATCCTTCTTTGAATCAAGTCAATCTTCTCAGAAGTCTCCCTAACCATATCAGGCCCAAGCAAGATCTTATCCGTAGATTCCCACCAACATGCAGGTGATCGACAAGGCCTTCCATAGAGAGCTTCGAAAGGAGCCATACCAATACTGGACTGAAAGCTGTTATTATATGCGAACTCCACCAATGGAAGATGCTCTTCCCATGTACCTCCAAAATCTAAGATACAAAGCCTCAAAAGGTCTTCTAGAACACGATTCACCCTCTCAGTCTGGCCGTCCGTCTGAGGATGATATGCGGTGCTCAGACATAATTGAGTCCCCACTGCTTCTTGCAAAATTCTCGAAAACTCGCTAGTGAAGATAGGATCTCGATCACTCACTATGCTAGAGGGTACCCCATGCAATCGAACTATCTCTCGAAGATATACAGAAGCTAGCCATGGAGCGGTCCTCTTGCTCTTCACAGGTATGAAATGGGCGCTCTTAGTAAGTCTGTCTACCACCACCCAAATTTCCGTATTACCCTTTCTTGATCTGGGTAACCCGTCAATAAAATCCATCGAGACGCTATCCCACTTCCATTGCGGAACTTCCAATGGGTGAAGCAACCCACCTGGTTTCTTTTGCTCCGCCTTCACTTGTTGGCACACCAAGCATCGAGCGACATATTCGGCCACATCTTTCTTCATACCGGCCCAGAAGAAAACCCTCTTCATGTCTTGGTACATTTTGTCCCCACCGGGATGAATGGTCATCCTAGAACGGTGTGCATCATCAAGAATAACCTTCCTCAAACCCTCGTCTTGCGGTACACAAAGTCTACCGTCTCTACGCAAGCACCCCCTATCGTCTAGGGTGTACCTACTCAAATGGTTGGACGACTCCCCCCTTATGAGCTTCTCCACCAACTCAACCAACTGTGGGTCGTCCCTCTGTGCTTCTCCAATCCGCCCCAAAAGAGTAGGTCTAACCTCCAAGGAAGCTAGCAAACCGGGTACATAATCAATGGAAGGTCTGAAATCAAACATCGAGATAAATTCCAAGCTTCGTTGTTCCACAAACAATGGACTCAAGGACAACCTCTTTCTGCTCAAGGCGTCCGCCACCACGTTACCCTTGCCAGGGGTATACGCTATCTCGAAATCATAGGATGCTAAGAACTCCATCCACCTTTGCTGTCTCAAATTCAAATCCTTCTGAGAAAACAAGTACTTCAATGAATTGTGGTCAGTGAACAATTCAAATCTCTCACCAAGAAGATAATGGCGCCAAATCTTAAGCGCAAAAACAATAGCGGCCAACTCTAAATCATGGGTAGGGTAATTTTTCTCATGCACTCTCAACTGCCTTCCACCATAGGCTATCACCCTTCCCTCTTGCATTAAGACTGCGCCTAGTCCCGTCCCACAAGCATCGGTGTAGACAACAAATGGCTTGCTCCCATCTGGCAACACTAAAACTGGAGCAGTGGTTAAAGCTCTCTTTAACCGTCGGAACGCATCATCACAATCTACGTCCCATGCGAAAACAAGATTCTTCTTCGTTAAGCGGGTTAATGGGGCTGATATCTTCGCGAAGTCTTTAATAAACTTCCTATAATAACCCTCCAACCCCAAGAAACTTCTTACTTCGGTAGCATTCTTCGGAACCTTCCAATCCTGAATTGATACTACCTTCGCGGGATCCACAGCTATCCCTTCCTTGGAGACCACGTGCCCCAAGAACCGCACCTCCTTCCTCCAGAAGTGACATTTAGAGAATTTAGCCTTAAGGCTATGTGCTCGAAGAGTCTTCAATACCTCCCCAAGATGTAGGGCATGCTCTTCTTCACTCTTAGAAAATACTAAGATATCATCCACAAAGACCACCACGAATTTATTAAGGAACTCCCTGAACACCCTACTCATCAAATCAACAAAGTATGCAGGGGCGTTCGTCAACCCAAATGGCATCACTAGCCACTCATAGAAACCATCCGGAGTCCTAAAGGCAGTCTTGTCTATGCTATCCTCAGCCACCCTCAATTGATGAAACCCTGTGGCTAAGTCCAACTGAGAAAATACTGAAGCGCCAACCAACTGATCGAAAAGATCATCAATCCTCAGCAATAGGTGTCTGTTCTTCTTTGTGAGCTTGTTGAGTTCTCTATAGTCTACACAAAGTCTGAGGGACCCATCCGCCTTTGTAGCAAATACTACTGGAGCACCCCACTCCGATATACTTCGTCTTATGAACCCCTTCTCAAGCAACTCCCCTACTTGCTTATGGAGTTCCCTCCTCTCACGAGGAGCCATGTGGCGCACTGGTAAAGATACAGGTTTAGCATTATCCACCAGATATATTCGGAAGTCAATCTCCCGCTTCAGAGGTAAGCCCTTCACCTCCTCAAACACATCCGAATATTCCCGGACCACTCTAACAGATTGCAAACTCTCGACCGAAGCGTCAAGCGATTCAAGATAACTTAGCATAACAGAATCCATGGGATTACAAGAAATCTCGAGAGTGTTACCCAAGCGGGTCATGAGCCTAACAACTCTCCTTTCGCAATCAAGAACGGCACCATTACTGGATAACCAGTCCATGCCCAAAATCAACCCATAGCCCGTGAAGCCCAACACAAAAGCATCACATCTAAACTCAATGCTAAGTATAGAAATCTTCAAACCCAAACATATCATGGACAAATAAGTGGAGCCCCCAATTGGGTTTGAAACAACCAAGGGATCATCTACCAGACTGGTGTCTAAGTGCAGTAACTCAACTAATGATGATGAGATAAACGAATGCGATGCGCCTGAATCAAACAATGTACGGACAGGATGATCAAATAGAAAAACCAGACTTTCAACGGAGATAGTTCTACCTCTTTCCTGAATTGGTGGAACCGCGAGAGCCTGTACTTGCCCCCTAGCCTGACTCGGTGCCATAAGAACTTGCACCTGTCCTCCTGAGGTAGACCCCGTCCTTTGCCCCTTCTTAGGACAGTCTTTCACTAGATGCCCTGCTTCGCCACAGTGGAAGTAGCCAGTCTTCTTCTTCTTGCGACAATCCTTGCTTAGGTGGCCAGGTGTCCCACAATTGAAACACTTCTTCTTCTTGCCCTTGCCACCGTTGCCTTTCCCACCTTTGTTTTGTTGTTGTTGCTGAGGTCTCTTTTGATCTCCCTTCTTCTCGGGTGCCTTATTAGCATTGGGACCCTTCTCTTCTTCATGCATGAGTGCCATGTCAACTAGCTTCTCGAAGGTGGCCCCCATAGGGATATGAGTCATAGCCAACCCATGCATTGGTTCATTCAAGCCTTTCACGAACCTCAAAGCCTTCTTCTCCGGTGTATTCACCATATCTAGGCCGAACCTTGCCAATTGATTAAACTTGTTGACATATTCCTTCACCGAGAGATTTCCTTGCTTTAGAGTCAAGAATCTTTCCATATACAAGTTTTTCTCCGCCCTTGAGAGAAACTTTGCCACAAATCTTTGCCTAAAATCCGCCCAAGAGTCAACGGGGCGTTCTCCATTAGTGACCTCCCACCAGAATGAGGCCTCTCCTTTCATTAACCAAGCAGCTAACTTGACTTTCTTTCCTTCTTCCATCTCAAAGATATCTATCAATTCTTCCACCTCTTTAAGCCAATCCCTAGCCTCCACAAAAGTTTCAGATCCTTGAAAAGGTTTCCCTCCCATAGCTTTAAATTCCTTGCAAGTCTTAGCAAAAGTATCCGTGCGAGGAGGAGGGGGAGGAGGAAGATCGGGTGCTACGGTTGGTGGAGGAACATTTGCTGGACCCGCAGTGGTGGCCCTAGCCTCCATCAATCTCCTATACCATACTGGTACCGTCACACCCTCCGGAAAGTTAAGATTCTCAGCCATGCTGAAACGAAAAAGGAAAGATTCAAAACGGAGAATTCGAAAGATAAAGATATGGCTATTGGGGATTATGCTTTTCTTTCAAAAACTTTCCTCTTTAAAGACATGTTTTTGAAAATATCTCTTCCAAAAATGTTCTTAGAAAAATAGTTTTCTAAAAATTTTATCTGTTCCGGTAACCTTTGCTCTGATACCACGTGTAACACCCAACGCCCGCTATGGTCACTCTCTAAGGGAATGCCATAGCATCGGTGGAGTATTTTAGTGAATATAGAACATAAAAATTACAACAAGACAGATATAAATAGTACTTGAAACTTAAAACATCATCTCATAACAGCGGAAATAAACATGTCTGGTTACATCATAAAACCACAATAAAAGTCAAGTACAATTTCCATCAAAATAAAGAAGTACATAATCCCACTCTCTCATACAATAGCCAGGACAAAAGAAAGGATAACTGGGTAAGTGGAGCTTTACATCTATCCAAGCTCCTAAAGACTGGAACAGCAATCCGATCAAGCTCCACTACTGCTAGGATCCACCGTAGGACCTGAGGGTTGGGAAAAAAGATAAAAACAACGGGGTCAGACATAAGTCTGAGCGAGTCCTATAACTTTAACAATACAATCATTAAAGTAACCAGAGAAGACATAAACTTGACCTACGGTAATGTCTAGGGATGAATGGCTACACTAAGCAGCTTGGTAGACTTAGGATAAACTAAGATAACTGTAAAGACGCATCTACCCACCCAAGGATAATTACTAACTGCACCACACCAGTCATTCCTACTTAAAGGTTGATCCCACCCAAGGACTTAGAAAATTTACCCAGTAGTTTCGCGTACCCCTAGCTCACTACATAGGTGTCGTCTGCCCCTATCTCCACTAGGTGTACCCACTACTCCCAAGCGATCGGCTCCCTACCGTAGATACCCGTGCTGGTCCCACAATGGGGTGTATCATTCCCCAAGGTGGCCACCTGATAATATCAACGGTGCACGGCTTTATATCTACACGATGCAACAACGACTTACCAACCAGCCCGGGTCCACACACGCATACGAAACCCGTTGATCCTGCGTTGCCACCGCTAACCCGTTTTGGCCTCTTATAGTCAAGCCCAATATGCGTGTCCCGTCACCCGACTAGAGTCGAGCCCACAAAGATACGTTTGGGATATTGGTTGAAATGGGCCCCCACAAGCTACCCACCTAAGCTTGTCACTTATCTAGTGTATCCCACTTAACCCTTTAATCATGTTTAATTACATGTTTCCACTTGGTTAAGTATTCTAATCGTATTTTCTATTGCCACCCAAGGCAACCCACTAGATTTCCACATGCCACCCAAGGCACCCACTTAACCCCTCATGTCCCTCTACATGCTAATATGGTTAAGTTTTTCTTAATTAATTAATTAAGATCATGACCTCATAAAGACCTCTCACATTAGACCATCTTTTATGACTGCTGGATATGCCGGTTGGTTCCGGGCAGACTTCTGTCATAAAAAGGGTCTAACCTCGTGTCTTTACTTTAATCACGTATTTAATTTATGACTAAGACCTCTCACATTGGGCCAATCATTTGTAGCCGCTGGATGGCCGGTCGGTTCCGGGCAGACTTCCGCTACAAAAAGGGTCCAACCTCGTGTCTTAGTTGATTAATTACACCTAATTAATCACCCCCATATTAATTATCCCTAATTAATATCAAGTTTTTCATAACATGGGTAGACCTAACTCAATAGGTAAATTCCCATGGGGTAGACCTAACTCAATAGGTAAATTCCCACTTATGTTAATTTATTTTTATGGTATGCTTAATCATACCCAATCATGTTATTAACATATTTATTAACCCCATCGTTCCCCACGTAAATCGTTCTCATTTCATGACATAATAAAGGGAAGATCCATCACAAATATCATGGGTTTAACCAAATCTTAGCATATAACTTTGTCATGGGTTAAGAGGATGTCAACTTGCATATATGAGCATATATTAACCCAACTACATTTAACCCAAACTTGCATATTATCATACACATATCTTGCATAACATGTTGAACTTGCATATAAGCATTCTCATAACTTGCATAACATGTTAAACATGCATTTAAGCATACACATAACTTGCATAAGCATTCACATTCTTGCATAAGCATTCACATACTTGCATAAGCATGCATAACTTGCATATCATGTTAAACTTGCATTTAAGCATACACATAACTTGCATATGAACTTGCATAACAACCTACACATAACTTACATAGCATCATACACATAACTTGCATATGAACTTGCATAACTCACTTGTTAAACATGCATAAACCCACTTATTAGATATGCATAAATCCACTTATTAAACATGCATAAACCTACTTATTAAACATGCATAAACCAACTTATTAAACATGCATAAAACCACTTATTAAATATGCATAAACATAGGAAAACATAGAGTAGCATATCATTACAAATGATTCAAACTCACTAATCCGCATTTAAGACCATAAGTCTCATTACACCCAATCTACTTACTTTAACAATTGATGTTAAAGTGATAGAAACTCACCAAACACAAGATTAGCAAACTTATGAAGTGGAATTAGTTGCAAAATATGAAGAAGATGATGATTAGAAGTTGATTAGCTTGCAACTTCCTTCATAAATTAGTGGAGGCTCCTTCTAAGATTTAATTTGGCGGCATGAGGCCATCATTTCTATTTTTAGTATGGATTAGGGTAGGTTTAGGGTGTATTTATAGATTAGGTGAGTGTTTTAGGCCCTTAGATTAACCCTAGGTTAGATTAGGTCCGTTAGATTTAGGAAATCTCTAGAACCCAGCCCAAGACTCAACCAAAAACCAGATCTGGTGCACCCAGATCAACAGGGCCGACACCCTGTGTCGACACCCCTGTCGACAGGGCTGTCGACACCCCTGGGCCTGTCGACACCCCTGTTGACATGCCTGTCGAAATGGGGCTAGGCGGGAACTTTCCCGCCACCTCCGCTTTTGGCTCCAATTATGTTTTAAAACTGAACTTTAAATCTGTTTTTAACTTTGAATTTTCTGAAAACTTCTTTGGGCCATAACCGGGCCATACGGACTCCGATTCTCGAAAACTCGGACTCTATTTCGCGTATTTTTCCGAGACGAACGCAATGACGCAGCCCGTTACCCCCAATTCCCACATTTGAGATTATTTATCCTGTAATTAGTGAATTTTAGTATTAACTAAAATTCGGGGTGTTACAAACAACCTCCACTATTTGCTCATGAAAATATCCTGATCATGTTTATAAACTGAAAAAGGCATTATATGGTCTAAAACAAGCACCTCGTGCTTGGTATGAACGTCTCAAAACTTACTTTTTAGGTTCAGAATTTCAAATTGAAAAGGTTGATCAAACACTCTTCATCAAGAAAGACCATAAAGATATTCTAATTGTTCGAATATATGTAGATGACATTATTTTTGGATCTACAAATGATCAATTATGTCAAGAATTTTCAAAAATAATGACTAATGAATCTGAAATGTCACATATGGGAGAACTATCCTATTTTCTGCGTTAGCAAATTAAGCAATTATCTGATGGAATTTTTATCAATCAAGAAAAATATTGTATAGATTTAATAAAACGTTTTGGAATGGAAAACACATAAGTAAACCTGCACCAATGAGTACATCGACACTTTTAGATAAAGTTGAAAATGATAAAAGTGTCGATCAAAAGTTATATTGAAGCATGATAGGTTCACTTTTATATTTAACAGCAAGTTGACCGGATATTATGATGAGTGTTTGCTTATGTGCCCGATTTCAAGCTAATCCAAAAGAGTCACATTTAAAAGCAGTTAAACAAATATTACGATATTTAAGTAGCACCAAAGACTTTGGACTCTTCTATCCAGAAGACTGTTCCTTTGAATTAGTTTCATATAGCAATGCTAATTTTGGAGGATCACGAACGAATCACAAAAGTACAAGTAGAATATGTCACTTTATTGGTAAATCGCTTATACCTTTGTTTAGCAAAAAGAAAAATTGTGTTTCATTATCAACATGCGAAGCTGAATACATATCTGCTGCACTAGCTTGTGCTCAGGTATTATATATGTAGCAAACACTAAAAGATTTCAATGTAAATTTGTCAAATTCCATAATCTATTGCGACAATACAAGCGCAATAAATTTATCTAAGAATCCGGTAAACCATTCCAGAACTTAACACAATGATATAAGACATCACTTATTGTGTGATAATATTGAGAAACAAACTATTAATTTAGAATTTGTTGTCGTAGAAAATCAAATTGCATATATCTTTACTAAATCCCTTTTAGAGAATTCTTTCATTAAACTCCAACAAGAACTTGGAATTGTATCATTCAAAGATCTCTAAAAAGCTCTACGGTTATCATGTGCTTATAATATATTAATCTCTTTTTGATGACCAAGTGGGAGAATTATCTCTCATATGCTATCTCTGTTATATGCCATTTTTATGTTTTCGTGATATTATAATCCTATATTTACCATACTATTGGAAATTGTGCTAACATTTGTGAATGCAGGAATCAATAAGGATATAAAATATATGAACTAACAAATTTTTGCAGAAATTCAGGGGGAACTATACATTCAAGGGGAGAAAATACAATGTGTTGTCATCAATCATAAAGGGGGGAATGTTGAATAACGAGATTTGGATCGATGCCAACGAACGAAGCTACTATGGGAATCGAATCATAAAGATAAGGTTATATATATATATATACACACACACACACACATTGAGTCGTGTTAGAATTATGTTAAAATCTATCCTCAAGTATATACAATTGTTCTAGTCAAGTTATATATATATAACGAAAACCTTAAAAAGCCTGAGATGTGTAGAAACTGGCCTACCAGTCGACTGGTAGGAAATCCACCAGTCGACTGGTCAAGCTATTTCTGCACATAGCGGCCAGTTTCAAAAGTTTTATATAAATATTTTAATTCTACCAGTCAATTGATGATTATTAACAAGTCGACTGATTCAACCTAGAAATTATTTTCTGAAGAGTCACCATTCTTCATGAAGAGACTGCTCTTCATTAATCAAAGGACATGGACATAACTTTTGATGGAAACTATTCATGAAGAATTGCTACTATTATACTGCTATATAAACAAGTTTAATCATGTTTTACAATCACTTAATCTATCCGAATTTTACTGACTTTTCTAATCACCATTCTACTCTCTCCATTTACATTCTTTGCAATTAAAAAGCTCTCCAATTCAAATACTTGTTGAATCCGTGAATCAATTTAATATCATTTGATTAAACAAGCAATATTCTTCCTTAAATCTTCGCATTCAAAGCATATACCCGAGGACCAGATTATAGGAAGGTTGTACTTAAAATATTGGCTATGCGTGTTAATTCAAGAACACAAATAAGAAGACAAACTCTTGTAATAGTTGAAGACCTGTGTAGTTGCCCAGGCGAGAGGCATCCTTATTGGGGCTCGGGTGTACTGACCTATTCCTCCAGGTTAAGAGAGGTCGTTGTTAGTGAACTTCGAAGAGGAGCTTCAAGACTAGACGTAGGGCGGGAAGTCCGAACCAGTATAAAAATTCCTGGTGTCACTTTACTTTATGTAATGGCCCGAATTTCCATACACTTTGGGTCGACTAATAACACCACACGTCCAAAGCAAATTGCACAGAAATACGAATCATTAGTAGAAAAAAGTTAGAGGATGAGAAATAAAAGGAAAAAAAGCTTAGAATAGAATAATATCAAAGAACACAAATCTCACAGCGGAACGAATAAAATATATTTGATAACATTAACTTGAAACACAATTCAGTAACTTTATATACATACCGACATTAGAGCCCAGCAGTTATTTCTGGAACAGTTATAAACACCTATTTCCAGATATAAACATAATACACAGCGGAAAAATATGATAGTCTATAGCTAAATGGTCAAGCTTCCTGCTTCAAACTCCTCCAAGCGAATCTGCAAAATCCCGACTACTTGACTGCCCGTACAAATTTGGGCACCCAAGAGTTTAGGAAAACAAACAGAATAAACTCTGGGTAAGTCATGGGACTGGTGTGAGTAAACTCCAACCATTTGTTTAAATTTCAAAATTCTTTCGAAAGAAATGATAATCGTGAGAACGATCCACACATAAATATGGATGGTTTTTACATTACGATAACCAAAATATTTTTGATATCAAATCCGATGATATTATAATAGTGTCTACAACAAATAAATAGAATCTAGCGAAACGCTTGCATCTCACGCTCCATATATAATATTAAACCAAAAACCGCAGGGCGCTTATTGGAGATTGGATTTCCAACATGACAAGGTATGGAACCACCTTCTGATATTGTATCTCTAGAGAGGAATATATTGGATTCAACATGAGCATCTTGCAACCCGACCCACACATGGCTGGTCACTCATTTAACTTGAGTGTACCGAGCATATTATCGCCAACGTTTGTGACCAACAACCGTTGCCAAAAGCATACAGCAGCGAATAGAATAAGAAGCAAATGAAATTTCTATAGATCAGATGATAATACCCCTAATGGGAATGCCCCACATGGCCATGCTGCCTGCTTGATTTCTGTCATTTCCCGGGTGATGAGGCTTGAGGTCATGATTATCTTTCAGAACATCTTGCCATCATTTACTTTGAATCTCACGCCGTCAGACATTCGTCTATATACGTTGTCCTAGGACTGGACAAACCGAAGGCACCATTCTATTAATCCATCTTGGGCAATTTCCACTTAGGATTAACAGAACAACCCTTGCACTTTAATCCATCTTCAGTTATCTTCGTCATAAGTTGATTCGTAACGCTTATGCCAACATGGAGTGGTTTTCATATATTTAATCTGATCCCGCTCTCTCAATATTGACAATAGAGGTATAAAATAAATCAAAACTTTGATAGTTGGTGATTTAACCATCAAAGAAATATCCGTACAATCAACGGTCCTATTTCCAATCAGAAATTGTACCGATCAAGCATCAAACAACACTGACCCCTTTTTAAATCAAATTCTTATTGTATTATCATTTCCAATTCCCATTTCCCATTTTTTGTATTCTTTCAAAGCTCGATTCCTCTCTCAATTCTTGGAAAAATATTTCCAATATTATAATTTCTTTATTCGAGAAAATCTCTCTTATTCCAACTGGAAAATATTTCTAAATATTCACGAATCCTTATTTTCTATATTCAGAAAATATACTTTATTAATTTTGAAAAATATTTCTATCTTCCATTTCTTAATTCCTTGTTGACCAATTCACTTCATTTTCTATAAATAGAAAATATCTCTTATTTTATTTGGGGAAAACATTTCAAAAATCCTTTAAATTAATGCGATGTTATAAAACATCGTTATTATAACTCAAGCCATTAATCATTTATTAACTAACCATACTGCTAACCAATCTTCACTATCAAACTTTAACCATTCCTCCATCAATTATGAAGTCAATCAAGTTGGGGTATAATTACCTCTCAGACCTTAACTGAACAACAATGTTAACTTTGAAATAGTCAATGCTCGCAACTTCAAACAAAACATCACTTAAGCGACTCTCAGATTCAAGCTAAGAATCCACTTCTTTTATGTATGAACATTGATTATAATAGCAGAGTTATAATTGCTGTTTCTAAATATTTGATTTATAAAACATTGATTATAATAGTAGCATTTAATTCGCTGTTTAGATTTATAAAATATTCTACTATAAGGGCAGCGTTAAAATCGTTGTTTAGATTTATAAAACATTTATTGTAACGGTAGCGATAAAATCGTTGTTTAGATTTATAAAACATTTATTGTAACGACAGCATTAAAATCGCTGTTTAGATTTATAAAATATTTATTGTAACGACATCGTTAAAATCGCTGTTTAGATTTATTTGGTTTATAAAAATATACTTGTACTTATTAATTTCAATAAGTAAATAAATAATTGACTTTGATTCAAACGAAAAGTAAAAATAACTACTTCCCTAAATTTGATATAATCGAATTCCAATAAATAACTTTCTCTCGAATAATCTATATTCGATTTATATTCCGAACTTCGGAATTTATCTACCTTTTCAGGTTAATTCAAATTCCAAATTCACTTTTGAATTTATCATTTCCAAATCGTTACCAAATTCCTTTATAACTATTCCAGTCTACAACCGTTTTCACACTTTATTTTATATTCCGAATTTTTGAACTAACCCTCATCATTTTCTTTTAAAACGATTAACCATTTTCCTTTTTATTAAATTTCCAATTTGGATTCATATTTCAAATCTAAATTTTCTTCAGAGATATTTCATTCGCAAAATATTTCCTTTAAACCATTATTCACTTTAATCGAGATTTTTTTTCTTTTATATACAATCAAATTAGTTTGATTTTGTACTTATTAATAATATATTAAACCCTAAATTCTATTTATAACTTCTATTTAGATTTTTCCATACCATTCTCATTTTTATTCCAATTGATTTAAAACCTCCTTCATCATTTCCTTTAAAATTTGCTAAGTTCAAATCTATTTTCAAATATTGGTTTCAAAACTGATTTCACTTTCCTATGTAAATTCAAATTTGACTTATATTTCAATTTATCCAATGATTAATAATCCACTTAATTTATATTTTTGTTTAACAACTTCTTGATTTATTCACTTGAACAGATTTCTATTTTCAACTCTATTCGAAATTAAATTTCTATTTTGGAAATAAATTCCATTTTAAATCCCAATTTCCTTTTCCATATTCGAAAATGTTTTATAGTATATAAAATACCAAGTTTCTAGGGCCAGGGTAAATCAAACATAACATATCCAATCATGGATTATATAACACATCATATATCACAATCAAATAAAAACAGTAAAATAAATGTTGAGGAATCCAGTTGGATCCCTCCACCTGTTTCCATGCATCCACAGATGTTAATAAGCATCAATAATATTATTTCACATCAATATGAAATATCAGAACTAATAATCAATCAACTATGTAATTATATCAACCATTTCAACCAATTTTATCAACTATTCCACCAATCAACCATTGCACAATATAAAATTACTATATATAAAGTTAAAGCTCGTTTATATAAAAATATAAACAAGTCGGGGTTAGTGAGTTTACTCACCTAGTTTTGCAGTTGACGATTCTGCTTTTGTTTCGTTTAAAATCAAATAGTGTTTGATTTTCTACGGAATTTCAATAGCTCGGCTCTTAGCGGAAATAGTTCCATGAAGTACATTTCATCAATATGAATCCACGGGATTTGGTAGCATCCAGTTCTGATAATATATGCACAAAATATGTCCATTATAAACAATACGATTTTTAATCTAAACCATTAAGCCATAATTATATAATTAATTTAATTTAATTACTTTGTTATATAATTAACAGACCGGTACCCTTTTATTCTTCTGTTTCTAATGACTGCTCCTTGTTTTGAAAATGCTAAGCTCCGTTCTTGAATTCATTCTGAATTTTTCCAACATCCCTTTCCATGTATCTTTTAATCCTTTTGATACCAAGAATTTGGCAATAGCTTTATAAAAATTTTCCTTTTTGATAAAATTGTTCCTCAACACCGACTTCGACACACCGCTTCCATTCCTTAAACCACAGTTTCATTCACCTACTTCCAGATAATTGCTCTAAACCCCAAAGTCACTATCATCCTCAAAATGTTCCAGTTCGACTTCTTCACCATGATGAACATCACTCCACAACAGACAACCAACTCACCACCATCCTCCTCGTTGTAACAACTTCCACTTTATATGACCATCATCCAATTCGCAGTTCACCAGTCTCGAGCCAAATTCAGACAAACGCACAGTGTTGCGATAAAAATCTGAATGAAATTCCATAGAAAAATCATGCCCTATGCTCCAGTTCGAACCAACCATACTCGCGACTTTCAACCTCTTCTTTCACTCCATTATTCTTAGATCAGAGCATAGCAGCATACTTTCCACCCCAATCTCCTAATTATCGTTTATAACTTAATTCCTCTCCTTGCATATATCAGCAAACCAAACTGCTCCTGAAGCTTTTCACAACCGTCCTCCGTTCCTTTTCACTCCCGCCTACACTCCTTCCAAACTCTTCATGCAGTCCACTGACTTCATCAACCTACTCAAACTTCAAATCAGCTTCAAGCTCAACAACATCAAATGTATATTTCCTCCAAACATTGGCTACTCTAGTTCAAACCAAAAGGTTACCTCCTTAAACCCATCGTTGCTATCAACTCTGAAACCTAGATCCTACCGCAAATTGACCACCATAAAGCCACCACCAAGGCACAAAAACGCCAGCAGCGCTGGCCCGTACCCTCTCCCTTAGTAGCCAGAATTGAAACTCACGTTGAACTAGTTCCGTTTAACCGCCTATCCCGTCTTCTTCAGATCACCGGACTTCCACTAGCCGCCACCAAAACTTGCGCCTCCTCCTCACAAACCCCACGCCGGTCTCGAGACGACCCAGCTCCGCCCCTCTCGACGGCCAAATACTGCCCTAGATCGTGCTGTCCCACGTCGAGTGGATGAACGAATTGAAGAACTGGGGCACCAACGTAAAGCTAGAAATTTATAAAGGGGCTTCACGAATTCAGTAATTGGTTTACATATTTTCATTTAAATTTTGGATCGATTTTTGGGCTTAGACCATAACCAACCATCCGTTCTGTTCAGTTATTCTCTCTCATGTTCTGAAACTGGTCCAACGAGCCGAGCACCCAGAAGGGGAGAACCAGCCACAGACTGGTTGGGAGCAGGGGATACAACGGCAAAGATATTGCCGTTATAAATATTACAACGGAAAAGTCTTTGCCGTTGTAATATTATAACGGCAAACACTTTGCCGTTATAACATTATAACGGCAAAGTGTTTGCCGTTATAATGTCCCCCCCCCCCTCAAAACCCTCGCCGCCACCCCCCTCAGCTTCATTTCTCCTTCCCCTTCTTCAAACCCGAAAACCCATTTCCCTCCCCCATTTTTCACCCGATTTTCTCCACCAATTCACCAATCCGTCAGTTTTTAACCAAATTAACTAGCTTGTGTGAGATATTAGTTCGAAAATATGGCTAGATTACTAAAAAATTTCGCCAAAAAATTCATGCACGGCGACGATCGTGGCGCCGGCGGGAGTGGTGAAGGTGGTAGTGGCCAACAGCCAGTGCTCGGAATAGAAGACTTACTTGTAGCCGCCGAAAACATGGAGAACGAAGAAGCAGAGGTGCAACAGGGAGGCGGTCATCGGGGACGTGGCGGGCGTAGAGGCGGACGAGCAGGCAGGGCACGTAGGGGTGTTGGATCGGTTGCCGCTAGAGAGGGCCAACTCGATGGCTATGTGGATATGAACCTCAGCGCCGCGAAGCTTCCTGCGCTATCCAACTTTCGCATTCTTCCAGTTGACGAAGTACACGTTAGCACGCAGTCGAGTTTGGCTGTAAGTATTTTTAGTATTATTTACATAGTATTCATTGAGTGTTATATATTGGGTAGATGGTATAACATTTTGTTGAACCATTAACAGTCGCGGAATATACGTCCACGTGGTTCGTTAGCGACCACACTTAGATATTATCATGCACACTTGGCGGGTAAGGAGGGGGTCGTAGGACTGTTACATGCTCTTGGATTTCAATTTTTTCTAGGTAATATTATAGACCTTTTAATGAAATAAGTGGATAATTTAGTAGTCATATTTTATCTTATTGTGCGATTTGCTATTTTAGGAATAAACCATGTTATAAATGCCGATGTCCAATTGTGTGCGGTCATTTCTCTACGGTGGTACAAAACCACCCACACATTTCACTTTCCTTGTGGTGAGTTAGGACTTACACCGCTTGATTTCTCCATGCTTACTGGTATTAGCATTGGAGTAAGTGCTTATCCCTAACTGCCTTATGACGATGGTCGATGGCGTGATCGTGCACTTGTTCATGATCTACTGCCTCATTTGGATGTTTCTGCTACGTCGTATCAGGCAGAAGGCGCTATTAGAGTGAGCGCGATCCGTGCGGCTATGGACAGGATACTCGAGCACTACTCTGTTGATGACGACTTGGAGCTTGCTCGATTATTTGTGTTATACCTTATGGGTAACCTTTTCTTTAGTTCTTCGAGCAGTAGCGTTCCTGTGGGGTTTTTTGCGGTCGCGGCTGAGATAGATGCCGATGGGGCGATTTTATATGATTGGGGCACACCTATCCTTGCATACCTATACAGATGTCTCGACATGCAGTGCACCATCACTGATTCTCAGGTTTCTTTATTTGGATTCTGGGAGTTGTTACAGTATTGGTACTTTGAGTACTCTAGGAACTTTCATTTTATCACCCGTATTGCTGACCCATCGACCTTTTTCCCCCGTATATGCTTTTGGACTGCGGACAACCGGGGGCCCAGAGATAATGAGTCACGCCATGTGTTTCCCGTTGCCCATAACCAGATTGAGCTGAGGATGTATAGGGATCAGATTCTATGGCATCCATTTGAGCAGAGTACATCCATCGATCTTGAGATCATACAGATTGCTAGGATGCTTGCCGGACGGAGATTTCCACTTATATCTTGTCCCGTGGCGCTAGGTGCTTATTGGTATCTTGGTGAGAGGGGCTGGAGACAGTTGTATGACTTCGATGCTATTCCGGATGATCCACACCCACATACTTATCGGTGTATGATTTACCCGACGGAGCAGCTAGATATAGCCAGGACAGCAGGCTGGTGGACGGCTGAGAGCTTTGTTATTATCGGGGAGTGTTACCTTACCTTCTGGCGTAGATTTTTCACCGGGTCCTCAGATACGATTACGCATGCAGCATCGATTGATTTAGTAGGGCCATCTGCTATACGACACGGCATACGTCCACCTGTTGTCGAGGATGTTACCTAGTCCAGTCAGAGTTTTCATGCAGCTGATCATGTGGCGGCCGCCAGTCATTTTGGATGGACCATGGCAGTGCCCACCATTGGACCGGATCGTTACGTTGACGTGTTTCATCCTCCGGCCCATCACGATTACCCGGATCCTACACAGGTATCATATCATGATCTGTATGATATGCAGATGGGGATTAGGCATACGGGCTATATAGAGCATAGGCGTAGCCTAGATTACTATGATGGTGAGCTACGTCGTGTTGCAGAGGAGGCACGACAGCAGCAGGCGCATTTAGAGGCCCAGCTTGAGGCAGAGCGCAAGAGACTTCAGGACTTGCAGATGTATTACCACCATAGGTCTAGTGCTGGGTCCAGTCAGCCTCCAGATGTTGGTGATCATGAGAGACGTCATCGGCGCCGCACACGTCCACGTACACATTCAGATGACTCGGACGAGTGAGTTACTATCACTTTTATGTACTTTCGCAGTTGTCAGGTGTATGGTCCTACTGTTGGAGTAGACATTCTGCATTTTTTGAGTACCAGTGTTATGTACCAGTGTTATGTACTTTTGTTGTATTACCACTGTTATGCATTTTTTGGTCCTACTGTTATGTACTTTTGTTGTTCTACGTATTCCTAGTTGATAGTTGTCTGTTCTTGTTGTTTGAGTAGACGTTCTGTATTTGTTCACTACCATGATTATGTACTTTCGATGTTTTACGTTTTCGCAGTTGTCAGTTGTATGTTCTTATTGTTTGAGTATGCGTTCTGTATTTGTTGACTACCGCTATTATGTGCTTTCGATGTATTTTGTGTACGTTTTGATTATGTTTCTGTGTAGAGACTACATTTGGTTATGTGTAGACACTGTATTTATGTGTAGAGAATGTTTTTGTGTAGAGCCGGTATCTTCTGTTGTTCTAGTTCCTGTAAGAGTTATTTGGAATGTAATAACGTTTGAATTTGATGTTGAACAAGGTTTCCCTCTTCTCGTGTAGAAATGCAAAATTCTTAAACAGCACGCCAACATAACAAGGTTTACATATAACTCCATATTCTACGCACAAACAGCAAAGTAAATAGACAGTAAGACAACAATAAAATCACAATACCATAAGCCTACTCAGTTCCATAGCGGGTCAACCAACTGTAGCGTAGTTTATACGCTTCGTAACCAACGAACTCCTCACCATACTCGAAAAGGTAACGAGAATCATATGTTGCTTGATTTGTTTTAAATATGTTCTCATCTTCAACAGTTTCGATAATCTTTGTGTACCGATCACAAGCGTCTGCAAAATGACGATTAGCCATTTGGATTTCAACCGATGTTCGTGTAGTGGGCCGGGAACGATGGTTGTTGTATAGCCTTGTGATCATTGCCCATCTTTCTTCATATGTTAAACCCCCTCCACTTTGCATTAGCAACTCATCTCTCTTTTCAACCTCAATATAGGATTTTACGAGGGCCAGCAAATCCTTAGACGAAAAATCTGGAGTAGGAGAATTATTACAAGCACTATTACTAGGTCGTTGATTTACTGGAGAAGGACACGGAGCTGTAACCGCTCGATGCTGAATCGCGACGGGCACCTCTTCAACTTATGTATCATGAACTAAACCCTTTTCGTTATCGTTCACTAAGTTTCGTTCGTACTCATCAAAAATCCTTCCCATTTCTTCATCACTTATTTTTGAATTGTCCATGTAACCTGTGCATCAGTAGAATTAGTAGAGTAACTAGAAGTACGAATTTTGTTGATAATAAACGTTACCTTTAAGAAAACAAGAAAATAAATTTTCTCCCTTTACTCTACAACGGTGCTGCTTAAAGCTGTAGAAGGTATGAGATGGATTATCAGATATGGAGTACTTATAAGGGCAATGTACGACCAACATTTGGTTTTCAACATACTTGAATACGGTTTACAGGGTTCTCGTGTTATTATGGTTGATTCTGTACAATGTCCGGTCACATCATTGCAATTACGTATGCTTTGGAACTAGAGGAAGAAATAAGAAAGCTGCGAAATCAAGTTAACGACCTAAGTAATTCAAATTATCGACGGACTGTAGCACATTGACTGGTCACTTCTTGCACAGTTCGCATAGTGCAGTCATCTTTTATGTGACAGTGGCGTCATGTCACTCTTTGTCGAGAGTTATTGGAATATAGTCCAGCTCTCAGTCTGTAGCCACAGGGGGTCGTCCTCGATACACTTTATCACTAAAAAGCAGATTCCCTACAGTGTTCCCTACAGTCGTACCAGTGACCGGTTACATCAGTATTTTGTTTGTTTACCTACACAAGCTTTGAAAATCGCAAAGTGTAGCTAGTGACCATTCACACCATAACTAATATTGCAGCTATATATACATATGTTACTTAGTCACAACTTACCGCACTCAAACACCTTCGTTCTCATTCTTAGAGCACATCCTTCTATTAGAACTCACTGAAGATGTCTTCGTGGTCATCTTCTACAGACTCCGAGGAACAGGCGTACAACGAAATGAGGCTACAGGAGCTTCATGACGAATTTCAGTTCCTAAACCAAATTAGACCGCAAACTGAACCGTCGTACGAACAGCTGAACGTTCAACCTCCATATGAAACTCAAGTCCCACCTGTTCAAGTATCATCTGAACAAGTTGTCACTCAGTCAACTCAGGAAGCAGAGTTCTTTCGTGTACCACTGCAGGAACAAATAGTTGATTCCTATCCAGTTCATTGCTACTGCGGGTACGCGGTTGAAGTTGTGGTTCAAGCAGAGGGAAACAATATAGGTCGGCGCATTCAGCGATGCCCAGCCTTTCCAAATGGTTGCAATTACACGGAATGGATAGACCAACCTTTGTGTCCTCGGGGAATAGCATATTGTAACGAACTCGAACGGGAAAATAGACGTGTTCGAAGTGATAATGAGCAGTTGCGATTGAACATCAGGCGACGCCCGTAAGACTAAACGTAAAATGCATTTTAATGAAGTTACTAATTCCTACTCCATGCTTTGATTGAGCTAGTTCGCATGTACTATCGTCAGTTGTTGTGTCTGTATGAACTATTTCAATGGTGCCATCACATGAAATGTTGGCATTTACTATTAATCTCATGATATTACGTTAGATTCCCTACAGTGTCCGGTCACATCATTGCAGCACGATAAATGGTGCCATCACAAGAAATGTTGGCATGTACTATTAACCTCGTGATATTATGTTAGATTCTCTACATTGTCCAGTCACATCATTGCAGAACGAAAAATGGTGCCATTACTATTATTTTCGTATACTGTTGTCATTTAATTCGGAAGAGACTACCAGCACCAAAAAAAGGGTCGTCCACCAGTGCTTTAACCATTTCAATTCACGAAATGGTTACGAAAAATGGGCCGTTCCCAGGTGCCTTATTTCTGCTTGCGACATAATGAAAACAACTATAATATCATGACAACTAGTAGAACTATTGACAAACCATAATCATTCAAACTTCAACAACTAGTACAACTATTGAGCAATTGAAACAACTGGAACAATGACAACTAGTAGAACAGAAGGAAATGCCAAACCATAATCATACAAACTACAACAACTGAGCACACCAGCATCAAATTCAAACACGTACACCTACCATGGTTTAGGGAAAGGACCATCTCTTGTCTTACCGGCATTAATCTTGCTCAAGCGTCTTATTTCTGCTTGTGCTTCGAGTGCATACTGACGTCCACGTTCGCAAATGGGAGGGTCAATCCACTCCTTAAAGCAACAACAATCAATGGCATCAGGATAATTCATGTGGTCGTTGAAGGCTTCACAACCGAAAAATCGACGACCGGCATTTGTTTCGGTCTCGTCAACAACAACGACCGACACTTGTCCACAATAGCAAACAGGGTTGGATCCAATCGTCCCTAGTGGCTCGGAAACCTTCCCTTCGCGTACAATTTCTTTTCCAGCTCTTTGATAAACGGAATGAGCATCGTCATTTGAATACTGTTGGTGTTGGGATAGGGGTTTCTTGCTTACACCTTTTTTTCCGCTTCGCTTGGGTGCAGAAGAAGACATTTTTTGGGTTGTACAACTTGAAGTTGAAAAGGTAGTGTGTTAGTGTGGAAGAAGGAGGAGGTAGGTTGATATATAATAGGAGGGATTGCGACCGTTTAAGTAGCCGTTGGGGCGCAACGGCTATAAAATAAAAAAGCAAACAGTTTGCCGTTATATTTTTATAACGGCAAACAATTTGCCGTTATATTTTTATAACGGCAAACTCCTTTATGCATTGGTAACTGCATCTCCTCCTACATATATCGAATGTCGTTTCACTAAAACCCTATCCATCTACTTAGAGCGTAGTCATGCCAATTTCTTTTCCATCTTCTTACAATTACACGGACCTTATTTCTGGACCATCAAATCCTAATCCGTCCGCATCTAGAGAACCAACCGAGTGGTATATTGAAATGGAAGAGCGACACAATGACGAGGTGCGACAATTAGAGCTCGAAGCAGGAATGCACGAAATGGAAATAAGCAATCAGCAAGACAATCCAGCAAGACAACATGACCATAGGGCTAACCTTGTAATTCCTCGTGTAAGAGCCACGGTTGAAGAAGGCGAGGTGCAATCCGCAAATATTGTATGCTTTTGTGGTTTTGAAGCACCGCAATTAGTCGTCTGTCATGGAAAAGACGTTGGACGACGATATTATACTTGTCCAGTACGAAACAACGGATGCGAGTTCGGACAGTGGATAGATGATCGCTTTCCCCGTCGAGCAATTACGTATGCTTTGGAACTAGAGGAAGAAATAAGAAAGCTGCGAAATCAAGTTAACGACCTAAGTAATTCAAATTATCGACTCCAACGTGGATTAAATTAGGATTTAAATATTTTATGTTATGCTAATATGTACTGTATCGTTACGCATCCTATCACTTGTATCGTATCACTTGTATCGTATCACTTGTATCGTTATTTGATGTTACTATGTTCTGCTGTTCTAGTTCCTGTATGTGTTGTTTGAAATGTATTAACGTTTCGTAACCATATGTAGTTGGTCGACGGACTGTAGCACATTGACTGGTCACGTCTTGCACAGTTCGCATAGTGCAGTCATCTTTTATGTGATAGTGGCGTCATGTCACTCTTTGTCGAGAGTTATTGGAATATAGTCCAGCTCTCAGTCTGTAGCCACAGGGGGTCGTCCTCGATACACTTTATCACTAAAAAGCAGATTCCCTACAGTGTTCCCTACAGTCGTACCAGTGACCGGTTACATCAGTATTTTGTTTGTTTACCTACACAAGCTTTGAAAATCACAAAGTGTAGCTAGTGACCATTCACACCATAACTAATATTGCAGCTATATATACATATGTTACTTAGTCACAACTTACCGCACTCAAACACCTTCGAAAAATTATGAAATTTGCCACGCTCACATATTGATTCGAAAAATTATGAAATTTGAAATCTAGCAATAACTTGACATCACGGATCCAACAAAAGTGGTTTCGTCGAAATCCGAGGTCGTTTGCAAAATTTTCATTTTTAAGGGCCTGAATTCCATAGCGACTGTTAAGAATTTTCAATTGGACATATCTTTTGATTCCCGCTATGAAATCTTGATTTTTCGGATTCGTTGGAAAGATATTCTCGATTAGATCCTAATTTTTTTGGTTTCACTAAAATCCAGATTGTTTTGCACCCGGTACATTCAATTGAAGTTTGAAATCGAATTATCGAACTACCGCGCCATTTTCAATTATATTTATAATTATATATAATTATTTATATTCTAACGACGACGTATATAATATATACGTTCGAATTATATTCAAAATAAATTTCTCGTCGATATTATTTAAAATATTCTATTTTAAATGTCCAAAATTCACATCACAACAACTGGCCGAATTGACTACTCAATGACAGAGCCATTATTGGCAACCAATTAGTGCCAACCTTTCACATCACAACAACAGTCCGAATTGAGTACTCAATGACAGAACCATTATTGCCAACCATTTAGTGCCAACCTTTCACATCACAACAACTATCCGAATTGACTACTCAATGACAGAACCATCATGTTGGAACCATTATTGCCACCCATTATTGCCTACATGTACTCTATGTCAGAGATATTTAGTTTACCATCCCTGCTTATATATATCTCTCGTTCGGATACGCTTAGAGATAACAACGAAACTCAACTTATAAAAAAGCAAGCAATGGATCCAAATCTATACTACCATTACTACAAAAACAAGAAGAATCAAACTGATAATTCCGAACTAGAAGTGGAGCAAGAGACGGAGGAGGAGCTGGAACAACACGCAATGGTTGTGTATTCCAATTATTTCGCTGAAGGCTCAACTAGCAACCATCGGGGTAGCATGCATGGCCGGATTGACCGACGGTATAAGAGAGACTACAAGGATGGACATGAAAGACTAATGAGGGATTACTTCATCGACAATCCAACCTTTGATATAACTTTGTTCCGCCGTCGTTACCGTATGAGTCCGGCTATTTTCTCAAAAATATATCTTAAACTTCACCAGTCAAATCCATATTTCACTTATAGACTGAACGGAGCACAAGAAATCGGCCATTCACCACACATCAAAATCACCTCGGCGTTGAGGATGTTAAGCTATGGAACATCTGGCAATCAAATGGATGAATATTTCAGAATCGCAGCATCAACAGCAATAGAGTGTCTGAAAGAATTCTGTAAAACAGTTGTTGCAGAGTTTGGGAAGGAGTATCTACGGACGCCTAGACCTAACGATATAACCAGGATACTACGCAGGGCAGAAGCCAGAGGATTTCCAGGTATGATTGGAAGTTTAGATTGCATGCATTGGGCTTGGAAAAACTGCCCAACGGGATGGAAAGGAATGTTCACCGGACATAAGAAAGTGCCATCAATGATCCTTGAAGCAGTAGCAACAGACGATTTATGGGTTTGGCATGCTTTTTTTGGAGTCCCAGGTTCATTGAATGATATAAATGTTTTAAAACAATCATATCTTTTCACAGAACTTGCTAACGGATTGTCAACAGATGTTTCATATAAACTTGGTAATATCGAACACAAAACTGGGTATTACCTAGTCGATGGAATATACCCAAAGTGGAGAACTTTGATGCAAGGGTACAAAGTTCCATCAAATGATAAAGAAAGGTATTTCACTGAAAAAGTAGCTAGCTACAGAAAGGACATCGAACGTACGTTTGGTGTTTTACAAGCCCGATTTCATATTTTACGAAATCCTACTCGTTTTCATGATGCATGAGTGCTTTCAGAAATCATGTATGCTTGTATAATAATACATAACATGATTGTGGAGTCTGAAAGAGGCGGATATAAGAATCAAAAGTCTAATTATCCTGACATGTTTACGGGCTCAAATGCAAAACCCCATAAAGATGTAAACTCAATGGAAGAATATGTTGATATGGTTCAACACATTGAAGATCAAGCTGCACACTTCCAATTGCATGACCAGTTGGTGGAACATTTGTGGGCGCATAAAGGAAGGAATAGTCGGAATCAGTAGTTGGTACTAGAACTATGTATCAGTGTGTAGTCATGTACTATGTATCATTTGAACTATCTATCAGTGCGTACTTGAGTCAATAAATGTGGTTTCCAATCATATTGTAGATTGTATCATTATTTCAACTCAACCCAACATATACAGCTCGTACATAAACAACAACTACTACATTAATACTAGAAACAGGTCACAATCATATTACAACTCACCCCAACATATATAGCTAGTACATAAACACCCACCAGCACATAAATACTACAAATAGTTCACAATCATATTACAACTTAACCCAACATACATAGCTAGTCCATATACGAGCCACTAACGCTTCCGCTTCTGCTTCCTTTGTTTTTTCTATACTCTCCAATTTGCTCGGCTACTAGTTCTTGCTGTAGAGGGGTAAGCTTACTAAAATCACATGTAATCATTTTAACATAATTATTCTCTCGCGCCAAAGCTTTCTGCTCCTCCAGCTTCTTTTCTTCCATGGCTTGTTTCTCCGCATGTTCTTGTCTGCGGAGCTCTCGATCATCCCTAACTGCCTTTTGGAAATCTTCGTCGCTACGGTTTCTTTCCACCGAAAATCGAGCTCTATGCTCTTTTGTTGCCTTAGATGAACTCTCCATTGTTTCCATAAATCTAGCAAACTCTGCACCTCGTTGCTCCAGCTGAATTGCCTTGGATCTGCCGACAGGTCGTCCATCACTACTTCCAAATAAAGGGTTTCTTTCTTGCGAACTCGGGCCACTTCCTGGACTAGAATCAGAGTAGTTCATCCTTCTAGCTTTGTTCTGCTGCTCAAACATGAGGTTGCTGGGGTTCTTCCACTTCGGCAACCTAGATAGAAGCTCATAACAGTCTTGGAATTTAAATGGATGACCATACTTTTGCTGGTAGGCCTTTCGTGACTCTTCAATCTGTAACACAAAGTGGATATTGTATGAGCGTATGTCATTTCTAACTAATCGATCATAGTATAGTAAGTTATTTTTCAAAGTAATCTACGCTACTTACAACGTCATAAGGTGCAGCACCGCTTTGCTGTCTGTTCTCCAAGGCTGTCAGTATTGCAAGATTGTTCTGACACGCAACATTCATAACTCTATAACCGCCTCTAAGTGATGCCCATGTTCTATTCCTCGCTTCCAACGAATTGTAGAACTCTGCTACTCTTTCCCAAAATTTCTCACCTTTCATATTATTTCCAACAATGCTGTCTTGTGAAATGCGTATCCACGATTTAGCAAGTGAAACGTACTGCTCGGAAGTAAACTTACATTGTTTTCTTCTTCCATCCGCTGGTATATCTTCCTCTTCAGCATTATCATCCTCAATATCTTCTATTCCGTGATTCGGCTCCGATTCAACTTCGGTTTGGTGTCGTTTACTGAAAATGCTCCTTAAAGACTTCACCTTCTTCTTCTTCTTTTGGTTATATTCGGGACTGATAGGTGCAACGTATTCTTCATTCAATTCTTCAGAATTTGTAACATTTACTTCCTCATTTGCATCTTCCCCCTCCTCCTCCGTAGAAGTCCCAACATTTTCTTCGGTAGTAGGAGAGACATACCCATACGAAAACTGTCTTTGCAGATTTTGCATCGCTTCGCGGTCACGAACCTCGGTCTGTTGCGGAGTTAGGTGAGGTTGTTGACTTTGCTCGGTCTGCATCATCATTGACATATACGACGAATGATCGTCGTACACGCCTACCCCGGGCGGTCATTGGTAAAACTGTGGCGGGACAGACGATTGGATGGGAGAAAAATTAGGATGACCGAGCGGTTGGTACGGTGGACGGTATGGATAATTTGAATACGGCGAGTAGCCATATTCGTGAGATGGCTGCAACGATTGCTGTTGTTGGATTGACCGTTGCATCGCATACGATGACGAGTGCGGTTAGGACATGAGTTTCTTGTTTATGGTTTTTTTTCCGCTTCGCTTGGGTGCAGACGAAGACATTTTGTTGATGAAGAAGTTGGGAAGGTGGAGTGGTTGTGTGGAGGAGGAAGAAGAAGGAGATAGGGTGGTTTATAGGGAGGAAGTGAACTAGCCGTTTGGTTGCAACGGCTAGTTCTTATAATGGCAAACTGTTTGCCGTTATAAGATTATAACGGCAAACACTTTGCCGTTATAATCTTATAACGGCAAAGTGTTTGCCGTTATAATCTTATAACGGCAAACAGTTTGCCGTTATAAGAACCAGCCTCTGTTGGGTGAACCAGCCACGGAGGAGCTCAAAACTAGCCACAGACCAGCCACGGGTGAGTGAACAAGCCACACCTGGTTGCTCCGTGGCTTGTTTAGTAAGTGAACAAGCCATTGTTGGTTGTGCTCTTAGTGTAAATTGAGGAACTGATTGTCAGCGAATGGGATGGGCACGGTTATATAAAGAGTAAAGGCAGGCTTCTTGTAGAAGATTTGTAGTGGCTTCAGTAGGAAGGAACGGACTGGCTTTCGATAGAAGCCTCAAGAATATTAATTCATTTTTTCCTCTTATATAAAATGTCATATATCGTCGGACCTGTCATGTGCAAAGATTTTTGAAAAATTATTTGGTAAGGTTCCGTAACCGCAATACTTGAACGATTCTGTATTCAGTAACTTATACATTTGCCCAGATTTGTTTAGACTTATGTGTAAAGTCTTGCTAAGATTCCGATACATCCTTTCAAAGATTTTCAAGGATTTGTCTCACATAGATTTTGCAAATAAGATTTGAGTTTGATCGTATATAGATTTGTCACTATATATTATAGTATATTTATTTAGATTTGCACTAAAAATTCAGTTATTAGATATGGTAAGGACTTTGGCAAAATATTTCAAGGATTTTCAACGGACTTTGAAATCAATTTTTTTTTTAAAGATACGCATAGATTCAGATGACATGTGGTGACATACTGATCATTTTCTTTTGAAAGTGAATTTATCCCTTTTTATTTTAAATATTATTTAAATATTCAGAAATATTGAATTCAAGTCAATTAAATAAATAAACCACTATTTAAAATAATTAAATAAATTAATTATTTTGTCGCTAAAAATCCGGGTCGTTACACTTTACTTTCCGCATTTACTTTGATTGTGACATATCTCCGTAGTTTAGATTGTATTTGTCTATTGCATATCATTTAGCTAGCATATCACATTTATTTCCGCTATATCCATATAGATCCTTTAAGTCATACATATCGACTCTTTTTCAGTTGGTATCAGAGCAAGGTCATCACCGTAAAACCGTTATTTGATACATTGACATTATGGATAATAATACCAGCATTAGCAATAACACTGAATATTCTGAAGGCCAATCAAATGCTAGACCACCATTCTTTAATGACATGAATTGTAGTTACTTCGCTACTCGAATGAGAATATACATGCAAGCTAATAGCTATAATGCATGAAATGTTACTGAAAAAGAGTATACATCACCTACTACTGCATACATTGAATGGTTAAATATTGAGAAAAATGAAGCTACTGCAAATGCTAAGGCCATGAATATGCTACATTGTGCTCTAGATAGGAATGAGTTCAATCGGATTTGTATGTGTAACACTACATATGAAATCTGGAGAACACTTAAAATCACTCATGAAGGCACTAACAAAGTTACACAAAGTAAAATATCTATGCTCAAGAATCAATATCAAAATTATAAAATAAATGAAAACGAATCCATAAATGATATGTATTCACGTTTTCAAAATATTTATCATTCAATATTAGGCCTAGGAGAAAAATATTCTGACTTTGACATAGTTTTAAAAATCTTGAATTTTTTAACCGATGAATGAGAAAGAAAAGTGTTAGCAATCGAAGAAGCTAATGATCTCTCTACCACGAAACTGGAAGAATTGATCGGTAATCTAATGTCTTATGAAGCCAATTTACAGGCAAAGAAAGCACAGGTGCAAGATAAGAAAAATTTAGCTTTCTATGCAAAAAAAGAAGATTCCAATTCTGATGAAGAAGATATAGCATTTGTTGCTAAGAATTTTAGAGAATTTCTAAAATACCGAAATAGTCAAAGCAAGAATATAAAGAAAAATTCATCAAAAGAACCTGATCTGGCTTTAGTAGAATGTTTCAACTGTCACAAGACCGGACACTATCAAAAGAGCTGTCCAGAGCTAAAGAGAAATCGCAAAAATGAAAAATCAAAGAAACGAGCTTTTTCATTCACTTGGGACAACTCGGATTCATCTTCTAAAAGTGATAGCGGCAGCGATAGTTAGCAAGCAAATGTGTGCTTTAGGGATAAGGACAACGATGTAAGTGATTTTACTTTTGATGAATTAGTAGAAATTAATATTGAAATATTAGAATCTAGAAAAATGTTTAAAAGAAAATTTAAACAAGCTAACGAAGACAAAAACAAAGTCGGATTTGAGAGAGACCTTTTGAAAGATGAAAAAGAAATCTTAGAAGAAGAAATTAGAAAATTGCAAGATTCTCTTTCGAATGCAAATTCTCAAATTTCTTTGTTAAGTCAAGAATTAGAAATTCAAAAGAATAAAAATGATTTATTAGTTTCTGAAAATCATGATTTAAACAATAAAGTTAAAATTATGGATTTAGAAAATTCTAGTTTAAAAACTAAGTTAAAAAATATTTCTAAATGTGTAAATGATTTTAACAAGGGTAGAGAGAATTCATGTAAAATTTTAGAGAATTCTCAATCAGTTTTTAATAAAAAAGGACTTTGATAAGATAATAAAATAAATTCAAAAAGGAAATCCAATTTTAAACCGAAAATTCTAGAAGTAAAATAAATATTGCTACTAAGAAAAATATTCGGATAATATTAGTATATGGATTCCAAAGACAAATAATATTCTTATTAGGAATAAATATATTAATTTTTTTTAGATTCGGTTCATTTTAATAGTGATTATTTTTTCAAAAAGGAACCTAAGCCCTCTTTGGTTTGGCTTCCTAAGACTTAACCCTTAGGACCCTAACGGAGGAAGTGAGTACTAATGAAATTTTTGATTTATTTTTTTGCAGGTCCAACTTGATAAAAACAAAGGAAAATGGATACTAGACAGTGGTTTCTCAAAACATATGACAGGAGATAAAGAAATGCTATCAAATATTACTTACTCAAAAGGAGGTACTGTCACATTTGGAGATAATTCCAAAGGATACATCATCGGCAAAGGCATTGTGAGCAATTACGGTATATCTAATTCACCTCTTATTTCAGATGCTTTATTAGTTAAGAATTTGAAACACAATTTATTAAGTAATTATGTGATAAAGGTTTTAAAATAACATTTTCTAAAAATAAATGTACTATATTTGATTCGAATCAAAATCTTATTTTTGAAGGAAATCGAGATAAAAATATTTATATTTTAAATATGGCAGTTAATAATAATCCAAACATGTGTTTATTAGCCAAAGATAATGATCCTTGGTTATGGCACAAACGATTTTTTCATATTAACTTTAAAACAATAAACAGATTATCTAAAAATGATCTTGTAAGAGGATTACCCAAAATAAAATTCAAAACTGAAAATTTTGCAATGCTTATCAACTTGGAAAGTTAACAAAATCCTCTTTTAAATCTAAAAAGGTTATATCAACCCTACAACCACTTGAATTACTACACATGGATTTATTTGGACAAACTCAAGTTCAGTCCATAAATCATAGTAGATGTGTGTTCGTAATTGTTGATGATTTTTCAAGATACACTTGGACGATGTTTTTAAGAAATAAAAGCGATACTTTTGATGTTTTTAAGAATTTTGTCAAACAAATTCAAATTTTAACTAATTTAAAAATAAAGAAAATACGAAGTGATCATGGAGGAGAATTTAAAAATGAGAAATTTGATTTATTTTGTCAAAAGAAAGGAATTTTTTATAATTTTTTCCTAGAACTCCGCAACAAAATGAAGCTAAAGAATGAAAGAATAGAACTTTACAAGAATGTGCGAGAACACTATTAAATGGAAGTACACTACCAAAACATTTTTTGGTTGAAGAAGTTGCACCATCTTGTTATCTTTTAAATCGTGTTTCCATTCGACCTCCTACTAAAAATACTCCATAAGAACTTTTTACAGGTAGAAAACCAGATATATCTTATTTTAAAGTTTTTTGATCAAAATGTTTTATCTTAAATACAAAAGATCAACTTGGAAAATTTGATTCAAAATCCGACGAAGGAATATTCTAAGGATATTCTGAACGAAGCATGGCTTATTGTATTTTCAGTAAAGAACCAGTAAAACAGAAGAATCACTTCATGTTTCGTTTGACGAAAATTTTATTCAAAATTGCTTAAATAAAGATATTACAATAAATAAACCTTCTTATGATGATGATTTAATAATATGTAGAGAAGATGAAAACATTATCGAGAATAATACTACAGAAACTCAAGATAATATCAATAATCAAAATATTCCTGTTAATGAAATCAGATCTCGACCACAAATATTACGTGATCATCCAACGCAAAATATTATTGGAGAAATAACTTCAAATTTTAGAATAAGAAGTCAACTTAATTTGGTAAGTAATATAGCCTTCTTATCAAATATCGAACCCAAAAATCCTAAAGAAGCATTAACAGATGAAAATTGGATAATTGCCATGCAAGAAGAATTAAACCAATTTGAACGTAATGAAGTCTAGGAATTAGTTCCAAGACCGAGTGATCAAACTGTCATTGGAACAAAATGGGTTTACAAAAATAAAGCAGATGAATTGGGAAATATCACTAGAAATAAAGCTAGACTTTTTACACAAGGTTATAACCAAGAATAAGGCACAAATTATGAAGAAACCTTTGCTCCGGTTGCACGACTAGAAGCTATTCGAATATTATTAGCATTATGCTTGTCATTATAATTAAAGAATAAGATTGAAGAGAATAAGAAAATATTGAGGAAGCTGAAGATTTTATTGATAAATATTATTTTTTATACAAAGAGTAATGTAAGAATGGTATGCTTATATAGAGAAGCATTGTAACGGCTCTATTGTCTTTATTACATACTAAATATGATAAAAAAAGTTCACACACTAACGGCTCTATTGTAACGGCTCTATTGTCTTCATTATGCCCCCTCAGTTTGAACTAGGGTTTCCTTTTTCATTTCCGCCTCCACCAACTACCTTCAGCTCCTCTCTCAATCTCACAAAATTCTTGGTTGATAATGCTTTTGTAAGAACGTCAGCTCGTTGGTAGTAAGCAGGAATATGACAGATGACAAGCTTTCCATTCTGCGTTCTTTCTCTGACGAAATGAAGATCGATTTCAAAATGCTTTGTCCTTGAATGTTGAATTGGATTGAGGGAAAGAGAAACCGTACTCTTGTTGTCGCACCAGATGACAGATTTTCGTGTTAGACTCAGCCCTAATTCTTCCATCATCGTTTCAATCCAAGATACTTCTGCAGTTGCACTTGCGAGAGCTCTATATTCGGCTTCTGTACTGGACCTGGATGTAGTCTGCTGCTTCTTAGTGCACCAGGAAATTATGTTGTCTCCAAGGTAAACGCAGTATCCTGATACAGATCGTCTATCATCAACATCATTTTCCCAATCAGCATCGCTAAAGCATTGTAAGGAAAAATGTTTCACTGATTTTAAAATTATTCCTAATTTCTTTGTGCCTTGCAAATATCTTAGAACCCTTTTTAAAGCAATCCAATGTTCCGATAATGGATTTTGCATAAACTGGCTAAGCTTGTTAACACTATAACAAATATCTGGGCGAGTGATTGTTGCATATTGAAGTGCTCCTATTAAACTTCTGTACTGTTTTGCATTTGTGATGGCCTCCCCTTTATGTTTAGATAAGCATAGATTACTTATCATTGGTGTTGGTAGATGTTTGGCATATTGCATATTGGCCCTTGTGCAAAATTTCAGAAATATAATTTTCTTGGGATAAAATCAATTTTCCTTCACTGTGTTTGGTAATTTGAATCCCAAGAAAATATTTTAACTCTCCTAAATCTTTAATAGAAAATTGTTGATCCAATAATTTTATGACTTTGCTTATCTCTTGATCATTATCTCCTGTGATTAACATATCATCCACATATACTAAAATAAAGATAGTTCCTTGCCTACTCCTTTTCATGTATAATGAGTTGTCAGACTTGACTTGAATAAAACCTAAATTTAATAATGTCATCTTGAGTTTCTCATACCAAGCCCTTGAAGCTTGCTTGAGTCCATAGATTGCTTTATAAAGCCTGCAAACCCTTTTATCATCAGAATTGTATCCTTCAGGTTGTTGCATGTAGACTTCTTCAGTTAATTCTCCATTCAGAAAAGCATTGTTCACATCAAGTTGTTTCATATTCCACCCCTTACTTAAGGCAACAGTTAAAATTATCCTAATAGTAGTGGGTTTTATAAATGGAGAAAAAGTTTCATTGAAATCAAAACCAAATTGTTGTGCATAACCTTTAGCTACTAGTCTGGCTTTGTATTTGTCAATAGATCCATCGGCCTTTCTTTTTATCTTATATACCCATCTACAACCAATTACATTCTTGTGTGCTGGTGGTACAACAAGTTCCCAAGTTTTTTTTTTATAAGAGCTTCATATTCTGTATCCATGGCCTTTTTCCAATTTCTTGACTTTAGTGCTTGAGTGAAATTAAGTGGTTCAGTTTCAGTGATGGCCACATTGTAGACTTTTGGTTTAAAAATACCGCTTTTTGATCTAGTAGTCATGTGATGTCTGCTTTGATGTTGTTGTGCCTGTTGTGATTGCTGTTCCTTTTATGATATCCTTGTACTACTGTTGCTTTGCCTGCTACCGTCATCATCAGTGTTGTGCATGTTATTATCATCTTGACTTATTTCTGTGTCATCTGAATTTCTTTCTTCTGATCCACTGATGTGTATACTTGTTTCTCTTATATCCTCAGCTTGTGTGCATGAATGTTCATTGTCTGTAATTGGTTCAAGAGTAACTGGTCTAAACTCCACAGTCTTGATAGATTCCACTCTATTGTCTTCTTTCGAAATATGTCTATCTGCATAAGGAAATTTACTTTCATCAAATATCACATGTCTTGAGACATAAATTCTACCATTCTTGTCAAGACATTTATAAACTTTTTGATTTTGAGCATAGCCTATAAATGTGCATGGACTTGATCTCATACTCAATTTATGTTTATTATAATCTCTCACACATGGAAAACACAGACAACCATATATTTTTAGAAACTTATAGTCTGGTGTAACATTGTATATCATCTCATGTGGAGTTTTATTATCTAGGATCTTAGTGGGTAACATGTTAATAAGAAAAACTGAAGTAAAAAGGCTTCATTCCAATACTTCAAGGGTAATGAGCTTTGTGATAACAATGTTAAACCAATTTCTACAATGTGTCTGTGTTTTCTTTCAACCAGGCCATTCTGCTCAGATGTGTGAGGACATGTTAATCTGTGTTTAATTCCTCTTTTAACAAAATAATCAGCCAAAGGTTTGAATTCTGCCCCACCATCTGTTTGCAAAATTTTGACATCACAATTAAGTTGCTTTTCAACATGAGTTATAAATTGTATAACTGTGTTAGAAGTTTCAGATTTATTTTTTAGCATATATATCCAAGTATATCTCGAATAGGCATCTACAAAAGAAAGATAATACCTGGGCCCCTGATATGAATTTAGAGGTGCTGGCCCCCATAAATCTGCAGCTACAAGATCCAATGGCTTGTTATACCTGGTTTCAGAATTACTAAAAGGAAGCTTGTGGCTCTTGCCAAGCTGACAATGTGTACATGTGTGTTTAACAGATGCATTTTTAAAAGCAATATTATTAATAGATAAAAAAGTTCTGACAGTTTCAAAATTTGGATGACCAAGTTTCATATGCCATAAAGTAATATTATCTAAAACATTATTTCTATTACAATGCTCATTACTATTGCAATCATTATTACTACAAGCATCCACGTTGTTGCACCAGAGTTCACCACTTGAATTTCCAGTCTTCAAGTTGTTAAATCTGTAAAGTCCATTATGTAGACTACCTTGTAGTAATATTTCATGACTTAGAATATCTTTGACTAAGCAAAATTTTGGATGAAACTCAAAATATAATTTATTGATACCAAATTGAAGAATAAGATTGAAGAGAATAAGAAAATATTGAGGAAGCTGAAGATTTTATTGATAAATATTATTTTTTATACAAAGAGTAATGTAAGAATGGTATGCTTATATAGAGAAGCATTGTAACGGCTCTATTGTCTTTATTACATACTAAATATGATAAAATATGTTCACACACTAACGGCTCTATTGTAACGGCTCTATTGTCTTCATTAATTATAACTTTAAATTATATCAAATGGATGTTAAAAGTAATTTCTTAAACGGCTACATTAAAGAACGACTATATGTTGAACAACCTTCATTATTCGCTAATGAAAAATATCCTGATCATGTTTATAAAATGAAAAAGGCATTATTTGGTCTAAAACAAGCACCTCGTGCATGGTATGAACGTCTCAAAACTTACGTGTTAGATTCGGGATTTTAAATTGGAAAGGTTGATCAAACATTCTTTATCAAGATAGACTATAAAGATACTCTAATTGTTCAAATATATGTAGATGACATTATTTTTGGATCTTAAAATGATCAATTATGTCAAAAAATTTCAAAAATAATGAACAATGAATTTGAAATTTCAAACATGGGAGAACTATCCTATTTTTTGGGTTTGCAAATTAAGTAATTATCTGATGGAATTTTTATTAATCAAAAAAAATATTGTATAAATTTAATAAATCATTTTGGGATGGAAAACACCTCAAATAAGCCTACATCAATGGGTACATCAAAGATGAAAATGGTAAAATTGTCAGTCAAAATTTCTATCGAAGCATGATAGGTTCGCTTTTATATTTAACAGCAAGTAGACTGGATATTATGATGAGTGTTTGCTTATGCACCCGATTTCAAGCTAATCCAAAAGAGTCACATTTAAGAGCGGTTAAACGAATATTACGATATTTAAGTTGCACCAAAGAATTTGGACTCTTCTATCCAAAAGACCGTTCCTTTGAATTATTTTCATATAGCGATGTTGCTTTTGGAGGATCACAAACGGATCACAAAAGTGCAAGTGGAACATGTCACTTTATTGGTAAATCGCTCATATCTTGGTTTAACAAAAAGAAAAATTGTGTTTCATTATCAACATGCGACGCTAAATACATATCTGCTGCACTAGCTTGTGCTCAGGTGTTATATATGTAGCAAACACTAAAAGATTTCAATGTAAATTTGTCAAATTCCATAATCTATTATGATAATACAAGCGCAATAAGTTTATCTAAGAATCCGGCAAATCATTCCAGAACTAAACACAGTTATATAAGACATCACTTCTTGAGAGATAATATTGAGAAACAAACAATTAATTTAGAATTCATTACCTCAGAAAACCAAATTCCAGATATCTTTACTAAACCCCTTTTAAAGCATTCTTTCATTAAACTCTGACGAGAACTAGGAATTGTATCATTCAAAGATCTATAAAAAGCTCTTCGGTTATCATGTGCATATAATGTATTAATCTCTTTTGAATCGATGACCAAGTGGGAGAAATATCTCTCATATGCTATTTATGTTATATACCATTTTTATGTTTCTGTGCTATTATACTCTTATATTTTCCATACTATTGGAAATTGTGCTAACATTTGTGAATGCAGGAATTAAATGGTAAGGATGTAAAATATATGAACTAATAATTTGTGCAGAAATTCAGGAGGAGCTATACATTCAGTGGGAGAAAATCCAAAGTGTTGTCATCAATCATAAAGGGGGAGATGCTGAATAACGAGATTTTGATCGACGCCAAGGAATGAAGCTTCTATGGGAATCAAATCAAAAAGATAAGGTTATATATATATACATTGAGTAGTGTTAGAATTATGTTAAAATCTATCCTCAAGTATACACGAATGTGCTAATCAAGTTATATATATATATATAATTAAAACTTTAAAAAACCAGTGAAGTGTAGAAACTGGCCTACCAGTCGACTGGTCAAGCTATTTCTGCACATAACGGCTAGTTTCAAAAGTTTTATATAAATATTTTAATTCTACCAGTCAACTGATGATTTTTAACCAGTCGACTGATTCGACCCAGAAATTATTTTCTAAAGAGTCACCATTCTTCATGAAGAGGCTCCTCTTCATTAATCGAAGGAAATGGACATAAATTTTGATGGAAGCTATTCATGAAGAATTGCTACTCTTATACTACTATATAAACAAGTTTAATCATGTTTTACAATCACTTAATCTATCCGAATTTTACTGATTTTTCTAATCATCATTCTACTCTCTCTATTTACATTCTTTGCAATTAAAAAGCTCTCCAATTCAAATACTTTTTGAATCCATGAATCAATTTAATATCATTTGATTCAACAAGCAATCTTCTTCCTTAAATCTTCGCATTCAAAACATATACTCGAGGATCAGATTATAGGAAGGTTGTAATTAAAATATTGGCTATCCGTCTTGATTCAAGAACACAAATAAGAAGTCAAACTCTCATAATAGTTGAAGACCTGTGTAGTTTCTCAGGCAAGAGGTATCCTTGTTGGGGCACGGGTGTACTGACCTATTCCTTTGGGTTAAGAGAGGGCGTTGTTAGTGAATTCCGAAGAGGAGCTTCGGGACTGGAAGTAGGGCGAGAAGTCGAAACCAGTATAAAAATTCCTGGTGTCACTTTACTTTACTTTCCACATTTACTTTGATTATGATATATCTCCTAGTTTAGATTGTATTTGTCTATTCCATATCATTTAGCTAGCATATCACATATATTTCCTCTACATCCATATAGATCCTTTAAGTCATACATATCAAATCTTTTTCACAAAGGTGTTTCTAATATGTCTTTTATCAGTAATATCAATCAAACTACAATGTGGGTGATCATTAATAGTGAGTTTGTAGTTGCTGAGATTGAATTCATAGAGTCCTTTCACAGCATTGCCCTATAGAAAAAATTCCCTAGTTAGTATGTCTCTAACTACGCAATGTGTAGGGAAGAATTCAAAATATACATTATTATCCCTAGCAAATTGAGACACACTAATTAGGTTTTTCTTAATAGTGGAAACTCTTAATAAGTTATGTAAAAATAGTTGCTTATTGCCAGTTATACTACCAGTACCAATATGTGAAATTTTAACACACTTACCATTACCTATGCTTCTTTGATTACCTTTATATTCTTTGTGTTCAAGGTTCATATTTTCCAGGTTGTTGGTTATATGATTTGTGGCTCCTGAATCTGGGTACCATGAATCATCTTGAATATGCTCAGCTCTGGCTTATTCATTCTGATTTTTGATAATGTCAGCATGATTGGTTGCTCCTCCATATGCCTGAGCAACATTGGTAGTATAGTTGGTATTTCTTTGGCTATTGTTGTTGCCTTGATTTGCTAAATAGTTTGAATTATATCGAAAGTAGCACTTGATGGCAGCGTGGCAGTTTTCTCACAAATCTGGCACTTTGGTTGATTGTTGTTGTTGCTCCTGCGCCCTCTTCCTCTGCCACCTCTGCCTTTGGTGGTGAAGTTACCCGTTTGAAAGGTTTGTTCACTTCTACTATTATTATTTGCCTGATTATTGCTATTATCATTATTTTTGTTGACTGCATAATTGATAGTGAAGTAACTTTCTTGAGATTTCTTGTTTTCAAGTCTAACTTCATGAGCTAAAAGAATTGAATGTACTTTATCTAGAGAAGAAACTTCCTTTTGTGAAGAGATTATAGCTTCGACAGCCTCGTACTCTTCACTTAAGCCATTGAGTATTGTCAGAATTTGTTTAAATTCTTGCACATTATGACCAGATGCCTCTAACGTGTCACAAACAAATTTTATTCTTCTCAAGTATTCCCTCATGGTGGTATTATCTTTCCTTATCTTCTGTAACTTCCTTTTATAAAACATTATTTTAGCTGTTGATTGATTGTTGAAAGCTTTTACTGTATTTGTACATATCTCATTGGCACTTTTGCAGCCAATTACTTGCTGTAGTAGACTTTGATTAATAGACGGTGACAACCATGAATTGATTAAACGATCTTGCCTATGAAACTTCATATATTCTTCATTGTTGACAATTTTGTTCTCTTGATTAGTGATAAATTTTTAGGGAACAGATAAGGTGCCCGTGATGAATCCTTCAAGGCCATACCCTTGGATTGCAGTTTCGATTTGTAGTTTCCATAGTAAGTAATCATTTTCATCTAATTGTACAGTAATTAGTTATGATTGTGGACTAACTGCTATTTTGGTAAGTTTGTCTACAGCTATTAGACTTTTGATAGTCCCAATGGCATTTTCAGAAGCTAATGGAGAACTATCATTGGCCATGATGACCAATAGTGTAGGCAAACTGAGGAGGAAGATTTATTCAAACCTCTTTCGAGTTGAAGAAGAGATGGATCGATGGCATTTAAGCCTTAATAATGCTTTAATACCATAAAAGAAATAAAGAATAACAGAGGCAACATTGAAGAAAAGTTTTATTATTTCACACTTGTAATGAAAACTGGTACAAATTGTATAGAGTGGTATCCTCTATTTATAATAATGTAAAGTAGAATAAATGGGTTCTGCCCATACGAAACAAAAGGAAAGATGTAAAAATGGGCAAGTATAGGCAAGTGCAGGTGACCATTTTACAGGCTATTTGCCGCAATACTTGATATTGAAATATATTGTACACACCACACAAGCTTTCCTTTTATCACATCTTTCCTTTATTAAGATAATAAATTTAATGTCACAAGAAGCTATAAACCAACTAAAAATGCAGAAATATTAATTGATCCACTTAGGACTAATAGTCATAGGTATAAGAGGACTAGTTAGACAAAAAATTGGAACAAACCTATTATTAATATTAATTGATGATAGGCACCAAGATATGGAAAAAGCCATATTTGGAATGATGGAATTCGATATGAACAATAATATAGGTATTGTTTATGTAGCTCCAAATTTTACTATGACATTAAATGATTTTTACAAACATAAAATAATAATACAATCTAAGAGATTTGAAAATTTCATAGGAAAAAAGTATCTTATTAGATAAAACATTTTTGGGAAAATGTATGTCTAAATACACACCAAAAATAAAAATAAAATGATATAAAGTAATAGAAACATTAAATTCCATAGGAATAGGTTTCATAAAACCAATGGAAATAAACTCTTCTATTCTTGCTGGTCATGAATGGAAAAAAGAAAATTCTAACAATTCAACTACAACATTAAAACCAAATGACGTCGTAACATATAATAATCTAGACAAATCTATGTCCATAAGATTTAGAGACTATGGACCATCGAATCAACAAGAAATTGAAACCGACGAAGAAACAGAAGAAATAAAAAAAAGAATAAATGGATAAAATATTGTATCCAAAAGAACTTGGGATGGTCCTTGAACAATCTGAAATATATGAATTAGAACAAACTTTAAGATCAACAAATCAGATAAATGAAGATACATTTGTTTACATAGATGATGAGAATAATATAAGGATAAGAGAAATACATAAGAAACCTCAGAAAACAATATTCTTGAAGATATAATATAAGAATTCACTGAACATATGGAACTAACTAACCACGAGCAAAGTGTTAGTTCAGGAATAACATATCCTAATAGAAATCAAGATCAATCAATACCTTATGATGTAGGACAACCTCCTAGACAACAAGTTGATCCATATACAAATGAAAATAAAAATATAAGAACAGCTTGAAAAAGAATACCTAATGAAACATCTTTTTTCAAAAATAATTCAGTTATTCTAAATGTAACTGAATCCTATCCACAACTATTAGACACTTATCTAAAACAATGGACTGCTGCTATAGCAAGAGACTATACAGCAAGACATACAAATATTAATTCTGGAGATCTAAATGGGAAGCATATAAGAAAAACTTTTTAGAAGAAATAAACATACTAGTAGAACAAGGAAGAAACATATATAATTTTGCCTACTCAACACATATGATAATAACAGGAAGGGATGTAAATATGGGAACAACAGTTAGATAACAAGAAGCCATGCGTGATCTTGAACAAATTTAATTACTAGATTGGAAATACATAATAAAATTCTTAAAAGAATTTTTACATTATGCAACTATTTAAGGAAATTATTACAGTAGTGAAATAGGAAATAGACTGCTTTCCAAACTACCAGGTGATTTAGGAAAAGAAATACATAAATCTTCGATAGAATGTTACCAAGACAAGCCAGAAAATCTCCCTAAAGGATATGATAACATAGGATTAAGAATAACACATATAATCTCAGAATTGATAAAGAAATGTACGTATATACAAATCCAAAGATAGTTAAAGCATAAAAATTATGAATTTTGTGGATAAAAATGTACTCCGCAACAATATGGAACAAAAATTACAAAATAGATAATAAACCAAAATTTAAGAAAAGATATGCTAAAAATTATTATATAAGAAATTAAAATGCAAAAAAATCTATCCTAATAAAGAAAAACATGTTAGAAAATACAACCCTAGAAAAACATATACAAATACCGTTACATGTTTTGCTTGTAATGAGAAAGGACATTTATCCTCTTCACATCCCAAAAAACATAATATTTTTATATGTGAATCAAACCTTGTTGATTCAGTTAAAGAAGACTTACTTGAAAGTGCTTCTGATGTCTTAGAGACATCAACAATATATTCAATGATATCCCTAGAAGGAGAAGAAGAAAAAGAACAAATAAGTTCATTAAATTACACAGTGATCAATGAATTAAAAAAATTTCAAGAAAACATACCAAATGATTATATGTTTAATATGGTTAATAAAGATTTATATACCCATAATTTCAAACTTAAAATGGGAACAGATACACAAAATGTGATATTTTTCCTTGGTATCCCACCCTTAATAAAAGATACAAGTGTATAGAATGCACCTTGGAAATATGCCAAATTTATGCAAAAAATAAATTTAACATAGAACCACTAAGAGAAAATAAGATAATATATATAGACAAGAATAAAATAAACGAAGATAGAATAAAAATCCTAGAAGAAAGGATAAATAATTTTGAACAAGAAATTGAAGAAATAAAAATAAAAATACAAATGATTAATAAAGGAAAAACTGTAATAACTGAAGAAGAAGAATTAATCACATATACAAATAACCATAATTATAACGACCTGAATTTGCCCTTACGGGAAAGCCCAGATTGAGTTGATAACACGAAAAATCAGAAAGCAAACAGAAGAATATTTCATTGCTATTACAACAGTTACATTAGAGTATAGGAATATAACAGAGTATGAATAAATAATATACATCAGAAAAATACCAAAGATTAAATTACATTACATAGCAGCGGAAAAACAATGCATAACACAGCTGAAAGAAATACACGGATACAGAGCTTTCCGAATATAGCTTCAGCTGTAAATCCAGGATCCTGTATAAAGAAATATCTGCAAAACTAAAACTTCTAGCTGCCCATGTGGAAAATAGGGGAACCCAGAGTTTAGGTTAAAACAATAAACTTCAGGTCAGTCATAGGACTGGTGTGAGAACTAAAACAATTATTTAAAATTTTACTTTGAAGAAAAGTATATCAAGGGACCACATCGTATAACACAGAACAGGTTTTCTCCCAAGAATACCAGTGCGTAAACAGTTTAATAAACACAATGCTTTTCGAAAAATGAGGCTATTATAAGACTCAGGTCCCATCACACAATGCAATGCAAGCCGAAGGATAGAGTTTTCCCTTATAATAGCCAAACATGCTTGGTACTTTTTAAAACAAATCATTTTGATACTATTATAAGTGCATAGTGTTAAAAACAACTTCAAATATAAATGTATCAATCATAGATGGCATGGGTAACATATATCATGTCGACATACTAGTTCTACAAACAAAACCGCAGGATGTCGTATTGGAAATTGGATTTCCATCATGAACCAAGGCAAGGGATCGTCCTTACCGAATTTGGGACGCTCTAGCCCGTGTCTCAGGACTCGTACTGTAACACCCCGAATTTTAGTTAATACTAAAATTCACTAATTACAGGATAAATAATCTCAGACGTGGGAATTGGGGGTAACGGGCTGCGTTATTGCGTTCGTCTCGGAAAAATACGCGAAATAGAGTCCGAATTTTCGAGAATCGGAGTCCGTATGGCCCGGTTATGGCCCAAAGAAGTTTGCAGAAAAATTTAAAACTAAAACAGATTTGAAAATTCAAATATTCAGATTTGGGATGGGTCAGGCGGGAAGCTTCCCGCCCAACCCATGTCGACAGGGCTGTCGACAGGCCTGTCGACAGGGGTGTCGACATGCCTGTCGACTTGCCTGTCGACAGGGTGGCACCGTCCATTGAACCTGGGTGCACCAGGTTGCACCAGGTTGGGTTTCAGGCTGGCTAGGAGGGCTGGTTCTAGAGATTTCCTAAATCTAAGGGTCCTAATCTAATCTAGGGTTAATCTAAGGGCCTAAAACACTCACCTAATCCTATAAATAAGACCCTAACCCTACCCTAATTCATTCATAATTAAATCTAGTAACTAAACTATGGCAAATTGAAACTTGAGAGAGCCTCCATCAAAAATTAGAGAAGGGATAGCATTCCAAATCAACTTCTAGCCTCTTAATCTTCTTCATTAGTTTGCTAATTTTGTTTTGGTGAGCTTCTATCCCCTTAATAATCAATTGTTAAATTGATTAAGATAGGATATGATGATGTATGGTTATGTTTGTGGATCAATGTGTTTATGCAAGCTTAATATTGTATATGTCATGTGTTTTGCAAGTTATATGCTCTATGTCATGCAAGTTTAGTATATGTGTTCATGACATTTTTATGCAAGTTTAATGTTATATCTTTATGCAAGTTTGGTGCTATGTTTCATGATGATTATGATGCAAAACACTAAGTTGGACATTGATCTATTATGCAACATGTTAAGCATGCTTATGAAGTTATGTGAATAAATATGCAAGTTATGTGTATGTTCAAATGCAAGATTAACATGTTATGCATGCATATGAAGTTATGTGAATAAATATGCAAGTTAGGTGTATGCTCAAATGCAAGATTGACATGTTATGCATGCATATGAAGTTATGTGAATGATTATGCAAGTTATGTGTATGTTCAAATGCAAGGTTAATATGTTATGCATGCATATGAAGTTATGTGAATAATGATGCAAGTTATGTGTATGTTTAAATGCAAGATTAACATGTTATGCATGCATATGAAGTTATGTGAATGATTATGCAAGTTAGGTGTATGCTCAAATGCAAGATTACCATGTTATGCATGCTTATGAGGTCATATGAATAATTATGCAAGTTATGTAGATGCTTAAGAGCAAGTTGGGTTAATATGTGTTCATATATGCAAGTTGACATCCTCTTAACCCATGACAAAGTTATATGCTAAACCCATGATATGTGTGATGGATCTTCCCCTTTTATTATGTCATGAAATGAGAACGATTTACGTGGGGAACGATGGGGTGGGTAAATATGTTAATAAATGGATGATTGGGTATGATTAAGCATACCATAAAAAAAAAAATTACCATAAGTGGGAATTTACCTATTGAGTTAGGTCTACCCCATGGGAATTTACCTATTGAGTTAGGTCTACCCATGTTATGGTAAACTTGATATTAATTAGGGATAATTAATATGGGGGTGATTAATTAGGTGTAATTAATCGACTAAGACACGAGGTTGGACTCATTTGTAGTGTAAAACTGCCCGGACCCGACCGGCTTAACCAGTTGCTACAAATGTCAGCCCAATGTGAGAGGTCTTAGCCATAAATTAAATACGTGATTAAGGTAAAGACACGAGGTTAGACTCTGTTATGACGTAAGACTGCCCGGGTTCTACCGGCTTAACCAGGCGGTCATAACAGCCAGTCTAATGTGGGAGGTCTTTATGGGAGATCACGGTCTTAATTAATTAAGAAACACTTAACCATGGTAGCATGTAGTGGGACATGAGGGGTTAAGTGGGTGCCTTGGGTGGCATGAGGAAATTTTGTGGTTGCCTTGGGTGGCATGTGGAATCTAGTGGGTTGCCTTGGGTGGCAATAGAAAATACGATTAGAATACTTAACCAAGTGGAAACATGTAATTAAACATGATTAAAGGGTTAAGTGGGATACACTAGATATTTGACAAGCTTAAGTGGGTAGCTTGTGGGGGCCCATTTCAACCAATATCCCAAACGTATCTTTGTGGGCTCGACCCATGTCGAGTGACGGGACACGCATATTGGGCTTGATTATAAGAGGCCAAAAAGGGTTAGCGGTGGCAACGCAAGTCCAACGGGTTTCATATGCGTGTGTGGGCCCGGGCTGGTAGATAAGTCGTTGTTGCATCGTGTAGATATAAAGCCGTGCACCGTTGATAGTATTGGGTAGCCACTTTAGGGGAGTGATACACCCCACTGTGGGACCAGCACGGGTATCTACGGTAGGGAGCCGATCGATGGGGAGTAGTGGGTACACCTAATAAAGATAGGGGTAGACGGCACCTATGTAGGGGTACACGAAACTACTGGGTAAGAATTACTGAGTACACCTAGTGGAGATAGGGGCAGACGGCACCTGTGTAGTGGGCTAGGAGTACATGAAATTATTGGGGGGAATTTTCTAAGTCCTTGGAAGGGATCAACCTTTAAGTAGGAATGACTGGTGAGGTGCAGTTAGTAATTATCCTTGGGTGGGTAGATGCGTCCTGACGGTTATCTTAGTTCATCCTATGTTGTTGGCTATTTAGTGTAGTCATTATCCCCAAAGGTACCGTACCGAGTTCATGTCATACCCTAATTACTTTAATAATTGTATTGTTAAGGTTATAGGGCTCACTCAGACTTATGTCTGACCCCGTTGTTTTTATCTTTTTCCCAACACTCAGGTCCTACGGTGGATCCTAGCGGTAGTAGAGCTTGATCGGATTGCTGATTCCAGCCTTTGGGAGCTTGGGTAGATGTAAAGCTCCAGTTATCCAGTTATCTTTTCTTTTGTCATGGCTATTGTATGAGAGAGTGGGATTATGTACTTCTTTATTTTGACAGATATTGTACTTGACTTTTATCATGGCTTTATGATGTAACCAGACATGTTTATTTCCGCTGTTATGAGATGATGTTTTAAATTTCAAGCACTATCTATATCTGTCTTGGTGTAATTTTTCTGTTCTATATTCACTAAAATACTCCACCGATGCTATGACATTCCCTTAGTGAGTGACCATAGCGGGTGTGGGGTGTTACACGTGGTATCAGAGCAAAGGTTACCGGAACAGATAAAATTTTTAGAAAACTATTTTTCTAAAACATTTTTGGAAAAGATATTTTCAAAAACATGTCTTTTAAAGAGAAAAGTTTTTGAAAGAAAAGCATAATCCCCAATAGCCATATCTATATCCTTCGAATTCTCCGTTTTGAATCTTTCCTTTTTCGTTTCAGCATGGCCGAGAATCTTAATTTTCCGAAGGGTGTGACGATACCAGTATGGTATAGGAGATTGATGGAGGCTAGGGCCACCACTACGGGTCCAGCAAATGTTCCTCCACCAACCGTAGCACCCGATCTTCCTCCTCCCCCTCCTCCTCGCACGGATACTTTTGCTAAGACTTGTAAGGAGTTTAAAGCTATGGGAGGGAAACCTTTTCAAGGATCTGAAACTTTTGTGGAGGCTAGAGATTGGCTTAAGGAGGTGGAAGAGTTGATAGATATCTTTGAGATGGAAGAAGGAAAGAAAGTCAAGTTGGCTGCTTGGTTAATGAAGGGAGAGGCCTCATTCTGGTGGGAGGTCACTAATGGAGAACGCCCCGTTGACTCTTGGGCGGATTTCAGGCAAAGATTTGTGGCAAAGTTTCTCTCAAGGGCGGAGGAGAACTTGTATATGGAGAGATTCTTGACTCTAAAGCAAGGAAATCTTTCGGTGAAGGAATATGTTAACAAGTTTAATCAGTTGGCAAGGTTTGGCCTAGATATGGTGAATACACCGGAGAAGAAGGCTTTGCGGTTTGTGAAAGGCTTGAATGAACCTATGCATGGGTTGGCTATGACTCATATCCCTATGGGGGCCACCTTTGAGAAGCTAGTTGACATGGCACTCATGTATGAGGAAGAGAAGGGTCCTAATGCTAATAAGGCACCCGAAAAGAAGGGAGATCAAAAGAGACCTCAACAGCAGCAAAGCAAAGGTGGGAAAGGCAACGGTGGCAAGAGCAAGAAGAAGAAGTGTTTCAATTGTGGGACACCTGGTCACCTAAGCAAGGATTGTCGCAAGAAGAAGAAGACCGGCTGCTTCCACTGTGGCGAAGCAGGGCATTTAGTGAAAGATTGCCCTAAGAAGGGGCAAAGGACGGGATCTACCTCAGGAGGACAGGTGCAAGCTCTTATGGCACCGAGTCAGGCTAGGGGGCAAGTACAGGCTCTCGCGGTTCCACCGATTCAGGAGAGAGGTAGAACTATTTCCGTTGAAAGTTTGGTTTTTCTATTCGACCATCCTGTCCGTACATTGTTTGATTCAGGCGCATCGCATTCGTTTATCTCATCATCATTAGTTGAGTCACTGCACTTAGACACCAGTCTGGTAGATGATCCCTTGGTTGTTTCAAACCCAATTGGGGGCTCCACTTATTTGTCCATGGTATGTTTGGGTTTGAAGATTTCTATACTTAGCATAGAGTTTAGATGTGATGCTTTTGTGTTGGGCTTCACGGGCTATGGGTTGATTTTGGGCATGGACTGGTTATCCAGTAATGGTGCCGTTCTTGATTGCGAAAGGAGAGTTGTTAGGCTCATGACCCGCATGGGTAACACTCTCGAGATCTCTTGTAATCCCAGGGATTCTGTTATGCTAAGTTATCTTGAATCGCTTGACGCTTCGGTCGAGAGTTTGCAATCTGTTAGAGTGGTCCGGGAATATCCGGATGTGTTTGAGGAGGTGAGGGGCTTACCTCCGAAGAGGGAGATTGACTTCCGAATATATTTGGTGGATAATGCTAAACCTGTATCTTTACCAGTGCGCCACATGGCTCCTCGTGAGAGGAGGGAACTCCATAAGCAAGTAGGGGAGTTGCTTGAGAAGGGGTTCATAAGACGGAGCATATCGGAGTGGGGTGCTCCACTAGTATTTGCTACGAAGGCAGATGGGTCCCTCAGACTTTGTGTAGACTATAGAGAACTCAACAAGCTCACAAAGAAGAATAGACACCCATTGCCGAGAATAGATGATCTTTTCGATCAGTTGGTTGGCGCTTCAGTATTCTCTCAGTTGGACTTGGCCACGGGGTTTCATCAGTTGAGGGTGGCTGAGGATAGCATAGACAAGACTGCCTTTAGAACTCCGGATGGTTTCTATGAGTGGTTGGTGATGCCATTTGGGTTGACGAACGCCCCTGCATATTTCGTTGATTTGATGAGTAGGGTGTTCAGGGAGTTCCTTAATAAATTCGTGGTGGTCTTTGTAGATGATATCTTAGTATTTTCTAAGAGTGAAGAAGAGCATGCCCTACATCTTGGGGAAGTATTGAAGACTCTTCGAGCACATAGCCTTAAGGCTAAATTCTCTAAATGTCACTTCTGGAGGAAGGAAGTGCGGTTCTTGGGGCACGTGGTCTCCAAGGAAGGGATAGCTGTGGATCCCGCGAAGGTAGTATCAGTCCAAGATTGGAAGGTTCCTAGAAATGCTACCGAAGTAAGAAGTTTCTTGGGGTTGGCGGGTTATTATAGGAAGTTTATTAAAGACTTCGCGAAGATATCAGCCCCATTAACCCGCTTAACGAAGAAGAATCTTGTTTTTGCATGGGATGTAGATTGTGATGATGCGTTCCGACGGTTAACGAGAGCTTCAACCACGGCTCCAGTTTTAGTGTTGCCGGATGGGAGCAAGCCATTTGTTGTCTATACCGATGCCTGTGGGACAGGACTTGGCGCAGTCTTAATGCAAGAGGGAAGGGTAATAGCCTATGGTGGAAGGCAGTTAAGGCCACATGAGAAAAATTACCCTACCCATGATCTAGAGTTGGCCGCTATTGTTTTTGCGCTTAAGATCTGGCGCCATTATCTTCTTGGTGAGAGATTCGAGTTGTTCACTGACCATAAATCCTTGAAGTACTTGTTCTCTCAGAAGGATCTAAACTTAAGACAGCAAAGGTGGATGGAGTTCTTAGCATCCTATGATTTCGAGATAGCGTATACCCCTGGCAAGGGTAACGTGGTGGCAGACGCCTTGAGCAGGAAGAGGTTGTCCTTGAGTCCATTGTTCGTGGAACAACGAAGCTTGGAGTTTATCTCGATGTTTGATTTCAGACCTTCCATTGATTATGTACCCGGTTTGCTAGCTTCCTTGGAAGTTAGGCCTACTCTTTTGGGGCGGATTGGGGAAGCCCAGAGGGACGACCCACAGTTGGTTGAGTTGATAGAGAAGCTCATAAGGGGGGAGTCGTCCAGCCATTTGAGTAGGTACACCCTAGACGATAGGGGGTGCTTGCGTAGAGACGGTAGACTTTGTGTACCGCAAGATGAAGGGTTGAGGAAGGTTATTCTTGATGATGCACACCGTTCTAGGATGACCATTCATCCCGGTGGGGATAAGATGTACCAAGACATGAAGAGGGTTTTCTTCTGGACCGGTATGAAGAAAGATGTAGCCGAGTATGTCGCTCGATGTTTGGTGTGCCAGCAAGTGAAGGCGGAGCAAAGGAAACCAGGTGGGTTGCTTCATCCATTGGAAGTTCCGCAGTGGAAGTGGGATAGCGTCTCGATGGATTTTATTGACGGGTTACCCAGATCGAGAAAGGGTAATACAGGAATTTGGGTGGTGGTAGATAGACTTACTAAGAGCGCCCATTTCATACCTGTGAAGAGCAAGAGGACCGCTCCATGGCTAGCTTCAGTATATCTTCGAGAGATAGTTCGATTGCATGGGGTACCCTCTAGCATAGTGAGTGATCGAGATCCTATCTTCACTAGTGAGTTCTGGAGAAGTTTGCAAGAAGCAGTGGGGACTCAATTGTGTCTGAGCACCGCATATCATCCTCAGACAGACGGCCAGACTGAGAGGGTGAATCGTGTTTTAGAAGACCTTTTGAGACTTTGTATCTTAGATTTTGGAGGTACATGGGAAGAGCATCTTCCATTGGTGGAGTTCGCATATAATAACAGCTTTCAGTCCAGTATTGGTATGGCTCCTTTCGAAGCTCTCTATGGAAGGCCTTGTCGATCACCTACATGTTGGTGGGAATCTACGGATAAGATCTTGCTTGGGCCTGATATGGTTAGGGAGACTTCTGAGAAGATTGACTTGATTCGGAGAAGGATGAAAGCAGCGCAGGATAGGCAAAAATCTTATGCGGACAAGAGAAGGACGGATCTTGAGTTTGAGGTTGGGGATATGGTTTTTGTTAAGGTATCTCCGTTGAGAAATGTTGTTCGCTTCGGATCCGTTGGGAAGTTAGCACCAAGGTTTGTTGGGCCGTTTCCTATCAAGGAAAGGATTGGACGGATGGCATATAGGGTGGAGTTGCCCGACAGACTTAGCGGTGTCCATGATGTATTCCATGTATCACATCTGAGGAAATGCTTACATGAGACCGCAGAGGTGGTAGAGCCGAGCTTGCTTAGAGATATAGAGATAGAGCGTGATGCGACTATTAGACGAGCTCCTACTCGCATCCTTGGGTCAGAGACTAGGAAGTTAAGAAACAGAGAGGTTCAACTAGTCAAGGTGCAATGGGGAGAAGATGAGAGCAACGCAACTTGGGAGACGGAAGCGAAGATGCGTTCATTGTACCCATTTCTTTTTGAGGGTATGTCTTTACTTTCTCCTTTATCGTTTGTCTAGTACTTATCTTATCTTTGGTATGTCCTCTCGTTAGTACCTTTGACCTTTAGATAGGGTAAACCTATGGTTGAAACATGTGTTTGAGACATGTTATGGTTGATGGATGCAAGTGGATGCAAGTGTTTGCTAGTGGTTGCTCGTGGATGCATATACACACACTCTAGGCACTAGATCGGCTCAGTCACTTCATATTGCATATTGCATAAAATTGTGTGTAGGAAAATATATTTATGGATGTATAATGGTTGTGTTATCACATGGATGATGCATTTTGGTGAATGATTGTGCACTCATGTAGATATTGTATGTGTCGATAGGGTTTTCTCGCATACATAATGGATGCATGGCACTATCATGGTTTGCATATGTTCATACATTAGATAGGGAACATATACACACACTCTTTGCATATGCTCATACATCATTAGAAATTGTTCTAAGGACAATGGATGCCCGTGTTTGATGGATTGAGTAGATGGTTGTTTGAATGGTAGGATATGCATTCTCCTTAGCTTAGAGATTTCGGGGACGAAATCCTTTAAGGAGGGGAGAATGTAACACCCCGAATTTTAGTTAATACTAAAATTCACTAATTACAGGATAAATAATCTCAGACGTGGGAATTGGGGGTAACGGGCTGCGTTATTGCGTTCGTCTCGGAAAAATACGCGAAATAGAGTCCGAATTTTCGAGAATCGGAGTCCGTATGGCCCGGTTATGGCCCAAAGAAGTTTGCAGAAAAATTTAAAACTAAAACAGATTTGAAAATTCAAATATTCAGATTTGGGATGGGCCAGGCGGGGTCAGGCGGGAAGCTTCCCGCCCAACCCATGTCGACAGGGCTGTCGACAGGCCTGTCGACAGGGGTGTCGACATGCCTGTCGACTTGCCTGTCGACAGGGTGGCACCGTCCATTGAACCTGGGTGCACCAGGTTGCACCAGGTTGGGTTTCAGGCTGGCTAGGAGGGCTGGTTCTAGAGATTTCCTAAATCTAAGGGTCCTAATCTAATCTAGGGTTAATCTAAGGGCCTAAAACACTCACCTAATCCTATAAATAAGACCCTAACCCTACCCTAATTCATTCATAATTAAATCTAGTAACTAAACTATGGCAAATTGAAACTTGAGAGAGCCTCCATCAAAAATTAGAGAAGGGATAGCATTCCAAATCAACTTCTAGCCTCTTAATCTTCTTCATTAGTTTGCTAATTTTGTTTTGGTGAGCTTCTATCCCCTTAATAATCAATTGTTAAATTGATTAAGATAGGATATGATGATGTATGGTTATGTTTGTGGATCAATGTGTTTATGCAAGCTTAATATTGTATATGTCATGTGTTTTGCAAGTTATATGCTCTATGTCATGCAAGTTTAGTATATGTGTTCATGACATTTTCATGCAAGTTTAATGTTATATCTTTATGCAAGTTTGGTGCTATGTTTCATGATGATTATGATGCAAAACACTAAGTTGGACATTGATCTATTATGCAACATGTTAAGCATGCTTATGAAGTTATGTGAATAAATATGCAAGTTATGTGTATGTTCAAATGCAAGATTAACATGTTATGCATGCATATGAAGTTATGTGAATAAATATGCAAGTTAGGTGTATGCTCAAATGCAAGATTGACATGTTATGCATGCATATGAAGTTATGTGAATGATTATGCAAGTTATGTGTATGTTCAAATGCAAGGTTAATATGTTATGCATGCATATGAAGTTATGTGAATAATGATGCAAGTTATGTGTATGTTTAAATGCAAGATTAACATGTTATGCATGCATATGAAGTTATGTGAATGATTATGCAAGTTAGGTGTATGCTCAAATGCAAGATTACCATGTTATGCATGCTTATGAGGTCATATGAATAATTATGCAAGTTATGTTGATGCTTAAGAGCAAGTTGGGTTAATATGTGTTCATATATGCAAGTTGACATCCTCTTAACCCATGACAAAGTTATATGCTAAACCCATGATATGTGTGATGGATCTTCCCCTTTTATTATGTCATGAAATGAGAACGATTTACGTGGGGAACGATGGGGTGGGTAAATATGTTAATAAATGGATGATTGGGTATGATTAAGCATACCATAAAAAAAAAATTACCATAAGTGGGAATTTACCTATTGAGTTAGGTCTACCCCATGGGAATTTACCTATTGAGTTAGGTCTACCCATGTTATGGTAAACTTGATATTAATTAGGGATAATTAATATGGGGGTGATTAATTAGGTGTAATTAATCGACTAAGACACGAGGTTGGACTCATTTGTAGTGTAAAACTGCCCGGACCCGACCGGCTTAACCAGTTGCTACAAATGTCAGCCCAATGTGAGAGGTCTTAGCCATAAATTAAATACGTGATTAAGGTAAAGACACGAGGTTAGACTCTGTTATGACGTAAGACTGCCCGGGTTCTACCGGCTTAACCAGGCGGTCATAACAGCCAGTCTAATGTGGGAGGTCTTTATGGGAGATCACGGTCTTAATTAATTAAGAAACACTTAACCATGGTAGCATGTAGTGGGACATGAGGGGTTAAGTGGGTGCCTTGGGTGTCATGAGGAAATTTTGTGGTTGCCTTAGGTGGCATGTGGAATCTAGTGGGTTGCCTTGGGTGGCAATAGAAAATACGATTAGAATACTTAACCAAGTGGAAACATGTAATTAAACATGATTAAAGGGTTAAGTGGGATACACTAGATATTTGACAAGCTTAAGTGGGTAGCTTGTGGGGGCCCATTTCAACCAATATCCCAAACGTATCTTTGTGGGCTCGACCCATGTCGAGTGACGGGACACGCATATTGGGCTTGATTATAAGAGGCCAAAAAGGGTTAGCGGTGGCAACGCAAGTCCAACGGGTTTCATATGCGTGTGTGGGCCCGGGCTGGTAGATAAGTCGTTGTTGCATCGTGTAGATATAAAGCCGTGCACCGTTGATAGTATTGGGTAGCCACTTTAGGGGAGTGATACACCCCACTGTGGGACCAGCACGGGTATCTACGGTAGGGAGCCGATCGATGGGGAGTAGTGGGTACACCTAATAAAGATAGGGGCAGACGGCACCTATGTAGGGGTACACGAAACTACTGGGTAAGAATTACTGAGTACACCTAGTGGAGATAGGGGCAGACGGCATCTATGTAGTGGGCTAGGAGTACATGAAATTATTGGGGGAAATTTTCTAAGTCCTTGGAAGGGATCAACCTTTAAGTAGGAATGACTGGTGAGGTGCAGGTAGTAATTATCCTTGGGTGGGTAGATGCGTCCTGACGGTTATCTTAGTTCATCCTATGTTGTTGGCTATTTAGTGTAGTCATTATCCCCAAAGGTACCGTACCGAGTTCATGTCATACCCTAATTACTTTAATAATTGTATTGTTAAGGTTATAGGGCTCACTCAGACTTATGTCTGACCCCGTTGTTTTTATCTTTTTCCCAACACTCAGGTCCTACGGTGGATCCTAGCGGTAGTAGAGCTTGATCGGATTGCTGTTCCAGCCTTTGGGAGCTTGGGTAGATGTAAAGCTCCAGTTATCCAGTTATCTTTTCTTTTGTCATGGCTATTGTATGAGAGAGTGGGATTATGTACTTCTTTATTTTGACAGATATTGTACTTGACTTTTATCATGGCTTTATGATGTAACCAGACATGTTTATTTCCGCTGTTATGAGATGATGTTTTAAATTTCAAGCACTATCTATATCTGTCTTGGTGTAATTTTTCTGTTCTATATTCACTAAAATACTCCACCGATGCTATGACATTCCCTTAGTGAGTGACCATAGCGGGTGTGGGGTGTTACACGTACTCAGTCAAGCCCTTGGACCGTCAGGGTCGGTCAACACTTATGTTAGTGGATTAAAATTCCTGAACAATGCGTTTCCTCGCCCTATGGGGAGTAAGTCTGGTCAATACATCGACTATATCATCCATCGGCCCTATAGTGACCAATATATATCTGAGGCGCCTCGCTATCCATCAAATATTATGCAACATCCACATGAGTAAAATGTATAGGCTCCATACCATGACACCAATCCTAGCTAGAAAGAAACGCATGTCCTCTCTGAGGTCCTCTCCTTTTCTGGTTTACACCGGGGTGTGAGGCTTGCGAATTAACGCTATGCACAAAGCTATGTTATTTAAAGCTGTACTTTGATCATCAACCACAAGACTCTGCTTTTCAACAAAAGCCTTGATCTTTTGCATCTCAACATGCCACACTGACAATTCATGCCATGTGACTGATATCTATCGATAAATAACCTCTAAGCTCGTACGTCTTAGAAGAGTGTTAAGCAAGAGAATAAATTCTCTGCCACCAAACAGATAAATATTTAATAGAGATCAATCAACATAGAATAAAATCCAATGTCATACGCACATCCATTTACAAGTTCGTTCTGGGTCTGAACGAAACCGAAGGCACCTTATTCCTTGTCCCATATGTCCAATACAGGAGAGAGGTCCTCGCATATCCGGTCGATCTCCAAGTATGTCTGGACGATCACCACTTATTACCTTGTCTTGGGTGTACAACCCAATCAAGACATCAGTAATCATCCAAACGATGTGAAGACCTCCGGTCTTCAATCACCATCTTAATCGTCAACTTATCGTCGCATCAATTATTCAGAATGGGATGAACCCGGTCTTTCCAAATTACTCGCGTGTTTCATAAACAAGTGCAATAAAAACATAACATACGCCTCATTCCAATCTAGAATATTATTTTACTTAAATATTCATATCCTTTGGGAAAGGTTCCCATTACTTTTATCAAATATAAATTCTTTTAAATTTATACTTTAATGAGACGACCCCAAACCCCGTACAGACGGCGGCAAGGGTAATCCGTGGAATATAACACAGAAACAGATAATAGCAGAACAGAATTAAATAAATACACCAGATAATGAACAAAACAATATACTAGATAAAAGTAATCATCAGAGTTACACAGTATACAGGATCTTACTTAGTACAAATACAGTTCAGCTATACATAAATGTCTACAGCGGAAAACAAACAAAATATGTACAATAGGAGCTGAACAGCATAAAAAGAGATAAATGATAGAATCCATCTTCAGCTCCAGCTATCCAGAGAAAGCCAGCTAAACCTGAATACAAGGCTGCCCGTGTAGGAAAAGGGGCACCCGAGTTTGAAAGTGAAACAAACTACGAGTCAGTCATGGGACTGGTATGAGAAATCTACTCAACACATGTATAATTTGGCTAATCACAGGACCACGCCACTTTCGTTGAAAGGGTTTACTCCATTGGATTGCCAGTGCTTTAAAACAAATCTTTCTTTTAAACATCGCAATGCTTTTTATAAAAATGAAGCCATTATAAGACTCAGTTCCCATCACACAATGCAACGCAAACCAGAGGATAGAGTTTTACCTTATAATGGCCAAAATACGGTTGATACGAATAAAAAAAAGCATTTGATATTATGACTAGTGTTTATATGTTTCAAAAACAATTTTTAATCATAACTATCAATCATAGACGGCATGGGTACCATATATCATGTCGCCATATATATATACAATCAAAACCGCACGATGTCGTATTTGGAAATTGGATTTCCATCATGAACCAAGGCAAAAGATAGTCCTTACCGAATTCGAGACTGCCTAGCCCGAGTCTCAGGATCAGAACGCATCGACCCTTGGATCGTCAGGGTCGGTCCACACGGAGTGGATTAAAATGCCTGAACACTACGTTTCCCCGCCCTTAGGGGCGTAAGCGAACCAACGAATGGCTCCATCGGACCCGGATCGTTCGATCTAACCGAGGCGCCTCGCAACAGCAACAACCACACAGGTGAAAAGTATATAAATGTCAGGGCTGGTAGGTCACTGACACCACCCTAACTAGGAAGAAACGCAGGCCCCCCCCCTGATGTCCTCTCCCGTTTCTGTTTCATACCGGGGTGTGAGGCTCGCGATTTCACGTTATACACAAAGCTACGCCACACTGGCGGTGCTTTGATCATCACCACAAGACTTTGCTTTTCAACAGAAGCCCTGATCACTGCATCTTAGCATGCCACATAGGCAATTCATGCCATGCGACTGATGTCCATCGATATACAACCTCTGAGCTCGTGCGTCTCAGAGAAGGGCGTTAAGCAAAAGCATAAATTCTCCGCCGCCAAACAGATGTATATTTAATAGAGATCAATCAACACAGAATAAAATCCAATGTCAGACACACAGTCCATTTACAAGTCTGTTCTGGGTCTGAACAAAATCGGAGGCACCAAATACCTCGCAAACCCATCGATCACCACGTACGTCTGGACGATCACCACTCATTATCCATATTTCGGGATGCCTCCCAATCAGGACCTCGGTTACCATCCAAACGAGGTGAAGATCTCCGGTCTTCGACCACCGTCTTCATCTTCGAATTTCAATCGTCGGTCAATTATTCGAAATGAGAATTAACTCGGCCTTTTCAAATAATTCACGTATATTTAGAATTTCAAATCAATTTATTTCAATGGTTAAATCATTCGACAACACCAATTTTGTTCTTTAATGTAATTTTCACACCAAACACATTCAACCACCAAATACCACATAAATCGAGCAAATTCAGTTTATTTCCATTCCATACCGTTTATGATATTTTATAACAATTTATTGCTATTTTTATTTATTTTAAAATAGCCAATTTATTCAAAATGACGCTTCGGGCCATAACGCGGCCGTGGCGCTGTTTTTCTTCCGATTTGATTTACACATATCTGAAAATATGACCGTTGGATCTTCACAAAATTTACATCATTAGAAAGGTCTTTTCAAAACGAATCCAACGGTTCCAGTTTCGGGAAAATCCGACGGTCGGATCTCCCGGTACAATCGTTTGAAGTTTCGATTTCAAAATACGAACTGCAGCGTCATTATTCGATTAAATATAATTATATTTTTATATATATAAATATAATCCTTTCTGGCGCTGTTTTTCTTCAGATTTGAATTAAACATTCCAGACAATCCAACCGTTGGATTTTTACGAAGTTGGTGCCGTTGGAAAGATTTTTCCAAAGCGAACCCAACGGTTGCGATTTCAGGAAAATCCGATGGTCGGATCTCCCGGTATAATCGTTTGAAATCATGGTTTCAAAATGCGAACTGCACGGCCACGTTTCGTTTTAATTTTATTTATATTTATATATTTATATAAATATAGTTCATTCAAAAATTCCTATATCGTTTTTACTTCAAAAATTTCACTAACGCCTTTAAATTTCGGAAAAATTCGCCATAACCTCCTTTGTACCGGAGGGGCTGGGAAAATTCCCAAATAGCCACACGGGCGTCTCATGTCGAAAAGAAAAAGAAAAAGCCAAGCGGCTAGCCAACAGGCTCATAAAATCATCACCCAAACAAAACAGTAAATGTGTACCTATTTGTCGGGCACAAAATTTTATTCCTCTTCTCTAGCCCCTTTGCTATAACCTGTTCAATAAATATGCATGTACATATATACAGTTCTTATCATTTGTCATTTTCCGTTCAACTTCATATTTGATTCCATTTGGTTCAAAAACACCATTCCTTCTAATGTTGTATGCATAGGCAAAAATCATATCATTAGCTAGTTAATGAATATTTCAACTCATGCATATTTATTTGAACGAGTGGCTATTTTTAACACTTCGCATTTCAACAATTCATGTATATAATAAAAATGTGATTTTTATTGTAAAACAATTCATTTCAAAACACTATTATTTCATATAGTTTATATAGATGATAAAAAGGTGATTTTCATTGTAAAACAATTTATTTTAAAACAAGGTCATTTTACATAGTTCATATAGAGGATAAAAAGGTGATTTTTATTCTAAAACAATTTATTTCAAAATATGAATACCATTCAACACATGAATTTCAATTCAATGAATGAATATTGATTCAACACATGAAGGTTTTCTATAGTTTCTATATATAGATAAGAATGTGATTTTTATATTTAAAACACGAAGACCATTCAACACATGAATTTCTAATCAACGAATGAATATCGATTCAACACATGACGGTTTTCTATAGTTTCTATATATAGATAAAAATGTGATTTTTATATTTAAAACACGAAGACCATTCAACACATGAATTTCTAATCAACGAATGAATATCGATTCAACACATGAAGGTTTTCTATTCAACGAATAAATATAGTTTCAGCAAATGAAAATAATTCAAACACATGAATATTCTTCAAAATTTCGGCAGCATAACGGGAGGGTAGTTAAAACCGGACCGTCCCTAGTACGGCTCCTCGCTCTACCTTAAAACCTCGCGGTTTTTGACAATGGGGATCATGCATCTAGTTCGCACGCAGGCGGCATGTACATATTTATTTCATTTCCACAAACTAGTCCTATGTGGTTTCAACCAAATATTTCTCAACCACTAACGGGTATTTTTCAACCACAATCAATCAATATCAACCACAAACAATTCCAACCAACCATTCGCTATCAATCAATTTTCACACCAATCACAATCAATAAATATCGTCCATGGTTTGTGGACGAGGGGCGTATATATATGTATATATTTATATATAGCAATTCACTTCTATTTCAACACATATATAATTTTTACAACGCATATATAACTTATACATCGAACATACAACTTATACAACGCTTATACATGAGGTGTACAACGCTTATATAACTCATACATCGACTATATAATTTATACACCGTCGTTTTCCATATCGTTTATAAACTATAAATCTCACATTGGGTTCCACTCCACCAAAAATAGCAGAAGGCTCAGAAAAATATGCGGTCTCTTCTAGAATGTAGAAGGCGTCCACACGGGTCCACTGTCTCTTGTTTCACTGAATTTCGTAAACACATCAAAAAGATATGATTTTTCAAAGTTTGCAATGGTTTAAAGGTGTTAAAACAGCTGAAAATAAAACAAGCCGTATACCTTTCTGAAAAGTTCAAAACTAGGTCACGCGATTTCGTGAAATCCGTGAATCGATAGCTCGATCGGCCTACGCAGTGTCGAAGGGGAAGGAGAGAGCTTTCGGCGCAGGGGGGCGCGGTGGCGTTCGATCGCCTGAGGCGACGGCGGCTTGAACGTGCCAACTTCCCGAGCCTGATTCTCCCCCAATACTCCACGAAAAAATCGAAACCAGTGATGGATTTGAAGCTTGTCTCGAGCTATTCAAAATCTTCAACTGGAGCTCTTGAAATTATTGAGTGGATTGATCAGAAAATGGATGGGAAGGTTATGAACGTTTTCCGCCTTCGATCGGGGAGAGAGAAAAGGAATTTTCTTTTTTTTTATAAAAATTCTGATTGGTCGGGGAAATTTTAAAGGGGTTTTCTGATGCGACCACCAATCTAAACCCAACGACTGTCATCCCTAGCGTTTTAACCCCATTTCGAACACAATGGGATATGTTTTGAAGGCCCATTCGAATGTTTCAGTCAGTTTTTCTTCAAATTTAAAATATATAACATTCAATATTCGATTTGAACGTACATTTCAATTTGCCAGGGCCACAAACTGATTCGAAAAATTCCAGAAAAATAAATCTAGCTGTGTTTTGACGATACGGTCCAAACAAAACTAGTTTCGTCGAATTCTGAGACTGTTTGCAAAAAGGTCCATTTTTGGTCGATCCCATTTAACTATAATTGGCCAAAACACGTTTTTTTTGCCACGCTCACATATTAGCTTCAAAAATTATGAAATTTGAAACCTAGCAATAACTTCACATCCCGGATCCAACAAAAGTGGTTTTGTCGAATTCCGAGGTCGTATGCAAAATGGCCAATTTCACTGGCTATATAAATTCCATAGCGACCCTTCTGAAAATTCACTCGGCCATAACTTTTGCTTTCCGCTATGAAAATTCGATTTTTCAGATTCGTTAGAAAGGTATTCACTAACAGATTTAAATATTTTTGGTTTCACTAAAATCCGTTTTTTTTTGCACCCGGCACAGTCCGACAAAATTTGAATTCAATTTTTGAAACTGCAGCGCCTTTTCAAGCCTTGTTTATAATTAGAATTAATTATATTCGTTTTCAATTGTCGATTCAAACTCACTTTTCATTGCCATTGTTTGAAATATTGATTTTAAATATTTAAAATCCATTATTTTAGCCAATTTAAATTTTTTAAATTGGTTCAGATTTTCTGGGTCGTTACATTTAATCTTCCTTTGTATATTAATTCTAAAGCAAATTAAGTTTTATCAACTAGTCGGGATTATCGAGCCTTACCGAAGTAATCATTTATTTAATTTCCCAATCCCAACCTATTCATCCCATGAAGCAAAACTGGTAATACTCCATATCTAACACCACGGTGTTATCGGTAAAATTAGTTACCATTTCCCGTTTAAATCTAATTAAATTTTTAACTATCACTTGGAGAAAAACTGGTGGTACTCCATTCTCGATCATTTACCAAATTTGATAATTTGAATTATCACATTCACATTTCAATCTAATTAAAGATTCATTAAAACTTCACTTAGTTTTAATCTTCCAAAAATCATTACATAATGATTATTCAAATTTAGGATATAAATCCCATCGTTAACTGGGTTAAATAACCAGTGTCATTTAAAACACAGTTCATGATAAACCCTAAAATCATATTCCATTAAAATGGAATCTTCACGGAAAGCAGATCAATATATATATAATTGATATAAATTTCCATATCAAACTAATAATATAAATGGAATAACGACAAAGCCTTTTAAATTTCATATATATTAGCGGTCTTCCATTTCAGAAACACATCTCGGTTATTACCAAATTGAATACCATTCAATTCCAATTTAATATACTAAATTGAAAAACTTTATCTTGGAAATTTTCCATTAAATCTAAATAAAAAGATTTATAAATTCCAAAATCATCTCTTTATTGTTAATTGGGTCAAAGAACAAATGTTATTTAAAACACCGTTCACGATAAACCCAAAAATCCAATTTGATATTAAATACAAGGCTCTGAATAGAAATTATATCGGCTTATATTCAATAACAAATTCTAAGACCAACAAATATTGTATTGGGAATAACGATATATATATCATCTAAATTCCTCCACAATGTCTGTATAATCGCGAAATCCAATATCGAAATATTTCGAAGATAATTTCCGTTCCAATCCATTCCAATATATTCATTGGAAAAATCTAGTTATTCTAAAACCCGTTTTCAAATCCAATTTATTTATTTAAAAATCGTTAGATTTTCTATTCTGGTTATTAACTAGTTCATTTGGATAAAAATATATTTTTATATTTTCAAAGCTGGAATTTTTCATCCAAAATCATTCCAAATCGTTTATTATGATTTTAAATAATTTTTCCATATTTTTAATAATTTTATTTAGGTCGTTACTGTCGGTTTCCAATATCGGCCACCGAACTGCTTCCATAGGGACCTTTTCTGAATTCGATTTGGACATATCTTAAAAGTTGACTGTTCAAATTTAAATCTCTTATATTCGCTGGAAAGCTCTTTTCGATACGAACCCAACGGTTCCAGTTTTAGGAGAATCCGATGATGGAATCTCCTGTAATATCAATTCAAAGTCAATGGTCGAAATTCGCGAATAGTCACGGCGTAGCGCGTTTTATTCAGGCCATTTAATATATATATATATATATTATATTTTGTTGATTTCCATTTAAAACATATTTTATAAATTCATTTCAAAATGATTTCAACTTCATTTCAATTTTCAAATCAAATTTGAATATTCCTTAATAAATTCGTTTTAAATTCATTTCAAAACGATTTCAACTTCATTTCAATTTTCAAATCAAATTTGAGTATTCCTTAATAAATTCGTTTTAAATTCATTCCAAAACAATTTCAACATCATTTCAATTTTCAAATCAAATTTGAGTATTCCTTAATAAATTCGTTTTAAATTCATTTCAAAACGATTTCGACTTCATTTAAATTTTCAAATCAAATTTGAATATTCCTTAATAAATTCGTTTTAAATTCATTTCAAAATGATTTCAACTTCATTTCAATTTTCAAATCAAATTTGAATATTTCTTATCATTATAATATTAAACTGATAATATTTTCAAAATATCTGATTTTGATTATACACTGAATATTATTTAAAAATATTCGTTAATTCTAAATTGGAATTAGACTCAATCAATTACCATATAATTTCAGTTATATGGATTTCATACATCGCATGTTTACAACGATAATGATAAACAATCATAAAAAATTCATACAACATCCAGAGTGCATTTTACAACTGCATAAGCATTAAAATAAATAAATAAATAAATAACGCTTATAAAGTCTATCAACCCATCGATTGATATACCACTAATTATTGGGATCAGTATATGTCAAATATCATCCTAATACCTGTGTGAGGTTTTCAAACAAATACAGATTATTATTTGTGCAGTTGGGCGATGTGTAAAATATTATCGTCCCAATCATCATCAGTTAAATAGGTGTACATAAACAAACCGTCTGACTTGTAAATGAATATTTATTTTCATTTCAGGAGAATTTTACGTTGTTCATATTTACGGTAAAAATTATATTTTTAATGATAAAATATTTTATTTCAATAAATGAATATTTTATATATTTCATACATTCAATAAAAATGATATTTTAATTGTTCAAACATTTTATTCAACGCATGAATATTTTATATACATTTCACATCACAACACAATACAGTCCAAACAAACAACCATGGTTTGTGCAATAAATAGTGTCAGGTGCTACTAAGCCCCATTTGCATCCTAGTGTATATTTAACTCTAAAGTAATTTTAGTGAGAAAGAGTTCTCAAAGTTATTTCCCACTCCGTCAGTCTTTAACTGGCGATTCTGGCACCGTTCGGGTTTGAATTTGCCCCAATTGTAACTGGCTCCAAATTGAACCCAGTTAGTCTTGTTGTGAAGCTCTCGTCCCTACGATCGCAACGGATCCAGTTCCGTTGAATTTGGACCTCGTATGTATAAGTTATAGATTGTTAAACATTGGTTATTTAAATGAGAAATTAAATAAATTAATTTATAATTACCTTAATCCCCCAACTACATCTTCCTCGATCAATTTAAAACCCGTCGCCTGTAACCCGCTTCCCCCCTCTGACCAAGTTCCCCCGCCACGTCAGGTGATCGGAGCATCATCAAAAACGCTAGGCAGACGCACCTCAACCTCCACTCCTATTGCAGACCACGATGTAGCACTCGCCGGAGTCAGTGCCTCGAGATTCACGCCTGAACGCGCGACCTTCCAGCTCGAAAATCGGGTAGACCACGCCACTAGAGATGATCAAACTCGTACTGAATTGAAGAGCTCCCCTATATCTATAATTCTCGTTTTATGAATATTTGAATTCAATTAGCGGATTGGGAGAAAATTTTGGTAGAAGAATGGAGAGATTTGGCCGTTCGATGGAAGGGTGACAACGCGCTTGATTTGTGGGCTAAGGTATAGGAATATTTTTCCCCTTCATAGATTTTTTTTTAATATTATTAATTCATTTATTACTTCGTTTCGCGTCAGGATTCCAAATCAAACCCGACAACTGTCGCCCTTAACCAAATACCCCCATTTTGGACACAATGGGATATGTCCCATAAGCCAATTCTATCATTTCGATTAGTTTTTCTTTAAATTAAAATATAAATCAATATATATTAGATTTAAACGTACATTTTAATTTACTGGGGCCGCATACTGACTCCAAAAATTCCCAAAAATAAATCTAGCTATGTTTTGATGATACAGTCCTAATAAAACTAATTTCGTTGAATTTGGAGACCGTTTCAAAAATGGCCAATTTCCAGTTGATTAAATTCAAATTGAACTTACCAAACACGTTTTAATTTACCACACTCACATATTAATTCTAAAAATTATGGAAATTGGAATCTAGTAATAATTTGGCATTCCGAATCCAACAAAAGTGGTTTCATCGAAAATGGAGGTCGCTTGCAAAATGGCTATTTTTAAGGGCTATATATTATATTGAAATATATGTAAATTCCATAGCGACTATTTTAAATTTTAAACTAGCCATAACTTTCAATTCTCGTTATGAAATCTGGATTTTTCACATTCGTTAGAATGGTATAACTAAACAGATTCAAATAATTCTGGTTTTACTGAAATCCGATTTATTTTGAATCCTGCACATTCATTTGAAATTTGAAATCGAATTTTCAAACCACTGCGCCATTTTAGGCTCATTTTATAATTAAAATAAATTTATTCATTCTAATTTCGATTTAAATAAATTTTTAGTCATTATTATTTAAAATAAATCATTTTAAATATCTAAAATCCTTTAAAATCGGCAAAATAAAAATTTTAAATTGGTTCTGAAAATCCGGGTTGTTACAATCTCCCCCACTTAAAATCTTTTCGTCCTAAAAAAGGAACGGAGCTGAAATTTGTTTAACCAACCAAATCAACTTTCTATCTGGCTTTTATTCTTCAACTTTTCAGTTTCTAAGAATTTTCTAATTTCTAAAAAATTTGGCTAACACCCTAAATTTTTATAAAATTTCGCCATAACCTCCTTTGTACAGGTTGATATTTAAAACCGCAACTTGCCTCATAAGGCCCTCACCAATCCAAAAGAAAAAGAAAAAGCCAAGCGGCTAGCCAATTGGTTCATAAAATCATCGAAGTCTAAGAAAATAGTAAACATGTACCTATTTGTCGGGCATACAATTTTATTCCTCTTCTTATCTTCCCTGTTATGACCTGTTCACACACATATATATGTACATGTATGCAATTTCCTATCAACTTTCAATTCAGTTCAAAATTTGACTTAATTTGGCCAAATTTTACCTTACATTTCTTATTGGTTTTATTAGTACAATATTTTTATTTAGTCACACTAATTATCACATAACACAACTAGCAATCAATTTGGGAATTAATTTTCCAAAACATATAACGTTCGTATATATACTCTAAAATCACATTTTTAAGGCCAAATCACAACAATAACCCTATCTAAATTTTGGTTCTCACACTAGTCAATTGGATTCATATAGATATCCCACTTTCAAAACTCGAACATAAATGTTGATGATGTCGCGACATCACCAGAATTATGTCTGGGCATCTAGAGTGTGATTCCATATCTATCCAGTATATTTAAGACTTCGAATATACGTTCATGACGCATATATGCAAAATCTTCATATACTCGATTGTCCAAAATAAAATAAAATAATATACTCAAATACGTACAATATACTGATCCTATCTCTAACGAGCTATTCTCATAGGATATTAATAATCCTATCTCCGATGAATTCTTTCGTTCGGTTCTAATGTGTCTTGTTCTCGAGCTCTGTAAACCGAAGCTCTGATATCAACATATAATGACCCGAACTCGCCCTTACGGGAAACCCGGATTGAGTTGAGAACAGACAATTCAGAACACAAAAAGAAGAACATTTCATTGCTATTACAACAATTACATCAGGGTACAAGAATATAACAGAGTATGAATAAATAATATACATCAGAAAAATACCAAAGATTAAATTACATTACATAGCAGCGGAAATACAATACATAACACAGCTGAAAGAAATACATGCATACAGAGCTTTCCGAGTATAGCTTCAGCTGTGAATCCAGGATCCTATATAAAGAAATATCTACAAAACCAAAACCACTAGCTGCCCGTGTGGAAAATATGGGCACCCAGAGTTTAGGTTAAAACAATAAATTGCAGGTCAATCATAGGACTGATGTGAGAACTAAAACAGATTTTTAAAACTTTACTTTGAAGTAAAGTATATCAAGGGACCACGCCATATAACACGGAACAGGTTTTCTTCCAGGAATACCAGTGCATAAACAGTTTATAATCAGTGCAATGGTTTTTGAAAAATGAAGCTATTGTAAGACTCAGGTCCTATCACATAATGCAACGCAAGCTGGAGGATAGAGTTTTACCTTATAATAGCCAAACATGCTTGGTACATTTTAAAACAAATCATTTTGATACTATTATAAGTGCACAATGTTAAAAACAATTTCAAATATAAATGTATCAATCATAGACGACATAGGTACCATATATCATGTCACCATACTAGTTTTACAATCAAAACTACATGATGTCGTATTGGAAGTTGGATTTCCATCATGAACCAAGGCAAGGGATCGTCCTTACCGAATTTGAGACATTCTAGCCCATGTCTCAGGATTCGTACTCAGTAAAGCTCTTGGAGCGTCAGGATCGGTCCACACTTATGTTAGTGGATTAAAATTCTTGAACAATGTTCCCCCCATGGGGTGTAAGTCTGGTCAGTATGTCGATCATATCATCCATCGGCCCCATAGTGAACGATATATATCTGAGGCGCCTCGCTATCCATCAAATAATATGCAACATCCACATGAGTAAAATGTCTGGGCATCATACCATGACACCACTCCTAGCTATAAAGAAACGCATGACCACCCTGGGGTCCTCCCCCGTTTCTGGTTCACACCGGGGTGTGAGGCTCGTGAATTAACGCTATACACAAAGCTATGCTATTTAAAGTCGTGCTTTGATCATCAACCACAAGACTCTGCTTTTCAGAAAAAGCCTTGATCATTTGCATCTCAGCATGCCACAATGACAATTCACACCATGTGACTGATGTCTATCGATATATAAGCTCCAAGCTCGTACGCCTTAGAGAAGGGTGTTAAGCAAGAGAATAAATTCTCCGCCACCAAATAGATATATATATTTAATAGAGATCAATCAACATAGAATAAAATCCAATGTCAAACACACATCCATTTACAAGTTCATTCTGGGTCTGAACGAAACCGGATGCACCTTATTTCTCATCCCATATGTCCAATATAGGAGAGAAGTCTTCGCATATCCGATCGATCTCCAAGTACGTCTGGACGATCACCACTTATTACCTTGTCTTCGGTGTACAGCCCAATCAAGACATCAGTAATCATCCAAATGATGTGAAGACCTCCGGTCTTCAATCACCATCTTCTTCTTCGACTTATCGTCGCATCAATCATTAAGAATGGGATAAACACAGTCTTTCCGAATAACTCGCGTATGTCTTAAACAAGTGCTATTAAAACACAACATACGCCTCATTCCAATCCAGAATACTCTTTTATTCAAATATTCATATCCTTTGGGAAAGGTTCCCATTATTTTATCAAATATAAATTCTTTTTAATTTATACTTTATTCTTCCTTTGGATATTAATTCTAAACCAAATTAAGGTTTATCAACTAGTTGGGATTATCGATCCTTGCCGAATTAATCAATTGTTTAATTTCTCAATCCTAACCTATTCATCCCATGGAGAAAAACTGGTAATACTCCATATCTAACACCACAATGTTATTAGTAAAATTAATTACCATTTCACGTTCAAATCTAATTAAAGATTTAATAATCGCTTGGAGTAAAACAGGTGGTACTCCATTCTCGATCATTTCCCAAAATGGATAATTTGTATTCTCACATTCACATTTCAATCTAATTAAAGATTCATTAAAACTTCACTTAGTTTTAATCTTCTAAAAATCATTACTTAATGATTATTCAAATTTAGGATATAAATCCTGTCGTTAACTAGGTTAAAGAACCAATGTCATTTAAAACACATTTCACGATAAACCCTAAAATCATATTCCATCAAAATGGAATCTTCACGGAAAGCAGATCATTATATATAATTGATATAAATTTCTGTATCAGACTAATAATATAAATGGAATAACGGCAAAGCCTTTTAAATTCCATATATAATAGCGGTCTTCCTTTACAGACCATCCCAATTATTACCAAATCGAATTCCATTCAATCCCAATTTAATATATTAACTTGGTAAACTTTATCTTGGAAAATTTCCATTAAATATAAATTAAAACATTTATAAATTCCAAATCATCTCTTCATTGTTAATTGGGGTAAAGGACGAATGTTATTTAAAGCAACGTTCACGATAAATCAAAAATCCAATTTGATATTAAATATAAGGCTCTGAATAGAAATTATATCGGCTTATATTCAATATCAAATTCTGAGACCAACAAAGATCGTATTGGCAATAACGATATATATATCTTCCAAATTCCTCCACAATATCCATATAATCACGGAATCCAATATCGAAATATTCCGAAGATAATTTCCATTCCAATACATTCTAATATATTCATTGGAAAATTCTGGTTATTCTAAAATCCTTTTTCAAATACAATCTATTTATTTAAAATCGTTGGATTTTCTATTCTAGTTATTAACTAGTTCATTTCGATAAAAATATAATTTTATCTTTTCAAAGCTAGAATTTTTCATCCAAAATCGTTTGAAATCATTTATTATGATTTTACATATTTTTTTTTCATATTTTTAATAATTTTATTTAGTCCATTACAGTCGGTTTCCAATATCGGCCACCGAACTACATCCATAGAGACCTTTTCTGAATTTGATTTGCACAAATCTTAAAATCCGACCATTCAAATTTAAATCTCTTATATTCGCTGGAAAGCTCTTTTCAATATGAACCCAACAGTTTTTGGTTTTAGGAGAATCCGATGGTCGGATCTCCCATAATATCAATTCAAAGTTAGTGGTCGAAATTCGCGAACGGTCGCCGTGCGATGCGTTCTATTCAGGCCATTTAATATATATATTATATATATTTCGTCGCTTTCCATTTAAAACGTATTTTATAAATTCGTTTATAAATTCATTTCAAATCGATTTCAAATTCATTTAAATTTTCAAATCAAATTTGAATATTCCTTAATAAATTCGTTTTAAATTCATTTTAAAACGATTTCAACTTCATTTCAATTTTCAAATCAAATTTGAATATTCCTTAATAAATTCGTTTTAAATTAATTTCAAAACGATTTCAACTTCATTTCAATTTTCAAATCAAACTTGAATATTCCTTTATAAATTCATTTTAAATTCATTTCAAAATGATTTCAACTTCATTTCAATTTTCAAATCAAATTTGAATATTTCTTATCATTATAATATTAAAATGATAATATTTTCAAAATATCTGATTTTGATTATACACCGAATACTATTTAAAAATATTCGTTAATTCTGAATTAGAATCAGACTCAATCAATTACCATATAATTTCAGTTTTATGGATTTCATACATCGCATGTATACAATGATAATGATAAACAATCATAAAAAATTCGTACAACATCCAGAGTGCATTTTACAAGTGTATAAGCATTAAATAAATAAATAACGCTTATACAGTCTATCAACCCATCGGTTGACGTACCACTAATTATTTGGATCAGTGTATGTCAAATATCATCCCAATATACATGTGGGGTTTTCAAACAACAAATACTGATTATTATTTGTGCAGTTGGGCGACGTGTAAAATATTATCGTCCCAATCATCACTAGTTAAATAGGAGTACATAAACAAACCGTCCGGCTTGTAAATGAATATTTATTTTCATTTCAGGAGAATTTTATGTCGTTCATATTTATGGTAAAAATTATATTTTTATTGATAAAATATTTTATTTCAACAAATGAAAATTTTATATAGTCCATACATTCAATAAAAGTGATATTTTTAATGTTCAAACATTTTTTTCAACACATGAATATTTTATATACATTTCACATCACATCACAACACAATACAGTCCAAACAAACAACCATGGTTTGTACAATATATAGTGCCGGGTGCTACTAAGCCCGGTCAGCATCCTAGTATATATTTAAATATAAAGTAATTTTAGTGAGAAAGAGTTCCCACAGTCGGTTTCCACTCCATTAGTCTTTCGCTGGCAATTCTGGCATCGTTCGGGTTTGAATTTGCCCCAAACTGTAACTGGCTCCAAATTGAACCCAGTTAGTCTTGTTGTGAAGCTCTCGTCCCACGATCGCAACGGATCCATTTTCGTTGAATTTGGACCTCATATGTAAAAGTTGTAGATTTTTAAATATTTGTTATTTAAACGAGAAATTAAATAAATTAATTAATTTATAATTACCTTAATCCCCACTAACTACATCTTCCACGATCAATTTAAAACCCGTCGCTTGTAGCCTGCTCCCCTCCTTTGACAAAGTTTCCTCGCCACGTCAGAGTGCCACCAGAAACGCCAGGCGGATGCGCCTCGACCCCCACTCCCATCGCAGGCCACGATGCAGCACTTAACAACTTCAGTGACTCGAGATTCACGCTTGAACGCATGACCTTCCAGCTCAAAAATCGAGCAGACCACGCCACCAGAGATGATCAAACCCGTACTGAATTGAAGAGCTCCCCTAGATCTATAATTCTCGTTTTATGACTGTTTGAAATCAATTATCGGATTAGGAGAAAATTTTGGGAGAAGAACAGAGCGATGTGGTCGTTCGATGGAAGGGTGACAGCGCGCTTGATTTCTACGCAAAGGTTTGGGAATATTTATCCCCTTCAAAGAATTTTTTTAATATTATTTAATTAATTTATTGCTTCGTTTTGCGTCAGGATTCCAAATCAAACCCGATGACCGTCGACCCTAGCCAAATACCGCCATTTTAGACACAATGGGATACGTCCCATAAGCCAATTCTATCATTTCGATTAGTTTTTCTTTAAATTAAAATATAAATAAATAAATATTAGATTTAAACGTACATTTTAATTTACCGGGGTCACATACTGACTTCAAAAATTCACGAAAAATAAATCTAGTTATGTTTTGACGATGTAGTCCTAATAAAACTAATTTCGTCGAATTTGGAGACCATTTGAAAAATGGCCAATTTCCAGTCGATTAAATTCAAACCGAACTTACAAAACACTTTTTAATTTACCGTGCTCACATATTAATTTCGAAAATTATGAAAATTGGAATCTAGCAATAATTTGACATTCTGGATCCAACAAAAGTGGTTTCATCGAAAATGGAGGCCGTTTGCAAATGCTATTTATAAGGGCTATAACTTATACTAAAATATATATAAATTCCACAGCCACTATTATATGTTATGAAATCTGGATTTTTCTCATTTGTTAGAAATATATAACTAAACAGATTCAAATACTTCTGGTATTACTGAAATCCGATTTATTTTGAATCCTGTACATTCACTTGAAATTTGAAATTGAATTTTCAAACTACCGTGCGATTTCAAGCTCATTTTATAATTAAAATAAATTTATTTGTTCTAACTTCTATTTAAATAAATTTTTAGTCGTTATTATATAAAATAAATCATTTTGAATATCCAAAATCCATTAATATTGCCAAAATAAAAAAATTAAATTGGTTTTAAAAATCTGGATTGTTACAGTAATAATCTAAATAATATTGATAAACCAATCAATATTCCCTTGATACGCAACACTAGAAATCTGGAAGAATTGATAGTTCCAACAAAGGTAAATATAAAAGGAATTGAAATATAAGTTTTATCATTTATAGATACAGGAGCTACTAGTTCTCTAGAATAATACCTTTAAAATATGTCACAAAAGCAGAAAGACCAAACCAAGTACGCAATTTGACGGAACCACAAGTATAAGTACAAATATAGTGAAAAATATAAATATAAGCTTTACAATTACTTGTGATGAATGGTCATCACAATGTAATCTAAAACAATTATGGATTCTAGAACTTAACTTAAATGGAATAAAACTAATTTTAAGATTAGATTTCTTATTAGGAGATAATGGATCTTTTTCATTTAACAAAGATTACTTAGAAATTTCAAAAAGAATTATATTAACGTCAATACTATCATAATATGTACTTGAGAAGTGTAGTGGAGATAAAGACAAGCACAAACAAGAAAATTGCAATTGCCCAATATCATGACAATGCAAAATATTAAATAAGGAAAACGAACTAACAAATACTAATGCAGAAAATGAAGAGACTGAATTAGTAAAAATTATGAATACAAAATAAAGGAATTTACTAAAGATATACAACTTATAAATCCAAAGGAAATATTATTATTAAGAACCGATGACATGGACCATATTATTTCTAAACTTAAAAAACTAGAAATAATAGAAGAAAAACCGATAAAATATTGGAATAAAGATTCTATATAATGTAAATTAGATATAATCAATCCAGACTTAACTATAAAAACAGGGTCCCCAAAATATGACACATGGATCATGGAAGAATTTAAAGTGCACATAAAAATATTAACAAATCTAAATATCATAAGAAAAAACAGATTCTAGACATAAAACAAAAGCAATTATTGTACAAAAGGAATCTAAAAGGAAACGTGGCCAATCTAGAATGGTAATGAATTATAATAGATTAAATTACAATACCCATGAAGATGGATATTGCATATCAAACAAAGAAGCCCTAATAAATAAATACAAGGAGGGAATTCGTTTTCAAAGTTTGATTTAAAATCAGGATTTTGGCAAGCTAAAATGCATCCTGACTCTATACCTTGGACTGTAATTACATGTAGTGGAGGACATTACGAATGGTTAGTCATGCCATTTGGTTTAAAAAATGCATCATAAATATCCCAACGTAAAATGTATAATGTTTTCCAAAATTGCAATAAATATACTTGTGTATATATCAATGATATACTTGTTTTCTCCAAAACAAAACAAGAACACATTGCACATCTATATACTATATTAAAACTAATTGAAGCACATGGTCTAATAATATCAAAAAGAAAGATAGAATTATTGAAAAATAATATAGAACTCTTAGGGGCCAAAATAGGCAAAGGAATTATAGAATTACAACCACATATAACAAGAAAAATATTAGAATTTCTTGATATGTTGGATAGTATAAAACAATTGCATGCCTTTTTGGGAATAATAAACAATGCTAGACCATATATAAAGATCTTTCAAAATATACTGGTTCTTTATACAATAAAGCATGTTGAAAAGGAAATAGAGAATAAAATATTTTTCTTCTTTTACCAACTCATATATTTCAAATGAGTTGTAAATATAATATTTGTAATTATCATTTTCTTCTTTTAGTTCCTTTTTTAATATTTTGTAATATTCATTACACACCGTATCTATCATTCTATATGTCACTTGTGTTTTTGTATTATTCTCAATCAAATAGAAAGTATGATTAAGATTTTTAACTATCTTGTTAATATTTATTTTTGGATCATCTGTTAGTTCTATAATATTTTTGTGTAATTTTCTTTGAAATTTTTTGCTATTTTATATTGTCGGTTGATGTTTAATTTTGTATGTTTTAGAACAATTTTTTTGTCATAAACTTTGTTTCTAGGTAATTTTGCAAAGATTTATATTTTCAATTATTAGAAAATTACTCATTTTAATTTTCCCAATTATTAGTTTGTGTTATCTTATAATCTATTTCATTTTTTATTTTTAGGTAATTATTCCATTCTCTATGGAATTCTTTAAAAAAAACTGGGTGTTAATATAATATTACCAGGTTCTCTCCATATATTAAAGTTACTGTATAATTCTGTCAAATTTGTTTCATAATAAAAGATATTTATCAACTCTTTGTGTATTTTTGTTTAAAAATGTTTATAATTTCATATTTTTGGTTTTTTGAAATATTTTTATCATTATCTAAGATTCTTATAATATTTATCATGAAATTATTTTCTAAATATTGTTGTGTTTTTCAATAGAAAATTCTTTCTTTATGATTTTAGATAAGGTTGGTTAATCTGTTTGAGAATGCAGTCAAAGCTTTTGGAAATACTAAGCTACAATTTTGCTTACACAGTAATCCTTTGTTATTATTGTTATTATTAAAACATGTTTAAATTAATCTTGTTCTAAATAATTTTACCAGAACCATACTTCTTAAATCGTTATTCCTCACCTTATCATCCTAATCGTCTACTTTTTCCCTTACACGGAACTTGCTTTTGAATTAGTAGGTTTACGTCTGTTGGATTCACTCATTAATCATGCAACAACTAGTGTTTAGAATATGGTTGTCTAAACATGGATTAAGTATAATTTTAATGATCCGAAGTCTCACAGACTCCGAGGAGATGGGAAACTGTGGTTTGCTTTGAGAACACGACTCATCAAAACACAAACGCTAGAACATTTCATTGCTATTGCAACAATTTATATCAGATTACAAGAATATCAGAGTACGAATAAATATTACACAGCGGAAGAATAATATCATAGATTAAATTACAAAATAGCAGAAATAAAAATGTATAAAGACAAAGCACAGCGGAAATACATCAAGTAACACAACTGAAAGAAATACACGGACACAAAGCGTTCCAAATATAGCTCCAGCTGTAAACCAGGATCCTGTTAAATAGAAATCTGCAAAACCAAAGCTACTAGCTGCCCGTGGGGAAAATATGGGCACCCAGAGTTTAGGTACTCCGAGTCAATCGTGGGACTGGTGTGAGAACTGAAAATAGTTATTAAAACTTTACTTTAAAATACGGTAAATCACGAGACCACGCCGCATGTCACGGAACAGGTTTACCCCCATGAATACCAGTGCATAAACAATAACCAATAATAGATATATGGATCTACTATGCGTCAAACAACATGCAATTTCCGAATCTACCCACTTAGGCTTAAACCCCAAATTTAGAATTTTCGAAATCCAATTCACTTTACAGAAATTATTTCTTTGGACTTTATTTCCAAATTATTTTTTCAAATCATTTTGAAATACGTATCTAGCTTTTATATCAAAATAGATTTTGCTTCAGGAAACCAAAATCATTTGGAAATATGAATTCCAAAATACCACAATGCATACAAAAAGATATGCAACCAAATATTGGGCTCCCCTTAGACAAGGCGAAGGGTACGCACCTCACTAACTCGATATATATATATATATGTGTGTGTGTGTGTGTGTGTGTGTGTGTGTGTGGGTGTATGTGTGTGTGTACCTCCCACGATGGAGCATGCAACACTGACGATGCACAATCCCACGCCTCGGGGACTACACTGCCATCTCACCTATACTTTTAGTCGTCCGGGTTACTAGAATCTTTAGCCACATACTAAGTTATCTTTGTATCCCGAAGTAGGGAAAATCATTTCACAAGATAATAGTCACAAGCACTTTCCAAAATATAGTACTTTACATTAGCAATTCACACATATAGTCAGTCACTATTAATCAAATAACATTTGAGCTCGTACGTCTCAAAGAAGGGTGTTAAGTAAGAGAATAAATTTTCTACCACCAAACAGATAGATCATCAATAGTAATTATTCGGTTACGTGATGAACCACAATGTTAAACCATAATACATTTCTAAATCATTTTAGAAACATCGGGTTTAGCCCTTGAAATCCTTTCTATTTTATAAAACATTTTTATATAACATTCCCTGTCCAAAATCGGGAATACGTTTCTTTTAACTTAAGAAAATATCACTTCAAAATCATTCACTAAATCTGAAATGAATTCAACAACATCGCTAAACATCTCATAGTCAAATCGTGAAGTGTTTCACAAGATGTTAGCATACCAATATTTCTACCCAACCCAATGCTAAATGTAAAAGCATATTTTGCTTATAACTGGTCGAGCACAATCCAAACAATCGATCAATCACAATCATGAATATCAATAACCAAGTATATTTGGTTTATACTACATCTCATGTTTTGGCAAATTTAATCACCATTCATTCATTCAAATCTAATTAAAGACTTATTAAAACTCTATTTAGTTTTAATCTAAAAAATCATTACTTAATGATTATTCAACTTTCTGGAAATTAATCCTGACTTTAACTAGGTTAAAGAATCAATGTCATTTAAGACAAAGTTCACGATAAACCCAAAATCATCTTCCATCAAAAATGGAATCTTCATGGAAATTTGATCAACCGTAATCGATATAAATTTCCGTATCAAACTAATACTATAAATGGAATAAGGGCAAAGCCTTTCTAATTCCATATATAGTAATGACCTTACTTTACAGAAGCTCATCTCGATTATTACCAAATCGAATTCCATTCACTTCCAATTTGATATATTAAATTGGAAAACTTTACTCTGGAAAATTTCCATTAATCTTATTTAAACGATTATAAATTCTAAATCATATCTTCACTATTAATTGGGTTAAAGAACGACTGTTATTTAAAACATTGTTCACTATAAACCACAAAATCCAATTTGATATTAAATATAAGGCTCTGAATAGAAATATTATTGACTTATATTCCATATTAATTCTGAAACTAACAGATATCGTATTGGGAATAAAGATATCTATATCTTCCAAATTCCTCACAATATCCATATAATCACGGAATCTAATATTGAAATATTCCAAATATTATTTCCACTCAAATCCATTCCAATTTATTCATTGAAAATTCTAGTTATGTAAAAACCCCTTTTCAAATCCAATTTATTATTTCTAAAATCATTGGATTATTGTTCTGGTTATTAACTAGTTCATTTAAATAAAAATATATTTTATCTTTTCAAATATGAAATTTTTCATCCAAAACTTTTCCGAATCATTTATTACGATTTTATACAATTTTTTTCGTATTTTTAATAATTTTATGAAGGCCTTTATAGTCGGTTTCCAATATCGCCCAACGAACCGCATCCGTAGCGACCTTTTCTGAAATTGATTTGGATAAAATTTAAAATCCAACTGTTCAAATTTAAATCTCTTATATTTGGAATGATTTTTTCGATACAAACCCAATGGTTCTTGTTTTAGGAGAATCCGACGGTCAGATCTCCCGTTACATCAATTTGAAGTAAACTGTTGAAATTCACGAACGATCGCTGCGTGGCGCGTTCTATTTAAACTGTTTAATATATAAAATATATATCTTCGATTTCCATTCAAAACGTATTTCATAATTCGTTTATAAATTCGTTTTAAAAACGATTCCAACTTCCGTTTCAATTTTAAATCAAAATTGAATATTCCATTACATGACTATTTTATTCAGTGCATATATATTTTTTAAAATTTATATTTTTAATAATTCAATAATTATTCCATTTTGACAATTTTTTGTATCTCATATATAAGCTAAAAATAATAGAGAAAAATAATTATTTCAATACATGACCATTTTATATATCTCATATATATGTTAAAAATAATATTTTTAACGAACAAATATTTATTTCAATACATGACTATGATGGCCCTCTCCACATCAGCTGACATTTCCATGAAATGCGCTGTGCCAACATCCAACAAGCATGGGACGGTCGTCAAATGAAAGGAAAAAGGAAGGGATTTGAGACTATGAATCATCAAAGAACCTGTAATATATCTCATAATGCATGGAACAAAATATAATAATAACATAACTTGATATAAAATAGGCGAGACAGTGAATAAGCTGAAAACTAAACCATCATAGCAGCGGAAAGATTCAAAATACAGCTTATACCCCAAACCATCATTATTACAAATTTTAAAACTATCTCTAAAGCAAAATACGAAGGTACACTACTAATGCCCAAAGTAGTGACCAGCAACAACACATGGAGAATATATGGGAATAGTACGTGTAAGCCTCCTGCTCGTCTCCGGACAGCTACTCGTGCATAACCAGCTAACATGTCTCTTATTTGCTCGTTTAGGAGCACCCAGAGTAATAAGAAGAGACATGAAACTCTGGGTCAGAAAAAAGTCTTGTATGAGCGATAAGCAGCAAAACAGAACAATAACAGGTATACATAACCATACCTGAACCTGCAACCAAAGAGTTAGCACAAAAGGATGTACAATACTCTAAAGGTGATGCTAACACATGGTGCGAAAATAATGGGGAGGGGGTGTGCATGTAATGGTGATAACAAACATCAAACACAGCAATCATGCTCACATCTCTCACTTAGTGCATATAGTATACCATATACACCACTTTGATCACCCAATTCTTTGTTACGATCAGTCTGCCCCATGGAGTCGTGACGGCTCCACTGCACTGATCCAGAACCACTAATACTTTTCTATGTCCACTTTGCCCCATGGAGCCATAACAACTCCACTGCACTGGCTCATAACCCTGCTACGATCACTTTGCTCCCATGGAGTCATGACAACTCCACTGCACTGATCCATAGCCAATATCCATCTCTCAGTGGTGAGTCAAAGCTATAGATATCGATAACCCCTTTGCACGCGTCCTGCAGCAAAGTCCAACTCATAAAGTTAACTAGCTAGTTCCAATCTGGATCCCGAGTAACGACTTCCTATTTGGACTACCTTTGCATCTCGGGTTTTGGTCATTATCCAGTTCGTACTTTAGTTTCCTTTTGGTTCATTCATTGTCAAGGCTCGAAGATCGGCTTGTAATCCCCCGGTCATCGGTTCGTGGCTCACCCTCCTGTCCTCGGCTCGTGATGGCTTTTGGTTCGTGATGGATCGTGACCATCGGGTCGATTCGTAGCAACACTCCCCTGACGGCTCGTGGTCCAGTCCGTGGCTTCCTGCTCTGGCTCATGGTGTTCCAACACGGTTCGTGACATGCATCATGGCAAGTTTCATCAGGACAGTTCATGCTTCATATGGTGAAGGGTAGGTGGCCGACGGTTCGGGTCGTGATACATACGTCACGAGCGGGTTGGGTCTTTGGAGTACCTCATGAACGGGTAATAGCCAAATTCCTGCAACTTTTCCAACGAGCAATTCACGCCATATGACGGCGTTTTAAACCAATCTAACTTCATTAAACGATTGCAAAACATTCCAAGTAGTAATAGCAACATAAGGAATCAACTATATACACCAAAACAACAATTTAACATGTTTATATGGGTCAAACACACCCAAAACCCATGTTTTTCCCTTAATCCCCTTAATCATGATTTAACCATACGATTAGCAAAACATGTCCAAATTAACCCAAATTCTATCAGAGCTCTAAAACAATATTTAAGAATTTTACAAATTTTTTCGGAATTTTAACATGCATAATTTTGCTAATTAACACTAATCACCCCTAATTAGCCGTAATTAGTGAAAAACAATGCAAGTAACTCACCTTAGCCACAAATAAAACTTTAGATCTGAAACCCTACTGTTTTGAGTCGAATTACAGTGTATAGCAACAGCTTCAACTCTAATTTGTTGTTGATTTGCCTTAATTTGGCGTTGATTTGCTTAATATATGCTTAAACGGTGATTTGGGGGTAATTTAGAAGGTGGAGGTCATTGTTAGGGTTGAAGAGAGATAAGTGGCGGCTGAGAAAATGGAAAATAAATCGTTTCCTAACTGATTTCAGCCTCCCCATAACCCTAGTCCCGAAATGGGTTACGGGCCTAGATGCTAATCATCCTAATTAGGCCCGATTAAGCTGTTTTCCACCTTCCAAACCTTATTTCAGCCATATCTCCCAAACGATAAGTCCATTTGGCTAATGTAACCACTTTACGAAGAGGTAAACCATCATCTGAATCCAATGGAAGTAGTTTCAGGTGAAAACTCCTTACCAATCAAAAGTTATAGGCAAAACAAGATTCGTTAGGGGCAAGACGGTCAATTAAAAATCGGCAAAAGTCGTGAACATGGGAAATGACCCCAATAGTCGTTCCCCAAAGTTACACGACTTTACGACCTCATATAAAAGTGTAATAAATGTTCTACGATCCTTCGATGCGTAGAATGTGGGTCATTACATTCTCCTCCCTTTAAGAAATTTCGCCCCCGAAATTCCCTAATTAAAACATACAACGGGTCCCACATGCCTAACAGCCATTTACAAATAATCAAACATACATTAAAAATACATCACGTCTATCCTAGCATGCAGAATAACTAAATCGCAATTTAAAATCTTACCAGGCAAAGAATTTTGGATATGACTCCCTTATACTCTCCTCTGTTTCCCAAGTATAGTCATTTTCATTCTCACCCCACTGAACCTTGACCAGTTTCACCGTCTTCCTTAGAAGTTGCTTCGTATCGTACTCGACAATACGGATCGGCCTGTGGTTCCCAACCGCCTCGGGTTCTATTTCGATGTCATCCAACTGATCTCATACACGAACTTCCTTAACTGGGAAACATGAAATACGTTGTGAACTCCCGCCATCTTGTCAGGCAATCCAACTTTATATGCCAAATTCCCAACTTGCTCAAGAACCGGGAATGGACCAACAAATCTTGGTGCTAACTTGCCTCTCCTGCCAAATCGAATCACGCTCTTTAATGGAGAAATCTTGACAAACACCAAGTCACCAACGGATAATTTCGAATCTCTTCTCCTCTTATCAGCAAGCTCTTTTGCCTATCTTGATCAGCCTTCATTCTCTGTTGGATAACCTTGATCTTGTCTGAAGTTTCTCTTATTACATCTGGCCCAAGCACGAACTTCTCACCGATTTCCAACCAACATGATGGCAAGTTGCACGTTCTTCCGTACAAAGCTTCAAATGGAGCCATACCAATACTGGACTAATAACTATTACTATATGCAAACTCAACCAAATGCAAATGATCATCCCATGATCCTCCAAAGTCCAATATACAGGCTCTCAAGAGATCCTCCAATATATGACTCACCCTCTCTGTCTGATCGTCGGTTTGAGGATGTTACATGGTACTGAGATGCAATTCTGATCCTAAAGCCTCTTGTAAGCTCTTCCAAAATCCACTAGTAAACAACGGATCTCAGTCACTCACAATGCTTTTGGGTACTCCATGAAATCTCACTACCCACTTCATATACAGTTCCGCTAACTTAGCTGCCGTTCTATTTGACTTGACCGGTATAAACCTGGCACTCTTGGTCGATCGTTCCACAATCACCCAAATACTATCTTGGCCCGATCTAGTCCTTGGTAACCGATCAATGAAATCCATTCAGACTTTTTCCCATTTCCATTCTGGAATTTCTAATGGTTGCAACAAACCACTAGATTTCTTTTACTCAGTTTTAACTAGCTGGCAGTTCATGCATTTAGATATAAACTTCCCAATGTCTCTTTTCATCCCTTCGCAGTAGTAGGTCCGCTTCATGTCTCAATACATTTTGTTACCACCGGGATGTATAGTCAGTTTTGAGTGATGACATTCTCTAAGCACTTCATCTCTCAATCCATTTACATTGGGCACAACTAGTCTTGCATTCTTTCTAAGCCATCCATCTCGATCAAGCCCATACTTGTTCATCTCCTCGTCGATTCCCGTTTCTAACTTGAAGATGATTTCTAATAGATTAGGATTGTCCTTTTGACTAGAACAAATCCGCTCAATCAAAGTGGGTCTGATCATCAAACTTGCTAGCATTTCTGGATCCAATTCGCACTTTGGTCTAAAATCATACCCAGCTATATGCTCTAGTTGCTTCCATTCTAGAAACATAGCCCCTAAACTGGCATGTCTCCTACTCAATGCATCGGCTACTGCATTGCCCTTTCGTGGTGTATATGTGATATCGAGGTCATAGGAAGCCAAGAATTCTAACCATCTTTGTCGTCGGAGATTTAAATCCTTCTTAGAGAAGAGATACTTTAATGACTTATGATCGGTAAACAACTCAAATCTTTCTCCTAGAGATAATGTCTCCACATCTTCAATGCGAACACGATCGCTGCCAATTCCAAATCATGGGTATGATATCTTTTCTCATGCGGTTTCAGCTGTCGACTAGCATAAGCTACAATCCTACCTCATTGCATCAATACAACAACTAGTCCGGTACCACAGGCATCCATGTATACTGTCATCTCTCCATTCCCTTTAGGAATGACTAACATTGGCGCATGCGTGAACTTTTCCTTTAGACTCTTAAATGCATTTTCACACCTTTCGTCCCAAATGAAAGCTTGATTCTTCGTCAACTGAGTTAACGGTGCCGCTATCTTGGAGAAGTCTTGGACAAACTTACGATAATATCCAGCTAATCCCAAGAAACTTCTTGTGTCTGTTGCATTCTTAGGCGTAGACCAATCCATAGCCACCTTCGCAGTGTCCACGGCAATACCATTCTCTGAAACAACGTGGCCCAAGAATCTCACTTCCCACCTCCAGAAGTGACACTTAGAAAAATCCTCTTTCAATTGGTGTTTTCTCAACACCTCCATCACTACTCTTAAATGTTCCTTATGTTCTTCCTCTATCCTCGAATAAACAAGTATATCATCCACAAACACAAGAATAAACTTATTCAATTGATCTCGGAGTACTCTATTCATAAGATCCACAAAATATGTCGGTGCATTGGTCAACCTGAATGGCATGACCAACCACTCATAGAATCCAGACGGCGTCCAAAACGTTGTTTTAGGAATACTCTCAGCTGCTACTCAGAGCTGATGAAATCCTGTCGCGAGGTCCAATTGGGAGTACACTCTTGCTCCCTCCAGTTGATTAAACAAATCATCTATCCGCGGAAGAGGATACTTATTCTTCCTAGTCACTTTATTCAACTCGCGATAGTCCACACATAAACGAAGGGAACCATCTGCCTTGGTAGCAAATACAAGTGGCGCTCACCACTCAGAGACACCCCTTCGGATAAATCCCTTCTTCAAAAGATCGCTTACTTGCACTCCGAGCTCTCGCTGCTTCCTTGGCACCATACGACGAAGTGGCATTACTATAGATCTGGCATCTTTCACTAGATCAATATGGAACTTAATCTCTCGGTGTGGTGGAAGTCCGGTCACTTCCTCGAAGATATGCGGATACTGGCCAGCAATGGGAACCCCTGATAACTTGTCCTACGGGATGTCGAGGGAATTTAGAAAACTAGCCATCAACTCATCACTAGGTAGGCCACCAAACACTACCCTCTGCCCATCACCCGCCCTAATAGTCACCGAAAATCCCTCACAGTCTACCACCACCCCATATCTTTGGAGCCAATCGACTCCTAAAATAATGCCAAACCCAATAAAGCTCAAAACAAAGCAATCACAAACATACATCCACGAATCGATAAGACCACATTACGATAAATCATACTAAGGCTAGTCGAACCACCAATCGGGTTCGTCACCACTAAAAGTCTATCGACTATCTTGGGTTCCAATTCCAACCTATCTACCAGGTCACTAGATAAGAAGGAATGGGAAGCCCCAGTATCAAACAATACTCGAACAGGAACATCATAAACAGAAAGCATACCTTGAATGACGACATTCTTTCCTTTCTCTGTCGCAGTTGGGGCATTCGACGAAGAAGGAACAGCATTAAGAGCATACGCTTTCACAGTCTGCTTCTCCTTGGGAGTTGTGGACATTTATCCTTGTGATGTCCCACTTGGCCGCAGTTAAAGCACTGCCTATCCGATGGCTTTGGTCGACATTCTTTGGCATAGTGGCCCTTCTTGCCAAAGCTAAAGCACTCAACATCTTTCTTATCTTTCTTTTTCTGAACATCCTTGGTCTGACTCTGCTTCCTTTTATTCTAAGAATTATTCTTGCCTCCACCGCTTGCCTGCGGCTTTGGCCCCTCTGCAGATGCAACAACGACTTCAGCCTTGGGCTTAGGATAAAGGCTCTCTGATCTCAATGCTTTCCCAACAATCGATTAAAAAGTCTCATCAATGTGGTTTATAAGCCTTTCCCCTAAGTACTGATCTAAGCCTGTTATGAACTGCTCATTTTTCTTCTCGGGAGTATCGATAAGAGATAATCCATATTTCGATAAAGTATCGAACTCAGCAATATATTCCTGGACTGCCCTACCATTCTGCTTAAGCTCCAAGAACTTTCTAAACAATTCTGATTTCTGAGCAGCTGGGATAAACATGTCACTGAAGCGAGCTTTAAATTGATGCCATGTAACTTGATCCTCAGGAGTGGCTGCCTTAATAGCATTCCACCAATTCATAGTCTGTCCTTGCAGCTGACGAGATGCTAGCTTCCTCTTCATCGCATCTTCGATTCCCAGATCCTTGAAGATACGCTCACAACTATCAAGCCAATCCTGAACTTCTGTAGCCGATTCTGTTCCGTGGAACGACTTCCCACCAAGACTAGTGTAGTCCTTACAAAGCTTGGCAAAATCGGCCCTAGGCGCCTGCACCACCACCATTTGCAGCATTAGGAGATGTCCTTTGAACATCCCTAAGCATCTTCCACATGAAGTCAGCGAACATCTTCCTCATATCAAGAGCATTCCTATTATTGGCTCCTGAACCAGTATTCCTCATGTATCGCAGCTCATCGTTCAATCTGTAAGAAGAAAACGATTAACCATCTATTCAGTGGTGCTAGTGTAGTGCGACCCCATCCTTAGATATACTAATAGTATATATATACATATAACTTTTGAAAACCCAAATTATAAAAAATACACGCTCTCGTATACATACTATCTCTCCCTGGTATATTTCCCTAGGTTAACTATGCAACTTAGAGCTCTGATACCAAGTGCGACGGCTCGCCCTGCACCAGCCGACATTTCCGTGAAATGCGTTGTGCCGACGTCCAACCAGAACAGGACAGTCGTCAAATGAAAGGAAAAAGGAAGGGATTTGAGACTATGAATCATCAAAGAACCGGTAGTATATCTTACAGCGCATGGAACAAAATATAATAATAACATAACTTGATACAAAACAGGTGAGACAGTGAATAAGCTGAAAACTAAACCATAATAGCAGCGGAAAGATTCAAAATACAACTTATGATCCAAATCATCATTATTACAACTTTTAAACTGTCTCTAAAGCAAGATAGAAAGGTACACAACTAATGACCAAAGTAGTGACCAGCAACAACATAAGGAGAATATATGGGAATAGTACGTGTAAGCCTCCTGCTCATCTCCGGACAGTTACTCGTGCATAACCAGCTAATATGTCTCTAGTCTGCTCGTTTAGGATCACCCAGAGTAATAAGAAGAGACATAAAATTCTGGGTCAGACAAAAGTCTGTATGAGCGATAAGCAGCAAAACAGAACAATAACAGGTATACATAACCATACCTGAACCTGGACCTACAACCAAAGAGTTAGAACAACAGGATGTACAATACTCTAAGGTGACACTAACACATGGTGTGAAAATAATGGGGAGGGGGTGTGCCTGTCATGGTGATAACAAACATCAAACAAAGCAATCATCCTCTTATTTCTCATTCAGTGCATAAAGTATACGATATCCACCAATTTGATCACCCAATTCTTTGTTACGATCACTCTGCCCCCTGGAGTCATGACAGCTCCACTGCACTGATCCCTAACCACTAATACTTTGCTATGTCCACTCTTCCCCCATAGAGTCATAACAACTCCACTACACTGGCTCATAGCCCTGCTACGATCACTTTTCCCCATAGAGTCATGACAACTCCACTGCACTGATACATAGACAATATCTGTCCCTTAGTGGTGAGTCAAAGCTATAGACATCAATAACCCCTTTGCACACGTCCCACAGCAAAGTCCAACTCATGAAGTTAACTTGTTGGTTCCCATCTGGATCCCAAGTAACAACTTCCTATTTGGACTACCTTTGCATCTCGGGTTTTGGTCATTATCCCGTTCGCACTTCAGTTTCATTTTGGTTCATTCGATGTCCTAGCTCGAAGGTCGGCTCGTGATACCCCTGGTCATTGGTTCGTGGCTCGCCCTCCTGTCCTTGTCTCGTGATGGCTTCTGGTTCGTGATGGATCGTGACCATCGGGTCGGTTCGTGGCATCAATCCCCTGATGGCTCGTGGTCCAGTCTGTGGCTTCCTGCTCGGGCTTGTGGTGTTCCAACACGATTCGTGACTTGCTTCATGCCGAGTTCCATCAGGTCGGTTCATGCTTCAGCTCGTGAAGGGTAGGTGGCCCAAGGTTCGGGTCGTGATGCATAAGCCACGAGCGGGTCGGGTCGCTAGGGTACCTCACGAATGGGTCACTGACCAAATTCCTGCAACTTTTCCAGCGGGCAATTTACGCCATACGACGACATTTTCAACCAATCTAACTTCAGTAAACAATCGCAAAACATTCCATACAGTAATAGCATTATAGGAAATCGACTATAAACACAAAAACAACAATTTAACATGTTTATATGGATCAAACATACCCAAAACCCTTGTTTTTCCCTTAATCCCCTTAATCATGATTTAACCACACGATCAGCAAAACATATCCAAATTAACCCAAATTTCTATCAGAGCTCTAAAATAATATTTAAGAATTTTACAAATTTTTCTAGAATTTTAACATACATAATTTCGCTAATTAATACTAATCACCTCTAGTTAGCCGTAATTAGTGAAAAACAATGCAAATCACTCACCTTAGCCATAAATAAAACTTTAGATCTGAAACTCTACTGTTTTGGGTCGAAATCCAATGTATAGCAGTAGCTCCAACTCTAATTTGGTGTTGATTTGCCTTGGTTTGGCGTTGATTTGCTTAATATATGCTTAAACGGTCATTTGGGGGTGATTTAGAAGGTGAGGCCATTTTTAGGGTTGAAGAGAGGTAAGTGGCGGCTGAGAAAATGAAAAATACATTATTTCCTAACTAATTTCAGCCTCCCCATAACCCTAATCCCAAAATGGGTTATGGGCCTAGCTGCTAATCACCCTAATTAGGCCCAGTTAACTTGTTTTTCACCTTCCAAACGTTATTTCAGCCATATCTCCCAAATGGTAAGCCTATTTGGCTAATGTGACCACTTTACGGAAAGGTAAACCATTATCTGAATCCAGTGGAAGTGATTTTAGGTCAAAACTCCTTACCAATCAAAAGTTATAGGCGAAAGAAGATTCGCTAGGGGCAAGACGGTTAATTAAAAATCGGCACCGATAGTCGTTCCCTAAAGTTACATGACTATACGACCTCATATAAAAATGTAATAAATATTCTACGATCCTTCGATGAGTAGAATGCAGGTCATTACAATTATAATTTTATCCACTTCATATATACATTAAAAATTATATTTTTAATGATTTATTTCAACACATGACCATGTTCACTGTTTAAATTATAAATGGTTATTTATATCACATTTCAACAACCATAAAGTGTATCCACATTGCTTGAAATACGAGTATCGTATATTTAAGCAATGCTTCTTGTGCAGATGAGTTGTGAATAGTTCATGTGTTGAACTCAAGCAATGTCACATGCAATAGATAAAAATCAACACTGGCAATTTCTATATATTTACAGTTATAAAATAAATTAAATAACTGTACAAATATTTTAGTGAGAGAGTTCTCACATTGGTTTCCACTCCGTCATTCTTTATTTCTGAATTTCTGTTTTTAAACCAAATTAAATGACCATTTAATTTAGTTAAAAATCCAATTTTCTCTGTTGCTATTCTGGTTAGTTCCATGTTGTAGTGTTCGTTGATACGAACGCAACGCAACTGAAATCGTCGGATTCCGACCTCATATGAAACAGATATTGTATTTTAAACATTGCATTACATAATTAAATAATTGGATATAATTAATTAATTTAATTACATCATAATCTCTTTCTGTTCCATCGTAATCTCCTTCAGACGGACCAAAAACACATCTTTGATTTTTAAAACTTCAAGCCGCTCCTCGTAGAAGTAATCGGAAATCCATCTGAAGCCGCCCCATCGATCACCTACACAAGAACCACCACAGCAGCCATCTTGATCAGTTCGATGGCCCCACCCGATCTCGATTTGTGTGTGAAATCGGCTTGTTCAAGGTCGAAAATCAAACCCATAAAGCAACGAAAAATCATCATCACCATATGGATTTGCAGCTCGTGAAGAGCGTAACAATCTTCGTTTTGGAAAATTTTAAAATCGTTGATTGAATTGAGTTTGATTAAGGGGAGAAAAATCGAGATTTTCAGCCCTTCTTTTAAACCTGGCGGTGCTGGAGTGAGAGTTGAGTAGGATTTGACCATGTGGTATTTATACCATGTAAGTTTTATTATTTAATTCGAAAATAACCTGTTTATTCTCCGAACTTCAAATCAAACCCAACGACTGTCGTTTCTAGCTAATACCCTAATTCCGAACACAACGGGATATGTTTTGTAGGTCAATTCGACTGTTTTGATCAGTTTTTATCAAAATTGAAATATAAATTAATATAATGGTCTTGAAATTGAACATACATTTTAATTTACCAGGGCACTGACTCCAAAAATTACAAATATTAAAATCTCGCTATGTTTTGACGATACGATCCTAACAAAACTAATTTCATCGAATTTGGATACCGTTTGAAAATTGTCCTTTTTCCAGTCGATTAAATTGAAAGTGAAATTACCAAACGCATTTAAATTCCCACGCTCAGATATTAATTCCAAAAATTATGAAATTTTAAACCTGACTATAATTTGGCATCCCAGATCCAACAAAAGTAGTTTCGTTTAAAACGAAGGTCGTTTGCAAAATGGCTATTTTTAATATATTAAAATATATATAAATTCCATAGCGACTAATTTAAATTTTAATTTAGCTATAACTTACAATTTATATTATGAAATATGAATCTTTCACATTCATTAGAAAGATATAGTTTAAAATATTCCAGTGTTTCTTGGTTTACTGAAATCCAATTTATTTTGAATCATGTACATTCATTTGAAAATAAAAATTGAATTTTCATACTATCGCGCCATTACGAGCTCGATTTATAATTAAAATAATTTATACGTTCTAACTTTGATTTAAATTAATTTTTGAGTCGTTATTATATAAAATAAACCGCTTTAAATATTCAAAACCCATTGAAATCGCTAAAATAAAAATTTTAAATTGGTTCAGAAATTCCGGATTGTTACAATCTTCTTTTCGTCCTCGAAAAGGAATGGAGCTGAAAGTTATTTAACTAACCAACTGAACTTTCATTTTGTCTATCATTCTTCAAATTTTCAGTTTCTTATAATTTTCTAATTTCTCAAAAATTTGGCTAACACCCTAAATTTTCGAAAAATTTCACCACTACCTCCTTTGTACGGGGAGGGTCTGAAAAATTTATTGGGTTGTATTAGGCACCCAATAAATCAAGAAAAAGCATACACATGTTTTGTGACCTATTTGTGTACAAGGGAGAACATGTAAAAGTCGAAATCTCAGACCTTGCCCCAGTGTTGGAAATAAAATAATTCATGCGCCATATCTAAAACAAGAGAGACGTGAATTTTGTCATCTCCAGACCCACGTGGGGTTTCTATTCAATCTTGCCCCAAGCACCGTTACATGTATTCCTTAATTATGTACATAATTAGTCTTCTGTTCAATCTGTAATACAATCATCGCCATACGAGCATCTCGCTCGTATGGTAATCCCAACCTTGTCATATAAGCGCCAAATGCTTATATGGAATATGATATGATATGCTGTCTTCATGTAGTATGCCAGGCGGTGTAGTGCATAATTTATTTGTTGCTATCCTATAGCATGTTGTATAATCTCACACGGAACAACCATCACAACGCATCCAATTTCATTCACAGGAGTTTATATAAATAAAATTGCGCAACCAACTTATTAAGGTGTACCTATTTATCGAGCATGCAAATTAATTCTCTACTCAAGAGTAAATCCATAACATGTTCAACAAATATATATACATGTATATGTATGCAGTTCTAATCAATTTTCAGTTTAGTTCAATATTTGATTCGATTTGGCTTTTTATCATTCATTCTTTTATTGGTTTTATCAATCCAATATTTTTATTAATCAAACTAATAATCCAACAACGCAATCAGCAATCAGTTTGTGAATTAAATTTCCAAAACATATAACTTTTGTATATATACTCAAAATATAATTTCTAAGATCGGATTATATAAAATCACAAATACGTTACATATAAATATATCACTCTCGACTCATTCTAGGGAATTGCTAGCCCCATCTCTAATGAGTTATTATAGGATATTACTAATCTTAACTCTGATGAATTCTTCCGTTCGGTTCTAAAGTGCATTGTTCTCTAGCTTTGTAAACCAAAGCTCTAATACCACCTTTAACGATCCTAAATCCCCTGGACTCTAAGGAGACGGGAAACAACGGATTGTTTGAGAACAAGACTCATCAGAACACAAACACTAGAACATTTCATTGCTATCACAACAATTTACATCAGAGTACAAGAATATCAAAGTACGAATAAATATTACACAGTAGAAGAATAATATCAGAGATTAAATTACATAGTAGCGGAAATAAAAATGTACAAATATAAAGCATAGCGGAAATACATCAACTAACACAACTGAAAGAAATACACGGATATAAGCTTTCCGAATATGGCTCCAGCTTTAAACTAGGATCCTGTTAAATAGAAATATGCAAAACCAAAACTACTAGCTGCCCGTGTGGAAATAGTGGCACTCAGAGTTTAGGTAGAAATAATAAACTCTGAGTCAGTCATGGGACTGGTGTGAGAACTAAAAACAGTAATTAAAACTTTACTTTAAAATATGGTAAATCACGAGACCACGTCGCATGTCATGGAACGGGTTTACCCCCATGAATACCAGTGCATAAACATAATAGATATATGGATCTACAATGTGTCAAACAACATGCAATTTTCCAATCTACCCATTTAAGCTTAAACCACAAATTTAGATTTTTAGAAATCTAATTCACTTTATAGAAATCATTTCTTTGGAATTTATTCCTGAATTCTTATTTCAAATCATTTTGAAATACATATCTAGCTTCTATATCAAAATGGATTTCACTTCGGGATCTCAAACCAAAATCATTTGGAAATATGAATTCCAAAATATCACAATGCATACAAAAAGATATGCAACCAAATATCGGGCTCCCCTTAGACAAGGCAAAGGGTACGCACACAACTCGATATATATATATATATATATATATATATATATGTGTGTGTGTGTGTGTGTGTGTGCGCACCTCCCACGAAGGAGCAAGCTGCATTGACGATGCATAATCCTACGCCCTCGGGGACTACACCGCCATCTTACCCATACTTTTAGTCGTCCGGGTTACCAGAATCTTTAGCCACATACTAAATCATTTTTATATCCCAAGTAGGGAAAATCATTTCACAACATAATAATCACAAGTACTTTCCAAAATATAGTACTTTACATTAGCAATTCACATATATGATCAGTCACTATTAATCACATAACATTTGAGCTCATACGTCTCAAAGAAGGGTGTTAAGCAAGAGAGTAAATTCTCTATCACCAAACAGATACATCATCAATAGCAACTAATCGGTTACGTGATGAACATAATGTCAAACAATAATACATTTCTAAATCATTTTAGAAACATAGTGTTTAGCCCTCGAAATCCTTTCTGTTTTATAAAACATTCCCTATCCAAAATTGGGAATACATTTCTTTTCACTTAAGAAAATATCATTTCAAAATCATTTATTAAATTTTAAATGAACGCACCAACATCGTTAAACATCTCATAGTCAAACCGTGAAGTGTTTCTGTAACGACACGGATTTCGCCCGGACCTAATCGATCGCTAAATCGACCAAGACCGTTCGAATCCCGCATACGCTAACTTTGCGCATACAACACATCAGAACAAATAACAGAAGACTTTTATAAACACCATAATAATGTTACATCAGAGTACAGAATACCAGAGTACATCGAATAAATGATAGTACCGCGGAAGATTAATTTACTTCAAATGTAACACAATGCACAGCGGAAATATAAAATAACACAGAGGAAGACGATAAATGTATTGGACATAGCTTTAAGCTTCAATCCAGAATCCTGCTCAAAATAAGTATCTACAAAACAAACTACTCGACTGCCCATGTGGAAAATAGGGGCACCCGAGTTTGCAAGGGAAAAGCAAACTACAGGTCAGTCATGGGACTGGTGTGATAAACTCTACAGTTAAAATTAACTTATCAAAATGATAAGGCAAATCACAGGACCACGCCGCTAACGCAGAACGGGTTTACCCCCATGAATGCGTGTATAAACAACAATCAATAATTATGGACCTACTATGCATCAATCAACATGCAATATCCCAATCTACCCATTTAGATTAATCACTACACTTAGATTTTCCAAATCCAATTCAATTTACAGAAATTATTCCTTTGGACTTTATTTCCCGATTTCGTATTTCAAATCATTTGAATTACATATCTAACTTTCTATATCAAAGTAGATTTCTCTTCGGGATCTCAAATCAAATCGTTTGGAAATATGAATTCCAAAACATAATAATGCATACAAACAAATATGCAATCAAATATCGGGCTCCTCCTAGACAAGGAAAAGGGCACGCACCTAAGCAACTCGATATATACATACATACATACATACATACATAAATACATATATATATATATGCATCTCCCACTATGGAGCAGGCTACACCGACGATGCACCTCCCACACATGGAAGCATACACCGCCCATCTCACCCATACTTTTAGTCGTCCGGGTTACCCGAATCTCTAGCCACATACCAAATCATCTCATATCCCGAAATAGGGAAAATCATTTCACAACATAATAATCACAAGTACTTCCAAAATATAGTACTTCACATCAGTAGTTCATACATATGATTAATCACTACTAATCACATAACCTTTGAGCTCGTACGTCTCAAAGAATGGTGTTAAGCGAGAGAATAAATTCTCCGCCAAACAGATATGTTATCAATAGCAACTAATCGGATACGCGATGAACCACAATGTAAAACCATAATACATTTCTAAATCATTTTATAAATCATCGGGTTAGGCCTCAAAATCCATTCTGTTTTATAAAACATTTTTATAAAACATTCCCTGTCCAAAATCAGGAATATATTTCTTTTCACTCAAGAAAAACATCATTTCAAAATCATTCATTAAATTTGAAATGAACACAACTCGCTAAACACCTTATCGTCAAATCGTGAAGTGTTTCACAAGGTTTTGAATAGAGATAGTATCGACTTATATTCAACATCAAATCCTGAAACCAATAGATATCATATCGGGAATAACGATATCGATATCTTCCAAATTCCCGTCACAATATCCGTATAATCACGGAATCCAATATCGAAATATTCCGAATATTATTTCCATTCCAAACCATTCCAATTCATACATTGGAATATTCTGGTTATATTAAAACCATTTCTCAATCCAATTTATTTATTTAAAAATTTTTGGATTTCGAATCTAGTTAATAACTAGTTCATTTCGATAAAAATATATTTTTATCTCTTCAAATATGGAATTTTTCATCCCAATTCTTTCCAAATCATTTATTATGATTTTACACAAATTATCAATATTTTTAATAATTTTATCGAGGCATGTACAGTCGATTTCCATAAACGGACATCGAACTGCACTTACAACGACCTTTTCTTATTTTGATTTGGACATAATTCCAAATCCAACCGTTAGATTTCAAATCTCTAATATTCGTTGGAAAGCTCTTTTCGATATGAACCCAATGGTTCCGTTTTTAGGAGAATCCGACGGTCGGATCTCTCGTAATATCCGTTCGAAGTCAATGGTCGAAATTCGCGAACTGCCGCAGCGCGGCGCGTTCTATTCAGGCCATTATATATGTATATATATATAATATAATATATTTACATCGATTTCCATTTAAAACGTATATTATAAATCGTTTTAATTTCGTTTTAAAAATGATTTTCACTTCCATTTCAATTTCAAATCAAAATTGAATTTTCCACTACATGAAAATTTTATACATCTCATATATATAATATTTTCACTTTTCATATATACAATGTTTCCACTTTTCATATATATATATATATTGTTTTCATTTTTATATACAATGTTTTCACTTTCACATATACAATGTTTACACTTTTCATATATACAATGTTTTCACTTTTCATATATACATTGTTTTCGCTTTTCATATATACAATGTTTTCACTTTTCATATATATAATGTTTTCACTTTTCATATATACAATGTTTTCACTTTTATATATACAATGTTTTCACTTTTCATATATACAATGTTTTCACTTTTCATATATATAATGTTTTCACTTTTCATATATACAATGTTTTCACTTTTATATATACAATGCTTTCACTTTTCATATATACAATGCTTTCACTTTTCATATATATATATATATATATTATTTCACATCGTATATATATTTCATACACATCGTATATATATTTCATACACTTCTAATATATATAATTCATTTCACGTCACGATCAGTTTTCACACAGAATACAATCAAACAAGTCATCCATGGTCTGTGGACGATGGGGAGCAGTTCATATACGCAGTTATAAAATAAATAACTATACAGAAAATTTATAGTGAGAGAATTCTCAGTTTGACTGGTTTGAATTAATGAATTTCTGAACTGTTCGGACTTGAATTCGCCTTAAATTCTGATTTGCTCTATTTTGGTTCTGGTTGGTTCCACTGCGTAGTTCTTGTTGAGACGAACCCAATGCAACTGAAATCACGCGATTCCGTGCTCGTATGAAGAAGATATCATATCATTTGCGTTAATTACATAATTATATAAGTAATTAAATAATTAACTTCAACAAATAACTTAACCCACTTCAATCGTTTCTTCCCTAAACCGATATTCTGAAACCGGCGTTCCAAACTAGGGCCTCAACTTGCACCTCCACCGCTCGTCCTGACAATGATCGGCCAACCCCGCGGCATCGGCCTTGAAGCTGCCTACCTGCGCCAGGCACCACCGTTGGCGCGGTGGCCCCCTCCTCCTTGTAATCGCTGTGAAAAGGGATGCCTTCGGGTGGGAATTTCAAGAAAAATCCGCCATGAGACTCCATCAACTTGGTATAGAATCAACGCTCTCGAATCCCTTTCTGATTTTTGCTAAAGAACACTAGGTCAATTCTCTTTGGATTGCGGGATTTTTAAGGTTGAATTCTGAAGCTAAATCGGCCGTTCATTTCTAAAAGTGGTGGCTTCAAAATGATGAAAAAGTTTAGGGTTTTGATGGGTTTTTATAATAAATAATAATATTATTTTAATTCGTTTAAATGTGATTTTTCTTTCGAACTCTAAACCAAACCCAACGACTGTCGTCCTAGCTAATTACCCCTATTCTGAACACAATGGGATATGTTTCATAAGCCAACTTGACTGTTTGAATCAGTTTTAATCAAAATTAAAATATAAATTAACATATATCCAATTCAAACGTACATTTTATTATACCGGGGCCACATACTGACTCTAAAAATTCCTGAAAAATTATTTCTAGCTTTGTATTGACGATACGGTCCTAACAAAACTAATTTCATCAAATTTGAAGACCATTTGAAAAATGGCCATTTTCTGGTCGATCTAAATTGACAGAAACTGACAAACACGTTTTCTTTTGCCACGCTCACATATTGATTCAGAAAATTACGAATTTTGAAACCTAGCAATAATTTGATTTCCCGGATCTGACAAAAGAGGGTTCGTCGAAAACAATGGTCATTTGCAAAAATTCCATTTTAAGGGCCTTTATATATATTAAAAAATATATAAATTCCACAGCGACTTTTCTGAATTTTAAACTGGGCATATCTTTCAACTTCTAAAGTGAAATCTTAGTTTCTTACATCCATCAGAAAGATATGATCAAAAAGATTCAAATATTTCTGGTTTCGTTCAGTTGTGACTTATATTGAATTCTGTATATTCATTTGAAATTCAAAATCGAATTTTCGAACTGCCGCGCCATTTCAGGCTCGTTATATAATTAAAATAAATATTTCGTCGTTATGCTTTAAAATGATTCATTTTAAATAATAATTTTTTTTAAAATTGCCAAAATAAAATTTTTAAATTGGCTCAGATTTCCGGGTTATTACATTCTCCCCCACTTAAAACTTTTCGTCCCCGAAAAGGAACGAAGTTGAAAGTTGTTTTACAAACTAACTCAACTTCATTGTTTTCATTATGGCTTAAGTTCTTCAACTTTTTAGTTTCTAAGAACTTTTCAAATTTTCAAAAATTTGGCTAACACCCTAAATTTTGAAAATAAATCGCCATAACCTCCCCTGCACAGGGAGCTTCGAGATATTTCAAATAGCCTCCCATGGCCCTCACAATCCAAAAAGAAAAAGAAACAGCCAAGCAGCTAGCCAATCAACTCATAAAATCATCAAAAACCCAATAAATACAATAAACATGTACCTATTTGTCAGGCAAACAATTTTATTCCTCTTCTCTAGCCTACTTGCTATGACCTGTTCAGTGTATATACATGTATATGCATGCAATTTCAATTAATTCTCAAATCAGTTCAATATTTTGATTCAATTTGGCTTAACTTCTCTAATTGGTTTAAATAATTATCACATAAGACAATCATCAATCAATTTATTGATTAAGTCTTCAAACATATAAATTTTGTATATATAATCAAAAATCATATTTTCAAAACTAGATTATATATACAATCACAAATACGAGATTTATAAACATATGACTCTCAACTCATTCTGAGGCATTTCTAACCCAATGTCTAATGAGTCACTCATCCTTGAATGCAACTGATTCTATCTCTAATGAGGATTCTTTCATAGGATATTACTAATCCTACCTCTGATGAGTCTTTTATTCTTTTCTAACGAGTTGTACCCCAAAGATTTGAGTTTAACCAAAGCTCTGATACTAGCTGTAACGACATGGATTTCGCCCGGACCTAATCGATCGCTAAATCGACCAAGACAATTCGAATCTCGCATACGCTAACTTTGGGCATATAACACATTAGAACAAATAACAGAAGACTTTTATAAACACCATAATAATGTTACATCAGAGTACAGAATACCCGAGTACATCGAATAATTGATAATACAGCGGAAGATTAATTTACATCATATGTAATACAATGCATAGCGAAAATATAAAATAACACAGCGTAAGACGATAAATGTACTGGACACAGCTTTAAGCTTCAGTCCAGAATCCTGCTCAAAATAAGTATTTGCAAAACAGACTACTTGACTGCCCGTGTGGAAAATAGGGGCACCCGAGTTTGCAAGGGAAAAGCAAAGTCTTGTGGTTGATGATCAAAGCGCGTCCTGTGTGGCATAGCTTTGTGTATAGCATTGTTTCGCGAGCCTCACACACCGGTATGAGCCAAAAACGGGAGAGGACTTCAGGAAGGACATGCGTTTCCTTCTAGCTAGGAGTGGTGCTTTGGGTTTTGCATGCCCGGGTATTTTATTTATGTGGATGATGGAAAGCGAGGCCTCGGTTAGTTCGGTCTCTTCGGAGCCGATGGTTGGTCGGATATGACCAGTGATGCCCCATAGGGTGGGGAAATGCAGTATTCATGCATTATAATCCACATCGAGTGGACCGGCCCTGACGATCCAAGGTGCAATTGCGGTTGTTCCTGAGACACGAGCTAGAGCGTCTCGAATTTGTTAAGGACGATCCCTTGCCTTGGTTCATGATGGAATCCAATTTCCAAATACGACATCGTGCAGTTTTGATTGTAGACCTATATATGGCGACATAGTGGTTGGGGCATTAATGCCGTCTATGATTGATACTTACGATTAATATTGTTTTTGAAACATATAAACACTAGTAATAATATCAAATGCTTTTGTTTTATTCGTATCAAGCATATTTTGGCCATAATAAGGTAAAACTCTATCCTCCGGTTTTTGTTGCATTGTGTGATGGGAACTGAGTCTTATAATGGCTTCATTTTTATAAAAAGCATTACGATGTTTAAAAGATTTACTTGTTTTAAAGCACTGGCAATCCAATGGATTAAACCCGTTCCGCGAAAGTGGCTTGGTCCTGTGATTGGTCATATATTAAAGTAAGTTAAGTAGATTTCTCATACCAGTCCCATGACTGACTCGTTGTTTGTTTCACTTACAAACTCGGGTGCCCCTTTTTCTACACGGGCAGCTTATATTCAGGTTTTAGCAGGCTCTTTCTGGATAGCTATGGAGCTGAAGATGGATTCTATCATTTATCTCTTTTTATGTTGTTCAGCTCCTATTGTACATATTATGTTTTGTTTTCCGCTGTAGACATTTTATGTAAAGATGAACTGTATTTGTACTAAGTATGATCCTTTATACTGTGTAACTCTGATGATTATGTTTATCCATCGCATTCTTTTGTACATTATATGGTGTATTTGATTATTTCTGTTCTGTTGTTATCTGTTTTTGTGTTATATTCCAAAGATTACCCTTGCCACCGTGGAATGGGGTTTGGGATCGTCACGAGTAATTTTCACGCCAAACACATTCAACCATCAAATATCAAATAAACCAAGAAAATCTAGTTTATTTCCATTCCATATTGTTTATAATATTTTATCATGATTTATTGCTATTTTTATTTATTTAAAAATAGCCAATTCATTCAAACGACACTTCAGGCCATGACGCGGCCGTGGCGCTGTTTTTCTTCAGATTTGATTTACATGTATCTGAAAATCTAACCGTTCGATCTTCACAAATTTATATCATTAGAAAGATCTTTTCAAAATGAATCCAACGTTTCCTATTTTGGGAAAAATCCGATGGTCGGATCTCCCGGTACAGTCGTTTGAAGTTACAATTTCAAAATACGAACTGCAGCATCGTTATTCGAATTATTTGAATTATATATATATATATATATATATATATATAATCGATTCTGGTGCTGTTTTTCTTCAGATTTGAATTAAACGTTCCATACAATCCAATCGTTGGATCTTTACAAAGTTGGTGTTGTTGGAAAGATATTTCCAAAGCGAACCCAACGGTTTCGGTTTCGGGAAAATCCGATGGTCGGATCTCCCGCACTAATCGTTTGAAGTCACGGTTTCAAAATACGAACTACAGCATCGTTATTCGATTTATTTTAATTATATATATATATATATATATATATAATTCATTCTTCAATTTCAAAACTATATTCACTTCATATATTTGATAAAAATGATATTTTTATCCAACAGATATTTATTTCCACATATCACTATTTTTAACAATTCATATATATAATAAAAATGTGATTTTTATTGTAAAACAATTTATTTCAAAACATGATTATTTTATATAGTTCATACATAAGGTAAAAATGTTATTTTTATTTTTCAAAGAATTCATTCAACACATGAATTTCTATTCAACACATGAATTTCTATTCAACACATGAATTTCTACTCAACACATGAATATGGTTTCAACATATGAATGTTTTCTATAGTTTATATATAAAATAAAAATGTGAATTTTATTGTTAAGACAATTTATTTTAAAACACGAACAATTTATATAGTCTATATATGTGATAAAATATTATTTTTATCTTTCAAAGAATTTATTCAACACATGAATTTCTATTCAACACATGAGTTTCTATTCAACACATGAATATAGTTTCAACACATGAATATGGTTTCAACACATGAAAATAATTCTAACACATGAATATTATTGAAAATTACGACAGCATAACGACAGGGTAGTTAAAACCGGCACCATCCCGAGTACGGCTCCTTGCTCGTGGTTTTTGACAATAGGGATTTTCAATATCTAGTTCGTACGCAGACGAATTTTCCCATATACTAATCCTATTGGGATTTCAACCACAATAAATCATTTCAAATCAATCATTCATTATATTCACCAAATTTTCACTTCAACCAATAATCCAAACAATATCACAACCAATATATATCGTCCATGGTCTGTGGACGAGGGGAGTATATATATATATATACACGTATTTAACTATATTTCTATTTCATTTCAATATCATTTCAATTCATTTCAATGCATATATTATTTTTACAACTCATATATAACCTATACATCGAACATACAACTTATACGACGCTTATACATGAGGTGTACAATGCTTATATAACTCATACATCGACCATATATTTTATACATCGTTGTTTCCATATCGTTTATAAATCAGAAATCTCACCTTGGGTTCCACTCCACCAAAAATTGTAGAAGGCTCAGAAAAATATCTGGTCTCTTCTAGAATGTAGAAGACGTTTGCATGAGTCCATTGTCTCTTGTTTCGCTGGATTTCGATCACATAGCAAAAAGATATGATTTTTAGAAGTTAATCATAATTTGCAACGCTTTCAGAGGTTGAAAATAGTTTAATTTATACCAGGCCGTACCTCTCAGTTTATACTCGAAACTAGGTTTCGATTTTCTAATCAAACCGTGTAACGGTTGCACGATCGGACTTCACCACGAGGTAGGACCTCAAAATCCGCGCTAGGGGGTGGGGACCGCTCAGGTGCGACGGCAGGGAGGAGCCTCGGCGGTGCTGTGAAGGTGTCAACTTCAGGGCTTTGAAACTCGAAGGATACTCAATGAAAAATCACGAACCCTATATGGATTTGAAGCTCTCGTTGCATACTACAAAAACTTCAACTTGAGGGAGGGCCATCGATATGTGGATTAGAATAAAAAGAAGAGAGAAGGGGAGAAAGGGCAGCCTCCATCAATCATGTTTAACAGGGGGGGATTCTGGTTTTTTTTATATTTTTAATTTATGAAAGAAAATATATGATTGGCCGAAATATATATATTTCAAAAATTAGGGTTTTCCCTAAACGAACTCCAATCCAAACCCAACGACTATCAGCCCTAGCTAATTACCCCTATTCCAAACACAATGGGATATGTTTCATAAGCTTATTCGACTGTTTGAATCAGTTTTTATCAAAATTAAAATATAAATCAATATATACTCAATTCAAACGTACATTTTGATTTACCGGGGCCACATACTGACTCTAAAAATTCCCGAAAAATTATTTCTAGCTTCGTATTGACGATATGGTCCTAACAAAACTAATTTTGTCAAATTTGAAGACCATTTAAAAAATGGCCATTTTCTGGTCGATCCAAATTGATAGAAACTGACAAAACATATTTTCTTTTGCCATGCTCACATTTTGATTCAGAAAATTACGAATTTTGAAACCTAGCAATAATTTGATATCCCGGATCCGACAAAAGTGGTTTCGTCGAAAACGAAGGTCGTTTGCAAAATTTCCATTTTAAGGGCCTTTAGATATATTAATATATATATAAATTCCATAGCGACTTTTCTGAATTTTAAACTGGACATATCTTTCAACTTCTAAAGTGAAATCTTAGTTTCTTACATCCGTTAGAAAGATATGATCAAACAGATTCAAATATTTCTTGTTTCGTTCAATTCTGATATATATTGAATTCTGTATATTCATTTGAAATTCGAAATCAAATTTTCGAACTACCGCGCCATTTCAGGCTCGTTATATAATAAAAATAAATTTATTCGTTTTAACTTCATCGAAAATAAATATTTCATTTTTTTTATTTAAAAAAATTCATTTTAAATAATCAAAATTCGCTAAAATTGCCAAAATAAAAATTTTAAATTGGCTCAGGTTTTCGAGTTATTACAGTTTCACAAGATATTAGCATACCAATATTTCTACCCAACACAATGCTAAATGTAAAGGCATATTTTGCTCATAACTAGTTGAGCACAATCCAAACAATCAATCAATAACAATCATAAATATCAACAACCAAGTATATTTGGTTTGTACCATATCTCATGTTTTGGTAAATTTAATCACCATTCATTCATTCAAATCTAATTAAAGATTTATTAAAAGTCTACTTAGTTTTAATCTCAAAAATCATTACTTAATGATTATTCAACTTTCTGGAAATTAATCATGTCTTTAACAGAGTTAAAGAATCAATGTCATTTAAAACAAAGTTCACGATAAACCCAAAATCATCTTCCATCAAAAATGGAATCTTCACGGAAATCTGATCAATCATAATCGATATAAATTTCCATATCAAAATAAAACTACCATATATAGTAATGGTCTTCCTTTACAGAAGCTCATCTCGATTATTACCAAATCGAATTCCACTCAATTCCAATTTGATATATTAAATTGGAAAACTTTACTCTGGAAAATTTCCATTAATATAATTTAAATGATTATAAATTCCAAATCATATCTTCACTGTTAATTGGGTTAAAGAATGACTATTATTTAAAACATTGTTCACTATTAACCCCAAAATCCAATTTGAAATTAAATATAAGGCTCTGAATAGAAATAATATCGACTTATATTCAATATCAAATTCTCAAACATAACGATATCTATATCTTCCAAATTCCTCACAATATCCGTATAATCACGGAATCCAATATTGAAATATTTCGAGCATTATTTCCACTCAAATCCATTCCAATTTAGTCATTGGAAAATTCTAGTTATTTCAAAAACCCTTTTTCAAATCCAATTTATTATTTCTAAAATCGTTGGATTATTATTCTAGTTATTAACTAGTTCATTTAGTTAAAAATATATTTTATCTTTTCAAATATGAAATTTTTCATCCAAAACCCTTCCAAATCATTTTTTATGATTTTACATAATTTTTCCATATTTTTCTTAATTTTATTAAGGCTCTTACAGTCGATTTCCAATATCGGCCACCGAACTGCATTCATAGCGACCTATTCTGAAATTGATTTGGACATAATTTAAAATCCAGCCATTCAAATTTAAATCTCTTATATTCATCGAAAAGATCTTTTCGATACGAACCCAACGGTTCCAGTTTTAGGAGAATCCGACGGTCGAATCTCCTGTTACATCAATTTGAAGTTAATGGTTGAAATTCGCGAACGATCACTACGCGACGCGTTCTATTCAAACTATTTAATATATGTAATATATATCGTCGATTTCCATTCAAAATGTATTTTATAATTCGTTTATAAATTCATTTTAAAAACGATTCTAACTTCCATTTTGATTTTATATCAAAACTGAATATTGCATTACATGACAATTTTATTCAGTGTACATATATGTAAAAAGTTATATTTTTAACAATCCAATAATTATTTCATTTTGACAATTTTCTATATCTCATATATAAGCAAGAAAATAATATTTTTAGCGAACAAATAATTATTTCAATACATGACCATTTTATATATCTCATATATATGTTAAAAATAATATTTTTAACAAACAAATATTTATTTCAATACATGACAATTTTATCCACTTCATATACATGTTAAAAAGTATATTTTTAACAAACAAATATTTATTTCAATACATGACCATTTTCACGGTTTAAATTATAAATGGATATTTATATCACATTTCAACAACCACAAAGTGTATCCACATTGTTTCAAATACGAGTGTTGTATATTCAAACAACGCTTCTCATGCAGATGAGTCATGTATAGTTCATGTGTTGAACTCAAGCAATGTCACATACAACAGATAAAAATCAACACTTGCAATTTCTATATATTTACAGTTATAAAATAAGTTAAATAACTGTACAAATATTTTAGTGAGAGAGTTCTCACAGTGGTAACCACACTGCCATTCTTTATTTCTAAATTTATGTTTATAAACCAAATTAAACAACGATTTAATTTAGTTAAAAATCCAATTTTCTCCGTTTCCATTCTGGTCAATTCCATGTTGTAGTGTTCGTTGATACGAACACAATGCAACTGAAATCGTCGGATTCCGACCTCGTATGAAAAAGATATTGTATTTTAATCATTGCATTACATAATTAAATAATTAAATATAATTAATTAATTTAATTACATCATAATCTCTTTCTCTTCCATCGTAATCTCTTTTAGGCGGACTAAAAACCCATCTTTGATTTTTAAAACTCCAAGTCGCTCCTTCTAGAAGTGATCGGAAATCCATCTGAAGCCGCCCCATCGGTCACCTACACAAGAACCACCACTGCCAGCCATCCTGTTCAGTTCGGTGGCCCCAACTGATCTCGATTTGTGTGGGAAATCGGCTTGTTCAAGGCCAAAAATCAAACCCCTAAAGCAACGAAAAATCGTCATCACCTTATGGATTTGTAGCTCGCGAAGAGCTTAACAATCTTCGTTTTGGAAAATTTCAAGATCATTGATAGAATTGAGTATGATGAAGGGGAGAAAAATTGAGATTTTTGGCCCTACGTTTAAACCTGGAAGCGCTGGAATGAGAGTGGACTAGGGTTTGACCATGTGGTATTTGTACCAAAATATTATTATTTAATTCGAAAATAACCCATTTTATCTCCAAACTTCAAATCAAACCCAATGATTGTTGTTTCTAGCTAAATACCCCCATTCTGAACACAATGTAATATGTTTCGTAAGCCAATTCAACTGTTTTATCAGTTTTTATCAACATTAGAATATAAATTAATGTAACATTCAATATTGTATTTGAACATACATTTTAATTTACCGGGGCCACATACCGACTCCAAAAATTACGAATATTGAAATCTCGCTATGTTTTGATGATACGATTCTAACAAAACTAATTTCGTCGAATTTGGTGACCGTTTGAAAATTGGCATTTTTCCAATCGATTAAATTTAAACTGAAATTACCAATTGCATTTAAATTCACCACGCTCACATATTAATTCCATAAATTATGAAAATTTGAACCTGACCATAATTTGACATTCGGATCCAACAAAAGTGGTTTCTTCAAAAATGGAGGTCGTTTGCGTAATGGCTATTTTTAAGGGTTATATATTATATTAAAAAATATATAAATTCCATAGCGACTATTTTAAATTTTAATTTAGCCATAACTTACAATTTTTATTATGAAATCTGAATCTTTTACATTCATTATAAAGATACGGTTCATAATATTCCAATGTTTCTTGTTTTACTGAAATCCAATTTAGTTTGAATCCTGTACATTCATTTGAAATTTAAAATCGAAATTTCAAACAACTGCGCCATTTCAAACTCGATTTATAATGAAAATAAATTTATACGTTCTAACTACGATTTAAATAAATTTTGAGTCGTTATTATTTAAAATAAATCATTTTAAATATTCAAAACCCATCAAAGTCGCTATAATAATAATAAAAAATTGGTTCAGAAATTCCGGGTTGTTACAATAATATTTCCAGGAATTCAAATAAAGAAGTAAGAGAACTTACGTAGATTAAGCTGCTTTTGTATCCTTTCTATCCTTGGCTCTGATTTAATATTTAGTAACTCATAAGGTTTGAAGAAAAAGAAAGTATGAAGAAGATAGCTATTAAACGAGTGTTAATCCCTGAAAATCCGTATGCACATTGGGTGAAGGATACAAGGCGGATATCACCAGGATCGGTCGTGCACGATGCAACCGCGCATATCGAACCCAAGGCAGGTCAAGTCAACTAGTGTGACCTGAGACAACGGCATAACATATTATGGGAAGTGCGACCCGATAAAGATAAAGGTCGCAGAACCTGAGAAATGCTCAAACACCGAAGTAAAGCAAGTCGCCCATTTAATATAAGTGGGAGCAACCTCATAACATAGCCATAAAGCCTAACAATGCCATACAAAGCCAGCAAAAGGAAGAGCGCCCATGGAACAAGAAGGACGGTCGCGCAAGGAACAAAGGAGAGTCAACTCCAGACCCACATCCCGCTCTTGCAAAATCTCCAAAAAGCGCTCATAGGACGCTCTCTTACACGGACCCGCTCAGCTATTAAAGATACTCGTTCCAACGAGCCGTCCGCACATGATAACTGGATACAGCTACGGACAGCTGGCTATAGCTCACCAGTGGCATGGTTGTAATTAACAGAATGAACAATCCACAGCCTAGATAAACGGACTACAAATAATTTACCAAGGGAAGTTCACCTATAAATACGGCATTGCTACAAACATAAAGGGGGACTTTTGGGAAATAACCAGGAAGTGCTGCTGAATTTCATCCTCAACCACAGATTCGGCCATGGCATCAAGGACAATCTTACGGTGAAGGAAAACAAAGACATCCTTCTTCTTAATCATTCATCCATCCTTCTTCTCCTCAAATTCTACTACTCTCTCGTATAATTCCTTAGATTGAAATACATACAAACGAGGGTATAGTGAGTGGATATAGAAATGTATGAAAAGAAAGAGTGGATGTACTTTGTATTTCTCATTAAAAGGCAGGAAATCACCTTCATAGTGAACGTAGACCTCGTTAACGGCTGAACCACTCCAAATCCTGTCTCTATTTTACTTTTCTCGCATTTTTCGCTTTTTATTGCTAATTAAACAGGGTCCCATTTATTTCTTACCAAATTGGTGAAGTAAGTTTTAGTACCTTGGGTGTTTAGACTATTTTTGGTGTAAACATTTTGGCGCCCACCGTGGGGCCATGTTCATAAATTCCTTTTGTAGTTCAGCAATATAAACATCCCAAAATTGTTTTCTCCTTTGAAATCATGGTTGGGTCGAAGAAAAGTGGCAAATCTATTAAAGTTGCCGTGATTAATGAAGATGATAATGCTAACAAAGCTATACCTCAAATCTTGAATCAAGGGGCTGGGGAAACCCCTGGGCCATCTGTAACACGAGATGAATTGAATGTGGCTGTAACCGGCTTGAACGAGAAAATGGATAATACAGCGAAAATGATAATGGAAAGGTTTGATGTCCTGACCAATGGTCAAGCCAATTTGTTACCACCAAATAATATGGCTAATGCTGATGAAAAAGAGGACTCATCATCCTAAGACCCTGGACGACCTCACAACCCAGAGAGAGACAGGGGATACGCCGACGCTGGGGATCCTAAGGTCAGTTCTCCACAGCGCAAGGAAGAACGTACGACGAGTCGCACCAACATAACCTCCCTCAAGAAGGATGCAAGGCGCCGAAGCTTAAACCATGGTCGCGTTGATAAAAACATCAGCATCGATCCCGACGAACAGGCAGGCAACGAAAGGCGCATCACAGATTTAATCTAGTGAGTAATGAAGTAGAAGGCAACTCGAGAGGAAGAGGAGAAAGAATGGGAATTTTCCCCCAGCAAAAATCCATTCACAGAGGAGATCTGTCAAGTGAAATTCCCGAAGAAATTTATACCACCAACAATAGCACCTTATAGTGGAGTTGGAGATCAAACCATTTTTCTGTTCAAATACGACTAGCACATGAATGGAGCTAGGGCCACTGACGAAATCATGTGCTTATACTTTCCCATTTGCCTGGAAGGTGTGGCCTTACTATGGTTCACCATACTTCCACCTAGGTGTATTAACCAGTTTGCTGATCTGGCAAGGAGATTTTAGGATCAATTCCGATTACAGGCCACCAAGGCAAGGGACGTAATGTCGCTCAGTGAGATGGAACGGATGCCCGGAGAAACCATTAGAGCTTTCCTTACATGCTTCCACGCTGCAGCAACAGAGGTTATAGAACCGGAGCCTGGTACTTGTTGGCGGCCTTGAAAGGGGTTATCCATAAGAAGTCATAATTCGGAAAATGGCTAAAGATGAAGAAACCAAAGACTCTAAAGAAGTTCTACAAGAAAGATGAGGAGTACATGAGTGTGGAAACCGACACCCTGAATGCTCAGAAGGATGCAAGGAATAACACAAATAAGGAAGGGAGAGGCAACGAATCTTCTCAGATAATTCAGAAGGATAATTATGGGCACAAAAGAGGGTTTGATGGAAGGAACAGTGGAGTACACAAGAAGTCAAAATTCTTTAAGCAATCAGAATTGACTCCCCTGAATGAAACACTAGATAAAATATACTCTGCCACCAAGGACTCAGGCATGTTTCCTCAGGTAAAACCGCAAAGAATCAAAAAACAGCAGGCGAGCTCTGGAAAGTTCTGCCGATTTCACAATCAGCCAGGACACAACACAAATGAATGTTGACACTTGAGAAATTTGATTGAGGAGCTCATCCGAAAAAATCAATGCAACAATATGTTAAGAATGCACAAAACGCATCAGAAAGTCAGAGTCAAGGTAAGGTTGCCGATCAGGCCAGGTCGCGCGAGATCATCCGAACGCCCAAAGACTTACGACTAATCATTGACTAATGGCCACTGGACGCAATCCAATATCTAGAATTGGATATGCGCGACCCCCATTCTCTTTATTTTGCTACTTCTATAGCCTGTTTTTTCAATTGTATTTCCATGAGGCGATCTATGATTCCCCTTTTATTGTGTTAAGTAAAACCTCTATATGATGAAAGATATTCGCTCATGGATTATAATCTCATAAAAGGCAAAAATTATTTACAAACTAATGCTAAAATTGGTCTCTGATGTAGGGCAAGACGTGCATCGCGCATCAAGAGCATTGGTCAAAAAAGGCAGGGTAATCAAACCCAACGTCCTGCAGAACTCAAAAGGAAAGGACCATTCAGAAACAATTCATGAAGAGCACACCAAAATCTGGAGGCTGCGCTCTTTGCTTTCTTTTCTAAAAAAAAACCTAGGCTGGATAACACCAGTCCTGGGATCGGAAAGTCCCGTAAACATGCTGGAAAGACCAGCGCAAAAACAGAAACCCGACCGAAAGGAGGTGGCCATTCTTATTCATTGTTGTTAACCAAGTCAAACAAAGGCAAGGATGGATTACAACAACAGAAATCCTAGCCGAAAGGGGGTATCAGAAATCCTAGCCATTTGGGGGTATCCAATATAGGTCTCTATTTGATCATAATAAGTCGGATCAAATAAGATCAAAATTGGGTCTAAAATTGTAACCCAAGTCCTTCCATGGGGGCAAGTATCCAAAACCAATCTCCAAAGGGCTCGGGTCATTGAGTTAGTGAGATAAGGGGTTGGATACATAAAAAACACGCAAATTGAACATACAGAATACATTTAATCATGTTTCCAAAGGACTTGGGACGCCAAATCAATGAGGAACAAGATTAAATGTACAACAAGACTAAGCGTATAACAAGATGTCTGTGTCCATTAAGGGTACTTATCCAAAAATGAACTTTAAAAGGTTTGAATTACCAGGCCAAATAAAACCGCGAATGAATGCATAATAAGAGCTAAACCCCTCAAAGAAGGGGGCAAAAATGGAAATACGATGTCCCAAATTCTAAGCAAACCAGCGATATTAAACGACGAACGACGTAAAAACGTTATCATCACGTGACTCATAAAAGCGTAATACGATGCAAACAAATAAAATTACGATAAGTTATAATGTTTCAACGTTAAACGCATGATAACAAAATACAAATTCATCATAAAGATACATGGTCGTAAAGTTGGAACTGAAAAATGCGAAACAACAGCATATCATGTGGCACTTTTTTCTGGGACATCATGGCCATCATGAACCTCAGAAGTACCTTCATTAGCAACAGAAGATCCCGTAAGAGGAATTTGGGATTCCAAAACTTCATCTCCTGCAGGACTGGAGGCATGAACAGCAACAACATTGTGGATTTCTTTTCCAAGGGATCGAGCTCGTTCGCCCGCCAATATTCTCCTGCCTTTTTCCAAAGCGTCACGATCTTTTGGCTCAAGAAGGGCTTCTTGCAGAACACTATATTTCTTCTTTGGAGTAACTGAGCACCTCCTCCCAAACAAGGGATAATGTACGGGGAAAGTCCTTGTTCAAATAGCTCAAGCTTCTGTGGATCATAATACTGAGGGTGTAAAATCGAAAATGCGTCTCTTCAGTTCTTGTTCGGGCTCGTTCAAGATCGCCAGCCAACCTTGCTTTATCTCCTTCTAAAGTTTCAAGAGCCTTACTCTGGAAAGCAAGTTTACCTTCGAGCACTGCTTTCTCTCGCCGACAAGAGACCATAGCCTGTTGTATGGAAGTTAATTGAGATTCAGTAAACTCATGGCCAGTTTAAGCCTCGTCGAGTTGTTTCTTGGCGGCTTCAATCTCTTCGTGAAGCCTTCTGTTGTCGGCTTCTAAGCTACTCATCCTGTTGTTCCCATCTTCAAGGAATGAAATTTCAGCCGCTTGACCTTTAATCACACGGCTCAGTTCAATCTTATCGTTCTCCAGAAGTTCAATACGTTCGAGATGCTGAGTATTCAACTTCTGAAATTCAAAGCAGAACTTATCCCAAGACTCAAATCGCTTTTTGGAAGTATTTTTGGCTTCATCCAACTGAGCTTCAAGCTGGCTCATGATAGTGGCAAGTTGAGAGGTCACATAGTTATTTATGGCACTCAACTCCCCAACGGCGCTCTAGTCAGTATACGGAGACAAATCTAAGTCAAGGTCCATTCCCCTCAAGTCCCAGTCTCTGAACCTATCTATCAACTTAGGATTACCAGGGGAAACTCTGTATGGAGGTTTGTCTAGAATCGCTTGAACCTAGCAAAGAGCAGGTGCATCAGAAATAGAGGATCTAATCAACGGCTTCACAAGGAGTGAAGAACTGGGGCATGGAAGTTCAGCTGGTTCAGAAGACCCATCGAACCCAGCCTATTCATTGTTACCTCCTCTCTTCTCGGTATCCTGGTTTTCACCTCCAGATACCCGAAAATGATCATGCTTCTTCTTCTTTAGCAAACTCGCCAGTGGTGCTTCAAGAGCATCTTGGATTAGAGGATCTGAAGATGGACGGGAACGCTTGAGACAATGAGGAAGGCTAGATTGCAAGATATTCCGTGGATCAACGAGAGTAAATTGTTGAGAGAAATTTTCCGATAAAGGTGGCTCCATTCCTGGATCTAAGATCGAAAAGAAAATCTAAGCACCGAGGTTGTAGAAATATGAGAAAAGAATCCTAGAAGCTTTGTGAGATTTCGCCTTAACCCAAAAACAAGGGGGTTTTTCCGTAAAGTTCCTACGGTTAAAAAGTAGTGACCTTACCTTGAACGAGCTCTCCAGCCAAGTCAGAAGGATCGGGTCCTTTGAAATTCTCCAAACCATCTTCGTCTTGGTCTTCTTTAGAAGAGTTCCCTCCGCTTCTCGGGGTTTTCTGCAGAAGTTTCTACAATTTCATCAAGCCGCTCCGCTTCTCGAACCTATTCCGAGGCAATCTTCAAAGGAGTCACGTTCACATCTCCTTAGGCGGCTCCCTCTAGCAAAGACCTATCTTTTTCGTGCAAAACCACTGAAGTCTTAGAGCCTTTGCGCTTTGAACGCTTGGATACTACCTTTTTGGAAGGGATCGCTCTGTTACCAGAAGATGCCCCGCTGCTCCCTATGGCGCTAGAACATCCCTCTTCCAAAGATTTCTTGGCAGGGGATTCGCTGATAGCTTTCTTTTTGCCGGGAGCATCCACCAGGACGGTACGCAGAGATGAAAGCAGGTTGTATTGCTTTAAGAACCCTTCATTAATCAAGAATTTCCTATTCCTCTACCCCTCGTTGACGGCTAATAAAGAGTTGCATAGATCTTGATCAAAGGGTATGATTTGATCGAGAAGCACTGCAATATATCCAAAAGATTTTAAGAAAACCAAAACAAAAGGAAAAAAAGAGCGAGCTGAAATTTAAGGAATAAAGATACTTACTAATTGCCTTGCAAAGGCTGCAAAAATTATTGGGACATTGGACAAAGAAGTATTGATTGGGAAATCCTCGCACGCTGTCCTCTAAACCAGTGATTATTTTCAAACCCCGGCTTTCCAAAAAGACAGATGAGGGATGCTGGCCTCTTGTTCTAAAAGAGTACAATGAGCGTATATCCCTAAATGAAGGAGCCCGATGTTTCTCCCTCATAAAAAGGACATAAAGTCTTGTCAAAATCGCATAACCATTAGGATGTAACTGATATGGGGCAATGGCCTAGTTCCGGAGAATCATCTCTATATAAGGATTAAAGGGAGGAACCGCTCCACTTTTCAACACGCCACGGGTAACAACAACATATCCTTCAGGAGGGATATCTATGAACTCCCCTTCCATAAGCAGCTTGGCCTCTTCCTTTTTCGAAATCCCAGATTGCTTGCACAGCTGACGAAACGAACTGGGTGAAAGCTCCGTCGGGTGCCTCTCACTAGGCACTTCAGAAAGCGCACGAGGTGGTGGGAATTCATGGGCAGCACCCATCGAAGAAACTACATGGGGCGTAGCCGTAACTTGGTCAGAACTTTCTTCTCGATCCAACCTTCCGACCTGGTTCGGCATGGATAACTCCTTGAAGTTCTAAAATTTTAGAAAAGGGAAAACCCTACTTAGAAACCCCAAGATCGCACGATCAAATTCATGCTCCAAAAGTGGGTTAAGATAAAATAAAGGGAGAAATTTGCTTACAGACAAGTGAATAGTTTCAAACCTAGTCAAACAACCCGGCCGAATCGATCTCAAGATTGCAGAATCCGTGATGACAATGCCACACACGAATGCAAATTGGAACAATAAAAAAAACTGTGATATTCAGGAATTGCAAAATGGATCCCAGTGGTGAGGAAAACCGCTTAAAACGACGCCGCCATTAAAGATTTCTTTAAAAAAAAATATGTAGTGAAGTAATATATATGAAGGATAGACGAAAGGGCTGGCAAACCAAAATAGTACTTTCATCCAGTCACTCAATAGTCAAATCAATAAGCCCAGCATTCAAGCGAGTAGGGATCCACCCAAAACAAGCGCACATGGACGTGCGTGGGAAAACCAATCAAAAGCAAACAGATAAAGGTAAATGAGGAAGATTAAAAGGCGTTCATCCAGAGAATTCTCGCCACGTCGGCTTAGTACTTGACTACACAAAAGTGTCTCATCAAGTCCCAGCTAGCATCCCGAAATTCAGCTATTCTCACAATGATCAAAAAGATACATCGGGCCCCTTGCTCACAGGAAGAGAAATACTAATCAATAACAATGAAGTAATCTCAATCTTGGGCACGACCGAGCCCTCTGCAAGTCAGGACAAACCCACCAACCAATGTGCGACCAAATATGTCGAAGCCCGTGATTCCATACAAAAAGAAATCACGGACTTCGAGGGGCAAGTGTTAATCCCTAAAAATCCATATGCACATTGGGTAAAGGATACAAGGCGGATATCACCAGGATCGGTTGTGCATGATGCAATCGCACATATCGAACCTAAGGCAGGTCAAGCCAACTAATGTGACCAAAGACAATGGCATAACATATTATGAGAAGTGCGACCCGATAAAGATAAGGTTGCAGATCCTGATAACCGCTCAAATACCGAAGTAAAGCAAGTCGCCCATTCAACATAAGCGGGAGCAACCTCATAACTAGCCATAAAGCCTAACAGCGCCATGCAAAGGCAACAAGAGGACGAGTGTCCATGGACCCAAAAGGACAGTCACACAAGGAACAAAGGAGAGTCAACTCCAGACCCGCATCCCGCTCTTACAAAATCTCCCAAAAGCGCTCGCAATACGCTCGCTTACATGGACCTGCTCAGATATTCAAGATACTCGTTCCAACGAGCCATCCACACATGATAACTGGATATAGCTATGGACTGTTGGCTACAGCTAGCCAGTGGCATGGTTGTAATTAACAGAATGAACAATCCACATCCTGGATAAACGGATTCCAGATCATTTACCAAGGGAAGTTCACCTATAAATACGCCATTGCTACCAACATAAAGGGGGACTTTTGGGAAATAACCAGGAAGTGCTGCTGAATTTCATCCTCAACCACAGATTCGGCCATGGCATCAAGGACAATCTTACGGTGAAGGAAAATGAAGACATCCTTCTTCTTAATCATTCATCCATCCTTCTTCTCCTCAAATTCTACTACTTTCTTGTATAATTCCTTAGATTGAAATATATATAAACAAGGGTATAGTGAGTGGATATAGAAATGTATGAAAAGAGAGAGTGGATGTACTTTGTAATTCTCATTAAAAGGCAGGAAATCACCTTCATAGTGGACGTAAGCCTCATTAACGGCTGAACCACTCTAAATCTCGTCTCTACTTTACTTTTCTCGCATTTTTCGCTTTTTATTGCTGATTAAACATGGTCCCATTTATTTCTTACCAAATTGGTGAAGTACAGTTTAGTACCTTGGGTGTTTAGACCATTTTTAGTGCAAACAACGAGAATGCAAGTTTATTTCTTACAAAAATATTACAATACTAATAGTTTGATGATTTTTACAATACTAATAAGCTCCTTATATAATGGACAAAAGCATAATACAACTATCCGTTAATAACTTACATCTAAAGGTTACATATTCCTCTACCCAAGAAAAGTAAAAAATAAAGTAAGCACTAAGAAAAGGCAAATAATAATGGTAGCACTAATAGTATACCATTCCTATGTCTGTCATTTTGCCATTTCCTTTATAAAGTAAGCACTAAGAAATAATAAAGGTAGGTATCACTAATATTTTTCCATTCCATTGTTTTTCATTTTTCCTTTGTCTGCCATTTCCTTTAAGTAAGCATCAAGAAATAATAAAGGTAGCACTATCCCGTTCTTTCGTCTGAAAGAAAATAATAAAGGTATCACTAATAATATCATCCCATTCTTTCGTCTGCCATTTCTTTTATAACTAGATTCCCACTATATAAAGTAGATATTTATTTCATTTCTATCAATTCGCTAAGTCATGTATTCATCCATCTGTGGACATGCTAGAAGACTCCACTTCATCTCTTTCTTCATCAATTTGTTTTTTGTATTTTTTGTCGTTCTTTTCTGCAACTTCTGACCATAAAAGATTTTGGGTGATATATGTCATACCCTTTGTAATTCATTCGGTATTCTTCTAGGTATTTTGTGTAAGAAAAATTCATAACAGGGGTTTCTGCATATAAGTATAGTTTGTCATTATCCAACTTTGGTCATCAGCAATTCTTGATGCTCTGTATCTTTCATATGTTTGTTCATTGATGTTTATATAAGTATTTTTGTTTAGACAAATTTTTTCACTCTGATCTTCATAATCAGGGTCTAAAAACTTTGCTTTAATCTGGATTATGTGTTTTATGGGTTCAAAATTTGTTTTTCCAAAATGTGGCGGAATGGATTTGAAATCCATACATATATGTAGCCAAAACATTTATTAAGTGTTCGGCTATATTTCCAATAGGTTCAGGTAATTCTCCTTGAATCCATTCATTGTGAAAGTATATTGTTTTAACCAAACCATAATTTATGATCATACTTGGATCATATGTAATGCCTTTATGGATAAGATATTTTTGTATTTTGTGTGGTTTAGGTTGATTTGTAGTATTGCACAGATTTTTGTACATGAACAAATGGAGGGTGTGCTGAGGCAATCTTCATTTGGTTTTGTGCATGAAATATTGGAATTTCTTAAAATTTCCCAAGGATTTGTAGCCCTTCTAGAAGAGGTTGCAGGCTTGGTTGAAATTTGTACGAGAAAGTTCTAAAGGATGGTGTGTGAAGTATAACTCTCTTGTTAATTGTTCAGAGAAGTTTGGTAATGTTATATGCTTCTGGCTTTGGGTTTGGATCTTTATGGTTTGTCTAGGGGTTTCTAGATTGGTTAATTTGTTAGGTTCTGTGGCTTTTACTTATATTGGAAAATGACAGATTTTTTGGTCTGAGAATTATAGCTAACGGGGATTCAGGAAGCTCATCTTTAATTTGTTTGCCTAAGGATATTTGTGAGACACTTTGTATATCTTCAGAAACAACATAGTCTTTTCCAATCCTTTTTTGAAGTTCACTTGTAGCAGCTTCATATGTGTTGTATCCTTTGTATAGTGGTTGTCCATATTTGAGATTTTGTTCTAAGAATTTTATTTTTGTAATCATTTGTTCCCATTTGGTATATATGCCAACATCAGGACCTGTAAATTGTGCATAGTAGAGATATTTTGTCTTTGTCTCTTTTGTGAACATTTGTACTAAGGTATATGATACACTTATCTTATGTTTTTTTGACGCTTTCGGAGTCTTCATGTTTCATATATTGCCAAGGACTATTTGTTGTTGTTCTGTAATCTTTGCTTTTGTGACAAAATGATTTGTTTTGTATGTCAGTAGATGCTTTGTAGAATCTAATTCTTCCATTATCTGCAAAATCAACCATTAGTATAATTACCTTAATAATCTAGACAATTGGTATGGTAAGAAATTATCCTTTCCTTTGATGTGTTCTCAACAAATATTAGTTCCACAATTTGATATAGCATGTTTAAATTTTAGCTATCTATTATTAATGGTTCCTCTTTCCTTTTTGTTTTTTTTGTGCATTTGAAAATTGATTCACAATATGTTCTTACAGTGATTTCCTATTGTGATATTATAAAAAGTTTGAAGGATTCTAAAATATATGTTATTGGAAAAATTTCATGATCTAGAGATGTCATATATCATTTTTCTTTATACGTTCCTGAGGTATATCTACATATTTTTCAGTAGATTTATTATCGTATTTGTTATTTTTACTTAATAAAATTCCTCCCTACTATTAAGTAATCAGTATGCAATGGTAAGCTTGGAGGTTTTAATTCTTGGGCTAGCTTTTTTATTTTTTGAACTTGTTTTATATCTTCTTTGTTAAATTTTCTGTTTCCTTTTGGATTGGCTTTATTGTATAAAGGAAAAGCATATTTTGAAAGATCTTTTATATATGGTCTAACGTATATAGTTTATTAGTCCTAAAAAGGATTGCAATTGTTTTAGACTATCCAACTTATCAGGGAATTCTAATATTTTTCTTGTTATATGTGGTTGTAATTTTATATTTCCTTTGCCAATTTTGGCTCCTCGGAATTCTATATTATTTTTCAATAATTTTATCTTTATTTATGATATTATTAGACCATGTGCTTCTATTACTTTTAATACAATATATATATGTGCAATGTGTTCTTGTTTTGTTTTGGAAAAAACAAGTATATCATCTATATATATACAAGTATATTTATTACAATTCTAGAAAATATTTTCCATTTTTCATTGGAATATTTGTGGTGCGTTTTTTAAACCAAATGGCATGACTAACCATTCGTAATTTCCTTCACTACATATAAATGAAATCCAAGGTATAGAGTCATGATGCATTTTAACTTGCCAAATTTCTGATTTTAAATCAAACTTTGAAAACAAGTTTGCTCCTCGTATTTTATTTATTAAGAATTCTTTGTTCGGTATGCAATATCCATCTTCATGGGTATTCTCATTTAATCTAGTGTAATTCATTATCATTCTAGATTGGCCACGTTTCCTTTCAGATTCCTTTTGTACAATAAAAGTTGTTGTTCTATGTCTACAATATGTTTTTCTTATGATATTTAGATTTGTTAATATTTTTATGTGCATTTTAAATTCTTCCATGATCCATGTATCATATTTAGGGGACCCTATTTTTATAGTTAAGTCTGGATTGATTATATCTAATTTGCATTGTATAGAATCTTTATTCCAATATTTTAACAGTTTTTCTCCTATTATTTGTAGTTTATCAAATTTAGAAATAATATGCTCTATGTCATCGGTTGTTAATAATAATTTACCTATTTCCTTTGGATTTGTAAGTTGTATATCTTTAATTCCTTTCTTTTGTATTCATAATTTTTGACTAATTTTGTCTCTTCATTTTCTGCATTAGTATTTGTTAGTTCATTTTCTTTATTGAATATTTTGCATTGTCCTAGTATTGGGTAGTTGCAATTTTCTTGTTTGTGTTTGTCTTTGTCTTTATCTCCAATACGCTTCTCAAGTGCATATTCTGATAGTATTGGGGTTAATGTATTTTTTTTGAATTTGTAAGTAATCTTTGTTAATTGAAAAAGATCCATTATCTCCTAATAAGAAGTGTAAACCGTTTTATTTCAATTAAGTTAAGTTCTAGAACCCATAATTGTTTTAGATTATATTGTGCTGACCATTCATCACAAATATTTGTAAAGCTTATATTTATATTTTTCACTATATTTGTACTTATACTTGTGGTTCCATCAAATTGCAAACTTTTTTTGGTCTTTCGGCTTTTGTGGCATATTTTAAAGGTATTATACTAGAACAGATAGTTGAACTAATATCTCATGTATCTATAAACGCTGAAACTTGTATTTCAATTCCTTTTATATGTACCTTTGTTGGAACTCTCAATTCTTTCAGATTTCCAATGTTGCATATCAAGGGAATATTGATTTGTTTATCAATATTATTTAGATTATTATGGTTATCTTTATATGTGATTAATTCTTCTTCTTCAGTTATTGCAGTTTTTCCTTTATCAATCACTAGTTTTTTTTATTTTTGTTTATTCAATTCCTAGTTCAAAATTATTTATCCTTTTTTGTAGGATTTTTATTCTTCTTTCTTTTATTTTATTTCTGTCTATATAGATTATCTTATTTTCTCTTAGTGGTTCTATGTTAAATTTATTTTTTGCACAAATTTGGCATATTTCCATGGTGCATTCTATACATATGTATCTTTTATCAAAGGCAGGATACCAAGGACAAAATTCATATTTTGTTGTATATGTTCCTATCTTAAATTTGAAAGTATGGGTACATAAATCTATGTTAACCATATTAAACATATATTTATTTGGTATGTTTTCTTGAAAATTTGTACATTCATTGATCAGTGTATAATTTGATGAACTTATTTATTCTTCTTCTTATATTCCTTTTAGGGATGTTATTGAATATATTGTTGATGTCTTTGAGACATCAGAAGCAATTTCAATTAAGTCTTCTTTAACTGAATCAATAAGGTTTGATTCACATGTAAAAAGATTATGTTTTTTTGGACATGAAGAGGATAAATATCCTTTCTCTTTACAAGCAAAACATGTATTGGTATTTGTATATGTTTTTCTAGGATTGTATTTTCTAACATGTTTTTCTTTATTAAGATAGGTTTTTTTAGCATTTGATTTTATGTTTTAACTCTCTTTGGATTTGTATATATGTACATTTCTTTTTTAATTCTGAGGTTGTTAGACCAAATAGTGGTTCTAACACTGAATAGACTACGAGTTATAGAGAATTGTAACTCAAAATAGGATAAAAGCAGCAAATCTGCATGATTAATAGTGGTTCGGCGTTAACGAGCCTACGTTCACTTTATATGTTCTGACTGGCTGATTGATTACAACTACAATATAAATATCCACCCAATCACAATGGAATTTCTCTCAAAATCTATCAAATTGTACTTAGCAATTTGGAGTAAAATCTTAATAAAATAGAGGAAATATTATAATGGGAGAGTTAGAATACTTCAAGTGTCAAAAGATCCAAAAAAAATGACAAGCCTTATGCTACTTTTAGGCATATACAATAAGCAGGTCGCGGGTTGACATGTTGCTCATCCCTGAAATCTCGGAGCGATACGTGAGTGAGTGGAGAGGTGGTTACAATGGCAGTTCATGTAAAGTTTCCTTAGATCCGCATATCTCATCTAGGTGGATGATCGTGGTCTTGATCACGTCTATATTTTATTTTGAATAGCAAGGGATCAGGTCGAGACTTTCAGGCATATGCGAGTGGGTATGGTCACCATCACTCGACCCGAGTCGATGGAGCAACTCTCAGGCGCATCCGCTTCTTAACATGCAAGTGGGTTCCCTTCGAGCCAGCGACCTCGAACTACAGACCTCGACCCGAACGATCCATTTTGCAGTTGTGATTATGCGAATTATTCCACTCATTTGATTTGTGGGCACTTAAACTGTGCATGGCCTAGTCATGAAGTAGGACAACATTTTTCCCCCTCGAAGTACGTTTTATGGGAGATGAGACGTATCCGAAATAGTCAACGTGTTCATTCTCGAACCGGTAAACACCAATAGTCATGTCTATCTGTATAGTCGCGATGCTCTATGAAATTGCACCTCTTGGATTCTTAAAAAGTATAAATAGCGGATTAGATCCTCAATCACTTTAGCCATGTTCAACAACTCCAAACTTTTGATCAAACCACAAGCAACTTCTTAGGTAAATTTTTTATTTCTTTCTATATATGCATGTGTGACCTTTAACCATTAATTTCCAACTTTCCTGTCTTCGCTTGATTTTTAGATCCACCCACAAGATCGGGTCTAGGGTTCTCGAATCACCATCATGTGCAATCGGTAAAGGTTGTTTCAACTTTGATATGCATCTTTTGTATTAGATCGGGTTGATCCTGCGCAAGTTGATGTGTATCTGGGCTGGACCGTTCCATGCTACATTAACCATCGATCTGGCTGGGTCGAGTTAACCTATCCCGACGACAAGAATACCAATGGTCCACTAGAAGGCTATATAAGCCAACTTACCTCTCTTTTTCCTTTTTACCTTTCTTTTTACTGCTGTAAAATTTCTTATCTTTTCATTGAAACCCTAATTTTTGCTCTCTCTAAATCTGCCAAGTTTTAACTCCAGTCGAGTAAGTAATTGTAAATCATTATTTTTATCATTTTAATTCTTGTCTCTAATTCAAATTGTGAATAAATCGGGTGCCAATTAGGTATTTTACCTCGCCCCTTTTCCATTAACTTCGACGCCACCTTTCCTGAGTTCGTCGCCGACATTGACGATGTCTGTCACCTTCAGGCGACAGAAGAAGGTTCGAGATGCTTCCAGATGGAAGGACGAGGGTATAGATATGTTCGGGAGATAAAGCTTGAGAGTTTAAAGAGTTGAAGATAAGGAATTGTTGGTCTATCTTAGGGCTTTTGGTTTGAGTGTTAAAATGAAGGAGGAAAATAAGAGAATAGGCTTTCCCTTCAGTTGGATCGGGTCGATGGAGCAAAAGCAACAAGGAGTGGGTCGAGTCGAGTATTTGTGATTTGGACCCCGTATACAAGTTTTCATATTTGCACAAACCGATCAACCGATCGTGTATTGTTCCCTTGAGTGAGTCTAACCTTTATGGGAGACGACCTTCCTGCAACCCGTATGCTGATCACGACCCGTCCCTGTTCCTTCAATCTACCACATGAACTCCTCTACAGGCAGTTGGAATAGGTTATAATTTTAACTCTAAATGCATAAGTTTGCCAAACATACTAATATGTGTCTTAACCAAAGTTGACAACTTAATCAAATTGACGGACAGTTAGGATAGAGCCTTTTAATTGGATACTCTGGACTCAACAAGGATGTAATTTGATTATACATATTAATCAGCTGCATGCTTATCTGCTTATTTAATGTCATCTCATTCCATCATCGTACGTACAGGCACAAATACACGAGGGTCACGAGAAAATATACTATAATCCTTGATATTTATTCGCTAGTATAACAGATATGTCTGGTAGACGTTTGACAAGATTATCGGAGAAGAGTACAGCCCCAGGGTCTTCCAGTTACTTTAATCCTGTCATATTTCAGTCATATTCAGACTGGGAAGATTCTGGCTTGGAATTTGAAGTAGATATCCATGAAGAGATAACATCGTCAAGAGGAGAAGTGTTGTTAGATGAAGAGGAGGAAAGAGGAATAGGGACAACCGGTCCTCTTATGAGTTTGAAAGCGCTGTCACATTAAATGCCCCCAGTGATTCCGTAGAGTCGATAATTGACGAAACAAAGCTTAGAAGAATATTCTTAAGGCATGGAATACCTTGGGGAGATATCTTAGTTGCAACCAGCGTTAATAGACCTCATAGCCCCCAATAGGATATATGGCCATTAGCAAGATAATGTGTATAGTGGGAGCCATTCCTCCGTTTCCACCATTCGTTGTCGAGTTTTTGAGACGATTGCGTATAGCTCCTATGCAGCTCTACCCCCAATGCATATGCTTACTTGTATACCCTGTATGTTGCGTACGCGGAGATCTTGGATACAGCGCTCACTTTTGAAGACCTAAACTTCTTCTATCACTTTAAACATCACTCAGATGGAACTTCATCCTTTATTTTCTTCGAATCAGTGTCCAACAAGAAAATCCTGAATGAAGGTTACATCAATGTAAGAGATATAAAGTCCGATTGGTTTAACATCAAACATCAAGCTCGATGCATGAGAACATAGCTAAAATCGAGTAAGCTTTAAATCCTAAGATGTCTGTTCCAACCATATTAGTGAATGCGCTAATCTTTCTTTTCTCCTTACAGTCTCTAATCCCGAAAAGGAGCAAGGCCAACTACACATAGATCGCCTAAGTCAGTTATTAGATGGCAACCAGATTTTCTCAATGTCAGAAAGTGTTTAGTGGATGAGATCCTACATAAACACTGTTTACTTGATATTAACCGTGGCATCGGTCACGGAGGCATAGGTTATACATATGTGCCCCCAGCTTAAGATCTTACAGCTCCCGCAAAGGCCAACAGTTTGTCCCTAGTTGAGGGGAAAGTTATAGCTTTGATTGAAAAAGTAGACAGCTCAAAAAGCCAAGAGATCATGGGTTCCAATCAGGAACTGCACTTGGGTGATAAAGCGACAATAGGAGGAGAAAATCCTATTATACTTCCAAGAAGTCCTTCTCCACTACCGATTCAGGATGACGAAGCTTTGAACATGCCAGCTACCCATAAGTCTCGGGATGTTGATCTGAAAGTGGTTTCCATTTCGGAAAGGCAACGTTCTCCAAGGACACCACCACAGACCATGTCTCGAGCCGATGATTCTCAACTGGACGAGTCCATATTTAGGGACCTGGGAAAACTTCCTTTGCTTGATGATATCTATACTTCTCAAGATATCGGGACACGATCTTTCTTCCCTACCTCCAAGGAAGATGTCACTCCCAGAAAAGCCCGGGGCGGGGGGACTGCGCGAACAAGCCAATCTCCGGGATCTGGTCCGTTGGGGGATCACTTAGGGCACACACAACACCAGCACTGCATATCACAACACTTATATATTATGTCATTTCCAAGTCCTAACATTTGGTTATGCTAATTTGCAGAAAAAATGCCTCGCCATCGCTATTCTATGAAGGATGTTCGTGCAAGCGTTCCTAGACACGATTCTAAAACTGAGCATAATCGTCATGAGACCCACTGGAGAGATAACAGGAGATACCATTCCTCTCAATAGCATAGGTCCTCCCGTTCTTGGACTCTACCTCGCTCGGACTCAAAGAAGCACAAAAGCTATTCCACTCGTCGTGAGGGAGATAAGTATGTTCCAAAAGCTCCGACTTCTTCTAAAGAATCATGTCCCAAGGACAGATCGTCAAGGAAACATTTTGATTCTAAAGATAAAAAAAAAAATCTGGCAAAAGAATCACAAAAAATTCAAGCGGCTCTTATTCCTACCAAGTGCAAGAACATTGACATCACTACAACGTTGCCGGTGGTGCCGGATTTAGATACCCAAAAGAGGATCAAAGTGTTACAAGGTCAGTTTCTTGAGTATCATTTTGGGAACATGCACTTTGTTCCAAACCTGAAACCGGATGATCCTTATTAGGCAACAACTGTTAAGGCTCAAATCGACTTTGTGGAATGCAAGTTTGCTAGCAAGCCCTCTAAAATCATTAAGGATCTAATAGTGGATGTGAGCGACATGAAAAAAGGCTGAATATGACTTAAAGGCCAAGGCTTCCACAGAAAAAGAGCTTGAGGACATGCAAGCTCAGCTTGCTCTCGTTTAGCGTGAAGAAGATAATTATAAGAAGCAATATGAAGAACTGCAGAAGCGCTATTATATTGAACTTGATGCCCATAGCAGGAACGCATAGTCCTCAAGAAAGAAGATGAGGGTATCAAGTCTGCCAATACTGAACTAACGCTATCTTGCAACCATCTTAAACAAGAAAAATCCGACTTGGAGAAAGAACTAGCCAGCTTGAAAGCTAAATTAGCAAAGGTTGAGGAGAGAGCAGTCCTCGCTGAGGGAAATGCCAACATCGCTCTCCAGTCTGCCTCTGATTCCAATGCTTGGTTTGTTGAGGCCCAGAAAGAGCTGGATGTTTATGAGGAGCTTATAATTGAGTAACAAGTGCTCTGGACTCATGACATTTCCTGGATCCAACATTACCCGACAACTTTGGTCGATGCGTGGGATTAGATTGCTGAGGACAAGAAGCGGCGCCTAAAGGTCAAAAACATTGATGAGGAATAACTCTTAAAGACATATCTGAAGGGTGAAGAACATGAGCGCTTGGATGAAGGGAGTAGATTGATTAATGAGGCCGTGGAAGAAGAGAGACGCCAGGCTAAAGGGAAGAATGTACTTGAAGACGGCGCTATCTCATCTGTCGTACCTAAAGTTGCCAAGACAAAGGAGTACGACCTTGAGCATCCGCAAATTTCTAAGGCCCCTCTTCTCCCTTCCATTATTGAAGCTTCCACGACTGCTCCTGCCGAGCTGTGACGGCCCGCCCCGCACCAACCGACATTTCCTCCGAAAGTGCGTTGTACACATGCCCGAATAGCACGGAACGGTCGTCAGAAGAAAAGAAAGAAGGGAATTAATTAAGGAGGAACCTGTAGAATGTCTCACAGCGCATGGAATAAAATATAGTATAATAACATACTTGACATAAAACAGGTGAGACAGTGCATAAGCTGATAACTAAAACCAACATCAACATCAGAGCAGCGGAAATCCAAATACAGCTTATTACAACTTTCCAAATTTACTGTCTCTAAAACAAAAGGAAACTGAAGTAGAAGATACACTACTAATGCCCAAGAAGTGATCTTCAACAACACAGGGAGAATACTATATATATCATACGTGGAAGCCTCCTGCTCGTCTCCGGATCATCTACCCGTGCATCACCAGCTAACCTGTCTCTAGTCTGCTCGTGTGAGCACCCAGAGTAATAAGAGGAGACATAAAACTCTGGGTCAGACATAAAGCCTGGTATGAGCGATAAGCATCTAAACAGAACAAAAACAGGCATACTAAACCATACCTGAACCTGGACCTGCAACCAAAGAGTTAGTACCACATACCGTACAATACTCTAGGGTGCCATAATAAATAGTGTAGAAAATACGGGGGTGGGGTGTGTATGTCGTAATGATGGAAAACAAATCAACCATAGCAAACATCCTCACATCTCTCACTCAGTGCGTAAAGCATACGATGTCCACCACTGTCAATCACTAGACCTATCGAAGTAGTGACGGAGTTCAACTTGTACAACTACTGCTACTAACAAGCTTACCACATGGAGTCATGACCAAATCTTTACAAATGACCCCACTTCATTGGTCTATAGCCCTTTAGTCGTACCTAGGCCACTACGGCCCTGAATCCGTTCACGTACCTCCCATACATAGTGATCCAAAGTCATAGACATCGATAGCCCCTTGGCACACGTCCCGCAGCAAAGCCCAATCATGAAGTGAACTCACCGGTTCCCAACTGGATCCTGAGCTCTAACTTCCCATATTGGACTACCTTTGCATCTCGGGTTATTGGTCAACACTGGGTCAGGTCGGGTTCCCCTTCTAGCCATCGGTTCGGGTCGGGTCCTCTACTTTGAGTTGGTTCGTAGTCTTCTCCTGTAGCGGTTCGGGTCTTCCTCTGTAGTGGTTCGGTTCGGGTTCACAGCATTGCGCCGGGTCGGGACAGGTGTTCCACTTCGGGTCGGGTTCAATCTCCCATCCAGTTCGTACTTCCGCTCCGATCTGCTCCCTCGTCCTTCATTTGCTCCAATCCGATCCCTTCGCCTTACTTCAGTCCGAGCCCTTCGTCCTTCAGTCGATCCGATCTCTCCTCCTTTATCCGATCTGATCCCACTTCAATTAGCGTGGCCTTCCTTTTTTCCAGTTGTCTCAAGCGTCAAGTTCCGATCCGATCAGATCCGTTGCCCAGTTCAACTCATCCGATCTGAGCCTCCATATCTGATCCGGTCCAGAACCTGTACTTTTCCTGCAACTCTTCAAGCAAGTGTTTTGCGCCATTCGACGACGTTTCCGACCAATTTAACTATTCTAATCAATCACAAATCGTTTCAAACAGTTATAGAAACATGGCAAAATAACCACAAACACCAAAACAATGAATTTACATGTCAAAATGGATCAAATATACCCAAAACCCCATATTTTCCCTTAAGCATGTTTAAGCAAAACTAATCATAGGGTTAACAAAACTTAACCAAATTAAACCAAATTTCTACCAGAGGCATAAAATATTATTTTCGAATTTATAGATATTTTTCCCGAATTTATTAGTGTATAAATTCGCTAATCTTCACTAATTACCCTTAATTAACTGTAATTAGTGTCAAAACAATGCTAATCACTCACCTTGGCCACAAATAAATTTCTCAGAACTGAAACCTTGCTGATTTGGATGAATACTGACGTCTAACAGCAGATCTAACCTTGCCTTCGTGTTTTCTCTCCTTAATTTGATGTAGAATAAGCAAAAACTTGATTAGAAAGTGATTTGGGGATGTTTCTAGATGTTGGCGGCCATTGTTAGGGTTCAAGAATGAAAGTGGCAGCTGGGAAATGAGGATAAGATCGTTCTCTAACTGATTTCAGCCTCCTTCTTACCCTAATCCTGAAATCCCCCATTGGGCCTAGCTGTTAATCACCCGGTTAAGCCCAATTAAGTTGTTTTTCTCCATCTGAAATTTGTTTCAGCCATATCTCCCAAATGGTGAGTCCGTTTAGCTAATGTGACCACTCTACGGAATTGTAAACCATCATACAAAGCCAATGGAAGTGGTTTCAGGTCAAAATTCCTTTCCAGTCAAAAGTTATGGCCAAAACAGTGCCAACTAGGGGTAAAATGGTCATTTAAAAATCGACAAAACTCATGAACATGGGAAATGACCCCAATAGTCGTCTCCCAAAGTTACATGACCATACGATTTCGTATGTGAAAGAAATAAATATTCTACGATCCAATGATGTGTAGAATACGGGTCGTTACACTCTCCCCCCTTAAGAAATTTCGGCCTCGAAATTCCTTAACCCTAAACATACAAAGGATCCCGCATGCCTAACAACCACATACAACAATCAAACATGTAAAACAAGCAAACAAGCCTATCCTAGCATGCGGAAAACTAAATCGAAGTTAAAATCTTACCAGGCAAAGAGTTCTGGGTATGTCTTCCTAATGTTGTCCTCTGTCTCCCAAGTGCAATCATTCTCTTCCTCGCCCCACTGAACCTTGACTAGCTTCACCGCCTTCCTTCGAAGTTGCATCATGTCGTGCTCGACAATACAGGCCGGCTTGCGGTTCCCAACCGCCTCGGGTTCTACTTCGAAGTCCTCTAACTGATCAGGTGAAATAGTCATATCTGGGTCAAGAACGAACTTCCTTAGTTGGGAAACATGGAATACATTGTGAACTCCCGCCACCTTCTCTGGTAAGCCAACTCTTTATGCCAAATTCCCGACTGGTTCAAGAATAGGGAATGGGCCAACAAATCTTGGTGCCAACTTGCCTCTCCTACCAAATCGTATCACGCTCTTCAACGGAGAAATCTTGACAAACACCAAGTCACCAACGGAGAATTTTAAGTCTCTTCTCCTCTTATCAGCATAACTCTTCTGCCTATCTTGAGCAGCCTTCATTTGTTGTTGAATGATCTTGATCTTATCTGAAGTTTCCCTCACCACATCCGGTCCAAGCATAAACTTCTCGCCAGTCTCTATCCAACATGATGTGAGTTGCACGGTCTTCCGTACAAAGCTTCAAACGGAGCCATCCCGATACTGGATTGGTAGCTATTATTATATGCAAACTCTACTAGATGCAAACGGTCATCCCATGATCCACCAAAATCCAGTACACAAGCTCTTAAGAGATCTTCCAAAATACGATTCACCCTCTCCGTCTGACCGTCGGTCTGAGGATGATATGCGGTACTGAGATGTAACTCTGACCCCAGAGCCTCTTGTAAGCTCTTCCAAAACCCACTAGTGAACAACGGGTCTCGGTCACTCACAATGCTTTTAGGTACTCCATGAAATCTCACTACCACTTCATATACAATTCTGCTAACTTAGCTACCGTTCTGGTCGATTTGACTGGTATGAATCTTGCACTCTTAGTCAATCGATCCACGATTACCCAAATGCTATCATGTCCCGATCTAGTCCTTCGTAAACCATCGATGAAATCCATCGAGACTTGCTCCCATTTCCATTCGGGAATTTATAATGGTTGCAACAACCCACTAGGCTTCTTTTGCTCGGCTTTAACTAGCTGGCAATTCATGCATTTGGATATAAATTTCCCAACGTCTCTTTTCATCCCTTCCCAGTAGTAGGTCTGCTTCATATCTCAATACATCTTATTACCACCGGGGTGTATAGTCAGTTTTGAGTGATGACACTCTCTAAGCACTTCATCGCTCAATCCATCGACATTGGGTACAACAAGCTTTCCATTCTTTCTAAGCCATCCATCTCGATCAAGCCCATACTTGTTCATCTCCTCATCGATACCCATCTCTAACTTGGAGATGATTTCCAATAGGTTAGGATCGTCCCTCTGACTAGAGCCGATCCGCTCAATCAAAGTGGGTCTGATCATCAAACTTGCTAACATTTCTGGATCCAATTCGCACTTTGGTCTAAAATCAAACCCAGCGATGTACTCCAGTTGCTTCCATTCTAGAAACATAGCCCCTAAGCTGGCATGTCTCCTACTCAATGCATCAGCCACCGCATTGCCCTTTCCCGGTGTATATGCGATGTCGAAATCATAGGAAGCTAAGAACTCTAACCATCTCTGCTGACGGAGATTTAGATCTTTCTGAGAGAAGAGATACTTCAACAACTTATTGTCTGTAAACAGCTCAAATCTTTCTCCCAAGAGATAGTGTCTCCACATCTTCAACGAGAACACGATCGCTGCCAATTCCAAATCATGGGTAGGGTATCTTTTCTCGTGCGGTTTCAATTGCCGACTTGCATAAGCTACAACCCTATCACCTTGCATCAATATAGCACCCAATCCGGTACCACAGGCATCCGTGTATACCGTCATCTCTTCATTCCCCTTAGGAATGTCTAACACTGGTGCGCATGTCAACTTGTCCTTTAGACTCTTGAATGCATTCTCGCACCTTTCATCCCAGACAAAAGCTTGATTCTTCTTGGTCAACTGGGTCAATGGTGCTGCTATCTTGGAGAAACCTTGGATAAACTTACGATAATATCCAGCTAACCCCAAGAAACTTCTTACAACTGTTGCATTCTTGGGAGTAGGCCAATCCTGTACCGTAGCCACCTTCGTAGGGTCCACGGCAATACCATTCTCGGAAACAACATGACCCAAGAACCTCACTTCCCTCCTCCAGAAGTGACACTTAGAAAACTTTGCTTTCAATTGGTGTTTTCTCAACACCTCCATCACTATTCTTAAATGTTCCTTGTGTTCTTCCTCTGTCCTCGAGTAGACCAAAATATCATCAACGAACACAAGGACAAACTTATTCAACTGATCTCTGAATACCCTATTCATAAGATCCCCAAAATATGCTAGGGCATTGGTCAGCCCGAATGGCATGACCAACCACTCATAAAATCCAGACGGCGTCCGAAACGCCGTTTTAGCTATACTCTCAGCTTCCACTCTAAGCTGATGAAAACCTGTCGCAAGATCCAACTGAGAAAATACTCTCGCGCCTCTCAACTGATCGAACAAATCATCTATCCACAGTAGAGGATACTTGTTCTTCCTCGTCACTTTATTCAACTCGCGGTAGTCTACACACAAACGAACGGAACCATCCGCCTTGGTAGCAAACACAACTGGTGCTCCCCATTCAGAAACACTCCTTTTGATAAATCGCTTCTTCAAAAGATCGCTGACTTGCACCTCGAGCTCTCGCTGCTCCCTTGGTGCCATACGACGAAGTGGCATCACTATAGGTCTGGCATCTTTCACCAAATCAATACGGAACTCAATCTCTCGATGTGGTGGAAGCCCGGTCACTTCTTCGAAAACGTCCGGATACTAGCCAACCACGGGAAAACCTGACAACTCACTATGCGGAATGTCGAGGGAGTTTAGAAAACTAGCCAACACCCCCTCACTGGGTAGACCACCAAACACTATCCTCCGCCCATCATCCGCTCTAGCTGTCACCAAAAAGCCCTCACAGTCTACCACCAACCCGTATCTTTGGAGCCAATCTACTCCCAAAATAATGCCAAACCCAGTAAAGCCCAAAACAAAGCAATCACAAACAAACATGCATCCATGACTCGATAAGACCACATTACGACAAATCATTCTAAGGCTAGTCAAACCGCCAATTGGGTTCGTCACTACTAAAGGTCTATCGACAATCTCAGGTTCCAATCCCAACCTATCTACCAGGTCACTAGATATGAAAGAACTGGAAGCTCCGGTATCAAACAAAACTCTAACAGGAACATCATAAACAGAAAGCATACCTTGAATGACGACATTCTTTCCCTTCTCCGCTGCGGTTGGGGCATTCGACGAAGAAGGAATAGCATTAAGGGAATATGCTTTCACCATTTGATTTTCTTTGGGGGGTTGCGGACACTTGTCCTTGTGATGTCCCATTTGGCCACAGTTGAAGCACTTCCTATCCGCTGGCTTGGCCCGACAATTACTAGCATAATGGCCCTTCTTACCACAGCTGAAGCACTCAACATCTTGCTTATTCTTTTTCTTCTGGCCATCCTTAGTCTGACCCTGCTTTCTCTTATTCTGGGAACCACCCTTGCCTCCACCACTTGCTTGTGGCTTTGCCTCCTCTGCAGATACAACCTCAGTCTTCGACTTAGGGCAGAGACTTTCTGACCTCAATGCTTTCCCCACAATCGATTCAAACATCTCATCGATGTGGTTAATAAGACTTTCCCCCAAGTACTGATCCAAACCAGTTATGAATTTCTCATTCTTCTTCTCGGCAGTGTCAATAAGGGATGACCCATACTTTGACAAAGTGTCGAATTCAGCAATATACTCCGAGACAGCTCTGCCATTCTGCTTGAGCTCCAAGAACTTCTTAAACAGCACTGACTTCTGAGCAGCTGGAATGAACTTCTCGCAACAGTGAACCTTAAACTGCTCCCAAGTAATCTGATCTTCGGGAGTAGCTGCCTTTATAACATTCCACCAATTCATTGCCCGCCCTTGCAGCTGACGGGACGCTAGCTTTCTCTTCATCGCATCCTCGATACCCAAATCCTCGAAGATACGTTCGCAACTATCTAACCAATCCTGAACATCCGTAGCCGACTCCGTTCCGTGGAATGGCTTCCCACCAAGGCTAGTATAATCCTTATTCAGCTTGTCGAAGTCGACTCTAGGCGCCTGCACTATTGGACCGCCACCATTTCCACTATTGGGAGCTGCCCTCTACACATCCCTAAGCATCTCTCTCATGAGGTCAGTAAACATCGTCCTCATGTCAGCAGCATTCCCATTATTGGCTCCCCTACCAGCACCTCTAGCATATCGGCTCATCGTCAATCTGAAAAAGGGAAACGATTAATGACCCCATAGTGGTGCTAGTGCAGTACGACTTCATTCTTATACTACTAATAGTATATATATATAGAGCTTTTAAAAACCAAAGTAATCACAAATACGCTCTCTCGTATACGTATATTATCTCTCCCTGATAACTTCCCTGGGTTAACTACGCAACCTAGAGCTCTGATACCAAGTGTGACGGCCCGCCCCGCACCAGCCGGCATTTCCTCCGAAAGTGCGCTGTACACATGCCCGACTAGTACGGACGGTCGTCAGAAGAAAAGAAAGAAGGGAATTAACTAACGAGGAACCTGTAGAATGTCTCACATCGCATGGAATAAAATATAATATAATAACATACTTGACATAAAACAGGTGAGACAGTGCATAAGCTGATAACTAAAACCAACATCAACATTAGAGCAGCGGAAATCCAAATACAGCTTGTTACAACTTTCCAAATTTACTGTCTCTAAAACAAAAGGAAACTGAAGTAGAAAATACACTACTAATGCCCAAGCAGTGATCTTCAACAACACAGGGAGAATACTATATATATCCTACGTGGAAGCCTCCTGCTCGTCTCCGGATCATCTACCCGTGCATCACCAGCTAACCTGTCTCTAGTCTGCTCGTGTGAGCACTCAGAGTAATAAGAGGGGACATAAAACTCTGGGTCAGACATAAAGCCTGGTATGAGCGATAAGCATCTAAACAGAACAATAACAGGTATACTAAACCATACCTGAACCTGGACCTGCAACCAAAGAGTTAGTCCCACATACCGTACAATACTCTAAGGTGCCATAATAAATAGTGTAGAAAATACGGGGGTGGGGTGTGTATGTCATAATGATGGCAAACAAATCAACCATAGCAACCATCCTCACATCTCTCACTCAGTGCGTAAAGCATACGATGTCCACCACTGTCAATCACTAGACCCATCGAAGTAGTGACGGATTTCAACTTGTACAACTACTGCTACTACCAAGCTTACCACATGGAGTCATGACCAAATCTTTACAAATGACCCCACTTCATTGGTCTATAGCCCTTTAGTCGTACCTAGGCCACTGCGGCCCTGAATCCGTTCACATACCTCCATACATAGTGATCCAAAGTCATAGACATCGATAGCCCCTTGGCACACGTCCCGCAGCAAAGCCCAATAATGAAATGAATTCATCGGTTCCCAACTGGATCCTGAGCTCTAACTTCCCTTATTGGACTACCTTTGCATCTCGGGTTATTGGTCAACACTGGGTCGGGTCGGGTTCCCCTTCTAGCCATCGGTTCGGGTCGGATCCTCTACTTTGAGTTTGTTCGTAGTCTTCTCCTGTAGCGGTTCGGGTCTTCCTATGTAGCGGTTCGGTTCGGGTTCCCAGCGTTGCGCCGGGTCGGGTGTTCCACTTCGGGTCGGGTCGGGTGCCATCTCCCATCCAGTTCGCACTTCCGCTCCGATCCACTCCCTCGTCCTTCATTTGCTCCGATCCGATCCCTTCGCCTTACTTCAGTTCGAGCCCTTCGTCCTTCAGTCGATCTGATCTCTCCTCCTTTATCCGATTTGATCCCAGTTCAATTAGTGTGGCCTTCCTTTTTGCCAGTTGTCTCAAGCGTCAAGTTCCGATCCGATCCCTTGCCCAGTTCAACTCATCCGATCTGAGCCTCCATATCCGATCCGATCCGATCCAGAACCTGCACTTTTCCTGCAACTCTTCCAACAAGTGTTTTACGCCATTCGACGACGTTTTCGACCAATTTAACTATTCTAATCAATCACAAATCGTTTCAAACAGTCATAGCAACATGGAAAAATAACCACAAACACCAAAACAATGAATTTACATGTCAAAATGGATCAAATATACCCAAAACCCCATATTTTCCCTTAAGCATGTTTAAGCAAAACTAATCATAGGGTTAACAAAACTTAACCAAATTAAACCAAATTTCTACCAGAGGCATGAAATATTATTTTCGAATTTATAGATATTTTCCAGAATTTATTAGTGTATAAATTCGCTAATCTTCACTAATTACCCTTAATTAACTGTAATTAGTGTCAAAACAATGCTAATCACTCACCTTGGCCACAAATAAATTTCTCAGAACTGAAACCTTGCTGATTTGGGTGAATACTGACGTCTAACAGTAGCTCTAACCTTGTCTTCGTGTTTTCTCTCCTTAATTTGATGTAGAATAAGCAAAAACTTGATTAGAAAGTGATTTGGGGATGTTTCTAGATGTTGGCGGCCATTGTTAGGGTTCAAGAATGAAAGTGGCGGCTGGGAAATGAGGATAAGATCGTTCTCTAACTGATTTTAGCCTCCTTCTTACCCTAATTCCGAAATCCCCCATTGGGCCTAGCTGTTAATCACCCAGTTAAGCTCAATTAAGCTGTTTTTCACCATATGAAACTTGTTTCAGCCATATCTCCCAAACGGTGAGTCCGTTTGGCTAATGTGACCACTCTACGGAATTGTAAACCATTATCCGGAGCCAATGGAATTGATTTCAAGTCAAAATTCCTTTCCAGTCAAAAGTTATGGCCAAAATAGTACCAACTAGGGGTAAAATGGTCATTTAAAAATCGACAAAAATTATGAACATGGGAAATGACCCCAATAGTCGTCTCCCAAAGTTACATGACCATACGACTTCGTATGTGAAAGAAATAAATATTCTATGATCCTATGATGCATAGAATACGGGTCGTTACACGAGCTATCTACCAAAAGTATCTCCACCTTTTCTCCACAATTTGTCAAGGATATTGTTGCATGTCATTGCTTTGTAGAGTAGACAATTGAAAGATCTCTATTTTCTCCAGAGTTAATAACTATTGCTTCCCGTTCTTCAAGTGCAAAGCCCGCTGAAGGGGCTGGAGAGAAGCTGGAAGAGACAACTGAGAAAGCTGTTGTACCATCCAGTGCTGAAGCTTCCAAAGATGGGGATATGATCGACGTTCAGAAGAACATTGATGACAATGAGGGTGTTGGGAATGAAGACGTCGTTGTGACGGGAGGCTCAGACGAGACTGAGAACATGACGTTAGCTGAGATTAAGGCAAAGAATGATGAGCTTTTGAAAGCCAAAGCTGAAGAAGAACCCCTAAACATAAATCCTCTCTAAGCAGTTCCTCCCGGATTTAAGATAATAGTCAAGCTTTCAAAGTCGATCACTTCTCAGCTAGCATCCCAGTCCTCCATTACCTCACGAGATCCTCCTTCAGACGAGAAGAAGGGGAGGAAACGTATTATCACCGACGTTGAGAAGGAGGAATAATAGAAACAGAAAGCCGCTCGAAATTCCAAGCCTTCTCCCAAATCCAAGTGAAGATATTTGTTTGCAGTTGTTTTGTATTCCACTGGCTTACCGTCTTTGTCGCGAGTGCGGCCCTCGTGTTTTATCCAGTACTCTTTGTAAATCTGCGTGTTGTTAATGAATTTGTTTTCCTACAATGTCAAATATTTGCAAGCATGTCATATATTTCAATCAAATGCCATTGTAATCGAGACATTACTAATCTTAAATAATAGACAATAAATTACATCACAAATCAGATAGAAGTTTCCATACAGCATCCCTGCAAACAACAATTTATGCAATGTAAATTATTACTAAGCTAAGTAACAAACAACAGGGAGTGTGATGTGTATTTGTATGCCCCCAATCACTGTTGAATAAAGTGCCAGGCCAGGGATTTTTTGGGATTAATTAGGATCGACATTAGACTGCCCCCAATCCTTCAGTGGGGAGTGTAGGCTCAGCTTCCATTCTTCCCCCCAATCCTACAGTGGGGTGGGAACCCATTTTCATTGGCACTTGCTCTTAGCGCCTTTATACTCTCCTGTCGTATGCCGAGGTTAGAGTGTGGTCAAGGCGGTCTTTAATCGTGGTGCACCATCACCCCTTGTGGATGTCATCCTCCTGTCCTTTATGCTTTCCCTTGATCATGAGAGTTAGATTCAATCATACCAATGATCATTCCATTCACTCCAGCTTCCGTTCTGCACACTATTTCAAAGGTTCAAACTTTCTCGGGTTTCGTCGGTTAGAGAGTTGTTTTTGGCTCTCAACTTTAATTCAAGTCCTATGTTTCAAACCAAAATCAAAATAATCACAGGACATAAAGAAATGAATGCAAGAAAAGTAAATGACACGCGATATTTTTATAGTGGTTCAGCTAAATCATAGCAATAGTCCACTTTATAATCTCTTGTTTATATCAACTAGACCATTCAAGGTAAGTCGTGCATTTTTACATAGTTTAAAAAAAAAGAATCTGTACAATTTCAAGTTAAGTACTGCCGCAAACGCGGGGCATTCCATGCCTTGGGGATTTCATCGCTATCTACGGTAGCTAGCTTGAAAGCTCCTTTATCAGGATTTTGCTGGACGACATACGATCCTTCCCATTTCAGGCCCATGAAGACGGGGGCAGGGAAGACACGTTTCAAAACCAGGTCTCCAGGTTCAAAAGTTCGGGTTCGAACTTTCCTGTTGTAGTATCGGGTAACTTGGTGTCTGTGCCTCGAGGCATGCAAGTATGCTTCATCCCTTTTTCCTCGATCATGTCCAAGATCTCAAGGAGCAATGCTTTATTTGTCATTGGATCTAGTAAGTTGCTCTATGTAAGGGGACTTCTAGTTCCATGGGAATAACCGCTTTTGATCCGAATGAAAGGAAGAAGGGAGTGTGCCTAGTCCCCGAGTTGTAGGTTGTTCTGTAAGCCCATAATGCCAAAGGAAATTCATCGACCCATATGGCTTTTTCTTGCTTCAATCGCTATTTCAAGATGGACTTGATTATTTTATTAACCGCTTCTACTTGTCCATTTGATTGAGAGTGCGCTACAGTGGTGTATTGTAACACCCCGCACTTTTAATGAAATGAAAAATGTGGAAATATGTATATATATTATAAACATAGATATATTTAAGAGAAAAATTAAATAATGACAATAAATATTTCATGTAATAAGTTCATGCAGTGAAATGAAGGAAAAAATTAAGTGCAATACATGAAATGTGAAGAAATGCATGCAAACAATTAAATAGAAAAAAGAAATAAAAAGAGAAATTTGAAGAGTTTCAGGAATTTGGTCACGAAATTAGCATCATTACGTTTGTGGCGATTTTCTAGTCAATTTAGACCTATGATTTGCAGAAAACCGATTTAGGATGAAAAAGATATCTTCAAATTAAATATTGTAGCAAAATATGAAAAAGAGGAATGAGAAAAGAATAATGTTTAACATTGTTATAAGGTTTATAAGCAAAAGACTTAGTATCTCATTTGGTTAGAACATGTGACTTGCATACAAGAGGTACAGAGTTCGATCCGCGCCAGCGCCATATTTTTGTTTTAGGGGAATGGCTAAAATGTGGCTTAGTGTGAACGCAGTTCAAAAAGTGGTTTAGTGTGAAAATGGTTAATTGGGAAGAAAGCTAAAAAGATATATATGTGTGTGTGTGTATATATATATATATATATATATATATATGTGTGTGTGTGTGTGTGTGTGTGTGTGTGTGTGTGTGTGATATGTAGGTGTCAACACCCTACTGCTGCGCATCATGTGGCACCGTGGCGCATTTTTGTTGGTCAAGGATTGTTTTTTTTTAATGTGGCTTTTTCTGGTTGGTTGGGTGACGATTTTTCTTGTATTAGGGTTGATATGGCTTTATTTGATTGGTCTAGTGAGGTGTCTTTGTATCATGATGATTTGGATGGCTTAGATAAATCATAAGTTGATCTAAAGGCCCATATTAATCCTAAACATCTATATATACATCTCTATACCTAAACCCTAACCTCACAACCCTAAACTATGATGCCGTCATGCTGTTCATCTACAAACTAACCTAGCCGCCACCATAACAAATCAAATTCTAGATTAAACATAAAGAGATAAGAGATAAAGATTCAAAGCCTTGGAATTATGAAAAGGAATTCTAGAACAACAACGAACAAATCAACACCTACATCAACGGATGAGCTTAGCAACTTCAGAAATCAGATCCCAGAATTCAAGATCCATTTTCTGTGAGTGCAGTTACTTTCACAAGATAATTGTTTAAACGTAATTGTGATGAGTTATGAATTGGACTGTATGAAAATGTTTGTAAATCATATAAAGTTTATGTCTTTTCAAACTATGTTTTGATTTATGCTTGATTTGATTCATTTTATGCAAGCTATGTTTTATGTCAATTCATATGCCTAATTACATATGCAAGTTATGTATGCAAGTTTGCTCGATCTATGCAAGTTATGAAAGATTATATGCAAGTCATGTTCGTACATGTAAGATCATATTTTATATATTCATATGTTTAAATCTACATGTTTATATGATTAGATCCACATCAGTCCATATGTTTAGAACTATATGTTTATATGTTTATACCTACATGTTTATATGATTAGATCCATATCAGTCCATATGTTTAGAACTATATGTTCATATGCTTAGATCTACATGTTCATATGATTAGATCCATATCAGTCCATATGTTTAGAACTATATGTTCATATGTTTAGATCTACATGTTTATATGATTAGATCCATATCAGTCCATATGTTTAGAATTATATGTTCATATGTTTAAATCCGTGCAAATTTATGTTTAGATCCATGCTAGTTCGCACTCAATATGTTGATTGGATCTATTTTTATATGTCTACTATATTTATGCCATCTTAGATCTATATTGTATATGCCAATTATGTTGTCATGTGTTTCTTCCCTTTTTCCTTTTTTTATATGAGTTGGGCTAATTGCGAGCCTAACGTATCATATGAACTATACGTACGAACGACATGGGAAAGTTGGGGTAAAAGTTGATTATTATGTAATTGGCATAAAAAGGGTTTGTAATCATATAATTAATTTTGGGCATAACTAGAAAATGTGGCATAACTTGAATTGACCACACTTATGGATAATTTACATATAAACTTGGACACGAATGGTAAATATGTAAACTGGCTAAAAGAATAACGTGCCTAACCCGAGGTTAGATTGAGCTGCGGTGTAAGACTTCCTGGAACCGCGCGGCACATCCAGCGACCGCAACAACATAGATCTAATGTAAGAGGTTTGCGCATTAAGCCTAAGAACCCGAGGTTAGAATGAGATTGCGGTAGAAGTCTGCCTGGAACCACCCGTCACATCCAACAACCGCAGACAACAGCTCTAATGTGAGAGGTTGGTGCTTTAATAAATAAATTAAAGCTAAGGAACAGACATGCTAAGAATGGAAGGTTTAAGTAACATATGAACAGGTGAAACTTAACCAATACAACATGTTAGGCGGGTGGGTTAAGTTAACATGGGCAAGAAGACAACTTAACCAATATTACATGAACAAAGTGGATAGGGTTAAGGCAAGCTTAACCAATTATACATATAGACTTGATAAGGGGAAGGGTTAAGTAAATCTTGGGTAAGTGGGTAATATTAGTATATATAGGCCCACAAACTTAACCCTTAAATAAACATGCATGAATCAGTGAGAAGGTTAAGTAACATATGAATAGGCAACACTTAACCAGTACAACATGTTAATTAAGCAAATGGGTGGGGTTAAGTTAAATTGAGAACACTTAACCATTATAACATGATGATTAGGAAACTACGGGGACCCATTTCAGCGGTAACGCATATGTATCATGGTACCCTGAGCTAGGCAGGGTAGGGCACAATTACTGGGCTGATTATAAGTGGTCAAAATAGCAGCGGGGGTGCAGCAGTGTACGTTCCGACAGAGTATGGGCGTGCACGTGCTCCGGAGTGGAAAAAGCAGGCACTGGGCATCAGTAGTATACACTGTGCATTTTGAATCGTGTCGGGTTGCCATCATGGGAATTGATACACCCCATGATGGGGCCAGCACAGGTATCTACATACAAGCAGGGCCGAATGACACAAGTAATGAATACATACAAGCGAGGTTGAATGACACAAGTAATAAATACATGCGTGTTAGGGAGCCGATCGAACGAGGAAGATAGTGGGTACAACTCGTGGGGGCAGGAGCAAAGGGGCACCTACGATAGCAGTTAGGAGTACACGAAACTACCATTATCATGATTAGTAAGGAGGATCAACTTTTAGTATAGGACTAGTAAGGGTGCGGTGTAACTAGTAATGATACGGTGTTACTAGCATTGGTGCAGTGTAGTAATTATCCTATAGTGATTAGGAGCAAAAATTAACGTTGTCTTATTCATCTTGCTTACCTTGTCATGCCTGTCTGTTTCACAGTCATTTCTTATTTTCCAGTTTCTATCTTATCCTGTTACTTTAATGATTATATTGTTAAAGTTACAGGACTCGTCAGACTTTATGTCTGACTCTCTTTGTTTTCGCCTCTTTTCTTCCGTCCCCCCCCCCCCAGGTTCTCAGGGAGGAAATACTCAAGTTTGATTCGAATTTCTCTCTGCTTGAAGTGCTAGAAGTTCTTAAAGTATTGCTTGGCTTTGATTCTACCTATTTATGGTGATTCTGTTGAGGATTATGGCTTTAAAATTATGTACTCTGAAGGCTTTTATACAAGACTGATATTATATACTTGGTTTTGGTATTTGAAGGTGTAACCAAACTTATATTTGTTTCTGTTGCAATAAAGTTATAAAATTTTCAAGTACTACTTTATGTATCTGTCTTGTAATATTCTGTTCTGTTTACTCATAATGCTCCATGAAACTTAATGCATTCCCTTTGTGAGTGACATTAACAGACGTGGGGTGTTACATATATCGTTTCTCAATCTGATATTTCTAGCAGAAATCCCGGAATTCTATGTTGTCGAATTGGCACTACAAGAAAAACCGAGATTAGCGACAGATTTTTAGCAGCGGAAATTTTCGTCGCTAATTAGCGGCGGATTTCCGTGGGCTTTGTACGAGAAAATATTTTGGATTTTATAAGTCATCTTATTATAATTTATTACCGTCGAATACTAATTCTATCGGTAAATCAATGGAAATTGCAGCTCTTTACCGTGATATAATATTTGACGCTAAATTCCATTGCTAATAGAGTCGGATTACCGTCGACATAATTTTGAAGCTATTTTCCTGCAGTTTTCCAAGAGATTTGAAACGAACTTTTATATTTTTTATTTATTAAATGTTTTAAATTTGTGTTATTACATAGTAAATTACTAAATTTAAAATTTAAATAATTAATGTTAATAATACATTAGTAATTAATAATAAATAATGACTATTAGAATTAAATAAAATTCAATAGTTAATGCTAATTTTTTTTAAATTAATGCTGATTAATTATTAATTACTATATAATATTAACTATTTTACAAATCCTTATTTCTTAATTAAAATTAGGGAAGGCTTATACAATTAAGCCATGATAAATTCTGTAAAATATATATTTAATAATCAAATAACCATTGATTAATACTTAATAATTAAAAAATAATTTATAATAATTAATTTTCATTGATAAGAAATTATTACTAAACAATTGATAACTAACAATATATTTATTACTTAGCCTCTAATATTTGATGATTATATTTGAAATCATATTAAATATGTATTAATTAAAAAAGTAAAATTTTCGAATTTTCTAAAATATATTTAATGTTATTCATAAATTTTAAATATAAATTTTTTAATTTTTCATAAGATTCGAAAATATTCTTTTAAATAAAAATATAAGTTCGTAAAATATTCAAAATTATAAAGAGTTCCAAAATGATTAAAGAATTTCAAAATATTCGACAATATTTGGGATGGTCTACATGGGTAGAGTAGTACTTCAATAATTGGTTAGTTATAATTTTTTACTTTTTTGGCTGCTAGTTTCATTTTGAAATATTGTAGACAAATTGGGGGTGGAGTTATCTTCAAATTCATAACTCGTTGATTTATTTTTTATATTGTTTATTTCATTGTTATGCATTCTAGACAAATTGTTTAAGAAAATAATATGTTACTTAATCCAGAAGTTTTTTCTTGGTTAATCTTCAATTTAGAAAGTTGTTCATAAAGACCGAGGCGTTACAGAAATATAATTGATAAATAATAATACTAATTATAACCAAATACTGATAATGAAGGATTAATTTAAAAATTATTATTTTTAAATATTAATAATTAATCAAATAATGGATAATAATTCTGACTCAGATCTGTCTTTGTAATTCATTAATCCCCTTTCAACTCTAGTTTTGATGATCCTACGGGCATGTGTATTCTTCTTAAAATGTTTTACTCTTATGTTTTTAATAAGTAAAATTAATTTTTAAATAACTAGTGTGAATAACAAAAAAAAATACTATTAATAGTAAATAAAGTTCAATAGTCAGTATTGGTTAATTAATAATTACTAAATAATTAAGAGATAATAATAATCAATAATATAGACTAATAAGTAATTTTTAATAACCAATGATAATATTTAATAATTAAGAAGTAAAATTTATTATCCGGTATTTAAAATTTAATTAGTTGTAGTATTTTTTTATAATAATACCTTTTATACTGATCAAACTTGTAATAAATTACATGATTGTTTAAAGTTTTAATGATATTTTAAATTTTACCTATTTTGATTTATTTCTATTAGATCAACAAGGTTGGCTGAACGAAATATCTATTGTGATCCGAATCAGCGTTTGGTACTAAATATGGAACGTTGATTTAAAATCCAACCATAACCTGCTTTATGACATGGATTGCTCTATCCTCCCAAGTTTCCACCACCCAAAATTTCGCTTAAACCAAAAATAGTCCCAAATTTTTCCTCAACCAGCCAGAACAAATATTTTGGCTCCAAATCAAAAATTTCACGAATAATTTGTTGTCTCCCTCTTTCTCTCTCTTGCTGACTTCTATCTCCACCAATCTCCAAACTGTACTTCTTTCTCCACTAATCTCCAAGCGATATTTCTTAAAATCCAGACCCAATTAGAAACCAACCCGCACCCCTGATAAAATCGCATCAGCATCTGGAAGTAGGAGCATGTGAGGGCGACGACGATTACTCAACTACGACGACGACGGTGGTGATGACTCAGCAGCGACGATGGCGACTCAATTGTCAATAGGACCCTAATTCCGAGGCAACGACTCAGATTCCATGAGGAAGCAGGCCAACTTGTTTTAGCTGTGAAACGCAAGAGCATCATGCTGGTTTGTGCTTTTCTTTCCTTTTCCGTTTTGTTTTAATTCTGGGATATTTAGGGTTCTTGGTGTTTAATGGAAGTGCTATGAAAGGTTGTGTTGTGTCTCTGATGTTTGTAGTGAGGTAAGTGGGTTATAAATTTAATGGAAGTGCTGTGAAAGGCTGTGCTGTGTCTTTGATGTTTAATGGAAGTGCTGTGAAAGGTTGTGTTGTGAAAGGAACAAAGAAGATGCCTAAACTACTAGAATTTCATAGCTAAACGTCTGCTAGCTTCAGGGGTGAAATCCATTTGATACCAACAGAAAAACAAATACTTCTATATTCATAGAAAACCACTTGCCAAAATTAGGAATACTCATGCTTTAGAGTATCCACTGATGACCATTACTGATAACTACAAGCTTTTTATCATATAATATAAAAGCAAATGATATTGCATTGATGTAAAGCAAACATCATCAAGAAAGAACCACTTGCATTTAAGGAATCTCAATTACAGTATATCCCATGTAATCCACTTGCATCCTTCAGATAAAGAAACAATACCATAAGAGTAATGCTATCTACTGATAACCTTCAGCAGAAAACTGAAAGAACCTAACTGATAACTACATCTATAAGTATATCAAAGAAGTTCAGCAGCCATTCTTTATGTTATGAATGGATCAAACAATGGTCCTGGATTGTTCCTCGTGTGTCTTTTAGATGATTTTAGTTTGCTACTGAGAGGTAGCAATTCCTTTGGCATGTAACCAATACCTTCATTTTAATCAGAAATGTCATCCCAGAATTTTCCAAAGTATTAATGTTGAATTATATTTCCTAGCATTAGATTTCTTTTGTTATTATCCTTGATTGTTGCATACTTTCCTACTCTTAAATATATTTCTGATATTATGTTGGTTATAAAATCTATATTCAATAGTTGGTCTTTCAAAGTCAAGGACCAATTGCTTAGGACTGCAGGTGGTAAATATTCGGACAATGGTTCTAGAGGTCCTAGATTCTTGGAGACACCAAAGTGAGTTTTTTTTTAAATTAAATACCACTCTTCTTGTAAAAGAAAGTTGATTTTTCAAACATAAGATGACAAAAATCAGAGTTGATATTAACTAGATGAAGCAAATAAGACTATAGTTTTCAAATCTCAACCAGTTCTAACTTTCTAACTATATGGCTGTAGTTCGGGCTTGCTGCTCTAGCATAGCCAAGCTGTCATTATCCTTGTTCATGGGTTAAACTATTAGTTCAATTTGTTTTTTCTTTTACTGCATCAAGTAGCTTACTTTGATTTTGAGGATGCTTTTTCTTTTCCTAGTGTAAGATGAGTTCAGATATAACATTTCAATTTTCCTCCATGTATAACTCATTTTTCCATTTAGTGATAGTTTATTTAAATGACATTTACGCAGGTGGTTACATTTTGGGAAGGAGAGATAGTAGATACGAAGAACTACACTTTTTACACTGGCAAGTGGGAAGCATCGCAAGAGAATGATATCAGGCATTGGTCTAAATTCCCATAATTCACCCCTCTTATGAATCAGGTTCAAGTTGATTTTATGTAATTTCGACATAGTGTGTCATACCACTAATTATGAACTTTATGAAATAAATTGCACTACATATCCGTAGCCAACACTTAACTATTTTGTCAATCTACAATATAACAACTACTTACGTTTTGACTGTTTATTTGACATTAACAGGACCATCACTATTGATGTTAAGGAGAAAATATCAGAAGCAAAGCAAGACTAAATCTATCATTTTTTTATATTGTAAGTAAATTTATTGATGTAAAAATGTATGTCGTGTTATGTGTGGACATGGAAAAGTTGATAAAACAATATGTATGAAATGCTAAGTTGTTTGAATGATATGTATGAAATAATATGCATTAATTTATATATTTGTTGTTTTTTTTGTTGGGTTATGTTATTTATTTTACCATTGACAGTTGAACGATAGTATTCGGTAAAGATGTAAGTAGAAAATATGAAAGAATGTTTATTGGTAGAGTAGAAAGGGAATAGCGACGGATCACCTACATAAAATGTTTGATCTAAAAAATATTTTGTCGCTAATCCCTTGGCAATTAGTAAGGGTTTACCCACCCCTTTTATAAATAATATTTTATTATAAATTAATTATCCGTCGGTAAATAGTCGGTATATAAATAAAAATTAAATTAATAAATAAATTTTTATTTCTGTTATAAAATTAGTAAAATAACGGAAAATTGTCGGAAAACTCATGCTAAATTCCGTCGCAAATTCTAACACAATTACCGTCATGGTTTTTACCGACAACAAAGTTATGCAGGAAATCCATCGCTAAAGTCAATTTAGCGACGGATTAGAAGCGGATATTGCTGCTGCTATATGCTGTTTTTCTTGTAGTGTGGGTTCTGTTGTCGGTTATGATGATTTTAGGAATCCCAAATGGGCATATGATGTTTCTAACCACAAAATTTGTCACTCGATTTGTTGCGATCGTGGGTAATGATTCAGCCTCTGCCCATTTTGCAAAATAGTCCATGGCCACGATTGCGTATGTCGCACCACCTTTAGAAATTAGAAGGCCCCCAATAATATCAATTCCTCATACGGCGAACGACTACGAGCTCACCATTGTATTGAGTTGGCTAGGAGGTGCCTTAGGAATCTTCGCAAATTTCTGGCGCCTGTCGCAGCGTCGAGAATAATCAGCTGCATCCCTGTTTATGGTAAGCCAAAAGTAGTTGTAATGTAATATCTTCTTAGCAAACTTTTGACCACTGGTGTGATCTCCACACCCGCCTTCGTGTACTTCTCTCAGAACTCGTTTCACGTCGTCGTGTGCTATACACCGGAGGAGGGGAATTAAGAATCCTTGTCGGTAAAGAACTTCCCCTACATTACATATCTTCGAGCTTTACGAACTACATCACGCTTTTCGCACTTTTTAGTCGGGAGCGTTCCATTCGGCAAGAAATTTTTTATCGGTGTCATCCATAACTCTTTCTATGGTTCGATTTCTAACACTGGATCAATTTCCATTTGATCGATGCATGGCGCTTCTAGTGTTTCGATCTGGGCCATTTCTATTTTTTGCGGGTTGTCGGAGCTAGCTAGCTTGGCCAAACTATAGGCCTTTTGATTCTTTGCTCGCGGAATATGGGATATGCTATAATGTCCCATGCCATCCAATAGCTCCTCTACCTTTTCTGGTATGTTGTGAGCCACAGTCCCTTTGTCTGAAATTCCTTTCGAACCTAGTAAACAACAATTTTAGAGTCATAGAAAACGTTTGTTGTCGCTAATCCCAACCCCTTAGTGAGTTTCAACCCTGCAATCAGAGCCTCGTATTCGGAATCGTTGCTAGTAGTGGAAAACTCTAACCATAAAGCATAGTAAATTGACCGTCCTTTAGGAGTTATCAATACAACTCCGACTCCAGACCACCGATCATTCTTGGCACCATGTATATATAGATTTCAGGGGCTAAGTTCTAACTTCTGTTTTGAGGGGCCAACCTCTTCATTTAACATATCCTCTTCAAGGATCATGAATTTAGCAATGAAATCAACTAATGCTTGCCCCTTATCGATTTTCTAGGTTGTAAGTTTAGGTCGAACTAGCTCAGTTCAATATTCCACTTGAGCAACCATCCAAATGCCTCAGGTCGTTGTAGGACCTGTCAGAGTTGTTAATCCATGTATACAATGATAGGATGGGCTTGAAAATAATGGCGGAGCTTTCTAGAGGAAAATAGTAAGATGTAAGAGAGTTTTTCGATCTTTGAATAGTTGTGCTCCGCTGCCGCCAACTTTTTGCTCACATAATACACCGATCTTTGAATTTTGTCCTCCTCACGTACTAGGTCTGAACTAATTGCATGAGATGACACTGCCAAATACACGAACAAATCTTCGTGGTCCACTAGCTTAGACAATGTCAGAGGTTTCTCTATAAGATCCAAGAGTTTTTGGAAGGCTTCTGTGCAATCTGGGGTCCATTCGAAGTTGTGTTTCCCGCGTTTTATTAGATCAAAGAAAGGGACGCACTTGTCTGCAGCCTTGGAAATAAATCTGCTTAATGCTGTGACCTTCCCCACTAAGCTCTGGACGTCTCTGATCTTTTGTGACTCGCTGACGTTCCTGATTGCTGCTATTTGATTGGGATTAATTTCGATTCCGCATGAGCTGACAATGAAGTTGAGGAACTTTCTCGATGCCACCCCGAATGAGCACTTCAGAGGATTAAGCTTCATTCCATATAGTCGGAGGATCTCGAACATCTCTACTAAGTCCGTCGTGTGGTTGGACGATCAATTGGACTTCACAAACATATCATCCACATAAACTTCCATTGTATTACTTATCTGATTATAGAACATTCAATTCACAAAGCGCTGGTACGTCGCTCCGGCATTCTTCAATCCGAAGGGCATCCCACATAACAATACAATCTTAAGTCTGTGATAAAACCGATATGTTCCTGATCTGGAACATGCAGGGGAATCTGATTGTATTGCGAATATGCATCCATGAAAGAGAGAAGTTCATGCTCCGCCGTCGAGTCCACCAATTGGTCAATCCTGGGGAGTGGGGTGTTGTCCTTCGGGCAGGCTTTATTCAAATCCAAAAAATCAATACATGTACGCCATTTCCTATTGGCTTTCTTAACTAGGACGGGGTTTGATATCCAGTCAAGATACGTTGAGTCTCTGATGAATCCGTTATCCCTTAACTTTTCCACTTCTTCCTTCAAGGCAGCCGACCTCTCCGGTCCTAGCATACGCCTTTTATGTTTCGCATGAGGATGCTTTGGATTTATGCTTAGTGAACGACTCATGATTAAAGGAGAAATTCCACACATATCAGCGTGGGTCCAAGCGAACACATACAAGTTCGCTTTCAAAAAGTCTGCTAATTCCCTCATCCGGAGGGGGTCCATGTGAGTTCCAACCATTAAGACCTTCGTTTGGTCATCGTCATCGATTGGAAGGCCCATAGTTGCCTCATTAGGGGTCCCCTTCTTGCACCCCAGTTCTTTGTCCTCTCTGGGATCGATGTCCTCAGGAAGGTCATCAGACGACTCCCTCGGCAATGTTCTCTTTACTTGTTATGCCGAGCCATCCTCGTTAGGAGGAGAAGCACTTTTGGGCTCTACGTCTTCTCCATTGTGTAGCATTTTCAATTTTGCCATATAATAGGCTCTTCTAGTGACTTGGTTACCGCGAACCATCCTCGCTCTAGTTTCGGTTCGTAACTTCAACAATAGGCACCAGGGTGCGATATAGGCCCTGAACTCTATGAGGGCCGGTCGGCTTAAAAAGGCATTGTAGGTGAATCAATATCCATAACCACGAACGGGAGGATCCTTACTCTTCGGCGGTCTCCTTCTCATAGCTCCATAGATAAATCCACCATACCAATTGGAGCTATTGACGATCCATTAAATCCACGTATCCAACCTCCACATGGCATTAAATCCTTCATTTCTAATTCATTTAGTCAAATGCTTTTTTAAACAGGATGTTGATGGAACTCCAGCAGCCCACAAGGACTTTCCGTACTAGTGCAGGTCCGATGGTAGTAGTTATCACCAATGGGTCGACACTAGGTGTTTTAACTCCTATACTCTTTTTGTCCCGGAAGATAACATCACCCACTGCGGTCTTTTGTTATTTCATGGGTGAAGTATCTTCAAGATTGCTACACCCTCCCACTTTTGGGTGTTTAGCGGCATTAACATACTTTCCATTATTCTATTGCTAAATCCAGAAGGATATGGTCCTTCGATCATGATATTAAAGATTATGCCCTTCCCCTTTTGCTGGGCAGTAGGCCTAGGGGCAGGCTGGTTCTGGTTGAAGCATATCCTCCTTGCCCCTATCTTTAGGGGAAACCTTGTACACGTTTAACTTCCCGCCACGAAGCAATAATTCCACAACATACCTTAAATGATGATATCATTTGTAAAATGGCCGTAAGTTCCATGAAGTAAACAAAACTTTCCAGTTTCACGTTCTTTTTCCGTCGAATCTCTACGGGGATGTTTCTTATATTGGATAACATTGTAGGTACCCAAATAAATGTTTTCTAAGGTATCATTCAATACATTGTAATTTTCAAAAGATTGAAATTGATGCCTCTTTTTGGAATCATTTCTTTTATTCCTGTTCCTCTTATTACCATTTCTGCCTTGCCGGCTATAACAACCTGCATTTTATGTATTGGAAAATCATAAAATATTTTTATTTTTTCCCCTGAGGGTTAGATCATTCTCATATTTTAATATGTTTCTTATAGGGATGTGGGACATGTCCATAATTTTTCCAACTTTGTTTGTGACCATTTTGTCCCTATCAGTCTTGTACAGGGTAAAACTTTTGACTCAGGTTGAATCAGAAGGTTAGACCTATGCCATTGGAAAGGAAATGGTGATTATCTTTCCATAGAATGGTTACATTAAAGATTTGTTTTGGCGGTTTGGGAGGAATCGTTGTTTTAAGGTTTTTCAATTGGTTGTTCAGGTTTGGAAAGCCACAATGGGAAGGCCTATTGGTAGGCTAATGGAAGGATATAAATATGGGGTGGAAGGTATGAGAAATGTTTTAGTTTCTTGTTTATCTTTTTAGGTGGCATATTTTCTTCCTTCCTCTAACACCTTTCCACCATAAAATCAACCTCTAAAGGAAGTGAATCGAAGATCTACACCATTGAAGGCTAGATCTACGTCAATTTAGGGAGTTCAACAGATCAAGGGGTTTGGTTCGAATTTCTTACTGTCCGAAATCTTATTGCATTGATTTTAGCTTATTTTGGAGAATCGGTGAGTGATTTGCGTCTCTCACGTAGATTCAATGAAGTATATGAATATTTAATCATGTTTTTCATCATATTTAAGCGTTTAACTATAAATTTATGTCATTTTAAGTCCAATGAACACCTTATGATATATTCCAGTAAGTTTAAGCAGTAATTTCTATGCTAGTCCATATGATTATGCGAGTTAGATCTATAGTTTTGTTCATATTTATATTTATGGCGATTTTAGTGAATTTCACACAATTATTTATGCAATTGCCAAATTGGTGATGTTGTAGGTTTCATAACATGCTTGTGGTTGTATTAAATGAATCGGATGAGTTGGTTTCGTCGATTGTGTCGATGGGTGGAGTTTTGGTCGAAATTGGAGTTGCATTCGAGTGGTGCAGGTTTTGGGTCGCACGTATGGGGTTGGACATCACATTTAGTATCAGAGATCTGGTTAACGGTTTTAGCCAAAGTTTGAAGATATAATTATGGATGAGAGACGTATTTGTAGATTTTAGTTGGATGCTTACTATATATATTAGCATACATAGTAGTAACGGTTGTATTCCTTTAGCAGTTTTTCTTGAAAATGGCTAATTATTCCAAGGAGCATTTTACCATAAGGGCCTCCTTTCATCCGCTAATTAGTTGTTAGGACACGCCGTTACAATAATTATTTTCCAAGATAAAAATTAATTAGGCTATTTATTCCTCTTATTCTTTATTTCCGTAAACATTATGAAGCTCAAAAAAACCATAAATCGATTTCAAATCCATTTTCTTCTTCATCTTTATAGTTTCAAAATCATATCTGCTGCTAATCTACTTTCAAAACAAAATCGACTCAGTTGATTTGTTGATTGGCTAAAGAAATCAAACCACATCACTTTTCTCAGCTGAACAAGTAAGTAATTGTTTATTTCTAGTGTTTTATATATATCGATTGCTCGCCTCACCTTTATTCAGCTGAAGAAACTAAGGTGCAATTTCTATTTACTATTTACAAGAGGCGATTTCTGTTCCGTAGATGTTAAACAATTAAGTACTTGTTTATTTTTGTTATTTGTTGTTCCTTGATTTTTTTTCTATATACCGATTGTTTTTCTTAGCTGAAGTAACTAGTCATTCACTGATTGATTTTATTTGCTATATAAAATTGTTCATATGTATATATTCAGTGGTAGAATTTATTTTGTTTGACAACTTAAAAAGATAAAGGTGTTTATCTTTTGATTTGAATCATTTAATTACGTATTGAAATTTAGCAATATTTGAAAATTACTTATACACGTAAAACGTATTTGTTGTTTTGTTAATCATATATATATATATATATATATATATATATATATATATTCGATGGGTTAATAACATGTAATAGGAATCAATTTATAATGATGATGAAATTGTTCATATGTATATATTCAGTAGTACATGTTAATTTGTTTGACAGCTTAAAAAGATAAAGGTTTTTATCTTTTTATTTAACATATATCTTTTCAAAACTGAATTTCAAATTTAATTTTTTTAAATGTTTAGTATAATATCTTATTTTATTTTAGATTTAAAAAAGATAATTTCATCTATCTTTTAAAAAAACACTGTTTTATGTTTGATATATCTATGTGTTTTACATTACTATTTGTTAAATTATATACATAAATTTAGTCTGAACTTGTTTTACTTTATTTTAGATTTAGAAAAGATAGTTGTATCTATCTTTTCAAAATTGAACTTCAGATTTAAAAAAGATAATTGAATATATATGTCATGTGTTAATTGTCAGTTGCAAATATGCAATGTTAATGATAAAAATGAACTTTTAATTGTAAAATTTCATTTTTGTAATAATTTTTTTTTAAATTTTACTAGAATATCTCTTTTTTAGATTTAGAAAAGATAGTTGCATCTATCTTTTCAAAACTGAATTTCAGATTAAAAAAAGATAATTGGATATATGTGTCATGTGTTAATTGTTAGATGCAAATATGCAATGTTAATGATAAAAATAAACTTTTAATTACAAAATTTCATTTTTGTAATTAACAATTTTTAAATGTTTAGTAGAATATCTTATTTTATTTTAGATTTAGAAAAGATAGTTGCATCTAACTTTTCAAACTGAATTTCAAATTTAAAGATATATTTGTTGTTTTGTTAATCATACGCATATATTCAATGTGTTAATCATATGTAATATGAATCAATTCATAGTGATAATATAACATAATATGAAACTGTTTGATTAATCATAAGTATATATTCAGTGGTAGATATTATTTTGTTTGACAGCCTAAAAAGATAAAGGTGTTTATCTTTTGATTTAAATGATTGAATTACGTATTAAGCCTTAGAAATATTTAATAATTACTGATACATGTTAAACGTATTTGTTATTTTTTTTATGATTTGGATTTATTATGATAAAAACATTTAAGTTTTTACATATATGACTTACTTCTACTTACTTATACAATGTTGGTTACAAAATTGATGATAAAACTGAATGTTTGATTACAAAATTTTAAATGAATATATATGTCATGTGTTGTATCTATCTTTAAATGAATTTTTGTAATTAATTTTTTTTAAATGTTTAGTAGAGTATCTTATTTTATTTCAGATTTATAAAAGATAGTTGCTTCTATCTTTTCAAAACTGAACTTCATAGTTAAAAAAGAATAGTTGAATATATATGTCATGTGTTAATTGTTCGTCACAAATATGCAATATTAATGATAAAGCTGAACTATTGACAAAATTGCATTTTTGTAATTAACAAATTTTAAATTTTTAGTAGAATATCTTAATTTATTTCTGATTTAAAAAAGATAGTTGCATCTATTTTTTTCAAAACTGAACTTCAGATTTAAAAAAGATAATGGATAAATATGTCATGTGTTAATTGTTAGTTGCAAATATGCAATGTTAATGAAAAAGCTGAACTTTTAAATACAAAATTGCAATTTTGTAATTAACAATTTTTGAACATTTAGTAGAATATCTTAATTTATTTCTAATGTAAAAAAGATAGTTGCATCTATCTGTTTTATAAACATCATAATAATGTTACATTAGAGTACAGAATATCAGAGTACATCGAATATAATAATATAATAGCGGAAGATTAATTTACAACAAATTTAATACAAAGCAGCAGAAGACTATCAATGCTCTGGACACAACTTTAAGCTTCGATCCAGAATCCTGCTTAATATATCTGCAAAGTAAGCTACTCGACTGCCCATGTGGAACAGAGGGCACCCAAGTTTGCAAAGTGAAACAAACTACGAGTCATGGGACTGGTATGAGAAATCTTACTTAACTTATCTAATAAAAATAAGGCTAATCACAGGACCACGCCGCCAACACAGAATGGGTTCACTCCATTGGATTGCCAGTGCAAGAAATAAAGTAAATCGTTAAACAACGCAATGCTTTTTAGAAAAATGAAACCATTATAAGAATCAAGTCCCATCACACAATGCAACGCAAACAGGAGGATAGAGTTTTACCTTATAATGGTCAAAAATGCTTGGTACGATAAAACGGATTTGATATTATTATTAGTATATATGTGTTTCAAAAACATTTCAATCATAATGTATCAATCATAGACGGCATAGCTGCTATATACTATGTCGCCATACTAATTAAACAATCAAAATCGTATGGTGTCGTATTGGAAGTTGGATTTCCATCATGAACTGAGCCAAGGGATCGTCCTTACCGAATTCGAGACTCCCTAGCCCGAGCCTCAGGACAAGTACTCAGTCGAGCCCTTAGGATCGCTAGGGCCACTCCACACATATGTTAGTGGATTAGTTATGCCTGAAAAATACATCTTCCCGCCCTATAGGACGTTAATTAAGAGCCACTAGGGACTCAAATCCGATGTGCCTCGCTATCCATCATCCACATAAGTAAAAATGTCTGGGCTCCATACCATGACACTACTTCTAGCTAGAAAGAAACGCATGTTCTCCCTGCTGTCCTTCTCCCATTTCTGGTTCATACCGAGGTGTGAGGCTCGCGACGTAACGCAACACAAAGCTATGCTAAATAAAGCTGTGCTTTGATCATCAACCACAAGGCTCTGCTTTTCAGCAAAAAGCCTTGATCATTTGCATCTTGGCATGCCACACTGGCAATTTACGCCATGCGACTGATAACTACCAATATATAACCTCTGAGCTCGTACGTCCCAGAGAAGGCTATTAAGAAAAAGAATAAATTCCCCGCCACCAAGCAGATATATATTTAGTAGAAATCAATCAACACAGAATAAAATCCAATGTCAGACACACATCTATTTACAAGTCCGTTCTGGGTCTGAACGAAACCGGAGACACCTTATTCCTCATCCCATATGTCCAATATAGGAGAGAGGTTCTTGCATATCCGTCGATCTCCAAGTACGTCTGGACGATCACCACTTATTACCTTGTCTTGGGATGCCTTGCAATCAAGACATCAGTAATCATCCAAACGATGTGAAGATCTCTGGTCTTCAACCACCGTCTTCATCTTCGACTTTTAATCGTCGTAGAAATTATTCAGAATGGGTTGAACCCGGTCTTTCCGAATAACTCGCGTATTTTATAATCAATACTTAAGTGCTATAAAACACATCATACGCCTCAATCCAATTCAGAATATTCTTTTAGTAAAATATTCACATTATTAGGAAAGGTTCCCATTAATTTTATCAAAGAAAAATTCTTTTAAATTTATTCTTTAATCTTCTTTTTAAAGATTCATTAAAACACCAATTTGGTTTTAATCTCAAAAATCATTATTTAATGATTATTCAAATTTAAGAAATTAATCTTGTCTTTAACTGGGTTAAAGAACCAATGTCACTTAAAACACAATTCACGATAAACCCAAAATCATCTTCCATTAAATTTGAAATTTTCACAGAAATCAAATCAATATATAATCGACATGAATTTCTGTATCAGACTAATAATATAAATGGAATAACGGCAAAGCCTTTTAAATTCCATATATAATAACGGTCTTCATTTGCAGAAGCTCATCTCGTTATTATTAAATCGAATTCCATTCAATTCCAATTTCTTCTATTAAATTGGAAAACTTTACTTCGGAAAATTACCATTAAATCTTAACAAAAAGAATTATAAATTTCAAATCATATCTTCATTGTTAATTGGGTTAAAGAACGAATGTCGTTAAACACATAGTTCACAATAAACCCAATTCAATTTCATTTTATTCTAATTACTGAATATAATTGGAAAATCTAAGAATCTTAATTAAAAGATTTGTTCTTTTCATACGGGGTTTAAGAACAACGTTATTTAAGACACCATTCACGACAGACCCAAAAATCAAATTTATTTTATTTAATTCCAACTAAATATTAATTAATTGGAAAACTTCATTAAATCTTAATTTTAAGATTTATTCTAGTTAATAACTAGTTCATTTCGACAAAAATATATCTTTATCTTTTCAAATATGGAATTTTTCATCCAAAATCTTTCCACATTATTAACTATGATTTTACATAATTTTTCCATATTTTTAATAATTTAATTAAGGCATGTACAGTCGGTTTCCAATAACGTTCACCGAACTGCATCCATAGCGACCTTTTTCAAATTTGATTTGGACATAATTCCAAATCCAACCATTATATTTCAAAACTCTTATATTCATTGAAAAGCTCTTTTCGATACAAACCCAACGGTTCCGGTTTTAGTAGAATCCGACGGTCGGATCTCCCGTTACATCAATTTGAAGTTAGTGGTCGAAATTCGTGAACGGTCGCTGCGCGGCGCATTCTATTCAGGCTATTAAATATATATATAATATTATATATATAAATATATATAGTTCATCGATTTCCATTTAAATCGTATCTTATAAATCATTTATATATTTGTTTTAAAACGATTCCAACTTCATTTTCAAATTTAAATCAAAATTGAATATTTTATATCTTTTCATATTAAAATATTAATATTTTTAAAATTTTAGATTTTGAAATCATTTCTTTTTTTTGATATTCATTATAAAATGAATAAATCGATAGATAAACCCGTTCGGGTTAGAAACGGCGTTTTTATACTTACCCGGCTTCATATTATATATTTTTGTGTCCATCCAAAGTCGGACATAAAAATCATAATTTTATTCTTCACTAAATATATTTTAAAATATTCATTATTTTAAAATATTCATTATTTTAAAATATTATTTATTTTAAAAGATTCTTTATCTTTGAATATTCTTTATACAAAAAAATATTCTAAATTGGAATGCGACTCAATCAATTACCATATAATTCCAGTTATATGAATTTCATACATCGCATGTATATAGCAATAATGATAAATAATCATTAAACAATCCATTCACATCCAGAGTGAAATTTACAACTGTGTGAGCATTAAAATGAATAAATAACGCTCATCACAGACTGTCAATCCATCGATTGACATACAACTAAATACTGGGACTAGTGTATGTCAAATATCATCCCATTACCCGTGTGGGGTTTATAGACAACAAAATTTTATTATAAATAAATCATTGGTTAATAATTTTAACCAAATTCTAATTCTGTTTGGATTATTTTCTATTTAATCAATTTTCACTGTTTAAATTATAAATAAATATTTATAATTTTAATTTCAACTGCCATATTAATGTTAACATTATTTTTAATACGTTAAACATTTCAACATCACAAAAACATATTTCAAGACATGATTCTTCTTATTTAACAAAACGTATTCTAACAAGATTACATTTCTATTTGACAAAAACATATTCTAACTAAACGATATTTTTATCAGACAAAAACATATTCTATCTAAATGACATATTTAATTACAAAATATGTTTTCTAACATACATGGCATATTTATTTACAAAATATGTTTTCTAACATAAATGACATATTTTATTTGCAAATATTTTTCTATGTATTCCAGTGACAAATAAAAGAATAATTTATTTGCATACATTTTTCTATGTATTCTAATGACAAATAAAAGAATATATATTTGCCTACATTTTTCTAATGTTTCTAATGACAAATAAAAAGAATATTTTATTTGTATAACAATTGCAATGTCTCTAATTAAAAATAAAAGGATATTTTATTTGCATACCTATTTTCTACTTTCCTAATGTCAAATAAAAAGAAGTATTTCATTTGCATATGTTCTATGTCGCTAATGACAAATAAAAAGATATCTACATGACATGTTCTATAATTCTAATGACAATGACAAAATAAAAAGGTGATTTTGTCTACATACCATTTCTATGTCCATATATGACAAATAAAAGATAATTTTTATTTGCAACAATTCCAATATTTAACATGCAAATAAAATGAAATATTTTTATTTGTATACAATTTTATTTTTTACACGACAAATAAAAATGAATGTTTTTATTTGTATATAATTCCAATACGTAACATGACAAATAAAAATGAAATATTTTTATTTGTATACAATTCTATTTCCACAAAACAATTAAAAATGATATTTTATTTTATTGACTATTTTATTTTAACAAAATGAATAAAAGTGATAACTTCATTTTGTTAACCATTCTATTTTAACAAAAATGATATTTTAGTTTTAACACAAATCTATTTGACAAAAATGTAATTTTTCTTAAAACATAAATCTATTTAACAAAAATGTAATTTTTGTTTTAACTCAAATCTATTTAACAAAACGGATAGATTTGTTTTAAACAATTCTATTTAACAAAAATGATAATTTTGGTTTCAACAATTCTATTTAACAAAAATGATAATTTTTGTTTCAATAATTCTATTTAACAAAAATGATAATTTTTGTTTCAACAATTCTATTTAACAAAAATGATAATTTTTGTTTTTAACACTTTTCTATCTAACAAAATGAATATCTTGTTTTAACACTTTTCTATCTAACAAAAATGATTATTTTGTTTTAACACTTTTCTATCTAACAAAAATGAATATTTTGTTTTAACACTTTTCTATCTAACAAAAATGAATATTTTGTTTTAACACTTTTATTTCAACAGAAAATGATAATTTTATTTCACTTGACATTTTCTAATCAAAATGTTATTTTTATTTTGACATAACATTATCTAACAAAATGTTATTTTTATTTTACATGAATATAATTCACCAAATCATCGCAACCACAATCAATCAGTCAATCTCGATTTTATACAACGCATATATGAAATTCACATCACAATCAATAATAAAATTTATTTTAAATTTAGAAATCTCACATTAGATTTTGAATTTCTTCAAAATTGTAGATTGCTCCATTTTTGTTCTAGTCAGTTCTGAAACGTAGATCTCTTTGATGCGATCCCAACACATCTGAAATCGTTCGATTCTGATTTGATATGAACAAGTTATAGAATTTTAAACTTTGGATAGTTAAATAGATAATTAACAAAATAGTTTAATTAATTAAAGTCCTTTGATCCTTTTCCTCACCCCACCGTCTTCCTCTTTGACCCTGTAATACACGAGACAGCCAAATCCAGCTTCAACGCCTAGGGCTCAAAACTGCTCGCCTTACAAGACACTGGAACTCGATCTGAAATCGCCACTTCGAAGTTTTCATCCAGCTCCTCCTACACCAGCGACAGGCTCCAACTCGATGGCCTTTATCACCGTGAAAGTGCGTGCAAACGCAGCGCCTTGGAGCGCAGAATTCAAGAAATCCACACAGTTATTTTTGATCGTATCCGTATAAATCCGAAGTCAGCTTCCATTCGAACGTTTTTCGCTTTGGATTAACGAAATAACATTGAATGATTTGAGGATAATTTAGGATCGAATTTGGGAATGCCATGGTTGTTCATTTCATTGTGGCGGCTGCATTTGTTTGTGAGAGGAATAGGGTCCGTGTTATAAGGGGGATTTATAATATTATTTAATTCTTTAATTTTCAAAAAAAAAAACCGTTAACTCCTATTAGCTCCTAATCCAACCCAGTGAATGTCGCCTCCAGCCAAAGACCTCTATTCCAGACACAATAGACTAGGTCTCATCAACCCATTCTATCGTTTCAGCCCATTTTTCTTTAAATTAAAATATAAAACATTTAATTATTAAATTTGATTGTACATTTTAATTTACCGGGGCCACATACTGACTCTAAAAATTCCCAAAAAAAAATCTAGTTATGTTTTGATGATACGGTTCTAACATGATTAATTTCATCAAATTTTGAGATCGTTTGAAAAATGGACTTTTCTGGTCGATCCAATTTGATTGAAATTGACAAAACAGGTTTTAGTTTGCCACGCTCATATATTAATTCCAAAAATTATGAAAATTGGAATCTAGCAATAAATGTCACCGAATTTAACCAAAGTGGTTTCGCCGAAAATAGAGGTCTTTTGCAAAATAGCTATTTATACGGGTTATATATTATATTAAATTCTATAGCGACTGTTCTAAATTTTAAACTGGACATAACTATTTATTCCCGCTATGAAATTTCAATTTTTCAGATTCGTTGGAAAGATATTTTTAAGAAAATTTAAATATTTCTAGTTTTACTAAAATCCGATTTATTATGAATCCTATACATTCGGTTAAAGTTCAAATTCAAATTTTCAAACTACTGCGCTATTTCTAACTCCTTTTATAATTGAATTAAAAAAATTCGTTCTAACTTTGATTTAAATAAATTTTTAGTTGTTATTATTTAAAATAGATCATTTTAAGTATTTAAAATTCATTAAAATTCCTAAAATAAAATTTTTAAATTGGTTCCAAAATTCTAGGTTGTTACACTATCTTTTCAAAACTAAACTTCAGATTTAAAAAAGATAAATGAATATAAATATCATGAGTAAATTGTTGTTGCAAATATGTAATGTTAACGATAAAGCTGAACTTTTGATTACAAAATTGCATTTTTGTAATTAACAATTTTTGAATATTTAGTAAAATATCTTAAGTTATTTCCGATTTAGAAAAGATAGTTACATCTATCTTTTCAAAACTAAGTTTCATATTTTAAAAAGATGGTTCAATATGTATGTCATGTGTTAGTTGTTAGTTGCAAATATGCAATATTAATGACAAAACTGAACTTTTGATTACAAAATTGCAATTTTGTAATTAACAAATTTAGAATGTTCAGTAAAATATCTTATTTTATTTCAGATTTAAAAAAGATAGTTGCATCTATATTTTCAAAACTGAACTTCATATTTAAAAAAGATATCTGAAACTACTCTGATAAAGATATGATAAACTACTCTGACTATTTTTCCAAATGAATAGTTGCCCTTTGTAGCATGGTCGACGTGATGTAAAATCTATGACAATGCCTTTTACGGCAGACAGATGCGGCTTCTTCAAATCAAACATGAATCAGTTCCACAATGTGTGGAAGAAGCTAGTTGAATATCTTGTCTCAGACGCGACCAAATCAAAAGCACTATACTCTATTGTGGTAAGATATATGTTGTTGATGATATCCTGGGCTGAGATGACTAGGTTCTTCTTCGTATTAGAGGCCTTACTAGCTTCTGTATCACATGTCTTGTCTGTATCTAAGAAGTTGTTCTTCTTTGTGTGAAAAATAAAAAAGTACTTATCTGAAAAAGATAAAAATATATACATTTTCAGCTGTTATAGAGTCAGTCCCTTGTATTTATACATGTTCAGGAGTTTAAAATGTTTTGTTCCTTGTATTTATATTTGTACTAAAATTATTTATGTATGTCCAGCGAAATATTTCATGTAAATGTAGAGAATTGTAAAGTCATCAGAAAATATTTTGTGTTTATGCTATTATTAGTTCTAAGCTGTAATAACCCGAAAATCTGGGCCAATTTTAAAAATTTATTTTAGCAATTTTAGCGAATTTTGATTATTTAAAATGAATTATTTTAAATAATATCGACGAGAAATTTATTTAGAATAGAATTCGAACGTATATATTATATAGATCGTCGTTAGAATATAAATATTTAAAGGAATTGAAAATGGCGCGGTAGTTCGATAATTTGATTTCAAAATTCAAATGAATGTACCGGGTGCAAAATAAACCGGATTTTAGTGAAACCAAAAATATTATAATCTATTTAAGAATATCTTTCCAACGAATCCGAGAAATTGAAATTTCATAGCGGGAATCAAAAGATATGTCCAGTTGAAAATTCAGAATGGTCGCTATGGAATTCAGGCCCTTAAAAATGGAAATTTTGCAAACGATCTCGGTTTTTGACGAAACCACTTTTGTTGGATCCGTGATGTCAAGTTATTGCTAGATTTCAAATTTCATAATTTTTGAAGCTAGTATGTGAGCGTGGCAAAGAAAAATGCATTTGACTAGTTTCAATTGATTTTAATCGACTGGAAAATGACCATTTTCAAATGGTCTCAGAATTTGATGAAATTAGTTTTGATAGGACCGTATCGTCAATACGAAGCTAGAAAATATTTTTCAGGAATTTTTCGAGTTAGTATGTTACCCCAGTAAATTGAAATGAGCGTTTAAAATTCAGCATAATGATTTAAATGTAAATTTGACGAAAACTGATAGAAACGATCAAATCAGCCTACGGTATATATCCCATTGTGTTCGGAATGGGGGTAATTAGCTATGAACGATAGGCGGTGGGTCCCATTTTGAGTTCAAAAATAAAAGTACCTTTTTGAAAGTAAATTAATTAAAAAAAATATCCCTCCATCTTTCTCCCATACTCTCAGACCCCCTCGTTACTTTTCATTTCATTAAAAAGAAAAAAAAGGAAGAAGAGAGCGACGGGGGGGCCACCACTGCCATCGCCCCCCCCCCCCTCAAATCGCCGCCGCCGCCCAAGGCGGGGCCACCGCGCCGCCTCCCCCATCTTCTTCCTCCTCCTCTTAAGCTTCTGCCCTCCCCTCTGCAACAAGAGGACCCACGACACCACCCTAACCCTAACAACCGCCGCCCCTCTGAAACCCGCGCCGAACTCCTCCTCCAGCCTCCCTCCTCCCGCTCCTCTCTCTTCTTCCAACTGAAAGCAGCCCGACGCCAAGATTCCCCCCCCCCCTCTTGAAACCGCTGCCCCATCGCCTTAAATCCGCCAAACCACGAAGCCGACACCTCCCTTCGCTGGAAAAAAGTAAGCGTTTATTTTATTTTTATTTTGTTTAAGGAGATTAGCTTTATATATATATATATATCAGTTTTTAAAATATTATAGAAAAAATATATATCAGTTTTGTTTAGAGTTGCTTGTATTTATATGATAGAGATTCAATTTTTAATTGGCTAAAAATATAATTTTTATATTATAGAAGCATTAAAAATATGATCTTTATATATATAGCGAATTAAAAATATGATTTTTATCATATATGAAAGAAAAGATTTTTATAACATAAAAGGTTGGAATTTTGATTAGGAAAGTTCGAATTTTTATTAGAAAAGTTTAAATCTTTATATAGTTGAAACGATGAAGAAGTTTTATTTTTAATGATTATAAAAATTTAATTTTTATATTATAGAAAGAGAGAAAATATGATTTTTATTATATTTGAAAAGGCGAAATCTTTATATTTGAAAAGGCGAAATCTTTATATAGAGAATAGCGTGATAAAAATATAATCTTTATTATATGAACATCGTAATAAAAATAGAATTTTTATCTATATAATTGCAACATATAAATGTAATTTTTATATGCATAGCAACAATATAAAAATGTGATTTTTACATATGTAGTAGTTACGGGCAGTGAAAGTGGCAAAAGATGAGCACTGCAAAGATTTCCTACATAAGAAGCGGCGTGGCGTTTGGATTAGCTAGTCGGTGAGAACTTCTCACTTTTAATTTAATTTTCTAGATAAAATATATACTAGGATGCAGACGGTGTTTAGTAGCACCCGACACCCGCCGTCCACGGACCATGGACGGCTTGTATGCTTGTTTGTTTGATTTTGATGTGTAGTTGATTATGTGATGTGATGCGAAATGAAATATTTATATAGTTAAAATATTTTATAATTGAAAATAGGATTTTTAACGTGTATTTGAAATGAAATAAATATAAACAAATCGGACGATTTGTTTATATACACACATTTGACTGATATTGATTGGGACGATAAATTCTACACATCGCCCAACTGCACGAATAAAATCTGTATTTGATTGTTTGAAAACCCCACACGGGTATTGGGGTGATATATGACATACACTAATCCCAATAATTAGTGGTATGTCGATCGATTGATTGACAGAATGTTATGAGCGTTAAATATTTATATTTGATGCTTATACAGTGTAGAATGCACTTTGGATGATGGTTGATTATCGGTCATTGTTGATATATACATGTGTTGTAGAAAATCCATATAATTAATATTATATGGTAATTGATTGGGCCTCATTCCAGTTTTGAAATAGAAATATTTGAAATAGAAATATTTGAAATAGAAAATTTGAAATAGAAATATTCGAAATAGAATATTTGAAAATAGAAATATATGAAGCCGTGTTGATTAGATTGACGCCATTTTGACATGAACGATATTTATATTGATTTTATTCATTTTATAATGAATATCGAAAGTGATTTCAAAATCTGATATTTTGAAAAGAATTGAAATTCGAATTGAAATTGAATAGAAATGAATTCGAATTGAAATTGAATAGAAATGAATTCGAATTAAAATTGAATTGAATTGAAAACGAACTAAAACTGAATTAAAAATCGATTTGAATTGAAATCAATGTGAAATGAATTTACGAGGAAAATTTCCATTTTGATTTGAAGTTGAAATAGTTTTTGAAACGAATTTAAAACGATTTACAAAATACGTTGTAAAAGGAAATCGATGAAGTATATATTATATATATAATATAATGGCCTGAATAGAACGCGTCACGTTGCGGTAGTTCGTGAATTTCGACCATTGACTTCGAATGGATATGGCGGGAGATCCGACCGTCGGATTCTCCTAAAACTGGAACCGTTGGGTTCATATCGAAAAGAGCTTTCTAACGAATATTAGAAATTAGAAATCTAATGGTTGGATTTGGAATTATGTCCAAATCAAATTTGGAAAAGGTCGCTGTAAGTGCAGTTCGATGGCCGTTGATGGAAATCGACTGTACGGGCCTTGATAAAATTATTAAAAATAGTAATAATTTGTGTAAAATCATAAGAAATGATTTGGGAAGAATTGGGATGAAAAACTCCATATTTGAAAAGATAAAAATAGATTTTTATCGAAATGAACTAGTTTAGAACTAGAATAATAATTTATTTATTTTTAAAATAAATAAATTGGATTTGAAATGGTTTTGAAAATAACCAGAATTTCCAATAATTGCATTGGAATGGATTTGAATCGAAATTGTCTTCGGAATATTTCGATGTTGGATTTCGTGATTATACAGATATTTTTATGGAAATTTGAAAGATATATATATATATCGTTATTTCCAATACAATATTTGTTGGTCGTAGAATTTGATATTGAATATAAGCCGGTATATTTTCTATTCAGAGCCTTGTATTTAATATCAAATGTGATTTGGGTTTGTCGTGAATGGTGTCTTCATTAACACTGTTCTTAAGCCCAGTTGAGAATTAAATCTTTTTATTTAGATTTAATAAAGAGTACCAATTAAATAATAATTAATTGGAATTGAATTGGTATTGATTTTTGGGTTTATCGTGAACCGTGTTTTAAATAACACTTGTTCTTTAACCCGATAATTAATGGAATGTGATTTTGGGTAGTCGTGAACAGTATCTTCAATAATACTGTTCTTAGACCCAAAGGATTTAAGCAAATCAGAAACTAACTGGAGATTAGTTAAGTTGAATGATTTCTGGGGTATTGATCTGATGTTGGTTTCGGCCTTCGGGGTTAATTCTTAGGGAATTGCTCAATTGCTAATTTACGGTTAGGGACTAATTGAAATGTGATGTGATTTTGGGGTTTATCGTGAACCGTGTTTTAAATGACATTGATTCTTTAACCCAGTTAAAGATTAAAACTAAGTGGAGTTTTAATGAATCTTTAATTAGATTGAAATGATCGAGAGTGGAGTATCACCAGTTTTGCTCTAGGCGATAGTTAAATCTTTAATTAGATTTGAACGTGAAATGGTAATTGAATTTACCGATAACGCCGTGGTGTTAGATATGAAGTATGACCAGTTTTATTTCATGGGATAAATAGGCTGGGATTGGGAAATAAAATAAATGATTACTTCGGTGTGGTTCGCTAATCCCAACTAGTTTGAATTGATATTCAAAAGGAGATTAAAGAATAAATTTAAAGAATTTATCTTTGATAAAAGTTATGGGAACCTTTCCCCAAGAATGTGAAATTTAGAAACTAACTGCAGGTTAGCTAAGATGAATTGTTTCCTGGGTATTGATCTGATGTTGGTTTCGGCCTTCGGGTTTAATATTTGGGGAATTATTCTCTTGTTAATTTACGGTTAGTGACTGATGAATTGGAATGAGGCGTATGTTGTGTTTGTGTAACACATGTTTATTATATACGCGAGTTATTCAAAAAGACCGGGTTTATCCCATTCTGAATAACTAATTCGACGTGATCGAAGATGAAGACGGTGGTTGAAGACCGGAGGTCTTCACGTCATTTGGATAATTACTAATGATCTTGATTGGGCCGTACACCCAAGAGGAGAGAATCAGTTGGTGATCGTCCAGACGTACTTGTAGATCGATGGATAGGCGGGGTACTAGGTGCCTCCGGTTTCGTTCAGACCCAAAACGAACTTGAAAATGGACTGTGTGTCTGACATTGGATTTCAGTCTGTGTGATTGATTTCTATTAAATATATATCTGTTTGGCGGCGGGGAATTTATTCTCTTGCTTAACGCCCTTCTCTGAGACGTACGAGCTCAGGGGTTATATATTGATGGATATCCATCGCATGGAATGAATTGCCTATGTAGCATGCCTAAGTGGAAAATGATCAAGGCTTCTGTTGAAAAGCAAAGTCTTGTGGTGGATGATCAAAGCACGGCCTGTGTGGAGCAGCTTTGTGTAACGTGAATTCACCAGCCTCACACCCCGGTGTGAACCAAAACGGGAGAGGACTTCAGGGAGGGCATGCGTTTCTTTCTAGCTAGAAGTGGCGTCAATGGTTTTACACGCCCTGACGAGTTTGACTTATGTGGTTATTGCTGTTGCGAGGCCTCGGTTTGATCGGACGATCCGGGTCCGATAGAGTCATTCGTTGGCTCATTTACGTCCCATAGGGCGGGGAAACGCATGTTCAAAGTTTAAGTTTAATCCACATCGGTGGACTGGCCCTGAGGATCCAAGGGACGATGCGTTCTGTTCCTGAGACTTGGGCTAGACAGTCTCAAATCGGTAGAGGACTATCTTTTGCCTCGGTTCACAGTTGGAAATCCAACTTCCAAATACGTGATTTTGCGGTTTTAGTTGTAGAACTAGTATGGCGACATGATATATGGTACCCATGCCGTCTATGATTGATATTTATGATTGAAAATGTTTTGACACTATGCACTTATAATAGTATCAAATGATTTGTTTTAAACGTACTAAGCATGTTTGGCTATTATAAGGGAAAATCCTATCCCCCGGCTTGCGTTGCATTGTGTGATAGGACCCGGGTCTTATAATAGCTTCATTTTTTCAAAAAGCATTGCGCTGTTTTGTTATATGCACTGGTATTCTTGGGAGGAAACCCGTTCTGTGTTATACGGCGCGGTCCCTTGATATATCTGATTTAAAGTAAAGTTTTAAATAACTGTTTTAGTTCTCACACCAGTCCCATGACTGACCTGGACTTTATTGTTTTAACCTAAACTCTGGGTGCCGTTATTTTGACAAGGGCAGGTAGTAGTTTTGGTTTTGCAGATTTATATTCACAGGATCCTGGTTTACAGCTGGAATGATATCCGGAAAGTTTTGTATCTGTATATCTCCTTCAGTTGTGTATTGTATTATTTTCCGCTGTTATGTAATGTATTGTAATCTCTGATATTTTATAATGTGTAATATTAATTCATACACTGTATATTCTTGTATTCTGATGGAATTGTTGTAATATACAATGAAATGTTCTTCTGTCTGCGTTCTTTTGTGTGTTGTTCTCGAACTATCCGCGCTTTCCTTACAGGGGAAGTTACGGGTTTTTACACTTGGTATCAGAGCTTTGGTTTACAAAGCTCAGAGAACAAGACACATTAGAACCATACGAAAGAATTCATCAGATATTGGATTAGTAATATCCAATCGGAATGACTCGTTAGAGATGGGATCAGTAGTGTCCTAGAACGAGTGTGAAGAGTGTAAAATTAAAAACAAGTTTTGTTTTGAAAATTTAATTTAAATAATTCGTATTTGAATATTTATTTTAACTTGATCTAGACAATCCAGTATATATAGATTTTGCATATACGTCTGATCCGCGTGTATTTGAAGTTTTAATATACTGGATAGATGTAGAATCACACTGTAGTCGCCCAGAGACGATCCTGATGATTACTATAGTTTCATCAGTATATGTGTTCGAGTTTCGAAATTGAGATGTCTATATATTTCCTATTGACTGGTTTGAGAACCAAAATTAGATAGGGCTTATTGTTGTGATTTGGCATCAAAAATGTGATTTTTGACTATATATCAAAATTATGAATTTGAAATGATAATTCACTAATTGAATGATGGTTGTGTTGTTTGATTATTGTTTGATTAATTAAATGTTGAACCATTTAGCCAATTTGAACCAAATAGTAAATTGTATTGAAAATTAGTCGCATATGCTTGCATGTACATGTACTTACATTGAACAGGTCATAGCAAGGAGGTTAGAGAAGAAGAATAAAATTGTTAGCCCAACAAATAGGTACATGTTTACCATAATTTACTGTTTTGTTTGGGTGATGATGATTTTATGAGCCGATTGGCTTTTTCTTTTTCTTTTTACGATCAGAAGGCCTATATGGCGATTTTGTGATTTTCCCAGTGCTCCCAGTGCAGGGGAGGTTATGGCGAAATTTTTCGGAAATTTAGGGTGTTAGCCAAATTTTTGAAAAGTTTTTTAGAAACTGAAAAGTTGAAGAACTAAAGCCGCAGTAAAAATAAAGAAAGTTGAGTTGGTTTGTAAAACAACTTTCAGCTTCGTTCCTTTTCGAGGACGAAAATTTTTAAGTGGGGGAGATTGTAATAACCCGGAAATCTGGGCCAATTTAAAATTTTTATTTTAGCAATTTTAGCGAATTTTCATTATTTAAAATGAATTATTTTAAATAATATCGACAAGAAATTTATTTAGAATAGAATTCAAACGTATACATTATATAGATCATCGTTAGAATATAAATATTTATTTTAAATTATAAAAGGAATTGAAATGGCGCGGTAGTTCGATAATTTGATTTGAAAATTCAAATGAATGTACCGGGTGCAAAATAAACTGGATTTTAGTAAAACCAAAAATATTATAATCTATTTAAGAATATATTTCCAACGAATACGGGAAATTGAAATTTCATAGCGGGAATCAAAAGATATGCCCAGTTGAAAATTCAGAATAGTCGCTATGGAATTCAGGCCCTTAAAAATGAAAATTTTGCAAACGACCTCGGTTTTTGACGAAACCACTTTTGTTGGATCCATGATGTCAAGTTATTGCTAGGTTTCAAATTTCATAATTTTTGAAGATAGTATGTGATCGTGGCAAAGAAAAACGCTTTTGACCAGTTTTAGTTGATTTTAATCGACTGGAAAATGACCATTTTTCAAACGGTCTCAGAATTTGACGAAATTAGTTTCGATAGGACCGTATCGTCAATACGAAGATAGAAAATATTTTTTAGGAATTTTTCGAGTTAATATGTGACCCCAGTAAATTGAAATGCGTGTTTAAAATTCAATATAATGATTTAAATGTAAATTTGATGAAAACTGATCGAAATGATCGAATCAGCCTACGATATATATCCCATTGTGTTCGGAATGGGGGTATTTAGCTATGGACGACAGGCGGTGGGTCCCGTTTCGAGTTCAAAAATAAAAGTACCTTTTTGAAAGTAAATTAATTAAAAAAAATCCCTCCATCTCTCCCCCATAATCTCATACCCCCCTTACATTTCATTTCATTAAAAAGAAAAAGGAAAAAGGAAGAAGAGAGCGACGGGGGGGCCGCTGCTGCCATCCCCCCCCCCCCCCCCCCCCCGCCCACCTTAAATCGCCGCCGCCGCCCAAGGCGGGCCACCGCGCCGCCTTCCCCATCTTCTTCCTCCTCCTCTTAAGCTTCCCCCCCCCCCCCCACCTCTGCAACAAGAGGACCCACGACACCCCCTAACCCTAACAACCGCCGCCCCTCTGAAACCCGCGCCGAACTCCTCCTCCAGCCTCCCACTCCTCTCTCTTCTTCCAACTGAAAGCAGCTCGACACCAAGATTTCCCACCCCCCCCTTCTTGAAACCGCTACCCCATCGCCCCAAATCCGCCAAACCACGAAGCCGACACCTCCCTTCGTTGAAAAAAAGTAAGCGTTTACTTTATTTTTATTTTTGTTTAAGGAGATTAGCTTTAAATATATATATATATATATATCAGTTTTTAAAATATCATAGAAAATATATATATATATCAGTATTGTTTAGATTTTCTTGTATTTATATGATAGAGATTCGATTCTTAATTGGCTAAAAATATAATTTTTATATTATAGAAGCATTAAAATTATGATCTTTATATATATAGCGAATTAAAAATATGATTTTTATCATATATGAAAGAAAAGATTTTTATAACATAAAAGGTTGGAATTTTGATTAGGAAAGTTCGAATTTTTATTAGAAAAGTTTAAATCTTTATATAGTTGAAACAATGAAGAAATTTGATTTTTAATGATTATAAAAATATAATTTTTATATTATAGAAAGAGAAAGAAAATATGATTTTTATTATATTTGAAAAGGCGAAATCTTTATATTTGAAAAGGCGAAATCTTTATATTTGAAAAGGCGAAATCTTTATATAGAGAATAGCGTGATAAAAATATAATCTTATTATATGAACATCGTAGTAAAAATAGAATTTTTATCTATATAATAGCAACATAAAATGTAATTTTTATATGCATAGCAAGAATATAAAAATGTGATTTTTACATAGGTAGTAACTACGGGCAGTGAAAGTGGCAAAAGACGAGCACTGCAAAGATTTCCTACATAAGAAGAGGCGTGGCGTTTGGATTAGCTAGTCGGTGAGAACTTCTCACTTTTAATTTAATTTTCTAGTTAAAATATATACTAGGATGCAGACGGTGTTTAGTAGCACCCGACACCCGCCGTCCACAGACCATGAACGGCTTGTATGCTTGTTTGTTTGATTTTGATGTGTAGTTGATTGTGTGATGTGATGCGAAAAAAATATTTATATAGTTAAAATATTTTATAGTTGAAAATAGCATTTTTAACTTGTATTTGAAATGAAATAAATATAAACAAATCGGACGATTTGTTTATATACACACATTTGACTAATATTGATTGGGACGATAAATATTACACATCGCCCAACTGCACGAATAAAATCTGTGTTTGATTGTTTGAAAACCCCACACGGGTATTGGGGTGATATATGACATACACTAATCCAAATAATTAGTGGTATGTCGATCGATTGATTGACAGACTGTTATGAGTGTTAAATATTTATATTTGATGCTTATACAGTGTAGAATGCACTTTGGATGATGGTTGTTTATTGGTCATTGTTGATATATACATGTGTTTTAGAAAATCCATATAATTAATATTATATGGTAATTGATTGGGCCTCATTCCAGTTTTGAAATAGAAATATTTGAAATATAGTATTTGAAATAGAAATATTTGAAATAGAATATTTGAAAATAGAAATATATGAAGCCGTGTTGATTAGATTGACGCCATTTTAACGTGAACGATATTTATATCGATTTTATTCATTTTATAATGAATATCGAAAGTGATTTCAAAATCTGATATTTTGAAAAGAATTGAAATTCGAATTGAAATTGAATAGAAATGAATTCGAATTGAAATTGAATAGAAATGAATTCGAATTGAAATTGAATTGAATTGAAAACGAACTGAAATTGAATTAAAAATCGATTTGAATTGAAATCAATGTGAAATGAATTTACGAGGAAAAATTCCATTTTTGATTTGAAGTTGAAATTGTTTTTGATACGAATTTAAAATGATTTACAAAATACGTTTTAAAAGGAAATCGACGAAGTATATATTATATATATAATATAATGGCCTGAATAGAACGCGCCACGCTGCGGTAGTTCGTGAATTTCGACCATTGACTTCGAATGGATATTGCGGGAGATCCGACCGTCGGATTCTCCTAAAACTGGAACCGTTGTGTTCGTATCGAAAAGAGCTTTCTAACGAATATTAGAAATTAGAAATACAACGGTTGGATTTGGAATTATGTCCAAATCAAATTTGGAAAAAGTCGCTGTAAGTGCAGTTCGATGGCCGTTGATGGAAATCGACTGTACGGGCCTTGATAAAATTATTAAAAATAGTTATAATTTGTGTAGAATCATAAGAAACGATTTGGGAAGAATTGGGATGAAAAACTCCATATTTGAAAAGATAAAAATAGATTTTTATCGAAATGAACTAGTTTTGAACTAGAATAATAATTTATTTATTTTTAAAATAAATAAATTGGATTTGAAATGGTTTTGAAAATAACCAGAATTTCCAATAAATGCATTGGAATGGATTTGAATCGAAATTGTCTTTGGAATATTTCGATGTTGGATTTCGTGATTATACAGATATTGTTATGGAAATTTGAAAGATATATATATATATCGTTATTTCCAATACGATATTTGTTGGTCGTAGAATTTGATATTGAATATAAGCCGGTATATTTTCTATTCAGAGCCTTGTATTTAATATCAAATGTGATTTGGGTTTGTCGTGAATTGTGTCTTCATTAACACTGTTCTTAAGCCCAGTTGAGAAAAAGATTAAATCTTTTTATTTAGATTTAATGAAGTGTACCAATTAAATAATAATTAATTGGAATTGAATTGGTATTGATTTTTGGGTTTATCGTGAACAGTGTTTTAAATAACACTTGTTCTTTAACCCGATAATTAATGGAATGTGATTCTGGGTTGTCGTGAACGGTATCTTCAATAATACTGTTCTTAGACCCAAAGGAGTTAAGCATATCAGAAACTAACTGGAGATTAGTTAAGTTGAATGATTTCTGGGGTATTGATCTGATGTTGGTTTCGGCCTTCGGGGTTAATACTTAGGGAATTGCTCACTTGCTAATTTACGGTTAGGGACTGATTGAAATGTGATGTATTTTGGGGTTTATCGTGAACCGTATTTATATGACACTGATTCTTTAACCTAGTTAAAGATTAAAACTAAGTCGAGTTTTAATGAATCTTTAATTAGATTGAAATGATCGAGAATGGAGTATCACCAGTTTTGCTCCAGGCGATTGTTAAATCTTTAATTAGATTTGAACGTGAAATGGTAATTGAATTTACTGATAACACCGTGGTGTTGGATATGAAGTATGACTAGTTTTACTTCATGGGATAAAGAAGCTGGGATTGGGAAATAAAATAAATGATTACTTCGGTGTGGTTCGCTAATCCCGACTAGTTTGAATTGATATTCAAAAGGAGATTAAAGAATAAATTTAAAGAATTTATCTTTGATAAAATTTAGGAACTAACTGTAGGTGAGCTAAGAAGAATGGTTTCCTGGGTATTGATCTGATGTTGGTTTCGGCCTTCGGGGTTAATATTTGGGGAATTATTCTCTTTTTAATTTACGGTTAGTGGCTGATGAATTGGAATGAGGCGTATGTTGTGTTTGTGTAACACATGTTTATTATATACGCGGGTTATTCAGAAAGACCGGGTTTATCCCATTCTGAATAACAGATTCGACGTGGTGTCAAAGATGAAGATGGTGGTTGAAGACCGGAGGTCTTCACGTCGTTTGGATAATTACTGATGATCTTGATTGGGTCGTACACCCAAGAGGAGAGAATCAGTTGGTGATCATCCAGACGTACTTGGAGATCGATGGATAGGCGGGGTACTAGGTGCCTCCGGTTTCGTTTAGACCCACAACAAACTTGAAAATGGACCGTGTGTCTGACATTGGATTTTAGTATGTGTGATTGATTTCTGTTAAATATAAATCTGTTTGGCAGCGGGAAATTTATTCTCTTGCTTAACGCCCTTCTCTGAGACGTACGAGCTCAGGGGTTATATATTGATGGATATCCATCGCATGGAATGAATTGCCTGTGTGGCATGCCTAAGTGGAAAATGATCAAGGCTTCTGTTGAAAAGCAAAGTCTTGTGGTGGATGATCAAAGCATGGCCTGTGTGGCGCAGCTTTGTGTAATGTGAATTCGCGAGCCTCACACCCCGGTGTGAACCAAAACGGGAGAGGACGTCAGGGAGGGCATGCGTTTCTTTCTAGCTAGAAGTGGCGTCAGTGGTTTTACACGCCCTGACGAGTTTGACTTATGTGGTTGTTGCTATTGCGAGGCGCCTCGGTTTGATCGGACGATCCGGGTCCGATGGAGTCATTTGTTGGCTCATTTACGCCCCATAGGCGGGGAAACGCATGTTTAGGGTTTAAGTTTAATCCACATCGGTGGACTGGCCCTGAGGATCCAAGGGACGATGCATTCTGTTCTTGTGACTCGGGCTAGACAGTCTCGAATCGGTAGAGGACTATCTTTTGCCTCGGTTCACAGATGGAAATCCAACTTCCAAATACGTGATTTTGCGGTTTTAATTGTAGAACTAGTATGGCGACATGATATATGGTACCCATGCCGTCTATGATTGATATTTATGATTGAAAATGTTTAACACTATACACTTATAATAGTATCAAATGATTTGTTTTAAACGTACTAAGCATGTTTGGCTATTATAAGGGAAAACCCTATCCCCCGGCTTGCGTTGCATTGTGTGATAGGACCTAGGTCTTATAATAGCTTCATTTTTCCAAAAAGCATTGCGCTGTTATGTTATATGCACTGGTATTCTTGGGAGGAAACCCGTTCCGTGTTATACGGCGTGGTCCCTTGATATATCTGATTTAAAGTAAAGTTTTAAATAACTGTTTTAGTTCTCACACCAGTCACATGACTGACCTGGAGTTTATTGTTTTAACCTAAACTCTGGGTGCCCTTATTTTGACACGGGCAGCTAGTAGTTTTGGTTTTGCAGATTTATATTCACGGGATCCTGGTTTACAGCTGGAATGATATCCGAAAAGCTTTGTATCCGTATATCTCCTTCAGTTGTGTATTGTATTATTTTCCGCTGCTATATAATGTATTGTAATCTCTGATATTTTATAATGTGTAATATTAATTCATACTCTGTATATTCTTGTATTCTGATGGAATTGTTGTAATATACAATGAAATGTTCTTCTGCCTGCGTTCTTTTGTGTGTTGTTCTCGAACTATCTGCGCTTTCCTTACCGGGGATGTTACGGGTTTTTACATAAGCTTAGCTGTTGCAGTAGTGGATGACATGGATCATGATTTGTCGCCTTATTTACATTCATCTTATTCGTTTCGATGATGAATTTGTAATGTCTACTGTCAATTAGCATGCTGCAACCCAATTGATGTTAATTTGATGACGAAATTCTGATAAATGTCATGAATTTTCAATGGCTAATTGGATTCTAGCTCAGTTAAGAAAGATAAAAGCATTTATCTTTTGTTGAAAATATGTTACTACATTTTTTTTTTGAATATTACTAAATATTTTTTATATTTCTTCGTAGAGCATTACAAACAAATAGTAACATGTGATAGTACATGAAATATCCTCATGTAGATACAATATACTGTTAATAACAAATTATGCCATGAGCTTAAAAATATTATCAATAAAAGATAAAATGATTTATCGTTCTTCAAAAAGCAGTAGAACCATATTACACATTACAAACTCATGGTCAGTTATCTAAATAACATCATCAGCCATTACAAATTCATTATCAATAAATAACTGCACATACAGACTACAAAATTGCTAGAATGAAACATAAAAACCAACAAACTGGCAAGTTTAATAAATAAAACAACACTTTTATGCATGTAACATAAGGATATATATAGAGTACAACATTGTAAACCAACGTCGTCTTCACTAAATTTTTTCTGCAGAACAAATCTCCATATACTTCTTGATCCTTATCTTCTTTCAATCCAGTGCCTAAAGTTGATATGCTGAAATTGATTTAAAAAGATAATTCTATTTGTTATGCAACAGTTTTACCATGTATATCAACCCTAACTCAGGAACCAGATTCAAATAGGCACCAGGTATTAACTTCACAATATGCTTGAAAATTCATGCTTCCTTTGAAAGAGCATTACTTGTCCAATGTACACTTTCTTCAACATATAATTATTTCCCTTTTTCAAAAATGCTAATAATCCAATACTGCAAATGATTGTAAAAATTGGCTTTAAATATGTATATGTAATATAAACACCATACATGAAAGTCATCACTGATCAAGTCAAACACTTCATGAACTCAATATGCAAACAGTGCATCAAAATAAATATTATCACATAACCATATCATCTAAAAGGTTGATTTGTATTTAATATCTATTTAGATCAGCGATTGTAAATCACCTATCATATAATACTTACAACACAAAGAAATTTTTTCTTCAAGGACAATTGTTCAAATAGCATTCCATTGTTCCAAAAGTTAAAGATCACTTAACTATTATAGTCTGTCAATACTAATCAACATTCCTCAACATCTTAATATTACAGAAGAGTAAAACCATTCTATCTAGATAAAACTAACTTGTATAGATTTTTTTTTATGAAACATTTGAAAAAGATAAGACTATTTATCTTTTATATCTTTTTTTATAAAACTGACTAGTATATCTTTTTCTATGTTTTTACTGTATTCAAAATGATATACAAATTAAAGCAAGTATAATATAGTGATAAATGCATAATAATATTACAAACTTAACTAAACACTAATATGTATATGTTTTTATATGAAACAAAAATTAATTATTTAAAAAGATAACCACTTTTATCTTTTTGTTTATTTATTTCTTAATACAAAAATTAATAATGTTAATATTTAAGTTATTTTATCTTTTTAGTAGAAAAGCTAATTTGTATATCTTTTTGTATGATAAAACATAAGTTATTTAAAAGCTAATCATCTTTTCACACAAGATAATACACATATTATATGTTTTTGTCTTTTTTTTAAAAGAACAAATTGTAGTAATGATCTAAATCATACTGGCTTACTTGAACTTTCTTTTTCTATACTGTGCACAATCACTATGATATTCAGTGCAGGGCAAGGCCATAAAAAAATAACATAACAGAAGTAGGAAAATACAATCACTATGATATTCAGTTTAAACAATACCAAACACACTACTATTTCATTCCATGTAACACCCCGAATTTTTGTATAATCGAATTAACTAAATTAAAGAATAATTAATCTCAAATGTGAGAATTAAGGGAAACGGGTTGCGCCATTGTGTTCTTCTCGGAATTCTGGCTGAGATAGAGTCTGAGTTTGCATAAAACGGTTACCGGATGAAGGAGATATGGACGAACGAAGTTAGGCGGAAGAATTAGAAGAAGAAAAAAATTGCACTGCCGCACTTGGGAAGTGCGCCAGTGCAAGAGTTGCACTGGCGCACCTGCCAAGTGCGCCCAGGCCGAGCAGAAAGCCTGCACAGCTTTCTGGTGCAATCTGATCCATATTGTGACTCATGGCTAAGTCCTTTCTGACTCCATGCTGAGTCATTAGGGCTGAGGTGTCACCCTATCCTGACCGTGTGGTTTTGATTAACCCTAAGATCATCTGATGGATATAATTAAATTGAAATTCTATATAAACATGGGTAGACTCAAACCCTAAAATTAAATAAAAATCTGAATCATGGTCGTCATGCTGTCATCTTGTAACCTAGAGTAGCCGCCACCAACTAGAGGAAAATCAAAGCTAATCAATTCAGTTCTATTCAACTCTAATCTAAACGATAACGAATCTACTACAAAGGCGTGCTAAATCAATTTCAGAACTCAGATTTCAGAACGCAAGACCTTCTTTTTGTGAGTTCGATTTCTTTAATAAGATAATTAACAATTTAATTGCACGGACTATGATTTGGATTATATGGTTATGTTGTGAATCATTGACCGTATGTTATTATCCATGTTGTAAATTCTACGATGCAATCATCCGTGTTGTAAATTCTATGATGTTATTATCTATGTTGTAAAGCTGTGATGTTATCATCTATGTTGTAAATCTATGATTGGCTTATGTACAATCAATTCATAATGATGTTTCATATGCTAATTTGGTTATGTTGTTGGAACTAATTCGTACGTTAAATCATATGTATGTATGCAAGTTTGGATGTAAATTTAGATATGAATCATATGCAAGTTAGTGAGAATCTTATACAACCTTACATGTTTCATGACATCTATTTTATGTGTAAATTGGATCTAAAAATAGGCTATGACATGTGTGAGTTAGATGCAAGTTTACATCATAGTCTATGTTGTATAAATCACATATGCAAGTTTACATCATAGTCTATATTGTATAAATCACATATGCAAGTTTACACCTTATGATTAGATCTATGACATCCATAGTTTATGCAAGTTTGTGACTATTGCCTATGCAAGTTCACCCCTTATGTTTAGATCTAGTTTTTATTCTATGCATGTTGTGATGCTTTCTCTTTATTCCATAAGTTAGACTATTCAAGTCTAACGTATATTTTACGTTAAACGAACGAACGAACGTACAACGTGAGGCAATGGGATAATATCAAAAGATTTAATATTGAGAATTGGCATAAATGCTTTAAATGTGATGTTAATTGGTATAATTTTATATACCAAAAATTAATGGACATAATTGAATCAATTATGGACATAGTTAAATTTGTAATTGATTGGCAATTTGAATTGGGAAGTTAATTCAAATTGGGGGTAATTAATTAGGTGTAATTAATCGCCTAAGACACGAGGTTAGACTCTTTTGTGGGGTAAGACTGCCCGGACCTGCCCGGCAAATCCAGCTGCCACAAATGCTAGTCTAATGTGGGAGGTCTTCGGCATAAATTAAATGCGTAACAGTTGTAAAGACATGAGGTTAGGCTCGTTTGTGGTGTAAGACTGCCCGGACCCACCGACAAATCCAACTGCCACAAATGCCAATCTAATGTGGGAGGTCTTTACAAGGTTACGGTCTTAATGAATTAAGAAACACTTAACCAGATAAACATGTAGTGGGACATGAAGGGGTTAAGTGGGTGCCTTGGGTGGCATGTGGAATTAAGTAGGTGCCTTGGGTGGCATTTGAAATACGATTAGATGCACTTAACCAAGATTGAAAACATGTAAGTGAAGACATGAATAAGAATGGGGTTAAGTGGGGAAAAACCTTAGAGGGGACCAAGCATAGGTGGAAAGCTTGTGTCATGCATGGGGGCCCTTTTCAAACCAGTAACCCATTAAGTATCTTTGTGGGCTCGACCCAAGTCGAGGATGTGACATGCGTACTGGATTTGATTGTAAGAGGCCAAAACGGGTCAGCGGTGGCAACGCAAGTCCAACGGGTTCATATGCGTGTGTGGGCCCGGGCTGGTAGGTAAGACGTTGTTGCATCGTGTAGATATAAGCCGTGCATTTTTGGTTGTATAGGGTTGCCACTTTGGGGAGTGATACACCCCACTGTGGGGCCAGCATGGGTATCTACGAGTTAGGGAGCCAATCGAATGGGGGTAGTGGGTACACCTGGTGGAGATAGGGGCAGATGACACCTATGAAGGTAACTAGGGTTACACTAAACTACCATTATCATTATTAAGTTCTGTAGGCGGGATCAACCTTTAGGGTGACTAGTGGTGGTGTAGTGTAGTAATTATCTTATAGTGATTAGGGGTGCCTTTGACGTTATCTTTGTTCGTCTTATTTCCCTGTCATACCCAATTGTTCACAGTCATTTCCTTATTTTCCAGCTTATGCCTTAGCCTAGTTATTTTGATAATTATATTATTAAAATTATCGCACTCGCCAGACTTTATGTCTGACCCCCTTTTCTTTCCACCTCTTTTCTCCCCCCCCCCCCCCCCCCCCCTCTCAGGTTTGCAAGGAGGGAATACTACAACTTAGTGCCGATTTCTTTTAGTTGCTTGAAGAGAGTAGATGTATCGCTTGGGACTCTCTCATCTTTATGGCTTTGCTTATGCTCAGTGGGGATTTATGCATTTATGTTATTTAAGTATTTGCTTCTTTTTGTACTTTGAAGTTTTTGAAGAAGACTACTGATCCTGTTGTAATGGCTCTGGAAACTACTTATGTAAACTCGTTTTGAGTTATGATGAAATAAAATAAGTTTTATCTTCTGCTGTGTTTTATTTATTTATTTATTCTTGTAATTTATTTGTTCTATACAACAATAACGCTTCATGGACATTGATGCATTCCCTTTGTTAGTGACATTAATGGACGTGGGGTGTTACACGTGGTATCAGAGCGAGGTTATAAGAACAGAATTTTTTTTTGAAAAGTGCTTTCAAAAGTATTATTTTCCTAGAAAGTATTTTCAAAAACTTGTTTTAAAGAAGCTATTTTCAAGGAAAGTTTACTTAAGAAAACATAATCCCCAAGAGCCATATATCTTTCTTTCGATTCTCCGTTTTGAATCTCTTCCTCTTTCCCTTTGTGAATCTCTTCCTCCGCGTATAGATTCTTTTTCCTAAGATATATGAGGACATCCGTATGATGGGCGGAAAACCGCTTCATGGGACTTAGACGTTTGTCGAGGCTAGAAGTTGGCTCAAGAAAGTGGAGGACTTGTCGGTATTTGAGATAGACGAGGGGAGGAAGGTTCGACTAGCTTCTTGGTTGATGAAGGGCGAAGTTTCTTGTAGGTCGGAGGTCACAAATGGAGAACGTTTAGTGGAGACATGGATAGGGCACAGGATAAGAAAGTAGAAACTAAGAAGGGTGCAAAGAGTAATAAACCCCATGACAAGAGGAAATGTCTTTATTGTGGGACACCAGGCCATCTGAGTAAAGACTGTAGGAAAAAGAAGAAGACTGGTTGTTTCCACTGTGGAGAGCAGGTCATCTGGTTAAGGACTGCCCAAGAAACAGGGACAAGGGCAAAGAACTTCTAGAGGACAGCTTCAGGCTCTCGTGGCACCAGGGAAGGCAAGGGAGCAGGTCCAAGCTCTCGCGGTCCCACCGCTGCAAGAACAAGGTAGAAACATTTCCGTTGAGAGTTTAGTTTTTCTATTTGATCATCCTGTCTGTACCTTATTCGATTCTAGCGCATTACATTCATTTATCTCTACATCATTAGTTGAAACATTGCACTTAGATACTAGTCTTGTTGTGGATCCCATTGTAGTCTCAAATCCTATTGGTGGATCGACTCATTTATCCATGGTTTGTAGGGATTTGAGATTGTCTATCTTAGGCATTGGTTTTGAATGTAATGTTTTTGTGCTTGGTTTCATGGGCTACGGGTTGATTCTAGGGATGGATTGACTAGCCCGATATGGCGCCATCCTAGATTGTAAACGAAGGGTAGTAAAATTGTTGACTCGTAGTGGAAAGACCCTTGACATTTCTTGTGACCCTAGAGGGCCGGTGATGCTTAGTTATCTTGAGTCACTTGATGCATCCAATGATGATTTACATTCTGTTCGTATAGTCCGTGAATACATTGATGCCTTCGATGAGGTGAGGGGTCTACCCCCAAAACGTGAGATAGACTTTCGTATTTATCTTGTAGACAATGCAAAACCAGTATCTCTGCCAGTATGCCACATGGCTCCTCGTGAGAGGAGGGAACTCAATAAGCAAGTAGGGGAGTTACTTGAGACATAGTATATCGGAGTGGGGTTCTCTAGTAGTATTTGCCACGAAGGCGGATGGGTCCCTTAGACTTTGTGTGGACTATAGAGAGCTTAATAAACTTACTAAGAAGAATAGGCACCCACTACCGAGGATTGATAATCTCTTCGATCAGTTAGTTGGCGCCTCAGTGTTTTCGCAGTTGGACTTAGCCACTGGTTTCCATCAGTTGAGAGTGGCTGAGGATAGCGTAGACAAGACTGCCTTTAGGACTCCGGACGGTTTCTATGAATGGCTTGTGATGCCCTTCGATTTGGAAATCGCCCCCGCATACTTTGTTGACTTGATGAGTAGGGTGTTTAGGGAGTACCTTAATAAATTCGTGGTGGTCCTTGTGGACAACATCTTGGTTTTTTCTAAGAGCGAGGAAGACCATGGCCTACATCTTAGGGAAGTGTTGGAGACCCCTCGAGCGCATAACCTTAAAGCTAAATTTTCTAAATGTCACTTTTGGAGGAAGGAAGTGCGATTCTTAGGGCACGTGGTTTCCAAAGAAGGGATAGCTGTGGATCCCGCGAAGGTGGTGGCCATCCAAGATTGGAAGGTCCCTAAAAATGCTACAGAGGTGAGGAGTTTCTTGGGGTTGGCAGGCTACTATAGGAAGTTTATCAAGGACTTCGCAAAAATATCAGCCCCATTAACACGCTTGACAAAGAAGAACCTAGTTTTTACGTGGGGTGTATATTGTGATGATGCGTTCCAATGTTTAAAGAGAGATTTGACCACAGCCCCAGACTTAGTGTTGCCAGATGGGAGTAAGCCATTTACCGTTTATACCGATGCTTGTGGGACAGGACTAGGTGCAGTCTTAATGCAAGGGGGAAGGGTAATAGCCTATGGAGGAAGGCAATTAAGAGTACATGAGATAAATTACCCTACGCGTGATCTAGAGTTAGCCGCTATTGTTTTCACGCTTAAGTCTTGGCGCCGTTATCTTCCTGACGAGAAATTCGAGTTGTTTACATACCACAAATCACTAAAATATTTTTTCTCCCAGAAGGACTTAAACTTAAGGCAGCAAAGGTGGATGGAATTCTTAGCGTCCTACGATTTCAAGATAGCATATAACCCTGGCAAGGGTAACGTGGTGGCAGACGCCTTAAGTAGGACAAGATTGTCCTTGAGTCCGTTGTTTGTTGAACGGCGAAGCTTAGAGTTCATCTCTACGTTTGACTTTAGACCTTCCATTGACTTTGTACCCAGTTTGCTAGCATCGGTTAGAGGTCAGGCCTACGCTTTTAGGAAGGATTGGTGAGGCACAGCGAGATGACCCACAGTTGGTTGAGTTAGTAAAGAAGCTCATAAGGGGGGAGTCATCAAGCCATCTCAGTAGGTATACCCTAGATGATAAGGGTTGGTTACGTAGGGACGATAGACTTTGTGTACCACGAGACGAGGACTTGAGGAAGACCATTCTTGATGATGCGCATCGTTCAAAGATGACCATTCATCCTGGTGGGGACAAGATGTACATGGACATGAGACGAGTTTACTTTTGGGCCGGTATGAAGAAGGATGTGGCCGAGTTTGTCATTAGATGCTTGGTGTGCCAACAAGTAAAAGCAAAGCAAAAGAAGCCCGGTTGGTTGCTTTACCCATTGGAGATCCCACAATGGAAGTGGGAGAGTGTCTCGATGGACTTTGTTGATGGGTTACCGAGATCGAGGAAGGGTAATACGGGGATTTGGGTTATGGTAGACCGACTTACTAAGATCTCCCATTTCATTCCCGTGAAGAGTAAGAGGACTTCTCCATGGTTAACCTCCGTATACATTCGAGAGATAGTTCGTTTGCACGGTGTTCCTTCTAGCATAGTGAGTGATCGCGATCCTATCTTTACTGGTGTGTTTTGGAGGAGCTTGCAAGAGGAGGTAGGGACTCAGTTATGTTTGAGCACCACATATCATCCTCAGACGGACGACCAGACCGAGAGGGTGACTTGTATTCTAGAGGACCTTTTGAGGCTATGTGTTTTAGACTTCGGAGGTACATGGGAGGAGCATCTTCCTTTGGTTGAGTTCGCATATAATAATAGCTTTCAGTCTAGCATTGGCATGGCACCTTTCGAGGCTCTTTATGGACGTCCTCGTCGTTCGCCTACATGTTGGTGCGAATCTACGGATAAGATCTTACTTGGGCCCGATATGATTAGAGAGACTTCGGGAAAGATCGATTTAATTCAAAGGAGGATGAAGACGGCGCAAGATAGGTAGAAATCTTATGCGGACAAGAGAAGGACAGATCTTGAGTTTGATATTGGGGATAGGGTCTTTATCAAGGTGTCTCCATTACAGAATGTTGTTCGCTTTAGGTCCGTTGGGAAGTTAGCACCAAGGTTCTTAGGGTCGTTTCCTATTAAGGAGAGGATTGGACAGATGGCGTATAGAGTGGAGTTGCCCGAGAGACTCAGTGGTGTACACGACGTATTCCATGTATCACATTTGAGGAAGTGCTTGCATGAGACCGCAGAAGTGATAGAGCCGAGCTTGCTTAGAGAGGTGGAGATAGAGCGTGATGCGACGATTCTACGAGCTCCTACGTGCATTCTTGGGTCGGAGATTAAGAAGTTGAGGAATCGAGAGGTCAAGCTAGTCAAAGTGCAATGGGGAGATGATGAGAGCAACGCTACTTGGGAGACGGAAGAGAAGATGTGTTCATTGTACCCTTTTCTTTTCAAGGGTATGTCATTTAATTTCTCCTTTATCGCTTAGCTTGTACTCGTTTTATCCTTAGTATGTCCTATCACTAGTATCTTTGACCTTTAGATAGGGTAGTCCTATGGTTGAAACATTTTTTTGAGACATGTTATGTATGGTGGATGCATGTGGATGCAAGTGTTTGCTAGTGGTTGCTCATGGATGCATATACACACACTTTAGGCACTAGATCGGCTCAGTCACTTTCATATTGCATATTGCATATAAATGGATGTATTTAGTAAAATGAATATACATTGAATGTGTGTATCATATGGATATTGCATTTAAATGGATGGTCGTACACACATGTAGTAATGATATGTATAAGGTTCTTTGCATACATGATGGATACATGGCACTATCATTATTTGCATTAAAGAGGTCGACTGAATCAGTGGACCGCCTAATTTAGCATTAGTATACGGACATATACACACACTATGCATATGTACATGAAAAGCATTAGAAATCTTTTAAGGACCATGGTTGCTAGTGGTTGATGGTTGAATAGATGGATGATTGGATGGTAGGATACGTTCTTCTTGACTTAGAGATTTCGAGGACGAAATCCTTTACACTACAAGAAAATATCGTATACATAGCATTATATCAAAGCCTTACATTAAAGTGCTATAATAAAATAAATAACGGAAGAAAATAATGCGTAAATTATGCTATATAAAGAAAGCAAAAATATAACAAATAAAATATGTTATAAGTAGGTATTTTCCGCTATATTAACATTTCTGATAGGAAAAGCAGGAGCCAAAACAAATGCGGGAGAAAAGAAAACGTAAGGCTGCGAAAGTAAAAAAAATATCCCTCCATCACGTTACTTATCTAAATCCCTAAAATTTTCAATTCACTGAAAGTTGACCAATTTGATTCATTTTCCCTCAAATTCTCGTGTCGCTTTGCAAAAATAATTCATTTTCCCTCTCTTCTATCCACGTTGTCGCTCCATTAATCAGTTCTCCTTTTCTCTCGATTTCCTTCAGATTTCGTTCATTCTTCTGGTTCTATGGTAGACTTGATCTTGCTGCCCTAATTTCTTGCTCAAGCCTCAGGTATCCCTAATTCGCTTTAAAGATCTATTTAATTCATCGATTTTTAGGTGTGTTCCATAGGTTAATTTTGATTTGGATGTAGTTTGCTTATTAGTCTTTGGTAATGTTCAAATACGATTTGTGAATGTTCGCATACGATTGGTGATGTTCTAGGAACCGAGGAATTGATATTTTCCATTTATCTGAATACACATATGTACATGGAATATGTTAAAATATAACTAAATTATGTGTTTAACTGATAAATCTGTACAAAATTTGTTATGCCTTTCCAGTCATATGTGCTTAAGTTTTCCCAAAATAAAAGGTTATACTTCATTTGTTTATTTGATTGACAAATAAATAGAAGTATTCAAATTCATACTTATATCTAAAAGGTAATTTTTATTCTAATCCACGGTTTTAATATGTTAATCCACCATTTTACTTTAATAAGTTAATACACAACTATTTTGTAAGTTAATCCACGAGTGGATTAACTTACATATTTCATCCTATTATATATCTAACAATCGATTTTGTGCTTCTTGTTTCACAATTTAGCGTTATTTCACAATTCTCATATCAGATTAATAATAATAATCCAACTAGCCTAAAATCTAGATCTCATACCAAATAATTTGTGAAAAAAATACACATTATAAATCTACTGTATGCAACATATTTCTTATATAAATTTATCATTCTTGAATAAAATCTTTGATTTCCTTCAATTTCCTTAGTATTGTAACTATCGTCTCCCTCATCAAGATGTAAACGGCTTCTCTTCTCAGACATATTTCTATCAAATTTTCAAGATTCAGAAAATAACTAACGACAATTATATTTGATAATGGTGAAATTAATAAAAAATACAATTTTGTATACAATTAATCAACTTCAAAAAAATAATTAAACAAACTACTTATTATTATGTTTAATTACTCCGCTTATCGTTTAAGCTTGTATTTAGATGCTAGGATTCCAGAACCGAGAAGACGAAGGAAAAAGCAAGGAAGAAGAAAACGCATGGAAGAAGAAAACGCACAAAAAACCAAAACGCAGAAGATTGAGAAGAGGGGAATACGTACGGTTTTCTTTTTTTGGTGGATGTACTGATTAAAATTAAAATTTTAGTAAAAGTCAAAGATCCTATTAAATTGGGTGGATCATCTTACTAATATGGTGGATTAGAATAAAAATTACCTATCTAAAAATATCGTATCCTTTTATACGAAGTTCAATAAATTCATAAGAAATAAGTACAAGTATGTACATGTGTACTAGAAACTCGAAGTTGTAATGATACCTAATTTTGAAGTATTTTGCAGTCCAAAATATTTTCTTACAGTTATTTACAACAAATAAGCCTTACATCCTTATTGATTTTGCCTCCTTCATTATGAAACTTTTTTGGTCTTTCTTTTTCTTTTTATAAAATACATACATTTTTATACTACAAATTACAAGAAGGTTATTCTTTAATTGTTATTTTGGTAATAAAAACATTGGGTGTCGAGAAACATTGGTTATTTTGTCTCTTACATTCTCTCAAAGTTGTAACATCATGTGATTGCCTACAAATATTGAGTCTGAATGCTGATTATTTTAATATTAGTTTGTTATTTCCTAAATGTATTGATTTTGCATATTGATTATTTGAATGAGTTTGTGCTTATCTAATATTGAATTATTTGTGTATGTTGCGTAGGTTTGACTGTATATCTTAAGAACTGACTTAGATTGGAGTTTTTAACTAAAATACTTAAATCATTCCTATATCTCAAGTTTACAGTTATACAAGAAAATTGGCATATAGGGGATAAAGGCGTGAGACAAGATCGGCATGCATGGTATGTTAATTTGTTAAAATCTGAAATTCCTTTCGTTTAGAAATATTGATTACAATGTTTTAATTCTACCTAAGGTTGGCAGAATATCAGATCATTTACAAAAGAAAAGAAAAGGAGTGTCCAGTTGCTAAAGTTGTAAGTTAAACTCCAAACTTCATTTTTTTTTCTATTGTGCTTTTTTTGTTGGTTTTATAAATGACTGTATAGACAAATAATTAGAACTTCATGTATTTGGAAAGCAAATAGAAAATGTACATGTTGATGAATATAAATCTATAAATATCATCAAGTTTATTTCAAAGTGGGTCTTCTTCCTTATTTTCATAGAGTTCTCATAGGATGGTCATAGATAAATATATTGTTACGGCCAATCAGCTTGGTACTGTTTTTTATATTAAATTTTGGGGAGGTTATACCTTATCTTCTTTAGAATTTGAACCATAGAATCCTTGATTTAGAGTTTATGAACTTTTCACATAATTTAGTGGGAGCTATATCTTACCTTCTTTAGAATTTGAGCAATAGAAGTCCTAATTTACAGGTTTATAGACTTTTCATATCACTAAGATATATAAGCCGAAAGGACAACACTTTTAACGTATAAGTCCTGTTATTCTGTATTTCATCTCCATTTACATCTTTAATATAGAAAGATATAAAAGCCGAAAGGACAACACTTCTGCCATGCCAAGATGTTATATTCATATAGTATTCCATAATTACAAATTTATATGCCACAAATTTAGCATAACCTTTATTATTCTTTCCATTTATAAAAAAAATAAAATATTTGTCCACTTGTAGAATTTTATATGCTAAGTTTACGGATAAGTTATGAATGACATAATCCTAATGCTTAAATTGTTCTATGCACATTTAATTCTTTTTTTAAAACCTATTTTTGTTGTTTTTCATACTATAGTTACCATACCTACTTTGTACAAATTTTAATTCAAGTCATTTAATGTTAGCTAGTAAATATTATAATACTGTGGTTTCCAGTTGAGCACAGAATATGATTCACTGCATCTGAACATCTACCAATAATTTTATTTAGTTCAGTAATTAGTATTATCACTGCTTGCTACCAGTAAAAAATTATTTTTCACAACCAGTTTTTGTTATGCTTTTTCGAACATCCTAACCTTTGCTAAAATGTACTCCTCCTACCCATGTTTTCAATCGTTCCATCCTTTGACTTAAATTTTCAATTTTACAATGTTTATGTCATTCTACAACATAATTAATGGTCTCTTATCAGGATACTTATGTGAAGGACAAAAAAAGTAAAAAGTTTGCCTAAAAGGATAAGAGCCAAAAAATTTACTTAAAATGTCAACTTTTAGTGTAAAGTGGAAAAACAAGGCCCCCCCTTGAATTCCACCATTTCCACTATAAAATGTCCTTTTAGGCAAATTTTTTGGCTTTTGTCTTTTTGAGCAAACTTTTTGCTCTTTTTGTCCTTATGGCAAAAATCCCCGTCTCTTATTATATGTTAAATATCCTATTCTTTTTTTCTTTTTGTACTTAATTGCAAAATATTTATTAAAACCCATTTTCGATTTTCTTACTATTTCTGTGCTGCAGCTGCTTTTAATTTTTTAAAATTTTAAACGAGTGTAACCCTTTACGACTGCTTGTTATGATCCACTATTTTTTACACTAACTTCATTTGTTGCTTGCACCAGTAGCAATCTGTCTCACACAAATATGATTCCGAAACAGCAATTTAAATCTTTATTACACGGACTTGCAAACATTACCCATAATTCCAACATAAATTGTTGTATATTGTTCATAACCAACATGTACTTCAATATGATTAACTACAAACATTGAATTAGATTTTCGTAAGCTGGAAGAAATATTAGTATTGGAGCTTCGTTTTTAATATTGTTTACACAAAATTCATACCGTTACAATCGATCAGTGGTGATTACAGATCAATTAGATGAGTCAGATTTGACTTTTTTTTTCAAGTAGAACGAATTGAACAAAAGTAATAGTGCTTCATGAAAACCATGCATTTATCTCAATACGAATACTGTAACACTATGTACTGCCCATAAATTTGTCGTTTTGTCAAGACCCTAATGCGTAAATTATTCTATGTATATACAAATTTTTTTTTTACCTATTTATGTTGTTTGTGCTACTTTGTTGAAATTTCAGTATATCTCATGTTAATGTTAGTTGGTGACTATTAAAGTGCTAGGCCTTCCTGTTCACCACAATTTTTTTTACTTAACCCGGCCTTAAGTGCAACTAAAATTCAAGAAATGGTCGAGGAACTAAGCTTAACGAAATGCTCTATTATTCCTTCTATTCATGCATTGAATATATTAAGCTTTTCCTAATAACTCACACCAAACCACCCTGGGTGATCAATATGTTATTCAACAATACTAATTTAATTTTCCATATTCACATTTTTGCAATGCAATGATAAATTTTGTTTAAGTCTGTTAATAGTCCAACTCCATATTCGAAGTATAAAATGTAAGATAGTGCATCTCAATTTCTTAGTGAATTTATCTTTGTGAATCAAGGTTCAACCTAAATTTAGGCTATTCTTTTAATCCAACATTTACAGTCTAAGGTACATTTGATTTATGAGAATGAACATTGAACTTGAAGTGTCCAGGGCTGACCCTTGCCTAAAGGAACCAAGATGGCATTTATTATCCTCCAAATTTCATTGTTTATAGTGGCAACTGCATTTCTCCATCATGCAGGTTATGGCCTCCCATTTGAACCAAATTTTATTCACTGATGGCCATAAATAACAATATTGTATTTAACAAATGTTTGTTTATGAATACGCGTGTAACAGGATTTATGCAAGGAATCATCCAAGGGTTGACAGTTGTAGCAGATAGAGGTGTAGTCACATCAACTAGGTAAATTTCCTTTCTACTCTTTATAATTTCTTTTTACATAATTAATTTTCTTTCAATCTAATCTTAAATCTGTATGCTTTTTGTTGCTTCCAGATGCTTTTACACCTTTGTTCAACAGTGCTTGCTCTTGTTTGAGTTGTGAAATTAACATTATTTCTTTATGTTCTTTTTTTTATTCTTTGAAACCTAACTTCGACTATTTATTCCATGATACTATGCCAGTTCATTTCTGATACTTCGACATATTATTATAGTGTCTTGCTTGAGTTCTCGGTATATGAATCCTTAATAGGTCTACTTAAATTTACGAAATTGTATTCAAGTACAATAAAATAATAAATTAGGGGTTTCATTATTATACAAACTTTACTATATTAGTATTTTATAATACTATAATTTAAGTTTATGTTTCACAACTTCATCCCATTTCCATTAATGTGTAGGTTAAATACCTGATAATGCAAATGAAGGCATGGCTAACTCAGAAGCAAACGTCACACATACTTAGGAAAACAGAAGCAAGATGAGGACACTTAATTAATTTATCCTGTCATCGCAAATTCTTGCTACATACATGCTATGACTACCACCAGTGTTTAACTGGTTTTCATTCCCACCGAATATCTTATTTCTGTTGTTAAAATGACAGTTTTAAATCGGAAAATGCAAACTGGAGGCTTGTTGCTTCATCAGTTGCATTATAGCTGGAATAAGGAACTCTTCAGGAAGGAATTAGAAGCAGTAAGGAACTTCTTTTTTTATTTTTCTTCTTACGCTTCCATATAGGAATGGATTCATTACGTTTTATCATTTTGCAGCATTCATTGCATGTTATCATTTCAGAACATATATAGTATTATTAGTTTATACATTTCTGTAGGTGAAATGTTAGCAAATTTTTCATTGAAATACACTTTACAGAAAGAATCATTTCTGTTTTTCATTAAAATATAAATTATTTCTTTACAGATGATATCTGATCCTTTAAAGGAAATTAGCCACTGAAGCCTCGAAGATTATATCTATATAATCTCCAAGTTCCAATTCCAATTTCAAGTTTATGAGCCACTTTTAAATTAACTACAAGCTGATTTTTTTTTTAGTATACGTCTTAGCAATTAGTCGTAGTTCTATTCTTGTATAACCTATAACCAACCCAGTTGATAATTTGATGCATTTGTTTAAGTGACTTAATTCTTTTTGGTCCATCTCTTATACCATGTTCCATTTCTATTGATAAAGTTAATAACAACCATTTCTGTTTATATTCAGGAATCCGTGGAAAAAGCAACTAAACATAAAGTTTCAAAAGCTGTTGTCCCAGCTATAGATGTCATGTTTCAAGCTCTCAGGTTAGAATTTATTTGTACGTAGTATCCATGTATATCTAATTTAGTTCAATGATCGTGATCATAAAGAACGTGCTAAAGGCTGGTAGCCTAATAGGATGACTTTTAGATCTGAAGATAACGGTCTTGGGATAAATTCCCATAAGTATACTTTCGAAAAGAAAATTATTTGTGTGAGGATTACAGAAATTCCATCTTAATTTCTCGATTCAAATCCAGTGAATTTAGTGCAAAGGTAGTCCCGCCCAAAAAAATTCTTAAAATGCTCCCTGAGCTTTTTGATCACCAAGCCCGTAACATTAGAGCCTGTTCAAACGAATTAATGCTTGAATTATGTCGCTGGATTTGCAAAGATCCAGTCAAATCAATTCTTTTTGAGAAAATGAGAGATACCATGGTAAAATGTGAATATCCATAACATGTACACGCTTATAATATGGATGTATGGTTAACTATTTGTTAGTTGATACTTTCAGAAAAAAGAGTTGGAAGCAGATCTTACATGCTATCATGTTCTTGTGCATCCATTTTGTTATTGTTAAAATATAGAGAAGTATGTCAAATACATCTTCTATATATTCAATTCACATGGAAGTTTAAACACCAGAGTAACTTACATGTTGTATATGCTAATTTATAATAGTCAGAGGATCAGCTTTTGGTCAGTAATTTGTAAGTTCATATAAAACTTAATCACGCTATGTATATATTATGACTCTTTGACTATGTTTGCATATGTTAGCATACATGACTAATTAAGTTTGATTATTTGGATTGGAGTATAGATGTAGATAAATTGTTTAAGCCAATGTTCACGAGAGGTTATTTGCGATATATTGGAGCAATCAAATTGGAAGTGTACATTAATTATATGGAGAAGGTTGGCTAATTTGGAAAAGACATTTCAATAGAAGTATGTGGCTGAAGCTATCATTGATGATACCACTATGATTTTAAGAGGCTTGAAAGAATAGTTTGGCATTAAGGTACATTTCTTTCTCTTAACTTTTTGTTTACGCAAGCTTTGACAAACTGTCCTATCAAATATATTACAAGAAAACGATATCTGAGTATTGTGTAGTATGAAAAAAAATACATTTTCATAGATTCCACTGTCCTAATATACATATGTTGGTGTATTTGTTTCTCTTAATATTAAAAATGTCAGCGTATTATTGAGTATATCCCTTATTAACCTAGCTCCGTAATGACCTTAAGCTCAGGTAAACCACCATGAAGCTTAGGTAAACTACGAGTCCACCCTCCCAAAATTCAGAATACTGCATGAACGAAGTGAAAAATTCTTGTCAAAAAAGACCTTCAAGTCGTACTAAAAGGCAAGGTCGTCCTGCCAAAAGATGAGCAATGCAGCGGAGAAATCATTGCTAATAGTGGAGATGTAGGCATTGCTCAGGATATCAATCCAGACAAAGAGGAGGCTCCAAATCCTATCGAACAGGTTACTGCTATAGCTCCCGTAGAGCAAGTTTTTATTATCTGAACTGGTGATTTCAATTCTATCTTAATTTCTATCTTACAGTTGATATTCATTGGTTGTTTTGTACTTTCTGTTGAAACTAGTACGTATGGAGTAGAAAACTGTTGTAGACTCTGAATTGTGCATTCAGCACCGACTTGATGTTGTGTATCTTTCTAGATTGATAAACGATGTTCCTTAAGTTGTCCAAAAAAGACCTAATGTTGACACCTCTCAAAAATTTTAAGCAAAATTAGATTTTAGGCCACTTGATTATTTTTTGAATTTTTCGTTATTGATAGTCTAAAAAGAAATCCAGTATAGTAAGAATCTGGTTAGTTTTATGGTATCAACAATAGGCTGGAATAACATGTTATAATGTTAACTACTGTTTTGGTGCGGATTCAATGTCAGTTATTATTGCTTAGGTTGTATCTGCTTCTTCTTGTGTAATTTGATATGCCTATGACGCTGAAGGCATGATCAAGTTGTAGCATTGGACAGTGATAAAGGTAGACGTACAGTTTCATAAAATTTGATACTTTTTCATTGTTTATTCATAATCCACTACCCTAGTAAGCATTCATTACTTCATTCATAATTTACTGGTATTTTTTTCTTCCGAAAAATATGATAATATTAGAATATAGCATATGCATAAATAACTACCATATATTATCACCCCAGTAAATCAAAATATAGTTGTATATGCCAAAAATTTGAGTGAAGCGACTGTGATTCCTACTATGCTACTGACTGGTAACCGGTGTGGTTGTTGCTAGAGATAACTGGCAAAGAGGCAAACAGTGGACATGGATATATCTTTGGTGAGTTGTGAGAACATATATTTATCCGGACTTGCGAGTTCTGATTACAAAGTGGGCAAGAAGGAGCATATGGATGAAGATTGCGGCGATAAACAACATCAAAGATCTGACACGAGCGAAGTTTGGATGGCAGCATACTGAATATGATTGGGATGGTCAGGGCGATTGATCTGTAGAGAATGAAAATTATTGACAACACTTGTGTGTGGAGAGACAGGACATAAACATAAATAGCTCCAAAATGAAAAAAAAACACCATAATGATTAAAGCTTGCGTTAAATATAGAAGCAATTATATTAAGCTGAGTTGCAGGCCGGTACAAATGGTTTCACACTCACAAAGACATCTTCTCCTTTTAAGTTGTTCACATTTAATTTATCCTTTCTTCTCTTTTTAAATAAACCAAAAGTGGTTGTAAAGTTCATTTCAGCATTCTAAGAGGTATTAATTTGATCAATGCATCATCATAATGTGCAGAGCGGTTATTTGGGGTTATGATAGAAAAAAACGATTTATTGCAAACATTTCATCAGTTTCCGTTGATCTTAGTAACAGCTTCACCAAGGTTAGAATAATTATTTGTATTTTCCTTGTCATTTAATTATTGCATGTTGGGATCATTGTCAGTTGATACGAAGAATGCATTAGATAACTGAAACTTTTTGTCATATTTTTTATTGTAGTTTTTTTCCATGTGAAATGAAAATCATACCTTTTGAAGACAAGCCTTTAAATATGTCTTATTTAAAAACTCCTTGAATTCAGCTTGAGTTGATTTCTAAACCATACAGTGATTAAAATCACTATTATTGGTATTTTATTTGATGGTAACTGGGCTATAGTAATTTCAACATATTCTTAATCTTTCTATATCAATATTTCACTGTGACCCCTGCACTTGCAAAATATGTAATTTTGCCACTGTGACTGTTCCGATTATTGGCCAAATTTGCATGAGAGGCGCACGACAAATTCTAGCATCTGAGGAAAAACTACTAAATCTAATTTTTGACTTCATCACCCAATTCACATTACAATTTTCAGGTATTACCCATTCTATTTTTCTAACCATTTATTTTGTTTCAAATTAGTATTGTTTTATTTTTTCAACTATTTTCTGCTTTTAACCTATAGGAATACAAATGCGTAAGTCTACAGGAAGGAGCAAAGAATTATACGGTCGCCGCTGCTTCTGACGATAGAAGCGGAGTTTCACAACAAGTCTACCTCCAATGCATTTTCATGGTAATATCGGTTCGATTACAGTTTAAAATCACGGTTGCAGTCGCTATGGTTATTGAACGTGTATGTTTTCTTGTTATTTCGATAGGGTGGAACGTTCGTATTCACATACATCCCCAAATATAAACTGTTATAAATTTGATTCGTACATGATATTGCATAATTGAAAACTGGATCCTCCTCATCAAGTTCCAAACTGTCATCTACAATGGTATAAGATCAATGTGAATGAGCAATTAGGTAAAATTGTAAGTGTGACACATGATATATTTGTTTGGTTTATATAATATGTCGATGAGAAAATCATAGTCAAAAGTTTGTGAATAATATAAGATTACTTTCGTGAATAATATGTTGTACTGTATACATGTTTTGTTTATTAAATATGTTGAATTCGTGTTGCAGAGAGTCACTTACATGTTGTATATGTTCAATCCAACAAAGGCTATACATGTTAAGAAAATCCACCGCTTGGTTTATACTTATGTGTTGGCTACTGAGTCTAATTTTTGTAGTCATGTATAAGGCAATGTTTATTTTGAACAAAAACACTTATTGAGATGCTGACTGAAAACGCTGGTCCAAGTTTGAATGTATTCTTTAGTGCTTTTTGAACTTTGATTCAGTACACAGATATTTTTCAACCATTTACTTTTGTATTTTAGACAGAACGGTTTTCTTCTTTCTTCAAGGCAGCTGCAGCATACTTTATTTTTCTCTACATGGCAGTTTCAACTTGTAGTACACGGAAGAACTTCAGGTATGTTTATGCTTGTTTATTCTCGGTTGCTTATCCGCCACTTCACATGTTGTTCATCCTACGTTTATTGCTTACTATCCACTCTACAATGACTTTTATTCTCCTATCCTTGAAAATTCTAGCTCAGACTTCACTGTTTTGATAGCATTAAGACATTTTCTTAAAGTTCATTGTATAAAATGAAATTAAATTGTGTTTCTTGCATTCTTTTGCTCAAGGATATCTCCTCTTATTAAGAACCATATTTACATGTAATTGAATCTCAGATTTTCTATTTTTTGTTGCAATATTGTTATTGACTCTTAGTTTACTATATTATTCTTCTGCGGTATCTATATTTTGTAGAGTACTAGTCGAAATACTTGATCTCCTATTTATATACAATTATTTTTACTTAGATTACAAAATACAAATTTGCATTTATTTGAATTTTTATTGAACCAAATCATTTGAGATTATGTTCCAATTTTTTTTAACAAGTTAAATAAGGTAGATATTGAGAATGTATGATTGTTAGTAAGGAAGGTAAGGTTCAGGCCTACTACATGCAGCATATTTTCTGTTGTTATGAACTATTTGAGGTTACATTTAAGACTGTTTCATTTTTGCATTTTAATTGTGTTTCTTGCCTTTTTTGTTATAAAACTACAACTTGTGCTTGTAAATTGCAGGTTCTAGAAGTTGGACGAGCTTACAAGCTGAAGACTAAGTGATTTTTCATGTAATCTTGTTTTGAAATGATGTTTGAACAGTACATATGTTAATTGACTTATTTCCATATTTATTAGTAGACTTGTTAACTTTGACTTTGTAATTGAAATCAAATATGCTTTTGGTATTACTTTTTTTGCTATTGACAATTTTGCCTTGTGAATTTACTGCTTAATTATTTAAATTGTGCACAAATTAAATAAGAGATTTGCTATATAAATATCATTTCTGATGTTGCTATATATTAAAAATATTAATAGCGGAAAATTGCTTTTATGAAAATATAAGGTGAATGCTATGTAAAAGAATAAAATTGTGCGGAAAACTATTCATATCATTGAATGTGTGCTACGAAAACACTGATAATGCTATATATATACTACAAATATTCATAACGGAAAACACCAATTATGGAGTCAAAATGTGAAATGCTATTAAATCGTATGGATAACTTTTCATATCACGGAATATGAGCTATGTAAACAATGATAATGCTAAGTAAAATATTTTCATATCAATGAATATGTGCTATGAAAATATTGATGACGCTATAAAAAAAAAGTTGAGACTTTAGTAAGCAAATATAACTGCAAGGTCTGAATGCTATGTAAAACATTTCATAGTGGTGAACGTGCGCTATAAAATGTATAATATTATAGCATTTAGATTTGAGCTATAAGATATAACAGAGCTATTATAACATGTTGTTATATAGCATCGTCACTAGTGCTATGGTAGCCTATTATAGCTTTTTTCACATGCTATTAAAAGGTAAATATGTTGTAGTGTTAAGTAGGGGAGAATGTAACACCCCGAATTTTTGTATAACCGAATTAACTGAATTAAAGAATAATTAATCTCAGATGTGAGAATTAAGGGAATGCGCCATTGCGTTCGTCTCGGAATTCTAGTTGAGATAGAGTCCGAGTTTGCGTAAAACGGATACCGGATGAAGGAGATATGGACGAACGAAGTTAGGCGGAAGAATTAGGGGAAAAAATATTTGCACTGGCGCACTTGGGAAGTGCGCCAGTACAAAAGTTGCACTGGCGCACCTTCCAAGTGCGCCCAGGCCGAGCAGAAAGCCTGCACAGCTTTCTGGTGCAATCTAATCCATATTGTGACTCATGGCTGAGTCCTTTCTGACTCCTTGCTGAGTCATTAGGGCTGAGGTGTCACCCTATCCCGACTGAGTGGTTTTGATTAACCCTAAGATCATCCGACGGCTATAATTAAATTGAAATTCTATATAAACATGGGTAGACTGAAACCCTAAAATCAAATAAAAATCTGAATCATGGTCGTCATGCTGTCATCTTGTAACCTAGAGTAGCCGCCACCAACTAGAGGGAAATCAAAGCTAATCAATTCAGTTCTATTCAACTCTAATCTAAACAATAACGAATCTACTACAAAGGCGAGCTAAATCAATTTCAGAACTCAGATTTCAGAACGCAAGACCTTCTTTTTGTGAGTTCGATTTCTTTAATAAGATAATTAACAATTTAATTGGATTGAGCTATGATTTGGATTATACGCTTATGTTGTGAATCATTGACCGTGTGTTATTATCCATGTTGTAAATTCTATGATGTTATCATCCATGTTGTAAATTCTATGATGTTATTATCTATGTTGTAAAGCTGTGATGTTATCATCTATGTTGTAAATCTATGATTGGCTTATGTATAATCAATTCATAATGATGTTTCATATGCAAGTTTAATTATGTTGTTGGAACTATTTCATATGTTAAATCATATGTATGTATGCAAGTTTAGATGTAAATTTAGATATGAATCATATGCAAGTTAGTGAGAATCATATACAACCTTACATGTTTCATGACATCAATTTTATGTGTAAATTGGATCTAAAGATAGGCTATGACATGTGTGAGTTAGATGCAAGTTTGCATCATAGTCTATGTTGTATAAATCACATATGCAAGTTTACGTCATAGTCTATGTTGTATAAATCACATATGCAAGTTTACACCTTATGATTAGATCTATGACGTCCATAGTTTATGCAAGTTTGTGATTATTGCCTATGCAAGTTCACCCCTTATGTTTAGATCTAGTTTTTATTCTATGCATGTTGTGATGCGTTCTCTTTATTCCATAAGTTAGGCTATTCGAGTTACGTTAAACGAACGAACGTACAATGTGGGGCAATGGGATAATATTAAAAGATTTAATTTTGAGAATTGGCATAAATGCCTTAAATGTGATGTTAATTGGTAAAATTTTATATACCATAAATTGTTGGACATAATTGAGTCAATTATGGACATAGTTAAATTTGTAATTGATTGGCAATTTGAACAGGGAAATGAATTCAAATTGGGGGTAATTAATTAGGTGTAATTAATCGCCTAAGACACGAGGTTAGACTCTTTTGTGGTGTAAGACTGCCCGGACCCGCCCGGCAAATCCAGCTGCCACAAATGCCAGTCTAATGTGGGAGGTCTTAGGCATAAATTAAATGCGTAACAGTTGAAAAGACACGAGGTTAGGCTCGTTTGTGGTGTAAGACTGCCCGGACCCGCCCGACAAATCTAGTTGCCACAAATGCCAGTATAATGTGGGAGGTCTTTACAAGGTTACGGTCTTAATGAATTAAAAAACACTTAACCAGATAAACATGTAATGGGACATGAGGGGGTTAAGTGGGTTCCTTAGGTGGGAAGTGGAATTAAGTAGGTGCCTTGAGTGGCATTCGAAATACGATTAGATGCACTTAACCAAGATTGAAAACATGTAAGAATACATGAATAAGAATGGGGTTAAGTGGGGAAAAACCTTAGAGGGGACCAAGCATAGGTGGAAAGCTTGTGTCATGCATGGGGGCCCTTTTCAAACCAGTAACCCATTAAGTATCTTTGTGGGCTCGACCCAAGTCGAGGATGTGACATGCGTACTGGATTTGATTGTAAGAGGCCAAAACGGGTCAGCGGTGGCAACGCAAGTCCAACGGGTTCATATGCGTGTGTGGGCCCGGGCTGGTAGGTAAGACGTTGTTGCATCGTGTAGATATAAGCCGTGCATTTTTGGTTGTATAGGGTTGCCACTTTGGGGAGTGATACACCCCACTGTGGGGCCAGCATGGGTATCTACGAGTTAGGGAGCCAATCGAATGGGGGTAGTGGGTACACCTGGTGGAGATAGGGGCAGATGACACCTATGAAGGTAACTAGGGTTACACTAAACTACCATTATCATTATTAAGTTCTGTAGGCGGGATCAACCTTTAGGGTGACTAGTGGTGGTGTAGTGTAGTAATTATCTTATAGTGATTAGGGGTGCCTTTGACGTTATCTTTGTTCGTCTTATTTCCCTGTCATACCCAATTGTTCACAGTCATTTCCTTATTTTCCAGCTTATGCCTTAGCCTAGTTATTTTGATAATTATATTATTAAAATTATCGCACTCGCCAGACTTTATGTCTGACCCCCTTTTCTTTCCACCTCTTTTCTCCCCCCCCCCCCCCCCTCTCAGGTTTGCAAGGAGGGAATACTACAACTTAGTGCCGATTTCTTTTAGTTGCTTGAAGAGAGTAGATGTATCGCTTGGGACTCTCTCATCTTTATGGCTTTGCTTATGCTCAGTGGGGATTTATGCATTTATGTTATTTAAGTATTTGCTTCTTTTTGTACTTTGAAGTTTTTGAAGAAGACTACTGATCCTGTTGTAATGGCTCTGGAAACTACTTATGTAAACTCGTTTTGAGTTATGATGAAATAAAATAAGTTTTATCTTCTGCTGTGTTTTATTTATTTATTTATTCTTGTAATTTATTTGTTCTATACAACAATAACGCTTCATGGACATTGATGCATTCCCTTTGTTAGTGACATTAATGGACGTGGGGTGTTACACGTGGTATCAGAGCGAGGTTATAAGAACAGAATTTTTTTTTGAAAAGTGCTTTCAAAAGTATTATTTTCCTAGAAAGTATTTTCAAAAACTTGTTTTAAAGAAGCTATTTTCAAGGAAAGTTTACTTAAGAAAACATAATCCCCAAGAGCCATATATCTTTCTTTCGATTCTCCGTTTTGAATCTCTTCCTCTTTCCCTTTGTGAATCTCTTCCTCCGCGTATAGATTCTTTTTCCTAAGATATATGAGGACATCCGTATGATGGGCGGAAAACCGCTTCATGGGACTTAGACGTTTGTCGAGGCTAGAAGTTGGCTCAAGAAAGTGGAGGACTTGTCGGTATTTGAGATAGACGAGGGGAGGAAGGTTCGACTAGCTTCTTGGTTGATGAAGGGCGAAGTTTCTTGTAGGTCGGAGGTCACAAATGGAGAACGTTTAGTGGAGACATGGATAGGGCACAGGATAAGAAAGTAGAAACTAAGAAGGGTGCAAAGAGTAATAAACCCCATGACAAGAGGAAATGTCTTTATTGTGGGACACCAGGCCATCTGAGTAAAGACTGTAGGAAAAAGAAGAAGACTGGTTGTTTCCACTGTGGAGAGCAGGTCATCTGGTTAAGGACTGCCCAAGAAACAGGGACAAGGGCAAAGAACTTCTAGAGGACAGCTTCAGGCTCTCGTGGCACCAGGGAAGGCAAGGGAGCAGGTCCAAGCTCTCGCGGTCCCACCGCTGCAAGAACAAGGTAGAAACATTTCCGTTGAGAGTTTAGTTTTTCTATTTGATCATCCTGTCTGTACCTTATTCGATTCTAGCGCATTACATTCATTTATCTCTACATCATTAGTTGAAACATTGTACTTAGATACTAGTCTTGTTGTGGATCCCATTGTAGTCTCAAATCCTATTGGTGGATCGACTCATTTATCCATGGTTTGTAGGGATTTGAGATTGTCTATCTTAGGCATTGGTTTTGAATGTAATGTTTTTGTGCTTGGTTTCATGGGCTATGGGTTGATTCTAGGGATGGATTGACTAGCCCGATATGGCGCCATCCTAGATTGTAAACGAAGGGTAGTAAAATTGTTGACTCGTAGTGGAAAGACCCTTGACATTTCTTGTGACCCTAGAGGGCCGGTGATGCTTAGTTATCTTGAGTCACTTGATGCATCCAATGATGATTTACATTCTGTTCGTATGTCTGACCCCCTTTTCTTTCCACCTCTTTTCTTCCTTCCCCTCCCCTCAGGTTTGCAAGGAGGGAATACTACAGCTTAGTGCCGATTTCTTTCAGTTGCTTGAAGAGAGTAGATGTATCGCTTGGGACTCTCTCATCTTTATGGCTTTGCTTATGCTCAGTGGGGATTTATGCATTTATGTTATTTAAGTATTTGCTTCTTTATGTACTTTGAAGTTTTTGAAAAAGACTACTGATCCTGTTGTAATGGCTTTGGAAACTACTTATGTAAACTCTTTTTGAGTTATGATGAAACAAAATAAGTTTTATCTTCCGCTGTGTTGTTTTATTTATTTATTCTTGTAATTTATCTGTTCTATACAACAATAACGCTTCATGGACATTGATGCATTCCCTTTGTGAGTGACATTAATGAATGTGGGGTGTTACATTCCAGTTTAAGGTTAATGTTAAAAAACTTTAACAAAGCCTAGTCGTGAGAAATAATCACCTGAAATAGTCGGTTTTTCTCATATCGAGGAGAAGCTGAGTGGATGCTCCCCGGTCTTCGATTTTCCGTGAGGCTTCAGGTTGTTGGAGGACTTGTAGTGGCGATAGCAAGAAGGTATGTGGTGATTTGGTTTTGGATTGAAGTAGAAAACAAATTGAACAGGAGCGATTTGTAGAGGGATTGAAGTGGAGGCCATTTTTCTCGATTTGGGACGAAGGGTTTTTGGCTGGATAATAGTAGAAGGGGAGGAGCAATGTTTTTGTCCTGCAAATTAATTATTTGAAACCCTTGTCCTCCAAAACAATTAAGAGGGGTTAAGGAGCCCTTGTGACAAATTTTCACTTATTCTAAATTGTAGATTTAGAATGAGTATACGAGAATCAAGGCACACTACTATGGGAGCTAATACTGGAGGGGGAAATGGTGGTGAACCAAATTATCCGGCCATGTTTGAAGCCCTGGCAGAAGCAATCATGCGAAGGGTTCCCACTCTAGGGGCAGCAACGGTAGATGTAGGTGTGAGAGTTCCTAGAGTAGTAGATTTTGCAAAGCTGTGCAAGAACTTTATGTCTCTAGGAGGAAAACCATTCAAGGGAACTGAGCCAGCTGAAGAGGTTCAGAGGTGGATGGATTCATGTGTCTGAACCTTTGGAGACTTGGGTATTGAGGATACAATAAAAAGAAAGCTTGCATCAAAGCAGCTGCAAGGCAGGGCCATAGAGTGGTGGAGTTCAGTTACACTTGAGACTACAGAAGAGGAGATTTCATGGGAACAATTCCAAGCTAAGTTTGAAGCAAAGTTTATCTCCATAGCTCAGAAGTCCGTTCTCTTCAAGAAGTTTTAGAGTTGAAGCAGAATGGAAGATTAATTCTTGACTACATTTCTGATTTTGAAGCTTTGTCTAGATATGCTAGTTCATACATTGATACACTATATCGGAAGAACGAGAAATTTGTCTTGGGTTTGGATGCTTACATAGGAAAGCCACTGATGGATCATCTTGATAATTCATTTGAGAAGCTCATGGAAAAGGTTGTTCATCACGAGAGCTTGTTTCCTAAAGAAGTAACTGTTGTCGCTGCAACCAAGGAAGAACAGAAACCACAGCAAGGTGGTAACAATAAGAAAAGGAAGTAGCAACAACAGAAAGGGAAGAATGGCCAAAAGAAACCCAAGAGTGAGTCGATTTGCTTTAACTACCAGTAGAAAGGCCATTTTGCTAACGAGTGCAAAAATCTAAAAGTTGAGAGGAAGTGTCACAGTAGTGGCAAGCCTGGGCATCTCAAGAAGGACTGTCCGAAATCAGCTAAGGGCAAGAAGGTTGTGAAGGCGTACGCTTTGGAAGCCGTGCCATCTTCTTCAAGAGCTCCTACTATTGAGGAGAAGGGAAAAGGTGTCGTGGTGCAAGGTACTCTTTCTGTTAATGGTATTTCAGTTCGCGTACTTTTTGATACTGGAGCATCACATTCATTCATTTGCAATGAGCTTGTGTGTCGTTTGTGGTTTGAACCCGAGATTTGTGATAGACCATTGATCATGACTAATCTGGTTGCGGGTTCATCCAATCTTTGCATGATTTGTCGTGGTCTAGTGTTAACGAGTCATGGGTGCACTTTTTTGATTGCTTTGTTCTTAACTTTGTTGGGTTTGGGATCATCTTGGGCATGGATTGGCTCAAGAGTATGCGACAAGGGTGAATTGTGAGAAGCTAGAGGTAAGAGTCGGGGATATGGAAGGGAGAAAGGTGTTGATATTATGTAAGCGCAAAGGGGGTGTATTCGTTAGCTATCTATATTCGCTTGTGATTCCACAAGAAGACTTGTCATCTGTGCTAATCGCTAATGAGTATGAGGAAGTCTTTGACGAGGTCAAAGGGTTGCCGCCGCATCATGAGATTGAGTTTAGGATCGATTTGGTCGAAGGTGCAAGACCAATCGTTATGCCTCTTAGGAGGATGACACCTAAGGAACAACGAGAATTAGAGGTGCAAGTTCGTGACCTTCTAGGAAAAGGACTCATTCGTAGAAGTGTTTCCGAATGGGGTGCACCGGTCGGGTTTACAACCAAGGAAGATTGCTTGTTAAGTTTGTGTGTGGACTATCGTGAGCTGAAAAAGTTAACTAAGAAGAACAAGTATCCGTTGTCAAGGATTGATTACTGTTCGATTAGCTTCACGAGGCCAAAGTGTTTTCTCAAATGGATTTGGAAATGGGATTTCACCAGTTGAGAGTGGCTAGGGATAGTGTGTTGAAGACTGCTTTTAGGACACCATCCGGTTTCTTCGAATGGTTGGTGATGGCATTCGTGTTGACTAACACACCAGCATATTTTATGGACCTTATGAATAGATTTTTCAGAGATCAATTGAAAACAAGTTCGTGCTTGTGTTCATGGATGACATTCTGGTTTACTCTCGGAATGAGGAAGAGCACAAGACGCACTTGAAAGTAGTGTAGGAAATCCTACGAAAGCATCAGCTGAGAGCTAAGTTTTCAAAGTGTCACTTATGGAAAAGGGAAGTGAGGTTCTTAGGCCATATTGTTTCTGGAAATGGGATAGTGGTTGACCCCTCTAAAGTGGTAGCAATCGAGGACTGGGATAGGCCTAAGAATGCGACGGATGTTCAGAGTTTCCTTGGAGTTGGCTGGTTATTACCAACGGTTTATCAAGGATTTCTTCAAGGTAGTTGCGCCATTGACAGGATTGACGAAAAGAACCAAGTGTTCACATGGGATGCAAAATGTAAACAAGAGTTCGGTATCCTAAAAGACAGACAGAATAGTGCTCCTGTGTTGACCATTCTGAGCGGGAATGAACAGATGGTGGTATATGCCGATACATGCGGTACTGGACTTGGAGCGGTACTGATGCAAAAGGATAAGGTTGTGGCCTATGTGAGTCGACAGCCAAAGCCACATGAGAAGAATTACCCAACTCATGATTTCGAGCTGGCGGCGATTGTGTTTTCTCTGAAGATGTGGAGACATTACCTATTGGGAGTTCGATTCGAGTTGTCCACGGATCACAAGTCGTTGAAGTGCCTTTTCTCCCAAAAGGATTTGAATCTTCGACAGAAATGGAGGTTAGAGTTTCTGGCATCGTATGATTTCGGTATAGCCTATACTTTTGGCAAAGGTAACGTAGTTGCAGATGCGTTGAGCCGAAGACATGCAAGTTTGGGAGCGATGTTTTCAAAATGGAAGAGCCTCGAGTACTTCGCAAGATTCGATTTCAGGCCAAGGTGTAAATTGGAACTTGCAATGTTGGCAAGCTTATCGATAAGACCTACTCTTATCGAAAGGATAGGCAAGAGCCAAAAGAAAGATGTGAAGCTTGTCGAGTTTATCCAGAAGCTAGAACTAGAGAATAAAGAGTTCGAAGTCGATCGAGAGGGATTGCTTCGAAAACAAGGATGATTAGTTGTTCCCAATATTGACGGATTGAGAGATGAGGTTTCGAGGGAATGTCATCACTCAAAGTTGATGATTCATCCCGGTGGTAATAAGATGTATTAGGATATGAAGCGTGTTTACTACTAGGAGGGGATAAAGCTGGATATTGGAAAGTTTATTACTAAATGCATGAATTGTCAGTTGGTAAAAGCTGAACAGAAGAAGCCGAGTTGTTTGCTTCAGCCATTAGAAGTTCCTACGTGGAAGTGGGAGCAGATATCGATGTATTTTATTGATGGACTACCTAGAACTAGGACAGGAAACGAAGGGATTTGGGTCATCGTGGATCATTTGACCAAAAGTGCAAGGTTCATTCCTGTCAAGTCGACTAGGACGACATCAAAGTTGGCTGAACGATATGTGAAATGGATAGTTCGATTCCATGTTATCCCAAAGAGCATAGTGAGTGACCGAGATCCATTATTTACGAGTGGATTTTGGAAGACCTTGCAAGAAGATTTGGGAACCAAGTTGTGTTTAAGTATGACTTACCATCCCCAAACTGATGGTCAAACCGAGAGGGTCAATCAAGTTTTGGAAGATCTCCTAAGGGCTTGTGTGTTATACTTCAGAGGATCATGGGAAGGCCATCTACATCTAGTTGAGTTTGCATATAATAATAGCTACCAGTCGAGCATTGGGATGGCACCACACGAGGCATTGTATGTAAGGCCGTGCAATTCTTCAGCATGTTGATTAGAAACTGGAGATAAGTTGGTACTTGGGCCTGAGATGATTGAGAGACCTCGGATTGTATCGAGATCGTTCGACAACGAATGAAGGCGGCCCAAGATCGCCAGAAAAGTTATGCTGATAAATATCGAAAAGATTTGGAATTCGATGTTGGTGATATGGTTTTCGTGAAGATTTCTCCCTTAAAGCATGTGGTTCGATTCGGAAGTAAAGGAAAGATAGCTCCAAGGTTCGTTGGGCCATTTCCGATAGTTGAGCAAATTGGAAAGCTCGCATATAGATTGGAGTTACCTGAGAAGATGTCGGGTGTGCATAATGTGTTCCATGTGTTGTTTCAAAGGAAAATTTTGCACGATTCGAATGTTTTGGTATCTCCATAGCAATATGAAGACCTAGAAGTAGAAATTGCAGTTGTGAAACCTCGTAAGCCATTTCATGTTGTGGGGAATGACACGAACCAGCTTAGGAGGAAGACGGTTAAGATAGTCAAGGTACAATGGAGCGAAGATGGCGACGATTGTACGTAGGAGACGGAAGAGAGCATGAAGACGACTCATCCAGAACTCTTTGCCAACATGACCCTTTAATCTCGCATCATCGTTGTATCTTGTTGTTGTCTGATAGTGTTCCGCATGCTAAGATAAGGCTATGGATGTATGGCTTGATGGTTGCTAGTTTGGATGGCAAAATTGGCTTCTCATGGATGATAGGCATGCAGAATTATGGTGGTTGCTTGTGTTTGCTTGGAATTTCGGGGGCGAAATTCTTAAGGGCGGAGAATGTAACAGCCCGCATTTTATGTATCGGAGGATCGTAAAATATTTTTATTTCATTCCCTGAGGGTTGGATCATTTTTGCATTTTAATATGTTTCTTACGGGGATGTGGGACATGTCCATAATTTTTACCAATTTTGTTTGTGACCATTTTGCCTCTATCAGTCTTGTACAGGGCATAACTTTTGACTCAGGTCGAATCAGAAGGTGAGACCTATGCCATTGGAAAGGAAATGATGATTGAATTTCCTAGAGTGGTTACATTAATGATTTGGCTCAGCGATTTGGGAGGAATCGCTATTTTAAGATTTTTCAGTTGGTTGTTCTAGTTTGGAGAGCCATAATGGGCTGATTTGGGAAGGCCCATTGGTGGGCTAATGGAAGGGTATAAATAGGGGGTGAAAGGTATGAGAAATGTTTATGTTTCTCTATTCTCTCATTAGGTGGCCTATGTTCCTCCTTCCTCTACCACCTTTCCACCATTAAAATCAACCTAAGGAAGGAAATCGAAGATCTACACCATTGGAAGCTAGATCTACATCAATTTAAAAAGGAGTTCATCAGATCATGGGGTTTGGTTCGAATTTCTTGCTGTCCGGAATCTTATTGCATTGATTTTAGCTTATTTTGGAGAATCAATGAGTGATTTGCATCTCTCACATGGATTCAATGAAGTATATGAATGTTTGATCATGTTTTCATCATATTCAAGTGTTTAACCATAGATTTATGTCATTTTAAGTCCATTTTCATATGAAACACCTTATGTTCTATTTTAGTAAGTTTAAAACGGTAATTTATATGCTATTCCATATGATTATGCGAGTTAGATCTATAGTTTTGTTCATATTTACATTTATGGTGATTTTAGTGAATTTCACACAATAATGGATGAAATTGCCAAATTGGTGATATTGTTGGTTTCATAACGTGCTTGTGGTTGTATTAAATGAATCAGATGAGTTGATTTTGTCAATTGTATCGATGGGCGGAGTTTTCCACGCGTATGGGGTTAGTCGTCACACCGACCATTTTCTCCTCCCTTGTTTCCGACATTCACTTCAGCTTTTCATGCACTGTCACTGGATTGCTTGATGGCGAGACGTTGCTCTGAATATCTTCTCTCGGGGTTCCATCAGACCTTCTTTTCCAATTATCATATATGTCTTCTCGTTGTAGGCAAATGTTTGTCTTCTCATAAAACAACTCCCTAGTCAGTGGTGGTTTTCTGGCCAAGTATCTCCCAAATTCAGTGTCTTTATCGACTTCGTCTATTACTGCCATTAATATGGTCTTCCCATGTGGTTCATTCACTTCTGTAACCTCCAGATTGAAATGATCCAAGTACAATTTTAAAGTTTCCCTAGGAGCTTGTTTGATTACAGATAACTTATTGACGCTTTTGGATTTTGGGGCATGGAGTCGAAACCGAGTCATAAAGCTCTCACTTAACTCGCTATAACTGAAGATCGATCGAGGGTGAAGCCGGGCGAACCACATCAATGTGACATCTTCGAGGTATATTGGAAAAGCCATGCATTTTACGGCATCGGGAGCTGCAGCGGCATTCATGTTCCAAGAGTATCTCATTAAATGTTCCTTCGATCAGTTCTTCCTCCATATCGGTCCATATTGGGCAGATTAAATCATCTGAGGAACTGAAAATCGAAGATATCATCAGTAAAAGGGGTATGGCTGTGATCAATTGTAACGACCCAGAAAATCTAAACCAATTAAATTTTTTTAAATTGGCTATTTTAGTGGATTTTAAATATTTAAAATAAATATTTTAAATAATAACGATGAAAAGTAAGTTTGAATTGACATTTGAAAACGAATATAATTAATTCTAATTATAAACAAGGCCTGAAATGGTGCGGCAATTTCAAAATTTGAATTCAAACTTTGACTGACCGTACAGGGTACAAAACAAAACTAATTTGAGTGAAATCAAAAATATTTAAATCTGTTAGTGAATACCTTTCTAACGAATCTGAAAAATCGAAGTTTCATAGCGGGAAGCAAAAGTTATGGCCAAATGAATTTTCAGAAAGGTCGCTATGGAATTTATATAGCCCGTGGAAAATGACCGTTTTGCAAACGACCTCGGAATTCAATGAAACCACTTTTGTTGGATCCGGGATGTGAAGTTATTACTAGGTTTCAAATTTCATAACTTTTGAAGTTAATATGTGAGCGTGGCAAAGAAAAATGAGTTTTGGTCAATTGTAGTTAAATTGGATCGACCAGAAATGGGCCATTTTTCAAACGGTCTCAGAATTCGACGAAACTAGTTTTGTTGGGACCGTATCGTCAAAACATAGCTAGATTTATTTTTTGGGAATTTTTAGAATCAGTTTGTGGCCCTGGCAAATTGAAATGTACGTTCGAATCAAATATTGAATGTTTTATATTTTAATTTGAAGGAAAACTGACTGAAACAGTCGAATGGGCCTTCGAAACATATCCCATTGTATTCGAAATGGGGGTATTTAGCTAGGAACGACAGTCGTTGGGTTTGGATTGGGGTTCGTGTGTGAAAGAGGGTATTTTTGGATGTTTAAAAATTTATAAATATAAAAAAAAATCATTGGTCAACGTTAAATTCTCTCTCCCCGATAATCAGAAATCGCGAACGACGGAAAAGGGTTCCGAGCTTTCCCCCTCGTTTTCTCCTCCTACACGCATCGATGGCCTTCGACTCAGTTGGGGTTTTTGAAGAGCTCCCCTCAAGCTTCAAATCCATGGTCGTGGCACCCCCTCTCGTCTGGTGAATCATGAGATCCAGGCCTCCAAAGACGCGGCCTTTCAACCGCCGCCGCCATCACCTGGAGCCACCGAGCTGGACCCCCTCCCTGGCGCACGTGCACCTCTCCAAGCCCTTCCACGTGGCAGTGGCCGATCGTCGTATCGAGCAACGGACTTCACGAAAAATCAAAACCTAGTTTTGAACCATATTGAAAGGTATATGACTTTGTTTATTTTCAACTGTTTTAACACCTTTAAACCGTTGCAAACTTTGAAAAATCATATCTTTTTCATGTGTTGACGAAATTCAGTGAAACAAGAGACAATGGACTCATTTGGACGTCTTCTATATTCTAGAAGAGACCGCATATTTTTCTGAGCCTTATGCTATTTTTGGTGGAGTGGAACCCAATGTGAGATTTCTAAATTATAAACGATATGGAAAACGACGATGTATAAATTATATAGTCGATGTATGAGTTATATAAGCGTTGTACACCTCTTGTATAAGCGTTGTTTAAGTTGTACATTCTATATATAAGTTATATATGCATTGTAAAAACTATATATGTGTTGAATAGAAGGGAAATGCTTATATATATATATATATATATATATATATATATATATATATATATATATATATATATATATATACACGCCCCTCGTCCACAAACCATGGGCGATATTTATTGGTTGTGATTGGTGTGAAAATTGGTTGATTACGAATGGTTGATTAGAATTGTTTGTGGTTGAAATTGATTGATGGTGGTTGAAAAATACCCATTTGTGGTTGAGAAATATTTGGTTGAAACCACATAGGATTAGTTTGTGGAAATGAAAAAAAATATACATGCCGCCTGCGTGCGAACTAGATGCATGATTCCCCATTGTCAAAAGCTGCAAGGCTTTAAGGTAGAGCGAGGAGCCGTACTAGTGACTGTCCCGGTTTTAACTACCCTGCCGTTATGCTGCCGAAATTTTGAGTAATATTCATGTGTTAGAATTATTTTCACGTGTTGAAACTATATTCGTGTGTTGAATAGAAACTCCTTTATTGAATGACATTCATGTTTTGAAATAAATTGTTTTGCAATAAAAATCACTTTTTTATCTATATATATAAACTATAGAAAACCTTCATGTGTTGAATCGAAATTCATTCGTTGAATTGAAATTCATGTGTTGAATGGTATTCGTGTTTTAAATATAAAAATCACCTTTTTATCTATATATATAAACTATAGAAAACCTTTATGTGTTGAATCGAAATTCATTCGTTGAATTGAAATTCATGTGTTGAATGGTATTCATATTTTGAAATAAATTGTTTTATAATAAAGATCATATTTTTATCATCATCAATATGAACTATATAAAATAATCTTGTTTTGAAGTAAATTGTTTTATAATAAAAATCCCATTTTTATCATCATCAATATGAACTATATAAAATAATCTTGTTTTGAAATAAATTGTTTTATAATAAAAATCCCATTTTTATCACCTATATTAACTATATAAAATAGTAGAGTTTTGAAATAAATTGTTTTACATTAAAAATCACAGTTTTATTATATACATGAATTGTTAAAAATAGTGAAGTGTTGAAATAGAAAATAGTTAGATAAAAATATCATTTTTATCAAATGTATGAAAATCATATAGTTTTGAAATCGAAGAATCGATATATATATAAATAGAATTGAAATATATCGAATAACGAAGCTGCAGTTCGTATTTTGAAACCGTGATTTCAAACGATTAGTGCGGGAGATCCGGCCATCAGATTTTCCCGAAATCCCAACCGTTGGGTTCGCTTTGGAAATATCTTTCCAATGGCACCAACTTTGTGAAAATCCAACGGTTGGATTGTCTGGAATGTTTAATTCAAATCTGAAGAAAAATAGCGCCAGAATCGATTATATATATATATATATAATTATATTAAATCGAATAACGACGCTGCAGTTCGTATTTTGAAATCGAAACTTCAAACGATTATACCGGGAGATCCGACCGTCGGATTTTCCCGAAACTGGAACCATTGGATTTGTTTTGAAAGATCCAACGGTTAGATTTTCAGATAGGTGTAAATCAAATCTGAAGAAAAACAGCGCCACGGCCGCGTTATGGCCCGAAGCATCGTTTGAATAAATTGGCTATTTTAAAATAAACAAAAATAGCGATAAATCGTTATAAAATATTATAAACGATATGGACGTGAAATTTAGAAATTAACTGAAGGTTAGCTAAGTTGAAAGGTTTCCTGGATTTTGATCTGATGTTGGTTTCGGCCTTCGGGTTAGTATTTGGGAAATCGTTCTCTTACTGATTGACGGTTAGTGACTAATGAATTGAAATGACGCGTGTGTTGTGTTTGTATAGCACTTGTTAATATATACGCGAGATGTTCAGAAAGACTGGGCCTATCCCATTCTGAGTAACTGAATTGACGATAAGAAATCGAAGATGAAGACGGTGGTTGAAGACCGGAAATCTTCACCTCGTTTGGATGGTAACTGATGTCCTGATTGGGAGGCATCCCGAAATATGGATAATGAGTGGTGATCGTCCAGAGTACGTGGAGATCGATGGGTTTGCGAGGTATATTGCCTCCAGTTTCGTTTAGACCCAGAACGGACTTGCAAATGGATTGTGTGTCGGACATTGGAATTTATTCTGTGTGATTGATAGCCATCAGTTGCATTGTGTGAATTGCCTGTGTGGCATGCTAAGATGCAGTGATCAGGACTTCTGTTGAAGAGCAAAATCTTGTGGTTGATGATCAAAGCCCGGCCTGTGTGGCAGAGCTTTGTGTATAACGTTAATTCGCGAGCCTCACACCCCGGTATGAACCAGAAACGAGAGAAAGGACCTCAGGGAGGACATGCGTTTCTTTCTAGTTAGAGGTGGTGTCGGTGCTTAAACTGGCTGACATTTATATTATTTTCACCTATGTGGTTGTTGCTATTGCGAGGCGCCTCGGTTATATCGGTCGATCCGGGACCGATGGAGTCATTCGTTGGCTCATTGATGCCCCATAGGGCGGGGAAACGCATGGTTCAGGCATAATAATCCACATCGGTGGACCGGCCCTGATGATCCAAGGCTTACCTGCGCACTTGCCTGAGACATGGACTAGAGCGTCTCGAAGTCGGTAAGGACTATCTTTTGCCTTGGTTCATGACGGAAATCCAATTTCCAAATACGACATCGTGCGGTTTTGATTGTATATATATATATATATATATATATATATATATATATATATATATATATATATGGCGACATGATATATGGTACCCATGCCGTCTATGATTGATAGTTATGATTGAAATTGTTTTTGAAACCTATAAACTCTAGTAATAATATCAAATGCTTTTGTTTTATTCGTATCAAGCATATTTTGGCCATTATTAGGTAAAACTCTATTCTCCGGTTTGCGTTGCATTGTGTGACGGGAACTGAGTCTTATAATGGCTTCATTTTGATAAAAAGCATTGCGATGTTTAAAAGAATTGTTTGTTTTTAAAGCACTGGCAATCCGATGGAGTAAACCCGTTCCACGAAAGTGGCGTGGTCCTGTGATTGGCCATATTTTAAATGTGTTGAGTAGATTTCTCATACCAGTCCCATGACTGACTCGTAGCTTGTTTCACTTTCAAACTCGGGTGCCCCTTTTTCTACACGGGCAGCCTTGTATTCAGGTTTTAGCTGGCTTTCCCTGGATAGCTGGAGCTGAAGATGGATTCTATCATTTATCTCTTTTTATGCTGTTCATCTCCTATTGTACATATTATGTTTGTTTCCGCTGTAGACATTTATGTATAGCTGAACTGTATTTGTACTAAGTATGATCCTGTATACTGTGTAACTCTGATGATTGCTTTTATCCGGTATATTCTATTGTGCATTATCTGGTGTATTTATTTAATTCTGTTCTGCTATTATCTGTTTATGTGTTATATTCCAAAGATTACCCTTGCCGCCGTCAGTACGGGAAATGTGGTCATCACATCAATGCCCCAATCTTCGTTAGTGTAACCGCTGCAATCTGCCATAATTTAGCGCACCATGGCCTCTACTTTAGCATTGGCTAGTGTAGGCTCAAGGTCAGCACTATTCGTCCTCTAAATAGTTCAAATTCCCACATCAGGTTGCGTCCTTTGAATCCTTGCAGGAGCTGAATTCCCTTCCCCCCATGGTCTTGGTCTTTCACAAGACGAGTAGGCTAAAGGAGTTGTCGCTGAGTAGGATTAGTAAGGTTTGGATCTCTAGGGAGGATATGAGATCCCTCATCAGTAGTAACATTGGTTCCCTCAAACTGGGATCATTAGGTCCTAAGACACGGGCTGCATCTTCGCGGAATCCTAGTGATCCAAACGTCATCTATTCGAGGTTTTTAGGCCTCTCATATGGCCTTCTTGGAGATCTCACATTCTCTTTTGTGGAGGATGAGTTGTCTGCACTCTGCAGCTAGCAATGAGTCAAAGAAGGTGTTCTCTTCCTACGAAGCTCATTTATCTGCATATTCATAACACTCATGTTCTCTTGAATAATGGCACCGTCACGTCTTTGGGACTCTAAAGCGTCGTTAGTTCGGTCTAACGTAGCGAGCAGTCGCGAAAAACCCATCTGCGAAGCAGGGGCAGAAGCAAGGAGTTGATGGTTGGTTGTTGCGATTGGGATTGGAGCACTTGGATCGAATCGAATAAGGACATCCATGCTAGCGGATAGGTTCAGGTTGCCCCCATCGAGTAGCGACCTGGTGACCTAATACTTCTAATACCTTGGTTCCGGATTAGATTGCAATTGTTCATCCGGGTCGGGTTTCTCCCTACGAGCCGATCTCCTGCATGCTGATGTTGACAAGTTCCAGCACATCATCTCTTCGATCTTCACTCATCTCGTTTGCCTTGGAAGTTTGCAGTTCTTAATTTATCTTTGGTTCCATGAAGTCGATTAGTTGAATTCAATGAAATCTTCAGAAATGATGAAATGCGGACTTTCTCTTCAGACTTAGAAATCCAAATAGTAAAATGAAAATATGCAATGCTGAGATTCAGTTCTCAGTGAAAGCACCAAAATGTTAGACTAAAAAGTGGTTCTAACACCCAATAGACTACGAATTGTAAAGAATTATAACTCAAAACAGGATAAAAAGCAGCAAACACACACGATTTATGGTGGTTTGACATTTGCAAGCCTACGTCCACTTTATTTGTTTTTGATTGGCTGATTGATTATAAGTACAATATGTATATCCACTCAATCTCACAAATACAATGGAATATCTCTTAAAATCTATCAAATTATACTCAGCAGTTTGGAGTAAAATCTGAATAAAATAGAGGAAATATTATAATAGGGGAGTTACAGTACTTCATGTGTCAAAAGATCTCAAAAAATGACAAGTCCTGTGCTATTTATAGGCATACACAGCAAGCGGGTCGCAGGATGACATGTAACAACCCATATTTTTGAATATCATGTTATAATGTAAATCAAGACAGAATTAAATTATAAAATCTGAATCAAGGGAAACTGGCTGTGCCATTGCGTTCGTCTCGGAAAAATACGCGAAATAGAGTCCGAGTTTTCGAAAAACGGAGTCTGTATGACCAAATTATGGCCCAATGAAGTTTTCAGAAAATTCCAAGCCCGAAAACAGTTCAAATTCGAATTCAGATTTAAATTTCAACCAAGGTAGAATGGGCGGGAATTTTCCCGCACCAGGCAGGGTCGACACCAGTGTCGACCCCCCCAATGGGTCGACACCCATGTCAACCCAGGGGTCGACCCCCCTGGTCGGACCAGTTTTTCTGGTGCACCGTTTTGACAGGTTAGGTCCTGCTCTGGAAGTTTCTGACGGGAGTTGATGGCTCAGATTCAATTTACGGTTAATCCTATGGTCTAAATTAACCTAATCACCTATAAAAAGACCCCTAGACCTAGCCTAAACCCTCATTAATCATTCCTACAATAAATGCTGTCCAAATATTCACCAATCATGGCCGCCACCTTCTTCATGAGAGCATGAGTGTCTCAAATCAATCTATGTCATAAAAGAGCCATCTTTCTTAAGTAAAAGAGCCTCCTTTCTTTGTCTTTGGGGTTATTACTTCATGTTTCAAGGCGTTTAAGTGGAGCTTATTATTTTCTTTGCGGATTTTGCTTGTGGCTTCGTCTCAATCTTTATATATATTGATCTAGATCGCATAACCGCTCACTGTAAGCCCTATACTACTCTTAGATTCTAACTATGAAGTTAAATGTGACATGTTGCAAGTTGAGTTTGGGCCTAAGTATGATATATGCTTTGATCTTATCATGTTATGCATGAATATATTCTATGCATGTTTGTAAACCTATGATCTTATCATGTTCTATCACCTTGACCTTGTGGGTTAAAAGCTATAAGCTTTATGTTGAAATGTTGCATTATATAACATGAGAATTCTTATAACCTTTATGATAACTTGCTTATAATGTTATATGCGAACTTATAGCCATCATCCTATGTCATTCATAATCATGTTTCACCTATTTGCTTAAGTTGATATTATACATGTTTTGAGGCCTATGATGTAATATGCAAGCTTATGAACCTATTTATGCCTCATATGCCACCATGTTTAACTTGTGGCCAACCTTATTACCTTATGCCCCTTTTTGTCATGCTTTTTCCAAGTTCCCTCTTTGATCTATGTTATGTTATGCGAAACGTACATGCGATGGGAATGCGTTGGGTTTGGGTAATATTAATGACATGAAACATGATTTTAAAATATGACATGAACATTGACTTGTGATTGTGTTTGTAAACATAATGGTGGACATGACACTTAGAAAATATGAGTGTGGCCAACTCGATGTTGGGTTGAGTTTGTAGCATAAATCTACCCGGAACTGACCGGCTTGACTAATGGCTACAAGCAATAGGACCCAATGTGAGTAGTTGGTCATGTTGCACTAGAAACCCGGGGTTAGACCAAGTTGTGGTGTAAAGCTACCCGGACCCGCCCGGCTTAACTAGTAACCACAACAAAGTCTAATGTGAGAGGTTGGGTGCATTAAAATAATTAATGCCACATGATAGGGTTAAGTCATGGACCACTTGATTACTTAACCAACTAAACATGATGGGTTGACGCGGTTAAGTCATGAACCTTGGGTACACTTAACCAACTTGATACTTGATTGGGTAGGTTTAACCACATTTAACCCGCTAGAAACCCTAGTTACGTGGTCCTTTTCACCAGTAACCCTCTTGATTGTATCATGATACCCTAGGGACTAGGCTAGGGTGGGGCACGATTACTGGGTTGACATGTAAGCGACCAAAACGACGGCTGAGTAGGTGCGCCGGTGTAGGTTCAGGCTGTAACACCCCGCCTCCGCTAGGGTCACTCGCAAAGGAATGCACTAGCTTTAGAGGGGCATTATTGGTAAACATGCACAGAAATATCACAAGACAGAACATATAAAATGGCGGAAGTAAAATCGAACTTTCATAAACATTAATAATTAAGGTCTAAAGCCTTTTACATCAGAGTACATCAAAACCTGTCTTGTAATAATAAAGAAGCATTAAGACTTTTCCATAAATTATTCCCCAAATAAAACAGTAAAGTAGCCATAGCCAAGAAAAGTCCAAGCCATCCATGATGACCTTCAAGCAGAAGAAGTCTGAACTAAACAACAGTATTTCCTCCCTGTAACCTGGGGGGAAACGGAAGACAAGAAGCGAAAGAAAACGGGGTCAGTCATAAAGACTGGTAAGCCCTATCTACTATCAGCATATAAACTAGTAAAGTTAACTGGCATGAGGAACTGAGATGAACATAAGCATGATAACAAGATAGATAAGCTAAATCAGAATAACAGGATAACTACTGAACTAAGGTATCATGATAAACTACGGTGTCATGATAAATCAAGGTATCATATCGTCAGACTTCTATCAAGTATACTATCCCAAGGTATCTACCCCGTCTAACATTCCACGGTATCTATTCCGTATATTCTTCCTGGTTCTAACATGTATATTTGCTCTGCACCCTCCGTACTAGTATCCCAGCCTTGTTATGTGTTAACCATGAATGTCCCTTACTCAAAATCGTGTAATGGTCCATGTCAACCTAACATATCGCATATATAGGTTACTCAAATCATATGTTTCTTTCCATGTATATAAGTTCAGTCCTTTGCCGTACCTCGTACGGGCTTCCTCATGTCGTATTATCCTTGAAATCGTTTGGACTGTCACCCTTGTTCTAGATAGGCTCTTCCATATGAATCATCGTTTGAACTACTAGGACTTACGCCACCTAGCACCACTAGGGATTACGCTTGCCTATTGCACGCTTTCGTATTTTGGTTTGGGTTAAACCACCTAGGCCACTAGGGATTACGCTAACCCTCAACCGCGCCCTTTTTCCCACGCATTCATCGTGAATCGTTTTTCTATAACTGTATGCACATGTATCACATCGTGCCATCCGAGTCCTGTCACAGGGCAAAACAAGAAATACAGGACTCGGTCGGGAGCTTTAGATTTATCTGCCGATGCAGATACTAAGGTCTGCTTTTCTACACGTGGCTATGGTCCCACGAGACCCCTCCCTCAACTAGTGAAAGGCAACACAAGAGAAAATCTTGCATGAGAACTACACTCCGGCCAGCCCACATCCTACGGCCTACCTCACCCATAATTAGATAGCAATTATGGTCTGTTGGGTGTTCCCTGCCTTTCCGTACGTACACGCTTGACTCAAGATGGTAGATGATCGACGAACTTGCTATCTCGGGCACCTTATGTATTCGTCGACTCACTGCTATCCACCCCGGTCTTTAGGTCGCTCGCATAGCAACCAAGGCATATTCTTGGTTCTTCTACCGCAGACCTCAACCTCTCGTGAGCCTAGTATAATGACCTGGCAGCTCACAGAGGGATCCCAAGAATATCCTCACGTTCCCCGAAGCCGCTGCTTCGTTACCCAGTTCGTTGGAGCCTTTATCTAAATCAGATAGCCTGCTCCTACACGCATACTTAAACGTTGACCTAACGTATCGGGTTACTAATCTATCTAAGAAATGGTCCAAATTTCCTTGACTAAGAATTATTACTTAGTCTCCCTTAACTAAGGTTTACCACTTAGCCTTATTTCCATAATCCTTGTTAACTATGGTTATTTACCTAATCCTCCGACTTAGGGTTTATCTAATGGGTTAAGTGTCACTTAAGTTCATAACTTAGCCCGTCTACAAACCATGTCAAAATTGGCTAAGTATCCAAGTCCAAGACTTAACCCTACAAACCATGTGTCAAGTTGGCTAAGTATATTAAGCAATCCATAACTTAACCTCGTCTAATTATCATTTTAGATTGGTTAATTATATAAATTAACTTGACCTTGTCAAATTACCGAGTCAAATCGGTCAAGCGTATTCAAGTGATTCGTGACTTAGCCTTATCATGTTTTCACGTTAGATTGGTTAAGTATAGGTCACTTAACCACATCAAACTAACGAGTTGGATTAGTTAAGTGTAAATTAACTTAACCCCGTCCAATTACCATGTTTAGATTAGTTAGGTCTGAGTTGACTTAACCCCATCCATTAACTGTATTAAACGGTTAAGTGTTACTAAGAAAATTTACTTAACCTTATCAAGTTATCGTGTTGGATTGATTAAGTGTTGGTTAACTTAATCCCGTCCCCTCGTCGTATAAAAATGGTCAAGTTTCGTTAGGCAAATCAAGTTACTTAACCTACCCAACCCTGTCATGTCGGTTAAGTGTCATTAGTCAAATTAAATTACTTAACCCATTTGTCCATGTCATATTTGGTTAAGCCTCATTAATCAAATTAACTTAACCCTATTATGTGGCATTAATTACTTAATGCACCCCAACCTCTCACATTAGACTTTGTTGTGGTTACTAGTTAAGCCGGTCGGTTCCGGGTAGCTTTACACCACAACTTGGTCTAACCTCGGGTTCAAGCACAACATGACCAACTTCTCACATTGGGTCCTATTGTTTGCAACTACTAGTTAGGCCGGTCGGTTCCGGGTAGTTTTACGTTGCAAACTCAACCCAACCTCGAGTTGGCCACTTTCATGTTTAGTCTAGTGTCATGTTCATAGTCAAGTTTTCAAGCAATTGGGTAGACCTAACTTAATAGGTAAATTCCCAATGGGTAGACCTAACTTAATAGGTAAATTCCCAAGCTTATGTTTTTATGCATACTTACATGTCAACTTCCATGTTATATTTCAAATCATGTTTTCAAGTATAAACACATGTCATATTTAACGTTACATGTTGTCATGTTTATACCCATTTACCCAAGTCATATTCATGTCATTATGTTTCCCCATAATGTGACCCCAACGCTTTTTTTTAAACTAGCATATACGTTCGCAACAACGTGATGGATTAAAAGAAGAGACTTGGCAAAGGAATGACAAAAATGGGTATAAAGCCACAAGTTAATCATGGTGGCAAATGAGGCACAAATGTGTTCATTAGCTTGCATGTTACATTCTTAAGCCTAAAAAACATGCATAAACCCAAACTTGGTACATAAGCGAATCATGGTGACAAAAGACATGGAATGATGGCTAGAAACTCGCATATATCATCATATAAGGATTATGACTTCATATGCAAGGTGACATAATGATTATGAAGATTCTCATGTTGCATAATGCAACATTTCAACATAAAGGTCAAAGCTTTATGACCACAAGACCAAGGTAATGACTTTATAAGCTTGCATAAGATGATAGCATGCTACATACTAATGTTTAAACCCACTTACAACATGTCATATTAAGTTTAAAGTTCATATCTAATAGTAGGAGAAGGGCTTACATTGCTATGAAGGCCTAAATCGATTAAACTAAAGCTTGTGATGAAGCCTATGCATGCCATCACCCAAAAACCCAAAGATGGATGCTCCAAACCCACCAAAACACCATCTTTATGAACAAAGATCAAAGCTTTTGCCTTGAAATCAACTTGAGAAGCTCTCATACTAACATAGGGACTCTCTAACACTCTCATGATCATGAAACCTCTCATAGAAATGAAGTGGAGGCTAGGATAGTTGAGTGGAGGCCATGAGAGTAGAAATTTGGCCATAGTTTAGTTACATGAATGAATAATGAGGATTTAGGAGAGGGTTAGGGGCTTATTTATAGATTAGGCAAGTGTTTTAGGCCATAGGATTAAACCTAGATTCAATCCAAGCCATCAAAGCATGTCTTGGGGAAGAAGTCAAGTGTAGGAACCATCTAGGGCCTTTAGATTAAAGATGAACCATGAGAACCATTCAAATGCAAAATCTGCATTTGAGAGAATCGGCCCACGGGTTGACAGCCAAACACCCTGGATTAACCCCTAGTCGACCCAGCGGGCTCGGGTCGACCTCAAAAATCGGCCGGTTCGGTTATTCCCCTCTCCCAATTCGCTGTTTTGAACATTTTTGCATATTTATTTAATTTTCAATTATATATATATATATCAATATATATATATTTCTCTGCGCAACCCATTTCACTTAATTAAGTATACTTTAATTTGGGAATTTTTCGTGAAACTTCGCGAGGCCATATCTTGGTCATACGGACTCCGATTTTCGAAAACTCGGACTCTATTTCGCGTATTTTTCCGAGACGAACGCAATGGCATAGCCCATTTCCCTTGATTCAGATTTTACAGTTTAATTCTGCCTCCATTTATGTTATAACATGTTATTCAAAAATACGGGTTGTTACATTCTCCCCACCTTTTAGGATTTCGTCCCCGAAATCTCCAAGTTAGGAAGAACCTATCCTACCATCCATCATTCATCTACTCAAAACATCATCCATAAGCAACCATTGTCCTTAGATGAATTCTAATGCTGTATGAATATATGCAAAACGTGTGTGTACATGTTCCTTAGCTAATGCTAATGATCAGGCCTGAATAATCTTTCTAATGCAAAAATATGTATAGTGCCATGAATCCAACATGTATGCAAATAGTCCTAGTCATATAGATACTATATGCGTGCACAATCATTCATTCATATGCAACAACCGCATGATAATACAATCGATTTCAACCATAAACAAGTATAAATACTCGTGCATATGCAATATGAAATGTGATCGAGTCGAGCTAGTATCTAATGTGTATTCGCGCATCCACGAGCAACCACTTGCAACCACTTGCAACCATATCAATCATAACATGTTTCAAATACATGTTTACATCCATAGGGTTCTACCTAGGATTCCCTGAAACAGGGTCGAGAAGATAAACAAGACAAATTCCTTACGGGGTTTGTAACAGAAGATAGGACCGAGAGGATATTCACAAAATATAGCCTACAAGCAAGCTCTACAGGAAAACAGGGATCAAGGATATACTCTCAAAAAGAGATATCATGCGCGTATCTAGTCTTTGACCATCAAAGTCGTATCTCCTTGAGCTTAATTCCATTGTGCCTTGACCGTCCTTTAACTTCGCGATTTCGTAGCTTCTTATTTCCTGTTTCCATAACATGAGTTGGAACTCATTTCCTCGTCGCCTCTCGTTCCACTTGCACACTTAGCGCAAACATGACTGCGTACTCATGATCTCATGCAAGCTTTCCAAAATTCACTAGTGAATCTCGGACCTCGTACCATAAGGTATTCCACGTAGTAGAACTTTCTCTTGAAAGTAAACAGATGCCAACCGGGTTATCAAGTGCACTTACTAGGGTGATTTCCATAACCCATGCATAAGTGAAATAAACCATCCGTCTTATCGGCGAACACCATCCGATCGGGCTTCAAATTTCCAATAAAGGCATCTAGGGATTCTAAGTAACTAATCATGACAGAACCCAAAAGGTCACGCGATACTTCAAGGGTATTACCAAAGCAAGCCAAGAGTCTAACTACCCTCCTTCTAAAACCGAGAGTGGCACCCCTTACTGGATAACCACTTCATCCCTAGAATCCATCCACAACTTATAAACATAAGCATTATTTCCAAGCTCAACACTTGATATAGACATTCTCAAATCCAAACAAGCCATGAGTAAATGGACCGATCTTCCAATAGGACTTGAGACAAAAACGGGATCCTCTACTACGCTAGTACTAAGGTGCAGAGACTCAACTATCGAAGCGGACTTAAAAGATGCGGTGATCAAAACAAAGTCCCGACAGGATGATAGAGAAGAAAAGCTAAACCTTTAACAAGATCGTTACCCTCCTTCTGAGGTACCCTAGAAATGAGAGCATACTATTGCCCTCCGAATGATCTTGTCCCTGTTCCATGATACTTAACTATCCGTCCCGTTTCACCATGCCAAATGTACTCTCTCGTCATGGATTTCATTGTTCATCTTTCTCCCTCCTTTTAGGACTCAGCCATACCAACATGTTGCTTATCCCTGAGCTCGTATCCTTTATCCTTGTTCTTACTATCCTTTCATGCATAACTCTGCAACGGTCTCTCGAGAACCACCTCCATCGTACGGGAAACACTTACGCAGCTAGAAAGACTAGTCGCAGTCAAAACCACTGTGACTACAGATGGAGGAAAGAAAGGAAGAGAGATTCAATCAAGGAAACAAGGATAATGCTAATGGCCTTTGGGGAATAGCCTTTTTCTTTTTAAAAGAAAATTTTCTTGAAAAATGCTTCTTTGTAAACGGTTTTTCAAATAATTTTCAGAAGGTCTTTAAAAACTTTTGCCCAGTCTAGTAACCTTCTGCTCTGATACCAAATGTAACACCCCGCCTCCGCTAGGGTCACTCGCAAAGGAATGCACTAGCTTTAGAGGGGCATTATTGGTAAACATGCACAGAAATATCACAAGACAGAACATATAAAATGGCGGAAGTAAAATCGAACTTTCATAAACATTAATAATTAAGGTCTAAAGCCTTTTACATCAGAGTACATCAAAACCTGTCTTGTAATAATAAAGAAGCATTAAGACTTTTCCATAAATTATTCCCCAAATAAAACAGTAAAGTAGCCATAGCCAAGAAAAGTCCAAGCCATCCATGATGACCTTCAAGCAGAAGAAGTCTGAACTAAACAATAGTATTTCCTCCCTGTAACCTGGGGGGAAACGGAAGACAAGAAGCGAAAGAAAACGGGGTCAGTCATAAAGACTGGTAAGCCCTATCTACTATCAGCATATAAACTAGTAAAGTTAACTGGCATGAGGAACTGAGATGAACATAAGCATGATAACAAGATAGATAAGCTAAATCAGAATAACAGGATAACTACTGAACTAAGGTATCATGATAAACTACGGTGTCATGATAAATCAAGGTATCATATCGTCGGACTTCTATCAAGTATACTATCCCAAGGTATCTACCCCGTCTGTGACGGCAAGGTACTTCGCTCGGTCCGAACCAGTCGCTAAACCGACCCAGACCGTTCGAAACGCCCTATCGTTTGAGAACACGACAAAACAGAACGCATACAGAAGAACATTTCATTGTATATTACAACAATGCATCAGATTACAAGAATATACAGAGTATAAATGAATATTACACAGAAATATCAGAGATTTAAATTACATTTAAATACATAGCAGCGGAAAATAATACAATACACAACTAGAATGAGATATACGGATACAAAGCTTTCCGGATATCGTTCCAGCTGTAAACCAGGATCCTGTGAATATAAATCTGCAAAACCAAAACTACTAGCTGCCCGTGTCGAAAATAGGGGCACCCAGAGTTTAGGTTAAAACAATAAACTCCAGGTCAGTCATGTGACTGGTGTGAGAACTAAAACAGTTATTAATCTTTATTTCAAATCATTAGGTAAATCAAGGGACCACGCCGTATAACACGGAACGGGTTTCCTCCCAAGAATACCAGTGCATAAAACCAACAGCGCAATGCTAAATAAAGAAAAATGAAGCTGTTATAAGACCCAGGTCCCATCACACAATGCAACGCAGTCGAGGATAGGGTTTTCCCTTATAACAGCCAAAGAATGCTTGATACGTTTAAAACAAATCATTTGATACTATTATAAGTGCATAGTATATAAAACACTTCAAATCATAAGTATCAATCATAGGCGGCATGAGCGCCCCATCCCACTATGTCGCCATATATAGGATATACAATCAAAACCGCAAAGTCTCGTATTTGGAAATTGGGTTTCCATCTATGAACCGAGGCAAAAGATAGTCCTCAACCGATTCGAGACAATCTAGCCCATGTCTCAGGCAAGCGCGCAGGCAAGCCTTGGATCGTCAGGGCCGGTCCACACGGAGTGGATTATTATGCCTGAACAATACGTCTCCCCACCCTATGGGGTGTAAGTCTGGTCCGTCAGCCGACCAGAATGCATTCGGCCGAAACCGATATAACCGAGGCGCCTCGCAACAGCAACAACCACATAAGTCAAACTCGTCAGGGCGTGTAAAACCACTGACGCCACTTCTAGCTAGAAAGAAACGCAAGTCCTCCCTGAGGTCCGTCTCCCGTTTTTGGTTCATACCTGGTGTGAAACACGCGAGGTAAACGTTACACAAAGCTACGCCACAAAGGCCGTGCTTTGATCATCACCACAAGACTTTGCTTTTCAACAGAAGCCTTGATCATTTGCATCTTAGCATGCCACACAGGCAAACCATCCTATGCAACCGATATCAGTCACACAGAATGAAATCCGATGTCAGACACACAGTCCATTTACAAGTCCGTTCTGGGTCTGAACGAAACCGGAGGCACCTAGTACCCCGCATATCCATCGATCTCCAAGTACGTCTGGACGATCACTAACTGTTTCCATCTTCTTGGGTGTACAGCCCAATCAAGATCATCAGTTATCACCCAAACGACGTGAAGACTTCCGGTCTTCGACCATCGTCTTCATCTTCGACTTATCGTCGTATCAGTTATTCAGAATGGGATAAACCCGGTCTTTCCGAATAACTCGCGTATATTTTAAGTAAGTGTTACACAAACACAACATACGCCTCATTCCAGTTCATTAGTCACTAACCGTAAATTAATCAAGAGAATAATTCCCCAAATATTAACCCCGAAGGCCGAAACCAACATCAGATCAATATCCAGAAAACCATTCTGCTTGGCTAACCGACAGTTAGTTTCTAAATTTCACGTTCAAATCTAATTAAAGATTTAACTATCGCCTGGAGCAAAACTGGTGATACTCCATTCTCGATCCTTTCAATCTAATTAAAGATTCATTAAAACTCCACTTAGTTTTAATCATTATCTGGGTTAAAGAATCAGTGTCATTTAAAAACACGATTCACGATAAACCCAAAATCACATTCCATTAATTATCGGGTTAAAGAACAAGTGTTATTTAAAACACTATTCACGATAAACCCAAAAATCAATACCAATTCAATTCCAATTAAATATCATTTAATTGGTACACTTCATTAAATCTAAATAAAAAGATTTAATCTTTTCTCAACTGGGTTCAAGAACAGTGTTAGTGAAGACACCATTCACGACAAACCCAAATCACATTCGATTAATTATCGGGTTAAAGAACAAGTGTTATTTAAAACACTGTTCACGATAAACCCAAAAATCAATATCAATTCAATTCCAATTAAATATCATTTAATTGGTACACTTCATTAAATCTAAATAAAAAGATTTAATCTTTTCTCAACTGGGTTCAAGAACAGTGTTAGTGAAGACACCATTCACGACAAACCCAAATCACATTCGATTAATTATCGGGTTAAAGAACAAGTGTTATTTAAAACACTGTTCACGATAAACCCAAAAATCAATACCAATTCAATTCCAATTAAATATCATTTAATTGGTACACTTCATTAAATCTAAATAAAAAGATTTAATCTTTTCTCAACTGGGTTCAAGAACAGTGTTAGTGAAGACACCATTCACGACAAACCCAAATCACATTCGATATTCAATACAAGGCTCTGAATAGAAACTATATCGGCCTATATTCAATATCAAATTCTACGATTAACAAATGTCGTATTGGAAATAACGATATACATATATATCTTTCAAATTTCCATAACAACACCTGTAATATCACGAATTCCAACATCGAAATATTCCGAAGACAATTTCGATTCAAATCCACTCCAATGCAATCATTGGAAATTTTGGTTATTTTCAAAACCATTTCAAATTCAATTTATTTATTTAAAAATAAATAGAATTATAATTCTAGTTCAAAACTAGTTCATTTCGATAAAAATCTATTTTTATCTTTTCAAACATGGAGTTTTTCATCCCAAACTTTCACAAATCATTTCTTATGATTTTACACAAATTATTACTATTTTTAATAATTTTATCAAGGCCCGTACGGTCGATTTCCATTAACGGCCATCGAACTGCACTTACAGCGACCTTTTTCGAATTTGATTTGGACGTATCTCCAAATCCAACCGTTAGATTTCAAATTTCTAACATTCATTAGAAAGCTCTTTTCGATACGAACCCAACGGTTCCGGTTTTAGGAGAATCCGACGGTCGGATCTCCCGTAATGTCCGTTTGAAACAAATGGTCGAAATTCGCGAACTGCCGCAGCGCGGCGCGTTCTATTCAGGCCATTATATTATATATATAATATATATTTCGTCGATTACTATTTAAAACGAATTATATAAATGGTTTTAAATTCGTTTCAAAAGCAATTTCAACTTCCTTTTCAATTCAAATCAAAATTGAATTCTTCTTTATAAATTCGTTTCAAAATTCATTTCTATTCAATTCAAATTTCAATTCAATTTGAATTCATTTCAATTCGCTTTCAATTCAATTCGAATTCGTTTTCAATTCAATTCATTTCGAAATCGTTTTCAATTCAATTCATTTCGAAATCGTTTTCAATTCAATTCATTTCGAAATCGTTTTCAATTCAATTCATTTCGAAATCGTTTTCAATTCAATTCATTTCGAAATCGTTTTCAATTCAATTCATTTCGAAATCGTTTTCAATTCAATTCATTTCGAAATCGTTTTCAATTCAATTCATTTCGAAATCGTTTTCAATTCAATTCATTTCGAAATCGTTTTCAATTCAATTCATTTCAAAATATTCGATTTCGAAATCACGTTTCAATATTCATTTTAAAATGAATAAAATCGATATAAATATCGTTCACGTCAAAATGGCGTCAATCTAATCCTCACGGCTTCACATATTTCTATTTTCAAATATTCTATTTCAAATATTTCTATTTCAAATATTTCTATTTCAAATATTTCTATTTCAAATATTTCTATTTCAAATATTTCTTTTTTTCTCGAAACTGGAATGAGGCCCAATCAATTACCATATAATGTTAATTATATGGATTTTCTACAACACATGTATATATCAACAACGATGAATAATCAACCATCAACCAAAGTGCACTACACTGTATAAGCATCAAATATAGACATTTAACGCTTATAGCAGCTTGTCAATCAATCGATCGACATATTTAATAAATCAGGATGAGTGAACTTCAAATTTCATCCTAACACCCGTGTGGGGTTTCAAACAATCAAACACATATTTTATTTGTGCAGTTAGGCGATGTGTAAAATTTATCGACCCAATCAACGTCATTCAAATAGGTGTACATAAACAAACCGTCTGGTTTGTAAATGAATATTTATTTATTCACATTCACGTTAAAAATTATATTTTTAACGATAACACATTTTATTTTAACATATGAATTTATATTCAGTTCATTCGTTAAATAAAATGCTATTTTTATTTTTCTAACTTATTTTAGAAAATTTCGGCGGCATAACGGCACGATACTAGAAACGGGACAAGGCCTAGCCTTATCCCCGGTCTAGTGAAGGCCCACGCCATTCACACATCAATCAAATCAATTCGTTATGCAAACCACAAACTTTGGAGTAAGGGTCTAACCTAGCCTTACTCCTTCGCCTTATAACGGCGCACGTCTAATCCTAACCAATTTATCGATTCGATTTTTCACACCACAAACCACATTCAAACCAATATCACAATCAATCACCAAACAGTCAAACAAACAAGTCCATGGTCTGTGGACGGGTGTCGGGTGCTACTAAGCACCGTCTGCATCCTAGTATATATATAACTAGAAAAATAAATTGAAAGGTGAGGAATTCTCACATATAGCTATCCTAGCTCCACAGCACTTCATTGATAGAAATCTTCATTGTTTTCGCATCTTCTTCAGCTTCGTCGCCTGTAGCCACTACATATGTAAAAATCGAATTTTTACTTCGCTATTCAATATATAAAAATCGAATTTTTATTTCAAAGTTCAATATATAAAAATCGAATTTTCAGTTCAAAGTTCAATATATAAAAATCGAATTTTTAGTTCGAAGTTCAATATATAAAAATCGAATTTTTATTTCAAAGTTCAATATATAAAAATCGAATTTTTATTTCGAAGTTCAATATATAAAAATCGAATTTTTATTTCAAAGTTCAATATATAAAAATCGAATTTTCAGTTCAAAGTTCAATATATAAAAATCGAATTTTTATTTCGAAGTTCAATATATAAAAATCGAATTTTTATTTCAAAGTTCAATATATAAAAATCGAATTTTTATTTCAAAGTTCAATACATAAAAATCGAATTTTTATTTCAAAGTTCAATATATAAAAATCGAATTTTTAGTTCGAAGTTCAATATATAAAAATCGAATTTTTAGTTCGAAGTTCAATATATAAAAATCGAATTTTTATTTCAAAGTTCAATATATAAAAATCGAATTTTTATTTCAAAGTTCAATATATAAAAATCGAATTTTCAGTTCAAAGTTCAATATATAAAAATCGAATTTTTAGTTCAAAGTTCAATATATAAAAATCGAATTTTTAGTTCGAAGTTCAATATATAAAAATCGAATTTTTATTTCAAAGTTCAATATATAAAAATCGAATTTTTATTTCAAAGTTCAATATATAAAAATCGAATTTTTATTTCGCTATTCAATATATAAAAATCGAATTTTCAGTTCGAAGTTCCATATATAAAAACCGAATTTTTATATCGCTATTCAATATATAAAAGTCGAATTTTTATATTCTCCATTATATTTTCAAAAGTGATGTCTTTTCATTTTCAAATCAAGATTGCTTGTATTTTTGAATCGATGACAATTTCAGTTTCTTTTCTTTTTAACAATGTAAAAAAAATCAGTTTTTAATCATTTTTAAAAAATCTCGTCTTTAACATTTTTAAAAGTCTGTTTTTAATCATTTTAAAAATCTCTTCCCCCCCCCCCCTTTTTTTTTTTTAATCATTAAAAAAAACTGGTTTTAAACTAAATAAAAATCTGGTTTTAAACTAAATAAAAATCTGGTTTTAAACTAAATAAAAATCTGGTTTTAAACTAAATAAAAATCTGGTTTTAAACTAAATAAAAATCTGGTTTTAAACTAAATAAAAATCTGGTTTTAAACTAAATAAAAATCTGGTTTTAAACTAAATAAAAATCTGGTTTTAAACTAAATAAAAATCTGGTTTTAAACTAAATAAAAATTAAGTAAATCAGATCAAGAAAACTCACGTTTTCAAGAAGGGGGAGAGATGGCCGAGGTGGAGGAGCTTGCTGAGCTGCGTCGGAGTCGGAGCATCCACTGGAGGAAGTGGCGGCGGTCCATCGGGGAGGGGAAAAGGAGCGGGACGCGAGGGGGTTCGGGTTCTAGGCGTTCGAATGGAGGAAGAAGGGGGTCGCGACAACATCAGGGGGAGGCGGCGGTGCTGGAGTTCGACGAGGGGGTGAGGGTGACTGGATCGTCGAGGGCCGGCGACGAGGCTCCGCCCTTCGTTCGAAATTCTTTTTTTTTTTTTTTTTTTTTTATACCTGGAAATGAAAATGATTGAAAAAGGGGGGGGCCAGGTTAAGAAGGGAAATTAAATATTTTTTTTTTTTTATTATTATTTTATTTTGCAAAAAAAGTTAACTTTCACATACGATCTCGAAACGAGGCCCACCGCCTGTCGTCCACAGCGTTCTACCCCCATTCCGAACACAATAGGATATGTATCGCAAGCTGATTCGATAGTTACAATCAGTTTCCATTGAATTTACATTTAAATCACTTTATTGAATTTTAAACGTATATTTCAAATTACCGGGGGCACATACGAACACGAAAAATCCCAGAAAAATATTTTCTAGCTTCGTATTGACGATACGGTCCTAACAAAACTAGTTTCGTCGAATTCTGAGACCGTTAGAAAAATGGCCAATTTCCAGTCGATTAAAATCAACTGAAACTGGTCAAACGCGTTTTCCTTTGCCACGCTCACATATTGATTCGAAAAATTACGAAATTTGAAATCTAGCAATAACTTGACACTGCGGACCCAACAAAAGTGGTTTCGTCGAAATCCGAGGTCATTTGCAAAATGTCCATTTTTAAGGGCCTGAATTCCATAGCGACTATTCAGAATTTTCAACTGGACATATCTTTTGATTCCCGCTACGAACTTTTGATTTTTCGGATTCGTTGGAAAGATATTCACTATTAGATTCCATTATTTTCGGTTTCACTAAAATCCGGATTGTTTTGCACCCGGTACATTCAATTGAAGTTTGAAATCGAATTATCGAACTACCGCGCCATTTTCAATTCCTTTTATAATTATATATAATTATTATATATTCTAACGACGACGCGTAAAATATATACGATCGAATTATATTCAAAATAAATTTCTCGTCGATATTCTTTAAAATAATTCCTTTTAAATAATCAAAATTCGCTAAAATTGCCAAAATAAAATTTTCAAACTGGCTCGCATTTTACGGGTTGTTACAATCTCCCCCACTTAAAACTTTTCGTCCCCGAAAAGGAACAAAGTCGAAAGTGGTTTGATTATTCAGCCCTACATTCGATTTGGCTTCCATTCTCCAACTTTTCAGTTTCTGAGAATTTTCAAAATTTCAAAAATTTGGCTAACACCCTAAATTTTCGAAAAATTTCGCCATAACCTCCCCTGCAATGGGAGCATCGGGAAATTGCAAATAGCGTTCCCGGTCCTTCAGATCTCAAAAAGAAAAAGAAAAAGCCAAGCGGCTAGCCAATAGGCTCATAAAATCATCATCACCCAAACAAAACAGTAAATTATGTAATAAACATGTACCTATTTGTCGGGCAAACAAATTTTATTCTCTGTCTCTAGCCTCCTTGCTATGACCTGTTCAATGTAAGTATATGTATATGCAAGCAAATGCGACCAAATTTCAATACAATTCAATATTTGATTCAATTAGGCATAATGATTCAAAATTATCAAACAATACAAACATCAATCAATTAGTGAATTAGAGTTTCAAATTCATAATTTTGATACATATACAAAAAATCATGTTTTGATGCCAAATCACAACAATGAATTCTAACTATATAAGTTTTGGGTTCTCACACCAGCCTAATGGAAATATATAGAAAATCACACATTCGAAACACGAATATAAATACGGATGATGTCATGACAATCATCAGTACCATCTCCGGGCGACTAGAATGTGATTCCATATCTATCCAGTATATTAAAACTTTGAATATACGTTTGCAAGGCGTATATGCAAATTCTTTATATACTGAATTGCCCAAAATCAATATAAACAAATAATCAAATACGAATAGTTGATTTAAATTTTCAAAACAAAATGTTTTCATTTGAAAAATATACTCTTCACACCCGTTCTAGGATACTACTGATCCTATCTCTAACGAGTCATTCCATTGGATATTGCTAATCCAATATCTGATGAATTCTTTCGTATGGTTCTAATGTGCCTTGTTCTCTGAGCTTTGTAAACCAAAGCTCTGATACCAAATGTGACGGCAAGGTACTTCGCTCGGTCCGAACCAGTCGCTAAACCGACCCAGACCGTTCGAAACGCCCTATCGTTTGAGAACACGACAAAACAGAACGCATACAGAAGAACATTTCATTGTATATTACAACAATGCATCAGATTACAAGAATATACAGAGTATAAATGAATATTACACAGAAATATCAGAGATTTAAATTACATTTAAATACATAGCAGCGGAAAATAATACAATACACAACTAGAATGAGATATACGGATACAAAGCTTTCCGGATATCGTTCCAGCTGTAAACCAGGATCCTGTGAATATAAATCTGCAAAACCAAAACTACTAGCTGCCCGTGTCGAAAATAGGGGCACCCAGAGTTTAGGTTAAAACAATAAACTCCAGGTCAGTCATGTGACTGGTGTGAGAACTAAAACAGTTATTAATCTTTATTTCAAATCATTAGGTAAATCAAGGGACCACGCCGTATAACACGGAACGGGTTTCCTCCCAAGAATACCAGTGCATAAAACCAACAGCGCAATGCTAAATAAAGAAAAATGAAGCTGTTATAAGACCCAGGTCCCATCACACAATGCAACGCAGTCGAGGATAGGGTTTTCCCTTATAACAGCCAAAGAATGCTTGATACGTTTAAAACAAATCATTTGATACTATTATAAGTGCATAGTATATAAAACACTTCAAATCATAAGTATCAATCATAGGCGGCATGAGCGCCCCATCCCACTATGTCGCCATATATAGGATATACAATCAAAACCGCAAAGTCTCGTATTTGGAAATTGGGTTTCCATCTATGAACCGAGGCAAAAGATAGTCCTCAACCGATTCGAGACAATCTAGCCCATGTCTCAGGCAAGCGCGCAGGCAAGCCTTGGATCGTCAGGGCCGGTCCACACGGAGTGGATTATTATGCCTGAACAATACGTCTCCCCACCCTATGGGGTGTAAGTCTGGTCCGTCAGCCGACCAGAATGCATTCGGCCGAAACCGATATAACCGAGGCGCCTCGCAACAGCAACAACCACATAAGTCAAACTCGTCAGGGCGTGTAAAACCACTGACGCCACTTCTAGCTAGAAAGAAACGCAAGTCCTCCCTGAGGTCCGTCTCCCGTTTTTGGTTCATACCTGGTGTGAAACACGCGAGGTAAACGTTACACAAAGCTACGCCACAAAGGCCGTGCTTTGATCATCACCACAAGACTTTGCTTTTCAACAGAAGCCTTGATCATTTGCATCTTAGCATGCCACACAGGCAAACCATCCTATGCAACCGATATCAGTCACACAGAATGAAATCCGATGTCAGACACACAGTCCATTTACAAGTCCGTTCTGGGTCTGAACGAAACCGGAGGCACCTAGTACCCCGCATATCCATCGATCTCCAAGTACGTCTGGACGATCACTAACTGTTTCCATCTTCTTGGGTGTACAGCCCAATCAAGATCATCAGTTATCACCCAAACGACGTGAAGACTTCCGGTCTTCGACCATCGTCTTCATCTTCGACTTATCGTCGTATCAGTTATTCAGAATGGGATAAACCCGGTCTTTCCGAATAACTCGCGTATATTTTAAGTAAGTGTTACACAAACACAACATACGCCTCATTCCAGTTCATTAGTCACTAACCGTAAATTAATCAAGAGAATAATTCCCCAAATATTAACCCCGAAGGCCGAAACCAACATCAGATCAATATCCAGAAAACCATTCTGCTTGGCTAACCGACAGTTAGTTTCTAAATTTCACGTTCAAATCTAATTAAAGATTTAACTATCGCCTGGAGCAAAACTGGTGATACTCCATTCTCGATCCTTTCAATCTAATTAAAGATTCATTAAAACTCCACTTAGTTTTAATCATTATCTGGGTTAAAGAATCAGTGTCATTTAAAAACACGATTCACGATAAACCCAAAATCACATTCCATTAATTATCGGGTTAAAGAACAAGTGTTATTTAAAACACTATTCACGATAAACCCAAAAATCAATACCAATTCAATTCCAATTAAATATCATTTAATTGGTACACTTCATTAAATCTAAATAAAAAGATTTAATCTTTTCTCAACTGGGTTCAAGAACAGTGTTAGTGAAGACACCATTCACGACAAACCCAAATCACATTCGATTAATTATCGGGTTAAAGAACAAGTGTTATTTAAAACACTGTTCACGATAAACCCAAAAATCAATATCAATTCAATTCCAATTAAATATCATTTAATTGGTACACTTCATTAAATCTAAATAAAAAGATTTAATCTTTTCTCAACTGGGTTCAAGAACAGTGTTAGTGAAGACACCATTCACGACAAACCCAAATCACATTCGATTAATTATCGGGTTAAAGAACAAGTGTTATTTAAAACACTGTTCACGATAAACCCAAAAATCAATACCAATTCAATTCCAATTAAATATCATTTAATTGGTACACTTCATTAAATCTAAATAAAAAGATTTAATCTTTTCTCAACTGGGTTCAAGAACAGTGTTAGTGAAGACACCATTCACGACAAACCCAAATCACATTCGATATTCAATACAAGGCTCTGAATAGAAACTATATCGGCCTATATTCAATATCAAATTCTACGATTAACAAATGTCGTATTGGAAATAACGATATACATATATATCTTTCAAATTTCCATAACAACACCTGTAATATCACGAATTCCAACATCGAAATATTCCGAAGACAATTTCGATTCAAATCCACTCCAATGCAATCATTGGAAATTTTGGTTATTTTCAAAACCATTTCAAATTCAATTTATTTATTTAAAAATAAATAGAATTATAATTCTAGTTCAAAACTAGTTCATTTCGATAAAAATCTATTTTTATCTTTTCAAACATGGAGTTTTTCATCCCAAACTTTCACAAATCATTTCTTATGATTTTACACAAATTATTACTATTTTTAATAATTTTATCAAGGCCCGTACGGTCGATTTCCATTAACGGCCATCGAACTGCACTTACAGCGACCTTTTTCGAATTTGATTTGGACGTATCTCCAAATCCAACCGTTAGATTTCAAATTTCTAACATTCATTAGAAAGCTCTTTTCGATACGAACCCAACGGTTCCGGTTTTAGGAGAATCCGACGGTCGGATCTCCCGTAATGTCCGTTTGAAACAAATGGTCGAAATTCGCGAACTGCCGCAGCGCGGCGCGTTCTATTCAGGCCATTATATTATATATATAATATATATTTCGTCGATTACTATTTAAAACGAATTATATAAATGGTTTTAAATTCGTTTCAAAAGCAATTTCAACTTCCTTTTCAATTCAAATCAAAATTGAATTCTTCTTTATAAATTCGTTTCAAAATTCATTTCTATTCAATTCAAATTTCAATTCAATTTGAATTCATTTCAATTCGCTTTCAATTCAATTCGAATTCGTTTTCAATTCAATTCATTTCGAAATCGTTTTCAATTCAATTCATTTCGAAATCGTTTTCAATTCAATTCATTTCGAAATCGTTTTCAATTCAATTCATTTCGAAATCGTTTTCAATTCAATTCATTTCGAAATCGTTTTCAATTCAATTCATTTCGAAATCGTTTTCAATTCAATTCATTTCGAAATCGTTTTCAATTCAATTCATTTCGAAATCGTTTTCAATTCAATTCATTTCGAAATCGTTTTCAATTCAATTCATTTCGAAATCGTTTTCAATTCAATTCATTTCAAAATATTCGATTTCGAAATCACGTTTCAATATTCATTTTAAAATGAATAAAATCGATATAAATATCGTTCACGTCAAAATGGCGTCAATCTAATCCTCACGGCTTCACATATTTCTATTTTCAAATATTCTATTTCAAATATTTCTATTTCAAATATTTCTATTTCAAATATTTCTATTTCAAATATTTCTTTTTTTCTCGAAACTGGAATGAGGCCCAATCAATTACCATATAATGTTAATTATATGGATTTTCTACAACACATGTATATATCAACAACGATGAATAATCAACCATCAACCAAAGTGCACTACACTGTATAAGCATCAAATATAGACATTTAACGCTTATAGCAGCTTGTCAATCAATCGATCGACATATTTAATAAATCAGGATGAGTGAACTTCAAATTTCATCCTAACACCCGTGTGGGGTTTCAAACAATCAAACACATATTTTATTTGTGCAGTTAGGCGATGTGTAAAATTTATCGACCCAATCAACGTCATTCAAATAGGTGTACATAAACAAACCGTCTGGTTTGTAAATGAATATTTATTTATTCACATTCACGTTAAAAATTATATTTTTAACGATAACACATTTTATTTTAACATATGAATTTATATTCAGTTCATTCGTTAAATAAAATGCTATTTTTATTTTTCTAACTTATTTTAGAAAATTTCGGCGGCATAACGGCACGATACTAGAAACGGGACAAGGCCTAGCCTTATCCCCGGTCTAGTGAAGGCCCACGCCATTCACACATCAATCAAATCAATTCGTTATGCAAACCACAAACTTTGGAGTAAGGGTCTAACCTAGCCTTACTCCTTCGCCTTATAACGGCGCACGTCTAATCCTAACCAATTTATCGATTCGATTTTTCACACCACAAACCACATTCAAACCAATATCACAATCAATCACCAAACAGTCAAACAAACAAGTCCATGGTCTGTGGACGGGTGTCGGGTGCTACTAAGCACCGTCTGCATCCTAGTATATATATAACTAGAAAAATAAATTGAAAGGTGAGGAATTCTCACATATAGCTATCCTAGCTCCACAGCACTTCATTGATAGAAATCTTCATTGTTTTCGCATCTTCTTCAGCTTCGTCGCCTGTAGCCACTACATATGTAAAAATCGAATTTTTACTTCGCTATTCAATATATAAAAATCGAATTTTTATTTCAAAGTTCAATATATAAAAATCGAATTTTCAGTTCAAAGTTCAATATATAAAAATCGAATTTTTAGTTCGAAGTTCAATATATAAAAATCGAATTTTTATTTCAAAGTTCAATATATAAAAATCGAATTTTTATTTCGAAGTTCAATATATAAAAATCGAATTTTTATTTCAAAGTTCAATATATAAAAATCGAATTTTCAGTTCAAAGTTCAATATATAAAAATCGAATTTTTATTTCGAAGTTCAATATATAAAAATCGAATTTTTATTTCAAAGTTCAATATATAAAAATCGAATTTTTATTTCAAAGTTCAATACATAAAAATCGAATTTTTATTTCAAAGTTCAATATATAAAAATCGAATTTTTAGTTCGAAGTTCAATATATAAAAATCGAATTTTTAGTTCGAAGTTCAATATATAAAAATCGAATTTTTATTTCAAAGTTCAATATATAAAAATCGAATTTTTATTTCAAAGTTCAATATATAAAAATCGAATTTTCAGTTCAAAGTTCAATATATAAAAATCGAATTTTTAGTTCAAAGTTCAATATATAAAAATCGAATTTTTAGTTCGAAGTTCAATATATAAAAATCGAATTTTTATTTCAAAGTTCAATATATAAAAATCGAATTTTTATTTCAAAGTTCAATATATAAAAATCGAATTTTTATTTCGCTATTCAATATATAAAAATCGAATTTTCAGTTCGAAGTTCCATATATAAAAACCGAATTTTTATATCGCTATTCAATATATAAAAGTCGAATTTTTATATTCTCCATTATATTTTCAAAAGTGATGTCTTTTCATTTTCAAATCAAGATTGCTTGTATTTTTGAATCGATGACAATTTCAGTTTCTTTTCTTTTTAACAATGTAAAAAAAATCAGTTTTTAATCATTTTTAAAAAATCTCGTCTTTAACATTTTTAAAAGTCTGTTTTTAATCATTTTAAAAATCTCTTCCCCCCCCCCCCCTTTTTTTTTTTTAATCATTAAAAAAAACTGGTTTTAAACTAAATAAAAATCTGGTTTTAAACTAAATAAAAATCTGGTTTTAAACTAAATAAAAATCTGGTTTTAAACTAAATAAAAATCTGGTTTTAAACTAAATAAAAATCTGGTTTTAAACTAAATAAAAATCTGGTTTTAAACTAAATAAAAATCTGGTTTTAAACTAAATAAAAATCTGGTTTTAAACTAAATAAAAATCTGGTTTTAAACTAAATAAAAATTAAGTAAATCAGATCAAGAAAACTCACGTTTTCAAGAAGGGGGAGAGATGGCCGAGGTGGAGGAGCTTGCTGAGCTGCGTCGGAGTCGGAGCATCCACTGGAGGAAGTGGCGGCGGTCCATCGGGGAGGGGAAAAGGAGCGGGACGCGAGGGGGTTCGGGTTCTAGGCGTTCGAATGGAGGAAGAAGGGGGTCGCGACAACATCAGGGGGAGGCGGCGGTGCTGGAGTTCGACGAGGGGGTGAGGGTGACTGGATCGTCGAGGGCCGGCGACGAGGCTCCGCCCTTCGTTCGAAATTCTTTTTTTTTTTTTTTTTTTTTTTATACCTGGAAATGAAAATGATTGAAAAAGGGGGGGGCCAGGTTAAGAAGGGAAATTAAATATTTTTTTTTTTTTTTTATTATTTTATTTTGCAAAAAAAGTTAACTTTCACATACGATCTCGAAACGAGGCCCACCGCCTGTCGTCCACAGCGTTCTACCCCCATTCCGAACACAATAGGATATGTATCGCAAGCTGATTCGATAGTTACAATCAGTTTCCATTGAATTTACATTTAAATCACTTTATTGAATTTTAAACGTATATTTCAAATTACCGGGGGCACATACGAACACGAAAAATCCCAGAAAAATATTTTCTAGCTTCGTATTGACGATACGGTCCTAACAAAACTAGTTTCGTCGAATTCTGAGACCGTTAGAAAAATGGCCAATTTCCAGTCGATTAAAATCAACTGAAACTGGTCAAACGCGTTTTCCTTTGCCACGCTCACATATTGATTCGAAAAATTACGAAATTTGAAATCTAGCAATAACTTGACACTGCGGACCCAACAAAAGTGGTTTCGTCGAAATCCGAGGTCATTTGCAAAATGTCCATTTTTAAGGGCCTGAATTCCATAGCGACTATTCAGAATTTTCAACTGGACATATCTTTTGATTCCCGCTACGAACTTTTGATTTTTCGGATTCGTTGGAAAGATATTCACTATTAGATTCCATTATTTTCGGTTTCACTAAAATCCGGATTGTTTTGCACCCGGTACATTCAATTGAAGTTTGAAATCGAATTATCGAACTACCGCGCCATTTTCAATTCCTTTTATAATTATATATAATTATTATATATTCTAACGACGACGCGTAAAATATATACGATCGAATTATATTCAAAATAAATTTCTCGTCGATATTCTTTAAAATAATTCCTTTTAAATAATCAAAATTCGCTAAAATTGCCAAAATAAAATTTTCAAACTGGCTCGCATTTTACGGGTTGTTACACCGTCTAACATTCCACGGTATCTATTCCGTATATTCTTCCTGGTTCTAACATGTATATTTGCTCTGCACCCTCCGTACTAGTATCCCAGCCTTGTTATGTGTTAACCATGAATGTCCCTTACTCAAAATCGTGTAATGGTCCATGTCAACCTAACATATCGCATATATAGGTTACTCAAATCATATGTTTCTTTCCATGTATATAAGTTCAGTCCTTTGCCGTACCTCGTACGGGCTTCCTCATGTCGTATTATCCTTGAAATCGTTTGGACTGTCACCCTTGTTCTAGATAGGCTCTTCCATATGAATCATCGTTTGAACTACTAGGACTTACGCCACCTAGCACCACTAGGGATTACGCTTGCCTATTGCACGCTTTCGTATTTTGGTTTGGGTTAAACCACCTAGGCCACTAGGGATTACGCTAACCCTCAACCGCGCCCTTTTTCCCACGCATTCATCGTGAATCGTTTTTCTATAACTGTATGCACATGTATCACATCGTGCCATCCGAGTCCTGTCACAGGGCAAAACAAGAAATACAGGACTCGGTCGGGAGCTTTAGATTTATCTGCCGATGCAGATACTAAGGTCTGCTTTTCTACACGTGGCTATGGTCCCACGAGACCCCTCCCTCAACTAGTGAAAGGCAACACAAGAGAAAATCTTGCATGAGAACTACACTCCGGCCAGCCCACATCCTACGGCCTACCTCACCCATAATTAGATAGCAATTATGGTCTGTTGGGTGTTCCCTGCCTTTCCGTACGTACACGCTTGACTCAAGATGGTAGATGATCGACGAACTTGCTATCTCGGGCACCTTATGTATTCGTCGACTCACTGCTATCCACCCCGGTCTTTAGGTCGCTCGCATAGCAACCAAGGCATATTCTTGGTTCTTCTACCGCAGACCTCAACCTCTCGTGAGCCTAGTATAATGACCTGGCAGCTCACAGAGGGATCCCAAGAATATCCTCACGTTCCCCGAAGCCGCTGCTTCGTTACCCAGTTCGTTGGAGCCTTTATCTAAATCAGATAGCCTGCTCCTACACGCATACTTAAACGTTGACCTAACGTATCGGGTTACTAATCTATCTAAGAAATGGTCCAAATTTCCTTGACTAAGAATTATTACTTAGTCTCCCTTAACTAAGGTTTACCACTTAGCCTTATTTCCATAATCCTTGTTAACTATGGTTATTTACCTAATCCTCCGACTTAGGGTTTATCTAATGGGTTAAGTGTCACTTAAGTTCATAACTTAGCCCGTCTACAAACCATGTCAAAATTGGCTAAGTATCCAAGTCCAAGACTTAACCCTACAAACCATGTGTCAAGTTGGCTAAGTATATTAAGCAATCCATAACTTAACTTCGTCTAATTATCATTTTAGATTGGTTAATTATATAAATTAACTTGACCTTGTCAAATTACCGAGTCAAATCGGTCAAGCGTATTCAAGTGATTCGTGACTTAGCCTTATCATGTTTTCACGTTAGATTGGTTAAGTATAGGTCACTTAACCACATCAAACTAACGAGTTGGATTAGTTAAGTGTAAATTAACTTAACCCCGTCCAATTACCATGTTTAGATTAGTTAGGTCTGAGTTGACTTAACCCCATCCATTAACTGTATTAAACGGTTAAGTGTTACTAAGAAAATTTACTTAACCTTATCAAGTTATCGTGTTGGATTGATTAAGTGTTGGTTAACTTAATCCCGTCCCCTCGTCGTATAAAAATGGTCAAGTTTCGTTAGGCAAATCAAGTTACTTAACCTACCCAACCCTGTCATGTCGGTTAAGTGTCATTAGTCAAATTAAATTACTTAACCCATTTGTCCATGTCATATTTGGTTAAGCCTCATTAATCAAATTAACTTAACCCTATTATGTGGCATTAATTACTTAATGCACCCCAACCTCTCACATTAGACTTTGTTGTGGTTACTAGTTAAGCCGGTCGGTTCCGGGTAGCTTTACACCACAACTTGGTCTAACCTCGGGTTCAAGCACAACATGACCAACTTCTCACATTGGGTCCTATTGTTTGCAACTACTAGTTAGGCCGGTCGGTTCCGGGTAGTTTTACGTTGCAAACTCAACCCAACCTCGAGTTGGCCACTTTCATGTTTAGTCTAGTGTCATGTTCATAGTCAAGTTTTCAAGCAATTGGGTAGACCTAACTTAATAGGTAAATTCCCAATGGGTAGACCTAACTTAATAGGTAAATTCCCAAGCTTATGTTTTTATGCATACTTACATGTCAACTTCCATGTTATATTTCAAATCATGTTTTCAAGTATAAACACATGTCATATTTAACGTTACATGTTGTCATGTTTATACCCATTTACCCAAGTCATATTCATGTCATTATGTTTCCCCATAATGTGACCCCAACGCTTTTTTTTAAACTAGCATATACGTTCGCAACAACGTGATGGATTAAAAGAAGAGACTTGGCAAAGGAATGACAAAAATGGGTATAAAGCCACAAGTTAATCATGGTGGCAAATGAGGCACAAATGTGTTCATTAGCTTGCATGTTACATTCTTAAGCCTAAAAAACATGCATAAACCCAAACTTGGTACATAAGCGAATCATGGTGACAAAAGACATGGAATGATGGCTAGAAACTCGCATATATCATCATATAAGGATTATGACTTCATATGCAAGGTGACATAATGATTATGAAGATTCTCATGTTGCATAATGCAACATTTCAACATAAAGGTCAAAGCTTTATGACCACAAGACCAAGGTAATGACTTTATAAGCTTGCATAAGATGATAGCATGCTACATATTAATGTTTAAACCCACTTACAACATGTCATATTAAGTTTAAAGTTCATATCTAATAGTAGGAGAAGGGCTTACATTGCTATGAAGGCCTAAATCGATTAAACTAAAGCTTGTGATGAAGCCTATGCATGCCATCACCCAAAAACCCAAAGATGGATGCTCCAAACCCACCAAAACACCATCTTTATGAACAAAGATCAAAGCTTTTGCCTTGAAATCAACTTGAGAAGCTCTCATACTAACATAGGGACTCTCTAACACTCTCATGATCATGAAACCTCTCATAGAAATGAAGTGGAGGCTAGGATAGTTGAGTGGAGGCCATGAGAGTAGAAATTTGGCCATAGTTTAGTTACATGAATGAATAATGAGGATTTAGGAGAGGGTTAGGGGCTTATTTATAGATTAGGCAAGTGTTTTAGGCCATAGGATTAAACCTAGATTCAATCCAAGCCATCAAAGCATGTCTTGGGGAAGAAGTCAAGTGTAGGAACCATCTAGGGCCTTTAGATTAAAGATGAACCATGAGAACCATTCAAATGCAAAATCTGCATTTGAGCGAATCGGCCCACGGGTTGACAGCCAAACACCCTGGATTAACCCCTAGTCGACCCAGCGGGCTCGGGTCGACCTCAAAAATCGGCCGGTTCGGTTATTCCCCTCTCCCAATTCGCTGTTTTGAACATTTTTGCATATTTATTTATTTAATTTTCAATTATATATATATATATATATATATATATATATCAATATATATATATTTCTCTGCGCAACCCATTTCACTTAATTAAGTATACTTTAATTTGGGAATTTTTCGTGAAACTTCGCGAGGCCATATCTTGGTCATACGGACTCCGATTTTCGAAAACTCGGACTCTATTTCGCGTATTTTTCCGAGACGAACGCAATGGCATAGCCCATTTCCCTTGATTCAGATTTTACAGTTTAATTCTGCCTCCATTTATGTTATAACATGTTATTCAAAAATACGGGTTGTTACACAGGCGGACTATGGTCGTGCACATGGTCCGGAGTTGAAAAAGCAGACACGGGCACCCGTAGGTTTAGACTGTGCGTGCTTGATCTGTGTCCGTGGTTGGCACCCTAGGGCTTGATACACCCTAGGGTGGACCTAGCATAGTTTGACTACACTTCATGATTGGGCCGTATGACACCGACACTTGACGAGTTAGGCTTATAGGGAGCCGATCGACTAGACCGAGAAGTTGGACCTTGATTTAGGTCATTTCATGATGTGGGCCAGCTTTGGGCCAAGGGATCATTTCTTATACTTGACATGGATTGGAATACTAGTACACCCCCGGTGCAACTTAATCTTGTATATGCGATGCCACACTTGATCTATCTTGTTAACTTTTCACCATGCCAATTATCACCCTACATCTCATCTCTGCTTTACGTGTTCAGTTAACTTTATTAGTTTTTATACTAATAGTAGATAGGACTTACCAGTCTTTTTGACTGACCCGTTTTCTTTCGCCTCTTTTCTTCCGTTCCCCCCCCCCCAGGTTTGCAGGGTGGGAATACTGTTGCCTAGCTGGATCTTTAGCCGCTTTTTTGGACAGCTCACGTATGGTTTGAGCATGCTATGGTCTTATGCTGCTTTGGGGATAGTTACTTTATGTTTCTTTTTCAGTTTTCAGTTTATGTACTTGACTTTGTTTTATGGGAAAATAATGACCAAATACTTTGATGTAACTTGACTATGGTTTTGAAATGCTAGTTTTATCCGCTGCTTTATTTACTCTGTTTTTACTTATATGTTCTGTCTTGTGATATCTGCATGCATGTTTACCTCGTTTAACTCCCCTCCAAAGCTAGTGTCCTTGCAAGAGTGACCCTGGCGGAGGTGGGGTGTTACATTTGGTATCAGAGCGAGGTTTACAAGATTCGAGCAAAAGGTTTTTAAAACTTACCTTTTGAAAAACTATTTTTCAAAACCAATTAAGTATTTTCCAAGAAAAGTCTAGTTATTTTAAGAGGCTATTCCCCAAAAAAACATTAGCACTATCCTTTGTTTCCTTGTTCTAAATCTATCTTTTCCTTTTTCAGTATGGCCGATCTTGACCTTCCCGAGGGAGTGACCATTCCCGGATGGTTCCGGAGGTACTTGGAAGCTAGGGCCAACAATGTGGGCCCTGCAACCACCCCCACCGTAACTGAGGTTCCTCCTCCTCCCCCTCCTCCTCAGAATCCACAAGCAGATTTCGCTAAGATTTGCAAAGACTTTAAGGCGTTGGGTGGCAAGAATTTCATTGGGACGGAGACTTTTGTGAAGGCACGAAATTGGTTGAAAGAAACTGAGGATCTCTTCGCTATCTTTGATGTGGAAGACCATAGAAAGGTTTTATTGGCAGCATGGTTATTAAAAGAAGAAGCTGCTTATTGGTGGGAGGTCACCAATGCTACGAGGCCTATAGAGACTTGGGCCGACTTTAGGACAATATTTGGGCATAAGTTTCTATCATCATCTGAGGCGAATCTACAATTGGAGAAGTTTATATCTTTGAAGCAAGGGGACATGACAGTGAGGGAGTATGTGAATCAGTTTAACCAGCTCGCTCGATTCGGTTTGGACATGGTTAATACTCCCTAGAAGAAGGCTTTACGCTTTGCACGAGGGTTGAATGAGCCATTACAAGGTTTAGCCCTATCTCATATACCCATGGGGGCCACTTTTGAAGGACTAGTAGACATGGCATTGCTTCAAGGAGACGATAAGAATGGCAAGAAGGAAGTCAAGACTAATGAGACTCAAGCCAAGAAGACAGACTCCAAGTGGGGAGGAAATCAGAGCAATCAGAGCAGTCAAAACAACAAGAACAACAAGGGCAACAAGGCCAAGGCAAAGGACCCAAGAAAATGCAACTTCTGTGGGATTATTGGGCACATAGCCAAGGATTACAGAAAGAAGAAGAGGAAGCGGGGCGAATGCTTTCATTGTGGAGAGACTGGACACTTTAGCAAGGATTGCCCCAAGAAGCAAGGACATGGGCAAGGGCAGAATCAGCGTGCAGGACCTTCTGGAGGGCAAGTGCATGCTCTCAACACTGCTCCAGTTCAGGACCGAGGTAGTATTTCTGTAGAAAGTCTTGTTTATATTTCTGATTATCCTGTTCGCACCTTATTTGATTCTGGCGCATCGCAAAGTTTTATTTCTTCTGACATTGTTGAAAGTTTGCACCTAAGTACTAGTCTAGTTGAGGATCCCGTTAGTGTTTCAAATCCAATTGGGGGTTCCGCCCATCTATCAATGATTTGTGTGGATTTGAAGATTTCTATCTTGACCGTGGAATTCACGTGTAATGCTTATGTTCTCGGGTTCACGGGATACGGGTTGATCTTGGGCATGGATTGGTTGCCCAATTATGGAGCCATTCTCGATTGTGAACATAGGGTGGTGAGGCTCATGACTCGCCTCGGTAATACCCTAGAAATTTCTTGTAACCCTAGAGGTCCCGTCATGTTATGTTATCTTGAATCTCTTGACTCGTCCATCGATGATCTGCAATCTATAAGGGTGGTCCGAGACTATCCTGATGTCTTTGAAGAAGTTAAGGGGTTACCCCCTAAACGAGAGATAGATTTCCGCATTTATCTAGTCGATAATGCCAAGCCAGTATCATTGCCCGTTAGGCACATGGCCCCACGAGAAAGAAGAGAGCTCAGTAAGAAAATCAAGGAGCTGCTTGAGAAGAATTTTATTAGGCGAAGCATTTCTGAATGGGGTGCTCCGGTGGTATTCGCTACTAAGGCGGATGGTTCGCTTCGTCTATGTGTTGATTATCGAGAGTTGAACAAGCTGACAAAGAAGAATAGGCACCCGTTACCAAGGATTGATGATCTCTTTGACCAGCTGGTTGGTGCTTCTGTTTTCTCTCAGCTCGATCTAGCCAGCGGATTCCATCAGCTTAGAGTAGCTGAGGATAGTATCGATAAGACCGCGTTTATGACTCCAGATGGATTCTTTGAATGGCTTGTCATGCCATTCGGTTTGACTAATGCACCCTCCTACTTCGTAGATTTGATGAGTAGGATGTTCAGGGAGTTCCTTAACAAGTTCGTGGTTGTCTTCGTGGATGATATTCTGATCTTCTCAAAGGATGAGGAAGAACATGCCAGACATCTCAAGGAAGTGATGGATACGCTTAGAGCGCATCAGTTGAAAGCCAAGTTCTCCAAATGTCATTTTTGGAGAAGGGAAGTTCGGTTTCTTGGACATATAGTTTCTAAGCAAGGCATAGCGGTGGATCCCGCGAAAGTGGTTGTGGTTCAAGACTGGAAGACTCCTAGGAATGCAACCGAAGTAAGAAGCTTTCTCGGTTTGGCGGGCTACTATAGGAAGTTCATCAGGGACTTCGCTAAGATTTCGGCCCCTCTTACTAAGTTGACGAAGAAGAACTTAGTCTTTGCATGGGACTTGGAGTGTGAGCTTGCTTTTCAAAGGCTCAAGAGAGCCCTTACCACAGCTCCAGTTTTGGCATTACCCGATGGCGGTAAGATGTTTACCGTGTACACCGATGAATGTGGTACGGGGTTAGGTGCTGTTCTAATGCAAGAAGGAAGAGTGATATGTTATGGGGGTAGGCAACTTAAAGTTCATGAGAAGAACTATCCCACTCATGATTTGGAGTTGGCTGCGATCGTCTTTGCACTCAAATCCTGGCGCCACTATCTTCTAGGTGAAAGGTTTGAGTTGTATACTAATCACAAGTCACTCAAGTACCTCTTCTTGCAGCAAGATCTGAATCTAAGGCAGCAAAGGTGGATGGAATTCTTGGCATCTTATGACTTTGAGATAGCTTATACCCCTGGCAAGGGTAATGTCGTGGCTGATGCATTAAGCAGAAGGAGGTTAACTTTGAGTCCCTTGTTTATTGAGATGAAGAACTTAGAGTTCTTGGCAACCTTTGATTTCACGACGACTGTTGAGTCGATGACGGGTTCATTAGCATCCCTTGAGCTTAGACCCACACTTCTTGGTCAAGTTGAGGCTTCGTAGAAGGAGGATCCACAGATAGTTGAGATCATGGACAAGTTGATTCGTGGTGAGACGTCTAGTCACCTTGCTAGATATACTATTGATGATAAAGGTTGGCTAAGACGTGATGGAAGGCTATGCGTTCCACAAGTAGGAGACCTGGTGCATAAAGTTCTTGAAGGAGCACATCACTCGAAGATGACTATACATCCGGGAGGAGATAAGATGTATAGAGATATGAAGTGCATTTTCTTTTGGGCCGGAATGAAGAGAGATGTGGTAGAGTATGTTTCAAAGTGCATGGTGTGCCAACAAGTGAAAGCCGAGTCAAAGAAACCAGGTGGGCTATTACATCCATTGGAGGTCCCGCAATGGAAGTGGGAGAGTATTTCTATGGATTTTGTGGATGGATTGCCTAGGTCAAGGAAAGGGAACACGAGCATATGGGTCATAGTTGACAGACTTACGAAGATTGCTCATTTCATTCCTGTAAAGAGCAAGAGGACCGCATCATGGCTAGCATCTATTTATCTTCGGGAGATAGTGCGGTTGCATGGAGTTCCTTCTAGCATAGTTAGCGATCGTGACCCAATTTTTACTAGCCAGTTCTGGAATAGTTTGCAAGAAGCAATGGGTACGCGATTGAATCTGAGTACAGCCTATCACCCGCAGACGGATGGCCAAACCGAAAGGGTGAATAGAGTGCTAGAAGATCTTTTGAGGCTTTGTGTTCTTGACTTTGGTGGTACTTGGGAAGACCACCTTCCTCTTGTAGAGTTTGCTTATAATAATAGCTATCAAGCCATCATAGGGATGGCACCATTTGAAGCTTTGTATGGGAGGCCGTGTAGGTCACCATCTTGTTGGTGGGAGACAACAGATAGGCTTATACTTGGGCCCGATATGATACGGGACACATCCGAGAAAGTTGAATTGGTGAGAAGACGGATGAAAGCGGCCCAAGATAGACAGAAATCATATGCTGACAAGCGAAGGGCAGATTTGGAATTCGAAGTGGGAGACAGGGTTTTCGTGAAGGTTTCTCCTTTGCGTAATGTGGTACGATTTGGAGCAATTGGGAAGCTGGCACCAAGGTTCGTAGGACCCTTCCCTATCATAGAGAGAAGTGGAAAGATGGCCTATAAGGTGGAATTGCCCGAGAAGCTAGCCGGAGTGCATAATGTCTTTCATGTCTCGCATCTCCGAAAGTGCCTACATGAATCCGCTGAGGTGGTTGAACCAAGCATTCTAGAAGACATTGAGGTAGAGAAAGAGGCAACCTTGAGAAGAGCTCCGATTCGTATTTTGGGAACAGAGATCAAGAAGTTAAGGAATCGAGAAGTCAAATTGGTGAAAGTTCAGTGGAGTGAGGCCGATGAAGATGCAACTTGGGAAACCAAGGAGAAGATGCATGGGCTTTATCCATTCCTTTTTTAGGGTACATTCTCAATTTCCTCTCCTAAGTAGCATATCTTTCTTTTTGCTATCCGTGTTTATCCTGTTTATCTTGTTATCTCGTTAACCTTGTCATGAGAACCTTAGGTAGAAACCCTTTGGATGAAACATGTATTTGAAACATGTTATGCTTGATGGTTGCAAGTGTTTGCACGTGGGTACTCGTGGATGCATGATACACATTAGGAACTAAGATCGGCTCACACACTTTCATGTTGCATATGCATGAGTGCTTATACTTATTCATGGATGAAACTTGTTATGCTATCACGTGGATGTTGCATATTGATGAATGTTATGTGCACTCATGTAGAGATTATAAGTTATGTTAGGAATTTGCATACATATGAACTCATTTCACTAACATGTTTTGCATTAAGGGGTTTACTAAATCAGTAACCTCCTGATTTTTGCATTAGATAAGTACATATACACACACCTTTGCATATGATCATACAACATTTAGAATCCTTTAAGGACAATGACTGCACGTGGATGATGTTTTGAGTAGATGGATGATGGATGGTAGGATATATTCTTCCTAACTTGGAGATTTCGGGGACGAAATCCTTTAAGGAGGGGAGAATGTAACAACCCGTATTTTTGAATATCATGTTAAAATGTAAATCAAGACAGAATTAAATTATAAAATCTGAAACAAGGGAAACGGGCTGTTCCATTGCGTTCGTCTCGGAAAAATACGCGAAATAGAGACCGAGTTTTCGAAAAACGGAGTCCGTATGACCAAGTTATGGCCCAATGAAGTTTTCAGAAAATTCCAAGCCCGAAAACAGTTCAAATTCGAATTCAGATTTAAATTTCAACCAAGGCAGAATGGGCGGGAATTTTCCCGCCCCAGGCAGGGTCGACACAGGGTTCGACATCAGTGTTGACCCCCCCAATGGGTCGACACCCATGTCGACCCATGGGTCGACACCCATGTCGACCCAGGGGTCGACCCCCCTAGTCGGACCAGTTTTTCTGGTGCACCATTTTGACATGTTAGGTCCTGCTCTGGAAGTTTCTGACGGGAGTTGATGGCTTAGATTCGATTTAGGGTTAATCCTATGGTCTAAATTAACCTAATCACCTATAAAAAGACCCCTAGACCTAGCCTAAACCCTCATTAATCATTCCTACAACTAAATGTTGTCCAAATATTCACCAATCATGGCCGCCACCTTCTTCATGAGAGCATGAGTGTCTCAAATCGATCTATGTCATAAAAGAGCCATCTTTCTTAAGTTAAAGAGCCTCCTTTCTTTGTCTTTGGGGTTATTACTTCTTGTTATAAGGCGTTTAAGTGGAGCTTATTATTTTCTTTGCGGATTTTGCTTGTGGCTTCGTCTCAATCTTTATATATATTGATCTAGATCGCATAACCGCTCATTGTAAGCCCTATACTACTATTAGATTCTAACTATGAAGTTAAATGTGACATGTTGCAAGTTGAGTTTGGGCCTAAGTATGATATATGCTTTGATCTTATCATGTTATGCATGAATATATTCTATGCATGTTTGTAAACCTATGATCTTATCATGTTCTATCACCTTGACCTTGTGGGTTAAAAGCTATAAGCTTTATGTTGAAATGTTGCATTATATAACATGAGAACTCTTATAACCTTTATGATAACTTGCTTATAATGTTATATGCGAACTTCTAGCCATCATCCTATGTCATTCATAATCATGTTTCACCTATTTTCTTAAGTTGATATTATACATGTTTTGAGGCCTATGATGTAATATGCAAGCTTATGAACCTATTTATGCCTCATATGCCACCATGTTTAACTTGTGGCCAACCTTATTACCTTATGCCCCTTTTTGTCATGCTTTTGCCAAGTTCCCTCTTTGATCTATGTTATGTTATGCGAAACGTACATGCGATGGGAATGCGTTGGGTTTGGGTAATATTAATGACATGAAACATGATTTTAAAATATGACATGAACATTGACTTGTGATTGTGTTTGTAAACATAATGGTGGACATGACACTTAGAAAATATGAGTGTGGCCAACTCGAGGTTGGGTTGAGTTTGTAGCATAAATCTACCCGGAACCGACCGGCTTAACTAGTGGCTACAAGCAATAGGACCCAATGTGAGTAGTTGGTCATGTTGCACTAGAAACCCGAGGTTAGACCAAGTTGTGGTGTAAAGCTACCCGGACCCGCCCGGCTTAACTAGTAACCACAACAAAGTCTAATGTGGGAGGTTGGGTGCATTAAAATAGTTAATGCCACATGATAGGGTTAAGTCATGGACCACTTGAATACTTAACCAATTAAACATGATGGGTTGACGCGGTTAAGTCATGAACCTTGGGTACACTTAACCAACTTGATACTTGATTGGGTAGGGTTAACCACATTTAACCCGCTAGAAACCCTAGTTACGTGGTCCTTTTCACCAGTAACCCTCTTGATTGTATCATGATACCCTAGGGACTAGGCTAGGGTGGGGCACGATTACTGGTTTGACGTGTAAGTGACCAAAACGACGGCTGAGTAGGTGCGCCGGTGTAGATTCAGGTGGACTATGGTCGTGCACATGGTCCGGAGTTGAAAAAGCAGACACGGGCACCCATAGGTTTAGACTGTGCATGCTTGATCTGTGTCCGTGGTTGGCACCCCCGGGCTTGATACACCCTAGGGTGGACCTAGCACAGTTTGACTACACTTCGTGATTTGGTCGTATGACACCGACACTTGACGAGTTAGGCTTATAGGGAGCCGATCGACTAGACCGAGAAGTTGGACCTCGATTTAGGTCATTTCATGATGTGGGCCAGCTTTGGGCCAAGGGTTCATTTCTTATACTTGACATGGATTGGAATACTAGTACACCCCCGGTGCAACTTAATCTTGTATATGCGATGCCACACTTGATCTATCTTGTTAACTTTTCACCATGCCAATTATCACCCTACATCTCATCTTTGTTTTACATGTTCAGTTAACTTTATTAGTTTTTATACTAATAGTAGATAGGACTTACCCGTCTTTTTGACTAACCCGTTTTCTTTCGCCTCTTTTCTTCCATCCCCCCCCCCCCAGGTTTGCAGGGTGGGAATATTGTTGCCTAGCTGGATCTTTAGCCGCATTTCTGGGTAGTTACTTTATGTTTCTTTTTCAGTTTTCAGTTTATGTACTAGACTTTGTTTTATGGGAAAATAATGACCAAATACTTTGATGTAACTTGACTATGGTTTTGAAATGCTAGTTTTATTCGCTGCTTTATTTACTCTGTTTTTACTTATATGTTCTGTCTTGTGATATCTGCATGCATGTTTACCTCGTTTAACTCCCCTCCAAAGCTAGTGTCCTTGCAAGAGTGACCCTGGCGGAGGTGGGGTGTTACATGACGAGGCGCTCATCCCTGAAATCTCACAGTGGTACGTGAGTGAGTGGAGAGGTGGTTACAGTGGCGGTTCGTGTCACGTGTCCTTGGATCCGCATATCTCGGCTAGGTGGACGATCGTGCTAGGCCACGTCTATATTTTATTTTGAATGGTCGGGGATCGGGTCAGGACTTTCAGGCATATGTGAGTAGGCCCGGTCGTCACTCGACCCGAGCCGATGATGCAACTCTCAAGCGCATCCGCTTCTTAACATGCGAGTGGGTTCACTTCAATCCAGCGACCTCGACCCGAACGATCCATTTTGCAATTGGGATTATGCAAATTATTCCTCTTATTTGATTTGTGGGCACTTAGGCTCTGCATGTCCCAGCCACAAAGCAGGCGAACAGAGATTATATGTGTTGTCTTATTCCTATGTTACCATATCCTTTAGGGAGATTTTCTGGTTTGTCTTGGTAACATTTTATCCAAGATCTATGTATTTCTTTTCCTAAATCACCTGGCAGTTTGGTAAACAACCTATTTCCTATTTCGGTACTTATAATTTCTTGAAATAGTTTCATAATGTAAAAATTCTTTTAAGAATTTTATTATGTATTTCCAATCTAGTAATTGGATTTGTTCAAGATCACGCACGGCTTCTTGTTGTCTAATTGGTGTTCCTGTATTTACATCTCTTCATGTTATTATCCTATGTATTGAGTAGGCAAAATTATATATGTTGCTTCCTTGTGCGACTAATATGTTTATTTCTTTTGGAAAGTTTTTCTTATATGCTTCCCATATAGCTTTATCTATGTCTCCTAAGTAGTTTTCTGCTATTATGTTCATTTATTCTCTAGAATTAATATTTTTATGTCTTGCTGCATAGTCTCTTGCAATAGCAGCAGTCCACTGTTATAGATAAGTGTCTAATAGCTATGGTTTGCATTCAGTTACATTTAGAATAACTGAATTATTTTTTAAAAAAGATGTTTCATTAGGTTTTCTTCTTCCAATTGTTCTTATATTTTTATTTTCATTTGTATATGGATCAACTTGTTGTCTAGGAGGTTGTCCTACATCATAAGGCGTTGATTGATCTTGATTTCTATTTGGATATGTTATTCCTAAACTAGCACTTTGCTCGTGGTTAGTTAGTTCCATATGTTCAGTGAATTCTGATATTATATCTTCAAGATTACTATTTTCTGAGGTTTCTTTGTTTGTTTATCTTGAATCTTCTAAAAAAATCATCAAGATTATGTATTTCTCTAATCCTTTTATTATTCTCATCATCTATGCAAACAAATGTATCTTCATTTATCTGGTTTGTTGATCTTAAAGTTTGTACTAATTCATATATTTCAAATGGTTCAAGGAGCATCCCATGTTCTTTTGGATACAATGTTTTATCCATTTATTCTTTTATTTAACTCTCTTGTTTCTTCATCAGGTTCAATTTCTTGTTGATTCGTTAGTCCATAATCTCCGAATCTGATGGACATGGATTTGTCTATATTATTATATGTTACGACATCGTTTGGTTTTAATGTTGCTGTTGAATTGTTAGGATTTTCTATTTTCCATTCATGACCAGCAAGAATAGAAGACTCTATTCCCATTGGTTTTATGAAACTTATTCCTATGGAATTTAAGGTTTCTATTGCTTTATCTATTTTTTTATTTTTGGTGTGTATTTAGACATACATTTTACCAAAAATATTATATCTAATAAGATTTTTTTTTTCCTATGAATTTTTCAAATACTTTAGATTGCATTATTATTTTTATATGTTTTTAAAAATCATTTAATGTCATAGTAAAATTTGGAGCTATATAAACAATACCTATATTATTGTTCATATCGACTTCCATCATTCCAAATATGGCTTTGTCCATATCTTGGTGTCCATCATCAATTAATATTAATAATAGTTTTGTTCCAATTTTTTGTCTAACTAATCCTCTTATACCTTTGACTATTTGTCCTAAGTGGATCAATTTATATTTCTTGATTTTTAATTGGTTTATAGCTTCTTGTGACATTAAATTTATCATTTATTTATTTCTCTAGGATTTAGTAAATTTAGTTGATTATTAGAAAATATTTCCATGTTTGTATCCAAGTCAATTATTTCTTCTAATTAAGCTTGATTATTATTAGTTCTTCTTAACACGTTGTCAATCCAACCTGTGGATGATAAACTATTTGATTCTGATGGTCTATCTGTTATAGTTCTAGATGGAACCGTAAAGGATAACCTTCTATTGTTCATATCTGGTCAAGTTTTTTATACATGAGAAAGTGATTTTAGTTTTTCTACTTGTAATATGTGTTGTAGGATCATTTGGTCCTAAATTCATTTTCTGTAGGTTTTCTGTATATTTATTACATATTCTTGTTCTTCACCATTTTTATCTGTTTCAAACACTTGTGTTTGAATGTGGTCTATTTTGTTTTCAATTTGAGTTAGCATAGCTATTATTATGTTATTTTGCAATATTTGTATCTTTTCGCTTTTCCTTGGAACATCATCTTTATTGTATCCTGCATTTATATTTGGGTCAATGAATCTGTAATTTGCTTCTACGTATTTAGCTGCTTCTTGATAATATTTGTTTTTGTAACTCATTAACTTAATATTAAGTTTTTTTATCTCTTCTAACAATTTTTTTCAGTTTGCTGTTTCTGTAAATCAAATTGACTTTTGACTTTTTCAGATTATTCTTTTAATTTTGTTATTAATTCTTTAGAATGTGTTTCAATATCTTTGGGCTTATTTTCTTCTATTAAGTTTTTAAGCTTTATAATTTCATTTTTATTGGGGAATTCTTTTAGTGTTATAACTTTAAATTTTTTCTACAAGTTTTTTAAGAGTTATCTCCAAACTATCTATTTTATATAAGTTTTTTTTCAAATAATCTTGTTTATTTGATATTTGTTTTAATATTTTATTTTTCTCAATTATTCCCTCAAGGACTAATTGCATCAGGTTATTGTTTTTCATTATAGAGATTTAAGTTTCCACTTAACTCTATAATTAAATCTGTAATTGTGTTCATGTATTCTGATTCTGAGTGTACTTTATGTGTGCACATAGAATCTTTTATGTAACTATGTGTATTTGTTTGTCTAAATTAATAACCTTTTTATTTGGAATACTAACTTCTAAATTTAAGTAATTGAATTTTTTGTAATTCATATTGATTGTGCCAAGTAAACTTTTAAGCTACCATATACAGAGGGTAAATAAAACATAGGGAATAATAGAGGGGATAATCATTTTACCTGAAAGATAGGAAATAATAGAGGTAAAATGATTATCCTCTCTATTATTCCCTATATTTCAGGTAAAATGATTATCCCCTCTATTATTCCCTATGTTTTATTTATCCACTTATATATATATACATATATATATATATATACATATATATATGTATGTATGTATAGGCGAGCGTTCAGTGACACTCCAAATAGTGCAACACCCCTAAATGCCCTCTGATTTCCACCACATATCTCATTTATCTTTCCCTCCACTCATTCTCTCACCTCTCAGTCACTTATTGTAATATAAATGCTTGGTTTATATAGAAGGGAAAATGAGGTGCTTACTATTTGGGGTGTCATTGAACGCTCCTCATATATATATATATAGAGAGAGAGAGAGAGAGTCGATTATTTAGACGTAAAATTAAACATAAAGAGAGAGACACAAAGCTTGCACTATTGGATCTTTTTGTTCTTATGTGGAGATTGAATTCAAGGGCTATCCAATGATGGAGATTAATTGTGTCTATAATTGTATTTAAATTGTGTGTGTGCGCGCGCGTGTATGATACACATTCTTATATAAACATATCATAATACAAGAGATTTTTTTGTAAGTTAAGGTTTTATACCTATTTCTAGAGAGTCAAATAAGAATTTAGGATAACCCTACCACTTTATTCGTTTCTTATACGGTGTTATACTTCCAACTTTGAACTTCTAAACCATCTTTCACTTGTACTCCTATCAACATTTTGTTTTCTTCTTCTTTTCGTATTACTCATCATCTTGTACATAGGCACAACTATATTTGCAACCAGTCTTCATCATGTTCTAATCAGAGCGATCGGTAATCATAGCTTATTAGCTTAGGTGAGAGTCGTGAGGCCTAACCCAGGATGTTCACTTGCCTATTATTAAACGTCCATTCACCAAACTCATAGCACTTGCCAGTTGGTAAGATCCTTTCGAATAACCATATTGAATTCATTCGACAATCTTAGGTATTGGTAGAAAAACTGTCAAGAACATTATATTCTCTTCAAAATGAGATAACATTGTACCACATGTTTTTACAAGATTTTTTTTTTTTAAAAAAATACTGGATCCAATAATAATCATGGAGAAGTTCTCATTATCGATTTTAAATAGTTTTAAATAACAATTTTCTACCTGTAAAAACAAAGACAAGATTTAGGTTTGTTTTTAACAGAGGGATGTAATGCCATTTTTCCGTGAACGGAAATATGAATTGAAATGCTTTGATTTAGTAAAAATTTAATTATGTAATTAAAAAAAACTTGTTTCATACATTTTGGTTTGCACTTGGCAACGTATAAGGTCTGGTAAAAACTCGCAGTTACATCTCAGAGAGAGAGAGAGAGTGTGTGTTCTTTAACCCTTCTTTTTCTGGTCTAAGATGTTCATTTTGATCAGAGGTGTCTGGGAACCATTGGTTGCAGCTTTGATACATGAACATAGGTTTCTAATTTAGTTATCTTTTAGAATGTTAGTCTGATTCAGATCAGCAAATACTGCAAAAACAAACAGGCACTTAACTTTCAGTTTAAAATTTGGGTGGAACCCCTTGACTATTGTATTGATAAGAGGGTGAAGGTAAAATACTTAAATACAATCACCTAACTACCTCAACTCTTTATTCTTACCAATCACACCAGGAAAGCCAACTGCCTACCTAAATTACGTAGTTACAAAATTATTTAGACTTCTATAAATATATGCTGCTCCGTTCTATGTATCCATCAGAGAATAGAATTCAGAACAATGGCTACAAAAGCACCAAGCTTCTCAAAGACGACTCATCTACTGGCGGTGCTGTTATTTCTGTTTGGCAACTCGATATCCATTGATGCTGCTCGCATGCTTCTAGAAGCACCAACTATTCCAAAACCAGAGCTTCCACCGCTACCTGAAATTCCGACATTTCCAAAACCTGAACTACCAAAACTGCCCCCACTGCCCGAAATGCCGAGCCTGCCTAAGCTGGAAATACCTCCATTGCCTGAACTTCCTAAACCACCAACCATCACCAAAACTGAAAAAGTACCGGTGGTACCTGAAGTTCCAACTTTGCCCAAGCCGGTAGTACCTTCACTACCAGAGATCCCTTCTTTACCAAAGCTAGAGTTGCCACCTCTTCCTGAGATTCCCACTTTTCCCAAGTTTGAATTGCCTCCTTTGCCTCAACTACCTACTCTCCCTGAGGTTCCATCTCACCCTTCCACTACCCCTTGAATTTTGCCTACGACATGATTGATTTAATAGTTTCATAAGTTTATGCTTTCAATCTTACTTCATATATGTGCTAAATTACTTAGTGTCATATGTATACTGCGTGATATATGATTATATCTTCTTACTTTTCTGCATGGTTGCACCTTAAAAATTAGCATTATATTTTTACCAAAATAGCAGTGATGCTTAAAGTAGAATAAATCCCTGCTGGGCATTACTTCTTATGACATATATGGTTCGCAAGTTTTCTGCACACCGGATAACATACTAATAATACTTATTCAACTTAAGTACAATTTGAAGTAATGTAAGCCATGAGCTATTATTTGTCAACAAAAATTGTGGCTGGATTAGAGAGGCGTAGGGGAAATTTACTACAGTCAAATCAGTCCTAAACGTTGAGAAGGCGGTAATTGTGGATCGTGCTAATGGTGAGATAAAACCAAGCAGAATAAATACGTTTAACCTGTAAGAAATTTAATGCCAATATTAGTTTGAAATGTTGCCTTTGGGTTTGCCTGTGTATACTATAAACAATTACAATCTCTCACATGTAGTTTTTGGTTCTAACATTTTTATGTGTGTTTTTATTTTATTTTATATATAAAAGGAAATAAATATGCATTGTGCCTTTGTTTACGTGAAGGAAATTTTGGTGAGGTTGCAAGTGTTATCCCTAGTAAAAGGAGACCCTCTGACGAAGTATGCTTAGAGTATAAAACTTGTTGTGGGCAACTAGGAGAATCAAATTAATATGCCGATGCAGCTTATTATAATTGTAAATAACATTTCTTTGAATGTCAACCATATTTGTTCTATTTTCATGAATACACTGTATAATTTCTTCCAATTCTGTGTTAACTGTGTTGTGCAGTTAGATTTTTTTAATTTGGGTAGAAGCAATTAATATGCAGATACAACTTCTTATTATCGTGAGATTGGTTTCAATTGATAAAGCTGATCATGGATGTTTTTGCGTAAGTTAAAGAAATGTGATGTCTAGATGGAACTAAGATGAATCTTTTGTTGGAGTACTATGAATAATTTATTCAATTCATTTGAATGTGTTGGAAGCTTTAAAATTGTTGTGTGTTCTGATGATTAGCTGAATTATAAAATCAACAAATCTGTAAAACAATCAGCAGCCTTTTAGCTGTGGGAGTATGATATAATGTTAATAAAGTTTTTTAAAAAAACTAATGTCAAATGTGATCCCACTCGCGGAGGTCCAGAGAACAATGTGCATTCAAAACGGTACGCTTTGTTTACTGTTGAATTCAAATTCAACAACCAACGGTAACAACCGTTAGTAAACGGTCGCGAGCGTTCGACCAGTCTTATATTAATCTAAAATCTTTAATAGTAACAAATGTGTTTTTCATCCATCTGGGATTGCCCATGCAAGATATGTTCAATTAAGCACTCATAACATTTCTAGTATTTGTGTTCATTTCGTCTATTATATTCAATTAGACACAGTACCAGACAACTATAAGCAACTGAACAAAGCATAATCCGATTAATAAATCAATAAGTCACATATTCCGATGATTAAAATGAGAGCATATACCATTTCACACGTTAATCACTATGAGTGCGTTCTCATCGAACGATAACAGGGTATTTGAACGGGGTAATTGAGCGTGACACTATTGTGAACGAGAAACGTGTTTTTTTGCTGCGAACAGTGTATTTGAACGCGGTATTTGTATAATGTGTTTTTTAATTTTTATGTTTGGTTTGAAAATAAAATACTAATTGCATATAAAAAAACTACTACATTTCAAATACTATGCAAACACAACAGAAATACAATAACTAAATGGCATGAACATCCTACTTATTGGCACCCCCTTGTTTTATCAGATAAGTTTGGTATTCTTTTGTATGACATTTTTCTGCAAGTCCTGATATCAACCAAGTTTTCGCTATATCGTTGGGAAGAACAGTGAATAACTCTTTCTTGTCGAGTTCCATTACTCTACAATCAAAAGCCCATGTTCTATCAAACGTGCTCTGTGTTGAAGGTGGTGTACTAGTCTGCGATGGTTGTCCGGTAGCAGCAGGCGTATACGACGACTGCCCAGCAGCATTCGTCCCTCGAAATAATTGTTGCATCATCTCCAAATGATCAATCGGACGTTTCTAATATTTTGTAACAACCATTCCAAATTCCTTAAAAAATAATAATTTTTAGGTACCTATATGTTAATCAACCGTAGAAATTACAGCTCACAAACCTGTACACGATCTTCCCACCATTCATCACTTCCAGAAATAGTTTCTTTACAAGAATCCCAACCAGCGCCGGTTTTGTTCATCAACGCATCCCATTTGAGTCACTCTCTCGTCGAAGACTATCATATTTATTTTGGATTTTGCTTTCGTCTATCAGTGCGATGTCTGGGTTGTTCTGTACGATATTGTTGAATCTTTTGCTTTTACTTTGTGCACACTTTTTTTATTGCTACTACAAGCACCATAGGCTTCAACAACATATTGCATCATAATCTGTGTTGCGTTGAACAACCAAGGATATGCAGATTTTCGGTTGGCCATGCTGGAATATACAAATGCAAATTTGATCAAAAAAATACCAAAATAATACATAAAAATAGTATGTTGAATAACTGAAAAATAATAACACGCCGTTATTAAAGAAATCTATTTTGATGCTCGGATTTGGTCGGTAGAAAGTTGAAAAAGTGGAGGAAGTTTGTAATTTGAGTGTAGAGTAATGGAAGAAGGAGGGGTATAATATAGGTGCTGCAGATGAACATTATAATTTGGACCGTTGGCGTCCGATGCGTCGAACGCCAACGGTTCAAATTGTAACGTTCGCCATCGTCCCTTGTAGCCGTTAATGAACGTTGTCTTCCGGCGCAACAGACGCCATCGCAGCGGTAACATGTCATTTGTTTACTGCGAACGATACCTATGCCTTTTAGTTGGTCAACCCATGTGACTTTTGTGTGCTTTGCTCTCCTGAATACATTATTACCTGGTGATTTATCTCCTGCAAGTTGAACAGAGAAGTTACTTGTTGAATCAATGTACTGATAAGAATATGTTTCATCGACGGTGGATTTACTTAAGGACAATGTTTTATATTAAGCTATTTATTATCACTAGAAAAGAAAAACATATTTCAACTTCAGGCTTAGTTTAAACTAGTACAACCGCATAACGGTGGAGAAACCAACCGTTCGATGATATAAATTTACAAAACAATATATATTTTAAATTTTCATTAATACTAGTACATCAAGATAATAAGTTGGAATACACACACACAAAAATTGAGATTTTAATCTAAAATTTAAATTTATAAAAATATGATTATTGAATTTAAAATTTACTTATAACACCCAAATTGAATACTTAAATCTGAAATTTTAAAATGGAGGTTCTTACTCAAAGAACTTTTTTAGTCATTTTAGGACAACACTTCTAAGTAAATCTAATTTTCCTTAAATCTTATTATCCAGAAATGAGAAGTCCTTCAGCATAATTTTCAATTTTTAAGAATTTGGGTATCAAATTCAAACTTGAATTTGAATATTATAAAAGATTTAAAATTTCAATTATTGAATAACAAAAGTTGAATTTGAAATTCATATTTGAAAAACTAATTTGTACTTCCTAAAATAATAAAACACAATCCCCAAATCTTATTCAGAAAAGGAATAAATATGTACTTCATGAATACGATGTAAAGAATGGTAAATACTAAAAAAAAATACCTTATTAATGCATCCGCGTTAGGTTGGATTAGCTGAAGCGGTAGGTTCTCTCAAACTTGCATTACATCTAAAAGTATCAGTAGAATAATTGCATTTCCATGTAGAAAATTTTTTGAATCGCGTCAACTTGGCAATTTAGCTAAAGGCTATGCTATCTTGTCAGAACCAAACCATTAGACTGCCTAAAGTAGAGTTGCAAAACAAGTTAATGTATATTCTTCATGCAGTTTTAAATCTAGAGGATAAATATAATATAACAACATATAGAAGTACTAACAAGGGCATATTATATTATATATAAAGATATAGGGAAAAACTGCAATAAATACTAAAAAAGAACGCAAAAACAATGAGAACTCATCCAAATAATCTCCTCCACACCACTATTTTTTACTTTTCCAAACAATATACAAGCATCCATGTAGTAGTAGTTTTCTATCTTGGTCTTAATCTTCATCTTCATCACTTTCAGAACCCTCTGAATTTTCTTCATCCGGGCTTGCCGTCGTTTTCTTTTTCACATTCTGCAATAAAGCTTTACCACTTGTAATCGAAGTTCCAAATAATCTGGAAGAGCTGCGTTCGTTGCTTGATGGTTGTTCAGATGAGGAAGTAGTCATTGCCATACATTGAATCTGTTCTTGTAACTCAATCAGGCTTGCTGCTGAGAATCGTAGGAAAATGCAAGTCTTTTATGGCATCCTTATGCAATATTTTGCTGTCTTGGCAGCCTAAGAGCCTGTTTTTCACAATAGATTGAATGCGCTTGCTAAAATACTTATAGAAATGAGTGATGAAATTCCGTATTTTGCTTCAATATGCGCTCGGCAGCGGTTATAACACAATCGTGCAAGGTTTTGTGAGGATATCAAAATCTCAGGGAAGTCCAGCTGGCCATCAATGAAGATTGTTGCTATTGTTGAGGTTTGGTCCTTAATATTCCCCTGTTCTAATTTCACTCATGTTGCAATGACCCCTGCAATTCTTCTTATATGTGAGCACCTTATGAGATTTAAACAAATGTTACTACTCTACTTGCATGTTACTCAAATTAAACAAATTCTTCTTACATGCAATTCTTATTATGTGTGAGCACCTTATGAGATTTAAACAAATTCTTCTTACATGCAATTCTTCTTACCTGTTACAGGTTTGGGTGTTAGAAATCAAAGAAAATGAATGAAATTTACTTTAGTCCCACTTCGGAAAAATAAAGAAAAGATTTAAGGATATATACCTATTCCTCACTCCCTATATTGGCCCTTAGTGTCAGGTAATTTTGTGCGAGGGGGAGGACTTAGATCATGTGAACCAAATACACACACACGAGCGCCACCCTCCCGTCCCATACCGAACCGGGTCGGGTCGGGTTTGGGTTTGGTCAGAAATCTTATTTTTGCGACAAAAACGTCACCATTTTTCTGGTTTGTTTTTTGAATGAATGTGGCAATAAAATGGGTGCGACCCAACAAGAGAAGCAAACGGGTGCGACCCAGATAAATTGAATGGATGCAACCTGTTAATACTCGTTGCCATTTGAATTCAAACAGTAACAGGTATATTCCAAATGGGCGCGATACAGAAAGATGCATCTGTTCAAACAGACGAAAGTAGGATTATATAAACCAGTCGATCCTGATCAAATCGAAATAGTTTTGCAATTCATTCCCTTCTCATCTCCATCTGTTTTCTGCTCTTTCTCTGCTGCCATTAACGAGAAATACTGACTGACATACTCCTCACAATTCCGTGCAGCAACGTCTGTTGTATCCTGGGAGGCTAAAAATAAAGTCTTAAGGAAACTGTATTTCAGACCTCAGACGAACTCGGTTAGACTTCACTTTTGCAGTTTAACTTTCTTTCTACAAACTTGTGATAGAAGTATGTATAGTTGTGAATTCTGTTTACTATATTAAGATTAACATCTTAAGACTTTACTGTTTTTGATAAAACAGAAATGGCAACAGAGCAATTGTCAATAAAAACTGGCAATTTGAACAGGCCAGACTTGTTCAAAGGCGAAGGTAATGATTTTCTGACATGGCAGAGTCAAATGTTGTTCTATCTCACCACCCTTGGTTTGCAGAAGTATCTTGAAGAAGATGAACCGGTGCCGCCTACACCAGGAAACGCCAAGGATGCTGTTAGACCAAAAAATGGTCCTAACACCCAAATCGTCGTATTTTGAGCATAGGATATGAAGAAATAACTGAAAAATATAGAAAAAGCGAGACAACAAGATTTTTATAGTGGTTCGGCGTTAACGAGCCTACATCCACTTCATATTTTCCCATTTCATTCACGGATTACAATTACAATGAGTATTGTCTCTCTCTCACTCGAATTCAATGAATAATTCCCTCTGGATTCATTAATTTTATTGAGGAAGATTGTGGTTGTTCATGGATTAGTGTCGGCCATGGCTGCCATGGATGTTGAGATGCCAAAAGGTCCCCTGAAAAAGCCCTCTGGAGGTGTATTTATAGATGTAGGAAAGCCCATTTGATGACCAGGTCGTGGTAGGACACATGGCACCCGATCCGGGAAAGTAGGAGCGGTCATAGCCTTGAGAATAGGTCAAAATCTACATGTGTAGTAGCAGGTCCTGGTCGCGGTTCGCGGTCAAGGTTCATGAGTCGGGGTGGTGAGCTGGTGATGGTCGTGATGGTGATGGTCACGATCCATATCGGTTAGCGTATATGGTCACGATCCGAATCGGTTAGCATATATGGTCACGATCCGAATCGGTTAGCGTATATGTTAACGATCCGAATCAGTTAGCGTATATGGTAACGATCCGACCCCGGGGTTGGTCGCGATCCGATCTTCAAAAGTGCCAAAATCCAGATTTTTCCATATTCTGCCACTTCATCAAAACGATTGATGAACAATGCATGCTCATACTCAAATCCTTTGCTTTGGGTAGCCTGGTCACAAAGCAGGCTAACATTTTGCTCCCCCAAAGTACATCTTATCGCAAATGAGATGTGCTTTGAATGTGTTGAGCTAAGTCTCTCCGGAACGTCATTCATCCTTGGGGAGGCTTTATCAAATTGTTGTAATGCTTCCCTGGGAGCTAGTCAGGCCAAGTTCTATGGAAGGAGCATTCGAGATGATCAAGTAACTGTCTAAACCTTGTCGAATCAAAAGGTCTAGTTTATTCATCAAAAGTCATGCTAAATCGTTGGCTCTCGAGCGTGATTCTACACGCACAGGTCATTGCCAAACAATTTTATCATTTTTCGCAAGTCGAGTGCATCGTCGGGCCAGATTTTCTTTTACATATGGGTAAATGTACGAAGTAGCCATCCAAATCATTGGCTAATTCAAGAATCCTCGAGCTTTGAGTCGGTATCTGGATCGCCGGGACCGAGCACATTAAAATCAACATATGAATTTTTCATTTATACTCAAGTTTGGACTAGCTTGATATCTTGATATTGATCCTGGATCTTAAAATTGCGTTAAATTGTAAAAGTAAGGAATCTGAAAGCCATGATCACTCTGGATCATGGTCAAAGAAATCCATAATCGCTCTGGATCGCTTCGTTATCTAATAATCACATATGAAGTAATAAATAAGGGATGTTGTTAAAATCATGTGCACCTATATGATCGTTTCCATCGTAAGGTAATAGATAGGTTTGTCACACCTTCCATCCGGTGTTGTTTGAGTCTTTAAGTTAACATCTGATCAGTAAGCTTGCTCGCTTGGTCGGGGAAGATGAGTAAGGTTGTACTCCGGAGGCATGACGTACATGCTTTGAATCCGTTCCATGCCGGGATTGTCTTCAAGGTTAGTCTATGAGTCGAAACTTGTGCTCTTAGCGCCCTCGGAGGACAAGCAAAGTCAGTACTCATGCCCCCAGCATCAGTGGGGTTGAGCTAGGTCAATGGGGCATACGGTCTTTAAGCTGTTATATTCTCTGCAGTTGATTCAGGCCGTAGCCGAGTTGCAAGTTCAACAATTCTAGTTGACCCAAGTTGTCATGCGCTCTTCTTGTGCCAGCAAGTGTTCGAGTTGTACATGCGAACGGTCGAATCACATTTTCTTTGATATCATCCCTTCCCTTTAGTCAGAAGGCGAGAATTTACTCATTCGGTGTTAGCTAACAATAACACTCTTATCGGATCAATCATGGGGATAAATAGACTCGTAAAAAATGTAAGCGGATCAGTCAAGCCCCTCCATTCATACTTCAACATAATCCAAAATGGTCTTCATAGTCTTGTTGAATCTCTTTGTCATGCTCGGTTCAATTGAGATTGACAAACAAGATCATGAGCTCGATTAGTGGTATAGATCCTCTTTGGAATTGCATGTTCTTGTCAATGTTTTCCAGGGCTTTTCCTTCTTTTTTTTATTGTTTCAGGAATTGGAAGGTGCTTCATTCTTCAGTCGGAAAAGCATCTTGGTCATTCTTCTCGATGTTAACACCTTTTTGACATGAAAGTCTATCCACCTCAGGCTTGAATTCATCAAAATCTCTAAGCAAGTCTCGTTGTGGTGAAAATTTAAGGTCTGGGGGAAAAACAGGGAATCCTGACATCCCACGTGTAAGGGCTGACTGTCGTTGTCCTTATCATCTTGAGAAGTGCCGCCTCTCGAGAGGCGCTGAATCAAACTGGCGAGCTGGTTGACATCAAAGAATTGTTGCATATCGTCAATATCATGACTGGTGCCCCCAGCATTGAATCTGAGGTTACAAAGGGGGTCTTTGTTGATTTCTTACTTCCGCTTCGATATTGCCCCTGGGTAGTGGTTCGATCATTTGACCCGACTGGGTTCCTGTTCTTCGAATTATTGCGTTCTTGCTTGGAGCTGAGTATGGAATATCGCTCGAATATCCATTCGAGTTGGAGCTAAATGTGACGACCGCCCATAACCCCCGCACTAAACAAGAGGAATAATGCACTGAAAGGTGTGCCAGGCTGCTATGGACGATCATCAGAGTAGGTAAACACATCGAAACATGTCGTAGAACTCACAGCGCAAGGATAAAATATAATAGAGCATATACAACAGGTAATAGTAATGAGGTATCATATAGCAAACTTTTGAAACTTTCTCAACATCCAGAAAAATTATCCAACTGATATCAAAGTTTGTACATGAGGCCTCACTACAACCCTCAAAGCAACTCGAACAGCGGAAACAGAAATACTAGATAGTAATAAAACTGATATGCCAGCCCCCTGCTCGTCATCGCTCAGCTTCCTTGTCTCACTAAGCTCCATTACCTGTAACCTGCTACTTAGTCTGCCCATCCACAACCGGATGAACAGCCCAAGGTAATAAGAGGAGACATAAAACCTTAAGTCAGACAATAGTCTTAGTGAGCGATAAAACAGCTAACAAACTTCAACAAGAAAGTATATGAGAATGGGTAAATGAAAAACTTATCTACCCACAACACCAGAGAAGAACTCATCCTTATCCTCCCCACATCGGACAGTGATAGCCTTTAGGACAAGCATTTCAACCATTCATCCATAGAAATCAGAACACCCATTCAATCATAGAAAACACACATGACATCCAGATAAGTCTCACGCAGACAACCCTAATCGAGTTTAACATTCCTCAAGTACTCTCGCCAGAGGCCTAGACCAGTATCACTTAAGCACTCAAAGAACGTCTCCCTCGACTTTGGATAATCTATGTGAGATAGTACAAACAGAACAACTAATCATCCATGACTGACTCTGGCTATCACTGCCAATCCTGCTTCGAAACCATCATTATCGTATGACGGCCAACCTTGCCATATGTCAAGGGCTAATGATAACCCCAGTTCTAGCATGAACTCCATATGCCCAACCTTGGCAATGTCCAACCTTGACACTAGGCCTTTCCCTAACCAGAAAGACCCAGGGTACTCGACCAACAACCGGTCTTTTGGGCCTTTCAACGATACCCATCGTACCCCTGCTTTGAGCCTGCTAGAACTTACGACAACGATGACTTCTCGGCCTTCGCATCTTTAATCGTCCAACCTTGACGATGTTTCATAGCTCAAGCAACCTTCTCGAGTAGCCATTATCCACCAACTCACGACCTTTGAGTTGTCTCCGCATTCGTTGTTCCACCTTGATCAACGAACACATTCATCACTTCGAGTCTTCCTACTTGAATCACCTCGAAGTCACGCCATCACCGAACCAAAACACATCACTGCGTTGCGGCTAGGGTTCGGAATGACCCTGCCAAAACCGACTAGAACCTTGCTCCAGAATGACCAGCCAAAAACTGACCAGCCTTGCTCCAGAACGACCCGCCAAAAACCGACCAGCCTTGCTCCAGAACGACCCGCCTCCATGCAGCTTTGGATCGACTCGACCTCCTTGCAGCTTTGGATCGACTCGACCTCCTTGGGACCGACCAGCTTTGGATCGACCCCGTCAAGACCGACCAGATTTTGCTCCACCTGACCGACCATCTCCTTCAGAGCGACCAGGATTTGCTTCCAGTAAAAACCAACCAGAATGCCACCATCTGAAACCGACCAGAATGCCACCATCTGAAACCGACCAGAAACACTTCTGCTCCTTCTGGACCGACCAGCTTAAACCGACCAGCTCCCTGACTTGCTTCCCAAGACATACTATGACCGACCACCTCATTCCAGACTGACCCGACCAACTCCAGGACGACCAGAAACCTGCACATCTCCAATTCGACTCCGATTTCGACCAAAACTTCGCCAAACGACGAATCCGACGAAACCAGCTTATCCGATTCATCCAAACGCAATCACAAACATGTTATGCAACCAACAATATCATCAATCTAACAATTTCCATCAAAACACATAAATTTCCCAAAACATGATAAGTGAATCATATGAACATAAAAACGGATCTAACTTGCATAATCTTGAGAAAAATCATAAAATTAACCATTTAAATTATCTAGATCAGATCCTAAGGTGATTCATATATAAAATGGACTTAGCATGGTGTGGATCTAAGGAAAATAACATGGAAATGATGAAATTAACATCCTAAAACCCATATACTTGCATGAATCCGAATGAGAGATGTAAATCACTCACCAATTCTTCAAATCGATGCAAAAACAATGAAATATGATTCCGATCAGCAAGCAACTTGCACAAAACCCTTAGATCCGATGAAATTCCCTTTCAATCGATGTAGATCTATCCTCTTATGGTATAGATCTTTGATTCCTCTTTGGATTTGGAATTTTAATGGTGGAAAGGTATTAGAGGAAGAAGGAGATCAAAGCCTCCCCATAAGAGAATGGAAAATTTTAACCTTTCCCCATATCCCTTACCCCCCCTATTTATAGCCTCCACCAACCCCTTAATGGGCTTTCTCCAAACCAGCCCATTAGCCTTCCAAAACCTGGACAGCCAACTGCTAAACCTTAAAACAGCGATTTCTCCCAAACCGCTGAACCAAATCCTTAATGTAACCACTCTACGGAAAGAGAATCATCAATTCCTTTCCAATGGCACAGGTCTCACCCTCTGATTCGACCTGAGTCAAAAGTTATGCCCTGTACAAGACTGACAGGGGCAAAATGGTCACAAACAAAATCGGTAAAATTTATGGACATGTCTCACATCCCCATAAGAAACATACTAAAAGATGAGAATGATCCAACCCTCAGGGAATAAAATAAAATTATTTTATGATCTTCCGATACATAAAATGCGGGTTGTTACACTAAAGATGGTCGTGCGTAACCTGAATTTGTTACAATTCATGCATTCTCATCTAGGATGTTGCAGGTAGCTGTTCCATTGTCCACGTTTCCATCCACGATGTTTTGAATCGAAGCCGCATGTTGCACGCCTGCTGATTGGTTTGTGTTCGATCTGAGCTGATGGTTGCTTAGCCTTTAAATTGTCAATGATGCCCCCAGCGTAAAGTCTTGAAATAAGTGAAGATCGGCCTCGGGCTTCTTAAATCCACATGTGCAATTGCCATCAATCAGGCTTCTGTCACTCGACTGGGAACGAAGGCATCGAGTAATTGAACTATGCTGCTCAAGGCTCGTATCATGTGCCCCCTATCCACATGGGGTTTTGTTGAGCAGTACACTTCGAATTCATGTCTTCTCTGGATTCATTTTCACTTCTCGCATGAAGAGCCGGAGTTGAGTGCAAAAATGAATTGTTGGTACTCAGCTCATGCTAAGCCCTAGTCTCCTATCCAAGCTCCGAGGACAGAAATCAAGCGGTGAAGGGTCAGATTGTAGTCGCCTCGAGTGCTCCCGTTTTCTCTTTGCATCAAGGGAAAGGTCGGGGACGAAATGGTTGCATCACGTTCAATTATTACATGGGATATATCCAGCCTTATCTGAGCTTCCCATTCTGGAAGTAAGTTGAGATCAGTAGATGGACGTTCTCTTTGCATCTGCTTTCTGGTCTTCAAGGGGCCTGCATCATCCTTCTAGACGCGACCCTTTGTTCGTTTTCCATTAGGATGTTGCCATTGTTGCGAGTGAGGCCCTCGCGTTCTTGACTAGTTATCTTTTGTAAACCTGCATTTAGTAATTAAAATTTTGTTTCTTTCGCATTGTCTTGTACCTATGAATATTCCATAATTAGTTACGCATTTAAACATTTGAAATGCAAATGGGCAAATAAGTCATGAAGCGTTATAAGTAGTCAATGCTATTATAGATGAAAGTGTACTCAAGTGGTATGTGTATACAGGTACGCCCCCAATCAATCATTGACTTAGTGCCTGGCCAGGACTTTGTTGAGGATTGATTAGGACATTAATTGTTTTGCCCCCATGTACGGACATGGAGGATCCGGGCTTAGCTTTCAGTCTGGCCCCCGACGCTCCAGCGGGATAAGAGCCCTTGATTGGCATTTCAATCTATGCCTTTATACTCTCTCTGGAGTTCGAACTCAGCTTTCAGTCTGCTCCCTGATCCTTCAGCAGGGTAGGAGTTCTTGTGGCGCTAAGTCTCTAGCGCCTTTATACTCTCCCAATCCTTCAGCGGGTTAGAGTTCGAGTGGCGCTAAGTATCTAGCGTCTTTATACTTTTCCGATCCTTCAGCGGGTTAGAGTTCGAGCTTGGTTTTCATTCTGCTCCCCGATCCTTCAGCGGGGAGGGAGTTCTGGGGGCGTTGAGTCTCCAGCACCTTTCTCAGCGCTTAATCATAGACGCTTTTATACTCTCCTGGCGGTCGCCGAGGTTAGAGTTCGAGCTCAGCTGTTTTGTCGCTCCCCGATCCTTCAGCAGGGTAAGAGCTCTTTCTCAGCGCTTAATCATAGACACTTTTATACTCTCCTGGCGGTCGTCAAGGTTAGAGTTCGAGCTCAGCTGTTCTGTCGCTCCCCGATCCTTCAGCGGGGTAGGAGCTCTTGGGCCGCCAATCCATGGCGCCTTTATACTCTCCCATCGTTGTAAGGGTAGAGTGGAATTTCGTGGAGGCTTTTGTCTCTGGGTGCACCTATGCGCCTCATGGACTATATCTCTATTCCTTCGAGATAATCTCTGGTCCTTTATACTATCTCTCAAATCTCTGGAGAGTTAGAGTCGCCGTAATCATGTCATTTACCCTATCGCATCATACCTGGCATGAGATGTCCTGGTCTTGATTCTTGTTCTTGTTGCAGCCGATTTACAATCCTAAAAAAATTTGTTAGTGTATCTACATCTGGGTTAGATAAATAAAAGGAATGAAATGAAATAGTGCGATAAGGTAGATAACACACGACATTTTCATAGTGGGTCTGTTGAATCATGACCTACGTCCACTTTACCATCTTTTGCCTGTAAAGTCGGACTTTTCTAGGCAATTCTTGCCTTTGTGCATAGTCCTAAGAGCAAAAGAGTAACAATGACAAATCTATGTCATGTAATGCCGCAAATGCTGGGTGTTCCACACTCCTGGTAATTCAATTCCGTCAATCGTTGCTAGCTTGAAGGTTCCATTATCAAGCTTTCGCAAGACGGTATACGGTCCTTCCCATTTTGGTCCCATGAAAACAGGTTCTGGGAAGATGCACTTCATTACTAGGTAGCCGGGTTTGAAAGTTCATATTCGAACTCTCTTGTTGTAACAGCGGTCGACCTGTTGTTTGTGTCTCAAGACACGCAAATCAGCCTCGTCTCTTTTCTCTTCAATCATGTCCAGAGACTCGAGAAGCAGCTTGTTATTAGTCATCGGGTCGTAATAAGTAGTTCTGTAGGATGGGACTTTTAATTCGACCGGTATAACCGCATCTGCTCCAAATGAAAGAGAGAAAGGAGTGTTCCCCGTTGCTAATTCAAAAGTCCTCCTGCATGCCCACTATGCTAGAAGTAACTCATCGACCCACATGGCTTTGGCTCGCTTTATCCATTTTTCGAGAATGGGCATGATTACTTTATTTGTTGCCTCTATCCAAGGTCTGAGGATTAGAGTCAGCCGGACAAACTGTTGGGAAGCGTTTGCCAAGGCTTTGCCTTCCTCCGGACAATCTATGGGAGGAGTTGTTGGCACCGGACTTCGGGTACCTGCATCATTCATATCACATGAGTTAGTCATGTCAATAACTCATGAAGCATATAAAAGTAAATTGCATGATTGAAGAATAAAGATATCAATGGGCGTTGCTGCCTCTCTATTGGGATTCATGTAATCTGGTGGCATTGAGGAGAGGATCGAGCCGTATAGATGGTCACACTGCGTTTATCAAAAGTCGGACTCCGACTTTGCAATTCAGCGATTGATGCACAATTGTCTTGTGGTCTGCCACTTGTGAGTCAAAGAGTGGCTTGTCATCTCGGATCCACCTTGAGCTATACATCTTTCCTCAAACAGAGGGCATGGCTTTGTAGATGAGCAGTTCAATCGAGCTCGTTATGGTTTTGTTCCATAACTCCAGATGTAGATGTTAGAAGTTTGATCGGTATCAAATCCAGGGAACCTGTTAAAGGAATGAGCATCATTCTGAGTGATAATGGTGTTGCGTGTTCCTTTTGCTTCACCCTATCTCTGCCAGTGAAGGGATGCCAAAGTCTTTTGCTGACGAAAGAGATCTTTTCAAACCATCATGGGGCGGCAGCTCCAAGAATGAATAGACCTTAATCGGGGTCTTGAAATGGCAAAGGCGGTTAGGCAGATATTGTAAGCGACCGATGAGGTTGAATCTCCTTTGAATCGCCTTCTTGCCCCCGTGCTTCCATGTTAGGGGATAGGACGTTGCTGCTGGTGAGATAGGCATATCTCATTAATTTGCCGATATGCTTTCGATCCCATATCAAGGACAAGGGCTGGAGTGTAGACAATCAATAAGCGTTCATGCGTAGGCATCCTAAACATTCAACTTGCTACCCTTTAGGCAAGACTAAGGCAACCGGCCGTGCAAACTCCTTATGTATTAGCTTTGAATTGGATGATTTAATCTCGAGCGATTCATGCTTAAATCTCCAGTTACCCCAGCGTCTGAGGAATGTGTTACTTAGCAGATAGTCGATGAGGGGAGTGGAAATGTGAATCTTCACTTTCTTACACCAAAATGCTGTTCATCAGAAGTTTCATTCATGGACATCTCCCATCTAGCGGGAAGCCGACTAGTAATTTCGACAAATCATTCAGGGCGATGAATTCTTGATGCATAACGGACGATGGAACGCCTTTCGCTTCTTATTGTTGGATGCATAACGATCATGGGGTTGTCCCCGACTCTCGTCCGGGTCCGGTCTCTAACGCTAGATCAACTTCCATCTGATCAATGGTTGTATTTCATAGTGTCTTGATGGGGATCATCTCTATATTTTCTAGATTGTCGGACCCTTCTAACTTGGTCAGATTATTCGCCTTCTGATCTTCTGCTCGCAGGACATGAGATATGTTGTAATGTTCTAATACATCCAACAACCCTTCTTCCGGTTCTAGGTAAGCTGTGAGTGGTGGTTCCTTCGTCTGGAATTCCTTTCGAGCCTGGCGAACAACAGTGTGAAAGTCAGAAAATATGTTCAATGCCACTATTCCCAACTCCTTAGCGAGTTTCAATTCGGTAATCAGGGTGTCGTCTTCGGAGCCGTTGTTAGTAGCGGAGAATTTCAATCGTAAGGCATAGTAAATTGACTGCTCTTTAGGGGTTATTAATAAGACACCAGCGTCGGACAGTCAATCATTCTTTGCATCGTCTGATTAAATCTTCCAGGTGCATCTTTTACATCTGCCACATCCTCTTTGGGAGTGGTACATTTAGCGATGAAGTTGGCTAATGCTTGTCCTCATATGGACTTCTTTAGGATGAAATTGAGATCAAACTGGTTCAGCTCTATGTCCCATTCGAGTTGTCTTCCAAAAGCCTCAGGTTGCTGTAAGACCTGTCGTAGTATCTAATCAATGTGTATCTCAATCAGGTGAATGTCAATAGTGGCAGAGTTTTGTCGAAACAATGAAAGAGCTTTAAGCAAGCTTTTACAACTTTGGGCAGTTGCTACGTTAGATGTCGCACTTCTTCATCCCGAATCTTCAACCTCTCTGGAATCTATATCTTCGTGTAGATCATCGGGCAACTCTTTCTGTGAAGTCTTCCCTGTTAAGCCCATGCCTCCTTCACACTCCTCACCGGGAGGGGAAGCATTGTTAGGTTCCTCGCCATTTGTGTTGTGTAGCATATTCCATCTTTCCAAATAATCACCTTCTCCAATAAGTTGGCCACCGTAGACAATTTCCACTCCATCTTCGTTTGGAATATTTAGCAATAGGCACTAGGGTATAATGCAGGCTCTGAATTCCATTGGAGCTGGTTTGTCTGGACCTTGATTAGATAAGATTGAACATGAAAGCATTGCTTGTGAGGCTTCAAGTAATGTTCATGTGTTTTGTCATAATGAAAGGAAGAAGTAGAGAGCTAATGGTTGATTCATATTTACTTTGATCTCGAACTCTCATCTCCTGACAAAGGTCATATGATGGCTGGTGAGTAGTCAAGTTGCTATCATCCGGGCAAGGATCCATATGTCCAATCATGGCCCACGATGGTTCAATTGGTACCTAACTCTGGGCACCAAAGTACATTGATCTACCCTTATATTATGGAAATCAATCTTCATTAACGTGGTTGACAGCAAATAGGCATTGCAAATGTTAGCTAAGCCTTTCAGGGAGTGAACTGCAGGACACATGTCTTACACCATGCCATTCAGGTGGAGGGTAACTTTGTAGTGCTAGGATCCTTACTTGCCATCGGGTATCCCACCATTGAGAATTTTAGTCATTGGGATCTTCTGAGTCATCTGCAGAATAATGTCTGGATTGTTCTATGTCAATATCATCTGGGATTCCGCCTGTTGGAGAGGTTTAAGTCATGTAAACTAGGTGATCACTATTCATTCACGGACATCATCAATTGCATTGGTGAAATCTATACACCATCGGAGCTCTGGAGGAGGAGGAGGAGGCTGTTGTGAGAAAATCATTATCTCGTATATCGCCATAGCCCGCATGCCGAATCTTTTTAGTAGCTCCTCACTTTGAATAACATCAGGAATATGTATTATGGCTATAAGAAGAATGCCATTCGTTGCCAATTTTCTGTCGATTTCCTCAGACTATCTACTGAATCTCGATTGATAAGCGTTAATGAATGTTGTTGGCCAAAATATATGTCGAGCCGAAGGCGAGCCGTGCTCCGAGCCAAAGGCGAGGCCGTCAGCGGGTCCGGGCGTAGCGCCGGTTGGGGTCCGGGGCCCCGCAGTCCTGACGGCGATCGACCTAACCGGTTAGGTCGAAAATGTGGGCACCGCACGATTTTTTCGATTTTGGAAGATGGAGCCTTTTCTGAAATGATCTGAAAATTGTATTTTTTTCCAAAAACTGTCACTTTTTCGGGTCGGAACAAAATCCTTGTTCGCTATTGATTTTCTGCGACGCGGTTCGCTATTATTCTCTGGTTCGGACCGCGGTTCGCGATGCCTCTTTGGCTCGTGACGAGCAAATATACGTATTTCACGCCAGCTGAAGGTCTTTTAGACAAGGAATCATGACATGCGTCCATGCTGATGACGATCTGCAATTACATGTAGCTTTGGACACAATTCATATATTGCCGTAGGGCTCGTGTCCATGCTATACATGTTCCGATATCTCCACGACCCGTTTGCATATACTAGAGCCGGGTTTCACGAAGCGTTAGTTTATATGGTTTCACGAGTTAGGTTAATATTATTTAGTAACAGTGCATACGTGGACAACATGTTAAAGGCATGAACTGTTATAATTTGGTTGCTATCTCCACGATCTGCGCACCTTCATGCTTTATGAAACGAACCCAAGCTCACGAATGGGGTCGTCCTCTTTGAAATTATGCACATGTGGGTGTTTCCTGAACCGTGACCACGATCCAGTCTTCTCGACCCGGCAAATGAGCTAGTGATCTCCGATTCGACTACCACGGTCTGTCTTAGATTGCCACATATGCATGTAGTAGCAACAGCCAACCCACGATCATATAAGGAAATCGTGTCCTAGACTTTACTTTGAACTTCACTAATTCATATGCGTCCACGTGGCACCATATATTTGCACTGTAAATGGTGCCTTATTACATCACATTCCAGCAGTGTGATTTTATAAGATGGCGATCCATGAGGCAATTTTATCTTTCGTTCTACTCGTTAACTATGCTTTCCGGTCCATTTAAAAACAAGCGATCCATCCTCTTATTTTCACATCCCAATTCGATAATGGCTTGCATTCCACTGCGTCAGGATATTCAGTGGGCACAATAAAATATGTCTAGACCATGACCTCAGGTAGCCATCATTTTCAGTTTAGAACCTATGGCTTAGTGAAGCGTCCATGCACATACTACTGATGACGAGTGGTTTAGTGGTCTTCCTCAAACTTATGATTTTGATTAGTGATAAGCATGCAAATGTGACTCACGCTTCATGCTGACTCGTCATATTCCATTGTTCATGTAAACTGATCCCACTCGTGATGCATTCTATGTCAGCGTCAGAATACTGCTTCCAGGATATGACCCAGTTCCTTCATTATCTGTACGCACTTTTTCAAAAAAATTGGCATATATATATATATATGTTGGCATTTCGTTTCATTGAAGTGGTCACGAGTGAGAAGGCATGAGCTAGTTAATCTGTTTGCCATCGCATTTCTTTGTAGCGGGTCGAGTACACCACTCCGGATCGCGGTTTTGACACCTCCATGGATCGCGGTTCAGCTCGGATCGCTGGTACCTCTCCTAGTCACGGATCGTGGTTCGTGTATACCTGTTCAGCTAGTGACTGCTATGTGGATCGTTATCTCCTTGAGACCGATTCGTGGATAGGGGTGGCGACCCCCTACTGAATTGTTACGTTTTGTATCATAGAAATATATTGCAGGTGGCCTCTCTATTGTGGGATGCAGCAGTTGTTGATAAAGAATGCTTGTGGCGAAATGGTTGGAACAGGTGTATCCCTTTGGGAGCTGCATCTCATATGTGTTTGTACAAAGTTCCATGAGCCATCCATGCATTTCCACGAGCCATCCACAAAATATTGTGCCAAAGTTTTGTACAAACTCCATACTATTTTCCAAGTACTATCCACGTGTTCCCATTTTCAAACTCATTGCGATAATTACGCCATCTGTCTGAATAATGCAATGTCTTTTTTCGTGGAATAGAATTCACGGATCCATCCCGATCCACTGTAGTAAAAAGCTGGGACTCAACCATAACGAGAAGCTTTTCTGGACTTCGTTTCTATGGACTTCGAATCCGATAAAGACTATGCAGATCTAAGTATTCAATGAATCGTTCAAGCTAGATACGAATCTCCCCTCAACGAACCATGACATTCATTAGTAGACAAGGAGATCTATAATTGAGAATCAGTTCATTCTCAGTGAAAGCACCAAAATGTTAGACCAAAAAATGGTCTTAACACCCAAATCGTCGTATTTTGAGCATAGGATATGAAGAAGTAATTGAAAAATATAGAAAAAGCGAGACAACAAGATTTTTATAGTGGTTCGGCGTTAACGAGCCTACGTCCACTTCATATTTTCCCATTTCATTCACGGATTACAATTACAACGAGCATTGTCTCTCTCTCACTCGAATTCAATGAATAATTCCCTCTAAATTCATTGATTTTATTGAGGAAGATTGTGGTTGTTCATGGATTAGTGTCGGCCATGGCTGCCATGGATGTTGAGATGCCAAAAGGTCCCCTGAAAATGCCCTCTGGAGGTGTATTTGTAGTTGTAGGAAAGCCCATTTGATGACCAGGTCGTGGTAGGACACATGGCACCCGATCCGGGAAAGTAGTAGCGGTCATAGCCTTGAGAATAGGTCAAAATCTACATATGTAGTAGCAGGTCCTGGCCGCGGTTCGCGGTCATGGTTCATGAGCCGGGGTGGTGAGCTGGTGATGGTCGTGATGTGATGGTCACGATCCGAATCGGTTAGCGTATATGGTCACGATCCGAATCGGTTAGCGTATATGTTAATGATCCTAATCGGTTCGCGTATATGGTAACGATCCGACCCCGGGGGGTGGTCGCGATCCGATCTTCAAAAGTGCCAAAATCCAGAATTTTCCATATTCTACCACTTCATCCAAATGATTTATGATCAATGCATGCTCATACTCAAATCCTTTGCTTTAGGTAGCCTAGTCACAAAGCAGGCTAACTGATGCAAATAAGCATGATGGCCATTCTATTGATGCGGGGAGGCATTCATACTTTTTATGTGGAAACTACATTCTCAAATTCCTAGATAAGGTCCTGTACAAAGTGTACCAGCCCATAAAGACTGCAAAAGCTCTTCGGAATGCACTGGCTACAAAGTACAAGACGCAGAATGTGAGTTTGAAAAAGTTCATCATTGATAAGTTTATGGACTATAAAATGGTCGACTCAAAGTCGGTGACCTCTCAAGTGCAAGAGTTGCAAATTATTATCCATGAAATGGAAGTAGAAGGCCATAAAGTTGGAGAATCATTTCAGGTTGAAGCAATTACTGGAAAATTACCACCATCTTGGAGGGACTACCGCAACTACTTGAAGCACTAAAAGAAGGAGATATCCTTACAAAACCTCATCGTCATATTAAAGATAGAGGCAGATAATCGTGGAGTCACTCAACCCAAAAGTGAAGAGGCGCTTGTAGCTGAAGGGTCAGAGAAGAAAGGACACTTCAAAAACAAAAACAAGAAAAGAAAGGCACCATAAAATAAGCAGAATAACCAAAAAAAGTCCAAGAAATTCAATGGTGAATGTTGGGTTTGTGGCAAGACTGGTCATCAAGCAAAAGAGTGCAGACACAAGAAACCAGAAAATTCGGAAGCAAATGTGGTGGATAACATGGACATCGATGAATTGAATTTTTTTAGGAGTTGTGTCCAAATGCAACTTGATTCAGAATTCTGCACAATGGTGGTTAGACACGGGTGCTACTAGGCATATATGCTCTGATAAGTCCGTTTTTTCAACCTACACCAAATTGAATCAAGATGAGAAACTCTATATGGGCAATTCATCAGTTTCAATGGTTGAAGGCAAAGGAACAGTCACCCTCAAGTTCACTTCTGGGAAGACTATTAGATTGAATAATGTCCTTCATGTTCCAGAGATCCGCAAGATTCTCATTTCTGGGTCCATGCTTTCGAAGAAGGGATTCAAGATGGTCTTCGAGTCAGACAAGATGGTTTTGTCCAAGGCAAGAATCTACATAGGAAGGGGTTACTTATGTGATGGCCTATTTAAGGCAAATGTAGCCGTAATCGGCAATAATATGTATTCTGATAATGCTATGAATAAAAAAGAAGTTTCTTATATCGTTGAGCATGAAACTTTATTATAGCATGATAGATTAGGACACATAAATTCCCGAAAGATGAATAAAATTGCAAATTTAGGATTAATTCCTAAATTTCAAGTGGATAAAAACTACCAACGTGAGACATGCGTAGAAGATAAAATGGTTAAGAAACCTTTTCATACTATTGACATAAGTACTGAACCATTGGGAATGATTCATACTGACTTATGTGATTTCAAAAACTTACCTACAAGAGGTGGGAAAAAGTATTTTATCATATTTATTGATGATTATACACGATATTGCTACATATATCTTTTAAACAGTAAAGATGAAGCAATCACATCGTTTATAAAATATAAAGCTGAAGTACAAAATCAGCTTAATAAAAAATCAAGATATTGAGATCCGATCGAGGTGGAGAAAATGAATCGCCGTTTGAACAATTCTGTGCAGAAAATGGAATAATTCATCAAACAACAGCACCATATTCGTCACAACAAAATGGCATAACCGAGAGGAAAAACAGAATGTTAAAACATATGATTAATGCAATGCTTTTAACCTCTGGTTTACCGACAACCTTGTGGGGGGAAGCCTTGAATATGTCAAATCACATATTAACTAAGGTTCTTCATAGCAAAACGGGAAAATTCCATATGAGTTATGGAAAGGACACCTACCAAGCTTCAAATACCTCAAAGTGTGGGGCTGCTTGAAAAAAGTTGCAATCCCGCCTCCCAAGAAGGTCAAACTTAGACCAAAAACAATAGATTGTTACTACCTAGGGCCTGCCCAGAATAGTAGTGCGTATAGATTTTTGGTATTCAAGTCTGATATAGATGATATCCATGTAATTACAATCATGGAATTAAGAGATGCTTCATTCTTTGAAGATGTGTTTCCACACAATAGAAATGATGGAAATCATGTCCCCAAAAGGACACGAGAAGAATCAAGTATCCCACATGAAAATGAAACTCATCGTGAAGTCGGTGAATTTGAACCAAGAAGAAGCGTAAGGGCCAGAACTACCAAGTTTTTTGACTCAGAATTCCTCACTTATGTACTTGAACATGAACCTCAAATATATAAAGAGGCAATGTCGTCTTCTGAATCTTCGTGTTGGAAAGAAGCAATCAAAAGTGAGATTGATTCAATTCTAAGTAATAAAACTTGGGAAATTGTTGATATTCTACTTGGAATAAAACCAACTGGCTGCAAATGGATTTTCAAGAAGAAAATGAAAGCCGATGGCTCTATCGACAAATATAAAGCCAGATTAGTAGCCAAAGGATATCGTCAAAAAGAAGGAATAGACTTCTTTGATACATATTCACCTGTTACACAAATAACCTCAATAAGAATGTTAATAGTAATTGCATCCATCTATAATCTAGAGATTCATCAGATGGATGTATAAACGGCTTTCTTGAATGGATTTCTCGATAAGGAAATCTACATGGAGCAACCTGAAGGTTTTATATCCAAGGGAAATGAAAATAAAGTCTGTAAATTGGTAAAATCATTATATGGACTCAAACAAGCTCCAAAACAATGGCACGAAAAATTTGATAGTGTCATGATGCAAAATGGTTTTCGTATAAACGAATATGATAAATGTGTTTATTATAAACAAATTGGACAGTCATATGTCATGATTTTCTTATATGTGGATGATATGTTAATCTTTGGTCCTAAAGTAAAAGTTATAGAGACCATAAAGAAAATGCTGATCAACAATTTCGATATGAAAGATATAGGAGTTGCAGTTGTTATTTTGGGAATCAAAAATAATAAGAACCCTTAATGGAATTGAATTATCTCAGTCACATTATGTAGACAAAGTGATTGAAAGATTTCAAAATCTTGGGATTAAAGGAGTAAGAACACCTTTTAATCCGCCAGAGGTACTGCATAAAAACACTAATGAGAGTGTAATGCAACTGGAATACTCTCGCGTAATAGGATGTCTAATGTATCTAATGAACTGCACAAGACCAGATATAGCCTATGCAGTAAGTCGACTAAGCAGGTATACAAGTAATCCAGGAAAGGAACACTGGAAAGCACTAATGAGAGTTCTTGGATACTTAAAGAATACCACAAATTATTCTTTGCATTACGGAAAATATCCAACCGTATTAGAAGGATATAGTGATGCAAACTGGACTGCTGATTCAGAGGAATCAAAATCCACAAGTGGTTATGTTTTTACTCTAGCAGGAGCAGCGGTGTCATGGAAATCTACTAAGCAAACATGCATAGCTCGATCAACGATGGAATCTGAGTTTATTGCTTTAGATAAAGCAGGAGAAGTATCAGAATGGCTTCATCACTTCTTATAAGATATTCCACTTTGGCCTAAACCAGTAACGGCTTTATGTACTCACTTCGACAATCAAGCAGCGCTAAGTAGAGCGAAAAACTTTGTGTACAATGGCAAATCTCGACACATTCGTCGACGCCATAACACAATGATAACCTAGCGGATCCATTTACAAAAGGGTTATCAAGAGAGAAAATTGATTGAGCATCGAGTGGAATGGGTTTAAAAACCTAAACCAACCAGAGTTATCTTATAAGGAAACCTATCCTAGCGATTGGAGATCCCACGGACTAGGATCAGTAGGCAAACCAGTTCTGAATAACTCAAGACGTAATGCATTTGTTAGGACATAGTCCTATTACATTCCTATGGTGCACAAATATAAAATGCATGCCTACAGAAGTTTCACAGATTAAAGCTATGCTTTTTAATGATGACCATTTCTTGTAAAATAACAAGTGGGGTATACGTAGGATAATCCTAATGGTAGCGATCACCTATGTTAGTGTGAGCTAGGTCGGCTCTATGAGAATATTAAAGGCTTATATTCTCTATATACACTCGCAGAACCAGGAATTGTTCAGGACCAAAATGAACATAACCAAGAAATTGAATGAAAAGGGAAATAATGTTTTGTTAAACTTATTGTCTGGTTATACAATAACGGCAGACGGTTCAAGATGAAATAATTCACCGATTAGCTAAGTATATCCGATAAGTTTTAACATAGAAAAGTTCAAAGTGAAATATCTACTTATCCTAAATAAAGCATTATTCCATATGTAGTCAGTGATATTTCAATTTGTGTGGGGTAAAAGTATATTATCATTCATGTGGGGGATTGTTAGAAATCAAAGAAAATGAATGAAATTTACTTTAGTCCCACATCGGCAAAATGAAGAAAAGATTTAAGGATATATATCTATTCCTCACTCCCTATATTGGCCCTTAGGGTCAGGTAATTTCATGCGAGGGGGAGGACTTAGATCATGTGAACCAAACACACGCGCGCGCCGCCCGCCCATCCCGTACCGAACCGAACCGGGTCGGGTCGGGTCGGGTTTGGGTTTGGTCAAAAATCTTATTTTTGCTACAAAAAACGTCACCAATTTTCTGGTTTGTTTTTTGAATGAATGCGGCAATAAAATGGGTGCGACCTAACAAGAGAAGCAAACGGGTGCGACCCAGATAAATTGAATGGATGCAACCCGTTAATACTCGTTGCCATTTGAATTCAAATAGTAACGGGTATATTCCAAACGGGCACAATACAGAAAGATGCATCTGTTCAAATAGACGCGAGTAGGATTATATAAACCAATCGATCCTGATCAAATCGAAACAGTTTTGCAATTCATTCCCTTCTCATCTCCGTCTGTTTTCTGCTCTTTCTCTGCCGCCATTAACGAGAAATACTAATTGACATGCTCCTCACAATTCTGTGCAGCAACGTCTGTTGTATATTGGGAGGATGAAAATAGAATCTTAAGGAAACTGTATTTACAGGCCTCAGACGAACTCGGTTAGACTTCACTTTTGCGGTTTAACTTTCTTTCTACAAACTTGTGGTAAAAGTTTGTGTAGTCGCGAATTCTGTTTTGCTATATTAAGATTAACATTGGGCACCTGTTTTTGAAATTTAAACAAATGTTGTTACTCAAATTAAACCCCTTTGAAGCCTCAATTCAAATAAGCCATGTACATTAAATTTCATCCAAGTATGTATTACTACTTTCCATGTGTATATTTGGATGAACAGAAAGAAATTGCTTGTTACACTATTAAATAAAAAGTAAAATAAAATATGTAGCTAAATTCATTGCATGGAAAATATACTTGACAAATATAGTTGATAAAATAATTTTGGTTTAGTTTAAAGGAAAAAATTAGGATTTCAAAGTAATTCTGTAACGAAAATTGCATATAAAATTATAATTGATGCGTACACCTTGTAATTAAAAACGGATATTGATTGTATAAGATACACCAGTGTCCTAGTTTCAACCATCCTCAAAGTTATATTATGTAGTTTATTAAAAGCGCTTTCCATGTTTTATAATCTATCGCATCTTACATCACACACCTGCAGCACATTGTGCATATAATACATTAGTAATTCCTTTGAAGGTTTTGTATATTTATAGTCGGATTCTAAACTAAGATAATAAAAAGGGTGTAATACTCTTCCAAACTGGATATGTATAATGTATCCTAAGACTACAGAAGATATGAGCAGCTTAATGAAGAAAACAAGCACACCCCCTTATATTTTTGCCCATCATAGTTGTATAAATTTATAGAATCACGGATTCTGACAACGATGAAGTCTCCGTTGTCTAGCAATTAATTTGGGTGAATTGATGTCGTCACCTAAGATAGCAAAACTACTGACCAATAAAGATTAAGTTCGTCAAAGAGCCCAAATAATATTATGCAGTGCAAGAGATTAAGCCTCCATAAGCAAAGGCAGTGGTATCATCATTGTATATTCATTAGAAACATTAGTTAACTTAGATAAACAAGTCTTGATTGGTAACAAAAGTTACAAACACAGTCAAACAGACAGTGATAACTTCATGATGTTTAGAATCAAGAACAAAAACCATAAAAAAGGGAAACCTGGAAATTAATTAGTTGGCTTCGGTGCATATTTCTCAGTCTTGCAACAAAAGATTCGGCTTCCAAAGAAGAGGGCGGTAAATGTGATATTCGAGCAGCTGCATTACAATGATTAAAAGGTTATAATTCAAACTCTTTCATCTAAATACAAAATAAGTAGTTGTTGAATTTGTATTTAGTTTCGATAAGTGTCCCAAATGATGGAAAATCCAAATTTCATTGAATTTGTTTGATAAAAGAAAATTAACTGTTTACATTGATTACAGTAAATAAGTTAATAAAGGGAAACAAGGAAAATACCTAAAATTTCTCAACTCAAAGCTTCTATTGTCTCCTCCTCAGAGAGAGAACTTCTTGTTGAATCAGGCAGTAGTGAAGCTGTTGGAAATAAACTTGGTTTTGTAAGGACTTACTAATTATGCAACAAATTTAATGTTTGTATTTAGGAAAGTCAAAATTAAGTAGTAACAAATTCTAGGCCTTCAAATTAGAAAATTCTAGAGAATGTTTTTAAAGGAAAATATTGAAAATTAGGGAATGTAAGAAAAATATAGAAAAGAAAAGTTTAGAAGCTGGCTATGTTATAAAAGGGATGTAATGTCTCGTTTGTGATATGAAGAAAAGCGATGCAATAACAATGTAGTCATTCAATTTATTCTACCTTTAATCTCTCTTCTCCTCCTCTCTATATCAAATTCCAACATGGTTTTGGAGCTAGGTTAAAAGAGGTGAGAGAGATGAAAATAGCTAACTAGTCAAGTCAGCAAGAGAGTTCAAAAGAATAATTTGCCAAAAAAACCAATCGGAAAGCCTATTTGATTTCCATGGCCGAAGCGGTAGAAGAAGAAGAGCAAGGATCTACGCATACCGTTGATCCAGCATCCCAGAAGCAGAAGAATGGAAAAATCTGAAAAATCTGTCGAAGAAGTTGAAAACGAAGAAGACGAGGAGCTCCTAAAGGAAAAAGCTTTACCGAAGAGAAAGCAGCAGACTTAAAGCAGCTATCGAAGTTGTTGTTGAAAATGGCACAAGAGGCTGTGGAAGAGAATTTATTTTAGAATTGTGGGTGAGAAGTGCACAATGGAGAGAAGTGCTCCAATATTCAAAGAGAGAGTTGAAGAGACGTGCTTCAACAACTGAAGGTGGTGAGAAGTGCATCACAAATAAACTAAAAAGGAAAAGAAAAAAAGGGAGTTGAGGAGATGTGCTTCAACAATTGAAGGTGATGAGAAGTGCATCACAAATCAAAGAGAAGAAGAGAATCAACGAATCTGCTTGGAGTAATAAAACCAAGTTTAAGGGGGAATGTTGGAAATAAACTTGGTTTTGTAAGGAAATACTAATTATGCAACAAATTTAATGTTTGTATTTAGTAAAGTAAAAATTAAATAGTAACAAATTCTAGGCCTTCAAATTAGAAAATTCTAGAGAATGTTTTGTAAAGGGAAATATTGAAAATTAGGGAATGTAAGAAAAATCTAGAAAAGAAAATGCTAGAAGCTAGCTATGTTATAAAAGGGAAGTAATATCTCTTTGTGATATGAAGAAAAGTGAAGCAATAACAATGTAGTCATTCAGTTTGTTCTACGCTTTAATCTCTCCACTCCTCTCTATATCAAATTCCAACAGAAGCATCATAAGACTAATTATCAAGCATAAATAGCCAAATTAAAATAACTTCAAGCACAATCTACATTTACCAGAAAATCCAAAATCATGTAGAAATCACAAATTACCTCAACAACGGGGTTGTGGAAAAGGTAAGCCAAGGAATCAGAAACCATGGGGTTAATAAAAGTAGGAAAAACTCAGAAATCAGAAGAGCACAAAAAACGGAAAATAAAAGAGAGAAGCAAATTAAACTTGCCTCTAATGCCTACTTCAATTTAGGCATGCTGATGCTTTTTCTTATTCTTCTTTCTTTTGTCCCTTTTGATTGTTGAACTGAGAGAGCACTGCTAAAACGATCCTCTTTAGTAAGTTGCAGGTAGGAATTCAGGAGGTAGGAAATGGTGACGAAGTGTGGGTGGCGAAGGAGAGGTGTTACTTCAACGATGTGGATTCACGAGTCGGTCATTTAGTGTTGGAAAGTGAGACCATAAGAAAAAAAAGGAATATATATATATATATGAGGATGTAGAGATGTAACTGAAAGATTCTGCACGATAGATGAAATTGGATGAGATGGAAGTACAAAATCATGATTTTTTAGCAAAGGAACAATCGGAAGAGACGAAGATGAAGAAATTTTCACGATAGATTATTCTGGCGAAAATAGTTGGCTTTAAGAACCTCCCTAATGGTCCATTTGATTATATAGGGAAAAAAAGCAAACATAAAAATTAAACATCTATTCCTTATATCAAAATTTATGATTCAACAATTTAAATTTATGCAAGCACAAATTTACTACCCTTTCCTCTTTTTGATGGAAGAGTTATTCGACGCATTATTTGCTTGCTTTTCTTCTGCCATATAGACCTTTGATGTATCAACAACTATTTCATCTTAGGCATCTTTCTGCCTCAATTTTTGTTCAATATTCAAATATTGTGCAAGGTTGTCTAGACTCATGTCCTCCTTCTTGTGTTTCAGTCGCTTCCTTTGATCTTTCTAAGAAGGGGTATGTTACACCCCGCAATTTCAAATCGGGACATAAGATATAATAAAAGAATAATTAATTTCAAATGTGATAATTAAGGGAAACAGGTTACGCCATTGTGTTCGTCTCAGAATTCTGCTTGAGATAGAGTCCGAGTTTGCGTAAATCGGACACCGTATGAAGTAGATATGGACGAACGATGTTAGGCAGAAAACCAGAAGAAGAGAAGAAAAAAAAATATAAATGCACTGACGCACTTGGGAAGTGCGCCAGTACAAAAATTGCACTGGCGCACCTGCCAAGTGTGCCCAGGTAGAGCTGGAAGCCTGCACAGCTTTCTGGTGTGTTCTGATCCGTACCGTGACTCATTGCTGAGTCCTTCCTGACTCCTTGCTGAGTCATTAGGGTTGAGGTATCACCCTATTCTGACTGAATGGTTGTGGTTAACTCTAGGTTCATCCGACGGCTCTAATTAAATTGAAATTCTATATAAATAACCTAACACTCAACCCTAAAAGCACACTAATTCATTCCAAGAGAAGTCATACCGCCATACTCAACCTAGGACAACCACCATTCTCTTTCAACTAAAAAGAAAACTAGAAAGCTACGAAGTGAATCAAATCTAAATTACAAGAACAACGATCTACATCAAAGGAGAGTATTCCAACTTCAGAATTCAGATTCCAGAAATAAAGAATTCCTTCTTTGTAAGTTCGGTTATTCCTTAGATTTGAACGTGTAATTGGAATCGTGAATGTAATAAATCAAAATATAGAACTGTACCTATTTGCAAGTTAATTATCTTTGATTCAAGCTTATGTCAATTCTAAAGTTATCTATGCCTTTGTATTTGATTTACGACTATGGCTATGAGACTTTTGCCTAAAATTATGACAATGAAACTGTTGCCTATGAAGCTATTGCCTATGACTATGACTATGACTATGAGACTTTTGCCTATGACTATGGTTCGTGACTATGAGACTGTTTCCCACGACTATGATTCTTAACTATGAGACTATTGCCTATGACATTGATTAAGAAATTATTGTGATTAGTCTCCCATGACTATTGTGGTTAATTGCCTATAACTATTGTAGTTAGTTGCTTGTGCCTATTCCCATTGTTACAATTAACCGATCATGTTGTACCTTGAAACTGGCATTATGTTGGACCAATTCACCTATGCCTATTCCCTTGATTATGTTTGGTCTCATACTTAGTGTGTAACTTGGCTAGTTTATTCCTATTCACTATTATGTACATCGAACCTGTTGGAGCCATTATTTTTGCTTGCCTATTCTTTTATATCAATTCTTGTGCTTATCCCCTGTTCCTTTTGTTAGTGCCATTTCATGAGTACTTAGAAAACTTGTAAAATCATGTTATACGTACGATTATGATGCGTGGATTGGGCGTAGCTTAATTAAGATAATTTGGCATAATAAATATGATGGCATAATCTGAATTGGCTATAATAGTGAATAATTTACATGTATATTAGACTTGGGCACAAATGATAAATTTTAATTGGCTGCAAAGTATGAAATTGGCATGTAAACCAAGTTTTGGACATAATCGGTAAACTAGAATATTAAATCTAGTTTTTGAAAAGTCGGGTGTGTACGACTTATGCCGGATCTATAATATGGCTATGCGGAATATGATAACAATATATATATATATATATATATATATATATCACAGATAACTTTAAATGCAGTAAAGTAAAGTAAAGTAGAGTAACGACACCAGGATTTTTATACTGGTTCGGACCTCCAGTCCTACGTCCAGTCCCGAAGCTCCTCTTCGGCTTTTCACTAAACAACACCCTCGCTTCACCCGGAGGAACAGGTTCACAACTACTTGATTTACGGGCTACAAGTTTACCCACTTGATTTACGGGCCACAAGTTTACCCACTTGATTTCACGGGCTACAAGCTTACCCACACAGGACAATTACAAGAGCTTGACTTCTGATTGTGTTCTTCTTTCAACACTGATTTGCCAACGATTGAGTACACCCTTCCTATAATCTTATCCTCAAGTATATGATTTGAATGCAAAGATTTAAGGAAGAAAGATTGCTTGTTGAATCAAATGATATAAAACTGATTCAAGGATTCAACAAGTATTGAATATTTGAGAGAGCTTTTAGAATGCAAGAGAGTATAGAGTTAAGATCAGAAAATAGAAGAAGATTCGGTGATTTGAATGATTGCAAACTCATGTATTTATAGAAATCGAGAGGTTGCAATTGTTGATGAAAAGTTGCATCTAAAATAAGTGATTATTCATGAAGAGAAATGGATGCAACTCTTAAAGGAAGAAGATGACTTTTCATGAAAATTCAAAAAGCTGTTGACCTATAGAATTTTGTAGGTCGACATGTTTTTAGCCGTTGGAGTTCAAAAACCTGTTGACCTATAAAATTTTGTAGGTCGACCTATTTTTGACCGTTACATTTTAAAATCCTGTTGACCTATAAAAAGTTGTAGGTCGACATGTTTTTGACCATATGCATGAAAAATGTTTTCATGAGTGATATTTTTAAGCAATTAGAAGTATGATCATTTGAGGATAGATTTTAACATTATATAACTCTAAAATAATCAACTTCTAACCTATGAAGTCATCTCGTCTTCTTTTTGTCGATGTAGAAGCTTCTTCTTGTCATAAATCAAAATAACCATCGAAGCTTTGACTCAACATTCTCCTCCTTTTTGATTGATGACAACATGGCCTAATAAAGGTATTGTTCCTTGTATATTGCTCCCCTGTATATATGCTCCCCCTGAATTATATATAATCTGCATAGCATTCGTTAGTAATATTTTCTCCCCCTTTGTCATCGACAAAAAGGGTGTCTATAAGAGAAAGCAATAATTCATAGAGAAACCATACAACAAAATACATAGATTGTGTTATACATTCAAGGCAAACCAAAAATAAACACACCAGAAGTACCAGGAAGTAGCATAGTTAAATACATAAGCAAATTAAAAAACTTGAAAGATAAAAACGAGACGACTATTGTGATGGCCAATCCGAATCACTATCTTCTTCTTCATCTTTGTTTCCTTCCTCCTCTTGTTCCTCATTGTTGCTATCACCATTGTCCTTCTCAATATCGTCATGAGCTCCTTCTTCAATATGCGACAGTCCACGACCACGAGTATGTTGGGTACTTGGTCCAGAGCTAGTACCTTCTTCAGATGAGGACCATGTAAACGTAGGTGGCATTGGTCGTTTTCCTGGGTCTTGAGCAAGCGGTGCGGAGGTTGATGCACAAGAGATTGCATCCCAAATCGTTCCAAAGGACTTTAATTTGTTGAACCGCTTATCAAGTTTAGAATCTAAGCGGTCAATTTTATTGTCAGTTCTTTTGAGTCTAGCTTCGAGTAAGAATTGATTACGTGCAATTTGCTCAAGAGTGTCCTTAGTTGAAGAAGTAGGAGGCGGAATTAAAACGTCTTCAGGCCTTTGCGTGGGAACTTGAGAAGAGAAAGTCTGTGGAGGTCCTTGTTCGACATATCGCTCAAAAGGAATAATATTCAAATAAGGAAACGGTAGCTTCATCCTCTTTTTAGATGCTTTATCAATACATTTTGGTATTGAGATTTTAGATTCGGGAGATCTTACGTGACATTCCATGAGACAACGCATAATATACTCGTTATAAAACAAGTGTGGCCTTGAACGTTTATTTACCATCACAATCTCGTCGAAAATCATCTCAATCCAATTTACCTTGATATTTGCATAAATGGCATACAGTGCCTTAAAGTTTTCTCTGTAAACTGCATCAAAGTTTCCAGTCCTTGGAAGAAGAGAGTGTGTGATACAAAGGTGTAGAAGTCTGGCAGATGGTCTTAGATGGATACCTTTAGTACTTGACTTATGGTCTTCTATGAAAAGGTGACTATTTTTGTCGCGAATATGTATAGGGCAGAAATCACTACCGAATTGAATACCTTCGTTATGGGTTCGAAGAATTTCTGCCATCCGGTCTTTGGAGAGAAAGATGTGTTGACCACAAACAACGGACCATAAGCAATCATCCGAGTTTTGGGGTTTGAATTTGTCTAAATTGAGATTAGCATAGAATAGTTTTATCAAAGTATGGCTTATCTCAACATGATTGTCTTCTAAATTTAGAAGAGACTCTATACCCGCTCTGTTTGATAGTCCACTAACATCGTAGAGGGCGAAATCAGAGAATTTGAGAAAAGAACCGTGGTGAATTGTATAGTCTTTCATCTTGTTCCATCTCTTCACCGCAAGAGGATCCATTAGCCATTGTTTGATTTGAGTATCAATAGGTTGAACAGGGGCTTGAGAAGATGATGTTTTGGACTTCTTTTGCTTTGGAGCCATTGGAGAGGTTAGGAAATTTGAAAAATTCTAATAGATCAGGTTATAAAGAGTATAGAGAATGAAAAGAAATGACCTTTGATGAAGAGTTGTGAAGTTTGAAAAGGGAATGGACGTGTTGATTGGGTGAAAAGGAAGTTTCCAGCGAAACCGGTCGACATATATCAATGAGCCGGTCGACCAGTAAAATCTCTGGAAAAATTGATGCACGTGTTTTCGAACTGACCGGTCGACAGGTTGGAGTTTTGGGCAGTCGACAGGAAATAGTTCTGGAAGACAAACATACATATGTTTGGTCTGACCGGTCGACAGGAGGAATAAGGAGCGGTCGACAGGTAAAAGTTCTGTTTGATAAAGAACTTAAACTTGAACTATGGCGGTCGACATGATTTAAATGACCGGTCGACAGTTATTAGTTCTGGAAATGTTTGAAATCAATTCTTTAGGCATAACGGTTGACAGGGGAGTATGATGCGGTCGACCGTTTTTAATTCTGGTTTCAATATAAAGGCTAAGAATCCTTAACCGGTCGACAGCGTGAACAAGATCGGTCGACAGGTGCAGAGAAAATTTGTTTTTCTGGCTTTTGAAAAGATATATATATTAAAACAAATTTTATTCAATAACAAGATTTCAAAACACCAAATACTTGAAGAACAAAATACAAATTTATTTTTTAAAGAAGAGTTTAAACGATATAAATTATTTCCTTGGCTCCCATGAATTCTTTGGTTCCCAATGGCTAAACCTTCCACTAGCTCCTTCATTGTTTTGATAATTTCTATCCCATGAATTTGGAGTTCGTGAAGACGATGGTATTGGCATTGGCTCATGTACATTATGTCTGTCAGAGCCACAAAAGAGAGTAGCTAATCGTTCGAGGTACGTCAAACGAGAAGTCGTCAGTTTTTGCTCATAAAACATTTGTTGTTGATAATAATGCATTTCATCTATCTTCTCCTTAGTTCGTGGAGAACAAAATAAAACTTTCTTGCTCTTCTTAGAAGTAGGAGTAGTTCCTGGCGTTCGAGAAGGCGGATGAAAGCCAGGTGGATGCTCTGGTGTTTTTGGGGAGTTATATTCAGTCGGTTCGGAACTTGTGATTGAAATGTGGGAATTTTCAGCACATTTCTCACAGATGTGTGCCATGAGATTATTTAAAAGTTATAGAAGTTTGAGAGAATGAATGAAAGCACTCAAAAATAGTCATATATATAGTAGGAGTTTTCTATTTTAAGATAATAAATAAATGGTTTGTATATGTTTTACCATAGAAAAATCCTCTGCTATATATAGTAAAAATACATTGGTTTCTGATAAACAAAATACGAATTCTTATAAAAATTAATCTTCGAGTTCTTTTCGTGAAACCAATCCTAGCTCTCTACGTAACTTGATAAAGCTTGACTCTAGTAGAGGCTTTGTAAATATATCTGCTAGTTGATTTTCCGTGTTGACATATTCGAGGTTTATATTTCCCTTTTCAATGTTATCTCGTAGAAAATGATGACGAATGTCAATGTGTTTAGTCCGAGAGTGATTAACTGGGTTTTTGGATAAATTTATCGCAATATATAATGGAATTCGATAAATTCATACCAAAATCTTTAAGTGTTTGTTGCATATATATAACTTGTGTACATGCCAAAGCTGCTGAAATATACTCTGCCTCGCATGTTGATAGTGAAACACAATTTTGTTTCTTACTAAACCAAGAGACAAGTGATTTTCCAATGAAATGGCACGTACCACTTGTACTCTTTCTATCCGTTCGTGATCCTCCGAAATCAGCATCACTATATGATACTAATTCGAATGCACAATCCTTAGGATAGAAAAGACCGAAATCTTTGGTGTTATTAAGATATCGAATAATTCGTTTCACTGCTCGCAAATGTGATTCCTTAGGATCAGCTTGAAAACGTGCACACAAACAAACACTCATCATAATGTCAGGACGACTAGCTGTTAAATATAGGAGAGAACCTATCATACTACGATACGTCTTTTGGTCTATACTCTTTCCACTTTCATCCTTTTCAAGATGACTAGTGGTACTCATTGGAGTCGGTTTTCCAGAAGTATTTTCAAGTCCGAATCTTTTAACAAGATTTTCACAATATTTTTCTTGATTTATGAAAATACCATTTGAAAGTTGTTTAATTTGAAGACCAAGAAAGTATGATAACTCTCCCATATGTGACATTTCAAATTCTTTGGTCATGATATCTGAAAATTCTTTACAAAGTCTCTCGTTTGTTGAACCAAAGATTATGTCATCCACATATATTTGAACAACAAGTATCTCTTTGTGCGAATGTTTAATAAATAATGTTTGATCAACCTTTCCTATTTGAAATCCAGAGTTGATAAGATGACTTCATAGTCGTTCATACCAAGCACGTGGTGCTTGTTTTAAACCGTACAAAGCCTTCTTAAGCTTGAAAACATGATCTGGATATTTTTCATGTTTGAATAAAGGTGGTTGTTCAACATATACTTTTTCTTTTATAAAACCATTTAGGAACGCACTCTTGACATCCATCTGATATAATTTAAAATTATGGTGACAAGCAAAAGATAGAAGTATTCGAATTGCTTCTAGTCTAGCAACAGGTGCAAAAGTTTCTTCATAATCGATACCCTCTTCTTGATTATATCCTTGTGCTACTAACCGTGCTTTGTTTCGTGTTATGTTTCCTTGTTCATCAGCCTTGTTTTTGTAAACCCATTTAGTTCCGATAACTGATTGATCGGTTGGCCTTGGAACAAGTTCCCATACATCATTGCGTTCGAACTGATTTAGTTCTTCTTGCATAGCAATGATCCAATATTCATCGGTAGCAGCTTCTTTAGGATTCTTAGGTTCGATGTTTGAAATAAATGCAACATGTCCCATTTGGTTAAGTTGACTTCTAGTTCTAATTTGAGATGATACTTCTCCAATTACATTTTGAACCGGATGATCTCTCAATATTCTTGGAGGAGATCTCATTCTAGGTGGAGAAACTATCACAGGAGGTTGAGGAATATCGTTGATAATTTCGGAGTCAGAATCCTCATTTGTGACAACAGTGTCATTTGTATTGATATTTTCGTCATCATCAATTTTTCTATTAGAAAACTTGTAGTATTCATCGAAAGATATATGAAGTGATTCTTCAATAATTTTGGTTCTTTTATTGAATATACGATAAGCCTTACTTCGATCCGAATAACCAACAAAGATTCCTTCGTCAGCTTTTGAATCAAATTTTCCAAGGTGATCTTTCGTATTTAAAATAAAACATTTCGAACCAAAAACTTTGAAATAAGAAATATTTGGTTTTCTTTCATTGAATAACTCATATGGTGTATTTTTAGTTAGAGGTCGAATGGAAACTCGATTCAAAACATAACACGCAGTTGCTACAGCTTCTGCCCAAAAATGTTTTGATAGAGTGCTTCCATTTAATAATGTTCTTGCACATTCTTGTAATGTTCGATTTTTCCGTTCTACAACCCCATTTTGTTGTGGAGTTCTAGGAAAGGAAAAATTGTGTGATATACCTTTCTTTGCACAAAAATGTTCAAATTCATTATTTTCGAATTCTCTGCCATGATCACTTCTTATATTTTTGACTTTAAGTCTCTTCGATTTCTGAATACGTTTGACGAAAGATTTGAATTTTTCGAAAGTGTCACTTTTATTTTTCAAAAACATAGTCCAAGTATAACGAGAATAATCATCAACAATTACAAACACATACCGACTATGATTTATGGATTGTATTTGAGTAGGTCCAAATAAATCCAAATGTAATAGTTCAAGTGGTTGTAATGTCGAGATTACCTTCTTAGATTTAAATGATGACTTGGTTAATTTTCCGATTTGGCAAGCGTCACAAAGATTGTCAACTTTGAAACTCAGTTTTGGTAAACCTTTGACTAGATCATTTTTAGCTAGCTTGTCAATAGTTTTAAAGTTTATATGACAGAACCGTTTGTGCCATATCCATGGATCATTTTCCTTAGCAATAAGGCACATATTTGAATTTTGATTAAAATTCATATTTAAAATATATATATTTCTGTCTCTATATCCTTCAAAAACTAAATTTTTATCTTGGTCAAGAATGTTACATTTGTCATTTGAAAAGGAAATTGTAAACCCTTTATCACATAACTGACTAATACTAAGTAAGTTATGTTTTAGATTTCTAACTAGCATGATATTCGTAATAAGAGGTAAATTAGATGTACCGTAATTGCTCACATCGCCTTTGCCGATGATGAAGCCTTTTGAATTATCTCCAAAAGTGACTGAGCCCCCATCAAAGTATGTAATATTCGTCAATATGCTCTTGTCTCCAGTCATATGCTTCGAGCAACCACTGTCCAAAATCCATCTTCCTCTTTTCTTTAGTGGGACCTGCAAAAAATAAAGTTAAATCCATGGTACCCACTTTTTATAGGGTCCTAAGAGTTAGGTCTTAGGAGTCCAAACCCATATGGGTCCGGTATCCCCTTTATACAAATAATTTGGATTATGATGCACAGTACTCAAGAAATTTTGAATGTACTTGTTCCTAATCAAAATATTATTTGTTTTAGGAACCCATACTTTGACATTCTTCTTTTGAGATTTCACACTCGGTTTTGGTTTGAAATATAATAAACTCAGATTTTTCTTAGCTTCAGTTTCTTTTACTAACTTATTTTTCTTTCTTCTTTTACCAAGATGTTTCTTGATAACTTGTTTCTTATATCCCAATCCTTGCTTATTTGTAGCTGATTGTGAATTCTCAATGATTTTTGTCAGATTTTCTCGACCTTTGTTAAAGTTAGAAACATTTTTAGTAATGTCGTCTAACTTTGATTGTAAACTAGCTTTTTCAAGGTCTAGAATCTTGACTTTAGCTTTAAGCTCATGATTTTCAGTAGTGAGAATATCATTCTTTTCTTTTTGAACTTCAATTTCTTGAGTCAAAAGAGATAGTTGAGAATTAGAATTAGAAGATGATTCTTGAGCCTTTTCAAGTTCCTCTTCTAATATTTTCTTCTCATCTTTTAACATATCTCTTTCTAATTCTGATCTATTCAACATTGTCTTGACTTCTTTTAATTGATGTTTTGTATCTTTAAATTTAACCATTAATTTATCATAAATATCAAGCATATCCTCAAGAGTAGGAATTTGTACCTCATCCTCTGTTGCCATAAAACATACATTTGCTTGTTCAGTGTCTGAGTCACTTTCGCTATCAGATGAAGATGAGTCTGAATCATCCCATGTTACTGAGAATGCTCTTTTCTTTGATTTGTCCTTCCTGAATTTTTTGGATTTCTTCTTTTTATCCGGACAATCTTTTTGCAAATATCCCTTTTTGTGACAGTTGAAGCATTCCATAATTGAAGATGATGGTTTATTTGATCCAAACTTCTTTTTGTCGTATCGACTAGCTTTTCTTTGCTTCAAGAACTTCTTAAAACCTTTTGCAATAAGTGCTAAGTCTTCATCTTCAGAATCTGAAATGTCTTCATCTTTTTCGGCATGAAAAGCAACATTTTTCTTTTCTTCTTTTTGTTCTCTTCTAGCCTGTAAATTTGCTTCGTAGGACATTAGATTTCCTATCAATTCATCTGGCTTCATGGTAGAAAGATCATTAGCTTCTTCTATGGCTAATACTTTTCCTTCCCATTCATTAGTCAGTGAATGTAGGATTGTTGAAACTACATCAAAGTCAGAATATTTTTGTCCTAATCCAATAAGAGCATGATGAATGGTTTGAAACCTTGAATACATCTCATTGATTGTTTCATTTGGCTTCATTTTGAAATTTTGGAATTGGCTTTTCAACAAAGCTATTTTTGCTTGTTTAACCTTGTTAGTACCTTCATGAGTGGTTTTTAGCGTTTGCCAAATTTGATAAGCAGTGGTACAGATACTAACACGGTTATACTCATTTTGATCTAATGCATAAAACAACATATTTATTGCTTTTGCATTTACTGTTGCTGCTGTTTTCTCAGCAGGAGTCCATTCTGCATACTCAGTAGTTGGATTAACTATTTCTTTCTGAGTAGCATTCCAAGCATCATAACTTGTTGATTGCATATAGAAAGCCATACGTGTAGCCCAATAACTATAGTTTAGGCCATTAAAGAAAGGAGGTCTTTGTGTAGATTGACCTTCAGTGTAAGTGTTAGTGCTGGTGCTTGCGTTATTTGCCATATTACTAGAATATATCAAATAACTGTGTTACGGTTATAAGATAACCGCGCTCTGATACCAATTGAAAAGTCGGGTGTGTACGACTTATGCAGGATCTATAATATGGCTATGCGGAATATGATAACAATATATATATATATATATATATATATATATATATCATAGATAACTTTAAATGCAGTAAAGTAAAGTAAAGTAGAGTAACGACACCAGGATTTTTATACTGGTTCGGACCTCCAGTCCTACGTCCAGTCCCGAAGCTCCTCTTCGGCTTTTCACTAAACAACACCCTCGCTTCACCCGGAGGAACAGGTTCACAACTACTTGATTTACGGGCTACAAGTTTACTCACTTGATTTCACGGGCTACAAGCTTACCCACTTGATTTACGGGCCACAAGCTTACCCACTTGATTTCACGGGCTACAAGCTTACCCACACAGGACAATTACAAGAGTTTGACTTCTGATTGTGTTCTTCTTTCAACACTGATTTGCCAACGATTGAGTACACCCTTCCTATAATCTTATCCTCAAGTATATGATTTGAATGCAAAGATTTAAGGAAGAAAGATTGCTTGTTGAATCAAATGATATAAAACTGATTCAAGGATTCAACAAGTATTGAATATTTGAGAGAGCTTTTAGAATGCAAGAGAGTACAGAGTTAAGATCAGAAAATAGAAGAAGATTCGGTGATTTGAATGATTGCAAACTCATGTATTTATAGAAATCGAGAGGTTGCAATTGTTGATGAAAAGTTGCATCTAAAATAAGTGATTATTCATGAAGAGAAATGGATGCAACTCTTAAAGGAAGAAGATGACTTTTCATGAAAATTCAAAAAGCTGTTGACCTATAGAATTTTGTAGGTCGACATGTTTTTAGCCGTTGGAGTTCAAAAACCTGTTGACCTATAAAATTTTGTAGGTCGACCTATTTTTGACCGTTACATTTTAAAATCCTGTTGACCTATAAAAAGTTGTAGGTCGACATGTTCTTGACCATATGCATGAAAAATGTTTTCATGAGTGATATTTTTAAGCAATTAGAAGTATGATCATTTGAGGATAGATTTTAACATTATATAACTCTAAAATAATCAACTTCTAACCTATGAAGTCATCTCGTCTTCTTTTTGTCGATGTAGAAGCTTCTTCTTGTCATAAATCAAAATAACCATCGAAGCTTTGACTCAACAGTTTTGACATGAACTGTAAATTGGGATATTAATCTAGATTGAGCATGAACTGAAAAAGGGGAATATTAAATCCAAATTGGTATAAATTGCAAGTTGGGCTAATTGATAGGTAAATCAAGTTTTGGGCATAGAATATAAGTATGTTAATTCGAATGACAAATGAATATGATCTAGGCTAAATTGATTTACGGAAAATTTACATAAATAGTAAATATGTAAATTTAGTAAAAGACGAATATGCCTAACCCGAGGTTAGACTGAGTTGTGGTGTAAAACTGCTTGGAACCGCCCAGCACATCCAGTAACCACAAAAATACCTGTCTAATGTGAGAGGTTAGTGCATCAAGCCCAGAAAGACCCAAGGTTATAATGAGTTGTGGTGCAAAACTGTCCGGAACCGGCCGGCATATCCAGTAATTACAACAATACCTGTCTAATGTGAGCGGTTGGTGCTTTAATTAATTGATTAAAGCTCATGAACAATCAAGCTAGAAATGGTGAGGTTAAGTAATTAAGGAAACACTTAACCAACTTAACATGTTAACAAAGACAAGAAGGGTAGGGTTAAGTAATTGAGAAAACACTTAGCCAATTCAACATGTTAACTAGACGAGATTGATACGGGTTAAGTTAATTTGGGCACTTAACCAACTTAACATGTTAACAAGGCAAGATTTGTGGGGATTAAGTAACTAAGGAAACACTTAACCATTATAACATGTAAACTAGACAAGTGGGTAAGGTTAAGTAAATGTTTAACCATCATAACATGCTAAGTAGACTAGATGGTGGGGTTAAGTAAACTTAGAACACTTAGTTGTTATAACATGATAAATAAACAGGGTTAAGTTAATGAGAGACACTTAACCAGTATAACCTGACAAACGAGTAAGGTTAAGGAACTCTTAACCAATTTGACATGATGTAGGGGTGGGTTAAGTCAACATGAACCGCTAGATAACACTTAACCAATTTGACATGATATATGGGTAGGTTAAGTCAACGTAAATTGCTGGATAACACTTAACCAATCCAACATGACGAGGAAGAAAACTAAGTAGTAAACCTTAGTTACGAGGACTAAGTTGTAAACCTTAGTTAAGAAAATGAACGACTCAGGAAACTAAGTAGTAAACCTTAGTAAAGAGAACTAAGTAGCAAACCTTAGTCAAAAAAACCAAGTAGAATACGAGGAGGAGCGAACGTCCATCTGATCATGAAGAAGGCTCCAATGAACTGGGTTACGAAGCATGCAGCTTTGAGGGGACGTGAGAGTACTCTTGGTATCCCTCTGTGAGGCTGCAGATGATCCTCCTGGGCTCACAGAGGTTAAGGTCTGCGTTAGAAGAGCCAAGAGTATGCTTTGGTTGCAATAATACGGCAACCTAAAGACTAGGATGGACCAGCGTGATTCGCCGAGACCAGTTTTTGCCCTGTGATAGCAACTCGTCATCTACCTACCATCTAGAGTCAGTCGAGATGCGCAATGCAGAAAGGCGGAGAACTCCAACAGACCATATACTTGCTATCTAGTTATGGGTGAGGTTAGCCCATAGGTTGGTGGGTCATAGAGGGGCTTGCGTACAGTTCTCATTCTTGATTTTCTTGGGTGCCTTTCATTTGTTAGTTGAGGGAGGGGTCTAGTGGGACCATAGCCACTGTAAAAGCAGACCTTAGCATCTGCAATCGGCAGATATCTGAAAGCTCCCGACCGAGTTCCGTGTTTCTTGACTTGCCCTGCCACGGGACTCGGGTCGCACATATAGAGGACATGTGCATCTAGACATCGATAACGATTCACGACACATACGTGGGGAAAGTCGAGGAACATATACCGCTCTGGGTAGTGTGTCCTAGACTATGGGGCATCGTTCGATAGGTAGCATAATCCCTAGTTGGACCTAGGTCGCGTAAACCCTGAATCCGAGAAGCGTTCAATAGGTAGCATAAACCCCAGTGGCCCTGGGTAGCGTAAACCCTGGTTGAATCTAGGAAGCACTCGATAGTAAACCCTAGATTAGATCTAGGTAATAAATGGAATCCCCATAATAGATGTACACCTGAAGGCAACCACAATTACGGGGATTGGGATCACGTTATCATATGATCATTTTATATAGATTACTAGTTTGGACACTAGTTAGGTAGTGCAGAGATATAGAAATCGGTATAACAGGGTAGTTGCGAAGTAGAGAAGGAGTAGAAGTGCATTCAGTTTATCAGTATATTTAGTTTATCAGTATATTCAGATTACCAGTATATCCAGTTTATCGGTACATTCAGTTTATCTTTCCATATCCCATGCTTATCCCATGTTATCTTGTTACTATGGTTTAGTCTTATATTTAGTTTATTCATATCATGACCCTTTTCCTCATTTAAATGCTAAGAATCACTGAGCATACCAGGCTTTATGTCTGACCTAGTTTGCTTTCGCCTCTTTTCTTCCGTTTCCCCCCAGGTAGTCTGGGAGGGAAAAGTTCAGCTCATTTTGGGGCCGTTACTCTTTCCGAGCTTGAAGATTCTTTGGCGCATTGCTTTGAACTCCATTTTCTACTGCTATGGCTGGCTCATGATTTATTGGGGAATATCATTGTCAGTTTGTGCTTCTTTATATTAAACAAGACAGATGCTTTGTTGAAATAAGTATTGGTGTTGTAAAACAATCTTTGTACAAGTTATTTTAATCAATAAAGGTTATTTATTTTCCATTGCTTTATTTGTCTGTCTTGTAATTTTTCTGTATCTTGTACTAAAAATGCTCCACCGAAGTTAAGGTATTCCCTTTGTGAGTGACATTAACGGAGGTGGGGTGTTTCACTTGGTATCAGAGCTGAAGGTTACGGGATCAGATAAAAAGATTTGAAAATTCTTTTCAAACAGTTTTAAAAGAAGCATTTTCAAAAAAAATGTTTTCTTTTAAAGGCATATTCCCCAAAGCCATATGCATTATCTTTTGACCCTCTGCTTGAATCCTTTTTTCCTTCTTTCTTGAATCTCTGGGGCTCCTGGCTTTCTGGGAGGTAACCTTATCGCGGCATGGTTCCGTAGGCTTGATGAGACTACGACACTTGTCAAAGGGCAAATAAGTGCCTAACTTCCATATGTAGCCATAATTTTCTTTCGAGCTTTGTAGGATTCTCCATGCGATGGAGGCAGCTTTCGAGAGACATGTCAACAAGTTACACAAGGATGGAAAAGTTGAGAATGAGGGGGTTTGTCTAAGGAGCACAACACAAGGATGAAGAACCCATGGATATGGACTTGGTTCATAAAGGAGGGGAGGAGAGAATAGTAAAACCTAAAACAAGAGGAAGTATCTTTATTTTGGTATAACGGGTCGTATAATTAAGGGCAAGGGCAAGAACAAGGGACAGGATTTTTCGGAAGGCAAGTGCATGCTCTCACCGCCAGCATACCTGAGAGAGAGGCAGTAAGATTTCTGTTGAAAGAGTTTTCCCTTTTTGATTATCCTGTTAGTACACCTTCTGATTTTAGTGCTTCACATTCGTATATATCTTCTTCCATAGTTGAGTCTCTGCACCCTGGATATTGTATAGTAGAGGATCCCATTATACTCTCAAATCCAATTGCTGGTTCGGCCCATTTATCCTTGACTTGTGAGGATTTGAGAATAGCTATATTTATGCTTATGTTTTTTGGGCTATGGGTTTATTCTAGGCATTTATTGGTTAGCTAGTAATTGTGAAACAAGGGTAGTTAGACTTTCGACTTGTCTCGGGAATACCCTTAAGATTTCGTACGACCCTAAGGGATCAGTTTGTCTTAGCTACCTAGAATAACTTTACTTATCTATCGACGATTTTCGATCCGTTGGGGTAGTCCATGAGTACGCAAGATGTTTTGATTAGGGTAGGGGTTTTCCCCCTAAAACTCGAGACAGACTTCCGCATGTATCTAGATGACACTGCAAAGCCAGTTATGCGATCAACGATAATTCTGGAGCAAGATTGGCGAGCATAGCCAGAGTCTGTAAACTTCTTAATTGTTTGGTTGTTTTGTTAGTATCATCTCACATAGATCGTCCAAATTCGGAGGAGGTATCCCTTGGGTGCTTGTCTGATATTGGTTTAGGCCTTTGGGGTTTGTACTTGAGGGACGTCAAGTTTGACTAGGATGGTTTGCGTGAGAAATAAATGGTTGGGGGCTGGCACCCTAAGTTAGACTGACCTTAAGAAAGGTAATAAACACATAGTAACCATTAGCTTTAGACCCTCATAGTTGCAGCATGATGGATAAGCTAAGTAGAGGAGAATCATCTTAGGATATACACTTGATATCATGGTTAATATCGTTTTATCTTGGAAAGATAGTTCGACTACATTGGATACCCTCTAGCATAGTAAGTGATCGAGGGCCTATCTTTACTAGTGGGTTTTGGAAATGGAGGTCAAGAAGATTCGCAACCATGAAGTTAAATTAGATAAGGTACAAAAGCTCAAGAATATGCGACTTAGGAGACTGAAGACTAGATACGCGCATCATACCCTTTTTAAGGGTATATCATTGATTCCTCTTTTTCGGTAAAGTTTATTTGCATGCTAGTCTTTATCTTTTAAGGTATATCCTCCAAGTCATATCTTCTATTCTTAGGTAGAAGTCAATGGATGTAAACATTTGTTTGAAACATGTTATGATTGGTCGTTGCAAGTGGTTGCTAGCGGTTGATCGTGGATGCATACGCACACATTAGGCACTATATCAGCTCAATCACTTTCATATTGCATTTGCATATATGTATTTGTTTATGGATAGAACTTGATGTGTTATCCTGTGGACGTTGCATTTGAGTGAATGGTTGTGAACTCATATAGAAATAATATGTATCATTAGGATTACATACATATTGGACTCATGGCATTAACATAATCCGCATTAAGGAGGTCAACTGAATCAGTAGACCGCCAGATTTTGTATTAGATAAGGACATGTACACACACTATGCATATGATCATGAAAGCATTAGAAATATTTTTAAGGACAATGGACGCCAGTGATTGAATGGTTGAGTACATGGATGTTGGATGATAGGATATGCATTCTTCTTAACATAGAGATTTCAGGGACGAAATCCTTTAAGGAGGGGAGAATGTAACACCCCGCAATTTTAAATCGGGATAAGATATAATCAAAGAATACTTAATTTCAAATGCGAGAATTAAGGGAAATGGGTTACGCCATTGCGTTCGTCTCGGAATTCTGCTTGAGATAGAGTCCGAGTTTGAGTAAATCGGAACCGTATGAAGAAGATATGGATAAACGATATTAGGTAGAAAACCAGAAGAAGAGAAGAAGAAAAATATAAATGCACTGGCGCACTTGGGAAGTGCGCCAGTACAAAAATTGCACTGGCGCACCTGCCAAGTGTGCCCAGGTCGGGCTGAAAGCCTGCACAGCTTTCTGGTGTGTTTTGATCCGTACTGTGACTCATTGTTGAGTCATTTCTAACTCCTTGCTGAGTCATTAGGGATGAGGTGTCACCCTATCCTGACTGAATGGTTGTGGTTAACTCTAGATTCGTCTGACGGATCTAATTAAATTGAAATTCTATATAAACAACCTACCACTCAACCCTAAAATCACACTAATTCATTCCAAGAGTTGTCATACCGCCATACACAACCTAGGACAGCCACCATTCTCTTTCACCTAAAAAGAAAACTAGAAAGCTACGAAGTGAATCAAATTTGAATTATAAGAACAACGATCTACAACAAAGGAGAGCATTCCAACTTCAGAATTTAGATTCTAGAAATCAAGAATTCCTTCTTTGTAAGTTCGGTTATTCCTTAGATTTGAACGTGTAATTGGAATCGTGAATGTAATAAATCAAAATATAGAATTGTACCTATTTGCAAGTTAATTATCTTTGATTCATGCTTATGTCAATTCTAAAGTTATCTATATCTTTGGATTTGATTTACGACTATGACTATGAGACTTTTGCCTAAGACTATGACTATGAAACTGTTGCCTATGAAGCTATTGCCTATGTCTATGACTATGAGACTTTTGCCAATGACTATGGTTCATGACTATGAGACTGTTGCCCACGACTATGATTCATAACTATGAGACTATTGCCTATGACATTGATTAATAAATTATTGTGATTAGTCGCCCATGACTATTGTGGTTAATTGCATATAACTATTGTAGTTAGTTTCTTATGCCTATTCCCATTGTTACAATTAACCGATCATGTTGTACCTTGAACTGGCATTATGTTGGACCAAATCACCTATGCCTATTCCCTTGATTATGTTGGATCTCATATTTAGTGTGTAACTTGGCTAGTTTATTCCTATTCACTATTATGTACATCGAACCTGTTGGAGCCATTATTTTTTGCTTGCCTTTTCTTTTATATCAATTCTTGTGCTTATTCTCTATTCCTTTTGTTAGTGCCATTTCATGTGTACTTGGAAAACTTGTGAAATCATGTTGTACGTACGATTATGATGTGGGGATTGGGCGTAGCTTAATTAAGATAATTTGGCATAATAATTATGCTGGCATAATCTGAATTGGCTATATTAGTGAATAATTTACATGTATATTAGACTTGGGCACAAATGATAAATTTTAATTGGCCACAAAATATGTAATTGGCATGTAAACCAAGTTTTGGATCTAAATAGTAAACTAGAATATTAAATCTAGTTTTGACATGAACTGTAAATTGGGATATTAATCTAGATTGAGCATGAACTGAAAAAAGGGAATATTAAATCTAAATTGGTCTAAACTGCAAGTTGGGTTAATTGATAGGTAAATCAAGTTTTGGACATAGAATATAAGTATGTTAATTGGCATGACAAATGAATATGATCTCGGCTAAATTGATTTACGGAAAATTTACATAAATAGTAAATATGTAAATTTAGTAAAAGACGAATATGCCTAACCCGAGGTTAGACTGAGTTGTTGTGTAAAACTGTCCGGAACCGCCCGGCACATCCAGTAACAACAACAGTACCTGTCTAATGTGAGAGGTTAGTGCATCAAGCCCAGAAAGACCCAAGGTTAGACTGAGTTATGGAGTAAAACTGTCCGGAACCGGCCGGCATATCCGGTAACCACAACAATACATGTCTAACGTGAGTGGTTGGTGCTTTAATTAATTTATTAAAGCTCAAGAACAATCAAGCTAGAAATGGTGATGTTAAGTAATTAAGGAAACACTTAACCAACTTAACATGTTACAAAGACAAGAAGGGTGGGGTTAAGTAATTGAGAAAACACTTAGCCAATTCAACATGTTAACTAGACGAGATTGATAGGGGTTAAGTTAATTTGGACACTTAACCAACTTAACATGTTAACAAGGCAAGATTTGTGGGGGTTAAGTAACTAAGGAAATACTTAACCATTATAACATATAAACTAGACAAGTGGGTAAGGTTAATTAAATGTTTAACTGTTATAACATGCTAACTAGACTAGATGGTGGGGTTAAGTAAACTTAGAACACTTAGTCGTTATAGCATGATAAATAAACAGGGTTATGTTAATGAGAGACACTTAACCAGTATAACCTGACAAATGAGTAAGGTTAAGGAACAATTAACCAATTTGACATGATGTAGGGGTGGGTTAAGTCAACATGAACCGCTAGATAACACTTAACCAATTTGACATGATATATTGGTAGGTTAAGTCAACGTAAACTGCTGGATAACACTTAATCAATCCAACATGACAAGGAAGAAAACTAAGTAGTAAACCTTAGTTACGAGGACTAAGTTGTAAAAATTAGTTAAGAAAACGAATGATTCAGGAAACTAAGTAGTAAACCTTAGTTAAGAGAACTAATTAGTAAACCTTAGTCAAGAAAACCAAGTAGAATACGAGGAGGAGCGAACGTCCATCTGATCATGAAGAAAGCTCCAATGAACTGGGCTACAAAGCACGCAGCTTCGAGGGGACGTGAGGGTACTCTTGATATCCCTCTGTGAGGCTGCAGATGATCCTCCTGGGCTCACAGAGGTTAAGGTATGCATTAGAAGAGCCAAGAGTATTCCTTGGTTGCAATAATAAGGCAACCTAAAGACTAGGATGGACCAGCGTGATTCAGCGAGACCGGTTTTTGCCCTGTGATAGCAATCGTCGTCTACCTACCATCTTGAGTCAGTCGAGATACGCGAAGCGGAAAGGCGAAGAACTCCAACATACCATATAACTGCTATCTAGTTATGGGTGAGGTTGGCCCATAGGTTGGTGGGGGCATAGAGGGGCTAGCGTATAGTTCTCATTCTTGATTTTCTTGGGTGCCTTTCATTTGTTAGTTGAAGGAAGGGTCTAGTGGGACAATAGCCACTGTTAAAGCAGACCTTAGCATCTGCAATCGGCAAATATCTGAAAGTTCCCGACCGAGTTCCGTGTTTCTTGACTAGCCCTACCACGGGACATGGGTCGCACATATAGAGGACATGTGCATCTAGGCATCGATAACGATTCACGACACATACATGGGGAAAGTCGAGGAACATATACCGCTCTGGGTAGTGTGTCCTAGACTAGGGGGCATCGTTCGATAGGTAGCATGATCCTTAGTTGGACCTAGGTCGCGTAAACCCTTTATCCGAGAAGCATTCAATAGGTAGCATAAACCCCAGTGGCCCTGGGTAGTGTAAACCCTGTTTGAATCTAGGAAGCACTCGATAGTAAACCCTAGATTAGATCTAGGTAATAAATGGAATCCCTATAATAGATGTACACATGAAGGCAACCACAATTAAGGGGATTAGGATCACGTTATCATATGATCATTTTATATAGATTACTAGTTTGGACACTAGTTAGGTAGTGCAGAGATATAGAAATTGGTATAACAGGGTAATTGCGAAGCAGAGAAGGAGTAGAAGCGCATTCAGTTTATCAATATATTAAGTTTATCAGTATATTCAGTTTACCGGTATATCCAGTTTATCGGTACATTCAGTTTATCTTGCCATATCCCGTGCTTATCCCATGTTATCTTGTTACTATGGTTTAGTCTTATATTTAGTTTATTCATGTCATGACCCTTTTCCTCGTTTAAATGCTAAGAATCGCTGAGCTTACCAGGCTTTATGTCTGACCTAGTTTGCTTTAGCCTCTTTTCTTCCGTTTCCCCCCAGGTAGTCAGGGAGGGAAAAGCTCATTTTGGGGTCGTTACTCTTTCCGAGCTTGAAGATTCTTTGGCGCATTGCTTTGAACTCCATTTTCTACTGCTATGGCTGGCTCATTCTTTATTGTTGAATATCATTGTCATTTTGTGCTTCTTTATATTAAACAAGACAGATGCTCTGTTGTAATAAGTATTGGTGTTGTAAAAAAATCTTTGTACAAGCTGTTTTAATCAATAAAGGTTATTTATTTTCCGCTGCTTTATTTGTCTGTCTTGTAATTTTTCTACATCTTGTACTAAAAATGCTCCACTGAAGTTAAGGCATTCCCTTTATGAGTGACCTTAACGGAGGTGGGGTGTTTCAGGGTAATTTGTCTATTATCGATGAGACCTTAATCTCCTCATCCATATTTAAATTATGTTGACTGAATTGGTTAAGTATGTGTATGATATCATTGAATTGCTCAGCAACTAAACGATCATTTTGTAATTAAAAAATTTGGTGGTTAAGAAATTTCTTACCTGTTGCGTCTCCTATCAGATACTTCGCCTTTAATGCATTCCAAACATCCTTTGCAGTTGCCTTGTTATAGTATATACTAAAAAGTGTTTTCTTCATTGCATTATAGATATGACCTTTGCAAAAATAATCATCATGTTCCCATTTGATCATTTCTCGTACCTGTGCAATGGTTTCATCTTCTGTCTCCGCTGGCTTTGGCGTAGTCAAAAGATAAACAAATTTCATACCAGTCAATAAGAAATGCATTTTCTTCTGCCAGCATAGAAAATTAACACCATCAAAGTGCTCTTGTTTTGTGAAATCAGCGGCGAACTCCTTGAGACTGTAAGGAGTCACTGCAGAAATATTGTTTTAGATTGTTGATTGAATTCTTCGTTGGTTCTCCTTATCTCCGAATACACAAGTCTCCGAGGCACGATGTGGTGATCGCTATCCTAAAGCAGTATTTGCCCTCTTATTTTTGCGCATGAGTACTGGTAAATCTGTTCAAAGATACAACGGAGCAGATATTGAATATCTTTAATCGACGTGTTTGTACAGACACAATGATTCACTATCTTGGAATTGATTGCTGCAGTGACAAGATGAAGGAGTTATAGTCTGCAGAACCATTACTCGTATAATTTATCAGAAATTTAGGAGAGTTTGAAGTGGATTTTAATGGCAGAAAAATAGAGGAAGGAGAAGATGGAAATATATTTTCGAGATGTCAAAAAATTAAATCGGGGCAGCCTTTTATAGGCAATGAAGAGATTCAACCGTTTACCAACGGTTATGGCTATTTGAATTCAAAAAGTCTATGCCGTAGTTCACGTTATTGCCTCATCTCTCCCATCTCCTCTTTCCTTTTGATATAATATATCATGCTTTTACATATATAGTGGCTTAGGCATTAGTTTTTCCTAATATGGGACTAAATTATTTTTCCCCTTCTTTCTTTATTTCAAAATTTCCTCCAAAACGTAATCCATAAGTTTGACAGAGGATATATTTTTTATGGTGCATGCATGCATGTTGGAAATAAACTTGGTTTATAAGGAAACATTCAATTATGTCATAAAATTATTTATTGTATTTAGGAAAGGCCATGATAAATGGAAATAAAATATAGACTTATCAAAATAAGATTAGAGAAGAATCTAGACTAAACAAATATGTAAAATGAAGAAAATTCTAGAAAAGGAAAAATCTAGAGATTCTCTCATATATAAATTAGGATGTAATTGCTCATTTGTACCAAGCAATGTATTAAAAATGATGTATGCAATTAAGTTTGAATAAAAATTAACAAAATAAAATTATTTCCTCCTCATACAATCTTATCTCCCAAATTTCTCCTACTTATAAAATTTCCAATAGTGGTATCAGAGCTATAAAATTTCTAACATTGGTATTAGAGCTTTGTTAAATAATCAAGGTAGATGGCAAATGAAATGTCATTTTTTCATATTCCGTTATTGAAGAAAGACAATTATGATGCTTGGAGCATCCACATAAAGAAGCTGCTTAAATCGCAAGGATTGTGGGATATCGTAGAAAATGGCTATGAAGAAGTCGTCGATGTCACCACTTTATCCTAAATTAAAAGGGATAATTTGAAGAGTTTGAAGAAGACGGACTTACAAGCATTAGTCGTCATTCATCAAGGCTTGGGTTATGATATGTTTGGAACGATAATGGATGCATCCACGAGCAAGGAAGCATGGGGATCTTGGAGAATGACTTCATTGGAATTTATAAAATGACGAAAATTCAATTGCAAACTATGCAATGTAAGTTTGAAGCTTTACATATGAAATCACCATAATCGGTTGATGAATATTTTTATCGAGTTGTATCAATCGTAAATCAAATGAAAAAATATGGAGAAAAATTGGAAGATCCTAGAGTTATTGAGAAAATTTTAAGATCTTTAGATTCCAAATTTGACAACATAGTTGTCGAAATTGGAGATTCTAAAGATGTAAAATCCATGAACATTGGTCAACTTCTGGAGATTCTTCAAATTTTTGAAGAAAGATAAAACAGAAAAGTTGAAGAGAAAACAAATTACGCTAAAGAAAGATATATTGAAGATGGTACGTTGCTACTAGCTAACAAAGAAAATGAAGAAGAGGAAGATGAGAAAAATAGCATTAAGGAAGAAATTCACGGAGCAAAGAAGAGCACAGAAGAAAAAAGTGTATCTAAAGGCGTGATTGTCGTAGAAGAAGTGCGGAAAGGAAGGGTAATGAAAGCAATATGAAATGCAAGGATGTTGCTGACAAGCCACAAGAAGAAAAAATAGATATTGAAGAAGGAATTGGAACAGAAGATGCGAAAAATGCTAACAGGACAGAGGAGGAAAAAAGTGGGAAAGAATTACAAAATTTTGTTGATGAAAGCAAAATGAAAGTGAAATACAAAGATGAAAATAAAGACAAAGTAAAGAAAGTCAACAAAAGTGAAAGAAAAAGAGACGGAAATGAAGAAGTCATAGAAATTCAGTATACTGTTGGAGATTTTAATTACATGCAAAATTTTAAAGAAAAAGAATTACAGAATGTCAAAAGGATAAAAAGAGAAATGAAGAAAAAGAAAGTGAAAGTGTCCAGTTATGAATTTTATGAAGATAAGAACGAAACGGTAAGCAAAGATTATAACATTCCTATTTCAGAGAACATTATTTTCTAAACAATATTTTCTGAAATGTCATGCAAAAGTCATATTAGAAAGTATGCAAAGGAGTTGGATGGATAGAAAATTGTAAGATTGAAATTATGAAAGAACGGAAAGATGACATATATGACTCATTCAATGTTTATGACACCAGAATAAGATGGAAGCTAGAGCACACACTTTATAGAAAGATTGTGCGAATGGAGGAGGACAAAATCAATGGAGAACCATTGAAAAAATTGCATCGAAGATCTTTATATTGGAAAAGAGGAAGAAACGAAAAAGGAAAATTTGGATAATTTCTTCAGTCCTACCAAAGCACGTAAAATAAAAAGAATCAGAAATCTTGCATTAATTTGCAAAAACAAGTTTACGAGGATGTTGGAAATAAACTTGGTTTTTAAGGAAACGTTTGATTATGTCATAAATTTAATTATTGTATTTAGGAATGACCATAATAAATGGAAATAAAATATAGACTTATCAAAATAAGATTAGACGCGAATTTAGACTAAACAAATATGAAAAATGAAGAAAAGTCTAGAAAAAGAAAAATCTAGAGATTCTCTCATATTTAAATTAGGATGTAATTGCTCATTTGTACCAAGCAATGTATTAAAAATGTTGTATGTAATTGAGTTTGAATAAAATTAATAAAATAAGATTATTTCCTCCTCATACAATCTTATCTCCCAAATTTATCCTTCTTCTAAAACTTCTAACAGTGGTATCTGAGCTTTAAAATTTCTACCAATGCATACCGTCGTCGATTAAAAAGCGTTACCAATTGTAAAGCAAGCTACCAATCAAATATATGTCTCCTATTAGAATATCTCACCACTAAATTAGTTCTTATTACTTGTTTTACATTGCTTGATATATGAGTACGAATTTTGAAAAATAATTTAGGATTGTATTAATTTAGTGTCCATGGACTTGAGGCAATCATACCAAAGTTAAAGTTTAATAAATAGATTTATCAGGTCAAATACTAAAATACAACAGAATTTAGCAGTTTCTAGATTTACTTAAAATTGAATTCTTACGCCCACAGTACAAATCTATGCCTGAAAAAGAGAATCACTGACACTAAATGGGAGTCATGTACTTGGATTTGCCCAAAATAGTTATATGGATACACTGTAATCGAACTTTTTAGATGATTGAGTGAACACGGTGTAACACACCGTATTTTTAAATAATAAAATGTGAGTAACTTAATTAAATCATCATAATTAAATAAACGAACTGCACCATTGCATTCGTCTCGAAATTCTGGTCAAGATAGACATCTGGTTTGCGTAAAACGGACATCATATGAAGAAGTCATTAAGCCTAGAAGTTTGTATACGCACAAGATATATATATACACACACACACACAAACAAATCAAAATATAAAATAAGGATTGCATGTGATAAATACATGCATTGAAAAAAAAATCGTCAACAACGACAAATTCATAAAATAAGGCGTTTTCAACTGCAACAACAGTACAAACTCATGACTCTCCATCTGCAACCAATCAAAAGGGATTCTTTTCTAGATCGACATATTAAGATGAGTGGATTGAAGCTATATCATTTTTGATAATGATATATTATTGTTTAACATTCCCCATTATTATACGATGTGAATTTGCTAGAATAATTAAAAAGCATTGAAAGGTTATATACGACATGCTGAAATATGATATGTTGAAATGTTTAAACATATGTTAAAAAGATTAAAGCGACGAATGTGACATGTGGAATATTAATATGTTAAGATATTAATAAGTTGGAAAAATTCATATGTTGAAATGCAAACTTGTCAAAATATGTGTAACTATTATTGTTGTAATTACATGATTCACTTATGGCATATTATTAGCTATAGAATTAAGAAAATGACATGTTAACTTGTTAGATTTGAACAGTTACATGATTAAACGATTACATGTCAGAATAGAAATTATTGTATGTTAGAAAGAACATGCGACATAAAATAGGCATAATATGATGACATGTAAAATAGGTTACGGTAAAAATCTGAAAAGAATAATATGCCTAAATTTACAGTAAATAGGAAACTGTAACCGCACTTAGACACGAGGTTAGATTACACTTATGGTAGAAGTCTGCCCGGAACCGCCCGGCATACCTAGCATCCACAAGTGGAAAATCTAATGTGAGGGGTCTAAGTGCATAAATAAAACATGTAACGGTGCTAAGACACGAGATTAAGTCAACTTGTAGAAAAAGTCTTCCCGGAACTGCCCGGCAAATCCAGCATCCACAAGCGTAGGCTTAATGTGGGAGGTCTAGCGCATAAATATATATATAAAAAAGGATTGGAATGAACGAGGAATGATAAAAACCTATTACAAATAAATTACATTAATGAGGATGTTATATAATAGGTAGACTTGTCCTATGTACAAGTGAATATTATAACTTAGGTTATAATAAACTAGTGAGAAAATGAGAACTTGTGTAATGATATAAGTGGTACTTAATTGTAAAATAAGTAATCAATAAACGGGGGAAATTTTATGAAATAAAAGAAGTTGTACTTAATTATAAATTAAGTAATTTGAAAACTTGGAAATCTGAAATATGATGATTAGAATAACATGTTAAGGTTTGTCCTAAGGACAAAAAGGAAATTATAACATAGGTTATAGAAAGGAGACTTATTAGTGAATCTTAGTTAAGAAAACTAAGTTAATAAGTAAACAAAAATAAGTTGTAGTGACAAAGTAAAATGGAATTATGATTAAATAGGAAAGAATGGGGCAAACTTATGAAATGAAATAAGTATATTTAATCATAAATAATGAGAGACATGTTAACAGAAAACATGTGAATTGAGATATACTTAATTACATATTAAGTAGAACATGTTATTGTAACTATGAAATCAAACAAGAATTTAAGGGGATTGTGGATTACATACCTTGGATCACAATCTAGAGAATAATATGTTGTGGGCTTATTAATAAACTTAAATGCGTTAAGTTATATGACTGAAATTAATAAACAAGAGGAACTTGGTAACTTGAATAAGTCAATGTGAATGGGAATAACCGAGTTAAATGGAAACCTGATGAGGTAAAGCAAGCGCAAAAAAGAATGTTTAGATATAGGATCTAGTGACATATTTGACTGAGGTGCTTAGACCAATCTATACGCTTGAGGGTGAACAACCCAACACGGTAGATCATCGTGGTGTCATGAGGCACGAGGGGAGCGTACGTTCATCTGATTATTCTGTCGGCTCTGAAGGACTAGAAGGGGAATCACGCGGCTTCTTGAGATACGTAAGGTGCTCTTGGTAGTCCTATGTGCGGTGGTAGATGTTTAGGCTGTGCTCACAGGGGTTGGGTATGCACGTAACTACCAGGTGGGTGGGCCTTGACTGCAAAATTAGCTTTGCAGTCAGAATGCTGTGACGTGGTGACATTAGGGTGAATCAACGGTCGCCTCAATAGGGAGGCAGAGGTCAGGACCAACTGAGATAGTAGATCGTTGGGTACCCGTCATCGGCAACCAGAGTGATGTGAAAAGACTAGAGCTAAACCCAATAGACCATTTAACTTTCACTATCGCGGTACGGTGGTTGAGGGGATACGCCAACTGGACGTGTAGATTGTTTATTAGGGGCAAGTCGCTTAGCTCTCGTTGTATTTACTAGTTAAGGGAGGGACTGAGGTGGGGCCATAACCACCATGAAAAAAAAACAGACCCGAGGGATATCTGTATTTTGAGGCCCCTAAAGGCTGGCCTGTACAGATATGGAAAAGTTCCAGACCAAGTTTTGTGTTTCTTGTATAGCTCTACCACGGAACTCAGTGCACATTATGTGAAGTTAAGGCATTGAATATGGTTGATACGTATATGGGAAAGTCTAGATACACGCATGCCGGCTCTGGGTGGTGGTGGTGTATCGTAGACTTGAGGGCATTACTCTGATATGAAATCTGATTCAATCGAAGGTGATAGTCTGTACGCTTACGTAGCATAGTAATGACAGATATATGTGGAATGTAACAATGTTATGTAGAGATCCGTACGTCATTCCGGCTTAGGATGTTGGACTGTGTTTATTACTATGACATTTCGATGGAAACCGTGCGAGTGGGGTACCATGGGGTGTACCTCAATATTGGGGGGGGGATAGCTACATATATATATTGTATTAGGTTAATCCACTGGGTAGTAAATGGCTACAACGTGTGTAAGCCTAGAGTGTTGTTAACCCAAGTAACCTAATAAACAAGAAAATGTGATTGAATCGTATATGTAGGATTATCCAAAGTGTATAATTTAAATCCAGTCACCAGAACTTTTGTTCTGACCCTCTCCTCATAACATACTCGTATGTTAGATTTGTGGTAGAGACATGATAGCTTTGGATACTGGTTAGGCAGTATTATTAGTACAGTAAGACTATACTTTAATTATATTTTATTTTATCCTTTCCGCTGTGAGATATTTTCTTACCTCCGACATATTTTATGTCTCTGTCTTTTCTATAGGATACCAGAGCAAATCAACACGAGTTTCGATAGATTAGAATTTAAAAAAAAAACCAGTCTGTCAGAATTCAGGTTGTTACATCTGATATCATAGCTGGTTAGCGAACGTGATAAGGGGTTCTCGCTTGGCTGTTTGGTGGAGAGCAGGAGGCTCTTACTACTACGCGTCCCAATGAGAAGATTGGGTTGGTTGTTGTAGTCGAGAGACTAACCATAAAATCAGTTCTGAGGTATCACTGTATGTCATGGTGGGAGGTTAGCCCACTACCTGATGGTTGCAAAGCCTAGGATATTGCTTGAAAATGATTATTGGTATGCGACTAGGACTAATGGTGACTACTAGACAGAAAACGGAAAGTAAGCATTTACATCCTTTCGTTTGAATTTTTCTTAGGGGAACATAATCCTGAGATTCTTGGCCCTTAGTAGTAGCTGTGTATAGCGTTTGTTTTCCTGTTTTAGTTGGAAGACTAGAAGGCTTATTCGAAACTAAACTTAGATCAGACGATTAAATAAGCTAAGAAAAGAGAAATGGTACAACTAAAAAGAAAACAACAAATTCAGTAAAGCAACAAACATGACAGCTCAAGAAAAATGGAAAAATTATGAGAAAAGATGGATAAGAATTATTTTTCCAAGATAAGACGAAAAAGAAAATCGGTAACAGAGAGAATTTTCTTATGTGGGTGGTGCTTGGATAGAAAAATAGGGGATCTTTATAAGATAGTTTCATAAAATCCAAAGTAAGGTTGGAAAAAGGTAATTAAAAGAAAAACGGAAGATGTGATGTTTTCCCGCTTAGGCATACGTGTATTATCATGTTTTATTTCACTATGCACAAGTGCACAATGTTTGCAAAAATTGGATGCACACATGATGGATGTATATTATGCAAAAATTTAACTGATTTTCCCCTTATCAAATTTCGAGGACGAAATTTCCTAAGGGTGGGAGAATGCAACACCCCACATTTTCAAGATAATAAAATGTGAGTAACTTAATAAATAATGAGAATTAAGTAAAATGAACTATGCCATTGCGTCCGTCTCGGAATTCTGGTCAAGCACACCAGGTTTGCGTAAAACGGACATCGTATGAAAAAGTCATTAAGCCAAGAAGTTTGTATACACACAAGAGAAATATATATATCTACAAACAAATCAAAATATAAAATAAAGAATAAAATAAAGATTGCATGTAATAAATACATGCATTGAAAAAAATATCGTCAACAACGACAAATTCAGAAAATAAGGCATTTTCAGCTGCAACAACAGTACAAACTCATGACTCTCCATCTGCAACCAATCGAAAGGGATTCTTTTATAGATCGACATATCAAGGTGAGTGGATTTATGTTATATCATTTTTGATAATGATTTATTATCGTTTAACATTTCCCGTTATTATATGATGTGAATTTGCTAGATTAATTAAAAAAGCATTGAAAGGTTATATATGACATGTTGAAATATGATATGTTGAAATGTTTAAACATATGTTAAAAAGATTAAAGTGATGAATGTGACATGTTAGAATATTAATATGTTAAGATATTAATATGTTGGAAAAATTCATATGTTGACATGCAAACTTGTCAAAATATGCATAACTATTACTGTTGTAATTACATGATTCACTTATGCCTTTATTATTAGCTGTAGACATGAGAAAATGACATGCTAACTTGTTAGATTTGAACATTTACATGATTAAACGATTACATGTTAGAATAGAAATTATTGTATGTTAGAAAGAACATGCGACATAAAATAAGCATGATATGATGACATATAAAGTAGGTTGCGGTAAAAACGTGAAAAGAATAATATGCCTAATTTTACAGTAAATAGGAAACTGTAACCGCACTTAAACATGAGGTTAGATTACACTTTTGGTAGAAGTCTGCCCAGAACCGCCTGGCATATCCAGCATCCACAAGTGGTAAATCTAATGTGAGGGTTTTAAGTGTATAAATAAAACATGTAATGGTGCTAAGACACGAGGTTAAGTCAACTTGTGGAAGAAGTCTGCCCGGAACCGCCCGGAAAATCCAGCATCCACAAGTGTAGGCTTAATGTGGGAGGTCTAGCGCATATATATATATATATATATATATATATATATATATATATATATATAAGGATTGGAATGAACGGGGAATGATAAAAACCTATTATATATAAATTATATTAATGAGAATGTTGTATAATAGGTAGACTTGTCCTAGGGACAAGTGGATATTATGACTTATTAGTGAATCTTAGTTAAGAAAACTAAGTAAATTAGTAAACAACGATAAGTTGTAGTGACAGGGTAAGATGGAATTATGATTAAATAGAAAAGAATGAGGCAAACTTATGAAATGAAATAAGTTATATTTAATCATAAATAATGAGAAACATGTTAATAGAAAACATGTGAATTGAGATATACTTAATTACATATTTAGTAGAACATGTTATTGTAACTATAAAATCAAACAAGAATGTAAGGCGATTGTGGATTACAGACCTTGGATCACAATCTATAGAATTACATGTTGTGGGCCTATTAATAAACTTAAATGCATTAAGTTATATGACTGAAATTAATAAACAAGAGGAACTTGGTAACTTGAATAAGAATCAACGTGAATGGGAATAACCGAGTTAAATGGAAACCTAATGAGGTAAAGCAAGCATATAAAAGAATGTTTAGACATAGAATCTAATGACACATTAGACTGAGGCGCTTGGACCAGTCCGTACGCTTGAGGGTGAACAACCCAACGGGGTAAATCATCGTGGTGTCATGAGGCATAAGGGGAGCACACGTTCATCTGATTATTTTGTTGGCTCCGAAGGACTGTAAGGGGAAGCACCCAGCTTCTTGAGGTACTTAAGGTGCTCTTGGTAGTCCTCTATGCGGTGGTCGATGTTTAAGCTGTGCTCGCAGGGGTTGGGTCTGTGCGTAACTACTAGGTGGGTAGGCCTTGACAACAAAAGTAGTGCAGTCAGAATGCTGTGACGTGGTGACACTAGGGTGATTCGGCGGTCACCTCAACGGGGAGGCAGAGGTCAGGACCAACAGAGATAGTAGACTGTCGGGTACCCCTCATCGGCAGCCAGTGGGATACGAAAAAAGTAGAGCTAAACCCAATAGACCATTCACCTTTCACTATCGAAGTATAGTGGTTGAGGTAAGACGCCAACTGGATGTTTAGATTGTTTGTTAGGGGTCGCTTAGCTCTTGTAGCCTTTAGTAGTTGAGGGAGGGGCTGAGATGGGTCATAACCACCATGAAAAAAACAGATCTGAGTGATATTTGTATTTTGAGGTCCCTAAAGGTAGGCCTGTACAGATATGGAAATTCTCCCGATCAAGTTCTGTGTTTCTTGTATATCCCTGCCACAGAACTTAGTGCACATTATGTGCGGTTAAGGCATCAAATACGGTTGATACGTACGTGGGAAAGTCTAGATACACACATGTCGGCTCTAGGCGGCGTATCGTAGACTTAAGGGCATTACTCTGGTATGGAATCTGATTCAACTGAAGGTGACAGTCCATATGCTTACGTAGTGTAGTAATGACAGATATTTGCGGAATGTAACAATGTTATGTAGAGATATGTTCATCACTCCGGCGTAGGATGAGCGACTGCGTATATTTCTTGACATTTCAGTGGAAACCATGCGAGTGGGGTACCATGGGGTGTATCTCAATATTGGGGGGTAGCTATATATATACTGTATTAAGTTAATCCACTGAGAATTAAATGAGTACGACGTGTGTGTAAGCCTTGAGCGGTGTTAACCCAGGTAACTATAACACTCCGTAATTTAAAAATATTAAAACTGACAAATTTAAGAACACTTAAATTTTAGAAGAAGAATTCAGTGAAACGAGTTATGCCATTGCGTTCGTCTTGGAATTCTGCTTGGGATAGAGTCCGAGTTTGCGTAAAATGGACATCATATGAAGAAGTTATGAAGCTCGGAAGATTTAAAGTTTAAAGCTGTAAAACAAGTCGACCGCCCATTTTTCACCATTCGACCATTTTTAGATAGATGTGAAAAACAGTCGACCATCCATTTTTCACCATTCAACCGTTTTTAGGCAGAAATGAAAATAGTCGACCGGTTGAAATTGGCCAGTTGACTGGTTGATTGTGGGCAGTTTCCTCATGACATGTTTTTCTAATTTGAGTGGTTCGGATGGTTCCTAATCAAATCTGAAGGTCCTAATTCACCTAAAGCACCTATAAATAAACACCTAAACCTAACTCTAATCTATTGTTTTCTTCAACCCTAATCTATGGCGCCGCCATGCTGCTGCTCCAACTTCAATTAAATTTAGCTTTTCTTCTTCAACAATCAAAATAGAGATTACTCAAGATCAGAATTGCTACAACAACGACTAATTCTCTTTTCTAAGAATCCTATCATTGTGAGTTTACGTTACTTTCACATATAATTAAATTAAAAAGTAACTGTGATAGGATTATAAATTGGATTTAATGAACATGCCTGTACGTAAGATGAATCTTATCAAGTTTGTAAATCATTATCTTCCAGATTCATACCCATAAATTTGTCATATGCCTTTCTGATCCATTTTATCGTTACATGCCTGTTTATATTTCATATGCATGTTCTTATGTTTATACCAGTCTTGATGTTTTGATTCTCTTCCCTACCTCTCTTTCTTTTCATTTTTGAAACTAGGCTAACTTCGAGCCTAAGTTGAGATTTGCGTAAAAATAACGTTTGAACGATTGGGAAAGGTTTGGGAAATATGTAAAATAAAGTAATCGGCATAAAACTGTTAATAATTATGAAATTGGTTTGAGCATAATTTGGTACAACTTGTGCATATGGAATTAGAGACATAACTCGGATTAGAATTATAAACATAACTTGTATTAGAAATTACGAGTAATTGGAATGTATGCTATAATTCAGAACTTGAAATTGGGCTTGAGTAAAAGAAGAGATAATGAAACTCCTAAGACACGAGGTTAGATTTGGACTGTGGTAGAAGTCTGCCCGGAACCGCCCGGCATATCCAGCAACCGCAAAACAGAAACCTAATGGGAGAGGTCGAAGGCAGAAATTAGAAGTGTAATAGTGCTAAGACACAAGGTTAGATTCATATAGCGGTAGAAGTCTGCCCGGAATCGCCGGGCATATCCAGCAACCACAAACGGTAATCTAATATGGGAGGTCTTGCACAATTACATATATAATGAATTAATGAACACTTAACCCAGATAAGACATGTGGTAAGACAAGGGTATAATAAAAGGGTTAAGTGGGTGACATAGGTGACATGTGAAACATAATTAAAGCACTTAACCAAGATGAGACATGTGGGAAAACATGGGATTAATAATAAGGGGTTAAGAGGGAAATCCTAGTGGGGACCAAGCGTAGGAGGGAAGCTTGTGTCAAGTATGGTGACCCTTTTCAACTAGTAACCCATTTTTAGTATCTATATGAGCTCGAATTAGGTCAAGGACGGGACACGCTTACTGGGGTTGATTGTAAGAGGTCAAAACAGTAAAGAGCGATGGCAACGCAAGTCCAATGGAGTCATGTGCTTACGTGGGTCCAGGTTGGTAGGTAAGACGTTGTTGCATCGAGTAGGTATAAGTCGTGCATTTTAGTAGTATAGGGTTGCCACTTTAGGGAGTGATACACTTGACTGTGGGGCCAGCACGGGTATCTACGAGTTAGGGAGTCGGTCGAATGGGGAAGGTAGTGGGTACAACTAGTGGGGGTAACTGCAAGTGGGAACTACGAGAGCAGCTAGGAGTACTCGAAGCTACCATTATTATGATTAGTAGGGAGGGATCACCTTTTAGTATGAGACTAGTATTCGTGCGGTGCAGGAGATATCTTATAGTAGTTAGAAGCGCAGTCGATGTTATAACTTTCTCATCTTGTTTACCTTGTCATACCTGCTTATGTTACAGTCATCTCTTATATCCAGTTTATGTTCTTATCCTGTTACTTTGCTAATTATATTGTTAAAGCCACTGGACTCGCCAGACTTTATGTCTGACCCTTTTTGGTTCGTCTCTTTTCTTTCCTTCCCCCCTCCCCCCAGGTTCTCAGGGTGGGACTAGTGAGGCTTGATTTGGATAACTTTTTCTCTCTTTACTGGAAGTGCTGATAGTAGTGCTCATCTTTGTTTTTCTTTCATATGGCATTTTGGAAGGGGATTATGTTTTTTCTTTTATATACCATGATAATAATTTTGTTCAAGATGGATATTTGTGTACTTGGTTTTAGTATGTGGTTTTGATGTTGTAACCAGACATGTTTTTCTTTTCCGCTGCAATGTATAAATTTTGAATTTTTAAGTACCATTTTATGTGTCTATATTGTGATGTTCCGTTCTATACTCTTATAACGCTCCATGAAATTTAATGCATTCCCTTAGTGAGTGACATTAACGGACATGGGGTGTCACACGTGGTATCAGAGCTGAAGGTTAACAGAACAGATAAAATATTTTGAAAATCTTTTTAAAAGAAGTATTTTCAAAAACATGTTTTAAAGAAGGTATTTCAAGAGAAAGGTTTATTATGAAAAACATAATCCCCGAAAGCCAATATCTTTCTTTCGATTCTTTGTTTTGAATCTCTTCCTTTTTCTTTTCAGCATGTCTAGGGAACCCAATGTACCCGAGGGCGAACAAATACCAGGTTGGTTCAGAAGGTATCTGGAGGCTAGGGCTGCTTCTGCTGGCCCAGTAAACGTTCCTTCTCCCCCAGCTGCAGCCGTTGTTCCACCTCTTTCTCCGCATGTAGATGCTTTTTCTAAGATATGTAAGGACTTTCGTGCGATGGGAGAAAAGTCGTTTCATGGGACTGAGACGTTCGTCGAGGCTAGAAATTGGCTCAAGGAAGTGGAGGACTTGTTTGGTATCTTTGAGGTATATGATGGAAGGAAAGTTCAACTAGTTGCTTGGTTAATGAAGGATGAAGCATCCTTTTGGTGGAAAGTAACGAATGGAGAACGTGCAGTGGAGACTTGGATGGATTTCAGATAGAGGTTCGAGTTGAAATTTCTTTCACAAGGAGAAGAGAGTATGTGCATGGAGAGCTTCTTGGCTTTGAAACAAGGAAACTTATCTGTTAAAGAGTATGTTAACAAGTTTAATCAATTGGCGAGATTTGGTTTAGAGTTGGTGACCACGCCGCATAAGAAATCCTTGAGATTTGCTAATGGCTTGAACGAACTGCTTTACAGGTGGCTATATTCCACATTCCTATAGGGGCTACTTTCGAGAAACTTGTTGATAGGCGTTGATGAATGAAGAGGAGAAAGGTGCTAAAATGGATAGGATACAGGATAAGAAAGTGGATCCAAAGAAGGCACAACAACAACATAAGAATGGCGATAAGGATAACAAGGGGCAAGAGAAAAGGAAGTGTCACAATTGTGGAATAATTGACCGCTTAAAGAAAGAATGTAGAAAGAAGAAGAAACATGGCTGTTACCATTGCGGTGAGGCAGGACATATTATTAAAGATTTCTCGAGGAGGCAAGGGCAAGGGTAGAGGGCAGGATCTACTTCTGGAGGGCAGGTTCATGCTCTCATGGCACCGGGGCAAGAAGGAGGTAGAAACATTTCTGTCGAAAGTTTGATTTTACTTTTTGATCATCCTGTTCAAACTTTGTTTGATTCTGGCGCTTCACATTCGTTTATATCTGATTCGTTAGTTGAAACACTACACCTAATTACTAGTTTAGTTATGGATCCCATTGTAGTCTCAAATCCTATTGGTGGTTCAAATCATTTATCTATGGTTTGTCGGGATTTGAGAGTGTCTATCTTGGGCGTTAAGTTTGACTGCAACGCCTACGTTCTTGGATTCATGGGCTATGGTTTGATTCCAGGGATGGATTGGCTATCCAGATATGGTGTCATCCTAGACTGTGAAAGGAGGGTAGTTAGATTGTTGACTCATTGTGGAAGGACTCTTGATATTTCTTTTGACCCTAGTGGTTCAGTGATGCTTAGCTACCCAGAATCACTTGACGCATCCATCGATGATTTGCAATCTGTTTGAGTAGTCCGTGAGTATGATGACGTCTTTGATGAGGTTCGTGGTTTGCATCGAGGTGCGAGATAGACTTGAGTATATACTTAGTAGACAATGCAAAGCCAGTTGCATTGCTAGTGCGCCACATGGCTCCGAGAGAAAGGAAGGAACTCAGTAAACAAGTAGGGGAGCTGCTTGAGAAAGAGTTCATAAGAAGAAGTATTTTGGAATGGGGTGCTCCAGTTGTTTTTGCTACAAAGGCGGACGGTTCTCTTAGATTGTGTGTGGACTATAGGGAGCTAAATAAACTCATGAAGAAAAATAGACACCCATTGCCAAGGATAGATGATTCGTTCGATCAGTTAGTTGGTGCTTCAGTTTTCTCGTAGTTGGACTTAGCTACAGGATTTCATCAGTTGAGGGTAGCTGAGGATAGTATAGATAAGACTGCTTTTGGACTCCCGACAGTTTCTTCGAGTGGCTCGTCATGTCTTTTGGTTTGACGAATGCACCCGCATATTTTGTAGACTTGATGAGTAGGATGTTTAGGGAGTTTTTAAACAAGTTCGTGGTAGTCCTTGTGGATGATATCTTGATATTCTCTAGAAGCGAGGAAGAACATGCCCTACATCTTAGGGAAGTCTTAGAGACCCTTCGAGCACATCAACTCAAAGCTAAGTTCTCCAAATGTCATTTTTGGAGGAAGGATGTGAGGTTCTTAGGACACGTGGTCTCTAAGGAGGGGATAGCAGTAGATCCCGCGAAGGTGGTAGCAATCCAAGATTGGAAGGTTCCTAGAAATGCAACGGAAGTAAGAAGTTTTCTAGGGTTAGCGGGCTATTATAGGAAGTTCATTAAGGACTTCACCAAGATATTAGCTGCACTTACACGGTCGACGAAGAAGAACTTGACCTTTTCTTGGGATGTTGACTGTGACGATGCTTTTCAACGATTGAAGAGGGCATAGACGACAGCTCCAGTTTTAGTTTTGCCGGATGGGAGTAAACCATTCACCGTGTATACTGATGCTTGTGGGACAGGGCTTGGCGCAGTTTTGATGCAAGAGGGAACGGTGATATGCTATGGTGGAAGGCAGTTAAAGGTCCATGAGAAGAATTACCCTACCTACGACTTAGAGTTAGCTGCCATAGCTCTTGCGCTTAAGTCCTGGCGTCACTATTTGCATGGAGAGAGGTTTGAGTTGCGTACAGACCATAAGTCACTAAAATACTTATTCTCTCAAAAAGATCTAAACCTAAGGAAACAGAGGTGGATGGAGTTCTTAGCATCCTACGATTTTGAGATTGCATATACCCCTGGAAAGGGTAACGTTGTAGCTGACGCCTTGAGTAGAAAGAGGTTGACTTTGAGTCCTTTTTTTATCGAGCAACAGAGTTTAGAGTACATATCTACTTTTGATTTTACACCCTCTATCGATTATGTACCCTGTTTGTTGGCATCATTAGAGGTGTGACCTACGCTTTTGGGACATATAGGAGCGGCACAGCGAGATGACCCACAGCTGATAGAGATAGTAGACAAGCTCATAAGAGGGGAGTCTTCGAGCCATCTTAGTAGGTATACTATAAATGAAAAAGGTTGGTTGCATAGGGATGGGAGACTTTGTGTATCAGGAGACAAAATCTTGAGGAGGACGATCCTCGAAGACGCACATCGTTCTAAGATGACCATGCGTTCCGGTGGTGACAAGATGTATAGGGACACGAAGCGAGTTTTCTTTTGGGTCGGAATGAAGAAGGATGTGGCTAAGTTCATTTCTAGATGCTTAGTGTGCCAGCAAGTCAAGGCTGAGCAAAAGAAACCTGGTGGTTTGCTTCACCCTTTAGAAGATCCGCTGTGGAAATAGGAGAGTGTTTCCATGGATTTCGACGACGGGGTGCCGAGGTCAAGGAAGGGTAATATGGGGATTTGGGTAGTAATAGATAGACTTACCAAGAGCGCCCATTTCATTCCCGTTAAGAGTAAAAGAACAGCGGCATGGTTAGCATCTTTTTATCTCCGAGAGATAGTTTGTCTACATGACATACCTTCTAGTATCATAAGCGATCGAGATCCCATTTTCACCAGTGAGTTTTGGAAGAGCTTGCAAGAGGCGGTAGGAACGCAATTGTGTTTGAGCACCGCTTATCACCCTCAAATGGATGTCCAAACAGAAAGAGTGAATAGGATTCTAGAAGATCTTTTGAGGTTATACATCTTGGACTTTGGAGGGACATGGGAGGAACACCTTCCATTAGTAGAGTTCGCCTACAACAACTATCAGACTAGTATTGGCATGGCACCTTTTGAAGCTCTATATGGACGACTTTGGCGATCACCGACTTGTTGATGGAAATCTACGGATAAAATTTTTCTTGGGCCCGAGATGCTTAGGGAAACCTCGTAGAAGATAGACTTGATTCGAAGACGCATGAAGATGGCACAAGACCGGCAAAAGTCATACGCTGATAAGAGACGAACCAATCTTGAGTTCGATGTTGGAGACACGGTTTTTATTAAAGTGTTACCATTAAGGAACGTAGTTCGCTTTGGATCTATAGGGAAATTGGCACCAAGGTTCATAGGGCCATTCCCCATTACAGAAAGAATTAGACATATGGCATATAAAGAAAAGTTAACTAAGAAGCTTAGTAGTGTTCTTGACGTATTTCATGTGTCGCATTTGCAGAAGTGTTTACATGATACCGCAGAAGTAGTGGAGCCAAGCATGCTTAGGGAAGTGGAAATAGAGCGAGATGCCACGATTAGGCGAGTTACTACATGCATCCTTGGATCGGAGGTCAAGAAGTTGCGCAACCGAGAGGTCAATTTGGTTAAAGTCCAAAAGGGAGATGATCAAGGAGACGCGATTTGGCAAACGGAAGACAAGATACGTGCAAGGTACCCTATCCTTTTTGAGGGTATGTTCTTAACTTCTCCTTTTTTCTACTGTTTTGTTTATACTTATTCTATCGTTTAGTGTATCCTCTCGATTATATCTTCGATCTTTAGGTAAAAAATCCTATGGTTGTAAACATGTGTTTGAGACATGTTATGTTTGGTGGATGAAAGTGGACGTAAGTGTTTGTTAGTGGTTGCTCGTGGATGCATTTACGCACACATTAGGCACTAGATCGGCTCAATCACTTTCATATTGCATATGGATGAGTGTGCATATTTAAATTAATGGACGTATATTAAATGTGTTATCATATGAATGTTGCATTTGGATGAATAGTTGTGCACTCATATAGAAATGATATGTATCATTAGGATTCTTTTGAATGCATAATGGACACATGGCACTATCATGATTTGCATTAAGGAGGTCAACTGAATCAGTAGACCTCCTGATTTTGCATTAGGATAAGGACATATACGCACACTTTGCATATGTTCATGAAAGCATTAGAAATCTTTTAAGGACTATGGATGCCCGTGATTGATGGATGAGTAGATGGATGATGGATAGTAGGACATACATTCTTCTTGACTTGGAGATTTCGGGGACGAAATCCTTTAAGTAGGGGAGGATGTAACACCCCATAATTTTAAAATACTAAAACTGACAAATTTAAGAATACTTAATTTTTAGAAGAAGAATTAAGTGAAACGGGTTACGCCATTGCGCTCGTCTCGGAGTTCTTCTTGGGATAGATCCGAGTTTGCGTAAAATGGACATCGTATGAAGAAGTTATGAAGCTCGGAATATTTAAAGTTTAAAGCTATAAAACAAGTTGACCGCCCATTTTTCACCATTCGAAGGTTTTTATATAGAAGTGAAAACAGTCGACCTCCCATTTTCACCATTCGACCTTTTTTAGGTAGAAGTGAAAACAGTCGACCGGTTGAAATTGGCCAGTCGACTGGTTGATTCTGGGCAGTTTCCTGATGACATGTTTTCTAATTTGAGTGGTTCGTATGGTTCCTAATCGAATATGAAGGTCCTAATTCACCTAATACACCTATAAATAAACACCTAAACCTAACCCTGATCCCATTGTTTTCTTCAACCCTAATCCATGGCGGCGCCATGCTGCTGCTCCAACTCCAATTAAATTTAGCTTTTCTTCTTCAACAATCAAAGTAGGGATTACTCAAGATCAGAATTGTGACAAAAATGACTAATTCTCTTTTTTAAGAATCCTTTCACTGCGAGTTTACATTACTTTCACATATAATTAAATTAAAAAGTAATTGTGATTGGATTTAATGAACATGCCTGTACGTAAGATGAATCTTATCAAGTTTGTAAATCATTATCTTTCAGATTCATGCCCATAAATCATTCATATGCCTTTCTGATCCATTTTATCGTTATATGAATGTTTATATTTCATATGCATGTTATTATGTTTATGCCAGTCTTGATGTTTTGATTCTCTTGCCTACCTTTCTTCCTTTTTAGTTTTGAAACTAGGCTAACTTCGAGCCTAAGTTGAGATTTGAATACAAATAACGTTTGAACGATTGGGAAAGGTTTGGGAAATATGTAAAATAAAGTAATTGGCATAGAACTGTTAATAATTATGAAATTGGTTTGGGCATAATTCGGTACAACTTGTACATATGGAATTATAGACATAACTTGGATTAGAATTATAAACATAACTTGAATTAGAAATTATAGGTAATTGGAATATATTCGATAATTCAGGACTTGAAACTGGGCTTGAATAAAAGAAGATATAATGAACGCCTAAGACACGAGGTTAGATTCGAATTGTGGTAGAAGTCTACCCGAAACTGCTCGACATATCCAGCAACCACAAAACGACAATCTAATGTGAGAAGTCGAAGGCAGAAATTAGAAGCGTAATAGTGCTAAGACACGAGGTTAGATTCAGATGGAAGTAGAAGTCTGCCCGGAATCGCCCGACATATCCAGCAACCGTAAACGGTAATCTAATGTGGGAGGTCTTGCACAATTACAGATATAATGAATTAATGAACACTTAACCAAGATAAGACATGTGGTAAGACATGGGTATAATAAAAGGGTTAAGTAGGTGACATAGGTGACATGTGAAACATAATTAAAGCACTTAACCAAGATGAGACATGTGGGGAAACATGGGAATAATAATAAGGGGGTTAAGTGGGAAATCCTAATGGGGACCAAGCGTAGGAGGGAAGCTTGTGTCAAGTATGGGGACTCTTTTCAACCAGTAACCCATTTTTAGTATCTATATGAGCTCGAACTAGGTCGAGGATGGGATACGCTTAGTGGGGTAGATTGTAAGAGGACAAAAGAGTAAAAAGCGATGGCAACGCAAGTCCAACGGAGTCATGTGTGTGTGTGGGTCCGGGCTGGTAGGTAAGACATTGTTGCATCGTGTAGGTATAAGTCGTGCATTTTAGAAGTACTGGGTTGCCACTTTAGAGAGTGATACACCTACCGTGGGGCCAGCACGGGTATCCACGAGTTAGGGAGCCGATTGAATGTGGAAGGTAGTGGGTACAACTATTGGGGGTAGGAGCAAGTGGGCACCTACGAGAGCAGCTAGGAATACACGAAGCTACCATTATTATGATTAGTAGGAAAGGATAACCTTTTAGTATGGGACTAGTATTGGTGCGTTACAGGAAATATCTTATAGTGGTTAGAAGCGCAATCGATGTTATACCTTGTTCATCTTGTTTACCTTGTCATACCTGCTTATGTTACAGTCATCTCTTATATCCAGTTTATGCTCTTATCATGTTACTCCGCTAATTATATTGTTAAAGTCACTGGACTCGCTAGAATTTATGTCTGACCCTTTTTGTTTCGCCTCTTTTCTTTCCTTTCCCCCCAGGTTCTCAGGGTGGGACTTGCGAGGCTTGATTTGGATATCTTTTTCTCACTCTACTGGAAGTGCTGAAAGTAATGCTCATCTTTTTTTCTTTCATATAGCATTTTGGAATGGGATTACGGTTTTGCTTTTATGTGCTCTAATAATAATTTTGTGCAAGATGGATATTTGTATACTTGGCTTTAGTATGTGGTTTTGATGTTGTAACCAGACATGTTTTGCTTTTCCGCTGTAATGAATAAATTTTGAATATTTGAGTACAATTTTATATATCTGGCTTGTGATATTTTGTTCTATACTCTTCTAACGCTCCATGAAAGTTAATACATTCCCTTAGTGAGTGACATTAATGGACGTGGGATGTCACAGTAACCTAATAAACAAGAAAATGTGATTGAACGGTATATGTAGGATTATCCAAAGTGTATAATTTAAATTCAGTCACCAGAACTTGTGTTTTGACCCCCTCCTCATAACATACTCGCAGGTTAGATTTGTGGCAGAGACATGATAGATTTGAATACTGGTTAGGCAGTATTATTAATATGGTAAGGCTATACTTTGATTATATTATATTTTATCCTTTCCAATGTGAGATATTTTCTAAGCTTTGACATATTTTATGTCTATGTCTTTTCTGCAGGATACCAGAGCAAACCAACACGAGTTTCGATAGATTAGAATTAAAAAAAAAAATCGGTCTGTTGGAATTCGGGTTGTTACACACGGTCTGTGCACATACAGCCTAAACCTTAACTACTCAAGGCAAGATTTGTAACACCCCGAATTTTAGTTAATACTAAAATTCACTAATTACAGGATAAATAATCACAGATGTGGGAATTGGGGGTAACGGACTGCGTCATTGCGTTCGTCTCGGAAAAATACGCGAAATAGAGTCCGAGTTTTCGAGAATCGGAGTCCGTATGGCCCAGTTAAGGCCCAATGAAGTTTGCAGAAAAATTAAAGCTAAAAACAGATTTAAAGATTTAAAATCAGATTTCAAAATGGAGCCAGCGGGGGTAGGCGGGAAGCTTCCCGCCCTAACCATGTCGACAGGGCTGTCGACAGGCCTGTCGACAGGGGGGTCGACTTGCCTGTCGACTTGCCTGTCGACATGGGCGCGGCGTCCAGAGAACCTGGGTGCACCAGGTTGGGTTTTAAGCTGGCTTGAAGGGCTGGGTTCTAGAGATTTCCTAAATCTAACGGACCTAATCTAATCTAGGGTTAATCTAAGGGCCTAAAACACTCACCTAATCTATAAATACACCCTAAACCTACCCTAATCCATACTAAAAATAGAAATGATGGCCTCATGCCGCCAAATTAAATCCTAGAAGGAGCCTCCACTAATTTATGAAGGAAGTTGCAAATCAATCTCTAATCATCACCATCTTCATATTTAGCAACTAATTCCACTTCATAAGTTTGCTAATCTTGGTTTTGGTGAGTTTCTATCACTTTAACATCAATTGTTAAAGTAAGTAGATTGGGTGTAATGAGACTTATGGTCTTAAATGCGGATTAGTGAGTTTGAATCATTTATAATGATATGCTACTCTATGTTTTCCTATGTTTATGCATAATTAATAAGTGGGTTTATGCATGTTTGATATGTTGGTTTATGCATGCTTAACAAGTTGGTTTATGCATGTTTAACAAGTGGGTTTATGCATGTTTAACAAGTGGGTTTATGCATATTTAATAAGTGGGTTTATGCATGTTTAACAAAGTGAGTTATGCAAGTTCACATGCAAGTTATGTGTATGATGTTACGTAAGTTATGTGTAGGTGGTTATGCAAGTTCATATGCAAGTTATGCATATGCTTAAATGCAAGTTTAACATGATTTGCAAGTTATGCATGTTTATGCAAGTATATGAATGCCTATGCAAGATATGTATATGCTTAAATGCAAGTTTAACATGATATGCAAGTTATGCATGCTTATGCAAGTATGTGAATGCTTATGCAAGTATGTGAATGCTTATGCAAGTATGTGAATGCTTATGCAAGTTATGTGTATGCTTAAATGCATGTTTAACGTGTTATGCAAGTTATGAGAATGCTTATATGCAAGTTCAACATGTTATGCAAGATATGTGTATGATAATATGCAAGTTTGGGTTAAATGTAGTTGGGTGAATATATGCTCATATATGCAAGTTGACATCCTCTTAACCCATGACAAAGTTATATGCTAAACCCATGATATTTGTGTTGGATCTTCCCCTTTATTATGTCATGAAATGAGAACGATTTACGTGGGGAACGATGGGGTTGGTAAATATGTTAATAAAAGTATGATTGGGTATGATTAAGCATACCATAAAAAAATAAATTAACATAAGTGGGAATTTACCTATTGAGTTAGGTCTACCCCATGGGAATTTACCTATTGAGTTAGGTCTACCCATGTTATGAAAAACTTGATATTAATTAGGGATAATTAATATGGGGGTGATTAATTAGGTGTAATTAATCGACTAAGACACGAGGTTGGACTCATTTGTAGTGTAAAACTGCCCGGACCCGACCGGCTTAACCAGTTGCTACAAATGTCAGCCCAATGTGAGAGGTCTTAGCCATAAATTAAATACGTGATTAAAGTAAAGACACGAGGTTAGACTCTGTTATGACGTAAGACTGCCCGGACTCTACCGGCTTAACCAGGCGGTCATAACAGCCAGTCTAATGTGGGAGGTCTTTGTGGGAGATCACGGTCTCAATTAATTAAGAAACACTTAACCATATTAGCATGTAGTGGGACATGAGGGGTTAAGTGGGTGCCTTGGGTGGCATGTGGAAATTTAGTGGTTGCCTTGGGTGGCATGTGGAAATCTAGTGGGTTGCCTTGGGTGGCAATAGAAAATACGATTAGAATACTTAACCAAGTGAAACATGTAATTAAACATGATTAAAGGGTTAAGTGGGATTCACTAGATAAGTGACAAGCTTAGGTGGGTAGCTTGTGGGGGCCCATTTCAACCAATATCCCAAACGTATCTTTGTGGGCTCGACCCATGTCGAGCGACGGGACACGCATATTGGGCTTGATTATAAGAGGCCAAAACGGGTTAGCGGTGGCAACGCAAGTCCAACGGGTTTCATATGCGTGTGTGGGCCCGGGCTGGTAGATAAGCCGTTGTTGCATCGTGTAGATATAAAGTCGTGCATCGTTGATATTATCAGGTGGCCGCTTTAGGGGAGTGATACACCACACTGTGGGACCAGCACGGGTATCTACGGTAGGGAGCCGATTGCTTGGGGAGTAGTGGGGTACACCTAGTGGAGATAGGGGCAGACGGCACCTATGTGGTCAGCTAGGGGTACATGAAACTACTAGTTATATCTTTCTTTAAGTCCTTGGGTGGGATCAATCTTTGAGTAGGAATGACTGGTGTGGTGCAGTGTAGTAATTATCCTTGGGTGGGTAGATGCGTCTTTACAGTTATCTTAGTTTATCCTAAGTATACCAAGCTGCTTAGTGTAGCCATTCATCCCCAGACATTACCGTAGGTCAAGTTTATGTCTTCTCTGGTTACTTTAATGATTGTATTGTTAAAGTTATAGGACTCGCTCAGACTTATGTCTGACCCCGTTGTTTTTATCTTTTTCCCAACCCTCAGGTCCGACGGTGGATCCTAGCAGTAGTGGAGCTTGATCGGATTGCTGTTCCAGTCTTTAGGAGCTTGGATAGATGTAAAGCTCCAGTTACCCAGTTATCTTTTCTTTTGTCTTGGCTATTGTATGAGAGAGTGGGATTATGTACTTCTTTATTTTGATGGATATTGTACTTGACTTTTATTGTGGTTTTATGATGTAACCAGACATGTTTATTTCCGCTGTTATGAGATGATGTTTTAAATTTCAAGTACTATTTATATCTGTCTTGTTGTAATTTTTCTGTTCTATATTCACTAAAATACTCCACCGATGTTATGGCATTCCCTTAGAGAGTGACCATAGCGGGCGTGGGGTGTTACACGTGGTATCAGAGCAAAGGTTACCGGAACAGATAAATTTTTTTTTAGAAAAACTATTTTTCTAAAAACATTTTTGGAAGAGATATTTTCAAAAACATGTCTTTAAAGAGAAAAGTTTTTGAAAGAAAAGCATAATCCCCAATAGCCATATCTATATCCTTCGAATTCTCCGTTTTGAATCTTTCCTTTTTCGTTTCAGCATGGCTGAGGATCTTAACTTTCCGGAGGGTGTGACGGTACCAGTATGGTATAGGAGATTGATGGAGGCTAGGGCCACCACTGCGGGTCCAGCAAATATTCCTCCACCAACCGTGGCACCCGATCTTCCTCCTCCCCCTCCTCCTCGCACGGATACTTTTGCTAAGACTTGCAAGGAATTTAAAGCTATGGGAGGGAAACCTTTTCAAGGATCTGAGACTTTTGTGGAGGCTAGAGATTGGCTTAAGGAGGTGGAAGAATTGATAGATATCTTTGAGATGGAAGAAGGAAAGAAAGTCAAGTTAGCTGCTTGGTTAATGAAAGGAGAGGCCTCATTCTGGTGGGAGGTCACTAATGGAGAACGCCCCGTTGACTCTTGGGCGGATTTTAGGCAAAGATTTGTGGCAAAGTTTCTCTCAAGGGCGGAGGAAAACTTGTATATGGAAAGATTCTTGACTCTAAAGCAAGGAAATCTCTCGGTGAAGGAATATGTCAACAAGTTTAATCAATTGGCAAGGTTTGGCCTAGACATGGTGAATACACCGGAGAAGAAGGCTTTGAGGTTCGTTAAAGGCTTGAATGAACCGATGCATGGGTTGGCTATGACTCATATCCCTATGGGGGCCACCTTTGAGAAGCTAGTTGACATGGCACTCATGCATGAAGAAGAGAAGGGTCCCAATGCTAATAAGGCACCCGAGAAGAAGGGAGATCAAAAGAGACCTCGGCAACAACAACAAAACAAAGGTGGGAAAGGCAACGGGGGCAAAGGCAAGAAGAAGAAGTGTTTCAATTGTGGAACACCTGGCCACCTAAGCAAGGATTGTCGCAAGAAGAAGAAGACTGGCTGCTTCCACTGTGGCGAAGCAGGGCATCTAGTGAAAGACTATCCTAAGAAGGGGCAAAGGACGGGGTCTACCTCAGGAGGACAGGTGCAAGCTCTTATGGCACCGGGTCAGGTTAGGGGGCAAGTAGAGGCTCTCGCAGTTCCACCGATTCAGGAGAGAGGTAGAACTATTTCCGTTGAAAGTCTGGTTTTTCTATTTGATCATCCTGTCCGTACATTGTTTGATTCAGGCGCATCGCATTCGTTTATCTCATCATCATTAGCTGAGTCACTGCACTTAGACACCAGTCTGGTAGATGATCCCTTGGTTGTTTCAAACACAATTGGGGGCTCCACTTATTTGTCCATGATATGTTTGGGTTTGAAGATTTCTATACTTAGCATTGAGTTTAGATGTGATGCTTTTGTGTTGGGCTTCACGGGCTATGGGTTGATTTTGGGCATGGACTGGTTATCCAGTAATGGTGCCGTTCTTGATTGCGAAAGGAGAGTTGTTAGGCTCATGACCCGCTTGGGTAACACTCTCGAGATTTCTTGTAATCCCATGGACTCTGTTATGCTAAGTTATCTTGAATCGCTTGACGCTTCGGTCGAGAGTTTGCAATCTGTTAGAGTGGTCCGGGAATATCCGGATGTGTTTGAGGAGGTGAAGGGCTTACCTCCGAAGCGGGAGATTGACTTCCGAATATATCTGGTGGATAATGCTAAACCTGTATCTTTACCAGTGCGCCACATGGCTCCTCGTGAGAGGAGGGAACTCCATAAGCAAGTAGGGGAGTTGCTTGAGAAGGGGTTCATAAGACGAAGTATATCGGAGTGGGGTGCTCCAGTAGTATTTGCTACGAAGGCGGATGGGTCCCTCAGACTTTGTGTAGACTATAGAGAACTCAACAAGCTCACAAAGAAGAATAGACACCCATTGCCGAGGATTGATGATCTTTTCGATCAGTTGGTTGGCGCTTCAGTATTTTCTCAGTTGGACTTAGCCACGGGGTTTCATCAGTTGAGGGTGGCTGAGGATAGCATAGACAAGACTGCCTTTAGAACTCCGGATGGTTTCTATGAGTGGCTTGTGATGCCATTTGGGTTGACGAACGCCCCTGCATACTTTGTTGATTTGATGAGTAGGGTGTTCAGGGAGTTCCTTAATAAATTCGTGGTGGTCTTTGTGGATGATATCTTAGTATTTTCTAAGAGTGAAGAAGAGCATGCCCTACATCTTGGGGAGGTTTTGAAGACTCTTCGAGCACATAGCCTTAAGGCCAAATTCTCTAAATGTCACTTCTGGAGGAAGGAGGTGCGGTTCTTGGGCCACGTGGTCTCCAAGGAAGGGATAGCTGTGGATCCCGCGAAGGTAGTATCAATTCAGGATTGGAAGGTTCCGAAGAATGCTACCGAAGTAAGAAGTTTCTTGGGGTTGGCGGGTTATTATAGGAAGTTTATTAAAGACTTCGCGAAGATATCAGCCCCATTAACCCGCTTAACAAAGAAGAATCTTGTTTTCACATGGGACGTAGATTGTGATGATGCGTTCCGACGGTTAAAGAGAGCTTTAACCACTGCTCCAGTTTTAGTATTACCAGATGGGAGCAAGCCGTTTGTTGTCTATACCGATGCTTGTGGGACAGGACTTGGCGCAGTCTTAATGCAAGAGGGAAGGGTAATAGCCTATGGTGGAAGGCAGTTGAGGGCACATGAGAAAAATTACCCTACCCATGATTTAGAGTTGGCCGCTATTGTTTTTGCGCTTAAGATTTGGCGCCATTATCTTCTTGGTGAGAGATTCGAATTGTTCACTGACCACAAATCATTGAAGTACTTGTTTTCTCAGAAGGATTTGAATCTGAGACAGCAAAGGTGGATGGAATTCTTAGCATCCTATGATTTCGAGATAGCATATACCCCTGGCAAGGGTAATGTGGTGGCGGACGCCTTGAGCAGGAAGAGGTTGTCCTTGAGTCCATTGTTCGTGGAACAACGAAGCTTGGAATTTATCTCGATGTTTGATTTCAGACCTTCCATCGATTATGTACCCGGTTTGCTAGCTTCCTTGGAGGTTAGACCTACTCTTTTGGGGCGGATTGGAGAAGCACAGAGAGACGACCCACAGTTGGTTGAGTTGGTGGAGAAGCTCATAAGGGGGGAGTCGTCCAGCCATTTGAGTAGGTATACCCTAGACGATAGGGGGTGCTTGCGTAGAGATGGTAGACTTTGTGTACCGCAAGACGAGGGTTTGAGGAAGGTTATTCTTGATGATGCACACCGTTCTAGGATGACTATTCATCCCGGTGGGGACAAGATGTACCAAGACATGAAGAGGGTTTTCTTCTGGGCCGGTATGAAGAAAGATGTGGCCGAGTATGTCGCTCGATGCTTCGTGTGCCAATAAGTGAAGGCGGAGCAAAAGAAACCAGGTGGGTTACTTCACCCATTGGAAGTTCCGCAATGGAAGTGGGATAGCGTCTCGATGGATTTTATTGACGGGTTACCCAGATCGAGGATGGGTAATACAGGAATTTGGGTGGTGGTAGACAGACTTACTAAGAGCGCCCATTTCATACCTGTGAAGAACAGGAGGACCGCTCCATGGCTAGCTTCAGTATATCTTCGAGAGATAGTTCGATTGCATGGGGTACCCTCTAGCATAGTGAGTGATCGAGATCCTATCTTCACTAGCGAGTTCTGGAGAAGTTTGCAAGAAGCAGTGGGGACTCAATTGTGTCTGAGCACCGCATATCATCCTCAGACGGACGGCCAGACTGAGAGGGTGAATCGTGTTCTAGAAGACCTTTTGAGGCTTTGTATCTTAGATTTTGGAGGTACATGGGAAGAGCATCTTCCATTGGTGGAGTTCGCATATAATAACATCTTTCAGTCCAGTATTGGTATGGCTCCTTTCGAAGCTCTCTATGGAAGGCCTTGTCGATCACCTGCATGTTGGTGGGAATCTACGGATAAGATCTTGCTTGGGCCTGATATGATTAGGGAGACTTCTGAGAAGATTGACTTGATTCGAAGAAGGATGAAAGCAGCGCAGGATAGGCAAAAATCTTATGCGGACAGGAGAAGGACGGATCTTGAGTTTGAAGTTGGGGACATGGTCTTTGTCAAAGTATCCCCGTTAAGAAATGTTGTTCGCTTTGGGTCCGTTGGGAAGTTAGCACCAAGGTTTGTTGGGCCGTTTCCTATTAAGGAAAGGATTGGACGGATGGCATATAGAGTGGAGTTGCCCGACAGACTTAGTGGTGTACATGATGTATTCCATGTGTCCCATTTGAGGAAATGCTTACATGAGGCCGCAGAGGTGGTAGAGCCGAGCTTGCTTAGAGATGTAGAGGTAGAGCGTGATGCGACTATTCGACGAGCTCCTACTCGCATCCTTGGGTCAGAGACTAGGAAGTTGAGAAACAGAGAAGTTCAACTAGTCAAAGTGCAATGGGGAGAAGATGAGAGCAACGCAACTTGGGAGACGGAAGCGAAGATGCGTTCATTGTACCCATTTCTTTTTGAGGGTACGTTTTTACTTTCTCCTCTATCGTTGTCTAGTACTTATCTTATCTTTAGTATATCCTCTCGTTAGTACTGATTGACCTTTAGATAGGGTAAACCTATGGTTGAAACATGTGTTTGAGACATGTTATGGTTGATGGATGCAAGTAAGTGTTTGCTAGTGGTTGCTCGTGGATGCATATACACACACTCTAGGCACTAGATCGGCTCAGTCACTTCATATTGCATATTGCATAAAAATTGTGTGTAGGAGGCTATATTTATGGATGTATAATGATTGTGTTATCATATGGATGATGCATTTTGGTGAATGATTGTGCACTCATGTAGATATTGTATGTGTCGATAGGGTTCTCTCGCATACATAATGGATGCATGGCACTATCATGGTTTGCATATGTTCATACATTAGATAGGGAACATATACACACACTTTTTGCATATGCTCATACATCATTAGAAACTGTGTAAGGACAATGGATGCCCGTGGTTGATGGATTGAGTAGATGGTTGTTTGGATGGTAGGATATGCATTCTCCTTAGCTTAGAGATTTCGGGGACGAAATCCTTTAAGGAAGGGAGAATGTAACACCCCGAATTTTAGTTAATACTAAAATTCACTAATTACAGGATAAATAATCTCAGATGTGGGAATTGGGGGTAACGGGCTGCGTCATTGCGTTCGTCTCGGAAAAATACGCGAAATAGAGTCCGAGTTTTCGAGAATCGGAGTCCGTATGGCCCAGTTAAGGCCCAATGAAGTTTGCAGAAAAATTAAAGCTAAAAACAGATTTAAAGATTTAAAATCAGATTTCAAAATGGAGCCAGCGGGGGTAGGCGGGAAGCTTCCCGCCCTAACCATGTCGACAGGGCTGTCGACAGGCCTGTCGACAGGGGGGTCGACTTGCCTGTCGACATGGGCGCGGCGTCCAGAGAACCTGGGTGCACCAGGTTGGGTTTTAGGCTGGCTTGAAGGGCTGGGTTCTAGAGATTTCCTAAATCTAACGGACCTAATCTAATCTAGGGTTAATCTAAGGGCCTAAAACACTCACCTAATCTATAAATACACCCTAAACCTACCCTAATCCATACTAAAAATAGAAATGATGGCCTCATGCCGCCAAATTAAATCCTAGAAGGAGCCTCCACTAATTTATGAAGGAAGTTGCAAATCAATCTCTAATCATCACCATCTTCATATTTAGCAACTAATTCCACTTCATAAGTTTGCTAATCTTGGTTTTGGTGAGTTTCTATCACTTTAACATCAATTGTTAAAGTAAGTAGATTGGGTGTAATGAGACTTATGGTCTTAAATGCGGATTAGTGAGTTTGAATCATTTATAATGATATGCTACTCTATGTTTTCCTATGTTTATGCATAATTAATAAGTGGGTTTATGCATGTTTGATAAGTTGGTTTATGCATGCTTAACAAGTTGGTTTATGCATGTTTAACAAGTGGGTTTATGCATGTTTAACAAGTGGGTTTATGCATATTTAACAAGTGGATTTATGCATGTTTAACAAAGTGAGTTATGCAAGTTCACATGCAAGTTATGTGTATGATGTTACGTAAGTTATGTGTAGGTGGTTATGCAAGTTCATATGCAAGTTATGCATATGCTTAAATGCAAGTTTAACATGATTTGCAAGTTATGCATGTTTATGCAAGTATATGAATGCCTATGCAAGATATGTATATGCTTAAATGCAAGTTTAACATGATATGCAAGTTATGCATGCTTATGCAAGTATGTGAATGCTTATGCAAGTATGTGAATGCTTATGCAAGTATGTGAATGCTTATGCAAGTTATGTGTATGCTTAAATGCATGTTTAACGTGTTATGCAAGTTATGAGAATGCTTATATGCAAGTTCAACATGTTATGCAAGATATGTGTATGATAATATGCAAGTTTGGGTTAAATGTAGTTGGGTGAATATATGCTCATATATGCAAGTTGACATCCTCTTAACCCATGACAAAGTTATATGCTAAACCCATGATATTTGTGTTGGATCTTCCCCTTTATTATGTCATGAAATGAGAACGATTTACGTGGGGAACGATGGGGTTGGTAAATATGTTAATAAAAGTATGATTGGGTATGATTAAGCATACCATAAAAAAATAAATTAACATAAGTGGGAATTTACCTATTGAGTTAGGTCTACCCCATGGGAATTTACCTATTGAGTTAGGTCTACCCATGTTATGAAAAACTTGATATTAATTAGGGATAATTAATATGGGGTGATTAATTAGGTGTAATTAATCGACTAAGACACGAGGTTGGACTCATTTGTAGTGTAAAACTGCCCGGACCCGACCGGCTTAACCAGTTGCTACAAATGTCAGCCCAATGTGAGAGGTCTTAGCCATAAATTAAATACGTGATTAAAGTAAAGACACGAGGTTAGACTCTGTTATGACGTAAGACTGCCCGGACTCTACCGGCTTAACCAGGCGGTCATAACAGCCAGTCTAATGTGGGAGGTCTTTGTGGGAGATCACGGTCTTAATTAATTAAGAAACACTTAACCATATTAGCATGTAGTGGGACATGAGGGGTTAAGTGGGTGCCTTGGGTGGCATGTGGAAATTCAGTGGTTGCCTTGGGTGGCATGTGGAAATCTAGTGGGTTGCCTTGGGTGGCAATAGAAAATACGATTAGAATACTTAACCAAGTGAAACATGTAATTAAACATGATTAAAGGGTTAAGTGGGATTCACTAGATAAGTGACAAGCTTAGGTGGGTAGCTTGTGGGGGCCCATTTCAACCAATATCCCAAACGTATCTTTGTGGGCTCGACCCATGTCGAGCGACGGGACACGCATATTGGGCTTGATTATAAGAGGCCAAAACGGGTTAGCGGTGGCAACGCAAGTCCAACGGGTTTCATATGCGTGTGTGGGCCCGGGCTGGTAGATAAGCCGTTGTTGCATCGTGTAGATATAAAGTCGTGCATCGTTGATATTATCAGGAGGCCGCTTTAGGGGAGTGATACACCCCACTGTGGGACCAGCACGGGTATCTACGGTAGGGAGCCGATCGCTTGGGGAGTAGTGGGGTACACCTAGTGGAGATAGGGGCAGACGGCACCTATGTGGTCAGCTAGGGGTACATGAAACTACTAGTTATATCTTTCTTTAAGTCCTTGGGTGGGATCAATCTTTGAGTAGGAATGACTGGTGTGGTGCAGTGTAGTAATTATCCTTGGGTGGGTAGATGCGTCTTTACAGTTATCTTAGTTTATCCTAAGTATACCAAGCTGCTTAGTGTAGCCATTCATCCCCAGACATTACCGTAGGTCAAGTTTATGTCTTCTCTGGTTACTTTAATGATTGTATTGTTAAAGTTATAGGACTCGCTCAGACTTATGTCTGACCCCGTTGTTTTTATCTTTTTCCCAACCCTCAGGTCCTACGGTGGATCCTAGCAGTAGTGGAGCTTGATCGGATTGCTGTTCCAGTCTTTAGGAGCTTGGATAGATGTAAAGCTCCAGTTACCCAGTTATCTTTTCTTTTGTCTTGGCTATTGTATGAGAGAGTGGGATTATGTACTTCTTTATTTTGATGGATATTGTACTTGACTTTTATTGTGGTTTTATGATGTAACCAGACATGTTTATTTCCGTTGTTATGAGATGATGTTTTAAATTTCAAGTACTATTTATATCTGTCTTGTTGTAATTTTTCTGTTCTATATTCACTAAAATACTCCTCCGATGTTATGGCATTCCCTTAGAGAGTGACCATAGCGGGCGTGGGGTGTTACAAGATTTCAGCAGCCAAAACAGAGTAGATAAAGGTCAGGTCAGTAGTGAATTTTTTGCCTCAGATAAACTGATATCGGACATGCTCGTTTGTTCATGCATATTTGTATGTGCGCTGTAATTAGCTTTGGCAGATTCTTTTTCAATGTAGTAGCTATGCAGTTTTAATTTGGTAGTTATATTGATATCAGAATTCTGTATGTAAATGTCAAGCCATATCATATCACTTAGGGTGTGTTGATGATTCTTTAAAATTGTTTTCTCACTCTCTAAACTCTAAAATCTGCACCGATGCACCTTCTTCTTACCATATATTCCTGGTTTTCTTTTTTATAACTTCTCCAATTTTTTTATTAAACTCTCCTTTGTTCTTGTCAAATTCTCTGTAAGCTTCCGAATTTATATCTGCATGCTTTATATGATTTGTAATACAAAATCATATTTAAAGTAAATAACATTAATAAAAGGAAAATACATATTTGATCTTTCAAGCTCGGGTTTTATATTTGTTTCTAGAGAGTTAAATAAAATTTTGGTTCAAAAAAAATTATTTGTGCATTGCTTTTCTTCACTTTCCATCTTTTAAGCTAGAGAGCTAGTGATCGGTTTTTTTAGCTCCTTAGGTGAGTACTAACTCTGGCTGTTTGCTTGTCGAGTATGGAGCACCCATTCTTTAATCTCATAGCATTTGGTATAATCTTTTCGTGTAACCACATGATGAATTCGTTCAAAAATCTTAGGTGTTGGTTGAAAATCTGCCAAGAACATTGTATACTCTTCGAATAAGTATGTAGTGTTGCATATTCTTATAAGGAAAACTTTAAAAAAATATTGGGTTCAATAATAAGTGTGGAGAAATTCTCATTATTGATTTTGGCATCATTTCAAACAACAATTCTCTACCTATAAAAATAAAGACATGATTTATGTTTGTTTTTATCAAAGGTAGTGCCTTTTTTTCTCGTAAATACAAATATGAATTGAAATACTTTTGATTTAGTAATGTTTAATTATGTAACTAAGGAAAAAGAAGTTTGTCTATTCAAACATTTTGGTTTGCACATGGCAATATATGGTCTGGTAAAAATTCGCGATTATAGTCTCAAATAGAAAAAGTTCTTTATCCCTTTCTTTTTTGTCTAAGGTGTTCGTTTTGATCACGAGTATGGTAATCTTTGACTGCAGAATTGATACATGAATATAGGTTTTTTTAGTTAGCTTATAAAATTTTAATTGGATTCAACTCAGCAAATACTGCAAAGACAAAATGAAAACAAATTTCAGTTAAAAAGTTGGCAAGAATCCCCTTCACTATTGATTAGAAGGTGAGCTAACAGTTCCTCCAGCAGAGGTCAAATGCAACCAACTTAGTACCTCAACATTTTATTCCTACAAATCAAAGCATTAAAGCCAACTGCCTACCTAAATTTCATTGTTAAAACATTATCAACTTGTATAAATATGATGCTTTATTCAATGTCTATTCATCAGGCAACAGAATTCGGAGCAATGGCTACAAATACAACAAGCTTCTCCAAGACTACTCATTTACTGTCGGTGCTCCTATTCGTATTTAGCATTTCTGTAACCAGTGATTTTGCTCGTATGCTTCTAGAAGTACCAGCTATCCCAAAACCAGAGCTTCCACCACTACTTGAAGTTTTGACACTTCCAAAACCTGAGCTACTAAAACTACCACCACTGCCCAAAATGCCAAGCTTGCCTAAGCTGGAAATACCTCCGTTGCCTGAATTTCCTAAACTGCCATCCACTACCCAAAACCAAAGAAGCACTATGGTACATGAAGTTCCAACTTTGCCCAAGCCGGAATTGCCTTCAGTACCAGAGATTCCTTCTTTACCAAAGCTAGAGTTGCCACCATTTCCTGAGATTCCGACCATATCGAAGATTGAACTACCTCCTTTGCCTCAACTACCAATTGTTCCCGAAGTACCAATTCACCCTTGTACTACCCCTAGATTTTCGTGGATGATATGGCATATTGATTGTAGTTTCATAAGTTTATGTTTGGCCTTGAATATTTACATATGTACTATATTACATATTGCCATATGTATACTGTATAATATATATTATCTTCTTACTTTTCTGCATTGTTGCGCCGTATAAATTAGTATTCTATATTTGTCCAATGAGCAATGATACTTAAACTAGAATTAAATTCCAACATTTTCTCTCAAGGCATTACTACTTCAGAGATATATGCTTCACAAATTTTGTTGCTGGCATAGAGTAGTTACTAGTTATATGCAAATCGTAGTGAATAAGTTTGGCAAAGGATATATTTTCTATGCACATGCGCAATGCATACCGTCATAGATTAAGAATAGAAACTTATTATTAAGCAAACTATCAATAAATTTTTGTCTCCTTTTAGAAAATTTCATCACTAAATGTTAAATTTTGGTGATACAAAATCACAAATTGATTGGAACAAATTTGCAAAGAGTGGAAAGTAAATATTTTTATAATGGGAATGCATTGATTGCATTTGATGAGGTGGTAGAGAAATAAATGAAGGGATTAATTTCTTCCATCTATGCTAAATAAACGAATTGATTTACTTCCTATGTTTGCACATTTGTTTTTATGGTAATTTGCCTCCACTAAATTATTACCATATGTTGGTAATTTAATTGATGACTCACGTAGACTTGCACCGTCTATATATTGAGGGGTAGACTTTAGTGTAAACTCATCCTGTAACACCTCGAATTTTCTGTTAACTGTATATTAACAAATTAAAGTATAATTAATACTTAATGAAAGAATTAAGGGAAACGGGTTACGCCGTTGCGTTCGTTTCAGAATTCTGCTTGAGATAGAGCCTGAGTTTGCGTGAATCGGACTCCATATGAAGGAGTTATGACCTCCGGAAGTTTCAGAATTCAAATTAAAATTCAAACGGCTCCAAACGAAGTTCAAATTTCGAATTCAGACCCAAACTAGGCTGGGTAGGAAATTCCCTCCTAGGCACCAGGTCGACCTGGGGGTCGACCTGGCTGACCAGGTCGACCATAGGGTCGACCTGGGGGTCGACCTGCCCAGTCGACCTGGTTTGGCCCGGGCTGGCCTGGTCGGGTTTCTGGTCGAATTTCTGAGCCTGGATGTGTCACTAGAGCTTACATGTCACCTTCTGATTGGCTGCTCTTGAGATGGATGGTCTGGATTCACTCTAGCTTCATCGACGGCTCTAATTGATTTAAAATTCTATAAATACAACTTGAGTCTAAACCTAAATTCACACAAAGAAATTGGAGATAGAGCCGTCATGCAGCTGGAAGGACGCCAAGAGTAGCCTCCACTTGTAGAAAGCTTAGTGACGAGCCAAAATCAAAGTTAAAACACGAATCATAACAACGTTAGTCTTCCCAAAGGAAAGCAATTCAAATTCAAAACTCAGAATCTAGAATTCAAGTTTTGCGTTCGTTGTAAGTATAGTGATTCTTCCGATGTGAATAAAATTAAGTCTTGATTCAATGAAAATTGGGAATGAAGTTGTGTTATTGTATAACAACGATGTTGATTCATATGCGATGTAATGATTGTGATATTGTGATGTTTGTGGTATAATTGAGTTTATGTTGATCCTATTGTATATGTAGAATCACATGCAAGTTGTATGGTTTATGTTGTAATCGACACCTATATGTTTATGTAATTATGTAGGTTGTATGTGATTAAGATTTCTTGGATATATATGCTAGAACCTTTATGCTTAATCGATTATGTTCACATACATGCAAGTATGTTTGTAAGAAAGTGGCAAGTTAATTGGATCCATGTCAAGATCCACCTTAATATGTGTTTCATGTTGTAATTAGGCATATGAATGAATCTAGTTCACACCCTTGTCATAAAAATTATGAAATTATCATATCCTTGTCATATGCTAGTTATGCTCGATGCTATGCCTAGATCCAAAAACAAGTTTAGGCTTATGTTATCAAAATCATATGCTAATTTATGTGACACCTATTTGGTTAAATACCTATTTCAACGCAAGTTCAGATATACGTTGATTTAGGCTATGTTGCAAGTTCACATATACGTTGATTTAGGCTATGTTGCAAGTTCATATTCATGTTGACTATTTTGCAAGTTCACACCTATGATGTTCATGTTGACTATGCCAAAAATGCCAAGTTTACACCTATGTCATGTTCATGTTTATGAATTCCCTTATGCCAATTTGTATGGCTAAATTAGGCTAAGTTTTTAGCTTAATATCATATGTTAAAAACCATGCGAATGAAAGTTAGGCTAAGATTGTTAGCCTAATGTTTAAACGGGTTAACGTTGGGAATATTAGAAAATTTGACATAAAAATATATGAAATTAGCATGTTTGTCACATGCCAAAATTGGTGGCATTTTAAATGGTATAAATTCTTATACCAAAAAGGATGAACTTGGAAAGTGGGCCATAACATTAAATTTACATATATTAAGTAATAAAGACAAATATGTAAATTTTGAAAATATGAATATGCTTAACACGAGGTTGGATTGAGTTGTGATGCAAACTGCCCGAACCCGCCCGGCTGTCCAGCAGTCACAACAATACCTATCTAATGTGGATGGTTAAGCATGGAGCCCAATAAGGACCCGATGTTAGACTGAGTTACGGTGTAAACCTGCCCGGAACCAACCGGTACATCCAGTAACCGTAACAATATCTGTCTAACGTGAGTGGTTGGCGCTTTAAGAAGCTAAGGACAAACTGTAAGGATGGTAGGGTTAAGTTAACTAAATCACTTAACTAATTCAACATGTTAATGAAATTGATGGGTGGGGTTAGGTAAATACAGACACTTAACCACTTAACATGTTTGACTAGAAAACCCTAGTAACGGGGACCCATTTCAGCAGTAACCCAATTAGGTATCATGGTACCCTGAAACTAGGCAGGGTGGGGCATGATTACTGAGCTGATTGTAAGCGGTCAAAAGGACGGCGGTGGGTGCAACAGTGTGGGTTCTAACAGAGTGCGGGCGTGCACACACTTCGGAGTAGACAAACAGAGCACTGGGGACACCAGTAGTATAACCTATGTATTTCTAGTTTTGTGTCGGGTCGCCACCATGGGACTTGATACACCCCATGGTGGGGCTAGCATAGGTATCTACAATCTTTGGGGGCCGTAAGACATAGAGAATTATGCGAGTAGGAGCCGATCTTTAGAAAAAGGGCATCACTACACCTCCAGCAATGGGTGCCAGTTAAGACAATACAAATAGGTGCAGAGATATAGTGTGGGGTGCGATAGTATATTCGATTCAAACTGCTTTGTCTTAAGTTTATGAGACTCTCCTATTTCCAGTTTATACTTATCATGCCCTTATTCTTATTCTCATACTTAAGAGTCACTAGACTTACCAGGCTTTATGTCTGACCATATTTTCTTTCGTCTTCTTTTCTTCCGTTTCCCCCTCCCCCCAAGGTCCACAGGGAGGAAACAACTCAGCTTAGTCAGACTCTTTGCAAGACTTCAAGATAATAGATGTACGGTTTGGATTCTCTCTCCTTGGCTATGGCGGTTGGACACAATCATGGGGATTTATGCAGTTTTAATCATGTTTTATGCGTCTTTATTTAATAACCAAGACAGAAATGATGTTGTAATGTTTTGGAAGTAGTTATGAGACAACTATGGAAATGTTTTGTTTGAACAAGTATTTTATGAAATAAAAGTCTGTTTGTTTCCGCTGCTTATGTATATGTGTTTATATCTGTCTTGTGTTTTATCTGTGACTTTTACTTAAAAACCTCCACCAAAGTTAAGGCAGTCCATTGTGAGTGACCTTAATGGAGGGTGGGGTGTTTCACTTGGTATCAGAGCATAGATTTACCAGACTAGATAAAAGTTTTTGAAGCTATTTTCAAAAGAAGTTTAAAGAAGCATTCTTTTTCAAGAAAAAGTCTTGTTTTTAAAAGGCATAAATTCCCCAAAGCCATACGCACTATCTCTCTCTATCCTTTGTCTTGAATACTTTCCTTTTTGTTCCAGCATGTCTGGAGACCTTAACCTTCCAGAAGGAGTACCGATACCCGGCTGGTTCCAAAGGTACCTTGAGGCTAGGGCCAATGGTGCGGGCCCAGCAGACATTCCTCCTCTAACAGTGGCAGCGGTTCCTCCTCCTCCTCCTCGTGGAAATACTTTCGCTAAGATATGTAGAGACTTCAAAGCTATGGGTGGAAAGGACTTTTATGGAACTGAATCCTTTATAGTAGCAAGGAACTGGCTGAAGGAGACCGAGGACTTGTTCATCATCTTCGAAGTTGACGACAGGCAAAAGATATAGCTAGCAGTATGGTTGCTGAAAGATGAAGCTTCCTATTGGTGGGAAGTTACCCATGCCGAAAGGCCAGTGGAGACTTGGGAAGATTTTAGGATACGGTTTGAGATGAAATTCCTCTCCCAAGCTGAAAGAAGCCTGCAAATGGAGAAGTTCCTAACTTTGAAACAAGGAAATATGAAAATCAAGGAGTATGTAAATCAGTTTAACCAACTGGCCAGATTTGGGCTGTATTTGGTAAACACCCAACACAAGAAGGCCCTTCGCTTCGTCAAAGGTCTGAATGAACCTCTACACAGCCTTGCAATGACCCATATACCCATGGGAGCGACCTATGAAAGCTTGGTGGACATGGCGCTGCTACACGAGGAGGACAAAGGCAAGAAGGAGGCAAAGGTGGAAGTGCCTCAAGAAAAGAAAGAAGGTTTACAGGCTAAGAAGAAGACTTCAAGAAAGGCGGGAAGAACAACAAATCCCGTGAAAAGAGAAAGTGCAATTTCTGTGGCATTGTGGGACATATAACAAAAGACTGCAGGAAGAAGAAGGCAAAGATGAATGGGGGTTGTTTCCATTGTGGATAGACTGGACACTTGGCTAAGGACTGCCCAAAGAAGCGGGGGTAGGGACAGAGGACTGGATCCACCTCGGGAGGACAGGTTCACACGCTGACAGCACCTCCACAGGAACGAGGTAGAAATATTTCTGTAGAAAGCTTAGTTTATATTTATGATCATCCAGTTCGCACTCTCTTTGATTCTGGTGCATCACACTCCTTTATTTCGTCTACTTTAGTAGAATCTCTGCACCTAGACACTAGTATGGTAGAAGATCCCTTGGTTGTTTTGAATCCAATTGGGGGCTCGGTTTATTTGTCGATGGTTTGCTTGGATTTAAAAATCTCTATTCTAAGTGTTGAATTTAGATGTAGTGCCTTTTTTTGGGCTTCTCAGGATATGGATTGATCTTAGGCATGGACTGGTTATCCAGTAACGGTGGCATTCTTGATTGTGAGAAAAGAGTGGTTAGACTCTTGACTCGGCGCGGTAACACTCTAGAAATTTCTTGTAATCCCTTGAATGCTGTTATGCTTAGTTATCTAGAGTCGCTTGACGCTTCTGTTGAGAATTTGTATTCAGTTAGAGTAGTCCGGGAATATCCGGATGTCTTTGAAGAGGTGAAAGGCTTACCTCCGAAGCGGGAAATAGACTTCCGCATATATCTTGTTGATAATGCAAAGCCTGTAGCTTTGCCTGTTAGACACATGGCTCCAAAGGAGAGAAAGGAATTCAGTAAGCAAGTTAAGGAGCTTCTCGAGAAGGGGTTTATAAGGAGAAGTATCTCAGAATGGGGTGCTCCAGTGGTGTTCGCCACCAAAGCAAATGGTTCACTACGTCTCTGTGTGGACTATAGGGAGCTAAACAAGCTGACTAAAAAGAATAGACACCCGCTTCCCAGAATAGACGATTTGTTTGATCAGCTTGTAGGTGCATCGGTCTTCTCCCAACTTGATCTGGCTACTGGGTTCCATCAGTTAAGGGTAGCTGAATATAGTATTGATAAAACGACGTTCAAAACCCCAGACGGTTTCTACGAGTGGCTTGTCATGCCTTTCGGTTTGACAAACGCACCCGCTTATTTTGTGGACCTAATGAGCAGGGTGTTCAGAGAATTCCTCAATAAGTTCGTGGTGGTCTTCGTATACGATATTTTGATCTTCTCAAAGAATGAGGAAGAACATGCTCGACATCTGAAAGAAATCATGGATACTCTCCGTGCACATCAGCTAAAAGCCAAATTCTCCAAGTGCCACTTTTGGAGATAAAAGGTAAGGTTTCTTGGGCATATAGTTTCCATAGAAGGGTTAGCCATGGACCCCGCGAAAATGGTGGCAGTGCAAGATTGGAAGACACCGAGAAATGCAACCGAAGTCCGAAGCTTTCTTGGGTTAGCCAGCTTTTACCGAAAATTCATTAGAGATTTCGCGAAAATCTCAGCTCCACTCACAAAGCTAACAAAGAAGAATCTGGCGTTCACTTGAGATTTGGATTGCGAGTTTGCTTTCCAACGATTAAAAAGGGCTCTCACAACAGCCCCAGTTCTGAACTTGCCAGATGGAAGCAAGATGTTCACCGTATACATTGATGCTTGTGGTACGGGACTAGGCGCTATTCTAATGCAGGGAGGGTAGTAGCTTATGGTGAAAGACAACTGAAAGTGCATGAAAAGAACTACCCAACCCACGATCTTGAGTTGGCCGCCATTGTCTTTGCGCTTAAGTCTTGGCGTCATTATCTCCTAGGCGAGAAATTCGAATTATATACTGACCATAAATCGTTGAAGTATCTTTTCTCGCAGAAAGATCTTTACTTTAGGCAGCAAAGATGGATGGAGTTCCTTGCCTCATATGATTTTGAAATTTCTTATACTCCTGGCAAAGGCAATGTAGTAGCAGACGCGTTGAGCCGAAAGAAACTGACCTTGAGCCCTCTCTTTGTGGAAAGGCAAAGCTTGGAGTATATAGCCAGTTTTGACTTTAGGCCATCCTCTGATTTTGTACCTGGTTTATTGGCATCCCTAGAAGTACAGCCCACTCTTTTACACTCAATAGGGGTCGCACAATGCGAAGACCCTCAGCTTGTGGATGTGATTGATAAGCTAATTAGGGGTGAAACTTCCAGTCACCTCAATAGGTACTCCATCGATGATAAAGGTTGGCTGAGACGGGATGGAAGGCTATGCGTCCCACAAGCTAGGGATTTAGTAAAAAAGGTTCTCGAGGAAGCACATCATTCCCAGATGACAATACATCCAGGTGGGGACAAAATGTACAAGGACGTAAAGAGAGTTTTCTATTGGAGTGGCATGAAGGACATGGCAGATTTCGTTTCTAAGTGCATGACATGCCAACAGGTCAAGGCGGAACAAAAGAAGCCTGGAGGACTGCTTCATCCTCTAGAAGTCCCGCAACGGAAGTGGGATAGCATTTCAATGGACTTCATTGACGGGTTTCCTAGGTCAAGAAGAGGCAATATTAGCATTTGGGTAATAGTGGACAGGCTTACTAAAAGCGCCCACTTTATACCCATCAAAAGTAGAAGGACTACCTCGTCTCTAGCTTCTCTTTATCTCAAGGAAATAGTTCGGCTCCATGGAATACCCTCCAGCATAGTGAGTGACAAAGATCCCATCTTTACGAGTGAAGTTTTGCGGAGTCTGCAAGAAGCTGTAGGCACACAGTTATGCTTGAGCACGGCCTATCACCCCCAAACTGATGGCCAGACAGAAAGGGTGAATAGGGTATTGGAAGATCTTTTGAGACTATGTGTTCTTGACTTCGGAGGGACTTGGGAGGATCACCTTCCTCTAGTGGAATTCACCTAGAACAACAGCTACCAAGCCACTATCGGTATGGCGCCCTTCGAAGCTCTATATGGAAGACCGTGCCGATCACCAACTTGTTGGTGGGAGTCTACTGACAAGATTATACTTGGGCCAGACATGATTCGAGAAACTTCAGAAAAAGTGGACTTGATACGAAGGAGAATGAAGACAGCCCAAGACAGACAGAAATCCTATGCCGATAAAAGAAAGACCGACCTTGAGTTTGAGGTTGGGGACAGGGTTTTACTTAAGGTATCCCCTTTAAGGAATAGTGTTCGCTTTGGATCCGCAGGAAAACTAGCACCAAGATTTGTAAGACCGTTCCCTATCATCGAGAAAATTGGGAAAATGGCTTATAAAGTAGAGCTACCTGAAAGGTTGGCTGGAATTCACAACGTCTTTCACGTTTCTCATCTCCGAAAATGTCTACATGAATCTGCGGAAGTGGTGGAGCCAAACATTCTAGAAGAAGCCGAAGTAGAACGCGAAGCAACTATAAGAAGAATTCCAACTCGAATTGTAGGAACAGAAGTGAAAAAGCTACGCAACCGCGAAGTCAAACTCGTTAAAGTTCAGTTGTAACAACCTGCATTCTACCCATCGGAGGATCGTAGAATATTTATTTCTTTCCCATATGAAGTCGTATGGTCACGTAACTTTGGGAAACAACTATTAGAGTCATTTCCCATGTTCATGATTTTTGCCGATTTTTAAATGACCATTTTGCCCCTAGCCGATCTTGTTTTGGCCATAACTTTTGATTGGAAAGGAATTTTGACCTGAAACCACTTCCATTAGATTCGTTTGACTGTTTAACTTTCTGTAGAGTGGTCACATGTGAGAAACGGACTTACCGTTTGGGAGATATGGCTGAAATAAGGTTTGGAAGGTGAAAAACTGCTTAATCGGGCAAAATAAGGTGATTAGTGAATGGGCCCATAACCCATTTCGGGATTAGGGTTATGGGGAGGCTGAAATGAGTTAGGGTTTCATTCCATTTCAGTTTTCTAGCCTCCACCTACCTCTAAGAAATGCTAAAAATGGCCTCCAACCTCTAAATCACCTCCAAATCGCTTTCTACTTGAAGATTGGGCTTAGCAACATCAAATCAAGGCAAATCAACACCAAATCAAGATTAGAGCTGCTGTTTAGCATTGGGATTCGCACCAAATCAGAGATTTATTTCAGATCTAAGTTTTATTTATGGCTAAGGTGAGTGATTTGCATAGTTCCTCACTAATTATGGTTGATTAAGGGTGATTAGTGAAGATTAACGAATTTATACATTAATAAATTCTGGAAAAAAACTTATAAATTCTTAAATGATGTTTTAGACCTCTGATGTGAATTTGGGATAATTTGGTTAAGTTTTTCTAATCATATCATAAGTTTCACCTAAACATGCTTAAGGGGAAATGTGGAGTTTTGGCTATGTTTAATCCATTTTGACCTATCATATTGATGTTTTGGTGTTTGAGGTCACTTCTACTTGTTGCTATGACTGTATGGTATGTTTTGTGATTTTCTAGAAGTGTTAGATTGGTCGAAAACGTCGTCGAATGGCGTAAAAACAGTTGCAGGAAAGTATGCAGGAAATTCCAGAACCGGATCGAATCGCTCCCCTCAACCTCGATCCGACCCGTTGGTGTCGCCCTCGACCACAAGCTGGAGCATGGACCACGACCCGATCCGTCCATGGGTAGTGACCACGAACCGATCCCTTGTTCCCTGACCGATCCGTTCGTGAGTAATGAAACGATCTGATGGGCTGGAGCATGGAGCACGACCCGAGCTGATGGCACCCTCTGATCCGACCCGACCCCCTGGGGTGATGACGATCCAAACTGTGGCAAGCTGGAGACCCCGACCCAATCCGATCCAGGGAAGTAGATGGAGGAACCACGAACCGTGCATAGGGGCGAACCGCGATCCGAACCGCCACGAGATGAAGAACCGAACTGATCCGGTGACGACCAATAACCCGAGATGCAGAGGTAGTCCAAGTTGGAAGTTAGAGCTCAGGATCCAGTTGGGAACCAATGAGTTCACTTCATTATTGGGCTTTGCTGCGGGACGTGTGCTAATGAGTTGTCGACGTTCATAACTTCGATTCACCACTGAAATGAAAGATGGGCTACTTATCAGTGCAGTAGAGTCACTATGACTCGAGGGGCAAGGTGATGGTAGCAAGACTACGTTATCAGTACAGTAGAGTCATTATGACTCGAGGGGCAAAGTGATCGTAGTAAGACTATGAGCCAGCGCAGATGGGGTGAATAACTCCATGGGTCAAGTGGACATAGAAAAAGTATTGGTAAGGCTATGAGCCAACGCAGATGGGGTAAATAACCCCATGGGGCAAGTGGACATAGCAAAGGATTGGTGGCTATGTATAAGTGCAGTGAAGCCATTTATGACTTCATGAGGCAAGGTGATCATAGCAAATTATTGAGGTGATCGAAGTGGTGAATATCGTATGCTTTACGCACTGAGTGAGAGATGTGAGGATGGTTGCTATGCTTGATTGTTTTCCATCACTATGACATGCACACCCCCACCCCGTTATCTTTACACTATTTGAAATGGCACCTTAGAGTGTTGTACAGTATGTAGTGCTAACTCTTTGGTTGCAGGTCCAGGTTTAGGTATAACTTAGTATACCTGTTATTGTTCTTTTTAGATGCTTATCGCTCATACCAGACTTTTGTCTGACCCAGAGTTTTATGTCTCTTCTTATTACTCTGGGTGCTCACACGAGCAGACTAGAGACAGGTTAGCTGGTGATGCACGAGTAGCTAATTCGGAGACGAGCAGGAGGCTCCTACGTATGATATCTACATATATTCTCCCTGTGTCGTTGGTGGTCACTACTTGGGCATTAGTAGTGTACCTTCCATTACTTGCTTTTGCTTTAGAGACAGTATTTTGAAATTGTAATAAGCTGTATTTTGGATTTTCCGCTGCTATGATGCTCAGTTCTAGTTTTCAGCTTATACACTGTCTCGCCTGTTTTATGTCAAGTATGTTGTTATTATATTTTGTTCTATACGCTGTGCGACATTCTACAGGTTCTTTGTTGTTTCTTTGTCTCCTTTCTTTTCTTATGACGACCGTGCCGTGCTAACTGGACATGTGTACAGCGCACTTTTGGAGTAAATGTCGGTTGGTGCGGGGCGGGCCGTCACATTTGGTATCAGAGCTCTAGGTTGCATAGTTAACCTAGGGAAAGACACTAGGGAGAGATAGTACGTATATGAGCGCGTATTTGTGATTACTTTGGTTTTCAAAAGCTATATATATACTATTGGTAGTATAAGAATGAAGTCGTACTGCACTAGCACCACTATGGGGTCGTTAATCGTTTTCTCTTTACAGATTGAACAATGAGTAGAGACACTAGGGGTGCTGGTAGAGGGACCAATCATGGGAATGCTCATGACATGAGGACAATGTTCACTAACTTCATGAGGGAGATGATTAGGGATGTTCAGGGAGCAGTTCCCAATCCTGGTAATGGTGGTGGTCCAGTAGTGCAGGCGCCTAGGGTCGATTTCGCCAAGTTGTGCAAGGATTACACTAACCTTGGTGGGAAGCCGTTCCACGGAACGGAGTCGGCCACAGATGTTCAGGATTGGTTGGATAGCTGTGATCGTATCTTCGACGACTTGGGTATCGAGGATGCGATGAAGAGAAGGCTAGCGTCTCGTCAGCTGCAAGGGCGAGCGATGAATTGGTGGAATGCCATTAGAACAGCTACTCCAGAAGATCAGGTTACATGGGATCAGTTCAAGGCTCGCTTTAGCGAGAAGTTCATTCCAGCTGCCCAGAATTCAGTGTTATTTAAGAGATTCTTAGAACTCAAGCAGAATGGTAGGGCAGTCTCTGACTATATTGCTGAGTTCGACACTTTGTCGAAGTATGGACTATCTCTTATCGATACTCCTGAGAAGAAGAATGAGAAGTTCATTACAGGGTTGGATGGATACTTGGGGGAAAGGCTTATCAACCACATCGATGAGACTTTTGAATCGATTGTTGGAAAAGCTTTGAGATCAGAGAGTCTTTACCCTAAGCCAAAGACTGAGGCTGCATCTGCAGAAGGGCCAAAACTGCAAGCGGGCAGTGGAGGCAAGAATAACTCTCAAAACAAGAGGAAGCAGAACCAATCTAAGGATGGCCAGAAAAAGAGCAAGAAAGATGTTGAGTGCTTCAGCTGTGGTAAGAAGGGCCATTATGCTAAAGAATGTCGGGCCAAGCCAGCGGATAGGAAGTGCTACAACTGTGGCCAAGTGGGACATCATAAGGATAAGTGTCCACAACATTTTAAGGAGAAGCAGATTGTGAAAGCATATGCTATCGATGCTGTTCCTTCTTCGTCGAATGCCCCAACTGCGGTGGAGAAAGGAGAGAATGTCGTCATTCAAGGTATGCTTTCAATTTATGATGTACCAGTTCGAGTTTTGTTTGATACTGGGGCTTCCCGTTCCTTCATATCTAGTGACCTGGTGGATAGGTTGGAACTGGAACCCGAGATAGTCGATAGACCGTTGGTTGTGACAAACCCGATTGGTGGTTCGACTAACCTTAGTATGATTTTCCGAAATTTGGTCTTATCGAGTCATGGATGTATGTTTGTTTGTGATTGCTTTGTTTTGGGCTTTACTGGGTATGGCATTATATTGGGAGTCGATTGGCTCCAAAGATACGGGGTGGTGGTAGACTGTGAGGGCTTTTTGGTGACAGTTAGAGCGGACGATGGGCGGAGGGTAGTGTTTGGTAGTCTACCTAGTGATGGGGTAATGGCTAGTTTTATAAATTCCCTCGACATCCCGTATGATGAGTTGTCAGATGTGCCCGTGGTTGGCCAGTATCCGGACGTCTTCGAGGAGGTGACCGGGCTTCCACCACACCGAGAGATTGAGTTCCGTATTGATTTAGTGAAAGATGCCAGACCTATAGTGATGCCACTTCGTCGTATGGAACCAAGGGAGCAGCAAGAGCTCGGGGTGCAAGTAAGCGATCTTTTGAAGAAGGGATTTATTAGAAGAAGTGTCTCCGAGTGGGGAGCACCAGTTGTGTTTGCTGCTAAGGCAGATGGTTCCCTTCGATTGTGTGTGGACTATCGCGAGTTGAATAAGGTGACGAGGAAGAATAAGTATCCTCTACCGCCTATAGATGATTTGTTTGATCACCTAGAAGGAGCAAGAGTGTTCTCCCAGTTGGACCTCGCGATAGGATTTCATCAGCTCCGAGTAGCAGATGAAAGTGTTCCGAAAACGGCTTTTAGGACGCCGTCTGGATTCTATGAGTGGTTGGTCATGCCATTTAGGTTGACCAATGCACCAACATACTTTGTGGATCTTATGAATCAAGTATTCAGAGATCAGTTGAATAAGTTTGTTCTTGTGTTCGTAGACGATATCCTTGTTTACTCAAGGACAGAGGAGGAACACAAGGGACACTTGAGGATAGTGATGGAGGTGTTGAGGAAACACCAATTGAAAGCGAAATTTTCTAAGTGTCACTTCTGGAGGAGGGAAGTGAGATTCTTTGGCCATGTTATTTCAGAGAATGGTATCGCCGTGGACCCTGCGAAGGTGGCTACAGTACAGGATTGGCCTACGCCCAAGAATGCAATAGATGTAAGAAGTTTCTTGGGGTTAGCTGGGTACTATCGTAAGTTTATCCAGGACTTCTCCAAGATAGCAGCACCGTTGACTCAGTTGACTAAGAAGAATCAGGCCTTCATATGGGACGTAGTGTGTGAGAATGCATTCAAGAGTCTAAAAGAAAAGTTGACGCGTGCACCAGTGTTAGTCATTCCTAAAGGGAATGAAGAGATGACGGTATACATGGATGCTTGTGGTACCGTACTAGGTGCTGTATTGATGCAAGGAGGTAGGGTTGTAGCTTATGCTAGTCGACAACTAAAGACACATGAGAAAAGGTATCCTACCCATGATTTGGAACTAGCAGCGATCGTGTTTGCGCTGAAGATGTGGAGACATTGTCTCTTGGGAGAAAGATTTGAGTTGTTTACCGATCATAAATCGTTAAAGTATCTCTTCTCTCAGAAGGATCTGAACCTCCATCAGCAGAGATGGTTAGAGTTCTTGGCTTCGTATGATTTTGATATCGCAGACACACCTGGGAAAGGCAATGCGGTAGCCGATGCCTTGAGTAAGAGACATGCCAGTCTAGGGGCTATGTTTCTTGAATGGAAGCAACTGGAGTATATCGCAGGGTTTGACTTCAGACCAAAGTGCGAATTGTATCCAGAAATGCTAGCTAGTTTGGCGATCAGACCCACTTTGATAGAGCAGATTGGTTCCAGCCAGAGGGACGATCCTAATCTATTGGAAATCATTTCCAAGTTAGAGATGAATATCGATGGTGAGGAGATGACTTTGTATGGGCTTGATCGAGAAGGATGGCTTAGAAAGAATGGAAGACTAGTAGTACCCAACGTGAATGGTTTGAGAGATGAAGTGCTTAGAGAATGTCATCACTCAAAACTGACTATACACCCCGGTGGTGATAAGATGTATCGAGACATGAGACAGACTTACTACTGGGAAGGGATGAAAAGAGACATTGGGAAGTTTATATCTAAGTGCACGAATTGCCAGCTCGTTAAAGCCGAGCAAAAGAAGCCTAGTGGTTTGTTACGACCATTAGAAATTCCCGAATGGAAATGGGAGCAAGTCTCGATGGATTTCATCGATGGGTTACCAAGGACTAGATCGGGACATGATAGCATTTAGGTAATTGTGGATCGTTTGTCCAAGAGTGCAAGATTTATACCAGTTAAGTCAAACAGAACTGCAACTAAGTTAGCATAACTGTATGTGAAGTTGGTAGTGAGATTTCATGGAGTACCCAAGGGCATTGTGAGTGAACGAGATCCGTTTTTTACTAGTGGATTTTGAAAGAGCTTACAAGAGGCTTTAGAGTCAGAATTACATCTCAGCACCGCGTATCATCCTCAAACTGACGGTCAGACAGAGAGGGTGAATCGTATATTGGAAGATCTCTTGAGAGCTTGTATATTGGATTTTGGTGGATCATGGGATGACCATTTGCATCTCGTAGAGTTTGCATATAATAATAGCTACCAATCCAGTATCGGTATGGCTCCATATGAAGCTTTGTATGGAAGACTGTGCAACTCACCATCATGCTGGATGGAGACCGGGGAGAAGTTTATGCTTGGACCAGATGTGGTAAGAGAAACCTCGGACAAGATTAAGAACACTCAACAACGAATGAAGGTTGCCCAGGATAGGCAGAAGAGTAATGCTGATAAGAGGAGAAGAGACTTAAAATTCTCTGTTGGCGACTTGGTGTTTGTCAAAATTTCTCCGTTAAAGAGCGTGATTCGATTTGGAAGGAGAGGCAAGTTAGCACCAAGATTCCTTGGTCCATTCCCAGTTCTCGAGCAAGTTGGGAATTTGGCGTATAGAGTTGACTTACCAGAGAAAATGGCGGGAGTTCACAACGTATTTCATGTTTCCCAGCTAAGGAAGTTCGTACACGACCCAGATATGACTATTTCACCTGATCAGTTAGAGGACATCAAAGTGGAACCCGAGGCGGTTGGGAACCGCAAGCCGATTCGTATTGTCGAGAACGATACGAAGCAACTTCGAAGGATGGCGGTGAAGCTAGTCAAGGTTCAGTGGGGCGAGAACGAGAATGACTGTACTTGGGAGACAGAGGAGAGCATTAGGAAGACGCATCCAGAACTCTTCGCCTGGTAAGATTTACTTTGCGATTTAGTTATTCCGCATGCTAGGATAGGCTTGTTTGGCTTGTTTTGCATGTTTAATTGTTGTTTCATGGCTGATAGGCATGCGGGACCTTTGTGTGTGTTTTGATTAGGGAATTTCGGGGGCGAAATTTCTTAAGGGGGGGGGGGGGGGGAGAATGTAACAACCCGCATTCTACGCATCAAAGGATCGTAGAATATTTATTTCTTTCCCATATGAAGTCGTATGGTCGTGTAACTTTGGGAAACAACTATTAGAGTCATTTCTCATGTTCATGATTTTTGCCGATTTTTAAATAACCGTTTTGCCCCTAGCTGATCTTGTTTTGGCCATAGTTTTTGATTGGAAAGGAATTTTGACCTGAAACCACTTCCATTAGATTCGTTTGATGGTTTACCTTTCCGTAGAGTGGTCACATGTGAGAAACGAACTTACCGTTTGGGAGATATGGCTGAAATAAGGTTTCGAAGGTGAAAAACTGCTTAACCGGGCCAAATAAGGTGATTAGTGAATGGGCCCATAACCCATTTCGGTATTAGGGTTATGGGGAGGCTGAAATGAGTTAGGGTTTCATTCCATTTCAGTTTTCTAGCCTCCACTTACCTCTAAGAAACCCTAAAAATGGCCTCCAACCTCTAAATCACCTCCAAATCGCTTTCTACTTGAAGATTGGACTTAGCAACATCAAATCAAGGCGAATCAACACCAAATCAAGATTAGAGCTGCTGTTTAGCATTGGGATTCGCAACAAATCAGAGATTTATTTCAGATCTAAGTTTTATTTGTGGCTAAGGTGAGTGATTTGCATAGTTCCTCACTAATTATGGTTGATTAAGGGTAATTAGTGAAGATTAACGAATTTATACATTAATAAATTCTTGAAAAATACTTATAAATTCTTAAATGATGTTTTAGACCTCTGATGTGAATTTGGGATAATTTGGTTAAGTTTTGCTAATCATATCATAAGTTTCACCTAAACATGCTTAAGGTAAAATGTGGAGTTTCGGCTATGTTTGATCCATTTTGACCTATCATATTGATGTTTTGGTGTTTGAGGTCACTTCTACTTGTTGCTATGACTGTATGGTATGTTTTGTGATTGTCTAGAATTGTTAGATTGGTCGAAAACGCCGTCGAATGGCGTAAAAACAGTCGCAGGAAAGTATGCAGGAAATTCTAGAACCGTATCGGATTGCTCCCCTCAACCTCGATCCGACCCGTTCGTGCCACCCTCGACCACAAGTTGTAGCATGGACCACGACCCGATCCGTCCATGGGTAGTGACCACGAACCGATCCCTTGTTCCCTGACCGATCCGTTCGTGCGTGATGAAACGATCTGATGGGCTGGAGCATGGAGCACGACCCGAGCTGATGGCACCCTCCGATCCGACCCGACCCCCTGGGGTGATGACGATCCGAACCGTGGCAAGCTGGAGACCCCGACCCGATCCGATCTAGGGAAGTAGAAGGAGGAACCACGAATCATGCATGGGGGCGAACCGCGATCCGAACCGCCACGAGATGAAGAACCGAACCGATCCGGTGACGACCAATAACCCAAGATGCAAAGGTAGTCCAAGTTGGAAGTTAGAGCTCAAGATCCAGTTGGGAACCAATGAGTTCACTTCATGATTGGGCTTTGCTGCGGGACGTGTGCTAAGGAGTTGTCGGCGTTCATAACTTCGATTCACCACTGAAATGAAAGATAGGCTACTTATCAGTGCAGTAGAGTCACTATGACTCGAGGGGCAAGGTGATGGTAGCAAGACTACGTTATCAGTGCAGTAGAGTCATTATGACTCTAGGGGCAAAGTGATCATAATAAGACTGTGAGCCAGCGCAGATGGGATGAATAACTCCATGGGGCAAGTGGACATAGTAAAGGATTGGTAAGGCTATGAGCCAACGCAGATGGGGTGAATAACCCCATGGGGCAAGTGGACATAGCAAAGGATTGGTGGCTATGTATCAGTGCAGTGAAGCCATTTATGACTTCATGGGGCGAGGTGATCATAGCAAAGTATTGAGGTGATCGAAGTGGTGAATATCGTATGCTTTACACACTGAGTGAGAGATGTGAGGATGGTTGCTATGCTTGATTGTTTGCCATCACTATGACATGCACACCCTCACCCCGTTATCTTTAAACTATTTGAAATGGCACCTTAGAGTGTTGTACAGTATGTAGTGCTAGCTCTTTGGTTGCAGGTCCAGGTTCAGGTATGGCTTAGTATACCTGTTATTGTACTGTTTAGATGCTTATCGCTCATACCAAACTTTTGTTTGACCCAGAGTTTTATGTCTCTTCTTATTACTCTGGGTGCTCACACGAGCAGACTAGAGACAGGTTAGCTGGTGATGCACGAATAGCTGATTCGGAGACGAGCATGAGGCTCCTACGTATGATATCAACATATATTCTCCCTGTGTCGTTGGTGGTCACTACTTAGGCATTAGTAGTGTACCTTCCATTACTTGCTTTTGCTTTAGAGACAGTATTTTGAAATTGTAATAAGCTGTATTTTGGATTTTCCACTGTTATGATGCTCAGTTCTAGTTTTCAGCTTATACACTGTCTCGCCTGTTTTATGTCAAGTATGTTGTTATTATATTTTGTTTTATGCGCTGTGCGACATTCTACAGGTTCTTTGTTGTTTCTTCGTCTCCTTTCTTTTCTTATGATGACCGTCCCGTGCTAACTGGACATGTGTACAGCGCACTTTTGGAGTAAATGTCAGTTGGTGCGGGGCGTCACATCAGTGGAGTGACGCCGAAGAAGACGCAACTTGGGAAACTGAAGATAGAATACGTGCGGCCTACCCTTTTCTTTTCGAGGGTACATCTTTGACCTTTCTTTTTCCTTAAGTTGTGCTTATATCTATCTTTTTAGGTATGATCTCCTCGATATTATCCTTTATCCTTAGGTAGAAACCCCTTTGGATGTAAACATGTATTTGAAACATGTTATGGTAGATGGCTGCAAGTGGTTGCTAGTGGTTGCTCGTGGATGCATATACACACACAACCTAGGTTTTAGATTGGCTCAGTCACTTCATAATTGCATATGTGTATTCATATTTGTTTGTGCTTGAAAATTTGTGTGTTGTCATATGGATGTCGCATTTATATGAATGGTTGCGCACTCATGTAGAATTATGAATAGTGAAAATTTTGCATACATAATGGATTCATGGCACTAACATGATTTGCATTAAGGAGGTCAACTGAATCAGTAGACCGCCTGATTTTTGCATTAGATAAGGACATGTACACACATTGTGCATATAATCATAAAGCATTAGAAATATTTTAAGGACAATGGACGCCTTTGTTTGTTGGTTGAGTAGATGGACAATTGGATGTTAGGACTTACGTTCTCCTAGATTTGAAGATTTCGGGGACGAAATCCTTTAAGGAGGGGAGAATGTAACACCCCGATTTTTCTGTTAACTGTATATTAAAAAATTAAAGTATAATTAATCCTTAATGAAAGAATTAAGGGAAATGGGTTAAGCCGTTGCGTTCGTCTTGGAATTCTGCTTGAGATAGAGCCCGAGTTTACGTGAATCGGACTCCGTATGAAGGAGTTATGACCTCCGGAAGTTTCAGAATTCGAATTAAAATTCAAACGATTCCAAACGAAGTTCAAATTTCGAATTCAGACCCAAACTGGGCTGGGCGGGAAAATTTCCGCCCAGGCACTAGGTCGACCTGGGGGTCGACCTGGGTGACCAGGTCGACCATAGGGTCGACCTAGGGGTCGACCTGGGGGTCGACCTGTCCAGTTGACCTGGTTTGGACCGGGCTGGCCAGGTCTGGTTTCTGGTCGAATTTTTGAGCTTGGCTGTGTCACTAGGGTTTACATGTCACCTTCTGATTGGCTGCTCTTGAGATGGATGGTTTGGATTCACTCTAGCTTCATCGACAGCTCTAATTGATTTAAAATTCTATAAATACAACTTGAGTCTAAACCTAATTTCACACAAAGAAATTGGAGATAGAGCCGTCATGCTGCTGGAAGGAAGCCAAGAGTAGCCTCCACTTGTAGAAAGCTTAGTGACGAGCCAAAATCAAAGTTAAAACATGAATCATAACAACGTTAGTCTTCCCAAAGGAAAACAATTCAAATTCAGAACTCAAAATCCAGAATTCATGTTCTGCGTTTGTTGTAAGTATAGTGATTCTTCCGATGTGAATAAAATTAAGTCTTGATTCGATGTAAATTGGGAATGAAGTTGTGTTATTGTATAACAACGATGTTGATTCATATGCGATGTAATGATTGTGATATTGTGATGTTTGTGGTATAATTGAGTTTATGTTGATCCAATTGTATATGTAGAATCACATGCAAGTTGTATAGTTCATGTTGTAATCGACACCTATATGTTTATGTAATTATATAGGTTGTATGTGATTAAGATTTCATGGATATATATATATGCTAGAACCTTTATGCTTAATCGATTATGTTCACATACATGCAAGTATGTTTGTAAGAAAGTGGCAAGTTAATTGGATCCATGTCAAGATCCACCTTAATATGTGTTTCATGTTGTAATTAGGCATATGAATGGATCTAGTTCACACCCTTGTCATAAAAATTATGAAATTATCATATCCTTGTCATATGCTAGTTATGCTCGATGCTATGCATAGATCCAAAAACAAGTTTAGGCTTATGTTATCTAAATCATATGCTAATTTATGTGACACCTATTTGGTTAAATACCTATTTCAATGCAAGTTCACATATACGTTGATTTAGGCTATGTTGCAATTTCACATATACGTTGATTTAGGCTATGTTGCAAGTTCATATTCATGTTGACTATTTTGCAAGTTCACACCTATGATGTTCATGTTGACTATGCCAAAAATGCCAAGTTCACACCTATGTCATGTTCATGTTTATGAATTCCCTTATGCCAATTTGTATGCGCTAAATTAGGCTAAGTTTTTAGCCTAATATCATATGTTAAAAACCATGCGAATGAAAGTTAGGCTAAGATTGTTAGCCTAATGTTTAAACGGGGTAACGTTGTGAATATTAGAAAACTAGACATAAAAATATATGAAATTGGCATGTTTGTCACATGCCAAAATTGGTGGCATTTTAAACGGTACAAATTCTTATACCAAAAAGGATGAACTTGGAAAGTGGGCCATAACATTAAATTTACATATATTAAGTAATAAAGACAAATATGTAAATTTAGAAAATACTAATATGCTTAACACGAGGTTGGATAGAGTTGTGATGTAAACCTTCCCGGCTGTCCAGTAGTCACAACAATACCTATCCAATGTGGGTGGTTAAGCATGGAGCCCAATAAGGACCCGAGGTTAGACTGAGTTACGGTGTAAACCTGCCCGGAACCGATCGGCACATCCTGTAACCATTACAATATCTGTCTAATGTAAGTGGTCGGTGCTTTAAGAAGCTAAGGACAGACTGTCAGGATGGCAGGGTTAAGTTAACTAAAACACTTAACCAATTCAACATATTAATGAAATTGATGGGTGGGGTTAGGTAAATACAGACACTTAATCACTTAACATGTTTGACCAGAAAACCCTAGTAACGGGGACCCTTTTCAGCAGTAACCCAATTAAGTATCATGGTACCCTGAAACTAGGCAGGGTGGGGCACGATAACTGGGTTGATTGTAAGCGGCAAAAGCGACGGCGGTGGGTGCAACAGTGTGGGTTCTAACGGAGTGCGGGCGTGCACTCACTTCGAAGCAGACAAACAGGGCACTGGGACCAGTAGTATAACCTATGTATTTATAGTTTTGTGTCGAGTCGCCACCATGGGACTTGATACACCCCATGGTGGGGCCAGCATAGGTATCTACAATCTTTGGGGGCCGTAAGACACAGATAATTATGCGAGTAGGAGCCAATCTTTAGAAAAAGGGGATCACTTCACCTCCAGCATTGGGTGCCAGTTAAGACAATACAAATAGGTGCAGAGATATAGCGTGGGGTGCGATAGTATATTCGATTCAAACTGCTTTGTCTTAAGTTTATGACACTCTCCTATTTCCAGTTTATACTTATCATGCCCTTATTCTTATTCTCATACTGAAGAGTCACTAGACTTACCAGGCTTTATGTCTGACCCTATTTTCTTTCGTCTTCTTTTCTTCCGCCACCCCCCCTCCCCTAGGTCCACGGTGAGGAAACAACTCAGCTTAGTCAGACTCTTTGCAAGACTTCAAGATAGTAGATGTACGATTTGGATTCTCTTTCCTTGCCTATGGCGGTTGGACACAATCATGGGGATTTATGCAGTTTTAATCATGTTTTATGATTCTTTATTTAATAACCAAGACAGAAATGATGTTGTAATGTTTTGGAAGTTGTTATGAGACAATTATGGAAATGTTTTGTTTGAACAAGTATTTTATGAAATAAAAGTCTGTTTGTTTCCGCTGCTTATATATATGTGTTTATATCTGTCTTGTGTTTTATCTATGACTTTTACTTTAAACCTCCACCAAAGTTAAGGCAGTCCCTTGTGAGTGACCTCAATGGAGGGTGGGGTGTTTCACATCCTGACCTGGAGCCAGTGATCCCCAATGGTGTCTCTTCTTGTTAAACCTGATAGAGGTTTGGATATGTAAACTCTTATTTTGTAATCTCTTGTAATTCTCTCATGTGGAATAAAATCTCTCTCTGTTGAACTGGACGTACACTATCTCGAGGATAGTGGAACCAGTATAAATATTGTGTCTTTTTGTTTCTCTGCTATAGTTATTTACTATTTTGTTGATGTAATAGAATAATTGCTATGAGATTAGATTGGTGTTCAATCGTCAAATCTAGATCCTATTTATTGCACTTCCGCATATGCTCAATTTTCATAACAGATTGGTATCAGAGCATTTTTTGCCTAACACTAAATTCGTCCTTTTAACTTGTTGCACATGGCTTGATAGTTGAGTTTGAAATTTGAAAAATAATCTATGATTGTATTGAGTGCCAGTGAACTTGAGTTTCAACAATAATACTACAGTTAAAGTTTGATAAATAAATTTGTCAAGTCATATACTAAAATAAAAAAGAATTCTCAGTTGTTTCTTGTTTTCCTTAAAATTGAATTCTTACGCACACAAATAAATTAAAGAGGATTTTCTTTTTAAGGACAAACTTTGCAAAAAATTAGGTGAAAAGTACGGAAAGCTTCAAAATTAGGGAGAAGGACACATTTACACTAAAAATGGAATTCAGGGGGTCCACTATCATTTTCCCATTTACACTAACATTTGTCCTTCTCACTAAGTTCTAAACCTTTCTACTTTTCACCAATTTTTTTGTTAATTTTGTCCTTCTCCCTATTCTTCACTAAATTAAACTAGAAGTAAGTTTGCATTTAATAAGATAATTATGTGAGGTATCTTTTTGTGTTTTTCTTAGAATACTATGGCATTTTGGCTGATGGTTAGACCATAAGACCGAAACAAGGAAATGTGGATGAAAAATTAAGAAAAAGATACAATTAGCACTTAGCAGAGACCTACGAAGAACGAGAAGCACAAAAAAAAAGATATTATTATACAAAGTTCTTATGTGTTTTTCTTAGATTTGATACACACACATACATACATTCACATATATAATTGGAAAATGTACGAATAATCATTAGCAAACTGTCAGCTCAAACCGAGTTCAATATTGTACTATCCAATTATTGTTTTACCTATTAGTGATTGTAACCAGTTCCTATGACCTTTCAAAGTAATTTTCTTCCTTTTTTAACTAGGATGCACTGATTGTTGGTTCTTGCTTCAAATATTTGCTACATCACATTGTCTGGTCACACAACTCACACATACTTGGCGTGCATGGTCAGGTTAGTTGTTTGAGTGAACTATTTTACTGCATGAATTGTTGTGCAAATTTGTGCATGCGGTGCAACAAGTACAAATGCGCACACTGCCTGCCTGTTGCAATCCTGAAGATACAGTTAATATTTTTTTCTTTCAGTTCCTTTTGAATTATTCTTCAAATAGCCTGGTGGGGAACTTTTTAGTGCCTATGAGCCGCTCAGTGTTCAAATACATATCTTATGTTTTTCATCTTGTAAGCTATATAGCCAGTGTCTTCCAGAAGTGAATAATTTTTTTTTTATTTGCATTGCTACATCAGGTTTCATAGCAAAAAAGAAAAAGAAAAAGAGAAGTGGGTTTGTGCAACTAGAATTCCCCCACTTCAAAGGCCATTATTCCTCACTGAAGTATGTGTGGTGGAGTTAGGTTCTGAAATGTTAAGAAATGACACCATGGTGAAAAACTCAAATATGTAAAGATCGCCCTCAAGGTAAGTTGATGACGCTTTCCTTAAGATATTATTTTCCTCATCACTCGTTTAATTAAACAAATTGATGTGTGAGTTAAGAAAAATCATTTTTCAAGATATAATGAAGCTGATATATTAATTTTATTGATCAGTTGTCATGACATTGTTGAAAGCGATCAAAGCTATCTTTCGAGTTCACTACAGTGAGAAAAGCGTCCATTGTTGATCTACAGCAACAAAAAATCGATATAATTTTGAAATTAAAAATGTAAGATGAGAAGATAATGGGTAGATACTGATTTGCAATGCTTTTGGGTATCCCTAAATTTATAAATTTGCAACGCTTGTAAGAGTTTCTAAATTTAGGAATTCCTAACGATAACTGTTGCAAAACTGCGAGGAAGACGAATGAATTAATTTGTTAGTAACGGCTCAAGGATTTTGCTATTTATAGACGTGAGAAGATGTCTATTTGTAGCAGTCACCTCTCTTCTAAACGATCTTTATTTTTTTACATGTGCGTTTATTTGTTTTAAATTTCAAACGACTATTTCTTATTATTTTCAATAGTCATATCTCCCTTCACATCTGTTTATGAATTCAAATTCCGGGCTCGATAATGATTTCAAATATAGTCCTTTGTAACTTTAATAGTTCTATTCAAAAAAATAATTTTGAACCCAAACCCAACCCAGTTCAATCGGACTGCTGGGGCATGCGTGTGAGTAGTCATGCAAGACCTACCTCTTCGCAACAAAGCAAAAACTTGAATGTCTGAATGGTCCAACCCTTCACATGAAAATATTAAAGTAAATACAGTTTCCATTATTCCTAAATATAGGACCAGTACCACTTCCTCTTCTCATTCTCTCTTTTTCAATTAAAAAAAAACACTCACACAAAATTTTAATGATAGCTATCCTCCATCACATTTTAATAAAATTTCTCTTGTCAGTTATGACAGAAAAACCAATGCATAAGTATAGATTTTTGTGGACTTGAATCTATATATAGTGACGACATATCTAAGTACACTAGAATGAAATGATTGACTAAGCATTGAACCAACGATCTAATGCAACATATGGATGTACTTGACACACTATTTTTAGGAAATAAAAGGGAACTTATATAATATTAAACAAGATACATAGAAAAGATCAAGCTGGATACAAAATACAACACACAAACTAAATAAAATCCAACTCGATCCTACTAACATAACAAAAACAAACAGAAATACAATTAAAGCCCATTTGCCAAAGCAACAAAATATCCAGGACAGAAATCCACTTAATCCCAAACAAAATCTCCAGATAGCCAAGGCACACAATACACTAATACAACTATCCAAACATGCACTGCTACGAATATCACACAACCCATCTAAAGCCCATAAGCCTAGATAAATAAGTCCTCAAGAAAGAAAAATGCAGGCTTCTTCAAGCGAGAATCAAACCACACACATTAAGTAAACCAAACTACTTCTCCAAACAAGATTGGAAAGCTCCAACAAAAACAACAACAGTTTTCACAAAAAGATATCCCCAGCAGAAAATCTTCAACCAAAGCATATAAATACCACGAACAAACAAGCCACAACACCAAAACATTACAAAACCGAACTCACTTCAAGAAATCTCCAACAACTACAGGCTCGCATAAACCAACAGGTAATGCTGCCACCAACAGGTCAAAAACAAGAAACTTGAATAAACTAGAAAAGAACAAAACCAAAGAGGCTTACTTCTTTTTTGAAATACCTCCTTTTAAAATTCCTCCAGGGGTATTACCATCTTCTTTAAATTTCATCGATTTTGATCTTGTTTGATAATCAGATACTAACCTCACCCATTCTTTTTATTTTCTTTTCTTTTCTTTGGTTTTATGAAAAGCCCATAGAGACTTACGTCGTAGTATCATAGAACGTGACACCATCTTCATACATTCGCATATGCTCGGTTTATTACAAGTGCCCTATATTTATACAATTTAACGGAACATCTGTTTAATCCTATGAAGTATTAAATAAATAGTAAAATATCCACCATATCATTATAGGTACGAAGCACTCTTCTAGAATATTCTTGGAGTGGAAATAATATAAGTTGTTCTGAGTAATATTAAAGTGCTTCAAATTACAATGCATAATATACATCTGTTTATTAAACTCAAGATAATGATTTCATTATGTTAGGTCAGGTTTCCATTGAATGAGATTTTTAAGTTGGTTTCTAACCAATTCATTTTAAGTTTTCAATACCAAATCCCTTGCAATTCCTTTAATAAATAATAAAGTCAAGTTTTGGTCCAATCATAAAAAATCTGTGGTAATTACCCAACGGTCGATATTTGTCTCATCACACTATGCTTTAAGCCAATATATTTAGATCTTTCATTATATAACTAGCTATATGATCTTGATAATGTTGCTTAACTATCACAATGCAAGGATATCATAGGCAATGCACTACAAGAAAATATGATATACATTGCATTGTGTCATAGTTTTATATTAAAGAGCAATAACAAAATAATTAAAGAAAATAACAAATAAATTGTGCTATATAAATTAAATAAAAGAAATAAGGTTTAAATTGTGCTATTTATACATATCTTCTACTATGTCAAAGCTGCATGTCAAGAAGGCGGGAGCGAAAGATAAAGTGACAACAAAAGCCACGAAAATAAAATTTTAGTCCATCACTTCACCCAAAATCTCGTCGAATACTTAAAGAACCAAAACCTAATTTCTTCAGTTCACTCAACTAACTCCACGAAAACCAGTAATCGAATTCACTCCAGCATTCCACCATTGTATATTCAGTACACTAGTAAATCGGCAGATTCACTCCAGCATCCTATAAGTCGACTGTCGTCGATTTGGTGAATCCTAAATCTACGATGTATCCTAAATCATCGACGAAATCATCTAAAATAGGTAATATTTTTTGCCAATTGGTTCTTTACATTCCTCAACTTATCTATGTTCATTTACCTCCAGTCGTACATTGTCTATCTGTGATGAAATTTATAGTTTGGTGAAATTATATGATAATTGTTTGATATAACCTTTTTAAAATTCAAATATACTCTAAATTTTTTAGCTTCTAACCTATGTAGTACAAAATTTCTGTGTTCAAATTAGGTTTCATTGAACAAATCATTATACTGATCATTTTTATATAGGATGAAATACTATGCACTTACATTATTTTAGCTTTTCATTTAAGCTAATTATTACATGCATGGATGCTAAAAGGTATGTGAAACTACTGTTAACTACATGTATTCTTAACTACATGTTGACAATAATTTGTTAACTACACGTATTCTTAACTACATGTATTCTTAACTACATATTAGGTAATCCCTAAGTTATTTTAGATTGTTATCTACACGTATTCTTAACTACATGTTGACAATAATTTGTTAACTATATGTCACAGCCTTTGGGTTGTTTCTGATTTCCTCGTATTATACATTCATAACCCATATGCCATCGATATTGTTTATGCCAAAATAAAAATAAAATAAACTGTAGCTTCCATTTAAACATAATATCTTGTTACACATCAGTTCAAGAAAAAAGTTCAAACTGAATAGCTTTTTTACTTTCAGATTCAGTTTTTTAAAAAAAAATTAGTTTGAAACGGTTTCTAAAATTTACAGCCATTTTAAAGATAACTTTATGTTGGATTCCAAATTCATAAGATCGATTTTTTATACAATTAGTCTGCACATCGCAGAGCATGTCATTTTCACAAACTAAAAAAATACAATTCTCTGTTCATCCTATATAGGATGCGGTAGGAGGGTGCCTTTGGTTCATCCTGCTCCTAGATGACTTGCATGGATGAGTGTCTGGCATATTATTTCTTAAGAGTCACATACTTTGATTTTTACAAATATATCATGTTTGGTGGCGGAGTAGTAAACTTCTCTTAGCTTAACACCTAGAGTATATTTGTTGATGTCAATCAGTGATCTGATGGATCTGACAATGTGGCATTCAAACTTATTGAGATGTTCTCTGAAAGGTAATCGTAACTTCAACCCTCATTGACCGGGAAAATGACAAAAATCAAGCAGGCAACATGACTATGTAGGTCATTCCTGTTAGGGTGTATTGTCACCTTCTAAAGAAAAATTCATCTGCTTCATTTATCGCTTTTGTCTCTCCTAGGAATACGGTGGTTGCTGATCCCAACAGTACACTCAAGTTGAATGAGTGGTCGGTCATGTGTGGTCAGGTTGCAAGAAGTTCTTGTTGAACCCTAGTGTATTATCTCTAGAGGTACACTATCGGAAGGTTGTCTCATGCCTTGTTATAGTTGGAAATCCACTCTCCAATAAGTGTCACGTGGTTTTTGATTATATACTAAGTATGTGGAGCGTGAGATGCAAGCGTTCTGCTAGATGGTTATTTATTTGATATAGACATTATTATAATATCACCGGATTTGATATCAAAAATGTTTTGGGTGGTCGTAAGGTAAAAACCGCCCATGTTTATGTGTGGACCAGTCTTACGATTATCCTTTTCTTTCAAAAGGATTTTTAATTTTAAATCAGTTGGATGATTCCTATAAATTTAGTGAGTTTACTCATGATGTTCACCATAATGATTTGTGGCGTTTGCAATGCTCAGGTCAAACCGAGATTTTCAGGTTGAGGATAGGATATTACGGATCTCAGAAGATATGCTGGAGGAGTTCATACGTATTTAGTATTTATTCCGTTGTGTATGGTATATGAGGACATGTTGTTATAACTATCTAGATGTATTGATTGAATGATGTACTTTGATGAATGTAAGTATCAATTCAAGTTCTTTATAAAGATTTATTTTTATATATTATATTTATTCCGCTACGTTGTGAGACTCTATGTTGTTAGTCTTCTGCTTATTCTTCTATTCTAACATTTCTTTCTTTCTTCTCCTCACTTTCTAACTTCTTTCTCCTAGATTCATATTTCCTTGCAATTTGGGTCAGATGTAAGTTGTAATTAGTCAACTCAAACGACACGGATTTGCATGCCTTTACACTAACACACCATTCATTTCTTATATCAATATCGTAATCCCCATTTTGAACCTCTGAACCATCTCCCATTTGTATGCAGTTTGGCACTAAAGTTCTTATATTACTTACCGTGCACACAATTACAACTGGATTTGCAACCAATCTTCAACAAGTTCAAGTATGAGTGATCAGTTTTCTAGCTTCTCTGGTGAGTGCTAACTCAGGTTGTTCACTTGTGGAGCCTCTATTCTTCAAACTCTAGCATTAGGGGAAATCCTTTCGAATTCCCCCATTTAACTCATTCATTAGTCTTTGGTGTTGGCTGAAAAACTCTAAACAAGATCATATTCAATTAAAAATGAGTATAATATTGTCTTGCATATTTCTAGCATGCAACAAAAAAAATGAAGATCCACTATTGGTATGATAATAATAATGGAGAAATTTCAATAAGGATTTTAGCATAATTTTTTACATAAATTTTGCACCTATAAAATGGATGACTTGATTTATATTTGCTTTTATTGGAACAATGTGGTACTAATATTTTTTGAGGTAATTAGGGAGAAGGGCAAATATTGAAAGAAAAAAAACAGGTTGGTGGGCACCAAGTTTTAATTTTAGGCTAAATGAAAAACTTTAAAAAAATGCTAAATACAACTAGCATTATATTCAGTTTTACACTATACCAAAATGCTAGTTTCAACTAGCACTATATTCACTTTTACACCATACAGAATGCTAGTTTTATTTATAATTGTCTTTCAGTTTAATGTTTTTCAATGTTTGTCCTTCAACCTAAAAAAGAAACTTATTGTCCTTCAACTTATTTTTTTTTCTAAAGTTTGTCCATGTGCCTATTTTCCATTATTATTATTATTTGTGAGTGGAGATCTAAATTGGAATGCTTTAATTTAGTTTTGTAATTAAGAAAAAAAAGACTCCTTTTTCAAACACTTTGGATTGACATTGCAATATATGGTCTAGTAAAAACTCATAGTTATGGTATTAAATAAAAAAAGAAATCTTTATCCTTTGTTTTTTTGTATAAGATGTTCTTTTTGATTAGGAGTGCCCTTTCTTTGCAGATTTGATACGTGAACATGTGTTTTAAAGGAATCTTTCAAAGTTTAAATTTGACTTAGACAATTAAAAAGTGTGCGTAAAGGCATTATGAAACTTAAAATTTTTCAATTTAACATTTGGTAGGAATCCCTTGACTGTTGGTAAGGAGGTGAGCTAACCGTACCTCCAGGAGCAAAGGTACGATTGAATGTAATCACCTTAGTATCTCAATTCCTTATTTTTATCAATCACAGAAGGAAAGCCAACTACTTTCTTTTTGTTGTCACAAATTTATGCAAACTCCTATAATTTTTATAAATACACTGCTTTATTCTATAGAATTCAGAACAATGGCAACAAATGCTACTACTTTGTCAAAGATTGATCATCTATTTGCAGTCCTGCTATAAGTGTCTTCGCTATCAGAAATCCTTTCTTTACAAAAGCTAGAGTGGCCTCCTCTTCTTGAGATTGCATCTCTTCCAATTTCAAACTGCCTCCTTTGCCTCAACTACCTATTGTTCCTGAGTGTTAGGATTTCAATATATTATCAACAATCAATCATGAAACTTAAATTCAAATATGTAATCCATATTGATTTAATTGAGAACAAATGAGAGAACAGATAAATTTATTAGCGAAATCATACTTGAATCCGTAATTAATCATTGTAGTACCTAAATCCATAGTTATTTGCTAAGAAGATGAATTTGGTTTGGTCTTCCAAATTGACACAAACCCAAGATCTGAAATTAGCTCTCCATAGAAGAGGTTAGAGAGTTGCTAAGGCTTGTGTAATTTGGGGACCATAGCCCTTTATTTAAAAAGTTGCATTTGTAATTTGGCCCATCAACAAATTAAAAATGCCTCGGAATCTACAAATTAGGCCCATGATATGTTAAGCGTCAGGCCTTTAAATTCTAATATAAAACTAGATCACTTTAATTAGGCTTTACACCAAAATAGAAAAACACATTTTATTTTAGATATGTGACACAATTGTTGAGATATTCCAACAATCCCCCCCCCCCCGGCCACATATGAATTTAAAACAAACAGGGATATAGTGTGAAGGACAAAAAAACCAAAAAAATTGCCCAAAAGGACAAGAGGCAAAAAATTTGCCCAAAAGAACAATTTGTAGTGCAAAATGGAAAACTATGGGACCCCCTTGAATTTCACCATTTGCACTAAAAGTTGTCCTTTTAGGCAAGTTTTTTGCCTCTTGTCCTTATGGGCAAATTTTTTGGTGACTTTGTCCTTGTGGCAAAAATCCCCTTTAAAAAATGTGTTTAAATTTATGAGCTCCAAAATTTGCTAATTTTAACATATAGTGTATTGGAAACATCTTGCCCATTAACTGTGCTGACAAAGGATCAAAGCAGCATTCGTTAAATTCACCGTAACTAAACCCATCAATAGTCAAATATATCAATACAATCAAATGACAGATCACTCATATATATACATACACACACATACATATAATGTAAACTAAATTTAAACCCATAAATTCTCATTCATGATCCTTTCTATATAAACTGTTCCGAGTAACAAATATTTTCCTTCTACATAAAATTAATTCACTCAACAACTCAAAACATTATATTCTCAAAGGCTGAATAGAAAACTAATATCGATACCATAAGCCATAATCACCTTTAAAGTCAAACAATATGTACAAAAATGCTGAAGTCTAACCGCTAAATACCTCGGAAGATAATCAAACCTACCGTTATCGAGGTTTACCTACTATAAGAGAGCCAAAATCAAACTCACTGAAGCCAACTATATCGGCATGTTAAAAAGTAAATCGCAAAGAGAAAGAATAACAGTACCACATGCTCATGTTCATGTTCCTGTTTTTAAGTTTAAGTAATAGATATATGGAGAACCTGGTAGTGTAATATTAGTATATTATGAATCTAATTTGTGTGCTCCATTAAACTGAAACAAAGTTGTAGGCACTTATCATTTCACGCTTCCAAATCAAGGTCTACTAGAGTCTCACGGTCTGAGTTTTATACATTTATTTTGAAGCGTCTATTTTCAAGTTTGAAACGCGTGTTTTAAAGTTAATGATGATAACTGTGATGATGTTTTGTATAAAATAATGAGTTGTGCATTAGGTTTCGTACAAAGTTGGCATCACATAGTATGTACAATTGTATTTCTACATCTGCATTTGTGTGCCCTTTTAATTATTATGTTTGATAGAAAATCTTGCGTAGATATGTCATAAAATTTAATTATGCACCATATGTCAAAGAGCATTTGTTGATTTGACATATTGCTAAATACTTGCTTGGATTTTCACTATCTGAAAATCAAAACTCTCACTTCACTTGTTTGTTTTCATGATGTGTCAATTAACCATTCTATCTTCTAGTATGTTCACTTGTTTGTTTGTTGGTAAGCCAAAATGCATGCCATTGTTGGATTTAGATTAACCCTAAAAGGAGGGTTGAATAGGGTTTATTGAATTTTATCGAGATATTAAAAAATAATCATAGCACAGATGGTAGCAGAGTAAGTAAATACGGATTGTAAATGACATAGATTATACCCAGATTCGGCAAACCCTGCCTACTGCTGCATTCACTAATGTTTCTAGTAGGTAATAGAACAAATACCACTTACAAAACTGTGTAAACTCGCGAACCCTTTTCTCCTATTCTAATCCTACACTCAAAACCCTGGATTGATCTATATTCCTAGATCAGATTTTCCCCTAGCTACAAACCCGTAACTAGTAAACCTTAGTTTTTACAGACTCTAGTAAACTGCTAGTTTTATAGACAAACTAGAAAACAGTTCGACGATTACAAATTAAAACAAAACAATAAAAAAACAACTCTAAAATAAAAACCAAACAGCCCTTTGTAAATGTACTAAGATGCGATGACCTCCTTCTTTTATTTCCTTCTGAATTGTTTTGTCCTCAAAACAATGTCGGTCGATTAATAACTAGGGTTTTGGTGAATCCCCAAATCGTGCGCTCTCATTTGCTTTGAAAAATTTATTCCTTGAAACTTCAGTTGCTTGATTCTCTTTGGCTCCGATTCTCTATCAACGATTTGGCTATCGGCTTGCGATCGAAATCATGTGAGTTCTCTGAAATGATTTGATTTATGCTCTTTGAATTTGTGGCTTTTTTTCGATTACTTTGTCAATGAGGATATAGGTATTTAAATATGAATTTCAAATCCCAAATTATCTCTGATTTCATGAATATGGCTTGACTTGATTGCACGTGATTTTCGATCTTTTTGTTTTCTTGATTTAAATTGCATTACTTAGCTGGATTTTGTCGAATTGATTTGTTGCCTTTGAACAATTCTGGAAATTGATTTTCTGGACCTCCTTGAATAAGATTTGAACTGATTCTGGAAACATTATTAAACATACATTAAAATGTTTCCAGAAATGCTTTTTGTTCGAATTGAATTATGTGATCTATGCGATGTATCCAGACATGTTTCTGGTCTTAATTGAATCTGGAAAAAGCATAAAAAGAAATTCTGTGGCCCTTGAAATTTGCACAGTGTAATTTTGATTTGTTCCCTAAATATTCGACCTTGATTGATTGAAAATGTTGCCTAATAAATAGATTTGCTGTTTTTCCATGATATTTGAAAAACTGCACTTTATAACTTGCCAAAAATTATGGAGAGATTTTTGCCCTTAAACTGTTGCTAAGAAATGTTTTCCTTTTTGCCCTTGACCTTGAATGAGTTTTAATTTGCACATTTACTTTTTACCTGGAATACCTTTTACTAATTTTTGGAGACAAATCTGTTTGTCGTTTGGCAAGATTTACTGGCTTGTCATTTTGTAACAATGTAGAAATGAATCCTTGGCTTGGCATTTTTGTACATGAGCCCTTTAGTGTACAGATTTGCGCCCCACTGTATTCAAATAGTTTTGCTTTTCCACACCCTTATTGTTGCACTCCTTTGCAACTGAAAACTACACCTCTTTCTCCATGCTCCACCTCGTTGCATCATTTTAAGTACTCTTGATATTGCTGCGTATACACTTACTTTGTTGTATTGAATTACATGCACACATTTATGAACTTACTTGTGCACTGTCTTGATACTTCAATTTAGTTGTGTATTGTTTTGTGACATCTTGACCTGCTGCTGCATATTTATACTTTCTTCGTATATCACATGAAGCTGCTTGTATTTGTGATTTGTGTATGTTCCACCATGCTACCTTGAACTTGTTTGGGATGTGCCAGTGTAGTTTTTCAATGCATGATATTGATTTGTCCCAATTTGTCCATTGCTGACTTGTTCCATACACCAGTTTGACTTGTTGACATGTGCATGTTTATGAAACCGATGCACCCATTTTCTTTGCTTTACCTTTGCATACCTGAATTGCACACTGAAATAACATGAGATGTTTTATGCTTATGTTAAGCTGCTCCATTGTCGTGTACATTGTTGTTTTGACCATTTGTTCCATGCTGCAACCTATATGATCACTTGAGCTATAATGTCCCATATTTTTGGTGATTAGATAGTTAATATAATTTATTAATTTAAATATTATATTTGGAATATTAATCGATTTTAATATTGAATTCATTAATAAAACGACAATTGAATATATATAAATTTTATCTAGTTATAAACGAGATCGAAATGGCGCTGCAGTTCGTAATATGGAGCTTTGAGCTTTGATTGGATATACAGGATCCAATATAAGTCAGATTTCTATGAAATAAGAAACGTTGGAATCTAATTGGTTAAAATTTTCATATGAAAGAGAAAAATCTAGATTTCATGTTATAGATTCTAAGTTATGTCCAAATCAAAATTTAAAATAGTCGCTATGGAAATCGTTATTAAAATATAGCGTTTATTTAATATATTTAAAAGGAAATTTAGATCGTTTAACTCAAAATTTGATGATATTGAGTTGTGTAAATTATATTTGGAATTGTATATATATTCTTTTCGGATATATATGATAAAAATAATTTATTATGATTTATTTGATTTATTTGGTAATTTATATAATATTTTATTAATATTATTTGAGCATTAAAAATAGACATTTTTGCGAATGGTCTCAGTTTTCGATGAAATTAGTTTCATTGGAACCATATCGTTAAATTATTATAAGAAAATCAAACTTTGTTGCAAACCTACGTCATATGTGACTTCGATGGCCAAAAATGTCTCTGTTTCTATTTAATTATTTAGATTATTTAAACAAGGGTAACTTTTAACGAATAAACGACTGGTCAAACAAACTCCAAATTTTGTGAAACAAGATTCATTGGATCCGTTGGGAAGAGGTCTAGTAAAATGTCAAGACCTCAGATTTATTGGATTTTTTATCTAATTATGGGAATTTTAAACGCTTGATTTTTCATCGATAATTATAAAGGACTTTTCACAAACGACCTCAGAATTCGACGAAGCCTGTCCCATTGGGTCTGAATATTTTTTTATGCTAGGAATAAGGCGTTTTGAAGATTATTTGTGGCATTTTTAGACGCTAATTGATCATTAAGTAAAATATTAATATTATATTCAATATGGACATTATATATATACCCAACCTAAGAAATACCTAGGAATTTCTTCGCGTGGTCAAGGCTTCAATTAGCCGCCAGTTTACAAAATCATGGGCTAAAATCTTCGATCCTTTTTGCCTAAAAATCTTTCGATCCAAGCTGAAAATCATAATAACTTCAACCGAAAGATCGTTTAGCTCGACGAGCTCTGGTGTCTAGACGGTGGTGATGGACGCTGGACAAGGTTTTAAATCTCGGATTTTGGCCAATATCTCGGAAAAATATCTAGGCTATCTCGGGCGATATTTGAAACACTTATAACTAAACTACCTGCAAAATCTTGGATTTTGGATAATATCTCGGATTTTCATCTTGGCGATCTCGGGGAGATTTAAAAGCCTGATGCTGGAACGTTGTACTCGCCAGAATTGGGCTTAAAACCATCGATGTTTGAAGATGGTTTTCCAGCAAAGGGCTTGATCGAGCTAGCTGAAACTCGGGGCGGAAGGTGGCAACATAGCGTAGATTTGGGTGGTGGTGTTCGATTGACCGCCGACGTTTAGGGTGAGGTGATGTGCGGTGACTTGGTGAAGCAGCGTAGGGTTTTCGTTGAAGTCTAGAACAATGGAAATGTACGTGAGTGAAGAGGGTAATCGGCTGTTAAGCCGTTAATTAAAAGTAATTAATTAATTTAATTAATATTTAAGTAAGGATTAGTTAATTTATACCCTGTTTTGAAATGCAGGGATTAATTAAACGTGAAGAAATATCGTTGCTTTGTGTTAGTTACAGAAGGAAGAAAACGAACGAGTTCTGAAATTTGGAAGCGAAATAGAACATTGGAGCATGGGTTTTCAAATTAAATCGGGCCTGGAAAGGGTATCACTAAATATGTAACAAAATCGATTAGTTAACTATAATTAATCATATTGTTTATAAATGGTTATATCAGTTTTGCCACGGACAGAATGGAATAGAAGTAAACAAAGGAATGGGAGAAAATGGGGCCACGTATTTGTAGATGTTCATCTATTTCTTTTTTTGTGGATTCCAAAGTTGGGCAACGTGATGGCCTTTCTATCTGAAAAAACGAACCTAGCAAATGGAAAGAAAACAATTGGGCCGTCTTTATCCTTAACCAAACGAATGTAATATTAATGATATTATAATTAACGTTAGGTATAGTTTAATATAGATTTTATTATTTAATTGAATAGTTAACTTAAACTTGAATTGTCGCAGGTGTTTTGGTCTGGTTTTGAACGAGTGAACGAACGGATGAAGGATGAACCGATCATTTCCATAAAACATAAATTAATTTATATTAATTTTAATAAGGGTTAGTTAATTATGAAATAAAAGTGTTAAATTTAAATATTCATAACTCATTCATGTGTAATCAGAATTAGACAACTCAAGAGATGTTGGACTCGCTTTGACGAACACTACATTTTGGAATAGAAATAGACGGAACTGGAATCAACTGAATTTTTAAATTAAATTAAACACTGATTTAATTTAACTGAAATGAGCCGATTAAACAAAGGAATCAATTCAAGGTAAGTTTACTCACTCAGTTATCCCACTTATATTTTATATAAGTTGGGTTTCTTTTTATTTTATGTGTTATAATGTAACAACCCGAAAATCTGGGCCAGTTTAAAATTTTTAAATTGGCAATTTTAGCGAGTTTTGATCATTTAAAATGAATTATTTTAAATAATATCGACGAGAAATTTATTTTGAATATAATTCGAACGTATATATTATACGCGTCGTCGTTAGAATAAAAATAATTATATATAATTATAAAAGGAATTGAAAATGGCGCGGTAGTTCGATAATTCGATTTCAAACTTCAATTGAATGTACCGGGTGCAAAACAATCCGGATTTTAGTGAAACCAAAAATAATGGAATCTAATAGTGAATATCTTTCCAACGAAGTTGAGAAACTGAGATTTCACTTTATAAATGATGAGATATGTCCAGTTGAAATTTAGAAATAGTCGCTGTGGAATTTATATATATTTTAATATAATATAAGGCCCTTAAAAATAGCAATTTTGCAAACGACCTCGGATTTCGACGAAACTACTTTTGTTGGATCCGCAGTGTTAAGTTATTGCTAGATTCCAAATTTCATAATTTTTCGAATCGATATGTGAGCGTGGCAAAGGAAAACGCGTTTGACCAGTTTCAGTTGATTTTAATCGACTGGAAATTGGCCATTTTTCCAACGGTCTCAGAATTCGACGAAACTAGTTTTGTTAGGACCGTATCGTCAATACGAAGCTAGAAAATATTTTTCGAGAATTTTTAGAGTTAGTATGTGACCCCGGTAATTTGAAATGTACGTTTAAAATTCAATATAGTGATTTAAATGTAAATTTAACGGAAACTGATTGTAACAGCCGAATCAGCTGACGATACATATCCCATTGTGTTCGGAATGGGGGTTAAACGCTATGGACGACAGGAGGTGGGCCTCGTTTCGAGGTCGTATGTAAAAGTCAACCCTTGTGCAAAAAAATTAAATAATTAAATATATAAAAAAAAAAAAAAGAATCTTCTCCCCCTTTTAACTCTGGCCCCCCCCTTCTTTAAAATCAGAAATCAAGATAATGAAAAAAAAAATAAAAAAAAAAGGAAACGAGGGGGGGATCGACGATCGTCCACCGCCCCCCTCTCTCTCGCGCGCCACCGCCCCACAGGAGCGCCACCACTAGCGCGGCCACCTCCGACGCCCCCCCCCCCCCTGCTCCCTTCTTCTCGATTCCTCCCTTCTCCTTCTCTCCCTCCGCCTCGCGACAGAACGCGGCGCCTCCCATCGCATCCTCCCCCCTTCCTCCAATCACTGAGCGCCGCCACCTGAGGGACCCACAACCGCCTGCGACCTCCTCCTTCCCCCTTCCTCCAGCGATCGAAGAAACACTCCCCCCCTGTAAAACTATCGGTAAGTGTTTTATTAATTTATTTTTGTTCGTTTATTTAAATTTCTTTTCTGTTTTTATATATATATTATAAATAATAAGTTTGATTTTTAAATTAGATAAGTTAGATTTTTAAAAACAAGAAAGTTAGATTTTTAAAAACAAGAAAGTTAGATTCCTAAAAGCAAGAAGCTTAGATTTTGTTCATTAAAAAGTGGAATCTTTCATTTCGAAAAGAAGTGATAAAAATTTGATTTTTATTATGAAGTATAATATAAAAAGCTTTGATTTTTATAAACGAAATGATAGGATTTTTCGAGGAAGAAAAATATGATTTTTTTTTTTTTTTTTTTTTTTTTTATAAAAAGAAAACTGATTTTTATGAAGATGTTAAACCTGATTTTATTTTATGTTATAAAGCAATGATTTTTATTTAGAAATCTTTAAATTTAAAAAGGTGAAATCTTTAAATTTAAAAAGGCGAAATCTTTATATAGAAAATAACGTAATAAAAATATAATTCTTATCTATACAACATAGCGAAGTAAAAATTCGATTTTTATATATTGAATAGCGAATTAAAAATAGAATTTTTATATATTGAACTTCGATAGAAAAATGGGATTTTTATATATTGAACTTCGATAGAAAAATAGAATTTTTATATATTGAACTTCGATAGAAAAATAGGATTTTTATATATTGAACTTCGAATTAAAAATAGGATTTTTATATATTGAACTTCGAATTAAAAATAGGATTTTTATATATTGAACTTCGAATTAAAAATAGGATTTTTATGTATTGAACTTCGAATTAAAAATATGATTTTTATATATTGGATAGCGAAGTAAAAATATGAATTTTACATATGTAGTGAAAGCGAGCAGCGAAAGGACGAAAGGCGAGAACGACAAGATTTCCTGCATTAGAGTTGCCGTGAAGTTGGATAGCTATATGTGAGAATTTCTCACCTTTCAATTTATTTTTCTAGTTATATATATATACTAGGATGCAGACGGTGCTTAGTAGCACCCGACACAATCGTCCACAGACCATGGACTTGTTTGTTTGATTGATTGGTGATTGATTGCGATATTGGTTTGAATGTGATTTGTGGTATGAAAAATCGAATCAATGAATTGGTTAGGATTAGACGTGCGCCGTTATAAGGCGAAGGAGTAAGGCTAGGTTAGACTATTACTCCAAATTTTGTGGTTTGCATAATGAATTGATTTGATTGATGTGTGAATGGCGTGGGCCTTCACTAGACCGGGGATTAGGCTAGGCCTTGTCCCGTTTCTAGTATCGTGCCGTTATGCCGCCGAAATTTTCTAAAATAAGTTAGAAAGATAAAAATAGCATTTTATTTAAAGAATGAACTGAATAGAAATTCATATGTTAAAATAAAATGTGTTATCGTTAAAAATATAATTTTTAACGTGAATGGGAATAAATAAATATTCATTTACAAACCAGACGGTTTGTTTATGTACACCTATTTGAATGACGTTGATTGGGTCGATAAATTTTACACATCGCCTAACTGCACAAATAAAATATGTGTTTGATTGTTTGAAACCCCACACGGGTGTTAGGATGAAATTTGAAGTTCACCCATCCTGATTGATTAAATATGTCGATCGATTGATTGACAGGCTGTTATAAGCGTTGGATATCTATATTTGATGCTTATACAGTGTAGTGCACTTTGGTTGATGGTTGATTATTTTCAATGCTATTATATACATGTGTTGTATGAAAATCCATATAATTAATTTTATATGGTAATTAATTGGGCCTCATTCCAGTTTTGAAAAAGAAATATTTGAAAAAGAAATATTTGAAATGGAATATTTGAAAATATCAATATATGAAGCCGTGTTGATTAGATTGACGCCATTTTGACGTGAACGATATTTATATCGATTTTATTCATTTTAAAATGAATATTAAAAAGTAATTTTGAAATCGAATATTTCGAAATGAATTGAATTGAAAACAATTTCGAAATGAATTGAATTGAAAACGATTTCGAAATGAATTGAATTGAAAACGATTTCGAAATGAATTGAATTGAAAACGATTTCGAAATAAATTGAATTGAAAACGATTTCGAAATGAATTGAATTGAAAACGATTTCGAAATGAATTGAATTGAAAACGATTTCGAAATGAATTGAATTGAAAACGATTTCGAAATGAATTGAATTGAAAACGATTTCGAAATGAATTGAATTGAAAACGATTTCGAAATGAATTGAATTGAAAACGATTTCGAAATGAATTGAATTGAAAACGATTTCGAAATGAATTGAATTGAAAACGAATTCGAATTGAATTGAAAGTGAATTGAAAGCGAATTCAAATTGAATTGAAATTTGAATTGAATAGAAATGAATTTTAAAACGAATTTATAAAGAAGAATTCAATTTTGATTTGAATTGGAAAGAAAGTTGAAATAGCTTTTGAAACGATTTTAAAACTATTTATATAATTCGTTTTAAATAGAAATCGACGAAATATATTATATATATATATTATATATAATATAATGGCCTGAATAGAACGCGCCGCGCCGCGGCAGTTCGCGAATTTCGACCATTTATTTCAAACGGACATTACGGGAGATCCGACCGTCGGATTCTCCTAAAACCGGAACCGTTGGGTTCGTATCGAAAAGAGCTTTCTAACGAATATTAGAAATTTGAAATCTAACGGTTGGATTTGGAGATACGTCCAAATCAAATTCGAAAAAGGTCGCTGTAAGTGCAGTTCGATGGCCATTGTTGGAAATCGACTGTACGGGCCTTGATAAAATTATTAAAAATAGTAATAATTTGTGTAAAATCATAAGAAATGATTTAGAAAGAATTGGGATGAAAAACTCCCTATTTGAAAAGATAAAAATAGATTTTTATCGAAATGAACTAGTTTTGAACTAGAATTAAAATTCTATTTATTTCTAAATAAATAAATTGAATTAGAAAAGGGTTTTAAAAATAACCAGAATATCCAATGATTGCATTGGAGTGGATTTGAATCGAAATTGTCTTCGGAATATTTCGATGTTGGAATTCGTGATTATACAGGTGTTGTTATGGAAATTTGAAAGATATATTTGTATCGTTATTTCCAATACGACATTTGTTAATCGTAGAATTTGATATTGAATATAAGCCGATATATTTTCTATTCAGAGCCTTATATTGAATATCAAATGTGATTTGGGTTTGTCGTGAATGGTGTCTTCACTAACACTGTTCTTGAACCCAGTTGAGAAAAGATTAAATCTTTTGATTTAGATTTAATGAAGTGTACCAATTAAATAAATATTTAATTGGAATTGAATTGATATTGATTTTTGGGTTTATCGTGAACAGTGTTTTAAATAACACTTGTTCTTTAACCCGATAATTAATGAATGTGATTTGGGTTTGTCGTGAATGGTGTCTTCACTAACACTGTTCTTGAACCCAGCTGAGAAAAGATTAAATCTTTTGATTTAGATTTAATGAAGTGTACCAATTAAATAATATTTAATTGGAATTGAATGGATATTGATTTTTGGGTTTATCGTGAACAGTGTTTTAAATAACACTTGTTCTTTAACCCGATAATTAATGGGATGTGACTTTGGGTTTATCGTGAACCGTGTTTTAAATGACACTGATTCTTTAACCCAGTCACAGATTAAAACTAAGTGGAGTTTTAATGAATCTTTAATTAGATTGAAAAGATCGAGAATGGAGTATCACCAGTTTTGCTCCAGGCGATAGTTAAATCTTTAATTAGATTTGAACGTGAAATTTAGAAACTAACTGTCGGTTAGCTAAGTAGAATGGTTTTCTGGATATTGATCTGATGTTGGTTTCGGCCTTCGGGGTTAATATTTGGGGAATTATTCTCTTGATTAATTTACGGTTAATGACTAATGAGTTGGAATGAGGCGTATGTTGTGTTTGTGTAACACTTATTTAAAATATACGCGAGTTATTCGGAAAGACCGGGTTTATCCCATTCTGGATAACTGATACGACGATAAGTCGAAGATGAAGACGACGGTCGAAGACCGGAGGTCTTCACGTCGTTTGGGTGATAACTGATGATCTTGATTGGGCTGTACACCCAAGAAGATGGAAACAGTTAGTGATCGTCCAGACGTACTTGGAGATCGATGGATATGCGGGGTACTAGGTGCCTCCGGTTTCGTTCAGACCCAGAACGGACTTGTAAATGGACTGTGTGTCTGACATCGGATTTCATTCTGTGTGACTGATATCGGTTGCATAGGATGGTTTGCCTGTGTGGCATGCTAAGATGCAAATGATCAAGGCTTCTGTTGAAAAGCAAAGTCTTGTGGTGATGATCAAAGCACGGCCTTTGTGGCGTAGCTTTGTGTAACGTTTACCTCGCGTGTTTCACACCAGGTATGAACCAAAAACGGGAGACGGACCTCAGGGAGGACTTGCGTTTCTTTCTAGCTAGAAGTGGCGTCAGTGGTTTTACACGCCCTGACGAGTTTGACTTATGTGGTTGTTGCTGTTGCGAGGCGCCTCGGTTATATCGGTTTCGGCCGAATGCATTCTGGTCGGCTGACGGACCAGACTTACACCCCATAGGGTGGGGAGACGTATTGTTCAGGCATAATAATCCACTCCGTGTGGACCGGCCCTGACGATCCAAGGGTCACTCGAGCTCTGATCCTGAGGGGCGGGCTAGAGCGTCTCGAATCGGTTGAGGACTATCTTTTGCCTCGGTTCATAGATGGAAATCCAATTTCCAAATACGTGACTTTGCGATTTTGATTGTATAACCTATATATGGCGACATAGTGGTATGGGGCATTCATGCCGCCTATGATTGATACTTATGATTTGAAGTGTTTTATACACTATGCACTTATAATAGTATCAAATGATTTGTTTTAAACGTATCAAGCATTCTTTGGCTGTTATAAGGGAAAACCCTATCCTCGACTGCGTTGCATTGTGTGATGGGACCTGGGTCTTATAACAGCTTCATTTTTCTTTATTTAGCATTGCGCTGTTTGTTTTATGCACTGGTATTCTTGGGAGGAAACCCGTTCCGTGTTATACGGCGTGGTCCCTTGATTTACCTAACTTTAAAATAAAGATTAACTGTTTTAGTTCTCACACCAGTCACATGACTGACCTGGAGTTTATTGTTTTTAACCTAAACTCTGGGTGCCCCTATTTTTGACACGGGCAGCTAGTAGTTTTGGTTTTGCAGATTTATATTCACAGGATCCTGGTTTACAGCTGGAACGATATCCGGAAAGCTTTGTATCCGTATATCTCATTCTAGTTGTGTATTGTATTATTTTCCGCTGCTATGTATTTAAATGTAATTTAAATCTCTGGTATTTCTGTGTAATATTCATTGTTACTCTGTATATTCTGGTAATCTGATGCATTGTTGTAATATACAATGAAATGTTCTTCTGTATGTTTTCTGTTGTGGTTTGTTCTCGAACTATCCGACGCTTTCCTTTACGGGGAAGTTACGGGTCTTCACAGTTGGTATCAGAGCTTTGGTTTACAAAGCTAGAGAACAAGACACATTAGAACCCTACGAAAGAATTCATCAGATATTGGATTAGTAATATCCAATTAGAATGACTCGTTAGAGATGGGATCAGTAGTATCCTAGAACGAGTGTGAAGAGTATATTTTTAAAGTGAAAACAAATTTTGTTTTGGAAATTTAAATCAATTATTCGTAGTTGATTATTTATTTATATTGATGTGGACAATCCAGTATATATAGATTTTAAGTATACGTCTGATCCACGTGTATTTGAAATTTTAATATATTAGATAGATATAGCATTACACTCTAGTCGCCCGAAGATGATATTGATGATAGCGATCGCATCATCAACATTTATGTTCGAGTTTCGAAGGTGTGATTTTCTATATATTTCCTATTGACTGGTGTGAGAACCAAAATTAGATAGGGCCTATGGTTATGATTTGGCATCAAGAATCTGATTTTTGTATATATATCAAAGTTATGAATTTGAAACTCTAATTCACTAATAGATTGATGTTTGTGTTGTTTGTTTAGTTGTTTGCTAATTTTTAACCATTAAGCCTAATTGGATCAAATATTGAATTATATTGAAATTTGGTCGCATCTGCTTGCATATACATATATATCTTTGAACAGGTCATAGCAAGGAGGCTAGAGCAGAGAATAAAATTTGTTTGCCCGACAAATAGGTACATGTTTACTACATAATTTCCTGTTTTGTTTGGGTGATGATGATTTTGTGAGCCTATTGGCTAGCCGCTTGGCTTTTTCTTTTTCTTTTTGAGATCTGAAGGACCGGGGAAGCTATTTGAAATTCCCCGATGCTCCCGGTGCAGGGGAGGTTATGGCGAAATTTTTCAAAAATTTAGAGTGTTAGCCAAATTTTTGAAATTTTGGAAATTCTCAGAAACTAAAGAGTTGGAGAATGGAAGCCAGATCGAACGTAGAGCTGAATAATCAAACCACTTTCGACTTTGTTCCTTTTCGGGGACGAAAAGTTTTAAGTGGGGGAGATTGTAACAACCCGAAAATCTGGGCCAGTTTAAAATTTTTAAATTGGCAATTTTAGCGAGTTTTGATCATTTAAAATGAATTATTTTAAATAATATCGACGAGAAATTTATTTTGAATATAATTCGAACGTATATATTATACGCGTCGTCGTTAGAATAAAAATAATTATATATAATTATAAAAGGAATTGAAAATGGCGCGGTAGTTCGATAATTCGATTTCAAACTTCAATTGAATGTACCGGGTGCAAAACAATCCGGATTTTAGTGAAACCAAAAATAATGGAATCTAATAGTGAATATCTTTCCAACGAAGTTGAGAAACTGAGATTTCACTTTATAAATGATGAGATATGTCCAGTTGAAATTTAGAAATAGTCGCTGTGGAATTTATATATATTTTAATATAATATAAGGCCCTTAAAAATAGCAATTTTGCAAACGACCTCGGATTTCGACGAAACTACTTTTGTTGGATCCGCAGTGTTAAGTTATTGCTAGATTCCAAATTTCATAATTTTTCGAATCGATATGTGAGCGTGGCAAAGGAAAACGCGTTTGACCAGTTTCAGTTGATTTTAATCGACTGGAAATTGGCCATTTTTCCAACGGTCTCAGAATTCGACGAAACTAGTTTTGTTAGGACCGTATCGTCAATACGAAGCTAGAAAATATTTTTCGAGAATTTTTAGAGTTAGTATGTGACCCCGGTAATTTGAAATGTACGTTTAAAATTCAATATAGTGATTTAAATGTAAATTTAACGGAAACTGATTGTAACAGCCGAATCAGCTGACGATACATATCCCATTGTGTTCGGAATGGGGGTTAAACGCTATGGACGACAGGAGGTGGGCCTCGTTTCGAGGTCGTATGTAAAAGTCAACCCTTGTGCAAAAAAATTAAATAATTAAATATAAAAAAAAAAAAAAAAGAATCTTCTCCCCCTTTTAACTCTGGCCCCCCCCTTCTTTAAAATCAGAAATCAAGATAATGAAAAATAAAAATAAAAAAAAAAGGAAACGAGGGGGGGATCGACGATCGTCCACCGCCCCCCTCTCTCTCGCGCGCCACCGCCCCACAGGAGCGCCACCACTGGCGCGGCCACCTCCGACGCCCCCCCCTGCTCCCTTCTTCTCGATTCCTTCCTTCTCCTTCTCTCCCTCCGCCTCGCGACAGAACGCGGCGCCTCCCATCGCATCCTCCCCCCTTCCTCCAATCACTGAGCGCCGCCACCTGAGGGACCCACAACCGCCTGCGACCTCCTCCTTCCCCCTTCCTCCAGCGATCGAAGAAACACTCCCCCCCTGTAAAACTATCGGTAAGTGTTTTATTAATTTATTTTTGTTCGTTTATTTAAATTTCTTTTCTGTTTTTATATATATATTATAAATAATAAGTTTGATTTTTAAATTAGATAAGTTAGATTTTTAAAAACAAGAAAGTTAGATTTTTTAAAAACAAGAAAGTTAGATTCCTAAAAGCAAGAAGCTTAGATTTTGTTCATTAAAAAGTGGAATCTTTCATTTCGAAAAGAAGTGATAAAAATTTGATTTTTATTATGAAGTATAATATAAAAAGCTTTGATTTTTATAAACGAAATGATAGGATTTTTCGAGGAAGAAAAATATGATTTTTTTTTTTTTTTTTTATAAAAAGAAAACTGATTTTTATGAAGATGTTAAACCTGATTTTATTTTATGTTATAAAGCAATGATTTTTATTTAGAAATCTTTAAATTTAAAAAGGTGAAATCTTTAAATTTAAAAAGGCGAAATCTTTATATAGAAAATAACGTGATAAAAATATAATTCTTATCTATACAACATAGCGAAGTAAAAATTCGATTTTTATATATTGAATAGCGAATTAAAAATAGAATTTTTATATATTGAACTTCGATAGAAAAATGGGATTTTTATATATTGAACTTCGATAGAAAAATAGAATTTTTATATATTGAACTTCGATAGAAAAATAGGATTTTTATATATTGAACTTCGAATTAAAAATAGGATTTTTATATATTGAACTTCGAATTAAAAATAGGATTTTTATATATTGAACTTCGAATTAAAAATAGGATTTTTATGTATTGAACTTCGAATTAAAAATATGATTTTTATATATTGGATAGCGAAGTAAAAATATGAATTTTACATATGTAGTGAAAGCGAGCAGCGAAAGGACGAAAGGCGAGAACGACAAGATTTCCTGCATTAGAGTTGCCGTGAAGTTGGATAGCTATATGTGAGAATTTCTCACCTTTCAATTTATTTTTCTAGTTATATATATATACTAGGATGCAGACGGTGCTTAGTAGCACCCGACACAATCGTCCACAGACCATGGACTTGTTTGTTTGATTGATTGGTGATTGATTGCGATATTGGTTTGAATGTGATTTGTGGTATGAAAAATCGAATCAATGAATTGGTTAGGATTAGACGTGCGCCGTTATAAGGCGAAGGAGTAAGGCTAGGTTAGACTCTTACTCCAAATTTTGTGGTTTGCATAATGAATTGATTTGATTGATGTGTGAATGGCGTGGGCCTTCACTAGACCGGGGATTAGGCTAGGCCTTGTCCCGTTTCTAGTATCGTGCCGTTATGCCGCCGAAATTTTCTAAAATAAGTTAGAAAGATAAAAATAGCATTTTATTTAAAGAATGAACTGAATAGAAATTCATATGTTAAAATAAAATGTGTTATCGTTAAAAATATAATTTTTAACGTGAATGGGAATAAATAAATATTCATTTACAAACCAGACGGTTTGTTTATGTACACCTATTTGAATGACGTTGATTGGGTCGATAAATTTTACACATCGCCTAACTGCACAAATAAAATATGTGTTTGATTGTTTGAAACCCCACACGGGTGTTAGGATGAAATTTGAAGTTCACCCATCCTGATTGATTAAATATGTCGATCGATTGATTGACAGGCTGTTATAAGCGTTGGATATCTATATTTGATGCTTATACAGTGTAGTGCACTTTGGTTGATGGTTGATTATTTTCAATGCTATTATATACATGTGTTGTATGAAAATCCATATAATTAATTTTATATGGTAATTAATTGGGCCTCATTCCAGTTTTGAAAAAGAAATATTTGAAAAAGAAATATTTGAAATGGAATATTTGAAAATATCAATATATGAAGCCGTGTTGATTAGATTGACGCCATTTTGACGTGAACGATATTTATATCGATTTTATTCATTTTAAAATGAATATTAAAAAGTAATTTTGAAATCGAATATTTCGAAATGAATTGAATTGAAAACAATTTCGAAATGAATTGAATTGAAAACGATTTCGAAATGAATTGAATTGAAAACGAATAAATTGAATTGAAAACGATTTCGAAATGAATTGAATTGAAAACGATTTCGAAATGAATTGAATTGAAAACGATTTCGAAATGAATTGAATTGAAAACGATTTCGAAATGAATTGAATTGAAAACGATTTCGAAATGAATTGAATTGAAAACGATTTCGAAATGAATTGAATTGAAAACGATTTCGAAATGAATTGAATTGAAAACGAATTCGAATTGAATTGAAAGTGAATTGAAAGCGAATTCAAATTGAATTGAAATTTGAATTGAATAGAAATGAATTTTAAAACGAATTTATAAAGAAGAATTCAATTTTGATTTGAATTGGAAAGAAAGTTGAAATAGCTTTTGAAAAGATTTTAAAACTATTTATATAATTCGTTTTAAATAGAAATCGACGAAATATATTATATATATATATTATATATAATATAATGGCCTGAATAGAACGCGCCGCGCCGCGGCAGTTCGCGAATTTCGACCATTTATTTCAAACGGACATTACGGGAGATCCGACCGTCGGATTCTCCTAAAACCGGAACCGTTGGGTTCGTATCGAAAAGAGCTTTCTAACGAATATTAGAAATTTGAAATCTAACGGTTGGATTTGGAGATACGTCCAAATCAAATTCGAAAAAGGTCGCTGTAAGTGCAGTTCGATGGCCATTGTTGGAAATCGACTGTACGGGCCTTGATAAAATTATTAAAAATAGTAATAATTTGTGTAAAATCATAAGAAATGATTTAGAAAGAATTGGGATGAAAAACTCCCTATTTGAAAAGATAAAAATAGATTTTTATCGAAATGAACTAGTTTTGAACTAGAATTAAAATTCTATTTATTTCTAAATAAATAAATTGAATTAGAAAAGGGTTTTAAAAATAACCAGAATATCCAATGATTGCATTGGAGTGGATTTGAATCGAAATTGTCTTCGGAATATTTCGATGTTGGAATTCGTGATTATACAGGTGTTGTTATGGAAATTTGAAAGATATATTTGTATCGTTATTTCCAATACGACATTTGTTAATCGTAGAATTTGATATTGAATATAAGCCGATATATTTTCTATTCAGAGCCTTATATTGAATATCAAATGTGATTTGGGTTTGTCGTGAATGGTGTCTTCACTAACACTGTTCTTGAACCCAGTTGAGAAAAGATTAAATCTTTTGATTTAGATTTAATGAAGTGTACCAATTAAATAAATATTTAATTGGAATTGAATTGATATTGATTTTTGGGTTTATCGTGAACAGTGTTTTAAATAACACTTGTTCTTTAACCCGATAATTAATGAATGTGATTTGGGTTTGTCGTGAATGGTGTCTTCACTAACACTGTTCTTGAACCCAGCTGAGAAAAGATTAAATCTTTTGATTTAGATTTAATGAAGTGTACCAATTAAATAATATTTAATTGGAATTGAATGGATATTGATTTTTGGGTTTATCGTGAACAGTGTTTTAAATAACACTTGTTCTTTAACCCGATAATTAATGGGATGTGACTTTGGGTTTATCGTGAACCGTGTTTTAAATGACACTGATTCTTTAACCCAGTCACAGATTAAAACTAAGTGGAGTTTTAATGAATCTTTAATTAGATTGAAAAGATCGAGAATGGAGTATCACCAGTTTTGCTCCAGGCGATAGTTAAATCTTTAATTAGATTTGAACGTGAAATTTAGAAACTAACTGTCGGTTAGCTAAGTAGAATGGTTTTCTGGATATTGATCTGATGTTGGTTTCGGCCTTCGGGGTTAATATTTGGGGAATTATTCTCTTGATTAATTTACGGTTAATGACTAATGAGTTGGAATGAGGCGTATGTTGTGTTTGTGTAACACTTATTTAAAATATACGCGAGTTATTCGGAAAGACCGGGTTTATCCCATTCTGGATAACTGATACGACGATAAGTCGAAGATGAAGACGACGGTCGAAGACCGGAGGTCTTCACGTCGTTTGGGTGATAACTGATGATCTTGATTGGGCTGTACACCCAAGAAGATGGAAACAGTTAGTGATCGTCCAGACGTACTTGGAGATCGATGGATATGCGGGGTACTAGGTGCCTCCGGTTTCGTTCAGACCCAGAACGGACTTGTAAATGGACTGTGTGTCTGACATCGGATTTCATTCTGTGTGACTGATATCGGTTGCATAGGATGGTTTGCCTGTGTGGCATGCTAAGATGCAAATGATCAAGGCTTCTGTTGAAAAGCAAAGTCTTGTGGTGATGATCAAAGCACGGCCTTTGTGGCGTAGCTTTGTGTAACGTTTACCTCGCGTGTTTCACACCAGGTATGAACCAAAAACGGGAGACGGACCTCAGGGAGGACTTGCGTTTCTTTCTAGCTAGAAGTGGCGTCAGTGGTTTTACACGCCCTGACGAGTTTGACTTATGTGGTTGTTGCTGTTGCGAGGCGCCTCGGTTATATCGGTTTCGGCCGAATGCATTCTGGTCGGCTGACGGACCAGACTTACACCCCATAGGGTGGGGAGACGTATTGTTCAGGCATAATAATCCACTCCGTGTGGACCGGCCCTGACGATCCAAGGGTCACTCGAGCTCTGATCCTGAGGGGCGGGCTAGAGCGTCTCGAATCGGTTGAGGACTATCTTTTGCCTCGGTTCATAGATGGAAATCCAATTTCCAAATACGTGACTTTGCGATTTTGATTGTATAACCTATATATGGCGACATAGTGGTATGGGGCATTCATGCCGCCTATGATTGATACTTATGATTTGAAGTGTTTTATACACTATGCACTTATAATAGTATCAAATGATTTGTTTTAAACGTATCAAGCATTCTTTGGCTGTTATAAGGGAAAACCCTATCCTCGACTGCGTTGCATTGTGTGATGGGACCTGGGTCTTATAACAGCTTCATTTTTCTTTATTTAGCATTGCGCTGTTTGTTTTATGCACTGGTATTCTTGGGAGGAAACCCGTTCCGTGTTATACGGCGTGGTCCCTTGATTTACCTAACTTTAAAATAAAGATTAACTGTTTTAGTTCTCACACCAGTCACATGACTGACCTGGAGTTTATTGTTTTTAACCTAAACTCTGGGTGCCCCTATTTTTGACACGGGCAGCTAGTAGTTTTGGTTTTGCAGATTTATATTCACAGGATCCTGGTTTACAGCTGGAACGATATCCGGAAAGCTTTGTATCCGTATATCTCATTCTAGTTGTGTATTGTATTATTTTCCGCTGCTATGTATTTAAATGTAATTTAAATCTCTGGTATTTCTGTGTAATATTCATTGTTACTCTGTATATTCTGGTAATCTGATGCATTGTTGTAATATACAATGAAATGTTCTTCTGTATGTTTTCTGTTGTGGTTTGTTCTCGAACTATCCGACGCTTTCCTTTACGGGGAAGTTACGGGTCTTCACATATAATCGCTGATTGTTTGTTGTATGTTGACTATTTACATATATATTGTATGAATTGATTGAATTGCGTGTTAGTTAATGAAAACCAAATCATTATTTTTAATGATTATTCCAAATTAAGGTAACTTACATTGTTGGTCACGGTAATGAATAACGTGTTTAATTTGGTGAATTATTTGAATTTTCTAAATTGTTTGTTAGCAGTAAATAAATTGGTTGATATTCAATTGTTGTTATTTTACTATTATAGAAATAACCAGTAAAATTGAAGTAAATGATGTTATTTGAGGTAACCCATTTGGATGTAGAGAAGAACAGGTTGGAGGAATCCAATCGGATTCCTCAAATATATTAGATGTTATTTGTTTTCATATTTTCATTATATGAACTTTTTAAACCCATCTGTTTGGATGATTGATTTGATTAATGGTTATTGACCTGAAATTCAATAAATTGTTTTGTTTTAACCAATAAGCAGTATTGGTTGAGTAATTGGCAACAATTGGCCGACAAATCAATTGTTTGAAATATTAATTTACTGTCAGGTAAATCGATATAAAAATGAAGTTATGAAATTTATTTTATAACTGAATATAGATTTTGACATATATTATTTGAAAATGAAGTTTACAAAAAGGGAAATCAACCGTATGCGGAGCACGTGCCTCATCTTAATTAATGTAATGATTTACAACTGAGATTAATTGTTTTTAAGAAACAATTAAAATGGAATTATATTATTATTTATTTAATAATAATCGAAGTAAATGATATTTATTTAAATTAATTTATTAATTTAAATGGGGTTATTTAAATTAATTTATTATATAATTTAAATGAAGCGACGAGTTAAAGTTGATCAACGTGTTAATTATGCTTAAGTTGACTAAGTCAACTGTTTTAATTAAAACTGATTATCTAATTAAATTAGTTTGTGCTAGTTCGAAATGAAATAATTTAGAATATAGTTGTTTAACTTGAATAATATTTTAAAAAGAAATTTAATACTAATTCTAGAAAAATAAAGTAAAATATTATTTTAAATCATTTACGTAATTACTTTTTTTAAGTAAGTAACCGATTTTTAAAATGGAATATGGATGAATTTTGAAAATAGTTTGTAAACGAGTTCTATATTAAACTCGAGTTTTATAAAATAGTTATAACGGAGATTTTTAAGTGTAAACGATGGCTTAAAATAAATGTTTGCTTAATATTTAAATTAAGTAAAAGGAAACGAGATAAAAAGGGGTTTAACCTAAGATTTTAAAAGAAAGTTTATGAAAGGAAATGAGAAGTCAAAGCATGATTTGAATTGGCGATACTTAATATTGGAATTAAGTAAAAAGGTTAGAATCGAAATGTGATTTCCAAAAAGGGAATGATAATGGAAAAGATTTGTAATCGAATTTGGTAAAGTATTTTAAACCGTGGTTTAGAAAATATAAATTCTAGTTATAGAATGCTTTGAAAGAAGTTAAGGTTAAAAGTGATTTTATTTAGAAACTGCTTAATCAACATATTAAGTAATTATGAATTGTATTTAAAAAGAAATATTTTTAAAAAGTAAGAATGTTTTATAAACCATTTTTTTAAAATAAAGTAGTTTAATGAGATTTGTTGATATTAGAATAAATATCAGTTTTAAATTATAACTGGTATCTATCTTAAGATAAGAATGTTGTTGATCAAGGTCTGAGAGGTAATTCAAATGCCCCAACTTGAATGACTTCAGGATTATCTGAGAATGATATTAGTTTGTAATGGAAAAGAGGTTAAGAACAATTCCAGATGAGAAACAATAACACAACGTAAACTACAAGATTTGAGAATATAGGAATATATATATAATGATATTTCCAAAAGTAAAAGGAAATAAAAAGGTTAAGTTTTTGGAATGAGTTTATTTTGAAAGAATAGAAAATTGATATTGTTTCAAGTAACGATGTTTTATGTGAAGTTTGGTAAACCAATATGGGAACATATATATGTGATTTAATTCTAAGTAAATAAAAGAGTTTGAAATAATCTTGTGTTAAATTAGAAATAAAAGCTATATTCGTAATATCAAAATATTTAAAGAAATTGAAATTAACATTCGTTAATTATATTAATTAAAAAGGCCAAGTAATGCCAAGTACCGAATCAGTGAACTCATTTTATTTCCATTACTGTTTATTTGATAGTTAAATCATCGGCTATCAAAATCTGACTATACGTTTATTGATATGGAAAGACCGGGATTGAATTTATATTCAAAAACCATTCCAATCAGCAAATACGTGAAGATTGAAGATGGAGCAATTGAAGACCATTGATCTTCATAAGCGGAAGGATTACTTGTCGAATATTCTCTGGGATTGCAACCAGAGGTATTCTGACGTGATTCAGTCGTGGTTGAGGATATACAGATATGCAAGGACTACTCGTTACTGATCCTTTGGATATGGTAGGAGGGTGCCTTTGGTTCATCCTGTTCCTGGATGACTTATATGGACGAATGTCTGACAGAGTATTTCCTAAAAACCACGTACGTTGATTTTTACAAATATACCGAGTCGGTGGCGAAGAGGGGCACTTCATTAAAACCTGGAGTATATTTGTGGACGTCAATTAGTAATTTAACAGATCTGACGATGTGGCATTCAAAGTGAATGATGGCCATATGGTCTAAACGAAAAAGAATAAATAACTTAATTAATTATTTAACTTTTTATGACCTCAAGCCTCATCAACCGGAAAATGGTATAAAATCGAGTAGGTCGCATGGCTATGTGGGTCACACCCATCAAAAGGGTACATAATTACTTGATCTGTTGAAATCAACTGCCTTCAGTTGTTCCTTTATTTTATTTGTATGCTATCGGTTTGATTGGCTGGCCCCCAACGTGGTAATGATATAGTCGGTACTCTCAAGCGAAGTGAGCGGCCGGTCATGTTTAGCCGAGGTTGCAAGATGTTCTTGTTGAATCCCCAATGTATTCATCTCCAGATGTACATTGTTGGAAGGTGGTCTCATACCTTGCCATAGTTGGAAATTCATTGTCCAATAAGCGCCCGCGGTTTTGATTGTATACTATTTATGTAGAGCGTGAGATGCAAGCGTTTTGCTAGATTGCTATTTACTTGATATTAGATATTATTATAACATCAGACGGTATATGATTTCAAAAATGTTTTGGGTTATAGTAAGGTAAAATCCGTCCGTATTTATGTGTGGATTTGGTCTTACTATTATCCTTTATTTTGAAAAGATTTTAACTTTAAAATAAAATTGGATGTTAGCCATAAATTTAGTTTGTTTTCTCACTCTTGTTCACCAGACTGATCCATGCATTTGTAATGCTCGGGTTAGACCAGGTTGTACTGGTTCAGGTTATCGGATGCAGTGAAGAGACGAGCTGGAGAAGTCCAGACATATGATATATATTTATTCCGCTGTGTGTTGTATATAAGGACACGTCATTATAACTGTCCAGATGTATGATGTACTCTGATGATTGTGAGTATTTTTAAAGCTCTCTATAAAAATTTAATTCTATATTATCTTTAGTTCTGCTGCGATGTGAGACTCTGATTCTGTATTTGTGTTTCTTCTTCTTCTATTCTAATATTTCTTTCTTATCTCACCCTCTATTTTCTTTCTATTGGCATCTGGGCCGGGTTTCCAGTGCATTTTGTGTTCGACTTAGGTTGTTTGGTCAGCTCAAAAGGTACGGGAAGTTCGGGTCGTCACAGTTGGTATTAGAGCAATGGTTTAGTAATAAACTTGGCTCTGTGGTATAACTCGATAGAGATAGGGTTAGTAATACCCTAGATTGAGTTGAGTGTATATATATGAGAACGCATATTTTGTAAATTTTATATACAAATGTTTTGTATTGTGTTGTTTGATTAGTTCAAGTGTTGAGAAGCATTTGAATTAATAATTGACACAATATTGTTTTGTAAATAGGGTAAATGAAATAATTTTGCCCAAAAATATATTTTTATATAGAAAAGAAATAATTTTATCAAATTATTAATACTGATTTTATTGTGTGTTTGTTTGATTTGTATGAAACTAAAATTGGATTAAAAATTTAAATTGGTAATATGTCCAAACAAGAATTTCAATATGAAATTCATAAATGAAATTGAAAAGCAAGATTTAACTAAAGATAAGATAAAACCGAATGAAATGGAATGAGTGGTTTATGAAATAAAAATCAGAAATGGGAAATTAACCAATTGGAAGATAAATTTGTTATCTGAATTTGGAACTTAACTATGTTAAGTGGAGTTGAGAATGATTTTTGGAATTAAATAAGATAAATTTGGAATGGAAAATTGAATCAACAGAAATTGAATGGAAATCAATTGGATATTTAATTAATTGATATTAAAATATGTTAAACTAAAGTATGCTGAACCAGAGTAATTATTGATGTTGGATATAAATTCAACTGAATGATTTGATTGAGCTGATATGCATGGTTGATTGATTGTATGATTAGATGGAATGAGTATAATTCATTACTGGTTTGATTAAGAGTTAATATTTGGAAATTAAAGGAATGAATTCCAATTTTGAATGGAATCACATATAAAGTGAAATTAGTGGTTTAACCTTGTATTTGCAAATAAATAATGTTATATGTTTAGTTTGGATATTGGTGTAGTTAACTGGTTGATTAATGAAATGGTAATTAAATTATTCATGAAATTGTTGCTTACACGACATACTAAGTTGAGTATAGGTAGCTGAAAGCTATAAGGATATGTTTTAATCGCATATAAATTGGGTAGTATGCTAATTAGCGCTCGCATAAGATACGCTTACGCGAAAATATAAATTTTGGGTTTTGATTTTTGTTTTCTGACCATGTGGATCGATGTATATATATTATTTGTTCCGGCGATATCGCAGATGTCACTTCATACAGGGGAGACTTTGTCGAATTTTCCAGGAATTAAAAGTGTTAGAAAATTTTCGATATTTTTGGAAATTTCATTTTAGAATAATGAATTAGTTTTCAATTTAAAATAAATTGGATTCAAAAAATTAATGGGATTTATAATATTTTTCTTACCTTAGTCATTTCGGGGACGAAATTCTATTAAAGGGGGAAGATTGTAATGTGCCGTATTTTTGGTGATCAGATATTTAATATAATTTATTATTTTAAATATAATATTTGCAATATTAATCCATTTTAATATTGAATTCATTAATAAAACGACGATTGAATATATATAAATTTTATTTAATTATAAACGAGCTCGAAATGGTGTTGTAGTTCATAATATGGAGTTCTGAACTTTGATTGGATATACAGGATCCGATATAAGTCGGATTTCTATGAAACAAGAAACGTAAGAATCTAATTAGTTATAATTTTCATATAAAAGAGAAAAATCCAGAATTCGTGTTATGGATTGTAAGTTATATCCAAATCAAAATTTAAATAGTTGCTATGGAATTCGTTATTGAGTTGTGTAAATTATATTTGGAATTGTATATATATTCTGTTTGGATATATATAATAAACATAATTTATTATGATTTGTTTTATTTATTTGGGAATTTATATAATATTTAATTAATATTATTTGAGCGTTAAAAATAGCCATTTTTGCGAACGGTCTCAGTTTTCGATGAAATTAGTTTCATTGGAATCATATCGTTAAATTATTATAAGAAAATCAAACTTCGTGGCAAACCGATGTCGTATGTGACTTCAACGGCCAAAAATGTCTGTGTTTCTATTTAATTATTTAGATTATTTAGACAGGGGTGACTTTTAACGAATAAACGACTGGTTAAACAAACTCCAAATTTAGCGAAACAAAATTCATTGGATCTGTTAGGAAGAGGTCTAGTAAAATGTCAAGGCCTCAGATTTATTGGATTTTTTCTGTAATTATGGGAATTTGAAACACTTGATTTTCCATCGATATTTATAAAGGACTTTTCACAAACGACCTCGGAATTCGATGAAGACTATCCCATTGGGTCTGGAATATTTTTTTATGCTAGGAATAGGTATTACATCTCGATTTGAAGATTATTTGTGGCGGTTTAGACGTTAGTTCATCATTAAGTAAAAATATTAATATTATATTCAGTATGGACACTATATATATATATATATATATATATATACCCAACCTAAGAAAAACCTAGGACTTTCTTCGCGTGGTCAAGGCTTCAGTTAGCCGCCACTTCACAAAATCAAGGGTTGAAATCTTCGATCCTTTTTGCCTAAAAATGTTTCGATCCAAGCTGAAAATCATAATAACTTCAACTGAAAGATCCTTAAGCTCGTTGAGCTCTTGTGTCTGGACGGTGGTGATGGATGCTGGAACGTTGTACTCGCCGGAATTGGGCTTAAAACCAGCGACGTTCGAAGATGGTTTTCCGGCAAAGGACTTGATCTAGCTAGCTGAAACTCGGGGCGGAGGGTGGCGACATGGCGCAGCTTTGGGTGGTGGTGTTTGATTGATAACCGACGATCAGGGTGAGGTGCGGTGTGGTGACTTGGAGAAGCAGCGTAGGGTTTTCGTTGAAGTTTCGAACAATAAAAATGTACGTGAGTGAAGGGGATAATTGGCTGTTAAGCCATTAATTAAAAGTAATTAATTAATTTTAATTAATAAATATTTAAGTAAGGATTAGTTAATTTATACCCTGTTTTGAAATGCAGGGATTAATTAAAAGTGAAGAAATGTCGTTGCTTTGTGTCGGTTACAGAAGGAAGAGAACAGACGAGTTCTGAAATTTGGAAGCGAAATAGAACATTGGAGCATGGGTTATCAAATTAAATTGGGCCTGGAAAGGGTATCACTAAATATGTAACAAAATCGATTAGTTAACTATAATTAATCATATTGTTTATAAATGGTTATATCAGTCTTGCCACGGACAGAATGGAATATAAGTAAACAAAGAAATGGGAGAAAATGGGGCCACGCGTTTGTAGATGTCCATCTATTTCTTTTTTTGTGGATTCCAAAGTTGGGCAACATGATGGCCTTTCTATCTAAAAACTCGAACCTAGCAAATGGAAAGAAAACAATTGGGTCATCTTTATCCTTAACCAAATGAATGTAATATTAATGATAATATTATAATTAACGTTAGGTATAGTTTAATATAGATTTAATTATTTAATTGAATAGTTAACTAAAACTTGAATTGTCGCAGGTGATTTGGTCTGGTTTTAGAAGATGGAACTGATCATTTCCATAAAACGTAAATTAATTTATATTAATTTAGTAAGGGTTAGTTAATTATTAAATAAAAGCGTTAAATTTAAATATTATTCATAATTCATTCGTGTGTAATCAGAATTAGACAACTCAAGAGACGTTGGACTCGCTTTGACGAACACTACATTTTGGAACAGAAATGGACGGGACTGGAATCAACTGAATTTTTGAGTTAAATTAAACGCTGATTTAATTTAATTGAAACGAGCCGATTAAACAAAGGAATCAATTCAAGGTGAGTTTACTCACTCAGTTATCCCACTTATAGTTTATATAAGTTGGGTTTCTTTTTATTTTGTGTCCAATAATTGCTGGTTGTTGTGTGTTGACTATTTAAATATATATTGTATGAATTGATTGAATTGCGTGTAAGTTAATGAAAACCAAATCATTATTTTTAACGATTATTCCGAATTAAGGTTACGGTTATGAAATAACCATGTTTAATTTAGTGAATTATTTGAATTATCTAAAATGTTTGTTAGCGGTAAATAAATTGGTTGATATTTTACTCTTATAGAAATAACCAGTAAAATTGAAGTAAATGATGTTATTTGAGGTAACCCATTTGGATATAGAGAAGAACATGTTGGAGGAATCCAACCGGATTCCTCAAATATATTATATGTTATTTATTTTCATATTTTCATTATATGAACTGTTTAAACCCATCTGTTTGGATGATTGATTTGATTGATGATTATTGTCCTGAAATTCAACAAATTTTTTTATTTTAACCAATGAGCATTATTGGTTGAGTAATTGGCAGCAATTGGCCGATAAATCAATCATTTGAAATATTAATTTACCATCACATAAATCGATATAAAAATGAAGTTATGAAATTTATTTTATAACTGAATATAGATTTTTAGATATATTATTTAAAAATGAAGTTTATAAAAAGGGAAATCAACCGTATGTGGAGCACGTGCCTCATCTTAATTAATATAATGATTTACAACTGAGATTAATTGTTTTTAAGAAACAATTAAAATGGAATTATATTATAATTTAGTTAATATTAATCGAAGTAAATGATATTTATTTAAATTAGTTTATTAATTTAAATGAGATTATTTAAATTAATTTATTAACTAATTTAAATGAAGAGACAAGTTAAAGTTGATCAGCAAGTTAATTATGTTTAGAGTTAACTAAGTCAACTATATTAATTGAAACTGATTATTTAATTAAATTAGTTTGTTCCAGTTAGAAATGAAATAATTTCAAATATAGTTGTTTAACTTGAATAAAATTTTAAAAAGAAATTTAATACTAGTTCTAGAAAAATGAAGTAAAATATTATTTTAAATCATTTGAGTAATTACTTCTTAGATGAAATACATTTAAATCAGTGATCGATTTTTGAAATAGAATATGGATGAGTTTTGAAAATAGGTTATAAACGAGTTCTATATTAAACTCGAGTTTTATAAAAAAATATATAAAGGAGATTTTTAGGCGAAAACGATCGCTTAAAATAAATGTTTACTTAATATTTAAATTAAGTAAAAGGAAACGAGATAAAAAGGGGTTTAACCTGAGATTTTTAACAAAGTTTATGAAAGGAAATGAGAAGTCAAAGCGTGATTGGAATTGGCAATACTTAATAGTGAAATTATGTAAAAGGGTTAGAATCGAAATGAGATTTCGAAAAAGGGAATGATAATGGAAAAGATTTGTAATCGAATTTGGTGAAGGATTTTAAAACGGAGTTTAGAAAAATATAAATTCTAGTTATAGAATGCTTTGAAAGAAGTTAAGGTTAAGAGTGATTTTATTTAGAAATCGCTTAAAGTAATTATAAGTTGTATTTAAAAAGAAATATTTTTAAAAAGTAAGAAGGTTTTATAAACCATATTTTTAGCTAAAGTAGTTTAATGAGATTTGTTGATATTAGAATACATATCAGTTTTAAATTACAACTGGTATCTATCTTAGGATAAGAACGTTGTTGATCAAGGTCTGAGAGGTAATTCAAATACCTCAACTTGAATGACTTCAGGATTATCTGAGAATGATATTAGTTTGTAATGGAAAAGAGGTTAAGAACAATTCCATATGAGAAATAATAACGCAACATAAATTGCAAGTTTTGAGAATATATAAAGCGATCGCCAAAGTAATGGAAATAGGAATATATATATATTCATATATATATATATATACATATAATGATATTTCCAATAGTAAAAGGAAATAAAAAGGTTAAGTTTTTGGAATGAGTTAATTCTGAAAGAATAGAAAATTGATATTGTTTCAAGTAACGATGTTTTATGTGAAGTTTGATAAACCAAAGTGGGAACATATATATATGATTTAATTCTAAGTAAATAAAAGAGTATGAAATAATCTTGTGTTAAATAAGAAATAAAAGCTATGTTCGTAATATCAAAATATTTAAAGAAAAAGAAATTAACATTCGTTAATTGTTTTAATTAAAAAGGCCAAGTAATGCCAAGTACAGAATCAGTGAACTCATTTTATTTTCATCACTAATTTTTTATAGTTAAATCACCGACTATCAAAATATGACCATACGTTTGTTGATATGGAAAGACCAGGATCGAATTTATATTCGAAAACCATTCCGATCAGCAAATACCTGAAGATTGAAGATGGAGCAATTGAAGACCGTGGATCTTCATAAGCGGAAGGATTACTTGTCGAATATTCTCTAGGATTGCAACTAGAGGTATTCTGACGTGATTTAGTTGTGGTTGAGAATATACGGATATGCAAAGACTACTCACTACTGATCCTTTGGATGTGGTAGGAGGGTGCCTTCGGTTCATCCTGTTCCTGGATGACTTATATGGATGAATGTCTCACAGAGTATTTCCTAGAAACCACGTACGTTGATTTTTGCAAATATACCGAGTTGGTGGCAAAGAGGGACAATTCTTTAATACCCAGAGTATATTTGTGGACGTTAGTGATTTAACAGATCTGATGATTTGGCATTCAAAGTGAATGGTGGCCATATGGTCTAAATGAATAAGAATTAATTAATTAATTAATTAATTAATTAAATATTTATTACCTCAAGCGTCATCAACCGGGAAATAGTATAAAATCGAGTAGGTCGCATGGCTATGTGGGTCGCACCCATCAAAAAGATATGTCATTACCTGATCTGGTGAAATCAAATGCCTTCGGTTGTCCCTTTACTTTATTTGTATGCTATCGGTTCGGTTCGCTGGCCCCCAACCGTGGTAATGATATATTCGGTACTCTCAAGCGAAGTGAGGGGCTGGTCATGTTTAGCTGGGTTTGCAAGAAGTTCTTGTTGAATCCCCAATGTATTCATCTCCAAAGGTACACTGTCGGAAGGTGGTCCCATACCTTACCATAGTTGGAAATCCATTCTTCAATAAGCGCCCGCGGTTTTGATTGCATACTATATATGTAGAGCGTGAGATGCAAGCGTTCTACTAGATTGCTATTTACGTGATATTAGACATTATTATAATATCAGATGATATATGATTTCAAAAATGTTTTGTGTTATAGTAAGGTAAAAACCGTCCGTATTTATGTGTGGATTTGGTCTTACTATTATCCTTTATTTCGAAAAGATTTTAACATTGAAATCAAATTGGATGTTACCCATAAACTTAGTGTATTTTCTCACTCTAGTTCACTAGGCTGATCCGTGCATTTGTAATGCTCGGGTTAGACTGGTTGTACAGGTTCAGGTTATCGGATGCAGTGAAGGAATGAGCTGGAGAAGTCCAGACGTATGATATATATTTATTCTTCTGTGTGTTGTATATGTGGACATGTCATTATAACTATCCAGATGTGTGATGTACTCTGATTATTGTGAGTATTTTTAAAGCTCTCTATAAAGATTTAATTCTATATTATATTTTGTTCCGCTGCGATGTGAGACTCTGATTTTGTGTTTGTGTTTCTTCTTCTTATATTCTAATATTTCTTTCTTTCTTTCTTATCTCACCCTCTATATTCTTTCTATTAGCATCTGGGTTTCTAGTGCAGTTTGGGTTGGACATAGGTTGTTTGGTTAGCTCAAAAGGTACGGGAGGTTCGGGTCATCACATGAGCTTTGCATTGTTTATTATACTCGGCCATTGTTGTGTATGTCTTGACCTGTTTGAAACTTGTTGCACTTTCACCCATGAATGTTTACTCTGCCAAGATATGCTTGTACATTTGTATTCACCTGAACCGTGAATCTTGCTGCCTTGAATAGTCTTGCTAATTTTCATGTGTATCCATGCTTGTTTGAATTCAGTACACTATGTGCTTGAACTTGACAAGCTTGCTCGACCCAGCACCATTTTTGTTTGCTCGGCCCATGTTGTGTTGACTGGCTTGTATCTGTTTCAAGACATGAATATTTTTATTAGCAGACCGCTATATCTGAGTTGTGGTTGTTCAGAATCAGCTGATTATGATGCTGGTTCTGATCAGCAAATAAGTGTCGTGTATTGAGGCTGATCTGTGAGCACTAGAGTATATTGTCTACCTTGTGTATTTACAGTGTATCACTATGAATATCACAAGCTGTCTAGACATAGATGGATATGTATAAATCAGATCAAGTCAAGAAAAATGATGAGAAACACACACAAAAATCTGAGGCAAATAAATTTTTAAAATAAAAATTATATCTGCTAGAATATAAAATTATTTTTGTTCCAGACTACTGTATGCATGTGTTTCTGTTTGTGACAGGTATGAAGACAGGACTAATAACTGGACTGGATCTGGAGCTCACGAAGACAAGTATACGACTCAATGTCTGTAAATGAGTGAATGAGTGAATATGTAGAGAGGCAATAAATGTACTGAGTGATGAGAGTTGTAGTGAGAGACAATTGTACAGAATGAGAAAATTGTACTGATATTTGTAATAGACAAATTTGATTGAAATAAAATATTATTTTATTGTGTTCAAATCAAATTGTCTGTCATATTCAAATTAATTCAGTAGTATAAATTCCTTGTAAAATATTATAACTGTGAATGTACAATAGTGGAGTTAGAATGTTGTACTATTTTAGATGTTGAAATAAAATATTTAATTGAATAAATATACTGTGAATATATTCAATTGTGTATAATAGTATATTATTCAACAAATATTTAATTCTGTGAAATGATGTAATATAAAATACTACAATTATAAACACATTTAAATAATATCATATGTTTGTTATCATCAAACAAAAATCATATTAAACAACACATTGTTGTGCCCAACAAACATAAACATTATCATGTCGTTGGTATGCTAAAAGTCGACATCATGATAAATCGCTAACCTGTAGCATTAATAATGATAAATCATTATTTCTTTGAAACGTTAAGATGTTTTGTATTGTTTGTAACACATTAATGCTGTATTATAAATTGTATTATTTTAGTTAATAAAAGACGTTAACAAAAAAACTGCAATTAGCATCATTTGAATTGGATTTCAAGAGCGAATCAGGTTTCTTGCTTGCTTTTCTTTGAAAATTATACCATTAAGATAAGAACATATGTAAATATATGTGTAGATTATCATTATCCTTGCTTTAAAAAAATATTATATACCATCAAATTGGTCAATTTTATTTTAATTATGGTTGAATGCATAGTTAACTCAGAAATATCAACCAAAAATTCAACATTACCATAACAGCCGAAAAAAATAGTAACGGAGAGATCGCCTCAACAATGCACATTAACCGACTAATCACCATATATCCTTCAGGTGGATTATAAGGTCGGTCCGTTTCAGTAGCCAGTTTGGTGTCTCTTCGAAGAATTCCATGTTTTAAACATAGCCATGTAAGCTTGGGATCATCGATCGTCGACTCAATCGAATCTGCAAGGGCTTCTAAGATAGTGGCACTCTCAAATTCATTAGGAGCACTATTGTCTCCTACTCCTTCTTCCTCTTCTTCGTCTACAGAAACTTCACCTCCAGATGATTCTCCACTCTCATGGACCGCTATTTCATTATCTGAACCTGCACTATCCCAATCTGGGTCCGAAGTAGATGAAACATCTTAAATGTTAGGATGTTCATATGGCACTGAAGTTTAAGTTCTCTTTGCCAATCTAGCCGAGCATCTTCCAGACATGATCACTGTACTATCCAAAAGATAACAGAAATTAGAGTGTATTTGCTAGGGGTGGACGTGGTTTGGTTCGGTGCGGTTTGAAGCTCAAACCGCTTCCGCATCGCATCAAGCAGTTGATAAAAAATGCAAACCATTATACTAACCATTCAGACGGTTCGGTTTTGGTTCGGTTTCGATGTAATACGGTTTGGTTTTGGTTTGGTTCGGTTTGAACCCGTATTAAATATGATTTTCTTTTACTTCCATCAACAATTAATTTACGATTGTATGATATTGTGTCACCTGAAGGTTAAAACACATAGTGTTATCTTTAATTAATATAACTACAACATACGTTGAAAATAGAATATATATCGTTAAATTAAAAGTTAGATAGGAATTTGTTAATTTTTCTATCATAACATTGTCGGTGTAGCTATGCGGTTTGGTTCGGTTTAATATGGTTTGGTAAAATTTCAAACCGCAACTGGATCGTATCGTTGCGAGTCCGTTCGGTTTGGACTGTTTGCTTTAGAGAGAGAATCTGGTGCGGTTTTCTACACCGTTTTTGCGGTTCGGTCTGGGCGGTTTCCGCATTGCGGTGCGGTTTATGCCCACCCATAGTATTTGCCTGTGTCCCCCGTGTGTGTATATGTGCTAATATGTGTTGTTTTGTACGATAGTGAAGTCAGAAAACATAAAAGAAAGAAGAATAGAATGCACTATAAAGAAAAGTTAGCAGTCATTTGTTCGTTCAGCCCAAGAATGTCAAACTGTGAAGGTTCTATCCTAACTGTCCATGAGTTTATAACTTGTATCTAGTTTCGGATAAGCTACTCATGAAATTGTGTGTCATAAGTTTGCATTATCAAAGCCTTGGCTTTGGCTATGTATGGTAAAGTTGGGTTGTGCATGTGACGACCCCAAAACCCGTACTGCGGTGTTAAGGGTAATCTTTAGAATATAACACAGAAACAGATAATAGCAGAACAGAAATAAATAAATACACCAGGTAATGAATAAATGATACACTGGATAAACAATAATCATCAGAGTTACACAGTATACAGGATCATACTTAGTACAAATACAGTTCAGCTATACATAAATGTCAACAGCGGAAAACAAACATAAAATGTACAATAGTAGCTGAACAACATAAAAAGAGATAAATGATAGAATCCATCTTCAGCTTCAGCTATCCAGAAAGAGCCTGCTAAAAAACCCTGAATACAAGGCTGCCCGTGTAGAAAAAGGGGCACCCGAATTTGCAAGTGAAACAAACTACGAGTCAGTCATAGGACTGGTATGAGAAATCTACCTAACACATTTTATAATATGGCTAATCACAGGACCACGCCACTTTCGCGGAACGGGTATACTCCATTGGAGTGCCAAACAATTAAATCTTTTAAACATCGCAATGCTTTTTATAAAAAAATGAAGCCGATATAAGACTCAAGTCCCATCACACAATGCAACGCAAACCGGAGGATAGAGTTTTATCTTATATCGACCAAATTATGCTTGATACGAGCAAAACAAATCATTTGATAATCAGACTCCAACTGTAAAATAGTAAGAGAACGATTCCATAGGTATTAACCCCAAAGGACGAAACCAACATCAGATCAAAACCCAGGAAACCATCCCTCTTATCTCATTTACCGTTAGTTTCTAATTTCATACACAATCATAAATATCAATCAAAGACGACATGAGCGTCCCATGCCACTATGTCACCAAATATAGGTTTATAATCAAAACCGCACGATGTCGTATTTGGAAATTGGATTTCCGCCATGAACCAAGGCAAAAGATAGTCCTTACCGAATTCGAGACTATCTAGCCCGAGTCTCAGGAACAGCCGCAACCGCACCTTGGATCGTCAGGGCCAGTCTACACGGAGTGGATTATAGTGCCTGAACAATACGTTTCCCCACCCTTTGGGGCGTAAATGAGCCAACGAATGACTCCATCGGTCCCGGATCGACCGATATAACCGAGGCGCCTCGCAACAGCAACAACCACATAGGTGAAAATAATAAATATGTCAGCCAGTTTAAGCACCGATACCACCTCTAGCTAGAAGGAAACGCATGCCCTCCTTGATGTCCTCCACCGTTTTTGGTTCATACCGGGGTGTGAGGCTCGCAAATTAACGTTATACACAAAGCTATGCCATACAGGCGGTGCTTTGATCATCAACCACAAGACTTTGCTTTTCAACAGAAGCCCTGATCACTGCATCTTAGCATGCCACACAGGCAATTCACACCGTGCAACTGATGGCTATCAATAACACAGAATGAATTCCAATGTCAGACACACGGTCCATTTACAAGTCCGTTCTGGGTCTGAACGAAACTGGAGGCACTATATACCTCGCAAACCCATCGATCTCCACGTACATCTGGACGGTCACCACTCATTATCCATATTTCGGGATACCTCCCAATCAGGACCTCAGTTACCATTCAAACGAGGTGAAGATCTCCGGTCTTCGACCACCGTCTTCATCTTCGATTTCTTAACGTCGATTTAGTTATTCAGAATGGGATAAACCCGGTCTTACTGAGCAACTCGCGTATATAAAAAACAAGTGCTACACAAACACAACATACGCCTTATTTCAATTCATTAGTCACTAACTGTCAATCAGTAAGAGAACGATTTCCCAAATATTAACCCAGAAGGCCGAAACCAACATCAGATCAAAACCCAGGAAACCATTCGACTTAGCCAACCTCCAGTTAGTTTCTAAATTTCACATTTCATCTTGTTTATAATATTTTATAACGATTTATCGCTATTTTTATTTATTTAAAAATAGCCAATTTATTTAAACGACGCTTCAGGCCATAACGCGGCCGTGGCGCTGTTTTTCTTCAGATTTGATTTACACATATCTGAAAATCGATCATCACAAAATTTATAACGAATCCAACGGTTCCAGTTTTGGGAAAATCTGACGGTCGGATCTCCCGGTACAATCGTTTGAAGTTTCGGTTTCAAACTACGAACTACAGCGTCGTTATTCGATTTAATTTAATTATATTTATATATATATATATAAATATAATCGATTTTGGCGCTGTTTTTCTTCAAATTTAAATTAAACATTCCAGACAATCCAACCGTTGGATCTTTACAAAGTTGGTGTCGTTGGAAAGATATTTCCAAAGCGAACCTAACGGTTCCGGTTTCGGGAATATCCGATGGTCGGATCTCCCGCGCTAATCATTTGAAATCACGGTTTCAAAACACGAACTACATCTTCGTTATTCGATTTATTTTAATTATATATATATAAATATAATCGATTCTTCAATTTCAAAACCATTTCCTTTTCATACATTTGATAAAAATGATATTTTTATCCAGCTGACTTCTATTTCAACACTTCACTATTTTTAACTATTCATGTATATGATAAAAATGTGATTTTTATTGTAAAACAATTTATTTCAAAACACGACTATTTTATATAGTTCATATAAATGATAAAAATATGATTTTTATTCTAAAACAATTTATTTCAAAACACCACTATTTTATATTGTTCATATAAATGATAAAAATATGATTTTTATTATAAAACAATTTATTTCAAAACACGAATACCATTCAACACATGAATTTCTATTCAACGAATGAATTCCTATTCAACACATGAAGGTTTTCTATAGTTTATATATATAGATAAAAAGGTGATTTTTTTGTTTAAAACACGAATACCATTCAACACATGAATTTCTATTCAACGAATGAATTTCAATTCAACACATGAAGGTTTTCTATAGTTTATATATATAGATAAAAAGGTGATTTTTATGTTTAAAACACGAATACCATTCAACACATGAATTTCTATTCAACGAATGAATTTCAATTCAACACATGAAGGTTTTCTATAGTTTATATATATAGAGTAAAAATGTGATTTTTATTGTTAAAACAATTTATTTAAAACACGAATACCATTCAACGCATGAATTTCTATTCAACGAATGAGCTCCTATTCAACACATGAAGGTTTTCTATAGTTTATTTATATAGAGTAAAAAGGTGATTTTTATTGTTTTATTTAAAACACGAATACCATTCAACACATGAATTTCTATTCAACGAATGAATTTCGATTCAACACATGAAGGTTATTCAATATATGAAAATAATTCTAACACATGAATATTATTCAAAATTTCGGCAGCATAACGGCAGGGTAGTTAAAACCGGGGCCGTCCCTAGTACGGCTCCTCGCTCTACCTTAAAGCCTCGCAGCTTTTGACAATGGGGGATCATGCATCTAGTTCGCACGCAGGCGGCATGTATATTTTTTTCATTTCCACAAACTAATCTTATGTGGTTTCAACCAAATAATTCTCAATCACAAACGGGTATTTTTCAACCACAATCAATCAATTTCAACCACAAACAATTATAATCAACCATTCGCTATCAACCAATGTTCACACCAATCACAATCAATAAATATCGTCCATGGTTTATGGACGAGGGGCGTATATATATATATATATATTATATATAAGCATTTCACTTCTATTTCAACACATATATAATTTTTACAACGCGTATATAACTTATATATCGAACGTACAACTTATACCACGCTTATACAAGAGGTGTACAACGCCTATATAAGTCATACATCGACTATATAATTTATACATCGTCGTTTTCCATATCGTTTATAAATTAGAGATCTCACATTGGGTTCCACTCCACCAAAAATAGCAGAAGGCTCAGAAAAATATGCGGTCTCTTCTAAAATGTAGAAGACGTCCTCACGGTCCCGGTGTCTCTTGTTTCACGGGATTTCGACAAGGAACGAAAAAGATATGATTTTCACAAGATTGCAACACTTAAAAGTGGCAAAATCAATTCAAAATAAATTATTCGTGTACCTCGTTTTACTGCTCGAAACTAGGTATGGATTTTTCTTTTGATTCGTTGTACGGTATGAAGATCGGGTAATATGGTGTCGAAGAGGGGGGAGAGGCGCTCCAGGCTGTGGTGGTCGCAGCCTGTTCGGTGGTCGGAGGAAGGAGATTTGGTGGCGGGAAGTTTGAAACTTCCTGGGTCTCGTTCTCGTTGATGGGGAGGAGGGAGAAGGCGAAGGTGGGTCGAATTTGAAGAGGAGGGTCGGCGCTGTCGAGGTCGGGTGGTGGCGGCGCTTGTAGGTGGCTGAGGCGGCGGGAAAAAGGTCGGGAAGGAGGGAGCGCGAGCCGCCGTCGATCGGGGGGTTTTCATAAAAAAAGGGGGGAGAGAGAGTGATTAGCCAATAGGATTTTTTTATTAATTTATATAATTTTAAAATTTCAAAAATACCCCTTGTCACACACGAACTCCAATCCAAACCCAATGACTATCATCCCTAGCGTTTTACCCTCATTCCGAACACAATGGGATATGTTTCGAAGGCACATTCGAATGTTTCAGTCAGTTTTCAATCAAATTAAAATATAAAACATTCAATATTTGATTTGGACGTACATTTCAATTTGCCGGGGCCACATACTAATTCTAAAAATTCCCGAAAAATAAATCTCTCTATGTTTTGACGATACGGTCCCAACAAAACTAGTTTCGTCGAATTCCGAGACCGTTTGAAAAATGGCCCATTTCTGGTCAATCCAATTTAACTGTAATTGACTAAAACACGTTTTCCTTTGCCACGCTCACATACTAGTTTAAAAATTATGAAATTTGAAACCTAGCAATAACTTCACATCCTGGATCCAAGAAAAGTGGTTTCGTCGAATTCCAAGGTCGTATGCAAAACGGTCATTTTCACGGGTTATAAATATTCTATAGCGACCTTTCTGAAAATTCATTTGGTCATAACTTTTGCCTCCCGCTATGAAACTTTGATTTTTCAGATTCGTTAGAAAGATATTCACTAACGGATTTAAATATTTTTGGTTTCACTCAAATCCGTTTTTTTTTGCACAAGGTATAGTCAGTCAAAATTTGAATTCAAATTTTGAAACTACCGCGCCATTTCAGGCCTTGTTTATAATTAGAATTAATTATATTTGTTTTCAAATGTCGATTCAAACTTACTTTTCATCGTTATTATTTAAAATATTTATTTTAAATATTTAAAATCCACTAAAATAGCCAATTTAAAAAATTTAAATTGGTTCAGATTTTCCGGGTCGTTACAATCTCCCCCACTTAAAACTTTTCGTCCCCGTAAAGGAACAAAGTTGAAAGTGGTTTGATTAATCAACTCTACGTTCAATCTGGCTTCCATTCTCCAACTTTTCAGTTTCTGAGAATTTTCAAGTTCTTCAAAAATTTGGTTAACACCCGGACTTTTCGAAAAATTTCGCCATAACCTCCTTTGTACGGGGAGGGGTTTGGAAATTTATTGGGCCGTATTAGGTACCCAATAAATCCTATAAAGCATACACATATTTCTAGTGATATATTCTGGTGTTTACAGGAGAGCATGTATAGATAATAACTCCAGAGAATAAATTCTCGTCACCCTGTCTAAGCCTGAGGGAGTGTGTATTTTAATTGCTCCAGAGAATAAATTCTCGTCACCTCGTCCCATGTGGGAAATAAATAATCCATGTGTCGTATCTAATGACTAGAGAGACGTGATTATTGTCAACCATGTGGGTTTTTTTATTAATCTGGCAATTTTATCGTTACATTTTATATGGTCCTATCAGTCATCAATTCAACCTGTAAAATATAGTCATCTCCATACAAGCCTCTCGCTCGTATGGTAAATCTTCCACCTCGTCACACAAGCTCCAAATGCTTATGTAGTATATGATGAAGTATGCCTATCTTCAAGAAGTATGCCATGTAGTGTAGTTCAAAATTAATTGTTACTATCCTATGGCGACATTTATTATTACACACAGAACAACCAGCACTCCGCATCCAATGGCATTCACAGGAGTTGATATAATAATATTTTGCATCCAACTCATTAAGGTTTACCTATTTGTCGGGCACGCAAATAAAATCTTTACTCAACAGCTATCCATTTACCTGTTCAAACATATATGATGCACATGTATATATTTCTATCTATTTTTATATCAGTTCAATGTGTGATTTAATAAAATAAATTCTACCATTATACTCTTATTGATTAAATTAACTACCATTTTAATAATTTAATTAATCAAATCCACTATCACACAACACAAACAACAGTCAATTTGTTTTAACTTTTCAAAAATATATCTTTTATATGTTCAAAAATCATATTTCTAAAACCAAACTAGATATATAATCACAAATAAGTTATTTATAAACCTATAACTCTCGACTCGTTCTGGGGCACTTCTGACCCCATCTCTAACGAGTTATTCTGATTCTGCTATATTCATATTAGGATATTGCTGATCCTATCTGTAATGAGTTACTCGTCCTAGAACACTACTGATTCTATCTCTGACGAGTTCGTTAATGTGTTATATACCAGAGCTAAGCTTAACCAAAGCTCTGATACCACGTTTGACGTTACCGCGAAATCCGGTAGGCTTTGCAACCATCCCTTCATCCTCCAGTACAGCAGGTAGAACCTACCGTGACTCACAATGGTACCCCAGCCCCTTGTTTTACGACGACCCTCTCGAGTCTCCCGGCACTGCCGAACCAACCCTCAACAGGGACATGTAGGGGTAAGAGTCTCCCGTTCGCCACCAAACCGCGAAGCGAGAACCCCCTATCATGCGTACCCAGCCTACTCTGGACCGGCAACAAGGACTGGTATGAGAAATCTACCTAACACATTTTATAATATGGCTAATCACAGGACCACGCCACTTTCGCGGAACGGGTTTACGCTATTGGATTGCCAGTGCTTTAAAACAATTAAATATTTTAAACATCGCAATGCTTTTTATAAAAAAAATGAAGCCGATATAAGACTCAAGTCCCATCACACAATGCAACGCAAACCGGAGGATAGAGTTTTACCTTATATCGACCAAAATTTGCTTGATACGAGCAAAACAAATCATTTCATAATCAAACTCCAACTGTAAAATAGTAAGAGAACGATTCCATAGGTACTAACCCAGAAGGCCGAAACCAACATCAGATCAAAACCCAGGAAACCATCCCTCTTATCTCGTTTACCGTTAGTTTCTAATTTCATACACAATCATAAATATCAATCATAGACGACATGAGCGTCCCATGCCACTATGTTCCCAAATATAGGTTTACAATCAAAACCGCACGATGTCGTATTTGGAAATTGGATTTCCGCCATGAACCAAGGCAAAAGATAGTCCTTACCGAATTCGAGACTATCTAGCCCGAGTCTCAGGAACAGCCGCAACCGCACCTTGGATCGTCAGGGCCGGTCCACACGGAGTGGATTATAGTGCCTGAACAATACATTTCCCCACCCTTTGGGGCGTAAATGAGCCAACGAATGACTCCATCGGTCCCGGATCGACCGATATAACCGAGGCACCTCGCAACAGCAACAACCACATAGGTGAAAATAATAAATATGTCAGCCAGTTTAAGCACCGACACCACCTCTAGCTAGAAGGAAACGCATGCCCTCCTTGATGTCCTCTCCCGTTTTTGGTTCATACCGGGGTGTGAGGCTCGCAAATTAACGTTATACACAAAGCTATGCCACACAGGCGGTGCTTTGATCATCAACCACAAGACTTTGCTTTTCAACAGAAGCCTTGATCACTGCATCTTAGCATGCCACACAGGCAATTCACACCGTGCAACTGATGGCTATCAATAACACAGAATGAATTCCAATGTCAGACACACGGTCCATTTACAAGTCCGTTCTGGGTCTAAACGAAACTGGAGGCACTATATACCTCGCAAACCCATCGATCTCCACGTACATCTGGACGGTCACAACTCATTATCCATATTTCGGGATGCCTCCCAATCAGGACCTCAGTTACCATTTAAACGAGATGAAGATCTCCGGTCTTCGACCACCGTCTTCATCTTCGATTTCTTATCGTCGAATTAGTTATTCAGAATGGGATAAACCCAGTCTTTCTGAGAAACTCGCGTATATAATAAACAAGTGCTACACGAACACAACATACGCCTTATTTCAATTCATTAATCACTAACTGTCAGTTAGTAAGAGAACGATTTCCCAAATATTAACCCCGAAGGCCAAAACCAACATCAGATCAAAACCTAGGAAACCATTCGACTTAGCCAACCTCCAGTTAGTTTCTAAATTTCACATTCCATATCGTTTATAATATTTTATAACGATTTATCGCTATTTTTATTTATTTAAAAATAGCCAATTTATTTAAATGACGCTTCAGGCTATAACGCGGTCGTGGCGCTGTTTTTCTTCAGATTTGATTTACACATATCTGAAAATCTTACCGCTGGATCATCACAAAATTTATATCATTAGAAAGATCTTTTCAAAACGAATCTAATGGTTCCAGTATTGGGAAAATCGGACGTTCGGATCTCCCGGTACAATCGTTTGAAGTTTCGGTTTCAAATTACGAACTGCAGCGTCGTTATTCGATTTAATTTAATTATATTTTTATATATATATATATGTAAATATAATCGATTCTGGCGGTGTTTTTATTCAGATTTGAATTAAACATTCCAGACGATCCAACCGTTGGATCTTTACAAAGTTGGTGTCGTTGGAAAGATATTTCCAAAGCGAACCCAACGGTTCCGGTTTTGGGAAAATCTGATGGTCGGATCTCCCGCACTAATCATTTGAAATCACAGTTTTAAAACACGAACTACAACTTCGTTATTCGATTTATTTTAATTATATTTATATTTTGTACATATATATATATATATATATATATAATTTCAAAACCATTTCCATTTCATACATTTGATAAAAATGATATTTTTATCCAACTGACTTCTATTTCAACACTTCACTATTTTTAACTATTCATGTATATGATAAAAATGTGATTTTTATTGTAAAACAATTTATTTCAAAACACGACTATTTTATATAGTTCATATAAATGATAAAAATATGATTTTTATTATAAAACAATTTATTTCAAAACACGACTATTTTATATAGTTCATATAAATGATAAAAATATGATTTTTATTATAAAACAATTTATTTCAAAACACGAATACCATTCAACACATGAATTTCTATTCAACGAATGAATTCCTATTCAACATATGAAGGTTTTCTATAGTTTATATATATAGATAAAAAGGTGATTTTTATGTTTAAAACACGAATACCATTCAACACATGAATTTCTATTCAACGAATGAATTTCAATTCAACACATGAAGGTTGTCTATAGTTTATATATATAGATAAAAAGGTGATTTTTATATTTAAAACACGAATACCATTCAACACATGAATTTCTATTCATCGAATGAATTTCAATTCAACATATGAAGGTTTCCTATAGTTTATATATATATAGAGTAAAAATGTGATTTTTATTGTTAAAACAATTTATTTAAAACACGAATACCATTCAACACATGAATTTCTATTCAACGAATGAATTCCTATTCAACACATGAAGGTTTTCTATAGTTTATATATAGAGAGTAAAAAGGTGATTTTTATTGTTAAAACAATTTATTTAAAACACGAATACCATTCAACACATGAATTTCTATTCAACGAATGAATTTCAATTCAACACATGAAGGTTATTCAATATATGAAAATTATTCTAACACATGAATATTATTCAAAATTTCGGCAGCATAACGGCAGGGTAGTTAAAACCTGGGTCGTCCCTAGTACGGCTCCTCGCTCTACCTTAAAGCCTCGCAGCTTTTGACAATGAATCATGCATCTAGTTCGCACGCAGGCGGCATGTATATTTTTTTCATTTCCACAAACTAATCTTATGTGGTTTCAACCAAATAATTCTCAACCACAAACGGGTATTTTTCAACCACAATCAATCAATTTCAACCACAAACAATTATAATCAACCATTCGCTATCAACCAATTTTCACACCAATCACAATCAATAAATATCGTCCATGGTTTGTGGACAAGGGGCGTATATATATATATATATACATATATATATACTATAAGCATTTCACTTCTATTTCAACACATATATAATTTTTACAACGCGTATATAACTAATATATCGAACGTACAACTTATACAACGCTTATACAAGAGGTGTACAACGCCTATATAAGTCATACATCGACTATATAATTTATACATTGTTGTTTTCCATATCGTTTATAAATTAGAAATCTCACATTGGGTTCCACTCCACCAAAAATAGCAGAAGGTTCAGAAAAATATGCGGTCTCTTCTAAAATAAGAAGACGTCCTCACGGTCCCGGTGTCTCTTGTTTCACGGGATTTCGAAAGGAATGAAAAAGATATGATTTTTACAAGTTTGCAACACTTAAAGTGTAAAAATCAATTCAAAATAAATTAGCCGTGTACCTCATTTTACTGCTCGAAACTTGGTATGGATTTTTCTTTTGATTCGCTGTACTGTATGAAGATCGGGTTATATGGTGTCAAAGAGGGGGGAGAGGCACTCCAGGCCGTGGTGGTCGCAGCCCGTTCGATGTTCGGAGGAAGGAGATCTGGCGGCGGGATGTTCGAAACTTCCTGGGTCTCGTTCTCGTCGATGGGGAGGAGGGAGAAGGCGAAGGTGGGTCGGATTTGAAGAGGAGGGTCGGCGCTGTCGAGGTCGGGTGGTGGCAGGATTGTAGGTGGCTGAGGCGGCGGGAAAAGGGTTGGGAAGGAGGGAGCGCGAGCCGCCATCGATCAGGGGGGTTTCAGAAAAAAACGTGGAGAGAGAGAGAGTGTGATTAGCCAATAGGATTTTTTTATTAATTTATATATTTTTAAAATTTCAATAATACCCCTTGTCACACACGAACTCCAATCCTAACCCAACGACTGTCGTCCCTAGCATTTTACCCCCATTCCGAACACAATGGGATATGTTTCGAAGGCCCATTTGGATGTTTCAGTCAGTTTTCATTCAAATTAAAATATAAAACATTCAATATTTGATTTGAACGTACATTTCAATTTGCCGGGGCCACATACTAATTCTAAAAATTCCTGAAAAATAAATCTAGCTATGTTTTGACGATACGGTCCCAACAAAACTAGTTTCATCGAATTCCGAGACCGTTTGAAAAATGGCCCATTTCTGTTTGATCCAATTTAACTGTAATTGACCAAAACACGTTTTCCTTTGCCACGCTCACATACTAGCTTCAAAAATTATGAAATTTGAAACCTAGCAATAATTTCACATCCCGGATCCAACAAAAGTGGTTTCGTCGAATTCCGAGGTTGTATGCAAAACGGCCATTTTCACGGGTTATAAATATTCTATAGCGACCTTTTTGAAAATTCATTTGGCCATAACTTTTGCCTACCGCTATGAAACTTCGATTTTTCAGATTCGTTAGAAAGATATTCACTAACAAATTTAAATATTTTTGGTTTCACTCAAATCTGTTTTGTTTTGCACCCGGTACAGTCTGTCAAAGTTTGAATTCAAATTTTGAAACTACCGCGCCATTTCAGGCCTTGTTTATAATTAGAATTAATTATATTCGTTTTCAAATGTCGATTCAAACTTACTTTTCATCGTTATTATTTAAAATATTGATTTTAAATATTTAAAATCCACTAAAATAGCCAATTTAAAATTTTTAAATTGGTTCAGATTTTCCGGGTCGTTACAATGCACAAGTTCCATGGCAGAAGCATCGGAGCGGATCGACAATGGGTAGATCAAGGAATCGGGTCGGTTCGGAGATATGTGTAGGAGAACACCGGATCGGCTCGGAGGCCTTTGTGTAATAAGGAGTCGGATCGGGTCAAGGAGTCAAGAACAACTTCCTTAGAACGGATCGGATCGGCACCTTGTGAAGCCTTACCCATTCGGTTTAGTGGGCACCGAGCCGAACAGACCCAAGCCTCCTACTCAAGCATTACCAGAACCTTCATTCACAACATTTACACCGACCCGAACTGTTCCTATTCTTTTTGATTCCCTATCGCATTCTTCCTGTTTTTTCACCAAATCGATCTGCTCCTCTCACAAATTCATCATCTCCTTTCTCCTTCTATCAAATCGAAAGCACATCCTCATCGTTCCCAATTCATTGAGATTCATCATACACTCACAAGTTATAACCCACGGTGCAAAGTTTTAGTCACCAGCACTGCCACCTCGAGGCGATGAGAAAACCACTAGCGATGGCGGCGGCAAACTGGAAACCTCCATAATCAACGTCGGCAACAACAAGGGGGAATTGACACGAATTTATGCAAATTTCAAGTATTATTTACGCGAAATCGATGATTAATTCAAGGAGAATAACATTCTCCGCTGACTTACTGATTTAATTTGAAGATTGAGCGAGTTTTTTAGCTTTGAAATTAGGTTTTCTTGTCAAAATTGGAACGACGGTAGTAAAATGAAGAAGGGGCACCAACTTATATATGTGAGATAAAGAGGCCCGTAAGGTTCCCATAATCTGATAGTCCAAACCGATCCGCTTAGAACATGAATCATACAAATTTAAGGCCTTTCAACCCAATAACACGGTGGTAGATCGGGTGCGAAATGGGTTGGATTAGATCGATCCGAACTGAGTCGTAATTGCTAATTCGATGACACGACTAAATATATGAAAGAGAAATGAGGAAATTCAAAGGAAAAAGGACAAGACACACACATCCATACATCAAAAAGATTACCTGGAAGATGGCTGAGATCTTAATTGAAATATCGAAGTTAGTGAAAACAACATAAATAATCCCTAATCCCATTATGTATTTATTGGCCTTGCAGACAACAAAAGGCGTGACATTATAAAGAGTCATGACTTTACCAAAAGAAACGACTGCTGATTGACACTGATTTTGGAACAAATACGTTGAATATTTCGAAGCACGCTTCATCTCCAATGAAAACGTACTTCGAGGGGGCAAAATGTTAGCCTGCTTTGTGACTAAGCCATACAAAGCTAAGGATTTAACTAATGGATGTACTCATAGATCAAAAAAAATACAGGCAAACCACCGGCTCAGATTGGACCTCCATATTCAAATCCCATTATCTCTACACACAAGCCCACAAACCAGCAATCACAAAGCTAGTCTCGGGTCGGTTCGGTCTCCAAAATATCCAAATTGAACCTCAAGCTTCCCATCTGATTTGAACCGAGCCTCCTGCTGTGGAACGGCTGTTCACCATGTTCCTACAAACTCGGAACAGTTGCTATCCATGCACCCACGTTCTTGATGTGTTGTCATCATATAAGAGCTCCCAAACCCGAGATTCATGGGATGGGACCCACGTGGGATCCGACCCGACCTCGCTTGAAGCCTATAAATACCCCCACAACACTCCATTTTTAGGGATCTTTTTGGCCATTTATCTACTCCAACTTTATCAAAAACGATTTTCCTCTACTATTTCAGATTGTACTTAGAATTATTGAGTATAATTCTATAAAATTGAAAGAAATTATCGATTGTACTAGTGAGATTGAGTGGATATTATCATCGTACTTATATTCAGTTCATCAATCAGAGAAGTATAAAGTGGACGTATTCTCTTTAATGCCGAACCACTATAAATCTTGTGTTTTTGTTGCTTTTTGTTTCATAATCTTTAGAATTTCGTTCAATTGGGTGTTATAACCACTTTTTGGTCAACAGTGTCTATACTTGCATATTTGTCATTCAGGTTTTGATCAGAAACCAAAGTAACAAGAGCTAGTAAAACTTGTGCAGATGCAACCTTTACATCAATATAGGGTACCTGTAGAGGAATTGATAAGCCTTTGCTAGATATGTGATTATTTGCATTACAAGAAAACAAACTTTTTACAACGTGGATTATACAACTGTTTGATCAACTAGCGTAAAAACCTGAATCTTTTACTACATTTATTTGAGAAAACATTGCAGTAGTTCCACCCAAACAACATTCTTAAGCTATATGCCGTGAAAAAGGGAACTTTGACAACATCTTCAAAATGGTTGTAACAACTTATGTTTAGTAATATTTAATCTCTATTGTGAAATGTTTGTATTCTTTGACAACATTTTTTATGTTGTTCTGACGTATACAATAAATAAGGAGCTTTAACAATGGTAAATTTTATTTGGTTACAGTTTAGAGAATTTGTTTGAATCCAATGTATTTTATTTACATTGTAAAATTAATTTTATTTTATTACTTGTGTATCGACATTTTTTGTCAAGGTTAAAAGATATGATAGGAATGTTTTTAATCATAAGAACATTTACTTTTATTTGTATTAACTTAAGATTTTATTTTTGAATAATTAACATTTTCGGAAAATTTTAATTTTTGAAAATTAGCATTCGAAATAATGCATCATGCAAATTTGCAACTTCAATTATCCTATTATTATTATTACTATAAATTTAGTTTAGGAATACGCACGTCAATTGTTCAGGCATGTTGGATCATATGGTGATCCATGTGATAGTAACATCCACCATCGATCTAACTACTAATCTAGGAATACCAATCAAGAATTTTGGTCCATTGGATCTGCATCGTTGTTAATCTGAGATTTTTTTTTAAATGTATATTGCAAAACCCTTGATCTATCGCCTTCATCTTCATTCAGAAACACCTTTGCCCCCAAATTGAAAAAACCCACTTTCTCATGATCAAACTTGTCTACCCATGAATTGGAAATCATGATTCTGTTTCAATTTTATAAAATTTCTGTTTCTACTAGCATTTTTAGGTGACCAGTTGGCCTACCTCCACTCCACTGCAGCCATCACCCCGTCTCTATGTTAATACTCTGATCCAAACAGAACAAACTAATTACCTCAGTCAAAACATTTTAAGACTTAGACCTGTAAGTATTTTATTATTAGATTTATTATTTTGATTAGTAATTTATTTTAATTAATTTTTTCTTCAATAACCCTCAGTAGATGCTACTGTGTATTGTCGTTTCTACTAAATAATTTGCTAAGAGCCGTTTAAATTTGCTAGATGCTCTGTGTTAATTTTTGATTAATCAGCGCTTTTGTCTACTTTAGTTTGTTGTTTAATTAAGTCGTATATTTTTACTGTCGTTTGCATGTCTCATTACTAAAGTAGTTTTAATTATTTTATATTTTGTTCATTCACATACTCAGTTGTTCATTGTTAAGTATTTTTATTCTATCACACTCCATTTTTACACCTAATACTCTACCTGTTTTAATTTCTTATATTACTTCGAGTAGTACCCTTCACATAGGGAATATTGTTGCTAGGACCAACTTATGGAGGGATAAACCATGTGTATAAAAGAATTAATGTTAAAAATTGAAATAAAAGATTGTCTTAAACTCAAAATTGATGGGTTCACTATTTAAAAGGTGGACCAACTGATGAGGTATTGATGCTATTGATATACAAAAATATGTTGTTGCTGGAGGTGAATTGCGAGTGATTTACTAAATATATTGATATGTGACGTTGTTGCCTACAAGTCTCTTGATTCATATCAAGTTTTATAATAATAACTTTGATCTTATAATAAACTACGTTGATGTCTAAAAGTTTTTTTTTCCTTTTTAGATCAGCATTTTTGATGTGCTCACTGGCGCATATGGAGTTGGAAGAAAAAGAATTTATCTATGATTAACAATTATTTTACATTGCTAATTTGACTGTAAAAGGTTTTAAGCTTTTTTTACTCTTGTATTAATATATATTGGCTATCATGTTTCCCGACTATCTATTAAAAGTTTGAAACCGAAAGCAAAAATAGATAATGTGAATGTTTAGTAGAAGAGCCCAATAAATTTAAGTTGATTTTTTTTGGAACTCAGTGTAAATGCATATCAAAAAATAAATGTAAAATTGTATGAATTTTTTTCTACGTCCGATGATGAAATATTCGGATCTAGATCCAACCATACATTCTTCTTCCATCGACCAATGAACTACGATTGTTTTGTGAAGGGAAATTGCAAATATCTGATTCTTTTAATGCAATTCGGAACACTAATTTGAGTAAAATTACTCATATAGACCAGATGGTACAAGAAAAATCAAACATTGCTAGGATGTTTAGATTGCAGAATGCCTTCGGTAGTGATTTTTCTGAAGAATGATAGATATACCTATGCCATGCATTTTAGTCAATGATTATGTCATATGTTACCAAACTGATATAGTAATAATATATCCAGCATTTGTATGGCAGGTTTAAAAAAGGTATTTTATTTAACTGTCGATGGGCTTAACAAACAATTACTGTATTATTATGGGAATCGATGGTGTTTTTGTGACAAAATCACATATTAAAGTCATTGACACATCATATCGAGTACGCCTTTACCAATTGCTTTTATTTTTTATTTTTTGACATGTTTAGAAATATAAGCAACATTAATATCCGGTGGACTAGAAAATGTGCAAGTCGTAAGAACCTGATGGTACTAACAGTATTTTCATATTCATGTAATCTTTTTTATCGCTAAATTCTTGTTTTTGAATCATCTTTAATCTTTTTTTATGCATCATTTTCATCTTGCATGCATGTTATTGTTGAATATAAAAGATTATATTTAGGTATGGTGGTGTTAAATGCTACATGAACTGTAACATGTTTATTTCTTAATATTTATCGTTTTGTTTAGAAAACTGTTTTGATATTATCAGTAAAACAGAAAAGATGCAACAACTTATTTCATGCCATCCAAAATGAATAGGCCCATCAACTTAATCCACGCTTGAACTGTCACTTAATAAATATGTCAGGTGTTAATTTAAACGAAATGGAGCCTAGAAAGTTGTTATTTCTCAGTTCAAGCAATAGAAATTTCTAAATCTGGAAATACTTCATAATAACTGTTCACTAGTCCTTTCAGTTTAAGATAATTTGAGCTTCTTTACTAGGGCAAATGTGAAAGTAGTCGTAGCTTAGTTTTTTTGTCATATTTAACACTGTTATCTTTCACTTAAACCATATGTTCATTTATTTTATGCACTTATGATAGTCAAATTATGCTAGCAGTATGGGCTTGTCTAGTCCTCTAACTAAGGTTACATTCAATGCAAGTTGATGAATTAATATGAGGAGAAATTCATTGTTGGTTTTTTCATAATTAAAATTCTTCAGATTTACTGAAAGTGTACTGAAAAGACTAGCTTTTTAGGATAAACTTTTTTGCAGACTCAAACCACTGAAATGAAGTGCAAGATCTAAGCGTTCTCAGCAAATCTAAGTGTTTTGTATAACTTATTTTAGTTCTCTCTTAGATTTTCACCGTGTGGAATAGAAAATGTTACATATGAACTAGGGTATAAACTAAATGAGAGAAACTGGTAATAGTAATATGCAATGCCTATTATTTTAAGAAATGTTACAAGTTAAGTTAAATAAGGACTACAGTTTAACTATCAAAGTAAGGTTTGCTGGGTTTTATTTGGTTTCGGTTTGAAAACCCAGTGGCAATAAATGGAATTCAACCAAACATACTTCAACTCTTGGAGAAGGATTTCTTTCATGTGGCACACTATAACATAAAAATAAAATTTGAATATAAAAAACTCAATATTATTATGATATTTGCCAGTTTTGCGAGCAGAAGTGGAATTTTGATCTAAACAATGTTATTTCAGGATATGTGCACCTGCTACATGACATCTTCTAACAAGAAATGGTGGGACTCTAGGAATGCTTTTGTGAATCAGTGGTACTGCATAAAAAGTAAACTGTGAGCGCCTATCAGAGGCTATTCTAACCAAGCTTTTGAATGAATATCAAATATGTACGTGCAATGTTGTTTACCGTGTTTAAGTGGGTATCTATTATAATTTAATTTAATCAAAATCTGTATTGCACCTTGTTTGTAATTTTTATTTGAATAAACATGTCTTGAATCTTGTTTAAAGAAAGTAATATAATGTGTAATTATATGAACATCTCTGGAACAATAGTTGTAATGTTTGTGTATATACAGGCCAGATCCATAGTAGAGTCCATGGAGACAATGGACTGGGGTAACGCACAGGAGTCAAAAAAGGAAAGAAGAAAGAAGTGATTGTTTTCCGTTTTCGCTTCCATCGTTGACCACAGCGATCCTGCAAGGTCACATTCGTCACTAGTAACCGCATCTCGGCTTGCATCGTCTCTTATCTCTCATAATCGCATGCTGTGCTTGGTTTGTAGATAGTAGCCCTTCGAATTGAAAACCCTAATTTCAGTTTCAAATAATAGCCAAACCAGAATTTGGATCAGAAAAAAACATTGTGAGTGCTATTTTTTTTCCTCTATGATTAGTTAGTCTATTTTGTTTCTTTTTTCTATGATTGACATAAGCTTTCATTAAGGATACAATGAGTAAAATCTGTTATTTGGTTCAGTTTCAGATTTGTTTATTTCCTTGACATACTTAACAAGGTGTATTAGTTTTTAACTGGGTGAATTATGTTTCCAACTCCATGTTGTATTTGTGAATAAATGCAATTCACTTTCACTGTATAAATTTTTCTCCATAGAAATAGTCAGTTCCTTTGGGTTGAGTTCAGAGAGAAAAGTGGTCAACTTATTTGTTTTAGTAATTGGTCTTAAGGAGTAGGTGGCCATGCTGCATTTATGTTGTGAAGATCTGATGTTGGTTGTGGCTGTCTCACATCATAAATGTTCGTTTGAAGAAGAAAAGGAAGAGGACAGAGGAAAGAGTTGAGAAATTAGTTGACTCCAGAAGCATTTTTCGTCTACATTTCTTGAGTGCAAAATTTAAGCAAGAGCACAAATTGCATCAGTGGAGGACACATTGTCCGGCCTGCCTTATTTTATTTCTGACTGCATGTGTAGAGCATTTAAGCATGTTATGTATCGTTATTAATGTTAGTTTAAACTCATGAATGTAGCAACATATTTAATTAAATAGATATTATTAACTATTGTTTATCATATTTAATGATTATGAAATTATTTTTTGTTGGTGTAATTTGGTCTACTATTGATTATGTTGTATATAAGTTTATCATATTGATTTATGCTGGGTTAAAATATGAGCAGTAAAAATATGGCAGAAAATATTTAATATGGCGTAGGAAATTTTTTAATTGTATTTATTGAAATTGAGTATATAAGGCGTAATTAACGAGTAGGAAATATTTTTCGTAACACCTGCTTAGGAGACTTTTCGGGTGTAGCAATGGCGTAGGAAATAGTTGGCTGTCGAAGAAAATATGGCGTGGGAAATTCATAGAAAATATGGCATACATCGGTAAGGCATAGGAAAAAATATGGCGTAGGAAAGACATAGGGCAAAGGCATAGGAAAGACGTAGGAATATTTTTAATCGTATTTATTGAAGTTGAGTATGTATGGCGTAACTAACGAGTAGGAAATATTTACCGTAACACCAGCGTAGGAAACTTTTCGGGTGTAGCAACGGCGTAGGAAATGGTTGTCCACCGAAGGAAATATGGCATAGGAAAAACGTAGGAAATATGGTGCATGAAAGACGTAGAAAAAGAAATGGCGTAGGAAACAATACTACGCATGAAGTCGGAACGACGTAGGAAATATTTTTGCCATGCTTGGATTTTTGACACTATATTCGGTGTAGGGAACGCATAGGAAATTGTAGTTTCCTACGCCAATTAGGCATAGGAAAATCAGAAAATTCTTGTAATGGTCTGTTCAGCTAAAACGTTCAACGGATCCAATGCGACAGAGATGCAAAAAGTTGTAGCGGGGAAACAGGGTATAGCAGATGAGTCTAAAGTAACATATAAAAGTTGTATTTAATGCTTCTATAAATATATAAATGATAAATAAATGGAAAATTAACATTCAACTTAATTATAATTAACACATTCTTATTTTAAAATAAAACATATGTACATATATGTAAATAAATGTAAACTTTTATTTAGCATGATTAAACTTAGTAGAATATTATAGTATTTTCTATTCTGAAAAATATATGTTAAAAAATATATTAAAAGACTAATTTAACAAATTTTATAATGTATAAATGCCATTTTTAAATTCATTTCTTTTATAGAAGAGATAACAAAAATAATCGTATATAGTTGTATATAGTTGAAATAATAGAATATATTGGAAATAACAGAATATAGCGGGGCTTAAAGCAGAAAAACTATTTTATATTGGAAATAGCGAAATGGTAGAAATCCGTTACACGATATAGCAGGGATATGATGTGGTAACATCAGTGCATTAATTGAACAGTCATATTCCTGTATACTACCAACGTGCTAACATACTCACTAAACCTCCATCAGCAAAAGAGGGACGATCTGAAAATTATTGAGAGCGGCGGAGTATTTGGGGAGAAAGAAACCCTAGCATAAACTGAGGCAGGGTATGCTCTTGTACTTCCAACTTTTTTTCCTTCATCCAACACGCCCAAATTCAAGTGCTGCTAGGTATGCTCTTATATTTCCAACTTTGAACTTCTAAACCATCTTTCACTTGTATTCCTATCAACGTTTTGTTTTCTTCTTCTTTTCGTATTACTCATCATCTTGTACACAGGCACAACTATATTTGCAACCAATCTTCATCATGTTCTAATTAGAGCGATCGGTAGTCATAGCTCATTAGCTTAGTGAGAGTCGTGAGGCCTAACCCAGGCTGTTCACTTGCCTATTATGGAACGTCCATTCACCAAACTCATAGCACTTGCCACTTGGTAAGATCGTTTCCAATAACCGCATTGAATTCATTCGACAATCTTAGGTATTGGTAGAAAAACTGTCAAGAATATTATATTCTCTTTCAAAATGAGATAACATTGTACCACATCTTTTTTACAAGATTTAAAAAAAAAACTACTGGATCCAATAATAATCATGGAGAAGTTCTCATTATCGATTTTAAATAGTTTTAAATAACAATTTTCTACCTGTAAAAACGAAGACAAGATTTATGTTTGTTTTTAACAGAGGGATGTAATGCCTTTTTTCCATGAACAGAAATATGAATGGAAATGCTTTGATTTAGTAAAATTTTAATTATGTAATTAAAAAAAAATGTTGTTTCATACATTTTGGTTTGCACTTGGCAATGTATAAGGTCTGGTAAAAACTCGTAGTTACATCTCAAATAGAAAGAGTTCTTTAACCCTTCTTTTTCTGGTCTAAGATGTTCATCTTGATCAGAAGTGTCTGGTCACCATTGGTTGCAGATTTGAAAGATAAAACAACTTGATGTGAATAATTCCTTTCTTAATGGGAAGCTACGAAAAGAGGTTTACATGTAGCAATCCCAGGGATATACTGTTGGCAGTGGTGATGAACAAGTATGCAAACTACACAAAGCTATAAACGGACTGAAGCAAGCATCAAGAGTATGGTATGGCAAGCTTGAAATTACATTGACCAAAATGGGTTTCAAGGCAAACTGATCCAACAATTCACTCTATACAAGAATTGGTGACCAAAGTGTCATATACATTTTAGTCTACGTGGATGACATTCTGATTACATGTGACAATGATGATGAAATTAGAAGAGTGGTGCTAGCCAAAGACTCAGGAGAATTGGATTATTTTCTAAGCATTCAAATTCAAAGAAAATCGTATTTAAAACTATCTATCTTAGAAAAAGTACATAAATGAAATATTAGTGAGGGCAAAGATGGATCAAGCTAAACCACCGTTAACACCCAATACAGTAACTCGCAATTGTCTAAACATAAGTGTGAAGCCATATAAAACATTAAGCAGTACAGAAACGTAGTGGGTGCACTTCAATATGTTACAATCATAAGATCAGAGATATGCTACAGTATAAACAAGGTATGTCAACATATGCAAAACATACCTTCAGACAAACCCTCTGAAGCTAATATCAGATCCAATTTTTCGGTTCTAGATCCTTCTCCAATTGATAATCGATCTAATTTCTATTCGTCGTTACCCTCTTCGTCTAATTCAGATCCACGAAATTCCTTCAGATCCACGACCTCTAATGTTTTTCCTCCTCCTCAAGCGGGGGTTTCCAATGTCAATTTGGCGAACCCTATTCCCTCTCAAGCTGGTGGTTCCAATTTGTCGAACCCTATTCCTTCTCAAGCTGTTGGTTCCAATTTGTCTAATGCCTCTTATCCAGCTTTCACGAAATTGGACTACGCCTCCCTCTTTAATTCACTACCTCGGAATGCCGGTGCTTTCCAACCTCAACACTTCGACATCCCTAGAGATGGAATTCCTAAGAAGATTCCAGAGGAAGTCAGGGCGGAAGGCATGAATTATTGGAGCAACGTCTTGGTTGGTTTCTTTCTGGGTGGTACTTCTTCGTACTCTTCAGTGGTAAACTTCCTAAACCGGTTTTGGAAATTAGAAGGAGAAGTTAGTATTAAATCAGATGGAATGCATTTCTATTTCAATTTTTCTAATGAATCTGATAGAGAAAAAAATTTAAAATCTGATCCTATTTTTATTAGAGGTCGTATGTTTATTATAACTAGATGGGATCCATCCATAGGAAATAATCAAGCGCAGATTAAGAAAGTCTCTATCTGGGTCCATTTCTATAGAATTCCAACCATTCTCTGGACATTGTTGGGTATTAACAGGCTCGCTTGTCATGTGGGTAGATTAATTTGTTTTGATAGTAGCACGGAAAAGATGCAGAGATTTAGATACGCAAAAGCATTAATTGAGATCTCTTCTGAGTTTGAGTTACCAGACAAAATTGTGGTGGATGATTTAGGGAAGGAATGCCCACCAGTTAGGTTATCCTACGACCGGAGACCCAACATTTGTACCACTTGTAAGTTTTTTGGACATTCAACTAGTAAATGTGAGTTTAATGCAAATGCAATTGCGGATGATGACCATGTAGGGGACAATAATTTACATGGCAGACCTCATTTTTTAAATAGTCAGTTTAATAGGAAAGTCCCAACAAATGCTAATACAAGCAATTGGACATCAGTTAATAATAAAGCTAAAAAGTACTGGAGAAGAAAAGGTGCTGCTATTGATAAATCTAATGTTAATGTTGACGCTGAAATGCCTAATGTTAATGAAAATCCTTTTGATGCTTTGGCTAATGAGAATGATGAAAATGTTAATACTGAGGCGATTGATGATCATGTTAACTCTAACTCAAATGTGCAAGGAAATAATCAAGAAGTTGATTATAATTTCAATGGAAATGTTGTTGCTTCCACTAGTAATGATTCACAAGTAAACACTATTAAGGAGGCTGCTAATCATGACAAAGAGCAGATTAATCAAACTGAAGATGTTATAGAGGTTGGCAATCTCTTTGATGATAATTCCGTTGATATTGACAAATCCGCAAGTGGAAATTCTGGTTTGGTTAATTTTGTTGCATCAAGTGGAACCACGTGTGCTTCTGTTGTCAATTCCGCCGCTACTAAATCCTCTCCGATTGCAACCAAATCATGTACATCAGCTAATGTAACTGCTACACCATCAAAAACCTCCCCTTATGGAAACCTGAAGCCACCCTCAAGCCTTCAACTACCCCCTCCAGTTGTCACAGGTGCATGTTCCGTTAACGCTGCTCTGCTATCCTCGGCGGTGCCCACAAGCTCTCTTCCTCCTTCTAAATCCAAGAGCAATAAACTGACTGGAAAATTTTGGCAAGACGACGATTTAGATGAAGGCATTGATTATGGTCTAGACGATGTAATTCCTCAAAGTAATAAAATGAAAGCTTCCAGAAGGCATACACGGAAAAACCCATTGTACGACCCTTCTCTTACTTGATGTGATGTTGTTGCTACATATTTTCATTTGCTGATGTTAGATGGGACTTTTTGCTATTAAGTGATATTTCTCTTGTGGTAGAAGGTTGACACTTTGGGCTTCATGCTAATGGTATGTTGCTTGCATATGCAAATGGCTTCTCCAGTTACTACTAATAATATGTAAGCGTTGTATGGTGAGGATCAGCGAGGAGACATTAATAATTGAGAGAATGGTGATTGTTGTTAGTGCAACTTGTAAAATTTTTGTTAGTAATAAAAGCTTAACACTGCCTTTCAAAAAAAAAAAAAGAGGGTGAAGGTAAAATACTTAAATAAATATATTACGTAGTTACAAAATTATATTCTTACCAATCACAGCAGGAAAGCCAACTGCCTACCTAAATTACGTAGTTACAAAATTATATTGACTTATATAAATATATGCTGCTTCGTTCAATGTATTCATCAAACAATAGAATTCAGAACAATGGCTACAAAAGCACCAAGCTTCTCAAAGACGACTCATCTACTGGCGGTGCTGTTATTTCTGTTAAGCAATTCAATAACCAGTGATGCTGCTCGCATGCTTCTAGAAGCACCAACTATTCCAAAACCAGAGCTTCCACCGCTACCTGAAATTCCAACATTTCCAAAATCTGAACTACCAAAACTGCCTCCACTGCCTAAAATGCCGAGCCTGCCTAAGCTGGAAATACCTCCATTGCCTGAACTTCCTAAACTACCAACCATCACAAAAACTGAAGAAACACCGTGTTAGCTATTTTAATTGCTCTGATACCACTTTGTTAGAATTTTTGGGGAGGAAGAGGAATAGATTAATGAGTAAAAGGAATATTTGGAAAAGAGGAAAACTTTTAAATTGCTTTATTACTCTTTTCTTTTCTTAATTCTTCCTGCATACATCATTCTTGATACTTTCTTCATACATACTTCATGATCCATACAAATGAGTGATTACATCCTAATTTATATAAGAGACAATCTCCAGACACTTCTTTTTCTAGACTTTTCTTTTACATATCCTTTAGTCTAGATTCTTCTCATATTAATATGTCTATAATTTATTTCCCTTTATCTTGCCCTTTCCTAATACAATAATTAATTATGTCACTAATTAATATTTCCTATTAAAAACCAAGTTTATTTTTCAACATCCCCCCTTAAATTTGGTTTTTCAACTCGTACCAAAAGTTTTAGTTTTTGTATTTTACGTGCTTTGGCAGAAGTATAGAAATCATCCAAGCTTTCCTTTTTCTTCTCTTCTTTTTCACCATGAAGATCTTTAACATGATTTCTCGAATCCTTGTCGCAAAGCTCCGTTCATCTCGTCCTCCTTCATTGCCATAAAATACTCCAAAAAGTAAGCTCATCAAATTCCATCTTGGCCCCGCATCATAAATATTGAATGAATCATACATAATATCTCTCCATTCAATTTCTTTGTATGTTTCCAAAGTTTGACAATCACAAGGGATTCCAAAATATTTTGATTGAAAAATAAAATTGTTGCAAAAAGGTTTGATATAATCATTGCACACCATTTTGTTCTCACCTTCAAGCTTTGCAATGGTTGCATCAAAATCTTGAAGGGCACCGTATTTGAGATCGGCATCTTGAGCTAAATCTATTCTTCTCTCCGCTTCTTGCAAAGTGAACATCAAATCCTCACGCCACTGCTTTAGTTTCCATACCTCATCAGTTATTTCCTTTTGTTTATCATTTTGAATCACATCAACAGCTTCAAACAGGACTTTAGACTCTTCTTCCATGACAGCATCCTCTCTCTCAATAACTTTAGATTCAGTAACATTATCAGGCTTCTCATTATTGACATTCTTTGTATCAGGCACCGCTTCGCTTGCTCCTTCAACTTCAGTCATTCTGGCATCCATATTTCCATTCTCTTCCACATCATTGGTTGACTTAACCTCTTCGATGTGCATTTTAGCTTCAACATCTTCCTCCTTCTCAATATTCTTCGCATCGACAATTAAATTGTCTTCTTCTATCAATTTTGTGTCATCTTTTGCATACAATTCTTTTAATAATTTCCATGAATCTTTTGCAGTTCTTTGTCCATAAATACGACGATATGCTTCTTCATCGATGTTCTCACTCATCACAGCACGAGCTTGAAGATCTTTCCTTCTCCAACTTACAAATGATTTTCTCTCTTTCTCCGTCATATTTCTATCTTTTGGCCATTCGTAGCCACTTTCAATGATTTCCCATAACCCTTTGGAAATCAGCTCTTCTTTCTTCTTATTACTCCATTCTTCAAAATTTTCTTTTGTGAGATCAGTGAGAAGAAACGATGGAAAAAGTAGATGCGGATGCGCCATACTTTCAACTAGGCTCCGATACCACTTTGTTAGCTATTTTAATTGCTCTGATACCACTTTGTTAGAATTTTTGGGGAGGAAGAGGAATAGATTAATGAGTAAAAGGAATATTTGGAAAAGAGGAAAACTTTTAAATTGCTTTATTACTCTTTTCTTTTCTTAATTCTTCCTGCATACATCATTCTTGATACTTTCTTCATACATACTTCATGATCCACACAAATGAGTGATTACATCCTAATTTATATAAGAGACAATCTCCAGACACTTCTTTTTCTAGACTTTTCTTTTACATATCCTTTAGTCTAGATTCTTCTCATATTAATATGTCTATAATTTATTTCCCTTTATCTTGCCCTTTCCTAATACAACAATTAATTATGTCACTAATTAATATTTCCTATTAAAAACCAAGTTTATTTTTCAACACACCGGTGGTGCCTGAGGTTCCAACTTTGCCCAAGCCAGTGGTACCTTCACTACCAGAAATCCCTTCTTTGCCAAAGCTAGAGTTGCCACCTCTTCCTGAGATTCCCACCCTTCCAAAGTTTGAAATGTCTCCTTTGCCTCAACTGCCTACTCTCCCTGAGGTTCCATCTCACCCTCCCACTACCCCTTGAATTATGCATATGACATGATTGATAATAGTTTCATAAGTTTATGCTTTCAATCTTAATTTATATACGTACTAAATTACTTATTGTCATATGTATACTGCATGATATATGATTATATCCTCTTACTTTTCTGCATTGTTGCACCTTAAAAATTAGTATTACATTTTTACCAAAATAGCAGTGATGCTTCCCTGCTGGGCATTACTTCTTATGACATATATGGTTCTCAAGTTTTCTGCACACCGGATAACATGCTAATACTTATTCAACTTAAGTACAATTTGAAGTAATCTAAGCCATGAGCTATTATTTGTCAACAAAAATTGCGGCTGGAATAGAGAGGCACAGGGGAAATTTAGTACAGTCAAATCAGTCCTAAATGTTGAGAAAGCGGTAGGAACGTTCTAATGGTGAGATAAAACCAAGCAGAATAAATACGTTTAACCTGTAAGAAATTTAATGCCAATATTAGTACTGAAATGTTGTCTTTGGGTTGCCTGTGTATACTATAAACTATAAACAATTACAATCTCTAACATGTAGTTTTTGGTTCCAACATTTTAGGGTGTGTAAATATATATAATAAGGAAATAGATATGCATTGTGCCTTTGTTTACGTGAAGGAAATTTTGGTGAGGTTGCAAGTGTTATCCCTAGTAAAAGGAGACCCTCTGACGAAGTATGCTTAGAGTATAAAACTTGTTGTGGACAACTCCGAGAATCAAATTAATATGCCGATGCAGCTTATTATAATTGTAAATAGCATTTCTTTGAATGTCAACCATATTTGTTCTATTTTCATGAATACACTGTATAATTTCTTCCAATTCTGTGTTAACTGTGTTGTGCAGTTAGATTTTTTTAATTTGGGTAGAAGCAATTAATATGCAGATACAACTTCTTATAATTGTGAGATTGGTTTCAATTGATAAAGCTGATCTTGGATGTTTTTGCATAAGTTAAAGAAATGTGATGTCCAGATGGAACTAAGATGAATCATTTGTTGGAGTACTATGAATAATTTATTGAATTCATTTGAATGTGTTGGAAGCTTTAAAATTGTTGTGTGTTCTGATGATTAGCTGAATTATAAAATCAACAAATCTGTAAAACAATCAGCAACCTTTTAGCTGTGGGAGTACGATAAAATGTTAAGAAAGTTTTTTCAAAAAACTTATGTCAAATGTGATCCCTGTGGACGCGGTCCACGAGGGTGGCAACACCGCAAGTTGGAGGTGTGGGGGCAATGCTCTCGCAAGCGAGGTTCTATCTGTCCAATCAGCTCGCGCAGGTCCAGGGAACAATGTGCGTTCAAAACGGTACGCTTTGTTTACTATTGAATTCAAATTCAACAGCCAACGGTAACAACCATTAGTAAACGATCGCGAGCGTTCGACTAGTCTTATATTACTCTACAATCTTTAATAGTAACAAGTGTGTTTTTCATCCATCTGGGATTGCACATGCAACATATGTTCAAGTAAGCACTCATAACATTTCTAGTTGTGTTCATTTCGTTTGTTATATTCAATTAGACATAGTACTAGACACCTATAAGCAACTGAACAAAGCATGATCCGATTAATAAATCAATAAGTAAGCACATATTCCGATGATTAAAATGAGAGCATATACCATTTCACACGTTAATCACTATAGGTGCGATCTCAGCGAACGATAACGGGGTATTTGAGCAGCGTATTTGAGCGTGACACTGTTGTGAACGGAAAATGTGTTTTTTGCTGTGAACGGGGTATTTGAGCGCGGTATTTGTATTATGTGTTTTTTAATTTTTATGTTTGATTTGAAAATAAAATGCTAATTGCATATAAAAAAAACTACTACATTTCAAATACTACGCAAACACAACAGAAGTACAATAACTATTCATTTGTGATCCGAAATTCTTATTAGAATTGGTCCAGCTGATGTCACCTAAAGAATCTCATCTAGATCTTTAATTTACTCTGATGATTGAGATATTTTCAGCAACCTCATTTGAAGGATAAAGAATATCCTTAATTTACTCTCTTGATTGAGATATTTTCAGCAACCTCATTTAAAGGATAAAGGAGATCTTTAATTTACTCTTTCTCTCCTTATTTGGCTGCATGAAAGTAGAATATAAATTTTGATTACTATGGTTTGCATGTAAGCAGCTTGTAAAAACTCCATCAATTAATTAATAAAGTTTGTCTTTCTCCGTGGTTTTTTCCCGAAAAGGGTTTTTCCACATTAAATCTTGTGTGTGATTCTATTTTTGCTTGCTTCATTGATCATTTATTTATTAACAAGTGGTATCAAAGCGCTGGTTCGTTCAGCATGGCGTCATTAAAGTATGATCTTCCGCTATTGGATCGGAACACTTGATTCTCATTGTGGCAAGTGAAGATGTGGGCGTTACTCGCACAAGCTGATTATGACGATGCATTGGATGGATTCAGGAACAAGAGATTTGAACTATGGACCGATGATGAGAAGAGAAAGGATCGAAGGGCTTTGTCTCAAATTCAGCTCCATCTACACAGTAATATTTTGCAAGAAGTTTTGAACGAGAAGACGGTTGCTTCTCTTTGGCTGAAATTGGAGTCAATTTGCATGACCAAGGATTCACAAGTAAGATGCATCTCAAACAAAAACTGTTTCTGCACAAATTGCAAGAGTGAGGTAATTTGCTCGACCATATTTCTGATTTTAAAGAGATTGTTTCTGACTTGGCTGCAATGGAAGTCAAATATGATGATGAAGATTTGGGTTTAATCCTGTTATGTTCTCTGCCCAGTTCTTACTCAAATTTCAGAGATACCATATTATATAGTCATGATACTCTCACTCTAAATGACGTTTATGAAGCCTTGCACGCCAAGGAGAAAATGAAACAACCGGTGTCTTCAAATGAATCAAGCTCTCAAGCCGAAAGCTTGTCCATTCGTGGCAGGACAAAGGAGAAAAATTCAAATAATAGATCTCGAGATAAAAGTTCCAATGCCTATAAAGGTCGATCTAAATCTAAAGGCAAATACAAGTCTTGCAAATCTTTAGAGGCAACCTTGTACTTGTCTAACTTACCGGCACGAAGCAATAATTCCACAACATCTCTTAAATGGTGACACTCATTCGTAGAATGGTCGTAAGTTTCGTGAAATAGACAAAACTTCCCAGTTTCACATTCCTTTTACGTCGAATCTCTGTGGGGAGGTTTCTTATATCGGACAACATTGTAGGTATCCAAATAAATGTTTTCTAAGGTATCATTCAATGGAGTGTAATTTTCAAAAGATCGAAATTGATGCCTCTTTTTGGAATCATTTCTCCGATTCCTGTTCCTCTTGTTACCATTTCCGCCTTACCGGCCATTTTCTCCTCCCTTGTTTCCAACATTCACTTAAACTTTTCCTACACTGTCACTAGACTGCTTGATGGCGATGTTGCTCTGAATATCTTCTATCGGGGTTCCGTCAGACCTTCTTTTCCAATTATCATATATCTCTTCTCGTCGTAGGCGAATGTTTTCCTTCTCATAAAACAACTCCATAGTCGGTGGTGGTTTTCGAGCCAAGTATCTCCCGAATTCAATGTCTTTATCGACTCCGTCTGTTAATGCCATCAGTATGGTCTTCCATGTGGGTTATTCACTTCTGTAACCGCCAGATTGAAATGATCCAAGTACGATTTTAGAGTTTCCCCAGGAGCTTGTTTGATTACAGATATCTCAATGATGCTTTTAGATTTTAGGGCATGGAGTCAAAACTGAGTCATGAAGCTCTCACTTAACTCCCTGAAACTGGAGATCGATCGAGGGGGAAGCCGGATGAACCAAATCATTGCGACATCTTCGAGGTATATTGGAAAAGCCTTGCATTTTACGGCATCAAGAGTAGCAGCGACATTTATGTACCAAGAGTATCTCATCAAATGCTTCCTTGGATCAGTTCTTCCTCCATATCGGTCCATAGTGAGCAGAATAAATCGTCTGGGGAACTGAAAATCCAAGATATCATCAGTGAAAGGGGTATGGCTATGATCAATGCCCCAATCTTTGCTAGTTTAACCCCTGCAATCAGCCATAATTTGGCGCATCATGGCCTCCACTTTAGCGTTGCTTAGTGTAGGCTTAGGGTCAACACTTCTTGTCCTCCGAATAGTTCTAGTTCCTATATCAGGTTGCGTCCTCTGACTCCTTGCAGGAGCGTAAATCCCTTGCCCCCCACTGGTCCCAGTCTTTCACAAGACGGGTGGGCTGAAGGAGTTGTCGCTGAGTGTGATCAGTAATGTTTGGATCCCTGGGGAGGACATGAGATCCCTACATCGGTAGTAACATTGGCTCTCTCAAACTGGGATCATTAGGTCCTAAGACATGGGCTGCATCTTCGCAGGATCCTAGTGATCCAAACGTGATCTGTTCGAGGTTTTCAGGAATCTTATATAGCCTTCTTGGAGGTCTTACATTCTCTTCTAAGGAGGATGAGTTGTCTGCAGCTAGGCGATGAGTCGGAGAAGGCGCTCTCTGCCTACGAAGCTCGTCTATCTGCCTATTCATCACACTCATGTTCTCCTGAATCGCGGCATTGTCACATCTTTGGGCCTCTAAAGCGTTGTTAGTTCGGTCTAACATAGCGAGCATTCGCGAAAAATCCATCTACGAAACTATGGTAGAAGCAGGGAGTTGATGGTTGGTTATTGCAGTTGGAGTTGGAGCACTTGGATCAGGTCGAATAGGGACAACCATGCTAGCGGACAGGTTTAGATCGCCCTCATCGGGTGGAGTCGCGACCTGGTGACCTGATACTTCCAATACCTCAGTTCTGGATCAGATCGCAGTTGTTCTTCCGGGTCCGTTCGCCTTCTACGAGCCGATCTCCTACGGGCTGAGGTTGACAAGTTCCGGCACATTATCTCTTCGATCTTCACTCATCTCGTTTGCCTGGGAAGTTTGCGGTTCTTTAGTTCTCTTTGGTGCCATGAAGTCGATTAGTTGAGTTCAATGAAATCTTCAAAAATGATGAAAACGCGGACTATCTCTTTAGACTTAGAAATCCAAACAGTAGAATGACAACCCGCAATGCTGAGAGTTCAGTTCTCAGTGAAAGCACCATAATGTTAGACCAAAAAGTGGTCTAACACCCAATAAACTACGAAATATAGGGAATTATAAATCAAAATAGGATAAAACAGTAAATACACATGATTTATAGTGGTTCGGCGTTAACGAGCCTACATCCACTTTATATGTTTTTGATTGGCTGATTGTGATTACAAGTACAATATATATATCCACTCAGTCTCACGAATACAATGGAATATCTCTCAAAATTTATCAAATTATACCTAGCAATTTGGAGTAAAATCTGAACAAAAAGAGGAAATATTATAATGGGGGAGTTAGAGTACTTCAAGTGTCAAAAGATCCCAAAAAATGACAAGTCCTGTGCTATTTATAGGCATATACAGCAAGCGGGTCGTGGGATGACGTGACACTTATCCCTGAAATCTCAGAGTGGTACGTGAATGAGTGGAGAGGTGGTTATAATGGTGGTTCGTGTCACATGTCCTTGGATCCGCATATTTCGGCTAGGTGGACGATCGTGGGCTAAGCCACATCTATATTTTATTTTGAATAGCTGGAGATCGGGTTGAGACTTTCAGGCTTATGCGAGTGGATCCGGTCGTCATCACTCGACCCGAGCTGATGGTGCAACTCTCAAGCACGTCCGCTTCTTAACATGCGAGTGGGTTCCCTTCGAGTTAGCGACCTCGAACCGCAGACCTCGACCCGAACGATCCATTTTGCAATTGTGATTATGCGAATTATTCCTCTCATTTGATTTGTGGGCACTTAGACTCTGTGTGGTCTGGTCACAAAGCAGGCGAACAGAGATTATATGTGTTATTCTTATTCCTATGTTATCATATCCTTTAGGGAGATTTTCTGGTTTGTCTTGGTAACATTCTATCCACGATCTATGTATTTCTTTTCCTAAATCACCTGGTAGTTTGGTAAACAGCCTTTTTTTATTTCAGTATTGTAATAAATTCTTAAAATAGTTTCATAATTTAAAAATTCTTTTAAGAATTTTATTATGTATTTCCAATCTAGTAATTGGTTTTCTTTAAAGATCACGCATGACTTCTTGTTATCTAATTGTCGTTCCTATATTTACATCCCTTCCTGTTATTATCCTAAGTACTGTAATAATTTCTTGAAATAGTTGCATAATGTAAAATTTCTTTTAAGAATTTTATTATGTATTTCCAATCTAGTAATTGGATTTTTTTCAAGATCATGCATGGCTTCTTGTTATCTAATTGTCGTTCCTGTATTTACATCCCTTCCTATTATTATCCTAAGTATTGAGTAGGCAAAATTATATATGTTGCTTCGTTGTGCTACTAGTATGTTTATTTCTTCTGGAAAGTTTTTCTTATATGCTTCTCATATAGCATTAGCTATGTCTCCTAAGTAGTTTTCTGTTATTCTGATCATTTCTTCTCCAGAATTATATTTGTATATCTTGCTGTATAGTCTCTTGCTATAGCAGCAGTCCATTATTCTAGATAAGTGTCTAATAGCTATGGATTGCATTCGGTTACGGTTAAAATAACTGAACTATTTTTGAAAAAAAATGTTAAATTAGGTATTCTTCTTCCAGCCGTTCTTATATTTTCATTTGTATATGGATCAACTTTTTGTCTAGGTGGTTATCCTACATCATAAGGCGTTGATTGATCTTGATTTCTATTTGGATATGTTATTCCCGAACTAGCACTTTGCTCGTGGTTAGTTAGTTCCATATGTTCAGTGAATTCTGATATTATATCTTCAAGAATAGTGTTTTACGAGGTTTCTTTGTTTGTTTCTCTTGAATCTTCTAAAAAGTCATCAAGATTGTGTATTTCTCTTATCCTTATATTATTCTCATCATCTATGTAAACAAATGTGTCTTCATTTATCTGGTTTGTTGAACTTAAAGTTTGTTTTAGTTCATATATTTCAGATGGTTCAAGGACCATCCCAAGTTCTTTTGGATATAATATTTTAACCATTTATTCTTTTATTTAATTCTTTTGTTTCTTCATCATTTTCAATTTCTTGTTAATTCGATGGTCCATAGTCTCTAAATCTATGGACATGGATTTGTCTAGATTATTATATGTTACGACATCGTTTGGTTTTAATGTTGTTGTTGAATTGTTAGGATTTTCTATTTTCCATTCATGACCAGCAAGAATAGAAGAGTCTATTTCCATTGTTTTTATGAAACTTAATCCTGTGGAATTTAAGATTTCAAATTTTATTTTTATTTTTGCTATGTATTTAGACAAACGTTTTCCCAAAAATATTATATCTAATAAGATTTTTTTTTCTATGAAATTTTCAAATCCTTTAGATTGCATTATTATTTTTATATGTTTGTAAAAATCATTTAATGTCATAGTAAAATTTGGAGCTATATAAACAATACATATATTATTGTTCATATCGACTTCCATCATTCCAAATATGGCTTTCTCTATATCTTGGTGTCTATTATTAATTAAAATTAATAATAGTTTTGCTCCAATTTTTGTCTGACTAATCCTCTTATACCTATAGCTATTAGTCCCAAGTGGATCAATTTATATTTCTGGATTTTTAGTTGTTTTATAGCTTCTTGTGACATCAAATTTATTATTTGTTGTGTTACATCTATGATAGAAAGTATTTCTTCTGTATGGTGTCTATACAGTCCTGTTACTGCTGTAAATAGTCTTATTCTATACATTTCTCTAGGATTTAGTAAATTTAGTTGATTATTAGAAAATATTTCCATGTCTCTATCCAAGTCAATTATTTCTTCTAATTGAGCTTGATTATTATTAGTTCTTCTTAACATGTTGTTAGTTCAACCTGTGAATGATAAACTATTTGATTCTGGTGGTCTATCTGTTATAGTTCTAGATGGACTTGTAAAGGACAACCTTCTATTTTTCATATTTGGTCAAGTTTTTTATACATAAGAAAATTGATTTTAGTTTTTCTACTTGTAATATGTGTTGTAGGATCATTTGGTCCTAAATTCATTTTCTGTAGGTTTTCTGTAAGTTTATTTATTTCATATTCTTGTTCTTCACCGTTTCTGTCTATGTCAAACATTTATGTTTGAATATGGTCTATTTTGTTTTGAATTTGAGTTAGCATAGCTATTATTATGATATTTTGCAATATTTGTATCTTATCGCTTTTCCTTGGAACATCATCTTTATTGTATCCTACATTTATATTTGGGTCATTGAATCTGTAGTTTGCCTCTACGTATTTAGCTGCTTCCCGATAATATTTGTTTTCGTAACTCATTAACTTAATATTAAGTTTTTTTTAATCTCTTCTAACAGATTTTTTTTTTTTTTCAATTTGTTGTACCTGTGAATCAAATTGAATTTTGTCTTTTTCAGATTGTTCTTTTAATTCCATTATTAATTTTAGAATGTTTTTTCAATGTCTTTAGGCTTATTTTCTTCTATCAAGTTTTTAAGCTTTATAATATCATTTTTATTGGGGAATTCTTTTAGTTTTATAACTTTAACTTTTTCTACAAGTTTTTTAAGAGTTATCTCCAAACTATCTATTTTATATAAGTTTGTTTTCAAATAATCTTGGTTATTTGATATTTGTTTTAATATTTTATTTTTCTCAATTATTCACTAATTGCATCAAGTTATAGTGTTTTTCATTATAGAGATTTAAGTTTTCGCTTAATTCTATAATGAAATCTGTAATTGTGTTCATATATTTTGATTCTGAGTGTACTTTATGTGTGTACATAGTATCTTTTATGTAACATATGTGTTTTTGTTTGTCTAGAGTAATAACCTTTTTATTTGGATTACTTACTTCTAAATTCAAGTAATTGAATTTTTTGCAATTCATATTGATTGGGCCAAGCAAACTTTTAAGCTCTGATACCATATACAAGGGGTAAATAAAATATAGAGAATAATAGAGAGGATAATCATTTTACCTGAAATTTAGGGAATAATAGAGGCTCTATTATTCCCTATATTTCAAGTAAAATGATTATCCCCTCTATTATTCCCTATGTTTTATTTACCTACACACACACACACACACACACACACACATATATATATATATATATATATATATATATATATATATATATATATATATATATATATACACGATCGGCTATTTGGATGCAACATTAAACACAAAGGGAGAGACACAAAGCCTGCACTGCTGGATCTTTTTGTTCTTATGTAGAGTAGTTGAATTCAAGGGCTATCCAACGATGGACATTAATTGTGTCTCTAATTGTATTTAAATTTGTGTGTGTGTGTGTACACACACACATTCTTATATAAACATATCATAATACAAGAGATTTTTTTTGTAAATTAAGGTTTTATACCTATTTCTAGAGAGTCAAATAAGAATTTATGATAACCCTACCACTTTATTCGTTTCTTATACGTTGTTATACTTCCAACTTTGAACCTGTAAACCATCTTTCACTTGTATTCCTATCAACGTTTTGTTTTCTTCTTCTTTTCGTATTACTCATCATCTTGTACACAGGCACAACTATATTTGCAACCAATCTTCATCATGTACTAATCAGAGCGATCGGTAATCATAGCTCCTTAGCTTAGGTGAGAGTCGTGAGGCCTAACCCAGGCTGTTCACTTGCTTATTATGGAACGTCCATTCACCAAACTCATAGCACTTGGTAAGATCCTTTCCAATAACCGCATTGAATTCATTCGACAATCTTAGGTATTGGTAGAAAAACTGTCAAGAACATTATATTCTCTTTCAAAATGAGATAACATTGTACCACATCTTTTTACAAGATTTTTTAAAAAAACTACTGGATCCAACAATAATCATGGAGAAGTTCTCATTATAGATTTTAAATAGTTTTAAATAACAATTTTCTACCTGTAAAAACGAAGACAAGATTTATGTTTGTTTTTAACAGAGGGATGTAATGCCTTTTTTCCGTGAACAGAAATATGAATTGAAATGCTTTGATTTAGTAAAAATTTAATTATGTAATTAAAAAAAAAATGTTGTTTCATACATTTTGGTTTGCACTTGGCAACGTATAAGGTCTGGTAAAAACTCGTAGTTACATCTCAAATAGAAAGAGTTCTTTAACCCTTCTTTTTCTGGTCTAAGATGTTCATTTTGATCAGAGGTGTCTGTGAACCATTGGTTGTAGCTTTGATACATGAACATAGGTTTCTAATTTAGTTATCTTTTAGAATGTTAATCTGATTCAGATCAGCAAATACTGCAAAAACAAATGTACAGGCACTTAACTTTCAGTTTAAAATTTGGGTGGAACCCCTTGACTATTGTATTGATAAGAGGGTGAAGGTAAAATACTTAAATACAATCACCTAACTACCTCAACTCTTTATTCTTACCAATCACACCAGGAAAGCCAACTGCCTACCTAAATTACGTAGTTACAAAATTATTTAGACTTCTATAAATATATGCTGCTTCGTTCTATGTATCCATCAGACAATAGAATTCAGAACAATGGCTACAAAAGCACCAAGCTTCTCAAAGACGACTCATCTACTGGCGGTGCTGTTATTTCTGTTTGGCAACGCTTGATGCTGCTCGCATGCTTCTAGAAGCACCAACTATTCCAAAACCAGAGCTTCCACCGCTACCTGAAATTCCGACATTTCCAAAACCTGAACTACCAAAACTGCCCCCACTGCCTAAAATGCTACCTCCATTGCCTGAACTTCCTAAACCACCAACCATCACCAAAACTGAAGGAACACCGTTGGTGCCTGAAGTTCCTACTTTGCCCAAGCCGGAAGTGCCTTCAGTACCAGAGATCCCTTCTTTACCAAAGGTAGAGTTGCCACCCCTTCCTGAGATTCCCACCCTTCCAAAGTTTGAAATGCCTCCTTTGCCTCAACTACCAACTTTTCCAGAGATTCCATCTCACCCTTCCACCACCCCTTGAATTTTGCATACGACATGATTGATGATAGTTTCATAAGTTTATGCTTTCAATCTTAATTTATATACGTACTAAATTACTTATTGTCATATGTATACTGCATGATATATGATATTATATCTTCTTACTTTTCTGAATTGTTGCACGTACCTTAAAAATTAGTATTATATTTTTGCCAAAATAGCAGTGATGCTTAAAGTAGAATAAATCCCTGTTATCTGGGCATTACTTCTAATGACATATATGGTTCGCAAGTTTTCTGCACACCGGATAACATACTAATACTTATTCAACTTAAGTACAATTTGAAGTAATGTAAGCCATGAGCTATTATTTGTCAACAAAAATTGTGGCTGGAATAGAGAGGCGTAGGGGAAATTTACTACAGTCAAATCAGTCCTAAACATTGAGAAGGCGGTAATTGTGGATCGTGCTAATGGTGAGATAAAACCAAGCAGAATAAATACGTTTAACCTGTAAGAAATTTAATGCCAATATTAGTACTGAAATGTTGTCTTTGGGTTGCCTGTGTATACTATAAACAATTACAATCTCTCACATGTAGTTTTTGGTTCTAACATTTTTATGTGTGTTTTTATTTTATTTTATATATAAAAGGAAATAAATATGCATTGTGCCTTTGTTTACGTGAAGGAAATTTTGGTGAGGTTGCTAGTGTTATCCCTAGTAAAAGGAGACCCTCTGACGAAGTATGCTTAGAGTATAAAACTTGTTGTGGGCAACTAGGAGAATCAAATTAATATGCCGATGCAACTTATTATAATTGTAAATAACATTTCTTTGAATGTCAACCATATTTGTTCTATTTTCATGAATACACTGTATAATTTCTTCCAATTCTGTGTTAACTGTGTTGTGCAGTTAGATTTTTTTAATTTGGGTAGAAGCAATTAATATGCAGATACAACTTCTTATTATCGTGAGATTGGTTTCAATTGATAAAGCTGATCATGGATGTTTTTGCGTAAGTTAAAGAAATGTGATGTCTAGATGGAACTAAGATGAATCTTTTGTTGGAGTACTATGAATAATTTATTCAAATCATTTGAATGTGTTGGAAGCTTTAAAATTGTTGTGTGTTCTGATGATTAGCTGAATTATAAAATCAACAAATCTGTAAAACAATCAGCAACCTTTTAGCTGTGGGAGTATGATATAATGTTAATAAAGTTTTAAAAAAAAAACTTATGTCAAATGTGATCCCACTCGCGGAGGTCCAGAGAACAATGTGCGTTCAAAACGGTACGCTTTGTTTACTATTGAATTCAAATTCAACAACCAACGGTAACAACCATTAGTAAACGGTCGCGAGCGTTCGACCAATCTTATATTACTCTACAATCTTTAATAGTAACAAATGTGTTTTTCATCCATCTGGGATTGCGCATGCAAGATATGTTCAAGTAAGCACTCATAACATTTCTAGTAGTTGTGTTCATTTCGTCTGTTATATTCAATTAGACACAGTACCAGACAACTATAAGCAACTGAACAAAGCATAATCCGATTAATAAATCAATAAGTAAGCACATATTCCGATGATTAAAATGAGAGCATATACCATTTCACACGTTAATCACTATGAGTGCGTTTTCAGCGAACGATAACAGGGTATTTGAACGGGGTAATTGAGCGTGACACTATTGTGAACGAGAAATGTGTTTTTTTGCTGTGAACGGTGTATTTGAACGCGGTATTTGTATAATGTGTTTTTTAATTTTTATGTTTGGTTTGAAAATAAAATACTAATTGCATATAAAAAAACTACTACATTTCAAATACTATGCAAACACAACAGAAATACAATAACTAAATGGCATGAACATCCTACTTATTGGCACCCCTTTGTTTTATCAGATAAGTTTGGTATTCTTTTGTATGACATTTTTCTGCAAGTCCTGATATCAACCAAGTTTTCGCTATATCGTTGGGAAGAACAGTGAATAACTCTTTCTTGTCGAGTTCCATTACTCTACAATCAAAAGCCCCCGTTCTATCAAACGTGCTCTGTGTTGAAGGTGGTGTGCTAGTCTGCGATGGTTGTCCGGTAGCAGCAGGCGTATACGACGACTGCCCAGCAGCATTCGTCCCTCGAAATAATTGTTGCATCATCTCCAAATGATCAATCGGATGTTTCTAATATTTTGTAACAACCATTCCAAATTCCTTAAAAAATAATAATTTTTAGGTACCTATATGTTAATCAACCGTAGAAATTACAGCTCACAAACCTGTACACGATCTTCCCACCATTCATCACTTCCAGAAATAGTTTCTTTACAAGAATCCCAACCAGCGCCGGTTTTGTTCATCAACGCATCCCATTTGAGTCACTCTCTCGTCGAAGACTATCATATTTATTTTGGATTTTTCTTTCGTCTATCAGTGCGATGTCTGGGTTGTTCTGTACGACATTGTTGAATCTTTTGCTATTACTTTGTGCACACCTTTTTTATTGCTACCACAAGCACCATAGGCTTCAACAACATATTGCATCATAATCTATGTTGCGTTGAACAACCAAGGATATACAGATTTTCGGTTGGCCATACTGGAATATACAAATGCAAATTTGATCAAAAAAATACCAAAATAATACATAAAAATAGTATGTTGAATAACAGAAAAATAATAACACGCCGTTATTAAAGAAACCTATTTTGATGCTCGGATTTGGTCGGTAGAAAGTTGAAGAAATGGAGGAAGTTTGTAATTTGAGTGTAGAGTAATGGAAGAATGAGGGGTATAATATAGGTGCTGTAGATGAACGTTATAATTTGGACCGTTGGCGTCCGATGCGTCGAACGCCAACGGTTCAAATTGTAATGTTCGCCATCGTCCCTTGTAGCCGTTAATGAACGTTGTCTGCGTCCGGCGCAACAGACGCCATCGCAGCGGTAACATGTCATTTGTTTACTGCGAACGATACCTATGCCTTTTAGTTGGTCAACCCATGTGACTTTTGTGTGCTTTGCTCTCCTGAATACATTATTACGTGGTGATTTATCTCCTGCAAGTTGAACAGAGAAGTTACTTGTTGAATCAATGTACTGATAAGAATATGTTTCATCGACGGTGGATTTACTTAAGGACAACGTTTTATATTAAGCTATTTATTACCACTAGAAAAGAAAAACATATTTCAACTTCAGGCTTAGTTTAAACTAGTATAACCGCATAACGGTGGAGAAACCAACCGTTCGATGATATAAATTTACAAAACAATACATATTTTAAATTTTCATTAATACTAGTACATCAAGATAATAAGTTGGAATACACACACACAAAAATTGAGATTTTAATCTAAAATTTAAATTTGTAAAAATATGATTATTGAATTTAAAATTTACTTATAACACCCAAATTGAATACTTAAATCTGAAATTTTAAAATGGAGGTTCTTACTCAAAGAACTTTTTTAGTCATTTTAGGACAACACTTCTAAATAAATCTAATTGTCCTTAAATCTTATTATCCAGAAATGAGAAGTCCTTCAGCATAATTTTCAATTTTTAAGAATTTGGGTATCAAATTCAAACTTGAATTCGAATATTATAAAAGATTTAAAATTTCAATTCTTGAATAACAAAAGTTGAATTTGAAATTCATATTTGAAAAACTAATTTGTACTTCCTAAAATAATAAAACACAATCCCCAAATCTTATTCAGAAAAGGAATAAATATGTACTTCATGAATACGATGTAAAGAATGGTAAATACTAAAAAAAAATTACCTTATTAATGCATCCGCGTTAGGTTGGATTAGCTGAAGCGGTAGGTTCTCTCAAACTTGCATTACATCTAAAAGTATCAATAGAATAATTGCATTTCCATGTGGAAAAATATTTGAATCGCGTCAACTTGGCAATTTAGCTAAAGGCTATGCTATCTTGTCAGAACCAAACCATTAGACTGCCTAAAGTAGAGTTGCAAAACAAGTTAATGTATATTCTTCATGCAGTTTTAAATCTAAAGGATAAATATAATATAACAACATATAGAAGTACTAACAAGGGCATATTATATTATATATAAAGATATAGGGAAAAACTGCAATAAATACTAAAAAAGAACGCAAAAACAATGAGAACTCATCCAAATAATCTCCTCCACACCACTATTTTTTACTTTTCCAAACAATATACAAGCATCCATGTAGTAGTAGTTTTCTATCTTGGTCTTCATCTTCATCACTTTCAGAACCCTCTGAATTTTCTTCATCCGGGCTTGCCGTCGTTTTCTTTTTCACATTCTGCATTAAAGCTTTACCACTTGTAATCGAAGTTCCAAATAATCTGGAAGAGCTGCGTTCGTCGCTTAATGGTTGTTCAGATGAGGAAGTAGTCATTGCCATACATTGAATCTGTGCTTGTAACTCAATCAGGCTTGCTGCAGAGAATCGTAGGAAAATGCAAGTCTTTTATGGCATCCTTATGCAATATTTTGCTGTCTTGGCAGCCTAAGAGCCTGTTTTTCACAATAGATTGAATGCGCTTGCTAAAATACTTATAGAAATGAGTGATGAAACTCCGTATTTTGCTTCAATATGCGCTCGGCAGCGGTTATAACACAATCGTGCAAGGTTTTGTGAGGATATCAAAATCTCAGGGAAGTCCAGCTGGCCATCAATGAAGATTGTTGCTATTGTTGAGGTATGGCCCTTAATATTCCCCTGTTCTAATTTCGCTCATGTTGCAATAATCCCTGCAATTCTTCTTATATGTGAGCACCTTATGAGATTTAAACAAATGTTACTACTCTACTTACATGTTACTCAAATTAAAAAATTCTTCTTACATGCAATTCTTATTATGTGTGAGCACCTTATGAGATTTAAACAAATTCTTCTTACATGCAATTCTTCTTACCTATTACAGGTTTGGGTGTTAGAAATCAAAGAAAATGAATGAAATTTACTTTAGTCCAACTTCGAAAAAATAAAGAAAAGATTTAAGGATATATACCTATTCCTCACTCCCTATATTGGCCCTAAGTGTCAGGTAATTTTGTGCGAGGAGGAGGACTTAGATCATGTGAACCAAATACAAACACACGAGCGCCACCCTCCCATCCCGTACCGAACCGGGTCGGGTTTGGGTTTGGTCAGAAATCTTATTTTTGCTACAAAAAACGTCACCATTTTTCTGGTTTGTTTTTTGAATGAATGCGGCAATAAAATGGGTGCGACCCAACAAGAGAAGCAAACGGGTGCGACCCAGATAAATTGAATGGATGCAACCCGTTAATACTCGTTGCCATTTGAATTCAAACAGTAACAGGTATATTCCAAATGGGCGCGATACAGAAAGATGCATCTGTTCAAATAGACGAAAGTAGGATTATATAAACCAGTCGATCCTGATCAAATCGAAATAGTTTTTCAATTCATTCCCTTCTCATCTCCATCTGTTTTCTGCTCTTTCTCTGCTGCCATTAACGAGAAATACTGATTGACATACTCCTCACAATTCCGTGCAGCAACGTCTATTGTATCCTGGGAGGCTGAAAATAAAGTCTTAAGGAAACTGTATTTCAGACCTCAGACGAACTCGGTTAGACCTCACTTTTGCGGTTTAACTTTCTTTCTACAATCTTGTGATAGAAGTATATATAGTTGTGAATTCTGTTTTACTATATTAAGATTAACATCTTAAGACTTTACTGTTTTTGATAAAACAGAAATGGCAACAGAGCAATTGTCAATAAAAACTGGCAATTTGAACAGGCCAGACTTGTTCAAAGGCGAAGGTAATGATTTTCTGACATGGCAGAGTCAAATGTTGTTCTATCTCACCACCCTTGGTTTGCAGAAGTATCTTGAAGAAGATGAACCGGTGCCGCCTACACCAGGAAACGCCAAGGATGCTGTTAGACCAAAAAATGGTCCTAACACCCAAATCGTCGTATTTTGAGCATAGGATATGAAGAAATAACTGAAAAATATAGAAAAAGTGAGACAACAAGATTTTTATAGTGGTTCGGCGTTAACGAGCCTACGTCCACTTCATATTTTCCCATTTCATTCACGGATTACAATTACAACGAGTATTGTCTTTCTCTCACTCGAATTCAATGAATAATTCCCTCTAAATTCATTGATTTTATTGAGGAAGATTGTGGTTGTTCATGGATTATGTCGGCCATGACTTCCATGGATGTTGAGATGTCAAAATGTCCCCTGAAAAAGCCCTCTAAAGGTGTATTTATAGCTGTAGGAAAGCCCATTTGATGACCAGGTCGTGGTAGGACACATGGCACCCGATCCGGGAAAGTAGGAGCGGTCATAGCCTTGAGAATAGGTCAAAATCTACATATGTAGTAGCAGGTCCTGGTCGCGGTTCGCGGTCAAGGTTCATGAACCGGGGTGGTGAGCTGGTGATGGTCGTGATGGTGATGGTCACGATCCGTATCGGTTAGCGTATATGGTCACGATCCGAATCGGTTAGCATATATGGTCACGATCCGAATCGGTTAGCGTATATGTTAACGATCCGAATCGGTTAGCGTATATGGTAACGATCCGACCCCGGGGTTGGTCGCGATCCAATCTTCAAAAGTGCCAAAATCCAGATTTTTCCATATTCTGCCACTTCATCCAAACGATTGATGATCAATGCATGCTCATACTCAAATCATTTGCTTTGGGTAGCCTGGTCACAAAGCAGGCTAACATTTTGCCCCCAAAAGTACATCTTATCGCAGATGAGATGTGCTTTGAATGTGTTGAGCTAAGTCTCTCCGGAACGTCATTCATCCTTGGGGAGGCGTTATCAAATTGTTGTAATGCTTCCCTGGGAGCTAGTCAGGCCAAGTTCTATGGAAGGAGCATTCGAGATGATCAAGTAACTGTCTAAACCTTGTCGAATCAAAAGGTCTAGTTTATTCACCAAAAGTCATGCTAAATCGATGGCTCTCGAGCGTGATTCTACACGCACAGGTCATTGCCAAACAATTTTATCATTTTTCGCAAGTCGAGTGCATCGTCGGGCCAGATTTTCTTTTACATATGGGTAAATGTACGAAGTAGCCATCCAAATCATTGGGTAATTCAAGAATCCTTGAGCTTTGAGTCAGTATCTGGATCGCCGGGACCGAGCACATTAAAATCAACATATGAATTTTTCATTTATACTCAAGTTTGGACTAGCTTGATATCTTGATATTGATCCAGGATCTTAAAATTGCGTTGAATTGTAAAAGTAAGGAATCTGAAAGCCATGATCACTCTGGATCGTGGTCAAAGAAATCCATAATCGCTCTGGATCGCTTCGTTATCCAATAATCACATATGAAGTAATCAATAAGGGATGTTGTTAAAATCATGTGCACCAGCACCTATATGATCGTTTCCATCGTAAGGTAATAGATAGGTTTGTCACACCTTCCATCCGGTGTTGTTTGAGTCTTTAAGTTAACATCTGATCAACAAGCTTGCTCGCTTGGTCGGGGAAGATGAGTAAGGTTGTACTCCGGAGGCATGACGTACATGCTTTGAATCCGTTCCATGCCGGGATTGTCTTCAAGGTTAGTCTATGAGTCGACACTTGTGCTCTTAGCGCCCTCGGAGGACAAGCAAAGTCAGTACTCATGCCCCCAGCATCAGTGGGGTTGAGCTAGGTCAATGGGGCATACGGTCTTTAAGCTGTTATACTCTCTGCAGTTGATTCAGGCTGTAGCTGAGTTGCAAGTTCAGCGATTCTAGTTGACCAAGTTGTCATGCGCTTTTCTTGTGCCAGCAAGTGTTCGAGTTGTACATGCGAACGGTCGAATCACATTTTCTTTGATATCATCCCTTCCCTTTAGTCAGAAGGCGAGAATTTACTCATTCGGTGTTAGCTAACATTAACACTCTTATCGGATCAATCATGGGGATAAATAGACTCGTCAAAAATGTAAGCGGATTAGTCGAGCCCCTCCATTCATACTTCAACATAATCCAAAATGGTCTTCAAAGTCTTGTTGAATCTCTTTGTCATGCTCGGTTCAATTGAGCTTGACAAACAAGATCATGAGCTCGATTAGTGGTATAGATCCTCTTTGGAATTGCACGTTCTTGTCAATGTTTTCCAGGGCTTTTCCTTTTTTTCTTATTGTTTCAGGAATTGGAAGGTGCTCCATTCTTCAGTCGGAAAAGCATCTTGGTCATTCTTCTCGATGTTAACACCTTTTTGTCATGAAAGTCTATCCACCTCAGGGTTGAATTCATCAAAATCTCTAAGCAAGTCTCGTTGTGGTGAAAATTTAAGGCCTGGGGGAATAACAGGGGATCCTGACGTCCTACGTATAAGGGCTGACTGTCGTTGTCCTTATCATCTTGAGAAGTGCCGACTCTCGAGAGGCGCTGAATCAAACTGGCGAGCAGGTTGCCATCAAAGAATTGTTGCATATCGTCAATATCATGACTGGTGCCCCCAGCATTGAATCTGAGGTTACAAAGGGGGTCTTTGTTGATTTCTTACTTCCGCCTCGATATTGCCCCCGGGTAGTGGTTCGAGTCATTTGACCCGACTGGGTTCCTGTTCTTCGAATTATTGCATTCTTGCTTGGAGCTGAGTATGGAATATCACTCTAATATCCATTCGAGTTGGAGCTAAAGCTGGTCGTGCATAACCTGAGTTTGTTACAATTCTTGCATTCTCATCTAGGATGTTGCAGGTAGCTGTTCCATTGTCCACATTTCCATCCACGATGTTCTGAATCGAAGCCGCATGTTGCACGCCTGCTGATTGGTTTGTGTTCGATCTAAGCTAATGGTTTCTTAGCCTTTAAATTGTCATTGATGCCCCCAGCGTAAAGTCTTGAAATAAGTGAAGATCGGCCGCGGGCTTCTTAAATCCACATGTGCAATAGCCATCAATCAGGCTTCTGTCACTCGACTGGGAACAAAGGCATCGAGTAATTGAACTATGCTGCTCAAGGCTCGTATCATGTGCCCCCTATCCACAGGGGGTTTTGTTGAGCAGTACACTTCGAATTCATGTCTTCACTGGATTCATGTTCACTTCTCGCATCAAGAGCCCGAGTTGAGTGCAAAAATGAATTATTGGTATTCAGCTCATGCTAAGCCCTAGTCTCCTATCCAAGCTCCGAGGACAGAAATCAAGCGGTGAAGGGTCAGATTGTAGTCGCCTCGAGTGCTCCCGTTTGCTCTTTGCATCAAGGGAAAGGTCGGGGACGAAATGGTTGCACCACGTTCAATTATTACATGGGATATATCCAGCCTTATCTGAGCTTCCCATTGTGGAAGTAAGTTGAGATCAGTAGATGGACGTTCTCTTTGCATCTGCTTTCTGGTCTTCAAGGAGCCTGCATCATCCTTCTAGACGCGACCCTTTGTTCGTTTTCCATTAGGATGTTGCCATTGTTGCGAGTGAGGCCCTCACGTTCTTGACTAGTTATCTTTTGTAAACCTGCATTTAGTAATTAAAATTTTGTTTCTTTCGCATTGTCTTGTACCTGTGAATATTCCATAATTAGTTACTCATTTAAACATTTGAAATGCAAATGGGCAAATAAGTCATGAAACGTTATAAGTAGTCAATGCTATTATAGATGAAAGTGCACTCAAGTGGTATGTGTATACAGGTACGCCCCCAATCAATCATTGACTTAGTGCCTGGCCAGGATTTTGTTGAGGATTGATTAGGACCTTAATTGTTTTGCCCCCATGTACGGACATGGAGGATCCGGGCTCAGCTTTCAGTCTGGCCCCCGACACTCCGGCGGGATAAGAGCCCTTGATTGGCATTTCAATCTATGCCTTTATACTCTCTCTGGAGTTCGAACTCAGCTTTCAGTCTGCTCCCCGATCCTTCAGCAGGGTAGGAGTTCTTGTGGCGCTAAGTCTCTAGCGCCTTCATACTCTCCCAATCCTTCAGCGGGTTAGAGTTCGAGTGGCGCTAAGTATCTAGCGCCTTTATACTTTCCCGATCCTTCAGCGGGTTAGAGTTCGAGCTTGGTTTTCATTCTGCTCCCCGATCCTTCAGCGGGGAGGGAGTTCTGGGGGCATTGAGTCTCCAGCACCTTTCTCAGCGCTTAATCATAGACGTTTTTATACTCTCCTGGCGGTCGCCGAGGTTAGAGTTCGAGCTCAGTTGTTCTGTCGCTCCCCGATCCTTCAACGGGGTAAGAGCTCTTTCTCAGCGCTTAATCATAGACACTTTTATACTCTCCTGGCGGTCGCCAATGTTAGAGTTCGAGCTCAGCTGTTCTGTCGCTCCCCGATCCTTCAGCGGGGTAGGAGCTCTTGGGGCGCCAATCCATGGCGCCTTTATACTCTCCCATCATTGTAAGGGTAGAGTGGAATTTCGTGGCGGCTTTTGTCTCTGGGTGCACCTATGCGCCTCATGGACTATATATCTATTCCTTCGAGATAATCTCTAGTCCTTTATACTCTCTCTCAAATCTCTGGAGAGTTAGAGTCGCCGTAATCATGTCATTCACCCTATCGCATCATACCTGGCATGAGATGTCCTGGTCTGGATTCTTGTTCTTGTTGCAGCCGATCTACAATCCTGAAAAAAATTGTTAGTGTACCAATGTCTGGGTTAGATAAATAAAAGGAATGAAATGAAATAGTGTGATAAGGTAGATAACACACGACATTTTCATAGTAGGTCTATTGAATCATGACCTACGTCCAATTTACCATCTTTTGCCTGTAAAGTCGGACTTTTCTAGGCAATTCTAGCCTTTGTGCATAGTCCTAAGAGCAAAAGAGTAACAATGACAAATCTATGTCATGTAATGCTGCAAATGCTGGGCATTCCACACTCCTGGTATTTCAATTCCGTCAATCGTTGCTAGCTTGAAGGTTCCATTATCAAGCTTTCGCAAGACGGTATACGGTCCTTCCCATTTTGGTCCCATGAAAACATGTTCTGGGAAGATGCGCTTCATTACTAGGTAGCCGGGTTCGAAAGTTCATATTCGAACTCTCTTGTTGTAACGGCGGTCGACCTGTTGTTTGTGTTTCAAGACACGCAAATCAGCCTCGTCTCTTTTCTCTTCAATCATGTCCAGAGACTCGAGAAGCAGCTCGTTTTTAGTCATCGGGTCATAATAAGTAGTTCTGTAGGATGGGACTTTTAATTCGACCGGTATAACCGCATCTGCTCCAAATGCAAGAGAGAAAGGAGTGTGCCCCGTTGCTAATTCAAAAGTCCTCCTGCATGCCCACTATGCTAGAAGTAACTCATCGACCAACATGGCTTTGGCTCGCTTTATCCATTTTTCGAGAATGGACATGATTACTTTATTCGTTGCCTCTATCCAAGGTCTGAGGATTAGAGTCAGCCGGACAAACTGTTGGGAAGCGTTTGCCAAGGCTTTGCCTTCCTCCGGACAATCTATGGGAGGAGTTGTTGGCACCGGGGTTCGGGTACCTGCATCATTCATATCATATGAGTTAGTCATGTCAATAACTAATGAAGCATATAAAAGTAAATTGCATGATTGAAGAATAAAGATATCAATGGGCGTTGCTGCCCTCTCTATTGGGATTCATGTAATCTGGTGGCATTGAGGAGAGGATCGAGCCGTATAGATGGTCACACTGCGTTTATCAGAAGTCGGACTCCGACTTTGCAATTCAGCGATTGATGCACAATTGTCTTGTGGTCTGCCACTTGTGAGTCAAAGAGTGGCTTGTCATCTCGTCCACCTTGAGCTATACATCTTTCCTCAAATAGAGGGCATGGCTTTGTAGACGAGCAGTTCAATCGAGCTCGTTATGGTTTTGTTCCATAACTCCAGATGTAGATGTTAGAAGTTTGATCGGTATCAAATCCGGGGAACCTGTTAAAGGAATGAGCACCATTCTGAGTGATAATGGTGTTGCATGTTCCTTTTGCTTCACCCTATCTCTGCCAGTGAAGGGCTGCCAAAGTCTTTAGCTGACGAAAGATATCTTTTCAAACCATCATGGGGCGGCAGCTCCAAGAATGAATAGACCTTAATCGGGGTCTTGAAATGGCAAAGGCGGTTAGGCAGATATTGTAAGCAACCGATGAGGTTGAATCTCCTTTGAATCGCCTTCTTGCCCCCGTGCTTCCATGTTAGGAGATAGGACGTTGCTGCTGGTGAGATAGGCATATCTCATTAATTTTCTGATATGCTTTCGATCCCATATCGGGGACAAGGGTTGGATTGTAGACAATCAATAAGCGTTCATGCGTAGGCATCCTAAAAATTCAACTTGCTACCCTTTAGGCAAGACTAAGGCAACCGGCCATGCAAACTCCTGATGTATTAGCTTTGAATTGGATGATTTAATCTCGAGCGATTCATGCTCAAATCTCCGGTTACCCCCAGCGTCCGGGGAATGAGTTACTTAGCAGATAGTCGATGAGGGGAGTGGAAATGTGAATCTTCACTTTCTTACACCAAAATGTTGTTCATCAGAAGTTTCATTCATGGACATCTCCCATCTAGCGAAAAGCTGACTAGTAATTTCGACAAATAATTCAGGGCGATGAATTCTTGATGCATAACGGACGATGGAACGCCTTTCGCTTCTTATTGTTGGATGCATAACGATCATGGGGTTGTCCCCGACTCTTGTCCGGGTCTGGTCTCTAACGCTAGATCAACTTCCATCTGATCAATGGTTGTATTTCATAGTGTCATGATGGGGATCATCTCTATCTTTTCTAGATTGTCAGACCCTTCTAACTTGGTCAGATTATATGCCTTCTGATCTTCTGCTCGCAGGACATGAGATATGTTGTAATGTTCTAATACATCTAACAACCCTTCTTCCGGTTCTAGGTAAGCTGCGAGTGGTGGTTCCTTCGTCTGGAATTCCTTTCGAGCCTGGCGAACAACAAGGTGAAAGTCAGAAAATATGTTCAATGCCACTATTCCCAACTCCTTAGCGAGTTTCAATTCGGTAATCAGGGTGTCGTCTTCGGAGCCGTTGTTAGTAGCGGAGAATTTCAACCGTAAGGCATAGTAAATTGACCGCCCTTTAGGAGTTATTAATAAGACACCGGCGTCGTACAGTCAATCATTCTTTGCACCGTCTGATTACATCTTCCAGGTGCATCTTCTACATCTACCACATCCTATTCGGGAGTGGTACATTTAGCGATGAAGTTGGCTAATGCTTGTCCTCGTATGGACTTCTTTAGGATGAAATTGAGATCAAACTGGTTCAGCTCTATGTCCCATTCGAGCTGTCTTCCAAAAGCCCCAGGTTGCTATAAGACCTGTCGTAGTATCTAATCAATGTGTATCACAATCAGGTGAATGTCAATAGTGGCAGAGTTTTGTCGAAACAATGAAAGAGCTTTAAGCAAGCTTTTACAACTTTGGGCAGTTGCTACGTTAGATGTCGCACTTCTTCATCTCGAATCTTCAACCTCTCTGGAATCTATATCTTCGTATAGATCATCGGGCAACTCTTTCTATGAAGTCTTCCCTGTTAGGCCCATGCCTCCTTCACACTCCTCACCGGGAGGGGAAGCATTGTTAGGTTCCTCGCCATTTGTGTTGTGTAGCATATTCCATCTTTCCAAATAATCACCTTCTCCAATAAGTTGGCCACCGTAGACAATTTCCACTCCATCTCCGTTTGGAATATTTAGCAATAGGCACTAGGGTACAATGCAGGCTCTGAATTCCGTTGGAGTTGGTCTGTCTGGACCTTGATTATATAAGATTGAACATGAAAGCATTGCTTGTGAGGCTTCAAGTAATGTTCATGTGTTTTGTCATAATGAAAGGAAGAAGTAGAGAGCTAATGGTTGATTCATATTTACTTTGATCTCGAACTCTCATCTCCTGACCAAGGTCATATGATGGCTGGTGAGTAGTCGAGTTGCTATCATCCGGGCAAGGATCCATATGCCCAATCATGGCCTACGGTGGTTCAATTGGTACCTAACTCTGGGCACCAAAGTACATTGATCTACCCTTATATTATGGAAATCAATCTTCATTAACGCGGTTGACAGCAAATAGGCATTGCAAATGTTAGTTTAGCCTTTCAGGGAGTGAACTGCAGGACACATGTCTTACACCATGCCATTCAGGTGGAGGGTAACTTTGTAGTGCTAGGATCCTTACTTGCCATCGGGTATCCCACCATTGAGAATTTTAGTCATTGGGATCTTCTGAGTCATCTGCAGAATAATGTCCGGATTGTTCTATGTCAATATCATCTGGGATTCCGCCTGTTGGAGAGGTTTAAGTCATGTAAACTAGGTGATCACTATTCATTCACGGACATCATCAATTGCATTGGTGAAATCTATACACCATCGGAGCTCTGGAGGAGGAGGAGGAGGAGGCTGTTGTGAGAAAATCATCATCTCGTATATCGCCATTGCCCGCGTGCCGAATCTTTTTAGTAGCTCCTCACTTTGAATAACATCAGGAATATGTATTATGGCTATAAGAAGAATGCCAGTCATTGCCAATTCGCTGTTGATTTCCTCAGACTATCTACTGAATCTCGGTTGATAAGCGTTAATGAATGTTGTTGGCCAAAATATATGTCGAGCCGAAGGCGAGCCGTGCTCCGACCCGAAGGCGAGCCGTGCTCCGAGCCAAAGGCGAGGCCGTCAGCGGGTCCGGGCGCAGCGTCGGCTGGGGTCCGGGGCCCCGCAGTCCTGACGGCGATCGACCTAACCGGTTAGGTCGAAAATGTGGGCACCGCACGATTTTTTCGATTTTGGAAGATGGAGCCTTTTCTGAAATGATCTGAAAATTGTATTTTTTCCAAAAACTGTCACTTTTTCGGGTCGGAACAAAATCCTTATTCGCTGTTGATTTTCTGCGACGCGGTTCGCTATTATTCTCTGGTTCGGACCGCAGTTCGCGATGTCTCTTTGGCTCGTAACGAGCAAATATACGTATTTCACGCCAGTTGAAGGTCTTTTAGACAAGGAATCGTGACATGCGTCCATGCTGATGACGATCTGCAATTACATGTAGCTTTGGACACAATTCATATATTGCCGTAGGGCTCGTGCCCATGCTATACACGTTCCGATATCTCCACGACCCGTTTGCATATACTAGAGCCGGGTTTCACGAACCGTTAGTTTATATGGTTTCACGAGTTAGGTTAATATTATTCAGTAACAGTGCATACGTGGACAACATGTTAAAGGCATGAACTGTTATAATTTGGTTGCTATCTCCACGATCTGCGCACCTTCATGCTTTATGAAACGAGCCCAAGCTCACGAGTGGGATCGTCCTCTTTGAAATTATGCACATGTGGATGTTTCCTGAACCGTGACCACGATCCAGTCTTCTCGACCCGGCAAATGAGCTAGTGATCTCCGATTCGACTACCACGGTCTGTCTTAGATTGCCACGTATGCATGTAGTAGCAACAGCCAACCCACGATCATATAAGGAAACCGTGTCCTAGACTTTACTTTGAACTTCACTAATTCATATGCGTCCACGTGGCACCATATATTTGCACTGTAAATGGTGCCTTATTACATCACATTCCAGTAGTGTGATTTTATAAGATGGCGATCCGTGAGGCAATTTTATCTTTCGTTCTACTCGTTAACTATGCTTTCCGGTCCATCTAAAAACAAGCGATCCATCCTCTTATTTTCACATCCCAATTCGATAATGGCTTGCATTCCACTGCGTCAGGATATTCAGCGGGCACAATAAAATATGTCTAGACCATGACCTCAGGTAGCCATCATTTTCAGTTTAGAACCTATGGCTTAGTGAAGCGTCCATGCACATACTACTGATGACGAGTGGTTTAGTGGTGTTCCTCAACCTTATGATTTCCATCCCGATCCACTGTAGTAAAAAGCTGGGACTCAACCATAACGAGAAGCTTTTCTGGACTTCGTTTCTATGGACTTCGAATCCGATAAAGACTATGCAGATCTAAGTATTCAATGAATCGTTCAAGCTAGATACGAATCTCCCCTCCACGAACCATGACATTCATTAGTAGACGAGGAAATCTATAATTGAGAATAAGTCCATTCTCAGTGAAAGCACCAAAATGTTAGACCCAAAAATGGTCCTAACACCCAAATCGTCGTATTTTGAGCATAGGATATGAAGAAGTAACTGAAAAATATAGAAAAAGCGAGACAACAAGATTTTTATAGTGGTTCGACGTTAACGAGCCTACGTCCACTTCATATTTTCCCATTTCATTCACGGATTACAATTACAACGAGTATTGTCTCTCTCTCACTCGAATTCAATGAATAATTCCCTCTGAATTCATTGATTTTATTGAGGAAGACTGTGGTTGTTCATGGATTAGTGTCGGCCATGGCTGCCATGGATGTTGAGATGCCAAAAGGTCCCCTGAAAATGCCCTCTGGAGGTGTATTTATACTTGTAGGAAAGCCCATTTGATGACCAGGTCGTGGTAGGACACATGGCACCCGATCCGGGAAAGTAGGAGCGGTCATAGCCTTGAGAATATGTCAAAATCTACATGTGTAGTAGCAGGTCCTGGCCGCGGTTCGCGGTCATGGTTCATGAGCCGGGGTGGTGAGCTGGTGATGGTGATGGTCACGATCTGAATCGGTTAGCGTATATGGTCACGATCCGAATCGGTTAGCGTATATGTTAACGATCTGAATCGGTTAGCGTATATGGTAACGATCCGACCCCGGGGGGTGGTCGCGATCCGATCTTCAAAAGTGCCAAAATCCAGATTTTTCCATATTCTGCCACTTCATCCAAACGATTGATGATCAATGCATGCTCTTACTCAAATCCTTTGCTTTGGGTAGCCTGGTCACAAAGCAGGCTAACTGATGCAAATAAGCATGATGGTCATTCTATTGATGCGGGGAGGCATTCATACTTTTTATGTAGAAACTACATTCTCAACTTCCTAGATAAGCTCCTGTACAAAGTGTACCAGCCCATAAAGACTGCAAAAGCTCTTTGGAATGCACTGGCTACAAAGTACAAGACGCAGAATGTGAGTTTGAAAAAGTTCATCATTGATAAGTTTATGGACTATAAAATGGTCGACTCAAAGTCGGTGACCTCTCAAGTGCAAGAGTTGCAAATTATTATCCAAGAAATGGAAGTAGAAGGCCATAAAGTTGGTGAATCATTTCAGGTTGAAGCAATTACTGGAAAATTACCACCATCTTGGAGGGACTACCGCAACTACTTGAAGCACAAAAAGAAGGAGATATCCTTACAAAACCTCATCGTCATATTAAAGATAGAGGCTGATAATCGTGGAGTCACTCAACCCAAAATTGAAGAGGCGCTTGTTGCTGAAGGGTCAGAGAAGAAAGGACACTTCAAAAACAAAAACAAGAAAAGAAAGGCACCAGAAAATAAGTAGAATAACCAAAAGAAGTCCAAGAAATTCAATGGTGAATGTTGGGTTTGTGGCAAGACTGGTCATCAAGAAAAAGAGTGCAGACACAAGAAACCAAAAAATTCGGAAGCAAATGTGGTGGATAACATGGACATCGATGAATCGAATTTTTTAGGAGTTGTGTCCAAATGCAACTTGATTCAGAATTCTGCACAATGGTGGTTAGATACGGGTGCTACTAGGCATATATGCTCTGATAAGTCCGTTTTTTCAATCTACACCAAATTGAATCAAGATGAGAAACTCTATATGGCCAATTCATTGGTTTCAATGGTTGAAGGCAAAGGAACAGTGACCCTCAAGTTCACTTCTGGGAAGACTATTAGATTGAATAATGTCCTTCATGTTCCAGAGATCCACAAGATTCTCATTTCTGGGTCCATGCTTTCGAAGTAGGGATTCAAGATGGTCTTCGAGTCAGACAAGATGGTTTTGTCCAAGGCAAGAATCTACATAGGAAGGGGTTACTTATGTGATGGCCTATTTAAGACAAATGTAGCCGTAATCGGCAATAATATGTATTCTGATAATGCTATGAATAAAAAGAAGTTTCTTATATCGTTGAGCATGAAACTTTATTATAGCATGATAGATTAGGACACATAAATTTCCGAAAGATGAATAAAATTGCAAATTTAGGATTAATTCCTAAATTTCAAGTGGATAAAAACTACTAATGTGAGACATGCGTAGAAGAAAAAATGGTTAAGAAATCTTTTCATACTATTGACAGAAGTACTGAACCATTGGGAATGATTCATACTGACTTATGTGATTTCAAAAACTTACCTACAAGAGGTGGGAAAAAGTATTTTATCATATTTATTGATGATTATACATGATATTGCTACATATATCTTTTAAACAGTAAAGATGAAGCAATCACATCGTTTATAAAATATAAAGCTAAAGTACAAAATCAGCTTAATAAAAAGATCAAGATATTGAGATCCGATCGAGGTGGAGAATATGAATCGCCGTTTGAACAATTCTGTGCAGAAAATGGAATAATTCATCAAACAACAGCACCATATTCGTCACAACAAAATGGCATAACCGAGAGGAAAAACAGAATGTTAAAACATATGATTAATGCAATGCTTTTAACCTCTGGTTTACCGATGACCTTGTGGGGGCACTACAACAAAAACACCATATTACAACTTTAATTTTACAACGGTGGTAAAAGCACCGTTGTAATAAATGGTTTTTTACAACGGTGGTAAACGCACCGTTGTAATAAATGGTTTTTTACAACGGTGGTAAAGACACCGTTGTAATAAATGGTTTTTTACAACGGTGGTAAAAGCACCGTTGTAATAAATGGTTTTTTACAATGGTGGTATTCCCTAAAGTTGTAATAAACATATTTTTAACAACTTTTTGTTTTGTTAGTTGTAATAGATGCCCATTACAAACTTCATGTTTATAATATCTATATTTAATAACTAATTATATTAATATTTAATAATAATTAATAATTAATAATAAACTTAGGAATCAATAATATTTATTAAATAATTAATAGTTAATAAGTGGTAATTAATGTTTAATAGTTAATGTTAACTGCTTATTAATTAATATTTAGGTGACATATACATTATAAGCTTTTAATAGTTATTACTCGATTATAACTAAGTAGAAATAAGTAAAAGTTAAATAATAACTATTGTTAATATGAAATAATCCTAATTAATAATTAACATTTAATTAATAACTAATTAGTAAGTAATAATTAATAATCAATAATAAGTAAACAAATAAATATTACTTAATTAATTAATAATTTACAAATAATTCATCTGTCTGGAGTTCACATGTATTTGCGTGTGAGGTTCAAGTATGTTTTTTTTAAGATGTACCAATTAGTTTATAATCTATGATGAACGTAATTTTTTAATTTAATAATTATTAACTAATAATAACTATAAAAAATAAATTTAATAAATAATCAATATGTAACAAAATATTTAATAATTCAAAATTAATCACCATATTACAATTAACTAAATATTTGCAACGTTCGATAGACGACAATTGCAATAACAAATTTATAAAAATTGATTTTTCTCGACATTTGTAATAAATATAATTGGTTTTTCTTGATAATAACATATACACGTCATTATTTATAATTTAATATTTAACATCAAATGTTTGATGATCAATATTTAACATTTAATATTTCATTTATAAGTAATATTTAATATGTAACATTAATAGGTAATAACTAATAACAAAAAGTAATATCTAATACTATTAATAAGTATATTTACCCTTATGATCCGTCGGCCCAACCAAACGTACCCGACCCGCCATCCCTTATAACCCTAATTCCATCGTAACCCCCTTCATTCACTCAAGCCGCCTCACAAATTTCTCAAAACCGAATTGAAGAAAAACCCTAGATCCCCTTTTCTTCCTCCGTAACACGAGATAACCGACTTCGCAACTACCGCTTCGACCTCCTCAATGATTCGCCATCAACCCTAAACCCCCACAGACCACCAGTTCGGCCATCGCCAGCCAACCCCCGAGCCTTCACGACGAGCGATCTCGAATTAAGCTAAGTTTCTCCTTTTTACTCGTTTTAAATTAGCTGTAATATTTTGTTTGTTTAATTTGGGTTAGATCTATATTTCGATTCATGTGATTTCAGAACCATGGGGCTCGTATTGGGTTAGATCTATAGTTCGACCATCAGATTGTCTGATTTCAGATATGATTTCGTATTGGGTGTGATACGAATTAAGCTTTGCACTGCTATGGTATGTCTATTTTGCTTTTTTCGATGGGTTCTTTGCTTGTTGAGTGGATTTTGGAATTGGTTTATTGAGTTATCGAGGAATTTGAGGAACTGTTAGTTGGTTGTTGGTTTTGAGGAAGTTTCGAAGGGTTTGTTGTGGTTCTATGGTTTTGCAGCCTTGTGGTTCTATGGTTTTGCTGCTTGGGATTATTGTGATCTGTTCTTGCAAGTTTTATTTTGGTTTGTCTGTGCATTTTGTGTTCTAATTCTAGGCACAGGAGGCTATTTTGCTTATAAACTTGATGAATATGCAAAAAAGCTTTGCTACGGCATAGCTATGCAGTGATTGCACTGCAAAGCTTTGCCTAAGCTTGCAAAGCTTTGCCTAAGCTTTGCATTGCAAAGCTTTGCCAAAGCTTTGCTGCGGCAAAGCTTTGCACTGCTATTTGCAGTGCAAAGCTTTGCTATGTAAAAGCTTTGCCAAAGCTTTACTGCGGCAAAGCTTTGCAGTGCAAAGCTATGCAGTGATTGCACTGCATAGCTTTGCCGCGGCAAAGCTTTGCACTGCTATTTACAGTGCAAAGCTTTGCTGCGGCAAAGCTTTGCACACTGTGCAAAGCTTTGCTGTGCAAAGCTTTGCTGCAGCAAATCTTTGCACTGCAAGTAGCAGTGCAAAGCTTTGCCGCAACAAGCTTTGCACTGCAAAGCTTTGCCGCGGTAAAGTGATTGCACTGCATAGCTTTGCCACGGCAAAGCTTTTCAGTGCATTGTATATAACAAAATGAATCATCCAACGTTACATGCATTGTATATAATGGTCAGGTTATTTACGTATATAATGGTTTGAATGCATTGTATTAGCTGTTTATTTTGTGCACTCACATTTTTCCAATTTTTGTTACATGCATAAATCTATACTGCAGCACTAACAGTTTGATAATTTCTTTCTTAGGAACGGATATTAAGGAGAAAAAGGAGCACAAGGAGATTAACAGGAGCAGAAGAAAGTTAGAACTGTTATAAAGTCTTTGTATCTTCAGTTTTGTCAATGTATTATGTAAAAAAAATGATGAGTTTGAAATTAATAATATATTGTTTTGGTTCATGGTTTAAGTTTGTTTGATATTTTCAGTTTTGTAGATAATATGTTCTGCAATGAATTTTTTTATTAGTAATATGTATATAATTTGTGGATATATTACAATTGTAAAATATAAAAATTGTAATAAAATGTAAAAATTAAAACAACAACGGTGCATAACTGTTGTAATAAACTTATTACAACGGTGGAAAAAAGTTGTAAAATATACATATTACAACGGTCTTGCAACAGTGCAGAAAAGTTGTAAAAGATATTAGGCTATTACAACTTCTTAAGACACGACGGTTTGCCCATCGTTGTAAAAACCCTATTACAACGGTGTTCCACCGTTGTAATAGGGTCATTTTGTTGTAGTGGGGGAAGCCTTGAATATGTCAAATCACATATTAACTAAGGTTCTTCATAGTAAAACGGGAAAAATTCCATATGAGTTATGGAAAGGACACCTACCAAGCTTCAAATACCTCAAAGTGTGGGGGTGCTTGGAAAAAGTTGCAATCCCGCCTCCCAAGAAGGTCAAACTTAGACCAAAAACAATAGATTGTTACTACCTAGGGCCTGCCCAGGATAGTAGTGCGTATAGATTTTTGGTATTCAACTCTGATATAGATGATATCCATGTAACTACAATCATGGAATCAAGAGATGCTTCATTCTTTAAAGATGTGTTTCCACACAAGAGAAATGATGGAAATAATGTCCCCAAAAGGACACGAGAAGAATCAAGTAGCCCACATGAAAATGAAACTCATCGTGAAGTCGGTGAATTTGAACCAAGAAGAAGCGTAAGGGCCAGAACTTCCAAGTTTTTTGACTCGGAATTCCTCACTTATGTACTTGAACATGAACCTCAAATATATAAAGAGGCAATGTCATCTTCTGAATCTTCGTGTTGGAAAGAAGCAATCAAAAGTGAGATTGATTCAATTCTAAGTAATAAAACTTGGGAAATTGTTGATATTTTACTTGGAATAAAACCAATTAGCTACAAATGGATTTTCAAGAAGAAAATGAAAGCCGATGGCTCTATCGACAAATATAAAGCCAGATTAGTAGCCAAAGGATATCGTCAAAAAGAAGGAATAAACTTCTTTGATACATATTCACCAGTTACACAAATAACCTCAATAAGAATGTTAATAGCAATTGCATCCATCTATAATCTAGAGATTCATCAGATGGATGTATAGACGGCTTTCTTGAATGGATATCTCATTGAGGAAATCTACATGGAGCAACCCGAAGGTTTTATATCCAAGGGAAATGAAAATAAAGTCTGTAAATTGGTAAAATCATTATACGGACTCAAACAAGCTCCAAAACAATGGCACGAAAAATTTGATAGTGTCATGATGCAAAATGGTTTTCGTATAAACGAATATGATAAATGTGTTTATTACAAACAAATTGGACAGTCATATGTCATGATTTTCTTATATGTGGATGATATGTTAATCTTTGGTCCTAAAGTAACAGTTATAGAGACCATAAAGAAAATGCTGATCAACAATTTCGATATGAAAGATTTAGGAGTTGCAGTTGTTATTTTGGGAATCAAAATAATTAGAGCCCTTAATGGAATTGAATTATCTCAGTCACATTATGTAGACAAAGTGATTGAAAGATTTCAAAATCTTGGGATTAAAGGAGTAAGAACACCTTTTAATTCGCCAGAATTACTGCATAAAAACACTAATGAGAGTGTAATGCAACTAGAATACTCTCACGTAATAGGATGTCTAATGTATCTTATGAACTGCATGAGACCAGATATAGTCTATGCAGTAAGTCGACTAAGCAGGTATACAAGTAATCCAGGAAAGGAACACTGGAAAGCACTAATGAGAGTGCTTGGATACTTAAAGAATACCACAAATTATTCTTTGCATTACGGAAAATATCCAACCGTATTAGAAGGATATAGTGATGCAAACTGGACTGCTGATTCAGAGGAATCAAAATCCACAAGTGGTTATGTTTTAACTCTAGCAGGAGCAGCAGTGTCGTGGAAATCTACTAAGCAAACATGCATAGCTCGATCAACGATGGAATCTGAGTTTATTGCTTTAGATAAAGCAGGAGAAGAAGCAGAATGGCTTCATCACTTCTTATAAGATATTCCACTTTGGCCCAAACCTGTAACGGCCATATGTATTCACTTCGACAATCAAGCAGCGCTAAGTAGAGCGAAAAACTTTGTGTACAATGGCAAATCTCGACACATTCGTCGACGCCATAACACAGTTAGGCAGTTACTCTCAAATGGAACTATCTCCATTGATTATGTAAGAACCAATGATAACCTAGCGGATCCATTTACAAAAGGGTTATCAAGAGAGAAAATTGATTGAGCATCGAGTGGAATGGGTTTAAAAGCCTAAACCAACCAGAGTTATCTTATACGGAAACCTATCCTAGCGATTGGAGATCCCACGGACTAGGATCAGTAGGCAAACCAGTTCTGAATAACTCAAGACGTAATGCATTTGTTGGGACATATTCCTATTACATTCCTATGGTGCACAAATATAAAATGCATGCCTACAGAAGTTTCACAGATTAAAGCTATGCTTTTTAATGATGACCATATCTTGTAAAATAACAAGTGGGGTATACGTAGGATAATCCTAATGGTAGCGATCACCTATGTTAGTGTGAGCTAGGTCGGCTCTATGAGAATATTAAAGGCTTATATTCTCTATATACACTCGTAGAACCAGAAATTGTTCAGGACCAAAATGAACATAACCAAGAAATTGAATGAAAAGGGAAATAATGTTTTGTTAAACTTATTGTCTGGTTATACAATAACGGCAGACGGTTCAAGATGAAATAATTCACCGATTAGCCAAGTATATCCGATAAGTTTTAACTTAGGAAAGTTCAATGTGAAATATCTACTTATCCTAAATAAAGCATTATTCCATATGTAGTCAGTGATATTTCAATTTGTGCGGGGGAAAAGTATATTATCATTCATGTGGGGGATTGTTAGAAATCAAAGAAAATGAATGAAATTTACTTTAGTCCCACATCGGCAAAATGAAGAAAAGATTTAAGGATATATATCTATTCCTCACTCCCTATATTGGCCCTTAGGGTCAGGTAATTTCATGCGAGGGGGAGGACTTAGATCATGTGAACCAAACACACACGCGCGCGCGCGCGCCGCCCGCCCATCCCGTACCGAACCGAACCGGGTCGGGTCGGGTCGGGTTTGGGTTTGGTCAAAAATCTTATTTTTGCTACAAAAACGTCACCAATTTTCCGGTTTGTTTTTTGAATGAATGCGGCAATAAAATGGGCGCGACCCAACAAGAGAAGCAAACGGGTGCAACCCAGATAAATTGAATGGATGCAACCCGTTAATACTCATTGCCATTTGAATTCAAATAGTAACGGGTATATTCCAAACGGGCACGATACAGAAAGATGCATCTGTTCAAACAGACGCGAGTAAGATTATATAAACCAATCGATCCTGATCAAATCGAAACAATTTTGCAATTCATTCCCTTCTCATCTTCGTCCGTTTTCTGCTCTTTCTCTGCCGCCATTAACGAGAAATACTAATTGACATGCTCCTCACAATTCTGTGCAGCAACGTCTGTTGTATCTTGGGAGGCTGAAAATAGAATCTTAAGGAAACTGTATTTACAGGCCTCAGACGAACTCGGTTAGACTTCACTTTTGCGGTTTAACTTTCTTTCTACAAACTTGTGATAAAGTTTGTGTAGTCGCGAATTCTGTTTTGCTATATTAAGATTAACATTGGGCACCTGTTTTTGAAATTTAAACAAATGTTGTTACTCAAATTAAACCCCTTTGAAGCCTCAATTCAAATAAGCCATGTACATTAAATTTCATCCAAGTATGTATTACTACTTTCCATGTGTATATTTGGATGAATAGAAAGAAATTGCTTGTTACACTATTAAATAAAAAGTAAAATAAAATATGTAGGTAAATTCATTGCATGAAAAATATACTTGACAAATATAGTTAAAAAATAATTTTGGTTTAGCTTAAAGGAAAAAATTAGGATTTCAAAGTAATTCTGTAACGAAAATTGCATATAAAATTATAATTGATGCGTACACCTTGTAATTAAAAACGGATATTGATTGTATAAGATACACCAGTGTCCTAGTTTCAACCATCCTCAAAGTTATATTATATAGATTGTTAAAAGCGCTTTCCATGTTTTATAATCTATCGCATCTTACATCACACACCTGCAGCACATTGTGCATATAATACATTAGTAATTCATTTGAAGGTTTTGTATATTTATAGTCGGATTCTAAACTAAGATAATAAAAAGGGTGTAATACTCTTCCAAACTGGATATGTATATTGTATCCTAAGACTACAGAAGATATGAGCAGCTTAATGAAGAAAACAAGCACACACCCTTATATTTTTGCCCATCATAGTTGTATAAATTTATAGAATCACAGATTCTGACAACGATGAAGTCTCCGTTGTCTAGCAATTAATTTGGGTGAATTGATGTCGTCACCTAAGATAGCAAAACTACTGACCAATAAAGATTAAGTTCATCAAAGAGCCCAAATAATATTATGCAGTGCAAGAGATTAAGCCTCCATAAGCAAAGGCAGTGGTATCATCATTGTATATTCATTAGAAACATTAGTTGACTTAGATAAACAAGTCTTGATTGGTAACAAAAGTTACAAACACAGTTAAATAGATAGTGATAACTTCATGATGTTTAGAATCAAGAACAAAAACCATAAAAAAGGGAAACCTGGAAATTAATTAGTTGGCTTCGGTGCATATTTCTTAGTCTTGCAACAAAAGATTCGGCTTCCAAAGAAGAGGGCGGTAAATGTGATATTCGAGCAGCTGCATTACAATGATTAAAAGGTTATAATTCAAACTCTTTCATCTAAATACAAAATAAGTAGTTGTTGAATTTGTATTTAGTTTCGATAAGTGTCCCAAAAGATGGGAAATCCAAATTTCATTGAATTTGTTTGATAAAAGAAAATTAACTGTTTACATTGATTACAGTAAATAAGTTAACAAAGGGAAATAAGGAAAATACCTAAAATTTCTCAACTCAAAGCTTCTATTATCTCCTCCTCAGAGAGAGAACTTCTTGTTGAATCAGGCAGTAGTGAAGCTGTTGGAAATAAACTTGGTTTTGTAAGGAAATACTAATTATGCAACAAATTTAATGTTCGTATTTAGGAAAGTCAAAATTAAGTAGTAACAAATTCTAGGCCTTCAAATTAGAAAATTCTAGAGAATGTTTTTAAAGGAAAATATTGAAAATTAGGGAATGCAAGAAAAATATAGAAAAGAAAAGTCTTGAAGCTGGCTATGTTATAAAAGGGATGTAATGTCTCGCTTGTGATATGAAGAAAAGCGAAGCAATAACAATGTAGTCATTCAATTTATTCTACCTTCAATCTCTCTTCTCCTCCTCTCTATATCAAATTCCAACATGGTATCGGAGCTAGGTTAAAAGAGGTGAGAGAGATGAAAATAACTAACTAGTCAAGTCAGCAAGAGAGTTCAAAAGAATAATTTGCCAAAAAAACCAATCAGAAAGCCTATTTGATTTCCATGGTCGAAGCGGTAGAAGAAGAAGAGCAAGGATCTCCGCATACCGTTGATCCAGCATCCCAGAAGCAGAAGAATGGAAAATTTTGAAAAATCTGTCGAAGAAGATGAAAACGAAGAAGACGAGGAGCTCCTAAAGGAAAAAGCTTTACCGAAGAGAAAGCAGCAGACTTGCAGCAGCTATCGAAGTTGTTGTTGAAAATGGCACAAGAGGCTGTGGAAGAGAATTTATTTTAGAATTGTGGGTGAGAAGTGCACCATGGAGAGAAGTGCTCCAATATTCAAAGAGGGAGTTGAAGATACGTGCTTCAACAACTGAAGGTGATGAGAAGTGCATCACAAATAAACTAAAAAGGAAAAGAAAAAAAGGGAGTTGAGGAGATGTGCTTCAACAATTGAAGGTGATGAGAAGTGCATCACAAATCAAAGAGAAGAAGAGAATCAACGAATCTGCTTGGAGTAATAAAACCAAGTTTAAGGGGGAATGTTGGAAATAAACTTGGTTTTGTAAGGAAATACTAATTATGCAACAAATTTAATGTTTGTATTTAGTAAAGTAAAAATTAAATAGTAACAAATTCTAGGCCTTCAAATTAGAAAATTCTAGAGAATGTTTTGTAAAGGGAAATATTGAAAATTAGGGAATGTAAGAAAAATCTAGAAAAGAAAATGCTAGAAGCTAGCTATGTTATAAAAGGGAAGTAATATCTCTTTGTGATATGAAGAAAAGTGAAGCAATAACAATGCAGTCATTCAGTTTGTTCTACGCTTTAATCTCTCCACTCCTCTCTATATCAAATTCCAACAGAAGCATCATAAGACTAATTATCAAGCATAAATAGCCAAATTAAAATAACTTCAAGCACAATCTACATTTACCAGAAAATCCAAAATCATGTAGAAATCACAAATTACCTCAACAACGGGGTTGTGAAAAAGGTAAGCCAAGGAATCAGAAACCATGGGGTTAATAAAAGTAGGAAAAACTCAGAAATCAGAAGCGCACAAAAAACGGAAAATAAAAGAGAGAAGCAAATTAAACTTGCCTCTAATGCCTACTTCAATTTAGGCATGCTGATGCTTTTTCTTATTCTTCTCTTTTATCCCTTTTGATTGTTGAACTGAGAGAGCACTACTAAAACGATCCTCTTTAGTAAGTTGCAGGTATGAATTCAGGAGGTAGGAAATGGTGACGAAATGTGGGTGGCGAAGGAGAGGTGTTACTTCAACGATGTGGATTCACGAGTCGGTCATTTAGTGTTGGAAAGTGAGACCATAAGAAAAAAAGGAATATATAGATATGAGGATGAAGAGATGTAACTGAAAGATTCTGCACAATAGATGAAATTGGATGAGATGGAAGTACTAAATCGCTATTTTTTAGCAAAGGAACAATCGGAAGAGATGAAGATGAAGAAATTTTCACGATAGATTATTCTGGCGAAAATAGTTGGCTTTAAGAACCTCCCTAATGGTCCATTTGATAATATAGGGGAAAAAAGCAAACATAAAAATTAAACATCTATTCCTTATATCAACATTTATGATTCAACAATTTAAATTTACGCAAGCACAAATTTACTACCCTTTCCTCTTTTTGATGGAAGAGTTTTGGATGCATTATTTGCTTGCTTTTCTTCTGCCATATAGACCTTTGATGTATCAACAACTATTTCATCTTAGGCATCTTTCTGCCTCAGTTGTTGTTCAATATGCAAATATTGTGCAAGGTTGTCTAGACTCATATCCTCCTTCTTGTGTTTCAGTCGCTTCCTTTGATCTTTCTAAGAAGGGGTATGTAACACCCCGTAATTTTAAATCGGGACATAAGATATAATAAAAGAATAATTAATTTCAAATGTGATAATTAATTGAAACAGGTTACGCCATTGCGTTCGTCTCGGAATTCTGCTTGAGATAGAGTCCGAGTTTGCGTAAACCGGACACCGTATGAAGAAGATATGGACGAACGATGTTAGGTAGAAAACCAGAAGAAGAGAAGAAAAAAAATATAAATCCACTGGCGCACTTGGGAAGTGCGCCAGTACAAAAATTGCACTGGCGCACCTGCCAAGTGTGCCAAGGTCGAGCTGAAAGCCTGCACAGCTTTCTGGTGTGTTCTGATCTGTACCGTGACTCATTGCTGAGTCCTTTCTGACTCCTTGCTGAGTCATTAGGGCTGAGGTGTCACCCTATCCTAACTGAATGGTTGTGGTTAACTCTAGGTTCATCCGACGGCTCTAATTAAATTGAAATTCTATATAAATAACCTAACACTCAACCCTAAAAGCACACTAATTCATTCCAAGAGAAGTCAAATCGCCATACTCAACCTAGGACAACCACCATTCTCTTTCAACTAAAAAGAAAACTAGAAAGCTACGAAGTGAATCAAATCTAAATTACAAGAACAACGATCTACATCAAAGGAGAGCATTCCAACTTCAGAATTCAGATTCCAGAAATCAAGAATTCCTTCTTTGTAAGTTCGATTATTCCTTAGATTTGAATGTGTAATTGGAATCGTGAATGTAATAAATCAAAATATAGAACTATACCTATTTGCAAGTTAATTATCTTTGATTCATGCTTATGTCAATTCTAAAGTTATCTATGTCTTTGGATTTGATTTACGACTATGACTATGAGACTTTCGCCTAAGACTATGACTATGAAGCTGTGGCCTATGAAGCTATTGCCTATGACTATGACTATGAGACTTTTTCCTATGACTATGGTTCGTGACTATGAGACTGTTGCCCACGACTATGATTCATAACTATGAGACTATTGCCTATGACATTGATTAAGAAATTATTGTGATTAGTCTCCCATGACTATTGTGGTTAATTGCCTATAACTATTGTAGTTAGTTGCTTATGCCTATTCCCATTGTTACAATTAACCGATCATGTTGTACCTTGAAACTGGCATTATGTTGGACCAAATCACCTATGCCTATTCCCTTGATTATGTTGGGTCTCATACTTAGTGTGTAACTTGGCTAGTTTATTCCTATTCACTATTATGTACATCGAACCTGTTGGAGCCATTATTTTTGCTTGCCTATTCTTTTATATCAATTCTTGTGCTTATCCCCTATTCCTTTTGTTAGTGCCATTTCATGAGTACTTAGAAAACTTGTAAAATCATGTTATACGTACGATTATGATGCGGGGATTGGGCGTAGCTTAATTAAGATAATTTGCATAATAAATATGCTGGCATAATCTGAATTGGCTATAATAGTGAATAATTTACATGTATATTAGACTTGGGCACAAATGATAAATTTTAATTGACCGCAAAGTATGAAATTGGCATGTAAACCAAGTTTTGGACATAAACGGTAAACTAGAATATTAAATCTAGTTTTGACGTGAACTGTAAATTGGGATATTAATCTAGATTGAGCATGAACAGAAAAAGGGGAATATTAAATCTAAATTGGTATAAACTGCAAGTTGGGCTAATTGATAGGTAAATCAAGTTTTGGGCATAGAATATAAGTATGTTAATTCGCATAACAAATGAATATGATCTAGGCTAAATTGATTTACGGAAAATTTACATAAATAGTAAATATGTAAATTTAGTAAAAGACGAATATGCCTAACCCGAGGTTAGACTGAGTTGTGGTGTAAAACTACTTGGAACCGCCCAGCACATCCAGTAACCACAACAATACCCATCTAATGTGAGAGGTTAGTGCATCAAGCCCAGAAAGACCCATGGTTATACTGAGTTGTGGTGCAAAACTGTCCGGAACTGGCCGGCATATCCAGTAACTACAACAATACCTGTCTAATGTGAGCGGTTGGTGCTTTAATTAATTGATTAAAGCTCATGAACAATCAAGCTAGAAATGGTGAGGTTAAGTAATTAAGGAAACACTTAACCAACTTAACATGTTAACAAAGACAAGAAGGGTGGGGTTAAGTAATTGAGAAAACACTTAGCCAATTCAACATGTTAACTAGACGAGATTGATAGGGGTTAAGGTAATTTGGACACTTAACCAACTTGACATGTTAACAAGGCAAGATTTGTGGGGGTTAAGTAACTAAGGAAACACTTAACCATTATAACATGTAAACTAGACAAGTGGGTAAGGTTAAGTAAATGTTTAACCGTTATAACATGCTAACTAGACTTGATGGTGGGGTTAAGTAAACTTAGAACACTTAGTAGTTATAGCATGATAAATAAACAGGGTTAAGTTAATGAGAGACACTTAACCAGTATAACCTGACAAACGAGTAATGTTAAGGAACTCTTAACCAATTTGACATGATGTAGGGGTGGGTTAAGTCAACATGAACCGCTAGATAACACTTAACCAATTTGACATGATATATGGGTAGGTTAAGTCAACGTAAACTGCTGGATAACATTTAACCAATCCAACATGACGAGGAAGAAAACTAAGTAGTAAACCTTAGTTACGAGGACTAAGTTGTAAACCTTAGTTAAGAAAACGAACAACTCAGGAAACTAAGTAGTAAACCTTAGTAAAGAGAACTAAGTAGTAAACCTTAGTCAAAAAAACCAAGTAGAATACGAGTAGGAGCGAACATCCATCTGATCATGAAGAAGGCTCCAATGAACTGGGTTACGAAGCATGCAGCTTCGAGGGGACGTGAGGGTACTCTTGGTATCCCTCTGTGAGGCTGCAGATGATCCTCCTGGGCTCACAGAGGTTAAGGTCTGCGTTAGAAGAGCCAAGAGTATGCCTTGGTTGCAATAATACGGCAACCTAAAGACTAGGATGGACCAGCGTGATTCGGCGAGACCAGTTTTTGCCCTGTGATAGCAACTCATCATCTACCTACCATCTTGAGTCAGTCGAGATGCGCAATGCGGAAAGGCGGAGAACTCCAACAGACCATATACTTGCTATCTAGTTATGGGTGAGGTTAGCCCATAGGTTGGTGGGGCATAGAGGGGCTTGCGTACAGTTCTCATTCTTGATTTTCTTGGGTGCCTTTCATTTGTTAGTTGAGGGAGGGGTCTAGTGGGACCATAGCCACTGTAAAAGCAGACCTTAGCATCTGCAATCGGCAGATATCTGAAAGCTCCCGACCGAGTTTCGTGTTTCTTGACTAGCCCTGCCACGGGACTCGGGTCGCACATATAGAGGACATGTGCATCTAGACATCGATAACGATTCACGACACATACGTGGGGAAAGTCGAGGAACATATACTGCTCTGGGTAGTGTGTCCTAGACTAGGGGGCATCGTTCGATAGGTAGAATAATCCCTAGTTGGACCTAGGTCGCGTAAACCCTGAATCCGAGAAGCGTTCAATAGGTAGCATAAACCCCAGTGGTCCTGGGTAGCGTAAACCCTGGTTGAATCTAGGAAGCACTCGATAGTAAACCCTAGATTAGATCTAGGTAATAAATGGAATCCCCATAATAGATGTACACCTGAAGGCAACCACAATTACGGGGATTGGGATCACGTTATCATATGATCATTTTATATAGATTACTAGTTTGGACACTAGTTAGGTAGTGCAGAGATATAGAAATCGGTATAACAGGGTAGTTGCGAAGCAGAGAAGGAGTAGAAGCGCATTCAGTTTATCAGTATATTTAGTTTATCAGTATATTCAGATTACCAGTATATCCAGTTTATCGGTACATTCAGTTTATCTTTTCATATCCCATGCTTATCCCATGTTATCTTGTTACTATGGTTCAGTCTTATATTTAGTTTATTCATATCATGACCCTTTTCCTCATTTAAATGCTAAGAATCACTGAGCTTGCCAGGCTTTATGTCTGACCTAGTTTGCTCTTGCCTCTTTTCTTCCGTTTCCCCCCAGGTAGTCTGGGAGGGAAAAGTTCAGCTCATTTTGGGGCCGTTACTCTTTCCGAGCTTGAAGATTCTTTGGCGCATAGCTTTGAACTCCATTTTCTACTGCTATGGCTTGCTCATGCTTTATTGGGGAATATCTTTGTCAGTTTGTGCTTCTTTATATTAAACAAGACAGATGCTTTGTTGTAATAAGTATTGGTGTTGTAAAACAATCTTTGTACAAGTTATTTTAATCAATAAAGGTTATTTATTTTCCATTGCTTTATTTGTCTGTCTTGTAATTTTTCTGTATCTTGTACTAAAAATGCTCCACCGAAGTTAAGGTATTCCCTTTGTGAGTGACCTTAACGGAGGTGGGGTGTTTCACTTGGTATCAGAGCTGAAGGTTACGGGATCAGATAAAAAGATATGAAAATTATTTTCAAACAGTTTTAAAAGAAGCATTTTCAAAAAAAAAATTTGTTTTAAAGGCATATTCCCCAAAGCCATATGCATTATCTTTTGACGCTATGCTTGAATCCTTTTTTCCTTCTTTCTTGAATCTCTGGGGCTCCTGGCTTTCTGGGAGGTAACCTTATCGCGGCATGGTTCCGTAGGCTTGATGAGACTACGACACTTGTCAAAGGGAAAATAAGTGCCTAACTCCCATATGTAGCCATAATTTTCTTTCGAGCTTTGTAGGATTCTCCATGCGATGGAGGCAGCTTTCGAGAGACATGTCAACAAGTTACACAAGGATGGCAAAGTTGAGAATGATGGGGTTTGGCTAAGGAGCACAACACAAGGATGAAGAACCCATGGATATGGACTTGGTTCATAAAGGAGGGGATGAGAGAATAGTAAAACCTAAAACAAGAGGAAGTATCTTTATTTTGGTATAACGGGTCGTATAATTAAGGGCAAGGGCAAGAACAAGGGACAGGATTTTCCGGAAGGCAAGTGCATGCTCTCACCGCCAGCATACCTGAGAGAGAGGCAGTAAGATTTCTGTTGAAAGATTTTTCCCTTCTTGATTATCCTATTAGTACACCTTCTAGTTTTAGCACTTCACATTCGTATATATCTTCTTCCATAGTTGAGTCTCTGCACCCTGGATATTGTATAGTAGAGGATCCCATTATACTCTCAAATCCAATTGCTGGTTCGGCCCATTTATCCTTGACTTGTGAGGATTGGAGAATAGCTATATTTATGCTTATGTTTTTTGGGCTATGGGTTGATTCTAGGCATTTATTGGTTAGCTAGTAATTGTGAAACAAGGGTAGTTAGACTTTCGATTTGTCTCGGGAATACCCTTGAGATTTCGTACGATCCTAAGGGATCAGTTTGTCTTAGCTACCTAGAATCGCTTTACTTATCTATCGACGATTTTCGATCCGTTGGGGTAGTCCATGAGTACACAAGATGTTTTGATTAAGGTAGGGGGTTTCCCCCTAAAACTCGAGACAGACTTCCGCATGTATCTAGATGACACTGCAAAGCCAGTTATGCGATCAACGATAATTCTAGAGCAAGATTGGCGAGCATAGCCAGAGTCTGTAAACTTCTTAATTGTTTGGTTGTTTTGTTAGTATCATCTCACATAGATCGTCCAAATTTGGAGGAGGTATCCCTTGGGTGCTTGTCTGATATTGGTTTAGGCCTTTGGGGTTTGTACTTGAGGGACGTCGAGTTTGACTAGGATGGTTTGCGTGAGAAATAAATGGTTGGGGGCTGGCACCCTAAGCTAGACTGACCTTAAGAAAGGTAATAAACACATAGTAACCATTAGCTTTAGACCCTCAGATTTGCAGCATGATGGATAAGCTAAGTAGAGGAGAATCATCTTAGGATATACACTTGATATCATGGTTAATATCGTTTTATCTTGGAAAGATAGTTCGACTACATTGGATACCCTCTAGCATAGTAAGTGATCGAGGGCCTATCTTTACTAGTGGGTTTTGGAAAAGGAGGTCAAGAAGATTCGCAACCATGAAGTTAAATTAGATAAGGTACAAAAGCTCAAGAAGATGCGACTTATGAGACTGAAGACTAGATACGCGCATCATACCCTTTTTAAGGGTATATCATTGATTCCTCTTTTTCTGTAAAGTTTATTTGCATGCTAGTCTTTATCTTTTAAGGTATATCCTCCAAGTCATATCTTCTATTCTTAGGTAGAAGTCAATGGATGTAAACATTTGTTTGAAACATGTTATGATTGGTCGTTGCAAGTGGTTGCTAGCGGTTGATCGTGGATGCATACGCACACATTAGGCACTAGATCAGCTCAGTCACTTTCATATTGCATTTGCATATATGTATTTGTTTATGGATTGAACTTGATGTGTTATCCTGTGGACGTTGCATTTGAGTGAATGGTTGTGAACTCATATAGAAATAATATGTATCATTAGGATTACATACATATTGGACTCATGGCATTAACATAATCCGCATTAAGGAGGTCAACTGAATCAGTAGACTGCCTGATTTTGCATTAGATAAGGACATGTACACACACTATGCATATGATCATGAAAGCATTAGAAATCTTTTTAAGGACAATGGACGCCAGTGATTGAATGGTTGAGTACATGGATGTTGGATGATAGGATATGCATTCTTCTTAACAAAGAGATTTCAGGGACGAAATCCTTTAAGGAGGGGAGAATGTAACACCCCACAATTTTAAATCGGGACATAAGATATAATCAAAGAATAATTAATTTCAAATGCGAGAATTAAGGGAAATGGGTTACGCCATTGCGTTCGTCTCAGAATTCTGCTTGAGATAGAGTCCGAGTTTGAGTAAATCGGAACCGTATGAAGAAGATATGGATGAACGATATTAGGTAGAAAACCAGAAGAAGAGAAGAAAAAAATATAAATGCACTGGCGCACTTGGGAAGTGCGCCATTACAAAAATTGCAGTGGCGCACCTGCCAAGTGTGCCCAGGTCGGGCTGAAAGCCTGCACAGCTTTCTGGTGTGTTTTGATCTGTACTGTGACTCATTGCTGAGTCATTTCTAACTCCTTGTTGAGTCATTAGGGATGAGGTGTCACCCTATCCTGACTGAATGGTTGTGGTTAACTCTAGGTTCGTCCGATGGCTCTAATTAAATTTAAATTCTATATAAACAACCTACCACTCAACCCTAAAATCACACTAATTCATTCCAAGAGCCGTCCTACCGCCATACACAACCTAGGACAACCACCATTCTCTTTCAACTAAAAAGAAAACTAGAAAGCTACGAAGTGAATCAAATCTGAATTATAAGAACAACGATCTACATCAAAGGAGAGCATTCCAACTTCAGAATTTAGATTCCAGAAATCAAGAATTCCTTCTTTGTAAGTTCGGTTATTCCTTAGATTTGAACGTGTAATTGGAATCGTGAATGTAATAAATCAAAATATAGAACTATACCTATTTGCAAGTTAATTATCTTTGATTCATGCTTATGTCAATTCTAAAGTTATCTATGTCTTTGGATTTGATTTACGACTATGACTATGAGACTTTCGCCTAAGACTATGACTATGAAGCTGTGGCCTATGAAGCTATTGCCTATGACTATGACTATGAGACTTTTTCCTATGACTATGGTTCGTGACTATGAAACTGTTGCCCACGACTCTGATTCATAACTATGAGACTATTGCCTATGACATTGATTAAGAAATTATTGTGATTAGTCGCCCATGACTATTGTGGTTAATTGCCTATAACTATTGTAGTTAGTTTCTTATGCCTATTCCCATTGTTACAATTAACCGATCATGTTGTATCTTGAACTGGCATTATGTTGGACCAAATCACCTATGCCTCTTCCCTTGATTACGTTGGATCTCATATTTAGTGCGTAACATGGCTAGTTTATTCCTATTCACTATTATGTACATTAAAACGAATATAATTAATTATAATTATAAACAAGGCTTGAAAAGGCGTTGAAATTTCAAAAATTGAAGTCAAACTTTATCGGACTGTACCGGGTGCAAAACAATCCGGATTTTAGTGAAACCAAAAATATTTAAATCTGTTAGTGAATACCTTTCTAACGAATCTGAAAAATCGAATTTTCATAGTGGAAAGCAAAAGTTATGGCCGAATGAATTTTCAGAAGGGTCGCTATGGATTTTATATAGGTCGTGAAATTGGCCATTTTGCATACGACCTCGGAATTCGACGAAACCACTTTTGTTGGACCCGGGATGTGAAGTTATTGCTAGGTTTCAAATTTCATAATTTTTGAAGCTAGTATGTGAGCATGGCAAAGAAAAATGTGTTTTGGTCAATTATAGTTAAATTGGATCGACCAAAAATGGGCCTTTTTGCAAACGGTCTCAGAATTCAACGAAACTAGTTTTGTTAGGACCGTATTGTCAAAACATAGCTAGATTTATTTTTCTGGAATTTTTCGAATCAATTTGTGGCCCTGGCAAATTGAAATACACGTTCAAATTAAATATTGAATGTTTTATATTTTGATTTGAATGGAAACTAACGGAAACAGTCGAATGGGCCTTCGAAACATATCCCATTGTGTTTGGAATGGGGTAAAACGCTAGGGACGACAGTCGTTGGGTTTGGATTGGGGTTTGCGAGAGGCAAGGGGTATTTTCGGATTTTTAAACTTTATAAATAGAAAAAAAAAACTACTCGTCCACGTCAGACCCCCCCGGCTTCTCTCTCCTTCGATCCGTGCAACTTGGAGACGATCGAAGTACACCACCTTGTAGTGCTTGGAACGGCGCTCAGGCGGGTAGTGACCCGAAACTTCCCCGGTCTCCGAAGAGATGAGAAAGGACGAATTACTGTGAGGACAAGACAAAACAGAACGCAGACGGGAGAACATTTCATTGTTATTACAACAATTCCATCAGATACAAGAATATACAGAGTACAATTGAATAAATTATATTTGATAAATATCAGAGATTACAATAAATTACATAGCAGCGGAAAAATAATACAAAGCACAACTGAAGGTGATATACGAATACAGAGCTTTCCGGATATCATTCCAGCTGTAAATCTGGATCCTGTGAATATAAATCTGCAAAACCAAAACTACTAGCTGCCCGTGTGGAAAATAGGGGCACCCAGAGTTTAGGTTAAAACAATAAACTCCAGGTCAGTCATGTGACTGGTGTGAGAACTAAAACAGTTATTTAAAACTTTACTTTAAAAGAGAGTAATTCAAGGGACCACGCCGTATAACACGGAACGGGTTTCCTCCCAAGAATACCAGTGCATAGAATAAACAACGCAATGCTTTTTCGAAAAATGAAGCTATTATAAGACCCAGGTCCCATCACACAATGCAACGCAAACCGGAGGATAGGGTTTTACCTTATAACAGCCAAACATGCTTGGTACGTTTAAAACACATCATTTGATACTATAATAAGTGTATAGTGTCAAAACATTTCAATAATAAATATAAATCATAGACGGCATAGCATCCCATGCTACTATGTCGCCATACTAGTTCTACAATTAAAACCGCAATATCACGTATTGGAAATTGGATTCCGTCATGAGTCGAGGCAAGGGGCAAGCTCCTCTCCGCGTTCGAGACACTCTAGCAAATGTCTTAGGGCTACGCACTCTGGGCAACCCTGGGATCCTCCAAGGCCGGTCCTCACTTACGTTAGAGGATTGGCAATTCCTGAACACACGTTTCCCGGCCCTATAGGACCTATAATCGAGGAGCCTCGCATCCAAACCACAAAGGTGAAAAGTATATAAATGTCAGGGCTGGTAGGTCACTGACACCACCCATTGCTAGAAAGAAACGTCGTGCACTCCTTGGGTCCTCATCCCGTTTTTGACTCATACCGAGGTGTGAGGCTCGCGAATTCACGTTATACACAAAGCTGCCACGTAGGCGTGCTTTGATCATCAACCACAAGACTTTGCTTTTCAACAGAAGCCTTGATCATTGCATCTTAGCATGCCACACAGGCAATTCATGCCATGCGATTGATGTCCATCAATATATAACCTCTAAGCTCGTACGTCTCAGAGAAGGGCGTTAAGCAAGAGAATAAATTCTCCGCCGCCAAACAGATATATATTTAACAGAAATCAATTAACACAGAATAAAATCCAATGTCAGACACACAATCCATTTACAAGTTCGTTCTGGGTCTGAACGAAACCGGAGGCACTTTCCTCGCATATCCATCCATCTCCAAGTACGTCTGGACGACCACCAACTATTTCCATCCTCTTGGGTGTACAGCCCAATCAGGATCGTCAGTAATTATCCAAACGATGAGAAGAATTCCGGTCTTCGACCACCGTCTTCATCTTCGATTTATCGTCGAATCGGTTATTTAGAATGGGTATAAACCCGGCCTTTCCGAACAACCCGCGTATATTAAAACAAATGTTACACAAACACAACATACGCCTCATTCCAATTCAGAATATTCTTTTATTCACAAAATCACATTTTTAGGGAAAGGTTCCCATTAATTTTATCCAAGCTAAATTCTTTAAAATTTATCCTTTAATCTTCCTTTGGATGTCATTTCAAACCAAATTTTGGTTTTCTAAATTTGATAATTTAGATTGTAAATTCACATTTCAATCTAATTACAGATTCGTTAAAACTCCTTTTACTGGGTTAAAGAACTAGTGTTATTTAAAACACAGTTCACGACAAACCCAAATCACATTCTATTTATCATCGGGTTAAAGAACTAGTGTTGTTTAAAACACAGTTCACGATAAACCCACAAATCAATTCTAGTTCAATTCAAATCAAATATATTATGAATTCCGATTATTTAAAACCCCTTTTTAAATCTAATTTATTTATTTAAAAATAAAAACCCGGGTTTTAAATTGAGTTCAAACTAGTTCATTTCGATAAAAATCTATTTTTGTCTTTTCAAATATGGAGTTTTTCATCCCAAATTTTCCCAAATCATTTCTTCTGATTTTACACAAATTATTACTATTTTTAATAATTTTATCAAGGCCCATACAGTCGATTTCCAACAACGGCCATCGAACTGCACCTATAGCGACCTTTTTCGAATTTGATTTGGACGTACCTCCAAATCCAACCGTTAGATTTCAAATTTCTAATATTCGTTAGAAAGATCTTTTCGATACGAACCCAACGGTTCCGGTTTTAGGAGAATCCGACGGTCGGATCTCCCGTAATGTCCGTTTGAAATAAACGGTCGAAATTCATGAACTGCCGCGGCGCGGCGCGTTCTATTCAGGCCATTATATTATATATAATATATATTTCGTCGATTTCTATTTAAAACGAATTTTATATATCGTTTTAATTTTGTTTCAAAAACAATTTCAACTTCCATTTCATTTCAAATCAAAATTGAATTCTTCCTTATGAATTCGTTTTAAAATTCATTTCTATTCAATTCAATTTGAATTCATTTCAATTTGTTTCCAATTCAATTCGTTTTCGTTTTCAATTCAATTCGAATTGGTTTTATATTCAATTCAATCCAAATTCGTTATCTATACAATTCTATTCGAATTCGTTTCGTTTGCTATTCAATTGAAATCAAATTCGTTTTCATTCAATTCGAATTCATTATATATTCAATTCATTTCGAAATCGTTTTATTCAATTCAATTCGTTTTCGATTTGTTTTCTATTCTATTCAAATTCAAATTGGTTTTCTATTCGATTCAATTCAAATTGGTTTTCTATTCGATTCAATTCAAATTGCATTTCAAAATATGCGATTTCGAAATCACTTTTCAATATTCATTTTAAAATGAATAAAATCGATATAAACATCGTTCACGTCAAAATGGCGCATCTCTAATCAACACGGCTTCATATAATTCTATTTTCAAATATTCTATTTCAAATATTTCTTTTTCAAATATTTCCTATTCAAATATTTCTATTTCAAATATTTCGTTCAACACATGACTAATCTCAACGGATGAGTACAGTCAACACATGAACCTTTATTTTATATTAATAAAGATGTAAATTTTATTATTAAAATATTTCGTTCAACACAATAAAAATGATATTTTTATTTTTCTAACATATTTTAGAAAATTTCGGCGGCATAACGGCACGATACTAGAAACGGGACGAGGCCTAGCCTTATCCCCGGTCTAGTGAAGGCCCACGCCATTCACACATCAATCCAATCCGTTCATTTCACCAAACAATTCAATTCAAACAAAATATTCTAACTAACTACACAACCAAACAATTTAACAAACAAGCCATCCATGGTCTGTGGATGACGGGTGTCGGGTGCTACTAAACACCGTCTGCATCCTAGTATATTTATATATAATTAGAGAAAGAAATTGAAAGGTGAGAAATTCTCACATATAGCTATCCAATCATCTTGACTCTTCATTTATAGAAATCTTCATCTTTCACGCCTTTTTATCACCTTCGTTGCCCGTAGTCACTACATATGTAAAAATCGGATTTTTACTTCGCTATTCAATATATAAAAATCGAATTTTTATTATACTATTCAATATATAAAAATCAAATTTTTATCTTGTTATTCAATATATAAAAATCGAATTTTTACTATGTTATTCAATTTATATCATATAGATAAAAATTCTATTTTTACATCGTTATTCTCTATATAAAGGTCTCGCCTTTTCAATTTTAAAGATTTCGCCTTTATAAAAATAAAGATTTCGCCTTTATAAAAATATAGATTTCGCCTTTATAAAAATATAGATTTCATCTTTATAAAAATATAGATTTCATCTTTTCAAATATCAATCTTTATTTTGCTACACATATAAAGATGCTATTTTTAATATTCCTATCATGTAAAAATTATATTTTTAATTCTCTACATAAACAAAAATCATATTTTTACATCATCTACATAGTAAAGATTATATTTTTACTACTTTAAAAATATAAAAATCATATTTTTATTCTTCATACGTATATAAAAATTATATTTTTATTCTTCATACGTATATAAAAATTATATCCTTTCCTCTAAATTAAAAATCAAAACTTCAAACAAACAAAGATCTTGCCTTTACACAAATAACAATCGCATATTTTCAGTTTCTAAAAATCACATGTTTTATCATATAAAAAATCCTCTCTTACGTTTATTAAAAATCATTTCTTCTTAATGCCATAAGATATATAAAAACTGATTTTATTTTCTGCTAAAAACAATTTTTAAATTCATAATAACACCTACATAATAAACGAATAAAAACAAATACATAAAACTTACATTTTTTTTTAAAGGAGGGGGATGGTTTCGCTGTTGAACTTCGAAGGGGGGGGTTTGCTTGCGTCGGTTGACACCAGGAGGGGGGGGGGAGGGTACGTGGGTCGTCGAACGGAGGAGGGGAGGGAGAACGGAGTGGTGCGATTTAGGGATTTAGGGGGGGAGGGGTTCGATGTGGGTTCGGCGAGGAGGAGAAGAAGAGGCGGAGGAGCAGATCGGGGGGGCTAGCTGCGAGCGGCAGAGGGGGGGTAGCGCTGACGAGGTCGAAGGGGGAGGGCCCGGTCGAGGCGTGCGATGGCCAGAGGCCTGGGCGTCGCGCCCCTTTCCGTCATCGTCTCTTTTTTTTTTCAGTTTTGAAATGATACGGGGAGGGGCCAGAGGAATTAAAGGGGGTGAGGAGAGAGTTTTCTTTCTTTTTTTTAAATTATTTTATTATGAAAAAGTTGACTTTTACATACGACCTCTAAACGAGGTCCACCGCCTGTCGTCCATAGCGTTTCACCCCCATTCCGAACACAATGGGATATGTATTGCAAGTTGATTTGATCGTTACAATCAGTTTCCGTTGAATTTACATTTAAATCACTATATTGAATTTTAAACGTACATTTCAAATTACCGGGGGCACATACTAACTCTAAAAATTCTCGAAAAATATTTTCTAGTTTCGTATTGACGATACGGTCCTAACAAAACTAGTTTCATCGAATTCTGAGACCGTTTGAAAAATGGCCAATTTCCAGTCGATTAAAATCAACTGAAACTGGTCAAACGCGTTTTCCTTTGCCACGCTCACATATTGATTCGAAAAATTATGAAATTTGGAATCTAGCAATAATTTAACATCACGGACCCAACAAAAGTGGTTTCGTCGAAATCCGAGGTCGTTTGCAAAATGTCTATTTTTAAGGGCCTGAATTCCATAGCGACTATTCAGAATTTTCAACTGGACATATCTTTTGATTCCCGTTATGAAATCTTGATTTTTCGGATTCGTTGGAAATATATCACCAATTAGATCCTAATGCTTTTGGTTTCACTAAAATCCGGATTGTTTTGCACCCGGTACATTCAATTGAAGTTTGAAATCGAATTATCGAACTACCGTGCCATTTCAATTCTATTTATAATTATATATAAATATTTATATTCTAACGACTACGCGTATATTATATACGTTCTAAATATATTCAAAATAAATTTCTGGTCGATTTTATTTAAAATAATCTATTTTAAATATTCAAAATTCGCTAAAATTGCCAAAATAAAAATTTTAAACTGGTTCAGAATTTTCGGGTTATTACAATCTCCCCCACTTAAAACTTTTCGTCCCCGAAAAGGAATAAAGTCAAAAGTGGTTTGATTAATCAACTCTACGTTCGATCTGGCTTTCTTTCTCCAACTTTTCAGTTTCTGAGAATTTTCAAATTTTCAAAAATTTGGCTAACACCCTAAATTTTCGAAAAATTTCGCCATAACCTCCCCTGCACCGGGAACCACGGGAAAATCCCGAAATTGCCATATAGGCCTTCTGATCTCAAAAAGAAAAAGAAAAAGCCAAGCGGCTTGCCAATAGGCTCATAAAATCATCATCACCCAAACAAAACAGTAAATTATGTAATAAACATGTACCTATTTGTCGGGCAAACAAATTTTATTCTTCGGCTCTAGCCTCCTTGCTATGAATTGTTCAATGCAAGTATAGGTATATGCAAGCAAATGCGACTAATTTTCAATACAATTCAATATTTGGTTCAATTAGGCATAAATGTTTTAAAATTATCAAACAAATAAACAAACAACACAAACATCAATCAATTAGTGGATTAACGTTTCAAATTCATAAATTTGATACATATATACAGAAAATCATGTTTTTGATGCCAATTCACAACAATGTGTTCTAGCTATATAAGTTTTGGTTCTCACACCAGTCTAATGGAAATATATAGATATCACACCTTCGAAACACGAAAATAAATACTGGTGATGGCGCGCCATCATCAGAATCATGTCCGGGCGACTAGAATGTGACTCTATATCTATCTAATATATTAAAACTTCGAATATACGTTCATGACGCGTATATGCAAAACCTTTATATACTGGATTGTCCAAATTCAAAATAAATAAATAATCAAATACGTTTTAAAATGGTTTAAATTTCAAAACAAAATCGTTTTCATTTGAAAAATATACTCTTTACACTCGTTCTAGGATACTACTGATCCTATCTCTAACGAGTCATTCTAATTGGATATCACTAATCCAATATCTGATGAATCCTTTCGTTCGGTTCTAATGTGTCTTGTTCTCGAGCTCTGTAAACCAAAGCTCTGATACCAACTGTAGCGACCCGAAACTTCCCCGGTCTCCGAAGAGATGAGAAAGGACGAATTACAGTGAGGACAAGACAAAACAGAACGCAGACGGGAGAACATTTCATTGTTATTACAACAATTCCATCAGATACAAGAATATACAGAGTATAATTGAATAAATTACGTTCGATAAATATCAGAGATTACAATAAATTACATAGCAGCGGAAAAATAATACAAAGCACAACTGAAGGTGATATACGGATACAGAGCTTTCCGGATATCATTCCAGCTGTAAATCAGGATCCTGTGAATATAAATCTGCAAAACCAAAACTACTAGCTGCCCGTGTGGAAAATAGGGGCACCCAGAGTTTAGGTTAAAACAATAAACTCCAGGTCAGTCATGTGACTGGTGTGAGAACTAAAACAGTTATTTAAAACTTTACTTTAAAAGAGAGTAATTCAAGGGACCACGCCGTATAACACGGAACGGGTTTCCTCCCAAGAATACCAGTGCATAGAATAAACAACGCAATGCTTTTTCGAAAAATGAAGCTATTATAAGACCCAGGTCCCATCACACAATGCAACGCAAACCGGAGGATAGGGTTTTACCTTATAATAGCCAAACATGCTTGGTACGTTTAAAATACATCATTTGATACTATAATAAGTGTATAGTGTCAAAACATTTCAATCATAAATATAAATCATAGACGGCATAGCATCCCATGCTACTATGTCGCCATACTAGTTCTACAATTTAAACTGCAATATCACGTATTGGAAATTGGATTCTGTCATGAGTCGAGGCAAGGGGCAAGCTCCTCTCCACATTCGAGACACTCTAGCAAATGTCTCAGGGCTACGCACTCTGGGCAACCCTGGGATCCTCCGAGGCCGGTCCTCACTTACGTTAGAGGATTGGCAATTCCTGAACACACGTTTCCCGGCCCTATAGGACCTATAATCGAGGCGCCTCGCATCCAAACCACAAAGGGGAAAAGTATATAAATGTCAGGGCTGGTAGGTCACTGACACCACCCATAGCTAGAAAGAAACGTCGTGCACTCCTTGGGTCCTCATCCCGTTTTTGACTCATACCGAGGTGTGAGGCTCGCGAATTCACGTTATACACAAAGCTGCCACGTAGGCGTGCTTTGATCATCAACCACAAGACTTGCTTTTCAACAGAAGCCTTGATCATTGCATCTTAGCGTGCCACACAGGCAATTCATGCCATGCGATTGATGTCCATCGATATATAACCTCTAAGCTCGTACATCTCAGAGAAGGGCGTTAAGCAAGAGAATAAATTCTCCGCCGCCGAACAGATATACATTTAACATAAATCAATCAACACAGAATAAAATCCAATGTCAGACACACAATCCATTTACAAGTTCGTTCTGGGTCTGAACGAAACCGGAGGCACTTTCCTCGCATATCCATCCATCTCCAAGCACATCTGGACGACCACCAACTATTTCCATCCTCTTGGGTGTACAGCCCAATCAGGATCGTCAGTAATTATCCAAACGATGTGAAGACTTCCGGTCTTCGACCACCGTCTTCATCTTCGATTTATCGTCGAATCGGTTATTCAGAATGGGTATAAACCCGGCCTTTCCGAACAACCCGCGTATATTAAAACAAATGTTACACAAACACAACATACGCCTCATTCCAATTCAGAATATTCTTTTATTCACAAAATCACATTTTTAGGGAAAGGTTCCCATTAATTTTATCCAAGATAAATTCTTTAAAATTTATCCTTTAATCTTCCTTTGGATGTCATTTCAAACCAAATTATGGTTTTCTAAATTTGATAATTTAGATTGTAAATTCACATTTCAATCTAATTACAGATTCGTTAAAACTCCTTTTATTGGGTTAAAGAACTAGTGTTATTTAAAACACAGTTCACGACAAACCCAAATCACATTCTATTTATCATCGGGTTAAAGAACTAGTGTTGTTTAAAACACAGTTCACGATAAACCCACAAATCAATTCTAGTTCAATTCAAATCAAATATATTAGGAATTCCGATTATTTAAAACCCCTTTTTAAATCTAATTTATTTATTTAAAAATAAAAACCCGGGTTTTAAATTGAGTTCAAACTAGTTCATTTCGATAAAAATCTATTTTTGTGTTTTCAAATATGGAGTTTTTCATCCCAAATTTTCCCAAATCATTTCTTCTGATTTTACACAGATTATTACTATTTTTAATAATTTTATCAAGGCCCGTACAGTCGATTTCCAACAACGGCCATCGAACTGCACCTATAGCGACCTTTTTCGAATTTGATTTGGACGTACCTCCAAATCCAACCGTTAGATTTCAAATTTCTAATATTCGTTAGAAAGCTCTTTTCGATACGAACCCAACGGTTCCGGTTTTAGGAGAATCCGACGGTCGGATCTCCCGTAATGTCCGTTTGAAATAAATGGTCGAAATTCATGAACTGCCGCGGCGCGGCGCGTTCTATTCAGGCCATTATATTATATATATAATATATACAATATATATTTCGTCGATTTCTATTTAAAACGAATTTTATAAATCGTTTTAATTTCGTTTCAAAAACAATTTCAACTTCCATTTCATTTCAAATCAAAATTGAATTCTTCCTTATGCATTCGTTTTAAAATTCATTTCTATTCAATTCAATTTGAATTCATTTCAATTTGTTTCCAATTCAATTCGTTTTCAATTCAATTCGAATTGGTTTTATATTCAATTCAATCCAAATTCGTTATTTATTCAATTCTATTCGAATTCGTTTCGTTTGCTATTCAATTGAAATCAAATTCGTTTTCATTCAATTCGAATTCATTATATATTCAATTCATTTCGAAATCGTTTTATTCAATTCAATTCGTTTTCGATTTGTTTTCTATTCTATTCAAATTCAAATTGGTTTTCTATTCGATTCAATTCAAATTGGTTTTCTATTCGATTCAATTCAAATTGCATTTCAAAATATGCGATTTCGAAATCACTTTTCAATATTCATTTTAAAATGAATAAAATCGATATAAACATCGTTCACGTCAAAATGGCGCATCTCTAATCAACACGGCTTCATATAATTCTATTTTCAAATATTCTATTTCAAATATTTCTTTTTCAAATATTTCCTATTCAAATATTTCTATTTCAAATATTTCGTTCAACACATGACTAATCTCAACGGATGAGTACAGTCAACACATGAACCTTTATTTTATATTAATAAAGATGTAAATTTTATTATTAAAATATTTTGTTCAACACAATAAAAATGATATTTTTATTTTTCTAACATATTTTAGAAAATTTCGGCGGCATAACGGCACGATACTAGAAACGGGACGAGGCCTAGCCTTATCCCCGGTCTAGTGAAGGCCCACGCCATTCACACATCAATCCAATCCGTTCATTTCACCAAACAATTCAATTCAAACAAAATATTCTAACTAACTACACAACCAAACAATTTAACAAACAAGCCATCCATGGTCTGTGGATGACGGGTGTCGGGTGCTACTAAACACCGTCTGCATCCTAGTATATTTATATATAATTAGAGAAAGAAATTGAAAGGTGAGAAATTCTCACATATAGCTATCCAATCATCTTGACTCTTCATTTATAGAAATCTTCATCTTTCACGCCTTTTTATCACCTTCGTTGCCCGTAGTCACTACATATGTAAAAATCGGATTTTTACTTCGCTATTCAATATATAAAAATCGAATTTTTATTATACTATTCAATATATAAAAATCAAATTTTTATCTTGTTATTCAATATATAAAAATCGAATTTTTACTATGTTATTCAATTTATATCATATAGATAAAAATTCTATTTTTACATCGTTATTCTCTATATAAAGGTCTCGCCTTTTCAATTTTAAAGATTTCGCCTTTATAAAAATAAAGATTTCGCCTTTATAAAAATATAGATTTCGCCTTTATAAAAATATAGATTTCATCTTTATAAAAATATAGATTTCATCTTTTCAAATATCAATCTTTATTTTGCTACACATATAAAGATGCTATTTTTAATATTCCTATCATGTAAAAATTATATTTTTAATTCTCTACAAAAACAAAAATCATATTTTTACATCATCTACATAGTAAAGATTATGTTTTTACTACTTTAAAAATATAAAAATCATATTTTTATTCTTCATACGTATATAAAAATTATATTTTTATTCTTCATACGTATATAAAAATTATATCCTTTCCTCTAAATTAAAAATCAAAACTTCAAACAAACAAAGATCTTGCCTTTACACAAATAACAATCGCATATTTTCAGTTTCTAAAAATCACATGTTTTATCATATAAAAATCCTCTCTTACGTTTATTAAAAATCATTTCTTCTTAATGCCATAAGATATATAAAAACTGATTTTATTTTCTGCTAAAAACAATTTTTAAATTCATAATAACACCTACATAATAAAAAAATAAAAACAAATACATAAAACTTACATTTTTTTTGAAAGGAGGGGGGTGGTTTCGCTATTGAACTTCGAAGGGGGCGGGGGGTTTGCTTGCGTCGGTTGACACCAGGAGGGGGGGGAAGGGTACGGGGGTCGTCGAACGGAGGAGGGAAGGGAGAACGGAGCGGTGCGATTTAGGGATTTAGGGGGGGTTCGATGTGGGTTCGGCGAGGAGGAGAAGAAGAGGCGAAGGAGCAGATCGGGGGGGCTAGCTGCGAGCGGCGGAGGGGGGGTAGCGCTGACGAGGTCGGAGGGGGAGGGCCCGATCGAGGCGTGCGATGGCCAGAGGCCTGGGCGTCGCGCCCCTTTCCGTCATCGTCTCTCTTTTTTTTTTTAATTTCAGTTTTGAAATGATACGGGGAGGGGCCAGTGGAATTAAAGGGGGTGAGGAGAGAGTTTTTTTTTTTAATTATTTTATTATGAAAAAGTTGACTTTTACATACGACCTCTAAACGAGGTCCACCGCCTGTCGTCCATAGCGTTTCACCCCCATTCCGAACACAATGGGATATGTATCGCAAGTTGATTTGATCGTTACAATCAGTTTCCGTTGAATTTACATTTAAATCACTATATTGAATTTTAAACGTACATTTCAAATTACCGGGGGCACATACTAACTCTAAAAATTCTCGAAAAATATTTTCTAGTTTCGTATTGACGATACGGTCCTAACAAAACTAGTTTCATCGAATTCTGAGACCGTTTGAAAAATGGCCAATTTCCAGTCGATTAAAATCAACTGAAACTGGTCAAACGCGTTTTCCTTTGCCACGCTCACATATTGATTCGAAAAATTATGAAATTTGGAATCTAGCAATAATTTAACATCACGAACCCAACAAAAGTGGTTTCGTCGAAATCCGAGGTCGTTTGCAAAATGTCTATTTTTAAGGGCCTGAATTCCATAGCGACTATTCAGAATTTTCAACTGGACATATCTTTTGATTCCCGCTATGAAATCTTGATTTTTCGGATTCATTGGAAATATATCACCAATTAGATCCTAATGCTTTTGGTTTCACTAAAATCCGGATTGTTTTGCACCCGGTACATTCAATTGAAGTTTGAAATCGAATTATCGAACTACCGCGCCATTTCAATTCTATTTATAATTATATACAAATATTTATATTCTAACGACTACGCGTATATTATATACGTTCTAAATATATTCAAAATAAATTTCTGGTCGATTTTATTTAAAATAATCTATTTTAAATATTCAAAATTCGCTAAAATTGCCAAAATAAAAATTTTAAACTGGTTCAGAATTTCCGGGTTATTACATCGAACCTGTTGGAGCCATTATTTTTGCTTGCCTATTCTTTTATATCAATTCTTGTGCTTATCCTCTATTCCTTTTGTTAGTGCCATTTCATGTGTACTTGGAAAACTTGTGAAATCATGTTGTACGTACGATTATGATGTGGGGATTGGGCGTAGCTTAATTAAGATAATTTGGCATAATAAATATGCTGGCATAATCTGAATTGGCTATATTAGTGAATAATTTACATGTATATTAGACTTGGGCACAAATGATAAATTTTAATTGGCCGCAAAGTATGTAATTGGCATGTAAACCAAGTTTTGGATCTAAACAGTAAACTAAAATATTAAATCTAGTTTTGACATGAACTGTAAATTGGGATATTAATCTAGATTGAACATGAACTGAACAAGGGGAATATTAAATCTAAATTGGTATAAACTGCAAGTTGGGCTAATTGATAGGTAAATCAAGTTTTGGACATAGAATATAAGTATGTTTATTGGCATGACAAATGAATATGATCTCGGCTAAATTGATTTATGAAAAATTTACATAAATAGTAAATATGTAAATTTAGTAAAAGGCGAATATGCCTAACCCGAGGTTAGACTGAGTTGTTGTGTAAAACTGTCCGGAACCGCCCGGCACATCCAGTAACCACAACAGTACCTGTCTAATGTGAGAGGTTAGTGCATCAAGCCCAGAAAGACCCAAGGTTAGACTGAGTTGTGGAGTAAAACTGTCCGGAACCGGCCGGCATATCCAGTAACCACAACAATACCTGTTTAATGTGAGTGGTTGGTGCTTTAATTAATTTATTAAAGCTCAAGAACAATCAACCTAGAAATGGTGATGTTAAGTAATTAAGGAAACACTTAACCAACTTAACATGTTAACGAAGACAAGAAGGGTGGGGTTAAGTAATTGAGAAAACACTTAGCCAATTCAACATGTTAACTAGACGAGATTGATAGGGGTTAAGGTAATTTGGACACTTAACCAGCTTGACATGTTAACAAGGCAAGATTTGTGGGGGTTAAGTAACTAAGGAAACACTTAACCATTATAACATGTAAACTAGACAAGTGGGTAAGGTTAAGTAAATGTTTAACCGTTATAACATGCTAACTAGACTTGATGGTGGGGTTAAGTAAACTTAGAACACTTAGTCGTTATAGCATGATAAATAAACAGGGTTAAGTTAATGAGAGACACTTAACCAGTATAACCTGACAAACGAGTAAGGTTAAGGAACAATTAACCAATTTGACATGATGTAGGGGTGGGTTAAGTCAAAATGAACCGCTAGATAACACTTAACCAATTTGACATGATATATTGGTAGGTTAAGTCAACGTAAACTGCTGGATAACACTTAACCAATCCAACAAAAAAAGGAAGAAAACTAAGTAGTAAACCTTAGTTACGAGGACTAAGTTGTAAAAATTAGTTAAGAAAACGAATGATTCAGGAAACTAAGTAGTAAACCTTAGTTAAGAGAACTAATTAGTAAACCTTAGTCAAGAAAACCAAGTAGAATACGAGGAGGAGCGAACGTCCATCTGATCATGAAGAAAGCTCCAATGAACTGGGTTACAAAGCACACAGCTTCGAGGGGACATGAGGGTACTCTTGATATCCCACTGTGAGGCTGGAAATGATCCTCCTGGGCTCACAGAGGTTAAGGTCTGCATTAGAAGAGTCAAGAGTATTCCTTGGTTGCAATAATAAGGTAACCTAAAGACTAGGATGGACCAGTGCGATTCGGCGAGACCGGTTTTTGCCCTGTGATAGCAATCGTCGTCTACCTACCATCTTGAGTCAGTCGAGATACGCGAAGCGGAAAGGCAAAGAACTCCAACATACCATATAATTGCTATCTAGTTATGGGTGAGGTTGGCCCATAGGTTGGTGGGGGCATAGAGGGGCTTGTGTATAGTTCTCATTCTTGATTTTCTTGGCTGCCTTTCATTTGTTAGTTGAGGGAGGGGTCTAGTGGGACAATAGCCACTGTAAAAGCAGTCCTTAGCATCTGCAATCAGCAGATATCTGAAAGTTCCCGACCGAGTTCCGTGTTTCTTGACTAGCCCTACCACGGGACATGGGTCGCACATATAGAGGACATGTGCATCTAGGCATCGATAACGATTCACGACACATACATGGGGAAAGTCGAGGAACATATACCGCTCTGGGTAGTGTGTCCTAGACTAGGGGGCATCGTTCGATAGGTAGCATAATCCCTAGTTGGACCTAGGTCGCGTAAACCCTTTATCCGAGAAGCATTCAATAGGTAGCATAAATCCCAGTGGCCCTAGGTAGTTTAAACCCTGGTTGAATCTAGGAAGCACTCGATAGTAAACCCTAGATTAGATCTAGGTAATAAATGGAATCAATATAATAGATGTACACCTGAAGGCAACCACAATTACGGGGATTAGGATCACGTTATCATATGATCATTTTATATAGATTACTAGTTTGGACACTAGTTAGGTAGTGCAGAGATATAGAAATTGGTATAACAGGGTAGTTGCGAAGCAGAGAAGGAGTAGAAGCGCATTCAGTTTATCAGTATATTAAGTTTATCAGTATATTCAGTTTACCGGTATATCCAGTTTATCGGTACATTCAGTTTATCTTGCCATATCCCATGCTTATCCCATGTTATCTTGTTACTATGGTTTAGTCTTATATTTAGTTTATTCATGTCATGACCCTTTTCCTCGTTTAAATGCTAAGAATCGCTGAGCTTACCAGGCTTTATGTCTGACCTAGTTTGCTTTCGCCTCTTTTCTTCCGTTTCCCCCCAGGTAGTCAGGGAGGGAAAAGCTCATTTTGGGGCCGTTACTCTTTCCGAGCTTGAAGATTCTTTGGCGCATTGCTTTGAACTCCATTTTCTACTGCTATGGCTGGCTCATTCTTTATTTGGGAATATCATTGTCATTTTGTGCTTCTTTATATTAAACAAGACAGACGCTTTGTTGTAATAAGTATTGGTGTTGTAAAACAATCTTTGTACAAGCTGTTTTAATCAATAAAGGTTATTTATTTTCTGCTGCTTTATTTGTCTGTCTTGTAATTTTTCTACATCTTGTACTAAAAATGCTCCACCGAAGTTAAGGCATTCCCTTTATGAGTGACCTTAACGGAGGTGGTGTGTTTCAGGGTATTTTGTCTATTATCGATGAGACCTTAATCTCCTCATCCATATTTAAATTATGTTGACTGAATTGGTTAAGTATGTGTATGATATCATTGAATTGCTCTACAACTAAACGATCATCAGTCATTTTGTAATTAAAAAATTTGGTGGTTAAGAAATTTCTTACTTGTTGCGTCTCCTATCAGATACTTCGCCTTTAATGCATTCCAAACATCCTTTGCAGTTGCCTTGTTATAGTACATACTGAAAAGTGTGTTCGTCATTGCATTAAAGATATGACCTTTGCAAAAATAATCATCATGTTCCCATTTGATCATTTCTCGTACATGTGTAATGGTTTCATCTTCTGTCTCCGTTGGCTTTGGCGTAGTCAAAACATAAACAAATTTCATACCAGTCAATAAGAAATGCATTTTCTTCTGCTAGCAAAGAAAATTAACACCATCAAAGTGCTCTAGTTTTTTGAAATCAGCGGCGAACTCCTTGAGACTGTAAGGAGTCACTGCAGAAATATTGTTTTAGATTGTTGATTGAATTCTTCGTTGGTTCTCCTTATCTCCGAATACACAAGTCTCCGAGGCACGATGTGGTGATCGCTATCCTAAAACAGTATTTGCCCTCTTGTTTTTGCGCACGAGTACTGGTAAATCTGTTCAAAGCTACAACGGAGCAGATATTGAATATCTTTAATCGACGTGTTTGTACAAACACAATGATTCACTATCTTGGAATTGATTGCTGCAGTGACAAGATGAAGGAGTTATAGTCTGCAGAACCATTACTCGTATAATTTATCAGAAAATTAGGAGAGTTTGAAGTGGATTTTAATGGCAGAAAAATAGAGGAAGGAGAAGATGGAAATATATTTTCGAGATGTCAAAAAATGAAATCGAGACAGCCTTTTATAGGCAATGAAGAGATTCAACCGTTTACCAACGGTTATGGCTATTTGAATTCAAAAAGTCTATGCCATAGTTCACGTTATTGCCTCATCTCTCCCATCTCCTCTTTCCTTTTGATATAATATATCATGTTTTTACATATATAGTGGCTTAGGCATTAGTTTTTCCTAATATGGGACTAAATGATTTTTCCCCTTCTTTCTTTATTTCAAAATTTCCTCCAAAACGTAGTCCATAAGTTTGACAGAGGATATATTTTTTATGGCGCATGCATGCATGTTGGAAATAAACTTGGTTTATAAGGAAACATTCGATTATGTCATAAATTTATTTATTGTATTAGGAAAGGCCATGGTAAATGGAAATAAAATATAGACTTATCAAAATAAGATTAGAGAAGAATCTAGACTAAACAAATATGTAAAATGAAGAAAATTCTAGAAAAGGAAAAATCTAGAGATTCTCTCATATATAAATTAGGATGTAATTTCTCATTTGTACCAAGCAATGTATTAAAAATGATGTATGCAATTAAGTTTGAATAAAAATTAACAAAATAAAATTATTTCCTCCTCATACAATCTTATCTCCCAAATTTCTCCTACTTATAAAATTTCCAATAGTGGTATCAGAGCTATAAAATTTCTAACATTGGTATTAGAGCTTTGCTAAATAATCAAGGAAGATGGCAAATGAAATGTCATTTTTTCATATTCCGTTATTGAAGAAAGACAATTATGATGCTTGGAGCATCCACATAAAGAAGCTGCTTAAATCGCATGGATTGTGGGATATCGTAGAAAACAGCTATGAAGAAGTCGTCGATGTCACCACTTTATCCTAAATTAAAAGGGATAATTTGAAGAGTTTGAAGAAGACGGACTTACAAGCATTAGTCGTCATTCATCAAGGCTTGGGTTATGATATGTTTGGAACGATAATGGATGCATCTATGAGCAAGGAAGCATGGGGATCTTGGAGAATGACTTCATTGGAATTTATAAAATGACGAAAATTCAATTGCAAACTATGCAATGTAAGATTGAAGCTTTACATATGAAATCACCATTATCGGTTGATGAATATTTTTATCGAGTTGTATCATTCGTAAATCAAATGAAAAAATATGGAGAAAAATTGGAAGATCCTAGAATTATTGGGAAAATTTTAAGATCTTTAGATTCCAAATTTGACAACATAGTTGTCGAAATTGGAGATTCTAAAGATGTAAAATCCATGAACATTGGTCAACTTCTGGAGATTCTTCAAATTTTTGAAGAAAGATTAAACAGAAAAGTTGAAGAGAAAACAAACTACGTTGAAGAAAGATGTATTGAAGATGGTACGTTGCTACTAGCTCACAAAGAAAATGAAGAAGAGGAAGATGAGAAAAATAGCATTAAGGAAGAAATTCACGGAGCATCTAAGAATGTGAAGCAGGACATAAATAAAGTTTGTAAGGGTGTTGATGTTGGCAAAGTATCCAGTGAGGAAAATATGAAGAGCACAGAAGAAAAAGGTGTATCTAAAGGCGTGATTGTCATAGAAGAAGTCAAAGAAGCAGAAAGGAAGGGTGATGAAAGTAATATGAAATGCAAGGATGTTGCTGACAAGCCACAAGAAGAAAAAATAGATATTGAAGAAGGAATTGGGACAGAAGATGAGAAAAATGCTAACGGGACAGAGGAGGAAAAAAGTGGGAAAGAATTACAAAATTTTGTTGATGAAAGCAAAATGAAAGTGAAATACAAAGATGAAAATAAAGACAAGGTAAAGAAAGTCAACAAAAGTGAAAGAAAAAGAGACGGAAATGAAGAAGTCATAGAAATTCAGTATATTGTTGGAGATTTTAATTACATGCAAAATTTTAAAGAAAAAGAGTTACAGAATGTCAAAAGGATAAAAAGAGAAATGAAGAAAAAGAAAGTGAAAGTGTCCAGTTATGAATTTTATGAAGATAAGAACAAAACGGTAAGCAAAGATTATAACATTCCTATTTCAGAGAACATTATTTTCTAAACAATATTTTATGAAATGTCATGCAAAAGACATATTAGGAAGTATGTAAAGGAGTTGGATGGATAGAAAATTGTAAGATTGAAATTATGAAAGAATGGAAAGATGACATATATGACTCATTCAATGTTTATGACACCAGAATAAGATGGAAGCTAGAGCACACACTTTTTAGAAAGATTGTGCGAATGGAGGAGGACAAAATGAATGGAGAACCATTGAAGAAATTGCATCGAAGATCTTCATATTGGAAAAGAGGAAGAAACGAAAAAGGAAAATTAGGACAATTTCTTCAGTCCTACAAAAGCATGTAAAATAAAAAGAATCAGAAATCTTGCATTAATTTGCAAAAACAAATTTACGAGGATGTTGGAAATAAACTTGGTTTTTAAGGAAACATTTGATTATGTCATAAATTTAATTATTGTATTTAGGAATGACCATAATAAATGGAAATAAAATATAGACTTATCAAAATAAGATTAGACGCGAATCTAGACTAAACAAATATGAAAAATGAAGAAAAGTCTAGAAAAAGAAAAATCTAGAGATTCTCTCATATATAAATTAGGATGTAATTGCTCATTTGTACCAAGCAATGTATTAAAAATGTTGTATGTAATTGAGTTTGAATAAAATTAATAAAATAAGATTATTTCCTCCTCATACAATCTTATCTCCCAAATTTATCCTTCTTCTAAAACTTCTAACAGTGGTATCTGAGCTTTAAAATTTCTACCAATGCATACCGTCGTCGATTAAAAAGCGTTACCAATTGTAAAGCAAGCTACCAATCAAATATATGTCTCCTATTAGAATATCTCACCACTAAATTTGTTCTTATTACTTGGTTTACATTGCTTGATATATGAGTACGAATTTTGAAAAATAATTTAGGATTGTATTAATTTAGTGTCCATGGACTTGAGGCAATCATACCAAAGTTAAAGTTTAATAAATAGATTTATCAGGTCAAATACTAAAATACAACAGAATTTAGCAGTTTCTAGATTTACTTAAAATTGAATTCTTACGCCCACAGTACAAATCTATGCCTAAAAAAGAGAATCACTGACACTAAATGGGAGTCATGTACTTGAATTTGCCCAAAATAGTTATATGGATACACTGTAATGGAACTTTTTAGATGATTGAGTGAACACGGTGTAACACACCGTATTTTTAAATAATAAAATGTGAGTAACTTAATTAAATCATCATAATTAATTTAACGAACTGCACCATTGCATTCGTCTCGGAATTCTGGTCAAGATAGACATCTGGTTTGTGTAAAACGGACATCGTATGAAGAAGTCATTAAGCCTAGAAGTTTGTATACGCACAAGATATATACACACACACACACACACAAACAAATCAAAATATAAAATAAGGATTGCATGTAATAAATACATGCATTGAAAAAAAATCGTCAACAAAGACAAATTCATAAAATAAGGCGTTTTCAACTGCAACAACAGTACAAACTCATGACTCTCCATCTGCAACCAATCAAAAGGGATTCTTTTCTAGATCGACATATTAAGATGAGTGGATTGAAGCTATATCATTTTTGATAATGATATATTATTGTTTAACATTCCCCATTATTATACGATGTGAATTTGCTAGATTAATTAAAAAGCATTGAAAGGTTATATACGACATGCTGAAATATGATATGTTGAAATGTTTAAACATATGTTAAAAAGATTAAAGCGACGAATGTGACATGTGGAATATTAATATGTTAAGATATTAATAAGTTGGAAAAATTCATATGTTGAAATGCAAACTTGTCAAAATATGTGTAACTATTATTGTTGTAATTACATGATTCACTTATGGCATATTATTAGCTATAGAATTAAGAAAATGACATGTTAACTTGTTAGATTTGAACAGTTACATGATTAAACGATTACATGTCAGAATAGAAATTATTGTATGTTAGAAAGAACATGCGACATAAAATAGGCATAATATGATGACATGTAAAATAGGTTGCGGTAAAAATGTAAAAAGAATAATATGCCTAAATTTACAGTAAATAGGAAACTGTAACCGCACTTAGACACGAGGTTAGATTACACTTATGGTAGAAGTCTGCCCGGAACCGCCCGGCATACCTAGCATCCACAAGTGGAAAATCTAATGTGAGGGGTCTAAGTGCATAAATAAAACATGTAACGGTGCTAAGACACGAGATTAAGTCATCTTGTAGAAAAAGTCTGCCCGGAACTGCCCGGCAAATCCAGCATCCACAAGCGTAGGCTTAATGTGGGAGGTCTAGCGCATAAATATATATATATATAAAAGGATTGGAATGAACGAGGAATGATAAAAACCAATTACAAATAAATTACATTAATGATGATGTTATATAATAGGTAGACTTGTCCTAGGTACAAGTGAATATTATAACTTAGGTTATAATAAACTAGTGAGAAAATGAGATAACTTGTGTAATGATATAAGTGGTACTTAATTGTAAACTAAGTAATCAGTAAACGGGGGAAATTTTATGAAATAAAAGAAGTTGTACTTAATTATAAATTAAGTAATTTGAAAACTTGGAAATCTGAAATATGATGATTAGAATAACATGTTAAGGTTTGTCCTAAGGACAAAAAGGAAATTATAACATAGGTTATAGAAAGGAGACTTATTAGTGAATCTTAGTTAAGAAAACTAAGTTAATAAGTAAACAACAATAAGTTGTAGTGACAGAGTAAAATGGAATTATGATTAAATAGGAAAGAATGGGGCAAACTTATGAAATGAAATAAGTATATTTAATCATAAATAACGAGAGACATGTTAACAGAAAACATGTGAATTGAGATATACTTAATTACATATTAAGTAGAACATGTTATTGTAACTATGAAATCAAACAAGAATTTAAGGGGATTGTGGATTACAGACCTTGGATCACAATCTAGAGAATAATATGTTGTGGGCTTATTAATAAACTTAAATGCGTTAAGTTATATGACTGATATTAATAAACAAGAGGAACTTGGTAACTTGAATAAGTCAATGTGAATGGGAATAACCGAGTTAAATGGAAACCTGATGAGGTAAAGCAAGCACAAAAAGGAATGTTTAGATATAGGATCTAATGACATATTAGACTGAGGTGCTTAGACCAATCTATACGCTTGAGGGTGAACAACCCAACACGGTAGATCATCGTGGTGTCATGAGGCACGAGGGGAGCGTACGTTCATCTGATTATTATGTCGGCTCTGAAGGACTAGAAGGGGAATCACGCGGCTTCTTGAGATACGTAAGGTGCTCTTGGTAGTCCTCTGTGCGGTGGTAGATGTTTAGGCTGTGCTCACAGGGGTTGGGTATGCACGTAACTACCAGGTGGGTGGGCCTTGACTGCAAAATTAGCTTTGCAGTCAGAATGCTGTGACGTGGTGACACTTGGGTGAATCAACGGTCGCCTCAATAGGGAGGCAGAGGTCAGGACCAACAGAGATAGTAGATCGTAGGGTACCCGTCATCGGCAACCAGTGTGATGTGAAAAGACTAGAGCTAAACCCAATAGACCATTCAACTTTCACTATCGCGGTACGGTGGTTGAGGGGATACGCCAACTGGATGTTTAGATTGTTTATTAGGGGCAAGTCGCTTAGCTCTCATTGTATTTACTAGTTAAGGGAGGGATTGAGGTGGGGCCATAACCACCATGAAAAAAAAACAGACCCGAGGGATATCTGTATTTTGAGGCCCCTAAAGGCTGGCCTGTACAGATATGGAAAAGTTCCAGACCAAGTTTTGTGTTTCTTGTATAGCTCTACCACGGAACTCAGTGCACATTATGTGAAGTTAAGGCATTGAATATGGTTGATATGTATATGGGAAAGTCTAGATACACGCATGCCGGCTCTGGGTGGTGGTGGTGTATCGTAGACTTGAGTGCATTACTCTGATATGAAATCTGATTCAATCGAAGGTGATAGTCTGTACGCTTACATAGCATAGTAATGACAGATATATATGGAATGTAACAATGTTATGTAGAGATCCGTACGTCATTCCGGCTTAGGATGTTGGACTGTGTTTATTACTATGACATTTCGATGGAAACCGTGCGAGTGGGGTACCATCGGGTGTACCTCAATATTGGGGGGGGATAGCTACATATATATATTGTATTAGGTTAATCCACTGGGTAGTAAATGGCTACAATGTGTGTAAGCCTCGAGTGTTGTTAACCTAAGTAACCTAATAAACAAGAAAATGTGATTGAATGGTATATGTAGGATTATCCAAAGTGTATAATTTAAATCCAGTCACCAGAACTTGTGTTCTGACCCTCTCCTCATAACATACTCGCAGGTTAGATTTGTGGTAGAGACATGATAGCTTTGGATACTGGTTAGGCAGTATTATTAGTACAGTAAGACTATACTTTAATTATATTATATTTTATCCTTTCCGCTGTGAGATATTTTCTTAGCTCCGACATATTTTATGTCTCTGTCTTTTCTATAGGATACCAGAGCAAATCAACACGAGTTTCGATAGATTAGAATTTAAAAAAAAATCAGTATGTCAGAATTCAGGTTGTTACATCTGATATCATAGCTGGTTAGCGAACGTGATAAGGGGTTCTCGCTTGGCTGTTTGGTGGAGAGCAGGAGGCTCTTACTACTACGCGTCCCAATGAGAAGATTGGGTTGGTTGTTGTAGTCGAGAGACCAACCATAAAATCAGTTCTGAGGTATCACTGTATGTCATGATGGGAGGTTAGCCCACTACCTGATGGTTGCAAAGCCTAGGATATTGCTTGAAAATGATTATTGGTACGAAACTACGACTAATGGTGACTACTAGATAGAAAACGGAAAGTAAGCATTTACATCCTTTTGTTTGAATAATTCTTAGGGGAACATAATCCTGAGATTCTTGGCCCTTAGTAGTAGCTGTGTATAGCGTTTGTTTTCTTGTTTTAGTTGGAAGACTAGAAGGCTTATTCGAAACTAAACTTAGATCAGACGATTAAATAAGCTAAGAAAAGAGAAATGGTACAACTAAAAAGGAAACAACAAATTCAGTAAAGCAACGAACATGACAGCTCAAGAAAAATGGAAAAATTATGAGAAAAGATGGATAAGAATTTTTTTCCAAGATAAGACGAAAAAGAAAATCTGTAACAGAGAAAATTTTCTTATGTGGGTGGTGCTTGGATAGAAAAATAGGGGATCTTTATAAGATAGTTTCATAAAATCCAAAGTAAGGTTGGAAAAAAGGTAATTAAAAGAAAAACGAAAGATGTGATGTTTTCCCGCGTAGGCATACATGTATTATCATGTTTTATTCCACTATGCACAATTGCACAATGTTTGCAAAAATTGGATGCACACATGATGGATGTATATTATGCAAAAATTTAACTGATTTTCACCCTTATCAAATTTCGAGGACGAAATTTCCTAAGGGTGGGAGAATGTAACACCCCACATTTTCAAGATAATAAAATGTGAGTAACTTAATAAATAATGAGAATTAAGTAAAATGAACTATGCCATTGCGTCCGTCTCGGAATTCTGGTCAAGCACACCAGGTTTACGTAAAACGGACATCGTATGAAAAAGTCATTAAGCCAAGAAGTTTGTATACACACAAGAGAAATATATATATCTACAAACAAATCAAAATATAAAATAAAGAATAAAATAAGGATTGCATGTAATAAATACATGCACTGAAAAAAATATCGTCAACAGCGACAAATTCAGAAAATAAGGCATTTTCAGCTGCAACAACGGTACAAACTCATGACTCTCCATCTGCAACCAATCAAAAGGGATTCTTTTATAGATCGACATATCAAGGTGAGTGGATTTATGTTATATCATTTTTGATAATGATATATTATCGTTTAACATTTCCCGTTATTATATGATGTGAATTTGCTAGATTAATTAAAAAAGCATTAAAAGGTTATATATGACATGTTGAAATATGATATGTTGAAATGTTTAAACATATGTTAAAAAGATTAAAGTGACGAATGTGACATGTTGGAATATTAATATGTTAAGATATTAATATGTTGGAAAAATTCATATGGTGACATGCAAACTTGTCAAAATATGCATAACTATTACTGTTGTAATTACATGATTCACTTATGCCTTTATTATTAGCTGTAGACATGAGAAAATGACATGTTAACTTGTTAGATTTGAACATTTACATGATTAAACGATTACATGTCAGAACAGAAATTATTGTATGTTAGAAAGAACATGCGACATAAAATAAGCATGATATGATGACATATAAAGTAGGTTGCGGTAAAAACGTGAAAAGAATAATATGCCTGATTTTACAGTAAATAGGAAACTGTAACCGCACTTAAACACGAGGTTAGATTACACTTTTGGTAGAAGTCTGCCCAGAACTGCCTGGCGTATCCAGCATCCACAAGTGGTAAATCTAATGTGAGGGGTTTACGTGTATCAATAAAACATGTAATGGTGCTAAGACACGAGGTTAAGTCAACTTGTGGAAGAAGTCTGCCCGGAACCGCCCGGCAAATCCAGCATCCACAAGTGTAGGCTTAATGTGGGAGGTCTAGCGCATATATATATATATATATATATATATATATATATATATATATATAAGGATTGGAATGAACGGGGAATGATAAAAACCTATCATAAATAAATTATATTAATGAGAATGTTGTATAATAGGTAGACTTGTCCTAGGGACAAGTGGATATTATGACTTATTAGTGAATCTTAGTTAAGAAAACTAAGTAAATTAGTAAACAACGATAAGTTGTAGTGACAGGGTAAGATGGAATTATGATTAAATAGAAAAGAATGAGGCAAACTTATGAAATGAAATAAGTTATATTTAATCATAAATAATGAGAAACATGTTAATAGAAAACATGTGAATTGAGATATACTTAATTACATATTAAGTAGAACATGTTATTATAACTATAAAATCAAACAAGAATGTAAGCGATTGTGGATTACAGATCTTGGATCACAATCTATAGAATTACATGTTGTGGGCTTATTAATAAACTTAAATGCATTAAGTTATATGACTGAAATTAATAAACAAGAGGAACTTGGTAACTTGAATAAGAAGTCAACGTGAATGGGAATAACCGAGTTAAATGGAAACCTAATGAGGTAAAGCAAGCACATAAAAGAATGTTTAGACATAGAATCTAATGACACATTAGACTGAGGCGCTTGGACCAGTCCGTACGCTTGAGGGTGAACAATCCAACGTGGTAAATCATCGTGGTGTCATAAGGCATATGGGAGCACACGTTCATCTGATTATTCTGTTGGCTCCGAAGGACTGGAAGCGGAAGCACCCAGCTTCTTGAGGTACGTAAGGTGCTCTTTGTAGTCCTCTATGAGGTGGTAGATGTTTAAGCTGTGCTCGCAGGGGTTGGGTCTGTGCGTAACTACCAGGTGGGTGGGCCTTGACAACAAAAGTAGTGCAGTCAGAATGCTGTGACGTGGTGACACTAGGGTGATTCGGCGGTCACCTCAATGGGGAGGCATAGGTCAGGACCAACAGAGATAGTAGATTGTCGGGTACCCCTCATCGGTAGCCAGTGGGATACGAAAAAAGTAGAGCTAAACCCAATAGACCATTCACCTTTCACTATCGAAGTATAGTGGTTGAGGAAAGACGCCAACTGGATGTTTAGATTGTTTGTTAGGGGCAAGTCGCTTAGCTCTTGTAGCCTTTAGTAGTTGAGGGAGGGGCTGAGATGGGTCATAACCACCATGAAAAAACAGATCTGAGTGATATTTGTATTTTGAGGTCCCTAAAGGTAGGCCTGTACAGATATGGAAATTCTCCCGATCAAGTTCTGTGTTTCTTGTATATCCCTGCCACAGAACTTAGTGCACATTATGTGCAGTTAAGGCATCAAATACGATTGATACGTACATGGGAAAGTCTAGATACACACATGTCGGCTCTAGGCAGCGTATCGTAGACTTGAGGGCATTACTCTGGTATGGAATCTGATTCAATTGAAGGTGACAGTCCATATGCTTACGTAGTGTAGTAATGACAGATATTTGTGGAATGTAACAATGTTATGTAGAGATATGTTCATCACTCCGGCGTAGGATGAGCGACTGCGTTTATTTCTTAACATTTCAGTGGAAACCATGCGAGTGGGGTACCATGGGGTGTACCTCAATATTGGGGGTAGATATATATATACTGTATTAAGTTAATCCACTGAGAATTAAATGAGTACGACGTGTGTGTAAGCCTTGAGTGGTGTTAACCCATTTAAAAATATTAAAACTGACAAATTTAAGAACACTTAATTTTTAGAAGAAGAATTAAGTGAAACGATTTATGCCATTGCGTTCGTCTTGGAATTCTGCTTGGGATAGAGTCCGAGTTTGCGTAAAATGGACATCATATGAAGAAGTTATGAAGCTCGGAAGATTTAAAGTTTAAAGCTGTTAAACAAGTCGACCGCCCATTTTTCACCATTCGACCATTTTTAAATAGATGTGAAAAACAGTCGACCATCCATTTTTCACCATTCAACCGTTTTTAGGCAAAAATGAAAATAGTCGACCGGTTGAAATTGGCCAGTTGACTGGTTGATTTTGGGCAGTTTCCTGATGACATGTTTTTCTAATTTGAGTGGTTCGGATGGTTCCTAATCAAATCTGAAGGTCCTAATTCACCTAAAGCACCTATAAATAAACACCTAAACCTAACCCTAATCTATTGTTTTCTTCAACCCTAATCTATGGCGCCGCCATGCTGCTGCTCCAACTTCAATTAAATTTAGCTTTTCTTCTTCAACAATCAAAATAGAGATTATTCAAGATCATAATTGCTACAACAACGACTAATTCTCTTTTCTAAGAATCCTATCATTGTGAGTTTACGTTACTTTCACATATAAATAAATTAAAAAGTAACTGTGATAGGATTATAAATTAGATTTAATGAACATGCCTGTACGTAAGATGAATCTTATCAAGTTTGTAAATCATTATCTTCCAGATTCATACCCATAAATTTGTCATATGCCTTTCTGATCCATTTTATCGTTACATGCCTATTTACATTTCATATGCATGTTCTTATGTTTATGCCAGTCTTGATGTTTTGATTCTCTTCCCTACCTCTCTTCCTTTTCATTTTTGAAACTAGGCTAACTTCGAGCCTAAGTTGAGATTTGCGTACAAATAACGTTTGAACGATTGGGAAAGGTTTGGGAAATATGTAAAGTAAAGTAATTGGCATAAAACTATTAATAATTATGAAATTGGTTTGAGCATAATTTGGTACAACTTGTGCATATGGAATTATAGACATAACTCGGATTAGAATTATAAACATAACTTGTATTAGAAATTACGAGTAATTGGAATATATGCTATAATTCAGAACTTGAAATTGAGCTTGAGTAAAAGAAGAGATAATGAAACGCCTAAGACACGAGGTTAGATTTGGACTGTGGTAGAAGTCTGCCCGGAACCGCCCGGCATATCCAGCAACCGCAAAATAGAAACCTAATGGGAGAGGTCGAAGGCAGAAATTAGAAGTGTAATAGTGCTAAGACACGAGGTTAGATTCGGATAGCGATAGAAGTCTGCCCGGAATCGCCGGGCATATCCAGCAACCACAAACGGTAATCTAATATGGGAGGTCTTGCACAATTACATATATAATGAATTAATGAACACTTAACCCAGATAAGACATGGGTATAATAAAAGGGTTAAGTGGGTGACATAGGTGACATGTGAAACATAATTAAAGCACTTAACCAAGATGAGACATGTGGGAAAACATGGGAATAATAATAAGGGGTTAAGAGGGAAATCCTAGTGGGTACCAAGCGTAGGAGGGAAGCTTGTGTCAAGTATTGTGACCCTTTTCAACTAGTAACCCATTTTTAGTATCTATATGAGCTCGAATTAGGTCAAGGACGGGACACGCTTACTGGGGTTGATTGTAAGAGGTCAAAAGAGTAAAGAGCGATGGCAACGCAAGTCCAATGGAGTCATGTGCTTACGTGGGTCCGGGCTGGTAGGTAAGACGTTGTTGCATCGAGTAGGTATAAGTCGTGCATTTTAGTAGTATAGGGTTGCCACTTTAGGGAGTGATACACTTGATTGTGGGGCCAGCACGGGTATCTACAAGTTAGGGAGCCGATCGAATGGGGAAGGTAGTGGGTACAACTAGTGGGGGTAACTGCAAGTGGGCACCTACGAGAGCAGCTAGGAGTACTTGAAGCTACCATTATTATGATTAGTAGGGAGGGATCACCTTTTAGTATGAGACTAGTATTGGTGCGGTGCAGGAAATATCTTATAGTAGTTAGAAGCGCAATCGATGTTATAACTTTCTCATCTTGTTTACCTTGTCATACCTGCTTATGTTACAGTCATCTCTTATATCCAGTTTATGTTCTTATCCTGTTACTTTGCTAATTATATTGTTAAAGCCACTGGACTCGCCAGACTTTATGTCTGACCCTTTTTGGTTCGTCTCTTTTCTTTCCTTCCCCCCTCCCCCCAGATTCTCAGGGTGGGACTAGCGAGGCTTGATTTGGATAACTTTTTCTCTCTTTACTGGAAGTGCTGAAAGTAGTGCTCATCTTTGTTTTTCTTTCATATGGCCTTTTGGAATGGGATTATGGTTTTTCTTTTATATACTATGATAATAATTTTGTTCAAGATGGATATTTGTGTACTTGGTTTTAGTATGTCGTTTTGATGTTGTAACCAGACATGTTTTTCTTTTCCGCTGCAATGAATAAATTTTGAATTTTTAAGTACCATTTTATGTATCTATATTGTGATGTTCCGTTCTATACTCTTATAACGCTCCATGAAATTTAATGCATTCCCTTAGTGAGTGACATTAATGGACATGGGGTGTCACACGTGGTATCAGAGCTGAAGGTTAACAAAACAGATAAAATATTTTGAAAATCGTTTTAAAAGAAGTATTTTCAAAAACATGTTTTAAAGAAGGTATTTCAAGAGAAAGGTTTATTATGAAAAACATAATCCCCGAAAGCCAATATCTTTCTTTCGATTCTTTGTTTTGAATCTCTTCCTTTTTCTTTTCAGCATGTCTGGGGAACCCGATGTACCCGAGGGCGAACAAATACCAGGTTGGTTCAGAAGGTATCTGGAGGCTAGGGCTACTTCTGCTGGCCAGTAAACGTTCCTCCTCCCCTAGCTGCAGCCGTTGTTCCACCTCTTTCTCCGCATGTAGATGCTTTTTCTAAGATATGTAAGGACTTTCGTGCGATGGGAGAAAAGTCGTTTCATGGGACTGAGACGTTTGTCGAGGATAGAAATTGGCTCAAGGAAGTGGAGGACTTGTTTGGTATCTTTGAGGTGGATGATGGAAGGAAAGTTCAACTAGCTGCTTGGTTAATGAAGGATGAAGCCTCTTTTTGGTGGGAAGTAACGAATGGAGAACGTGCAGTGGAGACTTGGATGGATTTCAGACAGAGGTTCGAGTTGAAATTTCTTTCACAAGCAGAAGACAGTATGTGCATGGAGAGGTTCTTGGCTTTGAAACAAGGAAACTTGTCTGTTAAGGAGTATGTTAACAAGTTTAATCAATTGGCGAGATTTGGTTCAGAGTTGGTGACCACGCCGCATAAGAAAGCCTTGAGATTTGCTAATGGCTTGAACGAACTGCTTTACAGGTTGGCTATGTTCCACATTCCTATAGGGGCTACTTTCGAGAAACTTGTTGATAGGCGTTGATGAATGAAGAGGAGAAAGGTGCTAAAATGGATAGGATACAGGATAAGAAAGTGGATCCAAAGAAGGCACAACAACAACAAAAGAATGGCGATAAGGATAACAAGGGATAAGAGAAAAGGAAGTGTCACAATTGTGGAATAATTGACCGCTTAAATAAAGACTGTAGAAAGAAGAAGAAGCCTGGCTGTTACCATTGCGGTGAGGCAGGACATACGATTAAAGATTTCTCGAGGAGGCAAGGGCAAGGGCAGAGGGCAGGATCTACTTCTGGAGGGCAGGTTTATGCTCTCATGGCACCGGGACAAGAAGGAGGTAGAAACATTTCTGTTGAAAGTTTGATTTTACTTTTTGATCATCCTGTTCGAACTTTGTTTGATTCTGGCGCTTCACATTCGTTTATATCTGCTTCGTTAGTTGAAACACTGCACCTAATTACTAATTTAGTTATGGATCCCATTGTAGTCTCAAATCCTATTGGTGGTTCGATCATTTATCTATGGTTTTTCGGGATTTGAGAGTGTCTATCTTGGGCGTTAAGTTTGACTGCAACGCCTACTTTCTTGGATTCATGGGCTATGGTTTGATTCTAGGGATGGATTGGCTATCCAGGTATGGTGTCATCCTAGACTGTGAAAGGTGGGTAGTTAGATTGTTGACTCATTGTGGAAGGACTCTTGATATTTCTTGTGACCCTAGTGGTTCAGTGATGCTTAGCTACCTAGAATCACTTGACGCATCTATCGATGATTTGCAATCTGTTTGAGTAGTCCGTGAGTATGATGACGTCTTTGATGAGGTTCGGGGTTTACACCGAGGCGCGAGATAGACTTCAGTATATACTTAGTAGACAATGCAAAGCCAGTTGCATTACTAGTGCGCCACATGGCTCCGAGAGAAAGGAAGGAACTCGGTAAACAAGTAGGGGAGCTGCTTGAGAAAGAATTCATAAGAAGAAGTATTTCGGAATGGGGTGCTCCAGTTGTTTTTGCTACAAAGGCGGACGGTTCTCTTAGATTATGTGTGGACTATAGGGAGCTAAATAAACTCATGAAGAAAAATAGACACCCATTGCCAAGGATAGATGATTCGTTCGATCAGTTAGTTGGTGCTTCAGTTTTCTCGTAGTTGGACTTAGCTACAAGATTTCATCAGTTGGGGGTAGCTGAGGATAGTATAGATAAGACTGCTTTTGGACTCCCGACAGTTTCTTTGAGTGGCTCGTCATGTCTTTTGGTTTGACGAATGCACCCGCATATTTTGTAGACTTGATGAGTAGGATGGTTAGGGAGTTTCTAAACAAGTTCGTGGTAGTCCTTGTGGATGATATCTTGATATTCTCTAGAAGCGAGGAAGAACATGCCCTACATCTTAGGGAAGTCTTAGAGACCCTTCGAGCACATCAACTCAAAGCTAAGTTCTCCAAATGTCATTTTTGGAGGAAGGATGTGAGGTTCTTAGGACACGTGGTCTCTAAGGAGGGGATAGCAATAGATCCCGCAAAGGTGGTAGCAATCCAAGATTGGAAGGTTCCTAGAAATGCAACGGAAGTAAGAAGTTTTCTAGGGTTGGCGGGCTATTATAGGAAGTTCATTAAGGACTTCACTAAGATATTAGCTGCACTTACATGGTCGACGAAGAAGAACTTGACCTTTTCTTGGGATGTTGACTGTGACGATGCTTTTCAACGATTGAAGAGGCCATAGACGACAGCTCCAGTTTTAGTTTTGCCGGATGGGAGTAAACCATTCACGGTGTATACTGATGCTTGCGGGACAGGGCTTGGCGCAGTTTTGATGCAAGAGGGAACGGTGATATGCTATGGTGGAAGGCAGTTAAAGGTCCATGAGAAGAATTACCCTACCTACGACTTAGAGTTAGCTGCCATAATTCTTGCGCTTAAGTCTTGGCATCACTATTTGCATGGAGAGAGGTTTGAGTTGCATACAGACCATAAGTCACTAAAATACTTATTCTCTCAAAAAGATCTAAACCTAAGGAAACAGAGGTGGATGGAGTTCCTAGCATCCTACGATTTTGAGATTGCATATACCCCTGGAAAGGGTAACGTTGTAGCTGACGCCTTGAGTAGAAAGAGGTTGACTTTGAGTCCTTTTTTTGTCGAGCGACAAAGTTTAGAGTACATATCTACTTTTGACTTTAGACCCTCTATCGATTATGTACCCTGTTTGTTGGCACCATTAGAGGTGCGACCTACGCTTTTGGGACATATAGGAGCGGCACAGCGAGATGACCCACAGCTGATAGAGATAGTGGACAGGCTCATAAGAGGTGAGTCTTCGAGCCATCTTAGTAGGTATACTATAAATGAAAAAGGTAGGTTGCGTAGGGATGGGATACTTTGCGTATCAGGAGACGAAAGCTTGAGGAGGACGATCCTTGAAGATGCACATCGTATGGATGGCCAAACAGAAAGAGTGAATAGGATTCTAGAAGATCTTTTGAGGTTATGCATCTTGGACTTTGGAGGGACATGGGAGGAACACCTTCCATTAGTAGAGTTCGCCTACAACAACAACTATCAGACTAGTATTGGCATGGCACCTTTTGAAGCTCTATATGGACGACTTTGGCGATCACCGACTTGTTGATGGAAATCTACGGATAAAATTTTCCTTGGGCCCGAGATGCTTAGGGAAACCTCGTAGAAGATAGACTTGATTCGAAGACGCATGAAGATGGCACAAGACCGGCAAAAGTCGTACGCTGATAAGAGATGAACCAATATTGAGTTCGATGTTGGAGACACGGTTTTTATTAAAGTGTTACCATTAAGGAACATAGTTCGCTTTGGATCTATAGGGAAATTGGCACCAAGGTTCATAGGGCCATTCCCCATTACAGAAAGAATTAGACATATGGCCTATAGAGAAAAGTTGCCTAAGAAGCTTAGTAGTGTTCTTGACGTATTTCATGTGTCGCATTTGCAGAAGTGTTTACATGATACCGCAGAAGTAGTGGAGCCAAGCATGCTTAGGGAAGTGGAAATAGAGCGAGATGCCACGATTAGGCGAGTTACTACATGCATCCTTGGATCGGAGGTCAAGAAGTTGCGCAACCGAGAGGTCAATTTGGTTAAAGTCCAAAAGGGAGATGATCAAGGAGACGCGATTTGGCAAACGGAAGACAAGATACGTGCATCGTACCCTATCCTTTTTGTGGGTATGTTCTTAACTTCTCCTTTTTTCTACTGTTTTGTTTATATTTATTCTATCGTTTAGTGTATCCTCTCGATTATATCTTCGATCTTTAGGTAAAAAATCCTATGGTTGTAAACATGTGTTTGAGACATGTTATGTTTGGTGGATGAAAGTGGATGTAAGTGTTTGCTAGTGGTTGCTCGTGGATGCATTTACACACACATTAGGCACTAGATCGGCTCAATCACTTTCATATTGCATATGGATGAGTGTGCATATTTAAATTAATGGACGTATATTAAATGTGTTATCATATGAATGTTGCATTTGGATGAATAGTTGTGCACTCATATAGAAATGATATGTATCATTAGGATTCTTTTGAATACATAATGAACACATGGCACTATCATGATTTGCATTAAGGAGGTCAACTGAATCAGTAGACCTCCTGATTTTGCATTAGGATAAGGACATATACGCACACTTTGCATATGTTCATGAAAGCATTAGAATTTTTTTTAAGGACTATGGATGCCCGTGATTGATGAATGAGTAGATGGATGATGGATAGTAGGACATACATTCTTCTTAACTTGGAGATTTCGGGGACGAAATCCTTTAAGTAGGGGAGGATGTAATACCCCATAATTTTAAAATACTAAAACTGACAAATTTAAGAATACTTAATTTTTAGAAGAAGAATTAAGTGAAACGGGTTACGCCATTGCGCTCGTCTCGGAGTTCTTCTTGGGATAGATCCGAGTTTGCATAAAATAGACATCGTATGAAGAAGTTATGAAGCTCGGAATATTTAAAGTTTAAAGCTATAAAACAAGTTGACCGCCCATTTTTCACCATTCGAAGGTTTTTAGATAGAAGTGAAAACAGTCGACCGCCCGTTTTCACCATTCGACCTTTTTTAGGTAGAAGTGAAAACAGTCGACCGGTTGAAATTGGCCAGTCGACTGGTTGATTCTGGGCAGTATCCTGATGACATGTTTTTCTAATTTGAGTGGTTCGTATGGTTCCTAATCAAATCTGAAGGTACTAATTCACCTAATACACCTATAAATAAACACCTAAACCTAACCCTGATCCCATTGTTTTCTTCAACCCTAATCCATAGCGCCGCCATGCTGCTGCTCCAACTCCAATTAAATTTAGCTTTTCTTCTTCAACAATCAAAGTAGAGATTACTCAAGATCAGAATTGCCACAACAATGACTACTTCTCTTTTTTAAGAATCCTTTCACTGTGTTACATTACTTTCACATATAATTAAATTAAAAAGTAATTGTTATTGGATTTAATGAACATGCCTGTACGTAAGATGAATCTTATCAAGTTTGTAAATCATTATCTTTCAGATTCATGCCCATAAATCATTCATATGCCTTTTTGATCCATTTTATCGTTATATGAATGTTTATATTTCATATGCCTGTTCTTATGTTTATGCCAGTCTTGATGTTTTGATTCTCTTCCCTACCTTTCTTCCTTTTTAGTTTTGAAACTAGGCTAAGTTCGAGCCTAAGTTGAGATTTGAATACAAATAACGTTCGAACGATTGGGAAAGGTTTGGGAAATATGTAAAATAAAGTAATTGGCATAGAACTGTTAATAATTATGAAATTGGTTTGGGCATAATTCGGTACAACTTGTACATATGGAATTATAGACCTAACTTGGATTAGAATTATAAACATAACTTGAATTAGAAATTATAGGTAATTGGAATATATTCTATAATTCAGGACTTGAAATTGGGCTTGAATAAAAGAAGATATAATGAACGCCTAAGACACGAGGTTAGATTCGAATTGTGGTAGAAGTCTACCCGAAACCGCCCGACATATCCAGCAACCGCAAAACGGCAATCTAATGTGAGAGGTCGAAGGCAGAAATTAGAAGCGTAATAGTGCTAAGACACGAGGTTAGATTCAGACGGAAGTAGAAGTCTGCCCGGAACCGCCCGACATACCCAGCAACCGCAAACGGTAATCTAATGTGGGAGGTCTTGCACAATTACAGATGTAATGAATTAATGAACACTTAACCAAGATAAGACATGTGGTAAGACATGGGTATAATAAAAGGGTTAAGTGGGTGACATAGGTGACATGTGAAACATAATTAAAGCACTTAACCAAAATGAGACATGTGGGAAAACAAGGGAATAATAATAAGGGGGTTAAGTGGGAAATCCTAATGGGGACCAAGCGTAGGAGGGAAGCTTGTGTCAAGTATGGGGACCCTTTTCAACCAGTAACCCATTTTTAGTATCTATATGAGCTCGAACTAGGTCAAGGATGGGATACGCTTAGTGGGGTTGATTGTAAGAGGACAAAAGAGTAAAAAGCGATGGCAACGCAAGTCCAACGGAGTCATGTGCGTGCGTGGGTCCAGGCTGGTAGGTAAGACATTGTTGCATCGTGTAGGTATAAGTCGTGCATTTTAGAAGTACCGGGTTGCCACTTTAGAGAGTGATACACCTACCGTGGGGCCAGCACGGGTATCCACGAGTTAGGGAGCCGATTGAATGTGGAAGGTAGTGGGTACAACTATTAGGGGTAGGAGCAAGTGGGCACCTACGAGAGCAGCTAGGAGTACACGAAGCTACCATTATTATGATTAGTAGGGAAGGATAACCTTTTAGTATGAGACTAGTATTGGTGCGGTGCAGGAAATATCTTATAGTGGTTATAAGCGCAATCGATGTTATACCTTGTTCATCTTGTTTACCTTGTCATACCTGCTTATGTTACAGTCATCTCTTATATCCAGTTTATGCTCTTATCATGTTACTCTGCTAATTATATTGTTAAAGCCACCGGACTCGCTAGACTTTATGTCTGACCCTTTTTGTTTCGCCTCTTTTCTTTCCTCTCCCCCCAGGTTCTCAGGGTGGGACTTGCGAGGCTTGATTTGGATATCTTTTTCTCTCTCTACTGGAAGTGCTGAAAGTAATGCTTATCTTTTTTTCTTTCATATAGCATTTTGGAATGGGATTATGGTTTTGCTTTTATGTACTCTAATAATAATTTTGTGCAAGATGGATATTTGTATACTTGGCTTTAGTATGTGGTTTTGATGTTGTAACCAGACATGTTTTGCTTTTCCGCTGTAATGAATAAATTTTGAATATTTGAGTACAATTTTATATATCTGGCTTGTGATATTTTGTTCTATATTCTTCTAACGCTCCGTGAAAGTTAATACATTCCCTTAGTGAGTGACATTAATGGACGTGGGATGTCACAGTAACCTAATAAACAAGAAAATGTGATTTAACGGTATATGTAGGATTATCCAAAGTGTATAATTTAAATTCAGTCACCAGAACTTGTGTTTTAACCCCCTCCTCATAACATACTCGCAGGTTAGATTTGTGGCAGAGACATGATAGATTTGAATACTGGTTAGGCAGTATTATTAATATGGTAAGGCTATACTTTGATTATATTATATTTTATCCTTTCCAATGTGAGATATTTTCTAAGCTTTGACATATTTTATGTCTATGTCTTTTCTGCAGGATACCAGAGCAAACCAACACGAGTTTCAATAGATTAGAATTAAAAAAAAATCGGTCTGTTGGAAATCGGGTTGTTACACACGGTCTGTGCACACACAGCCTAAACCTTAACTACTCAAGGCAAGATTTCAGCAGCCAAAACAGAGTAGATAAAGGTCAGGTCAGCAGTGAAATTTTTGCCTCAGATAAACTGATATCGGACATGCTCGTTTGTTCATGCATATTTGTATGTGCGTTGTAATTAGCTTTGGCAGATTCTTTTTCACTGTAGTAGCTATGCAGTTTTAATTTGGTAGTTATATTGATATCAGAATTCTGTATGTAAATGTCAAGCCATATCATATCACTTAGGGTGTGTTGATGATTCTTTAAAATTGTTTTCTCACTCTCTAAACTCTAAAATCTGCACCGATGCACCTTCTTCTTACCATATATTCCTGGTTTTCTTTTTTATAACTTCTCCAATTTTTTTATCAAACTCTCCTTTGTTCTTGTCAAATTCTCTGTAAGCTTCCGAATTTATATCTGCATGCTTTATATGATTTGTAATACAAATTCATATTTAAAGTAAATAACATTAATAAAAGGAAAATACATATTTGATCTTTTAAGCTCGGGTTTTATATTTGTTTCTAGAGAGTTAAATAAAATTTTGGTTCAAAAAAATTATTTGTGCATTGCTTTTCTTCACTTTCCATCTTTTAAGCTAGAGAGCTAGTGATCGGTTTTTTTAGCTCCTTAGGTGAGTACTAACTCTGGCTGTTTGCTTGTCGAGTATGGAGCACCCATTCTTTAATCTCATAGCATTTGGTATAACCTTTTCGTGTAACCACATGATGAATTCGTTCAAAAATCTTAGGTGTTGGTTGATAATCTGCCAAGAACATTGTATACTCTTCGAATAAGTATGTAGTGTTGCATCTTCTTATAAGGAAAACTTTAAAAAAATATTGGGTTCAATAATAAGTGTGGAGAAATTCTCATTATTGATTTTGGCATCATTTTAAACAACAATTCTCTACCTATAAAAATAAAGACATGATTTATGTTGGTTTTTATCAAAGGTAGTGCCTTTTTTCTCGTAAATACAAATATGAATTGAAATACTTTTGATTTAGTAATGTTTAATTATGTAACTAAGGAAAAAGAAGTTTGTCTATTCAAACATTTTGGTTTGCACATGGCAATATATGGTCTGGTAAAAATTCGCGATTATAGTCTCAAATAGAAAAAGTTCTTTGTCCCTTTCTTTTTTGTCTAAGGTGTTCGTTTTGATCACGAGTATGGTAATCTTTGACTGTAGAATTGATACATGAATATAGGTTTTTTTAGTTAGCTTATAAAATTTTAATTGGATTCAGCTCAGCAAATACTGCAAAGACAAAATGAAAACAAATTTTAGTTAAAAAGTTGGCAAGAATCCCCTTCACTATTGATAAGAAGGTGAGCTAACAGTTCCCCAGCAGAGGTCAAATGCAACCAACTTAGTACCTCAACATTTTATTCCTACAAATCAAAGCATTAAAGCCAACTGCCTACCTAAATTTCATTATTAAAACATTATCAACTTGTATAAATATGATGATTTATTCAATGTCTATTCATCAGGCAACAGAATTCGGAGCAATGGCTACAAATACAACAAGCTTCTCCAAGACTACTCATTTACTGTCGGTGCTCCTATTCGTATTTAGCATTTCTGTAACCAGTGATGTTGCTCGTATGCTTCTAGAAGTACCAGCTATCCCAAAACCAGAGCTTCCACCACTACTTGAAGTTTTGACACTTCCAAAACCTGAGCTACTAAAACTACCACCACTGCCCAAAATGCCAAGCTTGCCTAAGCTGGAAATACCTCCGTTGCCTGAATTTCCTAAACTGCCATCCACTACCCAAAACCAAAGAAGCACTGTGGTACATGAAGTTCCAACTTTTCCCAAGCCGGAATTGCCTTCAGTACCAGAGATTCCTTCTTTACCAAAGCTAGAGTTGCCACCTTTTCCTGAGATTCCGACCATATCGAAGGTTGAACTACCTCCTTTGCCTCAACTACCAATTGTTCCCGAAGTACCAATTCACCCTTCTACTACCCCTAGATTTTCATGGATGATATGGCATATTGATTGTAGTTTCATAAGTTTATGTTTGGCCTTGAATATTTACATATGTACTATATTACTTATTGCCATATGTATACTGTATAATATATTTTATCTTCTTACTTTTCTGCAATGTTGCGCCATATAAATTAGTATTCTATATTTATCCAATGAGCAATGATACTTAAACTAGAATTAAATTCCAACATTTTCTCTCAAGGCATTACTACTTCAGAGATATATGCTTCACAAATTTTGTTGCTGGCATAGAGTAGTTACTAGTTATATGCAAATCGTAGTGAATAAGTTTGGCAAAGGATATATTTTCTATGCACATGCGCAATGCATACCATCATAGATAAAGAATAGAGACTTATTATTAAGCAAACTATCAATAAATTTTTGTCTCCTTTTAGAAAATTTCATCACTAAATGTTAAATTTTGGTGATACAAAATCACAAATTGATTGGAACAAATTTGCAAAGAGTGAAAAGTAAATATTTTTATAATGGGAATGCATTGATTGCATTTGATGAGGTGGTAGAGAAATAAATGAAGGGATTAATTTCTTCCATCTATGCTAAAGAAAAGAATTGATTTACTTCCTATGTTTGCACATTTGTTTTTATGGTAATTTGCCTCCATTAAATTATTACCATATGTTGGTAATTTAATTGATGACTCACATAGATTTGCACCGGCTATATATTGAGGGGTAGACTTTAGTGTAAACTCATCCTGTAACACCTCGAATTTTCTGTTAACTGTATATTAACAAATTAAAGTATAATTAATACTTAATGAAAGAATTAAGGGAAACGGGTTGCGCCTTTGCGTTCGTCTCGGAATTCTGCTTGAGATAGAGCCTGAGTTTGCGTGAATCGGACTCCATATGAAGGAGTTATGACCTCCGGAAGTTTCAGAATTCAAATTAAAATTCAAACGGCTCCAAACGAAGTTCAAATTTCGAATTCAGACCCAAACTGGGCTGGGCAGAAATTTCCTCCTAGGCACAAGGTCGACCTGGGGGTCGACCTGCCCAGTCGACCTGGTTTGGCCCGGGCTGGCCTGGTCGGGTTTCTGGTCGAATTTCTGAGCCTGGCTGTGTCACTAGGGCTTACATGTCACCTTCTGATTGGCTGCTCTTGAGATGGATGGTTTGGATTCACTCTAGCTTCATCGACGGCTCTAATTGATTTAAAATTCTATAAATACAACTTGATTCTAAACCTAAATTCACACAAAGAAATTGGAGATAGAGCCGTCATGCTGCTGGAAGGACGCCAAGAGTAGCCTCCACTTGTAGAAAGCTTGGTGACGAGCCAAAATCAAAGTTAAAACACGAATCATAACAACGTTAGTCTTCCCAAAGGAAAGCAATTCAAATTCAAAACTCAGAATCCAGAATTCAAGTTTTGCGTTCGTTGTAAGTATAGTAATTCTTCCGATGTGAATAAAATTAAGTCTTGATTCAATGTAAATTGGGAATGAAGTTGTGTTATTGTATAACAACGATGTTGATTCATATGCGATGTAATGATTGTGATATTGTGATGTTTGTGGTATAATTGAGTTTATGTTGATCCTATTGTATATGTAGAATCACGTGCAAGTTGTACAGTTCATGTTGTAATCGACACCTATATGTTTATGTAATTATATAGGTTGTATGTGATTAAGATTTCTTGGATATATATGCTAGAACCTTTATGCTTAACCGATTATGTTCACATACATGCAAGTATGTTTGTAAGAAAGTGGCAAGTTAATTGGATCCATGTCAAGATCCACCTTAATATGTGTTTCATGTTGTAATTAGGCATATGAATGGATCTAGTTCACACCCTTGTCATAAAAATTGTGAAATTATCATATCCTTGTCATATGCTAGTTATGCTCGATGCTATGCCTAGATCCAAAAACAAGTTTAGGCTTATGTTATCTAAATCATATGCTAATTTATGTGATTGGTTAAATACCTATTTCAATGCAAGTTCAGATATACGTTGATTTAGGCTATGTTGCAAGTTCACATATACGTTGATTTAGGCTATGTTGCAAGTTCATATTCATGTTGACTATTTTGCAAGTTCACACCTATGATGTTCATGTTGACTATGCCAAAAATGCCAAGTTTACACCTATGTCATGTTCATGTTTATGAATTCCCTTATGCCAATTTGTATGCGCTAAATTAGGCTAAGTTTTTAGCCTAATATCATATGTTAAAAACCATGCGAATGAAAGTTAGGCTAAGATTGTTAGCCTAATGTTTAAACGGGGTAACGTTGGGAATATTAGAAAACTTGACATAAAAATATATGAAATTGGCATGTTTGTCAAATGCCAAAATTGGTGGCATTTTAAATGGTATAAATTATTATACCAAAAAGGATGAACTTGGAAAGTGGGCCATAACATTAAATTTACATACATTAAGTAATAAAGAAAAATATGTAAATTTTGAAAATACGAATATGCTTAACACGAGGTTGGATTGAGTTGTGATGTAAACTGCCCGAACCCGCCCGGCTGTCCAGTAGTCACAACAATACCTATCCAATGTGGGTGGTTAAGCATGGAGCCCAATAAGGACCCGATGTTAGACTGAGTTACGGTGTAAACCTGCCCAGAACCGATCGGTACATCCAGTAACCGTAACAATATCTGTCTAACGTGAGTGGTCGGCGCTTTAAGAAGCTAAGGACAGACTGTAAGGATGGTAGGGTTAAGTTAACTAAAACACTTAACCAATTCAATATGTTAATGAAATTGATGGGTGGGGTTAGGTAAATACAGACACTTAACCACTTAACATGTTTGACTAGAAAACCCTAGTAACGGGGACCCTTTTCAGCAGTAACCCAGTTAGGTATCATGGTACCCTGAAACTAGGCAGGGTGGGGCATGATTACTGAGCTGATTGTAAGCAGTCAAAAGGACGGCGGTGGGTGCAACAGTGTGGGTTCTAACAGAGTGCGGGCGTGCACACACTTCAGAGCAAACAAACAGAACACTGGGGGCACCAGTAGTATAACCGATGTATTTCTAGTTTCGTGTCGGGTCGCCACCATGGGACTTGATACACCCCATGGTGGGGCCAGCATAGGTATCTACAATCTTTGGGGGCCGTAAGACACAGAAAATTATGCGAGTAGGAGCCAATCTTTAGAAAAAGGGGATCACTTCACCTCCAGCAATGGGTGCCAGTTAAGACAATACAAATAGGTGCAGAGATATAGTGTAGGGTGCGATAGTATATTCGATTCAAACTGCTTTGTCTTAAGTTTATGACACTCTCCTATTTCCAGTTTATACTTATCATGCCTTTATTCTTATTCTCATACTGAAGAGTCACTAGACTTACCAGGCTTTATGTCTGACCATATTTTCTTTCGTCTTCTTTTCTTCCGTTCCCCCCCCCCCCCCAGGTCCACAGGGAGGAAACAACTCAGCTTAGTCAGACTCTTTGCAAGACTTCAAGATAATAGATGTACGGTTTGGATTCTCTCTCCTTGGCTATGGCGGTTGGACACAATCATGGGGATTTATGCAGTTTTAATCATGTTTTATGCGTCTTTATTTAATAACCAAGACAGAAATGATGTTGTAATGTTTTGGAAGTAGTTATGAGACAATTATGGAAATGTTTTGTTTGAACAAGTATTTTATGAAATAAAAGTCTGTTTGTTTCCGCTGCTTATATATATGTGTTTATATCTATCTTGTGTTTTATCTGTGACTTTTACTTACAAACCTCCACCAAAGTTAAGGCAGTCCCTTGTGAGTGACCTTAATGGAGGGTGGGGTGTTTCACTTGGTATCAGAGCATAGATTTACCAGACTAGATAAAAGTTTTTGAAGCTATTTTCAAAACAAGTTTAAAGAAGCATTCTTTTTCAAGAAAAAGTCTTGTTTTTAAAAGGCATAAATTCCCCAAAGCCTTATGCACTTTCTCTCTCTATCCTTTGTCTTGAATACTTTCCTTTTTATTCCAGCATGTCTGGAGACCTTAACCTTCCAGAAGGAGTACCGATACCCGGCTGGTTCCAAAGGTACCTTGAGGCTAGGGCCAATGGTGCGGGCCCAGGAGACATTCCTCCTCTAACAGTGGCAGCTGTTCCTCCTCCTCCTCCTCGTGGACATACTTTCGCTAAGATATGTAGAGACTTCAAAGCTATGGGTGGAAAGGACTTTTATGGAACTGAATCCTTTATAGTAGCAAGGAAATGGCTGAAGGAGACCGAGGACTTGTTCATCATCTTCGAAGTTGACGACAGGCAAAAGATATAGCTAGCAGTATGGTTGCTGAAAGATGAAGCTTCCTATTGGTAGGAAGTTACCCATGCTGAAAGGCCAGTGGAGACTTGGGAAGATTTTAGGATATGGTTTGAGATGAAATTCCTCTCCCAAGCTGAAAGAAGCCTGCAAATGGAGAAGTTCCTAACTTTGAAACAAGGAAATATGACAATCAAGGAGTATGTAAATCAGTTTAACCAACTGGCCAGATTTGGGCTGTATTTGGTAAACACCCAACACAAGAAGGCCCTTCGCTTCGTCAAAGGTCTGAATGAACCTCTACACAACCTTGCAATGACCCATATACCCATGGGAACGACCTATGAAAGCTTGGTGGACATGGCGCTGCTACACGAGGAGGACAAAGGCAAGAAGGAGGCAAAGGTAGAAGTGCCTCAAGAAAAGAAAGAAGGTTTACAGGCTAAGAAGACAGACTTCAAGAAAGGCGGGAAGAACAACAAATCCCGTGAAAAGAGAAAGTGCAATTTCTGTGGCATTGTGGGACATATAACAAAAGACTGCAGGAAGAAGAAGGCAATGATGAATGGGGGTTGTTTCCATTGTGGATAGACTGGACACTTGGCTAAGGACTGCCCAAAGAAGCGGGGGTAGGGACAGAGGACTGGATCCACCTCGGGAGGACAGGTTCACGCGCTGACAGCACCTCCACAGGAACGAGGTAGAAATATTTCTGAAAAAAACTTAGTTTATATTTATGATCATCCAGTTCGCACTCTCTTTGATTCTGGTGCATCACACTCTTTTATTTCATCTGCTTTAGTAGAATCTCTGCACCTAGACACTAGTATGGTAGAAGATCCCTTGGTTGTTTTGAATCCAATTGGGGGCTCGGTTTATTTGTCGATGGTTTGCATGGATTTAAAAATCTCTATTCTAAGTGTTGAATTTAGATGTAGTGCCTTTGTTTTGGGCTTCTCAGGATATGGATTGATCTTAGGCATGGACTGGTTATCCAGTAACGGTGCCATTCTTGATTGTGAGAAAAGAGTGGTTAGACTCTTGACTCGGCTCGGTAACACTCTAGAAATTTCTTGTAATCCCTTGAATGCTGTTATGCTTAGTTATCTAGAGTCGCTTGACGCTTCTGTTGAGAATTTGCAGTCAGTTAGAGTAGTCCGGGAATATCCGGATGTCTTTGAAGAGGTGAAAGGCTTACCTCCAAAGCGGGAAATAGACTTCCGCATATATCTTGTTGATAATGCAAAGCCTGTAGCTTTGCCTGTTAGACACATGGCTCCAAAGGAGAGAAAGGAGCTCAGTAAGCAAGTTAAGGAGCTTCTCGAGAAGGGGTTTATAAGGAGAAGTATCTCGGAATGGGGTGCTCCAGTGGTGTTCGCCACCAAAGCAGACGGTTCACTACGTCTCTGTGTGGACTATAGGGAGCTAAACAAGCTGACTAAAAAGAATAGACACCCGCTTCCCAGAATAGACGATTTGTTTGATCAGCTTGTAGGTGCGTCGGTCTTCTCCCAACTTGATCTGGCTACTGGGTTCCATCAGTTAAGGGTAGCTGAATATAGTATTGATAAAACAACGTTCAAAACCCCAGACGGTTTCTTCGAGTGGCTTGTCATGCCTTTCGGTTTGACAAACGCACCCGCTTATTTTGTGGACCTAATGAGCAGGGTTGTTCGTGGTGGTCTTCGTAGACGATATTTTGATCTTCTCAAAGAATGAGGAAGAACATGCTCGACATCTGAAAGAAATCATGGATACTCTCCGTGCACATCAGCTAAAAGCCAAATTCTCCAAGTGCCACCTTTGGAGATAAAAGGTAAGGTTTCTTGGGCATATAGTGTCCAAAGAAGGGTTAGCCGTGGACCCCGCGAAAATGGTGGTAGTGCAAGATTGGAAGAAACCGAGAAATGCAACCGAAGTCCGAAGCTTTCTTGGGTTAGCCAATTTTTAACGAAAATTCATTAGGGATTTCGCGAAAATCTCAGCTCCACTCACAAAGCTAACAAAGAAGAATCTGGCATTCACTTGAGATTTGGATTGCAAGTTTGCTTTCCAACGATTAAAAAGGGCTCTCACAACAGCCCCAGTTCTGAATTTGCCAGATGGAAGCAAGATGTTCACCGTATACACTGATGCTTGTGGTACGGGACTAGGCGCTGTTCTAATGCAGGGAGGGTAGTAGCTTATGGTGGAAGACAACTGAAAGTGCATGAAAAGAACTACCCAACCCACGATCTTGAGTTGGCCGCCGTTGTCTTTGTGCTTAAGTCTTGGCGTCATTATCTCCTAGGTGAGAAATTCGAATTATATACTGACCATAAATCGTTGAAGTATCTTTTCTCGCAGAAAGATCTTAACTTGAGGCAGCAAAGATGGATGGAGTTCCTTGCCTCATATGATTTTGAAATTTCTTATACTCCTGGCAAAGGCAACGTAGTAGCAGACGCGTTGAGCCAAAAGAAACTGACCTTAAGCCCTCTCTTTGTGGAAAGGCAAAGCTTGGAGTATATAGCCAGTTTTGACTTTAGGTCATCCTCTGATTTTGTACCTGGTTTATTGGCATCCCTAGAAGTACACCCCACTCTTTTACACTCAATAGGGGCCGCACAATGCGAAGACCCTCAGCTTGTGGATGTGATTGATAAGCTAATTAGGGGTGAAACTTCCAGTCACCTCAATAGGTACTCCATCGATGATAAAGGTTGGCTGAGACGGGATGGAAGGCTATGCGTCCCACAAGCTAGGGATTTAGTAAAGAAGGTTCTCGAGGAAGCACATCATTCCCAGATGACAATACATCCAGGTGGGGACAAAATGTACAAGGACGTAAAGAGAGTTTTCTATTGGAGTGGCATGAAGGACATGGCAGATTTCGTTTCTAAGTGCGTGACATGCCAACAGGTCAAGGCAGAACAAAAGAAGCCTGGAGGACTGCTTCATCCTCTAGAAGTCCCACAATGGAAGTGGGATAGCATTTCAATGGACTTCATTGACGGGTTGCCTAGGTCAAGAAGAGGCAATATTAACATTTGGGTAATAGTGGACAGGCTTACTAAAAGCGCCCACTTTATACCCATCAAAAGTAGAAGGACTACCTCGTCTCTGGCTTCTCTTTATCTCAAGGAAATAGTTCGGCTCCAGGGAATACCCTCCAGCATGGTGAGTGACAGAGATCCCATCTTTACGAGTGAATTTTGGCGGAGTCTGCAAGAAGCTGTAGGCACACTGTTATGCTTGAGCACGGTGGCCCCCAAACTGAAGGCAGACAGAAAGGGTGAATAGGGTATTGGAAGATCTTTTGAGACTATGTGTTCTTGACTTCGGAGGGACTTGGGAGGATCACCTTCCTCTAGTTGAATTCACCTACAACAACAGCTACTAAGCCACTATCGGTATGGCGCCCTTCGAAGCTCTATATGGAAGACCATGCTGATCACCAACTTGTTGGTGGGAGTCTACTGACAAGATTATACTTGGGCCAGACATGATTCGAGAAACTTCAGAAAAAGTGGACTTGATACGAAGGAGAATGAATACATCCCAAGACAGACAGAAATCCTATGCCGACAAAAGAAGGACCGACCTTGAGTTTGAGGTTGGGGACAGGGTTTTACTTAAGGTATCCCCTTTAAGGAACATTGTTCGCTTTGGATCCGCAGGAAAACTAGCACCAAATTTGTAGGATCGTTCCCTATCATCGAGAAAATTGGGAAAATGGCTTATAGAGTAGAGCTACTTGAAAGGTTGGCTGGAATTCACAACGTCTTTCACGTTTCTCATCTCCGAAAATGTCAACATGAATCTGCGGAAGTGGTGGAGCCAAACATTCTAGAAGAAGCCGAAGTAGAACGCGAAGCAACTGTAAGAAGAATTCCAACTCGAATTGTAGGAACAGAAGTGAAAAAGCTACGCAACCGCGAAGTCGAAATCGTTAAAGTTCAGTTGTAACAACCTGCATTCTACGCATCAGAGGATCGTAGAATATTTATTTCTTTCCCATATGAAGTCGTATGGTCATGTAACTTTGGGAAACAACTATTAGAGTCATTTCCCATGTTCATGATTTTTGCCGATTTTTAAATGACCGTTTTGCCCCTAGCTGATCTTGTTTTGGCCATAACTTTTGATTGGAAATGAATTTTGACCTGAAACCACTTCCATTAGATTCGTTTGATGGTTTACCTTTCTGTAGAGTGGTCACATGTAAGAAACGGACTTACCGTTTGGGAGATATGGCTGAAATAAGGTTTGGAAGGTGAAAAACTGCTTAATCGGGCCAAATAAGGTGATTAGTGAATGGGCCCATAACCCATTTCGGGATTAGGGTTATGGGGAGGCTGAAATGAGTTAGGGTTTCATTCCATTTCAGTTTTCTAGCCTCCACCTACCTCTAAGAAACCCTAAAAATGGCCTCCAACCTCTAAATCACCTCCAAATCGCTTTCTACTTGAAGATTGGGCTTAGCAACATCAAATCAAGGCGAATCAACACCAAATCAAGATTACAGCTGCTGTTTAATATTGGGATTTGCACCAAATCAGAGATTTATTTCAGATCTAAGTTTTATTTGTGGCTAAGATGAGTGATTTGCATAGTTCCTCACTAATTATGGTTGATTAAGGGTAATTAGTGAAGATTAACGAATTTATACATTAATAAATTCTGGAAAAAAACTTATAAATCCTTAAATGATGTTTTAGACCTCTGATGTGAATTTGGGATAATTTGGTTAAGTTTTGCTTATCATATCATAAGTTTCACCTAAACATGCTTAAGGGAAAATGTGGAGTTTTGGCTATGTTTGATCCATTTTGACCTATCATATTGATGTTTTGGTATTTGAGGTCACTTCTACTTGTTGCTATGACTGTATGGTATGTTTTGTGATTGTCTAGAAGTGTTAGATTGGTCGAAAGCGCCGTCTAATGGCGTAAAAACAGTTGCAGGAAAGTATGCAGGAAATTCCAGAACCGGATCGGATCGCTCCCCTCAACCTCGATCCGACCCGTTCGTGCCGCCCTCGACCACAAGCTGGAGCATGGACCACGACCCGATCCGTCCATGGGTAGTGACCACGAACCGATCCCTTGTTCCCTGACCGATCCGTTCGTGAGTGATGAAACGATCCGATGGGCTGGAGCATGGAGCAAGACCCGAGCTGATGGCACCCTCCGATCCGACCCGACCCCCTTGGGTGATGACGATCCGAACCGTGGCAAGCTGGAGATCTCGACCCGATCCGATCCAGGGAAGTAGAAGGAGGAACCACGAACCGTGCATGGGGGCGAACCGCGATCCGAACCGCCACGAGATGAAGAACCGAACTGATCGGGTGACGACCAATAACCCGAGATGCAAAGGTAGTCCAAGTTGGAAGTTATAGCTCAGGATCTATCTGGGAACCAATGAGTTCACTTCATGATTGGGCTTTGCTGCGGGACGTGTGTTAAGGAGTTGTCGACGTTCATAACTTAGATTCACCACTGAAATGAAAGATGGGCTACTTATCAGTGCAGTAGAGTCACTATGACTCGAGGGGCAAGGTGAAGGTAGCAAGACTACGCTATCAGTACAGTAGAGTCATTATGACTCGAGGGGAAAAGTGATCATAGTAAGACTATGAGCCAGCGCATATGGGGTGAATAACTCCATGGGGCAAGTGGACATAGTAAAGGATTGGTAAGGCTATGAGCCAGCGCAGATGGGTTGAATAACCCCATGGGGCAAGTGGACATAGCAAAGGATTGGTGACTATGTATCAGTGCAGTGAAGCCATTTATGACTTCATAGGGCAAGGTGATCATAGCAAAGTATTGAGGTGATCGAAGTGGTGAATATCGTATGCTTTACGCACTGAGTGAGAGATGTGAGGATGGTTGCTATGCTTGATTGTTTTCCATCACTATGACATGCACACCCCCACCCCGTTATCTTTACACTATTTGAAATGGCACCTTAGAGTGTTGTACAGTATGTAGTGCTAACTCTTTGGTTGCAGGTCCAGGTCCAGGTTCAGGTATGACTTAGTATACCTGTTATTGTTCTGTTTATATGCTTATCGCTCATACCGGACTTTTGTATGACCCAGAGTTTTATGTCTCTTCTTATTACTCTGGGTGCTCAAACGAGCAGACTAGAGGCAGGTTAGCTGGTGATGCACGAGTAGCTGATTCGGAGACGATCAGGAGGCTCCTACGTATGATATCTACATATATTCTCCCTGTGTCGTTGGTGGTCACTACTTGGGCATTAGTAGTGTACCTTCCATTACTTGCTTTTGCTTTAGAGACTGTATTTTGAAATTGTAATAAGCTGTATTTTGGATTTTCCGCTGATATGATGCTCAGTTCTAGTTTTCAGCTTATACACTGTCTCGCCTGTTTTATGTCAAGTATGTTGTTATTATATTTTGTTCTATGCGCTGTGCGACATTCTACAGGTTCTTTGTTGTTTCTTCGTCTCCTTTCTTTTCTTATGACGACCGTCCTGTGCTAACTGGACATGTGTACATCGCACTTTTGGAGTAAATGTCGGTTGGTGCGGGGCGGGCCGTCACATTTGGTATCAGAGCTCTAGGTTGCATAGTTAACCTAGGGAAAGACATTAGGGAGAGATAGTACGTATATGAGAGCGCGTATTTGTGATTACTTTGGTTTTCAAAAGCTATATATATATATACTATTAGTAGTATAAGAATGAAGTCGTACTGCACTAGCACCACTATGGGGTCGTTAATCGTTGAACGACGAGTAGAGACACTAGGGGTGCTGGTAGAGGGACCAATCATGGGAATTCTCTTGACATGAGGACAATGTTCACTAACTTCATGAGGGAGATGATTAGGGATGTTCAGGGAGCAGTTCCCAATCCTGGTAATGGTGGTGGTCCAGCAGTGCAGGCGCCTAGGGTCGATTTCGCCAAGTTGTGCAAGGATTACACTAACCTTGGTGGGAAGCCGTTCCATGGAACCCACAGATGTTCAGGATTGGTTGGATAGCTGTGATCGTATCTTCGACGACTTGGGTATCGAGGATGCGATGAAGAGAAGGCTAGCGTCTCGTCAGCTGCAAGGGAGAGCGATGAATTGGTGGAATGCCATTAGAACAGCTACTCCAGAAGATCAGGTTACATGGGATCAGTTCAAGGCTCGCTTTAGCGAGAAGTTCATTCCAGCTGCCCAGAAGTCAGTGTTGTTTAATAGATTCTTGGAACTCAAGCAGAATGGTAGGGCAGTCTCTGACTATATTGCTGAGTTCGACACTTTGTCGAAGTATGGACTATCTCTTATCGATACTCCTGAGAAGAAGAATGAGAAGTTCATTACAGGGTTGGATGGATACTTGGGGGAAAGGCTTATCAACCACATCGATGAGACTTTTGAATCGATTGTTGGAAAAGCTTTGAGATCAGAGAGTCTTTACCCTAAGCCAAAGACTGAGGCTGCATCTGCAGAAGGGCCAAAACCGCAAGCAGGCGGTGGAGGCAAGAATAACTCTCAAAACAAGAGGAAGCAGAACCAATCTAAGGATGGCCAGAAAAAGAGCAAGAAAGATGTTGAGTGCTTCAGCTGTGGTAAGAAGGGCCATTATGCTAAAGAATGTCGGGCCAAGCCAGCGGATAGGAAGTGCTACAACTGTGGCCAAGTGGGACATCATAAGGATAAGTGTCCACAACCTTTTAAGGAGAAGCAGATTGTGAAAGCATATGCTATCGATGCTGTTCCTTCTTCGTCGAATGCCCCAACTGCGGCGGAGAAAGGAGAGAATGTCGTCATTCAAGGTATGCTTTCTATTTATGATGTACCAGTTCGAGTTTTGTTTGACACTGGGGCTTCCCGTTCCTTCATATCTAGTGACCTGGTGGATAGGTTGGGACTGGAACCCGAGATACTCGATAGACCGTTGGTTGTGACGAACCCGATTGGTGGTTCGACTAACCTTAGTATGATTTGCCGAAATTTGGTCTTATCGAGTCATGGATGTATGTTTGTTTGTGATTGCTTTGTTTTGGGCTTTACTGGGTATGGCATTATATTGGGAGTCGATTGGCTCCAAAGATACCGGTGGTGGTAGACTGTGAGGGCTTTTTGGTGACAGTTAGAGCGGACGATGGGCGGAGGGTAGTGTTTGGTAGTCTACCTAGTGATGGGGTAATGGCTAGTTTTATAAATTCCCTCGACATCCCGCATGATGAGTTGTCAGATGTGCCCGTGGTTGGCCAGTATCCGGACGTCTTCGAGGAGGTGACCGGGCTTCCACCTCACCGAGAGATTGAGTTCCGTATTGATTTAGTGAAAGATGCCAGACCTATAGTGATGCCACTTCGTCGTATGGCACCAAGGGAGCAGCGAGAGCTCAGGGTGCAAGTAAGCGATCTTTTGAAGAAGGGATTTATTAGAAGAAGTGTCTCGAGTGGGGAGCACCAGTAGTGTTTGATACTAAGGCAGATGGTTCCCTTCGATTGTGTGTGGACTATCGCGAGTTGAATAAGGTGACGAGGAAGAATAAGTGTCCTCTACCGCGTATAGATGATTTGTTTGATCAACTAGAAGGAGCAAGAGTGTTCTCCCAGTTGGACCTCGTGACAGGATTTCATCAGCTCCGAGTAGCAGATGAAAGTGTTCCGAAAACGGCATTTAGTACGCTGTCTGGATTCTATGAGTGGTTGGTCATGCCATTTAGGTTGACCAATGCACCAGCATACTTTGTGGATCTTATGAATCGAGTATTCAGAGATCAGTTGAATAAGTTTGTTCTTGTGTTCGTAGACTATATCCTTGTTTACTCAAGGACAGAGGAGGAACACAAGGGACACTTGAGGATAGTGATGGAGGTGTTGAGGAAACACCAATTGAAAGCGAAATTTTCTAAGTGTCACTTCTGGAGGAGGGAAGTTAGATTCTTGGGCCATGTTATTTCAGAGAATGGTATTGCCATGGACCCTGCGAAGGTGGCTACAGTACAGGATTGGCCTACGCCCAAGAATGCAATAGATGTAAGAAGTTTCTTGGGGTTAGCTGGGTACTATCGTAAGTTTATCCAGGACTTCTCCAAGATAGCAGCACCGTTGACTCAGTTGACTAAGAAGAATCAGGCCTTCATATGGGACGGAGTGTGTGAGAATGCATTCAAGAGTCTAAAAGAAAAGTTGACGCATGCACCAGTGTTAATCATTCCTAAAGGGAATGAAGAGATGACGGTATACAAGGATGCTTGTGGTACCGGACTAGGTGCTGTATTGATGCAAGGAGGTAGGGTTGTAGCTTATGCTAGTCGGCAACTAAAGCCACATGAGAAAAGGTATCCTACCCATGATTTGGAACTAGAAGCGATCATATTTGCGTTGAAGATGTGGAGACATTATCTCTTGGGAGAAAGATTTGAGTTGTTTACCGATCATAAATCGTTAAAGTATCTCTTCTCTCAGAAGGATCTGAACCTCCATCAGCAGAGATGGTTAGAGTTCTTGGCTTCGTATGATTTTGATATCGCATACACACCTGGGAAAGGTAATGCGGTAGCCGATGCCTTGAGTAGGAGACATGCCAGTCTAGGGGCTATGTTTCTTGAATGGAAGCAACTTGAGTATATCGCAGGGTTTGACTTCAGACCAAAGTGCGAATTGGATCCAGAAATGCTAGCTAGTTTGGCGATCAGACCCACTTTGATAGAACAGATTGGTTCAAGCCAGAGGGACGATCCTAATCTATTGGAAATCATTTCCAAGTTAGAGATGAATATCGACGGTGAGGAGATGACTTTGTATGGGCTTGATCGAGAAGGATGGCTTAGAAAGAATGGAAGACTAGTAGTACCCAACGTGAATGGTTTGAGAGATGAAGTGCTTAGAGAATGTCATCACTCAAAACTGACTATACACCCCGGTGGTGATAAGATGTATCGAGACATGAGACAGACTTACTACTGGAAAGGGATGAAAAGAGACATTGGGAAGTTTATATCCAAGTGCACGAATTGCCAGCTAGTTAAAGCCGAGCAAAAGAAGCCTAGTGGTTTGTTACAACCATTAGAAATTCCCGAATGGAAATGGGAGCAAGTCTCGATGGATTTCATCGATGGGTTACCAAGGACTAGATCGGGACATGATAGCATTTGGGTAATTGTGGATCGATTGTCCAAGAGTGCAAGATTTATACCAGTTAAGTCAAACAGAACTGCAGCTAAGTTAGCAGAACTGTATATGAAGTGGGTAGTGAGATTTCATGGAGTACCCAAGGGCATTGTGAGTGACCGAGATCCGTTGTTTACTAGTGGATTTTGGAAGAGCTTACAAGAGGCTTTAGAGTCAGAATTACATCTCAGCACCGCGTATCATCCTCAAACTGACGGTCAGACAGATAGGGTGAATCGTATATTGGAAGATCTCTTGAGAGCTTGTATATTGGATTTTGGTGGATCATGGGATGACCATTTGCATCTCGCAGAGTTTGCATATAATAATAGCTACCAATCCAGTATCGGTATGGTTCCATATGAAGCTTTGTATGGAAGACCGTGCAACTCACCATCATGCTGGATGGAGACCGGTGAGAATTTTATGCTTGGACCAGATGTGGTAAGAGAAACCTCGGACAAGATTAAGATCATTCAACAACGAATGAAGGCTACCCAGGATAGGCAGAAGAGTTATGCTGATAAGAGGAGAAGAGACTTAAAATTCTCTATTGGCGACTTGGTGTTTGTCAAGATTTCTCCGTTAAAGAGCGTGATTCGATTTGGAAGGAGAGGCAAGTTAGCACCAAGATTCGTTGGTCCATTCCCAGTTCTCGAGCAAGTTGGGAATTTGGCGTATAGAGTTGACTTACCAGACAAAATGGTGGGAGTTCACAACGTATTTCATGTTTCCCAGCTAAGGAAGTTCGTACACGACCCAGATATGAATATTTCACCTGATCAGTTAGAGGACTTCGAAGTGGAACCCGAGGCGGTTGGGAACCGCAAGCCGATTCGTATTGTCGAGAACGATACGAAGCAACTTCGAAGGAAGGCGGTGAAGCTAGTCATGGTTCATTGGGGCGAGAACGAGAATGACTATACTTGAGAGACAGAGGAGAGCATTAGGAAGACGCATCCAGAACTCTTCGCCCGGTAAGATTTACTTTGCGATTTAGTTATTCCGCATGCTAGGATATGCTTGTTTGGCTTGTTTTGCATGTTTAATTGTTGTTTCATGGCTGATAGGCATGCGGGACCTTTGTGTGTGTTTTGATTAGGGAATTTCGGGGGCGAAATTTCTTAAGGGGGGGGGGGGAGAATGTAACAACCCGCATTCTACGCATCAGAGGATCATAGAATATTTTTTTCTTTCCCATATGAAGTCGTATGGTCATGTAACTTTGGGAAACAACTATTAGAGTCATTTCCCATGTTCATGATTTTTGTCGATTTTTAAATGACCGTTTTGCCCCTAGCTGATCTTGTTTTGGCCATAACTTTTGATTGGAAAGGAATTTTGACCTGAAACCACTTCCATTAGATTCGTTTGATGGTTTACCTTTCCGTAGAGTGGTCATATGTGAGAAACGGACTTACCGTTTGGGAGATATGGCTGAAATAAGGTTTCGAAGGTGAAAAACTGCTTAACCGGGCCAAATAAGGTGATTAGTGAATGGGCCCATAACCCATTTCGGGATTAGGGTTATGGAGAGGCTGAAATGAGTTAGGGTTTCATTCCATTTCTGTTTTCTAGCCTCCACTTACCTCTAAGAACCCCTAAAAATGGCCTCCAACCTCTAAATCACCTCCAAATCGCTTTCTACTTGAAGATTGGGCTTAGCAACATCAAATCAAGGCGAATCAACACCAAATCAAGATTAGAGCTGCTGCTTAGCATTGGGATTCGCACCAAATCAGAGATTTATTTCAGATCTAAGTTTTATTTGTGGCTAAGGTGAGTGATTTGCATAGTTCCTCACTAATTATGGTTGATTAAGGGTAATTAGTGAAGTTTAACGAATTTATACATTAATAAATTCTGGAAAAATACTTATAAATTCTTAAATGATGTTTTAGACCTCTGATGTGAATTTGGGATAATTTGGTTAAGTTTTGCTAATCATATCATAAGTTTCACCTAAACATGCTTAAGGGAAAATGTGGAGTTTTGGCTATGTTTGATCCATTTTGACATATCATATTGATGTTTTGGTATTTGAGGTCACTTCTACTTGTTGCTATTAATGTATGGTATGTTTTGTGATTGTCTAGAAGTGTTAGATTGGTCGAAAACGCCGTCGAATGGCGTAAAAACAGTCGCAGGAAAGTATGCAGGAAATTCCAGAACCGGATCGGATCGCTCCCCTCAACCTCGATCTGACCCGTTCTTGCCACCCTCGACCACAAGCTGTAGCATGGACCACAACCCGATCCGTCCATGGGTAATGACCACGAACCGATCCCTTGTTTCCTGACCGATCCGTTCATGAGTGATGAAATGATCCGATGGGCTGGAGCATGGAGCACGACCCGAGCTGATGGCACCCTCCGATCCGACCCGACCCCCTGGGGTGATGACGATCCGAACCGTGGCAAGCTGGAGACCCCGACCCGATCCGATCCAGGGAAGTAGAAGGAGGAACCACGAACCATGCATGGGGGCGAACCGCGATCCGAACCGCCACGAGATGAAGAACCAAACCGATCCGGTGATGACCAATAACCCGAGATGCAAAGGTAGTCCAAGTTGGAAGTTAGAGCTCAAGATCCAGTTGGGAACCAATGAGTTCACTTCATGATTGGGATTTGCTACGGGATGTGTGCTAAGGAGTTGTCGGCGTTCATAACTTCGATTCACCACTGAAATGAAAGATGGGCTACTTATCAGTGCAGTAGAGTCACTATGACTCGAGAGGCAAGGTGATGGTAGCAAGACTACGTTATCAGTGCAATAGAGTCATTATGACTCGAGGGGCAAAGTGATCATAGTAAGACTATGAGCCAGCGCAGATGGGATGAATAACTCCATGGGGCAAGTGGACATAGTAAAGGATTGGTAAGGCTATGAGCCAGCGCAGATGGGGTGAATAACCCCATGGGGCAAGTGGACATAGCAAAGGATTGGTGGCTATGTATCAGTGCAGTGAAGCCATTTATGACTTCATGGGGCGAGGTGATCATAGCAAAGTATTGAGGTGATCGAAGTGGTGAATATCGTATGCTTTACGCACTGAGTGAGAGATGTGAGGATGGTTGCTATGCTTGATTGTTTGCCATCACTACGACATGCACACCACCACCCCGCTATCTTTACACTATTTGAAATGGCACCTTAGAGTGTTGTACAGTATGTAGTGCTAGCTCTTTGGTTGCAGGTCCAGGTTCAGGTATGGCTTAGTATACCTGTTATTGTTCTGTTTAGATGATTATCGCTCATACCAGACTTTTGTCTGACCCAGAGTTTTATGTCTCTTCTTATTACTCTAGGTTCTCACACGAGCAGACTAGAGACAGGTTAGCTGGTGATGCACGAATAGCTGATTCGGAGACGAGCATGAGGCTCCTACGTATGATATCTACATATGTTCTCCCTGTGTCGTTGGTGGTCACTACTTGGGCATTAGTAGTGTACCTTCCATTACTTGCTTTTGCTTTAGAGACATTATTTTGAAATTGTAATAAGCTGTATTTTGGATTTTCCACTGCTATGATGCTCAGTTCTAGTTTTCAGCTTATACACTGTCTCGCCTGTTTTTTGTCAAGTATGTTGTTGTTATATTTTGTTTTATGCACTGTGCGACATTCTACAGGTTCTTTGTTGTTTCTTCGTCTCCTTTCTTTTCTTATGACGGCCGTCCCGTGCTAACTGGACATGTGTACAGCGCACTTTTGGAGTAAATGTCAGTTGGTGCGGGGCGTCACATCAGTGGAGTGACGCCGAAGAAGACGCAACTTGGGAAACTGAAGATAGAATACGTGCGGCCTACCCTTTTCTTTTCGAGGGTACATCTTTGACCTTTCTTTTTCTTTAAGTTGTGCTTATATCTATCTTTTTAGGTATGATCTCCTCGATATTATCCTTTATCCTTAGGTAGAAACCCCTTTGGATGTAAACATGTATTTGAAACATGTTATGGTTGATGGCTGCAAGTGGTTGCTAGTGGTTGCTCGTGGATGCATATACACACACAACCTAGGTTTTAGATCGGCTCAGTCACTTCATAATTGCATATGCATATGTGTATTCATATTTGTTTGTGGTTGAAAATTTATGTGTTGTCATATGGATGTCGCATTTATATGAATGGTTGCGCACTCATGTAGAATTATGAATAGGGAAATTTTTGCATACATAATGGATTCATGGCACTACCATGATTTGCATTAAGGAGGTCAACTGAATCAGTAGACCTCCTGATTTTTGCATTAGATAAGGACATATACACACACTGTGCATATAATCATAAAGCATTAGAAATCTTTTAAGGACAATGGACGCCTTTGTTTGTTGGTTGAGTAGATGGACAATTGGATGTTAGGACTTACGTTCTCCTAGATTTGAAGATTTCGGGGACGAAATCCTTTAAGGAGGGGAGAATGTAACACCCCGAATTTTCTGTTAACTGTATATTAAAAAATAAAAGTATAATTAATCCTTAATGAAAGAATTAAGGGAAATGGGTTAAGCCATTGTGTTCGTCTTGGAATTCTGCTTGAGATAGAGCCCGAGTTTGCGTGAATCGGACTACGTATGAAGTAGTTATGACCTCTGGAAGTTTCAGAATTCGAATTAAAATTCAAACGACTCCAAACGAAGTTCAAATTTCGAATTCAGAGCCAAACTGGGCTGGGCGGGAAAATTTCCACGCAGACACTAGGTCGGCCTGGGGGTCGACCTGGGTGACCAGGTCGACCATAGGGTCGACCTAGGGGTCGACCTGGGGGTCGACCTGTCCAGTTGACCTGGTTTAGCCCGGGCTGGCCTGGTCGGGTTTCTGGTCGAATTTCTGAGCTTGGTTGTGTCACTAGGGTTTACATGTCACCTTCTGATTGGCTGCTCTTGAGATGGATGGTCTGGATTCACTGTAGCTTCATCGACGGCTCTAATTGATTTAAAATTCTATAAATACAACTTGAGTATAAACCTAAATTCACACAAAGAAATTGGAGATAGAGCCGTCATGCTGCTGGAAGGAAGCCAAGAGTAGCCTCCAGTTGTAGAAAGCTTAGTGATGAGCCAAAATCAAAGTTAAAATATAAATCATAACAACGTTAGTCTTCCCAAAGGAAAGCAATTCAAATTCAGAACGCAAAATCCAGAATTCAAGTTCTGCGTTCGTTGTAAGTATAGTGATTCTTCCGATGTGAATAAAATTAAGTCTTGATTCGATGTAAATTGGGAATGAAGTTGTGTTATTGTATAACAACGATGTTGATTCATATGCGATGTAATGATTGTGATATTGTGATGTTTGTGGTATAATTGAGTTTATGTTGATCCAATTGTATATGTAGAATCACATGCAAGTTGTATAGTTCATGTTGTAATCGACACCTATATGTTTATGTAATTATATAGGTTGTATGTGATTAAGATTTCATGGATATATATGCTAGAACCTTTATGCTTAATCGATTATGTTCACATACATGCAAGTATGTTTGTAAGAAAGTGGCAAGTTAATTGGATCCATGTCAAGATCCACCTTAATATGTGTTTCATGTTGTAATTAGGCTTATGAATAAATCTAGTTCACACCCTTGTCATAAAAATTATGAAATTATCACATCCTTGTCATATGCTAGTTATGCTCGATGCTATGCCTAGATCCAAAAACAAGTTTAGGCTCATGTTATCTAAATCATATGCTAATTTTTGTGACATCTATTTGGTTAAATACCTATTTCAATGCAAGTTCACATATACGTTGATTTAGGCTATGTTGCAAGTTCACATATACGTTGATTTAGGCTATGTTGCAAGTTCATATTCATGTTGACTATTTTGCATGTTCACACCTATGATGTTCATGTTGACTATGCCAAAAATGCCAAGTTCACACCTATGTCATGTTCATGTTTATGAATTCCCTTATGCCAATTTGTATGCGCTAAATTAGGCTAAGTTTTTAGCCTAATATCATATGTTAAAAACCATGCGAATGAAAGTTAGGATAAGATTGTTAGCCTAATGTTTAGCCGGGGTAACGTTGTGAATATTAGAAAACTTGACATAAAAATATATGAAATTGGCATGTTTGTCACATGCCAAAATTGGTGGCATTTTAAACGGTATAAATTCTCATACCAAAAAGGATGAACTTGGAAAGTGGGCCATAACATTAAATTTACATATATTAAGTAATAAAGACAAATATGTAAATTTAGAAAATACGAATATGCTTAACACGAGGTTGGATTGAGTTGTGATGTAAACCTACCCGGCTGCCCAGTAGTCACAACAATACCTATCCAATGTGGGTGGTTAAGCATGGAGCCCAATAATGACCCGAGGTTAGACTGAGTTACGGTGTAAACCTGCCCGGAACCGACCGGCACATCCTGTAACCATAACAATATCTGTCTAATGTAAGTGGTCGGTGCTTTAAGAAGCTAAGGACAGACTGTCAGGATGGCAGGGTTAAGTTAACTAAAACACTTAACCAATTCAACATGTTAATGAAATTGATGGGTGGGGTTAGGTAAATACAGACACTTAATCACTTAACATGTTTGACCAGAAAACCCTAGTAATGGGGACCCTTTTCAGCAGTAACCCAATTAGGTATCATGGTACCCTGAAACTAGGCAGAGTGGGGCACGATTACTGGGTTGATTGTAAGCGGTCAAAAGCGACGGCGGTGGGTGCAACAGTGTGGGTTCTAACGGAGTGCGGGCGTGCACACACTTCGGAGCAGACAAACAGGGCACTGGGACTAGTAGTATAACCTATGTATTTATAGTTTTGTGTCGGGTCGCCACCATGGGACTTGATACACCCCATGGTGGGGCCAGCATAGGTATCTACAATCTTTGGGGGCTGTAAGACACAGATAATTATGCGAGTAGGAGCCAATCTTTAGAAAAAGGGGATCATTTCACCTCCAGCACGGTGTGCCAGTTAAGACAATACAAATAGGTGCAGAGATATAGTGTGGGGGTGCGATAGTATATTCGATTCAAACTGCTTTGTCTTAAGTTTATGACACTCTCCTATTTCCAGTTTATACTTATCATGCCCTTATTCTTATTCTCATACTGAAGAGTCACTAGACTTACCAGGCTTTATGTCTGACCCTATTTTCTTTCGTCTTCTTTTCTTCTGCCCCCCTCCCCCAGGTCCAAAGTGAGGAAACAACTCAGCTTAGTCAGCTCTTTGCAAGACTTCAAGATAGTAGATGTACGGTTTGGATTCTCTTTCCTTGCCTATGGCGGTTGGACACAATCATGGGGATTTATGCAGTTTTAATCATGTTTTATGATTCTTTATTTAATAACCAAGACAAAAATGATGTTGTAATGTTTTGGAAGTTGTTATGAGACAATTATGGAAATGTTTTGTTTGAACAAGTATTTTATGAAATAAAAGTCTGTTTGTTTCCGCTGCTTATATATATGTGTTTATATCTGTCTTGTGTTTTATCTGTGACTTTTACTTATAAACCTCCACCAAAGTTAAGGCAGTCCCTTGTGAGTGACCTCAATGGAGGGTGGGGTGTTTCACATCCTGACCTGGAGCCAGTGATCCCCAATGGTGTCTCTTCTTGTTAAACCTGATAGAGGTTTGGATATGTAAACTCTTATTTTGTAATCTCTTGTAATTCTCTCATGTGGAATAAAATCTCTCTCTGTTGAACTGGACGTACACTATCTCGAGGATAGTGGAACCAGTATAAATATTGTGTCTTTTTGTTTCTCTGCTATAGTTATTTACTATTTTGTTGATGTAATAGAATAATTGCTATGAAATTAGATTGGTGTTCAATCGGCAAATCTAGATCCTATTTATTGCGCTTCCGCATATGCTCAATTTTCATTACAGATTGGTATCAGAGCAATTTTTGCCTAACACTAAATTCGTCCTTTTAACTTGATGCACATGGCTTGATAGTTGAGTTTGAAGTTTGAAAAATAATCTATGATTGTATTAAGGGCCAGTGAACTTGAGTTTCAACAATAATACTACAGTTAAAGTTTGATAAATAAATTTGTCAAGTGATATACTAAAATAAAAAAGAATTCTCGGTAGTTTCTTGTTTTCCTTAAAATTGAATTCTTACGCACACAAATAAATTAAAGAGGATTTTCTTTTTAAGGACAAACTTTGCAAAAAATTAGGTGAAAAGTACGGAAAGCTTCAAAATTAGGGAGAAGGACACATTTACACTAAAAATGGAATTCAGGGGGTCCACTATCATTTTCCCATTTACACTAACATTTGTCCTTCTCACTAAGTTCTAAACCTTTCTACTTTTCACCAATTTTTTTTTAAATTTTGTCCTTCTCCCTATTCTTCACTAAATTAAACTAGAAGTAAGTTTGCATTTAATAAGATAATTATGTGAGGTATCTTTTTGTGTTTTTATTAGAATACTATGGCATTTTGGCTGATGGTTAGACCATAAGACCGAAACAAGGAAATGTGGATGAAAAATTAAGAAAAGGATACAATTAGCACTTAGCAGAGACCTATGAAGAACGAGAAGCACAAAAAAAAGATATTACTATACAAAGTTCCTATGTGTTTTTCTTAGATTTAATACACACACATACATACATTCACATATATAATTGGAAAATGTACGAATAATCATTAGCAACCTGTCAGCTCAAACCGAGTTCAATATTGTACTATCCAATTATTGTTTTACCTATTAGTGATTGTAACCAGTTACTATGACCTTTCAAAGTAATTTTCTTCCTTTTTTAACTAGGATGCACTGATTGTTGGTTCTTGCTTCAAATATTTGCTACATCACATTGTCTGGTCACACAACTCACACATACTTGGCGTGCATGGTCAGGTAAGTTTTTTGAGTGAACTATTTTACTGCATGAATTGTTGTGCAAATTTGTGCATGCGGTGCAACAAGTACAAATGTGCACACTGCCTGCCTGTTGCAATCCTGAAGATACAGTTAATTTTTTTTCTTCTTTCAATTCCTTTTGAATTATTCTTCAAATAGCCTGGTGGGGAACTTTTTAGTGCCTTTGAGCCGCTCAGTGTTCAAATACATATCTTATGTTTTTCATCTTGTAAGCTATATAGCCAGTGTCTTCCAGAATTGAATAAAAATATATTTATTTATTTGCATTGCTGCATCAGGTTTCATAGCAAAAAAGAAAAAGAAAAAGAGAAGTGGGTTTGTGCAACTAGAATTCCCCCACTTCAGGGGCCATTATTCCTCACTGAAGTATGTGTGGTGGAGTTAAGTTCTGAAATGTTAAGAAATGACACCATGGTGAAAAACTCAAATATGTAAAGATCGCCTTCAAGGTTAGTTGATGACGCTTTCCTTAAGATATTATTTTCCTCATCACTCGTTTAATTAAACAAATTGATGTGTGAGTTAAGAAAAATCATTTTTCAAGATATAATGAAGTTGATATATTAATTTTATTGATCAGTTGTCATGACATTGTTGAAAGCGTTCAAAGCTATCTTTCGAGTTCACTACAGTGAGAAAAGCGTCCATTGTTGATCTACAGCAACACAAAATCGATATAATTTTGAAATAAAAAATGAAAGATGAGAAGATAATGGGTAGATACTGATTTGCAATGCTTTTGGGTATCTCTAAATTTATAAATTTGCAACGCTTGTAAGAGTTTCTAAATTCAGGAATTCCTAACGATAACTGTTGCAAAACTGCAACGAAGACGAATGAATTAATTTGTTAGTAACGGCTCAAGGATTTTGCTATTTATAGACGTGAGAAGATGTCTATTTGTAGCAGTCACTTCTCTTCCAAACGATCTTTATTTTTTTACATGTGCGTTTATTTGTTTTAAATTTCAAACGTCTATTTCTTATTATTTTCAATAGTCATATCTCCCTTCACATCTGTTTATGAATTCAAATTCCGGGCTCGATAATGATTTCAAATATAGTCCTTTGTAACTTTAATAGTTCTATTCAAAAAAAAAATTTGAACCCAAACCCAACCCAGTTCAATCGGACTGCTGGGGCATGCGTGTGAGTAGTCATGCAAGACCTACCTCTTCGCAACAAAGCAAAAACTTGAATGTCTGAATGGTCCAACCCTTCACATGAAAATATTAAAGTAAATACAGTTTCCATTATTCCTAAATATAGGACCAGTACCACTTCCTCTTCTCATTCTCTCTTTTTCAATTAAAAAAAACACTCACACAAAATTTTAATGATAGCTATCCTCCATCACATTTTAATAAAATTTCTCTTGTCAGTTATGACAGAAAAACCAATGCATAAGTACAGATTTTTGTGGACTTGAATCTATATATAGTGACGACATATCTAAGTACACTAGAATGAAATGATTGACTAAGCATTGAACCAACGATCTAATGCAACATATGGATGTACTTGACACACTTTTTTTAGGAAATAAAAGGGAACTTATATAATATTAAACAAGATACATAGAAAAGATCAAGCTGGATACAAAATACAACACACAAACTAAATAAAATCCAACTCGATCCTACTGACATAACAAAAACAAACAGAAATACAATTAAAGCCCATTTGCCAAAGCAACAAAATATCCAGGACAGAAATCCACTTAATCCCAAATAAAATCTCCAGATAGCCAAGGCACACAATACACTAATACAACTATCCAAACATGCACTGCTACGAATATCACACAAGCCCATCTAAAGCCCATAAGCCTAGATAAATAAGTCCTCAAGAAAGAAAAATGCAGGCTTCTGCAAACGAGAATCAAACCACACACATTACGTAAACCAAACTACTTCTCCAAACAAGATTGGAAAGCTCCAACAAAAACAACAACAGTTTTCACAAAAAGATATCCCCAGCAGAAAATCTTCAACCAAAGCATATAAATACCACGAACAAACAAGCTATAACACCAAACCATTACAAAACCGAACTCACTTCAAGAAATCTCCAGCAACTACAGGCTCGCATAAACCAACAGGTAATGCTGCCACCAGCAGGTCAAAAACAAGAAACTTGAATAAGACTAGAAAAGAACAAAACCAAAGAGGCTTACTTCTTTTTTGAAATACCTCCTTTTAAAATTCCTTCAGGGGTATTGCCATCTTCTTTAAATTTCATCAATTTCGATCTTGTTTGATAATCAGATACTAACTTCACCCACTCTTTTTTTTTCTTTTCTTTGGTTTTATGAAAAGCCCACAGAGACTTACGTCGTAGTATCATAGAACGTGACACCATCTTCATACATTCGCATATGCTCGGTTTATTACAAGTGCCCTATATTTATACAATTTAACGGAACATCTGTTTAATCCTATGAAGTACTAAATAAATAGTAAAATATCCACCATATCATTATAGGTACGAAGCACTCTTCTTAGAATATTCTTGGAATGGAAATAATATTAGTTGTTCTGAGTAATATTAAAGTGCTTCAAATTACAATGCATAATATACATTTGTTTATTAAACTCAAGATAATGATTTCATTATGTTAGGTCAGGTTTCCATTGAATGAGATTTTTAAGTTGGTTTCTAACCAATTCATTTTAAGTTTTCAATACCAAATCCCTTGCAATTCCTTTAATAAATAATAAAGTCAAGTTTTGGTCAAATCATAAAAAATCTGTGGTAATTACGCAACGGCCGATATTTGTCTCATCACACTATGCTTTAAGCCAATATATTTAGATCTTTCATTATATAACTAGCTATATGATCTTGATAATGTTGCTTAACTGTCACAATGCAAGGATATCATAGGAAATGCACTACAAGAAAATATGATATACATTGCATTGTGTCATAGCTTTATATTAAAGAGCAATAACAAAATAATTAAAGAAAATAACAAATAAATTGTGCTATATAAATTAAATAAAAGAAATAATGTTTAAATTGTGCTATTTATACATATCTTCTACTATGTCAAAGCTGCATGTCAAGAAGGCGGGAGCGAAAGATAAAGTGAAAACAAAAGCCACGAAAATAAAATTTTAGTCCATCACTTCACCCAAAATCTCGTCGAATACTTAAAGAATCAAAACCTAATTTCTTCAGTTCACTCAACTAACTCCACGAAAACCAGTAATCGAATTCACTCCAGCATTCCACCATTGTATATTGAGTACACCAGTAAATCGGCAGATTCACTCCAGCATCCTATAAGTCGACCGTCGTCGATTTGGTGAATCCTAAATCTACGATGTATCCTAAATCATCGATGAAATCATCTAAAATAGGTAATATTTTTTGCCAATTGGTTCTTTACATTCCTCAACTTATCTATGTTCATTTACCTCCAGTCGTTCATTGTCTATCTGTGATGAAATTTATAGTTTGGTGAAATTATATGATAATTGTTTGATATAACCTTTTTAAAATTCAAATATACTCTAAATTTTTTAGCTTCTAACCTATGTAGTACAAAATTTCTGTGTTCAAATTGGGTTTCATTGAACAAATCATTATACTGATCATTTTTATATAGGATGAAATACTATGCACTTACATTATTTTAGCTTTTCATTTAAGCTAATTATTACATGCATGGATGTTAAAAGGTATGTGAAGCTACTGTTAAAATTTAATTCTGATATTAGGTAATCCCTAAGTTATTTTAGATTGTTATCTACATGTATTCTTAACTACATGTTGACAATAATTTGTTAACTATATTTTACAACCTTTGGGTTGTTTCTGATTTCCTCGTACTATACATTCATAACCCATATGCCATCGATATTGTTTATGCCAAAATAAAAATAAAATAAACTGTAGCTTCAATTTAAACATAATATCTTGTTACACATCAGTTCAAGAAAAAAGTTCAAACTGAATAGCTTTTTTATTTTCAGATTCAGTTTTTAAAAAAAATTAGTTTGAAAACAGTTTCTAAAATTTACAGCCATTTTAAAGATACCTTTATGTTGGATTCCAAATGCATAAGATAGATTTTTTATACAATTAGTCTGCACATCGCAGAGCATGTCATTTTCACAAACTAAAAAAATACAATTCTCTATTCATCCTATATAGGATGCGGTAGGAGGGTGTCTTCGGTTCATCCTGCTCCTAGATGACTTGCATGGATGAGTGTCTGGCATATTATTTCTTAAGAGTCACATACTTTGATTTTTACAAATATATCAAGTTTGGTGGCGGAGTAGTAAACTTCTCTTAGCTTAACACCTGGAGTATATTTGTTGATGTCAATCAGTGATCTGATGGATCTGACAATGTGGCATTCAAACTTATTGAGATGTTCTCTGAAAGGTAATCGTGACTTCAACCCTCATTGACAGGGAAAATGACAAAAATCGAGCAGGCAACATGACTATGTAGGTCATTCCTATTAGGGTGTATTGTCACCTTCTAAAGAAAAATTCATCTGTTTCATTTATCGCTTTTGTCTCTCCTAGGAGTATGGTGGTTGCTGATCCCAACCGTACACTCAAGTTGAATGAGTGGTCGGTCATGTGTGGTCAGGTTACAAGAAGTTCTTGTTGAACCCTAGTGTATTATCTCTAGAGGTACACTATCGGAAGGTTGTCTCATGCCTTGTTATAGTTGGAAATCCACTCTCCAATAAGTGTCACGTGGTTTTTGATTATATACTAAGTATGTGGAGCGTGAGATGCAAGCGTTCTGCTAGATGGTTATTTATTTGATATAGACATTATTATAATATCACCGGATTTGATATCAAAAATGTTTTGGGTGGTCGTAAGGTAAAAACCGCCCATGTTTATGTGTGGACCAGTCTTACGATTATCCTTTTCTTACAAAAGGATTTTTAATTTTAAATCAGTTGGATGATTCCTATAAATTTAGTGAGTTTACTCATGATATTCACCATACTGATTTGTGGCGTTTGCAATGCTAAGGTCAAACCGAGATTTTCAGGTTGAGGATAGGATATTACGGATCTCAGAAGATATGCTGGAGGAGTTCATACGTGTTTAGTATTTATTCCGTTGTGTATGGTATATGAGGACATGTTGTTATAACTATCTAGATGTATTGATTGAATGATGTACTTTGATGAATGTAAGTATCAATTCAAGTTCTTTATAAAGATTTATTTTTATATATTATATTTATTCCGCTACGTTGTGAGACTCTATGTTGTTAGTCTTCTGCTTATTCTTCTATTCTAACATTTCTTTCTTTCTTCTCCTCACTTTATAACTTCTTTCTCCTAAAGATTCATATTTCCTTGCAATTTGGGTCAGATGTGAGTTGTAATTAGTCAACTCAAAGGACACGGATTTGCATGCCTTTACACTAATGCACCATTCATTTCTTATATCAATATCATAATCCCCATTTTGAACCTCTGAACCATCTCCCATTTGTATGCAGTTTGGCACTAAATTTCTTATATTACTTACCGTGCACACAATTACAACTGGATTTGCAACCAATCTTCAGCAAGTTCAAGTATGAGTGATCAGTTTTCTAGCTTCTCTGGTGAGTGCTGACTCAGGTTGTTCACTTGTGGAGCCTCTATTCTTCAAACTCTAGCATTGGGGGAAATCCTTTTGAATTCCCCCATTTAACTCATTCATTAGTCTTTGGTGTTGGCTGAAAAACTATAAACAAGATCATATTCAATTAAAAATGAGTATAATATTGTCTTGCATATTTCTAGCATGCAACAAAAAAAATGAAGATCCACTATTGGTATGATAATAATAATGGAGAAATTTCAATAAGGATTTTAGCATAATTTTGTACATAAATTTTGCACCTATAAAATGGATGACTTGATTTATATTTGCTTTTATTGGAACAATGTGGTACTAATATTTTTTGAGGTAATTAGGGAGAAGGGCAAATATTGAAAGAAAAAAACAGGTTGGTGGGCACCAAGTTTTAATTTTAGGCTAAATGACAAACTTTAAAAAAAATGCTAAATACAACTAGCATTATATTCAGTTTTACACTATACCAAAATGCTAGTTTCAACTAGCACTATATTCACTTTTACACCATACAGAATGCTAGTTTTATTTATAATTGTCTTTCAGTTTAATGTTTTTCAATGTTTGTCCTTCAACCTAAAAAAGAAACTTATTGTCTTTCAACTTATTTTTTTTTCTAAAGTTTGTCCATGTGCCTATTTTCGATTATTATTATTATTTGTGAGTGGAGATCTAAATTGGAATGCTTTAATTTAGTTTTGTAATTAAGAAAAAAAAAAGACTCCTTTTTCAAACACTTTGGATTGACATTGCAATATATGGTCTAGTAAAAACTCATAGTTATGGTATTAAATAAAAAAAGAAATCTTTATCCTTTGTTTTTTTGTATAAGATGTTCTTTTTGATTAGGAGTGCCCTTTTTTGTAGATTTGATACGTGAACATGTGTTTTAAAGGAATCTTTCAAAGTTTAAATTTGATTTAGACAATTAAAAAGTGTGCGTAAAGGCATTATGAAACTTAAAATTTTTCAATTTAACATTTGGTAGGAATCCCTTGACTGTTGGTAAGGAGGTGAGCTAACCGTACCTCCAGGAGCAAAGGTACGATTGAATGTAATCACCTTAGTATCTCAATTCCTTATTTTTATCAATCACAGAAGGAAAGCCAACTACTTTCATTTTGTTGTCACAAATTTATGCAAACTCCTATAATTTTTATAAATACACTGCTTTATTCTATAGAATTCAGAACAATGGCAACAAATGCTACTACTTTGTCAAAGATTGATCATCTATTTGCAGTCCTGCTATAAGTGTCTTCGCTATTAGAAATCCTTCCTTTAAATAAGCTAGAGTGGCCACCTCATCTTGAGATTCCAGCTCTTCCAATTTTAAACTGCCTCCTTTGCCTCAACTACCTATTGTTCCTGAGTGTTAGGATTTCAATATATTATCAACAATCAATCATGAAACTTTAGATTCAAATATGTAATCCATATTGATTTAATTGAGAACAAATGAGAGAACAGATAAATTTATTAGCGGAATCATACTTGAATCCGTAATTAATCATTGTAGTACTTAAATCCATAGTTATTTGCTAAGAAGATGAATTTGTTTTGGTCTTCCAAATTGACACAAACCCAAGATCTGAAATTAGCTCTCGATAGAAGAGGTTAGAGAGTTGCTAAGGCTTGTGTAATTTGGGGTCCATAGCCCTTTATTTAAAAAGTTGGCATTTGTAATTTGGCCCATCAACAAATTAAAAATGCCTCGGAATCTACAAATTAGGCCTATGATAAGTTAAGCGTCAGGCCTTTAAATTCTAATCTAAAACTAGATCACTTTAATTAGGCTTTACACCAAAATAGAACAACACATTTTATTTTAGATATGAGACACAATTGTTGAGATATTCCAACAACCCCCCTCCCCCCCGGGGCCACATATGAATTTAAAAAAAAACAGGGATATAGTGTGAAGGACAACCAAAAAAATTGCCCAAAAGGACAAGAGGCAAAAAATTTGCCCAAAAGAACAATTTGTAGTGCAAAATGGAAAACCATGGGACCCCCCTGAATTTCACCATTTGCACTAAAAGTTGTCCTTTTAGGCAAGTTTTTTGCCTCTTGTCCTTATGGGCAAATTTTTTGGTGACTTTGTCCTTGTGGCAAAATCCCCCTTAAAAAAAGGTGTTTAAATTTATGAGCTCCAAAATTTGCTAATTTAAACATATAGTGTATTGGAAACATCTCGCCCATTAACTGCGCTGACAAAGGATCAAAGCAGCATTCGTTACATTCACCGTAACTAAACCCATCAATAGTCACATATATCAATACAATCAAATGACAGATCAATCATATATATACATACACACACATACATATAATGTAAACTAAATTTAAACCCATAAATTCGCATTCATGATCCTTTCTATATAAACTGTTCCGAGTAACAAACATTTTCCTTCTACATAAAATTAATTCACTCAACAACTCAAAACATTATATTCTCAAAGACTGAATAGAAAACTAATATCGATACCATAAGCCATAATCACCTTTAAAGTCAAACAATATGTACAAAAATGCTGAAGTCTAACCGCTAAATACCTCGGAAGATAATCAAACCTACCGTTATTGAGGTTTACCTACTATAAGAGAGCCAAAATCAAACTCACTGAAGCCAACTATATCGGCATGTTAAAAAGTAAATCGCAAAGAGAAAGAATAACAGTACCACATGCTCATGTTCATGTTCATGTTCCTGTTTTTAAGTTTAAGTAATAGATATATGGAGAACCTGGTAGTGTAATATTAGTATATTATGAATCTAATTTGTGTGCTCCATTAAACTGAAACAAAGTTGTAGGCACTTATCATTTCACGCTTCCAAATCAAGGTCTACTAGAGTCTCATGGTCTAAGTTTTATACATTTATTTTGAAGCGTCTATTTTCAAGTTTGAAACGCGTGTTTTAAAGTTAATGATGATAACTGTGATGATGTTTTGTATAACATAATGAGTTGTGCATTAGGTTTCGTACAAAGTTGGCATCACATAGTATGTACAATTATATTTCTACATCTGCATTTGCGTGCCCTTTTAATTATTATGTTTGATAGAAAATCTTGCGTAGATATGTCATAAAATTTAATTATGCACCATATGTCAAAGAGCATTTGTTGGTTTGACATATTGCTAAATACTTGTTTGGATTTTCACTATCTGAAAATCAAAACTCTCACTTCACTTGTTTGTTTTCATGATGTGTCAATTAACCATTCTATCTTCTAGTATGTTCACTTGTTTGTTTGTTGGTAAGCCAAAATGCATGCCATTGTTGGATTTAGATTAACCCTAGAAGGAGGGTTGAATAGGGTTTATTGAATTTTATCGAGATATTAAAAATAATCATAGCACAGATGGTAGTAGAGTAAGAAATACGGATTGTAAATGAGATAGATTATACCCAGAATCGGCAAACACTGCCTACTGCTGCATTCACTAATGTTTCTAGTAGGCAATAGAAAAAACACCGCTTACAAAACTGTGTAAACTCGCGAACCCTTTGCTCCTTTTCTAATCTTACACTCAAAACCCTGGATTGATCTATATTCCTAGATCAGATTTTCCCCTAGCTACAAACCCGTAACTAGTAAACCTTAGTTTTTACAGACTCTAGTAAACTGCTAGTTTTATCGACAAACTAGCAAACAATTCGACGATTACAAATTAAAACAAAACAATAAAAAAACAACTCTAAAATAAAATAAAAACCAAATAGCCCTTTGTAAATGTACTAAGATGGGATGACCTCCTTCTTTTATTTCCTTCTGAATTGTTTTGTCCTCAAAACAATGTCGGTCAATTAATAACTAGGGTTTTGGTGAATCCCCAAATCGTGCGCTCTCATTTGCTTTGAAAAAATTATTCCTTGAAACTTCAGTTGCTTGATTCTCTTTGGCTCTGATTCTCTATCAACGATTTGGCTATCGGCTTGCGATCGAAATCATGTGAGTTCTCTGAAATGATTTGATTTATGCTCTTTGAATTTGTGGCTTTTTTTCGATTACTTTGTCAATGAGGATATAGGTATTTAAATAGGGATTTCAAATCCCAAATTATCTCTGATTTCATGAATATGGCTTGACTTGATTGCACGTGATTTTGGATCTTTTTGTTTTCTTGATTTAAATTGCATTACTTAGTTGGATTTTGTCGAATTGATTTTTTGCCTTTGAACAATTCTGGAAATTGATTTTCTGGACCTCCTTGAATAAGATTTGAACTGATTCTGGAAACATTATTAAACATACATTAAAATGTTTCCAGAAATGCTTTTTGTTCGAATTGAATTATGTGATCTATGCGATGTATCCAGACATGTTTCTGGTCTTAATTGAATCTGGAAAAAGCATAAAAAGAAATTCTGTGGCCCTTGAAATTTGCACAGTGTAATTTTGATTTGTTCCCTAAATATTCGACCTTGATTGATTGAAAATGTTGCCTAATAAATAGATTTGCTGTTTTGCCATGACATTTGAAAAACTGCACTTTATAACTTGCCAAAAATTATGGAGAGATTTTTGCCCTTAAACTGTTGCTAAGAAATGTTTTCCTTTTTGCCCTTGACCTTGAATGAGTTTTAATTTGCACATTTACTTTTTACCTGGAATACCTTTTACTAATTTTTGGAGACAAATATGTTTGTCGTTTGGCATGATTTACTGGCTTGTCATTTTGTAACAATGCAGAAATGAATCCTTGGCTTGGCATTTTTGTACATGAGCCCTTTGGTGTACAGATTTGCGCCCCACTGTATTCAAATAGTTTTGCTTTTCCACCCCCTTATTGTTGCACTCCTTTGCAACTGAAAACTACACCTCTTTCTCCATGCTCCACATCGTTGCATCATTTTAAGTACTCTTGATATTGCTGCGTATACACTTACTTTGTTGTATTGAATTACATGCACACATTTATGAACTTACTTATGCACTGTCTTGATACTTCAATTTAGTTGTGTATTGTTTTGTGACATCTTGACCTGCTGCTGCATATTTATACTTTCTTCGTATATCACATAAAGCTGCTTGTATTTGTGATTTGTGTATGTTCCACCATGCTACCTTGAACTAGTTTGGGATGTGCCAATGCAGTTTTTCAATGCGTGATATTGATTTGTCCCAATTTGTCCATTGTTGACTTGTTCCATACACCAGTTTGACTTGTTGACATGTGCATGTTTATGAAACCGATGCACCCATTTTCTTTGCTTTACCTTTGCATACCTGAGTTGCACACTGAAATAACATGAGATGTTTTAGGCTTATGTTAAGCTGCTCCATTGTCGTGTACATTGTTGTTTTGACCATTTGTTCCATGCTGCAACCTGTATGATCACTTGAGCTATAATGTCCCATATTTTTGGTGATTAGATAGTTAATATAATTTTTTAATTTAAATATTATATTTGGAATATTAATCAATTTTAATATTGAATTCATTAATAAAACGACAATTGAATATATATAAATTTTATCTAGTTATAAACGAGATCGAAATGGCGCTGCAGTTCGTAATATGGAGCTTTGAACTTTGATTAGATATACAGGATCCAATATAAGTCAGATTTCTATGAAATAAGAAACGTCAGAATCTAATTGGTTATAATTTTCATATGAAAGAGAAAAATCTAGATTTCATGTTATAGATTCTAAGTTATGTCCAAATCAAAATTTAAAATAGTCGCTATGGAAATCGTTATTAAAATATAGCATTTATTTAATATATTTAAAAGGGAAATTTAGATCGTTTAACCCAAAATTTGATGATATTGAGTTGTGTAAATTATATTTGGAATTGTATATATATTCTTTTCGGATATATATGATAAAAATAATTTATTATGATTTATTTGATTTATTTGGGAATTTATATAATATTTTATTAATATTATTTGAGCATTAAAAATAGACATTTTTGCGAATGGTCCCAGTTTTTGATGAAATTAGTTTCATTGGAACCATATCGTTAAATTATTATAAGAAAATCAAACTTTGTTGCAAACCTACGTCATATGTGACTTCGATGGCCAAAAATGTCTCTGTTTCTATTGAATTATTTAGATTATTTAAACAGGGGTAACTTTTAACGAATAAACGACTGGTCAAACAAACTCCAAATTTAGTGAAACAAGATTCATTGGATCCGTTGGGAAGAGGTCTAGTAAAATGTCAAGACCTCAGATTTATTGGATTTTTTATCTAACTATGAGAATTTTAAACGCTTGATTTTTCATCGATAATTATAAAGGACTTTTCACAAACGACCTCAGAATTCGACGAAGCCTGTCCCATTGGGTCTGAATATTTTTTTATGCTAGGAATAAGGCGATTTGAAGATTATTTGTGGCGTTTTTAGACGTTAATTCATCATTAAGTAAAATATTAATATTATATTCAATATGGACATTATATATATACCCAACCTAAGAAATACCTAGGAATTTCTTCGCGTGGTCAAGGCTTTAGTTAGCCGCCAGTTTACAAAATCAAGGGCTAAAATCTTCGATCCTTTTTGCCTAAAAATCTTTCGATCCAAGCTGAAAATCATAATAACTTCAACCGAAAGATCGTTTAGCTCGACGAGCTCTGGTGTCTAGACGGTGGTGATGTATGCTGGAACGTTGTACTCGCCAGAATTGGGCTTAAAACCATCGATGTTTGAAGATGGTTTTTCAGCAAAGGACTTGATCGAGCTAGCTGAAACTCGGGGCGGAAGGTGGCAACATAGCGTAGATTTGGGTGGTGGTGTTTGATTGACCGCCGACGTTCAGGGTGATGTGTTGTGCGGTGACTTGGTGAAGCAGCGTAGGGTTTTCGTTGAAGTCTAGAACAATGGAAATGTACGTGAGTGAAGAGGGTAATCGGCTGTTAAGCCGTTAATTAAAAGTAATTAATTAATTTAATTAATATTTAAGTAAGGATTAGTTAATTTATACCCTGTTTTGAAATGCAGGGATTAATTAAACGTGAAGAAATATCGTTGCTTTGTGTCAGTTACAGAAGGAAGAAAACGAACGAGTTCTGAAATTTGGAAGCGAAATAGAACATTGGAGCATGGGTTTTCAAATTAAATCGGGCCTGGAAAGGGTATCACTAAATATGTAACAAAATCGATTAGTTAACTATAATTAATCATATTGTTTAGAAATGGTTATATCAGTTTTGCCACGGACAGAATGGAATAGAAGTAAACAAAGGAATGGGAGAAATTGGGGCCACGCGTTTGTAGATGTTCATCTATTTCTTTTTTTGTGGATTCCAAAGTTGGGCAATGTGATGGCCTTTCTATCTGAAAAATCGAACCTACCAAATGGAAAGAAAACAATTGGGTCGTCTTTATCCTTAACCAAATGAATGTAATATTATTGATATTATAATTAACGTTAGGTATAGTTTAATATAGATTTTATTATTTAATTAAATAGTTAACTTAAACTTGAATTGTCGCAGGTGTTTTGGTCTGGTTTTGAACGAGTGAACGAACGGGTGAAGGATGAACCGATCATTTCCATAAAACGTAAATTAATTTATATTAATTTTAATAAGGGTTAGTTAATTATGAAATAAGTGTTAAATTTAAATATTCATAACTCATTCGTGTGTAATCAGAATTAGACAACTCAAGAGATTTTGGACTCGCTTTGACGAACACTACATTTTGGAATAGAAATAGACGGAACTGGAATCAACTGAATTTTTAAATTAAATTAAACGCTGATTTAATTTAACTGAAATGAGCCGATTAAACAAAGGAATCAATTCAAGGTAAGTTTACTCACTCAGTTATCCCACTTATATTTTATATAAGTTGGGTTTCTTTTTATTTTATGTGCTATAATCGCTGATTGTTTGTTGTATGTTGACTATTTACATATATATTGTATGAATTGATTGAATTGCATGTTAGTTAATGAAAACCAAATCATTATTTTTAATGATTATTCCAAATTAAGGTAACTTACATTGTTGGTCACGGTAATGAATAACGTGTTTAATTTGGTGAATTATTTGAATTGTCTAAATTGCTTGTTAGCAGTAAATAAATTGGTTGATATTCAATTGTTGTTATTTTACTGTTATAGAAATAACCAGTAAAATTGAAGTAAATGATGTTATTTGAGGTAACCCATTTGGATGTAGAGAAGAATAGGTTGGAGGAATCCAGTTGGATTCCTCAAATATATTAGATGTTATTTGTTTTCATATTTTCATTATATGAACTGTTTAAACCCATCTGTTTGGATGATTGATTTGATTAATGATTACTGACCTGAAATTCAATAAATTGTTTTGTTTTAACCAATGAGCAGTATTGGTTGAGTAATTGGCAACAATTGGCCGACAAATCAATTGCTTGAAATATTAATTTACTGTCAGGTAAATCGATATAAAAATGAAGTTATGAAATTTATTTTATAACTGAATATAGATTTTTACATATATTATTTGAAAATGAAGTTTACAAAAAGGGAAATCAGCCGTATGCGGAGCACGTGCCTCATCTTAATTAATGTAATGATTTACAACTGAGATTAATTGTTTTTAAGAAACAATTAAAATGGAATTATATTATTATTTATTTAAATTAATTTATTAATTTAAATGGGGTTATTTAAATTAATTTATTAACTAATTATATGAAGCGACGAGTTAAAGTTGATCAACGTGTTAATTATGCTTAAGTTGACCAAGTCAACTGTTTTAATTAAAACTGATTATCTAATTAAATTAGTTTGTGCTAGTTCGAAATGAAATAATTTAGAATATAGTTGTTTAACTTGAATAAGATTTTAAAAAGAAATTTAATACTAATTCTAGAAAAATAAAGTAAAATATTATTTTAAATCATTTACGTAATTACTTTTTTTAAGTAAGTAACCGATTTTTAAAATGGAATATGGATGAATTTTGAAAATAGGTTATAAACGAGTTCTATATTAAACTCGAGTTTTATAAAATAGTTATAAAGGAGATTTTTAAGCGTAAACGATGGCTTAAAATAAATGTTTGCTTTATATTTAAATTAAGTAAAAGGAAACGAGATAAAAAGGGGTTTAACCTAAGATTTTAAAACAAAGTTTATGAAAGGAAATGAGAAGTCAAAGCATGATTTGAATTGGCGATACTTAATAGTGGAATTAAGTAAAAGGGTTAGAATCGAAATGTGATTTCCAAAAAGGGAATGATAATGGAAAGGATTTGTAATCGAATTTGGTAATGTATTTTAAACCGTGGTTTAGAAAATATAAATTTTAGTTATAGAATGCTTTGAAAGAAGTTAAGGTTAAAAGTGATTTTATTTAGAAACTGCTTAATCAACATATTAAGTAATTATGAATTGTATTTAAAAAGAAATATTTTTAAAAAGTAAGAATGTTTTATAAACCATTTTTTAAAAATAAAGTAGTTTAATGAGATTTGTTGATATTAGAATAAATATCAGTTTTAAATTATAACTGGTATCTATCTTAAGATAAGAATGTTGTTGATCAAGGTCTGAGAGATAATTCAAATGCCCCAACTTGAAAGACTTCGGGATTATCTGAGAATGATATTAGTTTGTAATGGAAAAGAGGTTAAGAACAATTCCAAATGAGAAACAATAACACAACGTAAATTACGAGATTTGAGAATATAGGAATATATATATAATGATATTTCCAAAAGTAAAAGGAAATAAAAAGGTTAAGTTTTTGGAATGAGTTTATTTTGAAAGAATAGAAAATTGATATTGTTTCAAGTAACGATGTTTGGTAAACCAATGTGGGAACATATATATATGATTTAATTCTAAGTAAATAAAAGAGTTTGAAATAATCTTGTGTTAAATTAGAAATAAAAGCTATATTCGTAATATCAAAATATTTAAAGAAACTGAAATTAACATTCGTTAATTATATTAATTAAAAAGGCCAAGTAATGCCAAGTACCGAATCAGTGAACTCATTTTATTTCCATTACTGTTTATTTGATAGTTAAATCATCGGCTATCAAAATCTACGTTTGTTGATATGGAAAGAGCGGGATCGAATTTATATTCAAAAACCATTCCAATCAGCAAATACGTGAAGATTGAAGATGGAGCAATTGAAGACCATTGATCTTCACAAGCGGAAGGATTACTTGTCGAATATTCTCTGGGATTGCAACCAGAGGTATTCTGACGTGATTCAGTCGTGGTTGAGGATATACGGATATGCAAGGACTACTCGTTACTGATCCTTTGGATATGATAGGAGGGTGCCTTTGGTTCATCCTGTTCCTGGATGACTTATATGGACGAATGTCTGACAGAGTATTTCCTAAAAACCACATACGTTGATTTTTACAAATATACCGAGTCGGTGGCGAAGAGGGGCACTTCATTAAAACCCGGAGTATATTTGTGGACGTCAATTAGTGATTTAACAGATCTGACGATGTGGCATTCAAAGTGAATGGTGGCCATATGGTCTAAACGAAAAAGAATAAATAACTAAATTAATTATTTAACTTTTTATGACCTCAAGCCTCATCAACCGGGAAATGGTATAAAATCGAGTAGGTCGCATGGCTATGTGGGTCACACCCATCAAAAGGGTATATAATTACTTGATCTGTTGAAATCAACTGCCTTCAGTTGTTCCTTTATTTTATTTGTATGCTATCGGTTTGATTGGCTGGCCCCCAACGTGGTAATGATATAGTCGGTACTCTCAAGCGAAGTGAGCGGCCGGTCATGTTTAGCCGAGGTTGCAAGATGTTCTTGTTGAATCCCCAATGTATTCATCTCCAAAGGTACATTGTTGGAAGGTGGTCTCATACCTTGCCATAGTTGGAAATTCATTGTCCAATAAGCGCCCGCGGTTTTGATTGTATACTATTTATGTAGAGCGTGAGATGCAAGCGTTCTGCTAGATTGCTATTTACTTGATATTAGACATTATTATAACATCAGACAGTATATGATTTCAAAAATGTTTTGGGTTATAGTAAGGTAAAAACCGTCCGTATTTATGTGTGGATTTGGTCTTACTATTATCCTTTATTTTGAAAAGATTTTAACTTTAAAATAAAATTGGATGTTAGCCATAAATTTAGTGTGTTTTCTCACTCTTGTTCACCAGACTGATCCATGCATTTGTAATGCTCGGGTTAGACCTGGTTGTACTGGTTCAGGTTATCGGATGCAGTGAAGAGACGAGCTGGAGAAGTCCAGACATATGATATATATTTATTCCGCTGTGTGTTGTATATGAGGACACGTCATTATAACTGTCCAGATGTATGATGTACTCTGATGATTGTGAGTATTTTTAAAGCTCTCTATAAAGAGTTAATTCTATATTATCTTTTGTTCCACTGCGATGTGAGACTCTGATTCTGTATTTGTGTTTCTTCTTCTTCTATTCTAATATTTCTTTCTTATCTCACCCTCTATATTCTTTCTATTGGCATCTGGGTTTCCAGTGCATTTTGTGTTCGACTTAGGTTGTTTGGTCAGCTCAAAAGGTACGGGAAGTTCGGGTCGTCACAGTTGGTATTAGAGCAATGGTTTAGTAATAAACTTGGCTCTATGCTATAACTCGATAGAGATAGGGTTAGTAATACCCTAGATTGAGTTGAGTGTATATATATGAGAACGCATATTTGTAAATTTTATATACAAATGTTTTGTATTGTGTTTTTTGATTAGTTCAAGTGTTGAGAAGCATTTGAATTAATAATTGACACAATATTGTTTTGTAAATAGGGTAAATGAAATAATTTTGCTCAAAAATATATTTTTATATAGAAAAGAAATAATTTTATCAAATTATTAATACTGATTATATTGTGTGTTTGTTTGATTTGTATGAAACTAAAATTAGATTAAAAATTTAAATTGGTAATATGTCCAAACGAGAATTTCAATATGAAATTCATAAATGAAATTGAAAAGCAAGATTTAACTAAAGACAAGATAAAACCGAATGAAATGGAATGAGTATGGGAAATTAACCAATTGGAAGATAAATTTGTTATCTGAATTTGGAACTTAACTATGTTAAGTGGAGTTGAGAATGAATTTTGGAATTAAATAAGATAAATTTGGAATGGAAAATTGAATCAATAGAAATTGAATGGAAATCAATTGGATATTTAATTAATTGATATTAAAATATGTTAAACTAAAGTATGCTGAACCAGAGTAATTATTGATGTTGGATATAAATTCAACTGAATGATTTGATTGAGCTGGTATGCATAGTTGATTGATTGTATGATTAGATGGAATGAGTATAATTCATTACTGGTTTGATTAAGAGTTAATATTTGGAAATTAAAGGAATGAATTCCAATTTTGAATGGAATCACATATAAAGTGAAATTAATGGTTTAACCTTGTATTTGCAAATAAATAATGTTATATGTTTAGTTTGGATATTGGTGTAGTTAACTGGTTGATTAATGAAATGGTATTTAAATTATTCATGAAACTGTTTCTTACACGACATACAAAGTTGAGTATAGGTAGCTGAAAGCTATAAGGATATGTTTTAATCGCATATAAATTGGGTAGTATGCTAATTAGCGCTCGCATAAGGTACGCTTACGCGAAAATATAAATTTTGGGTTTTGATTTTTCTTTTCGGACCATGTGGATCGATGTATAAATATTATTTGTTCCTGCGATATCGCAGATGTCACTTCGTACAAGGGAGACTTTGTCGAATTTTCCAGGAATTTAAAGTGTTAGAAAATTTTCGATATTTTTGGAAATTTCATTTTAGAATAATGAATTAGTTTTCAATTTAAAATAAATTGGATTCAGAAAATTAATGGGATTTATAATATTTTTCTTACCTTAGTCATTTCGGGGACGAAATTCTATTAAAGGGGGAAGATTGTAATGTGCCGTATTTTAGGTGATCAGATATTTAATATAATTTATTATTTTAAATATAATATTTGGAATATTAATCCATTTTAATATTGAATTCATTAATAAAACGATGATTGAATATATATATAAATTTTATTTAATTATAAACGAGCTCGAAATGGTGTTGTAGTTCATAATATGGAGTTTTGAACTTTGATTGGATATACAGGATCCGATATAAGTCGGATTTCTGTGAAACAAGAAACGTAAGAATCTAATTGGTTATAATTTTCATATAAAAGAGAAAAATCCAGATTTCGTGTTATGGATTGTAAGTTATATCCAAATCAAAATTTAAATAGTTGATATGGAATTCGTTATTAAAATATAACGTTTATTTAATATATTTTAAAGGGAACTTTAAATCGATTAACTGAAAATTTGACGATATTGAGTTGTGTAAATTATATTTAGAATTGTATATATATTCTGTTTGGATATATATAATAAACATAATTTATTATGATTTGTTTTATTTATTTGGGAATATATATAATATTTTATTAATATTATTTGAGCGTTAAAAATAGCCATTTTTGCGAACGGTCTCAGTTTTCGATGAAATTAGTTTCATTGGAATCATATCGTTAAATTATTATAAGAAAATCAAACTTCGTGGCAAACCGATGTCGTATATGACTTCAACGGCAAAAAATGTCTGTGTTTCTATTTAATTATTTAGATTATTTAGACAGGGGTGACTTTTAACGAATAAACGACTGGTTAAACAGACTCCAAATTTAGCGAAACAAAATTCATTGGATCTGTTAGGAAGAGGTCTAGTAAAATGTCAAGGCCTCAGATTTATTGGATTTTTTCTGTAATTATGGGAATTTGAAACGCTTGATTTTCCATCGATATCTATAAAGGACTTTTCACAAACAACCTCGGAATTCGATGAAGACTATCCCATTGGGTCTGAAATATTTTTTTTATGCTAGGAATAGGTATTACATCTCGATTTGAAGATTATTTGTGGCGGTTTATACGTTAATTCATCATTAAGTAAAAATATGAATATTATATTCAGTATGGACACTATATATATATATATACCCAACCTAAGAAAAACCTAGGACTTTCTCCGCGTGGTCAAGGCTTCAGTTAGCCGCCACTTCGCAAAATCTAGGGTTGAAATCTTCGATCCTTTTTGCCTAAAAACTTTCGATCCATGCTGAAAATCATAATAACTTCAACTGAAAGATCCTTAAGCTCGTTGAGCTCTTGCGTCTGGACGGTGGTGATGGATGCTGGAAAGTTGTACTCGCCGGAATTGGGATTAAAACCAGCGACGTTCGAAGATGGTTTTCCGGCAAAGGACTTGATCTAGCTAGCTGAAACTCGGGGCGGAGGGTGGCAACATGGCGCAGCTTTGGGTGGTGGTGTTCGATTGATAACCGACGATCAGGGTGAGGTGCGGTGCGGTGACTTGGTGAAGCAGCGTAGGGTTTTTGTTGAAGTTTCGAACAATGGAAATGTATGTGAGTGAAGGGGGTAATTGGCTGTTAAGCCATTAATTAAAAATAATTATTTAATTTTAATTAATAAATATTTAAGTAAGGATTAGTTAATTTATACCTTGTTTTGAAATGCAGAGATTAATTAAAAGTGAAGAAATGTCGTTGCTTTGTGTCGGTTACAGAAGGAAGAGAACAGATGAGTTCTGAAATTTGGAAGTGAAATAGAACATTGGAGCATGGGTTATCAAATTAAATTGGGCCTGGAAAGGGTATCACTAAATATGTAACAAAATCGATTAGTTAACTATAATTAATCATATTGCTTATAAATGGTTATATCAGTTTTGCCACGGACAGAATGGAATAGAAGTAAACAAAGAAATGGGAGAAAATGGGGCCACGCGTTTGTAGATGTCCATCTATTTCTTTTTTTGTGGATTCCAAAGTTGGGCAACATGATGGCCTTTCTATCTGAAAAATCGAACCTAGCAAATGGAAAGAAAACAATTGGGTCATCTTTATCCTTAACCAAATGAATGTAATATTAATGATAATATTATAATTAACGTTAGGTATAGTTTAATATAGATTTAATTATTTAATTGAATAGTTAACTAAAACTTGAATTGTCGTAGGTGATTTGGTCTGGTTTTAGAAGATGGAACCGATCATTTCCATAAAACGTAAATTAATTTATATTAATTTAGTAAGGGTTATTTAATTATTAAATAAAAGCGTTAAATTTAAATATTATTCATAATTCATTCGTGTGCAATCAGAATTAGACAACTCAAGAGACGTTGGACACGCTTTGACAAACACTACATTTTGGAACAGAAATGGACAGGACTGGAATCAACTGAATTTTTCAATTAAATTAAACGCTGATTTAATTTAATTGAAACGAGCCGATTAAACAAAGGAATCAATTCAAGGTGAGTTTACTCACTCAGTTATCCCACTTATAGTTTATATAAGTTGGGTTTCTTTTTATTTTGTGTGCAATAATTGCTGATTGTTGTGTGTTGACTATTTAAATATATATTGTATGAATTGATTGAATTGCGTATAAGTTAATGAAAACCAAATCGTTATTTTTAACGATTATTCCGAATTAAGGTTACGGTTATGAAATAACCGTGTTTAATTTAGTGAATTATTTGAATTATCTAAATTGTTTGTTAGCGGTAAATAAATTGGTTGATATTCAATTGTTGTTATTTTACTCTTATAGAAATAACCAGTAAAATTGAAGTAAATGATGTTATTTGAGGTAACCCATTTGGATATAGAGAAGAACAGGTTGGAGGAATCCAACCGGATTCCTCAAATATATTAGATGTTATTTATTTTCATATTTTCATTATATGAACTGTTTAAACCCATCTGTTTGGATGATTGATTTGATTGATGATTATTGTCCTGAAATTCAACAATTTTTTTTATTTTAACCAATGAGCATTATTGGTTGAGTAATTGGCAGCAATTGGCCGATAAATCAATCATTTGAAATATTAATTTACCATCACATAAATCGATATAAAAATGAAGTTATGAAATTTATTTTATAACTGAATATAGATTTTTAGATATATTATTTAAAAATGAAGTTTATAAAAAGGGAAATCAACCGTGTGCGGAGCACGTGCCTCATGTTAATTAATATAACGATTTACAACTGAGATTAATTGTTTTTAAGAAACAATTAAAATGGAATTATGTTATTATTTAGTTAATATTAATCGAAGTAAATGATATTTATTTAAAATAGTTTATTAATTTAAATGAGATTATTTAAATTAATTTATTAACTAATTTAAATGAAGAGACGAGTTAAAGTTGATCAGCAAGTTAATTATGTTTAGAGTTGACTAAGTCAACTATATTAATTGAAACTGATTATTTAATTAAATTAGTTTGTTCCAGTTAGAAATGAAATAATTTCGAATATAGTTGTTTAACTTGAATAAAATTTTTAAAAGAAATTTAATACTAAAGAAAAATGAAGTAAAATATTATTTTAAATCATTTGAGTAATTACTTCTTAGATGAAATACATTTAAGTCAGTGATCGATTTTTGAAATAGAATATGGATGAGTTTTGAAAAGAGGTTATAAACGAGTTCTATATTAAACTCGAGTTTTATAAAAAAAATATAAAGGAGATTTTTAAGCGAAAACGATGGCTTAAAATAAATGTTTACTTAATATTTAAATTAAGTAAAAGGAAACGAGATAAAAAGGGGTTTAACCTGAGATTTTTAACAAAGTTTATGAACGGAAATGAGAAGTCAAAGCGTGATTTGAATTGGCAATACTTAATAGTGAAATTATGTAAAAGGGTTAGAATCGAAATGAGATTTCGAAAAAGGGAATGATAATGGAAAAGATTTGTAATCGAATTTGGTGAAGGATTTTAAAACGGGGTTTAGAAAAATATAAATTCTAGTTATAGAATGCTTTGAAAGAAGTTAAGGTTAAGAGTGTTTTTATTTAGAAATCGCTTAAAGTAATTATAATTTGTTTTTAAAAAGAAATATTTTTAAAAAGTAAGAAGGTTTTATAAACCATATTTTTAACTAAAGTAGTTTAATGAGATTTGTTGATATTAGAATACATATCAGTTTTAAATTACAACTGGTATCTATCTTAGGATAAGAACGTTGTTGATCAAGGTCTGAGAGGTAATTCAAATACCCCAACTTGAATGACTTCAGGATTATCTGAGAATGATATTAGTTTGTAATGGAAAAGAGGTTAAGAACAATTCCATATGAGAAATAATAACGCAACATAAATTGCAAGTTTTGATAATATATAAAGCGATCGCCAAAGTAATGGAAATAGGAATATATATATATATATTCATATATATATATATATATAATGATATTTCCAATAGTAAAAGGAAATAAAAAGGTTAAGTTTTTGGAATGAGTTAATTCTGAAAGAATAGAAAATTGATATTGTTTCAAGTAACGATGTTTTATGTGAAGTTTGATAAACCAAAGTGGGAACATATATATATGATATAATTCTAAGTAAATAAATGAGTATGAAATAATCTTGTGTTAAATAAGAAATAAAAGCTATGTTCGTAATATCAAAATATTTAAAGAAACAGAAATTAACATTCGTTAATTGTTTTAATTAAAAAGGCCAAGTAATGCCATGTACAGAATCAGTGAACTCATTTTATTTTCATCACTATTTTTTTATAGTTAAATCACCGACTATCAAAATCTGACCATACGTTTGTTGATATGGAAAGACCAGGATCGAATTTATATTCGAAAACCATTCCGATCAGCAAATACGTGAAGATTGAAGATGGAGCAATTGAAGACCGTGGATCTTCATAAGCGGAAGGATTACTTGTCGAATATTCTCTAGGATTACAACTAGAGGTATTCTGACGTGATTTAGTTGTGGTTGAGAATATACGGATATGCAAAGACTACTCGCTACTGATCCTTTGGATGTGGTAGGAGGGGGCCTTCGGTTCATCCTGTTCCTGGATGACTTATATGGATGAATGTCTCACAGAGTATTTCCTAGAAACCACGTACGTTGATTTTTACAAATATACCGAGTTGGTGGCGAAGAGGGACAATTCTTTAATACCCAGAGTATATTTGTGGACGTTAGTGATTTAACAGATCTGATTATGTGGCATTCAAAGTGAATGGTGGCCATATGGTCTAAATGAATAAGAATAAATAACTAAATTAATTAATTAATTAATTAATTAATTAATTATTTATTTATGACCTCAAGCGTCATCAACCGGGAAATGGTATAAAATCGGGTAGGTCGCATGGCTATGTGGGTCGCACCCATCAAAAAGATATGTCATTACCCGATCTGGTGAAATCAAATGCCTTCGGTTGTCCCTTTACTTTATTTGTATGCTATCGGTTCGGTTGGCTTGCCCCCAACCGGGGTAATGATATATTCGGTACTCTCAAGCGAAGTGAGGGGCCGGTCATGTTTAGCTGGGTTTGCAAGATGTTCTTGTTGAATCCCCAATGTACTCATCTCCAAAGGTACGTTGTCGGAAGGTGGTCCCATACCTTACCATAGTTGGAAATCCATTCTCCAATAAGCGCCCGCGGTTTTGATTGCATACTATATATGTAGAGCGTGAGATGCAAGCGTTCTGCTAGATTGCTATTTACGTGATATTAGACATTATTATAATATCAGATGATATATGATTTCAAAAATGTTTTGTGTTATAGTAAGGTAAAAACCGTCCATATTTATGTGTGGATTTGGTCTTACTATTATCCTTTATTTCGAAAAGATTTTAACTTTGAAATCAAATTGGATGTTACCCATAAACTTAGTGTATTTTCTCACTCTAGTTCACTAGGCTGATCCGTGCATTTGTAATGCTCGGGTTAGACTGGTTGTACAGGTTCAGGTTATCGGATGCAGTGAAGAAATGAGCTGGAGAAGTCCAGACGTATGATATATATTTATTCTTCTGTGTGTTGTATATGTGGACATGTCATTATAACTATCCAGATGTGTGATGTACTCTGATTATTGTGAGTATTTTTAAAGCTCTCTATAAAGATTTAATTCTATATTATATTTTGTTCCGCTGCGATGTGAGACTCTGATTTTGTGTTTGTGTTTCTTCTTCTTATATTCTAATATTTCTTTCTTTCTTTCTTATCTCACCCTCTATATTCTTTCTATTGGCATCTGGGTTTCTAGTGCAGTTTAGGTTGGACTTAGGTTGTTTGGTCAGCTCAAAAGGTACGGGAGGTTCAGGTCATCACATGAGCTTTGCATTGTTTATTATACTCGGCCATTGTTGTGTATGTCTTGACCTGTTTGAAACTTGTTGCACTTTCACCCATGAATGTTTGCTCTGCCAAGATATGCTTGTACATTTGTATTCACCTGAACCGTGAATCTTGCTGCCTTGAATAGTCTTGCTAATTTTCATGTGTATCCATGCTTGTTTGAATTCAGTACAATATGTGCTTGAACTTGACTAGCTTGCTCGACCCAGCAACATTTACGTTTGCTCGGCCCATGTTGTGTTGACTGGCTTGTATCTGTTTCAACACATGAATATTTTTATTAGCAGACCGCTATATCTGAGTTGTGGTTGTTCAGAATCAGCTGATTATGATGCTGGTTCTGATCAGCAAAACAGTGTCGTGTATTGAGGCTGATCTATGAGCACTAGAGTATATTGTCTACCTTGTGTATTTACAGTGTATCACTATGAATATCACAAGCTGTCTAGACATAGATGGATATGTATAAATCAGATCAAGTCAAGAAAAATGATGAGAAACACACACAAAAATCTGAGGCAAATAAATTTTTAAAATAAAAATTATATCTGCTAGAATATAAAATTATTTTTGTTCCAGACTACTGTATGCATGTGTTTCTGTTTGTGACAGGTAAGAAGACAGGACTGATAACTGGACTGGATCTAGAGCACACGAAGACAAGTATACGACTCAATGTCTGTAAATGAGTGAATGAGTGAATATGTAGAGAGGCAATAAATGTACTGAGTGATGAGAGTTGTAGTGAGAGACAATTGTACAGAATGAGAAAATTGTACTGATATTTGTAATAGACAAATTTGATTGAAATAAAATATTATTTTATTGTGTTCAAATCAAATTGTCTGTCATATTCAAATTAATTCAGTAGTACAAATTCCTTGTAAAATATTATAACTGTGAATGTACAATAGTGGAGTTACAATGTTGTACTATTTCAGATGTTGAAATAAAATATTTAATTGAATAAATATTCTGTGGATATATTCAATTGTGTATAATAGTATATTATTCAACAAATATTTAATTCTGTGAAACGATGTAATATAAAATACTACAATTATAAAAACATTTAAATAATATCATATGTTTGTTGTCATCAAACAAAAATCATATTAAACAACACATTGTTGTGCCCAGCAAACATAAACATTATCATGTCACTGGTATGCTAAAAGTCGACATCATGATAAATCGCTAACCTGTAGCATTAATAATGATAAATCATTATTTCTTTGAAACGTTAAGATGTTTTGTATTGTTTGTAACACATTAATGTTGTATTATAAATTGTATTATTTCGGTTAATAAAAGACGTTAACAAAAAAACTGCAATTAGCATCATTTGAATTGGATTTCAAGAGCGAATCAAGTTTCTTGCTTGCTTTTCTTTGAAAATTATACCATTAAGATAAGAACATATGTAAATATGTGTGTAGATTATCATTATCCTTGCTTTAAAAAAAATATTATATACCATCAAATTGGTCAATTTTATTTTAATTATGGCTGAATGCATAGTTAACTCAGAAATATCAACCAAAAATTCAACGTTACCATAACAGCCGAAAAAAATAGTAACGGAGAGATCGCCTCAACAATGCACATTAACCGACTAATCACCATATATCCTTCAGGTGGATTATGAGGTCGGTCCGTTTCAGTAGCCAGTTTGGTGTCTCTTCGAAGAATTCCATGTTTTAAACATAGCCGTGTAAGCTTGGGATCATCGATCGTCGACTCAATCGCATCTGCAAGGGCTTCTAAGATAGTGGCACTCTCAAATTCATTAGGAGCACTATTGTCTCCTACTCCTTCTTCCTCTTCTTCGTCTACAGAAACTTCACCTCCAGGTGATTCTCCACTCTCATGGACCGCTATTTCATTATCTGAACCTGCACTATCCCAATCTGGGTCCGAAGTAGATGAAACATCTTCAACGTTAGGATGTTCATATGGCACTGAAGTTTAAGTTCTCTTTGCCAATCTAGCCGAGCATCTTCCAGACATGATCACTGTACTATCCAAGAGATAACAGAAATTAGAGTGTATTTGCTAGGGGTGGACGTGGTTCGGTTCGGTGCGGTTTGAAGCTCAAACCGCTTCCGCATCGCATCAAGCAGTTGATCAAAAATGCAAACCATTATACTAACCATTCAGACGGTTCGGTTTCGGTTCGATTTCGATGTAATACGGTTTGGTTTTGGTTTGGTTCGGTTTGAACCCGTATTAAATATGATTTTTTTTACTTCCATCAACAATTAATTTACGATTGTATGATGTTGTGTCACCTGAAGGTTAAAACACATAGTGTTATCTTTAATTAATATAACTACAACATACGTTGAAAATAGAATATATATCGTTAAATTAAAAGTTAGATAGGAATTTGTTAATTTTTCTTTCATAACATTGTCGGTGTAGCTATGCGGTTTGGTTCGGTTTAATATGGTTTGGTAAAATTTCAAACCGCAACTGGACCGTATCGTTGCGAGTCGGTTCGGTTTGGACTGTTTGCTTTAGAGAGAGAATCTGGTGTGGTATTCTACACCGTTTTTGCTATTCAGTCCGGGCGGTTTCCGCATTGCGGTGCGGTTTATGCCCACCCATAGTATTTGCCTGTGTCCGCCGTGTGTGTATATGTGCTAATATGTGTTGTTTTGTACGATAGTGAAGTCAGAAAACATAAAAGCAAGCAGAATAGAATGCACTATAAAGAAAAGTTAGCAGTCATTTGTTCGTTCAGCCCAAGAATGTCAAACTGTGAAGGTTCTATCCTAACTGTCCATGAGTTTATAAGTTGTATCTAGTTTCGGATAAGCTACTCATGAAATTGTGTGTCATAAGTTTGCATTATCAAAGCCTTGGCTTTGGCTAAGTATGGTAAAGTTGGGTTGTGCATGTGACGACCCCAAAACCCGTACTGCGGTGTTAAGGGTAATCTTTGGAATATAACACAGAAACAGATAATAGCAGAACAGAAATAAATAAATACACCAGGTAATGAATAAATGATACACTGGATAAACAATAATCATCAGAGTTACACAGTATACATGATCATACTTAGTACAAATACAGTTCAGCTATACATAAATGTCAACAGCGGAAAACAAACATAATATGTACAATAGGAGCTGAACAGCATAAAAAGAGATAAATGATAGAATCCATCTTCAGCTTCAACTATCCAGAAAGAGCCTGCTAAAAACCCTGAATACAAGGCTGCCCGTGTAGAAAAAGGGGCACCCGAGTTTGCAAGTGAAACAAACTACGAGTCAGTCATGGGACTGGTATGAGAAATCTACCTAACACATTTTATAATATGGCTAATCACAGGACCACGCCACTTTCGCGGAACGGGTTTACTCCATTGGAGTGCCAAACAATTAAATCTTTTAAACATCGCAATGCTTTTTATAAAAAAATGGAGCCGATATAAGACTCAAGTCCCATCACACAATGCAACGCAAACCGGAGGATAAAGTTTTATCTTATATCGACCAAAATATGCTTGATACGAGCAACACAAATCATTTGATAATCAGACTCCAACTGTAAAATAGTAAGAGAACGATTCCATAGGTATTAACCCCGAAGGCCGAAACCAACATCAGATCAAAACCCAGGAAACCATCCCTTTTATCTCGTTTACCGTTAGTTTCTAATTTCATACACAATCATAAATATCAATCAAAGAGGACATGAGCGTCCCATGCCACTATGTCGCCAAATACAGGTTTATAATCAAAACCGCACGATGTCGTATTTGGAAATTGGATTTCCGCCATGAACCAAGGCAAAAGATAGTCCTTACCGAATTCGAGACTGTCTAGCCCCAGTCTCAGGAATAGCCGCAACCGCACCTTGGATCGTCAGGGCCGGTCCACACGGAGTGGATTATAGCGCCTGAACAATACGTTTCCCTACCCTTTGGGGGCGTAAATGAGCCAACGAATGACTCCATCGGTCCCGGATTGACCGATATAACTGAGGCGCCTCGCAACAGCAACAACCACATAGGTAAAAATAATAAATATGTCAGCCAGTTTAAGCACCGACACCACCTCTAGCTAGAAGGAAATGCATGCCCTCCCTGATGTCCTCTCCCGTTTTTGGTTCATACCGGGGTGTGAGGCTCGCGAATTAACGTTATACACAAAGCTATGCCACACAGGCGGTGCTTTGATCATCAACCACAAGACTTTGCTTTTCAACAGAAGCCCTGATCACTGCATCTTAGCATGCCACACAGGCAATTCACACCGTGCAACTGATGGCTATCAATCACACAGAATGAATTCCAATGTCAGACACACAGTCCATTTACAAGTCCGTTCTGGGTCTGAACGAAACTGGAGACACTATATACCGCGCAAACCCATCGATCTCCACGTACGTCTGGACGGTGACCACTCATTATCCATATTTCGGGATGCCTCCCAATCAGGACCTCAGTTACCATTCAAACGAGGTGAAGATCTCCGGTCCTCGACCACCGTCTTCATCTTCGATTTCTTATCGTCGATTTAGTTATTCAGAATGGGATAAACCTGGTCTTTCTGAGCAACTCGCGTATATAAAAAACAAGTGCTACACAAACACAACATATGCCTTATTTCAATTCATTAGTCACTAACTGTCAATCAGTAAGAGAACGATTTCCCAAATATTAACCCCGAAGGCCGAAACCAACATCAGATCAAAACCCAGGAAACCATTCGACTTAGCCAACCTCCAGTTAGTTTCTAAATTTCACATTCCATATAGTTTATAATATTTTATAACGATTTATCGCTATTTTTATTTATTTAAAAATAGCCAATTTATTTAAACGACGCTTCAGGCCATAATGCGACCGTGGCGCTGTTTTTCTTCAGATTTGATTTACACATATCTGAAAATCTAACCGTTGGATCATCACAAAATTTATATCATTATAAAGATCTTTTCAAAACGAATCCAACGGTTCCAGTTTTGGGAAAATCTGACGGTCGGATCTCCCGGTACAATCGTTTGAAGTTTCGGTTTCAAATTACGAACTGCAGCGTCGTTATTCGATTTAATTTAATTATATTTATATATATATATATAAATATAATCGATTCTGGCGCTGTTTTTCTTCAGATTTAAATTAAACATTCCAGACAATCCAACCGTTGGATCTTTACAAAGTTGGTGTCGTTGGAAAGATATTTCCAAAGCGAACCTAACGGTTCCGGTTTCGGGAATATCCAATGGTCGGATCTCCCGCACTAATCATTTGAAATCACGGTTTCAAAACACGAACAACAGCTTCATTATTCGATTTATTTTAATTATATATATATATATATATAAATATAATCAATTCTTCAATTTCAAAACCATTTCCTTTTCATACATTTGATAAAACTGATATTTTTATCCAGCTGACTTCTATTTCAACACTTCACTATTTTTAACTATTCATGTATATGATAAAAAAGTGATTTTTATTGTAAAACAATTTATTTCAAAACAAGACTATTTTATATAGTTCATATAAATGATAAAAATATGATTTTTATTATAAAACAATTTATTTCAAAACACGACTATTTTATATAGTTCATATAAATGATAAAAATATGATTTTTATTATAAAACAATTTATTTCAAAATACGAATACCATTCAACACATGAATTTCTATTCAACGAATGAATTCCTATTCAACACATGAAGGTTTTCTATAGTTTATATATATAGATAAAAAGGTGATTTTTATGTTTAAAACACGAATACCATTCAACACATGAATTTCTATTCAACGAATGAATTTCAATTCAACACATGAAGGTTTTCTATAGTTTATATATATAGATAAAAAGGTGATTTTTATGTTTAAAACACGAATACCATTCAACACATGAATTTCTATTCAACGAATGAATTTCAGTTCAACACATGAAGGTTTTCTATAGTTTATATATATAGAGTAAAAATGTGATTTTTATTGTTAAAACAATTTATTTAAAACACGAATACCATCCAACACATGAATTTCTATTCAACGAATGAGTTCCTATTCAACACATGAAGGTTTTCTATAGTTTATATATATGGAGTAAAAAGGTGATTTTTATTGTTTTATTTAAAACACGAATACCATTCAACACATGAATTTCTATTCAACGAATGAATTTCGATTCAACACATGAAGGTTATTCAATATATGAAAATAATTCTAACACATGAATATTATTCAAAATTTCGGCAGCATAACGGCAGGGTAGTTAAAACCGGGGTCGTCCCTAGTACGGCTCCTCGCTCTACCTTAAAGCCTTGCAGCTTTTGACAATGGGGAATCATGCATCTAGTTCGCACAGTGGCGGCATGTATATTTTTTTCATTTCCACAAACTAATCTTATGTGGTTTCAACCAAATAATTCTCAACCACAAACGGGTATTTTTCAACCACAATCGATCAATTTCAACCACAAACATTTATAATCAACCATTCGCTATCAACCAATTTTCACACCAATCACAATCAATAAATATCGTCCATGGTTTGTGGACAAGGGGCGTATATATATATATAAGCATTTCACTTTTATTTCAACACATATATAATTTTTACAATGCGTATATAACTTATATATCGAACGTACAACTTATACAATGCTTATACAAGAGGTGTACAACGCCTATATAAGTCATACATCGACTATATAATTTATACATCGTCGTTTTCCATATGGTTTATAAATTAGAGATCTTACATTGGGTTCCACTCCACCAAAAATAGCAGAAGGCTCAGAAAAATATGCGGTCTCTTCTAAAATGTAGAAGACGTCCTCACGGTCCCGGTGTCTCTTGTTTCACTAGATTTCGACAAGGAACGAAAAAGATATGATTTTCACAAGTTTGCAACACTTAAAAGTGGCAAAATCAATTCAAAATAAATTAGTCGTGTACCTCGTTTTACTGCTCGAAACTAGGTATGGATTTTTCTTTTGATTCGCTGTACGGTATGAAGATCGGGTTATATGGTGTCGAAGAGGGGGGAGAGGCGCTCCAGGCTGTGGTGGTCGCAGCCTGTTCGGTGGTCGGAGGAAGGAGATCTGGCGGCGGGAAGTTTGAAACTTCCTGGGTCTCGTTCTCGTCGATGGGGAGGAGGGAGAAGGCGAAGGTGGGTCGGATTTGAAGAGGAGGGTCGGTGCTGTCGAGGTCGGGTGGTGGCGGCGCTTGTAGGTGGCTGAGGCGGCGGGAAAAGGGTCGGGAAGGAGGGAGCGCGAGCCGCCGTCGATCGGGGGGGTTTCATAAAAAAAAAGGGGAGAGAGAGAGAGTGATTAGCCAATAGGATTTTTTCATTAATTTATATATTTTTAAAATTTCAAAAATACCCCTTGTCACACACGAACTCCAATCCAAACCCAATGACTATCGTCCCTAGCGTTTTACCCCCATTCCGAACACAATGGGATATGTTTCGAAGGCACATTCGAATGTTTCAGTCAATTTTCATTCAAATTAAAATATAAAACATTCAATATTTGATTTGAACGTACATTTCAATTTGCCGGGGCCACATACTAATTCTAAAAATTCCCGAAAAATAAATCTAGCTATGTTTTGACGATACGGTCCCAACAAAACTAGTTTCGTCGAATTCTGAGACCGTTTGAAAAATGGCCCATTTCTGGTCGATCTAATTTAACTATAATTGACCAAAACACGTTTTCATTTGCCACGCTCACATACTAGCTTCAAAAATTATGAAATTTGAAACCTAGCAATAACTTCACATCCCGGATCCAAGAAAAGTGGTTTCGTCGAATTCCGAGGTCGTATGCAAAACGGCCATTTTCACGGGTTATAAATATTCTATAGCGACCTTTCTAAAAATACATTTGGTCATAACTTTTTCCTCCCGCTATGAAACTTCGATTTTTCAGATTCGTTAGAAAGATATTTACTAACGGATTTAAATATTTTTGGTTTCACTCAAATCCGTTCTGTTTTGCACAAGGTATAGTCAGTCAAAGTTTGAATTCAAATTTTGAAACTACCGCGCCATTTCAGGCCTTGTTTATAATTAGAATTAATTATATTTGTTTTCAAATGTCGATTCAAACTTAATTTTCATCGTTATTATTTAAAATATTTATTTTAAATATTTAAAATCCACCAAAATAGCCAATTTAAAAATTTTAAATTGGTTCAGATTTTCCGGGTCGTTACAATCTCCCCCACTTAAAACTTTTCGTCCCCGTAAAGGAAAAAAGTTGAAAGTGGTTTGATTAATCAACTCTACGTTCAATCTGGCTTCCATTCTCCAACTTTTCAGTTTCTGAGAATTTTCAAGTTCTTCAAAAATTTGGCTAACACCCGGACTTTTCAAAAAATTTCGCCATAACCTCCTTTGTATGGGGAGGGGTTTGGAAATTTATTGGGCCGTATTAGGTACCCAATAAATCCTATAAAGCATACACATATTTCTAGTGATATATTCTGGTGTTTACAGGGGAGCATGTATAGATAATAACTCCAGAGAATAAATTCTCGTCACCCTATCTAAGCCTGAGGGAGTGTGTATTTTAATTGCTCCAGAGAATAAATTCTCGTCACCTCGTCCCGTGTGGGAAATAAATAATCCATGTGCCGTATCTAATGACTAGAGAGACGTGATTATTGTCAACTCTAGACCCGTGTGGGGTTTTTATTAATCTGGCAATTTTATCGTTACATTTTATATGGTCCTATCAGTCATCAATTCAACCTGTAAAATATAGTCATCTCCATACAAGCCTCTCGCTCGTATGGTAAATCTTCCACCTCGTCACACAAGCTCCAAATGCTTATGTGGTATATGATGAAGTATGCCTATCTTCAAGAAGTATGCCATGTAGTGTAGTTCAAAATTAATTGTTACTATCCTATGGCGACATTTATTATTACACACAGAACAACCAGCACTCCGCATCCAATGGCATTCACAGGAGTTGATATAATAATATTTCGCATCCAACTCATTAAGGTTTACCTATTTGTCGGGCACGCAAATAAAATCTTTACTCAACAGCTATCCATTTACCTGTTCAAACATATATGATGCACATGTATATATTTCTATCTATTTTTATATCAGTTCAATGTGTGATTTAATAAAATAAATTCTACCATTATACTCTTATTGATTAAATTAACTACCATTTTAAAAATTTAATTAATCAAATCCAATATCACACAACACAAACAACAATCAATTTGTTTTTAACTTTTCAAAAATATATCTTTTATATATTCAAAAATCATATTTCTAAAACCAAACTAGATATATAATCACAAATACGTTATTTATAAACCTATAACTCTCGACTCGTTCTGGGGCACTTCTGACCCCATCTCTAACGAGTTATTATGATTCTGCTATATTCATACTAGGATATTGCTGATCATATCTGTAATGAGTTACTCGTCCTAGAACACTACTGATTCTATCTCTGACGAGTTCGTTAATGTGTTATATACCAGAGCTAAGCTTAACCAAAGCTCTGATACCACGTTTGACGTTACCGCGAAATCTGGTAGGCTTTGCAACCATTCCTTCATCCTCCAGTATAGCAGGTAAAACCTACCATGACTCACAATGGTACCCCAGCCCCTTGTTTTACGGCGACCCTCTCGAGTCTCCCGGCACTGCCGAACCAACCCTCAACAGGGACATGTAGGGGTAAGAGTCTCCCGTTCGCCACCAAACCGCAAAGCGAGAACCCCCTATCATGCGTACCCAGCCTACTCAGGACCGGCAACAAGGACTGGTATGAGAAATCTACCTAACACATTTTATAATATGGCTAATCACAGGACCACGCCACTTTCGCGGAACGGGTTTACTCCATTGGATTGCCAGTGCTTTAAAACAATTAAATCTTTTAAACATTGCAATGCTTTTTATAAAAAAATGAAGCCGATATAAGACTCAAGTCCCATCACACAATGCAACGCAAACCGGAGGATAGAGTTTTACCGTATATCGACCAAAATATGCTTGATACGAGCAAAACAAATCATTTGATAATCAAACTCCAACTGTAAAATAGTAAGAGAACGATTCCATAGGTATTAACCCCGAAGGCCGAAACCAACATCAGATCAAAACCCAGGAAATCATCCCTCTTATCTCGTTTACCGTTAGTTTCTAATTTCATACACAATCATAAATATCAATCATAGACGACATGAGCGTCCCATGCCACTATGTTCCCAAATATAGGTTTACAATCAAAACCGCACGATGTCGTATTTGGAAATTGGATTTCCGCCATGAACCAAGGCAATAGATAGTCCTTACCGAATTCAAGACTATCTAGCCCGAGTCTCAGGAACAGCCGCAACCGCACCTTGGATCGTCAGGGTCGGTCCACACGGAGTGGATTATAGTGCCTGAACAATACGTTTCCCCGCCCTTTGGGGCGTAAATGAGCCAACGAATGACTCCATCGGTCCCGGATCGACCGATATAACTGAGGCGCCTCGCAACAGCAACAACCACATAGGTGAAAATAATAAATATGTCAGCCAGTTTAAGCACTGACACCACCTCTAGCTAGAAGGAAATGCATGCCCTCCTTGATGTCCTCTCCCGTTTTTGGTTCATACCGGGGTGTGAGGCTCGCAAATTAACGTTATACACAAAGCTATGCCACACAGGCGGTGCTTTGATCATCAACCACAAGACTTTTCTTTTCAACAGAAGCCCTGGTCACTGCATCTTAGCATGCCACACAGGCAATTCACACCATGCAACTGATGGCTATCAATAACACAGAATGAATTCCAATGTCAGACACACAATCCATTTACAAGTCCGTTCTGGGTCTGAACGAAACTGGAGGCACTATATACTTCGCAAACCCATCGATCTCCACGTACATCTGGACGGTCACCACTCATTATCCATATTTCGGGATGCCTCCCAATCAGGACCTCAGTTACCATTCAAACGAGGTGAAGATCTCCGGTCTTCGACCATCGTCTTCATCTTCGATTTCTTATCGTCGATTTAGTTATTCAGAATGGGATAAACCCGGCCTTTCTGAGAAACTCGCGTATATAAAAAACAAGTGCTACACAAACACAACATACGCCTTATTTCAATTCATTAATCACTAACTGTCAGTCAGTAAGAGAACGATTTCCCAAATATTAACCCCGAAGGCCGAAACCAACATCAGATCAAAACCTAGGAAACCATTCGACTTAGCCAACCTCCTGTTAGTTTCTAAATTTCACATTCCATATCGTTTATAATATTTTATAACGATTTATCGCTATTTTTATTTATTTAAAAATAGCCAATTTATTTAAACGACGCTTCAGGCTATAACGCGGCCGTGGCGCTGTTTTTCTTCAGATTTGATTTACACATATATGAAAATCTTACCGTTGGATCATCACAAAATTTATATCATTAGAAAGATCTTTTCAAAACGAATCTAATGGTTCCAGTTTTGGGAAAATCCGACGGTCGGATCTCCCGGTACAATCGTTTGAAGTTTCGGTTTCAAATTACGAACTGCAGCGTCGTTATTCGATTTAATTTAATTATATATATATATATATAATCGATTCTGGCGCTGTTTTTCTTCAGATTTGAATTAAACATTCCAGACAATCCAACCGTTGGATCTTTACAAAGTTGGTGTCGTTGGAAAGATATTTCCAAAGCGAACCCAACGGTTCCGGTTTTGGGAAAATCTGATGGTCGGATCTCCCGCACTAATCATTTGAAATCACGGTTTCAAAACACGAACTACAGCTTCGTTATTCGATTAATTTTAATTATATTTATATTTATATATATATAAGTATAATCGATTCTTCAATTTCAAAACCATTTCCTTTTCATACATTTGATAAAAATGATATTTTTATCCAACTGACTTCTATTTCAACACTTCACTATTTTTAACTATTCATGTATATGATAAAAATGTGATTTTTATTGTAAAACAATTTATTTCAAAACACGACTATTTTATATAGTTCATATAAATGATAAAAATATGATTTTTATTATAAAACAATTTATTTCAAAACACGACTATTTTATATAGTTCATATAAATGATAAAAATATGATTTTTATTATAAAACAATTTATTTCAAAACACGAATACCATTCAACACATGAATTTCTATTCAACGAGTGAATTCCTATTCAACATATGAAGGTTTTATATAGTTTATATATATAGATAAAAAGGTGATTTTTATGTTTAAAACACGAATACCATTCAACACATGAATTTCTATTCAACGAATGAATTTCAATTCAACACATGAAGGTTGTCTATAGTTTATATATATAGATAAAAAGGTGATTTTTATATTTAAATCACGAATACCACTCAACACATGAATTTCTATTCATCGAATGAATTTCAATTCAACACATGAAAGTTTCCTATAGTTTATATATATAGAGTAAAAATGTGATTTTTATTGTTAAAACAATTTATTTAAAACACGAATACCATTCAACACATGAATTTCTATTCAACGAATGAATTCCTATTCAACACATGAAGGTTTTCTATAGTTTATATATATAGAGTAAAAAGGTGATTTTTATTGTTAAAACAATTTATTTAAAACACGAATACCATTAAACACATGAATTTCTATTCAACGAATGAATTTCAATTCAACACATGAAGGTTATTCAACATATGAAAATTATTCTAATACATGAATATTATTCAAAATTTCGGCAGCATAACGGCAGGGTAGTTAAAACCTGGGCCGTCCCTAGTACGGCTCCTCGCTCTACCTTAAAGCCTCGCAGCTTTTGACAATGGGGAATCATGCATCTAGTTTGCACGCAGGCGACATGTATATTTTTTTCATTTCCACAAATTAATCTTATGTGGTTTCAACCAAATAATTCTCAACCACAAACTGGTATTTTTCAACCACAATCAATCAATTTCAACCACAAACAATTATAATCAACCATTCGCTATCAACCAATTTTCACACCAATCACAATCAATAAATATCGTCCATGGTTTATGGACGAGGGGCGTATATATATATATTATATAAGCATTTCACTTCTATTTCAACACATATATAATTTTTACAACGCGTATATAACTAATATATCGAACGTACAACTTATACAATGCTTATACAAGAGGTGTACAACGCCTATATAAGTCATACATCGACTATATAATTTATACATCGTCGTTTCCCATATCGTTTATAAATTAGAAATATCACATTGGTTTCCACTCCACCAAAAATAGCAGAATGCTCAGAAAAATAAGCGGTCTCTTCTAAAATCAGAAGACGTCCTCACGGTCCCTGTATCTCTTGTTTCACGGGATTTCGAAAGGAATGAAAAAGATATGATTTTTACAAGTTTGCAACACTTAAAGTGTAAAAATCAATTCAAAATAAATTAGCCGTGTACCTCGTTTTACTGCTCGAAACTAGGTATGGATTTTTCTTTTGCTTCGCTGTACGGTATGAAGATCGGGTTATATGGTGTCGAAGAGGGGGAGAGGCGCTCCAGGCCGTGGTGGTCGCAGCCCGTTCGATGTTCGGAGGAAGGGGATCTGGAGGCGGGAAGTTCGAAACTTCCTGGGTCTCGTTCTCTTCGATGGGGAGGAGGGAGAAGGTGAAGGTGGGTCGGATTTGAAGAGGAGGATCGGCGCTGTCGAGGTCGGGTGGTGGCGGCGCTTGTAGGTGGCTGAGGCGGCGGGAAAAGGGTTGGGAAGGAGGGAGAGCGAGCCACCGTCGATCACGGGGGTTTCAGAAAAAACGGCGAGAGAGAGAGTGATTAGCCAATAGGATTTTTTTATTAATTTATATATTTTTAAAATTTCAATAATACCCCTTGTCACACATAAACTCCAATCCAAACCCAACGACTGTCCTCCCTAGCATTTTACCCCCATTCCGAACACAATGGGTTATGTTTCGAAGGCCCATTTGAATGTTTCAGTCAGTTTTCATTCAAATTAAAATATAAAACATTCAATATTTGATTTGAATGTACATTTCAATTTGTCGAGGCCACATACTAATTCTAAAAATTCCTGAAAAATAAATCTAGCTATATTTTGATGATATGGTCCCAACAAAACCAATTTCATCGAATTCCGAGACCGTTTGAAAAATGGCCCATTTCTGGTTGATCCAATTTAACTGTAGTTGACCCAAACACGTTTTCCTTTGCCACGCTCACATACTAGCTTCAAAAATTATGAATTTGAAACCTAGCAATAACTTCACATCCCGGATCCAACAAAAGTGGTTTCGTTGAATTCCGAGGTCGTATGCAAAACAACCATTTTCACAGGTTATAAATATTCTATAGCGACCTTTCTGAAAATTCATTTGGCCATAACTTTTGCCTCCCGCGACGAAACTTCAATTTTTCAGATTCGTTAGAAAGATATTCACTAACAGATTTAAATATTTTTGGTTTCACTCAAATCCGTTTTGTTTTGCACCTGGTACAGTCAGTCAAAGTTTGAATTCAAATTTTGAAACTACCGCGCCATTTCAGGCCTTGTTTATAATTAGAATTAATTATATTCGTTTTCAAATGTCGATTCAAACTTACTTTTCATCGTTATTATTTAAAATACTTATTTTAAATATTTAAAATCCACTAAAATGGCCAATTTAAAAAATTTAAATTGGTTCAGATTTTCCAGGTCGTTACAATGCACAAGTTCCATGGCAGAAGCATCAGAGCGGATTGACAATGGGTAGATCAAGGAATCGGGTCGGTTCGGAGATATGTGTAGGAGAACACCGGATCGGCTCGGAGGCCTTTGTATAATAAGGAGTCAGATCGGGTCAAGGAGTCAAGAACAACTTCCTTAGAACGGATCGGATCGGCACCTTGTGACGCCTTACCCATTCGGTTTAGTGGGCACCGAGCCGAACAGACCCAAGCCTCCTACTCAAGCATTACCAGAACCTTCATTCACAGCATTTACACCGACCCGAAATGTTCCTATTCTTTTTGATTCCCTATCGCATTCTTCCTCTTTTTTCACTGAACCGATCTGCTCCTCTCACAAATTCATCATCTCCTTTCTCCTTCTATCAAATCGAAAGCACATCCTCATCGTTCCCAATTCATTGAGATTCATCATACACTCACAAGTTATCACCCACGGTGCAAAGTTTTAGTCACCAGCGCTGCCACCTCGAGGCGATGAGAAAACCACTAGCGATGGCGGCGGCGAACTGGAAACCTCCATAATCAACGTCGGCAACAACAAGGGAGAATTGACACGAATTTATGCAAATTTCAAGTATTATTTACGTGAAATCTGTAACACCCCGCCTCCGCTAGGGTCACTCGCAAAGGAATGCACTAGCTTTAGAGGGGCATTATTGGTAAACATGCACAGAAATATCACAAGACAGAACATATAAAATAGCGGAAGTAAAATCAAACTTTCATAACATGAATAAATAAGGTCTAAAGCCTTTTACATCAGAGTACATCAAAACCTGTCTTGCAATAATAAAGAATCATAAAGACTTTTTCATAAATTATTCCCCAAGTAAAAACAATAAAGTAGCCATAGCCAAGAAAAGTCCAAGCCATCCATGATGACCTTCAAGCAGAAGAAGTCCGAACTAAACAACAGTGTTTCCTCCCTGTAACCTGGGGGGACGGAAGAAAAGAGGCGAAACAAAACGGGTCAGTCAAAAAGACTGAGTAAGCCCTATCTACTATCAGCATAAAAACTAGTAAACTTAACTGACATGAGAAACTGAGATGAACATAAGCATGATGACAAGATAGATAAGCTAAATCAAAATAACAGGATGAACTACTGAACTCAGATGAACTAAGGTGTCATGATAAATTACGATGTCAAGATAAAACAAGGTATCCCATCGTCAAGTTCCTGTCAAGTATAATATCCCCAAGATATCTATCACGTATAACATCCCATGGTATCTATCCTGTCTTTTAGCTCTGCACCTACCGTACTAGTATCCCCACCGTATCATGAATGACCCTTACTCAAAAGTCGTGTAATGGTCTATGTCAACCTAATATATCGTATATATAGGTTACTCAACTCGTATGTTTTATTCCATGTAAATGTTCAGTCCCTTGCCGTAGACCATACGGGCTTTCCCATGAGATTCTATATTACTTTAACATAGTTTCATGATCCTTAAGATCGGTTTGGATTGTCACCCTATATCTAACTAGGGTCTTTAAACATGAATCATCGTTTGTACAACTAGGACTTATGCTACCTAGGACTACTAGGGATTATGCTTACCTATTGCACGTTTTCGTATCTCGGTTTTGGTTCAACCACCCAGGGCCACTAGGATTTACGCTAACCGTCAACCGCGCCCTTTTTCCCACGCATTCATCGTGAATCGTTTTTCCATGACTGTATGCACATGTATCACATCGTGCCATCCGAGTCCTGTCACAGGGCAAATCAAGAAGTACAGGACTCGGTCGGGAGCTTTAGATTTATCTGCCGCTGCAGATGCTAAGGTCTGTTTTTCCTATACGTGGCTATGGTCCCACGAGACCACTCCCTCAACTAGCGAAAGACAAGACAGGATAAATCATGTATGAGAACACAACACTGGCCAACCCACATCCAAGCCTTACCGCAACCATAATTAGATAGCAATTATGGTCTTTTGGGTGTTCTCTGCCTTTCCGTACGTACACGCTTGACCAAAGATGGTAGGTAGCCTGACGAAATGCTATCTAGGGCACGACCGTGTATCATCGACTATCCCCTATCCACCCCCGTCTTTAGGTCGCTCGAATAGCAACCAAGGCATACTCTTGGTTCTTCTAACGCAGACCTTAACCTCTCATGAGCCTAGTATAATCACCTGGCAGCTCATAGAGGGATACCAAGAATACCCTCACGTTCCCCGAAGCCGCTGCTTCGTTACCCAGTTCGCTGGAGCCTTTATCCAAATCAGATACTTGCTCCTACTCGTATACTTAAACGATGACCTACCATATTAGGTTACTCATCTATCTATGAACTGGTCTAAACTTCCTTGACTAAGAATCATTACTTAGTTATTCTTCAACTAAGGTTTACCACTTAGCCTTATTCCCGTTATCCTTGTTAACTACGGTTATCCACCTAATCCTCAGAACTAGGGTTTACATAATGGATTAAGTGTCACTTAAGTTCATGACTTAACCCGTCTACAAATCATGTCAAAATTGGCTAAGTATCCAAGTTCAAGACTTAACCCTACAAACCATGCTCAAGTTGGTTAAGTATATTAAGCAATTCACGACTTAACCTCGTCCAATTATCATTCTAGATTGGTTAAGTATATATTAACTTGACCCTATCAATTTACTTAGTCAAATCGGTCAAGTGTATTCAAGCGATTCGTGACTTAGCCTTATCATGTTTTCACGTTAGATTGGTTAAGTATAGGTTAACTTAACCTCAATAAATTCACGAGTTAGATTGGTTAAGTATAGGTCACTTAACCACCTCAAATCATCATGTTAGATTAGTTAAGTGTTTAACTTAACTCCATTAAACTACCAAGTGGGATTAATTAAGTCTAGGCTAACTTAACCCCATCTGATTTCCATGCTTAGACTAGTTGAGTCTAATCTTAACCCCATCCATTAACTGTATTTTTCGGTTAAGTGTCATTAAGAAAACTTACTTAACCTTACCAAATTATCGTGTTGGATTGGTTAAGTGTTGGTTAACTTAACCCCGTCCACTAGTCGTATAAAAATGGTTAAGTGTCATTAGGCAAATCAAATTACTTAACCTACCCAACCTTGTCATGTTTTGTTAAGTATCATTAGCCTAACCAATTTACTTAACCCATTTGTCCATGTCATATTTGGTTAAGCGTTATTAGTCAAATTAACTTAACCCTATTATGTGGCATTAATTATTTAATGCACCTCAACCTCTCACATTAGACTTTGTTGTGGTCACTAGTTAAGCCGGTCGGTTCCGGGTAGCTTTACACCACAACTTGGTCTAACCTCGGGTTCAAGCACCACATGACCAACTTCTCACATTGGGTCCTATTGTTTGCAACTACTAGTTAGGCCGGTCGGTTCCGGGTAGTTTTACGTTGCAAACTCAACCCAACCTCGAGTTGGCCACACTTATATTATCTAAGTGTCATTTCCATTATGTTTCCAACACATATTACAAGTTTTCAAGCAATTGGGTAGACCTAACTTAATAGGTAAATTCCCAATGGGTAGACCTAACTTAATAGGTAAATTCCCAAGCTTATGTTTTCAAGCATACTTACATGTCAACTTCCATGTTATATTTCAAGTCATGTTTTCAAGTATAAACACATGTCATATTTAACGTTACATGTTGTCATGTTTATATCCATTTACCCAAATCATGTTCATGTCATTATGTTTTCCCATAATGTGACCCCAACGCTTTTAAACTCGCATAATGGATTCAAAGAAGGAACTTGTCAAAGGCATGACAAAAGGGGGTATAAAGCCGCTAGTTGAACATGGTGGCAAATGAGACATAATGTGTTCATTAACTTGCATGTTACATCCTTAAGCCTCAAAAACATGCATAACATTCAAACTTGGCACATAAACGAATCATGGTGACAAAAGACATGGAATGATGACTAGTAACTCGCATATATCATCATATAAGGGTTATGACTTCATATGCAAGTTGACATAAAGGTTATGAAGGTTCTCATGTTGCATAATGCAACATTTCAACATAAAGGTTGTAGCTTTTAGCTCACGAGATCAAGATAATGACTTCATAAACTTGCATGACATGATAGCATGTATCATACTCAATGATCAAACCCAAACTTGCAACATGAACATTTAACTTCATAGTTAATATCTAAGAGTAGGGAAAGGGCTTACATTGCTATGAAGGCACAAATCGATTTAAATTAAAGATTGTGATGAAGCCTATGCATGCCATCACCCAAAAACCCAAAGATGAACACTCCAAATCAATAAAAACCCCATCTTTATGAACAAAGATCAAAGCTTTAGCCTTGAAATCAACTTGAGAAGCCCTCATACTAACATAGGAACTCTCTAACACTCACATAATCATGAAACCTCTCATAGAAATGAAGTGGAGGCTAGGATTTTGAGTGGAGGCCATGAGTGGAGCAATTTTGCCATAGTTTAGTTGCATGAATGAATAATGAGGGTTTAGGGGTAGGTTAGAGGCTTATTTATAGAGATTAGGAGTGATTAGGACCTTAGGATTAACCCTAGGATCAACCTGAACCGTCAGATTTCCAACCAGGCCCAAAAACCTAGCCAAGACAGGAAATAGGTGCACCAGGCAAAAACTGCCCGGCCACCATAAGTCGACCCCCAAGTCGACAGGGCTGTCGACTTGGGTGAGGCCATGTCGACTCCCAAGTCGACAGGGCTGTCGACTTGGGGTACCTGGCGGGAATTTTTCCCGCCTAGCCCTCCAGCCCTAATTTTCGAAATTAGAACTCGTTTTTGAACTTGAATTTTCTGAAAACTTCGTCGGACCATAACTTGGTCATACGGACTCCGATTCTCGAAAACTCAGACTCTATTTCGCGTATTTTTCCGAGACAAACGCAATGGCATAGCCCGTTTTACTTGATTCAGAATTTAATTTTAAATTCTGCCTTGATTCTCGTCTTAACATGTTATCGAAATACGGGTTGTTACAAAATCGATGATTAATTCAAGGAGAATAACATTCTATGCTGACTTACTGATTTAGTTTGAAGATTGAGCGAGTTTTTGAGCTTTGAAATTAGGTTTTCTTGGCAAAATTGGAATGACGGTAGTAAAATGAAGAAGGGGCACCAACTTGTATATGTGAGATAAAGAGGCCCGTAAGGTTCCCATAATCTGATAGTCCAAACCGATCCACTTAGAACATGAATCATACAAATTTAAGGCCTTTCAACCCAATAACACGGTGGTGGATCGAGTGCGAAATGGGTTGGATTAGATCGATCCGAACTGAGTCGTAATTGCTAATTCGATGACACGAGTGAATATATGAAAGAGAAATGAGGAAATTCAAAGGAAAAAGGCCAAGACACACACATCTATACATCAAAAAGATTACCTGGAAGATGGCTGAGATCTTAATTGAAATATCGAAGTTATTGAAAACAACATAAATAATCCCTAATCCGATTATGTATTTATAGGCCTTGCAGACAGCAGAAGGCGTGACATTATAAAGCGTCATGACTTTACCAAAAGAAACGATTGTTGATTGACACTGATACAAGAACAAATAGGTTGAATATTTCGAAGCATGCTTCATCTCCAATGAAAACGTACTTCGAGGGGGCAAAATGTTAGCCTGCTTTGTGACTAAGCCATAAAAAGCTAAGGATTTAACTAATGGATGTACTCATAGATCAAAAAAAATACAGGCAAACCACCGGGTCAGATTGGACCTCCATATTCAAATCCCATTATCTCTACACATAAGCCCACAAACCAGCAATCACAAAGCTAGTCTCGGGTCGGTTCAGTCTCCAAAATATCCAAATTGAACCTCAAGCTTCCCATCTGATTTGAACCGAGCCTCCTGCTGTGGAACGGCTGTTCACCACGTTCCTACAAACTCGGAACAGTTGCTATCCATGCACCTACGTTCTTGATGTGCTGTCATCATATAAGAGCTCCCAAACCCGAGATTCATGGGATGGGACCCACGTGGGATCCAACCCGACCTCGCTTGAAGCCTATAAATACCCCAACAGCACTCCATTTTTAGGGATCTTTTTGGCCATTTATCTACTCCAACTTTATCAAAAACGATTTTCCTCTACTATTTCAGATTGTACTTAGAATTATTGAGTATAATTCTATAAAATTGAGAGAAATTATCGATTGTACTAGTGAGATTGAGTGGATATTATCATCGTACTTGTATTCAGTTCATCAATCAGAGAAGTATAAAGTGGACGTATTCTCTTTAATGCCGAACCACTATAAATCTTGTGTTTTTGTTGCTTTTTGTTTCATATTCTTTAGAATTTCGTTCAATTGGGTGTTATAACCACTTTTTGGTCAACAGTGTCTATACTTGCATATTTGTCATTCAGGTTTTGATCAGAAACCAAAGTAACAAGAGCTAGTAAAACTTGTGCAGATGCAACCTTTACATCAATATAGGGTACCTGTAGAGGAATTGATAAGCCTTTGCTAGATATGTGATTATTTGCATTACAAGAAAACAAACTTTTTACAATGTGGATTATACAACTGTTTGATCAACTAGCGTAAAAACCTGAATCTTTTACTACATTTATTTGAGAAAACATTGCAGTAGTTCCACCCAAACAACATTCTTAAGCTATATGCCGTGAAAAAGGGAACTTTGACAACATCTTCAAAATGGTTGTAACAACTTATGTTTAGTAATATTTAATCTCTATTGTGAAATGTTTGTATTCTTAGACAACATTTTATATGTTGTTCTGACGTATACAATAAATAAGGCGCTTTAACAATGGTAAATTTTATTTGGTTACAGTTTAGAGAATTTGTTTGAATCCAATGTATTTTATTTACATTGTAAAATTAATTTTATTTTATTACTTGTGTACTGTTATGAAAATCTACGCTATCGACATTTTTTGTCAAGGTTAAAAGATATGATAGGAATGTTTTTAATCATAGGAACATTTACTTTTATTTGTATTAACTTAAGATTTTATTTTTGAATAATTAACATTTTCGGAAAATTTTAATTTTCGAAAAATAGCATTCGAAATAATGCATCATGCAAATTTGCAACTTCAATTATCCTATTATTATTATTACTATAAATTTAGTTTAGGAATACGCACGTCAATTGTTCAGGCATGTTGGATCATATGGTGATCCATGTGATAGTAACATCCACCATCGATCTAACTACTAATCTAGGAATACCAATCAAGAATTTTGGTCCATTGGAACTGCATCGTTGTTAATCTGAGATTTTTTTTAAATGTAGATTGCAAAACCCTTGATCTATCGCCTTCATCTTCATTCAGAAACACCTTTGACCCAAATTGAAAAAACCCACTATCTCATGATCAAACTTGTCTACCCATGAATTGGAAATCATGATTCTATTTCAATTTTATAAAATTTCTGTTTCTACTAGCATTTTTAGGTGACCAGTTGGCCTACCTCCACTCCACTGCAGCCATCACCCCGTCTCTATGTTAATACTCTGATCCAAACAGAACAAACTAATTATCTCGGTCAAAACATTTTAAGACTTAGACCTGTAAGTATTTTATTATTAGATTTATTATTTTGATTAGTAATTTATTTTAATTAATTTTTTTCTTCAATAACCCTCAGTAGATGCTACTGTGTATTGTCGTTTCTACTAAATAATTTGCTAAGAGCCGTTTAAATTTGCTAGATGCTCTGTGTTAATTTTTGATTAATCGGCGCTTTTGTCTACTTTAGTTTGTTGTTTAATTAAGTCGTATATTTTTACTGTCGTTTGCATGTCTCATTACTAAAGTAGTTTTAATTATTTTATATTTTGTTCATTCACATACTCAGTTGTTCATTGTTAAGTATTTTTATTCTATCACACTCCATTCTTACACCTAATACTCTACCTGTTTTAATTTCTTATATTACTTCGAGTAGTACCCTTCACATAGGGAATATTGTTGCTAGGACCAACTTATGGAGGGATAAACCATGTGTATAAAAGAATTAATGTTAAAAATTGAAATAAAAGATTATCTTAAACTCAAAATTGATGGGTTCACTATTTAAAAGGTGGACCAACTGATGAGGTATTGATGCTATTGATATACAAAAATATGCTATTGCTGGAGGTGAATTGCGAGTGATTTACTAATTATATTGATATGTGACGTTGTTGCCTACAAGTCTCTTGATTCATATCAAGTTTTATAATAATAACTTTGATCTTATAATAAACTACGTTGATGTCTAAAAGTTTTTTTTTCCTTTTTAGATCAGCATTTTTGATGTGTTCACTGGCGCATATGGAGTTGGAAGAAAAAGAATTTATCTATGATTAACAATTATTTTACATTGCTAATTTGACTGTAAAAGGTTTTAAGCTTTTTTTACTCTTGTATTAATATATATTGGCTATCATGTTGCCCGACTATCTATTAAAAGTTTGAAACCGAAAGCAAAAATAGATAATGTGAATGTTTAGTAGAAGAGCCCAATAAATTTAAGTTGATTTTTTTTGGAACTCAGTGTAAATGCATATCAAAAAATAAATGTAAAATTGTATGAATTTTTTTCTACGTCCGATGATGAAATATTCGGATCTAGATCCAACCATACATTCTTCTTCCATCGACCAATGAACTACGATTGTTTTGTGAAGGGAAATTGCAAATATCTGATTCTTTTAATGCAATTCGGAACACCAATTTGAATAAAATTACTCATATAGACCAGATGGTACAAGAAAAATCAAACATTGCTAGGATGTTTAGATTGAAGAATGCCTTCGATAGTGATTTTTCTGAAGAATGATAGATATACCTATGCCATGCATTTTAGTCAATGATTATGTCATATGTAACCAAACTGATATAGTAATAATATATCCAGCATTTGTATGGCAGGATTAAACAAGGTATTTTATTTAACTGTGGATGGGCTTAACAAACAATTCCTGTATTATTATGGGAATCGATGGTGTTTTTGTGACAAAATCACATATTAAAGTCATTGACACATCATATCGAGTACGCCTTTACCAATTGCTTTTATTTTTTATTTTTCGACATGTTTGGAAATACAAGCAACATTAATATCCGGTGGACTATAAAATGTGCAAGTCGTAAGAACCTGATGGTACTAACAGTATTTTCATATTCATGTAATCTTTTTTATCGCTAAATTCATGTTTTTGAATCATCTTTAATCTTTTTTTATGCATCATTTTCATCTCGCGTGCATGTTATTGTTGAATATAAAAGATTATATTTAGGTATGGTGGTGTTAAATGCTACATGAACTGTAACATGTTTATTTCTTAACATTTATCGTTTTGTTTAGAAAATTGTTTTGACATTATCAGTAAAACAGAAAAGATGCAACAACTTATTTCATGCCATCCAAAATGAATAGGCCCATCAACTTAATTCACGCTTGAACTGTCACTTAATAAATATGTCAGGTGTTAATTTAAACGAAATGGAGCCTAGAAATTTGTTATTTCTCAGTTCAAGCAATAGAAATTTCTAAATCTGGAAATACTTCATAATAACTGTTCACTAGTCCTTTCAGTTTAAGATAATTTGAGCTTCTTTACTAGGGCAAATGTGAAAGTAGTCGTAGCTTAGTTTTTTTTTTCATATTTAACACTGTTATCTATCACTTAAACCATATGTTCATTTATTTTATGCACTTATGATAGTCAAATTATGCTAGCAGTATGGGCTTGTCTAGTCCTCTAACTAAGGTTACATTCAATGCAAGTTGATGAATTAATATGAGGAGAAATTCATTGTTGGTTTTTTCATAATTAAAATTCTCCAGATTTACTGAAAGTGTACTGAAAAGACTAGCTTTTTAGGATAAACTTATTTACAGACTCAAACCACTGAAATGAAGTGCAAGATCTAAGCGTTCTCAGCAAATCTAAGTGTTTTGTATAACTTATTTTAGTTCTCTCTTAGATTTTCACCGTGTGGAATAGAAAATGTTACATATGAACTAGGGTATAAACTAAATGAGAGAAACTGGTAATAGTAATATGCAATGCCTATTATTTTAAGAAATGTTACAAGTTAAGTTAAATAAGGACTACAGTTTAACTATCAAAGTAAGGTTTGCTGGGTTTTATTTGGTTTCGGTTTGAAAACCCAGTGGCAATAAATGGAATTCAACCAAACATACTTCAACTCTTGGAGAAGGATTTCTTTCATGTAGCACACTAAAACATAAAAATAAAATTTGAATATAAAAAACTCAAAATTATTATGATATTTGCCAGTTTTGCGAGCAGAAGTGGAATTTTGATCTAAACAATGTTATTTCAGGATATGTGCACCTGCTACATGACATCTTCTAACAAGAAATGGTGGGACTCTAGGAATGCTTTTGTGAATCAGTGGTACTGCATAAAAAGTAAACTGTGAGCGCCTATCAGAGGCTATTCTAACCAAGCTTCTGAATGAATATCAAATATGTACGTGCAATGTTGTTTACCGTGTTTAAGTGGGTATCTATTATAATTTAATTTAATCAAAATCTGTATTGCACCTTGTTTGTAATTTTTATTTGAATAAGCATGTCTTGAATCTTGTTTAAAGAAAGTAATATAATGTGTAATTATATGAACATCTCTGGAACAATAGTTGTAATGTTTGTGTATATACAGGCCAGATCCATAGTAGAGTCCATGGAGACAATGGACTGGGGCAACGCACAGGAGTCAAAAAAGGAAAGAAGAAAGAAGCGATTTTTGTTTCCATTTCCGCTTCCATCGTTGACCGCAGCGATCCTGCAAGGTCACATTCGTCACTAGTAATCGCATCTCGGCTTGCATCGTCTCTTATCTCTCATAATCGCACGCTGTGCTTGGTTTGTAGATAGTAGCCCTTCGAATTGAAAACCCTAATTTCAGTTTCAAATAATAGCTAAAGCAGAATTTGGATCAGAAAAAAACATTGTGAGTGCTATTTTTTTTCCTCTATGATTAGTTAGTCTATTTTGTTTCTTTTTTCTATGATTGACATAAGCTTTCATTAAGGATACAATGAGTAAAATCTTTCTTTGGTTCAGTTTCAGATTTGTTTATTTCCTTGACATACTTAACAAGGTGTATTAGTTTTTAACTGGGTGAATTATGTTTCCAACTCCATGTTGTATTTGTGAATAAATGCAATTCACTTTCACTGTATAAATTTTTCTCCATAGAAATAGTCAGTTCCTTTGGGTTGAGTTCAGAGAGAAAAGTGGTCAACTTATTTGTTTTAGTAATGGGTCTTAAGGAGTAGGTGGCCATGCTGCATTTATGTTGTGAAGATCTGATGTTGGTTGTGGCTGTCTCACATCATAAATGTTCGTTTGACGAAGAAAAGGAAGAGGACAGAGGAAAGAGTTGAGAAATTAGTTGACTCCAGAAGCATTTTTCGTCTACATTTCTTGAGTGCAAAATTGAAGCAAGAGCACAAATTGCATCAGTGGAGGACACATTGTCCGGCCTGCCTTATTTTATTTCTGACTGCATGTGTAGAGCATTTAAGCATGTTATGCATCGTTGTTAATGTTAGTTTAAACTCATGAATGTAGCAACATATTTAATTAAATAGATATTATTAAGTATTGTTTATCATATTTAATGATTATGAAATTATTTTTTGTTGGTGTAATTTGGTCTACTGTTGATTATGTTGTATATAAGTTTATCATATTGATTTATGCTGGGTTAAAATATGAGCAGTAAAAATATGGCAGAAAATATTTAATATGGCGTAGGAAATTTTTTAATTGTATTTATTGAAATTGAGTATATAAGGCGTAACTAACGAGTAGGAAATATTTTTCGTAACACCTGCTTAGGAGACTTTTCGGGTGTAGCAATGGCGTAGGAAATAGTTGGCTGTCGAAGAAAATATGGCATGGGAAAGTCATAGAAAATATGGCATACATCGGTAAGGCATAGGAAAAAATATGGCGTAGGAAAGGCATAGGGAAAAGGCATAGGAAAGACGTAGGAATATTTTTAATCGTATTTATTGAAGTTGAGTATGTATGGCGTAACTAACGAGTAGGAAATATTTACCGTAACACCAGCATAGGAAACATTTTGGGTGTAGCAACGGCGTAGGAAATGGTTGTCCACCGAAGGAAATATGGCATAGGAAAAACGTAGGAAATATGGTGCATGAAAGACGTAGAAAAAGAAATGGCGTAGGAAACAATACTACGCATGAAGTCGGAACGACGTAGGAAATATTTTTGCCATGCTTGGATTTTTGACACTATATTCGGTGTAGGGCACACGTAGGAAATTGTAGTTTCCTACACCAATTAGGCATAGGAAAATCAGAAAATTCTTGTAATGGTCTGTTCAGCTAAAACGTTCAACGGATCCAATGCGACAGAGATGCAAAAAGTTGTAGCGGGGAAACAGGGTATAGCAGATGAGTCTAAAGTAACATATAAAAGTTGTATTTAATGCTACTATAAATATATAAATGATAAATAAATGGAAAATTAACATTCAACTTAATTATAATTAACACATTCTTATTTTAAAATAAAACATATTTACATATATGTAAATAAATGTAAACTTTTATTTAGCATGATTAAACTTAGTAAAATATTATAGTATTTTCTATTCTGAAAAATATATGTTAAAAAATATATTAAAAGACTAATTTAACAAATTTTATAATGTATAAATGCCATTTTTAAATTCATTTCTTTTATAGAAGAGATAACAAAAATAATCGTATATAGCTGTATATAGTTGAAATAATAGAATATATTGGAAATAACAGAATATAGCGGGGCTTAAAGCAGAAAAACTATTTCAAATTGGAAATAGCGAAATGGTAAAAATCCGTTACACGATATAGCAGGGATATGATGTGGTAACAGCAGTGCATTAATTGAACAGTCATATTCCTGTATACTACCAACGTGCTAACATACTCACTAAACCTCCATCAGCAAAAGAGGGACGATCTGAAAATTATTGAGAGCGGCGGAGTATTTGGGGAGAAAGAAACCCTAGCATAAACTAAGGTAGGTATGCTCTTGTATTTCCAACTTTTTTCCTTCATCCAACACGCCCAAATTCAAGTGCTGCTGGGTATGCTCTTATACTTCCAACTTTGAACTTCTAAACCATCTTTCACTTGTATTCCTATCAACGTTTTGTTTTCTTCTTCTTTTCGTATTACTCATCATCTTGTACACAGGCACAACTATATTTGCAACCAATCTTCATCATGTTCTAATTAGAGCGATCGGTAGTCATAGCTCATTAGCTTAGTGAGAGTCGTGAGGCCTAACCCAGGCTGTTCACTTGCCTATTATGGAACGTCCATTCACCAAACTCGTAGTACTTGCCACTTGGTAAGATCCTTTCCAATAACCGCATTGAATTCATTCAACAATCTTAGGTATTGGTAGAAAAACTGTCAAGAATATTATATTCTCTTTCAAAATGAGATAACATTGTACCACATCTTTTTTACAAGATTTAAAAAAAAAACTACTGGATCCAATAATAATCATGGAGAAGTTCTCATTATCGATTTTAAATAGTTTTAAATAACAATTTTCTACCTATAAAAACGAAGACAAGATTTATGTTTGTTTTTAACAGAGGGATGTAATGCCTTTTTTCCGTGAACAGAAATATGAATGGAAATGCTTTGATTTTGTAAAAATTTAATTATGTAATTAAAAAAAATGCTGTTTCATACATTTTGGTTTGCGCTTGGCAATGTATAAGGTCTGGTAAAAACTCGTAGTTACATAATAGAAAGAGTTCTTTAACCCTTCTTTTTCTGGTCTAAGATGTTCATCTTGATCAGAAGTGTCTGGTCACCATTGGTTGCAGATTTGAAAGATAAAACAACTTGATGTGAATAATTCCTTTCTTAATGGGAAGCTACGAAAAGAGGTTTACATGTAGCAATCCCAGGGATATACTGTTGGCAGTGGTGATGAACAAGTATGCAAACTACACAAAGCTATAAACGGACTGAAGCAAGCATCAAGAGTATGGTATGGCAAGCTTGAAATTACATTGACCAAAATGGGTTTCAAGGCAAACTGATCCAACAATTCACTCTATACAAGAATTGGTGACCAAAGTGTCATATACATTTTAGTCTACGTGGATGACATTCTGATTACATGTGACAATGATGATGAAATTAGAAGAGTGGTGCTAGCCAAAGACTCAGGAGAACTGGATTATTTTCTAAGCATTCAAATTCAAAGAAAATCGTATTTAGAACTATCTATCTTAGAAAAAGTACATAAATGAAATATTAGTGAGGGCAAAGATGGATCAAGCTAAACCACCGTTAACACCCAATACAGTAACTCGCAATTGTCTAAACATAAGTGTGAAGCCATATAAAACATTAAGCAGTACAGAAACGTAGTGTGAGCACTTCAATATGTTACAATCATAAGATCAGAGATATGCTACAGTATAAACAAGGTATGTCAACATATGCAAAACTCTCTCACCAATCACTGGAAGGCTGTCAAGAGTATATTACGCTACTTAAAAGGAACACAAAATTACAGATTTTCACTCAAATCAAGTAAAAGTATAAATATCGAAGCTTATAGTGATGCTGACTGGGTAATAACTTAGATGATTGCAGATCGATCTCCTGTTACTGTGTGTAACTCAAGCCAAATCTCATTTCATGGTGTATGAAAAAGCAGCCAACCATCTTAAGATCCGACATGAAAGCAAAGCATAAAGCAATCTCCGGCACCATAGTCGAGCTAATTTGGATTGAAATCCTAATTTCAGAATTAAGGTTCAACTTATCGAGAAGACTGATCGTCTAGTGCGACAATTCATGCGTTGTGTCCTTATCGATCATCCCCCAGTGCAACATTCACATACAAAGCATATTGAAGTCGATCTACACTTTGTACGTGAACGGACGGAAACAGAAAATTGATGGTCGGTCACGTCTGTTCAGCTAAAACGTTCAACAGATCCAATGCGACGGAGATGCAAAAAGTTATAGCGGGGATAAAGCGAGAAAATAGCAAGGTATAGCGGATAAGTCTAAAATAACATATAATAGTTGCATTTAATGCTTCTATAAATATATAAATGATAAATAAATGGAAAATTAACATTCAACTTAATTATAATTAGCACATTCTTAATTTTAACTAAAACGTATGCAAATAAATGTAAACTTTTATTTAGCATGATTAAATTTAGTAGAATATTATAGTATTTTCTATTCTGAAAAATATATGTTAAAAATTATATTAAAAGACTAATTTAATAAATTTTATAATGTATAAATGTCATTTTTAAATTCATTTCTTTTAGAGAAGATATAGCGAAAATAACCGAATATAGCTGAAATAATGGGATATATTGGAAATATCAGAATATGAAGGGAGGGGGGGGGGGGGGGTGGGGGTTAAAGCAGAAAAACTATTTCAAATTGAAAATAGCAAAACGGTAGAAATCTGTTACACGATATAACGAGGATATGATGAGGTAATAACAATGCATTAACTGCACAGAGTCATATTCCTGCATACTACCAACGTGCTAACATACTTGCCAAAGCTCCATCAGCGAAAAGATTCACCCGATTGAGGGACGATCTGAAAATTATTGGGAGCGGCGGTGTATTTGGGGAGATTGAAAACCCTAGCATAAACTGAGGCAGGGTATTGAAATATGGTTATTCTCACTGAATATATGAAGATATATACAAGCGGGTCTCAGAACTCATTTCATGGCATGTTGATTGCTGTTCATATATTTGGCCTGATCTCATTCTAACCCACTTTTCTATTATTGTACATACAATTTATCGTTACAGTACTGAAAACATTATTAATTAGAATTCTGTAAAATCTTTTTTTTTTTTTTTTTTTTTCAGAACTCTGTAAAATCATTTGCAAGCAATCAATAAAAGAATTTTCTTCTTCAAACTCTTTTATTCATTCAACAATCTTAGGTATTGGTAGAAAAACTATCAAGGACATTATATTCTCTCCAAAATGAGTATAATATTGTACCACATCTTTCTTGCAAGATCGATATTTTATTGTAAGAAAAATAATATACTAGATCCAATAATAATCATCAATTTTTGCATCATTTTAAATGACAATTTTCTACCAGTAAAAACAAAGACATGTTTATGTTTGTTTTTATCAGAGGGATGCAGTGCCTTTTTTTTGGTGAACAGAAGTATGAATTGAAATTCTATGATTTAGTAAAAAATTAATTATGTAACTAAAAAGGATTGATGTTTCAAACATTTTGGTTTGCACTTGGCAATAAATAAGGCTTGGTAAACACACAGTTACCGTCTAAAAAAGAAAGAGTTCTTTAACCCTTCTTTTTTTGGTGTAAGATGTTCATTTTGATCAGAAGTGTCTGGTAACCATTGGTTGCAGCTTTGATACATGAACATAGGTTTCTAATTTAGTTATCTTTTAAAATATTAATCTGATTCAGATCAGCAAATACTGCGAAAACAAATAGGCACTTAACTTTCAGTTTAAAATTTGGGTGGAATACCTTGACTATTGTATTAATAAGAGGGTGAAGGTAAAATACTTAAATACAATCACCTAACTACCCCAACTCTTTATTCTTACCAATCACAGCAGGAAAGCCAACTGCCTACCTAAATTACGTAGTTACAAAATTATATTGACTTATATAAATATATGCTGCTTCGTTCAATGTATTCATCAGACAATAGAATTCAGAACAATGGCTACAAAAGCACCAAGCTTCTCAAAGACGACTCATCTACTGGCGGTGCTGTTATTTCTGTTAGGCAATTCAATAATCAGTGATGCTGCTCGCATGCTTCTAGAAGCACCAACTATTCCAAAACCAGAGCTTCCACCGCTACCTGAAATTCTGACATTTCCAAAATCTGAACTACCAAAACTGCCTCCACTGCCTAAAATGCCGAGCCTGCCTAAGCTGGAAATACCTCCATTGCCTGAACTTCCTAAACTACCAACCATCACAAAAACTGAAGAAACACCGGTGGTGCCTGAGGTTCCTACTTTGCCCAAGCCAGTGGTACCTTCACTACCAGAAATCCCTTCTTTACCAAAGCTAGAGTTGCCACCTCTTCCTGAGATTCCCACCCTTCCAAAGTTTGAAATGTCTCCTTTGCCTCAACTGCCTACTCTCCCTGAGGTTCCATCTCACCCTCCCACTACCCCTTGAATTTTGCATATGACATGATTGATAATAGTTTCATAAGTTTATGCTTTCAATCTTAATTTATATATGTACGTACGTACTAAATTACTTATTGTCATATGTATACTGCATGATATATGATTATATCTTCTTACTTTTCTGCATTGCTGCACCATAAAAATTTGTATTACATTTTTACCAAAACAGCAGTGATGCTTAAAGTAGAATAAATCCCTGTTATATGGGCATTACTTCTTATGACATATATGGTTCGCAAGTTTTCTGCACACCGGATAACATACTAATAATACTTATTCAACTTAAGTACAATTTGAAGTAATCTAAGCCATGAGCTATTATTTGTCAACAAAAATTGTGGCTGGAATAGAGAGGCGTAGGGGAAATTTACTACAGCCAAATCAGTCCTAAATGTTGAGAAAGCGGTAGGATCGTTCTAATGGTGAGATAAAACCAGGCAGAATAAGTACGTTTAACCTGTAAGAAATTTAATGCCAATATTAGTATTGAAATGTTGTCTTTGGGTTGCCTGTGTATACTATAAACTATAAACAATTACAATCTCTAACATGTAGTTTTTGGTTCCAACATTTTAGGGTGTGTAAATATATATAATAAGGAAATAGATATGCATTGTGCCTTTGTTTACGTGAAGGAAATTTTGGTGAGGTTGCAAGTGTTATCCCTAGTAAAAGGAGACCCTCTGACGAAGTATGCTTAGAGTATAAAACTTGTTGTGGACAACTCCGAGAATCAAATTAATATGCCGATGCAGCTTATTATAATTGTAAATAGCATTTCTTCGAATGTCAACCATATTTGTTCTATTTTCATGAATACACTGTATAATTTCTTCCAATTCTGTGTTAACTGTGTTGTGCAGTTAGATTTTTTTAATTTGGGTAGAAGCAATTAATATGCAGATACAACTTCTTATAATCGTGAGATTGGTTTCAATTGATAAAGCTGATCTTGGATGTTTTTGCATAAGTTAAAGAAATGTGATGTCTAGATGGAACTAAGATGAATCATTTGTTGGAGTACTATGAATAATTTATTGAATTCATTTGAATGTGTTGGAAGCTTTAAAATTGTTGTGTGTTCTGATGATTAGCTGAATTATAAAATCAACAATTCTGTAAAACAATCAGCAACCTTTTAGCTGTCGGAGTACCATAAAATGTTAAGAAAGTTTTTTTCAAAAAACTTATGTCAAATGTGATCCCTGTGGACGCGGTCCACGAGGGTGGCAACACCGCAAGTTGGAGGTGTGGGGGCAATGCTCTCGCAAACGAGGTTCTATCTGTCCGATCAGCTCGCGCAGGTCCAGAGAACAATGTGTGTTCAAAACGGTACGCTTTGTTTACTATTGAATTCAAATCCAACAGCCAACGGTAACAACCATTAGTAAACGATTGCGAGCGTTCGACTAGTCTTATATTACTCTACAATCTTTAATAGTAACAAGTGTGTTTTTCATCCATCTGGGATTGCACATGCAACATATGTTCAAGTAAGCACTCATAACATTTCAAGTTGTGTTCACTTCGTTTGTTATATTCAATTAGACACAGTACCAGACATCTATAAGCAACTGAACAAAGCATGATCCGATTAATAAATCAATAAGTAAGCACATATTCCGATGATTAAAATGAGAGCATATACCATTTCACACGTTAATCACTATAGGTGTGATCTCAGCGAATGATAACGGGGTATTTGAGCAGCGTATTTGAGCGTGACACTGTTGTGAACGGAAAATGTGTTTTTTGCTGTGAACGGGGTATTTGAGCGTGGTATTTGTATAATGTATTTTTTAATTTTTATGTTTGATTTGAAAATAAAATGCTAATTGCATATAAAAAAACTACTACATTTCAAATACTACGCAAACACAACAGAAGTACAATAACTATTCATTTGTGATCCGAAATTCTTATTAGAATTGGTCCAACTGATGTCACATAAAGGATCTCATCTAGATCCTTAATTTACTCTGATGATTGAGATATTTTCAGCAACCTCATTTGAAGGATAAAGAATATCCTTAATTTACTCTCTTGATTGAGATATTTTCAGCAACTTCATTTAAAGGATAAAGGAGATCTTTAATTTACTTTTTCTCTCCTTATTTGGCTGCATGAAAGTAGAATATAAATTTTGATTGCTATGGTTTGTATGTAAGCAACTTGTAAAAACTCCATCAATTAATTAATAAAGTTTGTCTTTCTCCGTGGTTTTTTCCCGAAAAGGGTTTTTCCACGTTAAATCTTGTGTGTGATTCTATTTTTGCTTGTTTCATTGATCATTTATTTATTAACAAGTGGTATCAAAGCGCTGGTTCGTTCAGCATGGCGTCATTAAAGTATGATCTTCCGCTATTGGATCGGAACACTTGATTCTCATTGTGGCAAGTGAAGAAGCGGGCGTTGCTCGCACAAGCTGATTATGATGATGCATTGGATGGATTCGGGAACAAGAGATTTGAACTATGGACCGATGATGAGAAGAGAAAGGATCGAAGGGCTTTGTCTCAAATTCAGCTCCATCTACACAATAATATTTTGCAAGAAGTTTTGAATGAGAAGACGGTTGCTTCTCTTTGGTTGAAACTGGAGTCAATTTGCATGACCAAGGATCTCACAAGTAAGATGCATCTCAAACAAAAACTGTTTCTGCACAAATTGCAAGAGTGAGGTAATTTGCTCGACCATATTTCTGATTTTAAAGAGATTGTTTCTGACTTGGCTGCAATGGAAGTCAAATATGATGATGAAGATTTGGGTTTAATCCTGTTATGTTCTCTGCCCAGTTCTTACTCAAATTTCAGAGATACCATATTATATAGTCATGATACTCTCACTCTAAATGACATTTATGAAGCCTTGCACGCCAAGGAGAAAATGAAACAACTGGTGTCTTCAAATGGATCAAGCTCTCAAGCCGAAAGCTTGTCCATTCGTGGCAGGACAAAGGAGAAAAATTCAAATAATGGATCTCGAGATAAAAGTTCCAATGCCTATAAAGGTCGATCTAAATCTAAAGGCAAATACAAGTCTTGCAAATCTTTAGAGGAAACCTTGTACTTGTCTAACTTACCGGCACAAAGCAATAATTCCACAACATATCTTAAATGGTGACACTCATTCGTAGAATGGTCGTAAGTTTCGTGAAATAGACAAAACTTCCCAGTTTCACGTTCCTTTTACGTCGAATCTCTGTGGGGAGGTTTCTTATATCAGACAACATTGTAGGTATCCAAATAAATGTTTTCTAAGGTATCATTCAATGGAGTGTAATTTTCAAAAGATTGAAATTGATGCCTCTTTTTGGAATCATTTCTCCGATTCCTGTTCCTCTTGTTACCATTTCCGCCTTACCGTCCATTTTCTCCTCCCTTGTTTCCAACATTCACTTCAACTTTTCCTACACTGTCACTAGACTGCTTGATGGCGATGTTGCTCTGAATATCTTCTATCGGGGTTCCGTCAGACCTTCTTTTCCAATTATCATATATCTCTTCTCGTCGTAGGCGAATGTTTTCCTTCTCATAAAACAACTCCGTAGTCGGTGGTGGTTTTCGAGCCAAGTATCTCCCGAATTCAATGTCTTTATCGACTCCGTCTGTTAATGCCATCAGTATGGTCTTCCATGTGGGTTATTCACTTCTGTAACCGCCAGATTGAAATGATCCAAGTACGATTTTAGAGTTTCCCCAGGAGCTTGTTTGATTACAGATTTCTCAATGATGCTTTTAGATTTTAGGGCATGGAGTCAAAACTGAGTCATGAAGCTCTCACTTAACTCCCTGAAACTGAAGATCGATCGAGGGGGAAGCCGGATGAACCACATCATTGCGACATCTTCGAGGTATATTGGAAAAGCCTTGCATTTTACGGCATCAAGAGTAGCAGCGACATTTATGTACCATGAGTATCTCATCAAATGCTTCCTTGGATCAGTTCTTCCTCCATATCGGTCCATAGTGGGCAGATTAAATCGTCTGGGGAACTGAAAATCCAAGATATCATCAGTGAAAGGGGTATGGCTATGATCAATGCCCCAATCTTTGCTAGTTTAACCCCTGCAATCAGCCATAATTTGGCGCATCATGGCCTCCACTTTAGCGTTGCTTAGTGTAGGCTTAGGGTCAACACTTCTTGTCCTTCGAATAGTTCTAGTTCCTATATCAGGTTGCGTCCTCTGACTCCTTGCAGGAGCGTAAATCCCTTGCCCCCCACTGGTCCCAGTCTTTCACAAGACGGGTGGGCTGAAGGAGTTGTCGCTGAGTGTGATCAGTAATGTTTGGATCCCTGGGGAGGACATGAGATCCCTACATCGGTAGTAACATTGGCTCTCTCAAACTGGGATCATTAGGTCCTAAGACATGGGCTGCATCTTCGCAGGATCCTAGTGATCCAAACGTGATCTGTTCGAGGTTTTCAGGCATCTTATATAGCCTTCTTGGAGGTCTTACATTCTCTTCTGAGGAGGATGAGTTGTCTGCAGCTAGGCGATGAGTTGGAGAAGGCGCTCTCTGCCTACGAAGCTCGTCTATCTGCCTATTCATCACACTCATGTTCTCCTGAATCGCGGCATTATCACATCTTTGGGCCTCTAAAGCGTTGTTAGTTCGGTCTAACATAGCGAGCATTCACGAAAAATCCATCTATGAAACTGTGGTAGAAGCAGGGAGTTGATGGTTGGTTATTGCAGTTGGAGTTGGAGCACTTGGATCGGGTCGAATAGGGACAACCATGCTAGCGGACAGGTTTAGATCGCCCCCATCGGGTGGAGTCGCGACCTGGTGACCTGATACTTCCAATACCTCGGTTCTGGATCAGATCGCAGTTGTTCTTCCGGGTCGGTTCGCCTTCTACGAGCCGATCTCCTACGGGCTGAGGTTGACAATTTCCGGCACATTATCTCTTTGATCTTCACTCATCTCGTTTGCCTGGGAAGTTTGCGGTTCTTTAGTTCTCTTTGGTGCCATGAAGTCGATTAGTTGAGTTCAATGAAATCTTCCAAAATGATGAAAACGCGGACTATCTCTTTAGACTTAGAAATCCAAACAGTAGAATGACAATCCGCAATGCTGAGAGTTCAGTTCTCAATGAAAGCACCAAAATGTTAGACCAAAAAGTGGTCTAACACCCAATAAACTACGAAATATAGGGAATTATAAATCAAAACAGGATAAAACAGTAAATACACATGATTTATAGTGGTTCGGCGTTAACGAGCCTACATCCACTTTATATGTTTTTGATTGGCTGATTGTGATTACAAGTACAATATATATCCACTCAGTCTCACGAATACAATGGAATATCTCTCAAAATCTATCAAATTATACTTAGCAATTTGGAGTAAAATCTGAACAAATAGAGGAAATATTATAATGGGGGAGTTAGAGTACTTCAAGTGTCAAAAGATCCCAAAAAATGACAAGTCCTGAGCTATTTATAGGCATATACAGCAAGCGGGTCGTGGGATGACGTGACACTTATCCCTAAAATCTCAGAGTGGTACATGAGTGAGTGGATAGGTGGTTATAATGGCGGTTCGTGTCACGTGTCCTTGGATCCGCATATTTCGGCTAGGTGGACGATCGTGGGCTAAGCCACATCTATATTTTATTTTGAATAGCTGGAGAACGGGTGTAACGACCCAGAAAATCTGAACCAATTTAAAATTTTTAAATTGGCTAAAATAATGGATTTTAAATATTTAAAATAAATATTTTAAATAATGGCGATGAAAACTGAGTTGAAATCGACATTTGAAAACGAATATAATTAATTATAATTATATATAGAATTCAAAATAGCGCGGTAGTTCGATAATTCGATTTCAAACTTCAATTGAATATACCGGGTGCAAAACAATCCGGATTTTAGTGAAACGCTATGGGCGACAGGCGGTGGGCCTCGTTTCGAGGTCGTATGTAAAAGTCAACCCTTTTTACCAAAATTAAATAATTAATTAATAAAAAAAAAAAAATATATATTTTAATTTTCTCTCCCTCCTTTTCTTCATTGGCCCCTCCCCGTTCATTTCATTTAAACAGAAAAAAAAAAAAAGGAAAACCCTAAGCAAATCGCCGCCGCCCCCAGACGTCGACGCCACCGTCCTGTCCTCCTCCAAGCCCCGCCTCCGCCTGAGCACCCCCCCGATCGCTCGAGCTCCGTTGAAGCCCCCCCTCGCTCGCGAAGCTGAAGCCGCCGACCGCACCACTCCAGCGCCTCCCACCGCCGACCGCGCCACTCCAGCACCTCCTGCCGCCGCTTCTTTTCCCCCCCCCCCTTCGCAGATCGGTGAGTATTTTATTTTATTTTATCCTTATTTTTTTTTTTTTATTATTTATTCTGTAATAAAACTGTTTTTTTTATTAAAAGGAAAAAACTGAGTTTTATAAAGATTTTTAAACTGATTTGTTTTTAAAAGAAAAACTGAGTTTTATATAAAGATTTTTAAACTGATTTGTTTTTAAAAGAAAAACTGAGTTTTATATAAAGATTTTTAAACTGATTTGTTTTTAAAAGAAAAACTGATTATTTAAAAAGATTTAAAAAAAAAAACTGATTTTTAGAAAAGAAAAACTGATTATTTAAAAGATTTAAAAACTGTTTTGAAAAGCATTTTTAAAACTGATTTTAAAAGATTTAAAAACTGATTGGAAAAGCATTTTTAAAACTGATTTTAAAAGATTTAAAAACTGTTTTGAAAAGCATTTTTAAAACTGAATTATAAAGGAATATAAAAACTGATTTTAAAATGATTTATAAACTAGAAGAAGATTAGAAATTTAAAAGTAAAAATCAGATTTTTATATATCGAAAGCCGAAGTAAAAATCATATTTTTAAATATTGAAAGTCAAAGTAAAAATCATATTTTTATATATCGAAAGTCGAAAGTAAAAGTCATATTTTTATATATCGAAAGTCGAAAGAAAAATCATATTTTTATATATTGAGTAGCATAGTAAAAATTCGATTTTTACATGTGTAGAGAATACGGGCGAAAGCGACAAAAGGCGAAGATTTCTATAAAGGAAGTGTCGTGCAGTTGGATAGCTATTGGTGAGATTTCTGATTTAAAATTTATATATATATGTATGAAGTAAAAGTGAATTGCTATATATAAATATATATATATACGCCCTTCGTCCACAAACCATGGACGATATTTATTGGTTGAAATTGTTGTGAAAATTTGATTGATAGCGAATGATTGTTTGGGATTGTTTGTGATTGATATTGGTTGATGGTGGTTGAAAAATACCCATTTGTGGTTGTGAAATATTTGGTTGAAACCACATAGGATTAGTTTGTGGAAATGAAATAAATATATACATGCCGCCTGCGTGCGAACTAGATGCATGATCCCCATTGTCAAAAACCGCGAGGTTTTAAGGTAGAGCGAGGAGCCGTACTAGGGACGGTCCCGGTGTAACTACCCTGCCGTTATGCTGCCGAAATTTTGAATAATATTTGTGTGTTTGAATTATTTTCATATGCTTAAACTATATTTATTCATTGTATAGAAAACATTCATGTGTTGAATTGATATTCATTCGTTGTTTAGAAATTCATGTGTTGAATGGTATTCATATTTTGAAATAAATTGTTCGATAATAAAAATCACATTTTTATCTATATATAAAAACTATAGAAAACATTCATGTGTTGAATTGATATTCATCCGTTGTTTAGAAATTCATGTGTTGAATGGTATTCATATTTTGAAATAAATTGTTCGATAATAAAAATCACATTTTTATCTATATATAAAAACTATAGAAAACATTCATGTGTTGAATTGATATTCATCCGTTGTTTAGAAATTCATGTGTTGAATGGTATTCATATTTTGAAATAAATTGTTCGATAATAAAAATCACATTTTTATCTATATATAAAAACTATAGAAAACATTCATGTGTTGAATTGATATTCATTCGTTGTTTAGAAATTCATGTGTTGAATGGTATTCATATTTTGAAATAAATTGTTCGATAATAAAAATCACATTTTTATCTATATATAGAAACCATAGAAAACATTCATGTGTTGAATTGATATTCATTCGTTGTTTAGAAATTCATGTGTTGAATGGTATTCATATTTTGAAATAAATTGTGTTATGATAAAAATCCTATTTTGTCACCTATATGAACTATATAGAAAAATAGTGTTTTGAAATGAATTGTTTTACAATAAAAATCACATTTTTATTGTATGCATGAATCGTTGAAATGTGAAGGGTTAAAAATAGCCACTTGTTCAAAATAAACATATATGAGTTGAAATATTCATTAATTAGCTAATGAAATGATTTGCACCTATTTATGTAACATTAGAATAAATGGAGTTTTTAAACCAAATAGAAATCAAATATGAAGTCGAATAGAAATTGATAAATGATAAGAACTGTATATATATGTACATGCAATATTCATTGAACAGGTTATAGCAAAGGGTAGAGAAGAGGAATAAAATTTTGTGCCCGACAAATAGGTACACATTTACTGATTTGTTTGGGTGATGATTTTGAGCCTGTTGGCTAGCCGCTTGGCTTTTTCTTTTTCTTTTTGAGATTAGAAGGACCGGGACGCTATTTGCGATTTCCCGACGCTCCCGGTGCAGGGGAGGTTATGGCGAAATTTTTCCAAAATTTAAGGTGTTAGAAAATTTTTTGAAGTGAAAACGATATTGAAATTGTTGAAAGAACTATATTTATATAAATATATATAAATATAAATAAAATTAAAACGAAACGAAGCCGTGCAGTTCGTATTTTGAAACCGTGATTTCAAACGACTAGTGCGGGAAATCCGACCATTGGATTTTCCCGAAACCTCAACCGTCGGGTTCGCCTTGGAATAATCTTTCCAACGGCACCAACCTTGTTAAAATCCAACGGTTGGATTGTCTGGAATGTTTAATTCAAATCTGAAGAAAAACAGCGCCAGAAACGATTATATTTATATATATATATATAAATATAATTATATTTAATCGAATAACGACGCTGCAGTTCGTATTTTGAAATTGAAATTTCAAACGATTGTACCGGGAGATCCGACCGTCGGATTTTCCCGAAACTGGAACCGTTGGATTCGTTTTGAAAAGACCTTTCTAATGATGTAAATTTTGAGAAGATCCAACGGTTAGATTTTCAGATATGTGTAAATCAAATCTAAAGAAAAATAGCGCCACGGTCGCTGTATGGCCCGAAGCGTCGTTTTGAATAAAATGGCTATTTTAAAATAAATAAAAATAGCGATAAATAGTTATAAAATATCGTAAGCGATATGGAATGGAAATAAACTGAATTTGCTTGATTTATGTGATGTTTGATGGTTGAATGTGTTTGGTGTGAAAACTATATTAAAGAACACAATTGGTGTTGTCGAATAATTTAACCATTGAAATAAATCGATTTGAAATTCTAAATATACGTGAATTATTTGAAAAGGCCGAGTTAATTCTCATTTCGAATAATCGACCGACGATTGAAATTCGAAGATGAAGACGATGGTCGAAGACCGGAGATCTTCACCTCGTTTGGATGGTAACCGAGGTCCTGATTGGGAGGCATCCCGAAATATGGATAATGAGTGGTGATCGTTCAGACGTACGTGTTGATCGAAGGGTTTGCGAGGTATTTAGTGCCTCCGGTTTCGTTCAGACCCAGAACGGACTTGTAAATGGACTGTGTGTCCGACATTGGAATTTGTTCTGTGTGATTGATAGCCATCAGTTGCACGGTGTGAATTGCCTGTGTGGCATGCTAAGATGCAGTGATCAGGGCTTCTGTTGAAAAGCAAAGTCTTGTGGTGATGATCAAAGCACCGCCTGTGTGGCGTAGCTTTGTGTATAACGTGAATTCGTGAGCCTCACACCCCGGTATGAACCTAAAACGGGAGAGGACATCAGGGAGGGCCTGCGTTTCTTTCTAGCTAGGGTGGTGTCAGTGACCTACCAGCCCTGACATTTATATACTTTTCACCTATGTGGTTGTTGCTGTTGCGAGGCGCCTCGGTTTGATCGGACGATCCGGGTCCGATGGAGTCATTCGTTGGCTCATTTACACCCCAAAGAGTGGGGAAACGCAGTGTTCTGGAATTTTAATCCACATCGGTGGACCGGCCCTGACGATCCAAAGGCTTGACTGAGTACTTGCCTGAGGGGCGGGCTAGAGCGTCTCGAATTCGGTAAGGACTATCTTATGCCTTGGTTCATGACGGAAATCCAATTTCCAAATACGTGACGATGCGGTTTCGATTGTATATATATACATTTGGCGACATAGTGGCATGGGACGCTCATGTCGTCTATGATTGATAGTTATGATTTGAAATTGTTTTCGAAACATATAAACACTAGCAATAATATCAAATGCCTTTGTTTTATTCGTATCAAGCATATTTTGGCCGTTATAAGGTAAAAACTCTATCCTCCGGTTTGCGTTGCATTGTGTGATGGGAACTGAGTCTTATAACGGCTTCATTCTTATAAAAAGCATAGCGATGTTTAAAAGAAAGATTTGTTTTAAAGCACTGGCAATCCAATGGAGTAAACCCGTTCCACGAAAGTGGCGTGGTCCTGTGATTAGCCAATTATATATGTGTTGAGTAGATTTCTCATACCAGTCCCATGACTGACTCGTAGTTTGTTTCACTTTCAAACTCGGGTGCCCCTTTTTCTACACGGGCAGCCTTGTATTCAGGTTTAGCTGGTTCTTTCTGGATAGCTGGAGCTGAAGATGGATTCTATCATTTATTTCTTTTTATGCTGTTCAGCTCCTATTGTACATATTTTGTTTATTTCCGCTGTAGACATTTATGTATAGCTGAACTGTATTTGTACTAAGTAAGATCCTGTATACTGTGTAACTCTGATGATTACTTTTATCCAGTATGTTTTGTTGTTCATTCTGGTGTATTTATTTAATTCTGTTCTGCTATTATATGTTTCTGTGTTATATTCCAAAAGATAACCTTGTTTCCGTGAGAACGGGAAATCGGGTCGTCTCATCGGGTTGAGACTTTCAGGCATATGCGAGTGGATCCGGTCGTCATCACTCGACCCGAGCCGATGGTGCAACTCTCAAGCACGTCGCTTCTTAACATGCGACTTGGTTCCCTTCGAGTTAGCGACCTCGAACCGCAGACCTCGACCCGAACGATCCATTTTGCAATTGTGATTATGCGAATTATTCCTCTCATTTGATTTGTGGGCACTTAGACTCTGTGTGGTTTGGTCACAAAGCAGGCGAACAGAGATTATATGTGTTATTCTTATTCCTATGTTATCATATCCTTTAGGGAGATTTTCTGGTTTGTCTTGGTAACATTCTATCCACGATCTATGTATTTCTTTTCCTAAATCAACTGATAGTTTGGTAAACAGCCTATTTTCTATTTCAGTATTGTAATAAATTCTTGAAATAGTTGCATAATTTAAAAATTATTTTAAGAATTTTATTATGTATTTCCAATCTAGTAATTGGTTTTTTTTAAAGATCACGCATGACTTCTTGTTATCTAATTGTCGTTCCTATATTTACATCCCTTCCTGTTATTATCCTAAGTACTGCAATAATTTCTTGAAATAGTTGCATAATGTAAAATTTCTTTTAAGAATTTTATTATGTATTTCCAATCTAGTAATTGGATTTTTTTCAAGATCACGCATGGCTTCTAGTTATCTAATTGTCGTTCTTGTATTTACATCCCTTCCTATTATTATCCTAAGTATTGAGTAGGCAAAATTATATATGTTGCTTCGTTGTGCTACTAGTATGTTTATTTCTTCTGGAAAGTTTTTCTTATATGCTTCTCATATAGCATTAGCTACGTCTCCTAAGTAGGTTTCTGTTATTCTGATCATTTCTTCTCCAGAATTATATTTGTATATCTTGCTGTATAGTCTCTTGCTATAGCAGCAGTCCATTATTCTAGATAAGTGTGTAATAGCTATGGATTGCATTCGGTTACGGTTAAAATAACTGAACTATTTTTGAAAAAAATGTTTAATTAGGTATTCTTCTTCCAGCCGTTCTTATATTTTCATTTTCATTTGTATATAGATCAACTTTTTGTCTAGGAGGTTATCCTACATCATAAGGCGTTGATTGATCTTGATTTCTATTTGGATATGTTATTCCCGAACTAGCACTTTGCTCGTGGTTAGTTAGTTCCATATGTTCAGTGAATTCTGATATTATATCTTCAAGAATAGTGTTTTACGAGATTTCTTTGTTTGTTTCTCTTGAATCTTCTAAAAAGTCATCAAGATTGTGTATTTCTCTTATCCTTATATTATTCTCATCATCTACCTAAACAAATGTGTCTTCATTTACCTGGTTTGTTGATCTTAAAGTTCGTTTTAGTTCATATATTTCAGATGGTTCAAGGACCATCCCAAGTTCTTTTGGATATAATATTTCAACCATTTATTCTTTTATTTAATTCTTTTGTTTCTTCATCATTTTCAATTTCTTGTTAATTCGATGGTCCATAGTCTCTAAATCTATGGACATGGATTTGTCTAGATTATTATATGTTACGACATCGTTTGGTTTTAATGTTGTTGTTGAATTGTTAGGATTTTCTATTTTCCATTCATGACCAGCAAGAATAGAAGAGTCTATTTCCATTGTTTTTATGAAACTTAATCCTGTGGAATTTAAGATTTCTAATTTTATTTTTATTTTTGCTATGTATTTAGACAAACGTTTTCCCAAAAATATTATATCTAATAAGATTTTTTTTTCTATGAAATTTTCAAATCCTTTAGATTGCATTATTATTTTTATATGTTTGTAAAAATCATTTAATGTCATAGTAAAATTTGGAGCTATATAAACAATACATATATTATTGTTCATATCGACTTCCATCATTCCACATTCCAAATATGGCTTTCTCTATATCTTGGTGTCTATTATTAATTAAAATTATTAATAGTTTTACTCCAATTTTTGTCTGACTAATCCTCTTATACCTATAGCTATTAGTCCCAAATAGATCAATTTATATTTCTGGATTTTTAGTTGTTTTATAGCTTCTTGTGACATCAAATTTATTATTTGTTGTGTTACATCTATGATAGAAAGTATTTCTTCTGTATGGTGTCTATACAGTCCTGTTACTGCTGTAAATAGTCTTATTCTATACATTTCTCTAGGATTTAGTAAATTTAGTTCATTATTAGAAAATATTTCCATGTCTCTATCCAAGTCAATTATTTCTTCTAATTGAGCTTGATTATTATTAGTTCTTCTTAACATGTTGTTAGTTCAACCTGTGAATGATAAACTATTTGATTCTGGTGGTCTATCTGTTATAGTTCTAGATGGACTTGTAAAGGACAACCTTCTATTTTTCATATTTGGTCAAGTTTTTTATACATAAGTAAATTGATTTTAGTTTTTCTACTTGTAATATGTGTTGTAGGATCATTTGGTCCTAAATTCATTTTCTGTAGGTTTTCTATAAGTTTATTTATTTCATATTCTTGTTCTTCACCGTTTCTGTCTATGTCAAACATTTATGTTTGAATATGGTCTATTTTGTTTTGAATTTGAGTTAGCATAGCTATTATTATGATATTTTGTAATATTTGTATCTTATCGCTTTTCCTTGAAACATCATCTTTATTGTATCCTACATTTATATTTGGGTCATTGAATCTGTAGTTTGCCACTACGTATTTAGCTGCTTCCTGATAATATTTGTTTTCGTAACTCATTAACTTAATATTAAGTTTTTTTATCTCTTCTAACAGATTTTTTTTTTTTTCAATTTGTTGTACCTGTGAATCAAATTGAATTTTGTCTTTTTCAGATTGTTCTTTTAATTCCATTATTAATTTTAGAATGTTTTTCAATGTCTTTAGGCTTATTTTCTTCTATCAAGTTTTTAAGCTTTATAATATCATTTTTATTGGGGAATTCTTTTAGTTTTATAACTTTAACCTTTTCTACAAGTTTTTTAAGAGTTATCTCCAAACTATCTATTTTATATAAGTTTGTTTTAAAATAATCTTGGTTATTTGATATTTGTTTTAATATTTTATTTTTCTCAATTATTCACTAATTGCATCAAGTTATAGTGTTTTTCATTATAGGGATTTAAGTTTTCGCTTAATTCTATAATGAAATCTGTAATTGTGTTCATATATTTTGATTCTGAGTGTACTTTATGTGTGTACATAGTATCTTTTATGTAACATATGTGTTTTTGTTTGTCTAGAGTAATAACCTTTTTATTTGGATTACTTACTTCTAAATTCAAGTAATTGAATTTTTTGCAATTCATATTGATTGGGCCAAGCAAACTTTTAAGCTCTGATACCATATACAAGGGGTAAATAAAATATAGAGAATAATAGAGAGGATAATCAATTTACCTGAAATATAGGGAATAATAGAGGCTCTATTATTCCCTATATTTCAAGTAAAATGATTATCCCCTCTATTATTCCCTATGTTTTATTTACCTACACACACACACACATATCTATCTATATATATATATATATATATATATATATATATATATATATATATATATATATATACGATCGGCTATTTGGATGCAACATTAAACACAAAGGGAGAGACACAAAGCATGCACTGCTGGATCTTTTTGTTCTTATGTAGAGAAGTTGAATTCAAGGGCTATCCAACGATGGACATTAATTGTGTCTCTAATTGTATTTAAATTTGTGTGTGTGTGTGTACACACACACACATTCTTATATAAACATATCATAATACAAGAGATTTTTTTTGTAAATTAAGGTTTTATACCTATTTCTAGAGAGTCAAATAAGAATTTATGATAACCCTACCACTTTATTCGTTTCTTATACGTTGTTATACTTCCAACTTTGAACCTGTAAACCATCTTTCACTTGTATTCCTATCAACGTTTTGTTTTCTTCTTCTTTTCGTATTACTCATCATCTTGTACACAGGCACAACTATGTTTGCAACCAATCTTCATCATGTTCTAATTAGAGCGATCGGTAGTCATAGCTCCTTAGCTTAGGTGAGAGTCGTGAGGCCTAACCCAGGCTGTTCATTTGCCTATTGTGGAACGTCTATTCACCAAACTCATAGCACTTGCCACTTGGTAAGATCCTTTCGAATAAACATATTGAATTCATTCGACAATCTTAGGTATTGGTAGAAAAACTGTCAAGAACATTATATTCTCTTCAAAATGAGATAACATTGTACCACATCTTTTTTACAAGATTTAAAAAAAAAAATTAATACTGGATCCAATAATAATCATGGAGAAGTTCTCATTATCGATTTTAAATAGTTTTAAATAACAATTTTCTACCTTTAAAAACAAAGACAAGATTTAGGTTTGTTTTTAACAGAGGGATGTAATGCCTTTTTTCCGTGAACGGAAATATGAATTGTAATGCTTTGATTTAGTCAAAGTTTAATTATGTAATTAAAAAAAAAAAAAAAATCTTGTTTCATACATTTTGGTTTGCACTTGGCAATGTATAAGGTCTGGTCTAAGATGTTCATTTTGATCAGAGGTGTCTGTGAACCATTGGTTGCAGCTTTGATACATGAACATAGGTTTCTAATTTAGTTATCTTTTAGAATGTTAATCTGATTCAGATCAGCAAATACTGCAAGAACAAACAGGCACTTAACTTTCAGTTTAAAATTTGGGTGGAACCCCTTGACTATTGTATTGATAAGAGGGTGAAGGTAAAATACTTAAATACAATCACCTAACTACCTCAACTCTTTATTCTTACCAATCACACCAGGAAAGCCAACTGCCTACCTAAATTACGTAGTTACAAAATTATTTAGACTTCTATAAATATATGCTGCTTCGTTCTATGTATCCATCAGACAATAGAATTCAGAACAATGGCTACAAAAGCACCAAGCTTCTCAAAGACGACTCATCTACTGGCGGTGCTGTTATTTCTGTTTGGCAACGCTTGATGCTGCTCGCATGCTTCTAGAAGCACCAACTATTCCAAAACCAGAGCTTCCACCGCTACCTGAAATTCCGACATTTCCAAAACCTGAACTACCAAAACTGCCCCCACTGCCTAAAATGCTACCTCCATTGCCTGAACTTCCTAAACCACCAACCATCACCAAAACTGAAGGAACACCGTTGGTGCCTGAAGTTCCTACTTTGCCCAAGCCGGAAGTGCCTTCAGTACCAGAGATCCCTTCTTTACCAAAGGTAGAGTTGCCACCCCTTCCTGAGATTCCCACCCTTCCAAAGTTTGAAATGCCTCCTTTGCCTCAACTACCAACTTTTCCAGAGATTCCATCTCACCCTTCCACCACCCCTTGAATTTTGCATACGACATGATTGATGATAGTTTCATAAGTTTATGCTTTCAATCTTAATTTATATACGTACTAAATTACTTATTGTCATATGTATACTGCATGATATATGATATTATATCTTCTTACTTTTCTGAATTGTTGCACGTACCTTAAAAATTAGTATTATATTTTTGCCAAAATAGCAGTGATGCTTAAAGTAGAATAAATCCCTGTTATCTGGGCATTACTTCTAATGACATATATGGTTCGCAAGTTTTCTGCACACCGGATAACATACTAATACTTATTCAACTTAAGTACAATTTGAAGTAATGTAAGCCATGAGCTATTATTTGTCAACAAAAATTGTGGCTGGAATAGAGAGGCGTAGGGGAAATTTACTACAGTCAAATCAGTCCTAAACGTTGAGAAGGCGGTAATTGTGGATCGTGCTAATGGTGAGATAAAACCAAGCAGAATAAATACGTTAAACCTGTAAGAAATTTAATGCCAATATTAGTACTGAAATGTTGTCTTTGGGTTGCCTGTGTATACTATAAACAATTACAATCTCTCACATGTAGTTTTTGGTTCTAACATTTTTATGTGTGTTTTTATTTTATTTTATATATAAAAGGAAATAAATATGCATTGTGCCTTTGTTTACGTGAAGGAAATTTTGGTGAGGTTGCTAGTGTTATCCCTAGTAAAAGGAGACCCTCTGACGAAGTATGCTTAGAGTATAAAACTTGTTGTGGGCAACTAGGAGAATCAAATTAATATGCCGATGCAACTTATTATAATTGTAAATAACATTTCTTTGAATGTCAACCATATTTGTTCTATTTTCATGAATACACTGTATAATTTCTTCCAATTCTGTGTTAACTGTGTTGTGCAGTTAGATTTTTTTAATTTGGGTAGAAGCAATTAATATGCAGATACAACTTCTTATTATCGTGAGATTGGTTTCAATTGATAAAGCTGATCATGGATGTTTTTGCGTAAGTTAAAGAAATGTGATGTCTAGATGGAACTAAGATGAATCTTTTGTTGGAGTACTATGAATAATTTATTCAATTCATTTGAATATGTTGGAAGCTTTAAAATTGTTGTGTGTTCTGATAATTAGCTGAATTATAAAATCAACAAATCTGTAAAACAATCAGCAGCCTTTTAGCTGTGGGAGTATGATATAACTGTTAAGAAAGTTTTTTCAAAAAATTATGTCAAATGTGATCCCTGTGGAGAGGGTCCACCAGGGTGACAATGACAACCCCCAAGATGGAGGTGTGGGGGCAATGCCCTCGCAAAAGAGGTTCTATCTGTCCAATCAGCTCGTGGAGGTCCAGAAGACAACGTGTGTTCAAAACGGTACGCTTTGTTTACTGTTGAATTCAAATTCAACAGCCAACGGTAACAACCATTAGTAAACGGTCGCGAGCGTTCGACCAATCTTATATTACTCTACAATCTTTAATAGTAACAAGTGTGTTTTTCATCCATCTGGGATTGCACATGCAACATATGTTCAAGTAAGCACTCATAACATTTCTAGTTGTGTTCACTTCGTCTGTTATATTCAATTAGACACAGTACCAGATATCTATAATCAACTGAACAACGCATAATCCGATTAATAAATCAATAAGTAAGCACATATTCCGATGATTAAAATGAGAGCATATACCATTCCACACGTTAATCACTATGGGTGCGTTCTCAGCGAACGATAACGGGGTATTTGAGCGTGACACTGTTGTGAACGAGAAATGTGTTTTTTGCTGCGGACGGGGTATTTGAGCGCGGTATTTGTATAATGTGTTTTTTAATTTTTATGTTTGGTTTGAAAATAAAATACTAATTGCATATAAAAAACTGCTACACTTCAAATACTATGCAAACACAACAGAAATACAATAACAAAATGACATGCACATCCTACTTGTTGGCACCCCCTTGTTTTATCAGATAAGTTTGGTATTCTTTTGTGTGGCATTTTTCTGTAAGTCCTAATATCAACCAAGTTTTCGCTATATCGTCGGGAAGAACAGTGAATAACTCTTTCTTGTCTGGTTCCATAACAAATAATATTGCTTCTACAATATCAAATTCGCCTCCTTCTCCAAGATGTTAAATGCGAGCAACCATATTTGCAAAAATTGTAGAACTTCCCTTTAATTCTACGCGGGTACCAGTATTCGAACTATCAAAATATGTGCGTGATTTTTTCACCTGTCTTTCGTAAATCATTCCAATTAGTTCAGTCATCTTGTCTTCATTTTCACTATGTCTTCTTCTTGAACTTTGACATGACGTTGGTTGCGAAGTAGGGTTCATTGGAGTTTGGTGTGAAGGAGGATTCATTTAAGTGTGGTGCAAAGGAGGATTCATTTGAATTTCGCGAAATGGAGGATTCATTGGAGTTTAATGTTGCAATGGTGGATTTGATGGTGAATTCAAAATTGGAATATGTTCATTTTGCATTTCATTCAATGAATTAAAAAACCCATCAAAAGCCCACGTTCTATCAAACGTTCTCTGTGTTGAAGGTGGTGTACTAGTCTGCGACGGTTGTCCGGTAGCTGCAGGTGTATAGGACGACTGCCCAGCAGCATTCGTCCCTCGAAATAATTGTTGCATCATCTCCAAATGATCAATCAGACGTTTCTAATATTTTGTAACGACCAGTCCAAATTCCTTAAAAAATAATAATTTTTAGGTACCTATATGTTAATAAACCGTAGAAATTACAGCTCTCAAACCTGTACACGATCTTCCCACCATTCATCACTTCCAGAAATAGTTTCTTTACAAGAATCCCAACCAGCGCCGGTTTTGTTCATCAACGCATCCCATTTGAGTCACTCTCGTCGAAGACTATCATATTTATTTTGGATTTTTCTTTCGTCTATCAGTGCGATGTTCGGGTTGTTCTGTACGACATTGTTGAATCTTTTTGCTATTACTTTGTGCATACCTTTTTTATTGCTGCCATAAGCACCATAGGCTTCAACAACATATTGCATCATAATCTGTGTTGTGTTGAACAACCAAGGATGTGCAGATTTTCGGTTGGCTATACTAGAATATACAAATGCAATTTTGATCAAAAAAATACCAAAATAATACATAAAAATAGTATGTTGAATAACTGAAAAATAATAAGACACCGTTATTAAAGAAACCTATTTTGATGCTCGGATTTGGTCGGTAGAAAGTTGAAGAAGTGGAGGAAGTTTGTAATTTGAGTGTAGAGTAATGGAAGAAGGAGGGGTATAATATAGGTGCTGCGGATGAACGTTATAATTTGGACCGTTGGCGTTCGACGCGTCAGACGCCAACGGTTCAAATTGTAACGTTCGCCATCGTCCCTTGTGGCCGTTAATGAACGTTGTCTACGTCCGGCGCAACAGACGCCATCGCAGCGGTAACATGTCATTTGTTTACTGCGAACGATACCTATGCCTTTTAGTTGGTCAACCTATGTGACTTTTGTGTGCTTTGCTCTCCTGAATACATTATTACATGGTGATTTATCTCCTGTAAGTTGAACAGAGAAGTTACTTGTTGAATCAATGTACTGATAAGAATATGTTTCATCGACGGTGGATTTACTTAAGGACAATGTTTTATATTAAGCTATTTATTATCACTAGAAAAGAAGAACATATTTCAACTTCAGGCTTAGTTTAAACTAGTATAACCGCATAACGGTGGAGAAACCAACCATTAAATGAAAAAAAAGTTTACAAAACAATATATATTTTAAATTTTCATTAATATTAATACATCAAGATAATAAGTTAGAATACACACACACAAAAATTGAGATTTTAATCTAAAATTTAAATTTAAAAAAAAAAAATATGATTATTGAATTTAAAATTTACTTATAACACCCAAATTGAATAGTTAAATCTGAAATTTTAAACCGGAGGTTCTTACTCAAAGAACATTTTTAGTCATTTTAGGACAACACTTCTAAATAAATCTAATTGTCCTTAAATCTTATTATTGAGAAATGAGAAGTCCTTCAGCATAATTTTCAATTTTTAAGAATTTGGGTATCAAATTCAAACTTGAATTTGAATATTATAAAAGATTTAAAATTTCAATTCTTTAATAACAAAAGTTGAATTTGAAATTCATATTTGAGAAACTAATTTGTACTTCCTAAATTAATAAAACACAATCCTCAAATCTCATTCAGAAAAGGAATAAAGATGTACTCCATGAATACGATGTAAAGAATGGTAAATACTAAAAAAAAACTTATTAATGCATCTGCGTTAGGTTGGATTAGCTGAAGCGGTATGAACCTGCATTACATCTAAAAGTATCAATAGAATAATTGCATTTCCATGTAGAAAAATATTTGAATCGCGTCAACTTGGCAATTTAGCTAAAGGCTATGATATCTTGTCAGAACCAAACCATTAGACTGCCTAAAATAGAGTTGCAAAACAAGTTAATGTATATTCTTCATGCAGTTTTAAATCTAAAGGATAAATATAATATAACAACATATAGAAGTACTAACAAGGGCATATTATATTATATATAAAGATATAGGGAAAAACTGCAATAAATACTAAAAAAGAACAAAAAAACAATGAGAACTCATCAAAATAATCTCCTCCACACCACTATTTTTCACTTTTCCAAACAATATACAAGCATCCATGTAGTAGCAGTTTTCTATCTTGGTCTTTATCTTCATCTTCATCACTTTCAGAACCCTCTGAATTTTCTTCATCCGGGCTTGCCGTCGTTTTCTTTTTCACATTCTGCAGTAAAGCTTTACCACTTGTAATCTAAGTTCCAAATGATCTGGAAGAGTTGTGTTCGTTGCTTAATGGTTGTTCAGATGAGGAAGTAGTCATGGCCATACATTGAATCCGGGCTTGTAACTCAATCAGGCTTGCTGCGGAAAACCATAGGAAAATGCAAGTCTTTTATGGCATCCTTATGCAATATTTTGCTGTCTTGGCAGCCTAAGAGCCTGTTTTTCACAATAGATTGAATGCCCTTGCTAAAATACTTATAGAAATGAGTAATGAAACCCCGTATTTTGCTTCAATATGCGCTTGGCAGCGGTTATAACACAATCGTGCAAGGTTTTATGAGGATATCAAAATCTCAGGGAAGTCCAGCTGGCCATCTACGAAGACTGTTGCTATTTTTGAGGTTTGGTCCTTAATATTCCCGTGTTCTAATTTCGCTCATGTTGCAATGCCCCCTGCAATTCTTCTTATATGTGAGCACGTTATGAGATTTAAACAAATGTTACTACTCTACTTACATGTTACTCAAATTAAACAAATTCTTCTTACATGCAATTCTTATTATGTGTGAGGACCTTATGAGATTTAAACAAATTCTTCTTACATGCAATTCTTCTTACCTGTTACAGGTTTGGGAGTTAGAAATCAAAGAAAATGAATGAAGTTTACTTTAGTCCCACATCGACAAAATGAAGAAAAGATTTAAGGATATATACCTATTCCTCACTCCCTATATTGGCCCTTAGGGTCAGGTAATTTTGTGCGAGGGGGAGGACTTAGATCATTTGAACCAAAAACACACACGCGCGCGCCACCCTCCCGTCCCGTACCGAACCGAACCGGGTCGGGTTTGGGTTTGGTCAGAAATCTTATTTTTGCTACAAAAAACGTTACCATTTTTCTGGTTTGGTTTTTGAATGAATGTGGTAATAAAATGGGTGCGACCCAACAAGAGAAGCAAACGGGTGCGACCCAGATAAATTGAACGGATGTAACCCGTTAATACTCGTTGCCATTTGAATTCAAACAGTAACGGGTATATTCCAAATGGGTGCGATACAGAAAGATGCATCTGTTAAAACAGACGAAAGTAGGATTATATAAACCAATCGATCCTGATCAAATCGAAATAGTTTTGCAATTCATTCCCTTCTCATCTTTTCTGTTTTCTGCTCTTTCTCTGCCGCCATTAACGAGAAATACTGATTGACGTACTCCTCACAATTCCGTGCAGCAGCGTCTGTTGTATCCTGGGAGGCTGAAAATAAAGTCTTAAGGAAACTGTATTTACAGACCTCAGATGAACTCGGTTAGACTTCATTTTTGCGGTTTAACTTTCTTTCTACAAACTTGTAATTGAAGTTTGTGTAGTTGCGAATTCTGTTTTACTTTATTAAGATTAACATCTTAAGACTTTACTGTTTTTGACAAATCAGAAATGGCAGAAGAGCAATTGTCATTAAAAACTGGCAATTTGAATAGGCTAGACTTGTTCAAAGGAGAAGGTGATGATTTTCTAACATGGCAGAGTCAAATGTTGTTCTATCTCACCACCCTTGGTTTGCAGAAGTATCTTGAAGAAGATGAACCGGTGCCGCCTACACCAGGAAACGCCAAGGATACACATAAGCATGATGGTCATTCTATTGATGCGTGGAGGCATTTAGACTTTTTATGTAGAAACTATATTCTCAACTGCCTAGATAAGGTCCTATACAAAGTGTACCAGCCCATAAAGACTGCAAAAGCTCTTTGGAATGCACTGGCTACAAAGTACAAGACGCAGAAGCTGAGTTTGAAAAAGTTCATCGTTGACAAGTTTATGGACTATAAAATGGTTGACTCAAAGTCGGTGACCTCTCAAGTGCAAGAGTTGCAAATTATTATCCATGAAATGGAAGCAGAAGGCCATAAAGTTGGTGAATCATTTCTGGTTGAAGCAATTACTGGAAAATTACCACCATCTTGGAGGGACTACCGCAACTACTTGAAGCACAAAAAGAAGGAGATATCCTTGCAAGACCTCATCGTCATATTAAAGATAGAGGCAGATAATCATGGAGTCACTCAACCCAAAAGTGAAGAGGCGCTTGTTGCTGAAGGGTCAGAGAAGAAAGGACACTTCAAAAACAAAAACAAAAAAAGAAAGGCGCCAGAAAATAAGCAGAATAACTAAAAGAAGTCCAAGAAATTCAATGGTGAATGTTGGGTTTGTGTCAAGACTGGTCATCAAGCAAAAGAGTGCAGACACAAGAAACAGAAAAATTCGGAAGCAAATGTGGTGGATAACATGGACATCGATGAATCAAATTTTTCAGGAGTTGTGTCCGAATGCAACTTGATTCAGAATTCTGCACAATGGTGGTTGGACACGGGTGCTACTAGGCATATATGCTCTGATAAGTCAGTTTTTTCATCCTACACCAAATTGAATCAAGATGAGAAACTCTATATAGGCAATTCATCGGTTTTAATGGTTGAAGGCAAAGGAACAATCACCCTCAAGTTCACTTCTGGGAAGATTATTAGACTGAATAATGTCCTTCATGTTCCAGAGATCCGCAAGATTCTCATTTCTGGGTCCATGCTTTCGAAGAAGGGATTCAAGATGGTCTTCGAGTCAGACAAGATGGTTATGTCCAAGGCAAGAATCTACATAGGAAGGAATTACTTATGTGATGGCCTATTTAAGGAAAATGTAGTCGTAATCGGCAATAATATGTATTCTGATAATGCTATGAATAAAAAAGAAGTTTCTTATATTGTTGAGCATGAAACTTTATTATGGCATGATAGATTAGGACACATAAATTTCCGAAAGATGAATAAAATTGCAAATTTAGGATTAATTCCTAAATTTCAAGTGGATAAAAACTACCAATGTAAGACATGCGTAGAAGAAAAAATGGTTAAGAAACCTTTTCATACTATTGACAGAAGTACTGAACCATTGGGAATGATTCATACTAACTTATGTGATTTCAAAAACTTACCTACAAGAGGTGGGAAAAAGTATTTTATCATATTTATTGATGATTATACACGATATTGTTACATATATCTTTTAAACAGTAAAGATGAAGCAATAACATCGTTTATAAAATATAAAGCTGAAGTAGAAAATCAGCTTAATAAAAAGATCAAGATATTGAGATCCGATCAAGGTGGAGAATATGAATCGCTGTTTGAGCAGTTCTGTGCAGAAAATGGAATAATTCATCAAACAATAGCATCATATTCGTCACAACAAAATGGAATAGCCGAGAGAAAAAATAGAACGTTAAAACATATGATTAATGCAATGCTTTTAACCTCTGGTTTACCGACGACCTTGTGGGGGAAGCCTTGAATATGTCGAATCACATAGTAAATAAGGTTCATCACAGTAAAACGGGAAAATTTCGATATGAGTTATGGAAAGGACACCTACCAAGCTTCAAATACCTCAAAGTGTGGGGGTACTTGGCAAAAGTTGCAATCCTACCTCCCAAGAAGGTCAAACTTGGACCAAAAACAATAAATTGTTACTACCTAGGGCCTGCCCAAAATAGTAGTGCACATAGATTTTTGGTATTCAAGTCTGATATAGATGATATCCATGTAATTACAATCATGGAATCAAGAGATGCTTCATTCTTTGAAGATGTGTTTCCACACAAGAGAAATGACGGAAATAATGTCCCCAAAAGGACACGAGAAGAATCAAATAGCACACATGAAGATGAAACTCATCGTGAAGTCGGTGAATTTGAACCAAGAAAAGCGTAAGGGCCAGAACTTCCAAGTTTTTTGACTCGGAATTCCTCACTTACGTACTTGAACATGAACCTCAAATATATTAGGAGGCAATGTCGTCTTCTGAATCTTCGTGTTGGAAAGAAGCGATCAAAAGTGAGATTGATTCAATTCTAAGTAATAAAACTTAGGAAATTGTTGATGTTCCACCTGGAATAAAACCAATTAGATGCAAATGGATTTTTAAGAAGAAAGTGAAAGCTGATGGCTCTATCGACAAATATAAAGCCAGATTAGTAGCCAAAGGATATCATCAAAAAGAAGGAATAGACTTCTTTGATACATATTCACTCGTTACACGAATAACCTCCATAAGAATGTTAATAACAATTGCATCCATCTATAATCTAGAGATTCATCAGATGGATGTAAAGACGGCGTTCTTGAATGGAGATCTCGATGAGGAAATCTACGTGGAGCAACCCGAAGGTTTTATATCCAAGGGAAATGAAAATAAAGTCTGTAAATTGGTAAAATCATTATACGGACTCAAACAAGCTCAAAAACAATGGCACGAAAAATTTGATAGTGTCATGATGCAAAATGGTTTTCGTATAAACGAATGTGATAAATGTGTTTATTACAAACAAATTGGACAGTCATATGTCATGATTTGCTTATATATGGATGATATGTTAATCTTTGGTCCTAACGTAAAAGTTATAGAGACCATAAAGAAAATGCTGATCAACAATTTCGATATGAAAGATTTAGGAGTTGCAGATGTTATTTTGGGAATCAAAATAATAAGAACCCCTAATGGAATTGAATTATCTCAGTCACATTATGTAGACAAAGTGATTGAAAGATTTCAAAATCTTGGGATTAAAGGAGTAAGAACACCTTTTAATCCGTCAGAAGTACTGCATAAAAACACTAATGAGAGTGTAATGCAACTGGAATACTCTCGTGTAATAGGATGTCTAATGTATCTTATGAACTGCACGAGACTAGATATAGCCTATGCAGTAAGTTGACTAAGCGGGTATACAAGTAATCTATGAAAGGAACATTGGAAAGCACTAATGAGAGTGCTTGGATACTTAAAGAATACCACAAATTATACTTTGCATTACGGAAAATATCCAGCCGTATTAGAAGAACATAGTGATGCAAACTGGACTGCCGATTAAAAGGAATCAAAATCCACAAGTGGTTATGTTTTTACTCGAGCAGGAGCAGCAGTGTCGTGGAAATCTACTAAGCAAACATGTATAGCTTGATCAACGGTGGAATCTGTGTTTATTGCTTTAGATAAAGCAGGAGAAGAAGCAGAGTGGCTTCATCACTTCTTATAAGATATTCCACTTTGGGCTAAACCTGTAACGGCCATATGTATTCACTTCGACAATCAAGCAGCGCTAAGTAGAGCGAAAAACTTTGTGTACAATGGCTAATCTCGACACATTCGTTGATGCCATAACACAGTTAGACAGTTACTCTCAAATGGAATTATCTCCATTGATTATGTAAGAACCAATGATAACCTAGCGGATCCATTTACAGAAGGGTTATCAAGAGAGAAAATTGACTCGCATCGAGGGGAATGGTTTTAAAAGCCTAAACCAACAAGAGTTATCTTGTACGGATATCCTAGCGACTGGAGATCCCACGGACTAGGATCAATAGGCAAACCAGTTCTGAATAACTCAAGACATAATGCATTTGTTAGGACATAGTCCTATTACATTCCTATGGTGCAGAAATAAAATGCATGCCTACAGAAGTTTCACAGGTTAAAGCTATGCTTTTTAATGATGACCTTATCTTGTAAAATAACAAGTGGGGTATATGTAGGATACTCCTAATGGTAACGATCACCTATGTTAGTGTGAGATGATTCGGCTCTATGAGAATATTAAAGGATTATATTCTCTATATACACTCGTAGAACTAGAAATTGTTCAGGACTAAAATGAACATAACCAAGAAATTGAATGAGAAGGGAAATAATGTTTTGTTAAACTTATTGTCTGGTTATACAATAACAGCAGACGGTTCAAGATGAAATAATTCACCGATTAGCCAAGTATATCCGATAAGTTTTAACTAAGGAAAGTTCAAAGTGAAATATCTACTTATCCTAAATAAAGCATTATTCCATATATAGTCAGTGATATTTCAATTTGTGTGGGGGAAAAGTATATTATCATTCATGTGGGGGATTGTTAGAAATCAAAGAAAATGAATGAAATTTACTTTAGTCCCACATCGACAAAATGAAGAAAAGATTTAAGGATATATACCTATTCCTCACTCCCTATATTGGCCCTTAGGGTCAGGTAATTTTGTGCGAGGGGGAGGACTTAGATCATGTGAACCAAACACACACACATGCGCGTGCGCCGCCCGCCCGTCCCGTACCGAACCGAGCCGGGTCGGGTCGGGTTTGGGTTTGGTCAGAAATCTTATTTTTGCTACAAAAAACGTCACCATTTTTCTGGTTTGTTTTTTGAATGAATGCGGCAATAAAATGGATGCGACCCAACAAAAGAAGCAAACGGGTGCGACCCGGATAAATTGAACGGATGCAACCCGTTAATACTCGTTGCCATTTGAATTCAAACAGTAACAGGTATATTCCAAATGGGCACGATACAGAAAGATGCATCTGTTGAAACAAACAAAAGTAGGATTATATAAACCAATCGATCCTGATCAAATTGAAATAGTTTTGCAATTCATTCCCTTCTCATCTCCGTCTGTTTTCTGCTCTTTCTCTGCCGCCATTAACGAGAAATACTGATTGACATACTCCTCACAATTCCGTGCAACAACGTCTGTTGTATCTTGGGAGGCTGAAGATAAAGTCTTAAGGAAACTGTATTTACAGGCCTCAGACGAACTCGGTTAGACTTTACTTTTGCGGTTTAACTTTCTTTCTACAAACTTGTGATAGAAGTTTGTGTAGTTGCGAATTCTGTTTTGCTATATTGAGATTAACATTGGGCACCTATTTTTGAAATTTAAACAAATGTTGTTACTCAAATTAAACCCCTTTGAAGCCTCAATTCAAATAAGCCATGTACATTAAATTTCATCCAAGTATGTATTACTACTTTCCATGTGTATATTTGGATGAACAAAAAGAAATTGCTTGTTATGCTATTAAATAAAAAGTAAAATAAAATAAAATATGTAGCTAAATTCCTTGCATGAAAAATATACTTGACAAATATAGTTAATAAAATAATTTTGGTTTAGTTTAAAGGAAAAAATTAGGATTTCAAAGTAATTTTGTAACGAAAATTACATATAAAATTATAATTGATGTGTACACCTTATAATTAATAACGGATATTGATTGTATAAGATACACCAGTGTCCTAGTTTCAACCATCCTAAAAGTTATATTATATAGATTGTTAAAAGCGCTTTGCATGTTTTATAATCTATCGCATCTTACATCTCACACCTGCAGCACATTGTGCATATAATACATTAGTAATTCATTGGAAGGTTTTGTATATTTATAGTCGGATTCTAAACTAAGATAATAAAAAGGGTGTACCACTCTTCCTAACTGGATATGTATACTGTATCCTAAGACTACAGAAGATATGAGCAGCATAATGGAGAAAACAAGCACACCCCCATATATTTTTGCCCATCATAGCTGTATAAATTTATAGAATCACGGATTCTGACAATGATGAAGTCTCTGTTGTCTAGCAATTAATTTGGGTGAATTGATGTCGTCACCTAATATAGTGAAACTACAGACCAATAAAGATTAAGTTCATCAAAGAGCTCAAATAATATTATGCAATGCAAGAGATTAAGCCTCCATAAGCAAAGGCAGTGGTATCATCATTGTATATTCATTAGAAACATTAGTTGACTTAGATAAACAAGTCTTGATTGATAACAAAAGTTGCAAACACAGTCAAACAGACTGTGATAACATCATGATGTTTAGAATCAAGAACAAAAACCATAAAAAAAGGAAACCTGGAAATTAATTAGTTGGCTTCGACGCATATTTCTCAGTTTTACAACAAAAGATTCAGCTTCCAAAGCAGAGGGCGGTAAATGTGATATTCGAGCAGCTGCATTACAATGCTTAAAAGGTTATAATTCAAACTCTTTCATCTAGATACAAAATAAGTAGTTGTTGAATTTGTATTTAGTTTCGATAAGTGTCCCAAATGATGGAAAATCGAAATTTCATTGAATTTGTTTGATAAAAGAAAACTAACTGTTTACATTGATTACAGTAAATAAATTAACAAAGGGAAACAAGGAAAATACCTAAAATTTCTCAACTCAAAGCTTCTATTGTCTCCTCCTCATAGAGAGAACTTCTTGTTGAATCAAGCAGTAGTGAAGCTGTTGGAAATAAACTTGGTTTTGTAAGGAAATACTAATTATGCAACAAATTTAATGTTTGTAATTAGGAAAGTCAAAATTAAGTAGTAACAAATTCTAGGCCTTCAAACTAGAAAATTCTAGAGAATATTTTTTAAAGGAAAATATTGAAAATTAGGGAATGAAAGAAAAATCTAGAAAAGAAAAGTCTGGAAGCTGGCTATGTTATAAAAGAGATGTAATATCTCATTTGTGATATGGAGAAAAGCGAAGCAATAATAATGTAGTCATTCAATTTATTCTACCTTTAATCTCTCTTCTCCTCCTCTCTATATCAAATTCCAACATGGTATTGGAGCTAGGTTAAAAGAGGTGAGAGAGATGAAAATAGCTAACTAGTCAAGTTAGCAAGAGAGTTCAAAAGAATAATTTTCCAAAAAACCCAATCGGAAAGCCTATTTGATTTCCATGGCCGAAGCGGTAGAAGAAGAAGAGCAAGGATCTCCGCACACCGTTGATCCAGCATCCCAGAAGAAGAAGAATGAAAAAATCTGAAAAATCTGTCGAAGAAGATGAAAACGAAGAAGACGAGGAGCTCCTAAAGGCAAGAGCTTTGCCGAAGAGAAAGCAGCAGACTTGCAGCAGCTATCGAAGTTATTGAAAATGGCACAAGTGGCTGTGGAAGAGAATTTATTTTAGAGTTGTGGGTGAGAAGTGCACTATGGAGAGAAGTGCTCCAATATTCAAAGAGAGAGTTGAAGAGACATGCTTCAACAATTGAAGGTGATGAGAAGTGCATCACAAATAAATAAAAAAGGAAAAGAGAAAAAAGGGGTTGAAGAGACATGCTTCAACAATTGAAGGTGATGAGAACTGCATCACAAATCAAAGAGAAGAAGAGAATCAACGAATCTGCTTGGAGTAATAAAACCAAATTTAAGGGGGAATGTTGGAAATAAACTTGGTTTTGTAAGGAAATACTAATTATGCAACACATTTAATGTTTGTATTTAGGAAAGTCAAAATTAAATAGTAAAAATTCTAGGCCTTCAAATTAGAAAATCCTAGAGAATGTTTTGTAAAGGGAATTATTGAAAATTAGGGAATGCAAGAAAAATCTAGAAAAGAAATGTCTAGAAGATGGCTATTTTATAAAAGGGATGTTATATCTCATTTGTGATATGAAGAAAAGTGAAGCAATAACAATGTAGTCATTCAATTTGTTCTATATCAAATTCCAACAGAAGCATCATATAACTAATTATCAAGCATAAATAGCCAAATTAAAATAACTTCAAGCACAATCTACATTTACCAGAAAATCCAAAATCATGTAGAAATCACAAATTACCTCAACAGCAGGGTCGTGGAAAAGGTAAGCCAAGGAATCAGAAACCATGGGGTTCATAAAAGTAGGAAAAACTCAGAAATCAGAAGTGCACATAAAACGAAAAATAAAAGAGAGAAGCAAATTAAACTTGCCTCTGATGCCTACTTCAATTTAGGCATGCTAATGTTTTTTCTTATTCTTCTTTCTTTTTGTCCCTTTTGATTGTTGAACTGAGAGAGCACTGCTAAAACGATCCTCTTTAGTAAGTTGCGGGTAGGAATTCAGGAGGCAGGAAGTTGTGATGGAGTGTGGGTAGCGAAGGAGAGGTGTTACTTCAACGATGTTGATTCACGAGTTGGTCGTTTAGTGTTGGAAAGTGAGACCATAAGAAAAAAAAGGAATACATAGATATGAGGATGAAGAGATGTAATTGAAAGATTCTGCATGATAGATGAAATTGGACGAGATGGAAGTACAAAATTGCGATTTTTTAGCAAAGGAACAATTGGAAAAGACGAAGATGAAGAAATTTTCACCATAGATTATTCTGGCAAAAATAGTTGGCTTCAAGAACCTCCCTAATGGTCCATTTGATTATTTGGGGAAAAAAAGCAAACATAAAAATTAAACACCTATTACTTATATCAACATTTATGATTCAACAATTTAAATTTACGCAAGCACAAATTTACTACCCTTTCCTCTTTTTGATGGAAGAGTTATTCGAAGCATTATTTGCTTGCTTTTCTTCTGCCATATAGACCTTTGATGTATCGACAACTGTTTCATCTTAGGCATCTTTCTGCCTCAGTTGTTGTTTAATCTGCAAATATTGTGCAAGGTTGTCTAGACTCATATCCTCCTTCTTGTGTTTCAGTCGCTTCCTTTGATCTTTCCAAGAAGGGGTAATTTGTCTATTATCGATGAGACCTTAATCTCCTCATCCATATTTAAATAATGTTGACTGAATTGGGTAAGTATGTGTATGATATCATTGAATTGCTCTACAATTAAACGATCATCAGTCATTTTGTAATTAAAAAATTTGGTGGTTGAGAAATTTCTTACTTGTTGTTTCTCCCATCAGATACTTAGCCTTTAATGCATTCCAAACATCCTTTGAAGTTTCCTTGTTGTAGTACATACTGATAAGTGTGTTCGTCATTGCATTATAGATATGACCTTTGCAAAAATAATCATCTTGTTCACATTTGATCATTTCTTGTACCTGTGCAATGGTTTCATCTCCTGTCTCCGCTGGCTTTGGCATAGTCAAAACATAAACAAATTTCATACCAGTCAATAAGAAATGCATTTTCTTCTTCCAGCATAGAAACTTGACACCATCAAAGTGCTCTAATTTAGTGAAATCAGCGGTGAACTCCTTGAGACTGTAAGGAGTCATTGCAGAAATATTGTTTTAGATTGTTGGTTGAATTCTTCGTTGGTTCTTCTTATCTCCGAATACACAAGTCTCCCTGGCACGATGTGGTTATCGCTATCCTAAAACAGTATTTGCCCTCTTATTTTTGCACACGAGTACTGGCAAATTTGTTCAAAGATACAACGGAGCAGATATTGAATATCTTTAATCGACGTGTTTGTACAGACACAACGATTCACTATCTTGGAATTGATTGCTGCAGTGACAAGATAAAGGAGTTATAGTCTGCAGAACCATTACTCGTATAATTTATCAGAAATTTGGGAGAGTTTTAAGTGGATTTTAATGGCAGAAAAATAGAGGAAGGAGAAGATTAAAATATATTTTCGAGATGACAAAAAATGAAATCGGGGCAGCCTTTTATAGGCAATGAAGAGATGCAACCGTTTACCAACAGTTATGGCTATTTGAATTCAAAAAGTCTATGCCATAGTTCACATTATTGCCTCATCTCTTCCATCCTCTCTTTCCTTTTGATATAATATATCATGCTTTTACATATGTAGTGGCTTAGGCATTAGTTTTTCCTGATATGGGACTAAACGATTTTTCCTCTTTTCCTTCTTCTTTCTTTATTTCAAAATTTCCTCCAAAACGTAGTCCATAAGTTTGACATAGGATATATTTTTCATGGCGCATGCATGCATGTTGGAAATAAACTTGGTTTATAAGGAAACATTCGATTATGTCATGAATTTATTTATTGTATTTAGGGAAAGCCATGATAAATGGAAATAAAATATAGACTTATCAAAATAAGATTAGAGAAGAATCTAGACTAAACAAATATGTAAAATGAAGAAAATTCTAGAAAAGGAAAAATCTAGAGATTCTCTCATATATAAATTAGGATGTAATTGCTCATTTGTACCAAGCAATGTATTAAAAATGATGTATGCAATTAAGTTTAAATAAAATTAACAAAATAAAATTATTTCCTCCTCATACAATCTTATCTCCCAAATTTCTCCTACTTATATAATTTCCAATAGTGGTATCAGAGCTATAAAATTTCTGGTATCAGAGCTTAGTTAAGTAATCAAGGAAGATGGCAAATGAAACGTCATGTTTTCATATTCCGTTACTGAAGAAAGACAATTATGATGCTTGGAGCATCCGCATAAAGAAGCTGCTTAAATCGCAAGGATTGTGGGATATCGTAGAAAATGGGTATGAAGAAGTCGTCGATGTCACCACTTTATCCTAAATTAAAAGGGATAATTTGAAGAGTTTGAAGAAGTTGGACTTACAAGCATTAGTCATCATTCATCAAGGCTTGGGTGATGATATGTTTGGAATGATAATAGATGCATCTACGAGCAAGGAAGCATGGAGATCTTGTAGAATGACTTCACTGGAATTTATAAAATAACGAAAATTCGATTGCAAACTATGCAATGTAAGTTAGAAGCTTTACATATGAAATCACCATAATCGGTTGATGAATATTTTTATCGAGTTGTATCAATCGTAAATCAAATGAAAAAATATGGAGAAAAATTGGAAGATCCTAGAGTTATGGAGAAAATTTTAAGATCTTTAGATTCCAAATTTGACAACATAATTGTCGAAATTGGAGATTCTAAAGATGTAAAATCCATGAACGTTGGTCAACTTCTGGAGATTCTTCAAATTTTGGAAGAAAGATTAAATAGAAAAGTTGAAGAGAAAACAAATTACGCTGAAGAAAGATGTATTGAAGATGGTACGTTGCTACTAGCTCACAAAGAAAATGAAGAAGAGGAAGATGAGAAAAATAGCATTAAGGAAGAAATTCATGGAGCATCTAAGAATGTGAAGCAGGACACAAATAAAGTTTGCAAGGATGTTGATGTTGACAAAGTATCCAGTGAGGAAAATATGAAGAGCACAGAAAAAAAGGTGTATCTAAAGGCATGATTGTCGTAGAAGAAGTCAAAGAAGCGGAAAGGAAGGGTAATGAAAGCAATCTGAAATGCAAGGATGTTGCTGACAAGCCAAAAGAAGAAAAATATATATTGAAGAAGGAATTGGAACAGAAGATGCAAAAAATGCTAACAAGACAGAGGAGGAAAAACGTGGGAAAGAATTACAAAATGATATTGATGAAAGCAAAATGAAAGAGAAAGACAAAGATGAAAACAAAGACAATATAAAGAAAGTCAACAAAAGTGAAAGCAAAAGAGACGGAAACGAAGAAGTCAAAGAAATTCTGTATACTGTTGGAGATTTTAAGTACATGCAAAATTTTAAAGAAAAAGAATTTCAGAATGTTAAAAGGATAAAAAGAGAAATGATGAAAAAGAAAGTGAAAATGTCCTGTTATGAATTTTATAAAGATAAGAACAAAACGGTTAGCAAAGATTATAACATTCCTATTTCAGAGAACATTATTTTCTAAACAATATTTTCTGAAATGCCATGCAAAAGTCATATTGGGAAGTATGCAAAGGAGTTGGATGGATAGAAAATTGTTAGAGTGAAATTATGAAAGAATGGAAAGATGACATATATGACTCATTCAATGTTTATGACACCAGAATAAGATGGAAGCTAGAGCACACAGTTTTTGGAACGTCTTGTGCGAATGGAGGAGGACAAAATGAATGGAGCACCATTGAAGAAATTGCATCGAAGATCTTCATATTGGAAAAGAGGAAGAAACGAAAAAAGAAAATTTGGATAATTTCTTCAGTCCTACCAAAGCACGTAAAATAAAAAGAATCAGAAATATTGCATCAATTTGAAAAAACAAGTTTACGAGGAAAAATAAACTTGGTTTTTAAGGAAACATTTGATTATGTCATAAATTTAATTATTGTATTTAGGAATGACCATAATAAATGGAAATAAAATATAGACTTATCAAAATAAGATTAGAGAAGAATCTAGACTAAAAAATATGAAAAATGAAGAAAAGTCCAGAAAAAGACAAATCTAGAGATTCTCTCATATATAAATTAGGATGTAATTGCTCATTTGTACCAAGAAATGTATTAAAAATGTTGTATGTAATTGAGTTTGAATAAAATTAGTAAAATAAGATTACTTCCTCCTTATACTATCTTATCTCCCAAATTTATCCTTCTTCTAAAACTTCTAACAGCGGTATCAGAGCTTTAAAATTTCTACCAATGCATACCGTCGTTGATTAAAAAGCATTACCAATTGTAAAGAAAGCTACCAATCAAATATATGTCTCCTATTAGAATATCTCACCACTAAATTTGTTCTTATAACTTGTTTTACATTGCTTGATATATGAGTATGAAGTTTGAAAAATAATTTTGGATTGTATTAATTTAGTGTCCATGGACTTGAGGCAATCATACCAAAGTTAAAGTTTAATAAATAGATTTATCAGGTCAAACACTAAAATACAATATAATTTAGTAGTTTTTAGATTTACTTAAAATTGAATTCTTACGCCCACAGTGCAAATCTATGCTTAAAAAGAGAGAAGCACTGACACTAAATGGGAGTCATGTACTTGGATTTGCCCAAAATAGTTATATGGATACACTGTAATGCAACTTTTTAGATGATTTAGTGAACACGGTGTAACACACCATATTTTTAAATAATAAAATGTGAGTAACTTAATTAAATCATCATAATTAAGTAAACGGACTGCGCCATTGCGTCTATCTCGGAATTCTGGTCAAGATAGACATTTAGTTTGCGTAAAACGAATATCGTATGAAGAAGTCGTTAAGCCTAGAAGTTTGTATACGCACAAGATATATACACACACACACAAACAAATCAAAATATAAAATAAAGAATAAAATAAGGATTGCATGTAATAAATACATGCATTGAAAAAAAATCGTCAACAACGAAAAATTCATAAAATAAGGCGTTTTCAACTGTAACAACAGTACAAACTCATGACTCTCCATCTGCAACCAATCAAAAGGGATTCTTTTCTAGATCGGCATATTAAGATGAGTGGATTTAAGCTATATGATTTTTGATAATGATATATTATCGTTTAACATTCCCCATTATTATACGATGAGAATTTGCTAGAATAATTAAAAAAACATTGAAAGGTTATATATGACATGCTAAAATATGATATGTTGAAATGTTTAAACATATGTTAAAAAGATTAAAGCGAGGAATGTGATATGTGGAATATTAATATGTTAAGATATTAATATGTTGGAAAAATTCATATGTTGAAATGCAAACTTGTCAAAATATGTGTAACTATTACTATTGTAATTACATGATTCACTTATGGCATATTATTAACTATAAAATTGAGAAAATGACATGTTAACTTGTTAGATTTGAACAGTTACATGTCAGAATAGAAATTATTGTACGTTAGAAAGAACATGTGACATAAAATAGGCATAATATGATGACATGTAAAATAGGTTGCGGTAAAAATATGAAAAGAATAATATGCCTAAATTTACACTAAATAGGAAACTATAACCGCACTTAGACACGAGGTTAAATTACACTTGTGGTAGAAGTCTGCCCAGAACCGCCCAGCATATCTAGCATCCACATTTGGTAAATCTAATGTGAGGGGTCTAAGTGCATAAATAAAACATGTAACAGTGCTAAGACACGAGATTAAGTCAACTTGTAGAAAATGTCTGCCTGGAACTGCCCGGTAAATCCAACATCCACAAGCGTAGGCTTAATGTGGGAGGTCTAGCGCATAAATAAATAAATATATAAGGATTGGAATGAATGAGGAATGATAAAAACCTATTATAAATAAATTACATTAATGAGGATGTTATATAATAGGTAGACTTGTCCTAGGTACAAGTGGATATTATCACTTAGGTTATAATAAACTAGTGAGAAAATGAGATAACTTGTGTAATGAGATAAGTGATACTTAATTGTAAACTAAGTAATCAGTAAACGGGGGAAAATTTATGAAATAAAAGAAGTTGTACTTAATTATAAATTAAGTAATTTGAAAACTTGGAAATCTGAAATATGCTGACTAGAATAACATGTTAAGGTTTGTCCTAGGGACAAAAAGGAAATTATAACATAGGTTATAGAAAGGAGACTTATTAGTGAATCTTAGTTAAGAAAACTAAGTTAATAAGTAAACAACAATAAGTTGTAGTGATAGAGTAAAATGGAATTATGATTAAATAGGAAAGAATGGGGCAAACTTATGAAATGAAATAAGTTATATTTAATCATAAATAATGAGAGACATGTTAACAGAAAACATGTGAATTGAGATATACTTAATTACATACTAAGTAGGACATGTTATTGTAACTATGAAATCAAACAAGAATGTAAGGGGATTTTGGATTACAGACCTTGGATCACAATCTAGAGAATAACATGTTGTGGACTTATTAATAAATTTAAATGTGTTAAGTTATATGACTGAAATTAATAAACAAGAGGAACTTGGTAACTTGAATAAGAAGTCAATGTGAATGGGAATAACCGAGTTAAATGGAAACCTGATGAGGTAAAGCAAGCGCAAAAAAGAATGTTTAGACATAGGATCTAATGACATATTTGACTGAGGTGCTTGGACCAATCTGTACGCTTGAGGGTGAACGACCCATCTCGATAGATCATCGTGGTATCATGAGGCACAAGGGGAGCGTATGTTCATCTGATTATTCTGTCGGCTTTGAAGGACTAGAAGTGGAAGCACGCGGCTTCTTGAGATACGTAAGGTGCTCTTGGTAGTCCTCTGTGCTGTGGTAGATGTTTAGGCTGTGCTCACAGGGGTTAGGTATGCACGTAACTACCAGGTGGGTGGGCCTTGACTACAAAATTAGCTTTGCAGTCAGAATGCTATGACGTGGTGACACTATGGTGAATCGACGGTCGCCTCAATATGGAGGTAGAGGTCCGGACCAATAGAGATAGTAAATCGTTGGGTACCCATCATCGGCAACCAGTGTGATGCGAAAAGACTAGAGGTAAACCCAATAGACCATTCACCTTTTACTATCGCGGTACGGTGGTTGACGGGATACGCCAACTGGATGTTTAGATTGTTTTTTAGGGGCAAGTCGCTTAGCTCTCGTTGTATTACTAGTTTAGGGAGGGACTGAGGTGGGGCCATAACCACCATGAAAAAAAAACAGACCCTAGGGATATCTTTATTTTGAGGCCCCTAAAGGCGGGCCTGTACAGATATGGAAAAGTTCCAGACCAAGTTTTGTGTTTCGTGTACAGTTCTACCACGGAACTCGGTGCACATTATGTGAAGTTAAGGCATTGAATATGGTTGATACGTATGTGGGAAAGTCTAGATACACGCATGCCGGCTCTGGGTGGTAGTGTATCGTAGGATTGACGGCATTACTCTGATACGAAATCTGATTCAATCGAAGGTGATAGTACGCATGCTTACGTAGCATAGTAATGACAGATATATGCGGAATGTAACAGTGCTATGTATAGATCCGTATGTCATTCCGACTTAGGATGTTGGACTGTGTTTCTTACCATGACATTTCGATGGAAACAATGCGAGTGCGGTACTATTGGGTGTACCACAATATGGGGGGATAGCTACATATATACTGTATCAGGTTAATCCACTGGGTAGTAAATGGCTACAACGTGTGTAAGCCTCAAGTGTTGTTAACCCAAGTAACCTAATAAACAAGAAAATGTGATTGAATGGTATATGTAGGATTATCCAAAGTGTATAATTTAAATCCAGTCACTAGAACTTGGGTTCTGACCCCCTCCTCATAACATACTCACAGGTTAGATTTGTGGTAGAGACATGATAGCTTTGGATAGGCAATATTATTAATACAGTAAGACTATACTTTAATTATATTATATTTTATCCGTTCAGCTGTGAGATATTTTCCGAGCTCCAACATATTTTATGTCTCTGTATTTTCTACAGGATACCAGAGCAAACCAACACGAGTTTCGATAGATTAGAATTTAAAAAAAAAAATCAGTCTGTTGGAATTCGGGTTGTTAAATCTGATATCATAGCTGGTTAGAGAATGTGGTAAGGGGTTCTCGCTTGGCTATTTGGTAGAGAGTAGGAGGCTCTTACTACTACGCGTCCCAATGGGAAGATTGGGTTGGTTGTTGTAGTCAAGAGACTAACCATAAAATCAGTTCTGAGGTATCACTGTATGTTATGGTGGGAGGTTAGCCCTCTACCTGATGGTTGCAAAGCCTAGGATGTTGCTTGAAAATGATTATTGGTACACAAACTAGGACTAATGGTGACTACTAGGTAGAAAAGGGAAAGTAAGCATTTACATCCTTTTGTTTGAATTTTTCTTAGGGGAACATAGTCTTGAGATTCTTGGCCCTTAGTAGTAGCTGTGTGTAGCGTTTGTTTTCCTGTTTTAGTTGAAAGACCAGAAGGTTTATTCGAAACCAAACTTAGATAAGACGATTAAATAAGCTAAGAAAAGAGAAATGGTACAACTAAAAAGGAAACAACAAATTCAGTAAAGCAACAAACATGACAGCTCAAGAAAAATGGAAAAATTATGAGAAAAGATGGATAATATTTTTTGTCCAAGATAAGACGAAAAAGAAAATCTGTAACAGAGAAAATTTTCTTATGTGGGTGGTGCTTGGAGAGAAAAATAAGGGATCTTTATAAGATAGTTTCATAAAATCCAAAGTAAGGTTGGAAAAAGGTAATTAAAAGAAAAACGGAAGATGTGAAGTTTTCCCTTTTTCACTTTTTTGTAACATAAGAAATCAAATTTAGAAAATTAGATTATTCTGAAATTCTGAAAATAAAGTTGCTTGGTAGGGTTTTGGATGCAAAAAAAAGGATGAACTATGCTCTTGCTTGGTAAGAGTGTGGGAAAATTTGGATGAAAAAGCGTTTTTGGTCTTCAAAATATTGCATTCATGTAGAATTGCCAGTATATTTAGGATGTGAGCTTCATATTTTTAAAGAAATTTGGAAATTTTGCATACACATAGGTGGTACCGCTTAGGCATACATGTATTATCATGTTGTATTTTAGTGTGCACAAGTGCACAATGTTTGCAAAAATTGGATGCACACTTGATGGATGTATATTATGCAAGAGATTAACTGATTTTTACCCTTATCAAATTTTGAGGAAAAAATTTCCTAAGGGTGGGAGAATGTAACACCCCACATTTTCAAGATAATAAAATGTGAGTAACTTAATAAATAATGAGAATTAAGTAAAATGGACTATGCCATTGCGTCCGTCTCGGAATCCTGGTCAAGCACACCAAGTTTGCGTAAAACGGACATCGTATGAAGAAGTCATTAAGATAAGAAGTTTGTATACACACAAGAGAAATATATATATATATATATATCTACAAAAAAAATCAAAACATAAAATAAAGAATAAAATAAGGATTGCATGTAATAAATACATGCACTGAAAAAAATATCGTCAACAACGACAAGTTCAGAAAATAAGGCGTTTTCAACTACAACAATAGTACAAACTCATGACTCTCCATCTGCAACCAAACCAAAGGGATTCTTTTATAGATCGACATATCAAGGTGAGTGGATTTATGTCATATCATTTTTGATAATAGTATATTATCGTTTAACATTTCCCATTATTATATGATGTGAATTTGCTAGAATAATTAAAAAAAGCATTGAAAGGTTATATATGACATGTTGAAATATGATATGTTGAAATGTTTAAACATATGTTAAAAATATTAAAGTGACGAATGTGACATGTTGGAATATTAATATGTTAAGATATTAATACGTAGTAAAAATTCATATGTTGAAATGCAAACTTGTCAAAATATGCGTAACTATTACTGTTGTAATTACATGATTCACTTATGCCTTTATTATTAGTTGTAGACATGAGAAAATGACATGTTAACTTGTTAGATTTGAACAGTTACATGATTAAACGATTACATGTCAGAATACAAATTATTGTACGTTAGAAAGAACATGCGACATAAAATAAGCATGATATGATGACGTATAAAGTAGGTTGCGGTAAAAACGTGAAAAGAATAATATGCCTAATTTTACAGTAAATAGGAAACTGTAACCGCACTTAGACACGAGGTTAGATTACACTTGTGCTAGAAGTCTGCCCGGAACCGCCTGACGTATCCAGCATCCAAAAGTGGTAAATCTAATATGAGGGGTTTAAGTGTATAAACAAAACATGTAACGGTGCTAAGACACGAGGTTAAGTCAACTTGTGGAAGAAGTCTGCCCGGAACCGCTCGACAAATCCAGCATCCACAACTGTAGGCTTAATGTGGGAGGTCTAGCGTGTGTGTGTGTGTATATATATATATAAGGATTGGAATGAACGGGAAATGATAAAAACCTATTATAAATCAATTATATTAATGAGGATGTTGTATAATAGTTAGACTTGTCCTAGGGACAAGTGGATATTATGTTTTACTAGTGAATCTTAGTTAAGAAAACTAAGTAAATTAGTAAACAACGATAAGTTGTAGTGACAGGGTAAGATGGAATTATGATTAAATAGAAAAGAATGAGGCAAACTTATGAAATGAAATAAGTTATATTTAATCATATATAATGAGAAACATGTTAATAGAAAACATGTGAATTGAGATATACTTAATTACATATTAAATAGAACATGTTATTGTAACTATGAAATCAAACAAGAATGCAAGGCGATTGTGGATTACAGACCTTGGATCACAATATATAGAATTACATGTTGTGGGCTTATTAATAAACTTAAATGCGTTAAGTTATATGACTGAAATTAATAAACAAGAGGAACTTGGTAACTTGAATAAGAAGTCAATGTGAATAGGAATAACCGAGTTAAATGGAAACCTAATGAGGTAAAGCAAGCACTTAAAAGAATGTTTAGACATAGAATCTAATGACACATTAGACTAAGGTGCTTGGACCAGTCCGTAAGCTTGAGGGTGAACAACTAAACGGGGTAAATCATCGTGGTGTCATGAGGCACGAGGGGAGCACACGTTCATCTGATTATTCTGTCAGCTCCGAAGGACTGGAAGGGGAAGCACACAGCTTCTTAAGGTATGTAAGGTGCTCTTGGTAGTCCTCTGTGCGGTGGTAGATGTTTAAGCTGTGCTCGCAGGGGTTGGGTCTGCGCGTAACTACCAGGTGGGTGGGCCTTGACAACAAAAGTAGTGCAGTCAGAATGCTGTGACATGGTGACATTAGGGTGATTCGGCGGTCACCTCAACGGGTAGGCAAAGGTCAGGACCAACAGAGATAGTAGATCGTCGGGTACCCCTCATCGGCAGCCAGTAGAATACGAAAAAGGTAGAGCTAAACCCAATAGACCATTCACCTTTCACTATCGAAGTACAGTGGTTGAGGAAAGACGCCAACTGGATATTTAGATTGTTTGTTAGGGGCAAGTCTCTTAGCTCTTGTAGTCTTTACTAGTTGAGGGAGGGGCCGAGATGGGTCATAGCCACCATGAAAAAAACAGATCCGAGTGATATTTGTATTTTGAGGCCCCTAAAGGTGGGCTTGTACAAATATAGAAAATCTCCCGATCAAGTTCCGTGTTTCTTGTATATCCCTGCCACAGAACTCAGTGCACATTATGTGCAGTTAAGGCATCGAATACGGTTGATACGTACGTGGGAAAGTCTAGATACACACATGTCGGCTCTAGGCGGCGTACCGTAGACTTGAGGGCACTACTCTGGTATGGATTATGATTCAATTGAAGGTGACAGTCCATATGCTTACGTAGTATAGTAATGGCAGATATATGCAGAATGTAACAATGTTATGTAGAGATATGTTCATCATTCCGGCGTAGGATGAGTAACTGCGTTTATTTCTTGACATTTCAGTGGAAACCATGCGAGTGGGGTACCATGGGGTGTACCTCAATATTGGGGGTGGCTATATATATACTGTATTAAGTTAATCCACTGAGAATTAAATGAGTACGATGTGTGTGTAAGCCTTGAGGGGTGTTAACCCAGGTAACTGTAACACTCCGTAATTTAAAAATATTAAAACTGACAAATTTAAGAACACTTAATTTTTAGAAGAAAAATTAAGTGAAAAGAGTTATGCCATTGCGTTCGTCTCGGAATTCTACTTGCGATAGAGTCCGAGTTTGCGTAAAATGGACATCGTATGAAGAAGTTATGAAGCTTGGAAGATTTAAAGTTTAAAGCTGTAAAACAAGTCGACCGCCCATTTTTCACCATTCGACCGTTTTTAGATACAAGTGTAAAACAGTCGACCTCCCATTTTTCACCATTCAACCGTTTTTAGACAGAAATGAAAATAGTCGACCGGTTGAAATTGGCCAGTTGACTAGTTGATTCTGGGCAGTTTCCTGACGACATGTTTTTCTAATTTGAGTGGTTCGGATGGTTCCTAATCAAATCTGAAGGTCCTAATTCACCTAAAGCACCTATAAATAAACACCTAAACCTAACCCTAATCTCATTGTTTTCTTCAACCCTAATCTATGGCACCGCCATGCTGCTGCTCCAACTTCAATTAAATTTAGCTTTTCTTCTTCAACAATCAAAGTAGAGATTATTCAAGATCAGAATTGCTACAACAACAACTAATTCTCTTTTCTAAGAATCCTATCGCTGTGAGTTTACGTTACTTTCACATATAATTAAATTAAAAAGTAATTGTGATAGGATTATAAATTGGATTTAATGAACATACCTGTACGTAAGATGAATCTTTTCAAGTTTGTAAATCATTATCTTCCAGATTCATACCCATAAATTTGTCATATGCCTTTCTGATCCATTTTATCGTTATATGCCTGTTTATATTTCATATGCATGTTTATATTTCATATGCCTGTTCTTATATTTATGCCAGTCTTTTTGTTTTTATTCTCTTCCCTACCTCTTTTCCTTTTCATTTTTGAAACTAGGCTAACTTCGAGCCTAAGTTGAGATTTGCATACAAATAATGTTTGAACGATTCGGAAAGGTTTGGGAAATATGTAAAGTAAAGTAATTGGCATAGAACTGTTAATAATTATGAAACAGGTTTGAGCATAATTCGATACAACTTGTACATACGGAATTATAGACATAACTCGGATTAGAATTATAAACATAACTTGTATTATAAATTGCGGGTAATTAGAATATATGTTATAATTCAGAACTTGAAATTGGGCTTGAGTAAAAGAAGAGATAATGAAACGCCTAAGACACGACGCTAGATTTGGACTGTGGTAGAAGTCTGCCCGGAACCGCCCGGCATATCCAACAACGCAAAACAGAAACCTAATGGGAGAGGTCGAAGGCAGAAATTAGAAGCGTAATAGTGCTAAGACACGAGGTTAGATTCGGATGGCGGTAGAAGTCTTCCCGGAACCGCTGGGAATATCCAGCAACCACAAACAGTAATCTAATATGGAAGGTCTTGCACAATTATATATATAATGAATTAATGAACACTTAACCAAGATAAGACATGTGGGAAGACATGGGTATAATAAAAGGGTTAAGTGGGTGACATAGGTGACATGTGAAACATAATTAAAGCACTTAACCAAGATGAGACATGTGGGAAAATAAGGGAATAATAATAAAGGGGGTTAAGTGGGAAATCCTAGTGGGGACCAAGCGAAGGAGGGAAGCTTGTGTCAAGTATGGGGACCCTTTTCAACCAGTAACCCATTTTTAGTATCTATATGAGATCGAACTAGGTCGAGGACGGGATAAACTTAGTGGGGTTGATTGTAAGAGGTCAAAAGAGTAAAGAGCGATGGCAACGCAAGTCCAACGGAGTCATGTGATTGCGTGGGTCCAGGCTGGTAGGTAAGACGTTGTTGCATCGTGTAGGTATAAGTCGTGCATTTTAGTAGTATCGAGTTGTCAGTTTAGGGAGTGATACACTTTACTGTGGGGCCAACATGGGTATCTACGAGTTAGGGAGCCGATTGAATGGGGAAGGTAGTGGGTATAACTAGTGGGGGTAAGTGCAAGTGGGCACCTACGAGATCAGCTAGGAGTACACGAAGCTACCATTATTATGATTAGTAGGGAGGGATCACCTTTTAGTATGAGACTAGTACTGGTGCGGTGCAGGAAATATCTTATAGTAGTTAGAAGCGCAATCGATGTTATACCATGCTCATCTTGTTTACCTTGTCATACCTGCTTATATTAAAGTCTTCTCTTATATCCAGTTTATGTTCTTATCCTGTTACTTTGCTAATTATATTGTTAAAGCCACTGGACTCGCCAGTCTTTATGTCTGACCCTTTTTGTTTTGCCTCTTTCCTTTCCTTCCCCCCCAGGTTCTCAGGGTGGGACTAGCGAGGCTTGATTTGGATAACTTTTTCTCTCTTTACTGGAAGTGCTGAAAGTAATGCTCATCTCAAGGCGGACAGTTCGCTTAGATTGTGTGTGGACTATAGGGAGCTAAATAAACTCACGAAGAAAAATAGACACTCATTGCCAAGGATAGATGATTCGTTCGATCAGTTGGTTGCTGCTCCAGTTTTCTCGCAGTTGGACTTAGCTACAGGATTTCATCAGTTGAGGGTAGCTGAGGACAGTATAGATAAGACTGCTTTTAAGACTCCCGACAGTTTCTTCGAGTGGCTCGTCATGTCTTTTGGTTTGACGAATGCACCAGCATATTTTGTAGACTTGATGAGTAGGGTGTTTAGGGAGTTTCTAAACAAGTTCGTAGTAGTATTTGTGGATGATATCTTGATGTTCTCTAGAAGCGAGGAAGAACATGCCCTACATCTTAGGGAAGTCTTAGATACCCTTCGAGCACATCAACTCAAAGCTAAGTTCTCCAAATGTCATTTTTAGAGGAAGGATGTGAGGTTCTTAGGACATGTGGTCTCTAAGGAGGGGATAGTAGTAGATCCCGCGAAGGTGGTAGCAATCCAAGATTGGAAGATTCCTAGAAATGCAACGGAAGTAAGAAGTTTTCTAGGGTTGATGGGCTATTATAGGAAGTTCATTAAGGACTTCACCAAAATATCAGCCACACTTACATGGTCGACAAAGAAGAACTTGACCATTTCTTGGGATGTTGACTGTGACGATGCTTTTCAATGATTGAAGAGGGCATTGACGACAACTCCAGTTTTAGTTTTGCCGGATAGGAGTAAACCATTCACCGTGTATACTGATGCTTGCGGGACAGGGCTTGACGCAGGTTTGATGCAAGAGGGAATGGTGATATGATATGGTGGAAAGCAGTTAAAGGTCTATGAGAAGAATTACCCTACCCACAACTTAGAGTTAGCTGCCATAGTTCTTGCGCTTAAGTCTTGGCGTCACTATTTGCATGCAGAGAGGTTTGAGTTGTATACAGACCATAAGTCGCTAAAATATTTATTCTCTCAAAAAGATCTGAACTTAAGGAAACAGAGGTGGATGGAGTTCTTAGCATCCTACGATTTTGAGATTGCATATACGCCTGGCAAGGGTAACGTTGTAGCTGACGCCTTGAGTAGAAAGAGGTTGACTTTGAGTCCTTTGTTTGTCGAGCGAAAGAGTTTAGAGTACATATCTACCTTTGACTTTAGACCCTCTATCAATTATGTACCCGGTTTGTTGGCATCATTAGAGGTGCGACCTACGCTTTTGGGACATATAGGAGCGGCACAACGAGATGACCCACAGCTGATAGAGATAGTAGACAAGCTCATAAGAGGGGAGTCTTCGAGCCATCTTAGTAGGTATACTATAGGTGAAAAAGGTTGGTTGCGTAGGGATGGGAGACTTTGCGTATCACGAGACGAAATCTTTAGGAGGACGATCCTTGAAGACGCACATCGTTCTAAGATGACCATACGTCCCGGTGGTGACAAGATGTATAGGGACATGAAGTGAGTTTTCTTTTAGGTCGGAATGAAGAAGGATATGGCTAAGTTCATTTCTAGATGCTTAGTGTGCCAGCAAGTCAAGGCTGAGCAAAAGAAGCCTGGTGGTTTGCTTCACCCTTTAGAAGATCCGCTGTAGAAATGGGAGAGTGTTTCCATGGATTTCATCGACGGGGTGCCGAGGTCATGGAAGGGTAATATGGGGATTTGGGTAGTAGTAGATAGACTTACCAAGAGCGCCCATTTCATTCCTGTTAAGAGTAAAAGAACAGCGGCTTGGTTAGCATCTTTTTATCTCCGAGAGATAGTTCGTCTACACGGCATACCTTTTAGTATCGTAAGCGATCGAGATCCCATTTTCACTAGTGAGTTTTGGAAGTGCTTATAAGAGGCGGTAGGAACGCAATTGTGTTTGAGCACCGCTTATCACCCTCAAATGGACGGCCAAACAGAAAGAGTGAATAGGATTCTAGAAGATCTTTTAAGGTTATGCATCTTGGACTTTGGAGGGACAAGGGAGGAACACCTTCCATTAGTAGAGTTCGCCTACAACAAAAACTATCAGAATAGTATTGGCACGACACCTTTTGAAGCTCTATATGGACGACTTTGCCGATCACCGACTTGTTGATGGAAATCTACAGATAATATTTTGCTTGGGCCCTAGATGCTTAGGGAAACCTCAGACAAGATAGACTTGATTCAAAGATGCATGAAGATGGCACAAGACCGACAAAAGTCATACGCTGATAAGAGATGAACCAATCTTGAGTTCGATGTTGGAGACAGGGTGTAACACCCCGAATTTTTGAATAATCAAATTAACTAAATTTAAGAAAACTTAATTTCAAATGTGGGAATTTAGGGAAACGGGTTATGCCATTGCGTTCATCTTGGAATTTTGGTTGAGACAAAGTCCGAGTTTGCGTAAAACGGATGTCGTATGAAGAAGATATGGATGAACGAAGTTAGGCAGAAAAACCAGATTCAGGCCAGAACGCACTGGCGCACTTGGGAAGTGCGCCAGAACAAAATTGCACTGGCGCACTTTGGAAGTGGGCCCATGCAAAGTTGCACTGGCGCGCTTGGCAAGTGCGCCCTGGCCGAGCAAAAAACCTGCATATATTTCTGAGGCTCTGATTCAAACAGTGAGTCAGTGCTAAGTCATTTCTGACTAGTTACCGAGTCATTAGGGTTTCTGGATAGTTCTAATCTGGACTGAATGGTTGTGGTTAGTTCTAGGTTAATCGGATGGCCTATATTAATCTGATTACTCTATAAAAACACATATAGACTCAAACCCTAAAATCAAATCAAAATTAGATCAATGGCCGTCATGTTGTCACTCCAAACCCTAGAGTAGCCGCCACCAACTAGAAGCAAATTAAAGACAACAATTCAAATCAAATCAAGTCTAATCTAAAAACGAAATTGTCTACAACAAGGGAACTCTAATCAATTACAGAATTCAGATCCCAGAACTCAAGACCCCTTTTTTCTGTGAGTTCTAGTCACTTTTAGGTCTAAATAGATAAAAGTGAATTGTGGTAGACTATGATTTGGGCATATGTTGTTTGTAGTTATGCAAGTTTATTGTTGTTGTGGATCATGAAATTATACAAGTATATTGTTGTGGTGAATCATGAAATTATACAAGTTTATTGTTGTTGTGGATCATGAAATTATACAAGTTTATTTTTGTGGTGAATCATGAAATTATGCAAGTGAAATTCATAAACCTATGCAAGTTATTATGTTGCGAATTCATGAATCTATGCAAGTTGTTATCATGAACCTATGCAAGTTGTTATGAGATCAAGCAAGTCACCTATGCAAGTTATAATGATTTAGAACTCATGCAAGTTAGTAATTATATTGTGGATTCATGAACCTATGCAAGTTACCTATGCAAGTTATTGTGTGATGAATCCATGAACCTGTGCTAGTTGTTATGTTGTGAATCATGAAGCTATGCAAGTCACCTATGCAAGTTGTTATGTTGTGAATCATAAACCTATGTGAGTTGTTAATTATGTTGTTAAATCATGAACCTATGCAAGTTGTTATGAATCTATTGAAGTTGTTAATTATTTGGTGAATCATAATTATATGCGAAGTTATCATGTCATTTTCCCTAGTTGTCATGCTTATGTCAAAAATTGTACTGAAAACGATCACCTTGTCATTCCCTTTATTTTATTGTTATGGCGAGGCTACCTTGTAGCCTCGATGACGACAAAAACGCAAACGGTTACGCTAGTTAAGAAACGGGGAAAAGGGGAATTTGTAATAGGCATAATTTACATAGTGTTTATGTAAATTGGGCACATGATTCTTGTAGGGAAACATATAAATAATTACCTATTATGACATAGGTAAAGTTGAGTAAAAATGGTATAATTTGAATATGACCATTTATGGATAGGAAGTTCAAATTGTTAATAAAATAGGTATTGACACCTATAAAAAGGAAAGGATTAATTAATTAACTTAATTAATCAAAAGAGGAATGTTTAAGTAATTAAAGTCTGAAAATTTAATTAACACTTATGACACGAGGTTAAGTTACATTAGTGGTGGAAGTCTGCCCAGACCCGACCGGCATATGCAGCAGCCGCTAATGTTGAACCTAATGTGAGTGGTCTAAGTGTGTGAATACGACTTGGGCTAAGACACGAGGTTAGACCCAACTGTGGAATAAGACTGCCCGGACCCGACCGGCATATCCAGCATCCACATGTTGTAGGCCTAATGTGGGAGGTCTAGCCCAATATAACCATAATTGGACATGGTAATAAGAAAAGACTACTTAACCTAACTTAATACACGTAGACTGTATGATGATAGACATAAGTTAGGGTTAAGTAAAATGAGTTGGATTGTGGGTGGGTTAAGTACAACTGAATAGTGGGTGGGTATTTTTAATATACATAGGCCCACAAACTTAACCATTAAATAAATAGGATTAAATCAGTGAGAGGGTTAAGTACAACTGAAGGGTAGGTGGGTAATATTAGTATATATAGGCCCACAAACTTAACCGGATAAAAAAGATTATGTAATTAAAGACACCTAATGGTATACATAACCGGGGCAAAATAGTAATGTTATGTATTAAAGACACCCTTAGGGGTACGCATAACTAACGGGAATAGATAGAGTTATGTATTAAAGACACCTATAGGTAAGCATAACTGATAGGTAGATTAAGGGTTATGTATTAAGGACACCTATAGGTACGCATAACTGATTGAGGGCTATGTAATTAAAGACACCTTAGAGTATACATAGTCAGTAGAAAACCTAGTAGGGATACAAGACATAGGGGAGAGCTTGTATCATGTTGTGTAGGACCCATTTCAGTCAGTAACCCGGAGGGGTATCAAAGTGAAGGACTCCGTATTTGGCGGGGAAGGGCCATGCTTATTGATTGATTGTAAGAGATCCAAAACGAGACGGATGGTGTGGGCGGCGCAAACCGACCGTGGACATGGGCCGGGCAGAGGGGGACAAGACGACCGTGACACCAGTAGGTATAACTGTGCACATCTTGGGTTGCCACTTTAGGGAAGTGATACCCCCTATTTGTGGGACCAGCACTGGGTACCTACACAGTAGGGAGCCGATCGATTAGGGTAGTGGTTAGGGTATACCTGGACGTATGCCCTAAGACTACCAATTTATAGTAGGAGGGTAGTGGGTACGACTAGTTGAGATAGGAGCAGGCGGCACCTATGACAGCGGTTAGGAGTACACGAAACTACCACCATCATTATCTTTATTATGGTTAGCGAAAGGGATCATCCTATCATGATTTTACTAGTAATAGTGTAGAGTAGTTTGTAGTTTAGGCATGCATACATCTTACCTTATTTGTCCTGTCATACCTGCCATCTGTACCGTGAATCCTCTTATCCACTTTGTATGTCTGTCATGTTTACCTTTATTTATTTACTGGCTAAAAGTTACTGGACTCACCAGACGTATGTCTGACCTAGTTTGTTTCACCTCTTTTCTTCCGTTTCCCCCTAGATTCTCAGGGAGGAAACACTCAGGTTTAGTCAGGATTTGGATATCATCTTCTAGGAGCTAATTCTGAAGTATGGCTTGAATCTCTGTCTCTTATATGGCTTTCTCTTTAATCTGGGGAATGATATTTTTCTTTTAAATACCTATGTACTCTGATAATGTAAGACATAAGTGTTTTATGACTCATGGTAATATGTAACAAAGTATTTTAGCGATTTAATAAAGATATTTATTTCCGCTGCAAAAATTTTATATCTGTCTTGTGATATGCTGTGTCTGTTTACCTAAAACGCTCCACTGAAGTTAAGGCATTCTCTTGGTGAGTGACCTTAATGGAGATGGGGTGTTACACTTGGTATTAGAGCTGAAGGTTACCAGATTAGATAAAAGTTCTGAAAACTATTTTCAAAAAGGATTTAAAAGGAAAGTTATTTTGAAAAACATAGTCCCCAAATCCATATGTCTATCTTCTGATTTTCTGTTTAATCCTTGTTTTCCTTCTTTTCTGAGTCTCCGGGGCTCCTGGCTTTCTGGGAGGTAACCTCATCGCGCCATGGTCCCATATGCATGATGAGACTATGGCGTCTGTCGAAGGGCAAAGAAGTGCCTAACTTCCATCTACGACTAATCCTATTTCGGGCTTCGTAGGGTTTTCCGCGCGATGGGGGAAACTTTAGAGAAAGACTTGTTAACATGTAAGAAGGTTGGTTGTTTTCGGTGCCATGAGACAGGACATCTAGTTTAGGATTGCCCAAGAAGGCAAGGGCAAAGGATAGAATCTTCTAGAGGGTAGATGGATGCTCTCGTGGCATATGGATAGAGATAGGAAAAATTTATGTAAAAGGTTTAATTTCCTTATCTGATTATGAAGTTAAGACTCTTTTGGATTCTCGCATTGAGACTCTGCACTTTAATACTAGTCTTGTTTCTGATCCCGCAGTTGTTTCAAACCCTTTTGGTGGTTCGGCTCATTTATTGGTGATTTGTAAGGGGTTGAAATTATATGTGTTAGGCGTCAAAAATTTGAATGTGACATTTGTGTGCTCAAGTTTATGGGCTATGGGTTGGTTCTAAATGGACCAGCTTTCTATGTAGAGGGCCGTTCTAGATTTTGAGAGGAGGGTCGTTATGTTTCTAACTTGTCATGGGAAGACCCCCAAAGTTTCCTGTGACCCGCAAGGGTCTGTTATGCTTAGCTTTCTGAGAATCATTCTGTAATCTGATCTGTACCAGTAGTCTATAAGTATCTGAATATTTCTGAAGGATAGGGGTTTCTACTTGAAGCATGAAGTAGATTTCCAGTTTTGACATTGTTTAATGGGGGTAATTCTTTGAGTGTCAGTCTATGTTGATTTCGCCGGGGGTGAGACATAGGGAATTATTCTCTTAACCAATGTCAAATGGGAACAGAGCTTTTGTTTTAGTTATATCATTTGTTTGTATCCCATCGACCGAATCTTCGACCTTTAGATAGGAAATCCATAAATGTAAACATGGGTTTGAGTCATGTTATGTTTGATGGTTGCAAGTGGATGCAAGTGTTTGCTAGTGGTTGCTCGTGGATGCATTTACACACACTTTAGGCACTAGATCGGCTCAAATCAGTTTCATATTGCATATAAAAATGTGTGTGTATTTAGGGTAATGGATGTATAATGTTGTGTTATCACATGGATGCTGCATTTTGATGTATGGTTGTGCACACATGAAGAGATAATATGTATCAAATAGGAAAATTGCATTCATGTTGGACTCATGGCACTGACATAATTCGCATTAAGGAGGTCAACTGAATCAGTGGACCGCCTAATCTTTGCATTAGATAAGGAACATATACACACACTTTTGCATATGTTCATACAACATTAGAAGTTTTCTAAGGACAATGGATGCTTGTGGATGATGGTTGAGTAGATGGGTGATTGGATGGTAGGACACATTCTTCTTAACTTGAAGATTTCAGAGACGAAATCCTTTAAGTGGGGGAGAATGTAACACCCCGAATTTTTGAATAATCAAATTAACTAAATTAAAGAATACTTAATTTCAAATGTGTGAATTAAGGGAAATGGGTTACGCCATTGCGCTCGTCTCGGAATTCTGTTTGAGATAGAGTCTGAGTTTGCACAAAACAGATGTCGTATGACGAAGATATGGACGAACGAAGTTAGGTAGAAAAACCAGATTCAGGCCAGAATGCACTGGCGCACTTGGGAAGTGCGCCAGAACAAAATTGTACTGGCGCACTAGGGAAGTGCGCCCATGCAAAGTTGCACTGGTGCACTTGGCAAGTGCGACCAGGCCGAGCAGAAAACCTACACATATTTCTGAGGCTCTGATTCGAACAGTGAGTCAGTGCTGAGTCATTTCTGACTAGTTACTGAGTCATTAGGGTTTCTGGATAGTTCTAATTTGGACTGAATAGTTGTGGTTAGTTCTAGGTTAATCGATGGCCTATATTAATCTAATTACTCTATAAAAACACAAATAGACTCAAACCCTAAAATCAAATCAAAATTAGATCAGTGGCTGTCATGTTGTCACTCCAAACCCTAGAGTAGCCGCCGCCAATTAGAAGCAAATTAAAGACAACAATTCAAATCAAATCAAGTCTAATCTCAACAACGAAATTGTCTACAACAAGGGAATGCTAATCAATTACAGAATTCAGATCCCAGAACTCAAGACACCTTTTTTCTGTGAGTTCTAGTCACTTTTAGGTTTAAATAGAAAAATTGAATTGTGGTAGACTATGATTTAGGTATATGTTGTTTGTAATTATGCAAGTTTATTGTTGTTGTGGATCATGAAATTATACAAGTTTATTGTTGTGGTGAATCATGAAATTATACAAGTTTATTGTTGTTGTGGATCATAAAATTATACAAGTTTACTGTTGTGGTGAATCATGAAATTATGCAAGTGAAATTCATAAACCTATGCAAGTTACCTATGCAAGTTATTATGTTGCGAATTCATGAATCTATGCAAGTTGTTTTCATGAACCTATGCAAGTTGTTATGAGATCATGCAAGTCACCTATGCAAGTTATTATGATTTAGAAATCATGCAAGTTAGTAATTAATTATGTTGTGGATTAATGAACCTATGCTAGTTGTTATGTTGTGAATCATGAACCTATGCAAGTTGTTATGTTGTGAATCATAAACCTATGTGAGTTGTTAATTATGTTGTAAAATCATGAACCTATGCAAGTTGTTAATTATGTGGTGAATCATAATTATATGCGAAGTTATTATGTCATTTTCCATAGTTGTCATGCTTATGCCAAAAATTGTACTGAAAACGATCACCTTGTCATTCCCTTTATTTTATTGTAATGGCGAGGCTACCTTGTAGCCTTGATGACGCCAAAAACGCAAACGGTTACACTAGTTAAGAAAGGGGAAAAGGGGAATTTGTAATAGGCATAATTTACATAGTGTTTATGTAAATTGGGCACATGATTCTAGTAGGGAAACATATAAATAATTACCTATTATGACATAGGTAAAGTTGAGTAAAAATGGTATAATTTGAATATGACCATTTATGGATAGGAAATTCAAATTTTTAATAAAATAGGTATTGACACCAATGAAAAGGAAAGGATTAATTAATTAACTTAATTAATCAAAAGAGGAATGTTTAAGCAATTAAATTCTAAAAATTTAATTAACACTTATGACAGGAGGTTAGGTTACATTAGTGGTGGAAGTCTACCCGGACCCGCCGGCATATCCAGCAGCCACTAATGTTGAACCTAATGTGAGAGGTCTAAGGGTGTGAATACGACTCGGGCTAAGACACGAGGTTAGACTCAACTGTGGAATAAGACTGCCCGGACCCGACCGACATATCCAGCATCCACATGTTGTAGGCCTAATGTGGGAGGTCTAGCCCAATATAACCATAATTGGACATGGTAATAAGAAAAGACTACTTAACCTAACTTAATACATGTGGACTGTATGATGATAGATATAAGTTAGGGTTAAGTAAAATGAGTTGGATTGTGGGTGGGTTAAGTACCACTGAAGGGTGGATGGGTAATATTAATATACATAGGCCCACAAACTTAACCATTAAATAAATAGGATTAAATCAGTGGGAGGGTTAAGTACAACTAAGGGGTAGGTGGGTAATATTAATATATGTAGGCCCACAAACTTAACCGGATAAAAAGGGTTATGTAATTAAAAGACACCTAATGGTATACATAACCAGGGAAAAATAGTAAAGTTATGTATTAAAGACACCCTTAGGGGTACGCATAACTAATGGGAATAGATAGAGTTATGTATTAAAGACACCTATAGGTAAGCATAACTGATAGGTAGATTAAGGGTTATGTATTAAGGACACCTATAGATACGCATAACTGATTGAGGGCTATGTAATTAAAGACACCTTAGGGTATACATAGTCAGTAGAAAACCTAGTGAGGATACAAGACATAGGGGAGAGCTTGTATCATGTTGTATGGGACCCATTTCAGTCAGTAACCCGGAGGGGTATCAAAGTAAAGGACTCCGTACGAGGCGGGGAAGGGGCACGCTTACTGATTGATTGTAAGAGATCCAAAATGAGATGAATGGTGTGGGCGGCACAAACCGACCGCGGACATGTGCGTGCATGGGCCGGGCAGAGGAGGACAAGACGACCATGACACCAGTAGGTATAACTGTGCACACCTTGGGTTGCCACTTTAGGGAAGTGATACCCGTAGTTGTGGGACCAGCACAAGGTATCTATAGAGTAGGGAGCCGATCAATTAGGGTAGTGGTTAGGGTATACCTGGACGTATGCCCTAAGTCTACCAATTTATAGTAGGAGGGTAGTGGGTACGACTAGTTGAGATAGGAGCAGGCGGCACCTATGACAGCGGCTAGGAGTACACGAAACTATCACCATCATTATCGTTATTATGGTTAGCGGAAGGGGTCATCCTGTCTTGATTTTACTAGTAATAGTGCAGAGTAGTTTGTAGTTTAGGCATGCATACATCTTACCTTATTTGTCCTGTCATACCTTCCATTTGTACCGTGAATAATCTTATCTACTTTGTATGCCTGTCATGTTTACCTTTATTTATTTACTGGCTAAAAGTTACTGGACTCACCAGATGTATGTATGACCTAGTTTGTTTCACCTCTTTTCTTCCATTTCCCCCCAGGTTCTCAGGGAGGAAACACCCAGATTTAGTCAAGATTTGGATATCATCTTCTAGGAGCTACTTCTGAAGTATGGCTCGAGTCTCTGTCTCTTATATGGCTTGCTCTTTAATCTGGCGAATGATGTTTTTCTTTTAAATACCTATGTACTCTGATAATGTAAGACAGAAGTGTTTTATGACTCATGGTATTATGTAACAAAGTATTTTGGTGATTTAATAAATCTATTTATTTCCATTGCAAAATTTTATATCTGTCTTGTGATATTCTGTGTCTGTTTACCTAAAACGCTCCACTGAAGATAATGCATTCCCTTTGTGAGTGACCTTAATGGAGGTGGGGTGTTACACTCGGTTTTTATTAAAGTGTTACCATTGAGGAACGTAGTTCGCTTTGGATCTGTAGGGAAATTAGCACCAAGGTCCGTAGGGCCATTCCCCAATATAGAAAGAATTAGACAGATGGCCTACAGAGTAAAGTTTCCTGAGAAGCTTAGTAGTATTCATCACGTATTTCATGTTTCGCATTTGTAGAAGTGTTTACATGATACCACATAAGTAGTGGAGCCAAGCATGCTTAAGGAAGTGGAAATAGAGCGAGATGCCACGATTAGGCGAGTCACTACATGCATCCTTGGATCGGAGGTCAAGAAGTTACGCAACCGAGAGGTCAAGTTGGTTAAAGTCCAAAGGGGAGATGATCAAGGAGACGCGATTTGGCAAACGGAAAACAAGATACGTGCATCGTACCCTATCCTTTTTGAGGGTATGTTGTTAACTTCTCCTTTTTTCTACCGTTTTGTTTATACTTATTTTATTGTTTAGTGTATCCTCTCGGTTATATCTTCAATCTTTTGGTAGAAAATCCTATGGTTGTAAATATGTGTTTGAGACATGTTATTTTTGGTGGTTGCAAGTGGAGGTAAGTGTTTGCTAGTGGTTGCTCGTGGATGCATTTACACACACATTAGGCACTAGATCGGCTCAATCACTTTCACACTGCATATGGATGAGTGTGCATATTTAAATTAATGGATGTATATTAAATGTGTTATCATATGGATGTTGCATTTGGATGAATAGTTGTGCACTCATATAGAAATGATATGTATCATTAGGATTCTTTTGCATACATAATGGACACATGACACTATCATGATTTGCATTAAGGAGGTCAACTCAGACCGCCTGATTTTGCATTACGTTAAGGACATATACACACACTTTGCATATGTTCATGAAAGCATTAGAAATCTTTTAAGGACTATTGACGCCCGTAATTGATGGATGAGTAGATGGATGATGGATAATAGGACATTAACTTGGAGATTTCGGGGACGAAATCCTTTAAGTAGGGGAGGATGTAACACCCCATAATTTTAAAATATTAAAACTAACAAATTTAAGAATACTTAATTTTTAGAAGAATAATTAAGTGAAACGGGTTACGCCATTGCGTTCGTCTCGGAATTCTACTTGGGATAGAGTCCGAGTTTGCGTAAAACGGACATCGTATGAAGAAGTTATGAAGCTCGAAAGATTTAAAGTTTAAAGCTATAAAACAAGTTGACCGCCCATTTTTCACCATTCGAACGTTTTTAGATAGAAGTGAAAACAGTTGACCGCCCATTTTCACCATTCGACTTTTTTTGGGTAGAAGTGAAAACAGTCGACCGGTTGAAATTGTCCAGTCGACTGCTTGATTCTGGGCAGTTTCCTGATGACATGTTTTTCTAATTTGAGTGGTTCATATGGTTCCTAATCAAATCTGAAGATCCTAATTCACCTAATACACCTATAAATAAACACCTAAACCTAACCCTAATCTCATTTTTTTCTTCAACCCTAATCCATGGCGCCGCCATGCTGCTGCTCCAACTCCAATTAAATTTAGCTTTTCTTCTTCAACAATCAAAGTAGAGATTATTCAAGATCAGAATTGCTACAACAATGACTAATTCTCTTTTCTAAGAATCCTATCACTGTGAGTTTACATTACTTTCACATATAATTAAATTAAAAAGTAACTGTGATTGGATTGTAAATTGGATTTAATGAACATGCTTGTACGTAAGATGAATCTTATCAAGTTTTTAAATAATTATCTTTCAGATTCATGCCCATAAATCTGTCATATGCCTTTCTGATCCATTTTATCGTTATATGCCTGTTTATATTTCATATGCGTGTTCTTATGTTTATGCCTGTCTTAATGTTTTGATTCTCTTCCCTACCTCTCTTCCTTTTTTATGTTTGAAACTAGGCTAACTTCGAGCCTGAGTTGAGATTTGCATACAAATAACGTTCGAACAATTGGGGAAGGTTTGGGAAATACGTAAAATAATGTAATTGGCATAGAACTGTTAATAATTATGAAATTGGTTTGGGCATAATTCGGTACAACTTGTACATATGGAATTATAGACATAACTTGGATTAGAATTATAAACATAACTTGAATTAGAAATTATAGGTAATTGGAATATATGCTATAATTCAGAACTTGAAATTGGGCTTGAATAAAAGAAGATATAATGAACGCCTAAGACACGAGGTTAGATTCGGATTGTGGTAGAAGTCTGCCCGGAACCGCCCGGCATATCCAGCAACCGCAAAACGGCTATCTAATGTGAGAGGTCGAAGGTAGAAATTAGAAGTGTAATAGTGCTAAGACACAAGGTTAGATTCGGATGGCGGTAGAAGTCAGCCCGGAACTGCCCAACATATCCAGCAACCGCAAACGGTAATCTAATGTGGGAGGTCTTGTTCAATTACGGATATAATGAATTAAAGAACACTTAACCAAGATATGACATGTGGTAAGACATGGGTATAATAAAAGGGTTAAGTGGGTGACATAGGTGACATGTGAAACACAATTAAAGAACTTAACCAAGATGAGACATGTGGGAAAACAAGGGAATAATAATAAAGGGGGTTAAGTGGGAAATCCTAGTGGGGACCAAGCGTAGGAGGGAAGCTTGTGTCAAGTATGGGGACCCTTTTCAACCAGTAACCCATTTTTAGTATCTATATGAGATCGAACTAGGTCGTGGACGGGATACGCTTAGTGGGGTTGATTGTAAGAGGTCAAAAGAGTAAAAAGCGATGGCAACGCAAGTCCAACAGTGTCATGTGCGGCGTGGGTCTGGGCTGGTAGGTAAGATGTTGTTGCATCGTGTAGGTATAAGCCGTGCATTTTAGTAGTACCAAGTTGCCACTTTTAGAGAGTGATACACCTACCGTAGGGCCAGCACGGGTATCTACGAGTTAGGGAGCCGATTGAATGGGGAAGGTAGTGGGTACAACTAGTGGGGGTAGGAGCAAGTGGGCACCTACGAGAGCGACTAGGAGTACACAAAGCTGCCATTACTATGATTAGTAGGGAAGGATCACCTTTTATTATGAGACTAGTATTGGTGCGGTGCAGGAAATATCTTATAGTGGTTAGAAGCGCAATCGATGTTATACCTTGTTCATCTTGTTTACGTTGTCATACCTGCTTATGTTACTATCATCTCTTATATCCAGTTTATGTTTTTATCATGTTATTCCGCTAATTATATTGTTAAAGTCACTGGACTCGCTACACTTTATGTCTGACCCTTTTTGTTTCGCCTCTTTTCTTTCCTTTTCCCCCCAGGTTCTCAGGGTGGGACTTGCGAGGCTTGATTTGGATATCTTTTTCTCTCTCTATTGGAAGTGCTGAAAGTAATGCTCATCTTTTTTTTCTTTCATATGGCATTTTGGTATAGGATTATGGTTTTTCTTTTATGTACTCTGATAAAATTTTTGTTCAAGATGGATATTTGTATACTTGGCTTTAGTATGTGGTTTTGATGTTGTAACCAGACATGTTTTGCTTTTCCGCTGTAATAAATAAATTTTGAATATTTGAGCACCATTTTATATATCTGCCTTGTGGTATTCTGTTCTATCATCTTAAAACGCTCCATGAAAGTTAATACATTCCCTTAGTGAGTGACTTTAATGGACGTGGGATGTCACAGTAACCTAATAAACAAGAAAATGTGATTGAACAATATATGTAGGATTATCCAAAGTGTATAATTTAAATTCAGTTACCAGAACTTGTGTTTTGACCCCCTCCTCATAACATACTCGCAGGTCAGATTTGTGGCAGAGACATGATAGCTTTAAATACTGGTTAGGCAGTATTATTAATATGGTAAGGCTATACTTCGATTATATTATATTTTATCCTTTCCAATATGAGATATTTTCTAAGCTTTGACATATTTTATGTCTATGTCTTTTCTACAGGATACCAGAGCAAACCAACACGAGTTTCGATAGATTAGAATTAAAAAAAAAATTGGTCTGTTGGAATTCGGGTTGTTACACATGGTCTGTGCACACACAACTTAAACCTTAACTACTCAAGGCTAGATTTCAGCAGCCAAAATAGAGTAGATAAAGGTCAGGTCAGCAGTGAAGTTTTTGCCTCAGATAAACTGATATCAGACATGCTCGTTTGTTCATGCATATTTGTATGTGCTCTGTAATTAGCTTTGGCAGATTCTTTTTCACTGTAGTAGCTATGCAGTTCTGATTTGGTAGTTACATTGATATCAAAATTCTGTATAAAAATGTCAAGCCATATCATATCACTTAGGGTGTGTTGATGATTCTTTAAAATTGTTTTCTCACTCTCTAAACTCTAAAATCTGCACCAATGCCCCTTCTCCTTACCATATATTCCTGGTTTTCTTTTTTATAACTTCTCTAATTTTTTTTATCAAACCCTCCTTTGTTCTTGTCAAATTCTCTGTAAGCTTCCAAATTTATATCTGCATGCTTCATATGATTTGTAATACAAAATCATATTTAAAGTAAATAACATTAATAAAAGGAAAATACATATTTGATCTTTTAAGCTAGGGTTTTATATTTGTTTCTAGAGAGTTAAATAAAATTTTGGTTCAAAAAAATTATTTGTGCATTTCTTTTCTTCACTTTCCATCTTTTAAGCTAAAGAGCTAGTGATCATTTTTTTTAGCTCCTTAGGTGAGTCCTAACTCTGGTTGTTCACTTGTTGAGTATGGAGCACCCATTCTTTAATCTCATAGCATTTGGTATAATCTTTTCATGTAACCACACAATGAATTTGTTCAAAAATCTTAGGTGTTGGTTGAAAAACTGCCAAGAACATTGTATACCCTTCAAATAAGTATGTAGTGTTGCATCTTCTTACAAGGAAAACTTTTAAAAAATATTAGGTTCAATAATAAGTGTGGAGGAATTCTCATTATTGATTTTGGCATCATTTCAAACAACAATTCTCTACCTATAAAAATAAAGACATGATTTATGTTTGTTTTTATCAAAGGTAGTGCCTTTTTTCTCGTAAATACGGATATGAATTAAAATACTTTTGATTTAGTAATGTTTAATTATGTAACTAAGGAAAAAGAAGTTTTTCTGTTCAAACATTTTGGTTTGCACATGGCAATATATGGTCTGGTAAAAATTCGTGGTTACAGTCTCAAATAGAAAAAGTTCTTCATCCCTTTCTTTTTTGTCTAAGGTGTTCGTTTTGATCACGAGTGTGGTAATCTTTGATTGCTGATTTGATACATGAATATAGGTTTTTTTAGTTAGCTTATAAAATTTTAATTGGATTCAGCTCAGCAAATACTGCAAAGACAAAATGAAACTTAAAATTTCAGTTAAAAAGTTGGCAGGAATCCCCTTCACTATTGATAAGAAGGTGAGCTAACAGTTCATCCAGCAGAGGTCAAATGCAACCAACTTATTACCTCAACATTTTATTCCTAAAAATCATAGCATTAAAGCCAACTGCCTACCTAAATTTCATTTTTAAAACATTATCAACTTGTATAAATACGATGCTTTATTCAATGTCTATTCATCAGGCAACAGAATTCGGAGCAATGGCTACAAATACAACAAGCTTCTCCAAGACTACTCATTTACTGTCGGTGCTCCTTTTCCTATTTAGCATTTCTGTAACCAATGATGTTGCTCGTATGCTTCTAGAATTACCATCTATCCCAAAACTAGAGCTTCCACCACTACTTGAAGTTCTGACACTTCCAAAACCTGCGCTACTAAAACTGCCCCCACTACCCAAAATGCCAAGCTTGCCTAAGCTGGAAATACCTCCGTTGCCTGAATTTCCTAAACTGCCATCCACTACCCAAAACCAAAGAAGCACTGTGGTACCTGAAGTTCCAACTTTGCCCAAGCCGGAATTTCCTTCAGTCCCAGAGATTCCTTCTTTACAAAAGCTAGAGTTGCCACCTTTTCCTGAGATTCCGACCATACCCAAGATTGAACTACCTCCTTTTCCTCAACAACCAATTGTTCCAAAAGTTCCAATTCACCCTTCTGATGCCCCTTGATTTTCATGGATGATATGGCACTATTGATTGTAATTTCGTAAGTTTATGTTTGGCCTTGAATATTTACATATGTACTATATTACTTATTGCCATATGTATACTATATAATACATTTTATCTTCTTACTTTTTTGCATTTTTGCGCCTCATAAATTAGTATTCTATATTTATCCAATGAGCAATGATACTTAAACTAGGATTAAATTCCAACGTTTTCTCTCTAGGCATTACTACTTCAGAGATATGTGCTTCACAAATTTTGTTGCTGGCATAGAGTAGTTACTAGTTATATGCAGATCGTAGTGAATAAGTTCGGCAAAGGATATATTTTCTATGCACATGCGCAATGCATACCGTCACAAATTAAGAATAGAGACCTATTATTAGGCAAACTATCAATAAATTTTTGTCTCCTTTTAGAAAATTTCGTCACTAAATGTTAAATTTTGGTGATAAAAAATCACAAATTGATTGGAACAAATTTGCAAAGAATGGAAAGTAAATATTTTTATAATGGGAATGCATTGATTGCATTTGATGAGGTGGTAGAGAAATAAATGAAGGGATTAATTTTTTCCATTTATGCTAAAGAAACGGATTGATTTACTTCCTATGTTTGCACATATGTTGTTATGGTAATTAGCCTCCATTATATTATTACCATATGTTGGTAATTTAATTGATGACTCACATAGATTTGAATTGGCTATATATTGAGGAGTAAATTTTAGTGTAAACCCATCCTGACCTGGAGCCAGTGGTCCCCAATAGTGTCTCTTCTTGTTAAACCTGATTGAGGTTTGGATATGTAAACTCTTATTTTGTAATCTCTTGTAATTCTCTCATGTGGAATAAAATCTCTCTTTGTTGGAATGGACATACACTATCTCGAGGATAGTGGAACCAGTATAAATATTGTGTCTCTTTGTTTCTTTGCTATAATTATTTACTATTTTGTTGATGTAATAGAATAATTGCTATTAGATTTGATTGGTGTTCAATTGGCAAATCTAGATCTTATTTATTGCGCTTCCGCGTATGCTCAATTTTCATAACAGATTGGTATCAGAGCAATTTTTTCCTAACACTAAATTCGTCCTTTTAACTTGTTGAACATGGCTTGATAGTTGAGTTTGAAGTTTGAAAAATAAACTATGATTGTATTGAGTGCCAGTGAACTTGAGTTTCGACAATAATACTACAGTTAAAGTTTGATAAATAAATTTGTCAAGTCATATACTAAAATTAAAAAAAATTCTCAGCAGTTTCTTGTTTTCCTTAAAATTGAATTCTTATGCACACAAATAAATTAAAAAGGATTTTCTTTTTAAGGACAAACTTTGTAAAAGATTTGGTGAAAAGTATGGAAAGCTTCAAAATTAGGGAGAAGGAGAAGGACACATTTACACTAAAAATGGAATTCAGGGGGTCCACTATCATTTTCCCATTTACACCAACATAAGTCCTTCTCACTAAATTCTAAACCTTTCATACTTTTCACCAATTTTTTTTGTTAATTTTGTCTTTATCCCCATTTTCCACTAAATTAAATTAGAAGTAAGTTTGCATTTAATAAGATAATTATGTGAGGTGTCTTTTTGTGTTTTTCTTAGAATACTATGGCATTTTGGAGGATGGTTAGACCATAAGACCAAAACAAGGAAATGTGGATGAAAAATTAAGAAGAAGATACAATTAGCACTTAGCAGAGACCTACGAAGAACGAGAAGCAAAAAAAGAAAGATATTATTATACAAAGTTCCTATGTGTTTTTCTTAGATTTGATATACACACAAACATACATTCACATATATAATTGGAAAATGTACGAATTATCATTAGCAACCTATCAGCTCAAACCAAGTTCAATATTGTACTATCTAATTATTGTTTTACCTATTAGTGATTGTAACCAGTTACTATGACCTTTCAAAGTAATTTTATTCCTTTTTTAACTAGGACGAACTGATTGTTGGTTCTTACTTCAAATATTTGCTACATCACATTGTCTGGTCACACAACTCACACATACCCGGCGTGCATGGTCAGGTAAGTTGTTTGAGTGAACTATTTTACTGCGTGAATTGTTGTGCAACTTTGTGCATGCGGTGCAACAAGTACAAATGCGCACACTGCCTGCCTGTTGCAATCCCGAAGATACAATTAAAGTATTTGTTTCTTTCAGTTCCTTTTGAATTATTCTTCAAATAACTTGGTGGGGAACTTTTTAGTGCCTTTGAGCCGCTCAGTGTTCAAATACATATCTTATGTTTTTCATCTTGTAAGCTATATAGCCAGTGTCTTCCAGAAGTGATTTTTTTTTTCTTTGCACTGTTGCATCAGGTTTCATAGCAAAAAAAAGAGAAGTGGGTTTGTTCAACCAGAATTCCCCCACTTCAGGGGCCATTATTCCTCACTGAAGTATGTGTGGTGGAGTTAGGTTCTGAAATGTCAAGAAATGACACCATGGTGAAAAACTCAAATATGTAAAGATGGCCCTCAAGGTAAGTTGATGACACTTTTCTTATGATATTATTTTCCTCATCACTAGTTTAATTAAACAAATTGATGTGTGAATTAAGAAAAATCATTTTTCAAGATATAATGAAGTTAATATATTAATTTTATTGATCAGTTGTCATGACACTGTTGAAAGCGATCCAAGCTATCTTCTAAGTTCACTACAATGAGAAGAGCGTCGATTGTTGATCTACAACATCACAAAATCGATATAATTTCAAAATAAAAAATGAAAGATGAGAAGATAATGGGTAGGTACTGATTTGCAATGCTTTTGGGTATCTCTAAATTTAGAAATTTGCAACGCTTGTAAGTGTTTCTAAATTCAGGAATTCCTAACGATAACTGTTGCAAAACTGCGAGGAAGGCGAATGAATTATTTTGTTAGTAACAGCTCAAGGATTTTGCTATTTATAGACGTGAGAAGATGTCTATTTGTAGCAGTCACTTCTCTTCCAAATGATCTTTATTTTTTTTACATTTGCGTTTATTTGTTTTAAATGTCAAATGTCTATATCTTATTATTTTCAATAGTCATATCTCCCTTCACATCAGTTTATGAATTCAAATTCTGGGCTCGATAATGATTACAAATATAGTCCTTTGTAACTTTAATAGTTCTATTCAAAAAAATAATTTTGAACCCAAACATGACCTAGTTCAATCGGACTGCTGGGGCATGCGTGTGAGTAGTCATGCAAGACCTGCCTCTTTGCAACAAAGAAAAAACTTGGATGTCTGAATGGTCTAACCCTTCACATGAAAATATTAAAGTAAATAAAGTTTCCATTATTCCTAAATATATGACGATTACCACTTCCTCTTCTCATTCTCTCTTTTTCAATTAAAAAAACACTCACACAAAATTTTAATGATAGCTATCCTCCATCACATTTTAATAAAATTTCTCTTGCCGGTTATGACAGAAAAACCAATGCATAAGTATAGATTTTTGTGGACTTGAATCTTGAAAAGTCGGGGTGTGTATACAACTTGTGCAGGATCTATAATATGGCTATGCGGAATGTATGTGATAACTTAAGCTATTCAATAGTTACGCAGGTAAAAGTTCACAAACAAGAAATATATCACTAACAAATATAAATGTTGTAGATAAAGTAAAGTAATTGACACCAGATTTTTATACTGGTTCGGACCTCCCATCCTACGTCCAGTCCCGAAGCTCCTCTTCGGCTTTTCACTAAACAACACCCTCGCTTCACCCGGAGGAACATGTTCACAACTACGTGATTTACGGGCTACAAGTTTACCCACTTGATTTCACGAGCCACAAGCTTACCCACTTGATTTCACGGGCTACAAGCTTACCCACAAGACGATTACAAGAGTTTGACCTTGAATGTGTTCTTTCTTCAACACTGATTAGTCAATGATTGAGTACAACCTTCCTATAATCTTATCCTCAAATTTATATTGATGTTTGCAAAGATTTGGAAGTGGATTATCGAGTTGAATCACAAGTGTGTTAAATATGCTTGGAGATTCAAACGATAATTGAATGCTTTTGAGTGCTTTTAGAATGCTAAGAATAATACAATATAGATAAGAGAATGGAGAGAAATTTTTTGTGATTTGATTGAATGAAAACCGATGTATTTATAGTAATTGAGAAGTTGCAATTGTTGGTGAAAAGTTGCAATCAAAAGAAATGATTTTAAATGAAGAGAAATGGATGCAACTATTCAAGAAAGAAGATGACTCTTCATGAAATTCAAAAATAAGTTGACAGGAAAAATTAATAGGTTGACAGGTTTTTGACCGTTATTTCAAAAAGCTGTTGACCTGTTAATTTTAACAGGTTGACCTGTTATATTTAAAAATAGGTTGACCTGTTATTTTTAACAGGTTGACCTGTTTTTGTCAATATACAATAAAAACGAGTTTTCATGCATAATTTTGAAATCAATGGGAAGTATGATTATTTGAGGATAGATTTTAACATAAAATATTCTAAATAACCAACTTCTAACCTATGAAACCATTGTATCTTCTTTTTGTCGATCATGAAGCTTCTTCTCGTCATTAATCAAAACGATCATTAAAAGTACTTGACTCAACATTCTCCCCCTTTTTAATTGATGACAACATAGCTTTTAAAATATGATCTCCATTGCTATCTCCCCCTGTATATATGCTCTAACTCCCCCTGAGTATATGATCTCCCTGAAAAATATAACTAAGTTTCTGCAAGAATAGATGTTAGTAACTTTCTCCCCCTTTGTCATCGACAAAAAGGGTATAATAAACAAGAGAGTGATTAAATAACATAGGACATCACATCCAGAGTATAAACCATACCAAAATATACAAGACCAACCAAATTTTTCGTAGCATATAAACCACATAGAAAAGCTAATAGTGTTATTTTTAAAGACATAATATCATAACCATAGATAAATAGAACTACTGAGGAGGTATATCAGAGTCGGTTTCGTCTCCTTCTTCTTCTGATGATCCTTCCTCCTTATCTGTTTCTTCTTCTGAGAATTCCTCTTCCTCATCTCCCGCTACTTCCTGCTCCTTATCCGCTTCTTCTTTTTCTCCTTCTTCTTCCTTATCATCATCAAATTGTTCTTCTTCTCCCTCATCCCTACTTGGTTCAACATATGAGATTTCATGACCACGACTATGCTGAGTACTTTCTCCAGAGCTAGTGGTCTCCTCCGAAGTAGACCATGTGAAAGTAGGAGGCATTGGTCGTTTTCCTGGATTTTGAACATGTGTGGTTGAGGAAGAAGCTCCACATGAAATTGCTCCCCAGAGAATGCCGAAAAAGGACTTAAGTTTGTTGAATCGTTTGTCCATCTTGGTATCTAACCGATCAAGCTTTTTATCGGTTCGCTTAAGTCGTGCTTTTAGAAGAAACTGATTCCTTGCTATTTGTTCAAGAGATTCCTTTGTTGTAGAGGTGGGTGAAGGAATCTTAACATCTTCTGGTCTCGACGTAGGAACATGTGATGTAGAATGTTCTGGAGGACCCGACGTAGGAACATGTGATGTAGAAGGTTCAGGAGGACCTTGATGTATGTATTGCTCATAAGGAATAATATTCAGGTATGGCTCTGGAAGTTTCATTCTCTTCTTTGAAGCTTTATTTATACATTTCGGCTTTGAAATTTTGGATTCCGGAGTTGGAACCCCGCAATTTATTAAAAGACGCATAATGTATTCGTTGTAAAAAATATGAGGACGAGAAAGTCTGTTTACCGTTAAAATCTCATCAAATATCAACTCAATCCAATTTATATTGATATTTCCATAGATGGCGTACAATGCTCTAAAATTTTCTCTGTAAATTGCGTCAAAGTTTCCAGTTCTTGGTAAAATTGAATGAGTAAGGCTATGATGAAGAATTCTCGGCGTAGGTCGTAAATTAACTCCTTTTGCACTTGACTTATGATCTTCAATGAATAAGTGACTAACTTCATCTCTAATATGAACAGGACAGAAGTCATTTGAAAAGGATATACCATCATTTGGAGATTGCAGAACTTCATCCATTCTATCTTTAGAGATAAACACATGTTGGCCACAGACCACGGACCATAAGCAATCAGATGAGTTTTCTGGCTTGAATTTTTCCAAATTGAGATTTGCATAGAATAGTTTAATCATGATATGATTAATCTCAACATTGTTATCTTCAAAACTAAGGAGAGACTCGATTCCTGCTCTGTTTGCTATTTCTCTAACATTATAGAGGAAGAAATCATTGAATTTGATAAACACTCCTTGGTGAAAGGTATAATCTTTCATTTTGTTCCATCTTCTTACAGCTATTGGATCCATAAGCCAATTTTTGATTTGAGCATCAATGGATTGAATTGATGTGGAGGAGGAAGAAGGTTTTGATTTCTTTGTCTTTGGAGCCACTGGAGAATGGAAGAAACGGAATTTTTTTTTAAAGTTAGGGCTTGAGAGAGTTTCGAAATTTTGAAGAAGTAGTGAATGAAAAGGTGCGGTGGTTAAAAAATGTGTGAATCGACATGTTTTTATTAAAAAAAAAGAGTCTCAGCAGAAACTGGTCGACCTATTAAATCACGGCGGTCAACCGGAAAAGTCTCGGGTTGAAAAAAATACAAACGGGTCGACCGAAAAATATGTACCGGTCGACCTAAAAAGTCTCGGGTTTGAAAAAATGTCAAACCGGTCGACCTAAATTTTACTATCGGTCGACCGAAATCTTCCTGAAACAAAATCGGTCGACATAATATTTATGATCGGTCGACCTAATTCTTTTCAATAAGTAGAACCGGTCGACATGAAATTTATGACCGGTCGACCGAAAAACTCTCTGGATTGTGAATATCAAAACCGGTCAACCTGTATTTTTGGGCCGGTCGACCTATAAACTCTCTGGAATGAAATTTATCTATTTAGGTCGACAGCTTTATATATTAGGTCGACAGGATACTTATAAAACTGTTCATTTGGCTATATTTTGAATAAAAACAAAACTTAAATTAATATTTATTATAATAAAGGAAGTAAACTCACAAAAAAATGAACTAATCAACATTATTAAACGGAATATAAAGAAATCTCCTTAGACTCAATATAATCATTATTTCCTTGGTTCCCACGGAGAGTATTTCCCACTAGCGCCTTCATTTTTGTTGAAATTTTTATCCCATGAGTTCGGTGTTCTTGTTGATGATGATGGCATTTGCGTGGGTTCATGAACATTATTCTTGTTTGAACCACAGAAAAGTGAAGCTAGTTGTTCGAGATAAGTTAAGCGAGAAGAAGTTAATCTCTGCTCGTAGTACATCTCCCTTTGGGGATCGACTTGGTGTTTTTGATAGTGGTGTATCTCGTCAATCTTTTCTTTGGTTCGTGGGGAACAGAAAAGAGCCTTCTTGCATCGTTTCGATGTTGGAGTATTTCCAGGTGTACGAGAATTCTGATGAAAGCCAGGAGGGTGTTCCGGTGTCTTAGGGGAGTAGTGTTCTTCGGACTTGTTATGGTGATGTGCGATTTTCGTGCACATTCATCATAGATATGAGCCATGATAATACGTTATTTATTGGAGATTTGAGAGAAAAGTTGTCTGGGAGCACTCAAGAAAATAAAATATAATTATATATGGAAGGAATTTTCTATTTGGAGAAAGAAAACTGATGGTTCGTATTTGTTTAACCATAGAAAAATTCTCTTCTAAATATAGTAAAAAAAATTGGTTTCTGAAAATAATGTACGAACTCTTGATATATTTTAAAAAGATTTTTACTCTTCGAGTTCTTTTCTTGAAACCAACCCTAGCTCTCTACGTAAATTGACAAAACTTGATTCCAGTAGAGGCTTTGTAAATATATCAGCTAGTTGATTTTCCGTATTTACGTATTCGAGATTTATATTACCCTTTTCAATGTTATCTCTCAGAAAATGATGTCGAATATCGATGAGTTTAGTGCGAGAGTGGTTAACTGGGTTTTTGGATAGATTTATCGCACTCGTGTTATCATAATATATAATAGAATTCGATAAGTTTATATCGAAGTCTTTAAGTGTTTGTTGCATATATATAACTTGTGTACATGCTAGTGCTGCTGATATATATTCCGCTTCACACGTCGAAAGTGAGACACAATTTTGTTTCTTACTAAACCAAGAGACAAGTGATTTTCTAATAAAATGGCACGTACCACTTGTGCTCTTTCTATCCGTTCGTGATCCTCCGAAATCGGCATCACTATATGATACTAATTCAAATGTACATTCTTTTGGATAGAAAAGACAGAAATCTTTGGTATTATTAAGATAGCGAATTATACGTTTCACTGCTCGTAAGTGTGATTCTTTAGGATTAACTTGAAAACGTGCACATAAACAAATACTCATCATAATGTCAGGATGACTAGCTGTTAAATATAATAAAGAACCTATCATACTACGATATAACTTCTGGTCAACATTCTTTCCAAGTTCATCTTTTTCAAGATGTGTGGTCGTACTCATAGGAGTTGGTTTACCAGAGGTATTTTCTAGTCCGAAGCGTTTGCAATATTTTTCTTGATTGATAAATATACCATTTGAAAGCTGTTTGATTTGAAGACCGAGGAAATATGATAGTTCTCCCATATGTGACATTTCAAATTCTTTGGTCATAATTTTTGCAAATTCTTCGCAAAGTTCATTGTTTGTTGAACCAAAGATAATGTCATCTACATATATTTGGATAACTAATATATCTTTTTGAGAATGTTTAATGAATAAAGTCTGATCAACTTTTCCAATTTGAAACCCAGAATCTATGAGATAGCTTCTTAATCGTTCATACCAAGCACGAGGTGCTTGTTTCAATCCATATAAAGCTTTCTTAAGTTTATATACATGATTCGGATATTTCTCATGTATGAACAAAGGAGGTTGTTCGACATATACATTCTCTTTGATAAACCCATTTAAAAAATCGCTTTTGACATCCATTTGATAAAGTTTGAAATCATGATGACAAGCAAAGGATAGTAAGATGCGAATAGCTTCTAATCGAGCTATGGGAGCAAAGGTCTCTTCATAGTCGATACCTTCTTCCTGATTATATCCTTGTGCTACCAATCTTGCTTTATTTCTAGTAATGTTCCCTTGTTCATCGGCCTTATTTTTATATACCCATTTAGTTCCTATAACTGATTGATCAGTCGGCCTTGGAACAAGTTCCCATACATCATTGCGCTCGAACTGGTTTAGTTCTTCTTGCATGGCAATGATCCAGTATTCATCAGTTGCAGCTTCTTTAGGATTTTTAGGTTCGATATTTGAGATAAACGCAACATGACCCATTTGATTAAGTTGATTCCTTGTTCTAATTTGTGATGTTACTTCTCCAATAATATTTTGAACGGGATGATCTCTTAGAATTCTCGGAGGAGATCTAAATCTTGGTGGAGAAGGTATTACATTAGTTTGAGGATTATCATCAACTATTTCTGAGTCAGAGTCATTATTTGTGATGATATGATTATCAGAGACTATGGTTTCTTCGTCATCTGATATTATATGAGATGGTTTAAAGAATTCATCAAAAGAAACATGAAGTGATTCTTCAATAGTTTTGGTTCTCTTATTGTATATACGATAAGCCTTGCTTTGATTCGGATAGCCAATAAAGATTCCTTCATCAGCTTTTGAATCAAATTTACCAAGATGATCTTTTGTGTTTAAAATAAAACACTTTGAACCAAAAACTTTGAAGTATGAAATATTTGGCTTTCTTTCATTAAATAATTCATAAGGTGTATTTTTAGTAAGAGGTCGAATGGATACACGATTCAAAACATAACATGCAGTTGCTACAGCTTCTGCCCAAAAATGTTTTGGTAAAGTATTTCCATTTAATAATGTCCTTGCACATTCTTGTAATGTCCGATTTTTCCGTTCTACAACTCCATTTTGTTGTGGAGTTCGAGGAAACGAAAAATTATGATTAATACCTTTCTTTGTACAAAAATGTTCAAATTCATTATTTTCGAATTCTCCGCCATGATCACTTCTTATATTCTTAACCTTAAGTCCTTTTGACTTTTGAATTTTCTTGACGAAGGATTTGAACTGAGTAAATGTGTCACTTTTATTTTTCAAGAAAATCACCCATGTATAACGAGAAAAGTCATCAACAATTACAAACACATATCGACTATGATTTATGGATTGTATTTGAGTAGGTCCAAATAAATCCATATGCAATAACTCAAGTGGTTGTAATGTTGATATTATCTTCTTAGATTTAAATGATGATTTTTTCAATTTCCCTACTTGGCATGCGTCACAAAGATTTTCAACTTTAAAACTAAGTTTGGGTAAACCTTTTACTAGTTCATTTTTGGCTAACTTGTCAATAGTTCTGAAGTTTATATGACAGAAACGTTTGTGCCATAGCCATGGATCATTATCATTTGCTATGAGACACATATCTGAATTATGATTGATATTCATATTCAGAATATAGATGTTTCTGTCTCTATGTCCTTCAAAAGCTATATTTTGATCTTTATCTAAAATACTACATTTATTATCCGAAAAAGAAATGGTAAAACCTTTGTCGCACAATTGACTGATACTTAATAAATTATGTTTCAAATTTTTAACTAACATGACATTTTAATAAGAGGTAAGTTAGATGTACCAAAATTGCTCACATCGCCTCTGCCGATGATATAGCCTTTTGAATTATCTCCAAAAGTGACTGAACCACCATCCGAATATGTGATATTTGTTAATAGACTCTTGTCTCCAGTCATATGCTTTGAACAACCACTGTCCAGTATCCACTTTCCTCTTTTCTTAAGTGGGACCTGCAAAAAATAAAGTTAAGTCCATGGTACCCACTTTTTATAGAGTCCTAAGAGTTAGGTCTTAGGAGTCCAAACCCATACGGGTCCGATATCTCCTTTATACAAATAATTTGGATTATGACGCACAGTACTCAAATTTTTTTGAATATACTTGTTCCTAATCAGATTGTTATTTGTTTTAGGAATCCATATTTTTATAGTTTTGACATTCTTCTTTTGAAATTTTACAATCGGTTTTGGTTTGGAATATAATAAACTAAGATTTTTCTTAGCTTCAGTTTCTTGTACTACCTTATTTTTCCTTTTTCTTTTGCCAAGATGTTTCTTGATAATTTGCTTCTTATATCCCAACCCTTGCTTATTTGTAGCTGATTGTGAACTCTCAATAATTTTTGTCAAATTTTCTCGACCTTTGTTAAAGTTAGAAACATTTTTAGTAATATTATCTAACTTTGTTTGTAAACTAGCTTTTTCAAGATCTAGAGATTTAACTTTTTCTTTAAGCTCATGATTTTCAGTAGTAAGAGTATCATTCTTTTATTTTTGAACTTCAATTTCTTGAGTCAAAAGAGATAGTTGAGAGTCAATATTTGATGATGATTCTTGAACCTTTCCAAGTTCCTCTTCTAATTTTTTTTCTTCATCTTTTAACATATCTCGTTCAAATTCTACTCTACTTAAATCAGCTTGAGCTTGTTTGCATTGTCGTTTCATATCTTTAAATATATATATCAACTCAGCATTTATATCAAGAACTTCTTCAAAAGAAGGAATTTGTACCTCATCTTCTTTAGCCATAAAGCATAAATTTGCTTGTTCATTATCTGAGTCGCTTTCACTTTCGGATGAAGATGAATCTGAATCATCCCAAGTTACTGAGAATGCCCATTTCTTTGACTTGTCCTTTTTGTGTTTGAACTTGTCATTTTCTGTCTTCTTCTTTTGTTCTGGACAATCATTTTGCATATGTCCCTTCTTATGACAGATAAAGCATTCTACATTTGATGATGACGGTCTGTTTGATCCGAACTTCTTTTTGTTGTATCGACTAGCTTTTCGTTGCTTTAAGAATTTTTTGAGTCCTTTTGCAATGAATGCTAGATCCTCATCTTCAGAATCTGAGATGTCTTCATCAGCATGAAAAGCTACATTTTTCTTTTCTTCTTTTTGTTCTTTTCGAGCCTGCAAGTTAGCTTCATAGGACATAAGATTTCCTATCAATTCATCTGGCTTCATGGTGGAAAGATCATTAGCTTCTTCTATGGCTAATACTTTTCCTTCCCATTCAGTAGTCAGTGAATGTAGGACTGTTGAAACTACATCGAAGTCAGAATATTTTTGTCCTAACCCGATAAGAGCATGATGAATAGTTTGAAACCTTGAATACATCTCATTGATTGTTTCATTTGGCTTCATTTTGAAATTGACTTTTTAACAAAGCTATTTTTGCTTGTTTAACCTTGTAAGTACCTTCATGAGTGGTCTTTAGTGTTTGCCAAATTTGATAGGCAGTGGTACAGATACTAACACGGTTATACTCATTTTGGTCTAATGCACAAAACAACATATTCATTGCTTTTGCATTTACAGTAGCTGCTGTTTTCTCAGTAGGAGTCCATTCTGCATACTCAGTAGTTGGATTTATTATCTCTTTTTGAGTAGCATTCCAAGCATCATAGCTAGTTGATTGCATATAAAAAATCATACGTGTTGCCCAATAACTATAGTTTAGGCCATTAAAGAAAGGAGGTCTTTGTGTTGATTGACCTTCTGTGTAAGTGGTGTTACTAGTGCTAGCGTTATTTGCCATATTACTAGAATATATCAAATAACTGTGTTACGGTTATGAGATGACCAAGCTCAGATACCAATTGAAAAGTCGGGGTGTGTATACGACTGTGCAGGATCTATAATATGGCTATGCGGAATGTATGTGATAACTTAAGCTATTCAATAGTTACGCAGGCAAAAGTTCACAAACAAGAAATATATCACTAACAAATATAAATGCTGTAGACAAAGTAAAGTAATTGACACCAGATTTTTATACAGGTTCGGACCTCCCGTCCTACGTCCAGTCCCGAAGCTCCTCTTCGGCTTTTCACTAAACAACACCCTCGCTTCACCCGGAGGAACAGGTTCACAACTACTTGATTTACGGGCTACAAGTTTACCCACTTGATTTCACGGGCCACAAGCTTACCCACTTGATTTCACGGGCTACAAGCTTACCCACAAGACGATTACAAGAGTTTGACCTTGAATGTGATCTTTCTTCAACACTGATTAGTCAATGATTGAGTACAACCTTCCTATAATCTTATCCTCAAATATATATTGATGTTTGCAAAGATTTGGAAGTGGATTATCGAGTTGAATCACAAGTGTGTTAAATATGCTTGGAGATTCAAACGATAATTGAATGCTTTTGAGTGCTTTTAGAATGCTAAGAATAATACAATATAGATAAGAGAATGGAGAGAAATTTTTTGTGATTTGATTGAATGAAAACTGATGTATTTATAGTAATTGAGAAGTTGCTATTGTTGGTGAAAAGTTGCAATCAAAAGAAATGATTTTAAATGAAGAGAAATGGATGCAACTATTCAAGAAAGAAGATGACTCTTCATGAAATTCAAAATTAGGTTGACAGGAAAAATTAATAGGTTGACAGGTTTTTGACCATTATTTCAAAAAGATGTTGACCTGTTAATTTAAAAAGGTTGACCTGTTATATTTGAAAATAGGTTGACCTGTTATTTTTAACAGGTTGACCTGTTTTTGTCAATATACAATAAAAACGAGTTTTCACGCATAATTTTGAAATCAATGGGAAGTATGATTATTTGAGGATAGATTTTAACATAAAATATTCTAAATAACCAACTTCTAACCTATGAAACCATTGTATCTTCTTTTTGTCGATCATGAAGCTTCTTCTCGTCATTAATCAAAACGATCATTAAAAGTTCTTGACTCAACAAATCTATATATAGTGACAGCATATCTAAGTACACTAGAATGAAATGATTGACCAAGCATTGAACCAACGATCTAATGCAACATATGGATGTACTTGACACACTTTTTTTAGGAAATAAAAGGGAACTTATATAATATTAAACAAGATACATAGAAAAGATCAAGCTGGATACAAAATACAACACACAAACTAAATAAAATCCAACTCGATCCTACTGACATAACAAAAACAAACAGAAATACAATTAAAGCCCATTTGCCAAAGCAACAAAATATCCAGGACAGAAATCCACTTAATCCTAAACAAAATATCCAGATAGCCAAATCACACAGCACACTAATACAATATCCAAACATGCACTGCTACGAATATCACACAAGCCCATCTAAAGCCCATAAGCCTAGATAAATAAGTCCTCAAGAAAGAAAAATGCAAGCTTCTGCAAACGAGAATCAAACCACACACATTAAGTAAACCAAACTACTTCTCCAAATAAGATTGGAAAGCTCCAACAAAAACAGCAACAGTTTTCACAAAAAGATATCCCCAGCAGAAAATCTTCAACCAAAGCACATAAATACCACGAACAAACAAGCCACAACACCAAAACATTACAAAACCGAACTCACTTCAAGAAATCTCCAGCAACTACAGGCTCGCATAAACCAACAGGTAATGCTGCCACCAGCAGGTCAAAAACAAGAAACTTGAATAAGACCAGAAAAGAACAAAACCAAAGAGGCTTACTTCTTTTTTGAAATACCTCCTTTTAAAATTCCTCCAGGGGTATTACCATCTTCTTTAAATTTCATCGATTTTGATCTTATTTGATAATCAGATACTAACCTCGCCCACTCTTTTTCTTTTCTTTTCTTTAGTTTTATGAAGAGCCCATAGAGACTTACATTGTAGTATCATAGAACATCACACCATCTTCATACATTCGCATATGCTAGGTTTATTACAAGTGCCTTATATTTATACAATTTAATGGAACATCTGCTTAATCCTATGAAGTGCTAAATAAATAGTAAAATATCCACCATATCATTATAGGTACGAAGCACTCTTTTTAGAATATTCTTGGAATGGAAATAATATTTGTTGTTTTGAGTAATATTAAAGTGCTTCAAATTACAATGCATAATATACATCTGTTTATTAAACTCAAGATAATGATTTCATTATGTTAGGTCAGGTTTCCATTAAATGAGATTTTTAAGTTGGTTTCTAACCTATTCGTTTTAACGTTTTCAATACCAAATCCCTTGCAATTCCTTTAATAAATAATAAAGTCAAGTTTTGGTCCAATCATAAAAAATCTGTGGTAATTACCCAACGGTCGATATTTATCTCATCACACTATGCTTTAAGCCAATATATTTAGATCTTCCATTATATAACTAGCTATATAATCTTGATAATGTTTCTTAACTATCACAATGCAAGGATATCAAAGGCAATGCACTACAAGAAAATATGATATACATTGAATTGTATCATAGCTTTATATTAAAGAGCAATAACAAAATAATTAAAGAAAAGAAAATAACAAATAAGTTGTGCTATATAAATTAAATAAAATAAATAAGGTTTAAATTGTGCTATTTATACATATTTCATGCTATGTCACTGCTGCATGTCAAGAAGGCAGAAGCGAAAGATAAAGTGAAAACAAAAGCCACGAAAATAAAATTTTAGTCCATCACTTCACCCAAAATCTCGTTGAATACCTAATGAACCAAAACCTAATTTCTTCAGTTCACTCAACTAACTCCACGAAAACTAGTAATCGAATTCACTCCAGCATTCCACCATTGTCTATTAGTACACCAGTAAACCAGCAGATTCACTCCAGCATCCTATAAGTCGACCGTCGTCGATTTGGTGAATCCTAAATCTATGATGTATCCTAAATCATTGACGAAATCATCTAAAATAGGTAATATTTTTTGCTAATTGGTTCTTTTCATTCCTCAACTTATCTGTGTTCATTTACCTCCAGTCGTACATTGTCTATCTATGATGAACTATATAGTTTGGTGAAATTATATGATAATTGTTTGATATAACATTTTTAAAATTCAAATATACTCTAAATTTTTTAGCTTCTAACCTATGTAGTACAAAATTTCTGTGTTCAAATTGGGTTTCGTTGAACAAATCATTATACTGATCATTTTTATATAGGATGAAATACTATGTACTTGCATTATTTTAGCTTTTCATTTAAGCTAATTATTACATGCATGGATGCTAAAAGGTGTGTGAAACTACTGTTAAAATTTATTTCTGATATTAGGTAATCCCAATTTATTTTAGATTGTTATCTACACGTATTCTTAATTACATGTTGACAATAATTTGTTAACTATATGTCGCAACCTTTGGGTTGTTTCTGATTTCCTCGTACTATACATTCATAACCCATATGCCATCGATACTGTTTATGCCAAAATATAAATAAAATAAACTGTAGCTTCCATTTAAACATAATATTTTGTTACACATCAGTTCAAGAAAAAAGTTCAAACTGAATAGCTTTTTTATTTTCAAATTCAGTTTTTTAAAAAAATTAGTTTGAAAACAGTTTCTAAAATTTATAGCCATTTTAAAGATACCATTATGTTGGATTCCAAATGCATAAGATCGATTTTTTATACAATTAGTCTGCACATCGTAGAGCATGTCATTTTCATAAACTAAAAAATACAATTCTCTATTCATCCTATATAGGATGCGGTAGGAGGGTGCCTTCGGTTCATCCTGCTCCTAGATGACTTGCATGGATGAGTGTTTGGTATATTATTTCTTAAGAGTCACATATTTTGATTTTTACAAATATACCAAGTTTGGTGGCGGAGAAAGTAATCTTCTCTTAGCTTAACACCTAGAGTATATTTGTGGATGTAAATCAGTGATCTGATGGATCTGACAATGTGGCATTCAAACTTCTTGAGATGTTCTCTGAAAGGTAATCGTGACTTCAACCCCTATTAACTGGGAAAATGACAAAAATCGAGCAGGCAACATGACTATGTGGGTCATTCCTATTAAGGTGGATTGTCACCTTCTAAAGAAAAATTCATCTGTTTCGTTTATCGCTTTTGTCTCTCCCGGGAATACAATGATTGCTGATCCCAACAATACACTCAAGTAGAATGAGTGGTCGGTCATGTGTGGTCAGGTTGCAAGATATTCTTGTTGAACCCTATTGTATTATCTCTAGAGATACACTATCGGAAGGTTGTCTCATGCCTTGTTATAGTTGGAAATCCACTCTCCAATAAGTGTCATGTGATTTTTGATTATATACTAAGTATGTTGTAACGACCCGCATTCTACGCATCGAAGGATCGTAGAATATTTATTTCTGTCACATACGAAGTCATATGGTCATGTAGCTTTGGGAGACGACTATTGGGGCCATTTCCCATGTTCATGATTTTTGTTGATTTTTAAATGACTATTTTGCCCCTAGATGATCTTGTTTTGGCCATAACTTTTGATGGGAAAGTAATTTTTACTTGAAACCGCTTCCATTGGATCTGGATGATGGTTTACAATTCCATAGAGTGGTCATATTAGACAAACAGACTCACCGTTTGGGAGATATGGCTGAAACAAGTTTCAGAAGGTGAAAAACTGCTTAACTGGGCCAAATGAGGTGATTAGTAAATGGGCCCATAACACATTTCTGGATTAGGGTTATGGAGAGGCTAAAATGAGTTAGGTTTTCATTTCAGTTTTCTAGCCGCCACAAACCCTCTCTTCAACCTAACAATGGCCTCCAACATCTAAATACACCTCTAATCACTTCTTAATCAAGTTTTGGTTTAAAATACATCAAATTAAGGAGGAATAGCACCAAATCAAGGTTAGAGCTGCTGTTAAACATCAGTATTCATGACAAACAGAGATTTATTTCAGATCTGAGTTTTATTTGTGGCCAAGGTGAGTGATTAGCATTGTTTTGACACTAATTACAGTTAATTTGGGTGATTATTGATAATTAGCGAATTTATACATTAATAAATTCTGGAAAAATATTCATAATTTCTGAAATATTGTTTTACACCTCTATTAGAAATTTGGGTTAATTTGGTTAAGTATGTTAATCATATCATTAGTTATGCCTAAACATGATTAAGGGGAAATGTAGATTTTTGGATATGTTTGATCCATTTTAATACATCATATTGTTGTTTTGTTGTTTATGATTGATTGTACATGTTGCTATGACTATATGGTATAATTTGTGATTGTCTAGAAGTGTTAGATTGGTCCAAAACGCCATCGAATGGCGTAAAACAGTCGCTGGAAAGAAGTGTAGGAAATTGCCCGAACCAGATCGAATCGAAGGGGGGAAGCACGAACCGACTCGCTCGCCTGGAAGCTCCACGATCCGACCTGCTGGTGAGAAGGAGCTCCGATCCGAACCGATGCCACTCACGAACTGCTTCGGGAGCTAAGGAACCAATGGCCAAGGAGGATCACGAACCGATGCTGGGCCATGACCTGAAGTCCTCCGATCCGAACCGCCTTCCACGAGAGCTGCTCACACCACCCGACCCGATCCGCCCTCGTGAGCATGAAGCTACCCCAACCCAACCCACTCTAGGGGGCGCGATCCGAGCCGTTTAGTGGACACCGAACTGATAGTGTTGCATCACGAGTAGGGCCTGACGGTGAGTCACGAGCTGGAGGAGCACGACCCGACCCATATGGGGTATTTCGATCCGAACCGAGGAGCTAATGACCACGACCTGAAGCAAAGAGAAGTGAAGAAATGAAGACCGATCCGGAGAAGAAGGTGATGACCAAAACCCGAGATGTAAAGGTAATCCAAGTGGGAAGTTTGTACTCAGGATCCAGTTGGGAACCAACGAGTTAACTTCATGAGTTGGGCTTTGCTGCGGGACGTGTGCTAAGGGATTGTCGATGTCTATAACTTTGGACCACTATGTGTAGGGATTATGTGAACGGATTCAGGGCCACAGTGGCCTAGCTACGACTAAAGAGCTATAGACCAATGAAATGGGGTCATTTGCATAGATTTGGTCATGACTCCATGGGGCAAGCTTGGTAGTAGCAGTAGTTGTACAAGTCGAACTCCGTCACTACTTCGATGGGTCTAGTGATTGACAGTTGTGGACATCATATGCTTTATGCACTGAGTGAGAGATGTGAGGATGTTTGCTATGGTTGATTTGTTTGTTATCATTATGACATGCACACCCCCACCCCCCGTTATCTTGTTCAGAGGCACCTTAGAGTATTGTATGGTATGTAGTGCTAAATATTTTGTTGTAGGTCCAGGTTCAGGTATGGTTTAGTATACCTGCAATTGTTCTGTTTAGTTGCTTATCGCTCATACCAGACTTTTTGTCTGACCCAGAGTTTTATGTCCCTTCTTATTACTCTGGGTGCTCTCACGAGCAGACTAGAGACAGGTTAGGTGGTATGCACGAGTAGTTGTACCAGAGACGAGCAGGAGGCTTCCACGTATGATACATATATATAGATATTCTCTCTGTGTTGTTGCGGTCACTACTTTGAGCATTAGTAGTGTACCTTTCTTTCTTTTGTTTAGAGACAGTAATTTGGAAAGTTGTAATAAGCTGTATTTGGATTTCCGCTGCTCTGATGATGATGTTGATGTTGGTTTAGTTATTAGCTTATGCATTGTCTCACCTGTTTTATGTCAAGTATATTATTATTGTATTTTGTTCCATGCGCTGTGAGACATTCTATAGGTTTTCGATTAGTTCGTTCTCTTCTTACCTTTCTTTGGCGACCGTTCCGTGCTAGTCGGGCATGTGTACAACGCATTTTCGGAGGAAATGCCGATTGGTGCGGGGCAGCCGTCACACTTGGTATCAGAGCTCTAGGTTGCATAGTTAACCTAGGGAAGTCATCAGGGAGAGATAGTATACGTATATGAGAGCGCGTATTTGTGATTATTTTTGTTTTCAAAAGCTATATATATACTATTAGTTTAGCTAAGGATGAAGTCGCACTGCACTAGCACCACTATGGAGATGGTTAACTGTTTTCTCTTTAGAGATTGAACGATGAGCCGATACACAAGAGGTGCCGGTAGAGGAGCCAATATGGGAATGCTGCTGACATGAGGACGATGTTTACTGACCTCATGAGGGAGATACTTAGGGATGTGCAGAGGGCAGATCCCAATGCTGGTAATGGTGGTGGTCCAATAATGCAGGCGCCTAGGGCCGATTTCGCCAAGCTGAACAAGGATTATACTAGTCTTGGTGGAAAGCCGTTCCACGGGACGGAGTCGGCTACGGATGTTCAGGATTGATTGGATAGCTGTGAGCGTATCTTCGAAGATTTGAGTATCAAGGATGTGATGAAGAGAAGGCTAGCATCCCGTCAGCTGCAAGGACGGGCAATGAATTGATGGAATGCTATAATGGCAGCTACTCCCGGAGATAAGATTACTTGGGATCAGTTTAAGGTTCGCTTTAGCGATAAGTTCATTCCAGCTGCTCAGAAGTCAGTGCTGTTTAAGAAATTCTTGGAGCTTAAGCAAAATGGCAGAGCTGTCTCAGAGTATATTGCTGAGTTCGATACCTTATCGAAATATGGGTTATCTCTATTGATACTGCCGAGAAGAAGAATGAGAAGTTCATAATTGGCTTGGATGGATACTTAGGGGAAAGGCTTATTAACCACATCGATGAGATGTTTGAATCGATTGTGGGGAAGGCTTTAAGATTGGAAAGTCTTTAACCTAAGTCGAAGACTAAGGTTGCATCTGTAAAGGAGCCAAAGCCACAAGCAAGTGGTGGAGGCAAGAGTGGTTCTCAGAATAAGAGGAAGCAGAACCAGAATAAAGATGGCTAGAAAAAGAATAAGAAAGATGTTGAGTGCTTCAGCTGTGGTAAGAAGGGCCATTATGCTAGTAATTGTCGGGCCTAGCCAGCGGATATGAAGTGCTTCAACTGTGGCCAAGTGGGACATCACAAGGACAAATGTCCGCAACCCCCTAAAGAAAAGCAGATGATGAAAGCATATGTCCTTAATGCTATTCCTTCTTCGTCGAATGCCCCAACTGCGGCGGAGAACGGAAAGAATGTCATTATTCAAGGTATGCTTTCTGTTTATGATGTTCCTGTTAGAGTATTGTTTGGTACCGGATCTTCCAGTTCCTTCATATCTAGTGACCTGGTAGATAGGTTGGGATTGTAACCCGAGATTGTCGATAGACCTTTAGTAGCGACGAACCTGATTGGTGGTTCGACTAACCTTAACATGATTTGTAGTAATGTGGTCTTATCGAGTCATGGATGCAACTTTTTTTTGTGATTGCTTTGTTTTGGGCTTTACTGGGTTTGTCATTATTTTGGGAGTCGATTGGCTCCGAAGATACGTGGTGGTGGTAGACTGTGAGGGCTTTTTGGTGACAGCTAGAGCGGATGATGGGCAGAGGGTAGTGTTTGGTGGTCCACCTAGTGATGGGGTAATGGCTAGTTTTCTAAATTCCCTCGACATCCCGCATAGTGAGTTGTCAGGCTTGCCCGTGGTTGGCCAGTATCCGGACATCTTCGAGGAAGTGACCGGGCTTCCACCACACCGAGAGATTGAGTTCCGTATTGATTTAGTGAAAGATGCCAGACCTATAGTGATGCCACTTCGTCGTATGGCACCAAGGGAGCAGCGAGAGCTCGGGGTGAAAATCGGCGATCTTTTGAAGAAGGGATTTATCAGAAGGAGTGTTTCTGAATGGGGAGCACCAGTTGTGTTTTCTACCAAGGCGGTTGGTTCCCTTCGTTTGTGTGTAGACTACCGCGAGTTGAATAAAGTGACAACGAAGAACAAGTATCCTCTACCGTGGATAGATGATTTGTTTGATCAGTTGAGTGGTGCGAGAGTATTTTTCCCAATTGGATCTCGCGACAGGTTTTCATCAGCTTAGGGTGGAAGCTGAGAGTATAGCTAAAACGACATTTCGGACGCCATCTGGATTTTATGAGTGGTCGGTCATTCCATTCGGATTGACCAATGCGCCAGCATATTTTGTGGATCTTATGAATAGAGTATTAAGAGATCAGTTGAATAAGTTTGTTCTTGTGTTCTTGTACGATATACTTGTTTATTCGAGGACAGAGGAAGAACACAAGGAACATTTAAGAATAGTGATGGAGGTGTTGAGAAAACACCAATTGAAAGCAAAGTTTTCTAAGTGTCACTTCTGGAGAAGGGAAGTGAGATTCTTAGTCCATGTTGTTTCAGAAAATGGTATCGCCGTGGACCCTGCGAAGATCGCTACAGTACAAGATTGGTTTACGCCCAAGAATGCGACAGACATAAGAAGTTTCTTGGGGTTAGCTGGATATTATCGTAAGTTTATCCAATACTTTTCCAAGATAGCAACACCGTTGACTCAGTTGACCAATAAGAATCAAGCTTTCGTCTGGGACATAAAGTGCAAGAATGCATTCAAGAGTCTAAAAGAAAAGTTGACATGTGCACCAGTATTAGTCATTCCTAAGGGGAATGAAGTGATGGCAGTATATACGGATGCATGTGGTACCGGACTAGGTGCTGTATTGATGCAAGGAGGTAGGGTTATAGCTTATGCAAGTCGGCAACTGAAACCGCATGAGAAAAGATACCCTACCCATGATTTGGAATTAGTAGCGATCGTGTTTGCGTTGAAGATGCGAAGACATTATCTCTTGGGAGAAAGATTTGAGTTGTTTACCGATCATAAATCGTTAAAGTATATTTTCTCTCAAAAGGATCTAAATTTCCGACAACAAAGGTGGTTAGAATTCTTGTCTTCCTATGATTTCGACATCGCATATACACCAGGAAAGGGCAATGCGGTGGCTGATGCATTAAGTAGGAGACATGCTAGTTTAGGGGCTATGATTCTAGAATGGAAGCAACTGGAGTACATGCTGGGTATGATTTTAGACCAAAGTGCAAATTGGATCCAGAAATGTTAGCCAGTTTGACGATCAGACCTACTTTGATTGAGCGGATTGGTTCCAGTCAGAGGGACGATCCTAACCTATTGGAATCATCTCAAAGTTAGAGATGGGAATCGACGAAGAGATGAATAAGTATGGGCTTGATCGAGATGGATGGCTTAGGAAGAATGGAATACTAGTTGTACCCAATGTCAATGGATTGAGAGATGAAGTGCTTAGAGAATGTCATCACTCAAAACTGACTATACATCCCGGTGGTAACAAGATATATCGAGACATGAAGCAGACCTACTACTTGGGAAGGGATGAAGAGAGACGTTGGGAAATTTATATCCAAATGCATGAATTGCTAACTAGTTAAAGCTGAGCAAAAGAAGCCTAGTGGTTTGTTACAACCATTAGAAATTCCAGAATGGAAATGGGAACAAGTGTCAATGGATTTCATTGATGGGTTACCAAGGACTAGATCGGGCCATGATAGCATTTGGGTGATTGTGGAACGATTGACTAAGAGTGCAAGGTTTATACCCGTCAAGTCAAACAGGACGGCAACTAAGTTAGCGGAACTGTATATAAAGTAGGTAGTGAGATTTCATGGAATACCCAAAGGCATTGTGAGTGACCGAGATCCGCTGTTCACTAGTGGATTTTGGAAGAGATTAGAAGAGGCGTTAGGATCAGAACTACATCTTAGTACCGCGTATCATCCCCAAACCGATGGACTAACAGAGAGGGTGAATCGAGTGTTAGAAGACCTTTTGAGAGTCTGTGTATTGGATTTTGGTGGATTATGGGATGACCATTTGCATCTAGTAGAGTTTGCATACAATAATAGTTATCAATCCAGTATTGGTATGGCTCCATTTGAAGCTTTGTACAGAAGACCGTGCAACTCACCGTCCTGTTGGTTAGAGACCAGTGAGAAATATGTGTTTGGACCAAAAGTAATAAGAGAAACATCAGACAAGATCAATGTTATCCAACAGCAAATGAAGGCTGCCCAAGATAGGCAGAAAAGTTATGCTAATAAGAGGAGAAGAGAATTAAAGTTCTCCATTGGCGACTTGGTGTTTGTCAAGATTTCTCCTTTGAAGAGCGTGATACGATTTGACTGGAGAGGCAAGTTAGCACCAAGATTTCTTGGTCCATTCCCAGTTCTTGAGCAAGTTGGGAATTTGGCATACAAAGTTGAATTACTAGAGAAGATGGAAGGAGTTCACAACATATTTCATGTTTCCCAGTTAAGAAAGTTCGTACACGACCCAGATGTGACAATTTCACTTAATCAGTTGGATGATATCGAAGTTGAACCCAAGGCAGTTGGGAACCGCAAGCCTATGCGTATTGTTTGGAACGATACGAATCAACTTCAGAGGAAAGCGGTGAATCTAGTCAAAGTCTAGTGGGGCGAGAATGAGATAGACTGTACTTAGGAGACAAAGGAGAGCATTAGAAAGACGTATCCAGAACTCTTCGCCTGGTAAGATTTTAACTTCGATTTAGTCTTTCCACTTGCTAGGATAGGCTTGTTTGTTTGTTTTACATGTTTGATTGTTGTTTGTGGCTGGTAGGCATGCGGGATCCTTTGTATGTTTTGGGTTAAGGAATTTCGGGGACGAAATTTCTTAAGGGGTGGAGAGTGTAATGACGCGCATTCTACGCATCGAAGGATTGTAGAATATTTATTTCTTTCGCATACGAAGTCATATGGTCATGTTGCTTTGGGAGACGACTATTGGGGTCATTTTCTATGTTCATGATTTTTGTTGATATTTAAATGACTATTTTGCCATTAACTGATCTTATTTTGGCCGTAACTTTTGATGGGAAATAATTTTTGACCTGAAACAACTTGCCTGGATCCGGATGAGGGTTTACAATTCCGTAGAGTGGTCACATTAGCCAAACGGACTCACCGTTTGGGAGATATGGCTGAAACAAGTTTCAGAAGGTGAAAAACTGCTTAATCGGGCCAAATGCGGTGATTAGTAAATGGGCCCATAATCCGATTAGGGTTATGGGGAGGCTGAAATGAGTTAGGTTTTCATTTCATTTCAGATTTCCAGCCGCCACAAACCCTCTCTTCAACCTAACAATGGCCTCCAACATCTAAATACACCTCTAATCACTTCTTAATCAAGTTTTGGCTTAAACTACATCAAATTAAGGAGGAATAGCACCAAAGCAAGGTTAGAGCTGCTGTTAGACATCAGTATTCATGGAAAACAAAGATTTATTTCATATCTGAGTTTTATTTGTGGCCAAGGTGAGCGATTAGCATTGTTTTGACACTAATTACAGTTAATTAGGGTGATTAGTGATAATTAGCAAATTTATACATTAATAAATTCTAGAAAAATATTCATAAATTCTGAAATGTTGTTTTATACCTCTGTTAGAAATTTGGATTGATTTGGTTAAGTTTTGTTAATCATATCATTAGTTGTGCCTAAACATGATTAAGGGAAAATGTAGATTTTTGGCTATGTTTGATCCATTTTAATACATCATATTGTTGTTTTGATGTTTATGATTGACTATACATGTTGCTATGACTGTATGGTATGATTTGTGATTGTCTAGAAGTGTTAGATTGGTCGAAAACACCGTCGAATGGCGTAAAACATTCGCTGGAAAGAAGTGCAGGAAATTGCCCGAACCGGATCGGATCGAAAAGGGGAAGCACGAACCGAACGCTCGCCTGGAAGCTCCACGACCCGACCCGCTGGTGAGGAGGAGCTCCGATCCGAACTGATGTCACTCACGAACTTCTTCAGGAGCTAAGGAACCAATGGCCAAGCAGGACCATGAACCGATGCTGGGCCACGACCTGAAGTCCTCTGATCCGAACCGCCTTCCACGAGAGCTGCTCACACCACCCGACCCGATCCGCCCTCATGAGCATGAAGCTACCCCGACCCGAACCACTCTAGGGGGTGCGATCCTAGCCGTTTAGTGGACACCGAACCAATGGTGTTGCATCACGAGTAGGACCCGACGATGAGTCACGAGCTGGAGGAGCACGACCCGACCCGTATGGGGTATTCCGATCCGAACCGAGGAGCTGATGACCACGACCTGAAGCAAAGAGAAGTGAAGAAATGAAGACTGATCCGGAGAAGAAGGTGATGACCAAAACCCGAGATGCAAAGGTAGTCCAAGTGGGAAGTTTGTACTTAGGATCCAGTTGGGAACCAACGAGTTAACTTCATGAGTTGGGATTTGCTGCGGGACATGTGCTAAGGGGTTGTCGATGTCTATATTTTTGGATCACTATATGTAGAGAGTACATGAACGGATTTAGGGCCACAGTGGCCTAGGTACAACTAAAGAGCTATAGACCAATGAAATGGGGTCATTTGTATAGATTTGGTCATGACTCCATGGGGCAAGTTTGGTAGTAGCAGTAGTTGGACAAGTCGAACTCCGTCACTACTTCGATGGGTTTAGAGATTGACAGTGATGGACATCGTATGCTTAACGCACTGAGTGAGAGATGTGAGGATGGTTGCTATGGTTGATTTGTTTGCCATCATTATGACATGCACACCCTCACCCCCCGTTATCTTTACACCATCTGTTCAGTGGCACCTTAGAGTATTGTACGGTATGTAGTGCTAACTCTTTTATTGCAGGTCCAGGTTCAGGTATGGTTTAGTATACCTATTATTGTTCTGTTTAGTTGCTTATCGCTCATACCAGACTTTTTGTCTGACCTAAAGTTTTATGTCCCTTCTTATTACTATGGGTGCTCTCACGAGCAGACTAGAGACAGGTTAGGTGGTATGCACGAGTAGCTGTACCAGAGACGAGCAGGAGGCTTCCACGTATGATACATATATAGATATTCTCCCTGTGTTGCTGCGGTCACTACTTTGGGCATTAGTTGTGTACCTTTCTTTCTTTTGTTTAGAGACAGTAAAGTGGAAAGTTGTAATAAGCTGTATTTGGATTTCTGCTGGGATGATGTTGATGTTGGTTTAGTTATCAGCTTATGCACTGTCTCACCTATTTTATGTCAAGTATATTATTATTATATTTTGTTCCATGCGCTGTGAGACATTCTATAGGTTTTCAATTAGTTCATTCTCTTCTTTCCTTTTGGCGACCGTTCCGTGCTAGTCGGGCATGTTTATAGCGCACTTTCGGAGGAAATGCCGGCTGGTGTGGGGCGGGCCGTCACATATGTGGAGCATGAGATGCAAGCGTTCTGCTAGGTGGTTATTGATTTGATATAGACATTATTATAATATCACCGGATTTGATATCAAAAATGTTTTGGGTGGTCGTAAGGTAAAAACCACCCATGTTTATGTGTGGACCAGTCTTACGATTAACCTTTTATTTCAAAAGGATTTTTAATTTTAAATTAGTTGGATGATTCCTATAAATTTAGTGAGTTTACTCATGATGTTCACCATACTGATTGGTGGCGTTTTCAATGCTCAGGTCAGACCAAGTTTTTCAGGTTGAGGATAGGATATTACGGATCTCATAAGACATGCAAGAGGGGTTCATACGTATTTAGTATTTATTCCGTTGTGTATGGTATATGAGGACATGTTGTTATAACTATCCAGATGTATTGATTGAATGATGTACTTTGATGAATATAAGTATCAATTCAAGTTCTTTATAAAGATTTATTTTTATATATTATATTTATTCCGCTACGTTGTGAGACTCTATGTTGTTAGCCTTCTGCTTATTCTTCTATTCTAACATTTCTTTCTTTCTTCTCCTCACTTTCTAACTTCTTTCTCCTAAAGATTCATATTTCCTTGCAATTTGGGTCAGATGTGAGTTGTAATTAGTCAACTCAAACGACATGGATTTGCATGCCTTTACACTAACGCACCATTCATTTCTTACATCAATATCATAATCCCCATTTTGAACCTCTGAACCATCTCCCATTTGTAAGCAGTTTGGCACTAAAGTTCTTATATTACTTACCGTGCACACAATTACAACTGGATTTGCAACCAATCTTCAACAAGTTCTAGTATGAGTGATCAGTTTTCTAGCTTCTCTAGTGAGTGCTAACTTAGGTTGTTCACTCGTGGAGCCTCTATTCTTCAAATTTCTAGCATTGGGGGAAATCCTTTTGAATTCCCCCATTTAACTCATTCATTAGTCTTTGGTGTTGGCTGTAAAACTATAAACAAGATCATATTAAATTAAAAATGAGTATAATATTGTCCAGCAGATTTCTAGCATGCAATAGAAAAAAATGAAGATCCACTATTAGTATGATAATAATGGAGAAATTTCAATAAGGATTTTAGCATAATTTTGTACATAAATTTTGCACCTATAAAATGGATGACTTGATTTATATTTGCTTTTATTGGAACAATGTGGTACTAATATTTTTTGAGGTAATAAGGGAGAAGGACAAATATTGAAAAAAAGGCTAGTGGGCACCAAGTTTTAATTTTAGGCAAAATGACAAACTTTTAAAAAAATGCTAAATACAACTAGCATTATATTCAGTTTTACACTATACCAAAATGCTAGTTTCAACTAGCACTATATTCAGTTTTACACCATACAGAATGCTAGTTCTATTTATAATTGTCTTTTAGTTTAATGTTTTTCAATGTTTGTCCTTCAGCCTAAAAAGAAACTTATTGTCCTTCAACCTATTTTTTTCTAAAGTTTGTCCATGTGCCTATTTTACATTATTATTATTATTATTATTATTATTTGTGAGTGGAGATCTGAATTGGAATGCATTAATTTAGTTTTGTAATTAAGAAAAAAAGAAGTCTCCTTTTTCAGACACTTTGGATTGACATTGCAGTATATGGTCTAGTAAAAACTCATAGTTATGGTCTCAAATAAAAAAAGAAATCTTTATCCTTTGTTTTTTGTATAAGATGTTCTTTTTGATTAGAAGTGCCCTTTCTTTGCAGATTTGATACATGAAAATGTGTTTTAAAGGAATCTTTCAAAGTTTAAATTTGATTTAGACAATTAAAAAGTGTGCATAAAGGCATTATTAAACTTAAAAATTTTCAATTTAACATTTGGTAGGAATCCCTTGACTGTTGTTAAGGAGGTGAGCTAACCGTACCTCCAGGAGCAAAGTTATGATTGAATGTAATCACCTTAGTATCTCAATTCCTTATTTTATCAATCACAGAAGGAAAGCCAACTACTTTCTTTTTATTGTCACAAATTTATGCAAACTCCTATAATTTTTATAAATACACTGCTTCATTCTATAGAATTCAGAACAATGGCAACAAATGCTACTACCTTGTCAAAGATTGATCATCTATTTGCAGTCCTGCTATAAGTGTCTTCACTATCAGAAATCCTTTCTTTACAAAAGCTAGAGTGGCCACCTCTTCTTGATATTCCAGCTCTTCCAATTTTAAACTGTCTCCTTTGCCTCAACTACCTATTATTCCTGAGTTTTAGGATTTCAATATATTGTCAACAATCAGTCATGAAACTTTAGATTCAAATATGTAATCCATGTTGATTGAATTGAGAACAAATGAGAGCAGATAAATTTATTAACGGAAGCATACTTGAATCCGTAATTAATCATTGTAGCACCTAAATCCATAGTTATTTGCTAAGAAGATAAATTTGGTTTGGTCTTCCAAATTGACACAAACCCAAGATCTAAAATTAGCTCTCCATAGAAAAAGTTAGAGAGTTGCTAAGGCTTGTGTAATTTTGGGTCCATAACCCTTTATTTATACAGTTGGCATTTGTAATTTGGCCCATCAACAAATTAAAAATGCCTCGGAATCTATAAATTAGGCCCATGATAAGTTAAGTGTCAAGCCTTTAAATTCTAATCTAAAACTAGATCACTTTAATTAGGCTTTACACCAAAATAGCACAACACATTTTATTTTAGATATCTGACACAATTGTCGAGATATTCCAACAATCTCCCCCAGGCCACATATGAATTTAAAAAATGTGTTTAAATTTATGAGCTCCAAAATTTGCTAATTTTAACATATAGTGTATTGGAAACATCTCGCCCATTAACTGCGCTGACAAAGGATCAAAGCAGCATTCGTTACATTTACCGTAACTAAACCCATCAATAGTCACATACATCAATACAATCAAATGACAGATCAATCATATATATACATACACAAACATACATATAATGTAAACTAAATTTAAACCCATAAATTGTCATTCATGATCCTTTGCTATATAAACTATTCCGAGTAACAAACATTTTCCTTCAACATAAAATTAATTCACTCAACAACTGAAAACATTATATTCTCAAAGATTGAATAGAAAACTAATATCGATACCATAAGCCATAATCACCTTTAAAGACAAACAATATGTGCAAAAATGCTGAAGTCTAACCGCTAAACACCTCGGAAGATAATCAAACCTACCGTTATCGAGGTTTACCTACTGTAAGAGAGCCAAAATCAAACTCATTGAAGCCAACTATATTCGGCATGTTAAAAAGTAAATCGCAAAGAGAAAGAATAATAGTACCACTTGCTCATGTTCATGTTCCTATTTTTAAATTTAAGTAATAGATATATGGAGACCCTGGTTGTGTAATATTAGTATCTTATGACTCTAGATTGTGTGCTCCATTAAACTGAAGCAAAGTTGTAGGCACTTATCATTTCACGCTTCCAAATCAAGGTCTACTAGAGTCTCATGGTCTGAATTTTATACATTTATTTTGAAACATCTATTTTGAAGTTTGAAATGCATGTTTTAAAGTTAATGATGATAACTGTGATGATGTTTTGTATAACACAATGAGTTGTGCATTAGGTTTCGTACAAAGTCGGCATCACATAATATGTACAAATATATTTCTGCATCTGCATTTGCATGCCCTTTTAATTATTATGTTTGATAGAAAATCTTGCGTAGATATGTCATACATTTTAATTATGCACCATATGTCAAAGAACATTTGTTGATTTGACATATTGCTAAATACTTGTTTGGATTTTCACTATCTGAAAATCAAAACTCTCACTTCACTTGTTTGTTTGCATGATGTGTCAATTAACCATTCTATCTTCTAGTATGTTCACTTTTTCTTTTTTCATCAAAGGGTTTTCCTAGTAAATGGATCTTTTAGACGGTGAAACTCCAAGGTTTTGAATAACAACTCATGTCAATTTGAATGTTTTTGCACTGAATTTGGGATATCAAGATCCATTGGCTTAACATCTTCTGAGTAGCGATTAATATTGTTATTGTGGTGACGGTTACCTTTACCATTTGATGAACATTCCATTACCTTAATGTTTTGTTGGTAAGCCCAAAATGCATGCCATTATTGGATTTAGATTAACCTTAGAAGGGGGGTTGAATAGGGTTTATTGAATTTTATCGAGATATTAAAAATAACCATAGTACATGTAACAACCCGTAAAATCTGGGCCAGTTTAAAAATTTTATTTTTGCAATTTTAGCGAATTTTGATTATTTAAAATGAATTATTTTAAATAATATCGACAATAAATTTATTTTGAATATAATTCGAACGTATATATTATACGCGTCGTCGTTAGAATAAAAATAATTATATATAATTATAAAAGGAATTGAAAATGGCGCGGTAGTTCGAAAATTCGATTTCTAATTTCAAATGAATATACAGAATTCAATATAAGTCAGAATTGAACGAAACAAGAAATATTTGAATCTGTATAACTATATCTTTGTAACGAAGTCGAGAAACTGAGATTTCACTTTATAAATGATGAGATATGTCCAGTTGAAAATTAGAAATAGTCGCTGTGGAATTTATATATATTTTAATATAATATATAGCCCTTAAAAATAGCCATTTTGCAAACGACCTCGGATTTCGACGAAACCAGTTTTGTTGGGTCCGGGATGTAAAGTTATTGCTAGGTTTCGAATTTCATAATTTTTCGAATCAATATGTGAGCGTGGCAAAGGAAAACGCGTTTGACCATTTTCAGTTGATTTTAATCGACTGGAAAATGGCCATTTTTCATACGGTCTCGGAATTCGACGAAACTAGTTTTGTTAGGACCGTATTGTCAATACGAAGCTAGAAAATATTTTTATGGAATTTTTCTAGTTAGTATGTGACCCCAGTAATTTGAAATGTACGTTTAAAATTCAATATAGTAATTTAAATGTAAATTTAACGAAAACTGATTGTAACAGCCGAATCAGCTTGCGTGGCCTATCCCATTGTGTTCGGAATGGGGGTAATACACTAGGGACGACAGTCGGTGGGCTTGATTTCGAGTTCGTATTTTAATGTACCTTTTTGAAATTTAAAATAAATAAATAAATATAAAATATATAATACCCCTGACCCCTTTTTCTTTCTTCTCTCACCTCAGAAATCGACTTTTATAAAAAAAAAAAAAAAGGAAGAGAAACGAAAATCGCCGTCGCAGCCCCCACGACCGCCGACCTCCGACCTCCGATCGAAACCACCCCCCCCCCTCAGGCAGTCGCGCCGCCCTCCCGATCGAGCCCCCCCCTGAAGCCGCCGCCGCCGCTTTTCTTCTTCCTCCTGCCGCCGCCATCTTTCCCCCCCTCCTCTGTAAGTTTGTTTTTTTTTTTTTATTTTATTTCCTTTATTTTAATTTTAAATAAACAGTAAGAAACTGAATTTTAATTAAGTATTAAAACTGAATTTTAATAGGGAGTAAAAACTGATTTTGAAAAAGCATTTAAAAACTGATTTTTATTTTTAAAAAAACTGAATTTTCTTTATTTTGAAAACTGTTTTTTTTATTTTCTTTAAAACTGATTTTATTTAAAGTAGAAAACTGATTTTATTTAAAATAGAAAACTGATTTTATAAAACATTTAAAAACTGATTTTTATGTTTTTAGATTCTGATTTTAATTAGATTCAAAACCGTTTTTTTTTTTTTTTATGATTTAAAACTGATTTTTAAAATGATTTTAAAAACTGATTTTAAAAACTGTTTTTAAAAATAAAAACAACTTTGTTTTTGTAAAGATATCAACTTTGTTTTTTTTTTAAAAAAGATATGAACTTTAAAAATAAAAAGGCGAGTACTTTAAAAATAAAAAGGCGAGTACTTTAAAAATAAAAAGGCGAGTACTTTAAAAATAAAAAGGCGAGTTCTTTGAAAGTAAAAAGGCGAAATCTTTATTTTAGAAAAGGCAAATCTTTAGGTGGAAAATAGCGTGAAAAAAATAATTTTTATCTATATAACATAGATGTGAAAATACGATTTTTATATATTGAATAGCGAACTAAAAATTCGATTTTTATATATTGAATAGCGAACTAAAAATTCGATTTTTATATATTGAATAGCGAACTAAAAATTCGATTTTTATATATTAAATAGCGAAGTCAAAATTCGATTTTTACATATGTAGAGGATACGGGCAACGAAGGTGACGAAGATGCGATAGCAATGAAGATTTCTATCAATGAAGTGCCGTGGAGCTTGGATAGCTATCGGTGAGAATTTCTCACCTTTCAATTTATTTTTCTAGTTATATATATATATATACTAGGATGCAGACGGTGCTTAGTAGCACCCGACACCCGTCCACAGACCATGGACTTGTTTGTTTGACTGTTTGGTGATTGATTGTGATATTGGTTTGAATGTGGTTTGTGGTGTGAAAAATCGAATCGATAAATTGGTTAGGATTAGACGTGCGCCGTTATAAGGCGAAGGAGTAAGGCTAGGTTAGACCCTTACTCCAAATTTTGTGGTTTGCATAATGAAATTGATTTGATTGATGAGTGAATGGCGTGGGCCTTCACTAGACCGGGGATAAGGCTAGGCCTCGTCCCGTTTCTAGTATCGTGCCGTTATGCCGCCGAAATTTTCTAAAATATGTTAGAAAAATAAAAATATCATTTTATAGAATAAATGAATTGAAGAGAAATTCATATGTTGAAATAAAATGTTTTATCGTTAAAAATATAATTTTTAACGTGAAGTGAATAAATAAATATTCATTTACAAACCAGATGGTTTGTTTATGTACACTTATTTGAATGATATTGATTGGGTCGATAAATTTTACACATCGCCCAACTGCACAACTAAAATCTGTGTTTGATTATTTGAAACCCCACACGGGTGTTGGGATGAAATATGAATTTCACTCATCCTGATTGATTAAATATGTCGATCGATTGATTGACAGGCTGTTATGAGCGTTGAATATCTATATTTGATGCTTATACAGTGTCGTGCACTTTGGTTGATGGTTGATTATTTTCAATGTTATTATATACATGTGTTGTATGAAAATCCATATAATTAATTTTATATGGTGATTGATTGGGCCTCATTCCAATCGTGAAAATAAAGAATATTTTGATAATAACAAATATTTTGATAATAGGAAATATTTGAAATAGAATATTTGAAATAGAAATTTATGAAGCCGTGTTTGTTAGATTGACGCCATTTCGACGTGAACGATATTTATATCGATTTTAAAACGATTTCGAAATGAATTGAATTGAAAACGAATTCAAAATGAATTGAAAACGATTTCGAAATGAATTGAATTGAAAACAATTTCGAAATGAATTGAATTGAAAACGGATTCAAAATGAATTGAAAAACGTTTTCGAAATGAATTGAATTGAAAACGAATTCAAAATGAATTGAAAACGATTTCGAAATGAATTGAATTGAAAACGATTTCGAAATGAATTGAATTGAAAACGGATTCAAAATGAATTGAAAAACGATTTCGAAATGAATTGAATTGAAAACGAATTCAAAATGAATTGAAACGATTTCGAAATGAATTGAATTGAAAACGAATTCAAAATGAATTGAAAACGATTTCGAAATGAATTGAATTGAAAACGAATTCAAAATGAATTGAAAACGATTTCGAAATGAAATGAATTGAAAACGATTTCGAAATGAATTGAATTGAAAACGAATTCAAAATGAATTGAAAACGATTTCGAAATGAATTGAATTGAAAACGATTTCGAAATGAATTGAATTGGAAGCGAATTCAAATGGAATTGAAAGCGAATTGAAATGAATTCAAATTGAATTGAAATTCGAATTGAATAGAAATGAATTTTGAAACGAATTTATAAAGAAGAATTCAATTTTGCTTTGAATTGAAATGGAAGTTGAAATAGGTTTTGAAACGATTTTAAAACTATTTATATAATTCGTTTTGAATAGTAATCGACGAAGTATATATTATATATATTATATATATAATATAATGGCCTGAATAGAACGCGCCGCGCCGCGGCAGTTCGTGAATTTTGACCCTTTATTTCAAACGGACATTGCGGGAGATCTGACCGTCGGATTCTCCTAAAACCGGAACCGTTGGGTTCGTATCGAAAAGAGCTTTCTAATGAATGTTAGAAATTTGAAATCTAACGGTTGGATTTGGAGATACGTCCAAATCAAATTCGAAAAAGGTCGCTGTAAGTGCAGTTCGATGGCCATTGTTGGAAATCGACTGTACGGGCCTTGATAAAATTATTAAAAATAGTAATAATTTGTGTAAAATCATAAGAAATGATTTAGAAAGAATTGGGATGAAAAACTCCCTATTTGAAAAGATAAAAATAGATTTTTATCGAAATGAACTAGTTTTGAACTAGAATTAAAATTCTATTTATTTCTAAATAAATAAATTGAATTAGAAAAGGGTTTTAAAAATAACCAGAATATCCAATGATTGCATTGGAGTGGATTTGAATCGAAATTGTCTTCGGAATATTTCGATGTTGGAATTCGTGATTATACAGGTGTTGTTATGGAAATTTGAAAGATATATTTGTATCGTTATTTCCAATACGACATTTGTTAATCGTAGAATTTGATATTGAATATAAGCCGATATATTTTCTATTCAGAGCCTTATATTGAATATCAAATGTGATTTGGGTTTGTCGTGAATGGTGTCTTCACTAACACTGTTCTTGAACCCAGTTGAGAAATGATTAAATCTTTTTGTTTAGATTTAATGAAGTGTACCAATTAAATAAATATTTAATTGGAATTGAATTGATATTGATTTTTGGGTTTATCGTGAACAGTGTTTTAAATAACACTTGTTCTTTAACCCGATAATTAATGAATGTGATTTGGGTTTGTCGTGAATGGTGTCTTCACTAACACTGTTCTTGAACCCAGTTGAGAAAAGATTAAATCTTTTTATTTAGATTTAATGAAGTGTACCAATTAAATGATATTTAATTGGAATTGAATGGATATTGATTTTTGGGTTTATCGTGAACAGTGTTTTAAATAACACTTGTTCTTTAACCCGATAATTAATGGGATGTGACTTTGGGTTTATCGTGAACCGTGTTTTAAATGACACTGATTCTTTAACCCAGTCACAGATTAAAACTAAGTGGAGTTTTAATGAATCTTTAATTAGATTTGAACGTGAAATTTAGAAACTAACTGTCGGTTAGCTAAGTAGAATGGTTTTCTGGATATTGATCTGATGTTGGTTTCGGCCTTCGGGGTTAATATTTGGGGAATTATTCTCTTGATTAATTTACGGTTAATGACTAATGAGTTGGAATGAGGCGTATGTTGTGTTTGTGTAACACTTTTATAATATATACGCGAGTTATTCAGAAAGACCGGGTTTATCCCATTCTGAATAACTGATACGACGATAAGTCGAAGATGAAGACGATGGTCGAAGACCGGAGGTCTTCACGTCGTTTGGGTGATAACTGATGATCTTGATTGGGCTGTACACCCAAGAAGATGGAAACAGTTGGTGATCGTCCAGACGTACTTGGAGATCGATGGATATGCGGGGTACTAGGTGCCTCCGGTTTCGTTCAGACCCAGGACGGACTTGTAAATGGACTGTGTGTCTGACATCGGATTTCATTCTGTGTGACTGATATCGGTTGCATAGGATGGTTTGCCTGTGTGGCATGCTAAGATGCAAATGATCAAGGCTTCTGTTGAAAAGCAAAGTCTTGTGGTGATGATCAAAGCACGGCCTTTGTGGCGTAGCTTTGTGTAACGTTTACCTCGCGTGTTTCACACCAGGTATGAACCAAAAACGGGAGACGGACCTCAGGGAGGACTTGCGTTTCTTTCTAGCTAAAAAGTGGCGTCAGTGGTTTTACACGCCCTGACGAGATTGACTTATGTGGTTGTTGCTGTTGCGAGGCGCCTCGGATTGATCGGTCGTTCTCGAACCGATGGAGTCATTCGTTGGCTCGTTTGCGCCCCAAAGGGCGGGGAGACGTAGTGTTCAGGCATTTTAATCCACATCGGTGGACCGGCCCTGACGATCCAAGGGTCACTCGAGCTCTGATCCTGAGACATGGTAGGCTAGATTGTCTCGAATCGGTTGAGGATCTTGCCCCTAGCCTCGGTTCATAGACGGAAATCCAATTTCCAAATACGTGACTTTGCGATTTTGATTGTATAACCTATATATGGCGACATAGTGGTATGGGGCATTCATGTCGTCTATGATTGATACTTATGATTTGAAGTTGTTTTATACACTATGCACTTATAGTAGTATCAAATGATTTCTTTTAAACGTATCAAGCATTCTTGGCTGTTATAAGGTAAAAACCCTATCCCCCGGCTTGCGTTGCATTGTGTGATAGGACCTGGGTCTTATAACAGCTTCATTTTTCTTTATTTAGCATTGCGCTGTTTGTTTTATGCACTGGTATTCTTGGGAGGAAACCCGTTCCGTGTTATACGGCGTGGTCCCTTGATTTACCTAATGATTTAAAATAAAGATTAATAACTGTTTTAGTTCTCACACCAGTCACATGACTGACCTGGAGTTTATTGTTTTGACCTAAACTCTGGGTGCCCTTATTTTCGACACGGGCAGCTAGTAGTTTTGGTTTTGCAGATTTATATTCACAGGATCCTGGTTTACAGCTGGAACGATATCCGGAAAGCTTTGTATCCGTATATCTCATTCTAGTTGTGTATTGTATTATTTTTCCGCTGCTATGTATTTAAATGTAATTTAAATCTCTGATATTTCTGTGTAATATTCATTTATACTCTGTATATTCTTGTAATCTGATGCATTGTTGTAATAAGCAGTGAAATGTTCTTTTATATGCGTTCTGTTGTGGTTTGTTCTCGAACTATCCGACGCTTTCCTTTACGGGGAAGTTACGGGTCTTCACAGTTGGTATCAGAGCTTTGGTTTACAAAGCTCAGAGAACAAGGCACATTAGAACCTTACGAAAGAATTCATCAGATATTGGATTAGTAATATCCAATTAGAATGACTCGTTAGAGATGGGATCAGTAGTATCCTAGAACGGGTGTGAAGAGTATATTTTTCAAATGAAAACAATTTTGTTTTGAAAATCTAAATCAACTATTCGTATTTGATTATTCATTTTATATTGATTAGGACAATTCAGTATATAAAGAGTTTGCATATACGCCTTGCAAACGTATATTCAAAATTTTAATATACTGGATAGATATAGAATTACCCTCTAATCGCCCGGAGATGATTTTGATGATGGAGCTCCATCATTAGAATTTATATTCGAGTGACGAACGTGTAATATCTATATATCTCCTATTGACTGGTGTGAGAACCAAAATTAGATAGGGCCTATTGTTGTGATTTGGTATCAAAAACATGATTTTTGTATATGTATCAAAATTATGAATTTCAAATGATAATTCACTAATTGATTGATGGTTGTATTGTTTGAGTATTGTTTGAATAATTAAAATTTGAACCACTTAGTTCATTTGAGTCAAATATTGAATTTTATTGAAATTTGGTCGCATTTGCTTGCATATACATATACTTACATTGAACAGGTCATAGCAAGGAGGCTAGAGCAGAGAATAAAATTTGTTTGCCCGACAAATAGGTACATGTTTATTACATAATTTCCTGTTTTGTTTGGGTGATGATGATTTTGTGAGCCTATTGGCTAGCCGCTTGGCTTTTTCTTTTTCTTTTTGAGATCTGAAGGACCGGGGAAGCTATTTGAAATTCCCCGATGCTCCCGGTGCAGGGGAGGTTATGGCGAAATTTTTCAAAAATTTAGGGTGTTAGCCAAATTTTTGAAATTTTGAAAATTCTCAGAAACTAAAGAGTTGGAGAATGGAAGCCAGATCGAGCGTAGTGTTAAATAATCAAACCACTTTCGACTTCGTTCCTTTTCGGGGACGAAAAGTTTTAAGTGGGGGAGATTGTAACAACCCGTAAAATCTGGGCCAGTTTAAAAATTTTATTTTTGCAATTTTAGCGAATTTTGATTATTTAAAATGAATTATTTTAAATAATATCGACAATAAATTTATTTTGAATATAATTCGAACGTATATATTATACGCGTCGTCGTTAGAATAAAAATAATTATATATAATTATAAAAGGAATTGAAAATGGCGCGGTAGTTCGAAAATTCGATTTCTAATTTCAAATGAATATACAGAATTCAATATAAGTCAGAATTGAACGAAACAAGAAATATTTGAATCTGTATAACTATATCTTTGTAACGAAGTCGAGAAACTGAGATTTCACTTTATAAATGATGAGATATGTCCAGTTGAAAATTAGAAATAGTCGCTGTGGAATTTATATATATTTTAATATAATATATAGCCCTTAAAAATAGCCATTTTGCAAACGACCTCGGATTTCGACGAAACCAGTTTTGTTGGGTCCGGGATGTAAAGTTATTGCTAGGTTTCGAATTTCATAATTTTTCGAATCAATATGTGAGCGTGGCAAAGGAAAACGCGTTTGACCATTTTCAGTTGATTTTAATCGACTGGAAAATGGCCATTTTTCATACGGTCTCGGAATTCGACGAAACTAGTTTTGTTAGGACCGTATTGTCAATACGAAGCTAGAAAATATTTTTATGGAATTTTTCTAGTTAGTATGTGACCCCAGTAATTTGAAATGTACGTTTAAAATTCAATATAGTAATTTAAATGTAAATTTAACGAAAACTGATTGTAACAGCCGAATCAGCTTGCGTGGCCTATCCCATTGTGTTCGGAATGGGGGTAATACACTAGGGACGACAGTCGGTGGGCTTGATTTCGAGTTCGTATTTTAATGTACCTTTTTGAAATTTAAAATAAATAAATAAATATAAAATATATAATACCCCTGACCCCTTTTTCTTTCTTCTCTCACCTCAGAAATCGACTTTTATAAAAAAAAAAAAAGGAAGAGAAACGAAAATCGCCGTCGCAGCCCCCACGACCGCCGACCTCCGACCTCCGATCGAAACCACCCCCCCCCTCAGGCAGTCGCGCCGCCCTCCCGATCGAGCCCCCCCCTGAAGCCGCCGCCGCCGCTTTTCTTCTTCCTCCTGCCGCCGCCATCTTTCCCCCCCTCCTCTGTAAGTTTGTTTTTTTTTATTTATTTTATTTCCTTTATTTTAATTTTAAATAAACAGTAAGAAACTGAATTTTAATTAAGTATTAAAACTGAATTTTAATAGGGAGTAAAAACTGATTTTGAAAAAGCATTTAAAAACTGATTTTTATTTTTAAAAAAACTGAATTTTCTTTATTTTGAAAACTGTTTTTTTTATTTTCTTTAAAACTGATTTTATTTAAAGTAGAAAACTGATTTTATTTAAAATAGAAAACTGATTTTATAAAACATTTAAAAACTGATTTTTATGTTTTTAGATTCTGATTTTAATTAGATTCAAAACTGTTTCTTTTTTTTTTATGATTTAAAACTGATTTTTAAAATGATTTTAAAAACTGATTTTAAAAACTGTTTTTAAAAATAAAAACAACTTTGTTTTTGTAAAGATATCAACTTTGTTTTTTTTTTAAAAAAGATATGAACTTTAAAAATAAAAAGGCGAGTACTTTAAAAATAAAAAGGCGAGTACTTTAAAAATAAAAAGGCGAGTACTTTAAAAATAAAAAGGCGAGTTCTTTGAAAGTAAAAAGGCGAAATCTTTATTTTAGAAAAGGCAAATCTTTAGGTGGAAAATAGCGTGAAAAAAATAATTTTTATCTATATAACATAGATGTGAAAATACGATTTTTATATATTGAATAGCGAACTAAAAATTCGATTTTTATATATTGAATAGCGAACTAAAAATTCGATTTTTATATATTGAATAGCGAACTAAAAATTCGATTTTTATATATTAAATAGCGAAGTCAAAATTCGATTTTTACATATGTAGAGGATACGGGCAACGAAGGTGACGAAGATGCGATAGCAATGAAGATTTCTATCAATGAAGTGCCGTGGAGCTTGGATAGCTATCGGTGAGAATTTCTCACCTTTCAATTTATTTTTCTAGTTATATATATATATACTAGGATGCAGACGGTGCTTAGTAGCACCCGACACCCGTCCACAGACCATGGACTTGTTTGTTTGACTGTTTGGTGATTGATTGTGATATTGGTTTGAATGTGGTTTGTGGTGTGAAAAATCGAATCGATAAATTGGTTAGGATTAGACGTGCGCCGTTATAAGGCGAAGGAGTAAGGCTAGGTTAGACCCTTACTCCAAATTTTGTGGTTTGCATAATGAAATTGATTTGATTGATGAGTGAATGGCGTGGGCCTTCACTAGACCGGGGATAAGGCTAGGCCTCGTCCCGTTTCTAGTATCGTGCCGTTATGCCGCCGAAATTTTCTAAAATATGTTAGAAAAATAAAAATATCATTTTATAGAATAAATGAATTGAAGAGAAATTCATATGTTGAAATAAAATGTTTTATCGTTAAAAATATAATTTTTAACGTGAAGTGAATAAATAAATATTCATTTACAAACCAGATGGTTTGTTTATGTACACTTATTTGAATGATATTGATTGGGTCGATAAATTTTACACATCGCCCAACTGCACAACTAAAATCTGTGTTTGATTGTTTGAAACCCCACACGGGTGTTGGGATGAAATATGAATTTCACTCATCCTGATTGATTAAATATGTCGATCGATTGATTGACAGGCTGTTATGAGCGTTGAATATCTATATTTGATGCTTATACAGTGTCGTGCACTTTGGTTGATGGTTGATTATTTTCAATGTTATTATATACATGTGTTGTATGAAAATCCATATAATTAATTTTATATGGTGATTGATTGGGCCTCATTCCAATCGTGAAAATAAAGAATATTTTGATAATAACAAATATTTTGATAATAGGAAATATTTGAAATAGAATATTTGAAGTAGAAATTTATGAAGCCGTGTTTGTTAGATTGACGCCATTTCGACGTGAACGATATTTATATCGATTTTAAAACGATTTCGAAATGAATTGAATTGAAAACGAATTCAAAATGAATTGAAAACGATTTCGAAATGAATTGAATTGAAAACGATTTCGAAATGAATTGAATTGAAAACGGATTCAAAATGAATTGAAAAACGTTTTCGAAATGAATTGAATTGAAAACGAATTCAAAATGAATTGAAAACGATTTCGAAATGAATTGAATTGAAAACGATTTCGAAATGAATTGAATTGAAAACGGATTCAAAATGAATTGAAAAACGATTTCGAAATGAATTGAATTGAAAACGAATTCAAAATGAATTGAAACGATTTCGAAATGAATTGAATTGAAAACGAATTCAAAATGAATTGAAAACGATTTCGAAATGAATTGAATTGAAAACGAATTCAAAATGAATTGAAAACGATTTCGAAATGAAATGAATTGAAAACGATTTCGAAATGAATTGAATTGAAAACGAATTCAAAATGAATTGAAAACGATTTCGAAATGAATTGAATTGAAAACGATTTCGAAATGAATTGAATTGGAAGCGAATTCAAATGGAATTGAAAGCGAATTGAAATGAATTCAAATTGAATTGAAATTCGAATTGAATAGAGATGAATTTTGAAACGAATTTATAAAGAAGAATTCAATTTTGCTTTGAATTGAAATGGAAGTTGAAATAGGTTTTGAAACGATTTTAAAACTATTTATATAATTCGTTTTGAATAGTAATCGACGAAGTATATATTATATATATTATATATATAATATAATGGCCTGAATAGAACGCGCCGCGCCGCGGCAGTTCGTGAATTTTGACCCTTTATTTCAAACGGACATTGCGGGAGATCTGACCGTCGGATTCTCCTAAAACCGGAACCGTTGGGTTCGTATCGAAAAGAGCTTTCTAATGAATGTTAGAAATTTGAAATCTAACGGTTGGATTTGGAGATACGTCCAAATCAAATTCGAAAAAGGTCGCTGTAAGTGCAGTTCGATGGCCATTGTTGGAAATCGACTGTACGGGCCTTGATAAAATTATTAAAAATAGTAATAATTTGTGTAAAATCATAAGAAATGATTTAGAAAGAATTGGGATGAAAAACTCCCTATTTGAAAAGATAAAAATAGATTTTTATCGAAATGAACTAGTTTTGAACTAGAATTAAAATTCTATTTATTTCTAAATAAATAAATTGAATTAGAAAAGGGTTTTAAAAATAACCAGAATATCCAATGATTGCATTGGAGTGGATTTGAATCGAAATTGTCTTCGGAATATTTCGATGTTGGAATTCGTGATTATACAGGTGTTGTTATGGAAATTTGAAAGATATATTTGTATCGTTATTTCCAATACGACATTTGTTAATCGTAGAATTTGATATTGAATATAAGCCGATATATTTTCTATTCAGAGCCTTATATTGAATATCAAATGTGATTTGGGTTTGTCGTGAATGGTGTCTTCACTAACACTGTTCTTGAACCCAGTTGAGAAATGATTAAATCTTTTTGTTTAGATTTAATGAAGTGTACCAATTAAATAAATATTTAATTGGAATTGAATTGATATTGATTTTTGGGTTTATCGTGAACAGTGTTTTAAATAACACTTGTTCTTTAACCCGATAATTAATGAATGTGATTTGGGTTTGTCGTGAATGGTGTCTTCACTAACACTGTTCTTGAACCCAGTTGAGAAAAGATTAAATCTTTTTATTTAGATTTAATGAAGTGTACCAATTAAATGATATTTAATTGGAATTGAATGTATATTGATTTTTGGGTTTATCGTGAACAGTGTTTTAAATAACACTTGTTCTTTAACCCGATAATTAATGGGATGTGACTTTGGGTTTATCGTGAACCGTGTTTTAAATGACACTGATTCTTTAACCCAGTCACAGATTAAAACTAAGTGGAGTTTTAATGAATCTTTAATTAGATTTGAACGTGAAATTTAGAAACTAACTGTCGGTTAGCTAAGTAGAATGGTTTTCTGGATATTGATCTGATGTTGGTTTCGGCCTTCGGGGTTAATATTTGGGGAATTATTCTCTTGATTAATTTACGGTTAATGACTAATGAGTTGGAATGAGGCGTATGTTGTGTTTGTGTAACACTTTTATAATATATACGCGAGTTATTCAGAAAGACCGGGTTTATCCCATTCTGAATAACTGATACGACGATAAGTCGAAGATGAAGACGATGGTCGAAGACCGGAGGTCTTCACGTCGTTTGGGTGATAACTGATGATCTTGATTGGGCTGTACACCCAAGAAGATGGAAACAGTTGGTGATCGTCCAGACGTACTTGGAGATCGATGGATATGCGGGGTACTAGGTGCCTCCGGTTTCGTTCAGACCCAGGACGGACTTGTAAATGGACTGTGTGTCTGACATCGGATTTCATTCTGTGTGACTGATATCGGTTGCATAGGATGGTTTGCCTGTGTGGCATGCTAAGATGCAAATGATCAAGGCTTCTGTTGAAAAGCAAAGTCTTGTGGTGATGATCAAAGCACGGCCTTTGTGGCGTAGCTTTGTGTAACGTTTACCTCGCGTGTTTCACACCAGGTATGAACCAAAAACGGGAGACGGACCTCAGGGAGGACTTGCATTTCTTTCTAGCTAAAAAGTGGCGTCAGTGGTTTTACACGCCCTGACGAGATTGACTTATGTGGTTGTTGCTGTTGCGAGGCGCCTCGGATTGATCGGTCGTTCTCGAACCGATGGAGTCATTCGTTGGCTCGTTTGCGCCCCAAAGGGCGGGGAGACGTAGTGTTCAGGCATTTTAATCCACATCGGTGGACCGGCCCTGACGATCCAAGGGTCACTCGAGCTCTGATCCTGAGACATGGTAGGCTAGATTGTCTCGAATCGGTTGAGGATCTTGCCCCTAGCCTCGGTTCATAGACGGAAATCCAATTTCCAAATACGTGACTTTGCGATTTTGATTGTATAACCTATATATGGCGACATAGTGGTATGGGGCATTCATGCCGTCTATGATTGATACTTATGATTTGAAGTTGTTTTATACACTATGCACTTATAGTAGTATCAAATGATTTCTTTTAAACGTATCAAGCATTCTTGGCTGTTATAAGGTAAAAACCCTATCCCCCGGCTTGCGTTGCATTGTGTGATAGGACCTGGGTCTTATAACAGCTTCATTTTTCTTTATTTAGCATTGCGCTGTTTATTTTATGCACTGGTATTCTTGGGAGGAAACCCGTTCCGTGTTATACGGCGTGGTCCCTTGATTTACCTAATGATTTAAAATAAAGATTAATAACTGTTTTAGTTCTCACACCAGTCACATGACTGACCTGGAGTTTATTGTTTTGACCTAAACTCTGGGTGCCCTTATTTTCGACACGGGCAGCTAGTAGTTTTGGTTTTGCAGATTTATATTCACAGGATCCTGGTTTACAGCTGGAACGATATCCGGAAAGCTTTGTATCCGTATATCTCATTCTAGTTGTGTATTGTATTATTTTTCCGCTGCTATGTATTTAAATGTAATTTAAATCTCTGATATTTCTGTGTAATATTCATTTATACTCTGTATATTCTTGTAATCTGATGCATTGTTGTAATAAGCAGTGAAATGTTCTTTTATATGCGTTCTGTTGTGGTTTGTTCTCGAACTATCCGACGCTTTCCTTTACGGGGAAGTTACGGGTCTTCACAGTACAGATGATAGCAGAGTAAGTAAATACGGATTGTAAATGACATAGATTTTACCCAGACTCGGCAAACCCTGCCTACTGCTGCATTCACTAATGTTTCTAGTAGGTAATAGAACAAATACCGCTTACAAAACTGTGTAAACTCGCGAACCCCTTGCTCCTGTTCTAATCCTACACTCAAAACCCTGGCCTGATCTATATTCCCTAGATCAGATTATCCACTAGCTACAAACCCGTAACTAGTAAACCCTAGTTTTTATAGACTCTAGTAAACTGCTAGTTTTATAGACAAACTAGCAAACAGTTCGACGATTAAAAATTAAAACAAAACAACAAAAAACAAATCTAAAATAAAATAAAAACCAAATAGCCCTTTGTAAATGAACTAAGATGGGATGACCTTCTTCATTTATTTCTTTCTAAATTGTTTTGTCCTCAAAACAATGTCGGTCGATTAATGACTAGGTTTCCGGTGAATCCCCAAATAGTGCGCTCTCGTTTGCTTTGAAAAAATTATTCTTTGAAACTTCAGTTGCTTGATTCTCTTTGGCTCCAATTCTCTATCAACGATTTGGCTATCATCTTGCAATCGAAATCATGTGAGTTCTCTAAAATGATTTGATTTGTGCTCTTTGAATTTGTAGCTTTTTTTCGATTACTTTGTCAATGAGGATATAGGTATTTAAATAGGGATTTCAAATCCCAAATTATCTCTGATTTCATGAATATGGTTTGACTTGATCGCACGTGATTTTGGATCTTTTTGTTTCCTTGATTAAAATTGCATTCCTTAGCTGGATTTTGTCGAATTGATTTGTTGCCTTTGAACAATTCTGGAAATTGATTTTCTGGACCTCATTGAATAAGATTTGAACTGATTCTGGAAACATTATTAAACATACATTAAAATGTTTCTAGAAATGCTTTTTCTTCGAATTGAATTGTGTGATCCATGCGATGTATCCATACATGTTTCTGGTCATAATTGAATCTGGAAAAAGCATAAAAAGAAATTCTGCGGCCCTTGAAATTTGCACAGTGTAATTTTGATTTGTTCCATAAATATTCGACCTTGATTGATTGAAAATGTTGCCTAATAAATAGATTTGCTGTTTTGCCATGACATTTGAAAAACTACACTTTATAACTTGCCAAAAATTCTGGAGAGATTTTTTCCCTTAAACTGTTGCTAGAAATGTTTTCCTTTTTGCCCTTGACCTTGAATGAGTTTTAATTTGCACATTAACTTTTTACCTGAAATACCTTTTACTAATTTTTGGAGACAAATCTGTTTGTCGTTTGGCATGATTTACTGGCTTGTCGTTTCATAACAACGTAGAAATGAATCCTTGGCTTGGCATTTATGTACATGAGCTCTTTGGTGTATAGATTTGCGCCCCACTGTATTCAAATAATTTTGCTTTTCCACACCCTTGTTGTTGCACTCCTTTGCAACTGAAAACTGCACCTCTTGCTCCATTCTCCACATCATCGTATCAATTTAAGTACTCTTGATATTGCTGCATATACACTTACTTTCATGTGTTGAATTACATGCACACATTTATGAACTTACTTGTGCACTGTCTTGATACCTCAATTTAGTTGTGTATTGTTTTGTGACATCTTGACCTGCTGCTGCATATTTATACTTTCTTCTTGTATCACATGAAGCTGCTTGTATTTGTGCTTTGTGTATGTTCCACCATGCTACCTTAAACTTGTTTGGGATGTGCCAATGTAGTTTTGCTATGCATGATATTGATTTGTCCCAATTTGTCCATTACTGACTTGTTCCATACACCAGTTTGACTTGTTGACATGTGCATGTTTATGAAACAGATGCACCCATTTTCTTTGGTTTACCTTTGCATACCTGAGTTGCACATTTGAAATAATATGAGATGTTTTATGCTTATGGTAAGCTGCTCCATTGTCGTGTACATTGTTGTTTTGACCATTTGTTCCATGCTGCAATCTATATGATCACTTGAGCTGTAATGTCCCTTATTTTTGGTGATCAGATAGTTAATATAATTTATTAATTTAAATATTATATTTGGAATATTAATCGATTTTAATATTGAATTCATTAATAAAACGACAATTGAATATATATAAATTTTATCTAATTGTAAACAAGATCGAAATGGCGCTGCAGTTCGTAATATGGAGTTTTGAACTTTGATTGGATATACAGGATTCGATATAAGTCAGATTTCTGTGAAACAAGAAACGTTAGAATCTAATTGGTTATAATTTTCATATGAAAGAGAAAAATCTAGATTTCAGGTTATAGGTTCTAAGTTATGTGCAAATCAAAATTAAAAATAGTCACTATGGAAAACGTTAATAAAATATAGCGTTTATTTAATATATTTAAAAGGGAAATTTAAATCGTTTAACTCAAAATTTGATGATATTGAGTTGTGTAAATAATATTTGGAATTTTATATATATTCTGTTCGGATATATATGACAAAAATAATTTATTATGATATATTTGATTTATTTGGGAATTTATATAATATTTTATTAATATCATTTGAGCATTAAAAATAGCCAGTTTTGCGAATGGTCTCAGTTTTCAATGAAATTAGTTCCATTGGAACCGTATCGTTAAATTGTTATAAGAAAATCAAACTTTGTGGCAAATCGATGTTGTATGTGACTTCGGTGGCAAAAAATGTCTCTGTTTCTATTTAATTATTTAGATTATTTAAACAGGGGTAACTTTTAATGAATAAACGACTGGTCAAACAAACTCCAAATTTAGTGAAACAAGATTCATTAGATCCGCTCGGAAGAGGTCTAGTAAAATGTCAAGACCTCAGAATTATTGGATTTTTTTATCTAATTATGGGAATTTTAAACACTTGATTTTTCATCGATATTTATAAACGACTTTTCACAAACGACCTCAGAATTCGACGAAGCCTGTCCCATTGGGTCTGGAATATTTTTTATGCTAGGAATAGGTATTACATCTCGATTTGAAGATTATTTGTGGTGGTTTTAGACGTTAATTCATCATTAAGTAAAATATTAATATTATATTCAATATGGACATTATATATATACCCAACCTAAGAAATACCTAGGACTTTCTTCGCGTGGTCAAGGCTTCAGTTAGCCGCCGGTTTACAAAATCAAAGGCTAAAATGTTCGATCCTTTTTTGCCTAAAAATCTTTCGATCCAAGCTGAAAATCATAATAACTTCAACTGAAATATCGATTAGCTCGACGAGCTCTGGTGTCTAGACGGTGGTGATGGATGGTGGAATGTTGTACTCGCCGGTATTGGGCTTAAAACCAGCGACGTTTGAAGATTGTTTTCCAGCAAAGGACTTGATCGAGCTAGCTGAAACTCGGGGCGGAAGGTGGCAACATGGCGTAGATTTGGGTGGTGGTGTTTGATTGACCACCGACGATCAGGGTGAGGTGCGGTGTAGGGTTTTCGTTGAAGTCTGGAATAATGGAAATGTACGTGAGTGAAGAGGGTAATCGGCTGTTAGGCCGTTAATTAAAAGTAATTAATTAATTTTAATTAATTAATATTTAAGTAAGGATTAGTTAATTTATACCCTGTTTTGAAATGCAGGGATTAATTAAACGTGAAGAAGTGTCATTGCTTTGTGTCAGTTACAGAAGGAAGAGAACGGACGGGTTCTGAAATTTGGAAGCGAAATAGAACATTGGAGCATGGGTTTTCAAATTAAATCGGGCCTGGAAAGGGTATCACTAAATATGTAACAAAATCGATTAGTTAACTATAATTAATCAAATTGTTTATAAATGGTTATATCAGTTTTGCCACAGACAGAATGGAATAGAAGTAAACAAAGGAATTGGAGAAAATGGGGCCATGCGTTTGTAGATGTCCAGCTATTTCTTTTTTTGTGGATTCCAAAGTTGGGCAACGCGATGGCCTTTCTATCTGAAAAATCGAACCTAGCAAATGGAAAGAAAACAATTGGGTCCTCTTTATCCTTAACCAAACGAATGTAATATTAATGATAATATAATTAACGTTAGGTATAGTTTAATATAGATTTAATTACTTAATTGAATTGTTAACTAAAACTTGAGTTGTCGCAGGTGTTTTAGTCTGATTTTGAACGAGTGAACGAACGCATGAAGGAGGAACCGATCATTTCCATAAAACGTAAATTAATTTATATCAATTTTAATAAGGGTTAGTTAATTATTAAATAAAAGTGTTAATTTAAATATTCATAACTCATTCGTGTGTAAACATAATTAGACAACTCAAGAGAAGTTGGACTCGCTTTGACGAACACTACATTTTGGAACAGAAATAGACGGAACTGGAATCAACTAAAATTTTAAATTAAATTAAACACTGATTTAATTTAACTGAAACGAGCCGATTAAACAAAGAAATCAATTCAAGGTGAGTTTACTCACTCAGTTATCCCACTTATATTTTATATAAGTTCAGTTTCTTTTTATTTTATGTGCTATAATTGCTGATTGTTTGTTGTGTGTTAACTATTTACATATATATTGTATGAATTGATTCAATTGCGTGTTAGTTAATGAAAACCAAATCATTATTTTTAATGATTATTCCAAATTAAGGTAACTTACCTTGTTGGTCACGGTTATGAAATAACCGTGTTTAATTTAGTGAATTATTTGAATTGTCTAAATTGTTTGTTAGCGGTAAATAAATTGGTTGATATTCAATTGTTGTTATTTTACTGTTATAGAAATAACCAGCAAAATTGAAGTAAATGATGTTATTTGAGGTAACCCGTTTGGATGTAGAGAAGAACAGGTTGGAAGAATCCAATCGGATTCCTCAAATATATTAGATGTTATTTGTTTTCATATTTTCATTATATGAACTGTTTAAACCCATCTGTTTGGATGATTGATTTGATTGATGATTATTGACCTGAAATTCAACAAATTGTTTTGTTTTAACCAATGAGCAATATTGGTTGAGTAATTGGCAGCAATTGGCCGATAAATCAATCGTTTGAAATATTAATTTACCGTTAGGTAAATCGATATAAAAATGAAGTTATGAAATTTATTTTATAACTGAATATAGATTTTTAAATATATTATTTAAAAATGAAGTTTACAAAAAGGGAAATCAGCCGTGTGCGGAGCACGTGCCTTATCTTAATTAATGTAACGATTTACAACTGAGATTAATTGTTTTTAAGAAACAATTAAAATGGAATTATATACAGTAGAACATTTCATTGTTTATCACAACAATTCCATCAGAATACAAGAATATACAGAGTATGAATAAACATTACACATTTGGCAAATATCAGAGATTTAAATTACATTTAAATACATAGCAGTGGAAAAATAATACAACACACAACTGAAAGGAGATATACGGATACAGAGGTTTCCGGATATCATTCCAGTTGTAAACCAGGATCCTGTGAATATAAATCTGGAAAACAAAAACTACTAGCTGCCCGTGTGGAAAATAAGGGCACCTAGAATTTAGGTTAAAACAATAAACTCTAAGTCAGTCATGTGACTGGTGTGAGAACTAAAATAGTTATTAATCTTTATTTTTAAAGTTAGGTAAATCAAGGGACCACACCGTATAACACGGAATGGGTTTCCTCCCAAGAATACCAGTGCATAAAACAAACAGCGCAATGCTAAATAAAGAAAAATGAAGCTATTATAAGACCCAGGTCCCATCACACAATGCAACGCAAGATGAAGGAAATGGTTTTACCTTATAATAGCCAAAGAATGCTTGATATTTTTAAAAACAGATTATCTTGATATTACTATAAGTGTATATTGTCAAAACAAGTTCAATCATAAGTATCAATCATAGGCAGCATAGCTACCATCTACTATGTCTCCATACTAGGTTCTGCAAATAAAACCGAATTATCACGTATTGGAAATTGGATTCCATCATGAGTCGAGGCAAGGGGCGAGCTCCTCTCCATTCGAGACACTCTAGCAAATGTCTCAGGACCACAAACAGTGATCCTTGGAATCAGTTGGGTCGGTCCTCTCTTACTTTTGAGGATTAGTTATTCCTGAAAACACGTTTCCCAGTCCTATAGGACCTATATAATGGTCTATACGTCGGCTCACATAGTGCCAGTTATCGACCATATATCTGAGGTGGCTCGCATTCCAACAACCACACTGGTAAAAAGTATATAAATGTCAGGGCTAGTAGGTCACTGACATCACCCATAGCTAGAAAGAAACATCGTGTTCTCCCAACGGTCCTTATCCGTTTTTGACTCATACCAAGGTGTGAGGCTCACGAATTCATGCTATACACAAAGCTATGCCACACAGGCCGTGCTTTGATCATCAACCATAAGACTTTGCTTTTCAACAGAAGCCTCGATCATTTGCCACTTAGGCATGCCACATTGGCAATTCATGCCATGCGATTGATATCCATCTATATATAACCTTTGAGCTCGTGCGTCTCAGAGAAGGGCGTTAAGCAAGAGAATAAATTCTCCGCCGCCAAACATATATATATTTAATAGAAATCAATCACACAAAATAAAATCCAATGTCAGACACACAGTCCATTTACAAGTTCGTTTTGGGTCTGAACAAAACTGAAGGCACCTTCCTCGCATATCCGTCGATCTCAAAGTACGTCTGGATGATCACCAACATATTCCCTCATCTTGGGTGTACAGCCCAATCAAGATTGTCAGGAATCATCCAAAAGACGTGAAGACCTCCGGTCTTTAACCACCGTCATCACCTTCGACATATCATCGAATCAGTTATTCATAATGGGTATAAACCCGGCCTTTCCGAATAACCCGTGTATATAATAAACAAGGGTTACAAAAACACAACATATGCCTCATTCCACAATTCAGAATATTCTTTTATTCAAAAATTCACATTCTTAGGGAAAGGTTCCCATTAATTTTATCAAAGATAAATTCTTCTAAATTTATTCTTTAATCTTCCTTTGGATATCATTTCAAACCATGTTAAGGTTTTCCCAACTAGTTGGGATTAGCGAACCACGCCGAAGTAATTATTTATTTTATTTTCCAATCCCAACCTATTCATCCCATGGAGCAAAACTAGTGATACTCCATATCTAACACCACGGTGCTATTGGTAAAATTAATTACCATTTCAAGTTCAAATCTAATTAAAGATTTAACTATGGCTTTGGAGCAAAACTGGTGATACTTCATTCTCGATCATTACAATCTGATTAAAGATTCAAATAAACTCCACTTAGTTTTAATCTTCACAAAAATCAATATCCTGTCTTTAACTGGGTTAAAGAACCAATATCATCCTAAACACGGTTCACGATAAACCCAAAATCACTTTCCATTGTTAATCGGGTTAAAGAACAGGTGTTATTCAAAACACCGCTCACGATAAACCCCAAAAACCAATTTAAATTCAATTCAAATTAAATATTAATTAACTGGACAATTTCACTAAATCTTAATTAAAAGATTTATTCTTTTTCTAAACTGGGTTCAAGAATAGTGTTATTCAAGACACCATTCACGACGAACCCAAAATCCCATTTGATATTAATGGATAGAAAATATATCGGCTTATATTCAATATCAAATTCTGAAACCAACAAATATCTTATTGAAAATAACGATATAAATATATCTTTCAAATTTCCACAACCACATCTGCATAATCATGAAATCAAACATCGAAATATTCCGAAGATATTTTCGATTCAAATCCATTCCAATTCGTATATTGGAAATTCTGATTATTATTTTTAAAACCACTTCAAATCTAGTTTAAAACTAGTTCATTTCAATAAAAATATATTTTTATCCTTACAAATGTGGAATTTTTCATCCCAGTTCTTTCCAATTCATATATTATGATTTTACACAAATTATTAATATTTTTAATAATTTTATCAAAGCCGTACAGTTGGTTTTCAATAACAGCCACCGAACTGCACTTACATCGACCTTTTCCAAATTTGATTTGGGCATAATTCCAAATCCAACCGTTAGATTTGAAATTTCTAATATTCATTGGAAAGATATTTTCGATACGAACCCAAGGTTCCAGTTTTAGGAGAATCCGACAATCGGATCTCCCGCAACGTCAACTCGAAGTCAATGGTCGAAATTCGCGGACTGCCGCGGCACGACACGTTCTATTCAGGCCATTTAATATATAATATGTATATTATATATATATCATCGATTTCAATTCAAAACGTACTTTATAAATCGTTTAAATTCGTTTTCGAAATGATTTCAACTTCATATTCAATTTCAAATCAAAATTGAATATTTCATATCATTAATATATAAATGATAATATTTTCAAAACGTTAGATTTTGAAATCACTTCCTTTTCTATAATTATTATAAAAATGAACATAATCGATATAAATATCGTTCGCGTCAAATGGCGCATATCTAACCAACACGGCTTTATATATTTCAGTAACTTCGTTATTCTATTCAACAAATGAATATTTATTCTATTCAACACATGAATCTATATTTCTTTCAACACATGAATATTCTCAACACATGAGTATCGTCAACACATGACTATTTTTATTATTTAATATATTTTATAAAATTATGATAAAGATGTAAATTTTATTGTTTAAAATATTTTACTCAACACATGAATATATATTTTATTTAACACACGAATATATATTTTATTCAACACACGAATATTCTTTATTTTCCAAATTGGAATGAGGCCCAATCAGTTACCATATAATGTTAATCATATGGATTCCATACAACACATGTATATAATAGCAACGATAAATAATCAACCATCATCTGAAGTGCACCACACAACTGCATAAGCGTTAAATATAACTAATTAACGCTCATACAGTCTGTCAATCAACCGATCGACATACCACTAAACAATTGGGATTAGAGTACGTCAAATATCATCCCAACACCCGTGTGGGGTTTCAATACACAAACACTAAATATTATTTGTGCAGTTGGGCGATGTGTAAAATTTATCGTCCCAATCAATGTCCTTCAAATAGGTGTACATAAACAAACCGTCCGGTTTGTAAATGAATATTTATTTATTCACATTCACATTAAAAATTATATTTTTAACTATATAATATTTTATTATCCATTTCACATCAACATCACAAACAAACTTCACAACACATCAAACAAGCGTACAAGTCGTCCATGGTCTGTGGACGATGGGTGTCGGGTGCTGCTAAGCACCGTCTGCATCCTAGTATATATTTTAACTAGAAAACAAGATTTAAAGTGAGAAGTTCTCACCGACTAACTAAACCAAACACCGCGACTCCTCATATGTAGAAAATCTTCGTCGTGCTCGCCTTTTGTCAATTTCATTGTCTACAGCCACTACATATATAAAAATCGCATCTTTATATTGTTGCTATGTATATAAAAAAAATCACATTTTTATACTGCTACTATAGATAAAAAATCTATTTTTATACTACTACTATATAAATAAAAATTCTATTTTTATCCCGCTACTATATAGATAAAAATTCTATTTTTATACCGATACTATGTAGATAAAAATTCTATTTTTATACCGCTACTATATAGATAAAAATTCTATTTTTATCCTTCTCACTATATAAAAATTATATTTTTGATTCACTACCTATATAAAAATCATATTTTTATTATCTCTATAATATAAAAATCATATTTTTATTATTCTAGTGTATGTATAAAAATCACTTCTTTGATCATATAAAAATCACATCTTTCTTTGTTATAAAAATCTAACCTTTCTACTCATTAAAAATCCAATCTTTTCAATTTCAAAAATCAAATCTTTTCTATTTAAAAATCAATTCGTTTCCAAACTAAAAAGCATATCTTCTCTAATATAAAAAAAATCGTATCTTTAGCATGTTAAAATTTTAGTCTTTTCTATAAACAAAATCTTATCTTTAAACAAATTAAAATCTCATCTTTATTCGTACAAAAATCCTCATATCTCTTCATACAAAAATCTCATCTCTATTTACATAAAAAAAATCAAATTACTTTAAATAAAATACATACATAAAATTTTACATTGCACTGAAGAAAACCGGATCTTTGATGAAAGGGAGGGGAAGTTTTCTGCCATTGACGAAAAGGGGGGCTGCTGGTGGCGCAGTCGAAGGGTGTTAAGTGGTTCGGGCGTGGGCCCAGAGGGTGCGGCGGCACCGCTTCAGGTGGTGGCGGGTTTCAGGAGGTAACGGCGGCCTAGGGGGTGGCTAGCGGGGTCAGGGCGGTTTGGCTAGGGCATTGGGTCTCGCGAGGGCGTGGGGTCTCGTGGGGAGGAGAAGGGGTTGCGGAGGGAGGGGAAAGATGGAGGCGGCGCTGCCGCCGCTGGGTTGGGGGGGGGGCAATCGATTTAGGTTTATATATATATATATATATTTCGGGTAAGAACTGAAGAGAGAGAAGAGGGAAAGGAAGGGCCAAGGTATATATAATTATATAATTTAATTTTAATTTTTAATTCCCCAAAAAGTAACTTTTTGTTTCGACCTCAAAATCGAACCCGCCGACTGTCATCCCTAGCTAATTACCCCCATTCCAAACACAATGGGATATGTATCGTAAGCTGATTCGATCGTTTCGATCATTTTCCGTCCCAATTAAAATATAAATCTATATATTGAATTTGAACGCGCATTTCAATTTTCTGGGACCACATACAGACTCTAAAAATTCCCGAAAATTATTTTCTAGCTTTGTATTGGCGATATGGTCCTAACAAAACTAATTTCATCGAATTCTATGACCGTTTGAAAAATGGCCATTTTCTGGTCGATTGAAATTGACTAAAACTGTCAAAACACGTTTTACTTCACCACGCTCACATATTGATTCAGAAAATTATGAATTTTGAAATCTAGCAATAATTTGACATCACGGATCCAACAAAAGTGGTTTCGTCGAAAACGAAGGTCGTTTGCAAAATTTCCATTCTTAAGGGCCTTTATATATATATATATACATATATATATATATATTCCACAGCGAATTTTTTGAATTTTAAACTGGACATATCTTTCAACTTCTAAAGTGAAATCTCAGTTTCTTCACTGCGTTAAAAAGATATGATTAAACAAATTCTAATATTTCTTGTTTCGTCCAATTCCGATTAAAACGAATTCTGTATATTCATTTGAAATTCGAAATCAAATTTTCAAACTACCACGCCATTTCAGGCTCGTTATATAATTAAAATAAAATTATTCGTTTTTTTAACTTCATCGAAAATAAATTTTCCGTCGTTTTTATTTAAAATAATTCATTTTAAATATTCAAAATTCTTTAAATTTACCAAAATAAAAATTTTAAATTGGCTCAGAATTTCCAGGTTGTTGCAACTGCACTTTATAACTTGCCAAAAATTCTGGAGAGATTTTTGCCTTTAAACTGTTGCTAAGAAATGTTTTCCTTTTTGCCCTTGACCTTGAATGAGTTTTAATTTGCACATTTACTTTTTACCTGAAATACCTTTTACTAATTTTTGGAGACAAATCTGTTTGTCGTTTGGCATGATTTACTGGCTTGTCATTTTGTAACAATGTTGAAATGAATCCTTGGCTTGGCATTTATGTACATGAGCCCTTTGATGTACAGATTTGCGCCCCACTGTATTCAAATAGTTTTGCTTTTACACACCCTTGTTGTTGCACTCCTTTGCAACTGAAAACTGCACCTCTTGCTCCATGCTCCACATTGTTGCATCATTTTAAGTACTCTTGATATTGTTGCATATACACTTACTTTGTTGTGTTGAATTACATGCACGCATTTATGAACTTACTTGTGCACTGTCTTGATACCTCAATTTAGTTGTGTATTGTTTTGTGACATCTTGACCTGCTGCTGCATATTTATACTTTCTTCTTGTATCACATGAAGCTGCTTGTATTTGTGCTTTGTGTATGTTCCACCATGCTACCTTGAACGCGTTTGGGATGTGCCAATGTAGTTTTGCTATGCATGATATTGATTTGTCCCAATTTGTCCATTGCTGACTTGTTCCACACACCAATTTGACTTGTTGACATGTGCATGTTTATGAAACCGATGCACCCATTTTCTTTGCTTTACCTTTGCATACCTGAGTTGCACACTGAAATAACGTGAGATGTTTTATGCTTATGTTAAGCTTCTCCATTGTCGTGTACATTGTTGTTTTGACCATTTGTTCCATGATGTAGCCTATATGATCACTTAAGCTGTAATGTCCCGTATTTTTTGTGATCAGATAGTTAATATAATTTATTAATTTAAATATTATATTTGGAATATTAATCGATTTTAATATTGGATTCATTAATAAAATGACAATTGAATATATATAAATTTTATCTAATTATAAACGAGATCGAAATGGTGCTGCAGTTCATAATATGGAGTTTTGAACTTTGATTGGTTATACATGATCCGATATAAGTCAGATTTCTGTGAAACAAGAAACGTTAGAATCTAATTGGTTATAATTTTCGTATGAAAGAGAAAAATCTAGATTTCATGTTATAGATTCTAAGTTATGTCCAAATGAAAATTTAAAATAGTCGCTATGAAACTCATTATTGAAATATAGCGTTTATTTAATATATTTAAAAGGGAAATTTAAATCGTTTAACTCAAAATTTGATGATATTGAGTTGCGTAAATTATATTTTGAATTGTATATATATTCTGTTCGGATATATATGATAAAAATAATTTATTATGATTTATTTGGGAATTTATATAATATTTTATTAATATTATTTGAGCATTAAAATTAGCCGTTTTTGTGAATGGTCTCAGTTTTCGATGAATTTAGTTTCATTGGAACCGTATTGTTAAATTATTATAAGAAAACTAAACTTTGTGGCAAACCGATGTTGTATGTGACTTCGGTGTCCAAAAATGTCTCTGTTTTCTATTTAATTATTTAGATTATTTAAACAGGGGAAACTTCTAACGAATAAACGACTGGTCAAACAAACTCTAAATTTAGTGAAACAAGATTCATTAGATCCGCTGGGAAGAGGTCTAGTAAAATTTCAAGACCTCAGATTTATTGGATTTATTTATCTAATTATGGGAATTTTAAACGCTTGATTTTTCATCGATATTTATAAAGGACTTTTCACAAACGACCTCAGAATTCGACGAAGCCTGTCCCATTGGGTCTAGAATATTTTTTATGCTAGGAATAGGTAGTACATCTCGATTTGAAGATTATTTGTGGTGGTTTTAGACGTTAATTCATCAGTAAGTAAAATATTAATATTATATTCAATATGGACATTATATATATACCCAACCTAAGAAATACCTAGGACTTTCTTCGTGTGGTCAAGACTTCAGTTAACCGCCGGTTTACAAAATCAAGGGCTGAAATCTTCGATCCTTTTTGCCTAAAAATCTTTCGATCCAAGCTGAAAATCATAATAACTTCAACTGAAAGATCGTTTTTCTCGACGAGCTCTGGTGTCTAGACGGTGGTGATGGATGCTGGAACGTTATACTCGCTGGAATTGGGCTTAAAACCAGCGACGTTTGAAGATGGTTTTCCAGCAAAGGACTTGATCAAGCAAGCTGAAACTCGAGGCGGAAGGTGGCAACATGGCGTAGATTTGGGTGGTGGTGTTTGATTGACCGCCGACGATCAGGGTGAGGTGCGGTGCGATGACATGGTGAAGCAGCGTAGGGTTTTCGTTGAAGTCTGGAACAATGTAAATGTACGTGAGTGAAGAGGATAATCGGCTGTTAAGCCATTAGTTAGAAGTAATTAATTAATTTTAATTAATATTTAAGTAAGGATTAGTTAATTTATACCCTGTTTTGAAATGCAGGAATTAATTAAACGTGAAGAAATGTCGTTGCTTTGTGTCGGTTACAGAAGGAAGAGAACGGACAGGTTCTGAAATTTGGAAGCGAAATAGAACATTGGAGCATGGGTTTTCAAATTAAATCAGGCCTGGAAAGGGTATCACTAAATATGTAACAAAATCGATTAATTGACTATAATTAATCATATTGTTTATAAATGGTTATATCAGTTTTGCCACGGACAAAATGGAATAGAAGTAAACAAAGGAATGTGAGAAAATGGGGCCACGCATTTGCAGATGTCCAGCTATTTCTTTTTTTGTGGATTCCAAAGTTGGGCAACGTGATGGCCTTTCTATCTGAAAAATTGAAACTAGCAAATGGAAAGAAAACAATTGGGTCGTCTTTATCCTTAACCAAACGAATGTAATATTAATGATATTATAATTAACGTTAGGTATAGTTTAATATAGATTTAATTATTATTAATTGACTAGTTAACTAAAACTTGAATTGTCGCATGTGTTTTGGTTTGGTTTTGAACGAGTGAACGAACGGATGAAGGAGGAACCGATCATTTCCATAAAACGTAAATTAATTTATATTAATTTTAATAAGGGTTAGTTAATTATTAAATAAAAGTGTTAAATTTAAATATTCATAACTCATTCGTGTGTAATCAGAATTAGACAACTCAAGAGACGTTGGACTCGCTTTGGCGAACACTACATTTTGGAACATAAATAGACGGAACTGGAAACAACTGAATTTTTAAATTAAATTAAACACTGATTTAATTTAACTGAAACGAGCCGATTAAACAAAGGAATCAATTTAAGTTGAGTTTACTCACTCAGTTATCCCACCTATATTTTATATAAGTTGGGTTTCTTTTTATTTTATGTGCTATAATTGCTGATTGTTTGTTGTGTGTTGACTATTTACGTATATATTGTACGAATTGATTGAATTGTGTGTTAGTTAATGAAAACCAAATCATTATTTTTAATGATTAACTTACCTTGTTCGTCATGGTTATGAAATAACCGTGTTTAATTTAGTGAATTATTTGAACTGTCTAAATTGTTTGTTGGCGGTAAATAAATTGGTTGATATTCAATTGTTGTTATTTTACTGTTATAGAAATAACCAGTAAAATTGAAGTAAATGATGTTATTTGAGGTAACCCATTTGGATGCAGAGAAGAACAGGTTGGAGGAATCCAATCGGATTCCTCAAATATATTAGATGATATTTGTTTTCATATTTTCATTATATGAACTGTTTGAACCAATCTGTGTGGATGATTGATTTGGTTGATGATTATTGACCTGAAATTCAACAAATTGTTTTGTTTTAACCAATGAGCAGTATTGGTTGAGTAATTGGCATCAATTGGCCGATAAATCAATCGTTTGAAATATTAATTTACCGTCAGGTAAATCAATATAAAAATGAAGTTATGAAATTTATTTTATAACTGAATATAGATTTTTAAATATATTATTTTAAAATGAAGTTTACAAAAAGGGAAATCAGCCGTGTGCGGAGCACGTGCCTCATCTTAATTAATGTAACGATTTACAACTGAGATTAATTGTTTTTAAGAAACAATTAAAATGGAATTATATTATTATTTATTTAATAATAATTGATGTAAATGATATTTATTTAAATTAATTTATTAATTTAAATGAGGTTATTTAAATTAATTTATTAACTAATTTAAATGAAGCGACGAGTTAAAGTTGATCAACGTGTTAATTATGCTTAAAGTTGACTAAGTCGACTGTTTTAATTAAAACTGATTATCTAACTAAATTAGTTTGTGCTAGTTCGAAATGAAATAATTTAGAATATAGTTGTTTAACTTGAATAAGATTTTAAAAAGAAATTTAATACTAATTCTAGAAAAATAAAGTAAAATATTATTTTAAATCACTTACGTAATTACTTATTTTAAGTAAGTAACCGATTTATAAAATGGAATATGGACGAATTTTGAAAAGAGGTTATAAACGAGTTCTATATTAAACTCGGGTTTTGTAAAAAAGTTATAAAGGAGGTTTTCAAGCGAAAACGATGGCTTAAAATAAATGTTTGCTTAATATTTAAATTAAGTAAAAGGAAACGAGATAAAAAGGGTTTGACCTAAGATTTTATAACAAAGTTTATGAAAGGAAATGAGAAGTCAAAGCATGATTTGAATTGGCAATACTTAATAGTGGAATTAAGTAAAAGGGTTAGAATCGAAATGTGGTTTCCAAAAAGGGAATGATAATGGAAAATATTTGTAATCGAATTTGGTAAAGGATTTTAAACCGTGGTTTAGAAAATATAAATTCTAGTTATAGAATGCTTTGAAAGAAGTTAAGGTTAAAAGTGATTTTATTTAGAAACTGCTTAATCAACATATTAAGTAATTATAAATTGTATTTAAAAAGATATATTTTTAAAAAGTAAGAATGTTTTATAAACCATTTTTTTAAATAAAGTAGTTTAATGAGATATGTTGATATTAAAATAAATATCAGTTTTAAATTATAACTGGTATATATCTTAAGATAAGAACGTTGTTGATCAAGGTCTGAGAGGTAATTCAAATGCCCCAACTTGAAAGACTTCAGGATTATCTGAGAATGATATTAGTTTGTAATGGAAAAGAGGTTAAGAACAATTCCAAATGAGAAACAATAACACAACGTAAATTACGAGATTTGAGAATATAGGAATATATATATATAATGATATTTCCAAAAGTAAAAGGAAATAAAAAGGGTAAGTTTTTGGAATGAGTTTATTCTGAAAGAATAGAAAATTGATATTGTTTCAAGTAATGATGTTTTATATGAAGTTTGGTAAACCAATGTGGGAACATATATATATCATTGAATTCTAAGTAAATAAAAGAGTTTGGAATAATCTTGTGTTAAATAAGAAATAAAAGCTATATTCGTAATATCAAAATATTTAAAGAAATTGAAATTAACATTCGTTAATTGTATTAATTAAAAAGGCCAAGTAATGCCAAGCACTGAATCAGTGAACTCATTTTATTTTCATCACTGTTTATTTGATAGTTAAATCATCGGCTATCAAAGTCTGATCATACGTTTGTTGATATGGAAAGACCGGGATCGAACTTATATTCAAAAACCATTCCAATCAGCAAATACGTGAAGATTGAAGATGGAGCAATTGAAGACCGTTGATCTTCATAAGCGGAAGGATTACTTGTCGAATATTCTCTGGGATTGCAACTAGAGGTATTCTGACATGACTCAGTCGTGGTTGAGGATATACAGATATGCAAGGACTACTCGTTACTGATCCTTTGGATGTGGTAGGAGGGTGCCTTGGTTCATCCTGTTCATGGATGACTTATATGGACGAATGTCTGACAGAGTATTTCCTAAAAACCAAGTACGTTGATATTTACAAATATACCGAGTCGGTGGCGAAGAGGGGCACTTCATTAATACCCGGAGTATATTTGTGGACGTCAATTAGTGATTTAACAGATCTGACGATGTGGCATTCAAAATGAATGGTGGCCATATGGTCTAAACGAAAAAGAATAAATAACTAAATTAATTATTATTTTATGACCTCAAGCCTCATCAACCGGGAAATGGTATAAAATCGAGTAGGTCGCATGGCTATGTGGGCCACACCCATCAAAAGGGTATATAATTACCTGATCTGGTGAAATCAAATGCCTTCGGTTGTTCCTTTATTTTATTTGTATGCTTTCGGTTTGGTTGGCTGGCCCCCAACATGGTAATGATATAGTCGATACTCTCAAGCGAAGTGAGGGGCCGATCATGTTTAGCCGAGGTTGCAAGATGTTCTTGTTGAATCCCCAATGTATTCATCTCTAGAGGTACATTGTTGGAAGGTGGTCTCATACCTTGCCATAGTTGGAAATTCATTCTCCAATAAGCGCCCGCGGTTTTGATTGTATACTATGTATGTAGAGCTTGAGATGCAAGCGTTCTTCTAGATTGCTATTTACTTGATATTAGACATTATTATAATATCAGATGGTATATGATTTCAAAAATGTTTTGGGTTATAATAAGGTAAAAAATCGTCTGTATTTATGTGTGGATTTGGTCTTACTATTATCCTTTATTTCAAAAAAAAATTAACTTTAAAATCAAATTGGATGTTAGCCACAAACTTAGTGTGTTTTCTCACTCTGGTTCACCAGACTGATCCGTGCATTTGTAATGCTCGGGTTAGACCAGGTTGTACTGGTTCAGGTTATCGGATGTAGTGAAGAGACGAGCTGGAGAAGTCTAGATGTATGATATATATATATTTATTTTGCTGTGTGTTGTATATGAGGACACGTCATTATAACTGTCTAGATGTCTGATGTACTCTGATGATTGTGAGTATTTTTAAAGCTCTCTATAAAGATTTAATTCTATATTATCTTTTGTTCCGCTGCGATGTGAGACTTTGATTCTGTATTTGTGTTTCTTCTTATTCTATTCTAATATTTCTTTCTTTCTTATCTTACCCTCTATATTCTTTCTATTGGCATCTGGGTTTCTAGTGCATTTTGTGTTCGACTTAGGTTGTTTGTTCAGCTCAAAATGTACGGGAAGTTCGGATCGTCACAGTTGGTATCAGAGCAATGGTTTAGTAATAACCTTGGCTCTGTGGTATAGCTCGATAGAGATAGGGTTAGTAATACCCTAGATTGAGTTGAGTGTATATATATAAGAACACTTATTTATAAATTTTATATACAAATGTTGTGTATTGTGTTTTTTAATTAGTTCAAGTGCTGAGAAGCATTTGAATTAATAATTTACACAATATTTTTTTGTAAATAGGGTAAATTTTGACCAAAAATATATTTTTATATAGAAAAGAAATAATTTTATCAAAATATTAATACTGATTTTATTGTGTGTTTGTTTGATTTGTATGAAACTTAAATTGGATTAAAAATTTGAATTGGTAATATGCCAAACGAGAATTTCAATAAGAAATTCATAAATAAAATTGAAAACAAGATTTAACTAAAGATAAGATAAAACCGAATGAAATGGAATGAGTGGTTTATGAAATAAAAATCAGAAATGGGAAATTAACTAATTGGAAGATAAATTTGTTATCTGAATTTGCAACTTAACTACGTTAAGTGGAGTTGAGAATGAATTTTGGAATTAAATAAGATAAATTTGGAATTGGAAAATTGAATCAATAGAAATTGAATGGAAATCAATCAGATATTTAATTAATTGATATTAAAATATGTTGAACTAAAGTATGCTGAACCAGAGTAATTATTGATGTTGGATATAAATTCAACTGAATGATTTGATTGAGCTGGTATGCATGGTTGATTGATTGTATGATTAGATGGAATGAGTATAATTCATTACTGGTTTGATTAAGAGTTAATATTTGGAAATTAAAGGAATGAATTCCAATTTTGAATGGAATCACATATAAAGTTAAATTAATGGTTTAACCTTGTATTTGCAAATAAATAATGTTATATGTTTAGTTTGGATGTTGGTGTAGTTAACTGGTTGATTAATGAAATGGTATTTAAATTATTCATGAAATTTTTGCTTACATGACATACTAAGTTGAGTACAGGTAGCTGAAAGCTATAAGGATAGGTTTTAATCGCATATAAATTGAGTAGTATGCTAATTAGCGCTCACATAAGGTACGCTTACGCGAAAATATAAATTTTGGGTTTTGATTTTTGTTTTCTGACAGTGTGGGTCGATGTATATATATTATTTGTTCCTGCGATATCGCAGATGTCACTCCGTACAGGGGAGACTCTACCGAATTTTCCAGGAATTTAAAGTGTTAGAAAATTTTCGATATTTTTGGAAATTTTATTTTAGAATAATGAATTAGTTTTCAATTTAAATTAAGTTGGATTCAGAAAATTAATGGGATTTATTATATTTTTCTTACCTTAGTCATTTCGGGGACGAAATTCTATTAAAGGGGGAAGATTGTAATGTGCCGTATTTTTGGTGATCAGATATTTGATAAAATTTATTATTTTAAATATAATATTTGGAATATTAATCCATTTTAATATTGAATTCATTAATAAAATGACGATTGAATATATATATATATATATATAATTTAATTATAAACGAGCTCGAAATGGCGTTGTTGTTCATAATATTGAGTTTTGAACTTTGATTGGATATATAGGATCCAATATAAGTCGGATTTCTGTGAAACAAGAAATGTAAGAATCTAATTGGTTATAATTTTCATATAAAAGAGAAAAATCCAGATTTTGTGTTATGGATTGTAAATTATATCCAAATCAAAATTTAAAATAGTTGTTATGGGAATCGTTATTAAAATATAGCGTTTATTTAATATATTTAAAAGGGAACTTTAAATCGATTAACTGAAAATTTGACGATATTGAGTTGTGTAAATATTATTTGGAATTGTATATATATTCTGTTTGGACATATATAATAAAAATAATTTATTATGATTTATTTGGGAATTTATATAATATTTTATTATTTGATCGTTAAAAATAGCCATTTTTGCAATGGTCTCAGTTTTCATGAAATTAGTTTCATTGGAACCGTATTGTTAAATTATTATAAGAAAATCAAACTTCGTGGCAAACCGATGTCGTATGTGACTTTAGCGGCCAAAAATGTCTCTGTTTCTATTTAATTATTTAGATTATTTAGACAGGGGTAACTTTTAAAGAACAAACGACTGGTTAAACAAACTCCAAATTTAGCAAAACAAAATTCATTGGATTCGTTAGGAAGAGGTCTAGTAAAATGTCAAGGCCTAAGATTTATTGAATTTTTTCTGTAATTATGAGAATTTTAAACGCTTGATTTTCCATCGATATTTATAAAGGACTTTTAACAAACGATCTCGGAATTCGACGAAGACTATCCCATTGGGTCTGGAATATTTTTTTATGCTAGGAATAGGTATTACATCTCGATTTGAAGATTATTTGTGGTGGTTTTAGACGTTAGTTCATCATTAAGTAAAAATATTAATATTATATTCAATATGGACTCTATATATATACCCAACCAAAGAAAAACCTGGGACTTTCTCCGTGTGGTCAAGGCTTCAGTTAGCCGCCACTTCACAAAATTAAGGGTTGAAATCTTCGATCATTTTCCCCTAAAAATCTTTCTATCCAAGCTGAAAATCATAATAACTTCAACTGAAAGATCGTTAAGCTCGTCGAGCTCTAGTGTATGGACGGTGGTGATGGATGCTGGAACGTTGTACTCGCCGGAATTGGGCTTAAAACCAGTGATGTTCAAAGATGGTTTTCCGGCAAAGGACTTGATCGAGCTAGCTGAAATTCGGGGCGGAGGGTGGCGACATGGCGCAGCTTTGGATGGTGGTTTTCGATTGATCACCGACGATCAGGGTGAGGTGCGGTGACTTGGTGAAGCAGCGTAGGGTTTTCGTTGAAGTTTCGAACAATGGAAATGTACGTGAGTGAAGGGGGTAATTGGCTATTAAGCCGTTAATTAAAAGTAATTAATTAACTTTAATTAATAAATATTTAAGTAAGGATTTGTTAATTTATACCCTGTTTTGAAATGCAGTGATTAATTAAACGTGAAGAAATGTCGTTGCATTGTGTCGGTTGCAGAATGAAGAGAGCAGACGGGTTCTGAAATTTGGAAGTGAAACAGAACATTGGAGCATGGGTTTTCAAATTGAATCGGGCCTGGAAAGGGTATCACTAAATATGTAACAAAACCGATTAGTTAACTATAATTAATCATATTGTTTATAAATGGTTATAACAGTTGTGGCATAGACAGAATGGAATAAAAGTAAAGAAAGGAATGGGAGAAAAGAGGGCCACGTGTTTGTCAGATGTCCAGTTTTTTTTTTTTTTTTGTGGATTCCAAAGTCGGGCAACGTGATAGCCTTTCTATCTGAAAAATCGAACCAAGCAAATGGAAAGAAAACAATTGAGCCGTCTTTATCCTTAAACAAACGAATGTAATAATAATGATCAAACGATGTAATAATAATGATATTATAATTATCGTTAGGTATAGTTTAATTATTTAATTGAATAGTTAACTAAAACTTGAATTGTAGCAGGTGTTTTGGTTTGGTTTTAGAAGAAGGAACCGATCATTTCCGTAAAACGTAAATTAATTTATATTAATTTTAGTAAGGGTTAGTTAATTATTAAATAAAAGCGTTAAATTTAAATATTATTCATAATTCATTCATGTGCAATTAGAATTAGACAACTCAAGAGACGTTGGACTCGCTTTGACGAACACTACATTTTGGAACAGAAATGGACGGAACTGGAATCGACTGAATTTTTCAGTTAAATTAAACGCTGATTTAATTTAATTGAAACGAGCCGATTAAGCAAAGGAATCAATTCAAGGTGAGTTTACTCACTCAGTTATCCCGCTTATATTTTATATAAGTTGGGTTTCTTTTTATTTTGTGTGCAATAATTGCTGATTGTTTGTTGTGTGTTGACTATTTAAATATATATTTATGAGCTCCAAAATTTGCTAATTTTAACATATAGTGTATTGGAAACATCTTTCCCATTAACTGCGCTGACAAAGGATCAAAGAAGCATTCGTTACATTTATCGTAACTAAACCCATCAATAGTCACATATATCAGTACAATCAACTGACAAATCAATCATATATATACTTACTCACACATACATTTAATGTAAACTAAATTTAAACCTATAAATTGTCATTCATGATCCTTTCTATATAAAGTGTTCCGAGTAACAAACATTTTCCTTCTACATAAAATTAATTCACTCAACAACTCAAAACATTATATTCTCAAAGACTGAATAGAAAACTATTATTGATACCATAAGCCATAATCACCTTTAAAGACAAACAATATGCAGAAAAATGATGAATTCTAACCGCTAGATACCCCGGAAGATAATCAAACCTACCGTTATCGAGGTTTACCTACTGTAAGAGAGCCAAAATCAAACTTATTGAAGCCAACTATATTCGGCATGTTAAAAAGTAAATCGCAAAGAGAAAGAATAACAGTACCACATGCTCATTATCATGTTCCTGTTTAAGTTTAAGTAATAGATATATGGAGAACCTGGTTGTGTAATATTAGTATCTTATGACTCTAATTTGTATGCTCCATTAAACTGAAACAAAGTTGTAGCCACTTATCATTTCATGCTTCCAAATCAAGGTCTACTAGAGTCTCATGGTCTAAGTTTTATACACTTATTTTGAAGCATCTATTTTCAAATTTGAAACGCGTGTTTTAAAGGTAATGATGATAACTGTGATGATGTTTTGTATAACACAATGAGTTGTGCATTAGGTTTCGTACAAAGTCGGCATCACATAGTATGTACAATTATATTTCTGCATCTGCATTTGCGTGCCCTTTTAATTATTATGTTTGATAGAAAATCTTGCGTAGATATGTCATACAATTTAATTATGCACCATATGTCAAAGAGCATTTGATGATTTGACATATTGCTAAATACTTGTTTGGATTTTCACTATCTGAAAATCAAAACTCTCACTTCACTTGTTTGTTTGCATGATGTGTCAATTAACCATTCTATCTTCTAGTATGTTCACTTTTTCTTTTTTCATCAAAGGGTTTTCCTAGTAAATGGATCTTTTAGATGGTGAAACTCCAAGGTTTTGAATAACAACTCATGTCAATTTGAATGTTTCCGCACTGAATTTTGGATATCATGATCCATTGGCTTAACATCTTATGAGTAGCGATTAATATTGTTATTGTGGTGACAGTTACCATTACCATTTAATGAACATTCCATTACCTTAATGTTTTGTTGGTAAGCCCAAAATGCATGCTATTGTTGGATTTAGATTAACCCTAGAAGGGGGGTTGAATAGGGTTTATTGAATTTTATTGAGATATTAAAAATAATCATAGCACAGATGATAGCAGAGTAAGTAAGTACGGATTGTAAATGACATAGATTTTACCCAGATTCGGTAAACCCTGCCTACTGCTGCATTCACTAATGTTTCTTGTGAACCAATTTAAAAAATTTTGAATTGGCTATTTTGGTGGATTTTAAATATTTAAAGTAAATATTTTAAATAATAACGATGAAAAGTAAGTTTGAATCGACGTTTGAAAATAAATATAATTAATTCTAATTATAAACAAGGCCTGAAATGGCGCGGTAGTTTCAAAATATGAATTCAAACTTTGACTGACTGTACCGGGTGCAAAACAAAATGGATTTGAGTGAAAAAAAATATTTAAACCTATTAGTGAATAACAGGAAGCAAAAGTTATGGCCAAACGAATTTTCAGAAAGGTCGCTATAGAGTTTATATAGCCCGTGAAAATGGCCATTTTGCAAACGACCACGGAATTCGGCGAAACCACTTTTGTTGGATCCGGGATGTTAAACTATTGTTAGGTTTCAAATTTCATAATTTTTGAAGCTAGTATGTGAGCGTGGCAAAGGAAAATGTGTTGGGTCGATTTCTATTAAATTGGATCGACAAAAAAAAGGGCCATTTTTCAAACGGTCTCAGAATTCGACGAAACTACTTTTGTTGGGACCATATCGTCAAAACATAGCTAGATTTATTTTTCGGGAATTTTTAGAATCAGTATGTGGCCCCGGCAAATTGAAGTGTACGTTCAAATTAAATATTGAATGTTGTATATTTTAATTTGAAGGAAAACTGACTGGAACAGTCGAATGAGCCTACGAAACATATCCCATTGTGTTAGGAATGGGGGTATTTAGCTTGGGACGACAGTCATTGAGTCTGGATTGAGGTTCGTGTGTGAAAGAGGGTATTTTCGAAATTAAAAAATATATAAATAATTGGAAAAATTCTATTGGGCCACATCGGATCTCCCCCCCCCCCCGACATTCTCTCTCCCTCCACGATTAAAGGCGGAAAGGCCTTCAAAACTTCCAGCCCCGATTCCGACCGCCACGTCCACCTTTAGCCCCCGCTTCAGTTGAAGTTTTTGAAGAGCTCCTCCTCCTCTTCAAATCCATACTTGATTCACCTCCCCTCGCTCCGTATTTAGCTCGCATCGACCTCGTGAAGTTTCGCCGTTCGAGCTGGAATTCCACCTCCCTGGAGCGCGCGAGTTCGACGAGGTGGTACCTCCTGGAGGCGTCGTTCCTAGCTGTACATTGTGGTGCAACCCGATCCCCGTATCGACCAACGGATTTGCTAAAAATTTGAAACCTAGTTTCGAACCCAAAACTGAGAGGTATGGCTAGTTTTAAAATAAACTATATTATAGCACTTTAAAGCGCTACGGTTTTTGATTTCACTGTAAAAATCATATCTTTTTTGTTGTTGACGAAATTCAGTGAAACAAGAGACAGTGGACTCATGTGGACGTCTTCTACATTCTAGAAGAGAACGGATATTTTTCTGAGCCTTCTGCTATTTTTGGTAGAGTGGAAACCAATGTGAGATTTCTGAATTATAAACGATATGGAAAATGATGATGTATAAATTATATAGTCGATGTATGAGTTATATAAGCGTTGTACACCACATGTATAAGCGTTGTATAAGTTGTATGGTAGATGTATAAGTTATATATGCACTGTAAAAATTATATATGTGTTGAATAGAAGTGAAATTTACTTATATATATATATATATATATATATATATATATATATATATATATACACGCCCCTCATCCACAAACCATGGACGGTATTTATTGGTTGTAATTGTTGTGAAAATTGGTTGATAGCGAATGGTTGATTGGAATTGTTTGTGGTTGAAATTGATTGATTGTGGTTGAAAAATACCCGTTTGTGGTCGAGAATTATTTGGTTGAAACCACATAGGATTAGTTTGTGGGAAAGAAAGAAAAAATATACATGCCGCTTGCGTGTGAACTAGATGCAGGAAACCCCCATTGTCAAAAGCTGGGAGGCTTTAAGGTAGAGCGAGGAGCCGTACTAGGGACGACCCCGGTTTTAACTACCCTGCCGTTATGCTGCCGAAATTTTGAATAATTTTCATGTGTTAGAATTATTTTCATATGTTGAAACTATATTCGTGTGTTGAATAGAAATTCATGTGTTGAATAGAAATTCATTCGTTGAATAGAAATTCATGTGTTGAATGGTATTCGTGTTTTTAATAAATTGTTTTATAATAAAAATCCTATTTTTATCATCTATATGAACTATATAAAATAGTCGTGTTTTGAAAGAAATTGTTATATAATAAAAATCCTATTTTTATCATCTATATGAACTATATAAAATAGTTGTGTTTTGAAAGAAATTGTTTCATAATAAAAATCCTATTTTTATCATCTATATGAACTATATAAAATAGTCGTGTTTTGAAAGAAATTGTTTTATAATAAAAATCCTATTTTTATCATCTATATGAACTATATAAAATAGTCGTGTTTTGAAATAAATTGTTTTACAATAAAAATCATATTTTTACTATATACATGAAGTGTTAAAAATAGTGAAGTGTTGAAATAAAGGTCTGTTGGATAAAAATATCATTTTTATCAAATGTATGAAAAGCAAATAGATTTGAAATCGAAGAATCGATTGTATTTATATATATATATAATTGAAATATATCGAATAACGATGTTGTAGTTCGACTTTTGAAACCGCGATTTCAAACGATTAGTGCGGGAGATCTGACCATCGGATTTTCCCGAAACCGAAACCATTGGGTTCGCCTTGGAAATATCTTTCCAACGACACTTGTGAAGATCCAACGGTTGGATTGTCTGGAATGTTTAATTCAAATCGGAAGGAAAACAGCACCAGAATCGATTATATATATATAATTAAATTAAATCGAATAACGACGCTGTAGTTCGTATTTTGAAATCGAAACTTCAAACGAGTGTACCTGGAGATCCGACCGTCGGATTTTCCCAAAACTAGAACCGTTGGATTCATTTTCAAAAGATCTTTCTAATGATGTAAAATTTGTGATGATCCAACGGTTAGATTTTCAAATATATGTAAATCAAATCTGAAGAAAAACAGCGCCACGGCCGCGTGATGGCTCGAAGCGTCGTTTGAATGAATTGTTATTTTTAAATAAATAAAAATAGCAATAAAACATTATAAAATAATATAAACGATACGGAATGTGAAATTTATAAACTAACTGAAGGTTACCTAAGTCGAATGGTTTCCTGGATTTTGATCTAATGTTGGTTTCGGCCTTCGGGGTCAATATTTGGGAAATTGTTCTCTTACTGATCTACGGTTAGTGACTGATGAATTGAAATGAGGCGTATGATGTGTTTGTGTTGCACTTTTTATTATATACGCGAGTTGCTCAGAAAGACCGGGTTTATCCCATTCTGAACAACAGAATCGACGATAAGGAGTCGAAGATGAGGACGATGGTTGAAGACCAGAGATTTTCACCTCGGTTGGATGGTAACTGATGTCCTGATTGGGAGGCATCCCGAAATATGGGTAATGAGTGGTGATCGTCCAGATGTACGTGGAGATCGATGGGTATGCGAGGTATATAGTGCCTCCGGTTTCATTCAGACCGAGAATGGACTTGTAAATGGACTGTTTGTCTGACATTGGAATTCATTCTGTGTGATTGATAGCCATCAGTTACATGGCGTAAATTGCCTGTGTGGCATGCTAAGATGCAGTGATCAAGGCTTCTGTTGAAAAGCAAAGTCTTGTGGTTGATGATCAAAGCACCGCCTATGTGGTGTAGCTTTGTGTATAACATGAATTCGCGAGCCTCACACCCCGGTATGAACCAGAAACGGGAGAGGACATTAGGGAGGGCCTGCGTTTCTTTCTAGCTAGAGGTGGTGTCGGCGCTTAAACTGTCCGACATTTATATTATTTTCACCTATGTGGTTGTTGCTGTTGCGAGGCGCCTCGGATATACCAGTGACTATGTGAAGCCGAAGGAGCCATTCGTTGGCTCATTTACGCCCTAAAGGGCGGGGGAACGCAGTGTTCAGGCATAATAATCCACATCGATGGACCGGCCCAGACGATCCAAGGGGCAGTTGCGGCTGTTCCTGAGGGGCGGGCTAGAGCGTCTCGAATTAGGTGAGGACGATCCCTTGCCTCGGTTCCTGACGGAAATCCAATTTCCAAATACGTGACTATGCGGTTTTGAATGTATACCTATATATGGCGACATAGTGGTATGGGGCATTAATGCCGTCTATGATTGATACATATGATTTGAATTTGTTTTCGAAACATATAAACACTAGTAATAATATCAAATTCTTTTATTTTATACGTATCAAGCATATTTTGACCGTTATAAGGTAAAAACTCTATCCTTCGGTTTGCGTTGCATTGTGTGATGGGAACTGAGTCTTATAATGGCTTCATTTTTATAAAAAGCATTGTGATGTTTAAAAGATTTACTTGTTTTTAAAGAACTGGCAATCCAATGGAGTAATCCCGTTCTGCGAAAGTGGCATGGTCCTATGATTAGCCATATTATAAATGTGTTAAGTAGATTTCTCATACCAGTCCTTGTTGTTGGTCCTGAGTAGGCTGGGTACGCATGATAGGGGGTTCTCGCTTCGCGGTTTGGTGGCGAACGGGAGACTCTTACTCCTACGAGACCCTGTTGAGGGTTGGTTCGGCAGTGGCCGGGAGACTCGAGAGGGTCGCCATAAAACAAGGGACTGGGGGACCATTGTGAGCCACGATGGGTTTTACCTGCTGTATTGGAGGATGAAGGGGCGGTTGCAAAGCCTACCAGATTTCGCGGTAACGTCACAACGTGGTATCAGAGCTTTGGTTAAGCTTGGTTCTGGAATATAACATATTAACGAACTCGTCAGAAATAGAACCAGTAGTGTTCTAGGACGGGTAGCTCAATACAGATAGGATTAGTAATATCCTAGTACGAGTATGGCAGAATCAGAATAACTCGTTAGAGATGGGGTCAGAAATGCCCCAGAACGAGTTGAGAGCTATATGTTTATAAATAATGTAATTGTGATTATAAATATAGGCTGGTTTTAGAAATATGATTTTTTGAATATATAAAAGATATATATTTGAAAAGTAAAAGAGTATATGGATCAATTAGTATATTTTTGAAAAGTTAAAAATAAAATTGCTTGTTGTTTGTGTTGTGTGATAGTGGATTTGATTAATTAAATTATTAGAACGATAGTTAATTTAATCAATAAGAGAATGAATGGTAGAATTTATTCGATTAAATAACACATTGAACTGATTTAAAAATAGATAGAAATATATGCATGTGCATTATATATGTTTCAACAGGTAAATGGATTAGCTGTTGAGTAAAGAAATTATTTGCGTGCCCGACAAATAGGTAAACCTTAATGAGTTGGATGCGAAATATTATTATATCGACTCTTGTGAATGCCATTGGATGCGGAGTGCTAGTTGTTCTGTGTGTAATAATAAACGTCACCATAGGCTAGTAACAAATAATTGTGAACTACACTACATGGCATACTTCTTGAAGATAAGCATACTTCATCATATACCACATAAGCATTTGGAGCTTGTGTGACAAGGTTGAAGATTTACCATACGAGCGAGAGGCTTGTATGGCGATTACTATATATTACAGGTTGAACTGATGACTGATATGGACCATATAAAATTGTAATGGTAAATTGCAAGATTAATAAAAAAAGCCCACACGGGTCTGGAGTTGACAGTAATCACGTCTCTCTAGTTATTAGATACGACACATGGATTATTTATTTCCCACACGGGATGAGGTGACGAGAATTTATTCTCTGGAGTAATTAAAAATACACACTCCCTCAGGCATAGACAGGGTGACGAGAATTTATTCTCTGGAGTTATTATCTATACACGCTCCCCTGTAAACACCAGAATATATCACTATAAATATGTGTATGCTTTATAGGATTTATTGGGTACCTAATACGGCACAATAAATTTCCAAACCCCTTCCCGTACAAAGGAGGTTATGGCGAAATTTTTCGAAAATTCCGGGTGTTAGCCAAATTTTTGAAGAAGTTGAAAATTCTTAGAAACTGAAAAATTGAAGAATGGAAGCCAGATTGAAAGTAGAGTTGATTAATCAAACCAATTTCGACTTTGTTCCTTTTCAAGGACGAAAAGTTTTAAGTGGGGGAGATTGTAACGACCCGGAAAATCTGAACCAATTTAATTTTTTTTAAATTGGCTATTTTGGTGGATTTTAAATATTTAAAATAAATATTTTAAATAATAACGACGAAAATTAAGTTTGAATCAACGTTTGAAAATAAATATAATTAATTCTAATTATAAACAAGGCATGAAATGGCGCGGTAGTTTCAAAATATGAATTCAAACTTTGACTGACTGTACCAGGTGCAAAACGAAACGGATTTGAGTGAAACCAAAAATATTTAAATCTGTTAGTGTATACCTTCCTAAAGAATTTGAAAAATCGAAGTTTCATAGCAGGAAGCAAAAGTTATGGCCAAACGAATTTTCAGAAAGGTCGCAATAGTGTTTATATAGCCCGTGAAAATGGCCATTTTGCAAACAACCTCGGAATCCGGCGAAACCACTTTTGATGGATCCGGGATGCTAAACTATTGCTAGATTTCAAATTTCATAATTTTTGAAGCTAGTATGTGAGCGTGGCAAAGGAAAATGTGTTTGGTCGATTTCTATTAAATTGGATCGACCAGAGAAGGGGCATTTTTTCGAACGGTCTCAGAATTTGACGAAACTAGTTTTGTTAGGACCATGTCGTCAAAACATGGCTAGATTTATTTTTCGGGAATTTTTTAGAATCAGTATGTGGCCCCGGCAAATTGAAGTGTAAGTTCAAATTAAATATTGAATGTTTTATATTTTAATTTGAAGGAAAACTGACTGGAACAGTCGAATGGGCCCACGAAACATATCCCATAATGTTCGGAATGGAGGTATTTAGCTAGGGACGACAGTCGTTGGGTCTGGATTGGGGTTCGTGTGTGAAAGAGGGTATTTTCGATTTATAAATATATAAATAATTCGAAAAATTCTATTGGGCCACATCAGATCTCCCACCCCCCCCCCCCCCCCGACATTCTCTCTCCCTACACGATAAAGGCGGAAAGGCCTTCAAAACTTCCAGCCCCAATTCCGACCGCCACGTCCACCTTTAGCCCCTGCTCCAGTTGAAGTTTTTGAAGAGCTCCTCCTCCTCTTCAAATCCATACTTGATTCACCTCCCCTCGCTCCGTATTTAGCTCACATCGACCTCGTGAAGGTTCATCGTTCGAGCTGGAATTCCTCCTCCCTGGCGCGCATGAGTTTGATGAGGTGGTACCCCATAGAGGCGTCGTTCCTCGCTGTACATTGTGGTGCAACCTGATCCCCGTATCGATCAACGGATTTGCTGAAAATTTGAAACCTAGTTTCGAACCCAAAACTGAGAGGTACGGCTAGTTTTAAAATAAACTATATTATAGCACTTTAACGTGCTACGATTTTTGATTTCACAGTAAAAATCATATCTTTTTCTTTTGTTGACAAAATTCAGTGAAACAAGAGACAATGGACTCGTGTGGACGTCTTCTACATTCTAGAAGAGACCGGATATTTTTCTGAGCCTTCTGCATTTTTGGTGGAGTGGAACCCAATGTGAGATTTCTGAATTATAAACGATATGGAAAACGATGATGTACAAATTATATAGTCGATGTATGAGTTATATAAGTGTTGTACACCACATGTATAAGCGTTGTATAAGTTGTATGGTCGATGTATAAGTTATATATGCCTTGTAAAAATTATATATGTGTTGAATAGAAGTGAAATTTACTTATATATATATATACACACATATACGCCCCTCGTCCACAAACCATGGACGATATTTATTGGTTGTAATTGTTGTTAAAATTGGTTGATAGCAAATGGTTGATTGGAATTGTTTGTGGTTGCAATTGATTGATTGTGGTTGAAAAATACCCGTTTGTGGTTGAGAATTATTTGGTTGAAACCAGATAGGATTATTTTGTGGGAAAGAAAAAAAAAATATACATGCTGCCTGCGTGCGAACTAGATGCATGAAACACCCATTGTCAAAAGCTGTGAGGCTTTAAGGTAGAGCGAGGAGCCGTACTAGGGACGACCCCGGTTTTAACTACCCTGCCGTTATGCTGCCGAAATTTTGAATAATTTTCATGTGTTAGAATTATTTTCATATGTTGAAACTATATTCGTGTGTTGAATAGAAATTCATATGTTGAATAGAAATTCATTCGTTGAATAGAAATTCATGTGTTGAATGGTATTTGTGTTTTAAATAAATTGTTTTATAATAAAAATCCTATTTTTATCATCTATATGAACTATATAAAATAGTCGTGTTTTGAAAGAAATTGTTTTATAATGAAAATCCTATTTTTATCATCTATATGAACTATATAAAATAGTCGTCGTTTGAAAGAAATTGTTTTGTAATAAAAATCCTATTTTTATCATCTATATGAACTATATAAAATAGTCGTGTTTTGAAAGAAATTGTTTTATTATAAAAATCATATTTTTATCATCTATATGAACTATATAAAATAGTCATGTTTTGAAATAAATTGTTTTTCAATAAAAATCACATTTTTACTATATACATGAAGTGTTAAAAATAGTGAAGTGTTGAAATAAAGGTCTATTGGATAAAAATATCATTTTTATCAAATGAATGAAAAGCAAATAGATTTGAAATCGAAGAATCGATTATATATATAATTGAAATATATCGAATAACGAAGCTGCAGTTCGTCTTTTGAAACCATGATTTCAAACAATTAGTGCGGGAGATCCGACCATCGGATTTTCCCGAAACCGAAACCGTTGGGTTCGCCTTGGAAATATCTTTCCAACGACACCCATTTTGTGAAGATCCAACGGTTGGATTGTCTGGAATATTTAATTCAAATCGGAAAGAAAACAGCACCAGAATCGATTATATTTATATATAAAAAAAAAATTAAATTAAATCGAATAACGACGCTGCAGTTCGTATTTTGAAAACGAACTTCAAACGAGTGTACCGGGAGATCCGACCGTCGGATTTTCCCAAAACTGGAACTGTTGGATTCGTTTTGAAAAGATCTTTCTAATGATGTAAAACTTGTGATGATCCAACGGTTATATTTTCATATATGTGTAAATCAAATCTGAAGAAAAACAGCGCCACGGCCGCGTTATGGCCCGAAGCGTCGTTTGAATGTATTTGCTATTTTTAAATAAATAAAAATAGCGATAAATCGTTATAAAATATTATAAACGATATGGAATGTGAAATTTATAAACTAACTGAAGGTTATCTAAGTCGAATGGTTTCCTGGATTTTGATCTGATGTTGGTTTCGGCCTTCGGGTCAATATTTGGGAAATCGTTCTCTTACTTATCAATGGTTAGTGACTAATGAATTGAAATGAGGCATATGATGTGTTTGTGTAGCACTTTTTATTATATACGCGAGTTGCTCAGAAAGACCGGGTTTATCCCATTCTGAACAACTGAATCGACGATAAGAAGTCGAAGATGAAGACGATGGTTGAAGACCGGAGATTTTCACCTCGGTTGGATGGTCATTGATGTCCTGGTTAGGAGGCATCCCAAAATTTGGATAATGAGTGGTGATCGTCCAGACGTACGTGGAGATCGATGGGTATGCGAGGTATATAGTGCCTCCAGTTTCGTTCAGACTCAGAACGGACATGTAAATGGACTGTGTGTCTGACATTGGAATTCATTATGTGTGATTGATAGCCATCAGTTACATGGCGTGAATTGCCTGTGTGGCATGCTAAGATGCAGTGATCAAGGCTTCTATTGAAAAGCAAAGTCTTGTGGTTGATGATTAAAGAACCGCCTGAGTGGCGTAGCTTTGTGTATAACGTGAATTCGCGAGCCTCACACCCCGGTATGAACCAGAAACGGGAGAGGACATCAGGGAGGGCCTGCGTTTCTTTCTAGCTAGAGGTGGTGTCGGTGCTAAAACTGGCTGACATTTATATTATTTTCACTCGTGTGGTTGTTGCTGTTGCGAGGCGCCTCGGATATACCGGTGACTATGTGAAGCCGAAGAAGCCATTCGTTGGCTTATTTACGCCCCAAAGGGCGGGGGAACGCAGTGTTCAGGCATAATAATCCACATCGGTGGACCGACCCGGATGATCCAAGGGGCAGTTGCGGCTGTTCCTGAGGGGCGGGCTAGAGCGTCTCGAATTCGGTGAGGACGATCCCCTGCCTCAGTTCATGACGGAAATCTTATTTCTAAATATGTGACTGTGCGGTTTTGATTGTATACCTATATATGGCGACATAGTGGTATGGGGCATTAATGCCGTCTATGATTGATACTTATGATTTGAAATTGTTTTTGAAACATATAAACACTTGTAATAATATCAAATTCTTTTGTTTTATACGTATCAAGCATATTTTGGCCGTTATAAGGTTAAAACTCTATCCTCCGGTTTGCGGTGCATTGTGTGATGGGAACTGAGTCTTATAATGGCTTCATTTTTATAAAAAGCATTGCGATGTTTAAAAGATTTACTTGTTTTAAAGCACTGGCAATCCAATGGAGTAAACCCGTTATGCGAAAGTGGCATGGTCCTGCGATTAGCCATGTTATAAATGTGTTAAGTAGATTTCTCATACCACTCCCATGACTGACTCGTAATTTGTTTCACTTGCAAACTCGGGTGCCCCTTTTTCTACACAGGCAGCCTTGTGTTCAGGTTTTAGCAGGCTCTTTCTGGATAGCTGGAGCTGAAGATGGATTCTATCATTTAACTCTTTTTATGTTGTTCAGCTCCTATTGTACATATTTTGTTTGTTTTCCGTTGTAGACATTTATGTATAGCAGTACTGTATTTGTATTAAGTATGATCCTGTATTGTAACACCCCGCGAATTATATAACTGTGAAATTTACAAATTAAAGTATAATTAATTTCAAATCAAAGAACTAAGGGAAACGGGATACGCCATTGCGTTCGTCTCGGAAAAATACGCGAAATAGAGTCCGAGTTTTCGAAAAACGGAGTCCGTATGAAGAAGATATGGCCTTCGGAAGTTCAAACAGAATAAAATAAGCTCAGAAAACAAAAATGGGGCCCAATGGGCCAGGGCGGAAAAAGTCCCGCCTGACGCACCCAGGTCGACTGGGCTGTCGACCTGGTCTAACCAGGTCGACAGGGCTGTCGACAGGGGTGTCGACCTGGTCCAGACCAGGTCGAACCCAGTCTAACCCGGCTGGCCTATGCTATGTTGGTCGATTTTCTGTGGTCTGCTTTGTCAATAGGGCTAGGTGGCAGGCTCTAATTGGTCTCTCTATCGAATGAATGGCTACGATCAATCCAAGCAACATCAATGGTCCTAATCAGTTCCTAACCTCTATAAAAACAACCCTAGACTAAACCCTAATCTATTCATTCAAAAATAAGAACAAAGCCGCCATGTTGCTGAGGAACGACTAGGAGTACCCACCAAATTGGAGAGAGGATTAGGAGGCAAATTCTAAGGCATAAAGCAACTCTATCAAATCAAACCGCATCTTCTTATCTCTAAACTTGAGAATTCGCCTCACCATTGTAAGTAGAGTATTACTTTGGTATGAACAAATAATTGTGTTGGTTTGTATGCTAGAATTGTGGCAATAAAGTAATTCATATTTGTGCGTTCTTATCAATTTGAAAGATTATATACGTTTGGATATTCTTGAATTATGTTATTCATTATAAAGAACTACATGCGGTAGTTCTATGCAAGTATACGTTTGGAATATTCGCGAATGATGTAATTCATGTTGAAACTACATGTATGTAGTTAATTAATTTAAATTCATGCAAGTTTGGGGTTTTGCTATTATGCCATCATGATGTATATTTTTGTGCATAAATCATTTTGTAAGTAATTGGAATAAGTTTGGGTTATTATAATCCATATGAAATTATGTTGAGAATTTGGCATCATGTATTAAGCCATGTTTTTGTACTAGAAAACCTATTTGCAAACTTATGAATATGATTAGGCTATGGTTGATAATTTGCATAATTGAAATTGTTAACAAGAATTATATGAGGACATATGTAGGTTAGGTTCAAAAATCCCTTTTTGCAAGTTTGCATGACTAAAGTAGAAATCATGATTTCATGTTAGAAATATTTATGCCATGGTTATGTGAACAAATACTTATGCCATGCTTATGTTTGACATTATGCCATGCTTATGTTAGAAATATTTATGCCATGCTTATGTTTGACATTATGCCCAAATAAAAATATAGGTTCATGTTGTAGTTATGACTATGTGTCAATAATGATACCCAATTTAGATTCTTAACTTAACCGCAAGTTTACATGCTTTGATTCATGTCACCTATGCTTTATGAACAAAGTATATGTCACTACTATGCAAGTACACCAGTTTCTATTTTGTATTTCCAACGTCATATTGCAAGTTCATGCGCTCACCTTCCCCTCTTTGTGTATGTAATCACGCTTTAAGCCTCCCCTTTTCGCATGGCTAAGTTGGTCTTTAAAAGGCTAAGCCCAACATATATATAATAAACGGACGTGTAAAACGGGGGAAAATAACGTTGGGTTAAAATTACTAATGAATGAAAATATAAAATAGAAGGGCCCAAATTCAAGTATGGGTTGGGCCCATGATTGGTGTAACCTTTACACCATTAACTTAATAATGGGCCGCAAATATTTACATATAAGAAAATAAAGAAGAAAGACAAAATATGTAAATGTAGAACATACGATGTGTTTAACCCGAGGTTGGATTGAGTTGTGATGTAAACCTGCCCGGAACCGCCCGGCTGTCCAGTAGTCACAACAATACCTATCCAATGTGGGAGGTTAAACATGGAGCCCAATAAGGACCCGAGGTTAGACTGAGTTGTGGCGTAAGACTGGCCGGAACCAACCGGCAACAGGCAGCCACAACAATACCTGTCTAATGTGAGAGGTCAGGGCCTTAATAAGACAATTAAGGCTGAGTCAGGATTGTTAGGATTAAGTGAACTAAAGACTTAATCAAAATGGAACATGCTAAACTAAACGGACTGGTGGGGGTTAGGTTAGAAAACACTTAACCAACTTAGCATGTTGGCTAGAGATAGAAAACCTAGTAACGGGGGACCCTTTTCAGCAGTAACCCTAGAAGGTGTATCAGGATACCCTGAAACTAGGCAGGGTGGGGCACGATTACTGGGCTGATTGTAAGAGGTCAAATCGACGGCGGTGGTGTAGCAGTGTAGGTTCTAACGGGGTGCGGGCGTGCACACACTCCGGCGCAGAAAAATATGGCACTGGACACCAGTAGCATACCTGTGCACTCTAGGATTGTGTCGGGCCGCCACCATGGGACTTGATACACCCCATGGTGGGACCAGCATAGGTAACTACAACATCGGGGGCCGTAAGACACATGTAACTATGCGAGTAGGAGCCGATCATCATTGAATGGATCACATCACCCTGATTATGGGGTGCCAGTTGGAAACTAGTTTATATGGGTTCAGAGATTAACATGGGGTACGATAGTATATTCGACCCTAGACAACTTAACCAAGTTATAACGTATGCCCACTTCTTGTTTATACTTATCACACCCAGTTCTTTATTCATAGACAAAATAGTACTAGACTTACTCAGGCTTTATGTCTGACTCTACTTTTCTTTCGTCTTCTTTTCTTCCGTTTCCCCCCCCCCCCCAGGTCCACAGGGAGGGAACACAGCAGCTTGACCAGCCTTAACATCCAGCTTGAAGAAGGGAAATGTATTGCTTGGTCCTTTTCGTCTTGAACTATGGCTTTGGACAAACTCTATGGGGCTTTTGCAGTTTATCTATGTTTTATTTATGCTTCTTTAAATGATGTAATCAAGACAGATTATGAAAGTGTTATGTTATGTTTTTTGGAAAAGATGTAAGACAATTATAGTGATGTTGTTGCAACACGTATTTGCTTTTATGAAATAAAAGTTTGTTGTTTTTCCGCTGTTTACAAATATGTGTTCTTATATCTGTCTTGTATATCTGTGACTTGTACTTATAAACCTCCACCAAAATTAGGGCATTCCCTTTGAGAGTGACCCTAACGGAGGTGGGGTGTTTCACTTGGTATCAGAGCATAGGTTTACCAGATAAGATAAAAAAGTTTTGAAAAATTATTTTCAAAAAAGAAATTTAAAGAAGCATTTTTAAAAGAAAAATGTTATTTTATTTTAAAAAGGCAAAGTCCACTCCCCAAAGCCATAGGTACTATCTCTTATCCTTCGTTTTGAATCTATCCTTTTTGTTTCAGCATGTCCGAAGATCTTAACTTGCCGGAAGGGGTACCAATACCGGGTTGGTTTAGACGGTTCTTAGAAGCAAGAGCCACTCAGCCAGGCCCTACCATTCCTCCGCCCCCAGCTGCCGGAAATCATCCAGCTGCAGCGGCACCTTTTCCTCCACCTCCTCCTCGGGGAAACACGTTTGCTAAGATATGTAAAGATTTTAAAGCTATGGGAGGATGGGATTTTCACGGAACTGAGTCCTTCGTGGCAGCTAGAAATTGGCTGAAAGAAACGGAGGACCTATTCATCATCTTTGAGGTAGAGGATAGACAAAAAGTACAACTGGCAGTGTGGCTATTGAAGGGTGAGGCTTCCTACTGGTGGGAAGTCACTAATGCTGAAAGACCAGTGGAGACATGGGAGGACTTTAGGGCTAGGTTTGAGACTAAATTTCTCTCAGATGCGGAAAGAAGTTTGCAGTTGGAAAAATTCTTATTTCTTAAGCAAGGGGACAAGACAGTCAGAGAGTATGTGAATCAGTTCGACGAGCTGGCTAGGTTTGGGCTTGACCTAGTCAATACCCCGCACAAGAAGGCTCTCCGTTTCGTCAAAGGGTTAAATGAGCCATTACACAGTTTGGCCATGACCCATATACCCATGGGAGCCACGTATGAAAGATTGGAGCAAATGGCATTGCTGAATGAAGAGGATAAGGGCAAGAAGAAAGAGGGTTTACAGCCTAAGAAGACAGACTTTAAGAAGGGCGGGAAAGGCAACAAAGAGAAGAGGAAGTGTAATTTCTGTGGCAAAGTGGGGCACTTAGTAAAGGACTGCCGTAAAAAGAAGGCCAAGGAGAATGGTGGGTGCTTTTCTTGCGGTGAGACAGGCCATAGGGCTAAGGACTGCCCAAAGAAACGAGGACAGGGGCAGAGGGCTGGATCCACCCCAGGGGCACAGGTTCATGTGCTGGAAGCGCCACCTCTGCAACAGCGAGGTATAAATACTTCTGTAGAAAGTGTAGTTTATCTTTATGATCACCCCGTTCGCACTTTATTTGATTCTGGCGCATCACACTCCTTTATCTCGCCTGCTTTAGTAGAATCTCTGCACCTAAAAACTAGTATGGTAGAGGACCCCTTAATTGTTTCAAACCCAATTGGGGGCCCAGCTCATTTGTCTATGATCTGTGTGGGATTGAAAATTTCTATTCTAAGCGTAGAATTTCTATGTAGTGCCTTTGTTTTGGGCTTTTCGGGGTATGGTTTGATTTTGGGTATGGATTGGCTATCCAGTAATGGGGCCATCCTTGATTGTGAGAAAAGGGTTGTTAGGCTCCTAACCCAGCTCGGTAATACTTTGGAAATTTCTTGTAATCCCTCGTATGCGGTTATGCTTAGTTATCTTGAATCGCTAGATGCCTCTGTTGAAAATTTGCAATCAGTTAGAGTGGTCCGGGAATATCCGGATGTCTTCGAAGAGGTGAAGGGCTTGCCTCCGAAGCGGGAAATAGACTTCCGCATATATCTTGTAGATAATGCAAAGCCCGTTGCGTTGCCCTTTAGACACATGGCTCCACGAGAGAGGAAAGAGCTCAGTAAACAGATTAAAGAGCTTCTAGAAAAGGGGTTCATTAGGAGGAGCATTTCAGAATGGGGCGCTCCAGTGGTGTTCGCTACAAAGGCGGATGGTTCACTCCGTCTATGTGTTGACTATAGGGAGCTCAACAAGCTAACGAAAAAGAATAGGCACCCTCTCCCTAGAATTGACGATTTATTTGACCAGCTTGTAGGAGCGTCTGTTTTCTCCCAACTCGATTTAGCAACCGGTTTTCATCAGCTAAGGGTGGCTGAAGATAGCATCGATAAAACGGCGTTCAGAACCCCAGACGGCTTCTTTGAATGGCTTGTCATGCCTTTCGGCTTGACGAATGCACCTGCTTACTTCGTGGACCTGATGAGTAGGGTATTTAGAGATTTCCTCAACAAATTCGTAGTGGTCTTCGTAGATGATATCCTTATCTTCTCAAGGAGTGAAGAGGAACATGCTCAGCACTTAAGGGCAATCATGGAAACTTTGCGAGTCCATCAACTAAAAGCCAAATTCTCCAAATGCCACTTTTGGAGAGAAGAGGTGAGGTTCCTTGGGCACATAGTATCCAAACAAGGGTTAGCAGTGGACCCTGCTAAGGTAGTGGCGGTACAGGATTGGAAGACACCAAGGAATGCAACTGAGGTCCGAAGCTTTCTAGGACTAGCAGGTTTCTATCGGAAGTTCATAAGGGATTTTGCGAAAATCTCGGCTCCGCTCACGAAATTAACTAAGAAGAATCTAGTGTTCAATTGGGATTTGGATTGCGAGTTTGCTTTCCAACGACTGAAAAGGGCTCTCACAACAGCCCCAGTTTTGACGCTGCCAGATGGGAGCAAGATGTTCACTGTTTATACGGATGCATGTGGGACAGGGCTAGGCGCCGTCTTAATGCAAGAAGGAAGGGTAGTAGCTTATGGCGGGAGGCAGTTGAAGGTGCACGAAAAGAACTACCCAACCCACGATCTTGAGTTAGCCGCCATCGTCTTTGCACTCAAGTCTTGGCGACACTATCTCCTAGGTGAGAAGTTCGAACTTTACACTGACCATAAATCGTTGAAATATCTTTTCTCGCAGAAGGATCTTAACTTGAGGCAACAAAGATGGATGGAGTTTCTGGCCTCGTACGATTTCGAAATCTCCTACACTCCGGGCAAAGGCAACGTAGTGGCAGACGCGTTGAGCCGAAAGAAATTGACCCTAAGCCCGTTGTTTGTTGAAAGACAAAGGATAGAGTTTATAGCCAGCTTCGACTTTAGGCCTTCCTCCGATTTCGTACCAGGCTTACTAGCATCTCTCGAAGTGCGCCCAACTTTAGTGGATTCAGTAGGGACAGCGCAACGCGAAGACCCTCAGCTTGTGGAAACAATTGATAGGCTAATTAGGGGTGAGACTTCAAGTCACCTCAACAGATACTCCATTGACGATAAGGGGTTGCTAAGGCGAGACGGAAGACTATGCGTCCCACAGACAAAAGATTTAATAAAGAAGGTTCTCGAGGAAGCACATCACTCCAAGATGACGATACATCCAGGCGGAGATAAAATGTACAAAGACATAAAAAGGACTTTCTTCTGGAACGGCATGAAAAAGGACGTGGCAGAGTTCGTTTCTAAGTGTATGGTGTGCCAACAGGTTAAGGCGGAGCAGAAAAAGCCTGGCGGACTGCTACATCCTCTGGAGGTCCCGCAGTGGAAGTGGGATAGCATCTCAATGGACTTCATCGATGGGCTGCCTAGGTCTAGGAGAGGCAACACTAACATTTGGGTAATAGTGGATAGGCTTACTAAAAGCGCCCACTTTTTACCTGTCAAAAGTAAAATAACTGCCTTATCCCTAGCATCACTTTACCTTAAGGAAATCGTTCGACTCCATGGAATACCATCTAGCATTGTTAGTGACCGAGACCCCATCTTCACCAGTGAGTTTTGGCGGAGTCTGCAAGAAGCAGTAGGAACGCAGTTATGCTTGAGCACAGCCTATCATCCCCAAACTGACGGCCAAACAGAGAGAGTGAACAGAGTTTTGGAAGACCTTTTAAGATTATGCGTCCTTGACTTCGGAGGGACATGGGAAGACCACCTTCCTTTGGTGGAATTTGCCTACAACAACAGCTATCAAGCAACCATCGGAATGGCGCCCTTCGAAGCTTTATATGGAAGACCGTGCCGATCGCCCACTTGTTGGTGGGAGTCTACTGATAAGCTCATACTTGGACCAGATATGATCCGAGAGACTTCAGAGAAAGTAGACTTAATACGAAGAAGGATGAAGACGGCCCAAGACAGACAAAAGTCCTATGCCGATAAGAGAAGGACCGACCTTGAATTTGAGGTTGGAGACAGAGTTTTTCTCAAAGTATCACCGCTAAGGAACGTTGTTCGTTTTGGAACCACAGGAAAGCTAGCACCAAGGTTCGTAGGGCCATTCCCCATCATCGAGAAAATTGGGAAAATGGCCTATAGATTAGAGCTACCCGAGAAGTTGGCTGGAGTCCACAACGTTTTTCACGTTTCACATCTCCGAAAATGTCTACATGAGTCTGCTGAGGTGGTAGAGCCAAATATCCTCGAAGAGGCCGAAGTGGAGCGCGAAGCAACCATAAGAAAAGTTCCAATTCGCATCTTAGGAACGGAAGTGAAGAAGCTACGCAACCGTGAAGTCAAGCTCGTCAAAGTTCAGTGGAGCGACGCCGAGGGAGACGCGACTTGGGAAACTGAAGCTAGAATCCGTACAGCCTACCCTTTTCTGTTCGAGGGTACATCCTTGATCTTTCCTTTTCCTTAAGTTGCGCTTTTATCTATCTTTTTAGGTATATTTCCTCGACCTTATCTTTTAGATAGAAACCCTTTGGATGGAAACATGTAATTGAAACATGTTATGGATGATGGTTGCAAGTGGTTGCAAGTGGTTGCTAGTGGTTGCTCGTGGTTGCATATACACACACAATCTAGGTTTTAGATCGGCTCAGTCACTTCATATTGCATATGCATATATGTTTGCATTCGTATATGGTTGAACTTGAATGTGTTGTCATGTGGATGTTGTATTTGTATTGAATGATTGTGCACTCATGTAGGATCAAGAATAGGAAAATTTGCATACATAATGGATTCATGGCACTTACATAATTCGCATTAAGGAGGTCAACTGAATCAGTAGACCGCCTGATTTTGCATTAGATAAGTTCATGTACACACACACTTCGCATATGATCATGAAGCATTAGAAGTCTTTTAAGGACAATGGATGCTCGTGTTTGATGGATGAGTAGATGGATGATTGAATGTTAGGATATACATTCCTCCTAACTTGAAGATTTCGGGGACGAAATCCTTTTAAGTGGGGGAGAATGTAACACCCCGCGAATTATATAACTGTGAAATTTACAAATTAAAGTATAATTAATTTCAAATCAAAGAACTAAGGGAAACGGGATACGCCATTGCGTTCGTCTCGGAAAAATACGCGAAATAGAGTCCGAGTTTTCGAAAAACGGAGTCCGTATGAAGAAGATATGGCCTTCGGAAGTTCAAACAGAATAAAATAAGCTCAGAAAACAAAAATGGGGCCCAATGGGCCAGGGCGGAAAAAGTCCCGCCTGACGCACCCAGGTCGACTGGGCTGTCGACCTGGTCTAACCAGGTCGACAGGGCTGTCGACAGGGGTGTCGACCTGGTCCAGACCAGGTCGAACCCAGTCTAACCCGGCTGGCCTATGCTATGTTGGTCGATTTTCTGTGGTCTGCTTTGTCATTAGGGCTAGGTGGCAGGCTCTAATTGGTCTCTCTATCGAATGAATGGCTACGATCAATCCAAGCAACATCAATGGTCCTAATCAGTTCCTAACCTCTATAAAAACAACCCTAGACTAAACCCTAATCTATTCATTCAAAAATAAGAACAAAGCCGCCATGTTGCTGAGGAACGACTAGGAGTAGCCACCAAATTGGAGAGAGGATTAGGAGGCAAATTCTAAGGCATAAAGCAACTCAATCAAATCAAACCGCATCTTCTTATCTCTAAACTTGAGAATTCGCCTCACCATTGTAAGTAGAGTATTACTTTGGTATGAACAAATAATTGTGTTGGTTTGTATGCTAGAATTGTGGCAATAAAGTAATTCATATTTGTGCGTTCTTATCAATTTGAAAGATTATATACGTTTGGATATTCTTGAATTATGTTATTCATTATAAAGAACTACATGCGGTAGTTCTATGCAAGTATACGTTTGGAATATTCGCGAATGATGTAATTCATGTTGAAACTACATGTATGTAGTTGATTAATTTAAATTCATGCAAGTTTGGGGTTTTGCTATTATGCCATCATGATGTATATTTTTGTGCATAAATCATTTTGTAAGTAATTGGAATAAGTTTGGGTTATTATAATCCATATGAAATTAAGTTGAGAATTTGGCATCATGTATTAAGCCATGTTTTTGTACTAGAAAACCTATTTGCAAACTTATGAATATGATTAGGCTATGGTTGATAATTTGCATAATTGAATTTGTTAACAAGAATTATATGAGGACATATGTAGGTTAGGTTCAAAAATCCCTTTTTGCAAGTTTGCATGACTAAAGTAGAAATCATGATTTCATGTTAGAAATATTTATGCCATGGTTATGTGAAAAAATACTTATGCCATGCTTATGTCTGACATTATGCCATGCTTATGTTAGAAATATTTATGCCATGCTTATGTTTGACATTATGCCCAAATAAAAATATAGGTTCATGTTGTAGTTATGACTATGTGTCAATAATGATACCCAATTTAGATTCTTAACTTAACCGCAAGTTTACATGCTTTGATTCATGTCACCTATGCTTTATAAACAAAGTATATGTCACTACTATGCAAGTACACCAGTTTCTATTTTGTATTTCCAACGTCATATTGCAAGTTCATGCGCTCACCTTCCCCTCTTTGTGTATGTAATCACGCTTTAAGCCTCCCCTTTTCGCATGGCTAAGTTGGGCTTTAAAAGGCTAAGCCCAACATATATATAATAAACGGACGTGTAAAACGGGGGAAAATAACGTTGGGTTAAAATTACTAATGAATGAAAATATAAAATAGAAGGGCCCAAATTCAAGTATGGGTTGGGCCCATGATTGGTGTAACCTTTACACCATTAACTTAATCATGGGCCGCAAATATTTACATATAAGAAAATAAAGAAGAAAGACAAAATATATAAATGTAGAACATACGATGTGTTTAACCCGAGGTTGGATTGAGTTGTGATGTAAACCTGCCCGGAACCGCCCGGCTGTCCAGTAGTCACAACAATACCTATCCAATGTGGGAGGTTAAACATGGAGCCCAATAAGGACCCGAGGTTAGACTGAGTTGTGGCGTAAGACTGCCCGGAACCAACCGGCAACAGGCAGCCACAACAATACCTGTCTAATGTGAGAGGTCAGGGCCTTAATAAGACAATTAAGGCTGAGTCAGGATTGTTAGGATTAAGTGAACTAAAGACTTAATCAAAATGGAACATGCTAAACTAAACGGACTGGTGGGGGTTAGGTTAGAAAACACTTAACCAACTTAGCATGTTGGCTAGAGATAGAAAACCTAGTAACGGGGGACCCTTTTCAGCAGTAACCCTAGAAGGTGTATCAGGATACCCTGAAACTAGGCAGGGTGGGGCACGATTACTGGGCTGATTGTAAGAGGTCAAATCGACGGCGGTGGTGTAGCAGTGTAGGTTCTAACGGGGTGCGGGCGTGCACACACTCCGGCGCAGAAAAATATGGCACTGGACACCAGTAGCATACCTGTGCACTCTAGGATTGTGTCGGGCCGCCACCATGGGACTTGATACACCCCATGGTGGGACCAGCATAGGTAACTACAACATCGGGGGGCGTAAGACACATGTAACTATGCGAGTAGGAGCCGATCATCATTGAATGGATCACATCACCCTGATTATGGGGTGCCAGTTGGAAACTAGTTTATATGGGTTCAGAGATTAACATGGGGTACGATAGTATATTCGACCCTAGACAACTTAACCAAGTTATAACGTATGCCCACTTCTTGTTTATACTTATCACACCCAGTTCTTTATTCATAGACAAAATAGTACTAGACTTACTCAGGCTTTATGTCCGACTCTACTTTTCTTTCGTCTTCTTTTCTTCCGTTCCCCCCCCAGGTCCACAGGGAGGGAACACAGCAGCTTGACCAGCCTTAACATCCAGCTTGAAGAAGGGAAATGTATTGCTTGGTCCTTTTCGTCTTGAACTATGGCTTTGGACAAACTCTATGGGGCTTTTGCAGTTTATCTATGTTTTATTTATGCTTCTTTAAATGATGTAATCAAGACAGATTATGAAAGTGTTATGTTATGTTTTTTGGAAAAGATGTAAGACAATTATAGTGATGTTGTTACAACACGTATTTGCTTTTATGAAATAAAAGTTTGTTGTTTTTCCGCTGTTTACAAATATGTGTTCTTATATCTGTCTTGTATATCTGTGACTTGTACTTATAAACCTCCACCAAAATTAGGGCATTCCCTTTGAGAGTGACCCTAACAGAGGTGGGGTGTTTCATGTATGCTATGTAACTCTGATGATTAAGTTTATCCAGTGTATTCTATTGTACATTATCTTGTGTATTTATTTATTTTTGTTCCACTATTATCTGTTTATGTGTTATATTCCAAAGATTATCCTTGCCTCCGTCGGTAGGTTTAGGGTCGTCACATTTCTAGTAGGTAATAGAATAAATACTGCTTACAAAACTGTGTAAACTCGCGAACCCCTTGCTCCTATTCTAATCCTACACTCAAAACCCTAGATTGATCTATATTCCCTAAATCAGATTTTCCCCTAGCTACAAACCCGTAACAAGTAAACCTTAGTTTTTACAGACTCTAGTAAACTGCTAGTTTTATAGACAAACTAGCAAACATTTTGACGATTAAAAATTAAAAAAAACAATAAAAACAACTCTAAAATAAAATAAAAACCAAACAGCTCTTTGTAAATGAACTAAGATGGGATGACCTCCTTCTTTTATTTCCTTCTAAATTGTTTTGTCCTCAAAACAATGTCGGTCGATTAATAACTAAGGTTCTGGTGAATCCCCAAATCGTGTGCTCTCGTTTGCTTTGAAAAAATTATTCTTTGAAACTTCAATTGCTTGATTCTCTTTGGCTCTGATTCTCTATCAACGATTTGGCTATCAGCTTGTGATCGAAATCATGTGAGTTCTCTGAAATGATTTGATTTGTGCTCTTTGAATTTGTGGCTTTTTTCGATTACTTTGTCAATGAGGATATAGGTATTTAAATAGGGATTTCAAATCCCAAATTATCTCTGATTTCATGAATATGGCTTGACTTGATTGCACGTGATTTTGGATCTTTTTGTTTCCTTGATTAAAATTGCATTCCTTAGCTTGATTTTGTCGAATTGATTTGTTGCCTTTGAACAATTCTGGAAATTGATTTTCTGGACCTCCTTGAATAAGATTTGAACTGATTCTGGAAACATTATTAAACATACATTAAAATGTTTCCAGAAATGCTTTTTCTTCGAATTGAATTGTGTGATCCATGCGATGTATTCAGACATGTTTCTGGTCTTAATTAAATCTGGAAAAAGCATAAAAAGAAATTCCGTGGCCCTTGAAATTTGCACAGTGTAATTTTGATTTGTTCCCTAAATATTCGACCTTGATTGATTGAAAATGTTACATAATAAATAGATATGCTGTTTTGCCATGACATTTGAAAAACTGCTGTAGTAACCCGTAACTTCACCAGTCTCCAAAGAGAAGGGAAAGAACGAATTGCTTTGAGGACAAGATGAATCAGAACACAAACAAAAGAAAATTTCATTGTTTATCACAACAATTCCATCAGAATACAAGAATATACAGAGTATGAATAAATATTACACATTTGAAAAATATCAGAGTTTTAAATTACATTTAAATACATAGCAGCAGAAAAATAATACAACACACAACTGATAGGAGATATACAGATACAGAGCTTTCCGGATATCATTCCAGCTGTAAACCAAGGTCCTGTGAATATAAATCTGCAAAACCAAAACTACTAGCCGCCCATGTGGAAAATAGGGGCACCCAGAGTTAGGTTAAAACAATAAACTCCAGGTCAGTCACGTGACTGGTGTGAGAAAAAAAATAGTTATTAATCTTTATTTTTAAAGTTAGGTAAATTAAGGGACTACGCCGTACAACACGGAACGGGTTTACTCCCAAGAATACCAGTGCATAAAACAAATAGCGCAATTCTAAATAAAGAAAAATGAAGCTATTATAAGACCCAGGTCTCATCACACAATGCAATGCAAGCCGGAGGATAGGGTTTTACCTTATAATAGCCAAAGAATGCTTGATACGTTTAAAAACAGATTATTTTGGTATTACCATAAGTGTATAGTGTCAAAACAATTTCAATCATAAGTATCAATCATAGGCGGCATAACTACCATCTACTACGTCTCCATACTAGGTGCTACTGATAAAACCGAATTATCACATATTGGAAATTGGATTCCATCATGAGTCGAGGCAAGGGGCAAGCTCCTCTCCGTTCGAGACACTCTAGCAAATGTCTCAGGACCACACACAATGATCCTTGGAATCGGTTGGGCCGGTCCTCTCTTAGTTTTGAGGATTAGTTATTCCTGAACACAAGTTTCTCGGTCCTATAGGACCTATATAATGGTCTGTACGTCGGCTCACATAGTGCCAGTTATCGACCGTATATCCGAGGCGCCTCGCATTCCAACAACCACACAGTTAAAAAGTATATAAATGTCAGGGCTGGTAGGTTACTGACATCACCCATAGCTAGAAAGAAACGTCGTGTTCTCCCAACGGTCCTTATCCCGTTTTTGACTCATACCGAGGTGTGAGGCTCGCGAGTTCACGCTATACACAAAGCTATGCCAAACAGGCCATGCTTTGATCATCAACCACAAGACTTTGCTTTTCAACAGAAGCCTCGATCATTTGCCACTTAGGCATGCCACACAGGCAATTCATGCCATGCGATTGATATCCATCAATAGATAACCTCTGAGCTCGTACGTCTCAGAGAAGGGCGTTAAGCAAGAGAATAAATTCTCCGTAGCCAAACAAAAATATATTTAAAATCAATCACACAGAATAAAATCCAATGTCAGACACAAAGTCCATTTACAAGTTCGTTCTGGGTCAGAACGAAACCGGAGGCACCTTCCTCGCATATCCATCGATCTCTAAGTATGTCTGGACGATCACCAACATATTCCCTCATCTTGGGTGTACAACCCAATCCAGATTTCCAGGAATCATCCAAACGACATGAAGACTTCCGGTCTTCAACCACCATCTTCACCTTTGACATATCGTCGAATCGGTTATTCAAAATGGGTATAAACCCGGCCTTTCCGAATAACCTGCGTATATAATAAACAAGGGTTGCACAAACACAACATACGCCTCATTCCAATACAGAATATTCTTTTATTCAAAAATTCACATTCTTAGGGAAAGGTTCCCATTAATTTTATCAAAGAAAATTCTTCTAAATTTATTCTTTAATCTTCCTTTGGATATCATTTCAAACCATGTTAAGGTTTTCCCAACTAGTCGGGATTTGCGAACCAAGCTGAAGTAATTATTTATTTTATTTCCCAATCACAACCTATTCATCCCATGGAGAAAAACTAGTAATACTCCATATCTAACACCACGGTGCTATCGGTAAAATAAATTACCATTTCACGTTCAAATCTAATTAAAGATTTAACTATCGCTTTGGAGCAAAACTGGTGATACTCCATTCTCGATCATTACAATCTGATTAAAGATTCATTAAAACTCCACTTAGTTTTAATCTTCACAAAAATCAATATCCTATCTTTAACTGGGTTAAAGAACCAATGTCATCATAAACACGGTTCACGATAAACCTAAAATCACTTTCCATTGTTAATCGGGTTAAAGAACATGTGTTATTCAAAACACCGCTCACGATAAACCCTAAGAATCAATTTAAATTCAATTCCAATTAAATATTAATTAACTGGACAATTTCACTAAATCTTAATTAAAAGATTTATTCTTTTTCTAAACTGGTTTCAGGAACACTGTTATTCAAGACACCATTCACGACGAACCCAAAATCCCATTTGATATTAAATACAATGCTCTGAATAGAAAATATATCGGCTTATATTCAATATCAAATTCTGAAACCAACAAATATCGTATTGGAAATAATGATATAAATACATCTTTCAAATTTCCACAACCACATCTGTATAATCACGAAATCCAACATCGAAATATTCCAAAGATAATTTCGATTCAAATCCATTCCAATTCGTATATTGGAAATTCTGATTATTTTTAAAACCACTTCAAAACTAGTTCATTTCGATAAAAATATATTTTTATCTTTACAAATGTGGAATTTTTCATCCCATTTCTTTCCAATTCATATATTATGATTTTACACAAATTATTAATATTTTTAATAATTTTATCTAGGCCCGTACAGTCGGTTTTCAATAACAGCCACCGAACTGCACTTACATCGACCTTTTCCAAATTTGATTTGGACATAATTCCAAATCCAACTGTTAGATTTCAAATTTCTAATATTCATTGGAAAGATTTTTTCGATACGAACCCAAATTCCGGTTTTAGGAGAATCCGATGGTCGGATTTCCCGCAATGTCAACTCGAAGCCAATGGTCGAAATTCGCGAACTGCCGCGGTGCGGCGCGTTCTATTCAGGCATTTAATATATAATATATATATTATATATTTATTTTTTTGATTTCAATTCAAAATGTATTTTATAAATTGTTTTAAATTCGTTTTCAAAACGATTCAACTTCATATTCAATTTCAAATCAAAATTGAATATTTCATATCATTAATATATAAATGATAATATTTTCAAAACGTTAGATTTTGAAATCACTTCCTTTTCTGTAATTATTATAAAAATGAATATAATCGATAAAAATATCGTTCTCGTCAAATGGCGCATATCTAACCAACACGGCTTTATATATTTCAATAACTTCATTATTCTATTCAACAAATGAATATTTATTCTATTCAACACATAAATATATATTTCTTTCAACACATGAATATTCTCAACACATGAGTATCGTCAATACATGACTATTTTTATTATTTAATATATTTTATAAAATTAAGATAAAGATGTAAATTTTATTGTTTAAAATATTTTACTCAACACATGAATATATATTTTATTCAACACATGAATATTTTCAACACATGAATATATATTTTATTCAACACATGAATATTCTTTATTTTCCAAATTGGAATGAGGCCCAATCAATTACCATATAATGTTAATCATATGGATTCCATACAACACATGTATATAATAGCAACGATAAATAATCAACCATCATCTGAAGTGCACCACACAACTGCATAAGCATTAAATATAACTAATTAACGCTCATACAATATGTCAATCAACCGATCGACATACCACTAAACAATTGGGATTAGTGTACGTCAAATATCATCCCAACACCCGTGTGGGGTTTCAATCCACAAAGACTGAATATTATTTGTGCAGTTGAGCGACGTGTAAAATTTATCGTCCCAATCAATGTCCTTCAAATAGGTGTGCATAAACAAACCGTCTGGTTTGTAAATGAATATTTATTTATTCACATTCACGTTGAAAATTATATTTTTAACTATATAATATTTTATTAACCATTTCACATCAATATCACAAACAAACTTCACAACACATCAAACAAGCATACAAGTCATCCATGGTCTGTGGACGACGGGTGTCGGGTGCTGCTAAGCACTGTCTGCATCCTAGTATATATTTTAAGTAGAAAACAAGATTTAAAGTGAGAAGTTCTCACCGACTAGCCAAATACCGCGACTCCTCATATGTAGAAAATCTTCGTCGTGCTCGCCTTTTGTCAATTTCATTGTCCATAGCCACTACATATATAAAAATCGCATCTTTATATTGTTGATATGTGTATAAAAAAATCACATTTTTATATTGCTGCTATATAGATAAAAATTCTATTTTTATACTGCTACTATATTGATAAAAATTCTATTTTTATCCCGCTGCTATATAGATAAAAATTCTATTTTTATACCGCTACTATGTAGATAAAAATTCTATTTTTATCCTTCTCACTATATAAAAATTATATTTTTGATTCACTACCTATATAAAAATCGTATTTTTATTATCTCTATAATATAAAAATCATATTTTTATTATTCTAGTATATGTATAAAAATCACTTCTTTGATCATATAAAAATCACATCTTTCTTTGTTATAAAAATCTAACCTTCTACTCATTAAAAATCTAATCTTTTCAATTTCAAAAATCAAATCTTTTCCATTTAAAACTCAAATCTTTTCTATTTAAAAATCAAATCTTTTCCAAACTAAAAAGCTTATCTTCTCTATTAAAAAAATCATATCTTTAGCGTGTTAAAAATATAGTCTTTTCTATAAACACAATCTTATCTTTAAACAAATTAAAATCTCATCTTTATTTGTACAAAAATCCTCATTTCACTTCATACAAAAATCTCATCTCTATTTAGATAAAAAAAAATCAAATTACTTTAAATAAAATATATAAATAAAATCTTACGTTGCATTGAAGAAAACCGGATCTTTGATGAAAGGGAGGGGAAGTTTTCTGCCATCGACAAAAAGGGGGGCTGCTGGTGGTGCAGTCGAAGGGTGTTCAAAGGGGTCGGGCGTGGGCCCACAGGGTGCGGCGGCTCCTCTTCAGGTGGTAGCGGGTTTCAGGAAGTAGCGGCGGCCTAGGGGTGGCTAGGGGGGTCAACGGCGGTTTGGCTAGGGCATTGGGTCTCGCGAGGGCGTGGGGTCTCGTGGGGAGGAGAAGGGGATGCGGAGGGAGGGGGAGAAGATGGAGGCGGCGCTGCCGCCGCTGGGGGGGGGGGGGCGCGATCGATTTTGGTTTTTTTTTTTCGGGTAAGAACTGAAGAGAGAGAAGAGGGAAAGGGGGCCAAGGTATATATAATTATATAATTTAATTTTAATTTTTAATTCCCCAAAAAGTAACTTTTGGTTTCGAACTCAAAATCGAACCCGCCGATTGTCGTCCCTAGCTAATTACCCCCATTCCGAACACAATGGGATATGTATCGTTAGCTGATTCGATCGTTTCGATCAGTTTCCGTCCCAATCAAAATATAAATCTATATATTGAATTTGAACGCGCATTTTCAATTTACCGGGGCCACATACAGACTCTAAAAATTCCCGAAAAATATTTTCTAGCTTCGTATTGACGATACGGTCCTAACAAAACTAATTTCATCGAATTCTACGACCGTTTGAAAAATGGCCATTTTCCGGTCGATCGAAATTGACTGAAACAGTCAAAACACGTTTTACTTTGCCACGCTCACATATTGATTCAAAAAATTATGAATTTTGAAACCTAGCAATAATTTGACGGGATCCAAAAAAAAGTGGTTTCGTCGAAAACGAAGGTCGTTTGCAAAATTTCCATTCTTAAGGGCCTTTATATATATAGAAAATATATATAAATTCCACAGTGACTTTTCTGAATTTTAAACTGGACATATCTTTCAACTTCTAAAGTGAAATCTCAGTTTCTTCACTTCGTTAGAAAGATATGATTAAACAGATTCTCATATTTCTTGTTTCATCCAATTCCGACTTAAAACGAATTCTATATATTCATTTGAAATTCAAAATCGAATTTTCGGACTACCGCGCCATTTCAGGCTCGTTATATAATTAAAATAAAATTATTACGTTTTTTTAACTTCGTCGAAAATAAATTTTCCGTCGTTTTTATTTAAAATAATTCATTTTAAATATTCAAAATTCTTTAATTTATCCGAAATAAAATTTTTAAATTGGCTTAGAATTTCCAGGTTGTTACATTCTCCCCAACTTAAAATCTTTTCGTCCTCGAAAAGGGACGAAGCAGAAAGTCGTTCAACTAACCAACTCAACTTCCATTATTTTAATTACAGCTTAAGTTCTTCAACTTTTCAGTTTCTAAGAACTTTTCAAATTTTTCAAAAATTTGGCTAACACCCTAAATTTTCAAAAAATTTCGCCATAACCTCCCCTGCACCTGGAGCTTTGGGATATTTCAAATAGCCTCCCATGACCCACACCAATCCAAAAAGAAAAAGAAACAGCCAAGCGGCTAGCCAATCGACTCATAAAATCATCTAAATCCAAAGAAATACAATAAACATGTACCTATTTGTCGGGCAAACAATTTTATTCTTCTGCTCTAGCCTCCTTGCTATGACCTGTTCAATGGATACACATGTATATGTATGCAATTGTAATCATTTTTCAATGCAGTTCAATATTTGATTCAATTAGGCCTAAATAGTTCAAAATTTTAATAAATGAAACCAAAAATCAAACAACACAACCATCAATCAATTAGTTGAATTAAAGTTTCAAATTCATAACTTTGATACATATGCAGAAAATCATGGTTTTGATGCCAAATCACAACAATAAACCTATCTTGTTTTGGTTCTCACACCAGTCTGATGGAAATATATAGATATCTCACTTTCGATACTCGAAAACAAATACTGATAACGCTACAGCATTATCAGAATCATCCCCGGGCAACTAGAGTGTGATTCTATATCTATCCAATATATTAAAACTTCGAATATACGTTTGCAAGGCGTATATGCAAAATCTTTATATATTGGATTATCCAAATTCAGTACAAATAAAATATTCGAATATGTTGAATAAGATTTAAATTTCTAAAACAATATGTTCTCATTTTAAAAATATACTCTTCACACTCGTTCTAGGATACTCCTAATCCTATCTCTAACGAGTCATCCTTATTGGACATTGCTAATCCAATTTCTGATGAATTCTTTCGTTCGGTTCTAATGTCTCTTGTTCTCGAGCTCTGTAAACCAGAGCTCTGATACCACCTGTAGTAACCCGTAACTTCCCCAGTCTCCGAAGAGAAGGGAAAGAACAAATTGCTTTGAGGACGAGACGAATCAGAACACAAACAGAAGAACATTTCATTGTTTATCACAACAATTCCATCAGAATACAAGAATATACAGAGTATGAATAAACATTACACATTTGACAAATATCATATATTTAAATTACATTTAAATAAATAGCAGCGGAAAAATAATACAACACACAACTAAAAGGAGATATACAGATACAGAGCTTTCCGGATATCATTCCAGCTGTAAACCAGGATCCTGTGAATATAATTTTGCAAAACCAAAACGACTAGCTGCCCGTGTGGAAAATAAGGGCACCCAGAGTTTAGGTTAAAACAATAAACTCTAGGTCAGTCATGTGACTGGTGTGAGAACTAAAATAGTTATTAATCTTTATTTTTAAAGTTAGGTAAATCAAGGGACCACGCCGTATAACACGGAATGGGTTTCCTCCCAAGAATACCAGTGCATAAAACAAACAACGCAATGCTAAATAAAGAAAATGAAGCTATTATAAGACCCAGGTCCCATCATACAATGCAACGCAAGCCGAAGGATAGGGTTTTATCTTATAATAGCCAAAGAATGCTTGATATGTTTAAAAATAGATTATTTTGTTATTACTATAAGTTTATAGTGTCAAAACAATTTCAATCATAAGTATCAATCATAGGCGGCATAGCTACCATCTACTATGTCGCCATACTAGATTCTACAAATAAAATCGAATTATCACGTATTGGAAATTGGATTCCATCAAGAGTCGAGGTAAGAGGCAAGCTCCTCTCCGTTTGAGACACTCTAGCAAATGTCTCAGGACCACACACAGCAATCCTTGGAATCGGTTGGGCCGGTCCTCTCTTACTTTTGAGTATTAGTTATTCCTGAACACACATTTCTCGGTCCTATAGGACCTATATAATGGTCTGTACGTCGGCCCACATAGTGCCAGTTATCGATCATATATTTGAGGCGCCTCGCATTCCAACAACCACACTGGTAAAAAGTATATAAATGTCAGGGCTGGTCGTCACTGACATCACCCATAGCTAGAAAGAAACGCCGTGTTCTCCCAACGGTCCTTATCCGTTTTTGACTCATACCGAGGTGTGAGGCTCACGAATTCACGCTATACACAAAGCTAGGCCACACAGGCCGTTCTTTGATCATCAACCACAAGACTTTGCTTTTCAACAGAAGCCTCGATCATTTTCCCCTTAGGCATGCCACACAGGCAATACATGCCATGCGATTGATATCCATCAATATATAACCTCTGAGCTCGTACGTCTCAGAGAAGGGCGTTAAACAAGAGAATAAATTCTCCGCCTCCAAACAGATATATATTTAATAGAAATCAATCACACAGAATAAAATCCAATGTCAGACACACAGTCCATTGACAAGTTCGTTCTGGGTCTGAACGAAACCGAAGGCACCCTCCTCGAATATCCGTCGATCTCCAAGTACGTCTGGACGATCACCAACATATTCCCTCATCTTGGGTGTACAGCCCAATCAAGATTTCCAGGAATCATCCAAACGACATGAAGACCTCCGGTCTTCAACCATCGTCATCACCTTCGACATATCGTCAAATCAGTTATTCAGAATGGGTTTAAACCCGGCCTTTCTGAATAACCCGCGTATATAATAAACAAGGGTTACATAAACACAACATATGCCTCATTCCAATTTAGAATATTCTTTTATTCAAAAATTCACATTCTTAGGGAAAGGTTCCCATTAATTTTATCAAAGATAAATTCTTCTAAATATATTATTTAATCTTCCTTTGGATATCATTTCAAACATTGTTAAGGTTTTCCCAACTAGTCGGGATTAGCGAACCACACCGAAGTAATTATTTATTTTATTTCCCAATCCCAACCTATTCATCCCATGGAGCAAAACTGGTAATACTCCATATCTAACACAACGGTGCTACCGGTAAAATTAATTACCATTTCACGTTCAAATCTAATTAAAGATTTAACTATCACTTTGGAGCAAAACTGGTGATACTCCATTCTCGATCATTACAATCAGATTAAAGATTCATTAAAACCCCACTTAGTTTTAATCTTCACAAAAATCAATATCCTGTCTTTAACTAGGTTAAAGAACCAATGTCATCCTAAACACGGTTCACGATAAACCCAAAATCACTTTCCATTGTTAATCGGGTTAAAGAACATGTGTTATTCAAAACACCGCTCACGATAAACCCCAAGAACCAATTTAAATTCAATTCCAATTAAATATTAATTAACTGGACAATTTCACTAAATCTTAATTAAAATATTTATTCTTTTTCTAAACTAGGTTCAAGAATAGTGTTATTCAAAACACCATTCACGACGAACCCAAAATCCCATTTGATATTAAATACAATGCTCTGAATAGAAAATATATCGGCTTATATTCAATATCAAATTCTAAAACATATCGTATTGGAAATAACGATATAAATATATCTTTCAAATTTGCACAACCACATCTGCATAATCACGAAATCCAACATCAAAATATTCTGAAGATATTTTTGATTCAAATCCATTCCAATTCGTATTTTGGAAATTCTGATTATTTTTAAAACCACTTCAAATCTAGTTTAAAACTAGTTCATTTCGATAAAAATATATTTTTATCCTTACAAATGTGGAATTTTTCATCCCAGTTCTTTCCAATTCATATATTATGATTTTACACAAATTATTTATATTTTTAATAATTTTGTCAAAGCCTGTACAATCGGTTTTCAATAACAGCCACCGAACTGCACTTATAGCGACCTTTTCCAAATTTGATTTGGTCATAATTCAAAATCCAACCGTTAGATTTCAAATTTCTAATATTCATTGGAAAACTCTTTTCGATACGAACCCAAGGTTCCGGTTTTAGGAGAATCCGACAGTCGGATCTCCCGCAACGTCAACTCGAAGTCAATGGTCGAAATTCGCGAACTGCCGCAGCGCGGCGCGTTCTATTCAAGACATTTAATATAATATATATATATATATATTATATATATCGTCGATTTCAATTCAAAACGTATTTTATAAATCGTTTTAAATTCGTTTTCGAAACGATTTCAACTTCATATTCAATTTCAAATCAAAATTGAATATTTCATATCATTAATATATAAATGATAATATTTTCAAAACGTTAGATTTTGAAATCACTTACTTTTCTATAATTATTATAAAAATGAATATAATCGATATAAATATCGTTCGCGTCAAATGGCGCATATCTAACCAACACGACTTTATATATTTCAATAACTTCGTTATTCTATTCAACAAATGAATATTTATTCTATTCAACACATGAATCTATATTTCTTTCAACACATGAATATTCTCAACACATGAGTATCGCCAACACATGACTATTTTTATTATTTAATATATTTTATAAAATTATGATAAAGATGTAAATTTTATTGTTTAAAATATTTTACTCAACACATGAATATATATTTTATTCAACACATGAATATATATTTTATTCAATACACGAATATTCTTTATTTTCCAAATTGGAATGAGGCCCAATCAATACCATATAATGTTAATCATATGGATTCCATACAACACATGTATATAATAGTAACGATAAATAATTAACCATCATCCGAAGTGCACCACACAACTTCATAATCATTAAATATAACTAATTAACGTTCATACAGTCTGTCAATCAACCGATCGACATACCACTAAACAATTGGGATTAGTGTACGTAAAATATCATCCCAACACCCGTGTGGGGTTTCAATCCACAAACACTGAATATTATTTGTGCAGTTGGGCGACGTGTAAAATTTATCGTCCTAATCAATGTCCTTCAAATAGGTGTACATAAACAAACCGTCTGGTTTGTAAATGAATATTTATTTATTCACATTCACATTAAAAATTATTTTTTTTAACTATATAATATTTTATTATCCATTTCACATCAACATCACAAACAAACTTCACAACACATCAAACAAGCATACAAGTCGTCCATGGTCTGTGGACGACGGGTGTCGGGTGCTGCTAAGCACCGTCTGCATCCTAATATATATTTTAACTAGAAAACAAGATTTAAAGTGAGAGGTTCTCACCGACTAGCTAAACCAAACACCGCGACTTCTCATATGTAGAAAATCTTCGTCATGCTCGCCTTTTGTCAATTTCATTGTCCGTAGCCACTACATATATAAAAATCGCATCTTTATATTGTTGCTATTTATATAAAAAATAACATTTTTATACTGCCACTATATAGATAAAAATTCTATTTTTATACCGCTACTATATAGATAAATTTTCTATTTTTATCGCGCTACAATATAGATAAAAATTCTATTTTTATACCGCTACTATGTAGATAAAAATTCTATTTTTATACCGCTACTATATAGATAAAAATTCTATTTTTATCCTTCTTACAATATAAAAATTATATTTTTGATTCACTACCTATATAAAAATCATATTTTTATTATCTCTATAATACAAAAATCATATTTTTATTATTCTAGTATATGTATAAAAATCACTTCTTTGATCATATAAAAATCACATCTTTCTTTGTTATAAAAATCTAACCTTTCTACTCATTAAAAATCAAATCTTTTCAATTTCAAAAATCAAATCTTTTCTATTTAAAAATCAAATCTTTTCTACTTAAAAATCAAATCTTTTCTATTTAAAAATCAAATCTTTTCCTAATTTAAAAGCTTATTTTCTTTAATTTTAAAAAAAATTGTATCTTTAGCATATTAAAAATTTAGTCTTTTCTATAAACAAAATCTTATCTTTAAACAAATTAAAATCTCATCTTTATTTGTACAAAAATCCTCATACCTCTTCATACAATAATCTCATCTCTATTTACATTAATAAAAATAAAATTACTTTAAATAAAATAAAATATAAAATCTTACATTGCATTGAAGAAAACCGGATCTTTGATGAAAGGGAGGGGAAGTGTTCTGCCATCGACGAAAAGGGGGGGCTGCTGATGGCGTAGTCGGAGGGTGGTCAGGGGGGTCGGGCATGGTCCCAGAGGGTGCGGCGGCTCCTCTTTAGGTGGCGGCGGGTTTTAGGAGGTAGCGGCGGCCAAGGGGGTGGCTAAGGGGGTCAGCGGCGGTTTGGCTAGGGTATTGGGTCTCGTGGGGAGGAGAAGGGGATGCGGAGGGAGGGGGAAGATGGAGGCGGCGCTGCCGCCGCTGGGGGGCGGGGGCGCAATCGATTTACGTTTATATATATATATATATATATATATATATTTCGGGTAAAAACTGAAGAGAGAGAAGAGGGAAAGGTGGGGCCAAGGTATATATAATTACATAATTTAATTTTAATTTTTAATTCCCCAAAAAGTTACTTTTTGTTTCGACCTCAAAATCGAACCCGCCGACTATCGTCCCTAGCTAATCACCCCCATTCCGAACACAATGGGATATGTATCGTAAGCTGATTCGATCGTTTCGATTAGTTTCCGTCCCAATCAAAATATAAATCTATATATTGAATTTGAACTCGCATTTCAATTTACCGGGGCCACATACGGACTCTAAAAATTCCTAAAAAATATTTTCTAGCTTCGTATTGACGATATGGTCTTAACAAAACTAATTTCATCGAATTCTATGACCGCTGGGAAAATGGCCATTTTTGGTCGATCGAAATTGACTAAAACTGTCAGAACACGTTTTACTTCGCAACGCTCACATATTGATTCAGAAAATTATGAATTTTGAAACCTAGCAATAATTTGACATCATGGATCCAACAAAAGTGGTTTCGTCGAAAACGAAGGTCGTTTGCAAAATTTCCATTCTTAAGGGCCTTTATATATATATATATATATATATATATATATATACATACATACATATATATATATATATATATAAATTCAACAGCGACTTTTCTGAATTTTAAACTGGACATATCTTTCAACTTCTAAAGTGAAATATCAGTTTCTTCATTTAGTTAGAAAGATATGATTAAACAGATTGTAATATTTCTTATTTCGTCCAATTCCGTCTTAAAACGAATTCTGTATATTCATTTAAAATTCGAAATCGAATTTTCGAACTACCACGCCATTTCAGGCTCGTTATATAATTAAAATAAAATTATTCGTTTTTTAACTTCGTCGAAAATAAATTTTCCTCCGTTTTTATTTAAAATAATTCATTTTAAATATTCAAAATTCTTTAAATTAGCCAAAATAAAAATTTTAAATTGACTCAGAATTTCCAGGTTGTTACAACTGCACTTTATAACTTGCCAAAAATTCTGGAGAGATTTTTGCCCTTAAATTTTTGCTAAGAAATGTTTTCCTTTTTGCGCTTGATCTTGAATGAGTTTTAATTTGCACATTTACTTTTAACCTGAAATACCTTTTACTAATTTTTGGAGACAAATCTGTTTGTCGTTTGGCATGATTTACTGGCTTGTCATTTTGTAACAATGTAGAAATTTATCCTTGGCTTGGCATTTATGTACATGAGCCCTTTGATGTACAGATTTGCGCCCCACTATATTCAAATAGTTTTGCTTTTCCACACCCTTGTTGTTGCACTCGTTTGTAACTGAAAACTGCACCTATTGCTCCATGCTCCACATCGTTGCATCGTTTTAAGTACTCTTGATATTGCTGCATATACACTTACTTTATTGTGTTGAATTATATGCACGCATTTATGAACTTACTTGTGCATTGTCTTGATACTTCAATTTAGTTGTGTACTGTTTTGTGACATCTTGACCTGTTGCTGCATATTTATACTTTCTTCTTGTATCACATGAACCTGCTTGTATTTGTGCTTTGTGTATGTTCCACCATGCTACCTTGAACTTGTTTGGGATGTGCCAATGTAGTTTTGCTATGCATGATATTGATTTCTCCCAATTTGTCCTTTGCTGACTTGTTCCATACACCAATTTGACTGGTTGACATGTGCTTGTTTATGAAACCGATGCACCCATTTTCTTTGCTTTACCTTTGCATACCTGAGTTGCACACTGAAATAACGTGAGATGTTTTATGCTTATGTTAAGCTGCTCTTGTTGTATATAATAGTGTTGTGTACACAATTATATGATTTTTGTTTGATGATAACAACCAAATAAATATCATTTTAAATGTGTTTGTTACTGTACTGTTCTATATATATACATCACAGACAGGAATATAATATTTATATTTAAATAGAATACGACTGTACAGACATTCATATATTCATACAACATTTTATTTAAATTAAATATTATATTTCAATCTTTCAAACACTACAACTATTTTTAACCCCATTATTTACAATTCAAATATTTTTTGAATATCTCTGACATAACACATTTTAACACATCACATAAATTGTACTATTAAAATATTCAAACAAAATAAACAGATTGAATTGAACAATAAAATATATTTTATTTCAATCACATCTGTTTATTACAAATGACAGTACAATTTTTAGTCACGTCTACAAACACTCTCATATACAGAAATTCCTCACTTATACAATCACTTTTATACACTGACTCATCACTGCATCAATCTTCATCTTTTGTCTTCACAGCATTCTTCTGACTGTCCAGTCATCTTCATACCTGTCAAAGAAGAACACACACAGTAGATTGCAACAAAAATAAAACTCAATACAAACAAATAAAAATTTATTTGCCTCATAATTACGGTATGTTACCCATCATTTTTCAAGACTTTGTCTGATATGTCGGAATAGGAAAATCTCATCTGATGGCTGCATGTACACACGTGCAAATACATACACGTGTGCACTGCCTCGCCAATCGGTATGCATCTGAGGAGTAGCCACAAGGACCTTCTCGACTTAGTGCAAATCAGTATGAAAATGGTCAAGCCAAAAGTGCAAATAAAAATAAAAAGCTAGAATGATCGAGCAACAAGGAAAATTCAAACACGGACAAGCAAATCAGGTTACATGAGAGTGTGAAGCATTGGTGATACATGATAGTAAAGGCGACAGCAACAAAACAGGTTCAGGGTAACTAATGCAAGCATATGGTGTATGGATGAAACAGCATAGACGAATATGTGCACACTCAAATATATGGTGCAACTCATACATGATTAGAAATTGGCAAGGAAAATAACTCAAATACAAGACTGTGCATGTACACAAACAATAATGTATCAATTCAATGGACAAATACAACAAGAATGGCCGAAGCAACATGGCACAACAGCAAAATAAGTATGACAAGAAAAATAAGCATGTACAAAGATGAGTGATGATGCACAAATTTAAGATCAGTTCAATAAGTGTGGTTAATGGCAACAGCATGTGTTCAGCATGAATATAGTCGAGACATGGTTCAGCATTTTTCAAAGATGCTCAAGTAGACAACAAAACAACAAATATGAACAAGTGGTCGAGGAACAACCCAAATGTAGTTCAACATGAGTGATGTGGTGGTGCAACAACATAAAATGTGTCGAAATGTATACCAATACAAATACAAGACAAGGCAAATGTAATAACAGTGTGGAGTTCAAATGATACAGCAATGTATGTATGCATGGTGCATACACAGCATAATCATTGAAACACCCCACCTCCGTTAGGGTCACTCTCAAAGGGAATGCCCTAATTTTGGTGGAGGTTTATAAGTATAAATCACAGATATACAAGACAGATATAATAACACATATTTTTGAACAGCAGAAAACAACAACTTTTATTTCATTCAAATACGTGTTACACCAACCATACCATAATTGTCTTACAACACTTCCAAAAAAAATAACATCTTCATAACTGTCTTGATTACATTATTTAAAGAAGCATAAAGAAAACATAAATAAACTGCAAAAGTCCCATAATTGCTGTCCAAAGCCATAGTCCAAAACGAAAAGATCCAAGCAATACATTCTTTCTCTTCAAGCTGGATATGAAGGCTGGTCAAGCTGCGGTATTCCCTCCCTGTGGACCTGAGGGGGGGAACGGAAGAAAAGAAGACGAAAGAAAAGTAGAGTCAGACATAAAGCCTGAGTAAGTCTAGGACTATTCAGTCTATGAATAAAGAACTGGGTATGATAAGTATAAACTAGAAATGGGAAAGCAACATAAACCAAGTTAAGTTGTCTAGGGTCGAATATACTATCGTACCCCATATTAATCTCTGTACCCATATAAACTAGTTCCCAACAGGCACCCCATAATCAGGGTGAAGTGATCCATTTTATGATGATCGGCTCCTACTCGCATAGTTACATGTGTCCTACGGCCCCCGATGTTGTAGTTACCTATGCTGGTCCCACCATGGGGTGTATCAAGTCCCATGGTGGCGGCCCGACACAACCCTAGAATGCACAGGTATGCTACTGGTGCCCAGTGCCTTATTTTTCTGCGCCGGAGTGTGTGCACGCCCGCACCCCATTAGAACCTACACTGCTGCACCACCGCCGTCGATTTGACCTCTTACAGTCAGCCCAGTAATCGTGCCCCACCCTGCCTAGTTTCAGGGTATCATGATACGCCTTGTAGGGTTACTGCTGAAAAGGGTCCCCCGCTGCTACGTTTTCTATTTCTATCCAACATGCTAAGTTGGTTAAGTGTTTTATAAACCTAACCTCCAATCAGTCTGTTTAGTTTAGCATGTTCCATTTTGATTAAGTATTAATATAATTTACTTAATCCTATCAATCCTGACTCAGCCTTAATTGTCTTATTAAAGCCTTGACCTCTCACATTAGACAGGTATTGTTGTGGCTGCCTGTTGCCGGTTGGGTCCGGGCAGTCTTACGCCACAACTCAGTATAACCTCGGGTCCTTATTGGGCTCCGTGTTTAACCACCCACATTGGATAGGTATTGTTGTGACTACTGGACAACCGAGCGGTTCCGGGCAGGTTTACATCACAACTCAATCCAACCTCGGGTTAAACACATCGTATTTTCTACATTTACATATTTTATCTCTTTTCTTTTTATATGTAAATATTTGCGGCCCATTATTCAAATTCATCTTTATTGATTAAGATTTATTTATGCCACTTAATAGTTTTCAAGGTCGTTGGCATGCGTCAAACACGCCAACACATATGTTCTATATTTTAGCCCAAACGTCATTTCCCCCGTTTTAACCGTTCGTTCAAATGTTAGGTGTGTTGGGTTTAATACTTAAACCAAATTTAGCCATATGAAAAGGGGAGGCTTATAACATGGTGTTTATAAGGTAACATAAAAAGGGGAGTGTGAACGCATGAACTTGCAACATAACGATTCAATTAACATAAGGTAGGCACATGTGAACTTGCAATTGTAACAACATATAATATAAGCAATACTTAAACATGAATCATTCTATTCACAAAATCATGGTATAAACAAAACATGAATCATTCTATTCGTGTAGTCATGGCATAGATAATACTTAAACATGAACCATTCTAATCATATAATTATGGCATAATCATAATTGAACATGAGTCCTTCTATTCATATCGTCATGGCATAAACATAATTGAACATGAATCCTACTATTCATATAATCATGGTTTTTATTCTACCTATGTAACTTGTAAGTGGGATGTAATTCTAGTGTAATTTCTAATGTAACTTATGTGCCAAATATATTATCATATGATTATGATAACAACATAAGCCTAGAAACATGTTTTTAACTAGGCATAATAACAAACATAGTTTAGTCATGTTCATAAAATTAATACAAGCTTACAAAGACGCTTGCTTTTGTCACTATCACAAAATCATGATTTTTATACTTGAACTATGATGCCAATTCCAACATAACCTTCATATGAATCATAATACTTAAGTGGATCAAATTACACTAAAGATGACCATAGAATTATACATCATGTTGGCATAACAATAGATCATAGACTTGCATGAATTTCAAATAAACTATTACAACATATAGTTGTTATTTTCAACATGAATCATATACTTGCAATTATCAAATGGGTGTTGTAAATAACTACCACAAACATGTAGTTTTCAATATGAATCATATGCTTGCATGAAATCCAATTAAAATTCCACAACATGTGGTTGTCAACATAAACCATATACTTGTATGAATCCAATCGTACAACATAGCATTGCCAAATCATTTAGAATCAAAATAACATACAAATATAGGTTATTATCGCCACAATTCCATTTCGTTGTTAACTTCCAACGCAATTCGCGTACTTGCAATTATCCAATCGTATACTATAATATTCCCAAATCGTTTAGCATTAAAGCAACATACAAATATAAATTATTATCGCCACAATTCCATTTCTTACTTTACACAAATCAACACAATTATTTAATTCACATTGGAATAGCACTCTACTTACAACGTGTGACGAATCTTCAATTCAGGAATCTGAATTCTGAATTTGGAGATGCTATCCTTTGTTGTAGGCGTTGCTTTGATTTGATTAACGTTTCTTTAAGCTTTGAATTATCTCCTAATTGTCTCTCTATTTCTGACGGCTATCCTCAGTCTCTCCTCAGCAGCATGACGGTCTCATCTCCATTTTAGTTTACGTGAATTAGGGTTAGTCTTAGGTCCCTTTTATAGAGTTTGTGAGTTGATTTAGACCGTCGATGAAGCTTGGTTCAATAATAGCCGTTCGTTCAAAAAGAGAGACCAACCAGGAGCTGACACCTAGCCCTAGTGACAAGGCAAGGCTCAGAAAATCGACCAAACACAGACTAGGCCAGCCAGGGTGGGCTGGGTTCGACCTGGCTCAGGGGCCAGGTCGACTCCCCAGTCGACCCCCAGGTCGACTCTAGAGTCGACCTGCCTAGGGTAGGTCGACACCTAGGTCGACTCCCAGGTCGACATAACCTGGCAGGTCAACCCTAGGGTCGACCCCCAGGTCGACCTGGTGGGTTTGGGCGGGAATTTCCCCGCTTACTCTGATTGGGCTGCAATTTAAATCTGTTTTCGAAATTTGAATTTTCTGAAACTTCGTCGGGCCATAATTTGGTCATACGGGCTCCGTTTTTCGAAAACTCGGACTCTATTTCGCGTATTTTTCCGAGACGAACGCAATGGTGTATCCCGTTTCCCTTAATACTTTGTTTTGAAATTAGTTATACTTTAATTTGTGAATTTCACAGTTATAGAATACACGGGGTGTTACATTCTCCCCCACTTAAAAGGATTTCGTCCCGAAATCTTCAAGTTAAGGAAGAATGTACATCCTAACATCCAAACATCCATCTACTCATTCATCAAACACGAGCATCCATTGTCCTTAAAAGACTTCTAATGCTTCATGATAATATGCGAAGTGTGTGTGTATACATGTACTTATCTAATGCAAAATCAGGCGGTCTACTGATTCAGTTGACCTCCTTAATGCGAATTATGTAAGTGCTATGAATCCATTATGTATGCAAATCCTCCTATTCATGATTCTACATGCGTGCACAATCATTCATACAAATGCAACATCCATATGACACATATTAAAGTTCAACCATATACGAATGCAAACATATATGCATATGCAATATGAAGTGATTGAGCCGATCTAAAACCTAGATTGTGTGTGTATATGCAACCACAAGCAACCACTAGCAGTCACTTGCAACCACTTGCAACCATCATCCATAACATGTTTCAATTACATGTTTCCATCCAAAGGGTTTCTTCCTAAAAGATAAGGTCGAGGAGATATACCTAAAAAGATAGATAAAAGCGCAAATTAAGGAAAAAGGAAAGATCAAAGATGTACCCTCGAAAAGAAAAGGGTAGGCTGCGCATATTTTAGCTTCAGTTTCCCAAGTTGCATCTCCTTCGGCGTCGCTCCACTGAACTTTGACGAGCTTGACTTCGCGGTTGCGTAGCTTCTTCACTTCCGTTCCTAATATGCGGGTTGGAACTTTCCTTATGGTTGCTTCGCATTCCACTTCAGCTTCTTCTAGGATATTTGGCTCTACCACTTCAGCAGACTCATGTAGACATTTTCGGAGATGTGAAACGTGAAAGACGTTGTGAACTCCGGCCAATTTTTTGGGTAGCTCTAATCTATAGGCCATTTTCCCAATTTTCTCAATGATAGGGAATGGCCCTACGAACCTTGGTGCTAGCTTTCCTGTGGTTCCAAAACGAACAACGTTCCTTAGCGGAGATACCTTAAGAAAAACTCTGTCCCCAACCTCAAATTCAAGATCGGTCCTCCTCTTGTCGGCGTAGGACTTTTGTCTGTCTTGGGCCGTCTTCATCCTTCTTCGTATTAAGTCTACTTTTTCTGAAGTCTCTCTGATCATGTCTGGTCCAAGTATGAGCTTATCAGTAAACTCCCACCAACAAGTGGGCGATCGGCACGGTCTTCCATATAAAGCTTCGAAGGGCGCCATTCCGATGGTTGCTTGATAGCTGTTGTTGTAGGCAAATTCTACCAAAGGAAGATGGTCTTCCCACGTCCCTCCGAAGTCAAGGATGCACAGTCTTAAAAGGTCCTCCAAAACTCTGTTCACTCTTTCTGTTTGGCCGTCGGTTTGGGGATGATAGGCTGTGCTCAAGCATAACTGTGTGCCTACCGCTTCTTGCAGACTCCGCCAAAACTCACTAGTGAAGATAGTGTCTCGGTCGCTAACAATGCTGGATGGTAATCCATGGAGTCGAACGATTTCCTTGAGGTAAAGAGATGCTAGGGATGAGGCAGTTCTTTTACTTTTGACGGGTAAAAAGTGGGCGCTTTTAGTAAGCCTATCCACTATTACCCAAATGCTAGTGTTACCTCTCCTAGACCAAGGCAGCCCATCGATGAAGTCCATTGAGATGCTATCCCATTTCCACTGCGGGACCTCTAGAGGATGTAGCAGACCGCCAGGCTTTTTCTGTTCCGCCTTAACCTGTTGGCACACCATACACTTAGAAACGAATTCTGCCACGTCCTTCTTCATGCCGTTCCAAAAGAAAGTTCTTTTTATGTCCTTGTACATTTTATCTCCGCCTGGGTGTATCGTCATCTTGGAGTGATGTGCTTCCTCGAGAACCTTCTTTACTAAATCCCTTATCTGTGGGATGCATAGTCTTCCATCTTGCCTTAGCCAACCCTTATCGTCGATGGAGTATCTGTTGAGGTGACTTGAAGTCTCACCCCTAATTAGCCTATCAATCGTCTCCACAAGCTGAGGGTCCTCGCGTTGTGTTGTCCCTATCGAGTCCACTAAAGTCGGGCGTACTTCGAGCGATGCTAGCAAGCCTGGTACTAAATCGGAGGAAGGCCTAAAGTCGAAGCTGGCTATAAACTCTAGGCTTTGTCTTTCAACAAACAGTGGGCTTAAGGTCAGTTTCTTTCGGCTCAACGTGTCTGCCACTACGTTGCCTTTGCCCGGAGTATAGGAGATCTCGAAATCATACGAGGCAAGAAACTCCATCCATCTCTGTTGCCTCAAGTTAAGATCCTTCTGCGAGAAAAGATATTTCAACGATTTATGGTCAGTGTAAAGTTCAAACTTCTTACCTAGGAGATAGTGTCGCCAAGACTTGAGTGCAAAGACGATGGCGGCTAAATCAAGATCGTGGGTCGGGTAGTTCTTTTCGTGCACTTTCAACTGCCTCCCGCCATAAGATACTACCCTTCCTTCTTGCATTAAGATGGCGCCTAGCCCTGTCCCACATGCATCTGTATAAACAGTGAACATCTTGCTTCCATCTGGCAACGTCAAAACTGGGGCTGTTGTAAGAGCCCTTTTCAGTCGCTGGAAAGCAAACTCGCAATCCAAGTCCCAATTGAACACCAGATTCTTCTTGGTCAACTTCATGAGCGGAGCTGAGATTTTCACAAAATCCCTTATGATCTTTCTATAGAAACCTGCTAGTCCTAGAAAACTTCGGACCTCAGTTGCATTCCTTGGTGTCTTCCCATCCTGTACCGCCACTACCTTAGCAGGGTCCACTGCTAACCCTTGTTTGGATACTATGTGCCCAAGGAACCTCACTTCTTCTCTCCAAAAGTGGCATTTGGAGAATTTGGCTTTTAGCTGATGGACTCGCAGAGTTTCCATGATTGCCCTTAAGTGCTGAGCATGTTCCTCTTCACTCTTTGAGAAGATAAGGATATCGTCTACGAAGACCACTACGAACTTATTGAGGAAATCTCTGAATACCCTACTCATCAGGTCCACGAAGTAAGCAGGTGCATTTGTCAAGCCGAAAGGCATGACAAGCCATTCAAAGAAGTCGTCTGGGGTTCTGAATGCCGTTTTATCGATACTATCTTCAGCCACCCTTAGCTGATGAAAACCGGTCGCTAAATCGAGTTGGGAGAAAACAGACGCTCCTACAAGCTGATCAAACAAATCGTCAATTCTGGGGAGAGGGTGCCTATTCTTTTTCGTTAGCTTGTTAAGCTCCCTATAGTCAACACATAGACGGAGTGAACCATCCGCCTTTGTAGCGAACACCATTGGAGCGCCCCATTCTGAAATGCTCCTCCTAATGAACCCCTTTTCTAGAAGCTCTTTAATCTGTTTACTGAGCTCTTTCCATTCCCGTGGATCCATGTGTCTAACGGGCAACGCAACGGGATTCACATTATCTACAAGATATATACGGAAGTCTATCTCCCGCTTCGGAGGCAAGCCCTTCACCTCTTCGAAGACATCCGGATATTCCCGGACCACTCTAACCGATTGCAAATTTTCAACGGAGGCATCAAGCGATTCAAGGTAACTAAGCATAACCGCATACGAGGGATTACAAGAAATTTCCAAAGTATTGCCGAGCTGGGTTAGGAGCCTAACAACCCTTTTCTCACAATCAAGGATGGCCCCATTACTAGATAGCCAATCCATGCCCAAAATCAAACCATATCCCGAAAAGCCCAAAACAAAGGCACTACATTTAAATTCTACGCTTAGAATAGAAATTTTCAATCCCAAACAGATCATAGACAAATGAGCTGGGCCCCCAATTGGGTTTGAAACAATTAAGGGGTCCTCTACCATACTAGTTTTTAGGTGCAGAGATTCTACTAAAGCAGACGAGATAAAGGAGTGTGATGCGCCAGAATCAAATAAAGTGCGAACGGGGTGATCATAAAGATAAACTACACTTTCTACAGAAGTATTTATACCTCGCTGTTGCAGAGGTGGCGCCTCTAGCACATGAACTTGTGCCCCTAAGGTGGATCCAGCCCTCTGCCCCTGTCCTCGTTTCTTTGGGCAGTCCTTAGCCATGTGGCCTGTCTCACCGCAAGAAAAGCACCCACCATTCATCTTGGCCTTCTTTTTCCGGCAATCTTTCACTAAGTGCCCCACTTTGCCATAGAAATTACACTTCCTCTTCTCTTTGTTGCCTTTCCCGCCCTTCTTAAAGTCTGTCTTCTTAGGCTGCAAACCTTCTTTCTTCCCTTGAGAGTTTTCTGCCGTTGCCTCCTTCTTGCCCTTATCCTCTTCGTTCAGCAACGCCATCTGTACCAACCTTTCATACGTAGCTCCCATGGGTATATGGGTCATGGCCAAACTGTGTAATGGCTCATTCAACCCTTTGACAAAACGGAGAGCCTTCTTGTGCGGGGTGTTGACTAGGTCCAGTCCGAACCTAGCCAGCTCATCGAACTGATTAACATACTCTTTGACTGTCTCGTTCCCTTGCTTAAGAAATAAGAATTTTTCCAACTGCAAACTCCTTTCCGCATCTGAGAGAAATTTAGCCTCAAACCTTGCCCTAAAGTCCTCCCATGTTTCAACTGGTCTTTCTGCATTAGTGACTTCCCACCAGTAGGAAGCCTCGCCCTTTAGTAGCCATACTGCCAGTTGTACTTTCTGTCTATCCTCTACCTCAAAGATGATGAATAAGTCCTCGGTTTCTTTCAGCCAATTTCTAGCTGCCACGAAGGACTCAGTTCCATGAAAATCCTTTCCTCCCATAGCTTTAAAATCTTTACATATCTTAGCAAAGGTGTTTCCCCGCGGAGGAGGTGGAGGAAGAGGTGCTGCTGCTGCTGGATGATTTCCTGCAGCTGGGGGAGGAGGAATGGTAGGACCTGGCTGAGTGGCCCTTGCTTCTAAGAACCGTCTAAACAAACCAGGTATTGGCACACCCTCTGGCAAGTTAAGTTCTTTGGACATGCTGAAACAAAAAGGATAGATTCAAAACGAAGGATAAGAGATAGTTCCTATGGCTTTGGTGGGACTTTGCCTTTTTAAAATAAAATAATATTTTATCTTAAAAATGCTTCTTTAAATTTCTTTTTGAAAAATAATTTTTTCAAAACTTTTTATCTTATCTGGTAAACCTATGCTCTGATACCAAGTGAAACACCCCACCTCCATTAGGGTCACTCTCAAAGGGAATGCCCTAATTTTGGTGGAGGTTTATAAGTATAAATCATAGATATACAAGACAGATATAATAACACATATTTTTAAACAGCGGAAAACAACAACTTTTATTTCATTCAAATACGTGTTACACCAACCATACCATAATTGTCTTACAACACTTCCAAAAACATAACATCTTCATAACTGTCTTGATTACATTATTTAAAGAAGCATAAAGAAAACATAAATAAACTGCAAAAGTCCCATAATTGCTGTCCAAAGCCATAGTCCAAAACGAAAAGATCCAAGCAATACATTCTTTCTCTTCAAGCTGGATATGAAGGCTGGTCAAGCTGCGGTATTCCCTCCCTGTGGACCTGGGGGGGGGGGGACGGAAGAAAAGAAGACGAAAGAAAAGTAGAGTCAGTCATAAAGCCTGAGTAAGTCTAGGACTATTCAGTCTATGAATAAAGAACTGGGTATGATAAGTATAAACTAGAAATGGGAAAGCACCATAAACCAAGTTAAGTTGTCTAGGGTCGAATATACTATCGTACCCCATATTAATCTCTGTACCCATATAAACTAGTTCCCAACAGGCACCCCATAATCAGGGTGAAGTGATCCATTTTATGATGATCGGCTCCTACTCGCATAGTTACATGTGTCCTACGACCCCCGATGTTGTAGTTACCTATGTTGGTCCCACCATGGGGTGTATCAAGTCCCATGGTGGTGGCCCGACACAACCCTAGAATGCACAGGTATGCTATTGGTGCCCAATGCCTTATTTTTCTGCGCCGGAGTGTGTGCACGCCCGCACCCCGTTAGAACCTACACTGCTGCACCACCGCCGTTGATTTGACCTCTTACAGTCAGCCCAGTAATCGTGCCCCACCCTGCCTAGTTTCAGGGTATCATGATACGCCTTGTAGGGTTACTGCTGAAAAGGGTCCCCCGCTACTAGGTTTTCTATTTCTAGCCAACATGCTAAGTTGGTTAAGTGTTTTATAAACCTAACCTCCAATCAGTCTGTTTAGTTTAGCATGTTCCATTTTGATTAAGTATTAATATAATTTACTTAATCCTATCAATCCTGACTCAGCCTTTATTGTCTTATTAAAGCCTTGACCTCTCACATTAGACATGTATTGTTGTGGCTGCCAGTTGCCGGTTGGGTCCGGGCAGTCTTACGCCACAACTCAGTCTAACCTCGGGTCCTTATTGGGCTCCGTGTTTAACCACCCACATTGGATAGGTATTGTTGTGACTACTGGACAGCCGGGCGGTTCCGGGCAGGTTTACATCACAACTCAATCCGACCTCGGGTTAAACACATCGTATTTTCTACATTTACATATTTTGTCTCTTTTCTTTTTATATGTAAATATTTGCGCCCCATTATTCAAATTCATCTTTATTGATTAAGATTTATTTATGCCACTTAATTGTTTTTCAAGGTTGTTGGCATGCGTCAAACACGCCAACACATATGTTCTATATTTTAGCCCAAACGTCATTTCCCCCGTTTTACACGTTCGTTCAAATGTAAGGTGTGTTGGGTTTAATAATTAAACCCAATTTAGCCATATGAAAAGGGGAGGCTTATAACATGGTGTTTATAAGGTAACATAAAAAGGGGAGTGTGAACGCATGAACTTGCAACATAACGATTCAATTAACATAAGGTAGGCTCATGTGAACTTGCAATTGTAACAACATATAATATAAGCAATACTTAAACATGAATCATTCTATTCACATAATCATGGTATAAACAAAACATGAATCATTCTATTCGTGTAGTCATGGCATAGATGATACTTAAACATGAACCATTCTAATCATATAATTATGGCATAATCATAATTGAACATGAGTCCTTCTATTCATATAGTCATGGCATAAACATAATTGAACATGAATCCTACTATTCATATAATCATGGTTTTTATTCTATCTATGTAACTTGTAAGTGGGATGTAATTCTAGTGTAATTTCTAATGTAACTTATGTGCCAAATCTATTATCATATGATTATGATAACAACATAAGCCTAGAAACATGTTTTTAACTAGGCATAATAACAAACATAGTTTAGTCATGTTCATAAAATTAATACAAGCTTACAAAGACGCTTGCTTTTGTCACTATCACAAAATCATGATTTTTATACTTGAACTATGATGCCAATTCCAACATAACCTTCATATGAATCATAATACTTAAGTGGATCAAATTACACTAAAGATGACCATAGAATTATACATCATGTTGGCATAACAATAGATCATAGACTTGCATGAATTTCAAATAAACTATTACAACATATAGTTGTTATTTTCAACATGAATCATATACTTGCAATTATCAAATGGGTGTTGTAAATAACTACCACAAACATGTAGTTTTCAATATGAATCATATGCTTGCATGAAATCCAATTAAAATTCCACAATATGTGGTTGTCAACATAAACCATATACTTGTATGAATCCAATCGTACAACATAGCATTGCCAAGTCATTTAGAATCAAAATAACATACAAATATAGGTTATTATCGCCACAATTCCATTTCGTTGTTAACTTCCAATGCAATTCGCGTACTTGCAATTATCTAATCGTATACTATAATACTCCCAAATCGTTTAGCATCAAAGCAACATACAAATATAAATTATTATCGCCACAATTCCATTTCTTACTTTACACAAATCAACACAATTATTTAATTCACATCGGAATAGCACTCTACTTACAACGTGTGACGAATCTTCAATTCAGGAATCTGAATTCTGAATTTGGAGATGCTATCCTTTGTTGTAGGCGTTGCTTTGATTTGATTAATGTTGCTTTAAGCTTTGAATTATCTCCTAATTGTCTCTCTATTTCTGACGGCTATCCTCAGTCTCTCCTCAGCAGCATGACGGTCTCATCTCCATTTTAGTTTAAGTGAATTAGGGTTAGTCTTAGGTCCCTTTTATAGAGTTTGTGAGTTGATTTAGACCGTCGATGAAGCTTGGTTCAATAATAGCCGTTCGTTCAAAGGAGAGACCAACCAAGAGCTGACACCTAGCCCTAGTGACAAGGCAAGGCTCAGAAAATCGACCAAACACAGACTAGGCCAACCAGGGTGGGCTGGGTTCGACCTGGCTCAGGGGCCAGGTCGACTCCCCAGTCGACCCCCAGGTCGACTCTAGAGTCGACCTGCCTGGGGCAGGTCGACACCTAGGTCGACTCCCAGGTCGACCTGGCCTGGCAGGTCGACCCTAGGGTCGACCCCCAGGTCGACCTGGTGGGTTTGGGCGGGAATTTTCCCGCCTACTCTAATTGGGCTGAAATTTAAATCTGTTTTCGAAATTTGAATTTTCTGAAACTTCGTCGGGCCATAATTTGGTCATACGGGCTCTGTTTTTTCGAAAACTCGGACTCTATTTCGCGTATTTTTCCGAGACGAACGCAATGGCGTATCCCATTTCCCTTAATACTTTGTTTTGAAATTAGTTATACTTTAATTTGTGAATTTCACAGTTATAGAATACACGGGGTGTTACAATCATGGCTAAGCCGAAGTGCAAACATGATGGCACTGTAGAGCTACTCAGGTGTACAGAAAACTTTCAAGAACAGCTGCTAAAATAAACATGTGAAGATGACATTATCACAAAATCAAGTGACCAAAGCCAACATACAAGTGCATGGTGTGTGTAGATTATCAAGAAGCACAACAGATTAAATTCAAGAACAAGACAAGTTTTTTGTTGTGACAAATATGATTCGAAGAACCAAAATTTCAAAGGCAATAGCAGTTCAAGTATATGGCAAATCATTGTGCAAATGAACATCACAGGAAGACACAAATAGAGATCAAAATAAAGCATCTGTTCATGTCAAAGTATTACTAGTTCTATCAAAAGGAGAAATATTGAATGTGTTTAAATGAATCAAAGTATAAGTTCAAAAGTTCTTGAAATCAAAAGTTTAAATTTGGTAGTGAGAAGGCTGAAATATTCAGATTCAAATTCAATCAAGAAAAAGCCCAAAAGGACTCCAGATGTATTTCCAAAAAAAATTGGACTTACAGATTTATTTTAATCGAGACTTCTTTTAAGGAAGACACAGTAAAAGTCCAGAATTCTCACGCAAGTTTGAAGATTTCAAATTCCAGAAATCACGATTTAAGGCAATATTTTCAGGAAAAGGAATTCGCAATTTTTATGGAATAAAAGACTCAATCAAACATCCAGAAGCAATTCTAGAAACCACGAAAATTTCAAGCGCAAAAATTATGCAATACCATGACCAAAGTCTAATACAAAATTATAGAACATATTTAGGAATTTAATCCTATAAATAACCACCGATTCATCACAAGCAAAGCATCCAAGTTCATGCACTGATTAAAAACCGAAAATCAAAATCAAAAATCATACCATTAAAGAAGCAAGCTTGGATCGAAATTCAATATCCAAATCGTGAAGAGAGAAGCGCCTGAGATCGATCAAGAACATCAACAAGATTACAAGCACCAGAAAACCATCGCGATTTTGGGATTTGAAGAAACCCTAGGAGCAAAGCCACCGCCGCCATTTTTTTCTAAAGCAAAGGAGATCGGGTCAAAGAAAACAAGGGGCTAGGCAAAATAAAAGAGGCCGGCCAAGTCTTTTAAAAGGAGGATGAACCATTTATTTTAACTCCTAAGGGTTTTAAATTTGTTTTTAAATTTGTTTTGTTTTCATCTTTAGATTCAAGTTATAATCAAATCAGAGTTTACTGTTTGTCTTTAAAACTAAGGAGACAAATTACAGGGTTTGTAATTCAGGGAAATCTGGTTTTGGGGATAAAAACCAGTGCAGGGTTTTGAGCGTAGGGTTAAGAACAGTTGGGAGCGAGTGTCGTGAATTTACAGGGGATTGTAAGCGTAGAGATTGTTTTAACTCCTAGTAGAAACCTTTGGGAATGCAGCAGTAGGCAGGGTTTTGCCGAAGCTGGGTAAATCTGTGTGTTATTTATTTTCCGCATTTACTCTGATTATTATCTGTGGTGTGATTATTTAATTACTCTGTGAAAATCTGCGATAAACCCTATTCACCCCCCCTCTAGGGTTAATTTAGATCCTACAAGTGGTATCAAAGCAAGTATTTTTTATTTTATTTTAACTCTAGGTCATGAATCTGTCCAATAACGCATTTTCTGAGGGTCAGTCCATAGCTAGGCCACCAATGTTTAATGGAACTGATTATGCATATTGGAAAGCTAGGATGAAAATTTATTTGAGTTCAGTCGACTATGATGTGTGGGATATTATTGAAACGGGTTATAGATCTCCCACTGTTATTGTTAGTGGTGCTGAAATTCCTAAATCAAAAGATAAGTGGGATGCAAATGATAAAAAATTATTTTCAACTAATGCCAAAGCGATGAATGCTTTAATCTGTGCTCTTGATAAAACTGAATTTAATCGAATTTCTCATTGTGAGACTGCGTAGGAAATATGGCATACGTTGGAGGTCACACACGAAGGTACATCTCAAGTGAAGGAATCTCGTCTCGCTCTCCTCAGCAATGAATATGATAATTTCTCTATGCAAAGAGATGAAGATATAAAAGAGATGTATGGACGCTGCTCGTCACTAGTCTACAATGGAAAAGCTCTTGGCAAAACTTATACTGGAGTAGAATTGAAGAGAAAAATATTGAGAGTGCTATCGATGAATTTTGAAGCTAAGGTGACGGCGATACAAGAATCAAAAGATCTGAATAAAGTAAGCATGGAAGAGTTGATCAGAAATCTGATTACTTACGAGATGGAGCTAAAAGCAAGAGAAGAACGAAAGGATTCTGAATCAAAGAAAAAGACAATTTCTCTAAATAATTCTGCTGAAAGTAATGATGATGATCCCGCTGAAGAGCTGGCCATGGTTTTGAAAAAGTGGGCCAAAGGAAAATACAAACCACGAAAGAAGAATTCAAAAACTGACAAGTCCAAAAGTTCAGATAGTTCAGACGATGAAGTGTTTTGCTACAATTGCAAGAAACCCAGACATATCGAACCAAATTGCCCACAGCTTAAAAATGAAAAAAGGAAGAAGTTTACAAGGAAGAACAAGGCTTTTGCTGCTACATGGGATGACGAGGAAGGAGAAGAAGTATCCGAAAGTGATGAAGAAGAAAGTAGTTTGTGTCTTATGGCTCAATCTGATTCGGAAGGTAGTGAAGAGGATTCTAGTGAGGTATCGAATTTTACTTATAAAGATTTAATTTTAATGTGTCACGATCTCACAAAAACCATTGATTCTCTTGAACTAAAAGTTAAGAAATTAAAATCTGATAGGTCAAAACTAGTTTATGAAAATAACAGTTTAGAAAGAAAACTTGAAAAAGTTAAGAATTCACCAGTTTCAAAATGCGAAAAATGTCAATTTTTGAGTAACGATTCTTTGAAATTCAAAATTGATTTTGAATTACTTAAAAGTGAAAACATGAATTTGAAAAACGAAAATCATGATTTTGAAAAGGAGATTGAAAAGTTTAGAGAATCTGAAAAACTTGATTTTGAAAAGCGAAAACAATTTGAAATTGAAATTTCCAAGTCCAATGCTAAAATCAAAGCACTTGAAAACGAAAATTTGATTTTAAAACAAACTGATGCAGAAAAGAGGAAAATTGCTATTAATCGTTGTTCAAATTTAATGAAAGAAAATAGCGATCTTAAATTTAAAATTCAACGACTTGAGTTAGCTTTGACTAAATTTTCTAAAGGAGAGAAATCGTTGAATATGTTGTTAAAAAATCAATTTTTTGTTCAAAATAAAAAGGGACTTGATTTTGAATCTGATCAAGTTGAAAAACAAAATTTTAAAAATCCTTCGATTTGTTTTGGAAATGATCAAATTGAATTTTTGAAATTTAATAATTTCAAAGGGTTTTTAAATCATAAACAAATTGATAACTCGTTTAAAAACAATTCATTTAAATCTGTTTGGATTCCAAAAAAGAACAAAATAAATGTAAACAAGTCTAAACAAATTTGGGTTCCAAAGGTTACGCTAGTGAATAGTAATGGATTGTTATATAAACGGGTTTGGGTACCAAAACGTGTAAACGAAGATAAGAGTGGTAAAACAACTTTTGTTAGACCACTCGATCATATAAACATTTAGGTACCGTGGGAGGCTAAGGAACAATTGTGCTTAACTGAGATAAAATTCAAATTGATTCATATATCGAATTATTTGGAGTTCCTTAGCCATAGATTCAGAGTTGGAGATTCATTGGATTACATCGATTATGGTAAGTCAGGTATGATATCTAAACTCATTTTTTATTTCTTTTTTAGTTTTTTATCTTTTTTTGTTTTATTTCTTTTATTCTCTTTAATTTTTACTTGGCTGATTTTGAAATCATTCATTATAGATTGTTGAATTTCCTAGATTATGAAAATTTTGATTTTTTGTGATCCCAAATAATTATCTTAGATTTGATCGCTGAATGTTTCTTGTGTTTGTCTAAAAATTCTTTGAAAATTTCACTTATGATTCTCGCTTCGAAAATGATCTTGTGCTGCTCTGATAAGGAAATTGATGTGATTTAGTGATTGGACGATGAATTGAAAAATCAGTAATTAAATATCTTTAAAATTCCATGGACAATTTGAATTAAATATATAAGTTGTTTCAAAATTGTCTAGGAACAATCAGCATTAGAAAAATTAGATAATTTCATATTCTACTGATTGATTTTTGAAACTGATTTTCGAACTTGCATTGATATTTTCAGAAACTCCTCTTGAAATTGATATTTTCAATTTTAAAATTATTTTTGATTATTTATTCAAAAATTGAAATTATTGATTAATTTGAACCGTTCTGTGACTCATCAAAATTATTAATAGATTTATGAATTTGTGATGGGTTATGACTATGGTATAATTCATAACTAGAGGAGATGTTATTTTAAATCTCATGGTGATTGGACAGATTTTATAATATCTTTGAATTAGAGTTTATTTCACGACCATCTTCTATATCTACCACATTTCTGTCATTCATCATGGTTTTATTTAATTTAGGGAGTTCAAATTACTTTTGAAATTAAAATAATAATAATAATTTATCCTTGGTATTCACTCCCATTTAAAAGTCCTCGCGTTTATGCGTGGATGAATTACCTTAATCTCTATGTGCTTCAATTCTCACTTAAAAGACCTTTGTGCTGTGCATGGATGGAACTCATTAGAGAGGATAAAGTTAAGTTACTACTAACCCCATTTAAAAGACCTTTGGGCTATGCGTGGTTAGAAAGTGCTTAACACATTTTTGAGCATTTTTAAAATTTTAACAATTCATATTCAAATATTCAATTTTTATTGAACTCTCATCATTTTATAAAATCCATCGTAAATCCATTCATTCTGAAAGTGAAATTTACTTCTGATTTAAAGATTATTATGATTTTTGTTTGATTAAATGGGTTTTATGATATATATTCTCTCTCTTGATTTGAATTTATATTTTTAGTCTATATTCATCATGGTTTCGATTTCTATTATCCTTTTGATGATAACAAAAGGGGGAGAATGGTCAAGATTTTGATTGATGAGTATTTAATTCAAAAATATTTTAAGATTGGAAATTAAATATCTAGAGGGAGAATGGTCAATTAGATTTCTTCGTCATATTTTCCATATATATATAGGGGGAGTTCAGTTGTAGGGGGAGAATACAAATAGGGGGAGTAATATATTTCACGTTCAAACACATTCAAAATCTTTTATTTGTTTGTCATCATCAAAAGGGGGAGAATGTTGTATATAACAGTGTTGTGTACACAATTATATGATTTTTGTTTGATGATAACAACCAAATAAATATTATTTTAAATGTGTTTGTTACTGTACTGTTCTATATATATACATCGCAGACAGGAATATAATATTTATATTTAAATAGAATACGACTGTACAGACATTCATATATTCATACAACATTTTATTTAAATTAAATATTATATTTCAATCTTTCAAATAGTACAACTATTTATAACTCCACCATTTACAATTCAAATATTTTTTGAATATCCCTGACATAACACATTTTAACACATCACAGAAATTGTGCTATTAAAATATTCAAACAAAATAAACAGATTGAATTGAACAACAAAATATTTTTTATTTCAATCACAACTGCTTATTACAAATGACAGTACAATTTTTAATCACGTCTACAAACACTCTCATATACAGAAATTCCTCACTTATACAATCACTTTAATACACTAACTCATCACCGCATCAATCTTCATCTTTTGTCTTCACAACATTCTTCTGACTGTCCAGTCATCTTCATACCTGTCACAGAAGAACACACACAGTAGACTGTAACAAAAATAAAATTCAATACAAACAAATAAAAATTTATCTTAAAATTTTATTTGCCTTAGAATTACGGTGTGTTTCCCATCAGTTTTCTAGACTTTGTCCGATATGCAGGAACAGGAAAATCTCGTCTGATGGCTGCATGTACACATGTGCAAATACATACACGTGTGCACTGCCTCGCCAATCGGTATGCATCTGAGGAGTAACCACAAGGACCTTCTCAACTCAGTGCAAATCAGTATGAAAATGGTCAAGCCAAAAGTGCAAATAAAAATAAAAAAGCCAGAATGATCGAGCAACAAGGAAAATTCAAACATGGACAAGCAAATCAGGTTACATGAGAGTGTGAAGCATTGGTGTACATGATAGTAAAGGCCACAACAACAAAACAGGTTCAGGGTAACTAATGTAAGCATATACAAGGTGTATGGATGAAACAACATAGACGAATATGTGCACACTCAAATATATGGTGCAACTCATACATGATCAGAAATTGGCAAGGAAAATAACTCAAATACAAGACTGTGCTTGTACACAAACAACAATGTATCAATTCAATGGAAAATACAACAAGAATGGCTGAAGCAACATGGCACAGCAGCAAAATAAGTATGACAAGAAAAATAAGCATGTATATAGATGAGTGATGATGCACAAATTTAAGATCAGTTCAATAAGTGTGGTTAATGGCAACAGCATGGGTTCAGCATGAATATGGTCGAGACATGGTTCAACAGTTTTCAAAGATGCTCAAGTAGACAACAAAACAACAAATATGAACAAGTGGTCGAGGAACAACCCAAATGTAGTTCAACATGAATGATGTGGTGGTGCAACAACATAAAATGTGTCGAACATGTATACCAATACAAATACAAGCCAAGGCAAATGTAATTATAGTGTGGAGTTCAAATGATACAACAATGTATGTATGCATAGTGCATACACAGCATAATCATGGCTAAGCCGAAGTGCAAACAAGATGGCATAGTAGAGCTACTCAGGTGTACAGAAAACTTTCAAGAACAGATGCTAAAATAAACATGTGAAGATGACATTATCACAAAACCAAGTGACCAAAGCCAACATACAAGTGCATGGTGTGTGCAGCTTATCATGAAGCACAGCAGATTAGATTCAAGAACAAGATAAGTTTTTTGTTGTGACAAATATGATTCGAAGAACCAAAATTTCAAAGGCAATAGCAGTTCAAGTATATGCAAATCATTGTGCAAATGAACATCACAGGAAGATAAAAATGGAGATCAAAATAAAGCATCTGTTCATGTCAAAGTATAACTAGTTCTATCAAAATGAGAAATATTGAATGTGTTTAAATGAATCAAAGTATAAGTTCAAAAGTTCCTGAAATAAAAAGTTTAAATTTGGAAGTGAGAACGCTGAAATATTCAGATTCAAATTCAATCAAGAAAAAGCCCAAAAGGACTCCAGATGTATTTCCAGAAAAATTGGACTTACAGATTTATTTTAATCGAGATTTCTTTTAAGGAAGACACAGTAAAAGTCCAGAATTCTCATGCAAGTTTGAAGATTTCAAATTCCAGAAATCACGATTTAAGGCAATATTTTCAGGAAAAGGAATTCGCATTTTTTATGAAATAAAAGACTCAATCAAACATCTAGAAGCAATTCTAGAAACCACGAAGATTTCAAGCCCAAAAATTATGCAATACCATGACCAAAGTCTAATACGAAATCAGAGCACATATTTAGGAATTTAATCCTATAAATAACCACCGATTCATCACAAGCAAAGCATCCAAGTTCTAGCACTGATTAAAAACTGAAAATAAAAATCAGAAATCATACCAGTAAAGAAGCAGGCTTGGATTGAAATCCAATATCCAAATCGTGAAGAGAGAAGCGCCTGAGATCGATCAAGAACATCAACAAGATTACAAGCATCAGAAAACCATCGCGATTTTGGGATTTGAAGAAACCCTAGGAGCAAAGCCACCGCCGCCATTTTTTTCTAACGCAAAGGAGATCGGGTCAAAGAAAACAAGGGGTTAGGCAAAATAAAAGAGGTCGGCCAAGTCTTTTAAAAGGAGGAAGACCCATTTATTTTAACTCCTAAGGGTTTTTAATTTGTTTTTAAATTTGTTTTGTTTTCATTTTTAGATTCAAGTTGTAATCAAATCAGAGTTTACTAGTTCGCCTTCAAAACTAGGGAGACGAATTACAAGGTTTGTAATTCGGGGAAATCTGGTTTTGGGGATAAAAACCAGTGCAGGGTTTTGAGCGTAGGGTTAAGAATAGTTGGGAGCGAGTGTCGCGAGTTTTCAGGGGATTGTACGTGTAGTGATTGTTTTAACTCCTAGTAGAAACCTTGGGGAATGCAGCAGTAGGCAGGGTTTTGCCGAAGCTGGGTAAATCTGTGTGTTATTTATTTTCCGCATTTACTCTGATTATTATCTGTGCTGTGATTATTTAATTACTCTGTGAAAATATGCGATAAACCCTATTCACCCCCCTCTAGGGTTAATTTAGATCCTACAGCTCCATTGTCGTGTACATTGTTGTTTTGACCATTTGTTCCATGCTGCAACATATATGATCACTTAAGCTGTAATGTCCCGTATTTTTGGTGATTAGATAGTTAATATAATTTATTAATTTAAATATTATATTTGGAATATTAATCGATTTTAATATTGAATTCATTAATAAAATGACAATTGAATATATATATATATATATATATATAAATTTTATCTAATTATAAACGAGATCGAAATGGCGCTGCAGTTCATAATATGGAGTTTTGAACTTTGATTGGATATACAGGATCCGATATAAGTCAGATTTCTGTGAAACAAGAAACGTTAGAATCTAATTGGTTATAATTTTCATATGAAAGAGAAAAATCTAGATTTCATGTTACCAAATAAAAATTTAAAATAGTCGCTATGGAAATCGCTATTAAAATATAGCGTTTATTTAATATATTTTAAAGGGAAATTTAAATCGTTTAACTCAAAATTTGATGATATTGAGCTGCGTTAATTATATTTGGAATTGTATATATATTCTGTTCGGATATATATGGTAAAAATAATTTATTATGATTTATTTGATTTATTTGGGAATTTATATAATATTTTAATAATATTATTTGAGCATTAAAAATAGCCATTTATGCGAATGGTCTCAGTTTCGATGAAATTAGTTTCATTAGAACCGTATCGTTAAATTATTATAAGAAAATCAAACTTTGTGGCAAACCGATGTCGTATTTGTGGCTAAAAATGTCTCTGTTTTCTATTTAATTATTTAGATTATTTAAACAGGGGAAACTTTTAACGAATAAATGACTGGTCAAACAAACTCTAAATTTAGTGAAACAAGATTCATTGGATCCGTTGGGAAGAGGTATAGTAAAATGTCAAGACCTCAGATTTATTGGATTTTTTAATCTAATTATGGGAATTTTAAACGCTTGATTTTTCATCGATATTTATAAAGGACTTTTCACAAATGACCTCAGAATTCGACGAAGCCAGTCCCATTGGGTCTGGAATATTTTTTTATGCGAAGAACAGGTATTACATCTCGATTTGAAGATTATTTGTGGCGGTTTTAGACGTTAATTCACCATTATGTAAAATATAAATATTAATATTATATTCAATATGGACATTATATATATACCCAACCTAAGAAATACCTAGGACTTTCTTCGTGTGGTCAAGGCTTCAGTTAACCGCCAGTTTACAAAATCAAGGGCTGAAATCTTCGATCCTTTTTGCCTAAAAATCTTTCGATCCAAGCTGAAAATCATAATAACTTCAATTGAAAGATCGTTTAGCTTGACGAGCTCTGGTGTCTAGACGGTGGTGATGGATGCTGGAACGTTATACTCGTCGGAATTGGGCTTAAAACCAGCGACGTTTGAAGATGGTTTTCCAGCAAAGGACTTGATCAAGCTAGCTGAAACTCGGGGCGGAAGGTGGCAACATGGCGTAGATTTGGGTAGTGGTGTTTGATTGACCGCCGACGATTAGGGTGAGGTGCAGTGCGGTGACTTGGTTAAGCAGCGTAAGGTTTTCGTTGAAGTCTGGAACAATGGAAATGTACGTGAGTGAATAGGATAATCGGCTGTTAAGTCGTTAATTAAAAGTAATTAATTAATTTTAATTAATTAATATTCAGGTAAAGATTAATTAATTTATACCCTGTTTTGAAATGCAGGAATTAATTAAAAGTGAAGAAATGTCGTTTCTTTGTGTCGGTTACAGAAGGAAGAGAATGGACAGGTTCTGAAATTTGGAAGCGAAATAGAACATTGGAGCATAGGTTTTCAAATTAAATCGGGCCTGGAAAGGGTATCACTAAATATGTAACAAAATCGATTAGTTAACTATAATTAATCATATTGTTTATAAATGGTTATATCAGTTTTGCCATGGACAAAATGGAATAGAAGTAAACAAAGGAATGGGAGAAAATGGGGCCACGCGTTTGCAGATGTCCAGCTATTTCTTTTTTTGTGGATTCCAAAGTTGGGCAACATGATGGCCTTTCTATCTGAAAAATCGAACCTAGCAAATGGAAAGAAAACAATTGGGTCATCTTTATCCTTTACCAAAGTATGTAATATTAATGATATTATAATTAACGTTAGGTATAGTTTAATATAGATTTAATTATTTAATTGAATAGTTAACTAAAACTTGAATTGTCGCAAGTGTTTTGGTTTCGTTTTGGACGAGTGAACAAATGGATGAAGGAGGAACCGATCATTTCCATAAAATGTAAATTAATTTATATTAATTTTAATAAGGGTTAGTTAATTATTAAATAAAAGTGTTAAATTTAAATATTCATAACTCATTCGTGTGTAATCAGAATTAGACAACTCAAGAGACGTTGGACTCGCTTTGGCGAACACTATATTTTGGAACAGAAATAGACGGAACTGGAATCAACTGAATTTTTCAATTAAATTAAACACTGATTTAATCTAACTGAAATGAGCCGATTAAACAAAGGAATCAATTCAGGGTGAGTTTACTCACTCAGTTATCCCACCTATATTTTATATAAGTTGGGTTTCTTTTTATTTTATGTGCTATAATTATTGATTGTTTGTTGTGTGTTGACTATTTACATATATATTGTATGTATTGATTGAATTGCGTGTTAGTTAATGAAAACCAAATCATTATTTTTAATGATTATTCCAAATTAAGGTAACTTACCTTGTTGGTCACGGTTATGAAATAACCGTGTTTAATTTAGTGAATTATTTGAATTGTCTAAATTGTTTGTTGGCGATAAATAAATTGGTTGATATTCAATTGTTGTTATTTTACTGTTATAGAAATAACCAGTAAAATTGAAGTAAATGATGTTATTTTAGGTAACCCATTTGGATGCAGAGAAGAACAGGTTGGAGGAATCCAATCGGATTCCTCAAATATATTAGATGTTATTTGTTTTCATATTTTCATTATATGAACTGTTTAAACCCATCTGTTTAGATGATTGATTTGGTTAATGATTATTGACCTGAAATTCAACAAATTGTTTTGTTTTAACCAATGAGCAGTATTGGTTGAGTAATTGGCATCAATTGGCCGATAAATCAATCGTTTGAAATATTAATTTACCGTCAGGTAAATCAATATAAAAATGAAGTTATGAAATTTATTTTATAACTGAATATAGATTTTTAAATATATCACTTAAAAATAAAGTTTACAAAAAGGGAAATCAGCCGTGTGTGGAGCACGTGCCACATCTTAATTAATGTAACGATTTACAACTGAGATTAACTGTTTTTAAGAAACAATTAAAATGGAATTATATTATTATTTATTTAATAATAATCGATGTAAATGATATTTATTTAAATTATTTTATTAATTTAAATGAGGTTATTTAAATTAATTTATTAACTAATTTAAATGAAGTGACGAGTTAAAGTTGATCAACGTGTTAATTATGCTTAAAGTTGACTTAGTCAACTGTTTTAATTAAAACTGATTATCTAACTAAATTAGTTTGTGCTAGTTCGAAATGAAATAATTTAGAATAAAGTTGTTTAACTTGAACAAGATTTTAAAAAGAAATTTAATACTAATTCTAGAAAAATAAAGTAAAATATTATTTTAAATCATTTACGTAATTACTTATTTTAAGTAAGTAATCGATTTATAAAATGGAATATGGATGAATTTTGAAAAGAGGTTATAAACGAGTTCTATATTAAACTCGGGTTTTGTAAAAAAGTTATAAAGGAGATTTTCAAGCAAAAACGATGGCTTAAAATAAATGTTTGCTTAATATTTAAATTAAGTAAAAGGAAACGAGATAAAAAAGGGGTTTGACCTAAGATTTTATAACAAAGTTTATGAAAGGAAATGAGAAGTCAAAGCATGATTTGAATTCGCGATACTTAATAGTGGAATTAAGTAAAAGGGTTAGAATCGAAATGTGGTTTCCAAAAAGGGAATGATAATGGAAAATATTTGTAATCGAATTGGGTAAAGGATTTTAAACCGTGGTTTAGAAAATATAAATTCTAGTTATAGAATGCTTTGAAAGAAGTTAAGGTAAAAAGTGATTTTATTTAGAAACTGCTTAATCAACATATTAAGTAATTATAAATTCTATTTAAAAAGAAATATTTTTAAAAAGTAAGAATGTTTTATAAACCATTTTTTTAAATAAAGTAGTTTAATGAGATATGTTGATATTAGAATAAATATCAGTTTTAAATTATAACTGGTATCTATCTTAAGATAAGAACGTTGTTGATCAAGGTCTGAGAGGTAATTCAAATGCCCCAACTTGAAAGACATCAGGATTATCTGAGAATGATATTAGTTTGTAATGGAAAAGAGGTTAAGAACAATTCCAGATGAGAAACAATAACACAACGTAAATTACGAGATTTGAGAATATAGGAATATATATATAATGATATTTCCAAAAGTAAAAGGAAATAAAAAGGGTAAGTTTTTGGAATGAGTTTATTCTGAAAGAATAGAAAATTGATATTGTTTCATGTAATGATGTTTTATGTGAAGTTTGGTAAACCAATGTGGGAACATATATATATATATATATGATTGAATTCTAAGTAAATAAAAGAGTTTGAAATAATCTTATGTTAAATAAGAAATAAAAGCTATATTCGTAATATCAAAATATTTAAAGAAATTGAAATTAACATTCGTTAATTGTATTAATTAAAAAGGCCAAGTAATGCCAAGCACTGAATCAGTGAACTCATTTTATTTTCATCACGGTTTATTTGATAGTTAAATCACCGGCTATCAAAATCAGACCATGCGTTTGTTGATATGGAAAGACCGAGATCAAACTTATATTCAAAACCATTCCAATCAGCAAATACGTGAAGATTGAAGATGGAGCAATTGAGGACCATTGATCTTCATAAGCGGAAGGATTACTTATCGAATATTCTCTGGGATTGCAACCAGAGGTATTCTGATATGATTCAGTCGTGGTTGAGGATATACGGATATGCAAGGACTACTCGTTACTGATCCTTTGGATGTGGCAGGAGGGTGCCTCGGTTCATCCTGTTCATGGATGACTTATATGGACGAATGTCTGACAGAGTATTTCCTAAAAACCAAGTACATTGATATTTACAAATATACCGAGTTGGTGGCAAAGAGGGGCACTTCATTAATACCCGGAGTATATTTGTGGACGTCAATTAGTGATTTAACAGATCTGACGATGTGGCATTCAAAGTGAATGGTGGCCATATGGTCTAAACGAAAAAGAATAAATAACTAAATTAATTAATTTTTTAAGACCTCAAGCCTCATCAATTGGGAAATGGTATAAAATCGAGTAGGTCGCATGGCTATGTGGGTCACACCCATCAAAAGGGTATATAATTACCTGATCTGGTGAAATCAAATGCCTTCGGTTGTTCCTTTATTTTATTTGTATGCTATCGGTTTGGTTGGCTGGCCCCCAACGTGGTAATGATATAGTCGATACTCTCAAGCGAAGTGAGGGGCCGGTCATGTTTAGCCGAGGTTGCAAGATGTTCTTGTTGAATCCCCAATGTATTCATCTCTAGAGGTACATTGTTGGAAGGTGGTCTCATACCTTGCCATAGTTGGAAATTCATTCTCCAATAAGCGCCCGCGGTTTTGATTGTATACTATGTATGTAGAGCGTGAGATGCAAGCGTTCTGCTAGATTGCTATTTACTTGATATTAGACATTATTATAATATCAGATGGTATATGATTTCAAAAATGTTTTGGGTTATAATAAGTTAAAAACCGTCCGTATTTATGTGTGAATTTGGTCTTACTATTATCCTTTATTTCAAAAAGATTTTAACTTTAAAATCAAATTGGATGTTAGCCACAAACTTAGTGTGTTTTCTCACTCTGGTTCACCAGACTGATCTGTGCGTTTGTAATGCTCGGGTTAGACCAGGTTGTACTGGTTCAGGTTATCGGATGCAGTGAAGAGACGAGCTGGAGAAGTCCAGATGTATGATATATATATTTATTTCGCTGTGTGTTGTATATGAGGACACGTCATTATAACTGTCCATATGTCTGATGTACTCTGATGATTGTGAGTATTTTTAAAGCTCTCTATAAAGATTTAATTCTACATTATCTTTTGTTCCGCTGCGATGTGAGACTCTGATTCTGCATTTTTGTTTCTTCTTCTATTCTAATATTTCTTTCTTATCTTACCCTCTATATTCTTTCTATTGGCATCTGGGTTTCTAGTTCATTTTGTGTTCGACTTAGGTTGTTTGGTCAGCTCAAAAGATACGGGAAGTTTGGATCGTCACAGTTGGTATCAGAGCAATGGTTTAGTAATAACCTTGGCTCTGTGGTATAGCTCGATAGAGATAGGGTTAGTAATACCCTAGATTGAGTTGAGTGTATATATATAAGAACGCTTATTTGTAAATTTTATATACAAATGTTTTGTATTGTGTTGTTTGATTAGTTCAAGTGCTGAGAGGCATTTGAATTAATAATTGACACAATATTGCTTTGTAAATAGGGTAAATTTTTCCCCAAAAATATATTTTTATATAGAAAAGAAATAATTTTATCAAATTATTAATACTAATTTCATTGTTTGTTTGTTTGATTTTCTATGAAACTTAAATTGGATTAAAAAATTAAATTGGCAATATGGCCAAACGAGAATTTCAATATGAAATTCATAGATGAAATTGAAAAGCAAGATTTAACTAAAGATAAGATAAAACCGAATGAAATGGAATGAGTGGTTTATGAAATAAAAATCAGAAATGGGAAATTAACTAATTGGAAGATAAATTTGTTATCTGAATTTGGAACTTAACTATGTTAAGTGGAGTTGAGAATGAATTTTGGAATCAAATAAGATAAATTTGGAATTGGAAAATTGAATCAATATAAATTGAATGGAAATCAATCGGATACTTAAATAATTAATATTAAAATATGTTGAACTAAAGTATGCCGAACCAGAGTAATTATTGATGTTGGATATAAATTCAACTGAATGATTTGATTGAGCTGTTATGCATGGTTGATTGATTGTATGATTAGATGGAATGAGTATAATTCATTACTAGTTTGATTAAGATTTAATATTTGGAAATTAAAGGAATGAATTCCAATTTAGAATGGAATCACATATAAAGTGAAATTAATGGTTTAACCTTGTATTTGCAAATAAATAATGATATATGTTTAGTTTGGATGTTGGTGTAGTTAACTGGTTGATTAATGAAATGGTATTTAAATTATTCATGAAATTTTTGCTTACATGACATACTAAGTTGAGTACAGGCAGCTGAAAGCTATAAGGATAGGTTTTAATCGCATATAAATAGAGTAATATGCTAATTAGCACTCACATAAGGTACGCTTATGCGGGAATATAAATTTTGGGTTTTGATTTTTGTTTCCTGACAATATGGGTCGATGCATATATATTATGTGTTCTTGCGGTATCGTAGATGTCACTCCGTACATGGGAGACTCTGCCGAATTTTCTAGGAATTTAAAGTGTTAGAAAATTTTCGATATTTTGGAAATTTTATTTTAGAATAATGAATTAGTTTTCAATTTAAAATAAGTTGGATTCAGAAAATTAATGGGATTTATAATATTTTTCTTACCTTAGTCATTTCGGGGACGAAATTCTATTAAAAGGGGAAGATTGTAATTTGTCGTACTTTGGTGATCAGATATTTGATATAATTTATTATTTTAAATATAATATTTGGAATATTAATCCATTTTAATATTGAATTCATTAATAAAACGACGATTGAATATATATAAATTTTATTTAATTATAAACGAGCTCGAAATGGCGTTGTAGTTCATAATATGGAGTTTTGAACTTTGATTGGATATACAGGATCCGATATAAGTCGGATTTCTGTGAAACAAGAAATGTAAGAATCTAATTGGTTATAATTTTCATATAAAAGAGAAAAATCCAGATTTCGTGTTATGGATTGTAAATTATATCCAAATCAAAATTTAAAATAGTTGCTATGGGAATCGTTATTAAAATATAGCATTTATTTAATATATGTAAAAGGGAACTTTAAATCGATTAACAGAAAATTTGACGATATTGAGTTGTGTAAATTATATTTGGAATTGTATATATATTCTGTTTGGACATATATGATAAAAATAATTTATTATGATTTATTTGGGAATTTATATAATATTTTATTATTTGAGCGTTAAAATAGCCATTTTTGCGAATGGTCTCAGTTTTCGATGAAATTAGTTTCATTGGAACCGTATCGTTAAATTGTTATAAGAAAATCAAACTTTGTGGCAAACCGATGTCGTATGTGACTTCAGCGACCAAAAATGTCTCTGTTTCTATTTAATTGTTTAGATTATTTAGACATGGGTAACTTTTAACGAATAAACGACTGGTTAAACAAACTCCAAATTTAGCGAACCAAAATTCATTGGATCCGTTAGGAAGAGGTCTAGTAAAATGTCAAGGCCTAAGATTTATTGGATTTTTTCTGTAATTATGAGAATTTTAAACGCTTGATTTTCGATCGATATTTATAAAGGACTTTTCACAAACGACCTCGGAATTCGACGAAGACTATCCCATTGGGTCTGGAATATTTTTTTATGCTAGGAATAGGTATTACATCTCGATTTGAAGATTATTTGTGGCTGTTTTAGACGTTAATTCATTCGTGTTCAATCAGAATTAAACAACTCAAGAGACGTTGGACTCGCTTTGATGAACACTACATTTTGGAACAGAAATGGACGGAACTGGAATCAACTGAATTTTTTAGTTAAATTAAACGCTGATTTAATTTAATTGAAACGAGCCGATTAAACAAAGGAATCAATTCAAGGTGAGTTTACTCACTCAGTTATCCCACTTATATTTTATATAAGTTGGGTTTCTTTTTGTTTTGTATGCAATAATTGTTGATTGTTTGTTGTGTGTTGACTATTTAAATATACAGTTATCCCACTTATATTTTATATAAGTTGGGTTTCTTTTTATTTTGTGTGCAATAATTGCTGATTGTTTGTTGTGTATTGACTATTTAAATATATATTGTATGAATTGATTGAATTGCGTGTTAGTTAATGAAAACCAAATCGCTATTTTTAACGATTATTCCGAATTAAGGTTACGGTTATGAAATAACCGCATTTAATTTAGTGAATTATTTGAATTATCTAAATTGTTTGTCAGTGGTAAATTAATTGGTTGATATTCAATTGTTGTTATTTTACTGTTATAGAAATAACCAGTAAAATTGAAGTAAATGATATTATTTGAGGTAACCCATTCGGATGTAGAGAAGAAAAGGTTGGAGGAATCCAATTGGATTCCTCAAATATATTAGATGTTATTTATTTTCATATTTTTATTATATGAACTGTTTAAACCCATTTGTTTGGATGATTGATTTGATTGATGATTATTGACCTGAAATTCAACAAATTGGTTTGTTTTAACCTATGAGCAGTATTGGTTGAGTAATTGGCAGCAATTAGCCGATAAATCAATTGTTTGAAATATTAATTTACCATCACATAAATTGATATAAAAATGAAGTTATGAAATTTATTTTATAACTGAATATAGATTTTTAAATATATTATTTAAAAATGAAGTTTATAAAAAGGGAAATCAACCGTGTGCAGAGCACATGCCTCATCTTAATTAATGTAACGATTTACAACTGAGATTAATTGTTTTTAAGAAACAATTAAAATGGAATTATATTATTATTTATTTAATATTAGTTGAAGTAAATGATATTTATTTAAATTAATTTATTAATTTAAATGAGATTATTTAAATTAATTTATTAACTAATTTAAATGAAGAGACGAGTTAAAGTTGATCAGCGAGTTAATTATGTTTAGTGTTGACTAAGTCAACTATTATAATTGAAACTGATTATTTAATTAAATTAGTTTGTGCTAGTTAGAAATTAAATAATTTAGAATATAGTTGTTTAACTTGAATAAGATTTTAAAAAGAAATTTAATACTAATTCTAGAAAAATGAAGTAAAATATTATTTTAAATCATTTGAGTAATTACTTCTTAAATGAAATACATTTAAGTCAGTGACCGATTTTTGAAATAGAATATGCATGTGTTTTGAAAAGAGGCTATAAACGAGTTCTTTATTAAACTCGAATTTTATAAAAAAAAGTTATAAAGGAGATTTTTAAGCGAAAACGATGGCTTAAAATAAATGTTTACTTAATGTTAGACCAAAATCTGGGCCTAACACCCAAATGCAGATCACAAAATGTAGAAAATGATAAATAAAAGGAGACACACGAAGTTTTTATAGTGGTTCGGCTGTAGATGTAGCCTATGTCCACTTTATAATCTTATTGTTATACTAACAGATTACAAGAATCAGTTACATGCAAGCACACAATCCGTGTGTTTCATTAAGATTACAAGAGGAGAATTTAGATGTATGAAGGAGCAAAGTCCTTGCGATTCTGTAATGGAGTAAGCCGTGAAGAAGTATGGCCAAAAAGATCCTTGAAAATGCCTTCAAATGGTGTATTTATAGCTGTAGGAGAGCTTCTGGAAAGACCGGTTCGTGATCGGGTACGTGGCACCCAATCCGGGATAATAGGAGCAAGATGTGGCATGAGAATAGGTCAAAACAGGCTACGTAAGACAGGTCTGAAGGTCGAATCGCGGTCATGGGGTCGGATTGTGATCATGTAGGCGAGCTGACCGGGTCCTTGCGAGCTGGAATGGAGAGCAGGCGATCGGGTCGTGATCTCCATGTGTGCCACGAGTGGGTCATGGTCTGAAGGTGTGCCACGATCCAAGTGGGGCGTTCCTATGTGGGGGTGAACCGAGGGTGCACCACGAGCCAGAGAGGGTGCACGTGTCATACTCCGATAGTGCGACGCTTCGTCCCTTTATCCAGGAAATTGCCAGATTACACTCGTCCATGGAAACGGGCAATAACTTCCAAACCGTAAGTCCGATTGAGCCAAACCGAAGCTAACTCAGAGATCTAAGAGCTCAGCTCCGTAATTGCTATTTTCGAGCCCAAAAGAGGTCGTTTGATAGGAGTTTCAGACCTGTTTATGTTGAGGATGTGATTTTGACCAAATCTCTCAATGTCTTCGGACGTTGTTTCCATCGCTTGAGCATGTTATCATTCAGGAATTCCATGTGTGACAGCTTTTGCCAAAAAATGTGTCAACACGTTTGCCCCCAGAACATATCTTGCTGGTTGAGGGAAGATGTGTTCTGGATAATCTGAGAAATCGAAATCCAGAATGCGACGATCACGCCGGATCGCATTAAGGCCAGAAAACCGACGATCACACGGGATCGTATTAAGGCCAGAGAAGACTAGGAGTTTGTACCTGCAATAAGATAAAACAAACAATGCAAGAATATTTCCTAGATGGCCTTACCGGAGTAAACCATCCGAGGAGATGTTAGGGGGGTTCCAAGACGGCCTTACCGGAGTAAGACGGCCAAGGAAAAGCAATGAAGGTTCCAAGACGGCCTTATCGGAGTAAGACAACCAAGGAAAAGCATATGAGGTTCCAAGACGGCCTTACCGGAGTAAGACGACCAAGGAAAAGCACATGAGGATTTGTTTATACTGGACGGATCCAGTTCGGAGCCGGAGCTCAATGTTTATACTAGATGGATCCAGTTAGGAGCCGGAGCTCAATGCTTATTACTAATTCATGAAAATGCAGCGGTCGTTTGCCGAACATAAATGTAGACCACACGTCGGTTCCGTGCATGTGGGCTGATGTGACGGCTCTTATTACATGAAGGGAAAACAAAGGGGGGCGAGAAGTCGCCTAAAAACATGAACTATGGACCGGAGTCCTCCAAACTTAAGAGATCCGCTGAGTGGGATCAGTTAATGATAAGCCCACGATTGCTTGATCCGGGATTGTTCCCTCTCCGGGGAGTCGGTAGTGGTAGCGCAGGTGTGGGCACTCGGGTAGTTCTCCTCGCCTGACCTGATCCTCGATAAGGTCTCGCAAATGTCTGCAGTCGTCGGTGTTATGACCGTCCATGTCATGAAATATGCAATGTCTGCTGGAATTGCGTTGCGCTAGTGTTGGTTCCCTCTTGGGAGGCCTTGGATATGAGGAAACACCCCCTGTATCTACTTAGGTATTGCTCAAGGTGTCATTCAGTTCAGTGTATTTGTCATATCTGGACCCTCTCCGGGGTGGAGCATTACGATCATTCTTTGCATTGGCTGTTCCTTTGCCTTTTCTAGAATCGGATGGTTCTCCATCTTTGAGCATGTTGACTTCGAAGGTTTTCTTTTCAGAAATTGCATCTTCTTCCCGTAGAAATCTGTCTGCTTCATGGTAGAATTCGCCGAGATTCCGCGGTGGGTCTGGGTACAAAGGTTTTTTGAATTCCGAGTTATCTAGAACGCCGGATACTGCTGCCATCAGTACCATCGATGGTTCAGGGCGATCCACTGATGCTGCTACAACGTTGAATCTTTCCAGGAATGAACGTAGAGTTTCTCTGGGCCTCTGCTTGATTGTAGTGAGTGACATGACGTTCTTGGATCGAGTGATGTGAACCCGAAATTGTTCAATGAAGCGTGCGACCAACATGTTCCAACTACTGATTGATTCTGTTTCTAGCTGCCGAATCCACATAGCGGCTATATCAGTCAGAAAGAGGGGAAAACATTTTGCCATGACGTTTTCCGATGTCGATTGAAATTCCATATGTCGTTTGTAGCGCATGAGGTGCACGGTAGGATTTGTCCTACCGTTGTATGGCTCCAGTTGTGGAAGTTTGAAATCCGGGGGATTGCTGGAATTCCTGATTTCCTGTGTGAACGGATTGTGATTGACGTCATCCACGTCATTCTGGTAAGCGCGACCTCTCGAGAGGCGTTCAATCAGGCTAGCAAGTCGATTGTAACAACACTGAATTTTGGGGTAAATTTAAAAACTTATTTTAAGTAATTTTATTGAGTTTTTGATATTTAACATAATTTATTTAAAATAGTAAAAATTAAAAATTGATTTAAATCGAAGTTAGAATGAATAATTTAATTTTAATTATAAAAGGAATTAGAAATAACGCGGTAGTTTGAAAAGGCAAACTTAAATTTTGACTGACCATACAAGATGCAAAATTTAACGGATTTTAGTGAAACCAAAAATATTAGAATCTATTTAAAAATATCTTTCTAACGAATCTGAAAAATTGAAATTTAATAGCAGGAATCAAAAGTTATGTCAAAATTAAAATTTAGAAAGGTCGCTATGAAATATATAAACGTCAAAATGCTACTTTTTGCATAAGAAGGAATTTGAACTCGAAACCACTTCCATTGAGTTCAGAATGATGTTTCTGCATTGAAAAAGTATAAACACTTATATATTTCGAGATTCGAAAATTATTTGTTTAAAAATGTATTTTTAATATTAAACATATACGCCATGAAAATATCCATTTTTCAAACGACCTCTGTTTTCGACGAAACCACTTTTGTTGGATTCGGAATGTTAAAATATAGTTAAGTTTAATTTTTCATAATTTTTAGAATTAATTTGTGGCCGTGGCAAAAAGATTTCAGTTTTGTCAATTTCGGTCAATTTTAATCGACTTGAAAATAGTCATTTTTCATATAGGCTCAGAATTTAATGAAAATAATTTTGTTGGATTAATATCGTCAAAACATAGCCGAAAATATTTTTTCGGGAATTTTTAAAGTTAAATTGTGGCCCCGGTGAATTTTATATACATTTGAATATTAAAATAAAAGAATAATTTTAAATCTAAAACACAGGGGCTGAGATTACCTTTTGGGCCTACAGGACATAGTTAGATGGATCCAGAATAGGGGTTATTAGCTAGGAAACACAGTCGTTGGGCCTAATTCTGAGTTAGTGGCCAAACGGGCCTTAATGGGTAATTAGTGAATATTATAATATTATAAATACTAGTTAATCAAATCTCTAAACCCTAGAAATATTGTCCAGCCGCCGGCCCTTCTTTCAATGGCTGGAAACACACGAACTTCAACCTCCAATTTCTTCTAATCCACTTCGAGTTAGAACCCAAACCCGTCACCAAATCGAAGAGATTTGCAAGAGCTTTAATTCTATACGGAGATGATTGGATTTAGAGGTGTGTTTTGGCCGAAACCTCCACCCAAACCGCCGGCCATAGCAGCCCGCCGCCCCCTTGTAGGACCCACCGCACCCTCCACCACTTCAGGCAAACATAGACCTCTCCTCCCTCTTCGATTTTCCACCTTCCGGTCGTCTTCTAGTTGCTCCAATCCCGAGATAAATGGATCCCTAGTTTTGAACTCTATGGGTTCAAATAGAAAAAGGAACGGCCGAATTATGTTGAGGAAGGTGATTAAGGTGGTTTGACTTTGTCCAACTTTAATTAATTAATCATTTTAACTCAATTTTGTCAATCTAAATTAACTTGTATCTTGCTCGTACGAACTCCGATTTGAATGATTTCAGGTTCGCCACGATCGTGAGACCGAGAGCTTCGCGATGACACTGACTAGGCATGATTCTAAGCAAGTTGAATTTTGGCCAAATTTTGGCTTTGAACAACGCAGAACTCAATATCAATGTGGGATTTCTATTTTTAAAAATCAAATTTAATTATTTATTTCAGATATGAAATTATATTTATTTCATGTTTATGTTGTATGTATAATATTTGAAATGTTGATTTGTGTTGTAATTGCTTGAATCGCTGAACTGAATTGTGTGTAATCATGTTTGACATGACTTTGTGTGTACGACGAAACAACATTTTATTGTATGTATAAAATATACAATATTCATGTTGTCAAAAATTTGCGTATGAAATAAAAACAACATTTTTATTTGGAATGTGTTATGCCAATCAAAATAACATTTTTGATTAGAAATTTGCTAGAAAAATATGAACGAACATTTTTATCTCATTTTGTTGAAAGTTTTCAACAAAATATGTATACATTTTTATGTAATATTGTTTACGTTAAAAAAAACCGCTTTGTTAGCAAATATGATATGAGAATAAAAATGCACATTTTGTTAGTAACGTCATATGATAATAAAAATGCACATTTTGTTGGTAGCGTCATATGAGAATATCATTTTTATGTCAATATGTTAGAATAACATTTTTATGTCGACATGTTAGAATTATCATGTTAATGTTAACATAGTAGAATTTGTCATTTTAAGGTTGATATAATAGAATTATCATTTTATGAAATGCCAACATAAAATATTCATTTTAGGTTATGTTGGAACAACCAACATAAAATATTCATTTTAGGTTATGTTGGAACTGCCAACATAAAATATTCATTTTATGTTATGTTGGAACCGTCAACGTAAAATATACCTTTTATGTTATGTTAGAACCGTCAACACAAAAATCACAATTTAGTTAGAATATTTTTGTGTAGAGAAAAAGTACATTTTTAATATAAAATGTTGCATTAGATAATAACGTCATGTTATGTTATTTAGAAATGAATAATTTCACCGTCAGGTTATATTATTTAGAAATGAATATTTTCACCGTTATGTTGTGTTAATTAGAAAAACAATATTTTTACCGTCACGTTATGTCAGGTAGAAATGAACATTTTTGCCAATGTAAAGTAGTAGCGACATAAATCATATTTTTGTCAATGTAAAATGGTAGCAAATGAGATTTACATTTTTATTATGTAAACAAAAGTATGAACTTGCATTGCAAATGAAATTTACATTTTTATTATGTAAACAAAAGTATGAACTTGCATTGCAAATGAAATTTACATTTTTATTATGTAAACAAAAGTATGAACTTGCATTGCAAATGAAATTTACATTTTTATTATGTAAACAAAAGTATGAACTTGCATTGCAAATGAAATTTACATTTTTATTATGTAAACAAAAGTATGAACTTGCATTGTAAATAAAATTTACATTTTTAATGTAAACAAATGTAGGAATGTGCATTGATAATAAAGATTACATTTTTATTTTGTAACTTAGAATGAGAACTTGCATTGCAAATAAAAATTACATTTTTATTTGAACTAAAGATATAATATTTTCTATGCAAATAAAAATTACATTTTTATTTTAAACTATGATATGCAATTGGCGATGAAAATGAAAATTATATTTTTATTTGTAACTATGATATGAAATTCTATTATAACATTTTTGAAAAATAAAAATGTTATTTACATTTCCCAATGTAGCTATGATATGAAATTTGGCAAGCGAACAAAATTTACATTTTTATATGTAACTATAAATGAGAATTTGCACTGTAAATTATAATTACATTTTTATTATGTAATTAAAGTATGATATTACATTGTAAATTAAAATTACATTTTTATGATGTCACCTAAGAATAGAATTTACATTGCCATTATAAAAAGTCAAGATCATTTTGGTTTTGCATTGAAAGAGATAAGAATTATTACTTTTGTTCGACATTAAAAGTATAGCAAAATTATTATTTTTGTTACATTGAAATTAAACAAACAAAAATATATTCATTTGTATAGAAATGAAGTTGACACCAAAATATATGGCATTTTTGGTTAGGAATTGAAATGACACAAAAATACTCATTTTTATTAAATTAGAAATGACGCACAAGAAATATTCATTTTTGTTGTAATGGAAATGAAACACAAAAATATCTATTTTTGTTGTAATTGTAATGATACATGAAATATACGATTTTGTGTAGTTCGAAAGATGATTGAAAAATAATACATAAATGAAATGGATGAAGAAATTATATAGAAATTGTATATAATTATATTTATATATATAATGAAAATTTATCGAATCGAGTGTGGTAGTTCGCATTTTAGAATTGTAATTTTAATTGATTATACCGAAAGATCCGACCGTCGGATTTTCCCAAAACTGAAACATTAGGACCGTCTCGGAAAATTCTTTCCAACGATATAAGATACGTTATGATCCAACGGTTAGATTTTGAAGAATGTGAAAATCAAAATTTGTTGAAAGCAGCGCCAGGGTCTTCCATTGACCTGAAGCGTCGTTAATTAAAATTTAATTATTTTAAATAATTAAAACAGGAACAAATCGTTAATAAAAATATTATTAACGGATAAAAGGGATTTTATATATATATATATATATATATATATATATATATATACGAGGCTTATTTGGGAAGTCCGAGTTCTCTCATTCCAAATAATCAAACGACGTTAATGTAAGTTTAAAGATGGCGTATGAAGACCGTAAATCTTCCCTTGAATGGACAACGATCAAGGCCCTGATTTGACTTGCTCCCAACTTAAGGGTCATGGTCATTGCCCAAACGTACGTGTTGATTTCACAGGTATGGCTTTCGCTCAGACCCAGAGCATAAGCTAATAAATGGATCATGCGTCTGACATCATACTCTATCAAATATCATGTTATTGATCTTTTGTCGAATGTATGGATGTTTGGTGGCGGGGAATTTATTCTCTTGCTTAACACCCGTCCATATATTTCTTCAAAGGATTGGTAGTGCGATATGGAGTGATGATGTGGCATGCTAAGATGCATAGGATCAAGGTTTTGTTGAAAAGCAGGCCTTGTGGGACGATCAAAGCATAGCCTGTTTAGGCATAGCTTTGTGTATAGCGTGACTTCGCGAGCCTCACATACCGGCGGAGTCTAAAACGGGAGAAGAGAACGCAGGGAAAGCAACACGTTTCTTTCTTGCTAGAAGTGGTGATTGGGCTTTAACACGGCCCGACATTTTACTTATGTGGATGATGGAATGAGGCACCTCGGATGATAGGTCCTATAGGATTAGGAAACGTGTGTTCAGGAATTGCCAATCCACGAAGCTGTATGTGTGGACCGGCCATGCAGGATCCAAGGATTCACTGCAGGGGATCCTAAGACATTAGCTAGAGTGTCTCGAATCGGTAGGAGCTCCTCCCTAGCCTTGACTCATGATGGAAACCAAAATCCAAATACGACTATACGAATTTGATTGTATTACTAGTATGGAGGCATAGTAGTATGGGATACTATTCTTCCTAGGATTTATACATTTACTTTGAAATGTTTTGATATATGCTAATAATAATATTAAACTCGTATTTGCCGTATTTAGCATGTTTAATCACCATAAGGTAAAACCCTATCCTCTGGTTTGTATTGCATTGTGTGATGGGACCTAGGTCTTATGGTGATTCCATTTTTCTCAAAAGCATAACGTTGTTTTACTATTTACTTATTATTTGTTCTGACACTTTAAATTATGCACGGCAATCCATTAGAATAAACCTGTTCCGCGTTAGCGGCGTGGTCTTTGGATTTGCCTTATTAATAGTGATTAGTTATTTAAGAATTCTCACACCAGTCCCACGACTGACCCATTGTTTGTTTCCACCTTTTTGTAAACTCGGGTGCCCTCTGTCCACACGGGCAGACGAGTAGTTTGTCTACAGGTTCTTATCTCGAGCAGGATTCTGGATTGAAGTCTAAAAATGTGTCCAAAGCATAGTTGTCTTTCGCTACTTTAGTTATTTTATTTCCGCTGTAATGTATTAAAATATTGTAATTTATCTTCCGCTGTAATTTTATTCCAATGTACTCTGATATTCTGTACTCTGATGTAACATTATTGTAACGTAATAAAATTCTGTTGTTGTTCTTCTGATGTTGTTGTTAGCCCAAAGTAAGCGTATCCGGCGATTTCCCACAAGGGCAATTTTCGGGTTGTTTCATCGATTGCCTTCAAAAAGTTATTATAATCTGCCAAGATCAGAGCTGGTGCCCCCAACGTTGAGTGCAGGAGAAGATGGAAGTTGGTGAGCTGTCGTGAGTGGGTCGCGGATCGCGGTTCGAGGGGGCGACCCGATCCGGTCGCGAGTCATGGAGTTCGTTGGGGGCGATCCGACCCGGTGCTGGAGGTCTATCAAGAGCCGATCCCTGCTGCAGTTGGATGGGAGCTTCAGGGTTCACGAGCCTCTGAGAGGGCGATCCGACCCGTTCGTGAGGAGTTTGCTGAGCTGCCTCGGTAGCTTGATTTTTGATATCCGTCTGAACTGGGGTTGAAGTAGGTCGATCCTGACCATTTCCAAGAGCGAGGGAGTTGCCCCCGAGTCCATGCGATGCACGAGCCTCTTCTGTGGCTTCATTTCCAATGCGTTGTTCGTTGCTCGGCCTTCCATCTATCCGAGCGAAGAATTGGTTGATCATTTCCTGTTTTTTCTGGAGGAGATAATCTTGTCGTGCCATCTGATCTCTCAGTTCAGTGAGAACTCTGTCCGTCTCGTCTCTGGTCAAGTATGCAGAAGGATCTCCATGAGTGGAAGCTTCTTGGCTTGCCACGTTCCTTGTGTCTTCAGCGTCAGCGTCAGCATCATCAGCATGAGCGGAAGTTCCAGTCTTCTTCCTTTTGATTTCCATTGAGTTTCCTTTCAAGCTAGAAGTTGAAGTTGTCGTGTGCCCCCCACCTGGCGTGTCAAAATGTTAGACCAAAATCTGGGCCTAACACCCAAATGTAGATCACAAAATGTAGAAAATGATAAATAAGAGAAGACACACGAAGTTTTTATAGTGGTTCGGCTGTAGATGTAGCCTACGTCCACTTTATAATCTTATTGTTATACTGACAGATTACAAGAATTAGTTACATGCAAGCACACAATCCATGTGTTTCATTGAGGTTACAAGGGACGAATTTACATGTATGAAGGAGCAAAGTCCTTGTGATTCAGTAATGGAGTAAGCCGTGAAGAAGTATGGCCAAAAAGATCCTTGAAAATGCCTTCAAATGGTATATTTATAGCTGTAGGAGAGCTTCTGGAAAGACCAGTTCGTGATGGGGTACGTGGCACTTGATCTAGGATAATAGGAGCAAGATGTGGCATAAAAATAGGTCAAAACAGGCTGCGTAAGAGCAGGACTGAAGGTCGAATCGCATCATGGGGTCGGATCGTGATCATGTAGGGCGAGCTGACCAGGTCCTTGCAAGCTGGAATGGAGAGCAGGCGATCGGGTCGTGATCTCCATGTGTGCCACGAGTGGGCCGTGGTCTGAAGGTGCGCCACGATCCAAGGGAGGAGATTCGATGAGGGGCGAACCGAGGGTGCATCACGAGGCAGAGAGGGTGCACGTGTCATACTCCGATAGTGCGACGCTTCGTCGCTTTATCCAGGAAATTGCCAGATTACACCCGTTCACGGAAACGAGCAATAACTTCCAAACCGTAAGTCCGATTGAGGCAAACTGAAGCAAAAACTGAAGCTAACTCAAAGATCTAAGAGCTTAGCTCCGTAATTGCTGTTTTCGGGCCCAAAAGAGGTCGTCTGATAGGAGTTTCGGGCCTGTTTATGTTGAGGATGTGATTTTGACCAAATCTCTCAATGTCTTCGGATGTTGTTTCCATCGCTTGAGCATGTTATCATTCAGGAATTCCATGTGTGACAGCTTTTGCCAAAAAATGTGTCAACACTTATTATCTAAATTAAGTAAAAGGAAACGAGACAAAAAGGGTTTTAACCTGATATTTTTTAACAAAGTTTATGAATGGAAATGAGAAGTCAAAGCGTGATTTGAATTGGCAATACTTAATAGTGGAATTATGTAAAAGGGTTAGAATTGAAATGAGATATCAAAAAAGGGAATGATAATGGAAAAGATTTGTAATCGAATTTGGTGAACGATTTTAAAACGGGGTTTAGAAAAATATAAATTCTAGTTATAGAATGCTTTGAAAGAAGTTAAGGTTAAGAGTGATTTTATTTAGAAATCGCTTAAAGTAATTATAAGTTGTATTTAAATTGAAATATTTTTAAAAAGTAAGAAGTTTTTGTAAACCATATTTTTAACTAAAGTAGTTTAATGAGATTTGTTGATATTAGAATACATACCAGTTTTAAATTACAACCGGTATCTATCTTAGAATAAGAGCGTTGTTGATCAAGGTATGAGACGTAATTCATATATATATATATATATATATATAATGATATTTCCAAAAGTAAAAGGAAATAAAATGGTTAAGTTTTTGGAATGAGTTTATTCTGAAAGAATAGAAAATTGATATTGTTTCAAGTAATGATGTTTTATGTGAAGTTTGATAAACCAAAGTGGGAACATATATATGTGATTTAATTCTAAGTAAATAAAACAGTATGAAATAATCTTGTGTTAAATAAGAAATAAAAGCAATATTCGTAATATCAAAATATTTAAAGAAATTGAAATTAACATTCGTTAATTGTTTTAATTAAAAAGGCCAAGTAATGCCAAGTACAGAATCAGTGAACTCATTTTATTTTCATCACTATTTTTTTATAGTTAAATCACCAAATATCAAAATCTGACCATATGTTTGTTGATATGAAAAGACCAGGATCGAATTTATATTCGAAAACCATTCCAATCAGCAAATACGTGAAGATTGATGATGGAGAAATTGAAGACCGAGGATCTTCATAAGCGAAAGGATTACTTGTCTAATATTCTATGGGATTGCAACTAGAGGTATTCTGATGTGATTCAGTTGTGGTTGAGAATATACGGATATGCAAGGACTACTCGTTACTGATCCTTTGGATGTGGTAGGAGGGTGCCTTCGGTTCATCCTGTTCCTGGATGAATAATATGGATGAATGTCTGACAGAGTATTTCCTAAAAACCATGTACGTTGATTTTTACAAATATACCGAGTTGGTGGAGAAGAGGGACACTTTTTTAATACCCAGAGTATATTTGTGGACGTTAGTGATTTAACAGATCTGACAATGTAGCCTTCAATGTGAATGGTGGCCATATGGTCTAAATGAATAAGAATAAATAACTAAATTAATTTATTAGTTAAATATTTATGACCTCAAGCGTCATCAACCGGGAAATGGTATAAAATCGGGTAGGTCGTATGGCTATGTAGGTTGCACCCATTAAAAAGATATGTTATTACCTGATCTGGTGAAATCAAATGCCTTCGATTGTCCCTTTACTTTATTTGTATGCTATCGGTTCGGTTGGCTGGCCCCCAACCATGGTAATGATATATGCGGTACTCTCAAGCGAAGTGAGGTACCGGTCATATTTAGCTGGAATTGCAAGATGTTCATGTTGAATCCCCAATGTGTTCATCTCCAAAGGTACATTGTCGAAAGATGGTCCCATACCTTACCATAGTTGGAAATCCATTCTCCAATAAGCTCCAGCGGTTTTGATTGCATACTATGTATGTAGAGCGTGAGATGCAAGCGTTCTGCTAGATTGATATTTACTTGATATTAGACATTATTATAATATCAGATGATATATGATTTCAAAAATGTTTTGTGAAACCATACGTATTATGTGTGGATTTGGTCTTACTATTATCCTTTATTTCGAAAAGATTTTAACTTTGAAATCAAATTGGATGTTACCCATAAACTTAGTGTATTTTCTCACTCTAGTTCACCATGCTGATCCATGCGTTTGTAATGCTCGGGTTAGACTAGTTGTACAGGTTTAGGTTATCGGATGCAGTGAAGAGATGAGCTGGAGAAGTCCAGACGTATGATACATATTTATTCTGCTGTGTGTTGTATATGTGGACATGTCATTATAACTGTCCAGATGTGTGATGTACTCTGATTATTGTGAGTATTTTTAAAGCTCTCTATAAAGATTTAATTCTATATTATATTTTGGTCCGCTGCGATGTGAGACTCTGATTTTGTGTTTGTGTTTCTTCTTATTATATTCTAATATTTCTTTCTTTCTTATCTTACCCTCTATATTCTTTCTATTGGCATCTGGGTTTCTAGTGCATTTTGGGTTGGACTTAGGTTGTTTGGTCAGCTCAAAAGGTACGGGAGGTTCGGGTCATCACATGAGCTTTGCATTGTTTATTATACTCGGCCATTGTTGTGTATGTCTTGACCTGTTTGAAACTTGTTGCACTTTCATCCATGAATGTTTGCTCTGCCATGATATGCTTGTACATTTGTATTTAACTGAACCATGAATCTTGCTGCCTTGAATAGTCTTGCTGATTTTCATGTGTATCCATGCTTGTTTGTGTTCAGTACAATATGTGCTTGAACTTGACTAGCTTGTTCGACCCAGCACCATTTATGTTTGCTCAGCCTATGTTGTGTTGATTGGCTTGTATTTGTTTCAAGACATTAATATTTTTATTAGCAGACCACTATATCTGAGTTGTGGTTGTTCAGAATCAGCTGATTATGATGTTGTTTCTGATCAGCAAACCAGTGTCGTGTATTGAGGCTGGTCTGTGAGCACTAGAGTATATTGTCTACCTTGTGTATTTACAGTGTATCATCGTGAGTATCACAAGCTGTCTAGACACTGATGGATATGTATAAATCAGATCAAGTCAAGAATAATGATGAGAAACACACACAAAAATCTAAGGAAAATAAAATTTTAAAATAAAAATTATATCTGCGAGAATATAAAATTATTTTTGTTCCAGACTACTGTATGCGTGTGTTTCTGTTTGTGACAGGTAAGAAGACAGGACTGATAGCTGGACTGGATCTGGAGCACACGAAGACAAGTATACGACTCAATGTCTGTAAATGAGTGAATGAGTGAATATGTAATGAGGCAATAAATGTACTGAGTGATGAGAGTTGTAGTGAGAGACAATTGTACAGAATGAGAAAATTGTACTGATATTTGTAATAGACAAATTTGATTGAAATAAAATATTGTTTTATTGTGTTCAAATCAAATTGTCTATCGTATTCAAATTAATTCAGTAGTACAAATTCCATGTAAAATATTATAACTGTGAATGTACAATAGTGGAGTTAGGATGTTGTACTATTTCAGATGTTGAAATAAAATATTTAATTGAATAAATATATTGTGAATATATTCAGTTGTGTATAATAGTTTATTATTCAATAAATATTTATTTCTGTGAAACGATGCAATATAAAATACTACAATTATAAACACATTCAAATAATATCGTATGTTTGTTATCATCAAACAAAAATCATATTAAACAATACATTATTGCGTCCAACAAACATAAACATTATCATGTCGTTGGTATGCTAAAGGTCGACATCATGATAAATCGCTAACCTGTAGCATTAATAATGATAAATCATTATTTCTTTGAGACGTCAAGATGTTTTGTATTGTTTGTAACACATTAATGTTGTATTATAAATTGTATTATTTCAGTTATTAAAAGATGTTAACAAAAAAACCGCAATTAGCATCATTTGAATTGGATTTCAAGAGCGAATCAGGTTTCTTGCTTGCTTTTCTTTGAAAATTATACCATTAAGATAATAATATATGTAAATCTGTGTGTAGATTATCATTATCCTTGCTTTAAAAAATATATTATATACCATCAAATTGGTCAATTTTATTTTAATTATGGCTGAATGCATAGTTAACTCAGAAATATCTACCAAAAATTCAACGTTACCATAACAACCGAAAAAATATAGTAATGGAGGGATCGCCTCAACAATGCACATTAACCGGCTAATCACTATATATCCTTCGGGTGGATTATGAGGTCAGTCCGTTTCAGTAGCCAGTTTGGTGTCTTTTCGAAGAATTCCATGTTTTAAACATAGCCGTGTAAGCTTGGAATCATCGATCGTTGACTCGATCAAATCTGCAGGGGCTTCTAAGACAGTGGCACTCTCAAATTCGTTAGGAGCACAATTGTTTCCTACTCCTTCCTCTTCTTCGTCTACAAAAACTTCACCTCGAGATGATTCTCCACTATCATGGACCGCTATTTCATTATCTGAACCTACACTATCCCAATCTGGGTCCGAAGTAGATGAAACATCTTCAATGTTGGGATGTTCATATGGCACTGAAGTTTCAGTTCTCTTTGCCAATCTAGCCGAACATCTTCCAGACATGATCACTATACTATCCAAGAGATAACAGAAATTAGAGTGTATTTGCTAGGGGCGGACGTGGTTCGGTTCGGTGTGGTTTGAAGCTCAAACCGCTTCCGCATCGCATCAAGCAGTTGATCAAAAATGCAAACCATTACACTAACCATTCAAACGGTTCAGTTTCAGTTTGGTTTTGATGTAATACCGTTTAGTTTTGGTTTGGTTCGGTTTGAACCCGTATTAAATATGAAACAAAAAAATTACTTCCATCAACAATTAATTTACGATTGTATGATGTTGTGTCACCTGAAGGTTAAAACACATAGTGTTATCTTTAATTAATATAACTACAACATACGTTGAAAATAGAATATATATGTATATATCGTTAAATTAGAAGTTAGATAGGAATTTGTTAATTTTTCTATCATAAAATTGTCGGCGTAGCTATGCAGTTTGGTTCGGTTTAATAAGGTTTGGTAAAATTTCAAACCACAACCAGACCGTATCATTGCAAATCGGTTCGGTTTGGACTGTTTGCTTTAGAGAGAGTATCTGGTTCGATTTTCTGCACCGTTTTTGCGGTTCGGTCTGGGCGGTTTCCGCATTGTGATGCGGTTTATGCCCACCCCTAGTATTTGTCTGTGTCTGTCGTGTGTGTGTATGCGCTAATATGTGTTGTTGTGTACGATACTAAAGTTAGAAAACATAAAAGCAAGCAGAATAGAATGCACTATAAAGAAAAGTTAGCAGTCATTTGTTCATTCAGTTTAGGAATGTCAAACTGTGAAGGTTCTATCCTAACTGTCCATGAGTTTATAAGTTGTATCTAGTTTCGGATAAGCTACTCATGAAATTGTGTGTCATAAGTTTGCATTATCAAAGCGTTGGCTTTGGCTAAGTATGGAAAAGTTGGGTTGTGCACAAGTTCCATGTAAGAAGCACCGAAGTGGATCGGCAATGGGTAGATCAAGGAATCGGGTCGGTTCAGATATATGTGTAGGAGAACACCGGATCGGCTCGGAGGCCTTTGTGTAATAAGGAGTCGGATCGGGTCAAGGAGTCAAGAACAAGTTCATCAGAATGAATAGGATCGACAACTTGTGAAGCCTTACCCATTCGGTTTAGTGGGCATCGAATTGAACAGACCCAAGCCTCCTACTCAAGCATTACCAGAACCTTCATTCACAACATTTACACTGATCGACCCAAACTGTTCCTATTCTTTCTGATTCCCTATCGCGTTCTTCCTCTTTTTTCATTGAACCGATCTGCTCGTCTCACAAATTCATCATATCGTTTCTCCTTCTATCAAATCGAAAGCACATCCTCATCGTTCCCAATTCATTGAAGTTCATCATACACTCACAAGTTATCACCCACGGTGCAAAGTTTTAGTCACCAGCGCCGCCACCTCGAGGCGATGAGAAAACCACCAGCGATGGCGGCGGCGAACTGGGTTGGGTTAGATCGATCTGAACCGAGTCGTAATTGCTAATTCGATGACACGACTGAATATATGAAAGATAAATGAGGAAATTCAAAGGAAAAAGGCCAAGACACACACACATCTATATATCAAAAAATTACCTGGAAGATGGATGAGATCTTAATTGAAATATCGAAGTTATTGAAAACAACGTAAATAATCCCTAATCCCATTATGTATTTTATAGGCCTTGCAGACAGCAGAAGGCGTGTCTTTATAAAGCGTCATGACTTTACCAAAAGAAACGACTACTGATTGACACTGATTCAGGAACAAATAGGTTGAATATTTCGAAGCACGCTTCATCTCCAATGAAAACGTACTTCGAGGAGGCAAAATGTCAGCCTGCTTTGTGACTAAGCTATACAAAGCTAAGGATTTAACTGATGGATATACTCATAGATTGGAAAAAATACAAGCAAACCACCGGGTCGGATTGGACCTCCATATTAAAATCCCATTATCTCTACACACAACCTCACAAACCAGCAATCACAAAGCTAGTCTCGTGTCGGTTTGGTCTCCAAAATATCCAAATTGAACCACAAGCTTCCCATCTGATCTTAGCCGAGCCTCCTGCTGTGAAACGGTTGGTCACCACATTCCAACAAACCCGGAACAGTTGCTACCCATGCACCGACGTTCTTGATGTGTTGTCATCATCTAAGAGCTCCCAAACCCGAGATTCATTGGATGGGACCCACATGGGATCCGACCTGACCTCGCTTGAAGCCTATAAATAACCCCACAACACTCCATTTTTAGGGATCTTTTTGGCCATTTATCTACACCAACTTTATCAAAAACGAATTTCCTCTACTATTTCAGATTGAACTTAGAATTATTGGGTATAATTCTATAAAATTGAGAGAAATTATCGATTATAATAGTGAGATTGAGTGGATATTATCATCATACTTGTATTCAGTTCATCAATCAAAGAAGTATAGAGTGGACGTATTCTCTTTAATGCCGAACCACTATAAATCTCATGTTTTTGTTGCTTTTTGGTTCATATTCTATAGAATTTCATTCAGTTGGGTGTTATAACCACTTTTTGGTCTAACAGCGTCTATACTTGCATATTTGTCATTCAGGTTTTGATCAGAACGCAAAGTAACAAGAGCTAGTAAAACTTGTGCATATGCAACCTTTACATGAATAGGGTACCTGTAGAGGAATTAATAAGCCTTTGCTAGATATGTGATTATTTGCGTTACAAGAAAATAAACTTTTTACAACGTGGATTATACAACTGTTTGATCAACTAGCGTAAAAACCGGAATCTTTTACTACATTTATTTGAGAAAACATTGCAGTACTTCCACCCAAACAACATTCTTAAGCTATATGCCGTGAAGAAGGGAACTTTGACAACATCTTCAAAATGGTTGTAACAACTTATGTTTAGTAATCTTTAATCTCTATTGTGAAATGTTTGTATTATTTGACAACATTTTTTTATGTTGTTCTGACGTATGCAATAAATAAGGAGCTTTAACAATGGTAAATTTTATTTGGTTACAGTTTCGAGAATTTGTTTGAATCCAATGTATTTTATTTACATTGTAAAATTAATTTTATTTTATTACTTGTGTACTGTTATGAACATCTACGCTATCAACATTTTTTGTCAAGGTTAAAAGATATGATAGGAATGTTTTTAATCGCAGGAACGTTTACTTTTATTTGTATTAACTTAAGATTTTATTTTTGAATAATCAACATTTTCGGAAAATATAAATTTTCGAAAAATAGCGTTCAAAATAATGCATCATGCAAATTTGCAACTTCAGTTATCCTATTATTATTATTACTACTATCAATTTAGTTCAGGAATACGCACATCAATTGTTCAGGCATGTTGGATCATATGGTGATCCATGTGATAGTAACATCCACCATCGATCTAACTACTAATCTAGGAATACCAATCAAGAATTTTGGTGCATTGGATACGCATCGTTGTTAATCTAAGATTTTTTTTAAATGTAGATTGCAAAACCCTTGATTTATCGCCTTCTTTCAGAAACACCTTCGCCCCCAAATTGAAAAAACCCACTATCTCATGATCAAACTTGTCTACCCATGAATTGGAAATCATGATTCTGTTTCAATTTTATAAAATTTCTGTTTCTACTAGCATTTTTAGGTGACCAGTTGGCCTACCTCCACTCCACTGCAGCCATCACCCCATCTCTATGTTAATACTCTGATCCAAACAGAACAAACTAATTACCTCAGTCAAAACATTTTAAGACCTAGACCCGTAAGTATTTTATTATTAGATTTATTATTTTGATTAGTAATTTATTTTAATTAATTTTTTTCTTCAATAACCCTCAGTAGATGCTACTGTGTATTGTCGTTTTTACTAAATAATTTGCTAAGAGCCGTTTAAATTTGCTAGGTGCTCTATGTTAATTTTTGATTAATCGGTGCTTTTGTCTACTTTAGTTTGTTGTTTAATTAAGTCGTATATTTTTACTATCATTTGCATGTCTCATTACTAAAGCAGTTTTAATTATTTTATATTTTGTTCATTCACATACTCAGTTGTTCATTGTTAAGTATTTTTATTCTGTCACACTCCATTCTTACACTTAATACTCTACCTGTTTTAATTTCATATATTACTTTGAGTAGTACCCTTCACATAGGGAATATTGTTGCTAGGACCAACTTATGGAGAGATAAACCATGTGTATAAAAGAATTAATGTTAAAAATTGAAATAAAAGATTATCTTAAACTCAAAATTGATGGGTTCACTGTTTAAAAGGTGGACCAACTGATGAGGTATTGATGCTATTGATATACAAAAATATGTTGTTGCTGGAGGTGAATTGCGAGTGATTTACTAATTATATTGATATTTGACGTTGTTGCCTACAAGTCTCTTGATTCATATCAAGTTTTATAATAAGAACTTTGATCTTATAATAAACTACGTTGATGTCTAAAAGTTTTTTTTCCCTTTTTAGATCAGCATTTTTGATGTGTTCACTGGCACATATGAAGTTGGAAGAAAAAGAATTGATCTACAATTAACAATTATTTTACATCGCTAATTTGACTGTAAAAGGTTTTAATCTTTTTTTACTCTTGTATTAATATATATTGGTTATCATGTTGCCCAACTATCTATTAAAAGTTTGAAACCGAAAGCAAAAATAGATAATGTGAATGTTTAGTAGAAGAGCCCAATAAATTTAAGTTGATTGTTTTTGGAACTCGGAGTAAATGCATATCAAAAAAATAAATGTAAAATTGTATGAATTTTTTTCTACGTCTGATGATGAAATATTCGGATCTAGATCCAACCATACATTCTTCTTCCATCGACCAATGAACTACGGTTGTTTTTTGAAGGGAAATTGCAAATACTTAATTCTTTTAATGCAATTTGGAACACCAATTTGAGTAAAATTACTCATATAGACCAGATGGTACAAGAAAAATCAAAACATTGCTAGGATGTTTAGATTGAATAATGCCTTCGATACTGATTTTTCTGAAGAATGATAAATATACCTATACCTTGCGTTTTAGTCAATGATTATGTCATATGTAACCAAACTGATATAGTAATAATATATCCAACATTTGTATGGCAGGATTAAAAAAGGTATTTTATTTAACTGTGGATGTGCTTAACAAACAATTCCTGTATTATTATGGGAATCGATGGTGTTTTTGTGACAAAATCACATATTAAAGTCATTGACACATCATATCGAGTATGCTTTTACCAATTGCTTTTATTTTTTATTTTTTGACATGTTTGGAAATACAGGCAACATTAATATCCGGTGGACTAGAAAATGTGCAAGTCGTATACTAACAGTATTTTCATATTCACGTAATCTTCTTTATCGCTAAATTCATGTTTTTAAATCATCTTTAATCTTTTTTTACGCATCATTTTCATCTCGCGTGCATGTTTTTGTTGAATATAAAAGATTATATTTAGGTATGGTTGTGTTCAATGCTGCATGAACTGTAACATGTTTATTTCTTAATATTTATCGTCTTGTTTAGAAAATTGGTTTTATATTATCAGTAAAACAAAAAAGATGCAACAACTCATTTCATGCCATCCAAAATGAATAGGCCCATCAACTCAATTCACACTTGAACTGTAACTTAATAAATATGTCAGGTGTTAATTTAAACGAAATGGAGACTAAAAAGTTGTTATTTCTCAGTTCAAGCAATAGAAATTTCTAAACCTGGAAATACATCATAATTACTGTTCATTAGTCCTTTCAGTTTAAGATAATTTGAGCTTCGTTACGAGGGCAAATGTGAAAGTAGTCGTAGCTTAGTTTTTTTTCCACATATTTAACACTGTTATCTTTCACTTAAACCATATGTTCATTTATTTTATGCACTTATGATAGTCAAATTATGCTAGCAGTATGGGCTTGTCTAGTCATCTAACTAAAGTTACATTCAATGCAAGTTGATGAATTAGTATGAGGAGAAATTCATTGTTAGTTTTTTCATAATTAAAATTCTTCAGATTTACTGAAAGTGTACTGAAAAGGTTAGATTTTTAGGATAAACTTATTTACAGACTCAAACCACTGAAATGAAGTGCAAGATTTAAGCATTCTCAGCAAATCAAAGTGTTTTGTATAAGTTATTTTAGTTCTCTCTTAGATTTTCACCGTGTGGAATAGAAAATGTTACATATGAACTAGGGTATAAACTAAATGAGAGAAACTGGTAATAGTAATATGCAACGCCTATTATTTTAAGAAATGTTACAAGTTAAGCTAAATAAGGGCTACAGTTTAACTATCAAAGTAAGGTTTTCTGGGTTTTATTTGGTTTCAGTTTGAAAACCCCAGTGGCAATAAATGGAATTCAACCAAACATACTTCAACTCTTGGAGAAGGATTTCTTTCATGTGGCACACTATAACATAAAAATAAAATTTGAATATAAAAAACTCAAAATTATTATGATATTTGCCAGTTTTGCGAGCAGAAGTGGAATTTTGATCTAAACAATGTTATTTCAGGATATGTGCACCTGCTACATGACATCTTCTAACAAGAAATGGTGGGACTCTAGGAATGCTTTTGTGAATCATTGGTACTGCATAAAAGTAAACCGTGAGTGCCTATCAGAGGCTATTCTAACCAAGCTTCTGAAAGAATATCAAATATGTACGTGCAATGTTGTTTATCGTGTTTAAGTGGGTATCTATTATAATTTAATAAAAATATGTATTGCACCTTCTTTGTAATTTTTATTTGAATAAGCATGTCTTGAATCTTGTTTAAAGAAAGTAATATAATGTGTAATTATAAGAACATCTCTGGAACAATAGTTGTAATGTTTGTGTACATGCAGGCCAGATCCATAGTAGAGTCCACGGAGACAATGGACTGGGGCAACGCACAGGAGTCAAAAAAGGAAAGAAGAAAGAATCGATTTTTGTTTCTGTTTCCTCTTCCAACGTTGACCGCAGTGATCCTGCAAGGTCACATTCGTCACTAGTAACCGCATCTCGGCTTCCATCGTCTCTTATCTCTCATAATCGCATGTTGTGCTTGGTTTGTAGATCGCTGCCCTTCGAATTGAAAACCCTAATTTTAGTTTCAAATAATAGCCAAACAAGAATTTGGATCAGAAAAAACATTGTGAGTGCTATTTTTTACCTTTATGATTAGTTAGTCTATTTTGTTTTTTTTTCTATGATTGACATAAGCTTTCATTAAGGACACAATGAGTAAAATCTGTTCTTTAGTTCAGTTTCAGATTTGTTATTTCCTTGACATACTTAACAAGGTGAATTAGTTTTTAACTGGGTGAATTATGTTTCCAACTCCATGTTGTATTTATGAATAAATGCAATTCACTTTCACTGTATAAATTTTTTCTCCATAGAAATAGTCGGTTTCTTTCGGTTGAATTCAGAGAGAAAAGTGGTCAAGTTATTTGTTTTAGTAATTGGTCTTAAGGAGTAGGTGGCCATGTTGCGTTTATGTTGTGAAGATCTGATGTTGGTTATGGCTGTCTCACATTATAAATGTTCGTTTGAAGAAGAAAAGGAAGAGGAAAGAGTTGAGAAATTAGTTGACCCCAGAAGCATTTTTTATCTACATTTCTTGAGTGCAAAATTGAAGCAAGAGCACAAATTGCATCAGTTGAGGACATATTGTCCGGCCTACCTTATTTTATTTCTGACTGCATGTATAGAGCAGTTAAGCATGTTATGTATCGTTATTAATGTTAGTTTAAACTCATGAATGTAGCAACATATTTAATTAAATAGATATTATTAAGTATTGTTTATCATATTTAATGATTATGAAATTATTTTTTGTTGGTGTAATTTGGTCTATTGTTGATTATGTTGTATATAAGTTTATCATATTGATTTATGCTGGGTTTAAATATTAGCAGTAAAAATATGGCAAATAATATTTAATATGGCGTAGGAAAGACGTAGGAAATTTTTTAATTATATTTATTGAAATTGAGTATGTAAGGTGTAACTAACGAGTAGGGAATATTTGTCGTAACACCGGCTTAGGAGACTTTTCGGGTGTAGCAATGGCGTAGGAAATAGTTGGTTGTCGAAGGAAATATGGCGTGGGAAAGTCATAGAAAATATGGCATACATCGGTAAGGCATAAGAAAAAATATGGCATAGGAAAGGCATAGGGAAAAGGCATAGGAAAGACGTAGGAATATTTTTAATCGTATTTATTGAAGTTGAACACGTATAGCATAACTAACGAGTAAGAAATATTTACCGTAACACCGACGTAGGAAACTTTTCGGGTGTAGCAACGACGTAGGAAATAGTTTCCACGAAGGAAGTACGGTATAGGAAAGACGTAGGAAATATGATGCATGAAAGACGTAGGAAAAAATATGGCGTAGGAAACAATACTACGCATGGAGTCGGAACGACGTAGGAAATATGTAACACCCCACCTCCGCTAGGGTCACTCACAAAGGGAATGCACTAGGTTTGGTGAAGCATTATCGAGGTAAACATGCACAGAAATATTACAAGACAGAACATATATAAAACAGTGGAAGTAAAACAAATTTCATTACCTTATAAAATAAGGTCTAAAGCCTTTTACATCAGAATACATCAAAACCTGTCTTGCAATACTAAAGAAGCATAAAACCATTTCATGAATTATTCCCCAAGTAAAACAGTAAAGTAGCCATAGCCAAGAAAAGTCCAAGCCATGCGTGATGACCTTCAAGCAGAAGAAGTCCGAACTAGATAACAATGTTTCCTCCCTGAAACCTGGGGGGGAACGGAAGACAAAGAGGCGAAACAAAATGGGGTCATTCATAAAGACTGGTAAGTCCTATCTACTTCCAGTATAAAAACAGGTAAAGGTAACATGACATGCATAAACTGAAAGTAAACATAAGGATGACGACAAGATAGATAAACTAAACCAGGGTAACAGGCTGAACTAATGTAGCAAGGTAAACTAAGATATCATGATAAACTACGGTGTCAGGATAAATCAAGGTATCACATCGTCAGGTTCCTATCAAGTATAATATCCCAAGGTATCCATCCTGTATAACCTCCCACGGTATCTCGTGTATATTTCTCATGGTCCTAACATGTATATTTGCTCTGCACCTCTCGTACTAGAATCCCAACCCGCGTCATGTGTTAACTATGAATGTCCCTTGCCCAATGTCATGTAATGGTCCATGTCAACCTAATATATAGCATATGTAGGTTTTCCAAACTCGTATGTTTCTTTCCATGTATAAGTTCAGTCCTTTGCCGTAGGCCATACGGGCTTTCCCATGTAAACGTTTTATCCCTGAGGTTATTTTGGATTGCTACCCTTGATCTAGTTATGTTTCCTTACCATGAACTATCGCGTGTTCACTTAGGATTTATGCCGCCTAGGACCACTAGGGATTATGCTACCTAATGAACGTTTCCGTGTCTCGGTTTGGGTTCAGCCACCTAGGGCCACTAGGGATTATGCCACCCGTCAACCGCGTCCTTTATCCCGCGTATGTATCGTAAATCGTTTTCCATGTCTAGACGCACATGTTCCTCAATGTGCCATCCGAGTTCCATGCCAGGGCAAATCAAGCAACACGGAACTCGGTCAGGAGATTTAAGTCGTCTGCTGATGCAGATATCAAGGTCTATTTTTGTACCCGTGGCTATGGTCCCACGTGACCCCTCCCTCAACTACTGAAAGGCAATCCAAGAAAAATCATGTATGAGAACTACACTAGGCCCATCGATGCCCATTTCCAGATAGCCAACCTCACCCATAACTTAATAGCTAGTATATGGTCTCTTGGGAGTTCCCTGCCTTTCCGTACGTACACGATTGACTAAAGATGGTAGGTAGTCGGCGACTTGCTATCCCGGGGCAAAATCAGGTATCGTCGACTCCACGCTAATCCATCCCAGTCTTTAGGTCGCTCGCATAGCAACCAAGGCATACTCTTGGCTCTTCTACCGCAGACCTTAACCCCTGTGAGGCCGGGTTTCATGGACCACTTGCCACCTCACAGAGGGATACCAAGAGTACCCTCACGTTCCCCGAAGCTTCCGCTTCGGCACCCAGTTCGTTGGAGCTTTTATCCAAGTCAGATAACTTGCTCCTCCTCGTATACTAAGCGATGACCTACTTTACCAGGTTACTCATCTCTTTATGAACTAGTCCCATGTCCTTAGCTAAGAATTATTACTTAGTTACCCTTAACTAAGGTTTACCACTTAGCTCCTCTTTCCGCTATCCTTGTTAACTACGATTTTCAACCTAGTCCCCTGAGCTAGGGTTTTGTCAAATGGGTTAAGTGTTTTTATCCAGGTTCATGACTTAACCCGCCTACGAATCATGTCAAGATTGGCTAAGTACTCAAGTTCAAGGCTTAGCCCTATAGGTTGGTTAAGTGTACCAAGAAGCTCATGACTTAACACTATCAAGCCAAATTGGTTAAGTATTTATTTGTCTTAACCCTATCAGATTATCATGTTAGATTGATTAAGCATAGATTATCCTAATCCCATCAGATTATCGAGTCGGATTGGTTAAGTATAGGTTAACTTAACCCCCATCCACTAATCGTATACAATGGTTAAGCCTAAATTAAAAGGTCTTGTGACTTAACCCTACCAGGTCCACCTATTAGATTGGTTAAGTAAAGGTTACTTAACCTCATCCAATCATCACGTATAATTGGTTAAGTATAAGTTACTTAACCCCATTAGATTATCATGTTAAATTGGTTAAGTATTGGTTACTTAACCTCATTGAATTACCAAGTTTAGATTGGTTAAGTGTTTAACTTAACCCCATCGAACTACCGTGTTTAGATTAGTTAAGTATAGGTTACTTAACCACATCTAATTACCGTGTTTAGATTAGTTAAGTGTAGATTACTTAACCCCATCTAATTACCGTGTTTAGATTAGTTAAGTCTAAGTTGCCTAACCCCATCTAATTACCATGTTTAGATTAGTTAAGTGAAGGTTACTTAACCCCATCTAATTACCAAGTCGGATTAGTTAAGCGTAAATTACTTAACCCCATCCCCTAATTGTCTTGCATGGTTAAGTGTCATTAAGGAACCAAGTCCGGTTTAACTTAACCTACCCATTCGTGTCATATCGGTTAAGCGCCATTAGTCAAATTTACTTAACCTTATCATGTGGCATTAATTTAATTAATGCACTCTCAACCTCTCACATTAGACCTTGTTGTGGTTACTAGTTAAGCCGGGCGGGTCCAGATAGTTTTACACCACAACTTAGTCTAACCTCGGGTCTTAAGCGCGACATGACCAACTTCTCACATTGGGTCCTATTGTTTGTAGCCACTAGTTAAGCCGGGCGGGTCCAGGTAGATTTATGCTACAAACTCAACCCAACCTCGAGTTGGCCAATTTCATGTTTGGTCTAGTGTCATATTACACTTACAACCCTCCCACGTCTAGTTCAAGTTCCATGTTTACCCCACATGTTATGCCCCTATTTTGGTTCAACTTACATGTCGTGTTCACATGTATCCTCAAGTCAAGTTTTCATGTCATATTCACGTCAAGATTTCGCGTCACGTTCATGTTTATCTAACTACCCCAAAATCGTGTTTTCACTTGAGTGAAAGCGAGTCAACATAGTAGGTATACTATGGCTACATATAGACCCCAAAACATGCACGATGCCACAAAAGGGATTGGCTCCAAACATGCATGGTATCATAAGGGGGTTTGGCCTTAAAACATGCATGATAGTGTCATGTAGGGATTGGCCATAAGCATGCATAATGTCATAAAGGATTTGGCCACAAACTTGCATATTATCATAGAAAATTTGCTCACAAACTTGCATGTTGTCATAACGGGATTTGACCTTACATAAACATGATATCATAAGGGGGTTGGTTTTATTTACATGCATAAGCCCCCAAGTCCAATTTATGCAACTATTTCACACGTCAAAGTGGCTCTAAGTGTTCATGCTATCATACTACAAGTAAAGGTCCAATCTTGCATGGCAAACTAAGTCCAATGCAACATGAATAGCATGGTTTAGTCGCTAAAACATAACCCAAAGTCATATGTTCATGATAAAGGAGCAAACTAGGCTCGCATAGGTTGTAACATTCATGTTTAACCACATTTTATTCCATGCCATGATCAAAACTACCGTTTAGATCTAGAAGTAGCTAGAACTTACATAGCGAGGCTTAGGAAAAGGATCATGCATCATCTTGATGAAGAAAGGTGGCTCCTTTGTCAAAGAACCGTCATGAAACTCGCATAGCAACGTTGATTTGGCCTCTATTTGGTGTAGCAAGCTTGCACCTTCGTCTTGGATCTAGTTTGAATGCATAGGCTCTTGAATTAGGGAATGGAGGCCATGATCACTTGGCATTTGGGCAGCACTTCGTGGCATGAGTGAATTATGAGGGGTTTAGGCAAGTCTAGGGGTATTTTTTATAGAGATTAGGGTAGTTTTAGGCCGTTAGATTAACCCTAGGATAGATCCAAGCCCTCAAAAATCGTCACAAGCCTCCAAAACCGAGCCAAACAGCAAAACAGGTGCACCAGGTTGCCTGGGTCCGACCAGGCAGGTCGACCCCCAGGTCGACCCTGGGGTCGACTCCCCAGTCGACCTGGTTGGCAGGGGTGTCGACTCCCCAGTCGACCTCCCCTGGTCTGGAGGGAAATTTTCCCGCCTCTTCTGAATTCTGAAATTTGAATCTGTTTTCGTTTTCGATTTTTTCGTGAAACTTCGCGAGGTCATATCTTGGTCATACGGACTCCGATTTACGAAATTTCGGACTCTATTTCGCGTATTTTTCCGAGACACAGCACGTTTTATCTGATTCTGATTTTATAATTTAATTCTGCCTTGATTCTTGATTTAACATGTTGTTTAAAATTCGGGTTGTTACATTCTCCCCTCCTTTAAGGATTTCGTCCCCGAAATCTCTAAGTTAGGAAGAACGTATCCTACCATCCATCATCCATCTACTAAAAACATCATCCATAGGCAAACATTGTCCTTAAACGATTTCTAATGCCATATGAACATATGCAAAACGTGTGTGTATATACTCCTTAGCTAATGCTAATGATCAGGCCTGAATGATCTTTCTAATGCAAAATATGTTTAGTGCCATGAGTCCAACATGTATGCAAATAGTCCTAGTCATATAAGTACTATATGTGTGCACAAACATTCATTCATATGCAACATCCGCATGATAACAAATTCAATTTCATCCATGAACAAGCATAAATACTCGTGCATATGCAACATGAAACGTGACCGCGTCAATCAAGTATCTAATGTGTATTCGCGCATCCACGAGCAACCACTTGCAACCATTTGCAACCATATCAATCATAACATGTTTCAAATACATGTTTACATCCATAGAGTTCTATCTAAGGTTCCCAAGATAAGATCGAGGAGATAAACAAGACAAACTCCTTACGGGGTTTGCAACAGAAACAGGACCGAGAGGATATCCACCAAGCGATAGCATGCAAGCAAGCTCTGCAGGAGGACCAGGGATCAACGATATACTCTTACAAAGTGACACGATGCACGCGTCTAAGCCGCATTTCCTTGAGCTTAATTCCAGTGTGCCTTGACTGTCTTTGAATTCGTGATTTCGTAGCTCCTTGATTCCAATTTCCAAGGTATGAGTCGGAACTCTTTTCATTGTCGCCTCTCGTTCTACTTTCACTTATCATTTCCCTAGCATACTTGGCTCAAACGTATCCACTTACTCATGCAAGCCCTCCAAAATTCACTAGGGAATTCTGGATCTCGTTTGCCGATGCCAATCCATGTTGCCAAGAGTACTTACTAGGGTGATTCCCAAAACTCATGCATAAGCGAAACGAACCATCCGCCTTAGCGGCGAATTCTATTCGAACGGATTACCGACAACTGCATCCCGAGATTCTAGGTAACTAACCATGTCAGAACCCAAAAGGTTACACGAGACCTCGAAGGTATTACCAAACCAAGCCAAGAGTTTGACTACCCTCTTTTCAAAACCGAGAATGGTATCCCTTACTGGATAACCACTTTACCCCTAGAATCCATCTGTAGCCGAGACATGTCATTCTCAAATCCAAACAAGTCATGAAGAAATGGGCCAACTCTCCAACCAGATTTTGGGACAAAAACTGGGATCCTTTACCATGCTAGTACTAAGGTGCAGAGACTCAACTATCCAAGCAGACTTAAATGATACGATGATCAAGACAAAGTCTGGACGGGATGATAGAAAAGAACGACTAAACCTTTAACAGAAACGGTACCATTTCTTTTAGGTACCCTAGAAATGGGAGCGTACAATTGCCCTCTCCGATGGTCTTGTCCTTGTCCTCCTTGATGGACTAAGCCATACCAACAGTTGCTTATCCTTAAGCTCGCGTCCTTTATCCTTACTCTTATTATCCTTCCTTGTACCACGGCAACAGGTCTCTCGAGAACCACCTCCATCGTACGGGAAACACCTACGTGGCTTGACAAAGATTAGTCACAGTTAGAACTACTGTGACCACAGATGGAGGAAAGAAAGGAAAAGAGGTTCAATCAAGGAATCAAAGGATAATGCTAATGGCCTTTAAAAAAATTTCTTGAAAAATGCTTCTTTGTGAACGGTTTTTCTAATAGTTTTCAGAAGGTTTTAAAAACTTTTGCCCAGTTTGGTAACCTTCTGCTCTGATACCAAATGTAACACCCCACCTCCGCTAGGGTCACTCACAAAGGGAATGCACTAGGTTTGGTGAAGCATTATCGAGGTAAACATGCACAGAAATATTACAAGACGGAACATATATAAAACAGCCGAAGTAAAACAAATTTCATTACCTTATAAAATAAGGTCTAAAGCCTTTTACATCAGAATACATCAAAACCTGTCTTGCAATACTAAAGAAGCATAAAACCATTTCATGAATTATTCCCCAAGTAAAACAGTAAAGTAGACATAGCCAAGAAAAGTCCAAGCCATGCGTGATGACCTTCAAGCAGAAGAAGTCTGAACTAGATAACATTGTTTCCTCCCTGAAACCTGGGGGGGAAACAGAAGACAAAGAGGCGAAACAAAACGGGGTCAGTCATAAAGACTGGTAAGTCCTATCTACTTCCAGTATAAAAACAGGTAAAGGTAACATGACATGCATAAACTGAAAGTATACATAAGGATGACGACAAGATAGATAAACTAAACCAGGGTAACAGGATGAACTACTGTAGCAAGGTAAACTAAGATATCATGATAAACTACGGTGTCATGATAAATCAAGGTATCACATCGTCATGTTCCTATCAAGTATAATATCCCAAGGTATCCATCCTGTATAACCTCCCACGGTATCTCGTGTATATTTCTCATGGTCCTAACATGTATATTTGCTCTGCACCTCTCGTACTAGAATCCCAACCCGCGTCATGTGTTAACTATGAATGTCCCTTGCCCAATGTCATGTAATGGTCCATGTCAACCTAATATATAGCATATGTAGGTTTTCCCAACTCATATGTTTCTTTCCATGTATAAGTTCAGTCCTTTGCCGTAGGCCATACGGGCTTTCCCATGTAAACGTTTTATCCCTGAGGTTATTTTGGATTGCTACCCTTGATCTAGTTATGTTTCCTTACCATGAACTATCGCGTGTTCACTTAGGATTTATGCCGCCTAGGACCACTAGGGATTATGCTACCTAATGAACGTTTCCGTGTCTCGGTTTGGGTTCAGCCACCTAGGGCCACTAGGGATTATGCCACCCGTCAACCGCGCCCTTTATCCCGCGTATGTATCGTGAATCGTTTTCCATGTCTAGACGCACATGTTCCTCAATGTGCAATCCGAGTTCCGTGCCAGGGCAAATCAAGAAACACGGAACTCGGTCAGGAGATTTAAGTCGTCTGCTGATGCAGATATCAAGGTCTGTTTTTGTACCCGTGGCTATGGTCCCACGTGACCCCGCCCTCAACTACTGAAAGGCAATCCAAGAAAAATCATGTATGAGAACTACACTAGGCCCATCGATGCCCATTTCCAGATAGCCAACCTCACCCATAACTTGATAGCTAGTATATGGTCTCTTGGGAGTTCCCTGCCTTTCCGTACGTACACGATTGACTAAAGATGGTAGGTAGTCGGCGACTTGCTATCTCGGGGCAAAATCAGGTATCGTCGACTCCACGCTAATCCATCCCAGTCTTTAGGTCGCTCGCATAGCAACCAAGGCATACTCTTGGCTCTTCTACCGCAGACCTTAACCCCTGTGAGGCCGGGTTTCATGGACCACTTGCCACCTCACAGAGGGATACCAAGAGTACCCTCACGTTCCCCGAAGCTTCCGCTTCGGCACCCAGTTCGTTGGAGCTTTTATCCAAGTCAGATAACTTGCTCCTCCTCGTATACTAAGCGATGACCTACCGTACCAGGTTACTCATCTTTTTATGAACTAGTCCCATGTCCTTAGCTAAGAATTATTACTTAGTTACCCTTAACTAAGGTTTACCACTTAGCTCCTCTTTCCTCTATCCTTGTTAACAACGATTTTCAACCTAGTCCCCTGAGCTAGGGTTTTGTCAAATGGGTTAAGTGTTGTTATCCAGGTTCATGACTTAACCCGCCTACGAATCATGTCAAGATTGGCTAAGTACTCAAGTTCAAGGCTTAGCCTTATAGGTTGGTTAAGTGTACCAAGAAGCTCATGACTTAACCCTATCAAGCCAAATTGGTTAAGTATTTATTTGTCTTAACCCTATCAGATTATCATGTTAGATTGATTAAGCATAGATTATCCTAATCCCATCAGATTATCGAGTCGGATTGGTTAAGTATAGGTTAACTTAACCCCCATCCACTAATCGTATACAATGGTTAAGCCTAAATTAAAAGGTCTTGTGACTTAACCCTACCAGGTCCACCTATTAGATTGGTTAAGTAAAGGTTACTTAACCTCATCCAATCATCACGTATAATTGGTTAAGTATAAGTTACTTAACCCCATTAGATTATCATGTTAAATTGGTTAAGTATTGGTTACTTAACCTCATTGAATTACCAAGTTTAGATTGGTTAAGTGTTTAACTTAACCCCATCGAATTACCGTGTTTAGATTAGTTAAGTATAGGTTACTTAACCACATCTAATTACCGTGTTTAGATTAGTTAAGTGTAGGTTACTTAACCCCATCTAATTACCGTGTTTAGATTAGTTAAGTCTAAGTTCCTAACCCCATCTAATTACCATGTTTAGATTAGTTAAGTGAAGGTTACTTAACCCCATCTAATTACCAAGTCGGATTAGTTAAGCGTAAATTACTTAACCCCATCCCCTAATTGTCTTGCATGGTTAAGTGTCATTAAGGAACCAAGTCCGGTTTAACTTAACCTACCCATTCGTGTCATATCGGTTAAGTGTCATTAGTCAAATTTACTTAACCTTATCATGTGGCATTAATTTAATTAATGCACTCTCAACCTCTCACATTAGACATTGTTGTGGTTACTAGTTAAGTCGGGCGGGTCCGGGTAGTTTCACACCACAACTTAGTCTAACCTCAGGTCGTAAGCGCGACATGACCAACTTCTCACATTGGGTCCTATTGTTTGTAGCCACTAGTTAAGCCGGGTGGGTCCGGGTAGATTAATGCTACAAACTCAACCCAACCTCGAGTTGGCCACTTTCATGTTTGGTCTAGTGTCATATTACACTTACAACCCTCCCACGTCTAGTTCAAGTTCCATGTTTACCCCACATGTCATGCCCCCATTTTGGTTCAACTTACATGTCGTGTTCACATGTATCCTCAAGTCAAGTTTTCATGTCATATTCACGTCAAGATTTCGCGTCATGTTCATGTTTATCTAACTACCCCAAAATCGTGTTTTCACTTGAGTGAAAGCGAGTCAACATAGTAGGTATACTATGGCTACATATAGACCCCAAAACATGCACGATGCCACAAAAGGGATTGGCTCCAAACATGCATGGTATCATAAGGGGGTTTGGCCTTAAAACATGCATGATAGTGTCATGTAGGGATTGGCCATAAGCATGCATAATGTCATAAAGGATTTGGCCACAAACTTGCATATTATCATAGGAAATTTGCTCATAAACTTGCATGTTGTCATAACGGGATTTGACCTTACATAAACATGATATCATAAGGGGGTTGGTTTTATTTACATGCATAAGCCCCCAAGTCCAATTTATGCAACTATTTCACACGTCAAAGTGGCTCTAAGTGTTCATGCTATCATACTACAAGTAAAGGTCCAATCTTGCATGGCAAACTAAGTCCAATGCAACATGAATAGCATGGTTTAGTCGCTAAAACATAACCCAAATTCATATGTTCATGATAAAGGAGCAAACTAGGCTCGCATAGGATGTAACATTCATGTTTAACCACATTTTATTCCATGCCATGATCAAAACTACCGTTTAGATCTAGAAGTAGCTAGAACTTACATAGCGAGGCTTAGGAAAAGGATCATGCATCATCTTGACGAAGAAAGGTGGCTCCTTTGTCGAAGAACCGTCATGAAACTCGCATAGCAACGTTGATTTGGCCTCTATTTGGTGTAGCAAGCTTGCACCTTCGTCTTGGATCTAGTTTGAATGCATAAACTCTTGAATTAGGGAATGGAGGCCATGATCACTTGGCATTTGGGCAGCACTTCGTGGCATGAGTGAATTATGAGGGGTTTAGGCAAGTCTAGGGGTGTTTTTATAGAGATTAGGGTAGTTTTAGGCCGTTAGATTAACCCTAGGATAGATCCAAGCCCTCAAAAATCGTCACAAGCCTCCAAAACCGAACCAAACAGCAAAACAGGTGCACCAGGTTGCCTGGGTCCGACCAGGCAGGTCGACCCCCAGGTCGACCCTGGGGTCGACTCCCCAGTCGACCTGGTTGCGGGGGGTCGACTCCCTAGTCGACCTCCCCTGGTCTGGCGGGAAATTTTCCCGCCTCTTCTGAATTCTGAAATTTGAATCTGCTTTCGTTTTCGAATTTTTTGTGAAACTTCGCGAGGTCATATCCTGGTCATACGGACTCCGATTTACGAAATTTTGGACTCTATTTCGCGTATTTTTCCGAGACGAACGCAATTGCACAGCCCGTTTTATCTGATTCAGATTTTATAATTTAATTCTGCCTTGATTCTTGATTTAACATGTTGTTTAAAATTCGGGTTGTTACAAAATATTTTTGCCACGCTTGGATTTTTGACACTATATTCGGCGTAGGGCACGCGTAGGAAATTGTAGTTTCCTACGCCGTAGGAAAATCAGAAAATTCTTGTAATGGTCTGCTCAGCTAAAACGTTCAACGGATCCAATGCAATGGAGATGCAAAAAGTTGTAGCCGGGAAACAGGGTATAGCGGATGAATGTAAAGTAACATATAAAAGTTGTATTTAATGCTTCTATAAATATATAAATGGAAAATAAATGAAAAATTAACATTCAACTTAATTATAATTAGCACATTCTTAATTTAAAATAAAACATATGCACATATATGTAAATAAATGTAAACTTTTATTTAGCATGATTAAATTTAGTAGAATATTATAGTATTTTCTATTCCAAAAAATATATGTTAAGAATTATATTAAAAGACTAATTTAATAAATTTTATAATGTATAAATACCATTTTAAAATTCATTTCTTTTATAGAAGAGATAATGAAAATAATCGTATATAGTTGAAATAATAGAATATATTGGAAATACCAGAATATAGCGGGGCTTAAAGCAGAAAAACTATTTCAAATTGGAAATAGCGAAACGGTAGAAATCCGTTACACGATATAGCGGAGATATGATGAGGTAACAACGGTGCATTAATTGAACAGAGTCATATTCCTATATACTACCAACGTGCTAACATACTAGCTAAAGCTCCATCAGCGAAAAGATTCACCCGATTGAGGGACGGTCTGAAAATTATTGAGAGCGGCGGAGTATTTGGGGAGAAAGAAACCCTAGCATAAACTGAGGCTGGGTATGCTCTTATACTTCCAACTTTTTTCCTTAATGCAACACGCCCAAATTCACGTGCTGCTCGGTGTGCTGCTCGGTATGCTCTTATATTTCCAACTTTGAACCTGTAAACCATCTTTCACTTGTATTCCTATCAACGTTTTGTTTTCTTCTTCTTTTCGTATTACTCATCATCTTGTACACAGGCACAACTATGTTTGCAACCAATCTTCATCATGTTCTAATTAGAGCGATCGGTAGTCATAGCTCCTTAGCTTAGGTGAGAGTCGTGAGGCCTAACCCAGGCTGTTCATTTGCCTATTGTGGAACGTCTATTCACCAAACTCATAGCACTTGCCACTTGGTAAGATCCTTTCGAATAAACATATTGAATTCATTCGACAATCTTAGGTATTGGTAGAAAAACTGTCAAGAACATTATATTCTCTTCAAAATGAGATAACATTGTACCACATCTTTTTTACAAGATTTAAAAAAAAAAAATAATACTGGATCCAATAATAATCATGGAGAAGTTCTCATTATCGATTTTAAATAGTTTTAAATAACAATTTTCTACCTTTAAAAACAAAGACAAGATTTAGGTTTGTTTTTAACAGAGGGATGTAATGCCTTTTTTCCGTGAACGGAAATATGAATTGTAATGCTTTGATTTAGTCAAAGTTTAATTATGTAATTAAAAAAAAAAAAAATCTTGTTTCATACATTTTGGTTTGCACTTGGCAATGTATAAGGTCTGGTCTAAGATGTTCATTTTGATCAGAGGTGTCTGTGAACCATTGGTTGCAGCTTTGATACATGAACATAGGTTTCTAATTTAGTTATCTTTTAGAATGTTAATCTGATTCAGATCAGCAAATACTGCAAGAACAAACAGGCACTTAACTTTCAGTTTAAAATTTGGGTGGAACCCCTTGACTATTGTATTGATAAGAGGGTGAAGGTAAAATACTTAAATACAATCGCCTAACTACCTCAACTCTTTATTCTTACCAATCACACCAGGAAAGCCAACTGCCTACCTAAATTACGTAGTTACAAAATTATTTAGACTTCTATAAATATATGCTGCTCCGTTCTATGTATCCATCAGAGAATAGAATTCAGAACAATGGCTACAAAAGCACCAAGCTTCTCAAAGACGACTCATCTACTGGCGGTGCTGTTATTTCTGTTTGGCAACTCGATATCCATTGATGCTGCTCGCATGCTTCTAGAAGCACCAACTATTCCAAAACCAGAGCTTCCACCGCTACCTGAAATTCCGACATTTCCAAAACCTGAACTACCAAAACTGCCCCCACTGCCCGAAATGCCGAGCCTGCCTAAGCTGGAAATACATCCATTGCCTGAACTTCCTAAACCACCAACCATCACCAAAACTGAAAAAGTACCGGTGGTACCTGAAGTTCCAACTTTGCCCAAGCCGGTAGTACCTTCACTACCAGAGATCCCTTCTTTACCAAAGCTAGAGTTGCCACCTCTTCCTGAGATTCCCACTTTTCCCAAGTTTGAATTGCCTCCTTTGCCTCAACTACCTACTCTCCCTGAGGTTCCATCTCACCCTTCCACTACCCCTTGAATTTTGCATACGACATGATTGATTTAATAGTTTCATAAGTTTATGCTTTCAATCTTACTTCATATATGTGCTAAATTACTTATTGTCATATGTATATTGCGTGATATATGATTATATCTTCTTACTTTTCTGCATTGTTGCACCTTAAAAATTAGCATTATATTTTTACCAAAATAGCAGTGATGCTTAAAGTAGAATAAATCCCTGCTGGGCATTACTTCTTATGACATATATGGTTCGCAAGTTTTCTGCACACCGGATTACATACTAATAATACTTATTCAACTTAAGTACAATTTGAAGTAATGTAAGCCATGAGCTATTATTTGTCAACAAAAATTGTGGCTGGATTAGAGAGGCGTAGGGGAAATTTACTACAGTCAAATCAGTCCTAAACGTTGAGAAGGCGGTAATTGTGGATCGTGCTAATGGTGAGATAAAACCAAGCAGAATAAATACGTTTAACCTGTAAGAAATTTAATGCCAATATTAGTTTGAAATGTTGCCTTTGGGTTTGCCTGTGTATACTATAAACAATTACAATCTCTCACATGTAGTTTTTGGTTCTAACATTTTTTTGTGTGTTTTTATTTTATTTTATATATAAAAGGAAACAAATATGCATTGTGCCTTTGTTTACGTGAAGGAAATTTTGGTGAGGTTGCAAGTGTTATCCCTAGTAAAAGGAGACCCTCTGACGAAGAATGCTTAGAGTATAAAACTTGTTGTGGACAACTAGGAGAATCAAATTAATATGCCGATGCAGCTTATTATAATTGTAAATAACATTTCTTTGAATGTCAACCATATTTGTTCTATTTTCATGAATACACTGTATAATTTCTTCCAATTCTGTGTTAACTGTGTTGTGCAGTTAGATTTTTTTAATTTGGGTAGAAGCAGTTAATATGCAGATACAACTTCTTATAATCGTGAGATTGGTTTCAATTGATAAAGCTGATCTTGGATGTTTTTGCATAAGTTAAAGAAATGTGATTACTAGATGGAACTAAGATGAATCTTTTGTTGGAGTACTATGACTAATTTATTCAATTCATTTGAATGTGTTGGAAGCTTTAAAATTGTTGTGTGTTCTGATGATTAGCTGAATTATAAAATCAACAAATCTATAAAACAATCAGCAACCTTTTAGCTGTGGAAGTATGATATAATGTTAAGAAATTTTTTTCAAAAAACTTATGTCAAATGTGATCCCTGTGGAGGGGGTCCACGAGGGTGGCAACACCCCAAGATGGAGGTGTGGGGGTAATGCCCTCGCAAACGAGGTTCTATCTGTCCAATCAGCTTGCGGAGGTCCAGGAGACAACGTGCGTTCAAAACGGTACACTTTGTTTACTGTTGAATTCAAATTCAACAGCCAACGATAACAACCATTAGTAAACGGTCGCGAGCGTTCGACCAATCTTATATTACTCTACAATCTTTAATAGTAACAAGTGTGTTTTTCATCCATCTGGGATTGCACATGCAACATATGTTCAAGTAAGCACTCATAACATTTCTAGTTGTGTTCACTTCGTCTGTTATATTCAATTAGACACAGTACCAGATATCTATAAGCAACTGAACAAAGCATAATCCGATTAATAAATCAATAAGTAAGCACATATTCCGATGATTAAAATGAGAGCATATACCATTCCACACGTTAATCACTATGGGTGCGTTCTCAGCGAACGATAACGGGGTATTTGAGCGTGACACTGTTGTGAACGAGAAATGTGTTTTTTGCTGCAAACGTGGTATTTGAGCGCGGTATTTGTATAATGTGTTTTTTAATTTTTATGTTTGGTTTGAAAATAAAATACTAATTGCATATAAAAAAACTACTACATTTCAAATACTACGCAAACACAACAGAAATACAATAACAAAATGACATGAATATCCTACTTGTTGGCACCCCCTTGTTTTATCAGATAAGTTTGGTATTCTTTTGTGTGACATTTTTCTGCAAGTCCTGATATCAACCAAGTTTTCGCTATATCGTTGGGAAGAGCAGTGAATAACTCTTTCTTGTGTGGTTCCATAACAAATAATATTGCTTCTACAACATCAAATTCACCTCCTTCTCCAAGATGTTAAATGCGAGCAACCATATTTGCAAAAATTGTAGAACTTCCCGTTAATTCTACGCGGGTACCAGTATTCGGACTATCAGAATATGTGCGTGATTTTTTCATCTGTCTCTCGTGTATCATTCCAATTAGCTCGGTCATCTTGTCTTCATTTTCACTACGTCTTCTTCTTGAACCTTGACATGACATTGGTTGCGAAGTAGGATTCATTGGAGTTTGGTGTGAAGGAGGATTCATTTAAGTGTGGTGCGAAGGAGGATTCATTTGAATTTCACGAAATGGAGGATTCATTGGAGTTTAATGTTGCAATGGTGGATTTGATAGCGAATTCAAAATTGGAATATGTTCATTTTGCGTTTCATTTAATGGATTAAAAAACCCATCAAAAACCCACATTCTATCAAACGTGCTCTGTGTTGAAGGTGGTGTACTAGTCTGCGACGGTTGTCCGGTAGCAGCAGGCGTATACGACGATTGCCCAGCAACATTGGTCCCTCGAAATAATTGTTGCATCATCTCTAAATGATCAATCGGACGTTTCTAACATTTTGTAACAACGAGTCCAAATTCCTTGAAAAATAATAAATTTTAGGTACCTATATGTTAATAATCCATAGAAATTACAGTTCACAAACCTGTACGACATTGTTTTGGATTTTGCTTTCGTCTATAAGTGCGATGTCCGGGTTGTTCTGTACGACATTGTTGAATCTTTTTGCTATTACTTTGTGCACACCTTTTTTATTGCTACCACAAGCACCATAGGCTTCAACAACATATTGCATCATAATCTGTGTTGCGTTGAACAACCAAGGATGGGCAGATTTTCGGTTGGCCATACTGGAATATACAAATGCAAATTTGATCAAAAAAAAAATACCAAAATAACACATAAAAATAGTATGTTGAATAACTGAAAAATAATAAGACACCGTTATTACAGAAACCTATTTTGATGCTCGGATTTGGTCGGTAGAAAGTTGAAGAAGTGGAGGAAGTTTGTAATTTGAGTGTAGAGTAATGGAAGAAGGAGGGGTATAATATTGGTGCTGCAGATGAATGTTATAATTTGGACCGTTCGCGTCCGACATGTCGGACGCCAACGGTCCAAATTGTAACGTTCGCCATCATCCCTTGTGGCCGTTAATGAACGTTGTCTGCGTCCGGCGCAACAGACGCCATCGCAGTGGTAACGTGTCATTTGTTTACTGCGAATGATACCTATGCCTTTTGGTTGGTCAACCCATGTGACTTTTGTGTGCTTTGCTCTCCTGAATACATTATTACGTGGTGATTTATCTCCTGCAAGTTGAACAGAAAAGTAACTTGTTGAATCAATGTACTGATAAGAATATGTTTCATCGATGGTGGATTTGCTTAAGGACAATGTTTTATATTCACTTATTAAGCTATTTATTATCACTAGAAAAGAAAAACATATTTCAACTTCAGGCTTAGTTTAAACTACTATAACCACATAACGGTGGAGAAACCAACCGTTCGATGATATAAGTTTACAAAACAATATATATTTTAATTTTTCATTAATATTAGTACATCAAGATAATAAGTTGGAATACACACACAAAAATTGAGATTTTAAACTAAAATTTAAATTTAAAAAAATATGATTATTGAATTTAAAATTTACTTATAACATCCAAAATTGAATACTTAAATCTGAAATTTTAAAATGGAGGTTCTTACTCAAAGAACTTTTTTAGTCATTTTAGGACAACACTTCTAAATAAATCTAATTGTTCTTAAATCTTATTATCGAGAAATGAGAGGTCCTTCAGCATAGTTTTCAATTTTTAAGAATTTGGGTATCAAATTCAAACTTGAATTTGAAAATTATATAAGATTTAAAATTTCAATTCTTGAATAACAAAAGTTGAATTTGAAATTCATATTTGAAAAACTAATTTGATTTTCAAAATTTGTACTTCCTAAATTAATAAAACACAATCCCCAAATCTTATTCAGAAAAGGAATAAATATGTACTCCATGAATACGATGTAAAGATTGGTAAATACTAAAAAAAATCTTATTAATGCATCCGCGTTAGGTTGGATTAGCTGAAGCGGCAGGTTCTCTCAAAACTTGCATTACATCTAAAAGTACCAATAGAATAATTGCATTTCCATGTAGACAAATATTTGAATCGCGTCAACTTGGCAATTTAGCTAAAGGCTATGATATCTTGTCAGAACCAAACCATTAGACTGCCTAAAATAGAGTTGCAAAACAAGTTAATGTATATTCTTCATGCAATTTTAAATCTAAAGGATAAATATAATATAACAACATATAGAAGTACTGACAAGGGCATATTATATTATATATAAAGATATAGGGAAAACTGCAATAAATACTAAAAAAGAATGCAAAAAAAAAAAGAGAACTCATCAAAATAATCTCCTTCACACCACAATTTTCACTTTTCCAAACAATATACAAGCATCCATGTAGTAGTAGTTTCATCTTCATCTTCATCACTTTCAGAACCCTATGAATTTTCTTCATCCGGGCTTGCCGTTGTTTTCTTTTTCACATTCTGCAGTAAAGCTTTACCACTTGTAATCGAAGTTCCAAATAATCTAGAAGAGCTGCGTTCGTAGGTTGATGGTTGTTCAGATGAGGAAGTAGTCATTGCCATACATTGAATCTGTGCTTGTAACTCAATCTGTCTTGCTGCGGAGAACCGTAGGAAAATGCAAATCTTTTATGGCATCCTTATGCAATATTTTGCTTTCGTGGCAGCCAAGAGCCTGTTTTTCACAATAGATTGAATGCCCTTGCTAAAATACTTATAGAAATGAGTAATGAAACCCCGTATATTGCTTCAATATGCGCTCGGTAGCGGTTATAACACAATCGTGCAAGGTTTTGTGAGGATAGCAAAATCCCAGGGAAGTCCAGCTGGCCATCAATGAAGGACGTTGCTATTGTTGAGGTTTTGCTCTTTAATATTCCCCTTTTCTAATTTCGCTCATGTAGTAATGACCCCTGCAATTCTTCTTATGTGTGATCACCTAATGAGATTTAAACAAATGTTACTACTCTATTTACATGTTACTCAAATTAAACAAATTCTTCTTACGTGCAATTCTTATTATGTGTGAGCACCTTATGAGATTTGAACAAATTCTTCTTACATGCAATTCTTCTTACCTGTGCCATGCTTAGGCACCTGTTTTTGAAATTTAAACAAATGTTGTTACTCAAATTAAACCCATTTGAGGCCTCAATTCTAATAAGCCATGTACATTGTATTTCATCCTAGTATGTATTACTACTTTCCATGTGTATATTTGGATGAATAGAAAGAAATTGCTTGTTACGCTTTTAATTAAAAAGTAAAATAAAATAAAATATGTAGCTAAATTCCTTGCATGAAAAATATACTTGACAAATACAATTAATAAAATAATTTTGGTTTAGCTTAGAGGAAAAAAATCGGATTTCAAAGTGATTCTGTAACGGAAATTACATATAAAATTATAATTGATGTGCACACCTTATAATTAATAACGGATATTGATTGTATAAGATTGTTAAAGTTATATTATATAGATTGTTAAAAACGCTTTCCATGTATTATATTCTATCGCATCTTACATCACGCACCTGCAGCGCATTGTGCATATAATACATTAGTAGTTCATGGGAGGGTTTTGTATATTTATGGTCCAATTCTAAACTAAGATAATAAAAAATGGTGTACTACTCTTCCGAACTGGATATGTATACTGTAAGCTAAGACTACAAAAGACATGAGCAGCTTAATGGAGAAAACAAGCACACACCTTTATATTTTTTTCCATCATACTTGTATAAATTTATAGAATCAAGGATTCTCACAACCATGAAGTCTCTGTTGTCAAGCAATTAATTTGGGTGAATTGATGTCGTCACATAAGATAACAAACATTTTCTACTGACCAATAAAGGTTACGTTCATCAAAGAGCCCAAATACTATTATGTGGTGCAAGAGATTAAGCCTCCATAAGGAAAGGTAGTGGTATCATCATTGTATATTCATTAGAAACATTAATTGACTCAGATAAACAAGTCTTAATGGATAACCAAAGTTACAAACACATTCAAACGGACAGTGATAGCATCATGATGTTTAGAATCAAGAACAGAACTCATAAAAAAAAGAAACCTGGAAATTAATTAGTTGGCTTCGGCACATATTTCTCAGTCATCCAACAAAAGATTCGGCTTCCAAAGCAGAAGGCGGTAAATGTGATATTTGAGCAACGGCATTACAATGCTTAAAAGGTAATAATTCAAGCTCTTTCATCTAGATACAAAATAAGTAGTTGTTGATTTTGTATTTAGTTTTGATAAGTGTCCTAAATGATAGAAAATCCGATTTTTATTTGAATTTGTTTGATAAAAGAAAATTAACTGTTTACATTGATTACGGAGAACAAATTAACAAAGGGAAAGAAGGGAAATATCTAAAATTTCTCAACTCAAAGCTTCTATTGTCTCCTTCTCAGAGAGAGAACTTCTGGTTGAATCAGGCAATAGTGAAGCATCATCAGACTAATTATCAAGCATAAATAGCCAAATTAAAATAACATCAAGCACTATCTGCATTTACCAGAAAATCCAAAATCATGTAGAAATCACAAATTACCTCAACAACGGGGTCGTGGAAAAGGTAAGCTAAGGAATCAGAAACCATGGGGTTCATAGAAGTAGCAAAAACTCAGAAATCAGAAGTGCGCAAAAAACAGAATGTTAGCCTACTTTGTGAACTAGGCTACACAAAGATTAAAAGATTAAAAGAATGAAGAATGTTTTCTCATTTAAGTCGGATCGGATCGGATTTTTTTTGACAAGGGCAGACCAGCGCAAAGCAAAGAAAGAGAGAATACATGTCGAATCTAATTGGAGGGGACAAAACCGATCCGATCCCCTGGTTGCTAGCACCCCCGATCCGAACCCAGACTCACAACAGTTTCACTCCACGTTTTCCTTAATATTCGGAGCGGTTATACCCACGTTCTCCCCACATTCGCCACTAACCAGATGCGTTGTTGCCACTGTATTCCATCCGAACCCGATAATAATGGGATGGATGCCACGTGGATCCGAACCAAAGCCATCCCAGGAGCACTTTCCACCTATAAATACACCATCAAGGGACATCTGGAAGAATCTTTTGTCCTTTTCAGAACTTAAACTCCTTTGCTATCCGAATTTCATCAACTTATTCAGATTACAATCACCTTTTGAATCATATTGTGAAGGAAGTTTATTGAATCAATGCATTGTATAAGTGAAAATTGAATGAGAATTACTGTTGTACTTGCGTTCAAGTCATCAATTCAAAGAGTAGAAAGTGGACGTAGGTTATTTACGCCGAACCACTATAAATTGTGTGTTTTCTTCGTTTTTTTATTTCATTTCAGTAGAATCATTACTCATTTGGGTGTTAGAGCCAATTTGGTATCTAACATTTTGGTGCTTTCACTGAGAACTTTTGAATTCTCCGCTTTTTGGGATTATCATTCTACTATTTGGACCTTCAAGCTCAAAGAAGTTAATCCTCTGTTTCCGACATCTTTAAGTACCTGTTGGTCAGTCACTGAAGAATTGGAGATTATAGCCAAAGGAAAAGGCAAAGAAATCCAAAGTAATCGAGAGAATGAAGTTAACGAAGATCAGCAAACAATGGTTGTGATGAGGTCGCATGGTCAAGACTCTGGAGCAGGCCACTCCGGTCAGGAAGGTCCGAACCGAACAGAAGACCCTGATCTGAGCCGATCCAACGATGTTGAAGTCACCCACTCTCCCCATCCGAACCGGTCCAGCCGTATCACTATGCTCCAATCCGACCCGAATCAAAGTGAAGCTGGAACTTCTACTCGAGCTCCTTCCAATGCTCCGATTCCAGCCGCTATGACCAATGATCAGCCTGACCCATCTGCACCTATCACACAAGGATATTTTTCTTGCTTTCTTGAAATGCTCCAGAGTACTAAGGAGGCATTGGAAGCCCATAAGCGTGACAGTCTTCGCATGCAAGAGAACATGATCACCATGAATAGGGAACTCAAGGAGCTCCGGAGGAAAAAGACACCATCCCCAACACGCCGCCTTGCTGCAGATTATTCATCTTCTTCAGATGAGGGATGTCCTCGTGAAAGAAGGCCGCTTGAGCAACCTCAGAACCTTGATCAGTTAACTTTTGGATCCCATGAAGACGTCGCTCGTGTGTTAGGACCTGATGACCCAAGCATGAGGGAGCCTATGCTATTATCCATGTGAGGATCCCACGTTCTACCCAGGGATCCTAATATTACTAATCCTACGCAGCAGCAACATCTTCGGCCCCTTCCTCCTGAGATCGACCGGGAGCGTAGGTAGCAATGTAGAGCAGCCGCCGCTAGAAACATGAGGTCACCCCCTAATCAAGAACCCAGGGGTAATCCGAATATCAGACCTAGAGAACCTGTGCAGACATTAACAAATGCCGATGTGTGTGCAATGGTGCGTCAGATTATGTCCGAAAGCCGATGATACACTAATGAGGACTGGGGCATTGAGCAAAGTCATACCCCCTTTACAGATGATATATTGGACTTCCAATTCCCTCGGCGATTCAACTTTCCATAAATGGATCGATATTCAGCGAGAACAGACCGAGGACAGCATCTGATGAGGTATGCATGGTTCATGAATGTCGCAGCAGCTCCAGATGCTATAAAATGCAAGGCCTTTCCAATTTATCTAGAAGATGTGACATTAATGTGGTTCACCCGTCTCCCTCCACGGTCAGTGTCAAATTTCACAGAATTAAGTGAGTGCCTTATGAACCAGTTTCGACTTCACGCTCGAAAATCCAAAAGTGTCATATAGTTGTCAAAGATTAAACATGCTCCGGGCGAATCTCTGAAATCATATTTGGACCGCTTCAACCTGGCTGTCACCGAAGTTAGTGACCCTCATGAACCCACTATTCTGATGGCTTTAATAGAAGGAGTTGACCCGGACATAGAATTTGGGGATTATCTATTCCGGAAACCGCCCCCACCAGGGAATTGTTCTACGAAAAGGCTAATATTCGCTTAAGGCGAGAAGAAACTCATGCAAATAGGAAGAGAAAGTCCGAAGGGGCCTCGAGGGAAGGTGTCCAAAGTAATGTTGCTATGAAACAATCCGGAGACAGTTCAGGGAAGGTTGAAGTGAACGTTGGCAACCAGAACGGAGGTAACAACAACAAGAATGGAAATGACAATAGGAGGAGTAGGAACCGAGGGAACAATTCCAGCGAAAGACCTCGATTTCAAACTTTCGAAAACTATTCGCATTGAATGATACCTTGGAAAACATTTATTTTGACACATACAACATATTGCAATACAAAAAGCCACCACCAAGAGACTCCACTGAAAAAGAGATCGCAACAGGAAAGTTTTGTTTGTTCCATGGAGCCCACTGTCATTCCACCAATGAATGTCGTCATTTGAGAGATGTAGTTGAAAGACTGCTGCGGGAAGGGAAGTTAGACGAGTACAAGGTTGCCCCAAGGGACAGGGGGAAAGAAGGGCAAGCCCCAGACCAAAACCAGCCTACTTCTAAACCCACGGCCCAGCAGAAAGGTAAGGGGATCGTTATCAATACTATTATAGGCGGACCCCATCTAGCTAGCCGTAGTTTCATAGCGATGGATCAGTATGTCAATGCCGCCAAGCACTTTGAGGTAGAAGAATGAAGTAACCTCGAAGACATTACTCCAGTAAAACAACAAAAGACGATGTCAGACGATGTCATATTCCGCAGTAGAGATGATACCGGAATTCAATCACCAACTGAAGATCCACTGGTAATTACCACGGCCATCGGCCCCGCATTAGTCCATGAAGTGTTGGTGGACAACGAGAGTTCAGTCAATATCCTCTTCAAGAAAGCTTTTGAACAAATAAGATTGAAGCAAAAGATTTAAAGCCCTGTGAAGGATGGATACGGGGCTTCAATGCGGCGTCAACAGCTCTGATGGGCCACGTAGAATTGCCAGTGACATTAGGATAGGGAGATCGCTAGAGAGTGAGGATCCTGCCATTTTTAGTTTTGGATGTAGAGTCACCCTACAATGCTTTCCTAGGCCGACCATCCCTCGCCGAGTTTAGGGCATGTATCGCACCTTGGTGCTTGCTGCTTAAATTCCCGACTGGCGCAGGAATAGGGGTAATGAGAGGCGACCAAGCTACGGGACGAGCTTGTTACATGACGGAGTTGAAGATGTTAATGAAGGGGTTGAATATAGAATCTAAGGACGATTCTCCCCCCTTTGAAGGAAAACTCTGCATAGCAATTAAGGGGTCCAACCCCAAGAGAGTCGCCGTTAGATGTGCTCGAGGATATAGATCCCAGAGAGGATAGAAAGGCGACTCCCAACGAGACAACAATAGATATACCTATTGATGTGACAGATTCGACAAAAGTACTAAAGATCGGCTCGCAACTAGATCTAATTCGAGCGAAAGAGTTGGCAGATTTCTTAAGGGCAAATTTAGATGTGTTTGCCTGGACTCACGCTGACATGTGTGGGATTTCGCCTGCTATTATGATCCACTCTTATGCATTAATCCAAAGCACCAGCCGGTCAAGCAAAAGAGACGGATGTTAGGCCCAGAGCGGTCAGCAGCTTTGAAAGAAGATGTAGAGAAATTAAAGGATAATGGATTTATTAAGGATTCAAAATATCCCGATTGGATATCAAATCATATCCTAATCAAAAAATCTAATGGGAAATGGCGTACATGCATAGACTTCTCTGACTTGAACAAGACTTGTTCGAAGGATAGCTTTCCTCTTCCAAAGATTGATCAACTAATAGACTCGACGGCCGGACACGAGCTTTTATCCTTTATGGATGCCTATTTGGGGTACAATCAAATTCCCATGCACATACCAGATCAGGAGCACACAAGTTTCATCACAGAATTGGGGTTATATTGTTATGTGGTAATGCCATTTGGATTAAAGAATGCAGGAGCCACGTATCAGCATTTGGTGAACCGCATGTTCTATAATCAAATTCGAAAAACCATGGAGGTTTATGTAGACGACATGCTTGTGAAGTCTAGACAATCTTCTGACCATACAAGGGACTTAGCCGAAATGTTCAACATTCTTCGAAGGTATGGGATGAAGTTAAACCCCCTCAAATGTTCATTTGGGGTCGCATCTGGAAAATTCCTTGGGTTTATCGTGAGTTCTCGAAGGATTGAGATAAATCCTAGTCAAATCGTAGCAATAAGGAATATTGAAGAACCACGAAAGATTAAGGATGTTCAAAGCCTGGCTGGAAAAGTTGTTGCATTGAGCAGGTTTATCTCCAAAGCCACAGATAAGTGCATACCTTTCTTCGGTCTGATAAAACGAGGAAAAACGAAATTTTGAGTGGACTCCTGATTGTGTGGAGGCCTTCCAGAATCTATTACACTTATTAGAAAAGCCTCCAATATTATCAAAACCCGTGGAACATGAGGATTTGTTACAACATTGGTACGTGAGGAAGATAAAGTCTAGAGGCTTGTATACTACGTGAGCAAGATGCTAGCTGCTGCAGAAAGTAATTATCCGAAGATAGAAAAACTTGCTTATAGCCTCCTGATTGCTTCCCACAAACTTCGTCATTACCTTCAGGCTCACCCGATAGTTGTATACAACGATCAACCTTTAAGACAAGTGTTGCAAAAACCCGAAGCATCGGGGCGGTTTCTTAAATGGAACATCGAGTTGAGTCAATTCGATTTAAATATTCAGCCACGGAGATCAATAAGGGGGCAGGCATTGGCTAACTTTATAGCCGAATTCACAATCCCCGAAGAGGAAATGGTAGGTGACAAGGTGGTTACTTTAGACCAAGAATTGGAGCTTAGTCCGTGTAAGTTATATACGGACGGAGCCAAAAATGATCGAAGGTCCGGCGCCGGAGTTGTTTTAATAACTCCTGAAGGACGATCTATTTACTATGCATTACGATTAGAATTTTCTGCTACCAATAACGATTCTGAGTATGAAGCCCTGATTGTCGGGCTGAAACTCACAAAAGAACTAGGGGTAAAGACACTAGATATATGATGCGATTCCAAGATAGTTGTATGCCAGGTGCAGGAGGAGTTTTTTACTAAAGGACCTCAACTCGTTACTTATCTCAAAAAGGTAAAGGTGTTGTTGGACAATTTGGAGCATTACAGCATAACGCATATTCCAAGAACGGAGAACCAGAAAGCAGATCGGTTGGCAAAACTAGCAAGTCCTAATAACCCTGAAGAAACTGAAATGGTTTCGATAGAGGTTTTGGAATCACCGAGTTTCGACCTGATGGAGGTCGAACTAGCCTTAGAAGCTAATCCAGAGAGAGAATTATGGATGACACCGATCAATAATTTTCTCAAGAGTGGAACCCTCCCGTTGAAGAAAAGCGAAAGACGAGCTGTAAGACGTAAGGCTGCAAGATACGTTTTACAGGACGACGTCCTTTATCGCCAAGGGTTTTCAATGCCCCTACTACGGTGTATCGCACATGACGACATCAAACATGTACTGCAAGAAGTACATGAAGGTGAGTGTGGAGACCACACCTGGGGCCAAACCCTAGCAAAGAAAGTATTGCGGTATGGATATTTTTGGCTTACCATGAATAAAGACGCTGCTGATTAGTCACAATGCTGCGACAGATGTCAAAAATTCGCCAAAATTTCCAGAGCACCTCCAACTCAGCTCAAGTCGATGGTAAGCCCATGGTCGTTTTCCATGTGGAGAATTAATATTATTGGAGTGTTACCTGTTGCCAAAGGGGGAGCAAAGTACGCGATCGTCGCCGTGGACTATTTCACGAAATGGGTGGAAGCTGAACCTTTAACAATGATCATGGTAAGAAAGGTGATTAGTTTTGTGGTCAGAAACATTATCTGTCGATTTGGGATGTAACAACCCGCATTCTACGCATCGGAGGATCGTAGAATATTTATTTCTTTCCCATACGAAGTCGTATGGTCATGTAACTTTGGGAAACAACCATTAGAGTCATTTCCCATGTTCATGATTTTTGCCGATTTTTAAATGACCATTTTGCCCCTAGCTGATCTTGTTTCGGCCATAACTTTTGATTGGAAAGGAATTTTGACCTGAAACCACTTCCATTAGATTCGTTTAATGGTTTACCTTTCCGTAGAGTGGTCACATGTGAGAAACGGACTTACCGTTTGGGAGATATGGCTGAAATAAGGTTTGTAAGGTGAAAAACTGCTTAACCGGGCCAAATAGGGTGATTAGTGAATGGGCCCATAACTCATTTCGGGATTAGGGTTAAGAGGAGGCTGAAATGAGTTAGGGTTTCATTCCATTTCAGTTTTCTAGCCTCCACTTACCTCTAAGAAACCCTAAAAATGGCCTCCAACCTCTAAATCACCTCCAAATCACTCACTACTTGAAGATTGGGCTTAGCAACATCAAATCAAGGGAGATCAACACCAAATCAACATTAGAGCTGCTGTTTAGCATTGATATTCACATCCAAACAGAGAATCATTTCAGTTTGAGGTTTTATTTGTGGCTATGGTGAGTGATTTGCATAGTTCCTCACTAATTATGGCTAATTAAGGGTAATCAGTGTTAATTAGCGAATCTAAACATGATAAAATTCTGGAAAATTTTTTATAAATTCTTAAATAATGTTTTAGACCTCTGATGTGAATTTGGGTTAATTTGGTTAAGTTTTGCTAATAATATCATTAGTTTCACCTAAACATGCTTAAGGGAAGATATGGGGTTTTGGCTATGTTTGATCCATTTTGACTTATCATATTGATGTTTTGGTGTTAGAGGTCACTTTTACTTGTTGCTATGAATTTGTGGTATGTTTTACGATTGATTAGAATGGTTAGAATGGTCGAAAACGCCGTCGAGAGGCGTATAAACTGTCGCTGGAAGTTGCAGGAAAGTGCAGGAAACCGGACCGGATCGGATAGCACCACCCGACCCGATCGTGATTAGTCTCTGCGAATCGAACCGCATGCCACGATCCAACACGGAGGGGGAAGCCATCCACGAACCCGAACCGATGCAGTGCTATGCCCCAAACTGAAGTACCCCGACCCGGCTCGCGAATGGGCATCACGACCCGATTTGGAGGAAGCTTCATCACGTTCCGACTTGAAGCATAACCATGATCCGATGGGCTGGAGCATGGAGCACGACCCGATCTGATGGCACCCTCCGATCCGACCCGCCAGAATGACCCCGACCCGACCCACTGGGGTGATGACGATCAGCGATGCTTGGACTTGAAGTGAAGACCACGATCCGACCCGAGCGTAGGGAACGATCCGAACCGATCCAGTGATGACCAAAAACCCGAGATGCAAAGGTAGTCCAAATTGGAAGTTAGAGCTCATGATCCAGTTGGGAACTAATGAGTTCACTTCATGGTGGGGCTTTGCTGCGGGACGTGTAACAACCCGAATTTTTATAACATGTTAAAACAAGAAATCAGGGCAGAATTAAATTTTAAAATAAGAATCATGAAAAACGGGTTACGCCGTCGCGTTCGTCTCGGAATTCTGGTTGGAAACGAGTCCGAAATTTCGTAAATCGGAGTCCGTATGACCGAGATATGGCCTCTAGAACTTTCACGAAAAATCAGAAAACGAAAACAGATTTTCGAATTTCAAATTTAGCCCCAAACGGATTGGGCGGGAAATTTCCCGCCCAGCCCCAGGTCGACTGGGGAGTCGACCCCCAGGGACCAGGTCGACTGCCCAGTCGACCTGGGTGTCGACCTGGGTGTCGACTTCCCTGGTCGAGCCAGGTCGGCCTAGGTGCACCTGCATGGTCTTTTGGCTCTAGTTTGGGGGCCTGTGACGATTTTGACGGTTCAGATCTAAACTAGGGTTAATCTAAGGGCCTAAACTAGTCCTAACTTCTATAAAAACACCATAAGACCTAACCTAAATCACTAAAAATCATTCTTGCAACAAAGTGCTGCCCAAATGTCTCTAGATCATGGCCTCCATCTTCATCTTCAAAGGCCTAAGCATGCAAACTTGATTCAAGTCAAAGGAGCAAGCTTTCTACATCAAATCAAGGGAGTAGAGCATTATTCCTACACCATTCTACGACAAATGCTTGCTCATAATTCTCTAGCCACACTTTGTAAGTCCTAGCTACTTTTAGATCTAAACGGTAGTTTTAATGTTGACATGGAATAAAATGAGATGAAACCTAAGTATGCTAGTCTATGTGAATCTAGTCTTGCCTCTTTCTTGAACCTATGACTTTGGCTATTTCTTAGTGATTAAATCATGCCACTCATGTTGTGTTTGACCTAGTTTATCATGCAAGATTTAATCTTGACTTGTGGAAATGTTGGCATTAATCCTTAGAACAATTTGGCTTATGGAATATTCATATGAACTTGACTTGGGGCTTATGCATGAACCTAAACCCCTCATGACCATTTACATGCCTATGATGATGAACCTAGTGTTATGCTATCATACATGCTTGAGGCCAATCCTTTTATGCTATCATACATGCTTGAGGCCAATCCTTTTATGCTATCATACATGTTTGAGGCCAATCCCTTTATGCTATCATACATGATTTGAGACCAATATATTGTCATATTATTCCTACTATGTTGACTCGCTTTCACTTGCGTTGGGGATACGCCTTGGGTAGTCAAGGAAAACGTGAGACGTGCTATGAAATTTAACATGAATTAAGTAATGGGACAATGGGCACAAGTGTAAAACGTGGACTTTGTCGTAGCCTAAATTTGACATGAACATGATAAGTAGGAAAACATGAAAGTGGCCAACTCGAGGTTGGGTTGAGTTTGTAGCATAAATCTGCCTGGAACCGCCCGACAAATCCAGTAGCTACGGACAATAAGACCCAATGTGATAAGTTGGTCATATCGCGCTCAAAACCCGAGGTTAGACTAAGTTGTGGTGTAAAGCTGCCCGGACCCGCCCGGCGTAACCAGTAACCACAACAAAGTCTAATGTGAGAGGTTGGAGTGCATTAATTTACTTAATGCCACATGATAAGGTTAAGTTAGTTTGACTAATGGCACTTAACCGATATGACATGAATGGGTAGGTTAAGTAAGACCGGACTTGATTTCTTAAAGACACTTAACCATATAACATGATTAGCGGATGGGTTAGTTTAACCTAAATGGGTTGATAACAACCGACTGGGATAACGCGATGCGTGGTAGAGTTAAGTAAACCCACAAGACTGATACTTTACCATTATAAATACGACTAGTGGATGGGGTTAAGTTAACCTACACTTAACCAATCCGACTCGGTAATTTGATGGGGTTAAGTTAACTTACACTTAACCAATCCGACTTGATGATTTGATAGGGTTAAGTCACGAACCTCTTAAATATACTTAACCAATCCGACTCGATAATTTAATGGGGTTAAGTTAACCTACACTTAACCAATTTTACTCGGTAAATTTGATAAGGTTAAGTTAACCTATACTTAACCAATCTGACACGGTAAATTTGATAGGGTTAAGTTAACCTATACTTAACCAATCTAACACGGTAAATTTGATAGGGTTAAGTTAATCCATACTTAACCAATCTGACATGATAATCTAGGGTTAAGTCATGAACGTCTTGATATACTTAACCAACATGATACATCGTTTGTAGGGCTAAGCCTTGAACTTGAATACTTAGCCAATTTTGACATGATTCGTAGGCGGGGTAAGTCATGAACTCGAATGACAACACTTAACCCATTAGACAAAACCCTAGTTCAGGGGACTAAGTGGAAAATCGTAGTTAATAAGGATAACGGGAAGGGAAACTAAGTGATAAACCTTAGTTAAGGATAACTAAGTAATAATTCTTAGTCAAGACAATTGGACCAGTTCACAGATAGATGAGTAACCTGATACGGTTGGTCATCGTTTAAAACGAACTCACGAGGAGGAGCGAATGTTTATCTGACTTAGATAAAGGCTCCAACGAACTGGGTGACGAAGCGGTAGCTTCAGGGGACGTGAGAGTACTCTTGGTATCCCTCTGTGAAGTTGTAGATGATCCTCCTGGGCTCACAGAGGTTAAGGTTTACGGTAGAAGAACCAAGGGTATGCCTTGGTTGTTGTGCGAGCAACCTAAAGACTGGGGTGGATTAGCGTGGAGTCGGCGATATCTAGTTTAGCCTTGTGATAGCACGTCGTCGACTACCTACCATCTTTAGTCAATCGTGTACGTATGCGGAAAGGCAGAGAACTCCCAACAGACCATATACTTGCTATCTAGTTATGGGTGAGGTTGGCCAATAGGACAGTGGGGCATGGATGGCCGGAGTATAGTTCTCGCGCATGATTTTCTTGGATTGCCTTTCAGTAGTTGAGGGAGGGGTCACGTGGGACCATAACCACCGGTAGAAAAACAGACCTTAATATCTGCATCGACAGGTAACCTAAAGCTCCCAACTGAGTCCTGTATTTCTTGATTAGCCCTGGCACGGGACTCGGATGGCACATTGAGATACATGTGCATCTAGACATGGAAAACGATTCATGATACATACTTGGGAAAAAGGGGCGTGGTTGACGGGTAGTGTAATCCCTAGCGGTCCTAGGTGGCTTAAACCCAAACCGAGTTACGAAAACATTTAGTAGGTAGCGTAATCCCTAGTGGTCCTAGGTGACATAAATCCTAGCCGAACATTCGAGAATTCATGGTAAGAAAATACAGCTAGATCAAGGGTGACAGTCCAAACGATTTCAAGGATAATGGAACTACGTTCAAGTAGTATAGAACTATGTGAGGAAGCCCGTAGGATTTATGGCAAAGGACTAAACATATACATGGAAAGAAACATACGAGTTGGGAAACCCTACATTAGGTTGACATGGACCATTTCATTGGGCAAGGGACATTTTGTAGCTAACACATGACACGGGTTGGGATACTAGTACGGAAGGTGCAGGGCATATATACTTGATAGAACCTTGGGGTGTTATACGCGATTGAACCTTGGGATGTTATACTCGATAGAACCTTGGGATGTTTTACTCGATGGAACCTTGGGATGTTGTACTTGATTCATAGTGACCGTAGTTTATCTTGATATAGTAGTTCATCCTGTTACCTTGGTTTAGCTTGTCTATCTTGTCATCATCCTTATGTTTACTTTCAGTTTATGCATGTCATGTTACCTTTACCTGTTTTATGCTGGAAGTAGATAGTACTTACCAGTCTTTATGACTGACCCCGTTTTCTTTCGCCTCTTTGTCTTCCATTCCCCCCCCCCCCCAAGTTTTCAGGGAGGAAATACTGTTATTTAGCTCAGACTTCTTCTGCTTCAAGGTCATCATGTATGGCTTGGATTTTTCTTGGCTATGGTTGCTTTACCGTTTTACTTGGGGAATATTTTATGACTGTGGTTTTATGCTTCTTTAACTATTGCAAGGCAGGTTTCCAATGTAATGGCTTTTAAAGGCATTTTGATGTAAAAGTCTTTAGACCTTATAATTTTATGAGGTAATGAAATTTGGTTTTTCTTCCGCTGTTTTATATGTTCTGTCTTGTAATATTTCTGTGCATGTTTACCTAGACAACGCCCCTCCAAAGCTAGTGCATTCCCTTGTGAGTGACCCTGGCGGAGGTGAGGTGTTACATTTGGTATCAGAGCAGAAGGTTACCAGACTGGGCAAAAGTTTTAAAACCTTCTGAAAACTATTTGAAAACCGTTTACAAAGAAGCATTTTTCAAGGAAAGTTTTATTTTTAAAAGGCTATTCCCCAAAGGCCATTAGCATTATCCTTTGTTTCCTTGATTGGATCTCTTTTCCTTTCTTTCCTCCACCTGTAGTCACAGTGGTTCGAACTGCGACTAATCCTTTTCTAACTACGTCAGTGTTTTCGGTACGATGGAGGCAGTTCTCGAGTGACCTGTTACTGTGTTATAAGAAAGGATTGTAAGAACAAGGATAAAGGATACAAGCTTAAGGACAAACAACTTGTTGGTATGGCTTAATTCACAAAGGAGGAAAAAAGTGAATGATAAAACCCATGATAAGAGAGAGTATCTCTAGTAGGGTAAAAAGAGAAAGATAGTCAAGTATTATGAGACGAGGACAAGATCATCGAGAGGGCAATTGTATGCTCTCACTGTTAGCGTACCTAAGAAGGATGGTAACGTTTCTGGGAAATGTTTAGCTTTTCTTCTCTATCATCCCGTCAGGACTTTGCTTTGATCACCGCATCATTTAAGTCTGCTTCGATGGTTGAGTCTCTGCACCTTCGTACTAGCATAGTAGAGGATCCCATTTTTGTCCGAAATCTTGTTGAGGAATCGGTCCATTTATTCATGACTTGTTTGGATTTGAGGAACCTTATGACTTTTGGGAATAATACTTATGCTTTTAAGCTATGGGTTGAATTCTAGAAATGGGGTGGTTATCCAGTAAGGGTGCCATTCTCGGTTCTGAAAGGAGGGTAGTTAGGCTCTTGACTTGCCTCGGTAATACCCTCGAAGTCTCGTGTAACCTTTAGGGTTCTGTCTTGATTGGTTACCTAGAAGATCTTGATGCATTTGTTGGTAATCCGTTCGAGTAGAGTTCGCCACTAAGGCGGATGGTTCATTTCGCTTGTGCAAGAGTTATGGAAATCACTCTAGTAAGTACACTCGGTAACAGGGTTGGCATCTGTTTGTTTTCAAGAGATAAGTTCTTCTGCGTGGAATGTCGTAGAGCGAGTAAAATGAGATCCATGATTCACAAGTGAATTTTGGAGAGCTTACATGAAACCATGAGTGCACGGATATGGTTGAGCCTAGTATACTAGGGGAGAATAAGTAAAAGTGGAACGAGAGGCGACAATGAAGTAAGTTCCAGCTCATATTTGGAAATAGGAGTTAAGAGGCCACGAAATCATGAAGTTAAAGATGGTCAAAGCACAATGGAATTAAGCTCAAGGAAATGCGACTTAGAAGATTGAAGACGAGATACGCGCATAATATCTCTTTTTAAGAGTATATTCTTGATCCATGTTTTCCTGTAGAGCTTACCCGCATGCTATCCTTTATGCATATCCTCTCGGTCTTATTCTCGATCTTATTTCTTTTGCAAACTCCATAGGGGGTATGATTCATCGGTTAATAATACATGTCAGAGTTTGAAGGTGTCCATTAGGTTGACTAAACCTTTTGGGCTTTATAGGATGTGGGTTGGGTTTAGAAAGGGATTTCTTGTAATCCAAAAGGAGTTTATCTTGCTTATCTTCTCGGTCCTATCTTGAGGACCTTAGCTAGAACCCTATGGATGTAAACATGTATTTGAAAACATGTTATGATTGATATGGTTGCAAGTGGTTGCTCGTGGATGCGCGAATACACACTAGGCACTAGATCGGCTCAGTCACATTTCATATTGCATGAGTGTTTACACTTATTTATGGATGTAATAGAATGTGTTATCATATGAATTCTGCATATGGATGAATGTTTGTGCACACATATAGTGCTTACGTGACTAGGATTATTTGCATACATGTTGGACTCATGACACTAAACATATTTTGCATTAGAAAGATCAATCAGGCCTGATCATTTGCATTAGATAAGGAACATATACACACACTTTTTGCATATGTTCATACAGCATTAGAAATCTCTTAAGGACAATGTTTGCTTGTGGATGATGTTTTGAGTAGATGGATTATGGATGGTAGGGTACGTTCTTCATAATTTGGAGATTTCGGGGACGAAATCCTTTAAGGTGGGGAGAATGTAACAACCCGAATTTTTATAACATGTTAAAACAATAAATCAGGGCAAAATTAAAATTTAAAATAAGAATTATGAAAAACGGGTTACGCTGTTGCGTTCGTCTCGGAATTCTGGTTGGAAACGAGTCCGAAATTTCATAAATCGGAGTCCGTATGACTGAGATATAGCCTCTAGAAGTTTCACGAAAAATCAAAAAACGAAAACAAATTTTCGAATTTCAAATTTAGCCCCAAACGGACTGGGCGGGAAATTTCCCGCCCAGCCCCAGGTCGACTGGGGAGTCGACCCCCCAGGGACCAGGTCGACTGCCCAGTCGACCTGGGTGTCGACTTCCCTGGTCGAGCCAGGTCGGCCTGGGTGCACTTGCATGGTCTTTTGGCTCTAGTTTGGGGACCTGTGACGATTTTGACGGTTCGGATCTAAACTAGGATTAATCTAAGGGCCTAAACTAGTCCTAACTTCTATAAAAACACCCTAAGACCTAACCTAAATCACTAAAAATCATTCTAGCAACAAAGTGCTGCCCAAATGTCTCTTGATCATGGCCTCCATCTTCATCTTCAAAGGCCTAAGCATGCAAACTTGATTCAAGTCAAAGGAGCAAGCTTTCTACATCAAATCAAGGGAGTAGAGCATCATTCCTACACCATTCTACGACAAATGCTTGCTCATAATTCTCTAGCCACGCTTTGTAAGTTCTAGCTACTTTTAGATCTAAACGGTAGTTTTAATGTTGACATGGAATAAAATGAGATGAAACCTAAGTATGCTAGTCTATGTGAATCTAGTCTTGCCTCTTTCTTGAACCTATGACTTTGGGCTATTTCTTAGTGATTAAATCATGCCACTCATGTTGTGTTTTACTTAGTTTATCATGCAAGATTTAATCTTGACTTGTGGAAATGTTGGCATGAATCCTTAGAACAATTTGTCTTATGGAATATTCATATGAACTTGACTTGGGGCTTATGCATGAACCTAAACCCCTCATGACCATTTACATGCCTATGATGATGAACCTAGTGTTATGCTATCATACATGCTTGAGGCCAATCCATTTATGCTATCATACATGCTTGAGGCCAATCCTTTTATGCTATCATACATGTTTGAGGCCAATCCCTTTATGCTATCATACTTGATTTGAGGCCAATATGTTGTCATATTATTCCTACTATGTTGACTCGCTTTCACTTGCGTTGGGGATACGCCTTGGGTAGTCTAGGCAAACGTGAGACGGGCTATGAAATTAAACATGAATTAAGTAATGGGACAATGGGCACAAGTGTAAAACGTGGACTTTGTCGTAGCCTAAATTTGACATGAACATGATAAGTAGGAAAACATGAAAGTGGCCAACTCGAGGTTGGGTTGAGTTTGTAGCATAAATCTGCCCGGAACCGCCCGGCAAATCCAGTAGCTACGGACAATAAGACCCAATGTGAGAAGTTGGTCATATCGCGCTCAAAACCCGAGGTTAGACTAAGTTGTGGTGTAAAGCTGCCCGGACCCGCCCAGCGTAACGAGTAACCACAACAAAGTCTAATGTGAGAGGTTGGGGTGCATTAATTTACTTAATGCCACATGATAAGGTTAAGTTAGTTTGACTAATGGACTTAACCGATATGACATGAATGGGTAGGTTAAGTAAGACCGGACTTGATTTCTTAAAGACACTTAACCATATAACATGATTAGCGGATGGGTTAGTTTAACCTAAATGGGTTGATAACACCCGACTGGGATAACGCGATGCGTGGTAAAGTTAAGTAAACCCACAAGAACGATACTTAACCATTATAAATACGACTAGTGGATGGGGTTAAGTTAACCTACACTTAACCAATCCGACTCGGTAATTTGATGGGGTTAGGTTAACTTACACTTAACCAATCCGACTTGATGATTTGATAGGGTTAAGTCACGAACCTCTTAAATATACTTAACCAATCCGACTCGATAATTTAATGGGGTTAAGTTAACCTACACTTAACCAATTTTACTCGGTAAATTTGATAGGGTTAAGTTAACCTATACTTAACCAATCTGACACGGTAAATTTGATAGGGTTAAGTTAACCTATACTTAACCAATCTGACACGGTAAATTTGATAGGGTTAAGTTAATCCATACTTAACCAATCTGACATGATAATCTAGGGTTAAGTCATGAACGTCTTGATATACTTAACCAACTTGATACATGGTTTGTAGGGCTAAGCCTTGAACTTGAATACTTAGCCAATTTTGACATGATTCGTAGGCGGGGTAAGTCATGAACTCGAATGACAACACTTAACCCATTAGACAAAACCCTAGTTCAGGGGACTAAGTGGAAAATCGTAGTTAATAAGGATAATGAGAAGGGAAACTAAGTGATAAACCTTAGTTAAGGATAACTAAGTAATAATTCTTAGTCAAGACAATTGGACCAGTTCACAGATAGATGAGTAACCTGATTCGGTAGGTCATCATTTAAAACGAACTCACGAGGAGGAGCGAATGTTTATCTGACTTAGATAAAGGCTCCAGCGAACTGGATGACGAAGCGGTAGCTTCAGGGGACGTGAGGGTACTCTTGGTATCCCTCTGTGAGGTTGCAGATGATCCTCCGGGGCTCACAGAGGTTAAGGTATGCGGTAGAAGAACCAAGGGTATGCCTTGGTTGTTGTGCGAGCAACCTAAAGACTAGGGTGGATTAGCGTGGAGTCGGCGATATCTAGTTTAGCCCTGTGATAGCACGTCGTCGACTACCTACCATCTTTAGTCAATCGTGTACGTATGTGGAAAGGCAGAGAACTCCCAACAGACCATATACTTGCTATCTAGTTATGGGTGAGGTTGGCCAATAGGAAAGTGGGGCATGGATGGCCGGAGTATAGTTCTCGTGCATGATTTTCTTGGATTGCCTTTCAGTAGTTGAGGGAGGGGTCACGTGGGACCATAACCACCGGTAGAAAAACAAACCTTAATATCTTCATCGGCAGGTAACCTAAAGCTCCCGACCGAGTCCTGTATTTCTTGATTAGCCCTGGCACGGGACTCGGATGGCACATTGAGATACATGTGCATCTAGACATGGAAAACGATTCACGATACATACGTAGGAAAAAGGGGTGTGGTTGACGGGTAGCGTAATCCCTAGCGGTCCTAGATGGCTTAAACCCAAACCGAGTTACGAAAACGTTTAGTAGGTAGCGTAATCCCTAGTGGTCCTAGGTGGCATAAATCCTAGCCGAACATTCAAGAATTCAAGGTAAGAAAATACAACTAGATCAAGGGTGACAGTCCAAACGATTTCAAGGATAATGGAACTACGTTGAAGCAGTATAGAACTACGTGAGGAAGCCGGTAGGATTTACGGCAAAGGACTAAACATATACATGGAAAGAAACATACGAGTTGGGAAACCCTACATTAGGTTGACATGGAACATTTCATTGGTCAAGGGACATTTTGTAGCTAACACATGACACGGGTGGGGATATTAGTACGGAAGGTGCAGGGCAAATATACTTGATAGAACCTTGGGGTGTTATACTCGATAGAACCTTGGGATGTTATACTCGATAGAACCTTGGGATGTTGTACTTGATTCATAGTGACCGTAGTTTATCTTGATATAGTAGTTCATCCTATTACCTTGGTTTAGCTTGTCTATCTTGTCATCATCTTTATGTTTACTTTCAGTTTATGCATGTCATGTTACCTTTACCTGTTTTTATGCTGGAAGTAGATAGGACTTACCAGTCTTTATGACTGGCCCCGTTTTCTTTCGCCTCTTTATCTTCCGTTCCCCCCCCCCAGGTTTTCAGGGAGGAAATACTGTTATTTACCTCGGACTTCTTCTGCTTCAAGGTCATCATGTATGGCTTGGATTTTTCTTGGCTATGGCTGCTTTACCGTTTTACTTGGGGAATATTTTATGACTATGGTTTTTTGCTTCTTTAACTATTGCAAGGCAGGTTTCCAATGTAATGGCTTTTAAAGGCATTTTGATGTTAAAGGCTTTAGACCTTATAATTTTATGAGGTAATGAAATTTGGTTTTTCTTCCGCTGTTTTATATGTTCTGTCTTGTAATATTTCTGTGCATGTTTACCTAGACAACGCCCCTCCAAAGCTAGTGCATTCCCTAGTGAGTGACCCTGGCGTAGGTAGGGTGTTACAGGACGTGTGCTAAGGAGTTGTCAACGTTCATAATTTCGATTCACCACTGAAAATAAATGATGGGCTACTTATCAGTGCAGTAGAGTCACTATGACTCGAGGGGCAAGGTGATGGTAGCAAGACTACGTTATCAGTGCAGTAGAGTCACTATGACTCGAGGGGCAAAGTGATCGTAGTAAGACTATGAGCCAGCGCAGATGGGGTGAATAACTCCATGGGGCAAGTGGACATAGTAAAGGATTGGTAAGGCTATGAGCCAGCGCAGATGGGGTAAATAACTCCATGGGCCAAGTGGACATAGCGAACGATTAATGGCTATGTATCAATGCAGTGAAGTCGTTTATGACTTCATGGGGGCAAGGTGATCATAGCAAGGTATTGAGGTGATCGAAGTGGTGAATATCGTATGCTTTACGCACTTGAGTGAGAGATGTGAGGATGGTTGCTATGCTTGATTGTTTGCCATCACTATGACATGCACACCCCCACCCCCGTATCTTTACACCATATGTTAGTGGCACCTTAGAGTGTTGTACAGTATGCAATGCTAACTCTTTGGTTGCAGGTTCAGGTATGGTTTAGTATACCTGTTATTGTTCTGTTTAGATGCTTATCGCTCATACCAGGCTTTATGTCTGACCCAGAGTTTTATGTCTCTTCTTATTACTCTGGGTGCTCACACGAGCAGACTAGAGACAGGTTAGCTGGTTATGCGCGAGTAGCTGATTCGGAGGCGAGCAGGAGGCTTCCACGTATGATATATAGATATTCTCCCTGTGTCGTTGGTGGTCGCTACTTGGGCATTAGTAGTGTGCCTCCTTTATCTTGCTTTTGCTTTTTGAGACAGTTTGAAAAGTTGTAATAATGTTGGCTTTGGATCATAAGCTGTATTTGGATTTTCCGCTGCTATGTTAGTTTATTTTCAGCTTATGCACTGTCTCACCTGTTTTATGTCAAGTATGTTGTTATTATATTTTATCATATGCGTTGTGAGACATTCTACAGGTTCTTTGTTGTTTCTTCGTCTTCTTTCTTTCCATCTGACGACCGTCCCGTGCTAACTGGACATGTGTACAACGCACCTTTGGAGTAAATGTCTGTTGGTGCGGGGCGGGCCGTCACACTTGGTATCAGAGCTCTAGGTTGTGTAGTTAACCTCGGGAAAGACACTAGGGAGAGATAGTACGTATATGAGAGCGCGTATTTGTGATTACTTTGGTTTTCAGAAGCTATATGTATATATACTATTAGTAGTGTAAGAATAAAGTCGTACTGCACTAGCACCACTATGGGGTTGTTAATCGTTTTCTCTTTACAGATTGAACGATGAGTCGAGACACCAGGGGTGCTGGTAGAGGGACCAATCATGGGAATGCTCCTGACATGAGGACAATGTTCACTAACTTCATGAGGAAGATGCTTAGGGATGTTCAAGGAGCAGTTCCCAATCCCGGAAATGGTGGTGGTCCAGTAGTGCAGGCGCCTAGGGTCGATTTCGTCAAGTTGTGCAAGGATTACACTAACCTTGGTGGGAAGCCGTTCCACGGAACGGAGTCGGCCACAGATTTTCATGATTGGTTGGATAGCTGTGATCGTATCTTCAACGACTTAGGTATCGAGGATGCGATGAAGAGAAGGCTAGCATCTCGTCAGCTGCAAGGGCGAGCGATGAATTGGTGGAATGCCATTAGAACAGCTACTCCAGAAGATCAAGTTACTTGGGATCAGCTCAAGGCTCGCTTTAGCGAGAAGTTCATTCCAGCTACCCAGAAGTCAGTGTTGTTTAAGAGATTATTGGAACTCAAACAGAATGGTAGGGCAGTTTCTGACTATATTGCTGAGTTCGACACTTTTTCGAAGTATGGACTATCTCTTATCGATACTCCTGAGAAGAAGAATGAGAAGTTCATTACTGGGTTGGATGGATACTTGGGGGAAAGGCTTATCAACCACATCGATGAGACTTTTGAAACGATTGTGGGGAAAGCTTTGAGATCAGAGAGTCTTTACCCTAAGCCAAAGACTGAGGTTGCATCTGCAGAAGGGCCAAAGCCGCAAGCAAGCGGTGGAGGCAAGAATAACTCTCAAAACAAGAGGAAGCAGAACCAAGCTAAGGATGGCTAGAAAAAGAGCAAGAAAGATGTTGAGTGCTTCAGCTGTGGTAAGAAGGGTCATTATGCCAAAGATTGTCGGGCCAAGCCAGCGGATAAGAAGTGCTTCAACTATGGCCAAGTGGGACATTTCAAGGATAAGTGTCCACAACCTCCTAAAGAAAAGCAGATGGTGAAAGCATATGCCCTCAATGCTATTCCTTCTTCATCGAATGCCCCAACTGCTGCGGAGAAAGGAAAGAATGTCGTCATTCAAGGTATGCTTTCTATTTATGATGTACCAGTTCGAGTTTTGTTTGATACTGGGGCTTCCTGTTCCTTCATATCTAGTGACCTGGTGGATAGGTTGGGACTGGAACCCGAGATAGTCGATAGACCGTTGGTTATGACGAACCCGATTGGTGGTTCGACTAACCTTAGTATGATTTGTCGAAATTTGGTCTTATCGAGTCATGGATATGTGTTTGCTTGTGATTGCTTTGTTTTGGGCTTTACTGGGTATGGCATTATATTGGGGGTCGATTGGCTCCAACGTTACGGGGTGGTGGTAGACTGTGAGGGCTTTTTGGTGACAGTGAGGGCGGATGATGGGCGGAGGGTAGTGTTTGGTAGTCTACCTAGTGATGGGGTAATGACTAGTTTTATAAATTCCCTCGACATCCTGCATGATGAGTTTTCAGATGTGCCCGTGGTTGGCCAGTATCCGGACGTCTTCGAGGAGGTGACCGGGCTTCCACCACACCAAGAGATTGAGTTCCGTATTGATTTAGTGAAAGATGCCAGACCTATAGTGATGCCACTTCGTCGTATGGCACCAACGGAGCAGCGAGAGCTCGGGGTGCAAGTCAGCGATCTTTTGAAGAAGGGATTTATTAGAAGAAGTGTCTTCGAGTGGGGAGCACCAGTTGTGTTTGCCACTAAGGTAGATGGTTCCCTTCATTTGTGTGTGGACTATCGCGAGTTGAATAAGGTGACGAGGAAGAATAAGTATCCTCTACCGCGGATAGATGATTTATTTGATCAACTGGAAGGAGCAAGAGTGTTCTCCCAGTTGGACCTCGCGATAGGATTTCATCAGCTCCGAGTAGCGGATGAGAGTGTTCCGAAAACGGCATTTAGGACGCCGTCTGGATTCTATGAGTGGTTGGTTATGCCATTTGGGTTGACCAATGCACCAGCCTATTTTTTGGATCTTATGAATCGGGTATTCAGAGATCAGTTGAATAAGTTTGTTCTTGTGTTCGTAGACAATATCCTTGTTTACTCGAGGACAGAGGAGGAACACAAGGGACATTTGAGTATAGTGATGGAGGTGTTGAGGAAACACCAATTGAAAGCAAAGTTTTCTAAATGTCACTTCTGGAGGAGGGAAGTGAGGTTCTTGGGCCATGTTGTTTCAGAGAATGGTATTGCCGTAGATCCTGCGAAAGTGGCTACGGTATAGGATTGGTCTACACCCAAGAATGCAACAGACGTAAGAAGTTTCTTGGGGTTAGCTGGATATTATCGTAAGTTTATCCAGGACTTCTCCAAGATAGCAGCACCGTTGACTCAGTTGACTAAGAAGAATCAGGCCTTCGTCTGGGACGGAGTGTGTGAGAATGCATTCAAGAGTCTAAAAGAAAAGTTGACGCGTGCACCAGTGTTAGTCATTCCTAAAGGGAATGAAGAAATGACGGTATACACGGATGCTTGTGGTACCGGACTAGGTGTTGTATTGATGCAAGGAGGTAGGGTTGTAGCTTATGCTAGTCGGCATCTAAAGCCACATGAGAAAAGGTAACCTACCCATGATTTGGAACTAGCAGCGATCGTGTTTGCGCTAAAGATGTGGAGACATTATCTCTTGGGAGGGAGATTTGAGCTGTTTACCGATCATAAATCGTTAAAGAGTCTCTTCTCTCAGAAAGATCTAAATCTCCATCAGCAGAGATGGTTAGAGTTCTTGGCTTCGTATGATTTTGATATCGCATACACACCTGGGAAAGGTAATGCGGTAGCCGATGCCTTGAGTAGGAGACATGCCAGTTTGGGGGCTATGTTTCTTGAGTGGAAGCAACTGGAGTATATCGCAGGGTTTGATTTCAGACCAAAGTGCGAATTGGATCCAGAAATGCTAGCTAGTTTGACGATCAGACCCACTTTGATTGAGCGGATTGGTTCTAGACAGAGGGACGACCCTAATCTATTGGAAATCATCTCCAAGTTAGAAATGAATATTGACGGTGAGGAGGTGAACTTGTATGGGCTTGATCGAGAAGGATGGCTTCGAAAGGATGGAAGGCTAGTTGTACCTAACGTGAATGGTTTGAGAGATGAAGTGCTTAGAGAATGTCATCACTCAAAACTGACTATACACCCCGGTGGTGATAAGATGTATCGAGACATGAGACAGACTTACTACTGGGAAGGGATGAAAAGAGACGTTGTGAAGTTTATATCCAAGTGCATGAATTGCTAGCTAGTTAAAGCCGAGCAAAAGAAGCCTAGTGGTTTGTTGCAACCATTAGAAATTCCCGAATGGAAATGGGAGCAAGTCTCAATGGATTTCATCGATGGTTTACCAAGGACTAGATCGGGATATGATAGCATTTGGGTAATTGTGGATCGATTGACTAAGAGTGCAAGATTTATACCAGTAAAATCGACCAGAACGACAGCTAAGTTAGCAAAATTGTATATGAAATGGGTAGTGAGATTTCATGGAGTACCTAAAAGCATTTTGAGTGACCGAGACCCATTGTTTACTAGTGGGTTTTGGAAGAGCTTACAAGAGGCTCTAGGGTCAGAATTACATCTCAGTACTGCATATCATCCTCAGACCGACGGTCAGACGGAGAGGATGAATCGTATATTGGAAGACCTATTGAGAGCTTGTATATTGGATTTTGGTGGATCATGGGATGACCATTTGCATCTAGTAGAGTTTGCGTATAATAATAGCTACCAATCCAGTATCGGTATGGCTCCATATGAAGCTTTGTACGGAATACCGTGCAACTCACCATCATGTTGGATAGAGACCAGTGAGAAGTTTGTGCTTGGACCAGATGTGGTAAGAGAAACCTCAGACAAGATTAAGACCATTCAACAACGAATGAAAGCTGCCCAAGATAGGCAGAAGAGTTATGCTGATAAGAGGAGAAGAGACTTAAAATTCTCTGTTGGTGACTTGGTGTTTGTCAAGATCTCTCCGTTAAAGAGCATGATTCGATTTGGCAGGAGAGGCAAGTTAGCACCAAGATTGTTGGCGGATTCCCAGTTCTCGAACAAGTTGGGAATTTGGCGTATAGAGTTGACTTACCAGAGAAGATGGCGGGAGTTCACAACGTATTTCATGTTTCCCAACTAAGGAAGTTCGTGCACGACCCAGATTTGACTATTTCACTTGATCAGTTAGAGCACTTCAAAGTGGAACCCGAGGCGGTTGGGAACCGCAAGCCGATTCGTATTGTCGAGCACGATACGAAGCAACTTCGAAGGATGGCGGTGAAGCTAGTAAAGGTTCAGGGGGGCGAGAACGAGAATGACTGTACTTGGGAGACAGAGGAGAGCATTAGGAAGACGTATCCAGAACTCTTCACCTGGTAAGATTTACTTTGCGATTTAGTTATTCCGCATGCTAGGATAGACTTGTTTAGCATGTTTGATTGTCGTTTTATGGCTGATAGGCATGCGGGACCCTTTGTGTGTTTTGGTTAGGGAATTTTGGAGGCGAAATTTATTAAGGGGGGGAGAATGTAACAACCCGCATTCTACGCATCAGAGGATCGTAGAATATTTATTTCTTTCCCATACGAAGTCGTATGGTCATGTAACTTTGGAAAAAAACCATTAGAGTCATTTTCCATGTTCATGATTTTTGCCGATTTTTAAATGACCATTTTGCCCCTAGCTTATCTTGTTTCGGCCATAACTTTTGATTGGATAGGAATTTTGACCTGAAACTACTTCCATTAGATTCGTTTGATGGTTTAAATTTACGTAGAGTGGTCACATGTGAGAAACGGACTTACCGTTTGGGAGATATGGCTGAAATAAGGTTTGGAAGGTGAAAAACTGCTTAACCGGGCCAAATTGAGAGATTAGTGAATGGGCCCATAACCCATTTCGGGATTAGGGTTATGAGGAGGCTGAAATGAGTTAGGGTTTCATTCCATTTCAGTTTTCTAGCCTCCACTTACCTCTAAGAAACCCTAAAAATGGCCTCCAACCTCTAAATCACCTCCAAATCACTCGCTACTTGAAGATTGGGCTTAGCAACATCAAATCAAGGGAGATCAACACCAAATCAACATTAGAGCTGCTGTTTAGCATTGATATTCACATCAAACAGAGAATCATTTTAGTTTGAGGTTTTATTTGTGGCTAAGGTGAGTGGTTTGCATAGTTCCACACTAATTATGGCTAATTAAGGGTAATCAGTGTTAATTAGCGAATCTAAACATGATAAAATTCTGGAAAAATATTTATAAATTCTTAAATGATGTTTTAGACCTCTGATGTGAATTTGGGTTAATTTGGTTAAGTTTTGCTAATAATATCATCAGTTTCACCTAAACATGCTTAAGGGAAGATATGGGGTTTTGGCTATGTTTGATCCATTTTGACTTATCATATTGATGTTTTGGTGTTAGAGGCCACTTTTACTTGTTGCTATGACTTTGTGGTATGTTTTGTGATTGATTAGAATGGTTAGAATGGTCTAAAACGCCGTCAAGAGGCGTATAAACTGTCGTTGGAAGTTGCAGGAAAGTGCAGGAAACCGGACCGGATCGGATAGCACCACCCGACCCGATCGCGATTAGTCTCTGCGAACCAAACCGCATGCTACGATCCAATAGGGAGGGGGAAGCCATGCACGAACCCGAACCGATGCAGTGCTATGCCCCAAACTGAAATACCCCGACCCGGCTCGCGAATGGGCATCACGACCCGATCTGGAGGAAGCTTCATCACGTTCCGACTTGAAACATCACCATGATCCGATGGGCTGGAGCATGGAGCACGACCCGATCTGATGGCACCCTCCGATCCGACCCGCCAGAAGGACCCCGACCCGACCCACTGGGGTGATGACGATCCGCGATGCTTGAACTTGAAGTGAAGACCACGATCCGACCCGAGCGTGGGGAATGATCCGAACCGATCCGGTGATGACCAAAAACCCGGGATGCAAAGTAGTCCAAGTTGGAAGTTAGAGCTCAGGATCCAGTTGGGAACCAATGAGTTCACTTCATGGTTGGGCTTTGCTGCGGGACGTGTGCTAAGGAGTTGTCGACGTTCATAACTTCGATTCACCACTGAAAATGAATGATGGGCTACTTATCAGTGCAGTGGAGTCACTATGACTCGAGGGGCAAGGTGATGGTAGCAAGACTACGTTATCAGTGCAGTAGAGTCACTATGACTCGAGGGGCAAAGTGATCGTAGTAAGACTATGAGCCAGCGCAGATTGGGTGAATAACTCCATGGGGCAAGTGGACATAGTAAAGGATTGGTAATGCTATGAGCCAGCGTAGATGGGGTGAATAACTCCATGGGGCAAGTGGACATAGCGAAGGATTAGTGGCTATGTATCAGTGCAGTGAAGTCGTTTATGACTTCATAGGGCAAGGTGATCATAGCAAGGTATTGAGGTGACCGAAGTGGTGAATATCGTATGCTTTACGCACTTGAGTGAGAGATGTGAGGATGGTTGCTATGCTTGATTGTTTTCCATCACTATGACATGCACACCCCCACCCCAGTATCTTTACACCATATGTTAGTGGCACCTTAGAGTGTTGTACCGTATGCAGTGCTAACTCTTTGGTTGCAGGTCCAGGTTCAGGTATGGTTTAGTATACCTGTTATTGTTCTGTTTAGATGCTTATCGCTCATAGCAGGCTTTATGTCTGACCCAGAGTTTTATGTCTCTTCTTATTACTCTAGGTGCTCACACGAGCAGACTAGAGACATGTTAGCTGGTGATGCGCGAGTAGCTGATTCGGAGGCGAGCATGAGGCTTCCATGTATGATATATAGATATTCTCCCTGTGTCGTTGGTGGTCGCTACTTGGGCATTAGTAGTGTACCTCCTTTATCTTGCTTTTGCTTTTTGAGACAGTTTGAAAAGTTGTAATAATGTTGGCTTTGGATCATAAGCTGTATTTGGATTTTCCGCTACTATGTTAGTTTGTTTTCAGCTTATGCACTGTCTCACCTGTTTTATGTCAAGTATGTTGTTATTATATTTTATCCTATGCGCTGTGAGACATTCTACAGGTTCTTTGTTGTTTCTTCGTCTTGTTTCTTTCCTTCTGACGACCGTCCCGTGCTAACTGGACATGTGTACAACACACATTTGGAGTAAATGTCGGTTGGTGCGGGGCGGGCCGTCACAGATACCGAAGACCATCGTAACTGATAATGGGACACAATTCGACAGCATCGAATTCAGAAACTTCTGCTAGAAGTACAAGATTGATAAACGATACACCGCGGTAGCTCACCCACAGTCAAACGGCCAAGTTGAAGCAATAAACAAGGTCATTAAATCTATTCTCGAGAAGCGGTTGTAACGGGCCAAAGCCAAGTGGGTAGCTAAGTTGCCGCTAGCTTTGTGGGCCTATAGGACGACCTTTAAGACGGCCACTGGCCATACCCCTTTTTCACTCTCCTTTGGGTCAGAAGCAGTAATCCCGACAGAACTAGAAGTCCCTTCTCATCGAGTAGCATACTATGACCCGATGACGAATAGAACACTCCTCCTAGAGTCTCTTGATATGGTTGAAGAAAAAAGAGACGAAGCAGACTTGCGTGCCTCAAGACATCGACATCAAGTAGCACGTTATTATGACCGGAAAGTTCGCTTCAAAACCTTTGAACCAGGAGAATTAGTATTGAAATGAGTCTTCCCGCCTTTAACCCAATTGGGTCCAAAATAGGAAGGGCCATATGCCATCCAACAGAAGCTTGATACAAGAGCATTCAAGCTAACGACCGTGGACGGTGAAGATATTCCCAGAGCTTGGAATGCTCAACACTTGCGATGATATCTGAGCTAAATATGAAATGTCTTCCTTTTTGTTTTTATAAGCTATGTAAAAATGCATGATTTGCCTTAAAAAGTTTGTTTATATGAACAAAGGATTATGAAGTGGATATAGGCTACGACTTAGCTGAACCACTATAAAAATATTGTGTGTAATTTACTTTCTTGCATTATTTATATCTTCAACAATTATTCTATCATGACTATGAAATACAAAACATTAAATTAGATTTGGAAAGTTGGAGATAACCTATGTTCAAGAGCGAACAAAATGACCGCTTGCATGATAAGATGCAAAGAATGGGAAGACGACATTCTTAACTCTAACTCTCATGAAACGAGAGAGAGTATAAAGGATGGGAAGACGACCTCCCTTGAGGCGGGAAGGTGCACCCCGATAAGAGACCGCCTCAGTAATACTCTAACCTGGTTATGAGACAGGAGAGTATAAAGATGCTAAAAAGAACAAGCATCAATGACGAAAAGAATATGGCCCCGTCAGAGAATTGTGGGAAACTGAATTTTGAATTTAATCAATCTTGAATAAGTCTTAATCAGTTATCCAAGATTGATTGGGGGCATATATATGTACACATGTTACCCTTAATAATGATTTTATTATATAATTGTGATATGACATGCTGTTCATTTGCATTTTTACCTAGATGCTAAATTTACGAATATCAGACATTGCAGGGAACAAACTACTTTATTCACAAACATGTGAGTTTATACAGGAAAGCTAAGAAAAAGATGTGAGGGCTGCACTCGCTACAACAATAGCGGACCAGTGATATATCAAAACAAAAAACAAAGCGCATTGTCACTTGGGCTTCGGAGTAGACTTGGACTTCTTGGCAGCCTTAAGAGCCTTTTTAGCTTCTTTTTCAGCATCGTACATGAGACACTTTGGTTTCTTCTTCTCTGTAATTGAGGTACCAGAGTCGGTAGATTTCTTCCCAGGAATCGGAGCACTAGGATCAAGAGAAGATTTTTTTGCAAGCTCTTCTATAATTGACCTAGTTGAAAGCTTAACAACTAACCTCGATCCAGAATCCACCACTGCAAGGGGCTTAAAGCTTTCAAGGTCTATCTCCTTGACTTTCAGTTGCATATGTTTGTCTTGTTCGGCTTTCATTTCAGCCAAAGTCATGTCATCAGCATTTTTTGAATCCCCAATTATAGCAACTTCACGATCTTCTTCATGCCCATTATTACCATCGTCATCTTTCAAAGCGTCTATCATTTCATCATCATGAGAAGTGTCGACGTTAGGCGGTTCAACTCCCCCTCCGGATTCAACGATGGCAACCTTATCCTGTCCTCCCTGAGCCTCTTCCATGGATTTTTTCCCCAATGGTGGTTCCCCGAGGCTCGTCAGTCTTCTCAGTTGGTTCAGCTCCAACAGAATGAGAAGCAACAGTCATCAACTCAGGAGAAAACAAAGAATCCTCGATCGATTTCCCAATGATGTGATGAAAGGTGGAGACTGCCTTGACAAATTGGGGTGAAAAGGTGGAAATACCTTCTGATGATTTCTCAATTGGGGCAGCTACCGTCTCTGATGCCGATTCGGGTATAGGATATAAAAGAGACGCTCTAGGAATTCCCGGATTCTCGGGATCATATTCCTCGACTCCCGTAGCTTCGGAGGTAATAGAAGAAGAACCAACTTCAAGGATATTCTTTTCTTTGGAATGGCGTTTCTCCTCCTCCATGGCAGCAGAAATAAGGCGATGCCCCTCGGCCAGACGTGCCGGCTCATCATCTTTCAGATACTTCTCCATGAGTTTGTCCTCATCAACGGAGTCTACCTTAAGTTCATATTTTTCGCATTCGATGATTTGACTCCATACATGAACTAAGGTAGTCGGATAGTCTTCGATCCAAGAGATGTTTTGGCGATGGATTATGTGTGCAAAGAATTCAATCATCAGTTCGCCAAAGCCGTGCAATTCTTCTTGAGCCTCTGATAGCTGTTTATGAGTTTCTTCAGCAGACCTAATAGTGCTATCCACATTCCCCTCAGCTAAGGCAGATCTAGTTTCGGCTTCCATTAACTTGGACTCCAAGTCAGCATTTCGTTTCTCCAACTCGGCGTTCTTCCTCGCTAACTCGGCCTTCTCTTGCTCAAGAGTATTGTAAGCTAGTTGCACTTTGACACTGTCTGACTTAGCATCTTCAGCTTGTTTTTTCAACTCTAAATGCTCTTGACTTTGAGATTCCAGTAAGTCATGATAACGCTTTTGTAATTCCTCAAATTGCTTTTTGAAGTTGTTGGCATCTCGTTGAGCAATGACAAGTTGAGCCTGTGTATCTTCTAAGTCCTTCACCAGATTTTTCAAAGCTTTCTCATCGGAATCTGCAACTTTCTTCATTGCATCGACGTCTGTAATTAAGGCCCGAATGATTCTGGAGAGAGATTGCGTGAATACTTGTACATCTCCAAGTACTATTTCTCTACTGCGTCGATTTTTTCTTTAGCCTCATCTTCCCACATTGAAGAAATAGGCTCGAGCGCGGGTAAGAAAGTTAAATTCTCAAAGTAGTGATCTGGGAACTGCTTCTCCAGATATGCCAGTTTCATTTTGGAATCAACGTCCAGTGGTCGGGGTTAGCAATATGATAGTTCAATATGTTTCCGCTTAGCAGGGACAATGGTTGCATCGCCTTTTTCAGATCGCTTCTCAGAAGCTTTGTGCTTGTCTCGCGAATCAGTGTGTTTCAGTGTACTTTTTTCTCGATTATATTTATCTTAGGGAGAAATTCGGTCTTTGGATTGTGATGTGTCTTCCCCACGATGAATTTGGTGGCTCTTATACCTGTTTGGATCCGATCGAATAGGAGAACGAGAGTGTGAAGTGTGAGGTGGATGAGAATCATGAGGCCTTCTGTCATCTCTGCCTTGGTTCTCACGGCGATCATGCTCAGTGTCAGAAGGAGGTCTAGACATGCTACGGCGAATTTTCCTAACATCATAGGAAGGGCGTGACATTGTACCTACACAATAATATAAGTGGAGTTCAGAATCGACGTTCACATAAGAGATGAGTGATGTGACGTGCGGTACTAATGTGTTATGTGCATCCTAAGTGACATTCCCCCAACAAACCCGTGCCTGAAGCCAGACTAGCATGAGTGGGCTCTTTGGTCTTCACGGGAGTAGTCTCCTCTGAAGAAGTGAAGGTTAAAGGATTCGTTCCGAAGTCCTCTGAAGTATAGATAGTTTCGGTCAGGGGAAGATTTCCTAAACCCTTAAATGTGGAATCGTCGGTAGCAGGAGCATCTCCTTGAGAAGCGTCTAATGGCAGCTCTTTAGGAGATGTTGACTTTTCAAGGGAAATGGCGTCATCAGGAATGGTATACCCATCTCTGTGCTTTTCAGCTATGTTGGCTAATTCATCGTCCTAAGTTGAGGATGGAGGAGGAGTCCTAAGTGGTATCGTTGGACCTTTCAAGCCCTCACCCATCTTAGGAATAATGTCGACTAGGGGTATGTACACATATGGACCTGTCCCATGACCTATACTACAGGTAATAGATAGTAAACCGTGATGATGGAGATACTCATCCTTAAGAACTTCGTCGATGGTTAAGAACTTTTGGTCGCTATTGAGCAGCTGATGCAAACGATCAAAGTATAATTGACCCGATATTTTCTTTGGGTTATCAACTGCGAATGAAAAAGAAAGCAAATTAATGTGTTGGCATGAGCATTTAAAGTTGAAATTTAGAAAGTCGGTGCTTTACTTGATTTGGTCCACCTTCTGGCACACCCCGGTTGCTTTCTGATATAAAACCATTTAGGTTTAGAATCAACAGCCTTGCTGCTATATGGAACAGTAATAATTTTCCTTTTTGGGACTGATTCAAAGTATGAGAAGGAGGGAGTCTCTTGAGTCCGATGCTTGAAATTATAAAAGAAGTGGACATCATCGAAGGTAGGTTCCATACCTAAAATCTCTTTATATGCTATATACAAGGTGTATAAATAAGCATAAGAGTTGGGATGTAATTGCATGGGGGAAATCCGCATCTGTCTCATAAAATCGACGACAAAAGGCGGAAACAGAGGTATTTCCCCAACCATACACATTAATCAGGTAATTGCCATAAATCCTTCCAGTGGACTGTGGGGTCGATCTTTTTTTGAAGGCACCAGGGTATCTCTTTTTAATATCCCATACTTTAGACATATTAGGACGAGTCTACCATCATCGATCGTCGACTCAACAGAATATTTGGGTAACTCCAATATAGTGGCAGTTTCAAACTCGTCGGGAGCAAAATCATCCCCTATCTCTCCATCCTCTTCCTTACCAAGAGAAACTTCACTCCCGGAAGATACTTCACTATTGTGCACTTCCATTTCATAATCTGGGCCCTCATCATCCCATTCAGGGTCTGAGAGAGAGGATATGTCATCAAGAGTGATTTTCTCGGAAGTTTCTACGACTTCTCCCTTTTCTGCTAACCTAGATGAACATTTCTCTGCCATGGTCGCTAAACTACTAAAGAAGCAATAACATAAGTTAGCGTAAAATAGCCCGTATCCCCCTGTGCACGTGTGTGAACTAAAGTGTGTGCGATGTGTGCAAGAGATGCAAAATAAACACATAAGAGCATAATGCAAAGGTTTGGCAAAACAGTAATGTTCAAAATAGTCTTAAATATTTGCTCATGTCCATAAGGCACTATCCTAATTGTTCATTAAGTTATAAGTCAAGGCAAACATTGATTGAGCAAGTCGGACATTTCTTGTGCATTAAATTGGATGGTTCCAGTTCAGTTCAAATATATATATATATATATATATTGGGACCGAATCGGGCATCCACAAAGGAAAGGGTTCGGACCGGGGGCAGGACCATGTGTGGCCCAAAGCAGAAGTTAATGCACTACGAGCATATCGGTTCGGTTCGGAAGTTGGTACTTTACGTGATTCGGATCGGTCCGAGTGCCCATATATTTCCGTGACCATGTCTCTTACTCCGACTCGACCTGGTTGGGCACACCTCATTTTTATCCTTCTCTTTATTTTTCACTCCGATCCAATCCGGTCAGATGGAACCCCCTCTCCTCTTCACTCTTATACCTCTTCACCCGAACTGATCCCAGACCTTTCCCTCTTCTTCTTCATTATCCTCTTTCTTCCTAAACCAACACTGAACCCAATGTCATGCCCAAAACTGAATCAAAGCCAAGCACTTACGTGCTGGCGCATTTAACCTTAGATCCTAAATCCCCTCCGTTACTTCCTCGAGATGGCGATGGGGCCATTAACGACGATAGCGAGGGGGGAGAGGGTCATGGCGTTAAGGCCAGCTAAGTACCATGCTCAAATCGTCCAAATTATCCACGAATTTGAATCAAAATCAATTAAAAAGGAATTAACTAAAGTTTTGCAATCCACCTATGTGATTATTTCGAGAATTGAAGGGAATTTTGATATTTCAGAAATTAGGGTTTCTCTTTTTAGCAAAACTTAGAGGACGGTGATAATGAAGGAAAGAAGGAAGAAGAGGATGGAAAGCGAATTTATATAGATTTGGAATGGATCTTAGTATTCCCAACACTTCATTCCGATCGGACCGGAGTACTGGCCCATACAGGTATTTAGCCCATTCGTTCAATGATAGTGAAGTGTAAGAAAAGTCGTTCGGATCGGAGACCGAACCCCGATGGAATCATGCACATTGACTTGGCATACGAATTGAATTTAAAGGAAAATAAAAATAAACAATGAGCTTACCTGGAGGAGTCACTGGACATCAATCAGAGTTCTCAAAGCTGTTTGAAATGAAGAAGGAAATCTGTGAACTTTTCGGTGTATTTATAGGCTGCAAGAGACATGACTTCATGACACAACGCGTCCCTATGAATGAATGGAAGCGACTATTCAACAGTTCAAATTCAAAGACTAGTGAACAGATAATGTCAAAGCACGATCCATCTTCAATAGAAGCGTCCTTTGAGGGGGCAAAATGTTAGCCTACTTTGTGAACTAGGCTACACAAAGATTAAAAGATCAAAAGAATGAAGAATGTTTTCTCATTTAAGTCGGATCGGATCAGATTTCTTTTGACAAGGGCAGACCAACACAAAGCAAAGAAAGAATACAGACGCCCCTCGGCCAGACGTGCTGGTTCATACACTTTCAGATACTTCTCCATGAGTTTGTCCTCATCAACGGAGTCTACCTTAAGTTCATCTTTTTCCCATTCGATGATTTGACTCCATACATGAACTAAGGTAGTCGGATAGTCTTCGATCCAAGAGATGTTTCGGTGATGGATTATGTGTGCAAAGAATTCAATCATCAGTTCGCCAAAGCCATGCAATTCTTCTTGAGCCTCTGATTGTTGTTTATGAGTTTATTCAGCAGACTTAATACCGCTATCCACATTCCCCTCAGCTAAGGCAGCTCTAGTTTCGACTTCCATTAACTTGGACTCCAAGTCAGCATTTCGTTTCTCCAACTCGGCATTCTTCCTCGCTAACTCGGCCTTGTCTTGATCAAGAGTATTGTAAGCTAGTTGCACTTTGACACTGTCTGACTTAGCATCTTCAGCTTGTTTTTTCAACTCTAAACGCTCTTGACTGTGAGATTCCATTAGGTCTTGATAACGCTTTTGTAATTCCTCAAATTGCTTTTTGAAGTTGTTGGCATCTCGTTGAGCAATGACAAGTTGAGCCTGTGTATCTTCTAACTCCTTCTCCAGATTTTTCAAAGCTTTCTCATCGGAATCTGCAACTTTCTTCATTGCATCGACGTCTGTTATTAAGGCCCGAATGATTCTGGAGAGATTGCGTGAATACTTGTACATCTCCGAGTACTGTTTCTCTACTGCGTCGATCTTTGCCTTAGCCTCATCTGCCCACTTTGAGAAATAGGCTCGAGCGCGGGTAAGAAAGTTAAATTCTCAAAGTAGTGATCTGGGAACTGCTTCTCCATATATGCCAGTTTCGCTTTGGAATCAGTGTCCAGTGGTGGGAGTTTGCAATATGATAGTTCAATATGTTTCCGCTTAGTAGGGACAATGGCTGCTTCGCCTTTTTCAGATCGCTTCTCAGAAGCTTTGTGCTTGTCTCGCGAATCAGTGTTTTCGGTGGACTTTTTCTCGATTATATTTATCTTAGGGAGAAATTCGGTCTTTGGATTGTGATGTGTCTTCCCCACGACGACTTTGGTGGCTCTTATACCTGTCTGGATCTGACCGAACAGGAAAACGAGAGCGTGAAGTTTGAGGTCGATGAGAATCATGATGCCTTCTGTCATCTCTGCCTCGGTTCTCACGGCGATCATGCTCGGTGTTAGAAGGAGGTCTAGACATGCTACGGCGAATTTTCCTAACATCATAGGAAGGGCGTGACATTGTACCTGCACAATAATATAAGTGGAGTTCAGAATCGACGTTCACATAAGACATGAGTGCTGCGACGTGCGGTACTAATGTGTTATGTGCATACTAAGTGATGTTCCCCTAATAAACCTGAGCCTGAAGCCAGAGGGCTCTTTGGTCTTCATGGGAGTAGTCTCCTCTGAAGAAGTGAAGGTAAAGGATTCGTTCCGAAGTCCTCTGAAGTATAGAAAGTTTCGGGCAGGGGAAGATTTCCTAAACCCTTAAATGTGGAATCGTCGGTTGCAGGATCATCTCCTTGAGAAGCATCTAATGGTAGCTCTTTAGGAGATGTTGACTTTTCAGGAGAAATGGCTTCATCAGGAATGGTATACCCTTCTCTGTGCTTTTCAGCTATGTTGGCTAATTCATCGTCTTGAGTTGAGGATGGAGAAGGAGGAGTCCTAAGAGCTATCGTTAGACCCTTCGTGCCTTCACCCATCTCAGGAATAATGTCGACCAGGGGTATTTACACATATGGACCAGTCCCATGACCTATACTACGGGTAATAGATAGTAACCCGTGATGATGGAGATATTCATCCTTAAGAACTTCGTCGATGGTTAAGAACTTTTGGTTGCCATTGAGCAGCTGATGCAAACGATCAAAGTATAATTGACCCGATATTTTCTTTGGGTTATCAACTACGAATGAAAAAGAAAGCAAATTAATGTGTTGGAATGAGCATTTAAAGTTGAAATCTAGAAAGTCGGTGCTTTACTTGATTTGGTCCACCTCCTGGCGCACCCCGATTGTTGTCTGATATAAAACCATTTAGGTTTAGAATCACTAGCCTTGCTGCTATATGGAACAGTAATAATTTTCCTTTTTGGGACTGATTCAAAGTATGAGAAGGAGGGAGTCTCTTGAGTCCGAGGATTGAAATTATAAAAGAAGGGGACATCATCGAAGAAAATAGATGACAAAGGGCGGAAACGGAGATATTTCCCCAACCATACACATTAATCGGGTAATTGCCATAAATCCTTCCGGTGGACTGTGGGGGCGATCTGTTTTCGAAGGCGCCAGGGTATCTCTTTTTAATATCCCATGCTTTAGACATATTCGGACGAGTTTATCATCATCGATCATCGACTCAACAGAATCTTTGGGTAACTCCAATATAGTGGCAGTTTCAAACTCGTCGGGAGAATGATCATCTCCTATCTCTCCTTCCTCTTCCACACCAAGAGAAACTTCACTCCCGGAAGATACTTCACTATTGTGCGCTTCCATTTCATAATCTGGGCCCTCATCATCCCATTCAGGGTCTGAGGGAGAGGATATGTCATCAAGAGTGAGTTTCTCGGAAGTTTCTGCGACTTCTCCCATTTCTGCTAACCTAGATGAACATCTCTCTGCCATGGTCTCTAAACTACTGAAGAAGCAATAACATAAGTTAGAGTAAAATAGCCCGTATACCCCCATGCACGTGTGTGAACTAAAGTGTGTGTGATGTTTGCAAGAGATGCAAAATAAACACATAAGAGCATAATGCAAAGGTTTGGCGAAACAGTAATGTTCAGAATAGTCTTAAATATTTGCTCATGTTCATAAGGCACTATCCTAACTGTTCATTAAGTTGTAAGTCAAGGCAAACATTGATTGAGCAAGTCGGACATTTCTTGTGCATTAAATTGGATGGTTCCAGTTCGGTTCGGATATATATATTTTGGGATCGGATCGGGCGCCCAAAAAGGAAAGGGTTCGGACCGGGGGCAGGGCCATGTGTGGCCCAAAGCAAAAGTTAATGCACTACGAGCATATTGGTTCGGTTCGGAAGTTGGTATTTTACGCGATATGGATCCGTCTGAGTGCCCATATATTTCCATGAGCATGTCTCTCACTCCGACCCGACCCGGTTGGGCGCACCTCGTTTTTATCCTTCTCTTTATTTTTAACTCCGACCTGATCCGGTCAGATGGAACCCCCTCTCCTCTTCACCCGAACTAATCCCAGACCTTTCCCTCTTCTTCTTCATCCTCTTTCTTCCTTAACCAACACCGAACCCAATCTCATGCCCAAAACTGAATCAAAGCCAAGCACTTACGTGCTGGCGTGTTCAACCTTAGATCCTAAATCCCTTCCGTTACTGCCTCGAGATGGCGATGGGTCCATTAACGATGATAGCGAGTGGAGGAAAGGGTCATGGCGTTAAGGCCAGCTAAGTACCATGCTCAAATCGTCCAAATTATCCACAAATTTGAATCGAAATCAATTAAAAAGGAATTAACTAAAGTTTTGCAACCTACCTATGAGATTATTTCGAGAATTGAAGGGAATTTTGATATTTCAGAAATTAGGGTTTCTCTTTTTAGCAAAACTTAGAGGACGGTGATAATGAAGGAAAGAAGGAAGAGGATGGAAAGAGAATTTAAATAGATTTGGAATGGCTCTTAGTATTCCCAGCACTTCATTCCGATCGGACCGGAGTACTGGCCCATACAGGTATTTAGCCCATTTGTTCAATGATAGTGAAGTGTAAGAAAAGCCGTTCGGATCAGAGACCGAACCCCGATGGAATCATGCACATTGACTTGGCATACGAATTGAATTTAAAGTAAAATAAAAATAAACAAAGAGCTTACCTAGAGGAGTCACTGGACATTAATCAGAGTTCTCAAAGCTGTTTGAAACGAAGAAAGAAATCCGTGAACTTTTTAGTGTATTTATAGGCTGCAAGAGGCATGACTTCATGACACAACGCGTCCCTACGAACAAATGGAAGCGACTATTCAATAGTTCAAGTTTAGAGACTAGTGAACAGATAATGTCAAAGCACACTCCATCTTCAATAGAAGCGTCCTCTGAGGGGGAAAAATGTTAGCCTACTTTGTGAACTAGGCTACACAAAGATTAAAAGATCAAAAGAATGAAGAATGTTTTCTCATTTAAGTCGGATCGGATCAGATTTCTTTTGACAAGGGCAGACCAGCGCAAAGCAAAGAAAGAAAGAATACAGGTCAAATCGGATCGGTGGGGACAAAACCGATCCGATCCCCTGGTTGCTAGCACCCCCGATCCGAACCCAGACTCACAACAGTTTCGCTCCACATTTTCCTTAATATTCAGAGCGGTTATACCCACGTTCTCTGTAATGACCCTAATTTTTGCGACTTTGGTTATCAAAATAAACTCAATGATGACTAACCAAACATCGAAAAATCCCGGTAATTAATGAAAGAAATTAGAGGGTGAGGATAGATAAGATAGAAACTTAGAATAGAAGAAGAACACAACATCAGAGTAACACGAATCTCACAGCGGAACGAATAACATATAATATATAACATAACTTTGAAATATAACAGTTATGTATACAATAGCACTTATCAGAGTACAGCACTTACAACACAGCGGAAAAACAATAGCTATAAAATCTTAAAGCCTCCTGCTCCAGCTCTTCAAGTATCTGTAAATCCCGACTACTTGACTGCCCGTACAAATTTAGGCACCCAAGAGTTAAGGGAAACAAAACAAAATAAACTCCGGGTCAGTCATGGGACTGGTATGAGTAAAATAGTTTAAAACAGTTTGAACAAGTAAATGATATCTCATAAGACCACGCCGTATAACGGAACGGGTTTTCCCCTTATGAGAATCCAAAATATCTTTATATCAAAAACCTTTTGATATTATAATAATGTCTAACAGCCACAATATATTAATCATCTAGCAGAAATGCTTTCATCTCACGTTCTACATATATAGTATACAATCAAAACCGCAAGCACGTATTAGATAATGGATTTCCAACTATGACAAGGTATGGAACCACATTCCGATCAGTGTACTCTAGGAAAGATAAACTGGAGTTAGACAAGAACATCTTGCAACTCAGCCACACATGACCGACCACTCATTTCGCTTGAGTGTATCGAATGTACATCACCAACGGTTGGGATCAGCAATTATTCCCGTAGATATATATATATATATATATATATATATATATATATATATATATATGGGACAACATTGATAGATTAAAGAAGCAAATGAATATTCTCTAGATAGGTGATTATACACCCTACTTCGGTGCGACCGACTTAGCCATGCTGCCTGCCCGATTTCTGTCATTTACCGGACGTGAGGCTAGAAGCTACGCTTATCTTTTCACATACCACATCTTAATTCATTTAGAATGTCACATCGTCATACCCTCTAAATCAAAATTTGATTTTCCCAAAAATACCACGGGTATAAGCTAAGAGAAACGAATTCCTCCTCCACCAACGTAAATACGTTTGAAACGATCAACTTACGTGATCTACCAGATATACTCTGTCAGACCTTCGTCCATACAAGTTGTCATGGGGCTGGACAAACCGAAGGCACTATTCAGTATATCCATCTTAGGCACTGTTATCTAAGACTTATACAATAGCCCTTGCACTTTATTCCGTCTTCAATTATCTTTGGCATATGTGATTCGCAATGCTTATGCCAATACAGAGTGGTTCTTTGGATAATAATCCAACCGATCTCTCCATATTAACAACGTTAAAATGGTCAAAACTTCGATAGTCTGTGAGTTAACTATCAAAGAAAACAGGTGTGCAAACAACGATATTATTTCCAAATGGAAATTCTATCTATCAATCATCAATCATATATATATATATATTTCCTTATTTCCTATGTTTAGAAAATATACATTATCGCTGGAAAACATTTCCATTGTTATTTACATATCACTATCATTTCACAACTATCAGTCCCTGACTGTAAACTAGTAGGAGAACAATTCTCTAAGTATAAACCCCGAAGGCCGAAACCAACATCAGGTCGATACTCAGAAAACTATTCAACTTAACTAATCTCTAGTCAGTTTCTAATTTTGTTTAACTCAATATATTTTTTACTCCATTTGATTAACTCACTGGTTAACTCTAACTGATTAGCTCCTTTCAAATAAACTATATTCGATTAACTCCTCTAACTTTAACTGATTAATTCTAACTCCCTTTATAATATCGTATTTATTTTCTAAATAAATATTTACTTTATTCTATTTATTTTCTCAAATAAATATCCCTTTATTCTAATTCTATTTATTTCCTAAATAAATAAATAATCCCTTTTAATCTATTTGTAAATGTTCTACAAATATTTCTCTTTCTATTTGTTTGACAAATATTTTCCTTTATATATATTGTTTTACAAATATTTTCCTTTATATTTGTTTAACAAATAAAATTCCTTTATATTTGATTAACAAATATAATTCCTTTATTTAAAATCCTTTTTCTATTATAATATAAAATCCATTGATTTTATACAAATAAATTATTTTCAAAATATACTTTGAAAATCCCTTTTCCACATTCTAGTATTTCTTATGGTATTTAACACCCCCATATAACAACGATAAATATCGTCCAACACACATAATCAACGTCAGAATATATATCACAATATATAAATCACAGTAAAATAAATGTTGAGGAATCCAGTTGGACTCCTCCAACCTGTTTCCCTGCATCACAAATGTTAAACAATATAGATAACATCACTTTCAATCCATATGATATATTCTATTAAACAGAATCAAATATAGAAATTCAAATAACTGACTAGCAGTTCAATCCAACAGTCAACACACAGTAAATCAGACAAATTATAACAGTTCTAAAAATACAACATGAAATTATAAACTGTTTAGAGTTAGTTAGATTTACTCACATTACGCATTAACCGTTATATAACGATTTGCGTTAGTTGATTCTGATCAGACAATTTATTTCTCCATAAATTGTAACGAGGCCTAAATTACTTCCAATCGGTTCCATGTAGTAGTGTCCGTCCATACGATCCCAACGTGACTGACGGTGCTTAATTCTGATAACGTACGAATTAGTTATACATTTTTACACATTTGAATACTATTTAAAAAAATAAAACTAAAACTTAATTATTTATTTTAATGGGCCTCACCCCTCATGAATACGTCGGCCCATTTCCACCCTGACCTGCTCCAACCTGCGTCTCTCCCAAATTCCTCCAGGAAACATCACCGTGACCAAATGGCCATTTCCCATTATTTCAGTCTCCTTTATCTCCTCCAATACACCACCGAGATCACCAAACTCCATCGCAAACTCCTTCTCTCGGCGACCTCTTCCTACCCGTACCCCTAGCACAAAGCTCGACGTTCCGAAGTGAAATCCGTCCGTCATCCTTCAAGCGTGAAACGCAGTGTTCGATCGACAAAAATCATGATGAAAATCCCACAAACTTTGGCAACAATAGCTAATCGAAGCGACAAACCCAAAAACAAACGCGAATCGATCTACTGCTTCCCCCATTTCACCAAACGTCGAATCGTAGTACTCAGCTGTAAACATCGAACTCCCCAAACATGGACCGCAACCATCGAAATGGGTACTGGACGGAAGATAAATACACGCTCTTCTCAAATAATTGTGTCTTGAGATTTATAGCAATTTATTTTGATTTGTTTTGATTTTATTTCCTCTCTTTCCTTTTACTGTATGAAGAGTATGAGGAGAACGAGAGCAGCGGGTTTTGGTTGACTGTTGACTTAGGAATTAGGCTTAGAAATGTTTAAAAGGGGTATTTATAGAAGGTATAAATATCTAGATATTTATTTAGATATTTTTATTTATCTTTTTATGTACGTTTTCGCCTTCTAAAAATTCGTGTGCTCACACACGATACCTAAAATCACGAAACTTGACATGCAGCTAGAGTTCGATATTACGGTCCCAACGAAACTGGTTTCGTAGAATTCCGACTCCGTATGCTCACACAGCGTATTTTTAACTGTCAGAATATCGACTGTTTTTCACCTTAAAAATTGGTACGGCCACATACTGACTCTAAAAATCACGGAACTTGACATCTAACAATAATTTGACATTGCGGATCCAACAAAATTAGTTTCGTCGAATTCTGAGGTCGTTTGCAAAACTGGCTATTTTAAAGCTCTAAATAGCCTATTTAAATATATAAATATATTTAAATATAATTAAATTTAATATTTAAAATTAAATATTATCGTCTCTATTCACAGTGGCATACCATACAGCTTCAGAATATTCCTATATGAATTTCTAACTCGTTATTTCAAATCTGGTTAAATCGATATTCGATAAAAAATGAAATTCCTTTTAAAAATATAATTAATTCCTTTATATATTATAAAGGAATTCCATAGCGACTTTTCTAAAATTTGATTTGGACATAAATTAAAATCTACACAATGAAATCTCGATTTTTCTCTTCCACTAGAAAGATATACTCCACCAGCTCCACACGTTTCTTGTTTCACAGAAATCCGGCTTAAAACGAATCCTGTACATTCAGTTGAAGTTCAAATCGCCAATTTACGAACTGCAGCGCCATTTCAAGCTCGATTTTAATTATAATATAATTATACGTTTCAAACTGACATCGATTGAATATATTCGTCAGTATAATTCAACTCTAAGCTGAACTAAATCCTAGGGATGACCCAGTTCACAGAATATTGTGATTTCCAATATTTTGATTATTTCCGAGTTAAATATATTATTCTATTATTTAATTTGATTAAATATCCACTATAATTTAATTAACGGCGATTTAATTCCCTAAATCACTAATATAATTAAATAAATTAATTATAATACCTCTGACAATGCGGGTCATTACATTCTTCCCCACTTAAAATAATTTCGTCCTCGAAATTGCTAAGTTAGAGGACGACCCTATCTATTTGGTAAAAGTTTATATGTTTACCTCTTTACTTCGGTTTTTAACTGAACCAATTAATATCGACTAAAATATTAATTCATTCCGACTAAATAAAATTTTCAAAAATTCTAAAAAATTTCTAACACTTTAAATTTTCGGAAAATTTCACCATAACCTCCTTTGTACAGCCCTATTGGTAAAAATCCAACTCGCCTCTCTAGGCCTTCTCCAACCCAAAAGAAAATCAAACAGCCAATCGACTTGACAATTCAGCTCATAAATCTCATGCTTATATCAAATGTAAACTTGTACCTTTTTGTCGGGCACATCACTATGTCCTTTGCATCTGTTACCAATTCAACATATACCAATGTCATTCCAACTTGATCTCAAATCAATTTATTTTTAACACAACCATTCGCTTATACCTAAGTCGAATTTCATTTCAAACTCAAGCACTATTCTTGATTTCCAATCCATAACTTACCAGCCCAATATAATTCCAGATTATCTCTAATCAAGTCTAATTCCACTTGACATCAATCTATTTCAATACGATTTTCACTTAACTGGCTTTTAATTCCATCTCAATTTCATTGGATTTTACAAATTTTACTTTAATTTGTTTTTATCTAGAACAGCCTTTACCTGGGAGTTTCAAATAGCTTGACTTTTCCCAAAAATCAAATATCCTTTCCTGGAATTTCAAACCAACTTGTTTTTCTCAAAACAATTCAAATAAAAAATCTTTGGTAGTAATCCGTCACTTGGAAACTCGAAAATCACACCAATGATGCTGCGCAGTCAACATCGGAGTTACTTTCCAGCGACCGTAGTGAGTTCAATACTATACCGCTTCAAAACCATTTCTTAAACATTTCCACTTTGAAATATATTTCAAATACCGTTCACAAAGCTTTAAACCAATTTGAAATCTCCCAGGATTTTAAAATTCTCTTATACTTAATCCAAATCTGTTAACAAACACCTTTCCAAATCTCCAAGGTTTTAATTTCAATTCTGATTTAAATTCTGATTCAATCCATCTGATTTCACGTATTTCACTTATATGAATTCTGATTGGTTATATATAACCATTTCACATGTTATAATCTTACTCGATTATAATCACAACCTATATATGATAATATATCACATATCCATACTGTGTCGGTCCATCGTATTCAAGTGTTTATAAACCCCTACCGATACAGTGGATCAAACTGATCGACCAGAATTCATAAACTACTCAACCAATGAATCTCCCCAATATAAAACCATTTTATATCAAATACAAATACGCACTCATATATATACACTCAAGCTCAATCTAGGTTATTACTAACCCTATCTCTACCGAGTCACGCCACAGAGCCAGGGTAATTCTTAACTTATGCTCTGATACCAATTGTAATGACCCGGATTTTTGCGACTTTGGTTATCGACATAAACTCGATGATGACTAACCAAACATCGAAAAATACCGTTAATTAATGAAAGAAATTAGAGGGTGAGGATAGATAAGATAGAAACTTATAATAGAAGAAGAAGAACACAACATCAGAGTAACACGAATCTCACAGCGGAACGAATAACATATAATATATAACATAACTTTGAAATATAACAGTTATGTATACAATAGCACTTATCAGAGTACAACACTTACAACATAGCGGAAAAACAATAGCTATAAAATCGTGAAGCCTCCTGCTCCAGCTCTTCAAGTATCTGTAAATCCCGACTACTTGACTGCCCGTACAAATTTAGGCACCCAAGAGTTTAGGGAATCAAAACAAAATAAACTCCGGGTCAGTCATGGGACTGGTATGAATAAAACAGTTTAAAACAGTTTGAACAAGTAAACTATATCTCATAAGACCACGCCGTATAACGGAATGGGTTTTTCCTTATGAGAATCCAAAATATCTTTATATCAAAAACCTTTTGATATTATAATAATGTCTATCAGCCACAATATATTAATCATCTAGCAGAAACGCTTTCATCTCACGTTCTACATATATAGTATACAATCAAAACCGCAAGCACATATTGGGTAACAGATTTCCAACTATGACAAGGTATGGAACCACCTTCCGATCAGTGTACTCTAGGAACGATACACTGGAGTTCAACAAGAACATCTTGCAACTCAGCCACACATGACCGACCACTCATTTCGCTTGAGTGTATCGAATGTACGTCACCAACGGTTGGGATCAGCAACCGTTCTCGTATATATATATGGGAGAACATTGATAGATTAAAGAAGCAAATGAATATTCTCTAGATATGTGATTATACACCCTACTTCGGTGCGACCGACTTAGCCATGCTGCCTGCCCGATTTCTGTCATTTACCGGATGTGAGGCTAGAAGCTACGTTTATCTTTTCACATACCACATCTTCATTCACTTAGAATGTCACATCGTCATACCCTCTAAATCACGAATTGATTTTCCCAAAAATACCACGGGTATAAGCTAAGAGAAACGAATTCCTCTGCCACCAACGTAAATACGTTTGAAACGATCAACTTACGTGATCTACCAGATATACTCTGTCAGACCTTCGTCCATACAAGTTGTCCTGGGGCTGGACAAACTGAAGGCACTATTCAGTATATCCATCTTAGGCACCGTTATCTAAGACTTATACAATAGCCCTTGCACTTTATTCCGTCTTCAATTATCTTTGGCATATATGATTCGCAATGCTTATGCCAATACAGAGTGGTTCTTTGGATAATAATCCAACCGGTCTCTCCATATTAACAACGTTAAAATGGTCAAAACTTTGATAGTTTGTGAGTTAACTATCAAAGAAAACAGGTGTGCAAACAACGATATTATTTCCAAATGGAAATTCTATCTATCAATCATCAATCATATATATATATATATATCGATATATATATTTCCTTATTTCCTATGTTTAGAAAATATACGTTATCGCTGGAAAACATTTCCATTGTTATTTACATATCACTATCATTTCACAACTATCAGTCCCTGACTGTAAACTAGTAGGAGAACAATTCTCTAAGTATAAACCCCGAAGGCCGAAACAAACATCAGGTCGATACTCAGAAAACTATTCAACTTAACTAATCTCTAGTCAGTTTCTAATTTTGTTTAACTCTATTTTTTTTTTTACTCTATTTGATTAACTCACTGGTTAACTCTAACTGATTAGCTCCTTTCAAATAAACTATATTCGATTAACTCCTCTAACTTTAACTGATTAATTCTAACTCCTTTTATAATATCGTATTTATTTTCTAAATAAATATTTACTTTATTCTATTTATTTTCTCAAATAAATATCCCTTTATTATAATTCTATTTATTTCCTAAATAAATAAATAATCCCTTTTAATCTATTTGTAAATGTTCTACAAATATTTCTCTTTCTATTTGTTTGACAAATATTTTCCTTTATATATATTGTTTTACAAATATTTTCCTTTATATTTGTTTAACAAATAAAATTCCTTTATATTTGATTAAGAAATATAATTCCTTTATTCAAAATACTTTTTCTATTATAATATAAAATCCATTGATTTTACATAAATAAATTATTTTCAAAATATACTTTGAAAATCCCTTTTCCACATTCTGGCATTTCTTATGGTATTTAACACCCCATATAACAACGATAAATATCGTCCAACACACATAATCAACGTCAGATTATATATCACATTATATATCACAATATATAAATCACAGTAAAATAAATGTTGAGGAATCCAGTTGGATTCCTCCAACCTGTTTCCCTGCATCACAGATGTTAAACAATATAAATAACATCACTTTCAATCCATATGATATATTCTGTTAAACAGAATCAAATATAGAAATTCAACTAACTGACTAGCAGTTCAATCCAACAGTCAACACACAGTAAATCAGACAATTTCTAACAGTTCTAAAAATACAACATGAAATTATAAACTGTTTAGAGTTATTGAGATTTACTCACATTACACGTTAACCGTTATATAACGATTTGCGTTAGTTGATTCTGATCAGACAATTTATTTCTCCATAAATTGTAACGAGGCCTAAATTACTTCCAGTCGATTCCATGTTGTAGTGTCCGTCCATACGATCCCAACGTGATTGACGGTGCTCAATTCTGATAACTTATGAATTAGTTATACATTTTTAAACGTTTCAATACTATAAAAAAATAAAAATAAAACTTAATTATTTATTTTAATGGGCCTCACCCCTCATGAATACGTCGGCCCATTTCCACCCTGACTTGCTCCAACCTGCGTCTCCCCAAATTCCTCTAGGAAACATCACCGTGACCAAATGGCCATTTCCTATTATTTCAATCTCCTTTATCTCCTCCAATACACCACCGAGATCACCAAACTCCATCGCAAACTCCTTCTCTCGGCGACCTCTTCCTACCCGTACCCCTAGCACAAAGCTCGACGTTCCAAAGTGAAATCCGTCCGTCAGCCTTCAAGCGTGAAACCCAGCGTTCGATCGACAAAAATCATGACGAAAATCCCACAAACTTTGGCAACAGTAGCTAATCGAAGCGACAAACCCAAATACGAACGTGAATCGATCTACTGCTTCCCACATTTCACCAAACGTCGAACCCTAGTACTCAACTGTAAACATCGAACTCCCCAAACATGGACCGCAACCATCGAAATGGGTACTGGACGGAAGATAAATACACGTTCTTCTCAAATAATTGTGTCTTGAGATTTATAGCAATTTATTTTGATTTGTTTTGATTTTATTTCCTCTCTTTCCTTTTACTGTATGAAGAGTATGAGGAGAAGGAGAACGGCGGGTTTTGGTTGACTGTGGACTTAGGAATTAGGTTTAGAAATGTTTAAAGGGGGTATTTATAGAAGGTATAAATATCTAGATATTTATTTAGATATTTTTATTTATCTTTTTATGTACGTTTTCGCCTTCTAAAAATTCATGTGCTCACACACGATACCCAAAATTCACGAAACTTGACATGCAGCTAAAGTTCGATATTACGGTCCCAACGAAACTGGTTTCATCGAATTACGACTCTGTATGCTCACACAGCGTATTTTTAACTGTCAGAATATCGACTGTTTTTCACCTTAAAAATCGATACGGCCATAAACTGACTCTAAAAATCACGGAACTTGACATCTAACAATAATTTGACATTGCAGATCCAACAAAATTAGTTTCGTCGAATTCTGAGGTCGTTTGAAAAACTGGCTATTTTTAAAGCTCTAAATAGCCTATTTAAATATATAAATATATTTAAATATAATTAAATATTATCGTCTCTATTCACAGTGCCATACCATACAGCTTCAGAATATTCCTATATGAATTTCTAACTCGTTATTTCAAATCTGGTTAAATCGATATTCGATAAAAAATGAAATTCCTTTTTAAAATATAATTAATTCCTTTATAAATTATAAAGGAATTCCATAGCGTCTTTTCTAAAATTTGATTTGGATATAAATTAAAATCTACACAATGAAATCTCGATTTTTCTCTTCTACTAGAAAGATATACTCCACCAGCTCCACAGATTTCTTGTTTCATAGAAATCCGTCTCAAAACGAATCCTGTACATTCAGTTGAAGTTCAAATCGCCAATTTACGAACTGCACCGTCATTTCAAGCTCGATTTTAATTATAATATAATTATACGTTTCAAACTGACGTCGATTGAATATATTCGTCAAAATAATTCAACTCTAAGCTGAACTAAATCCTAGGGATGACCCAGTTCACAGAATATTGTGATTTCCAATATTTTGATTATTTCTGAATTAAATATATTATTCTATTATTTAATTTAATTAAATATTCACTATAATTTAATTAACGACGATTTAATTCCCTAAATCACTATTTATATAATTAAATAAATTAATTATAATACCTCTGACAATGTGGGTCATTACATTCTCCCCACGTTCACCATTAACCTAATGCGTTGTTGCCACTGTATTCCATCCGTACCCGATAACAATGGGATGGATGCCACGTGGATCCGAACTGGAGCCATCTCAGGAGCACTTTCCACCTATAAATACACCATCAAGGGACGTGGAAGTATCTTTTGGCATTTTCAGAACTCAAACTCCTTTGCTATCCGAATTTCATCAACTTATTCAGATTACAATCACCTTTTGAATCATATTGTGAAGGAAGTTGAGTGAATCAATGCATTGTATAAGTGAAAATTGAGTGAGAATTACTGTTGTACTTGCGTTCAAGTCATCAATTCAAAGAGTAGAAAGTGGACATAGGCTATTTAACGCCGAACCACTATAAATTGTGTGTTTTCTTCGTTTTTTATTTCATTTCAGTAGAATCATTACTCGTTTAGGTGTTAGAGCCAATTTTGGATCTAACATTTTGTGCTTTCACTGAGAGAGAAACAAATTAAACTTGTCTGTGATGCCTTCTTCAATTTAGGCATGTTGCTGCTTTTTCTTATTCTTCTTTCTTTTGTCCCTTTTGATTGCTGAATTGAGACAGCACTGCTGAAACGAGCCTCTTTCGGTAAGTTGCGGGAAGGAATTCAGGAGGCAGGACGTTGTGACTGAGTGTGGGTGATGAAGGAGAGGTGTTACTTCAACGATGTTGATTCGGGAGTCAGTCGTTTAGTGTTGGAAAGTGAGACCGTAAGAAAAAAAGGAATATATAGATATGAGGATGAAGAGATGTAACTGAAAGATTCTGCAAAATAACTGAAATTGGACGAGATGGAAATACAAAATCGCGATATTTTAGCAGAGGAACAATCAGAAGAGACGAAGATGAAAGAAGTTTTCGCGATAAATTATTCTGGCGAAAATAGTTGGCTTCAAGAAGCTACCTAATGGTCCATTTGATTATTTGAGAAAAATAAACCAAATAACATTTTATGATTCAACAATTTAAATTTACGCAAGCATAAATTTACTGTCATTTCCTCCTTTTATTAGACGTAGTTAAGCATTATTTGCTTGCTTTTCTTCCACCATATGGACCTTTGATGTGTTAACAACTATTTCATCTTGGGCATCTTTCTGTCTCAGTTGTTGTTCAACTTGCAAATATTGTGCAAGGCTGTCTAGACTCATATCATGCTTCTTGTGTTTCAATAGTTTCCTTTGATCTTTCCCAGAAAAGGTAATTTGTCTATTATCTTTGAGACTTTAATCTCCTCATCCATATTTAAATTATGTTGACTGAATTGGTTATGTATGTGTACGATATCATTGAATTGCTCTACAACTAAACGATCATTAGTCATTTTGTAATTGATCAAAAATTTGGTTAATTTGGTTAAACCGATTACAACTGGAATTCCCTCACTCCAAAAGTCACTATGTCCACTGAAGTATGTTCTTTTTGTCCAAATGAGTGCTTGCGATCAATTGAGAATGGGATGAAGAAGCCTAAAAAAAGAGAAGCACTGACACTAAATGGGAGTCATGTATTTGGATTTTTCCCAAAATTGTTATATGGGTACATGGTAATGCAACTTTTTAGATGATTGAGCGAACACGGTCTATGCACACACTGCCAAAATCTTAACTACCTTACCTCAAGGTCAAGGCCAGATTTCAGTAGCCAAAACAGAGTAGATAAAGGTCAGGTCAGTAGTGAAGTTTTTGCCTGAGATAAACTGATATCGGACATGCCCGTGTGTTCATGCATATTTGCACATGAGTATATGTACGCTGTAATTATCCTTTGGCAGATTCTTTTTCACTTTAGTAGCTATGCAGTTCTGATTCGCTAGTTTTTTTATCTCAGAATTTTGTATACAAATGTCAAGCGATATCATATCACTTAGGGTGTGTTGATGATTCTTTGAAATTGTTTTCTTACTCTCTAAACTTTAAAATCTGCACCGATGCACCTTCTCCTTACCATATATTCTTGGTTTTCTTTTTTATAACTTCTTCGCTAATTTTCTTATCAAACTCTCCTTTGTTCTTGTCAAGTTATCTCACTACAACAAAAAACACTTTTCGCAACAGGCAATATCTGTTGCAGTAGATCAATTGCAACAGGCCTGGGCCTGTTGGTATAGCCGAAGTTGCAAAAAGTCTGCAACGTTTTCTGCCTGTTGCAATAAAACGTTGCGGTATACTTTTTTGCAACTGGCCTTTGTTGTTGCAACATACCATTTTGCAACAGTATATGCCCGTTGCAATAGATTCATAAATCTATGTAAAAAAAATTTGTATAGCTTATAGATATTACATATTAAATGTATTTGTTTTAGTAATAACGTATATCACAGAATGAAATAAACAAATAAAAAATTTATTTTAACAAAGTTTTAATAGTACAAACAATTACAATAAAAATTTCTATAATTTTCATACACCGTTCATGTGTAACAATTTCTTCTTTCACACAACACATTTTTTTCAAGTAGAGTATTTTCTACTCATATTTCTACCTTATCATACATATACTATAATAAGAGAATTAACTTGGGGGTCTTCTTTGAGAAGCTGCTTGTGCGCAAATGAGTGCAACTTTTGCGTATCTTAATACTTCTTCGGGGTATCCTTCTATACTTGAATCCACTATCTCTTTCAATCTCCCTTCTTCGCGTAGTTGACATGCCTTTACAAATACTCAGAAAAAAAGAAAAATCTGAGAAAACAACAAATATGATAGTACATCGACAAAATTAAGTAATTAGTTATAAAATGTAGATGAGCAAGCAAGTACAAATAAATAGTGCTCAATTTGTTACAACTCACACTTCATATGAAGAGCTTCCACCATAGATTGGTTCTGTTGACTATACATACTTTTGTGTTTTAAAGCACCTATAGGATGATCTTCCTTCTTATTTAATTCTACAAATTAGACACATGTAACTTTAATCATTCAATTTTTTTTTTATAAATTCCACCGTCATCATTTGCATGAAATATTACAAGGGAAATGCACCGGTGCATAACTGGGTCCAAGCAAAACAGACTCAACTTGAAAACATATCGAGTAAATCATGTGTACACTTAGTTTAACCGCAATATCTATAGCTTTATGCACTTAGTTTCTTGACATCCTAAATCTCACACCTTAACTGGTAATCCTAATTTATGCAGTGCTGTGGTTCTTTCAGCAAATTATAAGATGCAACTAAAAGTGTGACGTTCTTATATGTATGTTTATTGGAAAGCATTCTTCAACCTGAAACACAGGAAAGTACAGCAAATAGCAAGCAAGCGAGAACTCACTACACAAAGGACCCAGAAAATGGACAGCCAAGTGTGAATTGATAAATGGGCAGCACGGTGTTACTTAACAAAGGGGCACCAAGTAAAGTAACAACTCAGTAATGTAACAACAGCAAATAGGCAACATCATAAGACGGTCCACGATCATGGAAACAGATAACCTAACCTTAATGTCATTTTTACCATATTGAAGTTGAAACTGGAGTTAAAGGAAATAATGAGTAAATGAGAAATAATAGTATTATGTATTATTAAGAATTCAATAATAGAATAAGCGCAACCACTTAGACTAACAATATGGAAAGAGCATGCTATGAGTATTTGATATAAGCTAAAAAGGACTACCGATTAATCGGCAAATGCAATCATGGTCTGAAAAATGTAAACCAATAAAAGAACGAAAAAGCAAAGTGCTACTTTAACACTGCCCCAGGGATGATTAGTAAATAGCTTTAAGCAAAGTCCTACTTTAACACTGCCCCCAACGATGATTAGTAAATAGCTTGGATTTATTATAAATCTAGATATATGAGATAAGCATGTTTGAACTTCCATATTTAAATAAAATATATAAAGCTTTCGCAAAGATAAGTTGCTTGGGTACACAAATGTAAACTTTCAGAACTATGGATCTCAATTTCAACGTAAACCCCTTACAAGAAACTCAAGCATTATAAAAATACATTCATTGGTATCCCAAAAAATTACACCGTATAAATCTATTTACAGTAAAAAGATGGAGTGAAATCTGAGGTTAAGGCCTTATCGTTGAAGTAGTCGAAATCAAGTCCATCGTCATTCAAGAAGAATACCTCAAAATCAAAGGATAACAGTCAAAATATTCTTCATATGATGATTATAAGCCATAAGTATCGAACAACAAATAACAGGGAATGGATCTGAAAATAAACAAATCCAACTAAAATTTTAATAGAAAAGTACATACCTACGAATGTGAAGCCCTTAGGTCTGCCATGTTTGTGCAGATCTGGAGCTGGAGCCTAGTGTTTGGATTTGAAGCGTACGACCAGATCCAAAGCAGAAGTCTGGAGTCGACTGGGATGGGTGTAGAAATGTTCGCAGTGAGCATCTAGGTGAAGGCGATTGAGATTTGGGTGAAAGCGGTGGAGCATTTGAGATACTCACGCAAGTTGCGATTGCAAATTTTGGTGAATGAGATGAAAATTTCAGCGGATGAAGTGAAGGAGCTTGTACTACTGGGTCAGATCTTAAAATCGATAGCAACAACCTTTTCTTTTTCTCAATCTGAACAGAACGTGTCTTCCGAACTTTGAGGCGGCTACAAGGAGCAGCAACTTAAGGTTTTGTCAAGAGCGAAGGGATTGGGAGGGAAATGAAATCCTTTGGCGCGTATTGAAATCTTACCGCTTATTACGAAGGAAATTTATTTGCTTTAATTGCAGTGGTACAAAGAAAAACTGAAACTAAAATTTTGTGCAAGAAAAATTAACAAACATTATCACAAATTATCATACTATATTAAATATTAAGTATAAGTATATATTATTATTTATATATTTTTGTTTATATATTATTATCCAAAATTATAAAATATAATTTAGTTATTAATTATTAAATATAATAACGAAGGGGTAGGCGGTGAAACTGAAATGAGAGCAGGAACTGAAATTAAACTATTTCGCCTTTTTTTACTTGTAACCAATAGATACCATACATGATTTCTTATTTAATAACGTGTTGATGTTTTCCTAACTTTGAAACGCAGGTTGTAAAATGCAGGTTTTGATGTTTTCTAACTTTGAATAAGAAACATGAAGTATCAATTATAATTATTAAATACTAAGTAATAAAAATACATAATAATATTAAAATTATCAAATTTAATAATGTTTAATTATTAGTAGTTTTAGTTCTTAGTTATAACTGAATATTACTTGTTAAATACAATATATGGTGAATATTTATTAATTAATTAATATTTGTTAATGTTAATTAGAATTATTAATTATTAAATGTAATTAATAATTGTTAAATATAATTTACACACTATTAATAACTAACCATAATAAATTATTAAAATATTAATTCATTTCAATTAAATATTATTTCTTAATACTTATCAAATTATAACTAAATATTACTCAATACTTTGTACTTTTGTATTTAACAGTAATTATGCTTACCAAAGATGGGGGAAAAGCAATAATATTTAAAAGTCTGTTTTTTTGCAATTGGCTTTACCAGTTGTAAAAACACAATTTACTGATCACTAATAATTAAATATACGAACAATAAAAATAATTATTAATGATAACTAGAAACTATTAATTAATTCATAAAAATACCTCTATCAAGCACAAATTATAAATTAATTCATATAAGAAATTATTATTAACTATTAATTACTCCTTAACAGTAATATTAATCAATTACCATTTATTTATTTATTATGAATTTATTATTTATTTATTTAATATTTAAACATATTCATATTTCAAATTAATTATTATCCATTAGTTTTTTATTATTAATTTATTATTATTTGTTAATTATTAATTATTATTATTTAATTGTCAGTTATAAATATCACTTTATAATACTTAAATTTTATTATTAATTAATAATTATTAAATATATCTTAATTATTAAACATTTACTAGTAGTTAATCATTTAATAGTAACTATATAAATTATTTATTAAAATTTAATCATTAAAAGATGATACTTATTTTTAGTATTTTTTTCGCAACTGGCTTTACTAGTTGTAAAAAAATACAGTTATTGCAAGTGGCGAAAACAGTTGCTAAAGATATTTATTCGCAACTGGCTTGGAAGTGCAGTTGCAAACAATATGTTTGTTGCAACTGTTATGGAAGCACAGTTGCTAAAAGTATGTATTTGCAACAGGAATAGAAACACAGTTGCTAAAAATATGCTTTTCGCAACAAAAAAAAAAGGCCTGTTGCTAAATCTTATCTGTTGCAACTGCTATAATAGATCTGTTGCTAAATATCGTCTACTGCAACTGTTATTTATTGCCCGTTGCAAATAGCTAGTTGCAATAGGGTATTTTTCTTGTAGTGTCTGTAAGCTTCCGAATTTATATCTGCATGCTTCATATGATTTGTAATACAAAATCATATTTAAAGTAAATAACATTAATAAAAGGAAAATGTTGGAAAGTAGACCCAATTAATGTGGGTTCGTAGTTTGTTGTGTCTATTTAAGTTAATGATTGTGTCTTATGAGTCAAAAGTCATGTTAATTAATGGTGTGTCTGTTCGTTAAGTGTTAAGTCTATTAATGAAGGATTGTCTATTGAATTGTAAGGTCATGTAGACCACTATGTAAATATGGGTGGTCATTTTGTATAGTTGTAAGAAAGTAAGAAGAAGAAAGAAAATGAAATTAAAGTAAGAAAACTATATATGATAATATATCACATATCCATACTGTGTCGGTCCATCGTATTCAAGTGTTTATAAACCCCTACCGATACAGTGGATCAAACTGATCGACCAAAATTCATAAACTACCCAACCAATGAATCTCCCCAATATAAAACCATTTTATGTCAAATACAAATACGCACTCATATATATACACTCAAACTCAATCTAGGGTATTACTAACCCTATCTCTACCGAGTCACGCCACAGAGCCAAGGTAATTCTTAACTTATGCTCTGATACCAACTATAATGACCCGGATTTTTGCGACTTTGGTTATCGACATAAACTCGATGACGACTAACAAAACATCGAAAAATCCCATTAATTAATGAAAGAAATTAGAGGGTGAGGATAGATAAGATAGAAACTTATAATAGAAGAAGAAGAACACAACATCAGAGTAACACGAATCTCACAGCGGAACGAATAACATATAATATATAACATAACTTTGAAATATAACAGTTATGTATACAATAGCACTTATCAGAGTACAGCACTTACAACACAGCGGAAAAACAATAGATATAAAATCTTGAAGCCTCCTGCTCCAGCTCTTCAAGTATCTGTAAATCCCGACTACTTGACTGCCGTACAAATTTAGGCACCCAAGAGTTTAGGGAAACAAAACAAAATAAACTCCGGGTCAGTCATGGGACTGGTATGAATAAAATAGTTTAAAACAGTTTGAACAAGTAAACGATATCTCATAAGACCACGCCGTATAACGGAATGGGTTTTTCCTTATGAGAATCCAAAATATCTTTATATCAAAAACCTTTTGATATTATAATAATGTCTATCAGCCACAATATATTAATCATCTAGCAGAAACGCTTTCATCTCACGTTCTACATATATAGTATACAATCAAAACCGCAAGCACGTATTGGATAATGGATTTCCAACTATGACAAGGTATGGAACCACCTTCCGATCAGTGTACTCTAGGAACGATACACTGGAGTTCAACAAGAACATCTTGCAACTCAGCCACACATGACCGACCACTCATTTCGCTTGAGTGTATCGAATGTACATCACCAACGGCTGGGATCAGAAACCGTTCCCATATATATATATATATATATATATATATATATATATATGGGACAGCATTGATAGATTAAAGAAGCAAATGAATATTCTCTAGATAGGTGATTATACACCCTACTTCGGTGCGACCGACTTAGCCATGCTGCCTGCCCGATTTCTGTCATTTACCGGATGTGAGGCTAGAAGCTACGTTTATCTTTTCACATACCACATCTTCATTCACTTAGAATGTCACATCGTCATACCCTCTAAATCACAAATTGATTTTCGCAAAAATACCACGGGTATAAGCTAAGAGAAACGAATTCCTCCGCCACCAACGTAAATACATTTGAAACGATCAACTTACGTGATCTACCAGATATACTCTGTCAGACCTTCGTCCATACAAGTTGTCCTGGGGCTGGACAAACCGAAGGCACTATTCAGTATATCCATATTAGGCACTTTTATCTAAGACTTATACAATAGCCCTTGAACTTTATTCCGTCTTCAATTATCTTTGGCATATATGATTCGCAATGCTTATGCCAATACAGAGTGGTTCTTTGGATAATAATCCAACCGGTCTCTCCATATTAACAACGTTAAAATGGTCAAAACTTCGATAGTTTGTGAGTTAACTATCAAAGAAAACAGGTGTGCAAACAATGATATTATTTCCAAATGGAAATTCTATCTATCAATCATCAATCATATATATATATATATATATATATATATCCTTATTTCCTATGTTTAGAAAATATACGTTATCGCTGGAAAACATTTCCATTGTTATTTACATATAACTATCATTTCACAACTATCAGTCCCTGACTGTAAACTAGTAGGAGAACAATTCTCTAAGTATAAACCCCGAAGGCCGAAACCAACATCAGGTCGATACTCAGAAAACTATTCAACTTAACTAATCTCTAGTCAGTTTCTAATTTTGTTTAACTCTATATTTTTTTTTTTACTCTATTTGATTAACTCACTGGTTAACTCTAACTGATTAGCTCCTTTCATATAAACTATATTCGATTAACTCCTCTAACTTTAACTGATTAATTCTAACTCCTTTTATAATATCGTATTTATTTTCTAAATAAATATTTACTTTATTCTATTTATTTTCTCAAATAAATATCCCTTTATTCTAATTCTATTTATTTCCTAAATAAATAAATAATCCCTTTTAATCTATTTGTAAATGTTCTACAAATATTTCTCTTTCTATTTGTTTGACAAATATTTTCCTTTATATATATTGTTTTACAAATATTTTCCTTTATATTTGTTTAACAAATAAAATTCCTTTATATTTGATTAACAAATATAATTCCTTTATTTAAAATCCTTTTTCTATTATAATATAAAATCCATTGATTTTACATAAATAAATTATTTACAAAATATACTTTGAAAATCCCTTTTCCACATTCTGGTATTTCTTATGGTATTTAACACCCCATATAACAACGATAAATATCGTCCAACACACATAATCAACGTTAGATTATATATCACATTATATATCACAATATATAAATCACAGTAAAATAAATGTTGAGGAATCCAGTTGGATTCCTCCAACCTGTTTCCCTGCATCACAGATGTTAAACAATATAGATAACATCACTTTCAATCCATATGATATATTCTGTTAAACAGAATCAAATATAGAAATTAAACTAACTGACTAGCAGTTCAATCCAACAGTTAACACACAGTATATCAGACAATTTCTAACAGTTCTAAAAATACAACATGAAATTATAAACTGTTTAGAGTTATTGAGATTTACTCACATTACACGTTAACAGTTATATAACGATTTGCGTTAGTTGATTCTGATCAGACAATTTATTTCTCCATAAATTGCAACGAGGCCTAAATTACTTCCAGTCGGTTCCATGTCGTAGTGTCCGTCCATGCAATCCCAACGTGATTGACGGTGCTCAATTCTGAAAACGTATGAATTAGTTATACATTTTTAAACGTTTGAATACTATTAAAAAAATAAAAATAAAACTTAATTATTTATTTTAATGGGCCTCACCCTTCATGAATACGTCGGCCCATTTCCACCCTGACTTGCTCCAACCTGCGTCTCCCCAAATTCCTCTAGGAAACATCACCGTGACCAAATGGCCATTTCCCATTATTTCAATCTCCTTTATCTCCTCCAATACACCACCGAGATCACCAAACTCCATCGCAAACTCCTTCTCTCGGCGACCTCTTCCTACCCGTACCCCTAGCACAAAGCTCGACGTTCCGAAGTGAAATCCGTCTGTCAGCCTTCAAGCGTGAAACCCAACGTTCGATCGACAAAAATCATGACGAAAATCCCACAAACTTTGGAAACAGTAGCTAATCGAAGCGACAAACCCAAATACGAACGTGAATCGATCTACTGCTTCCCACATTTCACCAAACGTCGAACCCTAGTACTCAGCTGTAAACATCGAACTCCCCAAACCTGGACCGCAACCATCGAAATGGGTACTGGACGGAAGATAAATACACGCTCTTCTCAAATAATTGTGTCTTGAGATTTATAGCAATTTATTTTGATTTGTTTTGATTTTATTTCCTCTCTTTCCTTTTACTGTATGAAGAGTATGAGGAGAACGAGAGCGGCGGGTTTTGGTTGACTGTGGACTTAGGAATTAGGTTTAGAAATGTTTAAAGGGGGTATTTATAGAAGGTATAAATATCTAGATATTTATTTAGATATTTTTATTTATCTTTTTATGTACGTTTTCGCCTTCTAAAAATTCGTGTGCTCACACACGATACCCAAAAATCACGAAACTTGACATGCAGCTAAAGTTCAACATTACAGTCCCAACGAAACTGGTTTCGTCGAATTACGACTCTGTATGCTCACACAGCGTATTTTTAACTGTTAGAATATCGACTGTTTTTCACCATGAAAATCGGTACAGCCACATACTGACTCTAAAAATCACGGAACTTGACATCTAACAATAATTTGACATTGCGGATCCAACAAAATTAGTTTCGTCGAATTCTGAGGTCGTTTGCAAAACTGGCTATTTTTAAAGCTCTAAATAGCCTATCTAAATATATAAATATATTTAAATATAATTAAATATTATCGTCTCTATTCACAGTGCCATACCATACAGCTTCAAAATATTCCTATATGAATTTCTAACTCGTTATTTCAAATCTGGTTAAATCGATATTCGATAAAAAATGAAATTCCTTTTTAAAATATAATTATTTCCTTTATAAATTATAAAGGAATTCCATAGCGACTTTTCTAAAATTTGATTTGGATATAAATTAAAATCTACACAATGAAATCTCGATTTTTCTCTTCCACTAGAAAGATATACTCCACCAGCTCCACACGTTTTTTGTTTCACAGAAATCCGTCTTAAAACGAATCATGTACATTCAGTTGAAGTTCAAATCGCCAATTTACGAACTGCACCGCCATTTCAAGCTCGATATTAATTATAATATAATTATACGTTTCAAACTGACGTCGATTGAATATATTCGTCAATATAATTAAACTCTAAGCTGAACTAAATCCTAGGGGTGACCCAGTTCACAGAATATTGTGATTTCCAATATTTTGATTATTTCTGAAATAAATATATTATTCTATTATTTAATTTAATTAAATATTCACTATAATTTAATTAATGACGATTTAATTCCCTAAATCACTATTTATATAATTAAATAAATTAATTATAATACCTCTGACAATGCGGGTCATTACATTCTCCCCACGTTCGCCATTAACCTGATGTGTGGTTGCCACTGTATTCCATCTGTACCCGATAACAATGGGATGGATGCCACGTGGATCCGAACTGAAGCCATCTCAGGAGCACTTTCCACCTGTAAATACACCATCAAGGGACGTGGAAGTATCTTTTGGCATTTTCAGAACTCAAACTTATTTGCTATCCGAATTTCATCAACTTATTCAGATTACAATCACCTTTTGAATCATATTGTGAAGGAAGTTGAGTGAATCAATGCATTGTATAAGTGAAAATTGAGTGAGAATTACTGTTGTACTTGCGTTCAAGTCATCAATTCAAAGAGTAGAAAGTGGACATAGGCTATTTAACGCCGAACCACTATAAATTGTGTGTTTTCTTCGTTTTTTTTATTTCATTTCAGTAGAATCATTACTCGTTTAGGTGTTAGAGCCAATTTTGGATCTAACATTTGGTGCTTTCACTGAGAGAGAAACAAATTAAACTTGTCTGTGATGCCTGCTTCAATTTAGGCATGCTGCTGCTTTTTCTTATTCTTCTTTCTTTTGTCCCTTTTGATTGCTGAATTGAGACAGCACTGCTGAAACGAGCCTCTTTCGGTAAGTTGCGGGTAGGAATTCAGGAGGCAGGACGTTGTGACTGAGTGTGGGTGACGAAGGAGAGGTGTTACTTCAACGATGTTGATTCGGGAATCAGTCGTTTAATGTTGGAAAGTGAGACCGTAAGAAAAAAAAGGAATATATAGATATGAGGATGAAGAGATGTAACTGAAAGATTCTGCAAAATAACTGAAATTGGACGAGATGGAAATACAAAATCGTGATATTTTAGCAGAGGAACAATCAGAAGAGACGAAGATGAAAGAAGTTTTCGCGATAAATTATTCTGGCGAAAATAGTTGGCTTCAAGAAGCTACCTAATGGTCCATTTGATTATTTGAGAAAAAAAAAAACCAAATAACATTTTATGATTCAACAATTTAAATTTACGCAAGCATAAATTTACTGTCATTTCCTCCTTTTATTAGACGTAGTTAAGCATTATTTGCTTGCTTTTCTTCCACCATATGGACATTTGATGTGTTAACAACTGTTTCATCTTGGGCATCTTTCTGTCTCAGTTGTTGTTCAACTTGCAAATATTGTGCAAGGCTGTCTAGACTCATATCATGCTTCTTGTGTTTCAATAGTTTCCTTTGATCTTTCCCAGAAAAGGTAATTTGTCTATTGTCTTTGAGACCTTAATCTCCTCATCCATATTTAAATTATGTTGACTGAATTGGTTAAGTATGTGTACGATATCATTGAATTGCTCTACAACTGAACGATCATTAGTCATTTTGTAATTGATCAAAAATTTGGTTAATTTGGTTAAACCGATTACAACTGGAATTCCCTCACTCCAAAAGTCACTATGTCCACTGAAGTATGTTCTTTTTGTCCGAATGAGTGCTTGCGATCAATCGAGAATGGGATGAAGAAGCCTAAAAAAAGAGAAGCACTGACACTAAATGGGAGTCATGTATTTGGATTTTTCCCAAAATTGTTATATGGGTACATTGTAATGCAACTTTTTAGATGATTGAGCGAACACGGTCTGTGCACACACTGCCAAAATCTTAACTACCTTACCTCAAGGTCAAGGCCAGATTTCAGTAGCCAAAACAGAGTAGATAAAGGTTAGGTCAGCAGTGAAGTTTTTGCCTGAGATAAACTGATATCGGACATGCCCGTGTGTTCATGCATATTTGCACATGAGTATATGTACGCTGTAATTAGCCTTTGGCAGATTCTTTTTCACTTAGCTATGCAGTTCTGATTCGCTAGTTTTTTTATCTCAGAATTTTGTATACAAATGTCAAGCGATATCATATCACTTAGGGTGTGTTGATGATTCTTTGAAATTGTTTTCTTACTCTCTAAACTTTAAAATCTGCACCGATGCACCTTCTCCTTACCATATATTCTTGGTTTTCTTTTTTATAACTTCTTCGCAAATTTTCTTATCAAACTCTCCTTTGTTCTTGTCAAGTTATCTGTAAGCTTCCGAATTTATATCTGCATGCTTCATATGATTTGTAATACAAAATCATATTTAAAGTAAATAACATTAATAAAAGGAAAATGTTGGAAAGTAGACCCAATTAATGTGGGTTCGTAATTTGTTGTGTCTATTTAAGTTAATGATCGTGTCTTATGAGTCAAAAGTCTTGTTAATTAATGGTGTGTCTGTTCGTTAAGTGTTAAGTCTATTAATGAAGGAGTGTCTATTGAATTGTAAGGTCATGTAGACCACTATGTAAATATGGGTGGTCATTTTGTATAGTTGTAAGAAAGTAAGAAGAAGAAAGAAAAAGAAATTAAAGTAAGAAAACTATAAAAGAGTTTTTCCTCCATTAAAATTCAATATCCTCCTCCTCTTCAATCCAACAGAAAACACATATTTGATCTTTAAGCTAGGGTTTTATATTTGTTTCTAGAGAGTTTAATAAAATTTTGGTTTGAACAAATTATTTGTGTGTTGCTTTTCTTCACTTCCCATCTTTTATCAAATCTAATCATGTAAGAATTATGGGCTAACCATAACACCTCATCCATTTCTTATATCAGTATTTGTGCACTTTTCTCAGATTTAATTATGTAAGAATTTTGTTTTCTTGTAATGCTCATCATCTTGTACCCAAGCACAACTATATATATTTGCAACTGATCATCATGCTCCAATTAGACATTAGAGTGATCGGTTTTTTATAACTCTGGCTGTTCACTGGCCTAGTATTTGGTATAATCCTTTCAAGTAACCGCACAATAAATTCGTTCAACAATCTTAGGTGTTGGTTGAAAAACCGTCAAGAACATTGTTGTATACTCTTCGATTAAATATGTGGTATTGCGTCTTCTTTCAAGGAAAACATTAAAAAAAAAAATTGCCTTCAATAATAATCGGAAAGAAATTAATATCATTATTGATTTTTGCATCATTTCAAGTAACAATTTTCTACCTATAAAAATCAAGCCATGATTTATGTTTGTTTTTATCTGAGGGATGTAGTGCCTTTTTTCTCCTAAATAGAAATATGAATTGAAATACTTTTGATTTAGTAATGTTTAATTATGTAACTAAGAAAATGGAAGTTTGTAGGTCCATAACATTTTTTGTTTGCACATGACAATATATGGCTATGGTCCGGTAAAAATTCGAGGTTATAGTCTCAAATAGAAAAAGTTCTTTATCCCTTCCTTTTTGGTCTAAGGTGTTCCTTTTTGGTATCTTTCAAAATTTTAATTGGATTCAGCTCACCAAATACTGCAAAGACAAAATGGAACTCAAATTTTCAGTTTAAAAGTTGGCAGGAACCCCCTTTACTATTTATAAATAGGTGAGCTAATAGTTCCTCCAGCAAAAGTAAAATGCAATCACCTTAGCACCTCAACATTTTATTCCTACCAATCACAGCAGGAAAGCCAACTGCCTACCTAAATTTCATTGTTAAAACATTATCAACTTGTATAAATACGCTGCTTTATTCAATAACTATTCATCAGGCAACAGAATTCGGAGCAATGGCTACAAATGCAACAAGCTTCTCGAAGACTACTCATTTACTGGCGGTGCTCCTGTTCACATTTAGCAACTTCGTAACCAATGATGCTGCTCGTATGCTTCTAGAAGCACCAGCTATCCCAAAACCAGAGCTTCCATCGCTACCGAAAATTCCGACACTTCCAAAACCTGAGCTGCCAAAACTGCCCCCACTGCCCAAAATGCCAAGCCTGCCTAAGCTGGAAATACCTCCATTGCCTGAACTTCCTAAACCACCAACCATCACCAAAACTGAAGAAAAACCGGTGGTACCTGAAGTTCCAACTTTGCCCAAGCCGGAAGTGCCTTCACTACCAGAGATCCCTTCTTTACCAAAGCTAGAGCTGCCACCCCTTCCTGAGATTCCGACCATTCCCAAGATTGAACTGCCTCCTTTGCCTCAACTACCGATTGTTCCTGAAGTTCCAACTCACCCTTCTGCTACTCCTTGAGTTTCGTAGATGATATGGCACTATTGATTGTAGTTTCATAAGCTTATGATTGGTTTTGATTTACATATGTGTACTAGCTAGATTACTTATTGCCATATGTATGCTGTATGATATATTTTATTTTCTTACTTTTCTGCATTGTTGCGTCTTATATAAATTCTTATTCAATATTTATCCAATGAGCAATGATACTTAAACTAGAATTAAATCCTAATATATTTTTTCTCCGGCATTGCCGCATTGCTACTTCAGACATATAAGCTTCAAAAAAATTGTTTGCTGGAATAGAGTTACTAGTTGTATGCAGATCGTAGTGATATATGATTGTTGATATTCCATGCACATGCGCACTGCATATCGTTACAGATTAAGAAGAGAAACCTATTATAAAGCAAACTACCAGTAACTTTTTTTGTCTCCCTTTAGAAAATTTCGACCTATATATCGTCCTTATAACTTGTTTCACATTGCTTGATAGTTGAGTTTGAAGTTACGAAAATAATCTATGAGTATATTTAGTGCCAGTGAAGTTGAGTTTCGACAATCCCTTAAAATTGAATTCTTACACACACAAATAAATTAAAATAAAATAAGTTTGCATTTAATAAGATAATGTGAGAGTTAGAAGAAATGAAGTGTCGGCTGCTTCGACTTACTTATCTCAAGCATACATGGGCTGCACGGCACGTTATTCTTCTATTTCTTTTGCAAAGTTATTGGGCTTAAGGCTTAAGGCCCATATCTGTAAATATTTGTATATAAACAGCCGTTGGTTGTATTATCGCATTCATTCAGCATTGTATACTTTTCTACAATCAGTTCGGTAATAATACAAACGTTATCTCTTCCACAAAATTACAATTCATCCAATATTCTCAATTCTATCTGGGTATCAGAGCATGATCGATCAATTCTCTGCGTTATTCTGAATATACATCCATCGTGGTGGTTGTAAGAGAGTCCATCAGAGAAGTGTCATCATTTGGATCTCTAAACTCATCAAGAATTGCTTGAATTACATCCTGTGAGTTTTATTTGATTAATAGAAAACAGTGCCTTGCCAAATTTCATGGCTGCAACAGTATTCTATCGATCAAATTGAGAAAAAACAAATATGATTCACTCACAGCCGATCAAAGAAAGCAAAGTGTTCATACTCAAGAAGTCTAATTCAAGAAAGTCATCAGAGAATCAAGCAATAATTGAAAACTCAATGAAAGATTAAAAGATTTTTTCATCATCTCACTACAAGAAAAACCGCAAATAGCGACAAATTTTTAGCAGTGGAAAGTTTCGTCGCAAATTAGCGACGGATTTTCATGGAATCTGTAAGGGATATTATATAGGAATTTTTATTTCAGCTTATTAAAATATTACTGTCGAGTTTTTTTTTCTGTCGCTAAACCATTGAGACGACCCGAACTTCCTCGTGAAGGAAAGCCCGGATTGCTTTGGGAACACGACAAATCAGAACATAAACAAAAGAACATTTCATTGCTTATTACAACAATTTCCATCAGAGTACAAGAATATACAGAATATGAACAAATAATTTACATTTGATAAATATCAGAGATTTACAAATTACAATGCAGCGGAAAATAATACAAAACACAACTGAAAGAGATACACGGATACAGAGCCTTCTGAATATCATTCCAGCTGTAAACCAGGATCATGTGAATATAAATCTGCAAAACCAAAACTACTAACTGCCCGTGTGGAAAATAGGGGCACCCAGAGTTTAGGTTAAAACAATAAACTCCAGGTCAGTCATGTTATTGTTGTGAGAACTAAAACAGTTATTTAAAAAACTTTGCTTTAAAAATGGAGTATATCAAGGGACCATGACATATAACACGGAACGGATTTCCTACCAAGAATACCAGTGCATAGAATAAACATCGCAATGCTTTTTGAAAAAATGAAGCTATTATAAGACTCAGGTCCCATCACACAATGCAACGCATGCCGGAGGATAGGGTTTTCCCTTATAATAGTTAAACATGTTTGGTACGTTTAAAATAAATCATTTGGATACTATTATAATGTAAAGTGTATGAAAACAACTACAAATATAAATGTATCAATCATAGACGACGTGAGTACCATATATCATGTCGCCAATACTAGGCTCTACAATCAAAACCGCAAAGTCACGTATTGGAAGTTGGATTTCCATCTGTGAACCAAGGCAAGGGATCGTCCTTACCGCTTCGAGACCTTCTAGCCCGAGCCTCAGGGTCAGAACGCATCGACCCTTGGATCGTCAGAGTCGGTCCACCCGAAGTGCAAAGGGTGAATTAAAATGCCTGAACATGCGTTTCTCCGCCCTATGGGGCGTAAGTCTGGTCTATATAGAGACCATATCATCCCTCAGCCTCGCGGTGCCGATATAACCGAGGCGCCTCGCTATCCATATATAGTAAAACGCCTGGGCGTGCAAAACCCAGACACCGCTCCTAGCTAGAAGGAAACGCATGCCCTCCCTGAGGTCCTCTCCCGTTTCTAGTTCACACCAGGGTGTGAGGCTCGCGAATCAACGCTATACACAAAGCTATGCTATATTAAAGCCGTGCTTTGATCATCAACCACAAGACTCAGCTTTTCAATAGAAGCCTTGATCATTTGCATCTCAGCATGCCACAAAGGCAATTCACGCTATGCACCCGATGTCTATCAATCACACAGAATGAAATTCGATGTCAGACACACATCCATTTACAAGTTCGTTCTTAGTCTGAATGAAGCCAGAGGCACCTTATTCCTCGTCCCGTGTGTCCAATACAGGAGAGAGGCCCTCGCATATCCGGTCGATCTCCAAGCACGCCTGGAAATATCACCACTTATTACCTTGTCTTGGGTGTACATCCCAATCAAGACATCAATAATCTTCCAAACGATGTGAAGACCTCTGGTCTTCAACCACCGTCTTCATCCTCGACATATCGTCGAATCAGTTATTCAGAATGGGATAAACCCGGTCTTTCTGAATAACTCGCGTATATAATAAACAAGTGTTATGAAACACAACATACGCCTCCATAGGAACTCACTTCGATTAATGTCATTTAAAACACAGCTCATGATAAACCCAAAATCACATTCCATTAATAATGGAATCTTCACGAAATACAAATCAATATATATAATCGATATGAACTTCCATATCCAACCGATAATATAAATGTAATAACGACAATGCCTTTTAAATTCTATATATATTAACAGTCTTCCTCCACAGGAACTCACTTCGATTATTATCAAATCGGATTCCATTCCATTCCAATATAATATGTTAAATTGGAAAACTTTACTTTGGAAAATCTCCTTTAAATCTTAACAAAAGATTTATAAATTCCAAATCACATTTCACTGTAAATCGGGTTAAAGAACGAATGTAGTTAAAAACACAGTTCACGATAAACTCAATTCACATTCCACTTTATTCCAATTATTAAATATAATTGGAAACTATAAAAATCTTAATTAACAGATATATTCTCTTCACATGGGGTTCAAGAATAGTGTTACTGAAGACATCGTTCATAACAAACCCCAAAATCCCATTTGATATTAAATACAAGACTATGAATAGAAAATATATCGGCTTATATTCAATATCAAATTCTACAACCAAAAAATATCGTATCGGAAATAACGATACGAATATATCTTTCAAATTTCCATGACAATATCCACAAAATCATAATGGCCTGAATAGAACACGCCGTGCCTATGCCTTTTATACATAACAATATCCACAAAGTCTGGTGGTGCAGAATACAAGAGTCTCATTAATTATTTCAACGATATGGGGAATTATACATAGAATTACATGTCCATACACATCTGAATAGAATGGTATGGTCGTAAGGAAGCATAGGCACATAGTAGAATCAGGTTTGACATTACTAGCACATGATTCAATGCCACTTAATTTTTGGTTTGAATCTTTCAATACTACAGTATATTTGATAAGTAGAATGCCATCAAAAGTATTGAAAGATATCAGTCCCCCAGAAAAATTATATAATTTCAAACCAGATTACCATAGTCTAAAAACTTTTGGTGTTTTTGTTTCCCATATTTAAGTCAATACGATGCAAATAAATTGAATTTTAGATCAAAACCCTGTACACTTTTAGGGTATGCTGTTAAACAAAAGGGATACAGGTGTATTGATGAAAATGGAAGAATTTTTATGACTAGACATGTTATATTTAATGAAACTATCTTTCCCTATGGTTCAACTGAGACCACCAATAAAGTTTACAACAACTTCATAAGTACACCTGCTATACCAAAATACTCTGAGTCACATCATATTGTCAGTGAAGAAGTGACTGCGATTGCTCAAGAGCCATCGATTGCTGATATAAATCAGCCAAGTAAAGAAGCTATTGAGCCATCCAGCCTTGCAACACCTTCACCTGCAAGAACAAAAGAGGGTGATAATGTCAATTATGAAGATCAACAGACTGGAAGTCAAATAAATAACTCAAGTACTAGCTCACCAACAACTGATGATAATAATACTACTCAAGTTGATCAACCTGCTTATTAGCATCATGCTCACACTAGTCATCATATAACAACCAAAGCTAAAAGCGACATATTCAAACCAAAAGCATACAATGTGACTGTTAATACTGAAGAGCCAGTAACATACAGTCAGGCTGCAAAAGATAAAAACAGGAAGAAAGCAATGGATGAAGAATTAAAGGCTCTTACTACAAACAATACTTGGGAACTTGTGCATAAACCATACAATAAGAATTTGATTGGTTGCAAATGGACATTCAAACTCAAGAGAAATCTAGATAGAACTATAAATAGATAAAGGGAAAGACTAGTTTCCAAATGATATACACAAGAATATGGATTTGATTATAACGAAACATTCTCTCCTGTTGTCAAGCCATCCACCATAAGGCTAATTCTTACTACTGCATTGACAAATCAACGGAATATAAACACTTAGATGTCAATAATGCATTTCTTAATGGAATTTTACAGGAATAAGTCTACATGCAGCAACCAGAGGGTTATGTACAAAATTCAAGTCTTGTATGCAAATTAAAAAGGCTATTTATGGGTTAAAACAGGCCCCAATGGTCTGGTTTGACAAACTCAAGTCAACTTTGACTAAAATGGGATATCAACTTACAGAATCTGATAATTCCTTATTTATTAAAATTTGTAGCAATTCAACAATGTATATCTTAATACATGTTGATGATTCAATAGTGACAGGAAGCAGTGAAATAGAGATAAAGCAAATTACAAAGTTTCTCAATGAAGAATTCTCCATTAAAAATCTAGGTGATATATCATACTTTTTTGGCATAGAAGTTGTGAGAACATCAAAGTCAGAAAATTTTCTATGTCACAAGAAATACATTTCAGAATTACTATTAAAAACTGAAATGTATGAAGGCAAACCACAACCCACACCCATGTTTTCAAGCCAATGTTTTTCTAAATACAGGGGAGGAAGCATAAATAATATTAAGCAGTACAGGAGTGTTGTGGGACCATTACAATATGCCACCATAACCAGGCCTGATACAGCGTTCAGTGTTAACAAAGTGTCTCAATTTTTGCAGGAACCAAAGAATGAACACTAGAAGGAAGTTAAAAGGATTTGCGCTATTTGAAAGGAACAATAAGCTATGGACTCACACTCAAAGGCTGTAAAGACTTAAAGATCGTTGGTTACATATATTCTGACTAGATAGCAGATCCAGATGACAGAAAGTCTGTCATTGGTTACTGCGTTTATATTGGGGACAGTCTGATCTCATGGAGTTAAAAAAAGCAATCAACTATATCAAAATCCAGTACTGAAGCCGAATACAGAAGTATTGCTAGTGCAATAGCTGAAATAATATGGTTATAGTAAATACTTAAGGAGTTACAACTAGATTCTAATGCCAAATCCACGATATCGTGTGATAATCAAGGCTCAATTTACATGTCTGCAAACCATCACTACGTCATAGATTGCATACGGCAACCCCAAGAAGTGATGCAGGAAGTGCAAAATAATGTTTCTATAGGCCAAAAATGATATCCGACAACACTTTTTTAGGGTTTCCTTTTGTCGCGCTGCCTTAGAGTCATAAGCAACGTCTTTGTTATCCTAAGGTAACATCGCTACAGGTGTTGCTACATGTACTAAATTTACATAAAATGTGGGGCCCACTAAATTCTGAATCCCGGGATCACGGAATCCTGTTGTGCCTCTAAATTCTGTAGCCGAGTTCACGGAATCCTGTTGTGGGGCCCACATGCATTAATTTATGGCAACACTATATCATAGTTATGGCGACATTTAACATTACATACTACAACATTATATCATAGCTATTGCATCATTATATAACATACTGCAATATAACAGCAATTAACATGACACACTGAAATTAATAAACAACTTTTCATTTCAAATTAATAACCAGTAGCACAAATACTATTTAGTCAACTACAGAATTACAAAAATAGCCAATAAATTCAGTTTTATAGAGCACTTATAAACATAACCGGTACTAAATTTATGTTTACATCAAACTAAAACAGTTTCAAATTAATAAAGCGCGAGCCTCCAGCGCATTCAGTACCTCTACTGCCTCCTTCACCTGCAAAATAAAGCAGTTTCAAAAGTCATGCATTTCAGCAAAAGCCTTTAGTACAACTAATGCATTTCAGCACAATCAATGTCATGCATGCCTCGGCTACAAACTGATGCAATGCCTCACTTACATTGCAACACAAAATGGAAGACATGCATGCCTCAGTTGCATTTCAGCACAAACTATGGCCATAGTATAACTGACTTGCACTTCAACACAAAGACATTTCAGCATAAACTATGGCCAGAGTTGCTTTTCAACATAGAGTTGCATTTCACAATCTATGGCTGAGTTGCAAACTGATGCAATGACTCAGCTTGTTCAAAGCACGAACGATATCAAGGAATGCAATAGTATGCCCGAGGCACTAAAAATTAAGACTTGCCGCGACTCGTTTAAGTACAAACTCAACCATTGCATCAATTACGAACTGACACGATCATTATTGATTGAAGAAAAAATAAAATTCTTAAAATTCTGTAGTTCATTACTGAAGCATCAGTCTTGTACATGATCAGTTACATACCAGCATTGAACTATAGAATTGTAAGAATTAGACTGATGCTTCAGGAAGCGGAAATTGTAAGAATTCTGAAGCATACCACCAGCCAACCATAAAAATAAGCAAAAATACATACCAGCAGTGTATGTTTGAATACGATCTCTGATTTGCACAATTTGTAAGGGCCTTGGACTACAAAAAACAGGAAATTAAGAGGCCATGTTTTCACTTTGCCAGGTGGAAGGCGGATTCGTCTTATTGGGACATCATCTCTACACCAACGAACATCAAAATCTTGATTTCTCATTCCATAAGCAGGCTGGATATCATTCAAATCTTTATTTTCATATTCTCTTTCGAGTTCACACCAGTCTTTTGGCAATTTCTTGATAACATTGTGGCACATCTTATCAATTGGATCTTCTATATAAAGCACCTATTTTACTTGTGAAGCCATAACATAAGGATCGGATTTCTGGCACAATCGATTAAAATTGACACGAGTCAGCCCATATAAATCTTTTTCTTCTTGATACCAACAACACTTAAATAAAATCACACTAAATTCTCCCCAATAATCTAGTTCTGATATTTCTTCAATTGATTCATAGCAATTAACTTCACCAACCAATGGATTTTTACCTTTCGAACTTGCAAACCTAGTAGTCAAGGCTGTCAAAAATACATCACTGTTTTGTGTTGTACATTTGGCATCTCTGAACCTTGTATAAAATCTGTATATGTTGATAACATATCCAATAAACCGCTTAGCTGTTGGAAGAGGCCCCATTGCAAGCAGTTGTACTTCTTTTGAAGTGTCCTCCTTTTTCGCAACCTCTTCCTTTAACCACTTCCAAAAGTCTTCACTGTGTTCTCTCTCTCTCTCTCTCTCTCTTTTTTTTTTTGATGATGCATGACCATCAATTAAAGCTCGATGTTCCCTAGAATAAAGACCAGGTAAATAAAAGATAGAAATAAATTTGGCTGGATCTATTACTAAAGCTGAAACTGACTATACCGAAAACAATTCCGTATGAATGAGAACATAGCTTAATACAAATCATGCCTGAAATCCCTGAAAGTGCTGAAACTTGGAATTTACAACTAACACTACGTGAGGCTAGAATCAACAACATGTTTGTAGATTGTTTAAAAGAACTGATTTTGCTGGAAAAAGGATGACATCAAAAATAGTTTTTTTAATAGTTGACATCATTTTACAAGCTACGCGAAGAATATTATTACTGATGTTAACCGAACTTGTCCACTTTTCTAATTAAATAAACCATTGTAAACTCTAATTGCATAAAATTCCATCTGTCAGGTTCAAAAAGGAAAACATTATTTATTATGAAAAAAGGAACAAAATAACTAATAAAGGATTCATAAAGATAGGAATAATACTTTAATACTTACTAAAATAAAAGTACTTACCCAAGTAAACTCTCTATTTCCTTGTTACCACAATTGAATAGAATGTGACAGTGACATTCCTTCCATTGAGAACTTTTAAGATGAGTAGTTTTTCCATCTTTGTTTCTTCTTGTACCAATAGGATATTCCAGATTTTGTGGACATGTTTCAAATTGCATTTTTCCTGCTCCATCGCCACCTAAGAACCTTGAACAGAATATCAAACATTCCTCTGCAAGATAACCTTCAACAATAGACATCTTGGGTTTACTTTTGTTGCGAACGTATGATTTCAGTTTACAAAGATAACGCTCAATAGGAAACATACAATGAACATGTGCAGGTCCACCATATTCAAGTTCCTTGCATAAATGAACTAGCAAGTGCTCCATTGTATTGAAGAAAGCATTTGGGAATATCATCTCAAATTGACAAAGAATTTCCACAATTTCTTTTTGTAGCCTCTTGAGATCAACCAAATCGATACTTTCACTCCAAACACTTCTTAGAAATGCACCTAATCTTATCATAGGTATTGCAACTTCAGGTTTTACAGATTTCTTCACGGCAAATTATAGTAAGTAGTGGAGAAGAAAATGAGCATCGTGGCTCCTATACCCTGCAATTTTCCTCTCTTTTTTGTTTACATACTGGCTGATATTAGCTGCACAACCATAAGGTAGTTTAGCATTCTCCAACACCGAGCAAAATAGTTCTTTCTCCTTGTTCGTCATTTCAAATATGGCATCCCTCATCTCAAGGTAATTCCCATCAGTTGATAGAACCAGATGAAGGACCTCCCTGATGCCTATCTCTTGTAAATCATACCGATCATTTAAATGGTCTTTCGACTTCCCATCAATATTTAGTAAAGTACCAAGTATGTTGTCATAAATGTTTTTCTCTATGTGCATAACATCAAGGTTATGTTCACATACATTTTGACTCCAATATGGTAAATTAAAAAATATTGACTTTTTGTTAAAAGGAGATTCATTTTTATGCTTCTTGACCTCTTTATTCCCAAAAATATTTTCATAACCAGCCAACAATTCTTCAATGCCAGTCCCGGATAAAATACCGGGAGGTGTTCCCATTTCAATTTCACCATTGAACCTTTTCTTATCAAACCTCCACTTGTGTCCCGGGTCTAAAAATTTCCTATGATTCATGTAGCAAATTTTTCTACTATGTTTCAAGTAAGTTGAAGAAGTCTTGAAATGGCATACGGGACAAGCTAAATAACCCTTCGTGCTCCAGCCGGATAACATTGCATAGCCCGGTAAGTCGCTGATCGTCCATAACACGCTTGCACGTAATGTGAAATCATCACCAGTGAAGGCATCATAAGTTTGTATGCCAAGATCCCATAATTCTTTCAACTCTGCGATAAGAGGCTGCATGTAGACATCAATGTAATTGTTATGAGACTCTGGACCAGGGATAAGGGTTGAAAGTATCAAATTTTCTGTCTTTATGCATAACCAAGGTGGAAGGTTATAATTTACCAATACGATCGGCCATGTGTTGTGTTGTGTAGTCATTGTACGAAAAGGACTGAATCCAACAGATGCTACTCTTAACCTGATATTTCCGTTTTTTGATGAAAAATGAGGATAATTGGCATCCATAGTCTTCCATACCTCGCCATCAACTGGATGTCGAAGTCTGCCATCATTTTTTCATCCCACTGCATGCCATAACATAAGTTCTGCGTACTCCTTCGACATGGACATCCTTTGCAACCTTGGTTTTAGTGGAAAATAACACATCACTTTTGCTGGTACTTTGTGGATCCGCTTCTCCGAATCTTTGTCAATAGCCACTTTCTCTTCCGGTATAACCCACCTTGAAAACACAACTTTTGCAGTTATTCTCCTTTTCATTTTCTGCCTAATATAGCATGCAGTCATTTGGACATGCATGTATTCTTTGGTAATCGAGGCCTAAATCTTTAGTGATATTTTTGGTAGCATTGAAAGATAAAGGGAAGTGAGCTTCTGTAAAAGCTTCTTTCATCAACTCTAATAAATCGCTGAATGCAGACTCAGTGATCTATGTAGGCATTTTAAAGAATAAAGCCTAACAATGAAACTTAATCGTGAAATTTTTTTACACTCGGGATATAATGGTTGTTTTTCCTCTTCAACACGTTCATGAAATTTTCTAGCATTGGCATCTATTCCGTTTGACCCATCAGAAGATCCATCTTCATTTTTCTGCATATTTCCACAAGTACGTTGCAACATCTCATCGAGGTCATCTCCAAAATTTATTCCTTCTTTACAATCCATATTGTTATCGCTTTTTTCAGGATCTAAACAGGAAACATCACAAATCCATTTCATGTACAATTCAGATAGACCATTCCAAATCAGATGGTTGTAGACTACTTCTTGACAATGCCACTTGCGATTATGACACTTTTTACAAGGGCTTGTAATTTCATCACCTACCGCAAATCTAGAAAAAGTATTTCAAATAAAAAGTTTCACTCCACTGATGTACCCTTCACTGAACTTAGGAAGTTCTGCCCATAGTTTTTCCTCATCGTTCATTGAGTAATACCTTAAAGCAGTAAATTAGGCACAAGTAAAGCAGTATATTAGGCAACACAACAATCAAATCAGAAAAAATTGAAATATACATTGAGTGATACCTGAAGCAACAGATTAAATCGAAGCCCTAACTGAAATCTGAAACCCAAACGAACCCCAATTGAAGACCTAATTGAAACACCGAAGCCCTAATTGAACTTGAACTCGAACCTGCCCTACTCGAACCCTAATTAAACTTGTAAACTTGAACTTTTAGCCCTAACTGAACCTGAGAGTGAGTGTGTGAGAGGTTGAGCAGCGGAGTGCTTTGTTAAATTTCGATTGAAACTTTCAATATTTTTTTAGTTTCCCCCTTTTGTTTTTGCTTCCCGCCGTAAACATTATTTCACACGCGGATTGCTAATAAGGACTAAACATTTTTTCACATGAATTGCTAACTTGGACCGTTGGATCATGTTGACGCGGATTGATAATTTTATTCATGAGGTTACTGCAACACATGTTGATATATATGCTAACGCATTTAAGCATGCGTTGCAATAGACAAAAAACAACATAGCAATGGCAACATTGTAGCTAGCAACACCATGCATTTTCGTTGTGATAGGCCATCTATGGCGTAGTGCATGTACAACATGCAAGGACCAACCCTATATCGAAATCGATATTTATTCTATTTGAGAGAAAGTCAGTAAAGGGAAATTGCAAGTAAATTATATATTATCATACCATCAGCCTGTCGACATTCTTACCAAAGCACTTTCAGCCAGTAACTTTTATCGCCTTCAAGAAGATCTAAAGATTCGAAGCTGTAGTACACTCAGATCTTCTCTTTCCGCAACATAAGCCACAAATCTACAAGCTTTGCCCTTGGTTTCATGTTAGAAATCCATAACGAAAGGAACTCAACTTTACAACTTCAACTCGAAGAAATAAAGCTTGTCCAACTTCATTCGCTCTTCATCATGAAGATCGATGCTATAATTCTTAAATTGAGAGGGGCGAAATCAATCATTTTTTCTCACCAATTTAGGGTTACGAGAGTAGCCCTACCCCTAAAATTAGAGGGGCGGTTATAAGAAATGAAGTGTCGGCTGCCTTCTACTTACTTATCTCCAACATACATATGCCACACCGACTTACTTATCTCAAGCATACATGGGCTGCACCTCACACTGCTCTTTTATTTCTTTTGCAAAGTTATTGAGCTTAACGCTTAAGGCCCATATCTATAAATATTTGTATATAAACAACGGTTGGTGTATTATCGCATTCATTCAGCACTGTATAATTTTCTACAATCAGTTTAGCAATAATACAGACGTTATCTCTTCCACAAATTACAATTCATCAAATATTCTCAATTCTATCTATAAGGTATCTTTTTGTGTTTTTCTTAGAACACTAGGGCATTTTAGTGGATGGTTAGACCTTAAGGGTGAAACAAAAAAATGTGGATGAAAAACTAAGAGTTAGCAGAGACCTACGAAGAATTAGAAGCAAATAAGATTTGATATTATTATTACAAAATTCCTATGTGTGTCACACACATATATACATTCACATAAATAATTAGCAATATATGAATAATCATTAGCAACCCACTAGCTAAAACCAAGTGCAATACTGTACTATCCAATTTTTATTTTACCTGTTAGTGATTGTGACTAGTTACTATGACCTTTCAAAGTAATTTTTTTAACCTAGAACGCACTGATTGTTGGTTCTTGCTTCAAATATTTGCTACGTCACATGGTCCAGTCACACAACTCACACTTACCTAGCGTTCATGGTTAAGTAAGTGGCATAGTGAACTATTTTACTGTGTGAATTGTTGTGAGATTATTTTAAAGAGGGAGCTATTATATAAAGTCCCTTATCATCTAGTAATGTGGACTAATCCTAGATATATAGGAATGGCCTGCTTAGGATGTTATCAATTAAAATGACTTGGACTTGAACATGAATACATTTGGGCTTGGGCCTATGAAATATTATTATGGGTCAAAGATGGATGAACATTTTTGGGCTCGGTCTATTTTGCCTTTATTTTGAATCGACAGACAATGATACGTCTCTAGCTTATGATTTTGTTGTATCCGGTGATGGTGTTTTCCCTTCTTCTAATGTGAATAAAATGATTTCTGGGAGAAAAGAAAGGGTAATAAGATATTAGAACTCCAAACCAAACAAGAAGAACAAGTAGGGAAGCGACTCTAATCAAAAAAGGAACATGGGATGCTTCAACCGCCGTAAAATTGGGCATTATAAGATGACTTTAAGGCTCCTACGAAAAATAAAAAGAAAAACTCTGTAGATGCAAATATGGTTGAGGCCGAGTAAATGCAGGAAATCATTGCTATGGTTTCTAATATGCAAGTTGGAATGATAACTGACTTGCACATGGAAATTGCTGAAATAAAATCTTTATATTGGTGGTTCGATTCTGGTGCAATGGTTCATGTTTGCAACAATAGAGGACTATTCAAAACCTATACAGAACTTGTTGACCAACAAGAAGTGCTCATGGGAAATAGAAATGGTACAAAATTTCTAGGAAAAGGAAAGGTAGAGATTCACATTATTTCCTACAAGAAGATAACTCTCACAAATGTACTCCACATTCCTGATATTTAAAAGAATCTGGTTTCTGCATCAATCATATGCAACAGTGGTATCAAAACAGTCTTGGAGGATGATTGTTTAATTTTGTCCAAAAGTGGCATATTTGTGGGTAAAGTTTATCCATGTAATGGGATGTTCAAACTCAATATTAATGAAATAAAAGAATATTTTGCTTATACTGTTCATTTTTTACCTTTATGGCATGTATGTTTAGGACATTTAAATTATAAATCTTTAAAGTATGTGACCAAACATGTAGTTATTTCTATTAAAAATGAAAAGCTTGATAAATGTGAAATCTGTTACGAGCCAAGTTTACAAGGAAACCATTCCTAAGTGTCAAAAGAAATTCGAAACTTTTGGATTTTGTTCACTATGATATATGTGAATTAAATGGAGTTATAACCAGAGGTGGGAAAAGGTATTTTATTATCTTTATCGATGACTTTTCTAAATACACATGTGTGTATTTTCTTAAAAATAAGGATGAAGCATTTGATATGTTTAAACATTACAAACAAAAGTTGAAACCAGAAATATAGGAAAATAAAGGTCCTATGTGGTAATAGAGAAGGAGAACATTTCTTCACTGAATTTTCTAACTTTAATGAAGAACATAGGATTATTCATCAATACACAACCCCTCACATGCCATAACAAAATAGGTTGGTTGAAAGGAAAAATAGTGCTTTGGTTGATATTAAATTCTTTGTTGATAAAAGTTAAATTACCACTTAATTTCGAGGGTGAAGCATTACTATCTACATGTCATTTGCACAATAGAATCACCTCAAGAAAAGCTGAGGTTTCTTCTTACGAACTGTGGAATGGTTGTAGACCAAATCTAAGATATCTGAAGGAGTTGGAATGTACTGCCTAATATAGAGTGATTGATAATCAAACTAAACTTACTTCTAGAGTTTTGAATTTTTTGTTTGTAGGATATGCTGAGAACTCTAAAACATACAGACTATTAGACTTATCCTCAAACACGATTGTTGAATCAAGGGATGTCGAGCTTATTGAAAATTAATTCAAAGATGATTTAACTGCATATCAGTCATTAGACCTCAGCATCATTTAAACACCAATGGATACTTCTATGACCTCGCTAATAATAAAAGGAAGGTGATAAAAAAACAAATAGGAATAAGGACACAAAGAATTAGAAAAGAGAAATCTTTTGGTCCATATTTTATATCTTCTCAAGCTATAGCATTTCTTGTAGAAGGAACTAGAGATGAATTCTCTAACAAAATTCTTGTAGTGCTTAATATAGAAGATGACCCAAAAACTTACAAACAAGCCATGACTTCCAAAGGCTCCACTTTTTGGAAGGAGGCAATTAATAATGAAATGGACTCAGTCTTATCGAACATTACCTGGGTGTTGGTAGACTTGCCTCAAGGGTCAAAACCTACAAATGGACATTTCGAAGAAAACATAACAATGATGGTACTGTGCAAAATTTCAATGCTAGATTAGTAGCCAAGAGATTTAGACAAAAGGAAGGAATTGTTCTTTAATACATATGCTCCGGTTGCAAGAATTACATCAATTCAAGTACTAATAGCATTAGCATCTATCAATTGCATATGCACCAAATGGATGTTAAAACAACTTTCCTAAATGGTGAACTTAATGAAGAAGTTTACATGGAAGAACCTAATTGTTTTTTTCTTCCTTGAAATGAAAGAAAAATTTCAAGCTATAAAATCATTATACAGATTAAAATAAGTACCTAAACAATGACATGAAAAATCTGACTCGGTAATACTTCAAAATGGCTTTTCATATAATAGTGCAGGTAAATGTATCTACTACAAGTTTACTAAGGAATATGGAGTGATCATTTGTTTATATGCAAATGATTTATTAATATTTGGCGCTAACATGAAAGGAATACAAGAAACCAAGAAATATCTAACTTCAAAATTCAAAATGAAAGATTTGTCCCGACACTCCTAGCTCGGTTGGTTAGAGGCAGACGAATTGGGATGAAACATAGGTCTCAGGTTCGAGGGTCGCCTCTGCCAATTGTGCTAGGGTGACTATCTTGGCGGTGCGAAGACGTTGAAAATCGGGGTATACACCACCCGTGGGGTTTACTGGGATTGACAAAATATGTCTTGAGTGAAGTTTTGGTTCCACATGAAAGTCAAAAATAAAAGATTTGAATGAAGTTGATACAATTCTGGGTTTAAAAGTTAATAAAGTTAGTAGGGGCTATGCACTAACTCAAGAACATTATATTCAAAAGGTACTTCAGAAGTTTTAACATCTAAAAATTAAGGATGTTAGTACCTAAATAGACCCAAAAACATTATATTCAATTTATTGTTCCATTCGCGAATCACCATCGTACTACGTTATAATTTGACGCAATGTCTGCAATATCATAATGCCCCGATTCTACTATGTTACAATTTGACACGTTGGACGCCAACGGTTCAAATTGTAACGTTCGCCATCGTCCCTTATGGTCGTTAATGAACATTGCATGCGTCCGGCGCAATAGACGCCATCGCAGCGGTAACATGTCATTTGTTTACTACGAACGATACCTATGCCTTTTACTTGGTCAACCCATGTGACTTTTGTCTGCTTTGCTCTCCTGTAAGTTGAACAGAGAAGTTACTTGTTGAATCAATGTACTGATAAGAATATGTTTCATCGACGGTGGATTTGCTTAAGGACAATGTTTTATATTCACCTATTAAGCTATTTATTATCACTTGAAAAGAAAAACATATTTCAACTTCAAACTTAGTTTAAACTAGTATAACCGCATAACGGTGGAGAAACCAACCGTTTGATGATATAAGTTTACAAAACAATATATATTTTAAATTTTCATTAATATTAGTACATCAAGATAATAAGTTGGAATACACACACAAAAATTGAGATTTTAATCTAAAATTTAAATTTAAAAAAATATGATTATTGAATTTAAAATTTACTTATAACATCAAAAATTGAATACTTAAATCTGAAATTTTAAAATGGAGGTTCTTACTCAAAGAACTTTTTTAGTCATTTTAGAACAACACTTCTAAATAAATCTAATTGTCCTTAAATCTTATTATCGAGAAATGAGAAGTCCTTCAACATAATTTTCAATTTTTAAGAATTTGGGTATATAATTCAAACTTGAATTTGAATATTATAAAAGATTTAAATTTCAATTCTTGAATAACAAAAGTTGAATTTGAAATTCGTATTTGAAAAACTAATTTGTACTTCCTAAATTAATAAAACACAATCCCCAAATCTTATTCAGAGAAGGAATAAATATGTACTCCATGAATACGATGTAAAGAATGGTAAATACTAAAAAAAAAAACCTTATTAATGCATCCGCGTTAGGTTGGATTAGCTGAAGCGGTAGGTTCTCTTAAACTTGCATTACATCTAAAAGTATCAATAGAATAATTGCATTTCCATGTAGAAAAATATTTGAATCGCGTCAACTTGGCAATTTATATTAAGGCTATGATATCTTGTCAGAACCAAACCATTAGACTGCTTAAAATAGAGTTGCAAAACAAGTTAATGTATATTCTTCATGCAGATTTACATCTAAAGGATAAATATAATATAACAACATATAGAAGTACTGACAAGGGCATATTATATTATATATAAAGATATAGGGAAAATCTGCAATAAATACTAAAAAAGAACGCAAAAACAATGAGAACTCATCGAAATAATCTCCTCCACACCAGTATTTTTCACTTTTCCAAACAATATACAAGCATCCATGTAGTAGTAGTTTTCTATCTTGGTCTTCATCTTCATCACTTTCAGAACTCTCTGAATTTTCTTCATCCGGGCTTGCCGTCGTCTTCATTTTCACATTCTATAGTAAACCTTTACCACTTGTAATTGAAGTTCCAAATAATCTGGAAAAGCAGCGTTCGTTGCTTGATGGTTGTTCAGATGAGGAAGTAGTCATTGCCATACATTGAATCCGTGCTTGTAACTCAATCAGGCTTGCTGCGGAGAACTATAGGAAAATGCAAGTCTTTTAAGGCATCCTTATGCAATATTTTGCTGTCTTGGCAGTCCAAGAGCCTGTTTTTCACAATAGATTGAATGACCTTGCTAAAATATTTATAGAAATGAGTAATGAAACCCTGTATGTTGCTTCAATATGCACTCGGCAGCGGTTATAACACAATCGTGCAAGGTTTTGTGAGGATATCAAAATGCCAGTGAAGTCCAGCTGGCCATCAATGCAGACTGTTTCTATTGTTGAGGTTTGGTCCTTAATATTCCCCTGTTCTAATTTCGCACATGTTGTAATGACCCCTGCAATTCTTCTTATGTGTGAGCACCTTATGAGATTTAAACAAATGTTACTACTCTACTTACATGTTACTCAAATTAAACAAATTCTTCTTACATGCAATTCTTATTATGTGTGAGCACCTTATGAGATTTAAACAAATTCTTCTTACATGCAATTCTTCTTACCTTTTACAGGTTTGGGCACCTGTTTTTGAAATTTAAACAAATGTTGTTGCTCAAATTAAACCCATTTGAGGCCTCATTTCTAATAAGCCATGTACATTAAATTTCATCCAAGTATGTATTACTACTTTCCGTGTGTATATTCGGATGAATAGAAAGAAATTGCTTGTTACACTATTAAATAAAAAGTAAAATAAAATAAAATATGTAGCTAAATTCCTTGCATGAAAAATATACTTGACAAATATAGTTAATAAAATAATTTTGGTTTAGTTTAAAGGAAAAAAATTAGGATTTTAAAGTAATTCTATAACGAAAATTACATATAAAATTATAATTGATGTGTACACCTTATAATTAATAACAGATATTGATTGTATAAGATACACCAGTGTTCTTGTTTCAACCATCCTCAAAGTTATATTATATAGATTGTTAAAAGCGCTTTCCATGTTTTATAATCTATCACATCTTACATCACACACCTGCAGCACATTCTGCATATAATACATTAGTAATTCATCGGATTCTAAACTAAGATAATAAAAAGGGTGTACTAGTCTTCCAAACTAGATATGTATACTGTATCCTAAGACTAAAGAAGATATGAGCGGCTTAATGGAGAAAAAAAGCACACCTCCTTATATTTTTGCCCATTATAGTTGTATAAATTTATAGAATCACGGATTCTGACAACGATGAAGTCTCTATTGTCTAGCAATTAATTTGGGTGAATTGATATCCTCACCTAAGATAGCGAAACTACTGACCAATAAAGATTAAGTTCATCAAAGAGCCCAAATAATATTATGCAGTGCAAGATATTAAGCCTCCATAAGCAAAGGCAGTGGTATCATCATTGTATATTCATTAAAAACATTAGTTGACTTAGATAAACAAGTCTTGATTGATAACAAAAGTTACAAACACAGTCAAACAGATAGTGATAACATCATGATGTTTAGAAACAAGAACAAAAGCCATAAAAAAGAGAAACCTGGAAATTATTTAGTTGGCTTCGGCGCATATTTCTCAGTCTTGCAACAAAAGATTTGGCTTCCAAAGCAGAGGGCGGTAAATGTGATATTCGAGCAGCTGCATTACAATGCTTAAAAGGTTATAATTCAAACTCTTTCATCCAGATACAAAATAATTAGTTGTTGAATTTGTATTTAGTTTCGATAAGTGTCCCAAATGATGGAAAATCCAAATTTCATTGAATTTGTTTGATAAAAGAAAATTAACTGTTTACATTGATTACAGAGAATAAATTAACAAAGGAAAACAAGGAAAATACCTAAAATTTCTCAACTCAAAGCATATATTGTCTCCTCCTCAGAGAGAGAACTTCTTGTTGAATCAGGCAGTAGTGAAGCTGTTGGTAATAAACTTGGTTTTGTAAGGAAATACTAATTATGCAACAAATTTAATGTTTGTATTTAGGAAAGTCAAAATTAAGCAACAACAAATTCTAGGCCTTTAAATTAGAAAATTCTAGAGAATGTTTTGTAAAGGGAAATATTGTAAATTAGGGAATGCAAGAAAAAATTAGAAAATAAAAGTCTAGAAGCTGGCTATGTTATAAAAGGGATGTAATATTTCATTTGTGATATGAAGAAAAGTGAAGCAATAACAATGTAGTCATTCAATTTATTCTACCTTTAATCTCTCTTCTCCTCCTCTCTATATCAAATTCCAACATGGTATCGGAGCTAGGTTAAAAGTGGTGAGAGAGATGAAGATAACTAACTAGTCAAGTCAGCAAGAGAGTTCAAAGAATAATTTTCCAAAAAAAAAAAATCGGAAAGTGTATTTGATTTCCATGGCCGAAGCGGTAGAAGTAGAAAAGCAAGGATCTCCGCACACCATTGATCCAGCATCCCCGAAGCAGAAGAATGGAAAATCTGAAAAGTCTGTCGAAGAAGATGAAAATGAAGAAGACGAGGATCTCCTAAAGGCAAGAGCTTTGCCGAAGAGAAAGCATCAGACTTGCAGCAGCTATGGAAGTTGTTGTTGAAAATGGCACAAGTGGCTGTGGAAGAGGATTTGTTTTAGAGTTGTGGGTGAGAAGTGCACCATGGAGAAAAGTCTCCAATATTCAAAGAGAGAGTTGAAGAGACGTGCTTAAAGAATTGAAGGTGATGAGAAGTGCGTCACAAATAAATAAAAAAGGGAAAGAAAAAAAAGGGAGTTGAAGAGACGTGCTTCAACAATTGAAGGTGATGAGAAGTGCATCACAAATCAAAGAGAAGAAGAGAATCAACGAATCTGCTTGAAGTAATAAAACCAAGTTTAAGGGGGAATGTTGGAAATAAACTTGGTTTTGTAAGGAAATACTAATTATGCAACAAATTTAATGTTTGTATTTAGGAAAGTCAAAATTAAATAGTAACAAATTCTAGGCCTTCAAATTAGAAAATTCTAGAGAATGTTTTGTAAAGGGAAATATTGAAAATTAGGGAATGCAAGAAAAATCTAAAAAAGCAAAATCTAGAAGTTGGCTATGTTATAAAAGGGATGTAATATCTCATTTGTGATATGAAGAAAAGTGAAGCAATAACAATGTAGTCATTCAATTTTTTCTACGCTTTAATCTCTCTCCTCCTCTCTATATCAAATTCCAACAGAAGCATCATAAGACTAATTATCAAGCATAAATAGCCAAATTAAAATAACTTCAAGCACAATCTACATTTACCAGAAAATCCAAAATCATGTAGAAATCACAAATTACCTCAACAATGGGGTCGTGAAAAAGGTAAGCCAAGGAATCAGAAATCATGGGGTTCATAAAAGTAGGAAAAACTCAGAAATCAGAAGCGCACAAAAAACAGAAAATAAAAGAGAGAAGCAAATTAAACTTGCCTCTGATGCATACTTCAATTTAGGCATGTTGATGCTTTTTCTTTTTCTTCTTTCTTTTGTCCCTTTTGATTGTTGAACCGAGAGAGCACTACTAAAACGATCCTCTTTAGTAAGTTGCGGGTAGGAATTAAGGAGGCAGGACGTTGTGACGGAGTGTGGGTGGCGAAGGAGAGGTGTTACTTCAACGATGTTGATTCGCGAGTCGGCCGTTTAGTGTTGGAAAGTGAGACCATAAGAAAAAAAGGAATATATAGATATGAGGATGAAGAGATGTAACTGAAAGATTCTGCAAGATATATGAAATTGGACGAGATGGAAGTACAAAATCGCGAATTTTTAGCAAAGGAATAATCGGAAGAGACGAAGATGAAGAAATTTTCATGATAGATTATTCTGGCGAAAATAGTTGGCTTCAATAACCTCCCTAATGGTCCATTTGATTATTTGGGGGAAAAAAGCAAACATAAAAATTAAATATCTATTCCTTATATCAACATTTATGATTCAACAATTTAAATTTTCACAAATTTACTACCCTTTCCTCTTTTTGATGGAAGAGTTATTCGAAGCATTATTTGCTTGCTTTTCTTCTTCCATATAGACCTTTATTGTATCAACAACTGTTTCATCTTAGGCATCTTTCTTCCTCAGTTGTTGTTCAGTCTGCAAATATTGTGCAAGGTTGTCTAGACTCATATCCTCTTTCTTGTGTTTCAGTCGCTTCCTTTGATCTTTCCAAGAAGGGGTAATTTGTCTATTATCGATGAGACCTTAATCTCCTCATCCATTTTTAAATTATGCTGACTGAATTGGTTAAGTATGTGCATGATATCATTGAATTGCTCTACAACTAAACGATCATCAGTCATTTTGTAATTAAAAAATTTGGTGGTTAAGAAATTTCTTACTTGTTGCGTCTCCCATCAGATACTTCGCCTTTACTGCATTCCAAACATCCTTTGCAGTTGCCTTGTTGTAGTACATATTGAAAAGTGTGTTCGTCATTGCATTACAGACATGACCTTTGCAAAAATAATCATCATGTTCCCATTTGATCATTTCTCGTACCTGTGCAATGGTTTCGTCTTCTGTCTCCGCTGGCTTTGGCGTAGTCAAAACATGAACAAATTTCATACCTGTCAGTAAGAAATGCATTTTCATCCGTCAGCATAGAAAAATGACACCATCGAAGTGCTCTAGTTTTGTAAAATCAGTGGTAAACTCCTTATGACTGTAAGGAGTCATTGCAGAAATATTGTTTTAGATTGTTGGTTGAATTCTTTGTTGGTTCTCCTTATCTCCGAATACACAAGTCTCCTAGGCACGATGTGGTGGTCGCTATCCTAAAACCGTATTTGCCCTCTTATTTTTGCGCATAAGTACTGGCAAATATGTTCAAAGATACAACAGAGCAGATATTGAATATCTTTAATCGACGTGTTTGTACAGACACAACGATTCACTATCTTGGAATTGATTGCTGCAGTAACAAGATGAAGGAGTTATAGCCTGCAGAACCATAACTCTTATAATTTATTAGAAATTTGGGAGAGTTTTAAGTGGATTTTAATGCCATAAAAATAGAGGAAGGAGAAGACGGAAATATATTTTCGAGATGTCAAAAAATGAAATCGGGGCAGCCTTTTATAGGCAATGATGAGATGCAACCGTTTACCAACGGTTATGGCTGTTTGAATTCAAAAAGTCCATGCCATAGTTCATGTTATTGCCTCATCTCTCCCATCTCCTCTTTCCTTTTGATATAATATATCATGCTTTTACATATATAGTGCTTAGGCATTAGTTTTTCCCGATGTGGGACTAAATGATTTTTCCCCTTCTTCCTTCTTCTTTCTTTATTTCAAAATTTCCTCCGAAACGTAGTCCATAAGTTTGACAGAGGATATATTTTTCATGGAGCATGCATGCATGTTGGAAATAAACTTGGTTTATAAGGAAACATCGATTATGTCATAAATTTATTTATTGTATTTAGGAAAGGCCATGATAAATGAAAATAAAATATAGACTTATCAAAATAAGATTAGAGAAGAATCTAGACTAAACAAATATGCAAAATGAAGAAAATTCTAGAAAAGGAAAAATCTAGAGATTCTTTCATATATAAATTAGGATGTAATTGCTCATTTATACCAAGCAATGTATTAAAAATGATGTAAGCAATTAAGTTTCAATAAAATTAACAAAATAAAATTATTTCCTCCTCATACAATCTTATCTTCCAAATTTCTCCTGCTTATAAAATTTCCAACAGTGGTATCAAAGCTATAAAATTTCTAACATTGGTATCATAGCTTGGTTAAATAATCAAGGAAGATGGCAAATGAAACGTCATTTTTTCATATTCTGTTATTGAAGAAAGACAATTATAATGCTTGGAGCATCCGCATAAAGAAGCTACTTAAATCACAAGGATTGTGAGATATCGTAGAAAATGGGTATGAAGAAATCGTTGATGTCACCATTTTATCCCAAACTAAAAGGGATAATTTGAAGAGTTTGAAGAAGACGGACTTACAAGCATTAGTCATCATTCATCAAGCCTTGGGTGATGATATGTTTGGAAAGATAATGGATGCATCTACGAGCAAGGAAGCATGGGAGATCTTGGAGAATGACTTCACTGGAATTTATAAAATGACGAAAATTCGATTGCAAACTATGCAATGTAAGTTTGAAGCTTTACATATGAAATCATCATAATCGGTTGATTAAATTTTTTTGTCGAGTTGTATCAATCGTAAATCAAATGAGAAAATATGGAGAAAAATTGGAAGATCCAAGAGTTATTGATTTTTTTTAAGATCTTTAGATTCCAAATTTGACAACATAGTTGTCAAAATTGGAAATTCTAAAGATGTAAAATCCATGAACATTGGTCAACTTTTGGAGATTCTTCAAATTTTTGAAGAGAGATTAAACATAAAGTTTGAAGAGAAAACAAATTACGCTGAAGAAAGATGTATTAAAGATGGTATGTTGCTACTAGCTCACAAAGAAAATGAAGAAGAGGAAGATGAGAAAAATAGCATTAAGCAAGAAATTCACGGAGCATCTAAGAATGTGAAGCGGGACATAAATATAGTTTGCAAGGGTGTTGATGTTGACAAAGTATCCAGTGAGGAAAATATGAAGAGCACAGAAGAAAAAGGTGTATCTAAGGGCGTGATTGTCGTAGAAGAAGTCAAAGAAGTGGAAAGGAAGGGTAATGAAAGCAATCTGAAATGCAAGGATGTTGCTGAGAAGCCAAAAGAAGAAAAAATAGATATTGAAGAAGGAATTGGAACAAAAGCTGCGAAAAATTCTAACAAGATAGAGTAGGAAAAAAGTGGGAAAGAATTACAATATGATGTTGATGAAAGCAAAATGAAAGTGAAAGAAAAACATGAAAACAAAGATAAAGTAAAGAAAGTCAACAAAAGTGAAAGCAAAAGAGATAGAAATGAAGAAGTCAAAGAAATTCAGTGTAGTGTTGGAGATTTTAAGTACATGCAAGATTTTAAAGAAAAAGAATTACAGAATGTTAAAAGGATAAAAAGAGAAATGATGAAAAAGAAAGTGAAAGGGTCCAGTTATGAATTTTATGAAGATAAGAACAAAACGTTGAGCAAAGATTATAAAATTCCTATTTCAGAGAATATTATTTTCTAAACAATATTTTCTGAAATGTCATGCAAAAGTCATATTGGGAAGTATGCAAAGGAGTTGGATGGATAGAAAATTGTAAGAGTGAAATTATGAAAGAATGGAAAGATGACATATATGAATCATTCAATGTTTATGACACCAGAATAAGATAGAAGCTAGAGCACACACTTTTTAGAACGTCTTATGCGAATGGAGGAGGACAAAATGAACGGAGCACCATTGAAGAAATTGCAACGAAGATCTTCATATCGGAAAAGAGGAAGAAACGAAAAAAGAAAATTTGGATAATTCCTTCAGTCCTACCAAAGCACGTAAAATACAAAGAATCAAAAATCTTGCATCAATTTGCAAAAACAAGTTTACGAGGATGTTGGAAATAAATTTGGTTTTTAAGGAAACATTTGATTATGTCATAAATTTAATTATTGTATTTAGGAATGACCATAATAAATGGAAATAATATATAGACTTATCAAAATAAGATTAGAGAAGAATCTAACCTAAACAAATATGAAAAATGAAGAAAAATCTAGAAAAGGAAAATTCTAGAGATTCTCTCATATATAAATTAGGATGTAATTGCTCATTTGTACCAATATTAAAAATATTGTATGTAATTGAGTTTGAATAAAATTAATAAAATAAGATTATTTCCTCCTCATACAATCTTATCTCTCAAATTTATTCTTCTTCTAAAATTTCCAACAGTGGTATCAGAGCTTTAAAATTTCTACCAATGCATACAGTCGTCGATTAAAAAGCATTACCAATTATAAAGCAAGCTACCAATCAAATATATGTCTCCTATTAGAATATCTCACCACTAAATTTGTTCTTATTACTTGTTTTACATTGGTTGATATATGAGTATGATGTTTGAAAAACAATTTAGGATTGTATTAATTTAGTGTCCATGGACTTGAGGCAATCATACCAAAGTTAAAGTTTAATAAATATATTTATCAAGTCAAATACTAAAATACAACAGAATTTAGCAGTTTCCAGATTTACTTAAAATTGAATTCTTACGCCCACAATGCAAATCTATGCCTAAAAAAAGAGAAGCACTGACACTAAATGGGAGTCATGTACTTGGATTTGCCCAAAATAGTTATATGGATACACTGTAATGCAACTTTTTAGATGATTGAGTGAAAACGGTGTAACACACCGCATTTTTAAATAATAAAATGTGAGTAGCTTAATTAAATCGTCATAATTAATTAAACGGACTATGCCATTGCGTTCGTCTCAGAATTCTGGTCAAGATAGATATCTGGTTTGCGTAAAACGGACATCGTATGAAGAAGTCTTTAAGCCTAGAAGTTTGTATACGCATAAGATATATATATATGTATATATATATATATGTATGTATGTATATACACAAAAAAATCAGAGTATAAAATAAAGAATAAAATAAGGATTGCATGTAATAAATACATGCATTGAAAAAAAAATATCGTCAACAACGACAAATTCATAAAATAAGGCGTTTTCAACTGCAACAACAGTACAAACTCATGACTCTCCATCTGCAACCAATCAAAAAGGATTCTTTCCTAGATCGGCATATTAAGATGAGTGGATTTAAGCTATATCATTTTTGATAATGATATATTATCGTTTAACATTCCCCATTATTATACGATGTGAATTTGCTAGAATAACTAAAAAGCATTGAAAGGTTATATATGACATGTTGCAATATGATATGTTGAAATGTTTAAACAAATGTTAAAAAGATTAAAGCGATGAATGTGACATGTGGAATATTAATATGTTAAGATATTAATAAGTTGGAAAAATTCATATGTTGAAATACAAACTTGTCAAAATATGTTTAACTATTACTGTTGTAATTACATGATTCACTTGTGGCATATTATTAGCTATAGAATTGAGAAAATGACATGTTAACTTGTTAGATTTGAACAGTTACAAGATTGAATGATTACATGTCAGAATAGAAATTATTGTATGTCAGAAAGAACATGCGACATAAAATAGGCATAATATGATGACATGTAAAATAGGTTGCGGTAAAAATGTGAAAAGAATAATATGCCTAAATTTACAGTAAATAGGAAACTATAACCTCACTTAGACACGAGGTTAGATTACACTTGTGGTAGAAATCTGCCCGGAACTGCCCGGCATATCCAGCATCCACAAGTGGTAAATCTAATGTGAGGGGCCTAAGTGCATAAATAAAACAATGTAACAGGGCTAAGACACGAGGTTAAGTCAACTTGTAGAAGAAGTCTGCCCGGAACTGCCTGGCAAATCCAGCATCCATAAGCGTAGGCTTAATGTGGGAGGTCTAGCGCATATATATATATATATATAAGGATTGGAATGAACGAGGAATGATAAAAACCTATTATAAATAAATTACATTAATGAGGATGTTATATAATAGGTAGACTTGTCCTAGTGACAAGTGGATATTATAACTTAGCTTATAATAAATTAGTGAAAAAATGAGATAACTTATGTAATAAGATAAGTGGTACTTAATTGTAAACTAAGTAATTAGTTGAGATGACCACGAACCCCGTACTGACGGCGGCAAGGGTAATCCTTGGAATATAACACATAAACAGATAACAGCAGAACATAAATAAATAAATACACCAGATAATGCACAATAGAATATACTGGATAAACGTAATCATCAGAGTTACACAGTATACAGGATCATACTCAGTACAAATACAGTTCAGCTATACATAAATGTCTACAACGGAAAACAAACATAATGTACAATAGGAGCTGAACAGCATAAAAAGAGATAAATAATAGAATCCATCTTCAGCTCCAGCTATCCAGAAAGAGCCAGCTAAACCTGAATACAAGGCTGCCCGTGTAGAAAAAGGGGCACCCGAGTTTGAAAGTGAAACAAACTATGAGTCAGTCATGGAACTGGTATGAGAAATCTACTTAACACATTTCAAATATGGCAAATCCCAAGACCACGACACTTTCGTGGAACGAGTTTACTCCATTGGATTGCCAGTGCTTTAAAACAAATCATCCTTTTAAACATCGCAATGCTTTTTATAAAAATGAAGCCGTTATAAGACTCAGTTCCCATCACACAATGCAACGCAAACCGGAGGATAGAGTTTTACCTTACAATGGCCAAAATATGCTTGATACGAATAAAACAAAAGCATTTGATATTATTACTAGTGTTTATAGGTTTCGAAAACAATTTCGAATCAAAACTATCAATCATAGACGGCATGGGTACCATATATCATGTCACCATATGTATATACAATCAAAACCGCACGGTGTCGTATTTGGAAATTGGATTTCAATCATGAACCAAGGCAAAAGATAGTCCTTACCGAATTTGAGACACTCTAGCCCGTGTCTCAGGACCTAGACTCAGGAGGACCCTTGGATCGTCAGGGCCGGTCCACCGATGTGGATTATTATGCCTGAACATTACGTTTCCCCGCCCTATGGGGCGCCAATGAGCCAACGAATGACTCCATCGGTCCCGGATCGACCGATATATCCGAGGCGCCTCGCTATCCATCATCCACATAAGTAAAATGTCAAGCCGTTTAAAAACACCGACACAATTCCTAGCTAAAAAGAAACGCATGCCCTCCCTGAGGTCCTTCTCCCGTTTCTGGTTCATACCGGGGTGTGAGGCTCGCGAATTCACGTTATACACAAAGCTATGCCACACAGGCCGTGCTTTGATCATCAATCACAAGACTTTGCTTTTCAACAGAAGCCCTGATCACTGCATCTTAGCATGTCACACAAGCAATTCACACCATGCAACTGATGGCTATCAATCACACAGAATAAATTCCAATGTCAGACACACAATCCATTTACAAGTCCGTTCTAGGTCTGAACGAAACCGGAGGCACTATATACCTCACAAATCCATCGACCTCCACGTACGTCTGGACGATCACCACTCATTATCCATATTTCGGGATGCCTCCCAATCAGGACATCAGTTACCATCCAAACAAGGTGAAGATCTCCGGTCTTCGACCACCGTCTTCATCTTCGATTCTTATCGTCGATTCATTTATTCAGAATGGGATAAACCCGGTCTTTCTGAGCAACTCGCGTATATGATAAACAAGTGCAACACAAGTACTCATACGCATCATTTCAATTCATTAGTCGCTAACCGTAAATCAGTAAGAGAACGATTTCCCAAATATTAACCCCGAAGGCCGAAACCAACATCTGATCAACACCCAGGAAACCTTTTGACTTAGCCAATCTTCAGTTAGTTTCTAAATTTCACATCCATATCATTTATAATATTTTATAACGATTTAACACTATTTTTATTTATTTTAAAATAGCCAATTTATTCAAACAACGCTTCGGGCCATAACGCGGCCGTGGCGCTGTTTTTCTTCAGATTTGATTTACACATATCTGAAAATCTAACCGTTGGATCTTCACAAAATTTACATCATTAGAAAGATCTTTTCAAAACGAATCCAACGGTTCTAGTTTCGGGAAAATCCGACGGTCGGATCTCCCGGTATAATCGTTTGAAGTTTCGATTTCAAAATATGAACTGCAGCATCGTTATTCGATTAAATATAATTATATATATATATATAATCGATTCTGACGCTGTTTTTCTTCAGATTTGAATTAAACATTCCAGACAATCCAACCATTGGATTTTTACAAAGTTGGTGCCGTTGGAAAGATATTTCCAAATCAAACCCAACGGTTGCTGTTTCGGGAAAATCCGATGGTCGGATATCCCGCACTAATCGTTTGAAATCACGGTTACAAAATACGAACTGCAGCTTCGTTATTCGATATATTTCAATTCTATTTATATATATATATATCGATTCTTCGATTTCAAAACTATATGATTTTCATACATTTGATAAAAATGATATTTTTATCTAACTATCTTTTATTTCAACACTTCACTATTTTTAACAATTCATGTATATAATAAAAATGTGGTTTTTATATTTAAAACACGAATACCATTCAACACATGAATTTCAATTCAACGAATGAATTTCGATTCAACACATGAAGGTTTTCTATAGTTTGTATATATAGATAAAAAGGTGATTTTTATATTTAAAACACAAATACCATTCAACACATGAATTTCAATACAACGAATGAATTTCGATTCAACACATGAAGGTTTTCTATAGTTTATATATATAGATAAAAATGTGATTTTTATATTTAAAACACGAATACCATTTAACATATGAATTTCAATTCAACAAATGAATTTCGATTCAACACATGAAGGTTTTCTATACAACACACGAATATAGTTTCAACACAGGAAAATAATTCTAACGCATGAATATTATTCAAAATTTCGGCAGCATAACGACAGGGTAGTTAAAACCGGGACCGTCCCTAGTACGACTCCTCGCTCTACCTTAAAGCCTCGCAGCTTTTGACAATGGGGAATCATGCATCTAGTTCCTACGCAGGCGGCATGTATATTTTTTTTATTTCCACAAACTAATCCTATGTGGTTTCAACCAAATATTTCTCAACCACAAACGGGTATTTTTCAACCACAGTCAATCAATTTCAACCACAAACAATTTCAATCAACCATTCGCTATCAATCAATTTTCACACCAATCACAACCAATAAATATCGTCTATGGTTTGTGAACGAGGGGCGTATATATATATATATAGCATTTCACTTCTATTTCAACACATATATAATTTTTACAATGCATATATAACTTATACATCGAACGTACAACTTATACAACGCTTATACAAGAGGTGTACAACGCTTATATAACTCATACATCGACTATATAATTTATACATCATCGTTTTCCATATTGTTTATAAATTAGAAATCTCACATTGGGTTCCACTCCACCAAAAATAGCAGAAGGCTTAGAAAATATGCAGTCTCTTCGAGAATGTAAAAGACGTCCACACGAGTCCGTTGTCTCTTGTTTCACTGAATTTCATCAAGAAACGGAAAAGATATGATTTTTATAGTGAAATCAAAAACCGTAGCGCTTTAAAATGCTATAATATAGTTTAATTTTAAAATTAGCCGTTACTTTCTAAATTCGTTCGAAACTAGAGTTGGGTCTTCTGGCCAAAGCATGTAGCATGGTGACGATCAGACCCCGCCACGTTGAAGAGCTAGGAGGCGCGCACCTAGGGGTCCCCCCTCCGATGAACTCGACGGCCGTACCAGGGCTCGGCGGCGGCGGGAAGGTCCTGACTTTGGAGGAGAAGATCTTCGCGACGGATCAACGATAGGGAGAGTTATTTATATGGATTTGAAGAGGAGAGAAGGATCTTCGAAAAACATAACTGTGGTGGTGGGTTTTGGTGCGTGGTTTCGCCGGAAAGTGGACGGGAAGAAAAGAGGTGGTTTCCGCCTTTGATTTGATCACGTCGGGGAGAGAGAAGATGGAGTGGCCAATAAGATTTTTCCATTTAATTTATATATTTTTAAATTTAGAAAATACCCTCTTTCACACACGAACCCCAATCCAGACCCAACGACTGCCGTCTCTAGCGTTTTACCCCTATTCCGAACACAATGGGATATGTTTCGTAGGCCCATTCGACTGTTTCAGTCAGTTTTCCTTCAATTTAAAATATATAACATTCAATATTCGATTTGAACGTACATTTCAATTTTCCACGGCCACAAACTGGTTCGAAAAATTCCAGAAAAATAAATCTAGCTATGTTTTGCGGTCCCAACAAAACTAGTTTCGTCGAATTCTGAGACCGTTTGCAAAATGGCCCATTTCTGGTTGATCCAATTTAACTGTAATTGACAAAAACACATTTTCCTTTGCCACGCTCACATACTAGCTTCAAAAATTATGAAATCTGAAACCTAGCAATATCTTCACATCCCGGATCCAACAAAAGTAGTTTCGTTGAATTCCGAGGTCGTTTGCAAAATGGCCATTTTCACGGGCTATATAAATTCCATAGCGACCTTTCTGAAAATTCTTTTGACCATAACTTTTGCATCCCGCTAAGAAACTTCGATTTTTCAGATTCGTTAGAAAGGTATTCACTAACAGATTTAAATATTTTTGGTTTCACTCAAATCCGTTTTGTTTTGCACCCGGTACAGTCAGTCAAAGTTTGAAATGAAAATTTTAAACTGCGGCGCCATTTCAGGCCTTGTTTATAATTAGAATTAATTATATTCGTTTCCAATTGTCGATTCAAACTTAGTTTTCATCTTTATTATTTAAAATATTTATTTTAAATATTTAAAATCCACTATTTTAGCCAATTTAAAATTTTTAAATTGGTTCAGATATTCCGGGTCGTTACAATCTCCCCTACTTAAAACTTTTCCTCCCCGAAAAGGAACAAAGTCGAAAGTGGTTTGATTAATCAACTCTACGTTCAATCGGGCTTCCATTTTCCAACTTTTTAGTTTCTGAGAAATTTCAAATTCTTCAAAAATTTGACTAACATCCGGAATTTTCGAAAAATTTCGCCATAACCTCCTTTGTACGGGGAGAGGTTTGGAAATTTATTGGGTCGTATTAGGTACCCAATAAATCCTATAAAGCATACACGTATTTATAGTGATATATTCTGGTGTTTACACGGGAGCGTGTATAGATAATAACTCCAGAGAATAAATTCTCGTCACCCTGTCAAAGCCTGAGGGAGTGTGTATTTTTTAATTGCTCCAGAGGATAAATCCTCGTCACCTCGTCCCATGTGGGAAATAAATAATCCATGTGCCGTATCTAATGACTAGAGAGATGTGATTATTGTCAACTCCAGACCCGTGTGGGGTTTTTATTAATCTGGCCATTTTATCGTTACAATTTATATGGTCCATATCAGTCATCAGTTCAACCTGTAAAATAAAGTCATCGCCATACAAGCCTCTCGCTCGTATGGTAAATCTTCCACCTTGTCACACAAGCTCCAAATGCTTATGTGGTATATGATGAAGTATGCCTATCTTCAAGAAGTATGCCATGCAATGTAGTTCAAAATTAATTGTTACTATCCTATGGCGACGTTTATTATTTCACACAGAACAACCAGCACTCCGCATCCAATGGCACTCACTGGAGTTGATATAATAATATTTCGCATCCAACTCATTAAGGTTTACCTATTTGTCGGGCACGCAAATAAATTCTTTACTCAACAGCTATCCAATTACCTGTTCAAACATATATAATGCACAAGTATATATTTCTATCTATTTTCTAATTAGTTCAATGTGTGATTTAATCGAATAAATTCTACCATTCATTCTATTATTGATTAAATCAACTATTGTTTCAATAATTTTAATTAATCAAATCTACTATCACACAAAACAAACAATAAACAAATTGTTTTTAACTTTTCAACCTTTCAAATATATATCTTTTGTATATTCAAAAATTATATTTCTAAAACCAGACTATATATATAATCACAAATACATTATTTAAAAACCTATAACTCTCAACTCGTTCTAGGGCACTTCTGACCCCATCTCTAACGAATTGTTCTGATTCTGCCGTACTCATACTAGGATATTGCTGATCCTATATGTATAGAGTTACCCGTCCTAGAACACTACTGGTTCTATTTCTGACGAGTTCGTTCATATGTTATATTCAAGAACTAAGCTTAACCAAAGCTCCGATACCAAATGAGATGACCCCGAACCCCGTACTGACGGCGGCAAGGGTAATCCTTGGAATATAACACATAAACAGATAACAGCAGAATAGAAATAAATAAATACACTAGATAATGCACAATAGAATATACTGAATAAACGTAATCATCAGAGTTGCACAGTATACAGGATCATACTTAGTACAAATACAATTCAGCTATACATAAATGTCTACAGCGGAAAACAAACATAATGTACAATAGGAGCTGAACAACATAAAAAGAGATAAATAATAGAATCCATCTTCAGCTCCAGCTATCCAGAAAGAGCCAGCTAAACCTGAATACAAGGCTGCCCGTGTAGAAAAAGGGGCACCCGAGTTTGAAAGTGAAACAAACTACGAGTCAGTCATGGGACTGGTATGAGAAATCTACTTAACACATTTCAAATATGGCAAATCACAGGACCACGCCACTTTCGTGGAACGGGTTTACTCCATTGGATTGCCAGTGCTTTAAAACAAATCATCCTTTTAAACATCGCAATGCTTTTTATAAAAATGAAGCCATTATAAGACTCAGTTCCTATCACACAATGCAACGCAAACCGGAGGATAGAATTTTACCTTAAAATGGCCAAAATATGCTTGATATGAATAAAACAAAAGCATTTGATATTATTACTAGTGTTTATAGGTTTCGAAAACAATTTCGAATCATAACTATCAATCATAGACGGCATGGGTACCATATATCATGTCGCCATATGTATATACAATCAAAACCGCACGGTGTCGTATTTGGAAATTGGATTTCCATCATGAACCAAGGCAAAAGATAGTCCTTACCGAATTTAAGACGCTCTAGCCCGTGTCTCAGGACCCAGACTCAGGTGGGCCCTTGGATCGTCAGGGCTGGTCCAACGATGTGGATTATTATGCCTGAACACTACGTTTCCCTGCCCTATGGGGCATCAATGAGCTAACGAATGACTCCATCGGTCCCGGATCGACCGATATATCCGAGGCGCCTCGCTATCCATCATCCACATAAGTAAAATGTTAGGCCGTGTAAAAACACCGACACAACTCCTAGCTAGAAAGAAACGCATGCCCTCCCTGAGGTCCTTCTCCCGTTTCTGGTTCATACCGGGGTGTGAGGCTCGCTGTAACGGCAAGGAATTTCGCTCGATCCGAATCAGTCGTTAAACCGATCTAGACCGTTCGAAACCCTTGATCGTTTTGAGAACATGACAAATCAGAACGCAGTCGGAAGAACTCTTCATTGCTATTACAACAATTCCATCAGATATAAGAATATACAGAGTATAAATGAATAAATATACATTCAATAAATATCAGAGATTACAATAAATTACATAGCAGCGGAAAATATACAAAACACAACTGAAGGTGATATACGGATACAGAGCTTTCCGGATATCATTCCAGCTGTAAACCAGGATCCTGTGAATATAAATCTGCAAAACCAAAACTACTAGCTGCCCGTGTAGAAAATAGGGGCACCCAGAGTTTAGGTTAAAACAATAAACTCCAGATCAGTCATGTGACTGGTGTGAGAACTAAAACAGTTATTTAAAACTTTACTTTAAAAGAGAGTAATTCAAGGGACCACGCCGTATAACACGGAACGGGTTTCCTCCCAAGAATACCAGTGCATAAAACAAACAACGCAATGCTCTTTGGAAAAATGAAGCTATTATAAGACCCAGGTCCCATCACACAATGCAACGCAAGCCGGAGGATAGGGTTTTCCCTTATAATAGCCAAAAAATGCTTGATACATTTAAAACAAATCATTTGATACTATAATAAGTGTATAGTGTAAAAACAATTTCAATCATAAATATCAATCATAGACGGCATGGGTACCATATATCATGTCGCCATACTAGTTCTACAAATAAAACCGCAATATCACGTATTGGAAATTGGATTTCCGTCATGAGTCGAGGCAAGAGGCAAGCTCCTCTCCGCTTCGAGACACTCTAGCAAATGCCTCGGGACTACACACTCTGGGTAACCCCCGGATGCTTCAGGGCCGGTCCTCTCTTACGTTTGAGGATTAATTATTCCAGAACACATGTTTCCCGGTCCTTACAGACCAAAAATCGAGGCGCCTCATCCAACAACCACATAGGTGAAAAGTATATAAATGTCCGGGCTGGTAAGTCACTGACACCACCAAAACTAGAAAGAAACGTCGTGCTCTCCCTGCTGTCCTTATCCCGTTTTTAACTCATACCGAGTGTGAGGCTCGCGAATCCACGCTATACACAAAGCTGCCATGTAGGCCGTGCTTTGATCATCAACCACAAGACTTTGCTTTTCAACAGAAGCCTTGATCCATGCAATTCAGCGTGCCACACAGGCAATTCATGCCATGCGATTGATATCTATCGATATATAACCTCTAAGCTCGTACGTCTCAGAGAAGGGCGTTAAGCAAGAGAATAAATTCTCCACCGCCAAATAGATATATATTTAACAGAAATCAATCAACACAGAATAAAATCCAATGTCAGACACACAATCCATTTACAAGTTCGTTCTGGGTCTGAATGAAACCGGAGGCACTTTCCTCGCATATCCATCGATCTCCAAGTACGTCTGGACGACCTTCCAACTATTTCCATCCTCTTGGGTGTACAGCCCAATCAGGATCATCAGTAATTATCCAAACGATGTGAAGACTTCTGGTCTTCCACCACCGTTTTCATTTTCGACTTATCGTCGAATCGGTTATTCAGAATGGGTATAAACCCGGCCTTTCCGAACAACCTGCGTATATAGTAAACAAATGTTACACAAACACAACATACGGCTCATTCCAATTCAGCAGCCACTAACCGTAAATCAACAAGAGAACAATTTCCCAAATATTGACCCCGAAGGCCGAAACCAACATCAGATCAATACCCAGGAAACCATTCTTCTTAGCTAACCTACAGCTAGTTTCTAAATTTCATATTCTTAGGGAAAGGTTCCCATTAATTTTATCAAAGATAAATTCTTTAAATTTATTCTTTAATCTTCCTTTGGATGTCATTTCAAACCAAATTATGGTTTTCCAAACTAGTCGGGATTAGCGAACCACATCGAAGTAATTATTTATTTTATTTCCCAATCCCAACCTATTCATCCCATGAAGCAAAACTGGTAATACTCCATATCTAACACCACGGTGTTATCGGTAAAATTAATTACCATTTCACGTTCAAATCTAATTAAAGATTTAACTATCGCTTTGGAGCAAAACTGGTGACACTCCATTCTCGCTCATTTTCCAAATTTGATAATTTAGATTATCAATTCACATTTCAATCTAATTGCAGATTCATTAAAACTCCTTTTACTGGGTTAAAGAACTAATGTTATTTAAAACACAGTTCACGATAAACCCAAATCACATTCCATTTATTATCGGGTTAAAGAACAAGTGTTATTTAAAACACTGTTCACGATAAACCCACAGATCAATTCTATTTAAAACCCATTTCAAATCCAATTTATTTATTTAAAAATAAATGGGTTTTAATTTCAGTTCAAAACTAGTTCCTTCGATAAAAATCTATTTTTATCTTTTCAAATATGGAGTTTTTCATCCCAATTTTTCCCAAATCATTTCTTATGATTTTACACGAATTATTACTATTTTTAATAATTTTATCAAGGCCCGTACAGTCGATTTGCATCAACGGCCACCGAACTGCACTTATAGCGACCTTTTCCAAATTTGATTTGGACGTATATCCAAATCCAACCGTTAGATTTCAAATTTCAAATTTCAAATATTCGTTAGGAAGCTCTTTTCGATACAAACCCAACGGTTCTGGTTTTAGGAGAATCCGACGGTCGGATCTCCCGTAATGTCCGTTCGAAATCAATGGTCGAAATTCACGAACTGCCGCGGCGCGGCGCGTTCTATTCAGGCCATTATATTATATATATATATATATATAATATATAATATATATTTCATCGATTTCTATTTAAAATGAATTTTATAAATAGTTTTAAATTCGTTTCAAAAACGTCTCAACTACCATTTCCAATTCAAATCAAAATTGAATTTTTCCTTATAAATTCGTTTTAAAATTCGTTTCAATTCAATTCAAATTTCAATTCAATTCGAATTCATTTCAAATCGATTTTTATTCTATTTCAATTCGTTTTCCATTCAATTCGAATTCGTTTCATATTCAATTCAATTCGAATTCATTATATATTCAATTCAATTCGAATTCGTTATATATTCAATTCGAATTCGTTATATATTCAATTCAATTATATAAAAACGAATATAAGCGATATAAATATCGTTCGTGTCAAAATAGCGCATCTCTAATCAACACGGTTTTATATATTTCAATAATTCCGTTATTCTATTCAACAAATGAATATTTATTCTATTCAATACATGAATCTATATTCTTGTCAACACATGACTAATCTCAACGAATGAGTACTGTCCGCGTGTGACTATTTTTGTTATTTAATATGTTTTATAAAAATTGTGCTATCTATCGTTTGATTTCAAATCAGACTCCAACCGTAAATTAGTAAGAGAACGATTCCCTAAATATTAACCCCGAAGGCCGAAACCAACATCAGACAATATCCAGGAGACCACTCATCTTATCTATTTTCCAATTAGTTTCTAATTTTATATATGATAAAGATGTAAATTTTATTATTAAAATATTTCGTTCAACACATGACTAATCTCAACGGATGAGCACTGTCAACACGTGAACCTTTATTTTATAATGATAAAGATGTAAATTTTATTGTTAAAATATTTCGTTCAACACATGACTCATCTCAACGGATGAGTACGGTCAACACATGAAGCTTTATTTTATAATATTAAAGATGTAAATTTTATTGTTAAAATATTTCGTTCAACACATGACTAATCTCAACGGATGAGTACGGTCAACACATGAACCTTTATTTTATAATATTCTTTATTTTCTAAATTGGAATGAGGCCCAATCAATTACCATACAAAATTAATTATATGGATTCCATACAACACATGTATATAATAGCAACGATACATAATCAACCATCATCCAAAGTGCACTACACTGTATAAGCATCAAATATAGATATCTAACGCTTATAACAGCCTGTCAATCAATCGATCGACATACAACTAATTATTGGGATTAGTGTATGCCGTATTTTATCCCAATACCCGTGTGGGGTTTCTAATCAACAAACACAGATTTTTATTTGTGCAGTTGGGCGATGTGTAAAATTTATCGTCCCAATCAATATCAGTCAAATCAGTGTGTATAAACAAATCGGACGATTTGTTTATAAATATTTATTGATTTATATTCACGTTAAAAATTATTTTTTTAATGATAAAATATTTTTAACTATATAAATATCTTATTTTATTCCACATCACTCAATCAATTTTCATCACAACAAACAATCAAACATACAAGCCACCCATGGTCTGTGGATGACGGGTGTCGGGTGCTACTAAACACCGTCTGCATCTTAGTATATATATATAACTAGAAAAAGATATTGAAGAGTGAGAAATTATCACCAAAGCTAATCCAATCGCCTCGACTCTTCATATGTAGAAAATCTTGTCGTTCTTGCCTCTTGTCACTTTCTTTGCCCGTATTCTCTACATATGTAAAAATCGAATTTTTACTTTGCTATTCAATATATAAAAATCGAATTTTTTACTTTGCTATTCAATATATAAAAATCGAATTTTTACTTTGCTATTCAACATATAAAAATCGAATTTTTATATCATCGCTATATAAATCACTTTTCCACTTCAACGTATATAGAATAAAAATCAGATTTTTATTTCGCTACATATATAAAGATAATATTTTTATATTCTGTTGTCTTTAAAATAAAAATCACATTTTTATTTGTTCACTTCCAATTTAAAAATCATATTTTTATAATCACTCCATATGGATAAAAATTCTATTTTTACATCGCTACTATATAGATAAAAATTTTATTTTTACATCGCTGCTATATAGATAAAAATTCTATTTTTACATCGCTACTCTATAGATAAAAATTCTATTTTTACATAACTATTCCTATAACAAAGATTCTATTTTTACATCACTATTCCTATAATAAAGATTATAATTTTATCACGCTATTCTCTATTTAAAGATTTCGCCTTTCCATTTATAAAGATTTCTCTCTTTCAAATATAAAGATTATATTTTCAATACTTCTACTTTATATAAAAATAGTCCTTTTAATATGCCACTAGTATAAAAATCATATTTTTATTATCTATACTATACAAAAATCATATCTATAATCTGAGAATCATTCTATTCCTTCTACTATAATAAAAAAAACTGATTATATATTTTTTTTAAACTGTTTACTTCATATAATTAAAATAAGTAAATAAAAATAAATAAACAAAATAAACGAACTTACATTGATTGATCAAGGAAAAAAGGGAGGGTGTTTTCACTGTCGGAGGGGTGCTCGAGGGGGCCTACGGCTTCAGGGGGGTCTGGAGTCGACCTTGGAGGCTAGGGGAGGAAGTTTTGAGGGAGAATGAAAAGGGGGGATGCAGGGGGTCGCGTCGGGGTCCTCAGGCGGGGGCGATGGAGTGGTGGAGGCGTTCGCTTCAGGGGGGTTTCGGGGGTCGCGCAACAGGCTTCGACGAGGGGGGGGGGGTTGTGATCGATGGAGGGAGGAAGGAGGAAAGGTGGAGGGGCGATCGCCGGAGCTCGGCGTAGGTGGGCGCCAGGCTTGGTTGCGGCGGCGATGGGCCAGCCTCCATCGATTTAGGTCGTAGGGTTTTTTTTTTCTTTTGTTTTTCCTTTCTGAACGGTGAAGAGAATTAAGGGGGGGGGGGGTATATGCAAAATTTATATATATATATATATACTATATTTTAAATTTTAAAAAGTAACCTTTTCATTCGAATCCGAAACGAGACCCACCGCCTGTCGTCCATAGCTAATTACCCCCATTCTGAACACAATGGGATATGTATCGTAAGCTGATTCGACTGTTTCGATTAGTTTTCGTTAAAATCAACATATAACTCTATATATTGAATTTTAACGTGCATTTCAATTTACCGGGGTCACATACTAACACGAAAAATTCCGGAAAAATATTTTCTAGCTTCGTATTGACGATACGGTCCTAACAAAACTAATTTCATCAAATTCTGAGACCGTTTGAAAAATGGCCATTTTCCAGTCGATTAAAATCAACTGAAAATGGTCAAACGCGTTTTCCTTCGCCACGCTCACATATTGATTCGAAAATTTATGAAATTTGGAGTCTAGCAATAATTTGACATCACAGACCCAACAAAAGTGGTTTCGTCGAAATCCGAGGTCGTTTGCAAAATTCCCATTTTTAAGTGCCTGAATTCCATAGCGACTATTCAGAATTTTCAGCTGGACATATCTTTTGATTCCCCCTATGAAATTTTGATTTTTCGGATTCGTTGGAAAGATATTATCAAATAGATCTTATTATTTTTGGTTTCACTAAAATCCGGTTTATTTTGCACCCGGTATGTTCAATTCAAGTTTGAAATCGAATTATCGAACTACAGGGCCATTTTCAATTCCTTTTATAATTATAAATAATTATTTATATTCTAACGACGATGTATATAGATATATTCATTCGAATTATATTCCAAATAAATTTCTCGTCGTTATTATTTAAAATAATTCATTTTAAATATTCAAAATTCATTAAAATTGCCAAAATAAAAATTTTAAACTGGCTCAGAATTTTCGGGTTATTACACTCGCGAATTCACGTTATACACAAAGCTACGCCACATAGGCGGTGCTTAGATCATCAATCACAAGACTTTTCTTTTCAACAGAAGCCCTGATCACTGCATCTTAGCATGTCACACAGGCAATTCACACCATGCAACTGATGGCTATCAATCACACAGAATAAATTCCAATGTCAGACACACAATCCATTTACAAGTCCGTTCTGGGTCTGAACGAAACCGGAGGCACTATATACCTCGCAAACCCATCGACCTCTACGTACATCTGGACGATCACCACTCATTATCCATATTTCGGTATGCCTCCCAATCAGGACATCAGTTACCATCCAAACGAGGTGAAGATCTCCGGTCTTCGACCACCGTCTTCATCTTCGATTTCTTATCGTCGATTCAGTTATTCAGAATGGGATAAACCCGGTCTTTCTGAGCAACTCGCGTATATGATAAACAAGTGCAACACAAATACTCATACGCATCATTTCAATTCATTAGTCGCTAACCGTAAATCAGTAAGAGAACGACTTCCCAAATATTAACCCCGAAGGCCGAAACCAACATCAGATCAACACCCAGGTAACCTTTCGACTTAGCCAATCTTCATTTAGTTTCTAAATTTCACATCCATATTGTTTATAATATTTTATAATGATTTAACTCTATTTTTATTTATTTTAAAATAGCCAATTTATTCAAACAACGCTTCGGGCCATAACGCGGCCGTGGCGCTGTTTTTCTTCAGATTTGATTTACACATATCTAAAAATCTAACCGTTGGATCTTCACAAAATTTACATCATTAGAAAGATCATTTCAAAACGAATCCAACGGTTCCAGTTTCGGGAAAATCCGACGGTCGGATCTCCCGGTATAATCGTTTGAAGTTTCGATTTCAAAATACGAACTGCAGCGTCGTTATTCGATTAAATATAATTATATTTATATATATATAAATATAATCGATTCTGGCGCTGTTTTTCTTTAGATTTGAAGTAAACATTCCAGACAATCCAACCGTTGGATTTTTACAAAGTTGGTGCCGTTGGAAAGATATTTCCAAAGCGAACCCAACGGTTGCGGTTTTGGGAAAATCCGATGGTCGGATCTCCCGCACTAATCGTTTGAAATCACGGTTTCAAAATACAAACTGCAGCTTCGTTATTCGATATATTTCAATTCTATTTATATATATATATATATATATATATCGATTCTTCGATTTCAAAACTATATGATTTTCATACATTTGGTAAAAATGATATTTTTATCTAACTATCTTCTATTTCAACACTTCACTATTTTTAACAATTCAAGTATATAATAAAAATGTGATTTTTATATTTAAAACACGAATACCATTCAACACATGAATTTCAATTCAACGAATGAATTTCGATTCAACACATGAAGGTTTTCTATAGTTTGTATATATAGATAAAAAGGGAATTTTTATATTTAAAACACGAATACCATTCAACACATGAATTTAAATTCAACGAATGAATTTCGATTCAACACATGAAGGTTTTCTATAGTTTGTATATATAGATAAAAAGGTGATTTTTATATTTAAAACACGAATACCATTCAACACATGAATTTCAATTCAACGAATGAATTTCGATTCAACACATGAAGGTTTTCTATACAACACACGAATATAGTTTCAACACAGGAAAATAATTCTAACACATGAATATTATTCAAAATTTCGGCAGCATAACGACAGGGTAGTTAAAACTGGGACCGTCGCTAGTACGGCTCCTCGCTCTACCTTAAAGCCTCGCAGCTTTTGACAATGGGGAATCATGCATCTAGTTCGCATGCAGGCGGCATGTATATTTTTTTCATTTCCACAAACTAATCCTATGTGGTTTCAACCAAATATTTCTCAACCACAAACGGGTATTTTTCAACCACAGTCAATCAATTTCAACCACAAACAATTTCAATCAACCATTCGCTATCAATCAATTTTCACACCAATCACAACCAATAAATATCGTCCATGGTTTGTGAACGAGGGGTGTATATATATATATTTATATATAGCATTTCACTTCTATTTCAACACATATATAATTTTTACAACGCATATATAACTTATACATCGAACGTACAACTTATACAACGCTTATACAAGAGGTGTACAACGCTTATATAACTCATACATCGACTATATAATTTATACATTGTCGTTTTCCATATCGTTTATAAATTAGAAATCTCACATTGGGTTCCACTCCACCAAAAATAGCAGAAGCCTCAGAAAAATATGCGATCTCTTCTAGAATGTAAAAGACGTCCACACGAGTCCACTGTCACTTGTTTCACTGAATTTCATCAAAAAATGGAAAAGATATGATTTTTATAGTGAAATCAAAAACCGTAGCGCTTTAAAATGCTATAATATAGTTTAATTTTAAAATCAGTCGTTACCTTCTAAATTCGTTCGAAACTAGAGTTGGATTTTCTGGCCAAAGCATGTAGCGTGGTGACGATCAGACCCTGCCACGTTGAAGTGCTAGGAGGCACGCACCTGGCCCCCCCTCCGATGAACTCGACGGCTGTTCCAGGGCTCGGCGGCGGCGGGAAGGACCTGACTTTGGAGGAGAAGATCTTCGCGACGGATCAACGATAGGGAGAGTTATTTATATGTATTTGAAGAAGAGAGAAGGATCTTCGAAAAACATAACTGTGGTGGTGGGTTTTGGTGCGTGGTTTCGCCGGAAAGTGGACGGGAAGAAAAGAGGCGGTTTCCGCCTTTGATTTGCTCACGTCGGGGAGAGAGAAGATGGAGTGGCCAATAAGATTTTTCCATTTAATTTATATATTTTTAAATTTAGAAAATACCCTCTTTCACACACAAACCCCAATCCAGACCCAACGACTGTCGTCCCTAGCATTTTACCCCCATTCTGAACACAATGGGATATGTTTCGTAGGCCCATTCGACTGTTTTAGTCAGTTTTCCTTCAATTTAAAATATATAACATTCAATCTTCGATTTGAACGTACATTTCAATTTGCCACGGCCACAAACTGGTTCGAAAAATTCCAAAAAAATAAATCTAGCTATGTTTTGACGATACGGTCCCAATAAAACTAGTTTCGTCGAATTCTGAGACCGTTTGCAAAATGGCCCATTTCTGGTCGATCCAATTTAACTTTAATTGACCAAAACACATTTTCCTTTACCACGCTCACGTACTAGCTTCAAAAATTATGAAATCTAAAACCTAGCAATAACTTCACATCCCGGATCCAACAAAAGTGGTTTCGTCGAATTTCGAGATCGTTTGCAAAATGGCCATTTTCACGGGCTATATAAATTCCATAGCAACCTTTCGGAAAATTCATTTGGCCATAACTTTTGCATCCCTCTATGAAACTTCGATTTTTCTGATTCGTTAGAAAGGTATTCACTAACAGATTTAAATATTTTTGGTTTCACTCAAATCCGTTTTGTTTTGCACCCGGTACAGTCAGTCAAAGTTTGAAATGAAAATTTGAAACTGCCGCGCCATTTCAGGCCTTGTTTATAATTAGAATTAATTATATTCGTTTCCAATTGTCGATTCAAACTCAGTTTTCATCTTTGTTATTTAAAATATTTATTTTAAATATTTAAAATCCACTATTTTAGCCAATTTAAAAATTTTAAATTGGTTCAGATTTTCCGGGTTGTTACATTAGTAAACGGGGAAAATTTATGAAATGAAAGAAGTTGTACTTAATTATAAATTAAGTAATTTGAAAACTTGGAAATCTGAAATATGCTGATTAGAATAACATGTTAAGGTTTGTCCTAGGGACAAAAAAGAAATTATAACATAGGTTATAGAAAGGAGACTTATTAGTGAATCATAGTTAAGAAAACTAAGTTAATAAGTAAACAACAATAAGTTGCAGTGACAGAGTTAGATGGAATTATGATTAAATAGGAAAGAATGAGGCAAACTTATGAAATGAAATAAGTTATATTTAATCATAAATAATGAGAGACATGTTAATAGAAAACATGTGAATTGAGATATACTTAATTACATATTAAGTAGAACATGTTACTGTAACTATGAAATCAAACAAGAATGTATGGGGATTGTGGATTACAGACCTTGGATCACAATCTAGAGAATAACATGTTGGGGGCTTATTAATAAACTTAAATGCGTTAAGTTATATGATTGAAATTAATAAACAAGAGGAACTTGGTAACTTGAATAAGAAGTCAATGTGAATGGGAATATCCGAGTTAAATAGAAACCTGATGAGGTAAAGAAAGCGCAAAAAAGAATGTTTAGACATAGGATCTAATGACATATTAGACTGAGGTGCTTGGGCCAATCTATACGCTTGAGGGTGAACAACCCAACACGATAGATCATCATGGTATCATGAGGCACGAGGGGAGCGTACGTTCATCTGATTATTCTGTCGGCTCTGAAGGACTAGAAAGGGAAGCACGTGGCTTCTTGAGATACGTAAGGTGCTCTTGGTAGTCCTCTGTGCGGTGGTAGATGTTTAGGCTGTGCTCGCAGGGGTTGGGTCTGCACGTAACTACCAGGTGGGTGGGCCTTGACTGCAAAATTAGCTTTGCAATCAGAATGCTATGACGTGGTGACACTAGGGTGAATCGACGGTCGCCTCAAAAGGGAGGCAGAGGTCAGGACTAATAGAGATAGTAGATAGTTAGGTACCCGTCATCGGCAACCAGTGGGATGCGAAAAAAATAGAGCTAAACCCAATAGACCATTCACCTTTCACTACCGCGGTATGGTGGTTGAAGGGATACGCCAACTGGATGGTTAGATTGTTTGTTAGGGGCAAGTCTCTTAGCTCTCGTTGTATTTACTAGTTAAGGGAGGGACCAAGGTGGGGCCATAACCACCATGAAAAAAATAACAGACCCGAGGGATATCTGTATTTTGAGGCCCCTAAAGGCGGGCCTGTACAGATATGGAAAAGTTCCACACCAAGTTTTGTGTTTCTTGTACAGCTCTGCCACGGAACTCGGTGCACATTATGTGAAGTTAAGGCATTGAATATGGTTGATACCTATGTGGGAATGTCTAGGTACACGCATGCCGGATTTGGGTGGTGGTGTATCGTAGACTTGAGGGCATTACTCTAATATGAAATTTGATTCAATCGAAGGTGGCAGTCTGTATGCTTACGTAGCATAGTAATGACAGATATATGCGGAATATAACAATGTTATGTATGGATCCGTACGTCACTCTGGCTTAGGATGTTGGATTGTGTTTATTTCTATGAAATTTCGATGGAAACCGTGCGAGTGGGGTACCATGGGGTGCACCTCAATATTTGGGGGGAGGGATAGCTACATATATATTGTATTAGGTTAATCCACTGGGTAGTGAATGGCTACAACGTGTGTAAGCCTTGAGCGCTGTTAACCCAAGTAACCTAATAAACAAGAAAATGTGATTGAACGGTATATGTAGGATTATCCAAAGTGTGTAATTTAAATCCAGTCACCAGAACTTGTGTTCTGACCCCCTCCTCATAACATACTCGCATGTTAGATTTGTGGTAGAGACATGATAGCTTTGGATACTGGTTAGGCAGTATTATTAATACAGTAAGACTATACTTTTATTATATTATATTTTATCCTTTCTGCTATGAGATATTTTCTGAGCTCTGACATATTTTATGTCTCTGTCTTTTCTACAGGATACCAGAGCAAACCAACACGAGTTTCGATAGATTAGAATTAAAAAAAAATCTGTCGGAATTCGTGTTGTTACATATGATATCATAGCTGGTTAGAAAACGTAATAAGGGTTCTCGCTTGGCTGTTTGGTGGAGAGCAAGAGGCTCTTACCACTACAGGTCCTAATGGGAAGATTGGGTTGGTTGTTGTAGTCGAGAGACTAACCATAAAATTAGTTCCGAGGTATCACTGTATGTCATGGTGGGAGGTACGTGATGGTTACAAAGCCTAGGATGTTACATGAAATGATTATTGGTACACAACTAGGACTAATGGTGACTACTAAATAGAAAAGGGATTCTTTTATAGATCGACATTTCAAGGTGAGTGGATTTATGTTATATCATTTTTGATAATGACATGTTATCATTTAACATTTCCCATTATTATATGATGTGAATTTGCTAGATTAATTAAAAAGGCATTGAAAAGTTATATATGACATGTTGAAATATGATATGTTGGAATGTTTAAACATATGTGAAAAAGATTAAAGTGGCGAATGTGACATGTTGGAATATTAATATGTTAAGATATCAATATGTTGGAAAAATTCATATGTTGAAATGCAAACTTGTCAAAATATGTGTAACTATTACTGTTGTAATTTCATGATTCACTTGTGCCTTCATTATTAGCTGTAGACATGAGAAAATGACATGTTAACTTGTTAGATTTGAACAGTTACATGATTAAATGATTACATGTCAAAATAGAAATTATTGTATGTTAGAAAGAACATGCGACATAAAATAAGCATGATATGATGACATATAAAGTAGGTTGCGGTAAAAACGCGAAAAGAATAATATGCCTAAATTTACAGTAAATAGGAAACTGTAACCGCACTTAGACACGAGGTTAGATTACACTTGTGGTAGAAGTCTGCTCGGAACCGCCCGACGTATCCAACATCCACAAGTGGTAAATCTAATGTGAGGGGTCTAAGTGCATAAATAAAACATGTAATGGTGCTAAGACATGAGGTTAAGTCAACTTGTGGAAGAAGTCTGCCCGGAGCCGCCCGACAAATCCAGCATCCACAAGTGTAGGCTTAATGTGGGAGGTCTAGCGCATATATATATATATATATATATATATAAGGATTGAAATGAATGGGGAATGATAAAAACCTATTATAAATAAACTACATTAATGAGGATGTTGTATAATAGGTAGACTTGACCTAGAAACAAGTGGATATTATGACTTAGGTTATACTAAACAAGTGAGAAAATGAGATAACTTGTGTAATGAGATAAGCGGTACTTAATTGTAAATTAAGTAATCAGTAAATGAGGGAAATTTTATGAAATGAAAGAAGTTGTACTTAATTATAAATTAAGTAATTTGAAAACTTGAAAATTTGAAATATGCTGATTAGAATAACATGTTAAGGTTTGTCCTAAAAAAAGGAAATTATAACATAGGTTATAGAAAGGAGACTTATTAGTGAATGTTAGTTTAGAATACTAAGTAAATTAGTAAACAACGATAAGCTGTAGTGACAGGGTAAGATGGAATTATGATTAAATAAAAAAGAATGAGGCAAACTTATGAAATAAAATAAGTTATATTTAATCATAAATAATAAGAAACATGTTAATAGAAAACATGTGAATTGAGATATACTTAATTACATATTACGTAGAACATGTTATTGTAACTACGAAATCAAACAAGAATGTAAGGCGATTGTGGATTATAGACCTTGGATCACAATATATAGAATTACATGTTGTGGGCTTATTAATAAACATAAATGCGATAAGCTATATGAACGAAATTAATAAACAAGAGGAACTTGGTAACTTGAATTAGAAGTCAATGTGAATGGGAATAACAGATTTAAATGGAAACCTAATGAGGTAAAGCAAGCACATAAAAGAATGTTTAGACATAGAATCTAATGACACATTAGACGGAGGCGCTTGGGCCAGTCCGTATGCTTGAGGGTGAAAAACCCAATGGGGTAAATCATCGTGGTGTCATGAGGCACGAGGGGAGCACATGTTCATCTTATTATTCTGTCGGCTCTGAAGGAATGGAAGGGGAATCACACAGCTTCTTGAGATACGTAAGGTGCTCTTGGTAGTCCTCAGTGCGGTGGTAGATGTTTAAGCTATGCTCGCAGGGGTTGGGTCTGCGCGTAACTATCAGGTCGGTGGGCCTTGACAACAAAAGTAGCTTTGCAGTCAAAATGTTGTGATGTGGTGACACTAGGGTGATTCGGCGGTCACCTCAACGGGGAGGCAGAGGTCAGAACCAACAAAGATAGTAGATCGTCGAGTACCCCTCATCGACAGCCAATGGGATGCGAAAAAAGTAGAGCTAATCCCAATAGACCATTCATTTTTCACTATCGAGGTACGGTGGTTGAGGAAAGACGCCAACTGGATGGTTAGATTGTTTGTTAGGGGCAAGTCGCTTAGCTCTTGTAGTCTTTAATAGTTGAGGGAGGGGCCGAGATGGGTCACAACCACCATGAAAAAAAACAGATTCGAGTGATATATGTATTTTGAGGTCCCTAAAGGTGGGCCTGTACAGATATGGAAAATCTCCCGATCAAGTTCCGTGTTTCTTGTATAGCCCTGCAACGGAACTCAGGATTATGTGCAATTAAGGCATCGAATACGGTTGATACGTACATGGGAAAGTCTAGATACACACATGCCGGCTCTGGGCGGTGTATCGTAGACTTGAGGGCATTACTCTGGTATGGAATCTGATTCAATTGAAGGTGGTAGTCCATACACTTACATAGTATAGTAATGACAGATATATGTGGAATGTAACAATGTTATGTAGAGATATGTACATCACTCTGGCGTAGGATGAGCGACTGCGTTTATTTCTTGACATTTCAGTGGAAACCATGCGAGTGGGGTACCATCGGGTGTACCTAAATATTGGGGGGTAGCTATATATATACTGTATTAAGTTAATCCACTGAGAATTAAATGGGTACGACGTGTGTGTAAGCCTTGAGTGCTGTTAACCCAGGTAACTATAACACCCCGTAATTTAAAAATATTAAAACTGACAAATTTAAGAACACTTAATTTTTAGAAGAAGAATTAAGTGAAACGAGTTACGCCATTGCGTTAGTCTCGGAATTCTACTTGGGATAGAGTCTGAGTTTGCGTAAAACAGACATCGTATGAAGAAGTTATGAAGCTCGGAAGATTTAAAGTTTAAAGTTGTAAAACAAGTCGACCAGCCATTTTTCACCATTCGACCATTTTTAGACAGAAGTGAAAATAGTCGACCACCCATTTTTCACCATTCGACTGTTTTTAGATAGAAGTGAAAACAGTCGACCAGTTGAAATTGGCCAGTTGACTGGTTGATTCAGGGCAGTTTCCTGATGACATGTTTTTCTAATTTGAGTGGTTCGGATGGTTCCTAATCAAATCTGAAGGTCCTAATTCACCTAATACACCTATAAATAAACACCTAAACCTAACCTTAATCTCATTGTTTTCTTCAACCCTTATCTATGGCGCCGCCATGCTGCTGCTCCAACTTCAATTAAATTTAGCTTTTCTTCTTCAACAATCAAATTAGATATTATTCAAGATCAGAATTGCTACAACAACGACTAATTCTCTTTTCTAAGAATCCTATCGCTGTGAGTTTACGTTGCTTTCACATATAATTAAATTAAAAAGTATTTGTGATAGGATTATAAATTGGATTTAATGAGCATGCCTGTACGTAAGATGAATCTTATCAAGTTTGTAAATCATTATCTTTCAGATTCATACTCATAAATCTGTCATATGTCTTTCTGATCCATTTTATCATTATATGCTTATTTATATTTCATATGCCTATTCTTATGTTTATGCCAGTCTTGATGTTTTGATTCTCTTCCCAACCTCTTTTCCTTTTCATTTTTGAAACTAGGCTAACTTCGAGCCTAAGTTGAGATTTGCGTACAAATAGCATCTGAACGATTGGGAAAGGTTTGGGAAATATGCAAAGTAAAGTAATTGGAATAGAACTGTTAATAATTATGAAATTGATTTGGGCATAATTTGGTACAACTTGTACATATGGAATTATAGACATAACTCGGATTAGAATTATAAACATAACTTGTATTAGAAATTACGGGTAATTGGAATATATGCTATAATTCAGAACTTGAAATTGGGCTGGAATAAAAGAAGAGATAATGAAACGCCTAAGACACGAGGTTAGATTTGGATTGCAGTAGAAGTCTGCTAGGAACCGCCCGACATATCCAGCAACCGCAAAACAGAAACCTAATGTGAGAGGTCGAAGGTAGAAATTAGAAGCGTAATAGTCCTAAGACACGAGGTTAGATTCAGGTAGCGGTAGAAGTCTGCCCGGAACCGCCGGGCATATCCAGCAGCCACAAACGGTAATCTAATGTGGGAGGTCTTGCACAATTACGGATATAATGAACTAATGAACACTTAACCAAAATAAGACATATGGTAAGACATGGGTATAATAAAAGGGTTAAGTGGGTGACATAGGTGACATGTGAAACATAATTAAAGCGCTTAACCAAGATGAGACATGTGGGAAAACATGAGAATAATAATAAGGGGTTAAGAGGGAAATCCTAGTGGGGACCAAGCGTATGAGGGAAGATTGTGTAAAGTATGGGGACCCTTTTCAACTAGTAACCCATTTTTAGTATCTATATGAGCTCGAATTAGGTCGAGGACGGGACACACTTACTGGGTTGATTGTAAGAGGTCAAAAGAGTAAAGAGCGATGGCAACACAAGTCCAATGGAGTCATGTGCTTGTGTGGGTCCGGACTGGTTAGTAAGACGTTATTGCATTGTGTAGGTATAAGTCGTGCATTTCAGTAGTATCGGGTTCCCACTTTAGGGAGTGATACACCTTACTGTGGGGCCAGTACGGGTATCTACGCATTAGGGAGCTGATCGAATTGGGAAGGTAGTGGGTACAACTAGTAGGGGTAGGAGCAAGTGGGCACCTACGAGAGAAGCTAGGAGTACACGAAGCTACCATTATTATGATTAGTAGGGAGGGATCACCTTTTAGTATGAGACTAGTATTGGTGCGATGCAGGAAATATCTTATAGTAGTTAGAAGCGCAATCGATGTTATACGTTGTTCATCTTGTTTACCTTGTCATACCTTCTTATGTTACAGTCATCTCTTATATCCAGTTTATGTTCTTATCCTGTACCTTCTTATGTTACAATCATCTCTTATATCCAGTTTATGTTCTTATCCTGTTACTTTGCTAATTATATTGTTAATGCCACTGGACTCGCCATAATTTATGTCTGACCCTTTTTGTTTTGCCTCTTTTCTTTTCTTCCCCCCCAAGGTTCTCAGGGTGGGACTAGTGAGGCTTGATTTGGATAACTTTTTCTCTCTACTGAAAGTGCTGAAAGTAATGCTCATCTTTGTTTTTATTTCATATGGCATTTTGGAATGGGATTATGGTTTTGCTTTTATTTACTATGATAATAATTTTGTTCAAGATGGATATTTGTGTACTTGGCTTTAGTATGTAGTTTTGATGTTGTAACCAGACATGTTTTGCTTTTCCACTGCAATGAATAAATTTTGAATTTTTAAGTACCATTTTATATATCTGTATTGTTATGTTCTGTTCTATACTCTAATAACGCTCCATGAAAATTAATGCATTCCCTTAGTGAGTGACATTAATGGACATGGGGTGTCATACGTGGTATCAGAGCTGAGGTTTACCAGAACAGATAAAAGATTTTGAAAACCGTTTTTAAAAGAAGTATTTTCAGAAACATGTTTTAAAGAAGGTATTTTCAAGAGAAAGGTTTATTATGAAAAACATAATCCCCAAAAGCCAATATCTTTCTTTCGATTCTTTGTTTTGAATCTCTTCCCTTTTCTTTTCAGCATGTCTGGGGAACCCGATGTACTCAAGGGCGAACAGATACCATGCTGGTTCAGAAGGTATCTAGAGGCTAGTGCTACTGCCGTAGACCCAGTAAACGTTCCTCCTCCCCCAGCTGCAGCCGTTGTTCCACCTCTTTCTCAGAGTGTAGATATTTTTTCTAAGATATGTAAGGACTTTTGTGCGATGGGCGAAAAATCGTTTCATGGGACTAAGACATTTGTTGAGGCTAGAAATTGGCTCAAGGAAGTGGAGGAGTTGTTTGGTATCTTTGAGGTAGATGATGGAAGGAAGATTCTACTAGCTGCTTGGTTAATGAAGGATGAAGCCTCTTTTTGGTGAGACGTAACGAATGGAGAACGTGCAGTGGAGACTTGGATGGATTTCAGACAGAGGTTCGAGTTGAAATTTCTTTCACAAGCAGAAGAGAGTAGGTACATGGAGAGGTTCTTGGCTTTGAAACTAGGAAACTTGTCTGTTAAGGAGTATGTTAACAAGTTTAATCAATTGGCGAGACTTGGTTTAGAGTTGGTGACCACGCCGCATAAGAAAGCCTTGAGATTTGCTAAGGGATTGAACGAACTGCTTCATGGGTTGGCTATGTCCCACATTCCTGTGGGGGCTACTTTCGAGAAACTTGTTGATATGGCGTTGATGAATGAAGAGGAGAAAGGTGCTAAAATGGATAGGACACAGGATAAGAAAGTGGATCCAAAGAAGGCACAACAACAACAAAAGAAAGGCGATAAGGATAATAAGGGACAAGAGAAAAGGAAGTGTCACAATTGTGAAATACCTGACTACTTAAAGAAAGACTGTAGAAAGAAGAAGAAGCCTGGCTATTACCATTGCGGTGAGGCAGGACATATGATTAAAGATTGCCCGAGGAGGCAAGGGCAAGGGCAGAGGATAGGATCTACTTCTAGAGGGTAGGTACATGCTCTTATGGCACCGGGGCAAGAAGGAGGTAGAAACATTTCTGTCGAAAGTTTGATTTTCCTTTTTGATCATACTGTTCGAACTTTGTTTGATTCTGGTGCTTCACATTCGTTTATATCTGCTTTGTTAGTTGAAACACTACACCTAAATACTAGTTTAGTTATGGATCTCATTATAGTCTCAAGTCCTATTGGTGGTTCGGCTCATTTATCTATGGTTTGTTGGGATTTGAGAGTGTCTTTCTTGGGCATTAAGTTTGAATGCAACGCCTACGTTCTTGGTTTCATGGGCTATGGTTTGATTCTAGGGATGAATTGGCTAGCCAGATATGGTGCCATCCTAGACTGTGAAAGGAGGGTAGTTAGATTGTTGCCTCGTTGTGGAAGGACTCTTGATATTTCTTGTGACCCTAGGGGTTCAGTGATGCTTAGCTACCTAGAATCACTTGATGCATCCATCGACGATTTGCAATCTGTTTGAGTAGTTCATGAGTATGATGATGTCTTTGATGAGGATCGGGGTTTACCCCCGAGGCGCAAGATGGACTTCCGTATATACTTAGTAGACAATGCAAAGCCAGTTGCATTGCCAGTGCACCACATGGCTCCGAGAGAGAGGAAGGAACTCAGTAAACAAGTAGGGGAGCTGCTTGAGAAAGGGTTCATAACAAGAAGTATTTCGGAATGGGGTGCTCCAGTTGTCTTTGATACGAAGGCGGACGGTTCGCATAGATTGTGCGTGGACTATAGGGAGCTAAATAAACTCACGAAGGAAAATAATCACCCATTGCCGAGGATAGATGATTTGTTCGATCAGTTGGTTGTTGCTTCAGTTTTCTCGCAGTTGGACTTAGCTACAGGATTTCATCAGTTGAGGGTACCTGAGGATAGTATAGATAATACTGCTTTTAGGACTCCCGACAGTTTCTTCGAGTGGCTCGTCATGTCTTTTGGTTTGACGAATGCACTCACATATTTTGTAGACTTGATGAGTAGGGTGTTTAGGGAGTTTCTAAACAAGTTCGTTGTAGTCTTTGTGGATGATATCTTAATATTCTCTAGAAGCGAGGAAGAACATGCCCTACATCTTTGGGATGTCTTAGAGACCCCTCGAGCACATCAACTCAAAACTAAGTTCTCCAAATGTCATTTTTGGTGGATGGATGCGAGGTTCTTAGGACACATGGTCTCTAAGGAGGGGATAGCAGTAGATCCCGCTAAGGTGGTAGCAATTCAAGATTGGAAGGTTCCTAGAAATGCAACGGAAGTAAGAAGTTCACTAGGGTTGGCGGGCTATTATAGGAAGTTCATTAAGGACTTCACAAAGATATTAGCCACACTTACACGGTTGACGAAGAAGGACTTGACCTTTTCTTGGGATGTTGACTGTGATGATGCTTTTCAACGATTGAAGAGGGCATTGACGACAACTCCAGTTTTAGTTTTGCCGGATGGGAGCAAACCATTCACCGTATATACCGATGCTTGCGGGACATGGCTTGGCGGAGTTTTGATGCAAGAGAGAACAGTGATATGCTATAGTGGAAGGCAATTAAAGGTCCAAGAGAAGAATTACCATACCCATGACTTAGAGTAAGCTGCCATAGTTTTTGTGCTTAAGTCTTGGCGTCACCATTTGCTTGGAGAGAGGTTTGAGTTGTATACAGACCATAAGTCACTAAAATACTTATTCTCTCAAAAATATCTAAACTTAAGGCAACAGAGGTGGATGGAGTTCTTAGCATCCTATGATTTTGAGATTGCATATACCCCTATCAAGGGTAACATTGTAGCTGATGCCTTGAGTAGAAAGAGGTTGACTTTGAGTCCTTTGTCGAGCAACAGAGTTTAGAGTACATATCTACCTTTGACTTTAGACCCTCTATCGATTATATACCCAGTTTGTTGGCATCATTAGAGGTGTGTCCTACGCTTTTGGGACAGATAGGAGCGGCACGACGAGATGACCCACAGCTGATAGAGATAATAGACAAGCTCATAAGAGGGGAGTCTTCGAGCAATCTTAGTAGGTATACTATAGATGAAAAAGGTTGGTTGCATAGGGATGGGAGACTTTGCGTATCACGAGACGAAAGCTTGAGGAGGACGATCCTCGAAGACGCACATCTTCTAAGATGACCATACATCCCGGTGGTATAAGATGTATAGGGACATGAAGCGAGTTTTCTTTTGGGCCGGAATGAAGAAAGATGTGGCTAAGTTCATTTCTAGATGCTTGGTGTGCCAGCAAGTCAAGGCTAAGCAAAAGAAGCCTGGTGGTTTGCTTCACCCTTTGGAAGATCCACTGTGGAAATGGGAGAGTGTTTCCATGGATTTCGTCGACGAGTTGCCGAGGTCAAGGAAGGGTAATATGGGGATTTGGGTAGTAGTAGATTGACTTATCAAGAGCATCCATTTCGTTCCCGTTAAGAGTAAAAGAACAGCGGCATGGTTAGCATCTTTATATCTCCGAGAGATAGTTCGTCTACACGACATACCCTCTAGTATCGTAAGCGATCGAGATCCCATTTTCACTAGTGAGTTTTGGAAAAGCTTGCAAGAGGCAGTAGGAACGCAACTGTGTTTGAGCACCGCTTATCACCCTCAGATGGACGGCCAAACAGAAAGAGTGAATATGACTCTAGAAGATCTTTTGAGGTTATGCATCTTGGACTTTGGAGGGACATGGGAGGAACACCTTCCATTAGTAGAGTTCGCCTACAACAGTAGCTATCAGACTAGTATTGGCATGACACCTTTTGAAGCTCTATATGGACGACTTTGCCGATCACCGACTTATTGGTGGAAGTCTACGGATAAGATTTGCTTAGGCCCGAGATGCTTAGGGAAACCTCGGAGAAGACAGACTTGATTCGAAGACGCATGAAGATGGCACAAGACCGGCAAAAGTCATAAGCTAATAAGAGATGAACCGATCTTGAGTTCGATGTTGGAGACACGGTTTTTATTAAAGTGTCACCATTGAGGTAGTTCGCTTTGGATCTGTAGGGAAATTAGCACCAAGGTTTGTAGGGCCATTCCCCATTACAGAAAGAATTAAATAGATGGCCTACAGAGTAGAGTTGCCTGAGAAGCTTAGTAGTGTTCATGACGTATTTCATGTGTCGCATTTGCGGAAGTGTTTACATGATACCGCGGAAGTAGTGGAGCCGAGTATGCTTAGGGAAGTGGAAATAGAGAGAGATGCCATGATTAGGCGAGTTACTACATGCATTCTTGGATCGGAGGTCAAGAAGTTACGCAACCGAGAGGTCAAGTTGGTTAAAGTCCAAAGGGGAGATGATCAAGGAGACACGATTTGGCAAACGGAAGATAAGATACGTGCATCGTACCCTATCCTTTTTGAGGGTATGTTCTTAACTTCTCCTCTTTTCTACCGCTTTGTTTATACTTATTCTATCATTTAGTGTATCCTCTCGATTATATCTTCGATCTTTAGGTAGAAAATCCTATGGTTGTAAACATGTGTTTGAGACATGTTATGTTTGGTGGATGCAAGTGGATGTAAGTGTTTGCTAGTGGTTGCTCGTGGATGCATTTACACACATATTAGGCACTAGATCGACTCAATCACTTTCATATTGCATATGGATGAGTGTGCATATTTAAATTAATGGATGTATATTGAATTTATTATCATATGGATGTTGCATTTGGATGAATAGTTGTGCACTCATATAGAAATGATGTAATAACCCGGAAATGCGAGCTAGTTTAAAATTTTTATTTTGACGATTTTAGTGAATTTTGAATATTTAAAATGGATTATTTTAAATAATATCGACGAGAAATTTATTTTGAATATATTTAGACCGTATATATTTATACGCGTCGTCATTAGAATATAAATAATTATATATAATTATAAAAGGAATTGAAAATGGCGGGTAGTTCGATAATTCGATTTCAAACTTCAATTGAATGTACCGGGTGCAAAACAATCCGGATTTCAGTGAAACCAAAAATAATTAGGATCTAATTGATAATATCTTTCCAATGAATCCGAGAAATCGAAATTTCATAGCGGGAATCAAAAGATATGTCCAGTTGAAAATTCTGAATAGTCGCTATGGAATTCAGGCCCTTAAAAATGGGAATTTTGCAAACGACCTCGGATTTCGACGAAACCACTTATGTTGGATCCGTGATGTCAAGTTATTGCTAGATTCCAAATTTCATAATTTTCTGAATCAATATGTGAGCGTGGCAAAGGAAAACGCGTTTGACCAGTTTCAGTTGATTTTAATCGACTGGAAAATGGCCATTTTTCCAACAGTCTCGGAATTCGACGAAACTATTTTTGTTAGGACCGTATCGTCGATACGAAGCTGGAAAATATTTTTCTGCAATTTATAGAGTTCGTATGTGACCCCAGTAAATTGAAATGCGCGTTTAAATTCAATATATAGAGTTATATGTTGATTTTAAAGGAAACTGATCGAAACGATCGAATCAACCTACGATACATATCCCATTGTGTTCGGAATGGGGGTAAAACGCTATGAACGACAGGCGGTGGGCCTCGTTTAGAGGTCGTATGAAAAAGTCAACTTTTTAAAATTAAAATAATTAAATAATTGAAAATAAAATCTCTCTCTTTCCTTTTGCATTAACCCCCCCAGACCCTTTCTTCTTTCCCCGATTAGAACAAATCGAAATGAAAAAAAAGAAAAGAAGGAGAAGGCGCAGCCGCAGCCGCGCCCTAGCGGTCGCCGCCGCCCCCCTCCATCCGCCGCCCCTTCTTCTTCTTCCCCCACCTCCTCCTTCTTCCCCGACTCCCTCCAACCGACGCTCGAGACCCCCCCCCCCCAACCAAATCGTGAAGCCCATCGACCCAGGTGGCGCCGCCCACAGCCATGGCCCCCCTACCTCGCGCGCGCCACTGCAAGACCCCCCAGCCCCCTCTACGCGATGAAGACCGACGCCCACCGCAAGTCCAAGCCCTTCCACTACCGTTCCACGTCCGTGTCTCACCCCGACCTCCCCCTTCTTTAATCGGTGAGTTTTATTCTGTTTTATTATTTATTTTATTTTTATTTCAGTTTATTTTGGGTTATCTAACCATTAAAAATCTGTTTTTATATATATATATATATATGCGAAGAAAATATGATTTTTATATAGTATGAGGAATAAAAATATGATTTTTTATTATGTAGAGTAATAAAGATGTGATCTTTATAGGAGTAGCAATGTAAAGATATGATTTTTATAGTATGGAAAGTATAAAAACATGATTTTTATATTATATCGATAGTAAAAATATCATCTTTTTAGATAAGGCGAAACATTTATTTTTGAAAGGCGAAATCTTTATAATGGAAAAGGGCGAAATCTTTACAATAGAAAAGGAGAAATATTTAGTTTTGAAAAGGTGAAATCTTTGTATAGAGAATAGCGTGATAAAAATATAATCTTTACTATATGAACACCGACGTAAAAATTCGATTTTTATATATTGAATAGCGAAGTAAAAATTCGATTTTTATATATTGAATAGCAAAGTAAAAATTCGATTTTTACATATGTAGTGGCTACGGGCGACGAAAGTGATAAGAGACGAGAACGACAAAGATTTCTACTTAAGAAGAATCGTGGAATTGGGACAGCTTTTGGTGAGAATTTCTCACTCTTCAATTTCTTTTTCTAGTTATATATATATACTAGGATGCAGATGGTGTTTAGTAGCACCCGACACCCGTCATCCACAGACCATGGATGGCTTGTATGTTTGATTGTTTGTTGTGATGAGAATTGATTGTATGATGTGAAATAAAATATTTATATAGTTAAAAATATTTTATCGTTAAAAATATAATTTTTAACGTGAATATGAATCAATAAATATTTATAAACAAATCGGCCATGTATCATTAGGATTCTTTTGCATACATAATGGACGCATGACACTATCATGATTTGCATTAAGGAGGTCAACTGAATCAGTAGACCGCCTGATTTTGCATTAGGATAAGGACATATACACACATTTTGCATATGTTCATGAAAGCATTAGAAATGTTTTAAGGACAATGGACGCCCGTGATTGATGGATGAGTAAATGGATGATGGATAGTAGGACATACATTCTTCTTAACTTGGAGATTTAGGAGACGAAATCCTTTAAGTAGGGGAGCATGTAACACCCCGTAATTTTAAAACATTAAAACTAACAAATTTAAGAACACTTAATTTTTAGAAGAAGAATTAAGTGATACGGGTTACGTCATTGCGTTCATCTCGGAATTCTGCTTGGGATAGAGTCCGAGTTTGCATAAAACAGACATCGTATGAAGAAGTTATGAAGCTCGGTAGATTTAAAGTTTAAAGTTGTAAAACAAGTCGATCGCCCATTTTTCACCATTCGACCGTTTTTAGATAGAAGTGAAAACAGTCGACCGCACATTTTTCACCATTTGGCTGTTTTTAGATAGAAGTGAAAACAGTCGACCGGTTGAAATTGGCCAGTCGACTGGTTGATTCTAGGCAGTTTCCCGATGACATGTTTTTCTAATTTGAGTGGTTCGGATGGTTCTAATCAAATCTAAAGGTCCTAATTCACCTAATACACCTATAAATATACACCTAAAGCTAACCCTAATCTCATTGTTTTCTTCAACCTAATCCATGGCGCCGCCATGCTACTGCTCCAACTCCAATTAAATTTGGCTTTTTCCTTCAACAATCAAAGTAGAGATTATTCAAGATCAGAATTGCTACAACAATGACTAATTCTCTTTTTTAAGAATCCTATCACTGCGAGTTTACGTTACTTTCATATATAATTAAATTAGAAACTAATTGTGATAGGATTGTAAATTGGATTTAATGAACATGCCTGTACGTAAGTTGAATCTTATCAAGTTTGTAAATCATTATCTTTCAGATTCATACCTATAAATCTGTCATATGCCTTTCTGATTCATTTTATCGCTATATGCCTGTTTATATTTCATATGCCTGTTCTTATGTTTATGCCAATCTTGATGGTTTGATTCTCTTCCCTACCTCTCTTCATTTTTATTTTTAAAACAAGGCTAACTTCGAGCCTAAGTTGAGATTTGCATACAAATAATGTTCGAACGATTGGGAAAGGTTTGGGAAATATGTAAAATAAAGTAATTGTCATAGAACTATTAATAATTATGAAATTGGTTTGGGCATAATTCGGTACAACTTGTACATATGGAATTATAGACATAACTTGGATTGGAATTATAAACATAACTTGAATTAGAAATTATAGGTAATTGGAATATATGCTATAATTCAGAACTTGAAATTGGGCATGAATAAAAGAAGAGATAATGAACGCCTAAGACACGAGGTTAGATTCAGATTGCGATAGAATTCTGCCCGGAACTGCCCGATATATCCAGCAACAACAAAACAACAATCTAATGTGAGAGGTCGAAGGTAGAAATTAGAAGCGTAATAGTGCTAAGACACGAGGTTAGATTCGATGGCAGTAGAAGTCTTCTCGGAACCGCCCGGCATATCCAGCAACCGCAAATGGTAATCTAATGTGGGAGGTCTTGCACAATTACGAATATAATGAATTAATGAACACTTAACCAAGATAAGACATGTGGTAAAACATGGGTATAATAAAAGGGTTAAGTGGGTGACATAGGTGATATGTGAAACATAATTAAAGCACTTGACCAAGATGAGACATGTGGGAAACAAGGGAATAATAATAAGGGGGTTAAGTGGGAAATCCTAATGGGGACCAAGCGTCGGAGGGAAGCTTGTGTCAAGTATGGGGACCCTTTTCAACCAGTAACCCATTTTTAGTATCTATATGAGCTCGAACTAGGTCGAGGACGGGATACACTTACTGGGGTTGATTGTAAGAGGTCAAAAGAGTAAAGAGCGATGGCAGTGCAAGTCCAATGGAGTCATGTGCGTGCGTGGGTTCGGGCTGGTAGGTAAGACGTTGTTGCATCGTGTAGGTATAAGCCGTGCATTTTAGTAGTATCGAGTTGCCACTTTAGGAAGTGATACACCTTACCGTGGGGCCAACACGGGTATCTACGAGTTAGGGAGCCAATTGAATGGGGAAGGTAATGGGTATAACTAGTGGGGTAGGAGCAAGTGGTCACCTACGAGAGCAGCTAGGAGTACACGAAGCTACCATTATTATGATTAGTAGGGAATGATCACCTTTTAGTATGAGACTAGTATTGGTGCGGTGCAGGAAATATCTTATAGTGGTTAGAAGCGCAATCGATGTTATACCTTGTTCATGTTGTTTACCTTGTCGTACCTGCTTATGTTACAGTCATCTCTTATATCTAGTTTTTGTTCTTATCCCGTTACTTAGCTAATCATATTGTTAAAGTCACTGGACTTGCTAGACTTTATGTCTGACCCTTTTTGTTTCGCCTCTTTTCTTTCCTTTTCCCTCCAGGTTCTCAGAGTGCGACTTGCAAGGCTTGATTTAGATATATTTTTCTCTCTCTACTGGAAGTGCTTGGAAGTGCTGAAAGCAATGCTCATCTTTGTTTTTCTTTCATATGGCATTTTGGAATGGGATTATGGTTTTGCTTTTATGTACTCTGATAATAATTTTGTTCAAGATGGATATTTGTATACTTTGCTTTAGTATGTGGTTTTGATGTTGTAACCAGACATGTTTTGTTTTTCCGCTATAATGAATAAATTTTGAATATTTGAGTACCATTTTATATATCTGCCTAGTGATGTTCTGTTCTATACTCTTATAACGCTCCATGAAAGTTAATGCATTCCCTTAGTGAGTGACATTAATGGACGTGGGATGTCACTATAACCTAATAAACAAGAAAATGTGATTGAACGATATATGTAGGATTATCCAAAGTGTATAATTTAAATTTAGTCACCAGAACTTGTGTTTTGACCCCCTCCTCATAACATACTCGTAGGTTAGATTTGTGGCAGAGACATGATGGTTTCAGATACTGGTTAAGCAGTATTATTAATATGGTAAGGCTATACTTTGATTATATTATATTTTATCCTTTCCAATAAGAGATATTTTCTAAGCTTTGACATATTTTATGCCTATGTCTTTTCTGCAGGATACTAGAGCAAACCAACACGAGTTTCGATAGATTAGAATTTAAAAAAATATCGGTCTGTTGGAATTCAGGTTGTTACACGGTCTGTGCACACACAACCTAAACCTTAACTACTCAAGGCCAGATTTCAGCAGCCAAAACAAAGTAGATAAAGGACAGGTTAACAGTGAAGTTTTTGCCTGAGATAAACCGATATCGGACATGCTCGTTTGTTCATGCATATTTGTATGTGCGCTGTAATTAGCTTTGGCATATTCTTTTTCACTGTAGTAGCTATGCAGTTCTGATTTAGTAGTTACGTTGATATCAGAATTCTATATAAATGTCAAGCCATATCATATCACTTAGGGTGTGTTGATGATTCTTTAAAATTGTTTTCTTACTCTCTAAACTCTAAAATCTGCATCAATGCACCTTCTCCTTATCATATATTCTTGGTTTTCTTTTTTATAACTTCTCTAATTTTCTTATCAAACTCTGCTTTGTTCTTGCCAAATTCTCTGTAAGCTTCCGAATTTATATCTGCATGCTTCATATGATTTGTAATACAAAATCATATTTAAAGTAAATAACATTAATAAAAGGAAAATACATATTTGATCTTTTAATCTAGGGTTTTATATTTGTTTCTAAAGAGTTAAATAAAATTTTGGTTCAAAAAAATTATTTGTGCATTGCTTTTCTTCACTTTCCATCTTTTAAGCTAGAGAGCTAGTGATCGGTTTTTTTTAGCTCCTTAGGTGAGTCCTAACTCTGGTTGCTCGCTTGTCGAGTATGGAGCACCCATTCTTTAATCTCACAGCATTTGTATAATCTTTTCGTGTAACCGAACAATGAATTCGTTCAAAAATCTTAGGTGTTGGTTGAAAAACTGTCAAGAACATTGTATATGTTGAAGTATGCGATACTATGTGTTAGATTGAGAAGGATATTTCAGGATATTTCAAATATTTAGGATCTGGAGGATATTTTCAGATCTGGAGAATATTTAGGATCTGGAGGATATTTAGGATATGGAGGATATTTCGGATATTTCGAATCTAGAGGAAATTTTGGGAATTTCCAAATACTTCCCTACGTCAATATAAGCTACATTGGATCCAAAAGGAGGAGGCGCAACAAAATCAAGAGATTAGATCAAGATTTATTCTAATTAGGGTTTAGGCAATCCTAATCTTCTTTAATTTCTTTCTCCACAAAATCAAATTTTTCTAGTAAATTTGATCATTGTAATCAATCTCTTGTACTCTTCTATTGATATTAATAAAGGTTTCTCTCTCAAAGTGGACGTACACTGACAAGACGTCGATGGAACCACTATAAATCCCTGTGTGATTTAGTTTCTCATTATTGCTCTATTATTTCCACTGTTTGGTGATTGTGATTGGCTTGGATAAGATTGAGATTGTTCGATTGGTTGTTTTTGCACTATTACCATGATCTTGTTTTCTGCGGCATTGGGGATTTTTGATTTAAGCGGTCTTGAATCAAAATTTCTCCACAACATTTAGTATCAGAGCATTGGTGTTGGTAGATAGTTGTAGAAATGCCGAAATCGGGTTCAAATAATCCATCAACAATTGGTCCAAGTGGTGTAGCTCCTTATGTACATGGGTCGTATGCAGTTCGATAAGTGGAATGGCGATAATGATTTCGAAAAGTGGTAATGGAAGATGAAAGCGGTTCTTAGGCGGAATCAGGTACATCGGGTGGTGTTTGATACACATTTATTGCCAGGGGACATCTCAGACGTGGAGAGAGAAGAAATGGAAGAGTGGGCATTCACTACACTTCAACTTGCTATGGGGGAGAATGTTATTTCCGAAATTAGTGGTGAGACGACTGCTAAAGTTATTTGGAACAAGTTGGAGAAGTTGTATACGAAGAAGTCACTCACAAATCGACTGATCTTATTGCAGACTTTCTTTACCTACAAGATGAAGGAAGGAACTTCGCTAAAGGCACACTTAAATGTGTTTGATGATTTGCTAATGAAGATGAAGGCGGTAGATTTGAAGATTGAGGAGGAGCAGAAGGCAATGATATTGTTATGTTCATTGCCTGAGCGCTATACTGGGTTCTCAAACAGTTTGATCTATGGCAGGGATACATTGACGCTAAATGATGTCAAGACGGGTCTTCTAAGTGAGGAATTGCGAGATCATATGAAGGAGCTGAGTGATGGTAATAGTGGCGCTGCTAATGATCAAGGTTTATTTGCGGAGAAAGAAAAGTCAGAGAAGAAGGGAAACCGGGGGCATTCTAAGTCTAAGAAGCCCGGTGGAAGAGGAAAATTAAAAGAAAGAAATGGCAAGTGCTTTGTATGTAAGAAACCTGGTTAGTGGAAGAATGATTGTCCAGACAAGGGGAAGAAGGAAGTACCGTCTTCATCAGTTGCGGTGGAGAGAGATGTTGGTGAGGGAGACGATGTAATGAAAAGGAATTTCGCTCGATCCGAATCGATCGCTAAACCAACCAAGACCATTTGAAACCCCTGATTGTTTTGAGAACACGACAGATCAGAACGCAAACAGAAGAATATTTCATTGTTAATTACAACAATTCATCAGAATATACAGAGTATAAATTACATATTACACAATTACTACATATCAGAGATTTAAATACATTACCGCGGCGGAAAAATAATACAATACACAACTGAAAGCGATATATGGATGCAGAGCTTTCCGGATGTCGTTCCAGCTGTAAACCAGGTTCTTGTGAATATAAATCTGCAAAATCAAAACTACTAGCTACCCGTGTCGAAAATAAGGGTACCCAGAGTTTAGGTTAAAACAATAAACTCCAGGTCAGTCATGTGACTGATGTGAGAACTAAAACAGTTATTTAAAATTTTACTTTAAATCAGATATATCAAGGGACCACGCCGTATAACACGGAATGGGTTTCCTCCCAAGAATACCAGTGCATATAACAAAACAGCACAATGTTTTTTTGGAAAAATGAAGCTATTATAAGACCCAGGTCTTATCACACAATGCAACGCTGCCAGGGGATAGGGTTTTCCCTTATAACAGCCAAACATGCTTGGTACGTTTAAAACAAATCATTTGATACTATTATAAGTGCATAGTGTATAAAACAACTTCAAATCATAAGTATCAATCATAGACGGCATGGGTACCATATATCATGTTGCCAATACTAGGCTATACAATCAAAACCGCAAAGTCACGTATTGGAAGTTGGATTTCCATCTGTGAACCGAGGCAAAAGATAGTCCTCTACCGATTTCGAGACTCTCTAGCCCGAGCCTTAGGACAAGTACTCAGTCAATCCCTTGGATCGTCAGGGCCAGTCCACCGGTGTGGATTAAAATGCCTGAACACTCCGTTTCCCCAACCTTTGGGGCGTAAATGAGCTAAATGACTCCATCGGCTCCACACAGTCACTGATATATCCGAGGCGCCTCGCAACAGCAAAAACCACACAGGTGAAAATAATAAAATGTCAGGGCTGGTAGGTCACTGACAACACCCTAGCTAGAAGGAAACACATGCCCTCCCTGATGTCCTCTCCCGTTTCTGGTTCACTGCCGGGGTGTGAGGCTCGCGAATCAACGTTACACAAAGTTATGCCACACAGGCGGTGCTTTGATCATCAACCACAAGACTTTGCTTTTCAACAGAAGCCTTGATCAATTGCCATTTAGGCATGCCACACAGGCAATTCACTCCATGCGATTGATATCCATCAATATATAACCCCTGAGTTCGTACGTCTCAGAGAAGGGCATTAAGCAAGAGAATAAAGTCTCCGCCGCCAAACAGATATATATTTAACAGAAATCAATCACACAGAATAAAATCCAATGTCAGACACACAGTCCATTTACAAGTTCGTTCTGGGTCTGAAAGAAACCGGAGGCACCTTGTACCTCGCATATCCATCGATCGCCAAGTACATCTGGACGATCACCAACTGATTCCCTCCTCTTGGGTGTACAACCCAATCAAGATCATCAGTAATCACCCAAACGACATGAAGACCTCCGGTCTTCGACCATCGTCTTCATCCTCGACACATCGTCGTATCAGTTATTCAGAATGGGATAAACCCGGACTTTCTGAATAACTCGCGTATATAATAAACAAGTGTTACACAAACATAACACAAGCCTCATTCCAATTCAGAATATTCTTTTATTCAAATATTCTTATACTTTGGGAAAGGTTCCCATTAATTTTATCAAAGATAAATTCTTTAAATTTATTCTTTAATCTTCTTTTGAATATCAATTCAAATTAGTCGGGATTAGCGAACCACACCGAAGTGATCATTTGTTTTATTTCCCAATCCCAACCTATTCATCCCATGAAGTAAAACTGGTCATACTTCATATCTAACACCACGGTGTTATCGGTAAATTCAATTACCATTTCACGTTCAAATCTAACTAAAGATTTAACTATCGTCTGGAGCAAAACTGGTGATACTCCATTCTCGATTATTTCAATCTAATTAAAGATTCATTAAAACTCCACTTGGTCTTGATCTTCCCAAAAATCAATATTAATGATTATTTAACTTGGGAAATCATATCCAGTCTTTAACTGGGTTAAAGAACCAACGTCACTTAAAACACGGTTCACGATAAACCCAAAATCACATTCTAATCCAATTCCAATTAAATCCCATTTAATTGGTACACTTCATTAAATCTAAATAAAAAGATTTAATCTTTTTCTCAACTAGGTTTAAGAACAGTGTTAATGAAGACACCATTCACGACAAACCCCAAATCCCATTTGATATTAAATACAAGGCTCTGAATAGAAAATATATCGGTTTATATTCAATATCAAATTCTACGACCAACAAATATCGTATTGGAAATAACGATATAAATATATCTTTCAAATTTCCATAACAATATCTGCATAATCACGAAATCCAACATCGAAATATTCCAAAGACAATTTCGATTCAAATCCATCCCAATTCAATTATTGGAAATTCTGGTTACTTTTAAAACCCTTTCAAATCCAATTTATTTATTTTTAAAAGTATTGGATTTATAATTCTAGTTCAAAGCTAGTTCATTTCAATAAAAATCTATTTTTATCTTTTCAAATATGAAATTTTTCATCCCAATTCTTTCCAAATCATTTCTTTTGATTTTACACAAATTATTACTATTTTTAATAATTTTATCAAGGCCCGTACAGTCGATTTCCATCAACCGCCATCGAACTGCACTTACAACGACCTTTTCCAAATTTGGTTTGGACATAATTCCAAATCCAATCGTTAGATTTCAAATCTCTAATATTCGTTAGAAAGCTCTTTTCGATACGAACTCACCGGTTTCAGTTTTAGGAGAATTCGACGGTCGGATCTCCCATAATATCCATTCGAAGTCAATGGTCGAAATCCACGAACTGCCGCGGCGCGGCGCGTTCAATGCAGGCCATTATATATATATATATATATATATATATATATTATATTTCATCAATTTCCTTTCGAAACGTATTTTAAAAATCGTTTTAAATTCGTTTTCAAAATGATTTCAACTTCATATTCAATTTCTAATCAAAATTGAATATTCCATATCATTAATCTATAAATGATAATATTTTCAAAACGTTATATTTTGAAATTACTTCCTTTTCTATATTCATTATAAAAATGAATAAAATCGATATAAATATCGTTCACGTCAAAATGGCGTAATTCTAACTAACACGGCTTTATATATTTCAATAACTTCGTTATTCTATTCAACAAAAGAATATTTTATTCAACACATGAAATTTGCTTTATTCAATACATGAATATATATTTTATTTCAACACATGAATATATATTTTATTCAACACATGAATTTTCTTCTATTCAACACATGAAAATATATTTTATTCAACACATGAATTTTCTTCTATTCAACACATGGACATATATTTTATTCAACACATGAATTTTCTTCTATTCAACACATGAAAATATATTTTATTCAACACATGAATTTTCTTCTATTCAACACATGAATATATATTTTCCAAATTGGAATGAGGCACAATCAACTACCGTATAGTGTTAAATATATGGATTTCATACACACACATACACTACAACAATCAAACACAGGCAACCATCACCCAAAGTGCATTCTACACTGCATAAGCATCAAATATAAATATTTAACGCTTATAATAGCCTGTCCATCTATCGATCGACATACAACTAATTATTGGGACTAGTGTATGGCCAATTTCATCCCAACACCTGTGTGGGGTTTCATATCAACAAACACATATTTTTATTTGTGCAGTTGGGCGATGTGTAAAATTTACCGTCCCAATCAATATCAGTCAAATCGGTGTACATAAACAAATCGTTCGATTTGTAACTGAATATATGTATTTGATTTCAACACATGAATATATATTTTATTTCAACACATGAATATATATTTTATTTCAACACATGAATATATATTTTATTTCAACACATGAATATATATTTTATTTCAACACATGAATATATATTTTTCACATCACAATCAACAGTCAAATTTCACAACACAACCAATCACACAAGTCGTCCATGGTCTGTGGACAACAGGTGTCTGGTGCTACTAAGCACCGTCTGCATCCTAGTATATATTTCAACTAGAAAATTAAATAAAAGTGAGGAGTTCTTACCGATAGCTAAACCAATTCACCGCGATTCTTCATATGTAGAGATCTTCGCTGTGCTCACCTTTTGTCACTTTCGTTGACCGTATCCACTACATATATAAAAATCACATTTTTTTATTATTGCTATGTATATAAAAATCATATTTTTATAACCACGCTATATAGATAAAAATCACATTTATATTGCTACTTTATATATATATAAATCGAATTTTTATTTCGCTTCATATATAAAAATCCCGCATTTCTATATATAAAAATATAATCTTTACTATGATAAAAATATAATCTTTTTAATGTTAAAAATCTCGACTTTCTAATGTTAAAAATCTCGACTTTCTAATGTTAGTATACGTATAAAAATCGTATTTTTCTAATGACCTAACAATTATATATATTTTTTATAAATTAGTTTTATATATAAAAATCACTTTTTTCCTTCGTCATTAAAATAAAAAATCAAATTTTTAGCATCCTAATTGAAGAAAGATAAAGGTAAAAGCTTATAGGGGTGTCGATCTGAATAGCGGAGAGAGGGGGCTATGTGTTGCTGGCGCTGGCTCTGTCGTTGGGGGGCACAGGCAGTTCTAATGGCGGCGGGAGGAACCACTGGTGGTCGGCGCTGTGGTGGTCGATTCTGGTGGTGGAGGCGCGTCTTCCTGTCGGCGACGGGTGGATCTTGAGCGCGGTTTGAAAGAGGAGGGGGTTCAGCGAGGTGGGGGGTGGCGGAGGAGAGAGGAGGGCTAAGGGAAGAGGCGCTCGCCACTATCGTTGGCGACGGAGGACTTGAGGGCGGGCGACGCGATTTTTTTAATCCCGACCTGGAAAACAGAAGAGAGAGAGAGAGAGGAGGGAAAGAATAGGGGGTAGGGTAATATATATATATTAATTTAATTATTTTATTATTTATCTCTTCAAAAATTAACTTTTTATTTTGAACTCAAAATAAAACCCACCGACTATCGTCACTAGCTAATTACCCTCATTCCAAACACAATGGGATATGTCATGTTATCCAATTCGACTGTTACAATCAGTTTCTGTTCAAATAAAAATATAACTCTATATGTTGAATTTGAACGCATATTTCAATTTACCGGGGCCACATACGGACTCTAAAAATTCCCGAGAAATATTTTCTAGCTTCGTATTGATGATACGGTCCTAACAAAAATATTTTCGTCAAATTCTGAGACCGTTTGGAAAATGACCATTTTCCAGTCGATGAAGATCAACTAAAACTGGTCAAACGCGTTTTCCTTTGCCACGCTCACATATTGATTTGAAAATTTATGAATTTTGGAATCTAGCAATAACTTGACATCACAGATCCAACAAAAGTGGTTTCGTCGAAAACCGAGGTCGTTTGCAAAATTTCCCTTTTTAAGGGCTAGAATTCAATAGCGACTATTCTAAATTTTCAACGGGACGTATCTTTTTATTCCCGCTATGAAATTTCAATTTTTCGGATTCTTTGGAAAGATATTCTCAATTAGATTCTAATATTTTTGGTTTCACTAAAATCTGATTTATTTTGAATCCTGTACAATCATTTGAACTTTGAAATCGAATTTTCGAACTACCGCACCATTTTCATTTCCTTTTATAATTATAAATAATTATTTATATTCTAACGACATTTCAAATAAAAATATACATTCTAATTCTATTAAAAGTAAATTTCTCGTCATTATTATTTAAAATAAACTATTTTAAATATTCAAAATTCATTAAATTGCCAAAATAAAAATTTTAAATTGGCTCGGATTTCCGGGTTATTACAATCTCCCCCACTTAAAACTTTTCGTCCCCAAAAAGGAACGAAGCCAAAAGTTGTTTTACAAACCAACTCAACTTCCATTGTTTTCTTTACGGCTAAGTTCTTCAACTTTTCAATTTCTAAGAACTTTTCAATTTCTTCAAAAATTTGGCTAACACCCTAAATTTTTGAAAAATTTCGCCATAACCTCCCCTACACCCGAGCTTCGGGATATTTCAAATAACCTCCCATGGCCCTCACCAATCCAAAAAGAAACAGCCAAGCGGCTCATAAAGTCATCCAAACCCAAAGAAATACAATAAACATGTACCTATTTGTCGGGCAAACAATTTTATTCTTCTGCTCTAGCCTCCTTGCTATGACCTGTTCAATGTAAGTACATGTTTATGCATGCAAATGCGACAAATTTTGAATACAACTCACTATTTGATTCAATTTGGCTAAAGGTTCAACATTTAATTAATCAACCAATAATCAAACAACACAGTCAGCAATCAATTTGTTGATTATCATTTCAAATTCATAATTTTGATATAGTCAAAAATCACATTTTTGATGCCAAGTCACAACAATATATTCTAACTATATTATGGTTCTCACACCAGTCTAATGGAAATATATAGAGATCCCACTTTCGAAACTCAAACATAAATCCACTGATGATGCAGCTGCTATCATCAGTGTCATCTTCGGGCGACTAGGGTGTGATTCTTTATCTACCCAATATATTAAAACTTCGAATACCCGTGGATCAAACGTATATGCAAAATTTTTATATATTGGATTGCCCAAATTCAATACAAATAAATATTCAAATACATTGAATAAGGTTTAAATTTTCAAAACAAAATTCGTTTTCATTTTAAAAATATACTCTTCACACTCGTTTTAGGATACTACTGATCCCATCTCTAACGAATCATTCTTATTGGATATTACTAATCCGATCTCTGATGAATTCTTTTGTTTGGTTCTAATGTGCCTTGCTCTCCAAGCTCTGTAAACCAAATCTCTGATACCAAATGTAACGAAAAGGAATTTCGCTCGATTCGAATCGATCGCTAAACTGACAAAGACCGTTCGAAACCCCTGATTGTTTTGAGAACATGACAGATCAAAATGCTTCATTGTTAATTACAACAATTCATCAAAATTCAAGAATATACAGAGTATAAATTACATATTACACATTTACTACATATTAGAGATTTAAATACATTCTGCAGCGGAAAAATAATACAATACACAACTGAAAGAGATATACAGATATAGAGCTTTCCGGATATCGTTCCAGCTGTAAACCAGGTTCCTGTGAATATAAATCTGCAAAACCAAAACTACTAGCTGCCCGTGTCAAAAATAAGGGCACCCAGAGTTTAGGTTAAAACAATAAACTCCAGGTCAGTCGAGTGACTGGTGTGAGAACTAAAACAGTTATTTAAAACTTTATTTTAAATCTGGTATATCAAGGGACCACGCCATATAACACGGAGCGGGTTTCCTCCCAAGAATACCAGTGCATATAACAAAACAACACAATGTTTTTTTGGAAAAATGAAGCTATTATAAGACCTAGGTCCTATCACACAATGCAACGCAAGCCAGGGGATAGGGTTTTCCCTTATAATAGCCAAACATGCTTGGTACATTTAAAACAAATCATTTGATACTATTATAAATGCATAGTGTATAAAACAACTTCAAATCATAAGTATCAATCATAGACGACATGTGTACCATATATCATGTCACCAATACTAGGATCTACAATCAAAACCGCAAAGTCACATATTGGAAGTTGGATTTCCATTTATGAACCGAGGCAAAAGATGGTCCTCTACCGATTTCGAGACTCTCTAGCCCGAGCCTCAGGACAAGTACTCAGTCAAGCCCTTGGATCGTCAGGGTCGGTCCACCGATGTGGATTAAAATGCCTGAACACTGCGTTTCCCCACCCTTTGGGAGCGTAAATGAGCTAAATGACTCCATCGGCTCCACACAGTCACCGATATATCCGAGGCGCCTCACAACAGCAACAACCACATAGGTGAAAATAATATAAATGTCAGGGCTGGTAGGTTACTGACACCACCCTACCTAGAAGGAAACGTATGCCGTCCCTGATGTCCTCTCCCGTTTCTAGTTCACAACCGGGGTGTGAGGCTCGCAAATCAACGTTACACAAAGCTACGCCATACAAGCGGTGCTTTTATCATCAACCACAAGACTTTGCTTTTCAACAGAAGCCTTAATCAATTGCCACTTAGGCATGCCACACAGGCAATTCACTCCATGCGATTGATATCCATCAATATATAACCCCTGAGTTCGTACGTCTCAGAGAAGGGCATTAACAAAGAGATTAAATTCTCCACCGCCAAACAGATATATATCTAATAGAAATCAATCACACAGAATAAAATCCAATGTCAGACACACAGTCTATTTACAAGTTCGTTCTGGGTCTGAACGAAACCGAAGGCACCTTGTACCTCGCATATCCATCGATCTCCAAGTACGTCTAGACGATCACCAACTGATTCCCTTCTCTTGGGTGTACATCCCAATCAAGATCATTAGTAATCACCCAAATGACGTGAAGACCTCCGGTCTTCGACTACCATCTTCATCCTCGACACATCGTCGTATCAGTTATTCAGAATGGTATAAACCCGGTCTTTCTGAATAACTCGCGTTTATAATAAACAAGTGTTACACAAACACAACATACGCCTCATTACAATTCAGAATATTCTTTTATTTAAATATTTTTATACTTTGGGAAAGGTTCCCATTAATTTTATCAAAGATAAATTCTTTAAATTTATTCTTTAATCTTCTTTTGAATATCAATTCAAATTAGTCGGGATTAGCAAACCACACCGAAGTAATCATTCGTTTTACTTCCCAATCCCAACCTATTCATCCCATGAAGTTAAACTATTCGTACTTCATATCTAACACCACGGTGTTATCGGTAAATTCAATTACCATTTCACGTTCAAATCTAACTAAAGATTTAACTATCGTCTGGGGCAAAACGGGCGATACTCCATTTTCGATTATTTCAGTCTAATTAAAGATTCATTAAAACTCCACTTGGTTTTAATCTTCCCAAAAATCAATATTAATGATTGTTTAACTTGGGAAATCATATCCTGTCTTTAACTGGGTTAAAGAACCAACGTCACTTAAAACACGGTTCACGATAAACCCAAAATCACATTCTAATCCAATTCCAATTAAATCCCATTTAATTGGTACACTTCATTAAATCTAAATAAAAAGATTTAATCTTTTTCTCAACTAGGTTTAAAAACAGTGTTAATGAAGACACCATTCACGACAAACCCCAAATCCAATTTGATATTTAATACAAGGCTCTGAATAGAAAATATATCGATTTATATTCAATATCAAATTCTACGACCAACAAATATCGTATTGGAAGTAACGATATAAATATATCTTTCAAATTTCCATAACAATATCTGCAAACTCACGAAATCCAACATCGAAATATTCCAAAGACAATTTCGATTCAAATTGTGACGAGCAGGAATTTCGCTCGGTCCGAACCAGTCGCTATACCGACCCAGACCGTTCGAAACGCCCTATCGTTTGAGAACAAGACAAAACAGAACGCAAACAGAAGAACATTTCACTGTGTATCACAACAATGCATCAGATTACAAGAATATACAAAGTATAAATGAATAAATATTACACAGAAATATCAGAGATTACAATAAATTACATAGCAGCGGAAAATAATACAATACACAACTAGAATGAGATATACGGATACAAAGCTTTCCGGATATCGTTTCAGCTGTAAACCAGGATCCTATGAATATAAATCTGCAAAACCAAAACTACTAGCTGCCCGTGTCGAAAATAAGGGCACCCAGAGTTTAGGTTAAAACAATAAACTCCAGGTCAGTCATGTGACTGGTGTGAGAACTAAAACAGTTATTATTCTTTATTTTAAAAGTTAGGTAAATCAAGGGACCACGCCGTAACACGGAACGGGTTTCCTCCCAAGAATACCAGTGCATAAAACAAACAGCGCAATGCTAAATAAAGAAAAATGAAGCTGTTATAAGACCCAGGTCCCATCACACAATGCAACGCAGCCGAGGATAGGGTTTTCCCTTATAACAGCCAAAGAATGCTTGATACGGTTAAAACAAATCGTTTGATACTATTATAAGTGCATAGTGTATAAAACAACTTCAAATCATAAGTATCAATCATAGGCGGCATGAGCGTCCCATGCCACTATGTCGCCATATATAGGTTTACAAATAAAACCGCAAATGTCACGTATTTGGAAATTGGATTTCCATTTATGAACCGAGGCAAAAGATAGTCCTCAACCGATTCGAGACTCTCTAGCCCGAGCCTCAGGAACAGCCGCAACTGCCCCTTGGATCCTCAGGGCCGGTCCACCGATGTGGATTATTATGCCTGAACACTACGTCTCCCCACCCTATGGGGTGTAAGTCTGGTCCGTCAGCCGACCAGAATGCATCGGCCGAAACCGATATAACCGAGGCGCCTCGCAACAGCAACAACCACATAAGTCAAACTCGTCAGGGCGTGTAAAACCACTGACGCCACTTCTAGCTAGAAAGAAACGCATGCCCTCCCTGACGTCCGTCTCCCGTTTTTGGTTCATACCGGGTGTGAAACTCGCGAAGCAAACGTTACACAAAGCTACGCCACAAAGGCCGTGCTTTGATCATCACCACAAGACTTTGCTTTTCAACAGAAGCCTCGATCAGTTGCCACTTAGGCATGCCACACAGGCAATTCACTCCATGCGTTTGATATCCATCAATATATAACCCCTGAGCTCGTACGTCTCAGAGAAGGGCGTTAAGCAAGAGAATAAATTCTCCGCCGCCAAACAGATATATATTTAATAGAGATCAATCACACGGACTAAAATCCAATGTCAGACACACAGTCCATTTACAAGTCCGTTCTGGGTCTGAACGAAACCGGAGGCACCTAGTACCCCGCATATCCATCGATCTCCAAGTACGTCTGGACGATCACCAACTGTTTCCATCTTCTTGGGTGTACAGCCCAATCAAGATCATCAGTTATCACCCAAACGACGTGAAGACTTCCGGTCTTCGACCATCGTCTTCATCTTCGACACCACGTCGAATCAGTTATTCAAAATGGGATAAACCCGGTCTTTCTGAATAACTCGCGTATATATTATAAAAGTGTTACACAAACACAACATACGCCTCATTCCAATTCAGAATATTCTTTTATTCAAATATTCCTATACTTTGGGAAAAGTTCCCATTAATTTTATCCAAGATAAACTCTTTGAATTTATCCTTTAATCTCCTTTGAATATCAATTCAAACTAGTCGGGATTAGCGAACCACACCGAAGTAATCATTTATTTTATTTCCCAATCCCAACCTATTCATCCCATGAAGTAAAACTGGTTATACTTCATATCTAACACCACGGTGTTATCGGTAAATTCAATTACCATTTCACGTTCAAATCTAATTAAAGATTTAACTATCGCCTGGAGTAAAACTGGTGATACTCCATTCTCGATCTTTTCAATCTAATTAAAGATTCATTAAAACTCCACTTAGTTTTAATCGTTAACTGGGTTAAAGAATCTGTGTCATTTAAAACACGGTTCACGATAAACCCAAAGTCACATTCCATTAATTATCGGGTTAAAGAACGAGTGTTATTTAAAACACTATCCACGATAAACCCAAAAATCAATATCAATTCAATTCCAATTAAATATTATTTAATTGGTACACTTCGTTAAATCTAAACAAAAAGATTTAATCTTTTCTCAACTGGGTTCAAGAACAGTGTTAGTGAAGACACCATTCACGACAAACCCAAATCACATTTGATATTCAATACAAGGCTCTGAATAGAAAATATATCGGCTTATATTCAATATCAAATTCTACGACTAACAAATGTCGTATTGGAAATAACGATATATATATATATATCTTTCAAATTTCCCTAACAACATCTGTATAATCACGAATTCCAACATCGAAATATTCCGAAGACAATTTCGATTCAAATCCACTCCAATGCAATCATTGGAAATTCTGGTTATTTTCAAAACCCTTTTTAAATTCAATTTATTTATTTAAAAATAAATAGAATTATAATTCTAGTTCAAAACTAGTTCATTTCGATAAAAATCTATTTTTATCTTTTCAAATATGGAGTTTTTCATCCCAAATCTTCACAAATCATTTCTTATGATTTTACACAAATTATTACTATTTTTAATAATTTTATCAAGGTCCGTACAGTCGATTTCCATCAACGGCCATCGAACTGCACTTACAGCGACCTTTTTCGAATTTGATTTGGACGTATCTCCAAATCCAACCGTTAGATTTCAAATTTCTAATATTCGTTAGAAAGCTCTTTTCGATACGAACCCAACGGTTCCGGTTTTAGGAGAATCCGACGGTCGGATCTCCCGTAATGCCCGTTTGAAATAAATGGTCGAAATTCACGAACTGCCGCGGCGCGGCGCGTTCTATTCAGGCCATTATATTATATATATAATATATATAATATATATTTCATCGATTTCTATTTAAAACGAATTATATGAATAGTTTTAAATTCGTTTCAAAAGCAATTTCAACTTCCTTTTCAATTCAAATCAAAATTGAATTCTTCTTTATAAATTCGTTTTAAAATTCATTTCTATTCAATTCAAATTTCAATTCAATTTGAATTCATTTCAATTCGCCTTCAATTCAATTTGAATTCGTTTTCAATTCATTTCGAAATCGTTTTCAATTCAATTCATTTCGAAATCGTTTTCAATTCATTTCATTTCGAAATCGTTTTCAATTCATTTCATTTCGAAATAAATAAAATCGATATAAATATCGTTCACGTCAAAATGGCGTCAATCTAATCAACACGGCTTCATGAATTTCTATAACTTCGTTATTATATTCAACAAATGAATATTTCCTTTTACACATGAACATATATATTTTATTTCAACATATGAATATATATTTTACTTCAACACCAGAATATATATATTTTTCCCAGCACATGAATATATATTTCTTTCAACACATGAATATTCTCAACACATGAGATTTTATTTTACTCAACACATGAGATTTTATTTTCTAAATTGGAATGAGGCCCAATCAATCACCATATAAAGTGATTTATATGGATTTTCATACAACACATGTATATAAACAATCATCCATCATCCAAAGTGCATCGCATAACTGTATAAGCATCAAATATAAATAATCGACGCTTAACACAGCCTGTCAACCCATCGATCGACATATAACTAACAATTGGGATTAGTGTACATCAATTTTCATCCCAACACCCGTGTGGGGTTTCAACCAATCAAACACAGAACATTATTTGTGCACTTTGGGCGATGTGTAAAAATTATCGTCCCAATCGATATCACAAAAATAGGCGAGCATAAACAAGTCGGCCGACTTGTAAATGGAAGTGTATTCCTATTTTTCACTATTCGATAAATTATTTTATTTATCGTAGTTATAGCTAAAAATAATATTTTAGCTATCTAAATTTTTCTAACACTTTTTAGAAAATTTCGGCGGTATAACGGCGCGATACTAGAAACGGGACAAGGCCTAGCCTTATCCCCGGTCCAGTGAAGGCCCACGCCATTCACACATCAATCAAATCAATTTCATTTCACCAAACAATTCAATTCCAACCAAATCATTAAATTAGTTTATGCAACCAAACAAACAAGTCCATGGTCTGTGGACGATTGTGTCGGGTGCTACTAAGCACCGTCTGCATCCTAGTATATATATATAACTAGAAAAATTAAATTGAAAGGTGAGAATTTCTCACCTATAGCTATCCTAGCTCCACGACACTTCATTGATAGAAGTCTTCACTGTTCTCTCCGATATCACTTTCTTTGCCCGTAGCCACTACATATATATAAATCAAATTTTTACTTCGCTATTCGATATATAAAAATCACATTTTTATTTCGATGTTCAATATATAAAATCACCTTTTTATTCCTTCACACATACAAAGATGATATTTTTATATTTCCTACTATGCAAAGATTATATTTTTATCCTTCTACAATATAAAAGATTATATTTTTACTACTTTAAAAATATAAAAAAATCCAATTTTTAATTCTTTAAAAATATAAAAATCATATTTTTAAATCGCCTCTTCTTATATAAAAATCATATTTTTAAATTCAAAGTTATTCTATATTTTTAAAAATCATATTTATATTTTACGAAGCTATTTTATATTTTTCAAAAACAAAGCATCGTTATATTTTTTTCTAAACATATCATATTTTTACTATGATGTTCAATATATAAAAATCGAATTTTTACTATAATTAAAAATCCAGTCTTTCTCTAATTAAAAATCTATATTTTCAATTTTAAAAATCCTAGCTTCCTCGTATATAAAATTTAAACCTAAATAAAAAAACCAAACTTTGATATAATTTAAAAATCAAACTTTTCACGTAGTCAAAAACAATGTATACTTATTTACATAAAATCAGATTTTTAAATCGATTAAACTAAATAAAATAGAGTAAACTCACCATTCATTGATCGAAGGAGGGGAGGATGCCACTGGTGGTCGACGTGGGGATCAGAGGAGGCGGTTCCAGGCGAAGAAGGGGGTGCGGCCTGGTGATGGGCCGCTGGGCGTTTGGGTTTCGCGGCAAGGGAGGGCGGTCTCTTTTTGGGTGCGTCGTCGGTCTTCAGTTCAGAGGAGAGAGAAACGAGGGAAGGGAGAAGCGGCGGGAGGAGGAGATGAAGGGGGGCGGCGCTCTGGTCGGAGGCGCCAGCGGCGAGCGGAGCTCCTGGTGGGGCGACGGATCCGGACAGGGGCGCGATTAGGTCTGGTTTTTTTTTTTTTTTATAATCGATCTGAAATGAAATTTAGGGGGGGGGCAGAGATAAAGGAAAGGGGATTTTTTTTTATTTTTTTATTTTATTATTATTTAATTCAACCTAAAGTTGACTTTTTCATACGACCTCGAAACGAGGCCCACCGCCTGTCGTCCATAGCGTTTCACCCCCATTCTGAACACAATGGGATATGTATCGTAAGCTGATTTGGCTGTTACAACCAGTTTTCGTTAAATTTACATTTAAATCACTATATTGAATTTTAAACGTACATTTCAAATTACCGGGGTCACATACGAACACGAAAAATTCCAGAAAAATATTTTCTAGCTTCGTATTGACGATACGGTCCTAACAAAACTAGTTTCGTCGAATTCTGAGACCGTTAGAAAAATGGCCATTTTCCAGTCGATTAAAATCAACTGAAACTGGTCAAACGCGTTTTCCTTTGCCACGCTCACATATTGAATCGAAAAATTATGAAATTTGGAATCTAGCAATAACTTGACATCACGGACCCAACAAAACTGGTTTCGTCGAAATCCGAGGTCGTTTGCAAAATTCCCAATTTTAAGGGCCTGAATTCCATAGCGACTATTCAGAATTTTTAACTGGACATATCTTTTGATCCCCGCTATGAAATTTTGATTCTTCGGATTCGTTGGAAAGATATTATCAATTAGATCCTAATGTTTTTGGTTTCACTAAAATCTGGATTGTTTTGCACCCGGTACATTCAATTGAAGTTTGAAATCGAATTATCGAACTACCGCGCCATTTTCAATTCTATTTATAATTATATATAAATATTTATATTCTAACGACGACGCGTATAATATATACGATCGAATTATATTCAAAATAAATTTATCGTCGATATTATTTAAAATAATTCATTTTAAACAATCAAAATTCGCTAAAATTGCCAAAATAAAAATTTTAAACTGGCCCAGATTTTCGGGTTGTTACACAAATCCATTCCAATTCAATTATTGGAAATTCTGGTTACTTTTAAAACCCTTTCAAATCCAATTTATTTATTTTCAAAAGTATTGGATTTATAATTCTAGTTCAAAACTAGTTCATTTCGATAAAAATCTATTTTTATCTTTTCAAATATGGAATTTTTCATCCCATTTCTTTCAAATCATTTCTTATTATTTTACACAAATTATTACTATTTTTAATAATTTTATCAAGGCCCGTACAATCGATTTCCATCAATGGCCATCGAACTGCACTTATAGTGACCTTTTCCAAATTTGATTTGGACATAATTCCAAATCCAACCATTAGATTTCAAATCACTAATATTTGTTAGAAATCTCTTTTCGATATGAACCTACCGGTTCCGGTTTTAGGAGAATCCGACGGTCGGATCTCCCGTAATATCCATTCGAAGTCAATGGTTGAAATCCACGAATTGCCGCGGCGCGGCGCGTTCAATGCAGGCCATTATATATATATATTATATATATTTCGTCGATTTCCTTTCAAAACGTATTTTAGAAATCGTTTTAAATTCGTTTTCAAAACGATTTCAACTTCATATTCAATTTGTAATCAAAATTGAATATTCCCTATCATTAATCTGTAAATTTTAATATTTTCAAAACGATATATTTTGAAATCACTTCCTTTTCTTATATTCATTATAAAAATGAATAAAATCGATATAAATATCATTTACGTCAAAATGGCGTAAATCTAACTAACACGGCTTTATATATTTCAATAACTTCGTTATTCTATTCAACAAATGAATATTTTCTTCAACGCATGAAATTTGCTTTTATTCAACACATGAATATATATATTTTATTTCAACACATGAATATATATTTTATTCAACACATGAATTTTCTTCTATTCAACACATGAATGTATATTTTATTCAACACATGAATTTTCTTCTATTCAACACATGAACATATATTTTATTCAACACATGAATTTTCTTCTATTCAACACATGAATATATATTTTATTCAACACATGAATTGTCTTTTATTCAACACATGAATATATATTTTCCAAATTGGAATGAGGCACAATCAACTACCATATAGTGTTAATTATATGGATTTCATACCCACACGTACACTACAACAATCAGACACAGGCAACCATCGCTCAAAGTGCATTCTACACTGGATAAGCATCAAAATATAAATATTTAACGCTTATAACAGCCTGTCAATCTATCGATTGACATACAGCTAATTATTGGGACTAGTGTATGGCCAATTTCATCCCAACACCCGTGTGGGGTTTCACCTCAACAAACACAGATTTTTATTTGTGCAGTTCGGTGATGTGTAAAATTTATCCTCCCAATCAATATCAGTCAAATCGGTGTACATAAACAAATCGTTCAATTTGTAAATGAATATTTATTTTATTTCAACACATGAATATATGTATTTGATTTCAACACATGAATATATATTTTATTTCAACACATGAATATATATTTTATTTCAACACATGAATATATATTTTTCACATCACAATCAACAGTCAAATTTCACAACACAACCAATCACACAAGTCGTCCATGGTCTGTGGACAACAGGTATCGGGTGCTACTAAGCACCGTCTGCATCCTAGTATATATTTCAACTAGAAAATAAAATAAAAGTGAGGAGTTCTCACCGATAGCTAAACCAATTCACCGCGATTCTTCATATGTAGAAATCTTCGATGTGCTCACCTTTTGTCACTTTCGTTGACTGTATCCACTACATATATAAAAATCACATTTTTATATTGTTGCTATGTATATAAAAATCATATTTTTATAACCACGCTATATTGATAAAAATCACATTTTTATTGCTACTTCATATATATATAAATCGAATTTTTATTTCGCTTCATATATAAAAATCCTACCTTTCTATATATAAAAATATAATCTTTACTATGATAAAAATATAATCTTTTTAATGTTAAAAATATCGACTTTCTAATGTTAAAAATCTTGACTTTCTAATGTTAGTATACGTATAAAAATCGTATTTTTCTAATGACCTAACAATTATATATATTTTTTATAAATTAGTTTTATATATAAAAATCACTTTTTTCCTTCGTTATTAAAATAAAAAATCAAAATTTTAGCATCCTAATTGAAGAAAGATAAAGGTAAAAGCTTACAGGGGTGTCGATCTGAATAGCGGAGAGAGAGGGCTGTGTCTTGCTGGCGCTGGCTCTGTCGTTGGAGGGCGCAGGCGGTTCTAATGGCGGCGGGAAGAACCACTGGTGGTTGGTGCTGTGGTGGCTGATTCTGGTGGTGGAGGCGCGGCTTCCTGTCGGCGACGGGTGGATCTTGAGCGCGGTTTGAAAGAGGAGGGAGTCCAGCGAGGTAGGGGGTCGTGGAGGAGATAGGAGGGCTGTGGGAAGAGGCGCACGCCACTATCGTCGGCGGTGGAGGACTTGAGGGGGGGGGGCGATGCAATTTTTTTTATTTTTTTTATTAATCCCGATCTGGAAAACAGAAGAGAGAGAGAGGAGGGAAAGTATAGGGGGTAGGGTAATATATATTAATTTAATTATTTTATTATCTATCTCTTTAAAAAGTAACTTTTTATTTTGAACTCAAAATAAAACCCACCGACTGTCGTCACTAGCTAATTACCCTCATTCTGAACACAATGGGATATGTCACTTTAGCTAATTCGACTATTACGATCAGTTTCCGTTCAAATCAAAATATAACTCTATATATTGAATTTGAACGCACATTTCAATTTACCGGGGCCACATACGGACTCTTAAAATTCCCGAGAAATATTTTCTAGCTTCGTATTGACGATACAGTCATAACAAAACTAATTTCGTCAAATTCTGAGACCGTTTGGAAAAAGGCCATTTTCCAGTCGATGAAGATTAACTGAAACTAGTCAAACGCGTTTTCCTTTGTCACACTCACATATTGATTCAAAAAATTACGAATATTGGAATCTAGCACTAACTTGACATCATGAGGCCAACAAAAGTGCTTTCGTCGAAAACCGAGGTCGTTTGCAAAATTTCCATTTTTAAGGGTAAGAATTCCATAGTGACTATTCTGAATTTTCAACTAGATGTATCTTTTTATTCCCGCTTTGAAATTTCAATTTTTCGGATTCATTTGAAATATATTCTCAATTAGATTCTAATATTTTTGGTTTCGCTAAAATCCGGTTTATTTTGAATCCTGTACATTCATTTGAACTTTGAAATCGAATTTTCGAACTACTGCATCATTCTCAATTCCTTTTATAATTATAAATAATTATTTATATTCTAACGATGTTTCAAATAAAAATATACGTTCTAACTATATTCAAAATAAATTTCTCGTCATTATTATTTAAAATAAACTATTTTAAATATTCAAAATTCACTAAAATTGCCAAAATAAAAATTTTAAATTGGCTCGGATTTCCGGGTTATTACAGACGTAGATGTTTTGTCGGCAGTAGCATCAGATGTTTCGGGCAGCCATTGGGTGCTTGATTTGGGGGCTTCATATCACATGACGCCTAATATGAATTGTTTTTCTTCTTATGCTGAATGGGAAGGAAAATCAATTGTTATGGGAAATTGTGCAGTTTGCAAGTCGAAGGGCATTGGATCCATGCAAATTCGAATGTTTGACGGAGTGGTTCGTACTCTCACTAATGTGTGCTATGTTCCAGGACTACGGAAGTTACTTATCTCTTTGGGACAGTTGGATTCTTTAGGTTGTAAGATCACCATTGAGAGTGATAGCTTGTGGTTTTCGAAGGGTGTGCTTGTGGTTCTGAAGGGTGCTAAAACTCATGGTATCTATTTGCTTCAAGGGGTGACCGTGGAAGGCGAAACTTGTGTCAGTGTTGATAGTTCTCGTGACTTAGATGCTACACGGTTGTGGCATTTGAGATTGGGTCATGTCTCGGAGAAGAGTTTAGATGTTCTTCGTAGAAGGGAGATGATTGATGGTGAGAGTTTTAGCAACTTGGAGTTTTGCGAGGAATGTGTCATGGGGAAGCAAACAAGAGTATCATTCGGTAAAGGAAAACATGATTCAAGAGGGATTCTTGAGTATGTGCACACGGATGTTTGGGGACCAGCGCCTGTAACTTCTTTGGGAGGAGCAAGATATTATATTTCTTTCATTGATGATTTTTCTCGGAAGGTTTGGGTGTATGTAATGAAGGCCAAGTCGAAGGCATTTGCAAGATTCAAAGAATGGAAGGCTCTTGTTGAGAATGAGAGTGGAAAAACTTTGAAGGTTCTTAGGTTCGATAATGATGGCGAATATGTTTCCAGAGAATTTCTGAATTTTTGCAGGCATCATGGTATTCGGAGGAATTTTACTACACCGGGAGATCCGCAATCTAATGGAGTGGCGGAGAGAATGAACCGAACTCTACTAGAGAAAGCTCAATGCTTGAGATTGACATTGGGTTTGTCTAAGACATTTTGGGTCGAAGCTTTGTCAACCGCGGTGCATATTATTAATCGAATTCCATGCTCGGCTATTAATAACAAAATTCCTGAGGAAGTGTGGAAGGCGAAGAGCATTGACTTGAGTTATCTTCGTGTATTTGGCAGTCTTGTTTATATGCATGATCCGGGGAATGATAAGCTCTCACCTAGAGCTTTCAAAGGGATTTTTCTCGGTTATATGGATGGTGTTAAAGGTTATCGGATTTGGAATCCAGAAACGAAGAAGGCTATGGTTTCTCGTCATGTTACTTTAGATGAGTCAGCTATGTTCAAGGAGAACGAAGGCTCATCAGATGTTCAGGATTTGGTTCATGGTGAATCAAAGGAGAAGGAAGTTATTCCCACTTTCAGGCCTAGAGAGAGTAGAGTTGTTGGAGGTGCTTGCGAGATGAATGCGGTTGATGTTACATCACATAGTCCACAAGATTCCTCTAGTAGTGTTGGTGATGTGCACGAGTCTAGAGAAGATTCAGTTCAAGTTGGAGCTGAAGAAAGACTGGGTGATGGCACTGCTACTCGGGTTGGTCGTCGTGCTATAAGGCCACCCGAAAGATATCATGATTGGAACTATCTTAGCTTTTGTGAGAATTTGGACTACGCTCTTCATGTAGTCCAAGATGAGCCGATGGACCTTGATGACGTCATGGATTCGAGTGATAGCTCGAAGTGGATTTGCGCCATGGAGGAAGAGATGCAATCGTTGATGAAGAACCAGACTTGGGAGTTGGTTTCACTTCCTCAAGGAAACCATGCTATTGGGTGCAAATGGATAGATAAGGTGAAGTACGATGGAAGATACAAAGCTAGGCTAGTGGCTAAGGGGTCAGCACAGAGGAAAGGAAAGGAGTATGATGAGATCTTCGCACCGGTTGTGAGGCATACTTCTATCTGGATATTACTTGAATTAGTTGCTATTTACGACTTGGAGTTGGAGCAACTAGATGTGAAAACCGCCTTCTTGCATGGAGACTTAGATGAAGACATCTATATGGAGCAACCAAAAGGGTTTGTTGTAGAAGGTAAGCCAGAACTAGTTTGCAAGTTGAAGAAATCGCTATATGGTTTGAAGCAATCACCTAGGCAATGGTACAAGAGATTTAATCATTTCATGCTTGAAAGTGACTTCCATCGAAGCATCAAGGATGCTTGCGTCTACTTCAAGAGGTTAGGAAATGATTATTGGGTGTATTTACTCTTATATGTGGACGATATGCTCATTGCTTCTAAGGACAAGGCAGAAATCAACAAGTTGAAAGAAAAATTAAAGGCGGAGTTCGAAATGAAAGATCTTGGAGAAGCAAGGAAATTCTTGGGCATGGAAATTGAAAGAGATCGAAAGCGTTTTGAGTTGAAATTAACTCAAAAGAAGTACATTAAGAAAGTGCTTTGCCGGTTTAGCATGGAGGATGCAAAGGCGTTAAATACACCTTTACCTTTGCATATAAAGATTTTGAGTAAGGGATCTCCTATCGAGGAGAAAGACAAGGCTTATATGGAAAAGGTGCCATATGCTAGTGCAGTTGGAAGTTTGATGTATGCCATGGTGTGTACATGACCCGATATTGCAAATGCCGTCGGAGTGGTTAGTCGGTATATGGCTAATCTGGGGAAATCGCATTGGGAAGCCATGAAGGCTATATTGAGATACTTGAAAGGCACAATATCTCATGGTCTTGTTTTTGGTGGTAGTGATGGATTGAGTTGGAAGTTAGTTGGTTATTGTGACTCGGACTACGCCGGTGATAGGGATCGGAGGAAATCAACTTCCGGGTATGTCTTCACACTTGGTGGTACGACCATTAGTTGGAGATCGAGATTGCAAACCTAGTTGCTTTATCCACTACGGAGGCGGAGTTGATAGCCGCTGTGGAAGCGGCAAAGGAGGCACTCTATTTGAAGCGACTATTGTCTGACTTGGGTTTCGAACATGAGAGTATCGATGTTCGATGTGATAGCCAAAGTGCTATACATTTGGCAGAGAATTTGACATTTAGCTCACGAACGAAGCATATTGAAGTGAGAGAGTCATTTCTAGTAGCCATGGACGAAGACAAACAAGTATGCCTTCCGAAAGTGCACACAAATGATAACGCGGCGAACATGTTCACTAAGGCATTGTCGATTGGAAAGTTCGATCATTGCTCGAACTTAATTCACTTGGAGAGATGCTAGGTGCAACGTGGTGGCACAGTTGAGAGAGAAACTTGGATGTAAAAGAGTATCGGTGAGAGGTTGGTGTTCTGTCTTCATGGTAAGTACTCGTTTTCACTCCCGAGTACATTGTCTTTTGGTGAGACTGGTTTAGGAATTGGATGTTTCAACACTTCATTGACGAGTGGGGGCTATGCCTGAACTCGTTAGTGAAGTGCAATGGGCGGTGGATATGCCGCAGTTCACTGGGGAAACATTCAAGCTTTCTTGATTGAAGATAGAAGGAAATGCTTGGGTGCGTTGAAGTTTGTGATGTAGATGGATATAGTATTGAGGTGGAGCGTTGAAGTATGTGATACTATGTGTTAGATTGAGGAGGATATTTCGTGATACTTCGAATATTTAGGATGTGGAGGATATTTTCAAATCTAGAGGAAATTTTGGGAATTTCCATATACTTTCCTATGTCTATATAAGCTACATCGGATCCAAAAGCAGGAGGCACAACAAAATAAAGAGATTAGATCAAGGTTTATTCTAATTATGGTTTAGGCAATCCTAATCTTCTTCAATTTCTTTCTCCACAAAATCAAAATTTTCTAGTAAATTTGATCATTGTAATCAATCTCTTGTACTCTTCTATTGATATTAATAAAGGCTTCTCTCTCAAAGTGACATACACTGACAAGACGTCGTTGGAACCACTATAAATCCCTGTGTGATTTAGTTTCTCGTTATTGCTCTATTATTTTCATTTGATGAATGTGATTGGCTTGGATAAGATTGAGATTGTTCGATTGGTTGTTTTTGCACTATTACCACGATCTTGTTTTCCGCGCCATTGGGGATTTTTGATTTAAGCGGTCTTGAAACAAAATTTCTCCACAATAGTATACTCTTCAAATAAGTATGTAGTGTTGCATCTTCTTATAAGGAAAACATTTAAAAAATACTGGGTTCAATAATAAGTGTGGAGAAATTCTCGTTATTGATTTTGGCATCATTTCAAACAATAATTCTCTACCTATAAAAATAAAGACATGATTTATGTTTGTTTTAATCAAAGGTAGTGCCTTTTTTCTCCTAAATGCAGATATGAATTGAAATACTTTTGATTTAGTAATGTTTAATTATGTAACTAAGGAGAAAGAAGTTTGTCTGTTCAAGCATTTTGGTTTGCACATGGCAATATATGGTCTGGTAAGAATTCGCGGTTATAGTCTCAAATAGAAAAAGTTCTTTATCCCTTCCTTTTTGGTCTAAGGTGTTCGTTTTGATCACGAGTGTGGTAATCTTTGACTGCAGATTTGATACATGAATGTAGGTTTCTTTAGTTAGCTTATAAAATTTTAATTGGATTCAGCTCAGCAAATACTGCAAAGACAAAATGAAACCTAAAATTTCAGTTAAAAAGTCGGCAGGAATCCCCTTCACTATTGATAAGAAGGTGAGCTAACAGTTCCTCCAGCAGAGTTCAAATGCAACCAACTTAGTACCTCCACATTTTATTCCTACAAATCACCAGAAACCAGAGCTTCCACCACTACTTGAAGCGAATTTGCTACTTCAACGGGCGCAGAATCGGTGAATTAATGCGGTAGCAATCTGGGCTGTTAAATGTTTAAGCACCCCCTAATATCCTTCCGCCACATGCATATCAAATATTTCCTTCTTGCTGTGAAAGCCGCCACGTGCATTTCGTTCATTCGCGGTTGCTTCATTTCCGGTTGATGTAGCAAGCTCCTCAAAGTTCCGACACTTCCAAAACCTGAGCTACTAAAACTGCCCGAAATGCCAAAGCTGGAAATACCTCCATTGCCTGAATTTCCTAATTAAACTGCCATCCAGCATCCAAAACCAGAGAACCACTGTGGTACTTGAAGTTCCAACTTTGCCCAAGCCGAAATTGCCTTCAGTACCAGAGATCCCTTCTTTACCAAAGCTAGAGTGGCCACCTTTTCCTGAGATTCCGACCATTCCCAAGATTGAACTACCTCCTTAGCCTCAACTACCAATTGTTCCCGAAGTTCCAATTCACCCTTCTGCTACCCCTTGAGTTTTGTGGATGATATGGCATTACTGATTGAAGTTTCATAAGTTTATGTTTGGCCTTGAATATTTTCATATGTACTAGATTACTTATTTCCATATGTATACTGTATAATATATCTTATCTTCTTACTTTTCTGCATTGTTGCGCCTTATAAATTCTTATTCAGTATTTATCCAATAAGCAATGATACTTAAACTAGAATTAAATCTTAAAATTTTCTCTTCAGGCATTACTACTTCAGACATATAAGCTTCACAAATTTTGTTGCTGGCATAGAGTAGTTACTAGTTATATGCAGATCGTAGTGAATAATTAGTTTGGCAAAGGATATATTTTCCATGCACAAGCGCAGTGCATACGGTCACAGATTAAGAAGAGAGACCTATTATAAAGCAAGCTATTAATAAATTTTTTGTCTCCCTTTAGAAAATTTCATCACTAAATTTGTCCTTTTAACTTGCTTCACATGGATTGATATTTGAGTTTGAAGTTTGAAAAATAATCTATGATTGTATTGAGTGTCAGTGGACTTGAGTTTCAACAATAATACTATAGTTAAAGTTGGATAAATAAATTTGTCTAGTCATATACTAAAATACAAAAGAATTCAGCAGTTTCTTGTTTTCCTTAAAATTGAATTCTTACGCACAAAAATAAATTAAAATAGAAGTAAGTTTGCACTTAGTAAGATAATTATGTGAGGTGTCTTTTTGTGTTTTTCTTAGAATACTATGGCATTTTGGCGGATGGTTAGACCATAAGACCGAAACAAGGAAATGTGGATGAAAAATTTAAGAAAAAGATACAATTAGCACTTAACAGAGACCTACAAAGAACGAGAAGCAAAAAAATATATGATATTATTATACAAAGTTCCTATGTGTTTTTCTTAGATTTGATACACACACATACATACATTCACATATATAATTGGCAAATACACGAATAATCATTAGCAACCTATCAGCTCAAACCAAGTTCAATACTGTACTATCCAATTATTGTTTTACCTGTTAGTGATTGTAACCAGTTACTATGACCTTTCAAAGTAATTTTCTTCTTTTTTAACTAGGATGCACTGATTGTTGGTTCTTGCTTCAAATATTTGCTACATCACATTGTCCGATCACGCGACTCACACATACCTGGCGTGCATGGTCAGGTAAGTTGTTTGAGTGAACTATTTTACTACGTGAATTGTTGTGCAACTTTGTGCATGCGATGTAACAAGTACAAATGCGCACACTGCCTGCCTGTTGCAATTCTAAAGCTACTATTAAAATATTTGTTTCTTTCAGTTTCTTTTGAATTATTCTTCAAATAACATGGTAGGGAACTTTTTAGTGCCTTTGAGCCGCTCAGTGTTCAAATACATATCTTATGTTTTTCATCTTGTAGGCTATATAGCCCACGTCTTCCAGAAGTGAATAAAAATATATATTTTTTCTTTGCATTGCTGCATCAGGTTTCATAGCAACAAAAAAGAGAAGTGGTTTTGTGTAACCAGAATTCCCTCACTTCAAGGGCAATTATTCCTCGCTGAAATATGTGCGGTGGAGTTAGGTTCTGAAATGTCAAGAAATGGCATCATGGTGAAAAACTCATATATGTAGAGATCGCCCTCAAGGTAAGTTGATGACGCTTTCCTTAAGATATTATTTTCCTCATCACTCGTTTAATTAAACAAATTGATGTATGAGCTAAGAAAAATCATTTTTCAAGATACCATAAAGCTGATATTTTAATTTTATTGATCAATCGTCATAACAATGTCGAAAGCGATCCAAGCTATCTTTCGAGTTCACTACAGTGATAAGAGTGCAATTGTTGATCTACAGCATCACAAATTAATATAATTTCAAAATAAAAAATGAAAGATGAGAAGATAATGGGTAGATACTGATTTGCAATGCTTTTGGGTATCTCTAAATTTAGAAATTTGCAACGCTTGTAGGTGTTTCTAAATTCAGGAATTCCTAACGATAACTGTTGCAAAACTGCGAGGAAGATGAATGAATTAATTTGTTAGTAATGACTCAAGGATTTTGCTATTTATAGACGTGAGAAGATGTCTGTTTGTAGCTGTCACTTCTCTTCGAAACGATCTTTCTTTTTTTATGTGCGCGTTTATTTGAATTATATTTCAAACGTCTATTTCTTATTATTTTCAATAGTCATATCTCCCTTCACATCTATTTATAAATTCAAATTCTGGACTTGATAACAGTTTCAAATATAGTCATTTTTAACTTTAATAATTCTATTCAAAAAATAATTTTGAACCCAAACCCGACCCAGTTCAATCGAACTGCGGGGGCATGCATGTGAGTAGTCATGCAAGACCTGCCTCTTCGCAACAAAGAAAAAACTTGGATGTCTGAATGGTCCAACCCTTCTCATGAAAATATTAAAGTAAATACAGTTTCTATTATTCCTAAATATAGGATGATTACCACTTCCTCTTCTCATTCTCTCCTTTTCAATTAAAAAAACACTCACACGAAATTTTAATGACAGCTATCCTCCATCACATTTTAATAAAATTTCTCTTGTCAGTTATGATAGTAGAACCAATGCATAAGTATAGATTTTTTGTGGACTTGAATCTATATATATAGTGACAACATATCTAAGTATGCTAAAATGAAATGATTGACTAAGCATTGAACCAACGATCTAATGTAACATATGGATGTATTTGACACACTTTTTGTAACAACCCGGGTTTTCGCGATCCTGGTTATCAACATAAACTCAATGTCAACTATTCAAGCATAGAAAATAATGGATAGTTAATGTAAGAAGTTAGAGGGTGAGAATATATAAGATAGAAAATTAAAATAAAAGAAGAGGAAGAACATACAACAACAGAATCGGAGTAACATGAATCTTACAACGGAATGAATAAAATTTAATATAACTTTGAAATAAAACTAGTATATGTATACAATAACATTTATCAAAGTACAACACTTAAAACACATTGGAAATAAACAATTGCTATAAAATCCTGAAGCCTCCTGCTCCAAGCTCTCAGTATATCTGTAAGAACCTGACTACTTGACTGCCCGTACAAAATTGGGTACCTAAGAGTTCAGGGAAAACAAAGCAAAATAAACTCCGGGTCAGTCATGAGACTGGTATGAGTAAAACCATTCAAAACAATTTGAGCAATTAAATGATATCTCATAAGACCACACCATATAATGGAATGGGTTTTACCCTTATGAGAATCCAAAACACTTGGTCCAGCATTCAAAAAAACCTTTTGAAAGGAACGATAATCTTTATGTCAAACTCATTTGATATTATAGTAATGTTTATCAACCACAATATAATAATCATCAAGCAGAATGCTTTCATCTCATGTTCCATATACATAATATATAATCAAAAACCACAGGCGCTTATTGGGTAATGAATTCCAATTGGCAAGGTATGGGACCAACTTCCGACAGTGTATCTCTAGAGAGGAATACACCGGGTTCCACAAGAACATCTTGTAACCCAAGCTAAACATGACCGGTCACTCATTTCGCTTGAGTGTATCGAATGTATTATCACCAATAGTTAGGATCAGCAACCGTTTCCCGAAAGGGACAACATCGAAATAGATTATAGAAGTAAATGGAATTTCTCTAGATCAGGTAACAATACACCCTAATTGGCAACTAACCACTTAGCCATGCGACCGACCCGATGTTATACCATTTCCTGGTTGTGAGGCTAGAGGCCATAACGTATAGATCACACTTTTATTTACTTTGAATGTCACATCGTCATAACTGCCAAATCACAAATTGATTTTTCCAAACATGCCACTAGTATACAGCTAAAAGAAACGAATTCCTCCACCACCAAACGTAAATACGTTTGAAGAGATCAACTTACGTGATCTATTAAATATACTCTGTCACACATTCTTCCATACAGGTCATCCTGGGACTGGACAAACCGAAGACACTATTCTCAAAATCCATCTTAGATAATTGCTACCTAGGATCTCCAGAACAGCCCTTGCATAACTCCATCTTCAATTATCTTCATAATATTTGATCGCAGTGCTAACGTCCATACAGAGTGGTTTTCAGATAATAAATCAAATCCTAGTCTCTCCTTATTGACGACGGAAAAATGGTCAAAAACTTTGATAGTCGCTGATTTACCTATCAGAGGAAAACATGTGTGAAAACAACGATATTATTTCCAGATGGAAATCATATCAATCAATCATAAATCATCATTAATCTCTTAAATTAATTATCCTTAATTTATTCTTTTTACCCATTTCCTGTTTCCATATATTAATAATTTCTTATTTTCTAAATCTAGAAAATATAAGTTATTAATTATTGGAAAACATTTCCATTTCTTATTCACGCATCACTATCATTCCAGTATTTCATATCAACAAAACATTTCATTTTCTATGCTTAGAAATCATCTCTGATTTTATTTGGAAAACGTTTCCAAAAATCATTTATATGGATTTCAAACGAACGTTATATAAATATCGATACAACTGCTCAATCCATTAATCACTTATTACTTAATGTATCTTTAATCAATCTTCGCCATCGAACCTCAATTGTTCCTTAGTTAATTACGAAGTCAATCAAGTTGGGGTATAGTTACCTCTCAGACCTTAACTGAACAACATTCTTAACCTTGCAACAGATAAAGCTCAACATTCTAGTTTTAACAATCATTTCTTATGAAAACTCTTAGATTTCATTTACAACTTTCCTTCTTTGATAAAACATTGGTTATAATGATAATGTTATAAACCTTACTTCCAAAATATCTAACTTTAAAACTATAACTTTTATTTCTTAATTTATAAAATAATTTTATTTATTTAGTAAATAAATCTTGATTTAAAAATCGGAAAGTAAATAGTACTTTCCCGAATTCGATGTAATTGAATTTGATGTATAACTCTCTTTCGAGTAATCTCTATTTGATTAACTCTTCTTCGAATAACCTATATTCGATTAACTCACTTCAAATAACTAATTCGATTAACTCTTTTCGAATAACTAATTCGATTAACTCCTTTTGAATAACTATTTCGATTAACTCCTTTTTCAAATGATCTACCTTCGATTTAATTCTCTTTCGAATAACTAATATTCGATTAACTATCTTTTTCAAATGATCTACCGTCGATTTAATTCTCTTTCGAATAACTAATATTCGATCAACTCTCTTCGATATTCACTGCTGAATTTATAATCCAAATTATCCACCGATAATTATTTTTAATTTATTTATAAACATTGTTTATAAATCACGCTACTTGTTTTTATTATTAAACAAGTTATTTATTCCTAGCCATTATTCATATTCAATATGAATAACATTTCTTTTATAATCTTCTTCTTTGCAAAAATACTTGCCTTAATCCATTATTCATATTCAATATGAATAATATATTCTTTATCTAATTAAAACAGTTATGTTTCGTATTTAAAATATTATCATATTTTAAATATTCTATTTATAAACAATTCATATATAATCTTATTTTATATTCAACACTTTAATAATTCCATTAATAAGTCTTATTAACACTACGTTCATATTCAGTTTCAAATATCGATGTTAAAATTGATTCTTACTTCTCTATATAAGTTCTAACTTATAAATTCCATTTATCCAATGATAAATATTTTACTTAATTTATAAAATATTATTTATAAATTAATCTGCTCCATTTATCTATTTACTTCTTTATATAAGTTCAGACTTATATATCTTTATTTATCAAATGATAAATATTTTCCTTAATTTAAAAACATAAATTTAAAATCATTCTTCTCAATTTATTTGTTAAAACATATTTTTATTTAATATCTATTTTAAATTAATCAATTCATATCTCTATTATAACACGAAATCCCCTTTCTGTAATTCTATTTATTTTTTTCAAACATTTCCTTTTATAAAATATGTTGATTTTATAAAATTCGTTTATCTCAATATTCACCTTGAAATCTCTCTTATATAATCCCTTGATTTTATATAATAATTTATTTCAATATACGCATTGAAATTTCCGTTTTTATAAAATTTGTTGATTTTAAATAATATTCTTATTTCAATATACACACTGAAATTTTCCTTTTTACATCCCAGGGTTTCTTATGGTATTTAAAATATCAAATGACAATGATCAATATCATCCAAACACACATAATCAATAACAGATTATATACTCAGTCATATATCACAATATATGAAAATAGTAAAATAAATGTTGAGGAATCCAGTTGGATCCCTCCAACCTATTTCCCTGCATTCACAGATGTTAAACAATATAATATAACATCGATTTCGTTTCAATATGAAATATTCTAATAAATAAAATAAAATTTGATTAACGATATATATATATATCGTTATCTATAATTTTATCCAATAAATAAGCAGTTCAACCAAACAATCATCATACATCAGTCAATCAGCATTTATCATTACTAGAAGTACGTTATAAAAATATAAACTAATCAGAGTTAGTGAGTTTTATTCACATTGGCGATCATCGTTAAATAATGATAACTATCGGTTGATTCAGACAGACAATTTATTTCGCTATAAATTGTAACAAGCTTGAATTCACTCCCAGTCAGTTCCATTGTGTAGCCCTCATCCGTACGATCCCAATGGATCCAAATTTGTACAATTCTGATACAGTATGAAAAAGTTATGACTTATATAGGTACAACGAATTCAATGGTATATATATATAAAATTAATTAATTTAAAATTAAATTCTAATCATTCACTAATCGAGTTTTTATCTTTGTTAATTAGCGGCTCATCGGTTTCTTCTTCAAACCCGCAACAGTTTCTTCCTACCATTTCCGATCGTAAATCCCCTTTTACTCCTTCTCTTTACCTTTTTAAAATCAAAAATAATAATATCAAAAGTTCTTGCCTTAACCTCCTCTCCATATCCATACTAATATTGCCACACTCGATTGTCAATTTGGAAACCCAACTGCGGACTTCGCTACAACAAAAACCAGAAATAATTGAACCCTTTTTTCGAATACTCCATAAAATCGCACTCCTATTCTATCTCCACTCAGCAACTCCCTTATCTACCTGCTGTGACTGACCCACTACTCCTCGTCGCAGCTTTTAGATGAACCGCGTTGCCAGGTATAAGTCACGACAACTTTTCCCTTCAAAACCCACATACAAATCTGAAACGAAGCCAAGTCAGGTTATGAGCAAGAGTCCGAAATCAAAACTCCATACAACCGTTTCCATTGTCGTGTATCGAAGCCCAAATCTTGCTGCACTAGAACCCACGAAGGAAAAACACACTCGAGCTCAATAAAAAGTATGCATGATAGGATAAAGTTTGGATAGAAACTCAATTATACAAACAATGGAATTTATTTATTTTTCCTAGGATTTATTTGATTTTTTCCTGTAATGATTTGGTTTTGATAAAAGAAACTAGCGGCGGAAAAATTTGTTGACTGAAGAAATGAAAAGTTTAGGGTTAGTGGATGGAGGTAGTATTATCTATAAGAGTAATATATTATTTTTATATTCGATTAAATATTCATCTTTAATCCACCACTGTTTATATTTGTCATTAAAAATTCCTATGATTACATACAATATCCAAATTTGATAAAAATGGACATGTTGCTACAATTTGACATTACGGACCCAACGAAACTTGTTTCATCTAAATCCAAGTCCGTTTGCTCACACAACGTATTTTTAAAGTCAAATTATCGACTATTTTTCACATTAAAATCACGTATGGCCACATACTGACTCCAAAAATCATGAAAATTGAAATCCAACAATAATTTAATATTCCGGATCCAACAAAATTAGTTTCATCAAGAACGGAGATCGTTTGCAAAACTAACTATTTTTAAATCTTTAAATAATCCAATTTAAATATTAATGTATTTAAAAATAATTAAACTAAATATTTATAAATAAATATTATCGTATATATTCACACAAAATATTATGCAGCTCCAAAATAAACATATCTGAATTTATAACTCGACATTTCAAATCTAGATTAAATCAGTATTCAATTTATATTGAAAATCCTTTTATAATATAAATAAATCGTTATAAATTATAAAGGAATTCCATAGCGACTTTTCGACAATTTGATTTGGACATAAATCAAAATCTACCCGACAAAATCCCGATTTTTCTCTTCCATTAAAAAAATATCGTTCAATAGATTCAAACATTTCCTGTTTCACAGAAATTCAATTTAAAACAGATTATGTATATTCGTTTAAAATTCAAATCGCCAAATTATGAACTGCCGTGCCATTTCGAGCTCGGTTATAATTATAATATAATTTATATGTTCTACTACCAATTATAAATAAAAGCGTTAATATAATTCAATTCTATACTGAATTATATATTTTAAATTGTCCAATTCACACAATATTGTGAATTCTGTTATTTCCGATTATTTTGAAAGTAAATATATTATTCTATTATTTATATTAATTCAATATTATTTAATTAAACAACCGTTTAAATCTCTAAATCACTATTTAAATAATTAAATATATTAATTATTATACTGTAAAAATACGGGATGTTACATTCTTCCCCCTTAAAAAAATTTCGTCCTCGAAATTGCTAACATAGAAACAAACTCCATTAACTGGGTTAAAAATTATTCGTTTACTTTTAACTTCAGTTTTAACTGAATTAATTGCTTTCAATTAAATTATTGATTCATTCCGAACAACTACGGGTATACAGCTAAAAGAAACAAATTCCTCCGCCACCAAATGTAAATACGTTTGAAGAGATCAACTTACGTGATCTATTAAATATACTCTGTCAGACATTCTTCCATACTGGTCATCCTGGGACTGGACTGTAACATCCTAGAATTTTTACTAAGTTTGATTTGGATGTTTATTTATATAAATTTTTTGGATTTTCCGAGTATAAAAGATTTTTATAAGGTTTGAATATAAAATTTTCACTTTGAATAAGTATTTGGTTTTATTAAATATGATTTTTTATAAGAAAGACTTATTTTTAAAAAAAAAACTTTATTTAATTTATAAGATTTATGTGTAAGTAATGATATTTTCTGTTTTGATAATATTGATTTGTATAATATGAATTTTGTAAAGAATAAGTTATTTTTAAATTTTCACAAGAATGTTTTTTTTTTCTTTAGTGATGTCTATAAGATATATTAAGCATTTATTTTAAAACATTTAATACAAATTTTGGTAAAGTATATATAAATATATATTTGCTGAATAATATAGATAAATATTTTTGAATTATAAATAAGTTATATATATATTTTATAAATCTTAAGTGATAAGATGGTTACTTTTAGGTATAAATAAATTTGGCTACATCTATAAGTGTTGCAACTATGTTGCTAAATTAAATAAATTTAAAAATCCCTTAAGATAAGGATCATGGTGAGTTGTCCACTTAGTGGTCACGATGCATGGAGTTATTCATATCATGAAGACAAGTAGCCATGTATGTGTAACCATGCATGGAGTAGATGTCATGAAGAGAGCCATGTGTCCCTTAACATTTGTCTAAAATACCCACTTTAATGCCTATATAAAGAAGGTTAAGCTCCTCTTTCCCTCACACTTCATCCATGAATCACTTCAGATGATTTTTCCTCACATCATTCTCTTCTTCTTCTTTGTTTTAAAAATTTCCTGTACATGAAAATTTACATCTCTCTTCATTTAAAAATCCAAACCTTTCAATCCATTGAGTTTTACCTGAAATGATCTATACGAATATTGTTCAGATGCTCGTTTATGATTTCTAGAAATTGACGGATCCCAATTTCATCAAGTAACCAAGGAGAAATCGCGGATTTTCAGTAAAATGGGAAATTGTGTTGAAAACTTCAAAAAATAAAATCTCCCAATCATCTTCGAATCACTCAATGCCGTCAGCGCCATTGCGATCAGCAGAGAGCATAGTATTTTTGGTGCGAAATCAAGGAAAATTCGTGTTGATAGTTTTGATGGTCGGAATCTAGGGTTGGAGATCATAGGAGATTTCAATGACAATAAGAGGAATTGATAATAGAATTGAGATGAGTATGGAATAGGCTTCGATTTGGCAAAGTTTGACGGATTTCGATGGAAGGATGGGGAGTGCGACATCAGGAGGTCACACATCTTTTTGTAGTAGGGATCTCGCGGTGAAGGGGATCGGATTTTGTTAGAGGCGGCCGGAGTTTGGATGGCGGAGTGCAGTTTGATGAGGAGATGAAGAGGAATATGCGGGCGGTCTCAGATTGATGATCGGTGGTGTAAATGATGGTGCACCGTGCATGTGAAAAATAGATACAGGAAATGGTGCGTGAAAAAGGATGTGGAGGAGAAGAAGAAGAAGGGGGTATGTGGGCTGGTTTTGAAGGAAATGGGATGGGCTTTGGGCCTATATAAGTTGGTATGTTTTAATTTATTTATTTTAAGATTTAAATTAGTTTAAAACTTTAAACGCGCCTAACTCATTCATTTTACATCGGATTGACTCGCCGTCAGAAGCGTTAGAATCGTATTAGAAAGTAGAGCGCAGTGGTATATAGTATTGGAAATTTTATTAAGTATAAATTTATAATAAAAAAATAAAATAAAAGTCATTATATATTAATATAACGAAGATCGTTATTAATAGAATTTTTCAATATATAAATCAGTAGAAAATTTATCAGTTGTTGATAAGAATGGATTGAGAGCAGAACAAGTAAAGGTGGCAATATTCGTTGATCTGTTCGCTTTGGTAATGAAGATTTTGAAGCTCGAGTGGTGAGAACTTCTAATTTAAAATTATTTATTTAAATTAGTTAATTATAATTAGCTGAGATTAATTAAAATTAGTTGATGATGATTGTGTAATGGATGTTGATGTTTGAATGGTTTTTCATGAATTAGACAATACACTGAAAATTGGAAAGCGTTATCGACAGTAACGCTTGTGCACAACTGAACTGCTTGTTGTTGATGATAACGATACTTCATTATCATCTAATGTGTATGGTTGATTTATACTGTTTGTATGATGCACACACAATACCATGGTTATGGGATTATACAAGTGATCGATTTTATTCCCCTTCCATATAAATGAAGTTTGATTTTCTAATACTAAAAATATTATCATGTTCAGTTTATTTCAAAATAAGATTTTTTAAATTTGAATATGGTTTTATATGTTTTAAAAACATAATATGATAATATATAGACACCAGAACATTCTAGGATGACAGGGAGGATGGTGTCTAGGCCTGGGTTTGGAAATTCAGTTTACTGCTCTCCCTAGCTATCCCTAACTGATCCGACAACGGGATGGTAAAATTTTAAATCTAATTTGAAATATAATTTGAAACTACTTTCCAAATGATTTGGAAATATAAATTAAATTGAAAAGGGCGTGAATAATTTATAATCATTATATGGTTTGAATAGAACGCACTATGATGCGGCAATTCGTAAATATCGATTTCAAGTTTTGAATGGTTTTATTTAAATTGATTATTTGAAATTAATTTGACTTGAAATAAGAAACGTGAATTGCAAATGATAACAGTTTGGATAACAAAGGAGATTTCAAAATTTCAATGGATGATTTTCAAGTATAACAAATTTGGAAAGATCGCTATGCTTGCAGTCGGCGATCATAACGAAAAATCAAATAAAAAAAGTTTATTAAATTGGAGAAATTTATGATAATTTCCTATGTTATAAATTTAAAGGTGATTAGAATTGGAATATTTGAATTTCGAATAATTTTTAAATCTATTTGATTTAAATAACCATTTTAACAGCAGTACTCTTGGGCAACATTTCCAAATGTTGCTTTGGATTGAAATTCATAAGCATGAACTATTATTTGACTATAAGAATGATTTTAAAATAGTTCAAAGATTATTTAAGTATTGGAAATATTTATATGGAATTGAAATGGGTTTTCCAAAGTTAAAAATTTGGATATGGTTGGAGATAAATCTTCGGATGCTTGATATTAATCCGGTAAATGAAAACTCTTATTATCTGAGGAATTTAAAAGGTAATTCAAAGTTATTATGCTTATAATATGAGTTGGATACGGCAATTAATATTGAAGATAAGTTGATGGTATTTCTATCCAGATGCAATGTTGAACAGTTGAATAAATCTTTCAATTAAGATATGGGTTCTCAACCTGATTAAAATAAGTTAGATAGAAATAATCTTCGATATTTGGTATGAAACCTCATGATGTAAACGTATACTATCTGGGGAATTTGAAAGATATTATTATATCGTTATTCCACTTATGGTATTCGTTGATTATGAGAATTTATATAAAATATAAGTGGATAAAAAAATTCTGTGTAATTTATGATTCAATATCGATTGATTTGGGTTTTGTTGCGAATCGTACCTTTAATAATATCATTCTTGAAACCCGATGAGATTGAATGGTGGAAATTCATATAGTAATTGGGGATTTAATCAAATCTTTGATTTGAGGGAATTAAAGCTAAGAAGTTTGAAGCGAAGGTATAATCTTTGATTTCAAAGAAGAGATAAGATGATAATTAGACGTATGAAATTAAAGTAATTCAAATCTTGAGTTATGTATTAATTGATAATCATTTGGAAGGAGATTTGAATTAAAAAGCCTGTGTAAACCATAGCTACTGCTTTAAACGCACTTGTTACTTGGAAAGACCGGGATCGGGTATATGTTCGAAAACCATTCCAAGTAATAATACGACGTTATGCAGCAAATTCAGGACACGGTACACGACGAATGAAGACCTGGAATATTTGAATTTGTTTAGATTTATTGTTGATAAATATCTCGGTTGGGTAGGCTGCTCGATACAAGGTATGAGTTACATGAGACCTGAACATATTTACGTACTTTCGGGTTGTTGATCCGTTCAGACCCAGGACGGATTTGTATGGATGGTGTGTCTAACATTGAAATGGACTGCATAGCACTGATTTTCGTTAATGTATATCAGATTTGTGGCAATATATTATCCTCATGTTTAAGTCATATGAATTTAGAGTGTATGCATTGGTTGAAATCAGTGATATGTCGTGAATTGTCAGTGTGCATACCCGAGTTATGAAACGAGTTAGTGATGATCAAAGAATGGCTTATCGAAGCATAGCTTTGTGTATGACGTGACATCGACAAACCTCACACCCCGGATTGATGAGAAACTGGAGGTTAGGTTTGATACTTATATGTGAATTGATGATGAAGCTGTGCAGCAGTGGGAAACTACTTATGAACCTGGGGAAGTTGGGTATGTTCGGGGGACCGCGTCTGGTCGAAAACCGCTGATCTGCCCTGACGATGTGTAGTTGGATTCCGCGAATGGACCAAAAAGCCGTTGAGGCACTTCGTTTTGTATCCCTAATTGATCTTTCATGTCAGGAATCATCAAGTTGGAAACCCAAATTTCCAATACGAGCTGTACGATTTTGATTGTATATATATATATGGCGACAAAATATTATGGGTATTATGCCGTCTAGGATTAATACTTTTATTTGCGAAATTGTTTTCCACACTATATGATAATATTAAAAGAGGATTTTCACGTATGAAAGCATTTTGGTTATCATAAGAAAAACTTGCCCGTTTGGCGTGCGCTTGCATTGTATGATATGGGATGAGCTTATGATAGCTTCATTTTTTCCCCAAAGTCATTACGAATTTATATGCAAGGGTATTCACATAGAATAAAACCCGTTCCGCATTAGCGGCGTAGTCCAGTGAATTTCCCAAGTTTAAAATGAATCCTAAAGAAAAACAACTGTTTTTTGTTCTCACACCAGTCCCATGACTGATCCGGAGTTTATTGTCCCTTCCTAAACTCTGGGTGTACATTAATTTTTACACGGGCAGCCAGTGGTTTAGTTTTGCAGTTTAGTTCATTGGAGCAAGGTTGGAGCGCTTTTTGAGTTGGAGTTCACGATAGAGTTGAAGCTTCCGTTGTGTTTTGTTCTTCCGCTGAGAGTATAGTTTAGTACTTCTTCCGCTGTGAAATCGATGTACTCTGTATATATTCCTGATAATTCCGATGTAACATTTTGTAATGAAATAAAAAGTCTTGTTATTTTGTTCAATATACGTATGGACCCATAACAATTCGTCTTTTTGAACGGTTTGAGTCGGTTTAATTACCTGCAAGAACTAGGCAAAAAGGCGGGTCGTTACATTTGGTATCAGAGCTTTGGTTATACAAAGCTATAGGGTACGTACATATTTGGACAAAAGAATAGGACTCCTCAGAGTTATATTATCTCATTAAGAAATAGGGTTAGAAATTCCCTAGAATGAGATTTTGGAATATTATGACGAGAGAGCGTATTTTTGAAACCTATATAAGGTATTTTTGAAACCTATATAAGGTATTTTTGAACAAGTAAATCATTTGAAACAGTGATTATTTGATATATATTTTGAAATATATTTGGAAATAAGAATTTCGAATATTTTTCGACGTCACGATTGGACTATCGAGTATGTAAGAGTTTTAAATATACGTCTGATCAACGTATATGCGAAGCCAATATATACTAGATAGGTATAGAGTCACACTCTAGTCGCCCGGGGATGATCTGATGATGATTGCAACATCATCAGTACTCATTTTCGAGTTTTGAAAGTGGGATGACTATATGACTCCAGTTAAGATGTCAAGAGATACTTGAATTATTTCGATAGGTTGGAACTATTAAGAGGGAATTTAATATGTTATAGATACAAATCAAACTATTTTAATAACTAGAAGGATTTTGAGGTAAATCCACTTAAAGATTAGGAAGCAAATGTTGGAACATAAGATAATACATTAAGAAATTATATCAAAAATAGCACCCATACTTCAAGTTAAACAAGTCATAACAGATGTTTGAATATGATCTAATAAGTTTTAATCAGAAAAGATATTATATTTCTCAAAGAATGTTAATATGTTAATGTAAGCAATAGATTGGATAAATCCTTAACATGAATTGTAAATGAGAATATCCAAGAATATCTTAGCTATCAGAACCCCTTAAGAAATATGTAGATGATTTAGACTTAAATTAAGAATTTGTTTAAGGAAATGATTTTGACTTAAGTGAGGTATGAGCTAATTTAAATCGTAAAAAACATCGAAGTAGGAAAATTTTGGATCTTTGAAATTTTAAATTTGAAGAAGTAAGTTCTGAAAATGTAAAGATTAATTTTTGAAACAAACCTAGCTTGAACCTGTATACGCATAATCAGAGTGCACAGAGGAAGCGTGATGGTATTTTAAATAAAACTGTTTTAAGAGATTTTCCCGCTAATTGATTAAGAAAATTGTCTAAACAAGATTTGATATTTAAACAAGAATGAGAAAGAGTTATACATACATTTTGAATTTAAAGTGGATTTAGAGAAAGTGTTATTCGACTTGGTGAATATGACAACTAAAATATAAATAATAATGAGAACAAATTTAACTTATAAATGGGTTAATATGTGATTATATTGGAAATGATTGGAATAAAAAAAATTGAAATAAAATGAGTGTTCCGGAAATACAGTTCTATCCCTTCCCTTTTCGCTGGGCTTTGTTCAACCCATTGTCATCTTTTGAATATCACCCCGAATTGTCATGCTTGAAATTTTAACTATCCAATTTCGTTTCTGAATTCTTCCTTTTTCCCTGCTCTGATAAAGCCATGGACAAGTGAATTAATTTGGACTCGAAGCCAAGTATTTTGGATTATCTCTCAAATTGAACTTGAATTCGTATTGAGAGCAATAGAATTTCTAATACTGAATTTAGCCAAAATGATATTTTTGCAAGATATATTGTATAATTAGGAAAAAATTATTTGAGAATTTAGATTTAAGTTTCTAATTTAAACGCTTGGTCTTATAATTGATGAGAAAATCATGAGTTCAGTAAGCGTAAGTTAGAATGATAATTTCCAAACTTTAAGATTTTCATAGGGTCATAAACCTCGAAGTATTAGACCGTATCTCTCCCAGTTTATCCTTAGCGGTAGGACAACAACTCTGAGTCTAACTTAGAGAATTCGATTTTTAAACAAGACCCATGATGACCCTAGTAATCGCGAGATTTTAGAAGTTTCCTTAGGCTTTACCATTAGATAGATTACGCTGAGAATGATTTGAGCCTTGGCTCTGACCATTACATTTCTGATATGTTAAGAGAGAAATGGGAATTTGAAAATTTAGTACAGGAGATTAAATTACTCGACTCCCTTTTCGAGGATGAAAAGTTTCTAAAGGGGGAGGGGGGGTGAATGTAACAACCCAGAATTTTTACTAAGTTTGATTTGGATTTTTATTTATATAATTTTTTTTGATTTTCCGAGTATAAAAGATTTTTATAAGGTTTGAATATAAAATTTTCACTTTGAATAAGTATTTGGTTTTATTAAATATGATTTTTTTTTATAAGAAAGACTTATTTTTTTAAAAGAAACTTTATTTAATTTATAAGATTTATGTGTAAGTAATGATAATTTCTGTTTTGATAATATTGATTTGTAAAATATGAATTTTGTAAAGGATAAGTTATTTTTAATTTTTCACAAGAATGATTTTTATTTTCTTTAGTGATGTTTATAAGATATATTAAGTATTTGTTTTAAAACATTTAATATAAATTTTGGTAAAGTATATATAAATATATATTTACTGAATAATATAGGTAAATATTTTTGAATTATAAATAAGTTATATATATATGTATATTTTATAAATCTTAAGTGATAAGATGGTTACTTTTAGGTATAACTAAATTTGGCTACATCTATAAGTGTTGCAACTATGTTTCTAAATTAAATAAATTTAAAAATCCCTTAAGATAAGGATCATGGTGAGTTGTCCACTTAGGTGTCATGATGCATGGAGTAATTCATATCATGAAGACAAGTAGTGTGACGATCCCAAAACCCCGTTACACGATGTTAAGGATAATCATTGGAATATAACACATTAATCATCATTAGCAGATCACAAATAATAGCATAAACATAAAATAGAATAATTTACACACATATGACAGCGGAATCATATAGATATCACCACATTAGAGAGCACAGTGCAGGATACAACTTAGTGCATAATAATACATAATTAGTCACCATCGCCGGAGGCGGAATCATACATAAAGAGTACACAAAATAAATATCAGTCTACATCGCCAATGGCGGAATCATAATATATATACAATAATGGCGGAAAGAGTCGAAGTCAGCACGGTGTAGTCAAGCCTCGCCATGAGCCAAAAGTGCACCAGATACCTGTAACTAGGCTGCCCGTGTGAAAATGAGGGCACCCGAGTTTGCAAGGTGAAAAAAACTACGAGTCAGTCATGGGACTGGTATGAGAAATCTACTTAACTTATTAACAACAATAATAAGGCAAATCAAAGGATCACGCCACTTTCGCGGAACGGGTTTACTCCAATGAGTGCTAGTGCAAGAAATAAAGTAAATGATTAAATCATCGCAATGCTTTTTATAAAATGAAGTCATTATAAGACTTAGGTCCCATCACACAATGCAACGCAAGCCGGAGGATAGAGTTTTACCTTATAATGGCCAAAAATGCTTCATATGAATAAAACAAAAGTGTTTGATATTATTACTAGTGCATATATATTTCAAAAGCAATTTCAATCATAAATATCAATCCTAGACGGCATGGGTACCATATATCATGTCGCCCTACTAGTAATACAATCACATTCGCATATTTCGTATTGGAAATTGGATTCCTTCATTAGTCGAGGCAAGGGGCAAGCTCCTCTCCGTTCGAGACACTCTAGCAAATACCTCGGGACCGCACACAGCAATCCCTGGATCCTCCAATGCCGGTCCTCTCTTACTTTTGAGGATTGGCAATTCCTGAACACATGTTTCCCAGTCCTTATAGACCTATAATCGAGGCGCCTCGTATTCCAACAACCACATAGGTGAAAAGTAGATATAAATGTCAGGGCTGGGAGGTCACTGACACCACCATAGCTAGAAAGAAACGTCGTGCACTCCTTGGGTCCTTCTCCCGTTTTTGACTCATACTGGGGTGTGAGGCTCGCGAATTCACGTTATACACAAAGCTACGTCACACAGACCATGCTTTGATCATCAACCACAAGACTTTGCTTTGTAACAGAAGCCTTGATCATATGCCACATAGGCGTGCCACACAGGCAATCCACTCCATGCGACTGATTTCTATCAATACATAACCTCTGAGCTCGTACGTCTCAGAGAAGGGCGTTAAGCAAGAGAATAAATTCTCCGCCGCCAAATAGATATATATTTAACAGAGATCAATCAGCACAGAACAAAATCCAATGTCATACACACAGTCCATTTACAAGTCCGTTCTGGGTTTGAACGAAACCGGAGGCACCAATTTCCTCGTATATCCGAACAATCAACAGTATGTCTGGACGGCTACTACTTCAGCTCCTTCACGGTAGCTACTCCAATCACGAGCATCAGTAGCGCCCATCCATCCAATGTGAAGATCGTCGGTCTTCAACCGTCTTCGACTCTTCGACTTCTCAACGTCGATTGATTATTTGAAATGAGATGAACTCGGCCTTTTCAAATAACCCACGTATATTTAGATTTTCAAATCAATTTATCACATGGTTGGACTATTCAACATTCACATTTCAGTTCTTTAGTTATAATTTTCATGGTAAATACATTCAACCATCGCATATCAAGCAAACAAAACAAAATTGGTTTATTTCCACTCTATATCGTCTATAGTGTTTTATAACGATATATCGCCATTTTTATTTATTTAAATGGCCATATTTAATTAAACGACGATTCAGGTCGTGCCGATGCACTGGCGCTGTTTTTCACTAAATTTGTTTTACACATATATGGAAATCAAACCGTTGGATCTTCACAAATTTTATGTCATTAGAAAGATCATTTCAAAACGAATCCAACGGTTTCAGTTTCGGGAAAATCCGACGGTCGGATCTTCCACACTAGCCATTTGAAGTTACGATTTCAATTTACGAACTTCAGCGTCGTTATTCGATTTAATTTAGTTATATATATATATATATAATCGTTTCTGGCGCTGTTTTTCTTCGGATTTGAATTAAACATGCCAGACAATCCAACCATCGGATCTTCACAAAGTTGGTGCCGTTGGAAAGATATTTCCAAGGCGAACCCAACGGTTGCGGTTTCGGGAAAATCCGATAGTCGGATTTCCCACACTAGTCGTTTGAAATCACGGTTTCAAAACACAAACTGCACGGCCACGTTTCGTTTTAATTTTATTTATATATTTATATAAATATAGTTCATTCAAAAATTCCTATATCGTTTTCACTTCAAATATTTCACTAACGCCTTTAAATCTTGGAAAATTTCGCCATAACCTCCTTTGTACGGGAGGGGCTGGGAAAATTCCCAAATAGCCACACGGGCGTCTCATGTCAAAAAGAAAAAGAAAAAGTCAAGCGGCTAGCCAACATGCTCATAAAATCATCACCCAAACAAAACAGTAAACGTGTACCTATTTGTCGGGCACAAAATTTTATTCCTCTTCTCTAGCCTCTTTGCTATAACCTGTTCAATAAATATGCATGTACATATATACAATTCTTATCACTTATCATTTTCCATTCAACTTCATATTTGATTCACTTTGGTTTAAAAACACCATTCATTCTAATGTTGCATGCATAGGCAAAAATCAAATCATTAGCTAATTAATGAATATTTCAACTCATGCATATTTATTTGAACAAGTGGCTATTTTTAACACTTCACATTTCAAAGATGATAATTTTGGCGAACTAAAATATATTTCAACACATGACTATTTTATTTAGTTCCTATGCATGTTAAAAATAATATTTCTCTCATAAATATTTATTTCAACGCTCGCATATCTTTAGCATATCATATATGTGATAAAAATGATATTTTTATCCTTTAAAATATTTATTCGACAAATGAATGGTTTCAACAGTTTATGGTTTCAATAAAAATGTAGTTTTTATCGTTCGATCTTTTTATTCAACACATGAACTTTTCTAATACACACACTTCTCAACACATGAGCACCTCCACACATGGATATTTTATATATGTTGTTCATATAAGAAAGATAAAATTTTTATTGTTGAAACTATTTATATATAAGGCGAATATTTTACATACTTCATATATATTATAAAAATGTGATTTTATTGTTTAAACACTTCATTCATTCACAAATGAATTAAATTTTCACACATCACTTCTCAACACATGAGCATTTCCACACATGGATAAGGTTTCAACACATTACTTTAATTTCAACGCATGAAGATAATTTCAACATATGAAAATAATTCTAACACATGAATATTATTCAAAATTTCGGCAGCATAACGGCAGGGTAGTTAAAACCGGCACCGTCCCTAGTACGGCTCCTTGCTCTACCTTAAAACCTCACGGTTTTTGACAATGGGGATTCATGCATCTAATTCGCACGTAGGTGGCAAGTTTATTTTTATTTCCACAATTATGTCCAATTCATTTCAATCACCAATGGGTATTTTTCAACCACAACCAAACAATATCAACCACAAACAATTATTCAACCATTCGTATTTTTCATCCAATATTTCACACCAATAAACAACAATAAATATCGTCCATGGTTTGTGGACGAGGGGAGTATATATACATATATATGTATATACATATATATTATTGCCATATTTCACTTGCATTTCAACACATATATCAATTATACTATGCATGTATAATTCGTACTTCGCTTATATAGCTTACACATCGCATGTACATGAGATATACAACACGTGTGTAATTTATATTTCGCTTATATAATTTATACACGACATTTTCCATTCAAATTCACTTAATTTAGATTTCTCACATTGGTTTTCGGAGTGCTAAAAATCGTAGATGACTCAGAAAAATCCGCGGTCTCTTCTATGTGGTAGAGAGCTTCCTTGCGGTCCCGATGTTTCCTGTTTCATCGAATTTCATCAACAAACCATAAAGATATGATTTTTCAAAGTTCAAACATCTAAAAGAACTCACCTTTATCGATGGTTCAAAACTAGGGTTGTAGTTTTCGCGAAAACCGAGGCACGATAGGATGATCAGAGGTGATGACGTGGAAGAGGGAGGAGAGGGGAGTCGGCGCAGGGTGGTTTGAGGTGGTTCGGTGGTCTCTGGCGATCGGGGCGGCGGTGGGAAGCGTCGGGGTTTCGGTCGTCGATACTGGCGATGGAGGAGGCGATAGGGGTCGGGGTAGGGTCGGATTGGAAGAGGGGAGGGAGGCGCGTCGAGGTAGGGGGGTGGCGCAGGCTGAAATCGCCTGTGGCGACGGCGATTTGGGGGAGAAGCGGCGAACGATGTCGATTGTCGATCGGGAGAGAAAAAAAGGGTTTATGACTTTTTGTATTTTTTTAAAATAATGAATGGAAAATTCTGATTGGCCCATAGTTTTAATAAATTTTTAAATAGTGTTTCTCCACACGGACACCAATTCAAACACAACGACTGTCATCCCTAGCTAATTACCCCCATCCCGGACACAATGGGATATGTTTCGTTGGCCAATTCGACCGTTACAGTCAGTTATTCTTCAAATTAAAGTATAAAACATTTAATTTTTAACTTTGAACGTACATTTCAATTTGCCAGGGCCACAAACTGATTCGAAAAATTCCAGAAAAATAAATCTAGCTATGTTTTGACGCTACGGTCCCAACAAAACTAGTTTCGTTGAATTCTGAGATCGTTTGAAAAATGGCCATTTTCTGGTCGATCCAATTTAACAGAAATTGACCAAACACATTTTCTTTTGCCATGCTCACATACTAGCTTCAAAAATTATGAAATTTGAAACCTAGTAACAGTTTGACATCCCGGACCCAACAAAAGTGGTTTCGTCGATTTTCGAGGTCGTTTTCAAAATATCAATTTTCCAGGGCTATATATTCTATATAGCGACCTTTCTGAAAATTCATTCGGCCACAACTTTTGATTCCCGTTATGAAAATTCGATTTTTCAGATACGTTAGAAAGGTACTGATAAACAGATTTAAATATTTTTGGTTTCGCTAAAATCCGTTATATTTTCCACCCTGCACAGTCAGTCAAAGTTTGAATTCAAATTTTCAAACTGGCTCACTATTTCTTATTCACTATATTATTGAAATATTCTATTTCAATTGTTCAAATTCCTTTGAAATGACCAATTTAAAATTTTTAAATTGGCTCATATTTTCCGGGTTGTTACAAGTAGCCATGTACGTGTAACCATGCATGGAGTAGATGTCATAAAGAGAGCCATGTGTCCCTTAACAATTGTCTAAAATACCCTCTTTAATGCCTATATAAAGAAGGTTAAGCTCCTCTTTCCCTCATACTTCATCCATGAATCACTTCAGAAGTTTTTTCCTCACATCATTCTCTTCTTCTTCTTTGTTTTAAAAATTACCTGTACATGAAAATTTACATCTCTCTTCATTAAAAATCCAAATCTTTCAATCCGTTGAGTTTTAGCTGAAATGATCTGCGCGAATATTGTTCAGATCCTCGTTTATGATTTTTAGAAACTGACGGATCGAAATTTCATCAAGTAACGAAGGAGAAATCGCGGATTTTCAGTAAAATGGGAAATTGTGTTGAAAACTTCAGAAAATAAAATCTCCCAATCCGCTTTGAATCACTCAACGTCGTCAGCGCCATTGCGATCAACAACGAGCATAGTATTTTTGGTGCGAAATCGAGGCAAATTCGTGTCGATTGTTTTGATGGTCGGAATCTAGGGTTGGAGATCGTCGGAGATTTCTATGACCATAGGAGGAATGGATAATAGAATTGAGATGAGTATGGAGTAGGCTTCGATTTGGCAAAGTTTGACGGATTTCAATTGTAGGATGGGGAGTGCGACATCAGGAGGTCAATCATCTTTTTGCAGCAGGGATCTCGCGGTGAAGGGGATCGGATTTTGTTAGAGGCGGCCGGAGTTTGGATGGCGGAGTGCAGATTGATGAGGAGATGAAGAGGAATATGCGAGCTGTCTCGGATTGATGATCGGTGGTGTAAATGATGGTGCACCGTGCACCATCGTGCACGTGAAAAATGGGTACAGGAAATCGTGCGTGAAAAAGGATGTGGAGGAGAAGAAGAAGAAGAAGGGGGTACGTGGGCTGGTTTTGAAGACAATGGGATGGGGTTTGGGCCAATATAAGTTGGTATGTTTTAATTAATATATTTTAAGCTTTGAATTAGTTTAAGACTATAAATGCTCCTAACTCATTCGTTTTACATCGGATTGACTCACCGTCAGAAGCGTTAGAATCGTATTAGAAAGTAGAGCGCAGTGGTATATAGTATCGAAAATTTTATTAAGTATAAATTTATAATAAAAAAATAAAATAAAAGTCGTTATATATTAATATAACGAAGATCGTTATTAATAGAATTTTTCAATATATAAATCAACAGAAAATTTACCAGTTGCTGATAAGAATGGACTGAGAGTAGAACAAGTAAAGGTGGCAATATTCGTTGATTTGTTCGCTCTGGTAATGAATATTTTGAAGATCGACTGGTGAGAACTTCTAATTTAAATTTATTTATTTAAATTAGTTAATTATAATTAGCTGAGATTAATTAGAATTAGTTGATGATGGTTGTGTGATGGATGTTGATGTTTGAATGGTTGTTCATGAATTAGATAATAAACTGAACACTGGAAAGCGTTATCGACAGTAACGCTTGTGCACAACTGAACTGTTTGTTGTTGATGATAACAATACTTCATTATCATCGGATGTATATGGTTGATTTATTCTGTTTGTATGATGTACACACAATACCATGGTTATGGGATTATACATGTGATCGATTTTATTCCCCTTCCATATAAATGAAGTTTGATTTTCTAATATTAAAATTATTATCATGTTCAGTTTATTTCGAAATAAGATTTTTAAAATCTGAATATGGTTTTATATGTTTTAAAAACATAATATGATAATATATAGACACCAGAACGTTCTAGGATGACAGAGAGGATGGTGTCTAGGCCTGGGTTTGGAAATTCAGTTTCCTGCTCTCTCTGGCTATCCCTAACTGATCCAACAATGGGATGGTAAAATTCGAAATCTAATTTGAAATATAATTTGAAACTGTTTTCCAAATGATTTGGAAATATAAATTAACTTGAAAAGGACGTGAATAATTTATAATTATTATATGGTTAAATAGAACGCATTATGAAGCGACAATTCGTAAATATCAGTTTCAAGTTTTGAATGGTTTTTTTAATTGATTATTTGAAATTAATTTGACTTGAAATAAGAAACGTGAATTGCAAATGATAACAGTTTGGATAACAAAGGTGATTTCAAAATTTCAACGGTTGATTTTCAAGTATAACAAATTTGGAAAGATCGCTATGCTTGCAATCGGTGATCAAAACGAAAAATCAAATAAAACAAGTTTATTAAATTAGAGAAATTTATGATAATTTCCTATTTTATAAATTTAAAGGTGATTAGAATTGGAATATTTGAATTTCGAATAATTTTTAAATCTATTTGATTTAACTAACCGTTTTAACAGCAGTACTCTTGGGCAACATTTCCAAATGTTGTTTTGGATTGAAATTCATAAGCATGAACTATTATTTGACTATACGAATGACTTTAAAATAGTTTGAAGATTTTTTAAGTATTGGAAATATTTATATGGAATTGAAATGGGTTTTCCAAAGTTAAATTTTTTGGATATGGTTGGAGATAAATCTTCGGATGCTTGATATTAATCCGGTAAATGAAAACTCTTATTATCTGAGGAATTTAAAAGGTAATTCAACGTTATTCCGCTTATAATATGAGTTGGATATGGCAATTAATATTGAAGATAAGTTGATGGTATTTCTATCCAGATCTAATGTCGAAGAGTTGAATAAATCTTTCAATTAAGATATGGGTTCTCAACCTGATTAAAATAAGTTATATAGAAATAATCTTCGATATTTGATATGAAACCTCATGATGTAAACATATACTATCTGGGGAATTTGAAAGATATTATTATATCGTTATTCCACTTATGGTATTCGTTGATTATGAGAATTTATATAAAATATAAGTGGATAGAAAAAAATTCTGTGTAATTTATGATTCAATATCGATTGATTTGGGTTTTGTCGCGAATCGTATCTTTAATAAAATCATTCTTGAAACCCGATGAGATTGAATGGTGGAAATTCATATCGTAATTGGGGATTTAATCAAATCTTTGATTTGAGGGAATTAAAGCTATGAAATTCGAAGCAAAGGTATAATCGTTGATTTCAATGAAGAGATAAGATGATAATCAGATGTATGAAATTAAAGTAATTCAAATCTTGAGTTATATGTGAATTGATAATCATTTGGAAGGAGATTTGAATTAAAATGCCTGTGTAAACCATAGCTACTGCTTTAAACGCGCTTGTTACTTGGAAAGACGGGATCGAGTATATGTTCGAAAACCATTCCAAGTTATAATACGACGTTATGCAGCAAATTCAAGACTCGGTAAACGACGAATGAAGACCGGGAATATTTGAAATTGTTTAGATTGATTATTGATAAATGTCTCGGTTGGGTAGGCCGCTCGATACGAGGTATGAGTTACATGAGACCTGAACATATTTAAGTATTTTCGGGTTGTTGATCCGTTCAGACCCAAGACGGATTTGTATGGATGGTGTATCTGACATTGAAATTGACCGCATAGCACTGATTTTCGTTAACGTATATCGGTTTTGTGGCAATATATTATCCTCATCTTTAAGTAATATGAATTTAGAGGGTATGCGTTGGTTGAAATCAGTGATATGTCGTGAATTGTCAATGTGGCATACCCGAGTTATGAAACGAGCTAGTGATGATCAAAGAATGGCTTAACGAAGCATGGTTTTGTGTATGACATGACATCGACAAAACTCACACCATGGATTGATGAGAAACTGGCGGTTAGGTTTTATACTTATATGTGAATTGATGGTGAAGCTGTGCAGCAGTGGGTAACCACTTATGAATTTGGGGAAGTTGGGTATGTTCGGGGGGCCTCGCCTAGTCGAAAATCGTTGATCTGCCCTGACGATGTGTAGTTGGTGTCCGCGAATAGACGAAAAAGCCGTTAAGGCACTTCGTTTTGTATCCTTGATTGATCTTTCGTGTCAGGAATCATCAAGTTGGAAACCCAAATCTCCAATACGAGCCGTACGATTTTGATTGCGTATATATATATGGCGACATAATATTATGGGTATTATGTCGTCTAGGATTAATACATTTATTTGCGAAATTGTTTTCCACACTATATGATAATATTACAAGATGATTTTCACGTATGAAAGCATTCTTGTTATCATAAGATAAACTCACCCATCCGGCGTGCGCTTGCATTATGTGATGTGGGATGAGCTTGTGATGGCTTCATTTTTTTCACAAAGTCATTACGAATTTATATGCACGGGTATTCACATGGAATAAAACCCGTTCCACATTAGCGGCGTAGTCCAGTGAATTTCCTAACTTTAAAATGAATCCTAAAGGAAAACAACTGTTTTATGTTCTCACACCAGTCCCATGACTGACCCGGAGTTTAATGTTGCTTCCTAAACTCTGGGTGCCATTAATTTTCACACGGGCAGCCAGTGGTTTAGTTTTGCAGTTTAGTTCGTTGGAGCAAGGTTGGAGCGTTTTCTGAGTTGGAGTTCACGATAGAGTTGAAGCTTCCGCTGTGTTTTGTTCTTCTGCTGAGAGTATAGTTTAGTATTTCTTCCGCCGTGAAATTGATGTACTCTGATATATTCCTGATAACTCTGATGTAACATTTTGTAATGAAATAAAAAGTGTTGTTATTTTGTTCAATATATGTATGTACCCATAACAATTCGTCTTTTTGAACGGTTTAAGTCGGTTTAATTACCGGCAAGAACTGGCCAAAAAGGTGGGTCGTTACATGGACAAACCGAAGGCACTATTCTCAAAATCCATCTTAGGCAATTGCAACCTAGGATCGCCAGAACAGCCCTTGCATAACTCCATCTTCAATTATCTTCATCATATTTGATCGCAATGCTAACGTCCATACAGAGTGGTTTTCTGATAATGAATCAGATCCTGGTCTCTCCGTATTGACGATGGAAAAATGGTCAAAAACTTTGATAGTCACTGATTTTACTATCAGAGAAAAACATGTGTGAAAACAACGATATTATTTCCAGTCGGAAATTATATCGATCAATCATAAATCATCATTTATCTCTTAAATTAATTTATCCTTAATTTATTCTTTTTACCCATTTCCTGTTTCCATATATTAATAATTTCTTATTTCTAAATCTAGAAAATATACGTTATTAATTATTGGAAAACATTTCCATTTCTTATTCACGCATCACTATCATTCCAGTATTTCATATCAACAAAACGTTTCATTTTCTACGCTTAGAAAACATCTCTGATTTTATTTGGAAAACGTTTTCAAAACTCACTTATATGGATCTCAAACGAACGTTATATAAATATCATTGTGACTGCTCAATCCATTAATCGCTTATTACTTAATGTATCTTTAATCAATCTTCACCATCGAACCTCAACTATTCCTTAGTTAATTACGAAGTCAATCAAGTTGGGGGTATAATTACCTCTCAGACCTTAACTGAACAACGTTCTTAACCTTGCAACAGATAAAGCTCAACACTCTAGTTTTAACAATCATTTCTTATGCAAACTCTTGGATTTCATTTACGACTTTTGTAACGACCCGAACTTCCCCGTAAAGGAAATCCCGGATTGAGTTGAGGAGAAGACGAACCAGAAAACAAACAGAAGAACATTTCATTGCTTATTACAATAATTCCATCAGAATACAAGAATATAACAGAGTATGAATGAATAACATACATTTGATAAAATCAGAGATTTAAATTACATTTAAATACATAGTAGCAGAAAACAATACAAAACACAACTGGAAGTAATACACTAATACAGAGCTTTCCAAATATCGCTTCAGATGTAACTCAAGATCCTGTGAATATAAATTTGCATAACCAAAATTACCAGCTGCCCGTGTGGAAAATAGGGGCACCCAGAGTTTAGGTTAAAACAATAAACTCCAGGTTATTCTGTGACTGGTGTGAGAACTAAAACAGTTATTTAAAACTTTACTTTAAAAGAGAGTAAATCAAGGGACCATGCCGGATAAAACAGAACAGGTTTCCTCTGAAGAATACTAGTGCATAGAATAAACAACGCAATGCTTTTTGAAAAAATGAAGCTATTATAAGACCCATGTCCCATCACACAATGCAACGCAAGCCAGAGGATAGGGTTTTCCCTTATAATAGCCATGTATTGGAAACTGGATTTCCGTCATGAGTCTAGGCAAGGGATGTACTCCTTTCTGCTTCGAGACACTCTAGCAAATGCCTCGGGAGCACGCACTCTGCGTAACCCCTGGATCCTCCAAGGCCGGTCCACACTTACATTAGTAGATTGGCAATTCCTGAACACACGTTTCCCGGTCCTATTGGACCTTTCCATCGGCTCCGTAGAGACCGATATAACCGAGGCGCCTCGCAATCCAGCAACCACATAGGTAAAAATATAACAACGTCAGGGCGTGCAAAACACTGGCACCACCCATAGCCAGAAAGAAATGTCATGTCCTCCTTGGGTTCCCTTATCCCGTTTTTAACTCATACTGAGGTGTGAGGCTCACGAATTAACGCTATACACAAAGCAGCGCTATATTAAAGCTATGCTTTGATCATCAACCACAAGACTCTGCTTTTCAACAAAAGCCTTGATCACTGCATCTCAGCATGCCACATAGGCAATTCATGCCATGCGACTGATATCCATCGATATATAACCTCTGAGCTCGTACGTCTCAGAGAAGGGCGTTAAGCAAGAGAATAAATTTTCCGCCACCAAACAGATATATATTTAATAGAAATCAATCAACATAGAATAAAATCCAATGTCAGACACACAATCAATTTACAAGTTCGTTCTGGGTTTGAATGAAACCGGAGGCACCTTATTCCTCATCCTGTATGTCCAATACAGGAGAGAGGCCCTCGCATATCCGTCGATCTCTAAGTACGTCTGGACGATCACCACTTATTACCTCGTCTTGGGTGTACATCCCAATTAAGACATCAGTAATCATCCAAATGATTTGAAGACCTTCGGTCTTCAACCATCGTCGACTTATCGTCGAATTAATTATTCAGAATGGGTATAAACCCGGCCTTTCCGAATAACCCGCATATATTATAAACAAGTGCTACACAAACACAACATACGCCTCATTCCAATTCTGAATATTCTTTTATTCAAATATTCTCATCATTAGGGAATAGGTTCCCGTTAATTTTATCAAAGATAAATTCTTTAATCTTCCTTTGGATGTCAATTCAAACCATGTTACGGTTTTCCAAACTAGTCGGGATTAGCGCACCTTACCGAAGTAATCATTTGTTCAGTTTCCCAATCCCAACCTATTCATCCCATGAAGCAAAACGGGTAATACTCCATAATTAACACCACAGTCTTATCGGTAAAATTAATTACCATTTCCCGTTCAAATCTAATTAAAGATTTAACTATAGCTAGGAGCAAAACTGGTGATACTCCATTCTCGATCATTTTCTCAAATTTGATAATTTAAATTATCAAAATTCCCTTTTTCAGTCTATTTAAAGATTCATTAAAACTCCACTTAGTTTTAATCTTCCCAAAAATCAATATTAATGATTATTTAACTTTGGAAACACAAACATGTCGCATCGACAATCTACACCGTACTGTTGGATTTCTACCGATATATAACCTCTAAGCTCGTACGTCTTAGAAAAGGGTGTTAAGCAAGAGAATAAATTTTCCGCCAACAAACAGATATATATTTAGCAGAGATCAACCGTACAGTTCGAAATACAATGACAGATAATCTGCCTTTAACTGGTTTAAAGCACTAATGTCATTTAAAACACAGTTCATGATAAACCCAAATCACATTCCATTAATTATGGAATCTTCATGGAAAAACAAATCAATATATAATCGATATCAATTTCCGTATCCGACTAATAATATAAATGGAATTATGGCAAAGCCTTTTAAATTCCATATGTATTAATAGTCTTCCTCCGCAGAGGTTCACTTCGATCATTATCAAATGAATTCCATTCAATACCAATTTAATATATTAAATTGGAAAACTTTACTTTGGAAAATTCCCGTTAAATCTTAATAAAAAGATTTATAAATTCCAAATCACATTTCACTGTAAATCGGGTTAAAGAACGAATGTCGTTAAAAACACAGTTCGCAATAAACCCAATTCACATTCCATTTTAAATTCCAATTAAATGTTAATTAATTGGAAACACTAATAATCTTAATTAAAAGATTTATTCTTTTCACACTGGGTTTAAGAACAGTGCCATTTAAAACACAGTTCACGGAAAACCCAAAATCAAATTCAATATTAAATACAAGGCTCTGAATAGAAATTATAACGGCTTATATTCAATATCAAATTCGGAAATCAATAAATATCGTATTGGAATAACGATATATATATATATATATCTTCCAAATTCCTCCACAATATCCGTATAATCACGAAATCCAATATCGAAATATTCTGAAGATAATTTCGATTCAAATCCATTCCAATTCATATATTGGAAATTCTGGTTATTTTTTAAACCATTTCAAATCCAATTTAATATATTAAACTGGATTATAATTCTAGTTCTGTAACAACCCGTAAAATCTGGGCCAGTTTAAAAATTTTATTTTGGCAATTTTAGCGAGTTTTGATTATTTAAAATGAATTATTTTAAATAATATCGACGAGAAATTTATTTTGAATAGAATTCGAACGTATATATTATACGCGTCGTCGTTAGAATATAAATAATTATATATAATTATAAATAGAATTGAAAATGGCGCGGTAGTTCGATAATTCGATTTCAAACTTCAATTGAATGTACCGGGTGCAAAAAAATCCGGATTTTAGTGAAACCAAAAATAATGGAATCTAATAGTGAATATCTTTCCAACGAATCCGAATAATCAAGATTTCATGGCGGGAATCAAAAGATATGTCCAGTTGAAAATTCTGAATAGTCGCTATGGAATTCAGGCCCTTAAAAATGGACATTTTGCAAGCGACCTCGGATTTTGACGAAACCAGTTTTGTTGGATCCGTGATGTTAAGTTATTGCTAGATTCCAAATTTCATAATTTTTCGAATCAATATGTGAGCGTGGCAAAGGAAAACGTGTTTTGACCATTTCAGTTGATTTTAATCGACTGGAAATTGGCCATTTTTCTAACGGTCTCAGAATTCGACGAAACTAGTTTTGTTAGGACCGTATCGTCAATACGAAGCTAGAAAATATTTTTCTGCAATTTTTAGAGTTAGTATGTGACCCCAGTAAATTGAAATGTACGTTTAAAATCCAATATAATGATTTAAATATAAATGCAATGGAAACTGATCGAAACGGTCGATTCAGCTTGCGGTACATATCCCATTGTGTTCGGAATGGGGGTATTTAGCTAGGGACGATAGTCATTGGGTTCGTATTGGTGTTCGTATTAATAAACAAGAATTTTGGGAGTTAAATAAATTAATTAATATATATAATTTTCTATAAACCCCCCCTATGCTTTTCCCGTTCATAATCGAACGGAAAAAAAAAAAAAAAAAAGGGGTCCTAAACCTAAATCGCGTGCCTCACGCCTCCGCTGCCGTCACGGTTGACGCCTCCGCCTCTCTCCGGTAACGCCCCCTCCAGGCCACGACCCCTCCTCCCTTGCTCCTCTCCTCTCCTCCAATTAGAAGTTGTCGTGCCCCCTCAACCCAATCGCGCCACCAAAGATGACCGCAACCGCATTTCCCCCCCCCCCCCCCACCCGACGCGAGCCCCTGCCTGAAGACCTCCAACCACCGCTGCTCCGTTGAACGCGCAACCAGCCTCCCACCTCGAGCCACCTGAAGCCTCCTCTACTGCCCTAAACCGGTGAGCTCCCTATTTAGTTTTTTATTTTATTTTTATCTTATAAAAAAAGTTAGAAAACTGTTTTTATTTTTGTTTAGAAAAACTATTTTTATTTTTGTTTAGAAAAACTGATTTTTTTTATAATGTTAAAAACTGATTTTTTTTATAATGTTAAAAACTGATTTTTTTTATAATGTTAAAAACTGATTTTTTATAATGTTAAAAACTGATTTTTTTATAATGTTAAAAACTGATTTTTTATAAAGTATAAAAACTGATTTTTAAGATGATTTAAAAAAAAAAATGATTTATAAACTAAAAGGAGATTAGAAAGTCGGGATAGAAAATTAGAATTTTTATATATTGAACTTCGATATAAAAATAGGTTTTTTATATATTGAACTTCGATAGAAAAATAGGTTTTTTATATATTGAACTTCGATATAAAAATGGAATTTTTATATATTGAACTTCGATATAAAAATGGAATTTTTATATATTGAACTTCGATATAAAAATAGGTTTTTTATATATTGAACTTCGATATAAAAATAGGTTTTTTATATATTGAACTTCGATAGAAAAATAGGTTTTTTATATATTGAACTTCGATATAAAAATAGAATTTTTATATATTGAACTTCGATAGAAAAATATGATTTTTATATATTGAACATCGAAGTAAAAATTCGATTTTTATATATTGAATAGCAAAGTAAAAATGTGATTTTTACGTATGTAGTGAAAGCAGCAACGAAGGTGACAAAAAGGCGAAACGACGAAGACTTCTGCAAAAGAAGAGCCGTGGAGCTAGGATAGCTATACGTGAGAATTTCTCACCTTTCAATTTCCTTTTTTATTATATATATATACTAGGATGCAGACGGTGCTTAGTAGCACCCGACACAATCGTCCACAGACCATGGACTTGTTTGTTTGGTTGCATAGATTAGTTGAATTATTTGGTTGAATTGAATTGTTTGGTGAGATGAAATTGATTTGATTGATGTGTGAATGGCGTGGGCCTTCACTAGACCGGGGATAAGGCTAGGCCTTGTCCCGTTTCTAGTATCGTGCCGTTATGCCGCCGAAATTTTCTAAAATATGTTAGAAAAATAAAAATGTCATTTATTGAATAAATGAACTGAAAAGAAAATTCATGTGTTGGAATAAATATTTTATCGTTAAAAATATAGTTTTTAACGTGAAAGTGAATAAAATAAAATATTCATTTACAAACCAGACGGTTTGTTTATGTACACCTATTTGAATGACATTGATTGGGACGATAAATTTTACACATCGCCCAACAGCACAAATAAAATAGGTGTTTGATTGTTTGAAACCCCACACGGGTGTTGGGATGAAATTTGAAGTTCACTCATCCTGATTGATTAAATATGTCGATCGATTGATTGACAGGCTGTTATAAGCGTTAGATATCTATATTTGATGCTTATACAGTGTAGTGCACTTTGGTTGAAGGTTGATTATTTTTCAAGGCTATTATACATGTGTTGTATGAAAATCCATATAATTAACTTTATATGGTAATTGATTGGGCCTCATTCCAGTTTTAAAATAGAAATATTTAAAATAGAAATATTCGAAATGGAATATTTGAAAATGTCAATATATGAAGCCGTGTTGATTAGAGTGACGCCATTTTGACGTGAGCGATATTTATATCGATTTTATTCATTTTAAAATGAATATTAAAAAGTAATTTTGAAATCAAATATTTCGAAGTGAATTGAATTGAAAGTGATTTCGAAATGAATTGAATTGAAAACGAATTCAAAGTGAATTGAATTGAAAACGATTTCGAAATGAATTGAATTGAAAACGAATTCAAAGTGAATTGAATTGAAAACGAATTCAAAGTGAATTGAATTGAAAACGAATTCAAAGTGAATTGAATTGAAAGTGATTTCGAAATGAATTGAATTGAAAGTGATTTCGAAGTGAATTGAATTGAAAGTGATTTCGAAATGAATTGAATTGAAAGTGATTTCGAAGTGAATTGAATTGAAAGTGATTTCAAAGTGAATTGAATTGAAAACGAATTCAAAGTGAATTGAATTGAAAACGATTTCGAAATGAATTGAATTGAAAACGAATTCAAAGTGAATTGAAAACGATTTCGAAATGAATTGAATTGAAAACGAATTCAAATTGAATTGAAATTTGAATTGAATAGAAATGAATTTTGAAACGAATTTATAAAGAAGAATTCAATTTTGCTTTGAATTGAAATGGAAGTTGAAATAGGTTTTGAAACGATTTTAAAACTATTTATATAATTCGTTTTAAATAGAAATCGACGAAGTATATATTATATATATTATATATATAATATAATGGCCTGAATAGAACGCGCCGCGCCGCGGCAGTTCGCGAATTTCGACCATTGATTTCAAATGGACGTTACGGGAGATCCGACCGTCGGATTCTCCTAAAACCGGAACCGTTGGGTTCGTATCGAAAAGAGCTTTCTAACGAATATTAGAAATTAGAAATCTAACGGTTGGATTTGGAATTATATCCAAATCAAATTCGAAAAAGGTCGCTGTAAGTGCAGTTCGATGGCCGTTGATGGAAATCGACTGTACGGGCCTTGATAAAATTATTAAAAATAGTAATAATTTGTGTAAAATCATAAGAAATGATTTAGAAAGAATTGGGATGAAAAACTCCATATTTGAAAAGATAAAAATAGATTTTATCGAAATGAACTAGTTTTGAACTAGAATTATAATTCTATTTATTTTTAAATAAATAAATTGAATTTGAAATGGTTTTGAAAATAACCAAAATTTCCAATGATTGCATTGGAGTGGATTTGAATCGAAATTGTCTTCGGAATATTTCGATGTTGGAATTCGTGATTATACAGGTGTGGTTATGGAAATTTGAAAGATATATATATATATCGTTATTTCCAATGCGATATTTGTTAGTCGTGGAATTTGATATTGAATATAAGCCGGTATATTTTCTATTCAGAGCCTTGTATTGAATATCAAATGTGATTTGGGTTTGTCGTGAATGGTGTCTTCACTAACACTGTTCTTGAACCCAGTTGAGAAAAGATTAAATCTTTTTATTTAGATTTAATGAAGTGTACCAATTAAATAATATTTAATTGGAATTGAAGTGATATTGATTTTTGGGTTTATCGTGAACAGTGTTTTAAATAACACTCGTTCTTTAACCCGATAATTAATGAATGTGATTTTGGGTTTATCGTGAACCGTGTTTTGAATGGCACTGATTCTTTAACCCAGTTAACGATTAAAACTAAGTGGAGTTTTAATGAATCTTTAAATAGATTGAAAAGATCGAGAATGGAGTATCACCAGTTTTGCTCCAGGCGATAGTTAAATCTTTAATTAGATTTGAACGTGAAAGGGTAATTGAAATTACCGATAACACTGTGGTGTTAGATATGAAGTACTACCAGTTTTACTTCATGGGATGAATAGGTTGGGATTGGGAAATAAATGATTACTTCGGTGTGGTTCGCTAATCCCGACTAGTTTGAATTGATATTCAAAGGAGATTAAAGAATAAATTTAAGGAATTTATCTTGGATAAAATTAATGGAAACTTTTCCCAAAGTATGGGAATATTTGAATAAAAGAATATTCTGAATTGGAATGAGGCGTATGTTGTGTTTGTGTAACACTTTTATAATATATACGCGAGTTATTCAGAAAGACCGGGTTTGTCCCATTCTGAATAACTGATTCGACGTGGTGTCGAAGATGAAGACGGTGGTCGAAGACCGGAAGTCTTCACGTCGTTTGGGTAATTACTGATGATCTTGATTGGGCTGTACACCCAAGAAGATGGAAACAGTTAGTGATCGTCCAGACGTACTTGGAGATCGATGGATATGCGGGGTACTAGGTGCCTCCGGTTTCGTTCAGACCCAGAACGGACTTGTAAATGGACTGTGTGTCTGACATTGGATTTCATTCTGTGTGACTGATATCGGTTGCATAGAGTGGTTTGCCTGTGTGGCATGCTAAGATGCAAATGATCAAGGCTTCTGTTGAAAAGCAAAGTCTTGTGGTGATGATCAAAGCACAGCCTGTGTGGCACAGCTTTGTGTAACGTGAATTCGCAAGTTTCGCACCCCGGTTGTGAACCAAAAACGGGAGAGGACATCAGGGAGGGCCTGCGTTTCTTCCTAGCTAGGGTGGTGTCAGTGACCTACCAGCCCTGACATTTATATATTTTTCACCTGTGTGGTTGTTGCTGTTGCGAGGCGCCTCGGTTTGATCGGACGATCCGGGTCCGATGGAGTAATTCGTTGGCTCATTTACGCCCCAAAGGGCGGGGAAACGCAGTGTTCAGGCATTTTAATCCACATCGGTGGACCGGCCCTGACGATCCAAGGGTCACTCGAGCTCTGATCCTGAGACTCGGGCTAGGCAGTCTCGAATCGGTTGAGGACGATCCCTGGCCTCGGTTCATAGACGGAAATCCAATTTCCAAATACGTGACATTTGCGGTTTTATTTGTAGAGCCTAGTATGGCGACATAGTGGGATGGGGCGCTTATGCCGCCTATGATTGATATTTATGATTTGAAGTTGTTTTATACACTATGCACTTATAGTAGTATCAAATGATTTGTTTTAAACGTATCAAGCATTCTTTGGCTGTTATAAGGAAAAACCCTATCCTCGGCTGCGTTGCATTGTGTGATGGGACCTGGGTCTTATAACAGCTTCATTTTTCTTTATTTAGCATTGCGCTGTTTGTTTTATGCACTGGTATCCTTGGGAGGAAACCCGTTCCGTGTTATACGGCGTGGTCCCTTGATTTACCTAATTTTAAAATAAAGACTAATAGCTGTTTTAGTTCTCACACCAGTCACATGACTGACCTGGAGTTTATTGTTTTAACCTAAACTCTGGGTGCCCTTATTTTGACACGGGCAGCTAGTAGTTTTGGGTTTTGCAGATTTATATTCACAGGATCCTGGTTTACAGCTGGAACGATATCCGGAAAGCTTTGTATCCGTATATCTCTTCTAGTTGTGTATTGTATTATTCTCCGCTGCTATGTATTTAAATGTAATTTAAATCTCTGATATTTCTGTGTAATATTTATTCGTTTATACTCTGTATATTCTTGTAATCTGATGCATTGTTGTAATATACAATGAAATGTTCTTTTATATGCGTTCTGTTTTGTCTTGTTCTCAAACGATAGGGCGTTTCGAACGGCCTGGATCGGTTTAGCGACTGGTTCGGATCGAGCGAAATTCCTTGCTCGTCACACGTGGTATCAGAGCTTTGGTTTACAAAGAAGAGAACAAGACACATTAGAACCGTACGAAAGAATTCATCAGAAACTGGATTAGTAATATCCAACGGGAATGACTCGTTAGAGATGGGATCAGTAGTATCCTAGAACGAGTGTGAAGAGTATATTTTTGAAAATGAAAACAAATCTTGTTTTGAAATATAAATCAATTATTCGTATTTGGTTATTTATTTATATTGATGTGGACAATCCAGTATATATAGATTTTGCGTATACGTCTGATCCACGTGTATTTGAAATTTTAATATACTGGATAGATATAGAATCATACTCTAGTGGCCCGAAGATGATTCTGATGATTGACTAGTTGTCATTAGTATTCATGTTCGAGTGACGAAGGTGTGATTTTCTATATATTTCCATTAGACTGGTGTGAGAACCAAAACTTATATAGTTAGGAACACATTGTTGTGAATTGGCATCAAAAACATGATTTTCTGTATATGTATCAAATTTATGAATTTGAAACTCTAATTCACTAATTGATTGATGTTTGTGTTGTTTGTTTAATTGTTTGCTAATTTTGAACTATTATGCCTAATTGAATCAAATATTAAACTGTATTGAAAATTGGTTGCATCCTCTTGCATATACATATACTTATATTGAACAGGTCATAGCAAGGAGGCTAGAGCAGAGAATAAAATTTGTTTGCCCGACAAATAGGTACATGTTTACTACATAATTTCCTGTTTTGTTTGGGTGATGATGATTTTGTGAGCCTATTGGCTAGCCGCTTGGCTTTTTCTTTTTCTTTTTGAGATCTGAAGGACCGGGGAAGCTATTTGAAATTCCCCGATGCTCCCATTGCAGGGGAGGTTATGGCGAAATTTTTCAAAAATTTAGGGTGTTAGCCAAATTTTTTTGAAATTTTGAAAATTCTCAAAAACTAAAGAGTTGGAGAATGGAAGCCAGATCGAACGTAGTGTTGATTAATCAAACCACTTTCGACTTTGTTCCTTTTCGGGGACGAAAAGTTTTAAGTGGGGGAGATTGTAACAACCCGTAAAATCTGGGCCAGTTTAAAATTTTTATTTTGGCAATTTTAGCGAGTTTTGATTATTTAAAATGAATTATTTTAAATAATATCGACGAGAAATTTATTTTGAATAGAATTCGAACGTATATATTATACGCGTCGTCGTTAGAATATAAATAATTATATATAATTATAAATAGAATTGAAAATGGCGCGGTAGTTCGATAATTCGATTTCAAACTTCAATTGAATGTACCGGGTGCAAAAAAATCCGGATTTTAGTGAAACCAAAAATAATGGAATCTAATAGTGAATATCTTTCCAACGAATCCGAATAATCAAGATTTCATGGCGGGAATCAAAAGATATGTCCAGTTGAAAATTCTGAATAGTCGCTATGGAATTCAGGCCCTTAAAAATGGACATTTTGCAAGCGACCTCGGATTTCGACGAAACCAGTTTTGTTGGATCCGTGATGTTAAGTTATTGCTAGATTCCAAATTTCATAATTTTTCGAATCAATATGTGAGCGTGGCAAAGGAAAACGTGTTTTGACCATTTCAGTTGATTTTAATCGACTGGAAATTGGCCATTTTTCTAACGGTCTCAGAATTCGACGAAACTAGTTTTGTTAGGACCGTATCGTCAATACGAAGCTAGAAAATATTTTTCTGCAATTTTTAGAGTTAGTATGTGACCCCAGTAAATTGAAATGTACGTTTAAAATCCAATATAATGATTTAAATATAAATGCAATGGAAACTGATCGAAACGGTCGATTCAGCTTGCGGTACATATCCCATTGTGTTCGGAATGGGGGTATTTAGCTAGGGACGATAGTCGTTGGGTTCGTATTGGTGTTCGTATTAATAAACAAGAATTTTGGGAGTTAAATAAATTAATTAATATATATAATTTTCTATAAACCCCCCCCATGCTTTTCCCGTTCATAATCGAACGGAAAAAAAAAAGGGGTCCTAAACCTAAATCGCGTGCCTCACGCCTCCGCTGCCGTCACGGTTGACGCCTCCGCCTCTCTCCGGTAATGCCCCCTCCAGGCCACGACCCCTCCTCCCTTGCTCCTCTCCTCTCCTCCAATTAGAAGCTGCCGTGCCCCCTCAACCCAATCGCGCCACCAGAGATGACCGCAACCACATTTCCCCCCCCCCCCCCCCCCGACGCGAGCCCCTGCCTGAAGACCTCCAACCACCGCTGCTCCGTTGAACGCGCAACCAGCCTCCCACCTCGAGCCACCTGAAGCCTCCTCTACTGCCCTAAACCGGTGAGCTCCCTATTTAGTTTTTTATTTTATTTTTATCTTATAAAAAAAGTTAGAAAACTGTTTTTATTTTTGTTTAGAAAAACTATTTTTATTTTTGTTTAGAAAAACTGATTTTTTTTATAATGTTAAAAACTGATTTTTTTTATAATGTTAAAAACTGATTTTTTTTATAATGTTAAAAACTGATTTTTTATAATGTTAAAAACTGATTTTTTATAAAGTATAAAAACTGATTTTTAAGATGATTTAAAAAAAAAATGATTTATAAACTAAAAGGAGATTAGAAAGTCGGGATAGAAAATTAGAATTTTTATATATTGAACTTCGATATAAAAATAGGTTTTTTATATATTGAACTTCGATAGAAAAATAGGTTTTTTATATATTGAACTTCGATATAAAAATGGAATTTTTATATATTGAACTTCGATATAAAAATGGAATTTTTATATATTGAACTTCGATATAAAAATAGGTTTTTTATATATTGAACTTCGATATAAAAATAGGTTTTTTATATATTGAACTTCGATAGAAAAATAGGTTTTTTATATATTGAACTTCGATATAAAAATAGAATTTTTATATATTGAACTTCGATAGAAAAATATGATTTTTATATATTGAACATCGAAGTAAAAATTCGATTTTTATATATTGAATAGCAAAGTAAAAATGTGATTTTTACGTATGTAGTGAAAGCAGCAACGAAGGTGACAAAAAGGCGAAACGACGAAGACTTCTGCAAAAGAAGAGCCGTGGAGCTAGGATAGCTATACGTGAGAATTTCTCACCTTTCAATTTCCTTTTTTATTATATATATATACTAGGATGCAGACGGTGCTTAGTAGCACCCGACACAATCGTCCACAGACCATGGACTTGTTTGTTTGGTTGCATAGATTAGTTGAATTATTTGGTTGAATTGAATTGTTTGGTGAGATGAAATTGATTTGATTGATGTGTGAATGGCGTGGGCCTTCACTAGACCGGGGATAAGGCTAGGCCTTGTCCCGTTTCTAGTATCGTGCCGTTATGCCGCCGAAATTTTCTAAAATATGTTAGAAAAATAAAAATGTCATTTATTGAATAAATGAACTGAAAAGAAAATTCATGTGTTGGAATAAATATTTTATCGTTAAAAATATAGTTTTTAACGTGAAAGTGAATAAAATAAAATATTCATTTACAAACCAGACGGTTTGTTTATGTACACCTATTTGAATGACATTGATTGGGACGATAAATTTTACACATCGCCCAACAGCACAAATAAAATAGGTGTTTGATTGTTTGAAACCCCACACGGGTGTTGGGATGAAATTTGAAGTTCACTCATCCTGATTGATTAAATATGTCGATCGATTGATTGACAGGCTGTTATAAGCGTTAGATATCTATATTTGATGCTTATACAGTGTAGTGCACTTTGGTTGATGGTTGATTATTTTTCAAGGCTATTATACATGTGTTGTATGAAAATCCATATAATTAACTTTATATGGTAATTGATTGGGCCTCATTCCAGTTTTAAAATAGAAATATTTAAAATAGAAATATTCGAAATGGAATATTTGAAAATGTCAATATATGAAGCCGTGTTGATTAGAGTGACGCCATTTTGACGTGAGCGATATTTATATCGATTTTATTCATTTTAAAATGAATATTAAAAAGTAATTTTGAAATCAAATATTTCGAAGTGAATTGAATTGAAAGTGATTTCGAAATGAATTGAATTGAAAACGAATTCAAAGTGAATTGAATTGAAAACGATTTCGAAATGAATTGAATTGAAAACGAATTCAAAGTGAATAGAATTGAAAACGAATTCAAAGTGAATTGAATTGAAAACGAATTCAAAGTGAATTGAATTGAAAGTGATTTCGAAATGAATTGAATTGAAAGTGATTTCGAAGTGAATTGAATTGAAAGTGATTTCGAAATGAATTGAATTGAAAGTGATTTCGAAGTGAATTGAATTGAAAGTGATTTCAAAGTGAATTGAATTGAAAACGAATTCAAAGTGAATTGAATTGAAAACGATTTCGAAATGAATTGAATTGAAAACGAATTCAAAGTGAATTGAAAACGATTTCGAAATGAATTGAATTGAAAACGAATTCAAATTGAATTGAAATTTGAATTGAATAGAAATGAATTTTGAAACGAATTTATAAAGAAGAATTCAATTTTGCTTTGAATTGAAATGGAAGTTGAAATAGGTTTTGAAACGATTTTAAAACTATTTATATAATTCGTTTTAAATAGAAATCGACGAAGTATATATTATATATATTATATATATAATATAATGGCCTGAATAGAACGCGCCGCGCCGCGGCAGTTCGCGAATTTCGACCATTGATTTCAAATGGACGTTACGGGAGATCCGACCGTCGGATTCTCCTAAAACCGGAACCGTTGGGTTCGTATCGAAAAGAGCTTTCTAACGAATATTAGAAATTAGAAATCTAACGGTTGGATTTGGAATTATATCCAAATCAAATTCGAAAAAGGTCGCTGTAAGTGCAGTTCGATGGCCGTTGATGGAAATCGACTGTACGGGCCTTGATAAAATTATTAAAAATAGTAATAATTTGTGAAAAATCATAAGAAATGATTTAGAAAGAATTGGGATGAAAAACTCCATATTTGAAAAGATAAAAATAGATTTTATCGAAATGAACTAGTTTTGAACTAGAATTATAATTCTATTTATTTTTAAATAAATAAATTGAATTTGAAATGGTTTTGAAAATAACCAAAATTTCCAATGATTGCATTGGAGTGGATTTGAATCGAAATTGTCTTCGGAATATTTCGATGTTGGAATTCGTGATTATACAGGTGTGGTTATGGAAATTTGAAAGATATATATATATATATCGTTATTTCCAATGCGATATTTGTTAGTCGTGGAATTTGATATTGAATATAAGCCGGTATATTTTCTATTCAGAGCCTTGTATTGAATATCAAATGTGATTTGGGTTTGTCGTGAATGGTGTCTTCACTAACACTGTTCTTGAACCCAGTTGAGAAAAGATTAAATCTTTTTATTTAGATTTAATGAAGTGTACCAATTAAATAATATTTAATTGGAATTGAAGTGATATTGATTTTTGGGTTTATCGTGAACAGTGTTTTAAATAACACTCGTTCTTTAACCCGATAATTAATGAATGTGATTTTGGGTTTATCGTGAACCGTGTTTTGAATGGCACTGATTCTTTAACCCAGTTAACGATTAAAACTAAGTGGAGTTTTAATGAATCTTTAAATAGATTGAAAAGATCGAGAATGGAGTATCACCAGTTTTGCTCCAGGCGATAGTTAAATCTTTAATTAGATTTGAACGTGAAAGGGTAATTGGAATTACCGATAACACTGTGGTGTTAGATATGAAGTACTACCAGTTTTACTTCATGGGATGAATAGGTTGGGATTGGGAAATAAATGATTACTTCGGTGTGGTTCGCTAATCCCGACTAGTTTGAATTGATATTCAAAGGAGATTAAAGAATAAATTTAAGGAATTTATCTTGGATAAAATTAATGGAAACTTTTCCCAAAGTATGGGAATATTTGAATAAAAGAATATTCTGAATTGGAATGAGGCGTATGTTGTGTTTGTGTAACACTTTTATAATATATACGCGAGTTATTCAGAAAGACCGGGTTTGTCCCATTCTGAATAACTGATTCGACGTGGTGTCGAAGATGAAGACGGTGGTCGAAGACCGGAAGTCTTCACGTCGTTTGGGTAATTACTGATGATCTTGATTGGGCTGTACACCCAAGAAGATGGAAACAGTTAGTGATCGTCCAGACGTACTTGGAGATCGATGGATATGCGGGGTACTAGGTGCCTCCGGTTTCGTTCAGACCCAGAACGGACTTGTAAATGGACTGTGTGTCTGACATTGGATTTCATTCTGTGTGACTGATATCGGTTGCATAGAGTGGTTTGCCTGTGTGGCATGCTAAGATGCAAATGATCAAGGCTTCTGTTGAAAAGCAAAGTCTTGTGGTGATGATCAAAGCACAGCCTGTGTGGCACAGCTTTGTGTAACGTGAATTCGCAAGTTTCGCACCCCGGTTGTGAACCAAAAACGGTAGAGGACATCAGGGAGGGCCTGCGTTTCTTCCTAGCTAGGGTGGTGTCAGTGACCTACCAGCCCTGACATTTATATATTTTTCACCTGTGTGGTTGTTGCTGTTGCGAGGCGCCTCGGTTTGATCGGACGATCCGGGTCCGATGGAGTCATTCGTTGGCTCATTTACGCCCCAAAGGGCGGGGAAACGCAGTGTTCAGGCATTTTAATCCACATCGGTGGACCGGCCCTGACGATCCAAGGTCACTCGAGCTTTGATCCTGAGACTCGGGCTAGGCAGTCTCGAATCGGTTGAGGACGATCCCTGGCCTCGGTTCATAGACGGAAATCCAATTTCCAAATACGTGACATTTGCGGTTTTATTTGTAGAGCCTAGTATGGCGACATAGTGGGATGGGGCGCTTATGCCGCCTATGATTGATATTTATGATTTGAAGTTGTTTTATACACTATGCACTTATAGTAGTATCAAATGATTTGTTTTAAACGTATCAAGCATTCTTTGGCTGTTATAAGGAAAAACCCTATCCTCGGCTGCGTTGCATTGTGTGATGGGACCTGGGTCTTATAACAGCTTCATTTTTCTTTATTTAGCATTGCGCTGTTTGTTTTATGCACTGGTATCCTTGGGAGGAAACCCGTTCCGTGTTATACGGCGTGGTCCCTTGATTTACCTAATTTTAAAATAAAGACTAATAGCTGTTTTAGTTCTCACACCAGTCACATGACTGACCTGGAGTTTATTGTTTTAACCTAAACTCTGGGTGCCCTTATTTTGACACGGGCAGCTAGTAGTTTTGGGTTTTGCAGATTTATATTCACAGGATCCTGGTTTACAGCTGGAACGATATCCGGAAAGCTTTGTATCCGTATATCTCTTCTAGTTGTGTATTGTATTATTCTCCGCTGCTATGTATTTAAATGTAATTTAAATCTCTGATATTTCTGTGTAATATTTATTCGTTTATACTCTGTATATTCTTGTAATCTGATGCATTGTTGTAATATACAATGAAATGTTCTTTTATATGCGTTCTGTTTTGTCTTGTTCTCAAACGATAGGGCGTTTCGAACGGCCTGGATCGGTTTAGCGACTGGTTCGGATCGAGCGAAATTCCTTGTTCGTCACAAGTTCATAACTAGTTCATTTCCATAAAAAAAATATTTGTTTATCTTTTTGAATATGGAATTTTTCATCCCACTTCTTTCCAAATCATTTATTATGATTATACACAAACTATTGATATTTTTAATAATTTTATCAAGGCCCGTACAGTCGATTTCCATAAACGGTCATCGAGCTGCACTTACAACAACCTTTTCCAAATTTGATTTGGATATAATTCCAAATCCAACTGTTAGATTTCAAATTCCTTATATTCATCAGAAAGCTCTTTTCGATACGAACCCAACAGTTCCGGTTTTAGGAGAATCCGATGGTTGGATCTCCCGTAATGTCCATTCGAAGTCAATGGTCGAAATTCGCGAACTACCACTGTGTGACGCGTTCTATTCAGGCCAGTAATATATAATATATATATATATATATATATATATTATATTTCATCGATTTCTATTTTATAAATCGTTTTAAATTCGTTTTCAAAACGATTTCAACTTCATGTTCAATTTCAAATCAAAATTGAATATTCCATATCATCGATATATAAATTATAGTATTTTCAAAACATTAGATTTTGAAATCACTTCATTTTCGATATTCATAATAAAAATGAATAAAATCGCTATAAATATTATTCACGTCAAAATGGCGCATATCTAATCAACACGGCTATATATATTTAAATATATTCGTGTCCCTAGATCGGACATCAAAATCAGATTTTGATCTTTTACTAAATATTATTTTAAAATATTCATTATTTTAAATTATTCGTTATTTTAAAATATTCCTTCTTTCTGAACTAGAATCAGACATAGTCAGTTACCATATAATGTTATTTATATGGATTTCATACAACACATATGTATCACAATAATAATCAAACACAATTAACCATCATCCAGTGCGCATTCTACACTGCATAAGCATCACATATAAATATTTAACGCTTACAGCAGCCTTTCAACCAATTGATCGATATACAGCTAATTATTGGGACTAGTGTATGTCATATACCATCCCAATACCCGTGTGGGGTTTCAAACAATCAAACACAGGTTTTATTTGTGCAGTTGGGCGACATGAAAAATTTATCATCCCAATCAATATCAATAAAATGGGTGTACATAAACAAATCGTTTGATTTGTTTATGAATATTTATTTCATTCATATACACATTAAAAATTATATTTTTAACGATAAAATATTTTATTTCAACACGTGAATATTTTATTCATTTCATTCCACATCACATTCAGTTTTCACAACACAATCAAATTAAACAAGTCATCCCTAGTTTGTGGACGACGGGTGTCGTGTGCTGCTAAGCACCGTCTGCACCCCAGTATATATTTTTAACTAGAAAATAAATTAAAGTGAGAAGTTCTCACCTTTGGGATCCACTCCGCCAGTCCTATATTGGACGATGGTTTGGATTTACCCGACATTCCAACTCCATCTTTCCACGTTGTTCATAAATAAAAATCACATTTTTATTTCAACGTTATATGGATAAAAATACATTTTTATCACTTCGCTATACTTATAAAAATCAAATATTTATAGAGCTAAAAATCGAATTTTTATATAACTAAAAATCAAATCTTTTCGCTACAACATACATAAAAATCGCTTTTTTATATTGTTATTCATATAATGAAAACCATATTTTTATTTCAAATCCCTGTGCATAAAAATCGTATCTTTTCTATGAACAAAAACCGTATCTTTTCAAATGTAAAAATCCAATCCTTACAACGCTTCTTATATAATAAAAGTCCAATTTTTATAACTTTAAAACTGAGAATGAATTCAACCGTTATACATATAGATCGAGTACTTTTAAACCAAGGCTATTTCAGTTAAAAATCATATTTTTAATTACATTACACAAATAAAGCAAAGTAAATAAAAATACATACAGCGGTTTGAGGGGGGAACGGCGGCCGTCGTGTTAAGTGGCGGGGGAAGGCTGCGGCGGCGGGGTGTGGGCCAGGGAGTGGTGGCGCTAGGGTTTAAATCGATATGGGGGAGTTTGGGACTAAGGGGCTTCGCGGGTTTGGGGTGGAGAGGGTGGAGGCCAGGGAGGTGAAGGGGAGGTCGATCGGCAGCGTCGGAGGGCAGGCGACGCGGCGGTGGAGCCCCCGGGGAGGCGGGCTACGGGAGGCAGTCTGAATTTAAGGTGTCGGGTTTTTTTTTAATTCAAAAGGGGTGGTTATCTGTGGAAAATTTATGGTTATAACCCTATAATATATTTAATAATAATTTAATTAATTCCCAAAAAGTAACCTTTAAATTTCGAACTCCAAATGAAATCCATCGACTGTCGTCCATAACTAATTACCCATATTCTGAACACAATGGGATATGCCTTATAAGCCAATTCATCAGTTACGATCAGTTTTCGTCAAAATCAAAATATAAATCTATATATTGAATTTGAACGTATATTTTAATTTACCGATGCCATATACTAACTCTAAAAATTCCAGAAAAATTAATCTTGCTATGTTTTGACGATACGGTCCTAACAAAGCTAATTTCTTCGAATTTGGAGACCGTTTGAAAAATGGTCATTTTCTAGTCGATTAAATTCAAACTGAAATTGCCAAACACATTTTCTTTTGCCACACTCACGTATTAAAACGAAAAATTATGAATTTTGGAATCTAGTAGTAATTTGACATTCCAGATCCAACAAAAGTGGTTTCGTCGAAAACGGTGGTCGTTTGCAAAATCGCTATTTTTAGGGGCAAAAATTCCATAGCGACTATTCTGAATTTTCAATTGGGCATAACTTTTTATTCCCGCTATGAAATTTTGATTTTTCGGATTCGTTGGAAAGATATTTTAAGATACATTCTAAAATTTTTTGTTTCGCTAAAATCCGGTTTATTTTGAATTCTATACATTCATTTTAAATTTGAAATTGAATTTTCAAACAACGCGCCATTTCCAATTCCTTTTATAATTAAAATAAATATTTATAATCAAACTTCGATTTAAATAAATATATATGTTCTAACTTTGTCGAAAAAAAATTTCGTCCTTATTATTTAAAATAACTCATTTTAAATATTCATAATCCAATAAAGTTGGTTCTGATTTTCTGGGTTGTTACAACTTTCCTTCTTTGATAAAACATTGGTTATAACGATAACGTTATAAACCTTACTTCCAAAATATCTAACTTTAAAACTATAACTTTTATTTCTTAATTTAAAAAAAATATATTTATTTAGTAAATAAATCTTGATTTAAAAACCGGAAAGTAAATAGTACTTTCCCGAATTCGATATAATTGAATTCAATGTATAACTCTCTTTCGAGTAATCTCTACTTGATTAACTCTTCTTCGAATAACCTATATTCGATTAACTCACTTCAAATAACTAATTCGATTAACTCTTTTCGGATAATTAATTCGATTAACTCCTTTCGAATAACTAATTCGATGAACTCCTTTTTAAAATGACCTACCTTCGATTTAATTCACTTTCGAATAACTAATATTCGATAAACTCTCTTTTTCAAATGATCTACCTTCGATTTAATTCCCTTTCGAATAACTAATATTCGATTAACTCTCTTTTTCAAATGATCTACCTTCGATTTAATTCTCCTTCGAATAACTAATACTCGATTAACTCTCTTCGATATTCACTGCTGAATTTACAATCCAAATTATCCACTGATAATTATTTTTAATTTATTTATAAACATTGTTTATAAATCACACTACTTGTTTGTATTATTAAACAAGTTATTTATTCCTAGCCATTTGAAATTTCATTTCTATTTGAATTCCTATTTCAAAAATTCGATCTTGTTTATAAATGTTTTTATTTTCAAAACATTTATTTTAATCCATTATTCATATTCAATATGAATAACATTTCTTTTATAATCTTCTTCTTTGCAAAAATACTTGCCTTAATCCATTATTCATATTGAATATGAATAATATATTCTTTATCTAATTAAAACAGTTTGGTTTCGTATTTAAAATATTACCTTATTTTAAATATTCTATTTATACTTCTATTTATAGACAATTCATATAAAATCTTATTTTATATTCAACACTTTAATAATTCCATTAATAAGTCTTATTAACACTACGTTCAAATTCAGTTTCAAATATCAATGTTAAAATAGATTCTTACTTCTCTATATAAGTTCTGACTTATACATTCCATTTATCCAATGATAAATATTTTACTTAATTTATAAAATATTATTTACAAATTAATCTGCTCCATTTATCTGTTTACTTCTTTGTATAAGTTCAGACTTATATATCTTTATTTATCAAATGATAAATATTTTCCTTAATTTAAAAACATTATTTAAAAATCATTCTTCTCCATTTATTTGTTAAAAAATATTTTTATTTGATATCTATTTTAAATAAATCATTTCATATCTCTATTATAACTCGAAATCCCCTTTTTATAATTCTATTTATTTTTTTCAAACATTTTCTTTTATAAAATCTGTTGATTTTACAAAATTCCTTTATCTCAATATTCAACTTGAAATCTCTCTTATAAAATCCCTTGATTTTATATAATAATTTATTTCAATATACGCATTGAAATTTCCTTTTTTATAAAATCTGTTGATTTTAAATAATATTCTTATTTCAATATACACATTGAAATTTTCATTTTTACATCCCAGGGTTTCTTATGGTATTTAAAATATCAAATGAAAATGATTAATATCATCCAAACACACATACTCAATAACAGATTATATACTCAATCATATATCACAATATATGAAAACAGTAAAATAAATGTTGTGCAACTCAGCATGCCACACAGGCAATTCATGCCATGCGATTGATATCTATCGATATATAACCTCTAAGCTCGTACGTCTCAGAGAAGGGCGTTGAGCAAGAGAATAAATTCTCCGCCGCCAAATAGATATATATTTAACAGAAATCAATCAACACAGAATAAAATCCAATGTCAGACACACAATCCATTTACAAGTTCGTTCTGGGTCTGAACGAAACCGGAGGCACTTTCCTCGCATATCCATCGATCTCCAAGTACGTCTGGACGACCACCAACTACTTCCATCCTCTTGGGTGTACAACCCAATCAGGATCGTCAGTAATTATCCAAACGATGTGAAGACTTCCGGTCTTCCACCACCGTCTTCATTTTCGACTTATCGTCGAATCGGTTATTCAGAATGGGTATAAACCCGGCCTTTCCGAACAACCCGCGTATATAGTAAACAAATGTTACACAAACACAACATATGCCTCATTCCAATTCAGCAGCCACTAACCGTAAATCAACAAGAGAACAATTTCCCAAATATTAACCCCGAAGGCCGAAACCAACATTATATCAATACCCAGGAAACCATTCTTCTTAGCTAACCTACAACTAGTTTCTAAATTTCATATTCTTAGGGAAAGGTTCCCATTAATTTTATCAAAGATAAATTCTTTAAATTTATTCTTTAATCTTCCTTTGGATGTCATTTCAAACCAAATTATGGTTTTCCAAACTAGTCGGGATTAGCGAACCACATCGAAGTAATTATTTATTTTATTTCCCAATCCCAACCTATTCATCCCATGAAGCAAAACTGGTAATACTCCATATCTAACACCACGGTGTTATCGGTAAAATTAATTACCATTTCACGTTCAAATCTAATTAAAGATTTAACTATCGCTTTAGAGCAAAACTGGTGATACTCCATTCTCGCTCATTTTTCAAATTTGATAATTTAGATTATCAATTCACATTTCAATCTAATTGCAGATTCATTAAAACTCCTTTTACTGGGTTAAAGAACTAATGTCATTTAAAACACAGTTCACGATAAACCCAAATCATATTCCATTTATTATCGGGTTAAAGAACAAGTGTTATTTAAAACACTGTTCACGATAAACCCACAGATCAATTCTATTTAGAACCCATTTCAAATCCAATTTATTTATTTAAAAATAAATGGGTTTTAATTTCAGTTCAAAATTAAGTCCTTTCTATAAAAATCTATTTTTATCTTTTCAAATATGGAGTTTTTCATCCCAATTTTTCCCAAATCATTTCTTATGATTCTACACGAATTATTACTATTTTTAATAATTTTATCAGGGCCCGTACAGTCTATTTCCATCAACGGCCACCGAACTGCACTTATAGCGACCTTTTCCAAACTTGATTTGGATGTATCTCCAAATCCAACCGTTAGATTTCAAATTTATAATATTCGTTACGAAGCTCTTTTCGATACGAACCCAACGGTTCCGATTTTAGGAGAATCCGACGGTCAGATCTCCCGTAATGTCCGTTCGAAATCAATGGTCGAAATTCACGAACTGCCGCGGCACGGCGCGTTCTATTCAGGCCATTATATTATATATATAATATATATTTCGTCGATTTCTATTTAAAACGAATTTTATAAATAGTTTTAAATTCGTTTCAAAAACGTCTCAACTACCATTTCCAATTCAAATCAAAATTGAATTTTTCCTTATAAATTCGTTTTAAAATTCGTTTCAATTCAATTCAAATTTCAATTCAATTCGAATTCATTTCAAATCGACTTTTATTCTATTTCAATTCGTTTTCCATTCAATTCGTATTCGTTTTATATTTAGTTCAATTCGAATTCGTTATATATTCAATTCAATTCGAATTCGTTATATATTCAATTCAATTATATAAAAACGAATATAAGCGATATAAATATCGTTCGTGTCAAAATAGTGCATCTCTAATCAACACGGTTTTATATATTTCAATAATTCCGTTATTCTTTTCAACAAATGAATATTTATTCTATTCAATACATGAATCTATATTCTTGTCAACACATGACTAATCTCAACGAATGAGTACTGTCCCCGTGTGACTATTTTTGTTATTTAATATATTTTATAAAAATTGTGCTATCTATAGTTTGATTTCAAATCAGACTCCAACCGTAAATTAGTAGGAGAACGATTCCCTAAATATTAACCCCGAAGGCCGAAACCAACATCAGATCAATATCCAGGAGACCACTCATCTTATCTATTTTCCAATTAGTTTCTAATTTTATATATGATAAAGATGTAAATTTTATTATTAAAATATTTCGTTCAACACATGACTAATCTCAACGGATGAGCACTGTCAACACATGAACCTTTATTTTATAATGATAAAGATGTAAATTTTATTGTTAAAATATTTCGTTCAACACATGACTAATCTCAACGAATGAGTACGGTCAACACATGAAGATTTATTTTATAATATTAAAGATGTAAATTTTATTGTTAAAATATTTCGTTCAACACATGACTAATCTCAACGGATGAGTACGGTCAACACATGAACCTTTATTTTATAATATTCTTTATTTTCTAAATTGGAATGAGGCCCAATCAATTACCATACAAAATTAATTATATGGATTCCATACAACACATGTATATAATAGCAACGATACATAATCAACCATCATCCAAAGTGCACTACACTGTATAAGCATCAAATATAGATATCTAACGCTTATAACAGCCTGTCAATCAATCGATCGACATACAACTATTTATTGGGTTTAGTGTATGCCGTATTTTATCCCAATACCCGTGTGGGGTTTCAAATCAACAAACACAGATTTTTATTTGTGCAGTTGGGCGATGTGTAAAATTTATCGTCCCAATCAATATCAGTCAAATCAGTGTGTATAAACAAATCGGACGATTTGTTTATAAATATTTATTGATTTATATTCACGTTAAAAATTATTTTTTTAATGATAAAATATTTTTAACTATATAAAATCTTATTTTATTCCACATCACACAATCAATCAAACATACAAGCCACCCATGGTCTGTGGATGACGGGTGTCGGGTGCTACTAAACACCGTCTGCATCTTAGTATATATATATAACTAGAAAAAGAGATTGAAGAGTGAGAAATTATCACCAAAGCTAATCCAATCGCCTCGACTCTTCATATGTAGAAAATCTTGTCGTTCTTGCCTCTTGTCACTTTCTTTGCCCGTATTCTCTACATATGTAAAAATCGAATTTTTACTTTGCTATTCAATTTATAAAAATCGAATTTTTTACTTTGCTATTCAATATATAAAAATTGAATTTTTACTTTGCTATTCAACATATAAAAATCGAATTTTTATATCATCGCTATATAAATCACTTTTCCACTTCAACGTATATAGAATAAAAATCAGATTTTTATTTCGCTACATATATAAAGATAATATTTTTATATTCTGTTGTCTTTAAAATAAAAATCACATTTTTATTTGTTCACTTCCAATTTAAAAATCATATTTTTATAATCACTCCATATGGATAAAAATTCTATTTTTACATCGCTACTATATAGATAAAAAATTTATTTTTACATCGCTGCTATATAGATAAAAATTCTATTTTTACATCGCTACTCTATAGATAAAAATTCTATTTTTACATCACTATTCCTATATAAAGATTCTATTTTTACATCACTATTCCTATAATAAAGATTATAATTTTATCACGCTATTCTCTATATAAAGATTTCGCCTTTCCATTTATAAAGATTTCTCTCTTTCAAATATAAAGATTATATTTTCAATACTTCTACTTTATATAAAAATAGTCCTTTTAATATGCCACTAGTATAAAAATCATATTTTTATTATCTATACTATACAAAAATCATATCTATAATATGAGAATCATTCTATTCCTTCTATTATAATAAAAAAACTGATTATATATATTTTTTAAACTGTTTACTTCATATAATTAAAATAAGTAAATAAAAATAAATAAACAAAATAAACGAACATACATTGATTGATCAAGGAAAAAAGGGAGGGTGTTTTCACTGTCGGAGGGGTGCTCGAGGGGGCCTACGGCTTCAAGGGGGTCTGGAGTCGGCCTTGGAGGCTAGGGGAGGAAGTTTTGAGGGAGAATGAAAAGGGGGGATGCAGGGGGTCGCGTCGGGGTCCTCAGGCGGGGGCGATGGAGTGGTGGAGGCGTTCGCTTCAAGGGGGTTTCGGGGGTCGCGCAACAGGCTTCGACGAGGGGGGGGGGGGGCGGGGGTTGTGATCGATGGAGGGAGGAAGGAGGAAAGGTGGAGGGGCGATCGCCGGAGCTCGGCGAAGGTGGGCGCCAGGCTTGGTTGCGGCGGCGATGGGCCAGCCTCCATCGATTTAGGTCGTAGGGTTTTTTTTCTTTTCTTTTTCCTTTCTGAACGGTGAAGAGAATTAAGGGGGGGGGTATATGCAAAATTTATATATATATATACTATATTTTAAATTTTAAAAAGTAACTTTTTCATTCGAATCCGAAACGAGACCCACCGCCTGTCGTCCATAGCTAATTACCCCCATTCTGAACACAATGGGATATGTATCGTAAGCTGATTCGACTGTTTCGATTAGTTTTCGTTAAAATCAACATATAACTCTATATATTGAATTTTAACGCGCATTTCAATTTACCGGGGTCACATACTAACACGAAAAATTCCGGAAAAATATTTTCTAGCTTCGTATTGACGATACGTTCCTAACAAAACTAATTGCATCGAATTCTGAGACCGTTTGAAAAATGGCCATTTTCCAGTCGATTAAAATCAACTGAAAATGGTCAAACGCGTTTTCCTTCGCCACGCTCACATATTGATTCGAAAATTTATGAAATTTGGAATCTAGCAATAATTTGACATCACGGACCAAACAAAAGTGGTTTCATCGAAATCCGAGGTCGTTTGCAAAATTCCCATTTTTAAGTGCTTGAATTTCATAGCGACTATTCAGAATTTTCAGCTGGACATATCTTTTGAATCCCCCTATGAAATTTTGATTTTTCGGATTCGTTGGAAAGATATTATCAAATAGATCTTATTATTTTTGGTTTCACTAAAATCCGGTTTATTTTGCACCCGGTATGTTCAATTGAAGTTTGAAATCGAATTATCGAACTACAGGGCCATTTTCAATTCCTTTTATAATTATAAATAATTATTTATATTCTAACGACGATGTATATAGATATATTCATTCGAATTATATTCCAAATAAATTTCTCGTCGTTATTATTTAAAATAATTCATTTTAAATATTCAAAATTCATTAAAATTGCCAAAATAAAAATTTTAAACTGGCTCAGAATTTCCGGGTTATTACACTCGCGAATTCACGTTATACACAAAGGTACGCCACATAGGCGGTGCTTAGATCATCAATCACAAGACTTTGCTTTTCAACAGAAGCCCTGATCACTGCATCTTAGCATGTCACACAGGCAATTCACACCATGCAACTGATGGCTATCAATCACACAGAATAAATTCCAATGTCAGACACACAATCCATTTACAAGTCCATTCTGGGTCTGAGCAAAACCGAAGGCACTATATACCTCGCAAACCCATCGACCTCTACGTACATCTGGACGATCACCACTCATTATCCATATTTCGGTATGCCTCCCAATCAGGACATCAGTTACCATCCAAACGAGGTGAAGATCTCCGGTCTTCGACCACCGTCTTCATCTTCGATTTCTTATCGTCGATTCAGTTATTCAGAATGGGATAAACCCGGTCTTTCTGAGAAACTCGCGTATATGATAAACAAGTGCAACACAAATACTCATACGCATCATTTCAATTCATTAGTCGCTAACCGTAAATCAGTAAGAGAACGACTTCCCAAATATTAACCCCGAAGGCCGAAACCAACATCAGATCAACACCCAGGTAACCTTTCGACTTAGCCAATCTTCAGTTAGTTACTAAATTTCACATCTATATTGTTTATAATATTTTATAATAATTTAACTCTATTTTTATTTATTTTAAAATAGTCAATTTATTCAAACAACGCTTCGGGCCATAACGCGGTCGTGGCGCTGTTTTTCTTCAGATTTGATTTACACATATCTAAATATCTAACCGTTGGATCTTCACAAAATTTACATCATTAGAAAGATCATTTCAAAACGAATCCAACGGTTCCAGTTTCGGGAAAATCCGACGGTCGGATCTCCCGGTATAATCGTTTGAAGTTTCGATTTCAAAATACGAACTGCAGCGTCGTTATTCGATTAAATATAATTATATATATATATATATATATAATCGATTCTGGCGCTGTTTTTCTTCAGATTTGAAGTAAACATTCCAGACAATCCAACCGTTGGATTTTTACAAAGTTGGTGCCGTTGGAAAGATATTTCCAAAGCGAACCCAACGGTTGCGATTTTGGGAAAATCCGATGGTCGGATCTCCCGCACTAATCGTTTGAAATCACGGTTTCAAAATACAAACTGCAGCTTCGTTATTCGATATATTTCAATTCTATATATATATATATATATATATCGATTCTTCGATTTCAAAACTATATGATTTTCATACATTTGATAAAAATGATATTTTTATCTAACTATCTTCTATTTCAACACTTCACTATTTTTAACAATTCATGTATATAATAAAAATGTGATTTTTATATTTAAAACACGAATACCATTCAACACATGAATTTCAATTCAACGAATGAATTTCGATTCAACACATGAAGGTTTTCTATAGTTTGTATATATAGATAAAAAGGTAATTTTTATATTTAAAACACGAATACCATTCAACACATGAATTTCAGTTCAACGAATGAATTTCGATTCAACACATGAAGGTTTTCTATAGTTTGTATATATAGATAAAAAGGTGATTTTTATATTTAAAACACGAATACCATTACAACACATGAATTTCAATTCAACGAATGAATTTCGATTCAACACATGAAGGTTTTCTATACAACACACGAATATTGTTTCAACACAGGAAAATAATTCTAACACATGAATATTATTCAAAATTTCGGCAGCATAACGACAGGGTAGTTAAAACTGGGACCGTCCCTAGTACGGCTCCTCGCTCTACCTTAAAGCCTCGCAGCTTTTGACAATGGGGAATCATGCATCTAGTTCGCATGCAGGCGGAATGTATATTTTTTTCATTTCCACAAACTAATCCTATGTGGTTTCAACCAAATATTTCTCAACCACAAACGGGTATTTTTCAACCACAGTCAATCAATTTCAACCACAAACAATTTCAATCAACCATTCGCTATCAATCAATTTTCACACCAATCACAACCAATAAATATCGTCCATGGTTTGTGAACGAGGGGCGTATATATATATATATATATATTTATATATAGCATTTCACTTCTATTTCAACACATATATAATTTTTACAACGCATATATAACTTATACATCGAACGTACAACTTATACAACGCTTATACAAGAGGTGTACAACGCTTATATAACTCATACATCGACTATATAATTTATACATTGTCGTTTTCCATATCGTTTATAAATTAGAAATCTCACATTGGGTTCCACTCCACAAAAAATAGCAGAAGCCTCAGAAAAATATGCGATCTCTTCTAGAATGTAAAAGACGTCCACACGAGTCCACTGTCACTTGTTTCACTGAATTTCATCAAAAAACGGAAAAGATATTATTTTTATAGTGAAATCAAAAACCGTAGCGCTTTAAAATGATATAATATAGTTTAATTTTAAGATCAGTCGTTACCTTCTAAATTCGTTCGAAACTAGAGTTGGATTTTCTGGCCAAAGCGTGTAGCGTGGTGACGATCAGACCCCGCCACGTTGAAGTGCTAGGAGGCACGCACCTGGGCCCCCCCCCCTCCGATGAACTCGACGGCTGTTCCAGGGCTCGGCGGCGGCGGGAAGGTCCTGACTTTGGAGGAGAAGATCTTCGCGACGGATCAACGATAGGGAGAGTTATTTATATGTATTTGAGGAAGAGAGAAGGATCTTCGAAAAACATAACTGTGGTGGTGGGTTTTGGTGCGTGGTTTCCCTGGAAAGTGGACGGGAAGAAAAGAGGCGGTTTCCGCCTTTGATTTGCTCACGTCGGGGAGAGAGAAGATGGAGTGGCCAATAAGATTTTTCCATTTAATTTATATATTTTTTAATTTAGAAAATACCCTCTTTCACACACAAACCCCAATCCAGACCCAACGACTGTCGTCCCTAGCATTTTACCCCCATTCTGAACACAATAGGATATGTTTCGTAGGCCCATTCGACTGTTTTAGTCGGTTTTCCTTCAATTTAAAATATATAACATTCAATCTTCGATTTGAACGTACATTTCAATTTGCCACAGCCACAAACTGGTTCGAAAAATTCCAAAAAAATAAATCTAGCTATGTTTTGACGATACGGTCCCAATAAAACTAGTTTCATCGAATTCTGAGACCGTTTGCAAAATGGCCCATTTCTGGTCGATCCAATTTAACTGTAATTGAACAAAACACATTTTCCTTTACCACGCTCACGTACTAGCTTCAAAAATTATGAAATCTGAAACCTAGCAATAACTTCACATCCCGGATCCAACAAAAGTGGTTTCGTCGAATTTCGAGATCGTTTGCAAAATGGCCATTTTCACGGGCTATATAAATTCCATAGCAACCTTTCGGAAAATTCGTTTGGCCATAACTTTTGCATCCCACTATGAAACTTCGATTTTTCTGATTCGTTAGAAAGGTATTCACTAACAGATTTAAATATTTTTGGTTTCACTCAAATCCGTTTTGTTTTGCACCCGGTACAGTCAATCAAAGTTTGAAATGAAAATTTGAAACTGCCGCGCCATTTCAGGCCTTGTTTATAATTAGAATTAAATATATTCGTTTCCAATTGTCGATTCAAACTCAGTTTTCATCTTTGTTGTTTAAAATATTTATTTTAAATATTTAAAATCCACTATTTTAGCCAATTTAAAAATTTTAAATTGGTTCACATTTTCCGGGTTGTTACATTAGTAAACGGGGGAAAATTTATGAAATGAAAGAAGTTGTACTTAATTATAAATTAAGTAATTTGAAAACTTGGAAATCTGAAATATGCTGATTAGAATAACATGTTAAGGTTTGTCCTAGGGACAAAAAAGAAATTATAACATAGGTTATAGAAAGGAGACTTATTAGTGAATCATAGTTAAGAAAACTAAGTTAATAAGTAAACAACAATAAGTTACAGTGACAGAGTTAGATGGAATTATGATTAAATAGGAAAGAATGAGGCAAACTCATGAAATGAAATAAGTTATATTTAATCATAAATAATGAGAGACATGTTAATAGAAAACATGTGAATTGAGATATACTTAATTACATATTAAGTAGAACATGTTACTGTAACTATGAAATCAAACAAGAATGTATGGGGATTGTGGATTACAGACCTTGGATCACAATCTAGAGAATAACATGTTGGGGGCTTATTAATAAACTTAAATGTGTTAAGTTATATGATTGAAATTAATAAACAAGAGGAACTTGGTAACTTGAATAAGAAGTCAATGTGAATGGGAATATCCGAGTTAAATAGAAACCTGATGAGGTAAAGAAAGCGCAAAAAAGAATGTTTAGACATAGGATCTAATGACATATTAGACTGAGGTGCTTGGGCCAATCTATACGCTTGAGGGTGAACAACCCAACACGATAGATCATCATGGTGTCATGAGGCACGAGGGGAGCGTACGTTCATCTGATTATTCTGTCGGCTCTGAAGGACTAGAAGGGGAAGCACGTGGCTTCTTGAGATACGTAAGGTGCTCTTGGTAGTCCTCTGTGCGGTGGTAGATGTTTAGGCTGTGCTCGCAGGGGTTGGGTCTGCACGTAACTACCAGGTGGGTGGGCCTTGACTGCAAAATTAGCTTTGCAATCAGAATGCTATGACGTGGTGACACTAGGGTGAATCGACGGTCGCCTCAATAGGGAGCCAGAGGTCAGGACTAATAGAGATAGTAGATAGTTAGGTACCCGTCATCGGCAACCAGTGGGATGCGAAAAAAATAGAGCTAAACCCAATAGACCATTCACCTTTCACTACCACGGTACGGTGGTTGAGGGGATACGCCAACTGGATGGTTAGATTGTTTGTTAGGGGCAAGTCTCTTAGCTCTCGTTGTATTTACTAGTTAAGGGAGGGACCAAGGTGGGGCCATAACCACCATGAAAAAAATAACAGACCCGAGGGATATCTGTATTTTGAGGCCCCTAAAGGCGGGCCTGTACAGATATGGAAAAGTTCCACACCAAGTTTTGTGTTTCTTGTACAGCTCTACCACGGAACTCGGTGCACATTATGTGAAGTTAAGGCATTGAATATGGTTGATACGTATGTGGGAAAGTCTAGGTACACGCATGCCAGATTTGGGTGGTGGTGTATCGTAGACTTGAGGGCATTACTCTAATATGAAATTTGATTCAATCGAAGGTGGTAGTCTGTATGCTTACGTAGCATAGTAATGACAGATATATGCGGAATATAACAATGTTATGTATGGATCCGTACGTCACTCTAGCTTAGGATGTTGGATTGTGTTTATTTCTATGACATTTCGATGGAAACCGTGCGAGTGGGGTACCATGGGGTGCACCTCAATATTTGGGGGGAGGGATAGCTACATATATATTGTATTAGGTTAATCCACTGGGTAGTGAACGGCTACAACGTGTGTAAGCCTTGAGCGCTGTTAACCCAAGTAACCTAATAAACAAGAAAATGTGATTGAACGGTATATGTAGGATTATCCAAAGTGTGTAATTTAAATCCAGTCACCAGAACTTGTGTTCTGACCCCCTCCTCATAACATACTCGCATGTTAGATTTGTGGTAGAGACGTGATAGCTTTGGATACTGGTTAGGCAGTATTATTAATACAGTAAGACTATACTTTTATTATATTATATTTTATCCTTTTGCTATGAGATATTTTCTGAGCTCTGACATATTTTATGTCTCTGTCTTTTCTACAGGATACCAGAGCAAACCAACACGAGTTTCGATAGATTAGAATTAAAAAAAAAATCTGTCGGAATTCGGGTTGTTACATATGATATCATAGCTGGTTAGAAAACGTGATAAGGGTTCTCGCTTGGCTGTTTGGTGGAGAGCAAGAGGCTCTTACCACTACAGGTCCTAATGGGAAGATTGGGTTGGTTGTTGTAGTCGAGAGACTAACCATAAAATTAGTTCCGAGGTATCACTGTATGTCATGGTGGGAGGTTAGCTCACTACGTGATGGTTACAAAGCCTAGGATGTTACATGAAATGATTATTGGTACACAACTAGGACTAATGGTGACTACTAAATAGAAAAGGGATTCTTTTATAGATCGACATTTCAAGGTGAGTGGATTTATGTTATATCATTTTTGATAATGACATGTTATCATTTAACATTTCCCATTATTATATGATGTGAATTTGCTAGATTAATTAAAAAGGCATTGAAAAGTTATATATGACATGTTGAAATATGATATGTTGAAATGTTTAAACATATATGAAAAAGATTAAAGTGGCGAATGTGACATGTTGGAATATTAATATGTTAAGATATCAATATGTTGGAAAAATTCATATGTTGAAATGCAAACTTGTCAAAATATGTGTAACTATTACTATTGTAATTGCATGATTCACTTGTGCCTTTATTATTAGCTGTAGACATGAGAAAATGACATGTTAACTTGTTAGATTTGAACAGTTACATGATTAAATGATTACATGTCAAAATAGAAATTATTGCATGTTAGAAAGAACATGCGACATAAAATAAGCATGATATGATGACATATAAAGTAGGTTGCGGTAAAAACGTGAAAAGAATAATATGCCTAAATTTACAGTAAATAGGAAACTGTAACCGCACTTAGACACGAGGTTAGATTACACTTGTGGTAGAAGTCTGCTCGGAACCGCCCGACGTATCCAACATCCACAAGTGGTAAATCTAATGTGAGGGGTCTTAGTGCATAAATAAAACATGTAATGGTGCTAAGACATGAGGTTAAGTCAACTTGTGGAAGAAGTCTGCCCGGAGCCGCCCGACAAATCCAGCATCCACAAGTGTAGGCTTAATGTGGGAGGTCTAGCGCATATATATATATAAGGATTGAAATGAATGGGGAATGATAAAAACCTATTATAAATAAACTACATTAATGAGGATGTTGTATAATAGGTAGACTTGACCTAGAAACAAGTGGATATTATGACTTAGGTTATACTAAACAAGTGAGAAAATGAGATAAGCAGTACTTAATTGTAAATTAAGTAATCAGTAAATGAGGGAAATATTATGAAATGAAAGAAGTTGTACTTAATTATAAATTAAGTAATTTGAAAACTTGAAAATTTGAAATATGCTGATTAGAATAACATGTTAAGGTTTGTCCTAAAAAAAAGGAAATTATAACATAGGTTATAGAAAGGAGACTTATTAGTGAATGTTAGTTTAGAATACTAAGTAAATTAGTAAACAACGATAAGCTGTAGTGACAGGGTAAGATGGAATTATGATTAAATAAAAAAGAATGAGGCAAACTTATGAAATAAAATAAGTTATATTTAATCATAAATAATAAGAAACATGTTAATAGAAAACATGTGAATTGAGATATATTTAATTACATATTACGTAGAACATGTTATTGTAACTACGAAATCAAACAAGAATGTAAGGCGATTGTGGATTATAGACCTTGGATCACAATATATAGAATTACATGTTGTGGGCTTACTAATAAACATAAATGCGATAAGCTATATGAACGAAATTAATAAACAAGAGGAACTTGGTAACTTGAATTAGAAGTCAATGTGAATGGGAATAACGGATTTAAATGGAAACCTAATGAGGTAAAGCAAGCACATAAAAGAATGTTTAGACATAGAATCTAATGACACATTAGACGGAGGCGCTTGGGCCAGTCCGTATGCTTGAGGGTGAACAACCCAATGGGGTAAATCATCGTGGTGTCATGAGGCACGAGGGGAGCGCATGTTCATCTTATTATTCTGTCGGCTCCGAAGGAATGGAAGGGGAATCACACAGCTTCTTGAGATACGTAAGGTGCTCTTGGTAGTCCTCAGTGCGGTGGTAGATGTTTAAGCTATGCTCGCAGGGGTTGGGTCTGCGCGTAACTATCAGGTGGGTGGGCCTTGACAACAAAAGTAGTTTTGCAGTCAAAATGTTGTGATGTGGTGACACTAGGGTGATTCGGCGGTCACCTCAACGGGGAGGCAGAGGTCAGAACCAACAAAGATAGTAGATCGTCGAGTACCCCTCATCGACAGCCAATAGGATGCGAAAAAAGTAGAGCTAATCCCAATAGTCCATTCATTTTTCACTATCGAGGTACGGTGGTTGAGGAAAGACGCCAACTGGATGGTTAGATTGTTTGTTAGGGGCTAGTCGCTTAGCTCTTGTAGTCTTTAATAGTTGAGGGAGGGGCCGAGATGGGTCACAACCACCATGAAAAAAAACAGATTCGAGTGATATATGTATTTTGAGGTCCCTAAAGGTGGGCCTGTACAGATATGGAAAATCTCCCGATCAAGTTCCGTGTTTCTTGTATAGCCCTGCAACGGAACTCAGGATTATGTGCAATTAAGGCATCGAATACGGTTGATACGTACATGGGAAAGTCTAGATACACACATGCCGGCTCTGGGCGGTGTATCGTAGACTTGAGGGCATTACTCAGGTATGGAATCTGATTCAATTGAAGGTGGTAGTCCATACGCTTACATAGTATAGTAATGACAGATATATATGGAATGTAACAATGTTATGTAGAGATATGTACATCACTCTGGCGTAGGATGAGCGACTGCGTTTATTTCTTGACATTTCAGTGGAAACCATGCGAGTGGGGTACCATCGGGTGTACCTCAATATTGGGGGGTAGCTATATATATACTGTATTAAGTTAATCCACTGAGAATTAAATGGGTACGACGTGTGTGTAAGCCTTGAGTGCTGTTAACCCAGGTAACTATAACACCCCGTAATTTAAAAATATTAAAACTGACAAATTTAAGAACACTTAATTTTTAGAAGAAGAATTAAGTGAAACGAGTTACGCCATTGCGTTAGTCTCGGAATTCTACTTGGGATAGAGTCTGAGTTTGCGTAAAACAGACATCGTATGAAGAAGTTATGAAGCTCGGAAGATTTAAAGTTTAAAGTTGTAAAACAAGTCGACCAGCCATTTTTCACCATTCGACCATTTTTAGACAGAAGTGAAAACAGTCGACCGCCCATTTTTCACCATTCGACTGTTTTTAGATAGAAGTGAAAACAGTCGACCGGTTGAAATTGGCCAGTTGACTGGTTGATTCAGGGCAGTTTCCTGATGACATGTTTTTCTAATTTGAGTGGTTCGGATGGTTCCTAATCAAATCTGAAGGTCCTAATTCACCTAATACACCTATGAATAAACACCTAAACCTAACCTTAATCTCATTGTTTTCTTCAACCCTTATCTATGGCGCCGCCATGCTGCTGCTCCAACTTCAATTAAATTTAGCTTTTCTTCTTCAACAATCAAATTAGATATTATTCAAGATCAGAATTGCTACAACAACGACTAATTCTCTTTTCTAAGAATCCTATCGCTGTGAGTTTACGTTGCTTTCACATATAATTAAATTAAAAAGTATTTGTGATAGGATTATAAATTGGATTTAATGAGCATGCCTGTACGTAAGATGAATCTTATCAAGTTTGTTAATCATTATCTTTCAGATTCATACTCATAAATCTGTCATATGTCTTTCTGATCCATTTTATCATTATATGCTTATTTATATTTCATATGCCTATTCTTATGTTTATGCCAGTCTTGATGTTTTGATTCTCTTCCCAACCTCTTTTCCTTTTCATTTTTGAAACTAGGCTAACTTCGAGCCTAAGTTGAGATTTGCGTACAAATAGCATCTGAACGATTGGGAAAGGTTTGGGAAATATGCAAAGTAAAGTAATTGGAATAGAACTGTTAATAATTATGAAATTGATTTGGGCATAATTTGGTACAACTTGTACATATGGAATTATAGACATAACTCGGATTAGAATTATAAACATAACTTGTATTAGAAATTACGGGTAATTGGAATATATGCTATAATTCAGAACTTGAAATTGGGCTTGAATAAAAAAAGAGATAATGAAACGCCTAAGACACGAGGTTAGATTTGGATTGCAGTAGAAGTCTGCCAGGAACCGCCCGACATATCCAGCAACCGCAAAACAGAAACCTAATGTGAGAGGTTGAAAGCAGAAATTAGAAGCGTAATAGTCCTAAGACACGAGGTTAGATTCAGATGGCGGTAGAAGTCTGCCCGGAACCGCCGGGCATATCCAGCAGCCACAAACGGTAATCTAATGTGGGAGGTCTTGCACAATTACGGATATAATGAACTAATGAACACTTAACCAAAATAAGACATATGGTAAGACATGGGTATAATAAAAGGGTTAAGTGGGTGACATAGGTGACATGTGAAACATAATTAAAGCGCTTAACCAAGATGAGACATGTGGGAAAACATGAGAATAATAATAAGGGGTTAAGAGGGAAATCCTAGTGGGGACCAAGCGTAGGAGGGAAGATTGTGTAAAGTATGGGGACCCTTTTCAACTAGTAACCCATTTTTAGTATCTATATGAGCTCGAATTAGGTCGAGGACGGGACACACTTACTGGGTTGATTGTAAGAGGTCAAAAGAGTAAAGAGCGATGGCAACACAAGTCCAATGGAGTCATGTGCTTGCGTGGGTCCGGATTGGTTAGTAAGACGTTATTGCATTGTGTAGGTATAAGTCGTGCATTTCAGTAGTATCGGGTTCCCACTTTAGGGAGTGATACACCTTACTGTGGGGCCAGTACGGGTATCTACGCATTAGGGAGCTGATCGAATTGGGAAGGTAGTGGGTACAACTAGTAGGGGTAGGAGCAAGTGGGCACCTACGAGAGAATCTAGGAGTACACGAAGCTACCATTATTATGATTAGTAGGGAGGGATCACCTTTTAGTATGAGACTAGTATTGGTGCGATGCAGGAAATATCTTATAGTAGTTAGAAGCGCAATCGATGTTATACGTTGTTCATCTTGTTTACTTTGTCATACCTTCTTATGTTACAGTCATCTCTTATATCCAGTTTATGTTCTTATCCTGTACCTTCTTATGTTACAATCATCTCTTATATCCAGTTTATGTTCTTATCCTGTTACTTTGCTAATTATATTGTTAATGCCACTGGACTCGCCATAATTTATGTCTGACCCTTTTTGTTTTGCCTCTTCTCTTTTCTTCCCCCCCAAGGTTCTCAGGGTGGGACTAGTGAGGCTTGATTTGGATAACTTTTTCTCTCTACTGAAAGTGCTGAAAGTAATGCTCATCTTTGTTTTTGTTTCATATGGCATTTTGGAATGGGATTATGGTTTTGCTTTTATTTACTCTGATAATAATTTTGTTCAAGATGGATATTTGTGTACTTGGCTTTAGTATGTAGTTTTGATGTTGTAACCAGACATGTTTTTCTTTTCCACTGCAATGAATAAATTTTGAATTTTTAAGTACCATTTTATATATCTGTATTGTTATGTTCTGTGACGGCCCGCCTCGCACCAGCCTGCATTTCCTCCAGAAGTGCGCTGTACACATGCCCGACTAGCACAAGACGGTCGTCATAAGAAAGAAAAGAAGGGAATGAACTAATCCAGAAACCTGTAGAATGTCTCACAGCGCATGGAATAAAATATAATAATAATATACTTGACACAAAACAAGCGAGACAGTGCATAAGCTGATAACTAAAACCAACATCAATCTCAAAGCAGCGGAAATCCAAATACAGCTTATTACAACTCTCCAAATTTACTGTCTCTAAACAAAAGAAAGCTAAAATAGAAGATACACCAACAATGCCCAAGCAGTGATCTTCAACAGCACAGGGAGAATACTATATATATTACGTGGAAGCCTCCTGCTCGTCTCCGGATCATCTACCCGTGCATCACCAGCTAACCTGTCTCTAGTCTGCTCGTGTGAGCACCCAGAGTAATAAGAGGAGACATAAAACTCTGGGTCAGACATAAAGCCTGGTATGAGCGATAAGCATCTAAACAGAATAATAACAGGTATACTAAACCATACCTGAACCTGGACCTGCAACCAAAGAGTTAGTACCACATACCGTACAATACTCCAAGGTGCCATAATAAATAGTGTAAGAATACGGGGGTGGGGTGTGCATGTCAAAATGATAGCAAACAAATCATCCATAGCAACCATCCTCGCATCTCTCACTCAGTGCGTAAAGCGTACGACATCTACCACTTTGGCACACTAGACAAACTGAGGCAACGACGAATCCCGACTTGTAGAAACCCTGCTGTGACCAAGCCAAACACTTGGAGTCATGACCAAACATTTCAATGACCCACTTCATTGGTCATAGCCCTTGGTTCTACCAATGCCATAATGGCCCTGAATCCGCCTTCGTACCTCCTACCATAGTGGTCCAAAGCTATAGGTGTCGATAACTCCTTAGCACGCGTCCCGCAGCAAAGTCCAATCATGAAGTGAACTCGTTGACTCCCATCTGAATCTTAAGCTCTAACTTCTCATTTGGACTTCCTTTGCATCTCGGGTTTGGTCGAATTGGAGTGGGTCTTCAGAAGAGTCATCGCGTAGTAGTAATAGCCCACAGACGGTTCGGTTCGGTGCTCCTCATCTAGTTTGGTTCGGTTCGGTCACCCATGCTCGGTTCGGTTCGGTCACCCATGCTCGGTTCGGTTCGGAGTGCCACCTTCCTCTGGGTTCGGGTCCTTCTCCTTGCCTTCTTTCATTCGATTCGGGTCGGTTACTTCACTCCGGGTCGGGTCGGGGTCCTCCTCCAGGTCGGGTCGGGTGTCCTTCTCTCCAGCGCTCCAGTCCCTAGCTTATTTCTTCTTTGCTTCCGATCCGAGCCCTGCATCTCCAAGTCGATCCGATCTGGCCTCCAATCTCTCTTCCGATCCGATCCGCTCCGTTCCCTAGCTTACTCCGATCCGATCCGCTCCACCGCTCCGATCCGATCTCCTGTCCAACTCCAACTCTGAGCAATGGCCTTCCTTCCTGCCAAACTTCTTCCAGTGGCAAGTCCTCATCCAGTTCGGATTCCCTTGGTCAGTTCCCTAGTCCGATCCGACCCCTTTCTCCGATCCGAACCGGTTCGGAGCCTGCACACTTCTGCAACTTTCCAGCGAGCTTTCTACGCCATTCGACGACGTTTTTGACAAATCTAACTATTCTAATCAATCATAATTCATGTCAAACTGTCACAGCAACATATAACATCAATTGCAAACACCATAACAACAATTCAAATGAACCAAAATGGATCAAAAGTGGTTAAAACCTCACATTTTCCTATAATCCTTCTTAATCATGTTTAAGCATACAATTAGCAAAACACATCGAAATTAACCCAAATTTCTAACAGAGCCTTAAAACATTATTTTAGAATTTTAAGAATTTTTCCAGAATTTATTTACGTATAAATTCGCTAATCTTCACTAATTACCCTTAATTACCGTAATTAGTGTCAAAATGATGTTATCACTCACCTTGGCCACAAATGAAATTCTCAGAACTGAAACTCCTCTGATTCGGGGTGAATACTGATGTCTAACAGCAGTTCCAACCTTGCTTTGGTGCTTTTTCTCCTTAATTTGGTGTTGCTAAGCCTAATCTTCAATTAGAGAGTGATTTGGGGTGTTTTAGATGTAGGAAGCCATTACTAAGGTGTCAAGAAGGTTTGTGGCGGCTCAAAACTGAAATGAGAATGATAACCTAACCCTAATCAGACCTCCTATACCCCTAAACCCGAAATTCCCCTTGGGCCTAGCTGCTAATCACCCGCTTAAGCCCAATTAAGCTGTCTTTCACCATCTGAAACTTGTTTCAGCCATATCTCCCAAACGGTAAGTCCGTTTGGCTAATGTGACCACTCTACGGAAAGAGAAACCATCATCCGAAGCCAATGGAAGTGGTTTCAGGTCAAAATTCCTTTCCAGTCAAAAGTTATGGCCAAAACAGTGCCAACTAGGGGTAAAATGGTCATTTAAAAATCGGGAAAAATCATGAACATGGGAAATGACCCCAATAGTCGTCTCCCAAAGTTACATGACCATACGACTTCGTATGTGAAAGAAATAAATATCCTACGATCCTATGATGCGTAGAACGCGGGTCGTTACACTCTCCCCCCCTTAAGAAATTTCGTCCCCGAAATTCCTTAACCCCAAAACATACACAGGATCCCGCATGCTTAACACCCACACACAACAATCAAACATGCAAAGCAAGCAAACAAGTCTATCCTAGCATGCGGAAAACTAAATCGCTAATAAAATCTTACCAGACAAAGAGTTCTGGATACTTCTTCATTACGTCCTCTTCTGTTTCCCAAGTACAATCATTCTCGTTTTCGCTCCACTGTACCTTGACTAGCTTCACCGACTTCCTTCGAAGTTGCTTCATGTCGTGTGCGACAATACGGGCCGGCTTGCGGTTTCCAACCGCCTCGGGTTCTACTTCGAAGTCTTCCAACTGATCAGGTGAGATAGTCATATCTGAGTCGTGAACGAACTTCCTTAGTTGGGAAACATGAAATACGTTGTGAACTCCCGCCATCTTCTCTGGTAAGTCAATTCTATATGCCAAATTCCCGACTAGTTCAAGAACAGGGAATGGGCCAACAAACCTTGGTGCCAACTTGCCTCTCCTGCCAAATCGTATTACACTCTTCAACGGGGAAATCTTGACAAATACCAAGTCACCAACTGAGAACTTTAAGTCTCTTCTTCTCTTATCAGCATAACTCTTCTGCCTATCTTGGGCTGCCTTCATTCGTTGCTGAATGATCTTGATCTTATCTGAAGTTTCCCTCACCACATCTGGTCCAAGCATAAACTTCTCGCCAGTTTCTATCCAACATGATGGTGAGTTGCACGGTCTTCCATACAAAGCTTCAAATGGAGCCATACCGATACTGGATTGGTAGCTATTATTATATGCAAACTCTACTAGATGCAAATGGTCATCCCATGATCCTCCAAAATCCAATATACATGCTCTCAAGAGATCTTCCAAAATACGATTCACCCTCTCCGTCTGACCGTCGGTCTGAGGATGATATGCGGTACTGAGATGTAACTCTGACCCTAGCGCCTCTTGCAAGCTCCTCCAAAACCCACTAGTGAACAACGGGTCTCGGTCGCTCACAATGCTTTTAGGTACTCCATGAAATCTCACTACCCACTTCATATACAATTCTGCTAACTTAGCTGCCGTTCTAGTCGATTTGACTGGTATAAACCTTGCACTTTTAGTCAGTCGATCTATAATTACCCAAATGCTGTCATATCCCGATCTAGTCCTTGGTAACCCATCGATGAAATCCATCGAGACTTGCTCCCATTTCCATTCGGGAATTTCTAAGGGCTGTAACAACCCACTAGGCTTCTTTTGCTCGGCTTTAACTAGCTGGCAATTCATGCACTTGGATATAAACTTCCCAACATCTCTTTTCATCCCTTCCCAGTAGTAGGTCTGCTTCATATCTCGATACATCTTATTACCACCGGGGTGTATAGTCAGCTTTGAGTGATGACATTCTCTAAGCACTTCATCTCTCAATCCAGTGACATTGGGTACAACAAGCTTTCCATCCTTTCTAAGCCATCTATCTCGATCAAGCCCATACTTGTTCATCTCCTCATCGATTCCCATCTCTAACTTGGAGATGATTTCCAATAGGTTAGGATCGTCCCTCTGGCTAGAGCCGATCCGCTCAATCAAAGTGGGTCTGACTGTCAAACTTGCTAACATTTCTGGATCCAATTCGCACTTTGGTCTGAAATCAAACCCCGCGATAAACTCCAGTTGCTTCCATTCAAGGAACATAGCCCCTAAGCTGGCATGTCTTCTACTCAATGCATCAGCCACCGCATTGCCCTTTCCTGGTGTGTATGCGATGTCAAAATCATAGGAAGCTAAGAACTCTAACCATCTCTGCTGACGGAGATTTAAATCCTTCTGGGAGAATAGATACTTCAACGACTTATGATCTGTAAACAGCTCAAACCTTTCTCCCAAGAGATAGTGTCTCCACATCTTTAACGCGAACACGATTGCTGCCAATTCTAAATCATGGGTAGGGTATCTCCTCTCGTGCGGTTTCAATTGCCGACTTGCATAAGCTACAACCCTACTGCCTTGCATTAATACGGCACCCAGTCCGGTACCACAGGCATCCGTGTATACCGTCATCTCTTCATCCCCCTTAGGAATGACTAACACTGGTGCGCTTGTCAACTTGTCCTTTAGACTTCTGAATGCATTCTCGCACCTTTCATCCCAGACAAAAGCTTGATTTTTCTTGGTCAACTGGGTCAATGATGCTGCTATCTTGGAGAAACCTTGGATAAACTTACGATAATATCCCGCTAATCCCAAGAAACTTCTTACATCTGTTGCGTTCTTGGGCGTAGGCCAATCTTGTACCGTAGCCACCTTCGCTGGGTCCACGGCAATACCATTCTCTGATACAACATGACCCAAGAACCTCACTTCCCTCTTCCAGAAGTGACACTTAGAAAACTTTGCTTTCAATTGGTGTTTTCTCAACACCTCCATCGCTACCCTTAAATGTTCCTTGTGTTCTTCCTCTGTCCTCGAATAGACCAAAATATCATCAACGAACACAAGGACAGACTTATTCAGCTGATCTCTGAATACCCTATTCATAAGGTCCACAAAATATGCCGGGGCATTAGTCAGCCCAAATGGCATAACCAACCATTCATAAAATCCAGACGGCGTTCGAAATGCCGTTTTAGCTATACTCTCAGCTTCCACTCTAAGCTGATGAAAACCTGTCGCGAGATCCAACTGAGAAAATACTCTCGCGCCACTCAACTGATCAAACAAATCATCTATCCGCGGTAGAGGATACTTGTTCTTCCTCGTCACTTTATTCAACTCGCGGTAGTCTACACACAAACGAAGGGAACCATCCGCCTTGGTAGCAAACACGACTGGTGCTCCCCATTCAGAAACACTCCTTCTGATAAATCCCTTCTTCAAAAGATCGCTGACTTGCACCTCGAGCTCTCGCTGCTCCCTTGGTGCCATACGACGAAGTGGCATCACTATAGGTCTGGCATCTTTTACCAAATCAATACGAAACTCAATCTCTCGGTGTGGTGGAAGTCCGGTCACTTCTTCGAAAACATCCGGATACTGGCCAACCACGGGCAAACCTGACAACTCACTATGCGGAATGTCGAGGGAGTTTAGAAAACTAGCCAATACCCCCTTACTGGGTAGACCACCAAACACTATCCTCCGCCCATCATCCGCTCTAGCTGTCACCAACAAGCCCTCACAGTCTACCACCACCCCGTACCTTTGGAGCCAATCTACTCCCAAAATAATGCCAAACCCAGCAAAGCCCAAAACAAAGCAATCACAAACAAACATGCATCCATGACTCGATAGAACCACATTACGACAAATCATACTAAGGCTAGTTGAACCACCAATCGGGTTCGTCACTACTAAAGGTCTATCGACAATCTCGGGCTCCAATCCCAACCTATCTACCAGGTCACTAGATATGAAAGAACTGGAAGCTCCGGTATCAAACAAAACTCTAATAGGAACATCATAAACAGAAAGCATACCTTGAATGACGACACTCTTTCCCTTCTCCGCCGCAGTTGGGGCATTCGACGAAGAAGGAATAGCATTAAGAGCATATGCTTTCACCATTTGCTTTTCTTTAGGGGGCTGCGGACACTTGTCCTTGTGATGTCCCATTTGGCCACAGTTGAAGCACTTCCTATCCGCTGGCTTGGCCCGACAATTACTAGCATAATGGCCCTTCTTACCACAGCTGAAGCACTCCACATCTTGCTTATTCTTTTTCTTCTGGCCATCCTTAGCCTGATTCTGCTTTCTCTTATTCTGGGAACCACCTTTGCCTCCACCACTTGCTTGTGGCTTTGGCTCTTCTGCAAATGCAACCTCAGTCTTCGACTTAGGGTAGAGACTTTCTGATCTTAATGCTTTCCCCACAATCGATTCAAACGTCTCATCGATGTGGTTAATAAGTTTTTCCCCCAAATATTGATCCAAACCAGTTATGAATTTCTCATTCTTCTTCTCGGCAGTATCAATAAGAGATAACCCGTACTTCGACAAAGTGTCAAATTCAGCAATATACTCCGAGACAGCTCTGCCATTCTGCTTGAGCTCCAAGAATTTCTTAAACAACATTGACTTCTGAGCGGCTGGAATGAACTTCTCACTAAAGCGAGCCTTAAACTGCTCCCAAGTAATCTGATCTTCGGGAGTAGCTGCCTTTATAGCATTCCACCAATTCATTGCCCGCCCTTGCAGCTGACGGGACGCTAACTTCCTCCTCATTGCATCCTCGATACCCAAATCCTCGAAGATACGTTCGCAACTATCCAACCAATCCTGAACATCCGTAGCCGACTCCGTTCCATGGAATGACTTCCCACCAAGACTAGTATAATCCTTATTCAGCTTGGCGAAGTCGACTCTTGGCGCCTGCACTATTGGACCACCACCATTTCCACCATTGGGAGCTGCCCTCTGCACATCTCTAAGCATCTCTCTCATGAGGTCAGTAAACATCGTCCTCATGTCAGCAGCAATCCCATTATTGGCTCCCCTACCAGCACCTCTAGTATCTCGGCTCATCGTCAATCTGAAAAAGGAAATGATTAACGATTCCATAGTGGTGCTAGTGCAGTACGACTTCATCCTTATACTACTAATAGTATATATATATATAGCTTCTTAAAAACCAAAGTAATCACAAATACGCTCTCTCGTATACGTGTAATATCTCTCCCTGATAACTTCCCTAGGTTAACTACGCAACCTAGAGCTCTGATACCAAGTGTGACGGCCCGCCTCGCACCAGCCTGCATTTCCTCCAGAAGTGCGCTGTACACATGCCCGACTAGCACAAGACGGTCGTCATAAGAAAGAAAAGAAGGGAATGAACTAATCCAGAAACCTGTAGAATGTCTCACAGCGCATGGAATAAAATATAATAATAATATACTTGACACAAAACAAGCGAGACAGTGCATAAGCTGATAACTAAAACCAACATCAATCTCAAAGCAGCGGAAATCCAAATACAGCTTATTACAACTCTCCAAATTTACTGTCTCTAAACAAAAGAAAGCTAAAATAGAAGATACACCAACAATGCCCAAGCAGTGATCTTCAACAGCACAGGGAGAATACTATATATATTACGTGGAAGCCTCCTGCTCGTCTCCGGATCATCTACCCGTGCATCACCAGCTAACCTGTCTCTAGTCTGCTCGTGTGAGCACCCAGAGTAATAAGAGGAGACATAAAACTCTGGGTCAGACATAAAGCCTGGTATGAGCGATAAGCATCTAAACAGAATAATAACAGGTATACTAAACCATACCTGAACCTGGACCTGCAACCAAAGAGTTAGTACCACATACCGTACAATACTCCAAGGTGCCATAATAAATAGTGTAAGAATACGGGGGTGGGGTGTGCATGTCAAAATGATAGCAAACAAATCATCCATAGCAACCATCCTCGCATCTCTCACTCAGTGCGTAAAGCGTACGACATCTACCACTTTGGCACACTAGACAAACTGAGGCAACGACGAATCCCGACTTGTAGAAACCCTGCTGTGACCAAGCCAAACACTTGGAGTCATGACCAAACATTTCAATGACCCACTTCATTGGTCATAGCCCTTGGTTCTACCAATGCCATAATGGCCCTGAATCCGCCTTCGTACCTCCTACCATAGTGGTCCAAAGCTATAGGTGTCGATAACTCCTTAGCACGCGTCCCGCAGCAAAGTCCAATCATGAAGTGAACTCGTTGACTCCCATCTGAATCTTAAGCTCTAACTTCTCATTTGGACTTCCTTTGCATCTCGGGTTTGGTCGAATTGGAGTGGGTCTTCAGAAGAGTCATCGCGTAGTAGTAATAGCCCACAGACGGTTCGGTTCGGTGCTCCTCATCTAGTTTGGTTCGGTTCGGTCACCCATGCTCGGTTCGGTTCGGTCACCCATGCTCGGTTCGGTTCGGAGTGCCACCTTCCTCTGGGTTCGGGTCCTTCTCCTTGCCTTCTTTCATTCGATTCGGGTCGGTTACTTCGCTCCGGGTCGGGTCGGGGTCCTCCTCCAGGTCGGGTCGGGTGTCCTTCTCTCCAGCGCTCCAGTCCCTAGCTTATTTCTTCTTTGCTTCCGATCCGAGCCCTGCATCTCCAAGTCGATCCGATCTGGCCTCCAATCTCTCTTCCGATCCGATCCGCTCCGTTCCCTAGCTTACTCCGATCCGATCCGCTCCACCGCTCCGATCCGATCTCCTGTCCAACTCCAACTCTGAGCAATGGCCTTCCTTCCTGCCAAACTTCTTCCAGTGGCAAGTCCTCATCCAGTTCGGATTCCCTTGGTCAGTTCCCTAGTCCGATCCGACCCCTTTCTCCGATCCGAACCGGTTCGGAGCCTGCACACTTCTGCAACTTTCCAGCGAGCTTTCTACGCCATTCGACGACGTTTTTGACAAATCTAACTATTCTAATCAATCATAATTCATGTCAAACTGTCACAGCAACATATAACATCAATTGCAAACACCATAACAACAATTCAAATGAACCAAAATGGATCAAAAGTGGTTAAAACCTCACATTTTCCTATAATCCTTCTTAATCATGTTTAAGCATACAATTAGCAAAACACATCGAAATTAACCCAAATTTCTAACAGAGCCTTAAAACATTATTTTAGAATTTTAAGAATTTTTCCAGAATTTATTTACGTATAAATTCGCTAATCTTCACTAATTACCCTTAATTACCGTAATTAGTGTCAAAATGATGTTATCACTCACCTTGGCCACAAATGAAATTCTCAGAACTGAAACTCCTCTGATTCGGGGTGAATACTGATGTCTAACAGCAGTTCCAACCTTGCTTTGGTGCTTTTTCTCCTTAATTTGGTGTTGCTAAGCCTAATCTTCAATTAGAGAGTGATTTGGGGTGTTTTAGATGTAGGAAGCCATTACTAAGGTGTCAAGAAGGTTTGTGGCGGCTCAAAACTGAAATGAGAATGATAACCTAACCCTAATCAGACCTCCTATACCCCTAAACCCGAAATTCCCCTTGGGCCTAGCTGCTAATCACCCGCTTAAGCCCAATTAAGCTGTCTTTCACCATCTGAAACTTGTTTCAGCCATATCTCCCAAACGGTAAGTCCGTTTGGCTAATGTGACCACTCTACGGAAAGAGAAACCATCATCCGAAGCCAATGGAAGTGGTTTCAGGTCAAAATTCCTTTCCAGTCAAAAGTTATGGCCAAAACAGTGCCAACTAGGGGTAAAATGGTCATTTAAAAATCGGGAAAAATCATGAACATGGGAAATGACCCCAATAGTCGTCTCCCAAAGTTACATGACCATACGACTTCGTATGTGAAAGAAATAAATATCCTACGATCCTATGATGCGTAGAACGCGGGTCGTTACATGTTCTGTTCTATACTCTAATAACGCTCCATGAAAATTAATGCATTCCCTTAGTGAGTGACATTAATGGACATGGGGTGTCATACGTGGTATCAGAGCTGAGGTTTACCAGAACAGATAAAAGATTTTGAAAACCGTTTTTAAAAGAAGTATTTTCAGAAACATGTTTTAAAGAAGGTATTTTCAAGAGAAAGGTTTATTATGAAAAACATAATCCCCAAAAGCCAATATCTTTCTTTCGATTCTTTGTTTTGAATCTCTTCCCTTTTCTTTTCAGCATGTCTGGGGAACCCGATGTACTTGAGGGCGAACATATACCATGCTGGTTCAGAAGGTATCTAGAGGCTAGTGCTTCTGCCGTAGACCCAGTAAACGTTCCTCCTCCCCCAGCTGCTGCCGTTGTTCCACCTCTTTCTCCGAGTGTAGATATTTTTTCTAAGATATGTAAGAACTTTTGTGCGATGGGCGAAAAATCGTTTCATGGGACTAAGACGTTTGTTGAGGCTAGAAATTGGCTCAAGGAAGTGGAGGAGTTGTTTGGTATCTTTGAGGTAGATGATGGAAGGAAGATTCTACTAGTTGCTTGGTTAATGAAGGATGAAGCCTCTTTTTGGTGAGACGTAACGAATGGAGAACGTGCAGTGGAGACTTGGATGGATTTCAGACAGAGGTTTGAGTTGAAATTTCTTTCACAAGCAGAAGAGAGTAGGTACATGGAGAGGTTCTTGGCTTTGAAACTAGGAAACTTGTCTGTTAAGGAGTATGTTAACAAGTTTAATCAATTGGCGAGACTTGGTTTAGAGTTGGTGACCACGCCGCATAAGAAAGCCTTGAGATTTGCTAAGGGGTTGAACGAACTGCTTCATGGGTTGGGTATGTCCCACATTCCTCTGGGGGCTACTTTCGAGAAACTTGTTGATATGGAGTTGATGAATGAAGAGGAGAAAGGTGCTAAAATGGATAGGACACAGGATAAGAAAGTGGATCCAAAGAAGGCACAACAACAACAAAAGAAAGGCGATAAGGATAATAAGGGACAAGAGAAAAGGAAGTGTCACAATTGTGAAATACCTGACTACTTAAAGAAAGACTGTAGAAAGAAGAAGAAGCCTGGCTATTACCATTGCGGTGAGGCAGGACATATGATTAAAGATTGCCCGAGGAGGCAAGGGCAAGGGCAAGGGCAGAGGACAGGATCTACTTCTAGAGGGTAGGTACATGCTCATATGGCACCGGGGCAAGAAGGAGGTAGAAACATTTCTGTCGAAAGTTTGATTTTCCTTTTTGATCATACTGTTCGAACTTTGTTTGATTCTGGTGCTTCACATTCGTTTATATCTGCTTTGTTAGTTGAAACACTGCACCTAAATACTAGTTTAGTTATGGATCTCATTGTAGTCTCAAGTCCTATTGGTGGTTCGGCTCATTTATCTATGGTTTGTTGGGATTTGAGAGTTTCTATCTTGGGTATTAAGTTTGAATGCAACGCCTACGTTCTTGGTTTCATGGGCTATGGTTTGATTCTAGGGATGAATTGGCTAGCCAGATATGGTGCCATCCTAGACTGTGAAAGGAGGGTAGTTAGATTGTTGCCTCGTTGTGGAAGGACTCTTGATATTTCTTGTGACCCTAGGGGTTCAGTGATGCTTAGCTACCTAGAATCACTTGATGCATCCATCGACGATTTGCAATCTGTTTGAGTAGTTCATGAGTATGATGATGTCTTTGATGAGGATCGGGGTTTACCCCCGAGGCGCAAGATGGACTTCCGTATATACTTAGTAGACAATGCAAAGCCAGTTGCATTGCCAGTGCACCACATGGCTCCGAGAGAGAGGAAGGAACTCAGTAAACAAGTAGGGGAGCTGCTTGAGAAAGGGTTCATAAGAAGAAGTATTTCGGAATGGGGTGCTCCAGTTGTCTTTGATATGAAGGCGGACGGTTCGCATAGATTGTGCGTGGACTATAGGGAGCTAAATAAACTCACGAAGAAAAATAATCACCCATTGCCGAGGATAGATGATTTGTTCGATCAGTTGGTTGTTGCTTCAGTTTTCTCGCAGTTGGACTTAGCTACAGGATTTCATCAGTTGAGGGTACCTGAGGATAGTATAGATAACACTGCTTTTAGGACTCCCGACAATTTCTTCGAGTGGCTCGTCATGTCTTTTGGTTTGACGAATGCACTCACATATTTTGTAGACTTGATGAGTAGGGTGTTTAGGGAGTTTCTAAACAAGTTCGTTGTAGTCTTTGTGGATGATATCTTAATATTCTCTAGAAGCGAGGAAGAACATGCCCTACATCTTAGGGAAGTCTTAGAGACCCCTCGAGCACATCAACTCAAAACTAAGTTCTCCAAATGTCATTTTTGGTGGATGGATGCGAGGTTCTTAGGACACATGGTCTCTAAGGAGGGGATAGCAGTAGATCCCGCTAAGGTGGTAGCAATTCAAGATTGGAAGGTTCCTAGAAATGCAACGGAAGTAAGAAGTTCACTAGGGTTGGCGGGCTATTATAGGAAGTTCATTAAGGACTTCACAAAGATATCAGCCGCACTTACACGGTTGACGAAGAAGGACTTGACCTTTTCTTGGGATGTTGACTGTGATGATGCTTTTCAACGATTGAAGAGGGCATTGACGACAACTCCAGTTTTAGTTTTGCCGGATGGGAGCAAACCATTCACCGTATGTACCGATGCTTGCGGGACATGGCTTGGCGGAGTTTTGATGCAAGAGAGAACAGTGATATGCTATAGTGGAAGGCAATTAAAGGTCCATGAGAAGAATTACCATACCCATGACTTAGAGTAAGCTGCCATAGTTTTTGCGCTTAAGTCTTGGCGTCACCATTTGCTTGGAGAGAGGTTTGAGTTGTATAAAGACCATAAGTCACTAAAATACTTATTCTCTCAAAAATATCTAAACTTAAGGCAACAGAGGTGGATGGAGTTCTTAGCATCCTATGATTTTGAGATTGCATATACCCCTATCAAGGGTAACATTGTAGCTGATGCCTTGAGTAGAAAGAGGTTGACTTTGAGTCCTTTGTCGAGCAACAGAGTTTAGAGTACATATCTACCTTTGACTTTAGACCCTCTATCGATTATATACCCAGTTTGTTGGCATCATTAGAGGTGTGTCCTACGCTTTTGGGACAGATAGGAGCGGCACGACGAGATGACCCACAGCTGATAGAGATAATAGACAAGATCATAAGAGGGGAGTCTTCGAGCGATCTTAGTAGGTATACTATAGATGAAAAAGGTTGGTTGCATAGGGATGGGAGACTTTGCGTATCACGAGACGAAAGCTTGAGGAGGACGATCCTCGAAGACGCACATCTTCTAAGATGACCATACATCCCGGTGGTATAAGATGTATAGGGACATGAAGCGAGTTTTCTTTTGGGTCGGAATGAAGAAAGATGTGGCTAAGTTCATTTCTAGATGCTTGGTGTGCCAGCAAGTCAAGGCTAAGCAAAAGAAGCCTGGTGGTTTGCTTCACCCTTTGGAAGATCCGCTGTGGAAATGGGAGAGTGTTTCCATGGATTTCGTCGACGAGTTGCCGAGGTCAAGGAAGGGTAATATGGGGATTTGGGTAGTAGTAGATTGACTTATCAAGAGCATCCATTTCGTTCCCGTTAAGAGTAAAAGAACAGCGGCATGGTTAGCATCTTTATATCTCCGAGAGATAGTTCGTCTACACGACATACCCTCTAGTATCGTAAGCGATCGAGATCCCATTTTCACTAGTGAGTTTTGGAAAAGCTGGCAAGAGGCGGTAGGAACGCAACTGTATTTGAGCACCGCTTATCACCCTCAGATGGACGGCCAAACAGAAAGAGTGAATATGACTCTAGAAGATCTTTTGAGGTTATGCATCTTGGACTTTGGAGGGACATGGGAGGAACACCTTCCATTAGTAGAGTTCGCCTACAACAGTAGCTATCAGACTAGTATTGGCATGACACCTTTTGAAGCTCTATATGGACGACTTTGCCGATCACCGACTTATTGGTGGAAATCTACGGATAAGATTTGCTTAGGCCCGAGATGCTTAGGGAAACCTCTGAGAAGACAGACTTGATTCGAAGACGCATGAAGATGGCACAAGACCGGCAAAAGTCATAAGCTAATAAGAGATGAACCGATCTTGAGTTCGATGTTGGAGACACGGTTTTTATTAAAGTGTCACCATTGAGGTAGTTCGCTTTGGATCTGTAGGGAAATTGGCACCAAGGTTCGTAGGGCCATTCCCCATTACAGAAAGAATTAAATAGATGGCCTACAGAGTAAAGTTGCCTGAGAAGCTTAGTAGTGTTCATGACGTATTTCATGTGTCGCATTTGCGGAAGTGTTTACATGATACCGCGGAAGTATTGGAGCCGAGTATGCTTAGGGAAGTGGAAATAGAGAGAGATGCCATGATTAGGCGAGTTACTACATGCATTCTTGGATCGGAGGTCAAGAAGTTACGCAACCGAGAGGTCAAGTTGGTTAAAGTCCAAAGGGGAGATGATCAAGGAGACACGATTTGGCAAACGGAAGATAAGATACGTGCATCGTACCCTATCCTTTTTGAGGGTATGTTCTTAACTTCTCCTCTTTTCTACCGCTTTGTTTATACTTATTCTATCATTTAGTGTATCCTCTCGATTATATCTTCGATCTTTAGGTAGAAAATCCTATGGTTGTAAACATGTGTTTGAGACATGTTATGTTTGGTGGATGCAAGTGGATGTAAGTGTTTGCTAGTGGTTGCTCGTGGATGCATTTACACACATATTAGGCACTAGATCGACTCAATCACTTTCATATTGCATATGGATGAGTGTGCATATTTAAATTAATGGATGTATATTGAATTTATTATCATATGGATGTTGCATTTGGATGAATAGTTGTGCACTCATATAGAAATGATGTAATAACCCGGAAATGCGAGCCAGTTTAAAATTTTTATTTTGACGATTTTAGTGAATTTTGAATATTTAAAATGGATTATTTTAAATAATATCGACGAGAAATTTATTTTGAATATATTTAGACCGTATATATTTATACGCGTCGTCATTAGAATATAAATAATTATATATAATTATAAAAGGAATTGAAAATGGCGCGGTAGTTCGATAATTCGATTTCAAACTTCAATTGAATGTACCGGGTGCAAAACAATCCGGATTTCAGTGAAACCAAAAAAAATTAGGATCTAATTGATAATATCTTTCCAACGAATCCGAGAAATCGAAATTTCATAGCGGGAATCAAAAGATATGTCCAGTTGAAAATTCTGAATAGTCGCTATGGAATTCAGGCCCTTAAAAATGGGAATTTTGCAAACGACCTCGGATTTCGACGAAACCACTTTTGTTGGATCCGTGATGTCAAGTTATTGCTAGATTCCAAATTTCATAATTTTCTGAATCAATATGTGAGCGTGGCAAAGGAAAACGCGTTTGACCAGTTTCAGTTGATTTTAATCGACTGGAAAATGGCCATTTTTCCAACAGTCTCGGAATTCGACGAAACTATTTTTGTTAGGACCGTATCGTCGATACAAAGCTGGAAAATATTTTTCTGCAATTTATAGAGTTCGTATGTGACCCCAGTAAATTGAAATGCGCGTTTAAATTCAATATATAGAGTTATATGTTGATTTTAAAGGAAACTGATCGAAACGATCGAATCAACCTACGATACATATCCCATTGTGTTCGGAATGGGGGTAAAACGCTAAGAACGACAGGCGGTGGGCCTCGTTTAGAGGTCGTATGAAAAAGTCAACTTTTTAAAATTAAAATAATTAAATAATTAAAAATAAAATCTCTCTCTTTCCTTTTGCATTAACCCCCCCAGACCCTTTCTTCTTTCCCCGATTAGAATAAATCGAAATGAAAAAAAAAGAAAAGAAGGAGAAGGCGCAGCCGCAGCCGCGCCCTAGCGGTCGCCGCCGCCCCCCTCCATCCGCCGCCCCCTCTTCTTCTTCCCCCACCTCCTCCTTCTTCCCCGACTCCCTCCAACCGACGCTCGAGACCCCCCCCCCCCCAACCAAATCGTGAAGCCCATCGACCCAGGTGGCGCCACCCACAGCCATGGCCCCCCTACCTCGCGCGCACCACTGCAAGACCCCCCAGCCCCCTCTACGCGATGAAGACCGACGCCCACCGCAAGTCCAAGCCCTTCCACTGCCGTTCCACGTCCGTGTCTCACCCCGACCTTCCCCTTCTTTAATCGGTGAGTTTTATTCTGTTTTATTATTTATTTTATTTTTATTTCAGTTTATTTTGGGTTATCTAACCATTAAAAATCTGTTTTTATATATATGTATATATATATATGCGAAGAAAATATGATTTTTATATAGTATGAAGAATAAAAATATGATTTTTTATTATGTAGAGTAATAAAGATGTGATCTTTATAGGAGTAGCAATGTAAAGATATGATTTTTATAGTATGGAAAGTATAAAAACACGATTTTTATATTATATCGATAGTAAAAATATCATCTTTTTAGATAAGGCGAAACATTTATTTTTGAAAGGCGGAACATTTATTTTTGAAAGGCGAAATCTTTATAATGGAAAAGGGCGAAATCTTTACAATAGAAAAGGAGAAATATTTAGTTTTGAAAAGGCGAAATCTTTGTATAGAGAATAGCGTGATAAAAATATAATCTTTACTATATGAACACCGACGTAAAAATTCGATTTTTATATATTGAATAGCGAAGTAAAAATTCGATTTTTATATATTGAATAGCAAAGTAAAAATTCGATTTTTACATATGTAGTGGCTACGGGTGATGAAAGTGATAAGAGACGAGAACGACGAAGATTTCTACTTAAGAAGAATCGTGGAATTGGGACAGCTTTTGGTGAGAATTTCTCACTCTTCAATTTCTTTTTCTAGTTATATATATATATACTAGGATGCAGATGGTGTTTAGTAGCACCCGACACCCGTCATCCACAGACCATGGATGGCTTGTATGTTTGATTGTTTGTTGTGATGAGAATTGATTGTATGATGTGAAATAAAATATTTATATAGTTAAAAATATTTTATCGTTAAAAATATAATTTTTAACGTGAATATGAATCAATAAATATTTATAAACAAATCGGCCATGTATCATTAGGATTCTTTTGCATACATAATGGACGCATGACACTATCATGATTTGCATTAAGGAGGTCAACTGAATCAGTAGACCGCCTGATTTTGCATTAGGATAAGGACATATACACACATTTTGCATATGTTCATGAAAGCATTAGAAATGTTTTAAGGACAATGGACGCCCGTGATTGATGGATGAGTAAATGGATGATGGATAGTAGGACATACATTCTTCTTAACTTGGAGATTTAGGAGACGAAATCCTTTAAGTAGGGGAGCATGTAACACCCCGTAATTTTAAAACATTAAAACTAACAAATTTAAGAACACTTAATTTTTAGAAGAAGAATTAAGTGATACGGGTTACGTCATTGCGTTCATCTCGGAATTCTGCTTGGGATAGAGACCGAGTTTGCATAAAACAGACATCGTATGAAGAAGTTATGAAGCTCGGTAGATTTAAAGTTTAAAGTTGTAAAACAAGTCGATCGCCCATTTTTCACCATTCGACCGTTTTTAGATAGAAGTGAAAACAGTCGACCGCACATTTTTCACCATTTGGCTGTTTTTAGATAGAAGTGAAAACAGTCGACCGGTTGAAATTGGCCAGTCGACTGGTTGATTCTAGGCAGTTTCCCGATGACATGTTTTTCTAATTTGAGTGGTTCGGATGGTTCTAATCAAATCTTAAGGTCCTAATTCACCTAATACACCTATAAATATACACCTAAAGCTAACCCTAATCTCATTGTTTTCTTCAACCTAATCCATGGCGCCGCCATGCTACTGCTCCAACTCCAATTAAATTTGGCTTTTTCCTTCAACAATCAAAGTAGAGATTATTCAAGATCAGAATTGCTACAACAATGACTAATTCTCTTTTTTAAGAATCCTATCACTGCGAGTTTACGTTACTTTCATATATAATTAAATTAGAAACTAATTGTGATAGGATTGTAAATTGGATTTAATGAACATGCCTGTACGTAAGTTGAATCTTATCAAGTTTGTAAATCATTATCTTTCAGATTCATACCTATAAATCTGTCATATGCCTTTCTGATTCATTTTATCGCTATATGCCTGTTTATATTTCATATGCCTGTTCTTATGTTTATGCCAATCTTGATGTTTTGATTCTCTTCCCTACCTCTCTTCATTTTTATTTTTGAAACAAGGCTAACTTCGAGCCTAAGTTGAGATTTGCATACAAATAATGTTCGAACGATTGGGAAAGGTTTGGGAAATATGTAAAATAAAGTAATTGTCATAGAACTATTAATAATTATGAAATTAGTTTGGGCATAATTCGGTACAACTTGTACATATGGAATTATAGACATAACTTGGATTGGAATTATAAACATAACTTGAATTAGAAATTATAGGTAATTGGAATATATGCTATAATTCAGAACTTGAAATTGGGCATGAATAAAAGAAGAGATAATGAACGCCTAAGACACGAGGTTAGATTCAGATTGCGATAGAATTCTACCCGGAACTGCCCGATATATCCAGCAACAACAAAACAACAATCTAATGTGAGAGGTCGAAGGTAGAAATTAGAAGCGTAATAGTGCTAAGACACGAGGTTAGATTCGATGGCAGTAGAAGTCTGCTCGGAACAGCCCGGCATATCCAGCAACCGCAAATGGTAATCTAATGTGGGAGGTCTTGCACAATTACGAATATAATGAATTAATGAACACTTAACCAAGATAAGACATGTGGTAAAACATGGGTATAATAAAAGGGTTAAGTGGGTGACATAGGTGATATGTGAAACATAGTTAAAGCACTTGACCAAGATGAGACATGTGGGAAACAAGGGAATAATAATAAGGGGGTTAAGTGGGAAATCCTAATGGGGACCAAGCGTCGGAGGGAAGCTTGTGTCAAGTATGGGGACCCTTTTCAACCAGTAACCCATTTTTAGTATCTATATGAGCTCGAACTAGGTCGAGGACGGGATACACTTACTGGGGTTGATTGTAAGAGGTCAAAAGAGTAAAGAGCGATCGCAGCGCAAGTCCAATGGAGTCATGTGCGTGCGTGGGTTCGGGCTGGTAGGTAAGACGTTGTTGCATCGTGTAGGTATAAGCCGTGCATTTTAGTAGTATCGAGTTGCCACTTTAGGAAGTGATACACCTTACCGTGGGGCCAACACGGGTATCTACGAGTTAGGGAGCCAATTGAATGTGGAAGGTAATGGGTATAACTAGTGGGGTAGGAGCAAGTGGTCACCTACGAGAGCAGCTAGGAGTACACGAAGCTACCATTATTATGATTAGTAGGGAATGATCACCTTTTAGTATGAGACTAGTATTGGTGCGGTGCAGGAAATATCTTATAGTGGTTAGAAGCGCAATCGATGTTATACCTTGTTCATGTTGTTTACCTTGTCGTACCTGCTTATGTTACAGTCATCTCTTATATCCAGTTTTTGTTCTTATCCCGTTACTTAGCTAATCATATTGTTAAAGTCACTGGACTTGCTAGACTTTATGTCTGACCTTTTTGTTTCGCCTCTTTTCTTTCCTTTTCCCTCCAGGTTCTCAGAGTGAGACTTGCGAGGCTTGATTTAGATATATTTTTCTCTCTCTACTGGAAGTGCTTGGAAGTGCTGAAAGCAATGCTGATCTTTGTTTTTCTTTCATATGGCATTTTGGAATGGGATTATGGTTTTGCTTTTATGTACTCTGATAATAATTTTGTTCAAGATGGATATTTGTATACTTTGCTTTAGTATGTGGTTTTGATGTTGTAACCAGACATGTTTTGTTTTTCCGCTATAATGAATAAATTTTGAATATTTGAGTACCATTTTATATATCTGCCTAGTGATGTTCTGTTCTATACTCTTATAACGCTCCATGAAAGTTAATGCATTCCCTTAGTGAGTGACATTAATGGACGTGGGATGTCACTATAACCTAATAAACAAGATAATGTGATTGAATGATATATGTAGGATTATCCAAAGTGTATAATTTAAATTTAGTCACCAGAACTTGTGTTTTGACCCCCTCCTCATAACATACTCGCAGGTTAGATTTGTGGCAGAGACATGATGGTTTCAGATACTGGTTAAGCAGTATTATTAATATGGTAAGGCTATACTTTGATTATATTATATTTTATCCTTTCCAATAAGAGATATTTTCTAAGCTTTGACATATTTTTTGCCTATGTCTTTTCTGCAGGATACTAGAGCAAACCAACACGAGTTTCGATAGATTAGAATTTAAAAAAAAATCGGTCTGTTGGAATTCAGGTTGTTACACGGTCTGTGCACACACAGCCTAAACCTTAACTACTCAAGGCCAGATTTCAGCAGCCAAAACAAAGTAGATAAAGGACAGGTTAACAGTGAAGTTTTTGCCTGAGATAAACCGATATCGGACATGCTCGTTTGTTCATGCATATTTGTATGTGCGCTGTAATTAGATTTGGCATATTCTTTTTCACTGTAGTAGCTATGCAGTTCTGATTTAGTAGTTACGTTGATATCAGAATTCTATATAAATGTCAAGCCATATCATATCGCTTAGGGTGTGTTGATGATTCTTTAAAATTGTTTTCTTACTCTCTAAACTCTAAAATCTGCATCAATGCACCTTCTCCTTATCATATATTCTTGGTTTTCTTTTTTATAACTTCTCTAATTTTCTTATCAAACTCTGCTTTGTTCTTGCCAAATTCTCTGTAAGCTTCCGAATTTATATCTGCATGCTTCATATGATTTGTAATACAAAATCATATTTAAAGTAAATAACATTAATAAAAGGAAAATACATATTTGATCTTTTAATCTAGGGTTTTATATTTGTTTCTAAAGAGTTAAATAAAATTTTGGTTCAAAAAAATTATTTGTGCATTGCTTTTCTTCACTTTCCATCTTTTAAGCTAGAGAGCTAGTGATCGGTTTTTTTAGCTCCTTAGGTGAGTCCTAACTCTGGTTGCTCGCTTGTCGAGTATGGAGCACCCATTCTTTAATCTCACAACATTTGTATAATCTTTTCGTGTAACCGAACAATGAATTCGTTCAAAAATCTTAGGTGTTGGTTGAAAAACTGTCAAGAACATTGTATATGTTGAAGTATGCGATACTATGTGTTAGATTGAGAAGGATATTTCAGGATATTTCAAATATTTAGGATCTGGAGGATATTTTCAGATCTGGAGAATATTTAGGATCCGGAGGATATTTAGGATATAGAGGATATTTCGGATATTTCGAATCTAGAGGAAATTTTGGGAATTTCCAAACACTTCCCTACGTCAATATAAGCTACATTGGATCCAAAAGGAGGAGGCGCAACAAAATCAAGAGATTAGATCAAGATTTATTCTAATTAGGGTTTAGGCAATCCTAATCTTCTTTAATTTCTTTCTCCACAAAATCAAATTTTTCTAGTAAATTTGATCATTGTAATCAATCTCTTGTACTCTTCTATTGATATTAATAAAGGTTTCTCTCTCAAAGTGGACGTACACTGACAAGACGTCGATGGAACCACTATAAATCCCTGTGTGATTTAGTTTCTCATTATTGCTCTATTATTTCCACTGTTTGGTGATTGTGATTGGCTTGGATAAGATTGAGATTGTTCGATTGGTTGTTTTTGCACTATTACCATGATCTTGTTTTCTGCGGCATTGGGGATTTTTGATTTAAGCGGTCTTGAATCAAAATTTCTCCACAACATTTAGTATCAGAGCATTGGTGTTGGTAGATAGTTGTAGAAATGCCGAAATCGGGTTCAAATAATCCATCAACAATTGGTCCAAGTGGTGTAGCTCCTTATGTACATGGGTCGTATGCAGTTCGATAAGTGGAATGGCGATAATGATTTCGAAAAGTGGTAATGGAAGATGAAAGCGGTTCTTAGGCGGAATCAGGTACATCGGGTGGTGTTTGATACACATTTATTGCCAGGGGACATCTCAGATGTGGAGAGAGAAGAAATGGAAGAGTGGGCATTCACTACACTTCAACTTGCTATGGGGGAGAATGTTATTTCCGAAATTAGTGGTGAGACGACTGCTAAAGTTATTTGGAACAAGTTGGAGAAGTTGTATACGAAGAAGTCACTCACAAATCGACTGATCTTATTGCAGACTTTCTTTACCAACAAGATGAAGGAAGGAACTTCGCTAAAGGCACACTTAAATGTGTTTGATGATTTGCTAATGAAGATGAAGGCGATAGATTTGAAGATTGAGGAGGAGCAGAAGGCAATGATATTGTTATGTTCATTGCCTGAGCGCTATACTGGGTTCTCAAACAGTTTGATCTATGGCCGGGATACATTGACGCTAAATGATGTCAAGACGGGTCTTCTAAGTGAGGAATTGCGAGATCATATGAAGGAGCTGAGTGATGGTAATAGTGGCGCTGCTAATGATCAAGGTTTATTTGCGGAGAAAGAAAAGTCAGAGAAGAAGGGAAACCGGGGGCATTCTAAGTCTAAGAAGCCCGGTGGAAGAGGAAAATTAAAAGAAAGAAATGGCAAGTGCTTTGTATGTAAGAAACCTGGTTAGTGGAAGAATGATTGTCCAGACAAGGGGAAGAAGGAAGTAGCGTCTTCATCAGTTGCGGTGGAGAGAGATGTTGGTGAGGGAGACGATGTAATGAAAAGGAATTTCGCACGATCCGAATCGATCGCTAAACCAACCAAGACCATTTGAAACCCCTGATTGTTTTGAGAACACGACAGATCAGAACGCAAACAGAAGAACATTTCATTGTTAATTACAACAATTCATCAGAATATACAGAGTATAAATTACATATTACACATTTACTACATATCAGAGATTTAAATACATTACTGCGGCGGAAAAATAATACAATACACAACTGAAAGCGATATATGGATGCAGAGCTTTCCGGATATCGTTCCAGCTGTAAACCAGGTTCTTGTGAATATAAATCTGCAAAATCAAAACTACTAGCTACCCGTGTCGAAAATAAGGGCACCCAGAGTTTAGGTTAAAACAATAAACTCCAGGTCAGTCATGTGACTGATGTGAGAACTAAAATAGTTATTTAAAATTTTACTTTAAATCAGATATATCAAGGGACCACGCCGTATAACACGGAATGGGTTTCCTCCCAAGAATACCAGTGCATATAACAAAACAGCGCAATGTTTTTTTGGAAAAATGAAGCTATTATAAGACCCAGGTCTTATCACACAATGCAACGCTGCCACGGGATAGGGTTTTCCCTTATAACAGCCAAACATGCTTGGTACGTTTAAAACAAATCATTTGATACTATTATAAGTGCATAGTGTATAAAACAACTTCAAATCATAAGTATCAATCATAGACGACATGGGTACCATATATCATGTTGCCAATACTAGGCTATACAATCAAAACCGCAAAGTCACGTATTGGAAGTTGGATTTCCATCTGTGAACCGAGGCAAAAGATAGTCCTCTACCGATTTCGAGACTCTCTAGCCCGAGCCTCAGGACAAGTACTCAGTCAATCCCTTGGATCGTCAGGGCCAGTCCACCGGTGTGGATTAAAATGCCTGAACACTCCGTTTCCCCAACCTTTGGGGCGTAAATGAGCTAAATGACTCCATCGGCTCCACACAGTCACCAATATATCCGAGGCGCCTCGCAACAAAAAAAACCACACAGGTGAAAATAATAAAATGTCAGGGCTGGTAGGTCACTGACAACACCCTAGCTAGAAGGAAACACATGCCCTCCCTGATGTCCTCTACCGTTTCTGGTTCACAGCCGGGGTGTGAGGCTCGCGAATCAACGTTACACAAAGTTATGCCACACAGGCGGTGCTTTGATCATCAACCACAAGACTTTGCTTTTCAACAGAAGCCTTGATCAATTGCCATTTAGGCATGCCACACAGGCAATTCACTCCATGCGATTGATATCCATCAATATATAACCCCTGAGTTCGTACGTCTCAGAGAAGGGCATTAAGCAAGAGAATAAAGTCTCCGCCGCCAAACAGATATATATTTAACAGAAATCAATCACACAGAATAAAATCCAATGTCAGACACACAGTCCATTTACAAGTTCGTTCTGGGTCTGAAAGAAACCGGAGGCACCTTGTGCCTCGCATATCCATCGATCGCCAAGTACATCTGGACGATCACCAACTGATTCCCTCCTCTTGGGTGTACAGCCCAATCAAGATCATCAGTAATCACCCAAACGACATGAAGACCTCCGGTCTTCGACCATCGTCTTCATCCTCGACACATCGTCGTATCAGTTATTCAGAATGGGATAAACCCGGACTTTCTGAATAACTCGCGTATATAATAAACAAGTGTTACACAAACATAACACAAGCCTCATTCCAATTCAGAATATTCTTTTATTCAAATATTCTTATACTTTGGGAAAGGTTCCCATTAATTTTATCAAAGATAAATTCTTTAAATTTATTCTTTAATCTTCTTTTGAATATCAATTCAAATTAGTCGGGATTAGCGAACCACACCGAAGTGATCATTTGTTTTATTTCCCAATCCCAACCTATTCATCCCATGAAGTAAAACTGGTCATACTTCATATCTAACACCACGGTGTTATCGGTAAATTCAATTACCATTTCACGTTCAAATCTAACTAAAGATTTAACTATCGTCTGGAGCAAAACTGGTGATACTCCATTCTCGATTATTTCAATCTAATTAAAGATTCATTAAAACTCCACTTGGTCTTGATCTTCCCAAAAATCAATATTAATGATTATTTAACTTGGGAAATCATATCCAGTCTTTAACTGGGTTAAAGAACCAACGTCACTTAAAACATGGTTCACGATAAACCCAAAATCACATTCTAATCCAATTCCAATTAAATCCCATTTAATTGGTACACTTCATTAAATCTAAATAAAAAGACTTAATCTTTTTCTCAACTAGGTTTAAGAACAGTGTTAATGAAGACACCATTCACGACAAACCCCAAATCCCATTTGATATTAAATACAAGGCTCTGAATAGAAAATATATCGGTTTATATTCAATATCAAATTCTACGACCAACAAATATCGTATTGGAAATAACGATATAAATATATCTTTCAAATTTCCATAACAATATCTGCATAATCACGAAATCCAACATCGAAATATTCCAAAGACAATTTCGATTCAAATCCATCCCAATTCAATTATTGGAAATTCTGGTTACTTTTAAAACCCTTTCAAATCCAATTTATTTATTTTTAAAAGTATTGGATTTATAATTCTAGTTCAAAGCTAGTTCATTTCAATAAAAATCTATTTTTATCTTTTCAAATATGAAATTTTTCATCCCAATTCTTTCCAAATCATTTCTTATGATTTTACACAAATTATTACTATTTTTAATAATTTTATCAAGGCCCGTACAGTCGATTTCCATCAACCGCCATCGAACTGCACTTACAACGACCTTTTCCAAATTTGGTTTGGACATAATTCCAAATCCAACCGTTAGATTTCAAATCTCTAATATTCGTTAGAAAGCTCTTTTCGATACGAACTCACCGGTTTCAGTTTTAGGAGAATTCGACGGTCGGATCTCCCATAATATCCATTCGAAGTCAATGGTCGAAATCCACGAACTGCCGCGGCGCGGCACGTTCAATGCAGGCCATTATATATATATATATTATATATTTCATCGATTTCCTTTCGAAACGTATTTTAAAAATCGTTTTAAATTCGTTTTCAAAATGATTTCAACTTCATATTCAATTTCTAATCAAAATTGAATATTCCATATCATTAATCTATAAATGATAATATTTTCAAAACGTTATATTTTGAAATTACTTCCTTTTCTATATTCATTATAAAAATGAATAAAATCGATATAAATATCGTTCACGTCAAAATGGCGTAATTCTAACTAACACGGCTTTATATATTTCAATAACTTCGTTATTCTATTCAACAAAAGAATATTTTATTCAACACATGAAATTTGCTTTATTCAACACATGAATATATATTTTATTTCAACACATGAATATATATTTTATTCAACACATGAATTTTCTTCTATTCAACACATGAAAATATATTTTATTCAACACATGAATTTTCTTCTATTCAACACATGGACATATATTTTATTCAACACATGAATTTTCTTCTATTCAACACATGAATTTTCTTCTATTCAACACATGAATATATATTTTCCAAATTGGAATGAGGCACAATCAACTACCGTATAGTGTTAATTATATGGATTTCATACACACACATACACTACAACAATCAAACACAGGCAACCATCACCCAAAGTGCATTCTACACTGCATAAGCATCAAATATAAATATTTAACGCTTATAATAGCCTGTCCATCTGTCGATCGACATACAGCTAATTATTGGGACTAGTGTATGGCCAATTTCATCCCAACACCTGTGTGGGGTTTCACATCAACAAACACAGATTTTTATTTGTGCAGTTGGGCGATGTGTAAAATTTACCGTCCCAATCAATATCAGTCAAATCGGTGTACATAAACAAATCGTTCGATTTGTAACTGAATATATGTATTTGATTTCAACACATGAATATATATTTTATTTCAACACATGAATATATATTTTATTTCAACACATGAATATATATTTTATTTCAACACATGAATATATATTTTATTTCAACACATGAATATATATTTTTCACATCACAATCAACAGTCAAATTTCACAACACAACCAATCACACAAGTCGTCCATGGTCTGTGGACAACAGGTGTCGGGTGCTACTAAGCACCGTCTACATCCTAGTATATATTTCAACTAGAAAATTAAATAAAAGTGAGGAGTTCTTACCGATAGCTAAACCAATTCACCGCGATTCTTCATATGTAGAGATCTTCGCTGTGCTCACCTTTTGTCACTTTCGTTGACCGTATCCACTACATATATAAAAATAACATTTTTTTATTATTGCTACGTATATAAAAATCATATTTTTATAACCACGCTATATAGATAAAAATCACATTTATATTGCTACTTCATATATATATAAATCGAATTTTTATTTCGCTTCATATATAAAAATCCCGCATTTCTATATATAAAAATATAATCTTTACTATGATAAAAATATAATCTTTTTAATGTTAAAAATCTCGACTTTCTAATGTTAAAAATCTCGACTTTCTAATGTTAGTATACGTATAAAAATCGTATTTTTCTAATGACCTAACAATTATATATATTTTTTATAAATTAGTTTTATATATAAAAATCACTTTTTTCCTTCGTCATTAAAATAAAAAATCAAATTTTTAGCATCCTAATTGAAGAAAGATAAAGGTAAAAGCTTATAGGGGTGTCGATCTGAATAGCGGAGAGAGGGGGCTATGTGTTGCTGGCGCTGGCTCTGTCGTTGGGGGGCACAGGCAGTTCTAATGGCGGCGGGAGGAACCACTGATGGTCGGCGCTGTGGTGGTCGATTCGGGTGGTGGAGGCGCGTCTTCCTGTCGGCGACGGGTGGATATTGAGCGCGGTTTGAAAGAGGAGGGGGTTCAGCGAGGTGGGGGGTGGCGGAGGAGAGAGGAGGGCTAAGGGAAGAGGCGCTCGCCACTATCGTCGGCGACGGAGGACTTGATGGGGGGCGACGCGATTTTTTTAATCCCGATCTGGAAAACAGAAGAGAGAGAGAGGAGGGAAAGAATAGGGGGTAGGGTAATATATATATATATTAATTTAATTATTTTATTATCTATCTCTTCAAAAATTAACTTTTTATTTTGAACTCAAAATAAAACCCAACGACTATCGTCACTTGCTAATTACCCTCATTCCGAACACAATGGGATATGTCATGTTATCCAATTCGACTGTTACAATCAGTTTCTGTTCAAATAAAAATATAACTCTATATGTTGAATTTGAACGCATATTTCAATTTACCGGGGCCACATACGGACTCTAAAAATTCCCGAGAAATATTTTCTAGCTTCGTATTGATGATACGGTCCTAACAAAAATATTTTCATCAAATTCTGAGACCGTTTGGAAAATGACCATTTTCCAGTCGATGAAGATCAACTAAAACTGGTCAAACTCGTTTTCCTTTGCCACGCTCACATATTGATTTGAAAATTTATGAATTTTGGAATCTAGCATAACTTGACATCACAGATCCAACAAAAGTGGTTTCGTCGAAAACCGAGGTCGTTTGCAAAATTTCCATTTTTAAGGGCTAGAATTCCATAGCGACTATTCTGAATTTTCAACTGGACGTATCTTTTTATTCCCGCTATGAAATTTCAATTTTTCGGATTCTTTGGAAAGATATTCTCAATTAGATTCTAATATTTTTGGTTTCACTAAAATCTGATTTATTTTGAATCCTGTACATTCATTTGAACTTTGAAATCGAATTTTCGAACTATCGCACCATTTTCATTTCCTTTTATAATTATAAATAATTATTTATATTCTAACGACATTTCAAGTAAAAATATACATTCTAATTCTATTAAAAGTAAATTTCTCGTCATTATTATTTAAAATAAACTATTTTAAATATTCAAAATTCATTAAATTGCCAAAATAAAAATTTTAAATTGGCTCGGATTTCCGGGTTATTACAATCTCCCCCACTTAAAACTTTTCGTCCCCAAAAAGGAACGAAGCCAAAAGTTGTTTTACAAACCAACTCAACTTCCATTGTTTTCTTTACAGCTAAGTTCTTCAACTTTTCAATTTCTAAGAACTTTTCAAATTCTTCAAAAATTTGGCTAACACCCTAAATTTTTGAAAAATTTCGCCATAACCTCCCCTACACCCGAGCTTCGGGATATTTCAAATAACCTCCCATGGCCCTCACCAATCCAAAAAGAAACAGCCAAGCGGCTCATAAAGTCATCCAAACCCAAAGAAATACAATAAACATGTACCTATTTGTCGGGCAAACAATTTTATTCTTCTGCTCTAGCCTCCTTGCTAGGACCAGTTCAATGTAAGTACATGTTTATGCATGCAAATGCGACAAATTTTGAATACAACTCACTATTTGATTCAATTTGGCCAAAGGTTCAACATTTAATTAATCAACCAATAATCAAACAACACAGTCAGCAATCAATTTGTTGATTATCATTTCAAATTCATAATTTTGATATAGTCAAAAATCACATTTTTGATGCCAAGTCACAACAATATATTCTAACTATATTATGGTTCTCACACCAGTCTAATGGAAATATATAGAGATCCCACTTTCGAAACTCAAACATAAATCCACTGATGATGCAGCTGCTATCATCAGTGTCATCTCTGGGCGACTAGGGTGTGATTCTTTATCTACCCAATATATTAAAACTTCGAATACCCGTGGATCAAACGTATATGCAAATTTTTTATATATTGGATTGCCCAAATTCAATACAAATAAATATTCAAATACATTGAATAAGGTTTAAATTTTCAAAACAAAATTCGTTTTCATTTTAAAAATATACTCTTCACACTCGTTCTAGGATACTACTGATCCCATCTCTAACGAATCATTCTTATTGGATATTACTAATCCGATCTCTGATGAATTCTTTTGTTTGGTTCTAATGTGCCTTGTTCTCCAAGCTCTGTAAACCAAATCTCTGATACCAAATATAACGAAAAGGAATTTCGCTCGATTCGAATCGATCGCTAAACTGACAAAGACCGTTCGAAACCCCTGATTGTTTTGAGAACATGACAGATCAAAATGCTTCATTGTTAATTACAACAATTCATCAAAATTCAAGAATATATAGAGTATAAATTACATATTACACATTTACTGCATATTAGAGATTTAAATACATTACTGCAGCGGAAAAATAATACAATACACAACTGAAAGAGATATACAGATACAGAGCTTTCCGGATATCGTTCCAGCTGTAAACCAGGTTCCTGTGAATATAAATCTGCAAAACCAAAACTACTAGCTGCCCGTGTCAAAAATAAGGGCACCCAGAGTTTAGGTTAAAACAATAAACTCCAGGTCAGTCAAGTGACTGGTGTGAGAACTAAAACAGTTATTTAAAACTTTATTTTAAATCTGATATATCAAGGGACCACGCCATATAACACGGAGCGGGTTTCCTCCGAAGAATACCAGTGCATATAACAAAACAACACAATGTTTTTTTGGAAAAATGAAGCTATTATAAGACCCAGGTCCTATCACACAATGCAACGCAAGCCAGGGGATAGGGTTTTCCCTTATAATAGCCAAACATGCTCGGTACGTTTAAAACAAATCATTTGATACTATTATAAATGCATAGTGTATAAAACAACTTCAAATCATAAGTATCAATCATAGACGACATGGGTACCATATATCATGTCACCAATACTAGGATCTACAATCAAAACCGCAAAGTCACATATTGGAAGTTGGATTTCCATTTATGAACTGAGGCAAAAGATAGTCCTCTACCGATTTCGAGACTCTCTAGCCCGAGCCTCAGGACAAGTACTCATTCAAGCCCTTGGATCGTCAGGGCCGGTCCACCGATGTGGATTAAAATGCCTGAACACTGCGTTTCCCCACCCTTTGGGAGCGTAAATGAGCCAAATGACTCCATCGGCTCCACACAGTCACCGATATATCCGAGGCGCCTCACAACAGCAACAACCACATAGGTGAAAATAATATAAATGTCAGGGCTGGTAGGTTACTGACACCACCCTACCTAGAAGGAAACGTATGCCGTCCCTGATGTCCTCTCCCGTTTCTAGTTCACAACCGGGGTGTGAGGCTCGCAAATCAACGTTACACAAAGCTACGCCATACAGGCGGTGCTTTTATCATCAACCACAAGACTTTGCTTTTCAACAGAAGCCTTAATCAATTGCCACTTAGGCATGCCACACAGGCAATTCACTCCATGCGATTGATATCCATCAATATATAACCCCTGAGTTCGTACGTCTCAGAGAAGGGCATTAACAAAGAGATTAAATTCTCCACCGCCAAACAGATATATATCTAATAGAAATCAATCACACAGAATAAAATCCAATGTCAGACACACAGTCCATTTACAAGTTCGTTCTGGGTCTGAACGAAACCGAAGGCACCTTGTACCTCGCATATCCATCGATCTCCAAGTACGTCTAGACGATCACCAACTGATTCCCTCCTCTTGGGTGTACAGCCCAATCAAGATCATTAGTAATCACCCAAATGACGTGAAGACCTCCGGTCTTCGACTACCATCTTCATCCTCGACACATCGTCGTATCAGTTATTCAGAATGGGATAAACCCGGTCTTTCTGAATAACTCGCGTTTATAATAAACAAGTGTTACACAAACACAACATACGCCTCATTACAATTCAGAATATTCTTTTATTTAAATATTTTTATACTTTGGGAAAGGTTCCCATTAATTTTATCAAAGATAAATTCTTTAAATTTATTCTTTATTCTTCTTTTGAATATCAATTCAAATTAGTCGAGATTAGCAAACCACACCGAAGTAATCATTCGTTTTACTTCCCAATCCCAACCTATTCATCCCATGAAGTTAAACTGTTCGTACTTCATATCTAACACCACGGTGTTATCGGTAAATTCAATTACCATTTCACGTTCAAATTTAACTAAAGATTTAACTATCGTCTGGGGCAAAACTGGCGATACTCCATTTTCCATTATTTCAGTCTAATAAAAGATTCATTAAAACTCCACTTGGTTTTAATCTTCCCAAAAATCAATATTAATGATTGTTTAACTTGGGAAATCATATCCTGTCATTAACTGGGTTAAAGAACCAACGTCACTTAAAACACGGTTCACGATAAACCCAAAATCACATTCTAATCCAATTCCAATTAAATCCCATTTAATTGGTACACTTCATTAAATCTAAATAAAAAGATTTAATCTTTTTCTCAACTAGGTTTAAAAACAGTGTTAATGAAGACACCATTCACGACAAACCCCAAATCCAATTTGATATTTAATACAAGGCTATGAATAGAAAATATATCGATTTATATTCAATATCAAATTCTACGACCAACAAATATCGTATTGGAAGTAACGATATAAATATATCTTTCAAATTTCCATAACAATATCTGCAAAATCACGAAATCCAACATCGAAATATTCCAAAGACAATTTCGATTCAAATCCATTCCAATTCAATTATTGGAAATTCTGGTTACTTTTAAAACCCTTTCAAATCCAATTTATTTATTTTCAAAAGTATTGGAATTATAATTCTAGTTCAAAACTAGTTCATTTCGATAAAAATCTATTTTTATCTTTTAAAATATGGAATTTTTCATCCCAATTCTTTCCAAATCATTTCTTATTATTTTACACAAATTATTACTATTTTTAATAATTTTATCAAGGCCTGTACAGTCGATTTCCATCAATGGCCATCGAACTGCACTTATAGTGACCTTTTCCAAATTTGATTTGGACATAATTCCAAATCCAACCATTAGATTTCAAATCACTAATATTTGTTAGAAATCTCTTTTCGATACGAACCCACCGGTTCCGGTTTTAGGAGAATCCGACGGTCGGATCTCCCGTAATATCCATTCGAAGTCAATGGTTGAAATCCACGAACTGCCGCGGCGCGGCGCGTTCAATGCAGGCCATTATATATATATATATTATATATTTTATATTTCGTTGATTTCCTTTCAAAACGTATTTTAGAAATCGTTTTAAATTCGTTTTCAAAACGATTTCAACTTCATATTCAATTTCTAATCAAAATTGAATATTCCCTATCATTAATCTGTAAATGATAATATTTTCAAAACGATATATTTTGAAATCACTTCCTTTTCTTATATTCATTATAAAAATGAATAAAATCGATATAAATATCATTTACGTCAAAATGGCGTAAATCTAACTAACACGGCTTTGTATATTTCAATAACTTCGTTATTCTATTCAACAAATGAATATTTTCTTCAACGCATGAAATTTGCTTTTATTCAACACATGAATATATATATATTTTATTTCAACACATGAATATATATTTTATTCAACACATGAATTTTCTTCTATTCAACACATGAATGTATATTTTATTCAACACATGAATTTTCTTCTATTCAACACATGAACATATATTTTATTCAACACATGAATTTTCTTCTATTCAACACATGAATATATATTTTATTCAACACATGAATTGTCTTTTATTCAACACATGAATATATATTTTCCAAATTGGAATGAGGCACAATCAACTACCATATAGTGTTAATTATATGGATTTCATACCCACACGTACACTACAACAATCAGACACAGGCAACCATCGCTCAAAGTGCATTCTACACTGGATAAGCATCAAAATATAAATATTTAACGCTTATAACAGCCTGTCAATCTATCGATCGACATACAGCTAATTATTGGGACTAGTGTATGGCCAATTTCATCCCAACACCCGTGTGGGGTTTCACCTCAACAAACACAAATTTTTATTTGTGCAGTTCGGTGATGTGTAAAATTTATCGTCCCAATCAATATCAGTCAAATCGGTGTACATAAAAAAATCGTTCAATTTGTAAATGAATATTTATTTTATTTCAACACATGAATATATGTATTTGATTTCAACACATGAATATATATTTTATTTCAACACATGAATATATATTTTATTTCAACACATGAATATATATTTTTCACATCACAATCAACAGTCAAATTTCACAACACAACCAATCACACAAGTCGTCCATGGTCTGTGAACAACAGGTATCGGGTGCTACTAAGCACCGTCTGCATCCTAGTATATATTTCAACTAGAAAATAAAATAAAAGTGAGGAGTTCTCACCGATAGCTAAACCAATTCACCGCGATTCTTCATATGTAGAAATCTTCGATGTGCTCACCTTTTGTCACTTTCGTTGACTGTATCCACTACATATATAAAAATCACATTTTTATATTGTTGCTATGTATATAAAACTCATATTTTTATAACCACGCTATATTGATAAAAATCACATTTTTATTGCTACTTCATATATATATAAATCGAATTTTTATTTCGCTTCATATATAAAAATCCTACCTTTCTATATATAAAAATATAATCTTTACTATGATAAAAATATAATCTTTTTAATGTTAAAAATATCGACTTTCTAATGTTAAAAATCTCGACTTTCTAATGTTAGTATACGTATAAAAATCGTATTTTTCTAATGACCTAACAATTATATATATTTTTTATAAATTAGTTTTATATATAAAAATCACTTTTTTCCTTCGTTATTAAAATAAAAAATAAAAATTTTAGCATCCTAATTGAAGAAAGATAAAGGTAAAAGCTTACAGGGGTGTCGATCTGAATAGCGGAGAGAGGGGGCTGTGTCTTGCTGGCGCTGGCTCTGTCGTTGGAGGGCGCAGGCGGTTTTAATGGCGGCGGGAAGAACCACTGGTGGTTGGCGCTGTGGTGGCTGATTCTGGTGGTGGAGGCGCGGCTTCCTGTCGGCGACGGGTGGATCTCAAGCGCGGTTTGAAAGAGGAGGGAGTCCAACGAGGTAGGGGGTCGTGGAGGAGAGAGGAGGGCTGTGGGAAGAGGCGCACGCCACTATCGTCGGCGGTGGAGGACTTGAGTGGGGGCGACGCAAATTTTTTTATTTTTATTATTAATCCCGATCTGGAAAACAGAAGAGAGAGAGAGGAGGGAAAGTATAGGGGGTAGGGTAATATATATTAATTTAATTATTTTATTATCTATCTCTTTAAAAAGTAACTTTTTATTTTGAACTCAAAATAAAACCCACCGACTGTCGTCACTAGCTAATTACCCTCATTCTGAATACAATGGGATATGTCACTTTAGCTAATTCGACTATTACGATCAGTTTCCATTCAAATCAAAATATAACTCTATATATTGAATTTGAACGCACATTTCAATTTACCGGGGCCACATACGGACTCTTAAAATTCCCGAGAAATATTTTCTAGCTTCCTATTGACGATACAGTCATAACAAAACTAATTTCATCAAATTCTGAGACCGTTTGGAAAAAGGCCATTTTCCAGTCGATGAAGATTAACTGAAACTAGTCAAACGCGTTTTCCTTTGCCACACTCACATATTGATTCAAAAAATTACGAATATTGGAATCTAGCACTAACTTGACATCATGAATCCAACAAAAGTGCTTTCGTCGAAAACCGAGGTCGTTTGCAAAATTTCCATTTTTAAGGGTAAGAATTCCATAGCGACTATTCTGAATTTTCAACTAGATGTATCTTTTTATTCCCGCTTTGAAATTTCAATTTTTCGGATTCATTTGTAATATATTCTCAATTAGATTCTAATATTTTTGGTTTCGCTAAAATCCGGTTTATTTTGAATCCTGTACATTCATTTGAACTATGAAATCGAATTTTCGAACTACTGCATCATTCTCAATTCCTTTTATAATTATAAATAATTATTTATATTCTAACGATGTTTCAAATAAAAATATACGTTCTAACTATATTCAAAATAAATTTCTCGTCATTATTATTTAAAATAAACTATTTTAAATATTCAAAATTCACTAAAATTGCCAAAATAAAAATTTTAAATTGGCTCGGATTTCCGGGTTATTACAGACGTAGATGTTTTGTCGGCAGTAGCATCAGATGTTTCGGGCAGCAATTGGGTGCTTGATTTGGGGGCTTCATATCACATGACGCCTAATATGAATTGTTTTTCTTCTTATGCTGAATGGGAAGGAAAATCAATTGTTATGGGAAATTGTGCAGTTTGCAAGTCGAAGGGCATTGGATCCATGCAAATTCGAATGTTTGACGGAGTGGTTCGTACTCTCACTAATGTGTGCTATGTTCCAGGACTACGGAAGTTACTTATCTCTTTGGGACAGTTGGATTCTTTAGGTTGTAAGATCACCATTGAGAGTGATAGCTTGTGGTTTTCGAAGGGTGTGCTTGTGGTTCTGAAGGGTGCTAAAACTCATGGTATCTATTTGCTTCAAGGGGTGACCGTGGAAGGCGAAACTTGTGTCAGTGTTGATAGTTCTCGTGACTTAGATGCTACACGGTTGTGGCATTTGAGATTGGGTCATGTCTCGGAGAAGAGTTTAGATGTTCTTCGTAGAAGGGAGATGATTGATGGTGAGAGTTTTAGCAACTTGGAGTTTTGCAAGGAATGTGTCATGGGGAAGCAAACAAGAGTATCATTCGGTAAAGGAAAACATGATTCAAGAGGGATTCTTGAGTATGTGCACACGGATGTTTGGGGACCAGCGCCTCTAACTTCTTTGGGAGGAGCAAGATATTATATTTCTTTCATTGATGATTTTTCTCGGAAGGTTTGGGTGTATGTAATGAAGGCCAAGTCGAAGGCATTTGCAAGATTCAAAGAATGGAAGGCTCTTGTTGAGAATGAGAGTGGAAAAACTTTGAAGGTTCTTAGGTTCGATAATGATGGCGAATATGTTTCCAGAGAATTTCTGAATTTTTGCAGGCATCATGGTATTCGGAGGCATTTTACTACACCGGGAGATCCGCAATCTAATGGAGTGGCGGAGAGAATGAACCGAACTCTACTAGAGAAAGCTCAATGCTTGAGATTGACATTGGTTTGTCTAAGACATTTTGGGTCGAAGCTTTGTCAACCGCGGTGCATATTATTAATCGAATTCCATGCTCGGCTATTAATAACAAAATTCCTGAGGAAGTGTGGAAGGCGAAGAGCATTGACTTGAGTTATCTTCATGTATTTGGCAGTCCTGTTTATATGCATGATCCGGGGAATGATAAGCTCTCACCTAGAGCTTTCAAAGGGATTTTTCTCGGTTATATGGATGGTGTTAAAGGTTATCGGATTTGGAATCCAGAAACGAAGAAGGCTATGGTTTCTCGTCATGTTACTTTAGATGAGTCAGCTATGTTCAAGGAGAACGAAGGCTCATCGGATGTTCAGGATTTGGTTCATGGTGAATCAAAGGAGAAGGAAGTTATTCCCACTTTCAGGCCTAGAGAGAGTAGAGTTGTTGGAGGTGCTTGCGAGATGAATGCGGTTGATGTTACATCACATAGTCCATAAGATTCCTCTAGTAGTGTTGGTGATGTGCACGAGTCTAGAGAAGATTCAGTTCAAGTTGGAGCTGAAGAAAGACTGGGTGATGGCACTGCTACTCGGGTTGGTCGTCGTGCTATAAGGCCACCCGAAAGATATGGTGATTGGAACTATCTTAGCTTTTGTGAGAATTTGGACTACGCTCTTCATGTAGTCCAAGATGAGCCGATGGACCTTGATGACGTCATGGATTCGAGTGATAGCTCGAAGTGGATTTGCGCCATGGAGGAAGAGATGCAATCGTTGATGAAGAACCAGACTTGGGAGTTGGTTCCACTTCCTCAAGGAAACCATGCTATTGGGTGCAAATGGATAGATAAGGTGAAGTACGATGGAAGATACAAAGCTAGGCTAGTGGCTAAGGGGTCAGCACAGAGGAAAGGAGTATGATGAGATCTTCGCACCGGTTGTGAGGCATACTTCTATCTGGATATTACTTGCATTAGTTGCTATTTACGACTTGGAGTTGGAGCAACTAGATGTGAAAACCGCCTTCTTGCATGGAGACTTAGATGAAGACATCTATAGGGAGCAACCAAAAGGGTTTTTTGTAGAAGGTAAGCCAGAACTAGTTTGCAAGTTGAAGAAATCGCTATATGGTTTGAAGCAATCACCTAGGCAATGGTACAAGAGATTTAATCATTTCATGCTTGAAAGTGGCTTCCATCGAAGCATCAAGGATGCTTGCATCTACTTCAAGAGGTTAGGAAATGATTATTGGGTGTATTTACTCTTATATGTGGACGATATGCTCATTGCTTCTAAGGACAAGGCAGAAATCAACAAGTTGAAAGAAAAATTAAAGGCGGAGTTCGAAATGAAAGATCTTGGAGAAGCAAGGAAATTCTTGGGCATGGAAATTGAAAGAGATCGAAAGCGTTTTGAGTTGAAATTAACTCAAAAGAAGTACATTAAGAAAGTGCTTTGCCGGTTTAGCATGGAGGAAGAAAAGGCGTTAAATACACCTTTACCTTTGCATATAAAGCTTTTGAGTAAGGGATCTCCTATCGAGGAGAAAGACAAGGCTTATATGGAAAAGGTGCCATATGCTAGTGCGGTTGGAAGTTTGATGTATGCCATGGTGTGTACATGACCCGATATTGCAAATGCCGTCGGAGTGGTTAGTCGGTATATGGCTAATCTGGGGAAATCGCATTGGGAAGCTATGAAGGCTATATTGAGATACTTGAAAGGCACAATATCTCATGGTCTTGTTTTTGGTGGTAGTGATGGATTGAGTTGCAAGTTAGTTGGTTATTGTGACTCGGACTACGCCGGTGATAGGGATCGGAGGAAATCAACTTCCGGGTATGTCTTCACACTTGGTGGTACGATCATTAGTTGGAGATCGAGATTGCAAACCTAGTTGCTTTATCCACTACGGAGGCGGAGTTGATAGCCGCTGTGGAAGCGGCAAAGGAGGCACTCTATTTGAAGCGACTATTGTCTGACTTGGGTTTCGAACATGAGAGTATCGATGTTCGATGTGATAGCCAAAGTGCTATACATTTGGCAGAGAATTTGACATTTAGCTCACGAACGAAGCATATTGAAGTGAGAGAGTCATTTCTAGTAGCCATGGACGAAGACAAACAAGTATGCCTTCCGAAAGTGCACACAAAGGATAACGTGGCGAACATGTTCACTAAGGCATTGTCGATTGGAAAGTTCGATCATTGCTCGAACTTAATTCACTTGGAGAGATGCTAGGTGCAACGTGGTGGCACAGTTAAGAGAGAAACTTGGATGTAAAAGAGTATCGGTGAGAGGTTGGTGTTCTGTCTTCATGGTAAGTACTCGTTTTCACTCCCGAGTACATTGTCTTTTGGTGAGACTGGTTTAGGAATTGGATGTTTCAACACTTCATTGACGAGTGGGGGCTATGCCTGAACTCGTTAGTGAAGTGCAATGGGCGGTGGATATGTCGTAGTTCACTGGGGAAACATTCAAGCTTTCTTGATTGAAGATAGAAGGAAATGCTTGGGTGCGTTGAAGTTTGTGATGTAGATGGATATAGTATTGAGGTGGAGCGTTGAAGTATGTGATACTATGTGTTAGATTGAGGAGGATATTTCGTGATACTTCGAATATTTAGGATGTGGAGGATATTTTCAGATCTAGAGGAAATTTTGGGAATTTCCATATACTTTCCTATGTCTATATAAGCTACATCAGATCCAAAAGCAGGAGGCACAACAAAATAAAGAGATTAGATCAAGGTTTATTCTAATTATGGTTTAGGCAATCCTAATCTTCTTCAATTTCTTTCTCCACAAAATCAAAATTTTCTAGTAAATTTGATCATTGTAATCAATCTCTTGTACTCTTCTATTGATATTAATAAAGGTTTCTCTCTCAAAGTGGACATACACTGACAAGACGTTGGTGGAACCACTATAAATCCCTGTGTGATTTAGTTTCTCGTTATTGCTCTATTATTTTCATTTGATGATTGTGATTGGCTTGGATAAGATTGAGATTGTTCGATTGGTTGTTTTTGCACTATTACCACGATCTTGTTTTCCGCGCCATTGGGGATTTTTGATTTAAGCGGTCTTAAATCAAAATTTCTCCACAACAGTATACTCTTCAAATAAGTATGTAGTGTTGCATCTTCTTATAAGGAAAACATTTAAAAAATACTGGGTTCAATAATAAGTGTGGAGAAATTCTCGTTATTGATTTTGGCATCATTTCAAACAATAATTCTCTACCTATAAAAATAAAGACATGATTTATGTTTGTTTTAATCAAAGGTAGTGCCTTTTTTCTCCTAAATGCAGATATGAATTGAAATACTTTTGATTTAGTAATGTTTAATTATGTAACTAAGGAGAAAGAAGTTTGTCTGTTCAAGCATTTTGGTTTGCACATGGCAATATATGGTCTGGTAAGAATTCGCGGTTATAGTCTCAAATAGAAAAAGTTCTTTATCCCTTCCTTTTTGGTCTAAGGTGTTCGTTTTGATCACGAGTGTGGTAATCTTTGACTGCAGATTTGATACATGAATGTAGGTTTCTTTAGTTAGCTTATAAAATTTTAATTGGATTCAGCTTAGCAAATACTGCAAAGACAAAATGAAACCTAAAATTTCAGTTAAAAAGTCGGCAGGAATCCCCTTCACTATTGATAAGAAGGTGAGCTAACAGTTCCTCCAGCAGAGGTCAAATGCAACCAACTTAGTAGCTCAACATTTTATTCCTACAAATCACCAGAAACCAGAGCTTCCACCACTACTTGAAGCGAATTTGCTACTTCAACCGGCGCAGAATCGGTGAATTAATGCGGCAGCAATCTGGGCTGTTAAATGTTTAAGCACCCCCTAATATCCTTCCACCACATGCATATCAAATATTTCCTTCTTGCTGTGAAAGCCGCCACGTGCATTTCGTTCATTCGCGGTTGCTTCATTTCCGGTTGATGTAGCAAGCTCCTCAAAGTTCCGACACTTCCAAAACCTGAGCTACTAAAACTGCCCGAAATGCCAAAGCTGGAAATACCTCCATTGCCTGAATTTCCTAATTAAGCAGCCATCCAGCATCCAAAACCAGAGAACCACTGTGGTACTTGAAGTTCCAACTTTGCCCAAGCCGGAATTGCCTTCAGTACTAGAGATCCCTTCTTTACCAAAGCTAGAGTTGCCACCTTTTCCTGAGATTCCGACCATTCCCAAGATTGAACTACCTCCTTTGCCTCAACAACCAATTGTTCCCGAAGTTCCAATTCACCCTTCTGCTACCCCTTGAGTTTTGTGGATGATATGGCACTACTGATTGTAGTTTCATAAGTTTATGTTTGGCCTTGAATATTTTCATATGTACTAGATTACTTATTTCCATATGTATACTGTATAATATATCTTATCTTCTTACTTTTCTGCATTGTTGCGCCTTATAAATTCTTATTCAGTATTTATCCAATAAGCAATGATACTTAAAACTAGAATTAAATCTTAACAGTTTCTCTTCAGGCATTACTACTTCAGACATATAAGCTTCACAAATTTTGTTGCTGGCATAGAGTAGTTACTAGTTATATGCAGATCGTAGTGAATAATTAGTTTGGCAAAGGATATATTTTCCATGCACAAGCGCAGTGCATACGGTCACAGATTAAGAAGAGAGACCTATTATAAAGCAAGCTATTAATAAATTTTTTGTCTCCCTTTAGAAAATTTCGTCACTAAATTTGTCCTTTTAACTTGCTTCACATGGCTTGATATTTGAGTTTGAAGTTTGAAAAATAATCTATGATTATATTGAGTGTCAGTGGACTTGAGTTTCAACAATAATACTATAGTTAAAGTTGGATAAATAAATTTGTCTAGTCATATACTAAAATACAAAAGAATTCAGCAGTTTCTTGTTTTCCTTAAAATTGAATTCTTACGCACAAAAATAAATTAAAATAGAAGTAAGTTTGCACTTAGTAAGATAATTATGTGAGGTGTCTTTTTGTGTTTTTCTTAGAATACTATGGCATTTTGGCGGATGGTTAGACCATAAGACCGAAACAAGGAAATGTGGATAAAAATTTTAAGAAAAAGATACAATTAGCACTTAACAGAGACCTACAAAGCACGAGAAGCAAAAAAAATTATGATATTATTATACAAAGTTCCTATGTGTTTTTCTTAGATTTGATACACACACATACATACATTCACATATATAATTGGCAAATACACGAATAATCATTAGCAACCTATCAGCTCAAACCAAGTTCAATACTGTACTATCCAATTATTGTTTTACCTGTTAGTGATTGTAACCAGTTACTATGACCTTTCAAAGTAATTTTCTTCTTTTTTAACTAGGATGCACTGATTGTTGGTTCTTGCTTCAAATATTTGCTACATCACATTGTCCGATCACGCGACTCACACATACTTGGCGTGCATGGTCATGTAAGTTGTTTGAGTGAACTATTTTACTACGTGAATTGTTGTGCAACTTTGTGCATGCGATGTAACAAGTACAAATGCGCACACTGCCTGACTGTTGCAATTCTAAAGCTACTATTAAAATATTTGTTTCTTTCAGTTTCTTTTGAATTATTCTTCAAATAACATGGTAGGGAACTTTTTAGTGCCTTTGAGCCGCTCAGTGTTCAAATACATATCTTATGTTTTTCATCTTGTAGGCTATATAGCCCACGCCTTCCAGAAGTGAATAAAAATATATATTTTTTCTTTGCATTGCTGCATCAGGTTTCATAGCAACAAAAAAGAGAAGTGGGTTTGTGTAACCAGAATTCCCTCACTTCAAGGGCTATTATTCCTCGCTGAAATATGTGCGGTGGAGTTAGGTTCTGAAATGTCAAGAAATGGCATCATGGTGAAAAACTCAAATATGTAGAGATCGCCCTCAAGGTAAGTTGATGACGCTTTCCTTAAGATATTATTTTCCTCATCACTCGTTTAATTAAACAAATTGATGTGTGAGCTAAGAAAAATCATTTTTCAAGATACCATAAAGCTGATATTTTAATTTTATTGATCAATCGTCATGACAATGTCGAAAGCGATCCAAGCTATCTTTCGAGTTCACTACAGTGATAAGAGTGCAATTGTTGATCTACAGCATCACAAATTGATATAATTTCGAAATAAAAAATGAAAGATGAGAAGATAATGGGTAGATACTGATTTGCAATGCTTTTGGGTATCTCTAAATTTAGAAATTTGCAACGATTGTAGGTGTTTCTAAATTCAGGAATTCCTAACGATAACTGTTGCAAAACTGCGAGGAAGATGAATGAATTAATTTGTTAGTAATGACTCAAGGATTTTGCTATTTATAGACGTGAGAAGATGTCTGTTTGTAGCTGTCACTTCTCTTCGAAACGATCTTTCTTTTTTTATGTGCGCGTTTATTTGAATTATATTTCAAACGTCTATTTCTTATTATTTTCAATAGTCATATCTCCCTTCACATCTGTTTATAAATTCAAATTCTGGACTTGATAAAAGTTTCAAATATAGTCATTTTTAACTTTAATAATTCTATTCAAAAAATAATTTTGAACCCAAACCCGACCCAGTTCAATCGGACTGCGGGGGCATGCATGTGAGTAGTCATGCAAGACCTGCCTCTTCGCAACAAAGAAAAAACTTGGATGTCTGAATGGTCCAACCCTTCTCATGAAAATATTAAAGTAATTACAGTTTCTATTATTCCTAAATATAGGACGACTACCACTTCCTCTTCTCATTCTCTCCTTTTCAATTAAAAAAACACTCCCATGAAATTTTAATGACAGCTATCCTCCATCACATTTTAATAAAGTTTCTCTTGTCAGTTATGATAGTAGAACCAATGCATAAGTATAGATTTTTTGTGGACTTGAATCTATATATATAGTGACAACATATCTAAGTATGCTAAAATGAAATGATTGACTAAGCATTGAACCAACGATCTAATGTAACATATGGATGTATTTGACACACTTTTTGTAACAACCCGGGTTTTCGCGATCCTGGTTATCAACATAAACTCAATGTCAACTATTCAAGCATCGAAAATAACGGATAGTTAATGTAAGAAGTTAGAGGGTGAGAATATATAAGATAGAAAATTAAAATAGAAGAAGAGGAAGAACATACAACAACAGAATCGGAGTAACATGAATCTTACAAAGGAACGAATAAAATTTAATATAACTTTGAAATAAAACTAGTATATGTATACAATAACATTTATCAAAGTACAACACTTACAACACATCGGAAATAAACAATTGCTATAAAATCCTGAAGCCTCCTGCTCCAAGCTCTCAGTATATCTGTAAGAACCTGACTACTTGACTGCCCGTACAAAATTAGGTACCCAAGAGTTCAGGGAAAACAAAGCAAAATAAACTCCGGGTCAGTCATGAGATTGGTATGAGTAAAACCATTCAAAACAATTTGAGCAATTAAATGATATCTCATAAGACCACACCATATAATGGAATGGGTTTTACCCTTATGAGAATCCAAAACACTTGGTCCAGCATTCAAAAAAACCTTTTGAAAGGAACGATAATCTTTGTGTCAAACTCATTTGATATTATAGTTATGTTTATCAACCACAATATAATAATCATCTAGCAGAATGCTTTCATCTCATGTTCCACATACATAATATATAATCAAAAACCACAGGCACTTATTGGGTAATGAATTCCAATTGGCAAGGTATGGGACCAACTTCCGACAGTGTATCTCTAGAGAGGAATACACCGGGTTCCCCAAGAACATCTTGTAACCCAAGCTAAACATGACCGGTCACTTATTTCGCTTGAGTGTATCGAATGTATTATCACCAATAGTTAGGATCAGCAACCGTTTCCCGAAAGGGACAACATTGAAATAGATTATAGAAGTAAATGGAATTTCTCTAGATCAGGTAACAATACACCCTAATTGGCAACTAACCACTTAGCCATGCGACCGACCCGATGTTATACCATTTCCTGGTTGTGAGGCTAGAGGCCATAACGTATAGATCACACTTTTATTTACTTTGAATGTCACATCGTCATAACTGCCAAATCACAAATTGATTTTTCCAAACATGCCACTAGTATACAGCTAAAAGAAACGAATTCCTCCACCACCAAACGTAAATACGTTTGAAGAGATCAACTTACGTGATCTATTAAATATACTCTGTCACACATTTTTCCATACAGGTCATCCTGGGACTGGACAAACCGAATACACTATTCTCTAAATCCATCTTAGGTAATTGCTACCTAGGATCTCCAGAACAGCCCTTGCATAACTCCATCTTCAATTATCTTCATAATATTTGATCGCAGTGCTAACGTCCATACAGAGTGGTTTTCAGATAATAAATCAAATCCTAGTCTCTCCGTATTGACGACGGAAAAATGGTCAAAAACTTTGATAGTCGCTGATTTACCTATCAGAGGAAAACATGTGTGAAAACAACGATATTATTTCCAGATGGAAATCATATCAATCAATCATAAATCATCATTAATCTCTTAAATTAATTTATCCTTAATTTATTCTTTTTACCCATTTCCTGTTTCCATATATTAATAATTTCTTATTTTCTAAATCTAGAAAATATATGTTATGGAAAACATTTCCATTTCTTATTCACGCATCACTATCATTCCAGTATTTCATATCAACAAAACATTTCATTTTCTATGCTTAGAAATCATCTCTGATTTTATTTGGAAAACGTTTCCAAAAATCATTTATATGGATTTCAAACGAACGTTATATAAATATCGATACAACTGCTCAATCCATTAATCACTTATTACTTAATGTATCTTTAATCAATCTTCGCCATCGAACCTCAATTGTTCCTTAGTTAATTACGAAGTCAATCAAGTTGGGGTATAGTTACCTCTCAGACCTTAACTGAACAACATTCTTAACCTTGCAACAGATAAAGCTCAACATTCTAGTTTTAACAATCATTTCTTATGAAAACTCTTAGATTTCATTTACAACTTTCCTTCTTTGATAAAACATTGGTTATAATGATAATGTTATAAACCTTACTTCCAAAATATCTAACTTTAAAACTATAACTTTTATTTCTTAATTTAAAAAAATTATTTTATTTATTTAGTAAATAAATCTTGATTTAAATATCGGAAAGTAAATAGTACTTTCCCGAATTTGATGTAATTGAATTTGATGTATAACTCTCTTTCGAGTAATCTCTATTTGATTAACTCTTCTTCGAATAACCTATATTCGATTAACTCACTTCAAATAACTAATTCGATTAACTCTTTTCGAATAACTAATTCGATTAACTCCTTTTGAATAAATAATTCGATTAACTCCTTTTTCAAATGATCTACCTTCGATTTAATTCTCTTTCGAATAACTAATATTCGATTAACTATCTTTTTCAAATGATCTACCGTCGATTTAATTCTCTTTCGAATAACTAATATTCGATCAACTCTCTTCGATATTCACTGCTGAAATTTACAATCCAAATTATCCACCGATAATTATTTTTAATTTATTTATAAACATTGTTTATAAATCACACTACTTGTTTTTATTATTAAACAAGTTATTTATTCCTAGCCATTTGAAGATTCATTTCTATTTGAATTCCTATTTCAAAAATCCGATCTTCTTTATAAATGTTTTTAATTTCAAAACATTTATTTTAATCCATTATTCATATTCAATATGTATAACATTTCTTTTATAATCTTCTTCTTTGCAAAAATACTTGCCTTATTCCATTATTCATATTCAATATGAATAATATATTCTTTATCTAATTAAAACAGTTATGTTTCGTATTTAAAATATTATCATATTTTAAATATTCTATTTATAAACAATTCATATATAATCTTATTTTATATTCAGCACTTTAATAATTCCATTAATAAGTCTTATTAACACTACGTTCATATTCAGTTTCAAATATCGATGTTAAAATTGATTCTTACTTCTCTATATAAGTTCTAACTTATAAATTCCATTTATCCAATGATAAATATTTTACTTAATTTATAAAATATTATTTATAAATTAATCTGCTCCATTTATCTATTTACTTCTTTATATAAGTTCAGACTTATATATCTTTATTTATCAAATGATAAATATTTTCCTTAATTTAAAAACATAAATTTAAAATCATTCTTCTCAATTTATTTGTTAAAACATATTTTTATTTAATATCTATTTTAAATTAATCAATTCATATCTCTATTATAACACGAAATCCCCTTTCTGTAATTCTATTTATTTTTTTCAAACATTTCCTTTTATAAAATTCGTTTATCTCAATATTCACCTTGAAATCTCTCTTATATAATCCCTTGATTTTATATAATAATTTATTTCAATATACGCATTGAAATTTCCGTTTTTATAAAATTTGTTGATTTTAAATAATATTCTTATTTCAATATACACACTGAAATTTTCCTTTTTACATCCCAGGGTTTCTTATGGTATTTAAAATATCAAATGACAATGATCAATATCATCCAAACACACATAATCAATAACAGATTATATACTCAGTCATATATCACAATATATGAAAATAGTAAAATAAATGTTGAGGAATCCAGTTGGATCCCTCCGACCTATTTCCCTGCATTCACAGATGTTAAACAATATAATATAACATCGATTTCGTTTCAATATGAAATATTCTAATAAACAAAATAATATTTGATTAACGATATATATATATCGTTATCTATAATTTTATCCAATAAATAAGCAGTTCAACCAAACAATCATCATACATCAGTCAATCAACATTTATCATTACTAGAAGTACGTTATAAAAATATAAACTAATCAGAGTTAGTGAGTTTTATTCACATTGGCGATCATCGTTAAATAACGATAACTATCGGTTGATTCAGACAGACAATTTATTTCGCTATAAATTGTAACAAGCTTGAATTCACTCCCAGTCAGTTCCATTGTGTAGCCCTCATCCGTACGATCCCAATGGATCCAAATTTGTACAATTCTGATACAGTATGAAAAAGTTATGACTTATATACGTACAACGAATTCAATGGTATATATATATATAATTAATTAATTTAAAATTAAATTCTAATCATTCACTAATCGAGTTTTTATCTTTGTTAATTAGCGGCTCATCGGTTTCTTCTTCAAACCCGCAACAGTTTCTTCCTACCATTTCCGATCGTAAATCCCCTTTTACTCCTTCTCTTTACCTTTTTAAAATCAAAAATAATAATATCAAAAGTTCTTGCCTTAACCTCCTCTCCATCTCTGTACTAATATTGCCACACTCGATTGTCAATTTGGAAACCCAACTGCGGACTTCGCTACAACAAAAACCAGAAATAATTGAACCCTTTTTTTCGAATACTCCATAAAATCGCACTCCTATTCTATCTCCACTCAGCAACTCCCTTATCTACCTGCTGTGACTGACCCACTGCTCCTCGTCGCAGCTTTTAGATGAACCGCGTTGCCAGGTATAAGTCACGACAACTTTTCCCTTCAAAACCCACATACAAATCTGAAATGAAGCCAAGTCAGGTTATGAGCAAGAGTCCGAAATCAAAACTCCATACAACCGTTTCCATTGTCGTGTATCGGAGCCCAAATCTTGCTGCACTAGAACCCACGAAGGAAAAACACGCTCGAGCTCAATAAAAAGTATGCATGATAGGATAAAGTTTGGATAGAAACTCAATTATACAAACAATGGAATTTATTTATTTTTCCTTGGATTTATTTGAGTTTTTCCTGTAATGATTTGGTTTTGATAAAAGAAACTAGCGGCGGAAAAATTCGTTGACTGAAGAAATGAAAAGTTTAGGGTTAGTGGATGGAGGTAGTATTATCTATAAGAGTAATATATTATTTTTATATTCGATTAAATATTCATCTTTAATCCACCACTATTTATATTTGTCATTAAAAATTCCTATGATTACATACAATATCCAAATTTGATAAAAATGGACATGTAGCTACAATTTGACATTACGGACCCAACGAAACTTGTTTCATCTAAATCCAAGTCCGTTTGCTCACACAGCGTATTTTTAAAGTCAAATTATCGACTATTTTTCACATTAAAATCACGTATGGCCACATACTGACTCCAAAAATCATGAAAATTGAAATCCGACAATAATTTAATATTCCGGATCCAACAAAATTAGTTTCATCAAGAACGGAGATCGTTTGCAAAACTAACTATTTTTAAATCTTTAAATAATCCAATTTAAATATTAATGTATTTAAAAATAATTAAACTAAATATTTATAAATAAATATTATCGTATATATTCACACAAAATATTATGCAGCTCCAAAATAAACATATATGAATTTATAACTCGACATTTCAAATCTAGATTAAATCAGTATTCAATTTATATTGAAAATCCTTTTATAATATAAATAAATCGTTATAAATTATAAAGGAATTCCATAGCGACTTTTTGACAATTTGATTTGGACATAAATCAAAATCTACCCGACAAAATCCCGATTTTTCTCTTCCATTAAAAAAATATCGTTCAATAGATTCAAACATTTCCTGTTTCACAGAAATTCAATTTAAAACAGATTATGTATATTCGTTTAAAATTCAAATCGCCAAATTATGAACTGCCGTGCCATTTCGAGCTCGGTTATAATTATAATATAATTTATATGTTCTACTACCAAATATAAATAAATTCGTTAATATAATTCAATTCTATACTGAATTATATATTTTAAATTGTCCAATTCACACAATATTGTGAATTCTGTTATTTCCGATTATTTTGAAAGTAAATATATTATTCTATTATTTATATTAATTCAATATTATTTAATTAAACAACCATTTAAATCTCTAAATCACTATTTAAATAATTAAATATATTAATTATTATACTGTAAAAATACGGGATGTTACATTCTTCCCCCCTTAAAAAAATTTCGTCCTCGAAATTGCTAACATAGAAACAAACTCTGTTAACTGGGTTAAAAATTATTCGTTTACTTTTAACTTCAGTTTTAACTGAATTAATTGCTTTCAATTAAATTATTGATTCATTCCGAACAACTACGGGCATACAGCTAAAAGAAACGAATTCCTCCGCCACCAAATGTAAATACGTTTGAAGAGATTAACTTACGTGATCTATTAAATATACTCTGTCAGACATTCTTCCATACAGGTCATCCTGGGACTGGACTGTAACATCCTAGAATTTTTACTAAGTTTGATTTGGATGTTTATTTATATAAATTTTTTGGATTTTCCGAGTATAAAAGATTTTTATAAGGTTTGAATATAAAATTTTCACTTTGAATAAGTATTTGGTTTTATTAAATATGATTTTTTATAAGAAAGACTTATTTTTTTTAAAAAAACTTTATTTAATTTATAAGATTTATGTGTAAGTAATGATATTTTCTGTTTTGATAATATTGATTTGTAAAATATGATTTTTGTAAAGGATAAGTTATTTTTAAATTTTCACAAGAATGATTTTTATTTTCTTTAGTGATGTCTATAAGATATATTAAGCATTTATTTTAAAACATTTAATACAAATTTTGGTAAAGTATATATAAATATATATTTGCTGAATAATATAGATAAATATTTTTGAATTATAAATAAGTTATATATATATTTTATAAATCTTAAGTGATAAGATGGTTACTTTTAGGTATAACTAAATTTGGCTACATCTATAAGTGTTGCAACTATGTTGCTAAATTAAATAAATTTAAAAATCCCTTAAGATAAGGATCATGGTGAGTTGTCCACTTAGTGGTCACGATGCATGGAGTTATTCATATCATGAAGACAAGTAGCCATGTATGTGTAACCATGCATGGAGTAGATGTCATGAAGAGAGCCATGTGTCCCTTAACATTTGTCTAAAATACCCACTTTAATGCCTATATAAAGAAGGTTAAGCTCCTCTTTCCCTCACACTTCATCCATGAATCACTTCAGATGATTTTTCCTCACATCATTCTCTTCTTCTTCTTTGTTTTAAAAATTTCCTGTACATGAAAATTTACATCTCTCTTCATTTAAAAATCCAAACCTTTCAATCCATTGAGTTTTACCTGAAATGATCTATACGAATATTGTTCAGATCCTCGTTTTTGATTTCTAGAAATTGACGGATCCCAATTTCATCAAGTAACCAAGGAGAAATCGCGGATTTTCAGTAAAATGGGAAATTGTGTTGAAAACTTCAAAAAATAAAATCTCCCAATCCTCTTCGAATCACTCAATGCCGTCAGCGCCATTGCGATCAGCAGAGAGCATAGTATTTTTGGTGCGAAATCAAGGAAAATTCGTGTTGATAGTTTTGATGGTCGGAACCTAGGGTTGGAGATCATAGGAGATTTCAATGACAATAGGAGGAATTGATAATAGAATTGAGATGAGTATGGAATAGGCTTCGATTTGGCAAAGTTTGACGGATTTCGATGGAAGGATGGGGAGTGCGACATCAGGAGCTCACACATCTTTTTGCAGTAGGGATCTCGCGGTGAAGGGGATCGGATTTTGTTAGAGGCGGCCGGAGTTTGGATGGAGGAGTGCAGTTTGATGAGGAGATGAAGAGGAATATGCGGGCGGTCTCAGATTGATGATCGGTGGTGTAAATGATGGTGCACCGTGCATGTGAAAAATAGATACAGGAAATGGTGCGTAAAAAAGGATGTGGAGGAGAAGAAGAAGAAGGGGGTATGTGGGCTGGTTTTGAAGGAAATGGGATGGGCTTTGGGCCTATATAAGTTGGTATGTTTTAATTTATTTATTTTAAGATTTGAATTAGTTTAAAACTTTAAACGCTCCTAACTCATTCATTTTACATCGGATTGACTCGCCGTCAGAAGCGTTAGAATCGTATTAGAAAGTAGAGCGCAGTGGTATATAGTATTGGAAATTTTATTAAGTATAAATTTATAATAAAAAAATAAAATAAAAGTCATTATATATTAATATAACGAAGATCGTTATTAATAGAATTTTTCAATATATAAATCAGTAGAAAATTTACCAGTTGTTGATAAGAATGGATTGAGAGCAGAACAAGTAAAGGTGGCAATATTCGTTGATCTGTTCGCTTTGGTAATGAAGATTTTGAAGCTCGAGTGGTGAGAACTTCTAATTTAAAATTATTTATTTAAATTAGTTAATTATAATTAGCTGAGATTAATTAAAATTAGTTGATGATGATTGTGTAATGGATGTTGATGTTTGAATGGTTGTTCATGAATTAGACAATACACTGAAAATTGGAAAGCGTTATCAACAGTAACGCTTGTGCACAACTGAACTGTTTGTTGTTGATGATAACGATACTTCATTATCATCTAATGTGTATGGTTGATTTATACTGTTTGTATGATGCACACACAATACCATGGTTATGGAATTATACAAGTGATCGATTTTATTCCCCTTCCATATAAATGAAGTTTGATTTTCTAATACTAAAAATATTATCATGTTCAGTTTATTTCGAAATAAAATTTTTAAAATTTGAATATGGTTTTATATGTTTTAAAAACATAATATGATAATATATAGACACCAGAACATTCTAGGATGACAGGGAGGATGGTGTCTAGGCCTGGGTTTGGAAATTCAGTTTCCTGCTCTCCCTGGCTATCCCTAACTGATCCGACAACGGGATGGTAAAATTTTAAATGTAATTTGAAATATAATTTGAAACTACTTTCCAAATGATTTGGAAATATAAATTAAATTGAAAAGGGCGTGAATAATTTATAATCATTATATGGTTTGAATAGAACGCACTATGATGCGGCAATTCGTAAATATCGATTTCAAGTTTTGAATGGTTTTATTTAAATTGATTATTTGAAATTAATTTGACTTGAAATAAGAAACGTGAATTGCAAATGATAACAGTTTGGATAACAAAGGAGATTTCAAAATTTCAATGGATGATTTTCAAGTATAACAAATTTGGAAAGATCGCTATGCTTGCAGTCGGCGATCATAACGAAAAATCAAATAAAAAAAGTTTATTAAATTGGGGAAATTTATGATAATTTCCTATGTTATAAATTTAAAGGTTATTAGAATTGGAATATTTGAATTTCGAATAATTTTTAAATCTATTTGATTTAAATAACCATTTTAACAGCAGTACTCTTGGGCAACATTTCCAAATGTTGTTTTGGATTGAAATTCATAAGCATGAACTATTATTTGACTATAAGAATGATTTTAAAATAGTTCAAAGATTATTTAAGTATTGGAAATATTTATATGGAATTGAAATGGGTTTTCCAAAGTTAAAAATTTGGATATGGTTGGAGATAAATCTTTGGATGCTTGATATTAATCCGGTAAATGAAAACTCTTATTGTCTGAGGAATTTAAAAGGTAATTCAAAGTTATTCTGCTTATAATATGAGTTGGATACGACAATTAATATTGAAGATAAGTTGATGGTATTTCTATCCAGATGCAATGTTGAACAGTTGAATAAATCTTTCAATTAAGATATGGGTCCTCAACCTGATTAAAATAAGTTAGATAGAAATAATCTTTGATATTTGGTATGAAACCTCATGATGTAAATGTATACTATCTGGGGAATTTAAAAGATATTATTATATCGTTATTCCACTTATGGTATTCGTTGATTATGAGAATTTATATCGAATATAAGTGGATAAAAAAATTCTGTGTAATTTATGATTCAATATCGATTGATTTGGGTTTTGTTGCGAATCGTACCTTTAATAATATCATTCTTGAAACCCGATGAGATTGAATGGTGGAAATTCATATAGTAATTGGGGATTTAATCAAATCTTTGATTTGAGGGAATTAAAGCTAAGAAGTTTGAAGCGAAGGTATAATCTTTGATTTCAAAGAAGAGATAAGATGATAATTAGACGTATGAAATTAAAGTAATTCAAATCTTGAGTTATGTATTAATTGATAATCATTTGGAAGGAGATTTGAATTAAAAATCCTGTGTAAACCATAGCTACTGCTTTAAACGCACTTGTTACTTGGAAAGACCGGGATCGGGTATATGTTCGAAAACCATTCCAAGTAATAATACGACGTTATGCAGCAAATTCAGGACACGGTACACGACGAATGAAGACCTGGAATATTTGAATTTGTTTAGATTTATTGTTGATAAATATCTCGGTTGGGTAGGCCGCTCGATACAAGGTATGAGTTACATGAGACCTGAACATATTTACGTACTTTCGGGTTGTTGATCCGTTCAGACCCAGGACGGATTTGTATGGATGGTGTGTCTAACATTGAAATTGACTTCATAGCACTGATTTTCGTTAATGTATATCAGATTTGTGGCAATATATTGTCCTCATGTTTAAGTCATATGAATTTAGAGTGTATGCATTGGTTGAAATCAGTGATATGTCGTGAATTGTCAGTGTGCATACCCGAGTTATGAAACGAGCTAGTGATGATCAAAGAATGGCTTATCGAAGCATAGCTTTGTGTATGACGTGACATCGACAAACCTCACACCCCGGATTGATGAGAAACTAGAGGTTAGGTTTCATACTTATATGTGAATTGATGATGAAGCTGTGCAGCAGTGGGAAACTACTTATGAACCTGGGGAAGTTGGGTATGTTCGGGGGACCGCGTCTGGTCGAAAACCGTTGATCTGCCCTGACGATGTGTAGTTGGTGTCCGCGAATGGACCAAAAAGCCGTTGAGGCACTTCGTTTTGTATCCCTAATTGATCTTTCATGTCAGGAATCATCAAGTTGGAAACCCAAATCTCCAATACGAGCTGTACGATTTTGATTGTATATATATATATATGGCGACAAAATATTATGGGTATTATGCCGTCTAGGATTAATACTTTTATTTGTGAAATTGTTTTCCACACTATATGATAATATTAAAAGAGGATTTTCACGTATGAAAGCATTTTGGTTATCATAAGAAAAACTTGCCCGTTTGGCGTGCGCTTGCATTGTATGATATGGCATGAGCTTATGATAGCTTCATTTTTTCCCCAAAGTCATTACGAATTTATATGCAAGGGTATTCACATAGAATAAAACCCGTTCCGCATTAGCGGCGTAGTCCAGTGAATTTCCCAATTTTAAAATGAATCCTAAAGAAAAACAACTGTTTTTTGTTCTCACACCAGTCCCATGACTGATCCGGAGTTTATTGTCCCTTCCTAAACTCTGGGTGTACATTAATTTTTACACGGGCAGCCAGTGGTTTAGTTTTGCAGTTTAGTTCATTGGAGCAAGGTTGGAGCGCTTTTTGAGTTGGAGTTCACGATAGAGTTGAAGCTTCTGTTGTGTTTTGTTCTTCCGCTGAGAGTATAGTTTAGTACTTCTTCCGCTGTGAAATCGATGTACTCTGTATATATTCCTGATAATTCCGATGTAACATTTTGTAATGAAATAAAAAGTCTTGTTATTTTGTTCAATATACGTATGGACCCATAACAATTCGTCTTTTTGAACGGTTTGAGTCGGTTTAATTACCTGCAAGAACTAGGCAAAAAGGCGGGTCGTTACATTTGGTATCAGAGCTTTGGTTATACAAAGCTATAGGGTACGTACATATTTGGACAAAAGAATAGGACTCCTCAGAGTTATATTATCTCATTAAGAAATAGGGTTAGAAATTCCCTAGAATGAGATTTTGGAATATTATGACGAGAGAGCGTATTTTTGAAACCTATATAAGGTATTTTTGAATAAGTAAATCATTTGAAACAGTGATTATTTGATATATATTTTGAAATATATTTGGAAATAAGAATTTCGAATGTTTTTCGACGTTACGATTGGACTATCGAGTATGTAAGAGTTTTAAATATACGTCTGATCAACGTATATGAGAAGCCAATATATACTAGATAGGTATAAAGTCACACTCTAGTCGCCCGTGGATGATCTGATGATGATTGCAACATCATCAGTACTCATTTTCGAGTTTTGAAAGTGGGATGACTATATGACTCCAGTTAAGATGTCAAGAGATACTTGAATTATTTCGATAGGTTGGAACTATTAAGAGAGAATTTAATATGTTATAGATACAAATCAAACTATTTTAATAACTAGAAGGATTTTGAGGTAAATCCACTTAAAGATTAGGAAGCAAATGTGGGAACATAAGATAATACATTAAGAAATTATATAAAAAATAGAACCCATACTTCAAGTTAAACAAGTCATAACAGATGTTTGAATATGATCTAATAAGTTTTAATCAGAAAAGATATTATATTTCTCAAAGAATGTTAATATGTTAATGTAAGCAATAGATTGGATAAATCCTTAACATGAATTGTAAATGAGAATATCCAAGAATATCTTAGCTATCAGAACCCCTTAAGAAATCTGTAGATGATTTAGACTTAAATTAAGAATTTGTTTAAGGAAATGATTTTGACTTAAGTTAGGTATGAGCTAATTTAAATCGTAACAAACATCGAAGTAGGAAAATTTTGGATCTTTGAAATTTTAAATTTGAAGAAGTAAGTTCTGAAAATGTTAAGATTAATATTTGAAACAAACCTAGCTTGAACCTGTATACGCATAATCAGAGTGCACAGAGGAAGCGTGATGGTATTTTAAATAAAACTGTTTTAAAAGATTTTCTCGCTAATTGATTAAGAAAATTGTCTAAACAAGATTTGATATTTAAACAAGAATGAGAAAGAGTTATATATACATTTTGAATTTAAAGTGGATTTAGAGAAAGTGTTATTCGACTTGGTGAATATGTGATTATATTGGAAATGATTGGAATAAAAAAAATTGAAATAAAATGAGTGTTCCGGAAATACAGTTCTATCCCTTCCCTTTTCGCTCGGTTTTGTTCAACCCATTGTCATCTTTTGAATATCACCCCGAATTGTCATGCTTGAAATTTTAACTATCCAATTTCGTTTCTGAATTCTTCCTTTTTCCCTGCTCTGATAAATCCATGGACAAGTGAATTAATTTGGACTCGAAACCAAGTATTTTGGATTATCTCTCAAATTGAACTTGAATTCGTATTGAGAGCAATAGAATTTCTAATACTGAATTTAGCCAAAATGATATTTTTGCAAGATATATTGTATAATTAGGAAAAAATTATTTGAGAATTTAGATTTAAGTTTCTAATTTAAACGCTTGGTCTTATAATTGATGAGAAAATCATGAGTTCAGTAAGCGTAAGTTATAATGATAATTTCCAAACTTTAAGATTTTCATAGGGTCATAAACCTCGAAGTATTAGACCGTATCTCTCCCAGTTTATCCTTAGCGGTAGGACAGCAACTCTGAGTCTAACTTAGAGAATTCGATTTTTAAACAAGACCCGTGATGACCCTAGTAATCGCGAGATTTTAGAAGTTTCCTTAGGCTTTACCGTTAGATAGAGTACGCTGAGAATGATTTGAGCCTTGGCTCTGACCATTACATTTCTGATATGTTAAGAGAGAAATGGGAATTTGAAAATTTAGTACAGGAGATTAAATTACTCGACTCCCTTTTCGAGGAAGAAAAGTTTCTAAGGGGGAGGGGGGGTAATGTAACAACCCAGAATTTTTACTAAGTTTGATTTGGATTTTTATTTATATATTTTTTTTTGATTTTCCGAGTATAAAAGATTTTTATAAGGTTTGAATATAAAATTTTCACTTTGAATAAGTATTTGGTTTTATTAAATATGATTTTTTTATATAAGAAAGACTTATTTTTTTAAAAGAAACTTTATTTAATTTATAAGATTTATGTGTAAGTAATGATAATTTCTGTTTTGATAATATTGATTTGTAAAATATGAATTTTGTAAAGGATAAGTTATTTTTAATTTTTCACAAGAATGATTTTTATTTTCTTTAGTGATGTTTATAAGATATATTAAGCATTTGTTTTAAAACATTTAATATAAATTTTGGTAAAGTATATATAAATATATATTTACTGAATAATATAGGTAAATATTTTTGAATTATAAATAAGTTATATATATATATATGTATATTTTATAAATCTTAAGTGATAAGATGGTTACTTTTAGGTATAACTAAATTTGGCTACATCTATAAGTGTTGCAACTATGTTGCTAAATTAAATAAATTTAAAAATCCCTTAAGATAAGGATCATGGTGAGTTGTCCACTTAGGTGTCATGATGCATGGAGTAATTCATATCATGAAGACAAGTAGTGTGACGATCCCAAAACCCCGTTACACGATGTTAAGGATAATCATTGGAATATAACACATTAATCATCATTAGCAGATCACAAATAATAGCATAAACATAAAATAGAATAATTTACACACATATGACAGCGGAATCATATAGATATCACCACATTAGAGAGTACAGTGCAGGATACAACTTAGTGCATAATAATACATAATTAGTCACCATCGCCGGAGGCGGAATCATACATAAAGAGTACACAAAATAAATATCAGTCTACATCGCCAATGGCGGAATCATAATATATATACAATAATGGCGGAAAGAGTCGAAGTCAGCACGGTGTAGTCAAGCCTCGCCATGAGCCAAAAGTGCACCAGATACCTGTAACTAGGCTGCCCGTGTGAAAATGAGGGCACCCGAGTTTGCAAGGTGAAAAAAACTACGAGTCAGTCATGGGACTGGTATGAGAAATCTACTTAACTTATTAACAACAATAATAAGGCAAATCAAAGGATCACGCCACTTTCGCGGAACGGGTTTACTCCAATGAGTGCTAGTGCAAGAAATAAAGTAAATGATTAAATCATCGCAATGCTTTTTATAAAATGAAGTCATTATAAGACTTAGGTCCCATCACACAATGCAACGCAAGCCGGAGGATAGAGTTTTACCTTATAATGGCCAAAAATGCTTCATATGAATAAAACAAAAGTGTTTGATATTATTACTAGTGCATATATATTTCAAAAGCAATTTCAATCATAAATATCAATCCTAGATGGCATGGGTACCATATATAATGTCGCCCTACTAGTAATACAATCACATTCGCATATTTCGTATTGGAAATTGGATTCCTTCATGAGTCGAGGCAAGGGGCAAGCTCCTCTCCATTCGAGACACTCTAGCAAATACCTCGGGACCGCACACAGCAATCCCTGGATCCTCCAATGCCGGTCCTCTCTTACTTTTGAGGATTGGCAATTCCTGAACACACGTTTCCCAGTCCTTACAGACCTATAATCGAGGCGCCTCGTATTCCAACAACCACGTAGGTGAAAAGTAGATATAAATGTCAGGGCTGGGAGGTCACTGACACCACCATAGCTAGAAAGAAACGTCGTGCACTCCTTGGGTCCTTCTCCCGTTTTTGACTCATACCGGGGTGTGAGGCTCGCGAATTCACGTTATACACAAAGCTACGTCACACAGACCATGCTTTGATCATCAACCACAAGACTTTGCTTTGTAACAGAAGCCTTGATCATATGCCACATAGGCGTGCCACACATGCAATCCACTCCATGGGACTGATTTCTATCAATACATAACCTCTGAGCTCGTACGTCTCAGAGAAGGGCGTTAAGCAAGAGAATAAATTCTCCACCGCCGAATAGATATATATTTAACAGAGATCAATCAGCACAAAACAAAATCCAATGTCATACACACAGTCCATTTACAAGTCCGTTCTGGGTTTGAACGAAACCGAAGGCACCAATTTCCTCGTATATCCGAACAATCAACAGTATGTCTGGACGGCTACTACTTCAGCTCCTTCACGGTAGCTACTCCAATCACGAGCATCAGTAGCGCCCATCCATCCAATGTGAAGATCGTCGGTCTTCAACCGTCTTCGACTCTTCGACTTCTCAACGTCGATTGATTATTTGAAATGAGATGAACTCGGCCTTTTCAAATAACCCACGTATATTTAGATTTTCAAATCAATTTATCACATGGTTGGACTATTCAACATTCACATTTCAGTTCTTTAGTTATAATTTTCATGGTAAATACATTTAACCATCGCATATCAAGCAAACAAAACAAAATTGGTTTATTTCCACTCTATATCGTCTATAGTGTTTTATAACGATATATCGCCATTTTTATTTATTTAAAACGGCCATATTTAATTAAACGACGATTCAGGTCGTGCCGATGCACTGGCGCTGTTTTTCACTAAATTTGTTTTACACATATATGGAAATCTAACCGTTGGATCTTCACAAATTTTATGTCATTAGAAAGATCATTTCAAAACGAATCCAACGGTTTCAGTTTCGGGAAAATCCGACGGTCGGATCTTCCACACTAGCCATTTGAAGTTACGATTTCAATTTATGAACTTCAGCGTCGTTATTCGATTTAATTTAATTATATTTATATATATATAAATATAATCGTTTCCGGCGCTGTTTTTCTTCGGATTTGAATTAAACATGCCAGACAATCCAACCATCGGATCTTCACAAAGTTGGTGCCGTTGGAAAGATATTTCCAAGGCGAACCCAACGGTTGCGGTTTCGGGAAAATCCGATGGTCGGATTTCCTACACTAGTCGTTTGAAATCACGGTTTCAAAACACGAACTGCACGGCCACGTTTCGTTTTAATTTTATTTATATATATTTATATAAATATAGTTCATTCAAAAATTCCTATATCGTTTTCGCTTCAAATATATCACTAACGCCTTTAAATCTTGGAAAATTTCGCCATAACCTCCTTTGTACGGGAGGGGCTGGGAAAATTCCCAAATAGCCACACGGGCATCTCATGTCAAAAAGAAAAAGTCAAGCGGCTAGCCAACATGCTCATAAAATCATCACCCAAACAAAACAGTAAACGTGTACCTATTTGTCGGGCACAAAATTTTATTCCTCTTCTCTAGCCTCTTTGCTATAACCTGTTCAATAAATATGCATGTACATATATACAATTCTTATCACTTATCATTTTCCATTCAACTTCATATTTGATTCACTTTGGTTTAAAAACACCATTCATTCTAATGTTGCATGCATAGGCAAAAATCATATCATTAGCTAATTAATGAATATTTCAACTCATGCATATTTATTTGAACAAGTGGCTATTTTTAACACTTCACATTTCAAAGATGATAATTTTGGCGAACTAAAATATATTTCAACACATGACTATTTTATTTAGTTCCTATGCATGTTAAAAATAATATTTCTCTCATAAATATTTATTTCAACGCTCGCATATTTTTAACATATCATATATGTGATAAAAATGATATTTTTATCCTTTAAAATATTTATTCGACAAATGAATGGTTTCAACACTTTATGGTTTCAATAAAAATGTAGTTTTTATTGTTCGATCTTTTTATTCAACACATGAACTTTTCTAATACACACACTTCTCAGCACATGAGCACCTCCACACATGGATATTTTATATATGTTGTTCATATAAGAAATATAAATTTTTTATTGTTGAAACTATTTATATATAAGGCGAATATTTTACATACTTCATATATATTATAAAAATGTGATTTTTATTGTTTAAACACTTCATTCATTCACACATGAATTAAATTTTCACACATCACTTCTCAACACATGAGCATTTCCACACATGGATATAGTTTCAACACATGACTTTAATTTCAACGCATGAAGATAATTTCAACATATGAAAATAATTCTAACACATGAATATTATTCAAAATTTCGGCAGCATAACGGCAGGGTAGTTAAAACCGGCACCGTCCCTAGTACGGCTCCTTGCTCTACCTTAAAACCTCACGGTTTTTGACAATGGGGATTCATGCATCTAATTCGCACGTAGGCGGCATGTTTATTTTTATTTCCACAATTATTTCCAATTCATTTAAATCACCAATGGGTATTTTTCAACCACAACCAAACAATATCAACCACAAACAATTATACAACCATTCGTATTTTTCATCCAATATTTCACACCAATACACAACAATAAATATCGTCCATGGTTTGTGGACGAGGGGAGTATATATACATATATATGTATATATATATATATATATATATATTATTGCCATATTTCACTTGCATTTCAACACATATATCAATTATACTATGCATGTATAATTCGTACTTCGCTTATATAGCTTACACATCGCATGTACATGAGATATACAACACGTGTGTAATTTATATTTCGCTTATATAATTTATACACGACATTTTCCATTCAAATTCATTTAATTTAGATTTCTCACATTGGTTTTCGGAGTGCTAAAAATCGTAGATGACTCAGAAAAATCCGCGGTCTCTTCTATGTGGTAGAGAGCTTCCTTGCGGTCCCGATGTTTCCTGTTTCATCGAATTTCATCAACACACCATAAAGATATGATTTTTCAAAGTTCAAACATCTAAAAGAACTCACCTTTATCGATGGTTCAAAACTAGGGTTGTAGTTTTCGCGAAAACCGAGGCACGATAGGATGACCAGAGGTGATGACGTGGAAGAGGGAGGAGAGGGGAGTCGGCGCAGGGTGGTTTGAGGTGGTTCGGTGGTCTCTGGCGATCGGGGCGGCGGTGGGAAGCGTCTGGGTTTGGGTCGTCGATACTGGCGATGGAGGAGGCGATAGGGGTCGGGGTAGGGTCGGATTGGAAGAGGGGAGGGAGGCGCGTCGAGGTAGGGGGTGGCGCAGGCTGAAATCGCCTGTGGCTGCGGCGATTTGGGGGAGAAGCGGCGAACGATGTCGATCGTCGATCGGGAGAGAAAAAAAGGGTTTCTGACTTTTTTTATTTTTTAAAAATAATGAATGGAAATTCTGATTGGCCCATAGTTTTAATAAATTTTTAAATAGTGTTTCTCCACACGGACACCAATTCAAACACAACGACTGTCGTCCCTAGCTAATTACCCCCATCCCGGACACAATGGGATATGTTTCGTTGGCCAATTCGACTGTTACAGTCAGTTATTCTTCAAATTAAAGTATAAAACATTTAATTTTTAACTTTGAACGTACATTTCAATTTGCCAGGGCCACAAACTGATTCGAAAAATTCCAGAAAAATAAATCTAGCTATGTTTTGATGCTACGGTCCCAACAAAACTAGTTTCGTTAAATTCTGAGATCGTTTGAAAAATGGCCATTTTCTGGTCGATCCAATTTAACAGAAATTGACCAAACACATTTTCTTTTGCCATGCTCACATACTAGCTTCAAAAATTATGAAATTTGAAACCTAGTAATAGTTTGACATCCCGGACCCAACAAAAGTGGTTTCGTCGAATTCCGAGGTCGTTTTCAAAATATCAATTTTCCAGGGCTATATATTCTATATAGCGACCTTTCTGAAAATTCATTCGGCCACAACTTTTGATTCCCGTTATGAAACTTCGATTTTTCAGATACGTTAGAAAGGTATTGATAAACAGATTTAAATATTTTTGGTTTCGCTAAAATCCGTTATATTTTCCACCCTGCACAGTTAGTCAAAGTTTGAATTCAAATTTTCAAACTGGCTCACTATTTCTTATTCACTATATTATTGAAATATTCTATTTCAATTGTTCAAATTCCTTTGAAATAACCAATTTAAAATTTTTAAATTGGCTCGTATTTTCCGGGTTGTTACAAGTAGCCATGTACGTGTAACCATGCATGGAGTAGATGTCATAAAGAGAGCCATGTGTCCCTTAACAATTGTCTAAAATACCCTCTTTAATGCCTATATAAAGAAGGTTAAGCTCCTCTTTCCCTCACACTTCATCCATGAATCACTTCAGAAGTTTTTTCCTCACATCATTCTCTTCTTCTTCTTTGTTTTAAAAATTACCTGTACATGAAAATTTACATCTCTCTTCATTAAAAAATCCAAATCTTTCAATCCGTTGAGTTTTAGCTGAAATGATCTGCGCGAATATTGTTCAGATCCTCGTTTATGATTTTTAGAAACTGACGGATCGAAATTTCATCAAGTAACGAAGGAGAAATCGCGGATTTTTAGTAAAATGGGAAATTGTATTGAAAACTTCAGAAAATAAAATCTCCTAATCCGCTTTGAATCACTCAACGTCGTCAGCGCCATTGCAATCAACAGCGAGCATAGTATTTTTGGTGCGAAATCGAGGCAAATTCGTGTCGATAGTTTTGATGGTCGGAATCTAGGGTTGGAGATCGTCGGAGATTTCTATGACCATAGGAGGAATGGATAATAGAATTGAGATGAGTATGGAGTAGGCTTCGATTTGTCAAAGTTTGACGGATTTCAATTGTAGGATGGGGAGTGCGACATCAGGAGGTCACGCATCTTTTTGCAGCAGGGATCTCACGGTTAAGGGGATCGGATTTTGTTAGAGGCGGCCGGAGTTTGGATGGCGGAGTGCAGATTGATGAGGAGATGAAGAGTAATATGCGAGCAGTCTCGGATTGATGATCGGTGGTGTAAATGATGGTGCACCGTGCACCATCGTGCACGTGAAAAATGGGTACAGGAAATCGTGCGTGAAAAAGGATGTGGAGGAGAAGAAGAAGAAGAAGTGGGTACGTGGGCTGGTTTTGAAGACAATGGGATGGGCTTTGGGCCAATATAAGTTGGTATGTTTTAATTAATATATTTTAAGCTTTGAATTAGTTTAAAACTATAAATGCTCCTAACTCATTCGTTTTACATCGGATTGACTCACCGTCAGAAGCGTTAGAATCGTATTAGAAAGTAGAGCGCAGTGGTATATAGTATCGAAAATTTTATTAAGTATAAATTTATAATAAAAAAATAAAATAAAAGTCGTTATATATTAATATAACGAAGATCGTTATTAATAGAATTTTTCAATATATAAATCAGCAGAAAATTTACCAGTTGCTGATAAGAATGGACTGAGAGTAGAACAAGTAAAGGTGGCAATATTCGTTGATTTGTTCGCTCTGGTAATGAAGATTTTGAAGATCGACTGGTGAGAACTTCTAATTTACATTTATTTATTTAAATTAGTTAATTATAATTAGCTGAGATTAATTAGAATTAGTTGATGATGGTTGTGTGATGGATGTTGATGTTTGAATGGTTGTTCATGAATTAGATAATAAACTGAACACTGGAAAGCGTTATCGACAGTAACGCTTGTGCACAACTGAACTGTTTGTTGTTGATGATAACAATACTTCATTATCATCTGATGTATATGGTTGATTTATTCTGTTTGTATGATGTACACACAATACCATGGTTATGGGATTATACAGGTGATCGATTTTATTCCCCTTCCATATAAATGAAGTTTGATTTTCTAATATTAAAATTATTATCATGTTCAGTTTATTTCGAAATAAGATTTTTAAAATCTGAATATGGTTTTATATGTTTTAAAAACATAATATGATAATATATAGACACCAGAACGTTCTAGGATGACAGAGAGGATGGTGTCTAGGCCTGGGTTTGGAAATTCAGTTTCCTGCTCTCTCTGGCTATCCCTAACTGATCCAACAACGGGATGGTAAAATTCGAAATCTAATTTGAAATATATTTTGAAACTGTTTTCCAAATGATTTGGAAATATAAATTAACTTGAAAAGGACGTGAATAATTTATAATTATTATATGGTTAAATAGAACGCATTATGAAGCGACAATTCGTAAATATCAGTTTCAAGTTTTGAATGGTTTTTTTAATTGATTATTTGAAATTAATTTGACTTGAAATAAGAAACGTGAATTGCAAATGATAACAGTTTGGATAACAAAGGTGATTTCAAAATTTCAACGGTTGATTTTCAAGTATAACAAATTTGGAAAGATCGCTATGCTTGCAATCGGTGATCAAAACGAAAAATCAAATAAAACAAGTTTATTAAATTAGAGAAATTTATGATAATTTCCTATTTTATAAATTTAAAGGTGATTAGAATTGGAATATTTGAATTTCGAATAATTTTTAAATCTATTTGATTTAACTAACCGTTTTAACAGCAGTACTCTTGGGCAACATTTCCAAATGTTGTTTTGGATTGAAATTCATAAGCATGAACTATTATTTGACTATACGAATGACTTTAAAATAGTTTGTAGATTTTTTAAGTATTGGAAATATTTATATGGAATTGAAATGGGTTTTCCAAAGTTAAATTTTTGGATATGGTTGGAGATAAATCTTCGGATTCTTGATATTAATCCGGTAAATGAAAACTCTTATTATCTGAGGAATTTAAAAGGTAATTCAACGTTATTCCGCTTATAATATGAGTTGGATACGGCAATTAATATTGAAGATAAGTTGATGGTATTTCTATCCAGATCTAATGTCGAGTTGAATAAATCTTTCAATTAAGATATGGGATCTCAACCTGATTAAAATAAGTTATATAGAAATAATCTTCGATATTTGATATGAAACCTCATGATGTAAACATATACTATCTGGGGAATTTGAAAGATATTATTATATCGTTATTCCACTTATGGTATTCGTTGATTATGAGAATTTATATCAAATATAAGTGGATAGAAAAAAATTCTGTGTAATTTATGATTCAATATCGATTGATTTGGGTTTTGTCGCGAATCGTATCTTTAATAAAATCATTCTTGAAACCCGATGAGATTGAATGGTGGAAATTCATATCGTAATTGGGGATTTAATCAAATCTTTGATTTGAGGGAATTAAAGCTATGAAATTCGAAGCAAAGGTATAATCGTTGATTTCAATGAAGAGATAAGATGATAATCAGATGTATGAAATTAAAGTAATTCAAATCTTGAGTTATATGTGAATTGATAATCATTTGGAAGGAGATTTGAATTAAAATGCCTGTGTAAACCATAGCTACTGCTTTAAACGCGCTTGTTACTTGGAAAGACGGGATCGAGTATATGTTCGAAAACCATTCCAAGTTATAATACGACGTTATGCAGCAAATTCAAGAATCGGTAAACGACGAATGAAGACCGGGAATATTTGAATTTGTTTAGATTGATTATTGATAAATGTCTCGGTTGGGTAGGCCGCTCGATATGAGGTATGAGTTACATGAGACCTGAACATATTTAAGTATTTTCGGGTTGTTGATCCGTTCAGACCCAAGACGGATTTGTATGGATGGTGTGTCTGACATTGAAATTGACCGCATAGCACTGATTTTCGTTAACGTATATCAGATTTGTGGCAATATATTATCCTCATCTTTAAGTAATATGAATTTAGAGGGTATGCGTTGGTTGAAATCAGTGATATGTCGTGAATTGTCAATGTGGCATACCCGAGTTATGAAACGAGCTAGTGATGATCAAAGAATGGCTTAACGAAGCATGGCTTTGTGTATGACATGACATCGACAAAACTCACACCATGGATTGATGAGAAACTGGCGGTTAGGTTTTATACTTAAATGTGAATTGATGGTGAAGCTGTGCAGCAGTGGGTAACCACTTATGAACCTGGGGAAGTTGGGTATGTTCGGGGGGGCTCGCCTAGTCGAAAATCGTTGATCTGCCCTGACGATGTGTAGTTGGTGTCCGCGAATAGACGAAAAAGCCGTTAAGGCACTTCGTTTTGTATCCTTGATTGATCTTTCGTGTCAGGAATCATCAAGTTGGAAACCCAAATCTCCAATACGAGCCGTACGATTTTGATTGCGTATATATATATGGCGACATAATATTTGTAATAACCCGAAAATCTGGGCCAGTTTAAAATTTTTATTTTGGCAATTTTAGCGAATTTTGAATATTTAAAATAGATTATTATAAATAATATCGACGAGAAATCTATTTTGAATAGAATTCGACGTATATATTTATATACGTCGTCGTTGGAATATAAATATTTATATATAATTATAAATAGAATTGAAAATGGCGCGGTAGTTCGATAATTCGATTTCAAACTTCAACTGAATATACCGGGTGCAAAACAATCCGGATTTTAGTGAAACCAAAAATAATGGAATCGAATAGTGAATATCTTTCCAGCGAATCCGAAAAATCGAAAGTTCGTAGCGGGAATCAAAAGATATGTCCAGTTGAAAATTCTGAATAGTCGCTATGGAATTCAGGCCCTTAAAAATGGACATTTTGCAAATGACCTCGGATCTCGACGAAACCAGTTTTGTTGGGTCCGTGATGTTAGGTTATTGCTAGATTCCAAATTTCGTAATTTTTCGAATCAATATGTGAGCGTGGTAAAGGAAAACGCGTTTGACCAGTTTCAGTTGATTTTAATCGACTGGAAATTGGCCATTTTTCTAACGGTCTCAGAATTCGACGAAACTAGTTTTGTTAGGACCGTATCGTCAATACGAAGCTAGAAAATATTTTTCTGGAATTTTTCTAGTTAGTATGTGACCCCAGTGATTTGAAACGTACGTTTAAAATTCAATATAGTGATTTAAATGTAAATTTAACGAAAACTGATTGTAACAGCCGAATCAGCTGATGATACATATCCCATTGGGTTCGGAATGGGGGTAAAACGCTATGGGCGACAGGCGGTGGGCCTCGTTTAGAGGTCGTATGTAAAAGTCAACTTTTAAAATAATAAAATAATAAAATAAATAAATATAAAAATTTAATTAAACCCTCTTCCTATATCTTTCTGGCCCCCCCCCCCATATTTTCGATTCAGAAAAACTAAAATAAAAGAAAAAGAAAAAAGAGAAGGCGATCGCTCCACCTGGGAAGCCGCCGCCGCTACCTCGCGCGCCCCCCCAGCGGCGCCGCCGCCGCGCCTCAACCGGAGACCTCGCCCCCTCCGCTTCTTCTCCTTCCCCTATCGCTCCTCCTCCCACGAGCCCCTGGACCACCGCGAAGCCCCAATCGCCGCCAACATCGAGCCGCCCTCCGCCTCCCCTGCACCAGCGCCGCGACCCCAGCCTCACCGCCCCTCCGAGCCGCCGCCGATTGCTACTGCCCCCCCTGTAAGTTTTTTTATAATTATTTATTTATTTTTATTTTATATAAACAGTAATAAGAACTGAATTTTATTTATTTTATAAAACTGATTTTTTTTAGATTTATAAAACTGATTTGTTTAAGATTTAAAAACTGTTTTCTTTTTAGAATGTAAAAACAGAATTTTTGAAAAGAATTTTAAAAACTGATTTTTAAAGAAAATAGAAAAAGGTTTTAATCTTTTAAAAGAAAAAGATTTGAACTTGCTAAAATAAAGATCATATCTTTAAAATAGGAAAGACGGGATTTTTATTGAGTAGAAGTGATAAAAATATGATTTTTATATTTTTAAAGTATTAAAAATATAATCTTTACTACATAGAAATATTAAAAATATGATTTTTATATTTTTAGAAGTATTAAAAATATAATCTTTATAGGATAGAGAATATAAAAATATCATCTTTGTGTATGTAGCAAAATAAAAATCTGATTTTTATTTTCTATACGTCGAAATAAAATGCTGATTTTTATAAAGATGAAATCTTTATAGTTAAAAAGGCGAGATCTTTATATATAGAATAACGATGTAAAAATAGAATTTTTATCTATATAGTAGCGGGGTAAAAATAGCATTTTTATCCATATAGCGCGAAAGTAAAAATTCGATTTTTATATATTGAATAGCATAGTAAAAATTCGATTTTTAAATATATGAAGTGATTATAAGAATATGACTTTTAAATTGAAAGTGAATAAATAAAAATGTGATTTTTATTTTAAAGACATCAAAATATAAAAATGTGATTTTTATATATATAGTGACTACGGGCAACGAAGATGACGAAGATACGATGAAGATTTCTATCAAATGAAGTGTCGTGAAGTTGGATAGCTATCGGTGAGAACTTCTCACTCAAAATTCTTTTTCTAGTTATATATATATATATACTAGGATGTAGACGGTGTTTAGTAGCACCCGACACCCGTCATCCACAGACCATGGATGGCTTGTTTGTTAAATTATTTGGTTGTGTAGTTGGTTAGTCTATTTGGTTTAAAATGAATTGTTTGGTGAATTGAGATTGATTTGATTGATGTGTGAATGGCGTGGGCCTTCACTAGACCGGGGATAAGGCTAGGCCTTGTCCCGTTTCTAGTATCGTGCCGTTATGCCGCCGAAATTTTCTGAAATAAGTTAGAAAAATAAAAATATCATTTTATTTAAAGAATGAACTGAATAGAAATTCATATGTTGGAATAAAATGTTATATCGTTAAAAATATAATTTTTAACGTGATGTGAATAAATAAAATATTCATTTACAAACCAGACGGTTTGTTTATGTACACTGATTTGACTGACGTTGATTGGGTCGATAAATTTTACACATCGCCCAACTGCACAAATAAAACATGTGTTTGATTGTTTGAAACCCCACACGGGTGTTAGGATGAAATTTGAAGTTCACTCATCCTGATTGATTAAATATGTCGATCGATTGATTGACAGACTGTTATAAGCGTAAAATATCTATATTTGATGCTTATACAGTGTAGTGCACTTTGGTTGATGTTCGATTGTTTATTATTGCTATTATATACATGTGTTGTATGGAATGCATATAATTAACGTCATATGGTGATTGATTGGGCCTCATTCCAATCGGGAAAGTAATGAATATTATAAAAGAAAATTCATGTGTTGAATATAAAAATAGTGATGTGTTGACAGTACTCATGTGTTGAGATTAGTCGTGTGTTGAAATAAATATAGATTCATGTGTTGAATGGGATAATATTCATTTGTTGGATAGAATAAAGAAGTTTTGAAAATATAAAGCCGTGTTGATTAGATTGACGCCATTTTGACGTAAACGATATTTATATCGATTTTAAAACGATTTCGAAATGAATTGAATTGAAAACGATTTCGAAATGAATTGAATTGAAAACGATTTCGAAATGAATTGAAAACGATTTCGAAATAAATTGAATTGAAAACGATTTCGAAATGAATTGAATTGAAAGCGAATTCGAAATGAATTGAATTGAATTGAATAGAAATGAATTTTAAAACAAATTTATAAAGAAGAATTCAATTTTGATTTGAATTGAAATGGAAGTTGAAATTGTTTTGAAACGAATGTAGAACTATTTATAAAATTCGTTTTAAAAGGAAATCGACGAAATATATATAATATATATATATTATATATATAATGGCCTGAATAGAACGCGCCGCGCCGCGGCAGTTCGTGAATTTCGACCATTTATTTCAAACGGACATTGCGGGAGATCCGACCGCCGGATTCTCCTAAAACCGGAACCGTTGGGTTCGTATCGAAAAGAGCTTTCCAATGAATATTAGAAATTTGAAATCTAACGGTTGGATTTGGAATTATGTCCAAATCAAATTCGAAAAAGGTCGCTGTAAGTGCAGTTCGATAGCCGTTGATGGGAAATCGACTGTACGGGCCTTGATAAAATTATTAAAAATATTGATAATTTGTGTAAAATTATAATATGTGAATTGGAAAGAATTGGGCTGGAAAATTCCGCATTAGAAGGTAAAAATAGTTTTTTATCGAAATGAACTAGTTTTGAACTAGAATTAAAATCAATTTATTTTTGAAATAAATAAATTGAATTTGAAAGTGATTTTGAAAATAATCGATAATTTCCAATACGTGGATTGGACTGGAGTTGAATCGAAATTATCTTCGGGATATTTCGATGTTGGATTTCGTGACTATACAGATATTGTTATGGGAATTTGAAAGATATATTTTATATCGTTATTTCCAATACGATATATGTTGGTTTCAGAATTTGATATTGAATATAAGCCGATATATTTTCTATTCAAAGCCTTGTATTTAATATCAAATGTGATTTGGGTTTACCGTGGATCGTGTTTTAGATGACATTGGTGCTTTAACCCAGTTAAAGGCAAGATATTGATTTTTGAGAAGATTAAAACTAAGTGAAGTTTTAATGAATCTTTAATTAGATTAAAATGTGAATTGATAATTTTAATTATAAAAATCTGAAAAGTGATCGAGAGTGGAGTATCACCAGTTTTGCTCCAAAGCGTTAGTTAAATCTTTAATTAGATTTGAACGTGAAATGGTAATTAATTTTACCGATAACACCGTGGTGTTAGATGTGGAGTATTACCAGTTTTCTCCATGGGATATATAGGTTGGGATTGGGAAATAAAATAAATAATTACTTCGGTGTGGTTCGTTAATCCCGACTAGTTTGAAGTGATATCCATAGGAGGATTAAAGAATAAATTTAGAAGAATTTATCTTGGATAAAATTAATGGGAACCTTTCCCTAAGAATGTGATTTTGTGGATAAGATAATATTCTGAATTGGAATGAGCCGTTTGTTGTGTTTGTGTAACATTCGTTTATTATATACGTGGGTTATTCAGAAAGGCCGGGTTTATACCCATTCTGAATAACCGATTCGACGAGATGTCGAAGATGAAGACGGTGGTTGAAGACCGGAAGTCTTCACATCGTTTGGGTGATTACTGATGATCTTGATTGGGCTGTACACCCAGGATGAGGGAATCGGTTGGTGATCGTCCAGACGTACCTGGAGATGGATGGATATGCGAGGAAAGTGCCTCCGGTTTCGTTCAGACCCAGAACGAACTTGTAAATGGATTGTGTGTCTGACATTGAATTTTATTCTGTGTTGATTGATCTCTATTAAATATACATCTGTTTGGCGGCGGAGAATTTATTCTCTTGCTTAACGCCCTTCTCTGAGACGTACGAGCTCAGAGGTTGTATATCGATGGACATCAGTCGCATGGAGTGAATTGCCAGTGTGGCATGCGTAAGTGGCAATTGATCAAGGCTTCTGTTGAAAAGCAAAGTCTTGTGGTTGATGATCAAAGCACGGCCTGTGTGGCGTAGCTTTGTGTATAACGTGAATCCGCGAGCCTCACAGCCCGGGATGGTGGTAAACTGATGGTTTGATCAGTATACATTTTTAGTGTAGTGGATTCGGTCGACCGATATTGAGCTTTGTGCTCGGAGGGATAGAGTAAGCGGTGTTTCCTCTTGCTGGGACGTAAGCCGCGGTGATACTTGAGTCCCAAAAGTGCGGATGTGCATAGCGGTGTTTTCTCTCGCTGAGACGTAAGCCGCGGTGATTTGTACTACGCGATAGATCTTTCGAATCAGGAGCCACCATGATGGAAATCCAATTTCCAATACGTGTATTTCGGCTTTATTTGTAGAGCCTAGTATGGCGACATAGTGGGATGGGGCACTCATGCCGTCTATGATTTATATTTATGATAGAAATTGTTTTTGACACTATACACTTATTATAGTATCAAATGATTTGTTTAACCGTATCAAGCATTCTTTGGCTGTTATAAGGGAAAACCCTATCCTCGGCTGAGTTGCATTGTGTGATGGGACCTGGGTCTTATAACAGCTTCATTTTTCTTTATTTAGCATTGCGCTGTTTGTTTCATGCACTGGTATTCTTGGGAGGAAACCCGTTCCGTGTTATACGGCGTGGTCCCTTGATTTACCTAATGATTTAAAATAAAGATTAATAACTGTTTTAGTTCTCACACCAGTCACATGACTGACCTGGAGTTTATTGTTTTAACCTAAACTCTGGGTGCCCTTATTTTGACACGGGCAGCTAGTAGTTTTGGGTTTTGCAGATTTATATTCACAGGATCCTGGTTTACAGCTGGAACGATATCCGGAAAGCTTTGTATCCGTATATCTCTTCTAGTTGTGTATTGTATTATTTTTCCGCTGTTATGTACTTAAATGTAATTTAAATCTCTGATATTTCTGTGTAATATTCATTTATACTCTGTATATTCTTGTAATCTGATGCATTGTTGTAATATACAATGAAATGTTCTTCTGTATGTGTCCTGCTGTGGTTTGTTCTCGAACTATCCGACGCTTTCCTTTACGGGGAAGTTACGGGTGTTCACAGTTGGTATCAGAGCTTTGGTTTACAAAGCTCAGAGAACAAGACACATTAGAACCGTACGAAAGAATTCATCAGATATTGGATTAGTAATATCCAATGGGAATGACTCGTTAGAGATGGGATCAGTAGTATCCTAGAACGAGTGTGAAGAGTAAATTTTTAAAGTGAAAACAAGTTTTGTTTTGAAATTTTAAATCAATCATTCGTATTTGATTATTTATTTATATTGAGATGGACAATTCAGTATATAAAGAATTTGCATATACGCCTTGCAAACGTATATTCAAAGTTTTAATATATTGGATAGATATAGCATCTCATTCTAGTTGCCCGGGGATGATTCTGATAATGCTGCAGCGTTACCAGTATTTATTTTCGAGTGACGAAGGTGTGATATCTATATATTTCCATTAGGCTGGTGTGAGAACCAAAACTTATTTATATATAGTTAGAACACATTGTTGTGAATTGGCATCAAAAACATGATTTTTTGTATATGTATCACAATTATGAATTTGAAACGTTAAATTCACTAATTGATTGATGTTTGTGATGTTTGTTTATTTGTTTGCTAATTTTGAATCATTTAGCCTAATTGAATCAAATATTGAACTGTATTGAAATTGGTCGCATTTGCTTGCATATATGTACTTACATTGAACAGGTCATAGCAAGGAGGCTAGAGCCAGAGAATAAAATTTGTTTGCCCGACAAATAGGTACATGTTTACTACATAATTTACTGTTTTGTTTGGGTGATGATGATTTTGTGAGCCTATTGGCTAGCCGCTTGGCTTTTTCTTTTTCTTTTTGAGGTCTGAAGGACCGGGGAAGCTATTTGAAATTCCCCGATGCTCCCGGTGCAGGGGAGGTTATGGCGAAATTTTTCAAAAATTTAGGGTGTTAGCCAAATTTTTGAGATTTTGAAAATTCTCAGAAACTGAAAAGTTAGAGAATGCAAGCCAGATCGAGCGTAGAGTTGATTAATCAAACCACTTTCGACTTTGTTCCTTTTCGGGGACGAAAAGTTTTAAGTGGGGGAGATTGTAATAACCCGAAAATCTGGGCCAGTTTAAAATTTTTATTTTGGCAATTTTAGCGAATTTTGAATATTTAAAATAGATTATTATAAATAATATCGACGAGAAATCTATTTTGAATAGAATTCGACGTATATATTTATATACGTCGTCGTTGGAATATAAATATTTATATATAATTATAAATAGAATTAAAAATGGCGCGGTAGTTCGATAATTCGATTTCAAACTTCAACTGAATATACCGGGTGCAAAACAATCCGGATTTTAGTGAAACCAAAAATAATGGAATCGAATAGTGAATATCTTTCCAGCGAATCCGAAAAATCGAAAGTTCGTAGCGGGAATCAAAAGATATGTCCAGTTGAAAATTCTGAATAGTCGCTATGGAATTCAGGCCCTTAAAAATGGACATTTTGCAAATGACCTCGGATCTCGACGAAACCAGTTTTGTTGGGTCCGTGATGTTAGGTTATTGCTAGATTCCAAATTTCGTAATTTTTCGAATCAATATGTGAGCGTGGTAAAGGAAAACGCGTTTGACCAGTTTCAGTTGATTTTAATCGACTGGAAATTGGCCATTTTTCTAACGGTCTCAGAATTCGACGAAACTAGTTTTGTTAGGACCGTATCGTCAATACGAAGCTAGAAAATATTTTTCTGGAATTTTTCTAGTTAGTATGTGACCCCAGTGATTTGAAACGTACGTTTAAAATTCAATATAGTGATTTAAATGTAAATTTAACGAAAACTGATTGTAACAGCCGAATCAGCTGATGATACATATCCCATTGGGTTCGGAATGGGGGTAAAACGCTATGGGCGACAGGCGGTGGGCCTCGTTTAGAGGTCGTATGTAAAAGTCAACTTTTAAAATAATAAAATAATAAAATAAATAAATATAAAAATTTAATTAAACCCTCTTCCTATATCTTTCTGGCCCCCCCCCCCATATTTTCGATTCAGAAAAACTAAAATAAAAAAAAAAGAAAAAAGAGAAGGCGATCGCTCCACCTGGGAAGCCGCCGCCGCTACCTCGCGCGCCCCCCCAGCGGCGCCGCCGCCGCGCCTCAACCGGAGACCTCGCCCCCTCCGCTTCTTCTCCTTCCCCTATCGCTCCTCCTCCCACGAGCCCCTGGACCACCGCGAAGCCCCAATCGCCGCCAACATCGAGCCGCCCTCCGCCTCCCCTGCACCAGCGCCGCGACCCCAGCCTCACCGCCCCTCCGAGCCGCCGCCGATTGCTACTGCCCCCCCTGTAAGTTTTTTTATAATTATTTATTTATTTTTATTTTATATAAACAGTAATAAGAACTGAATTTTATTTATTTTATAAAACTGATTTTTTTTAGATTTATAAAACTGATTTGTTTAAGATTTAAAAACTGTTTTCTTTTTAGAATGTAAAAACAGAATTTTTGAAAAGAATTTTAAAAACTGATTTTTAAAGAAAATAGAAAAAGGTTTTAATCTTTTAAAAGAAAAAGATTTGAACTTGCTAAAATAAAGATCATATCTTTAAAATAGGAAAGACGGGATTTTTATTGAGTAGAAGTGATAAAAATATGATTTTTATATTTTTAAAGTATTAAAAATATAATCTTTACTACATAGAAATATTAAAAATATGATTTTTATATTTTTAGAAGTATTAAAAATATAATCTTTATAGGATAGAGAATATAAAAATATCATCTTTGTGTATGTAGCAAAATAAAAATCTGATTTTTATTTTCTATACGTCGAAATAAAATGCTGATTTTTATAAAGATGAAATCTTTATAGTTAAAAAGGCGAGATCTTTATATATAGAATAACGATGTAAAAATAGAATTTTTATCTATATAGTAGCGGGGTAAAAATAGCATTTTTATCCATATAGCGCGAAAGTAAAAATTCGATTTTTATATATTGAATAGCATAGTAAAAATTCGATTTTTAAATATATGAAGTGATTATAAGAATATGACTTTTAAATTGAAAGTGAATAAATAAAAATGTGATTTTTATTTTAAAGACATCAAAATATAAAAATGTGATTTTTATATATATAGTGACTACGGGCAACGAAGATGACGAAGATACGATGAAGATTTCTATCAAATGAAGTGTCGTGAAGTTGGATAGCTATCGGTGAGAACTTCTCACTCAAAATTCTTTTTCTAGTTATATATATATATATACTAGGATGTAGACGGTGTTTAGTAGCACCCGACACCCGTCATCCACAGACCATGGATGGCTTGTTTGTTAAATTATTTGGTTGTGTAGTTGGTTAGTCTATTTGGTTTAAAATGAATTGTTTGGTGAATTGAGATTGATTTGATTGATGTGTGAATGGCGTGGGCCTTCACTAGACCGGGGATAAGGCTAGGCCTTGTCCCGTTTCTAGTATCGTGCCGTTATGCCGCCGAAATTTTCTGAAATAAGTTAGAAAAATAAAAATATCATTTTATTTAAAGAATGAACTGAATAGAAATTCATATGTTGGAATAAAATGTTATATCGTTAAAAATATAATTTTTAACGTGATGTGAATAAATAAAATATTCATTTACAAACCAGACGGTTTGTTTATGTACACTGATTTGACTGACGTTGATTGGGTCGATAAATTTTACACATCGCCCAACTGCACAAATAAAACATGTGTTTGATTGTTTGAAACCCCACACGGGTGTTAGGATGAAATTTGAAGTTCACTCATCCTGATTGATTAAATATGTCGATCGATTGATTGACAGACTGTTATAAGCGTAAAATATCTATATTTGATGCTTATACAGTGTAGTGCACTTTGGTTGATGTTCGATTGTTTATTATTGCTATTATATACATGTGTTGTATGGAATGCATATAATTAACGTCATATGGTGATTGATTGGGCCTCATTCCAATCGGGAAAGTAATGAATATTATAAAAGAAAATTCATGTGTTGAATATAAAAATAGTGATGTGTTGACAGTACTCATGTGTTGAGATTAGTCGTGTGTTGAAATAAATATAGATTCATGTGTTGAATGGGATAATATTCATTTGTTGGATAGAATAAAGAAGTTTTGAAAATATAAAGCCGTGTTGATTAGATTGACGCCATTTTGACGTAAACGATATTTATATCGATTTTAAAACGATTTCGAAATGAATTGAATTGAAAACGATTTCGAAATGAATTGAATTGAAAACGATTTCGAAATGAATTGAAAACGATTTCGAAATAAATTGAATTGAAAACGATTTCGAAATGAATTGAATTGAAAGCGAATTCGAAATGAATTGAATTGAATTGAATAGAAATGAATTTTAAAACAAATTTATAAAGAAGAATTCAATTTTGATTTGAATTGAAATGGAAGTTGAAATTGTTTTGAAACGAATGTAGAACTATTTATAAAATTCGTTTTAAAAGGAAATCGACGAAATATATATAATATATATATATTATATATATAATGGCCTGAATAGAACGCGCCGCGCCGCGGCAGTTCGTGAATTTCGACCATTTATTTCAAACGGACATTGCGGGAGATCCGACCGCCGGATTCTCCTAAAACCGGAACCGTTGTGTTCGTATCGAAAAGAGCTTTCCAATGAATATTAGAAATTTGAAATCTAACGGTTGGATTTGGAATTATGTCCAAATCAAATTCGAAAAAGGTCGCTGTAAGTGCAGTTCGATAGCCGTTGATGGGAAATCGACTGTACGGGCCTTGATAAAATTATTAAAAATATTGATAATTTGTGTAAAATTATAATATGTGAATTGGAAAGAATTGGGCTGGAAAATTCCGCATTAGAAGGTAAAAATAGATTTTTATCGAAATGAACTAGTTTTGAACTAGAATTAAAATCAATTTATTTTTGAAATAAATAAATTGAATTTGAAAGTGATTTTGAAAATAATCGATAATTTCCAATACGTGGATTGGACTGGAGTTGAATCGAAATTATCTTCGGGATATTTCGATGTTGGATTTCGTGACTATACAGATATTGTTATGGGAATTTGAAAGATATATTTTATATCGTTATTTCCAATACGATATATGTTGGTTTCAGAATTTGATATTGAATATAAGCCGATATATTTTCTATTCAAAGCCTTGTATTTAATATCAAATGTGATTTGGGTTTACCGTGGATCGTGTTTTAGATGACATTGGTGCTTTAACCCAGTTAAAGGCAAGATATTGATTTTTGAGAAGATTAAAACTAAGTGAAGTTTTAATGAATCTTTAATTAGATTAAAATGTGAATTGATAATTTTAATTATAAAAATCTGAAAAGTGATCGAGAGTGGAGTATCACCAGTTTTGCTCCAAAGCGTTAGTTAAATCTTTAATTAGATTTGAACGTGAAATGGTAATTAATTTTACCGATAACACCGTGGTGTTAGATGTGGAGTATTACCAGTTTTCTCCATGGGATATATAGGTTGGGATTGGGAAATAAAATAAATAATTACTTCGGTGTGGTTCGTTAATCCCGACTAGTTTGAAGTGATATCCATAGGAGGATTAAAGAATAAATTTAGAAGAATTTATCTTGGATAAAATTAATGGGAACCTTTCCCTAAGAATGTGATTTTGTGGATAAGATAATATTCTGAATTGGAATGAGCCGTTTGTTGTGTTTGTGTAACATTCGTTTATTATATACGTGGGTTATTCAGAAAGGCCGGGTTTATACCCATTCTGAATAACCGATTCGACGAGATGTCGAAGATGAAGACGGTGGTTGAAGACCGGAAGTCTTCACATCGTTTGGGTGATTACTGATGATCTTGATTGGGCTGTACACCCAGGATGAGGGAATCGGTTGGTGATCGTCCAGACGTACCTGGAGATGGATGGATATGCGAGGAAAGTGCCTCCGGTTTCGTTCAGACCCAGAACGAACTTGTAAATGGATTGTGTGTCTGACATTGAATTTTATTCTGTGTTGATTGATCTCTATTAAATATACATCTGTTTGGCGGCGGAGAATTTATTCTCTTGCTTAACGCCCTTCTCTGAGACGTACGAGCTCAGAGGTTGTATATCGATGGACATCAGTCGCATGGAGTGAATTGCCAGTGTGGCATGCGTAAGTGGCAATTGATCAAGGCTTCTGTTGAAAAGCAAAGTCTTGTGGTTGATGATCAAAGCACGGCCTGTGTGGCGTAGCTTTGTGTATAACGTGAATCCGCGAGCCTCACAGCCCGGGATGGTGGTAAACTGATGGTTTGATCAGTATACATTTTTAGTGTAGTGGATTCGGTCGACCGATATTGAGCTTTGTGCTCGGAGGGATAGAGTAAGCGGTGTTTCCTCTTGCTGGGACGTAAGCCGCGGTGATACTTGAGTCCCAAAAGTGCGGATGTGCATAGCGGTGTTTTCTCTCGCTGAGACGTAAGCCGCGGTGATTTGTACTACGCGATAGATCTTTCGAATCAGGAGCCACCATGATGGAAATCCAATTTCCAATACGTGTATTTCGGCTTTATTTGTAGAGCCTAGTATGGCGACATAGTGGGATGGGGCACTCATGCCGTCTATGATTTATATTTATGATAGAAATTGTTTTTGACACTATACACTTATTATAGTATCAAATGATTTGTTTAACCGTATCAAGCATTCTTTGGCTGTTATAAGGGAAAACCCTATCCTCGGCTGAGTTGCATTGTGTGATGGGACCTGGGTCTTATAACAGCTTCATTTTTCTTTATTTAGCATTGCGCTGTTTGTTTCATGCACTGGTATTCTTGGGAGGAAACCCGTTCCGTGTTATACGGCGTGGTCCCTTGATTTACCTAATGATTTAAAATAAAGATTAATAACTGTTTTAGTTCTCACACCAGTCACATGACTGACCTGGAGTTTATTGTTTTAACCTAAACTCTGGGTGCCCTTATTTTGACACGGGCAGCTAGTAGTTTTGGGTTTTGCAGATTTATATTCACAGGATCCTGGTTTACAGCTGGAACGATATCCGGAAAGCTTTGTATCCGTATATCTCTTCTAGTTGTGTATTGTATTATTTTTCCGCTGTTATGTACTTAAATGTAATTTAAATCTCTGATATTTCTGTGTAATATTCATTTATACTCTGTATATTCTTGTAATCTGATGCATTGTTGTAATATACAATGAAATGTTCTTCTGTATGTGTCCTGCTGTGGTTTGTTCTCGAACTATCCGACGCTTTCCTTTACGGGGAAGTTACGGGTGTTCACAATATTATGGGTATTATGTCGTCTAGGATTAATACATTTATTTGCGAAATTGTTTTCCATACTATATGATAATATTAAAAGATGATTTTAACGTATGAAAGCATTCTTGTTATCATAAGATAAACTCACCCATCCGGCGTGCGCTTGCATTGTGTGATGTGGGATGAGCTTGTGATGGCTTCATTTTTTTCACAAAGTCATTACGAATTTATATACACGGGTATTCACATGGAATAAAACCCGTTCCACATTAGCGGCGTAGTCCAGTGAATTTCCCAACTTTAAAATGAATCCTAAAGGAAAACAACTGTTTTATGTTCTCACACCAGTCCCATGACTGACCCGGATATAATGTTGCTTCCTAAACTCTGGGTGCCATTAATTTTCACACGGGCAGCCAGTGGTTTAGTTTTGCAGTTTAGTTCGTTGGAGCAAGGTTGGAGCGTTTTCTGAGTTGGAGTTCACGATAGAGTTGAAGCTTCCGCTGTGTTTTGTTCTTCTGCTGAGAGTATAGTTTAGTATTTCTTCCGCCGTGAAATTGATGTACTCTGATATATTCCTGATAACTCTGATGTAACATTTTGTAATGAAATAAAAAGTGTTGTTATTTTGTTCAATATATGTATGTACCCATACCAATTCGTCTTTTTGAACGGTTTAAGTCGGTTTAATTACCGGTAAGAACTGGCCAAAAAGGCGGGTCGTTACATGGACAAACCGAAGGCACTATTCTCAAAATCCATCTTAGGCAATTGCAACCTAGGATCGCCAGAACAGCCCTTGCATAACTCCATCTTCAATTATCTTCATCATATTTGATCGCAATGTTAACGTCCATACAGAGCGGTTTTCAGATAATGAATCAGATCCTGGTCTCTCCGTATTGACGATGGAAAAATGGTCAAAAACTTTGATAGTCACTGATTTTACTATCAGAGAAAAACATGTGTGAAAACAACGATATTATTTCCAGTCGGAAATTATATCGATCAATCATAAATCATGATTTATCTCTTAAATTAATTTATCCTTAATTTATTCTTTTTACTCATTTCCTGTTTCCATATATTAATAATTTCTTATTTCTAAATCTAGAAAATATACGTTATTAATTATTGGAAAACATTTCCATTTCTTATTCACGCATCACTATCATTCCAGTATTTCATATCAACAAAACGTTTCATTTTCTACGCTTAGAAAACATCTCTGATTTTATTTGGAAAACGTTTTCAAAACTCACTTATATGGATACGTTATATAAATATCATTGTGACTGCTCAATCCATTAATCGCTTATTACTTAATGTATCTTTAATCTATCTTCACCATCGAACCTCAACTATTCCTTAGTTAATTACGAAGTCAATCAAGTTGGGGTATAATTACCTCTCAGACCGTAACTGAACAACGTTCTTAACCTTGCAACAGATAAAGCTCAACACTCTAGTTTTAACAATCATTTCTTATGCAAACTCTTGGATTTCATTTACGATTTTTGTAACGACCCGAACTTCCCCGTAAAGGAAATCCCGGATTGAGTTGAGGAGAAGACGAACCAGAAAACAAACAGAAGAACATTTCATTGCTTATTACAATAATTCCATCAGAATACAAGAATATAACAGAGTATGAATGAATAACATACATTTGATAAAATCAGAGATTTAAATTACATTTAAATACATAGTAGCAGAAAAACAATACAAAACACAACTGGAAGTAATACACTAATACAGAGCTTTCCAAATATCGCTTCAGCTATAACTCAAGATCCTTTGAATATAAATTTGCATAACCAAAATTACCAGCTGCCCGTGTGGAAAATAGGGGCACCCAGAGTTTAGGTTAAAACAATAAACTCCAGGTTATTCATGTGACTGGTGTGAGAACTAAAACAGTTATTTAAAACTTTACTTTAAAAGAGAGTAAATCACGGGACCATGCCGGATAAAACAGAACAGGTTTCCTCTGAAGAATACTAGTGCATAGAATAAACAACGCAATGCTTTTTGGAAAAATGAAGCTATTATAAGACCCATGTCCCATCACACAAAGCAACGCAAGCCAGAGGATAGGGTTTTCCCTTATAATAGCCATGTATTGGAAACTGGATTTCCGTCATGAGTCTAGGCAAGGGATGTACTCCTTTCTGCTTCGAGACACTCTAGCAAATGCCTCGGTAGCACGCACTCTGCGTAACCCCTGGATCCTCCAAGGCCGGTCCACACTTACATTAGTAGATTGGCAATTCCTGAACACACGTTTCCCGGTCCTATTGGACCTATCCATCGGCTCCGTAGAGACCGATATAACCGAGGCGCCTCACAATCCAGCAACCACATAGGTAAAAATATAACAACGTCAGGGCGTGCAAAACACTGGCACCACCCATAGCCAGAAAGAAATGTCATGTCCTCCTTGGGTTCCCTTATCCCGTTTTTAACTCATACTGAGGTGTGAGGCTCACGAATTAACGCTATACACAAAGCAGCGCTATATTAAAGCTATGCTTTGATCATCAACCACAAGACTCTGCTTTTCAACAAAAGCCTTGATCACTGCATCTCAGCATGCCACATAGGCAATTCATGCCATGCGACTGATATCCATCGATATATAACCTCTGAGCTCGTACGTCTCAGAGAAGGGCGTTAAGCAAGAGAATAAATTTTCCGCCACCAAACAGATATATATTTAATAGAAATCAATCAACATAGAATAAAATCCAATGTCAGACACACAATCAATTTACAAGTTCGTTCTGGGTTTGAACGAAACCGGAGGCACCTTATTCCTCATCCTGTATGTCCAATACAGGAGAGAGGCCCTCGCATATCCATCGATCTCTAAGTACGTCTGGACGATCACCACTTATTACCTCGTCTTGGGTGTACAACCCAATTAAGACATCAGTAATCATCCAAATGATTTGAAGACCTTCGGTCTTCAACCATCGTCGACTTATCGTCGAATTAATTATTCAGAATGGGTATAAACCCGGCCTTTCCGAATAACTCGCATATATTATAAACAAGTGCTACACAAACACAACATACGCCTCATTCCAATTCCGAATATTCTTTTATTCAAATATTCTAATCATTAGGGAATAGGTTCCCGTTAATTTTATCAAAGATAAATTCTTTAATCTTCCTTTGGATGTCAATTCAAACCATGTTACGGTTGTCCAAACTAGTCGGGATTAGCGCACCTTACCGAAGTAATCATTTGTTCAGTTTCCCAATCCCAACCTATTCATCCCATGAAGCAAAACGGGTAATACTCCATAATTAACACCACAGTCTTATCGGTAAAATTAATTACCATTTCCCGTTCAAATCTAATTAAAGATTTAACTATCGCTAGGAGCAAAACTGGTGATACTCCATTCTCGATCATTTTCTCAAATTTGATAATTTAAATTATCAAAATTCCCTTTTTCAGTCTATTTAAAGATTCATTAAAACTCCACTTAGTTTTAATCTTCCCAAAAATCAATATTAATGATTATTTAACTTTGGAAACACAAACATGTCGCATCGACAATCTACACCGTACTGTTGAATTTCTACCGATATATAACCTCTAAGCTCGTACGTCTTAGAAAAGGGTGTTGAGCAAGAGAATAAATTTTCCGCCAACAAACAGATATATATTTAGCAGAGATCAACCATACAGTTCGAAATACAATGACAGATAATCTGCCTTTAACTGGTTTAAAGTACTAATGTCATTTAAAACGCAGTTCATGATAAACCCAAATCACTTTCCATTAATTATGGAATCTTCATGGAAAAACAAATCAATATATAATCGATATCAATTTCCGTATCCGACTAATAATATAAATGGAATTATGGCAAAGCCTTTTAAATTCCATATGTATTAATAGTCTTCCTCCGCAGAGGTTCACTTCGATCATTATCAAATGAATTCCATTCAATACCAATTTAATATATTAAATTGGAAAACTTTACTTTGGAAAATTCCCGTTAAATCTTAATAAAAAGATTTATAAATTCCAAATCACATTTCACTGTAAATCGGGTTAAAGAACGAATGTCGTTAAAAACACAGTTCACAATAAACCCAATTCACATTCCATTTTAAATTCCAATTAAATGTTAATTAATTGGAAAAACTAATAATCTTAATTAAAAGATTTATTCTTTTCACACTGGGTTTAAGAACAGTGCCATTTAAAACACAGTTCACGGAAAACCCAAAATCAAATTCAATATTAAATACAAGGCTCTGAATAGAAATTATAACGGCTTATACTCAATATCAAATTCTGAAATCAATAAATATCGTATTGGAATAACGATATATATATATATATCTTCCAAATTCCTCCACAATATCCGTATAATCACGAAATCCAATATCGAAATATTCTGAAGATAATTTCGATTCAAATCCATTCCAATTCATGTATTGGAAATTCTGGTTATTTTTTAAACCATTTCAAATCCAATTTAATATATTAAACTGGATTATAATTCTAGTTCATAACTAGTTCATTTCCATAAAAAAAATATTTGTTTATCTTTTTGAATATGGAATTTTTCATCCCACTTCTTTCCAAATCATTTATTATGATTATACACAAACTATTGATATTTTTAATAATTTTATCAAGGCCCGTACAGTCGATTTCCATAAACGGTCATCGATCTGCACTTACAACAACCTTTTCCAAATTTGATTTGGATATAATTCCAAATCCAACTGTTAGATTTCAAATTCCTTATATTCATCAAAAAGCTCTTTTCGATACGAACCCAACGGTTCTGGTTTTAGGAAAATCCGATGGTTGGATCTCCCGTAATGTCCATTCGAAGTCAATGGTCGAAATTCGCGAACTACAACTGTGTGACGCGTTCTATTCAGGCCAGTAATATATAATATACATAAATATATTATATTTCATCGATTTCTATTTTATAAATCGTTTTAAATTCGTTTTCAAAACGATTTCAACTTCATGTTCAATTTCAAATCAAAATTGAATATTCCATATCATCGATATATAAATGATAGTATTTTCAAAACATTAGATTTTGAAATCACTTCATTTTTGATATTCATTATAAAAATGAATAAAATCGATATAAATATTATTCACGTCAAAATGGCGCATATCTAATCAACACGGCTATATATATTTAAATATATTCGTGTCCCTAGATCGGACATCAAAATCAGATTTTGATCTTTTACTAAATATTATTTTAAAATATTCATTATTTTAAATTATTCGTTATTTTAAAATATTCCTTCTTTCTGAACTAGAATCAGACATAGTCAGTTACCATATAATGTTATTTATATGGATTTCATACAACACATATGTATCACAATAATAATCAAACACAATTAACCATCATCCAGTGCGCATTCTACACTGCATAAGCATCACATATAAATATTTAACGCTTACAGCAGCCTTTCAACCAATTGATCGATATACAACTAATTATTGGGACTAGTGTATGTCATATACCATCCCAATACCCGTGTGGGGTTTCAAACAATCAAACACAGGTTTTATTTGTGCAGTTGGGCGACATGAAAAATTTATCATCCCAATCAATATCAATAAAATGGGTGTACATAAACAAATCGTTTGATTTGTTTATGAATATTTATTTCATTCATATACACATTAAAAATTATATTTTTAACGATAAAATATTTTATTTCAACACGTGAATATTTTATTCATTTCATTCCACATCACATTCAGTTTTCACAACACAATCAAATTAAACAAGTCATCCCTAGTTTGTGGACGACGGGTGTCGTGTGCTGCTAAGCACCGTCTGCACCCCAGTATATATTTTTAACTAGAAAATAAATTAAAGTGAGAAGTTCTCACCTTTGGGATCCACTCCGCCAGTCCTATATTGGACGATGGTTTGGATTTACCCGACATTCCAACTCCATCTTTCCACGCTGTTCATAAATAAAAATCACATTTTTATTTCAACGTTATATGGATAAAAATACATTTTTATCACTTCGCTATATTTATAAAAATCAAATATTTATAGAGCTAAAAATCGAATTTTTATATAACTAAAAATCAAATCTTTTCGCTACAACATACATAAAAATCGCTTTTTTATATTGTTATTCATATAATGAAAACCATATTTTTATTTCAAATCCCTGTGCATAAAAATCGTATCTTTTCTATGAACAAAAACCGTATCTTTTCAAATGTAAAAATCCAATCCTTACAACGCTTCTTATATAATAAAAGTCCAATTTTTATAACTTTAAAACTGAGGATGAATTCAACCGTTATACATATAGATCGAGTACTTTTAAACCAAGGCTATTTCAGTTAAAAATCATATTTTTAATTACATTACACAAATAAAGCAAAGTAAATAAAAATACATACAGCGGTTTGGGGGGGAACGACGGCCGTCGTGTTAGGTGGCGGGGGAAGGCTGCGGCGGCGGGGTGTGGGCCAGGGAGTGGTGGCGCTAGGGTTTAAATCGATATGGGGGAGTTTGGGACTGAGGGGCTTCGCGGGTTTGGGGTGGAGAGGGTGGAGGCCAGGGAGGTGGAGGGGAGGTCGATCGGCAGCGTCGGAGGGCAGGCGACGCGGCGGTGGAGCCCCCGGGGAGGCGGGCTGCGGGAGGCAGTCTGAATTTAAGGTGTCGGGTTTTTTTTAATTCAAAAGGGGTGGTTTTTCTATGGAAAATTTATGGTTATAACCCTATAATATATTTAATTTAATAATTTAATTAATTCCCAAAAAGTAACCTTTAAATTTCGAACTCCAAATGAAATCCATCGACTGTCGTCCATAACTAATTACCCATATTCTGAACACAATGGGATATGCCTTATAAGCCAATTCGTCAGTTACGATCAGTTTTCGTCAAAATCAAAATATAAATCTATATATTGAATTTGAACGCATATTTTAATTTACTGATGCCATATACTAACTCTAAAAATTCGAGAAAAAATAATCTTTCTATGTTTTGACGATACGGTCCTAACAAAGCTAATTTCTTCGAATTTGGAGACCGTTTGAAAAATGGTCATTTTCTAGTCGATTAAATTCAAATTGAAATTGCCAAACACATTTTCTTTTGCCACACTCACATATTAAAACGAAAAATTATGAATTTTGGAATCTAGTAGTAATTTGACATTCCAGATCCAATAAAAGTGGTTTCGTCGAAAACGGAGGTCGTTTGCAAAATCGCTATTTTTAGGGGCAAAAATTCCATAGCGACTACTCTGAATTTTCAATTGGGCATAACTTTTTATTCCCGCTAAGAAATTTTGATTTTTCGGATTCGTTGGAAAGATATTTTCAGATACATTCTAATATTTTGGTTTCGCTAAAATCCGGTTTATTTTCAATTCTATACATTCATTTTAAATTTGAAATTGAATTTTCAAACAACCGCGCCATTTCCAATTCCTTTTATAATTAAAATAAATATTTATAATCAAACTTCGATTTAAATAAATATATATGTTCTAACTTTGTCGAAAAAAAATTTCGTCCTTATTATTTAAAATAACTCATTTTAAATATTCATAATCCAATAAAGTTGCCAAAATAGAAATTTTAAATTGGTTCTGATTTTCCGGGTTGTTACAACTTTCCTTCTTTGATAAAACATTGGTTATAGCGATAACGTTATAAACCTTACTTCCAAAATATCTAACTTTAAAACTATAACTTTTATTTCTTAATTTTAAAAAAAATATTTATTTAGTAAATAAATCTTGATTTAAAAACCGGAAAGTAAATAGTACTTTCCCGAATTTGATATAATTGAATTCAACGTATAACTCTCTTTCGAGTAATCTCTACTTGATTAACTCTTCTTCGAATAACCTATATTCGATTAACTCACTTCAAATAACTAATTCGATTAACTCTTTTCGGATAATTAATTCGATTAACTCCTTTCGAATAACTAATTCGATGAACTCCTTTTTAAGATGACCTACCTTCGATTTAATTCACTTTCGAATAACTAATATTCGATTAACTCTCTTTTTCAAATGATCTACCTTCGATTTAATTCCCTTTCGAATAACTAATATTCGATTAACTCTCTTTTTCAAATGATCTACCTTCGATTTAATTCTCCTTCGAATAACTAATACTCGATTAACTCTCTTCGATATTCACTGCTGAATTTACAAACCAAATTATCCACTGATAATTATTTTTAATTTATTTATAAACATTGTTTATAAATCACACTACTTGTTTGTATTATTAAACAAGTTATTTATTCCTAGCCATTTGAAATTTCATTTCTATTTGAATTCTTATTTCAAAAATTCGATCTTGTTTATAAATGTTTTTATTTTCAAAACATTTATTTTAATCCATTATTCATATTCAATATGAATAACATTTCTTTTATAATCTTCTTCTTTGCAAAAATACTTGCCTTAATCCATTATTCATATTGAATATGAATAATATATTCTTTATCTAATTAAAACAGTTTGGTTTCGTATTTAAAATATTACCTTATTTTAAATATTCTATTTATACTTCTATTTATAGACAATTCATATAAAATCTTATTTTATATTCAACACTTTAATAATTCCATTAATAAGTCTTATTAACACTACATTCAAATTCAGTTTCAAATATCAATGTTAAAATTGATTCTTACTTCTCTATATAAGTTCTGACTTATACATTCCATTTATCCAATGATAAATATTTTACTTAATTTATAAAATATTATTTACAAATTAATCTGCTCCATTTATCTGTTTACTTCTTTGTATAAGTTCAGACTTATATATCTTTATTTATCAAATGATAAATATTTTCCTTAATTTAAAAACATTATTTAAAAATCATTCTTCTCCATTTATTTGTTAAAAAATATTTTTATTTGATATCTATTTTAAATAAATCAATTCATATCTCTATTATAACTCGAAATCCCCTTTTTATAATTCTATTTATTTTTTTCAAACATTTTCTTTTATAAAATCTATTGATTTTACAAAATTCCTTTATCTCAATATTCAACTTGAAATCTCTCTTATAAAATCCCTTGATTTTATATAATAATTTATTTCAATATACGCATTGAAATTTCCTTTTTTATAAAATCTGTTGATTTTAAATAATATTCTTATTTCAATATACACATTGAAATTTTCATTTTTACATCCCAGGGTTTCTTATGGTATTTAAAATATCAAATGAAAATGATTAATATCATCCAAACACACATACTCAATAACAGATTATATACTCAATCATATATCACAATATATGAAAACAGTAAAATAAATGTTGAGGAATCCAGTTGGATCCCTCCAACCTGTTTCCCTGCATTCACAGATGTTAAGAAATATAATATAACATCGATTTCATTTCAATATGAAATATTCCGATAAACAGAATCAATATTATATTAACGATTTATGTATATATATATATATCATTATCTATAATTTTAACCAATAAATTAGCAGTTCAACCAAACAATCATCATACAGCAGTCAATTAGCATTTATCACTACTAGAAGTACGTTATATATAAACTAATCAGGGTTAGTGAGTTTTACTCACATTGGACGATCATCGTTAAATAACGATAACTGTCAGTTGATTCAGACAGACAATTTATTTTGCTATAAATTGAAATGAGCTCCAATTCACTCCTAGTTAGTTCCATCGTGTAGCCCTCGTCCGTACAATCCCGACGGATCCAAATTTGTACAATTCTGATACAGTGTGAAAAAGTTATGATTTATACAAATACAACGAATTCGACAGTATATATATAATTAATTAATTTAAAATTAAATTCTAATCATTCACTAATCATGTTTTTAACCTCGTTAATTAGCTGCTCATCGGTTTCTTCTTCAAACCCGCAATAGTTTCTTCCTACCATTTCTGATCTTAAATCCCCTTTTACTCCTTCTCTTTACCCTTTTAAAATCAAATAAAAATATCCAAAGTTCTTGCCTTAACCTCCTCTCCATCTCCATACTAATATTGCCACACTCGATTGTCAATTTGGAAACCTAACTGTGGACTTCGCTACATCAAACACCAGAAAGAATCGAACCCTTTTTTTCGAATACTCCATAAAATCACACAACTGTTCTATCTCCTCTCAACAACTCCTTTATCTACCTGCTGTAACTGACCCACTGCTCCTCGTCGCAGCTTTTAGATGAACCGCATCGCCAGGTACAAGTCACGACAACTTTTCCCTTTAAAACCCACATACAAATCTTAAACGAAGCCAAGTCAGGTATGAGCAAGATTCCAAAATCAAATCTCCATACAATTGTTTCCATTTTCGTGTATCGGAGCCAAACCTTGCTGCCCTAGAACCCACGAAGGAAAAACACGCTCGAGCTCAATAAAAAGTATACATGACAGGATAGAGTTTGGACAGAAACTCAGTTATACAAATAATGGAATTTATTTATTTTTCCTAGGATTTATTTGACTTTTTTCTAGTAACGATTTGGTTTTGATAAAAGAGACTAGCGGCGAAAAAATTCATTGACTGAAGAAATGAAAAGTTTAGGGTCAGTGGATGGAGGTAGGATTATTTATAGGTGTAATATATTATTTTTATATTCGATTAAATATTCATCTTTAATCCACCACTATTTATATTTGTCATTAAAAATTTCTATGATTACATACAATATCCAAATTTGATAAAAATAGACATGTAGCTACAGTTTGACAATACGGACCCAACGAAACTTGTTTCGTCGAAATTCGAGTCCGTTTGCTCACACAGCGTATTTTTAAAGTCAAATTATCGACTATTTTTTACATTAAAATCCCGCACGGCCACATACTGACTCCAAAAATCACGAAAATTGAAATCTAACAATAATTTAATATTACGGATCCAAAAAAATTAGTTTCATCGAAAACGGAGATCGTTTGCAAAACTGACTATTTTTAAAGCTCTAAATATTCCAATTTAAATATTAATATATTTAAAAATAATTAAATTAAATATTTATAAATAAATATTATCGTACATATTCACATAGAATATTACGTAGCTCCAAAATGAACATATCTGAATTTATAACTCGACATTTCAAATCCGGATTAAATCAGTATTCAATTTATATTGAAAATCCTTTTATAATATAAATAAATCGTTATAAGTTATAAAGGATTTCCATATCGACTTTTCAAAAATTTGATTTGGACATAAATCAAAATCTACCCAACGAAATCCCAATTTTTCTCTTCCATTAGAAAAATATCGTTCAACAGATTCAAACGTTTCTTGTTTCACAGAAATCCGATTTAAAACGGATTCTGTATATTCATTTAAAGTTCGAATCGCCAAATTCTGAACTTCCGCGCCATTTCAAGCTCGGTTATATTTATAATATAATTTATACGTTCTACCACCATTTATAAATAAATTTGTTAATATAATTCAATTCTATACTGAATTATATAATTTTAATTGTCCAATTCACACAATATTGTGAATTCTTTTATTTTTGATTATTTTGGAAATAAATATATTATTATATTATTTATAATAATTCAATATTCAATATTATTTAATTAAACAACCATTTAAATCTCTAAATCACTATTTAAATAATTAAATAAATTAATTATTATACTGTAAAAATATGGGACGTTACACTTTTTTGTGGAAATAAAAGGGTACTAATATAACAATAAACAAGACACATAGAAAAGATCAAGCTAGATACAAAATACAACATGCATCTAAAACGAATATTTTACACATACTAAATAAAATCCAACTCGATCCTACTGACATAACAAAAACAATCAGAAAATACAACTAAAGCCCATTAGCCAAAGCAGCAAAATATCCAGGATAGAAATCCACTTAATCCCAAACAAAATCTCCAGATAGCCAAGGCACACAACACACCAATACAACTATCCAAACAGGCACTGCTACGAATATAACACAAGCCCGTCTAAAGCCCATAAGCCCATATAAATAAGTCCTCAAGAAAGAACAATGCAGGCTTCTACAAATGAGAATCAAACCACACACATTAAGGAAACCAAACTACTTCTCCAAACAAGATTGGAAAGCTCCAAAAAAAACAACAACAATTTTCAAAAAAAGATATCCCCAGCAGAAAATCTTCAACCAAAGCATATAAATACCACAAACAAACAAGCTACAGCACCAAAACATTACAAAACCGAACTCACTTCAAGAAATCTCTGACAACTACAGGCTCGCATAAAACAACAGGTAATGCTGCCACTAGCAGGTCAAAAACAAGAAACTTGAATAAGACTAGAAAGAACAAAATCAAATAGGCTTACTTCTTTTTTGAAATACCTCCTTTTAAAAATTCCTCCAGGAGTATTACCATCTTCTTTAAATTTAATCGATTTCGATCTTGTTTGATAATCAAATACTAACCTCACCCACTCTTTTTCTTTTCTTTTCTTTGGATAGCTCATTATCCCACATGTTGACTACCATGTGCTTATATTTTGGTTTTATGAAAAGCACTCAGAGATGTAAGTTGTAGTATCACAGAACGTGACACCATCTTCATACATTCTCATATGCTAGGTTTATTACAAGTGCCCTATATTTATACAATTTAATGGAACATCTATTTAATCCTATGAAGTACTAAATAAATAGTAAAATATCCACCATATCATTATAGGTACGAAGCACTCTTCTTAGAATATTCTTGGAATGGAAATAATATTGGTTGTTCTGAGTAATATTATAGTGCTTCAAATTACAGTGCATAATATACATCTGTTTATTAAACTCAAGGTAATGATTTCATTATGTTAGGTCAGGTTTCCATTCAATGAGATTTTTAAGTTTTTTTACAACCTATTCATTTTAACGTTTTCAATACCAAATCCTTTGCAATTCCTTTAATAAATAATAAAACCAAGTTTTGGTCCAATCATAAAAAATCTATGGTAATCACCCAATGATAGATATTTATCTCATCGCACTATGCTTTAGGCCAATATATCTAGATCTTCCATTACATACCTAGCTATATGATCTTGATAATGTTGCTTAATTATCACAATGCAAGGATATCAGAGGCAATGCACTACAAGAAAATATGATATACATTGCATTGTTTCATAGCTTTATATTAAAGAGCTATAAAAAAATAATCAAAGAAAAGAAAATAACAAATAAATTACGCTATATAAATTAAATAAAAGAAATAAGGTTTAAATTGTGCTATTTATACATACCTTCCGCTACGTTACTGCTGCATGTCAAGGAGGCGGGAGCGAAAGATAAACTAAAAACCAAAGTCGCGAAAATAAAATTTTAGTCCATCACTTCACCCAAAATCTCGTCGAATACCAAAAGAACCAAAACCTAATTTCTTCAGTTCACTTGACAAACTCCATGAAAAACAGTAATCGAATTCACTCCAGCATTCCACCATCGTTAATTCTGTACACTTGTAAATTGACAGAATCACTCCAGCATCCTATAAGTCGACAATCATCGATTCGGTGAATCCTAAATCTACGATGTATCCTAAATCATCAGCGAAATCGTCTAAAATTGGTAATATTTTTTATTTTATTCCAATGTCGTCGATAATCTAAAATCACTAGACCAAATAATAGAATGTTAGTTTAAATTCTAATTGTTTTTTTGTAGCACTAGATCTTCACATACTTGTATATTAATTTTGCCAATTGGATCTTTACATTCCTCAACTTATCTGTGTGCATTTACCTCCAGTTGTACATTGTCAACAATTTTGTGAAATTATATGATAGTCGTTTGATATAACCTTTTTAAAATTCAAATATATTCTAAAATTTTAGCTTCTAACATATATAGTACAAAATTTCAGCGTTCAAATCGGGTTTCATTGAACAAATCGTTATACTGATCATTTTTATATAGGATGAAATACTATGCACTTGCATTATTTTATCTTTTTATTTAAGCTAATTATTACATGCATGGATGCTAAAAGGTATGTGAAACTGCTATTAAAATTTAATTCTTATATTAGGTAATCCCTAAGTTATTTTAGATTGTTATCTACACATTGTATTCTTAACTACATGTTGACAATAGTTTGTTAATTATACGTCACAACCTTTAGGTTGTTTCTGGTTTCCTTGTACTAACATTCATAACCCATATGCCATCTATATTATTTATGCCAAAATAAAAATAAAATAAACGTAGCTTCCATTTAAACATAATATCTGTGTTACACATCAGTTCAAGAAAAATGTTCAAACTGAATAGGCTTTTCATTTTTAAATTCAGTTATTTTTAGAAGTAGTTTGAAAACAGTTTATAAGATTTTCAGCCATTTTATAGATACCATTATGTTGAATTCCAAATGCGAACGATTTTTTCTACAATTAGTCTGCACATAGCAGAGCATGTCATTTTCACAAACTAACAAATACAATTCTATGTTCATCTTGTGTAAGATACGGTAGGAGGGTGCCTTTGATTCATCCCGTTCTTGGATGACTTGTATGGACGAATGTCTGATAGAGTATTTCTTAAGAGTCACATACGTTGATTTTTACAAATATACCAAGTTTGATGAAGGAGAAGTAAACTTCTCTTAGCTTAACATCAAGAGTATATTTGTGGACGTCAATCAGTGATTTTATAGATCTAACAATGTGGCATTCAAACTTATAGAGATATTCTTTAAAAGTAATTGTGACCTCAACTCTCATTAACCGGGAAAATGACAAAAATCGAGCAGGCAACATGACTATGTGGGTGATTCCCATTAGGGTGTATTGTCAACATCTAAAGAAAAATTCATTTGTTTCTTTTATCGCTTTTGTCTCTCCCGGGAATACGGTGGTTGCTGATCCCAACCGTACACTCAAGTTGAATGAGTGTTCGTTCATGTGTGGTTGGATTGCAAGATGTTCTTATTGAACCCTAGTGTATTGTCTCTAAAGGTACACTATCGGAAGGTTGCCCCATACCTTGTTATAGTTGTAAATCCACTCTCCAATAAGTGTCATGTGGTTTTTGATTATATATTAAGTATGTGGAGCATGACATGCAAGCGTTCTGCTAGATGGTTATTAATTTGATATAGATATTATTACAATATCACCAAATTTGATATCAAAAATGTTTTGGGTGGTCGTAAGGTAAAAACCACCCATATTTATGTATGGACCAGTCTTACGATTATCCTTTTCTTTCAAAAGGATTTTTAATTTTAAATCAGTTGGATTATTCTTATTAATTTTGTGAGCTTACTCATGCTGGCTCACCATACTGATTTGTGGCATTTGCAATGCTCGAGTCAGACCGAGTTTTTCAGGTTCAGGATAGGATATTACGGATCTTAGAAGACATGCTGGAGGAGTTCAGACGTATTTAGTATTTATTCCGCTGTGTATGGTATATAAGGACATGTTGTAACACCCCACATTCGCTATGGTCACTCTCTAAGGGAATGCCATAACATCGGTGGAGTATTTTAAGTGAATATAGAACAGAAAAATTTACAACAAGACAGATATAAGTGATACTTGAAAATTTCAAAACATCATTTCATTGCAGCGGAAAGTAAAACATGTTTGGTTACATCACAAAACCATAATAAGAGTCAAGTACAAAATATCCATCCTGATAAATAAAAATACATAATCCCAATACATGAACTGATAGCCATAATAGAAAGGGTAAGCTGAGCTCTACACCTATGGTCCAAGCTCCAAAAGAGAATAAAGCAGCCTGATCAAAGCCCACTCGCACTGGGCCCACTCTGATAACCTGAGGGTTGGGAAAAAGATAAAAACAACGGGGTCAGACATAAGTCTGAGCGAGTCCTATAACTTTAACAATACAATCATTAAAGTAACCAGAGAAGACATAAGCTTGATATACGGTAACGTCTGGGGATGAATGGCTACACTAAGCAGCTTGGCAGACTTAGGATAAACTAAGATAATCGTAAAGACGCATCCACCCACCCAAGGATAATTACTACACTGCACCACACCAGTTATTCCTACTTAAAGGTTGATCCCACTAAGTGTACTTAGTAATTTAGTAGTTTCGTGTACCCCTATCTGACTACATAGGTGTACCCACTACTCCCCAAAGCGATCGGCTCCCCTACGTAGATACCCGTGCTGGTCCCACGATGGGGTGTATCATTCCCCAACGTGGCCACCTGATAATATCAACGGTGCACGGCTTTATATCTACCCGATGCAACAACGACTTACCAACCAGCCCGGGTCCACACACGCATATGAAACCCGTTGGTCCCGCGTTGCCACCGCTAACCCGGTTTGGCCTCTTATAGTCAAGCCCAATATGCGTGTCCCGTCACTCGACTAGAGTCGAGCCCACAAAGATACGTTTGGGATATTGGTTGAAATGGGCCCCCACAAGCTACCACCTAAGCTTGCTATTTTATCTAGTGCATCCCACTTAACCCTTTAACCATGTCCACCTACATGTTATACATTTTGGCTAAGTCATTTAATCATATTCTAATTGTCATACAAGGTACCCACTAGATTTCCACATGCCACCCATGGCACTTACTTAACCCTTTAATCATGTTTAATTACATGTTCCACCTTGGTTAAGTATTCTAATCGTATTTTCTATTGCCACCCAAGGCAACTACTACATTTCCACATGCCACCTAAGGCACCCACTTAACCCCTCATGTCCCACTACATGCTAATATGGTTAAGTGTTTCTTAATTAATTAAGACCGTGATCTCCCATAAAGACCTCCCACATTAGACTGGCTTTTATGACAACTGGTTAAGCCGGTAGGGTCCGGGCAGTCTTACGTCATAATAGAGTCTAACCTCGTGTCTTTACTTTAATCACGTATTTAATTTATGGCTAAGACCTCTCACATTGGGCTGACATTTGTAGCAACTGGTTAAGCCGGTAGGGTCCGGGCAGTTTTACACTACAAATGAGTCCAACCTCGTGTCTTAGTCGATTAATTACACCTAATTAATCACCCCCACATTAATTATCCCTAATTAATATCAAGTTTTTCATAACATGGGTAGACCTAACTCAATAGGTAAATTCCCATGGGGTAGACCTAACTCAATAGGTAAATTCCCACTTATGCTTATTCATTTTATGGTATGCTTAATCATAACCATTTCACACCATTTCATTAACATGTCCATTAACCCCATCGTTTCCCCACGTACTTATGCTAACACGACATATTTCCAAGAGAAGATTCTTTCACAATTAACATGGGTTTCACTTAGCATACATTAGCATTAATCATGGGTTAAAAGGTGTCCACTTACATCATGACATTAACCCAACTAGCATTACTAAATAACCCAACTTGCATGAACATACATATGTCATGTATAAAGGCAACTTGCATAAGTGTTCATAGGTTATACAAAGGTGAACTTGCATGTGTCTTAAAGGTGTGAACTTGCACAACATGTTACATGTTAACTTGCATAACATCATACACATAACTTGCATAATATTATAAACATAACTTGCATATCAACATACACATAACTTACATAACATCATGCACATAACTTGCATAACATCATACACATAACTTGCATATGAATTTGCATAACAACATGCACATAACTTACATAACATCATACACATAAAATAACATCATACACATAAACTTGCATAACATGTTGAGCTTGCATATAAGCATACACATAACTTGCATAACATGTTGAACTTGTATATATGACTTTCATCTTAAAGGAGGGTAAACATGCATATATATATATATATATATTCATAGCATATAAAGGTGTCATCTTGCCTATGTATGCATCACATTTAAAAGGGTAAACTTGCATGTCATGATTTATGCATAATACCAAACACTTAGCATGCATAAAGCCACATACTTAGCATGCATAAAATCAATTACTTATTATGCATAAACCCACCACTTAACTTGCATAAACCCACATACTTAACTTGCATAAACCCACATATCCAACTTGCATAAACTCACATATTCAACATGCATAAACTCACATATTCAACTTGCATAAACTCACATATTCAACATGCATAAACTCACATATTCAACTTGCATAAACTCACATATTCAACATGCATAAACATAGGATTAATATTAAACATAGATTAGCATATTCACATCATATCATATGACTCGAAAACCCATTAATCCTCATGCAAAACCATAGATCTCATCATATCTCATCTACTTAATTTAGCAATTGATCATCAAAGTGATAGAAACTCACCAAAACCAAGATTAGCAAACTTATGAAGTGGAATTAGTTGCTTTAGTTGAAGAAGATGTTGATTAGAGGTTGATTAGCTTGCAACTCTCTTCATTGATTTGTGGAGGCCATGATCAAGTTTCATTTTGCCATAGTTTAGTTACAAGATCTAATTATGAATGAATTAGGGTAGGGTTGGGGTCTTATTTATAGGATTAGGTAGTGTTTTAGGCCCTTAGATTAACCCTAGATTAGATTAGGACCGTCAGATTTAGGAAATCTCTAGAACACAGCCCAAGACTCAACCAAAAACCAGATCTGGTGCACCCAGATCAACAGGGCCGACACCCTGTGTCGACACCCCTGTCGACAGGGCTGTCGACACCCCTGTCGACATGCCTGTCGACACCCCTGTCGACATGCCTGTCGACACGGGGTAGGCGGGAACTTTCCCGCCCTTTCCGCTTTTGGCTCCAAACTTGTTTTAGAACTGAATTTTAAATCTGTTTTTAACCTTGAATTTTCTGAAAACTTCTTTGGGCCTTAACTGGGCCATACGGACTCCGATTTACAAAATTTCGGACTCTATTCTGCGTATTTTTCCGAGACGAACGCAATGACGCAGCCCGTTTCCCCCAATTCTCACATTTGAGATTATTTATTATGCAATTAGTGAATTTTTAGCATTAACTGAAATACGGGGTGTTACATTCTCCCCTCCTTAGAGGATTTCGTCCCCGAAATCTCTAAGCTAAGGAGAATGCAAATCCTACCATCCAAACAATCATCTACTCAATCCATCAAACACGGGCATCCATTGTCCTTAAAACAGTTTCTAATGACGTATGAGCATATGCGAAAAGTGTGTGTATATGTTCCTTATCTAATGTATGAACATATGCAAACCATGATAGTGCCATGCATCCATTATGTATGCGAAAGAACCCTATCGACTCATACAATATCTACATGAGTGCACAATCATTCATCAAAATGCATCATCCATATGATAACACAATCATTATACATCCATAAATATAGCTTCCTACATACAATTTTATGCAATATGCAATATGAAGTGATTGAGCCGATCTAGTGCCTAGAGTGTGTGTATATGCATCCACGAGCAACCACTAGCAAACACTTGCATCCACTTGCATCCATCAACCATAACATGTCTCAAACACATGTTTCAACCATAGGTTTACCCTATCTAAAGGTCAAAGGTACTAATGAGAGGACATACTAAGGATAAGATAAGCACTAGACAACCGATAAAGGAGACGTCTAAAGCACATACCCTCAAAAAGGGATGGGCATAACGAACGCATCTTCGCTTCTGTCTCCCAAGTAGCATTGCTCTCACTTTCTCTCCTTTTTCATTTTGACTAGTCAAACCTCTCTGTTTCTCAACTCCCTAATCTCTGACCCAAGGATGCGGGTAGGAGCTCGTCGAATAATCACATCACGCTCTACCTTACTTCTTTAAGCAAGCTTGGCTCTATCGCCTCTACGATCTTATGTAGGCCCTTCCTTACATGGAATACATCATGTACACCACTAGGTCTGTCGGGCAACCCCACCAATGGAAGATGCTCTTCCCATGTACCTCCTAAATCCAAGATACATAGCCTCACAAGGTCTTCTAAAATACGATTCACCCTCTCGGTCTGGCCGTCTATCTGAGGATGATATGCGGTACTCAAATACAACTGAGTCCCTACCGCCTCTTGCAAACTTTTCCCAAAACTCTTTAGTGAAGATAGGACCTCGATCGCTCACTATACTGGAAGGTACATCATGCAATCTAATAATCTCTCGAATGTAAACTGAAGCTAGACATGGAATAGTCCTCTTGCTCTTCACGGGTATGAAATGGGCACACTTAGTAAGTCTATCTACCAAAACCCAAATCCCCGTATTACCCTTCCTTGATTTCGGTAATCCTTCGAGACACTATCCCACTTCCTTAGCGGAACTTCCAATGGGTGAAGCAACCCACTTGGTTTCTTTTGCTCCGCTTTCACCAAGCATCTAGCGACATACTCGGCCATGTCTTTCTTCATACCGGCCAAAAAGAAAACTCGCTTCATGTCTTGGTACATCTCGTCCCATGAGAAAACCAGATTCTTCTTCGTCAAGCGGGTTAATGGGGCTGATATCTTCGCGAAGTCTTTGATGAACTTCCTATAATATCCTGCCAACCCCAAGAAACTTCTTACTTCGGTAGCATTCCTAGGAACTTTCCAATCCTGGATAGATACTATCTTTGCGGGATCCACAGCTATCCCTTCCTTAGAGACCACATGCCCTAAGAATCGCACTTCTCTTCTCCAAAAATGACATTTAGAGAATTTAGCTTTAAGACTATGTGCTCGAAGAGTCTCCAACACTTCTCTGAGATATAAGGCATGCTTTTCTCCACTTCTAGAGAAAATCAGGATATTCTCCCATGCAAAATCGTCACAACTATCCATCTCTCACGCAGACCACCTTAGTCAAACTCGACATCCCCCAAATGCAAGCCCCAAAGGCCTAAACCAATATCAGACAAACACCCAAGGGATACCTCCTTCGAATTCAGACGACCTACGTGAGATGATACTAGTAAAAACGGCTAAATAATTAAGCCCTTGTCCAACTCTGGATGTCCTCGCCAGTCTCGCTCCAAAACCACCGTTTATCCCATAACTGGCTTTGCTCATCCTATTGAGCACATACGAAAACTTATTTCGCTCCTAGAAAAGACCAAGATGTCATTTACAAAGACCATCACGAACTTATTTAGGTACTCCCTGAACACCCTTCTCATCATATGCGGGGGCGTTCGTCAAACCAAATGGCATCTCCAGCCACTCATAAAAACCATCCGGAGTCCTAAAGGTAGTCTTCTCTATACTATCCTCAGTCACTCTCAACTGACGAAACCTCGTGGCTAAGTCCAACTGCGAAAATACTGAGGCTCCCACTAACTGATCAAAGAGATCATCAATCCTCGACAATGGGTGTCTATTCTTCTTTGTGAGTTTATTTAGCTCTCTTTAGCCTACACAAAGTCTGAGGGACCCATCCGCCTTCGTGGCAAAAACTACCGGAGCACCCCACTCCGATATACTTCGCCTTCTAAACCCCTCCTCAAGCAAATTGCCTACTTGCTTATGGAGTTCCCTCCTCTCACGAGGAGCCACGTGGCGCACTGGTAAAGATACAGGTTTAGCATTGTCTACCAGATATATTCGGAAGTCAATCTCCCGCTCCGGAGGTAAGCCCTTCACCTCCTCAAACACATCCGAGTATTCCCGGACCACTCTAATAGATCGCAAACTCTCGACCGACGTGTCAAGCGGTTCTAGATAACTTAGCATAACAGATTCCATGGGATTACAAGAGACCTCGAGAGTGTTACCCTAGCGGGTCATAAGCCTAACAACTCTCCTTCCACAATAAGAACGGCACCCTTACTGGATAACCAGTCCATGCCCAAAACTAACCCATAGCCCGTGATGCCCAAAAAGCATCGCATCTAAACTCAACGCTAAGTATAGAAACTTTCAAACCCAAACACATCATGGAGCCCCAATTGGGTTTGAAACAACTAAGGGATCATCTACTAACTGGTGTCTAAGTGCAGTGACTCAACTAACAATGATGAGATAAACGAACTCAATGCGTCAAAATCAAATAAAGTTTGACCCGGATAATCAAACAGAAAAACTAGACTTTCAATGGAAATAGTTCTACCTCTTTCCTGAATCGGTGGAACCGCGAGAGCCTGAGCTTGCCCCCTTGCCTGAGTTGGTGCCAAAAGAACTTGCACCTGTCCTCCTGAGGTAGATCCCATCCTTTGCCCTTTCTTAGGGCAGTCCTTCACTAGATGTCCTGCTTCGTCACAGTGGAAGCAGCCAGCCTTCCTCTTCTTGCGACAATCCTTGCTTAGGTGGCCTAGTGTCCCACAGTTGAAGCACTTCTTCTTTCCCTTGCCACCGTTACCTTTCCCACCCTTATTTTGCTGTAGCTGTAGAGGTCTCTTCTGATCTCCTTTCTTCTCAGGTGCTTTATTAGCATTGGGACCCTTCTCTTCCTCGTGCATAAATGCCATGTCCACTAGCTTCTCGAAAGTGGCCCCCATAGGGATGTGAGACATAGCCAATCCGTGCATCGGTTCGTTCAAGCCTTTAACGAACCTCAAAGCTTTCTCTTCCGGTGTGTTTACCAAGTCCATGTTGAATCCCTCTAACTTATTAAACTTGTTAACATATTCTTTCACCGACAAGTTCCCTTGCTTTAAGTTCAAGAACCTTTCCACGTGCATATTTTCTTCCGCTTTTGAGAGAAACTTTGCCTCAAACCTTTGCCTGAAATCCATCCAAGAGTCAACAGGGCGTTCTCCATTAGTGACCTCCCACCAGAACGAGGCCTCTCCCTCCATTAACCAAGCGGCTAACTTGACTTTCTTTCCCTCTTCCACTTCCAAGATTTCCATCAATTCTTCCGTCTCATTAAGCCAATCCCTAGCTCCCACAAAAGGTTTTCCTCCCATAGCCTTAAACTTCCTACAAGTCATAGCAAAATTATCCGCGCGAGGAGGAACAAGTGCAACGGGTGGAGGAGGAACATTTGCTGGACCTGCAGCGGCGGCCCTAGCTTCTAACAACCTCCTATACCATACTGGTACCGCTACACCGTCCGGAAGATAAAGATCTTCAGCCATGCTGAGACGAAAAAGGGAAGATTCAAAACGGAGAATTCGAAAGATAAAGATATGGCTATCGGGGATTATGCTTTTCTTTCAAAAACTTTTCTCTTTAAAGACATGTTTTTGAAAATATTTCTTCCAAAAATGTTTTTAGAAAAATAGTTTTCTAAAAATTTTATCTGTTCCGGTAACCTTTGCTCTGATACCACGTGTAACACCCCACATTCGCTATGGTCACTCTCTAAGGGAATGCCATAACATCGGTGGAGTATTTTAAGTGAATATAGAACAGAAAAATTTACAACAAGACAGATATAAGTGATACTTGAAAATTTCAAAACATCATTTCATTGCAGCGGAAAGTAAAACATGTTTGGTTACATCACAAAACCATAATAAGAGTCAAGTACAAAATATCCATCCTGATAAATAAAAGTACATAATCCCAATACATGAACTGATAGCCATAATAGAAAGGGTAAGCTGAGCTCTACACCTATGGTCCAAGCTCCAAAAGAGAATAAAGCAGCCTGATCAAAGCCCACTCGCACTGGGCCCACTCTGATAACCTGAGGGTTGGGAAAAAGATAAAAACAACGGGGTTAGACATAAGTCTGAGCGAGTCCTATAACTTTAACAATACAATCATTAAAGTAACCAGAGAAGACATAAGCTTGATATACGGTAACGTCTGGGGATGAATGGCTACACTAAGCAGCTTGGCAGACTTAGGATAAACTAAGATAATCGTAAAGACGCATCCACCCACCCAAGGATAATTACTACACTGCACCACACCAGTTATTCCTACTTAAAGGTTGATCCCACTAAGTGTACTTAGTAATTTAGTAGTTTCGTGTACCCCTATCTGACTACATAGGTGTACCCACTACTCCCCAAAGCGATCGGCTCCCCTACGTAGATACCCGTGCTGGTCCCACGATGGGGTGTATCATTCCCCAACGTGGCCACCTGATAATATCAACGGTGCACGGCTTTATATCTACCCGATGCAACAACGACTTACCAACCAGCCCGGGTCCACACACGCATATGAAACCCGTTGGTCCCGCGTTGCCACCGCTAACCCGGTTTGGCCTCTTATAGTCAAGCCCAATATGCGTGTCCCGTCACTCGACTAGAGTCGAGCCCACAAAGATACGTTTGGGATATTGGTTGAAATGGGCCCCCACAAGCTACCACCTAAGCTTGCTATTTTATCTAGTGCATCCCACTTAACCCTTTAACCATGTCCACCTACATGTTATACATTTTGGCTAAGTCATTTAATCATATTCTAATTGTCATACAAGGTACCCACTAGATTTCCACATGCCACCCATGGCACTTACTTAACCCTTTAATCATGTTTAATTACATGTTCCACCTTGGTTAAGTATTCTAATCGTATTTTCTATTGCCACCCAAGGCAACTACTACATTTCCACATGCCACCCAAGGCACCCACTTAACCCCTCATGTCCCACTACATGCTAATATGGTTAAGTGTTTCTTAATTAATTAAGACCGTGATCTCCCATAAAGACCTCCCACATTAGACTGGCTTTTATGACAACTGGTTAAGCCGGTAGGGTCCGGGCAGTCTTACGTCATAATAGAGTCTAACCTCGTGTCTTTACTTTAATCACGTATTTAATTTATGGCTAAGACCTCTCACATTGGGCTGACATTTGTAGCAACTGGTTAAGCCGGTAGGGTCCGGGCAGTTTTACACTACAAATGAGTCCAACCTCGTGTCTTAGTCGATTAATTACACCTAATTAATCACCCCCACATTAATTATCCCTAATTAATATCAAGTTTTTCATAACATGGGTAGACCTAACTCAATAGGTAAATTCCCATGGGGTAGACCTAACTCAATAGGTAAATTCCCACTTATGCTTATTCATTTTATGGTATGCTTAATCATAACCATTTCACACCATTTCATTAACATGTCTATTAACCCCATCGTTTCCCCACGTACTTATGCTAACACGACATATTTCCAAGAGAAGATTCTTTCACAATTAACATGGGTTTCACTTAGCATACATTAGCATTAATCATGGGTTAAAAGGTGTCCACTTACATCATGACATTAACCCAACTAGCATTACTAAATAACCCAACTTGCATGAACATACATATGTCATGTATAAAGGCAACTTGCATAAGTGTTCATAGGTTATACAAAGGTGAACTTGCATGTGTCTTAAAGGTGTGAACTTGCACAACATGTTACATGTTAACTTGCATAACATCATACACATAACTTGCATAATATTATAAACATAACTTGCATATCAACATACACATAACTTACATAACATCATGCACATAACTTGCATAACATCATACACATAACTTGCATATGAATTTGCATAACAACATGCACATAACTTACATAACATCATACACATAAAATAACATCATACACATAAACTTGCATAACATGTTGAGCTTGCATATAAGCATACACATAACTTGCATAACATGTTGAACTTGTATATATGACTTGCATCTTAAAGGAGGGTAAACATGCATATATATATATTCATAGCATATAAAGGTGTCATCTTGCATATGTATGCATCACATTTAAAAGGGTAAACTTGCATGTCATGATTTATGCATAATACCAAACACTTAGCATGCATAAAGCCACATACTTAGCATGCATAAAATCAATTACTTATTATGCATAAACCCACCACTTAACTTGCATAAACCCACATACTTAACTTGCATAAACCCACATATCCAACTTGCATAAACTCACATATTCAACATGCATAAACTCACATATTCAATTTGCATAAACTCACATATTCAACATGCATAAACTCACATATTCAACTTGCATAAACTCACATATTCAACATGCATAAACATAGGATTAATATTAAACATAGATTAGCATATTCACATCATATCATATGACTCGAAAACCCATTAATCCTCATGCAAAACCATAGATCTCATCATATCTCATCTACTTAATTTAGCAATTGATCATCAAAGTGATAGAAACTCACCAAAACCAAGATTAGCAAACTTATGAAGTGGAATTAGTTGCTTTAGTTGAAGAAGATGTTGATTAGAGGTTGATTAGCTTGCAACTCTCTTCATTGATTTGTGGAGGCCATGATCAAGTTTCATTTTGCCATAGTTTAGTTACAAGATCTAATTATGAATGAATTAGGGTAGGGTTGGGGTCTTATTTATAGGATTAGGTAGTGTTTTAGGCCCTTAGATTAACCCTAGATTAGATTAGGACCGTCAGATTTAGGAAATCTCTAGAACACAGCCCAAGACTCAACCAAAAACCAGATCTGGTGCACCCAGATCAACAGGGCCGACACCCTGTGTCGACACCCCTGTCGACAGGGCTGTCGACACCCCTGTCGACATGCCTGTCGACACCCCTGTCGACATGCCTGTCGACACGGGGTAGGCGGGAACTTTCCCGCCCTTTCCGCTTTTGGCTCCAAACTTGTTTTAGAACTGAATTTTAAATCTGTTTTTAACCTTGAATTTTCTGAAAACTTCTTTGGGCCTTAACTGGGCCATACGGACTCCGATTTACAAAATTTCGGACTCTATTCTGCGTATTTTTCCGAGACGAACGCAATGACGCAGCCCGTTTCCCCCAATTCTCACATTTGAGATTATTTATTATGCAATTAGTGAATTTTTAGCATTAACTGAAATACGGGGTGTTACACATGTTGTTATAACTGTCCAGATGTATTGATTGAATGATGTACTCTGATAAATGTAAGTATTTATTCAAGTTCTTTATAAAGATTTATTTTTATATATTATATTGATTCTGCTATGATGCGAGACTCTATGTTGTTAGTCTTCTGCTTATTCTTCTGTTCTAACATTTCTTTCTTTCTTCTCCTCACGTTCCAATTTCTTTCTCCTAAAGATTCATATGTAATGACCCGCATTGTCAGGGGTATTATAATTAATTTATTTAATTATATATATCGTGATGTAGTGAATTAAAAAGAGGTTTAATTAAATAATATGGAATATTTAATTAAATTAAATAATTAAATAATATATTTAATTCAGAAATGATCAAAAATATTGGGAATCACAATATTCTGTGAACGGGGTCGTCCCTATGATTTAATTCAGCTTAGAGTTGAATTATATTGATGAATATATTCAATCGACGACAGTTTGAACGTATAATTATATTATAATTAAAATCGAGCTTGAAATGGCGCTGTAGTTCGCGATTTGGCGATTTGAACTTCAACTGAATGTACAGGATTCGTTTTAAGTCGGATTTCTGTGAAACAAGAAACGTGTGGAGCTGGTGGAGTATATCTTTCTAGTGGAAGAGAAAAATCGGGATTTCGTCGTGTAGATTTCGAGATATGTCCAAATCAAATTTCAGAAAAGTCGCTGTGGAATTCCTTTATAATCTGCGATGCTTTATTTACGTTATAAAAGGATTTTCGATATAAACTGAATATCGATAAATCTAAAATCTGAAATATCAAACTGTAAATTCTGATATAATATTCTGGAGCTGTACGATGTCATATGTTAAGATATACGATAATATAAATTTATTTATATTTAATTTAACTATATTTAAATATATTTTTATATTTAAATGGGTCATCCAGAGCTTTAAAAATAGCCGGTTTTGCAAACGAAGTCGGAATTCGACGAACCCAGTTTTGTTGGATCCGCAATATCAAATAGTTGTTATATTTCCAGTTTCGTGATTTTTAGAGACACTGTTTGGCCGTACGGATTTTTAGAATGTAAAACAATCAGTATTTTGACGGTAAAAAATACGCTGTGTGAGCATACGAAGTCGGAATTCGACGAAACCAGTTTCGTTGGGACCGTAATGTCGAACTCTAGCTACATGTCCAGTTTGGTGATTTTTGGGTATCGTATGTAATCATACAGATTTTTAGAAGACAAAGACAAACATCGATTGTTTAAAATTGAATAAAATAATCAATTTAAAATTATTTAAAATCCTCTATAAATACCACACAAAATTCCTAAACCTAATTCAATCTTTTCTCAAAGTCAACAGATAAAAAAATGCGCCGCTGCTTCCTTGTTCTTTCCAGTGAAAGGTTCGACCAAAATATATCCACCAAAAATCAAATAAAACTCTACAAATGAAAATACATATGTATTTGGGATATTGGAGTGCTTCACTTCAGTTTGGTAGCAGTTTTAAAAGGTGCGATTCGTGTTTGCTGGCCTCGACTTTGGCAAATGCGAGCTTTAGAAGAACGTTAGGGTTCGGGTATTGATGAAATTCAAGCATTGATTCGAACTGTTGATAGTTGTTTTGGGATTGCTGCGGAAAGCCGCACTTATATGCCTGGTTTGAGGAAGTTCGATGGGTTTTTCCTGATAAGGGGGGTACTGTTCATCGACTTGGAGATGATGCCGCACCTGGCATTTCAGTTCGAAGGAGATGAAAACTGGTATGGTTTGAAACGGAAATCAAAGTGAAGTCTGTGGGTTGATTCGGTGAAGAGGAAGAGAACGAGGTGGTTGAAGGGGTGGAAATGGTGCTGTCGTGTTTAGTTCTGGAGAAGGGATTTCAAGATGGGGGAGAAGCTTTTTGCGGGTGGGTTATTTGCTAAGTGGGTCGATTCAATTACAAAGGGGTGAGGCCCAAAGTTAAATAGATTTAAGTTGTTTTTATTTTAAATAGTTTGACGACTTGTAAAATTTATATCTTCCACATATATTATCAGAAATTCGAACGGTTGAATCCGTTAGGACCGTATGGACGGACATTACCCAATGGGATTGACTAGGAGAGAATTCGACCTTGTTTCAATTTATTACAAAATAAATTGTCTGTCTAAATCAAAGATAGTCAATCGTTTTTAACGATAACATTCTAATGTGAGTAAATCTCACCAATTATGAACAGTTTATAATTTCATGTTGTATTTTTAGAACTGTTAGAAATTGTCTGTTTGATCGTGTGTTGACTGTTTGATTGAACTGCTAGTCAGTTAATGAAATATTATATATATATATATATATATAAATATATATATAATATATAAACAGTTATATAGTTGTATATTGATTCTGTTTATCAGAATAATCCATATTGAACTGAAAGTGATGACAATCATGTTGTGTAACATCTGTGGATGCAGGGAAACAGGTTGGAGGAATCTGACTGGATTCCTCAACAGTTATTTTATTGTTTTTCATATATTTCGATATATGATGTGAATTATAACCTGTTGTTGATTGTGTGTGTGTATGGACGATATTGGACATCGTAATTTGATATGTTAAACACCATAACATACCGGAATGTCGATAAGGGAATTTTCAAAGTGATAGTGAAATAAAATATTTATAAATGGAATATTTATAAATAAGAAATATTTATATATTGGAATATTTATAAATAGAAGATATTTAGAAAGGAAATAATTTCAAATAATTTTCTTTTTGGATGGAAAGGCCTGTGTGGCGGGTTTGGTGATTTTCTCGATGCTCCCGTTACAAAGGAGGTTATGGCGAATTTTTCAGAGAATTTAAGGAGTTAGAATATTTCAAGAATAAATTTGAAAAGGGAATATTTGTAAACCATTTACAAATAAAATTGAAAAGGAAACGTTATAAAAAGGAAATCATTTTTAAAGTGTAGAACCGTTATTTAAAAGTAAATCTTTTCAAATGAATAAAACGTTGTTAAAAAGGAAATCTTTATAAAGTGAATAAAGTAAATCGAATATGGTATTCGAAAGGAGTTAAATCGAATACGGTATTCGAAGGGAGTAAATCGAATATGGTATTCGAAAGATAGTAAAACGAATATGCTATTCGAAAGGGGTTAGTCGAGTCGAGTTAGTTGAATAGAATTAAGTAAGTCAAGTTAACCAGTGAGTTAAGTAAGTCAAGTTAACCAGTTGGGTTAAGCAAGTCAAGTTAACCAGTGAGTTAAGTAAGTCAAGTTAACCAGTGAGTTAAGTAAGTCAAGTTAACCAGTTGAGTTAAGTAAGTCGAGTTAATCAAGTCGAGTTGTTCGAGTTAGAGTTACTCAGTTAGAGTTAATCGATTAGAGTTAAAACGAACTAGAGTTAATCAAATATAGTTATTTGAGATAGAGTTAGTCAAACATAGTATTCAGGGTAAGTTGCCATCTCGTACGACTGCTAGCGTAATTCGCAGGGCTGTAAATAGCCTAAGGTGGTCGGATGTTGCCTAAGGGAATCAGGCGTAACCATTGTGATCGTTGCGATCTACAGTCAAGCGAATGAAGTTAAATCGAATCTAGTTATTCAATAGGAGTTAATCAAGATGAGTTAAATAAGTTAAGTTGATCGAATCTAGTCATTCGATAGGAGTTAATCAAGTTAAGTTAAATAAGTTAAGTAAATCGAATCTAGTTATTCGAGAGGAGATTATCGAATATAGTTTATTCGAAGGAGTTATCAATTATTAGTTATTCGAAGTGAGTAGTCGAATATTGGTTATTCGAAGTGAGTTAATCGAATATTGGTTATTCGAAAAGGGGAGTTACCAAATCGAATAGATTAAAGGGGTTAATCGAATATAGTTTATTCGAGTAGAGTTAGAGGAGTTATCGAATATAGTTTATTCGACAGGAGTTAAGTGAATAGTTAGATTAATCAAAGTGAATTAGTTAAGTTAAACTAAGTGAATTAGTTAAGTGAATTGGTTAAGTTAACCAAAGGGAATTTGTCGAGTTAATCAAAGTGATTAGTTCAGTTAATAGAGTTGAATTTGTCAGTCGAGTTAATAAATGGAGTTAGTCAAACCAAGTAAAACCAGTTAGAGTTAATTAATTAAGTTTGACCAGTTAGAGTTAATCAATCAGAGTAAATCAAATAGAGTTAAGTAAAATTAGAACTGACTAGAGATTAGTAAATTGAATGGTTTTCTAAGTGTCTATCTGATGTTGGTTTCGGCCTTCGGGATTTATACTTAGGGAATTGTTCTCATACTAGTTCACAGTCAGGGACTGATAGTTGGGGAAGAGTAGTGATTTGTAAATAAGCAAATGGAAAATGTTTTCCAGTGTTAATAACATATATTTTCTAAACATAGAAAATAAGGCAATGTGAATATATATATAGATATATGTTGATGATTTACCGATATAATTTCCATCTGGAAATAATATCGTTGTTTGCACACTTGTTTTTCTTTGATGGTTAAATCACAGACTATCGAAGTTTTGACCATTTTAACGTTGTTAATATGGAGAGACCGGCTGGATTATTATCCAAAAAACCACTCTGTATTGGCATAAGCATTGCGAATCATATATGCCAAAGATATTTGAAGACAGAGTAAAATGCATGGGCTGTTGTATAAGTCTTAGATAACAGTGACTAAGATGGATATACTGAATTGTGCCTTCGGTTTGTCCAGTCCCAGAACAACTTGTATGGATGAAGGTCTGACAGAGTATATCAAATGGATCGCGTAAGTTGGTCTGTTCAAACGTATTCACGATTGGTGGCGGAGGAATTCGTTTCTCTAAGCTGTATACCCGTGTTATTTTTGGATGAATCAGTTTGTGATTTGGCGTTTATGACGATGTGACATTCTAAGTGAATGAGGATGACTTGTGTTGATGAATGTCTGACAGAGTATTTCCAGAGAGGTCACGTACATTGATTTCTTCAACCGTACCAAGAGTGGTAGCGGAGAAGGAAACTTCTTTAGCTAACACGTAATGTACTGTTGTAGACGTCAATTAGTGATTTTCGATGGATCTGACAATGTGGCATTCGAAGTGAATCTGATATGATGATAAAGCGTAACCTCTAGCCTCATCAACCGGTAAATGACAGAAATCGGGCAGGTAGCATGGCTAAGTCGGTCGCACCGAAGTAGGGTGTATAATCACCTATCTAGAGAATATTCATTTGCTTCTTTAATCTATCAGTGCTGTCTCATATATATATACGGGAAAATGTTGCTGATCCCAACCGTTGGTGATATACATTCGATACACTCAAGAAAAATGTGTGGTCGGTCATGTGTGGCTGAGTTACAAGATGTTCTTGTTGAACTCCAGTGTATCATTCCTAGAGTACACTGATCGGAAGGTGGTTCCATACATTGTCATAGTTGGAAATCCATTACCCAATACGTGCTTGCGGTTTTGATTGTATACTATATATGTAGAACGTGAGATGAAAGCGTTTCTGCTTGTTGACTTCTATTTGTAAATAGACATTATTATAATATCAAAAGGTTTTTGATATAAAGATATTTTGGATTCTCATAAGGGAAAAACCCGTTCCGTTCTGCGGCGTGGTCTTATGAGATATCGTTTACTTGTTCATATACCTGTTTAAACTGTTTTACTCACACCAGTCCCATGACTGACCCGAATTTTACTTTGTTGTTTTCCCTAAACTCTTGGGTGCCTAAATTTGTACGGGCAGTCAAGTAGTCGGGATTTGCAGATACATGGAAGAGCTGGAGCAGGAGGCTTCAGAATCATATAGCTATAGTTATTTCCGCTGTGTTGTAAGTGATGTACTCTGATAAGTGCTATTGTATACATAACTGTTATATTTCAAAGTTATGTTATCTATTATATGTTATTCGTTCCGCTGTGAGGTTCGTGTTACTCTGATGTTGTGTTCTTCTTCTTCTTCTATTCTAAGTTTCTATCTTATCTATTCTCACCTTCTAATTTCTTTCATTAATTACCGGGATTTTTCGATGTTTTGGTTATCGACATCGAGCTTATGTCGATAACCAAAGTTCCGGAAATCCGGGTCGTTACGGTTGGTATCAGAGCTTAAGTTAAGAATTACCTTGGCTCTGTTGCGTGACTCGGTAGAGATAGGGTTAGTAATACCCTAGATTGAGTTGAGTGTATATATACGAGTGTACGTATTTATATTTGATATAAAATTGGTTTTATATTGTGGAAATTCATTGGCTGAGTTGTTTATGAGTTCTGGTCGATCAGTTTGATCCACTGTATCGGTAGGAGTTACTAAACACTTGAATACGATGGGTCGTCATGATATATTTTGAAAAGAGGGTAAATGAAATAATTTTACCCGAAGTATATATATTGGAATTATTATAATGTGTTGGTTGTTATTATAATCGAGTAAGATTATAAAAGTGAAACGGTTATGAAAATAACAAATCAAATTTCGTATAAGTATTACGAAGTGAATTAAATCTGAAATTAAAGTCAAAATTGAAATTAAAAACTGGAAATTCAGATAAGTGTTTTTAATTGAATCTGGATTAGATATAGTTGAATTTTAAAATCCAGGGAGGTTTTAAATTGGTTTTAGTAAGGATATTTTGAACTGATTCAAGATGGAAGTGTTTAAGTTTCAGTTTTGAAAAGGAATATAGTATTGAACTCACATTGATCGCTGGGAAATAATTCTGATGATGGTGTACACATCATCAGTGTGATTTCGAGTTATAAGTGATGGATTACTACCAAGGTTTTTTTTTCAAATTATTTGCGAAAACAAGGTGTTCAGGAATTCAAAAGTTTTGAATCGCTATTATGATTTCAAGTTGATTTGAAAAACCCAGGAATTTAAATGTAACTCGTGGAGTTAATTAAAACTGAAATGGATTTGAAGATAATCAGGATTGGAATTGAGTTGAAGGGTTAAGAGTTTAAAATCTGATATCGGAGTTTGAATGGAATTTGAATTGAATAAAACCAAGTGTTGGAGCTGAGGAGTTTGATTATGATAACATGAGTATAGGTTGAATTGGTAACAGATACAAGTGATAGAGTTGATATACCCGACAAAAAGGTACAAGTTTATATTTGATATAAGCATGAGATTTATGAGCCGAATTGGCAAGCCGCTTGGCTGTTTGATTTTCTTTTGGGTTAGAGATGGCCTGGAGAGGCGAGTTGGGGTTTTACCGATAGGGCTGTACAAAGGAGGTTATGACGAAATTTTCCGAGAATTTAAAGTGTTAGAAAATTTCAGAATATTTGAAAATTTTAGTTAGTCGGAATGAATAAATATTTTAGTCGATAATAATTGGTTCAGTTGAAATCAGAAATAAGGGGTAAACAAATCTTAGGAATTCCAATAAATAGGGTCGTCCTCTAACTTAGCAATTTCGAGGACGAAATTATTATAAGTGGGGAAGAATGTAATGACCCGCATTGTCAGTGGTATTATAATTAATTTATTTAATTATATATATCGTGATGTAGTGAATTAAATAGAGGTTTAATTAAATAATATGGAATATTTAATTAAATTAAATAATTAAATAATATATTTAATTCAGAAATGATCAAAAATATCGGGAGTCACAATATTCTGTGAACGGGGTCGTCCCTAAGATTTAATTCAGCTTAGAGTTGAATTATATTGACGAATATATTCAATCAACGACAGTTCGAACGTATAATTATATAATAATTAAAATCGAGCTTGAAATGGCGCTGTAGTTCGCGATTTGGCGATTTGAACTTCAACTGAATGTACAGGATTCGTTTTAAGTCGGATTTCTGTGAAACAAGAAACGTGTGGAGCTGGTGGAGTATATCTTTCTAGTGGAAAAGAAAAATCGGGATTTCGTCGTGTAGATTTTGAGATATGTCCAAATCAAATTTTAGAAAAGTCGCTGTCGAATTCCTTTATAATTTGCGACGCTTTATTTACGTTATAAAAGGATTTTCGATATAAACTGAATATCGATAAATCTAAAATCTGAAATATCAAACTGTAAATTCTGATATAATATTCTGGAGCTGTACGATATCATATGTGAAGATATACTATAATATAAATTTATTTATATTTAATTTAACTATATTTAAATATATTTATATATTTAAATGGGTCATCCAGAGCTTTAAAAATAGCCGGTTTTGCAAACGAAGTCGGAATTCGACGAAACCAGTTTTGTTGGATCCGCAATATCAAATAGTTGTTAGATTTCCAGTTTCGTGATTTTTAGAGTCACTGTGTGGCCATACGGATTTTTAGAGTGTAAAACAGTCAGTATTTTGACGGTTAAAAATATGCTGTGTGAGCATACGAAGTCGGAATTCGACGAAACCAGTTTCGTTTGGACCGTAATGTCGAACTCTAGCTACATGTCCAGTTTGGTGATTTTTGGGCATCGTATGTAATCATACAGATTTTTAGAAGACAAAGACAAACCACGATTGTTTAAAATTGAATAAAATAATCAATTTAAAATTATTTAAAATCCTCTATAAATACCACACAAAATTCCTAAACCTAATTCAATCTTTTCTCAAAGTCAACAGATAAAAAAATGCGCCGCTGCTTCCTTGTTCTTTCCAGTGAAAGGTTCGATCAAAATAAATCCACCAAAAATCAAATAAAACTCTACAAATGAAAATACATATGTATTTGGGATCTTGGAGTGCTTCACCTCAGTTTGGTAGCAGTTTTAAAAGGTGTGATTCGTGTTTGCTGGCCTCGACTTTGGCAAACACGAGCTTCAGAAGAACGTTAGGGTTCGGGTATTGATGAAATTCAAGCATTGTTTCGAACTGTTGATAGTTGTTTTGGGATTGCTGTGGAAAACCTCACTTATATGCCCGGTTTGAGGAAGTTCGATGGGTTTTTCCTGATAAGGGGGGGGGGGGGGGTACTGTTCATCGGCTTGGAGATGATGCCGCACCTGGCATTTCAGTTCGAAGGAGATGAAAACTGGTATGGTTTGAAACGGAAATCAAAGTGAAGTCTGTGGGTTGATTCGGTGAAGAGGAAGAGAACGAGGTGGTTGAAGGGGGTGGAAATGGTGTTGTCGTGTTTAGTTCTGGAGCAGGGATTTCAAGTTGGGGGAGAAGCTTTTTGCGGGTTGGGTATTTGCTAAGTGGGTCGATTCAATTACAAAGGGGTGAGGCCCAAAGTTAAATAGATTTAAGTTGTTTTTATTTTAAATAGTTTGACGACTTGTAAAATTTATATCTTCCACATATATTATCAGAAATTCGAACAGCTGAATCCGTTAGGACCATATGGACGGACACTACCCAATGGGATTGACTGGGAGATAATTCGACCTTGTTTCAATTTATTACAAAATAAATTGTCCGTCTAAATCAAAGACAGTTAATCGTTTTTAACGATAATAGTCCAATGTGAGTAAATCTCACCAATTCTGAACAGTTTATAATTTCATGTTATATTTTTAGAACTGTTAGCAATTGTATGTTTGATTGCGTGTTGACTGTTTGATTGAACTGCTAGTCAGTTAATGAAATATTATATATATATATAAATATATATATAATATATAAACAGTTATATAGTTATATATTGATTCTGTTTATCAGAATAATCCATATTGAACTGAAAGTGATGACAATCATGTTGTGTAACATCTGCGGATGCAGGGAAACAGGTTGGAGGAATCCGACTGGATTCCTCAACAGTTATTTTATTGTTTTTCATATATTTTGATATATGATGTGAATTATAACCTATTGTTGATTGTGTGTGTATGGACGATATTGGACATCGTAATTTGATATGTTAAACACCATAACATACCGAAATGTCGATAAGGAAATTTTCAAAGTGATAGTGAAATAAAATATTTATAAATGGAATATTTATAAATAAGAAATATTTATAAATTGGAATATTTATAAATAGAATATATTTAGAAAGGAAATAATTTCAAACAATTTTCTTTTTGGATGGAAAGGCCTGTGTGGCGGGTTTGGGGATTTTCCCGATGCTCCCGTTACAAAGGAGGTTATGGCGAATTTTTCAGAGAATTTAAGGAGTAAGATTATTTCAAGAATAAATTTGAAAAGGGAATATTTGTAAACCATTTACAAATAGAATTGAAAAGGAAACGTTATAAAAAGGAAATCATTTTTAAAGTGTAGAACCGTTATTTAAAAGTAAATCTTTTCAAATGAATAAAACGTTGTTAAAAAGGAAATCTTTATAAAGTAAATAAAGTAAATCGAATATGGTATTCGAAAGGTGTTAAATCGAATATGGTATTCGAAGGGAGTAAATCGAATACGGTATTCGAAAGTTAGTAAAACGAATATGCTATTCGAAAGGGGTTAGTCGAGTCGAGTTAGTTGAATAGAGTTAAGTAAGTCAAGTTAACCAGTGAGTTAAGTAAGTCAAGTTAACCAGTTGGGTTAAGCAAGTCAAGTTAACCAGTGAGTTAAGTAAGTCAAGTTAACCAGTGAGTTAAGTAAGTCAAGTTAACCAGTTGAGTTAAGTAAGACGAGTTAATCAAGTCGAGTTGATCGAGTTAGAGTTACTCAGTTAGAGTTAATCGACTAGAGTTTAAACGAACTAGAGTTAATCAAATATTGTTATTTGAGACAGAGTTAGTCAAACATAATATTCAGGGTAAGTTGCCATCTCGTACGACTGCTAGCGTAATTCGCAGGGCTATAAATAGCCTAAGGTGGTCGGATGTTGCCTAAGGGAATCAGGCATAACCATTGTGATCGTTGCGATCTAGAGTCAAGCGAATGGAGTTAAATCGAATCTAGTTATTCGATAGGAGTTAATCAAGATGAGTTAAATAAGTTAAGTTGATCGAATCTAGTCATTCGATAGGAGTTAATCAAGTTAAGTTAAATAAGTTAAGTAAATCGAATCTAGTTATTCGAGAGGAGATTATCGAATATAGTTTATTCGAAGGAGTTATCAATTATTAGTTATTCGAAGTGAGTAGTCGAATATTGGTTATTCGAAGTGAGTTAATCGAATATTGGTTATTCGAAAAGGGGAGTTACCAAATCGAATATATTAAAGGGGTTAATCGAATATAGTTTATTCGAGTAGAGTTAGAGGAGTTATCGAATATAGTTTCTTCGACAGGAGTTAAGTGAATAGTTAGATTAATCAAAGTGAATTAGTTAAGTTAAACTAAGTGAATTAGTTAAGTGAATTGGTTACGTTAACCAAAGTGAATTTGTCGAGTTAATCAAAGTGATTAGTTCAGTTAATCGAGTTGAATTTGTCAGTCGAGTTAATAAATGGAGTTAGTCAAACCAAGTAAAACCAGTTAGAGTTAATTAATTAAGGTTGACCAGTTAGAGTTAATCAATCAGAGTTAATCAAATAGAGTTAAGTAAAATTAGAACTGACTAGAGATTAGTAAATTGAATGGTTTTCTATATGTCTATCTGATGGTTGTTTCGGCCTTCGGGATTTATACTTAGGGAATTGTTCTCATACTAGTTCACAGTCAGGGACTGATAGTTGGGGAAGAGTAGTGATTTGTAAATAAGCAAATAGAAAACGTTTTCCAGTGTTAATAACATATATTTTCTAAACATAGAAAATAAGGCAATGTGAATATATATATAGATATATGTTGATGATTTACCGATATAATTTCCATCTGGAAATAATATCGTTGTTTGCACACTTGTTTTTCTTTGATGGTTAAATCACAGACTATCGAAGTTTTGACCATTTTAACGTTGTTAATATGGAGAGACCGTTTGGATTATTATCCAAAGAACCACTCTGTATTGGCATAAGCATTGCGAATCATATATGCCAAAGATATTTGAAGACGGAGTAAAATGCAAGGGCTGTTGTATAAGTCTTAGATAACAGTGACTAAGATGGATATACTGAATAGTGCCTTCGGTTTGTCCAGTCCCAGGACAACTTGTATGGACGAAGGTCTGACAAAGTATATCAAATGGATCGCGTAAGTTGGTCTGTTCAAACGTATTCACGTTTGGTGGTGGAGGAATTCGTTACTCTAAGCTGTATACCCGTGTTATTTTTGGATGAATCAATTTGTGATTTGGCGGGTATGACGATGTGACATTCTAAGTGAATGAGGATGACTTTTGTTGATGAATGTCTGACAGAGTATTTCCAGAGAGGTCACGTACATTGATTTCTTCAACCGTACCAAGAGTGGAAGCGGAGAAGGAAACTTCTTTAGCTAACACGTAATGTACTGTTGTAGACGTCAATTAGTGATTTTCGATGGATCTGACAATGTGGCATTCGAAGTGAATCTGATATGATGATAAAGCGTAACCTCTAGCCTCATCAACCGGTAAATGACAGAAATCGGGCAGGCAGCATGGCTAAGTCGGTCGCACCGAAGTAGGGTGTATAATCACCTATCTAGAGAATATTCATTTGCTTCTTTAATCTATCAATGCTGTCTCATATATATACGGGATACGGTTGCTGATCCCAACCGTTGGTGATATACATTCGATACACTCAAGCAAAATGAGTGGTCGGTCATGTGTAGCTGAGTTACAAGATGTTCTTGTTGAACTCCAGTGTATCGTTCCTAGAGTACACTGATCGGAAGGTGGTTCCATACCTTGTCATAGTTGGAAATCCATTACCCAATACGTGCTTACGGTTTTGATTGTATACTATATATGTAGAACGTGAGATGAAAGCGTTTCTGCTAGTTGATATCTATTTTTACATAGACATTATTATAATATCAAAAGGTTTTTGATATAAAGATATTTTGGATTCTCATAAGGGAAAAACCCGTTCCGTTCTGCGGCGTGGTCTTATGAGATATCGTTTACTTGTTCATATACCTGTTTAAACTGTTTTACTCACACCAGTCCCATGACTGACCCGGAGTTTACTTTGTTGTTTTCCCTAAACTCTTGGGTGCCTAAATTTGTACGGGCAGTCAAGTAGTCGGGATTTGCAGATACATGGAAGAGCTAGAGCAGGAGGCTTCAAAATCATATAGCTGTAGTTATTTCCGCTGTGTTGTAAGTGTTGTACTCTGATAAGTGCTATTGTATACATAATTGTTATATTTCAAAGTTATGTTATCTATTATATGTTATTCATTCCGCTGTGAGGTTCGTGTTACTCTGATATTGTGTTCTTCTTCTTCTTCTATTCTAAGTTTCTATCTTATTTATTCTCACCTTCTAATTTCTTTCATTAATTACCGGGATTTTTCGATGTTTTGGTTATCGACATCGAGCTTATGTCGATAACCAAAGTCGCCGGAAATCCGGGTCGTTACATCATATTTCCTTGCAATTTGGGTCGGATGTGAGTTATAATTAGTTACCTCAAATGACACGGATTTGCAGGCCTTACACTAAAAACCATTCATTTCTCATATCAATATCGTAATTCCCATTTTGAACCTCTAAACTATCTCACATTTGTATCAATTCGGCACTAAAGTTCTTATATTACTTACCGTGTACACAAGTACTACTGGATTTGCAACCAATCTTCAACAAGTTCTAGTATTAGTGATCAGTTTTCTAGCTCCTCTGGTGAGTCCTAACTCAGGTTGTTCACTTATGGAGCCTCTCTTATAACGACCCGAACTTCCCTGGTCTCCGAAGAGAAGAGAAAGAACGGATTGTCTGAGAACACGACAAATCAGAACACAAACAGAAGAACATTTCATTTCTTATTACAACAATTTACATCAGGGTACAAGAATATACAGAGTATTAACAAATAATATACATTTGATAAGTATCAGAGATTTACAAATTACAATGTAGTGGAAAATAATATAAACCATAACTGAAAGAGATACATGGATATAGAGCTTTCCGAATATCATTGCAGCTGTAAACCAGGATCCTGTGAATATAAATCTGCAAAACCAAAATTACTAGCTGCTCATGTGGAAAATAGGGGCACCTGGAGTTTAAGTTAAAACAATAAACTCAAGGTCAGTTATGTCACTGGTGTGAGAACTAAAACAGTTATTAAAACTTTACTTCAAAATGGAGTAAATCAAGGGATCACGCCGTATAACACGAAACGGGTTTCCTCCCAAGAATACTAGTGCATAGAATAAACATCGCAATGCTTTTTGGAAAAATGAAGCTATTATAAGACTAGGTCCCATCGCACAATGCAACGCAAGCCGAAGGATAGGGTTTTCCCTTATGATAGCCAAACATGCTTGGTACGTTTAAAACAAATCATTTGATACTATTATAAGTGCATAGTGTATAAAACAACTTCAAATATAAATGTATCTATCATAAATGGCATGGGTACCATATATCATGTCGCCAATACTAGGCTCTACAACCAAAACTGAAATGTCACATATTGGAAATTGGATTCCATCTATGAACCAAGGCCAGGGATCATCCTCCCGCTTCGAGACACTCTAGCCAATGTCTCAGGGCTACACACTCTGGGTGCCCTAGGTAACATGAAGGGCCGGTCCACACTAAGTGCATGGTGGATTCATAATCCCTGAACATGCGTTTCCCCGCCCTATGGGGCGTAACTGAGCCAGATGACTCAATATCCATCGGCTCCGTAGTAACCAATATATCGGAGGCACCTCGCAATCCAACAACCACATAAGTAAAAATTTCTGGGCTCCACACCATGACACCACCCCTAGCTAGAAGGAAACGCACTACCCTCCCTGCTGTCCTCTCCCGTTTCTATTTCATACCAGCGTGTGAGGCTTGCGAATTAAGGCTACACAAAGCTATGTTATATTAAAGCCATGCTTTGATCATCAACCACAAGACTCTGCTTTTCAACAAAAGCCTTGATCATTTACATCTCAGCATGCCACATAGGCAATTCACGCCATGTGACTGATGTCTATCAATATATAACCTCTGAGCTCGGACATCTCAGAGAAGGGGGTTAAGCAAGAGAATAAATTCTCCGCCACCAAACAGATATATATTTAATAGAGATCAATCAACATAGAATAAAATCCAATGTCAGACACACATCCATTTACAAGTTTGTTCTGGGTCTGAACGAAACCGGAGGCACCTTATTCCTCGTCCCGTGTCCATTACAGGAGAGAGGCCCTCACATATCTAGTCGATCTCCAAGTACGTCTGGACGATCACAACTTATTACCTTGTGTTGGGTGTACAACCCAATCGAGACATCAGTAATCATCCAAACGATGTAAAGACCTCTGGTCTTCAACCACCGTCTTCATCGTCAAAATTTCGTCGAATTAGTTATTAAGAATGGGTATAAACCTGGCCTTTTCAAATAACTCGCATATATTATAAACAAGTGCTATAAAAAAACAACATACGCCTCATTCCAATTCTGAATATTCTTTTATTCAAATATTCATATCGTTTGGGAAATGTTCCCATTAATTTTGTCAAAGATAAATTCTTTAAAATTTATTTTTTAATCTTCCTTTGGATATCATTCAAACCAAATCAAGATTTTCCAAACTAGTCGGGATGAGCGATCCTTACCGAAGCAATCATTTATTTTATTTTCCAATCCTAACCTATTCATCCCATGGAGCAAAACTGGTCATACTCCATATCTAACACCACGGTGTTATCGGTAAATTTAATTACCATTTCACGTTCAAATCTAATTAAAGATTTAACTATCGTTTGGAGAAAAACGGTGATACTCCATTCTCGATCATTTCCCAAATTTGATAATTTAAATTATCAATTCCCATTTCAATCTAATTAAAGATTCATTAAAACTCCACTTAGTTTTAATCTACCCAAAAAGCAATATTAATGATTATTTAACTTTGGAAACACAAACATGCCACATCGACAATCTACACCGTACTATTGATTTCTGCTGATATATAACCTCTAAGCTCGTACGCCTTAGAGAAGGGTGTTAAGCAGGAGAATAAATTCTCCGCCACCAAACAGTTATATATTTAGCAGAGATCAACCATACAGTTCGAAATACATTGTTAGACATGTAATCCTGTCATTAACTAGGTTAAAGAACTACTGTCATTTAAAATACAGTTCATGATAAATCGAAATCACATTCCATTAATTATGGAATCTTCATGGAAAACAGATCAATGTATATAATCAATATCAATTTATGTATTCGACTAATAATATAAATGGAATAACGGCAAAGCCTTTTAAATTCCATAAATATTAACAGTCTTCCTCCACAGAAGCTAATTTCGATTATTATCAAATCGAATTCCATTCAATTCCAATTCAATATATTAAATTGGAAAACTTTGCTTTGGAAAATTCCTGTTAAATCTTAATAAAAAGATTTATAAATTCGAAATCACATTTCACTGCAAATCGGGTTAAAGAACGAATGTCATTAAAAACATAGTTCACGATAAACCCAATTCACATTCCATTTTATTCCAATTAAATGTTAATTAACTAGAAATTCTCATAATCTTAATCAAAAGATTTATTCTTTTCACATGGGGTTTAAGAACAGTGTGATTTAAGACACCATTCACGACAAACCAATAATCCCATTCTTTTATTCAATTCCAACTAAATATTAATTAATTGGAAAACTTCACTAAATCTTTAATTAAAAGATTTATTCTTTTTCTCAAAGGGGTTTAAGAATAGTGTTAATGAAGACACCATTCATGTAATGACCCGCATTGGCAGAGGTATTATAATTAATTTATTTAATTATATAAATGGTGGTTTAGTGAATTTAATGGTCGTGGAATTAAATAATGGTGAATATTTAATTAAAATAATAAATTAAATAATATATTTAATTCTGAAATAATCAGAATTGGCTGAAATGACGATATGGTGTGAACCGGATCATCTATGATATTTAATTTAGCTTGGAATTGAATTTGAATAACGAATATATTATATAAACGACAGTTTGAACATAGAATTATATTATAATTAAAATTGAGCTCGAAATGGCGCTGCAGTTCATAAATTGGCGATTCGAACTTCAACTGAATGTACAGGATTCGTTTTAAGCCGGATTTCTATGAAACAAGAAACGTATGGAGATGGTGGAGTATATCTTTCTAGTGGAAGAGAAAAATCGGGATTTCGTCGTGTAGATTTTGATTTACATCCAAATCAAATTTTAGAAAAGTCGCCGTGGATTTCCTATATAATTTATTTATATTTATAAAAGGAATTTCATTATAAATCGAATATCGATTTAATCGGGATTTGAAATATCGAGTAGAAATTCATATAGGAATATTCTAGAGCTGTATAATATTCTAGTATGGATATATACGATAATATTTGTTTATAAATATTTAATTTAATTATATTTAAATATATTTATATATTTAAGTGGGTCATTCAAAGCTTTAAAAATAGCCGGTTTTGCAAACAAAGTCGGAATTCGACGAAACTAATTTTTTTAGATCCGCGATGTCAAATAGTTGTTAGATTTCCAGTTTCGTGATTTTTAGAGTCACTGTGTGGTCGTACGGATTTTTAGAGTGAAAATCAATTAGTATTTTGATGGTTAAAAATACGCTGTGTGAGTAAACGGAGTCGGAATTCGATGAAACCAGTTTCCTTGGAACCGTAATGTCGAGCTGTAGTTGAATGTCAATTTCCGTGATTTTTGAATATCGTGTGTGATCACACGAATTTTTAGAATGCAGAAACGAATATAAAATGATATAAATAAAATATCTAACCTAAATATCTAAATCCTAAACACTATAAATACCACACCCTTACTCTCTAAAACCTAAATTTCATCCTCCAGAAGTCAAACAAGGCACCGCTACTTTTTCCATATTTTTTTCAGAGAAATCGAAAACTTTGAAAAATCAAATGAAAATAAAATAAAATGCTACAAATCTCCAAACATATGTTGATGGATTCCTGGCGTGTCCCTCTTCATCGCAGTACAGGTTTTGTTCCATTCGATCGCTGTTCTAAAACCAACGTATACACTAGGGCTGTCGGTTTGGGGTTCAAGAGGCATTAGTGTTCGATTTTGAGGTTGGATTTGGGTTTCTGGTGATGTTTAGCAGCCGTCAGGGATATATGGTGGTATTCGATCATAATTTGGGTCGATCGAATTCCTGTAACAGTGGGTTTCGAGCTGAGGATGGAGGCTGCTAATGGCGTTCGGGTTTGATCTAAATGGGTGGAGAAGGAGGAGTAGAAGTGGAGATGGCCGTCGGTGAAGACCATGGGAAATATCGTGAAGTATAAGAGGAGGAAGTGGAAGCAAACACTGGCCATTTGCGGTTGTTTTTGGCTTTGAGGAGCAGCGACCGATGTAGTACGGGAAGAAGAAGTTCGGGGATCGAGCCTGGGAAATCACGAATGGGTATGGGCCAGAAATTGAATTGTAAGCCCATGAAGAAATTAAGGCAATTAAGTTTATTTAGTTTAAATTGTTTTAACTTTAAAAATGCATAACTATATCATATATTAACGAAATTCAGAAAATCAAGATCTGACAGGATCGTATGGATTTACACTACCCATTGGAACTGACTGGGTGTGGATTGGAGCTCGTTTGAATTTATGGCGAAATAAACTGTTCGATTCAAATCAAACAACAGTTTATCGTTCTTTAACGATGGACTGCCAATGTGAGTAAATCTCACTAACTCTGAACAGTTTTAAATTTCATGTTGTATTTTTAGAACTGTTAAATATTGGCTGATTGATTGTGTGTTGACTGTTTGATTGAACTGCTAGTCAGTTAGTTGAATTTCTATATTGATTCTGTTTAACAGAATATATCATATGGAACTGAAATTGATGTTATCTATATTGTTTAACATCTGTGGATGCAGGGAAACAGGTTGGAGGAATCCAACTGGATTCCTCAACATTTATTTTACTGTTTTTCATATATTGTAATATATGATGTGATATATAATCTGTTGTCGATTATATGTGTTTGAACGATACTGATCATCGTGATTTGATATGTTGAATACCATAACATACCGAAATGTTGATAATGGAATATTTTCAAAGTGATATTTGAAAATAAAATATTTATAAATGGAATATTTATAAATAAGAAATATTTATTAATTGGAATATTTATAAATAGGAGATATTTAGAAAAAGGGAAAACGTTATAAAAAGGAAACTGTTATAAGAAGGAAATCATTTTAAAGTGGAGAACCGTTACTAAAAGTAAATCTTTAAAAATGAATAAACGTTGTTAAAAAAGGAAATCCTTATAAAGCGAATAAAGGAGTTAAATCGAATATGGTATTCGAAAAGAGTTAAATCGAATATGGTATTCGAAAGGAGTTAAATCGAATATGACATTCGAAAGTTAGTAAATCGAATTAGTTATTCGAAAGGGGTTAGTCGAGTCGAGTTAGTTGAATAGAGTTAATCGAATATTAGTTATTCGAATAAGAGTTAATCAGTTAGAGTAAAACCATTTGAGTAAATCAGTTAGAGTTAAACCAGTTAGAGTAAAACCATTAGAGTAAATCAGTTAGAGTTAAACCAGTTAGAGTTAATCAGTTAGAGTAAATCGATAGAGTTAAATTGAAATAGAGTTATTCAAATAAGAGTTATTCGAATTAGTTATTCGAATATAGTTAGTCCAAAGGAGTTATTCGATTTAGTTATTCGAATAGAGTTAATCCAAAGGAATTATCGAATATAGTTTATTCAAATAGATTTTAAGGGGTTATCGAATATAGTTTATTCGAAGGAAGGTTTTCAAATCAAGTTATTCGTAAAAGAGATTTATCGAATATAGTTTAATCGAAAAGAGTTATCGATTAGTAGAATCAATTGAGCTAATCGAATATAGTTTATTCGAATAAGAAGTAAAAGGAGTTAATCGAATATAGTTTATTCGAATAGAATCAATTGAGTTAATCAAATATTAGTGATTCGAATAAAGTTAAATAGAGTTATCGAATAAAGTTAAATACATTTATCAAATATTAGTTATTTGAACAGAGTTAAAGGAGTTAAGTAAGGAGAAGTGTTAAAAAGTTAAAAGATGAACTTACCCTATTTCGAGATTTGAAATGTTGTTCAGTTAAGGTCTGAGAGGTAGTTATACCCCAACTTGATTGACTTCGTTTTTAATTTAGAAATGGTTAAGGTTCGAGAGTGAAAGTGGTTAAGTATATTTAGTGAATAAGTATAGTGGTTTGAGTTGTCGTAGCGATATTGATTTAAACATCTGTTTAAATCCAAGTAAAAGAAGATTTGGAAATGTTTTCCAAATAGAATCAGAAACATAATCAAATATTGAAAATAAGTAAATATATATATATATATGATTAATGATTGATTGATAGAATTTCCATCTGGAAATAATATCGTTGTTTGCACACTTGTTTTTATTCGATAGTTAAATCACAGACTATCGACGTTTTGACCATTTTAACATTGTTAATATGGAGAGACCGGTTGGATTATTATCCAAAGAACCACTCTGTATTGGAATAAGCGTTGCGAATCATATATGCCAAAGATAATTGAAGACGGAGTAAAGTGCAAGGGCTATTGTATAAGTCTTAGATAACAGTGTCTAAGATGGATGTATTGAATAGTGCCTTCGGTTCATCCTGTTCCTGGATGACTTGTATGGACGGATGTCTGACAGAGTGTTTCCAGACGATCACGTATATTGATTTCTCCAACCGTACCAAGAGTGGAAGCGGAGAAGGAAACTTCTTTTAGCTAACACATAATGTGTGGTTGAGGATGTCAATCAGTGATTTGATGGATTTGACGATGTGGCATTCAAAGTGAATCTAGTGTGATGATAAAGCGTAGCTTCTTGCCTCACATCCGGTACATGACAGAAATCGGGCTGGCAGTATGGCTAAGTCGGTTGTACCGAAGTAGGGTTTATAATCACCTGATCTAGAGTTTCATTTACTTCTCAAAAATCAATTGTTGATGTTGTCCCATTCGGGAAACAGTTGCTGATCCCAACCGTTGGTGATATACATTCGATACACTCTAGCGAAATGAGTGGTCGGTCATGTGTGGCTGGGTTGCAAGATGTTCTTGTTGAACCCAGTGTATTCCTTTCTAGAGGTACACTAGGAAAGGTGGTTCCATACCTTGTCATAGTTGGAAATCCATTACACAATACGTGCTTGCGGTTTTTATTGTATACTATATATGTAGAACGTGAGATGAAAGCGTTTCTGCTAGATGATTATTATATTGTGGTTGATAGACATTATCATAATATCAAAGATTTTTGATATAAAGATATTTGGATTCTCATAAGGGAAAAACCCGTTCCGTTATACGGCATGGTCTTATGAGATATTGATTACTTGTTTGAACCGTTTTAAACTGTTTTACTCACACCAGTCCCATGACTGACCCAGAGTTTATTTTGTTTTGTTTCCCTAAACTCTTGGGTGCCCAATTTTGTACGGTCAGTCAAGTAGTCAGGAATTTACAGATATACCTGAAGAGCTGGAGCAGGAGGCTTTAGGATCATATAGCTATAGTTATTTCCGCTGTGTTGTAAGTGTTGTACTCAGATAATGTTATTGTATACATGTACTGAATTTATTTCAAGGATATGTTATCTATTATATGTTATTCGTTCCGCTGTGAGATTCGTGTTACTCTGACGTTGTGTTCTTCTTCTTCTTCTATTCTAAGTTTCTATCTTATCTATCCTCACCCTCTAATTTCTTTCATTAATCATCCGGTATTTTTCGATGTTTGGTTAGTCGTCATTGAGGTTATGGCGATAACCAAAGTCGACAAAAACCCGGGTCATTACAGTTGGTATCAGAGCTTAAGTTAAGTGATTTACCTTGGCTCTGTGGCGTGACTCAGTAGAGATGGGGTTAGTAATACCCTAGATTGAGTTGATTGTATATATACGAGTGAACGTATTTGTTATTGATATAAAAATTGTTTTATATTGTGGTGATTTATTGGTTGAGTTGTTTATGAGTTCTGGTCGATCAGTTTGATCCGCTGTATCAGTAGGAGTTACTAAACACTTGAATACGATGGGTCGACACGATATGTTTTGAAAAGAGGGTAAATTGAAATAAGTTTACCCATGGTATATCTTGATATAGAGAAGATATATATATATATCAAAAGTATGATATAGTGGATATATTGTTTGTTATTATAATCGAGTAAGATTATAAATTAAATGGTTATGTAAACAACCAATCAGAATTCATATAAGTGAAATACGTGAAATCAGATGAGTTAAATCTGAAATTTAAACCAGAAATTGAATTAAGATTCTGGAAAATTGGATAAGTGTTTGTAAATGGATTTGGATTAAAAATAAAGAAAATTTAAGATCCTTGGAGATTTTGAATTGTTTTACAAGCAGTGTGAATTATATTTTGAAATGAATTTCATAGTGGAAATGTTAGAAATGGTTTTATAGTATTGAACTCACTTCGATCGCTGGAAAATAGATTCCGATGATGACAGCTGCATCATCAGTATTCATTTTCGAGTTGTAAGTGACGAATTACTACCAAAGATACTGTTTTGAATTTGTTTGGGAAAGACAAGTTGTGTTGAATTTCAAAATGGGATTTATAATATAAAATTTGAATAGAAATTGAATGGAATTAACTAAGTCGAAGAGGAATTAGTTAATCGAGTTTTGAATTTGAAGTTGAACTTTGAAAGGTGAATTTGATTTGTAAATGGATATTCGAAATCGAATATAGAACTTAAATTTGAAATTTGAATTCAGATTAGTTAATAAGCAGGTTAAAATATATTTGAACATGTCATGTTCAAATATAAAAGTGAAATAGAATAAAGAGTTAATTAACAAATTAATTAACGAATTGAGTTAAAACGATCAAGTATAGTAAAAATTGATTGGGTAGGTATGAATATACAGGAGACATGTATGGATAAGGTTAATGAAGGTATATAAATAGAATGCTCGACGAAAAGGTATGTATTTAATTCATATATGAGATTTTATGCGCCGTATCAGCTAGCCGCTTGGCTTTTTCTTTTTCTTTTGGATTGTTGAGGGCCATGGGAGGCTATTTGAAATATCCCGATGCTCCTAGTACAAAGGAGGTTATGGAGAATTTTTCCAGGAATTTAAGGAGTTAGAATATTTTTAAGATAATTTGATAGTTAGAAATCAACGTATCGATATATATATAGAAGTCGAAAAGGAAACGAACTTAGAAATAGAATAGTAAAATCAAAAAAGAAGACTAAGAATAAACTCTAGTAAAAATAGAAAGAGGAAGCGTATACGTGTTTAAAAGCAAATAAGTAGTTGTATGGTATTGATTATTCGAGTAAGTATTCATATCTGTTTTGACGTTATAAATGTTATTCAGTCAAGGTCTGAGAGGTAGTTATACCCGAACTTGATTGATTTCATTATTAACAAATAAGTAGTAAGATTTCAGGCTCGAAGATCAACGTTGAATAAGAGTTAGTTGAATATAGTATTTGGGTTGTCGTAACGATGTTTTACACAACATCCGTTTTAACCCAAATAAGTGTAAGCTTGGAAATATAATAAAGAATATTTCCTAAGTATAGAAATAAACGAGATCGGAAAAGAGAAAAGTAATTGGAATATTTTCCAATTATAAATAGCATATATTTTCTAAAGTTTAGAAATTAAAGGAAGGCGATATTCGGAAATGTTTTCCAAATAACATAAAAGACCAATATAGTTATTGAAAATATTTGGTTAACAAATATTGATAAAGAAATAGAGAAGTGATTTAACTAATGGAATATTAATTAAGGGCTCACTGACATGTTCAAAAGGAAAATTTGATTTTTGAAAAAGTAAACAGTTTAAAAACTCCCAGGGAAAGACTGTTTGAATTAAAAACAAATTTAACAGAAATTTGTGAAAGCAAATTTGAATTAAAGTAAAGCCAGTAAAGTGGTAACTGGGATTGAATTAAAATGATATCAAGACAAATTGGATTGGGAGATTCAAATTTGAAGTGTAATGTGATAATCAAGTTAAGAGTTGGGAATCGAGAAGAAACTCGAGTTGAAATGATATTTGGCTCGGATATAAGCGAATGGTTGAGTTGTGGATAAAAGCAGATTGGAATTTGATTGGGATGACCTTTGTACCCGCTGAATTGATAACAAGTGGAAAGGATATAATGATATGCCGACAAAAGGTACAAGTTAATATTTCTATTGGATATAAGATTTATGAGCCGAACTGGCAAGCCGCTTGGCTGTTTGACTTTTCTTTTGGGATGGAGATGGCCCAGAGAGGCGAGTGGGAGTTGACCGATTGACTGGTACAAAGGAGGTGCTGGCGAAATTTTTCGAAAAATTAAGGGGTTAGAAAATTTTCAGGATTTTTGAAAATTTCCGTTAATAAGAATTAAATAAATTTTTAATTGAAATTAAATTGGTTCAGTTGAAACTGAAGTTAAGGAGTGAACATATATGTTCTAACCAGTCGATAGGGTCGTTCTCTACCTTAGCAATTTCGAGGACGAAATTATTTTAAGTGGGGAAGATTGTAATGATCCGCATTGGCAGAGGTATTATAATTAATTTATTTAATTATATAAATGGTGGTTTAGTGAATTTAATGGTCGTGGAATTAAATAATGGTGAATATTTAATTAAAATAATAAATTAAATAATATATTTAATTCGGAAATAATCAGAATTGGCTGAAATGACGATATGGTGTGAACCGGATCATCTGTGATATTTAATTCAGCTTGGAATTGAATTTGAATAACGAATATATTATATAAACGACAGTTTGAACATAGAATTATATTATAATTAAAATTGAGCTCGAAATGGCGCTACAGTTCGTAAATTGGCGATTCGAACTTCAACTGAATGTACAGGATTCGTTTTAAGCTGGATTTCTGTGAAACAAGAAACGTGTGGAGCTGGTGGAGTATATCTTTCTAGTGGAAGAGAAAAATCGGGATTTCGTCGTGTAGATTTTGATTTACGTCCAAATCAAATTTTAGAAAAGTCGCTGTGGATTTCCTATATAATTTATTTATGTTTATAAAAGGAATTTCATTATAAATCGAATATCGATTTAATCGGGATTTGAAATATCGAGCTAGAAATTCATATAGGAATATTCTAGAGCTGTATGATATTCTAGTGTGGATATATACGATAATATTTATTTATAAATATTTAATTTAATTATATTTAAATATATTTATATATTTAAATGGGTCATTCAGAGCTTTAAAAATAACCGGTTTTGCAAACGAAGTCGGAATTCGACGAAACTAATTTTGTTGGATCCGCGATGTCAAATAGCTGTTAGATTTCCGGTTTCATGATTTTTAGAGTCACTGTGTGGTCGTACGGATTTTTAGAGTGAAAAACGGTCAGTATTTTGATGGTTAAAAATACGCTGTGTGAGCAAACGGAGTCGGAATTCGACGAAACCAGTTTCTTTGGGACCGTAATGTCGAGCTGTAGCTGCATGTCAATTTTCGTGATTTTTGAATATCGTGTGTGATCACACAAATTTTTAGAATGAAGAAACGAATATAAAATGATATAAACAAAATATCTAACCTAAATATCTAAATCCTAAACACTATAAATACCACACCCTTACTCTCTAAAACCTAAATTTCATCCTCCAGAAGTCAAACAAGGCACCGCTACTTTTTTCATATTTTTTCAGAGAAACCGAAAACTTTGAAAATCAAATGAAAATAAAATAAAATGTGACAAATCTCCAAACATATGTTGATGGATTCCTGGCGTGTCCCTCTTCATCGCAGTACAGGTTTTGCTCCATTCGATCGCTGTTCTAAAACCAGCGTATACACTAGGGCTGTCGGTTTGGGGTTCAAGAGGCATCAATGTTCCATTTTGAGGTTGGATTCGGGTTTCTGGTGATGTTTAGTAGCCGTCAGGGATTTATGGTGGTATTCGATCATAATTTGGGTCGATCGAATTCCTGTAACAGTGGGTTTCGAGCTGAGGACGGAGGTTGCTAATGGCGTTTGGGTTTGATCTAAATGGGTGGAGAAGGAGGAGTAGAAGTAGAGATGGCCGTCGGTGAAGACCATGGGAAATATCGTGAAGTATAAGAGGAGGCAGTGGAAGCAAACGATGGCCATTTGCGGTTGTTTTTGGCTTTGAGGAGCAGCGACCGATGTAGTACGGAAAGAAGAAGTTGGGGGATCGGGCCTGGGCAATCACGAATGGGTATGGGCCAGAAATTGAATTGTAAGCCCATGAAGAAATTAAGGGAATTAAGTTTAAATTGTTTTAACTTTAAAAATGCATAACTATATCATATATTAACGAAATTCAGAAAATCAAGATCCGACAGGATCGTATGGACGGATACTACCCATTGGAACTGACTGGGAGTGGATTGGAGCTCGTTTGAATTTATGGCGAAATAAACTGTTTGATTCAAATCAAACAGTTTATCGTTCTTTAACGATGGACTGCCAATGTGAGTAAATCTCACTAACTCTGAACAGTTTAAAATTTCATGTTGTATTTTTAGAACTGTTAAATATTGGCGGATTGATTGTGTGTTGACTGTTTGATTGAACTGCTAGTCTGTTAGTTGAGTTTCTATATTGATTCTATTTAACAGAATATATCATATGGAACTGAAAGTGATGTTATCTATATTGTTTAACATATGTGGATGCAGGGAAACAGGTTAGAGGAATCCAACTGGATTCCTCAACATTTATTTTACTGTTTTTCATTTGTGATATATAATCTGTTGTCGATTATATGTGTTTGAACGATACTGATCATCATGATTTGATATGTTGAATACCATAACATACCGAAATGTTGATAAGGGAATATTTTCAAAGTGATATTTGAAAATAAAATATTTGTAAATGGAATATTTATAAATAAGAAATATTTATAAATCGGAATATTTATAAATAGGAGATATTTTGAAAAAGGGGAAAAGTTATAAAAAGGAAACTGTTATAAGAAGGAAATCATTTTAAAGTGGAGAACCGTTACTAAAAGTAAATCTTTAAAAATGAATAAACGTTGTTAAAAAAGGAAATCTTTATAAAGCGAATAAAGGAGTTAAATCGAATATGGTATTCGAAAAGAGTTAAATCGAATATGGTATTCGAAAGGAGTTAAATCGAATATGGTATTCGAAAGTTAGTAAATCGAATTAGTTATTCGAAAAGGGTTAGTCGAGTCGAGTTAGTTAAATAGAGTTAATCGAATATTAGTTATTCGAATAAGAGTTAATCAGTTAGAGTAAAACCATTAGAGTAAATCAGTTAGAGTTAAACCAGTTAGAGTAAAATCATTAGAGTAAATCAGTTAGAGTTAAACCAGTTAGAGTTAATCAGTTAGAGTAAATCGATAGAGTTAAATCGAACTAGTGTTATTCAAATAAGAGTTATTCGAATAAGTTAATCCAAAGGAGTTACTCGAATTAGCTATTCGAATAGAGTTAACCAAAGGAATTATCGAATATAGTTTATTCGAATAGAGATTAAGGGGTTATCGAATATAGTTTATTCGAAGGAAGGTTTTCAAATCGACTTATTCGTAAAAGAGATTTATCAAATATATTTTAATCGAAAAGAGTTATCGATTAGTAGAATCAATTGAGTTAATCGAATATAGTTTATTCGAATAAGAAGTAAAAGGAGTTAATCGAATATAGTTTATTCGAATAGAATCAATTGAGTTAATCGAATATTAGTTATTCGAATAAAGTTAAATAGAGCTATCAAATAAAGTTAAATACAGTTATCAAATATTAGTTATTCGAATAGAGTTAAAGGAGTTAAGTAAGGAGAAGTGTTAAAAGGTTAAAAGATGAACTTACCCTATTTCGAGATTTGAAATGTTGTTCAGTTAAGGTCTGAGAGGTAGTTATACCCCGAATTGATTGAATTCATTTTTAATTTAGAAATGGTTAAGGTTCAAGAGTGAAAGTGCTTAAGTGTATTTAGTGAATAAGTATAGTGGTTTGAGTTGTCGTAGCGATGTTGATTTAAATATCTGTTTAAATCCAAGTAAAAGAAGATTTGGAAATGTTTTCCAAATAGAATCAGAAACATAATCAAATATTGAAAATAAGGAAATATATATATATATATATGATTAATGATTGATTGATAGAATTTCCATCTGGAAATAATATCGTTGTTTGCACACTTGTTTTTATTCGATAGTTAAATCACAGACTATCGACGTTTTGACCATTTTAACGTTGTTAATATGGAGAGACCGGTTGGATTATTATCCAAAGAACCACTTTGTATTGGCATAAGCGTTTTCGAATCATATATGCCAAAGATAATTGAAGATGGAGTAAAGTGCAAGGGCTATTGTATAAGTCTTAGATAACAGTGTCTAAGATGGATGTATTGAATAGTGGATTCGGTTCATCCTGTTCCTGGATGACTTGTATGGACGGATGTCTGACAGAGTATTTCCAGACGATCACGTATATTGATTTCTCCAACCGTACCAAGAGTGGAAGCGGAGAAGGAAACTTCCTTTAGCTAACACATAATGTATGGTTGAGGACGTCAATCGGTGATTTGATGGATTTGACGATTTGGCATTCAAAGTGAATCTGGTGTGATGATAAAGCGTAGCTTCTAGCCTCACATCCGGTAAATGACAGAAATCGGGCAGGCAGCATGGCTAAGTCGGTCACACCGAAGTAGGGTATATAATCACCTGATCTAGAGTTTAATTTACTTCTCAAAAATCTATTCTTGATGCTGTCCCATTCGGGAAACGGTTGCTGATCCCAACCGTTGGTGATATACATTCGATTCACTCAAGCGAAATGAGTGGTCGGTCATGTGTGGCCGGGTTGCAAGATGTTCTTGTTAAACCCAGTGTATTCCTTTCTAGAGGTACACTAGCGAAAGGTGGTTCCATACCTTGTCATAGTTGGAAATCCATTACCCAATACGTGCTTGCGGTTTTGATTGTATACTATATATGTAGAATGTGAGCTGAAAGCGTTTCTGCTAGATGATTATTATATTGTGGTTGATAGACATTCTCATAATATCTAAGGTTTTTGATATAAAGATATTTGGATTCTCATAAGGGAAAAACCCGTTCCGTTATACGGCGTGGTCTAATGAGATATCGATTACTTGTTTGAACTGTTTTAAATTGTTTTACTCACACCAGTCCCATGACTGACCCGGAGTTTATTTTGTTTTGTTTCCCTAAACTCTTTGGTGCCCAATTTTGTACGGGCAGTCAAGTAGTCAGGAATTTACAGATATACCTGAAGAGCTGGAGCAGGAGGCTTCATGATCATATAGCTATAGTTATTTCCGTTGTATTGTAAGTGTTGTACTCTGATAATGTTATTGTATACATATACTGTGTAACGACCCGTATTCTACACATCATAGGATTGTAGAATATTTATTTCTTCTCCATGTGAAGTCGTATGGTCATGTAACTTTGGGAAACATCTATTAGATTCATTTCCCATGCTTATGATTTTTGTCGATTTTTAAATGACCATTTTGCCCCTAGTTGGTACTGTTTTGGCCATAACTTTTGATTGGAAAGAAATTTTGACCTGAAACCACTTCCATTTGATTCGTTTGATAGTTTCTCTTTCCGTAGAGTGGTCATAATAGCCAAACGGACTTACCGTTTGGGAGATATGGCTGAAACAAGGTTTGGAGGGTGAAAAACTGCTTAACCGGGCCAAATCGGGTGATTAGTGAGTAGGCCCATAACCCATTTCGGGATTAGGGTTATGGGAGGGCTGAAATGAGATGGAGAATCATTCCATTTCAGTTTTCTAACCTCCACTTATCACCAAGGATCCCTAAAAATGGCCTCCAACCTCTAGATCACCTCCAAATCATCTTTTGGTCAAAGATTTGGCTTAGCAACCCCTAATCAAAGAAGATCTTCACCTAATCAACCTTAGAGCTGCTGCTAGGCTTGGGATTCGCATCAAATCAGAGAATCATTTCAGATTCTAGTTTATTTTGTGGCTAAGGTGAGTGATTTGCATAGTTTTACACTAATTATGGCTAATTAGGGGTGATTAGTGCTAATTAGCGAATTTAAGCATGATAAAATTCGGGAAAAATGTTCATAAATTCTTAAATGATGTTTTAGACCTCTGATATGAATTTGGGTTAATTTGGTTAAGTTTTGCTAATCCTATCATTAGTTTCACCTAAACATGCTTAAGGGAAATGTGGGATTTTGGGTATGTTTGATCCATTTTAACCCATGATATTGATGTGAATGATGTTTGTGGTTGATTATGCATGTTGCTATGACTGTATGAAATGCTTTGTGATTGATTTCAATAGTTAGAATGGTCGAAAACGTCGTCGAATGGCGTAAACACTTGCTGGAACAGTTTCTGAAAACAGTGCAGGGTTCGGATCGGATCGGAAAAGGGGGCTCGGATCGGATATGTAGAACTGAGCAAAGAATCTGATCGGATCGGAACCCAACACTTGGGAAAAGTGGAAAAAAGGAAGGCCACACTAGCTGAACTGGGATCGGATCGGATGGATGAAGACGGATCGGATCAAAGAGGACGGATCGGATCGGAAACACAAAGGCGAATCAAGGCAGGAGCACGAAAGCGGATCAGATAGGAGCGTATGAAGGGGAGCATGAAGATGGATCGAAGGCACGAACCAAGAAGGACCCGACCCGACCCGAAAGGAAGCACCGACCCGACCCGAAGAAGAAGAAGCAGCTGACTCGAACTCAGAGGAACACCGACCCGAACCGCATCAGAAGGGGGACCCGACCCGAACGGATAAAGAACACCGACCCGAACCGATGACCTGAGGAAGAACCCGACCCGACCCAGTATTGACCAATAACCCGAGATGCAAAGGTAGTCCAATAGGGGAAGTTGGAGCTCAGGATCCCGGAACCAGTTGGGAACCAACGAGTTCACTTCATGGTTGGACTTTGCTGCGGGACGTGTGCTAAGGAGTTGTCGACGTTCATAACTTCGATTCACCACTAAGAATGATGGGCTACTTATCAGTGCAGTAGGGTCATTATGACCTGAGGGGAAAAGTGATGGTAGAAAGACTACGTTATCAGTGCAGTAGGGTCATTATGACCTGAGGGGCAAGGTGATGCGTAGTAAGACTATGAGCCAGCGCAGATGGGGTGAATAACTCCATGGGGCAAGTGGACATAGTAAGGATTAGTAAGGCTATGAGCCAGCGCAGATGGGGTGAATAACTCCATGGGGCAAGTGGACATAGCGAGGAATTAGTGGCTACGTTATCAGTGCAGTGAAGCCATTTATGACTTCATGGGGCAAAGTGATCGTAGCAAGGAGTGTTGGGTGATCGAAGTGGTGAATATCGTATACTTTACGCACTGAGTGAGAGATGTGAGGATGGATGCTATGTTTGATTGTTTGCCATCCCTATGACATGCACACCTCCCCCACCTCCGTATCTGATATTGATTGATATGATACCTTAGAGTGTTGTACAGTATGTAGTGCTAACTCTTTGGTTGCAGGTCCAGGTTCAGGTATGTTTTAGTCTACCTGTTATTGTTCACTTCAGATGCTTATCGCTCATACCAGACTTTATGTCTGACCCAGAGTTTTATGTCTCCTCTTATTACTCTGGGTGCTCACACGAGCAGACTAGAGACAGGTTAGCTGGTGATGTGCGAGTAGCTGATTCGGAGGCGGGCAGGAGGCTTCCACGTATGATATATATATACACATTCTCCCTGTGTCGTTGGTGGTCGCTACTTGGGCATTAGTAGTGTACCTCATTTATCTTACTTTTTCTTTGAGACAGTTTGAAAGTTGTAATAAGCTGTATTCTGGATTTCCGCTGCTATGATGTTTAGTTCTGATTTTCAGCTTATGCACTGTCTCTCCTGTTTTATGTCAAGTATGTTATTATTATATTTTGTTCTATGCGCTGTGAGACATTCTACAGGTTCCTTGTATGTTCATTTTCTTCTTCCCTTTCCTTCTCACGACCCGTTCCGTGCTAACTGGACATGTGTACAGCGCACTTATGGAGTAAATGTCGGTTGGTGCGGGGCGGGCCGTCACATACTGAATTTATTTCAAGGATATGTTATCTATTATATGTTATTCGTTCCGCTGTGAGATTCGTGTTACTCTGACGTTGTGTTCTTCTTCTTCTTCTATTCTAAGTTTCTATCTTATATATCCTCACCCTCTAATTTCTTTTATTAATCATCCGGTATTTTTCGATGTTTGGTTAGTCGTCATTGAGTTTATGGCGATAACCAAAGTCGACAAAAACCCAGGTCATTACAATTCACGACAACCCAAAATCCAATTTGATATTAAATATAAATCTCTGAATAGAAATTATATCGGCTTATATTCAATATCAAATTCTGAAATCAACAAATATCATATTGGGAATAACGATATATATATCTTCCAAATTCCTCCATAATATCCGTATAATCATGGAATCCAATATCGAAATATTCCAAAGATAATTTCGATTTGAATCCATTTCAATTCATATATTGGAAATTCTGGTTATTTTTAAAACCATTTCAAATCCAATTTATTTATTTAAAAATATTGTATTATAATTTTAGTTCATAACTAGTTCATTTTGATAAAAATATATTTTTGTCTTTACAAACGTGGACTTTTTCACCTAAATTCTTTCCAATCATTTATTATGATTTTACACAAATTATTTGTATTTTTAATAATTTTATCAAGGCCCATACAGTCGATTTCCATAAACGGTTATCGAACTGCACTTACAGCGACCTTTTCCAAATTTGATTTGGACATAATTCCAAATGCAACTATTAGATTTCAAATTTCTTGTATTCATTGGAAAGCTCTTTTTGATACGATCCCAATGATTCCGGTTTTAGGAGAATCCGACGGTCGGATCTCCCGTAATGTCCATTCGAAGTCAATGGTCGAAATTCGCAAACTTCCACGGCGCGACGCATTCTATTCAGGCCATTAAATATATATATATATATATATATATATATATATATATATATTTTCATCGATTTCCACTTTAAACGTATTTTATAAATCGTTTTAAATTCGTTTTCAAAATGATTTCAACTTCATATTCAATTTTAAATCAAAATTGAATATTCCATATCATTAATATATAAATGATAATATTTTCAAAACATTCGATTTTGAAATCACTTCCTTTTCGATATTCATTATAAAAATGAATAAAATCGATATAAATATTGTTCACGTCAAAATAGCGTTAATTTAATCAACACAGCTTTATATATTTAAATATTTTAGTGTCCATCCCAAATCGAACATCAAAATCATATTTTTATCCATTACTGAAAATTATTTTAAAATATTAGTTATTTTAAAATATTCATTACTTGTCATTTTAAAATATTCTTTAATTCAAAATATCCGTTCTTTTCGAATTGGAATCAGACACAGTCAATTACCATATAATTTTATTTATATGGATTTCATACACACATGTACACAACAATAATCAAACACAGTCAACCATCATCCAGAGTGCATTACACAACTGCATAAGCGTTAAATATTAATAATTAACGCTTACAATAGTCTGCCAACCCATCGATTGACATGTAACTAAATATTGGGATTAGTGTATGTCCAGTATCATCCCAATACCCGTGTGGGGTTTTCATACAACAAACAATGATTATTATTTGTACAATTGGGCGATGTGTAAAATATATCGTCCCAATCAATATTAGTCAAATGTGTGTACATTAACAAATCGTCCGATTTGTAAATGAATATTTATTTTATTCATATACACGGTAAAAATTATATTTTTAACTATAAAATGTTTATTTCAACTCATGAATATTTTATACGGTTCATTTACATAATAAAAATGATATTTTTATTGTTTTAATATTTTTAGAAAATTTCGGCAGCATAACAGCACGATACTAGAACCGGAATTAGGTCTAGCCTTATCCCTCAGCTAAAAATGGCTCGCGCCACATACAAACCAAATTTTAATCAATTCATTCAACCAAACAACAAAATTCAAACAAATAATCTAATCAACCAAACAAAAATGGTTTCAAACAAAGGTGTCGGGTGCTACTATGCACCGTTTGCATCCTAGTATACATATTTAACTAGAAAATAAATTAAAGTGAGAAGTTCTCACCTTTATGATCCACTCCTCTATTCCTTATTTCTGAACGGTTCAGATTTGGATTTGATTCCCATCAGTTCCTTCGTAATCTGTTTCACACGATTTTTATATTAAAATCACTTTTTTATTTCAACGCTACATATATAAAAATCATATTTTTATAACGATGTTTATAGTATAAAAACCATATTTTTATACCAATGTTTGTAGTATAAAAATCATATTTTTATATCGCTATACATATAATAAAATCAAATTTTTATAATTTAAAAATCTTATCTTTTCTATTTTTAAAAATCTAATTTTTTATACTATGCTTTCTATTTTAAAAATCAAATTTTTGTATACTTAAAAATCAAATTTTTGTATAATTAAGTATCAAATCTTTTCTTTCATAAAAATATAATCTTTTATATTATAAAAATATAATCTTTTCTATTATAAAAATAAAATCATTTATATTTTTTTTGAAAATCTAATCTTTATATATAAAAATCCCATTTTTATATATAAAAATCCTTTTTTTATTTTGCTACTACTTAAATAAAAATCATAATTTATAGAAATGTTATTTAAATAAAAATTGCATTTAAAAAAAAAACTACATTTAATATAAAAAAATTTGCATTTTAGCTTACATTGATTGGAGGTGGAGGCGGCTTTATACAGTGGAAGGAGGAGAAGGAAAGGGCGGTGTTGAGGTAGAGGATCGGTGGCGAGGTCAGGGGGAGGGTGCACATCAACGGCGGTGGGGGTGGCGCCCTGGCCAGCGATGGTCGAAGGTGGTCGATTTGGGGGCGGATTAGGGCACGGGACGCTTGGCTTCACGAATGGAGGAAGGGGAAGAGAGGAGGAGGGAAGAGGAGAGGGCGCCGACCATCTAGGGGTGGTGGCGACGCCACTGGCGGCCTGAAGCGGAGCACGACAGGGAAGAAAGGGGCTTCAAGGAGAACGATGGCGGGTTATTTTGATTTTAGAAATTAGGTTTGATATTTTAGAGGGGTGTATACGTATATATAATTAATATTTAATTTAATTTAATTCTTTTGATTCCTTTGTACGAGTTTAACGATACGAACTCCAAATTGGATCCAACGACCATCGCCACTAGCGTAATACCCCCATTCTGAAAACAATGGGATATGTCCCATAAACCAATTCGACTGTTTCGATCAGTTTTCGCCAAAATTAAAATATAAATCATTATATTTTAAATTCAAACGCACATTTTAATTTACCGGGGCCACATACTCCAAAAATTCCAGAAAAATAAATCTAGCAATGTTTAGACGATACGGTCCTAACAAAACTAATTTTGTCGAATTTGGAGGCCGTTTGAAAAACGGTCATTTTCCAGTTGGTTAAATTCAAACTAAATTGACCAAACACGTTTAAATTCACCATGCTCACATATTGATTCCAAAAATTATGAAAATTAGAATCTTGCAATAATTTGACATTACAGATCCAACAAAAGTGGTCTCGTCGAAAACGGAGGTCGTTTGCAAAATCGTTCTTTTTAAGGGCTATATATTATATAAAATTCCATAGCGACTATTCTGAATGTTCAACTGGGCATAACTTTTTATTTCCGCTATGAAATCTGGATTTTTCACATCCGTTGGAAAGATATTTTCAAACAGATTCAAATATATCTGGTTCCACTAAAATCCGATTTATTTTGAATCCTATACATTCATTTGAAATTTGAAATCAAATTTTCAAACTACCGCACCATTTCCAATTCCTTTTATAATTAAAATAAATATTTATATTCTAACTTCGATTTAAATAAATTTATACATTCTAATTCTATTCAAAATAAATTTCTAGTCGTTATTATTCAAAATAATTCATTTTAAATATTCAAATTCATTAAACTTGCTAAAATAAATTTTTTAAATTAGTTCTTATTTTTCGGGTTATTACATATGTTCTTCAAACTTCTAGCATTGGGGGAAATCCTTCTGAATTCCCCCATTTAACTTATTCATTAGTCTTTGGTGTTGGCTGAAAAACTATAAATAAGATTATATTCAATTCAAAATGAGTATAATATTGTCTTGCATATTTCTAGCATGCAAAAAAATGAAGATCCGCTGTTGGTATGATAATAATAATGGAGAAATTTCAATAAGGATTTTAGCATAATTTTGTACATAAACTTTGCACCTATAAAAAGGATGACTTGATTTATATTTGCTTTTATTGGAAAAATGTGGTACTAATATTTTTTGAGGTAATTAGGGAGATGGACAAATATTGAAAAAAAAACAGGTTGGTGGGCACCAAGTTTTAATTTTAGGCTGAATGACAAACTTTTAAAAAAAATTAAATAAAGAAAAATGCTAAATACAACTAGCATTATACTCAGTTTTACACTGTATTGAAATTCTAGTTTCAAATAGCATTAAATTCAGTTTTACACTATACAGAATGCTAGTTGTATTTACGATTGTCTTTCAGTTTAATGTTTTTCAAATTTTTTCCAGTGGTTCGGCTCAAACCAAGCCAAGCCTACGTCCAAATGCATATCACAAATCACAGAGTGCAGAAAAAAGGTAAATAAAGAGGAGTCACGCGAAGTTTTTATAGTGGTTCGGCTCAAACCAAGCCTACGTCCACTTTATCTCTTCTTAAATCCTAAGAAGTTACGAGTACAATCTCTCGGTTTATACACGAAATCCTCGTGTTTACAATGAAAAGAGGTAAGAAATCATAAGATTATACAAAAAATCCTCGTGTTATAATGTGGAATTTGGCTTCTTTGCTGCTGAAAATGCTTTGCAAAGAGCAATGGTGGAAGCCGTGAGGTGTTAGAGCTAAAAGATCCTTCAAAATGCCTTCAAATGGTGTATTATAGCTGTAGGAGAGCTTCTGGGAAGACCGGTTCGTGATGGGGTACGTGACATCCGATCCGGGAAAATAGGAGTGTGGATAGCCTTGAGAATAGGTCAAGATCTACGCTTGTATTAGCAGATTCGGTGGTCGATTCGTGGTCATGGGGTCGGGTCGTGATGAGGTCTCCACGAACCGAAGTCTGGTCGTGAGCTGGAGTGGGAAGCTAGTGTCCACGGTCGGGTCGTGATCAGGAGGTGTACCACGAGCCGAGGGGGGCGATCCGATGAGGGGCGATCCGAGGGTACATGAGCCATACTCTGATCGTGTGAAGCTTCGTTACTTTATCCAGGAAATTGCCAGATTACATCAGTTTACGGAAACAGGCATAACTTTCAAACCGTAAGTCCGATTGAGCCAAACCAAAGCTCAAACTAAAGCTAATTCAGAGATCTACAAGAGTTACAGATCATAGCTCTGTAATTGCTGTTTTCGGGCCCAAAAGTGGTCGTCTAACAGGAGTTTCAGGCCCTTCTTTGTTTGTGATGCGACTTTGACCAAATCGCTGCCTGTCTTCTGACGATGTTCTCCATATCCGAGCGCGATACTATCCAGATATTCAGTGTGACAGCTTTTACCAAAAAGTGTGTCAACAAGTTTCATATTAGACAAAAATCTGGCCCTAACACCCAAATGCAGTTCACAGATCACAGAATACAAAAAAATGATAAATAAGAGGAGACACACGAAGTTTTTATAGTGGTTCGGCTGTAGATGTAGCCTACGTCCACTTTATAATCTTATTGTTATACTGACAGATTACAAGAATCAGTTATATGTAGACACACAATCCGTGTGTTAATTGAGATTACAAGAGGAGAATTTATGTATAGAAAGGTGCAAAATACTTGCAATCGGTAATGGCAAAGGCTGTCTAGATGTAGGAGAAAGTCTCAGCCAAAAAGTCAGAGAGAATCCCCATAAAATTCCATGTAGAGGTGTATTGATAGCTGTAGGAGAGCTTCTGGAAAGACAGTTCGTGATGGGGTACATGGCACCCGATCTGGAAAAGTAGGAGCAAGATGTGGCATGGGAACAGGTCAAAATAGTGCGTTTATCAGCAGGTGCAGGGGTCGGTTCGTGGTCATGGGATCAGATAGTGATATGGGCTCCATGAACCGAGGTCTGATCGTAAGCTGTATGGTGAAGCTGGTGTGCCACGAGCGGGTCATGATCAGGAGGTGTACCACGAACGGGTCGTGGTCTGAGGATGCGCCACGATCCGGGGGGGGGGGGGGCGATATGATGAAGGGCGAACCGAGGGTGCACCACGAGCCAGAGAGGATGCACGAGCCGTACTCCGATCATGTGACGCTTCGTCGCTTTATCCAAGAAATTGCCAGATTACACCCATTCACGGAAACGGGCGTAACTTTCAAACTGTATGTCCGATTGAGCCAAACCAAAGCTCAAACTGAAGCTAATTTAGAGATCTACAAGAATTACGAACTCAGCTCTGTAATTGCTGTTTTCGGGCCCAAAAAAGGTCGTCTAATAGGAGTTTTTTGACTTTCTTTATTCGTGATGCGACTTTGACCAAATTGCTGCCTATCTTCTGATGTTGTTTTCCATATCCGAGCGCGATGCTATCCAGATATTCAGTGTGACAGCTTTTACCAAAAAGTGTGTCAACATGTTTTCCCCCCAGAACATATCTTGCTGGTCGAAGGAAGATGTGTTCTGGATAATCTGAGAAATCCAAACCCAGAATGCGACGATCACGCCGGATCGTATAAAGGCCAGAAAACCGACGATCACACGGGATCATATTAAGGCCAGAGAAATCCAAGAAGACCAGGAGTTTGTACCTGTAAGAAGATAAAACAAATAATGCAAGAATATTTCCTAGATGGCCTTACCGGAGTAAACCATCCGAAGAGATGTAAGAGGGGTTCCAATATGGCCTTATCGGAGTAAGACGACCGAGGAAATGCCATGAAAGTTCCAAGACGGCCTTACTGGAGTAAGACGACCAAGGAAAAGCACGTGAAGTTCCAAGATGGCCTTACCGGGGTAAGACGACCAAGGAAAAGCACATGAGAATTTGTTTATACTGGACGGATGGGAGCCGGAGCTCATGTTTGTACTGGACGGATCCAGTTGGGAGCCGGAGCTCAATGTTTATACTGGACGGATCCAGTTTGGAGCCGGAACTCAATGTTTATTTACTTTTTTCTACACTCTGTGATTTGTGATCTGCATTTGGGTGTTAAGCCCAGATTTTGGTCTAACATTCTTCAGCCAAAAAAAGAAACTTATTGTCCTTCAACGCAAATTTTTTTCTAAAGTTTGTCCATGTGCCTATTTTCCATTATTATTATTATTATTATTATTATTATTATTATTATTATTATTATTATTGAGCGGAGATCTGAATTGAAATGCTTTAATTTAGTTATGCATTAAGAAAAAAGAAATCTCCTTTTTCAAACACTTTAGATTGACATTGCAATATATGGTCTGGTAAAAACTCACAGTTATGGTCTCAAATAAAAAAGAAAACTTTATCCTTTCTTTTTTGTATAAGATGTTATTTTTGATTAGGAGTGCCCACTGGTTGCAGATTTGATACATGAACATGTGCTTTAAAGGAATCTTTCAAAGTTTAAATTTGATTCAGACAACTAAACAGTGTATGTAAAGGCATTATGAAACTTAAAATTTTCAATTTAGCATTTGGTAGGAATCCCTTGACTGTTGACAAGGAGGTGAGCTAACAGTACCTCTAGGAGAAAAGGTATGATTGAATGTAATCACCTTAGTATCTCAATTCCTTATTTTTTCCAATTACAGAAGGAAATCCAACTACTTTCTTTTTATTGTCACAAATTTATGCAAACTCCTATAATTTTTATAAATACACTGCTTTATTCTATTGATCATGCAATAGAATTCAAAACAATGGCAACAAATGCTACTACCTTGTCAAAGATTGATCATCTATTTGCAGTGCTTCTATAAGTGTCTTCACTATCAGAAATCCCTTCTTTACTAAAGCTAGAGTGGCCACCTCTTCTTGAGATTCCAGCTCTTCCAATTTTAAACTGCCTCCTTTTCCTCAACTACCTGTTGTTCCTGAGTGTTAGGATTTCAATATATTATCAACAATCAATCATAAAACCCTAGATTCAAATATGTAATACATATTGATTTAATTGAGAACAAATGAGAGAACAGATAAATAGATTAGCGGAAGCATACCTGAATTCATAATTAATTATTGTATTACCTAAATCCATGGTTATTTGCTAAAAGATGAATTTGGTTTGGTCTTCCAAATTGACACAAACCCTAGATTTGGAATTATCTCTCCATAAAAGAGGTTAGAGAGTTACTAAAGCTTGTGTAATTTGGGGTCCATAACCCCTTATTTGTAAAGTTGGCATTTTGTAATTTGGCCCATCACTAAATTAAAAATGCCCTGGTATCTACACATTAAGCCCATTTTAAGTTAAGCGTCAAGCCTTTAAATTCTAATCTAAAACTAGATCATTTTAATTAGGCTTTACACCAAAATAGCATAACACATTTTATTTTAGATATGTGACACAATTGTTGAGATATTCCAACAATCCCCCCATGGGCCACATATGAATTTACAAAATGTGTTTAAATTTATAAGCTCCAAAATTTGCTAATTTTAATGTATGGTGTATCGGAAACATCTCGCTCATTAACGGCGTTGACAAAGGATCAAAGCGGCATTCATTACATTTACCATAACTAAACCCATCAATAGTCACATATATCAATACAATCAAATGACATATTAATCATGGATTTGTTGAATGGAAAATGCATAAAATGTAATCTACAAATGCCTACTTCCAACTGGTCCTTCTGTAGTGAGATCAAAACGTTTAATATTTGAACAACATGAGTGCAAAGAAAAATTTATTAATTTATTTCTAATAAAAAAATAACTTTATATATATATATATTATGTAACTGAAATATAGAGCAATGAGTCGTACGACAATACCAAATACAAAATCCCCCTAAACAAAAATATCCTTACATAAAAGTTACACCAATTAAGCTACATGCTCATGAAAGAACTTAGGTAATAATCTTTTAGTAACTGGAACTATTATAATGGAGTTTGTCAAAGTTTGCTCTATTAATTACTGTAACGACACAGATTTTTCAGCTACTTGAATCTGGATATTTAAATTAGTTTTAAATATTATATTAGAAATATTAATGGATTTTAGCATTGAATTCGTTTATTGATTGAATGTTTAATTTATATTTTATTTATAAACGAACTCATAACGTCGCGGTAGTTCGTATAATTGAGTTTTTAACTTCAATTGAATATATAGAATCCGTTTTAAGTTAGAATTGTGTGAAACAAGAAACGTGTGAATCTATTAGATTACAATTTTCTAATGAAAGAGAAAAAATCGAGATTTCAACTTATATATTGTAGATATGTCCAAATCAAATTTTAAAATAGTCGCTATGGAAATCGTTACTAAACGATAATGTTTATTTAATGAATTATAAAAGGATTTTTATATAATTCTAATATCGTTTAAGTCGAAAATGTTAATATGGAGTTATAATTACATATTGGTTTATATTTGAAATTGTATATTGTTTGGATATGTGACAAAAATAATTTATTAGTTAATTTAATTGTTTCTTATTTATATTTCATTCATATTACATAAGCCATAGAAATAGCTATTTTTCAATCGACCCCGTTTTCGATGAAACGAATTTTATTGCAATACGTATGACTAGTTATTGCAAGTTTTCCAGTTTGGAACCAATCATACTTGTTTTATCTGTGCATGCAATTTAAAAGGTGAACCGATAAAAATATTGAAATTGAAATATCGTCGTTGTGCAAACAGAGTCAGTTTTCAATAAAATTAATTTCATTGGATCTGAAACGTCAAGACATAGCAGTGTGTCTATTTTCGTTGCGATTGAATGTTGTGTGTAAAGGTGCGTATATTAAATAGGCAACGTAAAGTAGTAGTAAGACTAAATTTAACGGTAATAAATAAACTGAGCCATCTACCCTATTTCTTCATGGTTAAGTCTCCATATAAAAATATTTTACAATAATCTACCCACGTTTCTAGGCTACTAACTTAACTTAAATCATCCAACTATCTTGCCTAAAACTTCACATGCCTACCTTTTAACTTAGTTACCTTATCTCTTCTTTTTGCCTACACTATCATTTCTTTCTTTCACGTGACCTGATTATTGCATGATAACCTAAAAACTAATAGCACCAGCTACACGATTTTCTCTGTAAAGGCTAAACCCAACTTCACATGCCTCCTATCATCTTCTGTTAACCCACATCGACCAAGCAAACTCAAATGTCATAGCTTCAAGGTGATTAAACATAGCTTATCAATAGATTCATGGTTAAGGAAATGAAGTACAAGTGCACTTGCTACCCTATTCTTTGTTTTCTGAGGCATTTTATCACCATGAATGACGTCGTGCCTATCTTCCATCACTCCTCCTATAAATATCTCTCGCTGTCACTTTTTTTCTAGCAAACCATGAGAAATGGAAACAAAACCATTTCCTATATATATACACACACACTAATTTTTCTCCACGTTTAATTTTATTTCCAAAAGTAGTTCTAACAAACAGGGATCAAGAAGGAGTTTGAATAGGGAAGCACGATGGGATGTTGGTGATTCGTCGGAGACATGTGACGTGAGTGCAAGGTGGTGTTTCAAGCGTGAGATGGTACAGGAGGGATTTGCGCGTATGGGAAGAAACTGTGTTCTGGAAGATGAAAAAGAAACGGGTGCAGATGTGGAAACCGGAAATCTATGGGAGTGGCTCGAAAGTTAGGGAAGAAAATTTTATGGCCACGTGAGTCTAATTTTTTTATAAATGAAGTCGCGAGGCAGACCGGAGGTGATCGAGCGTGGTGACTGGATGAGGTCGGTCAGCGTGAGGATTCAGGTCGGCAGTTGTTTAAACGACGGTGGATGGTCGGGGTATAAAGGAGCAAGGAAATGACTGCATGCGTTTTGGGGGTAAACATGAAAGCATGAAACAATAGTTATTCGAAAATGTAAATGGGAAAAAAGAAGAAATAAGGTAGGGGATGTGGGCCTTAAAGGCTTTGGGCCTACAAAAGAAAATAAGAAAAAAAAATAAAAAAAATAAATAGGCGTTTGATGACGAGTTGATCGAAGTGGAAGGAGAGGTGTAGCCATAGAAAATGGAAGTGGTCGGGTTCGAAATGCAGGAAGACCAAAGAAGAATACTGTACGTATGGATATGTGGGTGAATCAGACTGTATATTGTTGGTAAGGTCCGATTTGTTTAAAAATAAAGTTTTAATTAAATTAGAATGTTTTACAAAAATCATTAACTAAATATTTCGTCCATACGTTATCAGATTTCCGAATGGTCAGTCTTATTGGAACCGTATGACTAGAGACTACGAGACGGAGCTGGTATGGTCAAGATCGGAAACGACATAAATTTTTAATTTAATTAAACGCTAGTTTAATTTAATTAAAAACAAGCATTTTAACGATAGTTTTAAATCAAGATGAGTTTAACTCATCAGTTCTCCCATTTATATTTTATATAAGTCGGGTTTAATGTTTATGTGCTACGTTTGCTAATTATTGGTTGATTGATGATTATTTGATGTGGCTAAATATTTTATATCTATTATTTAAATTAAACGTTTGTTTAATTTAAATGAGAACAAATCGTTATTTTTAATGATTACTTCCAAACAAGGTAACTTACCTTGTTGGTTACGTTTATAACAATATAAGTGTATTAAATTAAATGGGGTGCTTGAACTATTATTATTATTTAACCGTTATGAGATGAAGTTATTATTCATGTTTATTATCGTAGTGAATTGATTGTTTATTTGAGGTAACCTATTTAGATGTAGGGAAAAACATAGGTTGGAGGGATCCAACTAGATTCCTAAAATTTATTGTTTATTTTCGTATGAAATGTTTAACCCATATGATTGGATTATTGATTTGGTTACCGATTGTTGAATTCAAATTCAACGTTGTTTTGATATTAACCAATGGGTAGCATTGGTTGAGGAATTAACAACAGATGGCCCAAATATATACTATTTTATAAATATTGATTTATCGTCAGATAAATTAATAGAAATGAAGTTATAAAATTTATTTTTAACTGAAGATCAATGTTAAAAGTCTATTATTTTAAATAGAGTTTATAAAAGGAATTAAATATTTATAATTTATTTATTTAAGTTTATAAGTGATTATTAAATGATTTTATAAAACAGGTTCTTATATTAATAAGATTGATAAGCAAGTGAGCGGGAGTTAACGTGGCGATTTATCACTACACCATATATGCTGATTAGGCTGTGTTTTTAGCCGTATCTAAAGTTGTTGGGCACAGTAAATAGCCATATCAAAAAGTGGCGTGTTAAATTATTAGATACGGCTTTAACCCGTAACTCAATGGATTAACATACGGCTATAGCCGTATCTAAAGTGTATGTAGATACGGCTAAAAACCGTATCTTTTATATATATATACACATACACATATATATACATATGTATATATATAAAAGCATAAACTGCAGCACATATTATTTGTAACACAAAGCATATATAACACGGGATACACTATTTCACAATTGTAACAATAAATGAAACATTTGTATGAAATATTTCATTACATTACAATATATAATGATACATGCTATTTGATTACATTACAATAAATAAGTACACGCTGTTTCATTACACTAAAGAAGATACATAATGTTATATTACAATAAGCTATGATAAATACCCGAACCGGCATCGTGAGCTTGATGAATCAATGCTTCCTTCAAGATGAACATCCACCAAAACATTGCATTCTACCCAAGACATGAAGGAACCCTTCAGGAAGATCAACACACTATTCTATCCAAGGCCCGATAATAAGTTAGCTTGGATAGCATATAGCATGTACACTACAAAGACCTGTAAAAAAGTGCAAACCGCATAGTTTAGGATAGGTTATATGTCCACATTATTATTTTCATTAGTAGCTGAATATTGCAAGTCTACAACATTTTTACTTGTTCAGTCGAGACTGAGTCTCGATTAAAGGCAGCTGTTATAGCCTAATTAAAGAGCAATATAGAGGATATGTCCACATTATTATAATTCTCATTATTGTCACTTGGCTGCAATGTAGATATAACATTGCATTAGCAAGTTCTACGAGTGGTCACCCTTAACCAGCCCTATTCGCCCATAACCAGCCCTATTCAGAGCTTCAAACATGGACTCATACTCTAGTTTTGACCTGATCTAAAATCGCTTCTGGTTACGACTTTGAGGCTAAAAGAATTAATGAATTCCGACTTGATATGAAAGAGTTATGGACACTAAAAAAATGGACTCAGGCCATGTTTGCAGCAAGAAAACGTGCACTTGCAAAATCTTGTGGCCAAACTGATCTCGTCGCAAAGGTTATAGATATCAAACGAAGTATTTTTGCACATAAATTTTCATGTATCTATACCATAACACATATATTTTTTAGAAAAAGCGAGATATTACCTGAAGTTTAGATCAACAAACTCACATCCATGCTTATTAGCTTCATCCAAATTACGGAGGCTGAATGCTACACACACAAGTTATATTAATAGTCAGCTTCTATTTTTGCACGTAAGTTGACTAACAAAAATGATTTGTTACATGAGCACAAAGCAACTTGGTTCAATGCAGCAAGTCATAAATGGAATAACAATTTTACGCCTTTACTCACACGCAGTGTGACATACATGATACACCAAATAAATTGACTAAATCTGAACCTATAAATGTCATTCTATTTTCATTCATGCATCCATCACCGGCTTTTCTATTCAATCACACAAATTTCCCAATATCAATTACCAGATACATGCAGCTCAGTCAACAGAACTAGTATGCTTTAGTTCTCAAATCAAATCATACACATGCACTTCAGATCAGTTATAAGGATCAGTGTATTGGTGTAATAATACACACAAATGAGCAGGGCAGCACAATCAAAAGTGTCTGAATTCAAGGTAGACAAATACAGCACAAGTAAATGATAGCAAATACACTGCCGCACTTCAATACTGGGGATAATACCCAATTTAAACACAACAGCATATTAAACCTAATTTAAACCCAATTTGAACTCAAATTAAACCCAAATTAAGCCCAATTCATATTTAAATTTAACGGTGATCTAGTACTCACCTCCATAGGCGACGAGAAGGATGGACAGCGGTGGACTGAGGCTTCGCCGGTCAGCTGAAGGCATCGTGAGATGATGATAACTCATGGACTGCGGTGGATCGATTATTGACAAAGGAAGTCGGTCAAGTACCAAAACCCTAATTTGGGTATTCGGTGATCACCATTGCAAAATAAAAAGAGGGATTATTCGGTCGAAAGTTTTGATAAGGCAAAACTCGATCGTGCCTATGTACAGGTACGCGAAGGGGGGGGAAGGGGGGAATTTGATACGAATTTCATACGGTCCAAAGCCACATCAAATGAACTAATCCGGGACTTCGTTGATAGACGGTCAGATTAAGGGTGTTTGGGGTGGTGCGGATCGCAAAACTTAGTTTGATACGGATTTGAGCACTGTTAAATTTAATACGGCTTATAACCAAATTTTACGCCCGCATCCTGGTGTGCCAAATTGGCTGATATTGTGTAGTGTATAACCGAGATTTATTGTTTTTAAGAAACAATTATAAATGGGATTGTATTGGGATTGATTATTATTTATTTAATAATAATCCAAGTAAATGGAAATATTTTAATGAATTATATTATTAATCAATGGAAAGGTAAAAGTGGAAATGATTAACGAATAAATCATGTTTAGATTAAATGAGATTGGTTAATTAGTTTATTAATTTAATGGAGGTAGTTAATGGTGAAGTAGCCCAGTTTTATTTTAAAACATGTTAAAACTTGATTATTAGTCATTTAATAATAATCGAAGTGATAGTCTGGGCATGTAAAACTTAGTAATGGAATTTTGTAAAGTTTAGAAGCCATATTATAGTTTAATGAATATTTAAGCAATTTAAGGTTGATAATAATATCAGTTATGTTAAATAGAAGTTTTAATTTACTTCCTATTGAATTAGATATAAGTGGATTCTATAAAATCCAAGTTAGACGACGTTATAAAACCCAAGTTTTTATTGAATGTATAAATGGAATGGGTTATTAAAATAGCTTGTGAGTGGGATAAAAGTTGAGGTTACGAAATTAAGGAATTGGAATCTAACTAGAGATCGGTTGGGATAAATGATTTTTTGAGTATTAATCTGATGTTGGTTTCGGCCTTCGGGGTTGATATTTAGGGGATTATTTTCTAACTGATTCACGATTAGAAATTGATAAGGTATGAAATGGAAATCGAGACGGGAACCCAAGTTGAATTAAAGTAGTTAGACGAGATAAGTTATGAATATGCGATTTAGATTCGCTATATTAGTTAAGAGATTAGGTCTCATCAAGTTATAACTGAAATGGGATTTGTTTTGATATTAGGAATGAATATGGGTTTTTGGTATTACAACTGATATCTATCTCAAGATAAGAACGATGTTGATATACATTTGATGTTGCCCCTTTTCGGGAGAAAGATGGGTAGCTACCAACCTTTGGTGATATACATTCGATACACTCAAGCGAAATGAGTGGCCGGTCATGTGTGGCCAGGTTGCAAGAAGTTCTTGTTGAACCTAGTGTATTCCCGTTTAGAGATATACTATCGGAAGGTGGTTCCATACCTTGTCATAGTCAGAATCCAATCTCCGATAAGATCCGGCGGTTTTGATTGTATACTATGTATGTGGAGCTAGCATGAGATGCAAGTGTTATGCTATATTGATATTTATTTGTATTTAGACATTATTAAAATATCAGAAAAGGATATGATTTCAAAAATGATTTGTGTTATCATAAGGTAAAAACCGTCCGTATTTATGTGTGGATTGGTCTTACGGTTATCCTTTTCTTTCGAAAAGAAATGTTTTACTTTAAAACCAAGTTGGATGGTATTATAAACTTAGCAATTTTTTCTCACTCTGGTTCACCAGACAGATCCGGCGTCTGTAATTGTAACAACCCGGAAAATGCAAACCAATTTAAAATTTTTATTTTGGCAATTTTAGCGAATTTTGATTATTTAAAATGAATTATTTTAAATAATAGCGACGAAAAATTTATTTTGAATAGAATTCGAACGTATATATTATATTGATCGTCGTTAGAATATAAATATTTATTTTAATTATAAAAGGAATTGAAAATGGCGCGGTAGTTCGATAATTCGATTTTAAACTTCAATTGAATGTACCGGGCGCAAAATAAACAGGATTTTGGCGAAACCAAAAATATTTGAATCTAATCGAGAATATCTTTCCAACGAATCCGCGAAATCAAAATTTCATAGCGGGAATCAAAAGATATGTCCAGTTGAAAATTCAGAATAGTCGCTATTGAATTCTGACCCTTAAAAATAGAAATTTTGCAAACGACCTCGGTTTTCGACGAAACCACTTTTGTTTGATCCGTGATGTCAAGTTATTGCAAGGTTTCAAATTTCATAATTTTTCGAATCAATATGTGAGCGTGGCAAAGGAAAACGCGTTTGACCAGTTTTAGTTGATTTTAGTCGACTGGAAAATGGCCATTTTTCAAATGGTCTCAGAATTTGATGAAATTAGTTTTGTTAGGACCGTATCGTCAATACGAAGCTAGAAAATATTTTTTTGGGAATTTTTAGAGTTAGTATGTGGCCCTGGTAAATTGAAATGTATGTTTAAAATTCAATATAATGATTTAAATGTTAATTTAAACGAAAACTGATCATAACAGCCGAATTGGGTTACGAAACATATCCCATTGTGTTCGAAATGGGGGTATTTAGCTAGGGGCGACAGTCGTTGGGTTTGATTTCGAGTTCGTATAAACACAAGGGTATTTTCGAAATTAAATAAATTAAAATATAAATATATATAACCCCAAACAAAGTCAAACCCCTATTCAATTTTCAATCGGGGTCAAAGCCGCCGTTCTCTTCCCAACGTAAGGCGGAAACTCGTCGATTCTTCCCCCTTAATTTATGATCGATATATTCAATGAAATCGAAGAATTTCTGAAGCAGCAATGAAGTCCTCCTTCCACTCTACAAATCCATGTCGGTTTCGGTTCCCATCGTTGAGTTTTCGGCTCGAACCTCCCACGTTAACTTCCGCCGTTCGCACCCGAAGTACTCCCTCCTGCTGCCACCGAGTCTGATGAGGCCGGGCCCCACTGGCGCGCCTTTCGAGGTTCTTCCTCGTGGCGGGGAGCGATCGCCGTGGATGGGAGTGTGGCGGCCTAGAAACCCGAACCCTAGTTGGAGCAAACTTTTAAGACTACGGCTGTTTGTTATACAGTGAGTTTTATATATATTGTTCTTAAGTAAATTCACATTGTTTTTATACATTGTTTTGAAAAATAATATACATTAGTTTTAAAATATAAAATAAGAATAGTTTTAAAAATAAAAAGGGGAATAGAATAGATTTAAAAAAATAATAATAATAGAAATATACTTTGTTTTAAAATACAATTGCTTTGAAAATAAATATGTTTTTAAAATAAAATTATCTTTGTTTTGAAATGGTTATCATAAGTATAAAAATTCGATTTTTATACATTCACATAGTGAAGAAAAAAATATGATTTTTACATTATATGTAGCGGAATAAAAATTCGATTTTTATACATTCACATAGTGAAGATAAAAATTCGATTTTTATATATGTAGCGAAATAAAAATCTGATTTTTATTATATTTGAAAGGGAGAAATCTTTATGTAGATAATGGCGAGAGAAAAACATGATTTTTATAAGGTAATGAAGATAAAAATTTGATTTTTGTAATGAAGAAGCGAATATAAAAATGTGATTTTTATATGTGTAGTGAATACGGAAGACGAAAGTAACAAGGGCGAGCACGACGAAGATTTCCTACATATGAAGAGTCGTGGCGTTTGGTTTAGCAATTCGGTGAGAACTCCTCACTTTTATTTTAAATTTCTATTTAATATATATACTGTGATGCAGACGGTGTTTAGCAGCACCCAACACTCGTCGTCCACAGACCATGGACGGCTTGTATGCTTGTTTTGATTTTGATGTGAAAAATTTAATGTGTGTTATGGAATGAAATAAAATATTTATATAGTTAAAAATATATTTTTTAATGTGTATATAAAATGAAATATATATTTATAAACAAATCGAACGATTTGTTTATATACACACATTTGACTGATATTGAGTGGGACGATAAATTTTACACATCGCCCAACTGCACAAATAAAATCTGTGTTTGATTGTTGAAACCCCACACGGGTGTTGGGATGATATTTGACATACACTAATCCCAATTATTTAATTGTATGTCGATCGATTGGTCGACAGAATGTGTAAGCGTTGATTATATATGTTTAATGCTTATGCAGTTGTGTTGTGCACTTTGGATGATGGTTGATTATTTATTGTTGCTATTATATACATGTGTTGTATGGAATCCATATAATTAACATTATATGGTAATTGATTGGGCCTCATTCCAATTGGAAAAATAAAGAATATTATAAAATAAAGATTAACGTGTTGACGGTACTCATTTGTTGAGATTAGTCAGGTGGTGGAAGAAATATAGATTCATGTGTTGAACAAAATAAATATTCATTTGTTGAATAGAATAACGAAGTTATTGAAAAATATAAAGCCGTGTTGATTAGAGATGCGCTATTTTGACGCGAATGATATTTATATCGATTATGTTCGTTTATAAATTGAATATAAAGTGAATTCGAATTGAATATAAAGTGAATTCGAATTGAATTGAATATAAAACGAATACGAATTGAATTGAATATAAAACGAATTCGAATTGAATTGAATATAAAACGAATTCGAATTGAATTGAATATAAAGTGAATTCGAATTGAATTGAATATAAAGTGAATTCGAATTGAATTGAATATAAAACGAATTCGAATTGAATTGAATATAAAGTGAATTCGAATTGAATATAATATAAAGTGAATTCGAATTGAATATAAAGTGAATTCGAATTGAATTGAATATAAAGAGAATTCGAATTGAATTGAATATAAAGTGAATTCGAATTGAATATAAAGCGAATTCGAATTGAAATTGAATAGAAATGAATTCGAAATGGAATTTAATAGAATCGAATTTGAAATGAATTTAAAACGAATTTATATTGGGAAAAATTCAATTTTGATTTGAATCTGAAATGAAGTTGAAATCGTTTCGAATCGAATTTAAAATGATTTATAAAATTCGTTTTAAATAGCAATCGATGAAGTATATATTATATATAATATATATATAATATAATGGCCTGAATAGAACGCGCCGCGCCGCGGTAGTTCGCGAATTTCGACCATTAACTTCGAACGGATATTGCGGGAGATCCGACCGTCGGATTCTCCAGAAATCGGAACCATTGGGTTCGTATCGAAAATAGCTTTCCAATGAATATTAGAAATTTGAAATCTAACGGTTGGATTTGGAGATGCGTCCAAATCAAATTTAGAAAAGGTCGCTGTAAGTGCAGTTCGACGACCGTTATTGGAAATCGACTGTACGAGCCTTGATAAAATTATTAAAAATATCTATAATTTGTATAATATCAAAATATATGAATTGGAAAGAACTAGGATGAAAAATTCCCTATTTGAAAGGATAAAAATATATTTTTATCGAAATGAACTAGTTATGAACTAGAATTAAAATCCAATATTTTTAATTAAATAAATTGGGTTTGAAATGGTTTTACAAATAATCAGAATTTGATATTGAATATAAGCCGATATATTTTCTATTCAGAGCCTTGTATTTAATATCAAATGGAATTTTGGGTTTATCGTGAATTGTGTTTTAAATGACATTAGTTCTTTAACCCAGTTAAAGATTAAAACTAAGTGGAGTTTTAATGAATCTTTAATTAGATTGAAATGTGAATTGATAATTTAAATTACCAAATTTGGAAAGTGAGTGAGAATGGCACTACGCGATCGATCTTTGGAATCAGGAGCCACCATGATGGAAATCCAATTTCCAAATATGACATTTTGCGGTTTTGATTGTAGAGCCTAGTATTGGCGACATGATATATGGTACCCATGTCGTCTATGATTGATATATTTATATTTGAAGTTGTTTTCTTCACCTATAGTAATAATATAAGATGAAATTTCGCGTATCTAGCATATTTGGCTATTATAAGGGAAAACCCTATCCTCCGGCTTGCGTTGCATTGTGTGATGGGATCTGGGTCTTATAATAGCTTCATTGTTCTTTATTAAGCATTGCGCTGTTTGTTTTATACACTGGCATTCTTGGGAGGAAACCCGTTCCGTGGTATACGGCGTGGTCCCTTGATTTACCTAACTTTAAAAATAAAGATTAAAAATTGTTTTAGTTCTCACACCAGTCCCACGACTGACCTGGAGTTTATTATTTTAACCTAAACTCTGGGTGCCCCTATTTTCCACATGGGCTGCTAGTAGTTTTGGTTTTGCAGATTTATATTCACAGGATCCTGATTTACAGCTGGAACGATTCTCGGAAAGCTCTGTATCCGTGTATTACTTTCAGTTGTGCTTTGTATTGTTTTTCCACTGCGATGTATTTAAATGTAATTTAAATCTCTGATATTTTCTGTGTAATATTAATTCATACTCTGTATATTCTTGTATTCTGATGGAATTGTTGTAATATACAATGAAATGTTCTTCTGTTTGCGTTTTGATTTGTCGTGTTCTCAAGGTAATCCGGGCTTTCCTTCATGGGGAAGTTACGGGCTATCACAGTTGGTATCAGAGCTTTGGTTTACAGAGCTCGAGAACAAGACGCATTTGAGCCGAACGAAAGAATTCATCAGATATTGGATTAGTAATACCCAATTAGAATGACTCGTTAGAGATAGGATCAGTAGTATCCTAGAACGAGCGTGAAGAGTATATTTTTCAAATGAAAACAATTTTGTTTTGAAATTTAAATCGTTTTATTCATATTTGAATATTTATTTATTTTGAATTTGGACAATCTAGTATATAACGATTTTGCATATACGCGTCATGAACGTATATTCGAAGTTTTAATATACTGGATAGATATAGAATCACATTCTAGTCGCCCGGGGATGGTTCTGATGATCGCTATATAGTATGTACATCATCAGAATTTATATTCGAGTTTCGAAAGTGTGACATCTATATATTTCCATTAGGCTGGTGTGAGAACCAAAACTAGATAGATTTATTTTTGTGATTTGGCATCAAAAACATGATTTTCTGTATATGCAGTAAAATTATGAATTTGAAACGTTAATCCACTAATTGATTGATGTTTGTATTGTTTGTTTATTTGTTTGATATTTTGAACCATTTGGTCTAATTGAACCGAATAATAAACTGTATTGAAAATTAGTTGCAAATGCTTACATATGCATGTACTTACATTGAACAGGTCATTGCAAAGAGGCTAGAGCAGAAGAATAAAATTGTTTGCTTGACAAATAGGTACATGTTTACCATAATTTACTGTTTTGTTTGGGTGATGATGATTTTATGAGCCGCTTGGCTTTTTCTTTTTATTTTTGAGATCAGAGGGCCTGTATGGCAATTTTGGGATTTTCCCGATGCTCCCGGTGCAGGGGAGGTTATGGCGAAATTTTTCGAAAATTTAGGGTGTTAGCCAAATTTTTGAAAAATTTGAAAAGTTCTTAGAAACTAAAAAGTTGAAGAACTTAAGCCGTAGCGAAAATAATGAAAGTTGAGTTGGTTTTTAAAACAACTTTCGGCTTCGTTCCTTTTCAGGGACAAAAAGTTTTAAGTGGGGGAGATTGTAACAACCCGAAAAATGCGAACCAATTTAAAATTTTTATTTTGGCAATTTTAGCGAATTTTGATTATTTAAAATGAATTATTTTAAATAATAGCGACGAAAAATTTATTTTGAATAGAATTCGAACGTATATATTATATAGATCGTCGTTAGAATATAAATATTTATTTTAATTATAAAAGGAATTGAAAATGGCGCGGTAGTTCGATAATTCGATTTCAAACTTCAACTGAATGTACCGGGGCAAAATAAACCGGATTTTGGCGAAACCAAAAATATTTGAATCTAATCGAGAATATCTTTCCAACGAATCCGGGAAATCAAAATTTCATAGCGGGAATCAAAAGATATGTCCAGTTGAAAATTCAGAATAGTCGCTATGGAATTCTGTCCCTTAAAAATAGAAATTTTGCAAACGACTTCGGTTTTCGACGAAACCACTTTTGTTGGATCCGTGATGTCAAGTTATTGCAAGGTTTCAAATTTCATAATTTTTCGAATCAATATGTGAGCGTGGCAAAGGAAAACGCGTTTGACCAATTTCAGTTGATTTTAATCGACTGGAAAATGGCCATTTTTCAAACGGTCTCAGAATTTGATGAAATTAGTTTTGTTAGGACCGTATCGTCAATACGAAGCTAGAAAATATTTTTCGGGAATTTTTAGAGTTAGTATGTGTCCGTGGTAAATTGAAATGTACGTTTAAAATTCAATATAATGATTTAAATGTTAATTTAAACGAAAACTGATTGTAACAGCCGAGTTGGGTTACGAAACATATCCCATTGTGTTCGAAATGGGGGTATTTAGCTAGGGGCGACAATCGTTGGGTTTGATTTCGAGTTCGTATTAACACAAGGGTATTTTTGAAATTAAATAAATTAAAATATAAATATATAACCCCAAACAAAGTCAAACCCCTATTCAATTTTCAATCGGGGTGAAAGCCGTCGTTCTCTTCCCAACGTAAGGCAGAAACTCGTCGATTCTTCCCCCTTAATTTCTGATCGATATATTCAATGAAATCGAAGAATTTCTGAAGCAGCAATGAAGTCCTCCTTCCACTCTACAAATCCATGTGGGTTTCGGTTTCCATCGTTGAGTTTTCGGCTCGAACCTCACTCGTTAACTTCCGTTGTTCGCACCCGAAGTACTCCCTCCTGCTGCCACCGAGTCTGATGAGGCTGGGCCGCATTGGTGCGCCTTTCGAGGTTCTTCCTCGTGGCGGGGAGCGATCGTCGTGGATGGGAGTGTGGCGGCCTAGAAACCCGAACCCTAGTTGGAGAAAACTTTGAAGACTACGGCTGTTTGTTATACAGTGAGTTTTATATATATTGTTCTTAAGTAAATTCACATTGTTTTTATACATTGTTTTGAAAAATAATATACATTAGTTTTAAAATATAAAATAAGAATAGTTTTAAAAATAAAAAGGGGAATAGAATAGATTTAAAATAATAATAATAGAAATATACTTTGTTTTAAAATACAATTGCTTTGAAAATAAATATGTTTTTAAAATAAAATTAACTTTGTTTTGAAATGGTTATCATAAGTATAAAAATTCGATTTTTATACATTCACATAGTGAAGAAAAAAATATGAATTTTACGTTATATGTAGCGGAGTAAAAATTCGATTTTTATACATTCACATAGTGAAGATAAAAATTCGATTTTTATATATTTAGCGAAATAAAAATCTGATTTTTAATATATTTGAAAGGGTGAAATCTTTATATAGAGAATGGCGAGAGAAAAACATGATTTTTATAAGGTAATGAAGATAAAATTTTGATTTTTATAATGAAGAAGCGAATATAAAAATGTGATTTTTATATGTGTAGTGAATACGGAAGACGAAAGTAACAAGGGCGAGCACGACGAAGATTTCCTACATATGAAGAGTCGTGGCGTTTGGTTTAGCAATTCGGTGAGAAATCCTCACTTTTATTTTAAATTTCTAGTTAATATATATACTAGGATGCAGACGGTTTTTAGCAGCACCCGACACCCGTCGTCCACAGACCATGGACGGCTTGTATGCTTGTTTGTTTGATATTGATGTGAAAAATTTAATGTGTGTTGTGGAATGAAATAAAATATTTATATAGTTAAAAATATAATTTTTAATGTGTATATAAAATGAAATATATATTTATAAACAAATCGAATGATTTGTTTATATACACACATTTGACTGATATTGATTGGGACGATAAATTTTACACATCGCCCAACTGCACAAATAAAATCTGTGTTTGATTGTTGAAACCCCACACGGGTGTTGGGATGATATTTGACATACACTAATCCCAATTATTTAATTGTATGTCGATCGATTGGTCGACAGACTGTGTAAGCGTTGATTATATATGTTTAATGCTTATGCAGTTGTGTTGTGCACTTTGGATGATGGTTGATTATTTATTGTTGCTATTATATACATGTGTTGTATGGAATCCATATAATTAACATTATATGGTAATTGATTGGGCCTCATTCCAATTGGGAAAATAAAGAATATTATAAAATAAAGATTAACGTGTTGACGGTACTCATTTGTTGAGATTAGTCAGGTGGTGGAAGAAATATAGATTCATGTGTTGAACAGAATAAATATTCATTTGTTGAATAGAATAACGAAGTTAGTGAAAAATATAAAGCCTTGTTGATTAGAGATGCGCTATTTTGACGCGAATGATATTTATATCGATTATGTTCGTTTTTAAATTGAATATAAAGTGCATTCGAATTGAATTGAATATAAAGTGAATTCGAATTGAATTGAATATAAAACGAATTCGAATTGAATTGAATATAGAACGAATTCGAATTGAATATAAAACGAATTTGAATTGAATTGAATATAAAGTGAATTCGAATTGAATTGAATATAAAGTGAATTCGAATTGAATTGAATATAAAACGAATTCGAATTGAATTGAATATAAAGTGAATTCGAATTGAATTGAATATAAAGTGAATTCGAATTGAATTGAATATAAAGTGAATTCGAATTGAATTGAATATAAAGTGAATTCGAATTGAATTGAATATAAAGTGAATTCGAATTGAATTGAATATAAAATGAATTCGAATTGAAATTGAATAGAAATGAATTGGAATTGGAATTGAATAGAATCGAATTTGAATTGAAATCAATTTGAAATGAATTTAAAACGAATTTATATTGGGAAAAATTCAATTTTGATTTGAATCTGAAATGAAGTTGAAATCGTTTTGAAACGAATTTAAAATGATTTATAAAATTCGTTTTAAATAGCAATAGACGAAATATATATTATATATAATATATATATAATATATAATGGTCTGAATAGAACGCGCCGCGCCGCGGCAGTTCGCAAATTTCGACCATTAACTTCGAACGGATATTGCGGGAGATCTGACCGTCGGATTCTCCTGAAATCGGAACCGTTGGGTTCGTACCGAAAAGAGCTTTCCAATTAATAATAGAAATTTGAAATCTAACGGATGGATTTGGAGATGCGTCCAAATCAAATTTAGAAAAGGTCGCTATAAGTGCAGTTCGACGATCGTTATTGGAAATCGACTGTACGGGCTTTGATTAAATTATTAAATATATATATAATTTGTATAAAATCAAAATATATGAATTGGAAATAACTGGGAAGAAAAATTCCCTATTTGAAAGGATAAAAATATATTTTTATCGAAATGAACTAGAATTAAAATATAATATTTTTAATTAAATAAATTGGGTTTGAAATGGTTTTAAAAATAATCAGAATTTGATATTGAATATAAGCCGATATATTTTCTAATCAGAGCCTTGTATTTAATATCAAATGGAATTTTGGGTTTATCGTGAACTGTGTTTTAAATGACATTAGTTCTTTAACCCAGTTAAAGATTAAAACTAAGTGGAGTTTTAATGAATCTTTAATTAGATTGAAATGTGAATTGATAATTTAAATTACGAAATTTGGAAAGTGGGTGAGAATGGAGTATTACCAGTATTACTCCTAGCGATAGTTAAATCTTTAATTCGATTTGAACGTGAAATGGTAATTAACTTTACCAATAACCCCATGGTGTTAGATATGGAGTATCACCAGCTTTGCTCCATGGGATAAATAGGTTGGGATTGGGAAATAAAATAAATAATTACTTCGGTGTGGTTCTCTAATCCCGACTAGTTTGGAAAACCATAATATGGTTTGAAATGATATCCAAAGGAAGATTAAAGAATAAATTTAGAAGAATTTATCTTTGATAAAATTAATGGGAACCTTTCCCTAGGAGTGTGAATATCTGAATAAAAGAACATCCTGAATTGGAATGAGGCTTATATTGTGTTTTATAAGCACTTGTTGGTTAAGATACGCGAGTTATTCAGAAAGTCCGGGTACAACCCATTCTGAATAACTGATTCGACGACGAGTCGAAGAGATTGAAGACGGTGCAAGACCGACGATCTTCACATCGAATGGATGGGTGCTACTGATGCTCACGATGGGAGTAGCTACCTTGAAGGGGGCTAAAGTAGTGGCCGTCCGGACGTACTTGGAGGTCAACGAATATGCGAGGAAAGTGCCTCCGGTTTCGTTCAGACCCAGAACGGACTTGTAAATGGATGATGTGTCTGACATTGTATTCCTTTATATTGTATTCATTGATCTCTGCTAAATATATATCTGTTTGGCGGCGGAGAATTTATTCTCTTGCTTAACACCCTTCTCTGAGACATACGAGCTCAGAGGTTATATATTGGCAGAAATCAGTGGTACGATATGGATTGATAGTGTGACATGCTGAGATGCAGTGATCCAGACTTTTGTTGAAAAGCAAAGTTTGGTGGATGATGATCAAAGCGTAGCTTTAATATAGCACGGCTTTGTGTATAGCGTTGATTCGCGAGCCTCACACCCCGGTATGGTGGTAAACTGATGGTTTGATCAGTATGCTTTTTAGTGGATGGGCACCTTAGTGGTGTCGTGGATTCGGTCGACCGAGATTGATCTTAGTGCTCAAAGGGATAGGGTAAGCGGTGTTTTCTCTCGCCGGGACGTAAGCCGCAGTGATACTCGATTTCCCAAAAGTGCGGATGTGCATTACGGTGTTTTCTCTCACTGAGACGTAAGCCGTTGTAGATGGCACTACGCGATCGATCTTTGGAATTAGGAGCCACCATGATGGAAATCCAATTTCCAAATACGACATTTTGCGGTTTTGATTGTAGAGCCTAGTATTGGCGACATGATATATGGTACCCATGTCGTCTATGATTGATATATTTATATTTGAAGTTGTTTTCTTCAACTATAGTAATAATATAAGATGAAATTTTGTGTATCTAGCATATTTGGCTATTATAAGGGAAAACCCTATCCTCCGGCTTGCGTTGCATTGTGTGATGGGGTCTGGGTCTTATAATAGCTTCATTGTTCTTTATTAAACATTGCGCTATTTGTTTTATGCACTGGCATTCTTGGGAGGAAACCCGTTCCGTGGTATACGGCGTGGTCCCTTGATTTACCTAACTTTAAAAATAAAGATTAATAACTGTTTTAGTTCTCACACCAGTCCCACGACTGACCTGGAGTTTATTGTTTTAACCTAAACTCTGGGTGCCCCTATTTTCCACATGGGCAGCTAGTAGTTTTTGTTTTGCAGATTTATATTTACAGGATCCTGACTTACAGCTGGAACGATTCTCGGAAAGGTCTGTATCCGTGTATTACTTTCAGTTGTGCTTTGTATTGTTTTTCCGCTGCGATGTAGTTAAATGTAATTTAAATCTCTGATATTTTCTGTGTAATATTAGTTCATACTCTGTATATTCTTGTATTCTGATGGAATTGTTGTAATATACAATGAAATGTTCTTCTGTTTGCGTTTTGATTTGTCGTGTTCTCAAGGTAATCCGGGCTTTCCTTCACGGGGAAGTTACGGGCTATCACAGTAATGCTCCGGTGAGACCGAGTTTTACATGTTCAGGTTATCGGATGTTGTGAAGAGATGAGCTGGAAGAGATCGAATATATGATATTATATAGTGATTATTCCGTTGTGTTTTGTATATGAGAACATGTTATTATAACTGTCCAGATGTATTGATGTACTCTGGTGATTGTAAGTTTTTATTTCAAAGCTATCAATAAAGTTTATTTATGCATTATATTTTGTTCCGCTGGGATGTGAGACTCTGTGTTGTATTGGTTCTTCTTATTCTTCTATTCTAACTATCTTTCTTTCTTATCTCACCCTCTAATTTCTTTCTATTAGCTTTCTGGGTTTTTAATACTTGAGTTCGAACAGAGGATGTATTAGTGTCTAGATTTAAGTGTCAAAAATTCCGGGATGCTACAATTACAGTATATTTTGCACTCTTCCTCTATTGAAAAATAATAAATTCTTTATTGCCATAATATTACTTGGTATTTCAATTCTTTATCAATAACTGTCGCTTTATGACAAAATTTTATTATTGCTTTCCATATTTGGATGTCTTATAGTTAATAATAAGCGATATTTCCAAAGTGGTGGAAGCTATAAATGTTTAAATGACGCCTTTTCCTATATAGTTTTCCCCCTTAAAATGTATTCTCATTGCCTGAGGTGGATCTTTTACAGTAATGACATCCAAAATATTCAGATTATAATTTCTTTTGATCTTTACCCGATCCAATCTTTTGTCTATGAGCATATAATCTTTTATTTTGTTACTTAAAGATATCTCATAACCAATTTGGCTTCTAACCAGTGATCCACTTTCAATATCAGTAAGATATCTGCTAAATAGTACACGCATATCTATATATGTATATACTTAGATACATTAGATTCCACGTTGCGTATGCATATGGATTTTTTTACATTTTTTTTAGTTTCAAGGATGTTAACATTATCTCTTTTAGCAAAAGAGAATCAACTGAGTCGCAGTTTAGATATTAATCTTCTAAGCAATTATTTGTCAATTCTTTTGTGATAATTCAAATATCACTCCATGAATAATATGGTGTAATTCAATCCAAAATGCAAAAGAATAGTCCAAAAGTGAGATCCTTAGGTTGTTTCATCAATGTCTCGATTAAGAAACATAACTTTAATCTCTATCAGATACTGCTTAAAAATAAAATATGTAGTAAACTCCAAAGTGATTCTAATGAGTTATTTACTAAATATAAGAGAATATTACTTCAAAGAAAACAAAAATTTCTTTAAGAATTGTCTTTTCAACAAAAAATGCCTTATAGAATTCCGTATCACCCCCACTTAATTTCCTTTAGCTTTGAATAGTTATTCACAATCAATAATCTTGTTACTTACGTTAGAGGGAAATTGCTGTCTTTATTGTCCATAAATATGTACACTATATGCTCATATCTTAAATCCACTTTTTAAATTAGTACCTTAAATGGATTGATGTAAGCATATAAAGTCAAATTCACCAATCCATTATTTATCTTTAAGGAGAAACACTTCTTAGTCATCCAGAGTAGTATTTCTTCCACTGCTAGTGGATTTCCTTAATAACCGTACACTTTGAGGTTGTTGAGTTTGTATTCTTGAAACAATAACCTTAACTTGAAGAATTTTTTTATTTAACTTCATCTTATTATGTTTCTTAATTTACTGCTTCTCAATGAAAGAAAAAAATCTTAAACTTTAACTGAAGAAGCAACCGTAGTTGAATCAAAGATAAGTATTCTCTATAAAGACAATGATCATACCTTATTTCTCCCTCCAAACTCAACATCCTCATAAGACTATGTATGGTAGTTCGCGCCTTAATTTTTTTCCTTAGTGTGGGTTCATAAAACTGTAAACTTTAAATCACTTAGAATGTCAATAAGATATTTTCTATCTTCAATTTCCCAATCTAGAATTATTTAGTGCTAAAGTATATATTCATAATTATCACCAAATCAGAGTTTGAAACTTTAACATTAATGGTATTTGGCACAACTAGATATAAGCTATAATATAAAAATTACCAGCTTTAATTTCAAAGAAGGTGTCTGAAATTTTATTCATAAATCGACCTTATTATTTTTAAATGAACAATAATAACCAAATTTGTTCATGTTAAAAATAGAAAACCGCAGTCTATCCAAATGACAACATAACAAAAAATATCAAATAGGTTCAATAAGTATAACTGAAACCTTAATAATGACTTTGAAACATCTAGTATACTTTACGTTATAGATCTGGATGTCTTATTAAGGAAAAAACTATATATATATATATATTTATTTATTTTTAAAAATAGGTAAATTCTTTTATTTAAGCTCAAAAGCCGGCTCGGCCTACAAATACAGCCCGTCTATAACAAATTAACAATACAGGTACATTACATAACCTTCCAACAGTCCACTTTTCGATCTACTTCAACATTCTCCGAAAAAGCAAGACGAAAAGCAAATTAGGGCATCGCAAAATCCCTTCATGGCGGACGTAAATTCTCCCGTCTCCTTCCTCCAATCACTTCCTTCTAGTTCCAATTCCCCGATAGCAATCATTCTCGTTCCGTTGCGCTGGTAAGAATCTTCTTGATAACTCTTCCAATAACTACAACAATTTCTCTGTTAATTATGGCTGAATTCACTAACACGTCTCTACTCTTCTTCTTGAAAGCACGGGCATTTCATTCTCTCCATGTTTGCCACACTGTGGCTGTGAAGCAAACCTTACCAACCTCTACCATCAGATTCGACACGTGACCTCCATCATTCAGCTAATTGATTTCTTCTTCCAAACTGCCTATTTGTTCTGTGTTGAAGCATTTAAGCTTTTGTATATCCCATAGGCGTTTGTTATAGCTGCACTCGAAAAATAGATGATTATGTGTTTCAGGAAACCTATTACACAATACACATATATCCTCCTCAATTATTCCTCAACTACAAAGCCTTTCTTTGGTAGGCAGCCTTCCCCAAACTGCCTTGTATAGTGTCTGTGCCATTTTAGGAGATGTAGAGCATGTCCAAATCACTTTACTCCATTGGACAGTAGGATATATCATTCTGATGCTCTCCCATAATTCACTAAGCCTAAAGTTATCGTTTTTCCAACTCCATGTGCCTTCACTTCTTTCATAGTAAATAGGCTTGGTATTTATTACTTAAGTCAAGTTTCGAACAACCAAATTGTTACTACATTGTCAATTTTGGTTAGAGATGATCGAGTTAACCGACAAATTTGGTGCACCATATGCTGAGTAGCTGCCCTAACCAAATATGTCAATTAAGCTCTGTCCATTTAGCCATTGGTCTCTCTAAAGATCAGTAGTGTTACCATTTGCAATTTCACATTGGATTTTAAATTTAAGTTAATTTTTGAGCTTTAGACAGTTTTTCCACATCATTGAAGTTTTGTTATCTATGTTTGCTGTCTAGAAATTAGTCTTCATATAACGGGCCCACATCCAGACAACCCACAAATTTTCAGAGGAAATTAGCTTCCATGCTAATTTAAGCCCATAGGCCTTTTTTAGCTCAAATAAGTTTTAAGCCCAACTCCGCCTTCTTCTTTTCGGCCTGCATAGCAGTTTGTAACTAATTTTGTGCAGCCTACCTTTCCAAATGAAATTAGCACACACCGTGTTTATCTTGGCAACAAAACAATCTGGAATTTGGAAGGTTTGCAACCAAAATCTGACCTTTGATGTTATCGCTGAGTGCACTAATTCAACTCTCCCTGCAAAAGACAACATTTCGGATCTCTAACCTTACAGTTTATCTCTAATGTCATCGACTAACTTTCCACATTCAACATTACTTATAGTGTTATCTAATAGGGGAACCCCAAAATATTTGATTGGAATGGACCCTCCTTACACCCCAATGGCTTCTATATACTCTTGTTTATGATTAAAAACTTGTTAAAGTAACATTTAGTTTTGAATTCATTCACTTTAAGACCCATCCACTTCTCCAGATTTTGAAAAATGCTTTTTAGTTGGGTAATAGCTATATAGAAGCTTTGAACACCACTAATAGATTATCTACACAAATTAGGTGAGTGACTTTAAGCAAGTGGTTGTAAACTAGAAAGATTAAATTCCTTTCAGTAGCAAGTTCCATCTACAAGGTAAACCACTCCATTTCCACTGCAAATAAATGGGGGAGAGGGTGTCCCCCGCCTGATTCCCGTTAGGCTTGTAATATTGAATCCCTATGGAGCCCCATTAATTAGAATAGAAAAGGTAGGGGTATTAAGGCAGAATTCAATAAGTTTAATAAGGTTTGCTCGTAACCCCATTGAACATAGCATGTGAGTAATAAAACTTCTATTAACTCTGTCATAAGTCTTATGCAAATCTATCTTAAGGCACAATTTATCTGCCCCTCTCTTATTGAATTCTCTTACTAGTTCATGAGCCATGAGGGAATGTTCAGATATAAACCAGCCTTTTATAAATGCACTTTGTCATTGAGAAATTTGGGCTGGAAGAACATTATTCAGTCTATTGCAAATGATGTTGCTTAAAATTTTATAAACCACTTTACAACAGGTAATAAGTCTGTAGTCTTCAATTCTAGATGGATTTTGAATTTTAGGGATGAGAGATACAAAGGTGTGGTTTATTTCTCTTATGAATTCTCCTAAATCTAATACTTTTTGATATGCTGCTAACAAATAATGTTTCAGGTATTCCTAGTGCAATTTGAAGAAGGCTGCCCCCTTTCCATCAGGCCCTGGACTGGAGTCATTATGGATGGAGAAAACAACAGTATGCAGTTCCCTCATGCTGATCTTACCATCAAGCATCAAAATCCCATCATCAGTAATCTGCCTTCTACACTCAATGTGGGGGTAAGTCATCATCATACTTACCGTTGAAAAGCTCTGTGCAGTAAGAGATAGTAGTGTCTTCTAGCTGTTTGATATGTTGTTGAGAGTCAACCTGTTCGTTCAGACAGTTAAGGAGATTGTTATAGTGTTTTCTTTGAGACATTTTAGTATAAAATAATTTAGTGCATTCATATCCTTGTGTCATCCATTTCTCATTGGATTTTTGTTTAATTTCCAGAGCTTTAACTTCTAGTGCTGCCTTTAGTTGTCTTTGGAGTTCATATAAATCACTGTTGTGTCCTTCATTTAATGGGCCTACGTCTAATAACTCCCGTTTTTGCTCAAGTTGTGTTTGGATGTGGTCTCCCTCTTTAGGTCTAGTTTTATTCCAGTTCTTTAAATTAGATTTTCACTATTTGAGTAGCATAACCAATTTAAACATGTTATTGCCCTCTGGAATGTTCATGTTCACGAGGTTGACAGCTTATTTATACCCATGAATTAAGTGCCAGCGGTTGGCAAATCGAAATGGTTTGCCTTTTGGATTGTTGGAATCATCTAGCTTAATTAACAAAGGAGATTGGTCACTGGTAGAAGAGGCTAAGACTGTAGCATTGAGACCATTGATCTGGTTTAACAAATGTGAATTTGCAAGGGGTCGATCAAGTCTTGATGTGATTTTCTTAGCCTCACCACTTCTCCATGTGCTTTGCAGACCTGAATGGAGTAGCTCAGCCAATCCATAAGCTGATATACAATTGTTGAATTCTGAAACTTGGGAAAGATTGAGTATAAATCCTCCTTTCTTTTCACTTGTGCGTAATACTGCATTAAAATCACCCACGGCTAACCATGGGGATTGGATATATTAATTATAGTGGTATATAGTTTTGCTCTTTCTTAACCAAGGTTAATAGCATAGATGAAGGAAATAAATAGCTCCAAACCACTAGTATTTTTTGCACATATAGTAACTTGTTGTTCATCACTGTTCAATGTATTACATTTCCATGATGAAATGTCCCAAAAGATAACAATACGTCCTTTTTAGTAAGAGCTTAAATTGTCACTTATGTCCCATATGTAGTGTCCTATTTTTCCGTACAATTTAAGCTGACCTTTAACTATCTCAGCCAACCCAGATTATATTGAAAAACAGAATGTTAAGAGAAAGAAATTAGAGGGTGAGAAGGAAAGAAAGAAATATCAGAATAGAAGAGAAGAAGAACATCAGAATCACGCAGCGAAACGAATAAATATAATATACGTATCAAAAAATCTTTACACAAGAACTGTATATACATACCAATCATCAGAGTATAACATACTTCAGATTCAGCGGAACAACTTTAAATAACTAACGGTGAAGCTTCCTACTTCTAGCTCCTGGAACTCCAAGCGAAAACTAACCTGGAAAATATGTTCGGTCTGACCTGAGCACATTTTGAAGCAAAGCAAATATAGTCTGGAATACTTTCAATGCTAAATTTATATTAAACATTTGGCTTAACTTTAGAAATCCTTTTTGAAATAAAAGGATAATAGTAAGACCAGCCTAGTTTTTACCTTACTATAACCCAAAATATTTTTGATATATCAAAGCCCAATGATATTGTAATAGTGTCTATCAAATCATAATTAAATAACCATCTAGTAGAATGCTTGCATCTCACGCTCTATATATCTAATATATAATCAAAAACCGCATGGCGCTTATTGGACATTGGATTCCAACTATGGCAAGGTATAGGACCACCTTCTTGATCAGTGTACCCTAAAGGGATATACACTGAGGTTCAACAGAAATGTCTTGCAACCCAGGCTAAACTTGACCGGTCTCCTCAAGTGTCTCCCATTATAAATTTAAAATACTCTAAATTTTCTTGAGTATATTTGTTAAAGCAATAATAGTGGGCTTATATTTATCCCTGAAGTTATAAAGGTCTAACTGACGAGTGTCATTGTCCAGACCCCTTACATTCCAACAGAGGATCGACCTTAAGGCTCAGTTGCTTTTCTCCTAGTAACTGGAGCAACACCAACTAAAGCACTTGTGGGAGTTTCTTTCTTGCCTTCATGTTTGAATTGAGCTTCATATTTTTCATTTACCTCTGTGAAGTTACTAACATCTGTTTCTTCATTGTTTTCCTCACCAGACTTGAAACACCCCACCTCCGTTAGGGTCCCTCTCAAAGGGAATGCCCTAATTTTGATGGAGGTTTATAAGTATAAGTCACAGATACACAAGACATATATAAATACACATATTTTTGAACAGCGGAAAACAACAGCAATTTTTATTTCAGCAAAATACGTGTTACACAAACCATGTCATAATTGTCTTACAATACTTCCAAAAACCATTACATTTTCATACCTGTCTCGATTACATAAATTAAAGAAGCATAAAAACAAAAGTAAACTGCATAAGTCCCCATAGTTGCAATCCAAAGCCATAGTCCAAAACGAAAGAGATCCAAGCAATACATTCTTTCTCTTCAAGCTGGATATGAAAACTGATCAAGCTGCGGTATTCCCTCCCTATGGACCTGGGGGGGAAACGAAAGAAAAGAAGACGAAAGAAAAGTAGAGTCAGACATAAAGCCTGAGTAAGTCTAGGACTATTCAGTCTATGAATAAAGAACTAGGCATGATAAGTATAAACTGGAAATGGGAAAGCACCATAAACTAAGTTAAGTTGTCTACAATCGAATATACTTATCGTACCCCATATTAATCTCTACATCCATATAAACTAGTTCCCAACAGACACCCCATAATCAGGGTGAAGTGACCCGTCTCTAATGATCAGCTCCTACTCGCATAGTTATATGTGTCTTACAGCCCCCGATGTTGTAGTTACCTATGCTGGTCCCACCATGGGGTGTATCAAGTCCCATGGTGGCGGCCCGACACAATTCTAGAATGCACAGGTATACTACTGGTGCCCAGTGCCTTATTTTTCTGCGCCGGAGTGTGTGCACGCCCGCACCCCGTTAGAACCTACACTGCTGCACCACCGCCGTCGTTTTGACCTCTTACAGTCAGCCCAGTAATCGTGCCCCACCCTGCCTAGTTCAGGGTATCCTGATACACCTTGTAGGGTTACTGCTGAAAAGGGTCCCCCGCTACTAGGTTTTCTATTTCTAGCCAACATGCTAAGTTGGTTAAGTGTTTTGTAAACCTAACCCCCCCAATCAGTCTGTGTAGTTTAGCATGTTCCATTTTTTATTAAGTATTAATTCAATTTACTTAATCCTACCAATCCTGACTCAGCCTTAATTGTCTTATTAAAGCCTCGACCTCACATATTAGACAGATATTGTTGTGGCTGCCTGTTGCCGGTTGGGTCCGGGCAGCCTTACGCCACAACTCAGTCTAACCTCGGGTCCTTATTGGGCTCCGTGTTTAACCACCCACATTGGATAGATATTGTTGTGACTACTGGACAACCGGGCGGTTCCGGGCAGGTTTACATCACAACTCAATCCAACCTCGGGTTAAACAAATCGTATTTTCTAAATTTACAATTTTGTCTCTTTTCTTTTTATATGTAAATATTTGCGGCCCATTATTCAAATTCATCTTTATTGGGTAAAATTAATTTACACCACTTAATTGTTTTTCAAGGTCGTTGGCATGCGTCAAACATGCCAACACATATGTTCTATATTTTAACCCAAACGTCATTACCCCCGTTTTATACGTTCGCTACAATATAACAAATGTTGGGTTTAACATTTAAACCCAACTTAGCCACATGAAAAAGGGGAGGCTTAGAACATGGTGTTTATATATTCTAAGTAACATAAAAAGGGGAGTGTGAACGCATGAACTTGCAACATAGCGAACTAATAAACATAAATTTGGCACTTGTGAACTTGCATTGTAATAGCATATAATCATGGCATAAACATACCTAATCATGGTTTTTGATCTATATAATCATGGCATAAACATACCTAAACATGAAATCATGGTTTTTGATCTATTCATATAATCATGGCATAAACATACCTAAACATGAAATCATGGTTTTTAATCTATTCATGCAAACTTGCAATTGGAATGTAAATCTAACTTAGCTATGTGTCACATATATTATCATATGATTTTGATAACAATATAGGCCTAAAACATGTTTTCCAATTAGGCATAACACCAAACATAGTCTAGTCATGTTCATAGAGTCAACACAAGTTCACAAAGATGCTTACTTTTGTCTCTAATACAAAAGTATGGTTTTACACTTGAATCATGATGCCAATTCCAACATAAGTTCACATAAGTCATAATACCCAAATGGATCCAACTACACTAAAAGTGATTATAATATATATTATGTTGGCATAATAGTGAATCATATACTTGCATGAATCTCAAATAAACTACCACAAACATGTAGTTGTTAATTTTCAACATGAATCACATACTTGCAAATATCCAATCGTTATACAACAACATCCTAAATCGTCTAGAATCAAAGCAACATACAAATACGAGTTATTATCACCACAAATCAAATACAATTCTATTTCTCATTTTACACAAATCAAAACACAATTATTTATTCACATCGGAATAGCACTCTACTTACAACGTATGATGAATCTTCAATTCAGGAATCTGAATTCTGAATTTGGAGATGCTATCCTTTGTTGTAGGCGTTGTTTTGATTTAGTTGTCGTTGCTTTAAGCTTTTGAATTGTCTCCTAATCGTCTCTCAACTTTGACGGCTATTTCTAGTCCTTCCTCAGCAGCATGACGGTCTCATTCTTATTTTTATTTGTATGAATTAGGTGGAGTCTTAGGTCCTTTTTATAGAGTTTGTGAATTGATTTGGACCGTCGATGGAGCTTGGATTAATATTAGCCATTCATTTGAAGGAGAGACTAATCAGGAGCTGACACCTAGCCCTAGTGACAAGGCAAGGCTCAGGAGCACAGACCAGGCCAGAAAACACAAGCAGGTGCACCAGGCCAAAATGGCCCGACCGGGGAGGTCGACCCCCAGGTCGACTCTAGAGTCGACCTGGGCTGGGGTAGGTCGACCTAGGTCGACTCCCAGGTCGACCTGGCCTGGCAGGTCGACTCTAAGGTCGACTCCCAGGTCGACCTGGCCTAGCAGGTCGACCCTAGGGTCGACCCCCAGGTCGACCTGGTGGGTTGGGCGGGAACTTTTCCCGCCTACTCTGATTGGGCTGAAATTCAAATCTATTTTCGAAATTTGAATTTTCTAAAACTTCATCGGGCCATAATTGGGTCATACGGACTCCGATTTACAAAATTTCAGACTCTATTTCGCGTATTTTTCCGAGACAAACGCAATGGCACAGCCCGTTTCCCCTAATTCAGATTTTAAAATTTATTTCTGCCTTGATTTATGATTATAGCATGTTATTAAAATTCGGGTTGTTACTTTCTCCCCCACCTTAAAGGATTTCGTCCCCGAAAACTCCAAGTTAGGAAGAACGTATCCTACCATCCATCATCCATCTACTCAAAACATCATCCACAAGTAATCATTGTCCTTAAAAGATTTCTAATGCTGTATGAACATATGCAAAAGTGTGTGTATATGCACCTATCTAATGCGAAGATCAGGCGGTTACTGATTCAGTAAACCTCCTTGATGCAAAATATGTTTGTGTCATGAATCCATTATGTATGCAAATTTTCCTATTCATGATTCTACATGAGTGCACAATCATTCATATATAAATGCAATATCCATATGACAACACATTAAACTTCAACCATGTACGAATATAAATACATATATGCATATGCAGTATGAAGTGACTGAGCCGATCTAAAACCTAGATTGTGTGTGTATATGCAACCATGAGCAACCACTAGGAATCACTTGCAACCACTTGCAACCATCATCCATAACATGTTTCAATTACATGTTTTCATCCAAATGGTTTCTTCCTAAAAGATAAGGTCGAGGAGATATACCTAAAAAGATAGACAAAAGCGCAACTTAAGGAAAAAGATCAAAGATGTACCCTCGAAAAGAAATGGGTAGGCTGCGCGTATTCTAGCTTTAGTTTCCCAAGTTGCGTCTCCCTCGGCGTCGCTCCACTGAACTTTGACGAGCTTGCCTTCGCGGTTGCGTATCTTCTTCACTTCCATTCCTAATATGCGGGTTGGAACTTTCCTCACGGTTGCTTCGCGTTCCACTTCAGCTTCTTCTAGGATATTTGGCTCTACCACTTCAGCAGATTCATGTAGACATTTTCGGAGGTGTGAAACGTGAAAGACGTTGTGAACTCCGGCCAGCTTTTCGGGCAGCTCTAATCTATAGGCCATTTTCCCGATTTTCTCGATGATAGGAAATGGCCCTACGAACCTTGGTGCTAGCTTTCCTGTGGTTCCAAAACGAACAACGTTCCTTAGCGGAGATACCTTAAGAAAAACTCTGTCCCCAACCTCAAATTCAAGGTCGGTCCTCCTCTTGTCGGCGTAGGATTTCTGTCTGTCTTGGGCTGTCTTCATCCTTCTTCGTATCAAGTCTACTTTCTCTGAAGTCTCTCGGATCATATCTGGCCCAAGTATGAGTTTATCAGTAGACTCCCACCAACAAGTGGGCGATCGGCACGGTCTTCCATATAAAGCTTCGAAGGGCGCCATTCCGATGGTGGCTTGGTAGCTGTTGTTGTAGGCAAATTCCACCAAAGGAAGATGGTCTTCCCACGTCCCTCCGAAGTCAAGGACGCACAGTCTTAAAAGGTCCTCCAAAACTTCGTTCACTCTTTCTGTCTAGCCGTCGGTCTGGGGATGATAGGTTGTGCTCAAGCATAACTGTGTGCCTACCGCTTCTTGCAAACTCCGCCAAACTCACTTGTGAAGATAGGGTCTCGGCCACTAACAATGCTGGAGGGTATTCCATGGAGTCGAACAATTTCCTTGAGGTAAAGAAATGCTAGGGATGAGGCAGTTCTTTTACTCTTGACAGGTAAGAAGTGGGCGCTTTTAGTAAGCCTATCCACTATTACCCAAATGCTAGTGTTGCCTCTTCTAGACCTAGGCAGCCCATCAATGAAGTCCATTGAGATGCTATCCTACTTCCACTGCGGGACCTCTAGAGGGTGGAGCAGACCGCCAGGCTTCTTCTGTTCCGCTTTAACCTGTTGGCACACCATACACTTAGAAACGAACTCTGCCACGTCCTTCTTCATGCCGTTCCAAAAGAAAGTTCTCTTTATGTCCTTGTACATTTTATCTCCGCCTGGGTGTATCGTCATCTTGGAGTGATGTGCTTCCTCGAGAACCGTCTTTACCAAATCCCTTGTCTGTGGGACGCATAGTCTTCCGTCTCGCCTTAGCCAACCCTTATCGTCGATGGAGTATCTGCTAAGGTGACTTGAAGTCTCACCCCTAATTAGCCTATCAATCGTCTCCACAAGATGAGGGTCTTAGCGTTGTGCTGTCCCTATTGAGTCCACTAAAGTCGGGCGTACTTCGAGAGATGCTAGCAAGCCCGGTACAAAATCGGAGGAGGGCCTAAAGTCAAAGCTGGTTATAAACTCTAGGCTTTGTCTTTCAACAAACAACGGGCGTAGGGTTAGTTTCTTTCGACTTAATGCGTCTGCCACTACGTTGCCTTTGCCCAGAGTGTAGGAGATCTCGAAATCGTACGAGGCAAGAAACTCCATCCATCTCTGTTGCCTCAAGTTAAGATCTTTCTGCGAGAAAAGATATTTCAACGATTTATGGTCAGTGTAAAGTTCGAACTTCTCACCTAGGAGATAGTATCGCCAAGACTTGAGTGCAAAGACGATGGCAGCTAACTCAAGATCGTTGGTCGGGTAGTTCTTTTCATGAACTTTCAATTGCCTTCCACCATAAGCTACTACCCTTCCTTTTTGCATTAAGACAGCGCCTAGCCCTGTCCCACATGCATCTGTATAAACTGTGAACATCTTGCTTCCATCTGGCAACGTCAAAACTGGGGCTGTTGTAAGAGCCCTTTTCAGTCGTTGGAAAGCAAACTCACAATCCAAGTCCCAATTAAACACTAGATTCTTCTTGGTCAGCCTTGTGAGCGGAGCTGAGATTTTCGCAAAATCCCTTATGAATTTTCGGTAGAAACCTGCTAGCCCTAGAAAACTTCGAACCTCAGTTGCGTTTCTTGGTGTCTTCCAATCCTATACCGCTACTACTTTAGCAGGGTCCACAGCTAACCCATTTTTGGATACTATATGCCCAAGAAATCTTACTTCCTCTATCCAAAAGTGGCATTTGGAGAATTTGGCTTTTAGTTGATGGACTCGCAGAGTTTCCATGATTGCCCTTAAGTGCTGAGCATGCTCTTCTTCACTCTTTGAGAAGATCAAGATATCGTCTACGAAGACCACTACGAACTTATTGAGGAAATCTCTGAACACCCTACTCATTAGGTCCACGAAGTAAGCGGGTGCGTTTGTCAAGCCGAAAGGCATGATAAGCCATTCAAAGAAGCCGTCTGGGTTTCTGAATGCTGTCTTATCGATACTATCTTCAGCCACCCTTAGCTGATGAAATCCGGTCACTAAATCGAGTTGGGAGAAAACAGACGCTCCTACAAGCTGATCAAACAGATCGTCAATTCAGGGGAGAGGGTGCCTATTATTTTTCGTTAGCTTGTTGAGCTCCCTATAGTCAACACATAGACGGAGTGAACCATCCGCCTTTGTAGCGAACACCACTGGAGCGCCCCATTCTGAAATACTCCTCCTAATGAACCCCTTCTCTAGAAGCTCTTTAATCTGTTTACTGAGCTCTTTCCTTTCCCGTGGAGCCATGTGTCTAACGGGCAACGCAACGGGCTTTGCATTATCTACAAGATATATGCGGAAGTCTATCTACCGCTTCGGAGGTAAGCCCTTCACCTCTTCGAAGACATCCGGATATTCCCGGACCACTCTAACCGATTGCAAACTTTCAACAGAAGCATCTAGCGATTCAAGATAACTAAGCATAACCGCATACGAGGGATTACAAGAAATTTCCAGAGTGTTACCGAGTTGGGTCAGAAGCCTAACCACCTTTTTCTCACAATCAAGAATGGCACCATTACTGGTTAGGCAATCCATGCCCAAAATCAAACCATATCCCGAGAAGCCCAAAACAAAGGCACTACATCTAAATTCTATGCTTAGAATAGAAATTTTCAATCCCACACAGATCATAGACAAATGAGCTGGGCCCCCTATTGGGTTTGAAACAATTAAGGGGTCCTCTACCATACTAGTTTCTAGGTGTAGAGATTCTACTAAAGCAGATGAGATAAAGGAGTGTGATGCGCCAGAATCAAATAAAGTGCGAACTGGGTGATCATAAAGATAAACTACACTTTCTACAGAAGTATTTATACCTCGCTGTTGTAGAGGTGGCGCTTCTAGCACATGAACCTGTGCCCCTGAGGTGGTTCCAGCCCTTTGCCCCTGCCCTCGTTTCTTTGGGCAATCCTTAGCCATATGGCCTGTTTCACTGCAAGAAATGCACCCACCATTCATCTTGGCCTTCTTTTTCCGGCAATCTTTCACCAAGTGCCCCACTTTGCCACAGAAATTACACTTCCTCTTCTCTTTGTTGTCTTTCCCGCCCTTCTTAAAGTCTGTCTTCTTAGGCTGTAAACCCTCTTTCTTCCCTTGAGAGCTTTCTGCCTTTGTCTCCTTCTTTCCCTTATCCTCTTCGTTCAGCAATGCCATCTGCACCAACCTTTCATACGTAGCCCCCATGGGTATATGGGTCATGGCCAAACTGTGTAATGGCTCATTCAATCCTTTGACAAAGCGGAGAGCCTTCTTGTGCGGAGTGTTGACTAGGTCCAGTCTGAACCTAGCCAGCTGATCGAACTGATTAACATACTCTTTGACTGTCATGTTCCTTGCTTAAGAAATAAGAATGTTTCCAACTGAAGACTCCTTTCAGCTTCTGAGAGAAATTTAGCTTCAAACCTTGCCCTAAAGTCCTCCCATGTTTCAACTGGCCTTTCTGCACTGGTGACTTCCCACCAGTAGGAAGCCTCACCTTTAAGTAGCCATACTGCCAGTTGTACCTTCTGCCTATCTTCTACCTCAAAGGTGATAAATAAGTCTTCGGTTTCCTTCAGCCAATTTCTGGCTTCCACGAAGGACTCAGTTCCATGAAAGTCCTTTCCTCCCATAGCTTTAAAATCTTTACATATCTTAGCAAAAGTATTACCCCGCGGAGGAGGTGGAGGAAGAGGTGCTGCTGCAGCTGGATAATTTCCCGCAGCTGGGGGAGGAGGAACGGTAGGACCTGGCTGAGTGGCCCTCGCTTCTAAGAATCGTCTGAACCAACCAGGTATTGGTATACCCTCTGGCAAGTTAAGTTCTTCGGACATGCTGAAACAAAAAGGGTAGATTCAAAACGAAGGATAAAAGATAGTACCTATGGCTTTGGGGGGGGGACTTTGCCTTTTTAAAATAAAATAATATTTTATCTTTAAAAATGCTTCTTTAAATTTTCTTTTAAAAATAAATGTTCAAAACTTTTTATCTTATCTGGTAAACCTATGCTCTGATACTAAGTGAAACAACCCACCTCCGTTAGGGTCACTCTCAAAGGGAATGCCCTAATTTTGATGGAGGTTTATAAGTATAAGTCACAGATACACAAGACAGATATAAATACACATATTTTTGAACAGCGGAAAACAATAGCAATTTTTATTTCAGCAAAATACGTGTTACACAAACCATGTCATAATTGTCTTACAATACTTCCAAAAACCATTACATTTTCATAACTGTCTTGATTACATAACTTAAAGAAGCATAAAAACAAAAGTAAACTGCATAAGTCCCCATAGTTGCAATCCAAAGCCATAGTCCAAAACGAAAGAGATCCAAGCAATACATTCTTTTTCTTCAAGCTGGATATGAAAACTGATCAAGCTGCGGTATTCCCTCCCTGTGGACCTGGGGGGGGGGGGGGGAGGGGAATGAAAGAAAAGAAGACAAAAGAAAAGTAGAGTCAGACATAAAGCCTGAGTAAGTCTAGGACTATTCAGTCTATGAATAAAGAACTGGGCATGATAAGTATAAACTGGAAATGGGAAAGCACCATAAACTAAGTTAAGTTGTCTAGAGTCGAATATATTTATCGTACCCCATATTAATCTCTGCATCCATATAAACTAGTTCCCAACAGGCACCCCATAATCAGGGTGAAGTGACCCGTCTCTAATGATCGGCTCCTACTCGCATAGTTACATGTGTCTTACGGCCCCCGCTGTTGTAGTTACCTATGCTGGTCCCACCATGGGGTGTATCAAGTCCCATGGTGGCGGCCCGACACAATTCTAGAATGCACAGGTATACTACTGGTGCCCAGTGCCTTATTTTTCTGCGCCGGAGTGTGTGCACGCCCGCACCCCGTTAGAACCTACACTGCTGCACCACCGCCGTCGATTTGACCTCTTACAGTCAGCCTAGTAATCGTGCCCCACCCTGCCTAGTTCGGGGTATCCTGATACACCTTGTAGGGTTACTGCTGAAAAGGGTCCCCCGCTACTATGCTTTCTATTTCTAGCCAACATGCTAAGTTGGTTAAGTGTTTTGTAAACCTAACCCCCCCAATCAGTCTGTATAGTTTAGCATGTTCCATTTTTGATTAAGTATTAATTCAATTTACTTAATCCTACCAATCCTGACTCAGCCTTAGTTGTCTTATTAAAGCCTCGACCTCTCACATTAGACAGATATTGTTGTGGCTGCCTATTGCCGGTTGGGTCCGGGCAGTCTTACGCCACAACTCAGTCTAACCTCGGGTCCTTATTGGGCTCCGTGTTTAACCACCCACATTGGATAGGTATGGTTGTGACTATTGGACAGTCGGGCGGTTCCGGGCAGGTTTACATCACAACTCAATCCAACCTCGGGTTAAACACATCGTATTTTCTAAATTTACATATTTTGTCTCTTTTCTTTTTATATGTAAATATTTGCGGCCCATTGTTCAAATTCATCTTTATTGGGTAAAATTAATTTACACCACTTAATTTTTTTTCAAGGTCGTTGGCATGCGTCAAACATGCCAACACATATGTTCTATATTTTAACCCAAACGTCATTACCCCCGTTTTATACGTTCGCTACAATATAACAAATGTTGGGTTTAACATTTAAACCCAACTTAGCCACATGAAAAAGGGGAGGCTTAGAACATGGTGTTTATATATTCTAAGTAACATAAAAAGGGGAGTGTGAACGCATGAACTTGCAACATAGCGAACTAATAAACATAAATTTGGCACTTGTGAACTTGCATTGTAATAGCATATAATCATGGCATAAACATACCTAATCATGGTTTTTGATCTATATAATCATGGCATAAACATACCTAAACATGAAATCATGGTTTTTGATCTATTCATATAATCATGGCATAAACATACCTAAACATGAAATCATGGTTTTTAATCTATTCATGCAAACTTGCAATTGGAATGTAAATCTAACTTAGCTATGTGTCACATATATTATCATATGATTTTGATAACAATATAGGCCTAAAACATGTTTTCCAATTAGGCATAACACCAAACATAGTCTAGTCATGTTCATAGAGTCAACACAAGTTCACAAAGATGCTTACTTTTGTCTCTAATACAAAAGTATGGTTTTACACTTGAATCATGATGCCAATTCCAACATAAGTTCACATAAGTCATAATACCCAAATGGATCCAACTACACTAAAAGTGATTATAATATATATTATGTTGGCATAATAGTGAATCATATACTTGCATGAATCTCAAATAAACTACCACAAACATGTAGTTGTTAATTTTCAACATGAATCACATACTTGCAAATATCCAATCGTTATACAACAACATCCCAAATCGTCTAGAATCAAAGCAACATACAAATATGAGTTATTATCACCACAAATCAAATACAATTCTATTTCTCATTTTACACAAATCAAAACACAATTATTTATTCACATCGGAATAGCACTCTACTTACAACGTATGACGAATCTTCAATTCAGGAATCTGAATTCTGAATTTGGAGATGCTATCCTTTGTTGTAGGCATTGTTTTGATTTAGTTGTCGTTGCTTTAAGCTTTTGAATTGTCTTCTAATCGTCTCTCAACTTTGACGGCTATTTCTAGTCCTTCCTCAGCAGCATGACGGTCTCATTCTTATTTTTATTTGTATGAATTAGGTGGAGTCTTAGGTCCTTTTTATAGAGTTTGTGAATTGATTAGGACCGTCGATGGAGCTTGGATTAATATTAGCCATTCATTAATCAAGAGAGACCAATCAGGAGCTGACACCTAGCCCTAGTGACAAGGCAAGGCTCAGGAGCACAGACCAGGCCAGAAAACACAAGCAGGTGCACCAGGCCAAAATGGCCCGACCAGGGAGGTCGACCCCCAGGTCGACTCTAGAGTCGACCTGGCCTGGGGCAGGTCGACCTAGGTCGACTCCCAGGTCGACCTGGCCTGGCAGGTCGACTCTAAGGTCGACTCCCAGGTCGACCTGGGCTGGCAGGTCGACCCTAGGGTCTACCCCCAGGTCGACCTGGTGGGTTGGGCGGGAACTTTTCCCGCCTACTCTGATTGGGCTGAAATTCAAATCTATTTTCGAAATTTGAATTTTCTGAAACTTCATCAGGCCATAATTGGGTCATACAGACTCCGATTTACAAAATTTCGGACTCTATTTCGCGTATTTTTCCGAGACTAACGCAATGGCACAGCCCGTTTCCCCTGATTCAGATTTTAAAATTTATTTCTGCCTTGATTTATGATTATAGCATGTTATTAAAATTCGGGTTGTTACAAGACTCATCAATCTGGATTTCCAGATTCTGAATTTCATCCAGAGAACCTAGTTCCTTATCCTCCACCACTACCACTTCAGTGGACCGCTCATTATGATCATCTGAACATGGATCAACCTCCACTGCCTGAGCCTGTCCCTGACTTTGATCTGGATCTCTACGAGATGCTGCAGACGATCTAGAGCCCTCCACATTCGGCGGAGGAGGCACTTGAATAGGACTGACTGTAGGGGTAACAACACCAGCTTCATTATGTACAACACTTTTTGGCGAAGCTGGATATTTGGAAGTGCTAACTTCAGTAGTGTTTGTCTTTCTCACCCATATTTCCTCTGGTTGTTTTGTTGTACAGTATGTAACTAAATGCCCAAAACATTTGCAAGAAGTGCATTTGGGTGGGACAAACTAATATTCAACCGTTTGATCATAATTTTTTTTTATCATATGCTTTAACGAATTTGGGAAGTTCTGAATCCGCATTGATTTCGATTAGGACTTTAGCAAAACTGATTTTCTTCACTAGCTTGGTATTTTCATCAATCTCTAGCGGCTTTCCAATGATACTGGCTAATTTGTTTATGCATCTTGTGTTCCATAACGCAAGGTTCAGATTTGGAATAGGGTATGAAGTTAACATAGCTTTTTCAAAGTTGAAATTGGCATTCCATTTACGCAAGAAAATGATTTTACTATCCTTGAACCAGGGTCCCCCTTTCAAAACCCTTTCATAATCTTCCTTCAATTGAAATTTTATTAGAAAGAAACCATTTTCTCTAGGGAAGACGTCCCATTCCCCTTTAGGCTTCCACATACGTTTTATAGAAGCATTGAAGTAGACAAAATAGGGCCTTTTGCCTGCCATATAAGCAAAAATCGAGTTTTCCCTTATTTTGTTCGATTCCTCGTAGTCAATCTCATCGATGACCTGATAGTTTATGCCTCCAGTTTGTAGTGGTGCAAAGTATTGCAACTCTTTAGAGATCTTGAGTTTAGAGTCAAAAGCGTCAGCCCACGAACTAGGGTTTGGCTGATTAGAACGTTGGGTGGCTCGTAGGGACTGCCGTAGGATGTCAGCAAACGTTTGCTTTCCTTTCTGTCCTACCTCCTGCCAACCACCTTCACTTTCATCTTCATTTTCGCCTATGGTTTCTTGAAGGATGGGGGAGGCCGCCATTTTTCTCCGCTTTAGAAATAACTATATATATATATTGTTTATCTTCAGTGACATCCACATCTTTATTGATACATTTATTTACAATGTTATCAAATGAGTACTTTTAATCTTATAAGCTTCAATCTCTCTTCTAATTACCAAAGCGCTAAATTAGCTCAATAAAGTGACATATCATTCTTAAAAATAATATTAATCTATAAAAGATTATATAGAGATAACACCAAAAATAAAAACAACTTGATCGCCTTTAACTTTAAAAGCAAATTACAAATTATATATATTTATTTATAGTACTAAATTTTCAAAAAATATATATAGTACTCATTTATATATATTTTTCTTTGACCTTATCTAATCAAGCACCACAAAGAGTGCTTGTTTCCCCTTATTGTTCCCACAAAATTCATTTTCATTTTCAGTAGATAACTTATCAAAAATAATTATCGTTTCATATAGCATATCCTTGAAAACTTTTAAAATATTTACCTAATGGTCCTTTAACTTTTGCCTTTTGAATTATATCATCGTTCAATATTCTTCATAACATTATAAGAAGGGGTTTTTACCCTCAAGGACGAAAGGAACAAAAAATTGTTCCATAAGGACAAGGACGCAAAATTGTATCCTTAAGGACAAAATTTAGTTTAAAGGGATGAATTCAGGAGTCCGCTATAATTCCTCCCTTTACACTCACACTTGTCCTTATGGACAAAATTTTGCGCTTTTGTACTTATGGAACAAATTTTTGTTCATTTTGCCCTTCAGGGTATTTTCCTTTTATAAGAACATCCAACTATAGTAAGGCTACTCGTAACCCTTCTAATTGCATGAGATAGATCCATAAGTCAATAAAAAATAATATGCTCTCTTACAAATCATTATAATTAAATCCAAAACAAGATGAGAATATTCTAGAACTTGACCGACACTTTTGTCAAATTAAGTGAAAATTGAACAAAAATTAAATAAAAATAAAAATTGACCACTTATGCCCATAGCCAAATATCAACCATTGTAAATTCAAATAATTGATAAGTCTCTTATTAAGATAACTATTTCACATTAATATCAAGTCTTTGGATAGTAATAGTAATTGTAAGTGATGCTTTTTTTGTAATGATCAAATATTGACAATAAAGTTATGTCAAATAACAATTTTCCTTCCGGTCGATTGATCATTCACCCATCAAACCTTATAATTGCCATGTATTTATCATCACACATGTGTAAGTGATTCGGCCAAATATTAGTCTTCCTTTGTGCCAACAAATACTCTCATGAATAACTACATACAAATATTAAATATATTCATGAACAACCAAAATAAGAGTGATCACTTTGATGACGTGTTATTTCAGTTAGTTCAGTATGATTGTAGAATATTTACAGTTGCAAAGAGACACCAAAAAATATATTTAAATTTGTTAGTTTATATTTAGTACAATGTACTTTGAGTTCTTTAAAACACTCCCGTAAAAGCTTTAGGTATTTGTGATACTTGGAAATCTCAAAATTATAACTGTACCATAGCGTGATTGAATCATAGCTACTGTAATCCCTCACTTTATATGGTTTCATTCATGGCATTCTCTTAACAAATATGATGAAATGAGACATCATAAATAAAACACATAAGTTACAGATGAACACCAAAATTTAATGACACATAAGATCATATATAAATGACATAATAGATGTTGCTATGAATATCGTGAAACGTAGCAGCTATAATATACATTTGAGTTAAAAATTTAGCTATATAAAATGACATCGTATCATCTTAACTTTAGGTTTATTATTTATACATTTTCTTAGTTCATTCATTTTATATTTTCTTTAAACAATAATGTTAACAAACACAACAAATCCGTTAAGGCCAAAGTTATAAACCAAAACTATAAATGCAATATGTCTAAGTACCCAATACCATAAACCAAAACCGTAAACAATTTCAATATACATAAAATATGAAGCATGTTGAACAGGTAATGGTATGCTGATGAATTAAATAGGATCCTCTATTTTCTTAAAATTCTACTGTCGATTCGTTAGGAAATTAACATGCTAACATAAATCATATCTCAGTAATCAAAAATCTACAAAAAGTACCCGTAAAATTAACCTAATTACCAAACAGATGCCATGTCCCTTTCAACATTTTAAACAAAAATTGATAATTATAGCTCATCATAGAAAAGCATTACTTATCAACTAAAATATACAACCAACATAGTTATTAAATGGAAATTTAAACTTCAGTGTATCAGGTTTAAGCAGCATTCCTTTTTTTTTTTGGCCTACATGGTTTAAAAACCATATTAGCTAATATAAAATGGGTATAGATCTAATGTATGATGTGAGTGAAATTATGATCTGTAAGGCTATAATGGATATCATTGTAGCCCCATTGAATGCATGCTACCATCATGAATTAAATAACATGAGGGTCAAACTGTCATGGCTGCATGTCAAAATAACGTGAAGGTCGACCTCACATGGATGAGTTATATCGTTTATGCACCCTGAATTAAAATCCTGATTCCCGTTGAGGGCTGTCGCATTAAGCAAGGTTATGAAGTAGGATAGTCTTACTTTCCCAAGCCTGAATTTGTAATTACATATTTAATCTAAATCCATATATAGCTACATACCCTAATGTTGGAGCAAATCAAATTCATGAATCTTATCAATGCATCTATTTACGTGTCCTTTTAATGTTCCAAATTCCTATCAAAAGTCATCATTTTTTTCTGTAGTTAATTAACTTTCTTAGCGATCTCTATGTACTCAGATGGAATGAATAGGAGTCTGATATGTACTTGCTGTATGAGGCAAAAAGTCTAAATAAAAATATAAACAAAGTTGTGGCCTTCCATGTTACTCTACACCTTTTATTAAGCAGTTTTCTTCTTCATCAATCTGGTATCAGAGCCGGTTGATTTAACAAAAATGGCACACAATATTGTCCTTCTTATTCCTAAATCAAGGGTGAAAGGTTTGATTATTGGAGCAATCTAATGAGGCTCTGTCTTGAATCTCAAGACTTATGGAGTGTTGTTGAAGAAGGTGTTGGTGCGCCGAAAGGCGAATCTCAACTCACCAATGGCCAAATGGATATTTTGAAGAATAAAAAGCAAAAGGGCAGAAAGGCTCTCTTTCAAATTTATCAAGCACTAGAAATTCCTATTTATGAGAGAATTTAAAAATTAATAGTGCTCATGAAGCATGGAGAATATTAGAGACGACATACTCTGGACATGATCAGGTAAAAAAAGTCCATTTACATTCCTTATGGGATGAGTTCAAAATTCTTGAGATGAAGGAAAATGAAAAGATCTCAGAATATTTCATCAGTCTCTCTTCCATTGTAAATCAAATGGCTATAAATGGTGAAGTTCTTGAGACCCAAAGGATAGTCGAGAAAATTCTATGAAGCTTACCGGTTAAATTTGATCATATTATGGTTGCCACTGAAGAATCAAGTGGTCTTTCTTCAGTGCCAACTGAAGGTTTGCAAGGATATTGGAAGCTCGTGAGGCTAGAATCTTGTGGAGAAGCAATGAATCTAATCCTTCTCAAGATCAAGCTTTGAAAATCAACTTTCACCTATAGAAGGCCGAGTTTGTTTTCGAGGTCGTGGCAGAGGGTGTAGTCAAGGAAGTGGCAGCAGGCATTCATGTGGTCAACAAAAGCAAGATAAAAGGAATGATGAATTCAAAAAAGATGAAAGACAGTCATTCCACAATAATAAAAGAAACAGAGGTCGAGGCTCTTACAAAGGGACAAAACTTTATATTGAATGCGATTATTATCATAAACCAGGCCATAAAGTTTCTGCTTGTTCGGAAAAGTATCCAGAAAAAAACTTGAAGTCGTATATGAACTTCAAAATGAATCTGAACCTTCTGAATCTTCTGAAAGTTTATTGATTGCTTCCAATGGAAACTTTGAATATATATGGTACTTGGACAATGGTGCAAGTAGGTATATGACTGGAAACAAAAATTTGTTATCACATATTATAGAAACCAACCATGGGCAGGTGACTACTGGTGATGCCAAATCATTAAAAATTGAAGGAGTTGGTGATATCACTTTAGAACAAACGCTGAAAAATGGAGAATATACTAAAAGTAGTCTACGCACCAGGATTGAAACATAATCTGCTAAGTGTTAGTCACTTGTTAAAGAAAGGCTTTAACTTTTACTTTGTGGAGACATTTGCACCATGAAAAAAAGAAATCTTCTTATTGCAAATATTGTTTTGGGCTTAGATAGTTTGTTTCCTATCAAACTTGATGGGATAAAAGATTCTTGTTATTATACTAATAACGATCAAGTTTCAAAGTTGTGGCATGACAGATTTGTCTATTTAAATTTTCGAAGTTTGATAGAGTTATGCACAAAAGAGATTGTTCAAGGATTGCCCAAAATTGATGCAATCAATGATGTATGTAAAGAATATCAGTTGGGAAAACAACATCATGAATCCTTCCCATCACTACGCCATAGATGACATATCGCAATGAAAATGCATGGTGTGGCTAGCTATAGTGTTGCCACTGTTATGCTGTTTTTTGTCTATTGCAACGCACGTTTCAAGGTGTTAGCATAAATATTAAACTGTGTTGCAGTAGCTGTGGATATATTCTAAATTAAAAAATTAATAAAATTATCAATCCGCGTGAATAGAATCCAACGGTCCACCTCACTGATCCACTTTAATTTGATTTTCCTTTATCCTCTCAGCTAGTTTCCCCCAAATTTTCATTTTCCCGCTGGAATAATTCAAGCTATCGCCCGCTGGAACATTTCAAGTTATCACGTTCATTCTTTTCCTCCTCTCAAATCAACGAAATATTTTCCCTTTCTACTTTATTCTTTCCGGCCTAAAATCAATTCGCTGTTTAAAAAAAAAAATAGGAAATGGAAATCTCGATTCCATCGCAAGGATTGAAAGGGGAACTCGGGATTTTGGGAACGAAACTGGTTCGGGTGACGTGATTTCACTTTGCATCCACTCCCTTGTTGTTATGTATGTTCAAAAATATCGGCATGGGAGGATGAAGAATTATCTAAAATCGATGGAAGATTCAGGAGATAGGAATCGATTATTATTGGTTGGGAAGAAGGTCAGGTCGAAACTGCTACTGTTTGGCTTAACAAAGTTGAGGTATTTCATTCGATTTTGGGTTTTAATAAGATTTACTAAATGAAATCATGCCTAGAGTTTGACAGATGGATTCTCGACTAAAAGTTGACATTTTTTAGAAGCTGCAAGGTAGTTTCATTCCTAATAGATGATTCATTTAAAAAACAATAATTTTTTAACACGTCTAACGCTAATGTTTCTTTTCCCAACTTGCCACATAGGAATGGGTGTAGGGGTATGTTATGGACTTTACAGTTTCGTATTTATGAAAAGATAATTTAAATGAACAAGGAGCTGGGGTATATTATAGTACAGTAAGGCATATTTAAAGTTGATGTATATGGATGGACTTTACAGTTTTGTATTTATGCATAGGAAGTGTTCAAGGTGCAATGGTTATCATCTATTGCAAGCACATCACAATAAAACTAGTACTAATCATGACACACTTTCAGATTCTTATAGTTCTTATGGTGTTAATATATTGTTCTTGAATGGTATGATTGCAGGCATTGTAGCTACTGTTGAATCCATATAGAGTAGATTTTAACAATCAAGAAATGAAATTGGGGGATTGGACTTGTGTAATTGATTCACTTGATAATGATATATAGGTCATACTAACTTGTGCTAATGCTGATGCACTTGAATCTACTGGACCTTCCATTACAGCAGATCATATGAATATTGTTGAGAATGGTGTCCATGCTGGTCCTTCGCAACAACTAGTGATGGTGATAAATAACTGTGCTTCATTGCAGCATCTTCACATGTCCTTAATTCTGTAATGCAGGTTAGTGAGCAAAAACGAGCTTTGTTTTGCACAATGCACTTTCAACTATACAATTGTGATAGCTAGTAGTTTTATCATGACAGCTATACAATGGTGGCATTCACAATACAGTCATAGATAACAGGAACAAGTGAACGATGCGGTTGGCTCATTTTCTTCTACATCTGCATTCACAATACAGTCATAGATAACAGGAACAAGTGAACAAGTGATCCACTTCTTATACATTGTTCATCGGGATCATTTCCATAATTCTCCTTCTTAATTCGGTATGATAATTATTCCTATACATTGGTCCTCATTCACTACATTTTTGCCAGAAGCCAACGTTTGGACTACCAGAGTCATACTATACATTTTGTTGAGTGGCATGCCTCCTTTGTGTGACTTATCAAGAGCAATTTTAGTTTAAATTACATAAGACGATATGTATTTAAATAGAGTTCCAATGCATGTATCCAATGACAAAGGCATTATAGTTGTTTACTTGGTAAAAACGACTTGTGAAAATTGTCCCTAAGCTAAGAAATGGACGTTTCCACATTTTGACTTCTAAGCAACTTATAGTTCTTTCTATCAAAAAGATCCATCAATGTGTAAAATACTTTTAAAACGTTTTGACTAGTTTCAGTGAGTTGGCAAACTTACTTTTAGTTCAGTATGACTGTTCAAAATTTTCTAACAATGGAAATTTTGTGGGATTTTGATAGAGACACAGCAAGGAATATTTGATGCAGTTATAAAAGGTGTGATTGATTTCGAATCTGATCCATAGCCTGTGATATCTGATAGCGCAAAGGACCTCATTAAGAGAATGCTATGCTCTCGACCCTCTGAACGCTTGATTTCTCATGAAGTTTTTTGTAAGTTATCCATTCATATATATGTAAATATATGATCATGTCTATACGCTTATTTATGGTGATATCCTTAAATGAATAGGTCATCCTTGGATATGCGAACATGGAGTTGCTCCTAATCGGGCATTAGACCCTGCAGTTCTTTCTCGTCTCAAGCACTTTTCTGCAATGCATAAACTTAAGAAAATGGCCCTACGAGTATGTGCATCTTTGGTTCTTTTTGTGAAATATGAGCTTTCAACGTGATCGTGTATAATGTGCAATGTGTATCAGGTGATAGCTGAAAGCCTTTTGGAGGAGGAGATAACTGGACTGAAGGAAATGTTTAAGGTCATGGACACAGATAACAGTGGTGCTATCACATTCGAAGAGTTAAAGGCTAGTCTTAGAAGAGATGGTTCTACCTTGAAAGAATCAGAATTTCGTGATCTTATGGATGTTGTAAGTAATATCCCCCCCTCTTTCCAAGCATAACATGCACACGAACACTACTTTGAATATATGTATGTGCATTATGTGGAGAAGTTGTAGCTGAAGTCCATGCAGATGCGGACCGCTTTGTTCAAAATGATAGGAGAAGCATATGCCACATTGTCCGGCCCCTCAAAGGTAGTAGTTTATATAATCATTTTCGTGTATTTTTTTCTTGTTTTTGATTGTATGTGTGAGTCTGTATATGAATGAATCGAGTGACAATGTAGCGAGGAATGTATGTAAATATGAATGATTGTGTAATATATGAGTGAATGTATAGTAGTGGAGTCAAAAAAATTGTACCATTTGAAATGTTGAAATAAAATATTTATTTGAATAAAATACTGTGTTATAATAATATTTATTATAATATTATGAAATCTTTGATTAATAGCAGGTGAGGTGTAATTAATTTTAGTAGTTGTAAAATAATTTTTAACAACTGCTAGAAATAGTTGTAAAAAAGGTTGACTTTATTACGATTGCTAGCTGTACTGGACATATTACAACTGTTTTTGGCAGTTGTGAAAGGTTTTTTTTTGTTCTAGTGGTACTTGTAGCAACACCTGTAGCGATGTTACCTTATGATAGCAAAGATGTTGCCTTTGACTCTAAGGCAACGCAGCAAAAGGCAACCCCAAAAAAGTGTTGCCACAGACCTATAACAACAATTTTTGGCACCTACTGCGTAATTTCTCTGGGTTGTCGTAGGCCATCTATGGCGTAGTGCATCTAAATCTAAATGGAAGTCAAAATCTCCTCTGGAGCTTGTGCGTACTGACCTTTGTGGACCTATGCAAGTTGCATCACTTGGAGGAAGCAGGTATTTCTTGTTGTTTGTTGTTGATTATACAGAAAAAATCAGGGTTTATATGGTGAAGGAAAAATATGAGGCTCTGTCTTGCTTCAAAGAATTCAAGCTCCAAGTAGAAAAATATTCTGGCTTCCAAATAAAAAAATTGAGAAGTGATCACCGAGGAGAATATATATCTTCTTTATTTGAATTTTTTTGCAAAAACCGTGGAATTAGACACGAACTTACAGCTTGTTATACACCATAACAAAGTGGTGTCGTGGAGCGCAAAAATAGAACAATTATGGACATGGTCAAGTGCACGTTGCGAAAGAAAATTTTGCCGCTGGAATTTTGAGCCGAAGCAGTGTCTTATGTCGTCTATTTGTTAAACAGATCTCCAACAAAATGCATTCAAAACTCAACTCCAAATGAGGTTTGGTATAATAAGAAACCAAATATTTGTCATCTTAGAACACTTGGTTGCCTAGCATACTCTCATATCCCCATTGCCATGAGTTTAAAGCTTGATGAAAAATCTGAAAAATGCATTTTTACCGACTATAGTCAAAAGATTAAAGCTTACAAGCTATATAATCCAAGATCGAAGAAGATTATGGTTAGTAGAGATGTCTGTTTCGATGAAAGCGCATGTTATGATTTTTCTTATTCTCAAGGGACATCAAACCAAACAATATTTGAGAATGAAGACAATGAAGCTCATTCTTTGCAGCCTGATTTTGTTGAGTCCCCTCAAAATTCTCCAACAGCAACACCAAAAAAAGAACAAGGAGTTTGAGAGAAATTGTAACGTCCCGCAAATCCGCACTATCTGAGTACACCACACGTCCAACCCAAATTGCACAGAAATACGAATCATTAATAGAAAGAAGTTAGAGGATGATAAATAGAAAGAAAAAAAAATTAGAATAGAAGAAGAGGAGCAGAGACACAACACAGAACTCACATCGCAGCGGAATAAAATATAATATATAACAGCTTTTGAAATACAAAATTTGACTGTATATACATAACATTATAATCAGAGTATAACACTTACAATATAGCGGAAATAACACTAGATAACTAACGTTGAAGCCTTCAGCTCCAAGCTCCTCCAAATATCCGTAAACACCTGAATTACTTGACTGCCCATACAAATTTGGGCACCCAAGAGTTTAGGTAAAACAAAACAAAATAAACTCCACGTCAGTCATCGGACTGGTATGTGTAAACAATTCAAAACAGTTTGAGAAAATAACCTATATCTCATAAGACCATGCCGTATAACATGGAATGGTTTTCTCCCTTATGAGAATCCAAAATAATCTTTATATCAAAACTCTTTTGATATTATAATAGTGTCTAAATCAAATAAATAGAAATTTAGTGGAACGCTTGCATCTCACGTTCCACATATATAATATAATATCATAAACCGCGGGCTCTTATTGGATATTGGATTCCGACTATGACAAGGTATGGAACCACCTGCCGCTGGTGTATCTCTAGAGGAGAATACACCGAGTTCAACAAGAACATCTTGCAACTAAGCCACACATGACTGACCACTCATTTCGCTTGAGTGTATCAAATGTATATCACCAACGGTTGGGTTCAGCAACCGTTTCCGAATGGGACAGCATCGATAGATTTAAATATAAAATGGAATTTTTCTAGATAGGTGATGATACACCCTAATGGAAGCTACCCACATAGCCATGCTGCCTGCCCGATTTTTGTCATTTCCCGGTTTATGAGGAATGAGGCTACGCTTACTTGCCATTCATTGATAACACAATCACTTTGAATGCCACATTGTTAGATCCGTAAATCATTAATTGATTTGCACAAATATATTATGGATATTATGCTAAGGGAATAAATCCATTGCCACCATATATAATTGTACAGTCCAAAATGCGACCATTGGAAATATTCTGTCAGACATTCGTCCATACACGTTCGTTCTGGGATGGAACGAAACCGAAGGCACTATTCCGTACATCCATCCTAGGCAATCTCTACCTAGGACTTATGCAATAGCCCTTGCACTTTACTCCGTCTTCAATATATTCAGCATACTTGGTTTGCAACGTTTATGCCAATACGGAGTGGTTCTTCGGATAATAATCCAACCTGTCTCTATATTAACAACGTTAAAATGGTCAAAAACTTTGATAGTCGGTGATTTAACTATCAAATGAAAAATGTCCATGTACACACAACGATCTTATTTCCAAATGGAATTATCGATCAAATCATCAAACATATATATATATATATATATTCATATTTCGTTATTTTCTATGTTTAGAAAATATATGTTATTAACACTGGAAAACATTCCCATTGCATATTTACATATCACTATTCTTCCACATCTATCAGACTCTAACTGTAAACTAGTAAGAGAACAACTTCCTAAGTATAAACCCCGAAGGCCGAAACCAACATCAGATCGATACTCAAAAAGTCGTTCAACTCAACTAATTTCCAGTCAGTTTCTAATTCTGCTTGACTCTATTTCTGTAACTCCATTTGATTAACTTCTTATCAACACGATCATTTTAAATCTGCATATCATTTTCTTTTAAATCATCGTTCACTTTAAAATGTATATCTCATAGGATTTTATTTATAAAATTCCTTTTCGTTTATAATATTCTATTTTAAGTTCGTTTTATTATCGAATTCTATATATATCGATATATCGATTTCAAGTTTATCAAATCTTCTTAAAAATATTCTAACTGCTTAAATTTCCGGAAAAATTCGCCATAACCTCCTTTGTACGGGGTTACCGGAAAAATTCAAACATTGCCACACAGGCCCTCTCCAATCAAAAAGAAAAAGAAACAGCTAAGCGGCTTGCCGATACGACGCATAAAATCTCATATTCAATTTAAATACATACCTTTTAGTCGAGCATTCTATTTATATTATTCGAACACTTCCTTCCATGTCTGTCTTATGTATATCCATACGTTTCTAAATCATTTCAACTTAATACACTCGTTTTTACTCAACTCGTTAATTAATTCGTTAATCAACTCTTTTGCCTATTTCACTTTCATTTTTGAATATAACATGCTCAAAAATATTTCAACTTACCTATAAACTAATTTAATTCTAATTTCAATTCAAGTTTCATAATCGATTTAACTTCTATTTAAATAAATTCGAATTAATCGAATTCAAATCATAAATCCATACGGATTTATTTTAGTTCAATTTATATTCTGAACATCATAATAAATCCCATCCTTTAATTCTTTAAAATGATTTCCCCATTTCTATTTTTAAATTCACATTTGAATTTAAATATTCAAATTATCCAATGATAATTTTTCCACTTTATTTATAAACACTGTATATAATTTCATTTAAATTATCTGATTATCCAATGAAAATCAATCTATTTTATTTATAAACACTATTTATAAATTCACTTCAATTTCTAGTATTATTTAATTTATAAACATCGTTTATAAAATCAATACTTGTTTTATTTATTTTCAAAACAAGTAAATATCTTTAGCCCATTCTAATTCAAATTCTATTTTAGAAAATATAATTTTCCTTTTTAAATCCCAAAATCTCTTTTCACGATATTTTTATAAATCAACATTCAGACCCAGTTCTATTTCAAACAATCAAACACCCCATTACAAATCACAGGATTTCTAACACATCATATATGATAATATATGTGAAACAACAACAATAATATTTTTGAGGAATCCAGTTTGATCCCTCCAACCTGTTTTCCTGCATCCACAGACGTTAGTCAAAAAAAAATACCCATCCTGCTTCAAGGTAGGATATCGCGGTACGAAGGTCATCCACTATCATAGCGTGGGGTGTATAGGGAAATCATCCACTAATGATACTGTGGGCATCCGCTAATGATAATGCGGGAATCCAACCACAAATATATATATATATATATAATAGTCACAAACACTAATTCTAAATAACAAATATATATAATAACCAAAACAATATTATAATGCGACCAAACAACCATCAACCAATATTTTTTAATGATTAAAAATAATTCTAACCAATAAATTTCAAGTGAGATTTACTCACCGTGTTTTTTAATTGATGATTTATCGAAATAACTATTAGTTTCCGATTAAATTAAACGAGTGTTTAATTTAATCAAAATACCAACAGGCTCCAATCTGGTTCCATTCAAATCCAGAATGCAGATAATCTCTTTATGATTGCAACGCAACTCGTTTTGGCCTAGTATGAAATTGAAATATTATTTATAAGTCATCGACTAAAACAAATAAATTAAATTTTTGATTAACATTGTAATTACCTTATTAATTTCCTAATCGCACTGCTTAATCTTCTCCCTTCTGATTTGTTGTCTACAGGAATAAGTCGAGCACATTTTTACTTTTCATGGATTCTCACTAACGTCTTTCCCTTTTTCTCTATACGACCTTCACACAAAAACTATCAATACCAATGGCTCCTCCTTCCCGGACTCATCTCGTTCACCATTGTGACTTATAGCTCGAACATATTTGGAGATCGCAACCCCGAACCAAGCCAGTACCTATCCCCTATTCGTCGATCACCTGCAACTGCTTTATACCCACTGCCACTCTAATTCGAGCACATGCAAATCGCGATTATTGACATCGCACCCCCTTCTTGATTCATGATCTTCCACTGCCCTATTCCAATAGCGACCTCACAGTACCCAACGTTAGCTCGCGGGTGCCAAAACCCACAAAATCCTTTGACAACAGCATGCCTCGAGTTTCAGATGCCCTCACATTGATGCCCTAGAACCCTCATGCCTCGATCGGAACTTCCTATCGCGACCCCTCACATCGTACGCTTGCTTCTACCACGCCATAGTGCCATCGCGATTCAAGAAATCAACGCCTTCAATTGAAATGGTTTTATTTTGCTTGCGGTTTACTTGAGGTAGCAGATGGATTTGATTATTTTAAGAAGGATTCAGGGTTTTGAGAGGCAAAAAGGGAGGCCACGTTTGTGTTTTGCTCTTGTGGTTTTGAATTGAACAGCGAGGCCTCCTTGATGTTTTATTTCTGTCCAAAAAACAAGGAACAAGGGTGCTATTTATTTTATTTTAATTTGTTTTGAACTGGTATCCTTAAATTAAAATACTTCACGATTACGAACTCCTTTCTGAACCCAATAACTGACATCCCTAGTGTTTCACCACTATTCTGAACACACTGGGACAGGTTTCAAACTCTCAATCAATCGTCTGTGGAAGATATTAATTTAAATCGATTTAAATTAAATTTGAAACAGATAAATTAATTGATAATAAATTATTATCGCTTTTATATTCAAAACGAACTGACACTAATCATTTGAATCATTTCAATTCAGTTTTAACTTCGATTTCAATATCTTTTATATTACGAAAATTTAATATATTCGATAATAAATCGAAATCATTTTTAAATCAATAACTAAATACAAAAATTCATTTATATTATCAAATCAATATTTAAATTCATATTAAATCTTTAAAATTAACCGACGAAATATCCGGATCATTACATTCTTCCACACTTAAAAGAATTTCGTCCCCGAAATTACTAAGGTAGGAAAAATGCTACTAACCTGTTTACTTTTATAAATCAACTTATGTTTAACTCAACATTTTATACTTCAATAAATTTTATCTTACCAAATCATTTGGTTTGTATTCATATGGCACAACATATAGGTTTACATTCATCTAATCTGAATGGTTTACAATTAATATATTCACATTCGATTCATATTTCACTCATATGTATTCAATCTTCAAATTGATTTTAATCAATTTATTTACTTCGATTTACTTTCTTAAGTTAAATTCTAATTCCAAAATTCAAATCCCCGGGTTTCCATTTCAAATCCTTCAGAAATCATATAAATGTATACATATATTTATTTTCATCTCAAATTCAAAATATTTGAATTTTCAAACCAACTTGTTTTCTTTTAAACAATTTTCCATCAAAAACTTTTCTAAGGTAGCAATCGATCGCTTAGAACTCAAAAATGAACATTGTTGATGCTGCAGAAATCATCAGAATTATTTCCCAGCGATTGAAGTGAGTTCAGTGCTTTATCACTTTTAAAATCCATATTCAAAAATTCTTCCAGAACAAAGCTATATTCCTTTAATATACTTTAGAAAATATTTTCTAACTTCCTAGGATTTTTAATTCTGAATTCTGATTTGAATTCAATTTTTAGCTCATCTTATTTGTATATTTCATTTATATATAAGTTCTATTTGGTGATATATATTAATTTCAATTTTATAATCTTATTTAATTATAATATTAACATCCAACACATCGATATATTATAATAATTTCAGAAAATTGTTCTTTTTCTATCAAAAATAGAATTTTTGGGTATTTTTTTTCATTTACCCACTTTAAACAATATTGTGTCAAATTTTTCTGTTCCAGTGTTTATAAATTCCTATCGACTTCGTGGCGTCCCACGATTCGATCAGAATTCATAAACCACTAACCAGACTAGCTAACACAATATAAAACAATTTTTATATCAATTAACAAATACGCTCTCGTATATATACTCAACTCATTATAGGATTCTACTGACCCTATCTCTAATGAGCACAATCCCAAAGCCTAAGTATTCGCTCAACCTAAGCTCTGATACCAACTGTAACGTACCGCAAATTTGCACTATCTGAGTTGACTAAATACACCACACGTCCAACCCAAATTGCACAGAAATTCGAATCATTAATAGAAAGAAGTTAAAGAATGAGAAATGGAAAGAAAGAAAAAAATTAGAATAGAAGAAGAAGAAGAACAGAAACACAACACAGAATCTCACATCGTAGCGGAATAAAATATAATATATAACAGCTTTGGAAATACAAAATTTGACTGTATATACATAACGTTATCATCAGAGTACAACACTTACAATACAGCGGAAATAACACTAGATAACTAACGTTGAAGCCTCCTGCTCCAAGCCTGTAACAACCTAAATTTTAATAACGTGTTAAGACAAGAATCAAGGAAGAATTTAATTTTAAATTCTGAATCAAGTGAAACGGGCTGTGCCATTGCGTTCGCCTCGGAAAAATACGCGAAATAGAGTCCGAGTTTTCAAGAATCGGAGTCCGTATGACCAAGATATGGTCCATCGAAGTTTTCAGAATTTTCAGAGTATAAAACTTGTTCAAATTCAAAAAGTCAACCCTGGTCAAAGGGGTGTCGACTCTAGAGTCGACACCACCCCCCCCCCAAGTCGACTCTAGAGTCGACTTGGGAGTCGACACAGGTGGCCAGACCAGTTTTGGCCTGGTGCACCTGACTTCTTCCCCAAGACATGTTTTGGGTCTGATTTGTTGGCATGTGACGAATTTTGATGGCTAGGATCTGAATTGGGGTTAATCCTATGGCTAAAACTAGTCCTAATCTCTATAAAAAGACCCCTAACCTAACCTTTAAACACTCATTATTTGATCCTACAACTAAACTATGCCAAAATTTCTAATGATCATGGCCTCCACTCAAAACCCTTGCCTCCATCCTCTTGTCATAAATTCTATCTTCATTCACATGAGAGATTACATGATCATATGAGTGTATGAGAGTTTCTATGTTCATATGAGAGCTTCTAAACTTGATTTCAAGGCAAATCTTCATCAAAGCAAGGATCTTTCTTATTATTTTCTCAAGGGTTTTATTGGAGCTTATTGATTTGGGGTTTTTGCTAGTGTGGCTTCGTCTCAATCTTTTTATACATTGATTTGTGCCTTCATAGCATTGTAAGCCCCCTCCTACTATTAGATATTAACTATGAAGTTAAATGTTCATGTTGCAAGTTTTGGGTTTGAACTTGAGTAGGTTACATGCTTAGAAACTATCATGTTATGTGTAGATTTATCCTATGCATATTCGTAAAGTCATCACCTTGATTTTGTGGGCTAAAAGCTATAAGCTTTATGTTGAAATGTTGCATTATGCAACATAAGAACTCTCTTATCCCTTAAGTTAACTTGCATAGAATGATAGATGCGAACTTCTAGCCATTTTTCTATGTCATCTATCACCATGATTCACCTATATGCTAAGTTTTGGGGTTATGCATGTTTTTGGGGCTTAATAATGTAACATGCAAGTTTGTGAACACATTATGTCTCATATGCCACCATGTTTAACTTGCGGCTTTATACCCCTTTTTGTCATACCTTTGCCAAGTTCCTTCTGTTAATCCATTATGCATTGTTGCGAATGTATATGCGAGTTTAAAAGCATTGGGGTTACGTTATGGGTAAACTTTAATGACATGAAACATGATTTGGGTAAATTGGTATAAACATGACAACATGTAATTTTGGCTATGAAGATGGGACTTGAAAACTTGACACGTATGGGTTGTAAGTGTAATAAGACACTAGACCAAACATGAAAGTGGCCAACTCGAGGTTGGGTTGAGTTTGTAGCATAAATCTACCCGGACCCACCCGGCTTAACTAGTGGCTACAAACAATAGGACCCAATGTGGGTAGTTGGTCATATAGCACTTAAAACCCGAGGTTAGACTAGGTTGTGGTGTAAATCTACCCGGACCCGCCCGGCTTAACTAGTAACCACAACAAAGTCTAATGTGAGAGGTTGTGGTGCATTAATCTAATTAATGCCACATGAAAAGGTTAAGTAATTTTGATTAATGACACTTAACCGATATGACACGAATGGGTAGGTTAAGTTAAACCGGACTTGGTTCCATAATGACACTTAACCATATAAGACAATTAGTGGATGGGGTTAAGTAATTTACACTTAACTAATCCGACTTGGTAATTAGATGGGGTTAAGTAACCTACACTTAACTAATCTAAACACGGTAATTAGACGGGGTTAAGTAATCCATACTTAACTAATCTAACATGGTAAATTCGATGGGGTTAAGTAATTTACACTTAACTAATCCGACTTGGCAATTAGATGGGGTTAAGTAACTTAGACTTAACTAATCTAAACACGGTAATTAGATGGGGCTAAGTAACCTTCACTTAACTAATCTAAGCACGGTAATTCGATGGGGTTAAGTTAAACACTTAACCAATCTAAACTTGGTAATTTAATGAGGTTAAGTAGCCAATACTTAACCAACTTAACATGATAATTTAATGGGGTTAAGTAACTTATACTTAACCAATTATACATGATGATTTGATGAGGTTAAGTAACCTATACTTAACCAATCTAATATGCGGACCTGATAGGGTTAAGTCACAAGACCTTTTAACTTAGGCTTAACCATTGTAATACGATTAGTGGATGGGGTTAAGCTAACCCATACCTAACCAATCCGACTCGATAATCTGATGGGATTAAGATAATCTATGCTTAATCAATCTAACATGATAATCTGATAGGGTTAAGACAAATAAATACTTAACCAATTTGACTTGATAGGGATAAGTCATGAGCTTCTTGGTACATTTAACCAACTTGTAGGGCTAAGCCTTGAACTTGAGTACTTAGCCAATCTTGACATGATTCGTGGGCGGGTTAGGTCATGAACTTGAATGACAACACTTAACCCATTAGACAAAACCCTATCTCAGGGGACTAGGTTGAAAATCGTAGTTAACAAGGATAGTGGGAAGAGAAGCTAAGTGGTAAACCTTAGTTAAGGATAACTAAGTAATAATTCTTAGCCAAGGACACGGGACTAGTTCATAAATAGATACGGTAAGTCATCGCTTAGTATACGAGGAGGAGCAACTTATCTGACTTGGATAAAAAGCTCCAGCGAACTGGGTGACGAAGCGGTAGCTTCGGGGGACGTGAGGGTACTCTTGGTATCCCTCTGTGAGGTGGTAGGTGGTCCATGAAACCCGGCCTCACAGAGGTTAAGGTCTGCGGTAGAAGAGCCAAGAGTATGCCTTGGTTGCTATGCGAGCGACCTAAAGACTGGGATGGATTAGCGTGGAGTCGACGATACTTGTTTTTGCCCTGGATAGCACGTCGCCGACTACCTACCATCTTTAGTCAATCGTGTACGAACGGAAAGGCAGAGAACCCCCAACAGACCATGTTCTTGCTATCGAGTCATGGGCGAGGTTGGCCCATAGGAAAGTGGGGCTATAGTGGGGCCGGGATGTGGTTCTCATACATGATTTTTCTTGGATTGCCTTTCAGTAGTTGAGGGAGGGGTCACGTGGGACCATAGCCACGAATACAAAAACAGACCTTGATATCTGCCTCAGCAGACGACTTAAAGCTCCCGACGGAGTTCCGTATTTCTCGATTTGCCCTGGCACGGAACTCGGATGGCACATTGGGATACATGTGCGTCTAGACATGGAAAACGATTCACGATACATACGTGGGATAAAGGGCGTGGTTGACGGGTGGCATAATCCCTAGTGGCCCTAGGTGGCGTGAACCCAAACCGAGACACGGAAATGTTCATTAGGTAGCATAATCCCTAGTGGTCCTAGGTTGCATAAATCCTAAGTGGACACGCGATAGTTCATGGTAAGAAAACATAACCAGACCAAGGGTAGCAGTCCAAAACAACTCCAAGGATAAAATGGTACCACGTTGAGGTGGTATAGATTTACATGGGAAAGCCCGTACGGCCTACGGCAAAGGACTGAACTTATACATGGAAAGAAACATACGAGTTGGGAAAACCTACATATGCTATATATTAGGTTGACATGGACCATTACATGACATTGGGCAAGGGACATTCATAGTTAATACATGACGCGGGTTGGGATACTAGTACGTGAGATGCAGAGCGAATATACATGGTAGATACCTTGCGATATTGTACTTGATAGAAACCTGACGATGTGATACCTTGACTTATCTTGACACCGTAGTTTATCATGACACACTTGTTTATCTTGGTACAGTAGTTCATCCTGTTATTTTGGTTTAGCTTATCTATCTTGTCATCATACTTATGTTCATCTCCGTTCCTCATGCCAGTTAACTTTACTAGTTTATATACTGATAGTAGATAGGGCTTACCAGTCTTTATGATTGACCCCGTTTTGTTTCGCCTCTTTGTCTTCCGTTTCCCCCCCAGGTTACAGGGAGGAAATGGTATTGTTAGTTCGGACTTCTTCTGTTGAAAGTCATCATGTATGGCTTGGACTTTTCTTGGCTATGGCAACTTTACTGTTCACTTAGGGAATAATTTACGAAAAGGTTTTTATGCTTCTTTACTATTGCAAGGCAGGTTTTCATGTAAGAAATTCTCTGATGTAAAAGGCTTTAGACCTTATTTATTAATGATATGAAAGTTGTTTTACTTCCGCTATTTTTATATGTTCTGTCTTGTAATATTTCTGTACATGTTTACCAATAATACCCCTCCAAAGCTAGTGCATTCCTTTGCGAGTGACCCTAGCGGAGGTGGGGTGTTACATTTGGTATCAGAGCAGAAGGTTACCAGACTAGGAAAAAGTTTTTTTTAAAAAAAAAACTTCTGAAAACTATTTGAAAAACCGTTTACCAAGAAGCATTTTCAAGAAAAGTTTTTAAAGGCTATTCCCCAAAAGCCATTAGCACTATCCTTTGTTTCCTTGATTGAATCTCTTTTCCTTTCTTTCCTCCATCTGTAGTCACAGTAGTTTTAACTGCGACTAATCCTTGTCTAACTACGTGAGTGTTTTCCCCATGCGATGGAGATAGTTCTCGAGAGACCTGTTACCGAAGTTATAAGAAGGGATAATAAGAGCAAGGATAAAGGACACGAACTTAAGAATAAGCAACTTGTTGGTATGGCTTGATCCACAAAGGAAGATAACGACAAGATCAGCGAGAGGGCAATTGTATGCTCTCATTTCTAGCGTACCTAAGAGAAATGGTACCGTTTCTGTTAAAGGCTTAGCCTTTCTTTTCTATCATCCCATCCAGACTTTCTATTGATCATCGCATCATTTAAGTCTACCTCGATAGTTAAGTCTCTGCACCTTAGTACTAGCATGGTAGAAGGTCCCACTTTTGGCCCAAAAATCTGGTTGGAGAGTCGGTCCATTTATTCATGACTTGTTTGGAATTGAGAGTGTAAATGTCAAGTGTTGAGATTAGAAGCAATACTTCTATTGTTGAGCTATGGATGGATTCTAGGGATGAAGTGGTTATCCAGTAAGGGATGCCATTCTCGGTTTTGAAAGGAGGGTAGTTAAACTCTTAGCTTGCCTTGGTAATACCCTCGAAGTCTCGTGTAACCTTTTGGGTTCTATCATGGTTAGTTACCTAGAATCTCTTGGTGCATTTATCGGAAATCTCTGATCCGATCGAGTAACGTTCGCCACTAAGGCGGATGGTCCATTCCGCTTAAGCATGGGTTATAGGAATCACCCTAGTAAGTGCACGTGGTAACATGGATTGGCATTGGTAAACGAGATCCAGAATTCACTAGTGAATTTTGGAGAGCTTGCATGAGTACGTAGATATGGTTGAGCCAAGTATACTAGGGAAAGAATAAATGAAAATGGAACGAGAGGCGACAGTGAAATGAGTTCCAACACATACCTTGGAAATAGGAATCAAAGAGCTACGAAATCATGAAGTCAAAGGCGGTCAAGGCACAATGGAATTAAGCTCATGAAAATGCGGCTTAGACGCGCGCATCATGTCTCTTTTTTAAGAGTATATCTTTGATCCTTGGTCCACCTGTAGAGCTTACTTGCACGCTATCGCTTGGTGGATATCCTCTCGGTCCTGTTTCTGTTACAAACCCCGTAAGGAGTTTGTCTTGTTTATCTCCTCGATCTTATCTTGGGAACCTTAGATAGAACTCTATGGATGTAAACATGTATTTGAAACATGTTATGATTGATATGGTTGCAAATGGTTGCAAGTGGTTGCTCGTGGATGCGCGAATACACATTAGATACTAGATTGACGCGGTCACGTTTCATGTTGCATATGCACGAGTATTTATACTTGTTTATGGATGAAATCGAGTGTGTTGTCATGTGGATGTTGCATGTGGATGAATGTTTGTGCACGCATATAGTACTTATATGACTAGGACTATTTGCATACATGTTGGACTCATGGCACTAAACGTATTTTGCATTAGAAAGATCATTCAGGCCTGATCATTAGCATTAGCTAAGGAGCATGTACACACACGTTTTGCATATATTCATATGGCATCAGAAATTGTTTAAGGACAATGGTTTCCTGTGGAAGATGTTTTGTGTAGATGGATGATGGATGGTAGGATATGTTCTTCCTAACTTGGAGATTTCGGGGACGAAATCCTTAAAGGAGGGGAGAATATAACAACCCGAATTTTAATAACGTGTTAAGACAAGAATCAAGGAAGAATTTAATTTTAAAATCTGAATCAAGGGAAAAGGGCTGTTCCATTGCATTCGTCTCGGAAAAATACGCAAAATAGAGTCCGAGTTTTCAAGAATCGGAGTCCGTATGACCAAGATATCGTCCGTCGAAGTTTTCAGAATTTTCAGAGTATAAAACAGGTTCAAATTCAAAAAGTCAACGCTGGTCAAAGGGGTGTCGAATCTAGAGTCGACACCCCCCCCCCAAGTCGACTCTAGAGTCGACTTGGGAGTCGACACAGGTGGCCAGACCAGTTTTGGCCTGGTGCACCTGACTTCTTCCCCAAGACATGTTTTGGGTCTGATTTGTTGGCATGTGACGGATTTTGATGGCTAGGATCTGAATTGGGGTTAATCCTATGGCTAAAACTAGTCCTAATCTCTATAAAAAGACCCCTAACCTAACCTTTAAACCCTCATTATTTGATCCTACAATTAAACTATGCCAAAATTTCTAATGATCATGGCCTCCACTCAAAACCCTAGCCTCCATCCTCTTGTCATAAATTCTATCTTCATTCACATGAGAGATTACATGATCATATGAGTGTATGAGAGTTTCTATGTTCATATGAGAGCTTCTAAACTTGATTTCAAGGCAAATCTTCATCAAAGCAAGGATCTTTCTTATTAATTTCTCAAGGGTTTTATTGGAGCTTATTGATTTGGGGTTTTTGCTAGTGTGGCTTCGTCTCAATCTTTTTATATATTGATTTGTGCCTTCATAGCATTGTAAGCCCCCTCCTACTCTTAGATATTAACTATGAAGTTAAATGTTCATGTTGCAAGTTTTGGGTTTGAACCTGAGTAGGTTACATGCTTAGAAACTATTATGTTATGTGTAGATTTATCCTATGCATATTCGTAAAGTCATCACCTTGATTTTGTGGGCTAAAAGCTATAAGCTTTATGTTGAAATGTTGCATTATGCAACATAAGAACTCTCTTATCCCTTAAGTTAACTTGCATAGAATGCTAGATGCGAACTTCTAGCCATTTTTCTATGTCATCTATCACCATGATTCACCTATATGCTAAGTTTTGGGGTTATGCATGTTTTTGGGGCTTAATAATGTAACATGCAAGTTTGTGAACACATTATGTCTCATATGCCACCATGTTTAACTTGCGGCTTTATACCCCTTTTTGTCATACCTTTGCCAAGTTCCTTCTGTTAATCCATTATGCATTGTTGCGAATGTATATGCGAGTTTAAAAGCGTTGGGGTTACGTTATGGGTAAACTTTAATGACATGAAACATGATTTGGGTAAATTGGTATAAACATGACAACATGTAATTTTGGCTATGAACATGGGACTTGAAAACTTGACACGTATGGGTTGTAAGTGTAATAAGACACTAGACCAAACATGAAAGTGGCCAACTCGAGGTTGGGTTGAGTTTGTAGCATAAATCTACCCGGACCCACCCGACTTAACTAGTGGCTACAAACAATAGGACCCAATGTGGGTAGTTGGTCATATAGCACTTAAAACCCGAGGTTAGACTAGGTTGTGGTGTAAATCTACCCGGACCCGCCCGGCTTAACTAGTAACCACAACAAAGTCTAATGTGAGAGGTTGGGGTGCATTAATCTAATTAATGCCACATGAAAAGGTTAAGTAATTTTGATTAATGACACTTAACCGATATGACACGAATGGGTAGGTTAAGTTAAACCGGACTTGGTTCCTTAATGACACTTAACCATATAAGACAATTAGGGGATGGGGTTAAGTAATTTACACTTAACTAATCCGACTTGGTAATTAGATGGGGTTAAGTAACCTACACTTAACTAATCTAAACACGGTAATTAGATGGGGTTAAGTAATCCATACTTAACTAATCTAACATGGTAAATTCGATGGGGTTAAGTAATTTACACTTAACTAATCCGACTTGGCAATTAGATGGGGTTAAGTAACTTAGACTTAACTAATCTAAACACGGTAATTAGATGGGGCTAAGTAACCTTCACTTAACTAATCTAAGCACGGTAATTTGATGGGGTTAAGTTAAACACTTAACCAATCTAAACTTGGTAATTTAATGAGGTTAATTACCCAATACTTAACCAACTTAACATGATAATTTAATGGGGTTAAGTAACTTATACTTAACCAATTATACATGATGATTTGATGAGGTTAAGTAACCTATACTTAACCAATCTAATATGCGGACCTGATAGGGTTAAGTCACAAGACCTTTTAACTTAGGCTTAACCATTGTAATACGATTAGTGGATGGGGTTAAGCTAACCCATACCTAACCAATCTGACTCGATAATCTGATGGGATTAAGATAATCTATGCTTAATCAATCTAACATGATAATCTGATAGGGTTAAGACAAATAAATACTTAACCAATTTGACTTGATAGGGATAAGTCATGAGCTTCTTGGTACACTTAACCAACTTGTAGGGCTAAGCCTTGAACTTGAGTACTTAGCCAATCTTGACATGATTCGTGGGCGGGTTAGGTCATGAACTTGAATGACAACACTTAACCCATTAGACAAAACCCTAGCTCAGGGGACTAGGTTGAAAATCGTAGTTAACAAGGATAGTGGGAAGAGAAGCTAAGTGGTAAACCTTAGTTAAGGATAACTAAGTAATAATTCTTAGCCAAGGACACGGGACTAGTTCATAAATAGATACGGTAAGTCATCGCTTAGTATACGAGGAGGAGCAACTTATCTGACTTGGATAAAAAGCTCCAGCGAACTGGGTGACGAAGCGGTAGCTTCGGGGGACGTGAGGGTACTCTTGGTATCCCTCTGTGAGGTGGTAGGTGGTCCATGAAACCCGGCCTCACAGAGGTTAAGGTCTGCGGTAGAAGAGCCAAGAGTATGCCTTGGTTGCTATGCGAGCGACCTAAAGACTGGGATGGATTAGCGTGGAGTCGACGATACTTTTTTTGCCCTGGATAGCACGTCGCCGACTACCTACCATCTTTAGTCAATCGTATACGAACGGAAAGGCAGAGAACCCCCAACAGACCATGTTCTTGCTATCGAGTCATGGGTGAGGTTGGCCCATAGGAAAGTGGGGCTATAGTGGGGCCGGGATGTGGTTCTCATACATGATTTTTCTTGGATTGCCTTTCAGTAGTTGAGGGAGGGGTCACGTGGGACCATAGCCACGGATACAAAAACAGACCTTGATTTCTGCCTCAGCAGACGACTTAAAGCTCCCGACCGAGTTCCGTATTTCTCGATTTGCCCTGGCACGGAACTCGGATGGCACATTGGGATACATGTGCGTCTAGACATGGAAAACGATTCACGATACATACGTGGGATAAAGGGCGTGGTTGACGGGTGGCATAATCCCTAGTGGCCCTAGGTGGCGTGAACCCAAACCGAGACACGGAAATGTTCATTAGGTAGCATAATCCCTAGTGGTCCTAGGTTGCATAAATCCTAAGTGGACACGCGATAGTTCATGGTAAGAAAACATAACCAGACCAAGGGTAGCAGTCCAAAACAACTCCAAGGATAAAATGGTACCACGTTGAGGTGGTATAGATTTACATGGGAAAGCCCGTACGGCCTACGGCAAAGGACTGAACTTATACATGGAAAGAAACATACGAGTTGGGAAAACCTACATATGCTATATATTAGGTTGACATGGACCATTACATGACATTGGGCAAGGGACATTCATAGTTAATACATGACGCGGGTTGGGATACTAGTACGTGAGATGCAGAGCGAATATACATGATAGATACCTTACGATATTGTACTTGATAGAAACCTGACGATGTGATACCTTGACTTATCTTGACACCGTAGTTTATCATGACACTTGTTTATCTTGGTACAGTAGTTCATCCTATTATTTTGGTTTAGCTTATCTATCTTGTCATCATACTTATGTTCATCTCCGTTCCTCATGCCAGTTAACTTTACTAGTTTACATACTGATAGTAGATAGGGCTTACCAGTCTTTATGATTGACCCCGTTTTGTTTCGCCTCTTTGTCTTCCGTTTCCCCCCCAGGTTACAGGGAGGAAATGGTATTGTTAGTTCGGACTTCTTCTGTTGAAAGTCATCATGTATGGCTTGGACTTTTCTTGGCTATGGCAACTTTACTGTTCACTTAGGGAATAATTTACGAAAAGGTTTTTATGCTTCTTTACTATTGCAAGGCAGGTTTTCATGTAAAAAATTCTCTGATGTAAAAGGCTTTAGACCTTATTTATTAATGATATGAAAGTTGTTTTACTTCCGCTATTTTTATATGTTCTGTCTTGTAATATTTCTGTACATGTTTACCAATAATACCCCTCCAAAGTTAGTGCATTCCTTTGCGAGTGACCCTAGCGGAGGTGGGGTGTTAAATTTGGTATCAGAGCAGAAGGTTACCAGACTAGGAAAAAGTTTTTTTAAAAAAAACCTTCTGAAAACTATTTGAAAAACCGTTTACCAAGAAGCATTTTCAAGAAAAGTTTTTAAAGGCTATTCCCCAAAAGCCATTAGCACTATCCTTTGTTTCCTTGATTAAATCTCTTTTCCTTTCTTTCCTCCATCTGTAGTCACAGTAGTTTTAACTGCGACTAATCCTTGTTTAACTACGTGAGTGTTTTCCCCGTGCGATGGAGATAGTTCTCGAGAGACCTGTTACCGAAGTTATAAGAAGGGATAATAAGAGCAAGGATAAAGGACACGAACTTAAGAATAAGCAACTTGTTGGTATGGCTTGATCCACAAAGGAAGATAACGACAAGATCAGCGAGAGGGCAATTGTATGCTCTCATTTCTAGAGTACCTAAGAGAAATGGTACCGTTTCTGTTAAAGGCTTAGCCTTTCTTTTCTATCATCCCATCCAGACTTTGTATTGATCATCGCATCATTTAAGTCTGCCTCGATAGTTAAGTCTCTGCACCTTAGTACTAGCTTGGTAGAAGGTCCCACTTTTGGCCCAAAAATCTGGTTGGAGAGTCGGTCCATTTATTCATGACTTGTTTGGAATTGAGAGTGTAAATGTCAAGTGTTGAGATTAGAAGCAATACTTCTATTGTTGAGCTATGGATGGATTCTAGGGATGAAGTGGTTATCCAGTAAGGGATGCCATTCTCGGTTTTGAAAGGAGGGTAGTTAAACTCTTAGCTTGCCTTGGTAATACCCTCGAAGTCTCGTGTAACCTTTTGGGTTCTATCATGGTTAGTTACCTAGAATCTCTTGGTGCATTTATCGGAAATCTCTGATCCGATCGAGTAACGTTCACCACTAAGGCGGATGGTCCATTCCGCTTAAGCATGAGTTATAGGAATCAACCTAGTAAGTGCACGTGGTAACATGGATTGGCATTGGTAAACGAGATCCAGAATTCACTAGTGAATTTTGGAGAGCTTGCATGAGTACGTAGATATGGTTGAGCCAAGTATACTAGGGAAAGAATAAATGAAAATGGAACGAGAGGCGACAGTGAAATGAGTTCCAACTCATACCTTGGAAATACGAATCAAAGAGCTACGAAATCATGAAGTCAAAGGCGGTCAAGGCACAATGGAATTAAGCTCATGAAAATGCGGCTTAGACGCGCGCATCATGTCTCTTTTTTAAGAGTATATCTTTGATCCTTGGTCCACCTGTAGAGCTTGCTTGCACGCTATCGCTTGGTGGATTTCCTCTCGGTCCTGTTTCTGTTACAAACCCCATAAGGAGTTTGTCTTGTTTATCTCCTCGATCTTATCTTGGGAACCTTAGATAGAACTCTATGGATGTAAACATGTATTTGAAACATGTTATGATTGATATGGTTGCAAATGGTTGCAAGTGGTTGCTCGTGGATGCGCGAATACACATTAGATACTAGATTGACGTGGTCACGTTTCATGTTGCATATGCACGAGTATTTATACTTGTTTATGGATGAAATCGAGTGTGTTGTCATGTGGATGTTGCATGTGGATGAATGTTTGTGCACGCATATAGTACTTATATGACTAGGACTATTTGCATACATGTTGGACTCATGGCACTAAACGTATTTTGCATTAGAAAGATCATTCAGGCCTGATCATTAGCATTAGCTAAGGAGCATGTACACACACGTTTTGCATATATTCATATGGCATCAGAAATTGTCTAAGGACAATGGTTTCCTGTGGATGATGTTTTGTGTAGATGGATGATGGATGGTAGGATATGTTCTTCCTAACTTGGAGATTTCGGGGACGAAATCCTTAAAGGAGGGGAGAATATAACAACCCGAATTTTAATAACGTGTTAAGACAAGAATCAAGGAAGAATTTAATTTTAAAATCTGAATCAAGGGAAAAGGGCTGTTCCATTGCATTCGTCTCGGAAAAATACGCGAAATAGAGTCCGAGTTATCAAGAATCGGAGTCCGTATGACCAAGATATGGTCCGTCGAAGTTTTCAGAATTTTCAGAGTATAAAACAGGTTCAAATTCAAAAAGTCAACCCTGGTCAAAGGGGTGTCGAATCTAGAGTCGACATCCCCCCCAAGTCGACTCTAGAGTCGACTTGGGAGTCGACACAGGTGGCCAGACCAGTTTTGGCCTGGTGCACCTGACTTCTTCCCCAAGACATGTTTTGGGTCTGATTTGTTGGCATGTGACGGATTTTGATGGCTAGGATCTGAATTGGGGTTAATCCTATGGCTAAAAATAGTCCTAATCTCTATAAAAAGACCCCTAACCTAACCTTTAAACCCTCATTATTTGATCCTACAACTAAACTATGCCAAAATTTCTAATGATCATGGCCTCCACTCAAAACCCTAGCCTCCATCCTCTTGTCATAAATTCTATCTTCATTCACATGAGAGATTACATGATCATATGAGTGTATGAGAGTTTCTATGTTCATATGAGAGCTTCTAAACTTGATTTCAAGGCAAATCTTCATCAAAGCAAGGATCTTTCTTATTAATTTCTCAAGGGTTTTATTGGAGCTTATTGATTTGGGGTTTTTGCTAGTGTGGCTTCGTCTCAATCTTTTTATATATTGATTTGTGCCTTCATAGCATTGTAAGCCCCCTCCTACTCTTAGATATTAACTATGAAGTTAAATGTTCATGTTGCAAGTTTTGGGTTTGAACCTGAGTAGGTTACATGCTTAGAAACTATTATGTTATGTGTAGATTTATCCTATGCATATTCGTAAAGTCATCACCTTGATTTTGTGGGCTAAAAGCTATAAGCTTTATGTTGAAATGTTGCATTATGCAACATAAGAATTCTCTTATCCCTTAAGTTAACTTGCATAGAATGCTAGATGCGAACTTCTAGCCATTTTTCTATGTCATCTATCACCATGATTCACCTATATGCTAATTTTTGGGGTTATGCATATTTTTGGGGCTTAATAATGTAACATGCAAGTTTGTGAACACATTATGTCTCATATGCCATCATGTTTAACTTGCGGCTTTATACCCCTTTTTGTTATACCTTTGCCAAGTTCCTTCTGTTAATCCATTATGCGTTGTTGCGAATGTATATGCGAGTTTAAAAGCGTTGGGGTTACGTTATGGGTAAACTTTAATGACATGAAACATGATTTGGGTAAATTGGTATAAACATGACAACATGTAATTTTGGCTATGAACATGGGACTTGAAAACTTGACACGTATGGGTTGTAAGTGTAATAAGACACTAGACCAAACATGAAAGTGGCCAACTCGAGGTTGGGTTGAGTTTGTAGCATAAATCTACCCGGACCCGCCCGGCTTAACTAGTGGCTACAAACAATAGGACCCAATGTGGGTAGGTGGTCATATAGCACTTAAAACCCGAGGTTAGACTAGGTTGTGGTGTAAATCTACCCGGACCCGCCCGGCTTAACTAGTAACCACAACAAAGTCTAATGTGAGAGGTTGGGGTGCATTAATCTAATTAATGCCACATGAAAAGGTTAAGTAATTTTGATAAATGACACTTAACCGATATGACACGAATGGGTAGGTTAAGTTAAACCGAACTTGGTTCCTTAATGACACTTAACCATATAAGACAATTAGGGGATGGGGTTAAGTAATTTACACTTAACTAATCCGACTTGGTAATTAGATGGGGTTAAGTAACCTACACTTACTAATCTAAACACGGTAATTAGATGGGGTTAAGTAATCCATACTTAACTAATCTAACACGGTAAATTCGATGTGGTTAAGTAATTTACACTTAACTAATCCGACTTGGCAATTAGATGGGGTTAAGTAACTTAGACATAACTAATCTAAACACGGTAATTAGATGGGGCTAAGTAACCTTCACTTAACTAATCTAAGCACGGTAATTCGATGGGGTTAAGTTAAACACTTAAACAATCTAAACTTGGTAATTTAATGAGGTTAAGTAGCCAATACTTAACCAACTTAACATGATAATTTAATGGGGTTAAGTAACTTATACTTAACCAATTATACATGATGATTTGATGAGGTTAAGTAACCTATACTTAACCAATCTAATATGCGGACCTGATAGGGTTAAGTCACAAGACCTTTTAACTTTGGCTTAACCATTGTAATACGATTAGTGGATGGGGTTAAGCTAACCCATACCTAACCAATCTGACTCGATAATCTTATGGTATTAAGATAATCTATGCTTAATCAATCTAACATGATAATCTGATAGGGTTAAGACAAATAAATACTTAACCAATTTGACTTGATAGGGATAAGTCATGAGCTTCTTGGTACACTTAACCAACTTGTAGGGCTAAGCCTTGAACTTGAGTACTTTGCCAATCTTGACATGATTCGTGGGCGGGTTAGGTCATGAACTTGAATGACAACACTTAACCCATTAGACAAAACCCTAGCTCAGGGGACTAGGTTGAAAATCGTAGTTAACAAGGATAGTGGGAAGAGAAGCTAAGTGGTAAACCTTAGTTAAGGATAACTAAGTAATAATTCTTAGCCAAGGACACGGGACTAGTTCATAAATAGATACGGTAAGTCATCGCTTAGTATACGAGGAGGAGCAACTTATCTGACTTGGATAAAAAGCTCCAGCGAACTGGGTGACGAAGCGGTAGCTTCGGGGGACGTGAGGGTACTCTTGGTATCCCTCTGTGAGGTGGCAGGTGGTCCTTGAAACCCGGCCTCACCGAGGTTAAGGTCTGCGGTAGAAGAGCCAAGAGTATGCCTTGGTTGCTATGCGAGCGACCTAAAGACTGGGATGGATTAGCGTGGAGTCGACGATACTTGTTTTTGCCCTGGATAGCACGTCGCCGACTACCTACAATCTTTAGTCAATCGTGTACGAACAGAAAGGCAGAGAACCCCCAACAGACCATGTTCTTGCTATCGAGTCATGGGTGAGGTTGGCCCATAGGAAAGTGGGGCTATAGTGGGGCCGGGATGTGGTTCTCATACATGATTTTTCTTGGATTGCCTTTCAGTAGTTGAGGGAGGGGTCATGTGGGAACTTAGCCACGGATACAAAAACAGACCTTGATATCTACATCAGCAGACGACTTAAAGCTCCCGACCGAGTTCCGTATTTCTCGATTTGCCCTGGCACGGATCTCGGATGGCACATTGGGATACATGTGCGTCTAGACATGGAAAACGATTCACGATACATACGTGGGATAAAGGGCGTGGTTGACGGGTGGCATAATCCCTAGTGGCCCTAGGTGGCGTGAACCCAAACCGAGACACGGAAACGTTCATTAGGTAGCATAATCCCTAGTGGTCCTAGGTGGCATAAATCCTAAGTGGACACGCGATAGTTCATGGTAAGAAAACATAACCAGACCAAGGGTAGCAGTCCAAAACAACTCCAAGGATAAAATGGTACCACGTTGAGGTGGTATAGATTTACATGGGAAAGCCCGTACGGCCTACGGCAAAGGACTGAACTTATACATGGAAAGAAACATACGAGTTGGGAAAACCTACATATGCTATATATTAGGTTGACATGGACCATTACATGACATTGGGCAAGGGACATTCATAGTTAATACATGACGCGGGTTGGGATACTAGTACGAGAGATGCATAGCGAATATACATGATAGATACCTTGCGATATTGTACTTGATAGAAACCTGACGATGTGATACCTTGACTTATCTTGACACCGTAGTTTATCATGACACACTTGTTTGTCTTGGTACAGTAGTTCATCCTGTTATTTTGGTTTAGCTTATCTATCTTGTCATCATACTTATGTTCATCTCCGTTCCTCATGCCAGTTAACTTTACTAGTTTATATACTGATAGTAGATAGGGCTTACCAGTCTTTATGACTGACCCCGTTTTGTTTCGCCTCTTTGTCTTCCGTTTCCCCCCAGGTTACAGGGAGGAAATGCTATTGTTAGTTCGGACTTCTTCTGTTGAAAGTCATCATGTATGGCTTGGACTTTTCTTGGCTATGGCTACTTTACTGTTCACTTGGGAAATAATTTACGAAAAGGTTTTTATGCTTCTTTACTATTGCAAGGCAGGTTTTCATGTAAGAAATTCTCTGATGTAAAAGGCTTTAGACCTTATTTATTAATGATATGAAAGTTGTTTTACTTCTGCTATTTTTATATGTTCTGTCTTGTAATATTTCTGTACATGTTTACCAATAATACCCCTCTAAAGCTAGTGCATTCCTTTGCGAGTGACCCTAGCGGAGGTGGGGTGTTACAAAGCTCCTCCAAATATCTGTAAACACCTGAACTACTTGACTGCCCGTACAAATTTGGGCACCCAAGAGTTTAGGTAAAACAAAACAAAATAAACTCCGGGTCTGTTTGAGAAAATAAACGATATCTCATAAGACCATGCCATATAACACGGAACGGGTTTCTCCCTTATGAGAATCCAAAATAATCTTTATATCAAAACTCTTTTGATATTATAATAGTGTCTAAATAAAATAAATAGAAATCTAGTGATACGCTTGCATCCCACGTTCCACATATATAATATAAAATCATAAACCACAGGCTCTTATTGGATATTGGATTCCGACTATGACAAGTTATGGAACCACCTGCCGCTGGTGTATCTCTTGAGGAGAATACACCGAGTTCAACAAGAACATCTTGCAACTCAGCCACACATGACCGACCACTCATTTGGCTTGAGTGTATCGAATGTATACCACCAACGGTTGGGATCAGCAACCATTTCCCGAATGGGACAGCATCGATAGATTTAAGAATAAAATGGAATTTCTCTAGATAGGTGATGATACACCCTAATGGAAGCTACCCACATAGCCATGCTTCCTGCCTGATTTTTGTCATTTCCCGGTTGTTGAGGCTTGAGGCTACGCTTACTCGCCATTCATTGATAACACAATCACTTTGAATGCCACATTGTCAGATCCGTAAATCATTAATTGATTTGCACAAATATATTCTGGATATTATGCTAAGGGAATAAATCCGTTGCCACCATATATAATTATACAGTCCAAAATGTGACCTTTGGAAATATTTTTTCAGACATTCGTCCATACACGTTCGTTCTAGGACGGAACGAAACCGAAGGCACTATTCCGTACATCCATCCTAGGAAATCTCTACCTAGGACTTATACAATAGCCCTTGCACTTTACTCCGTCTTTAATATATTCAACATACTTGGTTTGCAACGCTTATGCCAATACGGAGTGGTTCTTCGGATAATAATCCATCTGGTCTCTCCATATTAACAACGTTAAAATGGTTAAAAACTTTGATAATCAGTGATTAAACTATCAAATGAAAATTGTCCATGTACACACAACGATCTTATTTCCAAATGGAATTATCGATCAAATCATCAAACATATATATATATATATTCATATTTCCTTATTTTCTATGTTTAGAAAATATATGTTATTAACACTGGAAAACATTCCCATTGCATATTTACATATCACTATTTTTTCACATCTATCAGATTCTAACTGAAAACTAGTAAGAGAACAACTTCCTAAGTATGAACCGCGAAGGCCGAAACCAACATCAGATTGATACTCAAAAAGTCGTTCAACTCAACTAATTTCCAGTCAGTTTCTAATTCTGCTTAACTCTATTTCTTTAACTCCATTTGATTAACTTCTTATCAACATGATCATTTGAAATCTGCAAATCATTTGCTTTTACATCATCGTTCACTTTAATACGTATATCTCCCTGGATTTTATTTATAAAATTCCTTTACGTTTATAGTATTCTATTTTAAGTTCGTTTTATTATCGAATTCTATATATATCGATATATCGATTTCTGGTTTATAAAATCTTCTTAAAAATATTTTAACTCCTTAAATTTTCGCAAAAAATCGCCATAACCTCCTTTGTACGGGGTTACCAGAAAAATTCAAACCTTGCCACACAGGCCCTCTCCAATCAAAAAGAAAAAGAAACAGCCAAGCGGCTTGCCGATACGGCGCAAAAAATCTCATATTCAATTTAAATACATACCTTTTTGTCAAGCATTCTATTTATATTCCTCGAACATTTCCTTCCATGTCTGTCTTATGTATATCCATACATTTCTAAATTATTTCAACGTAATACACTTGTTTTTACTCAACTCGTTAATTTATTCGTTAATAAACTCTTTTGCCTATTTCACTTTCGTATTTGAATATAACATGCTAAAAAATATTTCAACTTACCTATAAACTAATTTAATTCTAATTTCAATTCAAGTTTCATATTCGATTTAACTTCTATTTAAATAAATTCGAATTAATCGAATTCAAATCATAAATCCATACGGATTTATTTTAGTTCAATTTATATTCTGAACATCATAATAAATCCCATCGTTTATTTCTTTAAAACGATTTCCCCATTTCTATTTTTAAATTCACATTTGAATTTAAATATTCAAATTATCCAATGTTAATTTTCCACTTTATTTATAAACACTGTTAATAATTTCATTTCAATTATTTGATGTCCAATGAAAATCAATCTATTTTATTTATAAACACTATTTATAAATTCACTTTAATTTCTTGTATTATTTAATTTATAAACATCGTTTACAAAATCAATACTTGTTTTATTAATTTTCAAAACAAGTAAATATCTTTAGCCCATTCTAATTCAAATTCTATTTTAGAAAATAGAATTTTCCTTTTTAAATCTCAAAATCTCTTTTCACGATATTTTTATAAATCAACATTCAGACCCAGTTCTATTTCAAACAAACAAACACCCCATTACAAATCACAGGATTTCTACCACATCATATATTATGATATATGTGAAACAACAACAATAATATTTTTGAGGAATCCAGTTGGATCCCTCCAACCTGTTTTCCTGCATCCACAGATGTTAGTCAACATAAATAATACCCATCTTCGAGGCAGGATATCGCGGTATGAAGGTCATCCACTATCATAGCGTGGGGCGTATAGGGAAATCATCCGCAAATGTTACTGCGGGCATCCACTAATGATACTGCAGGAATCCAACCACCAACATATATATATATATATATATATATATAATAGCCACAAACACTAATCCTGAATAACTAATATATATATCTATATATATATATATATATAATAACCACAACGATAATATAATGCAACCAAAGAACCATCAAACAATTTTTTTTTAACGATTAAAAATAATTCTAAACAATAAATTTCAAGTGAGATTTACTCACCGTGGTTTTTAATTGATGATTTATCGAAATAACTATTGGTTTCTGATTAAATTAAACGAGTGTTTAATTTAATCAAAATACTAATAGGCTCCAATCTGTTTCCATTCAAATCCCGAAATGCAGATAATCTCTTTATGATTGCAACACAACTCGTTTTGGCCTAGTATGAAATTGAAATTTTATTTATAAGTTATCGACTAAAACAAATAAATTAAAATTTTGATTAACATTGAAATTACCTTATTAAATTCCTAATCACACTGCTTAATCTTCTCCCTTCTGATTTGTTGTCTACAGGAATAAGTCGAGCTCAATTTTACTTTTCATGGCTTCTCACTAATGTTTTTCCCTTTTTCTCCATACGGTCTTCACACAAAAACTGTCAATACCAATGGCTCCTCCTTCCTGGACTCATCTCGTTCACCACTGTGACTTACAGCTCGAACATATTTGGAGACAGCAACCACGAACCAAGGCAGTACCAATCCCCTTTTCGTCGATTACCTGCAACTGCTTTAGACCCACTGCCACTCTAATTCGAGCACCCCCAAATCGCGATTATTGACATCGCACCCCCTTCTTTATTCAAGAGCTTCCACTGCCCTATTCCAATAACGACCTCACAGTACCCAACGTTAGCTCGTGGGCGCCAAAACCCACAAAATCCTTTGACAGCAGCATGCCTCGAGCTTCTCGATGCCTTCACGTTGACGCCCTAGAACCCTCATGCATCGATCAGAACTACCTATCGCGACCCCTCACATCGTACACTTTCTTCTACCACGCCACAGTGCCATCGCGATTCACGAAATCATCACCTTCAATTGAAATGGTTTTATTTGGCTTGCAGTCTACTTAAGGTAGCAGACGACTTCGAATTTTATAAGAAGGATTCAGGGTTTTGAGAGACAAAAAGGGAGGCCACGTTTGTGTTTTTCTCTTGTGGTTTTGAATTGATCAGCGAAGCCTCCTTGATGTTTTATTTCTGTCCACAAAACAAGGAACAAGGGTGCTATTTATTTTATTCTAATTTGTTTTGAACCGGTATCCTTAAATTAAAACACTCCATGATTACGAACTCCTTTCTGAACCCAACAACTGACATCCCTATGGTTTCACCACTGTTCTGAACACATTGTGACATGTTTCAAAGTCTCAATCGATCGTCTTTGGAAGACATTAATTTAAATCTATATAAATTAAATTTGAAACAGATAAATTCTTTGATAATAAATTATTATCGCTTATATATTCAAATTGAACTGACACTAATCATCTGAATCATTTCGATTCAGTTTTAACTTCGATTTCAATATCTTTCATATTACGATAATTTAATATATTCGATATTAAATCGAAATCGATTTTTAAATCGATAACTAAATATAAAAATTCATTTATATTATCAAATAAATATTTAAATTCATATTAAATATTTAAAATTAACCGACGAAATATCCGGGTCATTACAAATATTTACAAAGCAACCGTAGAAGTTGGTTCTAGAGATCTTGTGTATTTTGCTTTTTTGCAAGAGCAAATCCAATCACATATGAAGAAGCTTCACGAGGAAAAAATGGATAGATGCTATGACTGAGGAGATAAAATTAATTGAGAAAAACAATACTTGGGAGCTCTCTGATTTACCTCCAAACAAAACTGTAATTGGTGTGAAGTGGGTGTTCAAAACGAGGACCAATTTGGATGGATCTGTCAATAAATACAAAACAAGATTAGTTGCAAAAGGCTACGAACAAACTGAAGGAGAAGATTTGAATGAATTTATTGCTCCCGTCTCAAGATTTGACACTATTCGATTGATTATTTATCTTGCAGCTCAAAATGGATATGAGTTGTTCCAAATAGGACGTCAAATCAACATTCTTGAATGGATCTATCCAACAAGAAATCTATCTCAACCAAAACTCCTGGTTTTGTACGAAAAGGTGCAGAAGAAAGAGTTTACAAGTTAAAAAAGGCGTCTTATGGTTTGAAGCAATCGCCTCATGCTTGGTATGCACAAATCAATCATCACTTCATGAAATTCAGCTTTGATAGATGTCCATATGAGCATACTTTCTACATACAAAAATTCTAAAGTTGGTTTCATGCTTGTGAGTGTCTACGTTGATGATCTTATTTTCACATGAAATGACTTAGTGATGTTATCAAATTTCAAGAGATTAATGATAGATGAATTTGAAATGACAAACCTAGGAAAACTGCATTATTTATTGGGAATTAATGTTCGGCGGACACAAGGAGGAATTTTCATTTTTCAGGAAAAATATGCAAGTGAGATCCTAAAGAAGTTCAAAATGAAAAATGCAAATCCTATCGCAACTCCATGTATTACTGGACTGAAGTCAAGTAAGGAGGGTGAAGGAAATTGTGAATGCAACTATGTTTCGCAGTCTTATTGGAAACCTAATGTATCTTACTGCCACAAGACCCGACATCAAATTTTTGTAAGCATGATTAGTCGTTTCGTGGAGAAACCTTATTCAAATCATTGGGAGGCTGGCAAAAGAGTTCTTTCATATATCAAAGATACCATCGATTATGATATTTTCTATAAAGCTTGTGTGCCTACGAAGCTTGTTGGTTACACTAGTAGTGACTTTGGTGGAAGTATTGATGACTCTCAAAGTACTTCTGGCTATGTGTTTAATTTGGGAAGTGGTGCAATCTCTTGGCACTCAAAGAACAACCGATTGTGACACTCTCAACCATCGAAGCGGAGTATATGGAAGCATCTTTGGCTGGGTGTCAAACTTTGTGGTTAAAAGGAATTCTGGAAAATTTCAAGTTCAGACAAAGTGAACCAACAACTTTGTTCTGTGACAATAGTTCAGCCATTTCAGTTTCAAAGGATCCTGTTTTGGATGGAAGAACAAAGCACATTTGCTTAAGATTTCATTTCTTAAGAGAACTTGTCAGTGAAGGAGAAATCAGTCCCAGGTATTGCTGAAGTGATGAACAATTGGCTGGCATTTTTACTAAACCACTGGGAGGTCCTGCTTTTGCAAAGAATGTTCAAGCTTTGGGAATGCAAAGTAAATTCGGTTTACAGGAGGCAATGTTGGAGCAAACCCAATTCATGAATCTTTATTAATGCATCTATTTACGTGTCCTTTTAATGTTCCAAATTCCTGTTAAAAAGTCATCATGTTTTTCTGTTGTTAATTAAGTTTGTCGGCAATCTCTATGTACTCAGATGGAATAAATAAGAGTCTGATATGTACTTGCTGTATGGGGGAAAAAAGTCTAAATAAAAATATAAACAAAGTTGCAGCCTTCCATATTGCTCTGCACTTTTTGTGTAATAAGTAGTTTTCTTCTTCATCACTATTGTATAAAATATACAACTGTTTGATTATAAAGTCAATGATGAATCATGCATAAAGTCGACTAGTAAGATGAAATGGTCTTGTAACTACAAATCTATTGAATACCGATCAACATGAATGCTTATAATTTTCAGATCTAAAGAAAACTAACTTAAATAGAAAAAAAATCATAAAACAAAAGTTTCTCACATAAATCAATTATGGATGGCTACGATACCACTTTTCGGATTTCAATATACTATCAAAAATCAATATTGTAACCCAAGATTCAAATATGTAAACCATATTGATTTAATTGAGAACAAATTAAATAACAGATACATAAATTAACGGAAGCACACTTGAATCTATAGTTAATTATTGCAGCACCTGAATCATGTTTATTACCTAAGAAAATGAATTTGGTTTGGTCTTCCAAATTGACAAAAACCCTATATCTAAAGTTGGCTCTCCATAGAAAAGAGTTAGAGAGTTTCTAAGATTTGTATAATTTGGGGATCATAACTCCTTATTTATAAAGTTGGCATTTTGTAATTTGACTGTTCAACAAATTAAAAACGTCCGGTATCTACACATTGGGCTCATCACAAGTCCAGTGTTAAGCATTTTAATTCTCATCTAAAATTAAATCACTTTGAGTTTCGTAGATTACTATTGGGTATAGTTTCATACGTTTATGTTTGGCCTTGATTTACATATCTTATGATAATGTATTAGATTACAACTACCATATGTTTACTGTATTATAAATTCTATCTTCTTACTTTTCTGCACTGTTGCACCTTATAAATTATTATTCTATATTTATCAAAAGAAGAGTGATACTTAAACTCTACATCCTGGTATGTTCTGCGTAGGCATTACTTCTTCTGACATATAGGCTTCACAAGTTTTTTGTTGCTAGGATGGTTACAGGTTTTATGAAGATCCTAGTCCATGGCGCATGTAATGCATACCGTCATGGATTACAAAGCATAACGAATTGTAAAGCAAACTAGCAATCAAATATGGCTAATTCTATTCGTACACCAATAACTCTTAAACGTACACCGAAAAATTTAATAAACTACTATACATCAAATATTACTTTCCATACACCATTTTTTTAAACATGATTACCCTTATTATCATCTTTTTCAACTTCTCTCTTTCAAACTTAAAACTCATTTCTTCAAAATTAGAAATTCTTTACACCAAAATATCTTAAATTTAATAATTTAGACTTTGATTTTTGCATTAATGTTGCAACTTTTTATTTTTATTTTTCAAAATTTTCTCCATTTCCATGAAATATTTTATTTCAGGGAAAAAATTGAACACTTCTAAATTATTGCAATTAGTTCTAATTGTTTTCTTAATTGAAATTTAAGGTTTTATGATGAAATAATTCATTAAAACACGTAATTTAGACTAGATTTCATTAATTTCAAGGTCATTGATCCTATGAGAAAGTCTAAAAAAAACAATTGAGGAAAATGAGGTTATTTTGGTAAGAGATTTGTATAAAAAAAAGTATAGGTGTATATTAAGCGATTTTTGGTATACGAATAGAATTAGCCATCAAATATTTGTCTCCTAATAGAAAATTTCGCCACTAAATTCGTTCTTATTACTTGTTTACATTGCTTGATATATGAGTCTGAAGTTTGAAAAATAATTTAGGATTGTATTAATTTAGCGTCCATGGACTGTGACAATCATACCACAGTTAAAAGTTTAATAAATGGATTTATCAGGTCAAATACTGAAATACAACAAAATTTAGTAGCTTCTAGATTCTCTTAATATTGAATTCTTACATACCCACAGTGCAAATCAATTTGTGCAACAAGAACCGACATTGTGCAACAAAAAGTGGAAGGGACTTTGTGCAACTGGAATTCCCACGCTTCAAAGTGTTATAACCGTTGTAATTAATCCGATTCAAGACCACTCGAATCCGATATCTAAATCACAATGCGCTAGCGGAAGACTAGATCGCTGTTAGACTTGCAAAAACAACCAAAGCAATAACTCTAGTCACAAAACCAATATCAACCTATCACGAACAATCCAAATCTCAATCTCAAGCAAGAAACTAATGACAAAGTAGCAAAAATAAATCACACAAGGATTTATAGTGGTTCCACTAACATCTTGTTAGTGTACATCCTCTTTGGAAGAGTATTTTATTACCACGATGAAAGGAATACAAGAGATTGATATAATAATCAATATATTTCAATATAGAAAAGAGTTTGACTAGAATAGAATTGAAGAATTTGAATTAGGTTATAAACCCTAATTCTCCCTTGAGAATAAACCTTTGTTCCCAAATCAAGTATTCAAGCTCTACCTAATTCACTTGAGAAAATAGCTTAAATAGGAATGAGGCCAATTACCAAAATTTCCCTCAAAGCTTCACAAAACAGCTTGCTAAGTTTCCAGCCCGAAATAGCCATTTGCCACCTCAGACGTCCATCGTTAGGCCTGACAGACGTCTGACCCATCCTGGGAATTCCTTGTGCTCCTGCACTTATCTCAGACGTCTATCACCATATGATAGACGTTTGTTGGAGCTCTCGGGAAAAACATTTCCTGACAGCAGACGTCTGTCCCCCTTTGGTCAGACGTCTGTTGAGACCCTCGGGAAATTGTTCCCTGTAGTCACATACGTATGTCCAAGGAGCGACAGACGTCTATGCTGAAGCTCTCAGCTTCATCTCACTACACCATAACACAATCTCCCCCAACAAACTCTGATTTGCACTCCGCTTCCTCCCACTCGATGCTATCTTCATCCTCTTCAATCCAACACATATAATATCGCATATCACAACACTCCACCTCGATACTATAATCATCTCAACTGCAAACTCCAATGCACCATGCACTTCCTTCTATCATCGACCAAGAAACATGAATACTTTCCCAATGAGATCCGGCAAAGCCACCACCCATTGCACTCCACTAACGAGTTCAGGCAAAGCCCCCACCCGACAATGAAGTGTTGAAAGTATTCAAACCAAACGTCTCACCATAAGACAATGTACTCGGCAGTAAAGCGAGTACTTACCATGAAGATAGATTTCCAATCTCTCACTACTGTTCCTTTCCATCAAACACAAAATCACTCTCTCCACCTCGTCCCACACCGTGGCACCTAGCAACTCAACAAGCGAATTAAGTTCGAGCAATGCTCGAACTTCCCATACGGCAATGCCTTCGTAAACATATCCGCCGCATTATCCATTGTGTGCACTTTCCGAAGGTATACTAGCATACCCTCATCCATGGCAACAAGAAATGACTTCCTCACCTCAATATGCTTGGTCTGTGAGCTAAACGCAAAATTCTCCGCCAAATGGATAGCACTTTGGCTATCACATCGAACATCAACACTTTCATGTTTGAATCCCAAGTCACACAACAATCGCTTCAAGTATAGTGCCTCCTTGGCCGCTTCCACAGAGGCAATCAACTCCGCTTCCGTAGTGGATAAAGCAACTACTGTTTGCAATCACGATCTCCAACTAATGGCTGTCCCGCCAAGTGTGAAGACATACCCGGAAGTTGATTTCCTCTGATCCCTATCACCGGCGTAGTCCGAGTCACAATAACCAACCAACTTGCAACTCCTATCACAACTACCACCAAAGACAAGTCCATGAGATGCTGTGCCTTTCAAGTATCTCATAATAGCCTTCACGACTTCCCAATGCGATTTCCCTGGACTAGCCATATATCGACTAACCACCCCGACGACATTTGCAATATCGGGCCTTGTACACACCATTGCGTACATCAAACTACCAACCGCACTTGCATATGACACCTTTGCCATATAAGCCTTGTCTTTATCCCCAATAGGTGATCCCTTCTTCGAAAGCTTCATATGAAAAGGCAAAGGTGTTTTTAACGCCTTTGCATCCTCCATGTTAAATAGGCAAAGCACTTTTTTAGTGTATTCCTATCGAGTCGATCTTAACTCAAAACGCTTTCGGTCCTTTCCTATTTCCATGCCCAAGATTTTTCTTACTTCTCCAAGATCCTTCATCTCGAATTCCGATTTCCAAAGCATCTTTAACTTGTTGATTTCATTTAGATCCTTGGAAGCAATGAGCATATCATCCGCATACAAGAGTAAATGGACTCAAAAATCATTTCCCAACCTCTTGAAATATACGCAAGCATCCTTGATGCTTCAATGGAAGCCACTTTCAAGCATGAAATGATCGAATCTGTTGTACCAATGTCTAGGCGATTGCTTTAACCCATATAGTGATTTCTTAAACTTGCACACCATATTAGACTTACCATCTACAACAAACCCTTCCGGTTGCTCCATGTAGATGTCTTCATCCAAGTCTCCATGCAAGAAGGCGGTTTTCACATCAAGTTGCTCCAACTCCAAATCATGGATAGCAACTATGGCTAGTAAAACTCGGATAGATGTATGACGAACCACCGGTGCAAAAATTTCATCATACTCCTTTCCTTTCCTTTGTGAGAACCCCTTTTCCACTAACCTTGCTTTGTACCTTCCATCATCCTTCACCTTGTAAATCCATTTGCACCCTATAGCACGGTTTCCTTGAGGAAGTAGAACCAACTCCCAAGTTCGGTTCTTCATAAGCAATTGCATCTCTTCCTCTATGGCGCAAATCCACTTCGAGCTCTTTCTCGACTCCATGATGTCATCAAGGTCCATCGGCTCATCTTGGACTACATTGAGAGCATAGTCCAAATGATCACTAAAGCTAAGGTAGTTCCAATCACCATATCTTTCGGGAGGCCATATTGCACGTCGACCAACCCGAGTAGCAATACCTTCACCTAAACCCCTTTCGGCTCCACCTTGAGTCGAAACTTCTCTAGTATCATGTACATAACCAACATCATCCCTAGAGGAACCATGTGGACTATGTGATGTTTCATCAGCTGCTTCAACCTCACGAGCTTCTTCAACTCTACTACCACTTGGACGGAATGTGGGAATGACTTCCTTCTCCTTTGATTCACCATGAACCAAATCCAGAACGTCCGATGAGCTCTCATTCACCTTGAATAAAGCCGGCTCATCAAAACTGACATGATGATAATTAAAAACCTTCTTCGTTTCCGGATTCCAAATCCGATAGCCTTTCACGCCATTCGTGAAACCAAGCAAGATCCCCTTGAATGCCCTAGCTCCAAGCTTATCATTCCTTGGATCATGCACATAAACCGGGCTACCAAACACACGAAGATATCTCAAGTCAACACTCTTCCCTTTCCACACTTCCTTTGGAATTTTTTTACCAATGGTCGAGCATAGAATTCGATTCACAATATGCACTGCGGTTGACAAAGCTTCGGCCCAAAATCCCTTAGACAAACCCGATGTAAATCTCAAGCATCGAGCTTTCTCAAGTAGAGTTCGGTTCATTCTCTTCGCTACTCCATTAAATTGCGGATCTCCCGGTGTAGTAAAATGTCTCTAGATCCTGTGATGCTTACAATATTCCGAGAATTCACGCGAGACATATTCGCCGCCATTGTCGGTCCTTAACACCTTCAAAGTCTTACCACTCTCATTCTCAACAAGAGCCTTCCACACTTTGAATTTAGCAAATGCCTCCGACTTTGCCCCTATTACATACACCCATACCTTTCGAGACAAATCATCAATGAAAGAGATATAATACCTTGCTCCTCCCAAAGAAGAAACCGGTGCCGTTCCCCAAACATCCGAATGAACATACTCAAGAACCTCCTTTGAGTCATGCTTGCCTTCATCGAATGATACCCTTGTTTGCTTCCCCATGACACATTCCTCGCAAAACTCTAGTTTGTTGAAACTCTCACCCTCGATCATCTCCCGCTTCCGAAGAATATCCAAACTTCTCTCCGAGACATGACCCAATCTCAAATGCCACAACCGTGTCGCATCCAAGTCACGAGAACTATCAACACCCACACAAGTCTCACCTCCTATGGTCACACCTTGAAGCAAATATATACCATGAGTCCTAGCACCCTTCATAACCACAAGCGCTCCCTTCAAAACCCTCAAGCAACCCTTCTCGATAGTGATCTTTCATCCTAGAGAATCCAATTGCCCCAAAGATATAAGCGACTTCCTAAGTCTGGGAACATAGCGAACATTGGTGAGAGTGCAAACAACTCCATCAAACATCCTTATTTGCACGGAGCCACTAACCATCGACTTGCAAATAGCACCATTTCCCATAGAAATTGCATTTCCCTCTTTGACCTCAAAGGACGAAAAACAATCTCTATTTGGCGTCATATGATACGACGCACCCGAATCGAGAACCCATTCGTTACCCTAAACACCCGATGCTACTGCCATCAACACATTCTCATCTAATTTCCACCGCCATGGATGAAGATGCTACTTCGTTCTTATCTTTGTCCGGACATTCATTCTTCCAATGTCCCGGTTTCATACATATAAAGCACTTGCCATTTCTCTCTTTCGATTTACCTCTTCCATCAGGTTTTCTTGATTTAGAACGCCCCCGGTTTCCTTTCTTCACATTCTTTTCTTTCTCCATAAACAACCCGTGACTATTACTAGCTCCACTACTTCCCTCACTCATCTCCTTCATTTGATCTCTCAACTCCTCACTAAGAAGACCCGTCTTGACATCATCTAGAGTTAAGGTATCCAGGCCATAGATCAAACTATTTGAGAAACCCGTATAGCGGTCCAGCAACGAACAAAATAATATCATTGCTTTTTATCTTCCTCAATCTTCAAATCAATGGCTTTCATCTTCATGAGCAAGTCATCAAAGGCATTCAAATGTGCCTTAAGCGAATTACCCTCCTTCATCTTGAAGGTGAAAAATGTTCGCAACAAGATCAAACGGTTAGTGAGCGACTTCTTCATATAAAGTTCTTCCAACTTGTCCTAAATACCTTTAGCGGTAGTCTCACCACTAATTTCGGAAATCACATTCTCCCCATAGCAAGTTAAAGAGTAGTGTAAGCCATTCCTCCATCTCCTCTCTCTCAACATCCGAGATATCACTTGGCAATAAGTGAGTGTCAAATACTACTGGGTGCACCCGATTCCGCCTAAGAACCGCTTTCATTTTCCATTGCCACTTCTCAAAGTCATTATCACCCTTCCACTTGTCAATAACCAATTGAGAACCCGACGCCGCATACGAACCCCGTACATATGGCGCCACACTATTCAGACTTCCGGTTGAAGGACTTACCAAGCTACTATCCGTCTCCGGCATTTTCACAAACACCTAACAAGCACCAAAACATCTCTGATACCAACTGTTATAACCGTTGTGATTAATCCGATTCAAGATCACTTGAATCTGATATCTAAATCACAATGCGCCGGCGGAAGACTAGATCGTTGTTAGACTTGCAAAAACAACCAAAGCAATAACTCTAGTCACAAAACCAATATCAACCTATCACGAACAATCCAAATCTCAATCACAAGCAAGAAAATAACGACAAAGTAGCAAAAATAAATCACACAAGGATTTATAGTGGTTCCACTAACATCTTGTTAGTGTACATCCACTTTGGGGAGAGTATTTTATTACCACGATTAAAGGAATACAAGAGATTGATCCAATAATCACTATATTTCAATATAGAAAAGAGTTTGAGGAGAATAGAATTGAAGAATTTGAATTAGGTTATAAACCCTAATTCTCCCTTGAGAATAAACCCTTGATCCCAAATTAAGTATTCAAGCTCTACCTAATTCACTTGAGAAAATAGCTTAAATAGGAATGGGGCCAATTACCAAAATTTCCCTCAAAGCTTCATAAAACAGCTTGCTAAGTTTCCAGCCCGAAATAGCCCATTAGCCGTCTCAGACGTCTGTCATTAAGCCTTACAGACGTTTGTCCCATCTTGGGAATTCCTTGTGCTCCTGCACTCAGCTCAGACGTTTGTCACCATATGACAGACGTCTGTTGGAGCTCTCGGGAAAAATATTTCCTGACAACAGACGTCTATCCCCTTTGGTCAGACGTCTATTGAGACCCTCGGGAAATTGTTCCCTGTAGTCACAGATGTCTGTCCAAGGAGCGACAGACGTCTGTGTTGAAGCTCTAAGCTTCATCTCACTACACCATAACACAATCTCCCCCAACAAGCTCTGATTTGCACTCCGCTTCCTCCCACTCGATGCTATCTTCATCCTCTTCAATCCAACACATACAGTATCGCATATCGCAACACAAAGGGTCACTCTGTCCACTGAAGTATGCTTTTTTTGTCCAAATAAGTGCTTGGAAATCGAGAATGGGGTGAAGAAGCCTAAAAAAAGAGAAGCATTGACAGAGAATCTTGATTTAAGAAACATAATGGTCTAAAGGCGAAGAACGAGTTGTTTCAAACTAGTAATTGTGCAGTTTGTTAAATATAAACGGGAGCCATGTATTTAGATTTGCCCAAAATTATTATATGGATACACTATAATGCAACTTTTTAGATGATTGAGTGAATACAGTCTGTGCACACACAGCCTAAACCTTAACTACCTCAAGGCCAAATTTCAGCAGCCAAAACAAAGTAGATAAAGTTCAGGTCAGCAGTGAAGTTATTGCTTGAGATAAACTGATATCGGACATGCCTCTGTGTTCATGCATATTTGTACATGAGTATATGTACGCTGTAATTAGCCTTTGGCAGATTCTTTTTCACTTTAGTAGCTATGAAGTTCTGATTCGGTAGTTTTTTATCTTATAATTTTGTATACAAATGTCAAGCGATATCATATCACTTAGGGTGTGTTGATGATTTGTAATACAAAATTTTCTTATCAAACTCTCCTTTGTTTTTGTCAAATTCTCTGTAAGCTTCCGAATTTATATCAGCATGCTTCATACGATTTGTAATACAAAATCATATTTAAAGTAAATAAAATTAATAAAAGGAAAATACATACTTGATCTTTTAAGCTAGGGTTTTATATCTGTTTCTAAAGAGTTAAATAAAATTTTGGTTCAAAAAAATTATTCGTGCATTGCTTTTCTTCACTTTCCGTCTTTTATCAAATCTAATCACGTAAGAATTTGGGGTAACCATAACACTTCATCTATTTCTTATATCAGTTTTTTTCTTCCAACTTTGAACCTCTAAACCACCTTGAACTTGTATTGTCCTATCAACAATTTTCTTGTAATGCTCATCATCTTGTACCCAAGCACAACTATATTTGCTACTGATCTTCATCATGCTCCAATTAGACATTAGAGCTAGTGATCGGGTTTTTTAGCTTCTTAGGTGAATCCTAACTCTGGCTGTTCACTTGCTGAGTATGGAGCACCCATTCTTTAATCTCATAGCATTTGTTATAATCTTTTCGAGTAACCATAGGTGTTGGTTGAAAAACTGTCAAGAACATTGTATACTCTTCAAATAAGTATGTAGTGTTGCATCTTCTTATAAGGAAAATTTTAAAAAATATTGGGTTCAATAATAATCGTGGAGTAATTCTCATTATTGATTTTGGCATCATTTCAAACAACAATTTTCTACCTATAAAAATAAAGACATGATTTATGTTTGTTTTTATCAAAGGTAGTGCCTTTTTTTCTCGTAAATACAGATATGAATTGAAATACTTTTGATTTAGTAATGTTTAATTATGCAACTAAGGAAAAAGAAGTTTGTCTGTCCAAACATTTTGGTTTGCATATGGCAATATATGGTATGGTAAAAATTCTGTTGTGCGAGAAGATTGCGCGAATGCGGAAGCACAATAAAACAAGATCTAGATTTGTCAATTGAACATCAATCTAATCTGACAACAATTATTCTATTACATCAAATAAGTAGTAAATAACTATAATAGAGAAACAAAGAGACACACAATATTTATAGGTTCTAAGATAGTGTACGTCTAGTTCAAAAGAGAGAGAATTTATTATTTCACATGAGAGAATTACAAGAGATTACAAAATAAGAGTTTACATATCCAAACCACAAATAGGCTTAACAAGAAGAGACACCATTGGGATCACTGGCTCCACGCCGGATGAGTTTACACTAAAGTCTACACCTCAATATATAGTCAGTGCAAATTTATGTGAGTCATCAATTAAATTATCAACATATGGTAATAATATAATGGAGGCAAATTACCATAGAAACAAATGTGCAAAGATACAAAGTAAATCAATCTGTTTCTTTAGCATAAATGAAAAAATTAATGCCGCATTTATTTCTTTTCATCTCATGCAAATGCAATCAATTAATTCATGCATTTCCATATTAAATAAATATTTACTTTCCATCTATTTGTGATTTTGTATCACCTAAATTTAACAAATTCGCGGTTATAGTCTCAAATAGAAAAAGTTCTTTATCCCTTCCTTTTTGGTCTAAGGTGTTCGTTTTGATCATGAGTGAGTGTGGTAATCTTTGGCTGCAGATTTGATACATGAATGTAGGTTTCTTTAGTTAGCTTATAAAATTTTAATTGGATTCAGCTCAGCAAATACAGCAAAGACAAAATGGAACTTAAATTTTCAGTTTAAAAGTCGCAGGAATCCCCTTGGCTATTGATAAGAAGGTGAGCTAAAAGTTCCTCCAGCAAAGGTCAAATGCAGTCACCTTAGTACCTTAACATTTTATTCCTACAAATCACAGCCGTATAGCCAACTGCCTACCTAAATTTCATTGTTAAAACATTATCAACTTGTATAAGTATGATGCTATATTCAATGTCTATTCATCAGGAAACAAAATTCGGAGCAATGGCTACAAATGCAACAGGCTTCTCGAAGACTACTCATTTACTGGTGGTGCTCCTGTTCCTATTTAGCAACTTTGTAACCAATGATGCTGCTCATATGCTTCTAGAAGCACCATCTATCACAAAACCAGAGCTTCCATCGCTACCGGAAATTCCGACACTTCCAAAACCTGAGCTGCCAAAACTTCCTCCACTGCCCGAAATGCCAAGCCTGCCTAAGCTGGAAATAGCTCCAATGCCTTAACTTCCTAAACCACCAACCATCACCAAAACTGAAGAAACACCAGTGGTACCTGAAGTTCTAACTTTGCCCAAGCCGGAAGTGCCTTCACTACCAGAGATCCCTTCTTTACCAAAGCTAGAGTTGCCACCCCTTCCTGAGATTCCTACCAATTGTTCCCGAAGTTCCAACTCACCCTTCTACTACTCCTTGAGTTTCGTAGATGATATGGCACTATTAATTGTAGTTTCATAAGTTTATGTTTGGTCTTGATTTACATATGTATTAGACTACTTATTGCCATATGTTGTATGATATAGTTTATCTTCTTACTTTTCTGCATTGTTGCGCCTTGTAAGTTATTATTCTATATTTATCCAAAGAGCAGTAATACTTAAACTAGAAATAAATCCTAAAATTTTCTCTCCAGGCATTACTACTTCAGACATATAAGCTCCACAAATTTTGTTTGCTGGCATAGAGTAGTAACTGGCTACATGCAGATAGTAGTGAATAACTTTACCACAGGATATATTTTCCATGCACATGCGCAATGCATACTGTCGCAGATTAAGAAGGGGAACCTATTATAAAGAAAACTAGCAGTGAAATTTTTGTCTCTCTCCAGAAAATTTCACCCCTAAATTTGTCCTTATAACTTGTTTCACATGCCTTTACAGTTGAGTTTAATGTTTGAAAAATAATCCTATTTAGTGTCAGCGAACTTGAGTTTCAACAAAAATACCACAGTTAAAATTTGATAAAAAAATTTGTCAAGTCATATACTAAAATACTAAAGAATTCAGCAGTTTCTTGTTTGCCTTAAAACTGAATTCTTATGCATACAAATAAATTAAAATAAAAGTAAGTTTGCATTAAATAAGATAATGTGAGGTTTCTTTTTGTGTTTTTCTTAGAATACTAGGCCATTCTGATGGATGGTTAGACCACAAGATCGAAACAGACAAATGTGGATGAAAAATTAAGAAAAAGATACAGTTAGCTGAGGGCTACGAAGAACGAGAAGAAAAAAAGTTTCGATATCACTATTACAAAGTTCTTCTTATGCATGCATATGTAAGAGGTGATCAATCCCTTTCAGCAGAAAAACCTTAATAGGATCTTGCAATGATGTGATAGAACAAACAGCTTGAAATGAATATCAATCTCAGTACATAGAAAAAATAAAGGCAACAGAGAACACATAAATTAATAGTGGTTCCGCTATCGCGAGATAGAGTACGTCCACTTCAATGGGGGAAGAGATTTTATTAATATTCAAGAAATTACAGAGTTTTTAAAGTAGAGCAAAAGAAATGAAGAATATAAATGTTCTCACATATCATATCATAACATCCTCTATGCCTTTCTTTATATAGAGGAAAATATTTCTTGGAGATGAATTAATTTGATTTATGTAAATAAATCAAATCATGGAAGGCTAATATTCCCATTAATTTGATTGTCATATGATTAATTGATTGATAACCTTCTATTTTCTTCATCAATCAACCCCTTTTCCAATTTTAATTTCTTTCCGTTTCTTTTCCATGAAACATGATAACAAATTAGATGGCGAATATCTCCAATATCCCCTATACATTAATATTCCTTCCATTTCTTTCCATTCATTTCTTGCACAAAACGGATAACGAAATTACCATGAATATCTCCAAAAATCTAATTGATATTTGGAAATATTGTATCACCAAATTCCTATAATCTCCACCTTGATATAATATCTCATGCAACCTGGAGACTCCAATGTGAATGCTTTCCAATGAGTTCCCGCAAAAGTCACCCCTCATTGCACTTTATTAGTGAACTCCGGCAAGACCACTGCCCACCAACAAAGTGTTGGAAGCATTCAAAAAACAAGGTAGACATTGTGCAACCAACTCCTATCTATTCATTCAAGAAGAATACCATATCTTCTCTTGACTTCAATCAAGTCACTCTCTTCCCCATTGTGCCACCATGTGGCACCTAGCACTTCATCAAGTGAATCAAGTTCGAGCAATGCTCGAACTTAGTAGAAAGTAATGCCTTTGTAAATATGTCTGCTGCATTTTCATTTGTGTGAGTCTTCTGAAGACGAACTAAGGAAAGACTCTCTTACCTCTATATGCTTTATTCTAGAACTGAAAGCCAGATTTTCAGCTAAATGAATTGTACTTTGACTGTCACAATTCACCAAACGAGCATCTTACATGAAGCCCAAATCACACAATAACTTCTTCAAATAAAGTGCCTCCTTAGCTGCCTCAACTACAGCTATCAACTCTGCCTCTGTAGTAGATAAAGAAACTATAGTCTGCAACCTCGCTCTCCAGCTAATAGTTGTTCCTCCAAGTGTGAACACATAGCCTGAGGTTGACTTCCTTCTATCTCTATCTCCGGCATAGCCTGAATCACAGAATCCAACCAAGTTGAAATCCTTATTTCTGCCACAAAAAACAAGCCCATAATTTGATGTTCCTCTAAGATATCTAAAATTGTACTTCATTGCCTTCCAATGTGATTTTCCCGGATTTGTCGTATATCTACTAACTAATCCAACAGCTTGAGCATTGTCAGGTCTAGTGCAAACCATAGCATACATCAAGCTACCTACTGCATTATCATAAGGCACCTTCTTCATATAGGCCTTGTCCTTTTCTGAGATCAGAGAGCCCTGATTAGAAAGCTGTATATGCAAAGGCATGGGTGTACTGATAGCCGTTGCATCATCCATGCTAAACCGAGCAAGCACCTTTTGAATATATTCCTTTTGAGTAAGTCTCAAAAGTCCAACCTTTCTATCTCTTAGGATTTTCATCCCCAAAATTTTCTTTGCTTCTTCAATGTCTTTCATATCGAATTCCGCTTTCAATTTCAACTTCAATGCATCATTTTTAGCTTTATCCTTGGAAGCAATCAACATGTCATCCACATACAAAAGTAAATTCACCCAATTATTATTCTTTAAATGCTTAAAATAAACACATGCATCTTTAGTACTACGATTAAAACCATGTGAAAGCATAAAAGAATCAAACTTTTTGTACTATTGTCTAGGCGACTGTTTTAGACCATAAAGAGATTTCTTCAACTTGCATACCCAATCTGACTTTCCATCTACAATAAATCCTTCTGGCTACTTCATGTAAATGGTTTCCTCCAAGTCACCATGTAAGAAAGCGCTCTTCACATCAAGTTGTTCTAACCCCAAATCGTAAGCGGCAACTATTGCAAGTAGGATTCGAACTGAAGTTTGTCTAACAACCGGAGAAAATATTTCAACATACTCTAACCCCTTTCTTTGTGAAAGCCCTTTGGCTATTAATCCTGCCTTGTATCTACCATCATCTTTTACCTTGAACACCCACTTGCAACCTATGGCTCGGCTTCCTTGAGGTAGTGGTACCAAATCCCGAGTATTGTTGTTTTGCAAAGACTGTATCTCCTCTTCCATAACGCAATTCCACTTCGAGTTGTCACTCGACTTCATGGCTTCTTCAAGGCTCAATGGTTTGGTTCATCATGAATTACATGTAAAGCATACTCAAACTGATCATCAAGGCTTAAATTTGCATACTGCCAATCTCCATATCTAATTGGAGCTCTCTTTGGTCTCTGACTAGCCCGAATAACTATATCGCCCGACTCTTCTTCAGCTCCACCTTGAGCTGAATCATCTCTAGCTTTACAACCATCACCATCACTACTAGAGGAAATCTGTGGACTATCATGTGATATATCATCAATTGCTCCGTCACTATCAGCAATAGTGATAGCTCTATTTTGGGTTTGAAAATTGGGAATCTCTGCCTTTTCAGGCTTCTCATCAACTGAGTCTGAACCCTCTAATAAACCTTCCAAAGGTTTGAACATTGCTGACTCATCAAAAGTCACTGTTTGGAATGTATAACTTTCTTCGTAATTGGATTCCAAATTCTGTATCCTTTTATGCCATCTGTATAACCAAGAAAAACACATTTGAGGCTCTAGGCTCCAACTTGTCATGTCCTGTATTATGAACATAATCTGGACATCCAAATATACAAAAATAACTTAATAAAGTGTTTTTACCTCTCCATACCTCCTCTAGGATCTTCCCATCAGTGGATGAGCACGGAATCCGATTAATAATATGTTCTGTAGTCGAAATAGCTTCAACCCAAAAACCCTTAGATATACCCATAGTCAATATCAAGCAACGGGCTTTTCAAGTAGAATCCTATTCATTCTCTCACCAACCCCATTGGATTGCGGATCACCAGGTGTAGTAAAATGTCTTCTAATACCATGCTGTCTGCAGTAGTCGAGGAACTCTTTGGAGATATATTCGCCAACATTGTCGGATCTAAGAATCTTCAATTTCTTTCCTATTTGATTTTCAATAAAAGCTAGCCAAACCTTAAACTTCTCAAATACTTCCGACTTAGCTTTCATTACATATACCCAAATCTTGTGCGAGTAGTCATCAATGAAGGAAACAAAATAATATCCTCCACCAATAGAAGCCGTAGCGTATGGCCCCCAAACATCGGAGTGCACATAATCAAGTACCTCTTAGAAGTATGCACGCCATCACCAAAGGAAACTCTGGTTTGCTTTGCCAATACACACTCCTTGCAAAAGTCCAACTTGTTGAAGATTTCTCCCTTGATCTTTTTCTTATTACGAAGCAACTCTAAGTTTTTCTACGAAGTATGACCTAATCTCATATGCCAAAGCTTGATAGCATGCAAACTTTTAGAACTATCAACTCCAACACATAATTCTCTATGGAGAGTGGTACCCATTAGTAAATATAGATTTCGCACCATAACACCCTTCATCAATAGAAGTGCCTCTCTAGAAACTCTCAAACCATCTTTAACAATGGTTATTTTGTATCTCAATGATGCCAATTGGCCTAATGATATCAATGACTTCCGAAGACTCGGGACATAGCGAACATTTGAAAGTTTGCGAATAATTCCATCATACATGCGAATGCGAACTGAAACAACTCCCATAGACTTGCATGTTGCATCGTTGCCCATAAGGATAGAACTTCCTTCTTTGGCATCGAAGGAAGAAAAATAATCCTTATTAGGAGTCATATGAAATGATGCTCCAGAATCTAGAATCCAGTGGTCTGCAACATCTGATACAACCACTGTCAACAAATCGCTACCGCCTTTCTCCATCACAATAGATGAAGAACCATCAGTCTTCTTCTCCAAATCTGGACAGTCTCTTCTCCAATTGCCTGGTTTCTTACAATTATAGCACTTTTCATCTTTAGACTTACTCCGCGAATTAGGCTTCCTAGAATTGGAATGCCCTCTATTATTCTTCACTTTCTTCTCTTCTCTTCTCTTCGTCTCTCTACAAATAAGCCTGAACTACTACTTCTTCCACTGCTATCAGCAACATCAAGCTCTTTCATCTGATCTCTCAACTCTTCACTGAGCAAACTTGTCTTCACATCATCTAATTTCAGTGTGTCTCTATCATTGATAAGGTTGTTAGCGAAACTAGTGTATCGCTTTTGAAGCGAACACAACAGAACCATTGCTTTTTGTTCTTCATCAATTTTCAACTCAACAGACTTCATATTCATCAACAGGTTATCAAACACACTTAGTTGCGTCTTAATTAAAGAACCTTCCTTCATCTTATAAGTGAAGAAATTCTTTAATAGGATCAGATGGTTGGTTAGGGATTTATTCATGTAGAGGTCCTCCAACTTCTTCCAAATGACTTCAGCTGTTTTCTCTTGACTGATTTCAGAAATACATTCTTTCCCATAGCAAGCTGAAGAGTAGTAATAGCCCATTCTTCCATCTCTTCTAATTCCACTGTTGAAATATCAGCAGATAATGTCTCTGTATCAAATACAACTCAATGAAGGCGATTTCTTCTCAAAACTGCTTTCATCATACAATGCCACTTTTCAAAATCTCCTTCACCATTCCACTTCTCTATCGTCAAATGTGATCCTGACGCCACAGAGGAGCCTTTGACGTATGGAGAAACTACTAGCACTGACGTATTATTTCTATTGTTTTCGTCTCCTCCTGCCATTCTACCAAACACCTTCTTTGCGAATCTATCTCTGATACTAGTTGTAAGGGATGATCAATCCCTTTCAGTGGAAAAACCTTAGTAGGATCTTGCAATGATGTGATAGAACAAACAGCTTGAAATGAATATCAATCTTAGATCATAGAAAAAATAAAGGCAATAGAGAACACATAAATTTATAGTGATTCCACTATCGTGAGAAAGTGTACGTCCACCTCAATGGGGAAGATGTTTTATTAATATTCAAGAGATTACAGAGTTTTTAAAGTATAGCAAAAGAAATGAAGAATTGAAATGTTCTCACATATCATATCATAACATCCTCTATGCCTTTCTTATATAGAGGAAAACGTTTCTTGGGGATGAATTAATTTGATTTATATAAATAAATCAAATCATGGAAAGCTAATATTCCCATTAATTTGATTGTCATATGATTGATTGATTGATAACTTTCTATTTTCCCCATCAATCAATCCCTTTTCCAATTTTAATTTCTTTCTGTTTCTTTTCCATGAAACATGGCAACAAATTAGATGGCGAATATCTCCAATATCCCCTATTCATTAATATTCCTTCCGTTTCTTTCCATTCATTTCTTGCACAAAACGGGTAACGAAATTACCATGAATATCTCCAAAATCTAATTGATATTTAGAAATATTGTATCATCAAATTCCAATAGTGTATACAAACACATGCATACATTCATGGAATGAAATCCCATGTACCCAATATCCCTTGTTCCCCTATACCCAACCAATCAGGACCCCCTGAATTCCACTTTTTTGTAATTAAGCCCTCGGACTTAATTGCAAAAAAGTGGAAATAAGATATCCTGATTGGTTGGTTACAAAGGGGACAACGGATTTGGGTACAGGTGATTTGCATTAAATATATGAATAATCATTAGCAACCCATTAGCTAAAACCAAGTGCAATGTCGTACTATCCAAAACCAAGTGCAATGCTGTATTATCCAATTCTCGTTTTACTTGTTAGCGATTATAACCAGTTATTCTGACCTTTCAAAGTAATTTTTTTTAAACCTAGAATGCACTGATTGTTGGTTCTTGCTTCAAATATTTGCTACATCACATTGTCCGGCCAAACGACTAACATATACTTGACTTTCATGGTCAGGTAAGTAGTCTGAGTGAACTATTTTACTGTGTGAATTCTTGTGCAACTTTGCCTACCTATTGCAATCCTGAAGCCACTGTTAAAATATATTTTTTAGTTTCTTTTGAATTATTCTTTGAATAACATAGTGGGGAATTTTTTAGTGCATTTGAACTGCTCAATGTTCAAAGACATATTTATGTGTTTCATCTTGTAAGCTACTAGTAAGAGGCTGAAATAGCTACTAAATTTTCCAATGCCATTGCGCGACGCCAAAAAAGCGGAGCTGCAGAAATGCGTCGAAAAGTTCTAAATTAGAACAATGCGATCGAAATCGCATCGGAACTATTCAACGCCATTACGACATGCTTTATTTATCCAATAAAAATTATAAAGGCACAAGAATGGCTATTAAAAAAATATGTAAGGGCATCAAAATGATGTCGATCAATAATTTTATTAACCACATAGGACATTCTGTTGTCTCCCTGCCATCTTTGGTGCAAGTTCTCTAGGTGGCGGCCTTGCCCACCTACTCGATGGGTCGGGCAGTGTAATGACCCGAAAACTTCCTCCTTTCGAATGGACAATAAACCACACATGTCCACCCTTTCTGGGATACATACCATGACATCACTTTTCAGCTAGACGGGAACGTTAGTCCTTACTATGCTGTCCATCATCCTGTTTTCAGCCATTCACAGGTTGTGAGGCTCTACAATCGCGTTTAAACAAAAAGCAATGCTATATCAGCCATGCTTTGATCATCATCCACAAAACTATATTTTTAAATATAAGTTTTGATCTATCCGCCCTTTGAATGTCACATTATCAACTCACAACATATAATTTGTGTCTATTAATATATAGCCCTCTGACTACCAGAAGTATCAGATGACAGTGTTAAGCTAAAGAATAAATTCTCCGCCACCAACTGATATAATATTAATAGAAACCAATTTGTTGTGTTGTAAAATACAATGTCAGACACACATCCATTTACAAGTTTGTTCTAGGTTTGAACGAAACCGAAGGCACCTTATTCCTCGTTCAATTAAGGAAAGAGGCTTCTGCATATCCGGTCAATCTCCAAGTACGTTAGACGACCGCCACTTATAACATCATCTTGGGTGTACTACCCAATCGTGACCTCAGCAATAATCTAAGTGATGTGATGATCTCTTGTCTTCAACAACTGCCTTCAAGTATCTTTAATACTCGTCGTATAGTTATTCAGAATGTGTTGAAACCTGGTCATTCTGAATATCTATCGCATCTTTCAAATCAATTAAGATATACAAAATGTCCTAAATCTTTTAAACCAATTTTGATACACAAACATATCACAAGTCTCATTCTATTTCGGAATATTCATTCACTCAAATTATTCTTTACATCGGGAATTACTCCCATTAAAATTTTATCAAGATTTACATCATTTAAACCATTGTTTAAATCTTTCCTCGGAAACCATTCCAATAGATTATAAAATTCTTATTTCATAGCTTTAACTCAAATCGAGTTTTCTAAGACTTATCGGGATTATTGAACCTTACGAAAAGAAAATTTCTTGAATCGTTACCCCATTCACATCCTATGGAGCAAAACTGGTGGTACTCCATATCTAACACCACTCGGGTTTTTGGTTAGTTTAATTACCTCCTTTCATTTCAAATCTAACTGAAGATTTTACTATGACTAATCTTGAAAAATAATCTTTTTCTTTACATGGGTTGAAGAACAAACGTTATTGTCAACTGTTTGATAAATTAAACTCTCTCCAAGAAACTTCTAGCAGCCATGGCTGCTCCCAAATCAATCTTGAAACTGATTATCGAGGATAATCCCATCCTTAAAAAGGGATCTTCTTCTTCTCTTCCTTCATCTATTCCCTCCTCTAGTGTTCCTTATTCTTCGGTCCTTATGAATGATGAGGATGGATTTACCAAAGTGATTAAACGCAAGAAAGGGGCTAAATCAATCTGAATTACAATTCAGCTGTTCAAAACAATAGAGGGGCAGGAAAATCAGGAGATCCCTCTTCTAAACCACGTCAGAAGCCATTCCCCGCTTCAAATGGTGCCTGGTACCAACCCAGTAATTCGAATAAACAGCCGCAAGAATCTAAACAACCCTTAAAGACTAATCCGGTTAAAGATTCAAGGGTCTCATCATGGGTGGATATGGTAAAAACAGGGGGTCAAGAATCGATTTTTGATCTAAATTACATTGAACTAGTGGAGACATTGGGAGAGGAGAGGATAGCAGTTGTCTCAGAAGAAGCTAGTACAAGAACATAGGGAAAATGGGCGCTCTCCATCATAGCATATGTTTTCGGAAAATGTCCATCATATCACTATTTCGAAGCTTTCGTGGCACGTACATGGAACCCAACAGGTTCATTTGAAATATTTACGCACCAAAACGGATTTTTTATAATCCGTTTCACGAATGCGGAGGACTGTGAAAAACTTCTAAAAGGAGGACCATTTTTCATTAATGGAAAATTGATTATTCTGAAAAGATGGACCAAGAAAATCATTCTTGATAAGGATTTGCTAAGTACTATGCCAATATGGATTAAACTTCCAGAATTGAACTTGATATTATGGGATAAGGAAATATTCAGTGCAATAGCGAGTTTAGTGGGAGTACCTATCAAGATGGATGAACAAACTGCTAAAGAAACGAAACTTTGTTATGCTAGAATTCTAGTGGAGATTAAGGCTGATGCAGAGCTACCTAACGAGGCCTCTATATACTTACATGATGGATAGGTTATTTCTCAGCAAATTATCTATGAATTAATCCCTGATCGTTGCAAGATCTGCAATTTTTTCGGGCACGCTATAGATGATTGTGTTCACAACAAAGAAATCTCAAACAACGATACAGATCTTGCCCCGAATCCAGTTTTTAACATTCAAGAAACCAATTCGGAGATTATTCCTAATGCTATTTCTATTTCAGATACCTCCACATCTTGCATTAATGAGGATAGTATGAATTTGGATCCACCAGAGGTTAATATTTCTGCTACAGATAACTCCGCATCAATTCTTCCTTCTCTTCCCAGTTCTGGGTCTGCAGATCCCATAAAGGATGCGCAGACCTCTTTTGCTCTGAGCAAAACTGACGAGTCTTCAACACCATCAATTTTGAAAGAGCCTTCAATTTCGATTGGTATCTTTAATCCTATCAAAGAAGTGGGTCTATCTACATAGGTCATTGAATCTCCCACCCACATGGAGGATCCAAGTCATATTACAATTTCTGAAAAATCAAAAAATTTGAATTTAAAATTGGGGAGCTGTGCTGATCTTGTTGCGCGGATCCGATCTACAATGATAGCTCTCTGGTTTCTAAAGGACTTGCGCCTAAGAGAGATTCTTCAATCACTGAAGCAGATATTCAAAAAGCCATAAGTAATACCTTATCTTCACCTAAACTTGCATTGAGAGTGAAAAAAAGAAGAAAACCAAAACTAGAAGTTTTTTAGATATAACGCTAGAAGAAGACACTGAAGATATTACATATATGGAATTTAGAAAGAAATTCATTGAGAAAAACTGTAAGTGGGACAAGCAGCTTAAAGCCACAGACAGCAAAAGTGTAATGACCCGGATTTTCAACGACTTTGGTTATCGACATAAACACGATGTCGATAACCAAAACACCGAAAAATCCTAGTAATTAGTGAAAGAAATTAGAGGGTGAGGAAAGATAAGATAGAAAATTAGAATAGAAGAAGAAGAACACAACATCAGAGTAACACGAATCTCACAGCGGAACGAATAACATATAATATATGTAACATAACTTTGAAATACAAAATTGGTACTTGAATATACATCTCATTATCAAAGTACAGCACTTACAACACAGCGGAAATAACTATAGCTATATGATCCTGAAGCCTCCTGCTCCAAGCTCTTCCAATATATCTGTAAATCCCGACTACTTGACTGCCCGTACAAATTTAGGCACCCAAGAGTTTAGGGAAAACAACAAAGTAAACTCCGGGTCAGTCATGGGACTGGTGTGAGTAAAACAGTTTAAAACAGTTCGAACAAGTAATCGATATCTCATAAGACCACGCCGTATAACGGAACGGGTTTTTTCCCTTATGAGAATCCAAAATATCTTTATATCAAAACCTTTTGATATTATAATAATGTCTATCAACCACAGTATATATAATCATCTAGCAGAAACGCTTTCATCTCACGTTCTACATATATAGTATACAACTCAAAACCGCAAGCACGTATTGGGTAATGGATTTCCAACTATGACAAGGTATGGAACCACCTTTCGCTCGTGTACCTCTAGAGAGGAATACACTGGGTTCAACAAGAACATCTTGCAACCCGGCCACACATGACCGACCACTCATTTCGCTTGAGCGTATCGAATGTATATCACCAACGGTTGGGATCAGCAACCGTTTCCCGAATGGGACAGCATCAACAATAGATTTTTAGAAGTAAATGAAACTCTAGATCAGGTGATTATACACCCTACTTCGGTGCGACCGACTTAGCCATGCTGCTTGCCCGATTTCTGTCATTTACCGGATGTGAGGCTAGAAGCTACGCTTTATCATCATACCAGATTCACTTTGAATTCCACATTGTTAAATCCATCAAATCACCGATTGACGTCCTCAACCATACATTATGTGTTAGCTAAAAGAAGTTTCCTTCTCCGCTTCCACTCTTGGTACAGTTGGAGAAATTCATATACGTGATCGTCTGGAAATACTCTGTCAGACATCCGTCCATACAAGTCATCCAGGAACAGGATGAACCGAAGGCACTATTTTGTAAACAGGATAGCCCTTGCATAACTCCGTCTTCAATTTCCTTTGGCATATATGATTCGCAACGCTTATGCCAATACAGAGTGGTTCTTTGGATAATAATCCAACCGGTCTCTCCATATTAACAACGTTAAAATGGTCAAAACTTCGATAGTCTGTGATTTAACTATCGAATAAAAATAGATGTGCATACAACGATATTATTTCCAGATGGAAATTTATATCAATCAAACATCATTCAACATTTATCTCCTTAGTTCATTAATTTACTTATCTCCTGTTTCCCTATATTCAACATTTGCTATTTTCTAAATTTGGAAAATATACGTTATTAACAATGGAAAACATTTCTATTTCTTGTTTTCTTTATTAGAAAACATTTCTGGTTTCTTATTTGGAAAACATTTCCAAAGCTCCTTCATTGGACTTAGACAGATGTTTAAACAAACATCGCTATGCCAACTCAAACCATTTATTAAACTCACTTAACCATCATTCACTATCAACCTTACCATTCCTTAGTTAAGAAGGAAGTCAATCAAGTTGGGGTATAATTACCTCTCAGACCTTAATTGAACAACGTTATAACTTCGAAATAGTAACAGTTTATATTTTAAACCTTTAACAACTTCTTTACGTAACTCACGGATTCAATTTACGAATCCACTTCTTTATTGAAAATATTGATTAAAATGATAACGTTATAATCCCTGCTTTCGAAATATCTAACTTCAATTATAACCTTTATTATTTAATTCGAATAATTAAGCATAACCCTAATTTATTAGTGTATACTCTTGATTTAAAAACTGGAAAGTAAATATTACTTTCCCGAATTCGATATAATTGAATTCGACGTATAATTCTCTTTCGAGTAATCTCTATTTGATTAACTCTTCTTCGAATAACCTATATTCGATTATCTCTCTTCGAATAACTTGTATTCGAAATCTCTCTCGTTCGAATAAACTATATTCGATCTCTTTCTTTCGAATACGATATATTCGATAATCTCCTTTCGATTAAACTAATCGATAGCTCCTTTCGATTAAACTATAATCGATAACTCCTTTTACTTTAACTTTAATCGATTAAACTAACATCGATTAACTCCTTTTACTTTAACTCTAATCGATTAAACTAACATCGATTAGCTCCTTTTACTTTCTTCTCTAATCGATTAACTAACATCGATTAACTTCTTTTACTTTAAACTATTCATTTATAAAGATTTACTTTTAGTAACGGTTCTTCACTTTACAAATGATTTCATTTTATTCTAACTTCTCCTTTGATTTTATAAATATTTCTTTTATAAAAATTCTTTTCCTTTTCTATATAAAATCCATCGATTTTATATAAATAATTCATTTTCAAAATACACTTTGAAAATCCCCTTCCCATATCCAGTATTTCTTATGGTATTTAACATACCATATAACCACGATAAATATCGTCCAAACACACACTATCAACAACAGGTTATAACTCACATCATATATCAAAATATATGAAAACAATAAAATAACTGTTGAGGAATCCAGTTGGATTCCTCCAACCTGTTTCCCTGCATCACAGATGTTAAACAATATAGATAACATCACTTTCAGTTCCATACTATATATTCTGTTAAACAGAATCAATATAGAAATTTAACTAACTGACTAGCAGTTCAATCAAACAGTCAACACACAGTCAATCAGCCAATATTTAACAGTTCTAAAAATACAACATGAAATTATAAACTATTCAGAGTTAGTGAGATTTACTCACATTTGCAGTTCATCGTTAAAGAACGATAAACTGTTATTTGATTTGAATTAAACAATTTATTTCACCATAAATTCATACGAGCCCCAATCCGCTTCCAGTCAGCTTCAGTGTGAAGCTCTCGTTCATACGGTCCCAATGGATCCGACCGTTCGAATTTCTGTTATCGTATGTGCCAGATACGATAATTCAAAGTTAGTATATATTAATTTAATTCAATTTAAATAAAACCTATATATCTTAGGCCTTACATTTCCATTTCATGGCCCATACCCAAATCAAGAATACCCAGGCCCGGCCTCAACTTCTTCTCCTTTCTTAATCCTGTGATTAACGTTAATCACTTCCGGCTATTTCCCATTTTCCTCAAGTCCCCAACGCACTCTTCCTCCTTTGAACTCCACTATGTTCGCTTGACCCGTTAATTATCAAATCTGCTCCACTAATGCAATCCGCTCACCAACGTCAGTAATGTATTTTCCACCATCATGAGCTGTTGTGTATTTTCAAACACCACTTGTTCACTTCCATTTTCTTGCTGGCGTCCCTACTGTTCATCGCTGTCCCGCCCGTATATCCACAGTATGTTGCGGCTTCCAGGTGCTTCACGTCATGCACCCAAATACACGCTGCGCCCCAAATTTCTTGCTTCTCCCTTCCCTTCTGTATTTGCCTGCGTAAGACTTGGCCAACCCCATGCGTCCATTTTGCATGTCATACTCCCATTCGAATGGTTGAATTCGAACATCCCTAGCAGGTTCCGACTTCGAGCTTGGGGTTGCTATTACAGGGAACGCGACTGTTTCTTCCCCCCCCCCCCTAAATCCTTCAATACTTTGAACGCAGCTGCTAATTTACTCAACAAACCCAAGACGATCCACCAATTCATGAAATCCAAGCTCAAACGTTCGCCAACCTCAAACCCTATGCTGACGCTAACGATTCTGGAACCGGGAAAACACAGTCGAAGCCTTCGAGATGAGCACAGATTTGAAGATAAACTCCATACCGATTCGCTACACAAGTTTCATGATTTTATGATTTTATTTCATTTACTTTTGATTTTATCTCTTCTGCGTTTTGTTACTGTGATCCAAGAAAATTTGTGTAGGCTTGAATTTGCTTATATAAGTGAACAAGATTTTCTTGTGGTTGACAAAGAAGTATGTGGCTTCATTTTGGTACACTTACTCATTTAGGATATTTTATAGTAGTTTCTAATATATCATATGTATGTGGGTTTGTTTTGAACCGGGGGGAACGGGTGGTGGAAGAAAGAGGAATGTGGCTCCTCTTGTGTTCACACATTTTCACATTTTGGTTTACATCTGAGAGTACGCCATTTTTCGAAACTCGGTTTGTCCACGGACTGATATGAAAATATCATTAAATCGAGTAACGTGCCGTGATCCCAAAAGTATAAAAATACCGGTAGATTGACTCACATTTTGAAACCTCAAAATGTTGATCACAGGGTGCGAAATACTTTAAATAAAAAGTCACTTATTAAATTGATTAAAAATTACAGTAAAATTCTAAAAATTAAATTATCGTTATGTCTCAAAAGAACCTTGTCTGAATTCACACCCGATATCTAGTTATTTCGAAATAACCGTTATGGCCGATAAACGATTCTATAGCGACTATTTTAAAATTTGATTTGGACATATCTCAAAATCTATACGACGAAATCCCGATTCTTCTCTTCCACTAGAAAGATATATTCCACCAGCTCCACACATTTCTTGTTTCACAGAAATCCGGCTTCAAACGAATCCTGCACATTCAGTTGAAGTTCGAATCGCCAAATGGCGAACTGCCGTGCCATTTCGAGTTCGATTATAATTATAATATAATTATACATTCAACTGTCGACGATTGAATATATTCGTTATTCAAATTCAATTCCAAACCGAATTAAATATCACAGATGATCCGGTTCACACCATATCGTCATTTCAGCCAATTCTGATTATTTCAGAATTAAATATATCATTTAATTTATTATTTTAATTAAATATTCATCATTATTTAATTCCACGACCATTAAATTCACTAAACCACCATTTATATAATATAATAAATTAATCATAATACCTCTGCCAATGCGGGTCAATACAATCTTCCCCACTTAAAATAATTTTGTCCTCGAAATTGCTAAAAGGTAGAGAACGACCCTATCGACTGGTTAGAACATATTTGTTCACTTTTTACTTCAGTTTCAACCGAACCAATTTAATTTCAATTAAATTATTAATTAATTCTTATCAACGAAAATTTTCAAAAATCCTGAAAATTTTCTAACGCCTTAACTCTTCGAAAAATTTCGCCAGCACCTCCTTTGTACTAGTCAATCGGTCAAACTCCAACTCGCCTCTCTGGGCCATCTCCATCCCAAAAGAAAATCAAACAGCCAAGCGGCTTGCTAATTCGGCTTATCAAAATCTCATACCGTATGAAATATAAACTTGTACCTTTTGGTCGGGCATATCAACTCTATCACTTCCACCTGTTATCAATTCAGCGGATACAAGGGTCATCCCAATCAAATCCCCATCTGCTTTTATCCACGACACAACCATTCGCTTATATCCTAAGTCGAATTTTATTTCAAATTCGAGTTCCATTCTCGATTTCAAACTCTTAACTTCCCAATCCAATTTTCATTTCAGATTCCTATCTCGACAATCCAATTTTATTCAAGAATAAATTTTTCCTGATATCGTTATATTTCCATTCAGTTTTCACTTAACTGTTTCAATTCAATTTCAGCTTACTTCCGCAAACTTCTATTTAAATTTGTTCTTAATCCAAACAGTCTCTTCCTGGGAATTTTAAACAGTTTACTCTTTCAAAAATCAAATTTTCCTTTTTGAAATTCAACTGAGCCCATAATCACTATTCCATTAGTTAAATCACTTCTCTATTTCTTTATCAATATTTGTTAACCAAATATTTTCAATAACCATATTGGCCCTTTTATGTTATTGGGAAAACATTTCTGAATATCGCCTTCTTTTATTTTCTAAACTTTAGAAAATATATGCTATTTATAATTGGAAAATATTCCAATTACTTATCTCTTTTCCGATCTCGTTTATTTCTATACTTAGGAAATATTCTTTATTATTTCCAAGTTTACACTATTTGGGTTAAAATGGATGTTGTGTAAAACATCATTACGACAATCCAAATACTATATTCAACTAACTCTTATTCAACATTGATCTTCGAGCCTGAAATCTTACCATTTATTTGTTAATAATGAAATCAATCAAGTTGGGGTATAACTACCTCTCAGACCTTGACTGAATAATCATTTAAAACATCAAAACAGATATGACTACTTACTCGAATAATCGATACCATACAACTACTTATTCACTTTTAAACACGTATACGCTTCCTCTTTCTATCCTGACTAGATTTTATTCCTAGACTTCCTTTTTGATTTTACTATTCTATTTCTAAGTTCGTTTCCTTATCGACTTCTATATATTTCGATACGTTGATTTCTAACTATCAAATTATCTTAAAAATATTCTAACTCCTTAAATTCCCAGAAAAATTCGCCATAACCTCCTTTGTACCAGGAGCATCAGGATATTTCAAATAGCCTCCCATGGCCCTCACCAATCCAGAAAGAAAAAGAAAAGCCAAGCGGCTAGCCGATACGGCACAAAAATCTCATATGGAAATTAAATATGTACCTTTTCGTCGAGCATTCTATTTATATACCTTCATACCTTATCCATACCTATCTCATATATATCCATACATTTCTAATTCATTCCAACTTAATCCAATCGTTTTAACTTATTTCGTTAAGTGATTTTCAAATTACTGGTTTGCCCATTTCACCTTCATATTTGAGTATAACATGTTCAAATATATTTTAACTTGTTTATCAACTAATTGAATTCCTTTTCAATTCTATTTGAATTCCCTATATTCAAATTCCATTTCAATTCTCTTATTCAAATTCTATATTTGAATTTCATTTCAAATCTATTTTCAAACTCCATTTGAATTTCTAAATTCAAATCTATTTGAATTCTCTTTATTTCATTTCAATTCCCTTTGAATCTTCTATATTCAAATTTCAATTTCAATTCTATTTGAATCTTCTTTATTCAAATTCCATTTCACTTTCGATATTCAAATCCTATATTTGAAATCTCTTATATTTTCTATATCCAAACGCTATTTGAATTTCTATATTCAAATTCTATATCACTTCCATTGAATTTCATATATTCAAACTCCCTTTTAATTTCTATATAAAATTTCTATTTGAATTCTCTTTATTCAAACCCCCTTTGAATTTTCTATATTCAAATCCTATGTTTGAACTTCCTTTATTCAAATTCCTTTAAATAAGTCTCGGTTTCAATTCCTTTTGAAATCGATATTTCTACCTTTGGAAAATAGATTTCCCTTTCAATTCCATACTTGTATTTTTTTTTCTGAATTATCCAATGATAATTCTTTTCACTTCATTTTATAAACTTCGTTTATAAAAGAACTATTTATAAACTTCGTTTATAAAGGAACTTCTCGTTTTATTTCTTTTAAAACAAGTTAATATTTCAAATCTATTTCAAAATTCAAATTCTATATTTTAAATTCTATTTTGAAATTCAACACACTTGTCTTTCCCAAAACAAATTCAAAACAGTATCTCTGGTAGTAATTCGTCACTTACAACTCGAAAATGAATACTGATGATGCAGCTGTCATCATCAGAATCTATTTCCCAGCGATCGAAGTGAGTTCAATACTATAAAACCATTTCTAAACATTTCCACTTTGAAATTCATTTCAAAATATAATCCACACTGCTTGTAAAACAATTTAAAATCTCCCAGGATCTTAAATTTTCCTTATTTTCAAACCAAATTCATTTACAAACACTTGTCCAATTCTCCAGAGTTTTAACTCAATTTCTGGTCTAAAATTTCAGATTTAACTCATCTGATTTCACGTATTTCACTTATATGAATTCTGGTTGGTTATTTACATAACCATTTACTTATAATCTTACTTGATTATAATAACAACCAATATATCCAATATATATCAAAATATACGTTGGGTAAAATTATTTTCATTTACCCTCTTTCAAAACATATCGTGCCGACCCATCGTATTCGAGTGTTTAGTAACTCCTACCGATACAGTGGATCAAACTGATCGACCAGAACTCATAAACAACTCAACCAATGAATCTCCACAATATAAAACAATTTTTATATCAATATACAAATACGTTCACTCGTATATATACACTCAAACTCAATCTAGGGTATTACTAACCCTATCTCTACCGAGTCACGCCATAGAGCCAAGTAATTCTTAACTTAAGCTCTGATACCAACTGTAATGACCCGGATTTTCAACGACTTTGGTTATCGACATAAACACGATGTCGATAACCAAAACACCGAAAAATCCTGGTAATTAGTGAAAGAAATTAGAGGGTGAGGAAAGATAAGATAGAAAATAAGAATAGAAGAAGAAGAACACAACATCAGAGTAACACGAATCTCACATCGGAACGAATAACATATAATATATGTAACATAACTTTGAAATACAAAATTGGTACTTGAATATACATCTCATTATCAAAGTACAACACTTACAACACAGCGGAAATAACTATAGCTATATGATCCTGAAGCCTCCTGCTCCAAGCTCTTCCAATATATCTGTAAATCCCGACTACTTGACTGCCCGTACAAATTTAGGCACCCAAGAATTTAGGGAAAACAACAAAGTAAACTCCGGGTCAGTCATGGAACTGGTGTGAGTAAAACAGTTTAAAACAGTTCGAACAAGTAATCGATATCTCATAAGACCACGCCGTATAACGGAACGGGTTTTTTCCCTTATGAGAATCCAAAATATCTTTATATCAAAACCTTTTGATATTATAATAATGTCTATCAACCACAGTATATATAATCCTCTAGCAGAAATGCTTTCATCTCACGTTCTACATATATAGTATACAACTCAAAACCGCAAGCACGTATTGGGTAATGGATTTCCAACTATGACAAGGTATGGAACCACGTTTCGCTCGTGTACCTCTAGAGAGGAATACACTGGGTTCAACAAGAACATCTTGCAACCCGGCCACACATGACCGGCCACTCATTTCGCTTGAGCGTATCGAATGTATATCACCAACGGTTGGGATCAGCAACCGTTTCCCGAATGGGACATCATCAACAATAGATTTTTAGAAGTAAATGAAACTCTAGATCAGGTGATTATACACCCTACTTCGGTGCGACCGACTTAGCCATGCTGCCTGCCCGATTTCTGTCATTTACGGGATGTGGGGCTAGAAGCTACGCTTTATCATCATACCAGATTCACTTTGAATGCCACATCGTTAAATCCATCAAATCACCGATTGACGTCCTCAACCATACATTATGTGTTAGCTAAAAGAAGTTTCCTACTCCGCTTCCACTCTTGGTATAGTTGGAGAAATTCATATACGTGATCGTCTAGAAATACTCTGTCAGACATCCGTCCATACAAGTCATCCAGGAACAGGATGAACCGAAGGCACTATTCTGTAAACAGGATAGCCCTTGCATAACTCCGTCTTCAATTTCCTTTGGCATATATGATTCGCAACGCTTATGCCAATACAGAGTGGTTCTTTGGATAATAATCCAACCGGTCTCTCCATATTAACAACGTTAAAATGGTCAAAACTTCGATAGTCTGTGATTTAACTATCGAATAAAAACAGATGTGCATACAACGATATTATTTCCAGATGGAAATTTATATCGATCAAACATCATTCAACATTTATCTCCTTAGTTCATTAATTTACTTATCTCCTGTTTCCCTATATTCAACATTTGCTATTTTCTAAATTTGGAAAATATACGTTATTAACAATGGAAAACATTTCCATTTCTTGTTTTCTTTATTAGAAAACATTTCTGGTTTCTTATTTGGAAAACATTTCCAAAGCTCCTTCATTGGACTTAGACAAATGTTTAAACAAACATCGCTATGCCAACTCAAACCATTTATTAAACTCACTTAACCATCATTCACTATCAACCTTACCATTCCTTAGTTAAGAAGGAAGTCAATCAAGTTGGGGTATAATTACCTCTCAGACCTTAATTGAACAACGTTATAACTTCGAAATAGTAACAGTTTATATTTTAAACCTTTAACAACTTCTTTACGTAACTCACGGATTCAATTTACGAATCCACTTCTTTATTGAAAATATTGATTAAAATGATAACGTTATAATCCCTGCTTTCGAAATATCTAACTTCAATTATAACCTTTATTCTTTAATTCGAATAATTAAGCATAACCCTAATTTATTAGTGTATACTCTTGATTTAAAAACTGGAAAGTAAATATTACTTTCCCGAATTCAATAAAATTGAATTCGACGTATAATTCTCTTTCGAGTAATCTCTATTTGATTAACTCTTCTTCGAATAACCTATATTCGATTATCTCTCTTCGAATAACTTGTATTCGAAATCTCTCTCTTTCGAATAAACTATATTCGATCTCTTTCTTTCGAATACGATATATTCGATAATCTCCTTTCGATTAAACTAATCGATAGCTCCTTTCGATTAAACTATAATCGATAACTCCTTTTACTTTAACTTTAATCGATTAAACTAACATCGATTAACTCCTTTTACTTTAACTCTAATCGATTAAACTAACATCGATTAGCTCCTTTTAATTTCTTCTCTAATCGATTAACTAACATCGATTAACTTCTTTTACTTTAAACTATTCATTTATAAAGATTTACTTTTAGTAACGGTTCTTCACTTTACAAATGATTTCCTTTTATTCTAACTTCTCCTTTGATTTTATAAATATTTCTTTTATAAAAATTCTTTTCCTTTTCTATATAAAATCCATCGATTTTATATAAATAATTCATTTTCAAAATACACTTTGAAAATCCCCTTCCCATATCCAGTATTTCTTATGGTATTTAACATACCATATAACCACGATAAATATCGTCCAAACACACACTATCAACAACAGGTTATAATTCACATCATATATCAAAATATATGAAAACAATAAAATAACTGTTGAGGAATCCAGTTGGATTCCTCCAACCTGTTTCCCTGCATCACAAATGTTAAACAATATAGATAACATCACTTTCAGTTCCATACTATATATTCTGTTAAACAGAATCAATATAGAAATTTAACTAACTGACTAGCAGTTCAATCAAACAGTCAATCAGCCAATATTTAACAGTTCTAAAAATACAACATGAAATTATAAACTATTCAGAGTTAGTGAGATTTACTCACATTTGCAGTTCATCGTTAAAGAACGATAAACTGTTATTTGATTTGAATCAAACAATTTTTTTCACCATAAATTCATACAAGCCCCAATCCGCTTCCAATCAGCTTCAGTGTGAAGCTCTCGTTCATACGGTCCCAACGGATCCGACCGTTCGAATTTCTGTTATCGTATGTGCCAGATACGATAATTCAAAGTTAGTATATATTAATTTAATTCAATTTAAATAAAACCTATATATCTTGGGCCTTACATTTCCATTTCATGGCCCATACCCAAATCGTGAATACCCAGGCCCGGCCTCAACTTCTTCTCCTTTCTTAATCCTGTGATTAACGTTAATCACTTCCGGCTATTTCCCATTTTCCTCAAGTCCCCAACGCACTCTTCCTCCTTTGAACTCCACTATGTTCGCTTGACCCGTTAATTATCAAATCTGCTCCACTAATGCAATCCGCTCCCCAACGTCAGTAATGTATTTTCCACCATCATGAGCTGCTGTGTATTTTCAAACACCACTTGTTCACTTCCATTTTCTTGCTGGCGTCCCTACTGTTCATCGCTGTCCCGCCCGTATATCCACAGTATGTTGCGGCTTCCAGGTGCTTCACGTCATGCACCCAAATACACGCTGCGCCCCAAATTTCTTGCTTCTCCCTTCCCTTCTGTATTTGCCTGCGTAAGACTTGGCCAACCCCATGCGTCCATTTTGCATGTCATACTCCCATTCGAATGGTTGAATTCGAACATCCCTAGCAGGTTCCGACTTCGAGCTTGGGGTTGCTATTACAGGGAACGCAACTGTTTCTTCCCCCCCTAAATCCTTCAATACTTTGAACGCAGCTGCTAATTTACTCAACAAACCCAAGACGATCCACCAATTCATGAAATCCAAGCTCAAACGTTCGCCAACCTCAAACCCTATGCTGATGCTAACGATTCTGGAACCGGGAAAAACACAGTCGAAGCCTTCGAGATAAGCACAGATTTGAAGATAAACTCCATACCGATTCGCTACAAAAGTTTCATGATTTTATGATTTTATTTCATTTACTTTTGATTTTATCTCTTCTGCGTTTTGTTACTGTGATCCAAGAAAATTTGTGTCGGCTTGAATTTGCTTATATAAGTGAACAAGATTTTCTTGTGGTTGACAAAGAAGGATGTGGCTTCATTTTGGTCCACTTACTCATTTAGGATATTTTATAGTAGTTTCTAATATATCATATGTACGTGGGTTTGTTTTGAACCGGGGGGAACGGGTGGTGGAAGAAAGAGGAATGTGGCTCCTCTTGTGTTAACACATTTTCACATTTTGGTTTACATCTGAGAGTAAGCCATTTTTCGAAACTCGGTTTGTCCACGGACTGATATGAAAATATCATTAAATCGAGTAACGTGCCGTGATCCCAAAAGTATAAAAATACCGGTAGATTGACTCACATTTTGAAACCTCAAAATGTTGATCACAGGGTGCGAAATACTTTAAATAAAAAGTCACTTATTAAATTGATTAAAAATTACAGTAAAATTCTAAAAATTAAATTTTATCGTTATGTCTCAAAAGAACCTTGTCTGAATTCACACCCGATGTCTAGTTATTTCGAAATAACCGTTATGGCCGATAAACGATTCTATAGCGACTATTTTAAAATTTGATTTGGACATATCTCAAATTCTATACGACGAAATCCCAATTCTTCTCTTCCGCTAGAAAGATATATTCCACCAGCTCCACACATTTCTTGTTTCACAGAAATCCGGCTTCAAACGAATCCTGCACATTCAGTTGAAGTTCAAATCGCCAAATAGCGAACTGCCGCGCCATTTCGAGTTCGATTATAATTATAATATAATTATACGTTCAACTGTCGACGATTGAATATATTCGTTATTCAAATTCAATTCCAAGCCGAATTAAATATCACAGATGATCCGGTTCACACCATATCGTCATTTCAGCCAATTCTGATTATTTCAGAATTAAATATATTATTTAATTTATTATTTTAATTAAATATTCATCATTATTTAATTCCACGACCATTAAATTCACTAAACCACCATTTATATAATATAATAAATTAATCATAATACCTCTGCCAATGCGGGTCATTACAAAAAGCTTCAAGAAAAGTAGCAAGCAATTAGGCATTATAGTGGACTGCAGCAAAAACAGTGGCTCATTGTAAGTGCAGAGTATCCTTGGTTACGTATAATACCATATTATTTTATTATTCAATGGATATTATGGTATGGAATATTAGGGGACTTAATTCCCCAGAAAGGCAATTAGATCTTTCAAACTTTTTTCTCAAGTATAAACCAGCTATTATTGGTATACTTGAGCATAAGCTCAGTGATCAGAAACTTTCAGAGTTTCATGACAAAAGGCTTTCTAGCTCGAATATTATAAACAATAATTCAATGGGAGGAAATGTTAAGATTATGTTACTGCATAATCCTACTATTTGGTCTCTCATTAATTATTTTATTGACTTACAGTATATTCATTGCATTTTCAAAAGTAAGGGGGCTTGTCTCTTAAAATTATTTTCATTTATGCATCTAATTTTGAGGCAGACAGAAACACTTTATGGAATTGCATTGAGCAATTTAGTATTGCTATTGATAGCCCATGGATTTTAATGGGGGATTTCAACACTGTGTTTCATAATTCTGAAAAAAAAGGTGGTAATCCCCTACCTTTTAATAAGCTGGAAAAGATCAATAACTTTATTTTAAAAACTGGTTTAATAGAACCCCCAATTCAAGGGAATAAATACACCTGGAAATTAGGGGAATGTAGAAATATCCACTGCAAGTTGGACAGGGTTCAATTTAACCAGTTTTTCATTAATCTTTTCCCTAATGTGCAGTGTTGTACTCTACCCCAAAATTCTAGTGACCATACCCCTATTCTAGTTTCCTTTTCATCTGATATAAGGGGAATCAAGAATACCCCTTTCAGATTTGTAAATGGTTGGGTCCATGAGGACAATTATAAGGAAACTATTAGTAATTGTTTTGTTAATAATTTGTATGGTACAACACAGTACAAATTTAATAAAACTCTTTAAATAGTCAACGGCAAGCTTAAAACTTGGAACAATAATAGAAATAAGAGTGATATTAAAAATATTAGAAGTATATGTGTGAAGCTCCAAAATGACTTTGATAATAACTGCTCAGACACTCAGATTGCTGAATCATTTTATAATGGTCAGTCTAATCTAGTTAAAGCTCTACACATTAACTCAATTAATCTTAAGCAAAAGGCCAAGGTTGATTGGTTAACTAATGGGGATGAAGCTAGTAATTTTTTTTATACTAAAATGTCTAATAGGAATGATATTGGGAAAATTATTAATTGTGATGGTAAAGCGATTAATGAAGCCTCTCATATAGAAAGGGAGGCCATAAATTACTTCAATTCTCTATATAATACCACACAATCTATTAATACTTTTCCTAATATTGTTTTTAAATATACTGTTAATTCTAACAATTCTGACATATTGCTTGCCCCTGTTAGAGTAGAGGATGTCAAAAATGTCATTTTTAATCCCTGTGATGATAAGAGCCCAAGGCCTGATGGGTTTGGGGCCAAGTTTTATAAAAACTCATTGGTCTGAGTTGCAAAATATGCTATGTGATTCCATTGTTGAATTTTTTAACTCTGGTATTTTGCTTTAAAACACAAATCACACTTTTATTACATTAATCCCTAAGGTGGTCTCTCCCCTTGGTTTGGATGATTACAGGCCATTGCAATTTCATTTATAAGATCATTTCCTCTATTCTTTGTAATAGGTTAAAATGTTTTCTTAAATTTTTAATCTGTGAGAATCAGAGTGCACTCATCCCTGGTAGGCTTATCTTTGAGAATACTTTACTTGCTCATGAGCTTATCAAGGATTTTAATAAGAAGAATAAGAACCTTATGTGTATTAAAATTGATTTACATAAGGCTTTTTACAAAATTAAAAGAAATTTCATTATTTATATGCTCTCTCAAATGGGTTTCAATGAGAAATTATGAGCTTTAATTAAAGAGTGTATTTCAAGTGTGACATATTATTTTATGATGAATGGGTTTCCAAAAGGTTTTATACATAGTAATAGAGGTATTAGGCAAGGGGACCCATTGTCCCCATACCTTTTCTCAATTGTGATGGAGTATTTTTCACTACAAATGGAAAAAGAGCAGATTAAGGGAAACATTAATCCTATTAGAAGAAAAAACCACACATCACTCATCTTCTTTATGTTGATGATATGTTACTTTTTTTAAAAGCTAATAGGATTAATGCCATCACTATTAAAAGAATAATTTACAATATGGAGATTTATGCTGGCCTCTCTGTTAATGCAGATAAAAGTAAGATTTATTTTAGCAAAGAGGCCAAGTTTAAAGATGACATTCTTAAAATCCTGAATTTTAAGGAAGGGTCTCTCCCTGTTAAATACCTTGGCCTTCCACTTAGTATAAATCAGATTAGAGATAGAGATTATACTAGACTGATTAACATTATTCATAATAAACTAGAAGGGTGGTCCAGTAAATTCCTATCTCTAGCTGGTACATTGGAACTTAAACACACTGTCATCACTGCAGTCATTATGTACTGGGTTCAAACTCATAATATTCCCATCAGTGTTGTTCATAAAATTGAAAAGTTGTGCTCTAATTTCATTTGGAGAGGTAAGCATCATAAAATTGCATGGACAAGGTGTGTAAGCCCAAAATATATGGTGGTTTAGGTCTCAGAAGTATTAAAGATTTGTCTGAAGTTTGTAAGTTCAAGCTTTTTTGGAAATTTTTGGAAGGTAAATCTTTATGGGCCAGGTGGATGAAAGCTAGATATCTCAATAATAAAAATTTCTGGATTACCAGGAAGTAAAACCATCATTCTTATGTGTGGAAAAATATTCTTGATTGCAGAAGCAGAGGAAAATATTTTACTGAGAGAAAATTGAAAGATGGAAGTCAAACCAGTTTATGGTTTGACCCATGGATTTATGGTAACTCCCTTATTTATTTACTTGGTTGGAGCAATTTATATCTGCTAGGTGGGGTTTCTGACAAAGTTCAAAATATTATTTTAAATAATTGTTGGAGCTTTCAGAATTGTACAATAGCTATTATTTTTAAAAATGCTATTCATAATATTTGTATTGATCAAAATGGTTCCAGGGATTCTTGGGAATGGAAATTTTTCTCAAAAGGTAAATTTTCTTTCAAAAAAACATGGGAGTATATTAAAGGGGATGAAACCGAAGTTGACTGGCACAAGGTTATCTGGTGTAAGTCAAACTGTCCCAAAATGGCCCATTGTGTCTTTTTTGCATTACAAAATAAGCTTCCAACTAGAGATAGGTGTTGCAAATGGAACCCTAGTTCTGATAAATTTTGTTTCTTTTGTAAATTTGAAACTGAAAGCTCCAATCATTTATTCTTTCATTGTCCTTTCTCCCAGTACATTTGGTTTAACATCAAATGTACTCTAGGGTTCAATCATTCTATTCCTAGACCCTATATCAGAAGTAGTATTGATTACATTTTAAATTTTTTTGAAGCCAAAGTCTTTCTTATTTAAGAAATCTTGCATTATGTTAACTGCTGTTATTTTTTATATTTGGAAAGAGAGGAATCAAAGGCTGCATACTGATAAAATAACTAGTTGCTCTCAGCTTTTGAATTGCATTTTAACTGATTGTCAGATTATTTTAAGGAAAGTTAAAATGCCTATTTATGCTAGCATTCACAACCAGTCATATTGTAATAAAGATGCTAGCTTAGATAATCAGGTAGAAGATTTCATATTCAATAGCAAGTTCAACTCCAAAGGGCATGCCCTACATGACTCTGGTAGTAGAAAGTGTTTGCGAACAAATCAAACAGTTGTAAACAACTATAAAATTCGTTCGGCTTTCCTAAACAACAAGGATTGTTGTAGAGGGTGTCGAACTCTGGGACCAAAAATATTTTAATTAATAAATCCAATCAAGTTATTCCAGGATTCTGATTGATTGAAAACACAGAAAATAAAAGCAATTAAATAAAAAAAAGATTTATCTAATAAGAGAAAGCAATTAGGAGATAATGGCATAGATTAGATTCACACTCATCAACAGCCAACAAATATATATAGATCTAATTCACGTTTCTGTCACAAACACGAATCAACGATAAATAGATTCTTAGAAACAAATAAGTAAATAACGACAAGCATAGCCTATGCAGGAGCTGAGCTCTTAAACAACCATAGACTATCAGGACAGATTCACAAATTAATTTCTAAAAACCTAAAATTAGATCTAAATCTGATAATTGTTAGATCGAACAAGAATATACCCTGTGAAGGAGCATAGCTCTTAAACGACACAGAATATGAAGGTTCAGGTCTAACCCTTGATTCAGATCCAGATCTACATGTATAAAGTCCTCATCTATTGGCTATGCGATTCATATTGAATCATATCTATTAGCATCATCACCCCCTAATTAAAGGGGATTAGCTAGACATAGCTAAAAGAAAAGAAAATAAAAAGAAAATAAACAACATAAATAAAATGCAATAAAAACTAAATAGAAGAGACAAAGAAGAGTTTTATTCCAAGAAGAGAATTACAGAATAAAACTAAGTGTGTTTTACAATGAATGAGATAAAGTGTATTTATAGCTGATATGACAAAGGCTTCTTGGAAAATTACACAATGTGGGACTAAAGAATTAGTCCAAATAACACATAAGCTAGTGTGAACGCAGCTGTGGAGTGAGTGGTCTTGCAAACGAGCTAATGTGAACGCAACATGAGTAAGAGGCCTTTCAAAGGAGCTAATTTGAACACAGCATGACTATTCACTGAGCCAAATCTTTCTAAATGAACTCTATTTGCAACCGTTCTTCAAGCTTTAAACTCTTCAAGCTTTAGCAATTTCAAACTTCACTATTTTAAGACAATTCTTCATGCTTTATCCATCAAATGCTCTAAACCAAGCTTTTTTATCAACAATCTGAAAACACAGCTATAAATGCACAATATTAATTATTTTAAATAGACAACTAGATAATTAAGCGAATAAAATATACACATTCACGTGTATATCAAATGCCCCCACACTTATCTTTTTAATCGTCCTCGAATAAACTAAACTAAGATATGTCACACTTTCGTAGGAAACACGATTGCATTTAGCGTATGCAACAAGCCGTTAAACCTCTGGGTGTCCCCAGTAGGACGAGTGTTGTCTCGTGAGGGTTTTCAGCGGATACTACCCACAAAATCCTAAGCGTCTTATGTACGCGGATTAATCAAACAATATATTTAAGGTCTTTCACATTCCAAGGATTTCACCTAACTTCAATAATAACGGTTTAGCCCCAAATTGTCCATCCCATAATTAGTGCAAAAATGAACAAAATTTTTCAAGCTGAATCATAATTCCTTGATAACACTGTAATTGTCTTGAATGTTAAGAGCGTGGTGTCAACCAAAGTTCTACACATCGACAACGTGCACCCAATCATTTCTTTATTCCCTTTTTTTTAATAATTTTGCACCAATGTACTGTAATGTATTGGATATGAGTTATGCATAGATGAAGGAAAATTTTGCAAGTTCTAAAAATATTCTAGATAAGAGGGCAAGTGTATTAGTTGAATTTCAAGCTACAAAAGATAAAGTAATACTAAGGCACATATGGATGTTTTGTTTCCTTTCATCTTCTCCACTACAATCCTTGCTTCTAAGTACGGTATGATGGATATGGATGGAATGGAAATTGATGATTCATAGTCAAGAATGATGAAGACTATTTTATTCAGAGAGACTCTCTCTTTATTTCATTTTTTTCTCTTTTTTTTTTCTTTTTTTTCTTTCTTTCTTTTTTTTTCTTTTTTTTGCATGATGAATGATGAATGGAGATGGAATGGAATGATGCTGTACATTATGTCATTTGATTCCTCCTCTACTAAACCAATACTTCATGAAAGGAAAGTTTTGTGCCCTAGTTACTCTACTTCTATAAACCTAATTCAACACACAAGTCTGGATTGATGTTATACAAAAAGCTGAAAGGAATGATAAGCAAAGTTTCGTAAGATGGATAACCCATATAAAATAAGATGTGGTATATGGTTATCCTACCTTAAAAAAAGTACGGAGTGGGTAGTGTAATATTGGTATAGAAATGATGTTTTTAACCTTTAAAAATGAAAGGTTCTTAAGTATACAAATATAAGAAAAATTTATCGAAACATGGATGTAAATCGACTAAAACTTGGGTTTGAATAATGTGGGGTATCGAAGAAGAATGCTACAATGAGTCATTTCTCCTTAATTGGGCCAAGTGGAATTTAGAACTTACAAGTGTGAAAATTTGAGTGAGAAAAATATTATGCATGAAAATGAACTCAGAAAATCCAACATATGTAGGTGCAAACTCATTTTTATTTGATTTTTTTTTTACTTGCACATTCTAACATGTATAACAAAGGTTGACACGCTTACTCCAGAACACGACTAACGTCTGCACAGTCTTAAGCTAGCATCTTAAAAAGACACATTACGATTCAATGAATAAATAATGTTCATTCCCATCACCCAACAATTCAACTTATCAAACAAGAACCAAGGTGTTATTTATGAATTTTAAGTTAATCCTTGTTCAATGAATGACCTACTTTATAAAATTTGATTGCTGATGTAATGTAAATCCCCCCCCCCAACACTTGAGTGCGACTGTGTCCTCACAGTCATTAATCAGACATATCTTAGTGAAAGGAAAAATAAAATAAGAGACTATTTACATATGTACAAAAGAGGGTTAGTGCGTCTTACCGAATGTAATGTGGCTCATGGAGGACCATGAGATCTTCCTCTTGGTTGGGTATTGGTTCCAAGTAAGGTTTAAGGCGTTGACCATTGACCTTAAAGGATGATCCATCAGTTGGATTCTCAATTTCTACCGCACCATACGGAAAAACGGTCCGTACAGTGTAAGGTCCTGTCCATCTAGATTTTAGCTTACCCGAAATAGATGCAGTTTTGAGTCATACAACAGAACTTTTTGACCTGGCATGAAAGTTATACGTAAAATTGCTTTATCATGAAAAACTTTTGTTCTATCCATGTAAATTCGTTCATTTTCATAGGCATCATTTCGAATTTCATCAAGTTCATTAAGTTGAAGCTTCCTATGTTCTCCTGCTTGCTCTAAATCAAGATTCAAAGTTTTTATTGCCCATAAGGCCCTATGTTCTAGTTCAACTGGCAAGTGACATGGCTTACCAAAAATCAACCGATAAGGGGACATACCCAAGTTGGTTTTGAAAGCGGTGCGGTAAGCCCAAAGAGCGTCGGTTAACTTTCGGGACAATACTTGAAAAGATAGGGGTCGTCCCAATAAAAATGTTTCACTTGGGAAAAGAATTTGTGTTTATCCAGCTTAGACCAAAAAGAAGGGATCTGCTTAGTGACTAAGTAGTTGACAATGTCAGCAAACCAAGGATCAGTGGATAGAGAAAACAGCTGTTCATCGGGGAAATTCTCGTTGATCGGAAGGGAAGAAGACGGGGCATTTGGAATACGAGACAAGTGGTCCGCAATAACGTTGTCAGCTCCTTTTTTATCCTTAATGGTAAGGTCAAATTCTTGAAGTAGAAGGATCCAACGAATGAGACGAGCCTTAGCATCCTTTTTAGAGAAAAGATACCTAAGTGTGGAATGATCGGTATAAACCGTGATGTGTGAGCCAACTAGATAAGGCCTGAATTTTTCTAGAGCAAAAACAACTGCCAAAAGTTCCTTTTCAGTGGTCGTATAATTGATTTGGGCATCGTTCAAAGTCTTACTCGCATAGTAAATGGCATGAATAATCTTATCGATACGTTGTCCTAGGACAGCGCCAACAGCGAAAGTTGGGGCATCATACATGATTTCAAAAGGCAGCTTCCAATTAGGAGAGCAAAAGATCGGGGCAGAGACAAGTTCATTTTCAAGATGCTCAAAAGATGAAATGCAATCAGAATTGAAGTCGAAAGGAACATCCTTACCAAGAAGACTCGTCAAAGGTCGAGTGATTTTGTTAAAATCTTTTATAAAGCGACGGTAAAAACCAGCATGACCTAAAAAGGATCGGATGTCCTTAACTGATTTGGGAATGGGAAGATTTGAAATAACCTCAATTTTGGCTTTGTCTACTTCAATTCCTTTGTTAGACATGACATGTCCCAAAACAATGCCATGTTTAACCATGAAGTGACACTTTTCCCAATTAAGCGTTAAGTGTTTATCTTTGCAACGATTAAGAACGAGATCCAGGTGATGTAAATACTCAGTGTAGGAATCCCCGAAGATGGAAAAATCATCCATGAACACTTCCAAAAATCGCTCGATCATATCAAAAAAAATGCTAATCATGCACCTCTGAAAGGTTGCAGGTGCATTACAGAGACCAAAAGGCATACGTCGGTACGCAAATGTACCAAATGGACACGTGAAAGTGGTTTTCTCTTGGTCCTCAGGAGCGATAGGGATTTGATTATATCCCGAGTACCCGTCAAGGAAACAATAGTACTCGTGACCGGCTAGTCGTTCTAACATTTGATTGATAAATGGAAGAGGGAAATGATCCTTTCGTGTTACAGCGTTAAGTTTCCTATAGTCAATGCAAACACGCCAACCAGTCTGGGTGCGGGTTGGGATAAGCTCGTTAGCTTCATTTTGAATCACGGTAATGCCTGATTTCTTAGGTACAACATGAATCGGACTAACCCATTGACTATCGGAAATCGGGTAGATGATTCCATTGTCAAGGCATTTAAGGATTTCAGCCCGAACTGCTTCTTTCATGATGGGGTTTAGTCGACGTTGGGGATCACGAGTGGGTTTGGCATTATTTATAAGGTGGATTCGATGTTGGACAATCGAATGACTAATCCCCTTAATATCAGCCATGGACCAACCAATTGCTTCTTTATTTTTCTTGAGGATGGGAAGGAGCAATTGTTCCTGTTCTAAAGTAAGGTCAGAAGCGATAATGACAGGAAAAGTTTCATTGTCTCCTAAGTAAGCGTACTTAAGATGACTGGGCAGCACTTTGAGGTCAGATTTTGGGGGCGACTCAACCGAAGAAATTGGTTGAGGGATAGACTCATTTGTGAGAGGCTCGACAGGAATCGAATCAGAGACATTTTCGGGAGTATCTTGAAACAAATTTTCGTAACCTGATTCAATTTCGTTATTCAGATGGTCGAGCTCAGATTCATTATCATGGACCGCATGGATTTCAGAAAATTGATCCACATAAGAGTTAGGAGAGTTTTCAGTTCTGAAGATGTTTAGCTCGACGGTCATGTTACCGAAAGAAAGTTTCATAGACCCATTTCTACAGTTGATGAGAGCATTAGAGGTTGCTAAGAAGGGTCGTCCTAGAATCAAAGGGATCTGGTTTGCAGGATTGCTAACCTGTTGAGTTTCTAAGACAAAGAAATCAACTGGAAAGATGAATTCGCCAATTTTGATCAACACATCCTCGATTTCGCACACAGGTTTCTTAATTGAACGGTCTGCAAGCTGAAGGGTAACCTTGGTGGGTTTCAGTTCTCCTAGCCCTAATTGGCGATAGACGGAATATGGAAGCAAGTTAACACTAGCACCTAAGTCTAGCAGGCATCTATCGATTTTATTGTCCCCAATAGTACATGATATTGTGGGGCAGCCAGGATCTTTGTATTTCACTGGCATTGATTGGGACAAGACTTCGCTTAGAGTTGTTGCTAGAAACACTTTCTTAGGTACATGTGTATGATGTTTTTGAGTGCACAAATCTTTTAGAAATTTTGCGTACTGTGGAACTTGTTGTATAATATCTAAAAGATGAATTTTCACTTTAACTTGCTTAAATATTTCAAGGATTTTTTCTAGCTGATCCGTCTTTTTCCTAGGTCGGAGTCTATGAGGAAATGGAGCAGACAACTCAGTAGGTTGGGCTACTTGAGTTTGAGGATGATCCTTGTCAGAAATTGGCTCAATGTTTTGATCTGAGTTGGTCGAATTTTCGATAGGGTTTGGAAGATCGTCCGATAAAGCATTTGGGTTGACCACATGGTTGTCAATCTTTTTGCCGGATCTAAGAGTCGTGACCGCATTCAAGTGACTAACGTTTGAATCTTGAATGATGTGAATTTGGTTGGAGTTAGGATTTTGACGGTTGGGGTTTGGAATGGGTTGACTCGGGAAAGTGCCTCTTTCCCGTTCGCTTACCGAAGTGGCTAACTGACTCATTTGCATTTCAAGTTTAGCGATCGATTGACTCGTGTTTTGCATGTGCGAAGTCAATAAATTTTGAAGATTGGTATTTGATTGGAGATTTTGAGTCGTCGCTTTAGTAAATTCTTCGAGAGTTTTCTCCAGTGATGTCAATCGTTTATCGTCTTGGGGAACAAAAGATTGTTGCGCTTGGTTTTGAGAAGGTGGCACAGGATGTTGGAATTGAGTTTGTTGAAAGGAAGGTTTCGAAGGATTATTCGAAAATGATTGAAAAGGAGGTCGAACCGCACTCAAATTTGCATTGTTTTGGGTCCAAGAGAAGTTAGGATGGTTTCTCCAACCTGGATTGTACGTTGAGGAGAATGGGTCATTCCTAGCTTTGTTAAATGCGTTGAGTTGTTCCAATGAATGTGGGCATTGATCAGCTATGTGGTTAGGATCGTTACATTTGTAACATGATGTCTGAGATGCTTGAGCTTGATTTATTTGCTCGATGAAAGGACATTATCGAATTTGGATATCATCGCGTCTATTTTTGCTTCTAAGGCTATTGATGATCCTACCGAATGAGCGTTAGATCGGGAATAAATCGATTTCTCATTAGATCTTTCCCATTGAGCTGATTTTTCGGCCAAATTTTCAAGAAACTGCCAAGCGGCATTGTAATCTTGGGCTAGAAAATTTCCTTGGCACATCGATTCGAGCATGGTTCGAGAGTTATTTTCAAGTCCATTGTATAAAATTTGACAAAGAGTCCATTTTTCGAAATTGTGATGTGGACATTTGACTAGAAGCTCTTTAAATCTTTCAAAATATTTTGCAAAGGATTCACCCCCAAATTGATGAAAATTGACGATTTCGTTTCGAATTTTGGATGTTTTTTCCAGAGGGTAAAATTTCTTTAGAAAAATGTTCACAAATTCACCCCAAGTTCCAATCGTATTTGAAGGCAAGCTATACAACCATTTCTCAGCATAATTGGTAAGTGCAAATGGAATTAACCTAAGTTTGATTCCATCGTCACTTAATTGTTGAAATTTCATGGTTGCACAAACTTGTTCAAATTTTGTCAAGAAAATATACGGATCATCACATTCTAAATTGCCGAACTTTGGAAGAGTATTTATGTGATTCGAATGAATTTCAAAGTGGTTACCCGTTGGGGCGGGCAATATGATGCAAGAAGGAATAGAAACCCGATCGAGGAAGTATCTATCCATAAGAGATCGAGGGGGATTTTCTTTGGCCATGGTTAAAGAAATGTTTGTACGAACTAAACGATTGTCTGAAGGATCACGAGTCCAATGACGCATGCACTAGCGAGAAGAATAAGGGAAGACGAGAAAAAACAAATTTGAGAAGCAAATTTTTTTTTTTACAAAACGAGAATTATTTTGAAATTTTTTTTAGAGAAAAAGAATTAGACACAAAAGATTTTTTTTTAAATGAACCTAATGCAATTTACAATTTCTAGAATTATATAATGACGGTTTGATTTATTTCAACAAAAGACTTCTCAGCCAGTTAACGGACAGGAGTTATCGGTGCACCAGGAATCACCCTAGCAATGCAGCCGAAGGCTTAAGTACCTTCAGAGGAACAACCGATATAATATTTACGAATCACCGTAATATTTATAAACGGTTATTACTCTGCCGTAGTCCAGACACCGAGAAATAATCCGTTAGAACTAAACCAATTGTCAAAATATAATGAAGTCCTTAGAAAATAAAAACAAAACTAAGATGAATGTGATTTTTTTTTTAGTCACAGAATGAACAGTCTCAGAACAGTCACAGAACAGTCAATTGCAGAGATAAATAAAAAAAACAATTTTGTTTTTACAAGCAAGCCGATGCCCTGTAGAAGATTTTTACAAGCAATGTCTATATATATTTTTTATTTGCAGCAGCGGTCCTTGTAAAGTTAGAAAATACTCACCTTGATCGGCAGTCCGTCCAGTGCAATTGGGTCGCGCTAGCGTGTTCACACCCCACTTGGTGTGCAACCGCTCGAACACTGAGTTGTCCGCCGCTTTCTGTTGTCGCCTCCTATTATTTGCTTGACTGCGCTGCGGCACGGGTTCGGGCTAGGAATGTATTTTAAATTTCTTGTGAATAATAAGAGAATTAAATCACAAAAAAGAATGTATTTTAAATTTACAGAGAAAATAGAGATTTCACACAGTTGCGGATCCAACAGTTCAATGAAATAAAAAAAATTCCTTTATATGCAACCTGAAAAGACAGGAATGGTATATATAGAAGTGAATGACAAGCGATTTTTTTTTCTTTTTAATGTTTAAACAAAACTAAATAGAAGAAGCAAAGACCCCCTTTTTTTCTAAGAAAAAAAAGTAAATCAAAACAACAAATTCCAACGAACTGAGCCCACCAGAAAAGTTGAACTATTAAATCTACACAAGTATGCTGACTCGGCCCACCAGAAAGGTTGAACCCAACTTAAATACAAACACAACCTTTTTTTTATACTAAGCAGTAAACCCAAGCCGACCTTATTAACAAATTCGCACCCCTCAAATTCTCTACTAAAATCCACAAAAAGGAAACAAAAATTCTCAGTAGAAAGAAAGGCGATTCCTAAACCCCGAATTCGAAACTCGAAGTCTGGTGTTTTGGGTTCGGTGCGGAGAGTTGCTGCGATTTTGTATAGGGGTGATTTGAGTTCGGTCGATTTGGAGGTTTTGCAATCCGTTCGGTGAAGGGCAGGGACGTGGTTGTGATGAACGGAGTTAAAGGGTTCGTGTTTGATTTGGTGTTTTGCAAAGCGGATCTTTGGATCTGGAGTTTAAAACTCGTGGTATGTAGAAGGAGATTATGATCTCTGTTGAACTGCGTTTTTTGAGCTTGTTGATGTATGGGGTGGTTCGAGATTTGGGATGTTTAGTGAATGGTGAAAGGTGGTAGAGGGTTACATTGTTGTGTTGCAGTAGTGGATTTTCGGTGCTGAATGGATGTTTGATGGCACTTGCTATGTTGCGTGAAGGGCAGTTGATGATGTTGACAAGAAGATGGTTGACTTGATGAGTGAATTTGTTGACTTGGGTATGTACTGCAGTGGGGAATTTGGGTGGGGTATTGCGAAGCGTGAAGGTGTTCTGATTTCAGTTATGGAGGATGGCCTGTGAATTGGTTGACAAGGAGGGGTTGAAGGATTTGTGTGGGATGATGTCTATCGGTATGGGGGCGCAGATCGGTGGTTGAATTGGGGAGTTGTATGGTTTGAAACGTGAACTGATGGTGAAGAATTTTTGGTGGATGAACTAGGTGGGATGCTGTATGACTTGGTGGTGCGCGTGAAGATCAGAAGGCTGGGTACAGATTTGGTTTGCAGATCTGGATGTAGAGGGCAATAAGAGGAAGGAAATTGAATTGCAAGGATTTCTTTTTTTTTGTTCTAAAGGGAAATAAATTGTAAAAATATTTGGAAAGAGGAGATTGTTTAGAGAGGATATTGAAAAGAGGAAAGAAATCGAGAAAAATGGCAAGAAATTAAAGGAAAGTAAAAAATGATTTTTTTAATGAAAAAAAAAGGGAAAGAAACTGAAAACAAAAACTGGCAAGTTTTCTTTTTCTCTTAATTGGAAGATTACGGGACAATTGACTAACACCAAATCAAACCAACTAAGAATTTTCTGCTATATATAAAAGGCAACAAAAGGAAGAAAAAAAACTAACACAAATTGGAAAATAAAATATTTTTGTGTTTTTTTTAATGGAAAAAGAAGAAAAACAAAAAAAAATAAAAATATAACCCGAAGAATCTACTAATAAAAATGATTTTGGTCCCCGGCAACGGCGCCAAAATTTGTTTGCGAACAAATCAAACAGTTGTAAACAACTGTAAAATTCGTTCGGCTTTCCTAAACAACAAGTAATATTGTAGAGGGTGTCGAACTCTGGGACCAAAAATATTTTAATTAATAAATCCAATCAAGTTATTCCAGGATTCTGATTGATTGAAAACACAGAAAATAACAGCAATTAAATTAAAAAAAAGATTTATCTAATAAGAGAAAGCAATTAGGAGATAATGACATAGATTAGATTCACACTCATCAACAGCCAACAAATAAATATAGATCTAATTCACGTTTCTGTCACAAACACGAATCAACGATAAATAGATTCTTAGAAACAAATAAGTAAATAACGACAAGCATAGCCTATCCAGGAGCTGAGCTCTTAAACAACCATAGATTATCAGGACAGATTCACAAATTAATTTCTAAAAACCTAAAATTAGATCTAAATCTGATAATTGTTAGATCGAACAAGAATATACCCTGTGAAGGAGCATAGCTCTTAAACGACACATAATATGAAGGTTCAGGTCTAACCCTTGATTCAGATCCAGATCTACATGTATAAAGTCCTCATCTATTGGCTATGCGATTCATATTGAATCATATCTATTAGCATCATCACCCCCTAATTAAAGGGGATTAGCTAGACATAGCTAAAAGAAAAGAAAATAAAAAGAAAATAAACAACATAAATAAAATGCAATAAAAACTAAATAGAAGAGACAAAGAAGAGTTTTATTCCAAGAAGAGAATTACAGAATAAAACTAAGTGTGTTTTACAATGAATGAGATAAAGTGTATTTATAGCTGATATGACAAAGGCTTCTTGGAAAATTACACAATGTGGGACTAAAGAATTAGTCCAAATAACACATAAGCTAGTGTGAACGCAGCTGTGGAGTGAGTGGTCTTGCAAACGATCTAATGTGAACGCAACATGAGTAAGAGGCCTTTCAAAGGAGCTAATGCGAACACGGCATGAGTATTCACTGAGCCAAATCTTTCTAAATGAACTCTATTTGCAACCGTTCTTCAAGCTTTAAACTCTTCAAGCTTTAGCAATTTCAAACTTCACTATTTTTAAGACAATTCTTCATGCTTTATCCATCAAATGCTCTAAACCAAGCTTTTTATTAATAATCTGAAAACACAGCTATAAATACACTATATTAATTATTTTAAATAGAAAACTAGATAAATAAGCGTATAAAATATACACATTTACGTGTATATCAGAAAGCAAGATAGGTCCACCGACATCCTTCCTAGGGCTGCACCACTGATCTTTACAGCAGGTTTAACTGTAAGGGAAGTAGCCAGAATTACTGCTCTAATAACATTCTATTTAATTCTAAGTGAATTTGGGGTATTTACCTACTGCAGAGATCAGAGGTCCCTAACCTTCCAACGGTGATCCAGTAAACCTAATGGAGATTGATAGCAGTTATACTGTTAATCCCCAAGGATTTTCAGACACAAAATCTGATTTTAGAGATACTGATGAGTTTCCTGGCATCCTTCCTGGTGGCTATAATCCCAATCTTTGCAACACTCTGATGATAAAGGAAGTAAACAAAATAGTATTAAAAAAAAGTGTGTTTTCTGTTAATAAAAAGGGAACTTATGTTAATTTCTTACATGCTGCAGAGAGAGGGAGTCTTAACCATCCCAGCAGTGATCCAGATCTATCAGCATCTCTAAAAAACAAAGAAGAGAATAATTTGCATCAGTTTTTACAAAGAGTAGGCAGAAATCATTACAAAAGCGAGCTAAACGATCAGATTTATCACTTGTCTTGCTGGAGTAATGGAGAAAGCAGTGTAAATAGAGAAGCAGAAGAAGCGCGAAGCTCAAAAAGACATAGATTTTGGTTACGATAGCTCAATAATCTCTAGAGACTTCAGATCTGATGACACAATGGTGATTGAAGATAAAACTAGGGTTAGAGATGTCTCCTTGAACCCTAGTAGTTCTGAAGTGGCTAACAAGTGTGAAGACAAAGTCTAGAATCCACTATGAAGGGTTAATTTGTTAAAAAGTTGGAAGTCTCCTTCTTTTCCGCCATTTTTAAGAGTTTGTGAGCTTATGGTGGGTGGCTAGGGTTTGAGAGACGAAAGCTTTGAAATGTGTATTGTTTTGTAAAAGTGGGTATTGGGTTTACCCGATGTATTTACCCTTTTGGGTTCTGGGCCTTGGGCCAACTGGTTTTACCTTCTTTCAAAAAAAAACGTTATTTAAAACGTCGCTCACGATAAATCAAAAATCATACTTCCATTAGAAATGGAATCTCCATGAAAATCATAACAGTATTTAATCGATATAAATTAACGTGTCTGGAATAACGGCAAAGCCTTTTAAATTCCATGAATAGTACCCGTTTTCATCCATAGAGACCCATCTCGATTTTCATTCAATTCCAATTAAATTTATTAATTGGAAAACTCAATTTTTGAAAATTTTCATTAATCTTAATTCAAAGATTTATTTCATGATTTCATTTCAACTGGGTTAAAGAACAGTGTTATTGAAGATACTATTCATGACAAATCCCAAACTCAGTTGAAATCAAATATAAGAATTCAAATAAAATTCAGATCAACTTATATTCAACACCAATTCTCGTAATCAATAAATATAATAAGGGGAATAACTATGTAAAACATCTTCCAAATTCCTTAGTATAGTAAACGTTTTACACAACAGTAATCAATACCTAATATCTAAAGATTATTTCTATCCAAATCGATATTCCAATTAATCTTAATTAAAAGATTTCTGAAAACTCATATTTCAAACGCAATAATTCAATATTTGGAAATATTAAGTTTACTTAACTTAATTTCACAAAACGTCGTTTTGTCGTTTTCAGATAGGTAGGCTAAAAACACGAATATCCAAAATATGGATCGAAACTTCATATTTCTTTTTCAAATCACTTTAAAATAATTTATTATGATTTAACTTAATTTTTCCATATTTTTAATAATTTTAAAATATCCATTTTCATTCAAATCCATTTTCGTGTTACTAATGACACTAACGCTGTTTTTACTCAAAGTTGATTTCAACTTATTTCAAAATCAAACGGTTGGATTTTAAAATTTTAAATATAATTGGAAAGATCTTTTATTATGAACTTAACGTTTTTTATTTCGTGGGAATCCGACGGGTGGATCTCCTGTTACGTCAATTAAAATTTAATGATTGAAATCCGTGGACGGTCGCTGCACGACACGTCCTATTAAAATCATATTATTATTTAAAATAAAATTCGTCGAATTAGTTCAAATATAATTTATAGATCGTTTATAAATTTATTTAAAAATCATTTCAATTCCCAACTCAATTTTTAATCAAAATTGAATATTATATACTATTATGATATTAAAATAATAATATTTTTCAAAATATAATATTTTGAAATCCAAACTTTTCTGATATCCATTATAAAAATAAATAAGATTAATGGAACAATCCATTCGAGTTAAAAATGTCGTTTATATACCTAGCTGAATTCACTTTTTGAATTTAGTATTCAAATTCTAAGTTAAATTAAAACAAGTTATTTTTAATTTAAAACTCTTTCAAATCCGTTTCTACCTTTTCAAACGTTGTTTGAAATCATATAAACTACATTCCAAATTGTGTTGGATATAAAAATCCAGTTTCCATTTTTATGTCAAAATTCATTTAAATGAATATAATATTCAATTAAAACCTTAGTGGAACTCAACTTAATCAATTCCTAAATAATTTCATATTTGTGGTGTCAATATGTGTAAACAATTATAATAACACCCATAGTCATTATCAATCATCAATCAATAGTCGTAAGATAAGCTATTATAATCTCAACACTTAAATGTACAACAAATAATACATGTAAAACTGCAAACAAACGTCCATCATCCATGAAGCAACCATTGCAACTACAAGCAATCAATATATAATCAGATAAGATTATAATATCATTTAAAATAGTTCAGGGTGTTCTCACCATGACTTTTGATCGTTATTATAACAACCGCTTTTTGGATTAAATTAAACGTGGGTTTAATTTAACCCAAAATTTCAACTTGCTCTAAATTTGACCAAATCAGTTTTTTGTTAAGCTCTCGGCTCCACGATTCCAAAGGATCCAGTTTCGCACGATTTTGAGTTCGTATGACCAAGATATTAAGGTACGAAACATTAAACTATTGAACTAAATAATTTAAATACTAAATATATATATTCATCTTCCCCAAATGCTTGCAATAGTCATTCCCTCTCTCACCTTGTCGCAACCACCACCGACCTCCAGACCGTCGTCGGCCACCAACCACGCTTGCGCCTATGAGAGGCGCATCGATCCCCCGTGGTCTACGACCGTGATTTATCGTCGTCGCCATAAAAACCGCCCTCGAACGGCGAACACGTCGTGCGCCCCCACGGCCACCACACACAACCAATCAACCCCAAAAAATTTCAGCAGCTCCATCTCACCACCATGAAGAAATCTCTAATTGGCGACTTCACCTCTCATTGCCTCGGGTTACCGAAAAAATTGAAAACGTGTATATTGCTCGTCAAAACAGTTTATTTCCAATCAACTAGGAATTACGACCACCACAACCACTATCAGCTAAAAACCCCAACTATAAAGATGTAGCCTGGTCTCCTACCTCTAACTTCCTTATTGGGCGCTTCGTCTTACTCTCAATGGTTTGGTTGTTATCTTGCCAAAACTGAAACCTGCCCCATTACCTTAGATTTGAGATCCGGCGAACTCTGACATCCGTTCGCCCCTAAATTTTTACAGCAAGTAGCCGTCAACGTACACTACAACTTTCATGTTGGGTCGTTAGGCTAATTCCTAATGATTTGGGAGATAAAAACTAAAAATAAAGGAGGAGATTTAATGCAAACTAGCCGATTGCCATTGTGGGTTTAGGTTTAGGGGTGGAGATGGGTTTATTTATAGGAATTGGGTAGCCTGTGGGTAAAGCTTTAGGTATTATTTTTATTCAGTTTTTATTCAACCGCTATTTCCAATTGTCGTTTTAAAATTTGCACGGGGACACACGAACTCCGTTTAGGGTGAAAATTTTATATACATCTATGAATTGTCATTACTATCCTAATGAAACTTGTTTTGCCGAATTCCGTGTTCGTTTTCTCAAATAGTACTAGCTCGAGTTATTGATCGATTACTTACATAGAATGTTTATACCCCGCACGACCACCAAATGACTACTATGTGCACGGAATTTAGAATCTTACAATAATTTGCTATTCTGGATCCAACAAAGTTGGTTTCATCGAAAACGGAGGTCATTTGCAAAATGGTTATTTCTAAGGCCTATGTAATATTATTATAATATCAAAAACAATAAAATAATTCATGGTCGATTAAAGAAGGCTTTCACAGTTTAGTTTATCAATGGCGACAAATCCTTTTCTCCCCCAATCTTCCTTTTCTTCATTCTCCTACGACTCCATCTCTTTGTCTCTTCGTACTTCTCAAACCACTGGATCTCTTCTCTACACTGCTCTAGCTTTGTTTTCGTCATCGTCACCTAAACCTTGATTTAATTTTTCAGATCTTCTCTTCGCATCTGAATCCCTTGCTCCAATCAACACTCGGACTTCCTTCCTTCCATACTGTTCTTCATCCCCATTATCATCCCATACCCCTTCATTTTATAATGTAGTGTCCTCCTCAATTTGAATTGGTTCGACTTTCTATCTTGATGAAGTTTTGATCCCTCCGTGGAGTCCCCTTTTGTTATGCACGGAATTCGCTGAAAGTAGCATTCGCTTCTCTACCTTGACACTTTATGGTGATCATACAGATAGACTACTATTAAGCAGGTACGCCATAGCGGAGCAGCATAAAGTCTCTTGCTTGATGAACGAACTTGGTGTTGGTTTGTTTTCTGGTTCGTTTTTAATGTATGTGATGGGGTTGACTTGATGGGTTTTACATCTGTAGCTTTAGGCTGTTCGTCTTGGGTGTTTCGATTTGGTGGTGTATGTATTGGTGTTGCATGGAAGATGTGTGTGCAGGATTATTTTTGTTGATTGGTGCAAGCGATGCTCCCTAGCTTTTCTTTTACCTTTTTGGTTTGAAGTACTGCTGTGGAACACGTCTGATGGTGAGCTCTATGTAAGTTGGGTTGTTATTGTGACATGTTCTGTTAGTATCTTAGCATGGTGTTGCTTCACTACTGTCCCGCTCCATGGTGAAAGCCTTGACTTCGGTGGAGTTTGGGCTTCAGTGAACTGTGATTGCAACTTCTTGTCCATGGTACTGTTTTGAGCATGGCCACTTTCATGTCATTTGTACCTTTTCACTGTGCTTAATGTCTCTTGGATTGAGAGGTTTCTTCTGATGGGTGATGCTACTGCATGTAGTGGAGCTGTACTTTCTAGATTTTGGTGATGGTAAGGGGTCTCGGTTCTTGGTATTGCTGCAATTCAGGTTGTATGGCTCTAGTATATGTCATGTACTGTTGTACTTATGTAAATTCTTATTCAAGTCAAAAGATATTGTTTGCCGCCCTGCGTGGTGTGCGATGAAATTTGTAGTCAAGTATAATTAGCTAGCTCCGGAGCTCTAATCTAGTTTAGATGGAGTGGACGGACCACTATAAATTCTGTAAGCAGTTGATGGACCACTTTAAAAACCGAACTACGATAGACGGTCCACCTTAAAAACCGAATTAGCTGACTTCTAACTTCAGTCACTTGTACTCTATTGTAATTTTATTTTTAGTCATAATAAAAAAAGTATTACGGAACACTATAAAAACCGGTCGGCTATGCAAAAATATATATATTATAAAATTCCAAAATTATCCAATTTGATAATAAACTAATTATTATTATCCTATATATATATCCTAATGGGATTGTATATATTCAATATTTATTAATTTCGAGTTAAACAGCATCCATATTATATATAAAGACCATATTTATATACTTAATAATCGATAAAATATTAATTAATTCCATGGCAATTATTTGGGAATTTTATTTGAATATAACTTACAATCTATGCAACAAAATCTTGATTTTTCACATTCGTTAGAAAGGTATAGTTAAATAAATTTCTAGCGTTTCTTATTTCATCAAATTCTGATTTATATTGAATCACATACAATCATTTAAAGTTCAAAACGTAATATTATGAACTATCGCGACGTTACGAGCTTATTTTAATTAAATTTAAAACTTATACATTTAAATCTTAAATTAAATAAATTTCTTATCGTTAATTCATAAATTAAATCATTTTAAATATTTTCAAATATTTAATATTCATTAAATTTTCTTCATAATATCTGAGTCATTACATTCTCCCTCACTTAAAAAGATTTCGTCTCTGAAATCAAAGACGGAACTGAAGGTCGTTTAGTTGACCAAATCAACCTTCATTCTAACCAACTCAAGTTCTTTAACTTTTTAGTTTCTAAGAACTTTTCTAATTCCTCGAAATTTGCCTAAGCATTACATTTTAGATTTTTTTTGTCATAACCTTCTTTGTACAGCCCTATCGGTAAAACCACAACTCACCTTTCTAGGCCTTCATCAATCCAAAAGCCAATCAGCTTATAAAATCATCAACCCCATTTAGTACGGTAAATATGTACCTTTGTGTCGGGAACACATTTTTATTCCTTTTCTCAACTTCCATCCAATAACATGTCCAATATATGTGTATCCAATTCCTATTGATTTCCAATCAATTCAACATTAGTGTTAAATTTGACTTAGCTCAATTTATTTTCCATTCTTATATTGGTTTTCTCGTTCCAATCTTATTTAACCTTACTTAAGTTAAATTTGTATTCGTTCAATTCACTTTAATCTTTTCAATCCATTTAACTTATATTCGTTAAATTTTAAAGCTCAAATCATTTTAATTGGCCTAAGCATATCTCGATGTTTTAATTAGAATTACATAGTCATCCTACTTTCTAAACTCGAAAATAAACACTAATGATGTTGCAATTTTCATCAGAATCATCCCCAAATGACTAGATGTGATTCCATATCTATAAAGTATATTTGAGACTTCGAATATATGTCTATATTCAAAATCTTCTTTTACTCGATAGTCCAACCTCAGTGTCAAGTAAACACTTAAATTCTTATTATACGATAGCCATCTAGGTTATCCATATATATTATTTATAAACTGAATTGATTATTATATATAATACTCAAATTCATTCTATTTTATATATAATACTCTTCAAACTCACTCTAGGGTATTACTAACCCTATATCTAATGAGTCACACCTATAAGATATTACTAATCCTACCTCTGATGAGTTCTTTCCTTCGGTTCAAACAAGTCGTACCTCAAAGCTTTGAATAAACCAAAGCTCTAATACCAAATGTGACGACCCAAAAACTCCTGCCTTTCGAATGGACTATAAACCACACAAGTCTATCTTGCATGGGCTCCATACCATGACATCACTTTTCAGCTAGACAGGAACGTTAGTCCTTACTCTATTGTCCATCATCCTGTTTTTGGCAATTCACAGGTTGTGAGGCTCTACAATCACGTTCTAACACAAAACTACGCTATATTAACCATGCATTGATCATCATCTATAAAACTCTATTTTCCAACATAATTTTTAATCTGTCCACTTTGCATGCCACTTTGTCAACTCACAACATATAATTGGTGTCTATTAATATATAGCCCTATGAACACCAGAAAATCAAAGGAGGGTGTTAAGCTAAAGAATAAATTCTCTGCCACCAATTGACATAATATTAATAGAAACCAATTTGTTATGTCGTAAAATACAATGTCAAACACATATCAATTTACAAGTTTGTTTCGGGTCTGAACGAAACTGAAGGCACCTTATTCCTCATCCAATTATGGAGAGAGGCCCTTGCATATCCGATCAATCTCCAAGTACGTATGGATGACTGCCACTTGTAACTTCGTCTTGGGTGTACCGCTCAGTCGAGACATCAACAATAATCCAAACGATGTTAAGATCTCTGGTCTTCAACCACTGTCTTCAAGTATCTTCAATACACGTCGTATAGTTATTCAGAATGGGTCGAAACCCAGCCATTCCAAATAACCATCGCATCTTTCAAATCAATTAAGATATACGAGATATCCTAAATCTTTCAAAACAATTTTGATTATAAACATGTCATAAGTCTCATTCCATTTCAGAATATTCATTCACTCAAGTTATTCTTTACATCGAGAAGTACTCCCATTTAAATCTTATCAAGATTTACATCATCTAAACCATTGTTTAAATCTTTCCTCGGAAACTCTGTTCTAATAGATTATAAAAATATTATTTCATAGCTTTAACTCAAAACGAGTTTTCTAAGACTTGTCGGGATTATCGAACCTTCTGAAAAGATAATTTCTCGAATCATTACCCTATTCCCATCCTATTCATCCCATGGAGCAAAACTGGTGGTATTCCATGTCTAATACCCCATGGGTTTTTGATAAATTTAACTACCTCCTTTCATTTCAAATCCAATTAAAGATTTTATTATGACTAACCAAAAATCATACTTCAATTAGAAATGGAATCCTTACGGAAATCATATCATTCTATAATCGATATAAATTCTCTTATCGAAATAATACCATTAGCGGAAAAACAACAAAGCCTTTTAAATTCGTCGAATAATACCTATCTCTATCTATAGAGACTCCTCTCGATTATCGATTTCCATTCAATTCCAACTAATTTATTAATCGGAAAACTCAATTTTTGGAAAATTTCATTAATCTTAATTAAAATATTTATCCCATAATTTCATTTCAATTGGGTTAAAGAACAGTGTTATTGAAGACTATATTCACGAAAAACCACAAACTCAATTGATACCAAATATAAGAATCCGAACAGAATTTATATCAACTTACATTCAACACTAATTCTCGTAGTCAACGAATAACATACGGGTTATAACGATGTAAAACATCTTCTAAATTCCTCAAAATAATAATCATCTACACAACGATAATCAATACCCAATATCCAAAGATTATTTCTATCCAAATCCATATTCCAATCAATCTTAATTAAAAAAATTCTCAAAACTCATCTTTCAAATCCAATAATTCAATATTTGGAAATATTAAGTTTATTTAGCTTAATTTCACAAAACATCGTTTTACTATTTTTAGAAAGTTAGGCTAAAAACACGAATATCCAAAATATATATTGGAACTTCATAGTTATTTTCCAAATCACTTTAAAATCAATTATTATGATTTATCGTAATTATTGCATATTTTTAATAATTTAAAATTTTCCCTTTTCATTAAAATCCATTTTCGGGTTACTAACGGCACTAGCGCTGTTTTATTCAAAATTGATTTCAACTTATTTCAAAATCTAACCATTGGATTTTAAAACTTTACATATCATTGGAAAGCTTTTTTATTACGAACCCAATGTTCTTCATTTGGGAAAAATCCGACAGTCGGATCTCCCTGTAGTTTGAAGTTAACGGTTGAAATTCACGAATGGTCGCTGCGCGACACGTCCTATTTAAGCCATATTATTATTATTATTTAAAATAAAATTCATTGATTTAGTTCAAATATAATTTATAAATTGTTTATAAACTTGTTTATTTTCAATTCCCAACTCAATTTTTAATCAAAATTGAATATTCTATATTATTATGGAATTAAAATAATAATATTTTTTAAAATATAATATTTTGAAATCCAAACTTTTCTGAGATCCATCGTAAAAATAAATAAGATTAATGAAACAATCCATTCAAGTTAAAAATGTCCTTTATATACCTAACTCGAATTCACTTTTTGAATTTATTACTTAAATTAAAACAAGTTATTTTTAATTTGAAACTTTATTAAATCCATTTCTACCTTTTCAAACGTTGTTTGAAATTATATTAACTACACTTCCAAATTGTTTTGGATATAAAAACCCATTTTCCATTTTTATGTCAAATTTCATTTAAATGAACATAAAAACCTCAATGGAACTCAACTCAATCCCAAAATTATTTCATATTTGTGGTGTCAATGTGTGTAAACATTTATAATAACACCCATACCAGTTATCAACTGTGACGGCCCGCCTCACACCAGCCTGCGTTTCCTCCAAAAGTGCGCTGTACACATGCCCGACTAGCACAAGACGGTCGTCATAAGAAAGGAAAGAAGGGAATGAACTAATCAAAGAACCTGTAGAATGTCTCACAACGCATGGAATAAAATATAATAATAATAATGTACTTGACATAAAACAGGCGAGACAGTGCATAAGCTGATAATTAAAACCAACATCAATCTCAAAGCAGCGGAAATCCAAGTACAGCTTATTACAACTTTTCAAAATCTACTGTCTCTGAATCAACAGAAAGCCAAAATAGAAGATACACCACCAATGCCCAAGCAGTGATCTTCAACAACACAGGGAGAATACTATATATGCATATTACGTGGAAGCCTCCTGCTCGTCTTCGGATCATCTACCCGTGCATCACCAGCTAACCTGTCTCTAGTCTGCTCGTGTGAGCACCCAGAGTAATAAGAGGAGACATAAAACTCTGGGTCAGACATAAAGCCTGGTATGAGCGATAAGCATCTAAACAGAATAATGACAGGTATACTAAACCATACCTGAACCTGGACCTGCAACCAAAGAGTTAGTACCACATACCGTACAATACTCCAAGGTGCCATAATAAATAGTGTAAGAATACGGGGGTGGGGTGTGCATGTCAAAATGATAGCAAACAAATCATCCATAGCAACCATCCTCACATCTCTCACTCAGTGCGTAAAGCGTACGGCATCTACCACTTTGGAACACTAGACAAACTGAGGTAACGACGAATCCCGACTTGTAGAAACCCTGCTATGACCAAGCCAAACACTTGGAGTCATGACCAAACATTTCAATGACCCACTTCATTGGTCGTAGCCCTTGGTTCTACCGATGCCATAATGGCCCTGAGTCCGCCTTCGTACCTCCTACCATAGTGGTCCAAAGCTATAGACGTCGATAACTCCTTGGCACGCGTCCCGCAGCAAAGCCCAACTCATGAAGTGAACTCGTTGGTTCCCATCTGGATCCTGAGCTCTAACTTCCCTTTGGACTATCTTTGCATCTCGGGTTCTCAGTCATCACCGGATCGGTTCGGGTCTCCTCCTCTTGCTTCAGATCGGATCGTGTCCACTGGTCGAGCCATCAGCTCTTCAGTCCGGGTCGGATCGCACCATTCTGGTTCGGACCGGTCGTGTTGAGCTTCCCCAGGTCGGGTCGGTTCAAGTTCCCCATCTCCATCGGATCGTGATCCTCAGGTCGTGGCGGCCCCCTCCAGTGCATAACTCCGGTTCGGGTCGTCTCGTGGTGCTCGGTTCGGTTCGAAAGTGACTACACGGGTCGGGTCGGAGTCTCCAAGTCGCATCGCCATCACTGGTTCGGGTCGCACTTTCTGGTCACGAGAGATTCGGATCGTGCAAGCGGGTCGGATCGTGGCGTGGTGCTACGATTCAAGATCTCCTTTGGTCATCACCTCGTGGAGGGGGTTCGGGTAGTATAGCCTCCATCGATTCGTGCTCACCATCTTTCAGCGGATCGGGTCGGAGTCCTTACATCGGTTCGGTTCGGGTCTCCCTTATCCGATCCGATCCGGTTAGATACCCTGCAGTTTTCTGCAACTTTCCAGCAACTGTTTATACGCCTCTCGACGGCGTTTTCGACCAATCTAACTATTGGAATCAATCACAAAGCATACCCAAGAGTCATAGCAACATATAACAGCAACCACAAGCAACAAACAACAATTTAAATGAATCAAAATGGATCAAAAGTGGCCAAAACCTCACATTTTCCTATAATCCCTCTTAATCATGTTTAAGCATACGATTAGCAAAACACATCGAAATTAAACCAAATTTCTAATAGAGCCTTAAAACATTATTTTAGAATTTTAAGAATTTTTCCAGAATTTATTGGTGTATAAATTCGCTAATCTTCACTAATCACCCTTAATTAATTGTAATTAGTGTCAAAACAATGCTAGCACTCACCTTGGCCACAAACAAAATTCTCAGAACTGAAACTCCTCTGATTTGGGCGAATACTGATGCCCAACAGCAGCCCTAACCTTGCTTTGGTGCTTTTTCTTCTTAATTTGATGCCTCTAAGCCTTAATCCTTGATTAGGAAGTGATTTTGGGTGTTTTGAGAGAGATTTAGAGAGTGGAGGCCATGGCTAGGTTAAGAAGAATGAAAGTGACGGCTGGAAAATGTCTAAAGAAATGTTTTCTAACCCTAATCAGCCCCTATATACCCCTAAACCCGAAATTCCCCTTTGGGCCAAGCTGCTAATCACCCGGTTAAGCCCAATTAAGCTGTTTTTCACCATCCGAAACTTGTTTCAGTCATATCTCCCAAACGGTAAGCCCGTTCGGCTAATGTGACCACTCTACGGAAAGAGAAATCACCATCCGAAGCCAATGGAAGTGGTTTCAGGTCAAAATTCATTTCCAGTCAAAAGTTATGGCCAAAACAGTGCCAACTAGGGGTAAAAAGGTCATTTAAAAATCAAGAAAAATCATGAACATGGGAAATGACCCCAATAGTCGTCTCCCAAAGTTGCATGACCATACGACTTCGTATGCGAAAGAAATAAATATCCTACGATCCTATGATGCGTAGAATACGGGTCGTTACACTCTCCCCCCCTTAAGAAATTTCGTCCCCGAAATTCCTTAACCCATAACATACAAGGGATCCCGCATGCCTAACAACCATATACAACAATCAAATATGCAAAACAAGCAAACAAGCCTATCCTAGCATGCGGAAAACTAAATCGAAGTCAAAATCTTACCAGGCGAAGAGTTCTGGATACTTCTTCCTTATGTCCTCCTCTGTTTCCCAAGTACAATCATTCTCGTCCTCGCTCCACTGTACCTTGACTAGCTTCACCGCCTTCCTTCGAAGTTGCTTCATGTCGTACGCGACAATACGGGCCGGCTTGCGGTTCCCAACCGCCTCGGGTTCTACTTCGAAGTCCTCCAACTGATCAGGTGAAATAGTCATATCTGAGTCGTGAACGAACTTCCTTAGTTGGGAAACATGAAATACGTTATGAACTCCCGCCATCTTCTCCGGTAAGTCAATTCTATATGCCAAATTCCCGACTAGTTCAAGAACAGGGAATGGGCCAACGAATCTTGGTGCTAATTTGCCTCTCCTGCCAAATCGTATTACGCTCTTCAACGGAGAAATCTTGACAAACACCAAGACACCCACGGAGAATTTTAGGTCTCTTCTCCTCTTATCAGCATAACTCTTCTGCCTATCTTGGGCTGCCTTCATTCGTTGCTGAATGATCTTGATTTTATCTGAAGTTTCCCTCACCACATCTGGTCCAAGCATAAACTTCTCGCCAGTCTTTATCCAACATGATGGTGAGTTGCACGGTCTTCCATACAAAGCTTCAAATGGAGCCATACCGATACTGGATTGGTAACTATTATTATATGCAAACTCTACTAGATGCAAATGGTCATCCCATGATCCACCAAAATCCAATATACATGCTCTCAAGAGATCTTCCAAAATACGATTCACCCTCTCTGTCTGACCGTCGGTCTGAGGATGATATGCGGTACTGAGATGTAGCTCTGACCCTAGAGCCTCTTGTAAGCTCTTCCAAAACCCACTAGTGAACAACGGGTCTCGGTCGCTCACAATGCTTTTAGGTACTCCATGAAATCTCACTACCCACTTCATATACAATTCTGCTAACTTAGCTGCCGTTCTGGTCGATTTGACTGGTATAAACCTTGCACTTTTAATCAGTCGATCTACAATTACCCAAATGCTGTCATATCCTGATCTAGTCCTTGGTAAACCATCGATGAAATCCATCGAGACTTGCTCCCATTTCCATTCGGGAATTTCTAAAGGCTGTAACAACCCACTAGGCTTCTTTTGCTCGGCTTTTACTAGCTGGCAATTCATGCACTTGGATATAAACTTCCCAACGTCTCTTTTCATCCCTTCCCAGTAGTAAGTCTGCTTCATATCTCGATACATCTTATTACCACCGGGGTGTATGGTCAGCTTTGAGTGATGACATTCTCTAAGCACTTCATCCCTCAATCCATTGACATTGGGTACAACAAGCTTTCCATTCTTTCTAAGCCATCTATCTCGATCAAGCCCATACTTGTTCATCTCCTCATCGATACCCATCTCTAACTTGGAGATGATTTCCAATAGGTTAGGATCGTCCCTCTGACTAGAGCCGATCCGCTCAATCAAAGTGGGTCTGATCGTCAAACTTGCTAACATTTCTGGATCCAATTCGCACTTTGGTCTGAAATCAAACCCCGCGATAAACTCCAGTTGTTTCCATTCAAGGAACATAGCCCCTAAGCTGGCATGTCTTCTACTCAATGCATCAGCCACCGCATTGCCCTTTCCTGGTGTGTATGCGATGTCAAAATCATAGGAAGCTAAGAACTCTAACCATCTCTGCTGACGGAGATTCAGATCCTTCTGAGAGAAGAGATACTTTAACGACTTATGATCAGTAAACAGCTCAAATCTTTCTCCCAAGAGGTAGTGTCTCCACATCTTTAACGCGAACACGATTGCTGCCAATTCTAAATCATGGGTAGGGTATCTTCTCTCGTGCGGTTTCAATTGCCGACTTGCATAAGCTACAACCCTACCGCCTTGCATCAATACAGCACCCAGTCCGGTACCACAGGCATCCGTGTATACCGTCATCTCTTCATCCCCCTTAGGAATGACTAACACTGGTGCGCTTGTCAACTTGTCCTTTAGACTTCTGAATGCATTCTCGCACCTTTCATCCCAGACAAAAGCTTGATTCTTCTTGGTCAACTGGGTCAATGGTGCTGCTAACTTGGAGAAGCCTTGGATAAACTTACGATAATATCCCGCTAATCCCAAGAAACTCCTTATATCTGTTGCATTCTTGGGCGTAGGCCAATCCTGTACCGTAGCCACCTTCGCCGGGTCCACGACAATACCATTCTCTGATACAACATGGCCCAAGAACCTCACTTCCCTCTTCCAGAAGTGACACTTAGAAAACTTTGCTTTCAATTGGTGTTTTCTCAACACCTCCATTGCTACTCTTAAATGTTCCTTGTGTTCTTCCTCTGTCCTCGAATATACCAAAATATCATCAACGAACACAAGAACAAACTTATTCAACTGATCCCTGAATACCCTATTCATAAGATCCACAAAATATGCTGGGGCATTGGTCAGCCCAAATGGCATAACCAACCATTCATAAAATCCAGACGGCGTTCGAAATGCCGTCTTAGCTATACTCTCAGCTTCCACTCTAAGCTGATGAAAAGCTGTCGCGAGATCCAACTGAGAAAATATTCTCGCGCCACTCAACTGATCGAACAAATCATCTATCCGCGGTAGAGGATACTTATTCTTCCTCGTCACTTTATTCAACTCGCGGTAGTCTACACACAAACGAAGGGAACCATCCGCCTTGGTAGCAAACACAACTGGTGCTCCCCATTCAGAAACACTCCTTCTGATAAATCCCTTCTTCAAAAGATTGCTGACTTGCACCTCGAGCTCTTGCTGCTCCCTTGGTGCCATACGACGAAGTGGCATCACTATAGGTCTGGCATCTTTTACCAAATCAATACGAAACTCAATCTCTCGGTGTGGTGGAAGTCCGGTCACTTCTTCGAAAACATCCGGATACTGGCCAACTACGGGCAAACCTGACAACTCACTATGCGGAATGTCGAGGGAGTTTAGAAAACTAGCCAATACCCCCTTACTGGGTAGACCACCAAACACTATCCTCCGCCCATCATCCGCTCTAGCTGTCACCAAAAAGCCCTCACAGTCTACCACCACCCCATACCTTCGGAGCCAATCTACTCCCAAAATAATGCCAAACCCAGTAAAGCCCAAAACAAAGCAATCACAAACAAACATGCATCCATGACTCGATAAGACCACATTACGACAAATCATGCTAAGGCTAGTCGAACCGCCAATCGGGTTCGTCGCTACTAAAGGTCTATCTACAATCTCGGGCTCCAATCCCAACCTATCTACCAGGTCACTAGATATGAAAGAACTGGAAGCTCCGGTATCAAACAAAACTCTAACAGGAACATCATAAACAGAAAGCATACCTTGAATGACGACATTCTTTCCCTTCTCCGCCGCTGTTGGGGCATTCGACGAAGAAGGAATAGCATTAAGAGCATAGGCTTTCACCATTTGCTTTTCCTTAGGGGGCTGTGGACACTTGTCCTTGTTATGTCCCATTTGGCCACAGTTGAAGCACTTCCTATCCGCTGGCTTGGCCCGACAATTACTAGCATAATGGCCCTTCTTACCACAGCTGAAGCACTCCACGTCTTGCTTATTCTTTTTCTTCTGGCCATCCTTAGCCTGATTCTGCTTTCTCTTATTCTGAGAACCACCTTTGCCTCCACCACTAGCTTGTGGCTTTGGCTCATCTGCGGATGCAACCTCAGTCTTCGACTTAGGGTAGAGACTTTCCGATCTTAACGCTTTCCCCACAATCGATTCAAATGTCTCATCGATGTGGTTAATAAGTTTTCCCCCAAGTACTGATCCAAACCAGTTATGAACTTCTCATTCTTTTTCTCGGCAGTATCTATAAGAGATAACCCATATTTTGACAAAGTGTCAAATTCAGCAATATACTCCGAGACATCCCTGCCATTCTGCTTGAGCTCCAAGAATTTCTTAAACAACATTGACTTCTGAGCAGCTGGGATGAACTTCTCACTAAAGCGAGCCTTAAACTACTCCCAAGTAATCTGATCTTCGGGAGTAGCTGCCTTTATAGCATTCCACCAATTCATTGCCCGCCCTTGCAGCTGACGGGACGCTAGCTTTCTCTTCATCGCATCCTCGATACCCAAATCCTCGAAGATACGTTCGCAACTATCTACCCAATCCTGAACATCCGTAGCCGACTCCGTTCCATGGAACGGCTTCCCACCAAGGCTAATATAATCCTTATTCAGCTTGGCGAAGTCGACTCTTGGTGCCTGCATTATTGGACCACCACCATTTCCACCATTGGGAGCTGCCCTCTGCACATCTCTAAGCATCTCTCTCATGAGGTCAGTAAACATCGTCCTCATGTCAGCAGCATTCCCATTATTGGCCCCTCTACCGGTACCTCTAACATATCGGCTCATCGTCAATCTGGAAAAGGAAATGATTAACGACTCCATAGTGGTGCCAGTGCAGTACAACTTCATTCTTATACTACTAATAGTATATATATAGCTTTTGAAAACCAAAATAATCACAAATACGCTCTCTCGTATACGTATATTATCTCTCCCTGATAACTTCCCTAGGTTAACTACGCAACCTAGAGCTCTGATACAAAGTGTGACGGCCCGCCTCACACCAGCCTGCGTTTCCTCCAAAAGTGTGCTGTACACATGCCCGACTAGCACAAGACGGTCGTCATAAGAAAGGAAAGAAGGGAATGAACTAATCAAAGAACCTGTAGAATGTCTCACAGCGCATGGAATAAAATATAATAATAATAATGTACTTGACATAAAACAGGCGAGACAGTGCATAAGCTGATAATTAAAACCAACATCAATCTCAAAGCAGCGGAAATCCAAGTACAGCTTATTACAACTTTTCAAAATCTACTGTCTCTGAATCAACAGAAAGCCAAAATAGAAGATACACCACCAATGCCCAAGCAGTGATCTTCAACAACACAGGGAAAATACTATATATGCATATTACGTGGAAGCCTCCTGCTCGTCTTCGGATCATCTACCCGTGCATCACCAGCTAACCTGTCTCTAGTCTGCTCGTGTGAGCACCCAGAGTAATAAGAGGAGACATAAAACTCTGGGTCAGACATAAAGCCTGGTATGAGCGATAAGCATCTAAACAGAATAATGACAGGTATACTAAACCATACCTGAACCTGGACCTGCAACCAAAGAGTTAGTACCACATACCGTACAATACTCCAAGGTGCCATAATAAATAGTGTAAGAATACGGGGGTGGGGTGTGCATGTCAAAATGATAGCAAACAAATCATCCATAGCAACCATCCTCACATCTCTCACTCAGTGCGTAAAGCGTATGGCATCTACCACTTTGGAACACTAGACAAACTGAGGTAACGACGAATCCCGACTTGTAGAAACCCTGCTATGACCAAGCCAAACACTTGGAGTCATGACCAAACATTTCAATGACCCACTTCATTGGTCGTAGCCCTTGGTTCTACCGATGCCATAATGGCCCTGAGTCCGCCTTCGTACCTCCTACCATAGTGGTCCAAAGCTATAGACGTCGATAACTCCTTGGCACGCGTCCCGCAGCAAAGCCCAACTCATGAAGTGAACTCGTTGGTTCCCATCTGGATCCTGAGCTCTAACTTCCCTTTGGACTACCTTTGCATCTCGGGTTCTCAGTCATCACCGGATCGGTTCGGGTCTCCTCCTCTTGCTTCAGATCGGATCGTGTCCACTGGTCGAGCCATCAGCTCTTCAGTCCGGGTCGGATCGCACCATTCTGGTTCGGACCGGTCGTGTTGAGCTTCCCCAGGTCGGGTCGGTTCAAGTTCCCCATCTCCATCGGATCGTGATCCTCAGGTCGTGGCGGCCCCCTCCAGTGCATAACTCCGGTTCGGGTCGTCTCGTGGTGCCCGGTTCGGTTCGAAAGTGACTACATGGGTCGGGTCGGAGTCTCCAAGTCGCATCGCCATCACTGGTTCGGGTCGCACTTTCTGGTCACGAGAGATTCGGATCGTGCAAGCGGGTCGGATCGTGGCGTGGTGCTACGATTCAAGATCTCCTTTGGTCATCACCTCGTGGAGGGGGTTCGGGTAGTATAGCCTCCATCGATTCGTGCTCACCATCTTTCAGCGGATCGGGTCGGAGTCCTTACATCGGTTCGGTTCGGGTCTCCCTTATCCGATCCGATCCGGTTAGATACCCTGCAGTTTTCTGCAACTTTCCAGCAACTGTTTATACGCCTCTCGACGGCGTTTTCGACCAATCTAACTATTGGAATCAATCACAAAGCATACCCAAGAGTCATAGCAACATATAACAGCAACCACAAGCAACAAACAACAATTTAAATGAATCAAAATGGATCAAAAGTGGCCAAAACCTCACATTTTCCTATAATCCCTCTTAATCATGTTTAAGCATACGATTAGCAAAACACATCGAAATTAAACCAAATTTCTAACAGAGCCTTAAAACATTATTTTAGAATTTTAAGAATTTTTCCAGAATTTATTGGTGTATAAATTCGCTAATCTTCACTAATCACCCTTAATTAATTGTAATTAGTGTCAAAACAATGCTAGCACTCACCTTGGCCACAAACAAAATTCTCAGAACTGAAACTCCTCTGATTTGGGCGAATACTGATGCCCAACAGCAGCCCTAACCTTGCTTTGGTGCTTTTTCTTCTTAATTTGATGCCTCTAAGCCTTAATCCTTGATTAGGAAGTGATTTTGGGTGTTTTGAGAGAGATTTAGAGAGTGGAGGCCATGGCTAGGTTAAGAAGAATGAAAGTGACGGCTGGAAAATGTCTAAAGAAATGTTTTCTAACCCTAATCAGCCCCTATATACCCCTAAACCCGAAATTCCCCTTTGGGCCAAGCTGCTAATCACCCGGTTAAGCCCAATTAAGCTGTTTTTCACCATCAGAAACTTGTTTCAGTCATATCTCCCAAACGGTAAGCCCGTTCGGCTAATGTGACCACTCTACGGAAAGAGAAATAACCATCCGAAGCCAATGGAAGTGGTTTCAGGTCAAAATTCATTTCCAGTCAAAAGTTATGGCCAAAACAGTGCCAACTAGGGGTAAAAAGGTCATTTAAAAATCGAGAAAAATCATGAACATGGGAAATGACCCCAATAGTCGTCTCCCAAAGTTGCATGACCATACGACTTCGTATGCGAAAGAAATAAATATCCTGCGATCCTATGATGCGTAGAATACGGGTCGTTACATCAACCATCAATCAACAGTTATAAGATAAGCGTTTGTAATTTCAACGCTTAAATGAACAATAAACAGTATATATAAAACTATAAATAAACGTCCATCATCCACAAAGAAAGCATTGCAACCACAAACAATTAATATGTAATCAGATAAGATTATAATAACATTTAAAACAGTTTAAGGAGTTCTTCCCTTGAGTTTAGATCGTTATTATAACAATCGCTTTTTGGATTAAATTAAACGTGGGTGTAATTTAACCCACAATTTCAAATTGCTCCAAATTTGACCAAATTAGTTTTGTTGTGAAGCTCTCGGCTCCACGATTCCATCTGCATCCAGTTTCGCATGATTTTGAGTTAATATGACCAAGATATTAAGGTATGAACATTGAACTATCATCGAATTAAATAATTTAAATATTAAATATATACTCATCTTCCCCAAATGCTTTCAAGAGCCATTCCCTCCCTCTCTCACCTTACCGCAACCACCTCCGACCTCCAGACTATCATCAGCCAACACCCATGCATGCACCTACGCGAGGCGCGTTGATCCCTTCCCGGACTGCGACTATGATTCGTCGTAGCCGCCATAAAAATCGCCCTCGAACGACAAACACATCGTGCGCCCCGATGCCACCACACGCAACTAGTCAACCCTGGATTTTTATAGCAGCTCCATCTCACCACCACGAAGAAATCTCTAGTTGGTAACTTCGCCTATCGTGCCCTCGAGTTGTTGGAAAAACTGAAAATGTGTATGCTGCTCATCAAAACAATTCGTCTCTGATCAACCCGACTACCACAGGCACTATCAGCCAAAAGCCCCAACTACAAAAATGTAGCATTGTCTCCTACCTCCAACTTCTTAGTTGGGCACTTTGTCTTACTCTCGACGGTTTGGTCGTTACCTTACCAAAATCGAAAACTGCCTCGTCACCTTAGATCTAAGATTCCAGCAAATTCTTACACCCGTTCGCCCCTAAATTTTTAAGTAAGTAGCCGTCAATGTACACTACGACTTTCTTGTTGGGGCCTTAGACTAATTCCTAATGGTTTGGGTGATGAAAATTAAAAATGAAGGAGGGGATTTAAGGAAAAATAGCCGCTACCATTATGGGTTTAGGTTTGGGGTGGAGATGGGGTTTACTTATAGGAATAGGGTAGCTTGTGGGTGAAGCTTCGGGTATTTGTTTATTAAGGTTTTATTCAATCGTTGTCTGCAACTATCGTTTAAAATCCGTATGTGTACACCCCGAACTCCGTTCGGGACAAAAGTTCATACACATCTATGATTTGTCATTACGGTCTTAATGAAACTTGTTATGTTGAGTTTCGAATCCATTTGCTCAAATGCCACTTGTGATAACCCCAAACTTCCGTAGAACGAAAGCAAGGATAATCATTGGATTATGGCATATTTACAACAAAAACAGATCTCAGATAATATCATAACACATAAATCATTGCAGTGGAAGTAAAATGTCATCAACATCACGATATCTAATACATCAGAGTATGCAGATACAGGATACACTTAGAAAAATAGAAGATCTGAATGAAAAGGAAATAAGTCTCAAACTCCATAACATACATCAAAACCCAAAGATGAATACAAGTCTCTAAGCAGAATAAAAGATAACGGAGAAGGTCTTCATCTTCCTCTCAAAGCAGTCTTCAATCGAGAATGTGTCTACCTAAAAACCTGTCACTTAGCTGCCCGTGTAGAAAAGAGGGCACCCGAGTTTGCAAAGTGAAACAAACTTCGAGTCAGTCATGGGACTGGTATGAGAAATCTTCTACTACATTATCTAATAAGGCGACAAATCGAAGGACCACGCCGCTAACGCGGAACGGGTTTATCCATTTGATTTCCAGTGCATAATTTAAACAAATTTTATTCAAAACAACGCAATGTCTTTTTAGAAAAATGAAACCATTGTAAGACTCAAGTCCCATCACACAATGCAACGCAAACCAAAGGATAGAGTTTTACCTTATAATGATCAAACATGACTTGATACGTATAAAATAATATTTTAATATTATTATTAGCGTCTAATCAGTATTAAAATACTTCAAAGTAAATGTATCAATCCTAGACAGCATAGTACCCCTTCCTACTATGTCGCCTTATATAGGTTTACAATCAAAACCGTAGTGTCGTGTTGGAGATTTGGTTTCCATAATGAATCGAGGCTAGGGATCGTCCTCTCCGATTCGAGACACTCTAGAAAATGCCTCAGGATTCCTCGCAGTGAATCCTTGGAGCGGTAGGGCCGGTCCACACTTAACAGTAGTGGATTAATTATGCCTGAACACACGTTTCCCGGTTCCTTTGAACCTCCATATGGCCACTAACAACCTAAAAATCCGAGGTACCTCATTATCCATCATCCACATAAGTAAAAATGTTAGGGCTGGTTGGTCGCTGACACCACTCTAGCTAGAAAGAAACGTGTGCACTCCCTACGGTTCATATCCCCTTTTTGACTCATACCGGGGTGTGAGGCTTGCGAAGTCACGCTATACACAAAGCTATGCCTAAACAGGCTATGATTTGACCATCAACCACAAGGCCTGCATTTCAACAAAAGCCTTGATCATTTGCATCTTGACGTGCCACATTGACAGTTCACACCATGCGACCAACCACTATACATATATACCTTCTGAGGGTGTTAAGCAAGAGAATAAATTCTCCGCCACCAAACGGATATACATTAGATAGAAATCGATTTAATTATATGGAATGAACTCAAACGTCAGACACGCATCCATTTACAAGTCCGTTCCGAGTCTGAACGAAACCGGAGTCACCTGATTTCTGGGAGCAAATCAGTCCAGGGCATCATTAGCCATCCATTCGATGTTGAAGATCGCCGGTCTTCAATCACCGCATTCTATTTGTTCGATTCAAATCGCCGTATAATTATTTGAAATGAGTAGAACTCGGTCTTTTCAAATAATTTTTCAAATAATTATCATTTAAATCGTTTATATCGTTAATATTTATTTATAACGATTTATCATTATTTTTTATTTATTTAAAATAGCTCAATTATAAATAAACGACGCTTCGGGTCGATGGGCGGCCCCTGCGCTGTTTTTACCAAATTTTGATTTACACATATCTTGAAATCTTACCGTTGGATTTTGACAAAATTTATATCGTTGGAAATATCTTCCCAAATTGGTCCTAACGGTTCCAGTTTTGGGAAAATCCGACGGTCGGATCTTTCGGTATAGTCGTTTAAAGTTACAATTACCGAAATGCGAACTACCGTGCGCGATTCGTTTTAATTATAAATTATATTTGCATACATATAAATATAAATCGTTGGTGATTTCAACTATTAAAATCCATTCTTTTTATCCCATCTAAAATGACGATAAAAATGTTTCATTTCAAATCTACTCTTTCCATCGCATCTGAAATGACAATGAAAATATCACTTTTATTTCTACTCCTTTCATCGCATCTAAAATGACGATGAAAATATAATATTTGAATTCAACCATTTACGTTACATTTAAATGCAAATTAAAATGTTACTTTTGTTTCTACTCTTTTTATTGTCCCTAGAGTGACAATAAAAATATAACTTTTTATCCTAATCCTTTATTTACATTTGAATGTTTAACAAAAGTATAACTATAAAATCTATCCTTTTATTTACATCTAAAATGTAAATAAAAACATAATTTTTGATTCTAATCTTTTTATTGTCTATATTTTGATAATAAACATATATCATTAAATTCAGTCTTCTTTTTACATCCAAAAGTGGAAATCAAAATATAAACTTTCTAATTCAAAATTTATTCACATGGAAAATGCAACTAAGATTGCATCTTTTCAAATATATGCTCTTGTCTACATCTATAATGTAAATACAAATGTACTTCCCAAAACGATGTTTTTATTTACATATGAAATGTAAATAAAAATATACTTTTCTAAACTATGTCTTTTTATTCGTATGTAAAATACAAATAAAAACGTACTTTTCAAAACAATGTTTTTATTTGTATGTAGAATACAAATATAAATGTAACTTTCAAAACAATGTTTTTATTTGTATGTAGAATTCAAATAAAAATGTACTTTTCAAAACAATGCTTTTATTTGCAGATTACAAATAAAAATGTACCTTTTTATTTTTATGTCTATATTTACATCGATTTTACAAATACAAATACACTTTTTTTTTCCTTTCCATGTTTATTTTCAACTAATTTGCAAGTAGAAATATACTTTTTCCAATCATGTTTTTATATGCAACTATTTTGCAAATAAATATACTTTTTCTGATCATGTTTTTATTTGCAACTACTTTGCAAATAAAAATATACTTTTTACATTCATGTTTTTATTTGCAACTACTTTGAAAATAAATATATACTTTTCTAATCATGTTTTTATTTGTAACTACTTTGCAAATAAAAATATAATTTTTACATTCATGTTTTTATTTGCAACTACTTTGCAAATAAATATACTTTTCTAATCATGTTTTTATTTACATCTAAAAATGCAAATATAGGAGTCACTTAAAAGTTGTTTTTTTATTTACAAATACAATGTAATTAAAGGTGTCATCTTTATTCCATGTTCTGTTTGCAACTAAAAATACAAATAAAAAATGTAATCTTTTCCTGTGTTTCATTTGCATCTAAAAATACAAATGAAAAATGTAATCTTTTTCAACATTTATATTTGCATATAAAAATGCAAATAAAATGTGATTTTTAATTCTAAGTTTTTATTCACATCTAAAATGTGAATAAAAAATTACTTTTTAAAATCATGTTTCTATTTACATCTAAATTGTAAATAAAGATGTCCTTTATATAATAATGTTTCTAATTTCATAAAAAGGAAAATACCAAATTTAATCTTTTCTACGCATGTTTTTATTTGCAAATAATTTGCATATAAAAAAGTTATCTTTTTCAATCCATGTTCGCAAATACAAAATATTTTTTCCTATTCATGTTTTTTAACACAATTTTTAACTAATATTTTTTTTTATATTTGAAATAAAATATAATTTCAGATCTAAAAATGTAACGCCAACCAAAAATTAACGAACATGTGAATTCATCATAGATCTAACAGTACAGAATATTCCACAAACAGAAATAAACGAATTCTAATTTAACAACATCGCAGATCATACACACAGTGATTCACATTGCGAATATAATTAAATTAGTTAATTATTTAAAATTAGAATCTCACCGTCGGGTTGCAAATTTAGTCAAAAATCAAATAGCTCGGAATCAGATCTAGTCTGGACAGCAGCGTAGATCTTGTCTCTATGATCGCACAGGAACTGAAATCGTTTGTTTTCGTTATCGTATGAATTAGTTATAGCTTAAACAAGATTGATAATAAATTTAAAATTAAATAAATAAAATAATCAAAGAGGATTAACTTCTTCTTCCTCAACCAGAGTTCGGCCGTGCCTTTTACAATTAGCTGGATTCTAGGTCTAGTCTTTTCGCTTCAATCGTTCAGCTTCAGGACAATCAGAGTTCACCACTCCGGAGAGGAACCAGCGCGCACGCAGGGGTCCCCACCACGTTCAGCTCGCACGTGGCTAGGAGGAGCTTGGGCGACGCGAACGGTCGGCGTTTGGGGGCACATTTCTTGGTTTGTGTGCGATTTTAGGGTAGGTTACCCATATGGATTGAAAGGTTGGAGAAAGCTCTACAATAAACTGAAAAGGAGGAAGGTGTTTTAGTGTGTGGATCGATGGAACTTAGGGGGAGAAGCATGGAGCAATTTCAGCCATCGGAGTAATAGATGGCGGCTATAGAAGAAAATGAATAGTAACCTAGGGTTTAGTTTCCATTATTTATAATATTAAATTGTTATTTTATAATTTAATCCAATATCTCTCACATAACTCCGATTCAGCCCAACGACAGGCCTTCCTAACTAATAACCCCTATTCCAAATCCAATGGGCCATGCCTCGTTGTCCCAAATAGCTGTCTATGGCCTTAATTAATTAATTTAATATTTAAATCATTTATTAAATTAATTCGAATGTACATTTAAATTCACCGGGGCCACATATGGACTCAGAAAAATCCAAAAAATATATTTTTGGCTTCGTTATGATGATACGGTCCTAACAAAATTAATTTTTTCGAATTCTGAGACTGCTTGAAAAATGGCTATTTTCCAGTCGATTAAATTTAATTAAAACGAACAAAACACATTTTCCTTTGCCATGCTCACATATTAATTCGAAAAATTATGGAAAATTAAACCTAACAATAATTCGACATTCTGGTTCCAACAAAAGTGGTTTCGTCGAAAACAGAGGTCGTCTGAAAAATGGCCTTTTATACGGGATATTAATTATACTACAACGACTATTCTGAATATTCAACTGACCATAACATTTGATTTCCCCTATGAAATTTCGATTTTTCGGATTCATTGGAAAGATATTTTCAAACAGATTTAGATATTTTTGGTTTCACCAAAATCTGTTAAATTCCGAATTCGGTACATTCAGTCAAAGTTCAACTTTGACTTTTCAAACTGCCATGCTAATTCAAATTCTTTTTGGAATTAAAATAAATATATTTGTTCTATCTTCTATCAAAATAAATTTTTAATTGTTATTATATAAAATAAATTATTTTAACTATTACAAATTCACCGAAATAGCCAAAATAAAAATTTTAAATTGGTTCTCATTTTCCGGGTTGTTACAATCTCCCCCACTTAAAATCTTTTCTTCCTCGAAAAGGAAACAAAGTAAAGTAGGAAACAAAATGGAAAATGTAAGCATTATAAATGTACCTCAACATAAAAGTCACTTAGAGATGTCCACTCTGCACTTGGGATAAGCCTGTTTGATGTTATCCTCAATCTCCCATGTACAGTCTCTAGGATCCCGCTCCATTGCACTTTAACCAGATGGATCCTCTTGTTCCTCAGAATTCGGGTCTCCTTGCCAACAATTTTCACTGGATCCCTCCTTATTGCTAAGCTCGGCGTAATCTCCAAATCTTGTTGTGCTGCTTCCCCCACAACTAAGTCTGGATCATGCACATGCTTCCGAAGTTGGGACACATGAAATCGGGTAACTGCGTAGTAATATCAAATGCTTTTGTTTTATTCGTATCAAGCATATTTTGGCCATTATAAGGTAAAACTCTATCCTCCGGTTTGCGTTGCATTGTGTGATGGGAACTGAGTCTTATAATGGCTTCATTTTTATAAAAAAACATTGCGATGTTTAAAAGAAAGATTTGTTTTTAAAGCACTGGCAATTCAATGGAGTAAACCCGTTCCACGAAAATGGCGTGGTCCTGTGATTAGCCATATTAAATGTGTTGAGGAGATTTCTCATACCAGTCCCATGACTGACTCGTAGTTAGTTTCACTGTCAAACTCGGGTGCCCCTTTTTCTACACGGGCAGCCTTGTATTCAGGTTTTTGCTGGCTTTCTCTGGATAGCTGGGGCTGAAGATGGATTCCACCATTTATCTCTTTTTATGCTGTTCAGCTCCTATTGTACATATTTTGTTTGTTCCCGCTGTAGACATTTATGTATAGCCGAACTGTATTTGTACTAAGTATGATCTTGTATACTGTGCAACTCTGATGATTTCGTTTATCCAGTATATTATTTGTTCATTATCTGGTGTATTTATTTAATTCTGTTCTGCTATTATCTGTTTATGTGTTATATTCCAAGGATTACCCTTGCCGTCGTCAGTACGGGGTTTGGGGTCGTCTCATTTGGTATAAGAGCGCATCGACCCTTGGATCGTCAGGGCCGGTCCACCAATGTGGATTAAAATTCCTGAACACTACGTTTCCCCGCCCTATGGGGCGTAAATGAGCTAACGAATGGCTCCATCAGACCCGGATCGTCCGATCTAACCGAGGCGCCTCGCAACAGTAACAACCACATAAGTAAAATGTCAGGCCGTGTAAAAACACTGACACAACTCCTATATAGAAGGAAACGCATGCCCTCCCTGAGGTCCTTATCCCGTTTCTGGTTCATACCGGGGTGTGAGGCTCGCGAATTCATGTTATACAGAAAGCTACGCCACACAGGCGGTGCTTTGATCATCAATCACAAGACTTTGCTTTTCAACAGAAGCCCTGATCACTGCATCTTAGCATGCCACTCAGGCAATTCACACCGTGTAACTGATGGCTATCAATCACATAGAATAAATTCCAATGTCAGACACACAATCCATTTACAAGCCCGTTCTGGGTCAGAACGAAACCGGAGGCACTAAATACCTCGCATATTCATCGATTCCCACGTACGTCTGGACGATCACCACTTATTATCCATATTTCGGGATGCCTCCCAATCAGGACTTCAGTGACCATCCAAACGAGGTAAAGATCGGTCTTCAACCCCCGTCTTCATCTTCGACTTCTTATCGTTGATTCAGTTATTCAGAATGGGATAAACCCGGTCTTTTTGAGTAACTCACGTATATAATAAACAAGTGCAACACTAACATACATACGCATCATTTCAATTCATTAGTCACTAACCGTCAATCAGTAAGAGAACGATTTCCCAAATATTAACCCCGAAGGCCGAAACCAACATCAGATCAACACCTAGGAAACCATTCGACTTAGCCAACCTTCAGTTAGTTCCTAAATTTCACATCCATATCGTATATAATATTTTATAACGATTTATTGCTATTTTTATTTATTTTAAAATAGCCAATTTATTCAAAACGACGCTTCGGGCCATAACGCGGCCGTGGTGCGGGTTTTCTTCAGATTTGATTTACACTTATATGAAAATCTAACCGTTGGATCTTCACAAAATGTACATCATTAGAAAGATCTTTTCAAAATGAATCCAACAGTTCCAGTTTCGGGAAATTCCGACGGTCGGATCTCCCGGTATAATAGTTTGAAGTTTCGATTTCAAAATACGAACTGCAGCGTCGTTTTTCGATTATATATATATATATATATATATATATATATATATAAAATCGATTCTGGCGCTGTTTTTCTTCAGATTTGAATTAAACATTCCAGACAATCCAACTGTTGGATCTTTACAAAGTTGGTGCCGTTGGAAAGATATTTCCAAAGCGGACCCAACGGTTGCGGTTTCGGGAAAATCCAATGGTCGGATCTCTCGGTATAATCGTTTGAAATCACGGTTTCAAAATACGAACTGCAGCGTCGTTATTCGATATATTTCAATTCTATTTTTATATATATATCGATTCTTCGATTTCAAAACAATATTCTTTTCATACATTTGATAAAAATGATATTTTTATCTAACTGTCTTCTATTTCAACACTTCACTATATTTAACAATTCATGTATATAATAAAAATGTGATTTTTATTGTATAACAATTCATTTCAAAACACTATTATTTTATATAGTTCATATAGGTATTAAAAATAGGATTTTTATTAGAAAACAATTTCTTTCAAAACAAGATTATTTTATATAGTTCATATAGATGATAAAAATGTGATTTTTATTATAAAACAATTTCTTTCAAAATATGAATACCATTCAACACATGAATTTCAATTCAACGAATGAATATCGATTCAACACATGAAGGTTTTCTATAGTTTATATAAATCGATAAAAAGGTGATTTTTATATTTAAAACACGAATACCATTCAACTCATGAATTTCAATTCAACGAATGAATATCGATTCAACACATGAAGGTTTTCTATAGTTTGTATATATAGATAAAAATGTGATTTTTATATATAAAACACGAATACCATTCAACACATGAATTTCAATTCAACGAATGAATATCGACTCAACACATGAAGGCTTTCTATTCAACGAATAAATATAGTTTCAACAAATGAAAATAATTCAAACACATGAATATTATTCAAAATTTCGGCAGCATAACGGCAGGGTAGTTAAAACCGGGATCGTCCCTAGTATGGCTCCTCGCTCTACCTTAAAACCTCGCGGTTTTTGACAATGGGGAATCATGCATCTAGTTCGCACGCAGGCGGCGTGTATATATATTTCATTTCCACAAACTAATCCTATGTGGTTTCAACCAAATATTTCTCAACCACAAACGGGTATTTTTCAACCACAATCAATCAATATCAACCACAAACAATTCCAATCAACCATTCGCTATCAATCAATTTTCACACCAATCACAACCAATAAATATCGTCTATGATTTGTGGACGAGGGGCGTATATATATAGCATTTCACTTCTATTTCAACACATATATAATTTTTACAACGCATATACAACTTATACATCGAACGTACAACTTATACAACGCTTATACAAGAGGTGTACAACGCTTATATAAATTATACATCGATTATATAATTTAGACATCGTCGTTCTCCATATCGTTTATAAATTAGAAATATCACATTGGGTTCCACTCCACCAAAAATTGCAGAAGTCTCAAAAAAATATGCGGTCTCTTCTAGAATGTGGAAGACGTCCATACAAGTCCACCGTCTCTTGTTTCACTGGATTTCGTCAACAAATGAAAAAGATATGTAATTTTAAATATCAAAAAATTTAAAAAACGTAATTAATTAAATATATAGCGTTTAGAAACGCTACCTTTCTTCTTCAATCTAATGTACAGGCCGACGCTCAAATAAACAGCTCGATCCCTAGGGTTTGAATTTTCCTGAACCTCGAGACGCCGGACGTCGATCGCCTATGACCACCTGGAGCGCCGCTCGCTCACCTCCCCGCGCCCCCAAGGGCGTCGAGTTCGATCCCCCCACGGCGTCGGAAAACGTCACCTAACGGCGTCACTTCCTGGCCAAAATCCGCTCTCAGTTCTGCACGATAATCCACCAAACAGGTATAGATGGAAAGAGCTTGGAGAGATTTATGATTTTGGTTTTGAAATCTTCGAAAATCAATAATGGGATTTGGAGAAAAATCGGATTGAATTTTCGAATAACCCTAGCCCTTGATTTTCAACTGACGACGGCTCCAAAGGGTTCTAGGGTTTTGTAGGAAATTAGTTTATATTTTTAATTATTTATTTTTCGAAAATACTAGTTTTTTACATCCGAACTCCAAATAAAACCCAATGACTGTCGCCCCTAGCTTTTTACCCCCATTCTGAACACAATGGGATATGTTTCGTAGGCCCATTCAACTGTTTCAGTCAGTTTCCATTCAAATTAAAATATAAAACATTCAATATTCGATTTGAATGTACATTTCAATTTGTCAGGGCCACAAACTGGTTCGAAAAATTCCAGAAAAATAAATCTAGCTATGTTTTGACGAAATGGTCCCAACAAAACTAGTTTCATCGAATTCTGAGACCGTTTGCAGAAAGGCCCATTTCTGGTCGATCCAATTTAACTGTAATTGACCAAAACACATTTTCCCTTGCCACGCTCACATACTAGCTTCAAAAATTATGAAATTTGAAACCTAGCAATAAATTCACATCCCGGATCCAACAAAAGTGATTTCGTCAAATTCCGAGGTCGTTTGCAAAATGGCCAATTTCACGGGCTATATAATTTCCATAGCGACCTTTCTGAAAATTCATTCGGCCATAACTTTTGCTTTCCGCTATGAAACTTCAATTTTTCAGATTCGTTAGAAAGGTATTCACTAACAGATTTAAATATTTTTGGTTTCACTCAAATCCGTTTTGTTTTGCACCCGGTACAGTCCGACAAAGTTTAAATTCAAATTTTGAAACTACCGCGCCATTTCAGGCCTTGTTTATAATTAGAATTAATTATATTCGTTTTCAATTGTCGATTCAAACTCACTTTTCATCGCTATTATTTAAAATATTTATTTTAAATATTTAAAATTCATTATTTTAGCCAATTTAAAAATTTTAAATTGGTTCAGATTTTCCGGGTCGTTACAGGTAACTGCACTCTATAAGCGAGAGTTCCAATCCTTTCGAGAATGGGGAATGGACCAATGAATCTCGGCGCCAACTTCCCATTCTTTCTAAAACGAGTGACACCTCTCAATGGGGAAACCCTCAAGTATACATGATCGCCAACAGAGAATTCTAAATCTTTTCTCCGTGAGTCTGCATAGCTTTTCTATCGGCTCTGAGCAGTCAATAGGCGCTTCATAATAAAATAAACTTTATCTGCTACTTCGCGAATCATGTCGGGACCCAAGACTAATCGATTTCCTGGTTCCACCCAACACGTGGGGGATCGGCATGGCCTGCCATATAATGATTCAAATGGCGACATATGCAGGCTTGCTTGGTAGCTGTTATTATATGAGAACTCAACCAAGTGCAAGTGATCCTCCCATGAACCGCCAAAGTCAAGAATGCATGCTCGCAATAAATCTTCCAATATGCGGTTCACCCTCTCAGTCTGGCCATCTGTCTGAGGGTGATAGGCAGTGCTCAGATTCAACTTGGTCCCAAGCTCTTCCTGGAAAGCTTCCCAGAACTTGCTAGCAAATAATGGATCACGGTCACTGACAAGGTTACTGGGAACTCCATGCAGTCTGACAATCTCTCTGAGATAAAGCTGCGCCAGACTTCGAGTTGTTCGATTATACCTGATAGGAATGAAATGGGCAGTCTTTGTGAGGCGATCCACTATCACCCGTATGCTGTCATTCCCTTTTCTGGTTCGGGGCAAGCCATCAATAAACTCCATAGAAATTTCGTCCCACTTCCAACCTGGAACTCCTAGCGGTTGCAACAATCCCGCTGGCTTCTGCTAATCGCTTTTGACTTGCTGACAAGTAGGACATCTAGCAACATATATAGAAATATCTCTTTTCATCGCCTTCCACCAAAAGGTGCGCTTAAGATCACGATACATCTTGCTTACCCCTGGATGAATACTGAGATTAGATTTATGACATTCGTCCATAACTTCTCTTTTTAGCTCGGGATTATCTGGCACACATATTCGCCCTTGTAATAAGGATTCCCTTGCTGTCTATTTGGAGGCATGGGGCCTCCCCTTTTCGAACTCGCTCACAAAGCATCTGAATAAACTTATCACTCTTCTGAAGAGCAGAAATTTTATCAATCAAGGAGGGTGTAATAATGAGATTGGCGAGAATAAGATTAGTGCTAGTCGTATTCTTCCTGCTGAGTGCATCAGCTACAACATTGGCTTTCCCTAGAGTATATAAGATATCCAGGTCATAGGCTGCAAGAAATTCAACCCACTGTTGCTGCCTCAAATTCAAATCTCTTTGATTAAAAAGATGCTCCAAGGATATGTGATCCGTATATAGTTCGAACTTCTCACCCAAGAGATAGTGCCCCCATATCTTTAGAGCAAATACAAAGGCCGTTAGCTAAAGATCATGAGTGGCATAATTTTTCTCATGCGGTTTCAACTGTCGGCTAGCATATGCAACTACTATGTCCCTTTGCATTAGCACTGCACTAATACCTTAAACTAATAAAAGGATAAAATTTTAAAATGAGATTTAAAGATGTCATTTCTAACATGTTTGTTTATATAAAAAGGGTAACCTTCTTTAGAAGCGTCTATCCAGACTTCCAAATCCTGATTGCCATCGATAATGGTCAACACAGGAGCAGTGATCAGCTTCCTTTTTAGCTCTTGGAAGGCTGCCTCACATTCAGGTGTCCAGACAAACTTTGTATGCTTCCTGGTTAGCTTTATCAATGGATAAGATAGCCTCGAAAAATCCTTGATGAATTTTCGATAATATCCAGCCAGTCCTAAGAAACTTCTGACTTCGGTGGGAGTTCTAGGCTGTTTCCAATCTTGGATGTCTGAGATCTTTCCTGGATCCACTGAAATGCCTTCCTTTGATATAACATGGCCGATGAATTTCACCTCTTCTTGCCAAAATATGAATTTGTAGAATTTGGCTTTCAACACATTTCTTCATAGAATCTCCAAGACTTCTTTCAGATGTTTTTCATGCTTAGTGGTGGTTTTATAAAAAAATGAGGATGTCATCAGTGAACACCAGCACAAATTTATTCAAAACATCTCGGAATACTCTATTCATCAAATCAATAAAGTATGCTGGAGCATTACGTAGCCTGAAGGGCATTACTAGCCATTCATAGAACGTGTTTGGACCTTTGAAAGCAGTCAAAGGAACACACTCTTCTGCGATGCGCAGTTGATGGAAACCGGTGGCTAAATCCGTCCTAGAGAATACTCGTGCTCCATGTAAGCGATCCAGCAAATCATCAATACAAGGCAGTGGATATTTGTTTTTCAGTGTTTGTTCATTGAGGCCGCGGTAGTCTACACACAATCGGAGGGTACCTTCTGACTTCGGGACAAAAACCACTGTTGCACCCCATTCTGAGAAGCTAAGCCTTATCAGACCCTTCCAAAAAGGCTGCTTAGTTTGATTGCTCAACTCCTCTTTTTCTTTTGGCGACATCCTTCGAATAGGATGTACAACGGGCCTTGCATTTGGAACTAGGTCAATTCTGAAGTTGTTTTCTCTATGTGGAGGTAAGCTATCAACCTCGTTGAATACATCAGCATAATCTTTGACGACAGGAATATCCTTAATAGAAGTAGGAGTGACTTCTAGAGAAGGCCAGAATTCTTTTCTGTCAGTGGTTGAGCCGTGGCATGGTATAGATATAGTATCTCCAAATTTGGGTTTGATTTTAACTATTCTTTCAGTGATAGTAACTCAGCTTCATACTTTGCTAGCCAATCTATACCAAGTATGATATCATATCCGGAAAAATTCATGATGATCAAATTAAAAGGAAACTGGTAGCAAGAATAGGAGATAGGAACTTTACAATACTGATCTAGAATGAGAGAACCTCCTATCGGGCTATGGGCTCTAATCAACTCTTTAAGTTTCTTTGGTTTTAGTTTTAACTTTTTAATTGCATCATTAGAGAAAAAGCTTCGTGCTGCACCCATGTCAAAAAATGCAGTGATAGAACATTTTTAATATTAAGAGTACCTCCTAAGACATCGGGTTTACCTGCTCCTTCGGCAGAAGCTAGTGCAGCTATACCCTCGTAGACATGTACTACTTGAGAACTCTTTAGCAGTGGGAAATTGGGCTTGATGTGTCCTTTCTGATGACATTTTTAGCATTCTCTCTTGTCCTGAGAATTCTGGCCATGATTCTGTGAACTCTGGCTACGATTCTGGCTAGGTCCAGATTCATTCCTCTTGGCCCTTTTTGAAGCTCTGTACTCAGATTCATAGTGTCAACCTTGTCGCAATTATAGCATGCCACCTAGGACTTGTCTCTCTTCTTTCCATGAGGCTTAGCTGTTGAAGAGTTACCTGCCTCAGGTTTCTTGTCGGTTTGCTCCTTCTTGTTGTTGTTCTGATTTTTCGCCCGCTCTTGCTGTGCAGCCTGGTCATTCTTCTCATAGTGACAGGCCATCTCGATTACTTCGTTGAATGGGAGTTTGATATGAGCCGTGACTTTGTCCAGGTACTTCTTAGAAAAGCCGTTAATGAATCTTTTGTTTTTCTGAACGGGATCCTGAATTAACTCTGGGGCGTAGCGGGAAAGTTCCTCGAACTTCCTCACATATTCTGAGATAGTCATACTCCCCTGTTGTCAATTGGCGAATTGGTCATGGAGCCTCTCCTTTTCCTGTGTAGGGATATAATTTTCATTGAAGAGATCTTTAAATCTGGCCCAAGACATGTTAGCTACATCATTTCCCATCTTGACCGTATTCCACCAATGTTGGGCTTGGCCCTTCAATAGCCAGGTTGCCATAAATCGCTTGCGTTGATCTTTTAACTCCAAGCCTTCAAAGATATCCTCGTTGTCATTCAACCATGTATGTGCCTCACTCGCGGTCTCTTGCCCGGTAAAGGATACTCTACCCAAGTTTCTGAACTTCTTGCACATCCTTTCTAAATCAAATGGCTGTGGGGGTGGAGGTGGTGGTGTTACGACCTCAGAAGTAGGTTGATCCTGAGTACTGGGGGTCTCGTCTCTGGCTGGCCTTCTGGCTCCACCTCGGGCTCCGCCTCGAGCTTCACCTCGGGCTGTTCTTGCTCTAGTGTCCATTTTAAATCAGTCTGTACCATCCAAGAAAGAGTCAGACCAACAAAATGATAATTTTTAAAGGAAAGACAAGGTAGGAACAAATGGAAGGAGGATGATGTAATGACTGATTAATATGTGCTATTCTACTGTGCTCATTCTAGGATGTTACTAATCTTATCTCTAATGAGCTACTCGAATACTGCTGATTCAATCTAGGTGAATTGTTCTAAATATGTCATACTTCGAGGCTAAGGTTAACATTTAGCTCTGATACCAACTGTGATAACCCCAAACTTCCGTAGAACGAAAGCAAGGATAATCATTGGAATATGGCATATTTACAACAAAAACAGATCTCAGATAATATCATAACACATAAATCATTGTAGCGGAAATAAAATGTCATCAACATCATGATATCCAATACATCAGAGTACGTCGATACATGATACACTTAGCAAAATAGAAGGTCTGAATGAAAATGAAATAAGTTTCAAACTCCATAACGTACATCAAGACCCAAAGATGAATACAAGTCTCAAAGCAGAATAAAAGATAAAGGAGAAGGTCTTCGTCTTCCTCTCAAAGCAGTCTTCAATCCAGAATGTGTCCACCTTAAAACCTGTCACTTGGCTGCCCGTGTGGAAAAGAAGGCACCCGAGTTTGCAAAGTGAAACAAATTTAGTCAGTCATGGGATTGGTATGAGAAATCTTCTACTACATTATCTAATAAGGTGACAAATCACAGGACCACGCTGCTAACGCGAAATGAGTTTACTCCATTGGATTGCCAGTGCATAATTTAAACAAATTTTATTCAAAACAACACAATGTCTTTTTAGAAAAATGAAACCATTATAAGACTCATGTCCCATCAAACAATGCAATGCAAACCAGAGGACAGAGCTTTACCTTATAATGATCAAACATGACTTGATACGTATAAAATAATATTTTAATATTATTATTAGTTTCTAATCAATATTAAAATACTTCAAAGTAAATGTATCAATCCTAGACGGCATAGTGCCCCATCCTACTATGTCGCCGTATATAGGTTTACAATCAAAACCGTAGTGTTGTATTGGAGATATGGATTCCATCATGAATCAAGGCTAGGGATCGTCCTCTACGATTTGAGACACTCTAGCAAATGCCTCAGGATACCCCGCAGTTGGAGCGGTAGGGCCGGTCCACACTTAACAATAGTGGATTAGTTATGCCTGATCACACGTTTCCCGGATCCTTTGAACCTCCATATGGACACTAACAACCTACAAAACCGAGGTACCTCATAATCCATCATCCACGTAAGTAAAAATGTCAGGGCTGGTGGGTCGCTAACACCACTCTAGCTAGAGAAAAACGTGTGCACTCCCTACAGTCCATATCCCGTTTTTGACTCATACCGGGGTGTGAGGCTCGCGAAGTCACGCTATACACAAAGCTACGCCCAAACAGTCTATGCTTTGATCATCAACGACAAGGCCTGCTTTTCAACAAAAGCCTTGATCATTTGCATCTTGACGTGCCATATTGACAGTTCACACCATGCGACCAACCACAATCCATATATACCCTCTGAGGGTGTTAAGCAAGAGATTAAATTCTCCGCCACCAAACGGATATACATTAGATAGAAATCGATTTAATTACATGGAATGAACTCCAACGTCATACACGCATCCATTTACAAGTCCGTTCTGGGTCTGAACGAAACCAGAGTCACCTGATTTCTCATCGGTGCTCGCATATCCAGACAATCAACAAGAACGTCCGAACAACTATCACTGTAACCCTTTTCTGGGAGCAAATCAGTCCAGGGCATCAGTAGCCATCCATTCGAAGTTGAAGATCGCCGGTCTTCAATCACCGTCTTCTATTTGTTCGATTCAAATCGCCGTATAATTATTTGAAATGAGTTGAACTCGGTGTTTTCAAATAATTTTTCAAATAATTATCATTTTATATCGTTAATATTTATTTATAACGATTTATCGCTGTTTTTTATTTATTTAAAATAGCTCAATTATAATTAAACGACGCTTCGGGTCGATGGGCGGCCCTGGCGCTTTTTTACCAAAATTTGATTTACACGTATCTTGAAATCTAACCGTTGGATTTTGCCAAAATTTATATCGTTGGAAAGATCTTCCCAAAGTGGTCCGAACGGTTCCATTTTTGGGAAAATCCGACGGTTGGATCTTTCGGTATAGTCGTTTAAAGTTACGATTACCGAAATGCAAACTACCGCGTGCGATTCGTTTTAATTATAAATTATATTTATATACATATAAATATAAATCGTTGGTGATTTCAACTATTAAAATCCATTCTTTTTATCGCATCTAAAGTGACGATAAAAATGTTTCATTTTAAATCTACTCTTTTCAACGCATCTGAAATGACAATGAAAATATCACTTTTATTTCTACTCTTTTCATCACATCTAAAATGACGATGAAAATATAGCGTTTGAATTCAACCATTTACATTACATCTAAAATGCAAATTAAAATGTTACTTTTGTTTCTACTTTTTTTATTGTCCCTAGAGTGACAATAAAAATATAACTTTTGGTCCTAATCCTTTATTTACATTTGAATGTTTAACGAAAGCATAACTATAAAATCTATCCTTTTATTTACATCTAAAATGTAAATAAAAACATAATTTTTGAATCTAATCTTTTTATTGTCTATATTTTGATAATAAACATATATCATTAAATTCAGTCTTCTTTTTACATCCAAAAGTGGAAATCAAAATATAACCTTTCTAATTCAAAATTTATTTACATGTAAAATGCAACTAAGATTGCATCTTTTCAAATATATGCTCTTGTCTACATCTACAATGTAAATACAAATGTACTTCCCAAAACAATGTTTTTATTTACATATGAAATGTAAATAAAAATATACTTTTCTAAACTATGTTTTTTTATTCGTATGTAAAATACAAATAAAAATGTACTTTTCAAAACAATGTTTTTATTTGTATGTAGAATACAAATAAAAATGTACCTTTCAAAACAATGTTTTTATTTGTATGTAGAATACAAATAAAAATGCACTTTTAAAAACAATGTTTTTATTTGTATGTAGATTACAAATAAAAATGTACTTTTTTATTTGTATGTCTATATTTACATCGAATTTACAAATACAGATATGTTTTTTTCCTTTCCATGTTTATTTGCAACTAATTTGCAAGTAGAAATATACTTTTTCCAATCATGTTTTTATATGCAACTGTTTTGCAAATAAATAAACTTTTTTTGATCTTGTTTTTATTTGCAACTACTTTGCAAATAAAAATATACTTTTTACATTAATGTTTTTATTTGCAACTACTTTGCAAGTAAATATATACTTTTTCTAATCATGTTTTTATTTGCAACTATTTTGCAAATAAAAATATACTTTTTACATTCATGTTTTTATTTGCAACTACTTTGCAAATAAATATACTTTTTCTAATCATGTTTTTATTTACATCTAAAAATGCAAATAACGGTGTCACTTAAAAGTTGTTCTTTTTTTTATTTACAACTACAATGTAAATAAAGATGTCATCTTTATTCCTTTTTCTATTTGCAACTAAAAATACAAATAAAAAAATGTAATCTTTTCCTACGTTTCATTTGCACATAAATACTAATGAAAAATGTAATCTTTTTTTTACATTTATATTTGCATATAAAATTACAAATAAAACGTGATTTTTAATTCTTAGTTTTTATTCACATCTAAAATGTGAATAAAATTTTACCTTTTAAAATCATGTTTCTATTTACAACTAAAATGTAAATAAAGATGTCCTTTTATAATCATGTTTCTAATTTCATAAAAAGGAAAATACCAAATTTATTCTTTTTCTATGCATGTTTTTATTTGCAAATAATTTGCATATGTAAAATGTGATCTTTTCAATCCATGTTCGCAAATACAAAATATATTTTTTCCTATTCATGCTTTTGAATACAATTTTTAAATAACTTTTTTTTTAGATTTGAAATAAAATATAATTTCAGATCTAAAAATGTAACGCCAACCAAAAATTAACGAACATGTGAATTCATCTTAGATCTAACAGTACAGAATATTCCACAAACAAAAATAAACGAATTCTAATTTAACAACATCGCAGATCATACACACAGTGATTCAAATAGCGAATATAATTAAATTATTTAATTAGTAAAAATTAGAAATCTCACCGTCGGGTTGCGAATTTAGTCAAAAATCAAACAGCTCGGAATCAAATCTAGTCTGGACAGCAGCGTAGATCTTGTCTCTGCAATCGCACAAGATCTGAAATCGTTTGTTTTCGATATCGTATGAATTAGTTATAGCTTAAACAAAATTGATAATAAATTTAAAATTAAATAAATAAAATAATCAAAAAGGATTAACCTCTTCTTCCTCAACCAGAGTTCGGCCGCACCTTTTACAATTAGATTGATTCTAGGTCTAGTCTTTTCGTTTCAATCGCTCAGTTTCAGGACAATCGGAGTTCACCACTCCGGAGAGGAACCAGTGGCGCACGCAGGGGTCCCAACCACGTTCAGCTCGCACGTGGCTAGGAGGAGCTTGGGCGGCGCGAACGGTCGGCGTTTGGGGGCACGGTTCTCGATTTGTGTGCGGTTTCAGGGTAGGTTACCCGTATGGATTGGAAGGTTGGAGAAAGCTCTACAATAAACTGAAAAGGAGGAAGGTTTTTAGTGTGTGGATCGATGGAACTTAGGGGGAGAAGCACGGAGCAATTTCGGCCGTTGGAGTAATAGGGTGGCGGCTGTAGAAGAAAATGAATAGTAACCTAGGGTTCAATTTCCATTGTTTATAATATTAAATTGTTATTTTACAATTTAATCCAATATCTCTCACATAACTCTGATTCAGCCCAAACGATAGGCCTTCCTAACTAATAACCCCTATTCCGGATCTAATGGGCCATGCCTCATGGGCCCAAACGGCAGTCTGTGGCCTATATTAATTAATTTAATATTTAAATCATTTATTAAATTAATTCGAACGTACATTTAAATTCACCGGGGCCACATACAGACTCAAAAAATCCAAAAAAATTGTTTCTGGCTTTGTTATGACGATACGATCCTAACAAAATTAATTTCGTTGAATTCTGAGACTGATTGAAAAATGGCTATGTTCCAGTCGGTTAAATTTAACGGAAATGAACAAAACACATTTTCCTTTGCCATTCTCACATATTAATTTGAAAAATTCTGGAAAATGAAACCTAACAATAATTCGACATTCCGTTTCCAACAAAAGTGGTTTCGTCGAAAACAGAGGTCGTTTGAAAAATGGCCTTTTATACGGGCTATTAATTGTACTACAGCGATTATTCTGAATATTCAACTGATTATAACTTTTGATTTCCGCTATGAAATTTTGATTTTTCGGATTTGTTGGAAAGATATTTTCAAACAGATTTAGATATTTTTGGTTTCACAAAAATCCGTTAAATTCTGAATCCGGTATATTCAGTCAAAGTTCAACTTTGACTTTTCAAACTACCATGCTAATTCCAATTCTTTTTTGAATTAAAATAAATATATTCGTTCTATCTTCGATTAAAATTAATTTTTAATCATTATTAATGTAAAATAAATTATTTTAACTATTCCAAATTCACCGAAATAGCCAAAATAAAAATTTTAAATTGGTTTTGATTTTCGGGTTGTTACAGCACTACTTCGAGCTCGAATTATTGATCGACTACTTATGTAGAATGTTTATACCTCACACGGCCACAAAATAACTCCTATGGGCACGAAATTTGGAGTCTTACAACAATTTGTTATTTCAGATCGGACAAAATTGGTTTTGTAATGATTAAATATCAAAAATAAAAGAAAAATAAATTATTGTAATTAATATTAAATAGTTATATATATATAATTTATGTTGCAACAACAATGAATTGTTCTGTTGTTCATCCAAAAATAATTTTATCATGGATGATTATTTTGTTTAATTGTTCTATTATCCATCTAATATTTATGCGGTAATAATAATTAATTGACATGTTGTTCACCAAATAATAATTTTGCCGTGGATGATTATTTGACTAATTATTCTGTTATTCATCTATTTTTTTTTGTTATGAATGGTTGTTTTTTGGCATAGATATAAACAAATAAATGATTATTTATGATTTTATTCTGAAAACATGTTCTTAATTCGTTACAGTTTAAACTTATTTTGTGATCTTTAAATGTCAAAAATTGAACAAATAATCATTAAAATTATATAGGTGATACAATTCAAGTAATATTATATAAATTATATACAAACTACAGTGTGTTAACTTTTTTGATGAAGCAAAAAGTGTATATGAGGTCATTATATATATATAATATGATGCAGTCTATGCATTGTTATTAAGTTTTAAATATATTTTTATATGTATAAGAGGCATTCTAACTAAAATTTCAAATTACAACATAAAAATAAACATCCATAACAGAAAAATACATTAATCAATAGTAGTTTTCAGAGCAAAATAAATATAAGATTATGCGTAGTTTTCATTCCAAACAAAATGAAAATGAAAATCAGAGCAGAATAAATATAATATCATGAGTAATTTGCATTCCAAACAAAATAAATATGAAAATTATGTTCAAGTCCAATCTTGTTCCCAGCATAACTTCATGATTTCCACATTTTTTAATATTTTTCATTCCTGCAGTGCAATAAACATTTGAATATATGCACAATAGTAATTAGTCATTCCTTACCAAAAGAATAATAATATGTACACCGTATAGACTTCTGCATATAAATGAAATAAAAACTTGGTGCAATGAACATGACTAACTATATATATATGTATGTATGTATGCATGTGGGTGTGTGTGAGAACAAAATACTTGTGAACTTTGTAACGCAACTGCACCGTCCTCACTTTCTATCATAGAACTCCCAATCAACTTAAAACCTTCAAATATGTCTATGGCCGTGTACATACTTGAACCTCTGTGTATATTATTCTCACTAACACATATAATAATTGTATACTGCCTTCCCTCCAAACACTTCAAAATTGTTGGAAATTCATTTTTCTTACCTTGCTAGAAAGAATATTATAATTTATTTAATTTTGTCAAATAATAAAGTATTAAAATTTTCTGTTAGAATATTTAGAGCTATACTTACCTTTTCTTGATCTCCCATTACGTTATAAACATTTTTCTTAACTATTATGTAAACCTCACGGTCTTGCAAAATTATTGCAGCACTGACACTATTATTTTCAACAATAATACATAACCTAAATCTGCACACAAACACACACACACAAACACACACACACACACACACACACACACACATATATATATATACATATATATAAAAACTATTAGCAGAAAAGTAAGTAGATTTTTCTCTAGCATTACAGAAAATTACCTCATGTCTGGAGATGGTAAGCTTCTTTTACAATTAGGACATTTATACTTCCCATCTTTCTCCTCAACCTCTTGATCACTACATGTTAAGCAAGCATCATAATACCAAGTTTGTTCCTCTTTTACATTCCTAATGGTTACTTGACAAATAACTTCTTTCTGAAATTTATAAAATATAGTAACTTTGGGTATTTGAGTAGGAACGACAAATTAAAAATAAAAAAATTAAAGTCTAGGCAGTATACCTCAATATATTTAGACTTCAAGTTCCTTATCTCACCAATACTCTTTATTTGATAAGCTCCGGTAATCATATCATTAACATCAACTTTTCCTTCATTGAAATCAATAATATCCAACCTACATATTTTATAAGTTTAATTTTTGATGTATATTATATTTAAAAAATATATTATATTAAATTTCAAGAAAACCCAAATTCACCTCTTTCTCATTTTAAGAACACTGTGATGATTGCAGTTGATGAAAAACCGTGTTGCACCAACATTGGTCATATTAGGTTGCTCTACAATATAAGAAATGTCGTGTTATTAAATTTTCACACATTAAAGTAATTAATAGTCAATAGCATAATTGGACCGACTGATGGGAGAATTGAGCTAGACTGATGGAGAAAAATGTGTAAATCCTACCAAAACATATTTTAATAAAATTTTTCAATTATGAATAACATAAAAGTCATACTAAAATTGTACCGTTAAATGAATTCAACCTACAACTTGCCACAATTATGATAACTGGTTTCTCCATAGCTTCTTTTAAAGCGGTAGCAAACAATTTGGCAAAATCATCCCAAAAACAAAATTTCACAGTATAACTGTCAAAGCATAAAAATAGGAAGCAAAATATTGTTTATGCATATAACAAAATAAAGATTTAAATTCCATAATATTAAAAGTGCTATATATACATACCTCGCATCTGTATGTTCAAATATAAAATTACATTGCTCTTTGCCATTTGCATTCACAAACTCATTTAAACCATCTTTTAAAATATCACAATCCTTATACTTGTTCACTCCAATAAAATCTGATAAATAATAATAATAATAAATAAATGAAATTTGCTACTTATTGTAAAATAGATGTGTATGTATGTCTAAAGTATCTTAGATCATAGCTAATAATTGAGCTTGGTCTTTCTCTATTAATAACTCTTTCACATTAGCAATATCAAAGAAATTAAATTCATTTTCTCGTATTATCATCTCATAATTCAGTAATTTGGTTACCTTGGTACGTCTTGTTAACCAAATCTGTAGATCGTTGCAGATAGGTTTTATAGATTCTGGTTTGTAGGATTTGACACACAAATTGCTGAGAATGTATATTTGTCCTTCTTCCAACTTGTGCTTCTAGTGTTTAACATGATTTGCCCACATAAAAGCATGAATTCATGTATGCTATGTTATGAAACAAAAAACATTTGAAAAAATGAATAATTATGAGATTGCATTATATGTTTGTGTGTGTGTGTGTATATAAAGAATAAACTATTTATATATAATTATTTACCTTGTCATCTAACAATAGGAGATTTTTTCGTAGATATTCCTTGTCACCTTTATTGTTGTAACTTTCCCAGATTCTAATAACTTGAACTCTGATTTTTCAATCCTATTTATTATCAATAGGTTTTAGAGAGTTTAAGCTATCAAATCTTTCCACATATGCCGGTGATATGGGTTCCTATATAAAGAAAAAATTAACTAAGTTTTGATAACCAATCACATATGATGAAAATAAATAAAAGAAATGTTACATGTATATGTGCGATATTGACAGGTTTTAGAAGTACTAATCTAAGAATACAGGGAGGCTTGGAGATGAGGAGAGTGTGACAATATGGAGAAGTAGGGACAAAAGTGATTTATATTGTGCTATTTACAATCTGTTTAGCTGGTCAAACATGGTGGTCCATATTCATTTTATTTTTTGGAATAAAATTGAAAGATACATCTATAATTTAATTTAATTGATTAGTTGCTAATGTTAAGGTAAGGATTATGAAGTAATTAACTACTAAAATTGGAAGTGACACTATCACGGATTTTTATGTTCATTTTATAAGTGACCTTATATGAATATTTGATGCATAAGTGAGGTTAATAAAATAATAAATTAAAGTAAAAAAATACTACAATATAAATTATTATAATGTAAAAATAGGTAATTATAAGATAAGATGTAACTGGTAAAATATTGAACGTTCTAGAGTATGAACAATGTAGAATACAATAATGAAGAAAAGTGGCATGAATAGACGTAAAATCATAGGGGAAGAGAAATGATAACGTAGAAGAGAGAGAAATAATAAAGTAAAAGTGAAAGGAACTTTAGGAGGGAAATTGCAGTCAAGTATTTTGAATATTGGTGCATCAAATTTGTTTTTCCTTCTCTAACATAATTTTATCATATATTTTTTAACCTTTTATAAGACTTAATGCATGGTCATATTTCCAATTATATATTAATAAATTATATATTCCGAAGACTAAATATATTTGCTTTATTAATAAAGATGTGCAATGAGATATTTTTGAAAACACCCAGGGATACGCTAATTTAAAAGAAAAGGTAGCCTTTTTTCTTTTTTTATAGAAAACAAAAGTTATAATAAGTTGCAAAAAATACTTATAGAAAATTGTGTATGCAATAAATACTTGTAGAAAATTGTGTATGCAATAAATACTTGTAGAAAACAACAGTCATAATGAGTTGCAATAAATACTTGTAGAAAACTGTGTATGCAATTAATACTTTTAGAAAATTGTGTATGCAATAAATACTTATAGAAAATTGTGTACTTGTATAGAACAATAGTCATTATGAGTTGCAATAAATACTTCTAGAAAATTGTGTATGCAATATTAGGACTGTAAATAACATATGCACAATTTAGTTTTGTAACCATATGCATGATAACCATTAAAAAAAACCTAGGACTTAAAATGTTGGTTGCGTCACCTTTCAGATTAACCCAAGTTTCCATTTCTTTTAATTGATAAACTTTATCGTACTTATTAATTAAAAACAAGAGGAACGGCGGGAGTGCTAAAAACATAGGCTAAACCCTACTAACATAGTAATATAAAAAACCATAATCTAACAAAACCGTAACTCCAACATCCCCGCGGTTAGTATGTTAAAGGACCTAATGCAGTACCACCTTGTAAATTTATATATTATTTTTAGTAATCTCACGGGTGGTCAAAGTTAGTTAAAGTTGCTATGGAATTTTTCGTATCAGTGTAAAATTTTCATTTACAACTGGAAGATCATAATAACACAATCTATTTAGTTAATTTGAGTTAAGACCTAATGACAGTAAGCGCCCAGGCTCACCCTAGCATAGCTCTGGCATAACATTGAAGCATATTTCGCACTTGCCCAATTTTTTTCAAAAAAAATATATAATTTAGATCTTTTTTATATTTAAGGTTTTCTTTGCTAACCATTCTTCTTAACATTGTAAAATCAATCTTACTTGTTTTACCAATCTAACCTATGCATTAGGTCCATATTGTACTATGAAACAAATAATAATATAACAATACAAATTTATTCAGTACAAAACCACACACATATATAAACGTATTTTTCTATACTTATAACAAATTTGACGACAGAAATAAGAGAACAAACCTATATAATAAGTACTTTCTTCAACTTCAGCAGTATATTGATTTTCACCCATAGTTGATTGCAAGTTTGTTGAATATATTTTGAATAATAGCAGCAGGAAAGTTTTCAAGAGAAAATATGTAGGTAAGCTTGAAGAAGAAAATATGATGGTAACGTAGAAATGTTAAAATGAGAATGGAAATCGAAAAGGCAGAAATCTAGAAATAATTAAATGACCTTGATTGGAAATCGAAAAGGCGGAAATTCAGAAATAATTAAATGACCTTGATTGGAAATCGAAATGGCGGAAATCCAGAAATAATTAAATGACCTTGATTGCAATTTACAATTTAGTAGAGATTAGGAAATTACATAAATGACCTTGATTGAATGAAATAATTAAATGAATCAGGGGTATAATTGGAAATACAGAAATGTAAGATTAGTGGGGATTATTATATAGATAGATTATTATAATATTATAAGTCATTACCAAGAAATGTTGGATCCTTCAAACCTATAAAATTTTAGAAAGTGAAAGATGCTCATAAGAGAATTCCTCTAGATTTAGTAAAGTAATAGGGTATGAAATACTGGCAGCATCATTTGGTGGGTTTTTTTCTAGATGGCTCTTTGTCATATTTGTCTATTGCTAATTTTCACTATGGGTTTTGGAAGTTATTTGGTGAAGTAGACATTAAATTAATGGTAGGAATTTTTACTTTAAATTTTCAAATGATCTTGATAGAGAGAAAATATTGAAAGCTAGCCCTATCTTTATTCGAGGTCGCATGTTTATAATCACTAAATGGGATCCATCTATTGGAGATGCACAATCACAAATTAAGAAAGTCCCATCTGGATTCATTTACATCGTATTTTGTTAGTTTGCTTTGTGACCAGGCTACCCAAAGCAAAGGATTTGAATATGAACATGAATTGATCAGCAATCGCTTTATTGAAGTGGCAGAATGTGGAAAAACATGGATTTTGGAATTTGTGAAGACCGGCTCGTCCCCCCTTTTGATAATGTCAACACACATTTTGGCAAACGTTATCACACATGGAATCTCTGAATAACATCGCTCTCTGGCATTGAAAGCATCATCAGGAGAAATAGGGCAGTTTGGTCAAAATCGCAACATCAGTATAAACTGGCCCGGAATTCCTACAAAACGACCCCATTTGAATCTAAACACATCAAATACGTGTAGCCCGCTGAATTAGCTTCGAGAAGATCTTTCGTTTGGCCCAATCAGCCTTACGGTTTGAAAGTTACGTCTGTTTCCATGAACGCATGCAGAAGTATGGGAAAACTCGGGTCTCGGCTCTCGGTCACGAACCGCAAAGCGCCTAGACAGTAACAAACCGCATGGATGATCACGAACCGCCTATCACCACAAGACACTTGGAGAGCACGAACCGTGAACCGTGAACCGCCCTATCACCAAGAACTACCTGGGAATGACAGCGCTGCATATGTAGATCTTGACCTATTCTCGAGGCTATGACCACCCCTACTTTCCCAGATCGGGTGCCACGTGTCCCACCACGACCTGATCACCATATGGGCTCTCCTACAGCTATAAATACACCTCCAGAGAGCATTTTCATGGGACTTTTGGCATCTCCTTATCCATGGCAGCCATGGCTAACACTTCTACATGAATAACCACCATCTTCCTCAATAAAATCAATGAATTCGGAGAGAATTATTCATTGAATTCGAGCGATTGAGAGGCAATATTCAGTGTAATTGTAATCTCTGATCAAAATGAAAAAAATATGAAGTGGACGTAGGCTCGTCAATGCCGAACCACTATAAAAATCCTGTTGTCTTGCTTTTTCCTGTATTTTTCAGTTAGTTCTTCACATCCTATGCTCGGAATACAATAATTTGGGTGTTAGGACCACCATTTTGGTCTAACATTTTGGTGCTTTCACTGAGAAATGAAGATTCTTAGCATGTAAGGACTCTCCAGTCTACCATTGGATCGCCTAGTCCGATGAGGAAACCTTGTGAATTCTATGTTGACTTTGCAATCTTGGAGATCGCCAAACACGAAGCAACTTCCACGCCCTGAAATGTATGTCTTGGATCTCAAGCATATAAAAGGAATGCCTGGATCATGCATTATAAAATATAGACAGCAAAGTATGATGTGTTACGGAGTATAATGGAGATGTTGTTCACAATTGAAAGGCACGACCCAAGCATGAGTCAGTTGGAGGAAAGTTCTGGATTGGTTGCAGTTTAAATATGGTGCCAGTTTGATACAATAGGACTGTGAGCATAGCGTGCATGAGGAGCGCGTGGAAAGGTCTTGAATGTTTGGACCGTATATTGTATCTAGCACGGGCTGGTTACATCATAATATATGAAATACATATATACCCTGGGATTTCACCGCGTAGACACATGGATTGTTGGATCCATCGGGTCGTGACGTATGGATATTGGCACACACACTACGTAATGAACCGCGCATACAACATACGGATCAGATCTCCCCTACCTCGGATTAGCTACAGTCTAAGCAAACTAGTTTAAAATTTGGTTTATAAATGTTTGTTTCATTCGACAGTATGACACTGAGCAACTTCATAACCACTTGGCAGTATACTGCTGAATGAATTTCCTTGGTGAGATTTGCACCACTATGGATCAACACACTTCAAAAAAGGAAGAATAAATAATGTGCAAACTGGCGAGACAAACCGAATCTTGATTTATCTATATGATTAGTTAAAGCCAAATTATGCACATGCAACCAGAAGTTGCTAAGATATCAAAACTGAATGAATTTAGACTTCCTCAGATAGTCGGTCGGTGTAGCACAAATAATATATACAAGAACAGCCTGCCTAGTCTCTTTTGCCAAATACGTCGGGTCGGATACACTCAGGCAAAACAAAGTTAAGTTCAATGTCTAGCCTCTGGATCATGTTTAAATGAAGCCTTTGAATTGAGTGCAACGTATGAAGCTTGAGTGCTGAACAGAGTAGATGAGCAGACCATCGGATTGGATACACGAACCATGACCTGGAGGGATATATGAATCATGATCCACAGAGCAATAGTGACCCGAAGTCAAGAGTCAAAAGTAGCTTGCAGGGTTAGACCCGAACCGCAGACGTGCTTTGCTCGACCCGACCCGCAGCTCTCAAAAGGATGCGCTCGAATCACGAGCCACAACAGAAAAACATGGAAGAATGTCCTCCGACCTGAACCGCAGTGGAAGACCCGAGCATACCATGGCTAATGGTACCTCGATCCGAGCTGAAAGGGGATGGCTTCGGGTCGTTCATGATAGTAGGTACGATTATTGCAATGGGTCGGTATCATTTGCTGAATGGGAACATGTGGAATGCATGTTGAGAAAAGTGATATGTCAGCTGTAGTCTTAATTGCATGGGTCGTGCAATGTTAGTTTGTGGCATGTGAGACAGTGCAGACTGCATACGAGAAAGTGGGAACGTGTAAAGCTGATGGGTCACATGTTAAAAAACATGAAGCATGGCTTAATGATGTGGACTGCATGTGCTACTGGGATGGTGACCACCCATAATGTATAAACGTGGGTCGTGACCACACATGATGTATAAAATGTGCGTCGTGACCACACGAGAGGTATAACGCATGGATCGTGACTACACATACTTATGTCGAATCGCTCAATGCTGTGAATTAGGTTGTTCACATGGCCTAAGCCGTTAAGTCGTTCACGTTATTAAAGAGCAGTACACGTGGCAATGCTAATTAAAGCATATGATGTCATATGCATAACATGAAGCAGTATTCTTGTATGGACCATTGAAATATACATAAAGAAATGGGTCATATGCCATTGATCAGAGTCAGGTGACCAGGTCTGCTCATGAAGACAAACCGCAACCCCAAAAATCAACGACAAGCAAGAGTCTGGATCTGACCCGAGATAGGGTGATTTTGATAAAAAATACAATTTTCAGATCATTTCAGAAAAGGCCCCATCTTCCAAAATCGAAAAAATCGTGCGTTGCCCCCATTTTCGACCTAACCGGTTAGGTCGATCGCCGTGGGACTGTGGGGCCCTGGACCCCCACCAGCGCTACGCCCGGACCCGCTGAAGGCTCGCCTTCGGCTAGGTGCACGACTCGCCTTCAGCTCGGAGTATGTGTTGTCCTACAATAATTATTAAGGCTTGTCAATTGAGTCTGAGGATATCGATAGCAAATTGGAAACGATAGGAATTCTTCCTAGAACCATAACATCTATTTACTGATGTTAGTCAATGTAAGGAGCTATTTAAAAGATTCAGCATGCTGGCTATGACGTTATACGATATAATGATTGTCTCATAACAGCCTCCTCTTTCAGAGCTCCGATGGTGTATAGATTTCACCAATGCAACTGATGATGTTCCTGAACGAGTAGTGATCACCTAGTTGACATGACTTAAACCTGTCCAACAGGTGGATTCCCAGATGCCATTGAAATAGAACAATCCGGACACTATTCTGAAGATGAGTCAGAAAATCCCAATGACCATAATTCTCAATTATGGGATACCTGATAACAAGTAAGGATCCTAACGCTACAAAGTTACCCTCCACTTGAACGACGTGGTGAAAGACATGTCCTGTGGTTCACTCCCATGAAAAGCTTGGCTAACCTTTGCAATGCCTATTTGCCGTCAGCCGCATCGAGATAGATTGATTTTCATGTGTCCAAGGATTAGATCAATGTACTTTGGTGCCTAGAGTTAGGTACCAATTGAACCACCGCAAGCCGCGATTGGACATATAGATCATTGCTCAGATGATAATAACTTGACTGCTCACCAGCCACCATATAACCTTGGTCAAGAAAAGAAAGTTCAATATCAAAGCAAATATGAATCAACCATTAGCTCTCCACTTCATACAACAAGTCGTGAGAGAATGTGTGAACATTACATGAATCCTTGCAAAGCTCTTACATTTAATCTTATCTTATCAAGGTCTCGATCGACAAGCTTTAGCGGAATTCAGAGCCTACATAGCACCTTGGTGTCTACTGCTAAATCTCCCAACAACGCTTCCCCTCCCGATGAGATGGAGTGTAAAGGAGGCATGAGCTTAGCGAGGAAGACGTCACTGAAGTAGTTGCTCGATGATTTTCCTGAAGATATAGATCCCAGAGAGGATGACGATTCGGGATACCAGAGGGTGATATCAAACGAAACAATTGCCCAAAGATGGAAGAGCTCGCTTACAGCTTGTTGATTGCTCTGAGAAAGCTTCCGCACTACTTCCAAATTCATCCGATTGTGATACACACTCATTAGCCACTACCACAGGACCAGCAGCGACCTGAGGCATCTGAAAGATTGCTCGAACGGAACATAGAGCTGAACCAATTTGATCTCAATTTCCTCCTAGAGAAATACCTACGGGGGCAAGCATCAGTCAACTTCATCGCTAAATTTACCATTCCCGAAGAGCACGTGTTAGACAAAGAAGATGGCCCCCCGAAATGAAAAGCGAAAACAAGCACCTGGTTGTTATGTACAAACGGTGCAAAGAATGATCGACGGCCCGGCGCCAGAGTCGTATTGATGACTCCTGAAGGATGGTCAATTTACTATACCTTGCAATTGGAATTTTTCGCTACTAACAACAAGTCGAAATACCGTCCCTGATTATTGGGTTGAAACTTGCTAAGGAGTCGGGAGTAGTGGCGTTGAACATCTTTTGTGATTCTCAGATTATTGTTTTCCTTGTTCGAGGGGAACTCCAAATGAAGGGACCACAGCTCCCAGCTCACCTATAATGGATAGAGGAGATGTTCGAGGGATGGGGACATTACAACATACCTCATATTCGACATACAGAAGATAAGAAGGCGGATAATTTGGCTAAGCAGAAGGTTCCGACAATCCAGAAAAGATAGAGATGACCCTCGTTAAGGCACTACAAAATCTGACCATTGATCAGATGGATGTTGATCCAGCGTTGGAGACCGAACCCGGAAGAGAGTCGTGGATAGCCCCATGATGAAATTCCTACAGCACAGAATGCATCCAGCTTGGGGAAGTGAAAGATGTGCCATCATTCATTTTCTCTCAAGATAAGATATGCAGGTCGACATTGCTTGTTTTCCTTGGAAGACTGTCACAAGACAGACACCAACGATTCCGATTGCTGAATTCGCCACCCTGAATGATTTGACAAAATCACTAATTAACTTCCCGCTCTAAGGGAGATATATGTGAATGAAACTTCTAATGAGCAATGTTTTGGAATTAGAAAGTGAAGACTCAAACTTGCACTTCTTTCATCAATCATCTGCCAAGTAACTCATTCCCCAGATAATGGGGAAACTGGAGATTTTGAGCATGAATCGCTCGAGGTTACATCATCTAATTCAAAGCTGATACATCAGGAATTTGCATGGCCGATTGCCTTACTGTTGCCTGAAGTTTAGTGAGTTGAAGGTTTAGAATGCTTATGCCTTGATGCTGATTGGTTGTTTGCATGCCAACCCTTGTCCTCAATATAGGGTCGAAGCCACATCAGCAAATTTACGAGATATGACTATCCCACCAGCAGTAATATACTATCTCCTAGCATAGAAAGTGCAAAAGTTTCTATATGCATGAGTCATTGTTCTCATTCCAATTGCCATCCAAACGCCAATCCGATGATGAGCTACCATTAGCGATATAGTCATGACTTCCTGACAATCTATCCTTACCCTCAGCAGGGGGCAAAAAGGCGATTCGAAGGAGATGCGACCTCATCGCCCGCTTATAGTACCTACCTAACCACCTTTGCCAAATCAAGAACCCGATCAAGGTCTATTCATTATTGGAACTACCGCCCCACGATAGTTTGAAAATATATCCTTCATTAGCTAAAAGACTTTGGTAGCCCTTCACTAGCAGAGATAGGCAAAGCATAATGAACCTGCAAAGAACCAGCAATTCCATTTCCACTTCGAATGATATTCATTCCATTAACAGGAATATTCTTCAACCATGACTCTTATATTTGCATGTTTTACGAGTTATTGATATAATTTACTCAGGTGAATTAATATGTGGATGGTGTAGGTACCCATGATTTGATACCGATCAGATTTCTAACACCCGCATATGAAGTTATAGAACAAAACCATAACGAGCATGACTGAACTGCTCGTCTACAAGGCCACGCCCTATGTTTAAAGAAAAGTTTTATAGCTCAAGGTGGATCCGAGATGACCATCCAATCCTTGGATTACATGTGGCAGACCACAAGACAATTGTACATAAATCTTTGAATTTCAAAGTCGGAGTCCGACTCCGGATGGATGCAGTGTGACCGTCTATATGGCTCGCTCCTATCCTCGATGCCACCAGATTATATGAATCCTGATAGAGGGGGCTATAGTGCCTATTGATATCCTTACTTTTCAATCATGAAATTTGCTTTTATATGCCTCTTGAGTTATTGACATGACTAACTTATGTGATATGAATAATGCAGGTACCCGAAGTTTGGTGTCGACCACTCCTCCCATAAATTGTTTGGAGGAACGCAAAGCCTTGGAAAATGCTTTCCAGCCGTTTGTTTGACTGATTCTGATCCTCAGAGTTTGGATAGAAATATAAACCTTGGATGAGTGTGATGGGATCACCATGATTAAAGGCCACTCGATCCGCGACTCTAACTCTCACGATTCGAGAGAGAGTATAAAGGACCAGAGATATTGTCCATGAGGCATAAAGGTGCACCGTGATTAAAAACCGCCTCGAAATCCACTCTACCCTTGATACTCTGACAGGAGAGTATAAAGGCACCATGGATTGGCGCCCTAAGAACTCTTACCCTGTTGAAGGATCAGGGAACAAATTGAAAGCTGAGTTCGAACTCCAGAGAGAGTATAAAGGCATAGATTAAAATGCCAGTCAAGGGCTCCTACCCTGCCGGAGTATCGGGGGCAAGACTGAAAGCTAAGCCCAGATCCTCCATGTCCGGACATGAGGGAAAAACAGTTAAGGTCCTAATCAATCCTCAACAAGCCCTGGCCAAGCACTAAGTTAATGATTGATTAGGGGCATACTGGTACACACATACTACTTTAGCTCACTTTCATAACGCTTCATAACTTATTTGCTCACTTGCGTTTCAAATGTTTAAATCCATAACTAATTATGGAATGTTCGCAGGTACAAGACAGTGCGAAAGAAACAAAATTTTATTTACTAAATACAGGTTTACAAAAGATAACTAGTCAAGAAAGCGAGGGCCTCACTCACAACAATAGCAGCACGCTAATGGAAAATGAACAAAGGGCCGCGTCCATAAGAATGATGTAGGCCCCTTGAGGACCAGAAAACAGATGCAAAGAGAACGTCCATCTGCTGATCCCAATTTACTTCCAGAATGGGAAGCTCAGATAAGGCTGGATATATCCCATGCAATAATTGGACGTGACACAACCATTTTGTCCCCGACCTTTCCCTTGATACATAGAGAAAACGGGAGCAATAGAGGTGACTACGATCCAAACATTCATCGCTTGATTTAAATCCTTGGAGCTTGGACGGGAGGCTGTAGATTAGCATGGGCTGAGTACCAACAATTCATTTTGTATCCAACTCAAACCCATGATTTGATAAAGGTTTATGAACTTAGAAAAGATGTGGATTTCATGAAATCTGCTACTCAGCAAAAACCGCGTCGATGAGGGCGCACGGGATACAAGCTTCGAGCAGCATGATTCGATTACTGGGTAACTCTATGTACATTTATTATTCTTGGAGCCCCGCAAGATCCTTGACCACAACCAACCGAATGACTTCTCAGGATTAACCCGCATACTTCTGAGCAACCAGTCATTATCCAGAATGAAATGACGGAAGCCTGATTGACAACTTTTGCATATGCAGAACCAAGAAGCCCGAGGTCAACCTTCACCTATTTCAAGACTTCCCGCTGGGGGAAATATCGATGTGGAAACTAGAAATCATCAAATACCCCCTTTGTAATCCCAAATTCAATGTTGGGGGCACCATCCATGATCTTGATAATATGCAGCAATTCTTTGATGGAAACCCGCTCGCTGTTTTGATTCAGCACTTCTCGAGAAGTAGTACTTCCCAAGATGATGTGGGTAACGACAATCACAGCCCTTTCACATGGAACATTAGGATATCCTATTATTCCCATAGATTTCAATATTTCTCCGTAACGAGACTTGCTCAGAGGCTTTGATGAACTCATCCCTGAGATGGACAGATTTCTATGTTAAGAAGGTGCTAAGGAAAAGACAGATGATCTTAATGCTTTTATGATAGAGAATGGAGCACCTTCCAAGTCCTGAAACGATAAGGACAAAGGAAAATCCCTGAAAAAGAATGATAAGAATGTGCACTCCCAAAGAGAATCTATACCACTTATCGAGCCCTTGATCTTGTTTGTCAAGCTCAATTGAACCAAGCATGAGAAAGAGACTCAATAAGACTGTGATGACCATTTCGAACTATGCTGAAGCATAAATGGAGGGGTCCAACTAATTTCATAACGACATTTATTCACTCGCATTTGAAAAGCTTACTTAACTCCGCAACTGATCTGATGGGAGTAACCGAATTCGCTAATACCCGACGAGGCAATCTTCACTATCCGACTAAAGAGAAGAGACGATATCAAAGCAAATATAATTCGAATATTTACTTATACAACACCAACTCTTGTCGACTCGAGAGAGAGCACAGAATGTCTTGGGACGACTAAGATTGATGAACCTGTAACTCATACCCGATGCAACGACGGGAAGTATAAGACCTTGAAGATTGGATGTCCGATTGACTTAATTTGACCCCCACTGATGTTGGGGGGCAGAAGCCCTGACTTCGCTTGTCCTCCGATGGCACTGAAAGCACAAGTGTCGATTCGTAGACTAACTCTGAAGACAATCCTGGCACATAATGAGATTGAAAACATGTACGTTATACCTCCGAAGTATGACCTGATTCGTCTTCCCCGACCAAGTGAGCTAGCTTATGGATCAAATGTGGAATTAAAGACTCAAACTACACCGGATGGAAGGTGTGACAAACTTCTGTACTGCTTTATGATTGTGACAGGCGCTGGTTCACATTATTTTAACAGCGCCCCTCAATGATTATTATGTGATCAGCGAATTATGAAACAATCCAAGCCGACTGTGGATTCCTTAAAATATGGCCCAATGCGACCATGGATCTCTGATTTTCCATTGGCTTGATCCGGAGTGATCAGGGCTTTCGGGTTCCTTACTATTACGATTCAATGCGACTTTAAGATCCTGGATCATTACCAAGATATCAAAATAGTCAAAACTTGAGTACAAATGACAAATTCATATAATGATTCGGGTGTGCTCCATCCCAACAGTCCATATGTTAGCTCAGAGCCCAAAGATTCTTACATCGCCCCATGACTTAGATGGCTACTTCATACATCAACTCGTACATAAGAGAAAGTATGACTAAACAACACAGCTGGCTTAAGTAGAATGACGACGGTGTTCGACAACGACCTGTGCTTGTAGAATCATACTCGGGAGCCAACAATCTAACATGATTTTTTATGAATGAATCAGACCTCTTGATTCAACAAGGCTTAAACCATTACTTGATCATCTCGAATACTTCTTCCATAAAACTTGGCCTGACTAGACCCAATGGAAGCAATGCAAAAGATGGATAAATCTTTCTTAAGGATAGATGATGACCCAAAGAGATTTCTTCAAAGCACATCTCATCTGCGATAAGATGTACTTTGGGGGGGGGACGTTAGCCTGCTTTGTGACCAGGCTACCCAAAGCTAAGGATTTGAATATGAACATGAATTGATCAGCAATCGCTCGGTTGAAGTGGCAGAATACGGAAAAACATGGATTTTGGAATTTGTAAAGACCGGCTTGCCCCATTTTTTGATAATGTCGACACACGTTTTGGCAAACGCTATCACACATGGAATCTCTGGATAGCATCACTCTCTGGCATTGAAAGCATCGTCATGAGACACAATGCGGTTTGGTCAAAATCGCAACATCAATATAAACTAGGCCGAAATTCCTACAAAATGCCCCATTTGGATCTAAACACATCAAATACTTGTAGCCCTCTGCATTAGCTTCAAGTAGAGATTTTGTTTGGCCCAATCGGCCTTACGGTTTGAAAGTTATTTCTGTTTCCGTGAACGCATGCAGAAGTATGGGAAAACTCGGGTCTCGGCTCTCGGATCTCGGCTCTTGGCTCTCGGTCGCGAACCGCCTGGACAGTCACGAACTGCATGGATGCTCATGAACCGCCTGTCACCACCATCCGCCTGGAGAGTACGAACCGCGAACTGCCCTATCACCACGAACCGCCTAGGAATGACAGCGCTGCATATGTAGATCTTGACCTATTCTTAAGGCTATAACCGCTCCTACTTTCCCGGATCGGGTGCCACGTGTCCCATCACGACCCGATCACCATATGGGCTCTCCTATAGCTATAAATACACCTCCAGAGAGCATTTTTAGGGGACTTTTGCACCTCCTTGTCCATGGCAGCCATGGCTAACACTTCTGCATGAATTACAACCATCTTCTTCAATAAAATCAATGGATTCGGAGTGAGTTATTCATTGAATTCGAGCGATTGAGAGGCAATATTCATTGTAATTGTAATCTCTGATCAAAATGAAAAAAATATGAAGTGGACATAGGCTCATTAATGCCGAACCACTATAAAAATCTTGTTGTCTTGCTTTTTCCTGTATTTTTCAGTTAGTTCTTCACATCCTATGCTCGGAATACAATAATTTGGGTGTTAGGTCCACTTTTTTGGTCTAACATGTTCCTTTATTGATTTGGACTCTAATGGGCATTAATTAATTAGCTTGTCAAGTAGGAAAACTCATTTGTTTTGATTATAATACTGAAAAGATGCACATGATTAGATATGCAAAGGTTCTTGTTGAAATTGATGTTGAATTGGATTTGCCTTGTTCATTGAATTGAGTGGACTTGGTGATATATGTCCCCTTATTGTGGTCTCCTTTGATTGGAAACCAATAATTTGCACTCATTGCAAGGTGTTTGGTCATCAAACTTTGCAATGTGATATTCTTAATAAGGATTTTAATCTTTAAGGTGAACAATTAGTTGCAGGTTTAATGAATTCCCATGCACCAGTTTTTCATGCTCAGGGTAATGGTAGATTTATAGCTCCTGTTTCAGGAAGCCAACAAGGTTGGAACAAGGAAACTAATAAAAAGAAACAAGAGTGGAGAAGAAAAGTAGGAAATTTTGGTATTGATGTAGAAAAGGAAGTTAATAAAGCTGTGGATGAGGTATTCGAAATTGTTGGAAATGGCAGTTCAAATGTTCAAATCAATAATGAAGAGCAAATATATATGACCATTAGTAAAGGAAGAGGAAGTCAGAATATTGTCATTATGGATGACAAAGGGAACTGTGTTGTGCATCAAAAGGCTAATCTAGTTGATAAGAAGCAAAAAGATAATCAAAGGTTTGATGACATACCGAATGAAGCTGTGCAAACTGAGTTCCATGTTAAAAATCCTTTTTCTGTTCTTAATGATCCTACTACTGTGGCATTTACCTCCTCGGGGATCTCTCATCATTGTAACAATCTTTTCTCCTCCTCTCATGCAATGTCATGCTCTTCTAGTTACTCTACCTCTTCTGGTAGTCTTAATGTCACTAGTGATTCTTCTTTCAACTTTCAAATCCCACTGAATTCTTCCTTCAATCATAAACTGAATGAGCCTATTGATATTTCATCATCTCCTTATAATCATTTAGCTCCTTCCAACACCTCCTTTTTCATCCATTGATCCTCTTAATTCGAAGGATTCCTCTTATATGGCTGACCTTGTTGATTCCTCTCATTCAATATCTCATGACAATGATTCTTTAGCCTCTGCAACCAAATCTGATGTTAAGTCGAAGAGGGGATGGAAAAAGAAGTCTAAAAAGAAGTCAAATAATCCAAATGATATAGATGAAGGTGTTGATTTCAAGAAAGATGATGTATTACTTTCAGGTTGTCAAAAATATTTTTCAAAATCCCATACTAGGAAACATCCAGCTCCCTTGGTGGATCCTATTCAACTCAAGTTAAGATGGACAACATATCATTCTGGAATGTTAGAGGGATGAATCTTCCCTCAAATAAAAGTGAGATTAAATTTCATATCAGAGATAAGAATGTTCATTTATTGTGCATATCTGAAACTAAGCTTGATGAAACGACCCGAAATCCCCCATATGGGAAATCCCGGATTGAGTCGAGGACAAGCCACAAAAGAACGCAGACGGAAGAACATTTCATTGTATATTTCAACAATTCTGTAACAACCCGTATTTCTGTTAACACTAAAGTTGCTAATACAAAAATAAATGTGTAAAGGGGAGATGTATCTAATGTGCATACTAGAATAATAATAAATGTGTAAAGGGGAGATGTATCTAATGTGCATACAAAAATAATAATAAATGTGTAAAGAGGAGATGTATCTAATGCGTACGTATTTATATGGATTGACAAATAATAGTAAATGTACATTAAGAAAGAAATGGTGAACATAATTGGCTTCTCTTTACAACGAACGACTCTGGTTAACCCTAGCTTCATCGACGGCTCAAATTAACTTGCAACTCTATAAAAAGACCCTAGGTCTCAAACTAAAAATTCACAAAAAAAAAGAATAATAATTGGAACCACCATGCTGTCTGTTGAGAACTAGAGGGAGCCTCCACTTGAAAGAGACGAACAACATAGAGAATACAAACTAAAAGATTAAAAAGCAACAACAAATTAGAATCAAAGCAATGTCTTCCCAAAGGAAAGCTTTGCAAATTCAGAATTTCAGAACTCAGAAAACAAGACCGTCTACGATTGTAAATTTAGCTACATTCTTAGAATGCGAATTAATATGAATATCATGTGTTGCGATGAAATGATAATAGTACGATACTCGTTATGTTATTAATATACGTTTGTGATTTGATTCTATTATCATGTTGAATTGAGAATTATTAAGTATGATGTTTATTATGTTTTTAATATTAATCTATGCCAGTGACTTGATTCTATTATCATGTTAAGTTTGGGATTATTGGATTAGATTATTTGTATAAGCATGGACTTGGATTGTAACATCTTATGAGAATTGTTTAGTTTATTATGCAAGTTTATGTAGTGAAGTTATGCGACCAATTGTCAAATCTATATGTTCATGTTTATGCAAAACTTATGCCATGTTCACACTTATCATATGTTGGGATTAATTTGCAAGTATGTTTAAATCTATGTTACTAATTAACACATGTGTATGTTGATTAGCCTATGTTGCTAACTCACATATACGTATGTTGATTTGCCTATGTTGCAAATTAACATATGTATATGGATTAGTTCATATTGCTAATTCTCATGTATGTTGTTAATATGGCCTATGTTAAAAACACATATATGTTGAGTTAGCCTATAAGTGCAAGTTCATACCTATGACATTATAATGTTTATGTTAGTCTTTTTGCAAGTTTGTACCTATGACATTATAATGTTCATGTTAGTTATTTTGCAAGTTCACCCCTAAAATGTTCATGTTAGTTATTGTGCAAGTACACCCTATTATGTTCATATTGATTATGCCATCAATACCAAAGTTATACCCTTGTCATGTTTATGCTAATTTGCGTATATTAAATTAGGCTAAGTTTTTAGCCTAATAATTTACACCAAAAATCATGCGAACGTAAATTAGGCTGAGATGGTTAGCCTAATATTGGACGGGGTAACTTTGGGTTAAAATGATAATTTTAGGAAAACTTGCCATAAATTGGTCATTAATCACATATGTGATTTATGGCATAAAAAGACAATAATTACCTTAATTAATGAGATTAATTGGAAATGAATGTGACAGTAATGTGAATATTTTCTAATTTACATATTGGTCATTAATCACATAAGTGATTTATGGCATAAAAAGGCATTAATTACCTTAATTAATGAGATTAATTGGAAATGAATGTGACAGTAATTTGAATATTTTCTAATTTACATATTGGTCATTAATCATATAAGGGATTTATGGCATAAAAAGGCATTAATTACCTTAATTAATGAAATTAATTGGAAATGAATGTGACAGTAATTTGAATTTGAATAATTTACATAATTAAAATGTAAATTAGAAAAAACGAACGCGCTTAACCCGAGGTTGGATTGAGTTGTGACGTAAACCTCCCCGGACCCGCCCGGCTGTCCAGTTGTCACAACAATAGCTATCCAATGTGAGAGGTTAAGGCATGGGGCCCAATAAAGACCCGAGGTTAAACTGAGTTATGGCGTAAGACTGCCCGGACCCAACCGGCATACAGGCAGCCACAACAATATATGTCTAATCTGAGAGGTTGATGCTCTAATAAGATAATTAGAGCTGAGTTAGGACTGATAGGGTTAAGTCAATTTAATAAATACTTAACCAAATTCAACATGTTAAATAATTTGGATGGGTGGGGGTTAGGTTCATTCAGACACATAACCACTTAACATGTTTGACTAGAAAACCTAGTAACGGGGACCCGTTTCAGCAGTAACCCAATTAGGTATCATGGTACCCTGAACTAGGCAGGTTAGGGCACGATTACTAGGCTGATTGTAAGCGGTCAAAAGCGACGGCGGTTGGTGCACAGTGTGGGTTCTAACAGGGTGCGGGCGTGCACACACTCTGGAGCAGACAAGTCAGGGCAGTGGAGCATCAGTAGTATACCTTATGCATGCTAGAACTGTGTCGGGGCCGCCACCATGGGACTTGATACACCCCATGGTGGGACCAGCATTGGTATCTACCATACAGGGTCGTAGGACACATGTGAATATACGAGTAGGAGCCGATCTTTTAAAGAAAGAGAAAGGGATCACTTCACCCCAATCATGGGGTGCCTGTTGGTATAAGAATTAGTAGGTGCAGAGATAGAGATTTAAAATAGGGTGCGAAGGGATGTTCATTTTAGCACACCTTATCTAGTTCTAGGATAGTCTATTATCCTGATATCGTCCTGTTCTCAAATTATGCAACTCATGATCTTTTTATTATTAACATTCTAGGAATATAGCTAGACTTACCAGACTTATGTCTGACCCATTTTCCTTTCGTCTTCTTTTCTTCCGTTCCCCCCTCCAGGTCCACAGGGAGGAAACACCGCAGCTTAGTCAGTTTTTATCCAGCTTGAAGAGAGAGAATGTATTGCTTGGATTTCTTTCATTTGGACCATGGATTTGGATATCATTTATGGGGATTATGCAGCTTTATTTATGTTTCATGCTTCTTTAACTTTTAAAATCAAGACAGTATTATGGTCGTAATAATTGGATGTTTGTTTTGAGACAATGTTGGAAATGTTCTGTATGAACACGTATTTATGATAATAAAAGTCTGTTGGTTTTTCCACTGCTTATTTATATGTGTTTATATCTGTCTTGTGTTTTATCTGTGTCTTTTACTTATAAACCTCCACCAAAATTAAGGCATTCCCTTTGTGAGTGACCTTAACGAAGGTGGTGTGTTTCACTTGGTATCAGAGCATAGGTTTACCAGACCGGATAAAAAGTTTTTGAAACTATATTCAAATTAAAATTTAAAGAAGCATTTTTCAAGAAAAAAGAACTGTTTTATAGTTTTAGAAAGGCATAATCCCCCAAAGCCATGTGAATTATCTATCCTTCGTTTTGAATCTTTCCTTTTTCGTTTCAACATGTCGAGAGCATTTAACCTTCCAGAAGGAGTGATTGTACCTGGTTGGTTTAGAAGGTACTTGGAAGCTAGGGCCAATGACGCGGGCCCAACGAATCTTCCTCCCCTAGCTGCAGCAATTCCTCCTCCTCCTCCTCCTCCCCCAGTTGCTGAAATTCCCCCTCCTCCTCCTCCTCCTCCGAGAGGAAATGCTTTTGCCAAGACTTGTAGAGATTTTGAAGCTATGGGTGGGAAAGACTTTCATGGAAATGAGTCCTTCGTAGCAGCCAGGAACTGGCTGAAAGAGACCGAAGATCTTTTCGTTATCTTCGAGGTAGAAGACAAGCAGAAGGTAAGACTGGCAGTGTGTTTGCTCAATGGAGAGGCTTCCTACTGGTGGGAAGTCACCAATGCAGAAAGACCAGTAGAAACGTGGGAAGATTTCAGATTTAGATTTGAGATGAAGTTCCTTTCAGAAGCTGAGAGAAGTCTTCAAATGGAGAGGTACCTATCCCTTAAGCAAGGAAGTATGACCGTCAAAGAGTACGTCAACCAGTTTGATCAGCTGGTTAGGTTCGGACTGGACCTAGTCAACACCCAACACAAGAAGGCTCTCCGCTTTGTCAAGGGACTGAATGAGCCGCTTCATAGCCTGGCCATGACCCATATACCTATGGGAGCTACATATGAAAGGCTGGTACAGATGGCGTTAATGCATGAGGAGGATAAAGGCAAGAAGGAGACAACGGCGGAAGGGTCTCAGGGAAAGAAAGAAGATTTACAGCCTAAGAAAACAGACTTTAAGAAGGGCGGGAAAAAACAACAAAGCTCGCGAAACAAGAAAGTGTAATTTATGTGGTGTGGTTGGACATGTGGTGAAAGACTGCAGGAAGAAGAAGGCAAAGATGAATGGTGGTTGCTTTCATTGTGGGGAAACAGGACACATAGCTAAGGACTGCCCTAAGAGCCGAGGGCAGGCGTAGAAAGCTACATCCACTTCGGGTGGACAAGTTCATATATTGGAGGCACCTGCTCTGCAACAGCGATGTAGAAATACTTCTGTAGAAAGTGTAGTTTATCTTTATGATCACCCAATTCGCATTTTATTTGATTCTGGTGCATCACACTCCTATATTTCATCTGCTTTAGTAGAATCTCTGCACCTAGAAACTAGTATGGTAGAGGATCCCTTGGTTGTCTCCAATCCAATTGGAGGCCCAGCTTATTTGTCAATGATCTGTATGAATTTGAAAATCTCTATTCTAAGTGTAGAATTTAGATGTAGTACCTTTGTTTTGGGCTTCTCGGGGTATGGATTGATTTTGGGCATGGACTGGCTATCCATTAATGGTGCCATCCTTGATTGTGAGAAAAGAGTGGTTAGGCTCTTAACCCAACTCGGTAACACTCTGGAAAAAACTTGTAATCCCTCGAATGTGGTTATGCTTAGTTATCTTGAATCGCTTGACGCTTCTGTTGAGAATTTGCAGTCAGTTAAGGTGGTCCGAGAATATTCGGATGTCTTTGATGAGGTGAAGGGCTTACCTCCGAAACGGGAAATAGACTTCAGCATCTATCTTTTTGACAATGCAAAGCCCGTTGCTTTGCCTGTTAGGCACATGGCTCCTAGGGAAAGGAAAGAGCTCAGTAAGCAGATTAAAGAGCTTTTAGAAAAGGGGTTCATTAGGCGGAGCATTTCAGAATGGGGCGCTCCAGTGGTGTTCGCTACAAAGGCGGATGGTTCACTACGTCTATGTGTTGACTATAGGGAGCTAAACAAGCTAACTAAAAAGAATAGGCACCCTCTCCCCAGAATTGACGATTTGTTTGACCAGCTTGTAGGAGCGTCGGTTTTATGCCAACTTGATTTGGCGACCGGATTTCATCAGCTAAGGGTAGCTGATGATAGCATCGATAAGACAACTTTCAGAACCCCAGACGGATTCTTTGAGTGGCTTGTCATGCCTTTTGGCTTGACAAACGCACCCGCTTACTTCGTGGACCTAATGAGTAGGGTGTTAAGAGATTTCCTCAATAATTTCGTGGTGGTCTTCGTAGACGATATTTTGATCTTCTCAAAAAATGAGGAAGAGCATGCTCAGCACCTAAAGGCAATCATGGAGACTCTTAGAACACATCAGTTAAAAGCTAAATTCTCCAAGTTCCTCTTTTGGAGAGAAGAAGTGAGATTTCTTCGGCATATAGTGTCCAAAGAGGGGTTAGCTATAGACCCCGCAAAAGTAGTAGCGATGCAAGATTGGAAGGCACCAAAGAATGCAACCAAGGTCCGAAGCTTCCTCGGGCTTGCAGGCTTTTATCGGAAGTTCATCAGAGATTTTGCAAAAATCTCAGCTCCTCTTACAAGTCTAACAAAGAAGAATCTAGTTTTCTCTTGGGATTTGGATTGTGAGTTTGCTTTCCAACGCTTAAAAAGGGCTCTTACAACAACCCCAGTTCTGACCTTGTCGGATGGAAGCAAAATGTTTACAGTATACACGGATGCATGCGGGACAGGACTAGGCGTTGTCCTAATGCAAGAAGGAAGGGTAGTAGCTTATGGCGGAAGACAGTTGAAAGTTCATGAAAGGAACTACCCAACCCACGACCTTGAGTTGGCCGCCATCGTCTTTGCGCTTAAGTCTTGGCGCCACTATCTCCTAGGTGAGAAATTTGAACTGTATACTGACCATAAATCTTTGAAGTATCTCTTCTCATAGAAGGACCTTAACTTAAGGCAACAAAGGTGGATGGAGTTTCTTGCCTCGTATGATTTCGAGATTTCCTACACTCCTGGCAAGGGCAACGTAGTCGTAGATGCCTTGAGTAGAAAGAAGCTAACATTGAGCCCGCTATTTGTTGAAAGGCGAAGCCTAGAGTTTATAGCCAGTTTTGACTTTAGGCCCTCCTCTGATTTTGTACCTGGTCTGTTAGCATCGCTAGAAGTGCGGCCCACTCCCTTAGACCAATAGGGACCACACAACGAGAAGACCCTCAACCTGTAGAAGTGATTGATAAGCTCGTTAGGGGTGAGACTTTTAGTCACCTCGATAGATACACCATCGACGACAAAGGGTGGTTAAGACGGGATCGAAGACTATGCGTCCCACAGGCAAAGGAGTTGGTGAAGAAAGTTCTTGAGGAGGCACATCATTCCAAGATGACAATACATCCAGGCGGAGACAAAATGTACAAGGACTTAAAGAGAGTTTTCTTTTGGAGTGGCATGAAGATGGACGTGGCAGATTTTGTTTCTAAGTGCATGATTTGCCAACAAGTCAAGGCGGAGCAGAAGAAGCCCGGCGGTCTGCTCCATCCTCTAGAGGCCCCACAGTGGAAGTGGGATAGCATTTCAATGGACTTCATTGATGGGCTACCTAGGTCTAGAAGAGGCAACACTAGCATTTGGGTAATAGTGGATAGGCTTACTAAAAGCGCCCACTTTTTACCTGTCAAGAGTAGAAGGACTGCCTCGTCTCTAGCATCTCTTTATCTTAAGGAGATAGTTCGACTCCATGGAATACCTTCCAGCATTATTAGCCACAGAGATCCTATCTTCACAAGCGAGTTTTGGTGGAGTCTGCAACAAGTTGTAGGCACACAGTTATGTTTGAGCACGGCCTATCACCCCCAAACCGATGGTCAGACGGAAAGGGTGAACAGGATTTTGGAAGACCTTTTGAGACTTTGCGTCCTTGACTTTGGAGGGACTTGGGAGGACCATCTTCCTTTGGTGGAATTTGCCTACAACAACAGCTACCAAGCCACCATCGGAATGGCGCCCTTCGAAGCTTTATATGGAAGACCGTGCCGATCTCCCACTTGTTGGTGGGAGTCTACTGACAAGCTCATACTTGGACCAGATATGATCCGAGAGACTTCAGAGAAAGTAGACTTAATACGAAGAAGAATGAAGATAGCCCAAGACAGACAAAAATCCTACGCAGACAAGAGAAGGACCGACCTTGAATTTGAGGTTGGGGACAGGGTTTTCCTTAAGGTATCTCCTTTAAGGAACGTCGTTCGCTTTGGATCCACAGGGAAGCTGGCACCAAGATTTGTAGGGCCATTTCCTATCATCGAGAAGATTGGGAAGATGGCCTACATGTTAGAGTTACCCGAGAGACTGGCCGGAGTTCACAACGTCTTTCATGTTTCTCACCTCCGGAAGTATCTACATGAGTCAGCGGAAGTAGTAGAGCCAAACATTCTAGAAGAAGCTGAAGTAGAACGCGAAGCAACTGTGAGGAAAGTTCCAACTCGCATCTTAGGAACTGAAGTGAAAAAGCTATGCAACCGTGAAGTCAAACTCGTCAAAGTTTAGTAGAGCGACGCCGAGGAAGACGCGACTTGGGAAACTGAGGATAGAATACGCGCAGCCTACCCTTTTCTTTTTTAGGGTACATTTTTGATCTCTCTTTTTCCTTAAAGTCATGTTAGTATCTATCTTTTTAGGTATATCTCCCCGACCTTACCCTTTTATCCTTAGGTGGAAACCCCTTTGGATGTAAACATGTAATTGAAACATGTTATGGATGATGGTTGCAAGTGGTTGCAAATGTTTGCTAGTGGTTGCTCGTGGATGTATATACACACACAATCTAGGGTTTTAGATCGGCTCAGTCACTTCATATTGCATATGCATATATGTGTTTATGTTTGTATATGGTTGAAGCTTAATATGTTGTCATATGTATGTCGCATTTGTTTGAATGATTGCGCACTCATGTAGAATTAGAATTATGAATAGGAAAAAGTTTGCATACATAATGGATTCATGACACTTACATAATTTGCATTAAGGAGGTCAATTGAATCAGTAGACCGCCTGATTTTTGCATTAGATAAGGACATGTACACACACGATGCATATGATCATGAAGCATTAGAAGTCTTTTAAGGACAATGGACGCTCGTGTTTGATGATTGAGTAGATGGACATTTGGATGGTAGGACATATGTTCTCCTAGACTTGGAGATTTCGGGGACGAAATCCTTTAAGGGGGGGAGAATGTAACACCCCGTATTTCTGTTAACACTAAAGTTGCTAATACAAAAATAAAAGTGTAAAGGGGAGATGTATCTAATGTGCATACAAGAATAATAATAAATGTGTAAAGGGGAGATGTATCTAATGTGCATAAAAAAATAATAATAAATGTGTAAAGGGGAGATGTATCTAATGCGTACGTATTTATATGGATTGACAAATAATAGTAAATGTACATTAAGAAAGAAATGGTGAACATAATTGGCTTCTGTTTACAATGGACGGCTCTAGTTAACCCTAGCTTCATCGACGGCTCAAATTAACTTGCAACTCTATAAAAAGACCCTAGGTCTCAAACTAAAAATTCACAAAAAAAAAAGAATAAGAATTGGAGCTACCATGCTGTCTGCTGAGAACTAGAGGGAGCCTCCACTTGAAAGAGATGAACAAGATAGCGAATACAAACTAAAAGATTAAAAAGCAACAACAAATTAGAATCAAAGCAACGTCTTCCCAAAGGAAAGCTTTGCAAATTCAGAATTTCAGAACTCAGAAAACAAGACCGTCTACGATTGTAAGTTTAGCTACATTTTTAGAATGCGAATTAATATGAATATCATGTGTTGCGAAGAAATGATAATAGTACGATAATCGTTATGTTATTAATATACATTTGTGATTTGATTCTATTATCATGTTGAATTGAGAATTATTAAGTATGATGTTTATTATGTTTTATAATATTAATCTATGCCTGTGACTTGATTCTATTATCATGTTAAATTTGGGATTATTGGATTAGATTATTTGTATAAGCATGGACTTGGATTGTAACATCTTATGAGAATTGTGTAGTTTATCATGCAAGTTTATGCAGTGAAGTTATGCGACCAACTGTCAAATCTATATGTTCATGTTTATGCAAAACTTATGCCATGTTCACACTTATCATATGTTGGGATTAATTTGCAAGTATGTTTAAATCTATGTTACTAATTAACACATGTGTATGTTGATTAGCCTATGTTGCTAACTCACATATACGTAGGTTGATTTGCCTATGTTGCAAATTAACATATGTATATGGATTAGTTCATATTGCTAATTCTCATGTATGTTGTTAATATGGCCTATGTTAAAAACACATATATGTTGAGTTAGCCTATAAGTGCAAGTTCATACATATGACATTATAATGTTTATGTCAGTCTTTTTGCAAGTTTGTACCTATGACATTATAATGTTCATGTTAGTTATTTTGCAAGTTCACCCCTAAAATGTTCATGTTAGTTATTTTGCAAGTACACCCTATTATGTTCATATTGATTATGCCATCAATACCAAAGTTATACCCTTGTCATGTTTATGCTAATTTATGCCAATTTGCGTATATTAAATTAGGCTAAGTTTTTAGCCTAATACTTTACACCAAAAATCATGCGAACGTAAATTAGGCTGAGATGGTTAGCCTAATATTGGACGGGGTAACGTTGGGTTAAAATGATAATTTTAGGAAAACTTGCCATAAATTGGTCATTAATCACATAAGTGATTTATGGCATAAAAAGGCATTAATTACCTTAATTAATGAGATTAATTGGAAATGAATGTGACAGTAATTTGAATATTTTCTAATTTACATATTGGTCATTAATCACATAAGTGATTTATGGCATAAAAAGGCATTAATTACCTTAATTAATGAGATTAATTGGAAACGAATGTGACAGTAATTTGAATATTTTCTAATTTACATATTGATCATTAATCACATAAGTGATTTATGGCATAAAAAGGCACTAATTACCTTAATTAATGAGATTAATTGGAAATGAATGTGACAGTAATTTGAATTTGAATAATTTACATAATTAAAATGTAAATTAAAAAATACGAACGCGCTTAACCCGAGGTTGGATTGAGTTGTGAAGTAAACCTGCCCGGACCCGCCCGACTGTCTAGTTGTCACAACAATAGCTATCCAATGTGAGAGGTTAAGGCATGGAGCCCAATAAAGACCCGAGGTTAAACTGAGTTGTGGCATAAGACTGTCCGGACCCAACCGGCATACAGGCAGCCACAACAATATCTGTCTAATCTGAGAGGTTGGTGCTCTAATAAGACAATTAGAGCTGAGTTAGGACTGATAGGGTTCAGTCAATTTAATAAATACTTAACCAAATTCAACATATTAAATAATTTTGATGGGTGGGGGTTAGGTTCATTCAGACACTTAACCACTTAACATGTTTGACTAGAAAACCTAGTAACGAGGACCCGTTTTAGCAGTAACCCAATTAGGTATCATGGTAGCCTGAACTTGGCAGGGTGGGGCACGATTACTGGGCTGATTGTAAGCGGTCAAAAGCGACGGCGGTTGGTGCAAAGTGTGGGTTCTAACAGGGTGCGGGCGTGCACACACTCTGGAGCAGACAAGTCAGGGAACTGGAGCATCAGTAGTATACCCTATGAATGCTAGAATTGTGTCAGGGCCGCCACCATGGGACTTGATACACCCCATGGTATGACCAGCATAGGTATCTACCATACAGGGCCGTAGGATACATGTGAATATATGAGTAGGAGTCGATCTTTTAAAGAAAGAGAAAGGGATCACTTCACCCCAATCACGGGGTGCCTGTTGGTATAAGAATTAGTAGGTGCAGAGATAGAGATTTAAAATAGGGTGCGAAGGGATGTTCGTTTTAGGACACCTTATCTAGTTCTAGGATAGTCTATTATCCTGATATCGTCCTGTTCTCACTTTATGCAAGTCATGATCGATATCTTTTTATTATTAACATTCTAGGAATATAGCTAGATTTACCAGACTTATGTCTGACCCATTTTCCTTTCGTCTTCTTTTCTTCCGTTCCCCCCTCCAGGTCCACAGGGAGGAAACACCGCAGCTTAGTCAGTTTTTCATCCAGCTTGAAGGGAGAGAATGTATTGCTTTTATTTCTTTCATTTGGACCATGGCTTTGGATATCATTTATAGGGATTATGCAGCTTTATTTATGTTTCATGCTTTTTTAACTTTTAAAATCAAGACAGTATTATGGTTCTAATAATTGGAAGTTTGTTTTGAGACAATGTTGGAAATGTTCTGTATGAACACGTATTTATGATAATAAAAGTTTGTTGGTTTTTCCGCTGCTTATTTATATGTGTTTATATCTGTCTTTTGTTTTATCTGTGTCTTTTACTTATAAACCTCCACCAAAATTAAGGCATTCCCTTTGTGAGTGACCTTAACGGAGGTGGGGTGTTTCAAATTCCATCAGAATACAAGAATATACAGAATATAAAAACAAATAATATACATTTGAGAAATATCAGAGATTACAATACATTACATAGCAGCGGAAAATAATACAATACACAACTAGAAGTAATACGCGGATACAACGCTTTCCGAGTATTGTTCCAGCTGTAAATCAGGATCCTGTGAATACAAATCTGCAAAACCAAAACTTCTAGCTGCCCGTGTCAAAATAAGGGCACCCAGAGTTTAGGTTAAAACAATAAACTCCAGGTCAGTCATAGGACTGGTGTGAGAACTAAAACAGTTATTAATCTTTATTTTTAAAGTTCGGTAAATCTAGGGACCACGCCGTATAACACGGAACGGGTTTCCTCCCAAGAATACCAGTGCATAAAACAACAGCGCAATGCTAAATAAAGAACAATGAAGCTATTATAAGACCCAGGTCCCTTCACACAATGCAACACAAACCAGAGGATAGGGTTTTACCTTATAATAGCCAAAGAATGCTTGATACATTTTAAAACAGATTATTTTGATAGTACTATAAGTGTATAGTGTCAAAACAATGCAACACAAACTCGTCAGGGCGTGTAAAACCACTGACGCCACTTCTTGCTAGAAGGAAACGCATGCCCTCCCTGAAGTCCCTCTCCCGTTTTTGGTTCACAACCAGGGTGTGAGGCTCGCGAATCAACGCTACACAAAGCTATGTCACACAGGCTTTGTTTGATCATCAACCACAAGACTTTGCTTTCCAACAGAAGCCTTGATCATTTGCATCTTAGCATGCCACACAGGCAATTCACGCTATGCAACCGATATCAATCACACGGAATGAAATCCGATGTGAGACACACATCCATTACAAGTCTGTTATGGGTCTGAACGAAACCGGAGGAACCTTATTCCTCGCATATCCATCGATCTCCAAGTACGTCTGGACGATCACCAACTGATTCCCTCCTCTTGGGTATACATCCCAATCAAGATCATCAGTAATTATCCAAACGACGTGAAGACCTCCGCTCTTCAACCACCGTCTTCATCTTCGACTTATCGTCGTAACAATTACTCAGACTGGGATAAACCCGGTCTTTTTGAATAACTCGCGTATATAATAAACAAGTGTTACACAAACACAACATATGCCTCATTCCAATTCAACAGTCACTAACCATAAATTAATCAAGAGAATAATCCCCTAAATATTAACCTCGAAGGCCGAAACCAACATCAGATCAATACCCAGGAAATCACTCTGCTTAGCCAACTTACAGCTAGTTTCTAAATTTCACTTTCTTAGGGAAAGGTTTCCATTAATTTTATCAAAGATAAATTCTTTTAAATTTATTCTTTAATCTTCCTTTTGAATATCACTTCAAACTAGTTGGGATTAGCGAACCTGTGACGAGAAGGAATTTCGCTCGGTCCGAACCAGTCGCTAAACCGACCCAGACCGTTCGAAACGCCCTATCGTTTGAGAACAAGACAAAACAGAACGCAAACAGAAGAACATTTCACTGTGTATCACAACAATGCATCAGATTACAAGAATATACAGAATATAAATGAATAAATATTACACAGAAATATCAGAGATTACAATAAATTACATTTAAATACATCGCAGCGGAAAATAATACAATACACAACTAGAAGAGATATACGGATACAAAGCTTTCCGGATATCGTTCCAGCTGTAAACCAGGATCCTGTGAATATAAATCTGCAAAACCAAAACTACTAGCTGCCCGTGTCAAAATAGGGGCACCCAGAGTTTAGGTTAAAACAATAAACTCCAGGTCAGTCATGGGACTGGTGTGAGAACTAAAACAGTTATTAATCTTTATTTTAAATCATTAGGTAAATCAAGGGACCACGCCGTATAACACGGAACGGGTTTCCTCCCAAGAATACCAGTGCATAAAACAAACAGCGCAATGCTAAATAAAGAAAAATGAAGCTGTTATAAGACCCAGGTCCTATCACACAATGCAACGCAAGCCGGGGGATAGGGTTTTCCCTTATAACAGCCAAAGAATGCTTGATACGTTTAAAACAAATCATTTGATACTATTATAAGTGCATAGTGTATAAAACAACTTCAAATCATAAGTATCAATCATAGGCGGCATGGGTACCATATATCATGTCGCCATACTAGTTCTACAATTAAAACCGCAAATGTCACGTATTTGGAGATTGGATTTCCGTCTATGAACCGAGGCAAAAGATAGTCCTCACCGAATTCGCGACTCTCTAGCCCGAGCCACAGGACCCAGACTCAGGTGGGCCCTTGGAGCGACAGGGCCGGTCCACCGATGTGGATTAAAATGCCTGAACACTACGTTTCCCCGCCCTTTGGGGCGTAAATGAGCCAACGAATGACTCCATCGGACCCGGATCGTCCGATCAAACCGAGGCGCCTCGCAACAGCAACAACCACACAGGTGAAAAGTATATAAATGTCAGGGCTGGAAGGTCACTGACACCACCCTAGCTAGAAAGAAACGCATGCCCTCCCTGAGGTCCTCTCCCGTTTTTGGTTCACAACCGAGGTGCGAAACTCGCGAAGTAAACGTTACACAAAGCTATGCCACAAAGGCCGTGCTTTGATCATCACCACAAGACTTTGCTTTTCAACATAAGCCTCGATCAATTGCCACTTAGGCATGCCACACAGGAAATTCACTCCATGCGATTGATATCCATCAATATATAACCCCTGAGCTCGTACGTCTCAGAGAAGGGCGTTAAGCAAGAGAATAAATTCTCCGCCGCCAAACAGATATATATTTAATAGAGATCAATCACACGGACTAAAATCCAATGTCAGACACACAGTCCATTTACAAGTCCGTTCTGGGTCTGAACGAAACCGGAGGCACCTAGTACCCCGCATATCCATCGATCTCCAAGCACGCCTGGACGATCACCAACTGTTTCCATCTTCTTGGGTGTACAGCCCAATCAAGATCATCAGTAATCACCCAAACGACGTGAAGACTTCCGGTCTTCGACCATCGTCTTCATCTTCGACTTATCGTCGTATCAGTTATTCAGAATGGGATAAACCCGGTCTTCTCGAATAACTCGCGTATTTTTTAAATAAGTGTTACACAAACACAACATACGCCTCAGTCCAATTCATCAGTCACTAACCGTAAATTAATCAAGAGAATAATTTCCCAAACATTAACCCCGAAGGCCGAAACCAACATCAGATCAATATCCAGAAAACCATTCTGCTTAGCTAACCGACAGTTAATTTCTAAATTCCACATTCATAGGGAAAGGTTCCCATTAATTTTATCCAAGGAAAATTCCTTGAATTTATTCTTTAATCAACTTTTGAATTTCGATTCAACTAGTCGGGATTAACGAACCTTACCGAAGTAATCATTTGTTTTAATTTCCCAATCCCAACCTATTCATCCCATGAAGTAAAACTGGTTATACTTCATATCTAACACCACGGTGTTATCAGTAAATTCAATTACCATTTCACGTTCAAATCTAATTAAAGATTAAACTATCGCCTGGAGCAAAACTGGGGATACTCCATTTTCGATCATTTCAATCTAATTAAAGATTCATTAAAACTCCACTTAGTTTTAATCTTCGACAGGGTTAAAGAATCAGTGTTATTTAAAACACGGTTCACGATAAACCCAAAATCACATTCCATTAATTATCGGGTTAAAGAACAAGTGTTATTTAAAACACTATTCACGATAAACCCAAAAATCAATACCAATTCAATTCCAATTAAATATCATTTAATTGGTACACTTCATTAAATCTAAATAAAAAGATTTAATCTTTTCTCAACTGGGTTCAAGAACAGTGTTAGTGAAGACACCATTCACGACAAACGCAAATCACATTTGATATTCAATACAAGGCTCTGAATAGAAAATATATCGGCTTATATTCAATATCAAATTCTACGATTAACAAATGTCGTATTGGAAATAACGATATAAATATATATCTTTCAAATTTCCATAACAACATCTGTATAATCACGAATTCCAACATCGAAATATTCCGAAGACAATTTCGATTCAAATCCATTCCAATGCAATCATTGGAAATTCTGGTTATTTTTAAAACCCTTTTCAAATTCAATTTATTTATTTAAAAATAAATAGAATTATATTCCTAGTTCAAAACTAGTTCATTTCGATAAAAATCTATTTTTATCTTTTCAAATATAGAGTTTTTCATCCCAAATCTTCACAAATCATTTCTTATGATTTTACACAAATTATTACTATTTTTAATAATTTTATCAAGGCCCGTACAGTCGGTTTCCAACAAAGGCCATCGAACTGCACTTACAGCGACCTTTTTCGAATTCAATTTGGACGTAACTCCAAATCCAACCGTTAGATTTCTAATTTCTAATATTCTTTAGAAAGCTCTTTTCGATACGAACCCAACGGTTCCGGTTTCAGGAGAATCCGACGGTCGGATCTCCCGTAATGTCCGTTTGAAAGAAATGGTCGAAATTCACGAACTGCCGCGGCGCGGCGCGTCCTATTCAGGCCATTATATTATATATATAATATATATAATATATACTTCGTTGATTTCAATTCAAAACGTGCTTTATAAATCGTTTTAAATTCATTTTCAAAACGGTTTCAACTTCATATTCAATTTCAAATCAAAATTGAATATTCAAATATAAATTCGTTTTAAACTCATTTCAAATTGATTTCAATTCAAATTGATTTCTAATTCCATTGCAGTTCGTTTTCAATTCAATTCAATTTCAATTCGAATTCATTTCTATCCAATTTCAATTCGAATTCATTTCTATTCAAATTCATTTCGAATTCATTTTCAATTCATTTCGTTTTCAATTCAATTCAATTTCAATTCGAATTCATTTCTATCCAATTTCAATTCGAATTCATTTCTATTCAAATTCATTTCGAATTCATTTTCCATTCAATTCATTTCGAAATCGTTTAAAATCGATATAAATATCGTTCACGTCAAAATGGCGTCAATCTAATCAACACGGCTTCATATATTCCTATTTTCATATATTTCTTTTTCAAATATTTCTTTTTCAAATATTTCTTTTTCAAATATTTCTTTTTCAAAACTGGAATGAGGCCCAATCAATTACCATATAATGTTAATTATATGGATCTTCTACAACACATGTATATATCAACAACGATGAATAATCAACCATCATCCAAAGTGCATTCTACACTGTATAAGCATCAAATATAAATATTCAACGCTTATAACAGCCTGTCAATCAATCGATCGACATACAACTAAACAATCGGGATTAGTGTACGTCAAATATCATCCCAATACCCGTGTGGGGTTTCAAACAATCAAACACAGATTTTATTTGTGCAGTTGGGCGATGTGTAAAATTTATCGTCCCAATCAATGTCCTTCAAATAGGTGTACATAAACAAACCGTCTGGTTTGTAAATGAATATTTATTTATTCACATTCACGTTAAAAATTATATTTTTAACGATCAAACTGTTTTATTCAACCTATGAATTTTCTATTCGATTCATTTATTAAATAAAATGTTATCTTTATTTTTCTAACATATTTTAGAAAATTTCGGCGGCATAACGGCACGATACTAGAAACGGGACAAGGCCTAGCCTTATCCCCGGTCTAGTGAAGGCCCACGTCATTCACACATCAATCAAATCAATTTCCATTCACCCAAACAATTCAATTTCAATCAAATAATCTAACTTATTTTTGCAATCAAACAAACAAGTCCATGGTCTGTGGACGATTGTGTCGGGTGCTACTAAGCACCGTCTGCATCCTAGTATATATATATAACTAGAAAAGAAATTGAAAGGTGAGAAATTCTCACCGAAAGCTATCCAAACATCTTGACTCTTCTTTGATATAAATCTTCTTCGTTCTCGCCTTTTTGTCACCTTCGTTGTCCGCTTTCACTACCTATGTAAAAATCGAATTTTTACTTCGCTATTCAATATATAAAAATTATATTTTTATTTTGAAGTTCAATATATAAAAATCATATTTTTATTTCGAAGTTCAATATATAAAAATCATATTTTTATTTCGAAGTTCAATATATAAAAATCATATTTTTACTTCATGCCATAGAGATAAAAATTCCTTTTCAAAAATATAGATTTTGCCTTTTCAAATACGAAGTTTTCGCCTTTATAAAAATAAAGTTTTCGCCTTTATAAAAATAAAGTTTTCGTCTTTTCTTCATATAAAAATCTAATTTTTAACCAATTTCAAAATCTAAACTTCGACTAATTAAAATTCTCAGTTTTTAAAATCATTATAAAAATTCAGTTAAATGAAAATAAATAATAATAAATAAATAAAAAACAGAACTTACAGTGAACGGAGGGGGGAGAAGTCACGGCAGTGCTCAGGAGGAGAAGGTGGCGCGGTCTCAGGCGATGGGCGTCGGAATGGGTTTCGGGGGAAGGAGGGGGCTCGACCTTTGACGGCGGTGGCTAAGGCTGGAGGTGCAGCGGACTTTGGGTTCTAGGGTTTGGGTGGCTCGGTGGTAGAAAAGGAGGAAGGGAAGAGGGCGTCGGGGCTAAAGAGGGGGCGGTCGGAGTCTGGCGCGGTGGAGGGCGATGGAAGGAGTTGGGTTTTCGCAATCGCCCCTTTTTTTCTTCTGCTTCGATTTGGATTTGGAAGTTCTGACCGGGGGAGGGAAGCGTTGACCGTGTATAGTGAGAAGGGGGGGTTTAATTTAATTATTTTAATTAATTTAATTTTCCAATAAAAGGGCACTTTTTATTCGAACTCGAAACGAGACCCAACGACTGTCGCCCCTAGCTAATTACCCACATTTCGAACACAATGGGATATGTTTCGTAAGCCAATTTGGCCGTTACGATCAGTTTTCGTCTAAATCAAAATATAACTCTATATATTGAATTTTAAACGCACATTTCAATTTACCCGGGTCGCATACGAACTTTAAAAATTCCAGAAAAATATTTTCTAGCTTCGTATTGACGATACGGTCCTAACAAAACTAGTTTCGTCGAATTCTGAGACCGTTGGAAAAATGGCCATTTTCCAGTCGATTAAAATCAACTGAAACTGGTCAAACGCGTTTTCCTTTGCCACGCTCACATATTGATTCGGAAAATTATGAAATTTGAAACCTAGCAATAACTTAACATCACGGACCCAACAAAACTGGTTTCGACGAAATCCGAGGTCGTTTGCAAAATGTCCATTTTTAAGGGCCTGAATTCCATAGCGACTATTCAGAATTTTCAACTGGACATAACTTTTGATTCCCGTTATGAAATCTCGATTATTCGGATTCGTTGGAAAGATATCATCAATTAGATCCTAATGTTTTTGGTTTCGCTAAAATCCGGATTGTTTTGCACCCGGTACATTCAATTGAAGTTTGAAATCGAATTATCGAACTGCCGCGCCATTTTCAATTCTATTTATAATTATATATAATTATTTATATTCTATCGACGGCGTATATAATATATACGTCGAATTATATTAAAAATAAATTTTCTCGTCGATATTATTTAAAATAATTCATTTTAAATAATCAAAATTCGCTAAAATTGCTAAAATAAAAATTTTAAACTGGCCCAGATTTTCGGGTTATTACAATCTCCCCCACTTAAAACTTTTCGTCCCCGAAAAGGAACAAAGTCGAAAGTGGTTTGATTAATCAACTCTACGCTCGATCTGGCTTCCATTCTCCAACTCTTTAGTTTCTGAGAATTTTCAAAATTTCAAAAATTTGGCTAACACCCTAAATTTTTGAAAAATTTCGCCATAACCTCCCCTGCACCGGGAGCATCGGGGAATTTCAAATAGCTTCCCCGGTCCTTCTGATCTCAAAAAGAAAAAGAAAAAGCAAAACGGCTAGCCAATAGGCTCATAAAATCATCATCACCCAAACAAAACAGTAAATTATGTAGTAAACATGTACCTATTTGTCGGGCAAACAAATTTTATTCTCTGCTCTAGCCTCCTTGCTATGACCTGTTCAATGTAAGTACAAGTATATGCAAGCAAACGCAACCAAATTTCAATATAGTTCAATTGGGCATAATGTTTCAAAATTATCAAACAAATGAACAAACAACACAAACATCAATCCATTAGTGAATTTAACGTTTCAAATTCATAATTTGATATATATACAAAAAATCATGTTTTGATGCCAAATCACAACAATGTATTCTAGCTATATTAGTTTTGGTTCTCACACCAGTCTAATGGAAATATATAGAAAATCACACCTTCGAAACTCGAACATAAATGTTGATGATGCGATCGCTATCATCAATATCATCTTCGGGCGACTAGAGTGCGATGCTATATCTATCCAATATATTAAAACTTTGAATATACGTTTGCAAGGCGTATATGCAAATTCTTTATATAATGAATTGTCCAAAATCAATATAAATAAATTATTCAAATACGTGTAAAACGATCTAAATTTCAAAACAGAATTGTTTTCATTTGAAAAATATACTCTTCACACTCGTTCTAGGATACTACTGATCCCATCTCTAACGAGTCATTCTAATTGGATATTACTAATCCAATTCTGATGAATTCTTTCGTATGGTTCTAATGTGTCTTGTTCTCTGAGCTTTGTAAACCAAAGCTCTGATACCACTGTGACGAGAAGGAATTTCGCTCGGTCCGAACCAGTCGCTAAACCGACCCAGACCGTTCGAAACGCCCTATCGTTTGAGAACAAGACAAAACAGAACGCAAACAGAAGAACATTTCACTGTGTATCACAACAATGCATCAGATTACAAGAATATACAGAATATAAATGAATAAATATTACACAGAAATATCAGAGATTACAATAAATTACATTTAAATACATCGCAGCGGAAAATAATACAATACACAACTAGAAGAGATATACGGATACAAAGCTTTCCGGATATCGTTCCAGCTGTAAACCAGGATCCTGCGAATATAAATCTGCAAAACCAAAACTACTAGCTGCCCGTGTCAAAATAGGGGCACCCAGAGTTTAGGTTAAAACAATAAACTCCAGGTCAGTCATGGGACTGGTGTGAGAACTAAAACAGTTATTAATCTTTATTTTAAATCATTAGGTAAATCAAGGGACCACGCCGTATAACACGGAACGGGTTTCCTCCCAAGAATACCAGTGCATAAAACAAACAGCGCAATGCTAAATAAAGAAAAATGAAGCTGTTATAAGACCCAGGTCCTATCACACAATGCAGCGCAAGCCGGGGGATAGGGTTTTCCCTTATAACAGCCAAAGAATGCTTGATACGTTTAAAACAAATCATTTGATACTATTATAAGTGCATAGTGTATAAAACAACTTCAAATCATAAGTATCAATCATAGGCGGCATGGGTACCATATATCATGTCGCCATACTAGTTCTACAATTAAAACCGCAAATGTCACGTATTTGGAGATTGGATTTCCGTCTATGAACCGAGGCAAAAGATAGTCCTCACCGAATTCGCGACTCTCTAGCCCGAGCCACAGGACCCAGACTCAGGTGGGCCCTTGGAGCGACAGGGCCGGTCCACCGATGTGGATTAAAATGCCTGAACACTACGTTTCCCCGCACTTTGGGGCGTAAATGAGCCAACAAATGACTCCATCGGACCCGGATCGTCCGATCAAACCGAGGCGCCTCGCAACAACAACAACCACAAAGGTGAAAAGTATATAAATGTCAGGGCTGGAAGGTCACTGACACCACCCTAGCTAGAAAGAAACGCATGCCCTCCCTGAGGTCCTCTCCCGTTTTTGGTTCACAACCGAGGTGCGAAACTCGCGAAGTAAACGTTACACAAAGCTACGCCACAAAGGCCGTGCTTTGATCATCACCACAAGACTTTGCTTTTCAACATAAGCCTCGATCAATTGCCACTTAGGCATGCCACACAGGCAATTCACTCCATGCGATTGATATCCATCAATATATAACCCCTGGGCTCGTACGTCTCAGAGAAGGGCGTTAAGCAAGAGAATAAATTCTCCGCCGCCAAACAGATATATATTTAATAGAGATCAATCACACGGACTAAAATCCAATGTCAGACACACAGTCCATTTACAAGTCCGTTCTAGGTCTGAACGAAACCGGAGGCACCTAGTACCCCGCATATCCATCGATCTCCAAGCACGCCTGGACGATCACCAACTGTTTCCATCTTCTTGGGTGTACAGCCCAATCAAGATCATCAGTAATCACCCAAACGACGTGAAGACTTCCGGTCTTCGACCATCGTCTTCATCTTCGACTTATCGTCGTATCAGTTATTCAGAATGGGATAAACCCGGTCTTCCCGAATAACTCGCGTATTTTTTAAATAAGTGTTACACAAACACAACATACGCCTCATTCCAATTCATCAGTCACTAACCGTAAATTAATCAAGAGAATAATTTCCCAAACATTAACCCCGAAGGCCGAAACCAACATCAGATCAATATCCAGAAAACAATTCTGCTTAGCTAACCGGCAGTTAGTTTCTAAATTCCACATTCATAGGGAAAGGTTCCCATTAATTTTATCCAAGGAAAATTCCTTGAATTTATTCTTTAATCAACTTTTGAATTTCGATTCAACTAGTCGGGATTAACGAACCTTACCGAAGTAATCATTTGTTTTAATTTCCCAATCCCAACCTATTCATCCCATGAAGTAAAACTGGTTATACTTCATATCTAACACCACGGTGTTATCGGTAAATTCAATTACCATTTCACGTTCAAATCTAATTAAAGATTTAACTATCGCCTGGAGCAAAACTGGGGATACTCCATTTTCGATCATTTCAATCTAATTAAAGATTCATTAAAACTCCACTTAGTTTTAATCTTCGACAGGGTTAAAGAATCAGTGTTATTTAAAACACGGTTCACGATAAACCCAAAATCACATTCCATTAATTATCGGGTTAAAGAACAAGTGTTATTTAAAACACTGTTCACGATAAACCCAAAAATCAATACCAATTCAATTCCAATTAAACATCATTTAATTGGTACACTTCATTAAATCTAAATAAAAAGATTTAATCTTTTCTCAACTGGGTTCAAGAACAGTGTTAGTGAAGACACCATTCACGACAAACCCAAATCACATTTGATATTCAATACAAGGCTCTGAATAGAAAATATATCGGCTTATATTCAATATCAAATTCTACGATTAACAAATGTCGTATTGGAAATAACGATATAAATATATATCTTTCAAATTTCCATAACAACATCTGTATAATCACGAATTCCAACATCGAAATATTCCGAAGACAATTTCGATTCAAATCCATTCCAATGCAATCATTGGAAATTCTGGTTATTTTTAAAACCCTTTTCAAATTCAATTTATTTATTTAAAAATAAATAGAATTATATTCCTAGTTCAAAACTAGTTCATTTCGATAAAAATCTATTTTTATCTTTTCAAATATGGAGTTTTTCATCCCAAATCTTCACAAATCATTTCTTATGATTTTACACAAATTATTACTATTTTTAATAATTTTATCAAGGCCCGTACAGTCGATTTCCAACAAAGGCCATCGAACTGCACTTACAACGACCTTTTTCGAATTCAATTTGGACGTAACTCCAAATCCAACCGTTAGATTTCTAATTTCTAATATTCTTTAGAAAGCTGTTTTCGATACGAACCCAACGGTTCCGGTTTCAGGAGAATCCGACGGTCGGATCTCCCGTAATGTCCGTTTGAAAGAAATGGTCGAAATTCACGAACTGCCGCGGCGCGGCGCGTCCTATTCAGGCCATTATATTATATATAATATATATAATATATACTTCGTCGATTTCAATTCAAAACGTGCTTTATAAATCGTTTTAAATTCATTTTCAAAACGGTTTCAACTTCATATTCAATTTCAAATCAAAATTGAATATTCAAATATAAATTCGTTTTAAACTCATTTCAAATTGATTTCAATTCAAATTGATTTCTAATTCCATTGCAGTTCGTTTTCAATTCAATTCAATTTCAATTCGAATTCATTTCTATCCAATTTCAATTCGAATTCATTTCTATTCAAATTCATTTCGAATTCATTTTCAATTCAATTCATTTCGTTTTCAATTCAATTCAATTTCAATTCGAATTCATTTCTATCCAATTTCAATTCGAATTCATTTCTATTCAAATTCATTTCGAATTCATTTTCCATTCAATTCATTTCGAAATCGTTTAAAATCGATATAAATATCGTTCATGTCAAAATGGCGTCAATCTAATCAACACGGCTTCATATATTCCTATTTTCATATATTTCTTTTTCAAATATTTCTTTTTCAAATATTTCTTTTTCAAATATTTCTTTTTCAAAACTGGAATGAGGCCCAATCAATTACCATATAATGTTAATTATATGGATCTTCTACAACACATGTATATATCAACAACGATGAATAATCAACCATCATCCAAAGTGCATTCTACACTGTATAAACATCAAATATAAATATTCAACGCTTATAACAGCCTGTCAATCAATCGATCGACATACAACTAAACAATCGGGATTAGTGTACGTCAAATATCATCCCAATACCCGTGTGGGGTTTCAAACAATCAAACACAGATTTTATTTGTGCAGTTGGGCGATGTGTAAAATTTATCGTCCCAATCAATGTCCTTCAAATAGGTGTACATAAACAAACCGTCTGGTTTGTAAATGAATATTTATTTATTCACATTCATGTTAAAAATTATATTTTTAACGATCAAACTGTTTTATTCAACCTATGAATTTTCTATTCGATTCATTTATTAAATAAAATGTTATCTTTATTTTTCTAACATATTTTAGAAAATTTCGGCGGCATAACGGCACGATACTAGAAACGGGACAAGGCCTAGCCTTATCCCCGGTCTAGTGAAGGCCCACGTCATTCACACATCAATCAAATCAATTTCAATTCACCCAAACAATTCAATTTCAATCAAATAATCTAACTTATTTTTGCAATCAAACAAACAAGTCCATGGTCTGTGGACGATTGTGTCGGGTGCTACTTAGCACCGTCTGCATCCTAGTATATATATATAACTAGAAAAGAAATTGAAAGGTGAGAAATTCTCACCGAAAGCTATCCAAACATCTTGACTCTTCTTTGATATAAATCTTCTTCGTTCTCGCCTTTTTGTCACCTTCGTTGTCCGCTTTCACTACCTATGTAAAAATCGAATTTTTACTTCGCTATTCAATATATAAAAATCATATTTTTATTTCGAAGTTCAATATATAAAAATCATATTTTTATTTCGAAGTTCAATATATAAAAATCATATTTTTATTTCGAAGTTCAATATATAAAAATCATATTTTTACTTCATGCCATATAGATAAAAATTCCTTTTCAAAAATATAGATTTTGCCTTTTCAAATACGAAGTTTTCGCCTTTATAAAAATAAAGTTTTCGCCTTTATAAAAATAAAGTTTTCGCCTTTATAAAAATAAAGTTTTCGTCTTTTCTTCATATAAAAATCTAATTTTTAACCAATTTCAAAATCTAAACTTCGACTAATTAAAATTCTCAGTTTTTAAAATCATTATAAAAATTCAGTTAAATGAAAATAAATAATAATAAATAAAAAAAAAACAGAACTTACAGTGAACGGAGGGGGGAGAAGTCACGGCAGTGCTCAGGAGGAGAAGGTGGCGCGGTCTCAGGCGATGGGCGTCGGAATGGGTTTCGGGGGAAGGAGGGGGCTCGACCTCTGACGGCGGTGGCTAAGGCTGGAGGTGCGGCGGACTTTGGGTTCTAGGGTTTGGGTGGCTCGGTGGTAGAAAAGGAGGAAGGGAAGAGGGCGTCGGGGCTAAAGAGGGGGCGGTCGGAGTCTGGCGCGGTGGAGGGCGATGGAAGGAGTTGGGTTTTCGCAATCGCCCCTTTTTTTCTTCTACTTCGATTTGGATTTGGAAGTTCTGACCGGGGGAGGGAAGCGTTGACCGTGTATAGTGAGAAGGGGGGGTTTAATTTAATTATTTTAATTAATTTAATTTTCCAATAAAAGGGGACTTTTTATTCGAACTCGAAACGAGACCCAACGACTGTCGCCCCTAGCTAATTACTCACATTTCGAACACAATGGGATATGTTTCGTAAGCCAATTTGGCCGTTACGATCAGTTTTCGTCTAAATCAAAATATAACTCTATATATTGAATTTTAAACGACATTTCAATTTACCGGGGTCGCATACGAACTTTAAAAATTCCAGAAAAATATTTTCTAGCTTCGTATTGACGATACGGTCCTAACAAAACTAGTTTCGTCGAATTCTGAGACCGTTGGAAAAATGGCCATTTTCCAGTCGATTAAAATCAACTGAAACTGGTCAAACGCGTTTTCCTTTGCCACGCTCACATATTGATTCGGAAAATTATGAAATTTGAAACCTAGCAATACTTAACATCACGGACCCAACAAAATTGGTTTCGACGAAATCCGAGGTCGTTTGCAAAATGTCCATTTTTAAGGGCCTGAATTCCATAGCGACTATTCAGAATTTTCAACTGGACATAACTTTTGATTCCCGTTATGAAATCTCGATTATTCGGATTCGTTGGAAAGATATCATCAATTAGATCCTAATGTTTTTGGTTTCGCTAAAATCCGGATTGTTTTGCACCCGGTACATTCAATTGAAGTTTGAAATCGAATTATCGAACTGCCGCGCCATTTTCAATTCTATTTATAATTATATATAATTATTTATATTCTATCGACGGCGTATATAATATATACGTCGAATTATATTAAAAATAAATTTTCTCGTCAATATTATTTAAAATAATTCATTTTAAATAATCAAAATTCGCTAAAATTGCTAAAATAAATTTTTTAAACTGGCCCAGATTTTCGGGTTATTACAGAACCACACCGAAGTAATCATTTATTTTATTTTCCCAATCCCAACCTATTCATCCCATGAAGTAAAACTGGTTATACTTCATATCTAACACCACGGTGTTATCGGTAAATTCAATTACCATTTCACGTTTAAATCTAATTAAAGATTTAACAATCGCTAGGAGCAAAACTGGTGATATTCCATTCTCGATCTTTTCAATCTAATTAAAGATTCATTAAAACTCCACTTAGTTTTAATCTTTAACTGGGTTAAAGAATCAATGTCATTTAAAACACGGTTCACGATAAACCCAAAATCACATCACATTTCAATCAGTCCCTAACCGTAAAATAGCAAGTGAGCAATTCCCTAAGTATTAACCCCGAAGGCCGAAACCAACATCAGATCAATACCTCAGTAACCATTCAACTTAACTAATCTCCAGTTAGTTTCTGATTTTCTTAACTCCTTTGGGTCTAAGAACAGTATTATTGAAGATACTGTTCATGACAACCCAAAATCACGTTCCATTAATTATCGGGTTAAAGAACAAGTGTTATTTAAAACACTTTTCACGATAAACCCAAATATCAATACCAACTCAATTCCAATTAAATATTATTTAATTGGTACACTTCATTAAATCTAAATAAAACGATTTAATCTTTTTCTCAATTGGGCTTAAGAACAGTGTTAATAAAGACACCATTCACGACAAACCCAAATCACATTTTATATTAAATACAAGGCTCCGAATAAAAAATATACCGGCTTATATTCAATATCAAATTCTACGACCAACAAATATCGTATTGGAAATAACGATATATATATATATATATATATATCTTTCAAATTCCCATAACAATATCTGTATCATCACGAAAACCAACATTGAAATATTCCGAAGACAATTTTGATTCAAATCTATTCCAATATAATTATTGGAAATTCTTGTTATTTTCAAAACCATTTCAAATCCAATTTATTTATTTAAAAATAAATAGAATTATAATTCTAGTTCAAAACTAGTTCATTTCGATAAAATCTATTTTTATCTTTTTAAATATGGAGTTTTTCATCCCAATTCTTCCCAAATCATTTCTTATGATTTTACACAAATTATTACTATTTTTAATAATTTTATCAAGGCCCGTACAGTCGATTTCCATCAACGGCCATCGAACTGCACTTACAGCGACCTTTTCCAATTTGATTTGGACATAATTCTAAATCCAACCGTTAGATTTCAAATCTCTAATATTCACTAGAAATCTCTATTCGATACGAACCCAAAGGTTCCGGTTTTAGGAGAATCCGATAGTCGGATCTCCCGAAATATCCATTCGAAGTTAATGGTCGAAATTCACGAACTACCGCAGCGCGACGCGTTCTATTCATTCCATTATACTATATATATAATATATATAATATATATAATATATACTTCATCGATTTCAACTTCATTTTCAAATTCAAATCAAAATTGAATTTTTCCAATATAAATTCGTTTTAAATTCATTTCAAATCTATTTCAATTCAAATTGATTTCTAATTCAATTTCAGTTCTAATTCAATTCAATTTCAATTCGAATTCATTTCTATTCAATTTCAATTCGAATTCATTTCTATTCAATTTAATTTGAATTTCAATTCTTTTCAAAATATCAGATTTTGAAATCACTTTCGATATTCGTTATAAAATGAATAAAATCAATATAAATATCGTTCACGTCAAAATGGCGTCAATCTAATCAACACGGCTTTCAAATATTTCTACTTTCAAATATTCTATTTCAATTATTCCTTTTTCAAATATTTCTACTTTCAAATATTCAATTCCAAATATTCTATTTCAAATATTCTATTTCTAAACTGGAATGAGGCCCAATCAATTACCATATAATGTTAATCATATGGATTTTCTACCACACGTATATAACAGCAACGATAAATCATCAACCATCATCCAAAGTGCGTTCTAACTGTATAAGCATCAAATATAAATATTTAACGCTTATAACAGTCTATCAATCAATCGACTGACATACAACTAACTATTGGGATTAGTGTATGTCATATATCACCCCAATACCCGTGTGGGGTTTTCAAACAATCAAACACAGATTTTATTTGTGCAGTTGGGCGATGTGTAAAATTTATCGTCCCAATCAATATCAGTCAAATGTGTGCATATAAACAAATCGTCCGATTGGTTTATATTAATTTCATTTCATATACACGTTAAAAATTCTATTTTTAACTATAAAATATTTTCCACTATAAAATATTTTATTTCATTTCACATCACATCACACAATCAACTACACATCAAAATCAAACAAACAAGCATACAAGCCGTCCATGGTCTGTGGACGACGGGTGTCGGGTGCTACTAAACACCGTCTGCATCCTAGTATATATTTTAACTAGAAATAAATTTAAAAGTGAGAAGTTCTCACCGACAAGCTAAACCAACGCCACGACTCTTCAAGTGTAGAAGTCTTCGCCATTCCTTCTTTCATCACTTTCGTCATCCGTATTCACTACATATATAAAAATCAAATTTTTACTTCGCTATTCAATACATAAAAATCGAATTTTTACTTCGTTATTCAATATATAAAAATCGAATTTTTACTTCGTATATATATTACAATGCTTATTTCTATATAAAAATTATATTTTTATATTTCTACTTCATATGTAAAGATCGAATTTTTATTATCATACTTATATAAAAATCATATTTTTATCCTTTCTATATTATAAAAATTATATTTTTATCCTTTCTATATTATAAAAATTATATTTTTTTCATCGTTAAAAAACCAAATCTTTACTACATTAAAAATCCGATCTTTCTTCGCTAACAACACATATACAAATCCGACCTTTTAACTCGCTCTTTCCTAGTATAAAAATCAGTTCTTTTTATAAGCAAAATCTAATTCTTTCTCTTAACTAGAAATCTAATTTTTATATTCATTCCAATATAAACATTATATAAAACTGAAAATCAATTCCCTTTAAGTTAAAATTTGAACTTAAAATAAATAAGGAAGGAGAAGCTCACCCTTTTTCCATCGTTCGGAGGAGGAGAGGAGGGCGGGGTAGGGTTGGAAGCGGCGCAGAGGTGGAGGAAAGAGGCGCAGGCGGTCGGGAGGCTGCTGGTAGTCGGCGCAAGTGGGTTTAGGGGGTGTTGGCGATCTCGAGCTAGGGTTTTGGGGCTGGGTCCTTCGATTCGAGATGGGGGGACACAGTGTGGGGTCGACGACGATGAGAGGGGAGGTGGGGCGGATCATCGGAGGGCAGCGACGCCACCTGGAGCGACGATGAGATGTCAGGAGCGGTCGAGTTTTTTAGATTTTTTTTCTTCTTTGCAAATGAACGACCGGAATAGAAGTGAGAGGAGAGAGAAGAGGGAAAAGGGAAGTAAGGAATATATATATTTTAATATTTAATTATTTTTATTTCTAAAAAGCAACTTTTGATTTCGACCTCGAAATCGAACCCACCGCTTTTCGTCCATAGCTAATTACCCCCAATATGAACACAATAGGATGTGTATCGTAAGCTGATTGCATCGTTTCGATCAATTTTCATCAAAATCAAAATATAACTCTATATATTGAATTTGAACGCACATTTCAATTTACCGGGGCCACGTACTAGCTCCAAAAATTCCCGAAAAATAATTTCTAGCTTCGTATCGACGATACGGTCCTAACAAAACTTGTTTCATCGAATTCTGAGACCGTTTGAAAAATGGTCATTTTCCAGTCGATCAAAATCAACTAAAACAGGTCAAACGCGTTTTCCTTTGCTACGCTCACATACTGATTCGAAAAATTATGAAATTTGGAAACTAGCAATAATTTGACATTGCGGATCCAACAAAAGTGGTTTCGTCGAAATTCGAGGTCGTTTGCAAAATGGCTATTTTTAAAGGCCGAAATTCCATAGCGACTATTCTGAATTTTCAACTGGACATATCTTTTGATTCACGCTATGAAATTTCAATTTTTCGGATTCGATGGAAAGATATTCACAAATAGATTCTAATATTTGTGGTTTCTCCAAAATCCGGTTTATTTTGCACTAGGTACATTCATTTGAATTTTGAAATCAAATAATCAAAATTCGCTAAAATTGCCAAAATAAAAATTTTAAATTGGCTCGGATTTGCGGGTTATTACAATCTCCCCCACTTAAAACTTTTCGTCCCTGAAAAGGAACGAAGCCAAAAGTTGTTTCACAAATCAACTCAACTTTCATTATTTTCGCTGCGGCTTAAGTTCTTCAACTTTTCAGTTTCTAAGAACTTTTCAAAGTTTTCAAAAATTTGGCTAACACCCTAAATTTTCGAAAATTTTCGCCATAACCTCCCCTGCACCGGGAAAATCCCGAAATTGCCATACAGGCCATCTGATCTCAAAAAGAAAAAGAAAAAGCCAAGCGGCTAGCCAATCGGCTCATAAAATCATCATTACCCAAAAAAAGGAAATTATGGTAAACATGTACCTATTTGTCGGGCAAACAATTTTATTCTTCTGCTCTAGCCTCTTTACTATGACCTGTCCAATGTAAGTACATGTATATGCAAGCAAATGCGACCAAATTTCAATACAATTCACTTTTTGGTCAATTTGGCTAAATGGTTAAAAAAATTAATTAATCAACCAATAATCAACAACACAACCATCAATCAATTAGTTGATTAGCTTTTCAAATTCATAACTTTGATATATAGTCAATAATCAAATTTTTGATGCCAAATCACAACGATAAGCCCTATCTAATTTCGGTTCTCACACCAGTCAATTGGAAATATATAGAAATCTCACTTTCGAAACTCGAAAATAAATACTGGCGATGGTGCCCCGTCACCAGAATTATCCCCGGGCACTAGAGTGCGATTCTATAACTATCCAATACATTAAAACTTCGAATACACGTTTGCAAGATATATATGCAAAATCTCTATATATTGGATTGTCCAAATTCATATAAATAAATAATCAAATACGAATAATTGATTTAAATTTTCAAAACAAAACTTGTTTTCATTTTAAAAATATACTCTTCACACTCGTTCTAGGATACTACTGATCCTATCTCTAACGAGTCATTCTCTTTGGATATTACTAATCCAATTTCTGATGAATTCTTTTGTATGGTTCTAATGTGCCTTGTTCTCTGAGCTTTGTAAACCAAAGCTCTGATACCACGCTGAAACGACCCGAAATCCCCCTTACGGGAAATCCCGGTTTGAGTCGAGGACAAGCCACAAAAGAACGCAGACGGAAGAACATTTCATTGCATATTACAACAATTCCATCAGAATACAAGAATATATAGAGTATAAAAATAAATAATATACATTTGAGAAATATCAGAGATTACAATACATTACATAGCAGCGGAAAATAATACAATACACAACTAGAAGTAATACGCGGATACAAAGCTTTCCGAGTATCATTCCAGCTGTAAATCAGGATCTTATGAATACAAATCTGCAAAACCAAAACTACTAGCTGCCCGTGTCAAAATAAGGGCACCCATAGTTTAGGTTAAAACAATAAACTCCAGGTCAGTCATGGGACTGGTGTGAGAACTAAAACAGTTATTAATCTTTATTTTTAAAGTTTGGTAAATCAAGGGACCACGCCGTATAACACGGAACGGGTTTCCTCCCAAGAATACCAGTGCATAAAACAACAGTGCAATGCTAAATAAAGAACAATGAAGCTATTATAAGACCCAGGTCCCATCACACAATGCAACACAAACCAGAGGATAGGGTTTTACCTTATAATAGCCAAAAAATGCTTGATACGTTTTAAAACAGATTATTTTGATAGTACTATAAGTGTATAGTGTCAAAACAATTTCAATCATAAGTATCAATCATAGGCGGCATGAATGCCCCATACCACTATGTCGCCATATATAGGTATACAATCAAAACCGCACAGTCACGTATTTGGAAATTGGATTTCCGTTTGTGAACCAAGGCAAAAGATAGTCCTCTACCGATTCGAGACGCTCTAGCCCGCCCCTTAGGAACAGAATGCATCGTCCCTTGGATCGTCAGGGCCGGTCCACCGATGTGGATTAGACGAAATCCTGAACACTACGTTTCCCCATCCAATAGGGTGTCAATGAGCCAACGAATGACTCCATCAGTTCGAGAACGACCGATATATCCGAGGCGCCTCGCAACAGCAACAACCACATAAGTCAAACTCGTCAGGGCGTGTAAAACCACTGACGCCACTTCTAACATGAAGGAAACACATGCCCTCCCTGAAGTCCTTCTCCTGTTTTGGTTCACAACAGGGGTGTGAGGCTCGCGAATCAACGCTTCACAAAGCTATACCACACAGGCTGTAATAACCCGGAAATGCGAGCCAGTTTAAAATTTTTATTTTGGCAATTTTAATGAATTTGGCATATTTAAAATAGATTATTTTAAAATAATAGCATGAGAAATTTATTTTGAATAGAAATATAACGTATATATTATATACGTCGTCGTTGGAATATAAATAATTATATATAATTATAAATAGAATTGAAAATGGCGCGGTAATCCGATAATTCGATTTCAAACTTCAATTGAACGTACCGGGTGCAAAACAATCCGGATTTTAGTGAAACCAAAAATATTAGAATCTATTTGGGAATACCTTTCCAACGAATCCGAAAAATCATAATTTCATAGCAGGAATCAAAAGTTATGCCCAGTTGAAAATTCTGAATAGTCGCTGTGGAATTCAGGCCCGTAAAAATAGCCATTTTGCAAACGACCTCGGATTTCGACGAAACCACTTTTGTTGGATCTGTGATGTCAAGTTATTGCTAGATTCCAATTTTCATAATTTTTCGAATCAATATGTGAGCGGGGCAAAGGAAAACGCGTTTGACCAGTTTTAGTTGATTTTAATCGACTGGAAATTGGCCATTTTTCAAACGTTCTCAGAATTCGATGAAATTAGTTTTGTTAGGACCGTATCATCAATACGAAGCTAGAAAATATTTTTTTGGAATTTTTCGAGTTAGTATGTGGCCCCGGTAAATTGAAATGCGCGTTCAAATTCAATATATAGAGTTATATGTTGATTTTGACGAAAACTGATCGAAACGATCAAACCAGCTTACGATACATATCCCATTGTGTTCGGAATGGGGGTAATTAGCTAAGGACGACAGTCATTGGGTCGCGTTTCGGGTTCGGGCGAAAAGTCAACATCTTTGAATAAATAAATTAATTAAAATATAATATTCCCCCTTTTCTCTTCTATACCCACGATCAGGCCCCCCCTTCATTTCATGAACGAAATCGAAAAAAAAGAAAACAAATCGCTCCACCAGCGATGGAATCGGCCACCGCCACCCCGGCGACTCCACCCTCTCACCCTTCCTCTCCAGTCGACTGACGCGACCCCCAACCCACATCAAACCTCGCGCAAAACCCCCATCCTCCAACTTCCTGCTCGCTGGAAACCCCCCCTGAGTCGCCATCGCAGCCCCACCTCCGGCGATAGGCCGCGACCCCCCCCATCTCCTCCCCCCTTCGCTTGCTCACGAGAATCGAACCCCCACGCCCTTCTCACCTGAAAATCGACGAACTCCACAACAAAAGCCCCCCTCTCCAATTCGATTTTCCACCTCCCTCTAAACGAAAAAAATCCGTAAGTTTCTTTATTTTAGTTACATTTATTTTCAGATTTTAATTAGAATTCACATTGAATTTAGATTCAGATTTTTAATGTATATTCTTGTATTCTGATGGAATTGTTGTAATAGCAACGAAATGTTCTTCCGTCTGCGTTCATTTGTGTGTTGTTCTCAAAGTATCCGCTCTTTCATTCACGGGGAAGTTACGGGTTCTCACAGTGGTATCAGAGCTTTGGTTTACAGAGCTCGAGAACAAGGCACATTAGAACCATACGAAAGAATTCATCAGATATTGGATTAGTAATATCCAATTAGAATGACTCGTTAGAGATGGGATCAGTAGTATCCTAGAATGAGTGTGAAGAGTATATTTTTCAAATGAAAACAATTTTGTTTTGAAAATTTAAACCATTTTATACGTATTTGAATAATTATTTATTTTGAATATGGACAATCGAGTATATAAAGATTTCGCGTATACGCGTCATGAACGTATATTCGAAGTTTTAATATACTGGATAGATATAGAATCACGCTCTAGTCACCCGGAGATGATGTTGATAATGACCATGGCATCATCAATATTTATGTTTGTGTTTCGAAGGTGTGATTTCTATATATTTCCATCAGACTGGTGTGAGAACCAAAACTTATATAGATAGATTTATTGTTGTGAATTGGCATCAAAAACATGATTTTCTGTATATATATCAAAATTATGAATTTGAAACTCTAATTCACTAATTGATTGATGGTTGTGTTGTTTGTTTATTTGTTTGATAATTTTGAACCATTTAGCCTAATTGAATCAAATATTGAATTGTATTGAAATTTGGTCGCATTTGCTTGCACATACATGTACTTACATTGAACAGGTCAGAGCAAAGAGGCCAGAGCAGACGAATAAAATTTGTTTGCCCGACACATAGGTACATGTTTACTATAATTTACTGTTTTGTTTGGGTGATGATAATTTTATGAGCCGATTGGCTAGCCGCTTGGCTTTTTCTTTTTCTTTTTGAGATCAGAAGGCCTGTATGGCAATTTCGGGATTTTCCCGTGCCCCCGGTGCAGGGGAGGTTATGGCGAAATTTTTCGAAAATTTAGGGTGTTAGCCAAATTTTTGAAGAATTTGAAAATTCTCAGAAACTGAAAAGTTGGAGAATGGAAGCCAGATCAAACGTAGAGTTGATTAATCAAACCACTTTCGACTTTGTTCCTTTTCGGGGACGAAAAGTTTTAAGTGGGGGAGATTGTAATAACCCGGAAATGCGAGCCAGTTTAAAATTTTTATTTTGGCAATTTTAATGAATTTGGCATATTTAAAATAGATTATTTTAAAATAATAGCGACGAGAAATTTATTTTGAATAGAAATATAACGTATATATTATATACGTCGTCGTTAGAATATAAATAATTATATATAATTATAAATAGAATTGAAAATGGCGCGGTAATTCGATAATTCGATTTCAAACTTCAATTGAACGTACCGGGTGAATCCGGATTTTAGTGAAATCAAAAATATTAGAATCTATTTGGGAATACCTTTCCAACGAATCCGAAAAATCATAATTTCAAAGCAGGAATCAAAAGTTATGCCCAGTTGAAAATTCTGAATAGTCGTTGTGGAATTCAGGCCCTTAAAAATAGCCATTTTGCAAACGACCTCGGATTTCGACGAAACCACTTTTGTTGGATCCGTGATGTCAAGTTATTGCTAGATTCCAATTTTCATAATTTTTTGAATCAATATGTTAGCGGGGCAAAGGAAAACGCGTTTGACCAGTTTCAATTGATTTTAATCGACTGGAAATTGGCCATTTTTCAAACGGTCTCAGAATTCGACCAAATTAGTTTTTTTAGGACCATATCGTCAATACGAAGCTAGAAAATATTTTTCTGGAATTTTTCGAGTTAGTATGTGGCCCCGGTAAATTGAAATGCGCGTTCAAATTCAATATATAGAGTTATATGTTGATTTTTTATGAAAACTGATCGAAACGATCGAACCAGCTTACGATACATATCCCATTGTGTTCGGAATGGGGGTAATTAGCTATGGACAACAGTCGTTGGGTCGCGTTTCGGGTTCGGGTGAAAAGTCAACAACTTTGAATAAACAAATTAATTAAAATATAATATTCCCCCCTTTTCTCTTCTATACCCACGATCAGGCCCCCCATCATTTCATGAACGAAATCAAAAAAAAAAAAAAAAATCGCTCCACCAGCGTTGGAATTGGCCACCGCCCAGCACAACCGCCGCCCCGGCGACTCCACCCTCTCACCCCTCCTCTCCAGTCGACTGACGCGACCCCCAACCCACATCAAACCTCGCGCAAAACCCCCATCCTCCAACTTCCTCCTCGCTGGAAACCCCCCCTGAGTCGCCATCACACCCCCACCTCCGGCGATAGGCCGCGACCCCCCATCTCCTCCCGCCTTCGCTTGCTCACGAGAACCAAACCCCCACGCCCTTCTCACCTGAAAACTGATGAACTCCATAGCAAAAGCCCCCCTCTCCAATTCGATTTTCCACCTCCCTCTAAACGAAAAAAATCAGTAAGTTTCTTTATTTTAGTTACATTTATTTTCAGATTTTAATTAGAATTCACATTGAATTTAGATTCAGATTTTTAATGTATATTCTTGTATTCTGATGGAATTGTTGTAATAGCAATGAAATGTTCTTTCGTCCGCGTTCATTTGTGTGTTATTCTCAAAGTATCCGCTCTTTCCTTCACGGGGAAGTTACGGGTTCTCACACAGGCTGTGATTTGATCATCAACCACAAGACTTTGCTTTTCAACAGAAGCCTTGATCATTTACATCTTAGCATGCCACACAGGCAATTCACGCTATGCAACTGATATCAATCACACAGAATGAAATCCGATGTCAGACACACATCCATTTACAAGTCCGTTCTGGGTCTGAACGAAACCGGAGGAACCTTATTCCTCACATATCCATCGATCTCCAAGTATGTATGGACGATCACCAACTGATTCCCTCCTCTTGGGTGTACATCCCAATTAAGATCATCAATAATTATCCAAATGACGTGAAGACCTCCGGTCTTCAACCACCGTCTTCATCTTCGACTTATCGTCGTAACAGTTACTCAGAATAGGATAAACCCGGTCTTTTCGAATAACTCGCGTATATAATAAACAAGTGTTACACAAACACAACATACGCCTCATTCCAATTCATCAGTCATTAACCGTAAATTAATCAAGAGAATAATCCCCCAAAATATTAACCCCGAAGGCCGAAACCAACATCAGATCAATACCCAGGAAATCACTCTGGTTAGCCAACCTATAACTAGTTTCTAAATTTCACTTTCTTAGGGAAAGGTTTCCATTAATTTTATCAAAGATAAATTCTTTTAAATTTATTCTTTAATCTTCCTTTTGAATATCACTTCAAACTAGTTGGGATTAGCGAACCACACCGAAGTAATCATTTATTTTATTCTCCCAATCCCAACCTATTCATCCCATGAAGTAAAACTGGTTATACTTCATATCTAACACCACGGTGTTATCGGTAAATTCAATTACCATTTCACGTTTAAATCTAATTAAAGATTTAACTATCACCTGGAGCAAAACTGGTGATACTCCATTCTCGATCTTTTCAATCTAATTAAAGATTCATTAAAACTCCACTTAGTTTTAATCTTTAACTGGGTTAAAGAATCAATGTCATTTAAAATAGGGTTCACGATAAACCCAAAATCACATCACATTTCAATCCGTCCCTAACCGTAAAATAGCAAGTGAGCAATTCCCTAAGTATTAACCCCGAAGGCCGAAACCAACATCAGATCAATACCTCAAAAACCATTCAACTTAACTAATCTCCAGTTAATTTCTGATTTTCTTAACTCCTTTGGGTCTAAGAACAGTATTATTGAAGATACCGTTCACGACAACCCAAAATCACGTTCCATTAATTATCGGGTTAAAGAACAAGTGTTATTTAAAACATTGTTCACGATAAACCCAAAAATCAATACCAATTCAATTCCAGTTAAATATTATTTAATTGGTACACTTCAATAAATCTAAATAAAAAATTTAATCTTTTTCTCAACTGGGCTTAAGAACAGTGGTAATAAAGACACCATTCACAACAAACCCAAATCACATTTGATATTAAATACAAGGCTCTGAATAGAAAATATACCGGCTTATATTCAATATCAAATTCTACGACCAACAAATATCATATTGGAAATAACGATATATATATATATCTTTCAAATTCCCATAACAATATCTGTATCATCACGAAATCCAACATCGAAATATTCCGAAGACAATTTCGATTCAAATCTATTCCAATATAATTATTGGAAATTCTTGTTATTTTCAAAACCATTTCAAATCCAATTTATTTATTTAAAAATAAATAGAATTATAATTCTAGTTCAAAACTAGTTCATTTCGATAAAAATCTATTTTTATCTTTTTAAATATGGAGTTTTTAATCCCATTTCTTCCCAAATCATTTCTTATGATTTTACACAAATTATTACTATTTTTAATAATTTTATCAAGGCCCGTACAGTCGATTTCCATCAACAACCATCGAACTGCACTTACAGCGACCTTTTCCAAATTTGATTTGGACATAATTCCAAATCCAACCATTTGATTTCAAATCTCTAATATTCACTAGAAAGCACTTTTCGATACGAACCCAACGGTTTCGGTTTTAGGAGAATCCGACGGTCGGATCTCCCGAAATATCCATTTGAAGTTAATGGTCAAAATTCATGAACTACCGCAGCGCGGCGCGTTCTATTCAGGCCATTATATTATTTATATAATATATATAATATTTACTTCATCGATTTCCTTTTAAAATGTATTGTATAAATCGTTTTAAATTTGTTTTCGAAATGATTTCAGCTTCATTTTCAAATTCAAATCAAAATTGAATTTTTCCAATATAAATTCGTTTTAAATTCATTTCAAATCGATTTCAATTCAAATTGATTTCTAATTCAATTTCAGTTCTAATTCAATTCAATTCAATTTCAATTCGAATTCATTTCTATTCAATTTCAATTCGAATTCATTTCTATTCAATTTCAATTCGAATTCATTTCTATTCAATTTAATTCGAATTTCAATTCTTTCCAAAATATCAGATTTTGAAATCACTTTCGATATTCATTATAAAATGAATAAAATCGATATAAATATCATTCACGTCAAAATGGCGTCAATCTAATCAACACGGCTTTCAAATATTTCTACTTTCAAATATTCTATTTCAAATATTCTATTTCAAATATTCATTTTTCAAATATTTCTACTTTCAAATATTCTATTTCTAAACTGGAATGAGGCCCAATCAATTACCATATAATGTTAATTATATGGATTTTCTACCACACGTATATAATAGCAACGATAAATCATCAACCATCATCCAAAGTGCGTTCTAACTGTATAAGCATCAAATATAAATATTTAATGCTTATAACAGTCTGTCAATCAATCGATCGACATATAACTAACTATTGGGATTAGTGTATGTCATATATCACCCCAATAACCGTGTGGGGTTTTCAAACAATCAAACACAGATTTTATTTGTGCAGTTGGGCGATGTATAAAATTTATCGTCCCAATCAATATCAGTCAAATGTGTGCATATAATCCAATCATTCGATTTGTTTATATTTATTTCATTTCATGTACACGTTAAAAATTCTATTTATAACTATAAAATATTTTCCACTATAAAATATTTTATTTCATTTCACATCACATCACGCAATCAACTACACATCAAAATCAAACAAACAAGCATACAAGCCGTCCATGGTCTGTGGACGACGGGTGTCGGGTGCTACTAAACACCGTCTGCATCCTAGTATATATTTTAACTAGAAATAAATTTAAAAGTGAGAAGTTCTCACCGACAAGCTAAACCAATGCCACGACTCTTTAAGTGTAGAAGTCTTCGCCGTTCCTTCTTTCATCACTTTCGTCATCCGTATTCACTACATATATAAAAATCAAATTTTTACTTCGTTATTCAATATATAAAAAACGAATTTTTACTTCGTTATTCATTATATAAAAATCGAATTTTTACTTCGTATATATATTACAATGATTATTTCTATACAAAAATTATATTTTTATATTTCTACTTCATATGTAAAGATCGAATTTTTATTATCATACTTATATAAAAATCATATTTTTATCCTTTCTATATTATAAAAATTATATTTTTATCCTTTCTATATTATAAAAATTATATTTTTTTCATCGTTAAAAAACCAAATCTTTACTACATTAATTAAAAATCCGATCTTTCTTCGCTAACAACACATATACAAATCCGACCTTTTAACTCGCACTTTCCTAGTATAAAAATCAGTTCTTTTTATAAGCAAAATCTAATCCTTTCTCTTAACTAAAAATATAATTTTTATATTCATTCCAATATAAACATTATATAAAACTGAAAATCAATTCCTTTTAAGTTAAAATTTGAACTTAAAATAAATAAGGAAGGAGGAGCTCACCCTTTTTCCATCGTTCGGAGAAGGAGAGGAGGGCGGGGTAGGGATGGAAGCGGCGCAGAGGTGGAGGAGAGAGGCGCAGGCGGTCGGGAGGCTGCTGGTGGTCGGTGCAAGCGGGTTCAAGGAGTGTTAGCGATCTCGAGCTAGGGTTTTGGGGCTGGGTCCTTCGATTCGAGATGGGGGGACACGGTGTGGGGTCGACGACGATGAGAGGGGAGGTGGGGTGGATCATCGGAGGGCAGCGACGCCACCTGGAGCGGCGATGAGATGTCAGGAGCAATCGGGTTTTTTAGGTTTTTTTTTTCTTCTTTGCAAATGAACGACGGGAATAGAAGTGAGAGGAGAGAGAAGAGGGAAAAGTGAAGTAAGGAATATATATATTTTAATATTTAATTATTTTTATTTCTAAAAAGCAACTTTTAATTTCGACCTCGAAATCGAACCCACCGCCCGTCGTCCATAGCTAATTACCCCCATTTTGAACACAATGGGATATGTATCGTAAGTTGATTTGATCGTTTCGATCAATTTTCGTCAAAATCAAAATATAACTCTATATATTGAATTTGAACGCACATTTCAATTTATCGGGGCCACCTACTAGCTCCAAAAATTCCCGAAAAATATTTTCTAGCTTCGTATCGATGATACGGTCCTAACAAAACTTGTTTCGTCGAATTCTGAGACCGTTTGAAAAATGGCCATTTTCCAGTCGATCAAAATCAACTAAAACAGGTCAAACACGTTTTCCTTTGCCACGCTCACATACTGATTCGAAAAATTATGAAATTTGGAATCTAGAAATAATTTGACATCGCGGATCGAACAAAAGTGGTTTTGTCAAAATCCGAGGTCGTTTGCAAAATGGCTATTTTTAAAGGCCGAAATTCCATAGCGACTATTCTGAATTTTCAACAGGACATATCTTTTGATTCCCGCTATGAAATTTCAATTTTTCGGATTCGTTGGAAAGATATTCACAAATAGATTCTAATATTTGTGGTTTCGCCAAAATCCGGTTTATTTTGCACCCGGTACATTCATTTGAATTTTGAAATCGAATTATCGAACTACCGCGCCATTTTCAATTCCTTTTATAATTTAAAATAAATATTTACATTCTAATGATGATCTATATAATATACACGTTCGAATTCTATTCAAAATAAATTTCTCGTCGATATTATTTAAGATAATTCATTTTAAATAATCAAAATTCGCTAAAACTGCCAAAATAAAAATTTTAAATTGGCTCGGATTTCCGGGTTATTACACTTGATTTGATTAAAACTGCTAAAGTTGTTTCTTTCATTTCATCGAGTTGGCAGTCTGATCACAATCTAGCTAAGGCAAAGTTTGGTCGGTTTCTTACCATTTGGAATCCTTGAATTTTCATGCTTTCCAAAGTATCATCATCTGATCAATATATTCACTATCATTGTGTTTATCTTCCTACAAATTCTATTTTCTTTCTTACATCTGTTTATGCCCAGAATGCTCTTTTTTTGAGACACTCTTTTCTTTCCAATCTTTGTTAAATTCATTCTCATTCTGATCCCTGGTTATTGGGGGGAGATTTCAATTGTATGTTTTCTTCCTCTCAAAAATTTGGTGGATGTGCTCACTTTATAAATGATATAGCCCATCGTAATCAAGCAATTATCAAGTCAAATCTTATTCCACTTAGAAGCTTTGGCAATTCCTTTACTTGATCGAACAAAAGCCATACTGGTTCCCCTACTCTGTGCAGACTTGATCATATTTTTGTTAATTCTTCATTCTTAAGCAATTGGCCTAAATCTTTTTATCATATCCTTCTACCATCCATTTTGGATCATTTTCCTCTTCTTCTTAATTGGGGGTATATAGATGCCATTGGAAAGGCGAAGTCCTCCTTTAATTTTTTTTATTTTTGGTTATCTCATACAGATTTTTCTAGTATTCTATTGCAGGTTTGGAGTAATTCTTATGGAAGGAATTCCAGAGAGATTTTATTTTACAAGTTGAGGTTGCTGAAGATTCACTTAAAGGCTTGGTTTGCTCACCAGTTTGGTTGTGTTTCCAACCAATCCTCTATTGTAAGGAAAGAGTTATTTAGAGTGAAGGAAGCTTTAAATGTTAGACCATATGATTATCAGCTTCAATCAATGGAATCTGATTTGTAGAGTAGACACAAAAGTTTGTTGGAAGTTGAATTACTATTAGCAAGGAAACATTCAAATTTAAGAAAGGAGAAAGATGCTGATAGGAATTCAAATTTTTTTCAGAATTCTTTAAAGCTTAGTAAGGTGCAGGTAGAGATTTTTATGGTTAAAGACATTCATGGTAATGTTCATAATTCTGTAGAAGGCATTGATGAAGCATTTGTTAATTACTTTAGCTCCATTTTAGCTCCTTCTTCCTTATCTGCAAGCTACATTGAACCTCTCTTTCATTTAGAGCTTCCTTTTATCGCTAATCAACAATATAAGGAGTTGCTTTCTAAGATAACTGATGAAGAAATTAAATCAGCAGTGTTTAGTTTAGATATGAATAGTTCAGGTGGGCCAGATGGGTATAATGCATGTTTTGTGCAAAAGTATTGGTCTATTATTGGTCATGATGTCACTAAAGCAGTACATTACATGTTTATGAACAACTACTTACCTGCTACTTTATCTGTTATCTTTATTGCAATGTTACCCAATGTCCATGATACTATCTTAGTTTCTAATTTCAAACCTATATCTTGTTGTAATATCCTTTATAAAATTATTTCAAAGGTGATTGCTTGTAGACTTCAGTCTGTTCTGCCAACTATTATTTCCAGTAATCAATCTGCTTTTGTTTCTAGAAGATCTATTAGTGATAATATTTTAATCACTCAGGAGTTACTTCTCGGATTTGATAGGAAAAATATATAGCCTAGATGCATGATAAAGCATGATATCATGAAGGCTTTTGATAGTGTTTCTTGGTCATCAATTTTAGCCATCATGTCTAGAATGAACTTTGCTAAACCGTTTCTTTCCCGGATCTATACTTGCATCTCGTCTCCTGTGTTTTCTGTTTCTAGGAATGGAAGGTTGCATGGGTATTTTAAGGGTACACGTGGAGTTAGGCAGAGGGATCCTATTTCATCCTATCTTTTTATTATTGTAATGGAATTGCTTAATTCCTTAATCATGGAACATGTGAAGATCGGAAAACTTGAGTTACATCCTCGCTGTAAAAGTCCTCAAATTACCGACTTATTATTTGCAAATGATTTGGTTATCTTTACTAAGCCTACTATTGGTAATATCCAATGTATTCTCTCCATTCTTCAATTTTTCTATGAGATTACAAGGCTGAGGAACTTGAATAAGTGTCATATCAAAATTGCTGGATTATCTCGGAGTAAGAAGGATGAACTTATTTCCTAATCTGTTTTAAAGGAATTGCCTGATAATTCACCATACTTAGGACTTCCTTTGTTTAGTGCTCGAGTTACCAAAGAAAAGTGCATGCCTTTATATGATAAAATTATTGACAAGTTGAAGCAGTGGCCTGCTTGCAAATTATCACAAGCTGGAAGGTTAACTGTAATTCAATCTATTGTTTCATCAATGACTACCTATTACACTAGACACTATATTCTTCCAGCGAAGTTAGGTAATATGGTGATCAGTGCAGTGAATAAGTTTTTGTGGAATAGCGATCCGTTTGCTAAAAAGATCATTCCAATTTCTTTTGCAAAATGGTGTGAAAGCAAGAAATGTGGAGAGTTAGGAATTATTAATCTTTTACAGTGGAACAAAGCTGCTATCTCTACGTACATAGATAAGCTTTTCTCCAATGATAATTGTCTTTAGACCAGGTTTATGAGAAGCAATCTAATTGGAAAGAAAAGCTTTCGGATGATGGAAGTTCCCCAAAACTGTAGTTGGAGCTAGAGACAAATACTAAAGCCTAGAAGGGTTTTCCTACCATTTATCCAGTGCAATCAGGCAAGCTTGATGCATTATTGTTTTGGCATTCTCCTTCGGCTAATCCTAGTCTTATATTGAGTGATGTAATTGATTATAATCTTCGAAGGAACTGTGGTATTGCTGAGAATGTTTTGGTTAAGGAATTAATTCATGAAGGAGATTTGATTTTGCCACAAAGTAGTTCAACTACCTTACGTAATCTTTGGAATCAAATTTCATCTTCTTTTAAGTCTGCAAGTGGTCTTCATGTTGCATGGTTGGGTAAGGAGCATACATTTAATCATGTCTATGGTTTGCTGTGTGGAGATAGGCCTTTATTTCCTTGGCATAAAATAATTTGGAGTTTAATGAGTTCGGTAAAGTCAAACTTCTTATTATGGAAGGTTATGTCAAACTCTTTAAACACTAAAGATATAGGATGGGGATTGTAAAAACCTAAAAAAAATGACGTTTAAAATATAAATTAAATTAAGATTCAATGTAAAATAGATATTTATATTTGAGATTTTGTCAGTTGTTGAACAATAAGTGCGAACCATTTCATAAATTTATAAATAAATGTGATCTACATTAATAACCAGTTGAATATTTAGCGTTGTCTTATAATAAATAGAAAACAAAGCTTATTACTATTATTAATTATTTTGATCTTGTAATTTTATTTATAGAAGAAAATATATGCTTACATTCGACATTCCAATTATAACATGTACATTTATTTATTTTGAACAAAGTGTCCACTTTTAACGACAATTGTAAACATAAGCTCAGCTTAAATATTTTGTTAGAATTAACGTTATTAACTTGAGTTGATTATGAATATAAAAACTACAAATTTAGAATTGTTGAATATTAATTTTAACAATATAATAGAGGTACAATTAAAAACTTGGACTTTCTATATAATTTGAGTGTAGTGTTCATTCTAGAATTTAAAAGCACATTGTGAATATAACATCAATATTTACGATGCTAACAAATGGTAAGCCATTTGGAATATTTGACAATAGAACAAGGAAAAAGAGAAAAGAATCAATTTTTAAATAAATTCTGTTTTAAGATTTATTGAACAAAGAATCTATTTGCATAGTAATATATGGTTAAGATTAACTTATTATAAATCAAACCATAGAGTACAAATGGTAATTAAACATTGAATTAACATAAATATTGGTGATTAATTTTGCAAGCCATTTACCATGTTATTTAGGTACAATTAATATAACAGAAACAAATCATTAATTTCGAAATTGAGAACTTTGGCGCAAAACAAAATATCATCAAGATAAATTCATTTCAAACCGCTAAGTAAAAAGCGTAATAAAATGCTTAAATCAATTCCAAATTCTAAGTTGAAATTTTATATAGATAGTAATAAATTTTGTTGAGTCTAAATTTATGATGGTACAAATTGTGATATAGTTAATGTAATTAAAGCGAAGGCTGAATTTTTGAAGTGCAGACTGTGAATTTGAACTAATATATATATATATATATATATATATATATATATAATGCACATTTATGAAAGCAATGCGTAATGAAAGGAAATAAAATAAAATCGCGCAATCAATTCTATATTTTTCGTTACTATTTAATTTACGGTGTATGACGGGTAAGTTTATAACGTTCAGATAATACCATAAACAACGTTGTAGTTCATGTGTTATCCTAACATATTGTCCATAGAAAACAAATCCAATTTTTTTTTTAAGGAGATATGGTGGACAACCAAATCTGAGAAAATCTAATTTTAAATCTTGTCATATCCGTACAAGATTTTTGAAACAGTGGCCTAAGATTATGAACAGTTCGTAATCACAGAACCCAATACCACGCGATATTCTCTATCCCCTCTTCTCTACATTATAAATGTGTGCCTCCTGCTTCTATGCACAAACCAAACTTCTTTTCTTCTCAGAAAAAATTCTATTTCTTCTTTCTTCTTGTGAATAGTCCTCCCCAACAAGCTCCATTCCAACAGTCCACCATCCAGTATAGAAGTCGTGGCCTTTTCTTGAGCCAAGAGGTTAACATAAACATAGAGTAGTGTAGAGAGTGTATATATCTATGTACACGTTAGTAACCGAGGAGCAGTGCGCGACGCATGTGTAAGAGATAATAGAACATCTGAGGCTGATGGAGTTGATTTTGAACTTGACGGTCAAAGTTTAGAGGCAAATATAGGTGAGAACTTTAATTTAATAAATTTTATGTCTCTTAGGAAATTAATGGTTTGTATGTAGTTATATTGATGGTATATGTTTGATAATGATTCTTAAATAGATTCATGGTGTAAAAATGATATCTTTATGGAATTTGGAAGTGAAACACCTTATGTTACTTCAAAAAATTACACTTGTATGGAATATTAGTAACATATATGCCTTAGTTGATTTGTGGTGGTATGTTTGAATTGTTTGCAAGTGATTTGATGTGGTAAATAAAATTAAACCCTTAAAGATTTGATATTTAAGTAGAATTTATGTAGTCACTTAAATATGTGAGAACGCTTTAAATTTATTAATATGATTTAATTTTTTTTCATACATGGTTAATGAATTTGATAATGGGTGGTTGCATGAATGATTAATTATTTATTGATAGTTCGTGATGGTTGCCAAAATAAACGCATATCAATGTGCGTTAATTCTTTAATGCGCATTTGGAAATTTATTTGTTGATCGCATATAGGAAATGAATGCATAAAACGGTGGTTAAATGTGTGAATATATATATGTACTCATTGGGTCCTTATATGAATTGCCAGCGGAAAATTAGGAAATTTCCTAAATTTGATTAAGTATCAATTTATTGGCCAAATGACAATTTAGTGATTATGTAGTGCTTTATTAACTTAATAATATTGACTCAATAATGTTTACTAATAACAATATTCTTGGTTCGATAACATTTGTTAATTAAAGTAATATTTGATTCCTCGAATAATTTTCCTAATTAACATTTTATGATATTGAATAAATTTGTTAATGCTGATTTAATTATATGGTGTTATCAAAATGGTTTATTAACTAAGTTACGTTAATAACATTTTGAATATGGAATGAAATAATGTTTTGGTTATACCTTGGAAAATTGTTAATTTGATTTAATAGTACAAATAATTTGATGTTGGAAACTAATCAACACGTTATTATCAATGTCAATTGATATTAAAATTTATTTTAAAAGTGCCTTGAAATAAAATTGTTGATTTTAAACTTATAAATTGTTGTAAAATTTGGCAAACTCGAACTACTGGACTAGTGAAATCTAATATGACTTTAGATAATAATTTGAAATGATATTATAAAAATAAAAATTGGTTGTAAAGATATTTAAACTTGCATTATTTAATATGAAATTTGATATACGTTTAGATAAATTTTATAATGATATATTATAAATTGCTTTGGATAATAATTTGAATTTAAAGTTAAATAAGGAATGTAACTTAAGTTTCGGGTTCACAAATAGGTTTGTTCCGTTATCAATTCTGGAACGGTAAATGGGGTGTGTAACTAAGGCAAGGGATGCAGCAACCAGTGCGCTGAACTTACCTGGCCAACGTTTACTTATCTAGACTAGTAAAAGAGCAAATTGAAAGTGAATCTCGAATATTGTGAAACAAAAACTATAATAAATAGTTTTCCAATATAAAATTAGGTTAAATTGGTTGGAAGTGATCTTCAGATATTTAATATAAGTTCTGTAGATGATGACTAATACTATTTGAGGAATTAAATGGTGGAAATATCTTAATTTCGCTTATAGTATTAGTTTAATACGGAAACATATATTGGATATAAGAAGTTTCGATTTCCAACCAACTATATATTAATATAAATCGTTTGGATTTAACTTGAATGCTATGATGATAATGTTGTTTGCCCGAATAAGGTTTAGGTTAATTATGGAAGTTAATATGGAACTAAGTGAACGAAAGTAAATAAGTTGAATGTCTTTGAGATCAATTGGATGAACTCAATATTATCAAAACCAGTTATACTTTTCAAATATGAATATAAGTTCAAGTCATCGGCATGGAAAGGAAACAATTCCAGTTTAAAGTATTTGTATATTTATATAGGTTTTCAACTATATAGAACATGGTATGTTAATTTCAAATATTTTAATAAGACGTATTTGATTTAAAGGATATGTATAAATCATTCTATTTATTTCTTCAAACTTTGTTATGTAGTAGGTAATTATTTTAATCATTTTTATTTTAAGATTTTCTGAATATATATAAATTAGTTTATATAAATTTATTATTTCAAATATTTTATTTAATTAAATTGGGAATTGTTCCAGTCCTGCAACCTTTGATTCGAATATAACCAATCTTTGATTGAATAAACTCAACGAGTTCGAATTAAGGAAATAATGTAAATCTTGAACCTTGATTTATAAATGATTTTTGACGATCATTCTAAATTTAGAATGAATTAAGTTATGCATATATATGATGGAAAGAACTTAGTTTGAAATTTTATATTCTATAGAATGCGTTAGTTATTTGGAAAGACCGGGATCGGATGTAAGTCCGAAAACCATTCCAAATAATAATACACTACTATTAAGGAAATTGAAGAATAAGAAATGGCAAATGAAGATCATGAATCTTTGGACATATTTGGATTGATTGCTGATGTATCAAATCAGGCCGTACACCCGATACGAGGTTATAGGTGGCATGAGGTCTAAATGTATTTGAGAATTCTCGGATTTTGTTCCGTTCAGACCCAGAATGGACTTGTATGGATTGTGTGTCTGACATTGTAATTGACTGCATAGCACTAATTTCTGTTGGTATATATATTGGACTAGGGCAATTAAATCCCGTCTCTAACTTTTATGTGCTTAGAGGTTATGTATTAATAGAAATTAGTGACATGTTGTAAATTGACAATGTGGCATACTCAAGTTATAAAATGAGCTAGTGATGATAGCATTATCTATATCGTGACTTCAACGAACCTCACACCCCGGATTGATGGTAAACTGACGGTTGGGTTGTATACATTTTATTGAAACCTGAAAGCTTCGGCGGTAGATATACTTTGAAACTTGCAAAAAAAGGGTGTGTTCGGTGTCCATGTCTGGATGCTAACCGGTGATTTACCCAGTGTTTGGTGTCCGAGCCTGGATGAAAACCATGAACTGTGAGATTGCACCTAGTTCCGGATTGATCTTTCGTGTCAGGAACCATCATATTGGAACTTAACAACCAATACGAGTCTTTCGTTTTGTTTGTAAACTATGTATGTGGGCATAGTCACTATGCTTGCTGATATTAATATATTTATTTGCGAAATGTTTTCAACACTATGCACTAATAATAGTATTAAAAGAAGATTTTCACGTATGAAAGCATGTTTGGTTATCATAAGACAAAACTCGCCTATTTGGTGTGCGCTTGCATTATGTGATGTGGGATGAGCTTATGATAGCTTCATCTTCCAAAAGTCATTACAAATTTATATGCACGGGCATTCACATGGAGTAAACCCGTTCCGCATTAGCGGCGTAGTTCGATGAATCTCCCAACTTTAAATTAAATCATAAAAATAACTGTTTTATGTTCTCACACCAGTCCCATGATTGACCTAGAGTTTATTGTTCTTTCCTAAACTTTGGGTGCCCATTAATTTCCACATGGGCAACTAGAGGTTTACTTTTACAGTTATATACCCTTAGAGCAAGAGTTGGAGCGCTTTTTGAATTGGAGCTTCGAGCTAAAGTTAGAGTTTCTGCTATATCACATCGCTTCTTCCACTGAGAGTATATTTATGTTTCCGCTGCTATATGTATGTAACTCTGATATTCTATGTAACTCTGATGAAATATTGTATCGTTCTGTTGTTTTGTTCAATATATGTTAGTACCCATAACAATCCGCCTTTGTGAACGGTTTAAGTTGGTGTAATTACTGGCAGAAACCGGGAAGAAAGATGGTATGTTACAGTTGGTATCAGAGCTTTGGTTATAAAAAGCTAAGGTTACGACATATATTGAACAAAAATATAGAACTCATCGGAGTTATAATATCTCATTTGAGATAGGGTTAGGAATGCCCTAGAATGAGATTCTAGAATATTTCGTTGAGAGGGCAGGGCGTATTTTGAAACCCCAAAATTTTATTTTTGAAACTAAGTAAATGGTTTTGGAAAACATAACTATTTTGAAATACAACTTTTAATAAGAATTTTCGAGTAATTTACTCGATGTTGCAATTGGAGTATTGGTATATATGATGATTTCGAATATATTCATGGCCGGCGTATATACGAAGTCTTATATATACTAGATAAATATAGAATCACACTTTAGTCACTTAGGGATGATTCTGTTGATGACTGCAGCATCATCAATATTTGTTTTCGAGTTTCGAAAGTGGGATGACTATACAATTCTGGTCGAAATGTCTAATAATACTTAAAATCATCTAGCTCGGTATTTTAACAAATAAATTCTAAAAAAATTATTTGATATTTTAATGAGTAACATTTTGTTATAAGAAAAAGGAATTTAAAACAAAGCCAAGAGAAAATTTTATAGCTCTCCTTTTCGAGGACGAAAAGTTTTTAACTGAGGGAGATTGTAAGAACCTAGAAAATCTGACGTCTAAAATATAAATTAAATTAAGATTCAATGTAAAATAGATATTTATATTTGAGATTTTGTCAGTTGTTGAACAATAAGTGCGAACCATTTCATAAATTTATAAATAAATGTGATCTACATTAATAACCTGTTGAATATTTAGCGTTGTCTTATAATAAATAGAAAACAAAGCTTATTACTATTATTAATTATTTTGATCTTGTAATTTTATTTATAGAAGAAAATATATGCTTACATTCGACATTCCAATTATAACATGTACATTTATTTATTTTGAACAAAGTGTCCACTTTTAACGACAATTGTAAACACAAGCTCAGCTTAAATATTTTGTTAGAATTAACGTTATTAACTTGAGTTGATTATGAATATAAAAACTACAAATTTAGAATTGTTGAATATTAATTTTAACAATATAATAGAGGTACAATTAAAAACTTGGACTTTCTATATAATTTGAGTGTAGTGTTCATTCTAGAATTTAAAAGCACATTGTGAATATAACATCAATATTTACGATGCTAACAAATGGTAAGCCATTTGGAATATTTGACAATAGAACAAGGAAAAAGAGAAAAGAATCAATTTTTAAATAAATTCTGTTTTAAGATTTATTGAACAAAGAATCTATTCGCATAGTAATATATGGTTAAGATTAACTGATTATAAATCAAACCATAGAGTACAAATGGTAATTAAACATTGAATTAACATAAATATTGGTGATTAATTTTGCAAGCCATTTACCATGTTATTTAGGTACAATTAATATAACAGAAACAAATCATTAATTTCGAAATTGAGAACATTGGCGCAAAACAAAATATCATCAAGATAAATTCATTTCAAACCGCTAAGTAAAAAGCGTAATAAAACGCTTAAATCAATTCCAAATTCAAAGTAGAAATTTTATATAGATAGTAATAAATTTTGTTGAGTCTAAATTTATGATGGTACAAATTGTGATATATTTATTGTAATGAAAGCGAAGGATGAATTTTTGAAGTGCAGACGGTGAAATTGAACTAATATATATATATATATATATATATATATAAAGAATATATAATGCACATTTATGAAAGGAATGCGTAATGAAAGGAAATAAAATAAAATCGCGCAATCAATTCTATATTTTTCGTTATTATTTAATTTACAGTGTATGACGGGTAAGTTTATAATGTTCAGATAATAACATAAACAACGTTGTTAGTTCATGTGTTAGCCTAACATATTGTCCATAGAAAACAAATCCAATTTTTCTTTTTTAAGGAGATACGGTGTTCAACCAAATCTAAGAAAATCTAATTTTAAATCTTGCCATATCAGTGTAAGATTTTTGAAACAATGGCCTAAGATTATGAACAGTTCGTATTCACAGAACCTGATACCACGTGATACTCTTTGTCCCCTCTTCTCTACAATATAAATGCGTCCCTCTTGCTTCTATGCACAAACCAAACTTCTTTTCTTCTCAGAATTAAAAAATTCTATTTCTTCTTGCTTCTTTCTTCTTGTGAATAGTCCTCCCCAACAAGCTCCATTCCAACAGTACACTGTCCAATATAGAAGTCGCGGCCTTTTCTTGTGCCAAGAGGTTAACACAAACATAGAGTAGTGTATAGAGTATATATATCTATATACGCGTTAGTAGCTGAGGAGCAGTGCGCGGTGCATGTGTAAGAGATAATAGATCATTCGAGGCTGACGGAGTTGATTTGGAACCTGACGGTGAAAGTTTGTGTGACGATCCTAAAACCCCGTGACACGGTGTTAAGGATAATCATAGGAATATAACACATTAATCATCATTAGCAGATCACAGATAATAGCATAAACAAGAAATAGAATAATTTACACACATATGACAGCGGAATCATATAGACATCACCACATCAGAGAGCACAGTGCAGGATACAACTTAGTGCATAATAATACATAATCAGTCACCATCGCCAGAGGCGGAATCATAAATAAAGAGTACACAAAATAAATATCAGTCTACATCGCCAATGGCGGAATCATAATACATATACTATAATGGCGGAAAGAGTCAAAGTTAGCACGGTGTAGTCAAGCCTTGCCATGAGCCAAAAGTGCACCAAATACCTGTAACTAGGCTGCCCGTGTGAAAATGAGGGCACCCGAGTTTGCGAGGTGAAACAAACTACGAGTCAGTCATGGGACTGGTATGAGAAATCTACTTAACTTATTAACAACAATAATAAGGCAAATCAAAGGACCACGCCACTTTCGCGGAACGGGTTTACTCCAATGAGTGATAGTGCATGAAATAAAGTAAATGATTAAATTATCGCAATGCTTTTTATAAAATGAAGCCATTATAAGACTCAGGTCCCATCTGTAACACCCCGTAATTCTATTAATATTAATATTCACAAATTAAAGAATAACTAATCTCAGACGTGAGAATTGTGGGAAACGGGTTGCGCCATTGTGTTCGTCTCAGAATTCTAGTTGAAATAGAGTCCGAGTTTGCGTGAATTAGACTTCGTATGAAGAAGTTATGGCCATCGGAAGTTTCAGAAAATTCAAAATAGCTCGCAGGAAATTTAAAATTCAAACAGAAAGTGCATAAGCGGGCTGGGTGGGAAAAATTCCCGCACAGGCAGGTCGACTGGGGAGTCGACACTAGTGTCGACCCCCCCCCCCCAGGTCGACTATAGTGTCGACCTAGGTGTCGACCTGGTCAGTCGGCTAGGGTTTTGACTGAGCCCAATCTTGAGCTGCTGATGTATCTTTAGGGCTGAGTTGGCAAATTAAACGGTTCAGGTTAGTTCTGAGTTGATCTGATGGTCTAAATAAATCCTAAACTCTATAAATACCTAGGTAGTCTCTCACTCTAATTCACATGAAAAATAGAATAGCCACCGTCATACCGCCGCCATGGAACTCAGTCTAGCCGCCGCCAACTAAGAAGGAAGAAAAGCTAATCAAATTCTAATTCTACTCAACTCTAAAGAAAATCAAGACTCTCTTTTCTTCTCTAATTGTGAGTATGATGATCTTAACAAGATTATTATTATTTTAATTAGATTAAGTTATGAATGGATTATGAGTAGATGATGTGAACTGTCATATATGTTGTTGTAAATCTTATGCTATCATGTATGTTATAAATCCTATGCTATGTGGTGAAGATATCCTATATGTTGTAAATCATGCTATGATGATGTTATGTATGTTGAGAGTTTCTATACAAAGTTGTGATGAATCATACATGTTAAAAAGCCATGATGTTACTATCTATGCTAATTAGTTCATGTTAATCAAATCATAATATTGATACTATTTGGGCTATGTTGATCTATATGACAAGTCACATATGCAAGTTTAGGTTGATTAGTAAAAGTTATGAACATATGCCATGACATCTATTATGACATCGAGGATTATGCTATGACATATGTGAAATTCTATGCTAGTTCACACCATCATTATGTTGCCTAAAACCCCATATGCAAGTTTATACACAAATTTGGGTTATGATCATATCATGTAAATTGTGACATTTAACAAGTTGACACCTTTAGATCCTTAACATGTGTAGTTTATGCAAGTTTCACCCCTATTATGATTGGATTATTTTATTTGTCCATATGTTGTGATAATTTATCTTTGTGCGATGAGTTAGACTATTCGAGTCTAACGTATATTCTGCGTTGAATAAGCGAACATATAAACGTGGGGTAGGGGTAATATTAAGGATTTAATAATAAGAAGTTGTGGTGCAATTGATATGATTTTGCATGCCATGAGTGGATGACCATAATTGAGTCAATTATGGACATCAATAAAAAGTGGACTTAATTAATAATTTGGATAGGGAATTATTAAAACTGGGGTAAAAGATTATAAGTGATAATCAATGCTTTGGACATGAGGTTGGACTCGTTTGTGACGTAAACCTGCCCGGACCCGCCCGGCAAATCCAGTGGTCACAAATGTCAGCCCAATGTGAGAGGTCCTAGGCCTAAACTAAAGCATAACAGTTGTAAAGATACGAGGTTAGACTCTTTTATGGTGTAAGACTGCCCGGACCCGCCCGGCAAATCTAGCTGCCATAAATGCCAGTCTAATGTGAGAGGTCTTTATGAGGTTATGGCCTGAATGAATTAAGAAATACTTAACCAGACAAACATGTAAGGTGGGACATGGGGGTTAAGTAGGTGCCTTGGATGGCATGAGGAATCTAGTGGGTGTCCTTAGTGGCATGTGAAATACGGTTAGCAAGACTTAACCAAACACACATGTAAATGAACATGACTAAGAGGGTTAAGTGGGATATACTAGTGATGAAAAGCTTAGGTGGGTAGCTTGTGGTGGCCCATTTCAACCAGTATCCCAAACGTATCTTTGTGGGCTCGACCCAAGTCGAGGACGGGACACGCATGCTGGGTTTGACTATAAGAGGCCAAAACGGGGAGCGGTGGCAACGCAAGTCCAACGGGTTTCATATGCGTGTGCGGACCCGGGCTGGTAGGTAAGACGTTGTTGCATCGTGTAGGTATAAGCCGTGCATTCTCAAGTTGTATCGGGTTGCCACTTTAGTGGAGTGATACACCCCACTGTGGGGCCAGCACGGGTATCTACGAGTAGGGAGCCGATCGCAAGTGGGTAGTGGGGTACACCTAGTGGAGATAGGGGCAGACGGCACCTATGTAGTCAGCTAGGGGTACGTAAGGCTATTTATATAGTTTCTGTGTGAAACAAGTGGGATCAACCTTTAGGGTGACTGGTGCGGTGCAGTGTAGTAATGTGCGGTGCAGTGAAATAATTATTCGTTAGTAATTAGGTGTGCCTTTGACGTTATCTTTAACGTTATCTTAAACGTTATCTTTATCTGCTCTTCCATACCTAATAGTTCATAGACATTTACTTGTCTTCCAGCTTGTAACACCCCGTATTTCTGTTAATACTAATATTCACAAATTAAAAGAATTAATATTGAGAATTTGCACGAAATAGCCTTAAAAAGGCATATAACAAATTTGAGATATGTGAATTGCCTTAAAAGGCAAAAAATGGAATTAAGACATTAATTGTAAAATTAATGTGTAGAAATGGTCATAAGTTAATTATGGATTAATTTGAATTCATAGGTGCGTGTGTGTATATATATATATATATTTATATATATGGGCAGTTAATGTAAACATGAATAAAAGTTTATTAATTTGCTGATTGTTTGCTGAGTCACTTCTGACTCATTGCTGAGTCAATAAGATAAACCCCATCTGGTCTGAATGGCTGCGGTTATTTCTAGGTTAAATCTAATGGCCTAAATGAATCCTAACATCTATAAATAAGTGGGTAGACTCTAACCCTAAATCACTTGAAAAATTGGAGAGCTACCGACATGCCGTTGCCATGGAGTTCAGGATAGCCGTCACAAACTAAAGAAGAAGAAGGCCTAATCTACAAACTAAATCTACTCAAATCAAATCAAAAGCTCTCTCTCTTTCTATTTCTCTTCTTTAAAATTGTGAGTATGATGAATCTCACAATATTATTATAAAATAATTTGATTAAGTTATGAATGGATCACAAGAAAGTGATATGAATTGTTATGTATTTGTAAATTATGTTGTGGATCTCTTGTTATGCTATTATGTTATCATATATATGTTGTTATGTTGTAGCGATTATGTTGTAAATAATCCTATGCTATGTCATATGTGATTAATCATGCTATGCTATGTTGTAAATCATATCATGCTATGTTGCAAATTATGATATGCTATGTTGTAAATCTTATATATGTTGTAGATCTCATATTATCACATATGTTGAAATACTTATGTTATATGATAATGATGTCATGTTAAGTTGTGTTGAATCATACAAGTTGTAAAATCATGATGTTAGTATTTATGCGAATTGGATCATGTTTAAAGTTTATGTTTTTTTTATAATAGATCTTGATTATGGGAATTTGCCTATTGGGTTAGGTGTACCCATATACATGAATCTACAAATTAATTGGATCTTGAATATGCGAATATGCCTATTAAGTTAGGTGTACCCATATACATGAATCTATGATTAAATGAATTTTGATTTTTGGGAATTTGCCTATTGAGTTAGGTGTACCCATATAAAACCATATTGTTAATGATGTTGATTCACACATGTCCCATACAAGTTTATGAAATTTGATCAAAATCATATTATGTGAATTATGAATAAGTTGACACCCTTAGATCCATGACATGTATAACCTTATGCAAGTTGTAATGTATGCAAGTTTTACCCCTTGTTATGATTTATTTAGTCACATATATATGTTGTTGTTGTGAATATTTTCTTTTATGCTATGAGTTAGACTAATAGGGTCTAGCATACATTTTGCGAATAAACGTTCAAACGTGGGGTAGGGATAATATTAGGAAATTAATAAATTGGGGTGCAATTGATATGATTTTGCATGCCTTAAATGGATGTCCATAATTGAGTCAATTATGGACATTGTTAAATTTGGAATTAATTAATAATTCAAGTAGGGAATTATTAAAATTGGGGAAAGTGGATTATTAATAATAATCAATGCTTAGGACACGAGGTTGGACCCGTTTGTGACGTAAACCTGCCCGGACCCGCCCGGCAAATCCAGTAGTCACAAATGTCGGCCCAATGTGAGAGGTCCTAGGCCCAAACTAAAGCATAACAGTTGTAAAGACACGAGGTTAGACTCTTTTATGGTGTAAGACTGCCCGGACCCGCCCGGCAAATCCAGTTGCCATAAATGCCAGTCTAATGTGAGAGGTCTTTATGAGGTTATGGCCTTAATGAATTAAGAAATACTTAGCCAGATAATCATGTAAGGTGGGACATGGGGGTTAAGTAGGTGCCTTGGGTGGCATGAGGAATCTAGTGGTTGCCTTTAGAGGCATTTGAAATACGATTAGACTTAACCAAATACACATGTAAATGAACATGACTAAGTGGGTTAAGTGGATGGACTAATGGGACAAGCTTGGGTGGAATGCTTGTGGGAAATAATGGGGGCCCATTTCAACCAGTATCCCAAAACGTATCTTTGTGGGCTCGACCCAAGTCGAGGACGGGACACGCATACTGGGTTTGACTATAAGAGGCCAAAACAGGGAGCGGTGGCAACGCAAGTCCAACGGGTTTCATATGCGTGTGTGGACCCGGGCTGGTAGGTAAGACGTTGTTGCATCGTGTAGGTATAAGCCGTGCATCTCCGTTATATCGGGTTGCCACTTTAGGGGAATGATACACCCCACTGTGGGGCCAGCACGGGTATCTACGAGTAGGGAGCCGATCGAAAAATGGAAAGTGGGGTACACCTAGTGGAGATAGGGGCAGGCGGCACCTATGTAGTCAGCTAGGAGTACGTAAAGCCATTAAGAAAGTTTCTAAGTGAAGCTAAGTGGAATCAATCTTTAGGGTGACTGGTGTGGTGCATTATAGTGTTTATCCTTTAGTATTTAGGAGCGCCTATAACGTTTCCTTTAGCGATTGTCTATGTCCTTAATCTGCTCTTTCATAGACATTTCCTTGTTTTCCAGCTTATGCCTTAGTCCAGTTATTTTGATAATAGTATTGTAGAATTATCATACTCGCCAGACTTTATGTCTGACCCCCCCCTCTCTTTTTCATCTTTTTTCTCCCTTCAGGTCCTCAGGTTGGGCCAAGTTCCAGTGGAGTCTGATTGGATTGCTTATCTCTTGGAAAGCTTGGACTGCTGAAGTAAAGTCCAGCTTGTTATCTTTCTTTTTAATGGCTATTTATGTAATGGGATTATGTACTTGTTTTATCAAGATAGATATTGTACTTGACTTTGATTATGGTGTTATGACGTAATCAAACATGTTTTGACTTCTGCTGCAATTGAAATAAAGTTTTTAAATTTCCAAGTACTATTTTATATCTGTCTTGTTGAAATTTTACTGTTCTATATTCACCTAAAACCTCCATAGAAGTTAATGCATTCCCTTTGTGAGTGACATTAATGGACGTGGGGTGTTCCACGTGGTATCAGAGCATAAGGTTACCAGAACAGATAAAATTTTTAGAAAAATATTTTTCTAAAGTATTTTTGGAAGAAGTGCTTTCAAAAACATGTTATTTAGAGAAAGTTTTTATGAAAAACATAATCCCAAATAGCCATATCCTTATCTTTATCTTTCGAATTCTCCATTTTGAATCTTTCCTTTTTCGTTTCAGCATTGCTGAAGATCTTAATCTCCCAGAAGGTGTGACGGTTCCAGGGTGGTTTAGGAGATATTTGGAGGCTAGGGCCACCACTGCAGGCCCAGCAGATGTTCCTCCACCCCCAGTTGCACCCATTCCTCCTCCTCCTCCTCGTGTTGACACTTTTGCGAAGACGTGCAAGGAATTTAAGGCTATGGGAGGAAAAACTTTTCAAGGGACTGAGACGTTTGTGGAGGCCAGAGACTGGCTTAAGGAGACTGAGGAATTGTTGGATATCTTTGAAGTGGAAGATGGGAGGAAAGTCCGTTTAGCTGCTTGGTTAATGAAGGGAGAGGCCTCGTTTTGGTGGGAGGTCACTAACGGGGAACGTCCAGTTGATTCATGGGCGGATTTCAGACGAAGGTTTGAGGCAAAGTTTCTTTCAAGGGCAGAGGAGAATTTAAATATGGAAAAATTCCTGACATTAAAGCAAGGGAGCTTATCAGTGAAGGAGTATGTCAATAAATTTAATCAGTTAGCAAGGTTTGGCTTGGAGTTGGTGAACACGCCAGAGAAGAAAGCTTTGAGGTTCGTTAGAGGCTTGAATGAACCGTTGCAAGGGTTGGCTATGACCCACATCCCTATGGGAGCCACCTTTGAAAGGCTAGTAGAAATTGCACTTATGCATGAGGATAAGGCAGTTGAAAAGAAAGGGGATCAGAAGAAACCCCAACAGCAAAATAAGAAGGGTGGTAAAAACAATAATGGCAAAGGGAAGAAGAGATGCTTCAATTGTGGGACGCCTGGCCATCTCAGCAAAGATTGTAGAAAGAAAAAGAAGACTGGTTGTTTTCATTGCGGAGATGCGGGACATTTGGTGAAGGACTGCCCAAAGAAGGGGCAGAGGGCAGGGTCTACCTCGGGAGGACAGGTGCAGGCTCTTATGGCACCAGGGCAGGCAAGGGGGCAAGTTCAGGCTATTGCGGCCCCACCGCTGCAGGAAAGAGGTAGAACAATTTCTGTTGAAAGCTTAGTTTTTCTGTTTGATCATCATGTCCGTACCTTATTCGATTCTGGCGCATCTCATTCGTTTATCTCTGCATCATTAGTTGAATTACTGCACTTGAACACCAGTTTAGTAGAGGATCCCTTGGTTGTTTCAAATCCAATTGGGGGTTCGGCTCATTTGACCATGATATGTTTGGATTTGAAAATCTCTATACTTATCGTTGAATTTAGATGTGATGCTTATGTATTAGGCTTCACGGGCTATGGGCTAATTTTAGGAATGGATTGGTTATCTAGAAATGGAGCCATTCTTGATTGTGAAAGGAGAGTAGTTAGGCTTGTGACTCGCCTTGGTAATGCTCTCGACATCTTTTGTAGTCCCATAGATTCCGTTATGCTGAGTTATCTTGAATCGCTTGACGCGTCTGTAGAGAATCTGCGATCGGTAGAGGTGGTCCGGGAATATCCGGATGTGTTTGAGGAGGTGAAGGGCTTACCTCCAAAGCGGGAGATAGACTTTCGAATTTATCTTGTGGATAATGCTAAACCCGTATCTTTGCCAGTGCGCCACATGGCTCCTCGTGAAAGGAGGGAATTTAATAAGCAAGTGAAGGAGTTGCTTGAGAAGGGGTTCATAAGACGTAGTATATTGAAGTGGGGTGCTCCAGTAGTATTTGCTACAAAGGCGGATGGGTCACTTAGACTTTGTGTGGACTATAGAGAACTAAACAAGCTTACTAAAAAGAACCGACACCCACTGCCAAGGATTGACGATCTCTTTGATCAGTTAGTTGGCGCCTCAGTGTTTTCGCAGTTGGACTTAGCCACTGGCTTTCATCAACTGAGAGTGGCTGAGGATAGTATAGATAAGACTGCTTTTAGGACTCCTGACGGATTCTATGAATGGCTAGTGATGCCCTTTGGTTTGACAAACGCCCCCGCATATTTTGTTGATTTGATGAGTAGGGTGTTTAGGGAGTACCTTAACAAATTCGTGGTAGTCTTTGAGGATGACATCTTAGTCTTTTCTAAGAATGAAGAAGAGCATGCCCTACATCTTAGGGAAGTGTTGGAAACCCTTCGAGCGTATAACCTTAAGGCAAAATTTTCTAAGTGTCACTTCTGGAGGAAAGAAGTACGGTTCTTAGGGCATGTGGTTTCCAAGGAAGGGATAGCAGTGGATCCCGCAAAGGTGGTGGCCATCCAAGATTGGAAGGTCCCTAAAAACGTAACCGAAGTAAGAAGTTTCTTGGGGTTGGTTGGCTATTATAGGAAGTTTATCAAAGACTTTGCAAAAATATCAGCTCCATTAACACGGTTAACGAAGAAGAACCTGGTTTTTACGTGGGACGAAGATTGTGATGATGCGTTCCAACGTTTAAAGAGAGCCTTAACTTCAGCCCCAGTCTTAGTGCTGCCAGACGGGAATAAACCGTTTACCGTCTATACTGATGCTTGTGGGACGGGACTTGGCGCGGTCCTCATGCAAGAGGGAAGAGTAATAGCCTATGGTGGAGGGCAGTTGAGGGTTCATGAAAAGAATTACCCTACGCATGACCTTGAGTTAGCTGCAATTGTTTTCGCGCTTAAGTCTTGGCGTCACTATCTTCTTGGTGAGAAATTCGAACTGTTCACTGACCACAAATCATTAAAATACTTATTCTCTCAGAAGGATTTGAATTCAAGGCAGCAACGGTGGATGGAATTCCTAGCCTCCTACGATTTTGAAATAGTATATACCCCGGACAAGGGTAACGTGGTAGCAGACGCCTTAAGTAGGAAAAGGTTGTCCTTGAGTCCATTGTTTGTTGAACGACGAAGCTTAGAATTCATCTCCATGTTTGACTTTAGACCCTCCGTTGACCTAGTACCTGGTTTGTTAGCATCCTTGGAGGTTAGACCTACACTTCTAGGACGAGTTGGTGAGGCACAGCAAGAAGACCCCCAGTTGGTTGAGATAGTAGAAAAGCTCAAAGGAGGGGAGTCGTCTAGCCATCTTCGTAGGTATACCCTAGACGATAAGGGTTGGTTACGAAGGGATAATAGACTTTGTGTACCACAAGACAAAGACTTAAGGAAGGCCATTCTTGATGATGCTCATCGCTCAAAGATGACCATTCATCCCGGCGGAGACAAGATGTACAAAGATATGAAGCGGGTTTTCTTTTGGGCCGGTATGAAAATGGATGTGGCCGAGTACGTCGCTAGATGCTTGGTGTGCCAACGAGTAAAAGCGGAACAAAAGAAACCCGGTGGGTTGCTTCACCCATTGGAAGTTCCACTATGGAAATGGGAAAGCGTCTCAATGGATTTTGTGGATGGATTACCAAGATCAAGGAAGGGTAATACGGGGATTTGGGTTATAGTAGATAGACTTACTAAGAGCGCCCATTTTATTCCCATGAAAAGTAAGAGGACTGCTCCGTGGTTGGCTTCTGTATACATTAAAGAGATAGTTCGTTTGCACGGTATTCCTTCTAGTATAGTAAGCGACCGTGATCCCATCTTCACTAGCGAATTTTGGAAGAGTTTACAAGAGGCGGTAGGGACTCAGCTATGTTTGAGCACCGCATATCATCCTCAGACGGACGGCCAGACCGAGAGGGTGAATCGTATTCTAGAGGATCTTTTAAGGCTTTGTATCCTTGACTTTGGGGGTACATGGGAAGAGCACCTTCCGCTGGTAGAATTCGCATATAATAATAGCTTTCAGTCTAGTATTGGCATGGCACCTTTCGAAGCTCTTTATGGAAGGCCTTGCCGTTCGCCTACATGTTGGTGGGAATCTACCGATAAAATCTTACTTGGGCCTGATATGGTTAGGGAAACCTCGGAGAAGATTGATTTGATTCGAAGGAGGATGAAAGAAGCACAAGATAGGCAGAAATCGTATGCTGATAAGAGGAGGACAGATCTTGAGTTTGACATTGGGGACATGGTTTTTATCAAAGTGTCTCCATTACGGAATGTTGTTCGCTTTGGGTCCGTTGGGAAATTAGCGCCAAGGTCTGTAGGGCCGTTTCCTATAAAAGACAGGATTGGGAAGATGGCGTATAGGGTGGAGTTGCCTGAGAAACTTATTGGAGTACACGACGTATTCCATGTATCACATTTGAGGAAGTGTTTGCACAAGACCGCGGAGGTGGTAGAGCCGAGCTTGCTTAAAGAGGTGGAAATAGAGCGTGATGCAACAATTAGACGAGCTCCTACATGCATTCTTGGGTCGGAGATCAAAAAGTTGAGAAATCGAGAGGTCAGACTAGTTAAAGTGCAATGGGGAGATGATGAGAGCAACGCTACTTGGGAGACAGAAGGGAAGATGCGTTCGCTATACCCTTTTCTTTTTGAGGGTATGTCTTTTAATTTCTCCTTTATCGCTTAGCTTATCTTATCTTATCTTTAGTATGTCCTCTCATTAGTATCTTTGACCTTTAGTTAGGATAATCCTATGGTTGAAACATGTGTTTGAGACATGTTATGTATGATGGATGCAAAATGGATGCAAGTGGTTGCTAGTGGTTGCTCGTGGATGCATATATACACACACTTTAGGCACTAGATCGGCTCAGTCACTACATATTGCATACTGCATAAATGAATGTATTTAGTATAATGGATGTATAATGGTTGTACCATCATATAGATGTTGCATTCGGTTGAATGGATGTGCACGCATATAGAAGTAGTTTGTAAGCAATTATGATCTTTTGCATACATAATGGATGCATGGCACTATCATGAATTGCATCAAGGAGGTCAACTGAATCAGTGGACCGCCTGATTTTGCATTAGATACGGACATAGACACACACTGTGCATTTAAACATGAATGCATTAGAAGTCTATAAGGACAATGGATGCCAGTGTTTGTTGATTGAGTAGATGGTTGATGATAGGATATAAACTTGAAGATTTCGGGGTCGAAATCCCTTAAGGAGGGGAGAATGTAACACCCCGTATTTCTGTTAATACTAATATTCACAAATTAAAAGAATTAATATTGAGAATTTGTACGAAATAGCCTTAAAAAGGCATATAACAAATTTGAGATGTGTGAATTGCCTTAAAAGGCGAAAAATGGAATTAAGACATTAATTGGAAAATTAATGTGTAGAAATGGTCATAAGTTAATTATGGATTAATTTGAATTCATAGGTGCGTGTGTATATATATATATATTTATATATATATGGGCAGTTAATGTAAACATGAATAGAAGTTTATTAATTTGCTGATTGTTTGCTGAGTCACTTCTGACTCATTGTTGAGTCAATAAGATAAACCCCATCTGGTCTGAATGGCTGCGGTTATTTCTAGGTTAAATCTAATGGCCTAAATGAATCCTAACATCTATAAATAAGTGGGTAGACTCTAACCCTAAATCACTTGAAAAATTGGAGAGCTACCGACATGCCGTTGCCATGGAGTTCAGGATAGCCGTCACAATCTAAAGAAGAAGAAGGCCTAATCTACAAACTAAATCTACTCAAATCAAATTAAAAGCTCTCTCTCTTTCTATTTCTCTTCTTTAAAATTGTGAGTATGATGAATCTCACAATATTATTATAAAATAATTTGATTAAGTTATGAATGGATCACAAGAAAGTGATATGAATTGTTATGTATTTGAAAATTATGTTGTGGATCTCTTGTTATGCTATTATGTTATCATATATATGTTGTTATGTTGTAGTGATTATGTTGTAAATAATCCTATGCTATGTCATATGTGATTAATCATGCTATGCTATGTTGTAAATCATATCATGCTATGTTGCAAATTATGATATGCTATGTTGTAAATCTTATATATGTTGTAGATCTCATATTATCACATATGTTGAAATACTTATGTTATATGATAATGATGTCATGTTAAGTTGTGTTTACAAGTTGTAAAATCATGATGTTAGTATTTATGGGAATTGGATCATGTTTAAAGTTTATGTTTTTTTTATAATAGAACTTGATTATGGGAATTTGCCTATTGGGTTAGGTGTACCCATATACATGAATCTACAAATTAATTGGATCTTGAATATGTGAATTTGCCTATTAAGTTAGGTGTACCCATATACATGAATCTATGATTAAATGAATTTTGATTTTTGGGAATTTGCCTATTGAGTTAGGTGTACCCATATAAAACCATATTGTTAATGATGTTGATTCACACATGTCCTATACAAGTTTATGAAATTTGATCAAAATCATATTATGTGAATTATGAATAAGTTGACGCCCTTAGATCCATGACATGTATAACCTTATGCAAGTTGTAATGTATGCTAGTTTTACCCCTTGTTATGATTTATTTAGTCACATATATATGTTGTTGTTGTGAATATTTTCTTTTATGCTATGAGTTAGACTAATAGGGTCTAGCATACATTTTGCGAATAAACGTTCAAACGTGGGGTAGGGGTAATATTAGGAAATTAATAAATTGGGGTGCAATTGATATGATTTTGCATGCCTTAAATGGATGTCCATAATTGAGTCAATTATGGACATTGTTAAATTTGGAATTAATTAATAATTCAAGTAGGGAATTATTAAAATTGGGGAAAGTGGATTATTAATAATAATCAATGCTTAGGACACGAGGTTGGACCCGTTTGTGACGTAAACCTGCCCGGACCCGCCCGGCAAATCCAGTAGTCACAAATGTCGGCCCAATGTGAGAGGTCCTAGGCCCAAACTAAAGCATAACAGTTGTAAAGACACGAGGTTAGACTCTTTTATGGTGTAAGACTGCCCGGACCCGCCCGGCAAATCCAGTTGCCATAAATGCCAGTCTAATGTGAGAGGTCTTTATGAGGTTATGGCCTTAATGAATTAAGAAATACTTAGCCAGATAATCATGTAAGGTGGGACATGGGGGTTAAGTAGGTGCCTTGGGTGGCATGAGGAATCTAGTGGTTGCCTTTAGAGGCATTTGAAATACGATTAGACTTAACCAAATACACATGTAAATGAACATGACTAAGTGGGTTAAGTGGATGGACTAATGGGACAAGCTTGGGTGGAATGCTTGTGGGAAATAATGAGGGCCCATTTCAACCAGTATCCCAAAACGTATCTTTGTGGGCTCGACCCAAGTCGAGGACGGGACACGCATACTGGGTTTGACTATAAGAGGCCAAAACAGGGAGCGGTGGCAACGCAAGTCCAACGGGTTTCATATGCGTGTGTGGACCCGGGCTGGTAGGTAAGACGTTGTTGCATCGTGTAGGTATAAGCCGTGCATCTCCGTTATATTGGGTTGCCACTTTAGGGGAATGATACACCCCACTGTGGGGCCAGCACGGGTATCTACGAGTAGGGAGCCGATCGAAAAATGGAAAGTGGGGTACACCTAGTGGAGATAGGGGCAGGCGGCACCTATGTAGTCAGCTAGGAGTACGTAAAGCCATTAAGAAAGTTTCTAAGTGAAGCTAAGTGGAATCAATCTTTAGGGTGACTGGTGTGGTGCAGTATAGTGTTTATCCTTTAGTATTTAGGAGCGCCTATAATGTTTCCTTTAGCGATTGTCTATGTCCTTAATCTGCTCTTTCATAGACATTTCCTTGTTTTCCAGCTTATGCCTTAGTCCAGTTATTTTGATAATAGTATTGTAGAATTATCATACTCGCCAGACTTTATGTCTGACCCCCCTCTTTTTCATCTTTTTTCTCGCTTCAGGTCCTCAGGTTGGGCCAAGTTCCAGTGGAGTCTGATTGGATTGCTTATCTCTTGGAAAGCTTGGACTGCTGAAGTAAAGTCCAGCTTGTTATCTTTCTTTTTAATGGCTATTTATGTAATGGGATTATGTACTTGTTTTATCAAGATAGATATTGTGCTTGACTTTGATTATGGTGTTATGATGTAATCAAACATGTTTTGACTTCTGCTGCAATTGAAATAAAGTTTTTAAATTTCCAAGTACTATTTTATATCTGTCTTGTTGAAATTTTACTGTTCTATATTCACCTAAAACATCCATAGAAGTTAATGCATTCCCTTTGTGAGTGACATTAATGGACGTGGGGTGTTACACAGCTTATGCCTTAGTCTAGTTATTTTGGATAATAGTATTGTTAGAATTATCATACTCGCCAGACTTTATGTCCGGCCCCCTCCATTTCTATCCTTTTTCCCCCTCCAGGTCCTCAGGTTAGACCGAGCTCTAGTGGAGTTTGATTGGATTGCTTTATCTCTCTTGGGAAGCTTGGACCGTTGAAGTAAAGTCCAGCTTGTTATCTTCTTTAATGGCTATTTATGTAATGGGATTATGTATTTTGTTTTATCAAGATGGATATTGTACTTGACTCTGATTTACTGTTTTATGATGTAACAAACATGTTTAAATTCCGCTGCAATAAAATGAAGTTTTAGATTTCCAAGTACTACTTATTATCTGTCTTGTTGTAATTTTTCTGTTCTATATTCACTTAAAACCTCCATGGAAGTTAATGCATTCCCTTTGTGAGTGACATTAATGGACGTGGGGTGTTACACGTGGTATCAGAGCTTAAGGTTACCAGAACAGATAATTTTTTTAGAAAAACTATTTTTCTAAAGTATTTTTGGAAGAAATGTTTTCAAAAACATGTCTTAATGAGTGATTTAAAGAGGAAAGTTTTTATGAAAAACATAATCCCCAATAGCCATATATCTTTATCTTTCGAATTCTCCATTTTGAATCTTTCCTTTTTCGTTTCAGCATGGCTGAAGATCTTAACCTTCCGGGTGGTGTAACGATACCAGGATGGTATAGGAGGCTATTAGAGGTTAGGGCCGCCGCAGGTCTGGCCAACGTTCCTCCACCACCAGTTGCACCCATTCCTCCTCCTCCTCCTCGCGTAGATACTTTTGCAAAGACGTGCAAGGAATTTAAGGCTATGGGCGGAAAACCTTTTCAAGGGTCAGAAACGTTTGTGGAAGCTAGAAATTGTCCTAGGGAGGTGGAAGAATTGCTAGAAATATTTGAAGTAGAAGAAGGGAGGAGAGTTAAATTAGCAGCTTGGTTAATGAAGGGAGAGGCCTCGTTTTGGTGGGAGGTCACTAATGGGGAGCGTCCTGTTGATTCTTGGGCGGATTTCAGACGTAGGTTTGAGGCGAAGTTTCTCTCAAGGGCAGAAGAGAATCTATATATGGAAAGGTTCTTGACATTGAAGCAAGGAAGCTCATCAGTGAAAGAATATGTTAACAAATTTAATCAGTTAGCAAGGTTTGGCTTGGACTTAGTGAACACGCTGGAGAAGATGGCTCTGAGGTTCGTTAATGGGTTGAATGAGTCGTTGCAAGGGTTGGCTATGACCCACATCCCTATGGGGGGCACCTTTGAGAAGCTAGTAGACATGGCACTTATGCACGAGGAGGAAGGCGCTAAAGCTGATAAGGCACCCGAGAAGAAAGGGGATCAGAAGAAACCACAACAGCAAAACAAGAAGGGTGGTAAAGACAATAACGGTAAGGGAAAGAAGAAATGCTTTAACTGTGGGACACCAGGCCATCTCAGCAAGGATTGCCGAAAGAAAAAGAAGATTGGTTGTTTTCACTGTGGTGAAGCGGGACATCTAGTGAAGGACTGCCCAAAGAAGGGGCAGAGGGCAGGAGCTACCTCGGGAGGACAGGTGTAGGCTCTTATGGCACCAGGTCAGGCAAGGGGACAAGTTCAGGCTCTCGCGGTCCCACCGCTGCAAGAACGAGGTAGAACCATTTCTGTTGAAAGCTTAGTTTTTCTGTTTGATCATCCTGTTCGTACCTTATTCAATTCGGGCGCATCACATTCGTTTATCTCTACGTCATTAGTTGAATCACTGCACTTAAACACCAGTTTAGTAGAGGATCCCTTAGTTGTTTCAAATCCAATAGGGGGCTCAGCTTATTTGTCCATGATGTGTTTGGATTTGAAAATTTCTATACTTAGCGTTGAGTTTAGATGTGATGCTTATGTGTTAGGCTTCACGGGCTATGGGCTAATTTTAGGAATGGATTGGTTATCCAGAAATGGGGTCGTTCTTGATTGTGAAAGGAGAGTAGTTAGGCTCGTGACTCGCCTTGGTAACGCTCTCGAAATCTTTTGTAGTCCCATAAATTCCATTATGCTAAGTTATTTAGAATCGCTTGACGCGTCTGAGGAAAATCTACAATCTGTTAGAGTGGTCCGAGAATACTCGGATGTGTTTGAGGAGGTGAAGGGCTTGCCTTCGAAGAGGGAAATAGATTTTCAAATATATCTTGTGGATAATGCAAAACCAGTATCTTTGCCAGTACGCCACATAGCTCCACATGAAAGGAGGGAACTCGATAAACAAGTGAAGGAGTTGCTTGAGAAGGGGTTCATAAGACGTAGTATATCGGAGTGGGGTGCTCCAGTAGTATTTGCCATGAAGGCGGATGGGTCCCTTAGAATTTGTGTGGACTATAGAGAACTTAATAAACTTACTAAGAAAAACAGACAACCACTGCCGAGGATTGACGATCTCTTCGATCAGTTAGTTGGCGCCTCATTGTTTTCGCAGTTGGACTTAGCCACTGGTTTCCATCAGTTGAGAGTGGCTGAGGATAGCATAGACAAGACTTCCTTTAGGACTTCGGACAGTTTCTATGAATGGCTAGTGATGCCCTTCGGTTTGACAAACGCCCCCACATACTTTGTTGATCTGATGAGTAGGGTGTTTAGGGAGTACCTTAACAAATTCGTGGTAGTCTTTGTAGTCGACATCCTGATCTTTTCTAAGGATGAAGAAGAGCATGCCCTACATCTTAGGGAAGTGTTGGAGACCCTACGAGCGCATAATCTTAAAGCTAATTTTTCTAAGCGTCACTTCTGGAGGAAGGAAGTACGATTCTTAGGGCACGTGGTTTCCAAGGAAGGGATAGCTGTGGATCCCGCGAAGGTGGTGGCCATCCAAGATTGGAAGGTCCCTAAAAATGCTACCGAAGTGAGAAGTTTCTTGGGGTTGGCTGGCTACTATAGGAAGTTTATCAAAGACTTCGCAAAGATATCAGCCCCATTGACACGCTTGACGAAGAAGAACCTAGTTTTCACATGGGACGTAGATTGTGATGATGCGTTCCAACGTTTGAAGAGAGCTTTGACCTCAGCCCCAGTCTTAGTGCTGCCAGACGGGAGTAAGCCATTTACCGTTTATACTGACGCTTGTGGGACAGGACTAGGCGCAGTCTTAATGCAAGAGGGTAGGGTAATAGCCTATGGTGGAAGGCAGTTGAGAGCGCATGAGAAGAATTACCCCACACATGACCTAGAGTTGGCCGCTATTGTTTTCGCGCTTAAGTCTTGGCGTCATTATCTTCTTGGCGAAAGATTCGAATTATTCACTGACCACAAATCGCTAAAATACTTATTCTCTCAAAAGGACTTGAACTTAAGGCAGCAAAGGTGGATGGAGTTCTTAGCATCCTACGATTTCGAAATAGCATATACCCTTGGCAAGGGTAACGTGGTGGCGGACGCCTTAAGTAGAAAAAGATTATCCTTAAGTCCTTTGTTTGTTGAGCGACGAAGCTTAGAATTCATTTCGAAGTTTGACTTTAGACCTTCCGTTGACCTTGTACCCGATTTGCTAGCATCCTTGGAGGTCAGACCTACGCTTTTGGGACGGATTGGCGAGGCATAGCAAGACGACCCACAGTTGGTTGAGTTAGTAGAAAAGCTCAAAGGAGGGGAGTCAACAGCCATCTCCGTAGGTATACCCTAGATGATAAGGGTTGGTTACGTAGGGACGGTAGACTTTGTGTACCAAAAGACGATGACCTAAGGAAGACTATTCTTGACGAAGCACATCGTTCGAAGATGACCATTCATCCCGGCGGGGAAAAGATGTACAAAGACATGAAGCGAGTTTACTTTTGGGCCGACATGAAGAAAGATGTGGCCGAGTATGTCGCTAGATGCTTGGTGTGCCAACAAGTAAAAGCGGAGCAAAAGAAACCCGGTGGGTTGCTTCACCCATTGGAGGTTCCACTATGGAAATGGGAAAGCGTCTCGATGGATTTTGTGGATGGATTACCAAGATCAAGGAAGGGTAATACGGGAATTTGGGTTATAGTAGATAGACTTACTAAGAGTGCCCATTTTATTCCCGTGAAGAGTAAGAGGACTGCTGCATGGTTAGCTTCTGTATACGTCCGAGAAATAATTCGTTTGCACGGTGTTCCTTCTAGCATAGTGAGCGACCGCGATCCTATTTTCACTAGCGAATTTTGGAGAGGCTTGCAAGAGGCGGTAGGGACTCAGTTATGTTTGAGCACCGCATATCATCCTCAGACGGACGGCCAGACCGAGAGGGTGAATCGCATTCTAGAGGATCTTTTGAGGCTATGTATCCTAGACTTTGGGGGTACATGGGAAGAGCATCTTCCATTGGTGGAGTTCGCGTATAACAATAGCTTTCAGTCCAGCATTGGCATGGCACCTTTCGAAGCTCTTTATGGACGACCTTGTTGTTCACCTACATGTTGGTGGGAATCTACGGATAAGATCTTACTTGGGCCCGATATGATTAGGGAGACTTCGGAGAAGATCGACTTGATTCGAAGGAGGATGAAAGCAGCGCAAGATAGGCAGAAATCTTATGCGGACAAGAGGAGGACCAATCTTGAGTTTGAAGTTGGGGACATGGTCTTTGTCAAAGTGTCTCCATTACGGAACGTTGTTCGCTTTGGGTCCGTTGGGAAGTTAGCACCAAGGTTTGTAGGGCCGTTTCCTATTAAGGAGAAGATTGGACGGATGGCGTATAGAGTGGAGTTGCCTGAGAGACTTAGTGGTGTACACAACGTATTCCATGTGTCACATTTGAGGAAGTGCTTGCACGAGACCACGGAAGTGGTAGAGCCGAGCTTGCTTAGAGAGGTGGAGATCGAGCGTGATGCGATGATTCGACGAGCTCCTACGCGCATTCTTGGGTCAGAGATTAAGAAGCTGAGAAATTGAGAGGTCAGACTAGTCAAAGTACAATGGCGAGATGATGAGAGCAACGCTACTTGGGAGACGGAAGAAAAGATGCGTTCATTGTACCCTTTTCTTTTTGAGGGCATGTCTTTTAATTTCTCCTTTATTGCTTAGCTTGAGATGATGAGAGCAACGCTACTTGGGAGACGGAAGAAAAGATGCGTTCGTTGTACCCTTTTCTTTTTGAAGGTATGTCTTTTAATTTCTCCTTTATCGCTTAGCTTGTACCTATCTTATCTTTAGTATGTCCTCTCGCTAGTATTCTTGACCTTTAGTTAGGATAATCCTATGGTTGAAACATGTGTTTGAGACATGTTATGTATGATGGATGCAAAGTGGATGCAAGTGTTTGCTAGTGGTTGCTCGTGGACGCATATACACACACTATTAGGCACTAGATCAGCTCAGTCACATCATACTGCATATTGCATATAAATGGCCGTATTTAGTAAAATGGATGTATGATGATTGTTTTATCATATGGATGCTGCATTCGGATGATGATTGTGCACGCATGTAGAAATAATATGTATCGATAGGGAACTTTTGCATACATAATGGACGCATGGCACTATCATGATTTGCATTAAGGAGGTCAACTGAATCAGTGGACCGCCTGATTTTGCATTAGATAAGGAACATATACACACTTCTTGCATATGTTCATACAGCATTAGAAGTCTTTAAGGACAATGGATGCCTGTGGTTGATGGTTGAGTAGATGGAAGATTGGACGTTAGGATATACATTCTTCTTGACTTGAAGATTTCGGGGTCGAAATCCTTTAAGGAGGGGAGAATGTAACACCCCGTAATTCTATTAATATTAATATTCACAAATTAAAGAATAACTAATCTCAGATGTGAGAATTGTGGGAAACGGGTTGCGCCATTGTGTTCGTCTCGGAATTCTGGGTGAAATAGAGTCCGAGTTTGCGTGAATTGGACTTCGTATGAAGAAGTTATGGCCATCGGATGTTTCAGAAAATTCAAAACAGCTCGCAGGAAATTTAAAATTCAAACTGAAAGTGCAGAAGTGGGCTGGGTGGGAAAAGTTCCCGCCCAGGCAGGTCGACTGGGGAGTCGACACTAGTATAGACCTCCCTCCCCCCCAGGTCGACTATAATGTCGACCTGGGTGTCGACCTCGGCTAGGGTTTTGACTGAGCTCAATCTTGAGCTGCTGATGTGTCTTTAGGGATGAGTTGGCAAATTAAACGGTTCAGGTTAGTATTGAGTTGATCTGACGGTCTAAATAAATCCTAAACTCTATAAATACCTAGGTAGTCTCTCACTCTAATTCACATGAAAAATAGAATAGCCACCGTCATACCGCCGCCATGGAACTCAGTCTAGCTGCCGCCAACTAAGAAGGAAGAAAAGCTAATCAAATTCTAATTCTACTCAACTCTAAAGCAAATCAAGACTCTCTTTTCTTCTCTAATTGTGAGTATGATGATCTTAACAAGATTATTATTATTTTAATTAGATTAAGTTATGAATGGATTATGAGTAGATGATGTGAATTGTCATATATGTTGTTGTAAATCTTATGCTATCATGTATGTTATAAATCCTATGCTATGTGGTGAAGATATCCTATATGTTGTAAATCATGCTATGATGATGTTATGTATGTTGAGAGTTTCTATGCTAAGTTGTGATGAATCATACATGTTAAAAATCCATGATGTTACTATCTATGCTAATTAGTTCATGTTAATCAAATCATAATATTGATACTATTTGGGCTATGTTGATCTATATGACAAGTCACATATGCAAGTTTAGGTTGATTAGTAAAAGTTATGAACATATGCCATGACATCTATTATGACATCTAGGATTATGCTATGACATATGTGAAATTCTATGCTAGTTCGCACCATCATTATGTTGCCTAAAACCCCATATGCAAGTTTATACTCAAATTTGGGTTATGATCATATCATGTAAATTGTGACATTTAACAAGTTGACAACTTTAGATCCTTAACATGTGTAGTTTATGCAAGTTTCACCCCTATTATGATTGGATTATTTTATTTGTCCATATGTTTTGATAATTTATCTTTGTGCGATGAGTTAGACTATTCGAGTCTAACGTATATTCTGCGTTGAATAAGCGAACGTATAAACGTGGGGTAGGGGTAATATTAAGGATTTAATAATAAGAAGTTGTGGTGCAATTGATATGATTTTGCATGCCATGAGTGGATGACCATAATTGAGTAAATTATGGACATCAATAAAAAGTGGACTTAATTAATAATTTGGATAGTGAATTATTAAAACTGGGGTAAAAGATTATAAGTGATAATCAATGCTTAGGACACGAGGTTGGACTCGTTTGTGACGTAAACCTGCCCGGACCCACCCGACAAATCCAGTGGTCACAAATGTCAGCCCAATGTGAGAGGTCCTAGGCCTAAACTAAAGCATAACAGTTGTAAAGACACGTGGTTAGACTCTTTTATGGTGTAAGACTGCCCGGACCCGCCCGGCAAATCCAGCTGCCATAAATGCCAGTCTAATGTGAGAGGTCTTTATGAGGTTATGGCCTGAATGAATTAAGAAATATTAACCAGATAAACATGTAAGGTGGGACATGGGGGTTAAGTAGGTGCCTTGGGTGGCATGAGGAATCTAGTGGGTGCCCTTAGTGGCATGTGAAATACGATTAGCAAGACTTAACCAAACACACAAGTAAATGAACATGACTAAGAGGGTTAAGTGGGATATACTAGTGATGACAAGTTTAGGTGGGTAGCTTGTGGGGGCCCATTTCAACCAGTATACCAAACGTATCTTTGTGGGCTCGACCCAAGTCGAGGACGTGACACGCATGCTGGGTTTGACTATAAGAGGCCAAAACGGGGAGCGTTGGCAACGCAAGTCCAACGGGTTTCATATGTGTGTGTGGACCCGGGCTAGTAGGTAAGACGTTGTTGCATCGTGTAGGTATAAGCCGTGCATTCTCAAGTGGTATTGGGTTGCCACTTTAGGGGAGTGATACATCCCACAGTGGGGCCAGCACGGGTATCTACGAGTAGGGAGCCGATCGCAAGTGGGTAGTGGGGTACACCTAGTGGAGATAGGGGCAGACGACACCTATGTAGTCAGCTAGTGGTACGTAAGGCTATTTATATAGTTTATGTGTGAAGCAAGTGGGATCAACCTTTAGGGTGACTGGTGCGGTGCAGTGTAGTAATGTGCGGTGCAATGAAGTAATTATTCGTTAGTAATTAGGTGTGCCTTTGACGTTATCTTAAACGTTGCCTTTATCTGCTCTTCCATACCTAATAGTTCATAGACATTTACTTGTCTTCCAGCTTATGCCTTAGTCTACTTATTTTGGATAATAGTATTGTCAGAATTATCATACTCGCCAGACTTTATGTCTGACCCCCTCCATTTCTATCCTTTTTCCCCCTCCAGGTCCTCAGGTTGGACCCAGCTCTAGTGGAGTTTGATTGGATTGCTTTATCTCTCTTGGAAAGCTTGGACCGTTGAAGTAAAGTCCAGCTTGTTATCTTCTTTAATGGCTATTTATGTAATGGGATTATGTATTTTGTTTTATCAAGATGGATATTGTACTTGACTCTGATTTATGGTTTTATGATGTAACAAACTTGTTTAAATTCCACTGCAATAAAATGAAGTTTTAGATTTCCAAGTACTACTTATTATCTGTCTTGTTGTAATTTTTCTGTTCTATATTCACTTAAAACCTCCATAGAAGTTAATGCATTCCCTTTGTGAGTGACATTAATGGACGTGGGGTGTTACACCATCACACAATGCAACGCAAGCCGGGGGATAGAGTTTTACCTTATAATGGCCAAAAATGCTTCATACGAATAAAACAAAAGTGTTTGATATTATTACTAGTGCATATCTGTTTCAAAAGCGATTTCAATCATAAATATCAATCATAGGCGGCATAAATGACCCATATCAATATGTCGCCGTACTAGTAATACAATCACATCCGAAATTTCGTATTGGAAGTTGGATTCCTTCATGAGTCGAGGCAAGGGGCAAGCTCCTCTCCATTCGAGACACTCTAGCAAATGCCTCAGGACCGCACACAGCTATCCTTCGATCTTCAGGGCCGGTCCTCTCTTACTTTTGAGGATTAATTATTCCTGAACACACATTTCCCGGTCCTTACAGACCTATATCGAGGCGCCTCGTATTCCAACAACCACACAGGTGAAAAGTATATCTAATGTCAGGGCTGGTAGGTCACTGACACCACCTTAGCTAGAAAGAAACGTCGTGCTCTCCCTGCAGTCACTATCTCGTTTTTGACTTGTACCGAGGTGTGAGGCTCGCGAATCCACGTTATACACAAAGCTACGTCACACAGACCATGCTTTGATCATCAACCACAAGACTTTGCTTTGCAACAGAAGCCTTGATCACATGCCACTTAGGCGTGCCACACAGGCAATCCACTCCATGTGACTGATTTCTATCAATACATAACCTATGAGCTCGTACGTGTCAAAGAAGGGCGTTTAGCAAGAGAATAAATTCTCCGCCGCCAAACAGATATATATTTAACAGAAATCAATCAGCACAGAACAAAATCCAATGTCAGACACACAGTCCATTTACAAGTCGGTTCTGGGTTTGAATGAAATCAGAGGCACCAAATTCCTCGCATATCCATACAATCAACAGTATGTTTGGACGGCTACTACTTCAGCTCATTCACGGTAGCTACTCCAATCACGAGCATCAGTAGCGCCCATCCATCCAATGTGAAGATCGTTGGTCTTCAACCGTCTTCGACTCTTCGACTTCTCAACGTCGATCGATTATTTGAAATGAGATGAACTCGGCCTTTTCAAATAACCCACGTATATTTAGATTTTCAAATCAATTTATCACATGGTTGGACTATTCAACATTCACGTTTCATTTCTTTAGTTATAATTTTCATGGTAGATACATTCAACCATCACATATCAAGCAAACACAACAAAATTGGTTTATTTCCACTCTATATCGTCTATAGTATTATATAACGATATATCGCCATTTTTATTTATTTAAAACGACCATATTTAATTAAACGACATTTCAGGTCGTGCCGATGCACTGGCGCTGTTTTTCACTAAATTTGTTTTACACATATCTGAAAATCTAACCGTTGGATCTTCACAAATTTTATGTCACTAGAAAGATCATTTCAAAACGAATCCAACGGTTTCAGTTTTGGGAAAATCCGACGGTCGGATCTTCCATACTAGCCATTTGAAGTTACGATTTCAATTTACGAACTGCAGCGTCATTATTCGATTTAATTTAATTATATTTATATATATAAAAATATAATCGTTTCTGGCGCTGTTTTTCTTCAGATTTGAATTAAACATTCCAGACAATCCAACCGTCGGATCTTCACAAAGTTGGTGCCGTTGGAAAGATGTTTCAAAGGCGAACCCAACGGTTGCGGTTTCGGGAAAATCCAATGGTCGGATTTCCCGCACTAGTCGTTTGAAATCAAGGTTTCAAAACACGAACTGCACGGCCATGTTTCGTTTTAATTTTATTTATATTTATATATTTATATAAATATAGTTCATTCAAAAATTCCTATATCGTTTTCACTTCAAATATTTCACTAACGCCTTTAAATTTTGGAAAATTTCGCCAAAACCTCCTTTGTACGGGAGGGGCTGGGAAAATTCCCAAATAGCCACATGGGCGTCTTATGTCAAAAAGAAAAAGAAAAAGCCAAGCGGCTAGCCAACAGGCTCATAAAATCATCACCCAAACAAAACAGTAAACGTATACCTATTTGTTGGGCACAAAATTTTATTCCTCTTCTATAGCCTCTTTGCTATAACCTGTTCAATAAATATGCATGTACATATATACAATTCTTATCACTTCTCATTTTCCATTCAACTTCATATTTGATTCACCTTGGTTTAAAAACACCATTCATTCTAATGTTGCATGCATTGGCAAAAATCATATCATTAGCTAATTAATGAATATTTCAACTCATGCATATTTATTTGAACAAGTGGCTATTTTTAACACTTCACATTTCAAAGAGGATAATTTTGGCAAACTAAAATATATTCCAACACATGACTATTTTATTTAGTTCCTATGCATGTTAAAAATAATATTTCTTTCACAAATATTTATTTCAGCGATCGCATATCTTTAGCATATCACATATATGATAAAAAATGATATTTTTATCCTTTAAAATATTTATTCAACACATGAATATTTTTAACACTTCATAATTTCAATAAAAATGTAGTTTTTATTGCTCAATCTTTTTATTCAACACATGAACTTTTCCAATACACACACTTCTCAACACATGAGAACCTCCACACATGGATATTTTATATATGTTGTTCATATAAGAAAGATGAAATTTTTATTGTTGAAACTATTTATATATAAGGCGAATATTTTACATACTTCATATATATTATAAAAATGTGATTTTTATTGTTTAAACACTTCATTCATTCACACATGAATTTAATTTTCACACATCACTTCTCAACACATGAGTATTTCCACAAGTGGGTATAGTTTCAACACATGACTATAATTTCAACGCATCAAGATAATTTCAACATGAAAATAATTCTAACACATGAATATTATTCAAAATTTCGGCAGCATAACTGTAACACCCCGCGAATTCTATAACTGTGAAATCAACAAATTAAATTATAATTAATTTTAATCAAAGAACTAAGGGAAACGGGATACGCCATTGCGTTCGTCTCGGAAAAATACGCGAAATAGAGTCCGAGTTTTCGAAAAACGGAGTCCGTATGAAGAAGATATGGCCTTCGGAAGTTTCTGAATTAAATTTAAAATTCAAACAGAATAAAACAATTAAAAATTCCGAAGTGGGGCCCAATGGGCCAGGGCGGAAAAAGTCCCGCCTGACGCACCCAGGTCGACTGGGCTGTCGACCTGGGCTAGCCATGTCGACAGGGCTGTCGACAGCCCTGTCGACAGGGGTGTCGACCTGGTCCAGAGCCAGGTCGAACCCAGCCCAACCTGGCTGGCCAGGTCTGTGTTTGGCCGATTTTCTTTGGTCTGCTTTGTCATTAGGGCTAGGTGGCAGGCTCTAATTGGTCTCTCTTTCGAATGAATGGCTACGATCAATCCAGGCAACATCGATGGCTCTAATCAGTTCATAACTCCTATAAAAATGACCCTAGACTAACCCTAATCTATTCATTCAAAAATAAGAACAAAGCCTCCATGTTGCTGAGGAACGACTAAGAGTAGCCACCAAATTGGAGAGAGGATTAGGAGGCAAATTCTAAAGCATAAAGCAACCCAAGCAAATCAAATCAACGCCTACGTCAAAAGGAGTCGCATCTCTAAATTCCTAAATTAGAGAATTCGCCACAACGATTGTAAGTAGAGTATTATTTTGGTATGAACAAATAATTGTGTTGGTTTGTATATTTGATTTGTGGCGATAAAGTAATTCATATTTGTGCGTTGCTATCGATTTGGAATATTGTATACGTTTGGATATTCGCAAAGCATATTATTCATTATAAAAACTACATGCGGTAGTTTTATGCAAGTATACGTTTGGAATATTCGCAAATTATGTAATCCATGTTGAAGCTACATGTATGTAGTTGATTAATTGAAATTCATGCAAGTTTGGGATTTTGTTACTATGCCATCATAATGTGTATTTTTATACAAACATCATTTTTGTGAAGTAATTGGAATAAGGTTGGGATTATCATAATTCATATGAAATTATATTGAAAAGTTTGGCACCATGATCTATGTATCAAGCCATGTTTTGTACTAGAAACCTATTTGCAAACTTATGAATATTGCTAGGCTATGATTGATATTTTGCATAATTGAAACCATGTTAGGTCTATATTATTAACAAAAAAATTATATGATGACATATGTGGTACATGGCTAGGTTAGATTCAAAAACCCCTTTTTGCAAGTTTCCATGACTAAAGTAAAAATCATGATTTCATGTTAGAAATATTTATGCCATGGTTATGTGAACAAATTTAACTATACTTTTGTATTAGTCACAAAAGTAGACACCTTTTCTTATGAACATGATGTGCTTATGTTTGACATTATGCCTGAATAAAAATATAGGTTTATGTTGTAGTTAAGCCTATGTGTCGATAGTGATATTCTTAACTTAACTACAAGTTTACATGGTTTGATTCATGTCACTTATGCTTTATGACCAAAGTATATGTCACTACTATGCAAGTACACCAGTTTCTATTTTGTGTTTCCAACGTCATATTGCAAGTTCATGCGTTCACATTCCCCTTTTTTGTGTATGTAATCTCGCTTTAAGCCTCCCCTTTTCGCATGGCTAAGTTGGGCTTAAAAGGGCTAAGCCCAACATATACATAATAAACGGACGTGTTAAACGGGGAAAATAACGTTGGGTTAAAATTACTAATGAATGAAAATATAAAATAGAAGGGCCCAAATTCAAGTATGGGTTGGGCCCATGATTGGTGTAACCTTTACACCATTAACTTAATAATGGGCCGCAAATATTTACATATAAGAAAATAAAGAAGAAAGACAAAATATGTAAATGTAGAACATACGATGTGTTTAACCCGAGGTTGGATTGAGTTGTGATGTAAACCTGCCCGGAACCGCCCGGCTGTCCAGTAGTCACAACAATACCTATCCAATGTGGGAGGTTAAACATGGAGCCCAATAAGGACCCGAGGTTAGACTGAGTTGTGGCGTAAGACTGCCCGGAACCAACCGGCAACAGGCAGCCACAACAATACCTGTCTAATGTGAGAGGTCAAGGCTTTAATAAGACAATTAAAGCTGAGTCAGGATTGTTAGGATTAAGTGGACTAAAAAAAACTTAATCAAAATGAAACATGCTAAACTAAACGGACTGGTGGGGGTTAGGTAGGAAAACACTTAACCAACTTAGCATGTTGGCTAGAGATAGAAAACCTAGTAACGGGGGACCCTTTTCAGCAGTAACCCTAGAAGGTGTATCAGGATACCCTGAAACTAGGCAGGGTGGGGCACGATTACTGGGCTGATTGTAAGAGGTCAATTCGACGGCGGTGGTGTAGAAGTGTAGGTTCTAACGGGGTGCGGGCGTGCACACACTCCGGCGCAGAAAAATAAAGCACTGGGCACCAGTAGCATACCTGTGCATTCTAAGGTTGTGTCGGGCCGCCGCCATGGGACTTGATACACCCCATGGTGGGACCAGCATAGGTAACTACAACATCGGGGGCCGTAAGACACATGTGACTATGCGAGTAGGAGCCGATCATCATAGAATGGATCACATCACCCTGATTATGGGGTGTCAGTTGGGAACTAGTTTATATGGGTTCAGAGATTAACATGGGGTACGATAGTATATTCGACCCTAGACAACTTAACCAAGTTATAGTGCTTTCCCACTTCTTGTTTATACTTATCATACCCAGTTCTTTATTCATAGACAGAATAGTACTAGACTTACTCAGGCTTTATGTCTGACTCTACTTTTCTTTCGTCTTCTTTTCTTCCGTTTCCCCCCCCAGGTCCACAGGGAGGGAACACTGCAGCTTGACCAGCCTTAACATCCAGCTTGAAGAAGAGAAACGTATTGCTTGGACTCTTTCGTTTTGAACTATGGCTTTGGACAACCACTATGGGGCTTTTGCAGTTTATCTATGTTTTATTTATGCTTCTTTAAATAATGTAATCAAGACAGATTATGAAAGTGTTATGTTATGTTTTTGGGAAAGATGTAAGACAATTATGGTGATGTTGTTGTAGCACGTATTTGCTTTTATGAAATAAAAGTTGTTGTTTTTCCGCTGTTAACAAATATGTGTTCTTATATATGTCTTGTATATCTGTGACTTATACTTATAAACCTCCACCAAAATTAGGGCATTCCCTTTGAGAGTGACCCTAACGGAGGTGGGGTGTTTCAATAACGACAGGGTAGTTAAAACCGGCATCGTCCCTAGTACGGCTCCTCGCTCTACCTTAAAACCTCGCGGTTTTTGACAATGGGGATTCATGCATCTAATTCGCACGTAGGCGGCATGTTTTATTTTTATTTCCACAATTATTTCCAATTCATTTCAATCACCAATGGGTATTTTTCAACCACGACCAATCAATATCAACCACAAACAATTATTCAATCATTCGCATTTTTCATCCAATATTTCACACCAATTCACAACAATAAATATCGTTCATGGTTTGTGGACGAGGGGAGTATATATATATATAATTTCTATATTTCACTTGCATTTCAACACATATATCAATTAAACTATGCCTGTATAATTCATACTTTGCTCATATAGCTTACACAACGCATGTACATGAGGTATACAACACGTGTGTAATTTATGTTTCGCTTATTTAATTTATACACGGCATTTTCCATTCAAATTCACTTAATTTAGATTTCTCACTTTAGTTTTCGGAGTGCTAAAAATCGTAGATGACTCAGAAAAATCCGCGGTCTCTTCTATGTGGTAGAGAGCTTCCTTGCGGTCCCGATGTTTCCTGTTTCATCGAATTTCATCAACACACCATAAAGATATGATTTTTCGAAGTTCAAACATCAAAAAGGACTCACCTTTCACGATGGTTCAAAAGTAGGGTTGCAGTTTTCGCGGGAACCGAGGCACGATAGGATGATCAGAGGTGATGACGTGGAAGAGGGAGGAGAGGGGAGTTGGCGCAGGGTGGTTTGAGGTGGTTCGGTGGTCGGATCTACTCGTGGCGGCGATGGGAAGTCACGACGTTCGTGGTCGTGGATCTCGTCGATGCGGTGATGGGAAGCGTCGAGGTGGGGTCAGATTTGAAGAGGAGAGGGAGGCGCGTCGAGGTGGGGGGTGGCGAAGGCTGGAATCGCCTGTGGCGGCGGCGATTTGGAGGAGAAGGGTCGAACGACGTAGATCGTCAGTGGGGAGGGAGAAAAAGGGTTTTCTGCGTTTTTTTATTTTTAAAAATAATGAAAGAAAATTTCTGATTGGCCAATGGTTTTAATATATTTTTAAATAGTGTTTCTCGATACGAACACCAATTCAAACCCAACGACTATCGTCCCTAGCTAATTACCCCCATCCCGGACACAATGGGATATGTTTCGTTGGCCAATTCGACTGTTACAGTCAGTTATTCTTCAAATTAAAGTATAAAACATTTAATTTTAACTTTGAACGTACATTTCAATTTGCCAGGGCCACAAAACTGATTCGAAAAATTCCAGAAAAATAAATCTAGCTATGATTTGACGCTATGGTCCCAACAAAACTAGTTTCGTTGAATTCTGAGATCGTTTGAAAAATGGCCATTTTCTGGTCGATCCAATTTAACAAAAATTGACCAAACACATTTTCTTTTTCCACGCTCACATACTAGCTTCAAAAATTATGAAATTTGAAACCTAGCAATAGTTTGATATCCCGGACCCAACAAAAGTGGTTTCGTCGAATTCCGAGGTCGTTTGCAAAATATCTATTTTCCAGGGCTATATATTATATACATCGACCTTTCTGAAAATTCATTCGGCCATAACTTTTGATTCCCGTTAAGAAACTTCGATTTTTCAGATTCGTTAGAAAGGTATTGATAAACAGATTTAAATATTTTTGGTTTCACTAAAATCCGTTATATTTTCCACCCTGCACAGTTAGTCATAGTTTGAATTCAAATTTTCAAACTGACTCACTATTTCTAATTTACTATTTTATTGAAATATTCTATTTCAATTGTTCAAATCCCTTTGAAATGACCAATTTAAAAATTTTAAATTGGCTCATATTTTCCGGGTTGTTACAGTTTGGAAGGCAAATATAGGTGAGAACTCTAATTTAATAAATTTTATGTCTCTTATGAAATTAATGGTTTGTATGTAGTTATATTGATGGTATATGTTTTCTAATGATTCTTAAATAGATTCATGGTGTAAAAATGATATCTTTATGGAATTTGGAAGTGAAACACCTTATGTTAGTTAACAAAATTACACTTGTATGGAATATTAGTTATATATATGCCTTAGTTGATTTGTGGTGGTATGTTTAAATTGTTTGCAAGTGATTTGATGTGGTAAATAAAATTAAACCCTTAAAGATTCGATTTTTAAGTAGAATTTATGTAGTCACTTAAATATGTGAGAACGCTTTAAATTTATTAGTACGATTTAATTTTTTTATACATGGTTAATGAATTTGATAATGGGTGGTTGCATGAATTATTAATTATTTATTGATAGTTCATGATGGTTGCCAAAATAAATGCATATCAACGTGCGTTAATTCTTTAACGTGCATTTGGAAATTTATTTGTTGATTGCATAAAGGAAATGAAGGGCATTGTTATTGACACTCCAAAAATTGTTAAGGGGGGTCAATTTTTTATTTTTTCAAAAATTGTTAAGGGGAGTACCAATGAAGAAAGTAGCCCCTTAACAAAAATAAAGATAATTTTACCTTATTACCCATTTAGCCGCTTAATAAATAAAGATAATTTTACCTTAACAAGTATTGCAAGGGCCATAGTATTTTATTTTTCAATTTGCATATATCGATTTTTTTAAACCCTAAAGGATAAGCGATTCAGGAGGAATATGATCGAACTATTCTTTTTTTTGTCAACATAAATATGCCGAATTTTATAATTACAAAGGCAATGCATAGAAATGATTATTAATTTTTGACATATCACTATCAAATACATACATAATTGATTACATGATGCATTCGGTGCAATGGTGACGAACTGCTTATTTTAATGTGGTTTCCCTTGTCGAATAAAATTTTTTTTAATCTAATTTGAAGGGGCAATCCAGGAATATTGAGTAGTGTGAAATAATATGTTTGTGTAGCCCCTTAAGAAATTTTCAAAGATTGGAGTGTTTTTAAAAAATGACCCCCCCTTAACAATAGTTGGAGTATCAATAACAACACCCGAAATGAATGCATAAAACGGTGGTTACATGTGTGAATATATATATATATACATATATATATATATATATATATATGTACTCATTGCAACCTTATTTGAATTGCCAGCGGAAAGTTAGGAAATTTCCTAAATTTGATTAAGTAACGATTTATTGGCTAAATGACAATTTAGTGATTATGTAGTGTTTTATTAACTTAATAATATTGACTCAATAATGTTTACTAATACCAATATTCTTGGTTCGATAACATTTGTTAATTAAAGTAATATTTGATTCCTCGAATAATTTTCCTAATTAACATTTTATGATATTGAATAAATTTGTTAATGTTGATTTAATTATATGGTGTTATTAAAACGGTTTATTAACTAAGTTACGTTAATAACATTTTAAATATGGAATGAAATAATGTTTTGGTTATACCTTGGAAAATTGTTAATTTGATTTAATAGTATAAATAATTTGATGTTGGAAACTAATCGACAAGTTATTATCAATGTCAATTGATATTAAAATTTATTTTAAAAGTCCCTTGAATTGAAATTGTTGATTTTAAACTTATAAATTGTTGTATAATTTGGCAAACTCGAACTACTGGACTTGTGAAATCTAATATGACTTTAGATAATAATTTGTAATGATATTATAAAAATAAAAATTGGTTGAAAAGATATTTAAACTTGGATTATTTAATATGAAATTTGATATACGTTTAGATAAATTTTATAATGATATATTATAAATTGCTTTGGATAATAATTTGAATTTAAAGTTAAATAAGGAAAGTAACTTAAGTTTCGGGTTCACAAATAGGTTTGTTCCGTTATCAATTCTGGAAAGGTAAACGGGTTGTGTAACTAAGGCAAGAGATGCAACAACCAGTGCGTTGATATTACCTGGGCAACGTTTACTCATCTAGACTGCTAAAAGAGCAAATTGAAAGTGAATCTCGAATATTGTGAAACAAAAACTATAATAATGTAACGACCCGGAAAAATGCGATCTTGGTTGTCCGATATACAACACATATCGAACATCCAAGGATCGAAAATAACCGAATAGTTAATGAAAGAAATTAGAGGGTGAGGAAAGATAAGATAGAAACTTAGAATAGAAGAAGAAGAAGAACACAACATCAGAGTAACACGAACCTCACAGCGGAACGAATAACATATAATAGATAACATAACTTTGAAATATAACAGTTATGTATACAATAGCACTTGTCAGAGTACAGCACTTACAACACAGCGAAACAAAACTCTATATAACTAACGTTGAAGCCTCCTGCTCCAAGCTCCTTTAGATAGATCTGAAAAATCCTGAACTACTTGACTGCCCGTACAAATTTAGGCACCCAAGAGTTTAGGTAGAACAAAACAAAATAAACTCCGGGTTAGTCATGGGACTTGTATGAGTAAAACAGTTTAAACAGTTTGAACAAGTAAACGATATCTCATAAGACCACGCCGTATAACGGAACGGGTTTTTTCCCTTATGAGAATCCAAAATATCTTTATATCAAAAACCTTTTGATATTACAATAATGTCTATCAACCACAATATAATAACCATCTAGCAGAAACGTTTTCATCTCACGTTCTACATATAGTATACAATCAAAACCGCAAGCACGTATTGGGAAATGGATTTCCAACTATGACAAGGTATGGAACCACCTTCCGATCAGTATACTCTAGGAACGATACACTGGAGTTCAACAAGAACATCTTGCAACTCAGCCACACATGACCGACCACTCATTTTGCTTGAGTGTATCGAATGTATATCACCAACGGTTGGGATCAGCAACCGTTTCCTATATATATATGAGACAACATTGATAGATTAAAGAAGCAAATGAATATTCTCTAGATAGGTGATTATACAACCTACTTCGGTGCGACCGACTTAGCCATGCTGCTTGCCCGATTTCTGTTATTTACCGGATGATGAGGCTAGAAGCTACGCTTATCATCACATCAGATTCACTTTGGATGCCACATCATCAAATCCATCCAATCACCGATTGACGTCCTCAACAATACATTATGTGTTAGCTAAAAGAAGTTTCCTTCTTCGCTTCCACTCTTGGTACGGTTGGAGAAATCAATATACGTGATCATCTGGAAATACTCTGTCAGACATCCATCCATACAAGTCATCCAGGAACAGGATGAACCGAAGGCACTATTCAGTACATCCATCTTAGGCACTGTTATCTAAGACTTATACAATAGCCCTTGCACTTTACTCCGTCTTCAATTATCTTTGGCATATATGATTCGCAACGCTTATGCCAATACAGAGTGGTTCATTGGATAATAATCCAACCGGTCTCTCCATATTAACAACGTTAAAATGGTCAAAACATCGATGGTCTGTGATTTAACCATCAAAGAAAAACAGGTGTACAAACAACGATATTATTTCCAGATGGAAATTCTATCAATCAATCATCAATTATATATATATATATATCTATATCTATACAATTATATATATTCATATTTCATATTTCAATATTATTGATTCGTCTCTGATTCTATTTGGAAAACATTTCCAAATCTTCTTTACTTGGATTTAAACAGGAGTTTAAATCAACATCGCGACGACCACTCAAACCACTGTACTTATTTACTAAATACACTTAACTGCTTTCACTCTCGAACCTTAACCATTTCTACATTAAAACGAAGTCAATCAAGTTGGGGTATAACTACTTCTCAGACCTTAACTGAACAACATTTCAAATCTCGAAATAGGTTAAGTCCATCTTTTAACTCTTTAACACTTCCTTACGTAACTTCTTTCGAATAAACTATATTCGAAAATCCTTTAAACTCTATTTGTTTAACTCTAATCGATTTACTCTTTTAATTCTGTTTGAATAAACTAAATTCGACCAACTCATTTTAACTCCATTCGAATAACTAATATTCGATAACTCCCTTTAATTCTATTCAAATAAACTATATTCGATTTACTCATTTGATTTAACTAATATCGATTAACCCCATCAAATAACTAAATCCAATAACTCCTTTGAATAAACTATATTCGATAACCCCTTCGATTAAACTAATAATCGATAATTCCTTCGATTAACTAATAATCGATAACTCCTTCGAATAAACTATATTCGATAACTCACTTCGATTAAACTAATAATCGATAACTCTTTCGATTTACTAATAATCGATAACTCCTTCGAATAAACCATATTCGATAATCTCCTCTCGAATAAACGATATTCGATAATCTTCCCTTTCGAATACACGAAATTTGATAATTCCTTTTCGAATAACTAAATTCGATAACTCCTTTTCGACTAACTCTAATCGATTAACTCAAATCAATTAACTCTAATTCGATTAACCCTATTTAATTACTCTATTTGTTTAACCCTAACTCTAACTAGTTAACTCTAACAGATTTACTCTGACTAGTCAACCCTAACTGATTAACTCTAACTGGTAAACTCTAACTGGTCAACCCTAACTGATTAACTCGACTTATTCAGCTTAACTTGATTTAACTCCTATCGAATAACAAATATTCGATTTAACTCCATTTGAATAGTTCTATTTGATTAACTCTAGTTGGTTAATCCAAATTGGTTAACTCTAACTCTGATCGATTTCTCTTATTCGGGTACCCTTATTTGATAACGTTTATTCATTTATAAAGATTTTCTTTTAGTAACGGTTTTGCACTTTATAAATGTTCTCTTTAATGATGTTACTTCACTTATACAAGTGTTGTGTATCCATTCTATTTAAACCTATCGGTGTTAAAACCAATATCTCTTCTCTATATAAGTACAGACTTATATATTCCAATTATCAAATGGTAAATATTAAATTTAATTTATAAACTATTATTTATAAATTAATCCTTTCTATTTATCTGTTAAAAACAGATTTCTATTTATTTAACAAATAAATATTCCTGTTATCCTATTTATTCTAACAAGTAAATATCTTCTTTTAATCCTATTTATTTACCAAATAAATATCTCCTTTAATCTTTATTTATTTCCTAAATAAATAAACCCTTATTACTTTTATTTATTTCTTAAATAAATAAATTCTTTTAACTCTTTATTTATGCTTTACCAATATATTCCTTTATATTTGCTTTCAAATATATTTCCTTTATATTTGATTTCAAATATATTCCTTTATATTTGATTTCAAATATATCTCCTTTATATTTGATTAACAAATAAATTCCTTCTATATTTGATTTCAATATATTTCCTTTATATTTGATTTCAAATATATCTCCTTTTCAATTTCATTTGTAAAGGTTTTACAAACATTTCTATTTCATTTTGATTTCTGAAAAATATTCTAACTCCTTATATTCCCGGGAAAATTCGCCATAACCTCCTTTGTACCGGGTGCATCGGGAAAATCCCCAAACCCGCCACATAGGCCTTTCCATTCAAAAAGAAAATGTTTTGGAATTATTTCCTTTCTGAATATCTCATATTTATAAATATTCCAATTTATAAATATTACTTATTTATAAATATTTAAATTTATAAATATCTCTAATTTATAAATATTCCATTTATAAATATTTTATTTTCAATATCACTTTGAAAATCCCCATATCAACATTCCGGTATGTTACGGTATTTAACATATCAAATTTCGATATCCAATATCGTCCATACACACATAATCAACAACAGGTTATAATTCACATCATATATCAAAATATATGAAAAACAATAAAATAACTATTGAGGAATCCAGTCGGATTCCTCCAACCTGTTTCTGTGCATCCACAGATGTTACACAACACGATTGTCATCACTTTCAGTTCAATATGAATTATTCTGATAAACAGAATCAATATATAACTATCTAACTGTTTATATATTATATATATATATATATTTATATATATATATAATATTTCATTTACTGACTAGCAGTTCAATCAACAGTCAACACACAATCAAACAGAAATTTTCTAACAGTTCTAAAAATACAACATGAAATTATAAACTGTTCAGAGTTGGTGAGATTTACTCACATTTGCGCGTTAGCCGTTAAATAACGGTTTACGTTATTTGATTCAGTCGGACAATTTATTTTGCTATAAATTGTAACGAGCTCGGATTCACTATCAGTCAGTCTCATTGTGTTGCTCCCGTCCATACGGTCCCAACGCAACTTATAGTTCGTGATTCTGATTTCATATGTAGAAGATATGATGATTATAAGTTATACACTTATTAAATTAAACTTGAATTTCATTCTATTTAAACAATTGGGCTTTACCTTGAAATAAGGCCCACCAAACCACACCTGTACCCGATACCCAATTTCAGCGTCTTCCCCAAAAATGAAAGCCGTGGTTTCTCTGTATCCTCAATGGCCATTCACGCCACAACTTCCACCAAAAGCTCGATCACCACATCACTAAAAATCTCACCAACCATACCAAAATTCATCTACTTCAATCTCCTCCAACCTTAATCCAGAAAAACCCAACTCGGTGCTCCCCCTTCCACGTCCGTCGAACAGCTCCAGTTGAGCATCCCGACCCCTTTTTGCACGGAAATTACTAAAAAAAATCCCAACTCCTCGATCTACCATCCCGAATCCCATTATGTACTTGAATTGATGAACAAATACTTCAATCTACCACAATCTAAAATCCTAGATGCTGCGTCGCAAAAACAAGTGCGACGGAAATTTCTTTCAAACCCAACGATAATCATATAGGAGTGACGAGAATCTCTTGCTGATTTCAAACACCCTACTCTCATGATTTATTGATTTTTCTTTTATTTGATTTTGAATTTACATCCTCACGTTGAACAAGAAAAATGTGGCGGCTACAATTTTGCTGCGTTGACCAGAAATGAGGAATGAAATTAGGTTTAGATAGGTTTGGGCTTATTTATAGAAGAGTTTTATTATTTTAATATTCTATTTTTATATTGATTTTTATTCCAACACTAGTTGAATTCGTCTTTAAAAATCCCCATGATCACATACGATAACCAAAAATCACGAAACTGGACACATGACTAGAGTTCGACATTACGGTCCCAATGAAACTGGTTTCGTCGAATTCCGACTTCGTTTGCTCACACAGCGTATTTTTAACCATCAAAATACTGACTGTTTCTCACTCTAAAAATCCGTACGACCACACAGTGACTCTAAAAACCACGAAACTGGAAATCTAACAACTATTTGACATTGCAGATCCAACAAAATTAGTTTTGTCGAATTCCGACTTCGTTTGCAAAACCAGCTATTTTTTAAAGCTCTGGATGACCCATTTAAATATATAAATATATTTAAATATAGTTAAATTAAATATTAATAAATTAATATTATCGTATATATATTCACAGTGGAATACCATACAACTCTAGAATATTTCTATATGAATTTCTAACTTGATATTCACTTCTGGGTCAACCCGATATTCGATTTATATTGAAATTCCTTTATAAAATATTAATAATTCCTTTATAAATTATAAGGGAATTCCACAGCGACTTTTCTAAAATTTGATTTGGACGTAAATTAAAATCTACACGATGGAATCCCGATTTTTCTCTTCCACTAGAAAGATATACTCCACCAGCTCCACACGTTTCTTGTTTCACAGATATCCGGCTTAAAACGAATCCTGTACATTCAGTTGAAGTTCAAATCGCCAAATCGCGAACTGCAGCGCCATTTCAAGATCGATTTTAATTATAATATAATTATACGTTCAAACCGTCATTATTTAAATATATTTGTTATTTAAATTCAATTCTACACTGAATTAAATATCACAGATGATCCAGTTCACACCATATCGCCATTTCAGCCAATTCTGATTATTTTAGAATTAAATATATTATTTAATTTATTATTTTAATTAAATATTCGCCATTATTTAATTCCACGACCATGAAATCCTTTAATTCACTATTTAAATAATTAAATTAATTAATTATAACACCTCTGCCAATGCGGGTCATTACAAATAAATAGTTTTCCAATACAAAATTAGGATAAATTGGTTGGAAGTGATCTTCAGATGCTTATTATAAGTTCTGTAGATGATGACTAATATTATTTGAGGAATTAAACGGTGGAAATATCTTAATTTCGCTTATAGTATCAGTTTAATATGGAAACATATATTAGATATAATAAGTTTCGATTTCTAACCAACTATATATTAATATAAATCGTTTGGATTTAACTTGAATGTTATGATGATAATATTGTTTACCTGAATAAGGTTTAGGTTAATTATGGAAGTTAATATGGAACTAAGTGAACAAAAGTAAATAAGTTGAATGTCTTTGAGATCGATTGGATGAACTCAAGATTATCAAAACCAGTTATACTTTTCGAATATGAATATAAATTCAAGCCATCGGCATGGAAAGGAAACAATTCCAGTTTGAAGTGTTTGTATATTTATATAGGTTTTCAACTATATAAAACATGGTATGTTAATTTCAAATATTTTAATAAGACTTATATGATTTAAAGGATATGCATAAATCATTCTATTTATTTCTTCAAACTTTATTATAAAGTAGGTTATTGTTTTAATCATTTTTATTTTAAGATTTTCTAAATACATATAAATTAGTTTATAATAAATTTATTATTTCAAATATTTTATTTAATTAAATTGGGAATTGTTCCAGTCCTGCAATCTTTGATTCGAATACAATCAATCTTTCATTGAATAAACTCAACGAGTTCGAATTAAGGAAATAATGTAAATCTTGAACCTTGATTTATAAATGATTTTTGTCGATCATTCCAAATTTAGAATGAATTAAGTTATGCATATATATGATGGAAAGAACTTAATTTGAAATTTTATATTCTATAGAATGCGTTAGTTATTTGGAAAGACCGGGATCAGATGTAATTCCGAAAACCATTCCAAATAATAATACGACGCTATGAAGGAAATTGAAGAATAAGAAAAGGCATGTGAAGATCGGGAATCTTTGGACATATTTGGATTGATTGCTGATGTATCAAATCAGGCCTTACACCCGATACGAGGTTATAAGTGGCATGAGATCTAAATGTATTTGAGAATTCATGGATTTTGTTCCGTTCAGACCCAGAATGGACTTGTATGGATTGTGTAATGACCCGCATTGGCAGAGGTATTATGATAAATTTATTTTATTTTATCAATGGTGATATAGAGGATTTAATGGTTGCGGAATTAAATAATGGTGAATATTTAATTAAAATATTAAATTAAATAATATATTTAATTCTGAAATAATCAAAATGAGCTGAAATGGCGATATGGTGTAAACGGGATCATCTGTGATATTTAATTCAGTTTAGAATTGAATTAGAATAACGAATATATTATTTGAACGACAGTTTGAATGTATAATTACATTATAATTAATATAGAGCTTGAAATGGCGCTGCAGTTCGTAAATTGGCGATTTGAACTTCAACTGAATGTACAGGATTCGTTTTAAGCCGGATTTCTGTGAAACAAGAAACGTGTGGAGCTGGTGGAGTATATCTTTCTAGTGGAAGAGAAAAATCGGAATTTCATTGTGTAGATTTTGAGATATGTCCAAATCAAATTTCAGAATATTCCCTATAGAATCGTTTATCGACCATAACGTTTTATTCGATATACGGGTTTGAATTTAAATAAGGTTCTTTTGAGACATAGTGATAATTTAATTTTTAGAATTTTATGGAAATTTTTAATTAATTAAATACGCAACTTTTTATTTGAAGTATTTTGCACCCTGAAATCAACATTTTGAAGTTTCAAAATATGAGTCCATCTACCGGTATTATTATATTTTTGGGATCGCAGCACCTCACTGAACACAACTGTATTTTTATTTTAGTCTGCAACGCTCGTATATGAATATAACCGTACATAGTGTGGTGGGTAACTCTTAAAACTAAAAAGAAAATATCCTAAATGTTTATCTGATCGAAAACAAGGCCACATACTCTCTTATCTCAGCCATCTATTTTGTGTGTCATCAAACTTGAAAACGTGGATGCCAACCTCTCCAAAAATTCTTTCACTGAAACTAATATAAAAGCCACAGCACCTCATTTCTATTGAACCGCCGCATTCTTTTCCTCTTACAGCAAAATTTTCGAGAGAAAATAAATCAAAGAAAATTCAAACAAATATCTATAAATTGTAATATGTATATTTCTGAGCTCTTATTGTTGTTGGAATCGATCTCATGTGGGTTTCGAAAGGTCCAAAGCTTTTTTTGCGTCTTGGAATTTTTGTACAGTAAACTAGGGTTACGACTTGTATCGAATTGAAGCACTTTTGCTTGAAACGAGTTTTGTTTTTGGATTCAGTAGTGAAAACCGCACCCATATGCGGAAATTAGTGTAATTCGATGGATTTATGTGTCGATATTGGTCAGTGGGTTAACAGTTCGAACGGGAACCGCTATTTCATCAACGACGTCGAGCTGGGTCCGAGGATAACGAAGTTGAAGAGCTTGCGAAGAGGGAAAGGCCGTTGGTCCTGGAGTTTGGATTCATGGAGTGTGGAACGAACGTGTGAGGGAGAAAGATCAGTAATGTCATGAGTGCAGTCTGGAGTATGAAGGGAGGAAGAAAGAAGGCCACGGTGATAAAAGGGTTTGGTTAATTTCAAATGGGCCAAGAAGAAAGGGTAAAGCCCAATGGATTTAAATAAGTTTTATTTAATTAAAATAGTGTATTCTCTAGTTATGTCAATATCTTTCTCATACGATATCAGATTGACGAACCGTAAGTTGCGTTAGGATCGTATGGACGGGAGCAACACAATGAGACGGACCGGGAGTGAATCCGAGCTCGTTACAATTTATGACGAAATAAATTGTTCGACTGAATCAAATAACGCAAACTGTTATTTAACGGCTAACGCGCAAATGTGAGTAAATCTCACTAACTTTGAACAGTTTAAAATTTCATGTTGTATTTTTAGAACTGTTAGATATTGGCTGATTGACTGTATGTTGACTGTTTGATTGAACTGCTAGTCAGTTAGTTAAATTTTCTATATTGATTCTGTTTAACAGAATGTATCATATAGAACTGAAAGTGATGTTATCTATATTGTTTAACATCTGTGATGCAGGGAAACAGGTTGGAGGAATCCAACTGGATTCCTCAACATTTATTTTACTGTTTTCATATATTGTGATATATGATGTGTTATATAATCTGTTATGGATTATGGGTGTTGGAATGATGTTGATCATTTTTATTCGATATTTAAATATCATAAAAGACCCTGGGATGTAACAAGAATTATTTCAATGTATATTGAAATAAAGGGAGTTTATAAAATCAACAGATTTTGTAAAAGGAAATATTTCGAAAGTAAATAAAAAGGGGAATCATTTGTAAAGTGAAGGATTGTTACTAAAAGTAAATCTTTATAAATGAATAGTTTATTCGAAAAGAATAAAGGAGCTAATCGATGTTAGTTTAATCGATTAGAGTTAAAGTAAAAGGAGTTAATCGAATATAGTTATTCGAATAGAAAGAAAATGAGTTAATTGAATATAGTTATTCGAATAGAAAGAAAGTGAGTTAATCGAATATATTTATTCGAATAGAAAGAAAATGAGTTAATCGAATATAGTTATTCGAATAGAAAGAAAATGAGTTAATCGAGTATAGTTATTCAAATAGAAAGAAAAGGAGTTAATCGAATATAGTTATTCGAATAGAAAGAAAATGAGTTAATCGAATATAGTTATTCGAATAGAAAGAAAATGAGTTAATCGAATATAGTTATTCGAATAGAAAGTTAAAGGAGTAAATTGATGTTAGTTTAATCGATTAGAGTTAAAGTAAAAGGAGTTATCGATTATAGTTTAATCGAAAGGAGATTATCGAATATATTGTATTCGAAAGAAAGAGATCGAATATAGTTTATTCGAAAGAGAGAGATTTCGAATACAAGTTATTCGAAGAGAGATAATCGAATATAGGTCATTCGAAGAAGAGTTAATCAAATAGAGATTACGCGAAAGAGAATTATACGTCGAATTCAATTATATCGAATTCGGGAAAGTAATATTTACTTTCCGGTTTTTAAATCAAGAGTATACACTAATAAATTAGGGTTATGTTTAATTATTCGAATTAAAGAATAAAGGTGATAATTGAAGTTAGATATTTCGAAAGCAGGGATTATAACGTTATCATTATAATCAATATTTTCAATAAAGAAGTGGATTCGTAAATTGAATCCGTGAGTTACGTAAAGAAGTTGTTAAAAGGTTTAAAACATAAACTGTTACTATTTCGAAGTTATAACGTTGTTCAATTAAGGTCTGAGAGGTAATTATACTCCAACTTGATTGACTTCCTTCTTAACTAAGGAATGGTAAGGTTGATAGTGAATGATGGTTACGGGAGTTTAATAAATGGTTTGAGTTGGCAGAGCGATGTTTGTTTAAACATCTGTCTAAGTCCAATGAAGGAGCTTTGGAAATGTTTTCCAAATAAAAAACCAGAAATGTTTTCTAATAAAGAAAACAAGAAATGGAAATGTTTTCCATTGTTAATAACGTATATTTTCCAAATTTAGAAAATAAGAAATATTGAATATAGGGAAACATGAGATAAGTAAATTTATGAAATAAAGAGATAAATGTTGAATGATGTTTGATTGATATAAATTTCCATTTGGGAATAATATCGTTGTGTGCACACTTGTTTTTATTCGATAGTTAAATCACAGACTATCGAAGTTTTTGACCATTTTAACGTTGTTAAAATGGAGAGACCGGTGGGATTATTATCCAAAGAACCACTCTGTATTGGCATAAGCGTTGCGAATCATATATGCCAAAGGAAATTGAAGACGGAGTTATACAAGGGCTATCCTGTTTACAGAATAGTGCCTTCGGTTCATCCTGTTCCTGGATGACTTGTATGGACGGATGTCTGACAGAATATTTCCAGACGATCACTTATATTTATTTCTCCAACTGTACCAAGAGTGGAAGCGGAGAAGGAAACTTCTTTTAGCTAACACATAATGTATTGTTGAGGACGCCAATCAGTGATTGGATGGATTTGATGATGTGGCATTCAAAGTGAATCTGGTGTGATGATAAAGCGTAGCTTCTAGCCTCACATCCGGTAAATGACAGAAATCGGGCAGGCAGCATGGCTAAGTCGGTCGCACCGAAGTAGGGTGTATAATCACCTGATCTAGAGTTTCATTTACTTCTATAAATCTATTGTTGATGCTGTCCCATTCGGGAAACGGTTGCTGATCCCAGCCGTTGGTGATATACATTCGATACGCTCAAGCGAAATGAGTGGTCGGTCATGTGTGGCCGGTTGCAAGATGTTCTTGTTGAACCCAGTGTATTCCTCTCTAGAGGTACACGAGCGATAGGTGGTTCCATACCTTGTCATAGTTGGAAATCCATTACCCAATACGTGCTTGCGGTTTTGAGTTGTATACTATATATGTAGAACGTGAGATGAAAGCGTTTCTGCTAGATGATTATATATACTGTGGTTGATAGACATTATTATAATATCAAAAGGTTTTTGATATAAAGATATTTTGGATTCTCATAAGGGAAAAACCCGTTCCATTATGCGGCGTGGTCTTATGAGATATCGTTTACTTGTTCAACTGTTTTTAACTGTTTTACTCACACCAGTCCCATGATTGACCCGGAGTTTATTTTGTTGTTTTCCCTAAACTCATGGGTGCCTAAATTTTTATGGGCAATCAAGTAGTCGGGATTTTACAGATATAGTTGAAGAGCTGGAGCAGGAGGCTTCAGGATCATATAGCTATAGTTATTTCCGCTGTGTTGTAAGTGCTGTACTTTGATAATGATATGTATATTCAAGTACCAATTTTGTATTTCAAAGTTATGTTATGAAATATATTTATTCGTTCCGCTGCGAGATTCGTGTTACTCTGATGTTGTCTTCTTCTTCTTCTATTCTAAGTTTCTATCTTATCTTTCCTCACCCTCTAATTTCTTTCACTAATTACCAGGATTTTTCGGTGTTTTTGTTATCGACATCGTGCTTATGTCGATAACCAAAGTCGCTGAAAATCCGGGTAATTACAGTTGGTATCAGAGCTTAAGTTAAGAATTACTTGGCTTTGTGGCGTGACTCGGTAGAGATAGGGTTAGTAATACCCTAGACTGAGATTGAGTGTATATATACGAGTGAACGTATTTGTATTTAATATAAAAATTGTTTTATATTGTGGAGATCCATTGGTTGAGTTGTTTGTGAATTCTGGTCGATCAGTTTGATCCACTGTATCGGTAGGAGTTGCTAAACACTCGAATACGATGGGTCGACACGATATGTTTTGAAAAGAGGGTAAATTAAAATAAGTTTACCCAAGGTATATCTTGACAAAGAGAAGATATATATATCAAAATTTTAATATAGTGTATATATTGGTTGTTATTATAATCGAGTAAGATTATAAATTAAATTGGTTATGTTAATAACCCATCAGAATTCATATAAGTGAAATACGTGAAATCAGATGAGTTGAATCTGAAATTTTAAACCAGAAATTGAAATAAAACTCTGAAAAAGTGGATAAGTGTTTGTAAATGGATTTGGATTAAAGGTAAGGAAAATTTAATATCCTGGGAGATTTTAAATTGTTTTACAAGTAGTGTGAATTATATTTTTGAAATGAATTTCAAGGTGGAAATGTTTAGAAATGGTTTTATAGTATTGAACTCACTTCGATCGCTGGAAAATAGATTCTGATGATGACAGCTGCATCATCAGTATTCATTTTCAAGTTGTAAGTGACGAATTACTACCAGAGATACTGTTTTAAATTTGTTTTGGGAAAGACAAGTAGTGTTGAATTTCAAAATGGCATTTATAATAAAGAATGAATAAAGAAAGTTTGAAATAGAAAGTGAATATAGAAATTCAAAGGGAGTTTGAATATATGAAATTCAATGGAAGTGATATAGAATTTGAATATAGAAATTCAAATGGGGTTTGAATATAGAAATTCAAATGAGATTTGAATAAAGAAGATTTAAATAATGGAAAATTGAATATAGAATTCATATAGAGTAATAATAGGATTTGAATATAGAAATTCAAAGGGAGTTTGAATATATGAAATTCAATGGAATTGAAATAGAGTTTGAATATAGAAATTCAAATGAAATTCAAATATAGAATTTGAATATAGAAAATATAAAGGAATTCAAATATAGGATTTGAATATCGAAAGTGAAAATGAAATTTGAATATAGAAGATTCAAATAGAATTGAAATGAAATTCAAATAGAAGTTGAATTAGGAAAAGTCAAATAGAGTTAAAAAGGAATTTGAATAAAGGAAGTTCAAACATAGAATGTAAATAAGAAAATTCAAAGGGGATTTGAATATAGAAAATTCAAAGGGAATTGAAATGAAATAAAGAGAATTCAAATAGATTTGAATTTAGAAATTCAAATGGAGTTTGAAAATAGATTTGAAATGAAATTCAAATATAGAATTTGAATAAGAGAATGTAATGGAATTCAATTAGTTGATAAACAAGTTAAAATATATTTGAACATGTTATACTCAAATATGAAAGTGAAATGGGCAAACCAGTAACTTGAAAATCACTTAACGAACTAAGTTAAAACGATTGGATTAAGTTGAAATGAATTAGAAATGTATGGATATACATGAGACAGGTTTGGAACAAGGTATGAAGGTATATAAATAGATTGCTCGACAAAAGGTATGTATTTAATTCATATATGAGATTTTATGCGCCGTATCGGCTAGCCGCTTGGCTTTTTCTTTTTCTTTTGGATTGGTGAGGGCCATGGGAGGCTATTTGAAATATCTCGATGCTCCTGGTATAAAGGAGGTTATGGCAAATTTTTCCAGGAATTTAAGGAGTTAGAATATTTTTAAGATAATTTGATAGTTAGAAATCAACGTATCGATATATATAGAAGTCGATAAGGAAATGAACTTAGAAATAGAATAGTAAAATCCAAAAGGAAGACTAAGAAAAAAATCTGGTAAGGATAGATAGAGGAAGAGTATACGTGTTTAAAAGTGAATCAGTAGTTGTATGGTATTGATTATTCGAGTAAGTAGTCATATTTGTTTTGAAGTTATAAATGTTATTCAGTCAAGGTCTGAGAGGTAGTTATACCCCAACTTGATTGATTTCATTATTAACAAATAAATAGTAAGATTTCAGGCTCGAAGATCAATGTTGAATAAGAGTTAGTTGAATATAGTATTTGGGTTGTCATAACGATGTTTTACACAACATCCGTTTTAACCCAAATAGTGTAAACTTGGAAATAATAAAGAATATTTCCTAAGTATAGAAATAAACGAGATCGGAAAAGAGATAAGTAATTGGAATATTTTCCAATTATAAATAGCATATATTTTCTAAAGTTTAGAAAATAAAGGAAGGCGATATTTGGAAATGTTTTCCAAATAACATAAAAGGCCAATATGGTTATTGAAAATATTTGGTTAACAAATATTGATAAAGAAATAGAGAAGTGATTTAATTAATAGAATATTAAGTAAAGGCTCAGTGACATGTTCAAAAAGGAAAATTTGATTTTTGAAAAGAGTAAACTGTTTAAAAACTCCTAGGGAAAGACTGTTTAAATTAAAAACAAATTTAACAGAAATTTGTGAAAGCAGATTTGAATAAAAGTAAAGTCAGTAAAGTGGTAACTGAGATTGAATTAGGATGATATCGAGACAAATGGGATTTGGGAGATTCGAATTTGAAGTGAATTTGGTAACCAAGTTAAGAGTTTGAAAATCAAGAATTGAACTCGAGTTGAAATGATATGTGGCTCGGATATAAGCAAATGATTGTGTTGTGGATAAAAGCAGATGGGAATTTGATTGGGATAACCCTTGTATCCGCTGAATTGATAACAGGTGGGAAGGATAAAATGATATGCCGACAAAAGGTACAAGTTTATATTTCTATTAGATATAAGATTTATGAGCTGAATTGGCAAGCCGCTTGGCTGTTTGGTTTTCTTTTGAGTTGGAGATGGCCCAGAGAGGCGAGTGGTGGTTTGACCGATTGACCAGTACAAAGGGGATGCTGGCGAAATTTTTCGAAGAGTTAAGGTGTTAGAAAATTTTCAGGATTTTTGAAAATTTTCGTTGATAAGAATTAATTAATAATTTAATTGAAATTAAATTGGTTCAGTTGAAAACTGAAGTTAAGAAGTAAAGAAATATGTTCTAACCAGTCGATAGGGTCGTCCTCTACCTTTTAGCAATTTCGAGGACGAAATTATTTTAAGTGGGGAAGATTGTAATGACCCGCATTGGCAGAGGTATTATGATTAATTTATTTTATTTTATCAATGGTGATATAGAGGATTTAATGGTTGCGGAATTAAATAATGGTGAATATTTAATTAAAATATTAAATTAAATAATATATTTAATTCTGAAATAATCAAAATTAGCTGAAATGGCGATATGGTGTAAACTGGATCATCTGGGATATTTAATTCAGTTTAGAATTGAAGTAGAATAACGAATATATTATTTGAACGACAGTTTGAACGTATAATTATATTATAATTAAAATAGAGCTTGAAATGGCGCTGGAGTTCGTAAATTGGCGATCTGAACTTCAACTGAATGTACAGGATTCGTTTTAAGCCGGATTTCTGTGAAACAAGAAATGTGTGGAGCTGGTGGAGTATATCTTTCTAGTGGAAGAGAAAAATCGGAATTTCATTGTGTAGATTTTGAGATATGTCCAAATCAAATTTCAGAATAGTCGCTATAGAATCGTTTATCGACCATAACGGTTTATTCGATATAACTAGATATCGGGTTTGAATTTAAATAAGGTTCTTTTGAGACATAGTGATAATTTAATTTTTATAATTTTATGGAAATTTTTAATTAATTAAATACGCAACTTTTTATTTGAAGTATTTTGCACCCTGAAATCAATATTTTGAAGTTTCAAAATATGAGTCCATCTACCGGTATTATTATATTTTTGGGATCGCAGCACCTCACTGAACACAATTGTATTTTTATTTCAGTCTGCAACGCTCGTATACGAATATAACCGTACATAGTGTGGTGGGTAACTCTTAAAACTAAAAAGAAAATATCCTAAATGTTTATCTGATCGAAAACAAGGCCACATACTCTCTTATCTCAGCCATCTATTTTGTGTGTCATCAAACTTGAAAACGTGGATGCCAACCTCTCCAAAAATTCTTTCACTGAAACTAATATAAAAGCCACAGCACCTCATTTCTATTGAACCGCCGCATTCTTTTCCTCTTACAGCAAAATTTTCGAGAGAAAATAAATCAAAGAAAATTCAAACAAATATCTATAAATTGTAATATGTATATTTCTGAGCTCTTATTGTTGTTGGCATCGATCTCATGTGGGTTTTGAAAGGTCCGAAGCTTTTTTTGCGTCTTGGAATTTTTGTACAGTAAACTAGGGTTACGACTTGTATCGAATTGAAGCACTTTTGCTTGAAACGAGTTTTGTTTTTGGATTCAGTAGTGAAAACCGCACCCATATGCGGAAATTAGTGGAATTCGATGGATTTATGTGTCGATATTGGTCAGTGGGTTAACAGTTCGAACGGGAACCGCTATTTCATCAAGGACGTCGAGCTGGGTTCGAGGATAACGAAGTTGAAGAGCTCGGGAAGAGGGAAAGGCCGTTGGTCCTGGATTTTGGATTCATGGAGTGTGGAACGAACGTGTGAGGGAGAAAGATCAGTAATGTCATGAGTGCGGTCTAGAGTATGAAGGGAGGAAGAAAGAAGGCCACGGTGATAAAAGGGTTTGGTTAATTTCAAATGGGCCAAGAAGAAAGGGTAAAGCCCAATGGATTTAAATAAGTTTTATTTAATTAAAATAGTGTATTCTCTAGGGATGTCAATATCTTTCTCATACGATATCAGATTGACGAACCGTAAGTTGCGTTAGGATCGTATGGATGGGAGCAACACAATGAGACTGACCGGGAGTGAATCCGAGCTCGTTACAATTTATGACGAAATAAATTGTTCGATTGAATCAAATAACGCAAACCGTTATTTAACGGCTAACGCGCAAATGTGAGTAAATCTCACTAACTTTGAACAGTTTAAAATTTCATGTTATATTTTTAGAACTGTTAGATATTGGTTGATTGACTATATATTGACTGTTTGATTGAACTGCTAGTCAGTTATTTAAATTTTCTATATTGATTCTGTTTAACAGAATGTATCATATAGAACTGAAAGTGATGTTATCTATATTGTTTAACATCTGTGATGCAGGGAAACAGGTTGGAGGAATCCAACTGGATTCCTCAACATTTATTTTACTGTTTTCATATATTGTGATATATGATGTGTTATATAATCTGTTATGGATTATGGGTGTTGGAATGATGTTGATCATTTTTATTCGATATTTAAATATCATAAAAGACCCTGGGATGTAACAAGAATTATTTCAATGTATATTGAAATAAAGGGAGTTTATAAAATCAACAGATTTTGTAAAAGGAAATATTTCGAAAGTAAATAAAAAGGGGAATCATTTGTAAAGTGAAGGATTGTTACTAAAAGTAAATCTTTATAAATGAATAGTTTATTCGAAAAGAATAAAGGAGCTAATCGATGTTAGTTTAATCGATTAGAGTTAAAGTAAAAGTAAAAGGAGTTAATCGAATATAGTTATTCGAATAGAAAGAAAATGAGTTAATTGAATATAGTTATTCGAATAGGAAGAAAGTGAGTTAATCGAATATAGTTATTCGAATAGAAAGAAAATGAGTTAATCGAATATAGTTATTCGAATAGAAAGAAAATGAGTTAATCGAGTATAGTTATTCAAATAGAAAGAAAAGGAGTTAATCGAATATAGTTATTCGAATAGAAAGAAAATGAGTTAATCGAATATAGTTATTCGAATAGAAAGAAAATGAGTTAATCGAATATAGTTATTCGAATAGAAAGTTAAAGGAGTAAATCGATGTTAGTTTAATCGATTAGAGTTAAAGTAAAAGGAGTTATCGATTATAGTTTAATCGAAAGGAGATTATCGAATATATTGTATTCGAAAGAAAGAGATCGAATATAGTTTATTCGAAAGAGAGAGATTTCGAATACAAGTTATTCGAAGAGAGATAATCGAATATAGGTCATTCGAAGAAGAGTTAATCAAATAGAGATTACGCGAAAGAGAATTATACGTCGAATTCAATTATATCGAATTCGGGAAAGTAATATTTACTTTCCGGTTTTTAAATCAAGAGTATACACTAATAAATTAGGGTTATGTTTAATTATTCGAATTAAAGAATAAAGGTGATAATTGAAGTTAGATATTTCGAAAGCAGGGATTATAACGTTATCATTATAATCAATATTTTCAATAAAGAAGTGGATTCTTAAATTGAATCCGTGAGTTACGTAAAGAAGTTGTTAAAAGGTTTAAAACATAAACTGTTACTATTTCGAAGTTATAACGTTGTTCAATTAAGGTCTGAGAGGTAATTATACCCCAACTTGATTGACTTCCTTCTTAACTAAGGAATGGTAAGGTTGATAGTGAATGATGGTTAAGTGAGTTTAATAAATGGTTTGAGTTGGCGAGCGATGTTTGTTTAAACATCTGTCTAAGTCCAATGAAGGAGCTTTGGAAATGTTTTCCAAATAAAAAACCAGAAATGTTTTCTAATAAAGAAAACAAGAAATGGAAATGTTTTCCATTGTTAATAACGTATATTTTCCAAATTTAGAAAATAAGAAATATTGAATATAGGGAAACAGGAGATAAGTAAATTTATGAAATAAAGAGATAAATGTTGAATGATGTTTGATTGATATAAATTTCCATTTGGGAATAATATCGTTGTGTGCGCACTTGTTTTTATTCGATAGTTAAATCACAGACTATCGAAGTTTTTGACCATTTTAACGTTGTTAATATGGAGAGACCGGTTGGATTATTATCCAAAGAACCACTCTGTATTGGCATAAGCGTTGCGAATCATATATGCCAAAGGAAATTGAAGACGGAGTTATACAAGGGCTATCCTGTTTACAGAATAGTGCCTTCGGTTCATCCTGTTCCTGGATGACTTGTATGGACGGATGTCTGACAGAATATTTCCAGACGATCACATATATTTATTTCTCCAACTGTACCAAGAGTGGAAGCGGAGAAGGAAACTTCTTTTAGCTAACACATAATGTATTGTTGAGGACGTCAATCGGTGATTGGATGGATTTGATGATGTGGAATTCAAAGTGAATCTTGTGTGATGATAAAGCGTAGCTTCTAGCCTCACATCCGGTAAATGACAGAAATCGGGCAGGCAGCATGGCTAAGTCGGTCGCACCGAAGTAGGGTGTATAATCACCTGATCTAGAGTTTCATTTACTTCTAAAAATCTATTGTTGATGCTGTCCCATTCGGGAAACGGTTGCTGATCCTAGCCGTTGGTGATATACATTCGATACGCTCAAGCGAAATGAGTGGTCGGTCATGTGTGGCCGGGTTGCAAGATGTTCTTGTTGAACCCAGTGTATTCCTCTCTAGAGGTACACGAGCGATAGGTGGTTCCATACCTTGTCATAGTTGGAAATCCATTACCCAATACGTGCTTGCGGTTTTGAGTTGTATACTGTAACACCCCACCTCCGCTAGGGTCACTCACAAAGGGAATGCACTAGGTTTGGTGAAGCATTATCGAGGTAAACATGCACAGAAATATTACAAGACAGAACATATATATAAAACAGCGGAAGTAAAACAAATTTCATTACCTTATAAAATAAGGTCTAAAGCCTTTTACATCAGAATACATCAAAACCTGTCTTGCAATAGTAAAGAAGCATAAAACCTTTTCATAAATTATTCCCCAAGTGAAACAGTAAAGTAGCCATAGCCAAGAAAAGTCCAAGCCATACATGATGACCTTCAAACAGAAGAAGCCCGAACTAACAATAGCATTTCCTCCCTGTAACCTGGGGGGGAAACGGAAGACAAAGAGGCAAAACAAAACGGGGTCAGTCATAAAGACTGGTAAGCCCTATCTACTATCAGTATATAAACTAGTAAAGTTAACTGGCATGAGGAACTGAGATGAACATAAGTATGATGACAAGATAGATAAGCTAAACCAAAATAACAGGATGAACTACTGTACCAAGATAAACAAGTGTGTCATGATAAACTACGGTGTCAAGACAAGTCAAGGTATCACATCGTCAGGTTTCTCTCAAGTACAATATCGCAAGGTATTTATCATGTATATTCGCTCTGCACCTCCCGTACTAGTATCCCGGCCCGCGTCATGTGTTAACTATGAATGTCTCTTGCCCAATGTCATATAATGGTCCATGTCATCCTAATATATCGTATATGTAGGTTTCCTGATTCGTATGATTCTTTCCATGCATAAGTTCAGTCCTTTGCCGTAGGCCGTACGGGCTTTCTTATGTAAATCTATACCACTTCAACGTAGTACCGTTTTATCCTTGAGGTTATTTTGGACTGCTACCCTTGATCTAGTTATGTTTCCTTACCATGAACTATCGCATGTTCACTTAGGATTTATGCCACCTAGGACCACTAGGGATTATGCTACCTAATGAACGTTTCCGTGTCTCGGTTTGGGTTCAGGCCACCTAGGGCCACTAGGGATTATGCCACCCGTCAACCGCGCCCTTTATCCCGCGTATGTATCGTGAATCGTTTTCCATGTCTAGACGCACATGTTCCTCAATGTGCCATCCGAGTTCCGTGCCAGGGCAGATCAAGAAATACGGAACTCGGTCGGGAGCTTTAAGCCGTCTGCTGATGCAGATATCAAGGTCTGTTTTTGTATCCGTGGCTATGGTCCCACGTGACCCCTCCCTCAACTACTGAAAGGCAATCCAAGAAAAATCATGTATGAGAACCACATCCCGGCCCCACTATAGCCCCACTTTCCTATGGGCCAACCTCACCCATGACTCGATAGCAAGAACATGGTCTGTTGGGGGTTCTCTGCCTTTCCGTACGTACATGATTGACTAAAGATGGTAGGTAGTCGGCGACGTGCTATCTAGGGAAAAATCAAGTATCGTCGACTCCACGCTAATCCATCCCAGTCTTTAGGTCGCTCGCATAGCAACCAAGGCATACTCTTGGCTCTTCTACCGTAGACCTTAACCTCTGTAAGGCCGGGTTTCATGGACCATCTGCCACCTCACAGAGGGATACCAAGAGTACCCTCACGTCCCCCGAAGCTACCGCTTCGTCACCCAGTTCGTTGGAGCCTTTATCCAAGTCGGATAATTTGCTCCTCCTCATGTGTTTAAGTGATGACCTACCGTATCGGGTTACTAATCCATTCATGAACTAGTCCCATGTCCTTGGCTAAGAATTATTACTTAGTTATACTTAACTAAGGTTTACCACTTAGCTTCTTTTCCCCGTTACCCTTGATTAACCACGATTTTCTACCTAGTTCCTCTGACTAGGGTTTTGTCTATTGGGTTAAGTGTTGTTATTCAGGTTCATGACTTAGCCCGCCTACGAATCATGTCAAGATTGGCTAAATATTTAAGTTCAAGGCTTAGCCCTACAAGTTGGTTAAGTATACCAAGAAGCTCATGACTTAACCCTATTCAATCATCAAGTCAATTTGGTTAAGTATTTGTTTATCTTAACCCTATCAGGTTATCGTGTTAGATTGGTTAAGCATAGATTATCTTAACCTCATCGGATTATCGAGTCGGATTGGTTAAGTATAGGTTAGCTTAACCCCATCCACAAATCGTATTATAATGGTTAAGTATATTCAAACGGTCTCGTGACTTAACCCTATCAAGCTCTCATATTAGATTGGTTAAGTATGGTTGCTTAACCTCATCAAATCATCATGTATAATTGGTTAAGTATAAGTTACTTAACCCCATTAAATTATCATGTTAAGTTGGTTAAGTATTGGCTACTTAACCTCATTAAATTACCAAGTTTAGATTGGTTAAGTGTTTAATTTAAGCCCATCGAATTACCGTGCTTAGATTAGTTAAGTGTAAATTACTTAAACTCATCGAATTTACCGTATTAGATTAGTTAAGTATGGATTACTTAACCCTATCTAATTACCGTGTTTAGATTAGTTAAGTGTAGGTTACTTAACCCCATATAATTACCAAGTCGGATTAGTTAAGTGTAAATTACTTAACCCCATCCCCTAATTGTATTTTACGGTTAAGTGTCATTAAGAAATCAAGTCCGGTTTAACTTAACCTTCCCATTCATGTCATATCGGTTAAGTGTTATTAGTCAAATTTACTTAACCTTATCATGTGGCATTAATTAACTTAATGCACCCCAACCTCTCACATTAGACCTTGTTGTGGTTACTAGTTAAGCCGGACGGGTCCGGGTAGTTTTACACCACAACTTAGTCTAACCTCGGGTCTTAAGCGCGACATGACCAACTTCTCACATTGGGTCCTATTGTTTGCAACTACTAGTTAAGCCGGTCGGGTCCGGGTAGTTTTACGTCGCAAACTCAACCCAACCTCGAGTTGGTCACTTTCATGTTTAGTCTAGTGTCATATTACACTTACAACCCATACATGTCCAATTTTCAAGTTCCATGTTCATAGCCAAAATTACATGTTGTCATGTTGATACCAATTTACCCAAATCATGTTTCATGTCATTAAAGTTTATCCACAACGTAACCCCAACGCTTTTAAGCTCGCATATACATTCGCAACAACGCATAATGGATTTCAGGAAGGAACTTGGCAAAAGCATGACAAAAAGGGGTATAAGGCCACAAGTTAGACATGGTGGCATATGAGGCATAAATGTGTTCACTAACTTGCTTGTTACATTATCAAGCCTCAAAAACATGCATAACCCCAAACTTAGCACATAGGTGAATCAAGGTGATAGATGACATAGAAAGATGACAAGGAGTCCGCATATAGCATTATATGCAAGTTAACTTAAGGAATATGAGAGTTCTCATGTTGCATAATGCAACATCCCACATAAAGCTTATAGCTTTTAGCCCACAAAATCAAGATGATAACTTTACAAACATGCATAAGATAAATCTATGCATAACATGAAAGTTTCAAAGCATGAATCATACTTAAGTTCAAACCCAAACTTGCAACATGAACATTTAACTTCATAGTTAATATCTAAGAGTAGGAGGGGCTTACAATGCTATGAAGGCACAAATCAATATATAAAAAGATTGAGACGAAGCCACACTAGCAAAAACCCCAAATCAATAAGCATCAATAAAACCCTTGAGAAAAATAATAAGAAAGATCCTTGCTTTGATGAAGATTTGCCTTGAAATCAAGTTTAGAAGCTCTCATATGAACATAGAAACTCTCATACACTCATATGATCATGTAATCTCTCATGTGAATGAAGATAGAATTTATGACAAGAGGATGGAGGCTAGGGTTTTGAGTGGAGGCCATGATCATTAGAAATTTTGGCATAGTTTAGTTGTAGGATCTAATAATGAGGGTTTAAAGGTTAGGTTAGGGGTCTTTTTATAGAGATTAGGATTAGTTATAGCCATAGGATTAACCCCAATTCAGATCCTAGCCATCAAAATCCGTCACATGCCAACAAATCAGACCCAAAACTTGTCTTGGGGAAGAAGTCAGGTGCACCCAAGCCCAGGTGGTCGGACCACCCAGGTCGACAGGGGTGTCGACTGGGCAGTCGACACCACCTGGGGGGTGTCGACTCCCAAGTCGACACCCCAGTCGACTTGGAGTGGCGGGAATTTTTTCCCGCCTCTTCTGCTTGGCTGAATTTGAAATCTGTATTCAAATTTGAACTGTTTTTTGAACTTGAAATTTTCTGAAAACTTTGACGGGCCATAACTTGGTCATACGGACTCCGATTTTCGAAAACTCGGACTCTATTTCGCGTATTTTTCCGAGACGAACGCAATGGCATAGCCCGTTTCCCTTGATTCAGATTTTATAATTAAATTCTGCCTTGGTTCTCGTCTTAGCATGTTGTAAAAATCCGGGTTGTTACATATACTATATATGTAGAACGTGAGATGAAGGCGTTTCTGCTAGATGATTATATATACTGTGGTTGATAGACATTATTATAATATCAAAAGGTTTTTGATATAAAGATATTTTGGATTCTCATAAGGGAAAAACCCGTTCCGTTATGCGGCGTGGTCTTATGAGATATCGTTTACTTGTTCAACTGTTTTTAACTGTTTTACTCACACCAGTCCCATGACTGACCCGGAGTTTATTTTGTTGTTTTCCCTAAACTCTTAGGTGCCTAAATTTGTATGGGCAGTCAAGTAGTCGGGATTTTACAGATATAGTTGAAGAGCTGGAGCAGGAGGCTTCAGGATCATATAGCTATAGTTATTTCCGCTGTGTTGTAAGTGATGTACTTTGATAATGATATGTATATTCAAGTACCAATTTTGTATTTCAAAGTTATGTTATGAAATATATTCATTCGTTCCGCTGTGAGATTCGTGTTACTCTGATGTTGTGTTCTTCTTCTTCTTCTATTCTAAGTTTCTATCTTTTCTTTCCTCACCCTCTAATTTCTTTCACTAATTACCAGGATTTTTCGGTGTTTTGGTTATCGACATCGTGCTTATGTCGATAACCAAAGTCGCTGAAAATCCGGGTCATTACAGATTGTGTGTCTGACATTGTAATTGACTGCATAGCACGGATTTCTGTTGGTATATATATTGGACTAGGGCAATTAAATTCCATCTCTAACTTTTACATGCTTAGAGGTTATGTATTAATAAAAATCAGTGACATGTTGTAAATTGACAATGTGGCATACTCAAGTTATGAAATGAGCTAGTGATGATAGCATTATTTATATCGTGACTTCGACGAACCTCACACCCTAGATTGATGGTCAACTGGCGGTTAGGTTGTATACATTTTATTGAAACTTGAACGCTTCGACGGTAGATCTACTTTGAAACTTGCGGAAAAAAGGGTATGTTCGGTGTCTGTGTCTGGATGTTTACCGGTGAATCACTTGGTGTTTGGTTTCCGAGCCTGGATGAAAACCATGAACTGTGAGGTTGCACCTTGTTCCGGATTGATCTTTCGTGTCAGGAACCATCATATTGGAACTCAACAACCAATACGAGTCTCTCGTTTTGTTTGTAAACTATGTATGTGGGCATAGTCACTATGCTTGCTAAGATTAATTTATTTATTTGCGAAATGGTTTTCAACACTATGCACTAATAATAGTATTAAAAGAAGATTTTCACGTATGAAAGCATGTTTGGTTATAATAATACAAAACTCGCCCATCTGGTGTGCGCTTGCAACGTGTGATGTGGGACGAGCTTATGATAGCTTCATCTTCCAAAAGTAATTACGAATTTATATGCACGGGCATTCTCATGGAGTAAACCCGTTCCGTATTAGTTGTGTAGTCCGGTGAATCTCCCAACTTAAAATTAAATCATAAAAATAACTGTTTTATGTTCTCACACTAGTCCCATGATTGACCTGGAGTTTATTGTCCTTTCCTAAACTCTGGGTGCCCAATAATTTCCACACGAGCAGCTAGAGGTTTAGTTTTACAGTTATAGACCCTTGGGGAAAGAGTTGGAGCGCTTTCTTAATTGGAGCTTCGAGCTAAAGTTGGAGTTTCCGCTATATCACATCGCTTCTTCCGGTGAGAGGATATTTATGTTTCCTCTGCTATATGTATGTAACTCTGATATTCTATATAACTCTGATGAAATATTGTATCATGATATAAAAAGTTATGTTGTTTTGTTCAATATATGTTAGTACCCATAACAATCCGCCTTTATGAACGGTTTAAGTTGGTTTAATTACCGGCGGAAATTGGGAAGAAAGACGGTATGTACAGGGATTATACCAGATAATACTTGTGTGTTATGTAATATGGAAGCTGAGTGTAACACACATTTGTTTTTCGAGTTCAACTACGTATATCAGATTTGGAGGAGGATCTTAGTAAATGGTAATTTGCATTTTCCTTCAACTGATAGTGGAGAAGAATGGTTCTTGTTATTCAAATCTACTAGGTGGAAGACAAGGAAAAGTATGCTTCTTTCGAAAATCCTGAAGATTTTTCTTTATGAATTGTTGGCTGAAAGGAATAGAAGGGTATTTAGTAATTCATGTTTGAATGCTAATGAACTCTTTACTGTTATACATAAAAGAATAGTGAGAAAGTTGAATGTTAATTGAAGATCTTGAGCTTATGGAATTTTAGCTATTGTTTTTCGCTGTGAAGTTTGCTGCTGTTCTGGCGTTGGGGTTTTCACTTGCAGTTTTGAGTTTTTTTGTGCACACTGTATCATTCTATTGTTTTTTCGGATGCGTATAGCATACAAATATTGGGGTGCAATGTTTGTATAGTTTTGTTTGTAAAATTTGTAAAGAATTAGTGTGAATAGATTTTGCTTGCCTTTCCAAAATATTATAAAATTCAAAAATCATCCAATTTGATAATAAACTGTAACGACCTAGATTTCTTATCGATTTATTTTTAATATTTAATATGGATTTAAATATCGAGTTGGTAATATAAATTAATTTTTATATTGAGCATCGATTTAATAATCGAATATAATTTAATTTAGAATATATAGAATTATTTTATTTTTAAATCTAATTGAAATCGAATTTAAAAACTGAATCAAAATGATTTGGATGATAAGTAGGGATTTTATTTGATGTATACGATGATAAATAATAATTTATTATCAAGGAATTTGTGGTTTTCGAATTTAAATTATATTATATTAATTTAATACGGTATATACGTTGGAATTAATTATCAAAGTATATTCAGTTCAGTTCAGAATAACGCAATGACATTGGAACGACGGTCGGTATGCTAAAATAGCGGTTCACGATTTTTGATTGTGAACCCCGATTATTTGATTAGTGGATAGGATCAAAATCAAATCATTATCTATTTAAAAAGAAATAAAAATCTCTTTAAATCTAATCGAATTAAAAACAAATCAAATTGAGATCAAATCGAAGTCAAAACAAAATCAAATCAGATCAAATCGAAATCAAATCGTATTAAGTAAAAATCAAATCACATTATATATATGGTACTTGAACCACCAATTCCTTCATGTCGAAGTTTACTTCTTACGTAATATAAACAAACACAGTTCCTCTTTTCATTTGTTCGAATGAATGGACTCCATTCAGAGAAAAATAGTGATTGCTCCTCCCTTGTTATTCAAATCAAATCGAAAGCCCCAATTTGAAAATGTCCTGTTGTTTTTAACTTCGTAGCCTCCTGTCTCTTTGCTCATTTATAAAATCGAATTCTTTTCCCCCTTTTCAAATCATTCTTAGTCGATTACTTAAAAGAAGAAGAAAAAAGAGAACCGAACCCATTTTGAATCTCAAATTCGAATATGAGAGGACGCAAGCTAGGGCTAGACTTAGAGCACACACGCGATGGAAGATAGCAGCTTTGTGCGATTTTACTTGCTGGAAACTGAAGTTCCCAGTCTCGCTGGGGTTGCAACTTAGTGTCGATTCAAGAGAGGACAGGGAGTTGGTCTTTATCGTGGAATCATCATTGGGTTATCGTGAAATAAGTGTCGCACCTGTACAGTCCTGTTCGACTATCGCGATAGGCAACCGTGAATTCGAATGTTGATCGATGAAGGTGCGTTCATGGTTGGTGAAAGAGCATAGATGAGGTTCGAAGTTTATGCTGTTGATATGGGGTACGAATAAATGGAGTATTTTGATGTAATGAGGGGGACAGGGTCGACAGTGGTATGAAGGCAGAATACGGCGGATTTGCATTTCATGGAGGAAGAGCAACATCGAGTTTGCTGTTTTAGCGAGGATGGCTTGGAAGATGTTGCATCGTTCTGGATTGGCAATTGGATACTATATGCGGAGGGGTCAGTGAGCGTGTCTTTGGACAGGGTTGGTTCGAAGGGGAGATAAGGCATACTGGTTGTTCGGGTGTTAATGGAGCCAAGATCTGTAGAAAGGGGAATGGGTTTAGGCAGGGGCTTATTTCCTCTAAGAAAGGTAATTAAATTTGTTATTTAATTATTTAAGTAAAGGTTAAAAATATTAATGGTTTAATGTTTAAAAATACATAGATTAGTTTAATTATGTTTGTTAAGTTAATTTTAATTTTATTACCATTAAAAGAAGTAAAACAAATATAGGAAAGTTATTTATCTATTTAAATAATTAATTTAAATAAATAAATGTTTAATCCGTAAATTTAAATAAAATTATGGTAGGTGTGAATTCATTCGAGAAGATTCATAACCAATGATTTGGAGATAAACAGGATATTCGACAAACTGCAATCACGGTGAGTAAATCTCACTCACCTCTTTATTTAGAATTATTTTATTCATTAAAAATAATTGTTTGTTGCTTGTTTGAATGCTTTCTGGTTGATTTAAATATATTAGTTATTTAGGCTTGACTATTATATATATATATATATATTGGGTGGTTGGTTTGTTCCCACAGTCTCATTAGTGGATGCCCGCAGTACCATTAGCGGATGATTTCCATATGTGCCCCACAAATAAATATTAGTGGATGACCTTCATACCACGATATCCTGCCTCGAAGCAGGATGGGTATTATTTATATTGGCTAACGTATGTGGATGCAGGAAAACAGGTTGGAGGAATCCAACTGGATTCGTCAAAAATTTACTATTTGTTTGTTCTCATATATATATTATCACACATGACGTGTTGATTGAATTGGTTGGTTGATTGTTTAAATATCACTGAGGGCCAAAATGTTGATTTATAAAAATATTGTGAAAATGATATTTGAGTTTTAAAAAGGAAAATTCTATTTTTCTAAAACAGAATTTGAGTTAGAATGGGCTAAAATATTAACTTGTCTTGGAAATAAATAAAACAAGTATTGAATTTATAAACGATGTTTATAAATTAAATAATACAAGATATTGAAGTGAATTTATAAATGGTATTTATAAACAAAGTAGATTGATCTTCGTTGGATAATCAGATAATTGAAATGAAATTATAAACAACATTTATAGAAATAAAGTGAGAAAATTTATCATTGGATAATTTGAATATTTAAATTCAAATGTGAATTTAAAAATAGAAATGGGGAAATCGTTTTAAAGAAATAAACAATGGAATGTATTTTGATGTTCAGAATATAAATTGGACTAAAATAAATCCGTAATGATTTATAATTTGAATTCGATTAATTCGAATTTTATTTAAATAGAAGTCAAATTGAATAAAGAGAATTTGAATATATAGAATTTGAATAGAATTGAAAATATAAAATTCAAATAGAATTGAAAATAGAATTTGAATATAGAGAATTCAAATAGAATTTGAATATGGAAAATTCAAAGAGAATTGAAAAGAGAATTTGAATCATTTTGAAATGGGAATGACGAAATATACTTCCGAATGTAGATTTTTAAACAGAATAGGAAAAATATCCAAAGGATTTATAATTTATAATTTATAAAAGGAATTGGAATTTAATATAAAGATCGAAGTATAAATATTACTGAGTAAGGAAAAATCGACAATTTTAGATAATTGGAAATAGTATGTTGAATTAGGAAAATTTTGATTTGATATATATTGGAAAAATATCAGAATGGAGTTAAAATTATTTTAAACGAAGTTTAAAACGTTTATATATTAAATATAATTAAAACAAACTCATCGCAGCATGGTTGTTCGTAATTTGGCGTTTCGAACTTCAATTGAGTGTATAGAACACAGTTTAAGTCGGAATTCTTTAAAACAAGAATCGTCGGGACCGGTTGAATAATAGTTTTCTAATGAAAGAGAAAAATCTGGATTTCGTCGTATAGATTTTGAGTTATTTCAAAATCATTTTTTCAGAAAAACAGCGCCATAACAATTATTAAACCATAACGGTTTTATTTAAATTAATAAAAGAATTTCAAGCAAATCAAATCTGAATTACCATTAGAAAAATCCTTACTTGAGTAATAAAATAAATATGAACTCAAGTGAAGTGTATGAAATGATTTTTGAAACAAAAATCATATTTTTAATTTTTGAATAGAACTAACTAAGTTAAAGAAGGATTAGTTAATTGAATTTGAATGAGTTTAACCTTAAATAGAAAAATGGAATTTGTGAAATTATGTGCGCAATCGAATATGAAATGTAATTTAAAATGGGATTCAATTAGCTTATAAGCGAATTTAAATATTTTTGTACATGTTATGTTCAAATATTAAAGTGAAATAGGCGAAATAACTAATTAGAGAATTAATTAGCAAATCGAGTTTAAAATGACCGGATTGAGTTGTAATAAATTGGGAATGGATAGATATGTGTTAGACAGGTATGGGATGAAGTAAATGAAGATTTTAATTTATGTGCCCGACAAAAAGGTACACGTTTAAATTCCATATGAGGTTTTATGCGCTGTATCGGCTAGCCGCTTGGTTTTTTGTTTTTCTTTTTGATTGGAGAGGCCTATGTGGCGGCTTGGGGATTTTCCCGATGCTCCCGGTACAAAGGAGGTTATGTCAAAATTTTCCAAAAATTTAAGGAGTTAGAATATTTTTAAGAAATTTTGATAGTTAGAAATCAATATATCAATATATATTGAATTCGATAAGGAAACAAATTTAAAATAGAATATTATAAACAAAAAGGAAATCAATAATCTGGTAATAGAAATATAAACATATATACGTTTAAGAATGAATAATTTGTTTGTATGATGTTGATTTTTCGGGAATAATGGTTTTGTCTATTTTGAAGTTAAAGATGTTTTCAGTCAAGGTCTGAGAGGTAATTTTACTCCAACTCGATTGTTTTCATTACTCACTGATAAATAGCAAGATTCAATCTTGATAATCAATATTTGAATAAGATTTAGTTGAATAAAGTGTTTCGGGTTGTAACGATGTTTTACAACACATTCGTTTTTACCCAAATAAGTGGAAGTTTGGAAATATAATAATAAATATTTCCTAAGTATATTAATGAATAGTCGGGAAAGAAATAAGTAATTGGAATGTTCTCCAATTATAAATATAAAATAATTTCTAAGTATAGGAAATAAAAGAAGGCGAGATATGGAAATGTTTTCCAAATGGGTAAGAGGCCAAGATGATAATTGAAAATATTTAGTTAATGAATATTGATAAAAGAAGTGGATAAGTTATTTAATTCATGAAATATTAATAAAATGGCCTAGTGATTTGTTTGTTGCTTTGAATGAATGTTTGTTTTCTTCAACAGTTAAATAACCGACTATCGAAGTATTTTCCAATATCGTTGCCAATATGGAGAGACCGGTTGGATTATTATCCGAGAACCACTCTGTATTGGCAATAGCGTTGCGAATCAGATTATACGAAGGTAATCGAAGACGGAGTAAAGTGCAAGGGCTTTTTCTATTAATAGAAATTGTGCCTTCGGTTTCGTTCAATCCCAGAACGAATGTAAATGGACGAATGTCTGACAGAGTATTTCCAATGATCGAATATGTTGGTCTGTATAAATATACATGGTGGCAACGGATTTATTCCCTTAGCATAATATCCAGAATATATTTATGCAAATCAATTAGTGATTAACGGATCTGACAAGTGGCATTCAAAGTGATTGGGTTTAAATGAATGATAAGAAATTGTAGCCTCAGGCCTCAACAACCGGGAAATGACAAAAATCGGGCAGGTAGCATGGCTATGTGGGTCGCTCCCATTAGGGTGTATAATTACCTATCTAGAGAAATTTCATTTAATTCCTTATTCTATTCGATGTTGTCCCATTCGGGAAACGGTTGCAGATCCCAACCGTTGGTGTTATACATTCGATACACTCATGCGAAATGAGTGGTCAGTCATGTGTGGGCCGGGTTGCAAGATGTTCTTGTTGAACCCAGTGTATACCCCTCTAGAGATACACAATCGGAAGGTGGTTCCATACCTTGTCATGTTGGAAATCCAATCTCCGATAAGCGCCATGCGGTTTTTGATTTTATATTATATATGGAGCGTGAGATGCAAGCGTTCCGCTAGATTCTATTTATTTGATATAGACATTATTATAATATCACTGGATTTGATATCAAAGATATTTGGGTTATCGTAAGGTAAAAACCATCTGTGTTTATGTGTGGATCTGTCTTACGATTATCATTTCTTTCGAAAGGATTTTTAAAGTTAAACAATTGGTTGGAGTTTACTCACACCAGTACCATGACTGACCCAGAGTTTATTTTGTTTTTGTTTTCCCTAAACACTTGGGTGCCCAAATTTGTACGGGCGGTCAAGTAGTCGGGATTTTGCAGATTCACTTGAAGGAGTTTGAAGCAGGAGGCTTCACCAATTAGCTATAGACTATCATATTTCCACTGTGTACTATGTTGTATCGGGAAACAAGTGTTTATAACTGTTCCAGGAATAACTGTTGTGCTCTGATAATGGTATGTATATACAGTTATTGATTTGTATTTCAAAAGTTATGTTATTTAATATATTTTATTCGTTCCGCTGTGAGTTTGTGATCTTCGTTTTCTTCTATTCTAATATTTCTTTCTTTCTATTTCTCATCCTCTAACTTCTTTCTAATAATGATTCGTATTTCTGTGCAATTTGGGTTGGACGTGTGGTGTTATTAGTCAACTCAGATAGTGTGGATTTTTGGGTCGTTACATAAACTAATTATCATTACCCTATATATATCATAATGGGACTGCATATATTCTCCAATTCAATATTTTCTAATTTCAAGTTAAATGACATCCATATTATATATAAAAACAATATTTATATATTTAATAAATCAATAAATTATTAATCAATTCCATAGCGACTATTTGGAAATTTGATTTGGACATAACTTACAATCTACACAACAAAATCTGGATTTTTCACATTCCTTAGAAAGATATAGTTAAATAAATTCTAACATTTCTTGTTTAATCAAATTCTAGCTTACATTGAATCCTATACAATCATTTAAAGTTCAAAATGTAATATTACGAACTACTGCAACGTTACAAGCTCCTTTTAATTAAATTTTAAATTAATACGTTTAAACCTTAAATTAAATAAATTTCTTATTGTTAATTCTTAAATTAAACCGTTTTAAATATTTTCAAATATTTAGTATACATTAAATACTTCTTCCTAAATCCGGGTCGTTATAGGCCAGATTGCGGTGCCATTTACTTAATCACCAAAAATTATGAAGGCATCGGAAGGGCGTCAAAATATGCTGACGTCACTCAAACGCTGGATTTATTCGAACATAAAGAACTAAATTATGTTTCAATTATGAATGTAAGATTGAAAAAATTAAGTAAACCTAGCAACGAAAATGCACATATCACAAAAGGTAATAATAAAAAATGATCAAACATGATTCTTTGTGCAATTAATCGAGTTTGCAAAGAATAAAACTCCATTTTATGTTCACATATATATATTTGTATCGCAGTGTTAAAGATTCAATTACAATAAATATAAATACCTTTTTTGCAAACATAATAAATGAAGCTAATTACATATCAAATAAATATTCCATTTTACCAACAACTAATGAATTAAAAATAGTATCGAACTTTTCATTATATAGATTCTTCACATAAAATAACGAGTAGGCATTGGAGTTTCTAGTAAGTAATTAGAAGAAACCTTTATTTATTAGTTAACCGCTTGACAATAATAATAGGAGTTGTATGATAGTCTATAAAAGAGTTGCTTGGAGCGTTTTAATAACCTCGTCTACAACCGTAGAATTACGAGATCTAACCTAACCTTACTATCCACGTAATGAATGAAATCATCATGCGAATTCCAATTACATATTTTACTCTAAAGCCCATTAGATAAGTTAATGATCACATATTAGAGAAAGAGATTATGAGACGTTAATTTCATTATTTCTTAAGAATAGAACACTTTGCAATTTATATAGGCCCGCTTCTTTTTATTTCCAGACCTGTCGTTATCCATTTTCCTTTTCAATTGTCGCGTATTCAGTATCCAAAACCCCTATAACATCTACTTCGCCTACCCGTCCGCAAGCTTAGCATGCCGTCCGCTCCTTTTTCCACCATTCTGTCGGTAGTGGTCGTCGATCTTATTGCGGCTAGGCTTTAGGATCCAGATTGCTTTGTTTTTGGTCAGTGCTTGTTGAATTTTTAAGGGATTTCTTATTGTTTAGGTGATCTCCTCTTTAAATTTTCTAAAATTTGGTTTGATTTTGTTTTCGTAACTTTGTAGTGGTCAGTCCATCATTAATTAGATTTCAAAATATCATAATTGAAAGGGTAAGCGGCAAACAATGTATTTTTTATCTTAGGTTTGATTTTGTTTACATATTAGCTGGTGATTAAATTTGATGCTTAATGTACTAATAGTATTAAAAAAATTGATTTGCTTTACAAGTAGATAGACGAAGATAATGGAAAACAATGTTGCAATTAGTTATGGGATGAAGTTATTCTTGTTGCTAAGACTATATTTTAGTTTGTAAGATTTTGTGAACTACTATTTTAAGTCGCTACTACTTGTGTGTATGTTCAATGTCTCACTACTATTTTATGAAATATTATAGATGTATGTTTGATGTAACAATATTGCATTTTTGATTATATAATTTTATTTGTTGGTTATGAGTTATGTGATCAACATAAGGACCTTGCATTGTAATTGAATTATTGTACAAGTATGAGTTTGCTCTACTCACATAAGGACCCTACATTTGGTTTTCCTTATAAGTAGAAGGTATTTGACATATATAAAAAGCCATTGACATTAAAATAACTTGTTTTTGAACTAATATTCTAGATGTGGTTTAGCTAAGTTGTTAGAGAACAAAAATATATCTAAAATACAGTGCAAATATTGGGTTGCAACATAACTAAGAATACTTTCTGTTGCAAAACTACTTAAAGTTGTTACGTAATGCTACTTTGACACGCATCATGGAGTATGTGCCAATGCACTTCACTAAACTGGTAAAAACGGTGCATTTTATTAATTTCAACAAAGACGATGCTATCCTTTCAATCAAATACATATTCGAATGGCATTTAATTGTTTGAATATATGAAGTATTTTAATTACTAAGTAAAACAAATGAATACACACACATATATATATATATTTTGAAAATTGGTTATATATATATACATACATATATATATATATGTATATATATAAGTTAAATTATAGACATCTAACCCGGGCAATGAAGACTTGATAGTCTGCTTTTAGAAAGTCGTTGATGGTGTATGTTTCACACTAAAGATGGAAGTTCTAAATAATTTCTTTGATATACTATCATATGGATCAATAAAGAATGAGTATGTCAAAATATGTTTATACTTAATGAACATACTTATTAACTACTAAAATTAAGTCATAAAAAACGAAGCACTTATCATGTGATGTAATTGAGTCCCAATTTCCAATCTTTGGAAATAAAATAAAATTAGATTATCTATCTTATGAAATAGTGTTAAAACCACAATTGATAAAAAAAACTTGAAGAATTGTTATTGATCTGTTTCCATTGCTATAAAATTTCCAAAATAGTTTTCCGTTACTTTCCTGTATAACAGGACCAGTTATGATAGCAATAACTCATTTATATATTGTCTACAATATATCATTCAATACATGCAAAATAAACAAAAATAGGTATGTTTAAGATAATTAGTCTAAGGCTTTATGCCTATAAATTATAATTTTTTAATACCTCTAAAGTTTGATGTTGAGGATTCAAGACAACCTGCAAGAAGCTGAAATGGTGAGACACAAAGTAAACTCTTAGAAATTGAAATTATATTAAAAATGACGTAGACATAAAGGAATAGTTTGATATGTGACAATTTCTTTTTGCACTTAACTTGCTTAGTTTCTAGGGAATATGCATACCTATGTTTGTTGAATTTACATTTTGTTAGCTTCATTGCATTTCACCCAAAAATATGTTATATGTCAAGATTACTATTGAGGCATGCATATATTTGGTTTACAATCCAATCCATAGGCATACAACCATTCTTCCCGATCAGCCACTGTTATTGTATTTTTAGCATATGGGCTCAACCCTTTGGGCTCTCTTTGTTTTTCTGGAAATTTATGTTATAGCCATTGTACCGTGTGACGGCAAGGAATTTCGCTCGGTCCGAACCAGTCGCTAAACCGACCCAGACCGTTCGAAACGCCCTATCGTTTGAGAACACGACAAAACAGAACGCATACAAAAGAACATTTCATTGTATATTACAACAATGCATCAGATTACAAGAATATACATAGTATGAATAAATATTACACAGAAATATCAGAGATTTAAATTACATTTAAATACATAGCAGCGGAAAATAATACAATACACAACTAGAAGGAGATATACGGATACAAAGCTTTCCGGATATCGTTCCAGCTGTAAACCAGGATCCTGTGAATATAAATCTGCAAAACTGAAACTACTAGCTGCCCGTGTCAAAATAAGGGCACCCAGAGTTTAGGTTAAAACAATAAACTCCTGGTCAGTCATGTGACTGGTGTGAGAACTAAAACAGTTAATCTTTATTTTTAAACTTAGGTAAATCAAGGGACCACGCCGTATAACACGGAACGGGTTTCCTCCCAAGAATACCAGTGCATAAAACAAACAGCGCAATGCTAAATAAAGAAAAATGAAGCTGTTATAAGACCCAGGTCCTATCACACAATGCAACGCAAGCCGGGGGATAGGGTTTTCCCTTATAACAGCCAAAGAATGCTTGATACGTTTAAAACAAATCAATTGATACTATAATAAGTGCATAGTGTATAAAACAACTTCAAATCATAAGTATCAATCATAGGCGGTATGGGTACCATATATCATGTCGCCATATATAGGTTTACAAATAAAACCGCAAATGTCACGTATTTGGAAATTGGATTTCCATCTATGAACCGAGGCCAGGGATCGTCCTCTACCGATTCGAGACAATCTAGCCTACCATGTCTCAGGAACAGCCGCAACTGCCCCCTGGATCGTCAGGGCCGGTCCACCGATGTGGATTATTATGCCTGAACAATACGTCTCCCCGCCCTTTGGGGCGCAAACGAGCCAACGAATGACTCCATCGGACCCGGATCGTCCGATCAAACCGAGGCGCCTCGCAACAGCAACAACCACATAAGTCAAACTCGTCAGGGCGTGTAAAACCACTGACGCCACTTTTAGCTAGAAAGAAACGCAAGTCCTCCCTGATGTCCGTCTCCCGTTTTTGATTCATACCAGGTGTGATACTCGCGAAGTAAACGTTACACAAAGCTACGCCACAAAGGCCGTGCTTCGATCATCAACCACAAGACTTTGCTTTTCAACAGAAGCCTTGATCATTTGCCACTTAGGCATGCCACACAGGCAATTCACTCCATGCGTTTGATATCTATCAATATATAACCCCTGAGCTCGTACGTCTCAGAGAAGGGCGTTAAGCAAGAGAATAAATTCTCCGCCGCCAAACAGATATATATTTAATAGAGATCAATCACACGGACTAAAATCCAATGTCAGACACACAGTCCATTTACAAGTCCGTTCTGGGTCTGAACGAAACCGGAGGCACCTAGTACCTCGCATATCCATCGATCTCCAAGTACGTCTGGACGATCACCAACTGTTTCCATCTTCTTGGGTGTACAGCCCAATCAAGATCATCAGTAATCACCCAAACGACGTGAAGACCTCCGGTCTTCGACCATCGTCTTCATCTTCGACTTATCGTCGTATCAGTTATTCAGAATGGGATAAACCCGGTCTTTCCGAATAACTCACGTATATTTTAAATAAGTGTTACACAAACACAACATACGCCTCATTCCAATTCATCAGACACTAACCGTAAATTAATCAAGAGAATAATTTCCCAAATATTAACCCCGAAGGCCGAAACCAACATCAGATCAATATCCAGAAAACCATTCTGCTTGGCTAACCGACAGTTAGTTTCTAAATTTCACATTCAAAGGGAAAGGTTCCCATTAATTTTATCCAAGATAAATTCCTTGAATTTATTCTTTATTCTATTTTTGAATCTCAATTCAAACTAGTCGGGATTAGCGAACCTTACCGAAGTAATCATTTGTTTTAATTTCCCCATCCCAACCTATTCATCCCATGAAGTAAAACTGGTAATACTTCATATCTAACACCACAGTGTTATCGGTAAATTCAATTACCATTTCACGTTCAAATCTAATTAAAGATTTAACTATCGCCTGGAGCAAAACTGGTGATACTCCATTTTCGATCATTTCAATCTAATTAAAGATTCATTAAAACTCCACTTAGTTTTAATCTTCGACTGGGTTAAAGAATCAGTGTCATTTAAAACACGGTTCACGATAAACCCAAAATCACATTCCATTAATTATCGGGTTAAAGAACAAGTGTTATTTAAAACACTGTTCACGATAAACCCAAAAATCAATACCAATTCAATTCCAATTAAATATCATTTAATTGGTACACTTCATTAAATCTAAATAAAAAGATTTAATCTTTCTTCAACTGGGTTCAAGAACAGTGTTAGTGAAGACACCATTCACGACAAACCCAAATCACATTTGATATTCAATATAAGGCTCTGAATAGAAAATATATCGGCTTATATTCAATATCAAATTCTACGATTAACAAATGTCATATTGGAAATAACGATATAAATATATATCTTTCAAATTTCCATAACAACATCTGTATAATCACGAATTCCAACATCGAAATATTCCGAAGACAATTTCGATTCAAATCCACTCCAACGCAATCATTGGAAATTCTGGTTATTTTTAAAACCCTTTTCAAATTCAATTTATTTATTTAAAAATAAATAGAATTATATTCCTAGTTCAAAACTAGTTCATTTCGATAAAAATCTATTTTTATCTTTTCAAATATGGAGTTTTTCATCCCAAATCTTCACAAATCATTTCTTATGATTTTATACAAATTATTACTATTTTTAATAATTTTATCAAGGCCCGTACAGTCGATTTCCTTCAACGGCCATCGAAATGCACTTACAGCGACCTTTTTCAAATTTGATTTGGACATAATTCCAAATCCAACCGTTAGATTTCAAATTTCTAATATTCGTTAGAAAGCTCTTTTCGATACGAACCCAACGGTTCTGGTTTTAGGAGAATCCGACGGTCGGATCTCCCGTAATGTCCGTTTGAAATAATTGGTCGAAATTCACGAACTGCCGCGGCGCGGCGCGTTCTATTCAGGCCATTATATTATATATATAATATATATTTCGTCGATTTCTATTTAAAACGAATTATATAAATAGTTTTAAATTCGTTTCAAAAGCAATTTCAACTTCCTTTTCAATTCAAATCAAAATTGAATTCTTCTTTATAAATTCGTTTTAAAATTCATTTCTATTCAATTCAAATTTCAATTCAATTTGAATTCATTTCAATTCGCTTTTAATTCAATTTGAATTCGTTTTCAATTCAATTCATTTCGAAATCGTTTTTAATTCATTTCATTTCGAAATCGTTTTCAATTCATTTCATTTCGAAATCGTTTTCAATTCATTTCATTTCGAAATCGTTTTCAATTCATTTCATTTCGAAATCGTTTAAAATCGATTTAAATATCGTTCACGTCAAAATGGCGTCAATCTAATCAACACGGCTTCATAAATTTCTATTTTCAAATATTCTATTTTAAATATTTCTTTTTCAAAATAGTTGTTATTATCAAAATATTTCGTTCAACACATGACCAATCTCAATGGATGAGTACTGTCAACACATGAACCTTTATTTTCTATTATTCTTTATTTTCTAAATTGGAATGAGGCCCAATCAATCACCATATAATGTTAATTATATGGATTTTCATACATTACACACATATAATAGCATTGCAAAATAATCAACCATCAACCAAAGTGCACTACACTGTATAAGCATCAAATATAGATATCTAACGCTTATAACAGCTTGTCAATCAATCGATCGACATATTTAATCAATCAGGATGAGTAAACTTCAAATTTCATCCCAACACCCGTGTGGGGTTTCAAACAATCAAACACAGATTTTATTTGTGCAGTTGGGCGATGTGTAAAATTTATCGACCCAATCAATGTCCTTCAAATAGGTGTACATAAACAAACCGTCTGGTTTGTAAATGAATATTTATTTATTTACATTTTCACTATATTCATATTCACGTTAAAAATTATATTTTTAACGATAAAACATTTTATTCCAACATATGAATTTCTATTATTCATTTACACAATAAAATGATATTTTTATTTTCTAACATATTTTAGAAAATTTCGGTGGCATAACGGCACGATACTAGAAAAGGGACAAGGTCTAGCCTTATCCCCGGTCTAGTGAAGGCCCACGCCATTCACGATCAATCAAATTCACCAAACAACCCATTCAAATCAAGTCATCAAATTGATTTATGCAACCAAACAAACAAGTCCATGGTCTGTGGACGATTGTGTCGGGTGCTACTAAGCACCGTCTGCATCCTAGTATATATATATATAACTAGAAAAAGAAATTGAAAGGTGAGAAATTCTCACAGAAAGCTATCCAAACATCTTGACTCTTCTTTGATATAAATCTTCTTCGTTCTCGCCTTTTTGTTACCTTCGTTGTCCGCTTTCACTACCTATGTAAAAATCGAATTTTTACTTCGCTATTCCATATATAAAAATCATATTTTTATTTCGAAGTTCAATATATATAAATCATATTTTTATTTCGAAGTTCAATATATATAAATCATATTTTTATTTCGAAGTTCAATATATAAAAATCACATTTTTATTTCGAAGTTCAATATATATAAATCACATTTTTATTTCGAAGTTCAATATATATAAATCATATTTTTATTTCGAAGTTCAATATATAAAAATCACATTTTTATTTCGATGTTCAATATATAAAAATCACATTTTTATTTCGAAGTTCAATATATAAAAATCACATTTTTATTTCGATACTATATAGATAAAAATTATATTTTTATTACGCTATTTTTCATATAAAGATTTCGCCTTTTTTATTTTTAAAATCTAACCTTTTCTATTTTAAAAATATCGTCTTTTCACTTTTAAAAATATCGTCTTTTTGTTACCATTCAAACAATAAAGATCCAATTTTCATCGGCCATTTATATGAATAAAAATCTAATTTTTACTTTACTAACATATATGGAAAAATCGAATTTTTATCGTTACTCTTCAAATAAAAAAAAATCCGAGCTTTTTAAAATATAAAAATTCTATTCTTTTAAATATAAAAATTCGATTCTTTTAAATTATGCTTTTAACATATAAAAACAAAGTTAAAAATAAAATTAGAAACTAAGGGAACTCACCGAATTGTAGGGGGGAAAGTCTGCTACCGTCGTCTGCAGGAGGGGCTCGCGGATCGGTGCTCTGGAGGGGCTGCAGGAGGCAAGGGAGGCGGTCTGTTGCGCTTTGGATTGGAGGAGGGGGGGTGGGGGGTTGCGCTCGCTGGTCTGGTGGCGGGGAGACTGCGGTGGGTGAAAGCGACGGGGGGGGGGGGGGGGGTTGCGTCGCGATTTGAGGAGGAGAAGAGGAGGGCGTCTCGAGGTAGGAGGAGGTTAGCGGAGCAGAGGGGAGAAGGGCGGCGGTCCCCCCTGGTGGCGGCGCCGTCGACGAAGAAGAGAGGGGGGGGAGGCGATTCCGTCGTTCATCGTTTTTTTTTATTCTGTCTGTTTTGATTTCGAAGGGGGGGGGGCAGAAGTATTAAAGGGAAGAGAGATATGTTTTTATTTTATTTTATTTTTTTATTAATTAATTTAATTGCATAAAGTTGACTTTTACCTACGACTTCGAAACGAGGCCCACCGCCCGTCGTCCATAGCGTTTTACCCCCATTCCGAACACAATGGGATACGTATCGCTAGTTGATTTGATCGTTTCGAACAGTTTCCTTTAAATCTACATTTAAATCGCTATATTGAATTTTAAACGTACATTTCAAATTACCGGGGTCACATATTAACTCTATAAATTGCAGAAAAATATTTTCTAGCTTCGTATTGACGATACGGTCCTAACAAAACTAGTTTCGTAGAATTCTGAGACCATATGAAAAATGGCCAATTTCTAGTCGATTAAAATCAACTGAAACTGGTCAAACGCGTTTTCCTTCGCCACGCTCACATATTGATTCGAAAAATTATGTAATTTGGAATCTAGCAATAACTTAACATCACGGACCCAACAAAACTGGTTTCGTCGAAATCCGAGGTCGTTTGCAAAATGTCCATTTTTAAGGGCCTGAATTCCATAGCGACTATTCAGAATTTTCAACCGGACATATCTTTTGATTCCCGCTATGAAATTTTGATTTTTCTGATTCGTTGGAAAGATATTATCAATTAGATCCTATCATTTTTGGTTTCACTAAAATCCGGATTGTTTTGCACCCGGTACATTCATTTGAAGTTTGAAATCGAATTATCGAACTACCGCGCCATTTTCAATTCTATTACAATTATATATATAATTATTTATATTCTAACGACGACGTATATAATATATACGTTCGAATTATATTCAAAATAAATTTCTCGTCGATATTATTTAAAATAATTCATTTTAAATAATCAAAATTCGATAAAATTGCCAAAATAAAAATTTTAAACTGGCCCAGATTTTCGGGTTGTTACAATCTCCCCCACTTAAAACTTTTCGTCCCCGAAAAGGAACAAAGTCGAAAGTGGTTTGATTAATCAACCCTACGCTCGATCTGGCTTCCATTCTCCAACTCTTTAGTTTCTGAGAATTTTCAAAATTTCAAAAATTTGGCTAACACCCTAAATTTTCGAAAAATTTCGCCATAACCTCCCCTGCACCGGGAGCATCGGGGAATTTCAAATAGCTTCCCCGGTCCTTCAGATCTCAAAAAGAAAAAGCCAAGCGGCTAGCCAATAGGCTCATAAAATCATCATCACCCAAACAAAACAGTAAATCATGTAGTAAACATGTACCTATTTGTCGGGCAAACAAATTTTATTCTCTGCTCTAGCCTCCTTGCTATGACCTGTTCAATATAAGTATATGTATATGCAAGCAAACGCAACCAATTTTCGATATAATTCAATATTTGGTTCTGTTAGGCTAAATGGCTAAAAATTAGCAAACAAATAAACAAACAACACAAACATCAATCAATTAGTTGATTAGCTTTTCAAATTCATAATTTTAATACATATACAAAAATCATGTTTTTAATGCCAATTCACAACAATAGGCCCTATCTAATTTTTGGTTCTCACGCCAGTCAATAGGAAATATATAGAAATCTCACTTTCGTCACTCGAATATAAATTCTGATGATGATGCATCAATCATCAGAATTCTCTCCGGGCGACTAGAGTGTGATGCTATATCTATCCAATATATTAAACTTTCGAACACACGTTTGCAAGACGTATATGCAAAATCTCTATATACTGAACTGTCCTAATCAATATGAAATAAATAATCAAATACGAATAATTGATTTAAATTTTCAAAACAAAAATTGTTTTCATTTGAAAAATATACTCTTCACACTCGTTCTAGGATACTACTGATCCTATCTCTAACGAGTCATTCCCATTGGATATTACTAATCCAATATCTGATGAATTCTTTCGTAGGGTTCTAATGTGTCTTGTTCTCTGAGCTTTGTAAACCAAAGCTCTGATACCAACTGTGACGGCAAGGAATTTCGCTCGGTCCGAACCAGTCGCTAAACCGACCCAGACCGTTCGAAACGCCCTATCGTTTGAGAACACGACAAAACAGCACGCATACAAAAGAACATTTCATTGTATATTACAACAATGCATCAGATTACAAGAATATACAGAGTATGAATAAATATTACACAGAAATATCAGAGATTTAAATTACATTTAAATACATAGCAGCGGAAAATAATACAATACACAACTAGAAGGAGATATACGGATACAAAGCTTTCTGGATATCGTTCCAGCTGTAAACCAGGATCCTGTGAATATAAATCTGCAAAACCGAAACTACTAGCTGCCCGTGTCAAAATAAGGGACCCCAGAGTTTAGGTTAAAACAATAAACTCCAGGTCAGTCATGTGACTGGTGTGAGAACTAAAACAGTTAATCTTTATTTTTAAACTTAGGTAAATCAAGGGACCACGCCGTATAACACGGAACGGGTTTCCTCCCAAGAATACCAGTGCATAAAACAAACAGCGCAATGCTAAATAAAGAAAAATGAAGCTGTTATAAGACCCAGGTCCTATCACACAATGCAACGCAAGCCGGGGGATAGGGTTTTCCCTTATAACAGCCAAAGAATGCTTGATACGTTTAAAACAAATCAATTGATACTATAATAAGTGCATAGTGTATAAAACAACTTCAAATCATAAGTATCAATCATAGGCGGCATGGGTACCATATATCATGTCGCCATATATAGGTTTACAAATAAAACCGCAAATGTCACGTATTTGGAAATTGGATTTCCATCTATGAACCGAGGCCAGGGATCGTCCTCTACCGATTCGAGACAATCTAGCCTACCATGTCTCAGGAACAGCCGCAACTGCCCCCTGGATCGTCAGGGCCGGTCCACCGATGTGGATTATTATGCCTGAACAATACGTCTCCCCGCCCTTTGGGGCGCAAACGAGCCAACGAATGACTCCATCGGACCCGGATCGTCCGATCAAACCGAGGCGCCTCGCAACTGCAACAACCACATAAGTCAAACTCGTCAGGGCGTGTAAAACCACTGACGCCACTTTTAGCTAGAAAGAAACGCAAGTCCTCCCTGATGTCCGTCTCCAGTTTTTGATTCATACCGGGTGTGATACTCGCGAAGTAAACGTTACACAAAGCTACGCCACAAAGGCCGTGCTTCGATCATCAACCACAAGACTTTGCTTTTCAACAGAAGCCTTGATCATTTGCCACTTAGGCATGCCACACAGGCAATTCACTCCATGCGTTTGATATCTATCAATATATAACCCCTGAGCTCGTACGTCTCAGAGAAGGGCGTTAAGCAAGAGAATAAATTCTCCGCCGCCAAACAGATATATATTTAATAGAGATCAATCACACGGACTAAAATCCAATGTCAGACACACAGTCCATTTACAAGTCCGTTCTGGGTCTGAACGAAACCGGAGGCACCTAGTACCTCGCATATCCATCGATCTCCAAGTACGTCTGGACGATCACCAACTGTTTCCATCTTCTTGGGTGTACAGCCCAATCAAGATCATCAGTAATCACCCAAACGACGTGAAGACCTCCGGTCTTCGACCATCGTCTTCATCTTCGACTTATCATCGTATCAGTTATTCAGAATGGGATAAACCCGGTCTTTCCGAATAACTCACGTATATTTTAAATAAGTGTTACACAAACACAACATACGCCTCATTCCAATTCATCAGACACTAACCGTAAATTAATCAAGAGAATAATTTCCCAAATATTAACCCCGAAGGCCGAAACCAACATCAGATCAATATCCAGAAAACCATTCTGCTTGGCTAACCGACAGTTAGTTTCTAAATTTCACATTCAAAGGGAAAGGTTCCCATTAATTTTATCCAAGATAAATTCCTTGAATTTATTCTTTATTCTATTTTTGAATCTCAATTCAAACTAGTCGGGATTAGCGAACCTTACCGAAGTAATCATTTGTTTTAATTTCCCCATCCCAACCTATTCATCCCATGAAGTAAAACTGGTAATACTTCATATCTAACACCACAGTGTTATCGGTAAATTCAATTACCATTTCACGTTCAAATCTAATTAAAGATTTAACTATCGCCTGGAGCAAAACTGGTGATACTCCATTTTCGATCATTTCAATCTAATTAAAGATTCATTAAAACTCCACTTAGTTTTAATCTTCGACTGGGTTAAAGAATCAGTGTCATTTAAAACACGGTTCACGATAAACCCAAAATCACATTCCATTAATTATCGGGTTAAAGAACAAGTGTTATTTAAAACACTGTTCACGATAAACCCAAAAATCAATACCAATTCAATTCCAATTAAATATCATTTAATTGGTACACTTCATTAAATCTAAATAAAAAGATTTAATCTTTCCTCAACTGGGTTCAAGAACAGTGTTAGTGAAGACACCATTCACGACAAACCCAAATCACATTTGATATTCAATATAAGGCTCTGAATAGAAAATATATCGGCTTATATTCAATATCAAATTCTACGATTAACAAATGTCATATTGGAAATAACGATATAAATATATATCTTTCAAATTTCCATAACAACATCTGTATAATCACGAATTCCAACATCGAAATATTCCGAAGACAATTTCGATTCAAATCCACTCCAACGCAATCATTGGAAACTCTGGTTATTTTTAAAACCCTTTTCAAATTCAATTTATTTATTTAAAAATAAATAGAATTATATTCCTAGTTCAAAACTAGTTCATTTCGATAAAAATCTATTTTTATCTTTTCAAATATGGAGTTTTTCATCCCAAATCTTCACAAATCATTTCTTATGATTTTACACAAATTATTATTATTTTTAATAATTTTATCAAGGCCCGTACAGTCGATTTCCTTCAACGGCCATCGAACTGCACTTACAGCGACCTTTTTCAAATTTGATTTGGACATAATTCCAAATCCAACCGTTAGATTTCAAATTTCTAATATTCGTTAGAAAGCTCTTTTCGATACGAACCCAACGGTTCCGGTTTTAGGAGAATCCGACGGTCGGATCTCCCGTAATGTCCGTTTGAAATAAATGGTCGAAATTCACGAACTGCCGCGGCGCGGCGCGTTCTATTCAGGCCATTATATTATATATATAATATATATTTCGTCGATTTCTATTTAAAACGAATTATATAAATAGTTTTAAATTCGTTTCAAAAGCAATTTCAACTTCCTTTTCAATTCAAATCAAAATTGAATTCTTCTTTATAAATTCGTTTTAAAATTCATTTCTATTCAATTCAAATTTCAATTCAATTTGAATTCATTTCAATTCGCTTTTAATTCAATTTGAATTCGTTTTCAATTCAATTCATTTCGAAATCGTTTTCAATTCATTTCATTTCGAAATCGTTTTCAATTCATTTCATTTCGAAATCGTTTTCAATTCATTTCATTTCGAAATCGTTTAAAATCGATATAAATATCGTTCACGTCAAAATGGCGTCAATCTAATCAACACGGCTTCATAAATTTCTATTTTCAAATATTCTATTTCAAATATTTCTTTTTCAAAATAGTTGTTATTATCAAAATATTTCGTTCAACACATGACCAATCTCAATGGATGAGTACTGTCAACACATGAACCTTTATTTTATATTATTCTTTATTTTCTAAATTGGAATGAGGCCCAATCAATCACCATATAATGTTAATTATATGGATTTTCATACATTACACACATATAATAGCATTGCAAAATAATCAACCATCAACCAAAGTGCACTACACTGTATAAGCATCAAATATAGATATCTAACGCTTATAACAGCTTGTCAATCAATCGATCGACATATTTAATCAATCAGGATGAGTGAACTTCAAATTTCATCCCAACACCCGTGTGGGGTTTCAAACAATCAAACACAGATTTTATTTGTGCAGTTGGGCGATGTGTAAAATTTATCGACCCAATCAATGTCCTTCAAATAGGTGTACATAAACAAACCGTCTGGTTTGTAAATGAATACTTATTTATTTACATTTTCACTATATTCATATTCACGTTAAAAATTATATTTTTAACGATAAAACATTTTATTCCAACATATGAATTTCTATTATTCATTTACACAATAAAATGATATTTTTATTTTCTAACATATTTTAGAAAATTTCGGCGGCATAACGACACGATACTAGAAATGGGACAAGGTCTAGCCTTATCCCCGGTCTAGTGAAGGCCCACGCCATTCACGATCAATCAAATTCACCAAACAACCCATTCAAATCAAGTCATCAAATTGATTTATGCAACCAAACAAACAAGTCCATGGTCTGTGGACGATTGTGTCGGGTGCTACTAAGCACCGTCTGCATCCTAGTATATATATATATAACTAGAAAAAGAAATTGAAAGGTGAGAAATTCTCACAGAAAGCTATCCAAACATCTTGACTCTTCTTTGATATAAATCTTCTTCGTTCTCGCCTTTTTGTTACCTTCGTTGTCCGCTTTCACTACCTATGTAAAAATCGAATTTTTACTTCGCTATTCCATATATAAAAATCATATTTTTATTTCGAAGTTCAATATATATAAATCATATTTTTATTTCGAAGTTCAATATATATAAATCATATTTTTATTTCGAAGTTCAATATATAAAAATCACATTTTTATTTCGAAGTTCAATATATATAAATCACATTTTTATTTCGAAGTTCAATATATATAAATCATATTTTTATTTCGAAGTTCAATATATAAAAATCACATTTTTATTTCGATGTTCAATATATAAAAATCACATTTTTATTTCGAAGTTCAATATATAAAAATCACATTTTTATTTCGATACTATATAGATAAAAATTATATTTTTATTACGCTATTTTTCATATAAAGATTTCGCCTTTTTTATTTTTAAAATCTAACCTTTTCTATTTTAAAAATATCGTCTTTTCACTTTTAAAAATATCGTCTTTTTGTTACCATTCAAACAATAAAGATCCAATTTTCATCGGCCATTTATATGAATAAAAATCTAATTTTTACTTTACTAACATATATGGAAAAATCGAATTTTTATCGTTACTCTTCAAATAAAATAAAAATCTGAGCTTTTTAAAACATAATAATCTATTCTTTTAAATATAAAAATTCGATTCTTTTAAATTATGCTTTTAACATATAAAAACAAAGTTAAAAATAAAATTAGAAACTAAGGGAACTCACCGAATTGTAGGGGGGAAAGTCTGCTACCGTCGTCTGCAGGAGGGGCTCGCGGATCGGTGCTCTGGAGGGGCTGCAGGAGGCAAGGGAGGCGGTCTGTTGCGCTTTGGATTGGAGGAGGGGGGGGGGGTTGCGCTCGCTGGTCTGGTGGCGGGGAGACTGCGGTGGGTGAAAGCGACGGGGGGGGGGGGTTTACGTCGCGATTTGAGGAGGAGAAGAGGAGGGCGTCTCGAGGTAGGAGGAGGTTGGCGGAGCAGAGGGGAGAAGGGCGGCGGTCCCCCCTGGTGGCGGCGCCGTCGACGAAGAAGAGAGGGGGGGAGGCGATTCCGTCGTTCATCGTTTTTTTTTTATTCTGTCTGTTTTGATTTCGATGGGGGGGAGCCAGAAGTATTAAAGGGAAGAGAGATATGTTTTTATTTTATTTTATTTTTTTATTAATTAATTTAATTGCATAAAGTTGACTTTTACCTACGACTTCGAAACGAGGCCCACCGCCCATCGTCCATAGCGTTTTACCCCCATTCCGAACACAATGGGATACGTATCGCTAGCTGATTTGATCGTTTCGAACAGTTTCCTTTAAATCTACATTTAAATCGCTATATTGAATTTTAAACGTACATTTCAAATTACCGGGGTCACATATTAACTCTATAAATTGCAGAAAAATATTTTCTAGCTTCGTATTGACGATACGGTCCTAACAAAACTAGTTTCGTCGAATTCTGAGACCATATGAAAAATGGCCAATTTCCAGTCGATTAAAATCAACTGAAACTGGTCAAACGCGTTTTCCTTCGCCACGCTCACATATTGATTCGAAAAATTATGTAATTTGGAATCTAGAAATAACTTAACATCACGGACCCAACAAAACTGGTTTCGTCGAAATCCGAGGTCGTTTGCAAAATGTCCATTTTTAAGGGCCTGAATTCCATAGCGACTATTCAGAATTTTCAACCGGACATATCTTTTGATTCCCGCTATGAAATTTTGATTTTTCTGATTCGTTGGAAAGATATTATCAATTAGATCCTATCATTTTTGGTTTCACTAAAATCCGGATTGTTTTGCACCCGGTACATTCGTTTGAAGTTTGAAATCGAATTATCGAACTACCTCGCCATTTTCAATTCTATTATAATTATATATATAGTTATTTATATTCTAACGACGACGTATATAATATATACGTTCGAATTATATTCAAAATAAATTTCTCGTTGATATTATTTAAAATAATTCATTTTAAATAATCAAAATTCGATAAAATTGCCAAAATAAAAATTTTAAACTGGCCCAGATTTTCGGGTTGTTACATACCGTTATCTATATATAGGTCTCATGTTACATTAATTTTTGTATCAAATCATTACAACAAAATCCTTTAATAAAACTACTTACTTGAATAATTCAAAAACCCTTTTTCCTAATTTGTTATCAGAGCATAACCGCCGAAAGGCATAATGTCAATCAGAAAGTTTTTTCTTCTCCTCAGAATATATCTTCATCATCGGAGAGTTATCAAAGGGACATTCAACTTTCTGTTGACCTCAAATCATTGATCAGAAACTAGCCATGCCTAGCTGCAACTGGATGTTGATTTCTAATCTCACCGTTTATTGGGCGAAGTTTGTTGCGGCTGCCGCATCAAACTCGCCGTGTTAGGCACTTAAGGCGGCTACGAGAACTGATGTTGCCTTGCCAAGCTAACATCTCCACCTTATTTTTCTCTCGAACCATTTTTGCCTCAGGTTTCAACCGCAACCTTTCTAGTTTGCCTCGCCAACCCCTGATCATCTATGGCTAACGACAATGAAGCCATGTCAGCCGCTGGAAGTGTGGGCAATGGTGCCTCACCAAAATGTCAAAACCTGATCAAACCAAAAAGCCAAGTCACTACCACATCCTTGGACAAAGACAATTATATTCTATGGAAATATCAAATTGAAACTGCCTTAATGGGATATGGCTTGCAAGAATATATTAATGGAATAGTAACAATTCCCTCTATTATGATAGCTAATTCAGAAGGGAATATCACACACAATCCAAATCATACCAAATTTCAGAAGCAAGACCGCCTCCTGTTGTCATGGCTCCTACCGTTAATCAGTTCAAACTTATTATCACAAACAGTTGGATGCAACACTACATACGAAATATGGAAAATAGTAGAACAAATTTTCAGTTCTCAATCAGTGGCAAGGATAATGCAATATAGAAGAGAATTACAAAATATCAGGAAAGAAGATACTAGCATGAAGGAATACTTGGGTAAAATCAAAAACATATGTGACAAGTTAAATGTTGTGGGTCATAAAATTAACGACAGTTAACAAATCCTATTTATCACTGGTTGACTGGATGAGGAATATGAGTCTTTAGTAACAGTTATTGCTACACAACAAACTTTACCTGATCTCTAAATCGTCAGATCTGCACTTCTCGCCCATGAAGGCAGGATTGGTTAGAGGAAAACAATACGAAGGGGGGTTTCTTACGATTACTGCAGCTAAGAATAAACAAGTACAAGGAAACAACAATAACAACACAAATAAATAGAAAAATCAATACCAACATGGATATCAGCTCCAGAGTGGAAGTTATCATCCCTAAAGAGGTCGTGGGCGAGGCAGGAGGAACAACAACAATCGCGTGAAGTGTCAAGTAAGCCAGAAATTTGGTCACATGGCAAATAAATGTTATTTCAGGTACAATTCAGGCAATAATCAAAATAATAGAGAAGCATAAGCAAGCATAGGAACCATGGGAAGTGCAAGCAGAAACAACAACGAGGGGAACATGAATCAAAACACAAAGAATGATGATGCTGACCAGAACGAGGACAATAGCCCTGAAGAGTGGTACCCCCACTCAGGGGCAACACACCACATCACCAGTAATGTCCAAAATTTAAATAATGAAAGCAAGAACTACTCAGGTATGAAAACTTTACATATGGGTAATGGTGAAACTGCTAGTGTCACAAACATTGGTGAAGGCACAATACTTGGAAAAAGGCAATTTAAATTAAATAATCTTCTTAGAGTTCCCACTATCAACAAAAATCTATTAAGCGTGTCAAAATTTGCCAATGATAACAAAGTATACTTTGAGATTCACCATAATTTTCGTTTAGTTAAAGGCTCACTAAGCCAAGATATTTTACTACAAGGTAGTCTACATGACGGCCTTTAAAATTTGACAACTTGAAGACAACAAATTCAAGTGAAGAGTTCTGGTGCAATAGTATAGAAGCTAGTAGCAATAATAATTGTATTAGGAATAATAATGTAAGAAGTAGTAGTAACAATGATTGTATCAGAAATACCAATCTATGTAATACTATTGAATCTTAGCACATCAGATTAGGACAGCCAAGTCTGGAAACTGTAAATCTATTATAAGTAGCAATAATATTTCTTTTAATAACAATATACCTGTTAAGCAAACATGCACACACTGCCAACTCAGTAAAAGCCACAAACTTCCTTCCAGTGATTCTGAAACCAAATACAATATGCCATTGGAGCTTATAGCTGCTGATTAATGGGGTCCAGCACCACCGAATTCATTTCAGGGACATAGGTACTATCTTTCCTTTGTAGATGCTTGTTCGAGATATACTTGGATATATATGCTAAAAGCTAAATCAAAAGCTTGTAATATTGTTATACAATTTATAACATATGTTGAAAAACAAACCAATTGTAATGTTAAAATTATGCAAACTGATGGTGGGGCTGAGTTCAAACCATTAACCAATTACTTTATTAAACGGGGAATCAAACATAGAGTGGCCTATCCGCACACATTTGAACAAAATGGCTTGGTTGAGGGAAAACATAGACACATAGTAGAAACTGGCTTAACACTATTACCACAAGGTTTTTTACCCATGAAATAGTGGAATGAAGAATTTTATACATCAGTATTTCTCATTAACAAACTACCAACCAAAGTTTTGAACAACAAAACACCACATAAAAATACATAATGTCAGGCCAGACTATAGATTTCTGAAAGCATATAGGTGCCTATGTTTTCCCTGTTTGAGGGATTACAACAATCATAAATTAAGCATGAGATCAAGCTCATGTACATTCACTGGATATGCACAAAATCAAAAAGGTTATAAATGCTTAGACAAAAAAGGGTTTATGTCTTAAGACATGTAATATTTGATGAAACTACTTTTCCCTTAACGAGGAAACTGGCTACCAGAGAAAGTAATGATAACAACCCAGACAAAAGTAAAGAATTTAGGTTATTTGTCACTGAACCACCAACAGAAGGAAAAATTCAAGAGAAACAAAGCATTTTCAATGCAGACACAAAAAATGAGACCATAGAAGAAACAAATGCACATACAGATGCATCATGCAATGACTCAGAAGATACACACACAAACTTGGACACCCACAACACAAATGACAACAATAGAGGATGCCAAACTAATAATACAATAATACAACAGCAGACACAACAATAAAGCACTGGACATCACATGACTACAAGGTCAAAAAGTGGAATTTTTAAACCCAAAGTATATAATGTCTTAGCAACAGAGACTGAACAAGTCAACTTTACTCAAGCCATAAAGTCAAACAACTGGAAAAAGTCAACTGATATAGAGAATGAATCTCTCATGAGAAACAAAACATGGAGCCCAGTGATACCACCAAAGCATAAGAATGTCATTGGTTGCAGGTGGACATATAAGACAAAAGGAAAAGAAGATGGATCAATTTACAAATACAAGGCCATATTAGTTGCCAAAGGTTATGCACAGCAATTTGGTTTTAACTTCAACGAGATTTTTTCCCCAATTATCAAACCAACTACCATTCGAGTTATACTGACTATAGCATTGAGTAAAGGATGGAACATAAAGCAACTTGACGTGAATAATGCATTTTTGGATGGGGAATTAACTGAAAGTGTAAATGCATCATCCTGAAGGCTACAGTAATGGAGGAACCAAGTATGTAAATTACACAAAGACATATATGTATTAAAGCAAGATTTAAGAGCTTGGTATGAAAATCTCAAGATAAATTTATCTAATCGGGAGTTTATGTAAGCTAAAACTGACAATTCAATATACATGAAGAAAGACATGCAAGGGACCACATTTATCTTGGTGTACATCGATGACATGTTGATAACAGATGACAACAGCAAAGAGATTGACAGAATCATACAAATGTTGGACAAAATCTTTGTCATTAAGGTCTTAGGTGAATTAAAGTTTTTTCTTGGGATACAAATTACCTAGAAAAATGACAGCGAACTATTTCTATCTCAACAAAGCTATATTTCAGAAAATCTGCACAGAAAAAATATTCATCATGCAAAACAAGTGCCAACACCTATGACAAGTAATTTACATCTATCCAAGCATAGAGGAGAAGCTATTGACAATGCAAAGCAATACAGAAGCATAATAGGAGCATTACAATATGTAGCTATTACTATACCAGACATATGCTATAGTGTCAACAAACTAAGCCAATACATGCAAAACCCCTTATCCGAACATTGGGTAACACTTAAGAGAGTACTAAGATACTTACATGGAACAAAACATCATGGGATAAATATGAAATTGGACAAAGAGTTCAACTTACAGGGATTTAGCGATGCTGACTGGGCAAATGGCGTGGATGACAGAAGATCCATATCTAGCTATTGTGTCAACCTCGGCCCCAAAATCAACTCATGGTGCACAAAAAAACAACAAACTACATCAAGATCTAGTACTAACGATGAATACAGGGCACTTGCAAGCACCACGGCGGAGATATCATGGATCAAATCGCTTATGGAAGAACTAGGGTTTACCTCAAGACGAAAGCCAGTGATTTGGTGCGATAATAATAGCACAGTATCACTGTCTCTCAATCCAATACAATATTCAAGGACAAAACATTTAGTTATTGATCTCCATTTAGTTATTGACCTCCATTCAAGGAAATATAGCTTATTACCAAAGGACGGACATTCTTACGAAGGCTTTTTCAACTAAAAATTTCGCAAGATTAAAGGAGAAGCTGAGAGTCAGCGATGGAGGTGGAAATGAAAATGATGGCACAAGAAACTCTAGATTGAATTAAGAGGGAATATTGAAGCAGGCATATATTTGCTTTACAATCCGATCCGCAAGCATACAACCATTCTGCCCGATCCGCTACTGTTATTGTATTTTTAGCATATGGGCTTAACCCTTTGGGCTTTGGGATTTCTTTGTTATTTCAGGAAACTTATGTTATAGCCGTTGTACCGTCTAGATATATATAGGTCTCATGTTACAGTAATTTTTGTATCAAATCATTACAACAAAATCCTTCAATAAAACTACATTCTTGAAAAATTCAAAACCCTATTTCTCAATTATTACTGATCTTAATTATTCCTTTTCACTATTACTAAGGGCAAATCCAACAAAGTAATGGATATCAGGAAATCTGATATCTATACTCGTTTTCGCCTCCAACGGCGTGTACGATTTGCGCTATGTTCTGAAATCTGGGTGTAAAATTCCAGAATTTGTAAACTGTCAACGCGCTTGTTTAACAAATGCATAGAGTAAAGCGCTTGTTCAACAAGCGCGTAAAGGCCAATGGCTTTATTATTCCTGGTGCCTGTTGAACAGACACCAGGAGATCAACCGCTATATTTTCAACGGCTTAATTTAGCAACTGTTATATTTTTCCAACCCTATAAATACACCACTCCTCTATTTTATTCCACATCAACTGATCTTCTGCACATGTAAACTTATTTAAAAAAATGATTACTGATTTTGATGTTGATGCCGCAAGAATTAGCTTCAAATCTTTTGATTTACAAGATCTAGGCCAACCGTTTGGTGGAATGCTAACTACTTCAAGTTGGAGTGCTACTGAAGACTATGATTTAGCTATATAAACTCCTCACTTTCACCAGATCCTGTCCATAGTGCCGATCAAAGTGGTGAAACACTTTGGGGTAGAATCACTAATGCATACAACAGGAAGAACATGGATCAGAATAGAACTGTAGCTTCCATCAAAGGTTATTATTGTAAAATTAATCTTCAAACTCAATGTTTTGATTCGCAGATGTTCAAGCTGAAGCAGGGTAACCCAAGCAAACTTGGAAGTGAAACTCATATGGTAATAATTGTTTAAATCTCAATTTTTTGTACTCTACGCCTTAGAGTTATAGTAAAAGCTTCATATTATTAATGCAAAGACTTGTCGCAAACAAGTTATTCAAACAAATCTATAAACCAAATAGTAAACAAGGACCTCATTTCTATCAGTTCATGCATGTGTATGACCTATTGGTTAATCATGTGAAATGGAAATCTTCACTTCAAAAAACAGTCCAAGATGTACAATCAAGCAGTAGTCTTGGGAATGCCCCTAGATTGGGAGACATCTCTAGTTCGAGAGATTAACAGGACAATGTTGCTATTGGTTTAGAAGAATATGTAAACCTTAATGATGACTGATATGTTAGGCCTGAAGGATCCAAGGCAACAAAGAAAAAACAAGTTGCAGGAGAAAATGAAGGTGAAATTAGAAAACTATTAAAGTAGTCTAACGATATGTATTTGAGCGCACTCGAGAGCAGAGACATTCACCACCAAGAAAGGATTGACGCAATTCATCAACTTGTTGAGGTAAAACGACGAAAGGAGGAAGATGAAGTCATGTTTAAGGATATTTTGCAAATGGATGATATGCAATACAAGTATACGGAGTCTCGGAGATTTGAGATAATAAGGCGAAGAAGAGAAGGAGGTATGTGATTGTAGATGACTTGGGTGTAAAATTTAGTTGGCTTTTTATGCGCTAGTTTGGTGTAAGTTGCATTTTGCCTATGTATCGTGGAAAATGGTTAAAAGTTGACTTATATATTTGCCGTATGTAATAGGTTATTTGTAATGGAAGCAGTTTGAAAACGCAAGGCGTTTGAAAATCGACGTAAAATTATATCGAATCAAGTTATATGAAAATCTTTAGTAATAAATTAATTAAATGTTATCGTTCAATAAGATTTCCATAGCGAATATTTTAAAATTTGAATTGGACATAACTAAAAATAATCTATTAAACGAAATCTGGATTTTTCTCTTTTATATGAAAATTAATCAACAGGATCCAAAAGTTTATTGTTTCACGGAATTAGAGTTATATTGGATCTTGTGTAGCCAGTTGAAGTTCAAATCGTAAATTACGAACTACCGCACCTTTTCGATAATGTTTAAGTAATAAATCAAATTTACCGGGGCTACATATTGACTTTAAAAATTAAAGAAAAATATATCTAGTTACGTTTTGACGATACGGTCCTAACACAACTAATTTCATCGAATTTGGAGACTGTTTGAAAATGGCTATTTTTTATGACTTTATATTATATTAAAATATATATAAATTCCATAGCAACTATTTTAAATTTTAAACTGGACATAACTAACAATTTATAAAGTGAAATCTCAATTTCTTACATTCTTTAGAAATATATAATTAAACAGATTCTAATATTTTTGTTTTACTGAAATCTGATTTATTTTGAACCCTATACATTCAGTTGAAATTTAAAATCAAATTTTCAAACTACCGTGCAATTTCAGGCTCCTTTTAAAATTAAAATAATTTTATACGTTCTAACTTCGATTTAAATAAATTTTAAATCGTTAATTCTCAGAATAAATCATTTTAAATATTCAAAATCCATTAAAATTGCTAAAATAAAAACCCTAAATTGGTTCAGAAATTTCAGGTCATGTTATAGATTGTTAGTTATGTCCAATTAAAATTTTAAAATAGTCACTAAGGAAATCGTGTTATAGAAAATATAGAACACCACAGATGCAGTATTGTCATAACAACGTACCATAATACAAACCATGCGAAAACAGGTGTAATGTAAAACATGACAGACATAACAATATACCGTAATACAAACCATATCATAGGACACGTAATACAAAAACGTACAATAATGTCATCATCAACATACCATCAGTCATAACAAAAACATACAACCATGTCGTCATCAACAACACATGTAATATATAACATGCCAGCCATAACAAAAACATACAACCATGTCGCTGTATGGACCATCAGCCAACAAGCATAACATCGCTACCTGCCCCATCGGAACTGTCATCATGAGCGTCATCAAAATCATCGGCCATAGCTGATTCATCACCAAGACCCTGCTACTGTATTTGGGTCTGTAAGGTCGTAATCTGGGCCTCGTACTGAGACTGCTGCTGTACCAAAGCTATATGTAAACTCTGGTTCATCAACTGTGTGTACTCCAACGTCATACGCTCAAAAGCAGCCAATATCCGTCTATCATGGTCCATATATAGCGAGTAATGATAATGTGACAAGATGTATTACACAAATGCAGTTTTTATAATGAAATCATATACCAACGTATTGTATAACTCTTACATACCTGATGTGAATGATACAAACCGGTTGATGGTACACCGGGAAGGTCAATAGGTGGATACTGCAACGAAATCTCTACTATCTGACCCTGCACGTCATATGCCCTAAAAATGTGTGGTGGGGGGAGGGGGTTCCAATGCACCATTCTGCGTGTACTAAGACGATGCAGGTGCAAATGTAGGGGATGCACCAGGAGTTTGCCTGATACTATAGATGGCCCAATATGGTCAGAGTTCAAACCTCGAATATAGTCTGGTAAAGCATAAGCGTGTGGCGCAACTCGAACCAAATGGGTATCAAAATGCCCGAGTACTGAAAAAGGCTCACCATCCACCCAGCCTGCAGCCCTCATACCCTCAATATATGCCGATCCTACCTGTATATCCCCGAACATCTGATCCTATAGGAGTGGATCGAAAGGAATGCGCACTATCTTATATAGCTGTAGCCAACAGTGCTCCCCCAAATACCAACTGAAAGGGTACGTAGGCACCTGAAAGCATACCCTACGCCTCGAAAGACTAGACTGAAAAATGAGTGGGTAGTCCTGCTGAGGAGCTAAAAAATCTATGTACTGCTACCATAAACGCCGAATAATGCCATCTCGCTTACTCAAATCCATCTGCGTGCACGCCTCCATAAGCTCGTTATGCACACCCTATGCAGAATGAGCGAGATGCATAGCAGGACCCCATCATCGTAATCTCAGAAAGTATATGTAAGGTGTAGTGATGGCCGCATCAATAAGTCGGGGTGCATGTTCGCCATGTACTCATAATACCAGAACGACAGAATATACCAAAAACCGTACAGCTGTTTGCAGTGCTGTACGGCATAGAGATCCAAAACTACATATAAATAGCCTAATATCGCTATACCCCAATCGAACGAATGCAGCTGCTCTATGCCTACAAGGCTAGCCAAAAACCCAAGTCTAATATTCTCCATGTTGTTGCTAAAAAAGGTGAAACCAAAAAGGTATAATAAAAATGCCCTGATAATTGGGATGTGCATAGCCGCAGTGGTCTGATGTGAAATTATATAGGCCTGCAGAGTAGGTAGGCTAACGGCACCTGAAACAAAGGTCTGAGGATTTAAACCCGATAACTACTCTGAAAATCTATCAAGCTCCTTAAATGGTACATCAAAGGGGACGGGGTCACGATCTGGACGACCAACCTCGATGCCTGTGAGCACGTAAAAATCTAAAGGAGTAAGCCCTAACTCATAATCAGTGAAGTGAAATGTATGTGTAGCCGGCCACCATCGCTCACTAATAGCCTCTACAAGGCAACGATCAACATGTGCAAATCTAGGTAAATCTAAAAAATCGTCAAGTGGTGTAGCACGAAGTTTAACTGATATAGGCTGAAGTAACTGCGCAAAATGTGTCATACAACGTGCCCAACTACCTCGCATAGCAATATGTCGAACCTAAATATATGATTATTTGTTGTAAACATATAATATTAAACAGTTACCGTGTATAGTATAGTGGTTGTCGATATACGTAATAAACTTATAAAATTATACCTGGGGCGTCGCAACAGCAACAGACACTCGATGTGTAAATGTCGCAGGAAGATCATGCAATACTCGAAGGCTCTTACAGTCCCGGTGGCATCTGGTGGGAGATGTGTTGGTCTGACATTTGGATCTGTCGGAGGATGACTGACGCGTCTACCAGTCTTAACTTGACGTGGCGGTATTTCGACGTGGAAATAAATTAGAAAAAAAAAAAAGGAAATTTTCTAAGTTTAGAAATGAAAATGTGGGCGGATTGCGCCTAATATAGGCAAAATTATCTAGGCGTTTGTTGAATAAATGTCAAGGCTATAGGCGTTTGTTCAACAAACACGCGCTTTTTTTCCTCTGGGGCCGATTTTAAAAAAAATCTAGGCGTTTGTACAACAAACGCTTAGTTTTAGGCGTTTGTTGAACAAGCGCCTAGACCAAAAACTGTTGCGCTTCCCAAAATTCCGAAATGTGAAAAATCTAAAGTCGAATTTCCACACTTCAGATTTGTTGGATTTGCTATAAATATAAATAATATGTTATATGTAAGTATTTTAACATTATATCTGTACTTTTTATGACCATATTTTTATATTCTATGATGGAGGATTTTTCCCCTAGGGAGATGATGAATATAATTTTTACTAATCTTTGACAAATATGATTTTGATGATAGAATGTTGCAATGGTGAATATCAAACAACAGTGCTCATTTTTTATTTCTTCAATTAATTTTTTTCATGTATGTTAGTTTTAAGTGCTGAAGTACGCTTCCACTCGCTTTGCACCAAAAAATAATAGTTACACAGGCAAGTAGACGATTCCTACTTTTCTAAGGGTGAAGTAAACAAATTACATTAATTCTTAACAAAGTCACAAGAGTATACTCAATATTACGACATACTACTCTGCTTTTGTATTCCTGAAATGTTCATTCCTTTGTTGGTATATTAGTCACAATACTACAGTTTCAAAGAATGGAACTTCATATTGCAATATTTAATGAAATCTAAATGTATTTTTATTATGGCATCATTTTCTCAGCCACATGTCTATAATATAATAGTGTTTACTATGAATATACTAATTTTCCAATTTTAAATATAGTATCTTGACTATTTTTTTAACTATCTTGACTATCTTTTAATATAGTATCTTGACTATCATTTTCTCAGCCACATGTATGTAATAACCCGGAAATTCAAGCCAATTTAAAATTTTTATTTTGGCAATTTTAGCGAATTTTGGATATTTAAAATGAATTACTTTAAATAATAACGACAAGAAATTTATTTTGAATAGAATTAGAATGTATATATTTATATAGATCGTCGTTAGAATATAAATATTTTAATTTAATTTTAAAAGGAATTGAAAATGGCGCGGTAGTTTGAAAATTCGATTTCAAATTTAATTCGATGTACATGATTCAAAATAAACCGGATTTTAGCGAAACCAGAAATATTGGAATCTGTTTGATCATATCTTTCTAACGGATGTAAGAAACTGAGATTTCACTTTAGAAGTTGAAAGATATCCAGTTTAAAATTCAGAAAAGTCGTTGTGGAATTTATATATATATATTAATATATATAAAGGCCTTGAAAATAGCCGTTTTGCAAACGACCTCGGTTTTCGACGATACCACTTTTGTTGGATCCGGGATGTCAAATTATTGCTAGGTTTCAAAATTCATAATTTTTTGAATCAATATGTGAGCGTGGCAAAGTTAAACGTGTTTTGATAGTTTCAGTCAATTTCGATCGACCAGAAAATGGCCATTTTTCAAACGATCTCAGAATTTGACGAAATTAGTTTTGTTAGGACCGTATCGTCAATACGAAACTAGAAAATATTTTTTGGGATAGAAGCCGTATGTGGCCCCGGTAAATTGAAATGCGCGTTCAAATTCAATATATAGAGTTATATTTTGATATTGATGAAAACTGATCGAAACAATCGAATTGGCTTATGAAACATATCCCATTGTGTTCAGAATGAGGGTAATTAGCTAGGGACGGCAGGCGGTGGGTCTCGTTTTGAGATCGAAATTTAAGGTAACTTTTTGGATTTTAAAATTAAAATAAAATAATATATATAAAACTAAGTCAACCTAACCCCCTCCCTCTACATTCTCTCTCCCCCCCCCCCAAACAGAAAAAAAATGCAGAGCGGATTCCGCCGCGACCCCCTTCCCCCCTCCCCCCAGCGACAGCGCCTCCGCCAACTGCCCCCTCCACCAACGCCCTTTCCTCCTCTCCCTCTCCTCCCTCTTCAGCCACCGTTCGAACCCCCTCCCCCTCCAGACCTCGTTTATCTCTCCCCTTCCTCCATAGGAAAAAACCGCACCCCTTCCATGTTCATCAGCATCGCGAGTGCGCCGCAAGTCCGGGCGGTGGGTGTGGGCTTGAAGCCCTACGACGTGGCCACGTCGGATACTTGTCCGACGCTTTGAATAAAGGGCAAAATCGAACCCTAATTTGGTGGCGCTGATGAGTTTCTTCGGTGTCGAGTTGCCTGGGAAGGATAGGGAGATTAACGGGCTTGTGGAAGGACAATTTCCAGAAGTCAAAAGGGAAAAGGCAGCGTATGTTTTCTTTTAACGTTGTTAATTAAGTTAATTTAATTTAATTTAATTATATTAATTAACGTATTGATTTGTTCAAAATCTGAAATGAAAAAATATATATAGCATTAGTAAAAATATGATTTTTACATACATGGTTTTGAAAAATAAATATGCTCTGCTTTGAAAATATAAATATGCTGTGCTTTGAAAATATAAACAAGATTTGAGCGTTGAAGTAAAAATAGAAATTTTACATAAGGAAAAGTATGGATTTTTGTAGCGAAGAAAAATATAATGTTTATATAGAAAGAGGCGTTGTAAAAATATATGATTTTTATATATGAAGTGCCATTATAAAAATGTGATTTTTAAAATAAACATCATATTAAAAATGTGATTTTTACCATGAACAGCGTGAAAAGAATTGCGATGGAACTGGTGGAAAACAAATCCAAGCGGTTCAGAAATTCAGAAATGAAATGGCGGAGTGGAACCCCAATGTGAGAACTCCTCACTTTTGTTTTTATTTTTCTAGTTTGAAATATATACTAGGATGCAGACGGTGTTTAGTAGCACCCGACACCCGTCGTCCACAGACCATGGATGACTTGTTTGTTTGGTTGCTATGTTGTGAAATTTGATTGTGTGATGTGAAATGAAATAAAATATTTTATAGTGGAAAATATTTTATAGTTAAAAATATAATTTTTAACGTGTATATGAAATAAATATCTATGAACAAATCGGACGATTTGTTTATATACACTGATTTGACTGATATAGATTGGGACGATAAATTTTACACATCGCCCAACTGCACAAATAAAATCTGTGCTTGATTGATTGAAACCCCACACGGGTATTGGGATGATATATGACATACACTAATCCCAATAAGTAGTTGTATGTCGATTGATTGATTGACATGCTGTTATAAGCATTAAATATTTATATTTAATGCTTATGCAATTGTGTGGTGCACTCTAGATGATGGTTGATTATTTGTCGTTGCTATTAGATACATGTGTTGTAGAAAATCCATATAATTAACATTATATGGTAATTGATTGGGCCTCATTCCAATATAGAAAATAAATTCATGTGTCGAATAGAATAAACATTCATGTGTTGAATAAAAGCCGTGTTGATTAGATTGATGCCATTTTGACGTGAATGATATTTATATCGATTTTATTCATTTTATAATGAATATCGAAAGTGATTTCAAAATCTGATATTTTGAAATGAATTGAAATTCGAATTAAACTGAAATGAATTGAAATTCGAATTAAATTGAATTGAATTGAAATTCGAATTAAACTGAAATGAATCGAAATTTGAATTAACTGAAATGAATTGAAATTCGAATTAAACTGAATTGAATTGAAATTCAAATAAAATTGAAATAAATTGAAATTCGAATAAAATTGAAATAAATTGAAATTCGAATTAAATTGAAAAGAATTAAAATTCGAATTAGATTAAAATCATTTTGAATTGAATTTAAAACGTATTGAAATTGAACTGAAATCAATTTGAATTGAAACCGATTTGGATTGAAATAGATTTGAATTGAAATCGAGTTGAAATGAATTTAAAACGAATTTATATTGGAAAGATTCAATTTTGATTTGAATTTGAGATGGAAGTTGAAATCATTTTGAAAACGAATTTAAAACGATTTATAAAATACGTTTTAAAAGGAAATCGATGAAATATATATAATATATATATATATATAATGGCCTGAATAGAATGCGCTGCGGCAGTTCGTGAATTTCGACCATTGATTTCGAATGGACATTACGGGAGATCCGACCGTCGGATTTTCCAAAAACCAGGACCGTTAGGTTCGTACCGAAAAGAGCTTTCTAACGTATATGAGAAATTAGAAATCTAACGGATGGATTTGGTATTATGTCCAAATCAAATTTGGAAAAGGTCGTTGTAATTGTAGTTCAGTGGCAGTTATTGAAAACCGACTGTATGGGCCTTGATAAAATTATTAAAAATATCAATAATTAGTGTAAAATCATAAGAAATGATTTGGAAAGAACTAAGATGAAAAATTCCATATTTGAAAAGATAAAAATAGATTTTTATCGAAATGAACTAGTTATTAACTAGAAAATTAATCCAATATTTTTAAATAAATAAAATGGATTGAGATGTGGTTTTAATATAACTAGAAATTTCCAATATAAGAATTGAAATAGATTTGAATCGAAATTATCTTCAGAATATTTCGATATTGGATTCCGTGATTATACGGACATTGTGGAGGAATTTGGAAGATATATATATCGTTATTCCAATACGGTATTTGTTGATTTTAGAATTTGATTTTGAATATAATCTGATATATTTTCTATTCAGAGCCTTGTATTTAATATCAAAATTGAATTTGGGGTTTGTCGTGAACTGTGTTTAAATGACATTAGTTCTTTAACCCGCGTAAAAGCAGGATTAATTTCCAAAAAGTAGAACAATCAATATGAAATGATTTTAGAGATGAAACCAATTGGGGTTTGAATAAATCTTTAATTAGATTTGGATGAATGAATGGTGATTAAATTTACCAAAACACGTGATGTGATTAAACTAAATTTACTTAGATGTTGTTATTGATTGCGGTTGATTGATTGTTTGGATGGTGCTCAACCAGTTTATGAGCAGAATATGCCTTTACATTTAGCATTGGGTTGGTAGAAATATCTGTGTGTTAACACCTTGTGAAACACTTCACGATTTGACGATAAGGTGTTTAGCGATGTTGAGTTCATTTCAAGTTTAATGAATGATTTTGAAATGATATTTTCCTTAAGTGAAAAGAAATATATTCCCGATTTTAGGCAGGGAATGTTTTATAAAAATGTTTTATAAAACAGAAAGGATTTCGAGGCCCAAAACCCGATGATTTCTAAAATGATTGTGACGGCAAGGAATCTCGCTCGGTCCGAACCAGTCGCTAAACCGATCCAGGCCGTTCGAAACGCCCTATCGTTTGAGAACAGGACAAAACAGAACGCATACAGAAGAACATTCCATTGTATATTACAACAATGCATCAGATTACAAGAATATACAGAGTATTAATGAATAAATATTACACAGAAATATCAGAGATTTAAATTACATTTAAATACATCGCAGCGGAAAATAATACAATATACAACTAGAAGAGATATACGGATACAAAGCTTTCCGGATATCATTCCAGCTGTAAACCAGGATCCTGTGAATATAAATCTGCAAAACCAAAACTACTAGCTGCCCATGTCAAAATAAGGGCACCCAGAGTTTAGGTCAAAACAATAAACTCCAGGTCAGTCATGTGACTGGTGTGAGAACTTAAACAGTTATTAATCTTTATTTTAAAGTTAGGTAAATCAAGGGACCACGCCGTATAACACGGAACGTGTTTCCTCCCAGGAATACCAGTGCATAAAACAAACAGCGCAATGCTAAATAAAGAAAAATGCAGCTGTTATAAGACCCAGGTCCCATCACACAATGCAACGCAGCCGAGGATAGGGTTTTCCCTTATAACAGCCAAAGAATGCTTGATACGTTTAAAACAAATCATTTGATACTATAATAAGTGCATAGTGTATAAAACACTTCAAATCATAAGTATCAATCATAGGCGACATGAGCGTCCCATGCCACTATGTCGCCATATGTAGGTTTACAAATAAAACCGCAAAGTCACGTGTTTGGAAATTGGATTTCCGTCTATGAACCGAGGCAAAAGATAGTCCTCAACCGATTCGAGACAATCTAGCCTACCATGTCTCAGGAACAGCCGCAACTGCCCCCTGGATCGTCAGGGCCGGTCCACCGATGTGGATTATTATGCCTGAACAATACGTCTCCCCGCCCTTTGGGGCGCAAATGAGCCAACGAATGACTCCATCGGACCCGGATCGTCCGATCAAACCGAGGCGCCTCGCAACAGCAACAACCACATAAGTCAAACTCGTCAGGGCGTGTAAAACTACTGACGCCACTTTTAGCTAGAAAGAAACGCAAGTCCTCCCTGAGGTCCGTCTCCCGTTTTTGGTTCATACCGGGTGTGAAACATGCGAGGTAAACGTTACACAAAGCTACGCCACAAAGGCCGTGCTTTGATCATCACCACAAGACTTTGCTTTTCAACAGAAGCCTTGATCATTTGCATCTTAGCATGCCACACAGGCAAACCACTCTATGCAACCGATATCAGTCACACAGAATGAAATCCAATGTCAGACACACAGTCCCTTTACAAGTCCGTTCTGGGTCTGAACGAAACCGGAGGCACCTAGTACCCCGCACATCCATCGATCTCCAAGTACGTCTGGACGATCACCAACTGTTTCCATCTTCTTGGGTGTACAGCCCAATCAAGATCATCAGTTATCACCCAAACGACGTGAAGACTTCCGGTCTTCGACCACCGTCTTCATCTTCGACTTATCGTCGTATCAGTTATTCAGAATGGGATAAACCCGGTCTTCCCGAATAACTCGCGTATATTTTATAAAAGTGCTACACAAACACAACATACGCCTCATTCCAATTCATTAATCACTAACCGTAAATTAATCAAGAGAATAATTCCCCAAATATTAACCCCGAAGGCCGAAACCAACATCAGATCAATATCCAGAAAACCATTCTGCTTGGCTAACCGACAGTTAGTTTCTAAATTTCACATTCATAGGGAAAGGTTCCCATTAATTTTAACCAAGATCAATTTCTTGAATTTATTCTTTAATCTCCTTTGAATATCAATTCAAACTAGTCGGGATTAGCGAACCACACCGAAGTAATCATTTATTTTATTTCCCAATCCCAACCTATTCATCCCATGAAGTAAAACCGGTAGTACTTCATATCTAACACCACAGTGTTATCGGTAATTCAATCACCATTTCACGTTAAAATCTAATTAAAGATTTAACTATCGCCTGGAGCAAAACTGGTGTTACTCCATTCTCGATCTTTTCAATCTAATTAAAGATTCATTAAAACTCCACTTAGTTTTAATCGTTAACTGGGTTAAAGAATCTGTGTCATTTAAAACACGGTTCACGATAAACCCAAAGTCACATTCATTAATTATCGGGTTAAAGAACGAGTGTTATTTAAAACACTGTTCACGATAAACCCAAAAATCAATATCAATTCAATTCCAATTAAATATTATTTAATTGGTACACTTCATTAAATCTAAATAAAAAGATTTAATCTTTTCTCAACTGGGTTCAAGAACAGTGTTAGTGAAGACACCATTCACGACAAACCCAAATCACATTTGATATTCAATACAAGGCTCTGAATAGAAAATATACCGGCTTATATTCAATATCAAATTCTACGACTAACAAATGTCGTATTGGAAATAACGATATAAACACATATCTTTCAAATTCCCCTAACAACATCTGTATAATCACGAATTCCAACATCGAAATATTCCGAAGACAATTTCGATTCAAATCCACTCCAATGCAATCATTGGAAATTCTGGTTATTTTCAAAACCCTTTTCAAATTCAATTTATTTATTTAAAAATAAATAGAATTATATTTCTAGTTCAAAACTAGTTCATTTCGATAAAAATCTATTTTTATCTTTTCAAATATGGAGTTTTTCATCCCAATTCTTCACAAATCATTTCTTATGATTTTACACAAATTATTACTATTTTTAATAATTTTATCAAGGCCCGTACCGTCGATTTCCATCAATGGCCATCGAACTGCACTTACAGCGACCTTTTTCAAATTTGATTTGGACATAATTCCAAATCCAACCGTTAGATTTCAAATTTCTAATATTCGTTAGAAAGCTCTTTTCGATACGAACCCAACGGTTCCGGTTTTAGGAGAATCCGACGGTCGGATCTCCCGTAATGTCCGTTTGAAATAAATGGTCGAAATTCACGAACTGCCGCGGCGCGGCGCGTTCTATTCAGGCCATTATATTATATATATATAATATATATATCGTCGATTTCTATTTAAAACGAATTATATAAATAGTTTTGAATTCGTTTCAAAATCTATTTCAACTTCCATCTCAATTCAAAGCAAAATTGAATTCTTCTCTATAAATTCGTTTTAAAATTCATTTCTATTCAATTCAAATTTCAATTCAATTTGAATTCATTTCAATTTGCTTTCAATTCAATTTGAATTCGTTTTCAATTCAATTCATTTCGAAATCGTTTTCAATTCAATTCATTTCGAAATCGTTTTCAATTCAATTCACTTTGAAATCGTTTTCAATTCAATTCACTTTGAAATCGTTTTCAATTCAATTCACTTTGAAATCGTTTTCAATTCAATTCACTTTGAAATCGTTTTCAATTCAATTCACTTTGAAATCGTTTTCAATTCAATTCACTTTGAAATCGTTTTCAATTCAATTCACTTTGAAATCGTTTTCAATTCAATTCACTTTGAAATCGTTTTCAATTCAATTCACTTCGAAATCGATTAAAATCGATATAAATATCGTTCACGTCAAAATGGCGTCAATCTAATCAACACGGCTTCATAAATTTCTATTTTCGAATATTCTATTTCAAATATTTCTATTTCAAATATTTCTATTTCTAAACTGGAATGAGGCCCAATCAATTACCATATAAAATTAATTATATGGATTTTCATACAACACATGTATATAATAGCATTGAAAAATAATCAACCATCAACCAAAGTGCACTACACTGTATAAGCATCAAATAAAGATATCTAACGCTTATAACAGCATGTCAATCAATCGATCGACATATTTAATCAATCAGGATGAGTGAACTTCAAATTTCATCCTAACACCCGTGTGGGGTTTCAAACAATCAAACACATATTTTATTTGTGCTGTTGGGCGATGTGTAAAATTTATCGACCCAATCAATGTCCTTCAAATAGGTGTACATAAACAAACCGTCTGGTTTGTAAATGAATATTTTATTTTATTCACTTTCACTATATTCATTCTCACGTTAAAAATTATATTTTTAACGATAAAACATTTTATTTCAACACATGAATTTCTATTCAATTCATTTATTCAATAAAATGGTATTTTTATTTTTCTAACTTATTTTAGAAAATTTCGGCGGCATAACGGCACGATACTAGAAACGGGACGAGGCCTAGCCTTATCCCCGGTCTAGTGAAGGCCCACGCCATTCACACATCAATCAAATCAATTTCGTTTTGCAAACCACAAAATTTGGAGTAAGAGTCTAACCTAGCCTTACTCCTTCGCCTTATAACGGCGCACGTCTAATCCTAACCAATTTATCGATTCGATTTTTCACACCACAAACAACATTCAAACCAATATCGCAATCAATCACCAAACAGTCAAACAAACAAGTCCATGGTCTGTGGACGATTGTGTCGGGTGCTACTAAGCACCGTCTGCATCCTAGTATATATATATAACTAGAAAAGAAATTGAAAGGTGAGAAATTCTCACATATAGCTATCCTAGCTCCACGACTCTTCTTTTGCAGAAGTCTTCGTCGTTTCGCCTTTTTGTCACCTTCGTTGCTGCTTTCACTACATACGTAAAAATCACATTTTTACTTCGCTATTCAATATATAAAAATCGAATTTTTACTTCGATGTTCAATATATAAAAATTCTATTTTTCTATCGAAGTTCAATATATAAAAATTCTATTTTTCTATCGAAGTTCAATATATAAAAATTCTATTTTTACATCGAAGTTCAATATATAAAAATTCTATTTTTACATCGTTATTCCATATATAAAGATTATATTTTTAAACCTCTACTTTGAATATAAAGATTATATTTTTAAGCCGCTAAGATCTAATTTTTATCTCGTCAAAAATCTAATTTTTATCTCATCAAAAATCTTATTTTTCCTACAACAAAATTCTAAACTTTTTCTACCTCCTACGAATTCAAAATTCCTTCGAATAAAAATCATATTTTCATGATTAAAAATCAAAGCTTTAAGAGAAAAAGAAAAATCTAATCTTTTTAACCAATAAAAATCAAACCTTTTTATTAATAAAAACTTAACTTTAAAATGATAAAAATCTATAATTTCTACTTATAAAAATCAGTTTTATATACTTAAAAAAAAATCAGTTTATATTTCTTTTAAAAATCAGTTTATATTTCTTTTAAAAATCAGTCTATATTTCTTTTAAAAATCAGTCTATATTTCTTTTAAAAATCAGTTTATATTTCTAAAAAAAAAAAACAGTTTTTTTTTTATGCTTTTTAAATTCTGAATTTCAGAATTGAAAATAAAAATAAAATAAAGTAAAAACTTACTGCATCGAAGAAGGGGGGCATCGATGGTCACCTCGGTGCTGGCTTCGAGGTATGGCGCGGTTGCTCAGGTAAGGGCGGTTGCTCTCGAGGGGGGGGGAGGCGGCGATGATTCTTCGTCGGTGTCGAGGTCTTGAGGGGGGGGGGTTTCTTCATCGCGATCGAATTCGTGGAGAGGGGGAGGTTTCCGTTCTGACGAGGAGGAGGGTCTTCGCACGGCGTCGAGCAGGAGGAGAGTGGGGCGAGGGTTCGATGTCGGGTTTGGCGCCGGCGGCGACGCCACCTGGGGGCATCGATCGAGGTTTCCATTTTTCTCTTTTTTTTTTTATTCTGAATTTAGTTTTTGAACGGGGGGCCAGGAGGATTAAAGGGGAGAGAGATAGGTTTTTTTTTATTTAATTAATTAATTTTCAAAAAGTTGACTTTTACATACGACCTCGAAACGAGGCCCACCGCCTGTCGTCCATAGCGTTTTACCCCCATTCCGAACACAATGGGATATGTATCGCAAGCTGATTTGACCGTTTCGATCAGTTTCCTTTGAATTTACATTTAAATCACTATATTGAATTTTAAACGTACATTTCAAATTACCGGGGTCACATACTAACTAGAAAAATTCCCGAAAAATATTTTCTAGCTTCGTATTGACGATACGGTCCTAACAAAACTAATTCCGTCGAATTCTGAGACCGTTTGAAAAATGGCCAATTTCCAGTCGATTTAAATTCAACTGAAACTGGTCTAACGCGTTTTCCTTTGCCACACTCACATATTGATTCGAAAAATTATGAAATTTGGAATCTAGCAATAACTTGACACTGCGGATCCAACAAAACTGGTTTCGTCGAAATCCGAGGTCATTTGCAAAATGTCCATTTTTAAGGGCCTGAATTCCATAGCGACTATTCAGAATTTTCAACTGGACATATCTTTTGATTCCCGCTACGAAATCTTGATTTTTCGGATTCGCTGGAAAGATATTATCAATTAGATCCCATTATTTTTGGTTTCACTAAAATCCGGATTGTTTTGCTCCCGGTACATTCAATTGAAGTTTGAAATCGAATTATCGAACTACCGCGCCATTTTCAATTCTATTTATAATTATATATAAATATTTATATTCTAACGACGACGTATATAAATATATACGTCGAATTATATTCAAAATAAATTTCTCGACGATTTTATTTAAAATAATTCATTTTAAATATTCAAAATTCGCTAAAATTGCCAAAATAAAAATTTCAAACCGGCTCGCATTTTACGGGTTGTTACAACCTCCCCCACTTAAAACTTTTCGTCCCCGAAAAGGAACAAAGTCGAAAGTGGTTTGATTAATCAACTCTACGCTCGATCTGGCTTCTTTTCTCCAACTTTTCAGTTTCTGAGAATTTCTCAAATTTCAAAAATTTGGCTAACTCCCTAAATTTTCGAAAAATTTCGCCATAACCTCCCCTGCAATGGGAGCATCGGGGAATTTCAAATAGCTTCCCCGGTCCTTCAGATCTCAAAAAGAAAAAGAAAAAGCCAAGCGGCTAGCCAATAGGCTCACAAAATCATCATCACCCAAACAAAACAGGAAATTATGTAGTAAACATGTACCTATTTGTCGGGCAAACAAATTTTATTCTCTGCTCTAGCCTCCTTGCTATGACCTGTTCAATGATATACTTGTATATGCAAGCAAATGCAACTAATTCTCAACACAATTCAATATTTGGTTAAATTAGGCATAATGGTTCAAAATTATCAAACAATTAAACAAACAACACAAACATCAATCAGTTAGTGGATTAGAGTTTCAAATTGATAATTTTGATACATATACAAAAATCATGTTTTTGATGCCAAATCACAACAATAGGTCCTATCTAATTTTGGTTCTCACACCAGTCAATAGGAAATATATAAATATCACACCTTCGACACACGAACTCTAATTCTGACGATGTAGCTACAATCATCAGAATCATCTCCGGGCGACTAGAGTGTGAATCTATATCTATCCAGTATATTAAAACTTCAAATACACGCGGATCAGACGTATACGCAAAATCTTTATATACTGGACTGTCCAACTCAATATAAATAGATAATCAGATACGAATAATTGATTTAAATTTTCAAAACAAAAATTGTTTTCATTTGAAAAATATACTCTTCACACTCGTTCTAGGATACTACTGATCCTATCTCTAACGAGTCATTCCCATTGGATATTACTAATCCAATATCTGATGAATTCTTTCGTATGGTTCTAACGTGCCTTGTTCTCTGCTTTGTAAACCAAAGCTCTGATACCAACTGTGACGGCAAGGAATCTCGCTCGGTCCGAACCAGTCGCTAAACCGATCCAGGCCGTTCGAAACGCCCTATCGTTTGAGAACAGGACAAAACAGAACGCATACAGAAGAACATTCCATTGTATATTACAACAATGCATCAGATTACAAGAATATACAGAGTATTAATGAATAAATATTACACAGAAATATCAGAGATTTAAATTACATTTAAATACATCGCAGCGGAAAATAATACAATATACAACTAGAAGAGATATACGGATACAAAGCTTTCCGGATATCATTCCAGCTGTAAACCAGGATCCTGTGAATATAAATCTGCAAAACCAAAACTACTAGCTGCCCGTGTCAAAATAAGGGCACCCAGAGTTTAGGTCAAAACAATAAACTCTAGGTCAGTCATGTGACTGGTGTGAGAACTTAAACAGTTATTAATCTTTATTTTAAAGTTAGGTAAATCAAGGGACCACGCCGTATAACACGGAACGTGTTTCCTCCCAGGAATACCAGTGCATAAAACAAACAGCGCAATGCTAAATAAAGAAAAATGCAGCTGTTATAAGACCCAGGTCCCATCACACAATGCAACGCAGCCGAGGATAGGGTTTTCCCTTATAACAGCCAAAGAATGCTTGATACGTTTAAAACAAATCATTTGATACTATAATAAGTGCATAGTGTATAAAACACTTCAAATCATAAGTATCAATCATAGGCGACATGAGCGTCCCATGCCACTATGTCGCCATATGTAGGTTTACAAATAAAACCGCAAAGTCACGTATTTGGAAATTGGATTTCCGTCTATGAACCGAGGCAAAAGATAGTCCTCAACCGATTCGAGACAATCTAGCCTACCATGTCTCAGGAACAGCCGCAACTGCCCCCTGGATCGTCAGGGCCGGTCCACCGATGTGGATTATTATGCCTGAACAATACGTCTCCCCGCCCTTTGGGGCGCAAATGAGCCAACGAATGACTCCATCGGACCCGGATCGTCCGATCAAACCGAGGCGCCTCGCAACAGCAACAACCACATAAGTCAAACTCGTCAGGGCGTGTAAAACCACTGACGCCACTTTTAGCTAGAAAGAAACGCAAGTCCTCCCTGAGGTCCGTCTCCCGTTTTTGGTTCATACCGGGTGTGAAACACGCGAGGTAAACGTTACACAAAGCTACGCCAAAAAGGCCGTGCTTTGATCATCACCACAAGACTTTGCTTTTCAACAGAAGCCTTGATCATTTGCATCTTAGCATGCCACACAGGCAAACCACTCTATGCAACCGATATCAGTCACACAGAATGAAATCCAATGTCAGACACACAGTCCCTTTACAAGTCCGTTCTGGGTCTGAACGAAACCGGAGGCACCTAGTACCCCGCACATCCATCAATCTCCAAGTACGTCTGGACGATCACCAACTGTTTCCATCTTCTTGGGTGTACAGCCCAATCAAGATCATCAGTTATCACCCAAACGACGTGAAGACTTCCGGTCTTCGACCACCGTCTTCATCTTCGACTTATCGTCGTATCAGTTATTCAGAATGGGATAAACCCGGTCTTCCCGAATAACTCGCGTATATTTTATAAAAGTGCTACACAAACACAACATACGCCTCATTCCAATTCATTAATCACTAACCGTAAATTAATCAAGAGAATAATTCCCCAAATATTAACCCCGAAGGCCGAAACCAACATCAGATCAATATCCAGAAAACCATTCTGCTTGGCTAACCGACAGTTAGTTTCTAAATTTCACATTCATAGGGAAAGGTTCCCATTAATTTTATCCAAGATAAATTTCTTGAATTTATTCTTTAATCTCCTTTGAATATCAATTCAAACTAGTCGGGATTAGCGAACCACACCGAAGTAATCATTTATTTTATTTCCCAATCCCAACCTATTCATCCCATGAAGTAAAACCGGTAGTACTTCATATCTAACACCACAGTGTTATCGGTAATTCAATCACCATTTCACGTTCAAATCTAATTAAAGATTTAACTATCGCCTGGAACAAAACTGGTGTTACTCCATTCTCGATCTTTTCAATCTAATTAAAGATTCATTAAAACTCCACTTAGTTTTAATCGTTAACTGGGTTAAAGAATCTGTGTCATTTAAAACACGGTTCACGATAAACCCAAAGTCACATTCATTAATTATCGGGTTAAAGAACGAGTGTTATTTAAAACACTGTTCACGATAAACCCAAAAATCAATATCAATTCAATTCCAATTAAATATTATTTAATTGGTACACTTCATTAAATCTAAATAAAAAGATTTAATCTTTTCTCAACTGGGTTCAAGAACAGTGTTAGTGAAGACACCATTCACGACAAACCCAAATCACATTTGATATTCAATACAAGGCTCTGAATAGAAAATATACCGGCTTATATTCAATATCAAATTCTACGACTAACAAATGTCGTATTGGAAATAACGATATAAACACATATCTTTCAAATTCCCATAACAACATCTGTATAATCACGAATTCCAACATCGAAATATTCCGAAGACAATTTCGATTCAAATCCACTCCAATGCAATCATTGGAAATTCTGGTTATTTTCAAAACCCTTTTCAAATTCAATTTATTTATTTAAAAATAAATAGAATTATATTTCTAGTTCAAAACTAGTTCATTTCGATAAAAATCTATTTTTATCTTTTCAAATATGGAGTTTTTCATCCCAATTCTTCACAAATCATTTCTTATGATTTTACACAAATTATTACTATTTTTAATAATTTTATCAAGGCCCGTACCGTCGATTTCCATCAATGGCCATCGAACTGCACTTACAGCGACCTTTTTCAAATTTGATTTGGACATAATTCCAAATCCAACCGTTAGATTTCAAATTTCTAATATTCGTTAGAAAGCTCTTTTCGATACGAACCCAACGGTTCCGGTTTTAGGAGAATCCGACGGTCGGATCTCCCGTAATGTCCGTTTGAAATAAATGGTCGAAATTCACGAACTGCCGCGGCGCGGCGCGTTCTATTCAGGCCATTATATTATATATATATAATATATATAATATATATATCGTCGATTTCTATTTAAAACGAATTATATAAATAGTTTTGAATTCGTTTCAAAATCTATTTCAACTTCCATCTCAATTCAAAGCAAAATTGAATTCTTCTCTATAAATTCGTTTTAAAATTCATTTCTATTCAATTCAAATTTCAATTCAATTTGAATTCATTTCAATTTGCTTTCAATTCAATTTGAATTCGTTTTCAATTCAATTCATTTCGAAATCGTTTTCAATTCAATTCATTTCGAAATCGTTTTCAATTCAATTCACTTTGAAATCGTTTTCAATTCAATTCACTTTGAAATCGTTTTCAATTCAATTCACTTTGAAATCGTTTTCAATTCAATTCACTTTGAAATCGTTTTCAATTCAATTCACTTTGAAATCGTTTTCAATTCAATTCACTTTGAAATCGTTTTCAATTCAATTCACTTCGAAATCGATTAAAATCGATATAAATATCGTTCACGTCAAAATGGCGTCAATCTAATCAACACGGCTTCATAAATTTCTATTTTCGAATATTCTATTTCAAATATTTCTATTTCAAATATTTCTATTTCTAAACTGGAATGAGGCCCAATCAATTACCATATAAAATTAATTATATGGATTTTCATACAACACATGTATATAATAGCATTGAAAAATAATCAACCATCAACCAAAGTGCACTACACTGTATAAGCATCAAATAAAGATATCTAACGCTTATAACAGCATGTCAATCAATCGATCGACATATTTAATCAATCAGGATGAGTGAACTTCAAATTTCATCCTAACACCCGTGTGGGGTTTCAAACAATCAAACACATATTTTATTTGTGCTATTGGGCGATGTGTAAAATTTATCGACCCAATCAATGTCCTTCAAATAGGTGTACATAAACAAACCGTCTGGTTTGTAAATGAATATTTTATTTTATTCACTTTCACTATATTCATTCTCACGTTAAAAATTATATTTTTAACGATAAAACATTTTATTTCAACACATGAATTTCTATTCAATTCATTTATTCAATAAAATGGTATTTTTATTTTTCTAACTTATTTTAGAAAATTTCGGCGGCATAACGGCACGATACTAGAAACGGGACGAGGCCTAGCCTTATCCCCGGTCTAGTGAAGGCCCACGCCATTCACACATCAATCAAATCAATTTCGTTTTGCAAACCACAAAATTTGGAGTAAGAGTCTAACCTAGCCTTACTCCTTCGCCTTATAACGGCGCACGTCTAATCCTAACCAATTTATCGATTCGATTTTTCACACCACAAACCACATTCAAACCAATATCGCAATCAATCACCAAACAGTCAAACAAACAAGTCCATGGTCTGTGGACGATTGTGTCGGGTGCTACTAAGCACCGTCTGCATCCTAGTATATATATATAACTAGAAAAGAAATTGAAAGGTGAGAAATTCTCACATATAGCTATCCTAGCTCCACGACTCTTCTTTTGCAGAAGTCTTCGTCGTTTCGCCTTTTTGTCACCTTCGTTGCTGCTTTCACTACATACGTAAAAATCACATTTTTACTTCGCTATTCAATATATAAAAATCGAATTTTTACTTCGATGTTCAATATATAAAAATTCTATTTTTCTATCGAAGTTCAATATATAAAAATTCTATTTTTCTATCGAAGTTCAATATATAAAAATTCTATTTTTACATCGAAGTTCAATATATAAAAATTCTATTTTTACATCGTTATTCCATATATAAAGATTATATTTTTAAACCTCTACTTTGAATATAAAGATTATATTTTTAAGCCGCTAAGATCTAATTTTTATCTCGTCAAAAATCTAATTTTTATCTCATCAAAAATCTTATTTTTCCTACAACAAAATTCTAAACTTTTTCTACCTCCTACGAATTCAAAATTCCTTCGAATAAAAATCATATTTTCATGATTAAAAATCAAAGCTTTAAGAGAAAAAGAAAAATCTAATCTTTTTAACCAATAAAAATCAAACCTTTTTATTAATAAAAACTTAACTTTAAAATGATAAAAATCTATAATTTCTACTTATAAAAATCAGTTTTATATACTTAAAAAAAAATCAGTTTATATTTCTTTTAAAAATCAGTTTATATTTCTTTTAAAAATCAGTCTATATTTCTTTTAAAAATCAGTCTATATTTCTTTTAAAAATCAGTTTATATTTCTAAAAAAAAAAAAACAGTTTTTTTTTTATGCTTTTTAAATTCTGAATTTCAGAATTGAAAATAAAAATAAAATAAAGTAAAAACTTACTGCATCGAAGAAGGGGGGGCATCGATGGTCACCTCGGTGCTGGCTTCGAGGTATGGCGCGGTTGCTCAGGTAAGGGCGGTTGCTCTCGAGGGGGGGGAGGCGGCGATGATTCTTCGTCGGTGTCGAGGTCTTGAGGGGGGGGGTTTCTTCATCGCGATCGAATTCGTGGAGAGGGGGAGGTTTCCGTTCTGACGAGGAGGAGGGTCTTCGCACGGCGTCGAGCAGGAGGAGAGTGGGGCGAGGGTTCGATGTCGGGTTTGGCGCCGGCGGCGACGCCACCTGGGGGCATCGATCGAGGTTTCCATTTTTCTCTTTTTTTTTTTTTATTCTGAATTTAGTTTTTGAACGGGGGGCCAGGAGGATTAAAGGGGAGAGAGATAGGTTTTTTTTTTTATTTAATTAATTAATTTTCAAAAAGTTGACTTTTACATACGACCTCGAAACGAGGCCCACCGCCTGTCGTCCATAGCGTTTTACCCCCATTCCGAACACAATGGGATATGTATCGCAAGCTGATTTGACCGTTTCGATCAGTTTCCTTTGAATTTACATTTAAATCACTATATTGAATTTTAAACGTACATTTCAAATTACCGGGGTCACATACTAACTAGAAAAATTCCCGAAAAATATTTTCTAGCTTCGTATTGACGATACGGTCCTAACAAAACTAATTCCGTCGAATTCTGAGACCGTTTGAAAAATGGCCAATTTCCAGTCGATTTAAATTCAACTGAAACTGGTCTAACGCGTTTTCCTTTGCCACACTCACATATTGATTCGAAAAATTATGAAATTTGGAATCTAGCAATAACTTGACACTGCGGATCCAACAAAACTGGTTTCGTCGAAATCCGAGGTCATTTGCAAAATGTCCATTTTTAAGGGCCTGAATTCCATAGCGACTATTCAGAATTTTCAACTGGACATATCTTTTGATTCCCGCTACGAAATCTTGATTTTTCGGATTCGCTGGAAAGATATTATCAATTAGATCCCATTATTTTTGGTTTCACTAAAATCCGGATTGTTTTGCTCCCGGTACATTCAATTGAAGTTTGAAATCGAATTATCGAACTACCGCGCCATTTTCAATTCTATTTATAATTATATATAAATATTTATATTCTAACGACGACGTATATAAATATATACGTCGAATTATATTCAAAATAAATTTCTCGACGATTTTATTTAAAATAATTCATTTTAAATATTCAAAATTCGCTAAAATTGCCAAAATAAAAATTTCAAACTGGCTCGCATTTTACGGGTTGTTACAATGATTTAGAAATGTATTATGTGTTACATTGTGGTTCATCGCATATTTGATTAGTTGCTATTGATTATGTATCTGTTTGGTGGCGGAGAATTTATTCTCTTGCTTAACACCCTTCTTTGAGACGTACGAGCTCGAAGGTTATGTGATTAATAGTGACTGATCATATGTGTGGATTACTGATGTGAAGTACTTGTGATTATTATGTTGTGAAATGATTTTCCCTACTTCGGGATAGGAAATGATTTAGTATGTGGATAAAGATTCGGGTAACCCTGAGACTAAAAGTATGGGTGAGAGGGCGGTGTATGCTCTCCATGTGTGGGAGGTGCATCGTCGGTGTAGCCTGCTCCTATATGGGGTAGGTGCACATTTATATATATCGAGTTGCGAGGTGCGTACCCTTTGCCTTGTCGATGGGAAGCACGTTATTTAGTTGCATACTTGTCTGTATGCATTGTTAGGTTTTGGAATTCATATTTCCAAACGATTTGATTTGAGATCCTGAAGTGAAATCTACTTTGATATAGAAAGTTAGATATGTATTTCAAATGATTTGAAATATGAAATCGGGAATAAAGTCCAAAGGAGTAATTTCTGTAAATTGAATTGGATTTGGAAAATCTAAGTGTGGTGATTAATCTAAATGGGTAGATTGGGATATTGCATGTTGATTGATGCGTAGTAGATCCATATATATATATATATATATATATATATATATATATATATATATTACTGATTGTTGTTTATACACTGACATTCATGGGGGTAAACCCGTTCCGCGTTAGCGGCGTGGTCCTATGATTTGTCTTATGATTAAATAAGTTGATTTTAACTATAGAGTTTCTCACACCAGTCCCATGACTGACTCATAGTTTGTTTCACTTGCAAACTCGGGTGCCCTTATTTTTGACACGGGCAGTCGAGTAGTTTTATTTTGCAGATATATTGAGAAGGATTCTAGATTGAAGCTTTAAGCTGTGTCCAGGCATTCACAGTCTTCCGTTGTGTAGTTTATATTTCCGCTGTACATTGTATTACATTTATGTAAGTTTATCTTCCACTGTGTATTATTTTTGATATACTCTGATATTCTGTACTCTGATGTAACATTATTATGATGTTTATAAAAGTCTTCTATAATTTGTTCTGATGTGTTGTATGCCCAGAGTTAGCGTATACGGGATTCAAATGGTCTTGGTCGATTTAGCGATCGATTAGGTCCGAGCGAAATCCATGTCGTTACAGTTGGTATCAGAGCTCTGGTTTACAGAGCTAGAGAACAAGACACATTAGAACCATACAAAAGGATTCATTAGAGATTGGATTAGTAATATCCAATGGGAATGACTCGTTAGAGGTGGGATCAGTAGTATCCTAGAACGAGTGTGAAGAGTATATTTTTAAAATGAAAACAAAATTTTGTTTTGAAAATTTAATTCAATTATACGTATTCGAATATTTATTTTAAATTGATTTGGGCAATCTAGTTTATGAATATTTTGCATATACGCCTAGCTAGCGTGTATACGAAGTCCCAAATATACTGGATAGATATAGAATCACACTCTAGTCGCCCGAAGATGGTTTTGATGATCGCTATAGCGATCGCATCATCAGTATTCATGTTCGAGTTTCGAAAGTAGGATTTCTATATATTTTCAATTGACTGGTGTGAGAACCAAAAATAAATAGGGCCTATTGTTGTGATTTGGCACCAAAAATGTGATTTTCGGCTATATATCAAAATAATGAATTTGAAAAGCTAATTCACTAATTGATTGATGGTTGTGTTGTATGATTATTCCTTTAAACCATTATGGGAAAGAACGGTAAATTTAGGCCAAATTGAACCAAATAGTGAATTGTATTGAAAATTAGTCGCATTTGCATGCATATACATGTACGTACATTGAACAGGTCATAGCAGGGTGGCTAGAGCAGAACAATAAAATTGTTTGCCCGACAAATAGGTACATGTTTACGAATTTATTGGGTTTTGGATGATTTTATGAGCCGATTGGCTAGCCACTTGGCTTTTTCTTTTGGATTGAAGAAGACCATGGGAGGCTATATGAAATATCCCTTAGTCCCCGGGGAAGGGGAGGTTATGGCGAAATTTTTCGAAAATTTAGGGTGTTAGCCAAATTTTTGAAAATTTTGAAAAGTTCTTAGAAACTGAAAAATTGAAGAACTTAAGCCGTAAAGAAAATAATGAAAGTTGAGTTGATTTGTGAAACAACTTTTGGCTTCGTTCCTTTTCGGGGACGAAAAGTTTTAAGTGGGAGAGATTGTAATAACCCGGAAATCCGAGCCAATTTAAAATTTTTATTTTGGCAATTTTAGCGAATTTTGGATATTTAAAATGAATTACTTTAAATAATAACGACAAGAAATTTATTTTGAATAGAATTTGAACGTATATATTTATATAGATCGACGTTAGAATATAAATATTTTATTTTAATTATAAAAGGAATTGAAAATGGTGCGGTAGTTTCAAAATTCGATTTCAAAATTCAATTCGATGTACATGATTCAAAATAAACCGGATTTTAACAAAACCAGAAATATTGGAATCTGTTTGATCATATCTTTCTAACGGATGTAAGAAACTGAGATTTTACTTTAGAAGTTGAAAGATATGTCCAGTTTAAAATTCATAAAAGTCGCTGTGGAATTTATATATATTTTAATATATATAAAGGCCTTGAAAATAGCCGTTTTGCAAACGACCTCGGTTTTCGACAAAACCACTTTTGTTGGATCCGGAATGTCAAATTATTGTTAGGTTTCAAAATTCATAATTTTTTGAATCAATATGTGAGCGTGGCAAAGTTAAACGTGTTTTGACAGTTTCAGTCAATTTCGATCGACCAGAAAATAGCCATTTTTCAAACGGTCTCAGAATTTGATGAAATTAGTTTTGTTAGGACTGTATCGTCAATACGAAGCTAAAAATATTTTTCGAGAATTTTTAGAAGTCGTATGTGGCCCCGGTAAATTGAAATGCGCGTTCAAATTCAATATATAGAGTTATACTTTGATATTGAAGAAAACTGATCGAAACGGTTGAATTGGCTTATGAAACATATCCCATTGTGTTCGGAATGGGGGTAATTAGCTAGGGACAGCAGGCGGTGGTTCTTGTTTTGAGATCGAAATTTAAGGGAACTTTTTGGATTTTAAAATTAAAATAAAATAATATATATAAAACTAAGTGAACCTAACCCCCTCCCTTTACATTCTCTCTCCCCCCCAAACAGAAAAAAAAACCGCAGAGCGGATTCCGCCGCGACCCCCTTCCTCCCCAGCGACGGCGCCTCCGCCCACTGCCCAATCCACCAGCGCCCTTTCCTCCTCTCCCTCTCCTCCCTCTTCAGCCACCGTTCGAACCCCCTCCCCCTCCAGATCTCGTTTATCTCTCCCCCTTCCTCCATAGGAAAAAAACCGCACCCCCTCCATGTTCATCAGCATCGCGAGTGCGCCGCCAGTCCGGGCGGTGGGTGTGGGCTTGAAGCCCTACGACGTGGCCACGCCAGATGCTTGTCCGACGCTTTGAATAAAGGGCAAAATCGAACCCTAATTTGGTGGCGTTGATGAGTTTCTTCGGTGTCGAGTTGCTTGGGAAGGATATGGAGATTAACAGGCTTGTAGAAGGACAATTTCCAGAAGTCAAAAGGGAAAAGGTAGCGTATGTTTTCTTTTAACGTTGTTAATTAAGTTAAGTTAATTTTATTTAATTTAATTATATTAATTAACGTATTGATTTGTTCAAAATCTGAAATGAAAAAATATATATAGCATTAGTAAAAATAAGATTTTTACATACATGGTTTTGAAAAATAAATATGCTCTGCTTTGAAAATATAAATATGCTCTGCTTTGAAAATGTAAATATGCTTTGCTTTGAAAATACAAACAAGATTTGAGCGTTGAAGTAAAAATTGAAATTTTACATAAGGAAAAGTATGGATTTTTATAGCGAAGAAAAATATAATGTTTATATAGAAAGAAGCGTTGTAAAAATATATGATTTTTATATATGAAGTGCCATTATAAAAATGTGATTTTTAAAATAAACATCATATTAAAAATGTGATTTTTACCATGAACAGCATGAAAAGAATTGCGATGGAACTGGTGGAAAACAAATCTAAGCGGTTCAGAAATTCAGAAATGAAATGGCGGAGTGGAACCCCACTGTGAGAACTCCTCACTTTTGTTTTTTTATTTCTAGTTTGAAATATATACTAGGATGCAGACGATGTTTAGTAGCACCCGACACCCGTCGTCCACAGACTATGGATGACTTGTTTGTTTGGTTGTTATGTTGTGAAATTTGATTGTGTGATGTGAAATGAAATAAAATATTTTATAGTGGAAAATAATTTATAGTTAAAAATATAATTTTTAACGTGTATATAAAATAAATATTTATGAACAAATCGAACGATTTGTTTATATACACTGATTTGACTGATATAGATTGGGACGATAAATTTTACACATCGCCCAACTGCACAAATAAAATCTGTGCTTGATTGATTGAAACCCCACACCGGTATTGGGATGATATATGACATACACTAATCCCAATAATTAGTTGTATGTCGATCGATTGATTGACAGGCTGTTATAAGCGTTAAATATTTATATTTAACGCTTATGCAGTTGTGTGGTGCACTCTGGATGATGGTTGATTAGTTATCGTTGCTATTATATACATGTGTTGTAGAAAATCCATATAATTAACATTATATGGTAATTGATTGGGCTTCATTCCAATATAGAAAATAAATTCATTTGTTGAATAGAATAAACATTCATGTGTTGAATAAAAGACGTGTTGATTAGATTGACACCATTTTGACGTGAACGATATTTATATCGATTTTATTTATTTTATAATGAATATCGAAAGTGATTTCAAAATCTGATATTTTGAAATGAATTGAAATTCAAATCAGACTGAAATGAATTGAAATTCGAATTAAATTGAAATGAAATTCGAATTAAACTGAAATGAATTGAAATTCAAATTAAACTGAAATGAATTGAAGTTCGAATTAAACTGAATCGAATTGAAATTCGAATAAAATTGAAATAAATTGAAATTCGAATAAAATTGAAATAAATTGAAATTCGAATTAAATTGAGAAGAATTTGAAATTCGAATTAGATTGAAATCGTTTTGTATTGAATTTAAAACGCATTGAAATTGAACTGAAATCGATTTGAATTGAAACCGATTTGGATTGAAATAGTTTTGAATTGAAACCGAGTTGAAATGAATTTAAAACGAATTTATATTGGAAAGATTCATTTTTGATTTGAATTTGAGATGGAAGTTGAAATCGTTTTGAAAACAAATTTAAAATGATTTATAAAATACGTTTTAAAAGGAAATCGACGAAATATATATAATATATATATTATATTTATAATGGTCTGAATAGAACGCGCCGCGGCAGTTCGTGAATTTCAACCACTGATTTGGAACGGACATTACGGGAGATCCGACCGTTGGATTCTCCTAAAACCAGAACCGTTGGGTTCGTATCGAAAAGAGCTTTCTAACGTATATGAGAAATTAGAAATCTAACGGTTGGATTTGGAATTATGTCCAAATCAAATTTGGAAAAGGTCGCTGTAAATGCAGTTTGGTGGCAGTTATTGAAAACCGACTGTATGGGCCTTGATAAAATTATTAAAAATATCAATAATTAGTGTAAAATTATAAGAAATGATTTGGAAAGAACTGAGATGAAAAATTCCATATTTGAAAAGATAAAAATAGATTTTTTATCGAAATGAACTAGTTATTAACTAGAAAAACATTCCAATATTTTTAAACAAATAAAATGGATTGAGACGTGGTTTTAATATAACCAGAAATTTCCAATATAAGAATTGAAATAGATTTGAATCGAAATTATCTTCGGAATATTTCGATATTGGATTCCGTGATTATACGGACATAGTGGAGGAATTTGGAAGATATATATATCGTTATTCCAATATGATATTTGTTGATTTCAGAATTTGAGATTGAATATAAGCCGATATATTTTCTATTCAGAGCCTTGTATTTAATATCAAAATTGGATTTGGGGTTGGTCGTGAACTGTGTTTAAATTACATTAGTTCTTTAACCCGCATAAAAGCAGGATTAATTTCCAAAAAGTAGAACAATCAATATGAAATGATTTTAGAGATGAAACCAATTAGGGTTTGAATAAATCTTTAATTAGATTTGGATGAATGAATGGTGATTAAATTTACCAAAACACGTGATGTGATTAAACCGAATTTACTTAGTTGTTGATATTGATTGCAGTTAATTGATTGTTTGGATGGTGCTCTACCAGTTTATGAGCAGAATATGCCTTTACATTTAGCATTGGGTTGGGTAGAAATATTTGTGTGTTAACACCTTGTGAAACACTTCACGATTTGACGATAAGGTGTTTAGCGATGTTGAGTTCATTTCAAGTTTAATGAATGATTTTGAAATGATAGTTTCCTTAAGTGAAAAGAAATATATTCCCAATTTTAGATAGGGAATGTTTTATAAAAATGTTTTGTAAAACAGAAAGGATTTCGAGGCCCAAAACCCGATGATTTCTAAAATGATTTAGAAATGTATTATGTGTTACATTGTGGTTCATCGCATATTCGATTAGTTGCTATTGATGATGTATCTGTTTGGTGGCCGAGAATTTATTCTCTTGCTTAACACCCTTCTTTGAGACGTACGAGCTCAAAGGTTATGTGATTAATAGTGACTGATCATATGTGTGGATTACTGATGTGAAGTATTATATGTTGAAAGTACTTGTGATTATTTTGTTGTGAAATGATTTTCCCTACTTCGGGATATGAAATGATTTAGTATGTGGCTAAAGATTCGGGTAACCCTGAGACTAAAAGTATGGGTGAGAGGGCGGTGTATGCTCTCCATGTGTGGGAGGTGCATCGTCGGTGTAGCCTGCTCCTATGTGGGGTAGGTGCACATTTGCATATATCGAGTTGCGAGGTGCGTACCCTTTGCCTTGTCGATGGGGAGCACGATATTTAGTTGCATACTTGTCTGTATGCATTGTTATGTTTTGGAATTCATATTTCCAAACGATTTGAGATCCCGAAGTGAAATCTACTTTGATATAGAAAGTTAGATATGTATTTCAAATGATTTGAAATAAGAAATCGGGAATATAGTCCAAAGGAATAATTTCTGTAAATTGAATTGGATTTGGAAAATCTAAGAATGGTGATTAATCTAAATGGGTAGATTGGGATATTGCATGTTGATTGATGCATAGTAGATCCATATATATATTACTGATTGTTGTTTATACACTGACATTCATGGGGGTAAACCTGAAGCACCCCACCTCCGTTAAGGTCACTCACAAAGGGAATGCCTTAACTTTGGTGGAGGTTTATAAGTAAAAGTCACAGATAAACACAAGACAAATATAAATACACATATTTTAAACAGTGGAAAACAAACATGCTTTTATTTCATCAATACGTGTTCATACAAAACATTTCCATAATTGTCTCAAAATACTTCCAACATTACAACCTCATTACTGTCTTGATCATTAAAGAAGCATAAAACATAAATAAAGTAACAAAAATCCCCATAGTGATATCCAAAGCCATATTCCGAGCAAAAGAGATCCAAACCATACATCTACGGTCTTGAAGCTTGCAAAGAGTCTGACTAAGCGGGGTTGTTTCCTCCCTGTGGACCTGGGGGGGGGGGGGGGATGAAAGAAAAGAAGACGAAAAGAAAATAGAATCAGACATAAAGCCTGAGTAAATCTAGTGACTCTTCAGTATGTGAATAAGAAAAAGGGCATGATAGATATAAACTGAAAACAGGAAAGTATCACAATTTAAGGAAGTGTAGTTTAGAATCGAATGTACTATCGCACCCACACTATATCTCTGCACCTACTTGAGCTTATTCTAACTGGCACCCCATGCTGAGGGTGAAGTGATCCCCATTTTCTAAAGATCGACTCCTACTCGCATAATCATCTGTGTCTTACAACCCCCAGAAATTGTAGATACCTATGCTGGCCCCACCATGGGGTGTATCAAGACCCATGGTGGCGACCCGACACAAACCTTAGAATGCATAGGTTATACTACTGGCGCCGTCAGTGCCCTGTTTGTCTGCTCCGAATTGCGTGCACGCCCGTACTCCGTTAGAACCCACACTGTTGCACCCACCGCCGTCGCTTTGACCGCTTACAATTAGCCCAGTAATCGTGCCCCACCCTGCCTAGTTTCAGGGTACCATGATACCTAACTTGGGTTACTGCTGAAACGGGTCCCTCGTTACTAGGGTTTTCTAGTCAAACATGTTAAGTGGTTAAGTGTCAGTATTTACCTAACCTCACCCATCAATTCTTTTTAACATGTTGAATTTGGTTAAGTGATTTTAGTTGACTTAACCCTACCATCTGTCCTTAGCCTCTTAAAGCACCGACCACTCACATTAGACAGATATTGCTATGGTTACTGGATGTGTCGGTCGGTTCCGGGCAGGTTTACACCGTTGCTCAGTCTAACCTCGGGTCCTTATTGGGCTCAATGCTTAACTACCCACATTGGATAGGTATTGTTGTGACTACTGGACAGCCGGGCGGGTCCGGGCAGGTTTACGTCACAACTCAATCCAACCTCGGTTTAAGCATACCGTGTTTTCTAAATTTACATATTTTATCACTTCTCAATTTTATATGTGAATGTCATGTCCTTTATTCTTGGGTATAAAAATTCATACCGCTTAAATGTCATTGTCGTTGGCATGTGCCAAACATTCCAACATATATTTTTCATGTTTTACACCCAACGTTATTACCCCCGTTTGTACGTTCGCAATATTATAACAGATGTTGGGCTCGACACAATTTAGCCCAACTTTGTAAACGCGAGAAAAGGGGAAATCAAGAACATGTAATATTTTACAATACATAAAGGTGTGTGGCGCATGAACTTGTAATTTTGCGATTCAACTAACATAAATAATGGGTCATGCGAACTTGCATTCAAATAGGCATATTACTAAATAGGTGTCACACAAAATGGCATATTTAGACTTATACAAACTTGTTTAAACATGTTTAACTTGGCATAATGTCAACCACAAAACTAACATGTTGTATATTCACCAAAATATCCAATTTTAACATCTAATCATATAGCCTATTTCAACATTAACTTGCATAGTTTATGTAACCCAAACGGTACTTAACATAAATCCAATTATACTTGCAAATAAACATAAGAATGTGTTCCTAGATTTTGAGTCATGTAGGCATTAAAGGTCTCAAACCTAGAACATGTTTACATAAGCTTTAACTTAGACTTAGTGAATGTATATAGTCCATGCCATCGACATAAACATAAAGGGATCAATTACTAGTTTTTGCCACAACTTGCAAGTGCTATTATTTTCATACACAAATGTCCAATAGGCATCAATCAATTTATGCCACAAATATCAATACACAAGTCATGACAGAATTATTACAATACACATAATTCATATCATTATTATACAATAACATAATTCTATTTTCATTTACATCGAATCACGTCACAATTTTATTCATATTTTGAAGATCACTATACTTACAATGAATGCAGAATCTTGAATTCTGGATTCTGACTTCTGAAATTGAGATGCATTCCTTTGGGTAGATTAACGTTGCATTGAATAATTTGATTATGCTTTAGTTCTCTTCTTAATTTGATTCGTCTCTAAGCTCCTCTCTCTTGACGGCTATGCTCAATTCCTTCCTGGCAGCATGACGACTCCAATCTTATTTTTTTGTGTGAATTTTAGTTGAGACTTAGGGTGTATACATAGATTTTTAGATTGTTTTGAGCCGTCAGATAAAGGAAGGAGGAATCTAGACCATACAAAGTCCAAAGAGCCAATCAAGAGGTGACATGTCAGCCCTAATGACACACCGAGCCACAGAAATTCGAGCCAGAGCCAGACCCAGCCAGCGAGGTCGACCAGATAGGTCGACTGGCAGGTCGACACCCAGGTCGACACTATGGTCTACCTGGGGGTGACCAGGTCGACACCATGGTCGACCCTATGTTCGACCTAGTCCCTGGGCGGGAATTTTCCTGCCCAACCCAGTTTGAGCTTATTTTTCGAATTTTGAACTTGAAACCGAGCTGTTTGAATTTTAAATTTTATTCTGAAACTTCCGAAGGTCATAACTCCTTCATACGGAGTCCGATTCACACAAACTCGGACTCTATCTCAAGCAGAATTCCGAGACGAACGCAATGGCGTAACTCGTTTCCCATAATTCTTTCATTTAGAATTAATTACAATTTAATTTTTGAAGCTTAATGTTATAGAATTCACGGGGTGTTACATTCTCCCCCTCTTAAAAGGATTTCGTCCCCGAAATCTTCAAGTTAGGAAGAATGTATATTATACCATCCAGTCGTCCATCTACCCAACCAACAAACACAGGCGTCCACTGTCCTTAAAAGACTTCTAATGCTTCATGATCATATGCCTAGTGTGTGTACATGTCCTTATCTAATGCAGAAATTTGGCGGTCTACTGATTCAGTTGACCTCCTTAATGCGAATAATATAAGTGTCATGAATCCATTATGTATGCAAATTTTTCTACTCATAATTCTACATGAGTGCACAACTTATTCATACAAATGCGACAACCATATGACAACATATCAAGTTTCAACCATATACAAATGAGAGTACATATATGCATATGCAATATGAAGTGACTGAGCCAATCTAAAACCTAGGGTGTGTGTGTATATGCATCCACGAGCAACCGCTAGCAATCACTAGCAACCATTTGCAGCCATCATCCATAACATGTTTTCAAATACATGTTTGCATCCATTTGTTTTCTACCTAAGGAGTTAGGAAAAGGGCCGAGGAGATATACCAAAAGAGATAGATAAAGCATAACTTAAGGAAAAAGAGACATCAAAGATGTACCCTCAAAAAGAAAAGGGTAGGCAGCGCGTATTCTATCCTCAGTTTCCCAAGTCGCGTCATCCTCGGTGTCGCTCCACTGAACTTTAACAAGTTTGACTTTGCGGTTGCGTTGCTTTTTCACTTCAGTTCCTAAGATGCTGGTTGGAACTCTCCTCACATTTGATTCACGTTCCACTTCGGCTTCTTCTAGAATGCTAGGTTCCACCACTTCCTCAGACTCATGCAAACACTTCCGGAGGTGAGAAACATGAAAGATGTTGTGAACTCTGGCCAGTCTCTCGGGTAGCTCTAATCTATAGGACATCTTCCCAACCTTCTCGATGATAGGAAACGGCCCTACAAATCTTGGTGCTAACTTTCCTGTGGATCCAAAGCGAACGATGTTCCTCAAAGGAGATACCTTAAGGAAAACCCTGTCCCCAACCTCAAACTCAAGGTCGGTCCTTCTTTTATCGGCGTAGGATTTCTGTCTGTCTTGGTCAGTCTTCATTCTCCTTCGTATCAAGTCCTCTTTTTCTGAAGTCTCTCTAATCATGTCTGGCCCAAGTATAATCTTGTCAGTGGACTCCCACCAACAAGTTGGTGATCGGCAAGGTCTTCCATACAAAGCTTCGAAGGGCGCCATACAGATGGTGGCTTGGTAACTGTTGTTATAGGCGAATTCTACTAAAGGAAGGTGATCCTCCCAAGTCCCTCCGAAGTCAAGAACACGCGGTCTTAGGAGATATTCTAGTACCCTATTCACCCTTTCTATCTGACCGTCAGTTTGGGGGTGATAGGCCATGCTCAAACATAACTGTGTGCTGACAGCTTCTTGTAGACTCTGCCAAAATTCGCTCGTGAAGATGGGGTCTCTGTCACTCACTATGCTGGAGGGTATTCCATGGAGTCGAACTATTTCCTTGAGATAAAGAGAAGCTGGTGACGAAGCAGTCCTTCTACTCTTGATAGGTATAAAGTGGGCGCTTTTAGTAAGCCTGTCCACTATTACCCAAATGCTAGTATTGCCTCTTCTTGACCCAGGCAACCCATCAATGAAGTCCATTGAAATGCTATCCCACTTCCATTGCGGGACTTCTAGAGGATGTAGTAGTCCTCCAGGTTTCTTCTGTTGCGCCTTGACTTGTTGGCATATCATACACTTAGAAACGAAATCTGCCACGTCCTTCTTCATGCCGCTCCAAAAGAAAATTCTCTTTATGTCCTTGTACATTTTGTCTCCACCTGGGTGTATTGTCATCTTGGAATGATGTGCTTCCTCAAGAACCTCCTTTACCAACTCCCTTGCTTGTGGGACGCATAGTCTTCCATCTCGCCTCAGCCAACCCTTATCATCGATGTAATATCTATTGCGGTGACTGGAAGTTTCACTCCTAATTAGTTTATCAATCACATCCACAAGTTGAGGGTCTTTACGTTGTGCAGCCCCTATTGAGTCCAAGAGAGTAGGGCGTACTTCAAGAGATGCTAACAAACCCGGTACAAAATCTGAGGAGGGCCTAAAGTTAAAACTGGTTATATACTCCAAGCTTTGCCTTTCCACAAAGAGATGGCTTAAGGTCAGTTTCTTTCGGCTCAATGCGTCTACAACTACGTTTCCTTTGCCGGGAGTATAGGAAATTTCAAAATCATACGAGGCAAGAAACTCCATCCATCTTTGCTGCCTCAAGTTAAGATCCTTCTACGAGAAGAGATATTTCAACGATTTATGGTCAGTGTATAATTCGAAATTCTCACCTAGGAGATAATGGCGCCAAGACTTAAGCGCAAAGACGATGGCGGCTAACTCAAGATCGTGGGTTGGGTAGTTCTTTTCATGAACTTTCAATTGCCTTCCACCATAAGCTACTAAACTCCCTTCTTGGATAAAAACAGCGCCTACCCCTGTCCCGCATGCATCTGTGTATATTGTGAACATCTTGCTTCCATCTGGCAGAGTCAGAACTGGGGCTGTTGTAAGAGCCCTTTTCAAGCGTTGGAAAGAAAACTTGCATTCCAAGTCCTAAGTGAACGCCAGATTCTTCTTTGTTAGCCTTGTGAGTAGAGCTGAGATTTTCGCGAAATCCTTAATGAATTTTCGGTAAAAACCGGCTAGCCCAAGAAAGCTTCGAACTTCAGTTGCATTTCTTGGTGTCTTCCAGTCTTGCACTGCCACCACTTTCGCGGGGTCCACAGCCAACCCTTCTTTGGACACTATATGCCCTAGAAATCTTACTTCCTTTCTCCAAAAGTGGCACTTGGAGAATTTGGCTCTTAGTTGATGTGCACGGAGAGTATCCATGATCTCTTTCAGATGTTGAGCACGTTCTTCCTCATTCTTTGAGAAGATCAAAATATCATCTACGAAGACCACCACGAACTTATTGAGGAATTCTCTGAACACCCTGCTCATCAGGTCTACGAAATAAGCGGGTGCGTTCGTCAAACCGAAAGGCATGACAAGCCACTCGAAGAAACCGTCTGGGGTTCTGAACGCCGTTTTATCAATGCTATCTTCGGCTACCCTTAGCTGATGGAACCCAGTTGCCAGATCAAGTTGGGAGAAGATCGACACACCTACAAGCTGATCAAACAAATCGTCGATTCGGGGAAGAGGGTGCCTATTTTTCTTGGTCAATTTGTTTAACTCCCTATAGTCGACGCAAAGGCGAAGCGAACCGTCCGCTTTGGTTGCGAACACCACTGAAGCACCCCATTCCGAAATGCTCCGTCTAATGAACCTCTTTTCGAGAAGTTCTTTAGCCTGCTTACTGAGCTCCTTTCTCTCCTTTGGAGCCATGTGTAACGAACCGGGATTTTCGACTCCGAAAATCAACATCAAACTACCATGTTGACCATTCAGACATCGAACATTCCAGATCATTAATAGAAAGAATTTAGAGGATGAGAATAGATAAGATAGAAATATTAGAATAGAAGAAGAAGAAGAAGAACACCACACAACACAGAGTCTCACATCGCAGCGGAACAAAGTATAATACAGAAATAATCTTTATTGAAAGCTTTTTAAAATACTTACAATATCAGAGTACACATCTGGACAGTGATAATAATCTGTCCTCATATAACACACAGCGGAATAGTAATATCATACGTCTGGACTCTTCCAGCTTGTCTCTTCACAGCAGTCGATAACCTGAACCTGTACACTCCGGTCTAACCCGAGCATTTACAAAACACCGGGTCAGTCTGGTGGACCAGAGTGAGATAAACTCGCACAGTAATGAGGGTGAATCATCCAATCATGATTTTAGAGTTCAAAAATCTTTTCAAAAGAAAAGGATAATCGTAAGACCAAATCCACACATAAACACGGACGGTTTTTACCTTATGATAACCCAAAACATTTTTGAAACCAATATCTTGTCTGATATTATAATAATGTCTAAATACAAGTAAATAGCAATCTAGTAGAACGCTTGCATCTCACGCTCTACATATATAGTATACAATCAAAACCCGCAGGTGCTTATTGGAAATTGGATTCCGACTTGACAAGGTATGGGTCCACCTTCCGATAGTGTATCTCTAGAGACGAATACACTGGGTTCAACAAGAACTTCTTGCAACCCGGCCCTCACATGACCGACCCCTCATTTCGCTTGAGAGTATCGAATGTATATCACCGACGGTTGGGATCAGCAACCGTCTGCCCGAAAAGGAACAGCATCGAAACATAGATTTAAGAAGCAAATAGGATTTCCTCTAGATAGGTGATCATACACCCTAATGGGAGCGACCCACATAGCCATGCTGCCTGCCCGATTTTTGTCATTTCCCGGTTGATGAGGCTTGAGGCCAGAATTAACTCTTGACATTTGGTCACCATTCACTTTGAATGCCACATCGTCAATTCCATTAGATATCACTAATTGACGTCCACAAAAATACTCTAGCTGAAAGCTAGAGAATGGCAATTCTCTGCCAACAACTATCGTACGTTTGAAGAAATCAGCGTACGTGATCCTTCGGAAATACTCTGTCAGACATTCGTCCATATACGTCACCCAGGAACAGGATGAACCGAAGGCACTCTCCTACCGCATCCATATAGGAATCACCCCATGGATCAGCAGCGAGAAGTCCTTGCAATCCATAGATTTCAACCACGACAGAATCACAGTTTATCTCTGCTTGCCAGGCAGAGAACATTAGTGGTCCTTCCGTTTATGAAGATCCACGGTCTTCAATGCTCCATCTCGATCATCTTCTGAGATCTTCACGTATTTGTTGGTCGGAATGGTTTACGAATAAATTCGATCCCGGTCTTTCCGTACCAACAATCGTATTGGACATGATTTGATAGTCGGTGTTTTAACTATCAAAATATACAGTGTTTCAATCATGACACTCCAGTGAGTTCACTGGTTCAGTATTCAGCATCACTTGGCCTTTAACAAAACTGATTTACTTTTGTTAAATTAAACTTCTAATTCTTTAAATATTCAAAAATACAATATTTGAATAACTCTAATTGATTAATTAACATTCGTCTTAACTCCATTCGCTTGACTCTAGATCACAGCGATCACAATGGTTACGCCTGAATCCCTCAGGAAACATCCGACCGCCGTAGGCTATCTGCAGCCCTGCGAATTTCGCTAGCAGTCGTATGAAATGGCAACTTAGCCGAATAATTATGTTTGGCTAATTCTATCTCGAATACTATATTCAATTTCCCATTTTGGAATCTCATTTAAAATTCTCCTTTTTACTAGATCTCATTTTCAAATAACGTTAATGTAAAATTAACGTCTTGACACTTTGAATCTCACTTACAGACTCTGGTTTATAATAAACCCTTTTTATCGTAATCTCCTTTCACTTAATTCATATAATTGAGTACGTTTATTTCCTGTCACCATTCCATTGTCTTGCATCTCACATTCTGTAACCTTTTTAAATGAATTCCCATTTAAAAATATATTTCTAACTTCATCATTTATTAAAATAATAACTTATTTCAAACATTAACTACTTTAGTAGTTAATCCCTTTATTAACTAAATTACATATTAAATCCCTTTTAAATCCTTATTTAAATTCAAACAACTATTTAGTCAAAACACATTAACTTGATAAACAATTCTAATTCCAACGGTCGATTTAATTAACTCAAAAACTTGATTATCTCATTAACCGATTTCAACAATCCTCGCTTTAAATTAATTAAAAATATAATTAATTTAGATAGATTCCAATTATTTGTTTTCTTTACAAAACAAATTTTCCAAGGTTTTACCATTTAATTCATTTCTTATTCTTCAACTGGTAAATCTGTTTAACATCAGCATTTGCTTTGCAAAATAAATTCATAACAAATCAAAGTCTTAACAAATAAAATATTTATTTATTTCTCTTAAATAACTTTCATTCAAATAATATAATTCAAATCTAACTCTGGTTATAAAATAAATTTTATAACCTCCACTCTATCGATTCACCTGTCGGTGAATCAATATCTATAACTCGATTGATCTTTAAAGGCCATACTCTGCCAAACACTTAACCAATATCGCCCATTGGTTTAAACCAAACAGATGTTGAATATTCAGTCACTACTCAACCATCAAATCAATCACACAAACAGATCAGTTCATATATGATCATATGAAAATAAATAATACATTTGAGGAATCCGGTTGGATCCCTCCAACCTGTTCGTCCCTGTATACAAAATGGTTATCTCAAATCAGACCATTCAGTTTTTGTTTAACTGATAACACTAAATAGCAACCATCCAACATCAACCGCAATAGTTCAACCATTTAACACACGTTTATAAATAAACGTGACCAACCAAGGTGAGTCACCTTTATTGGAACCAATCGTTAAAAATTAACGATTTGGTATTTCACTGAAATTAAACACAGTTTAATTTCATCAGTTAAATCAACAAACAAGTGTATAACTAGCAAACATGCAACCATCAGCAAGCAGAGCGCATAAAATAAAACACCCAATTTATATAAATTATAAAAAGGGTAACTGAGTGAGTTTAACTCACTTTGATTTGATTTGCGGTTGAAAAGGTCTGATTACAATCAAATTAAACAGTAGTTTAATTTAATTGTAAATTCCCACTGCATCCAGCTCCGTCCAGAACAGTTCCAAGATGTTGAGTTTATCGCCACAATTCCAACGCCAGTTAATTCCTCCAATTCTGGTTACGTAACAAGAAGTTATTAACTATATAAGGCTACACTATTTCAATTAAAACTAAATGTTCCCTAACTTAAAATTAATTATTAATTACATTTTTAAATAGTAAAGGCCGATAGATTTCCTTTTTCACACTATTAACCGTTGCTCCTTGTTTAACCGTAAACCAACCTGTGACGATTTATTTCTACAATTAGTTTATCATTTAAAATAGAACTAAATAAGTTAAATTATAACTTGGTTTTACGGTTTACGTTGTGCTTATCAAAATTGACCGAATAGCTACCCTTCGTTCCCCTTATCTTCATCTCATGTTCCCACTATTCAACACCTGATGACCACCTGCTCAGATTCATGTTTTTATATATAAGATTTTATTTTAGTTAACTAGCATTAAGATAAAACAAAAATAAAAATGTAAATGTTAACTACAATCGGATACAGTCAAACCACCAGATCATTTGCTCCTCAACCCGAATATTGCTTACATCATGTCCAACGCCAGGCGCCGAAACCTGTACCCCAGATTCTCGTTTTTAAATTAATGTGTTTACCAATATAGTTATCATTTAAATAAAGGTTAATTAAATTTAACCACTTTACTTGTTATGGCTCAGATCAAAGAACATAGGCTCGTTCCCTACTGTCTTCTGTAAGTCTTCGTTCACACTCCAGAAGCCTTCAAAATCACGCTGCTTCATCCCGATGTGCCTTGTTCGAACAAACAACCCACCATATACACCACGTCTGAAGCTGTTGTGAAACCATATGTGTGCATCACGTGTACATTAACACGGATACCCCCGACCCAAACAAAACTTCCGCCCATATCAAAGAACTGGCGCCGAACCTCACCATACTCGCCTGATGCCATGCTCCACTCCCTGAAATCCACAAACAACTGCTACCTTTTTATTTTAAATATCAGAACGCCATTAAACTCTCATTGTGCCGATGGAAGAAGAAATGAAGCAGCGTCCGTATTTATAGGCTTGGTTATCTTGGCACGCAAGGTTTAGATGCTAAGACCTAGGTGGCAGTCTGTGTCGATATGTCGGTCTGATATGGACTGCATGTGAAATTTATTTTGCAGAAGAATAGGTTAGGAGAGGGTAGCTAAAGCAGATGGCAGTGTGCGAGTATAAGACGTGTGACTTTAAATACAAGCCTAAATATTTCATTACCCTATAGGTCTGCGAACACATAATTATATATCTTTTAGGGTAGCTGAACCCATTGGTGTACTCTGGTACGTTGGCTAGGATAGGTTAGGAAAATACAGCTGGGACTGGAGCCTTAAGAACGAAGAAAAATAGATTTTATTTTATTTTTGTTATTTTATTATTAAACGATACTTCGTCGCAAAGTAACACAGTAAAACCCCTACAACGACTTCTGTCTTCTGATAAAAAAGCTGTTCTTAGTGTAAAAAGTTATTCCAGACCCAATGGGACAAGTTTCATCGCAATCCGAGGTCGTTTGAAAAAAATTCCTTTATATAACCAGAAATGAACACGCGTTTAATTTTTCCACGGTCACTAGATAAATCAAATCCACTTGAAACTGCGAACATTGACCATAACTTTTCGATACGAACCCAACGGCACTAGTTTCGTCGCATTCTGAGACTGTTTGCCCGATAGGCTGTTTTTACCCTGAACCGCCTTACCCTTTTTAACGCTAAATTTCTCGATCTCTAAAAATAACAAACTATATACATATCCTGACTCTAATCGACGATACGAACTCAATGGAACTGGTTTCGTGGCTTACTTCGATTGTCTGCTCAAGTTACACTCAAATATCCCTTTATTAATTTAATTGTACTAAACGAGCGTTTATAGCTACCGTGACCGCCTACGACATCGGTTCTCCACGCAGTTTGATTTTCTGATAATAATTTAACGATACGGTTCTAATGAAACTGATTTCGTCGAAATCTGAGTCCGTTTGCAAAATGGCCATTTTAAAGGCCTATAATTAAATAACGATTTTCCATAGCGACTATTTCAAAATTTGATTTGGCCATAACTATCAAACTATAACACGAAATCTGGATTTTTCTCTTTTATATGAAAACTATTGCCAATACGGCCCCAACGTGTCTTGTTTCACAGAAATCCGACTTATATCGAATCCTGTATTCTCAGTTGAAGTTAAAAATTCAAATTTACGAACTGCACGGCATTTCCAAGCTCGAATTATATTATATATAAATTATAACGTTCAACTTCGTTTTTAATAACGAATTAAATATTGAATTCCATAAATATTCCCAACAAAATATTTAAAACTAATTTAAATATTCATATTCAAATGGTCGAAAAATACGGGTCGTTACACCATGTGTTTGACAGGTAAGGCTACAGGCTTTGCATTATCCACAAGATATGTGCGGAAGTCTATTTCCTGCTTCGGAGGTAAGCCCTTCACCTCCTCAAAGACATCCAGATATTCCTGGACTACTCTAATTGACTACAAATTCTCATCAGAAGCATTAAGCGACTCTAGATAACTAAGCATAACAGCATTTGAGGGATTAAAAGAAATTTCTATAGTGTTACCAAGCCGAGTCAAGAGTCTAACTACTCTTTTCTCACAATCAAGAATGGCACCATTACTGGATAACCAGTCTACGCCTAAGATCAAAGCATATCCCGAGAAGCCCAAAACAAAGGCACTACATCTAAATTCAACACTTAGAATAGAGATTTTCAAATCCAAACAAACCATCGACAAATAAGCCGAGCCCCCCATTGGATTTGAAACAACCAAGGGATCTTCTACCATACTATTGTCTAGGTGTAGAGATTCTACTAAAGTAGATGAAATAAAGGAGTGTGATGCACTAGAATCAAAGAGAGTGCGAACTGGATGATCATATAGATAAACTAAGCTTTCTACAGAAATATTTCTACCAAAGGTTCTCAAGATAGAATTGAGAAGATAAGTAAGATAAAATAAAGCATCTAGGGGAAGAAGTAAAAGGTGTACCCCCAGAAGGTCCTACTTGCGGGCCTTGCCCTTGCTTCTTAGGGAAGTTCTTGCTGATATGTCCAATATCACCACACTGAAAGCATGCTCCCATCTTCATCTTCTTCTTTCTACAATTCTGGACTATATGCCCAACAATGCCACAGAAATAACATTTCCTTTTCTCACGTGTCTTGTTATTATTGTTGTGGTCCTTTCCTCCTTGACTATTATCCCTCTTCTTGTTTTGCGATTCTTCCGCTTGCTGTTTCACGTAGAGGAGGAGGAGTAAAAGCATCTGTAGCTGGGGAGTAGGGTCCCCAGACATGCTGAAATGAAAAGGAAAGATTCAAGACAAAAGGATAGAGAGATAGATAGTGCACATGGCTTTGGGGGATTATGCCTTTTTTTTAAAATATAACACTTTTCTTGAAAAATGCTTCTTTAAACTTCCTTTTGAAAACAATTACAATTTTTTTATCTTATCTGGTAAATCTATGCTCTGGTACCAAGTGAAACACCCCACCTCCGTTAAGGTCACTCACAAAGGGAATGCCTTAATTTTGGTGGAGGTTTATAAGTAAAAGTCACAGATAAACACAAGACAGATATAAATACACATATTTTAAATAGCGGAAAACAAACAGGCTTTTATTTCATCAATACGTGTTCATACAAAACATTTCCATAATTGTCTCAAAATACTTCCAACATTACAACCTCATTACTGTCTTGATCATTAAAGAAGCATAAAACATAAATAAAGTAACAAAAATCCCTATAGTGATATCCAAAGCCATAATCCGAGCAAAAGAAATCCAAACCATACATCTACGGCCTTGAAGCTTGCAAAGAGTCAGACTAAGCGGGGTTGTTTCCTCCTTGTGGACCTGGGGGGGAAACGAAAGAAAATAAGACGAAAAGAAAATAGAGTCAGACATAAAGCCTGAGTAAATCTAGTGACTCTTCAGTATGTGAATAAGAAAAAGGTCATGATAGATATAAACTGAAAACAGGAAAGTATCACAAGCTAAGGAAGTGTAGTTTAGAATCGAATGTACTATCGCATCCACACTATATCTCTGCACCTACTTAAGCTTATTCTAACTGGCACCCCATGCTGAGGGTGAAGTGATCCCCATTTTCTAAAGATCGGCTCCTACTCGCATAATCATCTGTGTCTTATGACCCCCAGAAATTGTAGATACCTATGTTGGCCCCACCATGGGGTGTATCAAGACCCATGGTGGCGACCCGACACAGACCTTAGAATGCATAGGTTATACTACTGGTTCCCCCAGTGCCCTGTTTGTCTGCTCCGAAGTGCGTGCACGCCCGCACTCCGTTAGAACCCACACTGTTGCACCCACCGCCGCCGCTTTGACTGCTTACAATCAGCTCAGTAATCGTGCCCCACCCTGCCTAGTTTCAGGGTACCATGATACCTAACTTGGGTTACTGCTGAAATGGGTCCCTCGTTACTAGGGTTTTCTAGTCAAACATGTTAAGTGGTTAAGAGTTTGTATTTACCTAACCTTACCCATCAATTCTTGTTAAAATGTTGAATTTGGTTAAGTGTTTTTAGTTGACTTAACCCTACCATCTGTCCTTAGCCTCTTAAAGCACGGACCACTCACATTAGACAGATATTGTAATGGTTACAGGATGTGCCGGTCGGTTCTGAGCAGGTTTACACCGTAGCTCAGTCTAACCTCGGGTCCTTATTGGGCTCAATGCTTAACCACCCACATTAGATAGGTATTGTTGTGACTACTGGACAGCCGGGCGGGTCGGGCAGGTTTACGTCACAACTCAATCCAACCTCGGGTTAAGCATACCGTGTTTTCTAAATTTACATATTTTATCACTTCTCAATTTTATATGTAAATGTCATGTCCTTTATTCTTGGGTATAACAATTCATACCGCTTAAATGTCATTGTCGTTGGCATGTGCCAAACATGCCAACATATATTTTTCATGTTTTACACCCAACGTTATTACCCCCGTTTGTACGTTCGTAATATTATAACATATGTTGGGCTCGACCCGATTCAGCCCAACTTTTTAAACGCGAGAAAAGGGGAAATCAAGAACATGTAATATTTTACAATACATAAAGGTGTGTGGCGCATGAACTTGTAATTTAGCGATTCAACTAACATAAATAATGGGTCATGTGAACTTGCATTCAAATAGGCATATAACTAAATAGGTGTCACATAAAATGGCATATTTAGACTTATACAAACTTGGGTTTAAACATGTCTAACTTGGCATAATGTCAACCACAAAACTAACATGTTGTATATTCACCAAAATATCCAATTCTAACATCTAGTCATATAGCCTATTTCAACATGAACTTGCATAGTTTATGTAACCCAAACGGTACTTAACATAGATCCAATTATACTTTCAAATAAACATAAGAATGTGTTCCTATATTTTGAGTCATGTAAGCATAAAAGGTCTCAAATCTAGAACATGTTTACATAAGCTTTAACTTAGACTTAGGGAATGTATATTGTCCATGCCATCGACATAAAAATAAAGGGATCAATTACTAGTTTTTGCCACAACTTGCAAGTGCTATTATTTTCATATACAAATGTCCAATAGGCTTGCATCAATCAATTCATGCCACAAATATCAATACACAAGTCATGACAGAATTATTACAATACACAGAATTCATATCATTATTATACAATAACACAATTCTATTTTCATTTACATCGAATCACGTCACAGTTTTATTCATATTCTGAAGATCACTACACTTACAACGAATGCAGAATCTTGAATTCTAGATTCTGAGTTCTGAAATTGAGATGCGTTCCTTTGGGTAGATTAACGTTGCGTTGAATAATTTGATTAAGCTTTAGTTCTCTTCTTAATTTGATTCGTCTCTAAGCTCCTCTCTCTTGACGGCTATGCTCAATTCCTTCCTGGCAGCATGACGACTCCAATCTTATTTTTTTGTGTGAATTTTAGTTGAGACTTAGGGTGTATATATAGATTTTTAGATTGTTTTGAGCCATCAGATGAAGACAGGAGGAATCTAAACCATACAAAGACAAAGAGCCAATCAAGAGGTGACATGTCAGCCCTAATGACACACCGAGCCACAAAAATTCGAGCCAGAGCCAGACCCAGCCAGCCAGATCGACCAGGTAGATCGACACCCAGGTCGACACTATGGTCGACCTGGTGGTGACCAGGTCGACACCATGGTCGACCCTATGGTCGACCTGGTCCCTGGGCGGGAATTTTTCCGCCCAGCCCAGTTTGAGCTTGTTTTTCGAATTTTGAACTTGAAACCGAGCTATTTGAATTTTAAATTTTATTCTGAAACTTCTGAAGGTCATAACTCCTTCATACGGAGTTCGTTTCATGCAAACTCGGACTCTATCTCAAGCAGAATTCCGAGACGAACGCAATGGCGTAACCCGTTTCCCTTAATTCTTTCATTTAGAATTAATTACACTTTAATTTGTGAAGCTTAATGTTATAGAATTCATGTGGTGTTACAAAACCCGTTCCACGTTAGCGGCGTGGTCCTGTGATTTGTCTTATGATTAAATAAGTTGATTTTAACTGTAGAGTTTCTCATACCAGTCCCATGACTGACTCATAGTTTGTTTCACTTGCAAACTCGGGTGCCCTTATTTTCGACATGGGCAGTCGAGTAGTTTTATTTTGCAGATATATTGAGCAGGATTCTGGATTGAAGCTTTAAGCTGTGTCCAGGCATTTACAGTCTTCCATTGTGTAGTTTATATTTCCGCTGTGCATTGTATTACATTTATGTAAATTTATCTTCCGCTGTGTATTATTTTTGATATACTCTGATATTTTGTACTCTGATGTGACATTATTATGATGTTTATAAAAGTCTTCTGTAATTTGTTCTGATGTGTTATATGCCCAGAGTTAGCGTATATGGGATTCGAACGGTCTTGGTCGATTTGGCGATCTTTTAGGTCCGAGCGAAATCCGTGTCGTTACATAAACGTCTGTTTAATTTTATTAAAATGACTAGTTTTAACGACCGAATCAAATCAAGGTGAGTTCAACTCACTCAGTTAACCCACTTATATTTTATATAAGTCGAGTTTATTGTTTGTTTGCTATGTTTGCAAATTGTTGAATGATTTGATGATTGTTTGAATATATGCTGAATATTTATATAACTGGTTTAAATTAAACATTCGTTTAATTTAATAAAACTCAATCGATATTTTTAATGAATATTTCCAAATAAGGTAACTTACCTTGTTGGTTAAGTTTATAATAATATAAATGTATAAAATTTAATTGGATGCTTGAATTGGTGTTATTAGTTGACTATTATCAGTTGAATTAATTATTCATTTTTATTTTAGCATATAATATATTGAACATAACCTATATGAATGCAGGGAAGAACAAGTTGAAGGGATCCAACTGGATTCCTCAAATTTTTTTATTTTATTTTCACATTATAATTATATGAACTGTTTAACCTATATGATTGGATGATTGACTTAATCACTGATAGTTGAATATGAGTTCAACAATTGTTGTTATTAACCAATGGGCAGTATTGGTTGAGAAATTGATAGCATATGGCTTGAAAATCAATCGTTTTATAAATCGATATTTACCGTCATGCGAATCGATAAAAATAAAGTTATAAAAATTATTTTATAACTGAAGATTTTTTTAATCTATTATTTGAATAAAAGTTAGTTGAAAGGAAATAAATATTTATTATTTATTATTTAAACTTATCATTAATTATTAATGGATTTTATAAAGTAAATTCTGATGTTAATCAGATTTATAAGCAAGAGAGTAGAAAATTAATCTAATGGTTAAGAGTTGGATAATTGTATTTAAGAAACAATTAAATGGAATTATTTAAATTAATTATATTATTAATTAATTTAAAGGAAAACTAATTAAAAATGGTTAATGAGATAACCGGGTTTTGAGTTGACTTAGTCAACCGTTTTAACTAAGATTGCTTGTTAAATTCTTTTATTATCAATTAATATAATGAAATAATTTAACGAACATTTTTTTTAATTTAAATAAGTTTTTAAAAAGGGAATTTACTATTTATTTTAGTTAATAAAGAAATTAACTACTTTTACCATAGTTAATGATTGAAGTAAATTATTATTTTAATTAATAATAGCTTAAGAAATTATTTTTTGATTGGAATTCACTTTAAAAGTAATTGGAGTTGAAATGAAATCTAATTGAATCGTGAAAGGAGTTTATGAGTAGATTTTATATTAAAACCTGAGTTTTTATAACAAAGTTATAAAATGGATTTTTTTAAGCGAACACGATGGCTTAAATTAATGGTTTACTTAGCCTTTGTATTAAGAAAAGGGAATTTAGATAAAAAAGATTTATATTAAACTAGAGTGGTATAAACGATGTTTATAAAAAAAGATGAGGTGCTAAAGTGTTAATTTTAAATTAACGTCACGTAATAAAGGAATTACGAGAAATAAATTGAATCGAAAGAATATTTTCAAATCGGAAAATGGTTGAATGGATTAGAAAAAGGGATTGTTAAAAGTGAATTTGGTAAAGGAATGAGTAATAGGATTTTGTAACAAAAATTCGAGTAAATAAAACGAATTGTTTAAAGAAGAAAAGTTAAATGGTGATGTTTTAATAATAAATTACTTAATCAATGAATTAAGGAATAATGGTTATATTCGAGAAAGAGATTTTCAAAAGTATGAAAGATTTATATAACCATATTTTAAATAGAATAGTTAAATGAGATTTGTTTTGACATTAAAATGAAATATTGGATTTTCAAATTACAACTCATATATATCTTAAGATAAGAACGTTGTTAATATAGGTCTGAGAGGTAATTAAAATATCCCTACTAGAACGACTTCAGGATTATTTGAGGATGATATTAGTTTGTAATGGTAAAGAGGTTAGTAATAATTTATTATTTCCATTGGAGAAATAATAATGCAACATTATTGGTGAAATTTTGAAAAATATGTAATGAGGTTTCCGAAGTAAAGGAAATTAAAAAGATTGGAGGATATATAATGATGTTTTCATGCTAAGGAAAATAGAAAGGGGATTGCGTGAAAGTATAATGATATATCCGAGTTAAACGGAAATGAAAAGTTGAGTTTTAAAATAGGTTTATTCTATTAGAATAAACAATGGTTATTGTTTTCTAGTAGTGAAACAAAAGGAATTTCGTAACGTTGATTTACGAGAGATAGGTTGAATTAATTTCCCAATTATAGATAATGAAGAATGATGTAACAAATGTTTTGAAAGAGAGTTAAATGGAAATTGAATATGGTTATAAGATATTATTCTAAGTATCATAATGAAATTGTTTTGAGAACACTAGTATATTAAAATAAGAAGTAAATAATGTATTTTAAATTATTGAAAGACTTAGTAGTTTTAATTAGCCATTTGTTAATTATTTTTAATTAAAGAGGCCAAGTGATGCTGAATATTGAAGCAACGAACTCATTTTATTTCCATAATTGAAAAACTATTTATTTTGATAGTTAAATAACTGACTATCAATTCTGGCCAAATGCGTTGTTGGTGTTGTATATGACGTAGTTGTATACACAATTTTATGATTTTTGTTTGATGATAACAACCAAATAAATATAATTTTAAATATGTTTGTTACCGTACTGTTCTGTATATACATCACAGACAGTAATATAATATTCATATTTAAATAGAATACGACTGTACAGACATTCATATATTCATACAATATTTTATTTAAATTAAATATTGTATTTCAAACATTCAAACAGTACAACTATTTATAACTCCACTATTTACAATTCACTTAAATATGTTTGAATATTTCTGATATGACACATCACACATAAAATTGTAATATTGAAGGAATTCAAATAAAAATAGACAGATTGAATTAAACACAATAATATTTTATTTCAATCAAATCTGTTTATTATAAATAACTGTACAATTTTATTCACGTCTATAATCGATTTCATATACCCAGATTCATTACATACATCACTCATCACTCAATGTATTTACATATGCACACACTAACACTCTGTCTTCAGTCTTCTGAATCTTCACGTGCTCCAATCCAGTCATCTCCATACCTGTCACAAGACACACACACGCAGTAAACTAGAGCAAAAATAAAATAAAATACAAGCAAATAAAGATTTATTTTCAAAATTTTATTTGCCTTAGAATTTCGGTGTGTTTCCCATCATTTTTCTAGAATTGGTCTGATATGCAGTGACAGAAAAACTCGTCTGGATGGCTGCATATACACACATGTATATATACACGTGTGCACTGCCTCGCCAATCCAATGTGCGACTGAGGAGTAGCCACATGGACCGTCTCGACTATGTGCACAATGCAAAACAGTGTGCAAATCAGCATGGTATTTCAAAGCCAATAGTCGAGGCATGATCAAGTAAAGACAAAATACTAGCCATAGTGAAAGCATGGTCAAAACAGTGGTCAAAACATATCAACATTGTGAAGCCAGAAAACAAGTATAAACAAGCATGTGGGCGAGCATAAGGGTCGAAGCATGGTGCACATATGATCTACTCAACAATGACACAACAGCTATATATTGAAGAAAGTACATGGGATATATTCAGTCCATGTTTAAACAACATGTGGTGAACAAAATGAATGGCACAACAAAATGAAATAATATTCTTTTTAATCAAAGTGTCAAAACAACAAGTTCAAGGAACTCAAATTAAATACAAACATATTGTAACAACCCGGAATTTTGGGGCCAATTTAAAATCTTTATTTTAGAAATTTTGATGAATTTTTAATGTTTAAAATGATTAATTTGAAATAATAACGATTAAAAAATTATTTTAATTGAAGTTAAAATGAATAAATTTATTTTAATTATAAATAGAGTTTAAAATAGCGCGGTAGTTTGAAAATTTGAATTTGAACTTTGATTGACCATATAGGATGCAAAATAAATCATATTTTAGTGAAACCAAAAATATTTAGATATATTTAAGAATATCTTTCCAACGGATCTGAAAAATCGAAATTTCATAGCGGGAATCAAAATTTATTCCTGTAACACCCCGTATGTTGAATAACTTGCTATAATATAAAACAGGGCAGAATTAAATTTTAAAATCTGAATCAGGGGAAACGGGCTTTGCCATTGCGTTCGTCTCGGAAAAATACGCGAAATAGAGTCTGAGTTTTCGAAAATCGGAGTCCGTACGACCCAGTTAAGGCCCGAAGAAGTTTTCAGAAATTCAAAACAGATTTAAAAACAGAAATTTCACATTTCAGAAGAGGCGGGAAAAATTCCCGCCAGGCAGAGGGAGTCGACCCTAGGGTCAACATGGGTGTCGACCCCCTCCCTAGGGGTCGACCCAGGGGTCGACCCAAGGGTCGACACAGGTGTCGACCCCCCCTGTCGGTCTGTGTGACCTGGGTGCAACCTGATGGCTTTTGGGCTGTGCTTGGTGGCTAGGACGAGATCTGACGGCTCTAAACTGATTTAGGGTTAATCTAATGGCCTAAAACACCTAACTACTCTATAAATACACCCTAATACTACCCTAATTCATACTAAAAATAGATACAACGTCGTCATGCCGTCAAAATGCAACTTGAGGGAGCCTCCATCAAATTAAAGAGGAAGATAGCTTCTCAAATCAACTACTAATCAACTCTAGCAACTTAATCTTCTTCATAGGAGTGCTAATCAACAAGTTGTGAGTTTCTATAGCCTTAATGACCAATTGTTAAAATGATTATGATAGGATATAATGAGGTTATGGCTATGAATGTGGATCAATGCAAGATTATGTTATCATATGCTATGTGTTTGTGATGTTATGCAAGTTATGCAAGTTATGTGCTATGTGTTCATGATGTTATGCAAGTTATGCAAGTCATATGCTATGTGATCATGATGTTATGCAAGTTATGCAAGTTATATGCTACATGTTCATGATGTTATGCAAGTTATGCAAGTCATATGCTACATGTTCATGATGTTATGCAAGTTATGCAAGTCATATGCTATGTGATCATGATGTTATGCAAGTTATGCAAGTGTTAGGCTATGTGTTCATGATGCTAGTTATGCAAACTGCTATGATAAACATTGATCCATTATGACACCATGTTATGCAAGTTTGGTGTTTGACTATATGCAAGTTCATTTATGATATGTTATGCAAGTTTGGTGTATGATTATATGCAAGTTCATATAAGACATGTTATGCAAGTTTGGTGTTTGATTATATGCAAGTAACATGTGCAAGTTTACACCTTAGTATGATATGCATACATATGCAAGTTAACCCCTTTGTATGTCATACATACATATGCAAGTTTACCCCTTTGTATGACATAAGTAACTTATGCAAGTTAACCTCTTTATGACATATGTGATTCATGCAAGTTTGGGTTGATTATTTATGCTAGTTGGGTTTGATGCTATATGCATGTTGACACCTTTTAAACCCATGTTGATGTTAATGTTATGCAAGTTGAACCCATTGTATGTGTGATGAATCTTCCCTTTTAAGTATGTCATGTTAGCGAATTACGTGGGGAACGATGGGGTTAATATTCATGTTAATGAAATGGTGTGAAGTTGGTATGATTATGCATACCATAAAGTGGATGAACATAATTGAGTCAATTATGTACATCGTTAAATTTGTAATTAATTAGGGATAATTAATACAAATTATGGGGGTGATTAATTAGGTGTAATTAATCGACTAAGACACGAGGTTGGACCCTTTTGTAGCATAAGACTGCCCGGAACCGACCGGCAAATCCAGCGGCTACAAATGATTGGCCCAATGTGAGAGGTCTTAGGCACAAACTAAATACGTGACAAGTGTAAAGACACGAGGTTAGACTCGGTTATGGCGTAAGGCTGCCCGGACCCGACCGGCAAATCCAGCTGCCATAAAAGATAGTCTAATGTGAGAGGTCTTTACAACGATTACGTTCTTAATCAATTAAGGAACACTTAACCAAATAAGCATGTAGTGGGGCATGAGGGGTTAAGTGGGTGCCTTGGGTGGCATAAGGAAATCAAGTAAGTGCCTTGGGTGGCATGGGGAAGATCTAGTGGTTGCCTTGGGTGGAAATAGAAAATACGATTAGAATACTTAACCAAAGTGGAACATGTAATTAAACATGATTAAAGGGTTAAGTAAGTGCCTTGGGTGGCATGGGGAAGATCTAGTGGTTGCCTTGGGTGGCAATAGAAAATACAATTAGAATACTTAACCAAAGCGGAACATGTAATTAAACATGATTAAAGGGTTAAGTAAGTGCCTTGGGTGGCATGGGGAAGATCTAGTGGTTGCCTTGGGTGGCAATAGAAAATACGATTAGAATACTTAACCAATGTGGAACATGTAATTAAACATGATTAAAGGGTTAAGTAAGTGCCTTGGGTGGCATGGGAAAGATCTAGTGGTTGCCTTGGGTGGCAATAGAAAATACGATTAGAATACTTAACCAAAGTGGAACATGTTATTAAACATGATTAGAGGGTTAAGTAAGTGCCTTGGGTGGCATGTGGAAATCAAGTAGATGCCTTGGGTGGCATGGGAAATCTAGTGGGTGGCTTGAGTGGCAATTGAAATATGATTAGATGACTTAACCAAACTTTAAACATGTAAGTGGACATGATTATTCAAAAGGGTTAAGTGGGATACACTAGAAAAAGGGACAAGCTTAGGTGGGTAGCTTGTGGGGGCCCATTTCAACCAGTAACCCATATGTATCTTATTGGGCTCGACCCATGTCGAGGACGGGACACGCGTACTGGGCTTGACTATAAGAGGCCAAAACGGGTTAGCGGTGGCAACGCAAGTCCAACGGGTTTCATATGCGTGTGTGGACCCGGGCTGGTAGGTAAGACGTTGTTGCATCGTGTAGGTATAAGCTGTGCACCGTTGATTGTATCGGGTTGCCACTTTGGGGAGTGATACACCCCCACTGTGGGGCCAGCACAGGTATCTACGTTAGGGAGTCGATCGAATGGGAGTAGTGGGTACACCTAGTGGAGATAGGGGCAGACGGCACCTATGTAGTCAACTAGGGGTACACGAGACTACTATTAAGATTATTAAGTACGGGTTTCACCTAGTGGAGATAGGGGCAGACGGCACCTATGTAGTCAGTTAGGCGTACACGAAACTACTAGTTAAAGTTTCTAAGTCCTGGGGTGGGATCAATCTTTCAGTGTAGGAATTACCCTTGGGTGGGTAGATCTGGTGTGGTGCAGTTAGTAATTACCCTTGGGTGGGTAGATGCGTCTTTACCGTTATCTTAGTTCATCCTATGTCTAGTTGGCTACTTAGTGTAGTCATTTATCCCCAGTCATCCCGTACCAAGTTTATATCATACCCTAATTACTTTAATGATTGTGTTGTTAAAGTTATAGGGCTCACTCAGACTTATGTCTGACCCCGTTGTTTTTATCTTTTTCCCCCTCAGGTCCTCAGGTCGGGCCTAGCACTAGTGGGCTTTGATCAGATCTCTTTATCTATCTTTTGGAGCTTGGACCGTGATGTAAAGCCCAGCTTATCTTTTCTATTATGGCTATTTTTTTATGTAGTGGGATTATGTACTTATGTTTTTATTAGGATGGATATTTAGTACTTGACTCTTTATGGTGTTGTAACTAAACATGTTTACCTTCTGCTGCAATGAAATGATGTTTTAGATTTTCAAGTATTATTTATATCTGTCTTGTTGTAATTTTTCTGTTCTATATTCACTTAAATACTCCACCGAAGTTAAGGCATTCCCTTAGTGAGTGACCTTAGCGGGTGTGGGGTGTTACACGTGGTATCAGAGCTGAAGGTTACCGGAACAGATAAATTTTTTAGAAAACTATTTTTCTAAGAACATCTTTGGAAGAAGTATTTTCAAAAACATGTCTTTTGAGAGAAAAGTTTTTGAAAGAAAAGAACATAATCCCCAAGAGCCATATATCCTTCCTTCGATTCTCCATTTTGAATCTCTTCCTCTTTCTCTTTGAATTTCCCCTCCGCGTATAGATGTCTTTTTAAGATAAATAAGGACTTCCGTATGAAGGACGGAAGAACCACTTCAAGGGACTAAGACGTTTGAAGTTAGTCCAAGGAGGTGGAGGGCTTGTGGGTACCTTTAAGATGGATGAGGGAGGAAGGTTCAATTAGCTATTAGGTAAATAAAGGACGAAACCTCATCGTGGTGAGAGGTCATGGAAGGAGAATGTGAAGGAGAAGGCCAGTTGTTTTGGAGAAATAGGACACCTTATTAGGATTGTCCAAAGAGGTAAGGACAAAGTACAGGATCCTCTGGAGGGTAGATGTATTCCCTCATGGCTGGTAGACCTGATGGGGGTAGGACCATCTAGGTTGAAATTTGGTTCTCTCGATCATCCTGTTCGAACTTTATTCGACTCTGGCGCATCGCATTCGTTTATCTCATCATCATTAGTTGAGTCACTGCACTTAGACACCAGTCTAGTAGATGATCCCTTGGTTGTTTCAAACCCAATTGGGGGCTCCACTTATTTGCCCATGATATGGTTGGGTTTGAAGATTTCCATACTTAGCGTTGAGTTTAGATGTGATGCTTTCGTTTTGGGCTTCACGGGTTATGGGTTGATTTTGGGCATGGACTGGTTATCCAGTAATGGTGCCGTTCTTGATTGTGAAAGGAGAGTTGTTAGGCTCATGACCCGCTCGGGTAACACTCTCGAGATCTCTTGTAATCCCATGGATTCTGTTATGCTAAGTTAACTTGAATCGCTTGACGCTTCGGTCGAGAGTTTGCGATCTGTTAGAGTGGTCCGGGAATACTCGGATGTGTTTAAGGAGGTGAAGGGCTTACCTCCGAGGCGGAAGATAGACTTCCGAATATATCTGGTGGACAATGCTAAACCAGTATCTTTGCCAGTGCGCCACATGGCTCCTCGTGAGAGGAGGGAACTCCATAAGCAAGTAGGGGAGTTGCTTGAGAAGGGGATTCATAAGACGAAGTATATCGGAGTTGGGTGCTCCAGTAGTTTTTGCCACGAAGGCGGATGGGTCCCTCAAACTTTGTGTAGACTATTGAGAACTAAACAAGCTCACAAAGAAGAATAGACACCCATTGCCGAGGATTGATGATCTCTTTGATCAGTTGGTTGGCGCCTCAGTGTTTTCGCAGTTGGACTTAGCCACGGGGTTTCATCAGTTGAGAGTGGCTGAGGATAGTATAGAGAAGACTGCCTTTAGGACTCCGGATGGTTTCTATGAGTGGCTGGTGATGCCATTTGGTTTGCCGAACACCCCTGCATACTTTGTTGATTTGATGAGTAGGGTGTTCAGGGAGTACCTAAATAACTTCGTAGTGGTCTTTGTGGATGACATCTTGGTCTTTTCTAAGAGCGAAATAAGTTTTCGTATGTGCTTAATAGGTTAAGCAAAGCCAGTTATTTGATCAACGGTGGTTTTGGAGCGAGACTGGCAAGGACATCCAGAGTTGGACAAGTGCTTAATTATTTAGTCGTTTTTTTCTTTCTAGTATCGTCTCACGTAGGTCGTCTGAATTTGAAGGAGGTATCCCTTGGGTGTTTGTCTGATATTGGTTTAGGCCTTTGGGGCTTGCACTTGGGGGATGTCGAGTTCGACTAGGATGGTCTGCGTGAGAGATGGATAGTTGTGACGATTTTGCATGGGAGAATATCCTGATTTTCTCTAGAAGTGGAGAAAAGCATGCCCTACATCTTAGGGAAGTGTTGGAGACTCTTCGAGCGCATAGTCTTAAGACGACAAAGGTGGATAGAGTTCTTAGCATCCTATGATTTCGAGATAGCGTATACCCCTGGCAAGGGTAACGTGGTGGCGGACGCCTTAAGCAGAAAAAGGTTGTCCTTGAGTCCATTGTTCGTGGGACGACGAAGCTTGGAATTTATCTCGATGTTTGATTTTAGACCTTCCGTTGACTTTGTACCCGGTTTGCTAGCATCCTTAGAGGTCAGACCTACTCTTTTGGGACGGCTTGGCGAGGCACAGCGGGACGACCCACAGTTGGTTGAGTTAGTAGAGAGGCTCATAAGGGGGGAGTCGTCCAGCCATTTGAGTAGGTACACCCTAGACGATAGGGGGTGGTTGCGTAGAGACGGTAGACTTTGTGTACCGTAAGATGAGGGTTTGAGGAAGGCTATACTTGATGATGCGCATCGTTCGAAGATGACCATTCATCCCGGTGGGGACAAGATGTACCAAGACATGAAGCGAGTTTTCTTTTTGGGCGGTATGAAGAAAGATGTGGCCGAGTATGTCGCTAGATGCTTGGTGTGCCAACAAGTGAAAGCGGAGCAAAAGAAACCCGGTGGGTTACTTCACCCATTGGAAGTTCCGCAATGGAAGTGGGATAGCGTCTCGATGGATTTTACTGATGGGTTACCGAGATCAAGGAAGGGTAATACGGGAATTTGGGTTGTGGTAGACAGACTTACTAAGAGCGCCCATTTCATACCCGTGAAAAGTAAGAGGACTGCTCCATGGCTAGCTTCAGTTTACCTTCGAGAGATAGTTCGGTTGCATGGGGTACATGACGTATTCCATGTGTCACATTTGAGGAAGTGCCTACATGAGACCGCAGAGGTGGTAGAGCCGAGCTTGCTTAGAGAAGTGGAGGTAGAGCGTGATGCGACTATTCGACGAGCTCCTACCTGCATCCTTGGGTCAGAGATTAGGAAGTTGAGAAACATAGAGGTTCAACTAGTCAAAGTGCAATGGGGAGAGGATGAGAGCAATGCTACTTGGGAGACAGAAGCGAAGATGCGTTTACTGTACCCATTCCTTTTAAGGGTATGTCTTGTAACTTCTCCTTTATCGTTTGTCTAGTACTTATCTTATCTTTAGTGTGTCCTCTCGTTGGTACCTTTGACCTTTAGATAGGGTAAACCTATGGATGAAACATGTGTTTGAGACATGTTATGATTGATGGATGCGTGTGGATGCAAGTGTTTGCTAGTGGTTGCTCGTGGATGCATATACACACACTTTAGGCACTAGATCGGCTCAGTCACTTCATATTGCATATTGCATATAATTGTGTGTAGGTAGCTATATCAATGGATGTATAATGGTTGTGTTATCATATGGATGATGCATTTTGGTGAATGATTGTGCACTCATGTAGAAATAGTATGTGTCGATAGGGTTCTTTCGCATACATATTGGATGCATGGCACTATCATGGTTTGCATTAAGGAGGTCAACTGGATCAGAAGACCGCCTGATTTTGCATTAGACAGGGAACATATACACACACTCTTTGCATATGTTCATACAGCATTAGAAACTTTAAGGACAATGGATGCCCGTGTTTGATGGTTTGAGTAGATGGTTGGTTGGATGGTAGGATACGTTCTTCTTGACTTAGAGATTTCGGGGACGAAATCCTTTAAGTAGGGGAGAATGTAACACCCCGTATGTTGAATAACTTTCTATAATATAAAACAGGGCAGAATTAAATTTTAAAATCTTAATCAGGGGAAACGGGCTTTGCCATTGTGTTCGTCTCGGAAAAATACGCGAAATAGAATCCGAGTTTTCAAAAATCGGAGTCCGTATGACCCAGTTAAGGCCCGAAGAAGTTTTCAGAAATTCAAAACAGATTTAAAAACAGAAATTTCACATTTCAGAAGAGGCGGGAAAAATTCCCGCCAGGCAGAGGGAGTCGACCCTAGGGTCGACATGGGTGTCGACCCCCTCCCAAGGGGTCGACCCAAGGGTCGACCCAGGGGTCGACACAGGGGTTGACCCCCCCCCCCCCCCCCGTCGGTTTGTGTGACCTGGGTGCAACCTGATGGCTTTTGTGCTGTTCTTGGTGGCTAGGACGAGATCTGACGGCTCTAAACTGATTTAGGGTTAATCTAATGGCCTAAAACACCTAACTACTCTATAAATACACCCTAAGACTACCCTAATTCATACTAAAAATAGATACAACGTCGTCATGCCATCAAAATGCAACTTGAGGGAGCCTCCATCAAATTAAAGAGGAAGATAGCTTCTCAAATCAACTACTAATCAACTCTAGCAACTTAATCTTCTTCATAGGAGTGCTAATCAACAAGTTGTGAGTTTCTATAGCCTTAATGACCAATTGTTGAAATGATTATGATAGGATATAATGAGGTTATGGCTATGAATGTGGATCAATGCAAGATTATGTTATCATATTCTATGTGTTTGTGATGTTATGCAAGTTATGCAAGTTATGTGCTATGTGTTCATGATGTTATGCAAGTTATGCAAGTCATATGCTATGTGATCATGATGTTATGCAAGTTATGCAAGTTATATGCTACATGTTCATGATGTTATGCAAGTTATGCAAGTCATATGCTACATGTTCATGATGTTATGCAAGTTATGCAAGTCATATGCTATGTGATCATGATGTTATGCAAGTTATGCAAGTGTTAGGCTATGTGTTCATGATGCTAGTTATGCAAATTGCTATGATAAACATTGATCCATTATGACACCATGTTATGCAAGTTTGGTGTTTGACTATATGCAAGTTCATGTATGATATGTTATGCAAGTTTGGTGTATGATTATATGCAAGTTCATATAAGACATGTTATGCAAGTTTGGTGTTTGATTATATGCAAGTAACATGTGCAAGTTTACACCTTAGTATGATATGCATACATATGCAAGTTAATCCCTTTGTATGTCATACATACATATGCAAGTTTACCCCATTGTATGACATAAGTAACTTATGCAAGTTAACCTCTTTATGACATATGTGATTCATGCAAGTTTGGGTTGATTATTTATGCTAGTTGGGTTTGATGCTATATGCATGTTGACACCTTTTAAACCCATGTTGATGCTAATGTTATGCAAGTTGAACCCATTGTATGTGTGATGAATCTTCCCTTTTAAGTATGTCATGTTAGCGAATTACGTGGGGAACAATGGGGTTAATATTCATGTTAATGAAATGGTGTGAAGTTGGTATGATTATGCATACCATAAAGTGGATGAACATAATTGAGTCAATTATGTACATCGTTAAATTTGTAATTAATTAGGGATAATTAATACAAATTATGGGGGTGATTAATTAGGTGTAATTAATCGACTAAGACACGAGGTTGGACCCTTTTGTAGCATAAGACTGCCCGGAACCGACCGGCAAATCCAGCGGCTACAAATGTTGGCCCAATGTGAGAGGTCTTAGGCACAAACTAAATACGTGACAAGTGTAAAGACACGAGGTTAGACTCGGTTATGGCGTAAGGCTGCCCGGACCCGACCGGCAAATCCAGCTGCCATAAAAGATAGTCTAATGTGAGAGGTCTTTACAACGGTTACGTTCTTAATCAATTAAGGAACACTTAACCAAATAAGCATGTAGTGGGGCATGAGGGGTTAAGTGGGTGCCTTGGGTGGCATGTGGAAATCAAGTAAGTGCCTTGGGTGGCATGGGGAAGATCTAGTGGTTGCTTGGGTGGCAATAGAAAATACGATTAGAATACTTAACCAAAGTGGAACATGTAATTAAACATGATTAAAGGGTTAAGTAAGTGCCTTGGGTGGCATGGGGAAGATCTAGTGGTTGCCTTGGGTGGCAATAGAAAATACGATTAGAATACTTAACCAAAGTGGAACATGTAATTAAATATGATTAAAGGGTTAAGTAAGTGCCTTGGGTGGCATGGGGAAGATCTAGTGGTTGCCTTGGGTGGCAATAGAAAATACGATTAGAATACTTAACCAAAGTGGAACATGTAATTAAACATGATTAAAGGGTTAAGTAAGTGCCTTGGGTGGCATGGGAAAGATCTAGTGGTTGCCTTGGGTGGCAATAGAAAATACGATTAGAATACTTAACCAAAGTGGAACATGCAATTAAACATGATTAGAGGGTTAAGTAAGTGCCTTGGGTGGCATGTGGAAATCAAGTAGGTGCCTTGGGTGGCATGGGAAATCTAGTGGGTGCCTTGAGTGGCAATTGAAATATGATTAGATGACTTAACCAAACTTTAAACATGTAAGTGGACATGATTATTCAAAAGGGTTAAGTGGGATACACTAGAAAAAGGGACAAGCTTAGGTGGGTAGCTTGTGGGGGCCCATTTAAACCAGTAACCCATATGTATCTTATTGGGCTCGACCCATGTCGAGGACGGGACACGCGTACTGGGCTTGACTATAAGAGGCCAAAACGGGTTAGCGGTGGCAACGCAAGTCCAACGGGTTTCATATGCGTGTGTGGACCCGGGCTGGTAGGTATGACGTTGTTGCATCATGTAGGTATAAGCCGTGCACCGTTGATTGTATCGGGTTGCCACTTTGGGGAGTGATACACCCCACTGTGGGGCCAGCACGGGTATCTACGTTAGGGAGCCGATCAAATGGGAGTAGTGGGTACACCTAGTGGAGATAGGGGCAGACGGCACCTATGTAGTCAGCTAGGGGTACACGAGACTACTATTAAGATTATTAAGTACGGGATTCACCTAGTGGAGATAGGGGCAGACGGCACCTATGTAGTCAGCTAGGCGTACACGAAACTACTAGTTAAATTTTCTAAGTCCTGGGGTGGGATCAATCTTTCAGTGTAGGAATTACCCTTGGGTGGGTAGATCTGGTGTGGTGCAGTTAGTAATTACCCTTGGGTGGGTAGATGCGTCTTTACCGTTATCTTAGTTCATCCTATGTCTAGTTGGCTACTTAGTGTAGTAATTTATCCCCAGTCATCCCGTACCAAGTTTATATCATACCCTAATTACTTTAATGATTGTGTTGTTAAAGTTATAGGGCTCACTCAGACTTATGTCTGACCCCGTTGTTTTTATCTTTTTCCCCCTCAGGTCCTCAGGTTGGGCCTAGCACTAGTGGGCTTTGATCAGATCTCTTTATCTATCTTTTGGAGCTTGGACCGTGATGTAAAGCCCAACTTATCTTTTCTATTATGGCTATTTGTTTATGTAGTGGGATTATGTACTTATGTTTTTATCAGGATGGATATTTAGTACTTGACTCTTTATGGTGTTGTAACTAAACATGTTTACCTTCTGCTGCAATGAAATGATGTTTTAGATTTTCAAGTATTATTTATATCTGTCTTGTTGTAATTTTTCTGTTCTATATTCACTTAAATACTCCACCGAAGTTAAGGCATTCCCTTAGTGAGTGACCTTAGCGGGTGTGGGGTGTTACAATGCCTAGTTTAAAATTCAGAATAGTCGCTGTAGAATATATTTTTTTTTTTAATATTAAAAATAGCCCATTTACAAACGACCTCGGTTTTCGACGAGACCACTTTTGTTGGAATCGGAATGTCAAATTATTGCTAGGTTTCAATTTTCATAATTTTTTGAACTAATATATGAGCGTGGCAAAGGAAAATGTGTTTTGTTCATTTCAGTCAAATTTAATCAACTGGAAAATAGCCAATTTTCAAACGGTCTCGGAATTCGACGAAATTAGTTTTGTTAGGATCGTATCGTCAAAACATAGCTAGAAATAATTTTTCTATAATTTTTAGAGGTCGTATGTGGCCCCGTTAAATTAAATGTACGATCAAATTAATCAAATAAATGACTTAAATATTAAATTAAATAAAACAGGATGAATATGTTCGTTTGGGCTGACGGGACCTAGCCCATTGCGTCCAGAACGGGGGTATTTGGCTAGGGACAAAGTTCGTTGGGCTGGAATTGGAGCTAGTACAAATTAGCGGGCTTTTTCTGAAATTTAGTGAATTAAATAATATTTTATTATTTGAATACCCCTAACAAACTAGAACCCTAACCCTAATCTAAACACAACAGCCGCCAGCCTTGTTTTGAACGGCCATGAAGCTCTGATTTTAAAGCCTTAAAATCTCCTTCCACAAATCGAATTAAGATATGAACCCAATACCAAATCGAAGAGGAATCCAAGCTCTTCACAAAGGTACGGATGTGATCGTCCCTGGTGTCCAAAATCGAAAGAAACAAGGGCCCAAAGGGGCGCCGTTCGCACCCATATTCTGACCGCTGGGCCCTACCGAGTTGGTCCATGGTCACGGCGAAGGAGGAGGAGCTCGGGGGCTTAGAGATGGCGACTTTAGATCGGCGTCAAAGGGACTACAGGCGAGGCGAAGTTCAACCCTAAATGCCGAGCTTGGGTTTCAACGTTGGCAGTAAAACGATGAAGGGGATAACAGAAGGGGCCGCCCTTATTTGAGTAACAAATGTAAATTAAATTAATTATTTAATATTAACTATTCTTTTAATTATTCAAAGTTTAAAATACTATAACTTTTTCGTACGAGGTCTGTTTTACGAACCGTCAGAAGCGTTGGAATCGTCTTTCCAAGATCTACAGCATGAAATAGATCGGGACTGGAACTGAGCACTTTGAAATTTCAGATAAAAATAAATGTGAGAACTCTATTTCCTTTTAAATAATTAAAATAAATTAATTATAATTGTGTTATTATTCCTCTGCTGTTAAATTCAGTATATGATTGTACGTGATTTGATAATAATTAAAATTGTCGCTGTTATGATGATCTGTTAATTCGATTGATTATTGTGTTGAAATTGAATTGTCATTTTGTTGAATTGGATTAGACAATAACCAAACTGTCCTCTTTGTTGAGCTGGATTAGACAATAACCATACTGTCCTCTTTGTTGAGTTGGATTAGACAAAACCAAATTATCATATTAGTTGAAATAAAACAGTTAAAACCAAAATATCATTTTTTTAATTAGTAATTGTTAAGAAATAAAATTATCATTTTATTTGTTAAGTTAAATTAGATGTAACAAATAAAATTGTCATTCTTTTATTTATTATGTAGAATACAAATTGTACATAAATAAATTATTCTTTTATTGTGACGTTAAAATTCAAAGAAAAATGTGAGTATATAAAATTTACTTTTATATGTCATTAGAGTTCATAGAAAATGTGAATATATAAAATTGACCTTTACATGTTATTAGAAAAATGTAAACATATAAAATATTCTTTTATATGTTATTAGAATACTTAGAAAAACGTGAACATATAGAATTTTCTCTTATATATGTTATTAGAATACATAGGAAAATGTAAGGAAATAAATGTGTCATATTTATTAAAAAAAAATTAAACATTTTTGTTCACTTAAAAAGAAATTGTTATGTTAGTATAAAAATAAACATTTTTGATAGGAAATGTTATGTTAGAAATATAGAAATATCATTTTATTCCATTAAAATTATTAGAAATATAAAAATATCATTTTTATATTGAAATGAAAATAAGTTAAACAATAAAAATTCACATTTTTATTGTATATGAAAATTGTACATGTTTTTGAAATAAACATGTTGACATTTAAAAATGTCATTTTTAATGTAAAAGTATAAGTTAGAAAATGATCATATTTTGAAAAGAAGAAAAAAAATATTTTGCCATTGGAATCTCATTTTTAATGTAAATGTAGAATATATGAAATGTTCATGTTAATATATAAACATTCATGTTTGTATAAGAATGTGGAAAACATTAGAAATCCCCATTTTAATGTAAAGATCAATATGCTAGAAAGAATAAAAATGTTAAAACATTATTTTAAATATGTTTATAAACATAGGTAAGAAAAAGAAATACTTAAAAAAAATGGATTACATTTTTCATAATGTAATATAACAAAAAGATTACATTTTTCATAAATGTAATAAAAAGAATGTAAAAGTTACATTTTCTATAATGTAAATAAAAGAATATAACTTTGGTTAGAACTTGTTAACATGACATCGTTTGGTAAAATTAGATTAACAATAAAAAAATATGAAAACAAAATATTCATTTTGTTAAATAGAAAAGTGTTAAGATTGATGAAAATAGCATTTTAGTTATATGTTAATATTTGTTAAAAATACCATTTATTAATAAAATGTTAGGATAGACAAAATATCACCTTTGTTTATTTTGTTGAATTAGAGTTGTCGACAAAACAAATATATTACTTTTATATGTTTTTTGAAATAGAATTGTCGACAAAAACAAAGCTATCTTTTTATTTGTTTTTGTTGAAATGATAGAATTAATTTAACATAAAAATATTCTTTTTATGTTAATATGAAGGGTTAGAAATGATGTAACATAAAAATATACTTTTATTTGTCACTAGAGTACATAAGAAAAGGTAGGGAAATAAAGGGGTTATATTAGTTGAAAACAAAATGTACAATTTGCCAAAATAAAAGACGTGAAAAAAAATTACATTCTACATGTAAATAAAAGACATGAATTGAGAAAGTATATTTTATTTAAATTTACATAAAATCCTTGATTATAGAAAAGTACATTTTATTCACATTCTTGTTGTAAGTAAAAACATGAATATAAAAAAGCACATTTTTATTTGCAAAGTAGTTGCAAATAAAAACATGAATGTAAAATGTATATTTTTATTTACAAATTAGTGGAAAATAAAAACATGAACATATAAAGTATATTTTTATTTACATTTTAGATGTAAATAAAAACATGAATTTAAAAGGTACATTTTTATTTACATTTTAGATGTAAATAAAAAGAGTAGATTTTAAAGTTATATTTTTATCGTCATTTTAGATGCGATAAAAAGAAGAGATTTTAATGTCACATTTTTATCGTCATTTTAGATGCGATAAAAAGAATAGATTTTAATAGTTGAAATCACCAAATGTTTTATATTTATATATTTATATATAAATTAAAATAAAAAGAATCGCGCTGCTGTAATTCGCGATTTGAAATCATAAATTTAAACGATTATACCGAATGATCCGACCGACGGATTTTCCCAGAACTGGAACCGTTAGGACAGCTTTGGGAAAATCTTTCCAACGATATAAATTTTGTTAAAATCCAACGGTTAGATTTCGAGATAAGTGTAAATCAAATTTGGATAGAAACAACAACAGGGCCGCCGATCGACCCGAAGCATCGTTGAATGAATATAGCTATTTTTACATTAATAAAATTGACGATAAATCGTTATTAAATACTACTAACGATATGAAATGGTTTTAAAACTATATTTATGCGAGGATCATTTGAAAGTACCGAGTTCAATCTCATTTCAAATGATTATGCGATGATTTTAATCGAAGATGTTGAAGACGGTGATTGAAGACCGACGATCTTCACATCGAATGGATGTGTTGCTACTGAGGCCCATGATTGGAGTAGCTACCTTGAAGGGGAGTGAGGGGTAGCCGTCCGGACGTAGTGCTGATTGTTCGGATATGCGAGGTATAAGGTGCCTCCGGTTTCATTCAGACCCAGAACGGACTTGAAAATGGATGGTATGTCTGACATTGTATTCCTTTATACTTTATTCGTGGATCTCTGCCGAATATATATCTGTTTGGTGTATAATACCCTTCTCTGAGACGTACGAGCTTAGAGGTAATATATTGGTAGGAATCAATGGTATGATATGGATTGACAATGTGGCATGCTAAGATGCATGGATCAAGGCTTTTGTTGAAAAGCAGGCCTTGTGGTTGATGATCAAAGCAGAGCTTGTTTGGGCGTAGCTTTGTGTATAGCGTGACTTCGCTAACCTCACACCCCGGTAAGAGTCTAAAACGGAGCAAGGGAACGCAGGGAGTGCACACATTTCTTTCTAGCCAGAGTGATGTCAATGACCTACCAGCCCTAACATTTTTACTTATGTGGATGATGGATTATGAGGTACCTCGGTTTTATAGGTTGTTAGTGGCCATATTGAGGTCCAAAAGGACCGAGAAACGTGTGTTCAGGAATTGCCAATCCACTAACGTAGGTGTGGATCGGCCTTGCAGATATCCAAGGGTTGCCCATAGGTGTGATCCTGAGGCATATGCTAGAGTGTCTCGAATCGGTAAGGAGATCGTTCCTAGCCTTGACTCATGATGGAAACCCAATTTCCAATACGACACCATGCGGTTTTGATTGTAGAACTAGTATGGTGACATGATATATGGTACCCATGCCGTCTATGATTGATACATTATGATTGAAATTGTTTTTAAAACATATATACACTAATAATAATATCAAATCCATTTTATACGTATCAAGTCACGTTTGACCATTATAAGGTAAAACTCCATCCTCTGATTTGCGTTGCATTGTGTGATGGGACTTGAGTCTTATAATGTTTCATTTTTCTAAAAGAACATTGCGTTGTTTAACGATTTACTTTATTTTATGCACTGGCAATCCAATGGAGTAAACCCATTCTGCGTTGGCGGTGTGGTCCTGTGATTAGCCTTATTATTAGATTAGTTAAGTTTGATTTCTCATACCAGTCCCATGACTGACCTGTAGTTTGTTTCACTGGCAAACTCGGGTGCCCATATTTTCCACATGGGCAGTCGAGTAGCTTGTTTGCAGATTTCTATTCTTTTAGTGGATCCTGGATCAAAGCTTAAAGCTATGTCCAGAGCATTGATAGCCTTCCGCTATATCAGTTTAAGTCTTCCGCTGCACTATGTTATATTCATTTTAATTTATCTTCCGCTATATTTTATGTATCGATGTACTCTGATATTATGGACTTTGATGTAACATTATTATAATGTTTATCAAAGTCTGTTGTTATTGTTCTGATGTGTTGTATGCCCAAAGTTAACGTATGCGGGTTTTGAACGATTTTGATTGATCTAGCAATCGATTAAGGTCGGGAAAAATGCGTGTCGTTACAGTTGGTATCAGAGCTCTGGTTAGCTCAAATCTTTGGGGTACAACTCGTTAGAACTAAACAAAAGACTCATCAGAGATTGGATTAGTAATATCCAATAAGAATACTCATTAGAGATAGGATCAGCAGTATCCTAGAATGAGAAAACTCATTAGAGATGGGGTTAGTAATGCCCTAGAACGAGTTCAAAGTAAAAAAGTCTATAATTAACATATTTGTGATTATATATAATCAATCTTAGAGAATATGATTTTTAAATACTTAAAAGTTAATCAAATAATAAAATTATTGAAACCAATAATCGAATGAAAATTGATTTGGTAAATTAAAACAACTTTTAGCTTCGTTCCTTTCGAGGACGAAAAGATTTTAAGTGGGGGATATTGTAACAACCCAGAATTTTGGGGCCAACTTAAAATTTTTATTTTAGAAATTTTGATGAATTTTTAATGTTTAAAATGATTTATTTGAAATAATAACGATTAAAAATTTATTTTAATTGAAGTTAAAACGAATAAATTTATTTTAATTATAAATAGAGTTTAAAATAGCGCGGTAGTTTGAAATTTTGAACTTTGACTGACCATACAGGATGCAAAATAAATCGGATTTTAGTGAAACCAAAAATATTTAAATATATTTAAGAATATCTTTCCAACAAATCCGAAAAATCGAAATTTCATAGCAGGAATCAAAAGTTATGCCAGTTTAAAATTCAGAATAGTCGCTGTAGAATTTCTATATATATTTTAATACTAAAAATAGCCATTTTACAAACGACCTCTGTTTTCGACGAAACCACTTTTGTTGGAACCGGAATTTCAAATTATTGCTAGGTTTCAATTTTCATAATTTTTCGAACTAATATGTGAGCGTGGCAATATAAAATGTGTTTTGTCCATTTCAGTCAAATTTAATCGACTGGAAAATAGCCATTTTTCAAATCTTGGAATTCGACGAAATTAGTTTTATTAGGACCGTATCCTCAAAACATAGCTAGAAATAATTTTTCTGTAATTTTTAGAGGTCGTATGTGGCCCCGTTAAATTAAAATGTACGATCAAATTAATTAAATAAATGATTTAAATATTAAATTAAATAAAACAGGACGAAGACGTTTGTTTGGGCTGACGGGACCTAGCCCATTGCGTCCGGAACGGGGGTATTTGGCTATGGACAAAGTTCGTTGGGCTAGAATTGGAGCTAGTACAAATTAGCGGGCTTTTTCTGAAATTTAGTGAATTAAAAAATATTTTATTATTCGATTGATTATTGTGTTGAAATTGAATTGTTATTTTGTTGAATTGGATTAGACAATAACCAAACTGTCCTCTTTGTTGAGTTGGATTAGACAATAACCAAACCGTCCTCTTTGTTGAGTTGGATTAGACAAAACCAACTTATCATATTAGTTGAAATAAAACAGTTAAAACCAATGTATCATTTTTGTTAATTAGTAATTGTTAAGAAATAAAATTATCATTTTATTTGTTAAGTTAAATTAGATGTAACAAATAAAATTGTCATTCTTTTATTTGTTATCTAGAATACAAATTGTACATAAATAAATTATTCTTTTATTGTGAAATTAAAATTCATAGAAAAATGTGAGTATATAAAATTTACTTTTATATGTCATTAGAGTTCATAGAAAATGTGAATATATAAAATTGACCTTTACATGTTATTAGAAAAATGTAAACATATAAAATATTCTTTTATAGAATACTTAGAAAAACGTGAACATGTAGAATATTCTCTTATATATGTTATTAGAATACATAGGAAAATGTAAGGAAATAAATATGTCATATTTATTAAAATAAACATTTTTGTTCACTTAAAAGAAATTGTTATGTTAGTATAAAAATAAACATTTTTGATAGGAAATGTTATGTTAGAAATATAGAAATGTCACTTTATTCCATTAAAATTATTAGAAATATAAAAATATCATTTTTATGTTGAATTGAAAATAAGTTAAACAATAAAAATTCACATTTTTATTGTATAGTAAAATTGTACATGTTTTTGAAATAAACATGTTGACATTTAAAAATGTCATTTTTAATGTAAAAGTAAAAACTAGAAAATGGTCATATTTTGAAAAGAAGAAAAAAATATTTTGCCATTAAAAATCTCATTTTTAATGTAAATGTAGAATATAAGAAATGTTCGTGTTAATATACAAACATTCATGTTTGTATTAGAATGTGGAAAACATTAGAAATCACCTTTTTAATGTAAAGATCGATATGCTAGAAAGTATAAAAATGTTAAAACATTATTTTAAATATGATTATAAACATAGGAAAGAAATATTTAAAAAAAAGGATTACATTTTTCATAATGTAATATAAGAAAAAGATTACATTTTTCATAAATGTAATAAAAAGAATGTAAAAGTTACATTTTCTATAATGTAAATAAAAGAATATAACTTTGGTTAGAACTTGTTAACATGACATCGTTTGGTAAAATTAGATTAACAATAGAAAAATATGAAAACAAAATATTCATTTTATCAAATAGAAAAGTGTTAAGATTGATGAAAATAACATTTTAGTTATAAAATGTTAAGATTTGTTAAAATTACCATTTAGTTATAAAATGTTAGGATAGACAAAATATCACCTTTATTTATTTTGTTGAATAACATTTTAGTTATAAAATGTTAAGATTTGTTAAAATTACCATTTAGTTATAAAATGTTAGGATAGACAAAATATCACCTTTATTTATTTTGTTGAATTAGAGTTGTCGAAAAAACAAATATATTACTTTTATATGCTTTGTTGAAATAGAATTGTCGACACAAAAACAAAGCTATCTTTTTATTTGTTTTTGTTAAAATGATAGAATTAATTTAACATAAAAATATTCTTTTTAGGTTAATATAATGGGCTAGAAATGATGTAACATAAAAATATACTTTTATTTGTCACTAGAGTACATAAGAAAAGGAAGGGAAATAAAGGGGTTACATTAGTTGAAAACAAAATGTTCAATTTGCCAAAATAAAAGTCATGAATATATATATATATATATATATATATATATATATATATATATTATTTACAATCTACATGTAAATAAAAGACATGAATTAAGAAAGTATATTTTATTTACATTTACATAAAAACCATGATTATAGAAAAGTACATTTTATTTACATTCTTGTTGTAAATAAAAACATGAATATAAAAAGCACATTTTTATTTGCAACGTTGCAAATAAAAACATGAATGTAAAAAGTATATTTTTATTTGCAAATTAGTGGTAAATAAAAACATGAACATATAAAATATATTTTTATTTACATTTTAGATGTAAATAAAAAAATGATTTTAAAAGGTACATTTTTATTTACATTTTAGATGTAAATAAAAAGAGAAGATTTTAAAGTTATATTTTTATTGTCATTTTAGACGCGATAAAAAGAAGAGATTTTAATGTCACATTTTTATCATCATTTTAGATGTGATAAAAAGAATAGATTTTAATAGTTGAAATCACCAAATGTTTTATATGTATATATTTATATATAAATATAAATTAAAATAAAACGAATCGCGCTGCTGCAGGTCGCGATTTGAAATCGTAACTTTAAACGATTGTACCGAATGATCCGACCGTCGGATTTTCCCAAAACCGGAACCATTAGGACCGCTTTGGGAAAATCTTTCCAACGATATAAATTTTGTTAAAATCCAATAGTTAGATTTCGAGATAAATGTAAATCAAATTTGGATAGAAACAGCGCCAGGGCCGCCGATCGACCCGAAGTGTCGTTGATGAATATAGCTATTTTTACATTAATAAAAATGGCGACAAATCATTATTAAATACTATTAACGATATGAAATGGTTTAAAACTATATTTATGTGAGGATCATTTGAGAGGACCGAGTTCAGTCTCATTTCTAATGATTATGCAGCGATTTTAATCGAAGATTTTGAAGACGCTGATTGAAGACCGACGATCTTCATATCGAATGGATGTGTTACTACTGAGGCCCATGATTTTAGTAGCTACCTTAAAGGGGAGTCAGGGGTAGCCGTCCGGAAGTAGTCCTGATTGTTCGGATATGCGAGGTATAAGGTGCCTCCGGTTTCGTTTAGACCCAGAACGGACTTGAAAATGGATGATATGTCTGACATTGTATACCTTTATACTGTATTCGTTGATATGTGCCAAATATATATCTGTTTGGTGTTTAACACCCTACTCTGAGACATACGAGCTTAGAGGTTATATATTGGTAGGAACCAATGGTATGATATGGATTGACAATGTGGCATGCTAAGATGCATGGATCAAGGCTTTTGTTGAAAAGCAGGCCTTGTGGTTGATGATCAAAGCATAGCCTGTTTAGCGTAGCTTTGTGTATAGCGTGACTTCGCGAACCTCACACCCCGGTAAGAGTCTAAAACGGAGCAAGGGAACGCAGGGTGTGCACACGTTTCTTTCTAGCTAGAGTGATGTCAGCGACCTACCAGCCCTGACATTTTTACTTATATGGATGATGGATTATGAGGCACCTCGGTTTTATAGGTTGTTAGTGGCCATATTGAGGTCCAAAAGGACCGGGAAACGTGTGTTCTGGAATTTCCAATCCACTAACGTAGGTGTGGACCGACCCTGCAGATATCCAAGGGTTGCCCATAGGTGTGATCCTGAGGCATTTGCTAGAGTGTCTCGAATCGGTAAGGAGAACATTCCTAGCCTTGACTCACCCAATTTCCAATACGACACCATGCGGTTTTGATTGTAGAACTAGTATGGCGACATGATATATGGTACCCATGTCGTCTATGATTGATACATTATGATTGAAATTGTTTTTGAAACATATATACACTAATAATAATATCAAATCCGTTTTATACGTATCAAGTCATGTTTGACCATTATAAGGTAAAACTTTATCCTCCGGTTTGCGTTGTATTGTGTGATGGGACTTGAGTCTTATAATGGTTTCATTTTTCTAAAAGAACATTGCGTTGTTTAACGATTTACTTTATTTTATGCACTAGCAATCCAATGGAGTAAACCCATTCCGCGTTAGCATGGTGCTTCATAGCAGCTGTAATGGCGCGTTTTGTTAGCTGTCGAATAATTAATTTATTTAATGATTTATATATCGATTTGGCGATATCGATAACTTAAAGTACAACGTTCGAACTTATAATTTATAATTTTAATTAAAACGAACTTGAAACGTCGTGGCAGTTCGCAATTTGGCGATTCGAACTTCAACTGAATATACAGAATCCGTTTTAAGTCGAATTTCGGTGAAACAAGAAACGTACGGATCTGTTGAACTATATTTTTCATATAGAAGAGAAAAATCGAGATTTCGTCATGTAGATTTTGAGTTATGTCCAAATCAAATTTCAGAAAAGTCGCTGTAGAATTCCTTTATTATTTGCGATGCTTTATATACGTTATAAAAGGGTTTTCGATATAAACTGAATACCGAGATAATATGAAATCTGAAATATCAAACTGTAAATTCTGATATGATATCCTGGAGCTGTACGATATCATATGTGAAGATATACGATAATATAAATTTATTTATATTTAATTTAATTTAATTTAAATATATTTATATATTTAAATGGGTCATCCAAAGCTTTAAAAATAGCCACTTTTGCAAACGAAGTCGAAATTCGATGAAACTAATTTTGTTAGATCTGCAATGTCAAATAGTTGTTAGATATCCAGTTTCGTGATTTTTAGATTCACTGTGTGACCGTACGGATTTTTAGAGTGAGAAACAGTCAGTATTTCGACGGTTAAAAATACGCTGTTTGAGCATACGGAGTCAGAATTCGACGAAACCAGTTTCGTTGGGACCGTAATGTCGAGCTCTAGCTACACGTCCAGTTTGGTGATTTTTTTGGTATCATATGTAATCATGGTGATTTTTAGAAAGCCAATGATTGAATAAAAAAATAAATAAAATAAAATAAGAAAAAAATATCCTAATTAATTCTGTGGTCAAAGGAGAGGCCACACTGCCTTGTTTCCTAACCACACACTAAAACGATTTAAAACACAAGAACAGCCTCATTCACAACTAAAACCGCAAAAAGAAAATTCACCACAAATCAAAGAAATTCTCTAAAAATCCTAAAGTATGTATATTTGGGATCAGTGGTCTGTGCTCTTCAAGATGGTATCAGTATTGTGGCGTGCGACGCACCCTCATTGATGCTCGAAATCAACAGCAAAGCTAGGGTTCTTGGTATTTAGTTTTCTGGTGCATCGATGTAAAGTGAAAGTTGGTATTCGGACAGCTGAGGTGATGTAGCATATGCGCAGGAGATTTTGGGTTGTTCGACGAAGGAAAGCGTCGATCTTGGTCTTCGATACTGGGGAAAATCCCTGTAATCGATGCGAGAACGGTGGACCGAATCAGGAGTTGCGAGCTCGTTGTGTTGGGATGGAGATCGAACTGTTGCGAAGGGATGAAGTGCGGTTGGATTTGTGGGTGATTTCCGTTCGAATAATGGTCGATGTCTTCTGTTAGGATGCTGGGAGGAACTCGACGTCGTGACACAGGAGGGAGGCGCGAGTTGGGTGAAGTGGAAGGACTTGAGACGAGATGAACGTCGGTGGGGTGGTTGTTGAATTTGACGGTGTCTGAGAGGGAGTATGGCCGGTTCGAAGTTGGAATTGGTGATGGGTATTAGCAGGAAGTCGGAGCAGTTGATTTTGGAGGAGATGGATTACGGGTGGGTGATTTAGAAAGTGGAGTGGGCCTAAATAAACGGGCTGGAATGTTGGGTGAGGCCCACTTAATTAAATATTTGAAGTTTTGTTTTTATTTAAATATATATGAACTTCGTAACCTCATAACTATCTCGTACGTGATCGAAATTCAGTAAAACAAGTTGCGTTGGGATCGTATGGACGGGAGCACTCCAGAATGGAACTGACCGCGAGTCAATTGGAGTTCGTTACAATTTATAGCAAAATAAATTGTCCGTCTGAATCAAATCAAAGACAGCTAATCGTTTTAACGATAACAGTCAAAAGTGAGTAAATCTCACTAACTCTGAACAGTTTATAATTTCATGTTGTATTGTTAGAACTGTTAAAATTGTCTGTTTGACTGTGTGTTGATTGTTTGATTGAACTGCTAGTCAGTTAGTTAAATTTCTATATTGATTCTGTTTAACAGAATATATCATATGGAACTGAAAGTGATGTTATTTTTATTGTCTAACATCTGTGATGCAGGGAAACAGGTTGGAGGAATCCGACTGGATTCCTTAACAGTTATTTTATTGTTTTCCATATATTGTTATATGATGTGATATAAAATCCGTGGGCGATTATATGTGCTTGGACGATATTGAACATCGTGATTTGATATGATTGAATACCATAACATACCGAAATGTTGATAAGGGGATTTTCAATGTTTATATTGAAAATGAATCTTATTTATAAAATCGATAGGATTTTATAAAAGGAAAACATTTATTTAATTTGAAAATAAATAAATGAAAAAGGAAACATTTATTTAGAAAATAAATGAAATAAAATAGAAACATTTATTTAGAAAATAAATGAATTAGAATATAAAGGAATATTTATTTAGGAAATAAACAAAGGAACATTTATTTAGATTATAAATAAATGGAATAAAGGAATATTTATTTAGGGAATAAATAAAGGAACACTTGTTCGGAAAATAAATAGAATTATACAAGGATAGATTTAAACACGTACTTCGCACACAAGTATAACACGATATGGATTTTTAGGAGATATTAAATAGGAAATCTATTTTTGACAGATAAAGTGAGAAGATTTAATTTATAAATAATGTTTTATAAATTAAATAAAATTTTTATTGTTTGATAGATGGGATATATAAGTTTGAACTTATATAGAGAAGTAGAAATTGTTTTTAACACCGATAAAGTAAATAAACGTTGTTAAAGGGAAATCCTTAGAAGGGGAGAAACGTTATTAAAGGAACATTTATAAAGTGAAGAACCGTTACTAAAGCTAAATCTTTATAAATGGATAAACGTTGTTAAAGGAAATCTTTTAATGAATAAACGTTATAAAAAGGGAAATCTTTATAAGCAAATAAAGTATTCGAATAATAGTTATTCGAAGGAGTAAATCAAATAAGTTATTCGAATTAGTTATTCAAATAGAGTTAAGTTATTCGAATTAGTTATTCGAATAGAGTTAATCACATATAAGCTATTTGAGTTAGTTATTCGAATAGAGTTAATCACATATAAGCTATTCGAATTAGTTATTCGAATAGAGTTAAACACATATAAGTTATTCGAATTAGATATTTGAATAGAGTTAAACACATTAGAGTGATTCGAATTACTTATTCGAATAGAGTTAAACACGTAAGAGTTAATTGAATATTAGTTATTCAATTTGAGTTAATCGAATTTAGTTATTCCAGAAGAGTTAAATCAAATTTAGTTATTCGAAAGGAGTTAATCAATTTGAGTTAAGTTAATCGATTTGAATTAGGTTGAATCGAAATGGAGTAAATCGATTAGAATTAAGTTAATCGAGTTAGAGTAAATCGAATATTAGTTATTCGAAGGTAAGTTATTCGAATTAGTTATTCGAAGGAGTTAATCAATTAAGTTATTCGAATGAGTTATTCGAAGGAGTAAATCAAATTAAGTTAATCGATTAGAGTTGAGTCAATCGATTTGGGTTAAGTTAAGTTATCGAGTTAAGTAATCGAGTTAAGATTTATCGAGTTAAGTAATCGAGTTAAGTAATCGATTTGAGATAATCGAGTTAAGAAAATCTAGTTAAGTTAATCGAATAAGTTAGTCGATAAGAGTAAATCCATATAAGTTAATCGGATGTTAGTTATTCGATAAGAATCGACACATTTAAGAAAATCGAATATTTGTTATTCGATAAGAGTTAATGAAATAGAGCCAACCAAGAAGAGTTATTCGCATATTAGTTATTCGATAGGAGTTAATCGAAATAGAGTTTATCGAATATCAGTTATTAAAAAGGGAGAGTTAATCGAATAGAGATTACTCGAAAGAGAGTTATACGTCGAATTCGATTATAGCGAATTCGGGAAAGTACTATTTACTTTCCAGGGTTTAAATCAAGATTTATTTATTGAATTAGAAATTAGGTTTCTGTTAAATTATTCGAGTTAGGAAATAAATTTATAATTTAGGTTAGATATTTTAGGGGTAGGAATTATAACGTTATAGTTATAATCAAACGTGGTCATATAATAAGTGGATTCGTAACCTGAATCCGAGAATTTGCGAAAACAGATGATTGTAAAAAGTGAGTGATGAGCTTCATCTATTTCACAGTAAAGGACGTTGTTCAATTAAGGTCTGCGAGGTAATTATACCCCAACTTGATTGACTTCAGAATTGACAAAGGAATAGTTGTGGTTCGATCTAAAAGGTTGATTAGGAATAAAGTTAAGGAATAAGCGATAAATGGATTAAGCGAAACGATGTTTTATACAACGTTCATTGGAAATCCGTAAATGAGTTTTGGAAACGTTTTCCAAATATAGTCAGATATGTTTTCTAAACATAGAAAATGAAATGTTTTCATGATAAGAATTTAAGAAATAGAGTTAAGCAAATTCAGAAACTGACTGGAGAGGGTAAGTTGAATGGTTTTCTAAGTGACGATCTGATGTTGGTTTCGACCTTCCGGATTGATACTTAGAGAATTGTTCTCATACTAGTTACAGTTAGGGACTGATAGTTGCGAAATAATAGTGATGTGAAAATAAGCTATGGAAATGTTTTCCAATGATTAATAACATATATTTTCTAAATATATGAAATAAGGAAATATGAACATATGATGATTGATCGATCGAATTCACATTTGGAAATAAGATCGTTGTTTGTACACCGACATGTTTTCATTTGAAAGTTAAATCACAGACTATCAAAGTTTTGACCATTTTTACGTTGTTAATATGGAGAGACCGGTTGGATTATTATCCGAAGAACCACTCCGGATTAGCATAAGCGTTGTGAATCAAGTACGCTGAAGATAATTGAAGACGGAGTGAAGTGCAAGGGCTATTGTGAAAAGCCTAGGTAGGATGGATTCACTGAATAGTGCTTTCGGTTTGTTCAGTCCCAGGACAACGTATATGGACGAGTGTCTGACAAAGTATTCTTAACGAATCATATATGTTGATCTCTTCAAACGTATTACATTGGGTGGCGGAGAAATTCGTTTCTCTTAGCTTTTATACCCGTGATGCCTTGAGAAATTGATATTGATTTGGCGGGTATGACGATGTGGCATTCAAAGTAATTGAAGAAATAATCTGTCAAAGTGATAAACGTGACCTCAAAACCTCACAACCGGAAAATAACAGAAGTTGGGCTAGGCAGCATGGCTAGTTGGGCCATACCCAAGCAGGGTGTATTATCACAATCTAGAGAATATTCAATTGTACTTCTTTATAATCTATTTCAATGTTGTCCCTTATCGGGAAGGATGGTTGTTGATCCAAACCATTGGTGATAATATATTCGTTACACTCAAGCTAAATGAGTGGACGGTCATGTGTGGCCGGGTTGCAAGACGTTCTTGTTGAACCCTAGTGTATCTCCTCTAGAGTACACTGATCGGAAGGTGCTCCCATACCTTGTCTGTTGGAATCCAATCTCCAATAAGCGCTCACGGTTTTATTTGTATACTATGTATGTGGAACGTGAGATGCAAGCGTTCTGCTAGATTGATATCTATTTGTATTTAGACATTATTATAATATCAGAAAGATATCCTTTATTTAACCAAGTGTTGGAGTTTTATTCACACCAGTCCCATGACTGACCCGGAGTTTATTTTGTTTGTTTTCCCTAAACTCTTGGGTGCCTAAATTTGTACGGGCATTCAAGTAGTCGGGATTTTACAGATACACTTGGAGAGCTTGGAGCAGGAGGCTTCAGGATTATAGCTATTATTATTCCGCTGTGTTGTTAAGTGTTGTACTTTGAAATGGTATGTATATACGAGTACTGATTTGTATTTCAAAGTTATGTCATATTTTATTCGTTCCGCTGTGAGATTCGTGTTTACTATGATGATGTAAGTTCTTCTTCTTCTTCTTCTATTCTATTAGTTCTATCTTTTCTTCCACACCCTCTACTTTCTTTCACTAACGTCTCGGAATTTTCGACTCTCGAGGAGTCGAAAATTTCCAGCCGTTACAGTTGGTATCAGAGCTTAAGTTAAGTGATTACCTTGGCTCTGTGGCATAACTCGATAGAGATGGGATTAGTAATATCCTAGATTGAGTTTGAGTGTATATATATGAGCGCGTAATTGTTATTCAATATAAAATGGTTTTATATTGTGGAGACTCATTGGTTGAGTGGCTTATGAATTCTGGTCGATCAGTTTGGTCCACTGTATCGATAAGGGTTACTAAACACTCGAATACGATGAACCGTCATGGTATGTTTTGGAAGAGGGTAAATGAAGTAATTTTACCCGAAATATATTTGGTTATAAGAAAAATATATTGAAATTACAGTATGTATTGGATGTATTGGTTGTTATTATAATCGAATTAGAAAAAAAGGTGAAATGATTATAAATAACTAATCAGAATTCATATAAGGAAATATATGAAATAAGATGAATTAAATCTGAATTTAAATCATATTTGGAATTAAAATAAGGAAATTTTAAGTTCCTGGGAGATTTTGAAAATGTTTTTCAAATTGAAAATGATATAGTATTGAACTCAATTCGATAGCTGGAAAATAGATTCTGATGATGAATCTAGACATCATCAGTGTTCATTTTCGAGTTCTAAGTGACGGATTACTACCAAAGGTTTTGTTTTTGAATTGTTTTGAGAAAACAAGTTGTTTAGAAATTCAAAGGTTTTGAATTGGAATTATGATTTCAAATTGATTTGAAAGAAACCCAGGAACTTAAGTTCTGGAATTAAAATTTAACTAATGAAGTTAAATAAAATGAGATGGTAAAAATAAATTGAAATTTAACTTGAACCGAGTTAAATAAAATTGAATTGGATTAGAGATAATCTAGAATGGAACCAAATTGATAAGTCAATAATTTGGAATTTGATATTAGAGTTCGAATGAAATTCGATTTGGATTTGAGGATATGAACTGATTGGAGATCAATTGGAATGGATAACATTGGTATATGTTGAAGTGGTAGCAGATGAAAGGGATAGAGTTAAATTCCCGACAAAAAGGTACAAGTTTATATCATATATGAGTTTGGATTTTATGAGCCGAATTAGCAAGCCGCTTGGCTATTTTGGTTTCCTTTTGGAGTGGAGGAGGCCTAGAGAGGCGAGTTGTGGTTTGACGTATTGAGCCGTACAAAGGAGGTTATGGCGAAATTTTTCGAAAATTTAAGGTGTTAGAAATTTTTTAGAATTTTTGAAAATTTTAGTTGGTCGGAAATGAATTAATAAATTAATTAAAATTAAATGGGTCCAGTCGAAACTGAAATTTAGAGGTAAAAAAAAAAAGATTTTTAAATCTAGTTAGTAGAGTTAATAGCAATTTTCTAACTTAGCAATTTCGAGGACGAAATTATTTTAAGGGGGGAAGTCTGTAATGGCGCGTTTTGTTAGCTGTCGAATAATTAATTTATTTAATGATTTATATATCGATTTGGCTATATCGATAACTTAAAGTACAACGTTCGAACTTATAATTTATAATTATAATTAAAACGAACTTGAAACGTCGTGGCAGTTCGCAATTTGGCGATTCGAACTTCAACTGAATATACAGAATCCGTTTTAAGTCGAATTTCGGTGAAACAAGAAACGTACGGATCTGTTGAACTATATTTTTCATATAGAAGAGAAAAATCGAGATTTCGTCGTGTAGATTTTGAGTTATGTCCAAATCAAATTTCAGAAAAGTCGCTGTAGAATTCCTTTATAATTTGCAACGCTTTATATACGTTATAAAAGGGTTTTCGATATAAACTGAATACCGAGATGATCTGAAATCTGAAATATCAAATTGTAAATTCTGATATGATATTCTGGAGCTGTACGATATCATATGTGAAGATATACGATAATATAAATATATTTATATTTAATTTAATTTAATTTAAATATATTTATATATTTAAATGGGTCATCCAGAGCTTTAAAAATAGCCACTTTTGCAAACGAAGTCGGAATTCGATGAAACAAATTTTGTTGGATCCGCAATGTCAAATAGTTGTTAGATATCCAGTTTCGTGATTTTTAGATTCACTGTGTGACCGTACGGATTTTTAGAGTGAGAAACGGTCAGTATTTCGACGGTTAAAAATACGTTGTGTGAGCATACGGAGTCAGAATTCGACGAAACCAGTTTCGTTGGGACCGTAATGTCGAGCTCTAGCTACACGTCCAGTTTGGTGATTTTTTTGGTATCATATGTTATCATGGTGATTTTTAGAAAGCCAATGATCGAATAAAAAATAAATAAAATAAAATAATAAAAAAATATCCTAATTAATTCTGTGGTCAAAGGAGAGGCCACGCTGCCTTGTTTCCTAACCACACACTAAAACGATTTAAAACACAAGAACAGCCTCATTCACAACTAAAACCGCAAAAAGAAAATTCACCACAAATCAAAGAAATTCTCTAAAAATCCTAAAGTATGTATATTTGGGATCAGTGGTCTGTGCTCTTCAAGATGGTATCAGTATTGTGGCGTGCGACGCACCCTCATTGATGCTCGAAATCAACAGCAAAGCTAGGGTTCTTGGTATTTAGTTTTCTGGTGCATCGATGTAAAGTGAAAGTTGGTATTCGGACTGCTGTGGTGATGTAGCATATGCGCAGGAGTTTTTGGGTTGTTCGACGAAGGAAAGCGTCGATCTTGGTCTTCGATACTGGGGAAAATCCCTGTAACCGATGCGAGAACGGTGGACCGAATCAGGAGTTGCGAGCTCGTTGTGTTGGGATGGAGATCGAACTGTTGCGAAGGGATGAAGTGCGGTTGGATTTGTGGGTGATTTCCGTTCGAATAATGGTCGATGTCTTCTGTTAGGATGCTGGGAGGAACTCGACGTCGTGACACAGGAGGGAGGCACGAGTTGGGTGAAGTGGAAGGACTTGAGACGAGATGAACGTCGGTGGGGTGGTTGTTGAATTTGACGGTGTCTGATAGGGAGTATGGCCGGTTCGAAGTTGGAATTGGCGATGGGTATTAGCAGGAAGTCGGAGCAGTTGATTTTGGAGGAGATGGATTACGGGTGGGTGATTTAGAAAGTGGAGTGGGCCTAAATAAATGGGCTGGAATGTTGGGTGAGGCCCACTTAATTAAATATTTGAAGTTTTGTTTTTATTTAAATATATATGAACTTCGTAACCTCATAACTATCTCGTACGTGATCGAAATTCAGTAAAACAAGTTGCATTGGGATCGTATGGACGGGAGCACTCCAGAATGGAACTGACCGCGAGTCAATTGGAGTTCGTTACAATTTATAGCAAAATAAATTGTCCGTCTGAATCAAATCAAAGACAGCTAATCGTTTTAACGATAACAGTCAAAAGTGAGTAAATCTCACTAACTCTGAACAGTTTATAATTTCATGTTGTATTGTTAGAACTGTTAAAATTGTCTGTTTGACTGTGTGTTGATTGTTTGATTGAACTGCTAGTCAGTTAGTTAAATTTCTATATTGATTCTGTTTAACAGAATATATCATATGGAACTGAAAGTGATGTTATCTATATTGTCTAACATCTGTGATGCAGGGAAACAGGTTGGAGGAATCCGACTGGATTCCTCAACAATTATTTTATTGTTTTCCATATATTGTTATATGATGTGATATAAAATCTGTGGGCGATTATATGTGCTTGGACGATATTGAACATCGTGATTTGATATGATTGAATACCATAACATACCGAAATGTTGATAAGGGGATTTTCAATGTTTATATTGAAAATGAATCTTATTTATAAAATCGATAGGATTTTATAAAAGGAAAACATTTATTTAATTTGAAAATAAATAAATGAAAAAGGAAACATTTATTTAGAAAATAAATGAAATAAAATAGAAACATTTATTTAGAAAATAAATGAATTAGAATATAAAGGAATATTTATTTAGGAAATAAACAAAGGAACATTTATTTAGATTATAAATAAATGGAATAAAGGAATATTTATTTAGGGAATAAATAAAGGAACACTTGTTCGGAAAATAAATAGAATTATACAAGGATAGATTTAAACACGTACTTCGCACACAAGTATAACACGATATGGATTTTTAGGAGATATTAAATAGGAAATCTATTTTTGACAGATAAAGTGAGAAGATTTAATTTATAAATAATGTTTTATAAATTAAATAAAATATTTATTGTTTGATAGATGGGATATATAAGTTTGAACTTATATAGAGAAGTAGAAATTGTTTTTAACACCGATAAAGTAAATAAACGCTGTTAAAGGGAAATCCTTAGAAGGGGAGAAACGTTATTAGAGGAACATTTATAAAGTGAAGAACCGTTACTAAAACTAAATCTTTATAAATGAATAAACGTTGTTAAAGGAAATCTTTTAATGAATAAACGTTATAAAAAGGGAAATCTTTATAAGCAAATAAAGTATTCGAATAATAGTTATTCGAAGGAGTAAATCAAATAAGTTATTCGAATTAGTTATTCAAATAGAGTTAAGTTATTCGAATTAGTTATTCGAATAGAGTTAATCACAGATAAGCTATTCGAATTAGTTATTCGAATAGAGTTAATCACATATAAGCTATTCGAATTAGTTATTCGAATAGAGTTAAACACATATAAGTTATTCGAATTAGATATTTGAATAGAGTTAAACACATTAGAGTGATTCGAATTACTTATTCGAATAGAGTTAAACACGTAAGAGTTAATTGAATATTAGTTATTCAATTTGAGTTAATCGAATTTAGTTATTCCAGAAGAGTTAAATCGAATTTAGTTATTCGAAAGGAGTTAATCAATTTGAGTTAAGTTAATCGATTTGAATTAAGTTGAATTGAAATGGAGTAAATCGATTAGAATTAAGTTAATCGAGTTAGAGTAAATCGAATATTAGTTATTCGAAGGTAAGTTATTCGAATTAGTTATTCGAAGGAGTTAATCAATTAAGTTATTCGAATGAGTTATTCGAAGGAGTAAATCAAATTAAGTTAATCGATTAGAGTTGAGTTAATCGATTTGGGTTAAGTTAAGTTATCGAGTTAAGTAATCGAGTTAAGATTTATCGAGTTAAGTAATCGAGTTGAGATAATCGAGTTAAGAAAATCAAGTTAAGTTAATCGAATAAGTTATTCGATAAGAGTAAATCCATATAAGTTAATCGGATGTTAGTTATTCGATAAGAATCGACACATTTAAGAAAATCGAATATTTGTTATTCGACAAGAGTTAATGAAATAGAGCCAACCAAGAAGAGTTATTCGAATATTAGTTATTCGATAGGAGTTAATCGAAATAGAGTTTATCGAATATCAGTTATTAAAAAGGGAGAGTTAATCGAATAGAGATTACTCGAAAGAGAGTTATACGTCGAATTCGATTATAGCGAATTCGGGAAAGTACTATTTACTTTCCAGGGTTTAAATCAAGATTTAGTTATTGATTTAGAAATTAGGTGTCTGTTAAATTATTCGAGTTAGGAAATAAATTTATAATTTAGGTTAGATATTTTAGGGGTAGGAATTATAACATTATAGTTATAATCAAACGTGGTCATATAATAAGTGGATTCGTAACCTGAATCCGAGAATTTGCGTAAACAGATGATTGTAAAAAGTGAGTGATGAGCTTCATCTATTTCACAGTAAAGGACGTTGTTCAATTAAGGTCTGCGAGGTAATTATACCCCAACTTGATTGACTTTAGAATTGACAAAGGAATAGTTGTGGTTCGATCTAAAAGGTTGATTAGGAATAAAGTTAAGGAATAAGCGATAAATGGATTAAGCGAAACGATGTTTTATACAACGTTCATTGGAAATCCGTAAATGAGTTTTGGAAACGTTTTCCAAATATAGTCAGATATGTTTTCTAAACATAGAAAATGAAATGTTTTCATGATGAGAATTTAAGAAATAGAGTTAAGCAAATTCAGAAACTGACTGGAGAGGGTAAGTTGAACGGTTTTCTAAGTGACGATCTGATGTTGGTTTCGACCTTCCGGATTGATACTTAGAGAATTGTTCTCATACTAGTTACAGTTAGGGACTGATAGTTGCGAAATAATAGTGATGTGAAAATAAGCTATGGAAATGTTTTCCAATGATTAATAACATATATTTTCTAAATATATGAAATAAGGAAATATGAACATATGATGATTGATCGATCGAATTCACATTTGGAAATAAGATCGTTGTTTGTACACCGACATGTTTTCATTTGATAGTTAAATCACAGACTATCAAAGTTTTGACCATTTTTACGTTGTTAATATGGAGAGACCGGTTGGATTATTATCCGAAGAACCACTCCGGATTAGCATAAGCGTTGTGAATCAAGTACGCTGAAGATAATTGAAGACGGAGTGAAGTGCAAGGGCTATTGTGAAAAGCCTAGGTAGGATGGATTCACTGAATAGTGCTTTCGGTTTGTTCAGTCCCACGACAACGTATATGGACGAGTGTATGACAAAGTATTCTTAACGAATCATATATGTTGATCTCTTCAAACGTATTACGTTGGGTGGCGGAGAAATTCGTTTCTCTTAGCTTTTATACCCGTGATGCCTTGAGAAATCGATATTGATTTGGCGGGTATGACGATGTGGCATTCAAAGTAATTGAAGAAATAATCTGTCAAAGTGATAAACGTGACCTCAAAACCTCACAACCGGAAAATAACAGAAGTTGGGCTAGGCAGCATGGCTAGTTGGGCCATACCCAAGCAGGGTGTATTATCACCATCTAGAGAATATTCAATTGTACTTCTTTATAATCTATTTCAATGCTGTCCCTTATCGGGAAGGATGGTTGTGTAACAACCCGTAAAATCTGGGCCAGTTTAAAATTTTTATTTTGGCAATTTTAGCGAATTTTGATTATTTAAAATGAATTATTTTAAATAAAATCGACGAGAAATTTATTTCGAGTATAATTAGAACGTATATATCATATACGTCGTCGTTAGAATATATAATAATTATATATAATTATAAAAGGAATTGAAAATGGCGCGGTAGTTCGAAAATTCGATTTCTAATTTCAAATAAATATACAGAATTCAATATAAGTCAAAATTGAACGAAACAAGAAATATTTGAATCTGTATAACTATATCTTTCTAACGAAGTTAACAAACTGAGATTTCACTTTAGAAATGATAAGATATGTCCAGTTTAAAATTAGAAATAGTCGCTGTGGAATTTATATATATTTTTATATATATAAGGCCCTTAAAAATAGCAATTTTGCAAACGACCTCGGATTTCGACGAAACCAGTTTTGTTGGGTCCGTGATTTTAAGTTATTGCTAGATTCCAAATTTCATAATTTTTCGAATCAATATGTGAGCGTGGCAAAGGAAAACGCGTTTGACCAGTTTCAGTTGATTTTAATCGACTGGAAATTGGCCATTTTTCCAACGGTCTCGGAATTCGACGAAACTAGTTTTGTTAGGACCGTATCGTCAATACGAAACTAGAAAATATTTTTCTGGAATTTTTCTAGTTAGTATGTGACCCCGGTAATTTGAAATGTACGTTTAAAATTCAATATAAGGATTTAAAATGTAATTTCAACGGAAACTGATTGTAACGATCAAACCAGCTTGCGATACATATCCCATTGTGTTCAGAATGGGGGTAAAACGCTATGGACGACAGGCGGTGGACCTCGTTTCGAGGTCGGATATAAAAGTCAACCCTTGTGCATAATTAAATAATTAAATAATAAAAATAAATAAAAAAAAACCCCTACCTTTCCCTCCTTTTCTCTTCGTTGGCCCCCCCGATCCCTCTTTCATTATAACAGAACGAAAAAAAAAAAAAGACCTAACCCTAATCTAAAATCGCGCCGCCTTCCAGCAAAGACGCCGACGAACCCTTCGCCGAAGCCCCCACCGCCCCACCACCCTCGCAACCTCCTCCCTCAAGGCGACGAAACCGGACATCGAATCGCAGCAACCCCCGAAGCCTCGCCGACACCTTCGAGCGCCTCCACGCCACGAGCCACCGCCGACTTCCTCCTCCTCCCATTCGAAGCTCGGTGAGCGTTTAATTTGATTTTATTTTGTTTTGTTCTATTTTTTTTTTTACAGTGAATTTGAAAACTGTTTTTTTTATAAAGTTTTAAAACTGTTTTTTTTTATAAAAGAGTTTTAAAAACAGAAATTTAAAAAGAGAAACTGTTTAATTATAAAAGAAAATAAAACAGAATTTTTAAAGAGTTTTAAAAACTGTTTTTAAAAGAAAGAAAAAAACTGCATTTTTAAATAAAGTAAAACTGCATTTTTTGAAAAGAAAGTAAACCTGCATTTATTTTAAAGATAAAAACTGCATTTTTCTAAAAGGAAAAAAACTGCATTTTTCTAAAAGGAAAAAAAACTGCATTTTTAATAAAAGAAAAACTGAATCTTTTAAAAGATAAAAACTGTTTTGTTTTTGAAAGAGTTTAAAACTGATTTTATTTTAAACTTTTAATAGGAAAAGGTTTGAATTTTAAAAGAAAAAAAAAGGATTTAAACTTTAAATAGAAAAAATTAGAACTTTAGAAAAATAAAGAAGCGAATTAGAATATGATTTTATATGTTGAAGAAGCGAATTAGAATAGGATTTTTATATATTGAACTTCGATAGAAAAATAGGATTTTTATATATTGAACTTCGAAATAAAAATTCGATTTTTATATATAGAACTTTGAAATAAAAATTCGATTTTTATATATTGAATAACATAGTAAAAATTCGATTTTTACATATGTAGAGAATACGGGCGACGAAAGCGATAAAAGGCGAGATTGGTGAAGATTTCTATCAATGAAGAGCCGTGGAGCTAGGATAGCTATATGTGAGAATTTCTCACCTTTCAATTTTATTTTCTAGTTATATATATATATATACTAGGATGCAGACGGTGCTTATTAGAAGCACCCGACACCCGTCCACATACCATGGACTTGTTTGTTTGGTTGTGTAATTGGTCAGATTATTTGATTTGGATTTGATTGATTGGTTAAATTGGAAATTGATTAAAATTGATATGTGAATGGCGTGGGCCTTCACTAGACCGGGGATAAGGCTAGGCCTCGTCCCGTTTCTAGTATCGTGCCGTTATGCCGCCGAAATTTTCTAAAATATGTTAGAAAAATAAAAATATCATTTTATTTAAAGAATGAATTGAATAGAAGTTCATATGTTAGAATAAAATGTTTTGTCGTTAAAAATATAATTTTTAACGTGAATGTGAATAAATAAATATTCATTTACAAACCAGACGGTTTGTTTATGTACACCTATTTGAAGGACATTGATTGGGTCGATAAATTTTACACATCGCCCAACTGCACAACTAAAATCTGTGTTTGATTGTTTGAAACCCCACACGGGTGTTGGGATGAAATTTGAAGTTCACTCATCCTGATTGATTAAATATGTCGATCGATTGATTGACAGGCTGTTATAAGCGTTAGATATCTATATTTGATGCTTATACAGTGTAGTGCACTTTGGTTGATGGTTGATTATTTTTCAATGCTATGATATACATGTGTTGTATGAAAATCCATATAATTAACTTTATATGGTAATTGATTGGGCCTCATTCCATTTTGAAAAATAAAGAATAACATAAAATAAAAGTTCATGTGTTGACAGTACTCATTCATTGAGATTGGTCATGTGTTGAACGAAATATTTTAGTACTAAAATTTACATCTTTATCAATATAAAATAAACGTTCATGTGTTGACAGTACTCATTCATTGAGATTGGTCATGTGTTGAACGAAATATTTTGATAATAACAACTATTTTGAAAAAGGAAATATTTGAAATAGAATATTTGAAAATAGAAATTTATGAAGCCGTGTTGACTAGATTGACGCCATTTTGACGTGAACGATATTTATATCGATTTTATAACGATTTCGAAATGAATTGAATTGAAAACGATTTCGAAATGAATTGAATTGAAAACGATTTCGAAATGAATTGAATTGAAAACGATTTCGAAATGAATTGAATTGAAAACGATTTCGAAATGAATTGAATTGAAAACGATTTCGAAATGAATGGAATTGAAAGCGAATTGAAATGAATTCAAATTAAATTGAAATTTGAATTGAATGGAAATGAATTTTAAAACGAATCTATAAGGAAGAATTCAATTTTGATTTGAATTGAAAAGAAAGTTGAAGATGTTTTTGAAACGAATTCAAAACTATTTATATAATTCGTTTTAAATATGAATCGGCGAAATATATATTATATATATTATATATATTATATAATGGCCTGAATAGAACGCGCCGCGCCGCGGCAGTTCGTAAATTTCGACCATTTATTTCAAACGGACATTACGGGAGATCCGACCGTCGGATTCTCCTAAAACCGGAACCGTTGGGTTCGTATCGAAAAGAGCTTTCTAACGAATATTAGAAATGTGAAATCTAACGGTTGGATTTGGAGATACGTCCAAATCAAATTTGAAAAAGGTCGCTGTAGGTGCAGTTCGATGGCCATTGATGGAAATCGACTGTACGGGCCTTGATAAAATTATTAAAAATAGTAATAATTTGTGTAAAATCATAAGAAATGATTTAGAAAGATTTGGGATGAAAAACTCCATATTTGAAAAGAAAAAAATAGATTTTTATCGAAATGAACTAGTTTTGAACTAGAATTATAATTCTATTTATTTTCAAATAAATAAATTGAATTTGAAAAGGATTTTAAAAATAACCAAAATTTCCAATGATTGCATTGGAGTGGACTTGAATCGAAATTGTGACGGCCCGCCCCGCACCAGCCTGCATTTCTTCCAAAAGTGCGCTGTACACATGCCCGACTAGCACGAGACGGTCGTCATAAGAAAGAAAAGAAGGGAATGAACTAGTCAAAGAACCTGTAGAATGTCTCACAGCGCATGGGATAAAATATAATAATAATGTACTTGACATAAAACAGGCGAGACAGTGCATAAGCTGATAACTAAAACCAACATCAATCTCAAAGCAGCGGAAATCCAAATACAGCTTATTACAATTCCAAATTTACTGTCTCTAAACAAAAGAAAGCTGAAGTAGAAGATACACCAACAATGCCCAAGCAGTGATCTTCAACAACACAGGGAGAATACTAAATACATATATCACGTGGAAGCCTCCTGCTCGTCTCTGGATCATCTACCCGTGCATCACCAGCTAACCTGTCTCTAGTCTGCTCGTGTGAGCACCCAGAGTAATAAGAGGAGACATAAAACTCTGGGTCAGACATAAAGCCTGGTATGAGCGATAAGCATCTAAACAGAATAATAACAGGTATACTAAACCATACCTGAACCTGGACCTGCAACCAAAGAGTTAGTACCACATACCGTACAATACTCCAAGGTGCCATAATAAATAGTGTAAGAATACGGGGGTGGGGTGTGCATGTCAAAATGATAGCAACAAATCATCCATAGCAACCATCCTCACATCTCTCACTCGGTGCGTAAAGCGTACGACATCTACCACTTTGGAACACTAGACAAACTGAGGTAACGACGAATCCCGACTTGTAGAAACCCTGCTGTGACCAAGCCAAACACTTGGAGTCATGACCAAACATTTCAATGACCCACTTCATTGGTCATAGCCCTTGGTTCTACCAATGCCATAATGGCCCTGAATCCGCCTTCGTACCTCCTACCATAGTGGTCCAAAGCTATAGGTGTCGATAACTCCTTAGCACGCGTCCCGCAGCAAAGCCCAATCATGAAGTGAACTCGTTGATTCCCATCTGAATCTTAAGCTCTAACTTCTCATTTGGACTTCCTTTGCATCTCGGGTTTGGTTGAATTGGAGTGGGTCTTCAGAAAAGTTGTCGTGCAGTAGCAGCTCTAGAATTCGGTTCGGTTCAGTCACCCATGCTCGGTTCGGTTCGGTCACCCATGCTCGGTTCGGTTCGAGTCCTTCTCCTTGTCTTTTCGGGTCGGGCACTTCGCTCCGGGTCGGGTCGGGGTCCTCCTCCAGGTCGGGTCGGGTGTCTTTCCCTCCAGCGCTCCAATCCCTAGCTTATTTCTTCTTTGCTTCCGATCCGAGCCCTGCATCTCCAAGTCGATCCGATCTGGCCTCCAGTCACTCTTCCGATCTGATCCGCTCCGCTCCCTAGCTTACTCCGATCCGATCCGCTCCATCGCTCCGATCCGATCTTCTGTCCAACTCCAACTCTAAGCAATGGCCTTCCTTCCTGCCAAACTTCTTCCAGTGGCAAGTCCTCATCCAGTTCGGATTCCCTTGGTCAGTTCCCTAGTCCGATCCGACCCCTTTCTCCGATCCGAACCGGTTCGGAGCCTGCACACTTCTGCAACTTTCCAGCAAGCTTTCTACGCCATTCGACGACGTTTTCGAGCAATTTAACTATTCTAATCAATCATGAAACATACCATAGAGTCATAGTAACATGTAATAGCAACCACAAACACCTAACAACAATTCAAATGAACCAAAATGGATCAAAAGTGGCTAAAACCTCACATTTTCCTATAATCCTTCTTAATCATGTTTAAGCATACAATTAGCAAAACACATCGAAATTAACCCAAATTTCTAACAGAGCCTTAAAACATTATTTTAGAATTTTAAGAATTTTTCCAGAATTTATTTACGTATAAATTCGCTAATCTTCACTAATTACCCTTAATTACCGTAATTAGTGCAAAAACTATGCAAATCACTCACCTTGGCCACAAATGAAATTCTCAGAACTGAAACTCCTCTAATTTGGGGCGAATACTGATGTCTAACAGCAGCTCCAACCTTGCTTTGGTGCTTTTTCTCCTTAATTTGGTGTTGCTAAGCCTAATCTTCAATTAGAGAGTGATTTGGGGTGTCTTAGATGTAGGAAGCCATTACTAGGATCTCTAGGAGGTTTGTGGCTGCTCAAAACTGAAATGAAAGTGATAACCTAACCCTAATCAGACCTCCTATACCCCTAAACCCGAAATTCCCCTTGGGCCTAGCTGCTAATCACCCGGTTAAGCCCAACTAAGCTGTTTTTCACCATCTGAAACTTGTTTCAGCCATATCTCCCAAACGGTAAGTCCGTTTGGCTAATGTGACCACTCTACGGAAAGAGAAACTATCATTCAAAGCCAATGGAAGTGGTTTCAGGTCAAAATTCATTTCAAGTCAAAAGTTATGGCCAAAACAGTGCCAACTAGGGGTAAAATGGTCATTTAAAAATCGAGAAAAATCATGAACATGGGAAATGACCCCAATAGTCGTCTCCCAAAGTTACATGACCATACGACTTCGTATGTAAAAGAAATAAATACTCTACGATCCTATGATGCGTAGAACGCGGGTCGTTACACTCTCCCCCCCTTAAGAAATTTCGTCCCCGAAATTACTTAACCCAAAACATACAAAGGACCCCGCATGCCTAACAACCACATATAACAATCAAACATGCAAAACAAGCAAACAAGCCTATCCTAGCATGCGGAAAAACTAAATCGAAGTCAAAATCTTACCAGACAAAGAGTTCTGGATACTTCTTCCTTATGTCCTCCTCTGTTTCCCATGTACAATCACTCTCGTCCTCGCTCCACTGTACCTTGACTAGCTTCACCGTCTTCCTTCGAAGTTGTTTCATGTCGTACTCGACAATACGGGCCGGCTTGCGGTTCCCAACCGCCTCGGGTTCTACTTCGAAGTCCTCTAACTGATCAGGTGGAATAGTCATATCTGAGTCGTGAACGAACTTCCTTAGTTGGGAAACATGAAATACGTTATGAACTCCCGCCATCTTCTCTGGTAAGTCAATCCTATATGCCAAATTCCCGACTAGTTCAAGAACAGGGAATGGGCCAACAAATCTTGGTGCTAATTTACCTCTCCTGCCAAATCGTATTACGCTCTTCAACGGAGAAATCTTGACAAACACCAAGTCACCAACGGAGAATTTTAAGTCTCTTCTTCTCTTATCAGCATAACTCTTCTGCCTATCTTGGGCTGCCTTCATTCGTTGCTGAATGATCTTGATCTTATCTGAAGTTTCCCTCACCACATCTGGTCCAAGCATAAACTTCTCGCCAGTTTCTATCCAACATGATGGTGAGTTGCACGGTCTTCCATACAAAGCTTCAAATGGAGCCATACCGATACTGGATTGGTAGCTATTATTATATGCAAACTCTACTAGATGCAAATGGTCATCCCATGATCCACCAAAATCCAATATACATGCTCTCAAGAGATCTTCCAAAATACGATTCACCCTTTCCGTCTGACCGTCGGTCTGAGGATGATATGCGGTACTGAGATGTAACTCTGACCCTAGCGCCTCTTGCAAGCTCTTCCAAAACCCACTAGTGAACAACGGGTCTCGGTCGCTCACAATGCTTTTAGGTACTCCATGAAATCTCACTACCCACTTCATATACAATTCTGCTAACTTAGCTGCCGTTCTAGTCGATTTGACTGGTATAAACCTTGCACTTTTAGTCAGTCGATCTACAATTACCCAAATGCTGTCATATCCCGATCTAGTCCTTGGTAACCCATCGATGAAATCCATCGAGACTTGCTCCCATTTCCATTCGGGAATTTCTAAGGGCTGTAACAACCCACTAGGCTTCTTTTGCTCGGCTTTAACTAGCTGGCAATTCATGCACTTGGATATAAACTTCCCAACGTCTCTTTTCATCCCTTCCCAGTAGTAGGTCTGCTTCATATCTCGATACATCTTATTACCACCGGGGTGTATAGTCAGCTTTGAGTGATGACATTCTTTAAGCACTTCATCTCTCAATCCATTGACATTGGGTACAACCAGCTTTCCATCCTTTCTAAGCCATCTATCTCGATCAAGCCCATACTTGTTCATCTCCTCATCGATTCCCATCTCTAACTTGGAGATGATTTCCAATAGGTTAGGATCGTCCCTCTGACTAGAGCCGATCCGCTCAATCAAAGTGGGTCTGATCGTCAAACTTGCTAACATTTCTGGATCCAATTCGCACTTTGGTCTGAAATCAAACCCCGCGATAAACTCCAGTTGCTTCCATTCAAGGAACATGGCCCCTAAGCTGGCATGTCTTCTACTCAATGCATCAGCCACCGCATTGCCCTTTCCTGGTGTGTATGCGATGTCAAAATCATAGGAAGCTAAGAACTCTAACCATCTCTGCTGACGGAGATTTAAATCCTTCTGGGAGAATAGATACTTTAACGACTTATGATCTGTAAACAGCTCAAACCTTTCTCCCAAGAGATAGTGTCTCCACATCTTTAACGCGAACACGATTGCTGCCAATTCTAAATCATGGGTAGGGTATCTCCTCTCGTGCGGTTTCAATTGCCGACTTGCATAAGCTACAACCCTACCGCCTTGCATCAATACAGCACCCAGTCCGGTACCACAGGCATCCGTGTATACCGTCATCTCTTCATCCCCCTTAGGAATGACTAACACTGGTGCGCTTGTCAACTTGTCCTTTAGACTTCTGAATGCATTCTCGCACCTTTCATCCCAGACAAAAGCTTGATTTTTCTTGGTCAACTGGGTCAATGATGCTGCTATCTTGGAGAAACCTTGGATAAACTTACGATAATATCCCGCTAATCCCAAGAAACTTCTTACATCTGTTGCATTCTTGGGCGTAGGCCAATCTTGTACCGTAGCCACCTTTGCTGGGTCCACGGCAATACCACTCTCTGATACAACATGGCCCAAGAACCTCACTTCCCTCTTCCAGAAGTGACACTTAGAAAACTTTGCTTTCAATTGGTGTTTTCTCAACACCTCCATCGCTACTCTTAAATGTTCCTTGTGTTCCTCCTCTGTCCTCGAATAGACCAAAATATCATCAACGAACACAAGGACAGACTTATTCAGCTGATCTCTGAATACCCTATTCATAAGGTCCACAAAATATGCCGGGGCATTAGTCAGCCCAAATGGCATAACCAACCATTCATAAAACCCAGACGGCGTTCGAAATGCCGTTTTAGCTATACTCTCAGCTTCCACTCTAAGCTGATGAAAACCTGTCGCGAGATCCAACTGAGAAAATACTCTCGCGCCACTCAACTGATCAAACAAATCATCTATCCGCGGTAGAGGATAGTTATTCTTCCTCGTCACTTTATTCAATTCGCGGTAGTCTACACACAAACGAAGGGAACCATCCGCCTTAGTAGCAAACACAACTGGTGCTCCCCATTCAGAAACACTCCTTCTGATAAATCCCTTCCTCAAAAGATCGCTGACTTGCACCTCGAGCTCTCGCTGCTCCCTTGGTGCCATACGACGAAGTGGCATCACTATAGGTCTGGCATCTTTTACCAAATCAATACGAAACTCAATCTCTCGGTGTGGTGGAAGTCCGGTCACTTCTTCGAAAACATCCGGATACTGGCCTACCACGGGCAAACCTGACAACTCACTATGCGGAATGTCGAGAGAGTTTAGAAAACTAGCCAATACCCCCTTACTGGGTAGACCACCAAACACTATCCTCCGCCCATCATCCGCTCTAGCTGTCACCAACAAGCCCTCACAGTCTACCACCACCCCGTATCTTTGGAGCCAATCTACTCCCAAAATAATGCCAAACCCAGTAAAGCCCAAAACAAAGCAATCACAAACAAACATGCATCCATGACTCGATAGAACCACATTACGACAAATCATGCTAAGGCTAGTCGAACCACCAATCGGGTTCGTCACTACTAAAGGTCTATCGACAATCTCGGGCTCCAATCCCAACCTATCTACCAGGTCACTAGATATGAAAGAACTGGAAGCTCCGGTATCAAACAAAACTCTAACAGGAACATCATAAACAGAAAGCATACCTTGAATGACGACATTCTTTCCCTTCTCCGCCGCAGTTGGGGCATTCGACGAAGAAGGAATAGCATTAAGAGCATATGCTTTCACCATTTGCTTTTCCTTAGGGGGTTGCGGACACTTGTCCTTGTGATGTCCCATTTGGCCACAGTTGAAGCACTTCCTATCTGCTGGCTTGGCCCGACAATTACTAGCATAATGGCCCTTCTTACCACAGCTGAAGCACTCCACATCTTGCTTATTCTTTTTCTTCTGGCCATCCTTAGCCTGATTCTGCTTTCTCTTATTCTGGGAACCACCTTTGCCTCCACCACTAGCTTGTGGCTTTGGCTCATCCGCGGATGCAACTTCAGTCTTCGGCTTAGGGTAGAGACTTTCTGACCTTAACGCTTTCCCCACAATCGATTCAAACGTCTCATCGATGTGGTTAATAAGTTTTTCCCCCAAGTATTGATCCAAACCAGTTATAAATTTCTCATTCTTTTTCTCGGCAGTATCAATAAGAGATAACCCATATTTTGACAAAGTATCAAATTCAGCGATATACTCCGAGACAGCCCTGCCATTCTGCTTGAGCTCCAAGAATTTCTTAAACAACATTGACTTCTGAGCAGCTGGGATGAACTTCTCACTAAAGCGAGCCTTAAACTGCTCCCAAGTAATCTGATCTTCGGGAGTAGCTGCCTTTATAGCATTCCACCAATTCATTGCCCGCCCTTGCAGCTGACGGGATGCTAGCTTTCTCCTCATTGCATCCTCGATACCCAAATCCTCGAAGATACGTTCGCAACTATCCAACCAATCTTGAACATCCGTAGCCGACTCCGTTCCGTGGAACGGCTTCCCACCAAGGCTAGTATAATCCTTATTCAGCTTGGCGAAGTCAACTCTTGGCGCCTGCACCATTGGGCCACCACCATTTCCACCATTGGGAGCTGCCCTCTGCACATCTCTAAGCATCTCTCTCATGAGGTCAGTAAACATCGTCCTCATGTCATCAGCATTCCCATTATTGGCCCCTCTACCGGTACCTCTAACATATCGGCTCATCGTCAATCTGAAAAAAGAAATGATTAACGACTCCATAGTGGTGTTAGTGCAGTACGACTCCATCCTTATACTACTAATAGTATATATATATAGCTTCTTAAAAACCAAAGTAATCACAAATACGCTCTCTCGTATACGTGTAATATCTCTCCCTGATAACTTCCCTAGGTTAACTACGCAACCTAGAGCTCTGATACCAAGTGTGACGGCCCGCCCCGCACCAGCCTGCATTTCTTCCAAAAGTGCGCTGTACACATGCCCGACTAGCACGAGACGGTCGTCATAAGAAAGAAAAGAAGGGAATGAACTAGTCAAAGAACCTGTAGAATGTCTCACAGCGCATGGGATAAAATATAATAATAATGTACTTGACATAAAACAGGCGAGACAGTGCATAAGCTGATAACTAAAACCAACATCAATCTCAAAGCAGCGGAAATCCAAATACAGCTTATTACAATTCCAAATTTACTGTCTCTAAACAAAAGAAAGCTGAAGTAGAAGATACACCAACAATGCCCAAGCAGTGATCTTCAACAACACAGGGAGAATACTAAATACATATATCACGTGGAAGCCTCCTGCTCGTCTCCGGATCATCTACCCGTGCATCACCAGCTAACCTGTCTCTAGTCTGCTCGTGTGAGCACCCAGAGTAATAAGAGGAGACATAAAACTCTGGGTCAGACATAAAGCCTGGTATGAGCGATAAGCATCTAAACAGAATAATAACAGGTATACTAAACCATACCTGAACCTGGACCTGCAACCAAAGAGTTAGTACCACATACCGTACAATACTCCAAGGTGCCATAATAAATAGTGTAAGAATACGGGGGTGGGGTGTGCATGTCAAAATGATAGCAACAAATCATCCATAGCAACCATCCTCACATCTCTCACTCGGTGCGTAAAGCGTACGACATCTACCACTTTGGAACACTAGACAAACTGAGGTAACGACGAATCCCGACTTGTAGAAACCCTGCTGTGACCAAGCCAAACACTTGGAGTCATGACCAAACATTTCAATGACCCACTTCATTGGTCATAGCCCTTGGTTCTACCAATGCCATAATGGCCCTGAATCCGCCTTCGTACCTCCTACCATAGTGGTCCAAAGCTATAGGTGTCGATAACTCCTTAGCACGCGTCCCGCAGCAAAGCCCAATCATGAAGTGAACTCGTTGATTCCCATCTGAATCTTAAGCTCTAACTTCTCATTTGGACTTCCTTTGCATCTCGGGTTTGGTTGAATTGGAGTGGGTCTTCAGAAAAGTTGTCGTGCAGTAGCAGCTCTAGAATTCGGTTCGGTTCAGTCACCCATGCTCGGTTCGGTTCGGTCACCCATGCTCGGTTCGGTTCGAGTCCTTCTCCTTGTCTTTTCGGGTCGGGCACTTCGCTCCGGGTCGGGTCGGGGTCCTCCTCCAGGTCGGGTCGGGTGTCCTTCCCTCCAGCGCTCCAATCCCTAGCTTATTTCTTCTTTGCTTCCGATCCGAGCCCTGCATCTCCAAGTCGATCCGATCTGGCCTCCAGTCACTCTTCCGATCCGATCCGCTCCGCTCCCTAGCTTACTCCGATCCGATCCGCTCCATCGCTCCGATCCGATCTTCTGTCCAACTCCAACTCTAAGCAATGGCCTTCCTTCCTGCCAAACTTCTTCCAGTGGCAAGTCCTCATCCAGTTCGGATTCCCTTGGTCAGTTCCCTAGTCCGATCCGACCCCTTTCTCCGATCCGAACCGGTTCGGAGCCTGCACACTTCTGCAACTTTCCAGCAAGCTTTCTACGCCATTCGACGACGTTTTCGAGCAATTTAACTATTCTAATCAATCATGAAACATACCATAGAGTCATAGTAACATGTAATAGCAACCACAAACACCTAACAACAATTCAAATGAACCAAAATGGATCAAAAGTGGCTAAAACCTCACATTTTCCTATAATCCTTCTTAATCATGTTTAAGCATACAATTAGCAAAACACATCGAAATTAACCCAAATTTCTAACAGAGCCTTAAAACATTATTTTAGAATTTTAAGAATTTTTCCAGAATTTATTTACGTATAAATTCGCTAATCTTCACTAATTACCCTTAATTACCGTAATTAGTGCAAAAACTATGCAAATCACTCACCTTGGCCACAAATGAAATTCTCAGAACTGAAACTCCTCTGATTTGGGGCGAATACTGATGTCTAACAGCAGCTCCAACCTTGCTTTGGTGCTTTTTCTCCTTAATTTGGTGTTGCTAAGCCTAATCTTCAATTAGAGAGTGATTTGGGGTGTCTTAGATGTAGGAAGCCATTACTAGGATCTCTAGGAGGTTTGTGGCTGCTCAAAACTGAAATGAAAGTGATAACCTAACCCTAATCAGACCTCCTATACCCCTAAACCCGAAATTCCCCTTGGGCCTAGCTGCTAATCACCCGGTTAAGCCCAACTAAGCTGTTTTTCACCATCTGAAACTTGTTTCAGCCATATCTCCCAAACGGTAAGTCCGTTTGGCTAATGTGACCACTCTACGGAAAGAGAAACTATCATTCAAAGCCAATGGAAGTGGTTTCAGGTCAAAATTCATTTCCAGTCAAAAGTTATGGCCAAAACAGTGCCAACTAGGGGTAAAATGGTCATTTAAAAATCGAGAAAAATCATGAACATGGGAAATGACCCCAATAGTCGTCTCCCAAAGTTACATGACCATACGACTTCGTATGTAAAGGAAATAAATACTCTACGATCCTATGATGCGTAGAACGCGGGACGTTAATATTTCGATGTTGGAATTCGTGATTATATAGATGTTATTATGGAAATTTGAAAGATATATATTTATATCGTTATTTCCAATACGACATTTGTTAATCGTAGAATTTGATATTGAATATAAGCCGGGATATTTTCTATTTAGAGCCTTGTATTGAATATCGAATGTGATTTGGGTTTGTCGTGAATGGTGTCTTCACTAACACCGTTCTTGAACCCAGTTGAGAAAAGATTAAATCTTTTTATTTAGATTTAATGAAGTGTACCAATTAAATGATATTTAATTGGAATTGAATGGGTATTGATTTTGGGTTTATCGTGAACAGTGTTTTAAATAACACTCGTTCTTTAACCCGATAATTAATGGAATGTGATTTTGGGTTTATCGTGAACAGTGTTTTAAATAACACTCGTTCTTTAACCCGATAATTAATGGAATGTGATTTTGGGTTTATCGTGAACAGTGTTTTAAATAACACTCGTTCTTTAACCCGATAATTAATGGAATGTGATTTTGGGTTTATCGTGAACCGTGTTTAAATGACACTGATTCTTTAACCCAGTCGAAGATTAAAACTAAGTGGAGTTTTAATGAATCTTTAATTAGATTGAAATGATCGAGAATGGAGTATCACCAGTTCTTGTCGCTGGCCCTGAGTAGGCCGGGTACGCATGATAGGGGGTTCTCGCTTCGCGGTTTGGTGGCGAACGGGAGACTCTTACACCTACATGTCGCCGGGGAGGGCGTTGTGTAACACCCCACACCCGCTACGGACACTCACTAGGGGAATGCCATAACATTGGTGGAGTATTTTTAAGTGAATATAGAACAGAAAAATTACAACAAGACAGATATAAGTAATACTTGAAAATTTAAAATCATCATTTCATTTCAGCGGAAAGTAAAACATGTTTGGTTACATCACAAAACCATAACAAGAGTCAAGTACATAATATCCATCCTGATAAAATAGAAGTACATAATCCCACTACATAGACAATAGCCATAATAGAAAAGATAAACTGAGCTTTACTTCTACGATCCAAGCCCAAAAGATAGATATAGCGGTCTGATCCAAGCCCACTAGTGCCAGGCCCACTCTGATAACCTGAGGGTTGGGAAAAAGATAAAAACAACGGGGTCAGACATAAGTCTGAGTGAGTCCTATAACCCTAACAATACAACCATTAAAGTAATTAGGGTATGACATAAATAAGGTACGGTACCTCTGGGGATAACGACTACACTAAGTAGCCAACTAAACACCGGATGTATTACGATAACCGAAAAGACGCATTTATCCACCCAAGGATAATTCTTACACCACCCCAGACTTATTCACCCAAGGGTAATTCCTACACTGCACCACACCAGTTTTACCCACCAAGAGTAATTCCTACTTAAAGGTTGATCCCATCTAAAGTCTTAGAAAATATAACTAGTAGTTTCTGGTACTTCTAGCTGACCACGTAGGTGCCGTCTGCCCCTACATCTATTAGGTGTATAACTGACCACGTAGGTGCCGTCTGCCCCTACATCCACTAGGTGTACCTAGTAATCTTACCCAGTAGTTTCGTGTACCCCTACACAGGTGCCGTCTGCCCCTATCTTTACTAGGTGTACCCACTACTCCCCATCGATCGGCTCCCTACCGTAGATACCCGTGCTGGTCCCACGATTGGGGTGTATCATTCCCCTAAAGTGGCTACCAGATAATATCATGGTGCACGGCTTTATATCTACACGATGCAACAACGACTTACCAACCAGCCCGGGCCCACACACGCATATGAAACCCGTTGATCCCGCGTTGCCACCGCTAACCCGTTTTGGCCGCTTATAGTCAAGTCCAATATGCGTGTCCCGTCACCCGACTTGAGTCGAGCCCACAAAGATACGTTTGGGATATTGGTTGAAATGGGCCCCCACAAGCTACTATTTAAGCTTGTCGTTTAATCTAGTGCATCCCACTTAACCCCTTTAACCATGTCCCCTTACATGTTATAAATCTTGGTTAAGTCCTTTAATCATATTTCAATTGCCACTTAGGGCACCCACTAGATTTCCACATGCCACCCATAGCACTTACTTAACCCCTTAATCATGTTTAATTACATGTTCCACCTTGGTTAAGTATTCTAATCGTATTCTCACATGCCACCCATGGCACTTACTTAACCCTTTTTATCATATTTAATTACATGTTCCACCTTGGTTAAGTATTCTAATCGTATTTTTCTATTGCCACCCAAGGCAACCCACTAGTATCATCATGCCACCCCAAGGCACCCACTTAACCCCTCATGTCCCACTACATGCTAATATGGTTAAGTGTTTCTTAATTAATTAAGACCGTGATCTCCCATAAAGACCTCCCACATTAGACTAGCTGTTATGACCGCCTGGTTAAGCCGGTAGAGTCCGGGCAGTCTTACGTCATAACAGAGTCTAACCTCGTGTCTTTACCTTAATCACGTATTTAATTTATGGCTAAGACCTCTCACATTGGGCTGACATTTGTAGCAACTGGTTAAGCCGGTCGGGTCCGGGCAGTTTTACACTACAAATGAGTCCAACCTCGTGTCTTAGTCGATTAATTACACCTAATTAATCACCCCCATATTAATTATCCCTAATTAATATCAAGTTTTCCATAACATGGGTAGACCTAACTCAATAGGTAAATTCCCATGGGGTAGACCTAACTCAATAGGTAAATTCCCACTTATGGTAATTAATTTTTATGGTACGCTTAATCATACCCAAACATTCATTTATTAACATATTTACCAACCCCATCGTTCCCCACGTAAATCGTTCTCGTTACATGACATAATAAGGGAAAGATCATCACAAATATCATGGGTTTAGCATACAACTTTGTCATGGGTTAAGAGGATGTCAACTTGTATATATGAGCATATATTAACCCAACTACATAAAACCCAAACTTCCATATTATCATACACATAATTTGCATAACATGTTGCATATGAGCTTGCATATTATCATACACATATCTTGCATAACATGTTAAACTTGCATATAGGCATTCTCAATCTTGCATAACATGTTAAACATGCATTTAAACATACACATAATTTGCATAAGTATTCACATACTTGCACAACTTGCATATCATGTCATTTAAGCATGTACATATCTTGCATAAGTATTCATATACTCGCATAAGCATGCATAACTTGCATATCACATAAATCTTGCATTTAAACATATACATGACTTGCATAAGCATGCATAAACTTGCATAAGCATGCATAACTTGCATATCACTTTCAACTTGCATTTAAACATATACTTAACTTGCATATCACTTTCAACTTGCATTTAAACATATACTTAACTTGCATATCACTTTCAACTTGCATTTAAACATATACTTAACTTGCATATCACTTTCAACTTGCATAACTCACTTTGCTAAACATGCATAATTCCACTTAGTAAATATGCATAAATCCACTTATTAAACATGCATATATCAACTTAACATGCATAACATCAAATACTTAACATGCATAACACCAACTATTTAGCATGCATAAAATCACATGCATAACTTGCATATCATGTTACATATAACTTGCATATATTCTCACATATAGTTTGCATAACATGTCACATATGCATAAATGTTTAACATGGTGTTTTGCATCATAAAACATGGCCTTAACTTGCATTTAACATAAAACTTGCAAATCACATATCATACAAACTTGCATAAATACATTTATCCACAAACATAGCCATGTCTTATCACATCCTACCATAATCAATTAACAATTGATTATTAAAGCCATAGAAACTCACCAAAACACAATTAGCAAGCTAATGAAGAAGATTAAGATACTTAGAATGGATTAGAGGTTGATTAGAGCTTGCTTTCCTCTTCATTGATTTGTGGAGGCCATGACCAAGTTTCATTTTGCCATAGTTTAGTTGCAAAACCTAATTATGAATGAATTAGGGTAGGGTTAGGGTCTTATTTATAGGATTAGGTTGCATTTTAGGCCCTTAGATTAACCCTAGATTAGATTAGGACCCTTAGATTTAGGAAATCTCTAGAACCAACCCTCTTAGCCAGCCTGAAACCCAACCTGGTGCAACCTGGTGCACCCAGGTTCACAGAACGGTGCCACCCTGTCGACAGGCAAGTCGACAGGCATGTCGACACCCCTGTCGACAGGCCTGTCGACAGCCCTGTCGACATGGGTTGGGCGGGAAGCTTCCCGCCTGACCCCGCCTGGCCCATTCCAAATCTGAATTTAAATTTAAATTCCTAAATCTGTTTTTAGCTCTAATTTTTCTGCAAACTTCCTTGGGCCATAACCGGGCCATACGGACTCCGATTTTCGAAAACTCGGACTCTATTTCGCGTATTTTTCCGAGACGAACGCAATAACGCAGCCCGTTTCCCCTAATTCCCACATATGAGATTATTTATTCTGTAATTAGTGAATTTTAGTATTAACCCAAAATACGGGGTGTTACATTCTCCCCTCCTTAAAGGATTTCGTCCCCGAAATCTCTAAACTAAGGAGAATGCATATCCTACCATCCAAACAACCATCTACTCAAACCATCATCCACGGGCATCCATTGTCCTTAAAACAATTTCTAATGATGTATGAGCATATGCAAAAAGTGTGTGTATATGTTCCCTATCTAACATATGAACATATGCAAACCATGATAGTGCCATGCATCCATTATGTATGCGAGAGAACCCTATCGACACATACAATATCTATATGAGTGCACAATCATTCACCAAAATGCATCATCCATGTGATAACACAACCATTATACATCCATAAATATATTTTCCTACACACAATTTTATGCAATATGCAATATGAAGTGATTGAGCCGATCTAGTGCCTAGAGTGTGTGTATATGCATCCACGAGCAACCACTAGCAAACACTTGCATCCACTTGCATCCATCAACCATAACATGTCTCAAACACATGTTTCAACCATAGGTTTACCCTATCTAAAGGTCAAAGGTACTAACGAGAGGACATACTAAAGATAAGATAAGCACAAGATATGCGATGAAGGAGAAGCAAAAGGACATACCCTCCGAAAGAAAAGGGTACCTCGAACGTATCTTCGCTTCCGTCTCCCAGGTAGCGTCACTCTCTCTTCATCTCCCCTTCGTACTTTGACTAGTTGAACCTCTCTGTTCCTCAGCTTCCAAATCTCTGACCCAAGGATACAAGTAGGAGCTCGTCGAATCGTCGCATCACGCTCTACTTCCACTCTCTAAGCAGGCTCAGCTCTACCGCCTCTGCGGTCTCATGTAGGAACTTTCTCAAATGTAACCCATGGAATATATCATGTACACCACTAAGCCTGTCGGGCAACTCCACTCTATATGACATCTGTCCAATCCTTTCCTTAATAGGAAACGGTCCAACAACCTTGGTACTCTCTTCCCAACAGATCCAAAGTGAACCACATTCCGTAACGGAAATATCTTAATAAAAAGCATGTCCTAATATCAAACTCAAGCTCTGTTCTCCTCTTGTCCGCATAAGATTTCTGTTTATCTTGCGTCGCTTTCATCCTTCTTTGAATCAAATCAATCTTTTCCCGAAGTCTTTCTAACCTTATCGGCCCAAGCAAGACCTCATCCGTAGATTCCTACCAACGTGTAGGTGATCGACAAGGCCTTCCATAAAGAGCTTCGAAAGGTGCCATACCAATACTAGACTGAAAGCTGTTATTATATGCGAACTCCACCAATGGAAGATGCTCTCCAAAATCTAAGATACAAAGCCTAAAAAGGTCTTCTAGGACATGATTCACCCTCTCGGTATGGCCGTCCGTCTGAGGATGATATGCGGTATTCAAACACAACTGAGTCCCTACCGCCTCTTGCAAACTCTTCCAGCACTCGCTAGTGAAGATAGGATCTCGATCACTTACTATGCTAGAGGGTACCCCATGTAATCGAACTATCTCTCGAAGATATACTGAAGCTTTCCATGGAGCAGTCCTCTTGCTCTTCACAGGTATGAAATGGGTGCTCTCAGTAAGTCTATCTACCACCACCCAAATTCCTGTATTACCCTTCCTCGACCTGGGTAACCCGTCAATAAAATCCATCGAGACGTTATCCTACTTCCATTGCGGAACCTCCAATGGGTGAAGCAACCCACCTGGTTTCCTTTGCTCCGCCTTCACTTGCTGGCACACCAAACATCGAGCGACATACTCGGCCACATCTTTCTTCATACCGGCCTAGAAGAAAACCCTCTTCATGTCTTGGTACATCTTATCCCCACCGGGATGAATGGTCATCCTAGAACAGTGTGCGTCATCAAGAATGGCCTTCCTCAAACCCTCGTCTTGCGGTACACAAAGTCTACCGTCTCTACGCAAACACCCCTATCGTCTAGGGTGTTCCTACTCAAATGGCTGGACGACTTCCCCCCCTTATGAGCTTCTCTACCAACTCAACCAACTGTGGGTCGTCCCTCTGTGCTCTTCCAATCCACCCCCAAAAGAGCAGGTCTAACCAAGGAGGCTAGCAAACCGGGTACAATGTCAATGGAAGGTCTAAAGTCAAACTTAGAAATAAACTCTAAGCTCCGTCGTTCAACGAACAATGAACCCAAGGACAACCTTTTTCTACTTAAGGTGTCCGTTACCATGTTACCCTTACTCATAGGATGCTAAGGATCCCATCCACTTATGCTGTCCTAAGACTATGCGCTCGAAGAGTCTCCAACACTTCCCTAAGATGTAGGGCATGCTCTTCTCCACCAGGATATCATCCAAAATTATCACAACTGTCCATCTCTCACGCAGACCACCCTAGTCGAATTCGACATCCCCCAAATGCAAGCCCCAAAGGCCGAAACCAATATCAGACAAACACCCAAGGGACATCTCCTTCGAGTTCAGGCAACCTACGTGAGATGATACTAAAAATAATAATAATAATGGCTAAACAATTAAGCCTTTGACCAACTTTGGATGTCCTCGCCAGTCTCGCTCCAAAACCACCGTTTATCCTATAACTGGCTTTGCTCACCCTATTGAGCACATACGAAAACTTATTTTGTTCCTAGAAAAGACCAAAATGTCATCCATAAAGACCATCACAACTTATTTAGGTACTCCCTGAACACCCTTCTCATCAAATCAACAAAGTATGTGGGGGCGTTCGTCAAACCCAATGGCATCACCAGCCACTCATAAAAGAAATCATCCGGAGTCCTAAAGGCAGTCTTTTCTATGCTATCCTCAGCCACTCTCAACTGATGAAATCCCGTGGCTAAGTCCTACTACAAAAATACTGAGGCGCCAGCCAACCGATCAAAGAGATCATCAATCCTTGGTAATGGGTGTCTATTCTTCTTTGTGAGTTTCTTTAGTTCTCTTTAGCCTACACAAAGTCTGAGGGACCCATCCGCCTTCATAACAAAACTACTGGAGCGCCCCACTCCGATATACTTCGTCTTATGAACCCCTTCTCAAGCAAATCGCCTACTTACTTATTGAGTTCCCTCCTCTCGCTAGGAGCCATGTGGCACACTGGCCAAGATACTGGTTTAGCATTATCCACCAGGTATATTCGGAAGTCAATCTCCCGCTTCGGAGGTAAGCCCTTCACCTCCTCACACACATCCGGGTATTCCCGGACCGCTCTAACAGATCGCAAACTCTAGACCAACGTGTCAAGCGATTCTAGATACCTTAGCATAACAGATTCTATGGGATTACAAGAGATCTCGAGAGTGTTACTCAGGCGGCCCATAAGCCTAACAACTCTCCCTTCAAAATGAAGAACAGCACTCCTACTGGATAACCAGTCCATGCCCAAAACTAACCCATAGCCCGTGAAGCCCAACAAGCATCACATCTAAACCCAACGCTAAGTATAGAAACTTTCAAACCCAAACATAGCATGGAGCCCCAACTGGGTTTGAAACAACTAAGGGATCATCTACCAAACTGGTGTCTAAGTGCAGTGACTCAACTAACAATGGTGGGATAAACGAACTCGATATATCAGAATCAAATAAAGCTTGAATCGGATGATAAAGAAATCCAAATTCCAACCTAGACGGTCATACCCCCATCTGGTACCCTAGTCGTGAGGGAATACAACTACCCTCCAGAAGATTCCATACCTTGCCCTTGCTTCTTTGGACAATCCTAATAAAATGTCCTATTCCTCCCAAAAGGATAACGACTAGCCTTCTTCTTCTTCCCATTCTCCACTCGTAACCTCCCACCAATGAGGTCTCGTCCTTCATTAACCAAACAACTATTTGAGCCTTCCTCCCATCGTTTATCCAATAGATACCTACCAGTCCTCCTCCTTCTTGAACCAACCTCTAATCCGACTAACGTCTAAGTCCCTTGAAGTGGCTTTCCATCCTTATCTATCTTAGAAAGATCATCTATACGCGGAGGGGAAACTCAAAACGAGAGAAAGGAAGAGATTCAAAATGGAGAATTCGAAAGATATAGATATGGCTATTGGGGATTATGCTTTTCTTTCAAAAACTTTTCTCTTAAAAGACATGTTTTTGAAAATACTCCTTTCCAAAAATATTCTTAGAAAATAGTTTTTCTAAAAAATTTATCTGTTCCGGTAACCTTAAGCTCTGATACCACGTGTAACACCCCACACCCGCTACGGACACTCACTAGGGGAATGCCATAACATTGGTGGAGTATTTTTAAGTGAATATAGAACAGAAAATTACAACAAGACAGATATAAGTAATACTTGAAAATTTAAAATCATCATTTCATTTCAGCGGAAAGTAAAACATGTTTGGTTACATCACAAAACCATAACAAGAGTCAAGTACATAATATCCATCCTGATAAAATAGAAGTACATAATCCCACTACATAGACAATAGCCATAATAGAAAAGATAAACTGAGCTTTACTTCTACGATCCAAGCCCAAAAGATAGATATAGCGGTCTGATCCAAGCCCACTAGTGCCAGGCCCACTCTGATAACCTGAGGGTTGGGAAAAAGATAAAAACAACGGGGTCAGACATAAGTCTGAGTGAGTCCTATAACCCTAACAATACAACCATTAAAGTAATTAGGGTATGACATAAATAAGGTACGGTACCTCTGGGGATAATGACTACACTAAGTAGCCAACTAAACACCGGATGTATTACGATAACCGAAAAGACGCATTTATCCACCCAAGGATAATTCTTACACCACCCCAGACTTATTCACCCAAGGGTAATTCCTACACTGCACCACACCAGTTTTACCCACCAAGAGTAATTCCTACTTAAAGGTTGATCCCATCTAAAGTCTTAGAAAATATAACTAGTAGTTTCTGGTACTTCTAGCTGACCACGTAGGTGCCGTCTGCCCCTACATCTATTAGGTGTATAACTGACCACGTAGGTGCTGTCTGCCCCTACATCCACTAGGTGTACCTAGTAATCTTACCCAGTAGTTTCGTGTACCCCTACACAGGTGCCGTCTGCCCCTATCTTTACTAGGTGTACCCACTACTCCCCATCGATCGGCTCCCTACCGTAGATACCCGTGCTGGTCCCACGATTGGGGTGTATCATTCCCCTAAAGTGGCTACCAGATAATATCATGGTGCACGACTTTATATCTACACGATGCAACAACGACTTACCAACCAGCCCGGGCCCACACACGCATATGAAACCCGTTGATCCCGCGTTGCCACCGCTAACCCGTTTTGGCCGCTTATAGTCAAGTCCAATATGCGTGTCCCGTCACCCGACTTGAGTCGAGCCCACAAATATACGTTTGGGATATTGGTTGAAATGGGCCCCCACAAGCTACTACTTAAGCTTGTCGTTTAATCTAGTGCATCCCACTTAACCCCTTTAACCATGTCCCCTTACATGTTATAAATCTTGGTTAAGTCCTTTAATCATATTTCAATTGCCACTTAGGGCACCCACTAGATTTCCACATGCCACCCATGGCACTTACTTAACCCCTTAATCATGTTTAATTACATGTTCCACCTTGGTTAAGTATTCTAATCGTATTCTCACATGCCACCCATGGCACTTACTTAACCCTTTTTATCATATTTAATTACATGTTCCACCTTGGTTAAGTATTCTAATCGTATTTTTCTATTGCCACCCAAGGCAACCCACTAGTATCATCATGCCACCCCAAGGCACCCACTTAACCCCTCATGTCCCACTACATGCTAATATGGTTAAGTGTTTCTTAATTAATTAAGACCGTGATCTCCCATAAAGACCTCCCACATTAGACTAGCTGTTATGACCGCCTGGTTAAGCCGGTAGAGTCCGGGCAGTCTTACGTCATAACAGAGTCTAACCTCGTGTCTTTACCTTAATCACGTATTTAATTTATGGCTAAGACCTCTCACATTGGGCTGACATTTGTAGCAACTGGTTAAGCCGGCCGGGTCCGGGCAGTTTTACACTACAAATGAGTCCAACCTCGTGTCTTAGTCGATTAATTACACCTAATTAATCACCCCCATATTAATTATCCCTAATTAATATCAAGTTTTCCATAACATGGGTGGACCTAACTCAATAGGTAAATTCCCATGGGGTAGACCTAACTCAATAGGTAAATTCCCACTTATGGTAATTAATTTTTATGGTACGCTTAATCATACCCAAACATTCATTTATTAACATATTTACCAACCCCATCGTTCCCCACGTAAATCGTTCTCGTTACATGACATAATAAGGGAAAGATCATCACAAATATCATGGGTTTAGCATACAACTTTGTCATGGGTTAAGAGGATGTCAACTTGTATATATGAGCATATATTAACCCAACTACATACAACCCAAACTTCCATATTATCATACACATAATTTGCATAACATGTTGCATATGAGCTTGCATATTATCATACACATATCTTGCATAACATGTTAAACTTGCATATAGGCATTCTCAATCTTGCATAACATGTTAAACATGCATTTAAACATACACATAATTTGCATAAGTATTCACATACTTGCACAACTTGCATATCATGTCATTTAAGCATGTACATATCTTGCATAAGTATTCATATACTCGCATAAGCATGCATAACTTGCATATCACATAAATCTTGCATTTAAACATATACATGACTTACATAAGCATCCATACACTTGCATAAGCATGCATAACTTGCATATCACTTTCAACTTGCATTTAAACATATACTTAACTTGCATATCACTTTCAACTTGCATTTAAACATATACTTAACTTGCATATCACTTTCAACTTGCATAACTCACTTTGCTAAACATGCATAATTCCACTTAGTAAATATGCATAAATCCACTTATTAAACATGCATATATCAACTTAACATGCATAACATCAAATACTTAACATGCATAACACCAACTATTTAGCATGCATAAAATCACATGCATAACTTGCATATCATGTTACATATAACTTGCATATATTCTCACATATAGTTTGCATAACATGTCACATATGCATAAATGTTTAACATGGTGTTTTGCATCATAAAACATGGCCTTAACTTGCATTTAACATAAAACTTGCAAATCACATATCATACAAACTTGCATAAATACATTTATCCACAAACATAGCCATGTCTTATCACATCCTACCATAATCAATTAACAATTGATTATTAAAGCCATAGAAACTCACCAAAACACAATTAGCAAGCTAATGAAGAAGATTAAGATACTTAGAATGGATTAGAGGTTGATTAGAGCTTGCTTTCCTCTTCATTGATTTGTGGAGGCCATGACCAAGTTTCATTTTGCCATAGTTTAGTTGCAAAACCTAATTATGAATGAATTAGGGTAGGGTTAGGGTCTTATTTATAGGATTAGGTTGCATTTTAGGCCCTTAGATTAACCCTAGATTAGATTAGGACCCTTAGATTTAGGAAATCTCTAGAACCAGCCCTCTTAGCCAGCCTGAAACCCAACCTGGTGCAACCTGGTGCACCCAGGTTCACAGAACGGTGCCACCCTGTCGACAGGCAAGTCGACAGGCATGTCGACACCCCTGTCGACAGGCCTGTCGACAGCCCTGTCGACATGGGTTGGGCGGGAAGCTTCCCGCCTGACCCCGCCTGGCCCATTCCAAATCTGAATTTAAATTTAAATTTAAATTCCTAAATCTGTTTTTAGCTCTAATTTTTCTGCAAACTTCCTTGGGCCATAACCGGGCCATACGGACTCCGATTTTCGAAAACTCGGACTCTATTTCGCGTATTTTTCCGAGACGAACGCAATAACGCAGCCCGTTTCCCCTAATTCCCACATATGAGATTATTTATTCTGTAATTAGTGAATTTTAGTATTAACCCAAAATACGGGGTGTTACACGTTGGTTCGCCAATAGGCGCGAGACTCGAGAGGGTCGCCGTAAAACAAGGGACTGGGGGACCACTTGTGAGCCGCGGTGGGTTTTACCTACTGCAATGGAGGAGGAAGGGATGGTTGCAAAGCCTACCGGATTTCGCGTTGCCGTCACAGTTGGTATCAGAGCTTTGGTTTACAAAGCAGAGAACAAGGCACATTAGAACCATACGAAAGAATTCATCAGATATTGGATTAGCAATATCCAATGAGAATGACTCGTTAGAGATAGGATCAGTAGTATCCTAGAACGAGTGTGAAGAGTATATTTTTCAAATGGAAACAAAATTTGTTTTGAAAACTCTAAATCAATTATTCGTATTTGATTATTTATTTATATTGATTTGGACAGTCCAGTATATAAAGATTTTGCATATACGCCTTGCAAACGTGTATTTGAAGTTTTAATATACTGGATAGATATAGAATTACACTCTAGTCGCCCGGACCTGATTCTGATGATTGACGCGTCATCATTAGTAATTAGTTTCGTGTTTCGAAGGTGTGATATCTATATATTTCCTATTGACTGGTGTGAGAACCAAAAACTATATAGGATCTATTGTTGTGATTTGGCACCAAAAATCTGATTTTTGTATATGTACCAAAATTATGAACTTGAAACTCTAATTCACTAATTGATTGATGTTTGTGTTGTTTGTTTAGTTGTTTGATAATTTTGAACCATTATGCCTAATTTGATCAAATATTGAACTATATTGAAAATTGGTCGCATTTGCTTGCATACATGTATATCCTTGAACAGGTCATAGCAAGGAGGCTAGAGCCAGAGAATAAAATTTGTTTGCCCGACAAATAGGTACGTGTTTACTACATAATTTCCTGTTTTGTTTGGGTGATGATGATTTTGTGAGCCTATTGGCTAGCCGCTTGGCTTTTTCTTTTTCTTTTTGAGATCTGAAGGACCGGGGAAGCTATTTGAAATTCCCCGATGCTCCCGGTGCAGGGGAGGTTATGGCGAAATTTTTCGAAAATTTAGGGTGTTAGCCAAATTTTTGAAATTTTGAAAATTCTCAGAAACTAAAGAGTTGGAGAATGGAAGCCTGATCGATCGTAGAGCTGAATAATCAAACCACTTTCGACTTTGTTCCTTTTCGGGGACGAAAAGTTTTAAGCGGGGGAGATTGTAACAACCCGTAAAATCTGGGCCAGTTTAAAATTTTTATTTTGGCAATTTTAGCGAATTTTGATTATTTAAAATGAATTATTTTAAATAAAATCGATGAGAAATTTATTTCGAATATAATTAGAACGTATATATCATATACGTCGTCGTTAGAATATATAATAATTATATATAATTATAAAAGGAATTGAAAATGGCGCGGTAGTTCGAAAATTCGATTTCTAATTTCAAATAAATATACAGAATTCAATATAAGTCAAAATTGAACGAAACAAGAAATATTTGAATCTGTATTACTATATCTTTCTAACGAAGTTAACAAACTGAGATTTCACTTTAGAAATGATAAGATATGTCCAGTTTAAAATTAGAAATAGTCGTTGTGGAATTTATATATATTTTTATATATATAAGGCCCTTAAAAATAGCAATTTTGCAAACGACCTCGGATTTCGACGAAACCAGTTTTGTTGGGTCCGTGATGTTAAGTTATTGCTAGATTCCAAATTTCATAATTTTTCGAATCAATATGTGAGCGTGGCAAAGGAAAACGCGTTTGACCAATTTCAGTTGATTTTAATCGACTGGAAATTGGCCATTTTTCCAACGGTCTCGGAATTCGACGAAACTAGTTTTGTTAGGACCGTATCGTCAATACGAAACTAGAAAATATTTTTCTGGAATTTTTCTAGTTAGTATGTGACCCCGGTAATTTGAAATGTACGGTTAAAATTCAATATAAGGATTTAAAATGTAATTTCAACGGAAACTGATTGTAACGATCAAACCAGCTTGCGATACATATCCCATTGTGTTCAGAATGGGGGTAAAACGCTATGGACGACAGGCGGTGGACCTCCTTTCGAGGTCGGATATAAAAGTCAACCCTTGTGCATAATTAAATAATTAAATAATAAAAATAAAAAAATAAAAAACCCCTACCTTTCCCTCCTTTTCTCTTCGTTGGCCCCCCCGATCCCTCTTTCATTATAACAGAACGAAAAAAAAAAAAAAAAAAAGACCTAACCCTAATCTAAAATCGCGCCGCCTTCCAGCAAAGACGCCGACGAACCCTTCGCCGAAGCCCCCACCGCCCCACCACCCTCGCAACCTCCTACCTCAAGGCGACGAAACCGGACATCGAATCGCAGCAACCCCCGAAGCCTCGCCGACACCTTCGAGCGCCTCCACGCCACGAGCCACCGCCGACTTCCTCCTCCTCCCATTCGAAGCTCGGTGAGCGTTTAATTTGATTTTATTTTGTTTTGTTCTATTTTTTTTTTTACAGTGAATTTGAAAACTGTTTTTTTTATAAAGTTTTAAAACTGTTTTTTTTTATAAAAGAGTTTTAAAAACAGAAATTTAAAAAGAGAAACTGTTTAATTATAAAAGAAAATAAAACAGAATTTTTAAAGAGTTTTAAAAACTGTTTTTAAAAGAAAACAAAAACTGTTTTTTAAAAAAAAAAACTGCATTTTTAAATAAAGTAAAACTGCATTTTTTGAAAAGAAAGTAAACCTGCATTTATTTTAAAGATAAAAACTGCATTTTTCTAAAAGGAAAAAAACTGCATTTTTCTAAAAGGAAAAAAAACTGCATTTTTAATAAAAGAAAAACTGAATCTTTTAAAAGATAAAAACTGTTTTGTTTTTGAAAGAGTTTAAAACTGATTTTATTTTAAACTTTTAATAGGAAAAGGTTTGAATTTTAAAAGAAAAAAAAAAGGATTTAAACTTTAAATAGAAAAAATTAGAACTTTAGAAAAATAAAGAAGCGAATTAGAATATGATTTTATATGTTGAAGAAGCGAATTAGAATAGGATTTTTATATATTGAACTTCGATAGAAAAATAGGATTTTTATATATTGAACTTCGAAATAAAAATTCGATTTTTATATTTAGAACTTTGAAATAAAAATTCGATTTTTATATATTGAATAACATAGTAAAAATTCGATTTTTACATATGTAGAGAATACGGGCGACGAAAGCGATAAAAGGCGAGATTGGTGAAGATTTCTATCAATGAAGAGCCGTGGAGCTAGGATAGCTATATGTGAGAATTTCTCACCTTTCAATTTTATTTTCTAGTTATATATATATATACTAGGATGCAGACGGTGCTTATTAGAAGCACCCGACACCCGTCCACATACCATGGACTTGTTTGTTTGGTTGTGTAATTGGTCAGATTATTTGATTTGGATTTGATTGATTGGTTAAATTGGAAATTGATTAAAATTGATATGTGAATGGCGTGGGCCTTCACTAGACCGGGGATAAGGCTAGGCCTCGTCCCGTTTCTAGTATCGTGCCGTTATGCCGCCGAAATTTTCTAAAATATGTTAGAAAAATAAAAATATCATTTTATTTAAAGAATGAATTGAATAGAAGTTCATATGTTAGAATAAAATGTTTTGTCGTTAAAAATATAATTTTTAACGTGAATGTGAATAAATAAATATTCATTTACAAACCAGACGGTTTGTTTATGTACACCTATTTGAAGGACATTGATTGGGTCGATAAATTTTACACATCGCCCAACTGCACAACTAAAATCTGTGTTTGATTGTTTGAAACCCCACACGGGTGTTGGGATGAAATTTGAAGTTCACTCATCCTGATTGATTAAATATGTCGATCGATTGATTGACAGGCTGTTATAAGCGTTAGATATCTATATTTGATGCTTATACAGTGTAGTGCACTTTGGTTGATGGTTGATTATTTTTCAATGCTATGATATACATGTGTTGTATGAAAATCCATATAATTAACTTTATATGGTAATTGATTGGGCCTCATTCCATTTTGAAAAATAAAGAATAACATAAAATAAAAGTTCATGTGTTGACAGTACTCATTCATTGAGATTGGTCATGTGTTGAACGAAATATTTTAGTACTAAAATTTACATCTTTATCAATATAAAATAAACGTTCATGTGTTGACAGTACTCATTCATTGAGATTGGTCATGTGTTGAACGAAATATTTTGATAATAACAACTATTTTGAAAAAGGAAATATTTGAAATAGAATATTTGAAAATAGAAATTTATGAAGCCGTGTTGACTAGATTGACGCCATTTTGACGTGAACGATATTTATATCGATTTTATAACGATTTCGAAATGAATTGAATTGAAAACGATTTCGAAATGAATTGAATTGAAAACGATTTCGAAATGAATTGAATTGAAAACGATTTCGAAATGAATTGAATTGAAAACGATTTCGAAATGAATTGAATTGAAAACGATTTCGAAATGAATGGAATTGAAAGCGAATTGAAATGAATTCAAATTAAATTGAAATTTGAATTGAATGGAAATGAATTTTAAAACGAATCTATAAGGAAGAATTCAATTTTGATTTGAATTGAAAAGAAAGTTGAAGATGTTTTTGAAACGAATTCAAAACTATTTATATAATTCGTTTTAAATATGAATCGGCGAAATATATATTATATATATTATATATATAATATAATGGCCTGAATAGAACGCGCCGCGCCGCGGCAGTTCGTAAATTTCGACCATTTATTTCAAACGGACATTACGGGAGATCCGACCGTCGGATTCTCCTAAAACCGGAACCGTTGGGTTCGTATCGAAAAGAGCTTTCTAAAGAATATTAGAAATGTGAAATCTAACGGTTGGATTTGGAGATACGTCCAAATCAAATTTGAAAAAGGTCGCTGTAGGTGCAGTTCGATGGCCATTGATGGAAATCGACTGTACGGGCCTTGATAAAATTATTAAAAATAGTAATAATTTGTGTAAAATCATAAGAAATGATTTAGAAAGATTTGGGATGAAAAACTCCATATTTGAAAAGATAAAAATAGATTTTTATCGAAATGAACTAGTTTTGAACTAGAATTATAATTCTATTTATTTTCAAATAAATAAATTGAATTTGAAAAGGATTTTAAAAATAACCAAAATTTCCAATGATTGCATTGGAGTGGACTTGAATCGAAATTGTCTTCGGAATATTTCGATGTTGGAATTCGTGATTATATAGATGTTATTATGGAAATTTGAAAGATATATATTTATATCGTTATTTCCAATACGACATTTGTTAATCGTAGAATTTGATATTGAATATAAGCCGGGATATTTTCTATTCAGAGCCTTGTATTGAATATCGAATGTGATTTGGGTTTGTCGTGAATGGTGTCTTCACTAACACCGTTCTTGAACCCAGTTCAGAAAAGATTAAATCTTTTTATTTAGATTTAATGAAGTGTACCAATTAAATGATATTTAATTGGAATTGAATGGGTATTGATTTTGGGTTTATCGTGAACAGTGTTTTAAATAACACTCGTTCTTTAACCCGATAATTAATGGAATGTGATTTTGGGTTTATCGTGAACAGTGTTTTAAATAACACTCGTTCTTTAACCCGATAATTAATGGAATGTGATTTTGGGTTTATCGTGAACAGTGTTTTAAATAACACTCGTTCTTTAACCCGATAATTAATGGAATGTGATTTTGGGTTTATCGTGAACCGTGTTTAAATGACACTGATTCTTTAACCCAGTCGAAGATTAAAACTAAGTGGAGTTTTAATGAATCTTTAATTAGATTGAAATGATCGAGAATGGAGTATCACCAGTTTTGCTCCAAGCGATAGTTAAATCTTTAATTAGATTTGAACGTGAAATGGTAAGTGAATTTACCGATAACACCGTGGTGTTAGATATGAAGTATAACCAGTTTTACTTCATGGGATGAATAGGTTGGGATTGGGAAATTAAAACAAATGATTACTTCGGTAAGTTTCGTTAATCCCGACTAGTTAAATCGAAATTCAAAAGAATAGAATAAAGAATAAATTCAAGAAATTTATCTTGGATAAAATTAATGGGAACCTTTCCCTATGAATGTGAAATTTAGAAACTAACTGTCGGTTGGCCAAGCAGAATGGTTTTCTGAATATTGATCTGATGTTGGTTTCGGCCTTCGGGGTTAATATTTGGGGAATTATTCTCTTGATTAATTTACGGTTAGTGACAAATGAATTGGAACGAGGCGTATGTTGTGTTTGTGTAACACTTTTATAATATATACGCGAGTTATTCGGAAAGACCGGGTTTATCCCATTCTGAATAACTGATACGACGATAAGTCGAAGATGAAGACGACGGTCGAAGACCGGAGGTCTTCACGTCGTTTGGGTAATTACTGATGATCTTGATTGGGCTGTACACCCAAGAAGATGGAAACAGTTAGTGATCGTCCAGACGTACTTGGAGATCGATGGATATGCGGGGTACTAGGTGCCTCCGGTTTCGTTCAGACCCAGGACGGACTTGTAAATGGACTGTGTGTCTGACATCGGATTTCATTCTGTGTGACTGATATCGGTTGCATAGGATGGTTTGCCTGTGTGGCATGCTAAGATGCAAATGATCAAGGCTTCTGTTGAAAAGCAAAGTCTTGTGGTGATGATCAAAGCACGGCCTTTGTGGCGTAGCTTTGTGTAACGTTTACCTCGCGTGTTTCACACCCGGTATGAACCAAAAACGGGAGACGAACCTCAGGGAGGACTTGCGTTTCTTTCTAGCTAAAAGTGGCGTCAGTGGTTTTACACGCCCTGACGAGTTTGACTTATGTGGTTGTTGCTGTTGCGAGGCGCCTCGGATTGATCGGTCGTTCTCGAACCGATGGAGTCATTCGTTGGCTCGTTTGCGCCCCAAAGGGCGGGGAGACGTATTGTTCAGGCATAATAATCCACATCGGTGGACCGGCCCTGGCGATCCAGGGGGCAGTTGCGGCTGTTCCTGAGACATGGTAGGCTAGATTGTCTCGAATCGGTTGAGGACTATCTTTTGCCTCGGTTCATAGATGGAAACCCAATTTCCAAATACGTGACTTTGCGGTTTTATTTGTAAACCTATATTTGGCGACATAGTGGCATGGGACGCTCATGTCGCCTATGATTGATACTTATGATTTGAAGTGTTTTATACACTATGCACTTATAATAGTATCAAATGTTTTGTTTTAAACGTATCAAGCATTCTTTGGCTGTTATAAGGGAAAACCCTATCCTCGACTGCGTTGCATTGTGTGATGGGACCTGGGTCTTATAACAGCTTCATTTTTCTTTATTTAGCATTGCGCTGTTGTTTTATGCACTGGTATTCTTGGGAGGAAACCCGTTCCGTGTTATACGGCGTGGTCCCTTGATTTACCTATCTTTAAAAATAAAGATTAATAACTGTTTTAGTTCTCACACCAGTCACATGACTGACCTGGAGTTTATTGTTTTAACCTAAACTCTGGGTGCCCTTATTTTGACACGGGCAGCTAGTAGTTTTGGTTTTGCAGAATTATATTCACAGGATCCTGGTTTACAGCTGGAACGATATCCGGAAAGCTTTGTATCCGTATATCTACTTCTAGTTGTGTATTGTATTATTTTCCGCTGCGATATATTTAAATGTAATTTAAATCTCTGATAATTCTGTGTAATATTCTTTTATACTCTGTATATTCTTGTAATCTGATGCATTGTTGTAATATACAATGAAATGTTCTTCTGTATGCGTTCTGTTTTGTCGTGTTCTCAAACGATAGGGCGTTTCGAGCGGTCTGGGTCAGTTTAGCGACTGGTTCGGACCGAGCGAAATTCCTTGCCGTCACAGGTTGCTGATCCCAACCATCGGTGATAATATATTCGTTACACTCAAGCTAAATGAGTGGACGGTCATGTGTGGCCGGGTTGCAAGACGTTCTTGTTGAACCCTAGTGTATCTCCTCTAGAGTACACTGATCGGAAGGTGCTCCCATACCTTGTCTGTTGGAATCCAATCTCCAATAAGCACTCACGGTTTTATTTGTATACTATGTATGTGGAACGTGAGATGCAAGCGTTCTACTAGATTGATATCTATTTGTATTTAGACATTATTATAATATCAGAAAGATATCCTTTATTTAACCAAGTGTTGGAGTTTTATTCACACCATTCCCATGACTGACCCGGAGTTTATTTTGTTTGTTTTCCCTAAACTCTTGGGTGCCTAAATTTGTACGGGCAGTCAAGTTGTGAAAACCCGTAACTTCCCCGTAAAGGAAAGAGCGGATAGTTCGAGAACAAGCCACAACAGAACGCATATAAAAGAACATTTCATTGTATATTACAACAATGCATCAGATTACAAGAGTATACAGAGTATAAATGAATAATTACACAGAAATATCAGAGATTTAAATTACATTTAAATCCATAGCAGCGGAAAAATAATACAATACAAATACACAACTAGAATGAGATATACGGATACAAAGTTTTCCGGATATCGTTCCAGCTGTAAACCAGGATCCTGTGAATATAAATCTGCAAAACCAAAACTACTAGCTGCCCGTGTCAAAATAGGGGCACCCAGAGTTTAGGTTAAAACAATAAACTCCAGGTCAGTCATGGGACTGGTGTGAGAACTAAAACAATTATTGATCTTTATTTTTAAAGTTAGGTAAATCAAGGGACCACGCCGTATAACACGGAACGGGTTTCCTCCCAAGAACACTAGTGCATAGAATAAACAACGCAATGCTTTTTCGAAAAATGAAGCTATTATAAGACCCAGGTCCCATCACACAATGCAACGCAAGCCGGAGGATAGGGTTTTCCCTTATAATAGCCAAACATGCTTGATACGTTTAAAACAAATCATTTGATACTATAATATGTGTATAGTGTCTAAACAATTTCAATCATAAATATGAATCATAGACGGCATGGGTACCATATATCATGTCGCCATACTAGTTCTACAATTAAAACCGCAATACATGTATTGGAAATTGGATTTCCATCATGGTGGCTCCTGATTCGAAAGATCGATCGCGGAATGCAATTCACCACGGCTTACGTCCCCACAAGAGAAAACACCGTCTACATCCGCACATTTGGGACCAGAGTACCACCGCGGCTTACGTCCCAGCGAGAGAAAACACCGCCTACTCTATATATCCCTGAGCTCTAGGCTCATCTCGGTCGACCGAATCCACGACACCACTAAGGTGCCCATCCACGAAAAAGCATACTGATCAAACCATCAGTTTACCACCATACCGGGGTGTGAGGCTCGCGGATCAACGCTATATACAAAGCCATGCTATATCAGCTGCGCTTTGATCATCAACCACCAAACTTTTCTTTTCAACAAAAGTCCGGATCACTGCATCTCAGCATGCCACACTATCAATCCATATCGTACCACTGATTTCTGCCAATATATAACCTCTGAGCTCGTATGTCTCAGAGAAGGGCGTTAAGCAAGAGAATAAATTCTCCGCCGCCAAACAGATATATATTTAGCAGAGATCAACAAATACAATATAAAGGAATACAATGTCAGACACACCATCCATTTACAAGTCCGTTCTAGGTCTGAACGAAACCGGAGGCACTTTCCTCGCATATCCATCCATCTCCAAGTACGTCTAGACGACCACCAACTATTTCCATCCTCTTGGGTGTACAGCCCAATCAGGATCTTCAGTAATTATCCGAACAATGTGAAGACTTCCGGTCTTTAACCACCGTCTTCATCTTCGACATATCGTCGAATCGGTTATTCAGAATGGGTATAAACCCGGCCTTCCCGAACAACCCGCGTATATTAAAAACGAATGTTACACAAACACAGCATACGCCTCATTCCAGTTCAGTAGCTACTAACCGTAAATTAACAAGAGAACAATTTCCCAAATATTAACCCCGAAGGCCGAAACCAACATCAGATCAATACCCAGGAAACCATTCTTCTTAGCTAACCTACAGCTAGTTTCTAAATTTCAATTCTTAGGGAAAGGTTCCCATTAATTTTATCCAAGATAAATTCTTTAAAATTTATCCTTTGATCTTCCTTTGGATGTCATTTCAAACCAAATTATGGTTTTCCAAACTAGTCGAGATTAGCGAACCACACCGAAGTAATTATTTATTTTATTTCCCAATCCCAACCTATTCATCCCATAAAGCAAAACTGGTAATACTCCATATCTAACACCACGGTGTTATCGGTAAAATTAATTACCATTTCACGTTCAAATCTAATTAAAGATTTAACTATCGCTTTGGAGCAAAACTGATGATACTCCATTCTCGCTCATTTTCTAAAGTTGATAATTTAAATTATCGATTCCCCATTTCAATCTAATTGCAGATTCATTAAAACTCCTTTTACTGGGTTAAAGAACTAGGTGTTATTTAAAACACAGTTCACGACAAACCCAAATCACATTCTATTTATTATCAGGTTAAAGAACTAGTGTTATTTAAAACACAGTTCACGATAAACCCATGAATCAATTCTGGTTTAATTTAATTCAAATATATTAGGAATTCCGATTATTTAAAACCCCTTTTTAAATCTAATTTATTTATTTAAAAACAAATCGGGTTTTAAATTTAGTTCAAACTAGTTCATTTTGATAAAAATCTATTTTTATCTTTTCAAATATGGAGTTTTTCATCCCAAATTTTCCCAAGTCATTTCTAATGATTTTACACAAATTATTGATATTTTTAATAATTTTATCAAGGCCCGTACAGTCGATTTCCATCAACGGCCATCGAACTGCACTTACAGCGACCTTTTTCAAATTTGATTTGGACGTATCTCCAAATCCAACCGTTAGATTTCAAATTTCTAATATTCGTTAGAAAGCTCTTTTCGATACGAACCCAACGGTTCCGGTTTTAGGAGAATCCGACGGTCGGATCTCCTGTAATATCCGTTCGAAGTCAATGGTCGAAATTCGCGAACTGCCGCAGCGCGGCGCGTTCTATTCAGGCCATTATATTATATATATAATATATATTTCGTCGATTACCTTTTTAAAACGAATTTTATAAGTCATTTCAAATTTGTTTTAAAGACAATTTCAACATTTAATTCAAATTCAAATTAAAATTGAATTTCCTCTTATAAATTCTTTCTACATTCACTTCTATTTGATTTCAATTCAAATCGATTTCAATTCAATTTCAATTCGTTTTCAATTCAATTTGAATTCGTTTCCAATTCAATTCAATTCAAATTGGTTTTCAATTCGATTCAATTCAAATTGGTTTTCTATTCGATTCAATTCAAATTGGTTTTCTATTCGATTCAATTCAAATTGGTTTTCTATTCGATTCAATTCAAATTGGTTTTCTATTCGATTCAATTCAAATTGGTTTTCTATTCAATTCAAATTGGTTTTCTATTCGATTCAATTCAAATTGGTTTTCTATTCGATTCAATTCAAATTGGTTTTCTATTCGATTCAATTCAAATTGGTTTTCTATTCGATTCAAATTCATTATATATTCAATTGAAATCAAATCCGTTATATATTCAATTCGAATTTAAATCGTTATATATTCAATTCATTTCGAAATCGTTTTATATTCCATTCAATTCGAAATCGTTTTATATTCAATTCAATTCGAAATTGTTTTATATTCAATTCAATTCGAAATTGTTTTATATTCAATTCATTTCGAAATCGTTTTTCAATATTCAATTCATTTCAAAATGAATAAAATCGATATAAATATCGTTCACGTCAAAATGGCGTCAATCTAATCAACACGGCTTCATATATTCCTTTATTTTCAAATATTCTATTTCAAATATTTCTTTTTCAAAATAGTTGTTATTATCAAAATATTTCGTTCAACACATGACCAATCTCAATGGATGAGTACTGTCAACACATGAACCTTTATTTTATATTGATAAAGATGTAAATTTTATTACTAAAATATTTCGTTCAACACATGACCAATCTCAATGGATGAGTACTGTCAACACATGAACTTTTATTTCATATTGATAAAGATGTAAATTTTATTACTAAAATATTTCGTTCAACACATGACCAATCTCAACGGATGAGTACTGTCAACACATGAACTTTTATTTCATATTGATAAAGATGTAAATTTTATTACTAAAATATTTCGTTCAACACATGACCAATCTCAATGGATGAGTACTGTCAACACATGAACCTTTATTTTATAATATTCTTTATTTTCTAAATTGGAATGAGGCCCAATCAATCACCATATAATATTAATTATATGGATTTTCATACATCACACGTATATAATAGCATTGAAAAATAATCAACCATCAACCAAAGTGCACTACACTGTATAAGCATCAAATATAGATATCTAACGCTTATAACAGCCTGTCAATCAATCGATCGACATATTTAATCAATCAGGATGAGTGAACTTCAAATTTCATCCCAACACCCGTGCGGGGTTTCAAACAATCAAACGCATATTTTATTTGTGCAGTTGGGCGATGTGTAAAATTTATCGACCCAATCAATGTCCTTCAAATAGGTGTACATAAACAAACCGTTTGATTTGTAAATGAATATTTATTTATTCACATTCACGTTAAAAATTATATTTTTAACGATAAAACATTTTATTCCAACATATGAATTTCTATTCAGTTCATTCTTTAAATAAAATGATATTTTTATTTATCTAATTTATTTTAGAAAATTTCGGCGGCATAACGGCACGATACTAGAAACGGGACAAGGCCTAGCCTTATCCCCGGTCTAGTGAAGGCCCACGCCATTCACACATCAATCAAATAATCTAACTAATTTTTGCAACCAAACAAACAAGTCCATGGTCTGTGGACGATTGTGTCGGGTGCTACTAAGCACCGTCTGCATCCTAGTATATATATATAACTAGAAAAAGAAATGGAAAGGTGAGAAATTCTCACATATAGCTATCCAACTTCACGGCACTCCTAATGCAGGAAATCTTCACTGTTCTCGCCTCTTATCACTTTCTTCGCCCGTATTCTCTACATATGTAAAAATCAAATTTTTACTTCGCTATTCAATATATAAAAATCATATTTTTACTTCGATGTTCAATATATAAAAATCACATTTTTACTTCGATGTTCAATATATAAAAATCATATTTTTACTTTGATGTTCAATATATAAAAATCATATTTTTACTTCGATGTTCAATATATAAAAATCATATTTTTACTTCGATGTTCAATATATAAAAATCATATTTTTACTTCGTTATTCAATATAGAAAAATCGAATTTTTAAACCCAGGCTATTTTTATTTTAAAAATCCTTTTATATTTTTATTCTACTCAATGTATATAAAAGATAATATTTTTATTTTTGAAAAACAATGTATATTTCTATATTTGAAAGAAACATCGCTATTTTATTTTTAAAACATCGCTAATTTCTATTTTGAAACCAAAGCATATTTCTATTTTGAAGACATAGCAAATTTCTATTTTGAAAACAAAGCATATTTCTATTTTGAAGACATAGCAAATTTCTATTTTGAAAACAAAGCATATTTCTATTTTGAAAACATATCAAATTTCTATTTTGAAAACAAAGCATATTTTTATTTTGAAAACATAGCAAATTTCTATTTTGAAAACAAAGCATATTTTTATTTTGAAAACATCCATATGCTAATTTAATTTTTCAATACATTGCTAATTTTATTTTATAAAACAATTGCTAATTTATTTATAAAACTATAGGATTTTCCTATTTAAAACTTTAATATCATTAACTAACATCATTAACTAATTAATAAATTTTCAATTAGTGAATAACCTTTCTTCTACACCTACTTCTGGTTCGAACGCAGAAACCTAAGAACCTCATACCCCTCCCGAGCTTGCGCGCTCCGCCACAGGCCCTTGCCGGCCAATCAGAGTTGACCCCGTCGACCACCTTGGAGTGCTCCACCGCCGCCATGACTGGGGTGAAACTCGGCGGTCTCCTAGGCTCGGAAATCGAGAGCGACGGCGCTGTCTTTGAGGATGAAATTCGAGCTTGTCTCTTCGTGATAGATGATGATCCCAGGATCAACCGTAAGCTTGTGCAATCCTCTTGGATTTCCGTTCAGGAGGTTATGATTTTCATCGTATAGATGAGAAGAGAATAAGGGAGAAAAAGTTGAAGGGTTTCCGCCCTTCACGAAGAACAACGGCGGGATTTGGGTTTGACTGGGGAGATGTTTGACTAGGGTTTAAATTTAGTTTTTTTATATATATTTTTTATAATATTTTAATTCTTTTATTTCTTTTTAATGGAACTTCATGCATCGGACTCCAAATCAAACCAAATGTATGTCGCCCCAAGCCAAATACCCCCATTCCGAACACAATGGGATATGTATCGTAGGCTGATTCGACTGTTTCGATCAGTTTTTGTCAAAATCAAAATATAACTCTATATATTGAATTTGAACGCGCATTTCAATTTACTGGGGTCACATACTAACTCGAAAAATTCCAAAAAAATATTTTCTAGCTTCGTATTGACGATACGGTCCTAACAAAACTAGTTTCGTCGAATTCTGAGACCGTTTGAAAAATGGCCAATTTCCAGTCGATTAAAATCAACTAAAACTGGTCAATCGCGTTTTCCTTTGCCACGCTCACATACTGATTCGAAAAATTATGAAAATTGGAACCTAGCAATAATTTAACATCACGGATCCAACAAAACTGGTTTCGTCGAAATCCGAGGTCATTTGCAAAATGTCTATTTTTAAGGGCCTGAATTCCATTCAGAATTTTCAACTGGACATATCTTTTGATTCCCGCTATGAAATTTTGATTTTTCGGATTCGTTGGGAAGATATCACCAATTAGATCCTAATGTTTTTGGTTCCACTAAAATCCGGATTGTTTCGCACCCGGTACATTCAATTGAAGTTTGAAATCGAATTATCGAACTACCGCGCCATTTTCAATTCTATTTATAATTATATATAAATATTTATATTCTAACGACGACGCGTATAATATATACGTTCGAATTATATTCAAAACAAATTTCCCGCCGATATTATTTAAAATAATTCATTTTAAATAATCAAAATTCGCTTAAATTGCCAAAATAAAAATTTTAAACTGGCCCAGATTTTCCGGGTTGTTACACAAGTAGTCGGGATTTTACAGATACACTTGGAGAGCTTGGAGCAGGAGGCTTCAGGATTATAGCTATTATTATTCCGCTGTGTTGTTAAGTGTTGTACTTTGAAATGGTATGTATATATGAGTACTGATTTGTATTTCAAAGTTATGTCATATTTTATTCGTTCCGCTGTGAGATTCGTGTTTACTCTGATGATGTAAGTTCTTCTTCTTCTTCTATTCTATTAGTTCTATCTTTTCTTCCTCACCCTCTACTTTCTTTCACTAACGTCTCGGAATTTTCGACTCTCGAGGAGTCGAAAATTTCCAGCCGTTACAGCAGCTCTATTCAGAACATCAAGTTCAGATCACATGTACAAGTGATATTTCAAGTTGAATGTGCACACGCTAGTGTGTGCAATATATATTTCAAGTGTCAAAACAAACAAGTAATTCTCATGCAAACTTTTTAAGCAAATATGAAACAGCATGTCAAATGAACATGATGGAGCAAATCATTTTTAGCAAAATGGTACATAGCAGCAGCATGGCAATTTCACAAATGGTCAAGCCAGTAACAACACAGGAACTAAGTTCAAGTATCAAAGTTTATAGGTCATTCCAAAATGATATGGTGAAACAAAGGATAGCCAATATACACATGTGCACAAGTTTACTTAAATAAACAAAAACTTGTTTCAGGAACATATCAAGTATGTGCAAGTTTTTTTAGGGTACATCATAACACAAGAAAATGGAGAGCATCAGCTAACATATGCATAAGCAAGAATGGTAGTGGGACAAAATTGGCGAGATAATGTTTCCAGAAACCCATTTTTTGGCAGAAAAGAAATGCAGGAAAAATAGTGTACTATTTTCCATTTATGGCAATACTCTATTCACACTAGACAAGAATGATCAAAGGGTTTTCAACATTACATATACAAGCAAGAAATCAAAACTGGTTAAGTTAAATCAGGTGCATCAGTTCAAAGTCGAGGCTCGGTCAAGTATAACATGTGTTCAGTTCTTAACAGGATCAAAGAATATCTGTTCATATTTTAAAAGGTAAATACATGATCCTAAGTTAAATTCCAGAAATTAAGGGATTAACTCAAAGCCGAAAGGATCACAGACCAATTCAAAGTTCCAGAAGAATACGGGCCAAGTAAAAATTCAAGTAATCTCGCAATATCAAAAGTTCCTGAATAGGTTGAAGATTTCAAACCCAATTTAAAGTCCACAATGTCCCAACATATAATGCAAGTTTTTCCAAAAATTCAAGACCGATTCTAAATTCCAGAAGCCAGTGGAAATCGATACTTATCTCAGAATATATGGGAAAGTTCAATAATCCAATTTGGCAATAAAAATCGTACGAACAATTCAAGGGGGAATGAAGTAACTAGAATCAGAGATTCTAGGGTTTAAAAACCCTATAAATACACACGTTTCATCACAGGTCGCCAAGGCAATCGAAAATCCTATTTAAAAACCCTATAAATACACACGTTTCAATTTTCACTCATTATTTACTATCTTTTTTAACAGTTAACAATAGAAAAGAAAATGATAGCACTTTTGATTCCAAAATTATAATGTATTGCTGAATTGATAATAAGAGATAAGATAGTGATACTACTTCTGATTCAAAAATGATATTATATTCGTGTATAGCTAACAACAAAGAAGAAACTTATACCAATTCTTGTTCAAAAAGAATACTATATTGCTATAGAATATATTTTTTGTTGTTCAATGATTATTATTTTTCTTTTTGTTGGTCGAATAAATTGATACCGTATAGCTCATCAAAAAAAAAACTTACTTGTTCGGATGTTGTTGTGCATATTGTAGTTGATGAGCTTCAGTCGGTTTCAACCTTCTTGTCTTCAATACTATTCTTCATCCTCAATTGCTGTAATATTTCTTCAAATTTCTCTCGCTGCAATAAATATATATTAGTTTCAATTTATAAAAAAATAAGGCTGGATAATTTTCCATACCAGTTTATATGACTCTCTCAAATGTTGATTACTTCTCATGTCTGAATCTCTTGCCCTTTGTGAATCATAGTGCGACCATTGCATGTTTGGATATAGCAACGTAAGTAGCGTAAAATGGCCGTCATAGTGCCTTGGGAAGTATATTGTTTCTGTATATTTGTTCAAAGCACATTCTTTTAAGAATGAAGTAACCAAATGTGTTATGATTCTAACCCTATCTTCAACAATGCCTTTCTGGTCAAATCATAGTTTATGCACATACTTGATACATAACTCATTCATGTAAAGTAATAATAATTTTTTATTGTAATTGTACTTACTGTCATTGTTGTAGGCATTGCATAATTGTTCGGGACTAAGTCACATTTAAGGCTGAACTAGTCGATAATCTAATTTACGAATGAAAACACTACAACAAAAATGGGCTTTAATAGCAATTTTAAATAGCATTGTCATCTGTCCTCTCCAAATCTCCAAAGGATATGGTTTCCAATGCTTACTAAGAAAATAAATCCCGTGTGTGAAACGTTATTCAAGGAAAGAAGGGGCAACTAATTTTTTTTGTATGGGAACTAAAAATAAGTATTGCCTTTCCTTTACAAACAACTCTCTTTTATTCCTTCATCGCCCCCCTGAAACAAAATCTTAGATCATAAAATCCCCAATTCCAACATCGAACCAAAAAGATCCATAGCCGGCAAAATCAAGAACAGTGAAATCACCGTAATCATCAACAACCAATTTCCCATCTCTTCAATTTGAATGAGGATGGGAGGTATTGGTAATTTTATTATATATTTTTCACTAATTTGTTAGATAACTAATCTGAATTAACATATTAGTTGACAAAAAATGCCAGTTTCATGATAATTTTTCTCCATTCTGAATTCATGTGTTTCAACAATATTTGATTTGTTATATAGCGAAAAATCAAAAATTTTGTTATATTTTTGAAGATACGTGGATAAATAAAAGATGTGACTTTGATACATATTTTTGGGACTCATGTTTTGTGATGTTTATTTAGAAGTCATGTGTCTGATTTATTGGTTGATACTGTCAACATTTTTAATCAATTATATTTCTATAAAATAATAGGCATGGATATGGAGAATTATAAAATAGCCTTAATGCTTGCTGGTAGTTCTAATGATTTGGTCTTGGTTGTTGATGGTGTTGGAGCTAGTTTTGATATTTGCGGTGTTGAATTAACTGGTAACTGAGTTGATCTTCAAGTCAATTTTGTTTTTAGGCTTCAGGTTGTAGGCTTAGATTTCAATGAGGTTGATTTTTCTAAGTGGTTTTTTTGTCCGGATTCGATCTCTAATGTAGCTGAGCTGTTTCTCACTATGTGGATGCTAGTGATTGCTCGTTGTTCCATTCTCCAGGGTGAAGCCCAAGCTTGAAAGAACTTATTATATCATCTTAATTGGTATGAAATTGATAAATATACTATTTTCAATCATAAATTAGCCATAGTATTTCATTAAAAACAACTGTAAGAGTAATTTTATCAATTAATTTAAAACAAACACAGTTAACTATACCATAAGTTTTCTAATTTAAAACACTTGCATAAAATAAGTTTTCTCATTCCCAACAGGTTATGTTATTAGAATAATTATTTAACTATGATTCACTAAGTCAATTTCTAAATACATTAAGGTTAACACAAGGAAGAAAGATATTATCATAATATCTATAAACAAGTTACAGTCAAGAGGGTTGACTCATTGGTTTATGATTAGGACTGCAAAACTAAGACATCAAATTGTGAAATGATGCCAATACTGTGAAGTAAAATGATATAATCTCCAGATGTTTTTGGTTTTATTGGGCACAATATAAAAACTAAGAAAATCATTTCGCAAAATATTTTATGAATTAAAATGATGCCAATAAAATATTTTATGCATTCATTGTGCAAAAAGGAAATCAAAATCAGTAAGGGTGGACAATGGAGTTATGAGTGAACGCAATATGAAGTGAAAGGGGAGTACTGTGGGTTTGATTGTGGATGAAATCAGACCTTTTTTTTCATCATGGTGAGCTACCTTCAACCTTACCAATTCAGTTTGTACTGACAATTGGAAGTTAAATTTTCATCAGAATCTCTCTCATTAGTAATTAACTTAGCAACATGTAATATAGATGTGTGATTCCTTTTTAATTGGCCACATATTGCATGACTGGATGATGCCCGAGCACCTATATTCCTTAACCACAAACGCTTATTAGACCTTCTTTCTATGTTACCACAATTCACGTCATAGCTGTCGTATTCCTTTCTGGCATGTGAATTCTGAAATGCTATACACCAGCATTCCGAAACACTATACACATACGAATTAGTGCATTATTTTTGACATTTCGAAATGCTAAATTTAGTGTTTCGAAATGCTTAATTTAGTGTTCCAAAATGTTGATTCTGATGTTCAAGAATTTTAGTTTGCTGATTTTAACTGTACTAATATGAATGGAATAATAACAGCTTTATATTGAAAAATAATATCAAATAATAACTTCATTTTGCAATGAATTCGGTTGCTGTCAAATGAGGAATTGACTAGATAGCATTTGATGTAATCCAGGTAAGAAACATAGGAGACAGACAATTTGCTTCATAGAACTTCAACAAAGAAGGTCTTGTTTTGGCATTTTGTATTGATAAGTCAGCATTCAACAGAGATTAGAACAAGAAAAACAGTATTTTGAATGCTAGCGGTGTCCATTTCAATGCTGTGTAGTTCAGAGAAATAGTGCGAAAAGGGGAAAAGGGTCCGAGGTTAGGTTAGCTTGAGCGTATTTGTAATTAGACATGTAAGGAATGGGTTGTGGCTATCAATTTGATGTTTGAACTATCCATTTACCATCTTTTAATGAAAAAGATTGTTGATTGTTAATAAGCGTCCATCTTGTAGTTATACATCTTTTTTTTCTTCTAATTTCAGGATAACATAGAATCAAATGGTGGAGTTGTATTATTTGATCATCAAGGGAAACTCTTGTTATCTTTGTGAGGTATGTGCCTATATATTTTTTAGTTGCACATTCATATGTAAATATTAACATATACATAGTTTTATTTATTATGGGTTGTTTGATAAGATTCATGTAAAACATTACCATTTTTACTCTTTGTTTGCTACATGAAACCAAATAATAATAATAATAATAACAACAACAACAACAACAATATTCATTCATTCAACAAAAAATTTGTTATTACTCATAAGAGACATGGTATACACATACTATCACATTAATAGTTCATTGAAGTTTACTTTTAATAATTAATATTCAGTTCATAGTAGCCATACATCAATATAGTAGATGTCAATATAAATGGTTAAGCAGTTACGTTTTGAATTATCTTTTTAAAATTAGTTTCATTCATCTTATTACTATAAGTTCTTAAGTTTATAGTAAATTATTAAACTCTTACGATTATTAACATAAACTATGAAGACATCCAGCCTTCGCACAGGGGATAGCGTAGACGAAATGTTGTATCCAAATCATTTTTGAGCTGCATCAGAAAACGAAATACAATAGTATTGCTGGAAATAGATATTGCTAGTAGGGTTGTAGGAGATAGCAAAAGAAAAAATAATAGTAACTCAGGTTTAACATGAAATCTTCAGCTTTGTTTTCTATGCTGTACACACTATAAAATCGTTGTTAAATGTTATATTATTAACGGGATGCTGGTTGTATTAGTGACTCGGTAACACATTAGCATGTTCATCTGGCTCAACCCAAGCAAAAAATGGGTTTAGGAAAAGGATTGTGATTAAGGCTAAATTCATTGCTCATACATTTTCACTTAATAAAAAAATATTGATTGAAATCATGGAATGTGCGTTGCCTAAATTACTTTAGTGCATCCATGATGTTGAATCCAATCAACAGTTTCAAGTTTAATGCTTGATATGTTTGCTTTGAATTTGGTGCTTGATATAGTTTATATATAAAGAAAAATCTATTCGAACTTTTTCTAGCAATGGTAAATCAATAGAACATCGATTTTCTTAAATAATTATGGAACATTTTTACTTAACAGAAAAGGCAAACATGCTTTGAGATAAGGTGTTCTTGGGATAGATCAAGCGTTCTCACTTAACAGAAAAAGACTTTGAGATAAGGTGAACAGGATTAACAGGTCTTATTTAGGAATTTTTTCACTTAACCAACACCATTTTCTTTTGACGCTTAATAAATCAAAGATTCATTGAGATAAGGTGAACGCACCGAACAGAAAATGTTGCCAGCAGACCTTATTTAAACAGATAAAAAATTAAACCTTAACAGAAAATGCTGCTTTGAGATAAGGTGAAAAAACATGTACACAGGTTCCAATTTCGGCCAGAACATGTACACAATCCATTAAAAAAAGAAAAGACGAAAAGAAAAGAAAAAAGGGGTACTGTGGCTGTGCTGTAGGCTGCTGCGGACAGCAGTAGCAGCGGGACATGCTATTGAGGACATGCTACTCAATCTTCTTTCTAAACCAAAATCACAAAGCTGAAATGTAAAAAGGTAGAAGTTGAATCAACCATTATTTACGGTTCGGAACAAGCATCCGATGAGAACTAAAGTATTATGCAGAAATGTATTTAGCACATAATGTATCTTTTCCATTTCTGTTTTAATACGTATAAATCTACTTCCATACAATGTTCTATTTATGTTTCTTAAAGAGTGTTTTTCGATATATATTCTCCATTTCTCTTATTGAAAACAATAATACTCCCCTGCTTCTCATAAAGGTTGATTAATTTATGTGCTTGCTCTTCAAGTGAAGTGGTTATGATGAATTGTGTGAGTCAACATATCATTCTTTTTTGTGAATTTATTTGTCCCCTACTATAGGATCATCAATATAATTAATGTATGTTGAGTAGCTAAATAGTAAAGGAAGATTTTTTCTCTGACTTTGGATGCTTACAAACGTTAATATATAGGTACAGTACTATAGCACAACCTTTAAATTTAATCTTTAATTTCGTTGTTATTTTTGTTAACTATGACATAAAAATAAAAGTCACCGATACATCTGCCATCTTTCATCTGGCTGAAATACAAAGAAAATTCAAGAATGTATAATTTATTTCTTCTGTGTATCTGACATATAGGTAAAAAATTTATTCTATGAAACACAATCAACTACATGACGGTATGGTTTCTTTTCAATCTTTGTTAACTTAATTTGATTGTGGAAGTGGAAGCTCTTGCTTGATATGATCTTCTTATTGGAATTTAATGATACAGTATTTCCATATCTAATTAATTATGGAGATATTCATGGTAATTTGGTTACCCGTTTTGTGCAAGAGAGAAATGGGAAGAAATGGAAGGAATATTAGGGAATATGGGATATTGGAGATATTCGCCATCTAATTTGTTGCCATGTTTCATGAAAAAGAAACGGAAAGAAATTAAAATTGGAAAAGGGATTGATCGATGGAGAAAATAGAAAGTTATTAATCAATCAATCATATGACAATCAAATTAATGGGAATATTAGCCCTTCATGGTTTGATTTATTTACATAAATCAAATTAATTCATTCCCAAGAAACGTTTTCCTCTATATAAAGAAAGGCATAGAGGATGTTATTTGACATGATATGTGAAAACATTTGTATTCTTAATTTCTCTTGCTCAACTTTAAAAACTTTGTAATCTCTTGAATATTAATAAAATCTCTTCCCCATTGAAGTGGACGTACAATATCTCGCGATAGTGGAACCACTATAAATTTGTGTGTTCTCTATTGCCTTTATTTGTTTCTGTGATATGAGATTGATATTCATTTCAAGCTATTTGTTCTATCACATCATTGCAAGATCCTATTGAGGTGTTTCCGCTGAAAAGGGATTGATCACCCCTTACAACTGGTATCAGAGATAGATTCGCAAAGAAGATGTTTGGTAGAATGACATAAGGAGATGAAAACAATGCAAATAATACGTCAGTGCTAGTAGTTGCTCCATATGTCAGAGGCTCCTATGTGGCGTCAGGATCACAATTGACGATAGAGAAGTGGAATGGTGAAGGAGATTTTGAAAAGTGGCAGTGGATGATGAAAGCAGTTTTGAGAAGAAATTGTGTTCATCGAGTAGTATTTGATACAGAGACATTACTTGTTGATATTTCATCAGCGAAATTAGAAGAGATGGAAGAATGGGCCTTTGCTACTCTTCAACTTGCTATGGGAAAAATGTAATTTCTGAAATCAGTCTGAAGACAATAGCTAGAGGCATTTGGAAGAAGTTGGAGGACCTCTACATGAAGATATCCCTAACCAACCGTCTGATCCTATTGAAGGCTTTCTTCACTTATAAGATGAAGGAAGGTTCTTCAATTAAGACACACCTAGGTGTTTGATGACATGTTGATGAAGATGAAGTCTGTTGAGTTGAGAATTGATAAAGAACAAAAAGCATTTGTTCTGTTGTGTTCGCTTTCAGGGCGATACACTGGTTTCACTAACGGCCTTATCTATGGTAGAGACACACTGAAATTAGATGATGTAAAGACAGGTTTACTCTGTGAAGAGTTGAGAGATCAGATGAAAGAGTTTGGTGTTGGTGATTGTAGTGGAGGAAGTAGTAATTCAGGCTTATTTGTAGAGAGAGGAAGAGCAGAGAAGAAAGTGAAGAATAATTGAGGGCGTTCCAATTCTAGGAAGCCTAATTCGCGGAGTAAGTCTAAAGATGGAAAATGCTATAATGGTAAGAAACCAGGCCATTGGAGAAGAGACTATCCAGATTTGGAGAAGAAGACTGATGGTTCTTCATCTATTGTGATGGAGAAAGAGGTAGCGATTTGTTGACAGCGGTTGTATCAAATGTTGCAGACCACTGGATTCTAGATTCTAGAGCATCATTTCACATGACTTCTAATAATAATTATTGTTCTTCCTTTGATGCCAAAGAAGGAAGTTCTATCCTTATGGGGAACAATGCTACATGCAAGTCTACGGGAGTTGGTTCAGTTCGCATTCGCATGTATGATGGGATTGTTCGCATACTTTCAAATGTTCGCTATGTCCCAGTTTTTCAGAAGTCTTTGATATCATTAGGCCAATTGGCATCATTGGGATGCAAGATAACCATTGTCAAAGATGGTTTGAGAGTTTCTAGAGAGGCACTAGTATTGATGAAGGGTGTTATGGTGCGAAATCTGTATTTACTAATGGGTACAACTGTTCATGGAGAATTATGTGTTGGAGTCGATAGTTCTAAAAGTTTGGATGCTACCAAGCTTTGCCATATAAGATTAGGTCATGCTTTGGAGAAGAACTTAGAGTTGCTTCGTAAGAAGAAAAAGATCAATGGGGAAATCTTCAACAAGTTCGACTTTTGCAAGACGTGTGCATTGGCAAAGCAAACCAGAGTTTCTTTTGGTGATGGCGTACATACTTCTAAGAGGGTACTTAATTATGTGCATTCAGATGTTTGGGGGCCCATACTTTACAGCTTTTATTGGTGGAGCATATTATTTTGTATCCTTCATTGATGACTACTTGCACACGGTTTGGATGAATGTAATGAAAGCTAAGTCGGAAGCATTTGAGAAGTTTAAAGTTTGGTTAGCTCTTGTTGAAAACCAAACAGGAAAGAAATTGAAGATTCTTAGATCGGGCAATGGTGGCAAATATGTCTCCAAAGAGTTCCTCGACTACTTCAGGCAGCATGGTATTAGAAGACATTTTACTACACCTGGTGATCTGCAATCCAATGGGGCTGCTGAGAGAATGAATAGGACCCTATTTGAAAAGGCCCGTTGCTTGATATAGACTGCGGGTATGTCTAAGGGTTTTTGGGCTGAAGCTATTTCGACTGCAGCACATATTATTAATCAGATTCCGTGCTCATCCATTTATGGGAAGATTCCAGAGGAGGTATGGAGAGGTAAAAACGCTTTATTACGTTATTTTCGTATATTTGAATGTCCAGTTTATGATCACAATACAGGACATGACAAGTTGGAGCCTAGGGCCTCCAAATGTGTTTTTCTTGGTTATACAGATGGCATAAAAGGATATAGAATTTGGAATCCAATTACAAAGAAAGTTGTACATTCCATACATGTGACTTTTGATGAGTCAACAATGTTCAAACCTTTGGAAAGTTTATCAGAGGGTTCAGACTCAGTTGATGAGAAGCCTAAAAAGACCGAGATTCCCCGTTTTCAAGCTCGAAGTAGAGCTATCACTATTGGTAATAGTGACGGAGCAGTTGATGATACATCACATGATAGTCCACATATTTCCTCTAGTAGTGATGGTGATGGTCATGAAGCTAGAGATGATTCAACTCAAGGTGGAGCTCAAGGAGAGTCGGGTGATATAGTCATTCGGGCAAGTCAGAGACCAAAGAGAGCTTCAATTAGATATAGATTGGCAGTATGAAAATTTGAGCCTTGATGATCAGTTTGAGTACGCTTTACATGTAATTCATAATGAACCATTGAGCCTTGAAAAAGCCATGAAGTCGAGTGACAACTCGAAGTGGAATTGCGTATGGATGAGGAGATACAGTCTTTTGAAAAAGAACAAGACTTGGGATTTAGTACCACTACCTCAAGGAAGCCGAGCCGTAGGTTGCAAGTGGGTGTTCAAGGTAAAAGATGATGGTAGATACAAGGAAAGATTAGTATCCAAAGGGTTTTCACAAAGAAAGGAGTCAGAGTATGATGAAATATTTGCTCTGGTTGTTAGACAAACTTCAATTCGAATCCTACTTCTAACAGTTGCCGCTTACGATTTGGAGTTATAACAACTTGATATGAAGACTGCTTTCTTGCATGGTGACTTGGAGGCAACCATTTACATGAAGCAGCCAGACGAATTTATTGTAGATGGATAGTCAGATTGGGTATGCAAGTTGAAGAAATCTCTTTATGGTCTAAAACAGTCGCCTAGAAAATGGTACAAAAGGTTTATCTCTTTTACGCTTTCACATGGTTTTAATCGTAGTACTAAAGATGCATGTGTTTATTTTAAGCATTTAAAGAGTAATAATTGGGTGTATTTACTTTTGTATGTGGATGATATGTTGATTGCTTCCAAGGATAAAGCTGAAATTGATGCGTTGAAGTTGAAATTAAAAGCGGAATTTGATATGAAAGACCTTGGAGAAGCAAAGAAAATTTTGGGGATGGAAATTCAAAGAGATAAAAAGCTTGGACTTTTGATACTTACTCAAAAGGAATATATTGAAAAGGTGCTTGCTCGGTTTAGCATGGATAGTGCAAAGGCTATCAGTACACCCATGCCTTTGCATATACAGCTTTCTAATCAGGGCTCTCCGATCTCATAAAAGGACAAGGCCTATATGAATAAGGTGCCTTATGGAAATGCAGTAGGTAGCTTGATGTATACTATGGTGTGCACTAGACTTGACATTGCTCAAACTGTTGGATTAGTTAGTAGATATACGGCAAATCCGGGAAAATCGCATTGGGAGGCAGTGAAGTACATTTTTAGATATCTCAGAGGAACATCATATTATGGGCTGTTTTTTGCGGCAGAAATAAGGATTTCTACTTGGTTGAATTCTGTGATTCAGACTATGTCGGTGATAGAGATATAAGGAAGTCATCCTGTAACGACCCGGATTTCGAGCGGCTTTGGTTATCGACGTAAGCCCGACGTCGATAACCAAACCATCGAAAAATCCCGGTAATTAATGAAAGAAATTAGAAGGTGAGAATAGATAAGATAGAAACTTAGAATAGAAGAAGAAGAACACAACATCAGAGTAACACGAACCTCACAGCGGAACGAATAACATATAATAGATAACATAACTTTGAAATATAACAGTTATGTATACAATAGCACTTATCAGAGTACAGCACTTACAACACAGCGGAAATAACTATAGCTACATGATCTTGAAGTCTCCTGCTCCAAGCTCTCCAAGTATATCTGTAAATCCCGACTACTTGACTGCCCGTACAAATTTAGGCACCCAAGAGTTTAGGGAAAACAACAAAGTAAACTCCGGGTCAGTCATGGGACTGGTATGAGTAAATTCAAATCATTTAAACGGGTATATGATATCTCATAAGACCACGCCGTGAATACGGAACGGGTTTTTACCTTATGAGAATCCAAATAACTTTGCAAAGCAATATGATTCTGATATTATAATAATGTCTAAGTACAAATAAATATCAGTCTAGTAGAAACGCTTGCATCTCACGTTACTACATATATAGTATACAATCAAAACCGTAAGCACGTATTGGATGATTGGATTTCCAACTATGACAAGGTATGGAACCACCTTCCGATCAGTGTACTCTAGGAACGATACACTGGAGTTCAACAAGAACATCTTGTAACTCAGCCACACATGACCGACCACTCATTTCGCTTGAGTGTATCGAATGTACATCACCAACGGTTGGGATCAGCAACCGTTCCCGTATATATATGGGACAGCATTGATAGATTTTAGAAACAAATGAATATTCACTAGATAGGTGATTATACACCCTACTTCGGTGCGACCGACTTAGCCATGCTGCCTGCCCGATTTCTGTCATTTACCGAATGTGAGGCTAGAAGCTACGCTTTATCATCACAATAGATTCACTTCGAATGCCACATTGTCAGATCCATCGAAAATCACTAATTGACGTCTACAACAGTACATTACGTGTTAGCTAAAGAAGTTTCCTTCTCCGCTTCCACTCTTGGTACAGTTGAAGAAATCAATGTACGTGACCGTCTGGAAATACGATGTCAGACATCCATCTTCATTCACTTAGAAATGTCACATTGTCATACCCGCCAAATCACAAATTGACTTATTCAAAAATAACACGGGTATACAGCTAAGAGAAACGAATTCCTCCGCCACCAAACGTGAATACGTTTGAACAGATCAACTTACGCGATCCATTGGATATACTCTGTCAGACCTTCGTCCATACAAGTTGTCCTGGGACTGGACAAACCGAAAGCACTATTCTGTAAACAGGATAGCCCTTGCATTTTACTCCGTCTTCAATTACCTTTGGCATATATGATTCGCGACGCTTATGCCAATACAGAGTGGTTCTATGGATAATAATCCAACCGGTCTCTCCATATTAACAACGTTAAAATGGTCAAAACATTGATAGTCGATGATTTAACTATCAAATAAAAATGTCCGTGTGCAAACAACGATCTTATTTCCAAATGGAATGTCAATCGATCAATCATCATGTATATCTATACATGTTTTCCTTATTTTCTATATTTAGAAAATATTTGTTATCAACATTGGAAAACATTTCCATTGTTTATTTACGTATCACTATCCTTCCACAACTATCAGACTCAAACTATAAACTAATAAGAGAACAACTCCCTAAGCATAAACCCCGAAGGCCGAAACCAACATCAGATCGATACTCAGGAAACCATTCAACTTATTAATCTCTAGTCAGATTCTAATTTTGCTTAACTCTATATTCTTTAACTCCATTCTCTCAACTCTAGATCGCAGCAATCACAATGGTTACGCCTGATTCCCTCAGGAAACATCCGACCGCCGTAGGCTATTTACAGCCCTGCGAATTACGCTAGCAGTCGTGCTAAATGGCAACTCATCCTGAATAACTATGTTTGTTTTAACTCTAACTGTTTAACTCTAACTGTTTAACTCTAACTGGTTAACTCTAACTGGTTAACTCTAACTGTTTTTACTTGGTTTGACTAACTCAATTTATTTACTCGACTGACTAATTCAACTCGATTACCCTAACTTGATTTACTTATCTTGATTAACTGAACTAATCACTTTGATTAACTCGACTAATTCACTTTGGTTAACTTAACCAATTCACTTAACTAATTCACTTAGTTTAACCTAACTATTCACTTAACTCCTGTCGAATAAACTATATTCGATAACTCCTCTAACTCTATTCGAATAAACTATATTCGATTAACTCCTTTGATTTAACTCTAATCGATTAACTCCCTTCGATTGAAACTAACATCGATACTCCTTTCGATGAAACTAACATCGAATAACTCCTTTCGATGAAACTAACATCGATTAACTCCTTTCGATGAAACTAACATCGATTAACTCCTTTCGATGAAACTAACATCGATTAACTCCCTTCGATTACCATATTCGATTTACTTTATTCACTTTATAAAGATTTCCTTTTTAACAACGTTTTATTCATTTGAAAAGATTTACTTTTAAATAACGGTTCTACACTTTAAAAATGATTTCCCTTTTATAACGTTTCCTTTTCAATTCTATTTGTAAATGGTTTACAAATATTCCCTTTTCAAATTTATTCTTGAAATATTCTAACTCCTTAAATTCCCGGGAAAATTCGCCATAACCTCCTTTGTAACGGGAGCATCGGGAAAATCCCCAAACCCGCCACACAGGCCTTTCCATTCAAAAAGAAATGTTTTGAATTTATTTCCTTTTCGAATATCTTCTATTTATAAATATCCCAATTTATAAATATTCCTTATTTATAAATATTTAAATTTATAAATATCTCTTATTTATAAATATCTCATTTTATAACTATGCTATTTTCAATACCACTTTGAAAATTCCCTTATCAACATTCCGGCATATCATGGTATTTTAACATATCAAATTACGATGTCTAATCTCGTCCATACACACACAATCAACAACAGGTTATAATTCACATCATATATTAAATTATATGAAAAACAATAAAATAACTGTTGAGGAATCCAGTCGGATTCCTCCAGCCTGTCTCCCTGCATCCACAGATGTTACATAATATGATTATCATCACTTTCAGTTCAATATAAATTATTCTGATAGCAGAATCAATATATAAATATTTAACGGTTTATATATATATATATATATATATATATATATATATATATATATAATTTCCACTAACTGACTAGCAGTTCAATCAATCAACCAACACACAGCAATCAACAGATGACTAACAGTTCTAAAAATACATTATAAAAATATAACTGTTCAGAGTTGGTGAGTTTTACTCACATTTGCAGTTCATCGTTAAAGAACGATAAACTGTTATTTGATTTGAATCAAACAGTTTAATTCGCCATAAATTCATACGAGCCCCAATCCACTTCTAGTAAGTTCCATGGTGTAGTGCCCGTCCATACGATCCCAATGGATCTTGTTTCGCTGAGTTTCGATAACGTATGAGTAAGATATCGATTTTATAAGTTAATGCATTATTTAAATTAATTTAAACTAACACTATTCTCTTTTGGGCCTTAACCCATTAAAAATTCGGGCCCATTACCTATTTAAAACTCACAGCCCCTCAAATCCTTCTTCCCCGAACTGGAAACCGAACTCCAGTATTTTCCCTAAACCGGTTTTGACCCCTCTTTGACCAACACCACCCACCTCCTCGGCCATCCACTGACGTCGCCACCACCATCAAACCACTCAGCGTCCAACCCTCCATCCACTCGACCCAATCTCTCACAACTCGCGCCTCCCTTATTGCCTTCGACCTGACGCCCAATCGATGAACCCATGTGGCCGTACTTGCCTCGAACTACCGGACTTTCTCCCACTAGTGACAACTGGTGTGCCAACCCCTCGCGAACACCATGCCAACACTCATCCAACCCAGTTCCGCCCCCTTCGACGCTGGTTTTCATCCCTAGGCCTACTGTGTAGTTTCAAGCGAGAGAGACCTCCACCGAACCCAAAAATATTGATATCAGCTTGAAGATGATTCCCATACAATCTCCAAAATATATGTTTAGGGATTAAATGATTTTACATTGAATTTCTTTTGATTTTTCTTACCCTCGTTTGCCAACAGAAAATGAAGAAAAGTGGCGGCTCAATTTCTGAAGATTGGGATGGGTTTAGGTCTTAAGGGAAGGGGTAGTTAAGGTGGTTTTATAGGCAAGATATTTTTAGATATTTTCCTAGGATATTTTCCATATTTATATTCATTTATATTATTCTCTGCACTCTAAAAATCTATGTGATCACACACGATACTCAAAAATCACGAAACTGGACATGCAGCTACAGTTCGACATTACGGTCCCAACGAAACTGGTTTCGTCGAATTCCGACTTCGTATGCTCACACAGCGTATTTTTAACCGTCGAAATACTGACTGTTTTTCACTCTAAAAATCTGTACGGCCACATACTGACTCTAAAAATCATGAAACTGGAAATCTAACAATAATTTGATGTTGCGGATCCAACAAAATTTGTTTCGTCGAATTCCGACTCCATTTGCAAAAGTGGGTATTTTTAACGCTTTGAATAACCCATTTAAATATACAAATATATTTAAATAAAATTAAATTAAATATAAATAAATTTATATTATCGTATATATTCACATATGATATCGTACAGCTTCAAAATATCATATCAGAATTTACAGCTTGATATTTCAGATTTATCGATATTCAATTTATATCGAAAAATCCTTTTATAACGTATATAAAGCATTGCAAATTATAAAGGGATTCTACAGCGACTTTTCTGAAATTTGATTTGGACGTACATCAAAATCTACCCGACAAAATCCCGATTTTTCTCTTCCACCAGAAAGATATACTCCACCAGCTCCACACGTTTCTTGTTTCACAGAAATCCGGCTTAAAACGAATCCTGTACATTCAGTTGAAGTTCAAATCGCCAAATCGCGAACTGCAGCGCCATTTCAAGCTCGTTTATAAATATATTATAAACTATACGTTCAACTGTCGTCGATTCAATATAATCGTTATTATATTTCGAATCGAAACTCCACCAAATCTCGTATGCTATTCAATTCACACGATATTGTGAATTTCACTATCTCCGACTATTCCGACATTATAATATATTATTATATTATAATTATTTATTAAATATTCAACATTATTTAATTAAACGATCATTAACTTCTCTAAATCACCAATTATAAAATTAAATAAATTAATTGTATACCTCTAAAAATGCGGGTCATTACATTCTTCCCTACTTAAAATAATTTCGTCCTCGAAATTGCTAAGTTAGAGGACGACCCTATCTATTGGAATTTCTAAGATTTGTTTACCCCTTATTTCTGATTTCAACAGAACCAATTAATATTACTAAAATATTTATTCATTCCGACTAACTAAAATTTTCAAAAATTCTGAAAATTTTCTAACACTTTTAATTTTCGAAAAATTTCGCCAGCACCTCCTTTGTACTGGTCAATAGCTCAAACTCCAACTCGCGTCTCTGGGCCTTCTCCAACCCAAAAGAAAAACAAAACGCCAAACGGCTTGCCAATTCGGCTCATAAATTCCAAACTCATATAAAATATAAACTTGTACCTTTTTGTTGGGCATATCATTATATCCCTACCATCTGTTATCAACTCGGCATATACAAATGTCATCCCAATCAACTCAATCACTTTTATATTGTCAAACCAAATCATTCGCTTATTCTCAAGTCGAATCCCATTATCAATCTCAAGTTTCATTCTTGATTTTCAAATTCTAAGTCCAGCTAAATTTCAAATTCTTAACTCATCAACTTAATCCCATTTCAGATTATTCTCTTATCACCCCAGTTTTCACTTAACTTAACAAGTTAAAGTTAAATTCTAGAATTTAAATTCCTGGCCTTTTATTTCAAGTCAATTTGAAATCATAATACCAATTCAAAACATTTGAATTCTCAAAATAATTCAAATCAAAATCTTTGGTAGTAATCCACCACTTAGAACTCGAAAATCACACCGATGATACTGCGCAGTCATCATCGGAATTATTTTCCAGCGACCCAAGTAACTTCAATACTATATCATTTTCAAAACCATTACTAAATACATCCATATTGAAAACATCTCAAAATCTCCCAAGAACTTAAAATTTCCTTATTTTAATTCCAAATCTGATTTAAATTCAAATTTAATTCATCTTATTTCATATACTTTACTTATATGATTCTTGATTGGTTATATATAACCATTTCACATGTTATAATCTTATCTGATTAAAATCACTACCAACACATCCTATATATGATAATATATCACATATCCATACTGTGTCGGTCCATCGTATTCAAGTGTTTATTTACTCCTACCGATACAGTGGATCAAACTGATCGACCAGAACTCATAAACAACTCAGCCAATGAATCTCCACAATATAAAACCATTTTTATATCAAATACAAATACGCACTCGTATATATACAATCAAACTCAATCTAGGGTATTACTAACCCTATCTCTACCGAGTCACGCCACAGAGCCAAGTAATTCTTAACTTAAGCTCTGATACCAACTGTAACGACCCTGATTTCGAGCGGCTTTGGTTATCGACGTAAGCCCGACGTCGATAACCAAACCATCGAAAAATCCCGGTATTTAATGAAAGAAATTAGAAGGTGAGAATAGATAAGATAGAAACTTAGAATAGAAGAAGAAGAACACAACATCAGAGTAACACGAACCTCACAGCGGAACGAATAACATATAATAGATAACATAACTTTGAAATATAACAGTTATGTATACAATAGCACTTATCAGAGTACAGCACTTACAACACAGCGGAAATAACTATAGCTACATGATCTTGAAGTCTCCTGCTCCAAGCTCTCCAAGTATATCTGTAAATCCCGACTACTTGACTGCCCGTACAAATTTAGGCACCCAAGAGTTTAGGGAAAACAACAAAGTAAACTCCGGGTCAGTCATGGGACTGGTATGAGTAAATTCAAATCATTTAAACGGGTATATGATATCTCATAAGACCACGCCGTGAATACGGAACGGGTTTTTACCTTATGAGAATCCAAATAACTTTGCAAAGCAATATGATTCTGATATTATAATAATGTCTAAGTACAAATAAATATCAGTCTAGTAGAAACGCTTGCATCTCACGTTACTACATATATAGTATACAATCAAAACCGTAAGCACGTATTGGATGATTGGATTTCCAACTATGACAAGGTATGGAACCACCTTCCGATCAGTGTACTCTAGGAACGATACACTGGAGTTCAACAAGAACATCTTGTAACTCAGCCACACATGACCGACCACTCATTTCGCTTGAGTGTATCGAATGTACATCACCAACGGTTGGGATCAGCAACCGTTCCCGTATATATATGGGACAACATTGATAGATTTTAGAAACAAATGAATATTCACTAGATAGGTGATTATACACCCTACTTCGGTGCGACCGACTTAGCCATGCTGCCTGCCCGATTTCTGTCATTTACCGGATGTGAGGCTAGAAGCTACGCTTTATCATCACAATAGATTCACTTTGAATGCCACATTGTCAGATCCATCGAAAATCACTAATTGACGTCTACAACAGTACATTACGTGTTAGCTAAAGAAGTTTCCTTCTCCGCTTCCACTCTTGGTACAGTTGAAGAAATCAATGTACGTGACCGTCTGGAAATACGATGTCAGACATCCATCTTCATTCACTTAGAAATGTCACATTGTCATACCCGCCAAATCACAAATTGACTTATTCAAAAATAACACGGGTATACAGCTAAGAGAAACGAATTCCTCCGCCACCAAACGTGAATACGTTTGAACAGATCAACTTACGCGATCTATTGGATATACTCTGTCAGACCTTCGTCCATACAAGTTGTCCTGGGACTGGACAAACCGAAAGCACTATTCTGTAAACAGGATAGCCCTTGCATTTTACTCCGTCTTCAATTACCTTTGGCATATATGATTCGCGACGCTTATGCCAATACAGAGTGGTTCTATGGATAATAATCCAACCGGTCTCTCCATATTAACAACGTTAAAATGGTCAAAACATTGATAGTCGATGATTTAACTATCAAATAAAAATGTCCGTGTGCAAACAACGATCTTATTTCCAAATGGAATGTCAATCGATCAATCATCATGTATATCTATACATGTTTTCCTTATTTTCTATATTTAGAAAATATTTGTTATCAACGTTGGAAAACATTTCCATTGTTTATTTATGTATCACTATCCTTCCACAACTATCAGACTCAAACTATAAACTAATAAGAGAAAACTCCCTAAGCATAAACCCCGAAGGCCGAAACCAACACCAGATCGATACTCAGGAAACCATTCAACTTATTAATCTCTAGTCAGATTCTAATTTTGCTTAACTCTATATTCTTTAACTCCATTCGCTCAACTCTAGATCGCAGCAATCACAATGGTTACGCCTGATTCCCTCAGGAAACATCCGACCGTCGTAGGCTATTTACAGCCCTGCGAATTACGCTAGCAATCGTGCTAAATGGCAACTCATCCTGAATAACTATGTTTGTTTTAACTCTAACTGTTTAACTCTAACTGTTTAACTCTAACTGGTTAAATCTAACTGTTTTTACTTGGTTTGACTAACTCAATTTATTTACTCGACTGACTAATTCAACTCAATTACCCTAACTTGATTTACTTATCTCGATTAACTGAACTAATCACTTTGATTAACTCGACTAATTCACTTTGGTTAACTTAACCAATTCACTTAACTAATTCACTTAGTTTAACCTAACTATTCACTTAACTCCTGTCGAATAAACTATATTCGATAACTCCTCTAACTCTATTCGAATAAACTATATTCGATTAACTCCTTTGATTTAACTCTAATCGATTAACTCCCTTCGATTGAAACTAACATCGATACTCCTTTCGATGAAACTAACATCGAATAACTCCTTTCGATGAAACTAACATCGATTAACTCCTTTCGATGAAACTAACATCGATTAACTCCCTTCGATTACCATATTCGATTTACTTTATTCACTTTATAAAGATTTCCTTTTTAACAACGTTTTATTCATTTGAAAAGATTTACTTTTAAATAACGGTTCTACACTTTAAAAATGATTTCCCTTTTATAACGTTTCCTTTTCAATTCTATTTGTAAATGGTTTACAAATATTCCCTTTTCAAATTTATTCTTGAAATATTCTAACTCCTTAAATTCCCGGGAAAATTCGCCATAACCTCCTTTGTAACGAGAGCATCGGGAAAATCCCCAAACCCGCCACACAGACCTTTCCATTCAAAAAGAAATGTTTTGAATTTATTTCCTTTTCGAATATCTTCTATTTATAAATATCCCAATTTATAAATATTCCTTATTTATAAATATTTAAATTTATAAATATCTCTTATTTATAAATATCTCATTTTATAACTATGCTATTTTCAATACCACTTTGAAAATTCCCTTATCAACATTCCGGCATATCATGGTATTTTAACATATCAAATTACGATGTCTAATCTCGTCCATACACACACAATCAACAACAGGTTATAATTCACATCATATATTAAATTATATGAAAAACAATAAAATAACTGTTGAGGAATCCAGTCGGATTCCTCCAACCTATCTCCCTGCATCCACAGATGTTACACAATATGATTATCATCACTTTCAGTTCAATATAAATTATTCTGATAGCAGAATCAATATATAAATATTTAATGGTTTATATATATATATTTATATATATATATATAAAATTTCCACTAACTGACTAGCAGTTCAATCAATCAACCAACACACAACAATCAACAGATGACTAACAGTTCTAAAAATACATTATAAAAATATAACTGTTCAGAGTTGGTGAGTTTTACTCACATTTGCAGTTCATCGTTAAAGAACGATAAACTGTTATTTGATCTGAATCAAACAGTTTAATTCGCCATAAATTCATACGAGCCCCAATCCACTTCCAGTCAGTTCCATGGTGTAGTGCCCGTCCATACGATCCCAATGGATCTTGTTTCGCTGAGTTTCGATAACGTATGAGTAAGATATCGATTTTATAAGTTAATGTATTATTTAAATTAATTTAAACTAACACTATTCTCTTTTGGGCCTTAACCCATTAAAAATTCGGGCCCATTACCTATTTAAAACTCACGGCCCCTCAAATCCTTCTTCCCCGAACTGGAAACCGAACTCCAGTATTTTCCCTAAACCGGTTTTGACCCCTCTTTGACCAACACCACCCACCTCCTCGGCCATCCACTGACGTCGCCACCACCATCAAACCACTCAGCGTCCAACCCTCCATCCACTCGACCCAATCTCTCACAACTCGCGCCTCCCTTATTGCCTTCGACCTGACGCCCAATCGATGAACCCATGCTGCCGTACTTGCCTCGAACTACCGGACTTTCTCCCACTAGTGACAACTGGTGTGCCAACCCCTCGCGAACACCATGCCAACACTCATCCAACCCAGTTCCGCCCCCTTCGACGCTGGTTTTCATCCCTAGGCCTACTGTGTAGTTTCAAGCGAGAGAGACCTCCACCGAACCCAAAAATATTGATATCAGCTTGAAGATGATTCCCATACAATCTCCAAAATATATGTTTAGGGATTAAATGATTTTACATTGAATTTCTTTTGATTTTCTTACCCTCGTTTGCCAACAGAAAATGAAGAAAAGTGGCGGCTCAATTTCTGAAGATTGGGATGGGTTTAGGTCTTAAGGGAAGGGGTAGTTAAGGTGGTTTTATAGGCAAGATATTTTTAGATATTTTCCTAGGATATTTTCCATATTTATATTCATTTATATTATTCTCTGCACTCTAAAAATCTATGTGATCACACACGATACTCAAAAATCACGAAACTGGACATGCAGCTACAGTTCGACATTACGGTCCCAACGAAACTGGTTTCGTCGAATTCCGACTTCGTATGCTCACACAGCGTATTTTTAACCGTCGAAATACTGACTGTTTTTCACTCTGAAAATCTGTACGGCCACATACTGACTCTAAAAATCACGAAACTGGAAATCTAACAATAATTTGATGTTGCGGATCCAACAAAATTTGTTTCGTCGAATTCCGACTCCATTTGCAAAAGTGGCTATTTTTAACGCTTTGAATAACCCATTTAAATATACAAATATATTTAAATAAAATTAAATTAAATATAAATAAATTTATATTATCGTATATATTCACATATGATATCGTACGGCTTCAGAATATCATATCAGAATTTACAGCTTGATATTTCAGATTTATCGATATTCAATTTATATCGAAAAATCCTTTTATAATGTATATAAAGCATTGCAAATTATAAAGGGATTCTACAGCGACTTTTCTGAAATTTGATTTGGACGTACATCAAAATCTACCCGACAAAATCCCGATTTTTCTCTTCCACCAGAAAGATATACTCCACCAGCTCCACACGTTTCTTGTTTCACAGAAATCCGGCTTAAAACGAATCCTGTACATTCAGTTGAAGTTCAAATCGCGAACTGCAGCGCCATTTCAAGCTCGTTTATAAATATATTATAAACTATACGTTCAACTGTCGTCGATTCAATATAATCGTTATTATATTTCGAATCGAAACTCCACCAAATCTCGTATGCTATTCAATTCACACGATATTGTGAATTTCACTATCTCCGACTATTCCGACATTATAATATATTATTATATTATAATTATTTATTAAATATTCAACATTATTTAATTAAACGATCATTAACTTCTCTAAATCACCAATTATAAAATTAAATAAATTAATTGTATACCTCTAAAAATGCGGGTCATTACACATCCTCAGGCTACGTGTTCACACTTGGAGGAACAACTATTAGTTGGAGAGCGAGGTTGCAGACTATAGTTGCTTTGTCTACTACAGAGGCAGAGTTGATAGCTGCAGTTGAGGCAGCTAAGGAGGCACTTTATTTGAAGAAGTTATTGTGTGATTTGGGCTTCATGCAAGATGCTTGTTTGGTGAATTGTGGCAGTCAAAGTGCAATTCATTTAGCTGAAAATATGGCTTTCGGTTCTAGAACAAAGCATATAGAGGTAAAAGAGTCTTTCCTTATCTCTATGAATGAGGAGAAGTTAGTTCGTCTTCAGAAGATTCGCACAAATGAAAATGCAGCAGACATGTTTACGAAGGCTTTACCTGCTACTAAGTTTGAGCATTGCTCGAACTTGATTCACTTGATGAAGTGTTAGGTGCTACATGGTGGCACAATGGGGAAGAGAGTGACTTGGTTGAAGTCAAGAGAAGATGTGGTATTCTTCTTGTATGAAGAGATAGGAGTTGGTTGCATAATGTCTACCTTGTTTTTTGAATGCTTCCAACACTTTGTTGGTGGGCGGTGACCTTGCCGGAGTTCACTGACAAAGTGCAATGAGTGATGGCTTTTGTAGGAACTCGTTGGGAAGCATTCACATTGGAGTTTCTAAGTTGCATGAGATACTGTATCAAGGTGGAGATTATTGGAATTTAATGATACAATATTTCCATATCTAATTAATTATGGAGATATTCATGGTAATTTAGTTACCCATTTTATGCAAGAGAGAAATGGAAAGAAATGGAAGGAATATTAGGGAATATGGGATATTGGAGATATTCGCCATCTAATTTGTTGCCATGTTTCATGAAAAAGAAACAGAAAGAAATTAAAATTGGAAAAGGGATTGATTGATGGAGAAAATAGAAGGTTACCAATCAATCACATGACAATCAAATTAATGGGAATATTATCCCTCCATGATTTGATTTATTTACATAAATCAAATTAATTCATCCCCAAGAAACGTTTTCCTCTATAAAAAGAAAGGCATAGAGGATGTTATTTGACATGATATGTGAAAACATTTGTATTCTTCATTTCTTTTTCTCTACTTTAAAAACTTTGTAATCTCTTGAATATTAATAAAATCTCTTCCCTATTAAAGTGGACGTACACTATCTCGCGATAGTGGAACCACTATAAATTTGTGTGTTCTCTTTTGCTTTTATTTTTTTCTATGATCTGAGATTGATATTCATTTCAAGCTGTTTGTTCTATCACATCATTGCAAGATCCTATTAAGGTGTTTCCACTGAAAAGGGATTGATCACTCAGTACACTTCTCAAAATATTCTCTGATTAAAAAAATTATCGGTCAAGTGTGAAACAGACAATTGAAAGAGACAAGAAAGCAAATACTGATACATCCAACACTGGAACTCATGTTTCTGAAGTTAATTCTCAGGTACATAACATTTTATTATTCCCTGGTTAATATATTTACTCGTATGAATATTTAATCGTATATTTATTTAATAAAAGACTGTCATTTTGAGGTTGTCCTTATTTTCACATATTATAAATTTCCAGTCATTCACTACAACAAAATGATGTTGTATAGCATAATTGAATAGTGTTGCATCAATTCGGTCTTGAACTGCTCTTAAAATGAAGCGTCTAACAAATCATCGCCTTCATTATCGTAGTCACCAAAATCATGATGCAGTCGATGGATAATAGGCTTTCACTAGGGACTACCGGAGCGGAACATAGTCTTGTTCTTGTATGATTTGCGGAATTTAGATTTAGAGCAAGGATCTTTTGTATGTAAATGGCAGTCGAAGTTCTAAAATTAAAAGGGGAACAACTGCTTTTTGAGGCTGGATCATAAAGGGGTGCCCGAAGTAAGGCAGGTGATGACATGGACTTCGGTCTTTCTGAACTGGCCGAGGTATTGGAGGAAATCGAAGTCATGGGTTGCACTGCAGAAGGAGAGGGTCAGCAGGTGCATGTGGTTTCGCAGGTACAGCCCAAATGTGGTCCAGTCATGATGCTTCTGTAGCTAGTACCTGGATGGATGGTCTGATGTTGTTGGTTCTGAAAGGGACGGCTGAGGTGACACTGTGGTCATTTGGGAATATGTTGGTTGGAGATGGTACATGTAGATGGAGGTGTAGTGAGATTATGAAAAGAGGGGAAGTTATCCTTATATAAAGAGAGAACAAAGGATAAATACTTGCATAGAAAGAGCAGGAAACATGCAGCTGCAACTCACATTTTGTTTTCTACCCTACATAATGGACCTGCATTTTTTTTAATTTTTCTTTTGGACAAGATGAATTAAACAGTGTACACATTTCTTTTTACTGGTATTTTGTACTCCTTAACCTTCTAAACATTTCGTAGCTCACGCTTAGTTTTGTGTGCGAATATTGAATAGATATAATGCGTTCTTTGTTGGATAAAACACTGTTTATTTTGGTACCAAATTCACATCCAAATTTATATTGAATGGTATGAAAATATGTGATGGCTTATTGTTCATGAACACATTTCAATTAAAGTGTAATTGCTCTACCGGTGCAGACCAGGGGAAAAAGGAAACAATAGCAAAAAAACAAAAAAGCAAACCAAAAAAGTTTTAATGGATCTTTCATCCGCGAACTGTTTATTTATGCAGTTTCAGATGGCAATGGGAAAATCTGTGTGCCTATAAACCCACTTCAGATTTGCTTGCAATGCTTTTATATCTGTATTTCATATATTATTTCATATATAATTACATAAGGTGAGTATTACTCTTAATGCTTTTATTATTATTTTGGCAGTAAATCCACATTAGTTTGCTTTTCCGTTTGTCCTGAGGTGCAAGATCATCTCTGTCCTGGACATCAAATGAGGTACACTGGATTTTAATTATTTGGTTAGTGATTTTTCAATCTCCTTTTACCTTACAGAACATATTTGAATATATTTGTGATCACATATTATGAGTCTGAGCATGACACATCATAGAAATGATAATGTTATTTACATACCGATGCTTTTGGGCACATCTTATAGTAGTTTAATATATGTGCCAAGTTTAAAAAATTTTGAGCTAAATATCGCTTATTTTTGTTGTAACAGGACCAAACTGCTTATGTTTTAGACAAAATATCAAAAGAAAAGCAAGATTAAATCAAGCATTCGACATGGGAGAGGTGATCAAACAATATGTATGAATCGTTAAGTTTGGATATGCGAAAGTAGTTTGAACTATATGTATGAAATATTAAGTTTGAATATATGAATATTATTTGAATGATATGTATGAAATATTATGTATTAGCTTACATGTTTGTTTTTTTTTGAAAATTTGTTATGTTTGTATACATTTAAGAAATAGATAACGATATACGAACAATGTTTGAATGATGTGTATATATAGAAGTAACGAAAAAGCTGAAATGGTGGTACACGAATGCTATAAAATTGTCAGTGAAATTATAGTGTTTTAAAAACGCTATCAAAATGTAAAGACAAACGCTATCAAAAACAGACAATAAACGCTATAATAAGTTGTAGTTGGCTAAGATTTCATATAGCGTTGCTGGTCAATAGCAAAACGAAAATGCTATAGATTATTAATTTTTCATAGCGTTTTGATTTTGCTATTTAAAGTTGGAGGCCTAACATAATATGACGTTCCATGGCGATCTCTGAAACGCTATTAGGCTATAATAGCGTTTTTCAAATGCTATTAAAACCTCTTTTTGTTGTAGTGAAACAACATGTTACACAATTTAAACTGACATGTAAGCATTTGTTGGATGACAGTTTGATATGTTTTTCCTACATTTTTTTATTTAGTGTTTGCTAGATATCAGTTTTTTATTATTAAGGTATTAGGTTTTGTTCTTGACAAGTGATAGGTATCAGTTTTGTATAATTTATGGTGTCAGTTCTAATTTAAACAAATAAAAGGTATCAGTTTTGTATCTATAAAGATATCAGCTTTTGTTCTGAACTTGGGTGTTAGTATTACAAACTGATAAATTACTTTACCTGCCCTTCTGTGAAGGTTCCTGGCAACACTGATTTCAGCATATCCATTGTGATAATACGTCCTCCCCTTGATAGATCTTCATCATGCCAAGAAACAATGCTGTTTTATTAATAAAAATAAATAAATTACATTTAAGTAGGTTCGAAAATGCCAAATAAAAATAGAAATCTTACTTCTCTTTAGCTTTTGCCCTTAAAAAAATTCCTCACAATCCTTCCTTCATCCTCGGTAAAATGACAACTCACATGTTTGCAGTGTGTCATATTTAGGTTCTTCTACCTGTATTGGCTCTAATCCCTCTATGTCTTCTCCTTCTCCTTTCTCATCTTGTTTGGTTTATTTGTTCTCGAATTTTGATTCTTCTTCTACTACCAATCTGAGCATCAATTCATTTTTTTTCCTTCAACCGCTTCATCATTTTTCTTTTTTCCTACTTTCTTTCCTTTCTTGCTTGCTTTCTTTGAATATTCATATTCAACGTTCCTTTTTTCTATTCTACTTCTTGCCTTCAATTTTTGAACATAAGAAGGTGGTTTGGCACTTGATGGTTTCTTTGCCGACCTTTTAATCCTTTTTTGGCACGTTGCTTTGCTACTACCTTCATCATTTTGTGTTACATAAAATGCTTGTGTGATTCCTGTTTTAAAGTTGGGACAAATGCTGTCATCTATTGTTTGATTCTGTGTTTCAACTTTTCCGCTGTCAATGATGTTTTCAGTATCAGTTCTTGATGTTGTTTGTTGTTCTACTCCAGCGGACTTGTCTTTCTTTACTATTGAGTATTGACTGTCAATTGAAATGCTTCCCGTTTGTTTTTCTCCTTTTCATATTCAAAATTCAACTCAATTGGAGTTTTTTCATGACTTTCAAAATTTTCAACCATAGGTGAATCATCTAATGTTGCTTCTGAATATCCTTTGTCGTCTCTTTTTTTTTATTTTTAGATTCCTGCTTTTGTTGTTCGAGCTTCTGCCTTAGTTTGAAAATCTCATCTTCCACTTGTCGTCTCAACTTTCTCTCTTTATTCAGCTCTAGTTTTAACTCTTTAATCTTATCGTCCTGCTCTTTAATATGATAGTTTAAAACTCTGGTTACCACGTCAGTTTCAAAATTTTCCACTTGTTCTTCGAGCTGACCACGTTTTTTCTACAGCTTTTCCTTTTGTTCTTCTTCATAACAAATTTTCTGTTGTTTCCAAAAGCTTAGCCTCGTGTGACTGAATATTTATAATCTCTTTAATCTGCATATTTTGGAACATTGAACAGATATTAAGTAGATGTCATATGTGTAAAGATTTAGATTTCATTTCTACCTTCTCAAGTTTTAATTAGAATTGAGAATAAATTAAGTACCGTATTTAAGTTTTCAGTTGTAAGGTATCATTTCTAGGATTTAATAGGTATCAGTTTTTTGAATTCACTTCAAAAGTATCATTATTACCATTTTAAGATATCAGATTTAACAGTGTTCACTTAGCACTGTTAAAGGATCAGTTTTTTGATATTAGTTTTCGTGTTTTAAAAGTATCATTTTTAATAGGATCAGCATGAGATGGGATTAAGGTATTAGTTTTGAGTTGTATAAGATATCATTTCTTAATAGCAATGCTGCATATAGTAACTTACGATGAAATAGTTAGTTATATCAAAATGTTGTACCTCCCCATTCTTTAGTTCATTCAACAAAAATTGGTTGGCAAAATTCTTCAAATTCTTCAGGTCCGATCGTGCAAATCGTGGAAGTGTATTGTTGGCATTCTTTCTTTTCTTTATTAGCTCAATCTTCTCGCAGATGACATACTAGATATAAGAACAGGAAAATGTATTTACACACTAAATCACATTGTCATGTTTGGATTAAAGTTAAGATTATTGTAAAAAAACGTCTCTTACCAAGGGAAGCGTTGAGCATCCAGACATGTTTCTTGGCTTATTGATGAAATTTTTAACAAATTTGGTAAAACTGGGATGGATAATATTCAGCCATGACACAGAATTCATCTTGTGTACATCCAACAGTAATGGAACAAATCCCCATCAAATCTTCTGTTGGTTGTTGGGGAAGAAGAATGTGACTAACATCACCATGTTCAAAAGCAGTGGTAAGTCTTCTTCAAACCGCTTCTTTTTTTTCAACTTCTTCCTTTGTTCCTTTTTCTATTAAATTTCTATTAGTAACCGCTGCTTCTCCAATGTTCTTTAAAACAATTCCTCACATTCTGATGTTATGATCCTGTTTGTCATCTTCGGAGTTTTTTCTACATTGCTCCCTTCCAACGGCATGTAAAATAATAAGCTAACATCTTGTTTAGTTATTTTCATTCTTTACCAAATACAAAGCGAGTAACAAGCATAAACCTCATCCAAAATTTCCTGAATTTTCTTGCACTCCTTCAACTCAGTTTTCTTACCATAAAAAACATTGAAAAACTCGTGGAATGGTACGTTTCAACAAATCGATTTGTTTTTTGTTCACAACTTTTTTTCCTTTACCAACTTTATGATTTTGTATACAGCTTGCAAACCACATCTATAACCCGTATCACTTTTTGACACTTAATTTGCTACAATTTCTTTCTTCTTCAATGTTGAAGTAGAAAATTCTCTTTCTCTTGGCCTCAGATTGGCGAAATCATCATCCTAGTATGTAATAAAAAATACATTATATATTTGAATGCTATGGTTTATTAATATCAAATGTACATGCTAGGTAACATAAATAACCATTAGACATATTTATAATCATTATTTCACATGTACATAACACTTCTTGAATCCTGCAATATTTAGGTTTTAATGTGGATGGTTAGTGAGAATCAGTTTTAAATTAAGTAAAGTTTCAGTTTCTAATTCTTTTACTGTGTACATATTATAGGTATCATTTTTATATGTCTACAAATATCAGTTTTTTTTTATTCACTATATGGGTATCATTTTTCTATTTTTATTCACTATATGGGTATAATTTTTCTATATATTTAGGTATCAGCTATATTATTTTTTCCTATAATAGTGTACATGCTAATGTTGAGGAATATGTTCTAAATTATTAGCTACTTGGATGAAAAAAATAACAATATCTGTTTAAAAACACAGCATCATTATTATATATTTTTACCATTAATAATCAGCATTACTGTGATTCAACATTAACTAGATGTATTAGTTCGTTGTGTTATAAGAACAAATTTACCTATGTTAACACATTCATTTTATACAACAACATGATCATTCTTAAACAATATAACAACAACCACCGAATTCTCTTCATCAGTTTCAGATTGTTTTCTTTGAATTATTTTCCTTTCTTCTGCTCTACATCCTGTGAAATATGTACATTATTGATAAAGAATTAAAATAACGATATCAGATTTTATAATTACGGTATCATTTACCTTATTTTATCTTCTTTTCCCTTCAGCTTTTCTACCTGTGCTACTCTTTTTGGACCATTATACTTTTTGGGCCTTCTCTCTTTATCAACCAATCTACCAATTACACACATTGGAATTTCTCCAACATTTTGATCATCCATGTTCTTAGTTTGTTTTTCAACTGCTCCTTCTTCCACGTTTTTCCTTTCAAGAGTATATGTTCCTTTGTCTACTTCACTTTGTTCCTCATTTTTCCAACAATCGTATCAGTACCTTTTTCAGCAGCTATTTATTCCCTGTTTTATCTATTAACGATATCACTTTTTTTCCCATCAAAACTTTCTTCACCTACTTGATTAACATTTCTATATCTATCTTCATCAATTTGTTGTTTTTCATGACTATGGTTTCTACACTAGGTTTCAGAATAGCAGCACATTTGACCCGGTTTTCCCTTTTTTTTTGGAAGATTGATCTTCGATTTGAACATTACTGGTTGCAGTTTTAGGGTTTCCACTTATACTCGTCTCCTCTTCATTCAAACCAGATGTTGATCGTGAATCAGTCGCCATTTTGCATTTGATTAGGGATTTATGTTATGCGAATTGATTTGAAAGGGTGATTGTATTTTTTGCGTGCGTTGAAAGAAAAGATATGAACGGTCATAACCAATTAAAAATTACAGAGGTATAATGTGGGCTTTGGCTTTAAAATGTCCTTCTCATTAAAATATTAGTGCCTTGTCCTTACGGATAATTTTTTTAATTAGTTTGTCCTTATATTATTTTTTTCCTAATATAATATAACAACATATAGAAGTACTGAACAAGGGCATATTATATTATAAAGATACAGGGAGAAACTGCAATAAATACTAAGAAAATAATGCAAAAACAATGAGAAATCATCAAAACAATCTCTTCCACACCACCATTTTTCACTTTTCCAAACAATAAACAAGCATTCATGCAGTAGTAGTTTTCCATCTTGGTCTTCATCTTCATCGCTTTCAAAACCCTCTGAATTTTCTTCATCCGAGTTGCCGTCATTTTATTTTCCACATTCTACATTAAAGCTTTACCACTTGTAATCGAAGTCCCAAATAACCTAGAACAGCTGAATTTGTTGCTTGATGGTTGTTCAAATGAGGAAGTAATCATTGTCATACATTGAATCTGTACTTGTAACTCAATCAGGGTTGTTGCTGAGAACCGTAGGAAAACGCAAGTCTTTCATGGCATCCTTCTGCGATATTTGCTGTCTTGGCAGCCCAAAAGCCTGATTTTCATAGTAGATGGAATGCCCTTGTCAAAATTCATATAGAAATGAGAAATGAAACCCATATTTTGCTTTAATACGCGCTCTTGGCAGATGTTACAACACACTTGTAACACCCCGAAATTTTAACGACACTAAAGATGATGAATTAAAGAATAATTAATTCAATATTTGGAATTAAGGGAAACAGAGTACACCATTGCATCCATCTCGAAATTCTGGTCAAGATAGACACCTGGTTTACGTAAAACGGACTTCGTATGAAGAAGTTATTAAGGTTTGAAGTTTGTATACATATAAGGAGCTTATATGTGTGTGTGTGTATATATATATATATATATATATTAAATAAATATATCCAGAAAATTCAAAAATCATTTCAAAAATCAAAATTTGTAAGGCGAGAATTTTGGCGGGAATTTGGCCCGTTGGGGATCGACTTAGGGGTCGACCCACCAACAAGGGGGTCGACCTAGGGGTCGACCCACCTGAAGGGGTGTCGACTCACCCGTGGCTTTGGAAACTTCTTTCTGAACCTGGACGATTATGGAGCCAGATTTGTTGGTTCTACACTATATAAAGGACCCTAAACCTTGGTTTTATTCATCTAAAAATGGCGACGACGGCGGAGCTCTGCTGCAACGTAGATTGAATAGCTTAGTCTTCTCCAAAACCAATTCAGCAAGCATTATAAAAATTCAATGATTGCTACAACAACAAATTCAATGTGTTCTTCACAGTAATTTTGATCCATTTCCTTAGATCTATTCACTGTGAGTTCATGTTATTTTTAGATATGAATATTTAAATAGTAATCCTGATATGTATATAAAAATTAGATCTTGAATCGGTGCCTAATCGGTTCTATTATGACTTATTTATCTGATTTGTTCTTATATGTTTATATCGTCACCAAGTCTAATCTTGTCATAATATATCCATTCAGTTTTATGCTTATTTCTACCGTTATGTTATTGATTCGTTATCATGTCTGTTCTGATTCTCTTCTCTCCCTCTTTTCCCTTTTATTTTTATGTAGCCAGGCTACCTTCGAGCCTAGGCCAAACGCTGAAAGATGCGAACGTGTGAAATTGGGAACAGTTGGGAAAGACATAAATTAGGACATAATTGGTATTGGAAATTATGAATATAAGTTGGGCGTAAAATTGGAAAATATACGAATATGGATTTGGGGGACATATTGGATAATATGAATATGAAGCTAGGCATATATTGGAAAGTAGGTGAACACGAATTTGGGTAAGATTTGCATTGGAATGTGTAAATATTGATTTGGGATATAAATTGGAACATATGTAATTATGAAATTGGGCATAGATTGTGACATATGCAAATGTCAATTGGGGGATAAACTGGAACACATGTGAATATTAATTTAGGGGATGGAAACATATAATTGAAAAAGAATAATTGTAAATATGAATTGAAAGAGGGCATGAAAGTCTATATCTGGAATAAGGAAATTTATTTGAATATGCCTAAAATAATGGAATCGTAGTAACGCTTAGACCCGAGGTTAGGTTGCATTAGTGGTGGAAGTCTGCCCGAGCCCGACCGGCATATCCAGCAGCCACTGACGTTGAACCTAATGTGAGAGGTCTAAGTGCGCAAATACGAGACGTGCTCAGACACGAGGTTAAGCCCAATTTGTGGAATAAGTCTGCTCGGACCCGACCGACATATCCAGCATCCACAAATAGCAGGCTAAATGTGGGAGGTCAAGCATACTGTAACCATAAATGAAAATATGATAATAAATCTTGAATACTTAACCTAGTTAAATCCATTGGGATCAAATGAATATAAACTAAAGTTGGGGTTAAGAAAAATTGGGTGAAAAGTGGGTGGGTTAAGTAAATCGGAGAGGGTGGGCGATATATACGTATAGGTCCATAAACTTAACCCGATAAGGTTATATAATTAAAGACACCTAGTGGTATACATAACTAGTAGAAATAATAAAGTTATGTAATTAAAAGACACCAATTAGGGTAAGCATAACTTGTAAGGAAATGAGACAACTTGTGTAATAAGATAAGAGGTACTTAATTGTAAATTAAGTAGTCTAGAAGTCTGGAACCTGCTGATGTGAGTAACGTGCTTAGGCTTGTCCTATGGACAAGAGGAAATTATAACTTAGGTTATAATTAATGGGTTGAGAAACTTGTTAATGGGCCTTAGTTAATATAACTAAGTTAACAAGTAAACAACGATAAGTTGTATTGACAATGTAAAATGGAATTATGATTAAATGAGAAAGAATGAGGAAAACTTATAAGATAAGTTATATTTAATCATAAATAGTGACTGACATATTAAAAAGGAAACATGTAAAATGAGGTGTACTTAAGTACACATTAAGTAAGAAAATTTTATTGTAACTATGGAATTGGACGGTAAAAATATAAAGGGATTGTGGGTTATAGACCTTGGGCCATAATCTGAAGAATAACATGTTGTTGGCTTATTAATGAACTTAAAGGAGTTAAGTTATATAACCAAAATTAATAAGCAATAGGAACTTGGTAACCTGATTAAGAATTCAATATGAATGGGGATAACCAAGTAAAAAGGAAGCCTGAGGAGGAAAAGCAAGCGCATAATAGAATGGTAAGACATAGGGTCTAATAACATATTAAAGTGAGGCGCTTGGACCAGTCCGCACGTTTGAGGGTGAATAACCCGATGGGGTAGATCATCGAGGTGTTATAAGGCAAGAAGGGAGCGCACATTCATCTGATTGACTTGACGGCTCCAAAGGACTGGAAGGGGAAGCACGTGGCTTCCTGAGGTACGTAGGGTGCTCCTAGTAGTCCTTTGTGCGGTGACAGATGTCTTAGGCTGTGCTCGCAGAGGTTGGGTCTGCGCGTAACTACTAGATGGGTTGGCCTGGACTGTAGATGTAGCTATGCAGTCAGAATGCTGTGACGAGGTGGCACCAGGGTGGTTCGGTGGTTGCCTAACGAGAAGGCAGAGGGTCACGACCAACAAGAATAGTAGATCATCGGACACCCGTCATCGGCAGCCAGCGGGATGCGTAAAGACTAAAGCTAAACCCAAGATACCATTTCACCTTTCACTATCGAGGTACGGGGTTGAGGAGAGACGCCACAAGGATGTTTAGATTGGTTGTTATTAGGGTCGGTCTCTTAGCTCTTGTAGTCTTTACTAGTTGAGTGAGGGGCCGAGGTGTGGCCATAGCCACCATGGAAAACAGACTTTAGGAATATCCTTATCTAGAGGCTTTTATAGACGGGACTGTACAGGTATGGAAAAGCTCCCATCCGAGTTCCATGTTTCTTGTTTAGCCCTTCCACGGAACTTGTAACACCCGATATTTTTGGTAAACATTAAAGTTACGAATTAAAAATAATTAATTTCAAATATAAGAATTAAGGGAAACGAATTATGCCATTGTGTTTGTCTCGGAATTCTGCTTGAGATAGAGTTCGAGTTTGCGTAAATCGGACTCTGTATGAAGGAGTTATGGCCTTCAGAAGTTTCAGAATTAAATTAAAAATTCAAACAGCTCGGTTCAGAATTCAAAATTTCAAAAATCAAAAGCAGAAGCGGGCTGGGCGGGAAATTTCCCCCCAAGGCCAGGTCAACCAGTAGGTCGACCAGGGTGTCGACCTCCCCCTATATAGGTCGACCTGGGGGTCGACCTACCCCCTCGGGCAGATCCGAAAACTGATGTGTTCGGAATCCCTGCTGAGTCATTAGGGCTGATTTGGCTGTTCTATCTTGTCTGGATGGTCTTGATCGCTTCTAAGTTGATCTGACGGCTCTAAATTAATCAAGCTTCTATATAAGTAACCTAAATCTAAACCTTAAGACACACAAAAATATTCGTAGAGCCGTCATGTCGTCATTGGTGAACCTAGAATAGCCGTCATCTCTTTTAACTCAAAGGCAAGATAGAAGCTACATCAAAATCAAATCAAATCTAATCTAATTTAACTAAGAGAATTCAATGATCTACATCAACGGAGAGCAATTCAGTTTCAGAATACAGATCCCAGAAATCAAGTTTTTCGTTTTGTTGTAAGTGTAGTTATCTTTCAGATGTGAATAAATTAAAGACATGGTTTGTAATGAATTGTAAAATAGAATTGTATCAAGTTGTATGTGATGCTGATTCATGTCTATTCATGTCTATTCTATCACATATGCCTATGAACTATTGTGGTCTATCGAACCTATCATGTTATGTGGAAATTGGTGAATAAACCTATGATGTTGTTTAAGAATTTGGGAATGAAATTATCATATGTAAGTTGGTGATACTATGATACATACAAGTTTTAGGTTAAGTCATGTCGTTTATGCCAAATTATTTAGATCCATTATGCATACATGTTTAGATCTACGACCTTGATGATATTATGATACATACAATTTTTAGGCTAAGTCATGTCGTTTATGCCTAATTGTTTAGATCCATTATGCATACATGTTTAGATCTACGACCTTATGCATACATGTTTAGATCTACGACCTTATATGATTAGATCTACAACTTTATATGTTAGATCCATATGCTTTTATGTTAGATCCATATGCCTTTATGTTAGATCTATGTTAGCATGTTTCAACCTCTATGCAAGTTCAACACTACATGTCTAATTAAGTTTTGGTAGTTCTATGTAAAACTATTATTTTATGATTCATGTTGCATAGACCTAGTTTGCAAGTTCATAATTAAAAGTAAATTATGCCAAGTTCATGTGACACATCTGTAGTGAGATCCAAATTTTTGTATGATGTTGGAATGTTGTAAGTTCCTCTTTTTCCCCTTTTAGTTTATAAGTTAGGCTAAAATGTCGAGCCAAACATTCTATGAAACTTTACGAACGTACAACGGGGGTAACGATGGGGGAAAACATGAAACTACATGTAATTGACATATTTGGCTCATAACTATGTAAATGGTATGGCATTGAAATGGCATAATTTACATACCAAAAATTATGAATTTGATTTAGAAGGAAAATGGGCCATGACAATAAATTGTTGAAAAATTTGTATATAAGCATAAAAGGATAAATATGTAAATTTAGAGAAGGCGAATATGCCTAACCCGAGGTTAGACTGAGTTATGGTGTAAAACTGCCCGGAACCGACCGGCACATCCAGTGACCATAACAATACCTGTCAATGTGGGTGGTTAGTGCATTGAGTCCAAAAGGACCCGAGGTTATACTGAGTTGTGGTGTAAAACTACTCGGAACCGACCGGCACATCCATTGACCACAACAATACCTGTATAATGTGAGTGGTTGGTGCTTTAATATACCTAAGTCAAGATTGGTAGGGTTAAGTCAATTAAGGAAACACTTAACCAATCCAACATGTTAACTAGACTGATGGGTGGGGTTAGGACACTTAACCAATTTAACATGTTGGCTAGAAAACCCTAGTAACGGGGACCCATTTCAGCAGTAACCCACATAGATGTATCATGGAACCCTGAACTAGGCAGGGTGGGGCACGATTACTGAGCTGAATTGTAAGCGGTCAAAACATCGGCAGGCGGTGCGTCAATGTAGGTTCCGACGGAGTACGGGCGCGCACGTACTCCGGAGTGGAAAAAGCAAGCACTGGGCATCAATAGTCATACACTATGCATCTTGAATCGTGTCGGGTTGCCACCATAGGATTTGATACACCCCGTGGTAGGACCAGCACATGTATTTATAGTCAAGTGGGGGCCGAATGACACACGTGATAAATGCATGCGAGTAGGAGCCGATTGATATAAGGGGACCATTTCACCATGAACACGTGGTGCTAGTTGGACAAGTATAAGTGGTTGCAGAGAATTAGACATGGGTGCGATGTATATTCAGTTTATCCTGCCTTATATAGTTTTATGTTAGTTTGTTGTTCTAGTACTGTCCTATTTTCAGTTTATTCCTATCATGACCTTTTCCTTATTCACACACTGAAAAGTCACTGGACTTACTCAGACTTATGTCTGACCCATTTTTCTTTCATCTTCTTTTCTTCCGTTTCCCCTCCCCCCTCAGGTAGCCAGGGAGGGAATAGCTCAGCTTAATTTGGACCGTTCGTCTTTCCATGCTTGAAGACTCTGTGATGTATAGCTTGGAACTTCTTATCTTTGGCTATGGCTTTGGACACACTACTACTTGGGGATTTATGCAATTTTATTGTGTTTTATGCTTCTTTATGTAATAATCAAGACAGAGATTTTGATGTAGTGATTTGGAAGTTGGTTTGAAACAGTTTGCTGTAATGTTTTGTTATGAACCACGTTTGAACTAAAGTTTGTTTTTTTTCACTGCTTATATACATATTTGTCTTGTAAATTATCTGTATCTTTTGCCTATAGTGCTCCACCAAAGTTAAGGCATTCCCTTTGTGAGTGATCTTAACGGAGGTGGAGTGTTTCAGAACTCAGTGCACATTAGAGGACATGCGATTGAGGCATCGAGCTACAATTACAGTACATACGTGGGACAGTCTGGATACATGCATATCTGCTCTGGGTGGTGTATCGTAGACTAGAGGGCATTATTCCGATAAGGAATCTGATTCGATCGATGGTGGCAGTCTGTATGCTTACGTAGCATAGTAACAGATATATGCGGAATGTAACATTGTTATATAGAGATCCGTACATCACTCCGATATAGGATGAGGGACTGCGTTCATTACGGTGGACACCGTGCAAGTGGGTTACCATGGGGTGTATCCCAATATTGAGAGATAGCTATATATATTGTATTAGGTGAATCCATGGGAAAGTAAATGGGTATGATGCACGTATAAGTCTTGAGTGTTATACCCAAGTAACCTAATAATCAAGAAAATGTAATGGAGCGGGATTAGTAGGGATCATTCTATTTCTGATATACTAGTATCGGTACGGTGTAGAAAAATGTATTTAAGACGCGTAATATATTTTGTTCATCTTATCTTGCTCAGCACATACTTGTTATTGTTATTGTTACCTTGTTCTTCCAGTTTTTATATACCTGCCATGATACTTTTATTTATTTATATTTAAAGTAACTGGACTCACCAGACTTTATGCCTGACCCTTTTTGTTTACTCTTCTCTCTCTTTTGTTTCACCCCCCAGATTCTTAGGGTGGAAGTTCTTAGAGTTGATTTGGATTCTTTCAGCTTAGCTTGGCTTTCGGATATAGATGTACCGCTTTGACTTCTTGTCAACTCTCTTATGGCTTCGCAAGGGAAATATGGTTTTATGCTTTTATACTCTGATATTTTTGGCAAGACAGATTATTAGTGTAATTGGTTATTTCAAACCTATGATGTAAACTCAGTATTTGGGACCATGATGTTTTGATATAAATTAAGTTTTTAATTCCACTGCTATTTTACATGTCTATCTTGTGATATTATGTTCTTATTTACCAATAATGCTTCATGAAACTTAATGCATTCTTTATAGAGTGACATTAACGGACATGGGTTGTCACATTTGGTATCAGAGCATATGGTTATAAGATCGGATAAAATATTTTTAAAAGGGTTTTCAAAAAGGTCTCAATAACAAAGTATTTTTAATAAAAAGTCTGTTTTTGGAAAGCATATTTCCCAAAGCCATAAATACTGTCTCGATTCTCCGCTTTATTCCTTTTCCTTTTTGTTTGGGGAACTGTTTCTTCCCGAAAGGGTATCCCAATTTTGGCATGGTTCCATAGGCATGTTAAAACTACGGTACATGTCAAAGGGCAAAGAAGTGCCCAACCTCCATCTTTAGCCGTGGTGGTTTCACCTGCGGCTTATTTTCTGTCAATCCTCGTAAGGATTTCCGTGCGATGGAGGCAGCTTTCAAGAGACTTGTAAGCATGTTGCAAAAAGGAAAATAAGAGAATTGGGGCTAAGGAGCACAGCCCAAAGATGAAAGAAAATGGTAGCTTAAGAAGGGAATATAGATGAAAGAAGAAAAGAGGAAATACCATAACTTCGGAATGGTGGGTCATCTGAAAAAGGATTGCAAAAAGAGGAAAGGCGCTTGTTACCACTTTGGTAAGGCGGGACACCTTATTAAGGAGTGCCCAAAGAGACAAGGACAAGGCCAAAGGGCAGGAACTTCTAGAGGGCAAGCTAATGTTCTCATAACCGGTGGACAGGATCGAGGTAGGAAAGTTTCCGTCAAAGGATTGATTTCTCTTTTTGATCATCCTGTTAGGATTCTTTTTCTGGTGCTTCGCATTCTTTTGTATCTGATCTTTTAGTTAAGTCTCTGCACCTAAATACTAGTATGGTTTTGGATCCCGTTAATGTCTCAAACCCCGTTAGAGGTACGGCTCATTTATCAAGGGTTTGTCGGGGTTTGAGATTCTCAGTGTTAGGCATTGAGTTTAATTACGACACATATGTTCTTGATTTCGTAAGATACGGTTTGATTCTAGGGATGAATTGATTAACTACATATATGGAGTCATTCTAGATTGTGAGAGGAGAGTCGTTAGACTTCTGATTTGCCATAGAAAGACACTCCAGATTTCTTATGACCCCAAAAGGGTCTGTCATGCTTAGTCTCCCAGAACCTCTTGACTTATCTATCAATGATTTGCGATCTATACCAACGCAAAGCCAGTTGCATTGCATGTGCGACATATGACTCCTAAAAGAAAAGAGGGAACTTTGTAATCAAGTAGGGGAGCTATTTGAGAAGAGGTTTGATAGGTAAATTATATCGGAATGGGAAACCTATTCAAGACAGTCCTTGAGGAAGCCCATCATTCTAAGATGACTATTCATTCAAGAGGCGATAAAGTGTACAGAGTTCGAGGTAGTGGAGCCAAACTTGCGAGAGGAAGTGAAAGTAGAGAAGGTGGCAATGATTGGACGAGTTCCGACTGGCATACTATGATAGGAGGTTAAGAAATTGTGCAACAAAGAAGTGAAGCTAGTAAGAGTGCAATGGGGAAAGGGCCGCGAGAAAGCTATTTGGGAGGCTGAAGACAAGATTCACGCTTCATATCCTTTCCTTTTCGAGAATATATCCTTAACTTCTTTTTCCAAGTTTTGAATTAATACTTGTATTTGTCGTTTGAATATCTCCTATCGATCGAGTCTTTAGGTAGAAAACTAATGAATGTAAACATATGTTTGAGACATGTTATGTTTGATGGATGCAAGTGGTTGCTAATGATTGCTCGTGGATGCATATACACACAATAGGCACTAGATCGGCTCAATCACTTACATATTGCATATTGATGTGTGTACATTTTAAATTTTTATGGATGAAAATGGGCATATCGTTACATTGATGTTGCATTAGGATGGATGATTATGCACACATATAGAACTTACATGTATTAGGATAATTTGCATACATTTTGGTTACATGGCACAAACATACATTGCATTAAAGAGGTCAACTGAATCAGTGGACCGCCTGAACTTTTGCATTAGTTTACGGACATATACACACACAATTGCATGTGTTCATAAAAGCATAAGAAATCCCTTAAGGACAATGGATTCCTGTGATTGCTAGATGAATGTATGATTGTTGGATGTTAGGATATACGTTCATCTTAACCTAGAGATTTTGAGGACGAAATCCTTTGAGTAAGGGAGAATGTAACAGCCCGAAATTTTAACAACACTAAAGATGGTGAATTAAATAATTATTAATTCAATATTTGGAATTAAGGGAAAAAGACTTCGCCTTTGCGTCCGTCTCGAAATTCTTGTCAAGATATACAACTGGTTTGCGTATAACGGACTTCGTATGAAGAAGTTATTAAGGTTTGAAGTTTGTATACATATAAGGAGCTTATATGTATATATATATATATATATATATATATATATTAAATAAATATATCCAGAAAATTCGAAAATAAATTCAAATATCAAAATTCGCAAGGAGGAAGTTTATGCGAGATTTTTCCCCATTGGGGGTCAACCTACCAACAGGGGGTTCGACTTAGGGGTCAACTCACCTGAAAGGGGGTCGACCTAGGGGCACCTGATGGGGTGTCGACTCACCCGTGGATCTGGAAACTTCATTCTGAACCTGGACGATTTTGGAGCTCGTTGTTTCTACGCTATATAAAGGACCCGAAACCTAGGTTTCATTCAACTAAAAATGGTGAAGTTGGTGGAGCTCTGCTGCAATGTAGATTGAATGGTCTAGTCTTCTCCAAAACCAATTCAGCAAGCATTATACAAATTCGACGATTGCTACAACAAATTCAACGTGTTCTTCATAGTAATTTGGATCCATTTCCTTAGATCTATTCACTGTGAGTTCATGTTATTTTTAGATCTGAATATTTAAATTGTAATCGTTGATATGTATTTAAAAATTGGATCTTGAATCGGTGCCTAATCGGTTCTATTATGACATATGAGACAACCCGAAACTTCCCCAGTAAGGAAAGCCTAGATTGCTTTGAGAACACGACAAATCAGAACACAAACAGAAGAACATTTCATTGTCTATTACAACAATCTCATCAGAATACAAGAATATACAGAATGCGAATAAATATTACACTTTACTAAATATCAGGGATTTAGATGTTACAATGCAGCGGAAAATAATACAAAACACAACTGAAAAGAATATACGGATACAGAGTTTTCCGAATATCATTCCAGCTGTAAACCAGGATCCTGTGAATATAAATCTGCAAAACCAAAACTGCAAGCTTCCCGTGTGGAAAATAGGGGCACCCAGAGTTTAGGTTAAAACAATAAAATCTAGGTCAGTCATGTGACTGGTGTGAGAACTAAAACAGTTATTAATCTGATTTTGAAGTTAGGTAAATCAAGGGACCACGCCGTATAACATGGAACGAGTTTACCCCCAAGAATACCAGTGCATAAAACAAACGGCGCAATGCTAAATAAAGAATAATGAAGCTATTATAAGACTCAAGTCCCATCACACAATGCAACGCAAGCCGAAGGATAGAGTATTTACCCTATAATAGCCAAAAATGCTTGGTATGTGAAATTTCATATTTTACTACTACCATAAGTATATAGTGTCAAAACAATTTCAAATATAAATGTATCAATCATAGACGGCATGAGTGCCCCATCCCACTATGTCGCCATACTAGGATCTACAATCAAAACCGCAAAATGTCATATTGGAATTGGATTTCCATCTGTGAACCAAGGAAAGGGATCGTCCTTACCGCTTCGAGACTGTCTAGCCCGAGCCTCTGGAACAGCCGCAACTGCACCTTGGATCGTCAGGGCCAATCCACACGGAGTGGATTAAAATGCATGAACACTGCGTTTCCCTGTCCTATGGGGCGTAAATCTAGTCATTATAAAGACCATCCATCGGCTCCGTAGAGACCGAAATAACCAAGGTGCCTCGCTATCCATCATCCACATAAGTAAAATGTTAGGGCTTGCAAAACGATGACACCACACCTAGCTAGAAGGAAACGCATGCCCTCCCTGATGTCCTCTCCTATTTCTGGTTCACACCGGGGTGTGAGGCTCGTGAATTAACGCTACACAAAGCTACGCTATACTAAAGCCGTGCTTTGATCATCAACCATAAGACTCCGTTTTTCAATAGAAGCCTTGATCATTTGCTTTTCAACATGCCACACAGGCAGTTCAAGCTATGCAACCGATGTCTATTAATCACACAGAATGAAATCCGATGTCAGACACACATCCATTTACAAGTTCGTTTTGGGTTTGAACGAAACCGGAGGCACCTTATTCCTCATCCCATATGTCCAATACAGGAGAGAGGTCCTCGCATATCTGGTCGATCTCCAAGTATGTCTGGACGATCACCACTTATTAGATTGTCTTGGGTGTACAACCCAATCAAGACATCAGTAATCATCCAAACAATGTGAAGACCTCCGGTCTTTGACCACCGTCTTCATCCTTGACACATCGTCGAATCAGTTATTCAGAATGGGATAAACCCGGTCTTTCTGAATAACTCACATATATAATAAACAAGTATTACAAAAACATAACATACGCCTCATTCCAATCCAGAATATCCCTTTATTCAAATATTCTTATACTTTGGGAAAGGTTCCCATTAATTTTATCAAAAATAAATACTTTAAATTTATTCTTTAACCTTCCTTTGGATATCAATTCAAACCAAATTATGGTTTATTCAAACTAGTTGGGATTAGCGAACCTTACCGGAGTAATCATTTATTTTAATTTCACAATCCCAACCTTTTCACCTCATGAAGTAAAACTGGTAGTACTTTATATCTAACACCACGGTGTTATCGGTAAAATTAATTACCATTTTACGTTCAAATCTAATTAAAGATTTAACTATTGTTTGGAGCAAAACTGGTGATACTCCATTCTCGACCATTTCTTGAATTTGATGATTTTAGTTATCAAATTCACCTTTCAATCTATTTAAAGATTCATTAAAACTCTAATTTAGTTTTAATTTCCAAAAATCATTACTTAATGATTATTCAAATCTCGGAAATAAATCCTGTCTTTAACTGGGTTAAAGAACTAATGTCATTTAAAATACAACTCACGATAAACCCAAAATCACATTTCATTAATTATGGAACCTTCACGGAAAACAGATCAATATATATAATCGATATAAACTTCCATATCCGACTAATAATATAAACGGAATAATAGCAAAGCCTTTTAAATTCCATATATATTAGCAGTCTTCCTCCACAGAAATTCACTTCGATTATTACCAAATCGAATTCCATTCCAATTTATTTTATTAAATTGGAAAACTTTACTTTGTAAAATCTACTTTAAATCTTAACAAAAGATTTATAAATTCCAAATCATATTTCACTATAAATCGGGTTAAAGAACGAATGTCGTTAAAAACACAGTTCATGATAAACCCAATTCACATTCCATTTTATTCCAATTAATAAATATATTTGGAAACTCTAACAATCTTAATTAAAAGATTTATTCTCTTCACATGGGGTTCAAGAACAGTGTTACTGAAGACACCGTTCACGACAAACCCAAAATCCCATTTGATATTAAATACAAGGCTCTGAATAGAAAATATATCGGCTTATATTCAATATCAAATACTGCAACCAACAAATATCGTATTGGAAATAATGATATAAATATATCTTTCAAATTTCCATAACAAACGAAAGTAGGATTATATAAACCAATCGATCCTGATCAAATCGAAATAGTTTTGCAATTCATTCCCTTCTCATCTCCGTCTGTTTTCTGCTCTTTCTCTGCCGCCATTAACGAGAAATACTGACTGACATACTCCTCACAATTCTGTGCAGCAACGTCTGTTGTATCTTGGGAGGCTGAAAATAAAGTCTTAAGTAAACTGTATTTACAGGCCTCAGACGAACTCGGTTAGACTTCACTTTTGCAGTTTAACTTTCTTTCTACAAACTTGTGATAGAAGTTTGTGTAGTTGCGAATTCTGTTTTGCTATATTGAGATTAACATTGGGCACCTGTTTTTGAAATTTAAATAAATGTTGTTACTCAAATTAAACCCCTTTGAAGCCTCAATTCAAATAAGCCATGTACATTAAATTTCATCCAAGTATGTATTACTACTTTCCATGTGTATATTTGGATGAACAGAAAGAAATTGCTTGTTACACTATTAAATAAAAAGTAAAATAAAATAAAATATGTAGCTAAATTCCTTGCATGAAAAATATACTTGACAAATATAGTTAATAAAATAATTTTGGTTTAGTTTAAAGGAAAAAATTAGGATTTCAAAGTAATTCTGTAACGAAAATCACATATAATTTTATAATTGATGTGTACACCTTATAATTAATAATGGATATTGATTGTATAAGATACACCAGTGTCCTAGTTTCAACCATCCTCAAAGTTACATTATATAGATTGTTAAAAGCGCTTTCCATGTTTTATAATCTATTGCATCTTACATCACACACCTGCAGCACATGCATATAATACATTTGTAAATCATGGGAAGGTTTTGTACATTTATAGTCGGATTCTAAACTAAAATTATAAAAAGGGTGTACTACTCTTCCAAACTGAATATGTATACTGTATCCTAAGACTACAGAAGATATGAGCAGCATAACGGAGAAAACAAGCACACCCCTTATATTTTTGCCCATCATAGTTGTATAAATTTATAGAATCATGGATTCTGACAATGATGAAGTCTCTGTTGTCTAGCAATTAATTTGGGTGAATTGATGTCGTAACCTAAGATAGCGAAACTACTGACCAATAAAGATTAAGTTCATCAAAGAGCCCAAATAATATTATGCAGTGCAAGAGATTAAGCCTCCATAAGCAAAGGCAGTGGTATCATCATTGTGTATTCATTAGAAACATTAGTTGACTTAGATAAATAAGTCTTGATTGATAACAAAAGTTACAAACACAGTCAAACAGACAGTGATAACATCATGATGTTTAGAACCAAGAACAAAAACCATAAAAAAGGGAAACCTGGAAATTAATTAGTTGGCTTCGGCGCATATTTCTCAGTCTTGCAACAAAAGATTCGGCTTCCAAAGCAGAGGGCGGTAAATGTGATATTCGAGCAGCTGCATTACAATGCTTAAAAGGTTACAATTTAAACTCTTTCATCTATATACAAAATAAGTAGTTGCTGAATTTGTATTTAGTTTCGATAAGTGTCCCAAATGATGGAAAATCCGAATTTCACTGAATTTGTTTGATAAAAGAAAACTAACTGTTTACATTGATTACAGTAAATAAATTAACAAAGGGAAACAAGGAAAATACCTAAAATTTCTCAACTCAAAGCTTCTATTGTCTCCTCCTCAGAAAGAGAACTTCTTGTTGAATCAGGCAGTAGTGAAGCTGTTGGAAATAAACTTGATTTTGTAAGGAAATACTAATTATGCAAAAAAATTAATGTTTGTATTTAGGAAATTCAAAATTAAGTAGTAACAAATTCTAGGCCTTCAAATTAGAAAATTCTAGAGAATGTTTTTTAAAGGAAAATATTGAAAATTAGGGAATGCAAGAAAAATCTAGAAAAGAAAAGTCTAGAAGCTGGCTATGTTATAAAAGGGATGTAATATCTCATTTGTGATATGAAGAAAAGCGAAGCAATAATAATGTAGTCATTCAATTTATTCTACCTTTAATCTCTCTCCTCCTCCTCTCTATATCAAATTCCAACAAGGTATCAGAGCTAGGTTAAAAGAGGTGAGAGAGATGAAAATAGTTAACTAGTCAAGTCAGCAAGAGAGTTCAAAAGAATAATTTTCCAAAAAAAAACAATCGGAAAGCCTATTTGAATTCCATGGCCGAAGTGGTAGAAGAAGAAGAGCAAGGATCTCCGCACACCGTTGATCCAACATCCCAGAAGCAGAAGAATGGAAAAATCTAAAAAATATGTCGAAGAAGATGAAAACAAAGAAGATGAGGAGCTCCTAAAGGCAAGAGCTTTGCCGAAGAGAAAGTAGCAGACTTGCAGCAGCTATCGAAGTTGATGTTAAAAATAGCACAAGTGGCTGTGGAAGAGAATTTATTTTAGAGTTGTGGGTGAGAAGTGCACCATGGAGAGAAGTGTTCCAATATTCAAAGAGAGAGTTGAAGAGACGTGCTTCAACAATTGAAGGTGATGAGAAGTGCATCACAAATAAATAAAAAAGGAAAAGAGAAAAAAGGGAGTTGAAGAGACGTGCTTCAACAATTGAAGGTGATGAGAAGTGCATCACAAATCAAAGAGAAGAAGAGAATCAACGAATCTGCTTGGAGTAATAAAACCATGTTTAAGGGGGAATGTTGGAAATAAACTTGGTTTTGTAAGGAAATACTAATTATGCAACAAATTTAATGTTTGTATTTAGGAAAGTCAAAATTTAATAGTAAAAATTCTAGGCCTTCAGATTAGAAAATTCTAGAGAATATTTTGTAAAGGGAAATATTGAAAATTAGGGAATGCAAGAAAAATCTTGAAAACAAAAGTCTAGAAGCTGGCTATTTTATAAAAGGGATGTAATATCTCATTTGTGATATGAAGAAAAGTGAAGCAATAACAATGTAGTCATTTAATTTGTTCTATATCAAATTCCAACAGAAGCATCATAAGACTAAATTTTCAAGCATAAATAGCCAAATTAAAATAACTTCAAGCACAATCTACATTTACCAGAAAATCCAAAATCATGTAGAAATCACAAATTACCTCAACAACGGGGTCATGGAAAAGGTAAGCCAAAGAATCAGAAACCATGGGGTTCATAAAAGTAGTAAAAACTCAGAAATCAGAAGCGCACAAAAACCTAAAAATAAAAGAGAGAAGCAAATTAAACTTGCCTCTGATGCCTACTTCAATTTAGGCATGATGATGCTTTTTCTTATTCTTCTTTCTTTTGTCCCTTTTGATTGTTGAACTAAGAGAGCACTGCTAAAACAATCCTCTTTAGCAAGTTGCAGGTAGGAATTCAGTAAGCAGGAAGTTATGATGGAGTGTGGGTGGCGAAGGAGAGGTGTTACTTCAACGATGTTGATTCACGGGTTGGTCGTTTAGTGTTGGAAAGTGAGACCATAAGGAAAAAAAGGAATATATAGAAATGAAGATGAAGAGATGTAACTGAAAGATTCTGCACGATAAATGAAATTGGACGAGATGGAAGTATAAAATCGCGATTTTTTAGCAAAGGAACAATTGGAAGAGACGAAGATAAAGAAATTTTCACGATAGATTATTCTGGAGAAAATAGTTGGCTTCAAGAACCTCCCTAATGGTCCATTTGATTATTTGGGGAAAAAAGCAAACATAAAAATTAAACATCTATTCCTTATATCAACATTTATGATTCAACAATTTAAATTTACGCAAGCACAAATTTACTACCCTTTCCTCTTTTTGATGGAAGAGTTATTCGAAGCATTATTTGCTTGCTTTTCTTCTGCCATATAGACCTTTCATGTATCAACAATTGTTTCATCTTAGGCATCTTTCTGCCTCATTTGTTGTTCAATCTGCAAATATTGTGCAAGGTTGTCTATACTCATATCCTACTTCTTATGTTTCAGTCGCTTCCTTTGATCTTTCCAAGAAGCGGTAATTTGTCTATTATCGATGAGACCTTTATCTTCTCATCCATATTTAAATTATGTTGACTGAATTGGTTAAGTATGTGTATGATATCATTGAATTACTCTACAACTAAATGATCATCAGTCATTTTGTAATTAAAAATTTGGTGGTTGAGAAATTTCTTATTTGTTGCGTCTCCCATCAGATACTTCGCCTTTAATGCATTCTAAACATCCTTTGCAGTTTCCTTGTTGTAGTACATACTGAAAAGTGTGTTCGTCATTGCATTATAGATATGACCTTTGCAAAAATAATGTGCAATGGTTTCATCTTCTGTCTCCGTTGGCTTTGGCATAGTCAAAACATAAACAAATTTCAAACCAGTCAATAAGAAATGCATTTTCTTCTTCCAGCATAGAAAATTGACACCATCAAAGTGCTCTAGTTTTGTGAAATCAGCGGCGAACTCCTTGAGACTGTAAGGATTCATTGCAGAAATATTGTTTTAGATTGTTGGTTGAATTCTTCGTTGGTTCTTCTTATCTTCGAATACACAAGTCTCTGAGGCACGATGTGGTGATCGCTATCCTAAAACAGTATTTGCCCTCTTATTTTTGAGCACGAGTACTGGCAATTTTTTTCAAAGATACAACGGAGCAGATATTGAATATCTTAAATCGACGTGTTTGTACAGACACAACGATTCACTATCTTGGAATTGATTGCTGCAGTGATTAGATGAAGGAGTTATAGTCTTCAGAACCATTACTCGTATAATTTATCAGAAATTTGGGAGAGTTTTAAGTGGATTTTAATGGCAGAAAAATAGAGGAAGGAGAAGATTGAAATATATTTTCGAGATATCAAAAAATGAAATCGGGGCAGCCTTTTATAGGCAATGAAGAGATGCAACCGTTTACCAATGGTTATGGCTATTTGAATTCAAAAGGTCTATGCCATAGTTCACGTTATTGCCTCATCTCTCCCATCTCCTCTTTCCTTTTGATATAATATATCATGCTTTTACATATATAGTGGATTAGGCATTAGTTTTTCCTGATATGGGACTAAACGATTTTCCCCCTTCTTCCTTCTTCTTTCTTTATTTCAAAATTTCCTCCAAAACGTAGTCCATAAGTTTGACATAGGATATATTTTTCATGGCGCATGCACGCATGTTGGAAATAAACTTGGTTTATAAGGAAACATTCGATTATGTCATAAATTTATTTATTTTATTTAGGAAAGGCCATGATAAATGGAAATAAAGTATAGACTTATCAAAATAAGATTAGAGAAGAATCCATACTAAACAAATATGTAAAATGAAGAAAATTCTAGAAAAGGAAAAATCTAGAGATTCTCTCGTATATGAATTAGGATATAATTGCTCATTTGTACCAAGCAATGTATTAAAAATGATGTATGCAATTAAGTTTAAATAAAATTAACAAAATAAAATTATTTCCTCCTCATACAGTCTTATCTCCCAAACTTCTCCTACTTATAAAATTTCCAATAGTGGTATTAGAGCTATAAAATTTCTAACATTGGTATCAGAGCATGGTTAAATAATCAAGGAAGATGGCAAATGAAACGTCATTTTTTCATATTCCGTTACTGAAGGAAGACAATTTTGATGCTTGGAGCATCCGCATAAAGAAGCTGCTTAAATCGTAAGGATTGTGGGATATCGTAGAAAATGGGTATGAAGAAGTCGTCGATGTCACCACTTTATCCTAAATTAAAAGGGATAATTTGAAGAGTTTGAAGAAGATGGACTTACAAGCATTAGTCATCATTCATCAAGGCTTGGGTGATGATATGTTTGGAACGATAATGGTTGCATCTACGAGCAAGGAAGCATGGGGATCTTAGAGAATAACTTCGCAGGAATTTATAAAATAACGAAAATTCGATTGCAAACTATGCAATGTAAGTTTGAATCTTTAAATATGAAATCACCATAATCGGTTGATGAATATTTTTATCGAGTTGTATCAATCGTAAATCCAATGAAAAAATATGGAGAAAAATTGGAAGATCCTAGAGTTATTGAGAAAATTTTAAGATCTTTAGATTCCAAATTTGACAACATAGTTGTCGAAATTGGAGATTCTAAAGATGTAAAATCCATGAATATTGGTCAACTTCTGGAGATTCTTCAAATTTTTGAAGAAGGATTAAACAGAAAAGTTGAAGAGAAAACAAATTACGCTGAAGAAAGATGTATTGAAGATGGTACGTTGCTACTAGCTCACAAAGAAAACAAAGAAGAGGAAGATGAGAAAAATAACATTAAGGAAGAAATTCACGGAGCATTTAAGAATGTGAAGCAGGACATAAATAAAGTTTGCAAGGGTGTTGATGTTGACAAAGAATCCAGTGAGGAGAATACGAAGAGCACAGAAGAAAAAGGTGTATCTAAAGGCGTGATTGTCGTAGAAGAAGTCAAAGAAGCGGAAAGGAAGGGTAATGAAAGCAATCTAAAATGCAAGGATGTTGCTGACAAGCCAAAAGAAGAAAAAATAGATATTGAAGAAGGAATTGGAACAGAAGATGCGAAAAATGCTAACAAGACAGAGGAGGAAAAAAGTGGGAAAGAATTACAAAATGATATTGATGAAAGCAAAATGAAAGTGAAAGACAAAGATGAAAACAAAGACAAAGTAAAGAAAGTCAACACAAGTGAAAGCAAAAGAGATAGAAATGAAGAAGTCAAAGAAATTCTGTATACTGTTGGAGATTTTAAGTACATGCAAAATTTTAAAGAAAAAGAATTATAGAATGTTAGAAGGATAAAAGAGAAATGATGAAAAAGAAAGTGAAAGCGTCCAGTTATGAATTTTATGAAGATAAGAACAAAGCAGGTAGCAAAGATTATAACATTCCTATTTCAGAGAACATTATTTTCTAAACAATATTTTCTGAAATGCCATGCAAAAGTCATATTGGTAAGTACGCAAAGGAGTTGGATGGATAGAAAATTGTTAGAGTGAAGTTATGAAAGAATGGAAAGATGACATATATGACTCATTCAATGTTTATGACACCAGAATAAGATGGAAGCTAGAGCACACACTTTTTGGAACGTCTTGTGCGAATGGAGGAGGACAAAATGAATGGAGCACCATTGAAGAAATTGCATCGAAGATCTTCATATTGGAAAAGAGGAATAAACGAAAAAAGAAAATTTGGATAATTTCTTCAGTCCTACCAAAGCACGTAAAATAAGAAGAATCAAAAATCTTGCATCAATTTGCAAAAACAAGTTTACGAGGATGTTGGAAATAAACATGGTTTTTAAGGAAACATTTGATTATGTCATAAATTTAATTATTGTATTTAGGAATGACCATAATAAATGGAAATAAAATATAGACTTATCCAAATAAGATTAGAGAAGAATCTAGACTAAACAAATATGAAAAATGAAGAAAAGTCTAGAAAAGAAAAATCTAGAGATTCTCTCATATATAAATTAGGATGTAATTGCTCATTTTACCAAGCAATGTATTAAAAATGTTGTATGTAATTGAGTTTGAATAAAATTAGTAAAATAAGATTATTTCCTCCTCATACAATCTTATCTCCCAAATTTATCCTTCTTCTAAAACTTCTAACAGTGGTATCAGAGCTTTAAAATTTCTACCAATGCATACCGTCGTCAATTAAAAAGTGTTACCAATTGTAAAGCAAGCTACCAATCAAATATATGTCTTTTATTAGAATATCTCACCACTAAATTTGTTCTTATTACTTGTTTTACATTGCTTGATATATGAGTATGAAGTTTGAAAAATAATTTAGGATTGTATTAATTTAGTGTCCATGGACTTCAAGCAATCATACCAAAGTTAAAGTTTAATAAATAGATTTATCAGGTCAAATACTAAAATACAACAGAATTTAACAGTTTCTAGATTTACTTAAAATTGAATTCTTACACCCACAGTGCAAATCTATGCCTAAAAAGAGAGAAGCACTGACACTAAATGGGAGTCATGTACTTGGATTTGCCCAAAATAGTTATATGGATACACTGTAATGCAACTTTTTAGATGATTGAGTGAACACGGTGTAACACACCATATTTTTAAATAATAAAATGTGAGTAACTTAATTAAATCATCATAATTAAATAAATGGACTGCGCCATTGCGTCCGTCTCGGAATTCTGGTCAAGATAGACATCTGGTTTGTGTAAAACGGACATCGTATGAAGAAGTCGTTAAGCCTAGAAGTTTGTATACGCACAAGATATATATATACACACACACAAACAAATCAAAATATAAAATAAAGAATAAAATAAGGATTGCATGTAATAAATACATGCATTGAAAAAAAATCGTCAACAACGACAAATTCATAAAATAAGGCGTTTTCAACTGTAATAACAGTACAAACTCATGACTCTCCATTGGGGATTCTTTTCTAGATCGGCATATTAAGATGAGTGGATTTAAGCTATATGATTTTTGATAAGATATATTATCGTTTAACATTCCCCATTATTATACGATCAGAATTTGCTAGAATAATTAAAAAACATTGAAAGGTTATATATGACATGCTGAAATATGATATGTTGAAATGTTTAAACATATGTTAAAAAGATTAAAGCGAGGAATGTGACATGTGGAATATTAATATATTAAGATATTAGTATGTTGGAAAAATTCATATGTTGAAATGCAAACTTGTCAAAATTTGTGTAACTATTATTGTTTTAATTACATGATTCACTTATGGCATATTATTAGCTATAGAATTGAGAAAATGACATGTTAACTTGTTAGATTTGAACAGTTACATGATTAAACGATTACATGTTAGAATAGAAATTATTGTATGTTAGAAAGAACATGTGACATAAAATAGGCATAATATGATGACATGTAAAATAGGTTGCGGTAAAAATATGAAAAGAATAATATGCCTAAATTTACAGTAAATAGGAAACTGTAACCGCACTTAGACACGAGGTTAGATTACACTTGTGGTAGAAGTCTGCCCGGAACCGCCCGGCATATCTAGCATCCACAATTGGTAATCTAATGTGAGGGGTCTAAGTGCATAAATAAAACATGTAACAGTGCTAAGACACGAGATTAAGTCAAATTGTAGAAAAAGTCTGCCCGGAACTGGCCGGCAAATCCAGCATCCACAAGCGTAGGCTTAATGTGGGAGGTCTAGCGCATAAATAAATAAATATATAAGGATTGGAATGAATGAGGAATGATAAAAACGTATTATAAATTAATTACATTAATGAGGATGTTATATAATAGGTAGACTTGTCCTAGGTACAAGTGGATATTATCACTTAGGTTATAATAAACTAGTGAGAAAATGAGATTACTTGTGTAATGAGATAAGTGATACTTAATTGTAAACTAAGTAATCGGTAAACGGGGGAAAATTTATGAAATAGAAGAAGTTGTACTTAATTATGAATTAAGTAATTTGAAAACTTGGAAATCTGAAATATGCTGATTAGAATAACATGTTAAGGTTTGTCCTAGGGACAAAAAGGAAATTATAACATAGGTTATAGAAAGGAGACTTATAAGCGAATCTTAGTTAAGAAAACTAAGTTAATAAGTAAACAACAGTAAGTTGTAGTGAAAGAGTAAAATGGAATTATGATTAAATAGGAAAGAATGGGGCAATCTCATAAAATGAAATAAGTTATATTTAATCATAAATAATGAGAGACATGTTAACAGAAAGCATATGAATTGAGATATACTTAATTACATATTAAGTAGAACATGTTATTGTAACTATGAAATCAAACAAGAGTGTAAGGGGATTTTGGATTACAGACCTTGGATCACAATCTAGAGAATAACATGTTGTGGGCTTATTAATAAACTTAAATGCGTTAAGTTATATGACTGAAATTAATAAACAAGAGGAACTTGGTAACTTGAATAAGAAATCAATGTGAATTGGAATAACCGAGTTAAATGGAAACCCGATGAGGTAAAGCAAGCGCAAAAAAGAATGTTTAGACATAGGATCTAATGACATATTAGACTGAGGTGCTTGGACCAATCTATACGCTTGAGGGTGAACGTCCCAACACGATAGATCATCGTGGTATCATGAGGCACGAGGGGAGCGTACGTTCATCTGATTATTCTGTCGGCTTTGAAGGACTGGAAGGGGAAGCACGCGACTTCTTGAGATACGTAAGGTACTCTTGGTAGTCCTCTGTGCGGTGGTAGATGTTTAGGCTGTGCTCGCAGTGGTTGGGTATGCACGTAACTACCAAGTGGGTGGGCCTTGACTGCAAAATTAGCTTTGCAGTCAGAATGTTGTGACGTGGTGACACTAGGGTGAATCAACGGTCGCCTCAATATGGAGGCAGAGGTCAGGACCAACAGAAATAGTAGATCGTTGGGTACCCGTCATCGGCAACCAGTGTGATGCGAAAAGACTAGAGCTAAACCCAATAGACCATTTACCTTTCACTATCGCAGTACGGTGGTTGAGGGGATACGCCAACTGGATGTTTAGATTGTTTGTTAGGGGCAAGTCGCTTAGCTCTCGTTGTATTTACTAGTTAATGGAGGGACTGAGGTGGGGCCATAACCACCATAAAAAAAATAACAGACCCGAGGGATATCTGTATTTTGAGGCCCCTAAAGGCGGGCCTGTACAAATATGGAAAAGTTCCAGACCAAGTTTTGTGTTTCTTGTACAGCTCTACCACGGAACTCGATGCACATTATGTGAAGTTAAGGCATTGAATATGGTTGATACGTATGTGGGAAAGTCTAGATACACGCATGCCGGCTCTGGGTGGTGGTGTATCGTAGGCTTGACGGCATTACTCTGATATGAAATCTGATTCAATCGAAGGTGATGGTCCGTATGCTTACGTAGCATAGTAATGACAGATATTTGCGGAATGTAACAGTGTTATGTAGAGATCTGTATGTCATTCCGGCTTAGGATGTTGGACTGTGTTTATTACTATGACATTTCGATGGAAACCGTGCGAGTGGGGTACTATGGGGTGTACCACAATATGGGGGGGATAGCTACATATATATTGTATCAGGTTAATCCACTGGGTAGTAAATGGCTACAACGTGTGTAAGCCTCGAGTGCTGTTAACCCAAGTAACCTAATAAATAAGAAAATAAGGCGTTTTCAACTGCAACAACAGTATAAACTCATGACTCTCCATCTGCAACCATTCCAAAGGGATTCTTTTATAGATCGACATATCAAGGTGAGTGGATTTATGTTATACCATTTTTGATAATGATATATTATCGTTTAACATTTCCCGTTATTATATGATGTGAATTTGGTAGAATAATTAAAAAAGCATTGAAAGGTTATATATGACATGTTGAAATATGATATGTTGAAATGTTTAAACATATGTTAAAAAATTTAAAGTGACGAATGTGACATGTTGGAATATTAATATGTTAAGATATTAATATGTTGTAAAAATTCATATGTTGAAATGCAAACTTGTCAAAATATGCGTAATTATTACTGTTGTAATTACATGATTCACTTATGCCATTATTAGTAGTTGTAGACATGAGAAAATGACATGTTAATTTGTTAGATTTGAACAGTTACATGATTAAACGATTACATGTCAGAATAAAAATTATTGTATGTTAGAAAGAACATGCGACATAAAATAAGCATGATATGATGACATATAAAGTAGGTTGTGGTAAAAACATGAAAAGAATAATATGCCTAATTTTATAGTAAATAGGAAACTGTAACCGCAGTTATACACGAGGTTAGATTACACTTGTGGTAGAAGTCAGCCCGGAACCGCCTGAGGTATCCATCATCCACAAGTGGTAAATCTAATATGAGGGGTTTAAGTGCATAAATAAAACATGTAACGGTGCTAAGACATGAGGTTAAGTCAACTTGTGGAAGAAATCTGCCCGGAACCGCCCGGCTAATCCAGCATCCACAAGTGTAGGCTTAATGTGGGAGATCTATCGTGTGTGTATATATATAAGGATTGGAATGAATGGGGAATGATAAAAACCTATTATAAATAAATTACATTAATGAGGATGTTGTATAATAGGTAGACCTGTCCTAGGGACAAGTGGATATTATGACTTACTAGTGAATCTTAGTTAAGAAAACTAAGTAAATTAGTAAACAACGATAAGTTGTAGTGACAGGGTAAGATGGAATTATGATTAAATAGAAAAGAATGAGGCAAACTTATGAAATGAAATAAGTTATATTTAATCATATATAATGAGAAACATGTTAATAGAAAACATGTGAATTGAGATATACTTAATTACATATTAAGTAGAACATGTTATTGTAACTATGAAATCAAATGAGAATGCAAGGCGATTGTGGATTATAGACCTTGGATCACAATCTATAGAATTACATGTTGTGGGCTTATTAATAAACTTAAATGCGTTAAGTTATATGACTGAAATTATTAAACAAGAGGAACTTGGTAACTTGAATAAGAAGTCAATGTGAATGGGAATAACCGAGTTAAATGGAAACCTAATGAGGTAAAGCAAGCACATAGAAAAATGTTTAGACATAGAATCTAATGACACATTAGACTAAGGCGCTTGGACCAGTCCGTATGCTTGAGGGTGAACAACCAAACGGGGTAAATCATCGTGGTGTCATGAGGCACGAGGGGAGCACATGTTCATCTGATTATTCTGTCAGCTCCAAAGGATTGGAAGGGGAAGCACACAGCTTCTTGAGGTATGTAAGGTGCTCTTGGTAGTCCTCTGTGCGGTGGTAGATGTTTAAGCTGTGCTCGCAGGGCTTGGGTCTGCGCGTAACTACCAGGTGGGTGGGCCTTGACAACAAAAGTAGTGCAGTCGGAATGCTGTGACGTGGTGACACTAGGGTGATTCGGTGGTCACCTCAACGGGGAGGCAGAGGTCAGGACCAACAGAGATAGTAGATCGTCGGGTACCCCTCATCGGCAGCCAGTGGGATACGAAAAAGGTAGAGCTAAACCCAGTAGACCATTCACCTTTCACTATCGAAGTACAGTGGTTGAGGAAAGACGCCAACTAGATATTTAGATTGTTTGTTAGGGGCAAGTTGCTTAGCTCTTGTAGTCTTTACTAGTTGAGGGAGGGGCCGAGATGGGTCATAACCACCATGAAAAAAACAGATCCAAGTGATATTTGTATTTTGAGGTCCCTAAAGGTGGGCCTGTACAGATATAGAAAATCTCCTGATCAAGTTCTGTGTTTCTTGTATATCCCTGCCAAGGAACTCAGTGCACATTATGTGCGGTTAAGGCATCGAATACGGTTGATACGTATGTGGGAAAGTCTGGATACACACATGTCGGGTCTAGGCGGCGTATCGTAGACTTGAGGGCATTACTCTGGTATGGAATCTGATTCAATTGAAGGTGACAGTCCATATGCTTACATAGTATAGTAATGACAGATATATGCAGAATGTAACAATGTTATGTAGAGATATGTTCATCATTTCGGCGTAGGATGAGCGACTGCATTTATTTCTTGACATTTCAGTGGAAACCATGCGAGTGGGGTACCATGGGGTGTACCTCAATATTGGGGGGTAGCTATATATATACTGTATTAAGTTAATCCACTGAGAATTAAATGAGTACGATGTGTGTGTAAGCCTTGAGAGGTGTTAACCCAGGTAACTATAACACTCCGTAATTTAAAAATATTAAAACTGACCAATTTAAGAACACTTAATTTTTAGAAGAAAAATTAAGTGAAACGAGTTATGCCATTGCATTCGTCTCGGAATTCTACTTGGGATAGAGTCCGAGTTTGCGTGAAATGGACATCGTATGAAGAAGTTATGAAGCTTGGAAGATTTAAAGTTTAAAGCTGTAAAACAAGTCGACTGCCCATTTTTCACCATTCGACCGTTTTTAGACAAAAGTGAAAAACAGTCTACCGCCCATTTTTCACCATTCAACCGTTTTTAGACAGAAATGAAAATAGTCGACCGGTTGAAATTGGCCAGTTGATTGGTTGATTCTGGGAAGTTTCCTAATGACATGTTTTTCTAATTTGAGTGGTTCGGATGGTTCCTAATCAAATCTGAAGGTCCTAATTCACCTAAAGCACCTATGAATAAACACCTAAACCTAACCCTAATCTCATTGTTTTCTTCAACCCTAATCTATGGCACCGCCATGCTGCTGCTCCAACTTCAATTAAATTTAGCTTTTCTTCTTCAACAATCAAAGTAGAGATTATTCAAGATCAGAATTGCTACAACAACGACTAATTCTCTTTTCTAAGAATCCTATCGCTATGAGTTTATGTTACTTTCACATATAATTGAATTAAAAAGTAATTGTGATAGGATTATAAATTGGATTTAATGAACATGCCTGTACGTAAGATTAATCTTATCAAGTTTGTAAATCATTATCTTCCAGATTCATACCCATAAATTTGTCATATGCCTTTCTGATCCATTTTATCGTTATATGCCTGTTTATATTTCATATGCATGTTCTTATATTTATGCCAGTCTTGATGTTTTGATTCTCTTCCCTACCTCTTTTCCTTTTCATTTTTGAAACTAGGCTAACTTCGAGCCTAAGTTGAGATTTGCGTACAAATAACGTTTGAACGATTGGGAAAGGTTTGGGAAATATGTAAAGTAAAGTAATTGGCATAGAACTGTTAATAATTATGAAACTGGTTTGAGCATAATTCGATACAACTTGTACATATGGAATTATAGACATAACTCAGATTAGAATTATAAACATAACTTGTGTTATAAATTACGGGTAATTGGAATATATGTTATAATTAAGAACTTGAAATTGGGCTTGAATAAAAGAAGAGATAATGAAACGCCTAAGACACGAGGCTAGATTTGGATTGTGGTAGAAGTCTTCCCGGAACCGCCTGACATATCCAGCAATCGCAAAACAGAAACCTAATGGGAGAGGTCAAAGGCAGAAATTAGAAGCGTAATAGTGCTAAGACACGAGGTTAGATTCGGATGGTGGTAGAAGCCTGCCCGGAACCGCCGGGCATATCCTGCAACCACAAACGGTAATCTAATATGGGAGGTCTTGCACAATTACAGATATAATGGATTAATGAATACTTAACCAAGATAAGACATGTGGGAAGACATGGGCATAATAAAAGGGTTAAGTGGGTGACATAGGTGACATGTGAAATATAATTAAAGTACTTAACCAAGATGAGACATGTGGGAAAACATGGGAATAATAATAAGGGGTTAAGAGGGAAATCCTAGTAAGGACCAAGCATAGGAGGGAAGCTTGTGTCAAGTATGATGATCCTTTTCAACAATCACCCATTTTTAGTATCTGTATGAGCTCGAATTAGGTCAAGGATGGGACACGCTTACTGGGATTGATTGTAAGAGGTCAAAAGAGTAAAGAGCGATGGAAACGCAAGTCCAACAGAGTCATGTGCTTGCGTGGGTCCAGGCTGGTAGGTAAGATGTTGTTGCATTGTGTAGGTATAAGTCGTGCATTTTAGTAGTATTGGGTTGTCACTTTAGGGAGTGATACACTTTACTGTGGGGCCAGCATAGGTATCTACGAGTTAGGGAGCTGATTGAATGGGGAAGGTAGTGGGTACAATTAGTGGGGGTAAGTGTAAGTGGGCACCTACGAGAGCAGCTAGGAGTACACGAAGCTACCATTATTATGATTAGTAGGGAGGGATCACCTTTTAGTATGAGACTAGTACTGGTGCGGTGCAGGAAATATCTTAAAGTAGTTAGAAGCGCAATCGATGTTATACCTTGCTCATCTTGTTTACCTTGTCATACCTGCTTATGTTACATACAGTCATCTCTTATATCCAATTTATGTTCTTATCCTGTTACATTGCTAATTATATTGTTAAAGCCCCTGGACTCGCCAGACTTTATGTCTGACCTTTTTTGTTTTGCCTCTTTCCTTTCCTTCCCCCCTCCCCCCAGGTTCTCAGGGCGGGACTAGCGAGGCTTGATTTGGATAACTTTTTATCTCTTTACTGGAAGTGCTGAAAGTAATGCTCATCTTTGTTTTTCTTTCATATGGCATTTTGGAATGGGATTATGGTTTTGCTTTTATTTACGTTGATAATAATTTTGTTCAAGGTGGATATTTGTGTACTTGGTTTTAGTATGTGGTTTTGATGTTGCAACCAGACATGTTTTGCTTTTCCGCTGCAATGAATAAATTTTGAATTTTTAAGTACCATTTTATGTATCTGTATTGTGATGTTCTGTTCTATACTCTTATAACGCTCCATGAAAGTTAATGCATTCCCTTAGTGAGTGACATTAATGGACATGGGGTGTCACACATGGTATCAGAGCTGAAGGTTACCAAAATAGATAAAAGATTTTGAAAATCGTTTTTAAAAGAAGTATTTTCAAAAACATGTTTCAAAGAAGGTATTTTCAAGAGAAAGGTTTATTATGAAAAACATAATCCCCAAAAGCCAATATCTTTCTTTCGATTCTTTGTTTTGAATCTCTTCCTTTTTCTTTTCAGCCTGTATGGGGAACCCGATGTACCCGAGGTCGAACAGATACCAGGCTGGTTCAGAAGGTATCTGGAGGCTAGGGTTACTTCTGCAGGCCCAGTAAACGTTCCTCCTCCCCCAGCTGTAGCCATTGTTCCACCTCTTTCTCCGCGTGTAGATGCTTTTTCTAAGATATGTAAGGACTTTCGTGCGATGGGAGAAAAGTCGTTTCATGTGACTAAGATGTTTGTCGAGGCTAGGAATTGGCTCAAGGAAGTGGAGGACTTGTTTGGTATCTTTGAGGTAGATGATAGAAGGAAGGTTCAACTAGCTGCTTGGTTAATGAAAGATGAAGCCTCTTTTTGGTTGGAGGTAACGAATGGAGAACGTGCAGTGGAGATTTGGATGGATTTCAGACAGAGGTTCGAGTTGAAATTTCTTTCACAAGCAGAAGAGAGTATGTACATGGAGAGGTTCTTGGCTTTGAAACAAGGAAACTTGTCTGTTAAGGAGTATGTTAACAAGTTTAATCAATTGGCGAGATTTGGTTTAGAGTTGGTGATCACGCCGCATAAGAAAGCCTTGAGATTTGCTAAGGGCTTGAACGAACTGGTTCATGGGTTGGTTATGTCCCACATTCCTATGGGTGCTACTTTCGAGAAACTTGTTGATATGGAGTTGATGAATGAAGAGGAGAAAGGTGCTAAAATGGATAGGATACAGGATAAGAAAGTGGATCCAAAGAAGGCACAACAACAACAAAAGAAAGGCGATAAGGATAACAAGGGACAAGAGAAAAGGAAGTGTCACAATTGTGGAATACCTGGCCACTTAAAGAAAGACTGTAGAAAGAAGAAGAAGAAGCCTGGCTATTACCATTGCGGTGAGGCAGGACATATGATTAAAGATTTCCCGAGGAGGCAAGGGCAGAGGACAGGATCTACTTCTGGAGGGCAGGTTCAGGCTCTCATGGCACCGGGCCAAGAAGGAAGTAGAAACATTTCTGTCGAAAGTTTGATTTTACTTTTTGATCATCCTGTTCGAACTTTGTTTGATTCTGGCGCTTCACATTCGTTTATATCTTCTTCGTTAGTTGAAACACTGCACATAATTACTAGTTTAGTTATGGATCCAATTGTAGTCTCAAATCCTATTGGTGGTTCGACTCAATTTTCTATGGTTTGTCGGGATTTGAGATTGTCTATCTTGGGCATTAAGTTTGACTGCAATGCCTACGTTCTTGGTTTCATGGGCTATGGTTTGATTCTAGCGATGGATTGGCTATCCAGGTATGGTGTCATCCTAGACTGTGAAAGGAGGGTAGTTAGATTGTTGACTCATTGTGGAAGGACTCTTAATATTTCTTGTGACCCTAGTGGTTCAGTGATTCTTAGCTACCTAGAATCACTTGACGCATCCATCGATGATTTGCAATCTATTTGAGTAGTCCGTGAGTATGATGACGTCTTTGATGAGGTCCGGGGTTTACCCCGAGGCGCGAAATAGACTTCAGTATATACTTAGTAGACAATGCAAAGCCAGTTGCATTGCCAGTGCGCCACATGGCTCCGAGAGAAAGGAAGGAACTCAGTAAACAAGTAGGGGAGCTGCTTGAGAAAGAGTTCATAAGAAGAAGTATTTCAGAATGGGGTGCTTCAGTTGTTTTTGCTACGAAGGCGGACAGTTCGCTTAGATTATGTGTAGACTATAGGGAGCTAAATAAACTCATGAAGAAAAATAGACACCCATTGCCAAGGATAGATGATTCGTTCAATCAGTTGGTTGGTGCTTCAGTTTTATCGCAGTTGGACTTAGCTACAGGATTTCATAGCTGAGGATAGTATAGATAAGACTGCTTTTATTACTCCTGACAGTTTCTTCGAGTGGCTGTCATGTCTTTTGGTTTGACGAATGCACCAGCATATTTTGTTGACTTGATGAGTAGGGTGTTTAGGGAGTCTCTAAACAAGTTCGTAGTAGTATTTGTGGATTATATCTTGATATTCTCTAGAAGCAAGGAATAACATGCCCTACATCTTAGGGAAGTCTTAGAGACCTCTCGAGCACATCAATTCAAAGCTAAGTTCTCCAAATGTCATTTTTGGAGGAAGGATGTGAGGTTCTTAGGACACGTGGTCTCTAAGGAGGGGATAGCAGTAGATCCCGCGAAGGTGGTAGCAATCCAAGATTGGAAGGTTCCTAGAAATGCAACGGAAGTAAGAAGTTTACTAGGGTTGGCGGGCTATTATAGGAAGTTCATTAAGGACTTCACCAAAATATCAGCCGCACTTACACGGTCGACGAAGAAGAACTTGACCTTTTCTTGGGATGTTGAATGTGACGAAGCTTTTCAACGATTGAAGAGTGCATTAACGACAGCTCCATTTTTAGTTTTTCCGGATGGGAGTAAACCATTCACCGTGTATACCGATGCTTGCGGGACAGGGCTTGGCGCAGTTTTGATGCAAGAGGGAACGGTGATATGCTATGGTGGAAGGCAGTTAAAGGTCTATGAGAAGAATTACCCTACCCACGACTTAGAGTTAGCTTCCATAGTTCTTGCGCTTAATTCTTGGCGTCACTATTTGCATGGAGAGAGGTTTGAGTTGTATACAAACCATAAGTCACTAAAATACTTATTCTCTCAAAAAGATCTGAACTTAAGGAAACAGAGGTGGATGGAGTTCTTAGCATCCTACGATTTTGAGATTGCATATACCCCTGGCAAGGGTAACGTTGTAGCTGACGCCTTAAGTAGAAAGAGGTTGACTTTGAGTCCTTTGTTTATCGAGTGACAGAGTTTAGAGTACATATCTACCTTTGACTTTAGACCCTCTATCGATTATGTACCCGGTTTGTTGGCATCGTTAGAGGTGCGACCTACGCTTTTGGGACATATAGGAGCGGCACAGCCAGATGACCCACAGCTGATAGAGATAGTAGACAAGCTTATAAGAGGGGAGTCTTCGAGCCATCTTAGTAGGTATACTATAGATGAAAAAGGTTGGTTGCGTAGGGATGGGAGACTTTGCGTATCACGAGACAAATCTTGAGGAGGACGATCCTTGAAGACGCACATCGTTCTAAGATGACCATACGTCCCGGTATAGGAACATGAAGCGAGTTTTCTTTTAGGTCGGAACGAAGAAGGATGTGGCTAAGTTCATTTCTAGATGCTTAGTGTGTCACCCAGTCAAGGCTGAGCAAAAGAAGCCTGGTGGTTTGCTTCACCCTTTAGAAGATCCGCTGTGGAAATGGGAGAGTGTTTCCATGGATTTCATCGACGGGGTGCCGAGGTCAAGGAAGGGTAATATGGGGATTTGGGTAGTAGTAGATAGACTTACCAACAACGCCCATTTCATTCCCGTTAAGACTAAAAGAGCAGCGACATGGTTAGCATCTTTTTATCTCCAAGAGATAGTTCGTCTACACGGCATACCTTTTAGTATCGTAAGCAATCGAGATCCCATTTTCACTAGTGAGTTTTGGAAGAGCTTGTAAGAGGCGGTAGGAACGCAATTGTGTTTGAGCACCGCTTATCACCCTCAGATGGACGGCCAAACAAAAAGAGTGAATAGGATTCTAGAAGATATTTTGAGGTTATGCATCTTGGACTTTGGAGGGACAAGGGAGGAACACCTTCCATTAGTAGAGTTCGCCTACAACAACTACTATCAGAATAGTATTGGCATGGCACCTTTTGAAGCTCTATATGGACGACTTTGCCGATCACCGACTTGTCGATGGAAATCTACGGATAAGATTTTGCTTGGGCCCGAGATGCTTAGGGAAACCTCGGAGAAGATAGACTTGATTCGAAGACGCATGAAGATGGCACAAGACCGGCAAAAGTCATACGTTGACAAGAGATGAACCAATCTTGAGTTCGATGTTGGAGACACGGTGTAACACCCCAAATTTTTGCATAATCAAATTAACTAAATTTAAGAATACTTAATTTCAAATGTGGGAATTAAGGGAAACGGGTTACGCCATTGCGTTCGTCCCGGAATTCCGACTGAGATAGAGTCCGAGTTTACGTAAAACGGATGTCGTATGAAGAAGATATGGACGAACAAAGTTAGGCAGAAAAACCAGGTTCATGCCAGAATGCACTAATGCACTTGGGAAGTGTGCCAGAACAAAATTGCATTGGCGCACTTGGGAAGTGCGCCCATGCAAAGTTGCACTGGCGCACTTGGCAAGTGCGCCCAGGCCGAGCAGAAAACCTGTACAGATTTCTGAGGCTCTGATTCGAACAGTGAGTCAGTGCTGAGTCATTTCTGACTAGTTACTGAGTCATTAGGGTTTCTAGATAGTTCTAATTTGGACTGAATGGTTGTGGTTAGTTCTAGGTTAATCGGATGGCCTATATTAATCTGATTACTCTATAAAAACACATATAGACTCAAACCCTAAAATCAAATCAAAATTAGATCAATGGCTGTCATGTTGTCACTCCAAACCCTAGAGTAGCCGCCACCAACTAGAAGCAAATTAAAGACAACAATTCAAATCAAATCAAGTCTAATCTAAAAACGAAATTGTCTACAATAAGGGAACGCTAATCAATTACAGAATTCAGATCCCAGAACTCAAGACCCCTTTTTTCTGTGAGTTCTAGTCACTTTTAGGTTTAAATAGATAAAAGTGAATTGTGGTAGACTATGATTTGGGTATATGTTGTTTGTAGTTATGCAAGTTTATTGTTGTTGTGGATCATGAAATTATTCAAGTTTATTGTTGTGGTGAATCATGAAATTATGCAAGTGAAATTCATAAACTTATGCAAGTTACCTATGCAAGTTATTATGTTGCGAATTCATGAATCTACGCAAGTTATTATCATGAACCTATGCAAGTTGTTATGAGATCAAGCAAGTCACCTTTGCAAGTTATTATGATTTAGAACTCATGCAAGTTAGTAATTATGTTGTGGATTCATGAACCTATGCAAGTTATTGTGTGATGAATTCATGAACCTATGCTATTTGTTATGTTGTGAATCAGTCACCTATGCAAGTTGTTATGTTGTGAATCATAAACCTATGTGAGTTGTTAATTATGTTGTTAAATCATGAACCTATGCAAGTTGTTATGAATCTATTGAAGTTGTTAATTATGTGGTGAATCATAATTATCTGCGAAGTTATCATGTCATTTTCCCTAGTTGTCATGCTTATGCAAAAAATTGTACTAAAAACGATCACCTTGTCATTCCCTTTATTTTATTGTTATGGCGAGGCTATCTTGTAGCCTCAATGATGCCAAAAGCGCAAACAGTTACGCTAGTTAAGAAACGGGGGAAAAGGGAATTTGTAATAGGCATAATTTACATAATGTTTATGTAAATTGGGCACATGATTCTAGTAGGGAAACATATAAATAATTACATATTATGACATAGGTAAAGTTGAGTAAAAATGGTATAATTTGAATATGACCATTTATGGATAGGAAATTCAAATTGTTAATAAAATAGTTATTGACACCTATAAAAAGGAAAGGATTAATTAATTAACTTAGTTAATCAAAACAGGAATGTTTAAGCAATTAAAGTCTGAAAATTTAATTAACACTTATGACACGAGGTTAGGTTACATTAGTGGTGGAAGTCTGCCCAGACTCGACCGACATATCCAGCAGCCACTAATGTTGAACCTAATGTGAGAGGTCTAAGTGTGTGAATACGACTCGGGCTAGGACACGATGTTAGACCCAATTGTGGAATAAGACTGCCCGGACCCGACCGGCATATCCAGCATCCACATGTTGTAGGCCTAATGTGGGAGGTCTAGCCCAATATAACCATAATTGGACATGGTAATAAGAAAGGAGTACTTAACCTAACTTAATACATGTGGACTGTATGATGATAGATATAAGTTAGGGTTAAGTAAAATGAGTTGGATTGTGGGTGGGATAAGTACAACTGAAGAGTGGGTGGGTAATATTAATATACATAGACCCACAAACTTAACCATTAAATAAATAGGATTAAATCAGTGGGAGGGTTAAGTACAACTGAAGGGTAGGTGGGTAATATTAATATATATAGGCCCACAAACTTAACCGGATAAAAAGGGTTATGTAACTAAAGACATCTAATGGTATACATAACCGGGGCAAAATAGTAAAGTTATGTATTAAATACACCCTTAGGGGTACGCATAACTAATGGGAATAGATAGAGTTATGTATTAAAGACACCTATAGGTAAGCATAACTGACAAGTAGATTAAGGGTTATGTATTAAGGCCACCAATAGGTACGCATAACTGATTGTGGGCTATGTAATTAAAGAGACCTTAGGGTATACATAGTCAGTAGAAAACCTAGTGGGGATACAAGACATATGGGAGAGCTTGTATCATGCTGTGTGGGACCCATTTCAGTCAGTAACCCGGAGGGGTATCAAAGTAAAGGACTCCGCACTAGGCGGGGAAGGGGCATGCTTATTGATTGTTTGTAAGAGATCCATAACGAGACGGATGGTGTGGGTGACGCAAACTGACAGCGGACATGTGCGTGCATGGGCTGGGCAGAGGGGGACAAGACGACCGTGACACCAATAGGTATAACTGTGCACACCTTGGGTTGCCACTTTAGGGAAGTGATACCCCCTAGTTGTGGGACCAGCACAAGGTATCTACAGAGTAGGGAGCCGATCGATTAGGGTAGTGGTTAGGGTGTACCTGGATGTATGCCCTAAGTCTACCAATTTATAGTAGGAGGGTAGTGGGTACGACTAGTTGAGATAGGAGCAGGCGGCACCTATGACAGCGGCTAGGAGTACACGAAACTACCACCATCAATATCATTATTACGGTTAGCGAAAGGGATCATCCTATCTTGATTTTACTAGTAATAGTGCAGAGTAGTTTGTAGTTTAGGCATGCATACATCTTACCTTATTTGTCCTGTCATACCTGCCATCTGTACCGTGAATCCTATTATCCACTTTGTTTGCCTGTCATGTTTACCTTTATTTATTTACTGGCTAAAATTTACAGGACTCACAAGACGTATGTCTGACCTAGTTTGTTTTGCCTCTTTTCTTCCGTTTCCCCCCAGGTTCTCAGGGAGGAAACACTAGGTTTAGTCAGGATCTGGATATCATCTTCTAGGAGCTAATTCTGAAGTATGGCTCGAGTCTCTGTCCCTTATATGGCTTGGTCTTTAATCTGGGGAATGATGTTTTTCTTTTAAATGCCTATGTACTCAGATAATGTAAGACAGAAGTGTTTTATGACTCATGGTATTATGTAACAAAGTACTTTGGTGATTTAATAAAGCTATTTATTTCCGCTGCAAAAAATTTATATCTGTCTTGTGATATTCTGTGTCTGTTTACCTAAAACACTCCACTGAAGTTAAGGCATTCCCTTTGTGAGTGACCTTAATGGAGGTGGGGTGTTACACTTGGTATCAGAGCTGAAGGTTACCAGATTAGATAAAAGTTTTGAAAACTATTTTCAAAAAGGATTTAAAAGGAATGTTATTTTGATAAACATAGTCCCCAAATCCATATGTCTATCTTATGATTTTCTGTTTAATCTTTATTTTCCTTCTTTTCTGAGTCTCCGGGGTTCCTGGCTTTCTGGGAGGTAACCTCATCGCGACATGGTCCCGTAGGCATGATGAGACTATAGCGTCTGTCGAAGGGCAAAGAAGTGCCTAACTTCATCTGCGGCTAATCATATTTCGGGCTTCGTAGGGTTTTCCGCGCGATGGGGGCAACTTTAGAGAAAGACTTGTTAACATGTAAGAAGGTTGGTTGTTTTCGGTGCCATGAGACAGGACATCTGATTTAGGATTGCCCAAGAAGGCAATGGAAAAGGATAGAATCTTCTAGAGGGTAGATGGATGCTCTCGTGGCAGATGGATAGAGATAGGAAAAATTTATGTAAAAGGTTTAATTTACTTATCTGATTATGTAGTTAAGACTCTTTTGGATTCTGGCATTGAGACTCTGCACTTTAATACTAGTCTTAATTCTGATCCCGTAGTTGTTTCAAACCCCTTTGGTGGTTCAGCTCATTTATTGGTGATTTGTAAGGGGTTGAAATTTGAATGTGACATTTGTGTGCTCAAGTTTATGGGCTATGGGTTGGTTCTAAATGGACCAGCTTTCTATGTAGCGGGTCGTTCTAGATTTTGAGAGGAGGGTCGTTAAGTTTCTAACTTGTCATGGGAAGACCCCCAAAGTTTCTTGTGACCCACAAGGGTCTGTTATGCTTAGCTTTCTGAGAATCATTCTGTAATCTGATCTGTACCAGTAGTCTGTAAGTATCTGAATATTTCTGAAGGATAGGGGTTTCTACTCGAAGCATGAAGTAGATTTCCAGTTTTGACATTGTTTAATAGGGGTAATTCTCCGAGTGTCAGTCTGATGTTGATTTCGGTCTTCGGGGCTGAGACATAGGGAATTATTCTCTTAACCGATGTCAAATGGGAACAGAGCTTTTGTTTTAGTTATATCATTTGTTTGTATCCCATCGACCGAATCTTCGACCTTTAGATAGGAAATCCATGGATGTAAACATGTGTTTGAGACATGTTATGTTTGATGGTTGCAAGTGGATGCAAGTGTTTGCTAGTGGGTGCTCGTGGATGCATTTACACACACATTAGGCACTAGATCGGCTCAAATCAGTTTCATATTGCATATAAAAATGTGTGTGTATTTAGGGTAATGGATGTATAATGGTTGTGTTATCACATGGATGCTGCATTTTGATGAATGGTTGTGCACACATGAAGAGATAATATGTATCAAATAGGAAAATTGCATACATGTTGGACTCATGGCACTGACATAATTCGCATTAAGGAGGTTAACTGAATTTGTGGATCGCCTATTCTTTGCATTAGATAAGGAACATATACACACACTTTTGCATATGTTCATACAACATTAAAAGTTTCTAAGGACAATGGATGCTTGTGGATGATGGTTGAGTAGATTGGTGATTGGATGGTAGGGCACATTCTTCTTAACTTGAAGATTTCGGGGACGAAATCCTTTAAGTGGGGGAGAATGTAACACCCCGAATTTTTGAATAATCAAATTAACTAAATTTAAGAATACTTAATTTCAAATGTGGGAATTAAGGGAAACGGGTTACGCCATTGCGTTCGTCTCGGAATTCTGGTTGAGATAAAGTCCGAGTTTGCATAAAACGGATGCTGTATGAAGAAGATATGGACGAACGAAGTTAGGCAGAAAACCAGATTCAGGCCAGAATGCACTGGCGCACTTGGGAAGTGCGCCAGAACAAAATTGCACTGGCGTACTTGGGAAGTGCGCCCATGCAAAGTTGCACTGGTGCACTTGACAAGTGCGCCCAGGCCGAGCAGAAAACCTGCACAGATTTCTGAGGCTCTGATTCGAACAGTGAGTCGGTGCTGAGTCATTTCTGACTAGTTACTGAGTCATTAGGGTTTCTGGATAGTTCTAATTTGGACTGAATGGTTGTGGTTAGTTTTAGGTTAATCGGATGGCCTATATTAATCTGATTACTCTATAAAAATACATATAGACTCAAACCCTAAAACAAATCAAAATTAGATCAATGGCCGTCATGTTATCACTCCAAACCCTAGATTAGCCGCCACCAACTAGAAGCAAATTAAAGACAACAATTCAAATCAAATCAAGTCTAATCTCAACAATGAAATTGTCTACAACCAGGGAACGCTAATCAATTACAGAATTCAGATCCCAGAACTCAAGACCTCTTTTTTCTGTGAGTTCTAGTTACTTTTAGGTTTAAATAGATAAAAGTGAATTGTGGTAGACTATGATTTGGGTATATGTTGTTTGTAATTATGCAAGTTTATTGTTGTTGTGGATCATGAAATTATACAAGTTTATTGTTGTGGTGAATCATGAAATTATACAAGTTTATTGTTGTTGTGGATCATAAAATTATACAAGTTTATTGTTGTGGTGAATCATGAAATTATGCAAGTGAAATTCCTAAACCTATGCAAGTTACCTATACAAGTTTTTATGTCGCGAATTCATGAATCTGTGCAGTTGTTATCATGAACCTATGCAAGTTGTTATGAGATCATGCAAGTCACCTATGCAAGTTATTATGACTTAGAACTCATGCAAGTTAGTAATTATGTTGTGGATTCATGAACCTATGCAAGTTACCTATGCAAGTTATTACGTGATGAATTCATGAACCTATGATAGTTGTTATGTTGTGAATCATGAACCTATGCAAGTCACCTATGCAAGTTGTTATGTTGTGAACCATAAACCTATGTGAGTTGTTAATTATGTTGTTAAATCATGAACCTATGCAAGTTGTTATGAATCTATGCAAGTTGTTAATTATGTGGTGAATCATAATTATATGCGAAGTTATCATGTCATTTTCCTTAGTTGTCATGCTTATGCCAAAAATTGTACTGAAAACGATCACCTTGTCATTCCCTTTATTTTATTGTTATGGCGAGGCTACCTTGTAGCCTCGATGACGCCCAAAATGCAAACGGTTATGCTAGTTAAGAAACGGGGAAAAGGGGAATTTGTAATAGGCATAATTTACATAGTGTTTATGTAAATTGGGCACATGATTCTAGTAGGGAAACATATAAATAATTACCTATTATGACATAGGTAAAGTTGAGTAATAATGGTATAATTTGAATATGACCATTTATGGATAGGAAATTCAAATTGTTAATAAAATAGGTATTGACACCTATAAAAAGGAAAGTATTAATTAATTAACTTAATTAATCAAAAGAGGAATGTTTAAGCAATTAAAGTCTGAAAATTTAATTAACATTTATGACACGAGGTTAGGTTACATTAGTGGTGGAAGTCTGCCCGGAACCGACCGACATATTCAGCAGCCACTAATGTTGAACCCAATGTGAGAGGTCTAAGTGTGTGAATACGACTCGGGCTAAGACATGAGGTTAGACCCAACTGTGGAATAAGACTGCCCGGACCCGACCGGCATATCCAACATCCACATGTTGTAGGCTTAATGTGGGAGGTCTAGCCCAATATAACCATAATTGGACATGGTAATAAGAAAAGACTATTTACCTAACTTAATACATGTGGACTGTATGATGATAGATATAAGTTAGGGTTAAGTAAAATGAGTTGGATTGTGGGTGGGTTAAGAACAACTGAAGGGTGGGTGGGTAATATTAACATACATAGGCCCACAAACTTAACCATTAAATAAATAGGATTAAATCAGTGGGAGGGTTAAGTACAACTGAAGGGTAGGTGGGTAATATTAATATATATAGGCCCACAAACTTAACCGGATAAAAAGGGTTATGTAATTAAAGACACCTAATGGTATACATAACCGGGGCAAAATAGTAAAGTTATGTATTAAAGACACCCTTAGGGGTATGCATAACTAATGGGAATAGATAGAGTTATGTATTAAAGACACCCATAGGTAAGCATAACTGATAGGTGTTAAAGTAACTGATTGAGGGCTATGTAATTAAACCCAATAGGTGCGCATAACTGATTGAGGGCTATGTAATTAAAGACACCTTAGGGTATACATAGTCAATAGAAAACCTAGTGGGGATAGGGGAGAGCTTGTATCATGTTGTATGGGACCCATTTCAGTCAGTAACCCGGAGGGGTATCAAAGTAAAGGACTCCGTACTAGGCGGGGAAGGGGCACGCTTACTGATTGATTTTAAAAGATCCAAAATGAGACGGATGGTGTGGGCGGCGCAAACCGACCGCAAACATGTGCGTGTATGGGCCGGGCAGAGGAGGACAAGAAGACCGTGACACCAGTAGGTATAACTGTGCGCACCTTGGGTTGCCACTTTAGGGAAGTGATACCCCCTAGTTGTGGGACCAGCATAAGGTATCTACAAAGTAGGAAGCCGATTGATTAGGGTAGTGGTTAGGGTATACCTAGACGTATGCCCTAAGTCTACCAATTTATAGTAGGAGGGTAGTGGGTACGACTAGTTGAGATAGGAGCAGGCGGCACCTATGACAGCGGCTCGGAGTACATGAAACTACCACCATCATTATCATTATTATGGTTAGCAGAAGGGGTCATCCTATCTTGATTTTACTAGTAATAGTGCAGAGTAGTTTGTAGTTTAGGCATGCATACATCTTACCTTATTTGTCCTGTCTTACCTGCCATCTGTACCGTGAATCCACTTTGTATGCCTGTCATGTTTACCTTTATTAATTTACTGGCTAAAAGTTACTGGACTCACCCGACGTATGTCTGACCTAGTTTGTTTTGCCTCTTTTCTTCCATTTCCCCCCAGGTTCTCAGGGAGGAAACACCAGGTTTAGTCAGAATTTGGATATCATCTTCTAGGAGCTACTTCTGAAGTATGGCTCGAGTCTCTGTCTCTTATATGGCTTGCTCTTTAATCTAGGGAATGATGTTTTTCTTTTAAATGCCTATGTACTTTGATAATGTAAGACAGAAGTGTTTTATGACTCATGGTATTATGTAACAATGTATTTTGGTGATTTAATAAAGCTATTTATTTCCGTTGCAAAAATTTTATATCTGTCTTGTGATATTCTGTGTCTGTTTACCTAAAACGCTCGTGAGTGACCTTAATGCAGGTGGGGTGTTACACACGATTTTTATTAAAGTGTTACCATTGAGGAACGTAGGTCGTTCCCCATTACAGAAAGAATTAGACAGATGGCCTACAGAGTAAAGTTGCCTGAGAAGCTTAGTAGTGTTCATGACATATTTCATGTGTCGCATTTGCAGAAGTGTTTACATGATACCGCATAAGTAGTGGAGCCCAGCATGCTTAGGGAAGTGGAAATGGAGCGAGGTGCCACAATTAGGCGAGTTACTACATGCATCCTTTGATCGGAGGTCAAGAAGTTACGCAACCGAGAGGTCAAGTTGGTTAAAGTCCAAAGGGGAGATGATCAAGTAGACGCGATTTGGCAAACAGAAGACAAGATACGTGCATTGTACCCTGTCCTTTTTGAGGGTATGTTGTTAACTTCTCCTTTTTTCTACCGTTTTATTTATACTTATTCTATCGTTTAGTGTATCCTCTCGATTATATCTTCAATCTTTTGGTAGAAAATCCTATGGTTGTAAACATGTGTTTGAGACATGTTATTTTTGGTGGATGTAAGTGTTTGCTAGTGGTTGCTCGTGGATGCATTTACACAAACATTAGGCACTAGATCGGCTCAATCATTTTCATATTGTATATGGATGAGTGTGCATATTTAAATTAATTGATGTATATTAAATGTGTTATCATATGGATGTTGCATTTGGATGAATAGTTGTGCACTCATATAGAAATGATATGTATCATTAGGATTCTTTTGCATACATAATGGACGCATGGCACTATCATGATTTGCATTAAGGAGGACAACTGAATCAGTAAACCGCCTGATTTTGCATTAGGTTAAGGACATATACACACACTTTTCATATGTTCATGAAAGCATTAGAAATCTTTTAAGCACTATGGACGCCCGTAATTGATGGATGAGTAGATGGATGATGGATAGTAAGACATTAACTTGGAGATTTCGGGCACGAAATCCTTTAAGTAGGGGAGGATGTAACACCCAATAATTTTAAAATATTAAAACTGACAAATTTAAGAATACTTAATTTTTAGAAGAAGAATTAAGTGAAACGGGTTATGCCATTGCGTTCGTCTCGGAATTCTACTTGGGATAGAGTCCGAGTTTGCATAAAACGGACATCGTATGAAGAAGTTATGAAGCTCGGAAGATTTAAAGTTTAAAGCTATAAAACAAGTTGACCGCCCATTTTTCACCATTCGAACGTTTTTAGATAGAATGAAAACAGTCGACCGCCCGTTTTCACCATTTGACCTTTTTTAGGTAGAACTGAAAACAGTCGACCGGTTGAAATTGGCCAGTCGACTGGTTGATTCTGGGCAGTTTCCTGATGACATGTTTTTCTAATTTGAGTGGTTCATATGGTTCCTAATCAAATTTGAAGGTCCTAATTCACCTAATACACCTATAAATAGACACCTAACCTAACCCTAATCTCATTTTTTTCTTCAACCCTAATCTATGGCGCCGCCATGCTGCTGCTCCAACTCCAATTAAATTTAGCTTTTCTTCTTCAACAATCAAAGTAGAGATTATTCAAGATCAGAATTGCTACAACAACGACTAATTCTCTTTTCTAAGAATCCTATCACTGTGAGTTTACATTACTTTCACATATAATTAAATTAAAAAGTAACAGTGATTGGATTGTAAATGGGATTTAATGAACATGCCTGTACGTAAGATGAATCTTATCAAGTTTGTAAATCATTATCTTTCAGATTCATGCCCATAAATGTGTCATATGCCTTTATGATCCATTTTATCATTATATGCCTTTTATATTTCATATGCGTGTTCTTATGTTTATGTCAGTCTTAGTGTTTTGATTCTCTTCCCTACCTCTCTTCCTTTTTATTTCTGAAACTAGGCTAACTTCGAGCCTAAGTTGAGATTTGCATACAAATAACGTTCGAACAATTGGGAACGGTTTGGGAATTATGTAAAATAATGTAATTGGCATAGAGCTGTTAATAATTATGAAATTGGTTTGGGCATAATTCGGTACAACTTGTACATATGGAATTATAGACATAACTTGGATTAGAATTATAAACACAACTTGAATTAGAAATTATAAGTAATTGGAATATATGCTATAATTCAGAACTTGAAATTGGGCTAGAATAAAAGAAGATATAATGAATGCCTAAGACACGAGGTTAGATTCAGATTGTGGTAGAAGTCTGCCCGGAACCGCCCGACATATCCAGCAACCGCAAAACGGCTATCAAATGTGAGAGGTCGAAGGTAGAAATTAGAAGTGTAATAGTGCTAAGACAGGAGGTTAGATTCGGATGGCGGTAGAAGTCAGCCCGGAACCGCCCGACATATCCAGCAACCGCAAATGGTAATCTAATGTGGGAGGTCTTGCACAATTACGGATATAATGAATTAATGAACACTTAACCAAGATAAGACATGTGGTAAGACATGGGTATAATAAAAGGGTTATGTGGGTGACATAGGTGACATGTGAAACATAATTAAAGCACTTAACCAAGATAAGACATGTGGGAAAACAAGGGAACAATAATAAGGGGGTTAAGTGGGAAATCCTAGTGGGGACCAAGCGTAGGAGGGAAGCTTGTGTCAAGTATGGGGACCCTTTTCAACGAGTAACCGATTTTTAGTATCTATATGAGCTCGAACTAGGACGAGGACGGGATACGCTTAGTGGGGTTGATTGTAATAGGTCAAAAGAGTAAAAAGAGATGGAAACGCAAGTCCAACGGAGTCATGTGCGTGCGTGGGTCCGGGCTGGTAGGTAAGACGTTGTTGCATCGTGTAGGTATAAGCCGTGCATTTTAGTGGTACCAGGTTGCCACTTTAGAGAGTGATACACCTACCGTGGGGCTAGTACGGGTATCTACGAGTTAGGGAGCCGATTGAATGGGGAAGGTAGTGGGTATAACTAGTGGGGGTAGGAGCAAGTGGGCACCAACAAGAGCAACTAGGAGTACACAAAGCTACCATTATTACGATTAGTAGGGAAGGATCACCTTTTAGTATGAGACTAGTATTGGTGCAGTGCAGGAAATATCTTATAGTGGTTAGAAGCGCAATCGATGATATACCTTGTTCATCTTGTTTACCTTGTCATACCTGCTTATGTTACAGTCATCTCTTATATCCAGTTTATGTTCTTATCATGTTACTCCGCTAATTATATTGTTAAAGTCACTGGACTCGCTAGACTTTATGTCGGACCCTTTTTGTTTCGCCTCTTTTCTTTCCTTTTCCCCCCAGGTTCTCAGGTTGGGACTTGCGAGGCTTGATTTGGATATCTTTTTCTCTCTCTACTGGAAGTGCTGAAAGTAATGCTCATCTTTTTTTTCTTTCATATGGCATTTTGGAATGGGATTATGGTTTTGCTTTTATGTACTCTGATAATAATTTTGTTCAAGATGGATATTTGTATACTTGGCTTTAGTATGTGGTTTTGATGTTGTAACCAGACATGTTTTGCTTTTCCGCTGTAATGAATAAATTTTGAATATTTGAGTACCATTTTATATATCTGCCTTGTGGTATTCTGTTCTGTACTCTTATAACGCTCCATGAAAGTTAATACATTCCCTTAGTGAGTGACATTAATGGATGTGGGATGTCACAGTAACCTAATAAACAAGAAAATGTGATTGAATAGTATATGTAGGATTATCCAAAGTGTATAATTTAAATTCAGTTACCAGAACTTGTGTTTTGACCCCCTCCTCATAACATACTCACAGGTCAGATTTGTGGCAGAGACATGATAGCTTTGAATACTGGTTAGGAAGTATTATTAATATGGTAAGGCTATACTTTGATTATATTATATTTTATCCTTTCCAATATGAGATATTTTCTAAGCTTTGACATATTTTATGTCTATGTCTTTTCTGCAGGATACCAGAGCAAACCAACACGAGTTTTGATAGATTAGAATTTATAAAAAAAAAAATCGGCTTGTTGGAATTCGGGTTGTTACACACGGTCTGTGCACACACAGCCTAAACCTTAACTACTCAAGGCCAGATTTCAGCAGCCAAAACAGAGTAGATAAAGGTCAGGTCAGCAGTGAAGTTTTTGCCTTAGATAAACTGATATCAGACATGCTCGTTTATTCATGCATATTTGTATGTGCTCTGTAATTAGCTTTGGCAGATTCTTTTTCACTGTAGTAGCTATGCAGTTCTGATTTGGTAGTTACGTTGATATGATAATTCTGTATATAAATGTCAAGCCATATCATATCACTTAGGGTGTGTTGATGATTCTTTAAAATTGTTTTCTCACTCTCTAAACTCTAAAATCTGCATTGATGCACCTTCTCCTTACCATATATTCCTGGTGTTCTTTTTTATAACTTCTCTAATTTTTTTTTATCAAACTCTCCTTTGTTCTTGTCAAATTCTCTGTAAGCTTCCGAATTTATATCTGCATGCTTCATATGATTTGTAATACAAAATCTTATTTAAAGTAAATAACATTAATAAAAGGAAAATACATATTTGATCTTTTAAGCTAGGGTTTTGTATTTGTTTCTAGAGAGTTAAATAAAATTTTGGTTCAAAAAAATTATTTTTGCATTTCTTTTCTTCGCTTTCCATCTTTTAAGCTAGAGAGCTAGTGATCGGTTTTTTTAGCTCCTTAGGTGAGTCCTAACTTTGGTTGTTCGCTTGTTGAGTATGGAGCACCCATTCTTTAATCTCATAGCATTTGGTATAATCTTTTCGTGTAAACACACAATGAATTCTTTCAAAAATCTTAGGTGTTGGTTGAAAAACTGCCAAGAACATTGTATACCCTTCAAATAAGTATGTAGTGTTGCATCTTCTTATAAGGAAAACTTTAAAAAATTATTGGGTTCAATAATAAGTGTGGAGGAATTCTCATTATTGATTTTGGCATCATTTCAAACAACAATTCTCTACCTATAAAAATAAAGACATGATTTATGTTTGTTTTTATCAAAGGTAGTGCCTTTTTTCTCCTAAATACAGATATGAATTGAAATACTTTTGATTTAGTAATGTTTAATTATGTAACTAAGGAAAAAGAAGTTTGTCTGTTCAAACATTTTGGTTTGCACATGGCAATATATGGTCTGGTAAGAATTCACGGTTATAGTCTCAAATAGAAAAAGTTCTTTATCCCTTTCTTTTTGGTCTAAGGTGTTCGTTTTGATCATGAGTGTGGTAATCTTTGACTGCAGATCTGATACATGAATATAGGTTTTTTAGTTAGCTTATAAAATTTAAATTGGATTCAGCTTAGCAAGTACTGCAAAGACAAAATGAAACTTAAAATTTTAGTTAAAAAGTTGGTAGAAATCCCCTTCACTATTGATAAGAAGGTGAGCTAACAGTTCCTCCAGCAGAGGTCAAATGCAACAAACTTAGTGCCTCAACATTTTATTCCTACATATCATAGCATTAAAGCCAACTGCCTACCTAAATTTCGTTGTTAAAACATTATCAACTTGTATAAATACGATGCTTTATTCAATGTCTGTTCATCAGGCAACAAAATTCGGAGCAACGCCTACAAATACAACAAGCTTCTCAAAGACTACTCCTTTACTGTCGGTGCTCCTATTCTTATTTAGCATTTCTGTAACCAATGATGTTGCTCGTATGCTTCTCGAAGTACCAGCTATCCCAAAACCAGAGCTTCCACCACTACTTGAAGTTCCGACACTTCCAAAACCTGGGCTACTAAAACTGCCCCCACTACACAAAATGCCAAGCTTTCCTAAGCTGGAAATACCTCCGTTGCCTGAATTTCCTAAAGGCAAATTCTATTCAAACACCGCAAGTTGCTTTACCTACACCATGCGATTTTAAATAAATTTTCAGACCAAAATGCCCTTATTAAAAAAGAATCAATATTAATGAATGAAAATATATACAGGTCTCCCTTGTTTGCATTATGTATACTTAGTATAAATTCTCATGTAAAGTTAGTATATTATAAATTAATTTATATCACTGGTTAAATTAATTTTATACTTCTTTTGAGGATTAAAATATATTCATATCGTTACAAGCGGCATTTTTATGCAGTCAATTTTAATAGTTTTCACTTAAATTAAATATAAAAATTAAAATTTAAAACTAACTACTAAAATTAATGTTATACAGAATACTAAATTCTTCAATTGTTCATTCAAATCTAATCATGTTTAAATTTAACATCAAAATTTAACTAGTTTAACTTTCTAATATTAAAAAATATAAGTTCAAATTTCCATCATCCACAATTAAAAGTGATTTAAAAATAAAAAAATTAAATAATGTAAGATACTAGTGTTGTTTTTTTAGTTTTAGGTTAATATATTGCAATGAATTCTCAGTTTTACGTAATTTAGTTTTAAGGTTAAAGAGAGGAAAATAACGAAAATATAAAAGGGCAATTTTGTGAAAGACATGGTGTATAAAAAGAAATTTTTGGTGTATACTATTTTATTTCATTTTACGGTGTACGTTAAGGAATTATAGGTGTATGAATAGAATTAGCCTTTCCTAAACTGCCATCCACCTCCCAAAACCAAAGAAGCACTGTGGTACCTGAAGTTCCAACATTGCCCAAGCCGGAATTGCCTTCAGTACCAGAGATTCCTTCGTTACCAAAGCTAGAGTTGCCACCTTTTCCTGAGATTCCAACCATACCCAAGATTGAACTACCCCCTTTGCCTCAACAACCAATTATTCCCGAAGTTCCAATTCACCCTTCTACTTCCACTTGATTTTCATGGATGATATGGAACTATTGATTGTAGTTTCATAAGTTTATGTTTGGCCTTGAATATTTACATATGTACTATATTACTTATTGCCATATGTATACTGTATAATACATTTTATCTTCTTACTTTTCGGCATTTATGCGCCTTATAAATTTGTATTCTATATTTATCCAATGAGCAATGATACTTAAACTAGAATTAAATTCCAACATTTTCTCTCCAGGCATTACTACTTCAGAGATATATGCTTCACAAATTTTGTTGCTGGCATAGAGTAGTTACTAGTTATATGCAGATCGTAGTGAATAAGTTTGGCAAAGTATATATTTTCTATGCACATGCGCAATGCATACCTTCAAAAATTAAGAATAAAGACCTGTTATTAAGCAAACTATCAATAAATTTTTGTTTCCTTTTAGAAAATTTCGTCACTAAATGTTAAATTTTGGTGATACAAAATCACAAATTGATTGGAACAAATTTGCAAAGAATGGAAAGTAAATACTTTTATAATGGGAATGCATTGATTGCATTTGATGAGGTGGTAGAGAAATAAATGAAGGGATTAATTTCTTCCATCTATGCTAAAGAAACAGATTGATTTACTTCCTATGTTTGCACATTTATTGTTATGGTAATTTGCCTCCATTATATTATTACCATATGTTGGTAATTTAATTGATGACTCGCATAAATTTGCATTGGCTATATATTGAGGGGTAGACTTTAGTGTAAACCCATCCTGGCCTGGAGCCAGTGATCCCCAATAATGTCTCTTCTTGTTAAACCTGATTGAGGTTTGGATATGTAAACTCTTATTTTGTAATCTCTTGTAATTCTCTCATGTGGAATAAAATATCTCTCTGTTGGATTGGACGTACACTATCTCGAGGATAGTGGAACCAGTATAAATATTGTGTCTCTTTGTTTTTCTCTGCTATAGTTATTTACTATTTTGTTGATGTAATAGAATAATTGCTATCAGATTAGATTGGTGTTCAATTGGCAAATCTAGATCCTATTTATTGCGTTTCCGCATATGCTCAATTTTCATAATAGATTGGTATCAGAGCAATTTTTGCCTAACACTAAATTCGTCCTTTTAACTTGTTGCACATGGCTTGATAGTTGAGTATGAAGTTTGAAAAATAATCTATGATTGTATTGAGTGCCAGTGAACTTGAGTTTCGACAATAATACTACAGTTAAAGTTTGATAAATAAAGTTGTCAAGTCATATATTAAAATAAAAAAGAATTCTCAGTAGTTTCTTGTTTTCCTTAAAATTGAATTCTTACGCACACAAATAAATTAAAGAGGATTTTATTTTTAAGGACAAACTTTGCAAAAAATTAGGTGAAAAGTATGGAAAGCTTCAAAATAAGGGAGAAGGACACATTTACACTAAAAATAGAATTCAGGGGGTCCACTATCATTTTCCCATTTACACCAACATAAGTCTTTCTCACTAAATTCTAAACCTTTCATACTTTTCACCAATTTTTTTGTTAATTTTGTCCTTATCCCTTATTTCCACTAAATTAAATTAGAAGTAAGTTTGCATTTAATAAGATAATTATGTGAGGTGTCTTTTTGTGTTTTTCTTAGAATACTATGGCATTTTGGAGGATGGTTAGACCATAAGACCAAAACAAGGAAATGTGGATGAAAAATTAAGAAAAAGATACAATTAACACTTAGCAGAGACATACGAAGAACGAGATGCAAAAAAAAAATAAAGATATTATTATACAAAGTTCCTATGTGTTTTTCTTAGATTTGATACACACACATACATACGTACATTCACATATATAATTGGAAAATGTACGAATAATCATTAGTGTTACGACCCGAACTTCCCCGGTCTCCGAAGAGAAGAGAAAGAACGAATTGTATTGAGAACACGACAAAATAGAACGCAGACGGAAGAACATTTCATTGAATATTACAACAATTCATCAGATTACAAGAATATACAGAGTATGAATAAATATTACACAGAAATATCAGAGATTTAAATTACATTTAAATACATCGCAGCGGAAAATAATACAATACACAACTAGAAGTAATACACGGATACAAAGCTTTCTGAGTATCGTTCCAGCTGTAAATCAGGATCCTATGAATATAAATCTGTAAAACCAAAACTACTAGCTGCCCATGTCAAAATAAGGGCACCCAGAGTTTAGGTTAAAACAATAAACTCCAGGTCAGTCATGGGACTGGTGTGAGAACTAAAACAGTTATTAATCTTTATTTTAAAGTTAGGTAAATCAAGGGACCACGCCGTATAACACGGAACTGGTTTCCTCCTAAGAATACCAGTGCATAAAACAACAACGCAATGCTAAATAAAGAACAATGAAGTTATTATAAGACCCTGGTCCCATCACATAATGCAACACAAGCCGGAGGATAGGTTTTTACCTTATAATAGCCAAGAATGCTTGATACGTTTAAAACAAATCATTTGATACTATTATAAGTGCATAGTGTATAAAACAACTTCAAATCATAAGTATCAATCATAGACGGCATAAGCGCCTCATCCCACTATGTCGCGATATATAGGATTACAACTAAAATCGAAACGCCACGTATTGGAAGTTGGATTTCCATCTATGAACCGATGCCAGGGATCATCCTCTACCGATTCGAGACGCTCTAGCCCGCCCCTCAGGCAAGCGCGCAGACAAGCCTTGAATTATCAGGGCCGGTCCATCGATGTGGATTATTTTGCCTGAACACTGCGTTTCCCCACCCTTTGGGGTGTCAATGAGTCAACGAATGACTCCATCGGCTTCACATAGTCACCGATATATCTGAGGCGCCTCGCTATAGCAACAACCACATAAGTCAAACACGTCAGGGCGTGTAAAACCACTGATGCCACTTCTATCTAGAAAGAAATTCATGTCCTCCCTGATGTCCTCTCCCGTTTTTGGTTCACAACCGGGGTGTGAGGCTCGCGAATTAACTCTACACAAAGCTTTGCCACACAGGCTGTGCTTTGATCATCAACCACAAGACTCTGCTTTTCAACAGAAGCCTTGATCATTTGCATCTTACCATGCCACACAGGCAAACCACTCCATGCAACCGATAGCCATCAATCACACAGAATGATATCCAATGTCAGACACACAGTCCATTTACAAGTTCGTTCTGGGTCTGAACGAAGCCGGAGGCACCTAGTACCCCGCATATCCATCGATCTCCAAGTACGTCTGGACGATCACCAACTGATTCTCTCCTCTTGGGTGTACGGCCCAATCAAGATCATCAGTAATTATCCAAACGACATGAAGACCTCCGCTCTTCAACCACCGTCTTCATCTTCGACACCACGTCGAATCAGTTATTCAGAATGGGATAAACCCGATCTTTCTGAATAACTCACGTATATAATAAACATGTGTTACATAAACACAACATACGCCTCATTCCAATTCATAAGTCACTAACCGTAAATTAACAAGAGAATAATTCCCCAAATATTAACCCCTAAGGTCGAAACCAACATCAGATCAATACCAAGGAAACCGTTCTGCTTAGCTAACCTACAATTAGTTTCTAAATTTCACATTTCTTAGGGAAAGGTTCCCATTAATTTTATCAAAGATAAATTCCTTTAAATTTATTCTTTAATCTTCTTTTGAATATCAATTCAAACCAATTGGGATTAACGAATCTTACGAAGTAATCATTTGTTTTAATTTCCCAACCCCAACCTATTCATCCCATGAAGTAAAACTGGTCATATTTCATATCTAACACCATGGTGTTATCGGTAAATTCAATTACCACTTCACGTTCAAATCTAATTAAAGATTTAACTACCGCCTGGAGTAAAACTGGTGATACTCCATTCTCGATCTTTTCAATCTAATTAAAGATTCATTAAAACTCCACTTAGTTTTAATCTGTAACTGGGTTAAAGATTCAATGTCATTTAAAACACGGTTCACGATAAACCCAAAATCACATCACATTTCAATCAGTCCCTAACCGTAAATTAGCAAGTGAGAAATTCTCGAAGTATTAACCCCGAAGGCCGAAATCAACATCAGATCAATACCCCAGAAACCATTCAACTTAACTAATCTCCAGTTAGTTTCTGATTTTCTTAACTCCTTTGGGTCTAAGAACAGTATTATTGAAGATACCGTTCACGACAACCCAAAATCACATTCCATTAATTATCGGGTTAAAGAACAAGTGTTATTTAAAACATTGTTCACGGTAAACCCAAAAATCAATACCAATTCAATCCCAATTAAATATTATTTAATTGGTACACTTCATTAAATCTAATTAAAAAGATTTAATCGTTTTCTCAATCGGGCTTAAGAACAGTGTTAATTAAAACACCATTCACGACAATCCCAAATCACATTTGATATTAAATACAAGGCTCTGAATAGAAGATATATCGACTTATATTCAATATCAAATTCTATGACCAACAAATATCGTATTGGAAATAACGATATATATATATATATATATATGTATATATATATGTATATATATATGTATATATATCTTTCAAATTTCCATAACGCCATCTGTATAATCACGAAATCCAACATCGAAATATTCCAAAGACAATTTCGATTCAAATCCATTCCAATTCAATTACTTGAAACTCTGGTTACTTTTAAAACCCTTCTCAAATTCAATTTATTTATTTACAAATAAATAGAATTATAATTCTAGTTCAAAACTAGTTCATTTCGATAAAAATCTATTTTTATCTTTTCAAATATGGAGTTTCTCATCCCAGTTCTTACCAAATCATTTCTTATGATTTTACACAAATTATTGATATTTTTAATAATTTTATCAAGGCCCGTACATTCGATTTCCATCAACGGCCATCGAACTGCACTTACATCGACCTTTTTTTAAATTTTATTTGGACATAATTCCAAATCCAACCGTTAGATTTAAAATTTCTAATATTCGTTAGAAAGCTCTTTTCGATAAGAACCCAACGGTTCCGGTTTTAGGAGAATCCGACGGTCGGATCTCCCGCAATATCCATTCGAAGTCAATGGTCGAAATTCACGAACTACCGCAGCGCGGCGCGTTCTATTCAGGAAATAATATATATATATATATAATATAATATATATTTCGTTGGTTACCTCTCAAAACGTATTTTATAAATCGTTTTAAATTCGTTTTTGAAATGATTTCAACCTTCATATTCAATTTCTAATCAAAATTGAATATTACAATATAAATTCATTTTAAATTCATTTCAAATCGATTTCAATTCAATTTCAATACATTTTAAATTCAATTCAAAACGATTTCAATTCTATTTCAATCTAATTCGAGTTTCAATTTATTTCAATTTAATTCGACTTTTAATTTATTTCAGTTTAATTCGAATTTCAATTTATTTCAAATTTCAAATCTATTCCAATATTCATTGAAAAATGAATAAAATCGATATAAATATCGTTCACGTTAAAATGGCGTCAATCTAATCAACACAGCTTCATGTATTTCTATTTTCAAATATTCTATTTCAAATATTTCTTTTTCAAATATTTCTATTTCAAATATTTCTATTCAAATATTTCTATTCAAATATTTTATTTCAAATATTTCTATTTCAAAACTGGAATGAGGCTCAATCAATTACCATAGATTTTATTTCTTTGGATTTCCATACAACGCATGTATATATCAACAATGACCAATAATCAACCATCATCCAAAGTGCATTCTACATTGTATAAGCATCAAATATAAATATTTAACGCTCATAACAGTCTGTCAATCAATCAATCGACATACAACTAATTATTGGGATTAGTGTATGTCATATATCACCCCAATACCCGTATGGGGTTTTCAAACAATCGAACATAGATTTTATTTGTGCAGTTGGGCGATGTGTAAAATTTATCGTCCCAATCAATATAAATCAAATGTGTGTATATAAACAAATCGTCCGATTTGTTTATTTTTATTTCCTTTCATATACAAGTTAAAAATTCTATTTTTAACTATAAAATATTTTCCACTATAAAATATTTTATTTCAACTATATAAATATTTTTTTCATTTCACATCATATCACACAATCAACTACACATCAAAATCAAACAAACAAGCATACAAGTCGTCCATGGTCTGTGGACGACGGGTGTCGGGTGCTACTAAACACCGTCTGCATCCTAGTATATATTTTAACTAGAAAATTAAATTAAAAGTGAGAAGTTCTCACCAACTAGCTAATCCAAACGCCTCGACTCTTCTTATGTAGAAGTCATCGCTGTTCTCGCCTTTTGTCATTTTCACTGCCCGAAGCCACTACATATATAAAAATCACATTTTTATATTGTTGCTATGTATATAAAAACCATATTTTTATAATCACTCCATATGGATAAAAATTCTATTTTTACATCGCTACTATATAGATAAAAATTCTATTTTTACATAGATACTATATAGATAAAAATTCTATTTTTACATCGATGTTCATATAATAAAGATTATATTTTTATCATGCTATTCTCTATATAAAGATTTCCCCTTTTCAAATATAATAAAAAACATATTTTCACTACTTCTACTTTATAAAAATTATGTTTTTATTTTCTCTAGCATATAAAAATCAAATTTTTATAATCGCTACTATACAAAGATCGAATTTTTATTACTCTAATGAATATATAAAAATCGAATTTTTACTACGCTAATGAATATATAAAAATCCCATCTTTTCAAATAAACAAAATCTAATCTTTATCTAAACAAAGGTTATATTTTTCTCTCCTAAATAAAGATTATATTTTTATATCTAAACATAGATTACATATATACAATTTCTGTTTTTTAAAACAAGGCTAGTTTATATTCTTTACACACTCTTCATATAATAAAACTAAGCATAAAAAAATCTATGTTAAAATAAATAAAGTAAATAAAATAACAAGAACTTACAGGTGCAATCAAGAGAGGGAGGGTCGGATCCATGGCAGCGAGGCGTCAGGCCTCTGGCGGCGGTCCCATGCTGAACGGGGAGGAGAAAGAGGTGTGGGCGGGTTTAGAAGGAGGAGGGGCTGACGTAGAGGCCAATGGTGGCCGTGGGGAGGCGAGGCTCGCGCGGGGAGGTGAGGGAAGGCTGGCGTTGGGGAGCAGCGGCGCCAGGAGTGGGGTGGCGGTGGTAAATCGCCAGCGATGGGTTTTTTTTTTATTTCTTTTCGATTTTCCGATTTGAAGATAACGGGGGGCTGAAGGCATATAGGAGAGAGAGGTTTTATTTTTAATTATTTTAACTTCAAAAAGTTGACTTTTTTATTCGACCTCTAAACGAGGCCCACCGCCTTTCGTCCATAGCTAATTACCCCCATTCCGAACACAATGGGATATGTATCGCAGGCTGATTCAATAGTTTCGATCAGTTTTCGTCAAAATCAAAATATAACTCTACATATTGAATTTGAACGCACATTTCAATTTACTGGGGCCATATACTAACTAGGAAAATTCCCAAAAAATATTTTCTAGCTTTGTATTGACGATACGGTCCTAACAATGCCAGTTTCATCGAATTCTGAGACCGTTTGAAAAATGGCCAATTTCCAGTCGATTAAATTCAACTAAAACTGGTCAAACGCCTTTTCCTATGCCACGCTCACATATTGATTCGAAAAATTATGAAAATTGGAATCTAGTAATAACTTGACATCACGGATCCAACAAAAGTGGTTTCATCGAAATCCGAGGTCGTTTGCAAAATGGCTATTTTCAATGGCCTGAATTCCATAGCGACTATTCTGAATTTTCAATTGGGCATATCTTTAGATTCCCGCTATGAAATTTCAATTTTTCGGATTCGTTGGAAAGATATTCTCTATTAGATTCAAATATTTTTGGTTTCGTTAAAATCCGTTTTATTTTGAATCCTGTACATTCATTTGAATTTTGAAATCGAATTATCGAACTACCACGCCATATTCAATTCCTTTTATATATGTAAATAAATATTTATATTCTAACGACGATTCGAATAAATATATACGTTCGAATTCTATTCAAAATAAATTTCTCGTCGTTATTATTTAAAATATTCATTTTAAATAATCAAAATTCACTTAAATTGCCAAAATAAATTTTTTAAATTGGCTCGGATTTCCGGGTTATTACAATCTCCCCCACTTAAAACTTTTCGTCCCCGAAAAGGAACGAAGTCGAAAGTTATTTTACTAATCAACTCAACTTTCACTATTTCCATCACGGCTTAAGTTCTTCAACTTTTCAGTTTCTAAGAACTTTTCAAATTTGGCTAACACCCTAAATTTTCGAAAAATTTCGCCATAACCTCCCCTGCACCGGGAGCACCGGGAAAATCCCGAAATTGCCATACAGGCCCTCTGATCTCAAAAAGAAAAAGCCAAGCGATTAGCCAACCGGCTCATAAAATTACTATCACCCAAACAAAACAGTAAATTATGGTAAACATGTACCTATTTGTCGGGCAAACAATTTATTCTTCTGCTCTAGCCTCTTTGCTATGACCTGTTCAATGTAAGTACATGTATATGCAAGCAAATGCGACCAAATTTCAATACAATTCACTTTTTGGTCAATTTGGCTAAATGGTTAAAAAAATTAATTAATCAAGCCATAATCAAACAACACAACCATCAATCAATTAGTTGGTTATCATTTCAAATGCATAACTTTGATATATAGTCAAAAATCACATTTTTGATCCCAGATCATAACAATAAGCCCTATCTAGTTTCGGTTCTCACACCATTCAATTGGAAATATATAGAAATCTCACTTTCGAAACTCGAAAATAAATACTGGCGATGGTGCCCCGTCACCAGAATTATCCCCGGGCACTAGAGTGCGATTCTATAACTATCCAATACATTAAAACTTCGAATACACGTTTGCAAGACATATATGCAAAATCTTTATATATTGGATTGTCCAAATTCAATTTAAAATAAATAATCAAATACGAATAATTGATTTAAAATTTCAATACAATTCTTGTTTTCATTTTAATAATATACTCTTCACACTCGTTCTAGGATACTACTGATCCCATCTCTAACGAGTCATTCTCATTGGATATTACTAATCCAATCTCTGATGAATTCCTTCGTATGGTTCTAATGCGTCTTGTTCTCCGAGCTCTGTAAACCAAAGCTCTGATACCAAACTGTTTTCCCCGGTCTCCGAAGAGACGAGAAAGAACGAATTGTATTGAGAACACGACAAAATAGAACGCAGACGGAAGAACATTTCATTGTATATTACAACAATTCATCAGATTACAAGAATATACAGAGTATGAATAAATATTACACAGAAATATCAGAGATTTAAATTACATTTAAATACATCGCAGCGGAAAATAATACAATACACAACTAGAAGTAATACACGGATACAAAGCTTTCCGAGTATCGTTCCAGCTGTAAATCAGGATCCTTTGAATATAAATCTGCAAAACCAAAACTACTAGCTGCCCATGTCAAAATAAGGGCACCCAGAGTTTAGGTTAAAACAATAAAATCCAGGTCAATCATGGGACTGGTGTGAGAACTAAAACAGTTATTAATCTTTATTTTAAAGTTAGGTAAATCAAGCGACCACGCCGTATAACACGGAACGGGTTTCCTCCCAAGAATACAAATGCATAAAACAACAGCGCAATGCTAAATAAAGAACAATGAAGCTATTATAAGACCCAGGTCCCATCACACAATGCAACGAAAGCCGGAGGATAGGGTTTTTACCTTATAGTAGCCAAGAATGCTTGATACGTTTAAAACAAATCATTTGATACTATTATAAGTGCATAGTGTATAAAACAACTTCAAATCATAAGTATCAATCATAGACGGCATAAGCGCCCCATCCCACTATGTCGCCATATATAGGATTACAACTAAAATAGAAACGTCACGTATTGGAAGTTGGATTTCCATCTATGAACCGAGGTCAGGGATCATCCTCTACCGATTCGAGACGCTCTAGCCTGCCCCTCAGGCAAGTGCGCAGACAAGCCTTGGATCGTCAGGGCCGGTCCATCGATGTGGATTATTATGCCTGAACAGTGCGTTTCCCCACCCTTTGGGGTGTCAATGAGTCAACGAATGACTCCATCGGCTTCACATAGTCACCGATATATCCGAGGCGCCTCGCAACAACCACATAAGTCAAACTTGTCAGGGCGTGTAAAACCACTTACGCCACTTCTAGCTAGAAAGAAACGCATGTCCTCCCTGATGTCCTCTCCCGTTTTTGGTTCACAACCGGGGTGTGAGGCTCGCGAATTAACGCTACACAAAGCTTTGCCACACAGGTTGTGCTTTGATCATCAACCACAAGACTCTGCTTTTCAACAGAAGCCTTGATCATTTGCATCTTACCATGCCACACAGGCAAACCACTCCATGCAACCGATAGTCATCAATCACACAGAATGATATCCAATGTTAGACACACAGTTCATTTACAAGTTCGTTCTGGGTCTGAACGAAGCCGGAGGCACCTAGTACCCCGCATTTCTATCGATCTCCAAGTACGTCTGGACGATCACCAACTGATTCTCTCCTCTTGGTTGTACGACCCAATCAAGATCATCAGTAATTATCCAAACGACGTGAAGACCTCCGGTCTTCAACCACCGTCTTCATCTTCGACACCACGTCGAATCAGTTATTCAGAATGGGATAAACTCGGTCTTTCTGAATAACTCGCGTATATAATAAACATGTGTTACACAAACACAACATACGCCTCATTCCAATTCATAAGTCACTAACCGTAAATTAACAAGAGAATAATTCCCCAAATATTAACCCCGAAGGCCGAAACCAACATCAATTAATACCCAGGAAACCGTTCTGCTTAGCTAACCTATAGTTAGTTTCTAAATTTCACATTTCTTAGGGAAAGGTTACCATTAATTTTATCAAAGATAAATTCCTTTAAATTTATTCTTTAATGTTCTTTTGAATATCAATTCAAACCAATCGGGATTAACGAACCTTACCGAAGTAATCATTTGTTTTAATTTCCCAACCCCAACCTATTCATCCCATGAAGTAAAACTGGTCATACATCATATCTAACACCATGGTGTTATCGGTAAATTCAATTACCATTTCACGTTCAAATCTAATTAAAGATTTAACTACCGCCTGGAGTAAAGCTGGTGATACTCCATTCTCGATCTTTTCAATCTAATTAAAGATTCATTAAAACTCCACTCAGTTTTAATCTGTAACTGGGTTAAAGATTCAATGTCATTTAAAACACGGTTCACGATAAACCCAAAATCACATCACATTTCAATCAGTCCCTAACCGTAAATTAGCAAGTGAGCAATTCCCTAAGTATTAACCGCGAAGGCCGAAACCAACATCAGATCAATACCCCAGAAACCATTCAACTTAACTAATCTCCAGTTAGTTTCTGATTTTCTTAACTCCTTTGGGTCTAAGAACAATATTATTGAAGATACCATTCACGACAACCCAAAATCACATTCCATTAATTATCGGGTTAAAGAACAAGTGTTATTTAAAACACTGTTCACGATAAACCCAAAAATCAATACCAATTCTATCCCAATTAAATATTATTTAATTGGTACACTTCATTAAATCTAATTAAAAAGATTTAATCGTTTTCTCAATCGGGCTTAAGAACAGTGTTAATTAAAACACCATTCACGACAATCCCAAATCACATTTGATATTAAATACAAGGCTCCGAATAGAAGATATATCGGCTTATATTCAATATCAAATTCTACGACCAACAAATAATCGTATTGGAAATAACGATATATATATATATCTTTCAAATTTCCATAATGCCATCTATATAATCACGAAATCCAACATCGAAATATTCCAAAGACAATTTCGATTCAAATCCATTCCAATTCAATTACTTGAAACTCTGGTTACTTTTAAAACCCTTTTCAACTTCAATTTATTTATTTACAAATAATTAGAATTATAATTATAGTTCAAAACTAGTTCATTTCGATAAAAATCTATTTTTATCTTTTCAAATATGGAGTTTTTCATCCCAATTCTTCCCAAATCATTTCTTCTGATTTTACAAAAATTATTGATATTTTTAATAATTTTATCAAGGACCGTACAGTCAATTTCCATCAACGGCCATCGAACTGCACTTACAGCGACCTTTTTCAAATTTTATTTGGAAATAATTCCAAATCCAACCATTATATTTAAAAATTTCTAATATTCATTAGAAAGCTATTTTTGATACGAACCCAACGGTTCCGGTTTTAGGAGAATCCGACGGTCGGATCTCCCGCAATATCCATTCGAAGTCAATGGTCGAAATTCACGAACTACCGCAGCGCGGCGCTTTCTATTCAGGCCATTATATATATATATATAATATATATTATATATATTTCGTCGATTACCTTTCAAAACGTATTTTATAAATCGTTTTAAATTCGTTTTCGAAACGATTTCAACCTTCATATTCAATTTCTAATCAAAATTGAATATTATAATATAAATTCGTTTTATATTCATTTCAAATCGATTTCAATTCAATTTCAATATGTTTTAAATTCAATTCAAAACGATCTCAATTCTATTTCAATCTAATTCGAATTTCAATTTATTTCAATTTAATTCGACTTTCAATTCATTTCAGTTTAATTCGAATTTCAATTTAATTCAAATTTCAAATCTATTCCAATATTCATTGAAAAATGAATAAAATCGATATAAATATCGTTCACGTCAAAATGGCGTCAATCTAATCAACACAGCTTCATGTATTTCTATTTTCAAATATTCTATTTCAAATATTTCTTTTCCAAATATTTCTATTTCAAATATTTCTATTCAAATATTTTATTTCAAATATTTCTATTTCAAAACTGGAATGAGGCTCAATCAATTACCATAGATTTTATTTCTATGGATTTCCATACAACGCATGTATATATCAACAATGACCAATAATCAACCATCATCCAAAGTGCATTCTACACTGTATAAGCATCAAATATAAATATTTAATGCTCATAATAGTCTGTCAATCAATCGATCGACATACAACTAATTATTGGGATTAGTGTATGTCATATATCACCCCAATACCCGTATGGGGTTTTCAAACAATCAAACACAAATTTTATTTGTGCAGTTGGGCGATGTGTAAAATTTATCGTCCCAATTAATATCAGTCAAATGTATGTATATAAACAAATCGTCCGATTTGTTTATTTTTATTTCCTTTCATATACACGTTCAAAATTCTATTTTTAACTATAAAATATTTTCCACTATAAAATATTTTATTTCAACTATATAAATATTTTATTTCATTTCACATCATATCACACAATCAACTACACCTCAAAATCAAACAAAGAAGCATACAAGCTGTAACGACCCGGATTTTAGGAGACTTTGGTTATCGACATAAGCACGATGTCGATAACCAAAACATCGAAAAATCCTGGTAATTAGCGAAAGAAATTAGAGGGTGAGAATAGATTAGATAGAAACTTAGAATAGAAGAAGAAGAAGAACACAACATCAGAGTAACACGAACCTCACAGCGGAACGAATAACATATAATAGATAACATAACTTTGAAATATAATAGTTATGTATACAATAGCACTTATCAGAGTACAACACTTACAACACAGCGGAACAAAACTCTATATAACTAACGCTGAAGCCTCCTGCTCCAAGCTCCTTTAGATATATCTGAAAAATCCTGAACTACTTGACTGCCCGTACAAATTTAGGCACCCAAGAGTTTAGGTAGAACAAAACAAAATAAACTCCGGGTCGGTCATGGGACTGGTATGAGTAAAACAGTTTAAACAGTTTGAACAAGTAAACGATATCTCATAAGACCACGCCGTATAACGGAACGGGCTTTTCCCTTATGAGAATACAAATATCTTTATATCAAAAACCTTTTGATATTATAATAATGTCTATCAACCACAATATAATAACCATCTAGCAGAAACGCTTTCATCTCACGTTCTACATATAGTATACAATCAAAACCGCAAACACGTATTGGGTAATGGATTTCCAACTATGACAAGGTATGGAACCACCTTCCGATCAGTGTACTCTAGGAACGATACACTGGAGTTCAACAAGAACATCTTGTAACTCAGCCACACATGACCGACCACTCATTTTGCTTGAGTGTATCGAATGTATATCACCAACGGTTGGGATCAGCAACCATTTCCCGTATATATATATATATATATATATATATATATATATATATATATATATATATATATATATATGAGACAGCATTGATAGATTAAAGAAGCAAATGAATATTCTCTAGATAGGTGATTATACACCCTACTTCGGTGCGACCGACTTAGCCATGTTGTCTGCCCGATTTCTGTCATTTACCGGATGATGAGGCTAGAAGTTACGCATTATCATCACATCAGATTCACTTCAAATGTCACATCGTCAGATCCATTAAAATCACTAACTTGACGTCTACAACCATACATTACATGTCAGCTAAAAGAAGTTTCCTTCTCCGCTTCCACTCTTGGTACGGGTGAAGAAATAAATGTACGTGACCTTTCCGGAAATACTCTGTCAGACATTCATCCATACAAGTCATCCAGGAACAGGATGAACCGAAGGCACTATTCAGTACATCCATCTTAGGCACTGTTATCTAAGACTTATACAATAGCCCTTGCACTTTACTCCGTCTTCAATTATCTTTGGCATATATGATTCGCAACGCTTATGCCAATACAGAGTGGTTCTTTGGATAATAATCCAACCGGTCTCTCCATATTAACAACGTTAAAATGGTCAAAACTTTGATAGTCTGTGATTTAACTATCAAAGAAAAACACGTGTGCAAACAACAATATTATTTCCAAATGGAAATTCTATCAATCAATCATCAGTCATATATATATATCTATATATATTCATATTTCCTTATTTTCTATGTTTAGAAAATATACGTTAACACTGGAAAACATTTCCATTTCTAATCCATATTTCCAATTTCAATATTAGATTACGTTTCTGATTCTATTTGGAAAACATTTCCAAATCTTCTTACTTGGATTTAAACAGATGTTTAAATCAACATCGCGATGACAACTCAAACCACTATACTTATTTACTAAATTCACTTAACCACTTTCACTCTCGAACCTTAACCATTTCTAAACTAAAAACGAAGTCAATTAAGTTGGGATATAACTACTTCTCAGACCTTAACTGAACAACATTTCAAATCTCGAAATAGGGTAAGTTCATCTTTTAATTCCTTAACACTTCCTTACGTGACTTCTGGATATAATTTACGAATCCAACTCTTTTAATTCTATTCGAATGAACTAGATTTGATTAACTCTTTTGATTTAACTTAAATCGATTAACTCCATCGAATAACTAAATTCGATAACTCCTTCTGAATGACAAATTCGATAACTCCTTTCGAATGACGAATTCGACAACTCCTTTTATTTAACTCTATTCGAATAAACTAATACTCGATTAACGAAAATTCTACAAACTCTATTTAATTACCCCTATCGGTTTAACTCTAACTGGTTAACTCTAACTGTTTAACTCTAACTGGTTAACTTGACTTACTCAACTTATTTAACTCAACTTGATTAATTCCTATTGAATAACAAATTCGATAACTCCTTCGAATAACTATAATCGATACTCCTTCCAAATGACAAATACAATAACTCCTTTCGATTGAACTATAATCGATAACTCCTTTCGATTAAACTATAATCGATAACTCCTTTCGAATGACAAATTCGATAACTCATATGTGTTTAACTCTATTCGAATAACTGATTCGAATAACTCTTATTCATTTAACTCTATTCGAATAACTAGATTCGATCAACTCACTTCGAATATTTCTGATTCAATTATCTCACTTCGAATAACTAAATTCGATTAACTCATTTCAACTCTATTCGAATAAACTAAATTCGATTAACTCCATTTGAATAATTCTAGTTCGATTTAACTCTATCGATTAACTCTAACTGATTTAACTCTATTTGAATAACTAGATTCGATAACTCCTTTTACTTAACTCTATTCGAATAAACTAATATTCGATTAACGCAAATTCTACTAACTCTATTTAATTACCCCTATCGGTTTAACTCTAACTGGTTAACTCTAACTGTTTAACTCTAACTGGTTAGCTCGACTTACTCAACTTATTTAACTCAACTTGATTAACTCCTATCGAATAACAAATTCGATAACTCCTTCGAATAACTATAATCGATACTCCTTCCAAATGACAAATTCGATAATTCCTTTCGAATGACAAATTCGATTTAACTCCTTTCGCTTTATAAAGATTTCCTTTTTAACAACATTTATTCTTTTTTAAAGATTTACTTTTAGTAACCAGTCTTCACTTTAAAAATGATTCCCCTTTTATAACGTTTTCCCTTCTTATAGCGGTTTTCTTTATATAATGTTTTCCTTTTCATTTCTATTTATTTCCTAAGTAAATAATCCCTTTATAGTATCTTATTTATTTACCAAATAAATAATTCACTTAACCTATCCTAATTATAAATAAATATCTCATTTAACACCACCTATTTACTTAACAAATAAATATCTCCTTTATTCTATTTATTCTAACAAGTAAATATCTTCTTTTAATCCTATTTATTCTGACAAATAAATATCTCCTTTTAATTCTATTTATTTAACAAATAAATATCTCCTTTAATCTTTATTTATTCCCTAAATAAATAAACCCTTTTTACTTTTATTTATTTCCTAAATAAATAAATTCTTTTAACTCTTTATCTATGCTTTACCAATATATTCCTTTATATTTGCTTTCAAATATATTTCCTTTATATTTGATTTCAAATATATCCCTTTATATTTGATTTCAAATATATCTCCTTTATATTTGATTAACAAATAAATTCCTTCTATATTTGATTAACAAATATATCCCCTTTTCAATTTCATTTGTAAAGGTTTTACAAACATTTCTATTTCATTTTGATTTCTGAGAAATATTCTAACTCCTTATATTCCCGGGAAAATTCGCCATAACCTCCTTTGTACCGGAAGCATCGGGAAAATCCCCAAACCCACCACACAGTCCTTTCCATTCAAAAAGAAAATGGTTTGAAATTTATTTCCTTTCTAAATATCTTCTATTTATAAATATTCCAATTTATAAATATTTCTTATTTATAAATATTCCATTTATAAATATTTTATTTTCACTATCACTGTGAAAATTCCCTTATCAACATTCCGGTATGTTACGGTATTTAGCATATCAATTTTCGATATCCAATATCGTCCATACACACACAATCAACAACAGTTTATAATTCACAACATATATCAAAATATGAAAAACAATAAAATAACTGTTGAGGAATCAAGTCGGATTCCTCCAACCTGTTTCCCTGCATCCACAGATGTTACACAACATGATTGTCATCACTTTCAGTTCAATATGAATTATTCTGATAAACAGAATCAATATATAACTATATAACTGTTTATATTATATATATATATATAATATTTCATTAACTGACTAGCAGTTCAATCAAACAGTCAACACACAATCAAACAGAAAATTTCTAATAGTTCTAAAAATACAACATGAAATTATAAACTGTTCAGAGTTAGTGAGATTTACTCACATTGGCAATTCATCGTTAAAGAACGATAAACTGTTTGTTTGATTTGAATCAAACAATTTATTTCGCCATAAATTTAGACGAACACAACTCCACTTCCAGTCAGTCCCATTGAATAGCTCTCATCCATACGATCCCAACGGATCTTGTTTCATCTAATTCTGACATCGTACGAAATAGTTATGATATCACGAAGTTTGTATATATTTAAATTAAATTAAACTTTAACTTTAAATTCCACTGGGCTTTACCTAAATGATCTGGCCTATCACCCCTAACGCACGCCCAAACCCATTTAAAACGTTTCTTCCCCAAATTGACTGTCGTGGCTCCAGTTTCATTCTTCCTTCATTCCCGTGATTTCAACCACCTCTTACTCGATCGTCCCTCCACCGAACTTCTCAAGACTACCACCAAAATCCTCCACTTCATCCCCTCTTCAATCCTATATCGTCGTTGAGGAACTCGAGTTCCTCCTTCCTGTTTGCGTCGCAGCCTCCCAGTCGATACACAGTAATACCATCGGCAGCAAAACGAACCGAACCCCACCAATCTTCGCAAGCAAGTGCGATTTTCCTCCACAAATTCATTTCTAAACTCCATTTCTTCCTTCACGCCTTCCATATCCAGATTTTGTTGAACCCTAATCACGCTGTTCAGTTTTTGAGGTCAGTGAGACTGCGTCACACCCAAATCTGGGCATACGAACTTGAAGCTCTCGGTATGGTGATCCTAACGGATCCAAAATCCCATGATTTCATTAAGAATTGAACGAGATTTAATTTGTTGAAGTTTGTGAAAGTGGCGGCCCCTTTTGTTTCGAGTTACAGCAGATGGAAGAAATTTGATTAGATCTTAAGGAAAAGTAGGTAAGGTCTATTTATAGGGAAGACATTTTTAGATATTTTGTAAAATGGTATATTCCCGGTATATTCTCATTTCTATATTCATTTTGCTTTTCTAAAAATTCCTGTGCTCATATACGATACCCAAAAATCATGAAAACTAGCATGTAGCTACAGTTCGACATTACAGTCCCAACGAAACTGGTTTCGTCGAATTTCGACTTCGTATGCTCACACAGCGTATTTTTAACTGTTAAAATACTGACTGTTTTTCACTCTAAAAATCCGTACGGCCACACAGTGACTCTAAAAATCACGAAATTGAAAATCTAACATCTATTTGACATTGCGGATCCAACAAAATTAGTTTCATCGAATTCTGAGGTCATTTGCAAAATTGGCTATTTTTAAAGCTTTAGATGACCCATTTAAATATATAAATATATTTAAATATAATTAAATTTAATATTTAAAAGTAAATATTGTCGTCTATATTCACAGTGGAATACCACATGGCTTCAGAATATTCCTATATGAATTTCTAACTTGATATTTTCAAATCTGGGTCAACCCGATATTCGATTTATATTGAATTTCCTTTTTAAAATATAAATAATCCCTTTATAAATTATAAAGGAATTTCATAACGACTTTTCTAAAATTTGATTTGGATGTAAATCAAAATCTACCCGACGAAATCCCGATTTTTCTCTTCCACTAGAAAGATATACTCCACCAGCTCCACACTTTCTTGTTTCACAGAAATCCGGCTTAAAACGAATCCTGTACATTCAGTTGAAGTTCGAATCGCTAATTTACAAACTACCGCGCCATTTCGAGCTCGATTTTAATTATAATATAATTATATGTTCAAACTGTCGTTCAAATAATATATTCGTTATTTAAATTCAATTCTAAAGTGAATTAAATATCACAGATGATCTGGTTCACACCATATCGTCATTTCAGCCAATTCTGATTATTTCAGAATTAAATATATTATTTAATTTATTATCTTAATTAAATATTCACCATTATTTAATTCCATGACCATTAAATCTTTAAATTCACTATTTAAATAATTAAATAAATTATTATACCCCTGAAAATGCGGGTCATTACACAAGCCGTCCATGGTCTGTGGACGACGGGTGTCCGGTGCTACTAAACACCGTCTGCATCCTAGTATTTATTTTAACTAGAAAATTAAATTAAAAGTGAGAAGTTCTCACCGACTAGCTAATCCAAAAGCCTCGACTCTTCTTAAGTAGAAGTCATCGCTGTTCTTGCCTTTTGTCATTTTCGCTGCCCGAAGCCACTACATATATAAAAATCACATTATTATATTGTTGCTATGTATATAATAATCATATTTTTATAATCACTCCATATGGATAAAAATTCTATTTTTACATCGCTACTATATAGATAAAAATTATATTTTTACATCGCTACTATATGGATAAAAATTCTATTTTTACATCGATGTTCATATAATAAAGATTATTATTTTTTCATGCTATTCTCTATATAAAGATTTCCCCTTTTCAAATATAATAAAAATCATATTTTCACTACTTCTACTTTATAAAAATTATATTTTTATTTTCTCTAGCATATAAAAATCAAATTTTTATAATCGCTACTATACAAAGACCGAATTTTTATTACTCTAATGAATATATAAAAATCGAATTTTTACTACGCTAATGAATATATAAAAATCCCATCTTTTCAAATAAACAAAATCTAATCTTTAACTAAACAAAGGTTATATTTTTCTCTCCTAAATAAAGATTATATTTTTATATCTAAACATAGATTACATATATATAATTTCTGTTTTTTAAAACAAGGCTAGTTTATAGTCTTTACACACTCTTCATATAATAAAACTAAGCATAAAAAAATCTATGTTAAAATAAATAAAGTAAATAAAATAACAAGAACTTACATGTGCAATCAAGAGAAGGGGGGCCGAATCCACGGCAGCGAGGCGTCAGGCCTCTGGCGGCAGTCCCAGGCTGAACGGGGTGGAGAAAGAGGTGTGGGCGGGTTTAGAAGGAGGAGGGGCTAACGTAGAGGCCGATGGTGGCCGTGGGGAGGCGAGGCTCGCGCGGGGAGGTGAGGTGTAATGACCCGAAAATCTGAACCAGTTTGAAAATTTTATTTTAAGATATTTTGTTGGGTTTTTGAGTCGAAATTTCAAATTTCAAATTTTAAATAACTTTGAAGCAGTTGAAAATGACCCTTTTGCAAACGACCTCGGAATCCGACGAAACCACTTTCATTGGATCCGGAATGTCATAATATGGCTAAGTTTCAATTTTTAGAATTTTTCGATTTAATATGTGAGCGTGGCGTAAGAAACTGTGTTTGGTCAAATACAGTTGAAATTGAACGACGTGAAAATAGCCATTTTTCAAAAGTGCTCAGAATTGAACGAAACGAATTTTGTTGTGATCGTATCGTCATAAGAAAACCAAAAATAATTTTTCCGGATTTTTCTGAGTCAGTATGTGGCCTCAGGAAATTATGTACGTTCGAATTTAAATTAAACAATTTAATTTGAAAATAAAATAAATCCAGTCTGTAACTTCAGAATTGGATCATGGGGATAGCACCATCGCGTTCAGAAGGCATGAAAATGTTAAGATCGACAGTCGTTGAGCGCGAATCAGAGATCATATGAGAGAATGGTAATTTCTCGGATAAATTAATTAATTAATTAATTAATTAATTAATAATTAGAAAACCCTAAAATACATGTATAAATACGGACCGTATGTTGCTACAGTCTTCTTCCTCTTCGTTCTTTTTACTGCCGCCGAACCCATTAACCATCAAAACTTTGACCTTCGATTTCTCCTCCAATACTCAACGATATTTATCGTACCATATACCGATTCGAAGCAATTTCCGAGCCCTTCAAGCTGATACCCATTCTGGACCCTGTCGTCGCCTGTGCCGCCGCCTGCATCCCCCCGAACCGCCGCCGTTGCGAGCTCCGCCGGGCCCGCCTGGGTTGACCGAAGTCGCCGCCTCCGACCGGCGAGCGTCCGCCCCTCCACCCCCTTCGACCTCCACCAATCGGATCCGAGAACCATCAACTACAACTCCTGCAAATTCGAATTTAAGTTTTGAACAAAAAACTGAGTTTCTACGGTAAGTTTAATTTCAGATTTTGTAACGCTTCTGGTCGTGACAGAAACAGTTGTGAAAAGTCAGTTCTATAAAAACGTTGATAACTTATTCATATGAATTCGGATTCTGAAATTTTCAGAACCAATAGGACCGTGACTACGAGTGGATGCTGCTGAAATCAATTGGAGCATTCTGAAAATTTAATTGGATTTATTATATTTATTATCCAATCAAGGTGAGAGATCTAAACCACAAAAATTTATTTTTGAATAAACAAATTGTTAAGTGTATATGTGGTTAGAAATTTGACATCACATCATTTGCCATGCTATAACGACGGATTTGATACCATTATATTTGCCATGCTATGACACAAGAAATTGACACCATTATTTTTGTGATGTTATGACATGATGAAAATTGTCACCATAAATTGTTGGATGTTATGACACAAGAAATTGACACCATTATTTTTGCGATGTTGTGACATGATGAAAATTGTCACCATAAATTGTTGGATGTTATGACACAAGAAATTGACACCATTATTTTTGCGATGTTATGACATGATGAAAATTGTCACCATAAATTGTTGGATGTTATGACACAAGAAATTGACACCATTATTTTTGCGATGTTATGACATGATGAAAATTGTCACCATAAATTGTTGGATGTTATGACACAAGAAATTGACACCATTATTTTTGCGATGTTATGACATGATGAAAATTGTCACCATAAATTGTTGGATGTTATGACACAAGAAATTGACACCATTATTTTTGCGATGTTATGACATGATGAAAATTGTCACCATAAATTGTTGGATGTTATGACACCAGAAATTGACACCATTATTTTTGCGATGTTATGACATGTAAAAATTGACGTTGTATGTAGCGTAGTGTTTTGACAGTAAGTTTTGGGAACAAATGGCAATGTAAATGTAATTGACATTTTTGTCAATATTAAAATTAGAACATGAGCACCGTATGTTATTGACATTTTTGTCAATATTAAAATTAGAACATGAGCACCGTATGTTATTGACATTTTTGTCAATATTAAAATTAGAACATGAGCACCGTATGTTATTGACATTTTTGTCAATATTAAAATTAGAACATGAGCACCGTATGTTATTGACATTTTTCTCAATATTAAAATTAGAACATGAGCACCGTATGTTATTGACATTTTTGTCAATATTAAAATTAGAACATGAGCACCGTATGTGATTGACGTCTTTGTCAAAATAGAAAAATAGGAAGTTGCATTGCATAAAAAGATATTTTGTCAAAATAGAAAAATAGGAAGTTGCATTGCATAAAACGATATTTTGTCAAAATAGAAAAATAGGAAGTCGCATTGCATAAAACGATATTTTGTCAAAATAGAAAAATAGGAAGTTGCATTGCATAAAACGATATTTTGTCAAAATAGAAAAAATAGGAAGTCGCATTGCATAAAACGATATTTTGTCAAAATAGCAAAATAGGAAGTTGCATTGCATAAAAAGATATTTTGTCAAAATAGAAAAATAGGAAGTTGCATTGCATAAAACGATATTTTGTCAAAATAGAAAAATAGGAAGTTGCATTGCATAAAACGATATTTTGTCAAAATAGAAAAATAGGAAGTTGCATTGCATAAAACGATATTTTGTCAAAATAGAAAAATAGGAAGTTGCATTGCATAAAAAGATATTTTGTCAAAATAGCAAAATAGGAAGTTGCATTGCATAAAACGATATTTTATCAAAATAGAAAAATAGGAAGTTGCATTGCATAAAAAGATATTTTGTCAAAATAGAAAAATAGGAAGTTGCATTGCATAAAAAGATATTTTGTCAAAATAGAAAAATAGGAAGTTGCATTGCATAAAAAGATATTTTGTCAAAATAGAAAAATAGGAAGTCGCATTGCATAAAATGACATTTTGTCAAAATAGAAAAATAGGAAGTCGCATTGCATAAAACGACATTTTGTCAAAATAGAAAAATAGGAAGTTGCATTGCATAAAACGATATTTTGTCAAAATAGAAAAATAGGAAGTCGCATTGCATAAAATGACATTTTGTCAAAATAGAAAAATAGGAAGTCGCATTGCATAAAATGATATTTTGTCAAAATAGAAAAAAAAAGGGAAATGAAACATAGGAGAAGATTTACATTATTTATGACGTATAAGGGTTACACCATAGAAAATGTCCATTGTTCAAAATGTAATGGGAAAAGTAAAAAAATCAAAATGGATGGAAAACGGCGACAAAGTCGCCTCTGACCTGAAGCGTCGTTAATTAAAGAAATTAATTATATTAAATAATTAAGGCAAGGATTTATGGTTATAAGACAACATAACGACATGAAATGTGTTTTTCTCTAAATTATGAATGCGAGATTGTTTGGGAAGTCCGGGTTCATCCCATTCCAAACGGTTTTACGATTTCAAGAATCTAAATATGAAGACGGCGTATGAAGACCGTAAATCTCCCCTCGAATGGACAACGACCAAGACTCTGAATTGGGTAGCTCCCGATTTACGAGTCGGGGTAATTGGCCAAACGTACGCGTTGATTTCACGGGTTTGACCCTAGTTCAGACCTAGAGCATGGGTGTAAATGGAGAGTATGTCTGACACCGTATTCCATTAAATATCATGTTGTCGATTTTCTGCTAATGTAAAAATGTTGGTGGTAGAGAATTCATTCTCTACTTAACACCCGTTTATATGTTGGCAGACGGTCGATGGTACGGTATGGAATGACGGTGTGGCGTGCTAAGATGAAATGATCAGGGTTTCTTGTTGGAAAGCAAAATTCTGTGGTATGGTATACGCGACCTCACGAGCCTCACGAACCGGTAGAGTCTAAAAAGGGGGAAGGGAACGCAGGGAAAGTAGCACGTTTCTTTCTAGTTAGTAGTCATTTTACTTTTTGGAGGATGATGAAATGAGGCGCCTCGGATAGGTCCTATAGGACCGGGAAACGTGTGCTTAGGAATAACTAATCCTCTAAGCTGTATGTGAGGACCGGCCCTGCCATTTCCAAGGGTTAACTGCGGGTAATCCTGAGGCATTAACTAGAGTGTCTCGAATCGGTAAGGAGTCCTCCCTAGCCTGGACTCATGATGGAAACCCAAATTTCCAATACGACCCCGACGGATTTGATTTGTATTACTAGTATTGGAGGCATAATATATGGTACCTATGCTTCCTAGGATTAATACATTGCTTTGAATTGTTTTAAAACATATACACCCTAATAATAATATTAGTTTCGTATTTGGCGTATTTAGCATGTTTAACCACCATAAGGTAAAACTCTATTCTCTAGGTGTGCGTTGCATTGTGTGATGGGACCTGAGTCTTATGGTGGTTTCATTTTTCAAAAGACATTGCGCTGTGTTACGTTTTATTTATTTGTACTGACACTGTAGTTATGCACGGCAATCCATTGGTACAACCCGTTCCGCGTTAGCGGCGTGGTTCTTGGATTTGCCTTATTAGTATGAGTAATTTTAGTTAAGAACTCTCACACCAGTCCCACGACTGACCCATTGTTTGTTTCACCTTTTTGCAAACTTGGGTGCCCTCTCTTCTACACGGGCAGCCAAGTAGACAGGTTCTCTTTCTGCTTGGAGTTTCTTTGGAGCTACTTTTACCTTTTCGCTTGGAGTTGCTTTTGGTGAAGATAAGGTGATGGAGCTTTGAAGACCTATCTTTTCGTTTATCGCATTTTTCTTTCCTTTTATTTTCAGACTTATTTCCATTCCACGTTGTTTTATTTGGAGTTGGAACTTATGCAATTCTCTGAAAACCTGCTGTAATAATTTAGATTCTGTGACTGTGGATTTTCTATTGCTGATGACATTATATATCCGCTGCTATAATGTTGTTGTTATATGGATTTCCTGTGCTATGTTGTTTTCTGTGATTTGTTGTACTATATTTATGTTGTATTCCATATGATTTCTCCTTGCTTTCACTTGTGGAAGTTTGGGGCTGTCACAGTTGGTATCAGAGCCAGGTTTACAAAGCGGAATGTAACATATTTATAGTAACTCGTTTACGTAGAATCACATTATTCTACGGCGAACATTTCATAAGAATACATAGTAGTCGGTCACTTTATCATCATCTTTCATCTATCCCTTTTCCTTATCACTTCTTAAAAATCATCGTCATTAAGGTTGTTCTGACTCTTCCCTTGATTGTACAGAACTAACTTAAAATGAGTACCGCTGCTGCAAGAGCTGCTAGAGCCGCTAGGAGGAGGCAGAATACCACTGAAACCGAGGAGCCCACTGTCCAACAACAACCACCACCACCGCCGCCACCCTTTGACTTGGACAAGGTGGCAAAGAAGTTCAAGAATTTGGGTGGAGTTCCATTCACCGGTTCTGAGACCGTGGTACAAGCTCAGGCGTGGCTGAAAAATTGTGAAAAGATATTTGGAGGACTGGGACTTGATGATCAGAGAAAAAGATTCACTGCAGCATGGCATCTTCAAGGTGAAGCGCAAAACTGGTGGGAGGTAGTCAACATTGGAGGTGACGAAGATAATATGTCTTGGGATAGATTTAAAGAGCTTTTCAACGACAAATACATTCCGAGGCAGGAGGTAGAAAGGCTACACGATGAATTCGCCAATCTGAGGCAGTGCGAAAAGTCCATTTCAGAGTATGTTCGTAGGTTCGAGGACCTTTCCCGTTACGCACCTGAACTGATTCGTGATGACTTTCAGAAGAATAAGAGATTCATAAATGGCCTTGCAAGGAAATATATTGACAGAGTCACTGCCCACATCGACCTTTCCTTCAATAAGATGGTGGAGTTCGCTTGCCGTTATGAAGAGAATGACAAGAAGGTTTCTCAGCAGGACAGGGAGAGGAGCTTAGCCAACAACAACAAAAGGAAACAACCAGAAAAGAAAGCTGAAGGCAGTAATTCTGGAGCTGCTAAGACATTTGACAAATCCAAGGTCCAATGTTACAACTGTCAGAAGTTCGGGCATTATAGCAAAGACTGCAGGGGTCCGAAGAGGGCCAGAGGTGATGATAGCAAAGATTGCTACAACTGCCATAAAAAGGGCCATATTAAGGCCAATTGCCCACTGTTGAAAGGAGCTCAGATTGCACATGTGTATGAGGGAGCGGGTACACCATCTTCCTCTTCACCTACTGAGGGAGGTAAGTCTGATGTTCTGGATGGTACTGTTTCTATTAAAAATATTCCTGTTACTGCTTTATTTGACACGGGCGCGTCAAGGAGTTTTATTTCTAGCAACGCAGTTAAAAAGTTGAGAATAAAACAACGAAGCCTTAAAGAGCCAATTAATGTTCATAATCCTGTAGGAGATTCCATCTCTCTAGGATTATTCTGTAAAGTACCAGTATCCTACTCTCGTTTCAAATTTCCATTTAACTTGATCATCATGGATTTTTCCGAATTTGATATTATCCTTGGTCTTGATTGGCTAACAAAATATGACGCTGAAGTACTATGTTCTGAAAGAGTAGTGAAGGCAAAACCAGGTTTCGGAAGCACCGTTGCTATACCGTGCCAGGGCTTAAAGCCAGACAGGAAAGCTTTTTGGTCTTCCTTAGAAGTCACGCCCATATCTTCAGAGAATATTCCCATTGTCAAGGATTATGCGGACGTATTTGAAGAAGTAGATAGTTTACCACCGCGAAGGGAAATCGATTTCAGAATTGATCTTGTCCCTAATGCAAGGCCTGTAGTTCATGCTATTCGAAGAATGACTCCTAAGGAAAAAGAAGAGTTGAGTACCCAAACCAAACAGCTCCTAAAGAAGGGATTAATACGGCCTAGCTTTTCCAATTGGGGTGCAGCTGTGGTGTTTGTCCCCAAATCTGACGGCACTCTGAGGCTCTGTGTGGATTACCGCGATCTCAATAAGCAAACCTTAAAGAACAAATACCCCTTGCCTCGTATAGATGATCTGATGGACAATTTAAATGGAGCCAAGGTGTTTTCGAAGATGGACCTAGCCACAGGTTTCCACCAACTTCGCATAGCGGAAGAATGCATCCCTTTGACCGCTTTCAGAGGGCCTGACTTATTCTACGAATGGTTGGTAATGCCGTTCGGTCTGTGCAATGCTCCAGCCTATTTTGTTGACTTGATGAATAGGGTCTTCAGAGAGGTCTTGAATAAATTCGTACTAGTCTTCATTGATGATATCTTGATCTTTTCTAAAACCAAGGAGGAGCATGAAGGGCATCTAAAAGAAGTGCTAGAGATTCTGCAAAGAAATGTTCTAAAAGCAAAATTTTCAAAATGCACATTTTGGCAAGAGGAGGTAAAATTCTTGGGCCATGTTGTGTCAAAAGAAGGAATTGCTGTGGACCCAAGCAAAATTTCCGCCATTCAAGATTGGAAGCAGCCCACTACACCCACTGAAGTAAGAAGTTTCCTAGGGCTGGCTGGATATTACAGAAAGTTCGTCCAAAACTTTGCCAAGCTATCTGGCCCTTTAACACAGCTCACAAAGAAAAACACCAAGTTCATTTGGACAGCAGAGTGTGAGGAGTCCTTCCAAAAGCTAAAGGAGAGTTTGACCACTGCCCCCGTGTTAACCATCATCGATGGCAACCAAGATTTAGCTGTCTATACCGATGCTTCTCAAAGTGGGGGTCTTGGCGCAGTATTGATGCAAAGGGGCAAAGTTGTTGCATATGCAAGCCGTCAACTAAAGCCGCATGAGAAAAATTATCGTGTCCATGACCTAGAACTTTTAGCCATAGTTTTTGCTTTAAAAATTTGGAGGCATTACCTCTTGGGCGAAAAATTCGACTTATTCACAGACCATCAATCTTTGAAATATCTCTTCGATCAAAAGGACTTGAATTTAAGGCAGCTAAGGTGGCTGGAATTTCTTGCGGCGTATGATCTCGACCTCTTGTATACGCCAGGGAAAGCCAATGTTGTGGCAGACGCACTCAGTAGAAAAGCTGCCATAGTCGCAAACTTTATAGTTACCCCTTCTTTGATTGATAAAATTTCTACCCTTCAAAAGGAAGATAAGTTTATTCAAAGAATGATTAAGAGTATTCAAGAAGGAGAGAGCACGAGCTTTCAAATAGATCAAAGGGGAGCCCTTAGGTTGCAAGGGAGGATCTGTGTTCCAAAAATCCCAGAGCTCATCAGGGAAGTTTTAAATGAAGGGCACAAATCAAAGCTTTCCATCCACCCAGGCGTTAGCAAGATGTATCATGATCTAAAGCGCACGTTTTGGTGGAAAGATATGAAGAGGGATATATCCATTTACGTGAGTAGATGTCCTACATGTCAACGAGTGAAGAGCGATCAACAAAAGCCTGCAGGATTGTTGCAGCCATTGCCAGTACCCGAAGGGAAGTGGGACCAAGTCTCCATGGATTTTATAGATGGTTTGCCCCGTACTAGGAAAGGGAATGACAGCATTTGGGTGATCGTGGACCGCTTCACCAAGGTCGCTCATTTCATACCTGTCAAGTCCACCAGAACTGCTCAAAGTCTGGCACAAATTTATCTCAAAGAAATAGTCAGGCTATATGGGTAATAAGACTAAATCTTTCCTTTTTCCATCATTTTCTAAATGAAACTTTTCATGTCTAACCAAAGAAAATCTTTTGTTTTAAATAGTGTTCCTAGCAGCATTGTTAGTGACCGTGACCCTATCTTCACTAGCAAGTTTTGGGAGGCACTCCAAAATGAATTAGGAACAAAATTAAATCTCAGCACCGCATACCACCCTCAGACAGACGGCCAAACTGAGAGGGTGAATCGCATTCTTGAAGATTTGTTGCGAGCTTGCATACTCGATTATGGAGGTTCTTGGGAGGATCACTTGCATTTAGTTGAATTCTCATATAACAATAGCTATCAGGCAAGTTTGAAGATGGCTCCGTTCGAAGCCTTATATGATAAGCCATGTAGATCGCCAGCCTGTTGGATCGAAAAAGGAGATCGCCTTGTTTTAGGTCCAGACATGGTCCGAGAAGCTTCAGACAAAGTTGATAAAATTAAGAAGCGGTTGCTGGCTGCCCAAAGCCGACAGAAAAGCTATGCAGACAAGCGTAGAAGAGATTTGAAATTCTCTGTTGGTGACCATGTGTACTTGAAGGTTTCTCCTCTAAGGGGTGTGATTCGATTTGGGAAGTTTGGGAAATTGGCGCCAAGATTCATTGGTCCATTCCCTATTCTCGAAAGGATTGGTACTCTGGCTTATCGAGTGCAACTGCCCGACTGGCTGCCAGGAGTGCATGATGTGTTTCATGTGTCCCAACTCCGCCAGCATGTGCATGACCCAGATTTGATTGAAGATGAGCTAAATCAGCAAGTCATGGATATTACTCCAAGTCTAACGGTGAGGAAAGAGCCGATAAAGATTATTGGCAAAGAAACCCGAGCTCTGAGGAATAAAAGAATCAACCTAGTCAAAGTGCAGTGGAGTGGCGATCCTAGGGACTGCACTTGGGAGACTGAGGAGAGTTTCAAAAAGGCCTATCCCAAATGCAGAGTGGATATCTCAGATTAGATTTTATTTTGAGGTACGCTTAATCATTTCAATATTTTCTGTGCTGATTCCTACTCTTCTGTTTTCCTTTTTCCTTTTCGAGGACGAAAAGTTCTTAAGGAGGGGAGATTGTAATGACCCGAAAATCTGAACCAGTTTGAAAATTTTATTTTAAGATATTTTGTTGGGTTTTTGAGTCGAAATTTCAAATTTCAAATTTTAAATAACTTTGAAGCAGTTGAAAATGACCCTTTTGCAAACGACCTCGGAATCCGACGAAACCACTTTCATTGGATCCGGAATGTCATAATATGGCTAAGTTTCAATTTTTAGAATTTTTCGATTTAATATGTGAGCGTGGCGTAAGAAACTGTGTTTGGTCAAATACAGTTGAAATTGAACGACGTGAAAATAGCCATTTTTCAAAAGTGCTCAGAATTGAACGAAACGAATTTTGTTGTGATCGTATCGTCATAAGAAAACCAAAAATAATTTTTCCGGATTTTTCTGAGTCAGTATGTGGCCTCAGGAAATTATGTACGTTCGAATTTAAATTAAACAATTTAATTTGAAAATAAAATAAATCCAGTCTGTAACTTCAGAATTGGATCATGGGGATAGCACCATCGCGTTCAGAAGGCATGAAAATGTTGAGATCGACAGTCGTTGAGCGCGAATCAGAGATCATATGAGAGAATGGTAATTTCTCGGATAAATAAATTAATTAATTAATAATTAGAAAACCCTAAAATACATGTATAAATACGGACCGTATGTTGCTACAGTCTTCTTCCTCTTCGTTCTTTTTACTGCCGCCGAACCCATTAACCATCAAAACTTTGACCTTCGATTTCTCCTCCAATACTCAACGATATTTATCGTACCATATACCGATTCGAAGCAATTTCCGAGCCCTTCAAGCTGATACCCATTCTGGACCCTGTCGTCGCCTGTGCCGCCGCCTGCATCCCCCCGAACCGCCGCCGTTGCGAGCTCCGCCGGGCCCGCCTGGGTTGACCGAAGTCGCCGCCTCCGACCGGCGAGCGTCCGCCCCTCCACCCCCTTCGACCTCCACCAATCGGATCCGAGAACCATCAACTACAACTCCTGCAAATTCGAATTTAAGTTTTGAACAAAAAACTGAGTTTCTACGGTAAGTTTAATTTCAGATTTTGTAACGCTTCTGGTCGTGACAGAAACAGTTGTGAAAAGTCAGTTCTATAAAAACGTTGATAACTTATTCGTATGAATTCGGATTCTGAAATTTTCAGAACCAATAGGACCGTGACTACGAGTGGATGCTGCTGAAATCAATTGGAGCATTCTGAAAATTTAATTGGATTTATTATATTTATTATCCAATCAAGGTGAGAGATCTAAACCACAAAAATTTATTTTTGAATAAACAAATTGTTAAGTGTATATGTGGTTAGAAATTTGACATCACATCATTTGCCATGCTATAACGACGGATTTGATACCATTATATTTGCCATGCTATGACACAAGAAATTGACACCATTATTTTTGCGATGTTATGACATGATGAAAATTGTCACCATAAATTGTTGGATGTTATGACACAAGAAATTGACACCATTATTTTTGCGATGTTATGACATGATGAAAATTGTCACCATAAATTGTTGGATGTTATGACACAAGAAATTGACACCATTATTTTTGCGATGTTATGACATGATGAAAATTGTCACCATAAATTGTTGGATGTTATGACACAAGAAATTGACACCATTATTTTTGCGATGTTATGACATGATGAAAATTGTCACCATAAATTGTTGGATGTTATGACACAAGAAATTGACACCATTATTTTTCGATGTTATGACATGATGAAAATTGTCACCATAAATTGTTGGATGTTATGACACAAGAAATTGACACCATTATTTTTGCGATGTTATGACATGATGAAAATTGTCACCATAAATTGTTGGATGTTATGACACAAGAAATTGACACCATTATTTTTGCGATGTTATGACATGATGAAAATTGTCACCATAAATTGTTGGATGTTATGACACAAGAAATTGACACCATTATTTTTGCGATGTTATGACATGTAAAAATTGACGTTGTATGTAGCGTAGTGTTTTGACAGTAAGTTTTGGGAACAAATGGCAATGTAAATGTAATTGACATTTTTGTCAATATTAAAATTAGAACATGAGCACCGTATGTTATTGACATTTTTGTCAATATTAAAATTAGAACATGAGCACCGTATGTTATTGACATTTTTGTCAATATTAAAATTAGAACATGAGCACCGTATGTTATTGACATTTTTGTCAATATTAAAATTAGAACATGAGCACCGTATGTTATTGACATTTTTGTCAATATTAAAATTAGAACATGAGCACCGTATGTTATTGACATTTTTGTCAATATTAAAATTAGAACATGAGCACCGTATGTTATTGACATTTTTGTCAATATTAAAATTAGAACATGAGCACCGTATGTGATTGACGTCTTTGTCAAAATAGAAAAATAGGAAGTTGCATTGCATAAAAAGATATTTTGTCAAAATAGAAAAATAGGAAGTTGCATTGCATAAAACGATATTTTGTCAAAATAGAAAAATAGGAAGTCGCATTGCATAAAACGATATTTTGTCAAAATAGCAAAATAGGAAGTTGCATTGCATAAAACGATATTTTGTCAAAATAGAAAAATAGGAAGTTGCATTGCATAAAACGATATTTTGTCAAAATAGAAAAAATAGGAAGTCGCATTGCATAAAACGATATTTTGTCAAAATAGCAAAATAGGAAGTTGCATTGCATAAAACGATATTTTGTCAAAATAGAAAAATAGGAAGTTGCATTGCATAAAAAGATATTTTGTCAAAATAGAAAAATAGGAAGTTGCATTGCATAAAACGATATTTTGTCAAAATAGAAAAATAGGAAGTTGCATTGCATAAAACGATATTTTGTCAAAATAGGAAAATAGGAAGTTGCATTGCATAAAACGATATTTTGTCAAAATAGAAAAATAGGAAGTTGCATTGCATAAAAAGATATTTTGTCAAAATAGCAAAATAGGAAGTTGCATTGCATAAAACGATATTTTGTCAAAATAGAAAAATAGGAAGTTGCATTGCATAAAAAGATATTTTGTCAAAATAGAAAAATAGGAAGTTGCATTGCATAAAAAGATATTTTGTCAAAATAGAAAAATAGGAAGTTGCATTGCATAAAAAGATATTTTGTCAAAATAGAAAAATAGGAAGTCGCATTGCATAAAATGACATTTTGTCAAAATAGAAAAATAGGAAGTTGCATTGCATAAAACGATATTTTGTCAAAATAGAAAAATAGGAAGTCGCATTGCAAAAAATGACATTTTGTCAAAATAGAAAAATAGGAAGTCGCATTGCATAAAATGACATTTTGTCAAAATAGAAAAATAGGAAGTCGCATTGCATAAAATGATATTTTGTCAAAATAGAAAAAAAAAGGGAAATGAAACATAGGAGAAGATTTACATTATTTATGACGTATAAGGGTTACACCATAGAAAATGTCCATTGTTCAAAATGTAATGGGAAAAGTAAAAAAATCAAAATGGATGGAAAACGGCGACAAAGTCGCCTCTGACCTGAAGCGTCGTTAATTAAAGAAATTAATTATATTAAATAATTAAGGCAAGGATTTATGGTTATAAGACAACATAACGACATGAAATGTGTTTTTCTCTAAATTATGAATGCGAGATTGTTTGGGAAGTCCGGGTTCATCCCATTCCAAACGGTTTTACGATTTCAAGAATCTAAATATGAAGACGGCGTATGAAGACCGTAAATCTCCCCTCGAATGGACAACGACCAAGACTCTGAATTGGGTAGCTCCCGATTTACGAGTCGGGGTAATTGGCCAAACGTACGCGTTGATTTCACGGGTTTGACCCTAGTTCAGACCTAGAGCATGGGTGTAAATGGAGAGTATGTCTGACACCGTATTCCATTAAATATCATGTTGTCGATTTTCTGCTAATGTAAAAATGTTGGTGGTAGAGAATTCATTCTCTACTTAACACCCGTTTATATGTTGGCAGACGGTCGATGGTACGGTATGGAATGACGGTGTGGCGTGCTAAGATGAAATGATCAGGGTTTCTTGTTGGAAAGCAAAATTCTGTGGTATGGTATACGCGACCTCACGAGCCTCACGAACCGGTAGAGTCTAAAAAGGGGGAAGGGAACGCAGGGAAAGTAGCACGTTTCTTTCTAGTTAGTAGTCATTTTACTTTTTGGAGGATGATGAAATGAGGCGCCTCGGATAGGTCCTATAGGACCGGGAAACGTGTGCTTAGGAATAACTAATCCTCTAAGCTGTATGTGAGGACCGGCCCTGCCATTTCCAAGGGTTAACTGCGGGTAATCCTGAGGCATTAACTAGAGTGTCTCGAATCGGTAAGGAGTCCTCCCTAGCCTGGACTCATGATGGAAACCCAAATTTCCAATACGACCCCGACGGATTTGATTTGTATTACTAGTATTGGAGGCATAATATATGGTACCTATGCTTCCTAGGATTAATACATTGCTTTGAATTGTTTTAAAACATATACACCCTAATAATAATATTAGTTTCGTATTTGGCGTATTTAGCATGTTTAACCACCATAAGGTAAAACTCTATTCTCTAGGTGTGCGTTGCATTGTGTGATGGGACCTGAGTCTTATGGTGGTTTCATTTTTCAAAAGACATTGCGCTGTGTTACGTTTTATTTATTTGTACTGACACTGTAGTTATGCACGGCAATCCATTGGTACAACCCGTTCCGCGTTAGCGGCGTGGTTCTTGGATTTGCCTTATTAGTATGAGTAATTTTAGTTAAGAACTCTCACACCAGTCCCACGACTGACCCATTGTTTGTTTCACCTTTTTGCAAACTTGGGTGCCCTCTCTTCTACACGGGCAGCCAAGTAGACAGGTTCTCTTTCTGCTTGGAGTTTCTTTGGAGCTACTTTTACCTTTTCGCTTGGAGTTGCTTTTGGTGAAGATAAGGTGATGGAGCTTTGAAGACCTATCTTTTCGTTTATCGCATTTTTCTTTCCTTTTATTTTCAGACTTATTTCCATTCCACGTTGTTTTATTTGGAGTTGGAACTTATGCAATTCTCTGAAAACCTGCTGTAATAATTTAGATTCTGTGACTGTGGATTTTCTATTGCTGATGACATTATATATCCGCTGCTATAATGTTGTTGTTATATGGATTTCCTGTGCTATGTTGTTTTCTGTGATTTGTTGTACTATATTTATGTTGTATTCCATATGATTTCTCCTTGCTTTCACTTGTGGAAGTTTGGGGCTGTCACATGAGGGAAGGCTGGCGTTGGGGAGCGGCGGCGCCAGGAGTGGGGTGGCGGTTGTAAATCGCCAACGACGGGTTTTTTTTATTTCTTTTCGATTTTCTGAATTGAAGATAACGGGGGGCTGAAGGCATATAGGAAAGAGAGGTTTTATTTTTAATTATTTTAATTTCAAAAAGTTGACTTTTTTATTCGACCTCTAAACGAGGCCCACCGCTTGTCGTCCATAGCTAATTACCCCCATTCCGAACATAATGGAATATGTATCGCAGGCTGATTCGATCGTTTCGATCAGTTTTCGTCAAAATCAAAATATAACTCTATATATTGAATTTGTATGCACATTTCAATATACTGGGGCCACATACTAACTAGAAAAATTCCCGAAAAATATTTTCTAGCTTTGTATTGACGATACGGTCCTAACAAAGCCAGTTTCATCGAATTCTGAGACCATTTGAAAAATGGCCAATTTCCAGTCGATTAAATTCAACTAAAACTGGTCAAACGCGTTTTCCTATGCCACGCTCACATATTGATTCGAAAAATTATGAAAATTGGAATCTAACAATAACTTGACATCACGGATCCAACAATAGTGGTTTCGTCGAAATCCGAGGTCGTTTGCAAAATGGCTATTTTCAAGGGCCTGAATTCCATAGTAACTATTCTGAATTTTCAATTGGGCATATCTTTTGATTCCCGCTATGAAATTTCAATTTTTCGGATTCGTTGGAAAGATATTCTCTATTAGATTCAAATATTTTTGGTTTCGTTAAAATCCGGTTTATTTTGAATCCTGTACATTCATTTGAATTTTGAAATTGAATTATCGAACTACCTCGCCATTTTCAATTCCTTTTATATATATAAATAAATATTAATTTTCTAAAGACGATTCGAATAAATATATACGTTCGAATTCTATTCAAAATAAATTTCTCGTCGTTATTATTTAAAATATTCATTTTAAATAATCAAAATTCACTAAAATTGCGAAAAAAAAAAAAAATTGGCTCGGATTTCCGGGTTATTACAATTAGCAACCTATCAGCTCAAACCAAGTCCAATAATGTACTATCCAATTATTGTTTTACCTATTAGTGATTGTAACCAGTTACTATGACCTTTCAAAGTAATTTTATTCCTTTTTTAACTAGGATGAATTGATTGTTGGTTCTTGCTTCAAATATTTGCTACATCACATTGTCTGGTCACACAACTCACGCATACCTAGCGTGCATGGCCAGGTAAATTGTTTGAGTGAACTATTTACTGCGTGAATTGTTGTGCAACTTTGTGCATGCGGTGCAACAAGTACAAGTGTGCACACTGCCTGCCTGTTGCAATCCTGAAGATACAGTTAAAATATTTGTTTCTTTCAGTTCCTTTTGAATTATTCTTCAAATAACTTGGTGGGGAACTTTTTAGTGCCTTTGAGCCGCTTAGTGTTCAAATACATATCTTATGTTTTTCATCTTGTAAGCTATATAGCCAGTGTCTTCCAGAAGTGAATAAAAATATATTTTTTTTCTTTACATTGCTGCATCAGGTTTCATAGCAAAAAAAAAGAGAAGTGGGTTTGTGCAACCAGAATTCCCCCACTTCAGGGGCCATTATTCCTCACTGAAGTACGTGTGGTGGAGTTAGGATCTGAAATGTCAAGAAATGACACCATGGTGAAAAACTAAAATATGTAAAGATCGCCCTCAAGGTAAGTTGATGATGCTTTCCTTAAGATATTATTTTCCTCATCGCTAGTTTAATTAAACAAATTGATGTGTGAATTAAGAAAAATCAATTTTCAAGACATAATGAAGCTAATATATTAATTTTATTGATCAGTTGTCATGACACTGTTGAAAGCGATCCAAGCTATCTTTCGGGTTCACTATAATGAGAAGAGCGTCCATTGTTGATCTACAGCATCACAAAATCGATATAATTTCGAAATAAAAAATGGAAGATGAGAAGATAATGGGTAGGTACTGATTTGCAATGCTTTTGGGTATCCCTAAATTTAGAAATTTGCAACGCTTGTAAGTGTTTCTAAATTCAGGAATTCCTAACGATAACTGTTGCAAAACTGCGAGGAAGACAAATGAATTATTTTGTTAGTAACAGCTCAAGGATTTTGCTATTTATAGACGTGAGAAGATGTCTATTTGTAGCAGTCACTTCTCTTCCAAACGATCTTTATTTTTTTACATTTGCGTTTATTTGTTTTAAATGTCAAATGTTTATTTCTTATTATTTTCAATAGTCATATCTCCCTTCACATCTGTTTATGAATTCAAATTCTGGGCTCGATAATGGTTTCAAATATAGTCCTTTGTAACTCTAATAGTTCTATTCAAAAAAATAATTTTGAACCCAAACCCGACCCAGTTCAATCGGACTGCTGGGGCATGCGTGTGAGTAGTCATGCAAGACCTGCCTCTTCGCAACAAAGCAAAAACTTGGATGTCTGAATGGTCTAAGCCTTCACATGAAAATATTAAAGTAAATACAGTTTCCATTATTCCTAAATATAGGACGATTACCACTTCCTCTTCTCATTCTCTCTTTTTCAATTAAAAAAAAACACTCACACAAAATTTTAATGATAGCTATCCTCCATCACATTTTAATAAAATTTCTCTTGTCAGTTATGACATAAAAACAAATGCATAAGTATAGATTTTTGTGGACTTGAATCTATATATAGTGACAGCATATCTAAGTACACTAGAATGAAATGATCGACTAAGCATTGAACCAACGATCTAATGCAACATATGGATGTACTTGACACACTTTTTTTTAGGAAATAAAAGGGAACTTATATAATATTAAACAAGATACATAGAAAAGATCAAGCTGGATAAAAAATACAACACACAAACTAAATAAAATCCAACTCGATCCTACTGACATAACAAAAACAAACAGAAATACAATTAAAGCCCATTTGACAAAGCAACAAAATATCCAGGACAGAAATCCACTTAATCCCAAACAAAATCTCCAGATAGCCAAGTCACACAGCACACTAATACAACTATCCAAACATGCACTGCTACGAATATCACACAAGCCCATCTAAAGCCCATAAGCCTAGATAAATAAGTCCTCAAGAAAGAAAAATGCAGGCTTCTACAAACGAGAATCAAACCACACACATTAAGTAAACCAAAATACTTCTTCAAACAAGATTGGAAAGCTCCAACAAAAACAGCAACAGTTTTCACAAAAAGATATCCCCAGCAGAAAATCTTTAACCAAAGCATATAAATACCACGAACAAACAAGCCACAACACCAAAACATTACAAAACCGAAATCACTTCAAGAAATCTCCAGCAACTACAGGCTCGCATAAACCAACAGGTAATGCTGCCACCAGCAGGTCAAAAACAAGAAACTTGAATAAGACTAGAAAAGAACAAAACCAAAGAGGCTTACTTCTTTTTTGAAATACCTCATTTTAAAATTCCCCCAGGGGTATTACCGTCTTCTTTAAATTTCATCGATTTCGATCTTGTTTGATAATCATATACTAACCTCACCCACTCTTTTTATTTTCTTTTCTTTAGTTTTATGAAAAGCCCATAGAGACATACGTCGTAGTATCATAGAACATGACACCATCTTCATACATTCGCATATGCTAGGTTTATTACAAGTGCCCTATATTTATACAATTTAATGGAACATCTGTTTAATCCTATGAAGTGCTAAATAAATAGTAAAATATCCACCATATCATTATAGGTACGAAGAACTCTTCTTAGAATATTCTTGGAATGGAAATAATATAAGTTGTTCTGAGTAATATTAAAGTGCTTCAAATTACAATGCATAATATACATCTGTTTATTAAACTCAAGATAATGATTTCATTATGTTAGGTCAAGTTTCCATTAAATGAGATTTTTAAGTTGGTTTCTAACCTATTCATTTTAACGTTTTCAATACTAAATCCCTTGCAATTCCTTTAATAAATAATAAAGTCAAGTTTGGTAATTACCCAACGGTCGATATTTATCTCATCACATTATGCTTTAAGCCAATATATTTAGATCTTCCATTATATAACTAGCTATATAATCTTGATAATGTTGCTTAACTATCACAATGCAAGGATATCAGAGGCAATGCACTACAAGAAAATATGATATACATTGCATTGTATCATAGCTTTATATTAAAGAGCAATAACAAAATAATTAAAGAAAAGAAAATAACAAATAAATTGTGCTATATAAATTAAATAAAAGAAATAAGGTTTAAATTGTGCTATTTATACATATCTTCTGCTATGTCACTGCTGCATGTTAAGAAGGCGGGAGCGAAAGATAAAGTGAAAACAAAAGCCACGAAAATAAAATTTTAGTCCATCACTTCACCCAAAATCTCGTCGAATACCTAAAGAACCAAAACCTAATTTCTTCAGTTCACTCAACTAACTCCACGAAAACCAGTAATCGAATTCACTTCAGCATTCCACCACTGTCTATTCAGTACAACAGTAAATCAGCAGATTCACTCCAGCATCCTATAAGTCGACCGTCGTCGATTTGGTGAATCCTAAATCCATGATGTATCCTAAATCATCGACGAAATCATCTAAAATAGGCAATATTTTTTGCCAATTGGTTCTTTACATTCCTCAACTTATATGTGTTCATTTACCTCCAGTCGTACATTGTCTATCTATGATGAACTATATAGTTTGGTGAAATTATATGATAATTGTTTGATATAACCTTTTTAAAATTCAAATATACTCTAAAATTTTTAGCTTCTAACCTATGTAGTACAAAATTTCTGTGTTCAAATTGGGTTTCATTGAACAAATCCTTATACTGATCATTTTTATATAGGATTAAATACTATGTACTTGCATTATTTTAGCTTTTCATTTAAGCTAATTATTACATGCATGGATGCTAAAAGGTATGTGAAACTACTGTTAAAATTTAATTCTGATATTAGTTAATCCCTAAGTTATTTTAGATTGTTATCTGCACGTATTCTTAACTACATGTTGACAATAGTTTGTTAACTATATGTCACAACCTTTGGGTTGTTTCTGATTTCCTCGTACTATACAATCATAACCCATATGCCATCGATATTGTTTATGCCAAAATAAAAATAAAATAAACTGTAGCTTCCATTTAAACATAATATCTTGTTACACATCAGTTCAAGAAAAAAGTTCAAACTGAATAGCTTTTTTGTTTTCAAATTCAGTTTTTTTAAAAAATTAGTTTGAAAACAGTTTCTAAAATTTACATCCATTTTAAAGATACCATTATGTTGGATTCCAAATGCATAAGATCGATTTTTTATACAATTAGTATGCACATCGTAGAGCATGACATTTTCATAAACTAAAAAATATAATTCTCTGTTCATCCTATATAGGATGCGGTAGGAGGGTGCCTTCGGTTCATCCTGCTCCTAGATGACTTGCATGGATGAGTGTTTGGCATATTATTTCTTAAGAGTCACATATTTTGATTTTTACAAATATACCAAGTTTGGTGGCAGAGAAAGTAAACTTCTCTTAGCTTAACACCTAAAGTATATTTGTGGATGTCAATCAGTGATCTGATGGATCTGACAATGTGGCATTCAAACTTATTGAGATGTTCTCTAAAAGGTAATCGTGACTTCAACCCCCATTAATTGGGAAAATAACAAAAATTGAGCAGACAACATGACTATGTGGGTCATTCCTATTAGGGTGTATTGTCACCTTCTAAAGAAAAATTCATCTATTTCGTTTATCGCTTTTGTCTCTCCCGGGAATACGGTGGTTGCTGATCCCAACAGTACACTCAAGTAGAATGAGTGGTCGGTCATGTGTGGTCAGGTTGCAAGATGTTCTTATTGAACCCTATTGTATTATCTCTAGAGGTACACTATCGGAAGGTTGTCTCATGCCTTGTTATAGTTGGAAATCGACTCTCCATTAAGTGTCATGTGGTTTTTGATTATATACTAAGTATGTTGTAATGACCCGCATTCTACGCATCGAAGGATCGTAGAATATTTATTTCTGCAACATACGAAGTCATATGGTCATGTAGCTTTGGGAGACGACTATTGAGGTCATTTCCCATGTTCATGATTTTTGTTGATTTTTAAATGACTATTTTGCCCCTAGCTGATCTTGTTTTGGCTATAAGTTTTGATGGGAAAGCAGTTTTGACCTGAAACCACTTCCATTGGATCCGGATGATGGTTTACAATTCCGTAGAGTGGTACATTTGACAAACGGACTCACCATTTGGGATATATGGCTAAAACAAGTTTCAGAAGGTGAAAAACTGCTTAACCGGGCCAAATGAGGTGATTAGTAAATGGGCCCATAACCCATTTCGGGATTAGGGTTATGGGGAGGCTGAAATGAGTTAGGTTTTCATTTCATTTCAGTTTTCCAGCCGCCACAAACCCTCTCTTCAACCTAACAATGGTCTCCAACATCTAAATACACCTCTAATCACTTCTTAATCAAGTTTTGGCTTAAACTACATCAAATTGAGGAGGAATAGCACCAAAGCAAGGTTAGAGCTGCTGTTAGACATCAGTATTCATGGAAAACAGAGATTTATTTCAGATCTGAGTTTTAGTTGTGGCCAAGGTGAGTGATTAGCATTGTTTTGACACTAATTACAGTTAATTAGGGTGATTAGTGATAATTAGCGAATTTATACATTAATAAATTCTAGAAAAATATTCATAAATTTTGAAATATTGTTTTATATCTCTGTTAGAATTTTGGGTTGATTTGGCTAAGTTTTGTTAATCATATCATTAGTTATGCCTAAACATGATTAAGGGAAAATGTAGAATTTTGGCTATGTTTGATCCATTTTAATACATCATATTGTTGTTTTGATGTTTATGATTGATTGTACATGTTGCTATAACCGTATGGTATAATTTGTGATTGTCTAGAAGTGTTAGATTGGTCGAAAACGCCGTCGAATGGCGTAAAACAATCGCTTGAAAGAAGTGCACGAAATTTCCCGAATCGGATCGGATCGAAGGGGGGAAGCACGAACCGACCCGCTCGCCTGGAAGCTCCACGATCTGACCTGTTGGTGAGAAGGAGCTCCGATCCGAACCGATGCCACTCACGAACTGATTCAGGAGCTAAGGAACCAATGGCCAAGGAGGATCACGAACCGATTCTGGGCCACGACCTGAAGTCCTCTGATCCAAACCGCCTTCCACGAGAGCTGCTCACACCACCTGACCCGATCCGCCCTCGTCAGCATGAAGCTACCCCGACCCGAACCACTCTAGGGGGCTCGATCCGAGCCGTTTAGTGGACACCGAACCGATGGCGTTGCATCATGAGTAGGACCTGACGATGAGTCACGAGCTGGAGGAGCACGACCCGACCCGTATGGGGTATTCCGATCCGAACCGAGGAGCTGATGACCACGACCTGAAGCAAAGAGAAGTGAAGAAATGAAGACCGATCCGGAGAAGAAGGTGATGACCAAAACCCGAGATGCAAAGGTAGTACAAGTGGGAAGTTTGTACTCAGGATCCAGTTGGGAACCAACGAGTTAACTTCATGAGTTGGGCTTTGCTGCAGGACGTGTGCTAAGGGGTTGTCGATGTCTATAACTTTGGATCACTATGTGTTGGGAGTACGTGAACGGATTCAGGGCCATAGTGGCCTAGGTATGACTAAAGAGATATAGACCAATGAAATGGGGTCATCTGTATTGATTTAGTCATGACTCCATGGGGCAAGCTTGGTAGTAGCAGTAGTTGTACAAGTCGAACTCCGTCATTACTTCGATGGGTCTAGTGATTGACAGTTGTGGACATCGTATGCTTTACGCACTGAGTGAGAGATGTGAGGGTGGTTGCTATGGTTGATTTGCTTGCCATCATTATGACATGCACACCCCACCCCCGTTATCTTTACACCATCTGTTCAGTGGCACCTTAGAGTATTGTACGGTATGTAGTGCTAACTCTTTGATTGTAGGTCCAGGTTCAGGTATGGTTTAGTATACCTGTTATTGTTCTGTTTAGTTGCTTATCGCTCATACCAGACTTTTTGTCTAACCCAGAGTTTTATGTCCCTTCTTATTACTCTGGGTGCTCTCACAAGCAGACTAGAGACAGGTTAGGTGGTATGCATGAGTAGCTGTACCAGAGACGAGCAGGAGGCTTCCACGTATGATACATATATATAGATATTCTCTTTGTGTTGCTGCAGTCACTACTTTGAGCATTAGTGGTGTACCTTTCTTTCTTTTGTTTAGAGACAGTAATTTGGAAAGTTGTAATAAGCTGTATTTGGATTTCCGCTGCTCTGATGATGATTTTGATGTTGGTTTAGTTATCTTCTTATGCATTGTCTCACATGTTTGATGTCAAGTATATTATTATTGTATTTTGTTCCATGCGTTGTGAGATATTCTACAGGTTTTCGATTAGTTCATTCTCATCTTTCCTTTCTTTGGCGACCGTTCCGTGCTAGTCGGGTATGTGTACAACGCACTTTCGGAGGAAATGCCGGCTTGTGCGAGGCAGTTGTCACACTTGGTATCAGAGCTCTAGGTTGCATAGTTAACCTAGGGAAGTCATCAGGGAGAGATAGTATACGTATATGAGAGCGCGTATTTGTGATTATTTTGGTTTTCAAAAGATATACATACTATTAGTATAGCTAAGGATGAAGTCGCACTGCACTAGCACCACTACGGAGATGGTAAATCGTTTTCTCTTTACAGATTGAACGATGAGCCGATACACAAGAGGTGTCGGTAGAGGAGCCAATAATGGAAATGCTGCTGACATGAGGACGATGTTTACTGACCTCATGAGGGAGATGCTTAGGGATGTGCAGAGGGCAGCTCCCAATGCTGGTAATGGTGGTGGTCCAATAGTGCAGGCGCCTAGGGCTGATTTCGCCAAGCTGAACAAGGATTATACTAGTCTTGGTGGAAAGCCATTCCACGGAACGGAGTCGGCTACGGATGTTCAGGATTGGTTGGATAGCTGCGAGCGTATCTTCGAAGATTTGGGTATCGAGGATGCGATGAAGAGAAAGCTACCATCCCGTCAGCTGCAAGGACGGGCAATGAATTGGTGGAATGCTATAAAGGCAGCTACTCCCGAAGATCAGATTTCTTGGGATCAGTTTAAGGTTCGCTTTAGCGATAAGTTCATTCCAGCTGCTCAGAAGACAGTGCTATTTAAGAAATTCTTGGAGCTTAAGCAAAATGGCAGAGCTGTCTCGGAGTATATTGCTGAGTTTGATACCTTATCGAAATATAGGTTATCTCTATTGATACTGCCGAGAAGAAGAATGAGAAGTTCATAACTGACTTGGATGGATACTTAGGGAAAAGGCTTATTAACCACATCAATGAGACGTTTGAATCGATTGTGGGGAAGGATTTAAGAAGTCTTTAACCTAAATCGAAGACTGAGGTTGCATCTGCAGAGGAGCCAAAGCCGCAAGCAAGTGGTGGAGGCAAGAGTGGTTCTCAGAATAAGAGGAAGCAGAACCAGAATAAGGATGGCTAGAAAAAGAATAAGAAAGATGTTGAGTGCTTCAGCTGTGGTAATAAGGGCCATTATGCTAGTAATTGTCAGGCCAAGCCAGCAGATAGGAAGTGCTTCAACTGTGGCCAAATGGGACATCATAAGGACAAATGTCCGCAACCCCCTAAAGAAAAGAAGATGGTGAAAGCATACGCCCTTAATGCTATTCCTTCTTTGTCGAATGCCCCACTGCGGCGGAGAAGGGAAAGAATTTCATTATTCAAGGTATGCTTTCTGTTTATTATGTTCATGTTAGAGTTTTGTTTGCTACCGGAGCTTCCAGTTCCTTCATATCTAGTGACCTGGTAGATAGGTTGGGATTGGAGCCCGAGATTGTCGATAGACCTTTAGTAGTGACGAACCCGATTGGTGGTTCGACTAACCTTAACATGATTTGTAGTAATGTGGTCTTATTGAGTCATGGATGTGTGTTTGTTTGTGATTGCTTTGTTTTGGGCTTTACTGGGTTTGGCATTATTTTGGGAGTCGATTGGCTCCAAAGATACGGGGTGGTGGTAGACTGTGACAGATTTTTGGTGACAGCTAGAGCGGATGATGGGCAGAGGGTAGTGTTTGATGGTCCACCAAGTGATGGGGTAATGGCTAGTTTTCTAAATCCCCTCGACATCCCGCATAGTGAGTTGTCAGGCTTGCCTGTGGTTGGCCAGTATCCGGACGTCTTCGAGGAAGTGACCGGGCTTCCACCACACCGAGAGATTGAGTTCCGTATTGATTTAGTGAAATATGCCAAACCTATAGTGATGCCACTTCGTCGTATTGCACCAAGGGAGCAGCGAGAGCTCGGGGTGCAAGTCAGCGATCTTTTGAAGAAGGGATTTATCAGAATGAGTGTTTCTGAATGGGGAGCACCGGTTGTGTTTTCTACCAAGGCGGATGGTTCCCTTCGTTTGTGTGTAGACTACCGCGAGCTGAATAAAGTGACGAGGAAGAACAAGTATCCTCTACCGCGGATAGATGATTTGTTTGATCAGTTGAGTCGCGTGAGAGTATTTTCCCAATTGGATCTCGCGACAGGTTTTCATCAGCTTAGGGTGGAAGCTGAGAGTATAGCTAAAACGGCATTTCGGACGCCATCTGGATTTTATGAGTGGTTGGTCATGCCATTCGGATTGACCAATGTGCCAGCATATTTTGTGGATCTTATGAATAGAGTATTAAGAGATCAGTTGAATAAGTTTGTTCTTGTGTTGTGGACGATATACTTGTTTATTTGAGGATAGAAGAAGAACACAAGGAACATTTAAGAATAGTGATGGAGGTGTAGAGAAAACACCAATTGAAAGCAAAGTTTTCTAAGTGTCACTTCTGGAGAAGGGAAGTGAGATTCTTGGGCCATGTTGTTTCAGAAAATGGTATCGCTGTGGACCCTGCGAAGGTCGCTACGGTACAAGATTGGTCTACGCCCAAGAATGCGACAGGCATAGGAAGTTTCTTGGGGTTAGCTGGATATTATCGTAAGTTTATCCAAGACTTTTCCAAGATAGCAGCACTGCTGACTCAGTTGACCAAGAAGAATCAAGCTTTCGTCTAGGACGAAAAGTGCAAGAATGCATTCAAGAGTCTAAAAGAAAAGTTGACATGTGCACTAGTATTAGTCATACCTAAGGGGAATGAAGAGATGACGGTATATACGGATGCATGTGGTACCGGACTAGGTGCTATATTGATGCAAGGAGGTAGGGTTGTAGCTTATGCAAGTTGGCAACTGAAACTACATGAGAAAAGATACCCTACCCATGATCTGGAATTAGCAGCGATTGTGTTCGCGTTAAAGATGTGGAGACATTATCTCTTGGAAGAAATATTCGAGTTGTTTACCGATCATAAATCGTTAAAGTATCTTTTCTCTCAAAAGGATCTAAATCTCCGACAACAAAGTGGTTAGAATTCTTGGCTTCCTATGATTTCGACATCGCATATACACCAGGAAAGGGCAATGTGGTAGCTGATGCATTGAGTAGAGACGTGCTAGTTTAGGGGCTATGATTCTAGAATGGAAGCAACTAGAGTAAATGCTAGGTATGATTTCAGACCAAAGTGCGAATTGGATCCAGAAATGTTAGCCAGTTTGACGATCAAACCCACTTTGATTGAGCGGATTGGTTCCAGTCAGAGGGACGATCCTAACCTATTGGAAATCATCTCAAAGTTAGAGATGGGAATCGATGAAGAGATGAATAAGTATGGGCTTGATCGAGATGGATGGCTTAGGAAGAATGGAGGACTAGTTGTACCCAATGTTAATGGATTGAGAGATGAAGTGCTTAGAGAATGTCATCACTCAAAACTGACTATACATCCCGGTGGTAACAAGATGTATCGAGACATGAAGCAGACCTACTACTGGGAAGGGATGAAGAGAGACGTTGGGAAATTTATATCCAAATGCATGAATTGCCAACTAGTTAAAGCTGAGCAAAAGAAGCCTAGTGGTTTGTTACAACCATTAGAAATTCCAGAATGGAAATGGGAACAAGTGTTAATGGATTTCATTGATGGGTTACCAAGGACTAGATTGGGCCATGATAGCATTTGGGTGATTGTGGACCGATTGACTAAGAGTGCAAGGTTTATACCCGTTAAATCAAATAGGACGGCAGCTAAGTTAGCAGAACTGTATATAAAGTGGGTAGTGAGATTTCATGGAATACCCAAAGGCATTGTGAGTGACCGAGATCCGTTGTTCACTAGTGGATTACGGAAGAGCTTACAAGAGGCGTTAAGATCAGAACTACATCTCAGTACCGCGTATCATCCTCAAATCGATGGACAGACATAGAGGGTGAATCGAGTGTTAGAAGACCTCTTGAGAGCTTGTGTATTGGATTTTGGTGGATCATGGGATGACCATTTGCATCTAGTAGAGTTTGCATATAAAAATAGTTATCAATCCGGTATTGGTCCATTTGAATCTTTGTACAGAAGACCGTGCAACTCACCGTCCTGTTGGTTAGAGACCAGTGAGAAATATGTGCTTGGACCGGAAGTAATAAGAGAAACATCAGACAAGATCAAGGTTATCCAACAGCGAATGAAGGCTGCCCAAGATAGGCAGAAAAGTTATGCTGATAAGAGGAGAAGAGAATTAAAGTTCTCCATTGGCGACTTGGTGTTTGTCAAGATTTCTCCATTGAAGAGCGTGATACGATTTGGCAGGAGAGGCAAGTTAGCACCAAGATTTGTTGGTCCATTCCCAGTTCTTGAGCAAGTTTGGAATTTGGCATACAAAGTTGAATTACCAGAGAAGATGGCAGGAGTTCACAACGTATTTCATGTTTCCCAGTTATGAAAGTTCGTACACGACCCAGATGTGACTATTTCACCTGATCAGTTGGATGATATCGAAGTTGAACCCGAGGCAGGTAGGAATCGCAAGCCTATACGTATTGTTGGGAGGGATACGAATCAACTTCGAAGGAAAGCGGTGAATCTAGTCAAAGTCCAGTGGGGCGAGAATGAGAATGACTGTACTTAAGAGACGGAGGAGAGCATTAGAAAGACGTATCTAGAACTCTTCGCTTGGTAAGATTTTAACTTCGATTTAGTCTTTCCACGTGCTAGGATAGGCTTGTTTGTTTGTTTTACATGTTTGATTGTTGTTTGTGGCTGGTAGGCATGCGAGATCCTTTGTATGTTTTGGGTTAAGGAATTTCGGGGACGAAATTTCTTAAGGGGGGAGAGTGTAACGACCCGCATTCTACGCATCGAAGGATCGTAGAATATTTATTTCTTTCGCATACGAAGTCATATGGTCATGTAGCTTTGGGAGACGACTATTGGGGTCATTTCCCATGTTCATGATTTTTATTGATTTTTAAATGACTATTTTTCCACTAGCTGATCTTATTTTGGCCATAACTTTTGATGGGAAAGGAATTTTGACCTGATACCACTTCCATTGGATCCGGATGATGGTTTACAATTCCGTAGAGTGGTCGCATAAGCCAAAAGGACTCACCGTTTGGGAGATATGACTGAAACAAGTTTCAGAAGGTGAAAAACTGCTTAACCGGGCCAAATGCGGTGATTAGTAAATGGGCCCATGACCGATTTCGGGATTAGGGTTATGGGTAGACTGAAATGAGTTAGGTTTTCATTTCATTTCCGTTTTCCAACCGCCACAAACCCTCTCTTCAACCTAACAATGGCCTCCAACATCTAAATACACCTCTAATCACTTCTTAATCAAGTTTTGGCTTAAACTACATCAAATTAAGGAGGAATAGCACCAAAGCAAGGTTAGAGCTGCTGTTAGACATCAGTATTCATGGAAATAGAGATTTATTTCAGATCTGAGTTTTATTTGTGGCCAAGGTGAGTGATTAGCATTGTTTTGACACTAATTACAGTTAATTAGGGTGATTAGTGATAATTAGCGAATTTATACATTAATAAATTCTGGAAAAATATTCATAAATTCTGAAATATTGTTTTATACTTCTGTTAGAAATTTGTATTGATTTGGTTAAGTTTTCTTAATCATATCATTAGTTATGCCTAAACATGATTAAGGGAAAATGTAGATTTTTAGCTATGTTTGATCCATTTTAATTCATCATATTATTGTTTTGATGTTTATGATTGATTGTACATGTTGCAATGACTGTATGGTATGATTTGTGATTGTTTAGAAGTGTTAGATTGGTCGAAAACGCCGTCGAATGGCGTAAAACAGTCGCTGGAAAGAAGTGCAGGAAATTGCCCGAACCGGAATGGATCGAAGGGGGGAAGCACGAACCGACCCGCTCACCTGGAAGCTCCACGATCTGACCCGCTGGTTAGGAGGAGCTTCGATCCGAACCGATGACACTCACGAACTGCTTCAGGAGCTAAGGAACCAATAGCCAAGGAGGACCATGAAACGATGCTGGGCCACGACCTGAAGTCCTTCGATCTGAACCGCCTTCCACGAGAGCTGCTCACACCACCCGACCTGATCTGCCCTCGTGAGCATGAAGCTACCCCGACCCAAACCACTCTAAGGGGCGCGATCCGAACCGTTTAGTGGACACCGAACCGATGGTGTTGCATCACGAGTAGGACCTGACGATGAGTCACGAGCTGGAGGAGCACGACCAGACCCGTATGGGGTATTCCGATCCGAACCGAGGAGCTGATGACCATGACCTGAAGCAAAGAGAAGTGAAGAAATGAAGACCGATCCGGAGAAGAAGGTGATGACCAAAACCCGAGATGCAAAGGTTGTCCAAGTGGGAATTTTGTACTCAGGATCCAGTTGGGAACCAATGAGTTAACTTCATGAGTTGGGCTTTGCTACGGGACGTGTGCTAAGGGGTTGTCGATGTCTATAACTTTGGATCACTATGTGTAGGGAGTACGTGAACGAATTCAGGGCCACAGTGGCTTAGGTACGACTAAAGAGCTATAAACCAATGAAATGGGGTCATTTGTATAGATTTGGTCATGACTCCATGGGGCAAGCTTGGTAGTAGCAGTAGTTGTACAAGTCGAACTCCGTCACTACTTCGATGGGTTTAGTGATTGACAATTGTGGACATGTATGCTTTACGCACTGAGTGAGAGATGTGAGGATGGTTGCTATGGTTGATTTGTTTGCCATCATTATGACATGCACATCCCCCCCCCCGTTATCTTTACACCATCTGTTGAGTGGCACCTTAGAGTATTGTACGGTGTGTAGTGCTAACTCTTTGGTTGCAGGTCCAGGTTCAGGTATGGTTTAGTATACCTGTTATTGTTCTGTTTAGTTGCTTATCGCTCATACCAGACTTTTTGTCTGACCCAGAGTTTCATTTTCCTTTTTATTACTCTGGGTTCTCTCACGAGCAGATTAGAGACAGGTTAGGTGGTATGCACGAGTATCTGTACCAGAGACGAGCAGGAGGCTTCCACGTATGATACATGTATGGATATTCTCCTTGTGTTGTTGCGGTCACTGCTTTGGGCATTAGTGGTGTACCTTTCTTTCCTTTGTTTAGAGACAGTAATTTGGAAAGTTGTAATAAGCTGTATTTGGATTTCCGCTGCTCTGATGATGATGTTGATGGTTGTTTAGTTATCAGCTTATGCACTGTCTCACATGTTTTATGTCAAGTATATTATTATTATATTTTGTTCTATGCACTGTGAGACATTCTACAGGTTTTCGATTAGTTCATTCTCTTCTTTCCTTTCTTTGGCGACCGTTACGTGCTAGTCGGGCATGTGTACAGTGCACTTTCGGAGGAAATGCCACCTGGTGTGGGGCGGGCCGTCACATATGTGGAGCGTGAGATGCAAGCGTTCTGCTAGATGGTTATTCATTTGATATAGACATTATTATAATATCACCGGATTTGATATCAAAAATGTTTTGGGTGGTCGTAGGGTAAAAACCGCCCATGTTTATGTGTGGACCAGTCTTACGATTATCCTTTTCTTTCAAAAGGATTTTTAATTTTAAATTAGTTGGATGATTCCTATAAATTTAGTGAGTTTACTCATGATGTTCACCATACTGATTGGTGGCATTTTCAATGCTCAGGTCAGACCGAGTTTTTCAGGTTGAGGATAGGATATTACGGATCTCATAAGACATGCTGGAGGAGTTCATACGTCTTTAGTATTTATTCCGTTGTGTATGGTATATGAGGACATGTTGTTATAACTATCCAGATGTATTGATTGAATGATGTACTTTGATGAATGTAAGTATCAATTCAAGTTCTTTATAAAGATTTATTTTTATACATTATATTTATTCCGCTACGGTGTGAGACTCTGTGTTGTTAGCCTTCCGCTTATTCTTCTGTTCTAACATTTCTTTCTTTCTTCTCCTCACTTTCTAACTTCTTTCTCCTAAAGATTCATGTTTCCTTGCAATTTGGGTCAGATGTGAGTTGTAATTAGTTAACTCAAACGACGTGGATTTGCAGGCCTTTACACTAACGCACCATTCATTTCTTACATCAATATCATAATCCCCATTTTGAACCTCTGAACCATCTCCCATTTGTATGCAGTTTGGCACTAAAGTTCTTATATTACTTACCGTGCACACAATTACAACTGGATTTGCAACCAATCTTCAACAAGTTCTAGTATGAGTGATCAGTTTTCTAGCTTCTACGGTGAGTACTAACTGAGGTTGTTCACTTGTGGAGCCTCTATTCTTCAAACTTCTAGCATTGGGGGAAATCCTTTGAATTCCCCCATTTAACTCATTCATTAGTCTTTGGTGTTGGCTGAAAAATTATAAACAAGATCATATTCAATTAAAAATGAGTATAATATTGTCTTGCATATTTCTAGCATGCAACAGAAAAAATGAAGATCCACTATTGGTATGATAATAATAATGGAGAAATTTCAATAAGGATTTTAGCATAATTTTGTACATAAATTTTGCACCTATAAAATGGATGACTTGATTTATATTTTCTTTTATTGGAACAATGTGGTACTAATATTTTTTGAGGTAATTAGGGAGAAGGACAAATATTGGAAAAAAAAAGGCTGGTGGGCACCAAGTTTTAATTTTAGGCAAAATGACAAACCATAAAAAAAAGCTAAATACAACTAGCATTATATTCAGTTTTACACTATACCAAAATGCTAGTTTCAACTAGCACTATATTCAGTTTTACACCATACCGAATGCTAGTTCTATTTATAATTGTCTTTTAGTTTAATGTTTTTCAATGTTTGTCCTTCAACCTAAAAAAGAAACTTATTTTCCTTCAACCTATTTTTTTCTAAAGTTTGTCCATGTGCCTATTTTACATTATTATTATTATTTGTGAGTGGAGATCTGAATTGGAATGCTTTAATTTAGTTTTGTAATTAAGAAAAAAAGAAGTCTCCTTTTTCAAACACTTTGGATTGACATTGCAATATATGGTCTAGTAAAAACTCATAGTTATGGTCTCAAATAATAAAGAAATCTATATCCTTTGTTTTTTGTATAAGATGTTGTTTTTTATTAGGAGTGCCCTTTCTTTGCAGATTTGATACATGAACATGTGTTTTAAAGGAATCTTTAAAAGTTTAAATTTTATTTAGACAATTAAAAAGTGTGTGTAAAGGCATTATGAAACTTACAAATTTTCAATTTAACATTTGGTAGGAATCCCTTGACTGTTGGTAAGGAGGTGAGCTAACCGTACCTCCAGAAGCAAAGGTACGATTGAATGTAATCACATTAGTATCTCAATTCCTTATTTTTATCAATCACAGAAGGAAAGCCAACTACTTTCTTTTTATTGTCACAAATTTATGCAAACTCCTATAATTTTTATAAATACACTGCTTCATTCTATAGAATTCAGAACAATGGCAACAAATGCTACTACCTTGTCAAAGATTGATCATCTATTTGCAGTCCTGCTATAAGTATCTTCACTACCTGAAATCCTTTCTTTACAAAAGCTAGAGTGGCCACCTCTTCTTGAGATTCCAGCTCTTCCAATTTTAAACTGCCTCCTTTGCCTCAACTACCTATTGTTCCTGAGTGTTATGATTTCAATATATTATCAACAATCAATCATGAAACTTTAGATTCAAATATGTAATCCATATTGATTTAATTGAGAACAAATGAGAGCAGATAAATTTATTAGCGGAAGCATACTTGAATCTGTAATTAATCATTGTAGTACCTAAATCGTTAGTTATTTGCAAAGAAGATGAATTTGGTTTGGTCTTCCAAATTGACACAAACCCAAGATCTGAAATTAGCTCTCCATAGAAAAGGTTAGAGAGTTGCTAAGGCTAGTGTAATTTGGGGTCCATAGCCCATTATTTATAAAGTTGGCATTTGTAATTTGGCCCATCAACAAATTAAAAATGCCTCGGAATCTACAAGTTAGGCCCATGATAAGTTAAGTGTCAAGCCTTTAAATTCTAATCTAAAACTAGATTACTTTAATTAGGCTTTACACCAAAATAGCACAACACATTTTATTTAAGATATGTGACACAATTGTCGAGATATTCCAACAATCCCCTCCCCCCCTGTAACAACCCGGAAAATCTGAGCCAGTTTAAAATTTTTATTTTGGCGAATTTAATGAATTTTGAATATTTAAAATGAATTGTTTTAAATAATAACGACGGAAAATTTATTTTCGACGAAGTTAAAACGAATAAATTTATTTTAATTATATAACAAGCCTGAAATGGCCCTGCAGTTCGAAAATTCGATTTCGAATTTCAAATGAATATACAGAATTCGTTTTAAGTCGGAATTGAACGAAACAAGAAATATTTGAATCTGTTTAATCATATCTTTCAAACGAAGTTGAGAAACTGAGATTTCACTTTAGAAGTTGGAAGATATGTCCAGTTTTAAATTCAGAATAGTCGCTGTGGAATTTATATATATTTTATATAATATATAGCCCTTAAAAATAGCCATTTTGCAAACGACCTCTGTTTTCGACGAAACCTGTTTTGTTGGAACCGTGATGTCAAATTATTGCTAGATTCCAATTTTCATAATTTTCTGAATCAGTATGTGAGCGTGGCGTACTTAAACGCGTTTGACCAGTTTCAGTTGAATTTAATCGACTGGAAAATGGCCATTTTTCAAACGGTCTCAGAATTCGACGAAATTAGTTTTGTTAGGACCGTATCGTCGATACGAAGCTAGAAAATATTTTTCATTAATTTTTAGAGTTAGTATGTAGCCCCGGTAATTTAAAATGTACGTTCAAATTGAATATATACTGAATTATATTTTAATTTCGACGAAAACTGAACGTAACAGCCGAATTGGGTTACGAAACATATCCCACTGTGTTCGGAATGGGGGTAATTAGCTAGGGACGACAGTCGGCGGGTTTGATTTAGAGTTCGAAATAAAAAGTTACTTTATGGGATCCAAATTAAATAAAATATATAAATAATTATAAACACCCTCCCTCCTTCTTTGGCCAAGTCAACTCTTCTCCCCCCCGTTAGATTTCAGATCTGAACTAAAAAAAAAAAAAAAAACCTCGGTCAATTGAAACCGCATCGCGCTCATCCACTCCCGCCGCCGCTGGACCTCTTCCGCCTCCCCCGGCGCCGCCTGACCTCGCCCTCCCTCAGTATCGCGAGTCTCCACTGGGAAGCGCGCCATCGCGCTAGCAAGGGCCCCACAGTCGCGAGCTAGGATCGCGCCCTAACCCCACCACGCCACCTGTTGACCGTCGTCGGCCTCTGACGCCACTCCGACCCCCCCCCCCCCCCCCCATCAGACCTCCCCTCCGTTCTTCCTCTCCCCTCCTCCTTTCTCGAGCAAAACCGCGAGCCCTCCAGCCTTTTTCCCCCTTCGCTGTACAGATCCGCCGGCGCCAGCCTCGTCTCCACCCCCTCTGGCCACGACAAACCCTCTTCTCCCCTTAGAAAGCGCTGTAAGCTTTTTATTTTAATTTACTTTAAATGCTTAGCTTAGTTTAATTAAAAAGTGTTATAGAAAATATGATTTTGTGGATAGGAAAAACTGATTTCTTTGTAGATAGAAAATATGAACTTTGTTTATGAAAAGTTCATATTTTTAATAATGAAAAGTTCGTACTTTTAACAATGAAAAGTTCATATTTTTAATAATGAAAAGTTCATACTTTTAACAATGAAAAGTTCATATTTTTAACCATGAAAGTTCATATTTTTAACCATGAAGAGTTCATATTTTTAACCAAGAAGAGTTCATATTATTAACCATGAAGAGTTCACATAATTAACAATGAAAAGTTTATATTTTTAACGATGAAAAGGAATGATTTTTAACATTAGAAAGAATTGATTTTTATATATTGAACTTCGAATTAAAAATGTGATTTTTATATATTGAACTTCGAATTAAAAATGTGATTTTTATATATAGAACTTCGAATTAAAAATGTGATTTTTATATATTGAACTTCGAATTAAAAATGTGATTTTTATATATTGAACTTCGAATTAAAAATGTGATTTTTATATATTGAACTTCGAATTAAAAATGTGATTTTTATATATTGAACTTCGAATTAAAAATGTGATTTTTATATATTGAACTTCGAATTAAAAATGTGATTTTTATATATTGAACTTCGAATTAAAAATGTGATTTTTATATATTGAACATCGAAGTAAAAATTCGATTTTTTTTTATATATATTGAATAACGAAGTAAAAATTCGATTTTTTTTTTATATATAGTGACTACGGGCAACGAAGATGACGAAGATGGGATAACGAAGAAGATTTCTATAAATGAAGAGTCGTGATATTGGATAGCTTTAGGTGAGAACCTCTCACTTTAAATTTCTTTTTCTAGTTATATATATATATATACTAGGATGCAGACGGTGCTTAGTAGCACCCGACACCCGTCATCCACAGACCATGGATGGCTTGTTTGTTAAATTGTTTGGTTGTGTAGTTGGTTAGATTATTTGGTTTGAACTGAATTGTTTGGTGAAATAAAATTGATTTGATTGATGTGTGAATTGCGTGGGCCTTCACTAGACCGGGGATAAGGCTAGGCCTCGTCCCGTTTCTAGTATCGTGCCGTTATGCCGCCGAAATTTTCTAAAATATGTTAGAAAAATAAAAAATATCATTTTTATTGTGTAAATGAAATGAATAGAAATTCATGTGTTAAAATAAAATATATTATCATTAAAAATATAGTTTTAACGTGAAAGTGAATAAATAAATATTTATAAACAAATCGGCCGATTTGTTTATATACACTGATTTGACTGATATTGAATGGGTCGATAAATTTTACACATCGCCCAACTGCACAACTAAAAATCTGTGTTTGATTGTTTGAAACCCCACACGGGTTTGGGATGAAATTTGAAGTTCACTCATCCTGATTGATTAAATATGTCGATCGATTGATTGACAGGCTGTTATAAGTGTAAGATATCTATATTTGATGCTTATACAGTGTAGTGCACTTTGGTTGATGTTTGATTGTTTATTATTGCTATTATATACATGTGTTGTATGGAATCCATATAATTAACGTCATATGGTGATTGATTGGGCCTCATTCCAATCGGGAAAGTAATGAATATTATAAAAGAAAATTCATGTGTTGAATATAAAAATAGTGATGTGTTGACAGTACTCATGTGTTGAGATTAGTCGTGTGTTGAAATAAATATAGATTCATGTGTTGAATGGGATAATATCCATTTGTTGGATAGAATAAAGAAGTTTTGAAAATATAAAGCCGTGTTGATTAGATTGACGCCATTTTGACGTAAACGATATTTATATCGATTTTATTCATTTCGAAATGAATTGAATTGAAAACGATTTCGAAATGAATTGAATTGAAACCGATTTCGAAATGAATTGAATTGAAAACGATTTCGAAATGAATTGAATTGAAACCGATTTCGAAATGAATTGAATTGAAAACGATTTCGAAATGAATTGAATTGAAAACGATTTCGAAATGAATTGAATTGAAAACGATTTCGAAATGAATTGAATTGAAAACGATTTCGAAATGAATTGAATTGAAAACGATTTCGAAATGAATTGAATTGAAAACGATTTCGAAATGAATTGAATTGAAAACGATTTCGAAATGAATTGAATTGAAAGCGAATTCAAATGAATTCAAATTGAATTGAATAGAAATGAATTTTAAAACGAATTTATAAAGAAGAATTCAATTTTGATTTGAATTGAAATGGAAGTTGAAATTGTTTTGAAACGAATGTAGAACTATTTATAAAATTCGTTTTAAAAGGAAATCGACGAAATATATATAATATATATATATTATATATATAATGGCCTGAATAGAACGCGCCGCGCTGCGGCAGTTCGTGAATTTCGACCATTTATTTCAAACGGACATTGTGGGAGATCCGACCGTCGGATTCTCCTAAAACCGGAACCGTTGGGTTCGTATCGAAAAGAGCTTTCCAATGAATATTAGAAATTTGAAATCTAACGGTTGGATTTGGAGTTATGTCCAAATCAAATTCGAAAAAGGTCGCTGTAAGTGCAGTTCGATGGCCGTTGTTGGAAATCGACTGTACGGGCCTTGGTAAAATTATTAAAAATATCTATAATTTGTGTAAAATCATAATATATGGATTGGAAAGATTTGAGCTGGAAAATTCCACATTTGAAAAGATAAAAATAGATTTTTATCGAAATAAACTAGTTTTGAACTAGAATTAAAATCAATTTATTTTTGAAATAAATAAATTGAATTTGAAAGTGATTTTAAAAATAATCAATACTCCCAATACGTGGATTGGACTGGAGTTGAATCGAAATTATCTTCGGGATATTTCGATGTTGGATTTCGTGACTATACAAATATTGTTATGGGGATTTGAAAGATATATTTTATATCGTTATTTCCAATACGATATATGTTGGTTTCAGAATTTGATATTGAATGTAAGCCGATATATTTTCTATTCAGAGCCTTGTATTTAATATCAAATGTGATTTGGGTTTATCGTGAATCGTGTTTTAGAAGACATTGGTTCTTTAACCCAGTTAAAGGCAAGATATCGATTTTTGAGAAGATTAAAACTAAGTGGAGTTTTAATGAATCTTTAATTAGATTGAAAAATGAATTGATTATTTAAATTATCAAATCTGAAAGGTGATCGAGAATGGAGTACCACCAGTTTTGCTCCAAAGCGATAGTTAAATCTTTAATTAGATTTGAACGTGAAATGGTAATTAATTTTACCGATAACACAGTGGTGTTAGATGTGGAGTATTACCAGTTTTCTCCATGGGATATATAGGTTGGGATTGGGAAATAAAATAATAATTACTTCGGTGTGGTTCGCTAATCCCGACTAGTTTGGAAAACCATAATATGGTTTGAAATGATATCCAAAGGAAGATTAAAGAATAAATTTAGAAGAATTTATCTGGGATAAAATTAATGGGAACCTTTCCCTAAAAATGTGATTTTGTGAATAAAAGAATATTCTGAATTGGAATGAGGCGTTTGATGTGTTTGTGTAACATTTGTTTATCATATACGTGGGTTATTCAGAAAGGCCGGGTTTACACCCATTCTGAATAACCGATTCGACGAGATGTCGAAGATGAAGACGGTGGTTGAAGACCGGAAGTCTTCACATCGTTTGGATAATTACTAACGATCCTGATTGGGCTGTACACCCAAGAGGATGGAAATAGTTGGCGGTCGTCCAGACGTACTTGGAGATGGATGGATATGCGAGGAAAGTGCCTCCGGTTTCGTTCAGACCTAGAACGGACTTGTAAATGGATGGTGTGTCTGACATTGTATTCCTTTATATTGTATTTGTTGATCTCTGCTAAATATATATCTGTTTGGCGGCGGAGAATTTATTCTCTTGCTTAACGCCCTTCTCTGAGACATATGAGCTCAGAGGTTATATATTGGCAGAAATCAGTGGTACGATATGGATTGATAGTGTGGCATACTGAGATGCAGTGATCCAGACTTTTGTTGAAAAGCAAAGTTTGGTGGTTGATGATCAAAGCGCAGCTGATATAGCATGGCTTTGTGTATAGCGTTGATCCGCGAGCCTCACAGCCCGGGATGGTGGTAAACTGATGGTTTGATCAGTATACATTTTTAGTGTAGTGGATTCGGTCGACCGATATTGAGCTTCGTGCTCGGAGGGATAGAGTAAGCGGTGTTTTCTCTTGCTGGGACGTAAGCCGCGGTGATACTTGAGTCCCAAAAGTGCGGATGTGCATAGCGGTGTTTTCTCCCACTGAGACGTAAGCCGCGGTGATTTGTACTACGCGATCGATCTTTCGAATCAGGAGCCACCATGATGGAAATCCAATTTCCAATACGTGTATTTCGGCTTTATTTGTAGAGCCTAGTATGGCGACATAGTGGGATGGGGCACTCATGCCGTCTATGATTTATATTTATGATTGAAATTGTTTTTGACACTATACACTTATTATAGTATCAAATGATTTGTTTTAAACGTATCAAGCATGTTTGGCTGTTATAAGGTAAAACCCTATCCTCCGGCTTGCGTTGCATTGTGTGATGGGACCTGGGTCTTATAATAGCTTCATTTTTCGAAAAAGCATTGCGCTGTTTATTCTATGCACTAGTATTCTTGGGAGGAAACCCGTTCCGTGTTATACGGCGTGGTCCCTTGAATTACTCTCTTTTAAAGTAAAGTTTTAAATAACTGTTTTAGTTCTCACACCAGTCACATGACTGACCTGGAGTTTATTGTTTTAACCTAAACTCGGGTGCCCTTATTTTTGACACGGGCAGCTAGTAGTTTTGGTTTTGCAGATTTATATTCACAGGACCCTGGTTTACAGCTGGAATGATATCCGGAAAGCTTTGTATCCGTATATCTCTTCTAGTTGTGTATTGTATTATTTTCCGCTGCTAGGTATTTAAATGTAATTTAAATCTCTGATATTTCTGTGTAATATTCTTTTATACTCTGTATATTCTTGTAATCTGATGCATTGTTGTAATATACAGTGAAATGTTCTTCTGTTTGTGTTCTGATTTGTCTTGTCCTCACAGTAATTCGTTCTTTCTCATCTCTTCGTACACCGGGGAAGTTTCGGGTCGCTTCATTTGGTATCAGAGCTTTGGTTTACAAAGCTCAGAGAACAAGGCACATTAGAACCATACGAAAGAATTCATCAGATATTGGATTAGCAATATCCAATGGAATGACTCGTTAGAGATAGGATCAGTAGTATCCTCAAACGAGTGTGAAGAGTATATTTTTAAAATGAAAACAAAATTTGTTTTGAAAATTTAAATCAACTATTCGTATTTGATTATTTATTTTAATGAATTTGGACAATCCAGTATATATAGATTTTGTGTATACGTCTGATCCGCGTGTATTCGAAGTTTTGATATACTGGGTAGATATAGAATCACCTTCTAAGTCGCCCGGAGAGAACTCTGATGATTGATGCATCATCATCAGAATTTATGTTCGAGTGACGAAAGGGAGATTTCTATATACCTCCTATTGACTGGTGTGAGAACCAAAATTAGATAGGGCCTATTGTTGTGATTTGGCATCAAAAATCTAATTTTTGACTATGTATCAAAGTTATCAATTTGAAACTCTAATCCACTAATTGATTGATGTTTGTGTTGTTTGTTTATTTGTTTGATAATTTTGAACCATTATGCCTAATAGCATCAAATATTGAGTTATATTGAAAATTGGTCGCATTTGCTTGCATATACATATATATCATTGAACAGGTCATAGCAAGGAGGCTAGAGCAGAGAATAAAATTTGTTTGCCCGACAAATAGGTACATGTTTACTACATAATTTACTAGTTGTTTGGGTGATGATGATTTTATGAGCCTATTGGCTAGCCGCTTGGCTTTTTCTTTTTCTTTTTGAGATCTGAAGGACCGGGGAAGCTATTTGAAATTCCCCGATGCTCCCGGTGCAGGGGAGGTTATGGCGAAATTTTTCAAAAATTTAGGGTGTTAGCCAAATTTTTGGAAAATTTGAAAGTTATTAGAAACTGAAAAGTTAAAGAACTTAAGCCGTAACGAAAATAATGGAAGTTGAGTTGATTATTAAACAACTTCCAGCTTCGTTCCTTTTCGAGGACGAAAAGATTTTAAGTGGGGGAGAATGTAACAACCCGGAAAATCTGAGCCAGTTTAAAATTTTTATTTTGGCGAATTTAATGAATTTTGAATATTTAAAATGAATTATTTTAAATAATAACGACGGAAAATTTATTTTCGACGAAGTTAAAACGAATAAATTTATTTTAATTATATAACGAGCCTGAAATGGCCCTGCAGTTCGAAAATTCGATTTCGAATTTCAAATGAATATACAGAATTCGTTTTAAGTCGGAATTGAACGAAACAAGAAATATTTGAATCTGTTTAATCATATCTTTCAAACGAAGTTGAGAAACTGAGATTTCACTTTAGAAGTTGGAAGATATGTCCAGTTTTAAATTCAGAATAGTCGCTGTGGAATTTTTATATATTTTATATAATATATAGCCCTTAAAAATAGCCATTTTGCAAACGACCTTTGTTTTCGACGAAACCGGTTTTGTTGGAACCGTGATGTCAAATTATTGCTAGATTCCAATTTTCATAATTTTCTGAATCAGTATGTGAGCGTGGCGTACTTAAACGCGTTTGACCAGTTTCAGTTGAATTTAATCGACTGGAAAATGGCCATTTTTCAAACGATCTCAGAATTCGACGAAATTAGTTTTGTTAGGACCGTATCGTCGATACGAAGCTAGAAAATATTTTTCATTAATTTTTAGAGTTAGTATGTAGCCCCGGTAATTTAAAATGTACGTTCAAATTGAATATATACTGAATTATATTTTAATTTCGACAAAAACTGAACGTAACAGCCGAATTGGGTTACGAAACATATCCCACTGTGTTCGGAATGGGGGTAATTAGCTAGGGACGACAGTCGGCGGGTTTGATTTAGAGTTCGAAATAAAAAGTTACTTTATGGGATCCAAATTAAATAAAATATATAAATAATTATAAACACCCTCCCTCCTTCTTTGGCCAAGTCAACTCTTCTCCCCCCCGTTAGATTTCAGATCTGAACTAAAAAAAAAAAAAAACCTCGGTCAATTGAAACCGCATCGCGCTCATCCACTCCCGCCGCCGCTGGACCTCTTCCGCCTCCCCCGGCGCCGCCTGACCTCGCCCTCCCTCAGTATCGCGAGTCTCCACTGGGAAGCGCGCCATCGCGCTAGCAAGGGCCCCACAGTCGCGAGCTAGGATCGCGCCCTAACCCCACCACGCCACCTGTTGACCGTCGTCGGCCTCTGACGCCACTCCGACCCCCCCCCCCATCAGACCTCCCCTCCGTTCTTCCTCTCCCCTCCTCCTTTCTCGAGCAAAACCGCGAGCCCTCCAGCCTTTTTCCCCCTTCGCTGTACAGATCCGCCGGCGCCAGCCTCGTCTCCACCCCCTCTGGCCACGACAAACCCTCTTCTCCCCTTAGAAAGCGCTGTAAGCTTTTTATTTTAATTTACTTTAAATGCTTAGCTTAGTTTAATTAAAAAGTGTTATAGAAAATATGATTTTGTGGATAGGAAAAACTGATTTCTTTGTAGATAGAAAATATGAACTTTGTTTATGAAAAGTTCATATTTTTAATAATGAAAAGTTCATACTTTTAACAATGAAAAGTTCATATTTTTAATAATGAAAAGTTCATACTTTTAACAATGAAAAGTTCATATTTTTAACCATGAAAGTTCATATTTTTAACCATGAAGAGTTCATATTTTTAACCATGAAGAGTTCATATTATTAACCATGAAGAGTTCATATAATTAACAATGAAAAGTTTATATTTTTAACGATGAAAAGGAATGATTTTTAACATTAGAAAGAATTGATTTTTATATATTGAACTTCGAATTAAAAATGTGATTTTTATATATTGAACTTCGAATTAAAAATGTGATTTTTATATATTGAACTTCGAATTAAAAATGTGATTTTTATATATTGAACTTCGAATTAAAAATGTGATTTTTATATATTGAACTTCGAATTAAAAATGTGATTTTTATATATTGAACATCGAAGTAAAAATTCGATTTTTTTCATATATATTGAATAACGAAGTAAAAATTCGATTTTTTTTTATATATAGTGACTACGGGCAACGAAGATGACGAAGATGGGATAACGAAGAAGATTTCTATAAATGAAGAGTCGTGATATTGGATAGCTTTAGGTGAGAACCTCTCACTTTAAATTTCTTTTTCTAGTTATATATATAGATATATATACTAGGATGCAGACGGTGCTTAGTAGCACCCGACACCCGTCATCCACAGACCATGGATGGCTTGTTTGTTAAATTGTTTGGTTGTGTAGTTGGTTAGATTATTTGGTTTGAACTGAATTGTTTGGTGAAATAAAATTGATTTGATTGATGTGTGAATTGCGTGGGCCTTCACTAGACCGGGGATAAGGCTAGGCCTCGTCCCGTTTCTAGTATCGTGCCGTTATGCCGCCGAAATTTTCTAAAATATGTTAGAAAAATAAAAAATATCATTTTTATTGTGTAAATGAAATGAATAGAAATTCATGTGTTAAAATAAAATATATTATCATTAAAAATATAGTTTTAACGTGAAAGTGAATAAATAAATATTTATAAACAAATCGGCCGATTTGTTTATATACACTGATTTGACTGATATTGAATGGGTCGATAAATTTTACACATCGCCCAACTGCACAACTAAAAATCTGTGTTTGATTGTTTGAAACCCCACACGGGTTTGGGATGAAATTTGAAGTTCACTCATCCTGATTGATTAAATATGTCGATCGATTGATTGACAGGCTGTTATAAGCGTAAGATATCTATATTTGATGCTTATACAGTGTAGTGCACTTTGGTTGATGTTTGATTGTTTATTATTGCTATTATATACATGTGTTGTATGGAATCCATATAATTAACGTCATATGGTGATTGATTGGGCCTCATTCCAATCGGGAAAGTAATGAATATTATAAAAGAAAATTCATGTGTTGAATATAAAAATAGTGATGTGTTGACAGTACTCATGTGTTGAGATTAGTCGTGTGTTGAAATAAATATAGATTCATGTGTTGAATGGGATAATATTCATTTGTTGGATAAAATAAAGAAGTTTTGAAAATATAAAGCCATGTTGATTAGATTGACGCCATTTTGACATAAACGATATTTATATCGATTTTATTCATTTCGAAATGAATTGAATTGAAAACGATTTCGAAATGAATTGAATTGAAACCGATTTCGAAATGAATTGAATTGAAAACGATTTCGAAATGAATTGAATTGAAACCGATTTCGAAATGAATTGAATTGAAAACGATTTCGAAATGAATTGAATTGAAAACGATTTCGAAATGAATTGAATTGAAAACGATTTCGAAATGAATTGAATTGAAAACGATTTCGAAATGAATTGAATTGAAAACGATTTCGAAATGAATTGAATTGAAAACGATTTCGAAATGAATTGAATTGAAAACGATTTCGAAATGAATTGAATTGAAAGCGAATTCAAATGAATTCAAATTGAATTGAATAGAAATGAATTTTAAAACGAATTTATAAAGAAGAATTCAATTTTGATTTGAATTGAAATGGAAGTTGAAATTGTTTTGAAACGAATGTAGAACTATTTATAAAATTCATTTTAAAAGGAAATCGACGAAATATATATAATATATATATATTATATATATAATGGCCTGAATAGAACGCGCCGCGCCGCGGCAGTTCGTGAATTTCGACCATTTATTTCAAACGGACATTGCGGGAGATCCGACCGTCGGATTCTCCTAAAACCGGAACCGTTGGGTTCGAATCGAAAAGGGCTTTCCAATGAATATTAGAAATTTGAAATCTAACGGTTGGATTTGGAGTTATGTCCAAATCAAATTCGAAAAAGGTCGCTGTAAGTGCAGTTCGATGGCCGTTGTTGGAAATCGACTGTACGGGCCTTGGTAAAATTATTAAAAATATCTATAATTTGTGTAAAATCATAATATATGGATTGGAAAGAGTTGGGCTGGAAAATTCCATATTTGAAAAGATAAAAATAGATTTTTATCGAAATAAACTAGTTTTGAACTAGAATTAAAATCAATTTATTTTTGAAATAAATAAATTGAATTTGAAAGTGATTTTAAAAATAATCAATACTCCCAATACGTGGATTGGACTGGAGTTGAATCGAAATTATCTTCGGGATATTTCGATGTTGGATTTCGTGACTATACAAATATTGTTATGGGGATTTGAAAGATATATTTTATATCGTTATTTCCAATACGATATATGTTGGTTTCAGAATTTGATATTGAATGTAAGCCGATATATTTTCTATTCAGAGCCTTGTATTTAATATCAAATGTGATTTGGGTTTATCGTGAATCGTGTTTTAGAAGACATTGGTTCTTTAACCCAGTTAAAGGCAAGATATCGATTTTTGAGAAGATTAAAACTAAGTGGAGTTTTAATGAATCTTTAATTAGATTGAAAAATGAATTGATTATTTAAATTATCAAATCTGAAAGGTGATCGAGAATGGAGTACCACCAGTTTTGCTCCAAAGCGATAGTTAAATCTTTAATTAGATTTGAACGTGAAATGGTAATTAATTTTACCGATAACACAGTGGTGTTAGATGTGGAGTATTACCAGTTTTCTCCATGGGATATATAGGTTGGGATTGGGAAATAAAATAATAATTACTTCGGTGTGGTTCGCTAATCCCGACTAGTTTGGAAAACCATAATATGGTTTGAAATGATATCCAAAGGAAGATTAAAGAATAAATTTAGAAGAATTTATCTTGGATAAAATTAATGGGAACCTTTCCCTAAAAATGTGATTTTGTGAATAAAAGAATATTCTGAATTGGAATGAGGCGTTTGATGTGTTTGTGTAACATTTGTTTATCATATACGTGGGTTATTCAGAAAGGCCGGGTTTACACCCATTCTGAATAACCGATTCGACGAGATGTCGAAGATGAAGACGGTGGTTGAAGACCGAAAGTCTTCACATCGTTTGGATAATTACTGACGATCCTGATTGGGCTGTACACCCAAGAGGATGGAAATAGTTGGCGGTCGTCCAGACGTACTTGGAGATGGATGGATATGCGAGGAAAGTGCCTCCGGTTTCGTTCAGACCTAGAACGGACTTGTAAATGGATGGTGTGTCTGACATTGTATTCCTTTATATTGTATTTGTTGATCTCTGCTAAATATATATCTGTTTGGCGGCGGAGAATTTATTCTCTTGCTTAACGCCCTTCTCTGAGACATATGAGCTCAGAGGTTATATATTGGCAGAAATCAGTGGTACGATATGGATTGATAGTGTGGCATACTGAGATGCAGTGATCCAGACTTTTGTTGAAAAGCAAAGTTTGGTGGTTGATGATCAAAGCGCAGCTGATATAGCATGGCTTTGTGTATAGCGTTGATCCGCGAGCCTCACAGCCCGGGATGGTGGTAAACTGATGGTTTGATCAGTATACATTTTTAGTGTAGTGGATTCGGTCGACCGATATTGAGCTTCGTGCTCGGAGGGATAGAGTAAGCGGTGTTTTCTCTTGCTGGGACGTAAGCCGCGGTGATACTTGAGTCCCAAAAGTGCGGATGTGCATAGCGGTGTTTTCTCTCGCTGAGACGTAAGCCGCGGTGATTTGTACTACGCGATCGATCTTTCGAATCAGGAGCCACCATGATGGAAATCCAATTTCCAATACGTGTATTTCAGCTTTATTTGTAGAGCCTAGTATGGCGACATAGTGGGATGGGGCACTCATGCCGTCTATGATTTATATTTATGATTGAAACTGTTTTTGACACTATACACTTATTATAGTATCAAATGATTTGTTTTAAACGTATCAAGCATGTTTGGCTGTTATAAGGTAAAACCCTATCCTCCGGCTTGCGTTGCATTGTGTGATGGGACCTGGGTCTTATAATAGATTCATTTTTCGAAAAAAGCATTGCGCTGTTTATTCTATGCACTAGTATTCTTGGGAGGAAACCCGTTCCGTGTTATACGGCGTGGTCCCTTGAATTACTCTCTTTTAAAGTAAAGTTTTAAATAACTGTTTTAGTTCTCACACCAGTCACATGACTGACCTGGAGTTTATTGTTTTAACCTAAACTCTGGGTGCCCTTATTTTCGACACGGGCAGCTAGTAGTTTTGGTTTTGCAGATTTATATTCACAGGACCCTGGTTTACAGCTGGAATGATATCCGGAAAGCTTTGTATCCGTATATCTCTTCTAGTTGTTTATTGTATTATTTTCCGCTGCTAGGTATTTAAATGTAATTTAAATCTCTGATATTTCTGTGTAATATTCTTTTATACTCTGTATATTCTTGTAATCTGATGCATTGTTGTAATATACAGTGAAATGTTCTTCTGTTTGTGTTCTGATTTGTCTTGTCCTCACAGTAATTCGTTCTTTCTCATCTCTTCGGAGACCGGGGAAGTTTCGGGTCGCTTCACCCCCCCTCGGGCCACATATGAATTTAAAAAATGTGTTTAAATTTATGAGCTCCAAAATTTGCTAATTTTAACATATAGTGTATTGGAAACATCTCGCCCATTAACTGCGCTGACAAAGGATCAAAGCAGCATTCGTTACATTTGCCGTAACTAAACCCATCAATAGTCACATATATCAATACAATCAAATGACAGATCAATCATATATATACATACACACACATACATATAATGTAAACTAAATTTAAACCCATAAATTGTCATTCATGATCCTTTCTATATAAACTGTTCCGAGTAACAAACATTTTCCTTCTACATAAAATTAATTCACTCAACAACTGAAAAAATTATATTCTCAAAGACTGAATAGAAAACTAATATCGATACCATAAGCCATAATCACCTTTAAAGACAAACAGTATGTACAAAAATGCTGAAGTCTAACCGCTAAATACCTCGGAAGATAATCAAACCTACCGTTATTGAGGTTTACCTACTGTAAGAGAGCCAAAATCAAACTCATTGAAGCCAACTATATTAGGCATGTTAAAAAGTAAACCGCAAAGAGAAAGAATAACAGTACCACATGCTCATGTTCATGTTCCTGTTTTTAAATTTAAGTAATAGATATATGGAGAACCTGGTTGTGTAATATTAGAATCTTATGACTCTAATTTGTGTGCTCCATTAAACTAAAACAAAGTTGTAGGCACTTACCATTTCACGCTTCCAAATCAAGGTCTACTAGAGTCTCATGGTCTGAATTTTATACATTTATTTTGAAGCGTCTATTTTCAAGTTTGAAACGCGTGTTTTAAAGTTAATGATGATAACTGTGATGATGTTTTGTATAACACAATGAGTTGTGCATTAGGTTTCGTACAAAGTCGGCATCACATAATATGTACAATTACATTTCTGCGTCTACATTTGTCTTCCCTTTTAATTATTATGTTTGATAGAAAATCTTGCGTAGATATGTCATACAATTTAATTATGCACCATATGTCAAAGAGCATTTGTTGATTTGACATATTGCTAAATACTTGTTTGGATTTTCACTATCTGAAAATCAAAACTCTCACTTCACTTGTTTGTTTGCATGATGTGTCAATTAACCATTCTATCTTCTAGTATGTTCACTTTTTCTTTTTTCATAAAAGGGTTTTCCTAGTAAATGGATCTTTAAGACGGTGAAACTCAAAGGTTTTGAATAACAACTCATGTCAATTTGAATGTTTCTACACTGAATTTGGGATATCATGATCCATTGGCTTAACATCTTCTGAGTAGCGATTAATATTGTTATTGTGGTGACGGTTACCATTACCATTTAATGAACATTCCATTACCTTTATGTTTTGTTGGTAAGCCCAAAATGCATGCCATTGTTGGATTTAGATTAACCCTAGAAGGGGGGTTGAATAGGGTTTACTGAATTTTATCGAGATATTAAAAATAATCATAGCACAGATCCTACACTCAAAACCCTGGACTGATCTATATTCCCTAGATCATATTTTCCCCCGGCTACAAACCCGTAACTAGTAAACCCTAGTTTTTATAAACTCTAGTAAACTGCTAGTTTTATAGACAAACTAGAAAACAGTTCGACGATTACAAATTAAAACAAAACAACAAAAAACAACTCTAAAATAAAATAAAAACAAAACAGCCCTTTGTAAATGAACTAGGATGGGACGACCTTCTTCTTTTATTTCCTTCTAAATTGTTTTGTCCTCAAAACAATGTCGGTCGGTTAATAACTAGGGTTCCGTGAATCCCCAAATCGTGCGCTCTCGTTTGCTTTGAAAAAACTTATTCTTTGAAACTTCAGTTGCTTGATTCTCTTTGGCTCTGATTCTCTATCAACGATTTGGCTATCAGCTTGCGATCGAAACCATGTGAGTTCTCTAAAATGATTTGATTTGTGCTCTTTGAATTTGTGGCTTTTTTTCGATTACTTTGTCAATGAGTATATAGGTATTTAAATAGGGATTTCAAATCCCAAATTATCTCTGATTTCATGAATATGGCTTGACTTGATTGCACGTGATTTTGGATCTTTTTGTTTCCTTGATTTAAATTGCATTCCTTAGCTGGATTTTGTCGAATTGATTTGTTGCCTTTGAACAATTTCTGGAAATTGATTTTCTGGACCTCCTTGAATAAGATTTGAACTGATTCTGGAAATATTATTAAACATACATTAAAATGTTTCTAGAAATGCTTTTTCTTCGAATTGAATTGTGTGATCCATGCAATGTATCCAGACATGTTTCTGGTCTTAATTGAATCTGGAAAAAGCATAAAAAGAAATTCTGTGGCCCTTGAAATTTGCACAGTGTAATTTTTATTTTTTCCCTAAATATTCGGCCTTGATTGATTGAAAATGTTGCCTAATAAATAGATTTGTTGTTTTGCCAGGACATTTGAAAAACTGCACTTTATAACTTGCCAAAAATTCTGGAGAGATTTTTGCCCTTAAACTGTTGCTAGAAATGTTTTCCTTTTTGCCCTTGACCTTGAATGAGTATTAATTTGCACATTTACTTTTTACCTGAAATACCTTTTACTAATTTTTGGAGACAAATCTGTTTGTCGTTTGGCATGATTTACTGGCTTGTCATTTTGTAACAACGTAGAAATGAATCCTTGGCTTGGCATTTATGTACGTGAGCCCTTTGGTGTACAGATTTGTGCCCCACTGTATTCAAATAGTTTTGCTTTTCCACACCCTTGTTGTTGCACTCCTTTGCAACTGAAAACTGCACCTCTTGCTCCATGCTCCACATCATCGCATCATTTTAAATACTCTTGATATTGCTGCATATACACTTATTTTGTTGTGTTGAATTACATGCACGCATTTATGAACTTACTTGTGCACTGTCTTGATACTTCAATTTAGTTGTGTATTGTTTTGTGACATCTTGACCTGTTGCTGCATATTTATACTTTCTTCTAATATCACATGAAGCTGCTTGTATTTGTGCTTTATGTATGTTCCACTATGCTACCTTGAACTTGTTTGGGATGTGCCAATGAAGTTTTGCTATGCATGATATTGATTTGTCCCAATTTGTCCATTGCTGACTTGTTCCATACACCAGTTTGACTTGTTGACATGTGCATGTTTATGAAACCGATGCACCCATTTTCTTTGCTTTACCTTTGCATACCTGAGTTGCACACTTGAAATAACATGAGATGTTTTATGCTTATGTTAAGTTGCTCCATTTTCGTGTACATTGTTGTTTTGACCATTTGTTCCATGCTACAATCTATATGATCACTTGAGCTGTAATGTCCCGTATTTTTGGTGATCAGATAGTTAATATAATTTATTAATTTAAATATTATATTTGGAATATTAATCGACTTTAATATTGAATTCATTAATAAAACGACAATTGAATATATATAAATTTTATCTAATTATAAACGAGATCGAAATGGCACTGCAGTTCGTAATATGGAGTTTTGAACTTTGATTGGATATATAGGATCCGATATAAGTCATATTTCTGTGAAACAAGAAACGTTAGAATCTAATTGGTTATAATTTTCATATGAAAGAGAAAAATCTAGATTTCATGCTATAGGTTCTAAGTTATGTCCAAATCAAAATTTAAAATAGTCGCTATGGAAATCGTTATTAAAATATAGCGTTTATTTAATATATTTAAAAGGGAAATTTAAATCGTTTAACTCAAAATTTGATGATATTGAGTTGTGTAAATTATATTTGGAATTGTATATATATTTTGTTCGGATATATATGATAAAAATAATTTATTATGATATATTTGATTTATTTGGGAATTTATATAATATTTTATTTATATTATTTGAGCATTACAAATAGCCATTTTTGCGAATGGTCTCAGTTTTCAATGAAATTAGTTTCATTGGAACTGTATCGTTAAATTATTATAAGAAAATCAATCTTTGTGGCAAATCGATGTTGTATGTTACTTCGGTGGCCAAAAATGTCTCTGTTTCTATTTAATTATTTAGATTATTTAAACAGGGGTAACTTTTAATGAATAAACGACTGGTCAAACAAACTCCAAATTTAGTGAAACAAGATTCATTGGATCCGCTGGGAAGAGGTCTAGTAAAATATCAAGACCTCAAAATTATTGGATTTTTTATCTAATTATGGGAATTTTAAACGCTTGATTTTTCATCGATATTTATAAAGGACTTTTCATAAATGACCTCAGAATTCGACGAAGCCTGTCCCATTGAGTTTGGAATATTTTTTTTATGCTAGGAATAGGTATTACATCTCGATTTGAAGATTATTTGTGGTGGTTTTAGACGTTAATTCATCATTAAGTAAAATATTAATATTATATTCAATATGGACATTATATATATACCCAACCTAAGAAATACCTAGGACTTTCTTCGCGTGGTCAAGGCTTCAGTTAGCCGCCGGTTTACAAAATCAAGGGCTAAAATCTTCGATCCTTTTTGCTTAAAAACCTTTCGATCCAAGCTGAAAATCATAATAACTTCAACTGAAAGATCATTTAGCTCGACGAGCTCTGGTGTCTAGATGGTGGTGATGGATGCTGGAACGTTGTACGCGCCGGAATTGGGCTTAAAACCAGCGACGTTTGAAGATGGTTTTCCAGCAAAGGACTTGATCGAGCTAGCTGAAACTCGGAGCAGAAGGTGGCAACATGGCATAGATTTGGGTGGTGGTGTTTGATTGACCGTCGACGATCAGGGTGAGGTGAGGTGTAGGGTTTTCATTGAAGTCTGGAATAATGGAAATGTACGTGAGTGAAGAGGGTAATCGGCTGTTAAGCCGTTAATTAAAAGTAATTAATTAATATTTAAGTAAGGATTAGTTAATTTATACCCTATTTTGAAATGCAGGGATTAATTAATCGTGAAGAAATGTCATTGCTTTGTGTCAGTTACAGAAGGAAGAGAACGGACGGGTTCTGAAATTTGGAAGCGAAATAGAACATTGGAGCATGGGTTTTCAAATTAAATCGGGCCGGGAAAGGGTATCACTAAATATGTAACAAAATCGATTAGTTAACTATAATTAATCATATTGTTTATAAATGGTTATTTCAGTTTTGCCATGGATAGAATGGAATAGAAGTAAACAAAGGAATGGGAGAAAATGGGGCCACGCGTTTGTAGATGTCCAGCTATTTTTTTTTTGTGGATTCCAAAGTTGGGCAACGTTATGGCCAATCTATCTGAAAAATCGAACCTAACACATGGAAAGAAAACAATTGGATCGTCTTTATCCTTAACCAAACGAATGTAATATTAATGATAATATAATTAACGTTAGGTATAGTTTAATATAGATTTAATTATTTAATTGAATAGTTAACTAAAAGTTGAATTGTCGCAGGTGTTTTGGTCTGATTTTGAACGAGTGAACGAACGCATGAAGGAGGAACCGATCATTTCCATAAAACGTAAATTAATTTATATTAATTTTAATAAGGGTTAGTTAATTATTAAATAAAAGTGATAATTTAAGTATTCATAACTCATTCGTGTGTAATCAGAATTAGACAACTCAAGAGAAGTTGGACTCGCTTTGACGAACGCTACATTTTGGAACAGAAATAGACGGAACTAGAATCAATTAAAATTTTAAATTAAATTAAACACTGATTTAATTTAACTGAAACGAGCCGATTAAACAAAGGAATCAATTCAAGGTGAGTTTACTCACTCAGTTATCCCACTTATATTTTATATAAGTTGGGTTTCTTTTTATTTTATGTGCTATAGTTGCTGATTGTTTGTTGTGTGTTGACTATTTACATATATATTGTATGAATTGACTCAATTGCGTGTTAGTTAATGAAAACCAAATCATTATTTTTAATGATTATTTCAAATTAAGGTAACTTACCTTGTTGGTCACGGTTATGAAATAACCGTGTTTAATTTAGGGAATTATTTGAATTGTCTAAATTGTTTATTAGCGGTAAATAAATTGGTTGATATTCAATTGTTGTTATTTTACTGTTATAGAAATAACTAGTAAAATTGAAGTAAATGATGTTATTTGAGGTAACCCATTTGGATGTAGAGAAGAACAGGTTGGAGGAATCCAATCGGATTCCTCAAATATATTAGATGTTATTTGTTTACATATTTTCATTATATGAACTGTTTAAACCCATCTATTTGGATGATTGATTTGATTGATGATTATTGACCTGAAATTCAACAAATTGTTTTGTTTTAGCCAATGAGCAGTATTGGTTGAGTAATTGGCAGCAATTGGCCGATAAATCAATCGTTTGAAATATTAATTTACCAACAGGTAAATCGATATAAAAATGAAGTTATGAAATTTATTTTCTAACCGAATATAGATTTTTAAATATATTATTTAAAAATGAAGTTTACAAAAAGGGAAATCAGCCGTGTGCGGAGCACATGCCTCATCTTAATTAATGTAAAGATTTACAACTGAGATAAATTGTTTTTAAGAAATAATTAAAATGGAATTATATTGTTATTTATTTAATAAAAATCGAAGTAAATGATATTTATTTAAATTAATTTTTTAATTTAAATGAGGTTATTTAAATTAATTTATTAACTAATTTAAATGAAGCGACGAGTTAAAGTTGATCAATGTGTTAATTATGCTTAGAGTTGACTAAGTCAACTGTTTTAATTAAAACTGATTATCTAATTAAATTAATTTGTGCTAGTTCGAGATGAAATAATTTAGAATATAGTTGTTTAACTTGAATAAGATTTTAAAAATAAATTTAATACTAATTCTAGAAAAATAAAGTAAAATATTATTTTAAATCATTTACATAATTACTTATTTTAAGTAAGTAACCGATTTTTAAAATGGAACATGGATGAATTTTGAAAAGAGGTTATAAACGAGTTCTATATTAAACTCGAGTTTTATAAAAAAGTTATAAAGGAGATTTTTAAGTGAAAACGATGGCTTAAAATAAATGTTTGCTTAATATTTAAATTAAGTAAAAGGAAACGAGATAAAAAGGGGTTTAACCTAAGATTTTATAACAAAGTTTATGATAGGAAATGAGAAGTCAAAGCATGATTTGAATTGGCGATACTTAATAATGGAATTAAGTAAAAGGGTTAGAATCGAAATGTGATTTCCAAAAAGGGAATGACAATGGAAAATATTTGTAATCGAATTTGGTAAAGGATTTTAATCTGTGGTTTAGAAAATATAAATTCTAGTTATAGAATGCTTTGAAAGAAGTTAAGGTTAAAAGTGATTTTATTTAGAAACTGATTAATCAACATATTAAGTAATTATAAATTGTATTTAAAAAGAAATATTTTTAAAAAGTAAAAATGTTTTATAAACCATTTTTTTAAATAAAGTAGTTTAATGAGATTTGTTGATATTAGAATAAATATCAGCTTTAAATTATAACTGGTATCTATCTTAAGATAAGAACGTTGTTGATCAAGGTCTGAGAGGTAATTCAAATGCCCCAACTTGAAAGACTTTAGGATTATCTGAGAATGATATTAGTTTGTACTGGAAAAGAGGTTAAGGACAATTCCAGATGAGAAACAATAACACAACGTAAATTATGAGATTTGAGAATATAGGAATATATATATAATGATATTTCCAAAAGTAAAAGGAAATAAAAAGGTTATGTTTTTGGAATGAGTTTATTCTGAAAGAATAGAAAATTTATATTGTTTCAAGTAACGATGTTTTATGTAAAGTTTGGTAAACCATTGTTGGAACATATATATATGATTTAATTCTAAGTAAATAAAAGAGTTTGAAATAATGTTGTGTTAAATAAGAAATAAAAGCTATATTCGTAATATCAAAATATTTAAAGAAACTGAAATTAACATTCGTTAATTGTATTAATTAAAAAGGCCAAGTAATGCCTAGTACCCAATCAGTGAACTCATTATATTTTCATCGCTGTTTATTTGATAGTTAAATCACCGGCTATCAAAATATGACCTTATGTTTGTTGATATGGAAAGACCGAGATCGAATTTATATTCAAAAACCATTCCAATCAGCAAATATGTGAAGATTGAAGATGGAGCAATTGAAGACCGTTAATCTTCATAAGCGGAAGGACTACTTGTCGAATATTCTCTGGGATTGCAACCAGAGGTATTCTGACGTGATTCGGTCGTGGTTGAGAATATACGGATATGCAAGGACTACTCGTTACTGATCCTTTGGATGTGGTAGGAGGGTGCCTTTGGTTCATCCTGTTCATGGATGACTTATATGGACGAATGTCTGACAGAGTATTTCCTAAAAACCACATACGTTGATTTTTACAAATATACTGAGTTGGTGGCGAAGAGGCGCACTTCATTAATACCCGGAGTACATTTGTGAACGTCAATTAGTGATTTAACAGATCTGACGATGTGGCATTCAAAGTGAATGGTGGCCATATCGTCTAAACGAAAAAGAATAAATAACTAAATTAATTAATTAATTTTTTATGACCTCAAGCCTCATCAACCGGGAAATGGTATAAAATCGAGTAGGTCGCATGGCTATGTGGGCCACACCCATCAAAAGGGTATATAATTACCTGATCTGGTGAAATCAAATGGCTTCGGTTGTTCCTTTATTTTTTTTGTATGCTATTGGTTTGGTTGGCTGGCCCCCAACCTCGTAATGATATAGTTGGTACTCTCAAGCGAAGTGAGGGGTCGGTCATGTTTAGCCGAGGTTGCAAGATGTTCTTGTTGAATCCCCAATGTATTCATCTCCAGCGGTACATTGCTGGAAGGTGGTCTCATACCTTGCCATAGTTGGAAATTCATTCTCCAATAAGCGCCCGTGGTTTTGATTGTATACTATGTATGTAGAGCGTGAGATGCAAGCGTTCTGCTAGATTGCTATTTACCTGATATTAGACATTATTATAATATCAGACGGTATATGATTTCAAAAATGTTTTGGGTTATAGTAAGGTAAAACCGTCCATATTTATGTGTGGATTTGGTCTTACTATTATCCTTTATTTTGAAAAGATTTTAACTTTAAAATCAAATTGGATGTTAGCCATAAACTTAGTGTGTTTTCTCACTTTGGTTCATTAGTCTGATCCGTGCGTTTGTAATGCTCGGGTTAGACCAGGTTGTACTGGTTCAGGTTATCGGATGCAGTGAAGAGACGAGCTGGAGAATTCCAGACATATGATATATATTTATTCCGTTGTGTGTTGTATATGAGGACACATCATTATAACTATCCAGATGTCTGATGTACTCTGATGATTGTGTGTATTTTTAAAGCTCTCTATAAAGATTTAATTCTATATTATCTTTTGTTCCGCTGCGATGTGAGACTCTGATTCTGTATTTGTGTTTCTTCTTCTTTTATTCTAATATTTCTTTCTTTCTTATCTTACCCACTATATTCTTTCTATTGGTATCTGGGTTTCTAGTGCATTTTGTGTTCGACTTAGGTTGTTTGGTTAGCTCAAAAGGTATGGGAAGTTCGGGTCGTCACAGTTGGTATCAGAGCAATGGTTTAGTAATAACCTTGGCTCTGTGGTATAACTCGATAGAGATAGGGTTAGTAATACCCTAGATTGAGTTGAGTGTATATAAACACATATTTGTAAATTTTATATACAAATGTTTTGTATTGTGTTGTTTGATTAGTTCAAGTGTTGAGAAGCATTTGAATTAATAATTTATACAATATTGTTTTCTAAATAGGGTAAATGAAATAATTTTGCCGAAAAATATATTTTTATATAGAAAAGAAATAATTTTATCAAATTATTAATACGGATTTTATTGTGTGTTTGTCTGATTTGTATGAAACTCAAATTGGATTAAAAATTTAAATTGATAATATGGCCAAACGAGAATTTCAATATGAAATTCATAAATGAAATTGAAAAGCAAGATTTAACTAAAGATAAGATAAAACCGAATGAAATGGAATGAGTGGTTTATGAAATAAAAATCAGAAATGGGAAATTAACTAATTGGAAGATATATTTGTTATCTGAATTTGGAACTTAACTATGTTAAGTGGAGTTGAGAATGAATTTTGGAATTAAATAAGATAAATTTGGAATTGTAAAATTGAATCAATAGAAATTAAATGGAAATCAATCGGATATTTAGTTAATTGATATTAAAATATGTTGAACTAAAGTATGCTGAACCAGAGTAATTATTGATGTTGGATATAAATTCAACTGAATGATTTGATTGAGCTGGTATGCATGGTTGATTGATTGTATGATTAGATGGAATGAGTATAATTCATTACTGGTTTGATTAAGAGTTAATATTTGGAAATTAAAGGAATGAATTCCAATTTTGAATGGAATCACATATAAAGTGAAATTAATGGTTTAACCTTGTATTTGCAAATAAATAATGTTATATATTTAGTTTGGATATTGGTGTAGTTAACTGGTTGATTAATGAAATGGTATTTAAATTATTCATGAAATAGTTGCTTACATGACATACTAAGTTGAGTACAGGCAGCCGAAAGCTGTAAGTATAGGTTTTAATCACATATAAATGGAGAAGTATGCTAATTAGCGCTAGCATAAGGTAGCTTACGCGAAAATATAAATTTTGGGTTTTGATTTTTGTTTTCTGACCGTGTGGGATATATTACTTCTTCCTGCGATGTCACTCCGAACAGGGGAGACTCTGCCGAATTTTCCAGGAATTTAAAGTTTTAGAAAATTTTCGATATTTTTGGAAATTTTATTTTAGAATAATGAATTAGTTTTCAAATTAAAATAAATTGGATTCGGAAAATTAATGGGATTTATAATATTTTTCTTACCTTAGTCATTTCGGGGACGAAATTCTATTAAAGGGGGAAGATTGTAATGTGCCGTATTTTTGGTGATCAGATATTTAATATAATTTATTATTTTAAATATAATATTTGTAATATTAATACATTTTAATATTGAATTCATTAATAAAATGACGATTGAATATATATAAATTTTATTTAATTATAAACGAGCCTGAAATGGTGCTACAGTTCATAATATGGAGTTTTGAACTTTGATTGGATATACAGGATCCGATATAAGTCGGATTTCTGTGAAACAAGAAACGTAAGAATCTAATTGGTTATAATTTTCATATAAAAGAGAAAAATGCAGATTTCATGTTATGGATTGTAAGTTATATCCAAATCAAAATTTAAAATAGCTGCTATGGGAATCGTTATTAAAATATACCGTTTATTTAATATATTTAAAAGGGAACTTTAAATCGATTAACTGAAAATTTGGCGATATTGAATTGTGTAAATTATATTTGGAATTGTATATATATTCTGTTTGGATATATATAATAAAAATAATTTATTATGATTCATTTGATTTATTTGGAAATTTATATATATTTTATTAATATTATTTGAGTGTTAAAAATAGCCATTTTTGCGAACGGTCTCAATTTTCGATGAAATTAGTTTCATTGGAACCGTATCGTTAAATTATTGTAAGAAAATTAAACTTCGTGGCAAACTGATGTCGTATGTGGCTCCAGCGTCCAAAAATTTCTCTGTTTCTATTTAATTATTCAGAATATTTAGACAGGGGTAACTTTTAACGAATAAACGACTGGTTAAACAAACTCCAAATTTAGCAAAACAAAATTCATTAGATCCGTTAGGAAGAGGTCTAGTAAAATGTCAAGGCCTCAGATTTATTGGATTTTTCTGTAATTATGAGAATTTTAAACTCTTGATTTTCCATCGATATTTATAAAGGACTTTTCACAAACGACCTCGGAACTCGACGAAGACTATCCCATTGGGTCTGGAATATTTTTTTATGCTAGGAATAGGTATTACATCTCGATTTTAAGATTATTTGTGGCAGTTTTAGACGTTAATTCGTCATTAAGTAAAAATATTAAAATTATATTCAATATGGACACTATATATATACCCAACCTAAGAAAAACCTGGGACTTTCTCCGCGTGGTCAAGGCTTCAGTTAGCCGCCACTTCATAAAATCAAGGGTTGAAATCTTCGATCCTTTTTGCCTAAAAATCTTTCGATCCAAGCTAAAAATCATAATAACTTCAACTGAAAGATCGTTAATCTCGTCGTGCTCTGGTGTCTGGATAGTGGTGATGGATGCTGGAACGTTGTACTCGCCGGAATTAGGCTTAAAACCAGCGACGTTCGAAGATGGTTTTCCGGCAAAGGACTTGATCGAGCTAGCTGAAACTCGGGGCGGAGGGTGGCGACATGGCGCAGCTTTGGATGGTGGTTTTCGATTGATCACCGACGATCAGGTTGAGGTGCGGTGCGGTGACTTGGTGAAGCAGCGTAGGGTTTCCGTTGAAGTTTCGAACAATGGAAATGTACATGAGTGAAGGGGGTAATTGGCTGTTAAGCCGTTAATTAAAAGAAATTAATTAATTTTAATTAATAAATATTTAAGTAATGATTAGTTAATTTATAACCTGTTTTCAAATGGAGGGATTAATTAAACGTGAAGAAATATCGTTTCATTGTGTCGGTTGCAGAATAAAGAGAGAAGACGGGTTCTGAAATTTGGAAGTGAAACAGAACATTGGAGCATGGGTTTTCAAATTGAATCGGGCCTGGAAAGGGTATCACTAAATATGTAACAAAACCGATTAGTTAACTATAATTAATCATATTGTTTATAAATGGTTATAACAATTGTGGCACAGACAGAATGGAATAAAAGTAAAGAAAGGAATGGGAGAAAATGGGGCCACGTGTTTGTCAGATGTCCAGCTATTTCTTTTTTTGTGTATTCCAAAGTTGGGCAATGTGATAGCCTTTCTATCTGAAAAATCAAACCTAGCAAATGGAAATAAAACAATTGGGCCGTCTTTATCCTTAAACAAACGAATGTAATAATAATGATCAAACGATGTAATAACAATGATATTATAATTATCGTTAGGTATAGTTTAATATAGATTTAATTATTTAATTGAATAGTTAACTAAAACTTGAATTGTCGCAGGTGTTTTGGTTTGGTTTTAGAAGAAGGAACCGATCATTTCCATAAAACATAAATTAATTTATATTAATTTTATTAAGGGTTAGTTAATTATTAAATAAAAGCGTTAAATTTAAATATTATTCATAATTCATTCATGTGCAATCAGAATTAGACAACTCAAGAGACGTTGGACTCGCTTTGACGAACACTACATTTTGGAACAGAAATGGACGGAACTGGAATCAACTGAATTTTTCAGTTAAATTAAACGCTGATTTAATTTAATTGAAACGAGCCGATTAAGCAAAGGAATCAATTCAAGGTGAGTTTACTCACTCAGTTATCCCGCTTATATTTTATATAAGTTGGGTTTCTTTTTATTTTGTGTGCAATAATTGCTGATTGTTTGTTGTGTGTTGACTATTTAAATATATATTTATGAGCTCCAAAATTTGCTAATTTTAATATATAGTGTATTGGAAACATCTTGCCCATTAACTGCGCTGACAAAGGATCAAAGAAGCATTCGTTATATTTACCATAACTAAACCCATCAATAGTCACATGTATCAGTACAATCAAATGACAAATCAATCATATATATACTTACTCACACATAAATATAATGTAAACTAAATTTAAACCCATAAATTGTCATTCATGATCCTTGCTATATAAAGTGTTCCGAGTAACAAACATTTTCCTTCTACATAAAATTAATTCACTCAACAACTCAAAACATTATATTCTCAAAGACTGAATAGAAAACTATTATTGATACCATAAGCCATAATCACCTTTAAAGACAAACAATATGTACAAAAATGATGAAGTCTAACTGCTAGATACCTCGGAAGATAATCAAACCTACCGTTATCGAGGTTTACCTACTGTAAGAGAGCCAAAATCAAACTTATTGAAGCCAACTATATTCGGCATATTAAAAAGTAAATCGCAAAGAGAAAGAATAACAGTACCACATGCTCATTATCATGTTCCTGTTTTTAAGTTTAAGTAATAGATATATGGAGAACCTGGTTGTGTAATATTAGTATCTTATGACTCTAATTTGTGTGCTCCATTAAACTGAAACAAAGTTGTAGCCACTTATCATTTCACGCTTCCAAATCAAGGTCTACTAGAGTCTCATGGTCTGAGTTTTATACACTTATTTTGAAGCATCTATTTTCAAATTTGAAATGCGTGTTTTAAAGTTAATGATGATAACTGTGATGATGTTTTGTATAACACAATGAGTTGTGCATTAGGTTTCGTACAAAGTCGGCATCACATAGTATGTACAATTATATTTCTACATCTGCATTTGCGTGCCCTTTTAATTATTATGTTTGATAGAAAATCTTGCGTAGATATGTCATACAATTTAATTATGCACCATATGTCAAAGAGCATTTGTTGATTTGACATATTGCTAAATACTTGTTTGGATTTTCACTATCTGAAAATCAAAACTCTCACTTCACTTGTTTGTTTGCATGATGTGTCAATTAACCACTCTATCTTCTAGTATGTTCACTTTTTCTTTTTTCATCAAAGGGTTTTCCTAGTAAATGGATCTTTTAGATGGTGAAACTCCAAGGTTTTGAATAACAACTCATGTCAATTTGAATGTTTCCGCACTGAATTTGGGATATCATGATCCATTGGCTTAACATCTTCTGAGTAGCGATTAATATTGTTATTGTGGTGACGATTACCATTACCATTTAATGAACATTCCATTACCTTAATGTTTTGTTGGTAAGCCCAAAATGCATGCCATTGTTGGATTTAGATTAACCCTAGAAGGGGGTTGAATAGGGTTTATTGAATTTTATCGAGATATTAAAAATAATCATAGCACAGATGATAGCAGAGTAAGTAAGTACGGATTGTAAATGACATAGATTTTACCCAGATTCGGCAAACCCTGCCTACTGCTGCATTCACTAATGTTTCTTGTAACGACCCAGAAAATCTGAACCAATTTAAAAAAAATTAAATTGGCTATTTTGGTGGATTTTAAATATTTAAAATATTTTAAATAATAACGACGAAAAGTAAGTTTGAATCGACGTTTGAAAATAAATATAATTAATTCTAATTATAAACAAGGCCTGAAATGGCGCGGTAGTTTCAAAATATGAATTTAAACTTTGACTGACTGTACCGGGTGCAAAACAAAATGGATTTGAGTGAAACCAAATATATTTAAACCTATTAGTGAATACCTTTCTAACGAATCTGAAAAATCGAAGTTTCATAGCAGGAAGCAAAAGTTATGGCCAAACGAATTTTCAAAAAGGTCGCTATAGAGTTTATATTGCCCGTGAAAATGGCCATTTAGCAAACGACCTCGGAATTTGGCGAAACCACTTTTGTTGGATCCGGGATGTTAAACTATTGCTAGGTTTCAAATTTCATAATTTTTGAAGCTAGTATGTGAGCGTGGCAAATGAAAATGTGACGGGTCGATTTCTATTAAATTGGATCGACCAGAAAAGGGCCATTTTTCAAACCGTCTCAGAATTCGACGAAACTAGTTTTGTTGGGACCATATCATCAAAACATAGCTAGATTTATTTTTCGGGAATTTTTAGAATCAGTATGTGGCCCCGGCAAATTGAAGTGTACGTTCAAATTGAATACTTAATGATTTATATTTTAATTTGAAGGAAAACTGACTGGAACAGTCGAATGGGCCTACGAAACATATCCCATTGTGTTAGAAATGGGGGTATTTAGCTAGGGACGACAGTCGTTGGGTCTGGATTGGGGTTCGTGTGTGAAAGAGGGTATTTTCGAAAAATTGGAAAAATTCTATTGGGCCACATCAGATCTCCCCCCCCCCTCGACATTCTCTCTCCCTCCACGATTAAAGGCGGAAAGGCCTTCAAAACTTCCAGCCCCGATTCCGACCGCCACGTCCACCTTTAGCCCCCGCTCCAGTTGAAGTTTTTGAAGAGCTCTTCCTCTTCAAATCCATACTTGATTCACCTCCCCTCACTCCGTATTTAGCTCGCATCGACCTCGTGAAGGTTCGCCGTTCGAGTTGGAATTCCTCCTCCCTGGAGTGCGCAAGTTCGACGAGGTGGTACCCCCTGGAGGCGTCGTTCCTAGCTATACATCGTGGTGCAACCCGATCCCCGTATCGATCAACGGATTTGCTGAAAATTTGAAACCTAGTTTCGAACCCAAAACTGAGAGGTACGGCTAGTTTTAAAATAAACTATATTATAGCACTTTAAAGCGCTACGGTTTTTGATTTCACCGTAAAAATCATATCTTTTTCATTTGTTGACGAAATTCAGTGAAACAAGAGATAGTGGACTCGTGTGGATGTCTTGTACATTCTAGAAGAGACCGGATATTTTTCTGAGCCTTCTGCTATTTTTGGTGGAGTAGAACCCAATGTGAGATTTCTGAATTATAAACGATATGGAAAACGATGATGTATAAATTATATAGTCGATGTATGAGTTATATAAGCGTTGTACACCACTTGTATAAGCGTTGTATAAGTTGTATGGTCGATGTATAAGTTATATATGCACTGTAAAAATAATATATGTGTTGAATAGAAGTGAAATTTATTTATATAAATATATATATACGCCCCTCGTCCACAAACCATGGACGATATTTTTTGGTTGTAATTGTTGTGAAAAGTGGTTGATAGCGAATGATTGATTCGAATTGTTTGTGGTTGAAATTGATTGATTGTGGTTGAAAAATACCCGTTTGTGGTTGAGAATTATTTGGTTGAAACCACATAGGATTAGTTTGTGGGAAAGAAAGAAAAAAATATACATGCCGCCTGCGTGCGAACTAGATGCATGAAACCCCCATTGTCAAAAGCTGCGAGGCTTTAAGGTAGAGCGAGGAGCCGTACTAGGGACGACCCCGGTTTTAACTACCCTGTCGTTATGCTGCCGAAATTTTGAATAATATTCATGTGTTAAAATTATTTTCATATGTTGAAACTATATTCGTGTGTTGAATAGAAATTCATGTGTTGAATAGAAATTCATTCATTGAATAGAAATTCATGTGTTGAATGGTATTCGTGTTTTAAATAAATTGTTTTATAATAAAAATCCTATTTTTATCATCTATATGAACTATATAAAATAGTCGTGTTTTGAAAGAAATTGTTATATAATAAAAATCCTATATTTATCATCTATATGAACTATATAAAATAGGCGTGTTTTGAAAGAAATTGTTTTATAATAAAAATCCTATTTTTATCATCTATATGAACTATATAAAATAGTCGTGTTTTGAAAGAAATTGTTTTAAAATAAAAATCCTATTTTTATCATCTATATGAACTATATAAAATAGTCATGTTTTGAAATAAATTGTTTTACAATAAAAATCATATTTTTACTATATACATGAAGTGTTAAAAATAGTGTAGTGTTGAAATAAAGGTCTGTTGGATAAAAATATCATTTTTATCAAATGTATGAAAAGCAAATAGATTTAAAATCGAAGAATTGATTATATTTATATATATAATTGAAATATATCGAATAACAAAGCTGCAGTTCGTGTTTTGAAACCGCGATTTCAAACGATTAGTGCGGGAGATCCGACCATCGGATTTTCCCAAAACCGAAACCGTTGGGTTCGCCTTGGAAATATCTTTCCAATGACATCTACTTTGTGAAGATCCAACGGTTGGATTGTCTGGAATGTTTAATTCAAATCGGAAGGAAAACAGAGCCAGAATCGATTATATATATATATATAATTAAATTAAATCGAATAACGACGCTGCAGTTCGTATTTTGAAATCGAAACTTCAAACGAATGTACCTGGAGATCCGACCGTCGGATTTTCCTAAAACTGGAACCGTTGGATTCATTTTGAAAAGATGTTTCTAATGATGTAAAATTTGTGATGATCCAACGGTTAGCTTTTTAGATATGTGTAAATCAAATCTAAAGAAAAACAGCGCCACAGCCGCGTTATGGCCCGAAGAGTCGTTTGAATGAATTGGCTATTTTTAAATAAATAAAAATAGCGATAAATCGTTATAAAATATTATAAACGATATGGAATGTGAAATTTATAAACTAACTGAAGGTTAGCTAAGTCGAATGGTTTCCTGGATTTTGATCTGATGTTGGTTTCGGCCTTCGGGGTCAATATTTGGGAAATCGTTCTCTTACTGATCTACAGTTAGTGACTGATGAATTGAAATGAGGCGTATGATGTGTTTGTGTAGCACTTTTTATTGTATACGCGATTTGCTCAGAAAGACCGTGTTTATCCCATTCTGAACAACTGAATCGACGATAAGAAGTCGAAGATGAAGACAATGGTTGAAGACCGGAGATTTTCACCTCGGCTGGATGGTAACTGATGTCCTAATTGGGAGGCATCCCGAAATATGGATAATGAGTGGTGATCGTCCAGACGTACGTGGATATCGATGGGTATGCGAGGTATATAGTGCCTCCGGTTTCGTTCAGACCCAGAACGGACTTGTAAATGGACTGTGTGTCTGACATTGGAATTAATTCTGTGTGATTGATAGCCATCAGTTACATGGCGTGAATTGCCTGTGTGGCATGCTAAGATGAAGTGATCAAGGCTTCTGTTGAAAAGCAAAGTCTTGTGGTTGATAATCAAAGCACCGCCTGTGTGGCGTAGCTTTGTGTATAACGTGAATTCGCGAGCCTCACACCGCGGTATGAACCAGAAACGGGAGAGGACATTAGGGAGGGCCTGCGTTTCTTTCTAGCTAGAGGTGGTATCGGTGCTTAAACTGGCTGACATTTATATTATTTTCACATGTGTGGTTGTTGCTGTTGCGAGGCGCCTCAGATATACCGGTGACTATGTGAAGCCGAAGGAGCCATTCGTTGGCTCATTTACGCCCCAAAGGGCGGGGGAACGCAGTGTTCAGGCGTAATAATCCACATCGGTGGACCGGCCCGGACGATCCAAGGGGCAGTTGCGGCTGTTCCTGAGGGGCAGACTAGAGCGTCTCGAATTCGGTGAGGACGATCCCTTGCCTCGGTTCATGACGGAAATCCAATTTCCAAATACGTGACTATGCGGTTTTGATTGTATACCTATATATGGCGACATAGTGGTATGGGGTATTAATGCCGCTTATGATTGATACTTATGATTTGAAATTGTTTTTGGAACATATAAACACTGGTAATAATATCAAATTCTTTTGTTTTATACGTATCAAGCATATTTTGGCCGTTATTAGGTAAAAACTCTATCCTCCGGTTTGTGTTGCATTGTGTGATGGGAACTGAGTCTTATAATGGCTTCATTTTTATAAAAAGCATTGCAATGTTTAAAAGATTTACTTGTTTTAAAGAACTGGCAATCCAATGGAGTAAACCCGTTCTGCGAAAGTGGCGTGGTCCTATGATTAGCCATATTATAAATGTGTTAAGTAGATTTCTCATACCAGTCCATGTTGTTGGTCCTGAGTAGGCTAGGTACGCATGATAGGGGGTTCTCGCTTCAAGGTTTGGTGGCGAACGGGAGACTCTTACTCCTACATGTCCCTATTGAGGGTTGGTTCGGCAGTGGCCGGGAGACTCAAGAGGGTCGCCGTAAAACAAGGGACTGAGGGACCATTGTGAGCCACGGTGGGTTTTTCCTGCTATACTGGAGGATGAAGAGACGGTTGCAAAGCCTACTGGATTTCGCAGTAACGTCACAACGTGGTATCAGAGCTTTGGTTAAGCTTAGTTCTAGAATATAACATATTAACGAACTCGTCAGAAATAGAACCAGTAGTGTTCTAGGACGAGTAGCTCAATACAGATAGGATTAGTAATATCCTAGTACGAGTATGGCAGAATCAGAATAACTCTTTAGAGATGGGGTCAGAAATGCCCCATAACGAGTTGAGAGCTATATGATTATAAATAACGTATTTGTGATTATATATATAGGCTGGTTTTAGAAATATTATTTTTGAATATATAAAAGATATATATTTGAAAAGTAAAAGAGTATATGGATCAATTAGTATATTTTTGAAAAGTTAAAAATAAAATTGCTTGTTGTTTGTGTTGTGTGATAGTGGATTTGATTAATTAAATTATTAGAACGATAGTTAATTTAATCAATAAGAGAATGAATGGTAAATTTATTCGATTAAATAACACATTGAACTGATTTAAAAATAAATAGAAATATATACATGTGCATTATATATGTTTCAACTGGTAAATGGATTAGCTGTTGAGTAAAGAAATTATTTGCGTGCCCGACAAATAGGTAAACCTTAATGAGTTGGATGTGAAATATTATAATATCAACTCCTGTGAATGCCATTGGATGCGGAGTGCTGGTTGTTCTGTGTGTAATAATAAACGTCACCATAGGCTAGTAACAAATAATTGTGAACTACACTACATGGCATACTTCTTGAAGATAAGCATACTTCATCATACACCACATAAGCATTTGGAGCTTGTGTGACGAGGTTGAAGATTTACCATACGAGCGAGAGGCTTGTATGGCGATGACTATATATTACAGGTTGAACTGATGGCTAATATGGACCATATAAAATTGTAATGGTAAATTGCAAGATTAATAAAAAAACCACACGGGTCTGGAGTTGACAATAATCACGTCTCCCTAGTTATTAGATACGGCACATGGATTATTTATTTCCCACACGGGACGAGGTGACAAGAATTTATTCTCTGGAGTAATTAAAAATACACTCCCTCAGGCTTAGACAGGGTGACTAGAATTTATTCTCTGGAGTTATTATCTATACACGCTCCCCTGTAAACACCAGAATATATCACTATAAATATGTGTATGCTTTATAGGATTTATTCGGTACCTAATACGGCCAAATAAATTTACAAACCCCTCCCCGTATAAAGGAGGTTATGGCGAAATTTTTCGAAAATTTCGGGTGTTAGCTAAATTTTTGAAGAAGTTGAAAATTCTTAGAAACTGAAAAGTTGAAGAATGGAAGCCAGATTGAAAGTAGAGTTGATTAATCAAACCACTTTCGACTTTGTTCCTTTTCGGGGACGAAAAGTTTTAAGTTGGGGAGATTGTAACGACCCAGAAAATCTGAACCAATTTAAAAAATTTTAAATTGGCTATTTTGGTGGATTTTAAATATTTAAAATAAATATTTTAAATAATAACGACGAAAATTAAGTTTGAATCGACGTTTGAAAATAAATATAATTAATTCTAATTATAAACAAGGCATGAAATGGCGCGGTAGTTTCAAAATATGAATTCAAACTTTGACTGACTGTACTAGGTGCAAAACGAAACGGATTTGAGTGAAACCAAAAATATTTAAATCTGTTAGTGAATACCTTTCTAACGAATCTGAAAAATCGAAGTTTCATAGCAGGAAGCAAAAGTTATGGCCAAAACGAATTTTCAGAAAGGTCGCTATAGAGTTTATATAGCCCGTGAAAATGGCCATTTTGCAAACGACCTCGGAATTCGGCGAAACCACTTTTGTTGGATCTGAGATGCTAAACTATTGCTAGGTTTCAAATTTCATAATTTTTGAAGCTAGTATGTGGGCGTGGCAAAGGAAATGTGTTTGGTCGATTTCTATTAAATTGGATCAACCAGAAAAGGGCCATTTTTCAAACGGTCTCCGAATTTGACGAAACTAGTTTTGTTGGGACCGTATCGTTAAAACATAGCTAGATTTATTTTTCGGGAATTTTTAGAATCAGTATGTGGCCCCGGCAAATTGAAGTGTAAGTTCAAATTAAATATTGAATGTTTTATATTTTAATTTGAAGGAAAACTGACTGAAACAGTCGAATGGGCCTACGAAACATATCCCATTGTGTTCGGAATGGAGGTATTTAGCTAGGGATGACAGCCGTTGGGTCTGGATTAGGGTTCGTGTGTGAAAGAGGGTATTTTCAAAATTTAAAAATATATAAATAATTGGAAAAATTCTATTGGGCCACATCAGATCTCCCCCCCCCCCTCGACATTCTCTCTCCCTCCACGATTAAAGGCGGAAAGGCCTTCAAAACTTCCAGCCCCAATTCCGACTGCCACATCCACCTTTAGCCCCCGCTCCAGTTGAAGTTTTTGAAGAGCTCCTCCTCCTCTTCAAATCCATACTTGATTCACCTCCCCTCGCTCTATATTTAGCTCACATCGACCTCGTGAAGGTTCGCCGTTCGAGCTGGAATTCCTTCTCCCTGGCGCGCATGAGTTTGACGAGGTGGTACCCCCTGGAGGCGTCGTTCCTCGCTGTACATCGTGGTGCAACCCGATCCCCGTATCGATCAACGGATTTGCTAAAAAATTGAAACCTAGTTTCGAACCCAAAACTGAGAGGTACGGCTAGTTTTAAAATAAACTATATTACAGCACTTTAAAGCGCTACGGTTTTTGATTTCACTGTAAAAATCATATCTTTTTTGTTTATTGACGAAATTCAGTGAAACAAGAGACAATGGACTCATGTGGACGTCTTCTACATTCTAGAAGAGACCGGATATTTTTCTGAGCCTTCTGCTATTTTGGTGGAGTGGAACCCAATGTGAGATTTCTAAATTATAAACGATATGGAAAACGATGATGTATAAATTATATACTCGATGTATGAGTTATATAAGCATTGTACACCACATGTATAAGTGTTGTATAAGTTGTATGGTCGATGTATAAGTTATATATGCATTGTAAAAATTATATATGTGTTGAATAGAAGTGAAATTTACTTATATATATATATATATTTATATATACGCCCCTCATCCACAAACCATGGACGATATTTATTGGTTGTAATTGTTGAGAAAATTGGTTGATAGCGAATGGTTGATTGGAATTGTTTGTGGTTGAAATTGATTGATTGTGGTTGAAAAATACTCGTTTGTGGTTGAGAATTATTTGGTTGAAACCACATAGGATTAGTTTGTGAGAAAGAAAGAAAAAAATATACATGCCGCCAGCGTGCGAACTAGATGCATGAAACCACCATTGTCAAAAGCTGTGAGGCTTTAAGGTAGAGCGAGGAGCCGTACTAGGGACGGCCCCGGTTTTAACTACCCTGACGTTATGCTGCCGAAATTTTGAATAATATTCATGTGTTAGAGTTATTTTCATATGTTGAAACTATATTCGTGTGCTATTTAGAAATTCATGTGTTGAATAGAAATTCATTCGTTGAATAGAAATTCATGTGTTGAATGGTATTCGTGTTTTAAATAAATTGTTTTATAATAAAAATCCTATTTTTATCATCTATATGAACTATATAAAATAGTCGTGTTTTGAAAGAAATTGTTTTATAATGAAAATCCTATTTTTATCATCTATATGAACTATATAAAATAGTCGTGTTTTGAAAGAAATTGTTTTATAATAAAAATCCTATTTTTATCATCTATATGTACTATATAAAATAGTCGTGTTTTGAAAGAAATTGTTTTATAATAAAAATCCTATTTTTATCATCTATATGAACTATATAAAATAGTCATGTTTTGAAATAAATTGTTTTACAATAAAAATCACATTTTTACTATATACATGAAGTGTTAAAAATAGTGAAATGTTGAAATAAAGGTCTGTTGGATAAAAATATCATTTTAATCAAATGTATGAAAAGAAAATAGATTTGAAATCGAAGAATCGATTATATATATATAATTGAAATATATCGAATAACGAAGCTGCATTTCGTGTTTTGAAACCGTGATTTCAAACGATTAGTGCGGGAGATCCGACCATCGGATTTTCCCGAAACCGAAACTGTTGGGTTCGCCTTGGAAATATCTTTCCAACGACACCCACTTTGTGAAGATCCAACGGTTGGATTGTCTGGAATGTTTAATTCAAATCGGAAGGAAAACAACGCCAGAATCGATTATATATATATAATTAAATTAAATCGAATAACAACGCTGCAGTTCGTATTTTGAAATCGAAACTTCAAACGAGTATACCGGGAGATCCGACCGTCGGATTTTCCCAAAACCGGAACCGTTGGATTCGTTTTGAAAAGATCTGAAACAACCCGAACTTCCCCGGTCTCCGAAGAGAAGGGAAAGCGCGGATTGTTTTGAGAACACGACAAATCAGAACGCAGACGGAAGAACATTTCATTGTATATTACAACAATGCATGAGATTACAAGAATATACAGAGTATAAATGAATATTACACAGAAATATCAGAGATTTAAATTACATTTAAATTCATAGCAGCAAAAAATAATACAATACACAACTAGAAGAGATATACGGATACAAAGCTTTCTGGATATCGTTCCAGCTGTAAACCAGGATCCTGTGAATATAAATCTGCAAAACCAAAACTACTAGCTGCCCGTGTCAAAATAAGGGCACCCAGAGTTTAGGTTAAAACAATAAACTCCAGGTCAGTCATGGGACTGGTGTGAGAACTAAAAACAGTAATCTTTATTTTTAAAGTTAGGTAAATCAAGGGACCACGCCGTATAACACGGAACGGGTTTCCTCCCAAGAACACCAGTGCATAAAACAACAGCGCAATGCTAAATAAAGAAAAATGAAGCTGTTATAAGACCTAGGTCCTATCACACAATGCAACGCAAGCCGGGGGATAGGGTTTTTACCTTATAATAGCCAAGAATGCTTGATACGTTTAAAACAAATCATTTGATACTATTATAAGTTCATAGTGTATAAAACAACTTCAAATCATAAATATCAATCATAGGCGGCATGAGCGTCCCATGCCACTATGTCGCCATATATAGGTTTACAAATAAAACCGCAAATGTCACGTATTTGGAAATTGGATTTCCGTCTGTGAACCGAGGCAAAAGATAGTCCTCAACCGATTCGAGACTGTCTAGCCCGAGCCTCAGGACCCAGACTCAGGTGGGCCCTTGGATCGTCAGGGTCGGTCCACCGATGTGGATTAAAATGCCTGAACATGCGTTTCCCCGCCCTTTGGGGCGTAAACGAGCCAACGAATGACTCCATCGGACCCGGATCGTCCGATCAAACCGAGGCGCCTCGCAACAACAACAACCACACAGGTGAAAAGTATATAAATGTCAGGGCTGGTAGGTCACTGACACCACCCTAGCTAGAAAGAAACGCATGCCCTCCCTGAGGTCCTCTCCCGTTTTTGGTTCACAACCGGGGTGTGAGGCTCGCGAATTCACGTTACACAAAGCTGTGCCACACAGGCTGTGCTTTGATCATCACCACAAGACTTTGCTTTTCAACAGAAGCCTCGATCAATTGCATCTTAGCATGCCACACAGGCAAACCACTCTATGCAACCGATATCGGTCACACAGAATGAAATCCAATGTCGGACACACAGTCCATTTACAAGTCCGTTCTGGGTCTGAACGAAACCGGAGGCACTTTCCTCGCATATCCATCGATCTCCAAGCACATCTGGACGACCACCGATTGATTCCCTCATCTTGGGTGTACAGCCCAATCAAGATCATCAGTAATCACCCAAACGATGTGAAGACTTCCGGTCTTCAACCACCGTCTTCATCTTCGACTTATCGTCGTATCAGTTATTCAGAATGGGATAAACCCGGTCTTTCCGAATAACTCGCGTATATTTTAAATAAGTGTTACACAAACACAACATACGCCTCATTCCAATTCATCAGTCACTAACCGTAAATTAATCAAGAGAATAATTTCCCAAATATTAACCCCGAAGGCCGAAACCAACATCAGATCAATATCCAGAAAACCATTCTGCTTGGCTAACCGACAGTTAGTTTCTAAATTTCACATTCATAGGGAAAGGTTCCCATTAATTTTATCCAAGATAAATTCCTTGAATTTATTCTTTAATCATCTTTTGAATTTCTATTCAACTAGTCGGGATTAACGAACCTTACCGAAGTAATCATTTGTTTTAATTTCCCAATCCCAACCTATTCATCCCATGAAGTAAAACTGGTAATACTTCATATCTAACACCACAGTGTTATCGGTAAATTCAATTACCATTTCACGTTCAAATCTAATTAAAGATTTGACTATCGCCTGGAGCAAAACCGGTGATACTCCATTCTCGATCTTTTCAATCTAATTAAAGATTCATTAAAACTCCACTTAGTTTTAATCGTTAACTGGGTTTAAGAATCAGTGTCATTTAAAACACGGTTCACGATAAGCCCAAAATCACATTCCATTAATTATCGGGTTAAAGAACGAGTGTTATTTAAAACACTGTCCACGATAAACCCAAAAATCAATATCAATTCAATTCCAATTAATTATTATTTAATTGGTACACTTCATTAAATCTAAATAAAAAGATTTAATCTTTTCTCAACTGGGTTCAAGAACAGTGTTAATGAAGACACCATTCACGACAAACCCAAATCACATTTGATATTCAATACAAGGCTCTGAATAGAAAATATATCGGCTTATATTCAATATCCAATTCTACGATTAACAAATGTCGTATTGGAAATAACGATATAAATATATATCTTTCAAATTTCCATAACAACATCTGTATAATCACGAATTCCAACATCGAAATATTCCAAAGACAATTTCGATTCAAATCCACTCCAATGCAACGGTTAGATTTCTAATTTCTAATATTCGTTAGAAAGCACTTTTCGATACGAACCCAACGGTTCCGGTTTCAGGAGAATCCGACGGTCGGATCTCCCGCAATATCCGTTCGAAGTCAATGGTCGAAATTCGCGAACTACTGCGGCGCGGCGCGTTCTATTCAGGCCATTATATTATATATATAATATATACTTCGTCGATTTCAATTCAAAACGTGCTTTATAAATCGTTTTAAATTCGTTTTCAAAACGGTTTCAACTTCATATTCAATTTCAAATCAAAATTGAATATTCCAATATAAATTCGTTTTAAATTCATTTCAAAACGATTTCAATTCTATTCGAATTTCAAACCCTTTCAGTTTATTTCGAATTTCAAATCAATTCAATTAAATTCGAATTTCAATTCACTTTAATATTCACTTCAATTTGAATAAAATCAATATAAATATCGTTCACGTCAAAATGGCGTCAGTCTATCAACGCGGCTTCATATATTTCAATTTTCAAATATTCTACTTCAAATATTTCATTTTCAAATATTTCTATTCAAATATTTCATTTCAAATATTTCTATTTCAAAACTGGAATGAGGCCCACACAATTACCATATAATGTTAATTATATGGATTTTCTACAACACATGTATATATCAACAACGACGAATAATCAACCATCATCCAAAGTGCATTCTACACTGTATAAGCATCAAATATAAATATTCAACGCTTATAACAGCCTGTCAATCAATCGATCGACATACAACTAAACAATCGGGATTAGTGTACGTCAAATATCATCCCAATACCCGTGTGGGGTTTCAAGCAATCAAACACAGATTTTTATTTGTGCAGTTGGGCGATGTGTAAAATTTATCGTCCCAATCAATGTCCTTCAAATAGGTGTACATAAACAAACCGTCCGGTTTGTAAATGAATATTTATTTATTTATTCACATTCACGTTAAAAATTATATTTTTAACGATCAAACTATTTTATTCAACCTATGAATATTCTATTCGGTTCATTTATTAAATAAAATGTTATCTTTATTTTTCTAACTTATTTTTAGAAAATTTCGGCGGCATAACGGCACGATACTAGAAACGGGACAAGGCCTAGCCTTATCCCCGGTCTAGTGAAGGCCCACGCCATTCACACATCAATCAAATCCATTCAATTCACCAAACAATTCAATCCAATCAAATAATCTAACTAATTTTTGCAATCAAACAAACAAGTCCATGGTCTGTGGACGATTGTGTCGGGTGCTACTAAACACCGTCTGCATCCTAGTATATATACATAACTAGAAAAGAAATTGCAGAGTGAGAAATTCTCACCAATAGCTATCCAACTTCACGACACTTCAAATGTAGAAGTCTTCGTCATTCTCGCCTTTTGTCGCTTTCGTTGCTCGTATTCACTACATATGTAAAAATCACATTTTTACTTCGCTGTTCAATATATAAAAATCGAATTTTTACTTCGTTGTTCAATATATAAAAATCATATTTTTACTATGCTATTCAATATATAAAAATCAAATTTTTACTTTGCTATTCAATATATAAAAATCATCTTTTTAATCTGCTATTCCTATTTTAAAAACAATGTTAATTTTATTTTCAAAATCAATGCAAAATTCATTTTCAAAAGGAATGCAAATTTTGTTTTCAAAGCAAATTCAAATTTTGTTTTCAAAGCAAATTCATTTTTTGTTTTCTTCTTCTTTATATAAATTCAAACTTCTTCTTTACATATCTAAACAAACTGATTTTATATTTTCTAAACCATTCTATATATTTTCTAAACCGAAGTTATATTTTAAAACCAAAGTTATATTTTATTTTAAAGCAAAGAATGTATATTTTACTTTCAAAAACAAACAATGTATATTTTACAATTCAAAGATATTTATAATTTTCAGATTTTATAAACAATATGAAATTCATTTTATTTAAAAAGAAATAAAATAAGAAATTTACCTTCTGCTGAAGAGAAGAGAGAAAAAAAAACTGCGTCTACCCTTCGTTAATCACCTGGAAGCTGTTACCCGTACTTCGTCGAACCCAACACCGCCCTAGGGCTCGCCGCCCAAGCCAAATCCGATCGCCGGAGGTGGATCGACAATACCCTCCAGAACCGCGTCGGCGGCGGCTTCCCATACCCGCCCATATCCTCGAACTCGGTGCCCCCCTTTGGTCGGAAAACGCTGCTGAAGACGACGGCGTTGAGCTCGAAATTCGAGCGGTTTATCAACCCAAACTTGATCAAAGTGGTACTAAAAGAAAGCTCTCGATCTATTCTTCCATTTTTGTTTTTGTTTCCTATTGAAATTCGAACGATGGAAGGAGTAATTGGCGATTTTATTTTAGGGCTTTCGTGGCCATTTGTTTTGCTAGGGCCGGCTGATCAGAAAAATGAAAGAGAAATAGGGTTTATTTGGTTATATATATATATATTATATTTAATATTATTTAATTCGAAAATGATATTTTTACATACGAACCCCATATCGAACCCAATGACTGTCTCCCCTAGCTAATTACCCCCATTCCGAACACAATGGGATATGTATCGCAAGATGATTCGATCGTTTCGATCAGTTTTCGTTAGATTTAAAATATAACTCATTATATTGAATTTTAAACGTACATTTCAAATTACCGGGGTCACATACGAATCGTATAAATTCCAGAATAACATTTTCTAGCTTCGTATTGACGATACGGTCCTAACAAAACTAATTTCGTCAAATTCCGAGACCGTTTGAAAAATGGTCATTTTCCTGTCGATTAAAATCAACTGAAACTGGTCAAACGCGTTTTCCTTTGCCACGCTCACATATTGATTCGAAAAATTATGAAAATTGGAATCTAGCAATAATTTTACATCACGGATCCTACAAAAGTGGTTTCGTCGAAATCCGAGGTCGTTTGCAAAATGGCTATTTTTAAGGGCCCGAATTCCATAGCGACCATTCAGAATTTTCAACTGGACATATCTTTTGATTCCCGCTATGAAATTTTGTTTTTTTGGATTCGTTGGAAAGATATTCTAAATTAGATCCTAATGTTTTTGGTTTCGCTAAAATCCGGTTTATTTTGCACCCGGTACATTCAATTGAAGTTTGAAATCGAATTATTGAACTACCGCGCCATTTTCAATTCCTTTTTATAAATATAAATAATTATTTATATTCTAACGACGATCTATATAAAAATATTCATTTGAATTCTATTCAAAATAAATTTCTCGTCGATATTATTTAAAATAATTCATTTTAAATAATCAAAATTCGCTAAAATTGCCAAAATAAAAATTTTAAACTGGCCCAGATTTTCGGGTTGTTACAATCTCGCCCACTTAAAACTTTTCGTCCCCGAAAAGGAACAAAGTCGGAAGTGGTTTGATTAATCCACTCTACGTTCGATCTGGCTTCCATTCTCCAACTTTTCAGTTTCTGAGAATTTTCAAAAATTTCAAAAAATTTGGCTAACACCCTAAATTTTCGAAAACTTTCGCCATAACCTCCCCTACACCGGGAGCCACGGGAAAATCCCGAAATTGCCATACAGGCCTTCTGATCTCAAAAAGAAAAAGAAAAAGCCAAGCGGCTAGCCAATAGGCTCATAAAATCATCATCACCCAAACAAAACAGTAAATTATGTAGTAAACATGTACCTATTTGTCGGGCAAACAAATTTTATTCTCTGCTCTAGCCTCCTTGCTATGACCTGTTCAATGTAAGTATATGTATATGCAAGCAAATGCGACCAATTTTCAATACAATTCAATATTTGGTTCAATTAGGCTAAATGGTTCAAAATTATCAAACAAATAAACAAACAACACAAACATCAATCAATTAGTGAATTAGAGTTTCAAATTCATAATTTGATATATATACAAAAATCATGTTTTTGATGCCAATTCACAACAATGTATTCTAGCTATATTTTGGTTCTCACACCAGTCTAATGGAAATATATAGAAATCACACCTTCGAAACACGAATATAAATACTGATGATGTGGCCACATCATCAGAATTATCCCCGGGTGTCTAGAATGTGACTCTATATCTATCCAGTATATTAAAACTTCAAATATACGTTTGCAAGGCGTATATGCAAATTCTTTATATACTGGATTGTCCAAATCAATACAAATAAATAATCAAATACGAATATTTGATTTAGATTTTCAAAACTAAATTTGCTTTTACTTTAAAAATATACTCTTCACACTCGTTCTAGGATACTACTGATCCCATCTCTAACGAGTCGTTCCCGTTGGATATTACTAATCCAATATCTGATGAATTCTTCCGTATGGTTCTAATGTGTCTTGTTTTCTGAGCTTTGTAAACCAAAGCTCTGATACCACGATGAAACGACTCGAACTTCCCCGGTCTCCGAAGAGAAGGGAAAGCGCGGATTGTTTTGAGAACACGACAAATCAGAACGCAGACGGAAGAACATTTCATTGTATATTACAACAATGCATCAGATTACAAGAATATACAGAGTATAAATGAATATTACACAGAAATATCAGAGATTTAAATTACATTTAAATACATAGCAGCGGAAAATAATACAATACACAACTAGAAGAGATATATGGATACAAAGCTTTCCGGATATCGTTCCAGCTGTAAACCAGGATCCTGTGAATATAAATCTGCAAAACCAAAACTACTAGCTGCCCGTGTCAAAATAAGGGCACCCAGAGTTTAGGTTAAAACAATAAACTCCAGGTCAGTCATGGGACTGGTGTGAGAACTAAAAACAGTAATCTTTATTTTTAAAGTTAGGTAAATCAAGGGACCACGCCGTATAACACGGAACGGGTTTCCTCCCAAGAACACCAGTGCATAAAACAACAGCGCAATGCTAAATAAAGAAAAATGAAGCTGTTATAAGACCCAGGTCTTATCACACAATGCAACGCAAGCCGGGGGATAGGGTTTTTACCTTATAATAGCCAAGAATGCTTGATACGTTTAAAACAAATCATTTGATACTATTATAAGTGCATAGTGTATAAAACAACTTCAAATCATAAATATCAATCATAGGCGGCATGAGCGTCCCATGCCACTATGTCGCCATATATAGGTTTACAAATAAAACCGCAAATGTCACGTATTTGGAAATTGGATTTCCGTCTGTGAACCGAGGCAAAAGATAGTCCTCAACCGATTCGAGACTGTCTAGACCGAGCCTCAGGACCCAGACTCAGGTGGGCCCTTGGATCGTCAGGGCCGGTCCACCGATGTGGATTAAAATGCCTGAACATGCGTTTCCCCGCCCTTTGGGGCGTAAACGAGCCAACGAATGACTCCATCGGACCCGGATCGTCCGATCAAACCGAGGTGCCTCGCAACAGCAACAACCACACAGGTGAAAAGTATATAAATGTCAGGGCTGGTAGGTCACTGACACCACCCTAGCTAGAAAGAAACGCATGCCCTCCCTGAGGTCCTCTCCCGTTTTTGGTTCACAACCGGGGTGTGAGGCTCGCGAATTCACGTTACACAAAGCTGTGCCACACAGGCTGTGCTTTGATCATCACCACAAGACTTTGCTTTTCAACAGAAGCCTCGATCAATTGCATCTTAGCATGCCACACAGGCAAACCACTCTATGCAACCGATATCGGTCACACAGAATGAAATCCAATGTCAGACACACAGTCCATTTACAAGTCCGTTCTGGGTCTGAACGAAACCGGAGGCACTTTCCTCGCATATCCATCGATCTCCAAGCACATCTGGACGACCACCGATTGATTCCCTCATCTTGGGTGTACAGCCCAATCAAGATCATCAGTAATCACCCAAACGATGTGAAGACTTCCGGTCTTCAACCACCGTCTTCATCTTCGACTTATCGTCGTATCAGTTATTCAGAATGGGATAAACCCGGTCTTTCCGAATAACTCGCGTATATTTTAAATAAGTGTTACACAAACACAACATACGCCTCATTCCAATTCATCAGTCACTAACCGTAAATTAATCAAGAGAATAATTTCCCAAATATTAACCCCGAAGGCCGAAACCAACATCAGATCAATATCCAGAAAACCATTCTGCTTGGCTAACCGACAGTTAGTTTCTAAATTTCAGATTCATAGGGAAAGGTTCCCATTAATTTTATCCAAGATAAATTCCTTGAATTTATTCTTTAATCATCTTTTGAATTTCGATTCAACTAGTCGGGATTAACGAACCTTACCGAAGTAATCATTTGTTTTAATTTCCCAATCCCAACCTATTCATCCCATGAAGTAAAACTGGTAATACTTCATATCTAACACCACAGTGTTATCGGTAGATTCAATTACCATTTCACGTTCAAATCTAATTAAAGATTTGACTATCGCCTGGAGCAAAACCGGTGATACACCATTCTCGATCTTTTCAATCTAATTAAAGATTCATTAAAACTCCACTTAGTTTTAATCGTTAACTGGGTTTAAGAATCAGTGTCATTTAAAACACGGTTCACGATAAGCCCAAAATCACATTCCATTAATTATTGGGTTAAAGAACGGGTGTTATTTAAAACACTGTACACGATAAACCCAAAAATCAATATCAATTCAATTCCAATTAATTATTATTTAATTGGTACACTTCATTAAATCTAAATAAAAAGATTTAATCTTTTCTCAACTGGGTTCAAGAACAGTGTTAATGAAGACACCATTCACGACAAACCCAAATCACATTTGATATTCAATACAAGGCTCTGAATAGAAAATATATTGGCTTATATTCAAAATCCAAACGATTAACAAATGTCATATTGGAAATAACGATATAAATATATATCTTTCAAATTTCCATAACAACATCTGTATAATCATGAATTCCAACATCGAAATATTCCGAAGACAATTTCGATTCAAATCCACTCCAATGCAATCATTGGAAATTCTGGTTATTTTTAAAACCCTTTTTGAATTCAATTTTTTTATTTAAAAACAAATAGAATTTTAATTCTAGTTCAAAACTAGTTCATTTCGATAGAAATCTATTTTTATCTTTTCAAATATGGAGATTTTCATCCCAATTCTTCCCAAATCATTTCTTATGATTTTACACAAATTATTACTATTTTTAATGATTTTATCAAGGCCTGTACAGTCGATTTCCATCAATGGCCATCGAACTGCACTTACAGCGACCTTTTTCAAATTTGATTTGGATATAATTCCAAATCCAAGCGTTAGATTTCTAATTACTAATATTCGTTAGAAAGCACTTTTCGATAAGAACCCAACGGTTCCGGTTTCAGGAGAATCCGACGGTCGGATCTCCCGCAATATCCGTTCGAAGTCAATGGTCGAAATTCGCGAACTACCGCGGCGCGACACATTCTATTCAGGCCATTATATTATATATATATAATATATACTTCGTCGATTTCAATTCAAAACGTGCTTTATAAATCGTTTTAAATTCGTTTTCAAAACGGTTTCAACTTCATATTCAATTTCAAATCAAAATTGAATATTCCAATATAAATTCGTTTTAAATTCATTTCAAAACGATTTCAATTCTATTTCAATTCTATTCGAATTTCAAACCCTTTCAGTTTATTTCGAATTTCAAATCAATTCAATTAAATTCGAATTTCAATTCACTTTAATATTCACTTCAATTTGAATAAAATCGATATAAATATCGTTCATGTCAAAATGGCGTCAGTCTATCAACGCGGCTTCATATATTTCAATTTTCAAATATTCTACTTCAAATATTTCATTTTCAAATATTTCTATTCAAATATTTCATTTCAAATATTTCTATTTCAAAACTGGAATGAGGCCCAAACAATTACCATATAATGTTAATTATATGGATTTTCTACAACACATGTATATATCAACAACGATGAATAATCAACCATCATCCAAAGTGCATTCTACACTGTATAAGCATCAAATATAAATATTCAACGCTTATAACAGCCTGTCAATCAATCAATCGACATACAACTAAACAATCGGGATTAGTGTACGTCAAATATCATCCCAATACCCGTGTGGGGTTTCAAGCAATCAAACACAGATTTTTATTTGTGCAGTTGGGCGATGTGTAAAATTTATCGTCCCAATCAATGTCCTTCAAATAGGTGTACATAAACAAACCGTCCGGTTTGTAAATGAATATTTATTTATTTATTCACATTCACGTTAAAAATTATATTTTTAACGATCAAACTATTTTATTCAACCTATGAATATTCTATTCGGTTCATTTATTAAATAAAATGTTATCTTTATTTTTCTAACTTATTTTTAGAAAATTTCAACGGCATAACGGCACGATACTAGAAACGGCACAATGCCTAGCCTTATCCCCGGTCTAGTGAAGGCCCACGCCATTCACACATCAATCAAATCCATTCAATTCACCAAACAATTCAATCCAATCAAATAATCTAACTAAATTTTGCAATCAAACAAACAAGTCCATGGTCTGTGGACGATTGTGTCGGGTGCTACTAAACACCGTCTGCATCCTAGTATATATACATAACTAGAAAAGAAATTGCAGAGTGAGAAATTCTCACCAATAGCTATCCAACTTCACGACACTTCAAATGTAGAAGTCTTCGTCATTCTCGCCTTTTGTCGCTTTCGTTGCTCGTATTCACTACATATGTAAAAATCACATTTTTACTTCGCTGTTCAATATATAAAAATCGAATTTTTACTTCGTTGTTCAATATATAAAAATCATATTTTTACTATGCTATTCAATATATAAAAATCAAATTTTTACTTTGCTATTTAATATATAAAAATCATCTTTTTAATCTGCTATTCCTATTTTAAAAACAATGTTAATTTTATTTTCAAAATCAATGCAAAATTCATTTTCAAAAAGAATGCAAATTTTGTTTTCAAAGCAAATTCAAATTTTGTTTTCAAAGCAAATTCATTTTTTGTTTTCTTCTTCTTTATATAAATTCAAACTTCTTCTTTACATATCTAAACAAACTGATTTTATATTTTCTAAACCATTCTATATATTTTCTAAACCGAAGTTATATTTTAAAACCAAAGTTATATTTTATTTTAAAGCAAAGAATGTATATTTTACTTTCAAAAACAAACAATGTATATTTTACAATTCAAAGATATTTATAATTTTCAGATTTTATAAACAATATGAAATTCATTTTATTTAAAAAGAAATAAAATACGAAATTTACCTTCTGCTGAAGAGAAGAGAGAAAAAAAACTGCGTCTACCCTTCGTTAATCACCTGGAAGCTGTTACCCGTAATTCGTCGAACCCAACACCGCCCTAGGGCTCGCCGCCCAAGCCAAATCCGATCGCCGGAGGTGGATCGGCGATACCCTCCAGAACCGCGTCGGCGGCGGCTTCCCATACCCGCCCATATCCACGAACTCGGTGCCCTTCCTTTGGTTGGAAAACGCTGCTGAAGTCGACGGCGTTGAGCTCGAAATTCGAGCGGTTTATCAACCCAAACTTGATCAAAGTGGTACTAAAAGAAAGCTCTCGATCTATTCTTCCATTTTTGTTTTTGTTTCCTATTGAAATTCGAACGATGGAAGGAGTAATTGGCGATTTTATTTTAGGGCTTTCGTGGCCATTTGTTTTGCTAGGGCCGGCTGATCAGAAAAATGAAAGAGAAATAGGGTTTATTTGGTTATATATATTATATTTAATATTATTTAATTCGAAAATGATATTTTTACATACGAACCCCATATCGAACCCAATGACTGTCTCCCCCAGCTAATTACCCCCATTCCGAACACAATGGGATATGCATCGCAAGATGATTCGATCGTTTCGATCAGTTTTCGTTAGATTTAAAATATAACTCATTATATTGAATTTTAAACGTACATTTCAAATTACCGGGGTCACATACGAATCCTATAAATTCCAGAATAACATTTTCTAGCTTCGTATTGACGATACGGTCCTAACAAAACTAATTTCGTCAAATTCCGAGACCGTTTGAAAAATGATCATTTTCCAATCGATTAAAATTAACTGAAACTGGTCAAACGCGTTTTCCTTTGCCACGCTCACATATTGATTCGAAAAATTATGAAAATTGGAATCTAGCAATAATTTGACATCACGGATCCTACAAAAGTGGTTTCGTCGAAATCCGAGGTCGTTTGCAAAATGGCTATTTTTAAGGGCCTGAATTCCATAGCGACCATTCAGAATTTTCAACTGGACATATCTTTTGATTCCCGCTATGAAATTTTTATTTTTCGGATTCGTTGGAATGATATTCTAAATTAGATCCTAATGTTTTTGGTTTCGCTAAAATCCGGTTTATTTTGCATCCGGTACATTCAATTGAAGTTTGAAATCGAATTATCGAACTACCGCGCCATTTTCAATTCCTTTTTATAAATATAAATAATTATTTATATTCTAACGACGATCTATATAAATATATTCGTTTGAATTCTATTCAAAATAAATTTCTCGTTGATATTATTTAAAATAATTCATTTTAAATAATCAAAATTCGCTAAAATTGCCAAAATAAAATTTTTAAACTGCCCCAGATTTTCGGGTTGTTACAAGATCTTTCTAATGATGTAAAATTTGTGATGATCCAATGGTTAGATTTTCAGATATTTGTAAATCAAGTCTGAAGAAAAACAGCGCCACGGCCGCGTTATGGCCCGAAGCGTCGTTTGAATGAATTGGCTACTTTTAAATAAATAAAAATTGCGATAAATCGTTATAAAATATTATAAACGATATGGAATGTGAAATTTATAAACTAACTGAAGGTTAGCTAAGTCGAATGGTTTCCTGGATTTTGATCTGATGTTGGTTTCGGCCTTCGGGGTAAATATTTGGGAAATCGTTCTCTTACTTATCTATGGTTAGTGACTGATGAATTGAAATGAGGCATATGATGTGTTTGTGTAGCACTTTTTATTATATATGCGAGTTGCTCAGAAAGACCGGGTTTATCCCATTCTGAACAGCTGAATCGATGATAAGAAGTCGAAGATGAAGGCGATGGTTGAAGACCAAAGATTTTCACCTCGGTTGGATGGTAACTGATGTCCTGATTGGGAGGCATCCCGAAATATGGATAATGAGTGGCGATCGTCCAGACGTACGCGGAGATCTATGGGTATGCGAGGTATATAGTACCTCCGGTTTCGTTCTGACCCAGAACGGACTTGTAAATGGACTGTGTGTCTGACATTAGAATTCATCAAGCGTGATTGATAGCCATCAGTTACATGGCGTGAATTGCCTATGTGGCATGCTAAGATGCAGTGATCAAGGCTTCTGTTGAAAAGCAAAGTCTTGTGGTTGATGACCAAAGCACCGCCTGTGTGGCGTAGCTTTGTGTATAACGTGAATTCGCGAGCCTCACACCCCGGTATGAACCAGAAACGGGAAAGGACATCAGGGAGGGCCTGCGTTTCTTTCTAGCTAGAGGTGGTATCGGTGCTTAAACTGGCTGACATTTATATTATTTTCACATGTGTGGTTGTTGTTGTTGCGAGGCGCCTCGGATATACCGGTGACTATGTGAAGCCGAAGGAGCCATTCGTTGGCTCATTTACGCCCCAAAGGGCGGGGGAACGCATTGTTCAGGCGTAATAATCCACATCGGTGGACTGGCCCGGACGATCCAAGGGGCAGTTGCGGCTGTTCCTGAGGGGCGGACTAGAGCGTCTCGAATTCGGTGAGGATGATCCCTTGCCTCGGTTCATGACGGAAATCCAATTTCCAAATACGTGACTATGCGGTTTTGATTATATACCTATATATGGCGACATAGTGGTATGGGGCATTAATGCCGTCTATGATTGATACTTATGATTTGAAATTGTTTTTGAAACATATAAACGCTGGTAATAATATCAAATTCTTTTGTTTTATACGTATCAAGCATATTTTGGTTGTTATAAGGTAAAAACTCTATCCTCCGATTTACGGTGCATTGTGTGATGGGAACTGAGTCTTATAATGGCTTTATTTTTATAAAAAGCATTGCGATGTTTAAAAGATTTACTTGTTTTAAAGCACTGGCAATCCAATGGAGTAAACCCGTTCTGCGAAAGTGGCGTGGTCCTGTGATTAGCCATATTATAAATGTGTTAAGTAGATTTCTCATACCAGTCCCATGACTGACTCGTAGTTTGTTTCACTTTCAAACTCGGGTGCCCCTTTTTCTACACGGGCAGCCTTGTGTTCAGGTTTTAGCAGGCTCTTTCTGGATAGCTGGAGCTGAAGATGGATTTTATCATTTAACTCTTTTTACGTTGTTCAGCTCCTATTGTGCATATTATGTTTATTTTTCGTTGTAGACATTTATGTATAGCAGTACTATATTTGTACTAAGTATGATCCTGTATACTGTGTAACTCTGATGATTACGTTTATCCAGTGTATTCTATTGTACATTATCTTGTGTATTTATTTAATTTTGTTCCACTATTATTTGTTTATGTGTTATATTCCAAAGATTACCCTTGCCTCCGTCGGTACGGGGTTTGGGGTCGTCACATTTCTAGTAGGTAATAGAATAAATACTGCTTACAAAACTGTGTAAACTCGCGAAGCCCTTGCTCCTATTCTAATCCTACACTCAAAACCCTAGACTGATCTATATTCCCTAGGTCAGATTTTCCCCTAGCTACAAACCCGTAACTAGTAAACCCTAGTTTTTACAAACTCTAGTAAACTGCTAGTTTTATAGACAAACTAGCAAATAGTTCGACGATTAAAAATTAAAACAAAACAATAAAAAACAACTCTAAAATAAAATAAAAACCAAACAGCTCTTTGTAAATGAACTAAGATGGGACGACCTCCTTCTTTTATTTCCTTCTGAATTGCTTTGTCCTCAAAACAATGTCGGTCAATTAATAACTAAGGTTCTGGTGAATCCCCAAATCGTGTGCTCTCGTTTGCTTTGAAAAAATTATTCTTTGAAACTTCAATTGCTTGATTCTCTTTGGCTTCGATTCTCTATCAACGATTTGGCTATCAGCTTGCGATCGAAATCATGTGAGTTCTCTGAAATGATTTGATTTGTGCTCTTTGAATTTGTGTCTTTTTTCGATTACTTTTTCAATGAGGATATAGGTATTTAAATAGGGATTTCAAATCCCAAATTATCTCTGATTTCATGAATATGGCTTGACTTGATTGCACGTGATTTTGGATCTTTTTGTTTCCTTGATTTAAATTGCATTCCTTAGCTAGATTTTGTCGAATTGATTTGTTGCCTTTCAACAATTCTGGAAATTGATTTTCTAGACCTCCTTGAATAAGATTTGAACTCATTCTAGAAACATTATTAAACACACATTAAAATGTTTCCAGAAATGCTTTTTCTTCGAATTAAATTGTGTGATCCATGCGATGTATCCAGACATGTTTCTGGTCTTAATTGAATCTGGAAAAAGCATAAAAAGAAATTCTGTGGCCCTTGAAATTTGCACAGTGTAATTTTGATTTGTTCCCTAAATATTCGACCTTGATTGATTGAAAATGTTTCCTAATAAATAGATATGCTGTTTTGCCATGACATTTGAAAAACTGCTGTAGTAACCCGTAACTTCACCAGTCTCCAAAGAGAAGGGAAAGAACGAATTGCTTTGAGGACAAGATGAATCAGAACACAAACAGAAGAAAATTTCATTGTTTATCACAACAATTCCATCAGAATACAAGAATATACAGAGTATGAATAAACATTACACATTTGAAAAATATCAGAGCTTTAAATTACATTTAAATACATAGCAGCGGAAAAATAATACAACACACAACTGAAAGGAGATATACAGATACAGAGCTTTCCGGATATCATTCCAGCTGTAAACCAGGATCCTGTGAATATAAATCTGCAAAACCAAAACTACTAGCTGCCCGTGTGGAAAATAGGGGCACCCAGAGTTAGGTTAAAACAATAAACTCCAAGTCAGTCATGTGACTGGTGTGAGAACTAAAATAGTTATTAATCTTTATTTTTAAAGTTAGGTAAATTAAGGGACTACGCCGTATAACACGGAACCGGTTTCCTCCCAAGAATACTAGTGCATAAAACAAACAGCGCAATGCTAAATAAAGAAAAATGAAGCTATTATAAGACCGAGGTCTCATCACACAATGCAACGCAAGCCGGAGGATAGGGTTTTACCTTATAATAGCCAAAGAATGCTTGATACGTTTAAAAATAGATTATTTTGGTATTACTATAAGTGTATTGTGTCAAAACAATTTCAATCATAAGTATCAATCATAGGCGGCATAACTACCATCTACTATGTCGCCATACTAGGTTCTACAAATAAAAACGAATTATCACGTATTGGAAATTGGATTCCATCATGAGTCGAGGCAAGGGGCAAGCTCTTCTCCGTTTGAGACACTCTAGCAAATGTCTCAAGACCACACACAGCGATCCTTGGAATCGGTTGGGCCGGTCCTCTCTTACTTTTGAGGATTAGTTATTCCTGAACACACGTTTCCCGGTCCTATAGGACCTATATAATGGTCTGTACGTCGGCTCACATAGTGCCAGTTATCGACCATGTATCTGAGGCGCCTCGCATTCCAACAACCACACAGGTAAAAAGTATATAAATGTCAGGGCTGGTAGGTCACTGACATCACCCATAGCTAGAAAGAAACGTCGTGTTCTCCCAACGGTCCTTATCCTGTTTTTGACTCATACCGAGGTATGAGGCTCACGAATTCACGCTATACACAAAGCTATGCCACATAGACCGTGCTTTGATCATCAACCACAAGACTTTGCTTTTCAACAGAAGCCTCGATCATTTGCCACTTAGGCATGCCACACAGGCAATTCATGCCATGCGATTGATATCCATCAATATATAACCTCTGAGCTCGTACGTCTCACAGATGGGCGTTAAGCAAGAGAATAAATTCTCCGTCGCCAAACAGATATATATTTAATAGAAATCAATCACATAGAATAAAATCCAATGTCAGACACACAGTCCATTTACAAGTTCATTCTGGGTCAGAACGAAACCGGAGGCACCTTCCTCGCATATCCATCAATCTCCAAGTACGTCTGGACGATCACCAACATATTCCCTCATCTTGGGTGTACAGCCCAATCAAGATTACCAGGAATCATCCAAACGACGTGAAGACTTCCGGTCTTCAACCACTGTCTTCACCTTCGACATATCGTCGAATCGGTTATTCAAAATGGGTATAAACCCAGCCTTTCCGAATAACCCGCGTATATAATAAACAAGGGTTACACAAACACAACATACGCCTCATTCCAATTCAGAATATTCTTTTATTCAAAAATTCACATTCTTAGGGAAAGGTTCCCATTAATTTTATCAAAGATAAATTCTACTAAATTTATTCTTTAATCTTCCTTTGGATATCATTTCAAACCATGTTAAGGTTTTCCCAACTAGTCGGGATTTGCAAACCACGCCGAAGTAATTATTTATTTTATTTCCCAATCCCAACCTATTTATCCCATGGAGAAAAACTGGTAGTACTCCATATCTAACACCACGGTGCTATCGATAAAATTAATTACCATTTCACGTTCAAATCTAATTAAAGAATTAACTATCACTTTGGAGCAAAACCGGTGATACTCCATTCTCGATCATTACAATCTGATTAAAGATTCATTAAAACTCCACTTAGTTTTAATCTTCACAAAAATCAATATCCTGTCTTTAACTGGGTTAAAGAACCAATGTCATCCTAAACACGGTTCACGATAAACCCAAAATCACTTTCCATTGTTAATCGGGTTAAAGAACATGTGTTATTCGAAACACCGCTCACGATAAACCCTAAGAACCAATTTAAATTCAATTCCAATTAAATATTAATTAACTGGACAATTTCACTAAATCTTAATTAAAAGATTTATTCTTTTTCTAAACTGGTTTCAAGAACACTGTTATTCAAGACACCATTCACGACGAACCTAAAATCCCATTTGATATTAAATACAATGCTCTGAATAAAAAATATATCGGCTTATATTCAATATCAAATTCTGAAACCAACAAATATCGTATTGGAAATAATGATATAAATATATCTTTCAAATTTCCACAACCACATCTGTATAATCACGAAATCCAACATCGAAATATTCCAAAGATAATTTCGATTCAAATCCATTACAATTCGTATATTGGAAATTCTAATTATTTTTAAAACCACTTCAAATCTAGTTCAAAACTAGTTCATTTCGATAAAAATATATTTTTATCCTTACAAATGTGGAATTTTTCATCCTAGTTCTTTCCAATTCATATATTATGATTTTACACAAATTATTAATATTTTTAATAATTTTATCTAGGCCCGTTCAGTCGGTTTTCAATAACGGCCACCGAACTGCACTTAATCGACCTTTTCCAAATTTGATTTGGACATAATTCCAAATCCAACTATTAGATTTCAAATTTCTAATATTTATTGGAAAGATTTTTTCGATACGAACCCAAATTCCTGTTTTAGGAGAATCCGACGGTCGGATCTCCTGCAACGTCAACTCGAAGCCAATGGTCGAAATTCACAAACTGCCACGGTGCGGCGCGTTCTATTCAGGCCATTTAATATATAAAATATATATTATATATATATATTTCATCGATTTCAATTCAAAACGTATTTTATAAATCGTTTTAAATTCGTTTTCAAAACGATTTAACTTCATATTCAATTTCAAATCAAAATTGAATATTTCATATCATTAATATATAAATGATAATATTTTCAAAACGTTAGATCTTGAAATCACTTCCTTTTCTAAAATTATTATAAAAACGAATATAATCGATATAAATATCGTTCGCGTCAAATGGCGCATATCTAACCAACACGGCTTTATATATTTCAATAACTTCATTATTCTATTCAACAAATGAATATTTATTCTATTCAACACATGAATCTATATTTCTTTCAACACATGAGTATCGTCAACACATGACTATTTTTATTATTTAATATATTTTATAAAATTAAGATAAAGATGTAAATTTTATTGTTTAAAATATTTTACTCAACACATGAATATATATTTTATTCGACACATGAATATTTTCAACACATGAATATATATTTTATTCAACACATGAATATTCTTTATTTTCCAAATTGGAATGAGGCCCAATCAATTACCATATAATTTTAATCATATGGATTCCATACAACACATGTATATAATAGCAACGATAAGTAATCAACCATCATCCGAAGTGCACCACACAACTGCATAAGCATTAAATATAACTAATTAACGCTCATACAGTATGTCAATAAACCGATCGACATACCACTAAACAATTGGGATTAGTGTACGTCAAATATCATCCCAACACCCGTGTGTGGTTTCAATCAACAAACACTGAATATTATTTGTGCAGTTGAGCGACGTGTAAAACTTATCGTCCCGATCAATGTCCTTCAAATAGGTGTACATAAACAAACCGTCCGGTTTGTAAATGAATATTTATTTATTCACATTCACGTTAAAAATTATATTTTTAACTATATAATATTTTATTATCCATTTCACATCAACATCACAAACAAACTTCACAACACATCAAACAAGCATACAAGTCGTCCATGGTCTGTGCACGACGGGTGTCGGGTGCTGCTAAGCACTGTTTGCATCCTAGTATATATTTTAACTAGAAAACAAGATTTAAAGTGAGAAGTTCTCACCGACTAGCTAAACCAAACACCGCGACTCCTCATATGTAGAAAATCTTCGTCGTGCTCGCCTTTTGTCAATTTCATTGTCCGTAGCCACTACATATATAAAAATCGCATCTTTATATTGTTGATATGTATATAAAAAAAATCACATTTTTATACTGCTGCTATATAGATAAAAATTCTATTTTTATACTGCTACTATATTGATAAAAATTCTATTTTTATCCCGCTACTATATAGATAAAAATTCTATTTTTATACCGCTACTATGTAGATAAAAATTCTATTTTTATCCTTCTCACTATATAAAAATTATATTTTTGATTCACTACCTATATATAAATCGTATTTTTATTATCTCTATAATATAAAAATCATATTTTTATTATTCTTGTATATGTATAAAAATCACTTCTTTAATCATATAAAAATCACATCTTTCTTTGTTATAAAAATCTAACCTTTCTACTCATTAAAAATCTAATCTTTTAAATTTCAAAAATCAAATCTTTTCTATTTAAAAATCAAATCTTTTCTATTTAAAAATCAAATCTTTTCCAAACTAAAAATCTTATCTTCTCTAATAAAAAAAAAATCATATCTTTAGCGTGTTAAAAATTTAGTCTTTTCTACAAACAAAATCTTATCTTTAAACAAATTAAAATCTCATCTTTATTCGTACAAAAATCCTCATTTCTCTTCATACAAAAATCTCATCTCTATTTAGATAAAAAAAAAAAAAATTACTTTAAATAAAATATATAAATAAAATCTTACATTGCGTTGAAGAAAACCAGATCTTTGATGAAAGGGAGGGGAAGTTTTCTGCCATCGACGAAAAGAGGGGCTGCTGGTGGCGCAGTCGAAGGGTGTTCAAGGGGGTCGGGCGTGGGCCTAGAGGGTGCGGCTGTTGCTCTTCAGGTGGTAGCAGGTTTCAGGAAGTAGCGGCGGCCTAGGGGTGGCTAGGGGGTTCAACGGCGGTTTGGTAGGGCATTGGGTCTCGCGAGGGCGTGGGGTCTCGTGGGGAGGAGAAGGGGATGCGGGGGGAGGGGGAGAGGATGGAGGCGGCGCCGGCGCCGCTGGGGAGGAGGAGCCCGATCGATTTTGGTTTTTTTTTTATTTCGGGTAAGAACTTAAGAGAGAGAAGAGGGAAAGGGGGGCCAAGGTATATATAATTATATAATTTAATTTTAATTTTTAATTCCCCAAAAAGTAACTTTTTGTTTCGAACTCAAAATCGAACCCGCCGACTGTCGTCCCTAGCTAATTACCCCCATTCCGAACACAATGGGAAAGGTATCGTAAGCTATTTCGATCAGTTTCCGTCCCAATCAAAATATAAATCTATATACTGAATTTGAACGCGCATTTTCAATTTACCGGGGACACATACAGACTCTAAAAATTCCCGAAAAATATTTTCTAGCTTCGTATTGACGATACGGTCCTAACAAAATTAGTTTCATCGAATTCTGCGACCGTTTGAAAAATGGCCATTTTCCGGTCGATTGAAATTGACTGAAACTATCAAAACACGTTTTACTTCGCCACGCACACATATTGATTCAAAAAATTATGAATTTTGAAACCTAGCAATAATTTGACATCACGGATCCAAAAAAAGTGGTTTCGTCGAAAACGAAGGTCGTTTGCAAAATTTCCATTCTTAAGGGCCTTTATATATATATATATAAAATATATATAAATTCCACAGCGACTTTTCTGAATTTTAAACTGGACATATCTTTCAACTTCTAAAGTGAAATATCGGTTTCTTCACTTCGTTAGAAAGATATGATTAAACATATTCTAATATTTCTTGTTTCGTCCAATTCCGACTTAAAACGAATTTTATATATTCATTTGAAATTCGAAATCGAATTTTCGGACTACCGCGCCATTTCAGGCTCGTTATATAATTAAAATAAAATTATTCGTTTTTTTAACTTCGTCGAAAATAAATTTTCCGTCGTTTTATTTAAAATAATTCATTTTAAATATTCAAAATTATTTAAATTAGCCGAAATAAAAATTTTAAATTGGCTCAGAATTTCCGGGTTGTTACATTCTCCCCAACTTAAAATCTTTTCATCCTCGAAAAGGGACGAAGCTGAAAGTCGTTCAACTAACCAACTCAACTTCCATTATTTTAATTACAGCTTAAGTTCTTCAACTTTTCAGTTTCTAAGAACTTTTCAATTTTTTCAAAAATTTGGCTAACACCCTAAATTTTCAAAAAATTTCGCCATAACCTCCCCTGCACCGGGAGCTTCGGGATATTTCAAATAGCCTCCCATGACCCTCACCAATCCAAATAGAAAAAGAAACAGCCAAGCGGCTAGCCAATCGACTCATAAAATCATCTAAATCCAAAGAAATACAATAAACATGTACCTATTTGTCGGGCAAACAATTTTATTCTTCTGCTCTAGCCTCCTTGCTATGACCTGTTCAATGGATGCACATGTATATGTATGCAATTGTAATCATTTTTCAATGCAGTTCAATGTTTGATTCAATTAGGCCTAAATAGTTCGAAATTTTAATAAATGAAACCAAAAATCAAACAACACAACCATCAATCAATTAGTTGAATTAACGTTTCAAATTCATAACTTTGATACATATACAGAAAATCATGTTTTTGATGCCAAATCACACCAATAAACCTATCTAGTTTTGGTTCTCACACCAGTCTGATGGAAATATATTGATATCTCACTTTCGATACTCGAAAATAAATACTGACAACGCTGCAGCATTATCAGAATCATCCCCGGGCAACTAGAGTGTGATTCTATATCTATCCAATATATTAAAACTTCGAATATACGTTTGTAAGGCGTATATGCAAAATCTTTATATATTGGATTATCCAAATTCAGTACAAATAAAATATTTGAATATGTTGAATAAGGTTTAAATTTCTAAAATAATATGTTCTCATTTTAAAAATATACTCTTCACACTCGTTCTAGGATACTGCTGATCCTATCTCTAGCGAGTCATCCTTATTGGACATTGCTAATCCAATTTCTGATGAATTCTTTCGTTCAGTTCTAATGTCTCTTGTTCTCGAGCTCTATAAACCAGAGCTCTGATACCACCTGTAGTAACCCGTAACTTCCCTAGTCTCCGAAGAGAAGGGAAAGAACAAATTGCTTTGAGGACAAGACGAATCAAAACACAAACAGAAGAACATTTCATTGTTTATCACAACAATTCCATCAGAATACAAGAATATACAGAGTATGAATAAACATTACACATTTGACAAATACCAGAGATTTAAATTACATTTAAATACATAGCCGCGGAAAAATAATACAACACACAACTAAAAGGAGATATACGGATACAGAGCTTTCCAGATATCATTCCAGCTGTAAACCAGGATCCTATGAATATAAATTTGCAAAACCAAAACTACTAGCTGCCCGTGTGGAAAATAAGGTCACCCAGAGTTTAGGTTAAAACAATAAACTCTAGGTCAGTCATGTGACTGGTGTGAGGACTAAAATAGTTATTAATCTTTATTTTTAAAGTTAGATAAATCAAGGGACCACGCCGTATAACACGAAATGGGTTTCCTCCCAAGAATACCAGTGCATAAAACAAACAGCGCAATGCTAAATAAAGAAAAATGAAGCTATTATAAGACCCAGGTCCCATCACACAATGCAACGCAAGCCGAAGGATAGGGTTTTACCTTATAATAGCCAAAGAATGCTTGATATGTTTAAAAACAGATTATATTGTTATTACTATAAGTGTATAGTGTCAAAACAATTTCAATCATAAGTATCAATCATAGGCGGCATAACTACCATCTACTATGTCGCCATATTAGGTTCTACAAATAAAACCGAATTATCACGTATTGGAAATTGGATTCCATCATGAGTCGAGGCAAGGGGCAAGCTCCTCTCCGTTTGAGAAACTCTAGCAAATGTCTTAGGACCACACATAGTGTAACACCCCACCTCCGCCAGGGTCACTCGCAAAGGAATGCACTAGCTTTGGAGGGGCATTATTGGTAAACATGCATAATGATATAGCAAGGTAGGACATGACATATATATGTATATGTAAATAAACAGAGTAAGCAAATAAAACAGCGGAAGATTTATAAACCATTTCAAAACTCAAGTCTGGTACATCAAAATGTCACTTTTCCCAAAATTACAAGTCTAGATAAATACATCATCTGATAAACTGAAAATACATAAGTACTATCCCCAAATAAGAGTGATAAACCATAGCGGCTCAAGTCCAAAGCATACTTGAGCTATCCAAGGAAGCAGCTAAAATCCAAGCTAGGCTCTAGTATTCCCTCCCTGAGAACCTGGGGGGGGGGGGAACGGAAGAAAAGAGGCGAAAGAAAACAGGTCAGTCAAAAAGACTGAGTAAGCCCTGCTACGATCAGTCTATAAACTAATAAAGTTAACATCATGATGGAAACTGAGATGATCATAAATAACAACAACTGGCATGATAAATCAACTATGAGATAGAGGTGTCATCGCATAAAACAAGGTTAAGTTCTGCACCACGGTGTACTAGCAAACCAACATAACAGGTGTTGATCCCTTAGCCCAAACCTTGGCCCAATAACATGAAGTGACCTTAATATAAGATCCAGCCCAACGGTCTAGTCGATCGGCTCCCTATAAACCTAACACGTCAAGTGTTGGTGTCCATATGGCCCACATATGGTTGTAGTTAGTCTGTGCTGGGTCCACCTTTGGGTGTATCAAGCCCTCGGGTGTCAACCCCGGACACTTAAGCAATAATGCACAGCCCTAAACTACTGGTACCCGTGCCTCGAGTTTGTCCAAAATCGGACTACGTGCACGTCCGTAGCCCGCCGAACCCGCACCGCTGTACCACTCGGCCATCGCCCTTTGGTCGCTTACATCAGTCCAGTAATCGTGCCCCGCCCTAGCCTAGCCTCCAGGGTTGTGAATGATACCAAACTGGGATTACTGCTGGAACAGACCACGTTGCTAGGGTTTCTAAGAGGGTTAAGTGTGATTTAACCCCTCACTAATCATGGATTAAATTAGTTAAGTGTAATCAACGGTTCACCACTTAACCCCATCCAATCCCTTGTATTCCCAAATTGATTAAATTGGTTAAGTGTAACTTAACCCCATTCTCATCCCTTGAATCCCCAAATTGGTTAAGTATTAGTGGACCTTGACTTATCCCTAACCATGAGGCATTAATTAATTTAATGCACCTCAACCTCTCACATTAGACCTTGTTGTGGTTACTAGTTAGGCCGGGCGGGTCCGGGTAGCTTTACACCACAACTTGGTCTAACCTCGGGTCTTGGCACCCCATGACCAACTTCTCACATTGGGTCCTATTGTTTGTAGCCACTAGTTAAGCCGGTCGGTTCCGGGTAGAATTACGCTACAAACTCAACCCAACCTCGAGTTGGCCACACTTATGTTTTCTAAGTGTCATGTCCACTTTATTTTCAAAACATAATTACAAGTCAACAATTACTTGGGTAGACCTAACTTAATAGGTAAATTCCCAAGGGGTAGACCTAACTTAATAGGTAAATTCCCAATCTTATATTTTCATGTATTTTAAGTTTACCCAAAAACCCCCAACGTCATTCTATCGCTTACATATTCGTAATAACGCATAAAGGATAGGGAGAGGGAACTTGGCACAACATACATGATAAACTTGCACAACAACCATGCATAACATGTTAGACTTGTACCACTTAGCATAGTGAACTTGCATATTGCCATAAACATGCATAACGTGTTAAACTTGCATAACTTAGTAAAGTGAACTTGCATATTACCATAATCATGCATAACTTGTCAAAACATGCACAACTTGTCAAAACATGCGCAACTTGTCAAAACATGCACAACTAAACTTGCATAAACATGCACAACTTGTCAAAACATGCACAACTTGTCAAAACATGCACAACTTGTCATTTTAAACTTGCATAAGCATGCAAAACTAATTAAACTTGCAAATCATGGTTTAGTAAGCTTGCATAAACATGCATGACTCAATTAACTTGTAAATCATGACTTAGCAAACATGCATAAACATGCATAACTCATTTAACTTGTAAATCATGGCTTAGCAAACATGCATAAACATGCATAACTCATTTAACTTGCAAATCAAGGCTTAGCAAACTTGCATAAACATGCATACTCAAATAAACTTGCAAATCATGTCATAGTAAATCCGCATATGCATGCATAACTTGTGAAACATGTAAAACATGGCATAGTGAATCCGCATATGCATGCATAACTTGTGAAACATGTAAAACATGGCATAGTGAGTTCGCATAAGCAAGCATAATCAAATAAACTCACACAAATCTCAATTTTCACCACATATTAACTTTAGAGTTTACAAAGTGAAAGTAAGAGGGCTTACTATGCTTATGCGGGCTCAAATAACTATAGCAAATGTAAAGAACCCCTTATGCAACTAATTAAACCCCAAAAATGCAAGCAAACTTGACCAAGACTCCTCCTTTATGGTGCAAAATAGAGAAACAAGCCTTTAATGCAAGCTAAGGAGGATCATACAAGCCTAAATATACTTGTATGCATGGAAAATAACTTAGGAATTAATTTAGGAATTGTATGAAGAGGGTGGAGGCCATGAGAGTTTTGATTTTGGCATAGTTTAGTTACTAGGATGAATAATGAATGATTTAGGGTAGGTTAGGGTCTTATTTATAGATTAGGTTAGTAATTTGAACCATAGGATTAACCCTAGATTCAATTAGGGCCATCAGATCCCGGAACTCTCTAGAAACCAGCCACAAGACCCAACCCCAATCAGAAATGGTGCACCAGGCTAATCAGCCGGGCACCCCCTGTCGACAGGGCTGTCGACAGGGCAGTCGACTCCCTGGGGACCCTGTCGACAGGCCTGTCGACATGGGGCCCCTGGCGGGATTTTTCCCGCCTTGGCCCAGCTGGCCCAAACCCTTGTTTTTAATTTAAATTTAAATCTGTTTTAATTATGGAAATTTCTGAAAACTTCCATGGGCCTTAACTGGGTCATACGGACTCCGATTTTCGAAAACTCGGACTCTATTTCGCGTATTTTTCCGAGACGAACGCAATGGCATAGCCCGTTTCCCTTGATTCCCATTTCATAATTTGATTCTGCCTCAATTTATGTTATAACAGATTATTTAAAATACGGGTTGTTACATTCTCCCCTCCTTAAAGGATTTCGTCCCCGAAATCTTCAAGTTAGGAAGAACGTGTCCTACCATCCAATCATCCATCTACTCAAAGCATCATCCACGAGCAATCATTGTCCTTACAAGATTCTAAATGCTGGATGAACATATGCAAAAGTGTGTGTGTATGTACTTACCTAATGCAAAAATCAGGCGGTTACTGATACAGTAAACCTCCTTAATGCATATGTATGTAAATCAGGCGGTTACTGATACAGTAAACCTCCTTAATGCATATGTATGTCAGTGAAATGAATCCATATGTATGCAAATCCCTAACATAATGTATAATATCTACATGCGTGCTCAATCATACATCCATATGCAACATCCATGTGATAGCATACGAATTTCATCCTAGAATAAGCATAAACACTCATGCACATGCAATATGAGGAGTGTGTGAGCCGATCTAGTGCCTAATCGTGTATAATGCATCCACGAGCAACCACTTGCAAACACTTGCAACCACTTGCAACCATCAAGCATAACATGTTTCAAACACATGTTTCATCCAAAGGGTTTCTACCTAAGGTTCTCATGACAAGATAAACACGATAAACTAGATAAACTAGATAAACTCCTTTTTGGATTACAAGGAATCCGTTCAAACTTTGACATATAGTACTAACCGATGAGTCTTAACCCCCTTATGGAGTTTACAACAGAAATAAGATCGAGAATGGGACCGAGAGGACATATACAAAAGATAACTTGCAAGCAAGCTCCACAGGAAAACAAGGATCAAAGATGCACTCTTAAAAAGAGATATGATGCGCGTATCTAGTCTTCACTCTTCTTAGTTACGTTTCCTTGAGCTTAACTCTACTGTGCTTTGGCTATCTTTCACTTCATGATTCCTTGGCTTCCTAACTCCTATTTCCCAAATTCGAGTTGGAACGCATTTCATTATCGCCTCTCGTCTTTCTTTTCCACTTATTCTTCCTTCTATATACCTGGCTTAAACATAATTATAATCCTCATGATTCGTGCAAGCTCTCCAAAATCCACTAGTGAATCCTGGATCTCGTCTACTTACTATAAAGTATTCCATGCAACAGAACTTTTCTTGAAAATACCAATCCACGTTGCCAATTGCCCTTATAAACGTGATTTTTCTATAACTCATGCTTAATCGAAATGAACCATCCGCCTATGAGTGATAGACCATACCTAGATTCAATTGCCTACCCATGGCTTCCTGTAGGCTATTCCAAAACTGGCCAACTTTTTTTTTTTTTTTTTTTGAGGGTAAACCGTTGTTAACCATGATGCAGTCCTCTCGCTCTTCACCGGACTGAAATGAGCACTCTCCGTGAGTCTACCCACATACCCGTATTCCCTTTCTAGTCTATCCACATAATCTATCGAGATGTTTTCACACTTCCCTTGCGAAACCTCCAATGGAGGTAATGGCCCACTGGGCTTCTATGACTTGGCCTCAACCTGGTGGCACAACATGTATCCTGAAACCAACTCGGCCACCTCCTCGAGTGATGCGCATCTTCAAGAACCTTCTTTACCAAGCCTTTCACTCGAGGAACACATAATCTCTTGTCGCGCCTTAGTCATCCTTTATAATATATCTAGCGAGGTGACCTAACATCTCGCCTCGAATCGACTGGTCCATGTTCTTGACCAACTGCGGGTCTTCTTCCCGTGAAACCCCCTTCTTGATCTAGAAGAGTAAGTCTAAGCTCCGGGAATGCTAACTAGCCAAACGGAGAAAGTTTCTTACTTCAATTGCCCTTCTCAGAGCTTTCCGGTCTCAAACCGCAGCCACTTTAGCGGAATCCACCGCTAAGCCTTACCTAAGAACTATGTGCCCAAGAAACCCAACTTCTTTCCTCCAAAGTGACATCTGGAGAACTTGACCTTCAACTGGTGGCTCTAAGCGTATCCATCTCCTTCTCGAGATGTCTAGCATGCTCTTCCTCGTTGTTTTTGAGGAGATAAAAATATCGTCTTCGACGACCCTGACAAACTTGTTCAAGGACTTCCTAAACACCCTACCCATCAAGTTCACGTAATATGCGGGTGTATTAGTCAAACCAAATAGCATGACTAGCCATTCTAAAACCCATCCAGAGTCCTAAACGCAGTCTTGTCAATTCCATTCTCAGCCATCCTAAGCTGATGGAATCCGGTAGCTAGATCAAAAGAAAACGGATGCTCCTACAAGCTGATCAAACAAATCATTGATCCTTGGTAACGGTTATCTCACGATAATCAACATATAAGCGACACAAACCGTCCACATCAGTAACGAATACTACTGGAGCACCCTACTCGAAAATGCTTCGTCTCAGGAAGTTCTTCTCAAGCAACTCCTTGACTTGCTTTCTTAACTCTCATCTCGTGAGGTCACGTGCCTAGCCGGCCACGAAGCTGGCTTGGTATTACCAACCAGAAAATACGGAAATCTATCCCACGTCTAGGGATAACCCCTTTTTCCCAAGATATCAGGATATTCTCGGACCACCCTCCCAGATTGCAAACTATCGATAGACGAGTTGAGGGATTCAAGATAACATAACATGACGGGACCCTAGGGTTGCTAGAAATTTCTAAGGGTACGGCTGAGGCGAGTCATGAGCCTCACAACCCTATATACAAAAACCCAGAATGGCTCCAAAATAGGACAACCATTCCATGCCCAAAACCAACCCATATCCCCTGAAACCGAGAATATAAACATCCCACGAGAATTCTATACTCAGATAGAAATTTCCAAATCCACTCAGACTACGGACGAACGGGCAGAACCCCCAATTGGATTTGAAACTTATACGGGATCATCAACCAGACTAGTACTTAGGTGCAAAACTTTCAACTGGATCAGATGAAATAAAACTATGCGATGTGTCAGAATCAAACAAAGTTCGAACAGAGAAAATCAGAAGATGTAAACAAGATTTTCGACAGAAACACTACCTCTATCATAAGCTGGAAGAACGGTGTTGAGGGGATGAATTCGCCCTCCAGATAGTCCTGCATACTGAGTCTGGCCTTGCCCTTGTTTCCTCGGGCAATCCTTGCTGAGATGTCCAAACTCACCACAATGAAAGCATTCGCCCCGCTTTCTTTTCTCCTTCTTCCTACATTCCCTGGCTATATGTCCAACTTTACCACAGAAGTTGCATTTCCTATTCTCTCTTGGCTTGTCCTTGCGGTTGTTGTTATTCTTGCCTCGTTTCCCGGAATTTACTCTCTTGCCTTGAGACTCATTCGCCTTGACCTCTTTCTTGTCATTGTTATCTTCTTCTTGAAGTAGGGCCATATTCACCAAATTCTCAAAAGTCGCTCCCAAGGGTATATGAGACATGGCCAAACCATGTAATGGCTCGTTTAATCCTAGAGCAAAGTGTAGGGCCTTCTTCTGAGCTGTATTAACCAAGTCTAAATCGTCCTGAGCCAGTTGATTAAACTTATCTATGTATTCCCTAATAGTCATGTCCCCTTGCTTCAGTGATAAGAATCTCAGTCCAAACCTTCCTCTAAAGTCATCCCAAGTCTCAATTGGCCTGGTCGCGGTGGTGACTACCCACCAACGTGCGGCTTCTTCCTTTAGCAACCATACTGCCAATAAAACCTTCCTGCGGTCACCTATATCAAAGGTGGCTAAAAGATCTTCGGTCTCTTTCAACCAATTCCTTGCTTCTACAAAAGTCTCGGTTCCAAAGAAATTCTTGCAACCCATCGCCTTAAAATCTTGGCAAATCTCTGCGAAGTCAGTTTGAGGATGCTGAGGGGAAGGAGGAAGAGGAACATCAGCTATGGGAGGAGGAGGAGGAGGAACAGCGGCCTCGACTGGGGAGACAATATGAGGGACACCCGGAACTGGTGCCGTGACTTCCAAGTACCGACGAAACCAATCGGGTATCGTTACTCCTTCGGGCAAGATGAGATTATCAGACATGCTGGAAATGAAAAGGAAAGAGTTCAAACGAGGGATCAAAGGATAGTGCTAATGGCTTTTTGGGGAATAGCCTTTAAAATAAACTAGACTTTTCTTTGGAAAATACTTAATACTTGGTTTTGAAAATAGTTTTTTTTCAAAAGTTTTTAAAACCTTTTTATCCCTTCTCGTAAACCATATGCTCTGATACCAAATGTAACACCCCACCTCCGCCAGGGTCACTCGCAAAGGAATGCACTAGCTTTGGAGGGGCATTATTGGTAAACATGCATAATGATATAGCAAGGTAGGACATGACATATATATGTATATGTAAATAAACAGAGTAAGCAAATAAAACAGCGGAAGATTTATAAACCATTTCAAAACTCAAGTCTGGTACATCAAAATGTCACTTTTCCCAAAATTACAAGTCTAGATAAATACATCATCTGATAAACTGAAAATACATAAGTACTATCCCCAAATAAGAGTGATAAACCATAGCGGCTCAAGTCCAAAGCATACTTGAGCTATCCAAGGAAGCAGCTAAAATCCAAGCTAGGCTCTAGTATTCCCTCCCTGAGAACCTGGGGGGGAAACGGAAGAAAAGAGGCGAAAGAAAACAGGTCAGTCAAAAAGACTGAGTAAGCCCTGCTACGATCAGTCTATAAACTAATAAAGTTAACATCATGATGGAAACTGAGATGATCATAAATAACAACAACTGGCATGATAAATCAACTATGAGATAGAGGTGTCATCGCATAAAACAAGGTTAAGTTCTGCACCACGGTGTACTAGCAAACCAACATAACAGGTGTTGATCCCTTAGCCCAAACCTTGGCCCAATAACATGAAGTGACCTTAATATAAGATCCAGCCCAACGGTCTAGTCGATCGGCTCCCTATAAACCTAACACGTCAAGTGTTGGTGTCCATATGGCCCACATATGGTTGTAGTTAGTCTGTGCTGGGTCCACCTTTGGGTGTATCAAGCCCTCGGGTGTCAACCCCGGACACTTAAGCAATAATGCACAGCCCTAAACTACTGGTACCCGTGCCTCGAGTTTGTCCAAAATCGGACTACGTGCACGTCCGTAGCCCGCCGAACCCGCACCGCTGTACCACTCGGCCATCGCCCTTTGGTCGCTTACATCAGTCCAGTAATCGTGCCCCGCCCTAGCCTAGCCTCCAGGGTTGTGAATGATACCAAACTGGGATTACTGCTGGAACAGACCACGTTGCTAGGGTTTCTAAGAGGGTTAAGTGTGATTTAACCCCTCACTAATCATGGATTAAATTAGTTAAGTGTAATCAACGGTTCACCACTTAACCCCATCCAATCCCTTGTATTCCCAAATTGATTAAATTGGTTAAGTGTAACTTAACCCCATTCTCATCCCTTGAATCCCCAAATTGGTTAAGTATTAGTGGACCTTGACTTATCCCTAACCATGAGGCATTAATTAATTTAATGCACCTCAACCTCTCACATTAGACCTTGTTGTGGTTACTAGTTAGGCCGGGCGGGTCCGGGTAGCTTTACACCACAACTTGGTCTAACCTCGGGTCTTGGCACCCCATGACCAACTTCTCACATTGGGTCCTATTGTTTGTAGCCACTAGTTAAGCCGGTCGGTTCCGGGTAGAATTACGCTACAAACTCAACCCAACCTCGAGTTGGCCACACTTATGTTTTCTAAGTGTCATGTCCACTTTATTTTCAAAACATAATTACAAGTCAACAATTACTTGGGTAGACCTAACTTAATAGGTAAATTCCCAAGGGGTAGACCTAACTTAATAGGTAAATTCCCAATCTTATATTTTCATGTATTTTAAGTTTACCCAAAAACCCCCAACGTCATTCTATCGCTTACATATTCGTAATAACGCATAAAGGATAGGGAGAGGGAACTTGGCACAACATACATGATAAACTTGCACAACAACCATGCATAACATGTTAGACTTGTACCACTTAGCATAGTGAACTTGCATATTGCCATAAACATGCATAACGTGTTAAACTTGCATAACTTAGTAAAGTGAACTTGCATATTACCATAATCATGCATAACTTGTCAAAACATGCACAACTTGTCAAAACATGCGCAACTTGTCAAAACATGCACAACTAAACTTGCATAAACATGCACAACTTGTCAAAACATGCACAACTTGTCAAAACATGCACAACTTGTCATTTTAAACTTGCATAAGCATGCAAAACTAATTAAACTTGCAAATCATGGTTTAGTAAGCTTGCATAAACATGCATGACTCAATTAACTTGTAAATCATGACTTAGCAAACATGCATAAACATGCATAACTCATTTAACTTGTAAATCATGGCTTAGCAAACATGCATAAACATGCATAACTCATTTAACTTGCAAATCAAGGCTTAGCAAACTTGCATAAACATGCATACTCAAATAAACTTGCAAATCATGTCATAGTAAATCCGCATATGCATGCATAACTTGTGAAACATGTAAAACATGGCATAGTGAATCCGCATATGCATGCATAACTTGTGAAACATGTAAAACATGGCATAGTGAGTTCGCATAAGCAAGCATAATCAAATAAACTCACACAAATCTCAATTTTCACCACATATTAACTTTAGAGTTTACAAAGTGAAAGTAAGAGGGCTTACTATGCTTATGCGGGCTCAAATAACTATAGCAAATGTAAAGAACCCCTTATGCAACTAATTAAACCCCAAAAATGCAAGCAAACTTGACCAAGACTCCTCCTTTATGGTGCAAAATAGAGAAACAAGCCTTTAATGCAAGCTAAGGAGGATCATACAAGCCTAAATATACTTGTATGCATGGAAAATAACTTAGGAATTAATTTAGGAATTGTATGAAGAGGGTGGAGGCCATGAGTGTTTTGATTTTGGCATAGTTTAGTTACTAGGATGAATAATGAATGATTTAGGGTAGGTTAGGGTCTTATTTATAGATTAGGTTAGTAATTTGAACCATAGGATTAACCCTAGATTCAATTAGGGCCATCAGATCCCGGAACTCTCTAGAAACCAGCCACAAGACCTAACCCCAATCAGAAATGGTGCACCAGGCTAATCAGCCGGGCACCCCCTGTCGATAGGGCTGTCGACAGGGCAGTCGACTCCCTGGGGACCCTGTCGACAGGCCTGTCGACATGGGGCCCCTGGCGGGATTTTTCCCGCCTTGGCCCAGCTGGCCCAAACCCTTGTTTTTAATTTAAATTTAAATCTGTTTTAATTATGGAAATTTCTGAAAACTTCCATGGGCCTTAACTGGGTCATACGGACTCCGATTTTCGAAAACTCGGACTCTATTTCGCGTATTTTTCCGAGACGAACGCAATGGCATAGCCCGTTTCCCTTGATTCCCATTTCATAATTTGATTCTGCCTCAATTTATGTTATAACAGATTATTTAAAATACGGGTTGTTACACATAGCAATCCTTGGAATCGGTTGGGTCGGTCCTCTCTTACTTTTAAGGATTAGTTATTCCTGAACACACGTTTCCCGGTCCTATAGGACCTATATAATGGTCTGTACGTTGGCTCACATAGTGCCAGTTATCGACCATATATCTGAGGCGCCTCGCATTCCAACAACCATACTGGTAAAAAGTATATAAATGTCAGGGCTGGTCGTCACTGACATCACCCATAGCTAGAAAGAAACGTCGTGTTCTCCCAATGGTCCTTATCCGTTTTTGACTCATACCGAGGTGTGTGGCTCACGAATTCACGCTATACACAAAGCTATGCCACACAGGCCATGCTTTGATCATCAACCACAAGACTTTGCTTTTCAACAGAAGCCTCGATCATTTGCCACTTAGGCATGCCACATAGGCAATTCATGCCGTGCGATTGATATCCATCAATATATAACCTCTGAACTCGTATGTCTCATAGAAGGGCGTTAAGCAAGAGAATAAATTCTCCGCCGCCAAACAGATATATATTTAATAGAAATCAATCACACAGAATAAAATCCAATGTCAGACACACAGTCCATTGACAAGTTCATTCTGGGTCTGAACGAAACCGAAGGCACCTTCCTCGCATATCCGTCGATCTCCAAGTACGTCTGGACGATCACTAACATATTCCCTCGTCTTGGGTGTACAGCCCAATCAAGATTTCCAGGAATCATCCAAACGACGTGAAGACCTCCGGTCTTCAACCACCGTCATCACCTTCGACATATCGTCGAATCAGTTATTCAGAATGGGTTTAAACCCGGCCTTTCCGTATAACCCGCGTATATAATAAACAAAGGTTACACAAACACAACATATGCCTCATTCCAATTTAGAATATTCTTTTATTCAAAAATTCACATTCTTAGGGAAAGGTTCCCATTAATTTTATCAAAGATAAATTCTTCTAAATTTATTCTTTAATCTTCCTTTGGATATCATTTCAAACCATGTTAAGGTTTTCCCAACTAGTCGGGATTAGCGAACCACGCCGAAGTAATTATTTATTTTATTTCCCAATCCCAGCCTATTCATCCCATGGAGCAAAACTGGTAATACTTCATATCTAACACCACGGTGCTACCGGTAAAATTAATTACCATTTCACGTTCAAATCTAATTAAAGATTTAACTATCACTTTGGAGCAAAACTGGTGATACTTCATTCTCGATCATTACAATCAGATTAAAGATTCATTAAAACCCCACTTAGTTTTAATCTTCACAAAAATCAATATCCTGTCTTTAACTGGGTTAAAGAACCAATGTCATCCTAAACACGGTTCACGATAAACCCAAAATCACTTTCCATTGTTAATCTGGTTAAAGAACAGGTGTTATTCAAAACACCGCTCACGATAAACCCCAAGAACCAATTTAAATTCAATTCCAATTAAATATTAATTAACTGGACAATTTCACTAAATCTTAATTAAAAGATTTATTCTTTTTCTAAACTGGGTTCAAGAACAGTGTTATTCAAAACACCATTCAGGACGAACCCAAAATCCCATTTGATATTAAATACAAGGCTCTGAATAGAAAATATATCGGCTTATATTCAATATCAAATTCTGAAACCAACAAATATCGTATTGGAAATAAGATATAAATATATCTTTCAAATTTCCACAACCACATCTGCATAATCACGAAATCCAATATCGAAATATTCTGAAGATATTTTCGATTCAAATCCATTCCAATTCGTATATTGGAAATTTTGATTATTTTTAAAACCACTTCAAATCTAGTTTAAAACTAGTTCACTTCGATAAAAATATATTTTTATCCTTACAAATGTGGAATTTTTCATCCCAGTTCTTTCCAATTCATATATTATGATTTTACACAAATTATTAATATTTTTAATAATTTTATCAAAGCCTGTACAATCGGTTTTCAATAACAGCCACCGAACTGCACTTACAGCGACCTTTTCCAAATTTAATTTGGACATAATTCCAAATCCAACCATTAGATTTTAAATTTCTAATATTCATTGGAAAGCTCTTTTCGATACGAACCCAATGGTTTCGGTTTTAGGAGAATCCGACAGTCGGATCTCCCGCAACGTCAACTCGAAGTCAATGGTCGAAATTCGCGAACTACCGCGGCGCGGCGCGTTCTATTCAAGCCATTTAATATATATAATATATATATTATATATATATCGTCGATTTCAATTTAAAACGTATTTTATAAATCGTTTTAAATTCGTTTTCGAAACGATTTCAACTTCATATTCAATTTCAAATCAAAATTGAATATTTCATATCGTTAATATATAAATGATAATTTTTCAAAACGTTAGATTTTGAAATCACGTCCTTTTCTATAATTGTTATAAAAATGAATATAATCGATATAAATATCGTTCGCATCAAATAGCGCATATCTAACCAACACGGCTTTGTATATTTCAATAACTTCGTTATTCTACTCAACAAATGAATATTTATTCTATTCAACACATGAATCTATATTTCTTTCAACACATGAATATTCTCAACACATGAGTATCGTCAACACATGACTATTTTTATTATTTAATATATTTTATAAAATTATGATAAAGATGTAAAATTTATTGTTTAAAATATTTTACTCAACACATGAATATATATTTTATTAAACACATGAATATATATTTTATTCAACACACGAATATTCTTTATTTTCCAAATTGGAATGAGACCCAATCAATTACCATATAATGTTAATCATATGGATTCCATACAACACATGTATATAATAGTAACGATAAATACTTAACCATCATCCGAAGTGCACCACACAACTACATAAGCATTAAATATAACTAATTAACGCTCATACAGTCTGTCAATCAACCGATCGACATACCACTAAACAATTGGGATTAGTGTACGTCAAATATCATCCCAACACCCATGTGGGGTTTCAATCCACAAACACTGAATATTATTTGTGTAGTTGGGCGACGTGTAAAATTTATCTTCCCAATCAATGTCCTTCAAATAGGTGTACATAAACAAACCGTCCGGTTTGTAAATGAATATTTATTTATTCACATTCACATTAAAAATTATATTTTTAACTATATAAAATTTAATTATCCATTTCACATCAACATCACAAACAAACTTCACAACACATCAAACAAGCATACAAGTCGTCCATGGTCTGTGGACGACGGGTGTCGGGTGCTGCTAAGCACCGTCTGCATCCTAGTATATATTTTAACTAGAAAACAAGATTTAAAGTGAGAGGTTCTCACCGACTAGCTAAACCAAACACCGAAACTCCTCATATGTAGAAAATCTTCGTCGTGCTTGGCTCTTGTCAATTTCATTGTCCATAGCCACTACATATATAAAAATCGTATCTTTATATTGTTGCTATGTATATAAAAAAATAACATTTTTATATTGCTACTATATAAATAAAAATTCTATTTTTATACCGCTACTATATAGATAAAAATTCTATTTTTATCGCGCTACAATATAGATAAAAATTCTATTTTTACACCGCTACTATGTAGATAAATTTTTTTTATACCGTTACTATATAGATAAAAATTCTATTTTTATCCTTCTTACTATATAAAAATTATATTTTTGATTCACTACCTATATAAAAATCATATTTTTATTATTCTAGTATATGTATAAAAATCACTTCTTTGATCATATAAAAATCCCATCTTTCTTTGTTATAAAAATCTAACCTTTCTACTCATTAAAAATCAAATCTTTTCAATTTCAAAAATCAAATCTTTTCTATTTAAAAATCAAATCTTTTCTACTTAAAAATCAAATCGTTTCTATTTAAAAATCAAATCTTTTCCAAACTAAAAAGCTTATCTTCTCTAATTTAAAAAAAATCGTATCTTTAGCGTGTTAAAAATTTAGTCTTTTCTATAAACAAAATATTATCTATAAACAAATTAAAATCTCATCTTTATTCGTACAAAAATCCTCATATCTCTTCATACAATAATCTCATATCTTTTTACATAAAAAAAATCAAATTACTTTAAATAAAATACAAAAATAAAATCTTACATTGCATTGAATAAAATCGGATCTTTGATGAAAGGGAGGGGAAGTTTTCTGCCATCGACGAAAAGGGGGGCTGCTGGTGGCGCAGTCGGAGGGTGGTAAGGGGGTCGGGCGTAGTCCCAGAGGGTGCGGCGGCTCCTCTTTAGGTGGTGGCGGGTTTCAGGAGGTATCGGCGGCCTAGGGGGGGTCAACGGCGGTTTGGCTAGGGTATTGGGTCTCGTGGGGAGGAGAAGGGGATGCGGAGGGAGGGGGAAGATGGAGGCGGCGCTGCCGCCGCTGGGGGGCGGAGGCGCAATCGATTTAGGTTATATACATATATATATATATTTCGGGTAAGAACTGAAGAGAGAGAAGAGGGAAAGGTGGGGCCAAGGTATATATAATTACATAATTTAATTTTAATTTTTAATTCCCCAAAAAGTAACTTTTTGTTTCAACCTCAAAATCGAACCCGTCGACTGTCGTCCCTAGCTAATTACCCCCATTCCGAACACAATGGGATATGTATCGTAAGCTGATTCGATCGTTTTGATTAGTTTCCATCCCAATCAAAATATAAATCTATATATTGAATTTGAACTCGCATTTCAATTTACCGGGGCCACATACGGACTCTAAAAATTCCCAAAAAATATTTTCTAGCTTCGTATTGACGATACGGTCCTAACAAAACTAATTTCATCGAATTCTATGACCATTTGAAAAATGGCCATTTTCTGGTCGATCGAAATTTACTAAATCTGTCAAAACACGTTTTACTTCGCCACGCTCACATATTGATTTAGAAAATTATGAATTTTGAAACCTAGCAATAATCTGACATCATGGATCCAACAAAAGTGGTTTCGTCGAAAACGAAGGTCGTTTGCAAAATTTCCATTCTTAAGGGCCTTTATATATATATATAAATTCCACAGCGACTTTTCTGAATTTTATACTGGACATATCTTTCAACTTCTAAAGTGAAATCTCAGTTTCTTCACTTCGTTAGAAAGATATGATTAAACAGATTCTAATATTTCTTGTTTCGTCCAATTCCGTCTTAAAACGAATTCTGTATATTCATTTGAAATTCGAAATCGAATTTTCGAACTACCACGCCATTTCAGGCTCGTTATATAATTAAAATAAAATTATTCGTTTTTTTAACTTCTTCGAAAATAATTTTTTCGCCAATTTTATTTAAAATAATTCATTTTAAATATTCAAAATTCTGTAAATTAGCCAAAATAAAAATTTTAAATTGACTCAGAATTTCCAGGTTGTTACAACTGCACTTTATAACTTGCCAAAAATTCTGGAGAGATTTTTTCTCTTAAACTGTTGCTAAGAAATGTTTTCCTTTTTGCCCTTGACCTCGAATGAGTTTTAATTTGCACATTTACTTTTTACCTGAAATACCTTTTACTAATTTTTAGAGACAAATCTGTTTGTCGTTTGGCATGATTTACTGGCTTGTCATTTTGTATCAATGTAGAAATGAATCCTTGGCTTGGCATTTATGTACATGAGCCCTTTGATGTACAGATTTGTGCCCCACTGTATTCAAATAGTTTTGCTTTTCCACACCCTTGTTGTTGCACTCCTTTGTAACTGAAAACTGCACCTCTTGCTCCATGCTCCACATCGTTGCATCATTTTAAGTACTCTTGATAATGCTGCATATACACTTACTTTATTGTGTTGAATTACATGCACCCATTTATGAACTTACTTGTGCACTGTCTTGATACTTCAATTTAGTTGTGTACTGTTTTGTGACATCTTGACCTGTTGCTGCATATTTATACTTTCTTCTTGTATCACATGAAGCTACTTGTATTTTTGCTTTGTGTATGTTCCACCATGCTACCTTGAACTTGTTTGGGATGTGCCAATGTAGTTTTGCTATGCATGATATTGATTTGTCCCAATTTGTCCATTGCTGACTTGTTCCATACACCAATTTGACTTGTTGACATGTGCTTGTTTATGAAACCGATGCACCCATTTTCTTTGCTTTACCTTTGCATACCTGAGTTGCACACTGAAATAACGTGAGATGTTTTCTGCTTATGTTAAGCTGCTCTTGTTGTATATAACAGTGTTGTATACACAATTATATGATTTTTGTTTGATGATAACAACCAAATAAATATTATTTTAAATGTGTTTGTTACGGTATTGTTCTATATATATACATCACAGACAGGAATATAATATTTATATTTAAATAGAATACGACTGTACAGACATTCATATATTCATACAGCATTTTATTTAAATTAAATATTATATTTCAATCTTTCAAACAGTACAACTATTTATAACTCCACTATTTACAATTCAAATATTTTTTGAATATCTCTGACATAACACATTTTAACACATCACAGAAATTGTACTTTTAAAATATTCAAACAAAATAAACAGATTGAATTGAACAACAAAATATATTTTATTTCAATCACATCTGTTTATTACAAATGACAGTACAATTTTTAATCACGTCTACAAACACTCTCATATACAGAAATTCCTCACTTATACAATCACTTTTATACACTGACTCATCACTACATCAATCTTCATCTTTTGTCTCCACAGCATTCTTTTAACTGTCCAGTCATCTTCATACCTGTCATAGAAGAACACACACAGTAGACTGCAACAAAAATAAAATTCAGTACAAACAAATAAAAATTTATTTTTAAATTTTATTTGCCTCAGAATTACGGTGTGTTTCCCATCATTTTTCTAGACTTTGTCTGATATGCAGGAACAGGAAAATCTCGTCTGATGGTTGCATGTACACACTTGCAAATACATACATGTGTGCACTGCCTCGCCAATTGGTATGCATCTGAGGAGTAGCCACAAGGACCTTCTCGACTCAGTGCAAATCAGTATGAAAATGGTCAAGCCAAAAGTGCAAATAAAAATAAAAAGCCAGAATGATCGAGCAACAAGGAAAATTCAAACATGGACAAGCAAATCAGGTTACATGAGAGTGTGAAGCATTGGTGATACATGATAGTAAAGGCCACAGCAACAAAACAGGTTCAGGGTAACTAATGCAAGCATATACAAGGTGTATGGATGAAACAGCATAGACGAATATGTGCACACTCAAATATATGGTGAAACTCATACATGATCAGAAATTGGCAAGGAAAATAACTCAAATACAAGACTGTGCATGTACACAAACAATAATGTATCAATTCAATGGACAAATACTACAAGAATGGCCGAAGCAACATGGCACAGCAGCAAAATAAGTATGACAAGAAAACAAAGCATGTACATAGATGAGTGATGATGCACAAATTTAAGATCAGTTCAATAAGTGTGGTTAATGGCAACAGCATGGGTTCAGCATGAATCTGGTCGAGACATGGCTCAGCATTTTTCAAAGATGCTCAAGTAGACAACAAAATAGCAAATATGAACAAGTGGTCGAGGAACAACCCAAATGTAGTTCAACATGAATGATGTGGTGGTGCAACAACATAAAATGTGACGAACATGTATAATAATACAAATACAAGCCAAGGCAAATGTAATTACAGTGTAGAGTTCAAATGATACAGCAATGTATGTATGCATGGTGCATACACAGCATAATCATGGCTAAGCCGAAGTGCAAACATGATGGCACAGTAGAGCTACTCAGGTGTATAGAAAACTTTCAAGAACAGCTGCTAAAATAAACATGTGAAGATGACATTATCACAAAACCAAGTGACCAAAGCCAACATACAAGTGCATGGTGTGTGCAGCTTATCATGAAGCATAGCAGATTAAATTCAAGAACAAGACAAGTTTTTTGTTGTGACAAATATGATTCGAAGAACCAAAATTTCAAAGGCAATAGCAGTTCAAGTATATGGCAAATCATTGTGCAAATGAACATCACAAGAAGATACAAATGGAGATCAAAATAAAGCATCTGTTCATGTCAAAGTATAACTAGTTCTATCAAAAGGAGAAATATTGAATGTGTTTAAATGAATCAAAGTATAAGTTCAAAAGTTCCTGAAATCAAAAGTTTAAATTTGGTAGTGAGAAGGCTGAAATATTCAGATTCAAATTCAATCAAGAAAAAGCGCAAAAGGACTCCAGATGTATTTCCAGAAAAATTGAACTTACAGATTTATTTTAATCGAGATTTCTTTTAAGGAAGACACAGTAAAAGTCCAGAATTCTCACGCAAGTTTGAAGATTTCAAATTCCAGAAATCATGATTTAAGGCAATATTTTCAGGAAAAGGAGTTCGCAATTTTTATGGAATAAAAGACTCAATCAAACATCCAGAAGCAATTCTAGAAACCATGAAGATTTCAAGCCCAAAAATTATGCAATACCATGACCAAAGTCTAATACGAAATCAGAGAACATATTTAGGAATTTAATCCAATAAATAACCACCGATTCATCACAAGCAAAGCATCCAAGTTCTAGCACTGATTAAAAACCGAAAATCAAAATCAAAAATCATACCAGTAAAGAAGCAAGCTTGGATCGAAATCCAATATCCAAATCGTGAAGAGAGAAGCGCCTGAGATCGATCAAGAACATCAACAAGATTACAAGCATCAGAAAACCATCGCGATTTTGGGATTTGAAGAAACCCTAGGAGTAAAGCCACCGCCGGCATTTTTTTCTAAAGCAAAGGAGATCGGGTCAAAGAAAACAAGGGGCTAGGCAAAATAAAAGAGGCCGGCCAAGTCTTTTAAAAGGAGGATGACCCATTTATTTTAACTCCTAAGGGTTTTAAATTTGTTTTTAAATTTGTTTTGTTTTTATCTTTGGATTCAAGTTGTAATCAAATCAGAGTTTACTAGTTTGTCTTTAAAACTAGGGAGACGAATTACAGGGTTTGTAATTCGGGGAAATCTGGTTTTGGGGATAAAAACCAGTGCAGGGTTTTGAGCGTAGGGTTAAGAACAGTTGGGAGCGAGTGTCGCGAGTTTACAGGGGATTGTAAGCGTAGAGATTGTTTTAACTCCTAGTAGAAACCTTGGGGAATGCAGCAGTAGGCAGGGTTTTGCCGAAGCTAGGTAAATATGTGTGTTATTTATTTTCCGCATTTACTCTGATTATTATCTGTGCTGTGATTATTTAATTATTCGGTGAAAATCTGCGATAAACCCTATTCACCCCCCTCCCCTCTAGGGTTACTTTAGATCCTACAAGTGGTATCAGAGCAGGTATTTTTTATTTTATTTAACTCTAGAGTCATCAATCTGTCCAATAACGCGTTTTCTGAGGGTCAGTCCATAGCTAGGCCACCAACGTTTAATGGAACTGATTATGCATATTGGAAAGCTAGGATGAAAATTCATTTGAGTTCAGTCGACTATGATGTGTGGGATATTATTGAAACGGGTTATAGATCTCCCACTGTTATTGTTAGTGGTGCTGAAATTCCTAAATCAAAAGACAAGTGGGATGCAAATGATAAAAAATTATTTTCAACTAATGCCAAAGCGATGAATGCTTTAATCTGTGCTCTTGATAAAACTGAATTTAATCGAATTTCTCATTGTGAGACTGCGCAGGAAATATGGCATACGTTGGAGGTCACACACGAAGGTACATCTCAAGTGAAGGAATCTCGTCTCGCTCTCCTCAGCAACGAATATGAAAATTTCTCTATGCAAAGAGATGAAGATATAAAAGAGATTTATGGACGCTGCTCGTCACTAGTCTACAATGCAAAAGCTCTTGGCAAAACTTATACTGAAGTAGAGTTGATCAGAAAAATATTGAGAGTGCTACTAATGAATTTTGAAGCTAAGGTGACGGCGATACAAGAATAAAAAATATGAATAAAGTAAGCATGGAAGAGTTGATCGGAAATCTGATTACTTACGAGATGGAGCTAAAAGCAAGAGAAGAATGAAAGGATTCTGAATTAAAGAAAAAGACAATTGCTCTAAATTATTCTGTTGAAAGTAATGATGATGATCCCGCTGAAGAGCTAGCCATGGTTTTGAAAAAGTGGGCCAAAGGAAAATACAAACCATGAAAGAAGAATTCAAAAACTAACAAGTCCAAAAGTTCATATAGTTCAGACGATGAAGTGTTTTGCTACAATTGCAAGAAACCCGGACATATCGAAACAAATTGCCCACAGCTTAAAAATGAAAAGAGGAAGAAGTTTAGAAGGAAGAACAAGGCTTTTGCTGCTACATGGGATGACGACGAAGGAGAATAAGTATCCGAAAGTGATGAAGAAAAAGCTAATTTGTGTCTTATGGCTCAATCTGATTCGAAAGGTAGTGAAGAGGATTCTAGTGAGGTATTGAATTTTACTTATAAAGATTTAATTTTAATGTGTCACGATCTCACAAAAACCATTGATTCTCTTGAACTAAAAGTTATGAAATTAAAATCTGATAGGTCAAAACTAGTTCATGAAAATAACAGTTTAGAAAGAAAACTTGAAAAGGTTAAGAATTCACCAGTTTCAAAATGCGAAAAATTTCAATTTTTGAGTAATGATTCTTTTAAATTCAAAACTGATTTTGAATTACTTAAAAGTGAAAACATGAATTCGAAAAACGAAAATCATGATTTTGAAACGGAGATTGAAAAGTTTAGAGAATTTGAAAAACTTGATTTTGAAAAGCGAAAACAATTTGAAATTGAAATTTTCAAGTCCAATGCTAAAATCAAAGCACTTGAAAACGAAAATTTGATTTTAAAACAAACTGATGCAGAAAAGAGGAAAATTGCTATTAATCGTTGTTCAAATTTAATGAAAGAAAATAGCGATCTTAAATTTAAAATTCAACGACTTGAGTCAGCTTTGACTAAATTTTCTAAATGAGAGAAATCGTTGAATATGTTGTTAAAAAATCAATTTTTTGTTCAAAATAAAAAGGGACTTGGTTTTGAATCTGATCATGTTGAAAAACAAAATTTTAAAAATCCTTCAATTTGCTTTGGAAATTATCAAATTGAATTTTTGAAATTTAATAATTTTGAAGGGTTTTTAAATCATAAACAAATTGATAACTGTTTAAAAACAATTCATTCAAATCTGTTTGGATTCCAAAAAATAACAAAATAAATTTAAACAAATCTAAACAAATTTGGGTTCCAGAGGGTACGCTAGTGAATAGTAATGGATTGTTATATAAATGGGTTTGGGTACCAAAACGTGTAAACGAAGATAAGAGTGGTAAAACAACTTTTGTTAGACCACTCGATCATATAAACATTTAGGTACCGTGGGAGGCTAAGGAACAACTGAGATAAAATTCAAATTTATTCATATATCGAATTATTTGGAGTTCCTTAGCCATAGATTCAGAGTTGGAGATTCATTGGATCACATCGATTATGGTAAGTCAGGTATGATCTCTAAACTCATTTTTTATTCCTTTTTAGTTTATTATCTTTTTTTGTTTTATTTCTTTTATTCTCTTTAATTTTTACTTGGCTGATTTTGAAATCATTCATTATAGATTGTTGAATTTCCTAGATTATGAAAATTTTGATTTTTTGTGATCCCAAATAATTATCTTAGATTTGATCGCTGAATGTTTCTTGTGTTTGTCTAAAAATTCTCTGAAAATTTCACTCATGATTCTCGCTTCGAAAATGATCTTGTGCTGCTCTGATAAGGAAGTTGATGTGATTTAGTGATTGGACGATGAGTTGAAAAATCAGTAATTAAATATCTTTAAAATTCCATGGACAATTTGAATTAAATATATAAGTTGTTTCAAAATTGTCTAGGAACAATCAGCATTAGAAAAATTAGATAATTCCATATTCTACTGATTGATTTTTGAAATTGATTATCAAACTTGCATTGATATTTTCAAAAACTCCTCTTGAAATTGATATTTTCAATTTTAAAATTATTTTTGATTATTTATTCAAAAATTGAAACTATTGATTAATTTGAACCGTTTTGTGACTCATCAAAATTATTAATAGATTTATGAATTTGTGATGGGTTATGACTATGGTATAATTCATAACTAGAGGAGATGTTATTTTAAATCTCATGGTGATTGGACAGATTTTATAATATCTTTGAATTAGAGTTTATTTCACGACCATCTTCTATATCTACCATATTTCTGTCATTCATCATGGTTTTATTTAATTTAGGGAGCTCAAATTATTCTTGAAATTAAAATAATAATAATAATTTATCCTTGGTATTCACTCCCATTTAAAATTCCTCGCGGTTATGCGTGGATGAATTACCTTAATCTCCATGTGCTTCCATTCTCACTTAAAAGACCTTTGGGTTGTGCATGGATGGAACTCATTAGAGAGGATAAAGTTAAGTTACGACTAACCCCATTTAAAAGACCTTTGGGCTATGCGTGGTTAGAAAGTGCTTAACACAGTTTTGAGCATTTTTAAAATTTTAACAATTCATATTCAAATATTCAATTTTTACTGAACTCTCCTCATTTTATAAAATCCATCGTAAATCCATCCATTCTGAAAGTGAAATTTGCTTCTGATTTAAAGATTATTATTATTTTTGTTTGATTAAATGGGTTTTACGATATATATTCTCTCTCTTGATTTGAATTTTTATTTTTAGTCTATATTCATCACAGTTTTGATTTCTATTATCCTTTTGATGATAACAAAAGGGGGAGAATGGTCAAGATTTTGATTGATGAGTATTTAATTCAAAAATATTTTAAGATTGGAAATTAAATATCTAGAGGGAGAATGGTCAATTAGATTTCATCGTCATATTTTCCACATATATAGGGGGAGTTCAGTTGTAGGGGGAGCATACAAATAGGGGGAGTAATATATTTCACGTTCAAACACATTCAAAATCTTTTATTTGTTTATCATCATCAAAAGGGGGAGAATGTTGTATATAACAATGTTGTGTACACAATTATATGATTTTTGTTTGATGATAACAACCAAATAAATAATATTTTAAATGTGTTTGTTACTGTACTGTTCTATATATATATACATCACAGACAGGAATATAATATTTATATTTAAATAGAATACGACTGTACAGACATTCATATATTCATACAGCATTTTATTTAAATTAAATATTATATTTCAATCTTTCAAACAGTACAACTATTTATAACTCCACTATTTACAATTCAAATATTTTTTGAATATCTCTAACATAACACATTTTAACACATCACAGAAATTGTGCTATTAAAATATTCAAACAAAATAAACAGATTGAGTTGAACAACAAAATATATTTTATTTCAATCACATCTGTTTATTACAAATGATAGTTCAATTTTTAATCACGTCTACAAACACTCTCATATACAGAAATTCCTCACTTATACAATCACATTTATACACTGACTCATCACTGCATCAATCTTCATCTTTTGTCTTCACAGCATTCTTCTGACTGTCCAGTCATCTTCATACCAGTCACAGAAGAACACACACAGTAGACTGCAACAAAAATAAAATTCAATACAAACAAATAAAAATTTATTTTTAAATTTTATTTGCCTCAGAATTACAGTGTGTTTCCCATCATTTTTCTAGACTTTGTCTGATATGCAGGAACAGGAAAATCTCGTCTGATGGCTGCATGTACACACGTGCAAATACATACACGTGTGCACTGCCTCGCCAATCGGTATGCATCTGAGGAGTAGCCACAAGGACCTTCTCGAATCAGTGCAAATCAGTATGAAAATGGTCAAGCCAAAAGTGCAAATAAAAATAAAAAGCCAGAATGATCGAGCAACAAGGAAAATTCAAACATGGACAAGCAAATCAGGTTACATGAGAGTGTGAAGCATTGGTGATACATGATAATAAAGGCCATAGCAACAAAACAGGTTCAGGGTAACTAATGCAAGCATATACAAGGTGTATGGATGAAACAGCATAGACGAATATGTGCACACTCAAATATATGGTGCAACTCATACATGATCAGAAATTGGTAAGGAAAATAACCCAAATACAAGACTGTGCATGTACACAAACAACAATGTATCAATTCAATGGACAAATACAACAAGAATGGCCGAAGCAACATGGCACAACAGCAAAATAAGTATGACAAGAAAAATAAGCATGTACATAGATGAGTGATGATGCACAAATTTAAGATCAGTTCAATAAGTGTGGTTAATGGCAACAACATGGGTTCAGCATGAATATGGTCGAGACATGGTTCAGCAGTTTTCAAAGATGCTCAAGTAGACAACAAAACAGCAAATATGAACAAGTGATCGAGGAACAACCCAAATGTAGTTCAACATGAATGATGTGGTGGTGCAACAACATAAAATGTGTTGAATATGTATACCAATACAAATACAAGCCAAGGAAAACGTAACTATAGTGTGGAGTTCAAATGATACAGCAATGTATGTATGCATGGTGCATACACAGCATAATCATAGCTAAGCCGAAGTGCAAACAAGATGGCACTGTAGGGCTACTCAGGTGTACAGAAAACTTTCAAGAACAGATGCTAAAATAAACATGTGAAGATGACATTATCACAAAACCAAGTGACCAAAGCCAACATACAAGTGCATGGTGTGTGCAGCTTATCATGAAGCACAGCAGATTAAATTCAAGAACAAGACAAGTTTTTTGTTGTGACAAATATGATTCGAAGAACCAAAATTTCAAAGTCAATAGCAGTTCAAGTATATGGAAAATCATTGTGCAAATGAACATCACAGGAAGATACAAATGGAGATCAAAATAAAACATCTGTTCATGTCAAAGTATAACTAGTTATATCAAAAGGAGAAATATTGAATGTGTTTAAATGAATCAAAGTATAAGTTCAAAAGTTCCTGAAATCAAAAGTTTAAATTTGGTAGTGAGAAGGCTGAAATATTCAGATTCAAATTCAATCAAGAAAAAGCCCAAAAGGACTCCAGATGTATTTCCAGATAAATTGGACATACAGATTTATTTTAATGGAGATTTATTTTAAGGAAGACACAGTAAAAGTCCAGAATTCTCACGCAAGTTTGAAGATTTCAAATTCCAGAAATCACGATTTAAGGCAATATTTTCAGGAAAAGGAATTCGCAATTTTTATGGAATAAAAGACTCAATCAAACATCCAGAAGCAATTCTAGAAACCACGAAGATTTCAAGCCCAAAAATTATGCAATACCATGACCAAAGTCTAATACGAAATCAGAGCACATATTTAGGAATTTAATCCTATAAATAACCACCGATTCATCACAAGCAAAGCATCCAAGTTCTAGCACTGATTAAAAACCGAAAATCAAAATCAAAAATCATACCAGTAAAGAAGCAAGCTTGGATCGAAATCCAATATCCAAATCGTGAAGAGAGAAGCGCCTGAGATCAATCAAGAACATCAACAAGATTACAAGCATCAGAAAACCATCGCGATTTTGGGATTTGAAGAAACCCTAGGAGCAAAGCCACCGCCGCCATTTTTTTCTAAAGCAAAGGAGATCGGGTCAAAGAAAACAAGGGGGTAGGCAAAATAAAAGAGTCCGTCCAAGTCTTTTAAAAAAAGGATGACCCATTTATTTTAACTCCTAAGGGTTTTTAATTTGTTTTTAAATTTGTTTTGTTTTCATCTTTAGATTCAAGTTGTAATCAAATCAGAGTTTACTAGTTTTTCTTCAAAACTAGGGAGACGAATTACAGGGTTTGTAATTCGGGGAAATCTGGTTTTAGGGATAAAAACCAGTGCAGGGTTTTGAGCGTAGGGTTAAGAATAGTTGGGAGCGAGTGTTGCGAGTTTACAGGGGATTGTAAGCGTAGAGATTGTTTTAACTCCTAGTAGAAACCTTGGGGAATGCAGCAGTAGGCAGGGTTTTGCCGAAGCTGGGTAAATCTGTGTGTTATTTATTTTCCGCATTTACTCTGATTATTATTTGTGCTTTGATTATTTAATTACTCTGTGAAAATCTGCGATAAACCCTATTCACCCCCCATCTAGGATTAATTTAGATCCTACAGCTCCATTGTCGTATATATTGTTGTTTTGACCATTTGTTCCATGCTGCAACCTATATGATCACTTAAGCTGTAATGTCCCGTATTTTTGGTGATCAGATAGTTAATATAATTTATTAATTTAAATATTATATTTGGAATATTAATCGATTTTAATATTGAATTCATTAATAAAATGACAATTGAATATATATAAATTTTATCTAATTATAAACGAGATCGAAATGGCTCTGCAGTTCATAATATGGAGTTTTGAACTTTGATTGGATATACAGGATCCGATATGAGTCAGATTTCTGTGAAACAAGAAACGTTAGAATCTAATTGGTTATAATTTTAATATGAAAGAGAAAAATCTAGATTTCATGTTATAGATTCTAAGTTATGTCCAAATAAAAATTTAAAATAGTCGCTATGAAAATCGTTATTAAAATATAGCGTCTATTTAATATATTTAAAAGGGAAATTTAAATCGTTTAACTCAAAATTTGATGATATTGAGTTGCGTAAATTATATTTGGAATTGTATATATATTTTGTTCAGATATATATGATAAAAATAATTTATTATGATTTATTTGATTTATTTGGGAATTTATATAATATTTTATTAATATTATTTGAGCATTAAAAATAGCCATTTTTGCGAATGGTCTCAGTTTTCGATGAAATTAGTTTCATTGGAACCGTATCATTAAATTATTATAAGAAAATCAAACTTTGTGGCAAACCGATGTCGTATGTGACTTCGATGGCAAAAAATGTCTCTGTTTTCTATTTAATTATTTAGATTATTTAAACAGGGGAAACTTTTAACGAATAAACGACTGGTCAAACAAACTCTAAATTTAGTGAAACAAGATTCATTGGATCCGTTGGGAAGAGGTCTAGTAAAATGTCAAGACCTCAGATTTATTGGTTTTTTTATTTAATTATGGGAATTTTAAACGCTTGATTTTTCATCGATATTTATAAAGAACTTTTCACAAACGACCTCAGAATTCAACGAAGCCTGTCCCATTGGGTCTGGAATATTTTTTTATGCTAAGAATAGGTATTACATCTCGATTTGAAGATTATTTGTGGCGGTTTTAGACGTTAATTCATCATTAAGTAAAATATAAATATAAATATTATATTCAACATGGACATTATATATATACCCAACATAAGAAATACCTAGGACTTTCTTCGTGTGGTCAAGGCTTCAGTTAACCGCCAGTTTACAAAATCAAGGGCTGAAATCTTCGATCCTTTTTGCCTAAAAATCTTTCGATCCAAGCTGAAAATCATAATAACTTCAACTGAAAGATCGTTTAGCTTGACGAGCTCTGGTTTCTAGACGGTGGTGATGGATGCTGGAACGTTATACTCGCCGGAATTGGGCTTAAAACCAGCGACGTTTGAAGATGGTTTTCCAGCAAAGGACTTGATCAAGCTAGCTGAAACTCGGGACGGAAGGTGGAAACATGGCATAGATTTGGGTGGTGGTGTTTGATTGACCGCCGACGATTAGGGTGAGGTGCGGTGCGGTGACTTGGTGAAGCAGCGTAGGGTTTTCGTTGAAGTCTGGAACAATGGAAATGTACGTGAGTGAAGAGGGTAATCGGCTGTTATGCCGTTAATTAAAAGTAATTAATTAATTTTAATTAATTAGTATTCAAGTAAGGAATAATTAATTTATACCCTGTTTTGAAATGCAGGAATTAATTAAACATGAAGAAATGTCGTTGCTTTGTGTCGGTTACAGAAGGAAGAGAACGGACAGGTTCTGAAATTTGGATGCGAAATAGAACATTGGAGCATGGGTTTTCAAATTAAATCGGGCCTGGGAAGGGTATCACTAAATATGTAACAAAATCGATTAGTTAACTATAATTAATCATATTGTTTATAAATGGTTATATCAGTTTTGCCATGGACAGAATGGAATAGAAGTAAACAAAGGAATGGGAGAAAATGGGGCCACGCGTTTGCAGATGTCCAGCTATTTCTTTTTTTGTGGATTCCAAAGTTGGGCAACGTGATGGCCTTTCTATCTGAAAAATCGAACCTAGCAAATGGAAAGAAAACAATTGGGTCATCTTTATCCTTAACCAAAGAATGTAATATTAATGATATTATAATTAACCTAAGGTATAGTTTAATATAGATTTAATTATTTAATTGAATAGTTAACTAAAACTTGAATTGTCACAAGTGTTTTGGTTTGGTTTTGAATGAGTGAACGAATGGATGAAGGAGGAACCGATCATTTCCATAAAATGTAAATTAATTTATATTAATTTTAATAAGGGTTAGTTAATTATTAAATAAAAGTGTTAAATTTAAATATTCATAACTTATTCGTGTGTAATCAGAATTAGACAACTCAAGAGACGTTGGACTCGCTTTGGCGAACACTACATTTTAGAACAGAAATAGACGGAACTGGAATCAACTGAATTTTTAAATTAAATTAAACACTGATTTAATTTAACTGAAACGAGCCGATTAAACAAAGGAATCAATTCAGGGTGAGTTTACTCACTTAGTTATCCCACCTATATTTTATATAAGTTGGTTTTCTTTTTATTTTATGTGTTATAATTACTAATTGTTTGTTGTGTGTTGACTATTTACATATATATTGTATGTACTGATTGAATTGCGTGTTAGTTAATGAAAACCAAAACATAATTTTTAATGATTATTCCAAATTAAGGTAACTTACCTTGTTGGTCACGGTTATGAAATAACCGTGTTTAATTTAGTGAATTATTTGAATTATCTAAATTGTTTGTTGGCGGTAAATAAATTGGTTGATATTCAATTGTTTTTATTGTACTGTTATAGAAATAACCAGAAAATTGAAGTAAATGATGTTATTTGAGGTAACCCATTTGGATGCAGAGAAGAACAGGTTGGAGGAATCCAATCGGATTCCTCAAATATATTAGATGTTATTTGTTTTCATATTTTCATTATATGAACTGTTTAAACCCATCTGTTTGGATGATTGATTTGGTTGATGATTATTGACCAAAAATTCAACAAATTGTTTTGTTTTAACTAATGAGCAGTATTGGTTGAGTAATTGGCATCAATTGGCCGATAAATCAATCGTATGAAATATTAATTTACCGTTAGGTAAATCAATATAAAAATGAAGTTATGAAATTTATTTTATAACTCAATATAGATTTTAAATATATTATTTAAAAATGAAGTTTACAAAAAGGGAAATCAGTCGTGTGCGGAGCACGTGCCTCATCTTAATTAATGTAATGATTTACAACTGAGATTAATTATTTTTAAGAAACAATTAAAATGGAATTATATTACTATTTGTTTAATAATAATCGATGTAAATGATATTTATTTAAATTAATTTATTAGTTTAAATGAGGTTATTTAAATTAATTTATTAACTAATTTAAATGGAGCGACGAGTTAAAGTTGATCAACGTGTTAATTATGCTTAAAGTTGACTAAGTCAACTGTTTTAATTAAAACTGATTATCTGTAACGACCCGTATTTTCTGCCTATTTATTTGGGCATTTTAAATATTTTATTTATTTAAAATATTGGTTGGAATTTAAATAATCGAATTAAAACGATTTTATTTGGAATATACTATTTAAATAAATAATAAAATAATAATTTAACTCCAAACCGGTCAGAAAATGTTGTGTCGGCAATATAGGGTGAGCGGGTAGTTTGGAATAGTTCGCTATTGGATATATTGAAGTATATCGACGATTTCAATTCTAAAACGACGACGAAATATATATAGTTTATAATTTAATTAAATAACGAGCTGCAGCGGCGCGGCAGTTCGCGATTTGGCGTTTTGAACTTCAATTGGTCGTACCGGGTTCAAAATAAGTCGGATTTCCTCGAAACAAGAAACGTCGGGACCAGTTTGACGATATCTTTCCAGTGGTAGAGAAAAATCCAATTTTCATCATGTAGATTTTGTTTTATGTCCAGATCAAATTTTCAAATAGTCGCTATAGAATCGTTTATCGACCGTAACAGTTTATTTGAAATAACTGCATACTGGATTCGAATTTAGACAAGGTTCTTTTGAGACGTAGTGTTCGTTTAATTTTTGGAATTTTACTGTAATTTTTAATTAATTAAATATGCAACTTTTTATTTGGAGTATTTTGCACCCTATATCAATATTTTGGGATTTCAAAATATAAGTTAACCTACCGATATTATTATATTTTTGGGATCATGTGGCGTTGTTGATCACAATGATATTTTTATTTCTGTCCATAGCCTGTCATAGGTGAACGGAATTGTACGTAATGATACCATACAAAGCTAACCATACAAAACAAATAGCACCAACTTTTGAAATGACCATACACCATGAAAATATCAATTCGTAATTAATACAGCATGCCTCCCCCATTCTATGATCAAGACCTTGCCTCGTCCATTTCCTTTCTTAGATCCATCACTCATCACTGTGGCCACGTCCTACCTTTTCTATATAGATACACTGCGAAATTCGTGTCTGTATTTTCTTTTCAATACAGCCTAGTACCCTGTACTGTATTTTCTTTTCAATACAGCCTAGTACCCTATTGAACATCCGCTGGACGAAAAGAAAGAACCATGCAACAAGTCAGAGCCTAGCGTTTCTATGCTGAGAAATGAAAAGAAAACTCACGCTCTTCTACCGAAATTGTACCCAACCTGCAATCCTAATATATCCACACTCACGGCTATAGAAAGTAGGATAAAATGTTCTTCTTATCCTCAAGTAGCTTTCCTAAATAAAACCGTGTCTGTTCTTTCATCCTTCCAAACACTGGGAAAAAAAACATTCACAAACCAATTTAACTCAAACCGATAACTAACAAAAAGGCGTGGGGAGTTGGTCTTCCGGGAAGTTAGTGTGCCATTGGGTATTCAAGCATTATGAAGTGAGTTAGTCTGTAAGAGGGAGCTCGGTTGAATTCCATGAAGCAAAGGGGGAAGCACGTGCAGCAAAAACTGGAACCGCAAGTTGGAAAGGTGCTGTGAACTTTGTTGGTTTATATTATCTGTTGTTGGAAGTTTTGGGGTACCGGGATGAAACAGTTGATGTATGGAGCGTTGGTCTTGGAGTCAGGGTGCAGGTTGCGGATCCTAGGGTAGAGAGGAGGGATGTTGGGCCATGCAAAGTCAGAGGGCGGTGGAGTTCACAAGGGAATGGAGGGACTGTGAATACATGACGTGAAGGAGATGTATTACCGGTGCCTAATCCATGGATTTAACGCTAATGGAAATAACATTTTAATTAATTTAAAGTTAATTATATAGTTAGTTTGTCAAATACATTTCCAATATGGCAGGTAGAACTATATATATAATTAACTGGTTTTAGAAACAAGGAATATTTTCATACCAAATTGACTGTATTGCTGGATAAGATAATTTCTTGCAACCAACATAACATATCTATAATTAGTCCCAATATATGATGAAATACGTATGTGTAACACCCCACCTCCGCCAGGGTAACTCTTGCAAGCACTCTGACTTTGGAGGGGCGTTTGAATCAGGTAAACATGCATAATGATATATCAAGGCAGAACAAGAACATATGTATATATGTAAACAGAGTAAATAACATAGATAAAACAGCGGAAGATTTTAAACCATTTCAAAACAAGTCTGGTACAACATAATATCAACTTTCCAAATAAACAAGTCTAGATAAAACAACATCATCTGAAAACTGAAATACATAAGTGCTATCCCCAAAATAAATGATAACCATAGCTAGCTTCATGTCAAGACTGTACATGAGCTAATCCCACAAGCAAGCGATCAGAAATCCAGCTAAGCTCCAATATTCCCTCCCTGAGAACCGGGGGGGAAACGGAAGAAAAGAGGCGAAAGAAAACAGGTCAGTCAAAAAGACTGAGTAAGCCCTACTACAATCAATGTAAACTGATAAAGTTAACTGGCATGAGCAGCAGGGATGAACATAAGGATAACAACATACTAGCATGATGATTAACTAACAAGGTAGATAAAGGTGTCATCGCATAATCAGGTTTAAGGTTTTGCACCACAGGTGTATCAGCATTCTAACATGTCATGTATAATCAAGAATTTATCCCTTGGCCTAAACTTGGCCCAGTATCAGGTGTTTGACTCAAATCAAGATCCAACTTCTTGGTACCAATCCTAGTATAACAGGATTAGGTGTTACCCCAATGTTCACATCGAAACAGGACGGAACAGAATGGTCCATACAGAAATAGAGCTTGGGAAAAATGGTCTCTTACCATCCCAACAGATAAAGTACAGAAACGGAATGCTAACAATAATGGGCCTTAACCACCCTAACAGATAAAGTACAGAAACGGAATACTAACTATAATGGGCCTTTACCACCCTAACAGAACGGTACCACGCAGAAACAGACGGGTGTTGCCACCCAACAGAACAGACGGTACCAACAGAATCAGACAGAACTAAGTGTACCCTAAATCCTACCCAAGCGATCGGCTCCCTAATACATAAATACCCTGTGTCGGCCCCATGATAGGGTGTATCACCCCCTAAAGTGGCAACCAATTGGCACAGGCATATTTATAGATGTCACGGCGTCTTACATCCTCAGAGGCAGACCGGGATCCATGCACGCACATGACCCGGTTGGAACGCACCATCAACACCCATCGCCATTATCAGAATGAACCACTTATAATTAGTTCAGTAAGCGTGCCCGGACCCTACCTACAGTTGGGTCAAAGTTTTGATACCAGAAAGGGTTACTGACTAATATGGGTCCCAAACAACAGATGACACAAGTATTCCCCCTTGTGTCCCCAGACTATCAGATTCAGATTAACTTATTAACAGAGTTCAGACATACAAAGTTCAGACGATTAGTTTTCAGACTAACGGATCAGATAACAGATTTACAAACCTGCCTAACTTAGTGTGGGTCCTACAGATCCGCAAAGCAGGTTCGTTTAACTTATCAATCAAGTTAGTTTATCCAGACCAGGTATCAAATCGGTTCTCAGCCTTATCAAATTACTGAGTTGGATTGGTATAGTTCAACTTAACCCCATGAAATTACCGAGTTCAGATTGGTTAAGAGTAGGTTAACTCAACCCCGTTAATCTACCAAGCCCAAATTGGTTAAGTATTAAATGGACCATGAGTTAACCCTAATCATGAGGCATTAATTAATTAATGCGCCTTAACCTCTCACATTAGACTTTGTTGTGGTTACTAGTTAGGCCGGGGGGTCCGGGTAGCTTTACACCACAACTTGGTCTAACCTCAGGTCCAAGGTACAACATGACCAACTTCTCACATTGGGTCCTATCGTTTGTAGCAACTAGTTAGGCCGGTCGGTTCCGGGTAGGTTTACGCTACAAACTCAACCCAACCTCGAGTTGGCCACACCTATCTTTTCTAAGTGTCATGTCCATCATGTTTCCAAAACATGTTACAAATTTTCAAGCAATTGGGTAGACCTAACTTAATAGGTAAATTCCCAATGGGTAGACCTAACTTAATAGGTAAATTCCCAAGCTTATGTTTTTATGTCTTTTAAGTTTACCCAACCCCAAACGCAATCCCATCGCTTACATATCGCAATAGCGCATAAAGGATAGAAAGAGGGAACTTGGCATAATCATGACATAAAAATGTTAAAGCCACAAGTTCAACATGGTGGCATATGAAAGGTTCATGTGTTCATACACTTGCATATTACATTTTTAGGCCCAAAAAGCATGCATAAAACCAAACTTGGCATATTCATGATACATGGTGCTAAATGACATGTAAGAATGGCCACAAGTTCGCATTTAGCCTCACATGCAAGTTATCATAAGTGATATGATAACTTACATGTTGCCAAAATGCAACCTTTGGCATAAAGCTTGAAGCTTTATGTTCACATACTCAAAATAAGCTTGCATAACATGATAACATGAACCATATGACCATCCCCAAACTTGCATAACATACTTGCATATCATATGACACTTGCATAACAAACTTGCATAATAAAACTTGCATAATATATGACAACTTGCATATCAAACTTGCATAAACAAACTTGCATAACATATGACAACTTGCATATCATACTTGCATAAACAAACTTGCATAACATATGACAACTTGCATATCATACTTGCATAAACAAACTTGCATAACATATGATAACTTGCATATCATACTTGCATAAACAAACTTGCATAACATATGATAACTTGCATATCATACATTTAACTTTAGAGTTTAAGTATGAAAGGAATAGGGCTTACAATGCTTATGCGGACTCAAATAAGTATAGCAAATGTAAGAAAACCCTTATGCAACCAATTAAACCCCAAAATGCAAGCAAAATAGATCAAAACTCTCTCTTTATGATGCAAAGATAGAAACTTGACTTGAATGCAAGCTAATGATGATCATACAAGTCTAAAAACACTTGTATGCATGGAAAATCTCATAAGAATTTGTTTAGGAATTTATGAAGAGAGTGGAGGCCATGAGAGGATTGATTTTGCCATAGTTTAGTTGCTAGAATGAATAATGATGATTTAGGGTAGGTTAGGGTCTTATTTATAGATTAGGCAAGTGTTTTAGGCCATAGGATTAACCCTAGATTCAATCCAATCCATCAAAGCATGTCTTGGGGAAGAAGTCAAGTGTAGGAACCATCTAGGGCCTTTAGATTAAAGATGGACCATGAGAACCATTCAAATGCAAAATCTGCATTTGAGCGAATCAGCCCACGGGTTGACAGCCAAACACCCTGGATTAACCCCTAGTCGACCCAGCGTGCTCGGGTCGACCTCAAAAATCGGCCGGTTCGGTTATTCCCCTCTCCCAATTCGCTGTTTTGAACATTTTTCATATTTATTTATTAAATTTTCAATTATATATATATATATATATATATCAATATATATATATTTCTCTGCGCAACCCATTTCACTTAATTAAGTATACTTTAATTAGGGAATTTTTCGTGAAACTTCGCGAGGCCATATCTTGGTCATACGAACTCCGATTTTCGAAAACTCGGACTCTATTTCGCGTATTTTTCCGAAACGAACGCAATGGCATAGCCCGTTTCTCTTGATTCAGATTTTACAGTTTAATTCTGCCTCCATTTATGTTATAACATGTTATTCAAAAATACGGGTTGTTACATTCCTCCCTCCTTAAAGGATTTCGTCCCCGAAATCTCCAAGTTAGGAAGAACGTATCCTACCATCCAATCATCCATCTACTCAAAACATCACCCACGAGCAATCATTGTCCTTACAAGATTCTAATGCGGTATGAACATATGCAAAAGATGTGTGTATATGTTCTTATCTAATGCAAAGATCATCAATGCAAAGTATGTCAGTGAAATGAATCCATTATGTATGCAAATAGTCCTAATCATATAATACTATATGTGTGCACAAACATTCATCCATATGCAACATCCATGTGCCGCATTAACCATCTTGCAACCATAAGAATTGAAAATATACACACGTCCATATGCAATATGAGAGTGTATTTCAAGCCGATCTAGTGCCTAGTGTGTGTTTATGCATCCACGAGCAACCACTAGCAACCACTTGCATCCACTTGCAACCATCAAACATAACATGTCTCAAACACATGTTTACATCCATAGGATTCCTATCTTAACAAGACACAGTCGAGTGATGGAAGCGAGTACAGATAAAACAAAAACTTGGTACATATACTTACAGACTACTAGTACAGATCAGATTTTCCCCAAATGATTCTTAGGAAACTAAGCATGGTAGAAACCCAGAATGTATTCGTCATAGTCACCCTCATGCCCAACACAGATACTCTCAAATCCCAATTTATCACAAACAGATGAGTTATAACTCTCAGGGAGTTTGAGACTATTACCAGATCAGAAGCAAGACTAGCATTAAAGTACTGAGTTTCCATTACAGAATCAAAACACCAGAAAAAGAGTTTCAAACTGAAAATTAGACAAGGAAAATTAAACATCCTACAGACAAATTATTCTAGCCCTAATCTATTCACCCGCCATGCGAGTATTCACCGTTCCTTCCGATGTAGTCCCTTTTTTCTTCGGGCAGTCCCTAGTGAAGTGTCCCATCTCTCCACAGTTAAAGCAAGTGCCCTTCCTCTTTCTGCAATCCTTGTTTAGATGGGTTGAGCTTCCACAAGTAAAGCACTTCTTTTCCTTCTTATCTTCAGACTTCTCCTCCTTCTTTTGCATTTCCTTTTTGGGCCCCGTTTTCTTGTTTTGAGACTCATTCACCTTGACCTCCTTCTTTGCACTCTTGTTCTCTTCATGGAGTAGGGCCATATCTACCAAACTCTCAAACGTGGCCCCCATGGGCACATGAGACATAGCTAACTCCTGTAACGGCTCATTCAATCCTCTAGCAAAACGAAGAGCCTTCTTCTGAGTAGTACTCACCATATCCAAGCCAAAACGAGCTAACTGATTGAACTTGTTCACATATTCTTTAACAGACATGTCTCCTTGCTTCAAAGCAATAAACCTTTCCATTTGCAAGTTCTCTTCAGTAGAAGACATAAACTTAAGCCCGAATCTTGTCCTGAAATCGACCCATGTCTCAACGGGCCTAGTCGCGGTGGTGATCTCCCACCAATAAGCGGCTTCATCCTTCATAAGCCAAACCGCCAACAAGATCTTTCTCTGATCATCTAATCCAAAGATAGCGAATAAATCCTCGGTCTCTTTCAACCAATTTCTGGCCTCTACAAAGGTCTCGGTGCCTTGAAAGTTCTTGCCACCCATTGCTTTGAAATCCTTGCAAGTCTTTGCGAAGTCAGCCTGAGGATGCTGAGGGGGAGGAGGAAGAGGAACCTCAGCGACAGGAGGAGGAGGAACATTAGCGACAGGAGGAGGAATATTAACTACTGGAGGAGGAGGAGGAGGGACATCTGCGGGGCCGGCTTCGGTCGCCCTAGCCTCCAAAAGTCTCCTATACCAAACAGGTACGTGTACTCCCTCCGGAATAGCAAGGTTATCGGCCATACTGAAAACGAAGAAAAAGACAGATTCAGAATAGAGAAAAACGAAGGGATTTTTGCTAATGGCTTTTTGGGGAATAGCCTTCAAAATAAACTAGACTTTTCTTTGGAAAATACTTTATACTTGGTTTTGAAAATAGGTTTCTAAAAGTTTTCTAAAAACCTTTTTGTTCCTTCTCGTAAACCATATGCTCTGATACCAAATGTAACACCCCACCTCCGCCAGGGTAACTCTTGCAAGCACTCTGACTTTGGAGGGGCGTTTGAATCAGGTAAACATGCATAATGATATATCAAGGCAGAACAAGAACATATGTATATATGTAAACAGAGTAAATAACATAGATAAAACAACGGAAGATTTTAAACCATTTCAAAACAAGTCTGGTACAACATAATATCAACTTTCCAAATAAACAAGTCTAGATAAAACAACATCATCTGAAAACTGAAATACATAAGTGCTATCCCCAAAATAAATGATAACCATAGCTAGCTTCATGTCAAGACTGTACATGAGCTAATCCCACAAGCAAGCGATCAGAAATCCAGCTAAGCTCCAATATTCCCTCCCTGAGAACCTGGGGGGGGGGGAAACGGAAGAAAAGAGGCGAAAGAAAACAGGTCAGTCAAAAAGACTGAGTAAGCCCTACTACAATCAATGTAAACTGATAAAGTTAACTGGCATGAGCAGCAGGGATGAACATAAGGATAACAACATACTAGCATGATGATTAACTAACAAGGTAGATAAAGGTGTCATCGCATAATCAGGTTTAAGGTTTTGCACCACAGGTGTATCAGCATTCTAACATGTCATGTATAATCAAGAATTTATCCCTTGGCCTAAACTTGGCCCAGTATCAGGTGTTTGACTCAAATCAAGATCCAACTTCTTGGTACCAATCCTAGTATAACAGGATTAGGTGTTACCCCAATGTTCACATCGAAACAGGACGGAACAGAATGGTCCATACAGAAATAGAGCTTGGGAAAAATGGTCTCTTACCATCCCAACAGATAAAGTACAGAAACGGAATGCTAACAATAATGGGCCTTAACCACCCTAACAGATAAAGTACAGAAACGGAATACTAACTATAATGGGCCTTTACCACCCTAATAGAACGGTACCACGCAGAAACAGACGGGTGTTGCCACCCAACAGAACAGACGGTACCAACAGAATCAGACAGAACTAAGTGTACCCTAAATCCTACCCAAGCGATCGGCTCCCTAATACATAAATACCCTGTGTCGGCCCCACGATAGGGTGTATCACCCCCTAAAGTGGCAACCAATTGGCACAGGCATATTTATAGATGTCACGGCGTCTTACATCCTCAGAGGCAGACCGGGATCCATGCACGCACATGACCCGGTTGGAACGCACCATCAACACCCATCGCCATTATCAGAATGAACCACTTATAATTAGTTCAGTAAGCGTGCCCGGACCCTACCTACAGTTGGGTCAAAGTTTTGATACCAGAAAGGGTTACTGACTAATATGGGTCCCAAACAACAGATGACACAAGTATTCCCCCTTGTGTCCCCAGACTATCAGATTCAGATTAACTTATTAACAGAGTTCAGACATACAAAGTTCAGACGATTAGTTTTCAGACTAACGGATCAGATAACAGATTTACAAACCTGCCTAACTTAGTGTGGGTCCTACAGATCCGCAAAGCAGGTTCGTTTAACTTATCAATCAAGTTAGTTTATCCAGACCAGGTATCAAATCGGTTCTCAGCCTTATCAAATTACTGAGTTGGATTGGTATAGTTCAACTTAACCCCGTAAAATTACCGAGTTCAGATTGGTTAAGTGTAGGTTAACTCAACCCCGTTAATCTACCAAGCCCAAATTGGTTAAGTATTAAATGGACCATGACTTAACCCTAATCATGAGGCATTAATTAATTAATGCGCCTTAACCTCTCACATTAGACTTTGTTGTGGTTACTAGTTAGGCCGGGCGGGTCCGGGTATCTTTACACCACAACTTGGTCTAACCTCGGGTCCAAGGTACAACATGACCAACTTCTCACATTGGGTCCTATCGTTTGTAGCAACTAGTTGGGCCGGTCGGTTCCGGGTAGGTTTACGCTACAAACTCAACCCAACCTCGAGTTGGCCACATCTATCTTTTCTAAGTGTCATGTCCATCATGTTTCCAAAACATGTTACAAATTTTCAAGCAATTGGGTAGACCTAACTTAATAGGTAAATTCCCAATGGGTAGACCTAACTTAATAGGTAAATTCCCAAGCTTATGTTTTTATGTCTTTTAAGTTTACCCAACCCCAAACGCAATCCCATCGCTTACATATCGCAATAGCGCATAAAGGATAGAAAGAGGGAACTTGGCATAATCATGACATAAAAATGTTAAAGCCACAAGTTCAACATGGTGGCATATGAAAGGTTCATGTGTTCATACACTTGCATATTACATTTTTAGGCCCAAAAAGCATGCATAAAACCAAACTTGGCATATTCATGATACATGGTGCTAAATGACATGTAAGAATGGCCACAAGTTCGCATTTAGCCTCACATGCAAGTTATCATAAGTGATATGATAACTTACATGTTGCCAAAATGCAACCTTTGGCATAAAGCTTGAAGCTTTATGTTCACATACTCAAAATAAGCTTGCATAACATGATAACATGAACCATATGACCATCCCCAAACTTGCATAACATACTTGCATATCATATGACACTTGCATAACAAACTTGCATAATAAAACTTGCATAATATATGACAACTTGCATATCAAACTTGCATAAACAAACTTGCATAACATATGACAACTTGCATATCATACTTGCATAAACAAACTTGCATAACATATGACAACTTGCATATCATACTTGCATAAACAAACTTGCATAACATATGATAACTTGCATATCATACTTGCATAAACAAACTTGCATAACATATGATAACTTGCATATCATACATTTAACTTTAGAGTTTAAGTATGAAAGGAATAGGGCTTACAATGCTTATGCGGACTCAAATGAGTATAGCAAATGTAAGAAAACCCTTATGCAACCAATTAAACCCCAAAATGCAAGCAAAATAGATCAAAACTCTCTCTTTATGATGCAAAGATAGAAACTTGACTTGAATGCAAGCTAATGATGATCATACAAGTCTAAAAACACTTGTATGCATGGAAAATCTCATAAGAATTTGTTTAGGAATTTATGAAGAGAGTGGAGGCCATGAGAGGATTGATTTTGCCATAGTTTAGTTGCTATAATGAATAATGATGATTTAGGGTAGGTTAGGGTCTTATTTATAGATTAGGCAAGTGTTTTAGGCCATAGGATTAACCCTAGATTCAATCCAATCCATCAAAGCATGTCTTGGGGAAGAAGTCAAGTGTAGGAACCATCTAGGGTCTTTAGATTAAAGATGGATCATGAGAACCATTCAAATGCAAAATCTGCATTTGAGCGAATCGGCCCACGGGTTGACAGCCAAACACCCTGGATTAACCCCTAGTCGACCCAGCGGGCTCGGGTCGACCTCAAAAATCGGCCGGTTCGGTTATTCCCCTCTCCCAATTCGCTGTTTTGAACATTTTTGCATATTTATTTATTAAATTTTCAATTATATATATATATCAATATATATATATTTCTCTGCGCAACCCATTTCACTTAATTAAGTATACTTTAATTAGGGAATTTTTCGTGAAACTTCGCGAGGCCATATCTTGGTCATACGGACTCCGATTTTCGAAAACTCGGACTCTATTTCGCGTATTTTTCCGAAACGAACGCAATGGCATAGCCCGTTTCCCTTGATTCAGATTTTACAGTTTAATTCTGCCTCCATTTATGTTATAACATGTTATTCAAAAATACGGGTTGTTACAGTATGTGTACTAAACCAAACTGGGTTCTTATCAACATACGTTAAGGTATAATATTAATAAAGTTCCAACATTCAGGAAGACCTAAGGCTAAAAATATATTCTGAATGCCACATACCTCTATATGATCGATTATCTGATGGTAATTACAAACTAAAATCAGTTTTCACACATGGATAGAATTTGATAAATCAAGAGTTATTGAGATCACAGAAACGAAGGACACACAGTCGAGCGGATTTGGAGAAATTCAAAAGCGATTGGAATTTCATATATTTTCAAACACTTGTTTGAAACTATATGAAATGACGCATAGATCGTCAACCGAAAATAAGGTGAGTTAATTCTCACACCTTCTGGAATCCTGTGATGTGTTACATTCACAGCTAAATATATTTTACAGTTAACAGTTCAAATTGATTGATTGGATGCGATGGATGCAAATTGGTTGTTGTTGTTAATTGGTTGCAGTTATTTATAATCAGTCAATTACTTAACGCATATATTGTTATCAACTGATATCTGTGATGCAGAGAAGGACAGGTTGGAGGGATCCAACCGGATTCCTCAAATCAACTGTATTTTTGATTTGTTGTGTGCATACATATGAATTGTTCACCCTGACTGACACCAAACCCTGTTTGTATGTTGATGGTTGAATATATATTCACCTGTGTTGTGTTTAAAATCAACTGACAACGTTGATTTAGTAATTGACAGTAAATGGTCTAAAGGTATGATTTAACGTCGTTCGACTGTCAGGTGGATCGACGCTGAGTTAAAGTTATAAATTTATTTATAACTGAATTTAAGTTTTCCAACTATCTTATATAAGGTTTTTAAATTGAAAATTTACAAATGGATATATTAAATCATGTTTATGATAGGAATTTCTTAAATGGTTTAAACCAGTTAAAGTAGAAGGATAAAGAGTTTACCAGGGATTGGTAAGGTAGAATAATTGTATTTTTATATAATTAAATAGTGTTCTAAATTAATTAAGTTATTTAATTAATTTAAGAAGGGAAATGACAAATGACATCAGTTAATAGTTAACTGAGAGGTACGGTCGACAAAGTTCAACTGTTTTGAATCCAAAGTGAGAACTGAATTTATTTGGTTTAAATTGTATGGATAGTCGTTAAACTTAACGAATAGCGTAAATATGAGTAAATTCTCGATTAACTAAATTAAGGAATTTTGAGATATTTGGTGTAAATGGAATTAACTTTTGTTGGGTAGCGTTTAAAGGAAATAATTATCCTATTTTTAATAAATAGCAAGGTTAACTGTTTAAATATAGTTAATATTAATGATTGAAAGTGATGATTTTTAAATTGGATGCCAAGAAGGGATAATTAACTAGCGACAAGTATGGTCAAGGGATTTTAAAAGGGGTTCATAACCCAAGCGTTAAAACGAGATTGAAAAATGGATTTGGCATGTAAATATAGTAATCTTAAATAAGGTTTTCTTAATTATCGAAACAAGTGAAATAATGTTGAGTAAGAACCACGGTTAGTGAATATTTACTTAATTAAAGTAATTAAGTAAGAAGATTTTTGAGCAAGGATTTCAAATACAAGAAACGGGTTGTAAACCCAGATTTGAAATCAAGATTGTAAACAAGGTTTGAATATCGATGGTTAAGTGGCGAACTGATAGTATTCTGAGATAAGAACGAGTTGATCAAGGTCTGAGAGGTAACTAAAATACCCCAACTTGATTGGCTTCACTATTATTAAGGAACTATATTAGTTTGGGGTGAGTGAAGTTGTTGAAATTGTTTTACCCTATACGAGGTATATCGAACTCTAATGCAAGGTTTTGGAAATTAAATAATATTGCCATAATGGTTCCAAGGAAATAAGAATAAGTGATTTCAAATTGTACTAAACATTTGTTATTCAATTAGAGTTGATCGAACATAGTTAGAATTAGTCAAACGTAGTTACTCAGAAAGAGTTTCCATTGCGTACGACTGCTAGCGTAATTCGCAGGGCTGCAGATAGCCTACGGCGGTCGGATGTTTCCTGAGGGAATCAGGCGTAACCATTGTGATCGCTGCGATCTAGAGTCAAGCGAATGAATTTAAGTAAAATATCAGTTAAGCGATAAGAGTAATTAAGTCAAGTTAGTCCTGTGAGTTCAATAAGACGAGTAATTCAAGTAGAGTTAATTGTAATGACCAGGATCCTTATGGGTTGATTTTTGAATATTTAATATTTAATTTAAATATTGGGTGGATAATATAAGTGGAATTTTATATTGTGTTATTAGTTTAATAATCAATTTCGATTTAAAAATCGAATATTTTAAATTGACGAATAGGAAAAACAATAAATATATATATTCGAAGTTAGAGCTGAATCAAGATAATTCAGATGATCTGTGGAAATTCTAATTCGAATATAAACGATAAATAATATTTAATTATTATTGAAGAAAGTAATTGGTTTGAAATTTAAGTGACAATTTAAATTAAAGGATGCCAGTTTAAATAAAAATAAAATTTCTTTGTTGTGTGGTCAGAATAAAAGCTACAAGGCAAAAACCAAAACGAAACTGTGGCTCATTTATTTCCACCAACTAAAACCAAACTGTGTCCCCTTCCACTCCACAAGTTAATGGTCTCGTTGTCCAAGTTAGAAGCCGCGCCTTCCTGGTATAAATCGATGGCCACTTCTTTCTTCAATTTTCATTTCTCAGATAAAACAATAAATGGTCGCTCCCCATGGTTCAAAATCAAACACAGATCGTCCCTCTCCTTTATTACTTTATAGAAATAAAATCCTCAGTAAAATCGAGTTAGTGATCGGAAATCCTAAGACCAGGAGCTCGACTCAACCGAAGACACTTGCGTTGGGAATTGGGTATCGCGATGTGAAGCTCGAGATTTCCTGAAGGATTGAGCAAGCCAGAATGCTCCGTGAAAGAGGGGACCCTCGAATTTGAAGTCGCGATGCATGATGGAGGGGTTTAAGGGGTCACGGTGGATTTTTTTGGGCAAGAAGAGGAGACGGTGGTATAAGGAGCAGATCTGCTTCTGGGTTCGATCAAAGTTCTGAAGCTGGACTGAATGGCGATGGTGTTTTCGGTGGTGGATGCGATTGCCAATTTGGGAAGATTCGACTGTGATAAGGATGGTACCAGCGTGTTCGACTGTGTTGATGATGGTGGATTCAGGTGCAGATGTGAGAAGAAACATGGGTAATGGCTGAGGTCGATGGTTTGCTCCAGGGGTTTGACGCGCCAGGTTCAACGAAAGGGGATTTATTAGTAGTCTGGAAGTTAATTTGAGTGGGAGATGTTTTGGGTATTCAATAATTACAGAGATCATTGTTTGCTGTGTCGCTCGCAAGGATGAGTTGAAGGCTGAAAATGTCGAAACAGTGAAGAAGAAAGTAATGGTAAAATGTTGCAAGAACCGGTTCATACTATCGAAACAGGAAGAAGGAGTTCATTCAGTGACCTAGAATGAAATAGCAAAGGCGCTTGATAAATTTCAACACGAGTACTTCGTAGCCGCGACGATACATGATTTAACGGGATATTCGGCAATAGGAAATTCGGTGAGTAAACCTCACTCACCATTTTATTTAGAAATTATTTTTATATAGTTAAAAATAACTGTATGTGCTTGTTTGAATATTGTTTGGTTGATTTAAATATATTAGTTATTTAGGACTATTATATATATACATATTGGGTTGATTGATTGGTTGGATTCCCGCAGTACCATTAGCGGATGCCCGTAGTTTCATAGCGGATGATTACCCTATACGCCCCACGCTATGATTAGTGGATGACCTTCATACCGCGATATCCTGCCTCGAAGCAAGATGGGTATTACTATGTTGACTAACATCTGTGGATGCAGGAAAACAGGTTGGAGGAATCCAATTGGATTCCTCAAAAATATATTATCTGTTGTTGTTTGTTTGATTTCATATATATTCATATATGATGTGTTAAAAATTAAATGATTGAAAATTGTTGATTTGATTTGTTTAAAAATATCACTGGGGCTTGAATATTGATTCATAAAAACATCAAAAAGGGTATTTGATATTTAAAAAGGGAATTCTATTTTTATAAATAGAATTTGAATTTTAAATAAAACTATAGAAAATATTAACTTGTTTTGAAGGTAAATAAAACAAGTAATTGAATTTATAAACGTTGTTTATAAATGAAAATATGCGATTTGAATCGAATTTATAAACTCTGTCTATAAATGAAAATATGGGATTTGAATTGAATTTATAAACTTTGTTTATAAATGAAAATATGGGATTTGAATCGAATTTATAAACTTTGTTTATAAATGAGAATATGGGATTTGAATAGAATTTATAAACTCTGTCTATAAATGAAAATATGGGATTTGAATTGAATTTATAAACGTTGTTTATAAATGGAAAGGTGGGATTTGAATTGAATTTATAAACGTTGTTTATAAATGGAAAGGTGGGATTTGAATTGAAGTTATAAACGTTGTTTATAAATAATGTAGAGAATTCAAATGGACTTTGAATATAAGAAATTGAAATAGAATTTGAATAATAGAATTCAAATGGAGTTTAACTATAGAATTTGAACATAGTATTTTAAATGGAATTTGAATATAGAAATTCAAATGGGATTTATAATAAATAGATTTGGATAAATAGAAGTGGATTAGACTAAGAAGTTAATTAACAGATTTAATTAACAAATTGAGTTAAAACGATTGGTATAGTTAAAATAGATTGGACAGGTATAGACATACAGGAGACAGGTATGGAATAAAGTATAGAAGTGAAATAAATAGAATGCCCGACAAAAAGGTACGTATTTAATTCATATATGAGATTTTATGCGCCGTATCGGCTAGCCGCTTGGCTTTTTCTTTTTCTTTTTGAGATGAGAAGGACCGGGAAAGCTATTTGAAATTTCCCGATGCTCCCGGTACAAAGGAGGTTATGGCGAATTTTTTCGGGAATTTAAGGAGATATAATATTTTTAAGATAATTTGATAGTTAGAAATCAACGTATCGATATATATAGAAGTCGATAAGAAACCGAACTTAGAAATAGAATAGTATAATCAAAAAGGAAGTATAAGAATAAAATCTAGTAAGAATAGAAAGAGAAAGTATATATGTGTTTAAAAGTGAAGAAGTAGTTGTATGGTATTGATTGTTCGAGTAAGTAGTCTTATCTGTTTTGACGTTAAATGTTATTCAGTCAAGGTCTGAGAGGTAATTATACCCCAACTTGGTTGATTTCATGATATACCGATAAGTAGTAAGATTCAGGCTCAAAGATCAATGTGGAATAAGAATTAGTTAAATACTGTATTTGGGTTGTCGTAACGATGTTTTACACAACATCTGTTTTAACCCAAATGAAATGTAAGCTTGGAAATAGAATATAGATTATTTTCTAAGTATAGAAATAAACGAGATTGGAAAAGAGATAAGTAATTGGAATATTTTCCAATTATAAATAACATATATTTTCTAAAGTTTAGAAAATAAAAAGAAGGCGATATATGGAAATGTTTTCCAAAGAACGTAAAAGGCCAATATGGTTATTGAAAATATTTGGTTAACAAATATTGATAAGAAATAGAGAAGAGATTTAATTAATGGAATATTAATTAAAGGTTCAGTGATTGTTGGATGTTTGGATGAACACTTGTTTTCTTCGATAGTTAAAATCATCTACTATCGAAACACTTGTTTTTATTCGATAGTTAAATCACAGACTATCGAAGTTTTTACCATCGTTGTCAATATGGAGAGACCGGTTGGATTATTATCCGAAGAACCACTCCGTATTGGCAGTAGCGTGCGAATCAGATTATATAAAGATAATCGAAGACGGAGTAGAGTGCAAGGACTTTTTCTATTAATAGAAATAGTACCTTCAGTTCATCCTGCTCCTGGGTGACGTGTATGGATGAATGTCTGACAGAGTATTTCCAGAAAGGTCACGTACATTGATTTCTTCAACCGTACCAAGAGTGGAAGCGGAGAAGGAAACTTCTTTTAGCTAACACGTATTGTACTATTGAGGACGTCAATCGGTGATTTGATGGATTTGACGATGTGGCATTCGAAGTGAATCTGGTGTGATGATAAAGCGTAGCTTCTAGCCTCATCATCCGGTAAATGACAGAAATCGGACAAGCAACATGGCTATGTAGGTCGCACCTATTAGGGTGTATAATCACCTGATCTAGAGTTTCATTTACTTCTAAAAATCTATTGTCGATGCTGTCCCATTCGGGAAACGGTTGCTGATCCCAATCATTGGTGATATACATTCGATACACTCAAGCGAAATAAGTGGTCGGTCATGTGTGGCTGAGTTGCAAGATGTTCTTGTTGAACTCGGTGTATTCTCCTCTAGAGATATACCAGCGGAAGGTGGTTCCATACCTTGTCATAGTTGGAAATCAAATACCCAATACGTGCTTGCGGTTTATGATTGTATATTATATATGTGGAACGTGAGATGCAAACGTTCCACTAGATTGTTATTTACTTGATTTAGACATTATTATAATATCAAAAGAGTTTTGATATAAAGATAAGTCAAGTGTTTGGATTTTCATAAGGGAAAAACCCGTTCCGTGTTATACGGCGTGGTCTTATGAGATACCATTTAGTTTTCTGAAACTGTTTTTAAACTGTTTACTCATACCAGTCCCATGACTGACCCGGAGTTTATTTTGTTTTGTTCTACCTAAACTCTTGGGTGCCTAAATTTGTACGGGCAGTCAAGTAGTTCAGGATTTTTCAGATATATCTAAAGGAGCTTGGAGCAGGAGGCTTCAGCGTTATCTAGTTATAGTGTTGTTCCGTTGTGTTGTAAGTGTTGTACTCTGATAAGTGTATGTTATACAGTTAAGATTTTGTATTTCAAAGATGTGATATATTATATTTTGTTCCGCTGCGATGTGAGATTCTGTGTTGTTAGTTCTGTTCTTCTTCTACCTCTTTCTTCTAAAAAAAAATGTTTCGTATTTTCGTGATATTTGGGTTGGACGTATGATGGATATAGTCAACTCTGATGTTATGGATATCTGGGTCATTACAGTTGGTATCAGAGCTTAGGTTGAGCGAACACCTAGGCTTGTTGGAATGTGCTCATTAGAGATAGGATCAGTAGTATCCTAGAATGAGTTGAGCGTATATATATACGAGAGAGCGTATTTGTTATTTGATATAAAAATTGTTTTAAATTGTGTTGACTAGTCTGTTGAGTGGATTATGAATTCTGATCGAATCGTGGGACGCCACGATGTCGATAGGAGTTTATAAACACTTGAACAGGAGATTGGACACGATATTGTTTTTAAATAGTTAAGTTGATTGTTAGGATTATAATCAAATTAGATTATAAAACTGAAATAGTTATATATAACCAATAGAATTTGTATATGAAATCAAATATACAAAGGAGATGAAATTGAAATTGAATTCCAACCAGAATTCAGAATTTAAAATCCTGGGAGTTTGGAAAATATTTTTCTAAACGGAGTTTGAAAGTAATATAGCACTGGACTCATTCAGTAGCTGGGAAATAATTCTGATGATGGTCGCAACATCATCAGTGTTCATTTTCGAGTTTCTAAGTGACGAATTGCTGCCTTAGAAAAGTTTTGATGGAAATTTGTTTGAAAAACAAGTTGTTTTAAAATTCAAATGTTTTGAATTTGAGATAGATATAAATATATGTATATATTTATATGACTTCAAAGGAATTTTGAAATGTGAAATGGGAATATAGATTTCAAATAGAAGTGAAATGGGAATTGAAATATAGATTTCAAATAGAAGTAAATTAAAGGAATTTGAATATATATATAATTCAAATAGAAGTGAAATAGAATTTGAATTCAAAGGAATTCAAATGAGTTTGAATAAAGAAAATTCAAATAGAAATTTTATAAGAAAAATTGAAATGGAATTTGAATTCAAAGGAATTCAAATGGATTTGAATAAAGGAAAGTCAAGGAGAGATTTGAATATTAGAATTCAAATGGAATTTGGTTAAATAGAATTTCAAAGAGAATATAAAGTGGAGGTTGAATATTAGAATTCAAGAAAATATAGAGTTTGAAATAGAATTTGAATTCAAAGTGAAATTAAATAGAATTTGAATTCCAAGGAGTTAAAATAAAATTTGAATTCAAAGTGAAATTAAATAGAATTTGAATTCCAAGGAGTTAAAATAGAATTTAAATTCAAAGGATTTCAAATAGGAATTGAAGATAAGAAATTCAAATAGAAATTGAAGATAAGAAATTCAAATAAAATTTGAAGAGAAGGAAATTCAAATAGAATTTGAATAGAAGGAAATTCAAATAGAATTTGAATAGAAGGAAATTCAAATAGAAATTGAATAGAAGGAAATTCAAATGAGTTGGAATAAAGAAATTCAAATGGAATTTGAATATTGTAAATATATAGAATTTTAAATAGTAGGGAAGTAGATCGGGAATATTATGTTGAAATGGAAAAATGGATTTGAGATATGTTAAAAATATATCAGAATGGAGTTGAATTTATTATAAACGAAGTTAAAACGTTTATATTTATAAATATAATTAAAACGAGCTCGCCGTAGCGAGGCAGTTCGTAAATTGGCGATTCAAACTTCAATTCGGTATACAGAACTCAATTGAAGTCGGAATTCTTTGAAACAAGAATCGTCGGGACTGGTTGAACGATAGTTTTCTAATGAAAGAGAAAAATCGAGATTTCATCGTATAGATTTTGAGTTATATCAAAATCAAATTTTTAGAAAAGCAGCGCCAGAAACCATTAAAAACCACAATGGTTTATATATATAAGTAAAAGGATTTTTAAAATAAATAAAATCCGAATTGGCATTAGAAAAATCCAGACTGGAGATATAAAATAAATATGAACCTCAGTGAAGTAAGTGAAATGATTTTTAAGACAAAAATCATATTTTGAATGGTTAAATAGAATTAACTAAGTTGGAGAATAATTAGTTAAGGGAAATTTGAGTCGAAATTGGGTTTTTGATAAGTGAAAGAGATTGAGAATTTATATTCGAAATCGAATATATAACTCGAGTTGAAAATATTATTTGATTAGTGTAATTAAGTTGACATATATTTGAACAAGTTATATTCAAATAAAAAAGGTGAAATTGGCAAAATGGTTAATTAGCAACTAGTTAATGGGAATTTGAATGATTGAAAATTAAATTTAACTTAAGTAAGTTAAATGGATCGAAATGAATAAATTGAGTAAAATCAATGTGAATATGAATTGGGTGTGAATTAAGGAAAAACCCAAAAGAGTTAAAAGAAATTATATTTGTAAAACAAATATAAAGGAAATGTATTTGTAACACAAATACAAAGGAAGTTATGTGCAAACAAATAGAAGGAGAAATATTTGTAAAAACATTTGCAAATAGAATTTGAACAGGAAATATTTGTAAAACATTTACAAATAGATTAGATGGGAGTATTTATTTATAGAAAATAAATAGAATGTTATAAATGAGATATTTATTTGTTAAATAAATAGAATTTAATCAAAGGAATATTCAGAAGATGAATAGAAAATGGAAATCTGTTTTTAACAGATTAATAGAAAAGATTAATTTAACAGTTTGTAAATTAAATTAAATATTTATCATTCGATAAATGGAATATATAAGTCTGAACTTATATAGAGAAGAGATATTGGTTTTTAACACCGATAGTTTTAAATAGAAGGGGTACACAACACTTGTATAAGTGAAGTAACGTTATTAAAAAGAACATTTATAAAGTAAAGAACCGTTACTGAAAGTAAATCTTTTTAAATGAATAAACGTTATCCAATAGGAGTTATTCGAATAGGAGAAGTCGATTAGAGATAGAAATAATCGATTAGAGTTAGAATAAATCGATTAAAGTAAGAATTAACTAGTTAGAGTTAATCAGTTAGGGTTAATCCGTAGAGTTAATTGAATATTGTTATTCAATTAGAATTTATCGAATATTTGTTATTCAAATTAAGAGTTAACAAGATAGAATAAATTGAACATGGTAAATCGAATTAGGATTTAATTGAATGTTAGTTATTCAATTAAAGTTAATCGAATATTGTTATTGAGATAGAATTAGTCAAACATAGTTACTCAGGATACATTGTCATTTCGTACGACTGCAAGCGAAATTCGCAGGGCTGCAGATAGCCTAGGGCGGTCAGATGTTTCCTGGGGGAATCAGGCGTAACCATTGTGATCGCTGTGATCTAGAGACAAGCGAATGAGGTTAAATCGAATATAGTTTATTCGAATAGAATTAAAGGAGTTATCGATTTATAGTTTAATCGAAAAGAGTTATCGATTAGTTTAATCAAAGTGAGTTATAGAATATTGGTTATTCGATGGAGTTAATCAAAAAGAGTAAAATCCAATAGAGTTAATTGATAAGAGTAAATCGAATATAGTTTATTCGAAGAAAGGTTTTCGAATCTAGTTATTTGAAAGAGAGATTATCGAATATAGTTATTCGAAGGGAGGAGTTATCGAATAAGGATTTATTCGAAAAAGAGTACGTAAGGAAGTTTGAAATGTTGAGTATCAACATAAATAAGTTTTGAGAAAAATAAATAAATGGGTTTGTAGCACTTTTCTACCTTAGCAATTTCGAGGACGAAATTATTTTAAGTGGGGAAGATTGTAATGACCCGGATCCTTATGGGTTGATTTTTGAATATTTAATATTTAATTTAAATATTGGGTGGATAATATAAGTGGAATTTTATATTGTGTTATTAGTTTAATAATCAATTTCGATTTAAAAATCGAATATTTTAAATTGACGAATAGGAAAAACAATAAATATATATATTCGAAGTTAGAGCTGAATCAAGATAATTCAGATGATCTGTGGAAATTCTAATTCGAATATAAACGATAAATAATATTTAATTATTATTGAAGAAAGTAATTGGTTTGAAATTTAAGTGACAATTTAAATTAAAGGATGCCAGTTTAAATAAAAATAAAATTTCTTTGTTGTGTGGTCAGAATAAAAGCTACAAGGCAAAAACCAAAACGAAACTGTGGCTCATTTATTTCCACCAACTAAAACCAAACTGTGTCCCCTTCCACTCCACAAGTTAATGGTCTCGTTGTCCAAGTTAGAAGCCGCTCCTTCCTGGTATAAATCGATGGCCACTTCTTTCTTCAATTTTCATTTCTCAGATAAAACAATAAATGGCCGCTCCCCATGGTTCAAAATCAAACACAGATCGTCCCTCTCCTTTATTACTTTATAGAAATAAAATCCTCAGTAAAATCGAGTTAGTGATCGGAAATCCTAAGACCAAGAGCTCGACTCAACCGGAGACACTTGCGTTGGGAATTGGGTATCGCGATGTGAAGCTCGAGATTTCCTGAAAGATTGAGCAAGCCAGAATGCTCCGTGAAAGAGGGGACCCTCGAATTTGAAGTCGCGATGCATGATGGAGGGGTTTAAGGGGTCACGGTGGATTTTTTTTGGGCAAGAAGAGGAGACGGTGGTATAAGGAGCAGATCTGCTTCTGGGTTCGATCAAAGTTCTGAAGCTGGACTGAATGGCGATGGTGTTTTTGGTGGTGGGTGCGATTGCCAATTTGGGAGGATTCGACTGTGATAAGGATGGTACCAGCGTGTTCGACTGTGTTGATGATGGTGGATTCAAGTGCAGATGTGAGAAGCAACATGGGTAATGGCTGAGGTCGATGGTTTGCTCCAGGGGTTTGACGCGCCAGGTTCAACGAAAGGGGATTTATTAGTAGTCTGGAAGTTAATTTGAGTGGGAGATGTTTTGGGTATTCAATAATTACAGAGATCATTGTTTGCTGTGTCGCTCGCAAGGATGAGTTGAAGGCTGAAAATGTCGAAACAGTGAAGAAGAAAGTAATGGTAAAATGTTGCCAGAACCGGTTCATACTATCGAAACAGGAAGAAGGAGTTCATTCAGTGACCTAGAATGAAATAGCAAAGGCGCTTGATAAATTTCAACACGAGTACTTCGTAGCCGCGACGATACATGATTTAACGGGATATTCGGCAATAGGAAATTCGGTGAGTAAACCTCACTCACCATTTTATTTAGAAATTATTTTTATATAGTTAAAAATAACTGTCTGTGCTTGTTTGAATATTATTTGGTTGATTTAAATATATTAGTTATTTAGGACTATTATATATATACATATTGGGTTGATTGATTGGTTGGATTCCCGCAGTACCATTAGCGGATGCCCGCAGTTTCATAGCGGATGATTACCCTATACGCCCCATGCTATGATTAGTGGATGACCTTCATACCGCGATATCCTGCCTCGAAGCAGGATGGGTATTACTATGTTGACTAACATCTGTGGATGCAGGAAAACAGGTTGGAGGAATCCAACTGGATTCCTCAAAAATATATTATCTGTTGTTGTTTGTTTGATTTCATATATATTCATATATGATGTGTTAAAAATTAAATGATTGAAAATTGTTGATTTGATTTGTTTAAAAATATCACTGGGGCTTGAATATTGATTCATAAAAACATCAAAAAGGGTATTTGATATTTAAAAAGGGAATTCTATTTTTATAAATAGAATTTGAATTTTAAATAAAACTATAGAAAATATTAACTTGTTTTGAAGGTAAATAAAACAAGTAATTGAATTTATAAACGTTGTTTATAAATGAAAATATGGGATTTGAATCGAATTTATAAACTCTGTCTATAAATGAAAATATGGGATTTGAATTGAATTTATAAACTTTGTTTATAAATGAAAATATGGGATTTGAATCGAATTTATAAACTTTGTTTATAAATGAGAATATGGGATTTGAATCGAATTTATAAACTCTGTCTATAAATGAAAATATGGGATTTGAATTGAATTTATAAACGTTGTTTATAAATGGAAAGGTGGGATTTGAATTGAATTTATAAACGTTGTTTATAAATGGAAAGGTGGGATTTGAATTGAAGTTATAAACGTTGTTTATAAATAATGTAGAGAATTCAAATGGACTTTGAATATAAGAAATTGAAATAGAATTTGAATAATAGAATTCAAATGGAGTTTAACTATAGAATTTGAACATAGTATTTTAAATGGAATTTGAATATAGAAATTCAAATGGGATTTATAATAAATAGATTTGGATAAATAGAAGTGGATTAGACTAAGAAGTTAATTAATAGATTTAATTAACAAATTGAGTTAAAACGATTGGTATAGTTAAAATAGATTGGACAGGTATAGACATACAGGAGACAGGTATGGAATAAAGTATAGAAGTGAAATAAATAGAATGCCCGACAAAAAGGTACGTATTTAATTCATATATGAGATTTTATGCGCCGTATCGGCTAGCCGCTTGGCTTTTTCTTTTTCTTTTTGAGATGAGAAGGACCGGGAAAGCTATTTGAAATTTCCCGATGCTCCCGGTACAAAGGAGGTTATGGCGAATTTTTCCGGGAATTTAAGGAGATAGAATATTTTTAAGATAATTTGATAGTTAGAAATCAACGTATCGATATATATAGAAGTCGATAAGAAACCGAACTTAGAAATAGAATAGTATAATCAAAAAGGAAGTATAAGAATAAAATCTAGTAAGAATAGAAAGAGAAAGTATATATGTGTTTAAAAGTGAAGAAGTAGTTGTATGGTATTGATTGTTCGAGTAAGTAGTCTTATCTGTTTTGACGTTAAATGTTATTCTGTCAAGGTCTGAGAGGTAATTATACCCCAACTTGGTTGATTTCATGATATACCGATAAGTAGCAAGATTCAGGCTCAAAGATCAATGTGGAATAAGAATTAGTTAAATACTGTATTTGGGTTGTCGTAACGATGTTTTACACAACATCTGTTTTAACCCAAATGAAATGTAAGCTTGGAAATAGAATATATATTAATTTTCTAAGTATAGAAATAAACGAGATTGGAAAAGAGATAAGTAATTGGAATATTTTCCAATTATAAATAACATATATTTTCTAAATTTTAGAAAATAAAAAGAAGGCGATATATGGAAATGTTTTCCAAAGAACGTAAAAGGCCAATATGGTTATTGAAAATATTTGGTTAACAAATATTGATAAGAAATAGAGAAGAGATTTAATTAATGGAATATTAATTAAAGGTTCAGTGATTGTTGGATGTTTGGATGAACACTTGTTTTCTTCGATAGTTAAAATCATCTACTATCGAAACACTTGTTTTTATTCGATAGTTAAATCACAGACTATCGAAGTTTTGACCATCGTTGTCAATATGGAGAGACCGGTTGGATTATTATCCGAAGAACCACTCCGTATTGGCAGTAGCGTGCGAATCAGATTATATAAAGATAATCGAAGACGGAGTAGAGTGCAAGGAATTTTTCTATTAATAGAAATAGTACCTTCAGTTCATCCTGCTCCTGGGTGACGTGTATGGATGAATGTCTGACAGAGTATTTCCAGAAAGGTCACGTACATTGATTTCTTCAACCATACCAAGAGTGGAAGCGGAGAAGGAAACTTCTTTTAGCTAACACGTAATGTACTGTTGAGGACGTCAATCGGTGATTTGATGGATTTGACGATGTGGCATTCGAAGTGAATCTGGTGTGATGATAAAGCATAGCTTCTAGCCTCATCATCCGGTAAATGACAGAAATCGGACAAGCAGCATGGCTATGTAGGTCGCACCTATTAGGGTGTATAATCACCTGATCTAGAGTTTCATTTACTTCTAAAAATCTATTGTCGATGCTGTCCCATTCGGGAAACGGTTGCTGATCCCAATCGTTGGTGATATACATTCGATACACTCAAGCTAAAATGAGTGGTCGGTCATGTGTGGCTGAGTTGCAAGATGTTCTTGTTGAACTCGGTGTATTCTCCTCTAGAGATATACCAGCGGAAGGTGGTTCCATACCTTGTCATAGTTGGAAATCAAATACCCAATACGTGCTTGCGGTTTATGATTGTATATTATATATGTGGAACGTGAGATGCAAACGTTCCACTAGATTGTTATTTACTTGATTTAGACATTATTATAATATCAAAAGAGTTTTGATATAAAGATAAGTCAAGTGTTTGGATTTTCATAAGGGAAAAACCCGTTCCGTGTTATACGGCGTGGTCTTATGAGATATCATTTAGTTTTCTGAAACTGTTTTTAAACTGTTTACTCATACCAGTCCCATGACTGACCCGGAGTTTATTTTGTTTTGTTCTACCTAAACTCTTGGGTGCCTAAATTTGTACGGGCAGTCAAGTAGTTCAGGATTTTTCAGATATATCTAAAGGAGCTTGGAGCAGGAGGCTTCAGCGTTATCTAGTTATAGTGTTGTTCCGTTGTGTTGTAAGTGTTGTACTCTGATAAGTGTATGTTATACAGTTAAGATTTTGTATTTCAAAGATGTGATATATTATATTTTGTTCCGCTGCGATGTGAGATTCTGTGTTGTTAGTTCTGTTCTTCTTCTACCTCTTTCTTCTAAAAAAAAATGTTTCGTATTTTCGTGATATTTGGGTTGGACGTATGATGTATATAGTCAACTCTGATGTTATGGAAATCTGGGTCATTACATTAATCGATCAAAGTAAATCAGTCATAGTTAGTCAAGTTAGAGTTAACTCGAATATTAGAATTGGTTAACGATTTGGTTAAATATATTTTAGAGATCAAGTTATGTTGAATCAGCAAACTGATGTTATTCACACATTTGTTATTCGATAGTTAAATCACTGACTATCAAAGTTGACCAATACGCTTGTTGGTATGGAAAGCCCGGGATCGAATTCTTATTCGAAAACCATTCCGACCAATAATACGTGGAGATATCGGAAGATGATCGTGATGGAGCATTGAAGACCATAGATCTTCATAAGTGGAAGAACCACTAACAATCTCTGAGTCGACGCAGAGATATACTGGGGTTCTGTCATGGTTGAAATCTGTGGATTGCAAGGACTTCTCGCTACTGATCCATGGGGTGATTCCTATATGAGATGCAGTAGGAGAGTACCTTCGGTTCATCCTGTCCCTGGATGACTTGTATGGACGGATGTCTGACAGAGTATTTCCAAAAGGAATTACACGCGTTGATTTCTCCAAACGTACCATAGTTGATGGCGGAGAAATGGTTATTCTCTAGCCTGATAGCTATAGTATGTTTGTGGGCGTCAATCAAGTGTGATCTGGCGGATCTGACGATGTGGCATTCAAAGTGTATGATGACCAGATGTGTTCTGACCTCAAGCCTCATCAATCGGGAAATGACAAAAATCGGGCAGGCAGCATGGCTATGTGGGTCGCTCCCATTAGGATGTATGATCACCTATCTAGAGAAATTCATTTTGCTTCTTAAATCTATTGATGCTGTCCCTTTCCGGGCAGACGGTTGCTGATCCCAACCGTCGGTGATATACACTCGATACACTTGTAAAAACCCGTAACTTCCCCGTAAAGGAAAGCGGCGGATAGTTCGAGAACAAGCCACAACAGAACGCATATGAAAGAACATTTCATTGTATATTACAACAATGCATCAGATTACAAGAATATACAGAGTATAAACGAATATTACACAGAAATATCAGAGATTTAAATTACATTTAAATACATAGCAGCGGAAAATAATACAATACACAACTAGAAGTAGATATACGGATACAAAGCTTTCCGGATATCGTTCCAGCTGTAAACCAGGATCTTGTGAATATAAATCTGCAAAACCAAAACTACTAGCTGCCCGTGTCAAAATAGGGGCACCCAGAGTTTAGGTCAAAACAATAAACTCCAGGTCAGTCATGTGACTGGTGTGAGAACTAAAAACAGTTATCAATCTTTATTTTTAAAGTTAGGTAAATCAAGGGACCACGCCGTATAACACGGAACGGGTTTCCTCCCATGAATACCAGTGCATAAAACAAACAGCGCAATGCTAAATAAAGAAAAATGAAGCTGTTATAAGACCCAGGTCCTATCACACAATGCAACGCAAGCCGGGGGATAGGGTTTTCCCTTATAACAGCCAAAGAATGCTTGATACGTTTAAAACAAATTGTTTGATACTATTATAAGTGCATAGTGTATAAAACAACTTCAAATCATAAGTATCAATCATAGGCGGCATGGGTACCATATATCATGTCGCCATATATAGGTTTACAAATAAAACCGCACATGTCACATATTTGGAAATTGGGTTTCCATCTATGAACTGAGGCAAAAGATAGTCCTCAACCGATTCGAGACAATCTAGCCTACCATGTCTCAGGATAAGAGCTCGAGTGACCCTTGGATCCTCAGGGCCGGTCCACACGGAGTGGATTAAAATGCCTGAACATGCGTTTCCCCGCCCTATGGGGCGTAAACGAGCCAACTAAATGACTCCATCGGTTCGAGAACGACCGATCAATCCGAGGCGCCTCGCAATAGCAACAACCACATAAGTCAAACTCGTCAGGGCGTGTAAAACCACTGACGCCACTTCTAGCTAGAAAGATACGCATGCCCTCCCTGACGTCCTCTCCCGTTTTTGGTTCATACCGGGTGTGAAGCTCGCGAATCAACGTTACACAAAGCCATGCCACAAAGGTCGTGCTTTGATCATCAACCACAAGACTTTGCTTTTCAACAGAAACCTCGATCAATTGCCACTTAGGCATGCCACACAGGCAATTCACTCCATGCGTTTGATATCCATCAATATATAACCCCTGAGCTCGTACGTCTCAGAGAAGGGCGTTAAGCAAGAGAATAAATTCTCCGCCGCCAAACATATATACATTTAATAGAGATCAATCACACAGACTAAAATCCAATGTCAGACACGCAGTCCATTTACAAGTCCGTTCTGGGTCTGAACGAAACCGGAGGCACCTAGTACCCCGCATATCCATCGATCTCCAAGTATGTCTGGACGATCACCAACTGTTTCCATCTTCTTGGGTGTACAGCCCAATCAAGATCATCAGTAATCACCCAAACGACGTGAAGACTTCCGGTCTTCGACCACCGTCTTCATCTTCGACTTATCGTCGTATCAGTTATCCAGAATGGGATAAACCCGGTCTTTCTGAATAACTCGCGTATATATTATAAAAGTGTTACACAAACACAACATACGCCTCATTCCAATTCATTAGTCACTAACCGTAAATTAATCAAGAGAATAATTCCCCAAATATTAACCCCGAAGGCCGAAACCAACATCAGATCAATATCCAGAAAACCATTCTGCTTAGCTAACCAACAGTTAGTTTCTAAATTTCACATTCATAGGGAAAGGTTCCCATTAATTTTATCCAAGATAAATCCCTTGAATTTATTCTTTAATCTTCCTTTGAATTTTGATTCAACTAGTCGGAATTAGCGAACCTTACCGAAGTAATCATTGGTTTTAATTTTCCAATCCCAACCTATTCATCCCATGAAGTAAAACTGGTTATACTTCATATCTAACACCACGGTGTTATCGGTAGATTCAATTACCATTTCACGTTCAAATCTAATTAAAGATTTAACTAACGCCTGGAGCAAAACTGGTGATACTCCATTTCGATTATTTCAATCTAATTAAAGATTCATTAAAACTCCACTTAGTTTTAATCGTTAACTGGGTTAAAGAATCAGTGTCATTTAAAACACAGTTCACGATAAACCCAAAATCACATTCATTAATTATCGGGTTAAAGAACGAGTGTTATTTAAAACACTGTCCACGATAAACCCAAAAATCAATATCAATTCAATTCCAATTAAATATTATTTAATTGGTACACTTCATTAAATCTAAATAAAAAGATTTAATCTTTTCTCAACTGGGTTCAAGAACAGTGTTAATGATGACACCATTCACGACAAACCCAAATCACATTTGATATTCAATACAAGGCTCTGAATAGAAAATATATCGGCTTATATTCAATATCAAATTCTACGATTAACAAATGTCGTGCTGGAAATAACGATATAGATATATCTTTCAAATTTCAATAACAACATCTGCATAATCACGAATTCCAACATCTAAATATTCCGAAGACAATTTCGATCCAAATCCACTCCAATGCAATCATTGGAAATTCTGGTTATTTTTAAACCCTTTTCAAATTCAATTTATTTATTTAAAAATAAATAGAATTATATTCTAGTTCAAAACTAGTTTATTTCGATAAAAATCTATTTTTATCTTTTCAAATATGGAGTTTTTCATCCCAATTCTTTCTAAATCATTTCTTACGATTTTACACAAATTATTTCTATTTTTAATAATTTTATCAAGGCCCGTACAGTCGATTTCCATCAACGGCCATCGAACTGCACTTACAGCGACCTTTTTCAAATTTGAATTGGACATAATTCCAAATCCAACCGTTAGATTTCTAATTTCTAATATTCGTTAGAAAGCTCTTTTCGATACGAACCCAACGGTTCCGGTTTTAGGAGAATCCGACGGTCGGATCTCCCGTAATGTCCGTTTGAAATAAATGGTCGAAATTCACGAACTGCAGCGGCGCGGCGCGTTCTATTCAGGCCATTATATTATATATATAATATATATAATATATATTTCGTCGATTTCTATTTAAAACGAATTATATAAATAGTTTTAAAATTCGTTTCAAAAGCAATTTCAACTTCCATTTCAATTCACATTAAAATTGAATTCTTCTTTATAAATTCGTTTTGAAATTCATTTCTACTTAATTCAAATTTCAATTCAATTCGCTTTCAATTCCATTTGAATTCGTTTTCAATTCAATTCGTTTCAAAATCGTTTTCAATTCAATTCATTTTGAAATCGTTTTCAATTCAATTCATTTCGAAATCGTTTTCAATTCAATTCATTTCGAAATCGTTTTCAATTCAATTCATTTCGAAATCGTTTTCAATTCAATTCATTTCGAAATGAATAAAATCGATATAAATATCGTTCACGTCAAAATGGCGTCAATCTAATCAACACGGCTTCATAAATTTCTATTTTCAAATATTCTATTTCAAATATTTCTTTTTCAAAATAGTTGTTATTATCAAAATATTTCGTTCAACACATGACCAATCTCAATGGATGAGTACTGTCAACACATGAACCTTTATTTTATATTGATAAAGATGTAAATTTTATTACTAAAATATTTCGTTCAACACATGACCAATCTCAAGGGATGAGTACTGTCAACACATGAACCTTTATTTTATATTATTCTTTATTTTCTAAGTTGGAATGAGGCCCAATCAATCACCATATAATGTTAATTATATGGATTTTCATACATTACACACATATAATAGCATTGCGAAATAATCAACCATCAACCAAAGTGCACTACACTGTATAAGCATCAAATATAGATATCTAACGCTTATAACAGCCTGTCAATCAATCGATCGACATATTTAATCAATCAGGATGAGTGAACTTCAAATTTCATCCCAACACCCGTGTGGGGTTTCAAACAATCAAACACAGATTTTATTTGTGCAGTTGGGCGATGTGTAAAATTTATCGACCCAATCAATGTCCTTCAAATAGGTGTACATAAACAAACCGTCTGGTTTGTAAATGAATATTTATTTATTCACATTCACGTTAAAAATTATATTTTTAACGATAAAACATTTTATTCCAACATATGAATTTCTATTCAGTTCATTCTTTAAATAAAATGATATTTTTATTTATCTAACTTATTTTAGAAAATTTCGGCGGCATAACGGCACGATACTAGAAACGGGACGAGGCCTAGCCTTATCCCCGGTCTAGTGAAGGCCCCCGCCATTCACACATCAATCAAATCAATTTCAATTCACCCAACAGTTCAATTCAAACCAAATAATCTAACTAATTTTTGCAATCAAACAAACAAGTCCATGGTCTGTGGACGATTGTGTCGGGTGCTACTAAGCACCGTCTACATCCTAGTATATATATAACTAGAAAAATTAAATTGAAAGGTGAGAAGTTCTCACAAATAACTATCCTAGCTCCACGGCACTTCATTTGCAGAAACCTTCGTCGTTCTCGCCTTTTTATCACCTTCGTCGCCCGTAGTCACTATATATGTAAAAATCGAATTTTTACTACACTATTCAATATATAAAAATTATATTTTCAAAAATATGGCTCTTTTCATATATATGGATTGCGCCTTTTCAAAAATGAAGATTCCGCCTTTTCAAGAATAAAGATTTCGCTTTTTCAAAAATAAAGATTTTATTTTTCTCGAAGTAAAAATCATATTTTTATAGTCTTCGACATAATAAAGATTATATTTTTAATACTTTAAAAATATAAAAATCATATTTTTATTATTGCTACTATACAAAAATCATATTTTTATTATTGCTACTATACAAAAATCATATTTTTATTATTGCTACTATACAAAAATCATATTTTTATTATTGCTACCTCATATTGAAACATATTCTATTTTCATATTCAAAAATATTAGCTTTTCATGTTCAAAGATCACCTCTTTTCATGAATTAAAGATCATCCCTTTTCCGCTAGTCATAAATAATAAAAATCGAATTTTTGATAATCTAACACATATAATAAGAACTGAAATCAAAATAAAAAAAAAACTGATTTAATATAGTAGAAATCACCTTTATTCATCGTAGGGACTGGAGAAGGCACGGGGAGGGGCTGTAATCGGTAGGAGCCGGCGGTCAGGCATGGTGGCTGGCCAGGGTAGGCTAAGGCGGCTCGATTTGGGGTTATTGGAGATGGGGGGGGTCGGTTTTTGGGGATGGCTGAACGGAGGTAAGGGGTTCGGCGATGCGAGGGGAGGCCGGAGCTCGCGGTGCGGTGGAGAGAGGTCAACGGCGGCGGGCGACTGAGGTTAGGGTTGAACGATTTGAGGACCATCGGGTTTTTCTGAAAGAGGGGGTTTCGGGTTTGGGAGGAAATGAATAAGGGTTGACCGCTTTTGAATTTTATATATTATTATTTTAATTATTTATTTAATCCTCCTAAAAGTTGGCATTCTAATTTAACTCCAATCGAGACCCAACGACTGTCGCCCCTAGCTAATTACCCCCGTTCCGAACACAACGGGATATGTATCGCAAGCTGATTTGTTCGTCTCGATCAGTTTCCGTTGAATTTACATTTAAATCACTATATTGAATTTTAAACGTACATTTCAAATTACCGGGGTCACATACTAACTCTAAAAATTCCCGAAAAATATTTTCTAACTTCGTATTGACGATACGGTCCTAACAAAACTAGTTTCGTCGAATTCTGAGACCGTTTGAAAAATGGCCAATTTCCAGTCGATTAAAATCAACTAAAACCGGTCAAACGCGTTTTCCTTTGCCACGCTCACATATTGATTCGAAAAATTATGAAATTTGGAATCTAGCAACAACTTGACACCACGGACCCAACAAAACTGGTTTCGTCGAAATCCGAGGTCATTTGCAAAATGGCTATTTTTAAGGGCCTGAATTCCATAGCGACTATTCAGAATTTTCAACTGGACATATCTTTTGATTCCCGCTATGAAAGTTTGATTTTTCGGATTCGTTGGAAATATATTATCAATTAGATTCTATTATTTTTGGTTTCACTAAAATCCGGATTGTTTTGCACCCGGTACGTTCAATTGAAGTTTGAAATCGAATTATCGAACTACCGCGCCACTTTCAATTCTATATATAATTATATATAATTATTTATATTCAAACGACGAACTATATAAATATATTCGTTCGAATTCTATTCAAAATAAATTTTTCGTCGATATTATTTAAAATAATTCATTTTAAATATTCAAAATTCGTTAAAATAAAATTTTTAAACTGGCCCAGATTTTCGGGTTGTTACAACACTCAAGCGAAATGAGTGGTCGATCATGTGAGGGCCGGGTTGCAAGACGTTCTTGTTGAACCCAGTGTATTCGCCTCTAGAGATACACTATCGGCAAGTGGACCCATACCTTGTCAAGTTGGAATCCAATATACAATAAGCGCCCGCGGTTTTGTTTTGTATACTATATATGGGAAGCGTGAGATGCAAGCGTTCCTCTAGATTGATATTTATTTGTATTTAGACATTATGATAATATCAGAGCAAGCTATGATTTCAAAACTGTTTTGGGTTATAGTAAGGTAAAAACCGTCTGTGTTTATGTGTGGACTGGTCTTACTATTATCCTTTGATTTCATAAAGGATTTTCCAAAGTTAAACAAGTTGTGTGTGCTGTGAATTTATCACTGATAGTATTCCAGACTGACCCGGTGTATTTTGTTTTAAATCAAATGTGCTCGGGTCAGACCGAGTATGTTCCAGGTTAGGTTTCGCTTGGAGTTTCAGGAGCTAGAAGCAGGAGGCTTCACCGCTAGTTATATAGAGTATTATTCCGCTGTGGCTGATACATGTTATACTCTGATGATTGGTATGTATACGAAGTTCTTTTGTATAAAGAGATTTGTTATATTTTATTCGTTCCGCTGTGAGATTCTGATGTGTTCTTCTTCTTTCTTCTATTCTAATATTTCTTTCTTTCTATTCTCACCATCTAAATTCTTTCTCATGACAATCCAGTGTTTTCGATGCTTGAATAGTCGACATGGTGATTTCATGTCGATTTTCGGGGTCGAAAATCCGCTGGGTCGCTACAGTGGTATCAGAGCTATTGGTTTAGAGATAACCTTGGCTCTGTGGTGTGACTCAATAGAGATGGGGTCAGCAGTGCCCTGAATTGAGCTGAGTGTGTATATACGAGAGTGCGTATTTGTATTTTGGTATAAAACTATTTTTGAAATTTATTTTTGCCCAGTTTATTTATAAAATAATAAAGGTTATGATTTCCACAAATTATATAGTATGGGCAATCAATTGGATTTGTTGATGTGTATGATATACTTGGATTGTGTTGTGGATTACTTGAATTTAAATTTGGAATTGGATGGACTTGATTAAAACAAATCTAAAATGAATAATTCAAATAAATCAATCCTGATTCAAATACATTCGAGTGGATAATTAAAGAAATAAATGAAGTAATTATAAATAATTAAAATCTCGTGTGAATTAAATTGTGTGTATAAGTGGTTGATATGAATGATATGAGTGTTTTGAACCTAACTGACATTTGTTTGGATACTAATGAATTGGTTGAGTTGAGTACAGATGCTGGAGTGCCAGTTCAGCTTTAAAATCCATTCGAAAGAGAAATTTTGGAGTTTATTGAATCCAGTTGAATAAAGCTGCAAAATAGTTTAGCAGGCTCGAATAAAATATATCGCTTATCGTATAATAACGCTCGCCAAAAGGTACGCTTGCGTAAATATGAAATTTTGGATTTTGTTTGGGTTTTGAGTTTGATTTTTGGATTTTTCGACCATAAGAGTCGATGTATACATATTTCTTGATCCTGCGATATTGCAGATGGTCCTCCGTACAGGGGAGACTCTGCCAAAAATTTTCCAGAATTTAAAAAGTTAGAAAATTTTTGAAATTTTTGGAAAATTCTTTTATTTGAAATAAATTTGTTTTAAAACCAATTGGACCAGTTTGAAAATAAATTCGAGTTTAAAATTTATTCCTTTGGAACAGATGATAGTTGACGACATTTTTTTCTACCTTAGCAATTTCGAGGACGAAATTATTTTAAGGGGGAAAGAATGTAACGACCCGTATTTTCTGCCAATTTATTTGGGCATTTTAAATATTTTATTTATTTAAAATATTGGTTGGAATTTAAATAATCGAATTAAAACGATCTTATTTGGAATATACTATTTAAATAAATAATAATTTAATTCCAAACCAGTCAGAAAATGTTGTGTCGGCAATATAGGGTGAGCGGGCAGTTTGGAATGGTTCGTTATTGGATATATTGAAGTATATCGACGATTTCAATTCTAAAACGACGACGAAATATATATAGTTTATAATTTAATTAAATAACGAGCTGCAGCGGCGCGGCAGTTCGCGATTTGGCGTTTTGAACTTCAATTGGTCGTACCGGGTTCAAAATAAGTCGGATTTCCTCGAAACAAGAAACGTCGGGACCAGTTTGACGATATCTTTCCAATGGCAGAGAAAAATCCAATTTTCTTCGTGTAGATTTTGTTTTATGTCCAGATCAAATTTTCAAATAGTCGCTATATAATCGTTTATCGACCGTAACAGTTTATTTGAAATAACTGCATACTGGATTCGAATTTAGACAAGGTTCTTTTGAGACGTAGTGTTCGTTTAATTTTTAGAATTTTACTGTAATTTTTAATTAATTAAATATGCAACTTTTTATTTGGAGTATTTTGCACCCTATATCAATATTTTGGGATTTCAAAATATAAGTTAACCTACCGATATTATTATATTTTTGGGATCGTAGGGCATTGTTGATCACAATGATATTTTTATTTCTGTCCATAGCCTGTCATAGGTGAACAGAATTGTACGTAATGATACCATACAAAGCTAACCATACAAAACAAATGGCACCAACTTTTGAAATGACCATACACCATGAAAATATCAATTCGTAATTAATACAGCATGCCTCCCCCATTCTATGATCAAGACCTTGCCTCGTCCATTTCCTTTCTTTGATCCATCACTCATCACTGTGGCCACGTCCTACCTTTTTTATATAGATACACTGCGAGATTCGTGTCTGTATTTTCTTTTCAATACAGCCTAGTACCCTGTACTGTATTTTCTTTTCAATACAGCCTAGTACCCTATTGAACATCCGCTAGACGAAAAGAAAGAACCATGCAACAAGTCAGAGCCTAGGGTTTCTATGCTGAGAAATGAAAAGAAAACTCACGCTCTTCGACCGAAATTGTACCTGCAATCCTAATATATCTACACTCACGGCTATAGAAAGTAGGATAAAACGTTCTTCTTATCCTCAAGTAGCTTTCCTATATAAAACTGTGTCTGTTCTTTCATCCTTCCAAACACTAGAAAAAAAACTTTCACAAACCAATTTAACTCAAACCGATAACTAACAAAAAGGTGTGGGGAGTTGGTCTTCCGGGGAGTTAGTGTGCCATTGGGTATTCAAGCATTATGAAGTGAGTAAGACTGTAAGAGGGAGCTCGGTTGAATTCCATGAAGCAAAGGGGGAAGCACGTGCAGCAAAAACTGGAACCGCAAGTTGGAAAGGTGTTGTGAACTGTGTTGTTTTATATTATCTGTTGTTGGAAGTTTTGGGGTATCGGGATGAAATAGTTGATGTATGGAGCGTTGGTCTTGGAGTCAGGGTGCAGGTTGCGGATCCTAGGGTAGAGAGGACGGATGTTGGGCCATGCAAAGTCAGAGGGCGGTGGAGTTCACAAAGGAATGGAGGGACTGTGAATACATGACGTGAAGGAGATGTATTACCGGTGCCTAATCCATGGATTTAATGCTAATGGTAATAATATTTTAATTAATTTAAAGTTAATTATATAGTTAGTGAGTCAAATACATTTCCAATATGGAAGGTAGAACTATTTATATAATTAACTGGTTTTCGAAACAAGGAATATTTTCATACCAAATTGACCATATTGTTGTATAGGATAATTTCTTGCAACCAACGTAACATATCTATAATTAGTCCCAATATATGATGAAATACGTATGTGTACTAAACCAAACTGGGTTCTTATCAACATACGTTAAGGTATAATATTAATAAAGTTCCAACATTCAGGAAGACCTAAGGCTAAAAATATATTCTGAATGCCACATACCTCTATATGATCGATTATCTGATGGTAATTACAAACTAAAATCAGTTTTCACACATGGACAGAATTTGATAAATCAAGAGTTATTGAGATCACAGAAACGAAGGACACACAGTCGAGCGGATTTGGAGAAATTCAAAAGCGATTGGAATTTCATATATTTTCAAACACTTGTTTGAAACTATATGAAACGACGCATAGATCGTCAACCGAAAATAAGGTGAGTTAATTCTCACACCTTCTAGAATCCTGTGATGTGGTACATTCACAGTTAAATATATTTTACAGTTAATAGTTCAAATTGATTGATTGGATGCGATGGAGCAAATTGGTTGTTGCTGTTAATTGGTTGCAGTTATTTATAATCAGTCAATTACTTAACGCATATATTGTTATCAACTGATATCTGTGATGCAGAGAAGGACAGGTTGGAGGGATCCAACCGGATTCCTCAAATCAACTGTGTATTTTTGATTTGTTGTGTGCATACATATGAATTGTTCACCCTGACTGACACCAAACCCTGTTTGTATGTTGATGGTTGAATATATATTCACCTGTGTTGTGTTTAAAATCAACTGACAACGTTGATTTAGTAATTGACAGTAAATGGTCTAAAGGTATGATTTAACGTCGTTCGATTGTCAGGTGGATCGACGCAGAGTTAAAGTTATAAATTTATTTATAACTGAATTTAAGTTTTCCAACTATCTTATATAAGGTTTTTAAATTGAAAATTTACAAATGGATATATTAAATCATGTTTATAATAGGAATTTCTTAAATGGTTTAAACCAGTTAAAGCAGAAGGATAAAGAGTTTACCAGGGATTGGTAAGGTAGAATAATTGTATTTTTATATAATTAAATAGTGTTCTAAATTAATTAAGTTATTTAATTAATTTAAGAAGGGAAATGACAAATGACATCAGTTAATAGTTAACTGAGAGGTACGGTCGACAAAGTTCAACTGTTTTGAATCCAAAGTGAGAACTGAATTTATTTGGTTTAAATTGTCTGGATAGTCGTTAAACTTAACGAATAGCATAAATATGAGTAAATTCTCGATTAACTAAATTAAGGAATTTTGAGATATTTGGTGTAAATGGAATTAACTTTTGTTGGGTAGCATTTAAAGGAAATAATTGTCCTATTTTTAATAAATAGCAAGGTTAACTGTTTAAATATAGTTAATATTAATGATTTAAAGTGATGATTTTTAAATTGGATGCCAGGAAGGGATAATTAACTAGCGACAAGTATGGTCAAGGGATTTTAAAATGGGTTCATAACCCAAGCATTAAAACGAGATTGAAAAATGGATTTGGCATGTAAATATAGTAATCTTAAATAAGGTTTTCTTAATTATCGAAACAAGTGAAATAATGTTGAGTAAGAACCACGGTTAGTGAATATTTACTTAATTAAAGTAATTAAGTAAGAAGATTTTTGAGCAAGGATTTCAAATACAAGAAATGGGTTGTAAACCAAGATTTGAAATCAAGATTGTAAACAAGGTTTGAATATCGATGGTTAAGTGGCGAACTGATAGTATTCTGAGATAAGAACGAGTTGATCAAGGTCTGAGAGGTAACTAAAATACCCCAACTTGATTGGCTTCACTATTATTAAGGAACAGTATTAGTTTGGGGTGAGTGAAATTGTTGAAATTGTTTTACCCTATACGAGGTATATCGAACTCTAATGCAAGGTTTTGGAAATTAAATAATATTGCCATATTGGTTCCAAGGAAATAAGATTAAGTGATTTCAAATTGTACTAAACATTTGTTATTCAATTAGAGTTGATCGAACATAGTCAGAATTAGTCAAACGTAGTTACTCAGAAAGAGTTTCCATTGCGTACGACTGCTAGCGTAATTCGCAGGGCTGTAGATAGCCTACGGCGGTCGGATGTTTCCTAAGGGAATCAGGCGTAACCATTGTGATCGCTGCGATCTAGAGTCAAGCGAATGGATTTAAGTAAAATATCAGTTAAGCGATAGGAGTAAATAAGTCAAGTTAGTCCTGTGAGTTCAATAAGATGAGTTATTCAAGTAGAGTTAATCGATCAAAGTAAATCAGTCAGAGTTAGTCAAGTTAGAGTTAAGTCGAATATTAGAATTGGTTAACGATTTGGTTAAATATATTTTAGAGATCAAGTTGTGTTGAATCAGCAAACTGATGTTATTCACACATTTGTTATTCGATAGTTAAATCACCGACTATCGAAGTTTACCAATACGCTTGTTGGTATGGAAAGCCCGGGATCGAATTCTTATTCGAAAACCATTCCGACCAACAATACGTGGAGATATCGGAAGATGATCGTGATGGAGCATTGAAGACCATAGATCTTCATAAGTGGAAGAACCACTAACAATCTCTGAGTCGACGCTGAGATATACTGGGGTTCTGTCATGGTTGAAATCTGTGGATTGCAAGGACTTCTCGCTACTGATCCATGGGGTGATTCCTATATGAGATGCAGTAGGAGAGTACCTTCGGTTCATCCTGTCCCTGGATGACTTGTATGGACGGATGTCTGACAGAGTATTTCCAAAAGGAATTACACGCGTTGATTTCTCCAAACGTACCATAGTTGATGGCGGAGAAATGGTTATTCTCTAGCCTGATAGCTAGAGTATGTTTGTGGGCGTCAATCAAGTGTGATCTGGCGGATCTGACGATGTGGCATTCAAAGTGTATGATGACCAGATGTGTTCTGACCTCAAGCCTCATCAACCGGGAAATGACAAAAATCGGGCAGGCAGCATGGCTATGTGGGTCGCTCCCATTAGGATGTATGATCACCTATCTAGAGAAATTCATTTTGCTTCTTAAATCTATCGATGCTGTCCCTTTCCGGGCAGACGGTTGCTGATCCCAACCGTCGGTGATATACATTCGATACACTCAAGCGAAATGAGTGTTCGGTCATGTGAGGGCCGGGTTGCAAGACGTTCTTGTTGAACCCAGTGTATTCGCCTCTAGAGATACACTATCGGCAGGTGGACCCATACCTTGTCAAGTTGGAATCCAATATACAATAAGCGCCCGCGGTTTTGCTTTGTATACTATATATGGGAAGCGTGAGATGCAAGCGTTCCTCTAGATTGATATTTATTTGTATTTAGACATTATGATAATATCAGAGCAAGCTATGATTTCAAAACTGTTTTGGGTTATAGTAAGGTAAAAACCGTCTGTGTTTATGTGTGGACTGGTCTTACTATTATCCTTTGATTTCATAAAGGATTTTCCAAAGTTAAACAAGTTGTGTGTGCTGTGAATTTATCACTGATAATATTCCAGACTAACCCGGTGTATTTTGTTTTAAATCAAATGTGCTCGGGTCAGACCGAGTATGTTCCATGTTAGGTTTCGCTTGGAGTTTCAGGAGCTAGAAGAAGGAGGCTTCACCGCTAGTTATATAGAGTATTATTCTGCTGTGGCTGATACATGTTGTACTCTGATGATTGGTATGTATACGAAGTTCTTTTGTATAAAGAGATTTGTTATATTTTATTCGTTCCGCTGTGAGATTCTGATGTGTTCTTCTTCTTTCTTCTATTCTAATATTTCTTTCTTTCTATTCTCACCCTCTAAATTCTTTCTCATGACAATCCAGTGTTTTCGATGCTTGAATAGTCGACATGGTGATTTTATGTCGATTTTCGGGGTCGAAAATCCGCTGGGTCGCTACATTATCTAATTAAATTAGTTTGTGCTAGTTCGAAATGAAATAATTTATAATAGAGTTGTTTAACTTGAATAAGATTTTAAAAAGAAATTTAATACTAATTCTAGAAAAATAAAGTAAAATATTATTTTAAATCATTTACGTAATTACTTATTTTAAGTAAGTAACCGATTTATAAAATGGAATATGGATGAATTTTGAAAAGAGGTTATAAACGAGTTCTATATTAAACTCGGGTTTTGTAAAAAAGTTATAAAGGAGATTTTCAAGCGAAAACGATGGCTTAAAATAAATGTTTGCTTAATATTTAAATTAATAAAAGGAAACGAGATAAAAAGGGGTTTAACCTAAGATTTTATAACGAAGTTTATGAAAGGAAATGAGAAGTCAAAGCATGATTTGAATTAGCGATACTTAATAGTGGAATTAAGTAAAAGGGTTAGAATCGAAATGTGGTTTCCAAAAAGGGAATGATAATCGAAAAGATTTGTAATCGAATTTGGTAAAGAATTTTAAACCGTGGTTTAGAAAATATAAATTCTAGTTATAGAATGCTTTGAAAGAAGTTAAGGATAAAAGTGATTTTATTTAGAAACAGCTTAATCAACATATTAAGTGATTATAAATTGTATTTAAGAAGAAATATTTTTAAAAAGTAAGAATGTTTTATAAACCATTTTTTTAAATAAAGTAGTTTAATGAGATATGTTGATATTAGAATAAATATCAGTTTTAAATTATAACTGGTATCTATCTTAAGATAAGAACGTTGTTGATCAAGGTCTGAGAGGTAATTCAAATGTCCCAACTTGAAAGACTTCAGGATTATCTGAGAATGATATTAGTTTGTAATGGAAAAGAGGTTAAGAACAATTCCAGATGAAAAACAATAACACAACATAAATTACGATATTTGAGAATATAGGAATATATATATAATGATATTTCCAAAAGTAAAAGGAAATAAAAAGGATAAGTTTTTGGAATGAGTTTATTCTGAAAGAATAGAAAATTGATATTGTTTCAAGTAATGATGTTTTATGTGAGGTTTGGTAAACCAATGCGGGAACATATATTTATGATTGAATTCTAAATAAATAAAAGAGTTTGAAATAATCTTGTGTTAAATAAGAAATAAAAGTTACATTCGTAATATCAAAATATTTAAAGAAATTGAAATTAACATTTGTTAATTGTATTAATTAAAAAGGCCAAGTAATGCCAAGCACTGAATCAGTGAACTCATTTTATTTTCATCACTATTTATTTGATAGTTAAATCACCGGCTATCAAAATCTGACCATACGTTTGTTGATATGGAAAGACCGGGATCGAACATATATTCAAAAACCATTCCAATCAGCAGATACGTGAAGATTGAAGATGGAGCAATTGAAGACTGTTGATCTTCATAAGCGGAAGGATTACTTGTCGAATATTCTCTGGGATTGCAACCAGAGGTATTCTGACATGATTCAGTCGTGGTTGAGGATATACGGATATGCAAGGACTACTCGTTACTGATCCTTTGGATGTGGTAGGAGGGTGCCTTCGGTTCATCCTGTTCATGGATGACTTATATGGACGAATGTCTGACAGAGTATTTCCTAAAAACCAAGTACGTTGATATTTACAAATATACCGAGTTGGTGGCGAAGAGGGGCACTTCATTAATACCCGGAGTATATTTGTGGACGTCAATTATTGATTTAACAGATCTGACGATGTGGCATTCAAAGTGAAGGGTGGCCATATGGTCTAAACAAAAAAGAATAAATAACTAAATTAATTAATTTTTTATGACTTCAAGCCTCATCAACCGGGAAATGGTATAATATCGAGTATGTCGCATGGCTATGTGGGTCACACCCATCAAAAGGGTATATAATTACCTGATCTGGTGAAATCAAATGCCTTCGGTTGTTCCTTTATTTTATTTGTATGCTATCGGTTTGGTTGGCTGGCCCCCAACGTGGTAATGATATAGTCGATACTCTCAAGCGAAGTGAGGGGTTGGTCATGTTTAGCCGAGGTTGCAAGATGTTCTTGTTGAATCCCCAATGTATTCATCTCTAGAGGTACATTGTTGGAAGGTGGTCTCATACCTTGCCATAGTTGGAAATTCATTCTCCAATAAGCGCCCGCGGTTTTGATTGTATACTATGTATGTAGAGCGTGAGATGCAAGCGTTCTGCTAGATTGTTGTTTACTTGATATTAGACATTATTATAATATCAGATGGTATATGATTTCAAAAATGTTTTGGGTTATAGTAAGGTAAAAACCGTCCATATTTATTTGTGGATTTGGTCTTACTATTATCCTTTATTTCAAAAAGATTTTAACTTTAAAATCAAATTGGTTGTTAGCCACAAACTTAGTGTGTTTTCTCACTCTGGTTCACCAGACTGATCCGTGCGTTTGTAATGCTCGTGTTAGACCAGGTTGTACTAGTTTAGGTTATCGGATGCAGTGAAGAGACGAGCTGGAGAAGTCCATAAGTATGATATATATATTTATTTCGCTGTGTGTTGTATATGAGGACACGTCATTATAACTGTCCAGATGTCTGATGTACTCTGATGATTGTGAGTATTTTTAAAGCTCTCTATAAAGATTTAATTCTATATTATCTTTTGTTCCGCTGCGATGTGAGACTCTGATTCTGTATTTGTGTTTCTTCTTCTTCTATTCTAATATTTCTTTCTTTCTTATCTTACCCTCTATATTCTTTCTATTGGCATCTGGGTTTCTAGTGCATTTTGTGTTCGACTTAGGTTGTTTGGTCAGCTCAAAAGGTACGGGAAGTTCGGATCGTCACAGTTGGTATCAGAGCAATGGTTTAGTAATAACCTAGGCTCTGTGGTATAGCTCGATAGAGATAGGGTTAGTAATACCCTAGATTGAGTTGAGTGTATATATATAAGAACGCTTATTTGTAAATTTTATATACAAATGTTTTGTATTGTGTTGTTTGATTAGTTCAAGTGCTGAGAAGCATTTGAATTAATAATTGACACAATATTGTTTTGTAAATAGGGTAAATTTTTCCCAAAAATATATTTTTATATAGAAAAGAAATAATTTTATCAAATTATTAATACTGATTTCATTGTTTGTTTGTTTGTTTGATTTGTATGAAACTTAAATTGGATTAAAAAATTAAATTGGTAATATGGCCAAACGAGAATTTCAATATGAAATTCATAGATGAAATTGAAAAGCAAGATTTAACTAAAGATAACATAAAACCGAATGAAATGGAATGAGTGGTTTATGAAATAAAAATCAGAAATGGGAAATTAACTAATTGGAAGATAAATTTGTTATCTGAATTTGGAACTTAACTATGTTAAGTGGAGTTGAGAATGAATTTTGGAATTAAATAAGATAAATTTGGAATTGGAAAATTGAATCAGTAGAAATTGAATGGAAATCAATCGGATATTTAATTAATTGATATTAAAATATGTTGAACTAAAGTATGTTGAACCAGAGTAATTATTGATGTTGGATATAAATTCAACTGAATGATTTGATTGAGCTAGTATGCATGGTTGATTGATTATATGATTAGATGGAATGAGTATAATTCATTACTGTTTTGATTAAGAGTTAATATTTGGAAATTAAAGGAATGAATTCCAATTTTGAATGGAATCACATATAAAGTGAAATTAATGGTTTAACCTTGTATTTGCAAATAAATAATGTTATATATTTAGTTTGGATGTTGGTGTAGTTAACTGGTTGATTAATGAAATGGTATTTAAATTATTCATGAAAATTTTGCTTACGTGACATACTAAGTTGAGTACATGCAGCTGAAAGCTATAAGGATAGGTTTTAATCGCATATAAATTGAGTAGTATGCTAATTAGCGCTCGCATAAGGTACGCTTATGCGAAAATATAAATTTTGGGTTTTGAGTTTTGTTTTCTGACAGTGTGGGTCGATGCATATATATTATTTGTTCCTGCGATATCGCAGATGTCACTCCGTACAGGGGAGACTCTGCCGAATTTTCCAGGAATTTAAAGTGTTAGAAAATTTTCGATATTTTTGGAAATTTTATTTTAGAATAATGAATTAGTTTTCAATTTAAAATAAGTTGGATTCAGAAAATTAATGGGATTTATAATATTTTTCTTACCTTAGTCATTTCGGGGACGAAATTCTATTAAAGGGGGAAGATTTTAGTGTGTCGTATTTTGGTGATCAGATATTTGATATAATTTATTATTTTAAATATAATATTTGGAATATTAATCCATTTTAATATTGAATTCATTAATAAAATGACGATTGAATATATATAAATTTTATTTAATTATAAACGAGCTCGAAATGGCGTTGTAGTTCATAATATGGAGTTTTGAACTTTGATTGGATATACAGGATCCGATATAAGTCGGATTTCTTTGAAACAAGAAACGTAAGAATCTAATTGGTTATAATTTTCATATAAAAGAGAAAAATCCCGATTTCGTGTTATGGATTGTAAATTATATCCAAATCAAAATTTAAAATAGTTGCTATGGGAATCGTTATTAAAATATAGCATTTATTTAATATATTTAAAAGGGAACTTTAAATCGATTAACTGAAAATTTAACGATATTGAGTTGTGTAAATTATATTCGGAATTATATATATATTCTGTTTGGACATATATAATAAAAATAATTTATTATGATTTATTTGGGAAATTATATAATATTTTATTATTTGAGCGTTAAAATAGCCATTTTTGCGAATGGTCTCAGTTTTCGATGAAATTAGTTTCATTGGAACCGTATCGTTAAATTATTATAAGAAAATCAAACTTCATGGCAAACCGATGTCGTATGTGACTTCAGCGGCCAAAAATGTCTCTGTTTCTATTTAACTGTTTAGATTATTTAGACAGGGGTAACTTTTAACGAATAAACGACTGGTTAAACAAACTCCAAATTTAGCGAAACAAAATTCATTGGATCCGTTAGGAAGAGGTCTAGTAAAATGTCAAGGCCTAAGATTTATTGGATTTTTTCTGTAATTATGAGAATTTTAAACGCTTGATTTTCCATCGATATTTATAAAGGACTTTTCACAAACGACCTCGGAATTCGACGAAGACTATCCCATTGGGTCTGGAATATTTTTTTATGCTAGGAATAGGTATTACATCTTGATTTGAAGATTATTTGTGGCGGTTTTAGACGTTAATTCAACATTAAGTAAAAATATTAATATTATATTCAATATGGACACTATATATATGTACCCAACCTAAGAAAAACCTGGGACTTTCTCCGTGTGGTCAAGGCTTTAGTTAGCCGCCAATCAAGGGTTGAAATCTTCGATCCTTTTTGCATAAAAATCTTTCTATCCAAGCTGAAAATCATAATAACTTCAACTGAAAGATCGTTAAGCTCGTCGAGCTCTGGTGTCTGGACGGTGGTGATGGACGCTGTAACGTTGTACTCGCCGGAATTGGGCTTAAAACCAGTGATGTTCGAAGATGGTTTTCTGGCAAAGGACTTGATCGAGCTAGCTGAAACTCGGGGCGGAGGGTGGCGACATGGCACAGCTTTGGATGGTGGTTTTCGATTGATCGCCGACGATCAGGGTGAGGTGCGGTGTGGTAGCTTGGTGAAGCAGCGTAGGGTTTTCGTTGAAGTTTCGATCAATGGAAATGTACGTGAGTGAAGGGGGTAATTGGCTGTTAAGCCGTTAATTAAAAGTAATTAATTAACTTTAATTAATAAATATTTAAGTAAGGATTAGTTAATTTATACCCTATTTTGAAATGCAGGGATTAATTAAACGTGAAGAAATGTCGTTGCATTGTGTCGGTTACAGAATGAAGAGAACAGACGGGTTCTGAAATTTGGAAGTGAAATAGAACATTGGAGCATGGGTTTTCAAATTAAATCGGGCCTGGAAAGGGTATCACTTAATATGTAACAAAACCGATTAGTTAACTATAATTAATCATATTGTTTATAATTGGTTATAACAGTTGTGGCACAGACAGAATGGAATAGAAGTAAAGAAAGGAATGGGACAAAATGGGGCCACGTGTTTGTCAGATGTCCAGCTATTTCTTTTTTCTGGATTCCAAAGTTGGGCAATGTGATGGCCTTTCTATCTGAAAATTCGAACCTAGTATATGGAAAGAAAACAATTGGGCCGTCTTTATCCTTAAACAAACGAATGTAGTAATAATGACCAAACCATGTAATAATAATGATATTATAATTATTGTTAGGTATAGTTTAATATAGATTTAATTATTTAATTGAATAGTTAACTAAAACTTGAATTATCGCAGGTGTTTTGGTTTGGTTTGAGAAGAAGGAACCGATCATTTCCATAAAACGTAAATTAATTTATGTTAATTTTAGTAAGGGTTAGTTAATTATTAAATAAAAGCATTAAATTTAAATATTTTTCATAATTCGTTCATGTTCAATCAGAATTAGACAACTCAAGAGACGTTGGACTCGCTTTAACGAACACTACATTTTGGAACAGAAATGGACGGAACTGGAATCAACTGAATTTTCCAGTTAAATTAAAAACTGATTTAATTTAATTGAAACGAGCTGATTAAACAAAGGAATCAATTCAAGGTGAGTTTACTCACTCAGTTATCCCACTTATATTTTATATAAGTTGGGTTTCTTTTTGTTTTGTATATATGCAATAATTGCTGATTGTTTGTTGTGTGTTGACTATTTAAATATACAGTTATCCCACTTATATTTTATATAAGTTGGGTTTCTTTTTATTTTGTGTGCAATAATTGTTGATTGTTTGTTGTGTATTGACTATTTAAATATATATTGTATGAATTGATTGAATTGCATGTTAGTTAATGAAAACCAAATCGCTATTTTTAACGATTATTCCGAATTAAGGTTATGGTTATGAAATAACCGCGTTTAATTTAGTGAATTATTTGAATTATTAAATTGTTTGTCAGCGGTAAATTAATTGGTTGATATTCAATTGTTGTTATTTTACTGTTATAGAAATAACCAGTAAAATTGAAGTAAATGATGTTATTTGAGGTAACCCATTCGGATGTAGAGAAGAACATGTTGGAGGAATCCAACCGGATTCCTCAAATATATTAGATGTTATTTATTTTCATATTTTCATTATATGAATTGTTTAAACCCATTTGTTTGGATGATTGATTTGATTGATGATTATTGACCTGAAATTCAACAAATTGTTTGGTTTTAACCTATGAGCAGTACTGGTTGAGTAATTGGCAGCAATTGGCCGATAAATCAATTGTTTGAAATATTAATTTACCATCACATAAATCAATATAAAAATGAAGTTATGAAATTTATTTTATAACTGAATATAGATTTTTAAATATATTATTTAAAAATGAAGTTTATAAAAAGGGAAATCAACCGTGTGCGGAGCACATGCCTCATCTTAATTAATGTAACGATTTACAACTGAGATTAATTGTTTTTAAGAAACAATTAAAATGGAATTATATTATAATTTATTTAATATTAGTTGAAGTAAATGATATTTATTTAAATTAATTTACTAATTTAAATGAGATTATTTAAATTAATTTATTAACTAATTTAAATGAAGAGACGAGTTAAAGTTGATCAGCGAGTTAATTATGTTTAGAGTTGACTAAGTCAACTATTATAATTGAAACTGATTATTTAATTAAATTAGTTTGTGCCAGTTAGAAATTAAATAATTTAGAATATAGTTGTTTAACTTGAATAAGATTTTAAAAAGAAATTTAATACTAATTCTAGAAAAATGAAGTAAAATATTATTTTAAATCATTTGAGTAATTACTTCTTAGATGAAATACATTTAAGTCAATAACCGATTTTTGAAATAGAATATGCATGAGTTTTGAAAAGAGGCTATAAACGAGTTCTTTATTAAACTCGAATTTTATAAAAAAAAAGTTATAAAGGAGATTTTTAAGCGAAAACGATGGCTTAAAATAAATGTTTACTTAATGTTAGACCAAAATATGGGCCTAACACCCAAATGCAGATCACAAAATGTAGAAAATGATAAATAAGAGGAGACACACGAAGTTTTTATAGTGGTTCGGCTGTAGATGTAGTCTATGTTCACTTTATAATCTTATTGTTATACTAACAGATTACAAGAATCAGTTACATGCAAGCACACAATCTGTGTGTTTCATTGAGGTTACAAGAGGAGAATTTAGATGTATGAAGGAGCAAAGTCCTTGCGATTCTGTAATGGAGTAAGCCGTGAAGAAGTATGGCCAAAAAGATCCTTGAAAATGCCTTCAAATGGTGTATTTATAGCTGTAGGAGAGCTTCTGGAAAGAGCGGTTCGTGATGTGGTACGTGGTACCCGATCCGGGATAATAGGAGCAAGATGTGGCATGAGAATAGGTCAAAACAGGCTGCGTAAGAGCAGGTCTGAAGGTCGGATCGCGGTCATGGGGTCGGATCGTGATCATGTAGGGCGAGCTGACCGGGTCCTTGCGAGCTGGAATGGAGAGCAGCCGATCGGGTGGTGATCTCCATGTGTGCCACGAGGGGGTCATGGTCTGAAGTTGCGCCACGATCCAAGTGGGGCGATCCTATGAGGGGCGAACCGAGGGTGCATCACGAGCCAGAGAGGGTGCACGTGTCATACTCCGATAGTGCGACGCTTCGTCGCTTTATCCAGGAAATTGCCAGATTACACCCGTTCATGGAAACGGGCAATAACTTCCAAACCGTAAGTCCGATTGAGCCAAACCGAAGCTTAAACCGAAGCTAACTCAGAGATCTAAGAGCTCATCTCTGTAAGTGCTGTTTTCGGGCCCAAAAGAGGTCGTCTGATAGGAGTTTTGGGCCTGTTTATGTTGAGGATGTGATTTTGACCAAATCTCTCAATGTCTTCGGACGTTGTTTCCATCGCTTGAGCATGTTATCATTCAGGAATTGCATGTGTGACAGCTTTTGCCAAGAAATGTGTCAACACGTCTTCCCCCAGAACATATCTTGCTGGTTGAGGGAAGATGTATTCTGGATAATCTAAGAAATCCAAATCCAGAATGCGACGATCACGCCGGATCGTATTAAGGCCAGAAAACCGACGATCACTCGGGATCGTATTAAGGCAAGAGAAATCCAAGAAGACCAGGAGTTTGTACCTGCAATAAGATAAAACAAACAATGCAAGAATATTTCCTAGATGGCCTTACCGGAGTAAACCATCCGAGGAGATGTTAGGGGGGTTCCAAGACGGCCTTACCGGAGTAAGACGGCCAAGGAAAAGCAATGAAGGTTCCAAGACGGCCTTATCGGAGTAAGACGACCAAGGAAAAGCACATGAGGTTCAAAGACGGCCTTACCGGAGTAAGACGACCAAGGAAAAGCACATGAGGATTTGTTTATACTAGACGGATCCAGTTCGGAGCCAGAGCTCAATGTTTATACTGGACGGATCCAGTTAGGAGCCGGAGCTCAATGCTTATTACTAATTCATGAAAATGCAGCGGTCATTTGCCGAACATAAATGGAGACCAGAAATCGGTTCCGTGCGTGTGGGCTGATGTGACGGCTCTTATTACATGAAGGGAAAACAAAGGAGGGCGAGAAGTCGCCTAAAAACATGAACTATGGACCGAAGTCCTGCAAACTGAAGAGATCCGCTGAGTGGGATCAGTTAATGATAAGCCCGCGATTGCTCAATCTGGGATCGTTCCCTCTCCGGGGAGTCGGTGGTGGTAGCGCAGGTGTGGGCGTTGTTGGTTGAATGACGTACTCGGGTAGTTCTCCTCGCCTGACCCGATCCTCGATAAGGTCTCGCAAATGTCTACAGTCGTCGGTGTTATGACCGTCCATGTCATGAAATATGCAATGTCTGCTGGAATTGCGTTGTGCTAGTGTTGTTCCCTCTTGTGAGGCCTTGGATATGAGGCAGCACCCCCTGTATCTACGTAGATATTGCTTAGGGTGTCATTCAGTTCAGTGTATTAGTCATATTTGGACCCTCTCCGGGGTGGAGCATTACGATCATTCTTTGCATTGGATGTTCCTTTGCCTTTTCAAGAATCAGATGGTTCTCCATCTTTGAGCATATTGACTTCAAGGGTTTTCTTTTCGAAAATTGCATCTTCTTCCCGTAGAAATCTGTCTGCTTCATGGTAGAATTCGCTGAGATTCCGCGGTGGGTCTCGGTACAAAGATTTTTTGAATTCCGAGTTATCTAGAACGTCGGATACTACTGCCATCAGTACCATCGATGGTTCAGGGCGATCCACTGATGCTGCTGCAACGTTGAATCTTTCCAGGAATGAACGCAGAGTTTCTCTGGGCCTCTGCTTGATTGTAGTGAGTGACATGACGTTCTTGGATCGAGTGATGTGAACCCAAAACTGTTCAATGAAGCGTGCGACCAACATGTTCCAACTACTGATCGATTCTGTTTCTAGCTGCCAAATCCACATAGCGGCTATATCAGTCAGAAAGAGGGGAAAACATTTTGCCATGACGTTTTCCGATGCCGATTGAAATTCCATATGTCGTTTGTAGTGCATGAGGTGCACGGTAGGATCTGTCCTACCGTTGTATGGCTCCAGTTGTGGAAGTTTGAAATCCGGGGGATTGCGGGAATTCCTGATTTCCTGTGTGAACGGATTGTGATTGACGTCATCCACGTTGTTCTAGTAAGCGCGACCTCTCGAGAGGCGTTCAATCAGGCTAGCAAGTCGATTGCCTTCAAAAAGTTATTGAAAGCTGCCAAGATCAGAGCTGGTGCCCCCAGCATTGAGTGCAGGAGAAGATGGAAGTTGGTGAGCTGTCGTGAGCGGGTCGCGTATCGCGATTCGCGGTTCGAGGGGGGCGACCCGATCCGGTCGCGAGTCATGGAGTTTGTTGGGGGCGATCCGACCCGGTGCTGGAGGTCTATCAAGAGCCGATCCCAGCTGCAGTTGGATGGGAGCTTCAGGGTTCACGAGCCTCTTAGAGGGCGATCCGACCCGTTTGTGAGGGGATTGCTGAGCTGCCTCGGTAGCTTGATTTCTGATATCCATCTGAACTGGGGCTGAAGTAGGTCGATCCTGATCATTTCCAAGAGCGAGGGAGTTGCCCCCGAGTCCATGCGATGCACGAGCCGCTTCTGTGGCTTTATTTCTAATGCGTTGTTCGTTGCTCGGCCTTCCATCTATCCGAGCGAAGAATTGGTTGATCATTTCCTGTTGTTTCTGGAGGAGATCATCTTGCCGTGCCATCTGATCTCTCAGTTCAGTGAGAACTCTGTCCATCTCGTCTCTGGTCAAGTATGCAGAAGGATCTCCATGAGAGGAAGCTTCTTGGCTTGCCACGTTCCTTGTGTCTTCAGCGTCAGCATCATCAGCATGAGCGGAAGTTCCAGTCTTCTTCTATTGATTTCCATTGAATTTCCTTTCAAGCTAGAAGTTGAAGTTGTCGTGTGCCCCCCACCTGGCGCACCAAAATGTTAGACCAAAATCTGGGCCTAACACCCAAATGCAGATCACAAAATGTAGAAAATGATAAATAAGAGGAGACACACGAAGTTTTTATAGTGGTTCGGCTGTAGATGTAGCCTACATCCACTTTATAATCTTATTGTTATACTGACAGATTACAAGAATCAGTTACATGCAAGCACACAATCCGTGTGTTTCATTGAGGTTACAAGAGGAGAATTTACATGTATGAAGGAGCAAAGTCCTTGCGATTCAGTAATGGAGTAAGCCGTGAAGAAGTATGGCCAAAAAGATCCTTGAAAATGCCTTCAAATGGTGTATTTATAGCTGTAGGAGAGCTTCTGGAAAGACCAGTTCGTGATGGGGTACGTAGCACCCGATCTGGGATAATAGGAGCAAGATGTGGCATGAGAATAGGTCAAAACAGGCTGCGTAAGAGCAGGTCTGAAGGTCGGATCGCAGTCATGGGGTCGGATCGTGATCATGTAGGGCGAGCTGACCGGGTCCTTGCGAGCTGGAATGGAGAGCAGGCGATCGGGTTGTGATCTCCATGTGTGCCACGAGTGGGTCGTGGTCTGAAGGTGCGCCACGATCCAAGGGGGGAGATCCGATGAGGGGCGAACCGAGGGTGCATCACGAGCCAGAGAGGGTGCACGTGTCATACTCCGATAGTGTGACGCTTCGTCGCTTTATCCAGGAAATTGCCAGATTACACACGTTCACGGAAACGGGCAATAACTTCCAAACTGTAAGTCCGATTGAGCCAAAACGAAGCTCAAACTGAAGCTAACTCAGAGATCTAAGAGCTCATCTCCATAGTTGCTGTTTTCCGGCCCAAAAGAGGTCATTGATAGGAGTTTCGGGCCTGTTTATGTTGAGGATGTGATTTTGACCAAATCTCTCAATGTCTTCGGACGTTGTTTCCATCGCTTGAGCATGTTATCATTCAGGAATTCCATGTGTGACAGCTTTTGCCAAAAAATGTGTCAACACTTAATATTTAAATTAAGTAAAAGGAAACGAGATAAAAAGGGGTTTAACCTGTGATTTTTTAACAAAGTTTATGAATGGAAATGAGAAGTCAAAGCGTGATTTGAATTGGCAATACTTAATAGTGGAATTATGTAAAAGGGTTAGAATTGAAATGAGATATCGAAAAAGGGAATGATAATGGAAAAGATTTGTAATCGAATTTGGTGAACGATTTTAAAATGGGGTTTAGAAAAATATAAATTCTAGTTATAGAATGCTTTGAAAGAAGTTAAGGTTCAGAGTGATGTTATTTAGAAATCGCTTAAAGTAATATAAGTTGTATTTAAATTGAAATATTTTTAAAAAGTAAGAAGGTTTATAAAACCATATTTTTAACTAAAGTAGTTTAATGAGATTTGTTGATATTAGAATACATATCAGTTTTAAATTACAACTGGTATCTATCTTAGAATAAGAACGTTGTTGATCAAGGTCTGAGAGGTAATTCATATATATGTATATATATAATGATATTTCCAAAAGTAAAAGGAAATAAAAAGGTTAAGTTTTTGGAATGAGTTTATTCTGAAAGAATAGAAAATTGATATTGTTTCAAGTAATGATGTTTTATGTGAAGTTTGATAAACCAAAGTGGGAACATATATATGTGATTTAATTCTAAGTAAATAAAAGAGTATGAAATAATCTTGTGTTAAATAAGAAATAAAAGCTATATTCGTAATATCAAAATATTTAAAGAAATTGAAATTAACATTCGTTAATTGTTTTAATTAAAAAGGCCAAGTAATGCCAAGTACAGAATCAGTGAACTCATTTTATTTTCATCACTATTTTTTTATAGTTAAATCACCGACTATCAAAATCTGACCATATGTTTGTTGATATGAAATGACCAGGATCGAATTTATATTCGAAAACCATTCCAATCAGCAAATACGTGAAGATGGAGCAATTGAAGACCGAGGATCTTCATAAGCGAAAGGATTACTTGTCGAATATTCTTTGGGATTGCAACTAGAGGTATTCTGACGTGATTCAGTTGTGGTTGAGAATATACGGATATGCAAGGACTACTCGTTACTGATCCTTTGGATGTGGTAGGAGGGTGCCTTCGGTTCATCCTGTTCCTGGATGAATTATATGGATGAATGTCTGACAGAGTATTTCCTAAAAACCATGTACGTTGATTTTTACAAATATACCGAGTTGGTGGAGAAGAGGGACACTTCTTTAATAACCAGAGTATATTTGTGGACGTTAGTGATTTAACAGATCTGACGATGTGGCCTTTAAAGTGAATGGTGGCCATATGGTCTAAATGAATAAGAATAAATAACTAAATTAATTTATTAGTTAAATATTTATGACCTCAAGCGTCATCAACCGGGAAATGGTACAAAATCGGGTAGGTCGTATGGCTATGTGGGTCTCACCCATTAAAAAGATATGTCATTACCAGATCTGGTGAGATCAAATGCCTTCAGTTGTCCCTTTACTTTATTTGTATGTTATCGGTTCGGTTGGCTGGCCCCCAACCATGGTAATGATATATGCAGTACTCTCAAGCGAAGTGAGGGGCCGGTCATATTTAGCTGGAATTGCAAGATGTTCATGTAGAATCCCCAATGTGTTCATCTCCAAAGGTACATTGTCGAAAGATGGTCCCATACCTTACCATAGTTGGAAACCCATTCTCCAATAAGCTTCAGCGGTTTTGATTGCATACTATGTATGTAGAGCGTGAGATGCAAGCGTTCTGCTAGATTGATATTTACTTGATATTAGACATTATTATAATATCAGATGATATATGATTTCAAAAATGTTTTGTGTTATAGTAAGGTAAAAACTATCCGTATTATGTGTGGATTTGGTCTTACTATTATCCTTTATTTCTAAAAGATTTTAACTTTGAAATCAAATTGGATGTTACCCATAAACTTAGTGTATTTTCTCACTCTAGTTCACCACGCTGATCCATGTGTTTGTAATGCTCGGGTTAGACTAGTTGTACAGGTTTAGGTTATCGGATGCAGTGAAGAGATGAGCTGGAGAAGTCCAGACGTATGATACATATTTATTCTGCTGTGTGTTGTATATGTGGACATGTCATTATAACTGTCCAGATGTGTGATGTACTCTGATTATTGTGAGTATTTTTAAAGCTCTCTATAAAGATTTAATTCTATATTATATTTTGTTCTGCTGCGATGTGAGACTCTGATTTTGTGTTTGTGTTTCTTCTTATTATATTCTAATATTTCTTTCTTTCTTATCTTACCCTCTATATTCTTTCTATTGGCATCTGGGTTTCTAGTGCATTTTGGGTTGGACTTTGGTTGTTTGGTCAGCTCAAAAGGTATGGGAGGTTCGGGTCATCAAATGATCTTTGCATTGTTTATTATACTCGGCCATTGTTGTGTATGTCTTGACCTGTTTGAAACTTGTTGCACTTTCATCCATGAATGTTTGCTCTACCATGATATGCTTGTACATTTGTATTCACCTGAACCATGAATCTTGCTGCCTTGAATAGTATTGCTGATTTTCATGTGTATCCATGCTTTTTTGAGTTCAGTACAATATGTGCTTGAACTTGACTAGCTTGCTCGACCCAGCACCATTTATGTTTGCTCCGCCCATGTTGTGTTGACTGGCTTGTATTTGTTTCAAGACATTAATATTTTTATTAGCAGACCGCTATATCTGAATTGTGGTTGTTTAGAATCAGCTGATTATGATGCTGGTTCTGATCAGCAAACCAGTGTCGTGTATTGAGGCTGATCTGTGAGCACTAGAGTATATTGTCTACCTTGTGTATTTACAGTGTATCATTGTGAGTATCACAAGTTGTCTAGACACTGATAGATATGTATAAATCAGATCAAGTCAAGAAAAATGATGAGAAACACACACAAAAATCTGAGGAAAATAAAATTTTAAAATAAAAATTATATCTGCGAGAATATAAAATTATTTTTGTTCCAGACTACTGTATGCGTGTGTTTCTGTTTGTGACAGGTAAGAAGACAGGACTGATAGCTGGACTGGATCTGGAGCACACGAAGACAAGTATACGACTCAATGTCTGTAAATGAGTGAATGAGTGAATATGTAGTGAGGCAATAAATGTACTGAGTGATGAGAGTTATAGTGAGAGACAATTGTACAGAATGAGAAAATTGTACTGATATTTGTAATAGACAAATTTGATTGAAATAAAAAATTATTTTATTGTGTTCAAATCAAATTGTCTATCGTATTCAAATTAATTCAGTAGTACAAATTCCATGTAAAATATTATAACTGTGAATGTACAATAGTGGAGTTAGGATGTTGTACTATTTCAGATGTTGAAATAAAATATTTAATTGAATAAATATATTGTGAATATATTCAATTGTGTATAATAGTATATTATTCAACAAATATTTATTTCTGTGAAACGATGTAATATAAAATACTACAATTATAAACACATTCAAATAATATCGTATGTTTGTTATCATCAAACAAAAATCATATTAAACAATACATTATTGTGCCCAACAAACATAAACATTATCATGTCGTTGGTATGCTTAAGGTCGACATCATGATAAATCGCTAACCTGTAGCATTAATAATGATAAATCATTATTTCTTTGAGACGTCAAGATGTTTTGTATTGTTTGTAACACATTAATGTTGTATTATAAATTGTATTATTTCAGTTATTAAAAGACGTTAACAAAAAAACTGCAATTAGCATCATTTGAATTGGATTTCAAGAGCGAATCGGGTTTCTTGCTTGCTTTTCTTTGAAAATTATACCATTAAGATAAGAACATATGTAAATCTGTGTGTAGATTATCATTATCCTTGCTTTAAAAAAAATATATTACATACCATCAAATTGGTCAATTTTATTTTAATTATGGCTGAATGCATAGTTAACTCAGAAATATCAACCAAAAATTCAACGTTACCATAACAACCAAAAAAAATATAGTAACGGAGGGATCGCCTCAACAATGCACATTAACCGGCTAATCACTATATATCCTTCGGGTGGATAATGAGGTCAGTCCGTTTCAGTAGCCAGTTTGGTGTCTCTTCGAAGAATTCCATGTTTTAAACATAGCCGTGTAAGCATGGGATCATCGATCGTCGACTCAATCAAATCTGCAGGGGCTTCTAAGATAGTGGCACTCTCAAATTCGTTAGGAGCACGATTGTTTCCTACTCCTTCTTCCTCTTCTTCGTCTACAGAAACTTCACCTCGAGATGATTCTCCACTCTCATGGACCGCTATTTCATTATCTGAACCTGTACTATCCCAATCTGGGTCCGAAGTAGATGAAACATCTTCAATGTTGGGATGTTCATATGGCATTGAAGTTTCAATTCTCTTTTCCAATCTAGTCGAACATCTTCCAGACATGATCACTGTACTATCCAAGAGATAACAGAAATTAGAGTGTATTTGCTAGGGGCGGACGTGGTTCGGTTCGGTGTGGTTTGAAGCTCAAACCGCTTCCGCATCGCATCATGCGGTTGATCAAAAATGCAAACCATTACACTAACCATTCAAACGGTTCCGTTTCGATTCGGTTTTGATGTAATACCGTTTAGTTTTGGTTTGGTTCGGTTTGAACCCATATTAAATATGAAACAAAATAATTACTTCCATCAACAATTAATTTACGATTGTATGATGTTGTGTCACCTGAAGGTTAAAACACATAGTGTTATCTTTAATTAATATAACGACAACATACGTTGAAAATAGAATATATATCGTTAAATTAGAAGTTAGATAGGAATTTGTTAATTTTTCTATCATAACATTGTCGGTGTAGCTATGCGGTTTGGTTCGGTTTAATATGGTTTGGTAAAATTTCAAACCGCAACCGGACCGTATCGTTGCGAATCGGTTCGGTTTGGACTGTTTGTTTTAGAGAGAGAATCTGGTACGATTTTCTACACCGTTTTTGCGGTTCGGTCTGGGCGGTTTCCGCATTGCGATGCGGTTTATGCCCACCCCTAGTATTTTTCTGTGTCTGTCGTGTGTGTATATGCGCTAATATGTGTTGTTGTGTACGATACTGAAGTCAGAAAACATAAAAGCAAGCAGAATAGAATGCACTATAAAGAAAAGTTAGCAGTCATTTGTTCATTCAGTCTAAGAATGTCAAACTATGAAGGTTCTATCCTAACTGTCCATGAGTTTATTAGTTGTATCTAGTTTCGGATAAGCTACTCATGAAATTGTGTGTCATAAGTTTGCATTATCAAAGCCTTGGCTTTGGCTAAGTATGGTAAAGTTGGGTTGTGCACCAGTTCCATGGAAGAAGCACCGAAGTGGATGGGCAATGGGTAGATCAAGGAATCGGGTCGGTTCGGATATATGTATAGGAGAACACCAGATCGGCTCGGAGGCCTTTGTGTAATAAGGAGTCGGATCAGGTTAAGTAGTCGGATCGGGTCAAGGAGTCAAGAACAAGTTCATCAGAACGAATCAGATCGACAACTTGTGAAGCCTTACCCATTCGGTTTAGTGGGCATCGAACCGAACAGACCCAAGCCTCCTACTCAAGCATTACCAGAACCTTCATTCACAACATTTACACCGACCGACCCGAACTGTTCTGATTCCCTATCGCGTTCTTCCTCTTTTTTCACCGAACCGATCTGCTCCTCTCACAAATTCATCATCTCCTTTCTCCTTCTATCAAATCGAAAGCACATCCTCATCGTTCCCAATTCATTGAAGTTCATCATACACTCACAAGTTATCACCCACGGTGAAAAGTTTTAGTCACCAGCGCCGCCACCTTGAGGCGATGAGAAAACCACCAGCGATGGCGGCGGCGAGCTGGAAACCTCCATAATCAACGTCGGCAACAACAAGGGAGAATTGACACGAATTGATGCAAATTTCAAGTATTATTTACGAGAAATCGATGATTAATTCAAGGAGAATAACATTCTACGCCGACTTACTGATTTAATTTGAAGATTAAACGAGTTTTTGAGCTTTTGAAATTAGGTTTTCTTGGAAAAATTGGAACGACGATAGTAAAATGAAGAAGGGGCACCAACTTATATATGTGAGATAAAGAGGCCCTTAAGGTTTGTAACACCCCGAAAATTCTATAACTGTGAAATTCATGAATTAAAGTATAATCAAATTCAAATCAAAGAACTAAGGGAAACGGGATACGCCATTGCGTTCGTCTCGGAAAAATACGCGAAATAGAGTCCGAGTTTTCGAAAAACGGAGTCCGTATGAAGAAGATATGGCCTTCGGAAGATTTGAATTAAATTTAAAACTCAAACAGAATTAAATAATTAAATATTCCGAAGTGGGGCCCATTGGGCCAGAAAAGCGCCGCCTGGGCCACCCAGGTCGACTGGGCTGTCGACCTGGGCTACCCATGTCGACAGGGCTGTCGACAGCCCTGTCGACAGGGGTATCGACCTGGTCGAGCCCAGTCAACCTGGCTGGCCAGGTCGGTGTGTGGTCGAATTTCTGTGGTCTGCTTTGTCATTAGGGCTAGGTGGCGGGTTTTTATTGGTCTCTCTTCCTAATGAATGGCTATGATCTAACCTAGCAACATCAAGGGTCCTAATTAGTTCCTAACCTCTATATAAACAACCCTAGACTAAACCCTAATCTATTCATTAAAAATTAAGAACATAGCCGCCATGTTGCTGAGGAACGACAAAGCATAGCCGCCAACTAAAGAGAGGATTAGGGAGGAAGTTCTAAGGCCTAAAGCAATTCAAGCAACCTAAAGCTAATCAATTCAACAAAGGAATTTGCGTCTTCAATCCCTAAACTAGAGAATTCATCAAACCATTGTAAGTAGAGTATTACTTTGGTATAATAAACAACTGTGTTGATGTGTATGCTTGAATTGTGGCAATGGAAGTAATTCATATTTGTGCGTTCTTATCAATTTATATACGTTTGGATACTCTTGAATTATATTATTCATTATAAAGAACTACATGCGGTAGTTCTATGCAAATATACGTTTGGAATATTGCGCAAATTATGTAGTCTATGTTGAAGCTACATGTATATAGTTGAGTGAAATTTATGCAAGTTTGGGGCTTTGTTATTATGCCATTATGATGTATGTTTTTATGTATAAATCATTTTGCAAGTAATTGAAACAAGTTTGGTTATTATAGTTCATATGAAACTATGTGGAATTTTGACACCATGTATTTGTCATGCTTTTGCAAACTTATGAATATGGCTAGGAATGATATTTGGCATAATTGAGATCTATGATTAAGTCTATCTTGTTTTAAAGAATTATATGATGACATATGTGAGACATGGTTAGATTAGACTCAAAAATCCCCTTTTTGCAAGTTTAAAGCAAAACACCATGATTAGGAATATTTATGCATAAGTATGTTTATACCATCGTTATGTGATTAGGCTTAAATCATGATTAAGTTGAATTATGTTATGTTCATGCTAGAAGTATTTATGCCATGCTTATGTTTGACAATATGCCATGCCTATGCTAGAAGTATTTTATGCCATGCTTATGTTTGACAATATGCCATGTTTATGCTAGAAGTATTTAGGCCATGCTTATGTTTGACATTATGCCTAAATAAGAATATAGGTTCATGTTGTAGTTAAACCTATGCAAGTTTACATGCCTTGATTTATGTCACCTATGTTGTATGACCAAAATACATGTCACCACTATGCAAGTACACCAATTTCTATTATGTATTTTCCAACGTCATATGCAAGTTCATGCGCTCACTTTCCCCTCTTTGTGTATACGCCATAAGCCTCCCCTTTCGCATGGCTAAATTGGGCTTTAAAAGGCTAAGCCCAATATATATGAAGGACGTGTAAAACGGGGGAAAACAACGTTGGGTTAAAATGAAATTAATGAATGAAAATATGAAATAGAAGGGCCCAAAGTCAAGTATGGGTTGGGCCCATGATTGGTGTAACCTTTACACCATTAACATAATAATGGGCCGCAAATATTTACATATAAATAAAGAAGAATGACAAAATATGTAAATGTAGAAAAGACGATGTGTTTAACCCGAGGTTGGATTGAGTTGTGATGTAAACCTGCCCGGAACCGCCCGGCTGTCCAGTAGTCACAACAATACCTATCCAATGTGGGAGGTTAAACATGGAGCCCAGCAAGGACCCGAGGTTAGATTGAGTTGTGGCGTAAGACTGCCCGGAACCAACCGGCAACAGGCAGCCACAACAATACCTGTCTAATGTGAGAGGTCAGGGCCTTAATAAGACAATTAAGGCTGAGTCAGGATTGTTAGGATTAAGTGAACTAAAGACTTAATCAAAATGGAACATGCTAAACTAAACGGACTGGTGGGGTTAGGTTAGGAAACACTTAACCAACTTAGCATGTTGGCTAGAGATAGAAAACCTAGTAACGGGGGACCCTTTTCAGCAGTAACCCTAGAAGGTGTATCAGGATACCCTGAAACTAGGCAGGGTGGGGCACGATTACTGGGCTGATTGTAAGAGGTCAAATCGACGGCGGTGGTGTAGCAGTGTAGGTTCTAACGGTGTGCGGGCGTGCACGCACTCCGGCGCAGAAAAATAAAGCATTGGACACCAGTAGCATACCTTTGCACTCTAAGGTTGTGTCGGGTTGCCACTATGGGACTTGATACACCCCATGGTGGGACCAGCATAGGTAACTACAGACATCGGGGGCCGTAAGACACATGTAACTATGCGAGTAGGAGCCGATCATCGTAGAATGGATCACACTACCCTGATTATGGGGTGCAAATTGGAAACTAGTTTATATGGGTTCAGAGATTAACATGGGGTACGATAGTATATTCGACCCTAGATAACTTAACCAAGTTCATAGTGTTTGCCCACTTCCTGTTTTACTTATCATACCCAGTTCTTTATTCATAGACAAAGTAGTACTAGACTTACTCAGGCTTTATGTCTGACTCTATTTTTCATTCGTCTTCTTTCTTCCGTTTCCCCCCCAGGTCCTCAGGGAGGGAACACAGCAGCTTGACCTACCTCAAACATCCAGCTTGAAGAAGAGAAATGTATTGCTTGGACTTTCCTGTTTTGAACTATGGCTTTGGACAATTCACTATGGGGCTTTGGCAGTTTATCTATGTTTTATTTATGCTTCTTTAAAAATAATGTACTCAAGACAGATTATGAAGTATTATGTTATGTTTTTGGAAGGGATGTTGTTGTAACACGTATTTGACTTTATGAAATAAAATTTGTTGTTCTTCCGCTGGTTTACAAATATGTGTTATTATATCTGTCTTGTATATCTGTGACTTGTACTTATAAACCTCCACCAAAATTAGGGCATTCCCTTTGAGAGTGACCCTAACGGAGGTGGGGTGTTTCACTTGGTATCAGAGCATAGGTTTACCAGATAAGATAAAAAGTTTTGAAAAATTATTTTCAAAAAGGAAATTTAAAGAAGCATTTTTAAAAGAAAAATATTATTTTATTTTAAAAAAAAAGGCAAAGTCCACTCCCCAAAGCCATAGGTATTATCTCTTATCCTTCGTTTTGAATCTATCCTTTTTGTTTCAGCATGTCCCAAGAACTTAACTTGCCTGAAGGGGTGCCCATACCTGGTTGGTTTAGACGTTTCTTAGAAGCTAGGGCCACTCAGCCAGGTCCTACCGTTCCTCCTCCTCCAGCTGAAGGGAATCATCCAGCCGCAGCAGTACTTTTTCCTCCACCTCCTCCACGGGGAAACACATTCGCTAAGATATGTAAAGATTTTAAAGCTATGGGAGGAAGGGATTTCCATGGAACTGAGTCCTTCGTAGCAGCTAGGAATTGGCTAAAAGAAACCGAAGACCTATTCATCATCTTTGACGTAGAAGATAGGCAAAAAGTACAGTTGGCAGTGTGGCTATTGAAGGGCGAGGCTTCCTACTGGTGGGAAGTCACCAATGCTGAAAGACCAGTGGATACATCGGAGGACTTTAGGGCAAGGTTTGAGACTAAGTTTCTCTCAGATGCAGAAAGAAGTTTGCAGTTGGAAAAATTCTTATTCCTTAAGCAAGGAGACAAGACTGTTAGAGAGTATGTGAATCAGTTTGATGAGCTGGCTAGGTTTGGGCTTGACCTAGTCAACACCCCTCACAAGAAGGCTCTCCGTTTCGTCAAAGGGTTAAATGAGCCATTACATAGTTTGGCCATGACCCATATACCCATGGGAGCCACGTATGAAAGATTGGTGCAAATGGCATTGCTGAACGAAGAGGACAAGGGCAAGAAGGAGACCAAGGCAGAAAGCTCTCAAGGGAAGAAAGAGGGTTTGCAGCCTAAGAAGACAGACTTTAAGAAGGGCGGAAAAGGCAACAAAGAGAAGAGGAAGTGTAATTTCTGTGGCAAAGTGGGGCACTTAGTAAAGGACTGCCGGAAAAAGAAGGCCAAGGAGAATGGTGGGTGCTTTTCGTGCGGTCAGACAGGCCACAGGGCTAAGGACTGCCCAAGGAAACGAGGACAGGGGCAGGGCACTGGATCCACCCCAGGGGCACAGGTTCATGTGCTAGAAGCGCCACCATTGCAACAGCGAGGTATAAATACTTCTGTAGAAAGTGTAGTTTATCTTTATGATCACCCCGTTCGCACTTTGTTTGATTCTGGCGCATCACACTCCTTTATCTCGTCTGCTTTAGTAGAATCTCTGCACCTAAAAACTAGTATGGTAGAGGACCCCTTAATTGTTTCAAACCCAATTGGGGGCCCAGCTCATTTGTCTATGATCTGTTTGGATTTGAAAATTTCTATCCTAAGTGTTGAATTTCTATGTAGTGCCTTTGTTTTGGGCTTTTCGGGGTATGGTTTGATTTTGGGTATGGATTGGCTATCCAGTAATGGGGCCATCCTTGATTGTGAGAAAAGGGTTGTTAGGCTCCTAACCCAGCTCGGTAATACTTTGGAAATTTCTTGTAATCCCTCGTATGCGGTTATGCTTAGTTATCTTGAATCGCTAGATGCCTCTGTTGAAAATTTGAAATCAGTTAGAGTGGTCCGGGAATATCCGGATGTCTTTGAAGAGGTGAAGGGCTTGCCTCCGAAGCGGGAAATAGACTTCCGCATATATCTTGTAGATAATGCAAAGCCCGTTGCGTTGCCCGTTAGACATATGGCTCCACGAGAAAGGAAAGAGCTCAGTAAACAAATTAAAGAGCTTCTAGAAAAGGGGTTCATTAGGAGGAGCATTTCAGAATGGGGCGCTCCAGTGGTGTTCGCTACAAAGGCGGATGGTTCACTCCGTCTATGTGTTGACTATAGAGAGCTCAACAAGCTAACGAAAAAGAATAGGCACCCTCTCCCTAGAATTGACGATTTATTTGACCAGCTTGTAGGAGCGTCCGTTTTCTCCCAACTCGATTTAGCAACCGGTTTTCATCAGCTAAGGGTGGCTGAAGATAGCATCGATAAAACGGCTTTCAGAACCCCAGACGGCTTCTTTGAATGGCTTGTCATGCCTTTCGGCTTGACAAATGCACCTGCTTACTTCGTGGACCTGATGAGTAGGGTATTTAGAGATTTCCTCAACAAATTCGTAGTGGTCTTCGTGGATGATATCCTTATCTTCTCAAAGAATGAAGAGGAACATGCTCAGCACTTAAGGGCAATCATGGAAACTTTGCGAGTCCATCAACTAAAAGCCAAATTCTCCAAATGCCACTTTTGGAGGGAAGAGGTGAGGTTCCTTGGGCACATAGTATCCAAACAAGGGCTAGCGGTGGACCCTGCTAAGGTAGTGGCGGTACAAGATTGGAAGACACCAAGGAATGCAACTGAGGTCCGAAGCTTCCTAGGACTAGCAGGTTTCTATCGAAAATTCATAAGGGATTTTGCGAAAATCTCAGCTCCGCTCACGAAATTGACTAAGAAGAATCTAGTGTTCAATTGGGATTTGGATTGCGAGTTTGCTTTCCAACGACTGAAAAGGGCTCTCACAACAGCCCCAGTTTTGACGCTGCCAGATGGGAGCAAGATGTTCACTGTTTATACGGATGCATGTGGGACAGGGCTAGGCGCCGTCTTAATGCAAGAAGGAAGGGTAGTAGCTTATGGCGGGAGGCAATTGAAGGTGCACGAAAAGAACTACCCAACCCACGATCTAGAGCTAGCCGCCATCGTCTTTGCACTCAAGTCTTGGCGACACTATCTCCTAGGTGAGAAGTTCGAACTTTACACTGACCATAAATCGTTGAAATATCTTTTCTCGCAGAAGGATCTTAACTTGAGGCAACAAAGGTGGATGGAGTTTCTTGCCTCGTACGATTTCGAAATCTCCTATACTCCGGGCAAAGGCAACGTAGTGGCAGACGCGTTGAGCCGAAAGAAATTGACCCTAAGCCCGTTGTTTGTTGAAAGACAAAGCCTAGAGTTTATAGCAAGCTTCGACTTTAGGCCCTCCTCCGATTTCGTACCGGGCTTGCTTGCATCTCTCGAAGTGCGCCCAACTTTAGTAGATTCAGTAGGGGCAGCGCAACGCGAAGACCCTCAGCTTGTGGAAATAATTGATAGGCTAATTAGGGGTGAGACTTCAAGTCACCTCAACAGATACTCCATTGACGATAAGGGTGTACTAAGGCGAGATGGAAGACTATGCGTCCCACAGACAAACAGTTTAATAAAGAAGGTTCTCGAGGAAGCACATCACTCCAAGATGACGATACACCCAGGCGGAGATAAAATGTACAAAGACATAAAAAGGACTTTCTTTTGGAACGGCATGAAAAAGGACGTGGCAGAATTCGTTTCTAAGTGTATGGTGTGCCAACAGGTTAAGGCGGAACAGAAAAAGCCTGGCGGACTGCTACATCCTTTGGAGGTCCCGCAGTGGAAGTGGGATAGCATCTCAATGGACTTCATTGATGGGCTGCCTAGGTCTAGGAGAGGCAACACTAGTATTTGGGTAATAGTGGATAGGCTTACTAAAAGCGCCCACTTTTTACCTGTCAAAAGTAAAAGAACTGCCTCATCCCTAGCATCACTTTACCTCAAGGAGATCGTTCGACTCCATGGAATACCATCTAGCATCGTTAGTGACCGAGACCCCATCTTCACCAGCGAGTTTTGGCGGAGTCTGCAGGAAGCAGTAGGAACGCAGCTATGCTTGAGCACGGCCTATCATCCCCAAACCGACGGCCAAACGGAGAGAGTGAACAGAGTTTTGGAAGACCTCTTAAGGCTATGCGTCCTCGACTTCGGAGGGACATGGGAAGACCACCTCCCTTTGGTGGAATTTGCCTACAACAACAGCTATCAAGCAACCATCGGAATGGCGCCCTTCGAAGCTTTATATGGAAGACCGTGCCGATCGCCCAATTGTTGGTGGGAGTCTACTGATAAGCTCATACTTGGACCAGACATGATCCGAGAGACCTCAGAGAAAGTAGACTTAATACGAAGAAGGATGAAGACGGCCCAAGACAGACAAAAGTCCTATGCCGACAAGAGAAGGACCGACCTTGAATTCGAGGTTGGAGACAGAGTTTTTCTCAAGGTATCACCACTAAGAAACGTTGTTCGTTTTGGAACCACAGGAAAGCTAGCGCCAAGATTCGTAGGGCCATTCCCTATTATCGAGAAAATTGGGAAAATGGCTTATAGATTAGAGCTACCCGAGAAGTTGGCTGGAGTCCACAACGTTTTTCACGTTTCACATCTCCGAAAATGTCTACACGAGTCTGCTGAAGTGGTAGAGCCGAATATCCTCGAAGAGGCCGAAGTGGAACGCGAAGCAACCATAAGAAGAGTTCCAACCCGCATCTTAGGAACGGAAGTGAAGAAGCTACGCAACCGCGAAGTCAAGCTCGTCAAAGTTCAGTGGAGCGACGCCGAGGGAGACGCGACTTGGGAAACTGAAGCTAGAATCCGCACTGCCTACCCTTTTCTGTTCGAGGGTACATCCTTGATCTTTCTTTTTCCTTAAGTTGCGCTTTTATCTATCTATCTTTTTAGGTATATTTCCTCGACCGTATCTTTTAGGTAGAAAACCTTTTGGATGAAAACATGTAATTGAAACATGTTATGTATGATGGTTGCAAGTGGTTGCAAGTGATTGCTAGTGGTTGCTCGTGGCTGCATATACACACACAATCTAGGTTTTAGATCGGCTCAGTCACTTCATATTGCATATGCATATGTGTTTGTATTCGTATATGGTTGAACTTTAATGTGTTGACATGTGGATGCTGCATTTGTATTGAATGACTGTGCACTCATGTAGAATCAAGGATAGGAAAATTTGCATACATAATGGATTCATGGCACTAACATAATTCGCATTAAGGAGGTCAACTGAATCAGTAGACCGACTGATTTTGCATTAGATAAGTACATGTATACACACACACTTTGCATATGATCATGAAGCATTAGAAGTCTTTTAAGGACAATGGATACTCGGGTTTGATGGATGAGTAGATGGATGATTGGATGTTAGGATATACGTTTTCCTACACTTGAAGATTTCGGGGACGAAATCCTTTTAAGTGGGGGAGAATGTAACACCCCGAAAATTCTATAACTGTGAAATTCATGAATTAAAGTATAATCAAATTCAAGTCAAAGAACTAAGGGAAACGGGATACGCCATTGCGTTCGTCTCGGAAAAATACGCGAAATAGAGTCCGAGTTTTCGAAAAACGGAGTCCGTATGAAGAAGATATGGCCTTCGGAAGATTTGAATTAAATTTAAAACTCAAACAGAATTAAATAATTAAATATTCCGAAGTGGGGCCCATTGGGCCAGAAAAGCGCCGCCTGGGCCACCCAGGTCGACTGGGCTGTCGACCTGGGCTACCCATGTCGACAGGGCTGTCGACAGCCCTGTCGACAGGGGTATCGACCTGGTCGAGCCCAGTCAACCTGGCTGGCCAGGTCGGTGTGTGGTCGAATTTCTATGGTCTGCTTTGTCATTAGGGCTAGGTGGCGGGTTTTTATTGGTCTCTCTTCCTAATGAATGGCTATGATCTAACCTAGCAACATCAAGGGTCCTAATTAGTTCCTAACCTCTATATAAACAACCCTAGACTAAACCCTAATCTATTCATTAAAAATTAAGAACATAGCCGCCATGTTGCTGAGGAACGACAAAGCATAGCCGCCAAGTAAAGAGAGGATTAGGGAGGAAGTTCTAAGGCCTAAAGCAATTCAAGCAACCTAAAGCTAATCAATTCAACAAAGGAATTTGCGTCTTCAATCCCTAAACTAGAGAATTCATCAAACCATTGTAAGTAGAGTATTACTTTGGTATAATAAACAACTGTGTTGATGTGTATGCTTGAATTGTGGCAATGGAAGTAATTCATATTTGTGCGTTCTTATCAATTTATATACGTTTGGATACTCTTGAATTATATTATTCATTATAAAGAACTACATGCGGTAGTTCTATGCAAATATACGTTTGGAATATTGCGCAAATTATGTAGTCTATGTTGAAGCTACATGTATATAGTTGAGTGAAATTTATGCAAGTTTGGGGCTTTGTTATTATGCCATTATGATGTATGTTTTTATGTATAAATCATTTTGCAAGTAATTGAAACAAGTTTGGTTATTATAGTTCATATGAAACTATGTGGAATTTTGACACCATGTATTTGTCATGCTTTTGCAAACTTATGAATATGGCTAGGAATGATATTTGGCATAATTGAGATCTATGATTAAGTCTATCTTGTTTTAAAGAATTATATGATGACATATGTGAGACATGGTTAGATTAGACTCAAAAATCCCCTTTTTGCAAGTTTAAAGCAAAACACCATGATTAGGAATATTTATGCATAAGTATGTTTATACCATCGTTATGTGATTAGGCTTAAATCATGATTAAGTTGAATTATGTTATGTTCATGCTAGAAGTATTTATGCCATGCTTATGTTTGACAATATGCCATGCCTATGCTAGAAGTATTTTATGCCATGCTTATGTTTGACAATATGCCATGTTTATGCTAGAAGTATTTAGGCCATGCTTATGTTTGACATTATGCCTAAATAAGAATATAGGTTCATGTTGTAGTTAAACCTATGCAAGTTTACATGCCTTGATTTATGTCACCTATGTTGTATGACCAAAATACATGTCACCACTATGCAAGTACACCAATTTCTATTATGTATTTTCCAACGTCATATGCAAGTTCATGCGCTCACTTTCCCCTCTTTGTGTATACGCCATAAGCCTCCCCTTTCGCATGGCTAAATTGGGCTTTAAAAGGCTAAGCCCAATATATATGAAGGACGTGTAAAACGGGGGAAAACAACGTTGGGTTAAAATGAAATTAATGAATGAAAATATGAAATAGAAGGGCCCAAAGTCAAGTATGGGTTGGGCCCATGATTGGTGTAACCTTTACACCATTAACATAATAATGGGCCGCAAATATTTACATATAAATAAAGAAGAATGACAAAATATGTAAATGTAGAAAAGACGATGTGTTTAACCCGAGGTTGGATTGAGTTGTGATGTAAACCTGCCCGGAACCGCCCGGCTGTCCAGTAGTCACAACAATACCTATCCAATGTGGGAGGTTAAACATGGAGCCCAGCAAGGACCCGAGGTTAGACTGAGTTGTGGCGTAAGACTGCCCGGAACCAACCGGCAACAGGCAGCCACAACAATACCTGTCTAATGTGAGAGGTCAGGGCCTTAATAAGACAATTAAGGCTGAGTCAGGATTGTTAGGATTAAGTGAACTAAAGACTTAATCAAAATGGAACATGCTAAACTAAAAGGACTGGTGGGGTTAGGTTAGGAAACACTTAACCAACTTAGCATGTTGGCTAGAGATAGAAAACCTAGTAACGGGGGACCCTTTTCAGCAGTAACCCTAGAAGGTGTATCAGGATACCCTGAAACTAGGCAGGGTGGGGCACGATTACTGGGCTGATTGTAAGAGGTCAAATCGACGGCGGTGGTGTAGCAGTGTAGGTTCTAACGGTGTGCGGGCGTGCACGCACTCCGGCGCAGAAAAATAAAGCACTGGACACCAGTAGCATACCTTTGCACTCTAAGGTTGTGTCGGGTTGCCACTATGGGACTTGATACACCCCATGGTGGGACCAGCATAGGTAACTACAGACATCGGGGGCCGTAAGACACATGTAACTATGCGAGTAGGAGCCGATCATCGTAGAATGGATCACACTACCCTGATTATGGGGTGCAAATTGGAAACTAGTTTATATGGGTTCAGAGATTAACATGGGGTACGATAGTATATTCGACCCTAGATAACTTAACCAAGTTCATAGTGTTTGCCCACTTCCTGTTTTACTTATCATACCCAGTTCTTTATTCATAGACAAAGTAGTACTAGACTTACTCAGGCTTTATGTCTGACTCTATTTTTCTTTCGTCTTCTTTCTTCCGTTTCCCCCCCCCAGGTCCTCAGGGAGGGAACACAGCAGCTTGACCTACCTCAAACATCCAGCTTGAAGAAGAGAAATGTATTGCTTGGACTTTCCTGTTTTGAACTATGGCTTTGGACAATTCACTATGGGGCTTTGGCAGTTTATCTATGTTTTATTTATGCTTCTTTAAAAATAATGTACTCAAGACAGATTATGAAGTATTATGTTATGTTTTTGGAAGGGATGTTGTTGTAACACGTATTTGACTTTATGAAATAAAATTTGTTGTTCTTCCGCTGGTTTACAAATATGTGTTATTATATCTGTCTTGTATATCTGTGACTTGTACTTATAAACCTCCACCAAAATTAGGGCATTCCCTTTGAGAGTGACCCTAACGGAGGTGGGGTGTTTCAAGGTTCCCATGATCTGATAGTCCAAACCGATCCGCTTAAAACATAAATCATACAAATTTAAGGCCTTTCAGCCCAATAACACGGTGGTAGATTGGGTGCGAAATGGGTTGGGTTAGATCGATCTGAACCGAGTCGTAATTGCTAATTCGATGACACGACTGAATATATGAAAGAGAAATGAGGAAATTCAAAGGAAAAAGGCCAAGACACACACACATCTATACATCAAAAGATTACCTGGAAGATGGCTGAGATCTTAATTGAAATATCGAAGTTATTGAAAACAACATAAATAATCCCTAATCCCATTATGTATTTATAGGCCTTGCAGACAGCAGAAGGCGTGACTTTATAAAGCGTCATGACTTTACCAAAAGAAACGACTACTGATTGACACTGATTCAGGAACAAATAGGTTGAATATTTCGAAGCACGCTTCATCTCAAATGAAAACGTACTTCGAGGGGGCAAAATGTCAGCCTGCTTTGTGACTAAGCTATACAAAGCTAAGGATTTAACTGATGGATGTACTCGTAGATTGGAAAAAATAAAGGCAAACCACCGGGTCGGATTGGACCTCCATATTCAAATCCCATTATCTCTACACACAGCTTCACAAACCAGCAATCACAAAGCTGGTCTCAGGTCGGTTCGGTCTCCAAAATATCCAAATTGAACCTCAAGCTTCCCATCTGATCTTAACCGAGCCTCCTGCTGTGAAACGGTTGGTCACCACGTTCCAACAAACCCGGAACGGTTGCTACCCATGCACCGACGTTCTTGATGTGCTGTCATCATCTAAGAGCTCCCAAACCCGAGATTCATTGGATGGGACCCACGTGGGATCCGACCCGACCTCGCTTGAAGCCTATAAATACCCCCACAACACTCCATTTTTAGGGATCTTTTTGGCCATTTATCTACTCCAACTTTATCAAAAACGAATTTCCTCTACTATTTCAGATTGTACTTAGAATTATTGAGTATAATTCTATAAAATTGAGAGAAATTATCGATTGTACTAGTGAGATTGAGTGGATATTATCATCATACTTGTATTCAGTTCATCAATCAGAGAAGTATAGAGTGGACGTATTCTCTTTAATGCTGAACCACTATAAATCTCGTGTTTTTGTTGCATTTTGGTTCATATTCTATAGAATTTCATTCAGTTGGGTGTTATAACCACTTTTTGGTCTAACAGCGTCTATACTTGCATATTTGTCATTCAGGTTTTGATCAGAACGCAAAGTAACAAGAGCTAGTAAAACTTGTGCATATGCAACCTTTACATGAATAGGGTACCTGTAGAGGAATTAATAAGCCTTTGCTAGATATGTGATTATTTGCATTACATGAAAATAAACTTTTTACAACGTGGATTATACAACTGTTTGATCAACTAGCGTAAAAACCTGAATCATTTACTACATTTATTTGAGAAAACATTGCAGTACTTCCACCCAAACAACATTCTTAAGCTATATGCCGTGAAAAAGGGAACTTTGACAACATCTTCAAAATGGTTGTAACAACTTATGTTTAGTAATATTTAATCTCTATTGTGAAATGTTTGTATTCTTTGACAACATTTTTTTATGTTGTTCTGACGTATGCAATAAATAAGGAGCTTTAACAATGGTAAATTTTATTTGGTTATAGTTTCGAGAATTTGTTCGAATCCAATGTATTTTATTTACATTGTAAAATTAATTTTATTTTATTACTTGTGTACTGTTATGAACATCTACGCTATCGACATTTTTTGTCAAGGTTAAAAGATATAATAGGAATGTTTTTAATCGTAGGAACATTTACTTTTATTTGTATTAACTTAAGATTTTATTTTTGAATAATCAACATTTTCGGAAAATTTTAATTTTCGAAAAATAGCGTTCGAAATAATGCATCATGCAAATTTGCAACTTCAGTTATCCTATTATTATTACTACTATCAATTTAGTTCAGGAATACGCACATCAATTGTTCAGGCATGTTGGATCATATGTTGATCCATGTGATAGTAACATCCACCATCGATCTAACTACTAATCTAGGAATACCAATCAAGAATTTTGGTCCATTGGATCTGCATCGTTGTTAATCTAAGATTTTTTTTAAACATAGATTGCAAAACCCTTGATTTATCGCCTTCTTTCAGAAACACCTTCGCCCCCAAATTGAAAAAACCCACTATCTGGTGATCAAACTTGTCTACTCATGAGTTTGAAATCATGATTCTGATTCAATTTTATAAAATTTCTGTTTCTACTAGCATTTTTAGGTGACCAGTTGGCCTACCTCCACTCCACTGCAGCCATCACCCCATCTCTATGTTAATACTCTGATCCAAACAGAACAAACTAATTACCTCAGTCAAAACATTTTAAGACCTAGACCTGTAAGTATTTTATTATTAGATTTATTATTTTGATTAGTAATTTATTTTAATTAATTTTTTTCTTCAATAACCCTCAGTAGATGCTACTGGGTATTGTCGTTTCTACTAAATAATTTGCTAAGAGCCGTTTAAATTTGCTAGATGCTCTGTGTTATTTTTTGATTAATCGGTGCTTTTGTCTACTTTAGTTTGTTGTTTAATTAAGTCGTATATTTTTACTATCGTTTGCATGTCTCATTACTAAAGCAGTTTTAATTATTTTATATTTTGTTCATTCACATACTCAATTGTTCATTGTTAAGTATTTTTATTCTGTCACACTCCATTCTTACACTTAATACTCTACCTGTTTTAATTTCATATATTACTTTGAGGGCAAATTCTATTTAAACCCAAGAATTTGCTGAGTTTACCCAGCAAATCAAAAAAAACACGGTAAACCCAGCGTTTTGCTGAGTTTACCCATGCATTATTAAAAAAAAAGACGATTTTGTCCTCCCTCGTAGGGGCTCTACGAGATTCTTCATCTTACCTCGTAGAGCCCCTACGAGGTGCCTTTAGGTCACCTCGTAGGGTCCCCTACGAGGTAAGCTGAAGAATCTCGTAGGCCCCCTACGAGGTGCCCTAAAGGCACCTCGTAGGGGCTCTGCGAGGTAAGCTGGAAATGATAAAAAAAAATATTGTAAAATAAGGGCAGTTTGGTCATGCAATTTTCTGGGTTAACTCAGCAAATTCTTGGGTTCAAATAGAATTTGCCTACTTTGAGTAGTACCCTTCACATAGGGAATATTGTTGCTAGGACCAACTTATGGAGAGATAAACCATGTGTTTAAAAGAATTAATGTTAAAAATTGAAATAAAAGATTATCTTAAACTCAAAATTGATGGGTTCACTGTTTAAAAGGTGGACCAACTGATGAGGTATTGATGCTATTGATATACAAAAATATGTTGTTGCTGGAGGTGAATTGCGAGTGATTTACTAATTATATTGATATGTGACGTTGTTGCCTACAAGTCTCTTGATTCATATCAAGTTTTATAATAAGAACTTTGATCTTATAATAAACTACGTTGATGTCTAATTTTTTTTTCCTTTTTAGATCAGCATTTTTGATGTGTTCACTGGCACATATGGAGTTGGAAGAAAAAGAATTTATCTGCAATTAACAATTATTTTACATCGCTAATTTGACTGTAAAGGTTTTAAGCTTTTTTTACTCTTGTATTAATATATATTGGTTATCATGTTGCCCAACTATCTATTAAAAGTTTGAAACCGAAAGCAAAAATAGATAATGTGAATATTTAGTAGAAGAGCCTAATAAATTTAAGTTGATTTTTTTTGGAACTCGGAGTAAATGCATATCAAAAATTAAATGTAAAATTGTATGAATTTTTTTCTACGTCCGATGATGAAATATTCGGATCTAGATCCAACCATACATTCTTCTTCCATCGACCAATGAACTACGGTTGTTTTGTGAAGGGAAATTGCAAATACTTGATTCCTTTAATGCAATTCGGAACACCAATTTGAGCAAAATTACTCATATAGACCAGATGGTACATGAAAAATCAAAACATTGCTAGGATGTTTAGATTGAATAATGCTTCGATAGTGATTTTTCTGAAGAATGATGGATATACCTATACCATGCGTTTTAGTCAATGATTATGTCATATGTAACCAAACTGATATAGTAATAATATATCCAGCATTTGTATGGCAGGATTCAAAAAAGGTAATTTATTTAACTGTGGATGGGCTTAACAAACAATTCATGTATTATTATGGGAATCGATGGTGTTTTTGTGACAAAATCACATATTAAAGTCATTGACACATCATATCGAGTATGCTTTTACCAATTGCTTTTATTTTTTATTTTTTGACATGTTTGGAAATACAAGCAACATTAATATCTGGTGGACTAGAAAATGCGCAAGTCGTATACAAATAGTATTTTCATATTCACGTAATCTTCTTTATCGCTAAATTCATGTTTTTAAATCATCTTTAATCTTTTTTTACGCATCATTTTCATCTCGCGTGCATGTTGTTGTTGAATATAAAAGATTATATTTAGGTATGGTGGTGTTAAATGCTGCATGAACTGTAACATGTTTATTTCTTAATATTTATCGTCTTGTTTAGAAAATTGGTTTGATATTATCAGTAAAACAGAAAAGATGCAACAACTCATTTCATGCCATCCAAACTGAATAGGCCCATCAACTCAATTCACGCTTGAACTGTCACTTAATAAATATATCAGGTGTTAATTTAAACGAAATGGAGCCTAGAAAGTTGTCATTTCTCATTTCAAGCAATAGAAATTTCTAAACCTGGAAATACATCATAATAACTGTTCACTAGTCTTTTCAGTTTAAGATAATTTGAGCTTCTTTACGAGGGTAAATGTGAAAGTAGTCATAGCTTAGTTTTTTTCCCATATTTAACACTGTTATCTTTCACTTAAACCATATGTTCATTTATTTTATGCACTTATGATAGTCAAATTATGCTAGCAGTATGGGCTTGTCTAGTCATCTAACTAAAGTTACATTCAATGCAAGTTGATGAATTAGTATGAGGAGAAATTCATTGTTAGTTTTTTCATAATTAAAATTTTTCAGATTTACTGAAAGTGTACTGAAAAGGTTAGCTTTTTAGGATAAACTTATTTACAGACTCAAACCACTGAAATGAAGTGCAAGATCTAAGCATTCTCAGCAAATCAAAGTGTTTTGTATAAGTTATTTTAGTTCTCTCTTAGATTTTCACCGTGTGGAATAGAAAATGTTACATATGAACTAGGGTATAAACTAAATGAGAGAAACTGGTAATAGTAATATGTAATGCCTATTATTTTAAGAAATGTTACAAGTTAAGCTAAATAAGGGCTACAGTTTAACTGTCAAAGTAAGGTTTGCTGGGTTTTATTTGGTTTCGGTTTGAAAACCCCAGTGGCAATAAATGGAATTCAACCAAACATACTTCAACTCTTGGAGAAGGATTTCTTTCATGTGGCACACTATAACATAAAAACAAAATTTGAATATAAAAAACTCAAAATTATTATGATATTTGCCAGTTTTGCGAGCAGAAGTGGAATTTTGATCTAAACAATGTTATTTCAGGATATGTGCACCTGCTACATGACATCTTCTAACAAGAAATGGTGGGACTCTAGGAATGCTTTTGTGAATCAGTGGTACTGCATAAAAGTAAACCGTGAGTGCCTATCAGAGGCTATTCTAACCAAGCTTCTGAATGAATATCAAATATGTACGTGCAATGTTGTTTATCGTGTTTAAGTGGGTATCTATTATAATTTAATAAAAATCTGTATTGCACCTTGTTTGTAATTTTTATTTGAATAAGCATGTCTTGAATCTTTTTTAAAGAAAGTAATATAACGTGTAATTATATGAACATCTCTGGAACAATAGTTGTAATGTTTGTGTACATACAGGCCAGATCCATAGTAGAGTCCACGGAGACAATGGACTGGGGCAACGCACAGGAGTCAAAAAAGGAAAGAAGAAAGAAGCGGTTTTTGTTTCCATTTTCGCTTCCATCGTTGACCGTAGTGATCTTGCAAGGTCACATTCGTCACTAGTAACCGCATCTCGGCTTCCATCGTCTCTTAACTCTTATAATCGCATGATGTGCTTGGTTTGTAGATCGCAGCCCTTCGAATTGAAAACCCTAATTTCAGTTTCAAATAATAGCCAAACAAGAATTTGGATTAGAAAAAACATTGTGAGTGCTATTTTTTTCCTCTATGATTAGTTAGTCTATTTGGTTTTTTTTTTATGATTGACATAAGCTTTCATTAAGGACACAATGAGTAAAATCTGTTCTTTAGTTCAGTTTCAGATTTGTTTATTTCCTTGACATACTTAACAAGGTGTATTAGTTTTTAACTGGGTGAATTATGTTTCCAACTCCATGTTGTATTTGTGAATAAATGCAATTCACTTTCACCATATAATTTTTTTCTCCATAGAAATAGTCAGTTTCTTTGGGTTGAATTCAGAGAGAAAAGTGGTCAAGTTATTTGTTTTAGTAATTGGTCTTAAGAAGTAGGTGGTCATGCTGCGTTTATGTTGTGAAGATCTGATGTTGGTTATGGTTGTCTCACATTATAAATGTTCGTTTGAAGAAGAAAATGAAGAGGAAGGAGTTGAGAAATTAGTTGACTCCAGAAGCATTTTTTGTCTACATTTCTTGAGTGCAAAATTGAAGCAAGAGCACAAATTGCATCAGTGGAGGACATATTGTCCGGCCTGCCTTATTTTATTTCTGACTGCATGTATAGAGCATGTAAGCATGTTATGTATCGTTATTAATGTTAGTTTAAACTCATGAATGTAGCAACATATTTAATTAAATAGATATTATTAAGTATTGTTTATCATATTTAATGATTATGAAATTATTTTTGTTGGTGTAATTTGGTCTATTGTTGATTATGTTGTATATAAGTTTATCATATTGATTTATGCTGGGTTAAAATAGCAAAAAATATTTAATATGACGTAGGAAAGACGTAGGATTTTTTTTAATTATATTTATTGAAATTGAGTATGTAAGGCGTAACTAACGAGTAGGGAATATTTCTCGTAACACCGGCTTAGGAGACTTTTCGGGTGTAGCAATGGCGTAGGAAATAGTTGGTTGTCTAAGGAAATATGGCGTGGGAAAGTCATAGAAAATATGGCATACATCGGTAAGGCATAAGAAAAAATATGGCATAGGAAAGGCATAGGGAAAAGGCATAGGAAAGACGTAGGAATATTTTTAATCGTATTTATTGAAGTTGAACACGTATGGCGTAAATAACGAGTATGAAATATTTACCGTAACAACGACATAGGAAACTTTTCGGGTGTAGCAACGGCGTAGGAAATAGTTGTCCACGAAGGAAATACGGCATAGGAAAGACGTAGGAAATATGATGCATGAAAGACGTAGGAAAAAAATATGGCGTAGGAAACAATACTACGCATGGAGTCGGAACGACGTAGGAAATATTTTTGCCACGCTTGGATTTTTGACACTATATTCGGCGTAGGGCACGCGTAGGAAATTGTAGTTTCCTACGCCAATTAGGCGTAGGAAAATCAGAAAATTCTTGTAATGGTCTGTTCAGCTAAAACGTTCAACGGATCCAATGCGACGGAGATGCAAAAATTTGTAGCGGGGAAACAGGGTATAGCGGATGAATGTAAAGTAACATATAAAAGTTGTATTTAATGCTTCTATAAATATATAAATGGAAAATTAACATTCAACTTAATTATAATTAGCACATTCTTAATTTAAAATAAAACATATGCACATATATGTAAATAAATGTAAACTTTTATTTAGCATGATTAAATTTAGTAGAATATTATAGTATTTTCTATTCCGAAAAATATATGTTAAAAATTATATTAAAAGACTAATTTAATAAATTTTATAATGTATAAATACCATTTTAAAATTCATTTCTTTTATAGAAGAGATAATGAAAATAATCGTATATAGCTGAAATAATAGAATATATTGGAAATATCAGAATATAGCGGGGCTTATAGCGAAACGGTAGAAATCCGTTACACAATATAGTGGCGATATGATGAGGTAAGATGTAACACCCCGAATTTTCTATTAACACTAAAGTTGCTAAAATATTAATAAGTGTGTAAAAGGAGGGGATGTATCTAATATGTATATAAAAACAATAATAAGTAAAGGGGGATGTATCTAATATGTACATTGTAGAATATATATATATATATATTTATTTATGACATGAATAGAAGTTTATTAATATGCTGAGTGTTTGCTGAGTCACTTCTGACTCATTGCTGAGTCAACAAGATAAACCCCATCTTGTCTGAACGGCTGCGGTTATTTCTAGGTTAAATCTAATGGCCTAAATGAATTCTAAAATCTATAAATAAGTGGGTAGACCCTAGACCTAAATCACTTGTAAAATTAGATAAGCTACCGTCATGCTGCTGCCATGGAGTTCAGCATAGCCGTCACAAACTAAGAAGAGGAAGCCTAATCATCTACAACTAAATCTACACAAATCAAATCAAAAGATCTCTCTTTCTCTAATTCTTTTCTTTTGTTGGTGAGTATGATGATTCTCACAAGACTATTACAAACTAATTTGACTCAGTTATGAATGGATCACAAGAAAGTGATGTGATTTGTAATTGTAAATTCTATATATTGTGGATCTCTTATTATGTTATTATGTTGTCGTATGATGTAAATTATATATGCTATGTTGTAAATTCTCTTATGCTATGTCGTGCTATGTTGAGAATCATGTCAAGCTATGTTATACTATCATACTATGCCATGTTATAAATCATGCTATATTATGTTGAAAAATCATGATGTTGTTAGATCATGCTTAAAGTTATGTTTTTTTTCTTAATTTAAATGGATCTTGTTTATGGGAATTTGCCTATTAGGTTAGGTGTACCCATAAACTTGAAACTATAATTAAATAAAACTTGATTATGGGAATTTGCCTATTGAGTTAGGTGTACCCATATAAAACCATGTTGTTAAAAAATTAGATGATGTTGATTCACACATGTTCATATGTAAGTTTATGAAAATTGATTGAGATTATATTAGGTGAATTTTGAACAAGTTGACACCTTTAGGTCCATGACATGTATAATCTATGCAAGTTGGACATATGCAAGTTTCACCCCTTATTATGATTCATTTGGTCACGTATACATGTTGTTATTATGATAATCTCTTTTATGCTATGAGTTAGGCTATTCGAGTCTAACATATATTTTGCGAATAAACGTTCAAACGTGGGGTAGGGGTAATATTAGGAATTAATAAATTGGGTGCAATTTTGTAAGATTTTGCATACCATGAATGGATGTCCATAATTGAGTCAATTATGGACATTGTTAAAAATTGGAAGTAATTAATAATTCAAGTAGGGAATTATTAAAATTGGGGGAAAGTGGATTATTATTAATAATCAATGCTTAGGACACGAGGTTGGACCCATTTGTGATGTAAACCTGCCCGGACCCGCCCGGCAAATCCAGTAGTCACAAATGTCGGCCCAATGTGAGAGGTCCTAGGCCCAAACTAAAGCATAACAGTTGTAAAGACACGAGGTTAGACTCTTTTATGGTGTAAGACTGCCCGGACCCGCCCGGCAAATCCAGCTGCCATAAATGCCAGTCTAATGTGAGAGGTCTTTATGAGGTTATGGCCTTAACGAACTAAGAAATACTTAACCAGATAATCATGTAAGGTGGGACATGGGGTTAAGTAGGTGCCTTGGGTGGCATGAGGAATCTGGTGGTTGCCTTTAGAGGCATTTGAAATACGATTAGACTTAACCAAACACACATGTAAATGAACATGACTAAGTGGGTTAAGTGGGATGGACTAATGGGGACAAGCTTAGGTGGAATGCTTGTGGTAAATAGTGGGGGCCCATTTCAACCAGTATCCCAAAACGTATCTTTGTGGGCTCGACCCAAGTCGAGGACGGGACACGCATACTGGGTTTGACTATAAGAGGCCAAAACAGGGAGCGGTGGCAACGCAAGTCCAACGGGTTTCATATGCGTGTGTGGACCCGGGCTGGTAGGTAAGACGTTGTTGCATCGTGTAGGTATAAGCCGTGCATGTCCGTTGTATCAGGTTGCCACTTTAGGGGAGTGATACACCCCACTGTGGGGCCAGCACGGGTATCTACGAGTTAGGGAGCCGATCGAATAATGGGAAGTAGGGTACACCTAGTGGAGATAGGGGCAGGCGGCACCTATGTAGTCAGCTAGGGGTACGTAAAGCCATTGGGAAAGTTTCTAAGTGAAGCTAAGTGGGATGAATCTTTAGGGTGACTGGTGTGGTGCAGTATAGTGTTTTTCCTTTAGTATTTAGGAGCGCCTATAACGTTGCCTTTAGCGATTGTCTATGTCCTTAATCTGCTCTTCATAGACATTTTCTTGTTTTCCAGCTTATGCCTTAGTCCAGTTATTTTGGTAATAGTATTGTAGAATTATCATATTCACCAGACTTTATGTCTGACCCCCCCTTTTCCATCCTTTTTCTCCCTTCAGGTCCGCAGGTTGGGCCAAGTTCTAGTGGAGTCTAGTTGGATCGCTTATCTTCTGCAAAGCATGGACTGCTGAAGTAAAGTCAAGCTTGTTATCTTTCTTTTTAATGGCTATTCATGTAATGGGATTATGTACTTGTTTTATCAAGATAGATATTGTACTTGACATTGAATATGGTGTTATGATGTAATCAAACATGTTTTGACTTCTGCTACAATGAAATAAAGTTTTTGAATTTCCAAGTACTATTTTATATCTGTCTTGTTGTAATTTTACTGTTCTATATTCACTTAAAACCTCCATGGAAGTTAATGCATTCCCTTTGTGAGTGACATTAATGGACGTGGGGTGTTACACGTGGTATCAGAGCATAAGGTTACCAGAACAGATAAAAATTTTTTTTAGAATTTTTTTTTTCTAAAGTATTTTTGGAAGAAGTTCTTTCAAAAAAAAAACATGTTATTTAAAGAGAGTTTTTATGAAAAACATAATCCCAAATAGCCACATCCTTATCTTCATCTTTCGAATTCTCCATTTTGAATCTTTCCTTTTTCGTTTCAGCATGGCTGAAGATCTTAATCTCCCAGAAGGTGTGACGATTCCAGGGTGGTTTAGGAGATACTTGGAGGCTAGGGCCACCACTGCAGGCCCAGCGGATACTCCTCCACCCCTAGTTGCACCCATTCCTCCTCCTCCTCCTCCTCGTGTTGACACTTTTGCAAAGACGTGCAAGGAATTCAAGGCTATGGGAGGAAAAACTTTTCAAGGGACTGAGACGTTTGTGGAGGCCAGAGATTGGCTTAAGGAGACTGAGGAATTGTTGGATATCTTTGAAGTGGAAGATGGGAGGAAAGTCCGTTTAGCTACTTGGTTAATGAAGGGAGAGGCCTCGTTTTTGTGGGAGGTCACTAACGGGGAACGTCCAGTTGATTCATGGGCGGATTTCAGACGAAGATTTGAGGCAAAGTTTCTTTCAAGTGCAGAGGAGAACTTAAATATGGAAAAATTCCTGGCACTAAAGCAAGGGAGCTCATCAGTAAAGGAATATGTCAATAAATTTAATCAGTTAGCAAGGTTTGGCTTGGAGTTGGTGAACACGCCAGAGAAGAAAGCTTTGAGGTTCGTTAGAGGCTTGAATGAACCGTTGCAAGGGTTGGCTATGACCCACATCCCTATGGGAGCCACCTTTGAAAAGCTAGTAGAAATGGCACTTATGCATGAGGATAAGGCAGTTGAAAAGAAAGGGGATCAGAAGAAACCCCAACAGCAAAATAAGAAGGGTGGTAGAAACAATAATGGCAAAGGGAAGAAGAAATGCTTCAATTGTGGGACGCCTGGCCATCTCAGCAAAGATTGTAGAAAGAAAAAGAAGACTGGTTGTTTTCATTGTGGAGATGCGGGACATTTAGTGAAGGACTGTCCAAAGAAGGGGCAGAGGGCAGGGTCTACCTCGGGAGGACAGGTGCAGGCTCTTATGGCACCAGGGCAGGCAAGGGGGCAAGTTCAGGCTATTGCGGCCCCACCGCTGCAAGAAAGAGGTAGAACAATTTCTGTTGAAAGCTTAGTTTTTCTGTTTGATCATCCTGTCCGTACCTTATTCGATTCTGGCGCATCTCATTCGTTTATCTCTGCATCATTAGTTGAATCACTGCACTTGAACACCAGTTTAGTAGAGGATCCCTTGGTCGTTTCAAATCCAATTGGGGGTTCGGCTCATTTGACCATGATATGTTTGGATTTGAAAATCTCTATACTTAGCGTTGAATTTAGATGTGATGCTTATGTATTGGGCTTCACGGGCTATGGGCTAATTTTAGGAATGGATTGGTTGTCTAGAAATAAGGCCATTCTTGATTGTGAAAGGAGAGTAGTTAGGCTTGTGACTCGCCTTGGTAATGCTCTCGACATCTTTTGTAATCCCATAAATTCCGTTATGCTAAGTTATCTTGAATCGCTTGACGCGTCTGTAGAGAACCTGCGATCGGTAGAAGTGGTCCGGGAATATCCGGATGTGTTTGAGGAGGTGAAGGGCTTACCTCCAAAGCGGGAGATAGACTTTCGAATTTATCTTGTGGATAATGCTAAACCTGTATCTTTGCCAGTGCGCCACATGGCTCCTTGTGAAAGGAGGGAACTCAATAAGCAAGTAAAGGAGTTGCTTGAGAAGGGGTTCATAAGACGTAGTATATCGGAGTGGGGTGCTCCAGTAGTTTTTGCCACAAAGGCGGATGGGTCTCTTAGACTTTGTATGGACTATAGAGAACTAAACAAGCTTACTAAAAAGAACCGACACCCACTGCCGAGGATTGACGATCTCTTTGATCAGTTAGTTGGCGCCTCAGTGTTTTCGCAGTTGGACTTAGCCACTGGCTTTCATCAACTGAGAGTGGCTGAGGATAGTATAGATAAGACTGCTTTTAGGACTCCTGACGGATTCTATGAATGGCTAGTGATGCCCTTTGGTTTGACAAACGCCCCTGCATATTTTGTTGATTTGATGAGTAGGGTGTTTAGGGAATACCTTAACAAATTCGTGGTAGTCTTTGTGGATGACATCTTAGTCTTTTCTAAGAATAAAGAAGAGCACTCCCTACATCTTAGGGAAGTGTTGGAAACCCTTCGAGCGCATAACCTTAAGGCAAAATTTTCTAAGTGTCACTTCTGGAGGAAGGAAGTACGGTTCTTAGGGCACGTGGTTTCCAAAGAAGGGGTAGCAGTGGATCCCGCAAAGGTGGTGGCCATCCAAGATTGGAAGGTCCCTAAAAATGCAACCGAAGTAAGAAGTTTCTTGGGGTTGGCTGGCTATTATAGGAAGTTTATCAAAGACTTCGCAAAAATATCAGCTCCATTAACACGGTTAACGAAGAAGAACCTGGTTTTTACGTGGGACAAAGATTGCGATGATGCGTTCCAACGTTTAAAGAGAGCCTTAACTTCAGCCCCAGTCTTAGTGCTGCCAGACGGGAATAAACCGTTTACCATCTATACTGATGCTTGTGGGACGGGACTTGGCGCGGTCCTCATGCAAGAGGGAAGAGTAATAGCCTATGGTGGAAGGCAGTTGAGGGTTCATGAAAAGAATTACCCCACGCATGACCTAGAGCTAGCCGCAATTGTTTTCGCGCTTAAGTCTTGGCGTCACTATCTTCTTGGTGAGAAATTCGAACTGTTCACTGACCACAAATCATTAAAATACTTATTCTCTCAGAAGGATTTGAATTTAAGGCAGCAACGGTGGATGGAATTCTTAGCCTCCTACGATTTTGAAATAGCATATACCCCGGGCAAGGGTAACGTGGTGGCAGGCGCCTTAAGTAGGAAAAGGTTGTCCTTGAGTCCGTTGTTTGTTGAACGACAAAGCTTAGAATTCATCTCTATGTTTGACTTTAGACCCTCCGTTGACTTAGTACCCGGTCTGTTAGCATCCTTGGAGGTTAGACCTACACTTCTAGGACGGGTTGGTGAGGCACAGCGAGACGACCCACAGTTGGTTGAGATAGTAGAAAAGCTCAAAGGGGGGGAGTCGTCAAGCCATCTTCGTAGGTATACCCTAGACGATAAGGGTTGGTTACGAAGGGATAATAGACTTTGTGTACCACAAGACGAAGACTTAAGGAAGGCCATTCTTGATGATGCTCATCGCTCAAAAATGACCATTCATCCCGGCGGGGATAAGATGTACAAAGATATGAAGCGGGTTTTCTTTTGGGCCGGTATGAAAAAGGATGTGGCCGAGTACGTCGCTAGATGCTTGGTGTGCCAACGAGTTAAAGCAGAACAAAAGAAACCCGGTGGGTTACTTCACCCATTAGAAGTTCCACTATGGAAATGGGAAAGCATCTCAATGGATTTTGTGGATGGATTACCAAGATCAAGGAAGGGTAACACGGGGATTTGGGTTATAGTAGATAGACTTACTAAAAGCGCCCATTTTATTCCCGTGAAAAGTAAGAGGACTGCTCCGTGGTTTGCTTCTGTATACATTAAGGAGATAGTTCGTTTGCACGGTATTCCTTCTAGTATAGTAAGCGACCGTGACCCCATCTTTACTAGCGAATTTTGGAAGAGTTTACAAGAGGTGGTAGGGATTCAGCTATGTTTGAGCACCGCATATCATCCTCAGACAGACGGCCAGACCGAGAGGGTGAATCGCATTCTAGAGGATCTTTTAAGGCTTTGTATCCTAGACTTTGGGGGTACATGGGAAGAGCACCTTCCGTTAGTAGAATTCGCATATAATAATAGCTTTCAGTCTAGTATTGGCATGGCACCTTTCGAAGCTCTTTATGGAAGGCCTTGCCGTTCGCCTACATGTTGGTGGGAATCTACCGATAAAATCCTACTTGGGCCCGATATGGTTAGGGAAACCTCGGAGAAGATTGAGTTGATTCAATGGAGGATGAAAGCAACACAAGATAGGCAGAAATCGTATGCTGATAAGAGGAGGACAGATCTTGAGTTTGACATTGGGGACATGGTTTTTATCAAAGTATCTCCGTTACAGAATGTTGTTCGCTTTGGGTCCGTGGGGAAATTAGCACCAAGGTTTGTAGGGCCGTTTCCTGTAAAAGACAGGATTGGGAAGATGGCATATAAGGTGGAGTTGCCTGAGAAACTTAGTGGAGTACACGACGTATACCATGTATCACATTTGAGGAAGTGTTTGCACAAGACCGCGGAGGTGGTAGAGCCGAGCTTGCTTAAAGAGGTGGAAATAGAGCGTGATGCAACAATTAGACGAGCTCCTACATGCATTCTTGGGTCGGAGATCAAAAAGTTGAGGAATCGAGAGGTCAGACTGGTTAAAGTGCAATGGGGATATGATGAGAGCAACGCAACTTGGGAGACAGAAGAGAAGATGCGTTCGTTGTACCCTTTTCTTTTTGAGGGTATGTCTTTTAATTTCTCCTTTATCGCTTAGCTTATCTTATCTTATCTTTAGTATGTCCTCTCATTAGTATCTTTGACCTTTAGTTAGGATAATCCTATGGTTGAAACATGTGTTTGAGACATGTTATATATGATGGATGCAAAATGGATGCAAGTGTTTGCTAGTGGTTGCTCGTGGATGCATATATACACATACTTTAGGCACTAGATCGGCTCAGTCACTTCATATTGCATATTGCATATATATGGATGTATTTAGTATAATGGATGTATAATGGTTGTACCATCATATGGATGCTGCATTCGGTTGAATGGGTGTGCACGCATATAGAAGTAGTATGTAAGCAATTAGGATCTTTTGCATACATAATGGATTCATGACACTTACATAATTTGCATTAAGGAGGTCAACTGAATCAGTAGACCGCCTGATTTCGCATTAGGTAAGGACATGTACACACACTTGCATATGATCATAAAGCATTAGAAGTCTTTTAAGGACAATGGATGCCTGTGTATGATGGATGAGTAGATGGACGTTTGGATGGTAGGATATACATTCTTTCAGACTTGAAGATTTCGGGGACGAAATCCTAAAAGGAGGGGAGAATGTAACACCCCGAATTTTCTATTAACACTAAAGTTGCTAAAATATTAATAAGTGTGTAAAAGGAGGGGATGTATCTAATATGTATATAAAAACAATAATAAGTAAAGGGGGATGTATCTAATATGTACATTGTAGAATATATATATATATATATTTATGACATGAATAGAAGTTTATTAATATGCTGAGTGTTTGCTGAGTCACTTCTGACTCATTGCTGAGTCAACAAGATAAACCCCATCTTGTCTGAACGGCTGCGGTTATTTCTAGGTTAAATCTAATGGCCTAAATGAATTCTAAAATCTATAAATAAGTGGGTAGACCCTAGACCTAAATCACTTGTAAAATTAGATAAGCTACCGTCATGCTGCTGCCATGGAGTTCAGCATAGCCGTCACAAACTAAGAAGAGGAAGCCTAATCATCTACAACTAAATCTACACAAATCAAATCAAAAGATCTCTCTTTCTCTAATTCTTTTCTTTTGTTGGTGAGTATGATGATTCTCACAAGACTATTACAAACTAATTTGACTCAGTTATGAATGGATCACAAGAAAGTGATGTGATTTGTAATTGTAAATTCTATATATTGTGGATCTCTTATTATGTTATTATGTTGTCGTATGATGTAAATTATATATGCTATGTTGTAAATTCTCTTATGCTATGTCGTGCTATGTTGAGAATCATGTCAAGCTATGTTATACTATCATACTATGCCATGTTATAAATCATGCTATATTATGTTGAAAAATCATGATGTTGTTAGATCATGCTTAAAGTTATGTTTTTTTTCTTAATTTAAATGGATCTTGTTTATGGGAATTTGCCTATTAGGTTAGGTGTACCCATAAACTTGAAACTATAATTAAATAAAACTTGATTATGGGAATTTGCCTATTGAGTTAGGTGTACCCATATAAAACCATGTTGTTAAAAAATTAGATGATGTTGATTCACACATGTTCATATGTAAGTTTATGAAAATTGATTGAGATTATATTAGGTGAATTTTGAACAAGTTGACACCTTTAGGTCCATGACATGTATAATCTATGCAAGTTGGACATATGCAAGTTTCACCCCTTATTATGATTCATTTGGTCACGTATACATGTTGTTATTATGATAATCTCTTTTATGCTATGAGTTAGGCTATTCGAGTCTAACATATATTTTGCGAATAAACGTTCAAACGTGGGGTAGGGGTAATATTAGGAATTAATAAATTGGGTGCAATTTTGTAAGATTTTGCATACCATGAATGGATGTCCATAATTGAGTCAATTATGGACATTGTTAAAAATTGGAAGTAATTAATAATTCAAGTAGGGAATTATTAAAATTGGGGGAAAGTGGATTATTATTAATAATCAATGCTTAGGACACGAGGTTGGACCCATTTGTGATGTAAACCTGCCCGGACCCGCCCGGCAAATCCAGTAGTCACAAATGTCGGCCCAATGTGAGAGGTCCTAGGCCCAAACTAAAGCATAACAGTTGTAAAGACACGAGGTTAGACTCTTTTATGGTGTAAGACTGCCCGGACCCGCCCGGCAAATCCAGCTGCCATAAATGCCAGTCTAATGTGAGAGGTCTTTATGAGGTTATGGCCTTAACGAACTAAGAAATACTTAACCAGATAATCATGTAAGGTGGGACATGGGGTTAAGTAGGTGCCTTGGGTGGCATGAGGAATCTGGTGGTTGCCTTTAGAGGCATTTGAAATACGATTAGACTTAACCAAACACACATGTAAATGAACATGACTAAGTGGGTTAAGTGGGATGGACTAATGGGGACAAGCTTAGGTGGAATGCTTGTGGTAAATAGTGGGGGCCCATTTCAACCAGTATCCCAAAACGTATCTTTGTGGGCTCGACCCAAGTCGAGGACGGGACACGCATACTGGGTTTGACTATAAGAGGCCAAAACAGGGAGCGGTGGCAACGCAAGTCCAACGGGTTTCATATGCGTGTGTGGACCCGGGCTGGTAGGTAAGATGTTGTTGCATCGTGTAGGTATAAGCCGTGCATGTCCGTTGTATCAGGTTGCCACTTTAGGGGAGTGATACACCCCACTGTGGGGCCAGCACGGGTATCTACGAGTTAGGGAGCCGATCGAATAATGGGAAGTAGGGTACACCTAGTGGAGATAGGGGCAGGCGGCACCTATGTAGTCAGCTAGGGGTACGTAAAGCCATTGGGAAATTTCTAAGTGAAGCTAAGTGGGATGAATCTTTAGGGTGACTGGTGTGGTGCAGTATAGTGTTTTTCCTTTAGTATTTAGGAGCGCCTATAACGTTGCCTTTAGCGATTGTCTATGTCCTTAATCTGCTCTTCATAGACATTTTCTTGTTTTCCAGCTTATGCCTTAGTCCAGTTATTTTGGTAATAGTATTGTAGAATTATCATATTCACCAGACTTTATGTCTGACCCCCCCTTTTCCATCCTTTTTCTCCCTTCAGGTCCGCAGGTTGGGCCAAGTTCTAGTGGAGTCTAGTTGGATCGCTTATCTTCTGCAAAGCATGGACTGCTGAAGTAAAGTCCAGCTTGTTATCTTTCTTTTTAATGGCTATTCATGTAATGGGATTATGTACTTGTTTTATCAAGATAGATATTGTACTTGACATTGAATATGGTGTTATGATGTAATCAAACATGTTTTGACTTCTGCTACAATGAAATAAAGTTTTTGAATTTCCAAGTACTATTTTATATCTGTCTTGTTGTAATTTTACTGTTCTATATTCACTTAAAACCTCCATGGAAGTTAATGCATTCCCTTTGTGAGTGACATTAATGGACGTGGGGTGTTACATAAGAGCGGTGCATTAATAGAACAGAGTCATATTCCTATATACTACCAACGTGCTAACATACTCGCTAAAGCTCCATCGGCGAAAAGATTCACCCGATTGAGGGACGATCTGAAAATTATTGAGAGCCGCGGAGTATTTGGGGAGAAAGAAACCCTAGCATAAACTGAGGCAGGGTATGCTCTTATACTTCCAGCTTTTTTCCTTCATCCAAGACGCCCAAATTCACGTGCTGTTGGGTATGCTCTTATAATTCCAACTTTGAACCTGTAAACCATCTTTCACTTGTATTCCTATCAACGTTTTGTTTTCTTCTTCTTTTCGTATTACTCGTCATCTTGTACACAGGCACAACTATATTTGCAACCAATCTTCATCATGTTCTAATCAGAGCGATCGGGTAATCATAGCTCCTTAGCTTAGATGAGAGTCGTGAGGCCTAACCCAGGCTGTTCACTTGCCTATTATGGAACGTCCATTCACCAAACCTATAGCACTTGGTAAGATCCTTTCCAATAACCACATTGAATTCATTCGACAATCTTAGGTATTGGTAGAAAAACTGTCAAGAACATTATATTCTCTTTCAAAATGAGATAACATTGTACCACATCTTTTTTACAAGATTTTTAAAAAAAACTACTGGATCCAATAATAATCGTGGAGAAGTTCTCATTATCGATTTTAAATAGTTTTAAATAACAATTTTCTACCTGTAAAAACGAAGACAAGATTTATGTTTGCTTTTAACAGAGGGATGTAATGCCTTTTTTCCGTGAACAGAAATATGAATTGAAATGCTTTGATTTAGTAAAAATTTAATTATGTAATTAAAAAAAAAAGTTGTTTCATACATTTTGGTTTGCACTTGGCAATGTATAAGGTCTGGTAAAAACTCGTAGTTACATATCAAATAGCAAGAGTTCTTTAACCCTTCTTTTTCTGGTCTAAGATGTTCATCTTGATCAGAAGTGTCTGTTAACCATTGGTTGCAGCTTTGATACATGAATATAGGTTTCTAATTTAGTTATCTTTTAAAATATTAATCTGATTCAGATCAGCAAATACTGCAAAAACAAACAGGCACTTAACTTTCAGTTTAAAATTTGGGTGGAATCCCTTGACTATTGTATTGATAAGAGGGTGAAGGTCAAATGCTTAAATGCAATCAGCTAACTACCTCAACTCTTTATTCTTACCAATCACAGCAGGAAAGCCAACTGCCTACCTGAATTACGTAGTTACAAAATTATTTAGACTTCTATAAATATATCCTGCTTCGTTCATGTATTCATAATTCATCAGACAATAGAATTCAGAACAATGGCTACAAAAGCACCAAGCTTCTCAAAGACGACTCATCTACTGGCGGTGCTGTTATTTCTGTTTGGCAACTCGATTACCATTGATGCTGCTCGCATGCTTCTAGAAGCACCAACTGTTGGAAGAATGAGTAAAGTGGTTGAGGCAAACTAAGTCCCACATCGGGGAAATTTGTGCCTTATGCCACTACTTATACTAATGCTTGATGTATTATATCAATAGAAAGAGGAGATGGAAGAGGGAGAGACAATGGCATGATAAAACATTCATGCTAATATTTAAAGGTCAAAGATAAAGGGCCTTGGGCCTTGGGGCTCTGGTGATTAATTGGGCCTCCGATGGGCTCGCTGCGGAGCCGCTATTTTTTGAATTAGATCGCGCGATTGCCAACGGAAATTTCTGTTGGTAAAGGGTCGCAACCTTTCCAACAGTCATACCCGTGGCAAATCGAACAGAAGCACCTGTTCATAAGAACATGCCTCTTCCAGCCTATATATAGGCTTGCAGTATTCGAATCAAATCACGAATTTGAAGTCTACTTTCTCTCCTCCTTGTTTTCTTCTTCCTCGCTCTGTTCTGCATCAAATATATACAGAAACTCTCTTGCGTTCGTCGTCGATTTGTGACTGTAGCGCAACATCACAAATACGGTCCGTTTCATCCTTGGGAAACGATTGCTCATCATCCTTCCACGCCGTAGAGGGGGCAACTTCGTTTCAAGGAAACAGCGCTCGCTGGACTCGGACAATAGTCGGTACTGCTTCTTTCTCTTTCTCTGGATATTTACTGTATCGGTGCATTTCCTTGCATACTTGTGGCTGAACTTTGTACTTGCAATTTGCAATATCATTGAATCGTATTGCTAACGCTTAAAGGCGTTACTGTTCATAGAAATGGTTTTAGCACGTTTCTAGTGATTGGTTTCTAACATTCTTGAAACGAAGTTCCTAATAGTTGCTTTCATTTGCAGACGACAATGTCGCAAAACAGCAACAGCAAATCTATGCCGAAACTGACTGTGCCACCGGCTCCGCCTCTGGTTCCACCAACTGTCCCATATTCGCATGGCGAGAAACCAGAGAAGTTTAATGGCCAGGATTTCAAACGCTGGCAACAGAGGATGCTTTTCTACCTAACAACCTTGGGCCTGGCCAAATACATTACGGAGGATCCACCGTTTGTTGAAGAATTAGAGCCAGACGCCACCAAAGTTGAGGCTTTTACTGCATGGAAGAATTCTGAGTTCATCTGTAAGAATTACATTCTCAACGGATTAGATAACAGTTTATATAATGTATACTGTACCGTTGAGACTGCAAAGGTTCTCTGGTTATCACTTGAAAAGAAGTACAAGACTGAAGATGCCGGAATGAAGAAATTCATTGTCGGAAAGTTTCTTGACTTCAAAATGGTCGATTCCAAAACAGTCGTCAGTCAGATTCAAGAACTCCAAGTTATCATTCATGAAATTCACGATGAAAAGATGGTGTTAAGTGAGTCATTCCAAGTGGCTGCCGCTATCGAAAAATTGCCTCCGTCATGGAAGGATTTCAAAAACTATTTAAAGCATAAGCGCAAGGAAATGACCATGGAGGATCTGATTGTTCGTCTGCGAATCGAAGAAGACAACAGAAAATCAGAGAAAAAGGCTACCAGTTCATTGCAGGCAAAAGCCAACGTGGTTGAGGATGAAAAGACAAATAAAAGAAAGCGCGAGCAGAATCCTAATGCAAAGAAACAAAAGAAGTTTCAAGGATCTTGCCATAATTGTGGGAAGAAAGGCCACAAAGCAGCTGTGTGTCGTGCGCCCAAAAAGAAGAAACCTGAAGCAAATATGGCAGGAAATTCAGAGGATGTCACAGATATGGATTTGTGTGCAGTTGTTTCTGAATGCAACCTTGTTGGCAACAACAAGGAGTGGTTTCTAGACACAGGAGCCACTCGTCATATATGTGCCAACAAGTGGATGTTTACAACCTACAAGCCTGCCACTGATAACGAGCAACTATTCATGGGTAACTCGTCCGCGTCAAAGGTTGAAGGCAAGGGAAAGATTGTACTGAAGTTAACTTCTGGAAAGGAACTAAAATTGAATGACGTTCTCCACGTTCCAGAAATCCGCAAGAACCTGATTTCAGGATCGTTTCTCAGCAAGCATGGTTTCAAACTAACATTTGTTGCTGATAAGTTTGTAATATCAAAGAACGGAGTGTATGTTGGAAGAGGATATGTGTGTGATGGCTTGTTTAAAGCAAATGTAACCACTGTTGTACCGAACAATGATATGAATAAAAGTGAATCTTCTGCTTATATTGTTGACTCTTCTAACATATGGCATTCTAGATTAGGGCATGTAAATTTTGATACATTGCGAAAATTAATTAATCTAGAATTCATACCAAAATGCAATATAGATTCCAACTATAAATGTCAAGTTTGTGCAGAAGCAAAAATGACTAGAACCTCGTTTCATCACGTTGAACGAGAGACCGAACCTCTAGAATTAATACATACTGATGTATGCGATTTGAAAATGTGTCAAACTAGAGGTGGAAAGAGGTACTTTATCACATTCATTGATGATTGTACCAGATACTGTAATGTATATCTCCTTAGAAGTAAGGACGAAGCAATCGACATGTTTAAACAGTATAAGGCAGAAGTTGAAAATCAACTCAATAAGAAAATAAAATCTTTAAGAAGTGATAGAGGAGGAGAATACGAGTCTCCGTTTGAGGAATTTTGTGCTGAGCATGGAATTATACATCAAACTACAGCCCCGTATTCACCTCAATCCAACGGTATAGCCGAACGAAAAAACAGAACTCTTAAAGAAATGATGAATGCCTTACTAATTAGTTCTGGATTGCCAGATAACTTTTGGGGAGAAGCTATTCTTTCGGCAAATCACATCTTGAATAAAATACCACGAAAGAAAACATCAAAATCTCCACATGAACTTTGGAAAAATAGACCACCATCCTACAAATACTTGAAAGTGTGGGGGTGTCTTGCCAAAGTAGAAATACCAAAGCCGAAAAAGGTCAAAATTGGACCAAAGACTATAGATTGCATATTCATTGGATATGCTCATAATAGTAGTGCATATCGATTTTTGGTGTACAAATCTGAAATTGATGATATTCATGAAAACACCATTATCGAGTCTCGAAATGCAAGATTCTTTGAACACATTTATCCTCTAAAGACCTCTATTGAAACTAGTGTTCAAAAGAGGCCAAGAGATTCAGATACTCCCAAGGATAATGCTGATCAAAGAGAAATGAATGATGAAACTGAGATAGAGGAACCGAGAAGGAGCAAGCGACAAAGGACCTCTAAATCCTTTGGACCTGATTTCTATGCATATATGATAGAAAATGAACCTCTAACTTACCAACAAGCAATGTCATCTCCCGATGCTCCTTATTGGAAAGAAGCCGTCAATAGTGAAATAGAATCCATTCTACAAAACCATACGTGGGAACTAGTGGATCTCCCTAAAGGATCAAAACCACTAGGATATAAATGGATATTTAAGAAGAAACTAAAGGCTGACGGCTTAGTAGACAAGTATAAAGCAAGACTTGTAATAAAAGGATTCAGACAGAAGGAAGATCTGGATTACTTTGATACATACTCTCCAGTTACCAGAATAACATCAATTAGGATGCTTATTGCAATCGCATCTATACTGAATTTGGAAATACACCAAATGGATGTGAAAACTGCGTTTTTGAATGGTGAACTGGAAGAAGAAATATATATGCAGCAACCAGAAGGGTTTCTAAGCCCGGGAAATGAAAATACGGTGTGCAAATTAGTAAAATCACTTTATGGCCTTAAACAAGCTCCAAAACAATGGCACGAGAAATTTGATGAAACTATGTTATCAAATGGATTCAAAATAAATGAATCAGATAAATGCGTATATATAAGATATACGGATATTGGATATGTCATTGTTTGTCTTTATGTTGATGATTTACTAATCCTAGGAAATAATAATGCCATAATAAAATCTACGAAGGATATGTTATCCTCTAGATTCGACATGAAAGACCTAGGAGTGGCTGATGTAATCTTGGGTGTGAAAATTATAAAAACACCACAAGGATATGCCTTATCTCAGTCACATTACATAGCCAAATTACTTGAAAGGTTCAAGCAGTATAATAAAACCATTGCAAAATCACCAGTGGATTTGAACCAAAATTGGGTAAAGAACGCCGGTGATGGAATATATCAAGTTGAATATTCTCGCATACTGGGAAGTATCATGTATGTCATGAATTGCACTAGGCCTGATATTGCATACGCTATAAGCAAGCTGAGTAGATATACCAGTAATCCTGGTAAACATCACTGGAAAGAAATAATCAGGGTCCTAGTATATCTGAAGTACACACAAAACTATGTGTTACAATATGAGAAGTATCCTTCAGTGGTAGAAGGATATAGTGATGCCAATTGGATAACTGGCTCAAATGACACAAAATCCACAAGTGGGTATGTGTTTACATTAGGAAATGGAGCAATCTCATGGAAATCATCCAAACAGACTTGCATAGCAAGGTCGACAATGGAATCGGAGTTCATTGCTCTAGATAAAGCCGCAGAAGAAGCAGATTGGCTTAGGAGTTTCTTGGAAGATATTCCAAACTGGGAAAAACCAGTACCTCCAATATGTATACATTGTGATAGTCAATCTGCTATAGGAAGGGCAAATAGTACATTGTATAATGGTAAGTCTTGACATATTCGTCGTAGACATAAAACCATAAGACAACTTCTCTCTAATGGAGTTATCACTATAGACTATGTAAGGTCAAAGGATAACATAGCGGATCCACTAACAAAAGGCTTGCCAAGAGAGAAAGTTCAAACCTTATCCATGGGAATTGGCTTAAGACCTATGAACTAAAAGTTTTCTAAAGTGGAAACCCCACCTAGTTGACTGGAGATCCCAAGATCTAGGTTCAAAGGGACAACTAAGTTTAAGATAAACTTGATGGCACTGTTAAATACAAACCATTCCTATGATAAGTCAGTGCACAACCCGTCGGAGAATAGGATAAGCTTGGCTTTTAATGATGTCTATACTGTGGTGTTATAAAGAACCAAGTGGGGTATTACGGGATACTCTTAATAGAATCACCTATGTGAGTGCGAAGGCGCCTCTTCAAGAAGAATTGTAAGGTCGAATTCTTCAAGCACTCATGAAACCAAGGCGGTGTTCATGGCAAAAACGAACACAAACAGAGAACCAAGGGGTTAAAGAGCATTTATCATGTGTTATCTTTATAGACTTACACAAACGGCTTACAGTTCAAAGACAGTCCAGTCTACTAATTCGCCAGTTAGTTATAACGATAAAACACTAGGAAAAGTTCAAGGCCTCTGAGCTACTTTTACCGATATGATAAATGTTACACAAAGTTTCAGAACAGATTATACAACCACTCACTCATGTGGGGGATTGTTGGAAGAATGAGTAAAGTGGTTGAGGAAAACTAAGTCCCACATCGGGGAAATTTGTGCCTTATGCCACTACTTGTACTAATGCTTGATGTATTATATCAATAGAAAGAGGAGATGGAAGAGGGAGAGACAATGGCATGATAAAACATTCATGCTAATATTTAAAGGTCAAAGATAAAGGGCCTTGGGCCTTGGGGCTCTTGGGGTCTGGTGATTAATTGGGCCTCCGATGGGCTCGCTGCGGAGCCGCTATTTTTTGAATTAGAACGCGCGATTGCCAACGGAAATTTCTGTTGGTAAAGGGTCGCAACCTTTCCAACAGTCATAGCCGTGGCAAATCGAACAGAAGCACCTGTTCATAAGAACATGCCTCTTCCAGCCTATATATAGGCTTGCAGTATTCGAATCAAATCATGAATTTGAAGTCTACTTTCTCTCCTCCTTGTTTTCTTCTTCCTCGCTATGTTCTGCATCAAATATATACAGAAACTCTCTTGCGTTCGTCGTCGATTTGTGACTGTAGCGCAACATCACAAATACTGTCCGTTTCATCCTTGGGAAACGATTGCTTATCATCCATCCACGCCGTAGAGGGAGCAACTTCGTTTCAAGGAAACAGCGCTCGCTGGACTCGGACAATAGTCGGTACTGCTTCTTTCTCTTTCTCTGGATATTTACTGTATCGGTGCATTTCCTTGCATACTTGTGGCTGAACTTTGTACTTGCAATTTGCAATATCATTGAATCGTATTGCTAACGCTTAAAGGCGTTACTGTTCATAGAAACGAATTTAGCACGTTTCTAGTGATTGGTTTCTAACATTCTTGAAACGAAGTTGCTAATAGTTGCTTTCATTTGCAGACGACAATGTCGCAAAACAGCAACAGCAAATCTGTGCCGACACCGACTGTGCCACCGGCTCCGCCTCTGGTTCCACCAACTGTCCGATATTCGCATGGCGAGAGACCAGAGAAGTTTAATGGCCAGGATTTCAAACACTGGCAACAGAAGATGCTTTTCTACCTAACAACCTTGGGCCTGGCCAAATACATTACGGAGGATCCACCGTTTGTTGAAGAATTAGATCCAGACGCCACCAAAGTTGAGGCTTTTACTGCATGGAAGAATTCTGACTTCATCTGTAAGAATTACATTCTCAACGGATTAGATAACAGTTTATATAACGAATACTGTACCGTTGAGACTGCAAAGGTTCTCTGGTTATCACTTGAAAAGAAGTAAAAGACTGAAGATGCCGGAATGAAGAAATTCATTGTCGGAAAGTTTCTTGACTTCAAAATGGTCGATTCCAAAACAGTCGTCGGTCAGATTCAAGAACTCCAAGTTATCATTCATGAAATTCACGATGAAAAGATGGTGTTAAGTGAGTCATTCCAAGTGGCTGCCGCTATCGAAAAGTTGCCTCCGTCATGGAAGGATTTCAAAAACTATTTAAAGCATAAGCGCAAGGAAATGACCATGGAGGATCTGATTGTTCGTCTGCGAATCGTAGAAGACAACAGATAATCAGAGAAAAAGGCTACCAGTTCATTGCAGGCAAAAGCCAACGTGGTTGAGGATGAAAAGACAAATAAAAGAAAGCGCGAGCAGAATCCTAATGCAAAGAAACAAAAGAAGTTTCAAGGATCTTGCCATAATTGTGGGAAGAAAGGCCACAAAGCAGCTGTGTGTCGTGCGCCCAAAAAGAAGAAACTTGAAGCAAATATGGCAGGAAATTCAGAGGATGTCACAGATATGGATTTGTGTGCAGTTGTTTCTGAATGCAACCTTGTTGGCAACAACAAGGAGTGGTTTCTAGACACAGGAGCCACTCGTCATATATGTGCCAACAAGTGGATGTTTACAACCTACAAGCCTGCCACTGATAACGAGCAACTATTCATGGATAACTCGTCCGCGTCAAAGGTTGAAGGCAAGGGAAAGATTGTACTGAAGTTAACTTCTGGAAATGAACTAAAATTGAATGACGTTCTCCACGTTCCAGATATCCGCAAGAACCTGATTTCAGGATCGTTTCTCAGCAAGCATGGTTTCAAACTAACATTTGTTGCTGATAAGTTTGTAATATCAAAGAACGGAGTGTATGTTGGAAGAGGATATGTGTGTGATGGCTTGTTTAAAGCAAATGTAACCACTGTTGTACCGAACAATGATATGAATAAAAGTGAATCTTCTGCTTATATTGTTGACTCTTCTAACATATGGCATTCTAGATTAGGGCATGTAAATTTTGATACATTGCGAAAATTAATTAATCTAGAATTCATACCAAAATGCAATATAGATTCCAACTATAAATGTCAAGTTTGTGCAGAAGCAAAAATGACTAGAACCTTGTTTCATCACGTTGAACGAGAGACCGAACCTCTAGAATTAATACATACTGATGTATGCGATTTGAAAATGTGTCAAACTAGAGGTGGAAAGAGGTAGTTTATCACATTCATTGATGATTGTACTAGATACTGTAATGTATATCTCCTTAGAAGTAAGGACGAAGCAATCGACATGTTTAAACAGTATAAGGCAGAAGTTGAGAATCAACTCAATAAGAAAATAAAATCTTTAAGAAGTGATAGAGGAGCAGAATACGAGTCTCCGTTTGAGGAATTTTGTGCTGAGCATGGAATTATACATCAAACTACAGCCCCGTATTCACCTCAATCCAACGGTATAGCCGAACGGAAAAACAGAACTCTTAAAGAAATGATGAATGCCTTACTAATTAGTTCTGGATTGCCAGATAACTGTAACACCCCGAATTTCGGTTAATGCTAAAATTCACTAATTACAGAATAAATAATCTCAGATGTGAGAATTGGGGGAAACGGGCTGCGTCATTGTGTTCGTCTCGGAAAAATACACGAAATAGTGTCCGAGTTTTCGAAAATCGGAGTCCGTATGGCCCGGTTATGGCCCAATGAAGTTTTCAGAAAATTCAAAGTTCAAAACAGATTTAAAATTCAGGTTCAAATTTCGAAATTGGGGCCATTGGGCCCAGGCGGGAAAATTCCCGCCGAGCTAACCAAGTCGACAGCCCTGTCGACTGGGCAGTCGACTTGGCTAGGACCAGGTCGACAGCCCTGTCGACTTGTGTGTCGACAGGGGGTGCTCGTCCAGATTAACCTGGTGCACCATTTTAGGGTTTGGCTGAGATTTAGGCTATTCTCTAGAAGCTTCCTAAATCTGACGGACCTAATCTAACCTAGGGCTAATCCTATGGTCTAAAACACACCCTAATCCTATAAATACACCCTAATGCAAGCCTAATCCATACTAAAAATAGAATTGATACCATCATGCCGCCAAAATCAAACTTAGGAGGAGCCTCCACTAGTTTATGAAGAAAGTTGCAAGCTAATCAACCTCTAATCATCATCTTCCTCAAATATTGCAACTAGTTCTACTTCATAAGTTTGCTAATCTTGGTTTTGGTGAGTTTCTATCACTTTAATAACCAATTGCTAAATTAAGTAGATGAGATATGATGAGATCATGTGGTTTTGTATGCGGATTAGTGGGTTTTAAGTCATATGAAATGATGTTAGTTTGCTAATCTATGTTTAACATTGATTTATAATAACCCTATGTTTATGCAAGTTAAGTATGTGGGTTTATGCAAGTTAAGTATGTGGGTTTATGCATGCTAAGTATTGGGTTTTATGCATGCTAAGTATTTGATTTTATGCATGCTAAGTGTTTGATTTTATGCATGCTAAGTATTTGATTTTATGCATGCTAAGTGTTTGGTTTTATGCATGCTAAGTATTTGATTTTATGCATTCTAAGCGTTTGGTTTTATGCATACATTATGACATGCAAGTTTGTCTCTTTTTATGATATGCATAACATATGCAAGTTTGCCCCTATGAATGACATGTTGTGCAAGTTCATATGCAAGTTATTATGCAAGTTCATATGCAAGTTTATGTGCAAGTTCATATGCAAGTTTATGTGCAGTTCATATGCAAGTTATTGTGCAAGTTCATATGCAAGTTTATGTGCAAGTTCATATGCAAGTTCATATGCAAGTTATTGTGCAAGTTCATATGCAAGTTTATGTGCAAGTTCATATGCAAGTTCATATGCAAGTTTATGTGCAAGTTCATATGTAAGCTCATATGCAAGTTCATGTGCAAGTTTGCCTCTTTATATGACATATATGTATATGCAAGCTTGGGTTAAATGCTAGTTGGGTTTAATGTATGCTCATATACGCAAGTTGACACCTTTTGAACCCATGATAAAGTTATATGCTATGTTGGTTAAACCCATGACATTTGTGATGAATCTTCCCTTTAGTATGTCATGTTATGAGAACGAATTACGTGGGGAACGATGGGGTTAATATGCATGTTAATAAAATGATGTGAAATGGGTATGCTTAAGCATAACATAAATTAAATGGACATAATTGGGAATTTACCTATTGAGTTAGGTCTACCCATATTATGGAGTTGGGAATTTACCTATTGAGTTAGGTCTACCCATACTATGGAGTTGGGAATTTACCTATTGAGTTAGGTCTACACATATTCTTGAAAACATGATTAATTAATTAGGGATAATTAATATAAATTATGAGGGTGATTAATTAGGTGTAATTAATCGACTAAGACACGAGGTTGGACTCAGTTGTAGCGTAAAACTGCCCGGACCCAACCGGCTTAACCAGTTGCTACAAATGTTAGCCCAATGTGAGAGGTCTTAGGCACAAACTAAATACGTGATTAATGTAAAGACACGAGATTAGACTCGGTTATGACATAAGGCTGCCCGGACCCAACCGGCTTAACCAGCGGTCATAAAAGATAGTCTAATGTGAGAGGTCTTTATGAGGATCACGGTCTTAATTAATTAAGAAACACTTAGCCATATTAGCATGTAGATGGACATGAGGGGTTAAGTGGGTGCCTTGGGTGGCATGAGGAAACTAGTGGGTTGCCTTGGGTGGCAATAGAAAATACGATTAGAATACTTAACCAAAGTGGAACATGTAATTAAAACATGGTTAAAGGGTTAAGTAAGTGCTTTGGGTGGCATGTGGAAATCTAGTGGGTGCCTTGAGTGGCAATTAAAATATGATTAATGACTTAACCAAAATTTATAACATGTAAGTGGACATGGTTAAAGGGTTAAGTAGGATTCACTAGAAATAACAAGCTTAGGTGGGTAGCTTGTGGGGGCCCATTTCAACCAATATCCCAAACGTATCTTAGTGGGCTCGACTCAAGTCGAGTGACAGGACATGCATATTGGGCTTGACTATAAGAGGCCAAAACGGGTTAGCGGTGGCAACGCAAGTCCAACGGGTTTCATATGCGTGTGTGGGCCCGGGATGGTAGCTAAGACGTTGTTGCATCGTGTAGGTATAAACCGTGCATCGGTGTTGCTATCAGGTTGCCACTTTGGGGAATGATACACCCCACTGTGGGACCAGCACAGATATCTACGTTAGGGATCCGATCAAATGGGAGTAGTGGGTACACCTAGTGGAAATAGGGGCAGACGGCACCTATGTGGTCAGTTAGGGGTACACGAAACTACTAATTATAGATTACTAATTATACTTAGTGGGATCAACCTTTAAATTGGGAATGACTGGTGTGGTGCAGTGTAGTAATTATCCTTGGGTGGGTAGATGCGTCTTTACGGTTATCTTAGTTTATCCTAAGTCTACCAAGCTGCTTAGTGTAGCCATTCATCCCTAGACGTTACCGTATATCAAGCTTATGTCTTCTCTGGTTACTTTAATGATTGTATTGTTAAAGTTATAGGACTCGCTCAGACTTATGTCTGACCCCGTTGTTTTTATCTTTTTCCCAACCCTCAGGTTCTCAGAGTGGGCCCGGTACGAGTGGGCTTTGATCAGGCTGCTTTTATTACTCTCTTGGAGCTTGGACCCTAGATGTAGAGCTCAGCTCACCCTTTTCTTTTATGGCTATCAGTTTATGTATTGGGATTATGTATTTTTATTTATCAGGATGGATATTTTGTACTTGACTCTTATTATGGTTTTATGATGTAACCAAACATGTTTTGCTTTCCGCTGAAATGAAATGATGTTTTAAATTCTCAAGTATTACTTACATCTGTCTTGTTGTAATTTTTCTGTTCTATATTCACTTAAAATACTCCACCGATGTTATGGCATTCCCTTAGTGAGTGACCATAGCGGGTGTGGGGTGTTACACGTGGTATCAGAGCTTAAGGTTACCAGAACAGATAAAAATTTTAGATAAACTATTTTTCTAAGAAAATTTTTGAAGGAGTATTTTCAAAAACATGTCTTTTAAGAGAAAAGTTTTTGAAAGAAAAGCATAATCCCCGATAGCCATATCTTTATCTTCTTGAATTCTCCGTTTGAATCTTTCCTCTTTCGTTTCAGCATGGCTGAAGATCTTAATCTTCCGGACGGTGTAGCGATACCAGTATGGTATAGGAGGTTGTTAGAGGCTAAGGCCGCCGCTGCAGGTCCAGCGAATGTCCCTCCACTACCCGTTACACCCGTTCCTCCTCGCACGGATACTTTTGCTAAGACTTGTAAGGAGTTTAAGGCTATGGGAGGGAAACCTTTTGTGGGAGCTAGGGATTGGCTTAAAGAGACGGAAGAATTGATGGAAATCTTGGAAGTGGAAGAGGGAAAGAAAGTCAAGTTAGCCGCTTGGTTAATGGAAGGAGAGGCCTCGTTCTGGTGGGAGGTCACTAATGGAGAACGTCCTGTTGACTCTTGGGTGGATTTCAGGCAAAGGTTTGAGGCAAAGTTTCTTTCAAGAGCGGAAGAAAATCTGTACGGGGAAAGGTTCTTGAACTTAAAACAAGGGAACTTGTCAGTGAAAGAATATGTTAACAAGTTTAATCAGTTAGCAAGGTTCAACATAGACTTGGTAAACACACCGGAAGAGAAGGCTTTGAGGTTCGTTAAAGGCTTGAACGAACCGATGCATGGGTTGGCTATGACCCACATCCCTATGGGGGCCACCTTCGAAAAGCTTGTGGACATGGCATTTATGCATGAGGAAGAGAAGGGCCCCAATGTTAGTAAGGCACCCGAGAAGAAAGGAGATCAGAAGAGACCTCAGCAACAGAACAAGGGTGGGAAAGGTAACGATGGCAAGGGAAAGAAGAAGTATTTCAAATGTGGGACACCTGGCCACCTAAGCAAGGATTGTCGCAAGAAGAAGAAGACTGGCTGCTTCCACTGTGGCGAAGCAGGACATCTAGTGAAAGACTGTCCTAAGAAAAGGCAAAGGACGGGGTCTACCTCGGGAGGACAGGTGCAAGCTCTTGTGGCACCAGCTCAGGCAAGGGGGCAAGTTCAGGCTCTCGCAGCTCCACCGATTCGAGGAAGAGGTAGAACTATTTCCGTGGAAAGTCTAGTTTTTATGTTTGCTCATCCTGTCCGTACTTTATTTTGATTCTGACGCATTAAGTTCGTTTATCTCATCATTGTTAGTTGAGTCACTGCACTTAGACACCAGTTTAGTAGATGATCCCTTAGTTGTTTCAAACCCAATTGGGGCTCCATGATGTGTTTGGGTTTGAAAGTTGTTATACTTAGCGCTGAGTTTAGATGTGATGCTTTTTGGGCTTCACGGGCTATGGGTTAGTTTTGGGCATGGACTGGTTATCCAGTAGGGGTGCCGTTCTTGATTTTGAAGGGAGAGTTGCTAGGTTTATGACCCGCTTGGGTAACACTCTCGAGATCTCTTGTAATCCCATGGAATATGTTATGCTAAGTTATCTAGAATCGCTTGACACGTCGGCCGAGAGTTTGCGATCTGTTAGAGTGGTCCGGGAACACTCGGATGTGTTTGAGGAGGTGAAGGGCTTACCTCCGGAGCGGAAGATTGACTTCCGAATATATCTGTTAGACAATGCCAAACCAGTATCTTGGCCAGTGTGCCACGTGGCTCCTCGTGAGAGGAGGGAACTCCATAAGCAAGTAGGCGATTTGCTTGAGAAGGGGTTTAGAAGACGAAGTATGTCGGAGCGGGGTGCTCCAGTAGTTTTTGCTATGAAGGCGGATGGGTCCCTCAGACTTTGTGTAGGCTAAAGAGAGCTAAATAAACTCACAAAGAAGAATAGACACCCATTGCCGAGGATCGATGATCTTTTTGATCAATTAGTTGGCGCCTCAGTATTTTCACAAGTTGGACTTAGCCACGGGGTTTTGTCAGTTGAGAGGGCTGAGGATAGTATAGAGAAGACTGCCACTAGGACTCCGGATGGTTGTTATGAGTGGCTGGTGAGGCCATTTGATTTGACGAACGCCCCCACATACTTTGTTGATTTGATGAAAAGGGTGTTCTGGGAGTACCTAAATAAGTTCGTGATGGTCTTTGTAAATGACATCTTGGTCTTTTCTAGGAGCGAAATAAGTTTTCGTATGTGCTCAATAGGTTGAGCAGAGCCAGTTATGGGATAAACGATGGTTTTGGAGCGAGACTGGCAAGGACATCCAGAGTTGGACAAGGGCTTAATTGTTTAGCCGTTTTTACTAGTATCATCTCACGTAGGTCGTCTGAGTTCGAAGGAGGTATCCCTTGGGTGTTTGTCTGATATTGGTTTAGGCCTTTGGGGCTTGCACTTGGGGGATGTCAAGTTCGACTAGGATGGTCTGCGTGAGAGATGGACAGTTGTGATGATTTTGGATGGGGTAATATCCTGGTTTTCTCTAGAAGTGGAGAAAAGCATGCCCTACATCTTAGGGAAGTGTTGGAGACTCTCCGAGCGCATAGTCTTAGGGCGGAAAAATGTGGATGGGATTCTTAGCATCCTATGAGTTTGAGATAGCGTATACCCATGGCAAGGGTAACGTGGTAGCGGACGCCTTAAGTAGAAAAAGGCTGTCCTTGAGTTCATTGTTCGTTGAACGACGGAGCTTAGAGTTTATTTCTATGTTTGACTTTAGACCTTCCGTTGACTTTGTACCCGGTTTGCTAGCCTCCTTGGAGGTTAAGCCTACTCTTTTGGGACGTATTGGCGGAGCACAACGAGGCGACCCACAGTTGGTTGAGTTAGTAGAGAAGCTCATGAGGAGGGGGAGTCGTCCAGCCATTTGAGTAGGTACACCCTAGATGGTAAAGGGTGGTTGCGTAGAGACGGTAGACTTTGTGTACCGCAAGACAGGGGTTTGAGGAAGGCTATACTTGATGATGCACATAGGTCGAAGATGACCATTCATCCCAATAGGGACAGGATGTACCAAGACATGAAGAAAGGTGTGGCCAAGTATGTCGCTAGATGCTTGGTGTGCTAGCAAATGAAAGCGGAGCAGAAGAAACCCGGTGGGTTGCTTCACCCATTGGAGGTTCCGCTATGGAAGTGGGATAGTGTCTCGATGGATTACCGAGATCGAGGAAAGGTAATACGGGAATTTGGGGTGTGGTAGACAGACTTACTAAAAGTGCCCATTTTATACCCGTGGAGAGTAAGAGAACTGCTCCATGGCTAGCTTCAGTTTACATTCGAGAGATTATTAGATGGCATGGTGTACCTTCCAGTATAGTGAGCGATTGAGATCCTATCTTCACTAGAGAGTTTTGGAAGAGTTTGCAAAAGGCGGTAGGGACTCAGTTGTGTTTGAGTACCGCATATCATCCTCAGACGGACGGCCAGACCAAGAGGGTGAATCGTATTTTAGAAGACCTTTTGAGGCAATGTATCTTAGATTTTGGAGGTACATGAGAAGAGCATCTTCCATTGGTGAAGTTGCCCGACAGACTTAGTGGTGTATATGACATATTCCATGTGCCACATTTGAGGAAGTGCCTACATGAGACCGCAGAGGCGGTAGAGCCGAGCTTGCTTAAAGAAGTAAAGGTAGAGCGTGATGTGATTATTCGACGAGCTCCTACCCGCATCCTTGGGTCAGAGATTAGGAAGTTGAGAAACATAGAGGTTCGACTAGTCAAAGTGAAAAGGGGAGAAGGTGGGAGCAGTGCTACTTGGGAGACAGAAGCGAAGATGCGTTCATTATACCCATTCCTTTTTGAGGGTTTGTCCTTTAAACGTCTCCTTTATCGTTTGTCTAGTGCTTATCTTATCTATAGTATGTCCTCTCGTTAGTACCTTTGACCTTTAGATAGGGTGAACCTATGGTTGAAACATGTGTTTGAGACATGCTATGATTGATGGATGCATGTGGATGCAAGTGTTTGCTAGTGGTTGCTCGTGGATGCATATACACACACTCTAGACACTAGATCGGCTCAATCACTTCATATTGCATATTGCATATAATGGTGTGTAGGTAGCTATATTTATGGATGTATAATGATTGTGTTATCATATGGATGATGCATTTTGGTGAATGATTGTGCACTCATATAGATATTGTATGTGTCGATAGGGTTCTCTCGCATACATAATGGATGCATGGCACTATCATGGTTTGCATATGTTCATACATTAGATAGGGAACATATACACACACACACTCTTTGCATATGCTCATACATCATTAGAAATTATTTTAAGGACAATGGATGCCCGTGTTTGATGGATTGAGTAGATGGTTGTTTGGATGGTAGGATGCATTCTCCTTAGCTTAGAGATTTCAGGGACGAAATCCTTTAAGGAGGGGAGAATGTAACACCCCGAATTTCGGTTAATGCTAAAATTCACTAATTACAGAATAAATAATCTCAGATGTGAGAATTGGGGGAAACGGGCTGCGTCATTGTGTTCGTCTCGGAAAAATACGCGAAATAGAGTCCGAGTTTTCGAAAATCGGAGTCCGTATGGCCCGGTTATGGCCCAATGAAGTTTTCAGAAAATTCAAAGTTCAAAACAGATTTAAAATTCAGGTTCAAATTTCGAAATTGGGGCCATTGGGTCCAGGCGGGAAAATTCCCGCCGAGCTAACCAAGTCGACAGCCCTGTCGACTGGGCAGTCGACTTGGCTAGGACCAGGTCGACAGCCCTGTCGATTTGTGTGTCGACAGGGGGTGCTCGTCCAGATTAACCTGGTGCACCATTTTAGGGTTTGGCTGAGATTTAGGCTATTCTCTAGAAGCTTCCTAAATCTGACGGACCTAATCTAACCTAGGGCTAATCCTATGGTCTAAAACACACCCTAATCCTATAAATACACCCTAATGCAAGCCTAATCCATACTAAAAATAGAATTGATACCATCATGCCGCCAAAATCAAACTTAGGAGGAGCCTCCACTAGTTTATGAAGAAAGTTGCAAGCTAATCAACCTCTAATCATCATCTTCCTCAAATATTGCAACTAGTTCTACTTCATAAGTTTGCTAATCTTGGTTTTGGTGAGTTTCTATCACTTTAATAACCAATTGCTAAATTAAGTAGATGAGATATGATGAGATCATTTGGTTTTGTATGCGGATTAGTGGGTTTTAAGTCATATGATATGATGTTAGTTTGCTAATCTATGTTTAACATTGATTTATAATAACCCTATGTTTATGCAAGTTTAGTATGTGGGTTTATGCAAGTTAAGTATGTGGGTTTATGCATGCTAAGTATTGGGTTTTATGCATGCTAAGTATTTGATTTTATGCATGCTAAGTGTTTGATTTTATGCATGCTAAGTATTTGATTTTATGCATGCTAAGTGTTTGGTTTTATGCATGCTAAGTATTTGATTTTATGCATGCTAAGCGTTTGGTTTTATGCATACATTATGACATGCAAGTTTGTCTCTTTTTATGATATGCATAACATATGCAAGTTTGCCCCTATGAATGACATGTTGTGCAAGTTCATATGCAAGTTCATATGCAAGTTATTATGCAAGTTCATATGCAAGTTTATGTGCAAGTTCATATGCAAGTTTATGTGCAAGTTCATATGCAAGTTCATATGCAAGTTATTGTGCAAGTTCATATGCAAGTTTATGTGCAAGTTCATATGCAAGTTCATATGCAAGTTATTGTGCAAGTTCATATGCAAGTTTATGTGCAAGTTCATATGCAAGTTCATATGCAAGTTTATGTGCAAGTTCATATGTAAGCTCATATGCAAGTTCATGTGCAAGTTTGCCTCTTTATATGACATATATGTATATGCAAGCTTGGGTTAAATGCTAGTTGGGTTTAATGTATGCTCATATACGCAAGTTGACACCTTTTGAACCCATGATAAAGTTATATGCTATGTTGGTTAAACCCATGACATTTGTGATGAATCTTCCCTTTAGTATGTCATGTTATGAGAACGAACTACGTGGGGAACGATGGGGTTAATATGCATGTTAATAAAATGATGTGAAATGGGTATGCTTAAGCATAACATAAATTAAATGGACATAATTGGGAATTTACCTATTGAGTTAGGTCTACCCATATTATGGAGTTGGGAATTTACCTATTGAGTTAGGTCTACCCATACTATGGAGTTGGGAATTTACCTATTGAGTTAGGTCTACCCATATTCTTGAAAACATGATTAATTAATCAGGGATAATTAATATAAATTATGAGGGTGATTAATTAGGTGTAATTAATCGACTAAGACACGAGGTTGGACTCAGTTGTAGCGTAAAACTGCCCGGACCCAACCGGCTTAACCAGTTGCTACAAATGTTAGCCCAATGTGAGAGGTCTTAGGCACAAACTAAATACGTGATTAATGTAAAGACACGAGGTTAGACTCGGTTATGACATAAGGCTGCCCGGACCCAACCGGCTTAACCAGCGGTCATAAAAGATAGTCTAATGTGAGAGGTCTTTATGAGGATCACGGTCTTAATTAATTAAGAAACACTTAACCATATTAGCATGTAGATGGACATGAGGGGTTAAGTGGGTGCCTTGGGTGGAATGAGGAAACTAGTGGGTTGCCTTGGGTGGCAATAGAAAATACGATTAGAATACTTAACCAAAGTGGAACATGTAATTAAAACATGGTTAAAGGGTTAAGTAAGTGCTTTGGGTGGCATGTGGAAATCTAGTGGGTGCCTTGAGTGGCAATTAAAATATGATTAATGACTTAACCAAAATTTATAACATGTAAGTGGACATGGTTAAAGGGTTAAGTAGGATTCACTAGAAATAACAAGCTTAGGTGGGTAGCTTGTGGGGGCCCATTTCAACCAATATCCCAAACGTATCTTAGTGGGCTCGACTCAAGTCGAGTGACGGGCACGCATATTGGGCTTGACTATAAGAGGCCAAAACGGGTTAGCGGTGGCAACGCAAGTCCAACGGGTTTCATATGCGTGTGTGGGCCCGGGATGGTAGCTAAGACGTTGTTGCATCGTGTAGGTATAAACCGTGCATCGGTGTTGCTATCAGGTTGCCACTTTGGGGAATGATACACCCCACTGTGGGACCAGCACAGATATCTACGTTAGGGAGCCGATCAAATGGGAGTAGTGGGTACACCTAGTGGAAATAGGGGCAGACGACACCTATGTGGTCAGTTAGGGGTACACGAAACTACTAATTATAGATTACTAAGTATACTTAGTGGGATCAACCTTTAAATTGGGAATGACTAGTGTGGTGCAGTGTAGTAATTATCCTTGGGTGGGTAGATGCGTCTTTACGGTTATCTTAGTTTATCCTAAGTCTACCAAGCTGCTTAGTGTAGCCATTCATCCCCAGACGTTACCGTATATCAAGCTTATGTCTTCTCTGGTTACTTTAATGATTGTATTGTTAAAGTTATAGGACTCGCTCAGACTTATGTCTGACCCCGTTGTTTTTATCTTTTTCCCAACCCTCAGGTTCTCAGAGTGGGCCCGGTACGAGTGGGCTTTGATCAGGCTGCTTTTATTACTCTCTTGGAGCTTGGACCCTAGATGTAGAGCTCAGCTCACCCTTTTCTTTTATGGCTATCAGTTTATGTATTGGGATTATGTATTTTTATTTATCAGGATGGATATTTTGTACTTGACTCTTATTATAGTTGTATGATGTAACCAAACATGTTTTGCTTTCCGCTGAAATGAAATGATGTTTTAAATTCTCAAGTATTACTTACATCTGTCTTGTTGTAATTTTTCTTTTCTATATTCACTTAAAATACTCTACCGATGTTATGGCATTCCCTTAGTGAGTGACCATAGCGGGTGTGGGGTGTTACAATAACTTTTGGGGAGAAGCTATTCTTTCGGCAAATCACATCTTGAATAAAATACCACGAAAGAAAACATCAAAATCTCCACATGAACTTTGGAAAAATAGACCACCATCCTACAAATACTTGAAAGTGTGGGGGTGTCTTGCCAAAGTAGAAATACCAAAGCCGAAAAAGGTCAAAATTGGACCAAAGACTATAGATTGCATATTCATTGGATATGCTCATAATAGTAGTGCATATCGATTTTTGGTGTACAAATCTGAAATTGATGATATTCATGAAAACACCATTATCGAGTCTCGAAATGCAAGATTCTTTGAACACATTTATCCTCTAAAGACCTCTATTGAAACTAGTGTTCAAAAGAGGCCAAGAGATTCAGATACTCCCAAGGATAATGCTGATCAAAGAGAAATGAATGATGAAACTGAGATAGAGGAACCGAGAAGGAGAAAGCGACAAAGGACCTCTAAATCCTTTGGACCTGATTTCTATGCATATATGATAGAAAATGAACCTCTAACTTACCAACAAGCAATGTCATCTCCCGATGCTCCTTATTGGAAAGAAGCCGTCAATAGTGAAATAGAATCCATTCTACAAAACCATACGTGGGAACTAGTGGATCTCCCTAAAGGATCAAAACCACTAGGATATAAATGGATATTTAAGAAGAAACTAAAGGTTGACGGCTTAGTAGACAAGTATAAAGCAAGACTTGTAATAAAAGGATTAAGACAGAAGGAAGATCTGGATTACTTTGATACATACTCTCCAGTTACCAGAATAACATCAATTAGGATGCTTATTGCAATCGCATCTATACTGAATTTGGAAATACACCAAATGGATGTGAAAACTGCGTTTTTGAATGGTGAACTGGAAGAAGAAATATATATGCAGCAACCAGAAGGGTTTCTAAGCCCGGGAAATGAAAATAAGGTGTGCAAATTAGTAAAATCACTTTATGGCCTTAAACAAGCTCCAAAACAATGGCACGAGAAATTTGATGAAACTATGTTATCAAATGGATTCAAAATAAATGAATCAGATAAATGCGTATATATAAGATATACGGATATTGGATATGTCATTGTTTGTCTTTATGTTGATGATTTACTAATCCTAGGAAATAATAATGCCATAATAAAATCTACGAAGGATATGTTATCCTCTAGATTCGACATGAAAGACCTAGGAGTGGCTGATGTAATCTTGGGTGTGAAAATTATAAAAACACCACAAGGATATGCCTTATCTCAGTCACATTACATAGCCAAATTACTTGAAAGGTTCAAGCAGTATAATAAAACCATTGCAAAATCACCAGTGGATTTGAACCAAAATTGGGTAAAGAACGCCGGTGATGGAATATATCAAGTTGAATATTCTCGCATACTGGGAAGTATCATGTATGTCATGAATTGCACTAGGCCTGATATTGCATACGCTATAAGCAAGCTGAGTAGATATACCAGTAATCCTGGTAAACATCACTGGAAAGCAATAATCAGGGTCCTAGTATATCTGAAGTACACACAAAACTATGTGTTACAATATGAGAAGTATCCTTCAGTGGTAGAAGGATATAGTGATGCCAATTGGATAACTGGCTCAAATGACACAAAATCCACAAGTGGGTATGTGTTTACATTAGGAAATGGAGCAATCTCATGGAAATCATCCAAACAGACTTGCATATCAAGGTCGACAATGGAATCGGAGTTCATTGCTCTAGATAAAGCCGCAGAAAAAGCAGATTGGCTTAGGAGTTTCTTGGAAGATATTCCAAACTGGGAAAAACCAGTACCTCCAATATGTATACATTGTGATAGTCAATCTGCTATAGGAAGGGCAAATAGTACATTGTATAATGGTAAGTCTCGACATATTCGTCGTAGACATAAAACCATAAGACAACTTCTCTCTAATTGAGTTATCACTATAGACTATGTAAGGTCAAAGGATAACATAGCGGATCCACTAACAAAAGGCTTGCCAAGAGAGAAAGTTCAAACCTTATCTATGGGAATGGGCTTAAGACCTATGAACTAAAAGTTTTCTAAAGCGGAAACCCCACCTAGTTGACTGGAGATCCCAAGATCTAGGTTCAAAGGGACAACTAAGTTTAAGATAAACTTGATGGCACTGTTAAATACAAACCATTCCTATGATAAGTCAGTGCACAACCCGTCGGAGAATAGGATAAGCTTGGCTTTTAATGATGTCTATACTGTGGTGTTATAAAGAACCAAGTGGGGTATTACGGGATACTCTTAATAGAATCACCTATGTGAGTGCGAAGGCGCCGCTTCAAGAAGAATTGTAAGGTCGAATTCTTCAAGCACTCATGAAACCAAGGCGGTGTTCATGGCAAAAACGAACACAAACAGAGAACCAAGGGGTTAAAGAGCATTTATCATGTGTTATCTTTATAGACTTACACAAACGGCTTACAGTTCAAAGACAGTCCAGTCTACTGATTCGCCAGTTAGTTATAACGATAAAACACTAGGAAAAGTTCAAGGCCTCTGAGCTACTTTTACAGATATGATAAATGTTACACAAAGTTTCAGAACAGATTATACAACCACTCACTCATGTGGGGGATTGTTGGAAGAATGAGTAAAGTGGTTGAGGCAAACTAAGTCCCACATCGGGGAAATTTGTGCCTTATGCCACTACTTATACTAATGCTTGATGTATTATATCAATAGAAAGAGGAGATGGAAGAGGGAGAGACAATGGCATGATAAAACATTCATGCTAATATTTAAAGGTCAAAGATAAAGGGCCTTGGGCCTTGGGGCTCTTGGGGTCTGGTGATTAATTGGGCCTCCGATGGGCTCGCTGCGGAGCCGCTATTTTTTGAATTAGAACGCGCGATTGCCAACGGAAATTTCTGTTGGTAAAGGGTCGCAACCTTTCCAACAGTCATAGCCGTGACAAATCGAACAGAAGCACCTGTTCATAAGAACATGCCTCTTCCAGCCTATATATAGGCTTGCAGTATTCGAATCAAATCACGAATTTGAAGTCTACTTTCTCTCCTCCTTGTTTTCTTCTTCCTCGCTCTGTTCTGCATCAAATATATACAGAAACTCTCTTGCGTTCGTCGTCGATTTGTGACTGTAGCGCAACATCACAAATACGGTCCGTTTCATCCTTGGGAAACGATTGCTCATCATCCTTCCGCGCCGTAGAGGGAGCAACTTCGTTTCAAGGAAACAGCGCTCGCTGGACTCGGACAATAGTCGGTACTGCTTCTTTCTCTTTCTCTGGATATTTACTGTATCGGTGCATTTCCTTGCATACTTGTGGCTGAACTTTGTACTTGCAATTTGCAATATCATTGAATCGTATTGCTAACGCTTAAAGGCGTTACTGTTCATAGAAACGGTTTTAGCACGTTTCTAGTGATTGGTTTCTAACATTCTTGAAACGAAGTTGCTAATAGTTGCTTTCATTTGCAGACGACAATGTCGCAAAACAGCAACAGCAAATCTGTGCCGACACTGACTGTGCCACCGGCTCCGCCTCTGGTTCCACCAACTGTCCCATATTCGCATGGCGAGAGACCAGAGAAGTTTAATGGCCAGGATTTCAAACGCTGGCAACAGAAGATTCTTTTCTACCTAACAACCTTGGGCCTGGCCAAATACATTACGGAGGATCCACCGTTTGTTGAAGAATTAGAGCCAGACGCCACCAAAGTTGAGGCTTTTACTACATGGAAGAATTCCGACTTCATCTGTAAGAATTACATTCTCAACGGATTAGATAACAGTTTATATAATGTATACTGTACCGTTGAGACTGCAAAGGTTCTCTGGTTATCACTTTAAAAGAAGTACAAGACTGAAGATGCCCGAATGAAGAAATTCATTGTCGGAAAGTTTCTTGACTTCGAAATGGTCGATTCCAAAACAGTCATCAGTCAGATTCAAGAACTCCAAGTTATCATTCATGAAATTCACGATGAAAAGATGGTGTTAAGTGAGTCATTCCAAGTGGCTGCCGCTATCGAAAAGTTGCCTCCATCATGGAAGGATTTCAAAAACTATTTAAAGCATAAGCGCAAGGAAATGACCATGGAGGATCTGATTGTTCGTCTGCGAATCGAAGAAGACAACAGAAAATCAGAGAAAAAGGCTACCAGTTCATTGCAGGCAAAAGCCAACGTGGTTGAGGATGAAAAGACAAATAAAAGAAAGCGCGAGCAGAATCCTAATGCAAAGAAACAAAAGAAGTTTCAAGGATCTTGCCATAATTGTGGGAAGAAAGGCCACAAAGCAGTTGTGTGTCGTGCGCCCAAAAAAAGAAACCTGAAGCAAATATGGCAGGAAATTCAGAGGATGTCACAGATATGGATTTGTGTGCAGTTGTTTCTGAATGCAACCTTGTTGGCGACAACAAGGAGTGGTTTCTAGACACAGGAGCCACTCGTCATATATGTGCCAACAAGTGGATGTTTACAACCTACAAGCCTGCCACTGATAACGAGCAACTATTCATGGGTAACTCGTCCGCGTCAAAGGTTGAAGGCAAGGGAAAGATTGTACTGAAGTTAACTTCTGGAAAGGAACTAAAATTGAATGACGTTCTCCACGTTCCAGAAATCCGCAAGAACCTGATTTCAGGATCGTTTCTTAGCAAGCATGGTTTCAAACTAACATTTGTTGCTGATAAGTTTGTAATATCAAAGAACGGAGTTTATGTTGGAAGAGGATATGTGTGTGATGGCTTGTTTAAAGCAAATGTAACCACTGTTGTACCGAACAATGATATGAATAAAAGTGAATCTTCTGCTTATATTGTTGACTCTTCTAACATATGGCATTCTAGATTAGGGCATGTAAATTTTGATACATTGCGAAAATTAATTAATCTAGAATTCATACCAAAATGCAATATAGATTCCAACTATAAATGTCAAGTTTGTGCAGAAGCAAAAATGACTAGAACCTCGTTTCATCACGTTGAACGAGAGACCGAACCTCTAGAATTAATACATACTGATGTATGCGATTTGAAAATGTGTCAAACTAGAGGTGGAAAGAGGTACTTTATCACATTCATTGATGATTGTACCAGATACTGTAATGTATATCTCCTTAGAAGTAAGGACGAAGCAATCGACATGTTTAAACAGTATAAGGCAGAAGTTGAGAATCAACTCAATAAGAAAATAAAATCTTTAAGAAGTGATAGAGGAGGAGAATACGAGTCTCCGTTTGAGGAATTTTGTGCTGAGCATGGAATTATACATCAAACTACAGCCCCGTATTCACCTCAATCCAACGGTATAGCCGAACGGAAAAACAGAACTCTTAAAGAAATGATGAATGCCTTACTCATTAGTTCTGGATTGCCATATAACTTTTGGGGAGAAGCTATTCTTTCGGAAAATCACATCTTGAATAAAATACCACGAAAGAAAACATCAAAATCTCCACATGAACTTTGGAAAAATAGACCACCATCCTACAAATACTTGAAAGTGTGGGGGTGTCTTGCCAAAGTAGAAATACCAAAGCCGAAAAAGGTCAAAATTGGACCAAAGACTATAGATTGCATATTCATTGGATATGCTCATAATAGTAGTGCATATCGATTTTTGGTGTACAAATCTGAAATTGATGATATTCATGAAAACACCATTATCGAGTCTCGAAATGCAAGATTCTTTGAACACATTTATCCTCTAAAGACCTCTATTGAAACTAGTGTTCAAAAGAGGCCAAGAGATTCAGATACTCCCAAGGATAATGCTGATCAAAGAGAAATGAATGATGAAACTGAGATAGAGGAACCGAGAAGGAGCAAGCGACAAAGGACCTCTAAATCCTTTGGACCTAATTTCTATGCATATATGATAGAAAATGAACCTCTAACTTACCAACAAGCAATGTCATCTCCCGATGCTCCTTATTGGAAAGAAGCCGTCAATAGTGAAATAGAATCCATTCTACAAAACCATACGTGGGAACTAGTGGATCTCCCTAAAGGATCAAAACCACTAGGATATAAATGGATATTTAAGAAGAAACTAAAGGTTGACGGCTTAGTAGACAAGTATAAAGCAAGACTTGTAATAAAAGGATTCAGACAGAAGGAAGATCTGGATTACTTTGATACATACTCTCCAGTTACCAGAATAACATCAATTAGGATGCTTATTGCAATCACATCTATACTGAATTTGGAAATACACCAAATGGATGTGAAAACTGCGTTTTTGAATGGTGAACTGGAAGAAGAAATATATATGCAGCAACCAGAAGGGTTTCTAAGCCCGGGAAATGAAAATAAGGTGTGCAAATTAGTAAAATCACTTTATGGCCTTAAACAAGCTCCAAAACAATGGCACGAGAAATTTGATGAAACTATGTTATCAAATGGATTCAAAATAAATGAATCAGATAAATGCGTATATATAAGATATACAGATATTGGATATGTCATTGTTTGTCTTTATGTTGATGATCTACTAATCCTAGGAAATAATAATGCCATAATAAAATCTACGAAGGATATGTTATCCTCTAGATTCGACATGAAAGACCTAGGAGTGGCTGATGTAATCTTGGGTGTGAAAATTATAAAAACACCACAAGGATATGCCTTATCTCAGTCACATTACATAGCCAAATTACTTGAAAGGTTCAAGCAGTATAATATAACCACTGCAAAATCACCAGTGGATTTGAACCAAAATTGGGTAAAGAACACCGGTGATGGAATATATCAACTTGAATATTCTCGCATACTGGGAAGTATCATGTATGTCATGAATTGCACTAGGCCTGATATTGCATACGCTATAAGCAAGCTGAGTAGATATACCAGTAATCCTGGTAAACATCACTGGAAAGCAATAATCCGGGTCCTAGGATATCTGAAGTACACACAAAACTAAGTGTTACAATATGAGAAGTATCCTTCAGTGGTAGAAGGATATAGTGATGCCAATTGGATAACTGGCTCAAATGACACAAAATCCACAAGTGGATATGTGTTTACATTAGGAAATGGAGCAATCTCATGGAAATCATCCAAACAGACTTGCATAGCAAGGTCGATAATGGAATCGGAGTTCATTGCTCTAGATAAAGCCGCAGAAGAAGCAGATTGACTTAGGAGTTTCTTGGAAGATATTCCAAACTGGGAAAAACCAGTACCTCCAATATGTATACATTGTGATAGTCAATCTGCTATAGGAAGGGCAAATAGTACATTGTATAATGGTAAGTCTCGACATATTCGTCGTAGACATAAAACCATAAGACAACTTCTCTCTAATGGAGTTATCACTATAGACTATGTAAGGTCAAAGGATAACATAGCGGATCCACTAACAAAAGGCTTGCCAAGAGAGAAAGTTCAAACCTTATCTATGGGAATGGGCTTAAGACCTATGAACTAAAAGTTTTCTAAAGCGGAAACCCCACCTAGTTGACTGGAGATCCCAAGATCTAGGTTCAAAGGGACAACTAAGTTTAAGATAAACTTGATGGCACTGTTAAATACAAACCATTCCTATGATAAGTCAGTGCACAACCCGTCGGAGAATAGGATAAGCTTGGCTTTTAATGATGTCTATACTGTGGTGTTATAAAGAACCAAGTGGGGTATTACGGGATACTCTTAATAGAATCACCTATGTGAGTGCGAAGGCGCCGCTTCAAGAAGAATTGTAAGGTCGAATTCTTCAAGCACTCATGAAACCAAGGCGGTGTTCATGGCAAAAACGAACACAAACAGAGAACCAAGGGGTTAAAGGGCATTTATCATGTGTTATCTTTATAGACTTACACAAACGGCTTACAGTTCAAAGACAGTCCAGTCTACTGATTCGCCAGTTAGTTATAACGATAAAACACTAGGAAAAGTTCAAGGCCTCTGAGCTACTTTTACCGATATGATAAATGTTACACAAAGTTTCAGAACAGATTATACAACCACTCACTCAAGTGGGGGATTGTTGGAAGAATGAGTAAAGTGGTTGAGGCAAACTAAGTCCCACATCGGGGAAATTTGTGCCTTATGCCACTACTTATACTAATGCTTGATGTATTATATCAATAGAAAGAGGAGATGGAAGAGGGAGAGACAATGGCATGATAAAACATTCATGGTAATATTTAAAGGTCAAAGATAAAGGGCCTTGGGCCTTGGGGCTCTTGGGGTCTGGTGATTAATTGGGCCTCCGATGGGCTCGCTGCGGAGCCGCTATTTTTTGAATTAGATCGCGCGATTGCCAACGGAAATTTCTGTTGGAAAAGGGTCGCAACCTTTCCAACAGTCATAGCCGTGGCAAATCGAACAGAAGCACCTGTTCATAAGAACATGCCTCTTCCAGCCTATATATAGGCTTGCAGTATTCGAATCAAATCACGAATTTGAAGTCTACTTTCTCTCCTCCTTGTTTTCTTCTTCCTCGCTCTGTTCTGCATCAAATATATACAGAAACTCTCTTGCGTTCGTCGTCGATTTGTGACTGTAGCGCAACATCACAAATACGGTCCGTTTCATCCTTGGGAAACGATTGCTCATCATCCTTCCGCGCCGTAGAGGGAGCAACTTCGTTTCAAGGAAACAGCGCTCGCTGGACTCGGACAATAGTCGGTACTGCTTCTTTCCCTTTCTCTGGATATTTACTGTATCGGTGCATTTCCTTGCATACTTGTGGCTGAACTTTGTACTTGCAATTTGCAATATCATTGAATCGTATTGCTAACGCTTAAAGGCGTTACTGTTCATAGAAACGGTTTTAGCACGTTTCTAGTGATTGGTTTCTAACATTCTTGAAATGAAGTTGCTAATAGTTGCTTTCATTTGCAGACGACAATGTCGCAAAACAGCAACAACAAATCTGTGCCGACACTGACTGTGCCACCGGCTCCGCCTCTGGTTCCACCAACTGTCCCATATTCGCATGGCGAGAGACCAGAGAAGTTTAATGGCCAGTATTTCAAACGCTGGCAACAGAAGATGCTTTTCTACCTAACAACCTTGGGCCTGGCCAAATACATTACGGAGGATCCACCGTTTGTTGAAGAATTAGAGCCAGACGCCACCAAATTGAGGCTTTTACTGCATGGAAGAATTCTGACTTCATCTGTAAGAATTACATTCTCAATGGATTAGATTACAGTTTATATAATGTATACTGTACCATTGAGACTGCAAAGGTTCTCTGGTTATCACTTGAAAAGAAGTACAAGACTGAAGATGCCGGAATGAAGAAATTCATTGTCGGAAAGTTTCTTGACTTCAAAATGGTCGATTCCAAAACAGTCGTCAGTCAGATTCTAGAACTCCAAGTTATCATTCATGAAATTCACGATGAAAAGATGGTGTTAAGTGAGTCATTCCAAGTGGCTGCCGCTATCGAAAAGTTGCCTCCGTCATGGAAGGATTTCAAAAACTATTTAAAGCATAAGCGCAAGGAAATGACCATGGAGGATCTGATTGTTCGTCTGCGAATCGAAGAAGACAACAGAAAATCAGAGAAAAAGGCTACCAGTTCATTGCAGGCAAAAGCCAACGTGGTTGAGGATGAAAAGACAAATAAAAGAAAGCGCGAGCAGAATCCTAATGCAAAGAAACAAAAGAAGTTTCAAGGATCTTGCCATAATTGTGGGAAGAAAGGCCACAAAGCAGCTGTGTGTCGTGCGCCCAAAAAGAAGAAACCTGAAGCAAATATGGCAGGAAATTCAGAGGATGTCACAGATATGGATTTGTGTGCAGTTGTTTCTGAATGCAACCTTGTTGGCAACAACAAGGAGTGGTTTCTAGACACAGGAGCCACTCGTCATATATGTGCCAACAAGTGGATGTTTACAACCTACAAGCCTGCCACTGATAACGAGCAACTATTCATGGGTAACTCGTCCGCGTCGAAGGTTGAAGGCAAGGGAAAGATTGTACTGAAGTTAACTTCTGGAAAGGAACTAAAATTGAATGACGTTCTCCACGTTCCAGAAATCCGCAAGAACCTGATTTCAGGATCGTTTCTCAGCTAGCATGGTTTCAAACTAACATTTGTTGCTGATAAGTTTGTAATATCAAAGAACGGAGTGTATGTTGGAAGAGGATATGTGTGTGATGGCTTGTTTAAAGCAAATGTAACCACTGTTGTACCGAACAATGATATGAATAAAAGTGAATCTTCTGCTTATATTGTTGACTCTTCTAACATATGGCATTCTAGATTAGGGCATGTAAATTTTGATACATTGCGAAAATTAATTAATCTAGAATTCATACCAAAATGCAATATAGATTCCAACTATAAATGTCAAGTTTGTGCAGAAGCAAAAATGACTAGAACCTCGTTTCATCACGTTGAACGAGAGACCGAACCTCTAGAATTAATACATACTGATGTATGCGATTTGAAAATGTGTCAAACTAGAGGTGGAAAGAGGTACTTTATCACATTCATTGATGATTGTACCAGATACTGTAATGTATATCGCCTTAGAAGTAAGGACGAAGCAATCGACATGTTTAAACAGTATAAGGCAAAAGTTGAGAATCAACTCAATAAGAAAATAAAATCTTTAAGAAGTGATAGAGGAGGAGAATACGAGTTTCCGTTTGAGGAATTTTGTGCTGAGCATCGAATTATACATCAAACTACAGCCCCGTATTCACCTCAATCCAACGGTATAGCCGAACGGAAAAACAGAACTCTTAAAGAAATGATGAATGCCTTACTAATTAGTTTGGATTGCCAGATAACTTTTGGGGAGAAGCTATTCTTTCGGCAAATCACATCTTGAATAAAATACCACGAAAGAAAACATCAAAATCTCCACATGAACTTTGGAAAAATAGACCACCATCCTACAAATACTTGAAAGTGTGGGGGTGTCTTGCCAAAGTAGAAATACCAAAGCCGAAAAAGGTCAAAATTGGACCAAAGACTATAGATTGCATATTCATTGGATATGCTCATAATAGTAGTGCATATCGATTTTTGGTGTACAAATCTGAAATTGATGATATTCATGAAAACACCATTATCGAGTCTCGAAATGCAAGATTCTTTTAACACATTTATCCTCTAAAGACCTCTATTGAAACTAGTGTTCAAAAGAGGCCAGGAGATTCAGATACTCCCAAGGATAATGCTGATCAAAGAGAAATGAATGATGAAACTGAGATAGAGGAACCGAGAAGGAGCAAGCGACAAAGGACCTCAAAATCCTTTGGACCTGATTTCTATGCATATATGATAGAAAATGAACCTCTAACTTACCAACAAGCAATGTCATCTCCCGATGCTCCTTATTGGAAAGAAGCCGTCAATAGTGAAATAGAATCCATTCTACAAAACCATACGTGGGAACTAGTGGATCTCCCTAAAGGATCAAAACCACTAGGATATAAATGGATATTTAAGAAGAAACTAAAGGCTGACGGCTTAGTAGACAAGTATAAAGCAAGACTTGTAATAAAAGGATTCAGACAGAAGGAAGATCTGGATTACTTTGATACATACTCTCCAGTTACCAGAATAACATCAATTAGGATGCTTGTTGCAATCACATCTATACTGAATTTGGAAATACACCAAATGGATGTGAAAACTGCGTTTTTGAATGGTGAACTGGAAGAAGAAATATATATGCAGCAACCAGAAGGGTTTCTAAGCCCGGGAAATGAAAATAAGGTGTGCAAATTAGTAAAATCACTTTATGGCCTTAAACAAGCTCCAAAACAATGGCACGAGAAATTTGATGAAACTATGTTATCAAATGGATTCAAAATAAATGAATCAGATAAATGCGTATATATAAGATATACGGATATTGGATATGTCATTGTTTGTCTTTATGTTGATGATTTACTAATCCTAGGAAATAATAATGCCATAATAAAATCTACGAAGGATATGTTATCCTCTAGATTCGACATGAAAGACCTAGGAGTGGCTGATGTAATCTTGGGTGTGAAAATTATAAAAACACCACAAGGATATACCTTATCTCAGTCACATTACATAGCCAAATTACTTGAAAGGTTCAAGCAGTATAATATAACCATTGCAAAAACACCAGTGGATTTGAACCAAAATTGGGTAAAGAACACCGGTGATGGAATATATCAACTTGAATATTCTCGCATACTGGGAAGTATCATGTATGTCATGAATTGCACTAGGCCTGATATTGCATACGCTATAAGCAAGCTGAGTAGATATACCAGTAATCCTGGTAAACATCACTGGAAAGCAATAATCAGGGTCCTAGGATATCTGAAGTACACACAAAACTATGTGTTACAATATGAGAAGTATCCTTCAGTGGTAGAAGGATATAGTGATGCCAATTGGATAACTGGCTCAAATGACACAAAATCCACAAGTGGATATGTGTTTACATTAGGAAATGGAGCAATCTCATGGAAATCATCCAAACAGACTTGCATAGCAAGGTCGACAATGGAATCGGAGTTCATTGCTCTAGATAAAGCCGCAGAAGAAGCAGATTGGCTTAGGAGTTTCTTGGAAGATATTCCAAACTGGGAAAAACCAGTACCTCCAATATGTATACATTGTGATAGTCAATCTGCTATAGGAAGGGCAAATAGTACATTGTATAATGGTAAGTCTCGACATATTCGTCGTAGACATAAAACCATAAGACAACTTCTCTCTAATTGAGTTATCACTATAGACTATGTAAGGTCAAAGGATAACATAGCGGATCCACTAACAAAAGGCTTGCCAAGAGAGAAAGTTCAAACCTTATCTATGGGAATGGGCTTAAGACCTATGAACTAAAAGTTTTCTAAAGCAGAAACCCCACCTAGTTGACTGGAGATCCCAAGATCTAGGTTCAAAGGGACAACTAAGTTTAAGATAAACTTGATGGCACTGTTAAATACAAACCATTCCTATGATAAGTCAGTGCACAACCCGTCGGAGAATAGGATAAGCTTGGCTTTTAATGATGTCTATACTGTGGTGTTATAAAGAACCAAGTGGGGTATTACGGGATACTCTTAATAGAATCACCTATGTGAGTGCGAAGGCGCCGCTTCAAGAAGAATTGTAAGGTCGAATTCTTCAAGCACTCATGAAACCAAGGCGGTGTTCATGGCAAAAACGAACACAAACAGAGAACCAAGGGGTTAAAGAGCATTTATCATGTGTTATCTTTATAGACTTACACAAACGGCTTACATTTCAAAGACAGTCCAGTCTACTGATTCGCCAGTTAGTTATAACGATAAAACACTAGGAAAAGTTCAAGGCCTCTGAGCTACTTTTACCGATATGATAAATGTTACACAAAGTTTCAGAACAGATTATACAACCACTCACTCATGTGGGGGATTGTTGGAAGAATGAGTAAAGTGGTTGAGGCAAACTAAGTCCCACATCGGGGAAATTTGTGCCTTATGCCACTACTTATACTAATGCTTGATGTATTATATCAATAGAAAGAGGAGATGGAAGAGGGAGAGACAATGGCATGATAAAACATTCATGCTAATATTTAAAGGTCAAAGATAAAGGGCCTTGGGCCTTGGGGCTCTTGGGGTCTGGTGATTAATTGGGCCTCCGATGGGCTCGCTGCGGAGCCGCTATTTTTTGAATTAGAACGCGCGATTGCCAACGGAAATTTCTGTTGGTAAAGGGTCGCAACCTTTCCAACAGTCATAGCGGTGGCAAATCGAACAGAAGCACCTGTTCATAAAAACATGCCTCTTCCAGCCTATATATAGGCTTGCAGTATTCGAATCAAATCACGAATTTGAAGTCTACTTTCTCTCCTCCTTGTTTTCTTCTTCCTCGCTCTGTTCTGCATCAAATATATACAGAAACTCTCTTGCGTTCGTCGTCGATTTGTGACTGTAGCGCAACATCACAAATACGGTCCGTTTCATCCTTGGGAAACGATTGCTCATCATCCTTCCGCACCGTAGAGGGAGCAACTTCGTTTCAAGGAAACAACGCTCGCTGGACTCGGACAATAGTCGGTACTGCTTCTTTCTCTTTCTCTGGATATTTACTGTATCGGTGCATTTCCTTGCATACTTGTGGCTGAACTTTGTACTTGCAATTTGCAATATCATTGAATCGTATTGCTAACGCTTAAAGGCGTTACTGTTCATAGAAACGGTTTTAGCACGTTTCTAGTGATTGGTTTCTAACATTCTTGAAACGAAGTTGCTAATAGTTGCTTTCATTTGCAGACGACAATGTCGCAAAACAGCAACAGCAAATCTGTGCCGACACTGACTGTGCCACCGGCTCCGCCTCTGGTTCCACCAACTGTCCCATATTCGCATGGCGAGAGACCAGAGAAGTTTAATGGCCAGGAATTCAAACGCTGGCAACAGAAGATGCTTTTCTACCTAACAACCTTGGGCCTGGCCAAATACATTACGGAGGATCCACCGTTTGTTGAAGAATTAGAGCCAGACGCCACCAAAGTTGAGGCTTTTACTGCATGGAAGAATTCTGACTTCATGTGTAAGAATTACATTCTCAACGGATTAGATAACAGTTTATATAATGTATATTGTACCGTTGAGACTGCAAAGGTTCTCTGGTTATCACTTGAAAAGAAGTACAAGACTGAAGATGCCGGAATGAAGAAATTCATTGTCGGAAAGTTTCTTGACTTCAAAATGGTCGATTCCAAAACAGTCGTCAGTCAGATTCAAGAACTCCAAGTTATCATTCATGAAATTCACGATGAAAAGATGGTGTTAAGTGAGTCAATCCAAGTGGCTTCCGCTATCGAAAAGTTGCCTCCGTCATGGAAGGATTTCAAAAACTATTTAAAGCATAAGCGCAAGGAAATGACCATGGAGGATCTGATTGTTCGTCTGCGAATCGAAGAAGACAACAGAAAATCAGAGAAAAAGGCTACCAGTTCATTGCAGGCAAAAGCCAACGTGGTTGAGGATGAAAAGACAAATAAAAGAAAGCGCGAGCAGAATCCTAATGCAAAGAAACAAAAGAAGTTTCAAGGATCTTGCCATAATTGTGGGAAGAAAGGCCACAAAGCAGCTGTGTGTCGTGCGCCCAAAAAGAAGAAACCTGAAGCAAATATGGCAGGAAATTCAGAGGATGTCACAGATATGGATTTGTGTGCAGTTGTTTCTGAATGCAACCTTGTTGGCAACAACAAGGAGTGGTTTCTAGACACAGGAGCCACTCGTCATATATGTGCCAACAAGTGGATGTTTACAACCTACAAGCCTGCCACTGATAACGAGCAACTATTCATGGGTAACTCGTCCGCGTCAAAGGTTGAAGGCAAGGGAAAGATTGTACTGAAGTTAACTTTTGGAAAGGAACTAAAATTGAATGACGTTCTCCACGTTCCAGAAATCCGCAAGAACCTGATTTCAGGATCGTTTCTCAGCAAGCATGGTTTCAAACTAACATTCGTTGCTGATAAGTTTGTAATATCAAAGAACGGAGTGTATGTTGGAAGAGGATATGTGTGTGATGGCTTGTTTAAAGCAAATGTAACCACTGTTGTACCGAACAATGATATGAGTAAAAGTGAATCTTCTGCTTATATTGTTGACTCTTCTAACATATGGCATTCTAGATTAGGGCATGTAAATTTTGATACATTGCGAAAATTAATTAATCTAGAATTCATACCAAAATGCAATATAGATTCCAACTATAAATGTCAAGTTTGTGCAGAAGCAAAAATGACTAGAACCTCGTTTCATCACGTTGAACGAGAGACCGAACCTCTAGAATTAATACATACTGATGTATGCGATTTGAAAATGTGTCAAACTAGAGGTGGAAAGAGGTACTTTATCACATTCATTGATGATTGTACCAGATACTGTAATGTATATCTCCTTAGAAGTAAGGACGAAGCAATCGACATGTTTAAACAGTATAAGGCAGAAGTTGAGAATCAACTCAATAAGAAAATAAAATCTTTAAGAAGTGATAGAGGAGGAGAATACGAGTCTCCATTTGAGGAATTTTGTGCTCAGCATGGAATTATACATCAAACTACAGCCCCGTATTCACCTCAATCCAACGGTATAGCCGAACGGAAAAACAGAACTCTTAAAGAAATGATGAATGCCTTACTAATTAGTTCTGGATTGCCAGATAACTTTTGGGGAGAAGCTATTCTTTCGGCAAATCACATCTTGAATAAAATACCACGAAAGAAAACATCAAAATCTCCACATGAACTTTGGAAAAATAGACCACCATCCTACAAATACTTGAAAGTGTGGGGGTGTCTTGCCAAAGTAGAAATACCAAAGTAGAAATACCAAAGCCGAAAAAGGTCAAAATCTGACCAAAGACTATAGATTGCATATTCATTGGATATGCTCATAATAGTAGTGCATATCGATTTTTGGTGTACAAATCTGAAATTGATGATATTCATGAAAACACCATTATCGAGTCTCGAAATGCAAGATTCTTTGACCACATTTATCCTCTAAAGACCTCTATTGAAATTAGTGTTCAAAAGAGGCCAAGAGATTCAGATACTCCCAAGGATAATGCTGATCAAAGAGAAATGAATGATGAAACTGAGATAGAGGAACCGAGAAGGAGCAAGCGACAAAGGACCTCTAAATCCTTTGGACCTGATTTCTATGCATATATGATAGAAAATGAACCTCTAACTTACCAACAATGTAACACCCCACTCCCGCTACGGTCACTCACTAAGGGAATGCCATAGCATCGGTGGAGTATTTTTAGTGAATATAGAACAGAAAAATTACAACAAGACAGATATAAATAGTACTTGAAATTTTTAAAACATCATCTCATAACAGCGGAAGTAAAACATGTCTGGTTACATCATAAAACCATAATAAAGGTCAAGTACAATATCCATCAAAATAAAGGAATACATAATCCCACTCTCATACAATAGCCAAAACAAAAGAAAAGATAACTGGATAACTGGAGCTTTACATCTATCCAAGCTCCTCAAGACTGGAACAGCAATCCGATCAAGCTCCGCTACTGCTAGGATCCACCACAGGACCTGAGGGTTGGGAAAAAGATAAAACAACGGGGTCAGACATAAGTCTGAGCGAGTCCTATAACTTTAACAATACAATCGTTAAAGTAACCAGAGAAGATATGAACTGATATACGGTAACATATAGGGATAAATGGGTACCCTAAGCAGTCAACTGAACTAAGATAAAGGATAAAGACGCATCTACCCTCCCTAAGGTAAATTACTAAACTGCACCACACCAGTCGTTTCTAACCTAAAGGTTGACCCCACCCAAGGACTTATAAAATTAACTAAATAGTACTTGCGTACCCCTAGGTGACCAAGTAGGCGCCACGGGGCCCTACAATCCACTAGGTGTACACACTACTTCCCCATTCGATCGGCTCCCTAACGTAGATGCCCGTGCTGGCCCCACCGTGGGATGTATCATTCCCCAATGTGGCAACCTGATAAAACTAACGGTGCACGGCTTATATCTACTCGATGCAACAACGGCTTACCTACCAGCCCGGGCCCACTCACGCATATGAAGCCCGTTGGACTTGCGTTGCCACCGCTAACCCGTTTGCCTCTTACAGTCAAGCCCAGTATGCGTGTCCCGTCCTCGACATGGGTCGAGCCCACAAAGATACGTATGGGTTACTGGTTGAAATGGGCCTCCACAAGCTACCCACCTAAGCTTGTCCCTTTTTCTAGTATATCCCACTTAACCCTTTAATCATGTTTTAATTACATGTTTCATTTCGGTTAAGTATTCTAATCGTATTTTCTATTGCCACCCAAGGCAACCACTAGATTTTCTCATGCCACCCAAGGCACCCACTTAACCCCTCATGTCCCTCTACATGCTAATGTGGTTAAGTGTTTCTTAATTAATTAATTAAGAACGTAACCTTTGTAAAGACCTCTCACATTAGACTGCCTTTTATGACCGCTGGTTAAGCCGGTTGGGTCCGGGCAGCCTTATGTCATAACAGAGTCTAACCTCGTGTCTTTACATTAATTACGTATTTAGTTTGTGCCTAAGACCTCTCACATTGGGCTAACATTTGTAGCAACTGGTTAAGCCGGTTGGGTCCGGGCAGTTTTACGCTACAACTGAGTCCAACCTCGTGTCTTAGTCAATTAATTACACCTAATTAATCACCCTCATAATTTTATATTAATTATCCCTAATTAATCAAGTTTTCTTAACATGGGTAGACCTAACTTAATAGGTAAATTCCCATGGGGTAGACCTAACTCAATAGGTAAATTCCCAACACATAGTATGGGTACACCTAACCAAATAGGCAAATTCCCATACTATGTTTATTTATTTTGTGTTATGCATAATTATATTAATTTCACACAATCTTATTAACTTATGCATTTAATTACCCCATCGTTCCCACGTAATTTCGTTCATGATATAACACATATAAAAGGTGTCAACTTGCATATGAATGAACATGTTTCAAAGGTGCCATCTTGCATATTAACAAACACATAACTTGCATATGAACTTGCATAACATGTCACATAACTTGCATATAATATGTCACATAACTTACATATTCATTTTGCATAACAAACTTGCATATTAGCTTATAGACTTGCATAGTGTGTCATCATGAACTTGCATATTAATAAACATGTAACTTGCATATTAACAAACATGTAACTTGCATATTAACAAACATGTAACTTGCATATTAACAAACATGTAACTTGCATATTAACATACATGTAACTTGCATATTTACATACATGTAACTTGCATAGCGTATCACTATGAACTTGCATAACATGCATATGATTACATAGCCCACAACTTGCATATTTAGCATCATGCATAACTTACTTCATATTAAACTTGCATAAACTTACATACTCAACATGCATAAACATACATACTCAACATGCATAAACATAAGATTAATGCTAACATCATATCATATGATTTCAAAGCTCATTAACCCACATACAAAACCATAAATCTCATCACATCTCATCTAATTAGTTTACCAAAAGATCATCAAAGTGATAGAAACTCACAACTAGCAACTTTGCACACCAAATGAAGAAGATTAAGATGCTAAGAAGGGATTAGAGGTTGATTAGAGAGTGATTAGTATACAACCCTCTTCATAAAATTAGTGGAGGCTATGAGAGCTAGCATTTTGCCATAGTTTAGTTACTAGGTTTAATTATGAATGAATTAGGGTAGGGTTAGGGTCTTATTTATAGGATTAGAAAGTGTTTTAGGCCCTTAGATTAACCCTAGATTAGATTAGGACCCTTAGATTTAGGAACCCTCTAGAACATAGCCCAAGACTCAGCCAAGACCAAACCTGGTGCACCCAGACCAGCAGGGCCGACACCCTGTGTCGACACCCCTGTCGACAGGGCTGTCGACACCCCTGTCGACACCCCTGTCGACAGGGCTGTCGACACGGGGCTAGGCGGGAATTTTTCCCCCCTTTCCTCTTTTGGCTCCAAACTTGTTTTTCAAATCTGCTTTTTAAATTTAAACTTCCTAAAACTTCTTTGGGCCATAACCGGGCCATCCGGACTCCGATTCTCGAAAACTCGGACTCTATTTCGCGTATTTTTCCGAGACGAACGCAATGACGCAGCCCGTTTCCCCTGGTTCTTCCATCTGAGATTAATTATATTTTAATTACCAACTATTAGTGTTAATTGAAATTCGGGGTGTTACATTCTCCCCTACTTAAAGGATTTCGTCCTCGAAATCTCTAAGTTAAGAAGAACGTATCCTACCAACCAAACAACCATCTACTAAACCATCAACCACAAGCAACCCTTATCCTTAGAAACTTCTAATGATGTATGAACATATGCAGAAAGTGTGTGTATATGTCCGTATACTAATGCAAAATCAGGCGGTCTACTGATTCAGTCGACCTCCTTAGTGCAAACCATGATAGTGCCATGCATCCAATATGTATGCGAAACCCTATTGACACATACAAATTTCTACATGTGTGCACAACCATACACAAAAATGCATCATCCATATGATAACACATCCATGATACATCCATCAATCTAACTACCACATCCATTTGTGCGATATGCAATATGAAGTGACTGAGCCGATGTAGTGCCTAATGTGTGTGTATATGCATCCACGAGCAACCACTAGCAAACAATTGCATCCACATGCATCCATCAACCATAACATGTTTCAAACACATGTTTCAACCATAGGTTTTACCCTATCTAAAGGTCAAACGGTACTAACGAGAGGACATACCAAAGATAAGATAAGTACTAGACAAGCGATAAGGGAGAAGTTAAAAGACATACTCTCAAAAAGAAATGGATACAAAGAACGCATCTTTGCTTCCGTCTCCCAAGTAGCATTGCTTTCGTCATCTCCCCATTGCACTTTCACTAGCTGGACTTCTCTATTCCTCAACTTCCTAGTTTCTGACCCAAGGATGCGAGTAGGAGCTCGTCGAATCGTCGCATCACGCTCTACCTCTACATCTCTAAGCAAGCTCGGCTCTACCACCTCCGCGGTCTCATGTAAGCACTTCCTCAAATGTGATACATGGAATACATCATGAACACCACTAAGTCTGTCGGGCAACTCTACCCTATATGCCATCCGTCCAATCCTTTCCTTAATAGGAAACGGCCCAACAAATCTCGGTGCTAACTTCCCAACGGACCCAAAGCGAACAACATTTCTCAATGGAGATACTTTGACAAAAACCATGTCCCCAACCTCAAACTCAAGATCCGTCCTTCTCCGATCCGCATAAGATTTCTGTCTATCTTGCGCTGCTTTCATCCTTCTTCGAATTAAATCAATCTTCTCTGAAGTCTCTCTAACCATATCCGGCCCAAGCAAGATCTTATCCGTAGATTCCCACCAACATGTAGGAGATCGACAAGGCCTTCCATAAAGAGCTTCGAAAGGAGCCATACCAATACTGGACTGAAAGCTGTTATTATATGCGAACTCCACCAAAGGAAGATGTTCTTCCCATGTACCTCCAAAATCCAAGATACAAAGCCTCAAGAGATCTTCTAAGATACGGTTCACCCTCTCGGTCTGACCGTCCGTCTGAGGATGATATGCGGTGCTCAAACACAACTGAGTCCCTACCGCCTCTTGCAAACTTCTCCAAAACTCACTAGTAAAGATAGGATCTCGATCACTCACAATGCTGGATGGCACGCCATGCAATCTAACAATCTCTCTCACATAGACCGAAGCAAGCCATGGAGCGGTCCTCTTACTCTTCACGGGTATAAAATGGGCACTCTTGGTAAGTCTGTCCACCACAACCCAAATTCCCGTATTGCCCTTCCTCGATCTTGGTAACCCGTCGATGAAATCCATCGAGACACTATCCCACTTCCACTGCGGAACTTCCAATGGGTGTAGCAACCCACCGGGTTTCCTTTGCTCCGCTTTAACTTGTTGGCACACTAAACATCTAGCCACATACTCGGCTACATCTTTCTTCATACCGGCCCAGAAGAAAACTCTCTTCATGTCTTGGTACATTTTGTCTCCACCTGGATGAATAGTCATTCTTGAACGATGTGCATCATCCAAAATAGCCTTCTTCAAACCCTCATCTTGCGGTACACAAAGTCTACCGTCTCTATGCAACCATCCCTTATCATCTATGGTGTATCTACCCAAATGGCTGGACGACTCCCCCCTTATAAGCTTCTCTACCAACACAACCAACTGTGGGTCGTCTCGCTGAGCCTCGCCAATCCGTCTCAAAAGAGTAGGTCTAACCTCCAAGGATGCCAACAAACCAGGTACAAAATCAACAGAAGGTCTGAAGTCGAACAAAGAAAGAAACTCCAGGCTTCGCCGTTCTACGAACAATGGACTTAAAGATAGCCTTTTTCTACTCAAGGCGTCTGCCACCACGTTACCCTTGCCAGGGGTATACGCTATCTCAAAATCATAGGATGCTAAGAACTCCATCCACCTTTGCTGTCTTAAATTCAAATCCTTCTGAGAGAATAAGTACTTCAATGATTTATGGTCGGTGAACAACTCGAATCTCTCACCAAGAAGATAATGGCGCCAAGACTTAAGTGCGAAAACAATCGCGGCCAACTCTAGATCATGGGTAGGGTAATTCTTCTCATGCACTCTCAATTGTCTCCCTCCATAGGCTATTACCCTTCCCTCCTGCATCAAGACTGCGCCTAATCCTGTTCCACAAGCATCGGTATAAACAACAAACGGCTTACTCCCATCTGGAAGCACTAAAACTGGAGCGGTGGTCAAAGCTCTCTTTAACCGTCGGAAAGCATCATCACAATCTACATCCCATGAGAAAACCAGATTCTTCTTCGTCAAGCGGGTTAATGGGGCTGATATCTTCGCGAAGTCTTTGATGAACTTCCTATAATATCCTGCCAACCCCAAGAAACTTCTTACTTCGGTAGCATTTCTAGGAACTTTCCAATCCTGGATAGATACTATCTTTGCGGGATCCACAGCTATCCCTTCCTTAGAGACCACATGCCCTAAGAATCGCACTTCTCTTCTCCAAAAATGACATTTAGAGAATTTAGCTTTAAGACCATGCGCTCGAAGAGTCTCCAACACTTCCTTGAGATGTAAGGCATGCTCTTCTTCACTCTTGGAAAAGACCAAGATGTCATCCACAAAAACTACTACAAACTTATTCAGATACTCTCTGAACACTCTACTCATGAGATCAACAAAGTATGCAGGGGCGTTTGTCAACCCAAATGGCATCACTAGCCACTCATAAAAACCATCCGGAGTCCGGAAAGCAGTCTTCTCTATACTGTCCTCCGCCACTCTCAACTGATGAAACCCTGTAGCTAAATCCATTTGCGAAAACACTGAGGCGCCAACCAACTGATCAAAGAGATCATCTATCCTCGGTAATGGGTGTCTATTCTTCTTTGTGAGCTTATTAAGTTCCCTATAATCCACACAAAGTCTGAGGGACCCATCCGCCTTCGTGGCAAACACTACTGGAGCTCCCCACTCCGATATACTTCGCCTTATGAACCCCTTCTCAAGCAACTCCCCTACTTGCTTATGAAGTTCTCTTCTCTCACGAGGAGCCATATGGCGCACTGGCAAAGATACTGGTTTGGCATTATCCACCAAATAAATTCGGAAATCTATCTCCCGCTTCGGCGGCAAACCCTTTACTTCTTCAAACACATCCGGATATTCCCGGACTACTCTGACAGAACGCAAACTCTCGACCGCAGCATCGAGCGATTCAAGATAACTTAGCAAAACAGATTCCATGGGATTACAAGAGATCTCGAGAGTATTACCCAAGCGGGTCATAAGCCTGACAACTCTCCTTTCACAATCAAGAACGGCACCATTACTGGATAACCAGTCCATGCCCAAGATCAGCCCATAGCCCGTGAAGCCCAATACAAAAGCATCACATCTAAACTCAACGCTAAGTATAGAAATCTTCAAACCCAAACATATCATAGACAGATATATAGAGCCCCCAATTGGGTTTGAAACAACCAAGGGATCATCAACTAGACTGGTGTCTAAGTGCAGTGACTCAACTAACGATGATGAGATAAAAGAATGCGATGCGCCAGAGTCAAACAAAGTACGAACTGGATGATCAAACAGAAAAACCAGACTTTCAACGGAAATAGTTCTACCTCTCTGCTGAATCGGTGGAACTGAGAGAACCTGAACTTGCCCCCCTGACTGAGGTGGTGCTATAAGAGCTTGCACCTGAACTCCTGAGGTAGACCCCGTCTTCTGCCCCTTCTTTGGGCAGTTTTTCACAAGATGCCCTGCTTCACCACAATGAAAGCAACCGGTCTTCTTCTTTTTGCGACAATCCTTACTAAGGTGTCCTGGTGTTCCACAATTGAAGCACTTCTTCTTCGTCTTCTTTTTGTCACCATTGCCTTTTCCGCCCTTGCCTTGTTGTTGTTGTTGCGGTTTCTTCTGATCCCCCTTTTTCTCTGGTGCCTTAGAATTCTTATCATCCTCATGCATAAGTGCCATGTAGACAAGTTTCTCAAAGGTGGCCCCCATAGGAATGTGAGTCATAGCTATTCCTTGCAATGGTTCGTTCAAGCCTCTAACGAACCTCAAAGCCTTCTTCTCCGGTGTATTCACCAACTCTATGCCAAACCTTGCTAATTGATTGAATTTGTTGACATATTCTTTCACCGTGAGATTCCCTTGCTTCAAATTCAAGAACTTCTCCATAAACAGATTCTCTTCCGCCCTTGAGAGAAACTTAGCCCCAAACCTTTGCTTAAAATCTGCCCAAGAGTCAACCGGGCGTTCTCCATTAGTGACCTCCCACCAGAATGAGGCCTCTCCCTTCATTAACCAAGCCGCCAACTTGACTTTCTTTCCTTCTTCCACTTCAAAGATATCTAGCAACTCTTCCACTTCCTTAAGCCAATCTCTAGCCTCTACGAAAGTCTCTGAACCTAGAAAAGGTTTTCCTCCTATAGCCTTGAACTCCTTGCAAACCTTAGCAAAATTATCCACTCTAGGCTGAGGAGGAGGAGCGGTTGTCTCTGGTGTAGTAGCATTGGCCGGACCCGCAGCCGCGGCCCTAGCCTCTTGCAACCTCCTATACCATAGTGGTATAACTAAACCCTCCGGGATGTTAAGATCTTCAGCCATGCTGAAACGAAAGAGGAAAGATTCAAAAAGGAGATTCCGAAAGATAAAGATATGGCTATTGGGGATTATGCTTTTCTTTTTCAAAAAAAACTTTTTCTCTTAGAAGACATGCTTTTGAAAATACTTTTTTTTTTCAAAAATGTTTTTGAAAAAATAGTTTTCTAAAAAAAAAATAATTTATCTGTTCTGGTAACCTTAAGCTCTGATACCACGTGTAACACCCCACTCCCGCTACGGTCACTCACTAAGGGAATGCCATAGCATCGGTGGAGTATTTTTAGTGAATATAGAACAGAAAAATTACAACAAGACAGATATAAATAGTACTTGAAATTTTTAAAACATCATCTCATAACAGCGGAAGTAAAACATGTCTGGTTACATCATAAAACCATAATAAAGGTCAAGTACAATATCCATCAAAATAAAGGAATACATAATCCCACTCTCATACAATAGCCAAAACAAAAGAAAAGATAACTGGATAACTGGAGCTTTACATCTATCCAAGCTCCTCAAGACTGGAACAGCAATCCGATCAAGCTCCGCTACTGCTAGGATCCACCACAGGACCTGAGGGTTGGGAAAAAGATAAAACAACGGGGTCAGACATAAGTCTGAGCGAGTCCTATAACTTTAACAATACAATCGTTAAAGTAACCAGAGAAGATATGAACTGATATACGGTAACATATAGGGATAAATGGGTACCCTAAGCAGTCAACTGAACTAAGATAAAGGATAAAGACGCATCTACCTCCCTAAGGTAAATTACTAAACTGCACCACACCAGTCGTTTCTAACCTAAAGGTTGACCCCACCCAAGGACTTATAAAATTAACTAAATAGTACTTGCGTACCCCTAGGTGACCAAGTAGGCGCCACGGGGCCCTACAATCCACTAGTGTACACACTACTTCCCCATTCGATCGGCTCCCTAACGTAGATACCCGTGCTGGCCCCACCGTGGGATGTATCATTCCCCAATGTGGCAACCTGATAAAACTAACGGTGCACGGCTTATATCTACTCGATGCAACAACGGCTTACCTACCAGCCCGGGCCCACTCACGCATATGAAGCCCGTTGGACTTGCGTTGCCACCGCTAACCCGTTTGCCTCTTACAGTCAAGCCCAGTATGCGTGTCCCGTCCTCGACATGGGTCGAGCCCACAAAGATACGTATGGGTTACTGGTTGAAATGGGCCTCCACAAGCTACCCACCTAAGCTTGTCCCTTTTTCTAGTATATCCCACTTAACCCTTTAATCATGTTTTAATTACATGTTTCATTTCGGTTAAGTATTCTAATCGTATTTTCTATTGCCACCCAAGGCAACCACTAGATTTTCTCATGCCACCCAAGGCACCCACTTAACCCCCTCATGTCCCTCTACATGCTAATGTGGTTAAGTGTTTCTTAATTAATTAATTAAGAACGTAACCTTTGTAAAGACCTCTCACATTAGACTGCCTTTTATGACCGCTGGTTAAGCCGGTTGGGTCCGGGCAGCCTTATGTCATAACAGAGTCTAACCTCGTGTCTTTACATTAATTACGTATTTAGTTTGTGCCTAAGACCTCTCACATTGGGCTAACATTTGTAGCAACTGGTTAAGCCGGTTGGGTCCGGGCAGTTTTACGCTACAACTGAGTCCAACCTCGTGTCTTAGTCAATTAATTACACCTAATTAATCACCCTCATAATTTTATATTAATTATCCCTAATTAATCAAGTTTTCTTAACATGGGTAGACCTAACTTAATAGGTAAATTCCCATGGGGTAGACCTAACTCAATAGGTAAATTCCCAACACATAGTATGGGTACACCTAACCAAATAGGCAAATTCCCATACTATGTTTATTTATTTTGTGTTATGCATAATTATATTAATTTCACACAATCTTATTAACTTATGCATTTAATTACCCCATCGTTCCCACGTAATTTCGTTCATGATATAACACATATAAAAGGTGTCAACTTGCATATGAATGAACATGTTTCAAAGGTGCCATCTTGCATATTAACAAACACACATAACTTGCATATGAACTTGCATAACATGTCACATAACTTGCATATAATATGTCACATAACTTACATATTCATTTTGCATAACAAACTTGCATATTAGCTTATAGACTTGCATAGTGTGTCATCATGAACTTGCATATTAATAAACATGTAACTTGCATATTAACAAACATGTAACTTGCATATTAACAAACATGTAACTTGCATATTAACAAACATGTAACTTGCATATTAACATACATGTAACTTGCATATTTACATACATGTAACTTGCATAGCGTATCACTATGAACTTGCATAACATGCATATGATTACATAGCCCACAACTTGCATATTTAGCATCATGCATAACTTACTTCATATTAAACTTGCATAAACTTACATACTCAACATGCATAAACATACAGACTCAACATGCATAAACATAAGATTAATGCTAACATCATATCATATGATTTCAAAGCTCATTAACCACATACAAAACCATAAATCTCATCACATCTCATCTAATTAGTTTACCAAAAGATCATCAAAGTGATAGAAACTCACAACTAGCAACTTTGCACACCAAATGAAGAAGATTAAGATGCTAAGAAGGGATTAGAGGTTGATTAGAGAGTGATTAGTATACAACCCTCTTCATAAAATTAGTGGAGGCTATGAGAGCTAGCATTTTGCCATAGTTTAGTTACTAGGTTTAATTATGAATGAATTAGGGTAGGGTTAGGGTCTTATTTATAGGATTAGAAAGTGTTTTAGGCCCTTAGATTAACCCTAGATTAGATTAGGACCCTTAGATTTAGGAACCCTCTAGAACATAGCCCAAGACTCAGCCAAGACCAAACCTGGTGCACCCAGACCAGCAGGGCCGACACCCTGTGTCGACACCCCTGTCGACAGGGCTGTCGACACCCCTGTCGACACCCCTGTCGACAGGGCTGTCGACACGGGGCTAGGCGGGAATTTTTCCCCCCTTTCCTCTTTTGGCTCCAAACTTGTTTTTCAAATCTGCTTTTTAAATTTAAACTTCCTAAAACTTCTTTGGGCCATAACCGGGCCATCCGGACTCCGATTCTCGAAAACTCGGACTCTATTTCGCGTATTTTTCCGAGACGAATCGCAATGACGCAGCCCGTTTCCCCTGGTTCTTCCATCTGAGATTAATTATATTTTAATTACCAACTATTAGTGTTAATTGAAATTCGGGGTGTTACAAACAAGCAATGTCATCTCCCGATGCTCCTTATTGGAAAGAAGCCGTCAATAGTGAAACAGAATCCATTCTACAAAACCATACGTGGGAACTAGTGGATCTCCCTAAAGGATCAAAACCACTAGGATATAAATGGATATTTAAGAAGAAACTAAAGGTTGACGGCTTAGTAGACAAGTATAAAGCAAGACTTGTAATAAAAGGATTCAGACAGAAGGAAGATCTGGATTACTTTGATACATACTCTCCAGTTACCAGAATAACATCAATTAGGATGCTTATTGCAATCGCATCTATACTGAATTTGGAAATACACCAAATGGATGTGAAAACTGCGTTTTTGAATGGTGAACTGGAAGAAGAAATATATATGCAGCAACCAGAAGGGTTTCTAAGCCCGGGAAATGAAAATAAGGTGTGCAAATTAGTAAAATCACTTTATGGCCTTAAACAAGCTCCAAAACAATGGCACGAGAAATTTGATGAAACTATGTTATCAAATGGATTCAAAATAAATGAATCAGATAAATGCGTATATATAAGATATACGGATATTGGATATGTCATTGTTTGTCTTTATGTTGATGATTTACTAATCCTAGGAAATAATAATGCCATAATAAAATCTACGAAGGATATGTTATCCTCTAGATTCGACATGAAAGACCTAGGAGTGGCTGATGTAATCTTGGGTGTGAAAATTATAAAAACACCACAAGGATATGCCTTATCTCAGTCACATTACATAGCCAAATTACTTGAAAGGTTCAAGCAGTATAATATAACCATTGCAAAATCACCAGTGGATTTGAACCAAAATTGGGGTAAAGAACACCGGTGATGGAATATATCAACTTGAATATTCTCGCATACTGGGAAGTATCATGTATGTCATGAATTGCACTAGGCCTGATATTGCATACGCTATAAGCAAGCTGAGCAGATATACCAGTAATCCTGGTAAACATCATTGGAAAGCAATAATCAAGGTCCTAGGATATCTGAAGTACACACAAAACTATGTGTTACAATATGAGAAGTATCCTTCAGTGGTAGAAGGATATAGTGATGCCAATTGGATAACTGGCTCAAATGACACAAAATCCACAAGTGGATATGTGTTTACATTAGGAAATGGAGCAATCTCATGGAAATCATCCAAACAGACTTGCATAGCAAGGTCGACAATTGAATCGGAGTTCATTGCTCTAGATAAAGCCGTAGAAGAAGCAGATTGGCTTAGGAGTTTCTTGGAAGATATTCCAAACTGGGAAAAACCAGTACCTCCAATATGTATACATTGTGATAGTCAATCTGCTATAGGAAGGGCAAATAGTACATTGTATAATGGTAAGTCTCGACATATTCGTCGTAGACATAAAACCATAAGACAACTTCTCTCTAATGGAGTTATCACTATAGATTATGTAAGGTCAAAGGATAACATAGCGGATCCACTAACAAAAGGCTTGCCAAGAGAGAAAGTTCAAACCTTATCTATGGGAATGGGCTTAAGACCTATGAACTAAAAGTTTTCTAAAGCGGAAACCCCACCTAGTTGACTGGAGATCCCAAGATCTAGGTTCAAAGGGACAACTAAGTTTAAGATAAACTTGATGGCACTGTTAAATACAAACCATTCCTATGATATAAAGTGTCAGTGCACAACCCGTCGGAGAATAGGATAAGCTTGGCTTTTAATGATGTCTATACTGTTGTGTTATAAAGAACCAAGTGGGGGTATTACGGGATACTCTTAATAGAATCACCTATGTGAGTGCGAAGGCGCCGCTTCAAGAAGAATTGTAAGGTCGAATTCTTCAAGCACTCATGAAACCAAGGCGGTGTTCATGGCAAAAACGAACACAAACAGAGAACCAAGGGGTTAAAGAGCATTTATCATGTGTTATCTTTATAGACTTACACAAACGGCTTACAGTTCAAAGACAGTCCAGTCTACTGATTCGCCAGTTAGTTATAACGATAAAACACTAGGAAAAGTTCAAGGCCTCTGAGCTACTTTTACCGATATGATAAATGTTACACAAAGTTTCAGAACAAATTATATAACCACTCACTCATGTGGGGGATTGTTGGAAGAATGAGTAAAGTGGTTGAGGCAAACTAAGTCCCACATCGGGGAAATTTGTGCCTTATGCCACTACTTATACTAATGCTTGATGTATTATATCAATAGAAAGGGGAGATGGAAGAGGGAGAGACAATGGCATGATAAAACATTCATGCTAATATTTAAAGGTCAAAGATAAAGGGCCTTGGGCCTTGGGGCTCTTGGGGTCTGGTGATTAATTGGGCCTCCGATGGGCTCGCTGCGGAGCCGCTATTTTTTGAGTTAGAACGCGCGATTGCCAACGGAAATTTCTGTTGGTAAAGGGTCGCAACCTTTCCAACAGTCATAGCCGTGGCAAATCGAACAGAAGCACCTGTTCATAAGAACATGCCTCTTCCAGCCTATATATAGGCTTGCAGTATTCGAATCAAATCACGAATTTGAAGTCTACTTTCTCTCCTCCTTGTTTTCTTCTTCCTCGCTCTGTTCTGCATCAAATATATACAGAAACTCTCTTGCGTTCGTCGTCGATTTGTGACTGTAGCGCACCATCACAAATACGGTCCGTTTCATCCTTGGGAAACGATTGCTCATCATCCTTCCGCGCCGTAGAGGGAGCAACTTCGTTTCAAGGAAACAGCGCTCGCTGGACTCGGGACAATAGTCGGTACTGCTTCTTTCTCTTTCTCTGGATATTTACTGTATCGGTGCATTTCCTTGCATACTTGTGGCTGAACTTTGTACTTGCAATTTGCAATATCATTGAATCGTATTGCTAACGCTTAAAGGCGTTACTGTTCATAGAAACGGTTTTAGCACGTTTCTAGTGATTGGTTTCTAACATTCTTGAAACGAAGTTGCTAATAGTTGCTTTCATTTGCAGACGACAACGCAAAACAGCAACAGCAAATCTGTGCCGACACTGACTATGCCACCGGCTCCGCCTCTGGTTCCACCAACTGTCCCATATTCGCATGGCGAGAGACCAAAGAAGTTTAATGGCAGGATTTCAAACGCTGGCAACAGAAGATGCTTTTCTACCTAACAACCTTGGGCCAGGCCAAATACATTACGGAGGATCCACCGTTTGTTGAAGAATTCGAGCCAGACGCCACCAAAGTTGAGGCTTTTACTGCATGGAAGAATTCTGACTTCATCTGTAAGAATTACATTCTCAACGGATTAGATAACAGTTTATATAGTGTATACTGTACCGTTGAGACTGCAAAGGTTCTCTGGTTATCACTTGAAAAGAAGTACAAGACTGAAGATGCCGGAATGAAGAAATTCATTGTCGGAAAGTTTCTTGACTTCAAAATGGTCGATTCCAAAACAGTCGTCAGTCAGATTCAAGAACTCCAAGTTATCATTCATGAAATTCATGATGAAAAGATGGTGTTAAGTGAGTCATTCCAAGTGGCTGCCGCTATCGAAAAGTTGCCTCCGTCATGGAAGGGAATTCAAAACTATTTAAAGCATAAGCGCAAGGAAATGACCATGGAGGATCTGATTGTTCGTCTGCGAATCGAAGAAGACAACAGAAAATCAGAGAAAAAGGCTACCAGTTCATTGCAGGCAAAAGCCAACGTGGTTGAGGATGAAAAGACAAATAAAAGAAAGCGCGAGCAGAATCCTAATGCAAAGAAACAAAAGAAGTTTCAAGGATCTTGCCATAATTGTGGGAAGAAAGGCCACAAAGCAGTTGTGTGTCGTGCGCCCAAAAAGAAGAAACCTAAAGCAAATATGGCAGGAAATTCAGAGGATGTCACAGATATGGATTTGTGTGCAGTTGTTTCTGAATGCAACCTTGTTGGCAACAACAAGGAGTGGTTTCTAGTCATAGGAGCCACTCGTCATATATGTGCCAACAAGTGGATGTTTACAACCTACAAGCCTGCCACTGATAACGAGCAACTATTCATGGGTAACTCGTCCGCGTCAAAGGTTGAAGGCAAGGGAAAGATTGTACTGAAGTTAACTTCTGGAAAGGAACTAAAATTGAATGACATTCTCCACGTTCCAGAAATCCGCAAGAACCTGATTTCAGGATCGTTTCTCAGCAAGCATGGTTTCAAACTAACATTTGTTGTTGATAAGTTTGTAATATCAAAGAACGGAGTGTATGTTGGAAGAGGATATGTGTGTGATGGCTTGTTTAAAGCAAATGTAACCACTGTTGTACCGAACAATGATATGAATAAAAGTGAATCTTCTGCTTATATTGTTGACTCTTCTAACATATGGCATTCTAGATTAGGGCATGTAAATTTTGATACATTGCGAAAATTAATTAATCTAGAATTCATACCAAAATGCAATATAGATTCCAACTATAAATGTCAAGTTTGTGCAGAAGCAAAAATGACTAGAACCTCGTTTCATCACGTTGAACGAGAGACCGAACCTCTAGAATTAATACATACTGATATATGCGATTTGAAAATGTCAAACTAGAGGTGGAAAGAGGTACTTTATCACATTCATTGATGATTGTACCAGATACTGTAATGTATATCTCCTTAGAAGTAAGGACGAAGCAATCGACATGTTTAAACAGTATAAGGCAGAAGTTGAGAATCAACTCAATAAGAAAATAAAATCTTTAAGAAGTGATAGAGGAGGAGAATACGAGTCTCCGTTTGAGGAATTTTGTGCTGAGCATGGAATTATACATCAAACTACAGCCCCGTATTCACCTCAATCCAATGGTATAGCCGAACGGAAAAAACAGAACTCTTAAAGAAATGATGAATGCCTTACTAATTAGTTCTGGATTGCCAGATAACTTTTGGGGAGAAGCTATTCTTTCGGCAAATCACATCTTGAATAAAATACCACGAAAGAAAACATCAAAATCTCCACATGAACTTTGGAAAAATAGACCACCATCCTACAAATACTTGAAAGTGTGGGGGTGTCTTGCCAAAGTAGAAATACCAAAGCCGAAAAAGGTCAAAATTGGACCAAAGACTATAGATTGCATATTCATTGGATATGCTCATAATAGTAGTGCATATCGATTTTTGGTGTACAAATCTGAAATTGATGATATTCATGAAAAACACCATTATCGAGTCTCGAAATGCAAGATTCTTTGAACACATTTATCCTCTAAAGACCTCTATTGAAACTAGTGTTCAAAAGAGGCCAAGAGATTCAGATACTCCCAAGGATAATGCTGATCAAAGAGAAATGAATGATGAAACTGATATAGAGGAACCGAGAAGGAGCAAGCGACAAAGGACCTCTAAATCCTTTGGACCTGATTTCTATGCATATATGATAGAAAATGAACCTCTAACTTACCAACAAGCAATGTCATCTCCCGATGCTCCTTATTGGAAAGAAGCCGTCAATAGTGAAATAGAATCCATTCTACAAAACCATACGTGGGAACTAGTGGATCTCCCAAAGGATCAAAACCACTAGGATATAAATGGATAGTTAAGAAGAAACTAAAGGCTGACGGCTTAGTAGACAAGTATAAAGCAAGACTTGTAATAAAAGGATTAAGACAGAAGGAAGATCTGGATTACTTTGATACATACTCTCCAGTTACCAGAATAACATCAATTAGGATGCTTATATCAATCGCATCTATACTGAATTTGGAAATACACCAAATGGATGTGAAAACTGCGTTTTTGAATGGTGAACTGGAAGAAGAAATATATATGCAGCAACCAGAAGGGTTTCTAAGCCCGGGAAATGAAAATAAGGTGTGCAAATTAGTAAAATCACTTTATGGCCTTAAACAAGCTCCAAAACAATGGCACGAGAAATTTGATGAAACTATGTTATCAAATGGATTCAAAATAAATGAATCAGATAAATGCGTATATATAAGATATACGGATATTGGATATGTCATAGTTTGTCTTTATGTTGATGATCTACTAATCCTAGGAAATAATAATGCCATACTAAAATCTACGAAGGATATGTTATCCTCTAGATTCGACATGAAAGACCTAGGAGTGGCTGATGTAATCTTGGGTGTGAAAATTATAAAAACACCACAAGGATATGCCTTATCTCAGTCACATTACATAGCCAAATTACTTGAAAGGTTCAAGCAGTATAATATAACCATTGCAAAATCACCAGTGGATTTGAACCAAAATTGAGTAAAGAACACCGGTGATGGAATATATCAACTTGAATATTCTCGCATACTGGGAAGTATCATGTATGTCATGAATTGCACTAGGCCTGATATTGCATACGCTATAAGCAAGCTGAGTAGATATACCAGTAATCCTGGTAAACATCACTGGAAAGCAATAATCAGGGTCCTAGTATATCTGAAGTACACACAAAACTATGTGTTACAATATGAGAAGTATCCTTCAGTGGTAGAAGGATATAGTGATGCCAATTGGATAACTGGCTCAAATGACACAAAATCCACAAGTGGATATGTGTTTACATTAGGAAATGGAGCAATCTCATGGAAATCATCCAAACAGACTTGCATAGCAAGGTCGACAATGGAATCGGAGTTCATTGCTCTAGATAAAGCCGCAGAAGAAGCAGATTGGCTTAGGAGTTTCTTGGAAGATATTCCAAACTGGGAAAAACCAGTACCTCCAATATGTATACATTGTGATAGTCAATCTGCTATAGGAAGGGCAAATAGTACATTGTATAATGGTAAGTCTCGACATATTCGTCGTAGACATAAAACCATAAGACAACTTCTCTCTAATGGAGTTATCACTATAGACTATGTAAGGTCAAAGGATAACATAGCGGATCCACTAACAAAAGGCTTGCCAAGAGAGAAAGTTCAAACTTATCTATGGGAATGGGCTTAAGACCTATGAACTAAAAGTTTTCTAAAGCGGAAACCCCACCTAGTTGACTGGAGATCCCAAGATCTAGGTTCAAAGGGACAACTAAGTTTAAGATAAACTTGATGGCACTGTTAAATACAAACCATTCCTATGATAAGTCAGTGCACAAACCGTCGGAGAATAGGATAAGCTTGGCTTTTAATGATGTCTATACTCTGGTGTTATAAAGAACCAAGTGGGGTATTACAGGATACTCTTAATAGAATCACCTATGTGAGTGCGAAGGCGCCGCTTCAAGAAGAATTGTAAGTCGAATTCTTCAAGCACTCATGTAACCAAGGCGGTGTTCATGGCAAAAACGAACACAAACAGAGAACCAAGGGGTTAAAGAGCATTTATCATGTGTTATCGTTATAGACTTACACAAACGGCTTACAGTTCAAAGACAGTCCAGTCTACTGATTCGCCAGTTAGTTATAACGATAAAACACTAGGAAAAGTTCAAGGCCTCTGAGCTACTTTTACCGATATGATAAATGTTACACAAAGTTTCAGAACAGATTATACAACCACTCACTCATGTGGGGGATTGTTGGAAGAATGAGTAAAGTGGTTGAGGCAAACTAAGTCCACATCGGGGAAATTTGTGCCTTATGCCACTACTTATACTAATGCTTGATGTATTATATCAATAGAAAGAGGAGATGGAAGAGGGAGAGACAATGGCATGATAAAACATTCATGCTAATATTTAAAGGTCAAAGATAAAGGGCCTTGGGCCTTGGGGCTCTTGGGGTCTGGTGATTAATTGGGCCTCCGATGGGCTCGCTGCGGAGCCGCTATTTTTTGAATTAGAACGCGCGATTGCCAACGGAAATTTCTGTTGGTAAAGGGTCGCAACCTTTCCAACAGTCATAGCCGTGGCAAATCGAACAGAAGCACCTGTTCATAAGAACATGCCTCTTCCAGCCTATATATAGGCTTGCAGTATTCGAATCAAATCACGAATTGAAGTCTACTTTCTCTCCTCCTTGTTTTCTTCTTCCTCGCTCTGTTCTGCATCAAATATATACAGAAACTCTCTTGCGTTCGTCGTCGATTTGTGACTGTAGCGCAACATCACAAATACGGTCCGTTTCATCCTTGGGAAACGATTGCTCATCATCCTTCCGCGCCGTAGAGGGAGCAACTTCGTTTCAAGGAAACAGGGCTCGCTGGACTCGGACAATAGTCGGTACTGCTTCTTTCTCTTTCTCTGGATATTTACCGTATCGGTGCATTTCCTTGCATACTTGTGGCTGAACTTTGTACTTGCAATTTGCAATATCATTGAATCGTATTGCTAACGCTTAAAGGCGTTACTGTTCATAGAAACGGTTTTAGCACGTTTCTAGTGATTGGTTTCTAACATTCTTGAAACGAAGTTGCTAATAGTTGCTTTCATTTGCAGACGACAATGTCGCAAAACAGCAACAGCAAATCCGTGCCGACACTGACTGTGCCACCGGCTCCGCCTCTGGTTCCACCAACTGTCCCATATTCGCATGGCGAGAGACCAGAGAAGTTTAATGGCCAGGATTTCAAACGCTGGCAACAGAAGATGCTTTTCTACCTAACAACCTTGGGCCTGGCCAAATACATTACGGAGGATCCACCGTTTGTTGAAGAATTAGAGCCAGACGCCACCAAAGTTGAGGCTTTTACTGCATGGAAGAATTCTGACTTCATCTGTAAGAATTACATTCTCAACGGATTAGATAACAGTTTATATAATGTATACTGTACCGTTGAGACTGCAAAGGTTCTCTGGTTATTTATCACTTGAAAAGAAGTACAAGACTGAAGATGCCGGAATGAAGAAATTCATTGTCGGAAAGTTTCTTGACTTCAAAATGGTCGATTCCAAAACAGTCGTCAGTCAGATTCAAGAACTCCAAGTTATCATTCATGAAATTCACGATGAAAAGATGGTGTTAAGTGAGTCATTCCAAGTGGCTGCCGATATCGAAAAGTTGCCTCCGTCATGGAAGGATTTCAAAAACTATTTAAAGCATAAGCGCAAGGAAATGACCATGGAGGATCTGATTGTTCGTCTGCGAATCGAAGAAGACAACATAAAATCAGAGAAAAAGGCTACTAGTTCATTGCAGGCAAAAGCCAACGTGGTTGAGGATGAAAAGACAAATAAAAGAAAGCGCGAGCAGAATCCTGATGCAAAGAAACAAAAGAAGTTTCAAGGATCTTGCCATAATTGTGGGAAGAAAGGCCACAAAGCAGCTGTGTGTCGTGCGCCCAAAAAGAAGAAACCTGAAGCAAATATGGAAGGAAATTCAGAGGATGTCACAGATACGGATTTGTGTGCAGTTGTTTCTGAATGCAACCTTGTTGGCAACAACAAGTAGTGGTTTCTAGACACAGGAGCCACTCGTCATATTTGTGCCAACAAGTGGATGTTTACAACCTACAAGCCTGCCACTGATAACGAGCAACTATTCATGGGTAACTCGTCCGCGTCAAAGGTTGAAGGCAAGGGAAAGATTGTACTGAAGTTAACTTCTGGAAAGGAACTAAAATTGAATGACGTTCTCCACGTTCCAGAAATCCGCAAGAACCTGATTTCAGGATCGTTTCTCAGCAAGCATGGTTTCAAACTAACATTTGTTGCTGATAAGTTTGTAATATCAAAGAACGGAGTGTATGTTGGAAGAGGATATGTGTGTGATGGCTTGTTTAAAGCAAATGTAACCACTGTTGTACCGAACAATGATATGAATAAAAGTGAATCTTCTGCTTATATTGTTGACTCTTCTAACATATGGCATTCTAGATTAGGGCATGTAAATTTTGATACATTGCGAAAATTAATTAATCTAGAATTCATACCAAAATGCAATATAGATTCCAACTATAAATGTCAAGTTTGTGCAGAAGCAAAAATGACTAGAACCTCGTTTCATCACGTTGAACGAGAGACCGAACCTCTAGAATTAATACATACTGATGTATGCGATTTGAAAATGTGTCAAACTAGAGGTGGAAAGAGGTACTTTATCACATTCATTGATGATTGTACCAGATACTGTAATGTATATCTCCTTAGAAGTAAGGACGAAGCAATCGACATGTTTAAACAGTATAAGGCAGAAGTTGAGAATCAACTCAATAAGAAAATAAAATCTTTAAGAAGTGATAGAGGAGGAGAATACGAGTCTCCGTTTGAGGAATTTTGTGCTGAGCATGGAATTATACATCAAACTACAGCCCCGTATTCACCTCAATCCAACGGTATAGCCGAACGGAAAAACAGAACTCTTAAAGAAATGATGAATGCCTTACTAATTAGTTCTGGATTGCCAGATAACTTTTGGGGAGAAGCTATTCTTTTGGCAAATCACATCTTGAATAAAATACCACGAAAGAAAACATCAAAATCTCCACATGAACTTTGGAAAAATAGACCACCATCCTACAAATACTTGAAAGTGTGGGGGTGTCTTGCCAAAGTAGAAATACCAAAGCCGAAAAAGGTCAAAATTGGACCAAAGACTATACATTGCATATTCATTGGATATGCTCATAATAGTAGTGCATATCGATTTTTGGTGTACAAATCTGAAATTGATGATATTCATGAAAACACCATTATCGAGTCTCGAAATGCAAGATTCTTTGAACACATTTATCCTCTAAAGACCTCTATTGAAACTAGTGTTCAAAATAGGCCAAGAGATTCAGATACTCCCAAGGATAATGCTGATCAAAGAGAAATGAATGATGAAACTGAGATAGAGGAACCGAGAAGGAGCAAGCGACAAAGGACCTCTAAATCCTTTGGACCTGATTTCTATGCATATATGATAGAAAATGAACCTCTAACTTACCAACAAGCAATGTCATCTCCCGATGCTCCTTATTGGAAAGAAGCCGTCAATAGTGAAATAGAATCCATTCTACAAAATCATACGTGGGAACTAGTGGATCTCCCTAAAGGATCAAAACCACTAGGATATAAATGGATATTTAAGAAGAAACTAAAGGCTGACGGCTTAGTAGACAAGTATAAAGCAAGACTTGTAATAAAAGGATTCAGACAGAAGGAAGATCTGGATTACTTTGATACATACTCTCCAGTTACCAGAATAACATCAATTAGGATGCTTATTGCAATCGCATCTATACTGAATTTGGAAATACACCAAATGGATGTGAAAACTGCGTTTTTGAATGGTGAACTGGAAGAAGAAATATATATGCAGCAACCAGAAGGGTTTCTAAGCCCGGGAAATGAAAATAAGGTGTGCAAATTAGTAAAATCACTTTATGGCCTTAAAAAAGCTCCAAAACAATGGCACGAGAAATTTGATGAAACTATGTTATCAAATGGATTCAAAATAAATGAATCAGATAAATGCGTATATATAAGATATACGGATATTGGATATGTCATTGTTTGTCTTTATGTTGATGATTTACTAATCCTAGGAAATAATAATGCCATAATAAAATATACGAAGGATATGTTATCCTCTAGATTCGACATGAAAGACCTAGGAGTGGCTGATGTAATCTTGGGTGTGAAAATTATAAAAACACCACAAGGATATGCCTTATCTCAGTCACATTACATAGCCAAATTACTTGAAAGGTTCAAGCAGTATAATATAACCATTGCAAAATCACCAGTGGATTTGAACCAAAATTGGGTAAAGAACACCGATGATGGAATATATCAACTTGAATATTCTCGCATACTGGGAAGTATCATGTATGTCATGAATTGCACTAGGCCTGATATTGCATACGCTATAAGCAAGCTGAGTAGATATACCAGTAATCCTGGTAAACATCACTGGAAAGCAATAATCAGGGTCCTAGGATATCTGAAGTACACACAAAACTATGTGTTACAATATGAGAAGTATCCTTCAGTGGTAGAAGGATATAGTGATGCCAATTGGATAACTGGCTCAAATGACACAAAATCCACAAGTGGATATGTGTTTACATTAGGAAATGGAGCAATCTCATGGAAATCATCCAAACAGACTTGCATAGCAAGGTCGACAATGGAATCGGAGTTCATTGCTCTAGATAAAGCCGCAGAAGAAGCAGATTGGCTTAGGAGTTTCTTGGAAGATATTCCAAACTGGGAAAAACCAGTACCTCCAATATGTATACATTGTGATAGTCAATCTACTATAGGAAGGGCAAATAGTACATTGTATAATGGTAAGTGTCGACATATTCGTCGTAGACATAAAACCATAAGACAACTTCTCTCTAATGGAGTTATCACTATAGACTATGTAAGGTCAAAGGATAACATAGCGGATCCACTAACAAAAGGCTTGCCAAGAGAGAAAGTTCAAACCTTATCTATGGGAATGTGCTTAAGACCTATGAACTAAAAGTTTTCTAAAGCGGAAACCCCACCTAGTTGACTGGAGATCCCAAGATCTAGGTTCAAAGGGACAACTAAGTTTAAGATAAACTTGATGGCACTGTTAAATACAAACCATTCCTATGATAAGTCAGTGCACAACCCGTCGGAGAATAGCATAAGCTTGGCTTTTAATGATGTCTATACTGTGGTGTTATAAAGAACCAAGTGGGGTATTACGGGATACTCTTAATAGAATCACCTATGTGAGTGCGAAGGCGCCGCTTCAAGAAGAATTGTAAGGTCGAATTCTTCAAGCACTCATGAAACCAAGGCGGTGTTCATGGCAAAAACGAACACAAACAGAGAACCAAGGGGTTAAAGAGCATTTATTATGTATTATCTTTATAGACTTACACAAACGGCTTACAGTTCAAAGACAGTCCAGTCTACTGATTCGCCAGTTAGTTATAACGATAAAACACTAGGAAAAGTTCAAGGCCTCTGAGCTACTTTTACCGATATGATAAATGTTACACAAAGTTTCAGAACAGATTATACAACCACTCACTCATGTGGGGGATTGTTGGAAGAATGAGTAAAGTGGTTAGGGCAAACTAAGTCCCACATCGGGGAAATTTGTTCCTTATGCCACTACTTATACTAATGCTTGATGTATTATATCAATAGAAAGAGGAGATGGAAGAGGGAGAGACAATGGCATGATAAAACATTCATGCTAATATTTAAAGGTCAAAGATAAAGGGCCTTGGGGCTCTTGGGGCCTGGTGATTAATTGGGCCTCCGATGGGCTCGCTGCGGAGCCGCTATTTTTTGAATTAGAACGCGCGATTGCCAACGGAAATTTCTGTTGGTAAAGGGTCGCAACCTTTCCAACAGTCATAGCCGTGGCAAATCGAATAGAAGCACCTGTTCATAAGAACATGCCTCTTCCAGCCTATATATAGGCTTGTAGTATTCGAATCAAATCACGAATTTGAAGTCTACTTTCTCTCCTCCTTGTTTTCTTCTTCCTCGCTCTGTTCTGCATCAAATATATACAGAAACTCTCTTGCGTTCGTCGTCGATTTGTGACTGTAGCGCAACATCACAAATACGGTCCGTTTCATCCTTGGGAAACGATTGCTCATCATCCTTCCGCGCCGTAGAGGGAGCAACTTCGTTTCAAGGAAACAGCGCTCGCTGGACTCGGACAATAGTCGGTACTGCTTCTTTCTCTTTCTCTGGATATTTACTGTATTGGTGCATTTCCTTGCATACTTGTGGCTGAACTTTGTACTTGCAATTTGCAATATCATTGAATCGTATTGCTAACGCTTAAAGGCGTTACTGTTCATAGAAACGGTTTTAGCACGTTTCTAGTGATTGGTTTCTAACATTCTTGAAACGAAGTTGCTAATAGTTGCTTTCATTTGCAGACGACAATGTCGCAAAACAGCAACAGCAAATCTGTGCCGACACTGACTGTGCCACCGGCTCTGCCTCTGGTTCCACCAACTGTCCCATATTCGCATGGCGAGAGACCAGAGAAGTTTAATGGCCAGGATTTCAAACGCTGGCAACAGAAGATGCTTTTCTACCTAACAACCTTGGGCCTGGCCAAATACATTACGGAGGATCCACCGTTTGTTGAAGAATTAGAGCCAGACGCCACCAAAGTTGAGGCTTTTACTGCATGGAAGAATTCTGACTTCATCTGTAAGAATTACATTCTCAACGGATTAGATAACAGTTTATATAATGTATACTGTACCGTTGAGACTGCAAAGGTTCTCTGGTTATCACTTGAAAAGAAGTACAAGACTGAATATGCCGGAATGAAGAAATTCATTGTCGGAAAGTTTCTTGACTTCAAAATGGTCGATTCCAAAACAGTCGTCAGTCAGATTCAAGAACTCCAAGTTATCATTCATGAAATTCACGATGAAAAGATGGTGTTAAGTGAGTCATTCCAAGTGGCTGCCGCTATCGAAAAGTTGCCTCCGTCATGGAAGGATTTCAAAAACTATTTAAAGCATAAGCGCAAGGAAATGACCATGGAGGATCTGATTGTTCGTCTGCGAATCGAAGAAGACAACAGAAAATCAGAGAAAAAGGCTACCAGATCATTGCAGGCAAAAGCCAACGTGGTTGAGCATGAAAAGACAAATTAAAGAAAGCGCGAGCAGAATCCTAATGCAAAGAAACAAAAGAAGTTTCAAGGATCTTGCCATAATTGTGGGAAGAAAGGCCACAAAGCAGCTGTGTGTCGTGCGCCAAAAAAGAAGAAACCTGAAGCAAATATGGCAGGAAATTCAGAGGATGTCACAGATATGGATTTGTGTGCAGTTGTTTCTGAATGCAACCTTGTTGGCAACAACAAGGAGTGGTATCTAGACACAGGAGCCACTCGTCATATATGTGCCAACAAGTGGATGTTTACAACCTACAAGCCTGCCACTGATAACGAGCAACTATTCATGGGTAACTCGTCCGCGTCAAAGGTTGAAGGCAAGGGAAAGATTGTACTGAAGTTAACTTCTGGAAAGGAACTAAAATTGAATGACGTTCTCCATGTTCCAGAAATCCGCAAGAACCTGATTTCAGGATCGTTTCTCAGCAAGCATGGTTTCAAACTAACATTTGTTGCTGATAAGTTTGTAATATCAAAGAACGGAGTGTATGTTGGAAGAGGATATGTGTGTGATGGCTTGTTTAAAGCAAATGTAACCACTGTTGTACCGAACAATGATATGAATAAAAGTGAATCTTCTGCTTATATTGTTGACTCTTCTAACATATGGCATTCTAGATTAGGGCATGTAAATTTTGATACATTGCGAAAATTAATTAATCTAGAATTCATACCAAAATGCAATATAGATTCCAACTATAAATGTCAAGTTTGTGCAGAAGCAAAAATGACTAGAACCTCGTTTCATCACGTTGAACGAGAGACCGAACCTCTAGAATTAATACATACTGATGTATGCGATTTGAAAATGTGTCAAACTAGAGGTGGAAAGAGGTACTTTATCACATTCATTGATGATTGTACCAGATACTGTAATGTATATCTCCTTAGAAGTAAGGACGAAGCAATCGACATGTTTAAACAGTATAAGGCAGAAGTTGAGAATCAACTCAATAAGAAAATAAAATCTTTAAGAAGTGATAGAGGAGGAGAATACGAGTCTCCGTTTGAGGAATTTTGTGCTGAGCATGGAATTATACATCAAACTACAACCCCGTATTCACCTCAATCCAACGGTATAGCCGAACGGAATAACAGAACTCTTAAAGAAATGATGAATGCCTTACTAATTAGTTCTGGATTGCCAGATAACTTTTGGGGAGAAGCTATTCTTTCGGCAAATCACATCTTGAATAAAATACCACGAAAGAAAACATCAAAATCTCCACATGAACTTTGGAAAAATAGACCACCATCCTACAAATACTTGAAAGTGTGGGGGTGTCTTGCCAAAGTAGAAATACCAAAGCCGAAAAAGGTCAAAATTGGACCAAAGACTATAGATTGCATATTCATTGGATATGCTCATAATAGTAGTGCATATCGATTTTTGGTGTACAAATCTGAAATTGATGATATTCATGAAAACACCATTATCGAGTCTCGAAATGCAAGATTCTTTGAACACATTTATCCTCTAAAGACCTCTATTGAAACTAGTGTTCAAAAGAGGCCAAGAGATTCAGATACTCCCAAGGATAATGCTGATCAAAGAGAAATGAATGATGAAACTGAGATAGAGGAACCGAGAAGGAGCAAGCGACAAAGGACCTCTAAATCCTTTGGACCTGATTTCTATGCATATATGATAGAAAATGAACCTCTAACTTACCAACAAGCAATGTCATCTCCCGATGCTCCTTATTGGAAAGAAGCCGTCAATAGTGAAATAGAATCCATTCTACAAAACCATACGTGGGAACTAGTGGATCTCCCTAAAGGATCAAAACCACTAGGATATAAATGGATATTTAAGAAGAAACTAAAGGCTGACGGCTTAGTAGACAAGTATAAAGCAAGACATGTAATAAAAGGATTCAGACAGAAGGAAGATCTGGATTACTTTGATACATACTCTCCAGTTACCAGAATAACATCAATTAGGATGCTTATTGCAATCGCATCTATACTGAATTTGGAAATACACCAAATGGATGTGAAAACTGCGTTTTTGAATGGTGAACTGGAAGAAGAAATATATATGCAGCAACCAGAAGGGTTTCTAAGCCCGGGAAATGAAAATAAGGTGTGCAAATTAGTAAAATCACTTTATGGCCTTAAACAAGCTCCAAAACAATGGCACGAGAAATTTGATGAAACTATGTTATCAAATGGATTCAAAATAAATGAATCAGATAAATGCGTATATATAAGATATACGGATATTGGATATGTCATTGTTTGTCTTTATGTTGATGATTTACTAATCCTAGGAAATAATAATGCCATAATAAAATATACGAAGGATATGTTATCCTCTAGATTCGACATGAAAGACCTAGGAGTGGCTGATGTAATCTTGGGTGTGAAAATTATAAAAACACCACAAGGATATGCCTTATCTCAGTCACATTACATAGCCAAATTACTTGAAAGGTTCAAGCAGTATAATATAACCATTGCAAAATCACCAGTGGATTTGAACCAAAATTGGGTAAAGAACACCGGTGATGGAATATATCAACTTGAATATTCTCGCATACTGGGAAGTATCATGTATGTCATGAATTGCACTAGGCCTGATATTGCATACGCTATAAGCAAGCTGAGTAGATATACCAGTAATCCTGGTAAACATCACTGGAAAGCAATAATCAGGGTCCTAGGATATCTGAAGTACACACAAAACTATGTGTTACAATATGAGAAGTATCCTTCAGTGGTAGAAGGATATAGTGATGCCAATTGGATAACTGGCTCAAATGACACAAAATCCACAAGTGGATATGTGTTTACATTAGGAAATGGAGCAATCTCATGGAAATCATCCAAACAGACTTGCATAGCAAGGTCGACAATGGAATCGGAGTTCATTGCTCTAGATAAAGCCGCAGAAGAAGCAGATTGGCTTAGGAGTTTCTTGGAAGATATTCCAAACTGGGAAAAACCAGTACCTCCAATATGTATACATTGTGATAGTCAATCTGCTATAGGAAGGGCAAATAGTACATTGTATAATGGTAAGTCTCGACATATTCGTCGTAGACATAAAACCATAAGACAACTTCTCTCTAATGGAGTTATCACTATAGACTATGTAAGGTCAAAGGATAACATAGCGGATCCACTAACAAAAGGCTTGCCAAGAGAGAAAGTTCAAACCTTATCTATGGGAATGGGCTTAAGACCTATGAACTAAAAGTTTTCTAAAGCGGAAACCCCACCTAGTTGACTGGAGATCCCAAGATCTAGGTTCAAAGGGACAACTAAGTTTAAGATAAACTTGATGGCACTGTTAAATACAAACCATTCCTATGATAAGTCAGTGCACAACCCGTCGGAGAATAGGATAAGCTTGGCTTTTAATGATGTCTATACTGTGGTGTTATAAAGAACCAAGTGGGGTATTACGGGATACTCTTAATAGAATCACCTATGTGAGTGTGAAGGCGCCGCTTCAAGAAGAATTGTAAGGTCGAATTCTTCAAGCACTCATGAAACCAAGGCGGTGTTCATGGCAAAAACGAACACAAACAGAGAACCAAGGGGTTAAAGAGCATTTATCATGTGTTATCTTTATAGACTTACACAAACGGCTTACAGTTCAAAGACAGTCCAGTCTACTGATTCGCCAGTTAGTTATAACGATAAAACACTAGGAAAAGTTCAAGGCCTCTGAGCTACTTTTACCGATATGATAAATGTTACACAAAGTTTCAGAACAGATTATACAACCACTCACTCATGTGGGGGATTGTTGGAAGAATGAGTAAAGTGGTTGAGGCAAACTAAGTCCCACATCGGGGAAATTTGTGCCTTATGCCACTACTTATACTAATGCTTGATGTATTATATCAATAGAAAGAGGAGATGGAAGAGGGAGAGACAATGGCATGATAAAACATTCATGCTAATATTTAAAGGTCAAAGATCAAGGGCCTTGGGGCTCTTGGGGTCTGGTGATTAATTGGGCCTCCGATGGGCTCGCTGCGGAGCCGCTATTTTTTGAATTAGAACGCGCGATTGCCAACGGAAATTTCTGTTGGTAAAGGGTCGCAACCTTTCCAACAGTCATAGCCGTGGCAAATCGAACAGAAGCACCTGTTCATAAGAACATGCCTCTTCCAGCCTATATATAGGCTTGCAGTATTCGAATCAAATCACGAATTTGAAGTCTACTTTCTCTCATCCTTGTTTTCTTCTTCCTCGCTCTGTTCTGCATCAAATATATACAGAAACTCTCTTGCGTTCGTCGTCGATTTGTGACTGTAGCGCAACATCACAAATACGGTCCGTTTCATCCTTGGGAAACGATTGCTCATCATCCTTCAGCGCCGTAGAGGGAGCAACTTCGTTTCAAGGAAACAACGCTCGCTGGACTCGGACAATAGTCGGTACTGCATCTTTCTCTTTCTCTGGATATTTTCTGTATCGGTGCATTTCCTTGCATACTTGTGGCTGAACTTTGTACTTGCAATTTGCAATATCATTGAATCGTATTGCTAACGCTTAAAGGCGTTACTGTTCATAGAAACGGTTTTAGCACGTTTCTAGTGATTGGTTTCTAACATTCTTGAAACGAAGTTGCTAATAGTTGCTTTCATTTGCAGACGACAATGTCGCAAAACAGCAACAGCAAATCTGTGCCGACACTGACTGTGCCACCGGCTCCGCCTCTGGTTCCACCAACTGTCCCATATTCGCATGGCGAGAGACCAGAGAAGTTTAATGGCCAGGATTTCAAACGCTGGCAACAGAAGATGCTTTTCTACCTAACAACCTTGGGCGTGGCCAAATACATTACGGAGGATCCACCGTTTGTTGAAGAATTAAAGCCAGACGCCACCAAAGTTGAGGCTTTTACTGCATGGAAGAATTCTGACTTCATCTGTAAGAACTACATTCTCAACGGATTAGATAACAGTTTATATAATGTATACTGTACCGTTGAGACTGCAAAGGTTCTCTGGTTATCACTTGAAAAGAAGTACAAGACTGAAGATGCCGGAATGAAGAAATTCATTGTCGGAAAGTTTCTTGACTTCAAAATGGTCGATTCCAAAACAGTCGTCAGTCAGATTCAAGAACTCCAAGTTATCATTCATGAAATTCACGATGAAAAGATGGTGTTAAGTGAGTCATTCCAAGTGACTGCCGCTATCGAAAAGTTGCCTCCGTCATGGAAGGATTTCAAAAACTATTTAAAGCATAAGCGCAAGGAAATGACCATGGAGGATCTGATTGTTCGTCTGCGAATCGAAGAAGACAACAGAAAATCAGAGAAAAAGGCTACCAGTTCATTGCAGGCAAAAGCCAACGTGGTTGAGGATGAAAAGACAAATAAAAGAAAGCGCGAGCAGAATCCTAATGCAAAGAAACAAAAGAAGTTTCAAGGATCTTGCCATAATTGTGGGAAGAAAGGCCACAAAGCAGCTGTGTGTCGTGCGCCCAAAAAGAAGAAACCTGAAGCAAATATGGCAGGAAATTCAGAGGATGTCACAGATATGGATTTGTGTGCAGTTGTTTCTGAATGCAACCTTGTTGGCAACAACAAGGAGTGGTTTCTAGACACAGGAGCCACTCGTCATATATGTGCCAACAAGTGGATGTTTACAACCTACAAGCCTGCCACTGATAACGAGCAACTATTCATGGGTAACTCGTCCGCGTCAAAGGTTGAAGGCAAGGGAAAGATTGTACTGAAGTTAACTTCTGGAAAGGAACTAAAATTGAATGACGTTCTCCACGTTCCAGAAATCCGCAAGAACCTGATTTCAGGATCGTTTCTCAGCAAGCATGGTTTCAAACTAACATTTGTTGCTGATAAGTTTGTAATATCAAAGAACAGAGTGTATGTTGGAAGAGGATATGTGTGTGATGGCTTGTTTAAAGCAAATGTAACCACTGTTGTACCGAACAATGATATGAATAAAAGTGAATCTTCTGCTTATATTGTTGACTATTCTAACATATGGCATTCTAGATTAGGGCATGTAAATTTTGATACATTGCGAAAATTAATTAATCTAGAATTCATACCAAAATGCAATATAGATTCCAACTATAAATGTCAAGTTTGTGTAGAAGCAAAAATGACTAGAACCTCGTTTCATCACGTTGAACGAGAGACCGAACCTCTAGAATTAATACATACTGATGTATGCGATTTGAAAATGTGTCAAACTAGAGGTGGAAAGAGGTACTTTATCACATTCATTGATGATTGTACCAGATACTGTAATGTATATCTCCTTAGAAGTAAGGACGAAGCAATCGACATGTTTAAACAGTATAAGGCAGAAGTTGAGAATCAACTCAATAAGAAAATAAAATCTTTAAGAAGTGATAGAGGAGGAGAATACGAGTCTCCGTTTGAGGAATTTTGTGCTGAGCATGGAATTATACATCAAACTACAGCCCCGTATTAACCTCAATCCAACGGTATAGCCGAACGACAAAACAGAACTCTTAAAGAAACGATGAATGCCTTACTAATTAGTTCTGGATTGCCAGATAACTTTTGGGGAGAAGCTATTCTTTCGGCAAATCACATCTTGAATAAAATACCACGAAAGAAAACATCAAAATCTCCACATGAACTTTGGAAAAATAGACCACCATCCTACAAATACTTGAAAGTGTGGGGGTGTCTTGCCAAAGTAGAAATACCAAAGCCGAAAAAGGTCAAAATTGGACCAAAGACTATAGATTGCATATTCATTGGATATGCTCATAATAGTAGTGCATATCGATTTTTGGTGTACAAATCTGAAATTGATGATATTCATGAAAACACCATTATCGAGTCTCGAAATGCAAGATTCTTTGAAAACATTTATCCACTAAAGACCTCTATTGAAACTAGTGTTCAAAAGAGGCCAAGAGATTCAGATACTCCCAAGGATAATGTTGATCAAAGAGAAATGAATGATGAAACTGAGATAGAGGAACCGAGAAGGAGCAAGCGACAAAGGACCTCTAAATCCTTTGGACCTGATTTCTATGCATATATGATAGAAAATGAACCTCTAACTTACCAACAAGCAATGTCATCTCCCGATGCTCCTTATTGGAAAGAAGCCGTCAATAGTGAAATAGAATCCATTCTACAAAACCATACGTGGGAACTAGTGGATCTCCCTAAAGGATCAAAACCACTAGGATATAAATGGATATTTAAGAAGAAACTAAAGGCTGACGACTTAGTAGACAAGTATAAAGCAAGACTTGTAATAAAAGGATTCAGACAGAAGGAAGATCTGGATTACTTTGATACATACTCTCCAGTTACCAGAATAACATCAATTAGGATGCTTATTGCAATCGCATCTATACTGAATTTGGAAATACACCAAATGGATGTGAAAACTGCGTTTTTGAATGGTGAACTGGAAGAAGAAATATATATGCAACAACCAGAAGGGTTTCTAAGCCCGGGAAATGAAAATAAGGTGTGCAAATTAATAAAATCACTTTATGGCCTTAAACAAGCTCCAAAACAATGGCACGAGAAATTTGATGAAACTATGTTATCAAATGGATTCAAAATAAATGAATCAGATAAATGCGTATATATAAGATATATGGATATTGGATATGTCATTGTTTGTCTTTATGTTGATGATTTACTAATCCGAGGAAATAATAATGCCATAATAAAATCTACGAAGGATATGTTATCCTCTAGATTCGACATGAAAGACCTAGGAGTGGCTGATGTAATCTTGGGTGTGAAAATTATAAAAACACCACAAGGATATGCCTTATCTCAGTCACATTACATAGCCAAATTACTTGAAAGGTTCAAGCAGTATAATATAACCATTGCAAAATCACCAGTGGATTTGAACCAAAATTGGGTAAAGAACACCGGTGATGGAATATATCAACTTGAATATTCTCGCATACTGGGAAGTATCATGTATGTCATGAATTGCACTAGGCCTGATATTGCATACGCTATAAGCAAGCTGAGTAGATATACCAGTAATCCTGGTAAACATCACTGGAAAGCAATAATCAGGGTCCTAGGATATCTGAAGTACACACAAAACTATGTGTTACAATATGAGAAGTATCCATCAGTGGTAGAAGGATATAGTGATGCCAATTGGATAACTGGCTCAAATGACACAAAATCCACAAGTGGATATGTGTTTACATTAGGAAATGGAGCAATCTCATGGAAATCATCCAAACAGACTTGCATAGCTAGGTCGACAATGGAATCGGAGTTCATTGCTCTAGATAAAGCCGTAGAAGAAGCAGATTGGCTTAGGAGTTTCTTGGAAGATATTCCAAACTGGGAAAAACCAGTACCTCCAATATGTATACATTCTGATAGTCAATCTGCTATAGGAAGGGCAAATAGTACATTGTATAATGGTAAGTCTCGACATATTCGTCGTAGACATAAAACCATAAGACAACTTCTCTCTAATGGAGTTATCACTATAGACTATGTAAGGTCAAAGGATAACATAGCGGATCCACTAACAAAAGGCTTGCCAAGAGAGAAAGTTCAAACCTTATCTATGGGAATGGGCTTAAGACCTATGAACTAAAAGTTTTCTAAAGCGGAAACCCCACCTAGTTGACTGGAGATCCCAAGATCTAGGTTCAAAGGGACAACTAAGTTTAAGATAAACTTGATGGCACTGTTAAATACAAACCAATCCTATGATAAGTCAGTGCACAACCCGTCGGAGAATAGGATAAGCTTGGCTTTTAATGATGTCTATACTATGGTGTTATAAAGAACCAAGTGGGGTATTACGGGATACTCTTAATAGAATCACCTATGTGAGTGCGAAGGCGCCGCTTCAAGAAGAATTGTAAGGTCGAATTCTTCAAGCACTCATGAAACCAAGGCGGTGTTCATGGCAAAAACGAACACAAACAGAGAACCAAGGGGTTAAAGAGCATTTATCATGTGTTATCTTTATAGACTTACACAAACGGCTTACAGTTCAAAGACAGTCCAGTCTACTGATTCGCCAGTTAGTTATAACGATAAAACACTAGGAAAAGTTCAAGGCCTCTGAGCTACTTTTACAGATATGATAAATGTTACACAAAGTTTCAGAATAGATTATACAACCACTCACTCATGTGGGGGATTGTTGGAAGAATGAGTAAAGTGGTTGAGGCAAACTAAGTCCCACATCGGGGAAATTTGTGCCTTATGCCACTACTTATACTAATGCTTGATGTATTATATCAATAGAAAGAGGAGATGGAAGAGGGAGAGACAATGGCATGATAAAACATTCATGCTAATATTTAAAGGTCAAAGATATAGGGCCTTGGGCCTTGGGGCTCTTGGGGTCTGGTGATTAATTGGGCCTCCGATGGGCTCGCTGCGGAGCCGCTATTTTTTGAATTAGAACGCGCGATTGCCAACGGAAATTTCTGTTGGTAAAGGGTCGCAACCTTTCCAACAGTCATAGCCGTGGAAAATCGAACAGAAGCACCTGTTCATAAGAACATGCCTCTTCCAGCCTATATATAGGCTTGCAGTATTCGAATCAAATCACGAATTTGAAGTCTACTTTCTCTCCTCCTTGTTTTCTTCTTCCTCGCTCTGTTCTGCATCAAATATATACAGAAACTCTCTTGCGTTCGTCGTCGATTTGTGACTGTAGCGCAACATCACAAATACGGTCCGTTTCATCCTTGGGAAACGATTGCTCATCATCCTTCCGCGCCGTAGAGGGAGCAACTTCATTTCAAGGAAACAGCGCTCACTGGACTCGGACAATAGTCGGTACTGCTTCTTTCTCTTTCTCTGGATATTTACTGTATCGGTGCATTTCCATGCATACTTGGGGCTGAACTTTGTACTTGCAATTTGCAATATCATTGAATCGTATTGCTAACGCTTAAAGGCGTTACTGTTAATAGAAACGGTTTTAGCACGTTTCTAGTGATTGGTTTCTAACATTCTTGAAACGAAGTTGCTAATAGTTGCTTTCATTTGCAGACGACAATGTCGCAAAACAGCAACAGCAAATCTGTGCCGACACTGACTGTGCCACCGGCTCTGCCTCTGGTTCCACCAACTGTCCCATATTCGCATGGCGAGAGACCAGAGAAGTTTAATGGCCAGGATTTCAAACGCTGGCAACAGAAGATGCTTTTCTACCTGACAACCTTGGGCCTGGCCAAATACATTACGGAGGATCCACCGTTTGTTGAAGAATTAGAGCCAGACGCCACCAAAGTTGAGGCTTTTACTGCATGGAAGAATTCTGACTTCATCTGTAAGAATTACATTCTCAACGGATTAGATAACAGTTTATATAATGTATACTGTACCGTTGAGACTGCAAAGGTTCTCTGGTTATCACTTGAAAAGAAGTACAAGACTGAAGATGCCGGAATGAAGAAATTCATTGTCGGAAAGTTTCTTGACTTCAAAATGGTCGATTCCAAAACAGTCGTCAGTCAGATTCAAGAACTCCAAGTTATCATTCATGAAATTCACGATGAAAAGATGGTGTTAAGTGAGTCATTCCAAGTTGCTGCCGCTATCGAAAAGTTGCCTCCGTCAAGGAAGGATTTCAAAAACTATTTAAAGCATAAGCGCAAGGAAATGACCATGGAGGATCTGATTGTTCGTCTGCGAATCGAAGAAGACAACAAAAAATCAGAGAAAAAGGCTACCAGTTCATTGCAGGCAAAAGCCAACGTGGTTGAGGATGAAAAGACAAATAAAAGAAAGCGCGAGCAGAATCCTAATGCAAAGAAACAAAAGAAGTTTCAAGGATCTTGCCATAATTGTGGGAAGAAAGGGCACAAAGCAGCTGTGTGTCGTGCGCCCAAAAAGAAGAAACCTGAAGCAAATATGGCAGGAAATTCAGAGGATGTCACAGATATGGATTTGTGTGCAGTTGTTTCTGAATGCAACCTTGTTGGCAACAACAAGGAGTGGTTTCTAGACACAGGAGCCACTCGTCATATATGTGCCAACAAGTGGATGTTTACAACCTACAAGCCTGCCACTGATAACGAGCAACTATTCATGGGTAACTCGTCCGTGTCAAAGGTTGAAGGCAAGGGAAAGATTGTACTGAAGTTAACTTCTGGAAAGGAACTAAAATTGAATGACGTTCTCCACGTTCCAGAAATCCGCAAGAACCTGATTTCAGGATCGTTTCTCAGCAAGCATGGTTTCAAACTAACATTTGTTGCTGATAAGTTTGTAATATCAAAGAACGGAGTGTATGTTGGAAGAGGATATGTGTGTGATGGCTTGTTTAAAGCAAATGTAACCACTGTTGTACCGAACAATGATATGAATAAAAGTGAATCTTCTGCTTATATTGTTGACTCTTCTAACATATGGCATTCTAGATTAGGGCATGTAAATTTTGATACATTGCGAAAATTAATTAATCTAGAATTCATACCAAAATGCAATATGGATTCCAACTATAAATGTCAAGTTTGTGCAGAAGCAAAAATGACTAGAACCTCGTTTCATCACGTTGAACGAGAGACCGAACCTCTAGAATTAATACATACTGATGTATGCGATTTGAAAATGTGTCAAACTAGAGGTGGAAAGAGGTACTTTATCACATTCATTGATGATTGTACCAGATACTGTAATGTATATCTCCTTAGAAGTAAGGACGAAGCAATCGACATGTTTAAACAGTATAAGGCAGAAGTTGAGAATCAACTCAATAAGAAAATAAAATCTTTAAGAAGTGATAGAGGAGGAGAATACGAGTCTCCGTTTGAGGAATTTTGTGCTGAGCATGGAATTATACATCAAACTACAGCCCCGTATTCACCTCAATCCAACGGTATAGCCGAACGGAAAAACAGAACCCTTAAAGAAATGATGAATGCCTTACTAATTAGTTCTGGATTGCCAGATAACTTTTGGGAGAAGCTATTCTTTCGGCAAATCACATCTTGAATATAATACCACGAAAGAAAACATCAAAATCTCCACATGAACTTTGGAAAAATAGACCACCATCCTACAAATACTTGAAAGTGTGGGGGTGTCTTGCCAAAGTAGAAATACCAAAGCCGAAAAAGGTCAAAATTGGACCAAAGACTATAGATTGCATATTCAATTGATATGCTCATAATAGTAGTGCATATCGATTTTTTGTGTACAAATCTGAAATTGATGATATTCATGAAAACACCATTATCGAGTCTCGAAATGCAAGATTCTTTGAACACATTTATCCTCTAAAGACCTCTATTGAAACTAGTGTTCAAAAGAGGCCAAGAGATTCAGATACTCCCAAGGATAATGCTGATCAAAGAGAAATGAATGATGAAACTGAGATAGAGGAACCGAGAAGGAGCAAGCGACAAAGGACCTCTAAATCCTTTGGACCTGATTTCTATGCATATATGATAGAAAATGAACCTCTAACTTACCAACAAGCAATGTCATCTCCCGAAGCTCCTTATTGGAAAGAAGCTGTCAATAGTGAAATAGAATCCATTCTACAAAACCATACGTGGGAACTAGTGGATCTCCCTAAAGGATCAAAACCACTAGGATATAAATGGATATTTAAGAAGAAACTAAAGGCTGACGGCTTAGTAGACAAGTATAAAGCAAGACTTGTAATAAAAGGATTCAGACAGAAGAAAGATCTGGATTACTTTGATACATACTCTCCAGTTACCAGAATAACATCAATTAGGATGCTTATTGCAATCGCATCTATACTGAATTTGGAAATACACCAAATGGATGTGAAAACTGCGTTTTTGAATGGTGAACTGGAAGAAGAAATATATATGCAGCAACCAGAAGGGTTTCTAAGCCCGGGAAATGAAAATAAGGTGTGCAAATTAGTAAAATCACTTTATGGCCTTAAACAAGCTCCAAAACAATGGCACGAGAAATTTGATGAAACTATGTTATCAAATGGATTCAAAATAAATGAATCAGATAAATGCGTATATATAAGATATACGGATATTGGATATGTCATTGTTTGTCTTTATGTTGATGATTTACTAATCCTAGGAAATAATAATGCCATAATAAAATCTACGAAGGATATGTTATCCTCTAGATTCGACATGAAAGACCTAGGAGTGGCTGATGTAATCTTGGGTGTGAAAATTATAAAAACACCACAAGGATATGCCTTATCTCAGTCACATTACATAGCCAAATTACTTGAAAGGTTCAAGCAGTATAATATAACCATTGCAAAATCACCAGTGGATTTGAACCAAAATTGGGTAAAGAACACCGGTGATGGAATATATCAACTTGAATATTCTCGCATACTGGGAAGTATCATGTATGTCATGAATTGCACTAGGCCTGATATTGCATACGCTATAAGCAAGCTGAGTAGATATACCAGTAATCCTGGTAAACATCACTGGAAAGCAATAATCAGGTTCCTAGGATATCTGAAGTACACACAAAACTGTGTGTTACAATATGAGAAGTATCCTTCAGTGGTAGAAGGATATAGTGATGCCAATTGGATAACTGGCTCAAATGACACAAAATCCACAAGTGGATATGTGTTTACATTAGGAAATGGAGCAATCTCATGGAAATCATCCAACCAGACTTGCATAGCAAGGTCGACAATGGAATCGGAGTTCATTGCTCTAGATAAAGCCGCAGAAGAAGCAGATTGGCTTAGGAGTTTCTTGGAAGATATTCCAAACTGGGAAAAACCAGTACCTCCAATATGTATACATTGTGATAGTCAATCTGCTATAGGAAGGGCAAATAGTACATTGTATAATGGTAAGTCTCGACATATTCGTCGTAGACATAAAACCATAAGACAACTTCTCTCTAATGGAGTTATCACTATAGACTATGTAAGGTCAAAAGATAACATAGCGGATCCACTAACAAAAGGCTTGCCAAGAGAGAAAGTTCAAACCTTATCTATGGGAATGGGCTTAAGACCTATGAACTAAAAGTTTTCTAAAGCGGAAACCCCACCTAGTTGACTGGAGATCCCAAGATCTAGGTTCAAAGGGACAACTAAGTTTAAGATAAACTTGATGGCACTGTTAAATACAAACCATTCCTATGATAAGTCAGTGCACAACCCGTCGGAGAATAGGATAAGCTTGGCTTTTAATGATGTCTATACTGTGGTGTTATAAAGAACCAAGTGGGGTATTACGGGATACTCTTAATAGAATCACCTATGTGACTGCGAAGGCGCCGCTTCAAGAAGAATTGTAAGGTCGAATTCTTCAAGCACTCATGAAACCAAGGCGGTGTTCATGGCAAAAACGAACACAAACAGAGAACCAAGGGGTTAAAGAGCATTTATCATGTGTTATCTTTATAGACTTACACAAACGGCTTACAGTTCAAAGACAGTCCAGTCTACTGATTCGCCAGTTAGTTATAACGATAAAACACTAGGAAAAGTTCAAGGCCTCTGAGCTACTTTTACCGATATGATAAATGTTACACAAAGTTTCAGAACAGATTATACAACCACTCACTCATGTGGGGGATTGTTGGAAGAATGAGTAAAGTGGTTGAGGCAAACTAAGTCCCACATCGGGGAAATTTGTGCCTTATGCCACGACTTATACTAATGCTTGATGTATTATATCAATAGAAAGAGGAGATGGAAGAGGGAGAGACAATGGCATGATAAAACATTCATGCTAATATTTAAAGGTCAAAGATAAAGGGCCTTGGGGCTCTTGGGGTCTGGTGATTAATTGGGCCTCCGATGGGCTCGCTGCGGAGCCGCTATTTTTTGAATTAGAACGCGCGATTGCCAACGGAAATTTCTGTTGGTAAAGGGTCGCAACCTTTCCAACAGTCATAGCCGTGGCAAATCGAACAGAAGCACCTGTTCATAAGAACATGCCTCTTCCAGCCTATATATAGGCTTGCAGTATTCGAATCAAATCACGAATTTGAAGTCTACTTTCTCTCCTCCTTGTTTTCTTCTTCCTCGCTCTGTTCTGCATCAAATATATACAGAAACTCTCTTGCGTTAGTCGTCGATTTGTGACTGTAGCGCAACATCACAAATACGGTCCGTTTCATCCTTGGGAAACGATTGCTCATCATCCTTCCGCGCCGTAGAGGGAGCAACTTCGTTTCAAGGAAACAGCGCTCGCTGGACTCGGACAATAGTCGGTACTGCTTCTTTCTCTTTCTCTGGATATTTACTGTATCGGTGCATTTCCTTGCATACTTGTGGCTGAACTTTGTACTTGCAATTTGCAATATCATTGAATCGTATTGCTAACACTTAAAGGTGTTACTGTTCATAGAAACGGTTTTAGCACGTTTCTAGTGATTGGTTTCTAACATTCTTGAAACGAAGTTGCTAATAGTTGCTTTCATTTGCAGACGACAATGTCGCAAAACAGCAACAGCAAATCTGTGCCGACACTGACTGTGCCACCGGCTCTTCCTCTGGTTCCACCAACTGTCCCATATTCGCATGGCGAGAGACCAGAGAAGTTTAATGGCCAGGATTTCAAATGCTGGCAACAGAAGATGCTTTTCTACCTAACAACCTTGGGCCTGGCCAAATACATTACGGAGGATCCACCGTTTGTTGAAGAATTAGTGCCAGACGCCACCAAAGTTGAGGCTTTTACTGCATGGAAGAATTCTGACTTCATCTGTAAGAATTACATTCTCAACGGATTAGATAACAGTTTATATAATGTATACTGTACCGTTGAGACTGCAAAGGTTCTCTGGTTATCACTTGAAAAGAAGTACAAGACTGAAGATGCCGGAATGAAGAAATTCATTGTCGGAAAGTTTCTTGACTTCAAAATGGTCGATTCCAAAACAGTCGTCAGTCAGATTCAAGAACTCCAAGTTATCATTCATGAAATTCACGATGAAAAGATGGTGTTAAGTGAGTCATTCCAAGTGGCTGCCGCTATCGAAAAGTTGCCTCCGTCATGGAAGGATTTCAAAAACTATTTAAAGCATAAGTGCAAGGAAATGACCATGGAGGTTCTGATTGTTCGTTTGCGAATCGAAGAAGACAACAGAAAATCAGAGAAAAAGGCTACCAGTTCATTGCAGGCAAAAGCCAACGTGGTTGAGGATGAAAAGACAAATAAAAGAAAGCGCGAGCAGAATCCTAATGCAAAGAAACAAAAGAATTTCAAGGATCTTGCCATAATTGTGGGAAGAAAGGCCACAAAGCAGCTGTGTGTCGTGCGCCCAAAAAGAAGAAACCTGAAGCAAATATGGCAGGAAATTCAGAGGATGTCACAGATATGGATTTGTGTGCAGTTGTTTCTGAATGCAACCTTGTTGGCAACAACAAGGAGTGGTTTCTAGACACAGGAGCCACTCGTCATATATGTGCCAACAAGTGGATGTTTACAACCTACAAGCCTGCCACTGATAACGAGCAACTATTCATGGGTAACTCGTCCGCGTCAAAGGTTGAAGGCAAGGGAAAGATTGTACTGAAGTTAACTTCTGGAAAGGAACTAAAATTGAATGACGTTCTCCACGTTCCAGAAATCCGCAAGAACCTGATTTCAGGATCGTTTCTCAGCAAGCATGGTTTCAAACTAACATTTGTTGCTGATAAGTTTGTAATATCAAAGATCGGAGTGTATGTTGGAAGAGGATATGTGTGATGGCTTGTTTAAAGCAAATGTAACCACTGTTGTACCGAACAATGATATGAATAAAAGTGAATCTTCTGCTTATATTGTTGACTCTTCTAACATATGGCATTCTAGATTAGGGCATGTAAATTTTGATACATTGCGAAAATTAATTAATCTAGAATTCATACCAAAATGCAATATAGATTCCAACTATAAATGTCAAGTTTGTGCAGAAGCAAAAATGACTAGAACCTCGTTTCATCACGTTGAACGAGAGACCGAACCTCTAGAATTAATACATACTGATGTATGCAATTTGAAAATGTGTCAAACTAGAGGTGGAAAGAGGTACTTTATCACATTCATTGATGATTGTACCAGATACTGTAATGTATATCTCCTTTGAAGTAAGGACGAAGCAATCGACATGTTTAAACAGTATAAGGCAGAAGTTGAGAATCAACTCAATAAGAAAATAAAATCTTTAAGAAGTGATAGAGGAGGAGAATACGAGTCTCCGTTTGAGGAATTTTGTGCTGAGCATGGAATTATACATCAAACTACAGCCCCGTATTCACCTCAATCCAACGGTATAGCCGAATGGAAAAACATAACTCTTAAAGAAATGATGAATGCCTTACTAATTAGTTCTGGATTGCCAGATAACTTTTGGGGAGAAGCTATTCTTTCGGCAAATCACATCTTGAATAAAATACCACGAAAGAAAACATCAAAATCTCCACATGAACTTTGGAAAAATAGACCACCATCCTACAAATACTTGAAAGTGTGGGGGTGTCTTGCCAAAGTAGAAATACCAAAGCCGAAAAAGGTCAAAATTGGACCAAAGACTATAGATTGCATATTCATTGGATATGCTCATAATAGTAGTGCATATCGATTTTTGGTGTACAAATCTAAAATTGATGATATTCATGAAAACACCATTATCGAGTCTCGAAATGCAAGATTCTTTGAACACATTTATCCTCTAAAGACCTCTATTGAAACTAGTGTTCAAAAGAGGCCAAGAGATTCAGATACTCCCAAGGATAATGCTGATCAAAGAGAAATGAATGATGAAACTGAGATAGACGAACCGAGAAGGAGCAAGCGACAAAGGACCTCTAAATCCTTTGGACCTGATTTCTATGCATATATGATAGAAAATGAACCTCTAACTTACCAACAAGCAATGTCATCTCCCGATGCTCCTTATTGGAAAGAAGCCGTCAATAGTGAAATAGAATCCATTCTACAAAACCATACGTGGGAACTAGTGGATCTCCCTAAAGGATCAAAACCACTAGGATATAAATGGATATTTAAGAAGAAACTAAAGGCTGACGGCTTAGTAGAAAAGTATAAAGCAAGACTTGTAATAAAATTATTCAGACAGAAGGAAGATCTGGATTACTTTGATACATACTCTCCAGTTACCAGAATAACATCAATTAGGATGCTTATTGCAATCGCATCTATACTGAATTTGGAAATACACCAAATGGATGTGAAAACTGCGTTTTTGAATGGTGAACTGGAAGAAGAAATATATATGTAGCAACCAGAAGGGTTTCTAAGCCCTGGAAATGAAAATAAGGTGTGCAAATTAGTAAAATCACTTTATGGCCTTAAACAAGCTCCAAAACAATGGCACGAGAAATTTGATGAAACTATGTTATCAAATGGATTCAAAATAAATGAATCAGATAAATGCGTATATATAAGATATACGGATACTGGATATGTCATTGTTTTTCTTTATGTTGATGATTTACTAATCCTAGGAAATAATAATGCCATAATAAAATCTACGAAGGATATGTTATCCTCTAGATTCGACATGAAAGACCTAGGAGTGGCTGATGTAATCTTGGGTGTGAAAATTATAAAAACACCACAAGGATATGCCTTATCTCAGTCACATTACATAGCCAAATTACTTGAAAGGTTCAAGCAGTATAATATAACCATTGCAAAATCACCAGTGGATTTGAACCAAAATTTGGTAAAGAACACCGGTGATGGAATATATCAACTTGAATATTCTCGCATACTGGGAAGTATCATGTATGTCATGAATTGCACTAGGCCTGATATTGCATACGCTATAAGAAAGCTGAGTAGATATACCAGTAATCCTGGTAAACATCACTGGAAAGCAATAATCAGGGTCCTAGGATATCTGAAGTACACACAAAACTATGTGTTACAATATGAGAAGTATCCTTCAGTGGTAGAAGGATATAGTGATGCCAATTGGATAATTGGCTCAAATGACACAAAATCCACAAGTGGATATGTGTTTACATTAGGAAATGGAGCAATCTCATGGAAATCATCCAAACAGACTTGCATAGCAAGGTCGACAATGGAATCGGAGTTCATTGCTCTAGATAAAGCCGCAGAAGAAGCAGATTGGCTTAGGAGTTTCTTGGAAGATATTCCAAACTGGGAAAAACCAGTACCTCCAATATGTATACATTGTGATAGTCAATCTGCTATAGGAAGGGCAAATAGTACATTGTATAATGGTAAGTCTCGACATATTCGTCGTAGACATAAAACCATAAGACAACTTCTCTCTAATGGAGTTATCACTATAGACTATGTAAGGTCAAAGGATAACATAGCGGATCCACTAACAAAAGGCTTGCCAAGAGAGAAAGTTCAAACCTTATCTATGGGAATGGGCTTAAGACCTATGAACTAAAAGTTTTCTAAAGCGGAAACCCCACCTAGTTGACTGGAGATCCCAAAATCTAGGTTCAAAGGGACAACTAAGTTTAAGATAAACTTGATGGCACTGTTAAATACAAACCATTCCTATGATAAGTCAGTGCACAACCCGTCGGAGAATAGGATAAGTTTGGCTTTTAATGATGTCTATACTGTGGTGTTATAAAGAACCAAGTGGGGGTATTACGGGATACTCTTAATAGAATCACCTATGTGACTGCGAAGGCGCCGCTTCAAGAAGAATTGTAAGGTCGAATTCTTCAAGCACTCATGAAACCAAGGCGGTGTTCATGGCAAAAACGAACACAAACAGAGAACCAAGGGGTTAAAGAGCATTTATCATGTGTTATCTTTATAGACTTACACAAACGGCTTACAGTTCAAAGACAGTCCAGTCTACTGATTCGCCAGTTAGTTATAACGATAAAACACTAGGAAAAGTTCAAGGCCTCTGAGCTACTTTTACCGATATGATAAATGTTACACAAAGTTTCAGAACAGATTATACAACCACTCACTCATGTGGGGGATTATTGGAAGAATGAGTAAAGTGGTTGAGGCAAACTAAGTCCCACATCGGGGAAATTTGTGCCTTATGCCACTACTTATACTAATGCTTGATGTATTATATCAATAGAAAGAGGAGATGGAAGAGGGAGAGACAATGGCATGATAAAACATTCATGCTAATATTTAAAGGTCAAAGATAAAGGGCCTTGGGCCTTGGGGCTCTTGGGGTCTGGTGATTAATTGGGCCTCCGATGGGCTCGCTGCGGAGCCGCAATTTTTTGAATTAGAACGCGCGATTGCCAACGGAAATTTCTGTTGGTAAAGGGTCGCAACCTTTCCAACAGTCATAGCCGTGGCAAATCGAACAGAAGCACCTATTCATAAGAACATGCCTCTTCCAGCCTATAAATAGGCTTGCAGTATTCGAATCAAATCACGAATTTGAAGTCTACTTTCTCTCCTCCTTGTTTTCTTCTTCCTCGCTCTGTTCTGCATCAAATATATACAGAAACTCTCTTGCGTTCGTCGTCGATTTGTGACTGTAGCGCAACATCACAAATACGGTTCGTTTCATCCATGGGAAATGATTGCTCATCATCCTTCCGCGCCGTAGAGGGAGCAACTTCGTTTCAAGGAAACAACGCTCGCTGGACTCGGACAATAGTCGGTATTGCTTCTTTCTCTATCTCTGGATATTTACTGTATCGGTGCATTTCCTTGCATACTAGTGGCTGAACTCTGTACTTGCAATTTGCAATATCATTGAATCGTATTGCTAACGCTTAAAGGCATTACTGTTCATAGAAACGGTTTTAGCACGTTTCTAGTGATTGGTTTCTAACATTCTTGAAACGAAGTTGCTAATAGTTGCTTTCATTTGCAGACGACAATGTCGCAAAACAGCAACAGCAAATCTGTGCCGACACTGACAGTGCCACCGGCTCCGCCTCTGGTTCCACCAACTGTCCCATATTCGCATGGCGAGAGACCAGAGAAGTATAATGGCCAGGATTTCAAACGCTGGCAACAGAAGATGCTTTTCTACCTAACAACCTTGGGCCTGGCCAAATACATTACGGAGGATCCACCGTTTGTTGAAGAATTAGAGCCAGACGCCACCAAAGTTGAGGCTTTTACTGCATGGAAGAATTCTGACTTCATCTGTAAGAATTACATTCTCAACGGATTAGATAACAGTTTATATAATGTATACTGTACCGTTGAGACTGCAAAGGTTCTCTGGTTATCACTTGAAAAGAAGTACAAGACTGAAGATGCCGGAATGAAGAAATTCATTGTCGGAAAGTTTCTTGACTTCAAAATGGTCGATTCCAAAACAGTCGTCAGTCAGATTCAAGAACTCCAAGTTATCATTCATGAAATTCACGATGAAAAGATGGTGTTAAGTGAGTCATTCCAAGTGGCTGCCGCTATCGAAAAGTTGCCTCCGTCATGGAAGGATTTCAAAAACTATTTAAAGCATAAGCGCAAGGAAATGACCATGGAGGATATGATTGTTCGTCTGCGAATCGAAGAAGACAACAGAAATTCAGAGAAAAAGGCTACCATTTCATTGCAGGCAAAAGCCAACGTGGTTGAGGATGAAAAGACAAATAAAAGAAAGCGCGTGCAGAATCCTAATGCAAAGAAACAAAAGAAGTTTCAAGGATCTTGCCATAATTGTGGGAAGAAAGGCCACAAAGTAGCTGTGTGTCGTGCGCCCAAAAAGAAGAAACCTGAAGAAAATATGGCAGGAAATTCAGAGGATGTCACAGATATGGATTTGTGTGCAGTTGTTTCTGAATGCAACCTTGTTGGCAACAACAAGGAGTGGTTTCTAGACACAGGAGCCACTCGTCATATATGTGCCAACAAATGGATGTTTACAACCTACAAGCCTGCCACTGATAACGAGCAACTATTCATGGGTAACTCGTCCGCGTCAAAGGTTGAAGGCAAGGGAAAGATTGTACTGAAGTTAACTTCTGGAAAGGAACTAAAATTGAATGACGTTCTCCACGTTCCAGAAATCCGCAAGAACCTGATTTCAGGATCGTTTCTCAGCAAGCATGGTTTCAAACTAACATTTGTTGCTGATAAGTTTGTAATATCAAAGAACGGAGTGTATGTTGGAAGAGGATATGTGTGTGATGGCTTGTTTAAAGCAAATGTAACCACTGTTGTACCGAACAATTATATGAATAAAAGTGAATCTTCTGCTTATATTGTTGACTCTTCTAACATATGGCATTCTTGATTAGGGCATGTAAATTTTGATACATTGCGAAAATTAATTAATCTAGAATTCATACCAAAATGCAATATAGATTCCAACTATAAATGTCAAGTTTGTGCAGAAGCAAAAATGACTAGAACCTCGTTTCATCACGTTGAACGAGAGACCGAACCTCTAGAATTAATACATACTGATGTATGCGATTTGAAAATGTGTCAAACTAGAGGTGGAAAGAGGTACTTTATCACATTCATTGATGATTGTACCAGATACTGTAATGTATATCTCCTTAGAAGTAAGGACGAAGCAATCGACATGTTTAAACAGTATAAGGCAGAAGTTGAGAATCAACTCAATAAGAAAATAAAATCTTTAAGAAGTGATAGAGGAGGAGAATACGAGTCTCCGTTTGAGGAATTTTGTGCTGAGCATGGAATTATACATCAAACTACAGCCCCGTATTCACCTCAATCCAACGGTATAGCCGAACGGAAAAACAGAACTCTTAAAGAAATGATGAATGCCTTACTAATTAGTTCTGGATTGCCAGATAACTTTTGGGGAGAAGCTATTCTTTCGGCAAATCACATCTTGAATAAAATACCACGAAAGAAAACATCAAAATCTCCACATGAACTTTGGAAAAATAGACCACCATCCTACAAATACTTGAAAGTGTGGGGGTGTCTTGCCAAAGTAGAAATACCAAAGCCGAAAAAGGTCAAAATTGGACCAAAGACTATAGATTGCATATTCATTGGATATGCTCATAATAGTAGTGCATATCGATTTTTGGTGTACAAATCTAAAATTGATGATATTCATGAAAACACCATTATCGAGTCTCGAAATGCAAGATTCTTTGAACACATTTATCCTCTAAAGACCTCTATTGAAACTAGTGTTCAAAAGAGGCCAAGAGATTCAGATACTCCCAAGGATAATGCTGATCAAAGAGAAATGAATGATGAAACTGAGATAGAGGAACCGAGAAGGAGCAAGCGACAAAGGACCTCTAAATCCTTTGGACCTGATTTCTATGCATATATGATAGAAAATGAACCTCTAACTTACCAACAAGCAATGTCATCTCCCGATGCTCCTTATTGGAAAGAAGCCATCAATAGTGAAATAGAATCCATTCTACAAAACCATACGTGGGAACTAGTGGATCTCCCTAAAGGATCAAAACCACTAGGATATAAATGGATATTTAAGAAGAAACTAAAGGCTGACGGCTTAGTAGACAAGTATAAAGCAAGACTTGTAATAAAAGGATTCAGACAGAAGGAAGATCTGGATTACTTTGATACATACTCTCCAGTTACCAGAATAACATCAATTTGGATGCTTATTGCAATCGCATCTATACTGAATTTGTAAATACACCAAATGGATGTGAAAACTGCGTTTTTGAATGGTGAACTGGAAGAAGAAATATATATGCAGCAACCAGAAGGGTTTCTAAGCCCGGGAAATGAAAATAAGGTGTGCAAATTAGTAAAATCACTTTATGGCCTTAAACAAGCTCCAAAACAATGGCACGAGAAATTTGATGAAACTATGTTATCAAATTGATTCAAAATAAATGAATCAGATAAATGCGTATATATAAGATATACGGATATTAGATATGTCAATGTTTGTCTTTATGTTGATGATTTACTAATCCTAGGAAATAATAATGCCATAATAAAATCTACGAAGGATATGTTATCCTCTAGATTCGACATGAAAGACCTAGGAGTGGCTGATGTAATCTTGGGTGTGAAAATTATAAAAACACCACAAGGATATGCCTTATCTCAGTCACATTACATAGCCAAATTACTTGAAAGGTTCAAGCAGTATAATATAACCATTGCAAAATCACCAGTGGATTTGAACCAAAATTTGGTAAAGAACACCGGTGATGGAATATATCAACTTGAATATTCTCGCATACTGGGAAGTATCATGTATGTCATGAATTGCACTAGGCCTGATATTGCATACGCTATAAGAAAGCTGAGTAGATATACCAGTAATCCTGGTAAACATCACTGGAAAGCAATAATCAGGGTCCTAGGATATCTGAAGTACACACAAAACTATGTGTTACAATATGAGAAGTATCCTTCAGTGGTAGAAGGATATAGTGATGCCAATTGGATAATTGGCTCAAATGACACAAAATCCACAAGTGGATATGTGTTTACATTAGGAAATGGAGCAATCTCATGGAAATCATCCAAACAGACTTGCATAGCAAGGTCGACAATGGAATCGGAGTTCATTGCTCTAGATAAAGCCGCAGAAGAAGCAGATTGGCTTAGGAGTTTCTTGGAAGATATTCCAAACTGGGAAAAACCAGTACCTCCAATATGTATACATTGTGATAGTCAATCTGCTATAGGAAGGGCAAATAGTACATTGTATAATGGTAAGTCTCGACATATTCGTCGTAGACATAAAACCATAAGACAACTTCTCTCTAATGGAGTTATCACTATAGACTATGTAAGGTCAAAGGATAACATAGCGGATCCACTAACAAAAGGCTTGCCAAGAGAGAAAGTTCAAACCTTATCTATGGGAATGGGCTTAAGACCTATGAACTAAAAGTTTTCTAAAGCGGAAACCCCACCTAGTTGACTGGAGATCCCAAGATCTAGGTTCAAAGGGACAACTAAGTTTAAGATAAACTTGATGGCACTGTTAAATACAAACCATTCCTATGATAAGTCAGTGCACAACCCGTCGGAGAATAGGATAAGCTTGGCTTTTAATGATGTCTATACTGTGGTGTTATAAAGAACCAAGTGGGGTATTACGGGATACTCTTAATAGAATCACCTATGGGAGTGCGAAGGCGTCGCTTCAAGAAGAATTGTAAGGTTGAATTCTTCAAGCACTCATGAAACCAAGGCGGTGTTCATGGCAAAAACGAACACAAACAGAGAACCAAGGGGTTAAAGAGCATTTATCATGTGTTATCTTTATAGACTTACAAAAACGGCTTACAGTTCAAAGACAGTCCAGTCTACTGATTCGCCAGTTAGTTATAACGATAAAACACTAGGAAAAGTTCAAGGCCTCTGAGCTACTTTTACCGATATGATAAATGTTACACAAAGTTTCAGAACAAATTATACAACCACTCACTCATGTGGGGGATTGTTGGAAGAATGAGTAAAGTGGTTGAGGCAAACTAAGTCCCACATCGGGGAAATTTGTGCCTTATGCCACTACTTATACTAATGCTTGATGTATTATATCAATAGAAAGAGGAGATGGAAGAGGGAGAGACAATGGCATGATAAAACATTCATGCTAATATTTAAAGGTCAAAGATAAAGGGCCTTGGGCCTTGGGGCTCTTGGGGTCTGGTGATTAATTGGGCCTCCGATGGGCTCGCTGCGGAGCCGCTTTTTTTTGAATTAGAACGCGCGATTGCCAACGGAAATTTCTGTTGGTAAAGGGTCGCAACCTTTCCAACAGTCATAGCCGTGGCAAATCGAACAGAAGCACCTGTTCATAAGAACATGCCTCTTACAGCCTATATATAGGCTTGCAGTATTCGAATCAAATCACGAATTTGAAGTCTACTTTCTCTCCTCCTTGTTTTCTTCTTCCGCTCTCTGTTCTGCATCAATTATATACAGAAACTCTCTTGCGTTCGTCGTCGATTTGTGACTGTAGCGCAACATCACAAATACGGTCCGTTTCATCCTTGGGAAACGATTGCTCATCATCCTTCCGCGCCGTAGAGGGAGCAACTTCATTTCAAGGAAACAGCGCTCGCTGGACTCGGACAATAGTCGGTACTGCTTCTTTCTCTTTCTCTGGATATTTACTGTATCGGTGCATTTCCTTGCATACTTGTGGCTGAACTTTGTACTTGCAATTTGCAATATCATTGAATCGTATTGCTAACGCTTAAAGGCGTTACTGTTCATAGAAACGGTTTCAGCACGTTTCTAGTGATTGGTTTCTAACATTCTTGAAACTAAGTTGCTAATAGTTGCTTTCATTTGCAGACGACTAGTCGCAAAACAGCAACAGCAAATCTGTGCCGACACTGACTGTGCCACCGGCTCCGCCTCTGGTTCCACCAACTGTCCCATATTCGCATGGCGAGAGACCAGAGAAGTTTAATGGCCAGGATTTCAAACACTGGCAACAGAAGATGCTTTTCTACCTAACAACCTTGGGCCTGGCCAAATACATTACGGAGGATCCACCGTTTGTTGAAGAATTAGAGCCAGACGCCACCAAAGTTGAGGCTTTTACTGCATGGAAGAATTCTAACTTCATCTGTAAGAATTACATTCTCAACAGATTAGATAACAATTTATATAATGTATACTGTACCGTTGAGACTGCAAAGGTTCTCTGGTTATCACTTGAAAAGAAGTACAAGACTGAAGATGCCGGAATGAAGAAATTCATTGTCGGAAAGTTTCTTGACTTCAAAATGGTCGATTCCAAAACAGTCGTCAGTCAGATTCAAGAACTCCAAGTTATCATTCATGAAATTCACGATGAAAAGATGGTGTTAAGTGAGTCATTCCAAGTGGCTGCCGCTATCGAAAAGTTGCCTCCGTCATGGAAGGATTTCAAAAACTATTTAAAGCATAAGCACAAGGAAATGACCATGGAGGATCTGATTGTTCGTCTGCGAATCGAAGAAGACAACAGAAAATCAGAGAAAAAGGCTACCAGTTCATTGCAGGCAAAAGCCAACGTGGTTGAGGATGAAAAGACAAATAAAAGAAAGCGCGAGCAGAATCCTAATGCAAAGAAACAAAAGAAGTTTCAAGGATCTTGCCATAATTGTGGGAAGAAAGGCCACAAAGCAGCTGTGTGTCGTGCACCCAAAAAGAAGAAACCTGAAGCAAATATGGCAGGAAATTCAGAGGATGTCACAGATATGGATTTGTGTGCAGTTGTTTCTGAATGCAACCTTGTTGGCAACAACAAGGAGTGGTTTCTAGACACAGGAGCCACTCGTCATATATGTGCCAACAAGTGGATGTTTACAACCTACAAGCCTGCCACTGATAACGAGCAACTATTCATGGGTAACTCGTCCGCGTCAAAGGTTGAAGGCAAGGGAAAGATTGTACTGAATTTAACTTCTGGAAAGGAACTAAAATTGAATGACGTTCTCCACGTTCCAGAAATCCGCAAGAACCTGATTTCAGGATCGTTTCTCAGCAAGCATGGTTTCAAACTAACATTTGTTGCTGATAAGTTTGTAATATCAAAGAACGGAGTGTATGTTGGAAGAGGATATGTGTGTGATGGCTTGTTTAAAGCAAATGTAACCACTGTTGTACCGAACAATGATATGAATAAAAGTGAATCTTCTGCTTATATTGTTGACTCTTCTAACATATGGCATTCTAGATTAGGGCATGTAAATTTTGATACATTGCGAAAATTAATTAATCTAGAATTCATACCAAAATGCAATATAGATTCCAACTATAAATGTCAAGTTTGTGCAGAAGCAAAAATGACTAGAACCTCGTTTCATCACGTTGAACGAGAGACCGAACCTCTAGAATTAATACATACTGATGTATGCGATTTGAAAATGTGTCAAACTAGAGGTGGAAAGAGGTACTTTATCACATTCATTGATGATTGTACCAGATACTGTAATGTATATCTCCTTAGAAGTAAGGACGAAGCAATCGACATGTTTAAACAGTATAAGGCAGAAGTTGAGAATCAACTCAATAAGAAAATAAAATCTTTAAGAAGTGATAGAGGAGGAGAATACGAGTCTCCGTTTGAGGAATTTTGTGCTGAGCATGGAATTATACATCAAACTACAGCCCCGTATTCACCTCAATCCAACGGTATAGCCGAACGGAAAAACAGAACTCTTAAAGAAATGATGAATGCCTTACTAATTAGTTCTGGATTGCCAGATAACTTTTGGGGAGAAGCTATTCTTTCGGCAAATCACATCTTGAATAAAATACCACGAAAGAAAACATCAAAATCTCCACATGAACTTTGGAAAAATAGACCACCATCCTACAAATACTTGAAAGTGTGGGGGTGTCTTGCCAAAGTAGAAATACCAAAGCCGAAAAAGGTCAAAATTGGACCAAAGACTATAGATTGCATATTCATTGGATATGCTCATAATAGTAGTGCATATCGATTTTTGGTGTACAAATCTGAAATTGATGATATTCATGAAAACACCATTATCGAGTCTCGAAATGCAAGATTCTTTGAACACATTTATCCTCTAAAGACCTCTATTGAAACTAGTGTTCAAAAGAGGCCAAGAGATTCAGATACTCCCAAGGATAATGCTGATCAAAGAGAAATGAATGATGAAACTGAGATAGAGGAACCGAGAAGGAGCAAGCGACAAAGGACCTCTAAATCCTTTGGACCTGATTTCTATGCATATATGATAGAAAATGAACCTCTAACTTACCAACAAGCAATGTCATCTCCCGATGCTCCTTATTGGAAAGAAGCCGTCAATAGTGAAATAGAATCCATTCTACAAAACCATACGTGGGAACTAGTGGATCTCCCTAAAGGATCAAAACCACTAGGATATAAATGGATATTTAAGAAGAAACTAAAGGCTGATGGCTTAGTAGACAAGTATAAAGCAAGACTTGTAATAAAAGGATTCAGACAGAAGGAAGATCTGGATTACTTTAATACATACTCTCCAGTTACCAGAATAACATCAATTAGGATGCTTATTGCAATCGCATCTATACTGAATTTGGAAATACACCAAATGGATGTGAAAACTGCGTTTTTGAATGGTGAACTGGAAGAAGAAATATATATGAAGCAACCAGAAGGGTTTCTAAGCCCGGGAAATGAAAATAAGGTGTGCAAATTAGTAAAATCACTTTATGGCCTTAAACAAGCTCCAAAACAATAGCACGAGAAATTTGATGAAACTATGTTATCAAATGGATTCAAAATAAATGAATCAGATAAATGCGTATATATAAGATATACGGATATTGGATATGTCATTGTTTGTCTTTATGTTGATGATTTACTAATCCTAGGAAATAATAATGCCATAATAAAATCTACGAAGGATATGTTATCCTCTAGATTCGACATGAAAGACCTAGGAGTGGCTGATGTAATCTTGGGTGTGAAAATTATAAAAACACCACAAGGATATGCCTTATCTCAGTCACATTACATAGCCAAATTACTTGAAAGGTTCAAGCAGTATAATATAACCATTGCAAAATCACCAGTGGATTTGAACCAAAATTGGGTAAAGAACACCGGTGATGGAATATATCAACTTGAATATTCTCGCATACTGGGAAGTATCATGTATGTCATGAATTGCACTAGGCCTGATATTGCATACGCTATAAGCAAGCTGAGTAGATATACCAGTAATCCAGGTAAACATCACTGGAAAGCAATAATCAGGGTCCTAGGATATCTGAAGTACACACAAAACTATGTGTTACAATATGAGAAGTATCCTTCGGTGGTAGAAGGATATAGTGATGCCAATTGGATAACTGGCTCAAATGACACAAAATCCACAAGTGGATATGTGTTTACATTAGGAAATGGAGCAATCTCATGGAAATCATCCAAACAGACTTGCATAGCAAGGTCGACAATGGAATCGGAGTTCATTGCTCTAGATAAAGCCGCAGAAGAAGCAGATTGGCTTAGGAGTTTCTTGGAAGATATTCCAAACTGGGAAAAACCAGTACCTCCAATATGTATACATTGTGATAGTCAATCTGCTATAGGAAGGGCAAATAGTACATTGTATAATGGTAAGTCTCGACATATTCGTCGTAGACATAAAACCATAAGACAACTTCTCTCTAATGGAGTTATCACTATAGACTATGTAAGGTCAAAGGATAACATAGCGGATCCACTAACAAAAGGCTTGCCAAGAGAGAAAGTTCAAACCTTATCTATGGGAATGGGCTTAAGACCTATGAACTAAAAGTTTTCTAAAGCGGAAACCCCACCTAGTTGACTGGAGATCCCAAGATCTAGGTTCAAAGGGACAACTAAGTTTAAGATAAACTTGATGGCACTGTTAAATACAAACCATTCCTATGATAAGTCAGTGCACAACCCGTCGGAGAATAGGATAAGCTTGGCTTTTAATGATGTCTATACTGTGGTGTTATAAAGAACCAAGTAGGGTATTACGGGATACTCTTAATAGAATCACCTATGTGAGTGCGAAGGCGCCGCTTCAAGAAGAATTGTAAGGTCGAATTCTTCAAGCACTCATGAAACCAAGGCGGTGTTCATGGCAAAAACGAACACAAACAGAGAACCAAGGGGTTAAAGAGCATTTATCATGTGTTATCTTTATAGACTTACACAAACGGCTTACAGTTCAAAGACAGTCCAGTCTACTGATTCGCCAGTTAGTTATAACGATAAAACACTAGGAAAAGTTCAAGGCCTCTGAGCCACTTTTACCGATATGATAAATGTTACACAAAGTTTCAGAACAGATTATACAACCACTCACTCATGTGGGGGATTGTTGGAAGAATGAGTAAAGTGGTTGAGGCAAACTAAGTCCCACATCGGGGAAATTTGTGCCTTATGCCACTACTTATACTAATGCTTGATGTATTATATCAATAGAAAGAGGAGATGGAAGAGGGAGAGACAATGGCATGATAAAACATTCATGCTAATATTTAAAGGTCAAAGATAAAGGGCCTTGGGCCTTGGGGCTCTTGGGGTCTGGTGATTAATTGGGCCTCCGATGGGCTCGCTGCGGAGCCACTATTTTTTGAATTAGAACGCGCGATTACCAACGGAAATTTCTGTTGGTAAAGGGTCGCAACCTTTCCAACAGTCATAGCCGTGGCAAATCGAACAGAAGCACCTGTTCATAAGAACATGCCTCTTCCAGCCTATATATAGGCTTGCAGTATTCGAATCAAATCACGAATTTGAAGTCTACTTTCTCTCCTCCTTGTTTTCTTCTTCCTCGCTCTGTTCTGCATCAAATATATACAGAAACTCTCTTGCGTTCGTCGTCGATTTGTGACTGTAGCGCAACATCACAAATACGGTCCGTTTCATCCTTGGGAAACGATTGCTCATCATCCTTCCGCGCCGTAGAGGGAGCAACTTCGTTTCAAGGAAAAAGCGCTCGCTGGACTCGGACAATAGTCGGTACTGCTTCTTTCTCTTTCTCTGGATATTTACTGTATCGGTGCATTTCCTTGCATACTTGTGGCTGAACTTTGTACATTCAATTTGCAATATCATTGAATCGTATTGCTAACGCTTAAAGGCGTTACTGTTCATAGAAACGGTTTTAGCACGTTTCTAGTGATTGGTTTCTAACATTCTTGAAACGAAGTTGCTAATAGTTGCTTTCATTTGCAGACGACAATGTCGCAAAACAACAACAGCAAATCTGTGCCGACACTGACTGTGCCACCGGCTCCGCCTCTGGTTCCACCAACTGTCCCATATTCGCATGGCGAGAGACCAGAGAAGTTTAATGGCCAGGATTTCAAACGCTGGCAACAGAAGATGCTTTTCTACCTAACAACCTTGGGCCTGGCCAAATACATTACGGAGGATCCACCGTTTGTTGAAGAATTAGAGCCAGACGCCACCAAAGTTGAGGCTTTTACTGCATGGAAGAATTCTGACTTCATCTGTAAGAATTACATTCTCAACGGATTAGATAACAATTTATATAATGTATACTGTACCGTTGAGACTGCAAAGGTTCTCTGGTTATCACTTGAAAAGAAGTACAAGACTGAAGATGCCGGAATGAAGAAATTCATTGTCGGAAAGTTTCTTGACTTCAAAATGGTCGATTCCAAAACAGTCGTCAGTCAGATTCAAGAACTCCAAGTTATCATTCATGAAATTCACGATGAAAAGATGGTGTTAAGTGAGTCATTCCAAGTGGTTGCCGCTATCGAAAAGTTGCCTCCGTCATGGAACGATTTCAAAAACTATTTAAAGCATAAGCGCAAGGAAATGACCATGGAGGATCTGATTGTTCGTCTGCGAATCGAAGAAGACAACAGAAAATCAGAGAAAAAGGCTACTAGTTCATTGCAGGCAAAAGCCAACGTGGTTGAGGATGAAAAGACAAATAAAAGAAAGCGCGAGTAGAATCCTAATGCAAAGAAACAAAAGAAGTTTCAAGGATCTTGCCATAATTGTGGGAAGAAAGGCCACAAAGCAGCTGTGTGTCGTGCGCCCAAAAAGAAGAAACCTGAAGCAAATATGGCAGGAAATTCAGAGGATGTCACAGATATGGATTTGTGTGCAGTTGTTTCTGAATGCAACCTTGTTGGCAACAACAAGGAGTGGTTTCTAGACACAGGAGCCACTCGTCATATATGTGCCAACAAGTGGATGTTTACAACCTACAAGCCTGCCACTGATAACGAGAACCTATTCATGGGTAACTCGTCCGCGTCAAAGGTTGAAGGCAAGGGAAAGATTGTACTGAAGTTAACTTCTGGAAAGGAACTAAAATTGAATGACATTCTCCACGTTCCAAAAATCCGCAAGAACCTGATTTCAGGATCGTTTCTCAGTAAGCATAGTTTCAAACTAACATTTGTTGCTGATAAGTTTGTAATATCAAAGAACGGAGTGTATGTTGGAAGAGGATATGTGTGTGATGGCTTGTTTAAAGCAAATGTAACCACTGTTGTACCGAACAATGATATGAATAAAAGTGAATCTTCTGCTTATATTGTTGACTCTTCTAACATATGGCATTCTAGAATAGGGCATGTAAATTTTGATACATTGCGAAAATTAATTAAACTAGAATTCATACCAAAATGCAATATAGATTCCAACTATAAATGTCAAGTTTGTGCAGAAGCAAAAATGACTAGAACCTCGTTTCATCACGTTGAACGAGAGACCGAACCTCTAGAATTAATACATACTGATGTATGCGATTTGAAAATGTGTCAAACTAGAGGTGGAAAGAGGTACTTTATCACATTCATTGATGATTGTACCAGATACTGTAATGTATATCTCCTTAGAAGTAAGGACGAAGCAATCGACATGTTTAAACAGTATAAGGCAGAAGTTGAGAATCAACTCAATAAGAAAATAAAATCTTTAAGAAGTGATAGAGGAGGAGAATACGAGTCTCTGTTTGAGGAATTTTGTGCTGAGCATGGAATTATACATCAAACTACAGCCCCGTATTCACCTCAATCCAACGGTATAGCCGAACGGAAAAACAGAACTCTTAAAGAAATGATGAATGCCTTACTAATTAGTTCTGGATTGCCAGATAACTTTTGGGGAGAAGCTATTCTTTCGGCAAATCACATCTTGAATAAAATACCACGAAAGAAAACATCAAAATCTCCACATGAACTTTGGAAAAATAGACCACCATCCTACAAATACTTGAAAGTGTGGGGGTGTCTTGCCAAAGTAGAAATACCAAAGCCGAAAAAGGTCAAAATTGGACCAAAGACTATAGATTGCATATTCATTGGATATGCTCATAATAGTAGTGCATATCGATTTTTGGTGTACAAATCTGAAATTGATGATATTCATGAAAACACCATTATCGAGTCTCGAAATGCAAGATTCTTTGAACACATTTATCCTCTAAAGACCTCTATTGAAACTAGTGATCAAAAGAGGCCAAGAGATTCAGATACTCCCAAGGATAATGCTGATCAAAGAGAAATGAATGATGAAACTGAGATAGAGGAACCGAGAAGGAGCAAGCGACAAAGGACCTCTAAATCCTTTGGACCTGATTTCTATGCATATATGATAGAAAATGAACCTCTAACTTACCAACAAGCAATGTCATCTCCCGATGCTCCTTATTGGAAAGAAGCCGTCAATAGTGAAATAGAATCCATTCTACAAAACCATACGTGGGAACTAGTGGATCTCCCTAAAGGATCAAAACCACTAGGATATAAATGGATATTTAAGAAGAAACTAAAGGCTGACGGCTTAGTAGACAAGTATAAAGCAGGACTTGTAATAAAAGGATTCAGACAGAAGGAAGATCTGGATTACTTTGATACATACTCTCCAGTTACCAGAATAACATCAATTAGGATGCTTATTGCAATCGCATCTATACTGAATTTGGAAATACACCAAATGGATGTGAAAACTGCGTTTTTGAATGGTGAACTGGAAGAAGAAATATATATGCAGCAACCAGAAGGGTTTCTAAGCCCGGGAAATGAAAATAAGGTGTGCAAATTAGTAAAATCACTTTATGGCCTTAAACAAGCTCCAAAACAATGGCACGAGAAATTTGATGAAACTATGTTATCAAATGGATTCAAAATAAATGAATCAGATAAATGCGTATATATAAGATATACGGATATTGGATATGTCATTGTTTGTCTTTATGTTGATGATTTACTAATCCTAGGAAATAATAATGCCATAATAAAATCTACGAAGGATATGTTATCCTCTTGATTCGACATGAAAGACCTAGGAGTGGCTGATGTAATCTTGGGTGTGAAAATTATAAAAACACCACAAGGATATGCCTTATCTCAGTCACATTACGTAGCCAAACTACTTGAAAGGTTCAAGCAGTATAATATAACCATTGCAAAATCACCAGTGGATTTGAACCAAAATTGGGTAAAGAACACCGGTGATGGAATATATCAACTTGAATATTCTCGCATACTGGGAAGTATCATGTATGTCATGAATTGCACTAGGCCTGATATTGCATACGCTATAAGCAAGCTGAGTAGATATACCAGTAATCCTGGTAAACATCACTGGAAAGCAATAATCAGGGTCCTAGGATATCTGAAGTACACACAAAACTATGTGTTACAATATGAGAAGTATCCTTCAGTGGTAGAAGGATATAGTGATGCCAATTGGATAACTGGCTCAAATGACACAAAATCCACAAGTGGATATGTGTTTACATTAGGAAATGGAGCAATCTCATGGAAATCATCCAAACAGACTTGCATAGCAAGGTCGACAATGGAATCGGAGTTCATTGCTCTAGATAAAGCCGCAGAAGAAGCAAATTGGCTTAGGAGTTTCTTGGAAGATATTCCAAACTGGGAAAAACCAGTACCTCCAATATGTATACATTGTGATAGTCAATCTGCTATAGGAAGGGAAAATAGTACATTGTATAATGGTAAGTCTCGACATATTCGTCGTAGACATAAAACCATAAGACAACTTCTCTCTAATGGAGTTATCACTATAGACTATGTAAGGTCAAAGGATAACATAGCGGATCCACTAACAAAAGGCTTGCCAAGAGAGAAAGTTCAAACCTTATCTATGGGAATGGGCTTAAGACCTATGAACTAAAAGTTTTCTAAAGCGGAAACCCCACCTAGTTGACTGGAGATCCCAAGATCTAGGTTCAAAGGGACAACTAAGTTTAAGATAAACTTGATGGCACTGTTAAATACAAACCATTCCTATGATAAGTCAGTGCACAACCCGTCGGAGAATAGGATAAGCTTGGCTTTTAATGATGTCTATACTGTGGTGTTATAAAGAACCAAGTGGGGTATTACGGGATACTCTTAATAGAATCACCTATGTGAGTGCGAAGGCGCCGCTTCAAGAAGAATTGTAAGGTTGAATTCTTCAAGCACTCATGAAACCAAAGCGGTGTTCATGGCAAAAAAGAACACAAACAGAGAACCAAGGGGTTAAAGAGCATTTATCATGTGTTATCTTTATAGACTTACACAAACGGCTTACAGTTCAAAGACAGTCCAGTCTACTGATTCGCCAGTTAGTTATAACGATAAAACACTAGGAAAAGTTCAAGGCCTCTGAGCTACTTTTACCGATATGATAAATGTTACACAAAGTTTCAGAACAGATTATACAACCACTCACTCATGTGGGGGATTGTTGGAAGAATGAGTAAAGTGGTTGAGGCAAACTAAGTCCCACATCGGGGAAATTTGTGCCTTATGCCACTACTTATACTAATGCTTGATGTATTATATCAATAGAAAGAGGAGATGGAAGAGGGAGAGACAATGGCATGATAAAACATTCATGCTAATATTTAAAGGTCAAAGATAAAGGGCCTTGGGCCTTGGGGCTCTTGGGGTCTGGTGATAATTGGGCCTCCGATGGGCTCGCTGCGGAGCCGCTATTTTTTGAATTAGATCGCGCGATTGCCAACGGAAATTTTTGTTGGTAAAGGGTCGCAACCTTTCCAACAGTCATAGCCGTGGCAAATCGAACAGAAGCACCTGTTCATAAGAACATGCCTCTTCCAGCCTATATATAGGCTTGCAGTATTCGAATCAAATCACGAATTTGAAGTCTACTTTCTCTCCTCCTTGTTTTCTTCTTCCTCGCTCTGTTCTGCATCAAATATATACAGAAACTCTCTTGCGTTCGTCGTCGATTTGTGACTGTAGCGCAACATCACAAATACGGTCCGTTTCATCCTTGGGAAACGATTGCTCATCATCCTTCCGCGCCGTAGAGGGAGCAACTTCGTTTCAAGGAAACAGCGCTCGCTGGACTCGGACAATAGTCGGTACTGCTTCTTTCTCTTTCTCTGGATATTTACTGTATCGGTGCATTTCCTTGCATACTTGTGGCTGAACTTTGTACTTGCAATTTGCAATATCATTGAATCGTATTGCTAACGCTTAAAGGCGTTACTGTTCATAGAAACTGTTTTAGCACGTTTCTAGTGATTGGTTTCTAACATTCTTGAAACGAAGTTGCTAATAGTTGCTTTCATTTGCAGACGACAATGTCGCAAAACAGCAACAGCAAATCTGTGCCGACACTGACTGTGCCACCGGCTCCGCCTCTGGTTCCACCAACTGTCCCATATTCGCATGGCGAGAGACCAGAGAAGTTTAATGGCCAGGATTTCAAACGCTGGCAACAGAAGATGCTTTTCTACCTAACAACCTTGGGCCTGGCCAAATACATTACGGAGGATCCACCGTTTGTTGAAGAATTAGAGCCAGACGCCACCATAGTTGAGGCTTTTACTGCATGGAAGAATTCTGACTTCATCTGTAAGAATTACATTCTCAACGGATTAGATAACAGTTTATATAATGTATACTGTACCGTTGAGACTGCAAAGGTTCTCTGGTTATCACTTGAAAAGAAGTACAAGACTGAAGATGCCGGAATGAAGAAATTCATTGTCGGAAAGTTTCTTGACTTCAAAATGGTCGATTCCAAAACTGTAACACCCCGCCTCCGCTAGGGTCACTCGCAAGGGAATGCACTAGCTTTAGAGGGGCATTATTGGTAAACATGCACAGAAATATCACAAGACAGAACATATAAAATAGCGGAAGTAAAATCAAACTTTCATAACATGAATAAATAAGGTCTAAAGCCTTTTACATCAGAGTACATCAAAACCTGTCTTGCAATACTAAAGAAGCATAAAGACATTTTCATAAATTATTCCCCAAGTAAAAACGGTAAAGTAGCTATTAGCCAAGAAAAGTCCAAGCCATCCATGATGACCTTCAAGCAGAAGAAGTCCGAACTAAACAACAGTATTTCCTCCCTGTAACCTGGGGGGGAAACGGAAGAAAAGAGGCGAAACAAAACGGGTCAGTCAAAAAGACTGAGTAAGCCCTATCTACTATTAGCATAAAAACTAGTAAAGTTAACTGACATGAGAAACTGAGATGAACATAAGCATGATAACAAGATAGATAAGCTAAATCAAAATAACAGGATGAACTACTGAACTCAGAAAACTAAGGTGTCATGATAAATTACGATGTCAAGATAAAACAAGGTATCACATCGTCAGGTTTCTATCAAGTATAATATCCCCAAGATATCTATTACGTATAACGTCCCATGGTATCTATCCTGTATGCCCGCTCTGCACCTACCGTACTAGTATCCCAACTGTATCACGTGCTATCCGCGAATGACCCTTACTCAAAAGTCGTGTAATGGTCCATGTCAACCTAATATATCGCATATATAGGTTACTCAAATCATATGTTTCTTTCCATTTATATAAGTTCAGTCCTTTGCCGTACCTCGTACGGGCTTCCTCATGTCGTATTATCCTTGAAATCGTTTGGACTGTCACCCTTGTTCTAGCTAGGCTCTTCCCTATGAATCATCGTTTGAACTACTAGGACTTACGCCACCTAGCACCACTAGGGATTACGCTTACCTATTGCACGCTTTCGTATTTCGGTTTGGGTTAAACCACCTAGGCCACTAGGGATTACGCTAACCCTCAACCGCGCCCTTTTTCCCACGCATTCATCGTGAATCGTTTTTCTATAACTGTATGCACATGTATCACATCGTGCCATCCGAGTCCTGTCACAGGGCAAAACAAGAAATACAGGACTCGGTCGGGAGCTTTAGATTTATCTGCCGATGCAGATACTAAGGTCTGCTTTTCTACACGTGGCTATGGTCCCACGAGACCCCTCCCTCAACTAGTGAAAGGCAACACAAGAGAAAATCTTGCATGAGAACTACACTCCGGCCAGCCCACATCCTACGGCCTACCTCACCCATAATTAGATAGCAATTATGGTCTGTTGGGTGTTCCCTGCCTTTCCGTACGTACACGCTTGACTCAAGATGGTAGATGATCGACGAACTTGCTATCTCGGGCACCTTATGTATTCGTCGACTCACTGCTATCCACCCCAGTCTTTAGGTCGCTCGCATAGCAACCAAGGCATATTCTTGGTTCTTCTACCGCAGACCTCAACCTCTCGTGAGCCTAGTATAATGACCTGGCAGCTCACAGAGGGATCCCAAGAATATCCTCACGTTCCCCGAAGCCGCTGCTTCGTTACCCAGTTCGTTGGAGCCTTTATCTAAATCAGATAGCCTGCTCCTACACGCATACTTAAACGTTGACCTAACTTATCGGGTTACTAATCTATCTAAGAAATGGTCCAAATTTCCTTGACTAAGAATTATTACTTAGTTTCCCTTAACTAAGGTTTACCACTTAGCCTTATTTCCATAATCCTTGTTAACTATGGTTATTTACCTAATCCTCCGAATTAGGGTTTATCTAATGGGTTAAGTGTCACTTAAGTTCATAACTTAGCCCGTCTACAAACCATGTCAAAATTGGCTAAGTATCCAAGTCCAAGACTTAACCCTACAAACCATGTGTCAAGTTGGCTAAGTATATTAAGCAATCCATAACTTAACCTCGTCTAATTATCATTTTAGATTGGTTAATTATATAAATTAACTTGACCTTGTCAAATTACCGAGTCAAATCGGTCAAGCGTATTCAAGTGATTCGTGACTTAGCCTTATCATGTTTTCACGTTAGATTGGTTAAGTATAGGTCACTTAACCACATCAAACTAACGAGTTGGATTAGTTAAGTGTAAATTAACTTAACCCCGTCCAATTACCATGTTTAGATTAGTTAGGTCTGAGTTGACTTAACCCCATCCATTAACTGTATTAAACGGTTAAGTGTTACTAAGAAAATTTACCTAACCTTATCAAGTTATCGTGTTGGATTGATTAAGTGTTGGTTAACTTAATCCCGTCCCCTCGTCGTATAAAAATGGTCAAGTGTCGTTAGGCAAATCAGGTTACTTAACCTACCCAACCTTGTCATGTTTTGTTAAGTATCATTAGCCTAATCAATTTACTTAACCCGTTTGTCCATGTCATATTTGATTAAGAGTCATTAATCAAATTAACTTAACCCTATCATGTGGCATTAATTACTTAATGCACCCCAACCTCTCACATTAGACTTTGTTGTGGTTACTAGTTAAGCCGGTCGGTTCCGGGTAGCTTTACACCACAACTTGGTCTAACCTCGGGTTCAAGCACAACATGACCAACTTCTCACATTGGGTCCTATTGTTTGCAACTACTAGTTAGGCCGGTCGGTTCCGGGTAGCTTTATGTTGCAAACTCAACCCAACCTCGAGTTGGCCACTTTCATGTTTAGACTAGTGTCATGTTCATATTCAAGTTTTCAAGCAATTGGGTAGACCTAACTTAATAGGTAAATTCCCAATGGGTAGACCTAACTTAATAGGTAAATTCCCAAGCTTATGTTTTTATGCATACTTACATGTCACTTCCATGTTATATTTCAAGTCATGTTTTCAAGTATAAACACATGTCATATTTAACGTTACACGTTGTCATGTTTATACCCATTTACCCAAATCATGTTCATATCATTATGTTTTCCCATAATGTGACCCCAACGCTTTTTAAACTCGCATATACGTTCGCAACAACGTAATGGATTAAAAGAAGAGACTTGGCAAAGGCATGACAAAAATGGATATTAAGCCACAAGTTAATCATGGTGGCAAATGAGGTACAAATGTGTTCATTAGCTTGCATGTTACATTCTTAAGCCTCAAAAACATGCATAAACCCAAACTTGGCACATAAGCGAATCATGGTGACAAAAGACATGGAATGATGACTAGAAACTCGCATATATCATCATATAAGGGTTATGACTTCATATGCAAGTTGACATAAAAGGTTATGAAGGTTCTCATGTTGCATAATGCAACATTTCAACATAAAGGTTGTAGCTTTTAGCTCATAAGATCAAGATAATGACTTCATAAGTGTAACAACCCGTATTTTTTAATAATCTGTTATAACATAAATTGAGGCAGAATCAAATTATGAAATGGGAATCAAGGGAAACGGGCTATGCCATTGCGTTCGTCTCGGAAAAATACGCGAAATAGAGTCCGAGTTTTTGAAAATCGGAGTCCGTATGACCCAGTTAAGGCCCGTTGAAGTTTGCAGAAAATTTCTAAGTAAAAACAGATTTAAATTTAAAATTAAAAACAAGGGTTTGGGCCAGCTGGGCCAAGGCGGGAAAAATCCCGCCAGGACCCGCATGTCGACAGGCCTGTCGACAGGGTCCTGGGCATGTCGACTGCCCTGTCGACAGCCCTGTCGACAGGGGGTGCCCGGGCTGCTTAGCCTGGTGCACCATTTCTGATTGGGGTTGGGTCTTGTGGCTTGTTTCTAGAGAGTTCCGGGATCTGATGGCCCTAATTGAATCTAGGGTTAATCCTATGGTTCAAATCACTAACCTAATCTATAAATAAGACCCTAACCTACCCTAAATCATTCATTATTCATTCTAGCAACAAAATTATGCCAAAATCCAAACTCTCATGGCCTCCACCCTCTTCATACAAATCCTAATTTAATTCCTAAGTGATTTTCCATGCATACAAGCATATTTAGGCTTGTATGATCCTCCTTAGCTTGCATTAAAGGCTTGTTTTTCAATTGGCACCATAAAAGAGGAGTTTTGATCAAGTTTGCTTGCATTTGGGGGTTGTAATTAGTTGCATAAGGGGTTCTTTACATTTGCTATAGTCGTTTGAGCCCGCATAAGCATTGTAAGCCCTCTTACCTTCACTTTGTAAACTCTAAAGTTAATATGTGGTGAAAATTGAGATTTATGTGAGTTTATTTGATTATGCTTGCTTATGCGAACTCACTATGCCATGTTTTACATGTTTCACAAGTTATGCATATGCGGATTTACTATGCCATGTTTTACATGTTTCACAAGTTATGCATGCATATGCGGATTTACTATGACATGATTTGCAAGTTTATTTGAGTATGCATGTCTATGCGAGTTTGCTAAGCTATGATTTGCAAGTTTATTTGAGTATGCATGTTTATGCAAGTTTGCTAAGCCTTGATTCGCAAGTTAAATGAGTCATGCATGTTTATGCATGTTTGCTAAGCCATGATTTACAAGCTAAATGAGTTATGCATGTTTATGCATGTTTACTAAGCCATGATTTACAAGCTAAATGAGTTATGCATGTTTGTGCATGTTTGCTAAGCCATGATTTACAAGATAATTGAGTTATGCATGTTTATGCATGTTTGCTAAGTCATGATTTACAAGTTAATTGAGTTATGCATGTTTATGCATGTTTGCTAAGTCATGATTTACAAGGTAATTGAGTTATGCATGTTTATGCATGTTTGCTAAGTCATGATTCACAAGTTAATTGAGTCATGCATGTTTATGCAAGCTTACTAAGCCACGATTTGCAAGATTATTTAGTTATGCATGCTTATGCAAGTTTAAAAATGACAAGTTGTGCATATTTTACATGTTATGCATGTTTATGGTAATATGCAAGTTCACTATGCTAAGTGGTGCAAGTCTAACATGTTATGCATGATTGTTGTGCAAGTTTATCATGTATGTTGTGCCAAGTTCCCTCTTCCTATCCTTTATGCGTTATTACGAATATGTAAGCGATAGAATGACGTTGGGGGTTTTGGGTAAACTTAAAATACATGAAAATATAAGATTGGGAATTTACCTATTAAGTTAGGTCTACCCCTTGGGAATTTACCTATTAAGTTAGGTCTACCCAAGTATTTGTTGACTTGTAATTATGTTTTGAAATAAAGTGGACATGACACTTAGAAAACATAAGTGTGGCCAACTCGAGGTTGGGTTGAGTTTGTAGCGTAATCCTACCCGGAACCGACCGGCTTAACTAGTGGCTACAAACAATAGGACCCAATGTGAGAAGTTGGTCATGTGGTGCCAAAACCCGAGGTTAGACTAGGTTGTGGTGTAAACCTACCCGGACCCGCCCGGCCTAACTAGTAACCACAACAAGGTCTAATGTGAGAGGTTAAGGTGCATTAAATTAATTAATGCCTCATGATTAGGGTTAAGTCAGGGTCCGCTAATACTTAACCAATTTGGAAATTCGGGGGATGAAAAATGGGGTTAAGTTACACTTAACCAATTTAATCCATTTGGGGATACGAGGGATTAGATGGGGTTAAGTGGTGAACCGTTGATTACACTTAACTAATTTAATCCATGATTAGTGAGGGGTTAAACCACACTTAACCCTCTTAGAAACCCTAGCAACGTGGTCTGTTCCAGCAGTAATCCCAGTTTGGTATCATTCACAACCCTAGAGGCTAGGCTAGGGCGGGGCACGATTACTGGACTGATGTAAGCGACCAAAGGGCGATGGCCGAGTGGTACAGCGGTGCGGGTTCGGCGGGCTACGGACGTGCACGTAGTCCGATGTTGGACAAACTCGAGGCACGGGTACCAGTAGTTTAGGGCTGTGCATTATTGCTTAAGTGTCTGGGGTTGACCTCCGAGGGCTTGATACACCCAAAGGGGGACCCAGCACAGACTAACTACAACCATACGTGGGCCATATGGACACCAACACTTGACGTGTTAGGTTTATAGGGAGCCGATCGACTAGACCGTGGGGCTGGACCTTATACTAAGGTCACTTCATGTTATTGGGCCAAAGTTTGGGCTAAGGGATCAATACCTGTTATGTTGGTTTGCTAGTACACCGTGGTGCAAAAACTTAACTCTGTTTATGCGATGACACCTCTATCTATCTTGTAGTTGATTTATCATGCCAATATGTGTTATCTATGATCATCTCAGTTTCCATCATGATGTTAACTTTATTAGTTTATAGACTGATCGTAGCAGGGCTTACTCAGTCTTTTTGACTGACCTGTTTTCTTTCGCCTCTTTTCTTCCGTTTCCCCCCCCCCAGGTTCTCAGGGAGGGAATACTAGAGCCTAGCTTGGATTTTAGCTGCTTCCTTGGATAGCTCAAGTATTCTTTGGACTTGAGCCGCTATGGTTTATCACTCTTATTTGGGGATAGTACTTATGTATTTTCAGTTTATCAGATGATGTATTTATCTAGACTTGAAATTTTGGGAAAAGTGACATTTTGATGTACCAGACTTGAGTTTTGAAATGGTTTATAAATCTTCCGCTGTTTTATTTGCTTACTCTGTTTATTTACATATACATATATATGTCATGTCCTACCTTGCTATATCATTATGCATGTTTACCAATAATGCCCCTCCAAAGCTAGTGCATTCCCTTGCGAGTGACCCTGGCGGAGGTGGGGTGTTACATTTGGTATCAGAGCCAGGTTTACGAGAAGGGATAAAAAGGTTTTTAAAACTTTTGAAAAACTATTTTCAAAACCAAGTATAAAGTATTTTCCAAAGAAAAGTCTAGTTATTTTTGAAAGGCTATTCCCCAAAAGCCATTAGCACTATCCTTTGACTCCTCGTTTAAACTCTTTTCTTTTCGTTTCCAACATGTCTGACAATCTCATTTTGCCCGAAGGAGTAACGATACCCGATTGGTTTCGTCGGTACTTGGAAGTCACGGCACCGGTCCCGGGTGTCCCTCATGTTGTCTCCCCAGTCGAGGTCGCTGTCCCTCCTCCTCCTCCTTCCGTAGCTGATGTTCCTCTTCTCCCTCAGCCTCCACAAGCGGATTTTGCGGAAACTTGTAAGAACTTTAAGATGATAGGTTGCAAGAATTTCTTTGGAACCGAGACTTTTGTAGAGGCAAGGAATTGGTTGAAAGAGACCGAAGATCTTTTAGCCACCTTTGATATAGGTGACCGCAGGAAGGTTTTATTGGCAGTATGGTTGCTAAAGGAAGAAGCTGCACGTTGGTGGGTAGTTACCACCGCTACTAGGCCAATCGAGACTTGGGATGACTTTAGAGGAAGGTTTGGACTAAGGTTCTTATCACTAAAGCAAGGGGACATGACTATTAGGGAATACATAGATAAGTTTAATCAGCTGGCTCGTGTCGATTTAGACTTGGTTAATACAGCTCAGAAGAAGGCCCTACACTTTGCTCTAGGATTAAACGAGCCATTACATGGTTTGGCCATATCTCATATACCCTTGGGGGCGACTTTCGAGAGTTTAGTGAATTTGGCCCTACTTCAAGAAGAAGGTAGCAATGACAAGAAAGAGGTCAAGGCGAATGAGTCTCAAGGCAAGAGAGTAAATTCCAGGAAACGGGGCAAGAGTATGAAATGTAACTTCTGTGGTAAAGTTGGACATATAGCCAGGGAATGTAGGAAGAAGGAAAAGAGAAAGCGGGGCGAATGCTTCATTTGTGGTGAGTTTGGACATCTCAGCAGGGATTGCCCGAGGAAACAAGGGCAAGGTCAGACTCAGTATGCAGGACTATCTGGAGGGCGAATTCATCCCCTCAACACCGTTCTTCCAGCTTATGATAGAGGTAGTGTTTCTGTTGAAAATCTTGTTTACATTTTCTGATTTTCTCTGTTCGAACTTTGTTTGATTCTGGCACATCGCATAGTTTTATTTCATCTGATCCAGTTGAAAGTTTGCACCTAAGTACTAGTCTAGTTGATGATCCCGTGTGTGTTTCAAATCCAATTGGGGGTTCTGCCCGCTTGTCTGTGGTCTGAGTGGATTTGAAAATTTCTATCTTGAGTATAGAATTCTCGTGGGATGTTTATATTCTCGGTTTCAGGGGATATGGGTTGGTTTTGGGCATGGAATGGTCGTTCTGTTTTGGGCCATTCTGGGTTTTTGTATATAGGGTGTGGGGCTCATGACCCGCCTCGGTAATACCCTAGAAATTTCTAGCAACCCTAGGGGTCCCGTCATGTTATCTTGAATCCCTCAACTCGTCTACCGATAGTTTGCCATCTGTGAGGGTGGTCCGAGAATATCTGGGGATAGATTTCCGTATTATCTGGTTGGTAATGCCAAGCCAGTTGCGTGGCCGGTTAGGCACGTGACCTCACGAGATGAGAGTTAAGGAGGCATGTCAAGGAGTTGCTTGAGAAGAACTTCCTGAGACGAAGCATTTTCGAGTAGGGTGCTCCAGTAGTATTCGTTACTGATGAGGACGGTTTGTGTCGCTTATATGTTGATTATCGTGAGATAACCGTTACCAAGGATCAATGATTTGTTTGATCAGCTTGTAGGAGCATCCGTTTTCTTTTGATCTAGCTACCGGATTCCATCAGCTTAGGATGGCTGAGAATGGAATTGACAAGACTGCGTTTAGGACTCTGGATGGGTTTTAGAATGGCTAGTCATGCTATTTGGCTTGACTAACGCACCCACATATTACGTGAACTTGATGGGTAGGGTGTTTAGGAAGTCCTTGAACAAGTTTGTCAGGGTCGTCGAAGACGATATTTTTATCTCCTCAAAAACAACGAGGAAGAGCATGCTAGACATCTCGAGAAGGAGATGGATACGCTTAGAGCCACCAGTTGAAGGTCAAGTTCTCCAGATGTCACTTTGGAGGAAAGAAGTTGGGTTTCTTGGGCACATAGTTCTTAGGTAAGGCTTAGCGGTGGATCCCGCTAAAGTGGCTGCGGTTTGAGACCGGAAAGCTCTGAGAAGGGCAATTGAAGTAAGAAACTTTCTCCGTTTGGCTAGTTAGCATTCCCGGAGCTTAGACTTACTCTTCTAGATCAAGAAGGGGGTCTCACGGGAAGAAGACCCGCAGTTGGTCAAGAACATGGACCAGTCGATTCGAGGCGAGATGTTAGGTCACCTCGCTAGATATATTATAAAGGATGACTAAGGCGCGACAAGAGATTATGTGTTCCTCGAGTGAAAGGCTTGGTAAAGAAGGTTCTTGAAGATGCGCATCACTCGAGGAGGTGGCCGAGTTGGTTTCAGGATACATGTTGTGCCACCAGGTTGAGGCCAAGTCATAGAAGCCCAGTGGGCCATCACCTCCATTGGAGGTTTCGCAAGGGAAGTGTGAAAACATCTCGATAGATTATGTGGATAGACTAGAAAGGGAATACGGGTATGTGGGTAGACTCACGGAGAGTGCTCATTTCAGTCCGGTGAAGAGCGAGAGGACTGCATCATGGTTAACAACGGTTTACCCTCAAGAAGTTGGCCAGTTTTGTAATAACCTACAGGAAGCCATGGGTAGGCAATTGAATCTAGGTATGGTCTATCACTCATAGGCGGATGGTTCATTTCGATTAAGCATGAGTTATAGAAAAATCACGTTTATAAGGGCAATTGGCAACGTGGATTGGTATTTTCAAGAAAAGTTCTGTTGCATGGAATACTTTATAGTAAGTAGACGAGATCCAGGATTCACTGGTGAATTTTGGAGAGCTGGCTTGAGATCATGAGGTTATAGTATGTTTAAGCCAGGTATACAGAAGGAAGAATAAGTGGAAAAGAAAGACGAGAGGCAATAATGAAATGACTTCCAACTCGAATTTGGGAAATAGGAGTTAGGAAGCCAAGGAATCATGAAGTGAAAGATAGTCAAAGCACAGTAGAGTTAAGCTCAAGGAAACGTAACTAAGAAGAGTGAAGACTAGATACGCGCATCATATCTCTTTTTAAGAGTGCATCTTTGATCCTTGTTATATCCTCTCGGTCCCATTCTTGATCTTATTTCTGTTGTAAACTCCATAAGGGGGTTAAGACTCATCGGTTAGTACTGAATGTCAAAGTTGAATGGATTTCTTGTAATCCAAAAAGATGTTTATCTAGTTTATCGTGTCGATCTTGTCATGAGAACCTTAGGTAGAAACCCTTTGGATGAAACATGTATTTGAAACATGTTATGCTTGATGGTTGCAAGTGGTTGCAAGTGTTTGCAAGTGGTTGCTCGTGGACGCATTATACACGATTAGGCACTAGATCGGCTCACACACTCCTCATATTGCATGTGCATGAGTGTTTATGTTTATTCTTGGATGAAATTCGTATGCTATCACATGGATGTTGCATATGGATGTATGATTGAGCACGCATGTAGATATTATACATTATGTTAGGAATTTGCATACATATGGATTCATTTCACTGACATACATGTGCATTAAGGAGGTTTACTGTATCAGTAACCGCCTGATTTACATACATATGCATTAAGGAGGTTTACTGTATCAGTAACCGCCCGATTTTTGCATTAGGTAAGTACATATACACACACTTTTGCATATGTTCATCCAGCATTTAGAATCTTGTAAGGACAATGATTGCTCGTGGATGATGCTTTGAGTAGATGGATGATTGGATGGTAGGATACGTTCTTCCTAACTTGAAGATTTCGGGGACGAAATCCTTTAAGGAGGGGAGAATGTAACAACCCGTATTTTTTAATAATCTGTTATAACATAAATTGAGGCAGAATCAAATTATGAAATGGGAATCAAGGGAAACGGGCTATGCCATTGCGTTCGTCTCGGAAAAATACGCGAAATAGAGTCCGAGTTTTTGAAAATCGGAGTCCGTATGACCCAGTTAAGGCCCGTTGAAGTTTGCAGAAAATTTCTAAGTAAAAACAGATTTAAATTTAAAATTAAAAACAAGGGTTTGGGCCAGCTGGGCCAAGGCGGGAAAAATCCCGCCAGGACCCGCATGTCGACAGGCCTGTCGACAGGGTCCTGGGCATGTCGACTGCCCTGTCGACAGCCCTGTCGACAGGGGGTGCCCGGGCTGCTTAGCCTGGTGCACCATTTCTGATTGGGGTTGGGTCTTGTGGCTTGTTTCTAGAGAGTTCCGGGATCTGATGGCCCTAATTGAATCTAGGGTTAATCCTATGGTTCAAATCACTAACCTAATCTATAAATAAGACCCTAACCTACCCTAAATCATTCATTATTCATTCTAGCAACAAAATTATGCCAAAATCCAAACTCTCATGGCCTCCACCCTCTTCATACAAATCCTAATTTAATTCCTAAGTGATTTTCCATGCATACAAGCATATTTAGGCTTGTATGATCCTCCTTAGCTTGCATTAAAGGCTTGTTTTTCAATTGGCACCATAAAAGAGGAGTTTTGATCAAGTTTGCTTGCATTTGGGGGTTGTAATTAGTTGCATAAGGGGTTCTTTACATTTGCTATAGTCGTTTGAGCCCGCATAAGCATTGTAAGCCCTCTTACCTTCACTTTGTAAACTCTAAAGTTAATATGTGGTGAAAATTGAGATTTATGTGAGTTTATTTGATTATGCTTGCTTATGCGAACTCACTATGCCATGTTTTACATGTTTCACAAGTTATGCATATGCGGATTTACTATGCCATGTTTTACATGTTTCACAAGTTATGCATGCATATGCGGATTTACTATGACATGATTTGCAAGTTTATTTGAGTATGCATGTCTATGCGAGTTTGCTAAGCTATGATTTGCAAGTTTATTTGAGTATGCATGTTTATGCAAGTTTGCTAAGCCTTGATTCGCAAGTTAAATGAGTCATGCATGTTTATGCATGTTTGCTAAGCCATGATTTACAAGCTAAATGAGTTATGCATGTTTATGCATGTTTACTAAGCCATGATTTACAAGCTAAATGAGTTATGCATGTTTGTGCATGTTTGCTAAGCCATGATTTACAAGATAATTGAGTTATGCATGTTTATGCATGTTTGCTAAGTCATGATTTACAAGTTAATTGAGTTATGCATGTTTATGCATGTTTGCTAAGTCATGATTTACAAGGTAATTGAGTTATGCATGTTTATGCATGTTTGCTAAGTCATGATTCACAAGTTAATTGAGTCATGCATGTTTATGCAAGCTTACTAAGCCACGATTTGCAAGATTATTTAGTTATGCATGCTTATGCAAGTTTAAAAATGACAAGTTGTGCATATTTTACATGTTATGCATGTTTATGGTAATATGCAAGTTCACTATGCTAAGTGGTGCAAGTCTAACATGTTATGCATGATTGTTGTGCAAGTTTATCATGTATGTTGTGCCAAGTTCCCTCTTCCTATCCTTTATGCGTTATTACGAATATGTAAGCGATAGAATGACGTTGGGGGTTTTGGGTAAACTTAAAATACATGAAAATATAAGATTGGGAATTTACCTATTAAGTTAGGTCTACCCCTTGGGAATTTACCTATTAAGTTAGGTCTACCCAAGTATTTGTTGACTTGTAATTATGTTTTGAAATAAAGTGGACATGACACTTAGAAAACATAAGTGTGGCCAACTCGAGGTTGGGTTGAGTTTGTAGCGTAATCCTACCCGGAACCGACCGGCTTAACTAGTGGCTACAAACAATAGGACCCAATGTGAGAAGTTGGTCATGTGGTGCCAAAACCCGAGGTTAGACTAGGTTGTGGTGTAAACCTACCCGGACCCGCCCGGCCTAACTAGTAACCACAACAAGGTCTAATGTGAGAGGTTAAGGTGCATTAAATTAATTAATGCCTCATGATTAGGGTTAAGTCAGGGTCCACTAATACTTAACCAATTTGGAAATTCGGGGGATGAAAAATGGGGTTAAGTTACACTTAACCAATTTAATCCATTTGGGGATACGAGGGATTAGATGGGGTTAAGTGGTGAACCGTTGATTACACTTAACTAATTTAATCCATGATTAGTGAGGGGTTAAACCACACTTAACCCTCTTAGAAACCCTAGCAACGTGGTCTGTTCCAGCAGTAATCCCAGTTTGGTATCATTCACAACCCTAGAGGCTAGGCTAGGGCGGGGCACGATTACTGGACTGATGTAAGCGACCAAAGGGCGATGGCCGAGTGGTACAGCGGTGCGGGTTCGGCGGGCTACGGACGTGCACGTAGTCCGATGTTGGACAAACTCGAGGCACGGGTACCAGTAGTTTAGGGCTGTGCATTATTGCTTAAGTGTCTGGGGTTGACCTCCGAGGGCTTGATACACCCAAAGGGGGACCCAGCACAGACTAACTACAACCATACGTGGGCCATATGGACACCAACACTTGACGTGTTAGGTTTATAGGGAGCCGATCGACTAGACCGTGGGGCTGGACCTTATACTAAGGTCACTTCATGTTATTGGGCCAAAGTTTGGGCTAAGGGATCAATACCTGTTATGTTGGTTTGCTAGTACACCGTGGTGCAAAAACTTAACTCTGTTTATGCGATGACACCTCTATCTATCTTGTAGTTGATTTATCATGCCAATATGTGTTATCTATGATCATCTCAGTTTCCATCATGATGTTAACTTTATTAGTTTATAGACTGATCGTAGCAGGGCTTACTCAGTCTTTTTGACTGACCTGTTTTCTTTCGCCTCTTTTCTTCCGTTTCCCCCCCCCCAGGTTCTCAGGGAGGGAATACTAGAGCCTAGCTTGGATTTTAGCTGCTTCCTTGGATAGCTCAAGTATTCTTTGGACTTGAGCCGCTATGGTTTATCACTCTTATTTGGGGATAGTACTTATGTATTTTCAGTTTATCAGATGATGTATTTATCTAGACTTGAAATTTTGGGAAAAGTGACATTTTGATGTACCAGACTTGAGTTTTGAAATGGTTTATAAATCTTCCGCTGTTTTATTTGCTTACTCTGTTTATTTACATATACATATATATGTCATGTCCTACCTTGCTATATCATTATGCATGTTTACCAATAATGCCCCTCCAAAGCTAGTGCATTCCCTTGCGAGTGACCCTGGCGGAGGTGGGGTGTTACAATAAGCTTGCATAACATGATAGCATGTATCATTCTCAATGATCAAACCCAAACTTGCAACATGAACATTTAACTTCATAGTTAATATCTAAGAGTAGGGAAAGGGCTTACATTGCTATGAAGGCCTAAATCGATTGAACTAAAGCTTGTGATGAAGCCTATGCATGCCATCACCCAAAAACCCAAAGATGCACACTCCAAATCAATAAAAACCCCATCTTTATGAACAAAGATCAAAGCTTTTGCCTTGAAATCAACTTGAGAAGCTCTCATACTAACATAGGGACTCTCTAACACTCTCATGATCATGAAACCTCTCATAGAAATGAAGTGGAGGCTAGGATAGTTGAGTGGAGGCCATGAGAGTAGAAATTTGGCCATAGTTTAGTTACATGAGTGAATAATGAGGGTTTAGGGTAGGTTAGGGTCTTATTTATAGATTAGGCAAGTGTTTTAGGCCATAGGATTAAACCTAGATTCAATCCAAGCCATCAAAGCATGTCTTGGGGAAGAAGTCAAGTGTAGGAACCATCTAGGGCCTTTAGATTAAAGATGAACCATGAGAACCATCCAAATGCAAAATCTGCATTTGAGCGAATCGGCCCACGGGTTGACAGCCAAACACCCTGGATTAACCCCTAGTCGACCCAGCGAGCTCGGGTCGACCTCAAAAATCGGCCGGTTCGGTTATTCCCCTCTCCCAATTCGCTGTTTTGAACATTTTTGCATATTTATTTATTTAATTTTCAATTATATATATATATATCAATATATATATATTTCTCTGCGCAACCCATTTCACTTAATTAAGTATACTTTAATTTGGGAATTTTTCGTGAAACTTCGCGAGGCCATATCTTGGTCATACGGACTCCGATTTTCGAAAACTCGGACTCTATTTCGCGTATTTTTCCGAGACGAACGCAACGGCATAGCCCATTTTCCTTGATTCAGATTTTTCAGTTTAATTCTGCCTCCATTTATGTTATAACAGGTTATTGAAAATACGGGTTGTTACATTCTCCCCACCTTTTAGGATTTCGTCCCCGAAATCTCCAAGTTAGGAAGAACATATCCTACCATCCATCATCCATCTACTCAAAACATCATCCACAAGCAACCATTGTCCTTAGATGATTTCTAATGCTGTATGAATATATGCAAAACGTATGTGTACATGTTCCTTAGCTAATGCTAATGATCAGGCCTGAATAATCTTTCTAATGCAAAATATGTATAGTGCCATGAATCCAACATGTATGCAAATAGTCCTAGTCATGTAGATACTATATGCGTGCACAATCATTCATTCATATGCAACAACCGCATGATAAAACATTCGATTTCATCCATAAACAAGTATAAATACTCGTGCATATGCAATATGAAATGTGACCGAGTCAAGCTAGTATCTAATGTGTATTCGCGCATCCACGAGCAACCACTTGCAACCATATCAATCATAACATGTTTCAAATACATGTTTACATCCATAGGGTTCTATCTAGAATTCCCTGAAACAGGGTCGAGAAGATAAACAGGACAAACTCCTTACAGGGTTTGTAACGGGGAATAGGACCGAGAGGATGTCCACAAAAGATAGCCTACAAGTAAGCTCTACAGAAAACAGGGATCAATGATATACTCCCAAAAAGAGATATCATGCGCGTATCTAGTCTTTGACCATCAAAGTCGTATTTCCTTGAGCTTAATTCCATTGTGCCTTAACCGTCCTTTAACTTCGCGATTTCGTAGCTTCTTATTTCCTGTTTCCATAACATGAGATGAAACTCATTTCTTCGTCGCCTCTCGTTCCACTTGCACTTATCCTTTTCCTAAAATACTTGACGCAAACATGACTGGGTACTCATGATCTCATGCAAGCTTTCCAAAATTCACTAATGAATCTCGGACCTCGTACCACAAGGTATTCCACATAGAAGAACTTTCTCTTGAAAGTAAACAGATGCCAACCAGGTTATCAAGCGCACTTACTAAGGTGATTTCTATAACCCATGCATAAGTGAAATAAACCATCCGTCTTATCAGCGAACACCACTCGATTGGGCTTCCAATTTCCAGTAAAGGTATCAAGGGATTCTAGGTAACTAGTCATGATCGAACCCAAAAGGTTCCACGAGACTTTGAGGGTATTACCAAGGCTAGTCAAGAGTCTAACTACCCTCCTATCAAAACCGAGAGTGGCACCCCTTACTGGATAACCACTTCATCCCTAGAATCCATCCATAACCGAGGCATGTCATTCTCAAATCCAAAACAAGTCATGAATAAATGGACCGATTCTCCACAGGACTTGAGACAAAAATGGGATTCTCTATTACGCTAGTACTTAAGGTGCAGAGACTCAACTATCGAAGCAAACTTAAATGATGCGGGGATCAAAACAAAGTCTTGACGGGATGATAGAAAAGAATAACTAGATCTTCAACAAGGATGTTATCCCCCTACTCAGGTACTCTAGTGAGGGTATACCATTGTCTTCACGATCATCTTGTCCTTGTCCCACAATACTTAACTATCCGTCCCGTTTTACCATGCCAAAGGTACTCTCTCGTCATGGGTTTCATTGTTCATCCTTCTCTCTCGTCCTGGGCTGAGTCATACCAACAAGTTGCTCATCCTTAAGCTCGTATCCTTTATCCTCTTCCTCACTATCCTTTCTTATAACGCGGCCACTGGTCTCTCGAGAACCACCTCCATCGTAAGGAAAACACTTTCGTAGATAGAAAAGACTAGTCGCAGTTAAAACCACTGTGACTACAGATGGAGGAAAGAAAGGAAAAGAGATTCAATTAAGGAAACAAGGATAGTGCTAATGGCCTTTGGGGAATAGCCTTTTTCTTTTAAAAGAAAATTTTCTTGAAAAATGCTTCTTTGTAAACGATTTTCAAATAGTTTTCAGAAGGTCTTTAAAAACTTTTGCCCAGTCTGGTAACCTTCTGCTCTGATACCAAATGTAACACCCCGCCTCCGCTAGGGTCACTCGCAAGGGAATGCACTAGCTTTAGAGGGGCATTATTGGTAAACATGCACAGAAATATCACAAGACAGAACATATAAAATAGCGGAAGTAAAATCAAACTTTCATAACATGAATAAATAAGGTCTAAAGCCTTTTACATCAGAGTACATCAAAACCTGTCTTGCAATACTAAAGAAGCATAAAGACATTTTCATAAATTATTCCCCAAGTAAAAACGGTAAAGTAGCTATTAGCCAAGAAAAGTCCAAGCCATCCATGATGACCTTCAAGCAGAAGAAGTCCGAACTAAACAACAGTATTTCCTCCCTGTAACCTGGGGGGGAAACGGAAGAAAAGAGGCGAAACAAAACGGGTCAGTCAAAAAGACTGAGTAAGCCCTATCTACTATTAGCATAAAAACTAGTAAAGTTAACTGACATGAGAAACTGAGATGAACATAAGCATGATAACAAGATAGATAAGCTAAATCAAAATAACAGGATGAACTACTGAACTCAGAAAACTAAGGTGTCATGATAAATTACGATGTCAAGATAAAACAAGGTATCACATCGTCAGGTTTCTATCAAGTATAATATCCCCAAGATATCTATTACGTATAACGTCCCATGGTATCTATCCTGTATGCCCGCTCTGCACCTACCGTACTAGTATCCCAACTGTATCACGTGCTATCCGCGAATGACCCTTACTCAAAAGTCGTGTAATGGTCCATGTCAACCTAATATATCGCATATATAGGTTACTCAAATCATATGTTTCTTTCCATTTATATAAGTTCAGTCCTTTACCGTACCTCGTACGGGCTTCCTCATGTCGTATTATCCTTGAAATCGTTTGGACTGTCACCCTTGTTCTAGCTAGGCTCTTCCCTATGAATCATCGTTTGAACTACTAGGACTTACGCCACCTAGCACCACTAGGGATTACGCTTACCTATTGCACGCTTTCGTATTTCGGTTTGGGTTAAACCACCTAGGCCACTAGGGATTACGCTAACCCTCAACCGCGCCCTTTTTCCCACGCATTTATCGTGAATCGTTTTTCTATAACTGTATGCACATGTATCACATCGTGCCATCCGAGTCCTGTCACAGGGCAAAACAAGAAATACAGGACTCGGTCGGGAGCTTTAGATTTATCTGCCGATGCAGATACTAAGGTCTGCTTTTCTACACGTGGCTATGGTCCCACGAGACCCCTCCCTCAACTAGTGAAAGGCAACACAAGAGAAAATCTTGCATGAGAACTACACTCCGGCCAGCCCACATCCTACGGCCTACCTCACCCATAATTAGATAGCAATTATGGTCTGTTGGGTGTTCCCTGCCTTTCCGTACGTACACGCTTGACTCAAGATGGTAGATGATCGACGAACTTGCTATCTCGGGCACCTTATGTATTCGTCGACTCACTGCTATCCACCCCAGTCTTTAGGTCGCTCGCATAGCAACCAAGGCATATTCTTGGTTCTTCTACCGCAGACCTCAACCTCTCGTGAGCCTAGTATAATGACCTGGCAGCTCACAGAGGGATCCCAAGAATATCCTCACGTTCCCCGAAGCCGCTGCTTCGTTACCCAGTTCGTTGGAGCCTTTATCTAAATCAGATAGCCTGCTCCTACACGCATACTTAAACGTTGACCTAACGTATCGGGTTACTAATCTATCTAAGAAATGGTCCAAATTTCCTTGACTAAGAATTATTACTTAGTTTCCCTTAACTAAGGTTTACCACTTAGCCTTATTTCCATAATCCTTGTTAACTATGGTTATTTACCTAATCCTCCGAATTAGGGTTTATCTAATGGGTTAAGTGTCACTTAAGTTCATAACTTAGCCCGTCTACAAACCATGTCAAAATTGGCTAAGTATCCAAGTCCAAGACTTAACCCTACAAACCATGTGTCAAGTTGGCTAAGTATATTAAGCAATCCATAACTTAACCTCGTCTAATTATCATTTTAGATTGGTTAATTATATAAATTAACTTGACCTTGTCAAATTACCGAGTCAAATCGGTCAAGCGTATTCAAGTGATTCGTGACTTAGCCTTATCATGTTTTCACGTTAGATTGGTTAAGTATAGGTCACTTAACCACATCAAACTAACGAGTTGGATTAGTTAAGTGTAAATTAACTTAACCCCGTCCAATTACCATGTTTAGATTAGTTAGGTCTGAGTTGACTTAACCCCATCCATTAACTGTATTAAACGGTTAAGTGTTACTAAGAAAATTTACCTAACCTTATCAAGTTATCGTGTTGGATTGATTAAGTGTTGGTTAACTTAATCCCGTCCCCTCGTCGTATAAAAATGGTCAAGTGTCGTTAGGCAAATCAGGTTACTTAACCTACCCAACCTTGTCATGTTTTGTTAAGTATCATTAGCCTAATCAATTTACTTAACCCGTTTGTCCATGTCATATTTGATTAAGAGTCATTAATCAAATTAACTTAACCCTATCATGTGGCATTAATTACTTAATGCACCCCAACCTCTCACATTAGACTTTGTTGTGGTTACTAGTTAAGCCGGTCGGTTCCCGGTAGCTTTACACCACAACTTGGTCTAACCTCGGGTTCAAGCACAACATGACCAACTTCTCACATTGGGTCCTATTGTTTGCAACTACTAGTTAGGCCGGTCGGTTCCGGGTAGCTTTATGTTGCAAACTCAACCCAACCTCGAGTTGGCCACTTTCATGTTTAGACTAGTGTCATGTTCATATTCAAGTTTTCAAGCAATTGGGTAGACCTAACTTAATAGGTAAATTCCCAATGGGTAGACCTAACTTAATAGGTAAATTCCCAAGCTTATGTTTTTATGCATACTTACATGTCACTTCCATGTTATATTTCAAGTCATGTTTTCAAGTATAAACACATGTCATATTTAACGTTACACGTTGTCATGTTTATACCCATTTACCCAAATCATGTTCATATCATTATGTTTTCCCATAATGTGACCCCAACGCTTTTTAAACTCGCATATACGTTCGCAACAACGTAATGGATTAAAAGAAGAGACTTGGCAAAGGCACGACAAAAATGGATATTAAGCCACAAGTTAATCATGGTGGCAAATGAGGTACAAATGTGTTCATTAGCTTGCATGTTACATTCTTAAGCCTCAAAAACATGCATAAACCCAAACTTGGCACATAAGCGAATCATGGTGACAAAAGACATGGAATGATGACTAGAAACTCGCATATATCATCATATAAGGGTTATGACTTCATATGCAAGTTGACATAAAAGGTTATGAAGGTTCTCATGTTGCATAATGCAACATTTCAACATAAAGGTTGTAGCTTTTAGCTCATAAGATCAAGATAATGACTTCATAAGCTTGCATAACATGATAGCATGTATCATTCTCAATGATCAAACCCAAACTTGCAACATGAACATTTAACTTCATAGTTAATATCTAAGAGTAGGGAAAGGGCTTACATTGCTATGAAGGCCTAAATCGATTGAACTAAAGCTTGTGATGAAGCCTATGCATGCCATCACCCAAAAACCCAAAGATGCACACTCCAAATCAATAAAAACCCCATCTTTATGAACAAAGATCAAAGCTTTTGCCTTGAAATCAACTTGAGAAGCTCTCATACTAACATAGGGACTCTCTAACACTCTCATGATCATGAAACCTCTCATAGAAATGAAGTGGAGGCTAGGATAGTTGAGTGGAGGCCATGAGAGTAGAAATTTGGCCATAGTTTAGTTACATGAGTGAATAATGAGGGTTTAGGGTAGGTTAGGGTCTTATTTATAGATTAGGCAAGTGTTTTAGGCCATAGGATTAAACCTAGATTCAATCCAAGCCATCAAAGCATGTCTTGGGGAAGAAGTCAAGTGTAGGAACCATCTAGGGCCTTTAGATTAAAGATGAACCATGAGAACCATCCAAATGCAAAATCTGCATTTGAGCGAATCGGCCCACGGGTTGACAGCCAAACACCCTGGATTAACCCCTAGTCGACCCAGCGAGCTCGGGTCGACCTCAAAAATCGGCCGGTTCGGTTATTCCCCTCTCCCAATTCGCTGTTTTGAACATTTTTGCATATTTATTTATTTAATTTTCAATTATATATATATATCAATATATATATATTTCTCTGCGCAACCCATTTCACTTAATTAAGTATACTTTAATTTGGGAATTTTTCGTGAAACTTCGCGAGGCCATATCTTGGTCATACGGACTCCGATTTTCGAAAACTCGGACTCTATTTCGCGTATTTTTCCGAGACGAACGCAATGGCATAGCCCGTTTTCCTTGATTCAGATTTTTCAGTTTAATTCTGCCTCCATTTATGTTATAACAGGTTATTGAAAATACGGGTTGTTACAAAAACAGTCGTCAGTCAGATTCAAGAACTCCAAGTTATCATTCATGAAATTCACGATGAAAAGATGGTGTTAAGTGAGTCATTCCAAGTGGCTGCCGCTATCGAAAAGTTGCCTCCGTCATGGAAGGATTTCAAAAACTATTTAAAGCATAAGCGCAAGGAAATGACCATGGAGGATTTGATTGTTCGTCTGCGAATCGAAGAAGACAACAGAAAATCAGAGAAAAAGGCTACCAGTTCATTGCAGGCAAAAGCCAACGTGGTTGAGGATGAAAAGACAAATAAAAGAAAGCGCGAGCAGAATCCTAATGCAAAGAAACAAAAGAAGTTTCAAGGATCTTGCCATAATTGTGGGAAGAAAGGCCACAAAGCAGCTGTGTGTCGTGCGCCCAAAAAGAAGAAACCTGAAGCAAATATGGCAGGAAATTCAGAGGATGTCACAGATATGGATTTGTGTGCAGTTGTTTCTGAATGCAACCTTGTTGGCAACAACAAGGAGTGGTTTCTAGACACAGGAGCCACTCGTCATATATGTGCCAACAAGTGGATGTTTACAACCTACAAGCCTGCCACTGATAACGAGCAACTATTCATGGGTAACTCGTCCGCGTCAAAGGTTGAAGGCAAGGGAAAGATTGTACTGAAGTTAACTTCTGGAAAGGAACTAAAATTGAATGACGTTCTCCACGTTCCAGAAATCCGCAAGAACCTGATTTCAGGATCGTTTCTCAGCAAGCATGGTTTCAAACTAACATTTGTTGCTGATAAGTTTGTAATATCAAAGAACAGAGTGTATGTTGGAAGAGGATATGTGTGTGATGGCTTGTTTAAAGCAAATGTAACCACTGTTGTACCGAACAATGATATGAATAAAAGTGAATCTTCTGCTTATATTGTTGACTCTTCTAACATATGGCAATCTAGATTAGGGCATGTAAATTTTGATACATTGCGAAAATTAATTAATCTAGAATTCATACCAAAATGCAATATAGATTCCAACTATAAATGTCAAGTTTGTGCAGAAGCAAAAATGACTAGAACCTCGTTTCATCACGTTGAACGAGAGACCGAACCTCTAGAATTAATACATACTGATGTATGCGATTTGAAAATGTGTCAAACTAGAGGTGGAAAGAGGTACTTTATCACATTCATTGATGATTGTACCAGATAATGTAATGTATATCTCCTTAGAAGTAAGGACGAAGCAATCGACATGTTTAAACAGTATAAGGCAGAAGTTGAGAATCAACTCAACAAGAAAATAAAATCTTTAAGAAGTGATAGAGGAGGAGAATACGAGTCTCCGTTTGAGGAATTTTGTGCTGAGCATGGAATTATACATCAAACTACAGCCCCATATTCACCTCAATCCAACGGTATAGCCGAACGGAAAAACAGAACTCTTAAAGAAATGATGAATGCCTTACTAATTAGTTCTGGATTGCCAGATAACTTTTTGGGAGAAGCTATTCTTTCGGCAAATCACATCTTGAATAAAATACCACGAAAGAAAACATCAAAATCTCCACATGAACTTTGGAAAAATAGACCACCATCCTACAAATACTTGAAAGTGTGGGGGTGTCTTGCCAAAGTAGAAATACCAAAGCCGAAAAAGGTCAAAATTTGACCAAAGACTATAGATTGCATATTCATTGGATATGCTCATAATAGTAGTGCATATCGATTTTTGGTGTACAAATCTGAAATTGATGATATTCATGAAAACACCATTACCGAGTCTCGAAATGCAAGATTCTTTGAACACATTTATCCTCTAAAGACTTCTATTGAAACTAGTGTTCAAAAGAGGCCAAGAGATTCAGATACTCCCAAGGATAATGCTGATCAAAGAGAAATGAATGATGAAACTGAGATAGAGGAACCGAGAAGGAGCAAGCGACAAAGGACCTCTAAATCCTTTGGACCTGATTTCTATGCATATATGATAGAAAATGAACCTCTAACTTACCAACAAGCAATGTCATCTCCTGATGCTCCTTATTGGAAAGAAGCCGTCAATAGTGAAATAGAATCCATTCTACAAAACCATACATGGGAACTAGTGGATCTCCCTAAAGGATCAAAACCACTAGGATATAAATGGATATTTAAGAAGAAACTAAAGGCTGACGGCTTAGTAGACAAGTATAAAGCAAGACTTGTAATAAAAGGATTCAGACAGAAGGAAGATCTGGATTACTTTGATACATACTCTCCAGTTACCAGAATAACATCAATTAGGATGCTTATTGCAATCGCATCTATACTGAATTTGGAAATACACCAAATGGATGTGAAAACTGCGTTTTTGAATGACGAACTGGAAGAAGAAATATATATGCAGCAACCAGAAGGGTTTCTAAGCCCGGGAAATGAAAATAAGGTGTGCAAATTAGTAAAATCACTTTATGGCCTTAAACAAGCTCCAAAACAATGGCACGAGAAATTTGATGAAACTATGTTATCAAATGGATTCAAAATAAATGAATCAGATAAATGCGTATATATAAGATATACGGATATTGGATATGTCATTGTTTGTCTTTATGTTGATGATTAACTAATCCTAGGAAATAATAATGCCATAATAAAATCTACGAAGGATATGTTATCCTCTAGATTCGACATGAAAGACCTAGGAGTGGCTGATGTAATCTTGGGTGTGAAAATTATAAAAACACCACAAGGATATGCCTTATCTCAGTCACATTACATAGCCAAATTACTTGAAAGGTTCAAGCAGTATAATATAACCATTGCAAAATCACCAGTGGATTTGAACCAAAATTGGGTAAAGAACACCGGTGATGGAATATATCAACTTGAATATTCTCGCATACTGGGAAGTATCATGTATGTCATGAATTGCACTAGGCCTGATATTGCATACGCTATAAGCAAGCTGAGTAGATATACCAGTAATCCTGGTAAACATCACTGGAAAGCAATAATCAGGGTCCTAGGATATCTGAAGTACACACAAAACTATGTGTTACAATATGAGAAGTATCCTTCAGTGGTAGAAGGATATAGTGATGCCAATTGGATAACTGGCTCAAATGACACAAAATCCACAAGTGGATATGTGTTTACATTAGGAAATGGAGCAATCTCATGGAAATCATCCAAACAGACTTGCATAGCAAGGTCGACAATGGAATCGGAGTTCATTGCTCTAGATAAAGCCGTAGAAGAAGCAGATTGGCTTAGGAGTTTCTTGGAAGATATTCCAAACTGGGAAAAACCAGTACCTCCAATATGTATACATTGTGATAGTCAATCTGCTATAGGAAGGGCAAATAGTACATTGTATAATGGTAAGTCTCGACATATTCGTCGTAGACATAAAACCATAAGACAACTTCTCTCTAATGGAGTTATCACTATAGACTATGTAAGGTCAAAGGATAACATAGCGGATCCACTAACAAAAGGCTTGCCAAGAGAGAAAGTTCAAACCTTATCTATGGGAATGGGCTTAAGACCTATGAACTAAAAGTTTTCTAAAGCGGAAACCCCACCTAGTTGACTGGAGATCCCAAGATCTAGGTTCAAAGGGACAACTAAGTTTAAGATAAACTTGATGGCACTGTTAAATACAAACCATTCCTATGATAAGTCAGTGCACAACCCGTCGGAGAATAGGATAAGCTTGGCTTTTAATGATGTCTATACTGTGGTGTTATAAAGAACCAAGTGGGGTATTACGGGATACTCTTAATAGAATCACCTATGTGAGTGCGAAGGCGCCGCTTCAAGAAGAATTGTAAGGTCGAATTCTTCAAGCACTCATGAAACCAAGGCGGTGTTCATGGCAAAAACGAACACAAACAGAGAACCAAGGGGTTAAAGAGCATTTATCATGTGTTATCTTTATAGACTTACACAAACGGCTTACAGTTCAAAGACAGTCCAGTCTACTGATTCGCCAGTTAGTTATAACGATAAAACACTAGGAAAAGTTCAAGGCCTCTGAGCTACTTTTACCGATATGATAAATGTTACACAAAGTTTCAGAACAGATTATACAACCACTCACTCATGTGGGGGAATGTTGGAAGAATGAGTAAAGTGGTTGAGGCAAACTAAGTCCCACATCGGGGAAATTTGTGCCTTATGCCACTACTTGTACTAATGCTTGATGTATTATATCAATAGAAAGAGGAGATGGAAGAGGGAGAGACAATGGCATGATAAAACATTCATGCTAATATTTAAAGGTCAAAGATAAAGGGCCTTGGGCCTCTTGGGGTCTGGTGATTAATTGGGCCTCCGATGGGCTCGCTGCAGAGCCGCTATTTTTTGAATTAGAACGCGCGATTGCCAACGGAAATTTCTGTTGGTAAAGGGTCGCAACCTTTCCAACAGTCATAGCTGTGGCAAATCGAACAGAAGCACCTGTTCATAAGAACATGCCTCTTCCAGCCTATATATAGGCTTGCAGTATTCGAATCAAATCACGAATTTGAAGTCTACTTTCTCTCCTCCTTGTTTTCTTCTTCCTCGCTCTGTTCTGCATCAAATATATACAGAAACTCTCTTGCGTTCGTCGTCGATTTGTGACTGTAGCGCAACATCACAAATACGGTCCGTTTCATCCTTGGGAAACGATTGCTCATCATCCTTCCGCGCCGTAGAGGGAGCAACTTCGTTTCAAGGAAACAGCGCTCGCTGGACTCGGACAATAGTCGGTACTGCTTCTTTCTCTTTCTCTGGATATTTACTGTATCGGTGCAATTCCTTGCATACTTGTGGCTGAACTTTGTACTTGCAATTTGCAATATCATTGAATCGTATTGCTAACGCTTAAAGGCGTTACTGTTCATAGAAACGGTTTTAGCACGTTTCTAGTGATTGGTTTCTAACATTCTTGAAACGAAGTTGCTAATAGTTGCTTTCATTTGCAGACGACAATGTCGCAAAACAGCAACAGCAAATCTGTGCCGACACTGACTGTGCCACCGGCTCCGCCTCTGGTTCCACCAACTGTCCCATATTCACATGGCGAGAGACCAGAGAAGTTTAATGGCCAGGATTTCAAACGCTGGCAACAGAAGATGCTTTTCTACCTAACAACCTTGGGCCTGGCCAAATACATTACGGAGGATCCACTGTTTGTTGAAGAATTAGAGCCAGACGCCACCAAAGTTGAGGCTTTTACTGCATGGAAGAATTCTGACTTCATCTGTAAGAATTACATTCTCAACGGATTAGATAACAGTTTATATAATGTATACTGTACCGTTGAGACTGCAAAGGTTCTCTGGTTATCACTTGAAAAGAAGTACAAGACTGAAGATGCCGGAATGAAGAAATTCATTGTCGGAAAGTTTCTTGACTTCAAAATGGTCGATTCCAAAACAGTCGTCAGTCAGATTCAAGAACTCCAAGTTATCATTCATGAAATTCACGATGAAAAGATGGTGTTAAGTGAGTCATTCCAAGTGGTTGCCGCTATCGAAAAGGTGCCTTCGTCATGGAAGGATTTCAAAAACTATTTAAAGCATAAGCGCAAGGAAATGACCATGGAGGATCTGATTGTTCGTCTGCGAATCGAAGAAGACAACAGAAAATCAGAGAAAAAGGCTACCAGTTCATTGCAGGCAAAAGCCAACGTGGTTGAGGATGAAAAGACAAATAAAAGAAAGCGCGAGCAGAATCCTAATGCAAAGAAACAAAAGAAGTTTCAAGGATCTTGCCATAATTGTGGGAAGAAAGGCCACAAAGCAGCTGTGTTTCGTGCGCCCAAAAAGAAGAAACCTGAAGCAAATATGGCAGGAAATTCAGAGGATGTCACAGATATGGATTTGTGTGCAGTTGTTTCTGAATGCAACCTTGTTGGCAACAACAAGGAGTGGTTTCTAGACACAGGAGCCACTCGTCATATATGTGCCAACAAGTGGATGTTTACAACCTACAAGCCTGCCGCTGATAACGAGCAACTATTCATGGGTAACTCGTCCGCGTTAAAGGTTGAAGGCAAGGGAAAGATTGTACTGAAGTTAACTTCTGGAAAGGAACTAAAATTGAATGACGTTCTCCACGTTCCAGAAATCCGCTAGAACCTGATTTCAGGATCGTTTCTCCGCAAGCATGGTTTCAAACTAACATTTGTTGCTGATAAGTTTGTAATATCAAAGAACGGAGTGTATGTTGGAAGAGGATATGTGTGTGATGGCTTGTTTAAAGCAAATGTAACCACTATTGTACCGAACAATGATATGAATAAAAGTGAATCTTCTGCTTATATTGTTGACTCTTCTAACATATGGCATTCTAGATTAGGGCATGTAAATTTTGATACATTGCGAAAATTAATTAATCTAGAATTCATACCAAAATGCAATATAGATTCCAACTATAAATGTCATGTTTGTGCAGAAGCAAAAATGACTAGAACCTCGTTTCATTACGTTGAACGAGAGACCGAACCTCTAGAATTAATACATACTGATGTATGCGATTTGAAAATGTGTCAAACTAGAGGTGGAAAGAGGTACTTTATCACATTCATTGATGATTGTACCAGATACTGTAATGTATATCTCCTTAGAAGTAAGGACGAAGCAATCGACAAGTTTAAACAGTATAAGGCAGAAGTTGAGAATCAACTCAATAAGAAAATAAAATCTTTAAGAAGTGATAGAGGAGGAGAATACGAGTCTCCGTTTGAGGAATTTTGTGCTGAGCATGGAATTATACATCAAACTACAGCCCCGTATTCACCTCAATCCAACGGTATAGCCGAACGGAAAAACAGAACTCTTAAAGAAATGAAGAATGCCTTACTAATTAGTTCTGGATTGCCAGATAACTTTTGGGGAGAAGCTATTCTTTCGGCAAATCACATCTTGAATAAAATACCACGAAAGAAAACATCAAAATCTCCACATGAACTTTGGAAAAATATACCACCATCCTACAAATACTTGAAAGTGTGGGGGTGTCTTGCCAAAGTAGAAATACCAAAGCCGAAAAAGGTCAAAATTGGACCAAAGACTATAGATTGCATATTCATTGGATATGCTCATAATAGTAGTGCATATCGATTTTTGGTGTACAAATCTGAAATTGATGATACTCATGAAAACACCATTATCGAGTCTTGAAATGCAAGATTCTTTGAACACATTTATCCTCTAAAGACCTCTATTGAAACTAGTGTTCAAAAGAGGCCAAGAGATTCAGATACTCCCAAGGATAATGCTGATCAAAGAGAAATGAATGATGAAACTGAGATAGAGGAACTGAGAAGGAGCAAGCGACAAAGGACCTCTAAATCCTTTGGACCTGATTTCTATGCATATATGATAGAAAATGAACCTCTAACTTACCAACAAGCAATGTCATCTCCCGATGCTCCTTATTGGAAAGAAGCCGTCAATAGTGAAATAGAATCCATTCTACAAAACCATATGTGGGAACTAGTGGATCTCCCTAAAGGATCAAAACCACTAGGATATAAATGGATATTTAAGAAGAAACTAAAGGCTGACGGCTTAGTAGACAAGTATAAAGAAAGACTTGTAATAAAAGGATTCAGACAGAAGGAAGATCTGGATTACTTTGATACATACTCTCCAGTTACCAGAATAACATCAATTAGGATGCTTATTGCAATCGCATCTATACTGAATTTGGAAATACACCAAATGGATGTGAAAACTACGTTTTTGAATGGTGAACTGGAAGAAGAAATATATATGCAGCAACCAGAAGGGTTTCTAAGCCCGGGAAATGAAAATAAGGTTTGCAAATTAGTAAAATCACTTTATGGCCTTAAACAAGCTCCAAAACAATGGCACGAGAAATTTGATGAAACTATGTTATCAAATGGATTCAAAATAAATGAATCAGATAAATGCGTATATATAAGATATACGGATATTGGATATGTCATTGTTTGTCTTTATGTTGATGATTTACTAATCCTAGGAAATAATAATGCCATAATAAAATCTACGAAGGATATGTTATCCTCTAGATTCGACATGAAAGACCTAGGAGTGGCTGATGTAATCTTGGGTGTGAAAATTATAAAAACACCACAAGGATGTGTCTTATCTCAGTCACATTACATAGCCAAATTACTTGAAAGGTTCAAGCAGTATAATATAACCATTGCAAAATCACCAGTGGATTTGAACCAAAATTGGGTAAAGAACACCGGTGATGGAATATATCAACTTGAATATTCTCGCATACTGGGAAGTATCATGTATGTCATGAATTGCACTAGGCCTGATATTGCATATGCTATAAGCAAGCTTAGTAGATATACCAGTAATCCTGGTAAACATCACTGGAAAGCAATAATCAGGGTCCTAGGATATCTGAAGTACACACAAAACTATGTGTTACAATATGAGATGTATCCTTCAGTGGTAGAAGGATATAGTGATGCCAATTGGATAACTGGCTCAAATGACACAAAATCCACAAGTGGATATGTGTTTACATTAGGAAATGGAGCAATCTCATGGAAATCATCCAAACAGACTTGCATAGCAAGGTCGACAATGGAATCGGAGTTCATTGCTCTAGATAAAGCCGCAGAAGAAGCAGATTGGCTTAGGAGTTTCTTGGAAGATATTCCAAACTGGGAAAAACCAGTACCTCCAATATGTATACATTGTGATAGTCAATCTGCTATAGGAAGGGCAAATAGTACATTGTATAATGGTAAGTCTCGACATATTCGTCGTAGACATAAAACCATAAGACAACTTCTCTCTAATGGAGTTATCACTATAGACTATGTAAGGTCAAAGGATAACATAGCGGATCCACTAACAAAAGGCTTGCCAAGAGAGAAAGTTCAAACCTTATCTATGGGAATGGGCTTAAGACCTATGAACTAAATGTTTTCTAAAGCGGAAACCCCACCTAGTTGACTGGAGATCCCAAGATCTAGGTTCAAAGGGACAACTAAGTTTAAGATAAACTTGATGGCACTGTTAAATACAAACCATTCCTATGATAAGTCAGTGCACAACCCGTCGGAGAATAGGATAAGCTTGGCTTTTAATGATGTCTATACTGTGGTGTTATAAAGAACCAAGTGGGGGTATTACGGGATACTCTTAATAGAATCACCTATGTGAGTGCGAAGGCGCCGCTTCAAGAAGAATTGTAAGGTCGGATTCTTCAAGCACTCATGAAACCAAGGCGGTGTTCATGGCAAAAACGAACACAAACAGAGAACCAAGGGGTTAAAGAGCATTTATCATGTGTTATCTTTATAGACTTACACAAACGGCTTACAGTTCAAAGACAGTCCAGTCTACTGATTCGCCAGTTAGTTATAACGATAAAACACTATGAAAAGTTCAAGGCCTCTGAGCTACTTTTACCGATATGATAAATGTTACACAAAGTTTCAGAACAGATTATACAACCACTCACTCATGTGGGGGATTGTTGGAAGAATGAGTAAAGTGGTTGAGGCAAACTAAGTCCCACATCGGGGAAATTTATGCCTTATGCCACTACTTATACTAATGCTTGATGTATTATATCAATAGAAAGAGGAGATGGAAGAGGGAGAGACAATGGCATGATAAAACATTCATGCTAATATTTAAAGGTCAAAGATAAAGGGCCTTGGGCCTTGGGGCTCTTTGGGTCTGGTGATTAATTGGGCCTCCGATGGGCTCGCTGCGGAGCCGCTATTTTTTGAATTAGATCGCGCGATTGCCAACGGAAATTTCTGTTGGTAAAGGGTCGCAACCTTTCCAACAGTCATAGCCGTGGCAAATCGAACAGAAGCACATGTTCATAAGAACATGCCTCTTCCAGCCTATATATAGGCTTGCAGTATTCGAATCAAATCACGAATTTGAAGTCTACTTTCTCTCCTCCTTGTTTTCTTCTTCCTCGCTCTGTTCTGCATCAAATATATACAGAAACTCTCTTGCGTTCGTCGTCGATTTGTGACTGTAGCGCAACATCACAAATACGGTCCGTTTCATCCTTGGGAAACGATTGCTCATCATCCTTCCGCGCCGTAGAGGGAGCAACTTCGTTTCAAGGAAACAGCGCTCGCTGGACTCGGACAATAGTCGGTACTGCTTCTTTCTCTTTCTCTGGATATTTACTGTATCGGTGCATTTCCTTGCATACTTGTGGCTGAACTTTGTACTTGCAATTTGCAATATCATTGAATCGTATTGCTAACGCTTAAAGGCGTTACTGTTCATAGAAACGGTTTTAGCACGTTTCTAGTGATTGGTTTCTAACATTCTTGAAACGAAGTTGCTAATAGTTGCTTTCATTTGCAGACGACAATGTCGCAAAACAGCAACAGCAAATCTGTGCCGACACTGACTGTGCCACCGGCTCCGCCTCTGGTTCCACCAACTGTCCCATATTCGCATGGCGAGAGACCAGAGAAGTTTAATGGCCAGGATTTCAAACGCTGGCAACAGAAGATGCTTTTCTACCTAACAACCTTGGGCCTGGCCAAATACATTACGGAGGATCCACCGTTTGTTGAAGAATTAGAGCCAGACGCCCCCAAAGTTGAGGCTTTTACTGCATGGAAGAATTCTGACTTCATCTGTAAGAATTACATTCTCAACGGATTAGATAACAGTTTATATAATGTATACTGTACCGTTGAGACTGCAAAGGTTCTCTGGTTATCACTTGAAAAGAAGTACAAGACTGAAGATGCCGGAATGAAGAAATTCATTGTCGGAAAGTTTCTTGACTTCAAAATGGTCGATTCCAAAACAGTCGTCATTCAGATTCAAGAACTCCAAGTTATAATTCATGAAATTCACGATGAAAAGATGGTGTTAAGTGAGTCATTCCAAGTGCCTGCCGCTATCGAAAAGTTGCCTCCGTCATGGAAGGATTTCAAAAACTATTTAAAGCATAAGCGCAAGGAAATGACCATGGAGGATCTGATTGTTCGTCTGCGAATCGAAGAAGACAACAGAAAATCAGAGAAAAAGGCTACCAGTTCATTGCAGGCAAAAGCCAACGTGGTTGAGGATGAAAAGACAAATAAAAGAAAGCGCGAGCAGAATCCTAATGCAAAGAAACAAAAGAAGTTTCAAGGATCTTGCCATAATTGTGGGAAGAAAGGCCACAAAGCAGCTGTGTGTCGTGCGCCCAAAAAGAAGAAACCTGAAGCAAATATGGCAGGAAATTCAGAGGATGTCACAGATATGGATTTGTGTGCAGTTGTTTCTGAATGCAACCTTGTTGGCAACAACAAGGAGTGGTTTCTAGACACAGGAGCCACTCGTCATATATGTGCCAACAAGTGGATGTTTACAACCTACAAGCCTGCCACTGATAACGAGCAACTATTCATGGGTAACTCGTCCGCGTCAAAGGTTGAAGGCAAGGGAAAGATTGTACTGAAGTTAACTTCTGGAAAGGAACTAAAATTGAATGACGTTCTCCACGTTCCAGAAATCCGCAAGAACCTGATTTCAGGATCGTTGCTCAGCAAGCATGGTTTCAAACTAACATTTGTTGCTGATAAGTTTGTAATATCAAAGAACGGAGTGTATGTTGGAAGAGGATATGTGTGTGATGGCTTGTTAAAAGCAAATGTAACCACTGTTGTACCGAACAATGATATGAATAAAAGTGAATCTTCTGCTTATATTGTTGACTCTTCTAACATATGGCATTCTAGATTAGGGCATGTAAATTTTGATACATTGCGAAAATTAATTAATCTAGAATTCATACCAAAATGCAATATAGATTCCAACTATAAATGTCAAGTTTGTGCAGAAGCAAAAATGACTAGAACCTCGTTTCATCACGTTGAACGAGAGACCGAACCTCTAGAATTAATACATACTGATGTATGCGATTTGAAAATGTGTCAAACTAGAGGTGGAAAGAGGTACTTTATCACATTCATTGATGATTGTACCAGATACTGTAATGTATATCTCCTTAGAAGTAAGGACGAAGCAATCGACATGTTTAAACAGTATAAGGCAGAAGTTGAGAATCAACTCAATAAGAAAATAAAATCTTTAAGAAGTGATAGAGGAGGAGAATACGAGTCTCCGTTTGAGGAATTTTGTGCTGAGCATGGAATTATACATCAAACTACAGCCCCGTATTCACCTCAATCCAACGGTATAGCCGAACGGAAAAACAGAACTCTTAAAGAAATGATGAATGCCTTACTAATTAGTTCTGGATTGCCAGATAACTTTTGGGGAGAAGCTATTCTTTCGGCAAATCACATCTTGAATAAAATACCACGAAAGAAAACATCAAAATCTCCACATGAACTTTGAAAAAATATACCACCATCCTACAAATACTTGAAAGTGTGGGGGTGTCTTGCCAAAGTAGAAATACCAAAGCCGAAAAAGGTCAAAATTGGACCAAAGACTATAGATTGCATATTCATTGGATATGCTCATAATAGTAGTGCATATCGATTTTTGGTGTACAAATCTGAAATTGATGATATTCATGAAAACACCATTATCGAGTCTCGAAATGAAAGATTCTTTGAACACATTTATCCTCTAAAGACCTCTATTGAAACTAGTGTTCAAAAGAGGCCAAGAGATTCAGATACTCCCAAGGATAATGCTGATCAAAGAGAAATGAATGATGAAACTGAGATAGAGGAACCGAGAAGGAGCAAGCGACAAAGGACCTCTAAATCCTTTGGACCTGATTTCTATGCATATATGATAGAAAATGAACCTCTAACTTACCAACAAGCAATGTCATCTCCCGATGCTCCTTATTGGAAAGAAGCCGTCAATAGTGAAATAGAATCCATTCTACAAAACCATACGTGGGAACTAGTGGATCTCCCTAAAGGATCAAAACCACTAGGATATAAATGGATATTTAAGAAGAAACTAAAGGCTGACGGCTTAGTAGACAAGTATAAAGCAAGACTTGTAATAAAAGGATTCAGACCGAAGGAAGATCTGGATTACTTTGATACATACTCTCCAGTTACCAGAATAACATCAATTAGGATGCTTATTGCAATCGCATCTATACTGAATTTGGAAATACACCAAATGGATGTGAAAACTGCGTTTTTGAATGGTGAACTGGAAGAAGAAATATATATGCAACAACCAGAAGGGTTTCTAAGCCCGGGAAATGAAAATTAGGTTTGCAAATTAGTAAAATCACTTTATGGCCTTAAACAAGCTCCAAAACAATGGCACGAGAAATTTGATGAAACTATGTTATCAAATGGATTCAAAATAAATGAATCAGATAAATGCGTATATATAAGATATACGGATATTGGATATGTCATTGTTTGTCTTTATGTTGATGATTTACTAATCCTAGGAAATAATAATGCCATAATAAAATCTACGAAGGATATGTTATCCTCTAGATTCGACATGAAAGACCTAGGAGTGGCTGATGTAATCTTGGGTGTGAAAATTATAAAAACACCACAAGGATATGCCTTATCTCAGTCACATTACATAGCCAAATTACTTGAAAGGTTCAAGCAGTATAATATAACCATTGCAAAATCACCAGTGTATTTGAACCAAAATTGGGTAAAGAACACCGGTGATGGAATATATCAACTTGAATATTCTCGCATACTGGGAAGTATCATGTATGTCATGAATTGCACTAGGCCTGATATTGCATACGCTATAAGCAAGCTCAGTAGATATACCAGTAATCCTGGTAAACATCACTGGAAAGCAATAATCAGGGTCCTAGGATATCTGAAGTACACACAAAAATATGTGTTACAATATGAGAAGTATCCTTCAGTGGTAGAAGGATATAGTGATGCCAATTGGATAACTGGCTCAAATGACACAAAATCCACAAGTGGATATGTGTTTACATTAGGAAATGGAGCAATCTCATGGAAATCATCCAAACAGACTTGCATAGCAAGGTCGACAATGGAATCGGAGTTCATTGCTCTAGATAAAGCCGCAGAAGAAGCAGATTGGCTTAGGAGTTTCTTGGAAGATATTCCAAACTGGGAAAAACCAGTACCTCCAATATGTATACATTGTGATAGTCAATCTGCTATAGGAAGGGCAAATAGTACATTGTATAATGGTAAGTCTCGACATATTCGTCGTAGACATAAAACCATAAGACAACTTCTCTCTAATGGAGTTATCACTATAGACTATGTAAGGTCAAAGGATAACATAGCGGATCCACTAACAAAAGGCTTGCCAAGAGAGAAAGTTCAAACCTTATCTATGGGAATGGGCTTAAGACCTATGAACTAAATGTTTTCTAAAGCGGAAACCCCACCTAGTTGACTGGAGATCCCAAGATCTAGGTTCAAAGGGACAACTAAGTTTAAGATAAACTTGATGGCACTGTTAAATACAAACCATTCCTATGATAAGTCAGTGCACAACCCGTCGGAGAATAGGATAAGCTTGGCTTTTAATGATGTCTATACTGTGGTGTTATAAAGAACCAAGTGGGGGTATTACGGGATACTCTTAATAGAATCACCTATGTGAGTGCGAAGGCGCCGCTTCAAGAAGAATTGTAAGGTCGAATTCTTCAAGCACTCATGAAACCAAGGCGGTGTTCATGGCAAAAACGAACACAAACAGAGAACCAAGGGGTTAAAGAGCATTTATCATGTGTTATCTTTATAGACTTACACAAACGGCTTACAGTTCAAAGACAGTCCAGTCTACTGATTCGCCAGTTAGTTATAACGATAAAACACTATGAAAAGTTCAAGGCCTCTGAGCTACTTTTACCGATATGATAAATGTTACACAAAGTTTCAGAACAGATTATACAACCACTCACTCATGTGGGGGATTGTTGGAATAATGAGTAAAGTGGTTGAGGCAAACTAAGTCCCACATCGGGGAAATTTGTGCCTTATGCCACTACTTATACTAATGCTTGATGTATTATATCAATAGAAAGAGGAGATGGAAGAGGGAGAGACAATGGCATGATAAAACATTCATGCTAATATTTAAAGGTCAAAGATAAAGGGCCTTGGGCCTTGGGGCTCTTGGGGTCTGGTGATTAATTGGGCCTCCGATGGGCTCGCTGCGGTGCCGCTATTTTTTGAATTAGATCGCGCGATTGCCAACGGAAATTTCTGTTGGTAAAGGGTCGCAACCTTTCCGACAGTCATAGCCGTGGCAAATCGAATAGAAGCACCTGTTCATAAGAACATGCCTCTTCCAGCCTATATATAGGCTTGCAGTATTCGAATCAAATCACGAATTTGAAGTCTACTTTCTCTCCTCCTTGTTTTCTTCTTCCTCGCTCTGTTCTGCATCAAATATATACAGAAACTCTCTTGCGTTCGTCGTCGATTTGTGACTGTAGCGCAACATCACAAATACGGTCCGTTTCATCCTTGGGAAACGATTGCTCATCATCCTTCCGCGCCGTAGAGGGAGCAACTTCGTTTCAAGGAAACAGCGCTCGCTGGACTCGGACAATAGTCGGTACTGCTTCTTTCTCTTTCTCTGGATATTTACTGTATCGGTGCATTTCCTTGCATACTTGTGGCTGAACTTTGTACTTGCAATTTGCAATATCATTGAATCGTATTGCTAACGCTTAAAGGCGTTACTGTTCATAGAAACGGTTTTAGCACGTTTCTAGTGATTGGTTTCTAACATTCTTGAAACGAAGTTGCTAATAGTTGCTTTCATTTGCAGACGACAATGTCGCAAAACAGCAACAGCAAATCTGTGCCGACACTGACTGTGCCACCGGCTCCGCCTCTGGTTCCACCAACTGTCCCATATTCGCATGGCGAGAGACCAGAGAAGTTTAATGGCCAGGATTTCAAACGCTGGCAACAGAAGATGCTTTTCTACCTAACAACCTTGGGCCTGGCCAAATACATTACGGAGGATCCACCGTTTGTTGAAGAATTAGAGCCAGACGCCACCAAAGTTGAGGCTTTTACTGCATGGAAGAATTCTGACTTCATCTGTAAGAATTACATTCTCAACGGATTAGATAACAGTTTATATAATGTATACTGTACCGTTGAGACTGCAAAGGTTCTCTGGTTATCACTTGAAAAGAAGTACAAGACTGAAGATGCCGGAATGAAGAAATTCATTGTCGGAAAGTTTCTTGACTTCAAAATGGTCGATTCCAAAACAGTCGTCAGTCAGATTCAAGAACTCCAAGTTATCATTCATGAAATTCACGATGAAAAGATGGTGTTAAGTGAGTCATTCCAAGTGGCTGCCGCTATCGAAAAGTTGCCTCCGTCATGGAAAGATTTCAAAAACTATTTAAAGCATAAGCGCAAGGAAATGACCATGGAGGATCTGATTGTTCGTCTGCGAATCGAAGAAGACAACAGAAAATCAGAGAAAAAGGCTACCAGTTCATTGCAGGCAAAAGCCAACGTGGTTGAGGATGAAAAGACAAATAAAAGAAAGCGCGAGCAGAATCCTAATGCAAAGAAACAAAAGAAGTTTCAAGGATCTTGCCATAATTGTGGGAAGAAAGGCCACAAAGCAGCTGTGTGTCGTGCGCCCAAAAAGAAGAAACCTGAAGCAAATATGGTAGGAAATTCAGAGGATGTCACAGATATGGATTTGTGTGCAGTTGTTTCTGAATGCAACCCTGTTGGCAACAACAAGGAGTGGTTTCTAGACACAGGAGCCACTCGTCATATATGTGCCAACAAGTGGATGTTTACAACCTACAAGCCTGCCACTGATAACGAGCAACTATTCATGGGTAACTCGTCCGCGTCAAAGGTTGAAGGCAAGGGAAAGATTGTACTGAAGTTAACTTCTGGAAAGGAACTAAAATTGAATGACGTTCTCCACGTTCCAGAAATCCGCAAGAACCTGATTTCAGGATCGTTGCTCAGCAAGCATGGTTTCAAACTAACATTTGTTGCTGATAAGTTTGTAATATCAAAGAACGGAGTGTATGTTGGAAGAGGATATGTGTGTGATGGCTTGTTTAAAGCAAATGTAACCACTGTTGTACCGAACAATGATATGAATAAAAGTGAATCTTCTGCTTATATTGTTGACTCTTCTAACATATGGCATTCTAGATTAGGGCATGTAAATTTTGATACATTGCGAAAATTAATTAATCTAGAATTCATACCAAAATGCAATATAGATTCCAACTATAAATGTCAAGTTTGTGCAGAAGCAAAAATGACTAGAACCTCGTTTCATCACGTTGAACGAGAGACCGAACCTCTAGAATTAATACATACTGATGTATGCGATTTGAAAAAGTGTCAAACTAGAGGTGGAAAGAGGTACTTTATCACATTCATTGATGATTGTACCAGATACTGTAATGTATATCTCCTTAGAAGTAAGGACGAAGCAATCGACATGTTTAAACAGTATAAGGCAGAAGTTGAGAATCAACTCAATAAGAAAATAAAATCTTTAAGAAGTGATAGAGGAGGAGAATACGAGTCTCCGTTTGAGGAATTTTGTGCTGAGCATGGAATTATACATCAAACTACAGCCCCGTATTCACCTCAATCCAACGGTATAGCCGAACGGAAAAACAGAACTCTTAAAGAAATGATGAATGCCTTACTAATTAGTTCTGGATTGCCAGATAACTTTTGGGGAGAAGCTATTCTTTCGGCAAATCACATCTTGAATAAAATACCACGAAAGAAAACATCAAAATCTCCACATGAACTTTGGAAAAATATACCACCATCCTACAAATACTTGAAAGTGTGGGGGTGTCTTGCCAAAGTAGAAATACCAAAGCCGAAAAAGGTCAAAATTGGACCAAAAACTATAGATTGCATATTCATTGGATACGCTCATAATAGTAGTGCATATCGATTTTTGGTGTACAAATCTGAAATTGATGATATTCATGAAAACACCATTATCGAGTCTCGAAATGCAAGATTCTTTGAACACATTTATCCTCTAAAGACCTCTATTGAAACTAGTGTTCAAAAGAGGCCAAGAGATTCAGATACTCCCAAGGATAATGCTGATCAAAGAGAAATGAATGATGAAACTGAGATAGAGGAACCGAGAAGGAGCAAGCGACAAAGGACCTCTAAATCCTTTGGACCTGATTTCTATGCATATATGATAGAAAATGAACCTCTAACTTACCAACAAGCAATGTCATCTCCCGATGCTCCTTATTGGAAAGAAGCCATCAATAGTGAAATAGAATCCATTCTACAAAACCATACGTGGGAACTAGTGGATCTCCCTAAAGGATCAAAACCACTAGGATATAAATGGATATTTAAGAAGAAACTAAAGGCTGACGGCTTAGTAGACAAGTATAAAGCAAGACTTGTAATAAAAGGATTCAGACAGAAGGAAGATCTGGATTACTTTGATACATACTCTCCAGTTACCAGAATAACATCAATTAGGATGCTTATTGCAATCGCATCTATACTGAATTTGGAAATACACCAAATGGATGTGAAAACTGCGTTTTTGAATGGTGAACTGGAAGAAGAAATATATATGCAGCAACCAGAAGGGTTTCTAAGCCCGGGAAATGAAAATAAGGTGTGCAAATTAGTAAAAAACACTTTATGGCCTTAAACAAGCTCCAAAACAATGGCACGAGAAATTTGATGAAACTATGTTATCAAATGGATTCAAAATAAATGAATCAGATAAATGCGTATATATAAGATATACGGATATTGGATATGTCATTGTTTGTCTTTATGTTGATGATTTACTAATCCTAGGAAATAATAATGCCATAATAAAATCTACGAAGGATATGTTATCCTCTAGATTCGACATGAAAGACCTAGGAGTGGCTGATGTAATCTTGGGTGTGAAAATTATAAAAACACCACAAGGATATGCCTTATCTCAGTCACATTACATAGCCAAATTACTTGAAAGGTTCAAGCAGTATAATATAACCATTGCAAAATCACCAGTGGATTTGAACCAAAATTGGGTAAAGAACACCGGTGATGGAATATATCAACTTGAATATTCTCGCATACTGGGAAGTATCATGTATGTCATGAATTGCACTAGGCCTGATATTGCATACGCTATAAGCAAGCTGAGTAGATATACCAGTAATCCTGGTAAACATCACTGGAAAGCAATAATCAGGGTCCTAGGATATCTGAAGTACACACAAAACTATGTGTTACAATATGAGAAGTATCCTTCAGTGGTAGAAGGATATAGTGATGCCAATTGGATAACTGGCTCAAATGACACAAAATCCACAAGTGGATATGTGTTTACATTAGGAAATGGAGCAATCTCATGGAAATCATCCAAACAGACTTGCATAGCAAGGTCGACAATGGAATCGGAGTTCATTGCTCTAGATAAAGCCGCAGAAGAAGCAGATTGGCTTAGGAGTTTCTTGGAAGATATTCCAAACTGGGAAAAACCAGTACCTCCAATATGTATACATTGTGATAGTCAATCTGCTATAGGAAGGGCAAATAGTACATTGTATAATGGTAAGTCTCAACATATTCGTCGTAGCCATAAAACCATAAGACAACTTCTCTCTAATGGAGTTATCACTATAGACTATGTAAGGTCAAAGGATAACATAGCGGATCCACTAACAAAAGGCTTGCCAAGAGAGAAAGTTCAAACCTTATCTATGGGAATGGGCTTAAGACCTATGAACTAAATGTTTTCTAAAGCGGAAACCCCACCTAGTTGACTGGAGATCCCAAGATCTAGGTTCAAAGGGACAACTAAGTTTAAGATAAACTTGATGGCACTGTTAAATACAAACCATTCCTATGATAAGTCAGTGCACAACCCGTCGGAGAATAGGATAAGCTTGGCTTTTAATGATGTCTATACTGTGGTGTTATAAAGAACCAAGTGGGGGTATTACGGGATACTCTTAATAGAATCACCTATGTGAGTGCGAAGGCGCCGCTTCAAGAAGAATTGTAAGGTCGAATTCTTCAAGCACTCATGAAACCAAGGCGGTGTTCATGGCAAAAACGAACACAAACAGAGAACCAAGGGGTTAAAGAGCATTTATCATGTGTTATCTTTATAGACTTACACAAACGGCTTACAGTTCAAAGACAGTCCAGTCTACTGATTCGCCAGTTAGTTATAACGATAAAACACTATGAAAAGTTCAAGGCCTCTGAGCTACTTTTACCGATATGATAAATGTTACACAAAGTTTCAGAACAGATTATACAACCACTCACTCATGTGGGGGATTGTTGGAAGAATGAGTAAAGTGGTTGAGGCAAACTAAGTCCCACATCGGGGAAATTTGTGCCTTATGCCACTACTTATACTAATGCTTGATGTATTATATCAATAGAAAGAGGAGATGGAAGAGGGAGAGACAATGGCATGATAAAACATTCATGCTAATATTTAAAGGTCAAAGATAAAGGGCCTTGGGCCTTGGGGCTCTTGGGGTCTGGTGATAATTGGGCCTCCGATGGGCTCGCTGCGGAGCCGCTATTTTTTGAATTAGATCGCGCGATTGCCAACGGAAATTTCTGTTGGTAAAGGGTCGCAACCTTTCCAACAGTCATAGCCGTGGCAAATCGAACAGAAGCACCTGTTCATAAGAACATGCCTCTTCCAGCCTATATATAGGCTTGCAGTATTCGAATCAAATCACGAATTTGAAGTCTACTTTCTCTCCTCCTTGTTTTCTTCTTCCTCGCTCTGTTCTGCATCAAATATATACAGAAACTCTCTTGCGTTCGTCGTCGATTTGTGACTGTAGCGCAACATCACAAATACGGTCCGTTTCATCCTTGGGAAACGATTGCTCATCATCCTTCCGCGCCGTAGAGGGAGCAACTTCGTTTCAAGGAAACAGCGCTCGCTGGACTCGGACAATAGTCGGTACTGCTTCTTTCTCTTTCTCTGGATATTTACTGTATCGGTGCATTTCCTTGCATACTTGTGGCTGAACTTTGTACTTGCAATTTGCAATATCATTGAATCGTATTGCTAACGCTTAAAGGCGTTACTGTTCATAGAAACTGTTTTAGCATGTTTCTAGTGATTGGTTTCTAACATTCTTGAAACGAAGTTGCTAATAGTTGCTTTCATTTGCAGACGACAATGTCGCAAAACAGCAACAGCAAATCTGTGCCGACACTGACTGTGCCACCGGCTCCGCCTCTGGTTCCACCAAGTGTCCCATATTCGCATGGCGAGAGACCAGAGAAGTTTAATGGCCAGGATTTAAAACGCTGGCAACAGAAGATGCTTTTCTACCTAACAACCTTGGGCCTGGCCAAATACATTACGGAGGATCCACCGTTTGTTGAAGAATTAGAGCCAGACGCCACCATAGTTGAGGCTTTTACTGCATGGAAGAATTCTGACTTCATCTGTAAGAATTACATTCTCAACGGATTAGATAACAGTTTATATAATGTATACTGTACCGTTGAGACTGCAAAGGTTCTCTAGTTATCACTTGAAAAGAAGTACAAGACTGAAGATGCCGGAATGAAGAAATTCATTGTCGGAAAGTTTCTTGACTTCAAAATGGTCGATTCCAAAACAGTCGTCAGTCAGATTCAAGAACTCCAAGTTATCATTCATGAAATTCACGATGAAAAGATGGTGTTAAGTGAGTCATTCCAAGTGGCTGCCGCTATCGAAAAGTTGCCTCCGTCATGGAAGGATTTCAAAAACTATTTAAAGCATAAGCGCAAGGAAATGACCATGGAGGATCTGATTGTTCGTCTGCGAATCGAAGAAGACAACAGAAAATCAGAGAAAAAGGCTACCAGTTCATTGCAGGCAAAAGCCAATGTGGTTGAGGATGAAAAGACAAATAAAAGAAAGCGCGAGCAGAATCCTAATGCAAAGAAACAAAAGAAGTTTCAAGGATCTTGCCGTAATTGTGGGAAGAAAGGCCACAAAGCAGCTGTGTGTCGTGCGCCCAAAAAGAAGAAACCTGAAGCAAATATGGCAGGAAATTCAGAGGATGTCACAGATATGGATTTGTGTGCAGTTGTTTCTGAATGCAACCTTGTTGGCAACAACAAGGAGTGGTTTCTAGACACAGGAGCCACTCGTCATATATGTGCCAACAAGTGGATGTTTACAACCTACAAGCCTGCCACTGATAACGAGCAACTATTCATGGGTAACTCGTCCGCGTCAAAGGTTGAAGGCAAGGGAAAGATTGTACTGAAGTTAACTTCTGGAAAGGAACTAAAATTGAATGACGTTCTCCACGTTCCAGAAATCCGCAAGAACCTGATTTCAGGATCGTTGCTCAGCAAGCATGGTTTCAAACTAACATTTGTTGCTGATAAGTTTGTAATATCAAAGAACGGAGTGTATGTTGGAAGAGGATATGTGTGTGATGGCTTGTTAAAAGCAAATGTAACCACTGTTGTACCGAACAATGATATGAATAAATGTGAATCTTCTGCTTATATTGTTGACTCTTCTAACATATGGCATTCTAGATTAGGGCATGTAAATTTTGATACATTGCGAAAATTAATTAATCTAGAATTCATACCAAAATGCAATATAGATTCCAACTATAAATGTCAAGTTTGTGCAGAAGCAAAAATGACTAGAACCTCGTTTCATCACGTTGAACGAGAGACCGAACCTCTAGAATTAATACATACTGATGTATGCGATTTGAAAATGTGTCAAACTAGAGGTGGAAAGAGGTACTTTATCACATTCATTGATGATTGTACCAGATACTGTAATGTATATCTCCTTAGAAGTAAGGACGAAGCAATCGACATGTTTAAACAGTATAAGGCAGAAGTTGAGAATCAACTCAATAAGAAAATAAAATCTTTAAGAAGTGATAGAGGAGGAGAATACGAGTCTCCGTTTGAGGAATTTTGTGCTGAGCATGGAATTATACATCAAACTACAGCCCCGTATTCACCTCAATCCAACGGTATAGCCGAACGGAAAAACAGAACTCTTAAAGAAATGATGAATGCCTTACTAATTAGTTCTGGATTGCCAGATAACTTTTGGGGAGAAGCTATTCTTTCGGCAAATCACATCTTGAATAAAATACCACGAAAGAAAACATCAAAATCTCCACATGAACTTTGAAAAAATATACCACCATCCTACAAATACTTGAAAGTGTGGGGGTGTCTTGCCAAAGTAGAAATACCAAAGCCGAAAAAGGTCAAAATTGGACCAAAGACTATAGATTGCATATTCATTGGATATGCTCATAATAGTAGTGCATATCGATTTTTGGTGTACAAATCTGAAATTGATGATATTCATGAAAACACCATTATCGAGTCTCGAAATGCAAGATTCTTTGAACACATTTATCCTCTAAAGACCTCTATTGAAACTAGTGTTCAAAAGAGGCCAAGAGATTCAGATACTCCCAAGGATAATGCTGATCAAAGAGAAATGAATGATGAAACTGAGATAGAGGAACCGAGAAGGAGCAAGCGACAAAGGACCTCTAAATCCTTTGGACCTGATTTCTATGCATATATGATAGAAAATGAACCTCTAACTTACCAACAAGCAATGTCATCTCCCGATGCTCCTTATTGGAAAGAAGCCGTCAATAGTGAAATAGAATCCATTCTACAAAACCATACGTGGGAACTAGTGGATCTCCCTAAAGGATCAAAACCACTAGGATATAAATGGATATTTAAGAAGAAACTAAAGGCTGACGGCTTAGTAGACAAGTATAAAGCAAGACTTGTAATAAAAGGATTCAGACAGAAGGAAGATCTGGATTACTTTGATACATACTCTCCAGTTACCAGAATAACATCAATTAGGATGCTTATTGCAATCGCATCTATACTGAATTTGGAAATACACCAAATGGATGTGAAAACTGCGTTTTTGAATGGTGCACTGGAAGAAGAAATATATATGCAGCAACCAGAAGGGTTTCTAAGCCCGGGAAATGAAAATAAGGTTTGCAAATTAGTAAAATCACTTTATGGCCTTAAACAAGCTCCAAAACAATGGCACGAGAAATTTGATGAAACTATGTTATCAAATGGATTCAAAATAAATGAATCAGATAAATGCGTATATATAAGATATATACGGATATTGGATATGTCATTGTTTGTCTTTATGTTGATGATTTACTAATCCTAGGAAATAATAATGCCATAATAAAATCTACGAAAGATATGTTATCCTCTAGATTCGACATGAAAGACCTAGGAGTGGCTGATGTAATCTTGGGTGTGAAAATTATAAAAACACCACAAGGATATGCCTTATCTCAGTCACATTACATAGCCAAATTACTTGAAAGGTTCAAGCAGTATAATATAACCATTGCAAAATCACCAGTGGATTTGAACCAAAATTGGGTAAAGAACACCGGTGATGGAATATATCAACTTGAATATTCTCGCATACTGGGAAGTATCATGTATGTCATGAATTGCACTAGGCCTGATATTGCATACGCTATAAGCAAGCTTAGTAGATATACCAGTAATCCTGGTAAACATCACTGGAAAGCAATAATCAGGGTCCTAGGATATCTGAAGTACACACAAAACTATGTGTTACAATATGAGAAGTATCCTTCAGTGGTAGAAGGATATAGTGATGCCAATTGGATAACTGGATCAAATGACACAAAATCCACAAGTGGATATGTGTTTACATTAGGAAATGGAGCAATCTCATGGAAATCATCCAAACAGACTTGCATAGCAAGGTCGACAATGGAATCGGAGTTCATTGCTCTAGATAAAGCCGCAGAAGAAGCAGATTGGCTTAGGAGTTTCTTGGAAGATATTCCAAACTGGGAAAAACCAGTACCTCCAATATGTATACATTGTGATAGTCAATCTGCTATAGGAAGGGCAAATAGTACATTGTATAATGGTAAGTCTCGACATATTCGTCGTAGACATAAAACCATAAGACAACTTCTCTCTAATGGAGTTATCACTATAGACTATGTAAGGTCAAAGGATAACATAGCGGATCCACTAACAAAAGGCTTGCCAAGAGAGAAAGTTCAAACCTTATCTATGGGAATGGGCTTAAGACCTATGAACTAAATGTTTTCTAAAGCGGAAACCCCACCTAGTTGACTGGAGATCCCAAGATCTAGGTTCAAAGGGACAACTAAGTTTAAGATAAACTTGATGGCACTGTTAAATACAAACCATTCCTATGATAAGTCAGTGCACAACCCGTCGGAGAATAGGATAAGCTTGGCTTTTAATGATGTCTATACTGTGGTGTTATAAAGAACCAAGTGGGGTATTACGGGATACTCTTAATAGAATCACCTATGTGAGTGCGAAGGCGCCGCTTCAAGAAGAATTGTAAGGTCGAATTCTTCAAGCACTCATGAAACCAAGGCGGTGTTCATGGCAAAAACGAACACAAATAGAGAACCAAGGGGTTAAAGAGCATTTATCATGTGTTATCTTTATAGACTTACACAAACGGCTTACAGTTCAAAGACAGTCCAGTCTACTGATTCGCCAGTTAGTTATAACGATAAAACACTATGAAAAGTTCAAGGCCTCTGAGCTACTTTTACCGATATGATAAATGTTACACAAAGTTTCAGAACAGATTATAATGCAAAGAAAGCGCGAGCAGAATCCTAATGCAAAGAAACAAAAGAAGTTTCAAGGATCTTGCCATAATTGTGGGAAGAAAGGCCACAAAGCAGCTGTGTGTCGTGCGCCCAAAAAGAAGAAACCTGAAGCAAATATGGCAGGAAATTCAGAGGATGTCACAGATATGGATTTGTGTGCAGTTGTTTCAGAATGCAACCTTGTTGGCAACAACAAGGAGTGGTTTCTAGACACAGGAGCCACTCGTCATATATGTGCCAACAAGTGGATGTTTACAACCTACAAGCCTGCCACTGATAACGAGCAACTATTCATGGGTAACTCGTCCGCGTCAAAGGTTGAAGGCAAGGGAAAGATTGTACTGAAGTTAACTTCTGGAAAGGAACTAAAATTGAATGACGTTCTCCACGTTCCAGAAATCCGCAGGAACCTGATTTCAGGATCGTTTCTCAGCAAGCATGGTTTCAAACTAACATTTGTTGCTGATAAGTTTGTAATATCAAAGAACGGAGTGTATGTTGGAAGAGGATATGTGTGTGATGGCTTGTTTAAAGCAAATGTAACCACTGTTGTACCGAACAATGATATGAATAAAAGTGAATCTTATGCTTATATTGTTGACTCTTCTAACATATGGCATTCTAGATTAGGGCATGTAAATTTTGATACATTGCGAAAATTAATTAATCTAGAATTCATACCAAAATGCAATATAGATTCCAACTATAAATGTCAAGTTTGTGCAGAAGCAAAAATGACTAGAACCTCGTTTCATCACGTTGAACGAGAGACCGAACCTCTAGAATTAATACATACTAATGTATGCGATTTGAAAATGTGTCAAACTAGAGGTGGAAAGAGGTACTTTATCACATTAATTGATGATTGTACCAGATACTGTAATGTATATCTCCTTAGAAGAAAGGACGAAGCAATCGACATGTTTAAACAGTATAAGGCAGAAGTTGATAATCAACTCAATAAGAAAATAAAATCTTTAAGAAGTGATAGAGGAGGAGAATACGAGTCTCCGTTTGAGGAATTTTGTGCTGAGCATGGAATTATACATCAAACTACAGCCCCGTATTCACCTCAATCCAACGGTATAGCCGAACGGAAAAACAGAACTCTTAAAGAAATGATGAATGCCTTACTAATTAGTTCTGGATTGCCAGATAACTTTTGGGGAGAAGCTATTCTTTCGGCAAATCACATCTTGAATAAAATACCATGAAAGAAAACATCAAAATCTCCACATGAACTTTGGAAAAATAGACCACCATCCTACAAATACTTGAAAGTGTGGGGGTGTCTTGCCAAAGTAGAAATACCAAAGCCGAAAAAGGTCAAAATTGGTCCAAAGACTATAGATTGCATATTCATTGGATATGCTCATAATAGTAGTGCATATCGATTTTTGGTGTACCAATCTGAAATTGATGATATTCATGAAAACACCATTATCGAGTCTCGAAATGCAAGATTCTTTGAACACATTTATCCTCTAAATACCTCTATTGGAACTAGTGTTCAAAAGAGGCCAAGAGATTCAGATACTCCCAAGGATAATGCTAATCAAAGAGAAATGAATGATGAAACTGAGATAGAGGAACCGAGAAGGAGCAAGCGACAAAGGACCTCTAAATCCTTTGGACCTGATTTCTATGCATATATGATAGAAAATGAACCTCTAACTTACCAACAAGCAATGTCATCTCCCGATGCTCCTTATTGGAAAGAAGCCGTCAATAGTGAAATAGAATCCATTCTACAAAACCATACGTGGGAACTAGTGGATCTCCCTAAAGGATCAAAACCACTAGGATATAAATGGATATTTAAGAAGAAACTAAAGGCTGACGGCTTAGTAGACAAGTATAAAGCAAGACTTGTAATAAAAGGATTCAGACAGAAGGAAGATCTGGATTACTTTGATACATACTCTCCAGTTACCAGAATAACATCAATTAGGATGCTTATTGCAATCGCATCTATACTGAATTTGGAAATACACAAAATGGATGTGAAAACTGCGTTTTTGAATGGTGAACTGGAAGAAGAAATATATATGCAGCAACCAGAAGGGTTTCTAAGCCCGGGAAATGAAAATAAGGTGTGCAAATTAGTAAAATCACTTTATGGCCTTAAACAAGCTCCAAAACAATGGCACGAGAAATTTGATGAAACTATGTTATCAAATGGATTCAAAATAAATGAATCAGATAAATGCGTATATATAAGATATACGGATATTGGATATGTCATTGTTTGTCTTTATGTTGATGATTTACTAATCCTAGGAAATAATAATGCCATAATAAAATCTACGAAGGATATGTTATCCTCTAGATTCGACATGAAAGACCTAGGAGTGGCTGATGTAATCTTGGGTGTGAAAATTATAAAAGCACCACAAGGATATGCCTTATCTCAGTCACATTACATAGCCAAATTACTTGAAAGGTTCAAGCAGTATAATATAACCATTGCAAAATCACCAGTGGATTTGAACCAAAATTGGGTAAAGAACACCGGTGATGGAATATATCAACTTAAATATTCTCGCATACTGGAAAGTATCATGTATGTCATGAATTGCACTAGGCCTGATATTGCATACGCTATAAGCAAGCTTAGTAGATATACCAGTAATCCTGGTAAACATCACTGGAAAGCAATAATCAGGGTCCTAGGATATCTGAAGTACACACAAAACTATGTGTTACAATATGAGAAGTATCCTTCAGTGGTAGAAGGATATAGTGATGCCAATTGGATAACTGGCTCAAATGACACAAAATCCACAAGTGGATATGTGTTTACATTAGGAAATGGAGCAATCTCATGGAAATCATCCAAACAGACTTGCATAGCAAGGTCGACAATGGAATCGGAGTTCATTGCTCTAGATAAAGCCGCAGAAGAAGCAGATTGGCTTAGGAGTTTCTTGGAAGATATTCCAAACTGGGAAAAACCAGTACCTCCAATATGTATACATTGTGATAGTCAATCTGCTATAGGAAGGGCAAATAGTACATTGTATAATGGTAAGTCTCGACATATTCGTCGTAGACATAAAACCATAAGACAACTTCTCTCTAATGGAGTTATCACTATAGACTATGTAAGGTCAAAGGATAACATAGCGGATCCACTAACAAAAGGCTTGCCAAGAGAGAAAGTGCAAACCTTATCTATGGGAATGGGCTTAAGACCTATGAACTAAATGTTTTCTAAAGCGGAAACCCCACCTAGTTGACTGGAGATCCCAAGATCTAGGTTCAAAGGGACAACTAAGTTTAAGATAAACTTGATGGCACTGTTAAATACAAACCATTCCTATGATAAGTCAGTGCACAACCCGTCGGAGAATAGGATAAGCTTGGCTTTTAATGATGTCTATACTGTGGTGTTATAAAGAACCAAGTGGGGTATTACGGGATACTCTTAATAGAATCACCTATGTGAGTGCGAAGGCGCCGCTTCAAGAAGAATTGTAAGGTCGAATTCTTCAAGCACTCATGAAACCAAGGCGGTGTTCATGGCAAAAACGAACACAAACAGAGAACCAAGGGGTTAAAGAGCATTTATCATGTGTTATCTTTATAGACTTACACAAACGGCTTACAGTTCAAAGACAGTCCAGTCTACTGATTCGCCAGTTAGTTATAACGATAAAACACTATGAAAAGTTCAAGGCCTCTGAGCTACTTTTATCGATATGATAAATGTTACACAAAGTTTCAGAACAGATTATAATGCAAAGAAAGCGCGAGCAGAATCCTAATGCAAAGAAACAAAAGAAGTTTCAAGGATCTTGCCATAATTGTGGGAAGAAAGGCCACAAAGCAGCTGTGTGTCGTGCGCCCAAAAAGAAGAAACCTGAAGCAAATATGGCAGGAAATTCAGAGGATGTCACAGATATGGATTTGTGTGCAGTTGTTTCTGAATGCAACCTTGTTGGCAACAACAAGGAGTGGTTTCTAGACACAGGAGCCACTCGTCATATATGTGCCAACAAGTGGATGTTTACAACCTACAAGCCTGCCACTGATAACGAGCAACTATTCATGGGTAACTCGTCCGCGTCAAAGGTTGAAGGCAAGGGAAAGATTGTACTGAAGTTAACTTCTGGAAAGGAACTAAAATTGAATGACGTTCTCCACGTTCCAGAAATCCGCAGGAACCTGATTTCAGGATCGTTTCTCAGCAAGCATGGTTTCAAACTAACATTTGTTGCTGATAAGTTTGTAATATCAAAGAACGGAGTGTATGTTGGAAGAGGATATGTGTGTGATGGCTTGTTTAAAGCAAATGTAACCACTGTTGTACCGAACAATGATATGAATAAAAGTGAATCTTCTGCTTATATTGTTGACTCTTCTAACATATGGCATTCTAGATTAGGGCATGTAAATTTTGATACATTGCGAAAATTAATTAATCTAGAATTCATACCAAAATGCAATATAGATTCCAACTATAAATGTCAAGTTTGTGCAGAAGCAAAAATGACTAGAACCTCGTTTCATCACGTTGAACGAGAGACCGAACCTCTAGAATTAATACATACTGATGTATGCGATTTGAAAATGTGTCAAACTAGAGGTGGAAAGAGGTACTTTATCACATTAATTGATGATTGTACCAGATACTGTAATGTATATCTCCTTAGAAGAAAGGACGAAGCAATCGACATGTTTAAACAGTATAAGGCAGAAGTTGAGAATCAACTCAATAAGAAAATAAAATCTTTAAGAAGTGATAGAGGAGGAGAATACGAGTTTCCGTTTGAGGAATTTTGTGCTGAGCATGGAATTATACATCAAACTACAGCCCCGTATTCACCTCAATTCAACGGTATAGCCGAACGGAAAACCAGAACTCTTAAAGAAATGATGAATGCCTTACTAATTAGTTCTGGATTGCCAGATAACTTTTGGGGAGAAGCTATTCTTTCGGCAAATCACATCTTGAATAAAATACCATGAAAGAAAACATCAAAATCTCCACATGAACTTTGGAAAAATAGACCACCATCCTACAAATACTTGAAAGTGTGGGGGTGTCTTTCCAAAGTAGAAATACCAAAGCCGAAAAAGGTCAAAATTGGTCCAAAGACTATAGATTGCATATTCATTGGATATGCTCATAATAGTAGTGCATATCGATTTTTGGTGTACAAATCTGAAATTGATGATATTCATGAAAACACCATTATCGAGTCTCGAAATGCAAGATTCTTTGAACACATTTATCCTCTAAATACCTCTATTGGAACTAGTGTTCAAAAGAGGCCAAGAGATTCAGATACTCCCAAGGATAATGCTAATCAAAGAGAAATGAATGATGAAACTGAGATAGAGGAACCGAGAAGGAGCAAGCGACAAAGGACCTCTAAATCCTTTGGACCTGATTTCTATGCATATATGATAGAAAATGAACCTCTAACTTACCAACAAGCAATGTCATCTCCCGATGCTCCTTATTGGAAAGAAGCCGTCAATAGTGAAATAGAATCCATTCTACAAAACCATACGTGGGAACTAGTGGATCTCCCTAAAGGATCAAAACCACTAGGATATAAATGGATATTTAAGAAGAAACTAAAGGCTGACGGCTTAGTAGACAAGTATAAAGCAAGACTTGTAATAAAAGGATTCAGACAGAAGGAAGATCTGGATTACTTTGATACATACTCTCCAGTTACCAGAATAACATCAATTAGGATGCTTATTGCAATCGCATCTATACTGAATTTGGAAATACACAAAATGGATGTGAAAACTGCGTTTTTGAATGGTGAACTGGAAGAAGAAATATATATGCAGCAACCAGAAGGGTTTCTAAGCCCGGGAAATGAAAATAAGGTGTGCAAATTAGTAAAATCACTTTATGGCCTTAATCAAGCTCCAAAACAATGGCACGAGAAATTTGATGAAACTATGTTATCAAATGGATTCAAAATAAATGAATCAGATAAATGCGTATATATAAGATATACGGATATTGGATATGTCATTGTTTGTCTTTATGTTGATGATTTACTAATCCTAGGAAATAATAATGCCATAATAAAATCTACGAAGGATATGTTATCCTCTAGATTCGACATGAAAGACCTAGGAGTGGCTGATGTAATCTTGGGTGTGAAAATTATAAAAGCACCACAAGGATATGCCTTATCTCAGTCACATTACATAGCCAAATTACTTGAAAGGTTCAAGCAGTATAATATAACCATTGCAAAATCACCAGTGGATTTGAACCAAAATTGGGTAAAGAACACCGGTGATGGAATATATCAACTTGAATATTCTCGCATACTGGGAAGTATCATGTATGTCATGATTTGCAATAGGCCTGATATTGCATACGCTATAAGCAAGCTGAGTAGATATACCAGTAATCCTGGTAAACATCACTGGAAAGCAATAATCAGGGTCCTAGGATATCTGAAGTACGCACAAAACTATGTGTTACAATATGAGAAGTATCCTTCGGTGGTAGAAGGATATAGTGATGCCAATTGGATAACTGGCTCAAATGACACAAAATCCACAAGTGGATATGTGTTTACATTAGGAAATGGAGCAATCTCATGGAAATCATCCAAACAGACTTGCATAGCAAGGTCGACAATGGAATCGGAGTTCATTGCTCTAGATAAAGCCGCAGAAGAAGCAGATTGGCTTAGGAGTTTCTTGGAAGATATTCCAAACTGGGAAAAACCAGTACCTCCAATATGTATACATTGTGATAGTCAATCTGCTATAGGAAGGGCAAATAGTACATTGTATAATGGTAAGTCTCGACATATTCGTCGTAGACATAAAACCATAAGACAACTTCTCTCTAATGGAGTTATCACTATAGACTATGTAAGGTCAAAGGATAACATAGCGGATCCACTAACAAAAGGCTTGCCAAGAGAGAAAGTTCAAACCTTATCTATGGGAATGGGCTTAAGACCTATGAACTAAAAGTTTTCTAAAGCGGAAACCCCACCTAGTTGACTGGAGATCCCAAGATCTAGGTTCAAAGGGACAACTAAGTTTAAGATAAACTTGATGGCACTGTTAAATACAAACCATTCCTATGATAAGTCAGTGCACAACCCGTCGGAGAATAGGATAAGCTTGGCTTTTAATGATGTCTATACTGTGGTGTTATAAAGAACCAAGTGGGGTATTACGGGATACTCTTAATAGAATCACCTATGTGAGTGCGAAGGCGGCGCTTCAAGAAGAATTGTAAGGTCGAATTCTTCAAGCACTCATGAAACCAAGGCGGTGTTCATGGCAAAAACGAACACAAACAGAGAACCAAGGGGTTAAAGAGCATTTATCATGTGTTGTCTTTATAGACTTACACAAACGGCTTACAATTCAAAGACAGTCCAGTCTACTGATTCGCCAGTTAGTTATAACAATAAAACACTAGGAAAAGTTCAAGGCCTCTGAGCTACTTTTACCGATATGATAAATGTTACACAAAGTTTCAGAACAGATTATACAACCACTCACTCATGTGGGGGATTGTTGGAAGAATGAGTAAAGTGGTTGAGGCAAACTAAGTCCCACATCGGGGAAATTTGTGCCTTATGCCACTACTTATACTAATGCTTGATGTATTATATCAATAGAAAGAGGAGATGGAAGAGGGAGAGACAATGGCATGATAAAACATTCATGCTAATATTTAAAGGTCAAAGATAAAGGGCCTTGGGCCTTGGGGCTCTTGGGGTCTGGTGATTAAATGGGCCTCCGATGGGCTCGCTGCGGAGCCGCTATTTTTTGAATTAGATCGCGCGATTGCCAACGGAAATTTCTGTTGGTAAAGGGTCGCAACCTTTCCAATAGTCATAGCCGTGGCAAATCGAACAGAAGCACCTGTTCATACGAACATGCCTCTTCCAGCCTATATATAGGCTTGCAGTATTCGAATCAAATCACGAATTTGAAGTCTACTTTCTCTCCTCCTTGTTTTCTTCTTCCTCGCTCTGTTCTGCATCAAATATATACAGAAACTCTCTTGCGTTCGTCGTCGATTTGTGACTGTAGCGCAACATCACAAATACGGTCCGTTTCATCCTTGGGAAACGATTGCTCATCATCCTTCCGCGCCGTAGAGGGAGCAACTTCGTTTCAAGGAAACAGCGCTCGCTGGACTCGGACAATAGTCGGTACTGCTTCTTTCTCTTTCTTTGGATATTTACTGTATCGGTGCATTTCCTTGCATACTTGTGGCTGAACTTTGTACTTGCAATTTGCAATATCATTGAATCGTATTGCTAACTCTTAAAGGCGTTACTGTTCATAGAAACGGTTTTAGCACATTTCTAGTGATTGGTTTCTAACATTCTTGCAACGAAGTTGCTAATAGTTGCTTTCATTTGCAGACGACAATGTCGCAAAACAACAACATCAAATCTGTGCCGACACTGACTGTGCCACCGGCTCCGCCTCTGGTTCCACCAATTGTCCCATATTCGCATGGCGAGAGACCAGAGAAGTTTAATGGCCAGGATTTCAAACGCTGGCAACAGAAGATGCTTTTCTACCTAACAACCTTGGGCCTGGCCAAATACATTACGGAGGATCCACCGTTTGTTGAAGAATTAGAGCCAGACGCCACCAAAGTTGAGGCTTTTACTGCATGGAAGAATTCTGACTTCATCTGTAAGAATTACATTCTCAACGGATTAGATAACAGTTTATATAATGTATACTGTACCGTTGAGACTGCAAAGGTTCTCTGGTTATCACTTGAAAAGAAGTACAAGACTGAAGATGCCGGAATGAAGAAATTCATTGTCGGAAAGTTTCTTGACTTCAAAATGGTCGATTCCAAAACAGTCGTCAGTCAGATTCAAGAACTCCAAGTTATCATTCATGAAATTCACGATGAAAAGATGGTGTTAAGTGAGTCATTCCAACTGGCTGCCGCTATCGAAAAGTTGCCTCCGTCATGGAAGGATTTCAAAAACTATTTAAAGCATAAGCGCAAGGAAATGACCATGGAGGATCTGATTGTTCGTCTGCGAATCGAAGAAGACAACAGAAAATCAGAGAAAAAGGCTACCAGTTCATTGCAGGCAAAAGCCAACGTGGTTGAGGATGAAAAGACAAATAAAAGAAAGCGCGAGCAGAATCCTAATGCAAAGAAACAAAAGAAGTTTCAAGGATCTTGCCATAATTGTGGGAAGAAAGGCCACAAAGCAGCTGTGTGTCGTGCGCCCAAAAAGAAGAAACCTGAAGCAAATATGGCAGGAAATTCAGAGGATGTCACAGATATGGATTTGTGTGCAGTTGTTTCTGAATGCAACCTTGTTGGCAACAACAAGGAGTGGTTTCTAGACACAGGAGCCACTCGTCATATATGTGCCAACAAGTGGATGTTTACAACCTACAAGCCTGCCACTGATAACGAGCAACTATTCATGGGTAACTCGTCCGCGTCAAAGGTTGAAGGCAAGGGAAAGATTGTACTGAAGTTAACTTCTGGAAAGGAACTAAAATTGAATGACGTTCTCCACGTTCCAGAAATCCGCAAGAACCTGATTTCAGGATCGTTGCTCAGCAAGCATGGTTTCAAACTAACATTTGTTGCTGATAAGTTTGTAATATCAAAGAACGGAGTGTATGTTGGAAGAGGATATGTGTGTGATGGCTTGTTTAAAGCAAATGTAACCACTGTTGTACCGAACAATGATATGAATAAAAGTGAATCTTCTGCTTATATTGTTGACTCTTCTAACATATGGCATTCTAGATTAGGGCATGTAAATTTTGATACATTGCGAAAATTAATTAATCTAGAATTCATACCAAAATGCAATATAGATTCCAACTATAAATGTCAAGTTTGTGCAGAAGCAAAAATGACTAGAACCTCGTTTCATCACGTTGAACGAGAGACCGAACCTCTAGAATTAATACATACTGATGTATGCGATTTGAAAATGTGTCAAACTAGAGGTGGAAAGAGGTACTTTATCACATTCATTGATGATTGTACCAGATACTGTAATGTATATCTCCTTAGAAGTAAGGACGAAGCAATCCACATGTTTAAATAGTATAAGGCAGAAGTTGAGAATCAACTCAATAAGAAAATAAAATCTTTAAGAAGTGATAGAGGAGGAGAATACGAGTCTCCGTTTAAGGAATTTTGTGCTGAGCATGGAATTATACATCAAACTACAGCCCCGTATTCACCTCAATCCAACGGTATAGCCGAACGGAAAAACAGAACTCTTAAAGAAATGATGAATGCCTTACTAATTAGTTCTGGATTGCCAGATAACTTTTGGGGAGAAGCTATTCTTTCGGCAAATCACATCTTGAATAAAATACCACGAAAGAAAACATCAAAATCTCCACATGAACTTTGGAAAAATAGACCACCATCCTACAAACACTTGAAAGTGTGGGGGTGTCTTGCCAAAGTAGAAATACCAAAGCCGAAAAAGGTCAAAATTAGACCAAAGACTATAGATTGCATATTCATTGGATATGCTCATAATAGTAGTGCATATCGATTTTTGGTGTACAAATCTGAAATTGATGATATTCATGAAAACACCATTATCGAGTCTCGAAATGCAAGATTCTTTGAACACATTTATCCTCTAAAGACCTCTATTGAAACTAGTGTTCAAAAGAGGCCAAGAGATTCAGATACTCCCAAGGATAATGCTGATCAAAGAGAAATGAATGATGAAACTGAGATAGAGGAACCGAGAAGGAGCAAGCGACAAAGGACCTCTAAATCCTTTGGACCTGATTTCTGTGCATATATGATAGAAAATGAACCTCTAACTTACCAACAAGCAATGTCATCTCCCGATGCTCCTTATTGGAAAGAAGCCGTCAATAGTGAAATAGAATCCATTCTACAAAACCATACGTGGGAACTAGTGGATCTCCCTAAAGGATCAAAACCACTAAGATATAAATGGATATTTAAGAAGAAACTAAAGGCTGACGGCTTAGTAGACAAGTATAAAGCAAGACTTGTAATAAAAGGATTCAGACAGAAGGAAGATCTGGATTACTTTGATACATACTCTCCAGTTACCAGAATAACATCAATTAGGATGCTTATTGCAATCGCATCTATACTGAATTTGGAAATACACCAAATGGATGTGAAAACTGCGTTTTTGAATGGTGAACTGGAAGAAGAAATATATATGCAGCAACCAGAAGGGTTTCTAAGCCCGGGAAATGAAAATAAGGTGTGCAAATTAGTAAAATCACTTTATGGCCTTAAACAAGCTCCAAAACAATGGCACGAGAAATTTGATGAAACTATGTTATCAAATGGATTCAAAATAAATGAATCAGAAAAATGCGTATATATAAGATATACGGATATTGGATATGTCATTGTTTGTCTTTATGTTGATGATTTACTAATCCTAGGAAATAATAATGCCATAATAAAATCTACGAAGGATATGTTATCCTCTAGATTCGACATGAAAGACCTAGGAGTGGCTGATGTAATCTTGGGTGTGAAAATTATAAAAACACCACAAGGATATGCCTTATCTCAGTCACATTACATAGCCAAATTACTTGAAAGGTTCAAGCAGTATAATATAGCCATTGCAAAATCACCAGTGGATTTGAACCAAAATTGGGTAAAGAACACCGGTGATGGAATGTATCAACTTGAATATTCTCGCATACTGGGAAGTATCATGTATGTCATGAATTGCACTAGGCCTGATATTGCATACGCTATAAGCAAGCTGAGTAGATATACCAGTAATCCTGGTAAACATCACTGGAAAGCAATAATCAGGGTCCTAGGATATCTGAAGTACACACAAAACTATGTGTTACAATATGAGAAGTATCCTTCAGTGGTAGAAGGATATAGTGATGCCAATTGGATAACTGGCTCAAATGACACAAAATCCACAAGTGGATATATGTTTACATTAGGAATTGGAGCAATCTCATGGAAATCATCCAAACAGACTTGCATAGCAAGGTCGACAATGGAATCGGAGTTCATTGCTGTAGATAAAGCCGCAGAAGAAGCAGATTGGCTTAGGAGTTTCTTGGAAGATATTCCAAACTGGGAAAAACCAGTACCTCCAATATGTATACATTGTGATAGTCAATCTGCTATAGGAAGGGCAAATAGTACATTGTATAATGGTAAGTCTCGACATATTCGTCGTAGACATAAAACCATAAGACAACTTCTCTCTAATGGAGTTATCACTATATACTATGTAAGGTCAAAGGATAACATAGCGGATCCACTAACAAAAGGCTTGCCAAGAGAGAAAGTTTGAACCTTATCTATGGGAATGGGCTTAAGACCTATGAACTAAAAGTTTTCTAAAGCGGAAACCCCACCTAGTTGACTGGAGATCCCAAGATCTAGGTTCAAAGGGACAACTAAGTTTAAGATAAATTTGATGGCACTGTTAAATACAAACCATTCCTATGATAAGTCAGTGCACAACCCGTCGGAGAATAGGATAAGCTTGGCTTTTAATGATGTCTATACTGTGGTGTTATAAAGAACCAAGTGGGGTATTACGGGATACTCTTAATAGAATCACCTATGTGAGTGCGAAGGCGCCGCTTCAAGAAGAATTGTAAGGTCGAATTCTTCAAGCACTCATGAAACCAAGGCGGTGTTCATGGCAAAAACGAACACAAACAGAGAACCAAGGGTTAAAGAGCATTTATCATGTGTTATCTTTATAGACTTACACAAACGGCTTACAGTTCAAAGACAGTCCAGTCTACTGATTCGCCAGTTAGTTATAACGATAAAACACTAGGAAAAGTTCAAGGCCTATGAGCTACTTTTACCGATATGATAAATGTTACACAAAGTTTCAGAACAGATTATACAACCACTCACTCATGTGGGGGATTGTTGGAAGAATGAGTAAAGTGGTTGAGGCAAACTAAGTCCCACATCGGGGAAATTTGTGCCTTATGCCACTACTTATACTAATGCTTGATGTATTATATCAATAGAAAGAGGAGATGGAAGAGGTAGAGACAATGGCATGATAAAACATTCATGCTAATATTTAAAGGTCAAAGATAAAGGGCCTTGGGCCTTGGGGCTCTTGGGGTCTGGTGATTAATTGGGCCTCCGATGGGCTCGCTGCGGAGCCGCTATTTTTTGAATTAGATCGCGCGATTGCCAATGGAAATTTATATTGGTAAAGGGTCGCAACCTTTCCAACAGTCATAGCCGTGGCAAATCGAACAGAAGCACCTGTTCATAAGAACATGCCTCTTCTAGCCTATATATAGGCTTGCAGTATTCGAATCAAATCACGAATTTGAAGTCTACTTTCTCTCCTCCTTGTTTTCTTCTTCCTCGCTCTGTTCTGCATCAAATATATACAGAAACTCTCTTGCGTTCGTCGTCGATTTGTGACTGTAGCGCAACATCACAAATACGGTCCGTTTCATCCTTGGGAAACGATTGCTCATCATCCTTCCGCGCCGTAGAGGGAGCAACTTCGTTTCAAGGAAACAGCGCTCGCTGGACTCGGACAATAGTCGGTACTGCTTCTTTCTCTTTCTCTGGATATTTACTGTATCGGTGCATTTCCTTGCATACTTGTGGCTGAACTTTGTACTTGCAATTTGCAATATCATTGAATCGTATTGCTAACGCTTAAAGGCGTTACTGTTCAAAGAAACGGTTTTAGCACGTTTCTAGTGATTGGTTTCTAACATTCTTGAAACGAAGTTGCTAATAGTTGCTTTCATTTGCAGACGACAATGTCGCAAAACAGCAACAGCAAATCTGTGCCGACACCGACTGTGCCACCGGCTCCGCCTCTGGTTCCACCAACTGTCCTATATTCGCATGGCGAGAGACCAGAGAAGTTTAATGGCCAGGATTTCAAACACTGGCAACAGAAGATGCTTTTCTACCTAACAACCTTGGGCCTGGCCAAATACATTACGGAGGATCCACCGTTTGTTGAAGAATTAGAGCCAGACACCACCAAAGTTGAGGCTTTTACTGCATGGAAGAATTCTGACTTCATCTGTAAGAATTACATTCTCAACGGATTAGATAACAGTTTATATAACGAATACTGTACCGTTGAGACTGCAAAGGTTCTCTGGTTATCACTTGAAAAGAAGTAAAAGACTGAAGATGCCGGAATGAAGAAATTCATTGTCGGAAAGTTTCTTGACTTCAAAATGGTCGATTCCAAAACAGTCGTCGGTCAGATTCAAGAACTCCAAGTTATCATTCATGAAATTCACGATGAAAAAATGGTGTTAAGTGAGTCATTCCAAGTGGCTGCCGCTATCGAAAAGTTGCCTCCGTCATGGAAGGATTTCAAAAACTATTTAAAACATAAGCACAAGGAAATGACCATGGAGGATCTGATTGTTCGTCTGCGAATCGAAGAAGACAACAGAAAATCAGAGAAAAAGGCTACCAGTTCATTGCAGGCAAAAGCCAACGTGGTTGAGGATGAAAAGACAAATAAAAGAAAGCGCGAGCAGAATCCTAATGCAAAGAAACAAAAGAAGTTTCAAGGATCTTGCCATAATTGTGGGAAGAAAGGCCACAAAGCAGCTGTGTGTCGTGCGCCCAAAAAGAAGAAACCTGAAGCAAATATGGCAGGAAATTCAGAGGATGTCACAGATATGGATTTGTGTGCAGTGGTTTCTGAATGCAACCTTGTTGGCAACAACAAGGAGTGGTTTCTAGACACAGGAGCCACTCGTCATATATGTGCCAACAAGTGGATGTTTACAACCTACAAGCCTGCCACTGATAACGAGCAACTATTCATGGGTAACTCGTCCGCGTCAAAGGTTGAAGGCAAGTGAAAGATTGTACTGAAGTTAACTTCTGGAAAGGAACTAAAATTGAATGACGTTCTCCACGTTCCAGAAATCCGCAAGAACCTGATTTCAGGATCGTTGCTCAGCAAGCATGGTTTCAAACTAACATTTGTTGCTGATAAGTTTGTAATATCAAAGAACGGAGTGTATGTTGGAAGAGGATATGTGTGTGATGGCTTGTTTAAAGCAAATGTAACCACTGTTGTACCGAACAATGATATGAATAAAAGTGAATCTTCTGCTTATATTGTTGACTCTTCTAACATATGGCATTCTAGATTAGGGCATGTAAATTTTGATACATTGCGAAAATTAATTAATCTAGAATTCATACCAAAATGCAATATAGATTCCAACTATAAATGTCAAGTTTGTGCAGAAGAAAAAATGACTAGAACCTCGTTTCATCACGTTGAACGAGAGACCGAACCTCTAGAATTAATACATACTGATGTATGCGATTTGAAAATGTGTCAAACTAGAGGTGGAAAGAGGTACTTTATCACATTCATTGATGATTGTACCAGATACTGTAATGTATATCTCCTTAGAAGTAAGGACGAAGCAATCGACATGTTTAAACAGTATAAGGCAGAAGTTGAGAATCAACTCAATAAGAAAATAAAATCTTTAAGAAGTGATAGAGGAGGAGAATACGAGTCTCCGTTAGAGGAATTTTGTGCTGAGCATGGAATTATACATCAAACTACAGCCCCGTATTCACCTAAATCCAACGGTATAGCCGAACGGAAAAACAGAACTCTTAAAGAAATGATGAATGCCTTACTAATTTGTTCTGGATTGCCAGATAACTTTTGGGGAGAAGCTATTCTTTCGGCAAATCACATCTTGAATAAAATACCACGAAAGAAAACATCAAAATCTCCACATGAACTTTGGAAAAATAGACCACCATCCTACAAATACTTGAAAGTGTGGGGGTGTCTTGCCAAAGTAGAAATACCAAAGCCGAAAAAGGTCAAAATTGGACCAAAGACTATAGATTGCATATTCATTGGATATGCTCATAATAGTAGTGCATATCGATTTTTGGTGTACAAATCTGAAATTGATGATATTCATGAAAACACCATTATCGAGTCTCGAAATGCAAGATTCTTTGAACACATTTATCCTCTAAAGACCTCTATTGAAACTAGTGTTCAAAAGAGGCCAAGAGATTCAGATACTCCCAAGGATAATGCTGATCAAAGAGAAATGAATGATGAAACTGAGATAGAGGAACCGAGAAGGAGCAAGCGACAAAGGACCTCTAAATCCTTTGGACCTGATTTCTATGCATATATGATAGAAAATGAACCTCTAACTTACCAACAAGCAATGTCATCTCCCGATGCTCCTTATTGGAAAGAAGTCGTCAATAGTGAAATAGAATCCATTCTACAAAACCATACGTGGGAACTAGTGGATCTCCCTAAAGGATCAAAACCACTAGGATATAAATGGATATTTAAGAAGAAACTAAAGACTGACGGCTTAGTAGACAAGTATAAAGCAAGACTTGTAATAAAAGGATTCAGACAGAAGGAAGATCTGGATTACTTTGATACATACTCTCCAGTTACCAGAATAACATCAATTAGGATGCTTATTACAATCACATCTATACTGAATTTGGAAATACACCAAATGGATGTGAAAACTGCGTTTTTGAATGGTGAACTGGAAGAAGAAATATATATGCAGCAACCAGAAGGGTTTCTAAGCCCGGGAAATGAAAATAAGGTGTGCAAATTAGTAAAATCACTTTATGGCCTTAAACAAGCTCCAAAACAATGGCACGAGAAATTTGATGAAACTATGTTATCAAATGGATTCAAAATAAATGAATCAGATAAATGCGTATATATAAGATATACGGATATTGGATATGTCATTGTTTGTCTTTATGTTGATGATTTACTAATCCTAGGAAATAATAATGCCATAATAAAATCTACGAAGGATATGTTATCCTCTAGATTCGACATGAAAGACCTAGGAGTGGCTGATGTAATCTTGGGTGTGAAAATTATAAAAACACCACAAGGATATGCCTTATCTCAGTCACATTACATAGCCAAATTACTTGAAAGGTTCAAGCAGTATAATATAACCATTGCAAAATCACCAGTGGATTTGAACCAAAATTGGGTAAAGAACACCGGTGATGGAATATATCAACTTGAATATTCTCGCATACTGGGAAGTATCATGTATGTCATGAATTGCACTAGGCCTGATATTGCATACGCTATAAGCAAGCTGAGTAGATATACCAGTAATCCTGGTAAACATCACTGGAAAGCAATAATCAGGGTCCTAGGATATCTGAAGTACACACAAAACTATGTGTTACAATATGAGAAGTATCCTTCAGTGGTAGAAGGATATAGTGATGCCAATTGGATAACTGGCTCAAATGACACAAAATCCACAAGTGGATATGTGTTTACATTAGGAAATGGAGCAATCTCATGGAAATCATCCAAACAGACTTGCATAGCAAGGTCGACAATGGAATCGGAGTTCATTGCTCTAGATAAAGCCGCAGAAGAAGCAGATTGGCTTAGGAGTTTCTTGGAAGATATTCCAAACTGGGAAAAACCAGTACCTCCAATATGTATACATTGTGATAGTCAATCTGCTATAGGAAGGGCAAATAGTACATTGTATAATGGTAAGTCTCGACATATTCGTCGTAGACATAAAACCATAAGACAACTTCTCTCTAATGGAGTTATCACTATAGACTATGTAAGGTCAAAGGATAACATAGCGGATCCACTAACAAAAGGCTTGCCAAGAGAGAAAGTTCAAACCTTATCTATGGGAATGGGCTTAAGAACTATGAACTAAAAGTTTTCTAAAGATGAAACCCCACCTAGTTGACTGGAGATCCCAAGATCTAGGTTCAAAGGGACAACTAAGTTTAAGATAAACTTGATGGCACTGTTAAATACAAACCATTCCTATGATAAGTCAGTGCACAACCCGTCGGAGAATAGGATAAGCTTGGCTTTTAATGATGTCTATACTGTGGTGTTATAAAGAACCAAGTGGGGTATTACGGGATACTCTTAATAGAATCACCTATGTGAGTGCGAAGGCGCCGCTTCAAGAAGAATTGTAAGGTCGAATTCTTCAAGCACTCTTGAAACCAAGGCGGTGTTCATGGCAAAAACGAACACAAACAGAGAACCAAGGGGTTAAAGAGCATTTATCATGTGTTATCTTTATAGACTTACACAAACGGCTTACAGTTCAAAGACAGTCCAGTCTACTGATTCGCCAGTTAGTTATAACAATAAAACACTAGGAAAAGTTCAAGGCCTCTGAGCTACTTTTACCGATATGATAAATGTTACACAAAGTTTCAGAACAGATTATACAACCACTCACTCATGTGGGGGATTGTTGGAAGAATGAGTAAAGTGGTTGAGGCAAACTAAGTCCCACATCGGGGAAATTTGTGCCTTATGCCACTTCTTATACTAATGCTTGATGTATTATATCAATAGAAAGAGGAGATGGAAGAGGGAGAGGCAATGGCATGATAAAACATTCATGCTAATATTTAAAGGTCAAAGATAAAGGGCCTTGGGCCTTGGGGCTCTTGGGGTCTGGTGATTAATTGGGCCTCCGATGGGCTCGCTGCGGAGCCGCTATTTTTTGAATTAGATCGCGCGATTGCCAACGGAAATTTCTGTTGGTAAAGGGTCGCAACCTTTCCAACAGTCATAGCCGTGGCAAATCGAACAGAAGCACCTGTTCATAAGAACATGCCTCTTCCAGCCTATATATAGGCTTGCAGTATTCGAATCAAATCACGAATTTGAAGTCTACTTTCTCTCCTCCTTGTTTTCTTCTTCCTCGCTCTGTTCTGCATCAAATATATACAGAAACTCTCTTGCGTTCGTCATCGATTTGTGACTGTAGCGCAACATCACAAATACGGTCCGTTTCATCCTTGGGAAACGATTGCTCATCATCCTTCCGCGCCGTAGAGGGAGCAACTTCGTTTCAAGGAAACAGCGCTCGCTGGACTCGGACAATAGTCGGTACTGCTTCTTTCTCTTTCTCTGGATATTTACTGTATCGGTGCATTTCCTTGCATACTTGTGGCTGAACTTTGTACTTGCAATTTGCAATATCATTGAATCGTATTGCTAACGCTTAAAGGTGTTACTGTTCATAGAAACAGTTTTAGCACGTTTCTAGTGATTGGTTTCTAACATTCTTGAAACGAAGTTGCTAATAGTTGCTTTCATTTGAAGACGACAATGTCGCAAAACAGCAACAGCAAATCAGTGCCGACACTGACTGTGCCACCGGCTCCGCCTCTGGTTCCACCAACTGTCCCATATTCGCATGGCGAGAGACCAGAGAAGTTTAATGGCCAGGATTTCAAATGCTGGCAACAGAAGATGCTTTTCTACCTAACAACCTTGGGCCTGGCCAAATACATTACGGAGGATCCACCGTTTGTTGAAGAATTAGAGCCAGACGCCACCAAAGTTGAGGCTTTTACTGCATGGAAGAATTCTGACTTCATCTGTAAGAATTACATTCTCAACGGATTAGATAACAGTTTATATAATGTATACTGTACCGTTGAGACTGCAAAGGTTCTCTGGTTATCACTTGAAAAGAAGTACAAGACTGAAGATGCCGGAATGAAGAAATTCATTGTCGGAAAGTTTCTTGACTTCAAAATGGTCGATTCCAAAATAGTCGTCAGTCAGATTCAAGAACTCCAAGTTATCATTCATGAAATTCACGATGAAAAGATGGTGTTAAGTGAGTCATTCCAAGTGGCTGCCGCTATCGAAAAGTTGCCTCCGTCATGGAAGGATTTCAAAAACTATTTAAAGCATAAGCACAAGGAAATGACCATGGAGGATCTGATTGTTCGTCTGCGAATCGAAGAAGACAACAGAAAATCAGAGAAAAAGGCTACCAGTTCATTGCAGGCAAAAGCCAACGTGGTTGAGGATGAAAAGACAAATAAAAGAAAGCGCGAGCAGAATCCTAATGCAAAGAAACAAAAGAAGTTTCAAGGATCTTGCCATAATTGTGGGAAGAAAGGCCACAAAGCAGCTGTGTGTCGTGCGCCCAAAAAGAAGAAACCTGAAGCAAATATGGCAGGAAATTCAGAGGATGTCACAGATATGGATTTGTGTGCAATGTTTTCTGAATGCAACCTTGTTGGCAACAACAAGGAGTGGTTTCTAGACACAGGAGCCACTCGTCATATATGTGCCAACAAGTGGATGTTTACAACCTACAAGCCTGCCACTGATAACGAGCAACTATTCATGGGTAACTCGTCCGCGTCAAAGGTTGAAGGCAAGGGAAAGATTGTACTGAAGTTAACTTCTGGAAAGGAACTAAAATTGAATGACGTTCTCCACGTTCCAGAAATCCGCAAGAACCTGATTTCAGGATCGTTGCTCAGCAAGCATGGTTTCAAACTAACATTTGTTGATGATAAGTTTGTAATATCAAAGAACGGAGTGTATGTTGGAAGAGGATATGTGTGTGATGGCTTGTTTAAAGCAAATGTAACCACTGTTGTACCGAACAATGATATGAATAAAAGTGAATCTTCTGCTTATATTGTTGACTCTTCTAACATATGGCATTCTAGATTAGGGCATGTAAATTTTGATACATTGCGAAAATTAATTAATCCAGAATTCATACCAAAATGCAATATAGATTCCAACTATAAATGTCAAGTTTGTGCAGAAGAAAAATGACTAGAACCTCGTTTCATCACGTTGAACGAGAGACCGAACCTCTTGAATTAATACATACTGATGTATGCGATTTGAAAATGTGTCAAACTAGAGGTGGAAAGAGGTACTTTATCACATTCATTGATGATTGTACCAGATACTGTAATGTATATCTCCTTAGAAGTAAGGACGAAGCAATCGACATGTTTAAACAGTATAAGGCAGAAGTTGAGAATCAACTCAATAAGAAAATAAAATCTTTAAGAAGTGATAGAGGAGGAGAATACGAGTCTCCGTTTGAGGAATTTTGTGCTGAGCATGGAATTATACATCAAACTACAGCCCCGTATTCACCTCAATCCAACGGTATAGCCGAACGGAAAAACAGAACTCTTAAAGAAATGATGAATGCCTTACTAATTAGTTCTGGATTGCCAGATAACTTTTGGGGAGAAGCTATTCTTTCGGCAAATCACATCTTGAATAAAATACCACGAAAGAAAACATCAAAATCTCCACATGAACTTTGGAAAAATAGACCACCATCCTACAAATACTTGAAAGTGTGGGGGTGTCTTGCCAAAGTAGAAATACCAAAGCCGAAAAAGGTCAAAATTGGACCAAAGACTATAGATTGCATATTCATTGGATATGCTCATAATTGTAGTGCATATCGATTTTTGGTGTACAAATCTGAAATTGATGATATTCATGAAAACACCATTATCGAGTCTCGAAATGCAAGATTCTTTGAACACATTTATCCTCTAAAGACCTCTATTGAAACTAGTGTTCAAAAGAGGCCAAGAGATTCAGATACTCCCAAGGATAATGCTGATCAAAGAGAAATGAATGATGAAACTGAGATAGGGGAACCGAGAATGAGCAAGCGACAAAGGACCTCTAAATCCTTTGGACCTGATTTCTATGCATATATGATTGAAAATGAACCTCTAACTTACCAACAAGCAATGTCATCTCCCGATGCTCCTTATTGGAAAGAAGCCGTCAATAGTGAAATAGAATCCATTCTACAAAACCATACGTGGGAACTAGTGGATCTTCCTAAAGGATCAAAACCACTAGGATATAAATGGATATTTAAGAAGAAACTAAAGGCTGACGGCTTAGTAGACAAGTATAAAGCAAGACTTGTAATAAAAGGATTCAGACAGAAGGAAGATCTGGATTACTTTGATACATACTCTCCAGTTACCAGAATAACATCAATTAGGATGCTTATTGCAATCGCATCTATACTGAATTTGGAAATACACCAAATGGATGTGAAAACTGCGTTTTTGAATGGTGAACTGTAAGAAGAAATATATATGCAGCAACCAGAAGGGTTTCTAAGCCCGGGAAATGAAAATAAGGTGTGCAAATTAGTAAAAATCACTTTATGGCCTTAAACAAGCTCCAAAACAATGGCACGAGAAATTTGATGAAACTATGTTATCAAATGGATTCAAAATAAATGAATCAGATAAATGCGTATATATAAGATATACGGATATTGGATATGTCATTGTTTGTCTTTATGTTGATGATTTACTAATCCTAGGAAATAATAATGCCATAATAAAATCTACGAAGGATATGTTATCCTCTAGATTCGACATGAAAGACCTAGGAGTGGCTGATGTAATCTTGGGTGTGAAAATTATAAAAACACCACAAGGATATGCCTTATCTCAGTCACATTACATAGCCAAATTACTTGAAAGGTTCAAGCAGTATAATATAACCATTGCAAAATCACCAGTGGATTTGAACCAAAATTGGGTAAAGAACACCGGTGATGGAATATATCAACTTGAATATTCTCGCATACTGGGAAGTATCATGTATGTCATGAATTGCACTAGGCCTGATATTGCATACGCTATAAGCAAGCTGAGTAGATATACTAGTAATCCTGGTAAACATCACTGGAAAGCAATAATCAGGGTCCTAGGATATCTGAAGTACACACAAAACTATGTGTTACAATATGAGAAGTATCCTTCAGTGGTAGAAGGATATAGTGATGCCAATTGGATAACTGGCTCAAATGACACAAAATCCACAAGTGGATATGTGTTTACATTAGGAAATGGAGCAATCTCATGGAAATCATCCAAACAGACTTGCATAGCAAGGTCGACAATGGAATCGGAGTTCATTGCTCTAGATAAAGCCGCAGAAGAAGCAGATTGGCTTAGGAGTTTCTTGGAAGATATTCCAAACTGGGAAAAACCAGTACCTCCAATATGTATACATTGTGATAGTCAATCTGCTATAGGAAGGGCAAATAGTACATTGTATAATGGTAAGTCTCGACATATTCGTCGTAGACATAAAACCATTAGCCAACTTCTCTCTAATGGAGTTATCACTATAGACTATGTAAGGTCAAAGGATAACATAGCAGATCCACTAACAAAAGGCTTGCCAAGAGAGAAAGTTCAAACCTTATCTATGGGAATGGGCTTAAGACCTATGAACTAAAAGTTTTCTAAAGCGGAAACCCCACCTAGTTGACTGGAGATCCCAAGATCTAGGTTCAAAGGGACAACTAAGTTTAAGATAAACTTGATGGCACTGTTAAATACAAACCATTCCTATGATAAGTCAGTGCACAACCCGTCGGAGAATAGGATAAGCTTGGCTTTTAATGATGTCTATACTGTGGTGTTATAAAGAACCAAGTGGGGTATTACGGGATACTCTTAATAGAATCACCTATGTGAGTGCGAAGGCGCCGCTTCAAGAAGAATTGTAAGGTCGAATTCTTCAAGCACTCATGAAACCAAGGCGGTGTTCATGGCAAAAACGAACACAAACAGAGAACCAAGGGGTTAAAGAGCATTTATCATGTGTTATCTTTGTAGACTTACACAAACGGCTTACAGTTCAAAGACAGTCCAGTCTACTGATTCGCCAGTTAGTTATAACGATAAAACACTAGGAAAAGTTCAAGGCCTCTGAGCTACTTTTACCGATATGATAAATGTTACACAAAGTTTCAGAACAGATTATACAACCACTCACTCATGTGAGGGATTGTTGGAAGAATGAGTAAAGTGGTTGAGGCAAACTAAGTCCCACATCGGGGAAATTTGTGCCATATGCCACTACTTATACTAATGCTTGATGTATTATATCAATAGAAAGAGGAGATGGAAGAGGGAGAGACAATGGCATGATAAAACATTCATGCTAATATTTAAAGGTCAAAGATAAAGGGCCTTGGGCCTTGGGGCTCTTGGGGTCTGGTGATTAATTGGGCCTCCGATGGGCTCGCTGCGGAGCCGCTATTTTTTGAATTAGATCGCGCGATTGCCAACGCAAATTTCTGTTGGTAAAGGGTCGCAACCTTTCCAACAGTCATAGACGTGGCAAATCGAACAGAAGCACCTGTTCATAAGAACATGCCTCTTCCAGCCTATATATAGGCTTGTAGTATTCGAATCAAATCACGAATTTGAAGTCTACTTTCTCTCCTCCTTGTTTTCTTCTTCCTCTCTCTGTTCTGCATCAAATATATACAGAAACTCTCTTGCGTTCATTGTCGATTTGTGACTGTAGCGCAACATCACAAATACGGTCCGTTTCATCCTTGGGAAACGATTGCTCATCATCCTTCCGCGCCGTAGAGGAAGCAACTTCATTTCAAGGAAACAACGCTCGCTGGACTCGGACAATAGTCGGTACTGCTTCTTTCTCTTTCTCTGGATATTTACTGTATCGGTGCATTTCCTTGCATACTTGTGGCTGAACTTTGTACTTGCAATTTGCAATATCATTGAATCGTATTGCTAACGCTTAAAGGCGTTACTGTTCATAGAAATGGTTTTAGCACGTTTCTAGTGATTGGTTTCTAAAATTCTTGAAACGAAGTTGCTAATAGTTGCTTTCATTTGCAGACGACAATGTCGCAAAACAGCAACAGCAAATCTGTGCCGACACTGACTGTGCCACCGGCTCCGCCTCTGGTTCCACCAACTATCCCATATTCGCATGGCGAGAGACCAGAGAAGTTTAATGGCCAGGATTTCAAACGCTGGCAACAGAAGATGCTTTTCTACCTAACAACCTTGGGCCTGGCCAAATACATTACGGAGGATCCACCGTTTGTTGAAGAATTAGAGCCAGACGCCACCAAAGTTGAGGCTTTTACTGCATGGAAGAATTCTGACTTCATCTGTAAGAATTACATTCTCAACGGATTAGATAACAGTTTATATAATGTATACTGTACCGTTGAGACTGCAAAGGTTCTCTGGTTATCACTTGAAAAGAAGTACAAGACTGAAGATGCCGGAATGAAGAAATTCATTGTCGGAAAGTTTCTTGACTTCAAAATGGTCGATTCCAAAACAGTCGTCAGTCAGATTCAAGAACTCCAAGTTATCATTCATGAAATTCACGATGAAAAGATGGTGTTAAGTGAGTCATTCCAAGTGGCTGCCACTATCGAAAAGTTGCCTCCGTCATGGAAGGATTTCAAAAACTATTTAAAGCATAAGCGCAAGGAAATGACCATGGAGGATCTGATTGTTCGTCTGCGAATCGAAGAAGACAACAGAAAATCAGAGAAAAAGGCTACCAGTTCATTACAGGCAAAAGCCAACGTGGTTGAGGATGAAAAGACAAATAAAAGAAAGCGCGAGCAGAATCCTAATGCAAAGAAACAAAAGAAGTTTCAAGGATCTTGCCATAATTGTGGGAAGAAAGGCCACAAAGCAGCTGTGTGTCATGCGCCCAAAAAGAAGAAACCTGAAGCAAATATGGCAGGAAATTCAGAGGATGTCACAGATATGGATTTGTGTGTAGTTGTTTCTGAATGCAACCTTGTTGGTAACAACAAGGAGTGGTTTCTAGACACAGGAGCCACTCGTCATATATGTGCCAACAAGTGGATGTTTACAACCTACAAGCCTGCCACCGATAACGAGCAACTATTCATGGGTAACTCGTCCGCGTCAAAGGTTGAAGGCAAGGGAAAGATTGTACTGAAGTTAACTTCTGGAAAGGAACTAAAATTGAATGACGTTCTCGACGTTCCAGAATTCCGCAAGAACCTGATTTCACGATCGTTGCTCAGCAAGCATGGTTTCAAACTAACATTTGTTGCTGATAAGTTTGTAATATCAAAGAACGGAGTGTATGTTGGAAGAGGATATGTGTGTGATGGCTTGTTTAAAGCAAATGTAACCACTGTTGTACCGAACAATGATATGAATAAAAGTGAATCTTCTGCTTATATTGTTGACTCTTCTAACATATGGCATTCTAGATTAGGGCATGTAAATTTTGATACATTGCGAAAATTAATTAATCTAGAATTCATACCAAAATGCAATATAGATTCCAACTATAAATGTCAAGTTTGTGCAGAAGCAAAAATGACTAGAACCTCGTTTCATCACGTTGAACGAGAGACCGAACCTCTAGGATTAATACATACTGATGTATGCGATTTGAAAATGTGTCAAACTAGAGGTGGAAAGAGGTACTTTATCACATTCATTGATGATTGTACCAGATACTGAAATGTATATCTCCTTAGAAGTAAGGACGAAGCAATCGACATGTTTAAACAGTATAAGGCAGAAGTTGAGAATCAACTCAATAAGAAAATAAAATCTTTAAGAAGTGATAGAGGAGGAGAATACGAGTCTCCGTTTGAGGAATTTTGTGCTGAGCATGGAATTATACATCAAACTACAGCCCCGTATTCACCTCAATCCAACGGTATAGCCGAACGGAAAAACAGAACTCTTAAAGAAATGATGAATGCCTTACTAATTAGTTCTGGATTGCCAGATAACTTTTGGGGAGAAGCTATTCTTTCGGCAAATCACATCTTGAATAAAATACCACGAAAGAAAACATCAAAATCTCCACATGAACTTTGGAAAAATAGACCACCATCCTACAAATACTTGAAAGTGTGGGGGTGTCTTGCCAAAGTAGAAATACCAAAGCCGAAAAAGGTCAAAATTGGACCAAAGACTATAGATTGCATATTCATTGGATATGCTCATAATTGTAGTGCATATCGATTTTTGGTGTACAAATCTGAAATTGATGATATTCATGAAAACACCATTATCGAGTCTCGAAATGCAAGATTCTTTGAACACATTTATCCTCTAAAGACCTCTATTGATACTAGTGTTCAAAAGAGGCCAAGAGATTCAGATACTCCCAAGGATAATGCTGATCAAAGAGAAATGAATGATGAAACTGAGATAGGGGAACCGAGAATGAGCAAGCGACAAAGGACCTCTAAATCCTTTGGACCTGATTTCTATGCATATATGATTGAAAATGAACCTCTAACTTACCAACAAGCAATGTCATCTCCCGATGCTCCTTATTGGAAAGAAGCCGTCAATAGTGAAATAGAATCCATTCTACAAAACCATACGTGGGAACTAGTGGATCTCCCTAAAGGATCAAAACCACTAGGATATAAATGGATATTTAAGAAGAAACTAAAGGCTGACGGCTTAGTAGACAAGTATAAAGCAAGACTTGTAATAAAAGGATTCAGACAGAAGGAAGATCTGGATTACTTTGATACATACTCTCCAGTTACCAGAATAACATCAATTAGGATGCTTATTGCAATCGCATCTATACTGAATTTGGAAATACACCAAATGGATGTGAAAACTGCGTTTTTGAATGGTGAACTGTAAGAAGAAATATATATGCAGCAACCAGAAGGGTTTCTAAGCCCGGGAAATGAAAATAAGGTGTGCAAATTAGTAAAAATCACTTTATGGCCTTAAACAAGCTCCAAAACAATGGCACGAGAAATTTGATGAAACTATGTTATCAAATGGATTCAAAATAAATGAATCAGATAAATGCGTATATATAAGATATACGGATATTGGATATGTCATTGTTTGTCTTTATGTTGATGATTTACTAATCCTAGGAAATAATAATGCCATAATAAAATCTACGAAGGATATGTTATCCTCTAGATTCGACATGAAAGACCTAGGAGTGGCTGATGTAATCTTGGGTGTGAAAATTATAAAAACACCACAAGGATATGCCTTATCTCAGTCACATTACATAGCCAAATTACTTGAAAGGTTCAAGCAGTATATTATAACCATTGCAAAATCACCAGTGGATTTGAACCAAAATTGGGTAAAGAACACCGGTGATGGAATATATCAACTTGAATATTCTCGCATACTGGGAAGTATCATGTATGTCATGAATTGCACTAGGCCTGATATTGCATACGCTATAAGCAAGCTGAGTAGATATACCAGTAATTCTGGTAAACATCACTGGAAAGCAATAATCAGGGTCCTAGGATATCTGAAGTACACACAAAACTATGTGTTACGATATGAGAAGTATCCTTCAGTGGTAGAAGGATATAGTGATGCCAATTGGATAACTGGCTCAAATGACACAAAATCCACAAGTGGATATGTGTTTACATTAGGAAATGGAGCAATCTCATGGAAATCATCCAAACAGACTAGCATAGCAAGGTCGACAATGGAATCAGAGTTCATTGCTCTAGATAAAGCCGCAGAAGAAGCAGATTGGCTTAGGAGTTTCTTGGAAGATATTCCAAACTGGGAAAAACCAGTACCTCCAATATGTATACATTGTGATAGTCAATCTGCTATAGGAAGGGCAAATAGTACATTGTATAATGGTAAGTCTCGACATATTCGTCGTAGACATAAAACAATAAGACAACTTCTCTCTAATGGAGTTATCACTATAGACTATGTAAGGTCAAAGGATAACATAGCGGATCCACTAACAAAAGGCTTGCCAAGAGAGAAAGTTCAAACCTTATCTATGGGAATGGGCTTAAGACCTATGAACTAAAAGTTTTCTAAAGCGGAAACCCCATCTAGTTGACTGGAGATCCCAAGATCTAGGTTCAAAGGGACAACTAAGTTTAAGATAAATTTGATGGCACTGTTAAATACAAACCATTCCTATGATAAGTCAGTGCACAACCCGTCGGAGAATAGGATAAGCTTGGCTTTTAATGATGTCTATACTGTGGTGTTATAAAGAACCAAGTGGGGTATTACGGGATACTCTTAATAGAATCACCTATGTGAGTGCGAAGGCGCCGCTTCAAGAAGAATTGTAAGGTCGAATTCTTCAAGCACTCATGAAACCAAGGCGGTGTTCATGGCAAAAACGAACACAAACAGAGAACCAAGGGTTAAATAGCATTTATCATGTGTTATCTTTATAGACTTACACAAACGGCTTACAGTTCAAAGACAGTCCAGTCTACTGATTCGCCAGTTAGTTATAACGATAAAATACTAGGAAAAGTTCAAGGCCTATGAGCTACTTTTACCGATATGATAAATGTTACACAAAGTTTCAGAACAGATTATACAACCACTCACTCATGTGGGGGATTGTTGGAAGAATGAGTAAAGTGGTTGAGGCAAACTAAGTCCCACATCGGGGAAATTTGTGCCTTATGCCACTACTTATACTAATGCTTGATGTATTATATCAATAGAAAGAGGAGATGGAAGAGGGAGAGACAATGGCATGATAAAACATTCATGCTAATATTTAAAGGTCAAAGATAAAGGGCCTTGGGGCTCTTGGGGTCTGGGGATTAATTGGGCCTCCGATGGGCTCGCTGCGGAGCCGCTATTTTTTGAATTAGATCGCGCGATTGCCAACGGAAATTTCTGTTGGTAAAGGGTCGCAACCTTTCCAACAGTCATAGCCGTGGCAAATCGAACAGAAGCACCTGTTCATAAGAACATGCCTCTTCCAGCCTATATATAGGCTTGCAGTATTCGAATCAAATCACGAATTTGAAGTCTACTTTCTCTCCTCCTTGTTTTCTTCTTCCTCGCTCTGTTCTGCATCAAATATATACAGAAACTCTCTTGCGTTCGTCGTCGATTTGTGACTGTAGCGCAACATCACAAATACGGTCCGTTTCATCCTTGGGAAACGATTGCTCATCATCCTTCCGCGCCGTAGAGGGAGCAACTTCGTTTCAAGGAAACAGCGCTCGCTGGACTCGGACAATAGTCGGTACTGCTTCTTTCTCTTTCTCTGGATATTTACTGTATCGGTGCATTTCCTTGCATACTTGTGGCTGAACTTTGTACTTGCAATTTGCAATATCATTGAATCGTATTGCTAACGCTTAAAGGCGTTACTGTTCATAGAAACGGTTTTAGCACGTTTCTAGTGATTGGTTTCTAACATTCTTGAAACGAAGTTGCTAATAGTTGCTTTCATTTGCAGACGACAATGTCGCAAAACAGCAACAGAAAATCTGTGCCGACACTGACTGTGCCACCGGCTCCGCCTCTGGTTCCACCAACTGTCCCATATTCGCATGGCGAGAGACCAGAGAAGTTTAATGGCCAGGATTTCAAACGCTGGCAACAGAAGATGCTTTTCTACCTAACAACCTTGGGCCTGGCCAAATACATTACGGAGGATCCACCGTTTGTTGAAGAATTAGAGCCAGACGCCACCAAAGTTGAGGCTTTTACTGCATGGAAGAATTCTGATTTCATCTGTAAGAATTACATTCTCAACGGATTAGATAACAGTTTATATAATGTATACTGTACCGTTGAGACTGCAAAGGTTCTCTGGTTATCACTTGAAAAGAAGTACAAGACTGAAGATGCCGGAATGAAGAAATTCATTGTCGGAAAGTTTCTTGACTTCAAAATGGTCGATTCCAAAACAGTCGTCAGTCAGATTCAAGAACTCCAAGTTATCATTCATGAAATTCACGATGAAAAGATGGTGTTAAGTGAGTCATTCCAAGTGGCTGCCGCTATCGAAAAGTTGCCTCCGTCATGGATGGATTTCAAAAACTATTTAAAGCATAAGCGCAAGGAAATGACCATGGAGGATCTGATTGTTCGTCTGCGAATCGAAGAAGACAACAGAAAATCAGAGAAAAAGGCTACCAGTTCATTGCAGGCCAAAGCCAACGTGGTTGAGGATGAAAAGACAAATAAAAGAAAGCGCGAGCAGAATCCTAATGCAAAGAAACAAAAGAAGTTTCAAGGATCTTGCCATAATTGTGGGAAGAAAGGCCACAAATCAACTGTGTGTCGTGCGCCCAAAAAGAAGAAACCTGAAGCAAATATGGCAGGAAATTCAGAGGATGTCACAGATATGGATTTGTGTGCAGTTGTTTCTGAATGCAACCTTGTTGGCAACAACAAGGAGTGGTTTCTAGACACAGGAGCCACTCGTCATATATGTGCCAACAAGTGGATGTTTACAACCTACAAGCCTGCCACTGATAACGAGCAACTATTCATGGGTAACTCGTCCGCGTCAAAGGTTGAAGGCAAGGGAAAGATTGTACTGAAGTTAACTTCTGGAAAGGAACTAAAATTGAATGACGTTCTCCACGTTCCAGAAATCCGCAAGAACCTGATTTCAGGATCGTTGCTCAGCAAGCATGGTTTCAAACTAACATTTGTTGCTGATAAGTTCGTAATATCAAAGAACAGAGTGTATGTTGGAAGAGGATATGTGTGTGATGGCTTGTTTAAAGCAAATGTAACCATTGTCGTACCGAACAATGATATGAATAAAAGTGAATCTTCTTCTTATATTGTTGACTCTTCTAACATATGGCATTCTAGATTAGGGCATGTAAATTTTGATACATTGCGAAAATTAATTAATCTAGAATTCATACCAAAATGCAATATAGATTCCAACTATAAATGTCAAGTTTGTGCAGAAGCAAAAATGACTAGAACCTCGTTTCATCACGTTGAACGAGAGACCGAACCTCTAGAATTAATACATACTGATGTATGCGATTTGAAAATGTGTCAAACTAGAGGTGGAAAGAGGTACTTTATCACATTCTGTAGTGACCCGAAAATCCAGTCCAATTTGAGCTGACTAAATAACACAAGTCCGACCCCAAATTGCACTAGAAATTCAAGAAACTAATAGAAAGAAGATAGAGGGTGAGAATAGATAAGATAGAAACTTAGAATAGAAGAAGAAGAAGACAACAACAACAACAACAATATCAGAGTAACACGAATCTTACAGCGGAACGAATAAAATATAACATAACTTTTGAAATACAAAGTTATAACTGTTTATACATACCATTTTCAGAGTACAACATATAACATCACAGCGGAATAAATAATAGTTATCGACTGCTGAAGCCTCCTGCTCCAAGCTCTCCAAGTGCATCTGTAAATCCCGACTACTTGACTGCCCGTACAAATTTAGGCACCCAAGAGTTTAGGGAAGACAAAACAAAATAAACTCCGGGTCAGTCATGGGACTGGTTTGAGTAAACTCAAATCATTTAAACAGGTATATGATATCTCATAAGACCACGCCGTGAATACGGAACGGGTTTTTCCCTTATGAGAATCCAAACATCTTTGAAAAACAATATCATTCTGATATTATGATAATGTCTAAATACAAATAGATATCAGTCTAGTAGAAACGCTTGCATCTCACGTTCTACATATATAGTATACAATCAAAACCGCAGGTGCGTATTGGATGATTGGGTTTCCAACTATGACAAGGTATGGAATCACCTTCCGATCAGTGTACTCTAGGAACGATACACTGGAGTTCAACAAGAACATCTTGCAACTCAGCCACGCATGACCAACCACTCATTTCGCTTGAGTGTATCGAATGTACATCACCAACGGTTGGGATCAGCAACCGTTTCCCGTATATATATGGGACATCATTGATAGATTAAAAGAAGCAAATGAATATTCTCTAGATAGGTGATTATACACCCTACTTCGGTGCGACCGACTTAGCCATGCTGCCTGCCCGATTTCTGTCATTTACCGGATGTGAGGCTAGAAGCTACGCTTATTTTCCATTCATTTATAACACGATCACTTTGAATGCCACATTATCAGATCCGTTAATCATTAGTTGGATCTGCACAAATAGATTCTGGATATTATGCGAAGGGAATAAATCCGTTGGCCACCGTATATATTTGTACAGTCCAACTCTTTCGATCATTGGAACTACTTTGTCAGACATTCGTCCATTTACGTTCGTTCTGGGATTGAACGAAACCGAAGGCACTATTCTGTAAACAGGACAGCCCTTGTGCTTTACTTCGTCTTCAATTATCTTCATCGTATTTGATCACAACGCTTATGTCGATACGGAGTGGTTCTTCGGATAATAATCCAACCGGTCTCTCGATATTAACAACGTAAATATGGTCAAAACTTGATAGTCTGTGATTTAACTATCAATGAAAACATGTCGGTGTACAAACAACGATCTTAATTCCAAATGGAATTATCGATCCAATCATCAATCATATATATATATATATATTCATATTTCCTTATTTTCTAAAACTAGAAAATATACATTTTCAACATTGGAAAACATTTCAAATCCTCATTTACGCATCACTACCATTCCACAACTATTAGTCCCTAACTGTAAACTAGCAAGAGAACAATTCTCTAAGTATAAACCCCGAAGGCCGAAACCAACATCAGATCAACACTCAGAAAAATATTCAACTTACCAATCTCTAGTCAGTTTCTAATATTGTTTAACTTCACTTCTAAATTTCTAGATTCGATTAACCCCTTTTTATAAACTACGTTTTCCGTTACAACTATTTCCCTTTTACAACGTTTACTTACCGTTACAAATATTTCTATTTACAACTTCTATTTACCGTTACAAATATTTCCTATTTACAACTTCTATTTACCGTTACAAATATTTCCTATTTACAACTTCTATTTACCGTTACAAATATTTCCTATTTACAACTTCTATTTACCTTCTAAAAAAATATTTCTTTATTCTATTTATTTTCTAAATAAATATTCTCCTTTTCAATTCTATTTATTTTCTAAATAAATACCCCTTTTATAAAACTCTATTTGTTTTATAAATACTTCCTTTTTGTAAAATCCTGTGATTTTATAAAATCCCTTTATTTCAATATACATTGAAATATTCCTTTTTACATCCCAGGGTTTCTTATGATATTCAAAATATCAAACAACGATGATCAATATCGTTCTAACATCCATAATCAATAACAGATTATAAATCACAACATATATCACAATATATGAAAACAGTAAAATAATTGTTGAGGAACCCAGTCGGATTCCTCCAACCTGTCTCCCTGCATCACAGATGTTAAACAATATAGATAACATCACTTTCAGTTCTATATGATATATTCTGTTAAACAGAATCAATATAGAAAATTTTACTAACTGACTAGCAGTTCAATTAAACAGTCAACATACAGTCAAACAACCAATATCTAACAGTTCTAAAAATACAACATGAAATTATAAAATGTTCAGAGTTAGTGAGATTTACTCACATTGGACGATCATCGTTAATAACGATAACCATCGATTGATTCAGACAGACAATTTATTTTGCTATAAATTGTAATGAGCTTTGATTCGCTCCCCGTCAGTTCAATGTTGTTGTCGTCGTCCATACTATCCCAACACGACAGACGGTTCGAGATTCTGATAATGTATGCAGAACTTATGGGTTTAACAAGTTAATGTACTATTTTAAATTAAACTATACTTATGTATATAAATTATCAGGCCTTACCAGTTAACCCTGGCCCATTTCCTTACTGTAGAGCCCACGCACCATTTTTCTACTTCTTCTCTACTCTGGTCAACACGCCCCCATATATTCTGAACCCCCTTCTAAGTCGTTCACGTTTCCTCCATTGTGAAAACAACCCATGTTGTATTCCCTTCTCTCTTTTTCTTTCTTCTTTTTCTGATGGGCTTACTAAGTCGGCCCATGCAAACTTTCTATACGCTACTACTGTAGCTACTTCTTCCACAATTGGAAGAACAAACCCTGCTCCATACATATTTCCACTATGCTGATGTTGCTTCCATACTTCCCTCCCATGCATACGTCCAACCAACCGAACTCCATACAACAGCCAGTGCCCACGCCTACCTCCCTGCCTCGACTTGTTTTCCGACCCCAAGCTCACCCGTACCATCGTATTGACCTCCGGCGCCCTCGTTCAAAATCCGACCAAGGTCCCTTCTTCTACAAAGGCCAGCAGAGATCTGCTCTGTGAAACCCACGAGAATATGCAGCTTCATGATTTTTTTTTCCTGAAGCCAACCAAAGGCGGACGGTATTCGTTCGTGTACTTATAGAGTTTAAACGTAGTAGGTAGGACTAACGTGAGATGGAGGACAGCTTGTGTGTGTTTTATTTGCGTTCACTGGTTTTGTTTGAAATGAAGTATAACGGTACCCCATTGCATATTATTTTGTTCACCCAGGAACTACAAACGACTGAAGTAAAAATACCATTGCGACGAGCAATGCGTCACGATTCCAAAAATACAATAATACAGGTAGATTAAATCATATTTTGAAACCTCAAAATGTTGATTACAGGGTGCAAAATACTCCAAATAAAAAGTTACTTATTAAATTAATTAAAAATTACTATAAAATTCTAAAAATTAAATTATCGCTATTTCCCAAAAGGACCTTGTCTAAATTCAAACCCATATCTCTAGTTATATCGAATAATCCGTTACGGTCGATAAACGATTCTATAGCGACTATTTTAAAATTTGATTTGGACATATCTCAAAATCTACACGACGAAATCCTGATTTTTCTCTTCTACTAGAAAGACATACTCCACCAGCTCCACACGTTTCTTGTTTCACAGAAATCCGGCTTAAAACGAATCCTGTACATTCAGTTGAAGTTCGAATCGCCAATTTACGAACTGCAGCGCCATTTCAAGCTCGTTTATAATTATACTATAAACTATATGTTCAATTGTCGATGATTGAATATATTCGTTGTTGAAATTCAATTCCAAGCTGAATTAAATATCACAGATGATCCGGTTCACACCATATCATCATTTCAGCCAATTCTGATTATTTCAGAATTAAATATATTATTATATTATTATTTAAATTAAATATTCACTATTATTTTATTCAACGACCATGTAATTCACTAACCTACCATTTATATAATTAAATAAATTAATCATAATACCCCTGCCAATGCGGGTCATTACAATCTTCCCCACTTAAAATAATTTCGTCCTCGAAATTGCTAAGGTAGTGGACGACCCTATCTACTGGGTAAAAATATATCTGTTTACCTCTTATCTTCGGTTTCAATTGAACCAATTAATATCGACTAAAATATTAATTCATTCCGACTAGCTAAATTTTCAAAAATTCTGAAAATTTCCTAACATCTTAACTTTTCGGAGAATTTCGCCATAACTTCCTTTGTACAGCCCTATCGGTAAAACTCCAACTCGCCTCTCTAGGCCTTCTCCAACCCAAAAGAAAATCAAACAGCCAAGCGGCTTGCCAATTCGGCTCATCAAAATATCAAACTCATATGAAATATAAACTTGTACCTTTTTGTCGGGCCTACCATTATATCATTTCCATCGATTAACACCCTGCATATACCAATGTCATACTAATCTAACTTCGATTAGTTTATATCCTCAACTCAAACCATTCGCTTATACTTAAGTCGAATTTCATTTAAACTCCAATATCAAATTTCAAACTTTTAAATCATCAATTCAATTTCATTCCTGATTATTCGCTAATCAAATTCAAGTTTTATTTAACTTAGTTCAAGTTAAATTCTAATTTATTATTTCGTTTATACCATCTCAATCTATTTAACTTCATTAGTTAAATTTTAATTCCAGAACTTAAATTCCTGTTCAAATCAATTCGAAATCGTAATACCAATTCAAAACATTGAATTTCTAAACACTTGTTTTCTCAAAACAATTCAAAAACAAAACCCTTGGTAGTAATCCGTTACTTAGAAACTTGAAAATGACACTGATGATGCGGCCGCACTCATCAGAATTATTTTCCAGCCATCAAAGTAAGTTCAATACTATATTTCTTTCGAAAATCATTTCTAAACACTTTCATTTTGAAAACATTTCAAAATCTCCCAGGAACTTAAATTTTCCTTATTTTAATTTCAATTCTGTTTTAACTTCAGATTTACTTCATCTTACTTCATATACTTTACTTATATGAATTCTAATTGGTTATTTATAACCATTTCATCGTTTTATAATCTCATTTAATTATACTAACAACCAACACAACCAATTATACTATATTAATTTTCAAAACATACCATGTCGGTTCATCGTATTCAAGAGTTTAGTAACTCCTACCGATACAGTGGATCAAACTGATCGACCAGAACTCATAAACGACTCAACCAATGAATCTCCACGATATAAAACAAATTTTTATATCAATAACAAATACGTTCACTCGTATATATACACTCAATCTCAGTCTAGGGTATTACTAACCCTATCTCTACCGAGTCACGCCACAGAGCCAAGTAATTCTTAACTTAAGCTCTGATACCAACTGTAGTGACCCGAAAATCCAGTCCAATTTGAGCTGACTAAATAACACAAGTCCAACCCCAAATTGCACTAGAAATTCAAGAAACTAATAGAAAGAAGATAGAGGGTGAGGATAGACAAGATAGAAACTTAGAATAGAAGAAGAAGAAGACAACAACAACAACAATATCAGAGTAACACGAATCTCACAGCGGAACGAATAAAATATAACATAACTTTTGAAATACAAAGTTATAACTGTTTATACATACCATTTTCAGAGTACAACATATAACATCACAGCGGAATAAATAATAGCTATCGACTGCTGAAGCCTCCTGCTCCAAGCTCTCCAAGTGCATCTGTAAATCCCGACTACTTGACTGCCCGTACAAATTTAGGCACCCAAGAGTTTAGGGAAGACAAAACAAAATAAACTCCGGGTCAGTCATGGGACTGGTGTGAGTAAACTCAAATCATTTAAACAGGTATATGATATCTCATAAGACCACGCCGTGAATACGGAACGGGTTTTTCCCTTATGAGAATCCAAACATCTTTGAAAAACAATATCATTCTGATATTATGATAATGTCTAAATACAAATAGATATCAGTCTAGTAGAAACGCTTGCATCTCACGTTCTACATATATAGTATACAATCAAAACCGCAGGTGCGTATTGGATGATTGGGTTTCCAACTATGACAAGGTATGGAATCACCTTCCGATCAGTGTACTCTAGGAACGATACACTGGAGTTCAACAAGAACATCTTGCAACTCAGCCACACATGACCGACCACTCATTTCGCTTGAGTGTATCGAATGTACATCACCAACGGTTGGGATCAGCAACCGTTTCCCGTATATATATGGGACAGCATTGATAGATTAAAAGAAGAAAATGAATATTCTCTAGATAGGTGATTATACACCCTACTTCGGTGCGACCGACTTAGCCATGCTGCCTGCCCGATTTCTGTCATTTACCGGATGTGAGGCTAGAAGCTACGCTTACTTTCCATTCATTTATAACACGATCACTTTGAATGCCACATTATCAGATCCGTTAATCATTAGTTGGATCTGCACAAATAGATTCTGGATATTATGCGAAGGGAATAAATCCGTTGGCCACCATATATATTTGTACAGTCCAACTCTTTCGATCATTGGAACTACTTTGTCAGACATTCGTCCATTTACGTTCGTTCTGGGATTGAACGAAACCGAAGGCACTATTCTGTAAACAGGACAGCCCTTGTGCTTTACTTCGTCTTCAATTATCTTCATCGTATTTGATCACAACGCTTATGTCGATACGGAGTGGTTCTTCGGATAATAATCCAACCGGTCTCTCCATATTAACAACGTAAATATGGTCAAAACTTGATAGTCTGTGATTTAACTATCAATGAAAACATGTCGGTGTACAAACAACGATCTTAATTCCAAATGGAATTATCGATCCAATCATCAATCATATATATATATATATATATATTCATATTTCCTTATTTTCTAAAACTAGAAAATATACATTTTCAACATTGGAAAACATTTCAAATCCTCATTTACGCATCACTACCATTCCACAACTATTAGTCCCTAACTGTAAACTAGCAAGAGAACAATTCTTTAAGTATAAACCCCGAAGGCCGAAACCAACATCAGATCAACACTCAGAAAAATATTCAACTTACCAATCTCTAGTCAGTTTCTAATATTGTTTAACTTCACTTCTAAATTTCTATATTCGATTAACCCCTTTTTATAAACTACGTTTTCCGTTACAACTATTTCCCTTTTACAACGTTTACTTACCGTTACAAATATTTCCTATTTACAACTTCTATTTACCGTTACAAATATTTCCTATTTACAACTTCTATTTACCGTTACAAATATTTCCTATTTACAACTTCTATTTACCGTTACAAATATTTCCTATTTACAACTTCTATTTACCTTCTAAAAAAATATTTCTTTATTCTATTTATTTTCTAAATAAATATTCTCCTTTTCAATTCTATTTATTTTCTAAATAAATACCCCTTTTATAAAACTCTATTTGTTTTATAAATACTTCCTTTTTGTAAAATCCTGTGATTTTATAAAATCCCTTTATTTCAATATACATTGAAATATTCCTTTTTACATCCCAGGGTTTCTTATGATATTCAAAATATCAAACAACGATGATCAATATCGTTCTAACATCCATAATCAATAACAGATTATAAATCACAACATATATCACAGTATATGAAAACAGTAAAATAATTGTTGAGGAACCCAGTCGGATTCCTCCAACCTGTCTCCCTGCATCACAGATGTTAAACAATATAGATAACATCACTTTCAGTTCTATATGATATATTCTGTTAAACAGAATCAATATAGAAAATTTTACTAACTGACTAGCAGATCAATTAAACAGTCAACATACAGTCAAACAACCAATATCTAACAGTTCTAAAAATACAACATGAAATTATAAAATGTTCAGAGTTAGTGAGATTTACTCACATTGGACGATCATCGTTAATAACGATAACCATCGCTTGATTCAGACCGACAATTTATTTTGCTATAAATTGTAATGAGCTTTGATTCGCTCCCCGTCAGTTCAATGTTGTTGTCGTCGTCCATACTATCCCAACACGACAGACGGTTCGAGATTCTGATAATGTATGCAGAACTTATGGGTTTAACAATTTAATGTACTATTTTAAATTAAACTATACTTATGTATATAAATTATCAGGCCTTACCAGTTAACCCCGGCCCATTTCCTTACTGTAAAGCCCACGCACCATTTTTCTACTTCTTCTCTACTCTGGTCAACACGCCCCCATATATTCTGAACCCCCTTCTAAGTCGTTCACGTTTCCTCCATTGTGAAAACAACCCATGTTGTATTCCCTTCTCTCTTTTTCTTTCTTCTTTTTCTGATGGGCTTACTAAGTCGGCTCATGCAAACTTTCTATACGCTACTACTGTAGCTACTTCTTCCACAATTGGAAGAACAAACCCTGCTCCATACATATTTCCACTATGCTGATGTTGCTTCCATACTTCCCTCCCATGCATACGTCCAACCAACCGAACTCCATACAACAGCCAGTGCCCACGCCTACCTCCCTGCCTCGACTTGTTTTCCGACCCCAAGCTCACCCGTACCATCGTATTGACCTCCGGCGCCCTCGTTCAAAATCCGACCAAGGTCCCTTCTTCTACAAAGGCCAGCCGAGATCTGCTCTGTGAAACCCACGAGAATATGCAGCTTCATGATTTTTTTTTCCTGAAGCCAACCAAAGGTGGACGGTACTCGTTCATGTACTTATAGAGTTTAAACGTAGTAGGTAGGACTAACGTGAGATGGAGGACAGCTTGTGTGTGTTTTATTTGCGTTCACTGGTTTTGTTTGAAATGAAGTATAACGGTACCCCATTGCATATTATTTTGTTCACCCAGGAACTACAAACGACTGAAGTAAAAATACCATTGCGACGAGCAATGCGTCACGATTCCAAAAATACAATAATACAGGTAGATTAAATCATATTTTGAAACCTCAAAATGTTGATTACAGGGTGCAAAATACTCCAAATAAAAAGTTACTTATTAAATTAATTAAAAATTACTATAAAATTCTAAAAATTAAATTATCGCTATTTCCCAAAAGGACCTTGTCTAAATTCAAACCCAAATCTCTAGTTATATCGAATAATCCGTTACGGTCGATAAACGATTCTATAGCGACTATTTTAAAATTTGATTTGGACATATCTCAAAATCTACACGACGAAATCCTGATTTTTCTCTTCTACTAGAAAGACATACTCCACCAGCTCCACACGTTTCTTGTTTCACAGAAATCCGGCTTAAAACGAATCCTGTACATTCAGTTGAAGTTCGAATCGCCAATTTACGAACTGCAGCGCCATTTCAAGCTCGTTTATAATTATACTATAAACTATACGTTCAATTGTCGATGATTGAATATATTCGTTGTTGAAATTCAATTCCAAGCTGAATTAAATATCACAGATGATCCGGTTCACACCATATCATCATTTCAGCCAATTCTGATTATTTCAGAATTAAATATATTATTATATTATTATTTAAATTAAATATTCACTATTATTTTATTCAATGACCATGTAATTCACTAACCTACCATTTATATAATTAAATAAATTAATCATAATACCACTGCCAATGCGGGTCATTACACATTCATTGATGATTGTACCAGATACTGTAATGTATATCTCCTTAGAAGTAAGGACGAAGCAATCGACATGTTTAAACATTATAAGGCAGAAGTTGAGAATCAACTCAATAAGAAAATAAAATCTTTAAGAAGTGATAGAGGAGGAGAATACGAGTCTCCGTTTGAGGAATTTTGTGCTGAGCATGGAATTATACATCAAACTACAGCCCCGTATTCACCTCAATCCAACGGTATAGCCGAACGGAAAAACAGAACTCTTAAAGAAATGATGAATGCCTTACTAATTAGTTCTGGATTGCCAGATAACTTTTGGGGAGAAGCTATTCTTTCGGCAAATCACATCTTGAATAAAATACCACAAAAGAAAACATCAAAATCTCCACATGAACTTTGGAAAAATAGACCACCATCCTACAAATACTTGAAAGTGTGGGGGTGTCTGGCCAAAGTAGAAATACCAAAGCCAAAAAAGGTCAAAATTGGACCAAAGACTATAGATTGCATATTCATTGGATATGCTCATAATAGTAGTGCATATCGATTTTTGGTGTACAAATCTGAAATTGATGATATTCATGAAAACACCATTATCGAGTCTCGAAATGCAAGATTCTTTGAACACATTTATCCTCTAAAGACCTCTATTGAAACTAGTGTTCAAAAGAGGCCAAGAGATTCAGATACTCCCAAGGATAATGCTGATCAAAGAGAAATGAATGATGAAACTGAGATAGAGGAACCGAGAAGGAGCAAGCGACAAAGGACCTCTAAATCCTTTGGACCTGATTTCTATGCATATATGATAGAAAATGAACCTCTAACTTACCAACAAGCAATGTCATCTCCCGATGCTCCTTATTGGAAAGAAGCCGTCAATAGTGAAATAGAATCCATTCTACAAAACCATACGTGGGAACTAGTGGATCTCCCTAAAGGATCAAAACCACTAGGATATAAATGGATATTTAAGAAGAAACTAAAGGCTGACGGCTTAGTAGACAAGTATAAAGCAAGACTTGTAATAAAACGATTCAGACAGAAGGAAGATCTGGATTACTTTGATACATACTCTCCAGTTACCAGAATAACATCAATTAGGATGCTTATTGCAATCGCATCTATACTGAATTTGGAAATACACCAAATGGATGTGAAAACTGCGTTTTTGAATGGTGAACTGGAAGAAGAAATATATATGCAGCAACCAGAAGGGTTTCTAAGCCCGGGAAATGAAAATAAGGTGTGCAAATTAGTAAAATCACTTTATGGCCTTAAACATGCTCCAAAACAATGGCACGAGAAATTTGATGAAACTATGTTATCAAATGGATTCAAAATAAATGAATCAGATAAATGCATATATATAAGATATACGGATATTGGATATGTCATTGTTTGTCTTTATGTTGATGATTTACTAATCCTAGGAAATAATAATGCCATAATAAAATCTACGAAGGATATGTTATCCTCTAGATTCGACATGAAAGACCTAGGAGTGGCTGATGTAATCTTGGGTGTGAAAATTATAAAAACACCACAAGGATATGCCTTATCTCAGTCACATTACATAGCCAAATTACTTGAAAGGTTGAAGCAGTATAATATAACCATTGCAAAATCACCAGTGGATTTGAACCAAAATTGGGTAAAGAACACCGGTGATGGAATATATCAACTTGAATATTCTCGCATACTGGGAAGTATCATGTATGTAATGAATTGCACTAGGCCTGATATTGCATACGCTATAAGCAAGCTGAGTAGATATACCAGTAATCCTGGTAAACATCACTGGAAAGCAATAATCAGGGTCCTAGGATATCTGAAGTACACACAAAACTATGTGTTAAAATATGAGAAGTATCCTTAAGTGGTAGAAGGATATAGTGATGCCAATTGGATAACTGGCTCAAATGACACAAAATCCACAAGTGGATATGTGTTTACATTAGGAAATGGAGCAATCTCATGGAAATCATCCAAACAGAATTGCATAGCAAGGTCGACAATGGAATCGGAGTTCATTGCTCTAGATAAAGCCGCAGAAGAAGCAGACTGGCTTAGGAGTTTCTTGGAAGATATTCCAAACTGGGAAAAACCAGTACCTCCAATATGTATACATTGTGATAGTCAATCTGCTATAGGAAGGGCAAATAGTACATTGTATAATGGTAAGTCTCGACATATTCGTCGTAGACATAAAACCATAAGACAACTTCTCTCTAATGGAGTTATCACTATAGACTATGTAAGGTCAAAGGATAACATAGCGGATCCACTAACAAAAGGCTTGCCAAGAGAGAAAGTTCAAACCTTATCTATGGGAATGGGCTTAAGACCTATGAACTAAAAGTTTTCTAAAGCGGAAACCCCACCTAGTTGACTGGAGATCCCAAGATCTAGGTTCAAAGGGACAACTAAGTTTAAGATAAACTTGATGGCACTGTTAAATACAAATCATTCCTATGATAAGTCAGTGCACAACCCGTCGGAGAATAGGATAAGCTTGGCTTTTAATGATGTCTATACTGTGGTGTTATAAAGAACCAATTGGGGTATTACGGGATACTCTTAATAGAATCACCTATGTGAGTGCGAAGGCGCCGCTTCAAGAAGAATTGTAAGGTCGAATTCTTCAAGCACTCATGAAACCAAGGCGGTGTTCATGGCAAAAACGAACACAAACAGAGAACCAAGGGGTTAAAGAGCATTTATCATGTGTTATCTTTATAGACTTACACAAACGGCTTACAGTTCAAAGACAGTCCAGTCTACTGATTCGCCAGTTAGTTATAACGATAAAACACTAGGAAAAGTTCAAGGCCTCTGAGCTACTTTTACCGATATGATAAATGTTACACAAAGTTTCAGAACAGATTATACAACCACTCACTCATGTGGGGGATTGTTGGAAGAATGAGTAAAGTGGTTGAGGCAAACTAAGTCCCACATCGGGGAAATTTGTGCCTTATGCCACTACTTATACTAATGCTTGATGTATTATATCAATAGAAAGAGGAGATGGAAGAGGGAGAGACAATGGCATGATAAAACATTCATGCTAATATTTAAAGGTCAAAGATAAAGGGCCTTGGGCCTTGGGGCTCTTGGGGTCTGGTGATTAATTGGGCCTCCGATGGGCTCGCTGCGGAGCCGCTATTTTTTGAATTAGATCGCGCGATTGCCAACGGAAATTTCTGATGGTAAAGGGTCGCAACCTTTCCAACAGTCATAGTCGTGGCAAATCGAACAGAAGCACCTGTTCATAAGAACATGCCTCTTCCATCCTATATATAGGCTTGCAGTATTCGAATCAAATCACGAATTGGAAGTCTACTTTCTCTCCTCCTTGTTTTCTTCTTCCTCGCTCGGTTCTGCATCAAATATATACAGAAACTCTCTTGCGTTCGTCGTCGATGTGTGACTGTAGCGCAACATCACAAATACGGTCCGTTTCATCCTTGGGAAACGATTTCTCATCATCCTTCCGCGCCGTAGAGGGAGCAACTTCGTTTCAAGGAAACAGCGCTCGCTGGACTCGGACAATAGTCGGTACTGCTTCTTTCTCTTTCTCTGGATATTTACTGTATCGGTGCATTTCCTTGCATACTTGTGGCTGAACTTTGTACTTGCAATTTGCAATATCATTGAATCGTATTGCTAACGCTTAAAGGCGTTACTGTTCATAGAAACGGTTTTAGCACGTTTCTAGTGATTGGTTTCTAACATTCTTGAAACGAAGTTGCTAATAGTTGCTTTCATTTGCAGACGACAATGTCGCAAAACAGCAACAGCAAATCTGTGCCGACACTGACTGTGCCACCGGCTCCGCCTCTGGTTCCACCAACTGTCCCATATTCGCATGGCGAGAGACCAGAGAAGTTTAATGGCCAGGATTTCAAACGCTGGCAACAGAAGATGCTTTTCTACCTAACAACCTTGGGCCTGGCCAAATACATTACGGAGGATCCACCGTTTGTTGAAGAATTAGAGCCAGACGCCACCAAAGTTGAGGCTTTTACTGCATGGAAGAATTCTGACTTCATCTGTAAGAATTACATTCTCAACGGATTAGATAACAGTTTATATAATGTATACTGTACCGTTGAGACTGCAAAGGTTCTCTGGTTATCACTTGAAAAGAAGTAAAAGACTGAAGATGCCGGAATGAAGAAATTCATTGTCGGAAAGTTTCTTGACTTCAAAATGGTCGATTCCAAAACAGTCGTCAGTCAGATTCAAGAACTCCAAGTTATCATTCATGAAATTCACGATGAAAAGATGGTGTTAAGTGAGTCATTCCAAGTGGCTGCCGCTATCGAAAAGTTGCCTCCGTCATGGAAGGATTTCAAAAACTATTTAAAGCATAAGCGCAAGGAAATGACCATGGAGGATCTGATTGTTCGTCTGCGAATCGAAGAAGACAACAGAAAATCAGAGAAAAAGGCTACCAGTTCATTGCAGGAAAAAGCCAACGTGGTTGAGGATGAAAAGACAAATAAAAGAAAGCGCGAGCAGAATCCTAATGCAAAGAAACAAAAGAAGTTTCAAGGATCTTGCCATAATTATGGGAAGAAAGGCCACAAAGCAGCTGTGTGTCGTGCGCCCAAAAAGAAGAAACCTGAAGCAAATATGGCAGGAAATTCAGAGGATGTCACAGATATGGATTTGTGTGCAGTTGTTTCTGAATGCAACCTTGTTGGCAACAACAAGGAGTGGTTTCTAGACACAGGAGCCACTCGTCATATATGTGCCAACAAGTGGATGCTTACAACCTACAAGCCTGCCACTGATAACGAGCAACTATTCATGGGTAACTCGTCCGCGTCAAAGGTTGAAGGCAAGGGAAAGATTGTACTGAAGTTAACTTCTGGAAAGGAACTAAAATTGAATGACGTTCTCCACGTTCCAGAAATCTGCAAGAACCTGATTTCAGGATCGTTGCTCAGCAAGCATGGTTTCAAACTAACATTTGTTGCTGATAAGTTTGTAATATCAAAGAACGGAGTGTATGTTGGAAGAGGATATGTGTGTGATGGCTTGTTTAAAGCAAATGTAACCACTGTTGTACCGAACAATGATATGAATAAAAGTGAATCTTCTGCTTATATTGTTGACTCTTCTAACATATGGCATTCTAGATTAGGGCATGTAAATTTTGATACATTGCGAAAATTAATTAATCTAGAATTCATACCAAAATGCAATATAGATTCCAACTATAAATGTCAAGTTTGTGCAGAAGCAAAAATGACTAGAACCTCGTTTCATCACGTTGAACGAGAGACCGAACCTCTAGAATTAATACATACTGATGTATGCGATTTGAAAATGTGTCAAACTAGAGGTGGAAAGAGGTACTTTATCACATTCATTGATGATTGTACCAGATACTGTAATGTATATCTCCTTAGAAGTAAGGACGAAGCAGTCGACATGTTTAAACAGTATAAGACAGAAGTTGAGAATCAACTCAATAAGAAAATAAAATCTTTAAGAAGTGATAGAGGAGGAGAATACGAGTCTCCGTTTGAGGAATTTTGTGCTGAGCATGGAATTATACATCAAACTACAGCCCCGTATTCACCTCAATCCAATGGTATAGCCGAATGGAAAAACAGAACTCTTAAAGAAATGATGAATGCCTTACTAATTAGTTCTGAATTGCCAGATAACTTTTGGGGAGAAGCTATTCTTTCGGAAAATCACATCTTGAATAAAATACCACAAAAGAAAACATCAAAATCTCCACATGAACTTTGGAAAAATAGACCACCATCCTACAAATACTTGAAAGTGTGGGGGTTTCTTGCCAAAGTAGAAATACCAAAGCCGAAAAAAGGTCAAAATTGGACCAAAGACTATAGATTGCATATTCATTGGATATGCTCATAATAGTAGTGCATATCGATTTTTGGTGTACAAATATGAAATTGATGATATTCATGAAAACACCATTATCGAGTCTCGAAATGCAAGATTTTTGAACACATTTATCCTCTAAAGACCTCTATTGAAACTAGTGTTCAAAAGAGGCCAAGAGATTCAGATACTCCCAAGGATAATGCTGATCAAAGAGAAATGAATGATGAAACTGAGATAGAGGAACCGAGAAGGAGCAAGCGACAAAGGACCTCTAAATCCTTTGGACCTGATTTCTATGCATATATGATAGAAAATGAACCTCTAACTTACCAACAAGCAATGTCATCTCCCGATGCTCCTTATTGGAAAGAAGCCGTCAATAGTGAAATAGAATCCATTCTACAAAACCATACGTGGGAACTAGTGGATCTCCCTAAAGGATCAAAACCACTAGGATATAAATGGATATTTAAGAAGAAACTAAAGGCTGACTGCTTAGTAGACAAGTATAAAGCAAGACTTGTAATAAAAGGATTCAGACAGAAGGAAGATCTGGATTACTTTGATACATACTCTCCAGTTACCAGAATAACATCAATTAGGATGCTTATTGCAATCGCATCTATACTGAATTTGAAAATACACCAAATGGATGTGAAAACTGCGTTTTTGAATGGTGAACTGGAAGAAGAAATATATATGCAGCAACCAGAAGGTTTTCTAAGCCCGGGAAATGAAAATAAGGTGTGCAAATTAGTAAAATCACTTTATGGCCTTAAACAAGCTCCAAAACAATGGCACGAGAAATTTGATGAAACTATGTTATCAAATGGATTCAAAATAAATGAATCAGATAAATGCGTATATATAAGATATACGGATATTGGATATGTCATTGTTTGTCTTTATGTTGATGATTTACTAATCCTAGGAAATAATAATGCCATAATAAAATCTACGAAGGATATGTTATCCTCTAGATTCGACATGAAAGAACTAGGAGTGGCTGATGTAATCTTGGGTGTGAAAATTATAAAAACACCACAAGGATATGCCTTATCTCAGTCACATTACATAGCCAAATTACTTGAAAGGTTCAAGCAGTATAATATAACCATTGCAAAATCACCAGTGGATTTGAACCAAAATTGGGTAAAGAACACCGGTGATGGAATATATCAACTTGAATATTCTCGCATACTGGGAAGTATCATGTATGTCATGAATTGCACTAGGCCTGATATTGCATACGCTATAAGCAAGCTGAGTAGATATACCAGTAATCCTGGTAAACATCACTGGAAAGCAATAATCAGGGTCCTAGGATATCTGAAGTACACACAAAACTATGTGTTACAATATGAGAAGTATCCTTCAGTGGTAGAAGGATATAGTGATGCCAATTGGATAACTAGCTCAAATGACACAAAATCCACAAGTGGATATGTGTTTACATTAGGAAATGGAGCAATCTCATGGAAATCATCCAAACAGACTTGCATAGCAAGGTCGACAATGGAATCGGAGTTCATTGCTCTAGATAAAGCCGCAGAAGAAGCAGATTGGCTTAGGAGTTTCTTGGAAGATATTCCAAACTGGGAAAAACCAGTACCTCCAATATGTATACATTGTGATAGTCAATCTGCTATAGGAAGGGCAAATAGTACATTGTATAATGGTAAGTCTCGACATATTCGTCGTAGACATAAAACCATAAGACAACTTCTCTCTAATGGAGTTATCACTATAGACTATGTAAGGTCAAAGGATAACATAGCGGATCCACTAACAAAAGGCTTGCCAAGAGAGAAAGTTCAAACCTTATCTACGGGAATGGGCTTAAGACCTATGAACTAAAAGTTTTCTAAAGCGGAAACCCCACCTAGTTGACTGGAGATCCCAAGATCTAGGTTCAAAGGGACAACTAAGTTTAAGATAAACTTGATGGCACTGTTAAATACAAACCATTCCTATGATAAGTCAGTGCACAACCCGTCGGAGAATAGGATAAGCTTGGCTTTTAATGATGTCTATACTGTGGTGTTATAAAGAACCAAGTGGGGTATTACGGGATACTCTTAATAGAATCACCTATGTGAGTACGAAGGCGCCGCTTCAAGAAGAATTGTAAGGTCGAATTCTTCAAGCACTCATGAAACCAAGGCGGTGTTCATGGCAAAAACGAACACAAACAGAGAACCAAGGGGTTAAAGAGCATTTATCATGTGTTATCTTTACAGACTTACACAAACGGCTTACAGTTCAAAGACAGTCCAATCTACTGATTCGCCAGTTAGTTATAACGATAAAACACTAGGAAAAGTTCAAGGCCTCTGAGCTACTTTTACCGATATGATAAATGTTACACAAAGTTTCAGAACAGATTATACAACCACTCACTCATGTGGGGGATTGTTGGAAGAATGAGTAAAGTGGTTGAGGCAAACTAAGTCCCACATCGGGGAAATTTGTGCCTTATGCCACTACTTATACTAATGCTTGATGTATTATATCAATAGAAAGAGGAGATGGAAGAGGGAGAGACAATGGCATGATAAAACATTCATGCTAATATTTAAAGGTCAAAGATAAAGGGCCTTGGGCCTTGGAGCTCTTGGGGTCAGGTGATTAATTGGGCCTCCGATGGGCTCGCTGCGGAGCCGCTATTTTTTGAATTAGAACGCGCGATTGCCAACGGAAATTTCTGTTGGTTAAGGGTCGCAACCTTTCCAACAGTCATAGCCGTGGCAAATCGAACAGAAGCACATGTTCATAAGAACATGCCTCTTCCAGCCTATATATAGGCTTGCAGTATTCGAATCAAATCACGAATTTGAAGTCTACTTTCTCTCCTCCTTGTTTTCTTCTTCCTCGCTCTGTTCTGCATCAAATATATACAGAAACTCTCTTGCGTTCGTCGTCGATTTGTGACTGTAGCGCAACATCACAAATACGGTCCGTTTCATCCTTGGGAAACGATTGCTCATCATCCTTCCGCGCCGTAGAGGGAGCAACTTCGTTTCAAGGAAACAGCGCTCGCTGGACTCGGACAATAGTCGGTACTGCTTCTTTCTCTTTCTCTGGATATTTACTGTATCGGTGCATTTCCTTGCATACTTGTGGCTGAACTTTGTACTTGCAATTTGCAATATCAATGAATCGTATTGCTAACGCTTAAAGGCGTTACTGTTCATAGAAACGGTTTTAGCACGTTTCTAGTGATTGGTTTCTAACATTCTTGAAACGAAGTTGTTAATAGTTGCTTTCATTTGCAGACGACAATGTCGCAAAACAGCAACAACAAATCTGTGCCGACACTGACTGTGCCACCGGCTCCGCCTCTGGTTCCACCAACTGTCCCATATTCACATGGCGAGAGACCAGAGAAGTTTAATGGCCAGGATTTCAAATGCGGGCAACAGAAGATGCTTTTCTACCTAACAACCTTGGGCCTGGCCAAATACATTACGGAGGATCCACCGTTTGTTGAAGAATTAGAGCCAGACGCCACCAAAGTTGAGGCTTTTACTGCATGGAAGAATTCTGACTTCATCTGTAAGAATTACATTCTCAACGGATTAGATAACAGTTTATATAATGTATACTGTACCGTTGAGACTGCAAAGGTTCTCTGGTTATCACTTGAAAAGAAGTACAAGACTGAAGATGCCGGAATGAAGAAATTCATTGTCGGAAATCTTCTTGACTTCAAAATGGTCGATTCCAAAACAGTCGTCAGTCAGATTCAAGAACTCCAAGTTATCATTCATGAAATTCACGATGAAAAGATGGTGTTAAGTGAGTCATTCCAAGTGGCTGCCGCTATCGAAAAGTTGCCTCCGTCATGGAAGGATTTCAAAAACTATTTAAAGCATAAGCGCAAGGAAATGACCATGGAGGATCTGATTGTTCGTCTGCGAATCGAAGAAGACAACAGAAAATCAGAGAAAAAGGCTACCAGTTCATTGCAGGCAAAAGCCAACGTGGTTGAGGATGAAAAGACAAATAAAAGAAAGCGCGAGCAGAATCCTAATGCAAAGAAACAAAAGAAGTTTCAAGGATCTTGCCATAATTGTGGGAAGAAAGGCCACAAAGCAGCTGTGTGTCGTGCGCCCAAAAAGAAGAAACCTGAAGCAAATATGGCAGGAAATTCAGAGGATGTCACAGATATGGATTTGTGTGCAGTTGTTTCTGAATGCAACCTTGTTGGCAACAACAAGGAGTGGTTTCTAGACATAGGAGCCACTAGTCATATATGTGCCAACAAGTGGATGTTTACAACCTACAAGCCTGCCACTGATAACGAGCAATTATTCATGGGTAACTCGTCCGCGTCAAAGGTTGAAGGCAAGGGAAAGATTGTACTGAAGTTAACTTCTGGAAAGGAACTAAAATTGAATGACGTTCTCCACATTCCAGAAATCCGCAAGAACCTGATTTCAGGATCGTTGCTCATCAAGCATGGTTTCAAACTAACATTTGTTGCTGATAAGTTTGTAATATCAAAGAACGGAGTGTATGTTGGAAGAGGATATGTGTGTGATGGCTTGTTTAAAGCAAATGTAACCACTGTTGTACCGAACAATGATATGAATAAAAGTGAATCTTCTGCTTATATTGTTGACTCTTCTAACATATGGCATTCTAGATTAGGGCATGTAAATTTTGATACATTGCGAAAATTAATTAATCTAGAATTCATACCAAAATGCAATATAGATTCCAACTATAAATGTCAAGTTTGTGCAGAAGCAAAAATGACTAGAACCTCGTTTCATCATGTTGAACGAGAGACCGAACCTCTAAAATTAATACATACTGATGTATGCGATTTGAAAATGTGTCAAACTAGAGGTGGAAAGAGGTACTTTATCACATTCATTGATGATTGTACCAGATACTGTAATGTATATCTCCTTAGAAGTAAGGACGAAGCAATCGACATGTTTAAACAGTATAAGACAGAAGTTGAGAATCAACTCAATAAGAAAATAAAATCTTTAAGAAGTGATAGAGGAGGAGAATACGAGTCTCCGTTTGAGGAATTTTGTGCTGAGCATGGAATTATACATCAAACTACAGCCCCGTATTCACCTCAATCCAACGGTATAGCCGAACGGAAAACAGAACTCTTAAAGAAATGATGAATGCCTTACTAATTAGTTCTGGATTGCCATATAACTTTTGGGGAGAAGCTATTCTTTCGGCAAATCACATCTTGAATAAAATACCACGAAAGAAAACATCAAAATCTCCACATGAACTTTGGAAAAATAGACCACCATCCTACAAATACTTGAAAGTGTGGGGGTGTCTTGCCAAAGTAGAAATACCAAAGCCGAAAAAGGTCAAAATTGGACCAAAGACTATAGATTGCCTATTCATTGGATATGCTCATAATAGTAGTGCATATCGATTTTTGGTGTACAAATCTGAAATTGATGATATTCATGAAAACACCATTATCGAGTCTCGAAATGCAAGATTCTTTGAACACATTTATCCTCTAAAGACCTCTATTGAAACTAGTGTTCAAAAGAGACCAAGAGATTCAGATACTCCCAAGGATAATGCTGATCAAAGAGAAATGAATGATGAAACTGAGATAGAGGAACCGAGAAGGAGCAAGCGACAAAGGACCTCTAAATCCTTTGGACCTGATTTCTATGCATATATGATAGAAAATGAACCTCTAACTTACCAACAAGCAATGTCATCTCCCGATGCTCCTTATTGGAAAGAAGCCGTCAGTAGTGAAATAGAATCCATTCTACAAAACCATACATGGGAACTAGTGGATCTCCCTAAAGGATCAAAACCACTAGGATATAAATGGATATTTAAGAAGAAACTAAAGGCTGACGGCTTAGTAGACAAGTATAAAGCAAGACTTGTAATAAAAGGATTCAGACAGAAGGAAGATCTGGATTACTTTGATACATACTCTCCAGTTACCAGAATAACATCAATTAGGATGCTTATTGCAATCGCATCTATACTGAATTTGGAAATACACCAAATGGATGTGAAAACTGCGTTTTTGAATGGTGAACTGGAAGAAGAAATATATATGCAGCAACCAGAAGGGTTTCTAAGCCCGGGAAATGAAAATAAGGTGTGCAAATTAGTAAAATCACTTTATGGCCTTAAACAAGCTCCAAAACAATGGCACGAGAAATTTGATGAAACTATGTTATCAAATGGATTCAAAATAAATGAATTAGATAAATGCGTATATATAAGATATACGGATATTGGATATGTCATTGTTTGTCTTTATGTTGATGATTTACTAATCCTAGGAAATAATAATGCCATGATAAAATCTACGAAGGATATGTTATCCTCTAGATTCGACATGAAAGACCTAGGAGTGGCTGATGTAATCTTGGGTGTGAAAATTATAAAAACACCACAAGGATATGCCTTATCTCAGTCACATTACATAGCCAAATTACTTGAAAGGTTCAAGCAGTATAATATAACCATTGCAAAATCACCAGTGGATTTGAACCAAAATTGGGTAAAGAACACCGGTGATGGAATATATCAACTTGAATATTCTCGCATACTGGGAAGTATCATGTATGTCATGAATTGCACTAGGCCTGATATTGCATACGCTATAAGCAAGCTGAGTAGATATACCAGTAATCCTGGTAAACATCACTGGAAAGCAATAATCAGGGTCCTAGGATATCTGAAGTACACACAAAACTATGTGTTACAATATGAGAAGTATCCTTCAGTGGTAGAAGGATATAGTGATGCCAATTGGATAACTGGCTCAAATGACACAAAATCCACAAGTGGATATGTGTTCACATTAGGAAATGGAGCAATCTCATGGAAATCATCCAAACAGACTTGCATAGCAAGGTCGACAATGGAATCGGAGTTCATTGCTCTAGATAAAGTCGCAGAAGAAGCAGATTGGCTTAGGAGTTTCTTGGAAGATATTCCAAACTGGGAAAAACCAGTACCTCCAATATGTATACATTGTGATAGTCAATCTGCTATAGGAAGGGCAAATAGTACATTGTATAATGGTAAGTCTCGACATATTCGTCGTAGACCTAAAACCATAAGACAACTTCTCTCTAATGGAGTTATCACTATAGACTATGTAAGGTCAAAGGATAACATAGCGGATCCACTAACAAAAGGCTTGCCAAGAGAGAAAGTTCAAACCTTATCTATGGGAATGGGCTTAAGACCTATGAACTAAAAGTTTTCTAAAGCAGAAACCCCACCTAGTTGACTGGAGATCCCAAGATCTAGGTTCAAAGGGACAACTAAGTTTAAGATAAACTTGATGGCACTGTTAAATACAAACCATTCCTATGATAAGTCAGTACACAACCCGTCGGAGAATAGGATAAGCTTGGCTTTTAATGATGTCTATACTGTGGTGTTATAAAGAACCAAGTGGGGTATTACGGGATTCTCTTAATAGAATCACCTATGTGAGTGCGAAGGCGCCGCTTCAAGAAGAATTGTAAGGTCGAATTCTTCAAGCACTCATGAAACCAAGGCGGTGTTCATGGCAAAAACGAACACAAACAGAGAACCAAGGGGTTAAAGAGCATTTATCATGTGTTATCTTTATAGACTTACACAAACGGCTTACAGTTCAAAGACAGTCCAGTCTACTGATTCGCCGGTTAGTTATAACGATAAAACACTAGGAAAAGTTCAAGGCCTATGAGCTACTTTTACCGATATGATAAATGTTACACAGAGTTTCAGAACAGATTATACAACCACTCACTCATGTGGGGGATTGTTGGAAGAATGAGTAAAGTGATTGAGGCAAACTAAGTCCCACATCGGGGAAATTTGTGCCGTATGCCACTACTTATACTAATGCTTGATGTATTATATCAATAGAAAGAGGAGATGGAAGAGGGAGAGACAATGGCATGATAAAACATTCATGCTAATATTTAAAGGTCAAAGATAAAGGGCCTTGGGCCTTAGGGCTCTTGGGGTCTGGTGATTAATTGGGCCTCCGATGGGCTCGCTGCGGGGCCGCTATTTTTTGAATTAGATCGCGCCATTGCCAACGGAAATTTCTGTTGGTAAAGGGTCGCAACCTTTCCAACAGTCATAGCCGTGGCAAATCGAACAGAAGCACCTGTTCATAAGAACATGCCTCTTCCAGCCTATATATAGGCTTGCAGTATTCGAATCAAATCACGAATTTGAAGTCTACTTTCTCTCCTCCTTGTTTTCTTCTTCCTCGCTCTGTTCTGCATCAAATATATACAGAAACCCTCTTGCGTTCGTCGTCGATTTGTGACTGTAGCGCAACATCACAAATACGGTCCGTTTCATCCTTGGGAAACGATTGCTCATCATCCTTCCGCGCCGTAGAGGGAGCAACTTCGTTTCAAGGAAACATCGCTCGCTGGACTCGGACAATAGTCGGTACTGCTTCTTTCTCTTTCTCTGGATATTTACTGTATCGGTGCATTTCCTTGCATACTTGTGGCTGAACTTTGTACTTGCAATTTGCAATATCATTGAATCGTATTGCTAACGCTTAAAGGCGTTACTGTTCATAGAAACGGTTTTAGCACGTTTCTAGTGATTGGTTTCTAACATTCTTGAAATGAAGTTGCTAATAGTTGCTTTCATTTGCAGACGACAATGTCGCAAAACAGCAACAGCAAATCTGTGCCGACACTGACTGTGCCACCGGCTCCGCCTCTGGTTCCACCAACTGTCCCATATTCGCATGGCGAGATACCAGAGAAGTTTAATGGCCAGGATTTCAAAAGCTGGCAACAGAATATGCTTTTCTACCTAACAACCTTGGGCCTGGCCAAATACATTACGGAGGATCCACCGTTTGTTGAAGAATTAGAGCCAGACGCCACCAAAGTTGAGGCTTTTACTGCATGGAAGAATTCTGACTTCATCTGTAAGAATTACATTCTCAACGGATTAGATAACAGTTTATATAATGTATACTGTACCGTAGAGACTGCAAAGGTTCTCTGGTTATCACTTGAAAAGAAGTACAAGACTGAAGATGCCGGAATGAAGAAATTCATTGTCGGAAAGTTTCTTGACTCCAAAATGGTCGATTCCAAAACAGTCGTCAGTCAGATTCAAGAACTCCAAGTTATCATTCATGAAATTCACGATGAAAAGATGGTGTTAAGTGAGTCATTCCAAGTGGTTGCCGCTATCGAAAAGTTGCCTCCGTCATGGAAGGATTTCAAAAACTATTTAAAGCATAAGCGCAAGGAAATGACCATGGAGGATCTGATTGTTCGTCTGCGAATCGAAGAAGACAACAGAAAATCAGAGAAAAAGGCTACCAGTTCATTGCAGGCAAAAGCCAACGTGGTTGAGGATGAAAAGACAAATAAAAGAAAGCGCGAGCAGAATCCTAATGCAAAGAAACAAAAGAAGTTTCAAGGATCTTGCCATAATTGTGGGAAGAAAGGCCACAAAGCAGCTGTGTGTCGTGCGCCCAAAAAGAAGAAACCTGAAGCAAATATGGCAGGAAATTCAGAGGATGTCACAGATATGGATTTGTGTGAAGTTGTTTCTGAATGCAACCTTGTTGGCAACAACAAGGAGTGGTTTCTAGACACAGGAGCCACTCGTCATATATGTGCCAACAAGTGGATGTTTACAACCTACAAGCCTGCCACTGATAACGAGCAACTATTCATGGGTAACTCGTCCGCGTCAAAGGTTGAAGGCAAGGGAAAGATTGTACTGAAGTTAACTTCTGGAAAGGAACTAAAATTGAATGACGTTCTCCACGTTCCAGAAATCCGCAAGAACCTGATTTCAGGATCGTTGCTCAGCAAGCATGGTTTCAAACTAACATTTGTTGCTGATAAGTTTGTAATATCAAAGAACGGAGTGTATGTTGGAAGAGGATATGTGTGTGATGGCTTGTTTAAAGCAAATGTAACCACTGTTGTACCGAACAATGATATGAATAAAAGTGAATCTTCTGCTTATATTGTTGACTCTTCTAACATATGGCATTCTAGATTAGGGCATGTAAATTTTGATACATTGCGAAAATTAATTAATCTAGAATTCATACCAAAATGCAATATAGATTCCAACTATAAATGTCAAATTTGTGCAGAAGCAAAAATGACTAGAACCTCGTTTCATCACGTTGAACGAGAGACCGAACCTCTAGAATTAATACATACTGATGTATGCGATTTGAAAATGTGTCAAACTAGAGGTGGAAAGAGGTACTTTATCACATTCATTGATGATTGTACCAGATACTGTAATGTATATCTCCTTAGAAGTAAGGACGAAGCAATCGACATGTTTAAACAGTATAAGGCAGAAGTTGAGAATCAACTCAATAAGAAAATAAAATCTTTAAGAAGTGATAGAGGAGGAGAATACGAGTCTCCGTTTGAGGAATTTTGTGCTGAGCATGGAATTATACATCAAACTACAGCCCCGTATTCACCTCAATCCAACGGTACAGCCGAACGGAAAAACAGAACTCTTAAAGAAATGATGAATGCCTTACTAATTAGTTCTGGATTGCCAGATAACTTTTGGGGAGAAGCTATTCTTTTGGCAAATCACATCTTGAATAAAATACCACGAAAGAAAACATCAAAATCTCCACATGAACTTTGGAAAAATAGACCACCATCCTACAAATACTTGAAAGTGTGGGGGTGTCTTGCCAAAGTAGAAATACCAAAGCCGAAAAAGGTCAAAATTGGACCAAAGACTATAGATTGCATATTCATTGGATATGATCATAATAGTAGTGCATATCGATTTTTGGTGTACAAATCTGAAATTGATGATATTCATGAAAACACCATTATCGAGTCTCGAAATGCAAGATTCTTTGAACACATTTATCCTCTAAAGACCTCTATTGAAACTAGTGTTCAAAAGAGGCCAAGAGATTCAGATACTCCCAAGGATAATGCTGATCAAAGAGAAATGAATGATGAAACTGAGATAGAGGAACCGAGAAGGAGCAAGCGACAAAGGACCTCTAAATCCTTTGGACCTGATTTCTATGCATATATGATAGAAAATGAACCTCTAACTTACCAACAAGCAATGTCATCTCCCGATGCTCCTTATTGGAAAGAAGCCGTCAATAGTGAAATAGAATCCATTCTACAAAACCATACGTGGGAACTAGTGGATCTCCCTAAAGGATCAAAACCACTAGGATATAAATGGATATTTAAGAAGAAACTAAAGGCTGACGGCTTAGTAGACAAGTATAAAGCAAGACTTGTAATAAAAGGATTCAGACAGAAGGAAGATCTGGATTACTTTGATACATACTCTCCAGTTACCAGAATAACATCAATTAGGATGCTTATTGCAATCGCATCTATACTGAATTTGGAAATACACCAAATGGATGTGAAAACTGCGTTTTTGAATGGTGAACTGGAAGAAGAAATATATATGCAGCAACCAGAAGGGTTTCTAAGCCCGGGAAATGAAAATAAGGTGTGCAAATTAGTAAAATCACTTTATGGCCTTAAACAAGCTCCAAAACAATGGCACGAGAAATTTGATGAAACTATGTTATCAAATGGATTCAAAATAAATGAATCAGATAAATGCGTATATATAAGATATACGGATATTGGATATGTCATTGTTTGTCTTTATGTTGATGATTTACTAATCCTAGGAAATAATAATGCCATAATAAAATCTACGAAGGATATGTTATCCTCTAGATTCGACATGAAAGACCTAGGAGTGGCTGATGTAATCTTGGGTGTGAAAATTATAAAAACACCACAAGGATATGCCTTATCTCAGTCACATTACATAGCAAAATTACTTGAAAGGTTCAAGCAGTATAATATAACCATTGCAAAATCACTAGTGGATTTGAACCAAAATTGGGTAAAGAACACCGGTGATGGAATATATCAACTTGAATATTCTCGCATACTGGGAAGTATCATGTATGTCATGAATTGCACTAGGCCTGATATTGCATACGCTATAAGCAAGCTGAGTAGATATACCATTAATCCTGGTAAACATCACTGGAAAGCAATAATCAGGGTCCTAGGATATCTGAAGTACACACAAATCTATGTGTTACAATATGAGAAGTATCCTTCAGTGGTAGAAGGATATAGTGATGCCAATTGGATAACTGGCTCAAATGACACAAAATCCACAAGTGGATATGTGTTCACATTAGGAAATGGAGCAATCTCATGGAAATCATCCAAACAGACTTGCATAGCAAGGTCGACAATGGAATCGGAGTTCATTGCTCTAGATAAAGTCGCAGAAGAAGCAGATTGGCTTAGGAGTTTCTTGGAAGATATTCCAAACTGGGAAAAACCAGTACCTCCAATATGTATACATTGTGATAGTCAATCTGCTATAGGAAGGGCAAATAGTACATTGTATAATGGTAAGTCTCGACATATTCGTCGTAGACATAAAACCATAAGACAACTTCTCTCTAATGGAGTTATCACTATAGACTATGTAAGGTCAAAGGATAACATAGCGGATCCACTAACAAAAGGCTTGCCAAGAGAGAAAGTTCAAACCTTATCTATGGGAATGGGCTTAAGACCTATGAACTAAAAGTTTTCTAAAGCAGAAACCCCACCTAGTTGACTGGAGATCCCAAGATCTAGGTTCAAAGGGACAACTAAGTTTAAGATAAACTTGATGGCACTGTTAAATACAAACCATTCCTATGATAAGTCAGTGCACAACCCGTCGGAGAATAGGATAAGCTTGGCTTTTAATGATGTCTATACTGTGGTGTTATAAAGAACCAAGTGGGGTATTACGGGATTCTCTTAATAGAATCACCTATGTGAGTGCGAAGGCGCCGCTTCAAGAAGAATTGTAAGGTCGAATTCTTCAAGCACTCATGAAACCAAGGCGGTGTTCATGGCAAAAACGAACACAAACAGAGAACCAAGGGGTTAAAGAGCATTTATCATGTGTTATCTTTATAGACTTACACAAACGGCTTACAGTTCAAAGACAGTCCAGTCTACTGATTCGCCAGTTAGTTATAACGATAAAACACTAGGAAAAGTTCAAGGCCTATGAGCTACTTTTACCGATATGATAAATGTTACACAGAGTTTCAGAATAGATTATACAACCACTCACTCATGTGGGGGATTGTTGGAAGAATGAGTAAAGTGGTTGAGGCAAACTAAGTCCCACATCGGGGAAATTTGTGCCGTATGCCACTACTTATACTAATGCTTGATGTATTATATCAATAGAAAGAGGAGATGGAAGAGGGAGAGACAATGGCATGATAAAACATTCATGCTAATATTTAAAGGTCAAAGATAAAGGGCCTTGGGCCTTGGGGCTCTTGGGGTCTGGTGATTAATTGGGCCTCCGATGGGCTCGCTGCGGGGCCGCTATTTTTTGAATTAGATCGCGCGATTGCCAACGGAAATTTCTGTTGGTAAAGGGTCGCAACCTTTCCAACAGTCATAGCCGTGGCAAATCGAACAGAAGCACCTGTTCATAAGAACATGCCTCTTCCAGCCTATATATAGGCTTGCAGTATTCGAATCAAATCACGAATTTGAAGTCTACTTTCTCTCCTCCTTGTTTTCTTCTTCCTCGCTCTATTCTGCATCAAATATATACAGAAACTCTCTTTCGTTCGTCGTCGATTTGTGACTGTAGCGCAACATCACAAATATGGTCCGTTTCATCCTTGGGAAACGATTGCTCATCATCCTTCCGCGCCGTAGAGGGAGCAACTTCGTTTCAAGGAAACATCGCTCGTTGGACTCGGACAATAGTCGGTACTGCTTCTTTCTCTTTCTCTGGATATTTACTGTATCGGTGCATTTCCTTGCATACTTGTGGCTGAACTTTGTACTTGCAATTTGCAATATCATTGAATCGTATTGCTAACGCTTAAAGGCGTTACTGTTCATAGAAACGATTTTAGCACGTTTCTAGTGATTGGTTTCTAACATTCTTGAAACGAAGTTGCTAATAGTTGCTTTCATTTGCAGACGACAATGTCGCAAAACAGCAACAGCAAATCTGTGCCGACACTGACTGTGCCACCGGCTCCGCCTCTGGTTCCACCAACTGTCCCATATTCGCATGGCGAGAGACCAGAGAAGTTTAATGGCCAGGATTTCAAACGCTGGCAACAGAAGATGCTTTTCTACCTAACAACCTTGGGCCTGGCCAAATACATTACGGAGGATCCACCGTTTGTTGAAGAATTAGAGCCAGACGCCACCAAAGTTGAGGCTTTTACTGCATGGAAGAATTCTGACTTCATTTGTAAGAATTACATTCTCAACGGATTAGATAACAGTTTATATAATGTATACTGTACCGTTGAGACTGCAAAGGTTCTCTGGTTATCACTTGAAAAGAAGTACAAGACTGAAGATGCCGGAATGAAGAAATTCATTGTTGGAAAGTTTCTTGACTTCAAATTGGTCGATTCCAAAACAGTCGTCAGTCAGATTCAAGAACTCCAAGTTATCATTCATGAAATTCACGATGAAAAGATGGTGTTAAGTGAGTCATTCCAAGTGGCTGCCGCTATCGAAAAGTTGCCTCCGTCATGGAAGGATTTCAAAAACTATTTAAAGCATAAGCGCAAGCAAATGACCATGGAGGATCTGATTGTTCGTCTGCGAATCGAAGAAGACAACAGAAAATCAGAGAAAAAGGCTACCAGTTCATTGCAGGCAAAAGCCAACGTGGTTGAGGATGAAAAGACAAATAAAAGAAAGCGCGAGCAGAATCCTAATGCAAAGAAACAAAAGAAGTTTCAAGGATCTTGCAATAATTGTGGGAAGAAAGGCCACAAAGCAGCTGTGTGTCGTGCGCCCAAAAAGAAGAAACCTGAAGTAAATATGGCAGGAAAAATAGAGGATGTCACAGATATGGATTTGTGTGCAGTTGTTTCTGAATGCAACCTTGTTGGCAACAACAAGGAGTGGTTTCTAGACATAGGAGCCACTCGTCATATATGTGCCAACAAGTGGATGTTTACAACCTACAAGCCTGCCACTGATAATGAGCAACTATTCATGGGTAACTCGTCCGCGTCAAAGGTTGAAGGCAAGGGAAAGATTGTACTGAAGTTAACTTCTGGAAAGGAACTAAAATTGAATGACGTTCTCCACGTTCCAGAAATCCGCAAGAACCTGATTTCAGGATCGTTGCTCAGCAAGCATGGTTTCAAACTAACATTTGTTGCTGATAAGTTTGTAATATCAAAGAACGGAGTGTATGTTGGAAGAGGATATGTGTGTGATGGCTTGTTTAAAGCAAATGTAACCACTGTTGTACCGAACAATGATATGAATAAAAGTGAATCTTCTGCTTATATTGTTGACTCTTCTAACATATGGCATTCTAGATTAGGGCATGTAAATTTTGATACATTGCGAAAATTAATTAATCTAGAATTCATACCAAAATGCAATATAGATTCCAACTATAAATGTCAAGTTTGTGCAGAAGCAAAAATGACTAGAACCTCGTTTCATCACGTTGAACGAGAGACCGAACCTCTAGAATTAATACATACTGATGTATGCGATTTGAAAATGTGTCAAACTAGAGGTGGAAAGAGGTACTTTATCACATTCATCGAAGATTGTACCAGATACTGTAATGTATATCTCCTTAGAAGTAAGGACGAAGCAATCGACATGTTTAAACAGTATAAGGCAGAAGTTGAGAATCAACTCAATAAGAAAATAAAATCTTTAAGAAGTGATAAAGGAGGAGAATACGAGTCTCCATTTGAGGAATTTTGTGCTGAGCATGGAATTATACATCAAACTACAGCCCCGTATTCACCTCAATCCAACGGTATAGCCGAACGGAAAAACAGAACTCTTAAAGAAATGATGAATGCCTTACTAATTAGTTCTGGATTGCCAGATAACTTTTGGGGAGAAGCTATTCTTTCGGCAAATCACATCTTGAATAAAATACCACGAAAGAAAACATCAAAATCTCCACATGAACTTTGGAAAAATAGACCACCATCCTACAAATACTTGAAAGTGTGGGGGTGTCTTGCCAAAGTAGAAATACCAAAGCCGAAAAAGGTCAAAATTGGACCAAAGACTATAGATTCCATATTCATTGGATATGCTCATAATAGTAGTGCATATCGATTTTTGGTGTACAAATCTGAAATTGATGATATTCATGAAAACACCATTATCGAGTCTCGAAATGCAAGATTCTTTGAACACATTTATCCTCTAAAGACCTCTATTGAAACTAGTGTTCAAAAGAGGCCAAGAGATTCAGATACTCCCAAGGATAATGCTGATCAAAGAGAAATGAATGATGAAACTGAGATAGAGGAACCGAGAAGGAGCAAGCGACAAAGGACCTCTAAATCCTTTGGACCTGATTTCTATGCATATATGATAGAAAATGAACCTCTAACTTACCAACAAGCAATGTCATCTCCCGATGCTCCTTATTGGAAAGAAGCCGTCAATAGTGAAATAGAATCCATTCTACAAAACCATACGTGGGAACTAGTGGATCTCCCTAAAGGATCAAAACCACTAGGATATAAATGGATATTTAAGAAGAAACTAAAGGCTGACGGCTTAGTAGACAAGTATAAAGCAAGACTTGTAATAAAATGATTCAGACAGAAGGAAGATCTGGATTACTTTGATACATACTCTCCAGTTACTAGAATAACATCAATTAGGATGCTTATTGCAATCGCATCTATACTGAATTTGGAAATACACCAAATGGATGTGAAAACTGCGTTTTTGAATGGTGAACTGGAAGAAGAAATATATATGCAGCAACCAGAAGGGTTTCTAAGCCCGGGAAATGAAAATAAGGTGTGCAAATTAGTAAAATCACTTTATGGCCTTAAACAAACTCCAAAACAATGGCACGAGAAATTTGATGAAACTATGTTATCAAATTGATTCAAAATAAATGAATCAGATAAATGCGTATATATAAGATATACGGATATTGGATATGTCATTGTTTGTCTTTATGTTGATGATTTACTAATCCTAGGAAATAATAATGCCATAATAAAATCTACGAAGGATATGTTATCCTCTAGATTCGACATGAAAGACCTAGGAGTGGCTGATGTAATCTTGGGTGTGAAAATTATAAAAACACCACAAGGATATGCCTTATCTCAGTCACATTACATAGCCAAATTACTGGAAAGGTTCAAGTAGTATAATATAACCATTGCAAAATCACCAGTGGATTTGAACCAAAATTGGGTAAAGAACACCGGTGATGGAATATATCAACTTGAATATTCTCGCATACTGGGAAGTATCATGTATGTCATGAATTGCACTAGGCCTGATATTGCATACGCTATAAGCAAGCTGAGTAGATATACCATCAATCCTGGTAAACATCACTGGAAAGCAATAATCAGGGTCCTAGGATATCTGAAGTACACACAAAACTATGTGTTACAATATGAGAAGTATCCTTCAGTGGTAGAAGGATATAGTGATGCCAATTGGATAACTGGCTCAAATGACACAAAATCCACAAGTGGATATGTGTTTACATTAGGAAATGGAGCAATCTCATGGAAATCATCCAAACAGACTTGCATAGCAAGGTCGACAATGGAATCGGAGTTCATTGCTCTAGATAAAGCCGCAGAAGAAGCAGATTGGCTTAGGAGTTTCTTGGAAGATATTCCAAACTGGGAAAAACCAGTACCTCCAATATGTATACATTGTGATAGTCAATCTGCTATAGGAAGGGAAAATAGTACATTGTATAATGGTAAGTCTCGACATATTCGTCGTAGACATAAAACCATAAGACAACTTCTCTCTAATGGAGTTATCACTATAGACTATGTAAGGTCAAAGGATAACATAACGGATCCACTAACAAAAGGCTTGCCAAGAGAGAAAGTTCAAACCTTATCTATGGGAATGGGCTTAAGACCTATGAACTAAAAGTTTTCTAAAGCGGAAACCCCACCTAGTTGACTGGAGATCCCAAGATCTAGGTTCAAAGGGACAACTAAGTTTAAGATAAACTTGATGGCACTGTTAAATACAAACCATTCCTATGATAAGTCAGTGCACAACCCGTCGGAGAATAGGATAAGCTTGGCTTTTAATGATGTCTATACTGTGGTGTTATAAAGAACCAAGTGGGGTATTACGGGATACTCTTAATAGAATCACCTATGTGAGTGCGAAGGCGCCGCTTCAAGAAGAATTGTAAGGTCGAATTCTTCAAGCACTCATGAAACCAAGGCGGTGTTCATGGCAAAAACGAACACAAACAGAGAACCAAGGGGTTAAAGAGCATTTATCATGTGTTATCTTTATAGACTTACACAAACGGCTTACAGTTCAAAGACAGTCCAGTCTACTGATTCGCTAGTTAGTTATAACGATAAAACACTAGGAAAAGTTCAAGGCCTCTGAGCTACTTTTACCGATATGATAAATGTTACACAAAGTTTCTGAACAGATTATACAACCACTCACTCATGTGGGGGATTGTTGGAAGAATGAGTGAAGTGGTTGAGGCAAACTAAGTCCCACATCGGGGAAATTTGTGCCTTATGCCACTACTTATACTAATGCTTGATGTATTATATCAATAGAAAGAGGAGATGGAAGAGGGAGAGACAATGGCATGATAAAACATTCATGCTAATATTTAAAGGTCAAAGATAAAGGGCCTTGGGCCTTGGGGCTCTTGGGGTCTGGTGATTAATTGGGCCTCCGATGGGCTCGCTGCGTAGCCGCTATTTTTTGAATTAGATCGCGCGATTGCCAACGGAAATTTCTGTTGGTAAAGGGTCGCAACCTTTCCAACAGTCATAGCCGTGGCAAATCGAACAGAAGCACCTGTTCATAAGAACATGCCTCTTCCAGCCTATATATAGGCTTGTAGTATTCGAATCAAATCACGAATTTGAAGTCTACTTTCTCTCCTCCTTGTTTTCTTCTTCCTTGCTCTGTTCTGCATCAAATATATACAGAAACTCTCTTGCGTTCGTCGTCGATTTCTGACTGTAGCGCAACATCACAAATACGGTCCGTTTCATCCTTGGGAAACGATTGCTCATCATCCTTCCGCGCCGTAGAGGGAGCAACTTCGTTTCAAGGAAACAGCGCTCGCTGGACTCGGACAATAGTCGGTACTGCTTCTTTCTCTTTCTCTGGATATTTACTGTATCGGTGCATTTCCTTGCATACTTGTGGCTGAACTTTGTACTTGCAATTTGCAATATCATTGAATCGTATTGCTAACGCTTAAAGGCGTTACTGTTCATAGAAACGGTTTTAGCACGTTTCTAGTCATTGGTTTCTAACATTCTTGAAACGAAGTTGCTAATAGTTGCTTTCATTTGCAGACGACAATGTCGCAAAACAGCAACAGCAAATCTGTGCCGACACTGACTGTGCCACCGGCTCCGCCTCTGGTTCCACCAACTGTCCCATATTCGCATGGCGAGAGACCAGAGAAGTTTAATGGCCAGGATTTCAAACGCTGGCAACAGAAGATGCTTTTCTACCTAACAACCTTGGGCCTGGCCAAATACATTACGGAGGATCCACCGTTTGTTGAAGAATTAGAGCCAGACGCCACCAAAGTTGAGGCTTTTACTGCATGGAAGAATTCTGACTTCATCTGTAAGAATTACATTCTCAACGGATTAGATAACAGTTTATATAATGTATACTGTACCGTTGAGACTGCAAAGGTTCTCTGGTTATCACTTGAAAAGAAGTACAAGACTGAAGATGCCGGAATGAAGAAATTCATTGTCGGAAAGTTTCTTGACTTCAAAATGGTCGATTCCAAAACAGTCGTCAGTCAGATTCAAGAACTCCAAGTTATCATTCATGAAATTCACGATGAAAAGATGGTGTTAAGTGAGTCATTCCAAGTGGCTGCCGCTATCGAAAAGTTGCCTCCGTCATGGAAGGATTTCAAAAACTATTTAAAGCATAAGCGCAAGCAAATGACCATGGAGGATCTGATTGTTCGTCTGCGAATCGAAGAAGACAACAGAAAATCAGAGAAAAAGGCTACCAGTTCATTGCAGGCAAAAGCCAACGTGGTTGAGGATGAAAAGACAAATAAAAGAAAGCGTGAGCAGAATCCTAATGCAAAGAAACAAAAGAAGTTTCAAGGATCTTGCCATAATTGTGGGAAGAAAGGCCACAAAGCAGCTGTGCGTCGTGCGCCCAAAAAGAAGAAACCTGAAGCAAATATGGCAGGAAATTCAGAGGATGTCACAGATATGGATTTGTGTGCAGTTGTTTCTGAATGCAACCTTGTTGGCAACAACAAGGAATGGTTTCTAGACACAGGAGCCACTCGTCATATATGTGCCAACAAGTGGATGTTTACAACCTACAAGCCTGCCACTGATAACGAGCAACTATTCATGGGTAACTCGTCCGCGTCAAAGGTTGAAGGCAAGGGAAAGATTGTACTGAAGTTAACTTCTGGAAAGGAACTAAAATTGAATGACGTTCTCCACGTTCCAGAAATCCGCAAGAACCTGATTTCAGGATCGTTGCTCAGCAAGCATGGTTTCAAACTAACATTTGTTGCTGATAAGTTTGTAATATCAAAGAACGGAGTGTATGTTGGAAGAGGATATGTGTGTGATGGCTTGTTTAAAGCAAATGTAACCACTGTTGTACCGAACAATGATATGAATAAAAGTGAATCTTCTGCTTATATTGTTGACTCTTCTAACATATGGCATTCTAGATTAGGGCATGTAAATTTTGATACATTGCGAAAATTAATTAATCTAGAATTCATACCAAAATGCAATATAGATTCCAACTATAAATGTCAAGTTTGTGCAGAAGCAAAAATGACTAGAACCTCGTTTCATCACGTTGAACGAGAGACCGAACCTCTAGAATTAATACATACTGATGTATGCGATTTGAAAATGTGTCAAACTAGAGGTGGAAAGAGGTACTTTATCACATTCATTGATGATTGTACCAGATAATGTAATGTATATCTCCTTAGAAGTAAGGACGAAGCAATCGACATGTTTAAACAGTATAAGGCAGAAGTTGAGAATCAACTCAATAAGAAAATAAAATCTTTAAGAAGTGATAGAGGAGGAGAATACGAGTCTCCGTTTGAGGAATTTTGTGATGAGCATGGAATTATACATCAAACTACAACCCCGTATTCACCTCAATCCAACAGTATAGCCGAACGGAAAAACAGAACTCTTAAAGAAATGATGAATGCCTTACTAATTAGTTCTGGATTGCCAGATAACTTTTGGGGAGAAGTTATTCTTTCGGCAAATCACATCTTGAATAAAATACCACGAAAGAAAACATCAAAATCTCCACATGAACTTTGGAAAAATAGACCACCATCCTACAAATACTTGAAAGTGTGGGGGTGTCTTGCCAAAGTAGAAATACCAAAGCCGAAAAAGGTCAAAATTGGACCAAAGACTATAGATTGCATATTCATTGGATATGCTCATAATAGTAGTGCATATCGATTTTTGGTGTACAAATCTGAAATTGATGATATTCATGAAAACACCATTATCGAGTCTCGAAATGCAAGATTCTTTGAACACATTTATCCTCTAAAGACCTCTATTGAAACTAGTGTTCAAAAGAGGCCAAGAGATTCAGATACTCCCAAGGATAATGCTGATCAAAGAGAAATGAATGATGAAACTGAGATAGAGGAACCGAGAAGGAGCAAGCGACAAAGGACCTCTAAATCCTTTGGACCTGATTTCTATGCATATATGATAGAAAATGAACCTCTAACTTACCAACAAGCAATGTCATCTCCCGATGCTCCTTATTGGAAAGAAGCCGTCAGTAGTGAAATAGAATCCATTCTACAAAACCATACGTGGGAACTAGTGGATCTCCCTAAAGGATCAAAACCACTAGGATATAAATGGATATTTAAGAAGAAACTAAAGGCTGACGGCTTAGTAGACAAGTATAAAGCAAGACTTGTAATAAAAGGATTCAGACAGAAGGAAGATCTGGATTACTTTGATACGTACTCTCCAGTTACCAGAATAACATCAATTAGGATGCTTATTGCAATCGCATCTATACTGAATTTGGAAATACACCAAATGGATGTCAAAACTGCGTTTTTGAATGGTGAACTGGAAGAAGAAATATATATGCAGCAACCAGAAGGGGTTCTAAGCCCGGGAAATGAAAATAAGGTGTGCAAATTAGTAAAATCACTTTATGGCCTTAAACAAGCTCCAAAACAATGGCACGAGAAATTTGATGAAACTATGTTATCAAATGGATTCAAAATAAATGAATCAGATAAATGCGTATATATAAGATATACGGATATTGGATATGTCATTGTTTGTCTTTATGTTGATGATTTACTAATCCTAGGAAATAATAATGCCATAATAAAATCTACGAAGGATATGTTATCCTCTAGATTCGACATGAAAGACCTAGGAGTGGCTGATGTAATCTTGGGTGTGAAAATTATAAAAACACCACAAGGATATGCCTTATCTCAGTCACATTACATAGCCAAATTACTTGAAAGGTTCAAGCAGTATAATATAACCATTGCAAAATCACCATTGGATTTGAACCAAAATTGGGTAAAGAACACCGGTGATGGAATATATCAACTTGAATATTCTCGCATACTGGGAAGTATCATGTATGTCATGAATTGCACTAGGCCTGATATTGCATACGCTATAAGCAAGCTGAGTAGATATACCAGTAATCCTGGTAAACATCACTGGAAAGCAATAATCAGGGTCCTAGGATATCTGAAGTACACACAAAACTATGTGTTACAATATGAGAAGTATCCTTCAGTGGTAGAAGGATATAGTGATGCCAATTGGATAACTGGCTCAAATGACACAAAATCCACAAGTGGATATGTGTTTACATTAGGAAATGGAGCAATCTCATGGAAATCATCCAAACAAACTTGCATAGCAAGGTCGACAATGGAATCGGAGTTCATTGCTCTAGATAAAGCCGCAGAAGAAGCAGATTGGCTTAGGAGTTTCTTGGAAGATATTCCAAACTGGGAAAAACCAGTACCTCCAATATGTATACATTGTGATAGTCAATCTGCTATAGGAAGGGCAAATTGTACATTGTATAATGGTAAGTCTCGACATATTCGTCGTAGACATAAAACCATAAGACAACTTCTCTCTAATGGAGTTATCACTATAGACTATGTAAGGTCAAAGGATAACATAGCGGATCCACTAACAAAAGGCTTTCCAAGAGAGAAAGTTCAAACCTTATCTATGGGAATGGGCTTAAGACCTATGAACTAAAAGTTTTCTAAAGCGGAAACCCCACCTAGTTGACTGGAGATCCCAAGATCTAGGTTCAAAGGGATAACTAAGTTTAAGATAAACTTGATGGCACTGTTAAATACAAACCATTCCTATGATAAGTTAGTGCACAACCCGTCGGAGAATAGGATAAGCTTGGCTTTTAATGATGTCTATACTGTGGTGTTATAAAGAACCAAGTGGGGTATTACGGGATACTCTTAATAGAATCACCTATGTGAGTGCGAAGGCGCCGCTTCAAGAAGAATTGTAAGGTCGAATTCTTCAAGCACTCATGAAACCAAGGCGGTGTTCATGGCAAAAACGAACACAAACAGAGAACCAAGGGGTTAAAGAGCATTTATCATGTGTTATCTTTATAGACTTACACAAACGGCTTACAGTTCAAAGACAGTCCAGTCTACTGATTCGCCAGTTAGTTATAACAATAAAACACTAGGAAAAGTTCAAGGCCTCTGAGCTACTTTTACCGATATGATAAATGTTACACAAAGTTTCAGAACAGATTATACAACCACTCACTCATGTGGGGGATTGTTGGAAGAATGAGTAAAGTGGTTGAGGCAAACTAAGTCCCACATCGGGGAAATTTGTGCCTTATGCCACTACTTATACTAATTCTTGATGTATTATATCAATAGAAAGAGGAGATGGAAGAGGGAGAGACAATGGCATGATAAAACATTCATGCTAATATTTAAAGGTCAAAGATAAAGGGCCTTGGGCCTTGGGGCTCTTGGGGTCTGGTGATTAATTGGGCCTCCGATGGGCTCGCTGCGGAGCCGCTATTTTTTGAATTAGATCGCGCGATTGCCAACGGAAATTTCTGTTGGTAAAGGGTCGCAACCTTTCCAACAGTCATAGCCGTGGCAAATCGAACAGAAGCACCTGTTCATAAGAACATGCCTCTTCCAGCCTATATATAGGCTTGCAGTATTCGAATCAAATCACGAATTTGAAGTCTACTTTCTCTCCTCCTTGTTTTCTTCTTCCTCGCTCTGTTCTGCATCAAATATATACAGAAACTCTCTTACGTTCGTCGTCGATTTGTGACTGTAGCGCAACATCACAAATACGGTCCGTTTCATCCTTGGGAAACGATTGCTCATCATCCTTCCGCGCTGTAGAGGGAGCAACTTCGTTTCAAGGAAACAGCGCTCGCTGGACTCGGACAATAGTCGGTACTGCTTCTTTCTCTTTCTCTGGATATTTACTGTATCGGTGCATTTCCTTGCATACTTGTGGCTGAACTTTGTACTTGCAATTTGCAATATCATTGAATCGTATTGCTAACGCTTAAAGGCGTTACTGTTCATAGAAACGGTTTTAGCACGTTTCTAGTGATTGGTTTCTAACATTCTTGAAACGAAGTTGCTAATAGTTGCTTTCATTTGCAGACGACAATGTCGCAAAACAGCAACAGCAAATCTGTGCCGACACTGACTGTGCCACCGGCTCCGCCTCTGGTTCCACCAACTGTCCCATATTCGCATGGCGAGAGACCAGAGAAGTTTAATGGCCAGGATTTCAAACGCTGGCAACAGAAGATGCTTTTCTACCTAACAACCTTGGGCCTGGCCAAATACATTACGGAGGATCCACCGTTTGTTGAAGAATTAGAGCCAGACGCCACCAAAGTTGAGGCTTTTACTGCATGGAAGAATTCTGACTTCATCTGTAAGAATTACATTCTCAACGGATTAGATAACAGTTTATATAATGTATACTGTACCGTTGAGACTGCAAAGGTTCTCTGGTTATCACTTGAAAAGAAGTACAAGACTGAAGATGCCGGAATGAAGAAATTCATTGTTGGAAAGTTTCTTGACTTCAAAATGGTCGATTCCAAAACGGTCGTCAGTCAGATTCAAGAACTCCAAGTTATCATTCATGAAATTCACGATGAAAAGATGGTGTTAAGTGAGTCATTCCAAGTGGCTGCCGCTATCGAAAAGTTGCCTCCGTCATGGAAGGATTTCAAAAACTATTTAAAGCATAAGCGCAAGGAAATGACCATGGAGGATCTGATTGTTCGTCTGCGAATCGAAGAAGACAAAAGAAAATCAGAGAAAAAGGCTACCAGTTCATTGCAGGCAAAAGCCAACGTGGTTGAGGATGAAAAGACAAATAAAAGAAAGCGCGAGCAGAATCCTAATGCAAAGAAACAAAAGAAGTTTCAAGGATCTTGCCATAATTGTGGGAAGAAAGGCCACAAAGCAGATGTGTGTCGTGCGCCCAAAAAGAAGAAACCTGAAGCAAATATGGCAGGAAATTCATAGGATGTCACAGATATGGATTTGTGTGCAGTTGTTTCTGAATGCAACCTTGTTGGCAACAACAAGGAGTGGTTTCTAGACACAGGAGCCACTCGTCATATATGTGCCAACAAGTGGATGTTTACAACCTACAAGCCTGCCACTGATAACGAGCAACTATTCATGGGTAACTCGTCCGCGTCAAAGGTTGAAGGCAAGGGAAATATTGTACTGAAGTTAACTTCTGGAAAGGAACTAAAATTGAATGACGTTCTCCACGTTCCAGAAATCCGCAAGAACCTGATTTCAGGATCGTTGCTCAGCCAGCATGGTTTCAAACTAACATTTGTTGCTGATAAGTTTGTAATATCAAAGAACGGAGTGTATGTTGGAAGAGGATATGTGTGTGATGGCTTGTTTAAAGCAAATGTAACCACTGTTGTACCGAACAATGATATGAATAAAAGTGAATCTTCTGCTTATATTGTTGACTCTTCTAACATATGGCATTCTAGATTAGGGCATGTAAATTTTGATACATTGCGAAAATTAATTAATCTAGAATTCATACCAAAATGCAATATAGATTCCAACTATAAATGGCAAGTTTGTGCAGAAGCAAAAATGACTAGAACCTCATTTCATCACGTTGAACGAGAGACCGAACCTCTAGAATTAATACATACTGATGTATGCGATTTGAAAATGTGTCAAACTAGAGGTGGAAAGAGGTACTTTATCACATTCATTGATGATTGTACCAGATACTGTAATGTATATCTCCTTAGAAGTAAGGACGAAGCAATCGACATGTTTAAACAGTATAAGGCAGAAGTTGAGAATCAACTCAATACGAAAATAAAATCTTTAAGAAGTGATAGAGGAGGAGAATACGAGTCTCCGTTTGAGGAATTTTGTGTTGAGCATGGAATTATACATCAAACTACAGCCCCGTATTCACCTCAATCCAACGGTATAGCCGAACGGAAAAACAGAACTCTTAAAGAAATGATGAATGCCTTACTAATTAGTTCTGGATTGCCAGATAACTTTTGGGGAGAAGCTATTCTTTCGGCAAATCACATCTTGAATAAAATACCACGAAAGAAAACATCAAAATCTCCACATGAACTTTGGAAAAATAGACCACCATCCTACAAATACTTGAAAGTGTGGGGGTGTCTTGCCAAAGTAGAAATACCAAAGCCGAAAAAGGTCAAAATTGGACCAAAGACTATAGATTGCATATTCATTGGATATGCTCATAATAGTAGTGCATATCGATTTTTGGTGTACAAATCTGAAATTGATGATATTCATGAAAACACCATTATCGAGTCTCGAAATGCAAGATTCTTTGAACACATTTATCCTCTAAAGACCTCTATTGAAACTAGTGTTCAAAAGAGGCCAAGAGATTCAGATACTCCCAAGGATAATGCTGATCAAAGAGAAATGAATGATGAAACTGAGATAGAGGAACCGAGAAGGAGCAAGCGACAAAGGACCTCTAAATCCTTTGGACCTGATTTCTATGCATATATGATAGAAAATGAACCTCTAACTTACCAACAAGCAATGTCATCTCCCGATGCTCCTTATTGGAAAGAAGCCGTCAATAGTGAAATAGAATCCATTCTACAAAACCATACGTGGGAACTAGTGGATCTCCCTAAAGGATCAAAACCACTAGGATATAAATGGATATTTAAGAAGAAACTAAAGGCTGACGGCTTAGTAGACAAGTATAAAGCAAGACTTGTAATAAAAGGATTCAGACAGAAGGAAGATCTGGATTACTTTGATACATACTCTCCAGTTACCAGAATAACATCAATTAGGATGCTTATTGCAATCGCATCTATACTGAATTTGGAAATACACCAAATGGATGTGAAAACTGCATTTTTGAATGGTGAACTGGAAGAAGAAATATATATGCAGCAACCAGAAGGGTTTCTAAGCCCGGGAAATGAAAATAAGGTGTGCAAATTAGTAAAATCACTTTATGGCCTTAAACAAGCTCCAAAACAATGGCACGAGAAATTTGATGAAACTATGTTATCAAATGGATTCAAAACAAATGAATCAGATAAATGCGTATATATAAGATATACGGATATTGGATATGTCATTGTTTGTCTTTATGTTGATGATTTACTAACCCTAGGAAATAATAATGCCATAATAAAATCTACGAAGGATATGTTATCCTCTAGATTCGAAATGAAAGACCTAGGAGTGGCTGATGTAATCTTGGGTGTGAAAATTATAAAAACACCACAAGGATATGCCTTATCTCAGTCACATTACATAGCCAAATTACTTGAAAGGTTCAAGCAGTATAATATAACCATTGCAAAATCACCAGTGGATTTGAACCAAAATTGGGTAAAGATCACCGGTGATGGAATATATCAACTTGAATATTCTCGCATACTGGGAAGTATCGTGTATGTCATGAATTGCACTAGGCCTTATATTGCATACGCTATAAGCAAGCTGAGTAGATATACCAGTAATCCTGGTAAACATCACTGGAGAGCAATAATCAGGGTCCTAGGATATCGGAAGTACACACAAAACTATGTGTTACAATATGAGAAGTATCCTTCAGTGGTAGAAGGATATAGTGATGCCAATTGGATAACTGGCTCAAATGACACAAAATCCACAAGTGGATATGTGTTTACATTAGGAAATGGAGCAATCTCATGGAAATCATCCAAACAGACTTGCATGGCAAGGTCGACAATGGAATCGGAGTTCATTGCTCTAGATAAAGCCACAGAAGAAGCAGATTGGCTTAGGAGTTTCTTGGAAGATATTCCAAACTGGGAAAAACCAGTACCTCCAATATGTATACATTGTGATAGTCAATCTGCTATAGGAAGTGCAAATAGTACATTGTATAATGGTAAGTCTCGACATATTCGTCGTAGACATAAAACCATAAGACAACTTCTCTCTAATGGAGTTATCACTACAGACTATGTAAGGTCAAAGGATAACATAGCGGATCCACTAACAAAAGGCTTGCCAAGAGAGAAAGTTCAAACCTTATCTATGGGAATGGGCTTAAGACCTATGAACTAAAAGTTTTCTAAAGCGGAAACCCCACCTAGTTGATTGGAGATCCCAAGATCTAGGTTCAAAGGGACAACTAAGTTTAAGATAAACTTGATGGCACTGTTAAATACAAACCATTCCTATGATAAGTCAGTGCAAAACCCTTCAGAGAATAGGATAAGCTTGGCTTTTAATGATGTCTATACTGTTGTGTTATAAAGAACCAAGTGGGGTATTACGGGATACTCTTAATAGAATCACCTATGTGAGTGCGAAGACGCCGCTTCAAGAAGAATTGTAAGGTCGAATTCTTCAAGCACTCATGAAACCAAGGCGGTGTTCAAGGCAAAAACGAACACAAACAGAGAACCAAGGGGTTAAAGAGCATTTATCATGTGTTATCTTTATAGACTTACACAAACGGCTTACAGTTCAAAGACAGTCCAGTCTACTGATTCGCCAGTTAGTTATAACGATAAAACACTAGGAAAAGTTCAAGGCCTCTGAGCTACTTTTACCGATATGATAAATGTTACACAAAGTTTCAGAATAGATTATACAACCACTCACTCATGTGGGGGATTGTTGGAAGAATGAGTAAAGTGGTTGAGGCAAACTAAGTCCCACATCGGGGAAATTTGTGCCTTATGCCACTACATATACTAATGCTTGATGTATTATATCAATAGAAAGAGGAGATGGAAGAGGGAGAGACAATGGCATGATAAGACATTCATGCTAATATTTAAAGGTTAAAGATAAAGGGCCTTGGGGCTCTTGGGGTCTGGTGATTAATTGGGCCTCCGATGGGCTCGCTGCGGAGCCGCTATTTTTTGAATTAGATCGCGCGATTGCCAACGGAAATTTCTGTTGGTATAGGGTCGCAACCTTTCCAACAGTCATAGCCGTGGCAAATCGAACAGAAGCACATGTTCATAAGAACATGCCTCTTCCAGCCTATATATAGGCTTGCAGTATTCGAATCAAATCACGAATTTGAAGTCTACTTTCTCTCCTCCTTGTTTTCTTCTTCCTCGCTCTGTTCTGCATCAAATATATACAGAAACTCTCTTGCGTTCGTCGTCGATTTGTGACTGTAGCGCAACATCACAAATACGGTCCGTTTCATCCTTGGGAAACGATTGCTCATCATCCTTCCGCGCCGTAGAGGGAGCAACTTCGTTTCAAGGAAACAGCGCTCGCTGGACTCGGACAATAGTCGGTACTGCTTCTTTCTCTTTCTCTGGATATTTACTGTATCGGTGCATTTCCTTGCATACTTGTGGCTGAACTTTGTACTTGCAATTTGCAATATCATTGAATCGTATTGCTAACGCTTAAAGGCGTTACTGTTCATAGAAACGGTTTTAGCACGTTTCTAGTGATTGGTTTCTAACATTCTTGAAACGAAGTTGCTAATAGTTGCTTTCATTTGCAGACGACAATGTCGCAAAACAGCAACAGCAAATCTGTGCCGACACTGACTGTGCCACCGGCTCCGCCTCTGGTTCCACCAACTGTCCCATATTCGCATGGCGAGAGACCAGAGAAGTTTAATGGCCAGGATTTCAAACGCTGGTAACAGAAGATGCTTTTCTACCTAACAACCTTGGGCCTGGCCAAATACATTACGGAGGATCCACCGTTTGTTGAAGAATTAGAGCCAAACGCCACCAAAGTTGAGGCTTTTACTGCATGGAAGAATTCTGACTTCATCTGTAAGAATTACATTCTCAACGGATTAGATAACAGTTTATATAATGTATACTGTACCGTTGAGATTGCAAAGGTTCTCTGGTTATCACTTGAAAAGAAGTACAAGACTGAAGATGCCGGAATGAAGAAATTCATTGTCGGAAAGTTTCTTGACTTCAAAATGGTCGATTCCAAAACAGTCGTCAGTCAGATTCAAGAACTCCAAGTTATCATTCATGAAATTCACGATGAAAAGATGGTGTTAAGTGAGTCATTCCAAGTGGCTGCCGCTATCGAAAAGTTGCCTCCGTCATGGAAGGATTTCAAAAACTATTTAAAGCATAAGCACAAGGAAATGACCATGGAGGATCTGATTGTTCGTCTGCGAATCGAAGAAGACAACAGAAAATCAGAGAAAAAGGCTACCAGTTCATTGCAGGCAAAAGCCAACGTGGTTGAGGATGAAAAGACAAATAAAAGAAAGCGCGAGCAGAATCCTAATGCAAAGAAACAAAAGAAGTTTCAAGGATCTTGCCGTAATTGTGGGAAGAAAGGCCACAAAGCAGCTGTGTGTCGTGCGCCCAAAAAGAAGAAACCTGAAGCAAATATGGCAGGAAATTCATAGGATGTCACAGATATGGATTTGTGTGCAGTTGTTTCTGAATGCAACCTTGTTGGCAACAACAAGGAGTGGTTTCTAGACACAGGAGCCACTCGTCATATATGTGCCAACAAGTGGATGTTTACAACCTACAAGCCTGCCACCGATAACGAGCAACTATTCACGGGTAACTCGTCCGCGTCAAAGGTTGAAGGCAAGGGAAAGATTGTACTGAAGTTAACTTCTGGAAAGGAACTAAAATTGAATGACGTTCTCCACGTTCCAGAAATCCGCAAGAACCTGATTTCAGGATCGTTGCTCAGCAAGCATGGTTTCAAACTAACATTTGTTGCTGATAAGTTTGTAATATCAAAGAACGGAGTGTATGTTGGAAGAGGATATGTGTGTGATGGCTTGTTTAAAGCAAATGTAACCACTGTTGTACCGAACAATGATATGAATAAAAGTGAATCTTCTGCTTATATTGTTGACTCTTCTAACATATGGCATTCTAGATTAGGGCATGTAAATTTTTATACATTGCGAAAATTAATTAATCTAGAATTCATACCAAAATGCAATATAGATTCCAACTATAAATGTCAAGTTTGTGCAGAAGCAAAAATGACTAAAACCTCGTTTCATCACGTTGAACGAGAGACCGAACCTCTAGAATTAATACATATTGATGTATGCGATTTGAAAATGTGTCAAACTAGAGGTGGAAAGAGGTACTTTATCACATTCATTGATGATTGTACCAGATACTGTAATGTATATCTCCTTAGAAGTAAGGACGAAGCAATCGACATGTTTAAACAGTATAAGGCAGAAGTTGAGAATCAACTCAATAAGAAAATAAAATCTTTAAGAAGTGATAGAGGAGGAGAATACGAGTCTCCATTTGAGGAATTTTGTGCTGAGAATGGAATTATACATCAAACTACAGCCCCGTATTCACCTCAATCCAACGGTATAGCCGAACGGAAAAACAGAACTCTTAAAGAAATGATGAATGCCTTACTAATTAGTTCTGGATTGCCATATAACTTTTGGGGAGAAGCTATTCTTTCGGCAAATCACATCTTGAATAAAATACCACGAAAGAAAACATCAAAATCTCCACATGAACTTTGGAAAAATAGACCACCATCCTACAAATACTTGAAAGTGTGGGGGTGTCTTGCCAAAGTAGAAATACCAAAGCCGAAAAAGGTCAAAATTGGACCAAAGACTATAGATTGCATATTCATTGGATATGCTCATAATAGTAGTGCATATCGATTTTTGGTGTACAAATCTGAAATTGATGATATTCATGAAAACACCATTATCGAGTCCCGAAATGCAAGATTCTTTGAACACATTTATCCTCTAAAGACCTCTATTGAAACTAGTGTTCAAAAGAGGCCAAGAGATTCAGATACTCCCAAGGATAATGTTGATCAAAGAGAAATGAATGATGAAACTGAGATAGAGGAACCGAGAAGGAGCAATCGACAAAGGACCTCTAAATCCTTTGGACCTGATTTCTATGCATATATGATAGAAAATGAACCTATAACTTACCAACAAGCAATGTCATCTCCCGATGCTCCTTATTGGAAAGAAGCCGTCAATAGTGAAATAGAATCCATTCTACAAAACCATACGTGGGAACTAGTGGATCTCCCTAAAGGATCAAAACCACTAGGATATAAATGGATATTTAAGAAGAAACTAAAGGCTGACGGCTTAGTAGACAAGTATAAAGCAAGACTTGTAATAAAAGGATTCAGACAGAAGGAAGATCTGGATTACTTTGATACATACTCTCCAGTTACCAGAATAACATCAATTAGGATGCTTATTGCAATCGCATCTATACTGAATTTGGAAATACACCAAATGGATGTGAAAACTGCGTTTTTGAATGGTGAACTGGAAGAAGAAATATATATGCAGCAACCAGAAGGGTTTCTAAGCCCGGGAAATGAAAACAAGGTGTGCAAATTAGTAAAATCACTTTATGGCCTTAAACAAGCTCCAAAACAATGGCACGAGAAGTTTGATGAAACTATGTTATCAAATGGATTCAAAATAAATGAATCAGATAAATGCGTATATATAAGATATACGGATATTGGATATGTCATTGTTTGTTTTTATGTTGATGATTTACTAATCCTAGGAAATAATAATGCCATAATAAAATCTACGAAGGATATGTTATCCTCTAGATTCGACATGAAAGACCTAGGAGTGGCTGATGTAATCTTGGGTGTGAAAATTATAAAAACACCACAAGGATATGCCTTATCTCAGTCACATTACATAGCCAAATTACTTGAAAGGTTCAAGCAGTATAATATAACCATTGCAAAATCACCAGTGGATTTGAACCAAAATTGGGTAAAGAACACCGGTGATGGAATATATCAACTTGAATATTCTCGCATACTGGGAAGTATCATGTATGTCATGAATTGCACTAGGCCTGATATTGCATACGCTATAAGCAAGCTGAGTAGATATACCAGTAATCCTGGTAAACATCACTGGAAAGCAATAATCAGGGTCCTAGGATATCTGAAGTACACACAAAACTATGTGTTACAATATGAGAAGTATCCTTCAGTGGTAGAAGGATATAGTGATGCCAATTGGATAACTGGCTCAAATGACACAAAATCCACAAGTGGATATATGTTTACATTAGGAAATGGAGCAATCTCATGGAAATCATCCAAACAGACTTGCATAGCAAGGTCGACAATGGAATTGGAGTTCATTGCTCTAGATAAAGCCGTAGAAGAAGCAGATTGGCTTAGGAGTTTCTTGGAAGATATTCCAAACTGGGAAAAACCAGTACCTCCAATATGTATACATTGTGATAGTCAATTTGCTATAGGAAGGGCAAATAGTACATTGTATAATGGTAAGTCTCGACATATTCGTCGTAGACATAAAACCATAAGACAACTTCTCTCTAATGGAGTTATCACTATAGACTATGTAAGGTCAAAGGATAACATAGCGGATCCACTAACAAAAGGCTTGCCAAGAGAGATAGTTCAAACCTTATCTATGGGAATGGGCTTAAGACCTATGAACTAAAAGTTTTCTAAAGCGGAAACCCCACCTAGTTGACTGGAGATCCCAAGATCTAGGTTCAAAGGGACAACTAAGTTTAAGATAAACTTGATGGCACTGTTAAATACAAACCATTCCTATGATAAGTCAGTGCACAACTCGTCGGAGAATAGGATAAGCTTGGCTTTTAATGATGTCTATACTGTGGTGTTATAAAGAACCAAGTGGGGTATTACGGGATACTCTTAATAGAATCACCTATGTGAGTGCGAAGGCCCCGCTTCAAGAAGAATCGTAAGGTCGAATTCTTCAAGCACTCATGAAACCAAGGCGGTGTTCATGGCAAAAACGAACACAAACAGAGAACCAAGGGGTTAAAGAGCATTTATCATGTGTTATCTTTGTAGACTTACACAAACGGCTTACAGTTCAAAGACAGTCCAGTCTACTGATTCGCCAGTTAGTTATAACGATAAAACACTAGGAAAAGTTCAAGGCCTCTGAGCTACTTTTACCGATATGATAAATGTTACACAAAGTTTCAGAACAGATTATACAACCACTCACTCATGTGGGGGATTGTTGGAAGAATGAGTAAAGTGGTTGAGGCAAACTAAGTCCCACATCGGGGAAATTTGTGCCTTATGCCACTACTTATACTAATGCTTGATGTATTATATCAATAGAAAGAGGAGATGGAAGAGGGAGAGACAATGGCATGATAAAACATTCATGCTAATATTTAAAGGTCAAAGATAAAGGGCCTTGGGCCTTGGGGCTCTTGGGGTCTGGTGATTAATTGGGCCTCCGATGGGCTCGCAGCGGAGCCGCTATTTTTTGAATTAGATCGCGCGATTGCCAACGGAAATTTCTGTTGGTAAAGGTTCGCAACCTTTCCAACAGTCATAGCCGTGGCAAATCGAACAGAAGCACCTATTCATAAGAACATGCCTCTTCCAGCCTATATATAGGCTTGCAGTATTCGAATCAAATCACGAATTTGAAGTCTACTTTCTCTCCTCCTTGTTTTCTTCTTCCTCGCTCTGTTCTGCATCAAATATATACAGAAACTCTCTTGCGTTCGTCGTCGATTTGTGACTGTAGCGCAACATCACAAATACGGTCCGTTTCATCCTTGGGAAACGATTGCTCATCATCCTTCCGCGCCGTAGAGGGAGCAACTTCGTTTCAAGGAAACAGCGCTCGCTGGACTCGGACAATAGTCGGTACTGCTTCTTTCTCTTTCTCTGGATATTTACTGTATCGGTGCATTTCCTAGCATACTTGTGGCTGAACTTTGTACTTGCAATTTGCAATATCATTGAATCGTATTGCTAACGCTTAAAGGCGTTACTGTTCATAGAAACGGTTTTTGCACGTTTCTAGTGATTGGTTTCTAACATTCTTGAAACGAAGTTGCTAATAGTTGCTTTCATTTGCAGACGACAATGTCGCAAAACAGCAACAACAAATCTGTGCCGACACTGACTGTGCCACCGGCTCCGCCTCTGGTTCCACCAACTGTCCCATATCCGCATGGCGAGAGACCAGAGAAGTTTAATGGCCAGGATTTCAAACGCTGGCAACAGAAGATGCTTTTCTACCTAACAACCTTGGGCCTGGCCAAATACATTACGGAGGATCCATCGTTTGTTGAAGAATTAGAGCCAGACGCCACCAAAGTTGAGGCTTTTACTACATGGAAGAATTCTGACTTCATCTGTAAGAATTACATTCTCAACGGATTAGATAACAGTTTATATAATGTATATTGTACCGTTGAGACTGCAAAGGTTCTCTGGTTATCACTTGAAAAGAAGTACAAGACTGAAGATGCCGGAATGAAGAAATTCATTGTCGGAAAGTTTCTTGACTTCAAAATGGTCGATTCCAAAACAGTCGTCAGTCAGATTCAAGAACTCCAAGTTATCATTCATGAAATTCACGATGAAAAGATGGTGTTAAGTGAGTCATTCCAAGTGGCTGCCGCTATCGAAAAGTTTCCTCCGTCATGGAAGGATTTCAAAAACTATTTAAAGCATAAGCGCAAGGAAATGACCATGGAGGATCTGATTGTTCGTCTGCGAATCGAAGAAGACAACAGAAAATCAGAGAAAAAGGCTACCAGTTCATTGCAGGCAAAAGCCAACGTGGTCGAGGATGAAAAGACAAATAAAAGAAAGCCCGAGCAGAATCCTAATGCAAAGAAACAAAAGAAGTTTCAAGGATCTTGCCATAATTGTGGGAAGAAAGGCCACAAAGCAGCTGTGTGTCATGCGCCCAAAAAGAAGAAACCTGAAGCAAATATGGCAGGAAATTCAGAGGATGTCACAGATATGGATTTGTGTGCAGTTGTTTCTGAATGCAACCTTGTTGGCAACAACAAGGAGTGGTTTCTAGACACAGGAGCCACTCGTCATATATGTGCCAACAAGTGGATGTTTACAACCTACAAGCCTGCCACTGATAACGAGCAACTATTCATGGGTAACTCGTCCGCGTCAAAGGTTGAAGGCAAGGGAAATATTGTACTGAAGTTAACTTCTGGAAAGGAACTAAAATTGAATGACGTTCTCCACGTTCCAGAAATCCGCAAGAACCTGATTTCAGGATCGTTGCTCAGCAAGCATGGTTTCAAACTAACATTTGTTGCTGATAAGTTTGTAATATCAAAGAACGGAGTGTATGTTGGAAGAGGATATGTGTGTGATGGCTTGTTTAAAGCAAATGTAACCACTGTTGTACCGAACAATGATATGAATAAAAGTGAATCTTCTGCTTATATTGTTGACTCTTCTAACATATGGCATTCTAGATTAGGGCATGTAAATTTTTATACATTGCGAAAATTAATTAATCTAGAATTCATACCAAAATGCAATATAGATTCCAACTATAAATGTCAAGTTTGTGCATAAGCAAAAATGACTAGAACCTCGTTTCATCACGTTGAACGAGAGACCGAACCTCTAGAATTAATACACACTGATGTATGCGATTTGAAAATGTGTCAAACTAGAGGTGGAAAGAGGTACTTTATCACAATCATTGATGATTGTACCAGATACTGTAATGTATATCTCCTTAGAATTAAGGACGAAGCAATCGACATGTTTAAACAGTATAAGGCAGAAGTTGAGAATCAACTCAATAAGAAAATAAAATCTTTGAGAAGTGATAGAGGAGGAGAATACGAGTCTCCGTTTGAGGAATTTTGTGCTGAGCATGGAATTATACATCAAACTACAGCCCCGTATTCACCTCAATCCAACGGTATAGCCGAACGGAAAAACAGAACTCTTAAAGAAATGATGAATGCCTTACTAATTAGTTCTGGATTGCCAGATAACTTTTGGGGAGAAGCTATTCTTTCGGCAAATCACATCTTGAATAAAATACCACGAAAGAAAACATCAAAATCTCCACATGAACTTTGGAAAAATAGACCACCATCCTACAAATACTTGAAAGTGTGGGGGTGTCTTGCCAAAGTAGAAATACCAAAGCCGAAAAAGTTCAAAATTGGACCAAAGACTATAGATTGCATATTCATTGGATATGCTCATAATAGTAGTGCATATCGATTTTTGGTGTACAAATCTGAAATTGATGATATTCATGAAAACACCATTATCGAGTCTCGAAATGCAAGATTCTTTGAACACATTTATCCTCTAAAGACCTCTATTGAAACTAGTGTTCAAAAGAGGCAAAGAGATTCAGATACTCCCAAGGATAATGCTGATCAAAGAGAAATGAATGATGAAACTGAGATAGAGGAACCGAGAAGGAGCAAGCGACAAAGGACCTCTAAATCCTTTGGACCTGATTTCTATGCATATATGATAGAAAATGAACCTCTAACTTATCAACAAGCAATGTCATCTCCCGATGCTCCTTATTAGAAAGAAGCCGTCAATAGTGAAATAGAATCCATTCTACAAAACCGTACGTGGGAACTAGTGGATCTCCCTAAAGGATCAAAACCACTAGGATATAAATGGATATTTAAGAAGAAACTAAAGGCTGACGGCTTAGTAGACAAGTATAAAGCAAGACTTGTAATAAAAGGATTCAGACAGAAGGAAGATCTGGATTACTTTGATACATACTCTCCAGTTACCAGAATAACATCAATTAGGATGCTTATTGCAATCGCATCTATACTGAATTTGGAAATACACCAAATGGATGTGAAAAGTGCGTTTTTGAATGGTGAACTAGAAGAAAATATATATATGCAGCAACCAGAAGAGTTTCTAAGCCCGGGAAATGAAAATAAGGTGTGCAAATTAGTAAAATCACTTTATGGCCTTAAACAAGCTCCAAAACAATGGCACGAGAAATTTGATGAAACTATGTTATCAAATGGATTCAAAATAAATGAATCAGATAAATGCGTATATATAAGATATACGGATATTGGATATGTCATTGTTTGTCTTTATGTTGATGATTTACTAATCCTAGGAAATAATAATGCCATAATAAAATCTACGAAGGATATGCTATCCTCTAGATTCGACATGAAAGACCTAGGAGTGGCTGATGTAATCTTGGGTGTGAAAATTATAAAAACACCACAAGGATATGCCTTATCTCAGTCACATTACATAGCCAAATTACTTGAAAGGTTCAAGCAGTATAATATAACCATTGCAAAATCACCAGTGGATTTGAACCAAAATTGGGTAAAGAACACCGGTGATGGAATATATCAACTTGAATATTCTCGCATACTGGGAAGTATCATGTATGTCATGAATTGCACTAGGCCTGATATTGCATACACTATAAGCAAGCTGAGTAGATATACCAGTAATCCTGGTAAACATCACTGGAAAGCAATAATCAGGGTCCTAGGATATCTGAAGTACACACAAAACTATGTGTTACAATATGAGAAGTATCCTTCAGTGGTAGAAGGATATAGTGATGCCAATTGGATAACTGGCTCAAATGACACAAAATCCACAAGTGGATATGTGTTTACATTAGGAAATGGAGCAATCTCATGGAAATCATCCAAACAGACTTGCATAGCAAGGTCGACAATGGAATCGGAGTTCATTGCTCTAGATAAAACCGCAGAAGAAGCAGATTGGCTTAGGAGTTTCTTGGAAGATATTCCAAACTGGGAAAAACCAGTACCTCCAATATGTATACATTGTGATAGTCAATTGCTATAGGAAGGGCAAATAGTATATTGTATAATGGTAAGTCTCGACATATTCCTCGTAGACATAAAACCATAAGACAACTTCTCTCTAATGGAGTTATCAGTATAGACTATGTAAGGTCAAAGGATAACATAGCGGATCCACTAACAAAAGGCTTACCAAGAGAGAAAGTTCAAACCTTATCTATGGGAATGGGCTTAAGACCTATGAACTAAAAGTTTTCTAAAGCGGAAACCCCACCTAGTTGACTGGAGATCCCAAGATCTAGGTTCAAAGGGACAACTAAGTTTAAGATAAACTTGATGGCACTGTTAAATACAAACCATTCCTATGATAAGTCAGTGCACAACCCGTCGGAGAATAGGATAAGCTTGGCTTTTAATGATGTCTATACTGTGGTGTTATAAAGAACCAAGTGGGGTATTACGGGATACTCTTAATAGAATCACCTATGTGAGTGCGAAGGCGCCGCTTCAAGAAGAATTGTAAGGTCGAATTCTTCAAGCACTCATGAAACCAAGGCGGTGTTCATGGCAAAAACGAACACAAACAGAGAACCAAGGGGTTAAAGAGCATTTATCATGTGTTATCTTTATAGACTTACACAAACGGCTTACAGTTCAAAGACATTCCAGTCTATTGATTCGCCAGTTAGTTATAACGATAAAACACTAGGAAAAGTTCAAGGCCTCTGAGCTACTTTTACCGATATGATAAATGTTATACAAAGTTTCAGAACAGATTATACAACCACTCACTCATGTGCGGGATTGTTGGAAGAATGAGTAAAGTGGTTGAGGCAAACTAAGTCCCACATCGGGGAAATTTGTGCCTTATACCACTACTTATACTAATGCTTGATGTATTTTATCAATAGAAAGAGGAGATGGAAGAGGGAGAGACAATGGCATGATAAAACATTCATGCTAATATTTAAAGGTCAAAGATAAAGGGCCTTGGGCCTTGGGGCTCTTGGGGTCTGGTGATTAATTGGGCCTCCGATGGGCTCGCTGCGGAGCCGCTATTTTTTGAATTAGATCGCGCGATTGCCAACGGAAATTTCTGTTGGTAAAGGGTCGCAACCTTTCCAACAGTCATAGCCGTGGCAAATCGAACAGAAGCACCTGTTCATAAGAACATGCCTCTTCCAGCCTATATATAGGCTTGCAGTATTCGAATCAAATCACGAATTTGAAGTCTACTTTCTCTCCTCCTTGTTTTCTTCTTCCTCGCTCTGTTCTGCATCAAATATATACAGAAACTCTCTTGCGCTCGTCGTCGATTTGTGACTGTAGCGCAACATCACAAATACGGTCCGTTTCATCCTTGGGAAACGATTGCTCATCATCCTTCCGCGCCGTAGAGGGAGCAACTTCGTTTCAAGGAAACAGCGCTCGCTGGACTCGGACAATAGTCAGTACTGCTTCTTTCTCTTTCTCTGGATATTTACTGTATCGGTGCATTTCCTTGCATACTTGTGGATGAACTTTGTACTTGCAGTTTGCCATATCATTGAATCGTATTGCTAACGCTTAAAGGCGTTACTGTTCATATAAACGGTTTTATCACGTTTCTAGTGATTAGTTTCTAACATTCTTGAAACGAAGTTGCTAATAGTTGCTTTCATTTGCAGACAACAATGTCGCAAAACAGCAACAACAAATCTGTGCCGACACTGACTGTGCCACCGGCTCCGCCTCTGGTTCCACCAACTGTCCCATATTCGCATGGCGAGAGACCAGAGAAGTTTAATGGCCAGGATTTCAAACGCTGGAAACAGAAGATGCTTTTCTACCTAACAACCTTGGGCCTAGCCAAATACATTACGGAGGATCCACCGTTTGTTGAAGAATTAGAGCCAGACGCCACCAAAGTTGAGGCTTTTACTGCATGGAAGAATTCTGACTTCATCTGTAAGAATTACATTCTCAACGGATTAGATAACAGTTTATATAATGTATACTATACCGTTGAGACTGCAAAGGTTCTCTGGTTATCACTTGAAAAGAAGTACAAGACTGAAGATGCCGGAATGAAGAAATTCATTGTCGGAAAGTTTCTTGACTTCAAAATGGTCGATTCCAAAACAGTCGTCAGTCAGATTCAAGAACTCCAAGTTATCATACATGAAATTCACGATGAAAAGATGGTGTTAAGTGAGTCATTCCAAGTGGCTGCCGCTATCGAAAAGTTGCCTCCGTCATGGAAGGATTTCAAAAACTATTTAAAGCATAAGCGCAAGGAAATGACCATGGAGGATCTGATTGTTCGTCTGCGAATCGAAGAAGACAACAGAAAATCAGAGAAAAAGGCTACCAGTTCATTGCAGGCAAAAGCCAACGTGGTTGAGGATGAAAAGACAAATAAAAGAAAGCGCGAGCAGAATCCTAATGCAAAGAAACAAAAGAAGTTTCAAGGATCTTGCCATAATTGTGGGAAGAAAGGCCACAAAGCAGCTGTGTGTCGTGCGCCCAAAAAGAAGAAACCTGAAGCAAATATGGCAGGAAATTCAGAGGATGTCACAGATATGGATTTGTGTGCAGTTGTTTCTGAATGCAACCTTGTTGGCAACAACAAGGAGTGGTTTCTAGACACAGGAGCCACTCGTCATATATGTGCCAACAAGTGGATGTTTACAACCTACAAGCCTGCCACTGATAACGAGCAACTTTTCATGGGTAACTCGTCCGCGTCAAAGGTTGAAGGCAAGGGAAAGATTGTACTGAAGTTAACTTCTGGAAAGGAACTAAAATTGAATGACGTTCTCCACGTTCCAGAAATCCGCAAGAACCTGATTTCAGGATCGTTGCTCAGCAAGCATGGTTTCAAACTAACATTTGTTGCTGATAAGTTTGTAATATCAAAGAACGGAGTGTATGTTGGAAGAGGATATGTGTGTGATGGCTTGTTTAAAGCAAATGTAACCACTGTTGTACCGAACAATGATATGAATAAAAGTGAATCTTCTGCTTATATTGTTGACTCTTCTAACATATGGCATTCTAGATTAGGGCATGTAAATTTGTATACATTGCGAAAATTAATTAATCTAAAATTCATACCAAAATGCAATATAGATTCCAACTATAAATGTCAAGTTTGTGCAGAAGCAAAAATGACTAGAACCTCATTTCATCACGTTGAACGAGAGACCGAACCTCTAGAATTAATACACACTGATGTATGCGATTTGAAAATGTGTCAAACTAGAGGTGGAAAGAGATACTTTATCACATTCATTGATGATTGTACCAGATACTGTAATGTATATCTCCTTAGAATTAAGGATGAAGCAATCGACATGTTTAAACAGTATAAGGCAGAAGTTGAGAATCAACTCAATAAGAAAATAAAATCTTTAAGAAGTGATAGAGGAGGAGAATACGAGTCTCCGTTTGAGGAATTTTGTGCTGAGCATGGAATTATACATCAAACTACAGCCCCGTATTCACCTCAATCCAACGGTATAGCCGAACGGAAAAACAGAACTCTTAAAGAAATGATGAATGCCTTACTAATTAGTTCTGGATTGCCAGATAACTTTTGGGGAGAAGCTATTCTTTCGGCAAATCACATCTTGAATAAAATACCACGAAAGAAAACATCAAAATCTCCACATGAACTTTGGAAAAATAGACCACCATCCTACAAATACTTGAAAGTGTGGGGGTGTCTTGCCAAAGTAGAAATACCAAAGCCGAAAAAGGTCAAAATTGGACCAAAGACTATAGATTGCATATTCATTGGATATGCTCATAATAGTAGTGCATATCGATATTTGGTGTACAAATCTGAAATTGATGATATTCATGAAAACACCATTATCGAGTCTCGAAATGCAAGATTCTTTGAACACATTTATCCTCTAAAGACCTCTATTGAAACCAGTGTTCAAAAGAGGCCAAGAGATTCAGATACTCCCAAGGATAATGCTGATCAAAGAGAAATGAATGATGAAACTGAGATAGAGGAACCGAGAAGGAGCAAGCGACAAAGGACCTCTAAATCCTTTGGACCTGATTTCTATGCATATATGATAGAAAATGAACCTCTAACTTACCAACAAGCAATGTCATCTCCCGATGCACCTTATTGGAAAGAAGCCGTCAATAGTGAAATAGAATCCATTCTACAAAACCATACGTGGGAACTAGTGGATCTCCCTAAAGGATCAAAACCACTAGGATATAAATGGATATTTAAGAAGAAACTAAAGGCTGACGGCTTAGTAGACAAGTATAAAGCAAGACTTGTAATAAAAGGATTCAGACAGAAGGAAGATCTGGATTACTTTGATACATACTCTCCAGTTACCAGAATAACATCAATTAGGATGCTTATTGCAATCGCATCTATACTGAATTTGGAAATACACCAAATGGATGTGAAAACTGCGTTTTTGAATGGTGAACTGGAAGAAGAAATATATATGCAGCAACCAGAAGGGTTTCTAAGCCCGTGAAATGAAAATAAGGTGTGCAAATTAGTAAAATCACTTTATGGCCTTAAACAAGCTCCAAAACAATGGCACGAGAAATTTGATGAAACTATGTTATCAAATGGATTCAAAACAAATGAATCAGATAAATGCGTATATATAAGATATACGGATATTGGATATGTCATTGTTTGTCTTTATGTTGATGATTTACTAATCCTAGGAAATAATAATGCCGTAATAAAATCTACGAAGGATATGTTATCCTCTAGATTCGACATGAAAGACCTAGGAGTGGCTGATGTAATCTTGGGTGTGAAAATTATAAAAACACCACAAGGATATGCCTTATCTCAGTCACATTACATAGCCAAATTACTTGAAAGGTTCAAGCAGTATAATATAACCATTGCAAAATCACCAGTGGATTTGAACCAAAATTGGGTAAAGAACACCGGTGATGGAATATATCAACTTGAATATTCTCGCATACTGGGAAGTATCATGTATGTCATGAATTGCACTAGGCCTGATATTGCATACGCTATAAGCAAGCTGAGTAGATATACCAGTAATCCTGGTAAACATCACTGGAAAGCAATAATCAGGGTCCTAGGATATCTGAAGTACACACAAAACTATGTGTTACAATATGAGAAGTATCCTTCAGTGGTAGAAGGATATAGTGATGCCAATTGGATAACTGGCTCAAATGACACAAAATCCACAAGTGGATATGTGTTTACATTAGGAAATGGAGCAATCTCATGGAAATCATCCAAACAGACTTGCATAGCAAGGTCGACAATGGAATCGGAGTTCATTGCTCTAGATAAAGCCGCAGAAGAAGCAGATTGGCTTAGGAGTTTCTTGGAAGATATTCCAAACTGGGAAAAACTAGTACCTCCAATATGTATACATTGTGATAGTCAATCTGCTATAGGAAGGGCAAATAGTACATTGTATAATGGTAAGTCTCGACATATTCGTCGTAGACATAAAACCATAAGACAACTTCTCTCTAATGGAGTTATCACTATAGACTATGTAAGGTCAAAGGATAACATAGCGGATCCACTAACAAAAGGCTTGCCAAGAGAGAAAGTTCAAACCTTATCTATGGGAATGGGCTTAAGACCAATGAACTAAAAGTTTTCTAAAGCGGAAACCCCACCTAGTTGACTGGAGATCCCAAGATCTAGGTTCAAAGGGACAACTAAGTTTAAGATAAACTTGATGGCACTGTTAAATACAAACCATTCCTATGATAAGTCAGTGCACAACCCGTCGGAGAATAGGATAAGCTTGGCTTTTAATGATGTCTATACTGTGGTGTTATAAAGAACCAAGTGGGGTATTACGGGATACTCTTAATAGAATCACCTATGTGAGTGCGAAGGCGCCGCTTCAAGAAGAATTGTAAGGTCGAATTCTTCAAGCACTCATGAAACCAAGGCGGTGTTCATGGCAAAAACGAACACAAACAGAGAACCAAGGGGTTAAAGAGCATTTATCATGTGTTATCTTTATAGACTTACACAAACGGCTTACAGTTCAAAGACAGTCCAGTCTACTGATTCGCCAGTTAGTTATAACGATAAAACACTAGGAAAAGTTCAAGGCCTCTGAGCTACTTTTACCGATATGATAAATGTTACACAAAGTTTCAGAACAGATTATACAACCACTCACTCATGTGGGGGATTGTTGGAAGAATGAGTAAAGTGGTTGAGGCAAACTAAGTCCCACATCGGGGAAATTTGTGCCTTATGCCACTACTTATACTAATGCTTGATGTATTATATCAATAGAAAGAGGAGATGGAAGAGGGAGAGACAATGGCATGATAAAACATTCATGCTAATATTTAAAGGTCAAAGATAAAGGGCCTTGGGCCTTGGGGCTCTTGGGGTCTGGTGATTAATTGGGCCTCCGATGGGCTCGCTGCGGAGCCGCTATTTTTTGAATTAGATCGCGCGATTGCCAACGGAAATATCTGTTGGTAAAGGGTCGCAACCTTTCCAACAGTCATAGCCGTGGCAAATCGAACAGAAGCACCTGTTCATAAGAACATGCCTCTTCCAGCCTATATATAGGCTTGCAGTATTCGAATCAAATCACGAATTTGAAGTCTACTTTCTCTCCTCCTTGTTTTCTTCTTCCTCGCTCTGTTCTGCATCAAATATATACAGAAACTCTCTTGCGTTCGTCGTCGATTTGTGACTGTAGCGCAACATCACAAATACGGTCCGTTTCATCCTTGGGAAACGATTGCTCATCATCCTTCCGCGCCGTAGAGGGAGCAACTTCGTTTCAAGGAAACAACGCTCGCTGGACTCGGACAATAGGCGGTACTGCTTCTTTCTCTTTCTCTGGATATTTACTGTATCGGTGCATTTCCTCGCATACTTGTGGCTGAACTTTGTACTTGCAATTTGCAATATCATTGAATCGTATTGCTAACACTTAAAGGCGTTACTGTTCATAGAAATGGTTTTAGCACGTTTCTAGTGATTGGTTTCTAACATTCTTGAAACGAAGTTGCTAATAGTTGCTTTCATTTGCAGACGACAATGTCGCAAAACAGCAACAGCAAATCTGTGCCGACACTGACTGTGCCACCGGCTCCGCCTCTGGTTCCACCAACTGTCCCATATTCGCATGGCGAGAGACCAGAGAAGTTTAATGGCCAGGATTTCAAACGCTGGCAACAGAAGATGCTTTTCTACCTAACAACCTTGGGCCTGACCAAATACATTACGGAGGATCCACCGTTTGTTGAAGAATTAGAGCCAGATGCTACCAAAGTTGAGGCTTTTACTGCATGGAAGAATTCTGACTTCATCTGTAAGAATTACATTCTCAACGGATTAGATAACAGTTTATATAATGTATACTGTACCGTTGAGACTGCAAAGGTTCTTTGGTTATCACTTGAAAAGAAGTACAAGACTGAAGATGCCGGAATGAAGAAATTCATTGTCGGAAAGTTTCTTGACTTCAAAATGGTCGATTCCAAAACAGTCGTCAGTCAGATTCAAGAACTCCAAGTTATCATTCATGAAATTCACGATGAAAAGATGGTGTTAAGTGAGTCATTCCAAGTGGCTGCCACTATCGAAAAGTTGCCTCCGTCATGGAAGGATTTCAAAAACTATTTAAAGCATAAGCGCAAGGAAATGACCATGGAGGATCTGATTGTTCGTCTGCGAATCGAAGAAGACAACAGAAAATCAGAGAAAAAGGCTACCAGTTCATTGCAGGCAAAAGCCAACGTGGTTGAGGATGAAAAGACAAATAAAAGAAAGCGCGAGCAGAATCCTAATGCAAAGAAACAAAAGAAGTTTCAAGGATCTTGCATAATTGTGGGAAGAAAGGCCACAAAGCAGCTGTGTGTCGTGCGCCCAAAAAGAAGAAACCTGAAGCAAATATGGCAGGAAATTCATAGGATGTCACAGATATGGATTTGTGTGCAGTTGTTTCTGAATGCAACCTTGTTGGCAACAACAAGGAGTGGTTTCTAGACACAGGAGCCACTCGTAATATATGTGCCAACAAGTGGATGTTTACAACCTACAAGCCTGCCACTGATAACGAGCAACTATTCATGGGTAACTCGTCCGCGTCAAAGGTTGAAGGCAAGGGAAAGATTGTACTGAAGTTAACTTCTGGAAAGGAACTAAAATTGAATGACGTTCTCCACGTTCCAGAAATCCGCAAGAACCTGATTTCAGGATCGTTGCTCAGCAAGCATGGTTTCAAACTAACATTTGTTGCTGATAAGTTTGTAATATCAAAGAACGGAGTGTATGTTGGAAGAGGATATGTGTGTGATGGCTTGTTTAAAGCAAATGTAACCACTGTTGTACCGAACAATGATATGAATAAAAGTGAATCTTCTGCTTATATTGTTGACTCTTCTAACATATGGCATTCTAGATTAGGGCATGTAAATTTTGATACATTGCGAAAATTAATTAATCTAGAATTCATACCAAAATGCAATATAGATTCCAACTATAAATGTCAAGTTTGTGCAGAAGCAAAAATGACTAGAACCTCGTTTCATCAAGTTGAACGAGAGACCGAACCTCTAGAATTAATACATACTTATGTATGCGATTTGAAAATGTGTCAAACTAGAGGTGGAAAGAGGTACTTTATCACATTCATTGATGATTGTACTAGATACTGTAATGTATATCTCCTTAGAAGTAAGGACGAAGCAATCGACATGTTTAAACAGTATGAGGCAGAAGTTGAGAATCAACTCAATAAGAAAATAAAATCTTTAAGAAGTGATAGAGGAGGAGAATACGAGTCTCCGTTTGAGGAATTTTGTGCTGAGCATGGAATTATACATCAAACTACAGCCCCGTATTCACCTCAATCCAACGGTATAGCCGAACGGAAAAACAGAACTCTTAAAGAAATGATGAATGCCTTACTAATTAGTTCTGGATTGCCAGATAACTTTTGGGGAGAAGCTATTCTTTCGGCAAAACACATCTTGAATAAAATACCACGAAAGAAAACATCAAAATCTCCACATGAACTTTGGAAAAATAGACCACCATCCTACAAATACTTGAAAGTGTGGGGGTGTCTTGCCAAAGTAGAAATACCAAAGCCGAAAAAGGTCAAAATTGGACCAAAGACTATAGATTGCATATTCATTGGATATGCTCATAATAGTAGTGCATATCGATTTTTGGTGTACAAATCTGAAATTGATGATATTCATGAAAACACCATTATCGAGTCTCGAAATGCAAGATTCTTTGAACACATTTATCCTCTAAAGACCTTTATTGAAACTAGTGTTCAAAAGAGGCCAAGAGATTCAGATACTCCCAAGGATAATGCTGATCAAAGAGAAATGAATGATGAAACTGAGATAGAGCAACCGAGAAGGAGCAAGCGACAAAGGACCTCTAAATCCTTTGGACCTGATTTCTATGCATATATGATAGAAAATTAACCTCTAACTTACCAACAAGCAATGTCATCTCCCGATGCTCCTTATTGGAAAGCAGCCGTCAATAGTGAAATAGAATCCATTCTACAAAACCATACGTGGGAACTAGTGGATCTCCCTAAAGGATCAAAACCACTAGGATATAAATGGATATTTAAGAGAAACTAAAGGCTGACGGCTTAGTAGACAAGTATAAAGCAAGACTTGTAATAAAAGGATTCAGACAGAAGGAAGATCTGGATTACTTTGATACATACTCTCCAGTTACCAGAATAACATCAATTAGGATGCTTATTGCAATCGCATCTATACTGAATTTGGAAATACAACAAATGGATGTGAAAACTGCGTTTTTGAATGGTGAACTGGAAGAAGAAATATATATGCAGCAACCAGAAGGGTTTCTAAGCCCAAGAAATGAAAATAAGGTGTGCAAATTAGTAAAATCACTTTATGGCCTTAAACAAGCTCCAAAACAATGGCACGAGAAATTTGATGAAACTATGTTATCAAATGGATTCAAAATAAATGAATCAGATAAATGCGTATATATAAGATATACGGATATTGGATATGTCATTGTTTGTCTTTATGTTGATGATTTACTAATCCTAGGAAATAATAATGCCATAATAAAATCTACGAAGGATATGTTATCCTCTAGATTCGACATGAAAGACCTAGGAGTGGCTGATGTAATCTTGGGTGTGAAAATTATAAAAACACCACAAGGATATGCCTTATCTCAGTCACATTACATAGCCAAATTACTTGAAAGGTTCAAGCAGTATAATATAACCATTGCAAAATCACCAGTGGATTTGAACCAAAATTGGGTAAAGAACACCGGTGATGGAATATATCAACTTGAATATTCTCGCATACTGGGAAGTATCATGTATGTCATGAATTGCACTAGGCCTGATATTGCATACGCTATAAGCAAGCTGAATAGATATACCAGTAATCCTGGTAAACATCACTGGAAAGCAATAATCACGGTCCTAGGATATCTGAAGTACACACAAAACTATGTGTTACAATATGAGAAGTATCCTTCAGTGGTAGAAGGATATAGTGATGCCAATTGGATAACTGGCTCAAATGACACAAAATCCACAAGTGGATATGTGTTTACATTAGGAAATGGAGCAATCTCATGGAAATCATCCAAACAGACTTGCATAGCAAGGTCGACAATGGAATCGGAGTTCATTGCTCTAGATAAAGCCGCAGAAGAAGCAGATTGGCTTAGGAGTTTCTTGGAAGATATTCCAAACTGGGAAAAACTAGTACCTCCAATATGTATACATTATGATAGTCAATCTGCTATAGGAAGGGCAAATAGTACATTGTATAATGGTAAGTCTCGACATATTCGTCGTAGACATAAAACCATAAGACAACTTCTCTCTAATGGAGTTATCACTATAGACTATGTAAGGTCAAAGGATAACATAGCGGATCCACTAACAAAAGGCTTGCCAAGAGAGAAAGTTCAAACCTTATCTATGGGAATGGGCTTAAGACCTATGAACTAAAAGTTTTCTAAAGCGGAAACCCCACCTAGTTGACTGGAGATCCCAAGATCTAGGTTCAAAGGGACAACTAAGTTTAAGATAAACTTGATGGCACTGTTAAATACAAACCATTCCTATGATAAGTCAGTGCACAACCCGTCGGAGAATAGGATAAGCTTGGCTTTTAATGATGTCTATACTGTGGTGTTATAAAGAACCAAGTGGGGTATTACGGGATACTCTTAATAGAATCACCTATGTGAGTCCGAAGGCGCCGCTTCAAGAAGAATTGTAAGGTCGAATTCTTCAAGCACTCATGAAACCAAGGCGGTGTTCATGGCAAAAACGAACACAAACAGAGAACCAAGGGGTTAAAGAGCATTTATCATGTGTTATCTTTATAGACTTACACAAACGGCTTACAGTTCAAAGACAATCCAGTCTACTGATTCGCCAGTTAGTTATAACGATAATACACTAGGAAAAGTTCAAGGCCTCTGAGCTACTTTTACCGATATGATAAATGTTACACAAAGTTTCAGAACAGATTATAGAACCACTCACTCATGTGGGGGATTGTTGGAAGAATGAGTAAAGTGGTTGAGGCAAACTAAGTCCCACATCGGTGAAATTTGTGCCTTATGCCACTACTTATACTAATGCTTGATGTATTATATCAATAGAAAGAGGAGATGGAAGAGGGAGAGACAATGTCATGATAAAACATTCATGCTAATATTTAAAGGTCAAAGATAAAGGGCCATGGGCCTTGGGGCTCTTGGGGTCTGGTGATTAATTGGGCCTCCGATGGGCTCGCTGCGGAGCCGCTATTTTTTGAATTAGATCGCGCGATTGCCAACGGAAATTTCTGTTGGTAAAGGGTCGCAACCTTTCCAACAGTCATAGCCGTGGCAAATCGAACAGAAGCACCTGTTCATAAGAACATGCCTCTTTGTAACACCCCGTATTTTAGGTTAATGCTAAAATTCACAAATTAAAGAATAACTAATCCCAGATGTGGGAATTAGGGGAAACGGGTTGCGTCATTGTGTTCATCTCGGAAAAATGCGCGAAATAGAGTCCGAGTTTGCGTAAAACGGGTACCGTATGAAAGAGATATGGACGAACGAAGTTAGGCAGAAAAACCAGAAACAGGCCAGAAATGTACTGGCGCACTTGTGAAGTGCGCCAGAACAAAGATGCACTGGCGCACTTATGAAGTGCGCCAGTACAAAGATACACTGGCGCACTTGGGAAGTGCGCCCGTGCCGAGCCAAGAAACCTGCACAGTTGCTAGAGAGTTCTGTGGTTGGGTGCACCAGTTTGGGGTTTGGGCTTGGTCTTAGGGCTGGTTTCTAGAGATTTCCGAAATCTAAGGGTCCTAATCTAATCTAGGGTTAATCTAAGGGCCTAAAACACTACCTAATCCTATAAATAAGACCCCAACCCTACCCTAATTCATTCATAATTAGATTTTATAACTAAACTATGGCAAAATGAAACTTGATCATGGCCTCCACAAATCAATGAAGAGGAAAGCAAGCTAATCAACCTCTCTAATCAACCTCTAATCCATTCTAAGCACCTTAATCTTCTTCATTTGGAGTGCAAATTGCTAGTTGTGAGTTTCTATCACTTTAACATCAATTGTTAAAGCAAGTAGATTAGGTGTAATGAGACTTATGGTCTTGAATGCGGATTAGTGAGTTTGAATCATTTGTAATGATATGTTACTCTATGTTTTCCTATGTTTATGCATATTGAATAAGTTGGTTTATGCATATTTAATAAGTTGGTTTATGCATACTTGATAAGTGGATTTATGCATGATTAATAAGTTGGTTTATGCATACTTGATAAGTGGATTTATGCATGATTAATAAGTTGGTTTATGCATATTTGATAAGTGGATTTATGCATGATTAATAAGTTGGTTTATGCATGTTTAACAAGTGGGTTTATGCATGTTGAGTATGTAAGTTTATGCAAGTTTAGTATGATGTATGTTATGATTACATGATGCTAAATATGCAAGTTGTGGGCTATGTGATCATATGTATGCTATGCAAGTTACATGTATGTTAATATGCAAGATATGCTATGCAAGTTACATGTATGTTAATATGCAAGATATGCTATGCAAGTTACATGTATGTTAATATGCAAGATATGCTATGCAAGTTACATGTTTGTTAATATGCAAGTTCATGATGACACATTATGCAAGTTTATGAGTTAATATGCAAGTATGTGAATGCTTATGCAAGAATGTGTATGCTTATGCAAGTTATGTGTATGCTTAAATGCAAGTTTAACATGTTATGCAAGTTATGTGAATGCTTATATGCAAGTTCAACATGTTATGCAAGATATGTGTATGATAATATGCAAGTTCATATGCAACATGTTATGCAAGTCATGTGTATGATGATATGCAAGTTTGGGGTTAAATGTAGTTGGGTTAATATATGCTCATATATGCAAGTTGACATCCTCTTAACCCATGATAAAGTTATATGCTAAGCCCATGATATTTGTGATGGATCTTCCCCTTTATTATGTCATGAAGTGAGAACGATTTACGTGGGGAACGATGGGGTTGGAAAATATGTTAATAAATGTATGATTGGGTATGATTAAGCATACCATAAAAAATAAATTACCATAAGTGGGAATTTACCTATTGAGTTAGGTCTACCCCATGGGAATTTACCTATTGAGTTAGGTCTACCCATGTTATGGAAAACTTGATATTAATTAGGGATAATTAATATGGGGGCTGATTAATTAGGTGTAATTAATCGACTAAGACACGAGGTTGGACTCATTTGTAGTGTAAAACTGCCCGGACCCGACCGGCTTAACCAGTTGCTACAAATGTCAGCCCAATGTGAGAGGTCTTAGCCATAAATTAAATACGTGATTAAAGTAAAGACACGAGGTTAGGCTCTGTTATGACGTAAGACTGCCCGGACTCTACCGGCTTAACCAGGCGGTCATAACAGCCAGTCTAATGTGGGAGGTCTTTATGGGAGATCACGGTCTTAATTAACTAAGAAACACTTAACCAAATTAGCATGTAGTGGGACATGAGGGTTAAGTGGGTGCCTTGGGTGGCATGAGGAAACTAGGGGGTTGCCTTGGGTGGCAATAGAAAAATACGATTAGAATACTTAACCAAAGTGGAACATGTAATTAAACATGATTAAAGGGTTAAGTAAGAGCCATGGGTGGCATGTGAAGATACGATTAGAATACTTAACCAAAGTGGAACATGTAATTAAACATGATTAAAGGGTTAAGTAAGAGCCATGGGTGGCATGTGAAGATACGATTATAATACTTAACCAAAGTGGAACATGTAATTAAACATGATTAAAGGGTTAAGTAAGTGCCATGGGTGGCAGGTAGAAATCTAGTGGGTGCCTTAAGGGGCAATTGAAATATGATTAGATGACTTAACCAAAACTTAACATGTAAGTGGGCATGATTATAAAAAGGGGTTAAGTGGGATGCACTAGATAAATTTGCAAGCTTAGGTGGTAGCTTGTGGGGGCCCATTTCAACCAATATCCCAAACGTATCTTTGTGGGCTCGACTCAAGTCGAGTGACGGGACACGCATATTGGGCTTGACTATAAGAGGCCAAACCGGGTTAACGGTGGCAACGCGGGACCAACGGGTTTCATATGCGTGTGTGGACCCGGGCTGGTTGGTAAGTCGTTGTTGCATCGTGTAGATATAAAGCCGTGCACCATTGATATTATCAGGTGGCCACGTTGGGGAATGATACACCCCAATTGTGGGACCAGCACGGGTATCTACAGTAGGGAGCCGATTGCTTGGGAGTAGTGAGTACACCTATGTAGTCGGATAGGGGTACACGAAACTACTAAATTACTAAGTACACTTAGTAGGATCAACCTTTAAGTAGGAATGACTGGTGTGGTGCAGTGTAGGAATTACCCTTGGGTGGATAGGTCTGGGGCGGTGTAATCTAGTAATTATCCTTGGGTGGATAAATGCGTCTTTACGGTTATCTTAGTTTATCCTAAGTTTGCCAAGCTGCTTAGTATAGCCATTCATCCCCAGGCGTTACCGTATATCAACTTATGTCTTCTCTGGTTACTTTAATGATTGTATTGTTAAAGTTATAGGACTCACTCAGACTTATGTCTGACCCCGTTGTTTTTATCTTTTTCCCCCAACCCCAGGTTATCAGAGTGGGCCTAGTGCTAGTGGGCCTTGATCGGATTGCTGTATCTATCCTTTGGAGCTTGGACCGTTGAAGTAAAGCTCAGTTCATCTTTCCTTTTTTGGCTATTGTTTACTTAGTGGGATTATGTACTTATTTTTATCAAGATGGATATTTTGTACTTGACTCTTGTATGGTTTTGTGATGTAACCAAACATGTTTTACTTTCCGCTGCAATGAAATAATGTTTTTAAAAGTTTCAAGTATTACTTATATCTGTCTTGTTGTAATTTTTCTGTTCTATATTCACTTAAAAATACTCCACCGATGTTATGGCATTCCCTTAGAGAGTGACCATAGCGGGTGTGGGGTGTTACACGTGGTATCGGAGCAAAGGTTACCAGAACAGATAAAATTTTTAGAAAACTATTTTTCTAAAAACATTTTTGGAAGAAATATTTTCAAAAACATGTCTTTAAAGAGAAAAGTTTTTGAAAGAAAAGCATAATCCCCGATAGCCATATCTTTATCTTTCGAATTCTCCGTTTTGAATCTTTCCTTTTTCGTCTCAGCATGGCTGAAGATCTTTATCTTCCGGACGGTGTAGCGGTACCAGTATGGTATAGGAGGTTGTTAGAGGCTAGGACCGCCACTGCAGGTCCAGCAAATGTTCCTCCACTACCAGTTGCACCCGTTCCTTCTCGCGCGGATACTTTTGCTAAGACTTGTAAGGAGTTTAAGGCCATAGGAGGGAAACCTTTTGTAGGAGCTAGGGATTGGCTCAAGGAGACGGAAGAATTGATGGAAATCCTTGAAGTGGAGGAAGGAAAGAAAGTCAAGTTGTAACAACCCGTATTTTCAATAACCTGTTATAGCATAAATCGAGGCAGAATTTAATTCAAAAATCTGAATCGAGGGAAACGGGCTATGCCATTGCGTTCGGCTCGGAAAAATACGCGAAATAGAGTCCGATTTTTCGAAAAACGGAGTCCGTATGGCCCAGATATGGCCCGTCAAAGTTTTCAGAAAATTCAAGGTTTAAAATCAGATTCAAATTCAAAGAATTGGGCCAGCTGGGCCAAGGCGGGAAAAATCCCGCCAGGACCCGCATGTCGACAGGCCTGTTGACAGGGTCCCTAGGGTGTCGACAGCCCTGTCGACAGCCCTGTCGACAGGGGGTGGCCGGGCTGTTTGGTCTGGTGCACCATTTCTGATTTGGGCTTGGTTGTGTGGCTTGGTTCTAGAGAGTTCCGAGATCTGACGGACCTAAACTATCCTAGGGTTAATCCTAGGGCTAAAAACACTCTAATCTTCTATAAATAAGACCCTAACCTACCCTAAATCACTCATTATTCATTATAGCAACTAAACTATGTCAAAATCAAACCTCTCATGGCCTCCACTCTCTTCATACAATTCCTAAATCAAATTCCTAAGAGATTTCCATGCATACAAGTGTATTTAGGCTTGTATGATCCTCTTTAGCTTGCATTAAAGTCTTGTTTCTCTATTGGCATCATAAAAGAAGAGTTTTGATCAAGTTTGCTTGCATTTTTGGGGTTTTTGGTTGCATAAGGGTTCCTTACAATTGCTATACTCATTTGAGTCCGCAAAAGCATTGTAAGCCCTATTCCTTTCATACTTAGACTCTAAAGTTAAATGTATGTTATGCAAGTTTATTATGGTGAGTTATGCAAGTTATCATGTGTAAATATGCAAGTTTGGTTTGCAAGTTATCACATGTTATGCAAGTTTTGTTATGCAAGTTTGGTTTGCAAGTTATCACATGTTATGCAAGTTTTGTTATGCAAGTTTGGTTTGCAAGTTTGGTTTGCAAGTTATCATATGTTATGCAAGTTTATTTATGCAAGTATGATATGCAAGTTGATATATGTTATGCAAGTTTATTTATGTAAGTATGATATGCAAGTTGATATATGTTATGCAAGTTTATTTATGCAAGTATGATATGCAAGTTGACATATGTTATGCAAGTTTATTTATGCAAGTATGATATGCAAGTTGACATATGTTATGCAAGTTTATTTATGCAAGTATGATATGTAGGTTGACATGTGTTATGCAAGTTTATTTATGCAAGTATGATATGTAAGTTGACATATGTTATGCAAGTTTATTTATGCAAGTATGATATGCAAGTTGACATATGTTATGCAAGTTTATTTATGCAAGTATGATATGCAAGTTGACATATGTTATGCAAGTTTGTTTATGCAAGTATGTTATGCGAGTTTGGGATGGTCATATGGTTCATGTTACCATGTTATGCATGCTTTTTTTGGGCCTAAAAATGTAATATGCAAGTGTGTGAACACATGAACGTTTCATATGCCACCATGTTGAACTTGTGGCTTTAACATTTTTATGTCATAATTATGCCAAGTTCCCTCTTTCTATCCTTTATACGCTATTGCGATATGTAAGCGATGGGATTGCGTTTGGGGTTGGGTAAACTTAAAGTATATGAAAATATAAGATTGGGAATTTACCTATTAAGTTAGGTCTACCCCTTGGGAATTTACCTATTAAGTTAGGTCTACCCAAGTATTTGTCAAACTTGTAATTGTGTTTGAAAATAAAGTGGACATGACACTTAGAAAACATAAGTGTGGCCAACTCGAGGTTGGGTTGAGTTTGTAGCGTAAGTCTACCCGGAACCGACCGGCTTAACTAGTGGCTACAAACAATAGGACCCAATGTGAGAAGTTGGTCATGTTGTACCTTGGACCCGAGGTTAGACTAAGTTGTGGTGTAAAGCTACCCGGACCCGCCCGGCTTAACTAGTAACCACAACAAAGTCTAATGTGAGAGGTTAAGGCGCATTAATTAATTAATGCCTCATGATTAGGGTTAAGTCATGGACCATTTAATACTTAACCAATGTGGGCTCGGGGGATTAATAGGGGTTAAGTCGTGAACTCATCGTTACACTTAACCAAGTTAATCCATGATTAGTGATGGGGTTAAACCATACTTAACCCACTAGAAAAATCCTAGTAATGGGGGTCCGCTCCTTCAGTAATCCCTAGTTTGTATCATCATGGCCCTAGGGACTAGGCTAGGGTGGGGGGCACGATTACTGAACTGGAGATAAGGGGCCAAAAAGCGACGACCGTGGTACGCCGGTGTAGTTCTGGGCGGACTCTGGTCGTGCACAGAGTCCGTAGCCGGAGAAAACAAGCACGGGTACCGGTAGACCGAGACTGTGCACTCATGTTTATGGTGTCCAGGGGTTGACACCCTAGGGCTTGATACACCCGACGGGTGGACCCGGCACAATTCGACTACATTCAGGTTTGAGTCGTATTGACACCAACACTTGACGAGTTAGGCTTATAGGGAGCCGATCGACTAGACCGTGCTAGTTGGACCTTGGTTTGGGTCATTCATGATGATTGGGCCAAACTTGGGCCTAGGGATCACTTCATGTTATTGGACCTCGTGGTAGGGTCACTTCATGTTATTGGACCTAGTAAGAGGGTCACTTCATGTTATTGGGCCAAAGCTTGGGCCGTGGGATCAATATTTGTATATCCAAGTCATGTTAGTTTGCTAGTACACCCGTGGTGCAAAACCTTAATCTTGATTATGCGATGACACCTTTATCTACCTCGATAGTTAATCGTCATGATGATATCCTTATATTCATACTTGCTGCTCATGTCAGTTAACTTTATCAGTTTACATTGATTGTATTAGGGCTTACTCAGTCTTTTTGACTGACCTGTTTCCTTTCGCCTCTTTTCTTCCGTTTCCCCCCCAGGTTCTCAGGGAGGGAATACAGGAGCTTAGCTTGGATCCTACCTGCTTTCTTGGATAGCTCATGTATGCTTTGGACTTGAGCTCGCTATGGTTTTTCTACTTTGGGGATAGCTACTTATGTTTTTCTGTTCAGTTTCAGATGATGTTGTTTATGTACTAGACTTATTTTATTTGGAAAATTGACATGATGTTGTACTAAGACTTGTTTTGAAATGGTTTAAATCTTCCGCTGTTTTATCTATGTTACTTACTCTGTCTACATATATACATATGTTCTTGTTCTGCCTTGATATATCATTATACATGTTTACCTTGTTTTAAAAACGCCCCACCAAAGTCAGAGTTGCTTGCAAGAGCCACCCTGGCGGAGGTGGGGTGTTACATTTGGTATCAGAGCATATGGTTTACGAGAAGGAACAAAAAGGTTTTAGAAAACTTTTTGAAAACTATTTTCAAAACCAAGTATAAAGTATTTTTCAAAGAAAAGTCTAGTATTTTAAAAAGGCTATTCCCCAAAAAGCCATTAGCGTTATCCTTCGTTCCCTTGACCTAATCTTAGCTTATCTTTCGTTTCAGTATGGCTGAGAATCTTGCCATCCCGGATGGAGTAAACGTACCACTCTGGTATAGGAGACTTCTAGAAGCTAGGGCGGTAGCCGGCCCCGCAAACCCTACTCCCACTCCTCCTCCGGTAGTTGAGAATCCTCTCCCTAATGTCCCTCCTCCGGTGGTTCCCGTTCCTCCCCCTCCAGTTGTTGAGGCTCCTCTTCCTCCTTCTCCCCCTCAGCATCCTCAGGTTGAGTTCACAAAGGTTTGTAAAGACTTTAAGGCGATGGGAGGCAAGAATTTCTTAGGCACGGAATCTTTTGTTGAAGCTAGGAATTGGCTGAAAGATACGGAGGACTTGTTTGCTATTTTTGGGATTGATGACGAGAGGAAGATCTTATTGACAGTATGGCTTTTGAAGGACGAAGCAGCCTATTGGTGGGAGGTCACCAATGGGACAAGGCCCGTCGAGACTTGGGCCGATTTGAGGACTAGATTTGTGGCCAAATTTTTATCTGCTGCTGAGGCGAATTTACAGATGGAGAAGTTCATTGCATTAAGGCAAGGTGATATGACGGTCAAGGAGTATGTGAACAGGTTTAATCAGCTGGCCCGTTTTGGTTTAGATATGGTAAACAATCCTGAGAAGAAGGCTCTTCGATTCGCTAGAGGGTTGAATGAGCCGCTGCAGGGCTTGGCGATGTCACATATTCCGCATGGAGCTACTTTCGAGAGTTTGGTCGATATGGCTCTACTTCAGGGTGATGTAAAGAAAGAGGTCAAGTCGAGTGATACTCAGCCAAAGAAGACTGATTCTCAGGGTAAAGGCAATCAAGGTGGTCAAAGCAATCAGGGGAATCAAAGCAACAACAAGGGGAACAACAATAACAAGGGCAAGAACAAGGGGAAATGCCATTATTGCGGTTCAGTTGGGCATCTTGTCAAGGATTGTAAGAAGAGGAAAAGGAATAACGGTGAATGCTTTTTATGTGGGAAGACTGGACATTTCAGCAAGGATTGCCCGAAGAAACAGGGGCAAGGCCAGGGTCAGACTCAGCGTGCTGGACCCTCAGGAGGGCAAGTTCATGCTCTCATTACCGCTCCAGTTCCCGATCGAGGTAGTATTTCTGTTGAGAGCCTTGTATATATTTCTGATTTTCCAGTTCATACTTTGTTTGATTCTGGTGCATCGCATAGTTTTATCTCATCTGATCTTGTTGATAGTTTGCACCTTATTACTAGCTTGGTAGAGGATCCCGTTTGTGTCTCAAATCCTATTGGGGTTTCCGCCCATTTGTCTATGATATGTGGGGATTTGAGGATCTCTATACTGAGTGTAGAGTTCTTGTGCAGTGTTTATATTCTCGGTTTCAGGGGATATGGGTTGGTTTTGGGCATGGAATGGTTGTCCTGTTTTGGAGCCATTCTTGGTTTTTGTGCATAGGGTTGTGAGGCTCATGATCCGCCTCGGTAATACCCTAGAAATTTCTAGTAACCCTATGGGTCCCGTCATGTTATGTTATCTTGAAATCCCTCGACTCGTCTATCGATAGTTTGCAATCTGTGAGGGTGGTCCGAGAATATCCTGATATCTTGGGAAAGTAAAGGGGTTACCCCTAGACGTGGGATAGATTTCCGCATTATCTGGTTGGTAATACCAAGCCAGTTTCGTGGCCGGTTAGGCACATGACCTCGCGAGAGGAGGGTTAAGAAAGCAAGTCAAGGAGTTGCTTGAGAAGAACTTCCTGAGACGAAGCATTTTCGAATAGGGTGCTCCAGTAGTATTCGTTACTAATGTGGACAATTTGCTTCGCTTATGTGTTGATTATCGTGAAAAGAATAGACAACCGTTATCAAGGATCGATGATCTGTTCGATCAGCTTCTAGGAGCATCTGTTTTCTTTTGATCTAGCTACCGGATTCCATCAGCTTAGGATGGCTGAGGATGGAATTGACAAGACTGCGATTAGGACTCTAGATGGATTTTTAGAATGGCTAGTCATGCTATTTGGTTTGACTAATGCACCCGCATATTACGTGAACTTGATGGGTAGGGTGTTTAGGGAGTCCTTGAACAAGTTTGTCGTGATCGTCGTAGACGATATTTTGATCTCCTCGAAAGAGCGAGGAAGAGCATGATAGACATCTCAAGGAGGTGATGGATACACTTAGAGCCACCAGTTGAAGGTCAAGTTCTCCAAATGTTACTTTGGAGGAAAGAAGTTGGATTTCTTGGGCACATAGTTCCTAAGTAAGGCTTAGCGGTGGATTCCGCTAAAGTGGTTGTGGTTTAAGACCGGAAAACTCTGAGGAGGGCAATTGAAGTAAGAAGCTTTCTCCGTTTGGCTAGTTAGTTAGCATTCCCCGAGCTTAAACTTACTCTTCTGGATCAAGAAGGGGGTTTCACAGGAAGAAGACCCGCAGTTAGTCAAGAACATGGACCAGATGATTCGAGGCGAGATGTTGAGTCACCTCGCTAGATATATTATAGATGACAAGGAAATGGGCTCCAACTCATATTTGGAAATAAGAGTTAAGAAGCTAAGAAATCATGAAGTAAAAGACGGTCAAAGCAAAAGTGGGGTTAAGCTCAAGGAAATGTGACTTAAAAGGTTAAAGGCTAGATACGCGCATCTAAGAGTATATCCTTGATCCTTGTTTTCCTGTGGAACTTACTCGCATAGTATCTTTTTATATATATCCTCTCGGTCCCATTTTCGGTCCTATTTCTGTCGGGAGGTATGGCTTAATAATACAGGTCAAGGGGGTCCGTTAGGTTGGCTAAACCTTTTGGGTTTTTATAGGATATGGAGTAGGTTAGGAAAGGATTTCTTGTAATCCGAAAAGAGGAGTATATCCTGCTTATCTTCCCGATCTCTTTAGCACATCTTTTGTTATCCATGATTATCTAGTTTATCATGTTGATCTTGTCATGAGAACCTTAGGTAGAATCCTTTGGATGAAACATGTGTTTGAGACATGTTATGTTTGATGGTTGCAAGTGGTTGCAAGTGTTTGCAAGTGGTTGCTCGTGGATGCATTATACACAATTAGGCACTAGATCGGCTCGCACACTCCTCATATTGCATATGCATGAGTGTTTATGCTTATTCATGGATGAAAATTGTGTGTTATCACATGGATGTTGCATATGGGTGTATGTTATGTGCACACATATAGATATTATACATTATGTTAGGAATTGCATACATATGGATACATTTCACTAACATATTTTGCATTGATCTTTGCATTAGATAAGTACATATACACACACTTTTGCATATGTTCATACAGCATTTAGAATCTTGTAAGGACAATGATTGCTCATGGATGATGCTTTGAGTAGATGGATGATTGGATGGTAGGATACGTTCTTCCTAACTTGAAGATTTCGGGGACGAAATCCTTTAAGGAGGGGAGAATGTAACAACCCGTATTTTCAATAACCTGTTATAGCATAAATCGAGGCAGAATTTAATTCAAAAATCTGAATCGAGGGAAACGGGCTATGCCATTGCGTTCGTCTCGGAAAAATACGCGAAATAGAGTCCGAGTTTTCGAAAAACGGAGTCTGTATGGCCCAGATATGGCCCGTCAAAGTTTTCAGAAAATTCAAGGTTTAAAATCAGATTCAAATTCAAAGAATTGGGCCAGCTGGGCCAAGGCGGGAAAAATCCCGCCAGGACCCGCATGTCGACAGGCCTGTCGACAGGGTCCCTAGGCTGTCGACAACCCTGTCGACAGCCCTGTCGACAGGGGGTGGCCGGGCTGTTTGGTCTGGTGCACCATTTCTGATTTGGGCTTGGTTGTGTGGCTTGGTTCTAGAGAGTTCCGAGATCTGACGGACCTAAACTATCCTAGGGTTAATCCTAGGGCTAAAAACACTCTAATCTTCTATAAATAAGACCCTAACCTACCCTAAATCACTCATTATTCATTATAGCAACTAAACTATGTCAAAATCAAACCTCTCATGGCCTCCACTCTCTTCATACAATTCCTAAATCAAATTCCTAAGAGATTTCCATGCATACAAGTGTATTTAGGCTTGTATGATCCTCTTTAGCTTGCATTAAAGTCTTGTTTCTCTATTGGCATCATAAAAGAAGAGTTTTGATCAAGTTTGCTTGCATTTTTGGGGTTTTTGGTTGCATAAGGCTTCCTTACAATTGCTATACTCATTTGAGTCCGCAAAAGCATTGTAAGCCCTATTCCTTTCATACTTAGACTCTAAAGTTAAATGTATGTTATGCAAGTTTATTATGGTGAGTTATGCAAGTTATCATGTGTAAATATGCAAGTTTGGTTTGCAAGTTATCACATGTTATGCAAGTTTTGTTATGCAAGTTTGGTTTGCAAGTTATCACATGTTATGCAAGTTTTGTTATGCAAGTTTGGTTTGCAAGTTATCATATGTTATGCAAGTTTATTTATGCAAGTATGATATGCAAGTTGATATATGTTATTCAAGTTTATTTATGTAAGTATGATATGCAAGTTGATATATGTTATGCAAGTTTATTTATGCAAGTATGATATGCAAGTTGACATATGTTATGCAAGTTTATTTATGCAAGTATGATATGCAAGTTGACATATGTTATGCAAGTTTATTTATGCAAGTATGATATGTAAGTTGACATATGTTATGCAAGTTTATTTATGCAAGTATGATATGTAAGTTGACATATGTTATGCAAGTTTATTTATGCAAGTATGATATGCAAGTTGACATATGTTATGCAAGTTTATTTATGCAAGTATGATATGCAAGTTGACATATGTTATGCAAGTTTGTTTATGCAAGTATGTTATGCGAGTTTGGGATGGTCATATGGTTCATGTTACCATGTTATGCATGCTTTTTTTGGGCCTAAAAATGTAATATGCAAGTGTGTGAACACATGAACGTTTCATATGCCACCATGTTGAACTTGTGGCTTTAACATTTTTATGTCATGATTATGCCAAGTTCCCTCTTTCTATCCTTTATACTCTATTGCGATATGTAAGCGATGGGATTGCGTTTGGGGTTGGGTAAACTTAAAGTATATGAAAATATAAGATTGGGAATTTACCTATTAAGTTAGGTCTACCCCTTGGGAATTTACCTATTAAGTTAGGTCTACCCAAGTATTTGTCAAACTTGTAATTGTGTTTGAAAATAAAGTGGACATGACACTTAGAAAACATAAGTGTGGCCAACTCGAGGTTGGGTTGAGTTTGTAGCGTAATTCTACCCGGAACCGACCGGCTTAACTAGTGGCTACAAACAATAGGACCCAATGTGAGAAGTTGGTCATGTTGTACCTTGGACCCGAGGTTAGACTAAGTTGTGGTGTAAAGCTACCCGGACCCGCCCGGCTTAACTAGTAACCACAACAAAGTCTAATGTGAGAGGTTAAGGCGCATTAATTAATTAATGCCTCATGATTAGGGTTAAGTCATGGACCATTTAATACTTAACCAATGTGGGCTCGGGGGATTAATAGGGGTTAAGTCGTGAACTCATCGTTACACTTAACCAAGTTAATCCATGATTAGTGAAGGGGTTAAACCATACTTAACCCACTAGAAAAATCCTAGTAATGGGGGTCCGCTCCTTCAGTAATCCCTAGTTTGTATCATCATGGCCCTAGGGACTAGGCTAGGGTGGGGGGCACGATTACTGAACTGGAGATAAGGGGCCAAAAAGCGACGGCCGTGGTACGCCGGTGTAGTTCTGGGCGGACTCTGGTCGTGCACAGAGTCCGTAGCCGGAGAAAACAAGCACGGGTACCGGTAGACCGAGACTGTGCACTCATGTTTATGGTGTCCAGGGGTTGACACCCTAGGGCTTGATACACCCGACGGGTGGACCCTGCACAGTTCGACTACATTCTGGTTTGAGCCGTATTGACACCAACACTTGACGAGTTAGGCTTATAGGGAGCCGATCGACTAGACCGTGCTAGTTGGACCTTGGTTTGGGTCATTCATGATGATTGGGCCAAACTTGGGCCTAGGGATCACTTCATGTTATTGGACCTCGTGGTAGGGTCACTTCATGTTATTGGACCTAGTAAGAGGGTCACTTCATGTTATTGGGCCAAAGCTTGGGTCGTGGGATCAATATTTGTATATCCAAGTCATGTTAGTTTGCTAGTACACCCGTGGTGCAAAACCTTAATCTTGATTATGCGATGACACCTTTATCTACCTCGATAGTTAATCGTCATGATGATATCCTTATATTCATACTTGCTGCTCATGTCAGTTAACTTTATCAGTTTACATTGATTGTAGTAGGGCTTACTCAGTCTTTTTGACTGACCTGTTTCCTTTCGCCTCTTTTCTTCCGTTTCCCCCCCCCCCCCCAGGTTCTCAGGGAGGGAATACAGGAGCTTAGCTTGGATCCTACCTGCTTTCTTGGATAGCTCATGTATGCTTTGGACTTGAGCTCGCTATGGTTTTTCTACTTTGGGGATAGCTACTTATGTTTTTCTGTTCAGTTTCAGATGATGTTGTTTATGTACTAGACTTATTTTATTTGGAAAATTGACATGATGTTGTACTAAGACTTGTTTTGAAATGGTTTAAATCTTCCGCTGTTTTATCTATGTTACTTACTCTGTCTACATATATACATATGTTCTTGTTCTGCCTTGATATATCATTATGCATGTTTACCTTGTTTTAAAAACGCCCCACCAAAGTCAGAGTTGCTTGCAAGAGCCACCCTAGCGGAGGTGGGGTGTTACACAAGTTAGCCGCTTGGTTGATGGAAGGGGAGGCCTCGCTATGGTGGAAGGTCACTAATGGAGAACACCCTGTTGACTCTTGGGCAGATTTCAGGCAAAGGTTTGAGGCAAAGTTTCTTTCAAGAGCGGAAGAAAATCTGTACGTGGAAAGGTTCTTGAACTTAAAGCAAGGGAACTTGTCGGTGAAAGAATATGTTAACAAGTTTAATCAGTTAGAGAGATTCAACATGGACTTGGTAAACACACAAGAAGAGAAAGCTTTGAGGTTCGTTAAAGGCTTGAACGAACCGATGCGCGGATTGGCTATGTCTCACATCCCTATGGGGGCCACTTTCGAGAAGCTAGTGGACATCGCACTTATGCATGAGGAAGAGAAGGGTCCCAATGCTAGTAAAGCACCCGAGAAGGAAGGAGATCAGAAGAGACCTCTACGGCAACAGCAAAACAAGGGTGGGAAAGGCAACGGTGGCAAGGGAAAGAAGAAGTGCTTCAACTGTGGGACACTAGGCCACCTAAGCAAGGATTGTCGCAAGAAGAGGAAGGCTGGCTGCTTCCACTGTGACGAAGCAGGACATCTAGTGAAAGACTGTCCTAAGAAAAGGCAAAGGACGGGGTCTACCTCAGGAGGACAGGTGCAAGCTCTTGTGGCACCAGCTCAGGCAAGGGGGCAAGTTCAGGCTCTCGCAGCTCCACCGATTCGAGAAAGAGGTAGAACTATTTCCGTGGAAAGCCTAGTTTTTCTGTTTGACTATCCTGTCCGTACTTTATTTGATTCTGACGCATTGAGTTCGTTTATCTCATAGTTAGTTGAGTCACCGCACATAAACACCAGTTTAGTAGATGATCCCTTAGTTATTTCAAACCCAATTGGGGCTCCATGACGTGTCTGGGTTTGAAAGTTGCTATACTTAGCATTGAGTTTAGATGTGATGCTTGTTGGGCTTCACGGGCTATGGGTTAGTTTTGGGCATGGATTGGTTATCCAGTAGGGGTGCCGTTCTTATTGTGGAGGGAGAGTTGTTAGGCTTATGACCCGCTTTGGTAACACTCTCGAAATTTCTTGTAATCCCATGGAATTTGTTATGCTAAGTTATCTAGAGTCGCTTGACACGTCGGTCGAGAGTTTGCAATCTATAGAGTGGTCCGGGAATACCCGGATGTGTTTTGAGGAAGTGAAGGGCTTACCTCCGGAGCGGGAGATTGACTTCCAAATATATCAGGTCGACAATGCCAAACCAGTGTCTTGGCCAGTGTGCCACGTGGCTCCTCGTGAGAGGAGGGAACTCCATAAGCAAGTAGGCAATTTGCTTGGGAAGGGGTTTAGAAGACGAAGTATATCGGAGTGGGGTGCTCCAGTAGTTTTTGCTGCGAAGGCGGATGGGTCCCTCAGACTTTGTGTAGGCTAAAGAGAATTGAATAAACTCACAAAGAAGAATAGACACCCATTGTCGAGGATTGATGATCTCTTTGATCAGTTAGTAGGCGCCTCATTATTTTCGCAGTTGGACTTAACCACGAGGTTTCGTCAGTTGAGAGTGACTGAGGATAGTATAGAGAAGACTACCTTTAGGACTCCGGATGGTTTTTATGAGTGACTGGAGATGCCATTTGGTTTGACGAACGCCCCCGCATATGATGAGAAGGGTGTTCAGGGAGTACCTAAATAAGTTCGTGATGGTCTTTGTAAATGACATCTTGGTCTTTTCTAGGAGCGAAATAAGTTTTCGTATGTGCTCAATAGGATGAGCAAAGCCAGTTATGGGATAAACGGTGGTTTTGGAGCGAGACTGGCGAGGACAACCAAAGTTGGACAAGGGCTTAATTATTTAGCCGTTTTTACTAGTATCATCTCACGTAGGTCGTCTGAATTCGAAGGAGGTATCCCTTGGGTGTTTGTCTGATATTGGTTTAGGCCTTTGGGGCTTGCATTTGGGGGATGTCGAGTTCGACTAAGGTGGTCTGCGTGAGAGATGGATAGTTGTGACGATTTTACATGGGAGAATATCCTGATTTTCTCTAGAAGTGGAGAAAAGCATGCCTTACATTTCAGAGAAGTGTTGGAGACTCTTCGAGCACATAGTCTTAAAGCTAAATTCTCTAAATGTCATTTTTGGAGAAGAGAAGTGCGATTCTTAGGGCATGTGGTCTCTAAGGAAGGGATAGCTGTGGATCCCGCAAAGATAGTATCTATCCAGGATTGGAAAGTTCCTAGGAATGCTACCGAAGTAAGAAGTTTCTTGGGGTTGGCAGGATATTATAGGAAGTTCATCAAAGACTTCGCGAAGATATCAGCCCCATTAACCCGCTTGACGAAGAAGAATCTGGTTTTCTCATGGGACGAGATGTACCAAGACATGAAGCGAGTTTTCTTTTTGGCCGGTATGAAGAAAGACATGGCCGAGTATGTCGCTAGATGCTTGGTGAAAGCGGAGCAAAAGAAACCAAGTGGGTTGCTTCACCCATTGGAAGTTCCGCTAAGGAAGTGGGATAGTGTCTCGAAGGATTACCGAAATCAAGGAAGGGTGATGCGGGGATTTGGGTTGTGGTAGATAGACTTACTAAGTGTGCCCAATTCATACCCGTGAAGAGCAAGATGACTATTCCATGTCTAGCTTCAGTTTACATTCGAGAGATTATTAGACTGCATGATGTACCTTCCAGTATAATGAGCGATCGAGATCCTATGTTCACTAAAGAGTTTTGGAAAAGTTTGCAAGAGGCGGAAGGGACTCAGTTGTATTTGAGTACCGCATATCATCCTCAGATAGACGGCCAGACCGAGAGGGTGAATCGTATTTTAGAAGACCTTTTGAGGCTATGTATCTTGGATTTAGGAGGTACATGGGAAGAGCATCTTCCATTGGTGGGGTTGCCCGACAGACTTAGTGGTATACATGATGTATTCCATGTGAGGAAGGGCCTACATAAGATCGTAGAGGCGATAGAGCCAAGCTTGCTTAAAGAAGTAAGGTAGAGCGTGATGTGATTATTCGACGAGCTCCTACCCGCATCCTTGGGTCAGAGATTAGGAAGTTGAGAAACAGAGAGGTTCGGCTAGTCAAAGTGAAAAGGGGAGAAGGTGAGAGCAATGCTACTTGGGAGACAGAAGCAAAGATGCGTTCGTTATACCCGTTCCTTTTTTAGGGTATGTCCTTTAATTTCTCCTCTATTGTTTGTCTAGTATGTCCTCTCGTTAGTACCTTTGACCTTTAGATAGGGTAAAAATATGGTTGAAACATGTGTTTGAGACATGTTATGATTGATGGATGCATGTGGATGCAAGTGGTTGCTAGTGGTTGCTCGTGGATGCATATACACACACTCTAGGCACTAGATCGGCTCAATCACTTCATATTGCATATTGCATAAAATTGTGTGTGGGAAGCTATATTGATGGATGTATAATGATTGTGTTATCATATGGATGATGCATTTTGGTGAATGATTGTGCACTCATGTAGATATTGTATGTGTCGATAGGGTTCTCTCGCATACATAATGGATGCATGGCACTATCATGGTTTGCATATGTTCATACATTAGATAGGGAACATATACACACACTTTTTGCATATGCTCATACATCATTAGAAACTGTTTAAGGACAATGGATGCCTGTGGTTGATGGTTTGAGTAGATGGTTGTTTGGATGGTAGGATATGCATTCTCTTTAGCTTGGAGATTTCGGGGACGAAATCCTTTAAGGAGGGGAGAATGTAACACCCCGTATTTTGGGTTAATGCTAAAATTCACAAATTAAAGAATAACTAATCCCATATGTGGGAATTAGGGGAAACGGGTTGCGTCATTGCGTTCGTCTCGGAAAAATGCGCGAAATAGAGTCCGAGTTTGCGTAAAACGGGTACCGTATGAAAGAGATATGGACGAACGAAGTTAGGCAGAAAAACCAGAAACATGCCAGAAATGTACTGGCGCACTTGTGAAGTGCGCCAGAACAAAGATGCACTGGCGCACTTATGAAGTGCGCCAGTACAAAGATACACTGGCGCACTTGGGAAGTGCGCCCGTGCCGAGCCAACAAACCTGCACAGTTGCTAGAGAGTTCTGTGGTTGGGTGCACCAGTTTGGGGTTTGGGCTTGGTCTTAGGGCTGGTTTCTAGAGATTTCCGAAATCTAAGGGTCCTAATCTAATCTAGGGTTAATCTAAGGGCCTAAAACACTACCTAATCCTATAAATAAGACCCCAACCCTACCCTAATTCATTCATAATTAGATTTTATAACTAAACTATGGCAAAATGAAACTTGATCATGGCCTCCACAAATCAATGAAGAGGAAAGCAAGCTAATCAACCTCTCTAATCAACCTCTAATCCATTCTAAGCACCTTAATCTTCTTCATTTGGAGTGCAAATTGCTAGTTGTGAGTTTCTATCACTTTAACATCAATTGTTAAAGCAAGTAGATTAGGTGTAATGAGACTTATGGTCTTGAATGCGGATTAGTGAGTTTGAATCATTTGTAATGATATGTTACTCTATGTTTTCCTATGTTTATGCATATTGAATAAGTTGGTTTATGCATATTTAATAAGTTGGTTTATGCATACTTGATAAGTGGATTTATGCATGATTAATAAGTTGGTTTATGCATACTTGATAAGTGGATTTATGCATGATTAATAAGTTGGTTTATGCATATTTGATAAGTGGATTTATGCATGATTAATAAGTTGGTTTATGCATGTTTAACAAGTGGGTTTATGCATGTTGAGTATGTAAGTTTATGCAAGTTTAGTATGATGTATGTTATGATTACATGATGCTAAATATGCAAGTTGTGGGCTATGTGATCATATGTATGCTATGCAAGTTACATGTATGTTAATATGCAAGATATGCTATGCAAGTTACATGTATGTTAATATGCAAGATATGCTATGCAAGTTACATGTATGTTAATATGCAAGATATGCTATGCAAGTTACATGTTTGTTAATATGCAAGTTCATGATGACACATTATGCAAGTTTATGAGTTAATATGCAAGTATGTGAATGCTTATGCAAGAATGTGTATGCTTATGCAAGTTATGTGTACGCTTAAATGCAAGTTTAACATGTTATGCAAGTTATGTGAATGCTTATATGCAAGTTCAACATGTTATGCAAGATATGTGTATGATAATATGCAAGTTCATATGCAACATATTATGCAAGTCATGTGTATGATGATATGCAAGTTTGGGGTTAAATGTAGTTGGGTTAATATATGCTCATATATGCAAGTTGACATCCTCTTAACCCATGATAAAGTTATATGCTAAGCCCATGATATTTGTGATGGATCTTCCCCTTTATTATGTCATGAAGTGAGAACGATTTACGTGGGGAACGATGGGGTTGGAAAATATGTTAATAAATGTATGATTGGGTATGATTAAGCATACCATAAAAAATAAATTACCATAAGTGGGAATTTACCTATTGAGTTAGGTCTACCCCATGGGAATTTACCTATTGAGTTAGGTCTACCCATGTTATGGAAAACTTGATATTAATTAGGGATAATTAATATGGGGGCTGATTAATTAGGTGTAATTAATCGACTAAGACACGAGGTTGGACTCATTTGTAGTGTAAAACTGCCCGGACCCGACCGGCTTAACCAGTTGCTACAAATGTCAGCCCAATGTGAGAGGTCTTAGCCATAAATTAAATACGTGATTAAAGTAAAGACACGAGGTTAGGCTCTGTTATGACGTAAGACTGCCCGGACTCTACCGGCTTAACCAGGCGGTCATAACAGCCAGTCTAATGTGGGAGGTCTTTATGGGAGATCACGGTCTTAATTAACTAAGAAACACTTAACCAAATTAGCATGTAGTGGGACATGAGGGTTAAGTGGGTGCCTTGGGTGGCATGAGGAAACTAGGGGGTTGCCTTGGGTGGCAATAGAAAAATACGATTAGAATACTTAACCAAAGTGGAACATGTAATTAAACATGATTAAAGGGTTAAGTAAGAGCCATGGGTGGCATGTGAAGATACGATTAGAATACTTAACCAAAGTGGAACATGTAATTAAACATGATTAAAGGGTTAAGTAAGAGCCATGGGTGGCATGTGAAGATACGATTATAATACTTAACCAAAGTGGAACATGTAATTAAACATGATTAAAGGGTTAAGTAAGTGCCATGGGTGGCATGTAGAAATCTAGTGGGTGCCTTAAGGGGCAATTGAAATATGATTAGATGACTTAACCAAAACTTAACATGTAAGTGGGCATGATTATAAAAAGGGGTTAAGTGGGATGCACTAGATAAATTTGCAAGCTTAGGTGGTAGCTTGTGGGGGCCCATTTCAACCAATATCCCAAACGTATCTTTGTGGGCTCGACTCAAGTCGAGTGACGGGACACGCATATTGGGCTTGACTATAAGAGGCCAAACCGGGTTAACGGTGGCAACGCGGGACCAACGGGTTTCATATGCGTGTGTGGACCCGGGCTGGTTGGTAAGTCGTTGTTGCATCGTGTAGATATAAAGCCGTGCACCGTTGATATTATCAGGTGGCCACGTTGGGGAATGATACACCCCAATTGTGGGACCAGCACGGGTATCTACAGTAGGGAGCCGATTGCTTGGGAGTAGTGAGTACACCTATGTAGTCGGATAGGGGTACACGAAACTACTAAATTACTAAGTACACTTAGTAGGATCAACCTTTAAGTAGGAATGACTGGTGTGGTGCAGTGTAGGAATTACCCTTGGGTGGATAGGTCTGGGGCGGTGTAATCTAGTAATTATCCTTGGGTGGATAAATGCGTCTTTACGGTTATCTTAGTTTATCCTAAGTTTACCAAGCTGCTTAGTGTAGCCATTCATCCCCAGGCGTTACCGTATATCAACTTATGTCTTCTCTGGTTACTTTAATGATTGTATTGTTAAAGTTATAGGACTCACTCAGACTTATGTCTGACCCCGTTGTTTTTATCTTTTTCCCCCAACCCCAGGTTATCAGAGTGGGCCTAGTGCTAGTGGGCCTTGATCAGATTGTTGTATCTATCCTTTGGAGCTTGGACCGTTGAAGTAAAGCTCAGTTCATCTTTCCTTTTTTGGCTATTGTTTACTTAGTGGGATTATGTACTTATTTTTATCAAGATGGATATTTTGTACTTGACTCTTGTATGGTTTTGTGATGTAACCAAACATGTTTTACTTTCCGCTGCAATGAAATAATGTTTTTAAAAGTTTCAAGTATTACTTATATCTGTCTTGTTGTAATTTTTCTTTTCTATATTCACTTAAAAATACTCCACCGATGTTATGGCATTCCCTTAGAGAGTGACCATAGCGGGTGTGGGGTGTTACACTCTTCCAGCCTATATATAGGCTTGCAGTATTCGAATCAAATCACGAATTTGAAGTCTACTTTCTCTCCTCCTTGTTTTCTTCTTCCTCGCTCTGTTCTGCATCAAATATATACAGAAACTCTCTTGCGTTCGTCGTCGATTTGTGACTGTAGTGCAACATCACAAATACGGTCCGTTTCATCCTTGGGAAACGATTGCTCATCATCCTTCCGCGCCGTATAGGGAGCAACTTCGTTTCAAGGAAACATCGCTCGCTGGACTCGGAAAATAGTCGGTACTGCTTCTTTCTCTTTCTCTGGATATTTACTGTATCGGTGCATTTCCTTGCATACTTGTGGCTGAACTTTGTACTTGCAATTTGCAATATCATTGAATCGTATTGCTAATGCTTAAAGGCGTTACTGTTCATAGAAACGTTTTTAGCACGTTTCTAGTGATTGGTTTCTAACATTCTTGAAACAAAGTTGCTAATAGTTGCTTTCATTTGCAGACGACAATGTCGCAAAACAGCAACAGCAAATCTGTGCCGACACTGACTGTGCCACCAGCTCCGCCTCTGGTTCCACCAACTGTCCCATATTCGCATGGCGAGAGACCAGAGAAGTTTAATGGCCAGGATTTCAAACGCTGGCAACAGAAGATGCTTTTCTACCTAACAACCTTGGGCCTGGCCAAATACATTACGGAGGATCCACCGTTTGTTGAAGAATTAGAGCCAGACGCCACCAAAGTTGAGGCTTTTACTGCATGGAAGAATTCTGACTTCATCTGTAAGAATTACATTCTCAACGGATTAGATAACAGTTTATATAATGTATACTGTACCGTTGAGACTGCAAAGGTTCTCTGGTTATCACTTGAAAAGAAGTACAAGACTGAAGATGCCGGAATGAAGAAATTCATTGTCGGAAAGTTTCTTGACTTCAAAATGGTCGATTCCAAAACAGTCGTCAGTCAGATTCAAGAACTCCAAGTTATCATACATGAAATTCACGATGAAAAGATGGTGTTAAGTGAGTCATTCCAAGTGGCTGCCGCTATCGAAAAGTTGCCTCCGTCATGGAAGGATTTCAAAAACTATTTAAAGCATAAGCGCAAGGAAATGACCATGGAGGATCTGATTGTTCGTCTGCGAATCGAAGAAGACAACAGAAAATCAGAGAAAAAGGCTACCAGTTCATTGCAGGCAAAAGCCAACGTGGTTGAGGATGAAAAGACAAATAAAAGAAAGCGCGAGCAGAATCCTAATGCAAAGAAACAAAAGAAGTTTCAAGGATCTTGCCATAATTGTGGGAAGAAAGGCCACAAAGCAGCTGTGTGTCGTGCGCCCAAAAAGAAGAAACCTGAAGCAAATATGGCAGGAAATTCATAGGATGTCACAGATATGGATTTGTGTGCAGTTGTTTCTGAATGCAACCTTGTTGGCAACAACAAGGAGTGGTTTCTAGACACAGGAGCCACTCGTCATATATGTGCCAACAAGTGGATGTTTACAACCTACAAGCCTGCCACTGATAACGAGCAACTATTCATGGGTAACTCGTCCGCGTCAAAGGTTGAAGGCAAGGGAAAGATTGTACTGAAGTTAACTTCTGGAAAGGAACCAAAATTGAATGACGTTCTCCACGTTCTAGAAATCCGCAAGAACCTGATTTCAGGATCGTTGCCCAGCAAGCATGGTTTCAAACTAACATTTGTTGCTGATAAGTTTGTAATATCAAAGAACGGAGTGTATGTTGGAAGAGGATATGTGTGTGATGGCTTGTTTAAAGCAAATGTAACCATTGTTGTACCGAACAATGATATGAATAAAAGTGAATCTTCTGCTTATATTGTTGACTCTTCTAACATATGGCATTCTAGATTAGGGCATGTAAATTTTTATACATTGCGAAAATTAATTAATCTAGAATTCATACCAAAATGCAATATAGATTCCAACTATAAATGTCAAGTTTGTGCAGAAGCAAAAATGACTAGAACCTCGTTTCATCACGTTGAACGAGAGACCGAACCTCTAGAATTAATACATACTAATGTATGCGATTTGAAAATGTGTCAAACTAGAGGTGGAAAGAGGTACTTTATCACATTCATTGATGATTGTACCAGATACTGTAATGTATATCTCCTTAGAAGTAAGGACGAAGCAATCGACATGTTTAAACAGTATAAGGCAGAAGTTGAGAATCAACTCAATAAGAAAATAAAATCTTTAAGAAGTGATAGAGGAGGAGAATACGAGTCTCCGTTTGAGGAATTTTGTGCTGAGCATGGAATTATACATCAAACTACAGCCCCGTATTCACCTCAATCCAACGGTATAGCCGAACTGAAAAACGGAACTCTTAAAGAAATGATGAATGCCTTACTAATTAGTTCTGGATTGCCAGATAACTTTTGGGGAGAAGCTATTCTTTTGGCAAATCACATCTTGAATAAAATACCACGAAAGAAAACATCAAAATCTCCACATGAACTTTGGAAAAATAGACCACCATCCTACAAATACTTGAAAGTGTGGGGGTGTCTTGCCAAAGTAGAAATACCAAAGCCGAAAAAGGTCAAAATTGGACCAAAGACTATAGATTGCATATTCATTGGATATGCTCATAATAGTAGTGCATATCGATTTTTGGTGTACAAATCTGAAATTGATGATATTCATGAAAACACCATTATCGAGTCTCGAAATGCAAGATTCTTTGAACACATTTATCCTCTAAAGACCTCTATTGAAACTAGTGTTCAAAAGAGGCAAAGAGATTCAGATACTCCCAAGGATAATGCTGATCAAAGAGAAATGAATGATGAAACTGAGATAGAGGAACCGAGAAGGAGCAAGCGACAAAGGACCTCTAAATCTTTTGGACCTGATTTCTATGCATATATGATAGAAAATGAACCTCTAACTTACCAACAAGCAATGTCATCTCCCGATGCTCCTTATTGGAAAGAAGCCGTCAATAGTGAAATAGAATCCATTCTACAAAACCATACGTGGGAACTAGTGGATCTCCCTAAAGGATCAAAACCGCTAGGATATAAATGGATATTTAAGAAGAAACTAAAGGCTGACGGCTTGGTAGACAAGTATAAAGCAAGACTTGTAATAAAAGGATTCAGACAGAAGGAAGATCTGGATTACTTTGATACATACTCTCCAGTTACCAGAATAACATCAATTAGAATGCTTATTGCAATCGCATCTATACTGAATTTGGAAATACACCAAATGGATGTGAAAACTGCGTTTTTGAATGGTGAACTGGAAGAAGAAATATTTATGCAGCAACCAGAAGGGTTTCTAAGCCCGGGAAATGAAAATAAGGTGTGCAAATTAGTAAAATCACTTTATGGCCTTAAACAAGCTCCAAAACAATGGCACGAGAAATTTGATGAAACTATGTTATCAAATGGATTCAAAATAAATGAATCAGATAAATGCGTATATATAAGATATACGGATATTGGATATGTCATTGTTTGTCTTTATGTTGATGATTTACTAATCCTAGGAAATAATAATGCCATAATAAAATCTACGAAGGATATGTTATCCTCTAGATTCGACATGAAAGACCTAGGAGTGGCTGATGTAATCTTGGGTGTGAAAATTATAAAAACACCACAAGGATATGCCTTATCTCAGTCACATTACATAGCCAAATTACTTGAAAGGTTCAAGCAGTATAATATAACCATTGCAAAATCACCAGTGGATTTGAACCAAAATTGGGTAAAGAACACCGGTGATGGAATATATCAACTTGAATATTCTCGCATACTGGGAAGTATCATGTATGTCATGAATTGCACTAGGCCTGATATTGCATACGCTATAAGCAAGCTGAGTAGATATACCAGTAATCCTGGTAAACATCACTGGAAAGCAATAACCAGGGTCCTAGGATATCTGAAGTACACACAAAACTATGTGTTACAATATGAGAAGTATCCTTCAGTGGTAGAAGGATATAGTGATGCCAATTTGATAACTGGCTCAAATGACACAAAATCCACAAGTGGATATGTGTTTACATTAGGAAATGGAGCAATCTCATGGAAATCATCCAAACAGACTTGCATAGCAAGGTCGACAATGGAATCGGAGTTCATTGCTCTAGATAAAGCCGCAGAAGAAGCAGATTGGCTTAGGAGTTTCTTGGAAGATATTCCAAACTGGGAAAAACCAGTACCTCCAATATGTATACATTGTGATAGTCAATCTGCTATAGGAAGGGAAAATAGTACATTGTATAATGGTAAGTCTCGACATATTCGTCGTAGACATAAAACCATAAGACAACTTCTCTCTAATGGAGTTATCAGTATAGACTATGTAAGGTCAAAGGATAACATAGCGGATCCACTAACAAAAGGCTTGCCAAGAGAGAAAGTTCAAACCTTATCTATGGGAATGGGCTTAAGACCTATGAACTAAAAGTTTTCTAAAGCGGAAACCCCACCTAGTTGACTGGAGATCCCAAGATCTAGGTTCAAAGGGACAACTAAGTTTAAGATAAACTTGATGGAACTGTTAAATACAAACCATTCCTATGATAAGTCAGTGCACAACCCGTCGGAGAATAGGATAAGCTTGGCTTTTAATGATGTCTATACTGTGGTGTTATAAAGAACCAAGTGGGGTATTACGGGATACTCTTAATAGAATCACCTATGTGAGTGCGAAGGCGCCGCTTCAAGAAGAATTGTAAGGTCGAATTCTTCAAGCACTCATGAAACCAAGGCGGTGTTCATGGCAAAAACGAACACAAACAGAGAACCAAGGGGTTAAAGAGCATTTATCATGTGTTATCTTTGTAGACTTACACAAACGGCTTACAGTTCAAATACAGTCCAGTCTACTGATTCGCCAGTTAGTTATAACGATAAAACACTAGGAAAAGTTCAAGGCCTCTGAGCTACTTTTACCGATATGATAAATGTTACACAAAGTTTCAGAACAGATTATACAACCACTCACTCATGTGGGGGATTGTTGGAAGAATGAGTAAAGTGGTTGAGGCAAACTAAGTCCCACATCGGGGAAATTTGTGCCTTATGCCACTACTTATACTAATGCTTGATGTATTATATCAATAGAAAGAGGAGATGGAAAAGGGAGAGACAATGGCATGATAAAACATTCATGCTAATATTTAAAGGTCAAAGATAAAGGGCCTTGGGGCTCTTGGGGTCTGGTGATTAATTGGGCCTCCGATGGGCTCGCTGCGGAGCCGCTATTTTTTGAATTAGATCGCGCGATTGCCAACGGAAATTTCTGTTGGTAAAGGGTCGCAACCTTTCCAACAGTCATAGCCGTGGCAAATCGAACAGAAGCACCTGTTCATAAGAACATGCCTCTTCCAGCCTATATATAGGCTTGCAGTATTCGAATCAAATCACGAATTTGAAGTCTACTTTCTCTCCTCCTTGTTTTCTTCTTCCTCGCTCTGTTCTGCATCAAATATATACAGAAACTCTCTTGCGTTCGTCGTCGATTTGTGACTGTAGCGCAACATCACAAATACGGTCCGTTTCATCCTTGGGAAACGATTTCTCATCATCCTTCCGCGCCGTAGAGGGAGCAACTTCGTTTCAAGAAAACAGCGCTCGCTGGACTCGGACAATAGTCGGTACTGCTTCTTTCTCTTTCTCTGGATATTTACTGTATCGGTGCATTTCCTTGCATACTTGTGGCTGAACTTTGTACTTGCAATTTGCAATATCATTGAATCGTATTGCTAACGCTTAAAGGCGTTACTGTTCATAGAAACGGTTTTAGCACGTTTCTAGTGATTGGTTTCTAACATTCTTGAAACGAAGTTGCTAATAGTTGCTTTCATTTGCAGACGACAATGTCGCAAAACAGCAACAGCAAATCTGTGCCGACACTGACTGTGCCACCGGCTCCGCCTCTGGTTCCACCAACTGTCCCATATTCGCATGGCGAGAGACCAGAGAAGTTTAATGGCCAGGATTTCAAAAGCTGGCAACAGAAGATACTTTTCTACCTAACAACCTTGGGCCTGGCCAAATACATTACGGAGGATCCACCGTTTGTTGAAGAATTAGAGCCAGACGCCACCAAAGTTGAGGCTTTTACTGCATGGAAGAATTCTGACTTCATCTGTAAGAATTACATTCTCAACGGATTAGATAACAGTTTATATAATGTATACTGTACCGTTGAGACTGCAAAGGTTCTCTGGTTATCACTTGAAAAGAAGTACAAGACTGAAGATGCCGGAATGAAGAAATTAATTGTCGGAAAGTTTCTTGACTTCAAAATGGTCGATTCCAAAACAGTCGTCAGTCAGATTCAAGAACTCCAAGTTATCATTCATGAAATTCACGATGAAAAGATGGTGTTAAGTGAGTCATTCCAAGTGGCTGCCGCTATCGAAAAGTTGCCTCCGTCATGGAAGGATTTCAAAAACTATTTAAAGCATAAGCGCAAGGAAATGACCATGGAGGATCTGATTATTCGTCTGCGAATCGAAGAAGACAACAGAAAATCAGAGAAAAAGGCTACCAGTTCATTGCAGGCAAAAGCCAACGTGGTTGAGGATGAAAAGACAAATAAAAGAAAGCGCGAGCAGAATCCTAATGCAAAGAAACAAAAGAAGTTTCAAGGATCTTGCCATAATTGTGGGAAGAAAGGCCACAAAGCAGCTGTGTTTCGTGCGCCCAAAAAGAAGAAACCTGAAGCAAATATGGCAGGAAATTCAGAGGATGTCACAGATATGGATTTGTGTGCAGTTGTTTCTGAATGCAACCTTGTTGGCAACAACAAGGAGTGGTTTCTAGACACAGGAGCCACTCGTCATATATGTGCCAACAAGTGGATGTTTACAACCTACAAGCCTGCCACTGATAACGAGCAACTATTCATGGGTAACTCGTCCGCGTCAAAGGTTGAAGGCAAGGGAAAGATTGTACTGAAGTTAACTTCTGGAAAGGAACTAAAATTGAATGACGTTCTCCACGTTCCAGAAATCCGCAAGAACCTGATTTCAGGATCGTTGCTCAGCAAGCATGGTTTCAAACTAACATTTGTTGCTGATAAGTTTGTAATATCAAAGAACGGAGTGTATGTTGGAAGAGGATATGTGTGTGATGGCTTGTTTAAAGCAAATGTAACCACTGTTGTACCGAACAATGATATGAATAAAAGTGAATCTTCTGCTTATATTGTTGACTCTTCTAACATATGGCATTCTAGATTAGGGCATGTAAATTTTGATACATTGCGAAAATTAATTAATCTAGAATTCATACCAAAATGCAATATAGATTCCAACTATAAATGTCAAGTTTGTGCAGAAGCAAAAATGACTAGAACCTCGTTTCATCACGTTGAACGAGAGACCGAACCTCTAGAATTAATACATACTGATGTATGCGATTTGAAAATGTGTCAAACTAGAGGTGGAAAGAGGTACTTTATCACATTCATTGATGATTGTACCAGATACTGTAATGTATATCTCCTTAGAAGTAAGGACGAAGCAATCGACATGTTTAAACATTATAAGGCAGAAGTTGAGAATCAACTCAATACGAAAATAAAATCTTTAAGAAGTGATAGAGGAGGAGAATACCAGTCTCCGTTTGAGGAATTTTGTGCTAAGCATGGAATTATACATCAAACTACAGCCCCGTATTCACCTCAATCCAACGGTATAGCCGAACGGAAAAACAGAACTCTTAAAGAAATGATGAATGCCTTACTAATTAGTTCTGGATTGCCAGATAACTTTTGGGGAGAAGCTATTCTTTCGGCAAATCACATCTTGAATAAAATACCACGAAAGAAAACATCAAAATCTCCACATGAACTTTGGAAAAATAGACCACCATCCTACAAATACTTGAAAGTGTGGGGGTGTCTTGCCAAAGTAGAAATACCAAAGCCGAAAAAGGTCAAAATTGGACCAAAGACTATAGATTGCATATTCATTGGATATGCTCATAATAGTAGTGCATATCGATTTTTGGTGTACAAATCTGAAATTGATGATATTCATGAAAACACCATTATCGAGTCTCGAAATGCAAGATTCTTTGAACACATTTATCCTCTATAGACCTCTATTGAAACTAGTGTTCAAAAGAGGCCAAGAGATTCAGATACTCCCAAGGATAATGCTGATCAAAGAGAAATGAATGATGAAACTGAGATAGAGGAACCGAGAAGGAGCAAGCGACAAAGGACCTCTAAATCCTTTGGACCTAATTTCTATGCATATATGATAGAAAATGAACCTCTAACTTACCAACAAGCAATGTCATCTCCCGATGCTCCTTATTGGAAAGAAGCCGTCAATAGTGAAATAGAATCCATTCTACAAAACCATACGTGGGAACTAGTGGATCTCCCTAAAGGATAAAAAACACTGGGATATAAATGGATATTTAAGAAGAAACTAAAGGCTGACGGCTTAGTAGACAAGTATAAAGCAAGACTTGTAATAAAAGGATTCAGACAGAAGGAAGATCTGGATTACTTTGATACATACTCTCCAGTTACCAGAATAACATCAATTAGGATGCTTATTGCAATCGCATCTATACTGAATTTGGAAATACACCAAATGGATGTGAAAACTGCGTTTTTGAATGGTGAACTGGAAGAAGAAATATATATGCAGCAACCAGAAGGGTTTCTAAGCCCGGGAAATGAAAATAAGGTGTGCAAACTAGTAAAATCACTTTATGGCCTTAAACAAGCTCCAAAACAATGGCACGAGAAATTTGATGAAACTATGTTATCAAATGGATTCAAAATAAATGAATCAGATAAATGCGTATATATAAGATATACGGATATTGGATATGTCATTGTTTGTCTTTATGTTGATGATTTACTAATCCTAGGAAATAATAATGCCATAATAAAATCTACGAAGGATATGTTATCCTCTAGATTCGACATGAAAGACCTAGGAGTGGCTGATGTAATCTTGGGTGTGAAAATTATAAAAACACCACAAGGATATGACTTATCTCAGTCACATTACATAGCCAAATTACTTGAAAGGTTCAAGCAGTATAATATAACCATTGCAAAATCACCAGTGAATTTGAACCAAAATTGGGTAAAGAACACCGGTGATGGAATATATCAACTTGAATATTCTCGCATACTGGGAAGTATCATGTATGTCATGAATTGCACTAGGCCTGATATTGCATACGCTATAAGCAAGCTGAGTAGATATACCAGTAATCCTGGTAAACATCACTGGAAAGCAATAATCAGGGTCCTAGGATATCTGAAGTACACACAAAACAATGTGTTACAATATGAGAAGTATCCTTCAGTGGTAGAAGGATATAGTGATGCCAATTGGATAACTGGCTCAAATGACACAAAATCCACAAGTGGATATGTGTTACATTAGGAAATGGAGCAATCTCATGGAAATCATCCAAACAGACTTGCATAGCAAGGTCGACAATGGAATCGGAGTTCATTGCTCTATATAAAGCCGCAGAAGAAGCAGATTGGCTTAGGAGTTTCTTGGAAGATATTCCAAACTGGGAAAAACCAGTACCTCCAATATGTATACATTGTGATAGTCAATCTGCTATAGGAAGGGCAAATAGTACATTGTATAATGGTAAGTCTCGACATATTCGTCGTAGACATAAAACCATAAGACAACTTCTCTCTAATGGAGTTATCACTATAGACTATGTAAGGTCAAAGGATAACATAGCGGATCCACTAACAAAAGGCTTGCCAAGAGAGAAAGTTCAAACCTTATCTATGGGAATGGGCTTAAGACCTATGAACTAAAAGTTTTCTAAAGCGGAAACCCCACCTAGTTGACTGGAGATCCCAAAATCTAGGTTCAAAGGGACAACTAAGTTTAAGATAAACTTGATGGCACTGTTAAATACAAACCATTCCTATGATAAGTCAGTGCACAACCCGTCGGAGAATAGGATAAGCTTGGCTTTTAATGATGTCTATACTGTGGTGTTATAAAGAACCAAGTGGGGTATTACGGGATACTCTTAATAGAATCACCTATGTGAGTGCGAAGGCGCCGCTTCAAGAAGAATTGTAAGGTCGAATTCTTCAAGCACTCATGAAACCAAGGCGGTGTTCATGGCAAAAACGAACACAAACAGAGAACCAAGGGGTTAAAGAGCATTTATCATGTGTTATCTTTATAGACTTACACAAACGGCTTACAGTTCAAAGACAGTCCAGTCTACTGATTCGCCAGTTAGTTATAACGATAAAACACTAGGAAAAGTTCAAGGCCTCTGAGCTACTTTTACCGATATGATAAATGTTACACAAAGTTTCAGAACAGATTATACAACCACTCACTCATGTGGGGGATTGTTGGAAGAATAAGTAAAGTGGTTGAGGCAAACTAAGTCCCACATCGGGGAAATTTGTGCCTTATGCCACTACTTATACTAATGCTTGATGTATTATATCAATAGAAAGAGGAGATGGAAGAGGGAGAGACAATGGCATGATAAAACATTCATGCTAATATTTAAAGGTCAAAGATAAAGGGCCTTGGGCCTTGGGGCTCTTGGGGTCTGGTGATTAATTGGGCCTCCGATGGGCTCGCTGCGGAGCCGCTATTTTTTGAATTAGATCGCGCGATTGCCAACGGAAATTTCTGTTGGTAAAGGGTCGCAACCTTTCCAACAGTCACAGCCGTGGCAAATCGAACAGAAGCACCTGTTCATAAGAACATGCCTCTTCCAGCCTATATATAGGCTTGCAGTATTCGAATCAAATCACGAATTTGAAGTCTACTTTCTCTCTTCCTTGTTTTCTTCTTCCTCGCTCTGTTCTGCATCAAATATATACAGAAACTCTCTTGCGTTCGTCGTCGATTTGTGACTGTAGCGCAACATCACAAATACGGTCCGTTTCATCCTTGGGAAACGATTGCTCATCATCCTTCCGCGCCGTAGAGGGAGCAACTTCGTTTCAAGGAAACAGCGCTCGCTGGACTCGGACAATAGTCGGTACTGCTTCTTTCTCTTTCTCTGGATATTTACTGTATCGGTGCATTTCCTTGCATAATTGTGGCTGAACTTTGTACTTGCAATTTGCAATATCATTGAATCGTATTGCTAACGCTTAAAGGCGTTACTGTTCATAGAAACGGTTTTAGCACGTTTCTAGTGATTGGTTTCTAACATTCTTGAAACGAAGTTGCTAATAGTTGCTTTCATTTGCAGACGACAATGTCGCAAAACAGCAACAGCAAATCTGTGCCGACACTGACTGTGCCACCGGCTCCGCCTCTGGTTCCACCAACTGTCCCATATTCGCATGGCGAGAGACCAGAGAAGTTTAATGGCCAGGATTTCAAACGCTGGCAACATAAGATGCTTTTCTACCTAACAACCTTGGGCCTGGCCAAATACATTACGGAGGATCCACCGTTTGTTGAAGAATTAGAGCCAGACGCCACCAAAGTTGAGGCTTTTACTGCATGGAAGAATTCTGACTTCATCTGTAAGAATTACATTCTCAACGGATTAGATAACAGTTTATATAATGTATACTGTACCGTTGAGACTGCAAAGGTTCTCTGGTTATCACTTGAAAAGAAGTACAAGACTGAAGATGCCGGAATGAAGAAATTCATTGTCGGAAAGTTTCTTGACTTCAAAATGGTCGATTCCAAAACAGTCGTCAGTCAGATTCAAGAACTCCAAGTTATCATTCATGAAATTCACGATGAAAAGATGGTGTTAAGTGAGTCATTCCAAGTGGCTGCCGCTATCGAAAAGTTGCCTCCGTCATGGAAGGATTTCAAAAACTATTTAAAGCATAAGCGCAAGGAAATGACCATGGAGGATCTGATTGTTCGTCTTCGAATCGAAGAAGACAACAGAAAATCAGAGAAAAAGGCTACCAGTTCATTGCAGGCAAAAGCCAACGTGGTTGAGGATGAAAAGAAAAATAAAAGAAAGCGCGAGCAGAATCCTAATGCAAAGAAACAAAAGAAGTTTCAAGGATCTTGCCATAATTATGGGAAGAAAGGCCACAAAGCAGCTGTGTGTCGTGCGCCCAAAAAGAAGAAACCTGAAGCAAATATGGCAGGAAATTCAGAGGATGTCACAGATATGGATTTGTGTGCAGTTGTTTCTGAATGCAACCTTGTTGGCAACAACAAGGAGTGGTTTCTAGACACAGGAGCCACTCGTCATATATGTGCCAACAAGTGGATGTTTACAACCTACAAGCCTGCCACTGATAACGAGCAACTATTCATGGGTAACTCGTCCGCGTCAAAGGTTGAAGGCAAGGGAAAGATTGTACTGAAGTTAACTTCTGGAAAGGAACTAAAATTGAATGACGTTCTCCACGTTCCAGAAATCCGCAAGAACCTGATTTCAGGATCGTTGCTCAGCAAGCATGGTTTCAAACTAACATTTGTTGCTGATAAGTTTGTAATATCAAAGAACGGAGTGTATGTTGGAAGAGGATATGTGTGTGATGGCTTGTTTAAAGCAAATGTAACCACTGTTGTACCGAACAATGATATGAATAAAAGTGAATCTTCTGCTTATATTGTTGACTCTTCTAACATATGGCATTCTAGATTAGGGCATGTAAATTTTGATACATTGCGAAAATTAATTAATCTAGAATTCATACCAAAATGCAATATAGATTCCAACTATAAATGTCAAGTTTGTGCAGAAGCAAAAATGACTAGAACCTCGTTTCATCACGTTGAACGAGAGACCGAACCTCTAGAATTAATACATACTGATGTATGCGATTTGAAAATGTGTCAAACTAGAGGTGGAAAGAGGTACTTTATCACATTCATTGATGATTGTACCAGATACTGTAATGTATATCTCCTTAGAAGTAAGGACGAAGCAATCGACATGTTTAAACAGTATAAGGCAGAAGTTGAGAATCAACTCAATAAGAAAATAAAATCTTTAAGAAGTGATAGAGGAGGAGAATACGAGTCTCCGTTTGAGGAATTTTGTGCTGAGCATGGAATTATACATCAAACTACAGCCCCATATTCACCTCAATCCAACGGTATAGCCGAACGGAAAAACAGAACTCTTAAAGAAATGATGAATGCCTTACTAATTAGTTCTGGATTGCCAGATAACTTTTGGGGAGAAGCTATTCTTTCGGCAAATCACATCTTGAATAAAATACCACGAAAGAAAACATCAAAATCTCCACATGAACTTTGGAAAAATAGACCACCATCCTACAAATACTTGAAAGTGTGGGGGTGTCTTGCCAAAGTAGAAATACCAAAGCCAAAAAAGGTCAAAATTGGACCAAAGACTATAGATTGCATATTCATTGGATATGCTCATAATAGTAGTGCATATCGATTTTTGGTGTACAAATCTGAAATTGATGATATTCATGAAAACACCATTATCGAGTCTCGAAATGCAAGATTCTTTGAACACATTTATCCTCTAAAGACCTCTATTGAAACTAGTGTTCAAAAGAGGCCAAGAGATTCAGATACTCCCAAGGTAATGCTGATCAAAGAGAAATGAATGATGAAACTGAGATAGAGGAACCGAGAAGGAGCAAGCGACAAAGGACCTCTAAATCCTTTGGACCTGATTTCTATGCATATATGATAGAAAATGAACCTCTAACTTACCAACAAGCAATGTCATCTCCCGATGCTCCTTATTGGAAAGAAGCCGTCAATAGTGAAATAGAATCCATTCTACAAAACCATACGTGGGAACTAGTGGATCTCCCTAAAGGATCAAAACCACTAGGATATAAATGGATATTTAAGAAGAAACTAAAGGCTGACGGCTTAGTAGACAAGTATAAAGCAAGACTTGTAATAAAAGGATTCAGACAGAAGGAAGATCTGGATTACTTTGATACATACTCTCCAGTTACCAGAATAACATCAATTAGGATGCTTATTGCAATCGCATCTATACTGAATTTGGAAATACACCAAATGGATGTGAAAACTGCGTTTTTGAATGGTGAACTGGAAGAAGAAATATATATGCAGCAACCAGAAGGGCTTCTAAGCCCGGGAAATGAAAATAAGGTGTGCAAATTAGTAAAATCACTTTATTGCCTTAAACAAGCTCCAAAACAATGGCACGAGAAATTTGATGAAACTATGTTATCAAATGGATTCAAAATAAATGAATCAGATAAATGCGTATATATAAGATATACGGATATTGGATATGTCATTGTTTGTCTTTATGTTGATGATTTACTAATCCTATTAAATAATAATGCCATAATAAAATCTACGAAGGATATGTTATCCTCTAGATTCGACATGAAAGACCTAGGAGTGGCTGATGTAATCTTGGGTGTGAAAATTATAAAAACACCACAAGGATATGCCTTATCTCAGTCACATTACATAGCCAAATTACTTGAAAGGTTCAAGCAGTATAATATAACCATTGCAAAATCACCAGTGGATTTGAACCAAAATTGGGTAAAGAACACCGGTGATGGAATATATCAATTTGAATATTCTCGCATACTGGGAAGTATCATGTATGTCATGAATTGCACTAGGCCTGATATTGCATACGCTATAAGCAAGCTGAGTAGATATACCAGTAATCCTGGTAAACATCACTGGAAAGCAATAATCAGGGTCCTAGGATATCTGAAGTACACACAAAACTATGTGTTACAATATGAGAAGTATCCTTCAGTGGTAGAAGGATATAGTGATGCCAATTGGATAACTGGCTCAAATGACACAAAATCCACAAGTGGATATGTGTTTACATTAGGAAATGGAGCAATCTCATGGAAATCATCCAAACAGACTTGCATAGCAAGGTCGACAATGGAATCAGAGTTCATTGCTCTAGATAAAGCCGCAGAAGAAGCAGATTGGCTTAGGAGTTTCTTGGAAGATATTCCAAACTGGGAAAAACCAGTACCTCCAAAATGTATACATTGTGATAGTCAATCTGCTATAGGAAGGGCAAATAGTACATTGTATAATGGTAAGTCTCGACATATTCGTCGTAGACATAAAACCATAAGACAACTTCTCTCTAATGGAGTTATCACTATAGACTATGTAATGTCAAAGGATAACATAGCGGATCCACTAACAAAAGGCTTGCCAAGAGAGAAAGTTCAAACCTTATCTATGGGAATGGGCTTAAGACCTATGAACTAAAAGTTTTCTAAAGCGGAAACCCCACCTAGTTGACTGGAGATCCCAAGATCTAGGTTCAAAGGGACAACTAAGTTTAAGATAAACTTGATGGCACTGTTAAATACAAACCATTCCTATGATAAGTCAGTGCACAACCCGTCGGAGAATAGGACAAGCTTGGCTTTTAATGATGTCTATATTGTGGTGTTATAAAGAACCAAGTGGGGTATTACGGGATACTCTTAATAGAATCACCTATGTGAGTGCGAAGGCGCCGCTTCAAGAAGAATTGTAAGGTCGAATTCTTCAAGCACTCATGAAACCAAGGCGGTGTTCATGGCAAAAACGAACACAAACAGAGAACCAAGGGGTTAAAGAGCATTTATCATGTGTTATCTTTATAGACTTACACAAACGGCTTACAGTTCAAAGACAGTCCAGTCTACTGATTCGCCAGTTAGTTATAACGATAAAACACTAGGAAAAGTTCAAGGCCTCTGAGCTACTTTTACCGATATGATAAATGTTACACAAAGTTTCAGAACAGATTATACAACCACTCACTCATGTGGGGGATTGTTGGAAGAATGAGTAAAGTGGTTGAGGCAAACTAAGTCCCACATCGGGGAAATTTGTGCCTTATGCCACTACTTATACTAATGCTTGATGTATTATATCAATAGAAAGAGGAGATGGAAGAGGGAGAGACAATGGCATGATAAAACATTCATGCTAATATTTAAAGGTCAAAGATAAAGGGCCTTGGGCCTTGGGGCTCTTGGGGTCTGGTGATTAATTGGGCCTCCGATGGGCTCGCTGCGGAGCCGCTATTTTTTGAATTAGATCGCGCGATTGCCAACGGAAATTTCTGTTGGTAAAGGGTCGCAACCTTTCCAACAGTCATAGCCGTGGCAAATCGAACAGAAGCACCTGTTCATAAGAACATGCCTCTTCCAGCCTATATATAGGCTTGCAGTATTCGAATCAAATCACGAATTTGAAGTCTACTTTCTCTCCTCCTTGTTTTCTTCTTCCTCGCTCTGTTCTGCATCAAATATATACAGAAACTCTCTTGCGTTCGTCGTCGATTTGTGACTGTAGCGCAACATCACAAATACGGTCCGTTTCATCCTTGGGAAACGATTGCTCATCATCCTTCCGCGCCGTAGAGGGATCAACTTCGTTTCAAGGAAACAGCGCTCGCTGGACTCGGACAATAGTCGGTACTGCTTCTTTCTCTTTCTCTGGATATTTACTGTATCGGTGCATTTCCTTGCATACTTGTGGCTGAACTTTGTACTTGCAATTTGCAATATCATTGAATCGTATTGCTAACGCTTAAAGGCGTTACTGTTCATAGAAACGGTTTTAGCACGTTTCTAGTGATTGGTTTCTAACATTCTTGAAACGAAGTTGCTAATAGTTGCTTTCATTTGCAGACGACAATGTCGCAAAATAGCAACAGCAAATCTGTGCCGACACTGACTGTTCCACCGGCTCCGCCTCTGGTTCCACCAACTGTCCCATATTCGCATGGCGAGAGACCAGAGAAGTTTAATGGCCAGGATTTCAAACGCTGGCAACAGAAGATGCTTTTCTACCTAACAACCTTGGGCCTGGCCAAATACATTACGGAGGATCCACCGTTTGTTGAAGAATTAGAGCCAGACGCCACCAAAGTTGAGGCTTTTACTGCATGGAAGAATTCTGACTTCATCTGCAAGAATTACATTCTCAACGGATTAGATAACAGTTTATATAATGTATACTGTACCGTTGAGACTGCAAAGGTTCTCTGGTTATCACTTGAAAAGAAGTACAAGACTGAAGATGCCGGAATGAAGAAATTCGTTGTCGGAAAGTTTCTTGACTTCAAAATGGTCGATTCCAAAACAGTCGTCAGTCAGATTCAAGAACTCCAAGTTATCATTCATGAAATTCACGATGAAAAGATGGTGTTAAGTGAGTCATTCCAAGTGGCTGCCGCTATCGAAAAGTTGCCTCCGTCATGGAAGGATTTCAAAAACTATTTAAAGCATAAGCGCAAGGAAATGACCATGGAGGATCTGATTGTTCGTCTGTGAATCGAAGAAGACAACAGAAAATCAGAGAAAAAGGCTACCAGTTCATTGCAGGCAAAAGCCAACGTGGTTGAGGATGAAAAGACAAATAAAAGAAAGTGCGAGCAGAATCCTAATGCAAAGAAACAAAAGAAGTTTCAAGGATCTTGCCATAATTGTGGGAAGAAAGGCCACAAAGCAGCTGTGTGTCGTGCGCCCAAAAAGAAGAAACCTGAAGCAAATATGGCAGGAAATTCAGAGGATGTCACGGATATGGATTTGTGTGCAGCTGTTTCTGAATGCAACCTTGTTGGCAACAACAAGGAGTGGTTTCTAGACACAGGAGCCACTCGTCATATATGTGCCAACAAGTGGATGTTTACAACCTACAAGCCTGCCACTGATAACGAGCAACTATTCATGGGTAACTCGTCCGCGTCAAAGGTTGAAGGCAAGGGAAAGATTGTACTGAAGTTAACTTCTGGAAAGGAACTAAAATTGAATGACGTTCTCCACGTTCCAGAAATCCGCAAGAACCTGATTTCAGGATCGTTGCTCAGCAAGCATGGTTTCAAACTAACATTTGTTGCTGATAAGTTTGTAATATCAAAGAACGGAGTGTATGTTGGAAGAGGATATGTGTGTGATGGCTTGTTTAAATTAAATGTAACCACTGTTGTACCGAACAATGATATGAATAAAAGTGAATCTTCTGCTTATATTGTTGACTCTTCTAACATATGGCATTCTAGATTAGGGCATGTAAATTTTGATACATTGCGAAAATTAATTAATCTAGAATTCATACCAAAATGCAATATAGATTCCAACTATAAATGTCAAGTTTGTGCAGAAGCAAAAATGACTAGAACCTCGTTTCATCACGTTGAACGAGAGACCGAACCTCTAGAATTAATACATACTGATGTATGCGATTTGAAAATGTGTCAAACTAGAGGTGGAAAGAGGTACTTTATCACATTCATTGATGATTGTACCAGATACTGTAATGTATATCTCCTTAGAAGTAAGGACGAAGCAATCGACATGTTTAAACAGTATAAGGCAGAAGTTGAGAATCAACTCAATAAGAAAATAAAATCTTTAAGAAGTGATAGAGGAGGAGAATACGAGTCTCCGTTTGAGGAATTTTGTGCTGAGCATGGAATTATACATCAAACTACAGCCCCGTATTCACCTCAATCCAACGGTATAGCCGAACGGAAAAACAGAACTCTTAAAGAAATGATGAGTGCCTTACTAATTAGTTCTGGATTGCCAGATAACTTTTGGGGAGAAGCTATTCTTTCGGCAAATCACATCTTGAATAAAATACCACGAAAGAAAACATCAAAATCTCCACATGAACTTTGGAAAAATAGACCACCATCCTACAAATACTTGAAAGTGTGGGGGTGTCTTGCCAAAGTAGAAATACCAAAGCCGAAAAAGGTCAAAATTGGACCAAAGACTATAGATTGCATATTCATTGGATATGCTCATAATAGTAGTGCATATCGATTTTTGGTGTACAAATCTGAAATTGATGATATTCATGAAAACACCATTATCGAGTCTCGAAATGCAAGATTCTTTGAACACATTTATCCTCTAAAGACCTCTATTGAAACTAGTGTTCAAAAGAGGCCAAGAGATTCAGATACTCCCAAGGATAATGCTGATCAAAGAGAAATGAATGATGAAACTGAGATAGAGGAACCGAGAAGGAGCAAGCGACAAAGGACCTCTAAATCCTTTGGACCTGATTTCTATGCATATATGATAGAAAATGAACCTCTAACTTACCAACAAGCAATGTCATCTCCCGATGCTCCTTATTGGAAAGAAGCCGTCAATAGTGAAATAGAATCCATTCTACAAAACCATACGTGGGAACTAGTGGATCTCCCTAAAGGATCAAAACCACTAGGATATAAATGGATATTTAAGAAGAAACTAAAGGCTGACGGCTTAGTAGACAAGTATAAAGCAAGACTTGTAATAAAAGGATTCAGACAGAAGGAAGATCTGGATTACTTTGATACATACTCTCCAGTTACCAGAATAACATCAATTAGGATGCTTATTGCAATCGCATCTATACTGAATTTGGAAATACACCAAATGGATGTGAAAACTGCGTTTTTGAATGGTGAACTGGAAGAAGAAATATATATGCAGCAACCAGAAGGGTTTCTAAGCCCGGGAAATGAAAATAAGGTGTGCAAATTAGTAAAATCACTTTATGGCCTTAAACAAGCTCCAAAACAATGGCACGAGAAATTTGATGAAACTATGTTATCAAATGGATTCAAAATAAATGAATCAGATAAATGCGTATATATAAGATATACGGATATTGGATATGTCATTGTTTGTCTTTATGTTGATGATTTACTAATCCTAGGAAATAATAATGCCATAATAAAATCTACGAAGGATATGTTATCCTCTAGATTCGACATGAAAGACCTAGGAGTGGCTGATGTAATCTTGGGTGTGAAAATTATAAAAACACCACAAGGATATGCCTTATCTCAGTCACATTACATAGCCAAATTACTTGAAAGGTTCAAGCAGTATAATATAACCATTGCAAAATCACCAGTGGATTTGAACCAAAATTGGGTAAAGAACACCGGTGATGGAATATGTCAACTTGAATATTCTCGCATACTGGGAAGTATCATGTATGTCATGAATTGCACTAGGCCTGATATTGCATACGCTATAAGCAAGCTGAGTAGATATACCAGTAATCCTGGTAAACATCACTGGAAAGCAATAATCAGGGTCCTAGGATATCTGAAGTACACACAAAACTATGTGTTACAATATGAGAAGTATCCTTCAATGGTAGAAGGATATAGTGATGCCAATTGGATAACTGGCTCAAATGACACAAAATCCACAAGTGGATATGTGTTTACATTAGGAAATGGAGCAATCTCATGGAAATCATCCAAACAGACTTGCATAGTAAGGTCGACAATGGAATCGGAGTTCATTGCTCTAGATAAAGCCGGAGAAGAAGCAGATTGGCTTAGGAGTTTCTTGGAAGATATTACAAACTGGGAAAAACCAGTACCTCCAATATGTATACATTGTGATAGTCAATCTGCTATAGGAAGGGCAAATAGTACATTGTATAATGGTAAGTCTCGACATATTCGTCGTAGACATAAAACCATAAGACAACTTCTCTCTAATGGAGTTATCACTATAGACTATGTAAGGTCAAAGGATAACATAGCGGATCCACTAACAAAAGGCTTGCCAAGAGAGAAAGTTCAAACCTTATCTATGGGAATGGGCTTAAGACCTATGAACTAAAAGTTTTCTAAAGCGGAAACCCCACTTAGTTGACTGGAGATCCCAAGATCTAGGTTCAAAGGGACAACTAAGTTTAAGATAAACTTGATGGCACTGTTAAATACAAACCATTCCTATGATAAGTCAGTGCACAACCCGTCGGAGAATAGGATAAGCTTGGCTTTTAATGATGTCTATACTGTGGTGTTATAAAGAACCAAGTGGGGTATTACGGGATACTCTTAATAGAATCACCTATGTGATTGCGAAGGCGCCGCTTCAAGAAGAATTGTAAGGTCGAATTCTTCAAGCACTCATGAAACCAAGGCGGTGTTCATGGCAAAAACGAACACAAACAGAGAACCAAGGGGTTATAGAGCATTTATCATGTGTTATCTTTATAGACTTACACAAACGGCTTACAGTTCAAAGACAGTCTAGTCTACTGATTCGCCAGTTAGTTATAACGATAAAACACTAGGAAAAGTTCAAGGCCTCTGAGCTACTTTTACCGATATGATAAATGTTACACAAAGTTTCAGAACAGATTATACAACCACTCACTCATGTGGGGGATTGTTGGAAGAATGAGTAAAGTGGTTGAGGTAAACTAAGTCCTACATCGGGGAAATTTGTGCCTTATGCCACTACTTATACTAATGCTTGATGTATTATATCAATAGAAAGAGGAGATGGAAGAGGGAGAGACAATGGCATGATAAAACATTCATGCTAATATTTAAAGGTCAAAGATAAAGGGCCTTGGGCCTTGGGGCTCTTGGGGTCTGGTGATTAATTGGGCCTCCGATGGACTCGCTGCGGAGCCGCTATTTTTTGAATTAGATCGCGCGATTGCCAACGGAAATTTCTGTTGGTAAAGGGTCGCAACCTTTCCAACAGTCATAGCCGTGGCAAATCGAACAGAAGCACCTATTCATAAGAACATGCCTCTTCCAGCCTATATATAGGCTTGCAGTATTCGAATCAAATCACGAATTTGAAGTCTACTTTCTCTCCTCCTTGTTTTCTTCTTCCTCGCTCTGTTCTGCATCAAATATATACAGAAACTCTCTTGCGTTCGTCGTCGATTTGTGACTGTAGCGCAACATCACAAATACGGTCCGTTTCATCCTTGGGAAACGATTGCTCATCATCCTTCCGCGCCGTAGAGGGAGCAACTTCGTTTCAAGGAAACAGCGCTCGCTGGACTCGGACAATAGTCGGTACTGCTTCTTTCTCTTTCTCTGGATATTTACTGTATCGGTGCATTTCCTTGCATACTTGTGGCTGAACTTTGTACTTGCAATTTGCAATATCATTGAATCGTATTGCTAACGCTTAAAGGCATTACTGTTCATAGAAACGGTTTTAGCATGTTTCTAGTGATTGGTTTCTAACATTCTTGAAACGAAGTTGCTAATAGTTGCTTTCATTTGCAGACGACAATGTCGCAAAACAGCAACAACAAATATGTGCCGACACTGACTGTGCCACCGGCTCCGCCTCTGGTTCCACCAACTGTCCCATATTCGCATGGCGAGAGACCAGAGAAGTTTAATGGCCAGGATTTCAAACGCTGGCAACAGAAGATGCTTTTCTACCTAACAACCTTGGGCCTGGCCAAATACATTACGGAGGATCCACCGTTTGTTGAAGAATTAGAGCCAGACGCCACCAAAGTTGAGGCTTTTACTACATGGAAGAATTCTGACTTCATCTGTAAGAATTACATTCTCAACGGATTAGATAACAGTTTATATAATGTATACTGTACCGTTGAGACTGCAAAGGTTCTCTGGTTATCACTTGAAAAGAAGTACAAGACTGAAGATGCCGGAATGAAGAAATTCATTGTCGGAAAGTTTCTTGACTTCAAAATGGTCGATTCCAAAACAGTCGTCAGTCAGATTCAAGAACTCCAAGTTATCATTCATGAAATTCACGATGAAAAGATGGTGTTAAGTGAGTCATTCCAAGTGGCTGCCGCTATCGAAAAGTTGCCTCCGTCATGGAAGGATTTCAAAAACTATTTAAAGCATAAGCGTAAGGAAATGACCATGGAGGATCTGATTGTTCGTCTGCGAATCGAAGAAGACAACAGAAAATCAGAGAAAAAGGCTACCAGTTCATTGCAGGAAAAAGCCAACGTGGTTGAGGATGAAAAGACAAATAAAAGAAAGCGCGAGCAGAATCCTAATGCAAAGAAACAAAAGAAGTTTCAAGGATCTTGCCATAATTGTGGGAAGAAAGGCCACAAAGCAGCTGTGTGTCGTGCGCCCAAAAAGAAGAAACCTGAAGCAAATATGGCAGGAAATTCAGAGGATGTCACAGATATGGATTTGTGTGCAGTTGTTTCTGAATGCAACCTTGTTGGCAACAACAAGGAGTGGTTTCTAGACACAGGAGCCACTCGTCATATATGTGCCAACAAGTGGATGTTTACAACCTACAAGCCTGCCACTGATAACGAGCAACTATTCATGGGTAACTCGTCCGCGTCAAAGGTTGAAGGCAAGGGAAAGATTGTACTGAAGTTAACTTCTGGAAAGGAACTAAAATTGAATGACGTTCTCCACGTTCCAGAAATCCGCAAGAACCTGATTTCAGGATCGTTGCTCAGCAAGCATGGTTTCAAACTAACATTTGTTGCTGATAAGTTTGTAATATCAAAGAACGGAGTGTATGTTGGAAGAGGATATGTGTGTGATGGCTTGTTTAAAGCAAATGTAACCACTGTTGTACCGAACAATGATATGAATAAAAGTGAATCTTCTGCTTATATTGTTGACTCTTCTAGCATATGGCATTCTAGATTAGGGCATGTAAATTTTGATACATTGCGAAAATTAATTAATCTAGAATTCGTACCAAAATGCAATATAGATTCCAACTATAAATGTCAAGTTTGTGCAGAAGCAAAAATGACTAGGACCTCGTTTCATCACGTTGAACGAGAGACCGAACCTCTAGAATTAATACATACTGATGTATGCGATTTGAAAATGTGTCAAACTAGAGGTGGAAAGAGGTACTTTATCACATTCATTGATGATTGTACCAGATACTGTAATGTATATCTCCTTAGAAGTAAGGACGAAGCAATCGACATGTTTAAACAGTATAAGGCAGAAGTTGAGAATCAACTCAATAAGAAAATAAAATCTTTAAGAAGTGATAGAGGAGGAGAATACGAGTCTCTGTTTGAGGAATTTTGTGCTGAGCATGGAATTATACATCAAACTACAGCCCCGTATTCACCTCAATCCAACGGTATAGCCGAACGGAAAAACAGAACTCTTAAAGAAATGATGAATGCCTTACTAATTAGTTCTGGATTGCCAGATAACTTTTGGGGAGAAGCTATTCTTTCGGCAAATCACATCTTGAATAAAATACCATGAAAGAAAAATCAAAATCTCCACATGAACTTTGGAAAAATAGACCACCATCCTACAAATACTTGAAAGTGTGGGGGTGTCTTGCCAAAGTAGAAATACCAAAGCCGAAAAAGGTCAAAATTGGACCAAAGACTATAGATTGCATATTCATTGGATATGCTCATAATAGTAGTGCATATCGATTTTTTGTGTACAAATCTGAAATTGATGATATTCATGAAAACACCATTATCGAGTCTCGAAATGCAAGATTCTTTGAACACATTTATCCTCTAAAGACCTCTATTGAAACTAGTGTTCAAAAGAGGCCAAGAGATTCAGATACTCCCAAGGATAATGCTGATCAAAGAGAAATGAATGATGAAACTGAGATAGAGGAACCGAGAAGGAGCAAGCGACAAAGGACCTCTAAATCTTTTGGACCTGATTTCTATGCATTAATGATAGAAAATGAACCTCTAACTTACCAACAAGCAATGTCATCTCCCGATGCTCCTTATTGGAAAGAAGCCGTCAATAGTGAAATAGAATCCATTCTACAAAACCATACGTGGGAACTAGTGGATCTCCCTAAAGGATCAAAACCACTAGGATATAAATGGATATTTAAGAAGAAACTAAAGGCTGACGGCTTAGTAGACAAGTATAAAGCAAGACTTGTAATAAAAGGATTCAGACAGAAGGAAGATCTGGATTACTTTGATACATACTCTCCAGTTACCAGAATAACATCAATTAGGATGCTTATTGCAATCGCATCTATACTGAATTTGGAAATACACCAAATGGATGTGAAAACTGCGTTTTTGAATGGTGAACTGGAAGAAGAAATATATATATGCAGCAACCAGAAGGGTTTCTAAGCCCGGGAAATGAAAATAAGGTGGGCAAATTAGTAAAATCACTTTATGGCCTTAAACAAGCTCCAAAACAATGGCACGAGAAATTTGATGAAACTATGTTATCAAATGGATTCAAAATAAATGAATCAGATAAATGCGTATATATAAGATATACGGATATTGGATATGTCATTGTTTGTCTTTATGTTGATGATTTACTAGTCCTAGGAAATAATAATGCCATAATAAAATCTACGAAGGATATGTTATCCTCTAGATTCGACATGAAAGACCTAGGAGTGGCTGATGTAATCTTGGGTGTGAAAATTATAAAAACACCACAAGGATATGCCTTATCTCAGTCACATTACATAGCCAAATTACTTGAAAGGTTCAAGCAGTATAATATAACCATTGCAAAATCACCAGTTGGTTTGAACCAAAATTGGGTAAAGAACACCGGTGATGGAATATATCAACTTGAATATTCTCGCATACTGGGAAGTATCATGTATGTCATGAATTGCACTAGGCCTGATATTGCATACGCTATAAGCAAGCTGAGTAGATATACTAGTAATCCTGGTAAACATCACTGGAAAGCAATAATCAGGGTCCTAGGATATCTGAAGTACACACAAAACTATGTGTTACAATATGAGAAGTATCCTTCAGTGGTAGAAGGATATAGTGATGCCAATTGGATAACTGGCTCAAATGACACAAAATCCACAAGTGGATATGTGTTTACATTAGGAAATGGAGCAATCTCATGGAAATCATCCAAACAGACTTGCATAGCAAGGTCGACAATGGAATCGGAGTTCATTGCTCTAGATAAAGCCGCAGAAGAAGCAGATTGGCTTAGGAGTTTCTTGGAAGATATTCCAAACTGGGAAAAACCAGTACCTCCAATATGTATACATTGTGATAGTCAATCTGCTATAGGAAGGGCAAATAGTACATTGTATAATGGTAAGTCTCGACATATTCGTCGTAGACATAAAACCATAAGACAACTTCTCTCTAATGGAGTTATCACTATAGACTATGTAAGGTCAAAGGATAACATAGCGGATCCACTAACAAAAGGCTTGCCAAGAGAGAAAGTTCAAACCTTATCTATGGGAATGGGCTTAAGACCTATGAACTAAAAGTTTTCTAAAGCGGAAACCCCACCTAGTTGACTGGAGATCCCAAGATCTAGGTTCAAAGGGACAACTAAGTTTAAGATAAACTTGATGGCACTGTTAAATACAAACCATTCCTATGATAAGTCAGTGCACAACCCGTCGGAGAATAGGATAATCTTGGCTTTTAATGATGTCTATACTGTGGTGTTATAAAGAACCAAGTGGGGTATTACGGGATACTCTTAATAGAATCACCTATGTGAGTGCGAAGGCGCCGCTTCAAGAAGAATTGTAAGGTCGAATTCTTCAAGCACTCATGAAACCAAGGAGGTGTTCATGGCAAAAACGAACACAAACAGAGAACCAAGGGGTTAAAGAGCATTTATCATGTGTTATCTTTATAGACTTACACAAACGGCTTACAGTTCAAAGACAGTCCAGTCTACTGATTCGCCAGTTAGTTATAACGATAAAACACTAGGAAAAGTTCAAGGCCTCTGAGCTACTTTTACCGATATGATAAATGTTACACAAAGTTTCAGAACAGATTATACAACCACTCACTCATGTGGGGGATTGTTGGAAAAATGAGTAAAGTGGTTGAGGCAAACTAAGTCCCACATCGGGGAAATTTGTGCCTTATGCCACTACTTATACTAATGCTTGATGTATTATATCAATAGAAAGAGGAGATGGAAGAGGGAGAGACAATGGCATGATAAAACATTCATGCTAATATTTAAAGGTCAAAGATAAAGGGCCTTGGGCCTTGGGGCTCTTGGGGTCTGGTGATTAATTGGGCCTCCGATGGGCTCGCTGCGGAGCCGCTATTTTTTGAATTAGATCTCGCGATTGCCAACGGAAATTTCTGTTGGTAAAGGGTCGCAACCTTTCCAACAGTCATAGCCGTGGCAAATCGAACAGAAGCACCTGTTCATAAGAACATGCCTCTTCCAGCCTATATATAGGCTTGCAGTATTCGAATCAAATCACGAATTTGAAGTCTACTTTCTCTCCTCCTTGTTTTCTTCTTCCTCGCTCTGTTCTGCATCAAATATATACAGAAACTCTCTTGCGTTCGTCGTCGATTTGTGACTGTAGCACAACATCACAAATACGGTCCGTTTCATCCTTGGGAAACGATTGCTCATCATCCTTCCGCGCCGTAGAGGGAGCAACTTCATTTCAAGGAAACAGCGCTCGCTGGACTTGGACAATAGTCGGTACTGCTTCTTTCTCTTTCTCTGGATATTTACTGTATCGGTGCATTTCCTTGCATACTTGTGGCTGAACTTTGTACTTGCAATTTGCAATATCATTGAATCGTATTGCTAACGCTTAAAGGCGTTACTGTTCATAGAAACGGTTTTAGCACGTTTCTAGTGATTGGTTTCTAACATTCTTGAAACGAAGTTGCTAATAGTTGCTTTCATTTGCAGACGACAATGTCGCAAAACAGCAACAGCAAATCTGTGCCGACACTGACTGTGCCACCGGCTCCGCCTCTGATTCCACCAACTGTCCCATATTCGCATGGCGAGAGACCAGAGAAGTTTAATGGCCATGATTTCAAACGCTGGCAACAGAAGATGCTTTTCTACCTAACAACCTTGGGCCTGGCCAAATACATTACGGAGGATCCACCGTTTGTTGAAGAATTAGAGCCAGACGCCACCAAAGTTGAGGCTTTTACTACATGGAATAATTTTGAATTCATCTGTAAGAATTACATTCTCAACGGATTAGATAACAGTTTATATAATGTATACTGTACCGTTGAGACTGCAAAGGTTCTCTGGTTATCACTTGAAAAGAAGTACAAGACTGAAGATGCCGGAATGAAGAAATTCATTGTCGGAAAGTTTCTTGACTTCAAAATGGTCGATTCCAAAACAGTCGTCAGTCAGATTCAAGAACTCCAAGTTATCATTCATGAAATTCACGATGAAAAGATGGTGTTAAGTGAGTCATTCCAAGTGGCTGCCGCTATCGAAAAGTTGCCTCCGTCATGGAAGGATTTCAAAAACTATTTAAAGCATAAGCGCAAGGAAATGACCATGGAGGATCTGATTGTTCGTCTGCGAATCGAAGAAGACAACAGAAAATCAGAGAAAAAGGCTACCAGTTCATTGCAGGCAAAAGCCAACGTGGTTGAGGATGAAAAGACAAATAAAAGAAAGCGCGAGCAGAATCCTAATGCAAAGAAACAAAAGAAGTTTCAAGGATCTTGCCATAATTGTGGGAAGAAAGGCCACAAAGCAGCTGTGTGTCGTGCGCCCAAAAAGAAGAAACCTGAAGCAAATATGGCAGGAAATTCAGAGGATGTCACAGATATGGATTTGTGTGCAGTTGTTTCTGAATGCAACCTTGTTGGCAACAACAAGGAGTGGTTTCTAGACACAGGAGCCACTCGTCATATATGTGCCAACAAGTGGATGTTTACAACCTACAAGCCTGCCACTGATAACGAGCAACTATTCATGGGTAACTCGTCCGCGTCAAAGGTTGAAGGCAAGGGAAAAATTGTACTGAAGTTAACTTCTGGAAAGGAACTAAAATTGAATGACGTTCTCCACGTTCCAGAAATCCGCAAGAACCTGATTTCAGGATCGTTGCTCAGCAAGCATGGTTTCAAACTAACATTTGTTGCTGATAAGTTTGTAATATCAAAGAACGGAGTGTATGTTGGAAGAGGATATGTTTGTGATGGCTTGTTTAAAGCAAATGTAACCACTGTTGTACCGAATAATGATATGAATAAAGGTGAATCTTCTGCTTATATTGTTGACTCTTCTAACATATGGCATTCTAGATTAGGGCATGTAAATTTTGATACATTGCGAAAATTAATTAATCTAGAATTCATACCAAAATGCAATATAGATTCCAACTATAAATGTCAAGTTTGTGCAGAAGAAAAAATGACTAGAACCTCGTTTCATCACGTTGAACGAGAGACCGAACCTCTAGAATTAATACATACTGATGTATGCGATTTGAAAATGTGTCAAACTAGAGGTGGAAAGAGGTACTTTATCACATTCATTGATGATTGTACCAGATACTGTAATGTATATCTCCTTAGAAGTAAGGACGAAGCAATCGACATGTTTAAACAGTATAAGGCAGAAGTTGAGAATCAACTCAATAAGAAAATAAAATCTTTAAGAAGTGATAGAGGAGGAGAATACGAGTCTCCATTTGAGGAATTTTGTGCTGAGCATGGAATTATACATCAAACTACAGCCCCGTATTCACCTCAATCCAACGGTATAGCCAAACGGAAAAACAGAACTCTTAAAGAAATGATGAATGCCTTACTAATTAGTTCTGGATTGCCAGATAACTTTTGGGGAGAAGCTATTCTTTCGGCAAATCACATCTTGAATAAAATACCACGAAAGAAAACATCAAAATCTCCACATGAACTTTGGAAAAATAGACCACCATCCTACAAATACTTGAAAGTGTGGGGGTGTCTTGCCAAAGTAGAAATACCAAAGCCGAAAAAGGTCAAAATTGGACCAAAGACTATAGATTGCATATTCATTGGATATGCTCATAATAGTAGTGCATATCGATTTTTGGTGTACAAATCTGAAATTGATGATATTCATGAAAACACCATTATCGAGTCTCGAAATGCAAGATTCTTTGAACACATTTATCCTCTAAAGACCTCTATTGAAACTAGTGTTCAAAAGAGGCCAAGAGATTCAGATACTCCCAAGGATAATGCTGATCAAAGAGAAATGAATGATGAAACTGAGATAGAGGAACCGAGAAGGAGCAAGCGACAAAGGACCTCTAAATCCTTTGGACCTGATTTCTATGCATATATGATAGAAAATGAACCTCTAACTTACCAACAAGCAATGTCATCTCCCGATGCTCCTTATTGGAAAGAAGCCGTCAATAGTGAAATAGAATCCATTCTACAAAACCATACGTGGGAACTAGTGGATCTCCCTAAAGGATCAAAACCACTAGGATATAAATGGATATTTAAGAAGAAACTAAAGGCTGACGGCTTAGTAGACATGTATAAAGCAAGACTTGTAATAAAAGGATTCAAACAGAAGGAAGATCTGGATTACTTTGATACATACTCTCCAGTTACCAGAATAACATCAATTAGGATGCTTATTGCAATCGCATCTATACTGAATTTGGAAATACACCAAATGGATGTGAAAACTGCGTTTTTGAATGGTGAACTGGAAGAAGAAATATATATGCAGCAACCAGAAGGGTTTCTAAGCCCGGGAAATGAAAATAAGGTGTGCAAATTAGTAAAATCACTTTATGGCCTTAAACAAGCTCCAAAACAATGGCACGAGAAATTTGATGAAACTATGTTATCAAATGGATTCAAAATAAATGAATCAGATAAATGCGTATATATAAGATATACGGATATTGGATATGTCATTGTTTGTCTTTATGTTGATGATTTACTAATCCTAGGAAATAATAATGCCATAATAAAATCTACGAAGGATATGTTATCCTCTAGATTCGACATGAAAGACCTAGGAGTGGCTGATGTAATCTTGGGTGTGAAAATTATAAAAACACCACAAGGATATGCCTTATCTCAGTCACATTACATAGCCAAATTACTTGAAAGGTTCAAGCAGTATAATATAACCATTGCAAAATCACCAGTGGATTTGAACCAAAATTGGGTAAAGAACACCGGTGATGGAATATATCAACTTGAATATTCTCGCATACTGGGAAGTATCATGTATGTCATGAATTGCACTAGGCCTGATATTGCATACGCTATAAGCAAGCTGAGTAGATATACCAGTAATCCTGGTAAACATCACTGGAAAGCAATAATCAGGGTCCTAGGATATCTGAAGTACACACAAAACTATGTGTTACAATATGAGAAGTATCCTTCAGTGGTAGAAGGATATAGTGATGCCAATTGGATAACTGGCTCAAATGACACAAAATCCACAAGTGGATATGTGTTTACATTAGGAAATGGAGCAATCTCATGGAAATCATCCAAACAGACTTGCATAGCAAGGTCGACAATGGAATCGGAGTTCATTGCTCTAGATAAAGCCGCAGAAGAAGCAGATTGGCTTAGGAGTTTCTTGGAAGATATTCCAAACTGGGAAAAACCAGTACCTCCAATATGTATACATTGTGATAGTCAATCTGCTATAGGAAGGGCAAATAGTACATTGTATAATGGTAAGTCTCGACATATTCGTCGTAGACATAAAACCATAAGACAACTTCTCTCTAATGGAGTTATCACTATAGACTATGTAAGGTCAAAGGATAACATAGCGGATCCACTAACAAAAGGCTTGCCAAGAGAGAAAGTTCAAACCTTATCTATGGGAATGGGCTTAAGACCTATGAACTAAAAGTTTTCTAAAGCGGAAACCCCACCTAGTTGACTGGAGATCCCAAGATCTAGGTTCAAAGGGACAACTAAGTTTAAGATAAACTTGATGGCACTGTTAAATACAAACCATTCCTATGATAAGTCAGTGCACAACCCGTCGGAGAATAGGATAAGCTTGGCTTTTAATGATGTCTATACTGTGGTGTTATAAAGAACCAAGTAGGGTATTACGGGATACTCTTAATAGAATCACATATGTGAGTCCGAAGGCGCCGCTTCAAGAAGAATTGTAAGGTCGAATTCTTCAAGCACTCATGAAACCAAGGCGGTGTTCATGGCAAAAACGAACACAAACAGAGAACCAAGGGGTTAAAGAGCATTTATCATGTGTTATCTTTATAGACTTACACAAACGGCTTACAGTTCAAAGACAGTCCAGTCTACTGATTCGCCAGTTAGTTATAACGATAAAACACTAGGAAAAGTTCAAGGCCTCTGAGCTACTTTTACCGATATGATAAATGTTACACAAAGTTTCAGAACAGATTATACAACCACTCACTCATGTGGGGGATTGTTGGAAGAATGTGTAAAGTGGTTGAGGCAAACTAAGTCCCACATCGGGGAAATTTGTGCCTTATGCCACTACTTATACTAATGCTTGATGTATTATATCAATAGAAAGAGGAGATGGAAGAGGGAGAGACAATGGCATGATAAAACATTCATGCTAATATTTAAAGGTCAAAGACAAAAGGGCCTTGGGCCTTGGGGCTCTTGGGGTCTGGTGATTAATTGGGCCTCCGATGGGCTCGCTGCGGAGCCGCTATTTTTTGAATTAGATCGCGCGATTGCCAACGGAAATTTCTGTTGGTAAAGGGTCGCAACCTTTCCAACAGTCATAGCCGTGGCAAATCGAACAGAAGCACCTGTTCATAAGAACATGCCTCTTCCAGCCTATATATAGGCTTGCAGTATTCGAATCAAATCACGAATTTGAAGTCTACTTTCTCTCCTCCTTGTTTTCTTCTTCCTCGCTCTGTTCTGCATCAAATATATACAGAAACTCTCTTGCGTTCGTCGTCGATTTGTGACTGTAGCGCAACATCACAAATACGGTCCGTTTCATCCTTGGGAAACGATTGCTCATCATCCTTCCGCGCCGTAGAGGGAGCAACTTCGTTTCAAGGAAACAACGCTCGTTGGACTCGGACAATAGTCGGTACTGCTTCTTTCTCTTTCTCTGGATATTTACTGTATCGGTGCATTTCCTTGCATACTTGTGGCTGAACTTTGTACTTGCAATTTACAATATCATTGAATCGTATTGCTAACGCTTAAAGGCGTTACTGTTCATAGAAACGGTTTTAGCACGTTTTTAGTGATTGGTTTCTAACATTCTTGAAACGAAGTTGCTAATAGTTGCTTCCATTTGCAGACGACAATGTCGCAAAACAGCAACAGCAAATCTGTGCCGACACTGACTGTGCCACCGGCTCCGCCTCTGGTTCCACCAACTGTCCCATATTCGCATGGCGAGAGACCATAGAAGTTTAATGGCCAGGATTTCAAACGCTGGCAACAGAAGATGCTTTTCTACCTAACAACCTTGGGCCTGGCCAAATACATTACGGAGGATCCACCGTTTGTTGAAGAATTAGAGCCAGACGCCACCAAAGTTGAGGCTTTTACTGCATGGAAGAATTCTGACTTCATCTGTAAGAATTACATTCTCAACGGATTAGATAATAGTTTATATAATGTATACTGTAACGTTGAGACTGCAAAGGTTCTCTGGTTATCACTTGAAAAGAAGTACAAGACTGAAGATGCCGGAATGAAGAAATTCATTGTCGGAAAGTTTCTTGACTTCAAAATGGTCGATTCCAAAACAGTCGTCAGTCAGATTCAAGAACTCCAAGTTGTCATTCATGAAATTCACGATGAAAAGATGGTGTTAAGTGAGTCATTCCAAGTGGCTGCCGCTATCGAAAAGTTGCCTCCGTCATGGAAGGATTTCAAAAACTATTTAAAGCATAAGCGCAAGGAAATGACCATGGAGGATCTGATTGTTCGTCTGCGAATCGAAGAAGACAACAGAAAATCAGAGAAAAAGGCTACCAGTTCAGTGCAGGCAAAAGCCAACGTGGTTGAGGATGAAAAGAAAAATAAAAGAAAGCGCGAGCAGAATCCTAATGTAAAGAAACAAAAGAAGTTTCAAGGATCTTGCCATAATTGTGGGAAGAAAGGCCACAAAGCAGCTGTGTGTCGTGCGCCCAAAAAGAAGAAACCTGAAGCAAATATGGCAGGAAATTCAGAGGATGTCACAGATATGGATTTGTGTGCAGTTGTTTCTGAATGCAACCTTGTTGGAAACAACAAGGAGTGGTTTCTAGACACAGGAGCCACTCGTCATATATGTGCCAACAAGTGGATGTTTACAACCTACAAGCCTGCCACTGATAACGAGCAACTATTCATGGGTAACTCGTCCGCGTCAAAGGTTGAAGGTAAGGGAAAGATTGTACTGAAGTTAACTTCTGGAAAGGAACTAAAATTGAATGACGTTCTCCACGTTCCAGAAATCCGCAAGAACCTGATTTCAGGATCGTTGCTCAGCAAGCATGGTTTCAAACTAACATTTGTTGCTGATAAGTTTGTAATATCAAAGAACGGAGTGTATGTTGGAAGAGGATATGTGTGTGATGGCTTGTTTAAAGCAAATGTAACCACTGTTGTACCGAACAATGATATGAATAAAAGTGAATCTTCTGCTTATATTGTTGACTCTTCTAACATATGGCATTCTAGATTAGGGCATGTAAATTTTGATACATTGCGAAAATTAATTAATCTAGAATTCATACCAAAATGCAATATAGATTCCAACTATAAATGTCAAGTTTGTGCAGAAGCAAAAATGACTAGAACCTCGTTTCATCACGTTGAACGAGAGACCGAACCTCTAGAATTAATACATACTGATGTATGCGATTTGAAAATGTGTCAAACTAGAGGTGGAAAGAGGTACTTTATCACATTCATTGATGATTGTACCAGATACTGTAATGTATATCTCCTTAGAAGTAAGGACGAAGCAATCGACATGTTTAAACAGTATAAGGCAGAAGTTGAGAATCAACTCAATAAGAAAATAAAATCTTTAAGAAGTGATAGAGGAGGAGAATACGAGTCTCCGTTTGAGGAATTTTGTGCTGAGCATGGAATTATACATCAAACTACAGCCCCGTATTCACCTCAATCCAACGGTATAGCCGAACGAAAAAACAGAACTCTTAAAGAAATGATGAATGCCTTACTAATTAGTTCTGGATTGCCAGATAACTTTTGGGGAGAAGCTATTCTTTCGGCAAATCACATCTTGAATAAAATACCACGAAAGAAAACATCAAAATCTCCACATGAACTTTGGAAAAATAGACCACCATCCTACAAATACTTGAAAGTGTGGGGGTGTCTTGCCAAAGTAGAAATACCAAAGCCGAAAAAGGTCAAAATTGGACCAAAGACTATAGATTGCATATTCATTGGATATGCTCATAATAGTAGTGCATATCGATTTTTGGTGTACAAATCTGAAAATGATGATATTCATGAAAACACCATTATCGAGTCTCGAAATGCAAGATTCTTTGAACACATTTATCCTCTAAAGACCTCTATTGAAACTAGTGTTCAAAAGAGGCCAAGAGATTCAGATACTCCCAAGGATAATGCTGATCAAAGAGAAATGAACGATGAAACTGAGATAGAGGAACCGAGAAGGAGCAAGCGACAAAGGACCTCTAAATCCTTTGGACCTGATTTCTATGCATATATGATAGAAAATGAACCTCTAACTTACCAACAAGCAATGTCATCTCCCGATGCTCCTTATTGGAAAGAAGCCGTCAATAGTGAAATAGAATCCATTCTACAAAACCATACGTGGGAACTAGTGGATCTCCCTAAAGGATCAAAACCACTAGGATATAAATGGATATTTAAGAAGAAACTAAAGGCTGACGGCTTAGTAGACAAGTATAAAGCAAGACTTGTAATAAAAGGATTCAGACAGAAGGAAGATCTGGATTACTTTGATACATACTCTCCAGTTACCAGAATAACATCAATTAGGATGCTTATTGCAATCGCATCTATACTGAATTTGGAAATACACCAAATGGATGTGAAAACTGCGTTTTTGAATGGTGAACTGGAAGAAGAAATATATATGCAGCAACCAGAAGGGTTTCTAAGCCCGGGAAATGAAAATAAGGTGTGCAAATTAGTAAAATCACTTTATGGCCTTAAACAAGCTCCAAAACAATGGCACGAGAAATTTGATGAAACTATGTTATCAAATGGATTCAAAATAAATGAATCAGATAAATGCGTATATATAAGATATACGGATATTGGATATGTCATTGTTTGTCTTTATGTTGATGATTTACTAATCCTAGGAAATAATAATGCCATAATAAAATCTACGAAGGATATGTTATCCTCTAGATTCGACATGAAAGACCTAGGAGTGGCTGATGTAATCTTGGGTGTGAAAATTATAAAAACACCACAAGGATATGCCTTATCTCAGTCACATTACATAGCCAAATTACTTGAAAGGTTCAAGCAGTATAATATAACCATTGCAAAATCACCAGTGGATTTGAACCAAAATTGGGTAAAGAACACCGGTGATGGAATATATCAACTTGAATATTCTCGCATACTGGGAAGTATCATGTATGTCATGAATTGCACTAGGGCTGATATTGCATACGCTATAAGCAAGCTGAGTAGATATACCAGTAATCCTGGTAAACATCACTGGAAAGCAATAATCAGGGTCCTAGGATATCTGAAGTACACACAAAACTATGTGTTACAATATGAGAAGTATCCTTCAGTGGTAGAAGGATATAGTGATGCCAATTGGATAACTGGCTCAAATGACACAAAATCCACAAGTGGATATGTGTTTACATTAGGAAATGGAGCAATCTCATGGAAATCATCCAAACAGACTTGCATAGCAAGGTCGACAATGGAATCGGAGTTCATTGCTCTAGATAAAGCCGCAGAAGAAGCAGATTGGCTTAGAAGTTTCTTGGAAGATATTCCAAACTGGGAAAAACCAGTACCTCCAATATTTATACATTGTGATAGTCAATCTGCTATAGGAAGGGCAAATAGTACATTGTATAATGGTAAGTCTCGACATATTCGTCGTAGACATAAAACCATAAGACAACTTCTCTCTAATGGGGTTATCGCTATAGACTATGTAAGGTCAAAGGATAACATAGCGGATCCACTAACAAAAGGCTTGCCAAGAGAGAAAGTTCAAACCTTATCTATGGGAATGGGCTTAAGACCTATGAACTAAAAGTTTTCTAAAGCGGAAACCCCACCTAGTTGACTGGAGATCCCAAGATCTAGGTTCAAAGGGACAACTAAGTTTAAGATAAACTTGATGGCACTGTTAAATACAAACCATTCCTATGATAAGTCAGTGCACAACCCGTCGGAGAATAGGACAAGCTTGGCTTTTAATGATGTCTATACTGTGGTGTTATAAAGAACCAAGTGGGGTATTACGGGATACTCTTAATAGAATCACCTATGTGAGTGCGAAGGCGCCGCTTCAAGAAGAATTGTAAGGTCGAATTCTTCAAGCACTCATGAAACCAAGGCGGTGTTCATGGCAAAAACGAACACAAACAGAGAACCAAGGGGTTAAAGAGCATTTATCATGTGTTATCTTTATAGACTTACACAAACGGCTTACAGTTCAAAGACAGTCCAGTCTACTGATTCGCCAGTTAGTTATAACGATAAAACACTAGGAAAAGTTCAAGGCCTCTGAGCTACTTTTACCGATATGATAAATGTTACACAAAGTTTCAGAACAGATTATACAACCACTCACTCATGTGGGGGATTGTTGGAAGAATGAGTAAAGTGGTTGAGGCAAACTAAGTCCCACATCGGGGAAATTTGTGCCTTATGCCACTACTTATACTAATGCTTGATGTATTATATCAATAGAAAGAGGAGATGGAAGAGGGAGAGACAATGGCATGATAAAACATTCATGCTAATATTTAAAGGTCAAAGATAAAGGGCCTTGGGCCTTGGGGCTCTTGGGGTCTGGTGATTAATTGGGCCTCCGATGGGCTCGCTGCGGAGCCGCTATTTTTTGAATTAGATCGCGCGATTGCCAACGGAAATTTCTGTTGGTAAAGGGTCGCAACCTTTCCAACAGTCATAGCCGTGGCAAATCGAACAGAAGCACCTGTTCATAAGAACATGCCTCTTCCAGCCTATATATAGGCTTGCAGTATTCGAATCAAATCACGAATTTGAAGTCTACTTTCTCTCCTCCTTGTTTTCTTCTTCCTCGCTCTGTTCTGCATCAAATATATACAGAAACTCTCTTGCGTTCGTCGTCGATTTGTGACTGTAGCGCAACATCACAAATACGGTCCGTTTCATCCTTGGGAAACGATTGCTCATCATCCTTCCGCGCCGTAGAGGGAGCAACTTCGTTTCAAGGAAACAGCGCTCGCTGGACTCGGACAATAGTCGGTACTGCTTCTTTCTCTTTCTCTGGATATTTACTGTATCGGTGCATTTCCTTGCATACTTGTGGCTGAACTTTGTACTTGCAATTTGCAATATCATTGAATCGTATTGCTAACGCTTAAAGGCGTTACTGTTCATAGAAACGGTTTTAGCACGTTTCTAGTGATTGGTTTCTAACATTCTTGAAACGAAGTTGCTAATAGTTGCTTCCATTTGCAGACGACAATGTCGCAAAATAGCAACAGCAAATCTGTGCCGACACTGACTGTGCCACCGGCTCCGCCTCTGGTTCCACCAACTGTCCCATATTCGCATGGCGAGAGACCATAGAAGTTTAATGGCCAGGATTTCAAACGCTGGCAACAGAAGATGCTTTTCTACCTAACAACCTTGGGCCTGGCCAAATACATTACGGAGGATCCACCGTTTGTTGAAGAATTAGAGCCAGACGCCACCAAAGTTGAGGCTTTTACTGCATGGAAGAATTCTGACTTCATCTGTAAGAATTACATTCTCAACGGATTAGATAACAGTTTATATAATGTATATTGTACCATTGAGACTGCAAAGGTTCTCTGGTTATCACTTGAAAAGAAGTACAAGACCGAAGATGCCGGAATGAAGAAATTCATTATCGGAAAGTTTCTTGACTTCAAAATGGTCGATTCCAAAACAGTCGTCAGTCAGATTCAAGAACTCCAAGTTATCATTCATGAAATTCACGATGAAAAGATGGTGTTAAGTGAGTCATTCCAAGTGGCTGACGCTATCGAAAAGTTGCCTCCGTCATGGAAGGATTTCAAAAACTATTTAAAGCATAAGCGCAAGGAAATGACCATGGAGGATCTGATTGTTCGTCTGCGAATCGAAGAATACAACAGAAAATCAGAGAAAAAGGCTACCAGTTCATTGCAGGCAAAAGCCAACGTGGTTGAGGATGAAAAGAAAAATAAAAGAAAGCGCGAGCAAAATCCTAATGCAAATAAACAAAAGAAGTTTCAAGGATCTTGCCATAATTGTGGGAAGAAAGGCCACAAAGCAGCTGTGTGTCGTGCGCCCAAAAAGAAGAAACCTGAAGCAAATATGGCAGGAAATTCAGAGGATGTCACAGATATGGATTTGTGTGCAGTTGTTTCTGAATGCAACCTTGTTGGCAACAACAAGGAGTGGTTTCTAGACACAGGAGCCACTCGTCATATATGTGCCAACAAGTGGATGTTTACAACCTACAAGCCTGCCACTGATAACGAGCAACTATTCATGGGTAACTCGTCCGCGTCAAAGGTTGAAGGCAAGGGAAAGATTGTACTGAAGTTAACTTCTGGAAAGGAACTAAAATTGAATGACGTTCTCCACGTTCCAGAAATCCGCAAGAACCTGATTTCAGGATCGTTGCTCAGCAAGCATGGTTTCAAACTAACATTTGTTGCTGATAAGTTTGTAATATCAAAGAACGGAGTGTATGTTGGAAGAGGATATGTGCGTGATGGCTTGTTTAAAGCAAATGTAACCACTGTTGTACCGAACAATGATATGAATAAAAGTGAATCTTCTGCTTATATTGTTGACTCTTCTAACATATGGCATTCTAGATTAGGGCATGTAAATTTTGGTACATTGCGAAAATTAATTAATCTAGAATTCATACCAAAATGCAATATAGATTCCAACTATAAATGTCAAGTTTGTGCAGAAGCAAAAATGACTAGAACCTCGTTTCATCACGTTGAACGAGAGACCGAACCTCTAGAATTAATACATACTGATGTATGCGATTTGAAAATGTGTCAAACTAAAGGTGGAAAGAGGTACTTTATCACATTCATTGATGATTGTACCAGATACTGTAATGTATATCTCCTTAGAAGTAAGGACGAAGCAATCGACATGTTTAAACAGTATAAGGCAGAAGTTGAGAATCAACTCAATAAGAAAATAAAATCTTCAAGAAGTGATAGAGGAGGAGAATACGAGTCTCCGTTTGAGGAATTTTGTGCTGAGCATGGAATTATACATCAAACTACAGCCCCGTATTCACCTCAATCCAACGGTATAGCCGAACGAAAAAACAGAACTCTTAAAGAAATGATGAATGCCTTACTAATTAGTTCTGGATTGCCAGATAACTTTTGGGGAGAAGCTATTCTTTCGGCAAATCACATCTTGAATAAAATACCACGAAAGAAAACATCAAAATCTCCACATGAACTTTGGAAAAATAGACCACCATCCTACAAATACTTGAAAGTGTGGGGGTGTCTTGCCAAAGTAGAAATACCAAAGCCGAAAAAGGTCAAAATTGGACCAAAGACTATAGATTGCATATTCATTGGATATGCTCATAATAGTAGTGCATATCGATTTTTGGTGTACAAATCTGAAATTGATGATATTCATGAAAACACCATTATCGAGTCTCGAAATGCAAGATTCTTTGAACACATTTATCCTCTAAAGACCTCTATTGAAACTAGTGTTCAAAAGAGGCCAAGAGATTCAGATACTCCCAAGGATAATGCTGATCAAAGAGAAATGAATGATGAAACTGAGATAGAGGAACCGAGAAGGAGCAAGCGACAAAGGACCTCTAAATCCTTTGGACCTGATTTCTATGCATATATGATAGAAAATGAACCTCTAACTTACCAACAAGCAATGTCATCTCCCGATGCTCCTTATTGGAAAGAAGCCGTCAATAGTGAAATAGAATCCATTCTACAAAACCATACGTGGGAACTAGTGGATCTCCCTAAAGGATCAAAACCACTAGGATATAAATGGATATTTAAGAAGAAACTAAAGGCTGACGGCTTAGTAGACAAGTATAAAGCAAGACTTGTAATAAAAGGATTCAGACAGAAGGAAGATCTGGATTACTTTGATACATACTCTCCAGTTACCAGAATAACATCAATTAGGATGCTTATTGCAATCGCATCTATACTGAATTTGGAAATACACCAAATGGATGTGAAAACTGCGTTTTTGAATGGTGAACTGGAAGAAGAAATATATATGCAGCAACCAGAAGGGTTTCTAAGCCCGGGAAATGAAAATAAGGTGTGCAAATTAGTAAAATCACTTTATGGCCTTAAACAAGCTCCAAAACAATGGCACGAGAAATTTGATGAAACTATGTTATCAAATGGATTCAAAATAAATGAATCAGATAAATGCGTATATATAAGATATACAGATATTGGATATGTCATTGTTTGTCTTTATGTTGATGATTTACTAATCCTAGGAAATAATAATGCCATAATAAAATCTACGAAGGATATGTTATCCTCTAGATTCGACATGAAAGACCTAGGAGTGGCTGATGTAATCTTGGGTGTGAAAATTATAAAAACACCACAAGGATATGCCTTATCTCAGTCACATTACATAGCCAAATTACTTGAAAGGTTCAAGCAGTATAATATAACCATTGCAAAATCACCAGTGGATTTGAACCAAAATTGGGTAAAGAACAACGGTGATGGAATATATCAACTTGAATATTCTCGCATACTGGGAAGTATCATGTATGTCATGAATTGCACTAGGCCTGATATTGCATACGCTATAAGCAAGCTGAGTAGATATACCAGTAATCCTGGTAAACATCACTGGAAAGCAATAATCAGGGTCCTAGGATATCTGAAGTACACACAAAACTATGTGTTACAATATGAGAAGTATCCTTCAGTGGTAGAAGGATATAGTGATGCCAATTGGATAACTGGCTCAAATGACACAAAATCCACAAGTGGATATGTGTTTACATTAGGAAATGGAGCAATCTCATGGAAATCATCCAAACAGACTTGCATAGCAAGGTCGACAATGGAATCGGAGTTCATTGCTCTAGATAAAGCCGCAGAAGAAGCAGATTGGCTTAGAAGTTTCTTAGAAGATATTCCAAACTGGGAAAAACCAGTACCTCCAATATGTATACATTGTGATAGTCAATCTGCTAAAGGAAGGGCAAATAGTACATTGTATAATGGTAAGTCTCGACATATTCGTCGTAGACATAAAACCATAAGACAACTTCTCTCTAATGGGGTTATCACTATAGACTATGTAAGGTCAAAGGATAACATAGCGGATCCACTAACAAAAGGCTTGCCAAGAGAGAAAGTTCAAACCTTATCTATGGGAATGGGCTTAAGACCTATGAACTAAAAGTTTTCTAAAGAGGAAACCCCACCTAGTTGACTGGAGATCCCAAGATCTAGGTTCAAAGGGACAACTAAGTTTAAGATAAACTTGATGGCACTGTTAAATACAAACCATTCCTATGATAAGTCAGTGCACAACCCGTCGGAGAATAGGACAAGCTTGGCTTTTAATGATGTCTATACTGTGGTGTTATAAAGAACCAAGTGGGGTATTACGGGATACTCTTAATAGAATCACCTATGTGAGTGCGAAGGCGCCGCTTCAAGAAGAATTGTAAGGTCGAATTCTTCAAGCACTCATGAAACCAAGGCGGTGTTCATGGCAAAAACGAACACAAACAGAGAACCAAGGGGTTAAAGAGCATTTATCATGTGTTATCTTTATAGACTTACACAAACGGCTTACAGTTCAAAGACAGTCCAGTCTACTGATTCGCCAGTTAGTTATAACGATAAAACACTAGGAAAAGTTCAAGGCCTCTGAGCTACTTTTACCGATATGATAAATGTTACACAAAGTTTCAGAACAGATTATACAACCACTCACTCATGTGGGGGATTGTTGGAAGAATGAGTAAAGTGGTTGAGGCAAACTAAGTCCCACATCGGGGAAATTTGTGCCTTATGCCACTACTTATACTAATGCTTGATGTATTATATCAATAGAAAGAGGAGATGGAAGAGGGAGAGACAATGGCATGATAAAACATTCATGCTAATATTTAAAGGTCAAAGATAAAGGGCCTTGGGGCTCTTGGGGTCTGGTGATTAATTGGGCCTCCGATGGGCTCGCTGCGGAGCCGCTATTTTTTGAATTAGATCGCGCGATTGCCAACGGAAATTTCTGTTGGTAAAGGGTCGCAACCTTTCCAACAGTCATAGCCGTGGCAAATCGAACAGAAGCACCTGTTCATAAGAACATGCCTCTTCCAGCCTATATATAGGCTTGCAGTATTCGAATCAAATCACGAATTTGAAGTCTACTTTCTCTCCTCCTTGTTTTCTTCTTCCTCGCTCTGTTCTGCATCAAATATATACAGAAACTCTCTTGCGTTCGTCGTCGATTTGTGACTGTAGCGCAACATCACAAATACGGTCCGTTTCATCCTTGGGAAACGATTGCTCATCATCCTTCCGCGCCGTAGAGGGAGCAACTTCGTTTCAAGGAAACAGCGCTCGCTGGACTCGGACAATAGTCGGTACCGCTTCTTTCTCTTTCTCTGGATATTTACTGTATCGGTGCATTTCCTTGCATACTTGTGGCTGAACTTTGTACTTGCAATTTGCAATATCATTGAATCGTATTGCTAACGCTTAAAGGCGTTACTGTTCATAGAAACGGTTTTAGCACGTTTCTAGTGATTGGTTTCTAACATTCTTGAAACGAAGTTGCTAATAGCTGCTTTCATTTGCAGACGACAATGTCGCAAAACAGCAACAGCAAATCTGTGCCGACACTGACTGTGCCACCGGCTCCGCCTCTGGTTCCACCAACTGTCCCATATTCGCATGGCGAGAGACCAGAGAAGTTTAATGGCCAGGATTTCAAACGCTGGCAACAGAAGATGCTTTTCTACCTAACAACCTTGGGCCTGGCCAAATACATTACGGAGGATCCACCGTTTGTTGAAGAATTAGAGCCAGACACCACCAAAGTTGAGGCTTTTACTGCATGGAAGAATTCTGACTTCATCTGCAAGAATTACATTCTCAACGGATTAGATAACAGTTTATATAATGTATACTGTACCGTTGAGACTGCAAAGGTTCTCTGGTTATCACTTGAAAAGAAGTACAAGACTGAAGATGCCGGAATGAAGAAATTCATTGTCGGAAAGTTTCTTGACTTCAAAATGGTCGATTCCAAAACAGTCGTCAGTTAGATTCAAGAACTCCAAGTTATCATTCATGAAATTCACGATGAAAAGATGGTGTTAAGTGAGTCATTCCAAGTGGCTGCCGCTATCGAAAAGTTGCCTCCGTCATGGAAGGATTTCAAAAACTTTTTAAAGCATAAGCGCAAGGAAATGACCATGGAGGATCTGATTGTTCGTCTGCGAATCGAAGAAGACAACAGAAAATCAGAGAAAAAGGCTACCAGTTCATTGCAGGCAAAAGCCAACGTGGTTGAGGATGAAAAGACAAATAAAAGAAAGCGCGAGCAGAATCCTAATGCAAAGAAACAAAAGAAGTTTCAAGGATCTTGCCATAATTGTGGGAAGAAAGGCCACAAAGCAGCTGTGTGTCGTGCGCCCAAAAAGAAGAAACCTGAAGCAAATATGGCAGGAAATTCAGAGGATGTCACAGATACGGATTTGTGTGCAGTCGTTTCTGAATGCAACCTTGTTGGCAACAACAAGGAGTGGTTTCTAGACACAGGAGCCACTCGTCATATATGTGCCAACAAGTGGATGTTTACAACCTACAAGCCTGCCACTGATAACGAGCAACTATTCATGGGTAACTCGTCCGCGTCAAAGGTTGAAGGCAAGGGAAAGATTGTACTGAAGTTAACTTCTGGAAAGGAACTAAAATTGAATGACGTTCTCCACGTTCCAGAAATCCGCAAGAACCTGATTTCAGGATCGTTGCTCAGCAAGCATGGTTTCAAACTAACATTTGTTGCTGATAAGTTTGTAATATCAAAGAACGGAGTGTATGTTGGAAGAGGATATGTGTGTGATGGCTTGTTTAAAGCAAATGTAACCACTGTTGTACCGAACAATGATATGAATAAAAGTGAATCTTCTGCTTATATTGTTGACTCTTCTAACATATGGCATTCTAGATTAGGGCATGTAAATTTTGATACATTGCGAAAATTAATTAATCTAGAATTCATACCAAAATGCAATATAGATTCCAACTATAAATGTCAAGTTTGTGCAGAAGCAAAAATGACTAGAACCTCGTTTCATCACGTTGAACGAGAGACCGAACCTCTAGAATTAATACATACTGATGTATGCGATTTGAAAATGTGTCAAACTAGAGGTGGAAAGAGGTACTTTATCACATTCATTGATGATTGTACCAGATACTGTAATGTATATCTCCTTAGAAGTAAGGACGAAGCAATCGACATGTTTAAACAGTATAAGGCAGAAGTTGAGAATCAACTCAATAAGAAAATAAAATCTTTAAGAAGTGATAGAGGAGGAGAATACGAGTCTCCGTTTGAGGAATTTTGTGCTGAGCATGGAATTATACATCAAACTACAGCCCCGTATTCACCTCAATCCAACGGTATAGCCGAACGGAAAAACAGAACTCTTAAAGAAATGATGAATGCCTTACTAATTAGTTCTGGATTGCCAGATAACTTTTGGGGAGAAGCTATTCTTTCGGCAAATCACATCTTGAATAAAATACCACGAAAGAAAACATCAAAATCTCCACATGAACTTTGGAAAAATAGACCACCATCCTACAAATACTTGAAAGTGTGGGGGTGTCTTGCCAAAGTAGAAATACCAAAGCCGAAAAAGGTCAAAATTGGACCAAAGACTATAGATTGCATATTCATTGGATATGCTCATAATAGTAGTGCATATCGATTTTTGGTGTACAAATCTGAAATTGATGATATTCATGAAAACACCATTATCGAGTCTCGAAATGCAAGATTCTTTGAACACGTTTATCCTCTAAAGACCTCTATTGAAACTAGTGTTCAAAAGAGGCCAAGAGATTCAGATACTCCCAAGGATAATGCTGATCAAAGAGAAATGAATGATGAAACTGAGATAGAGGAACCGAGAAAGAGCAAGCGACAAAGGACCTCTAAATCCTTTGGACCTGATTTCTATGCATATATGATAGAAAATGAACCTCTAACTTACCAACAAGCAATGTCATCTCCCGATGCTCCTTATTGGAAAGAAGCCGTCAATAGTGAAATAGAATCCATTCTACAAAACCATACGTGGGAACTAGTGGATCTCCCTAAAGGATCAAAACCACTAGGATATAAATGGATATTTAAGAAGAAACTAAAGGCTGACGGCTTAGTAGACAAGTATAAAGCAAGACTTGTAATAAAAGGATTCAGACAGAAGGAAGATCTGGATTACTTTGATACATACTCTCCAGTTACCAGAATAACATCAATTAGGATGCTTATTGCAATCGCATCTATACTGAATTTGGAAATACACCAAATGGATGTGAAAACTGCGTTTTTGAATGGTGAACTGGAAGAAGAAATATATATGCAGCAACCAGAAGGGTTTCTAAGCCCGGGAAATGAAAATAAGGTGTGCAAATTAGTAAAATCACTTTATGGCCTTAAACAAGCTCCGAAACAATGGCACGAGAAATTTGATGAAACTATGTTATCAAATGGATTCAAAATAAATGAATCAGATAAATGCGTATATATAAGATATACGGATATTGGATATGTCATTGTTTGTCTTTATGTTGATGATTTACTAATCCTAGGAAATAATAATGCCATAATAAAATCTACGAAGGATATGTTATCCTCTAGATTCGACATGAAAGACCTAGGAGTGGCTGATGTAATCTTGGGTGTGAAAATTATAAAAACACCATAAGGATATGCCTTATCTCAGTCACATTACATAGCCAAATTACTTGAAAGGTTCAAGCAGTATAATATAACCATTGCAAAATCACCAGTGGATTTGAACCAAAATTGGGTAAAGAACACCGGTGATGGAATATATCAACTTGAATATTCTCGCATACTGGGAAGTATCATGTATGTCATGAATTGCACTAGGCCTGATATTGCATACGCTATAAGAAAGCTGAGTAGATATACCAGTAATCCTGGTAAACATCACTGGAAAGCAATAATCAGGGTCCTAGGATATCTGAAGTACACACAAAACTATGTGTTACAATATGAGAAGCATCCTTCAGTGGTAGAAGGATATAGTGATGCCAATTGGATAACTGGCTCAAATGACACAAAATCCACAAGTGGATATGTGTTTACATTAGGAAATGGAGCAATCTCATGGAAATCATCCAAACAGACTTGCATAGCAAGGTCGACAATGGAATCGGAGTTCATTGCTCTAGATAAAGCCGCAGAAGAAGCAGATTGGCTTAGAAGTTTCTTGGAAGATATTCCAAACTGGGAAAAACCAGTACCTCCAATATGTATACATTGTGATAGTCAATCTGCTATAGGAAGGGCAAATAGTACATTGTATAATGGTAAGTCTCGACATATTCGTCGTAGACATAAAACCATAAGACAACTTCTCTCTAATGGAGTTATCACTATAGACTATGTAAGGTCAAAGGATAACATAGCGGATCCACTAACAAAAGGCTTGCCAAGAGAGAAAGTTCAAACCTTATCTATGGGAATGGGCTTAAGACCTATGAACTAAAAGTTTTCTAAAGCGGAAACCCCACCTAGTTGACTGGAGATCCCAAGATCTAGGTTCAAAGGGACAACTAAGTTTAAGATAAACTTGATGGCACTGTTAAATACAAACCATTCCTATGATAAGTCAGTGCACAACCCGTCGGAGAATAGGACAAGCTTGGCTTTTAATGATGTCTATACTGTGGTGGTATAAAGAACCAAGTGGGGTATTACGGGATACTCTTAATAGAATCACCTATGTGAGTGCGAAGGCGCCGCTTCAAGAAAAATTGTAAGGTCGAATTCTTCAAGCACTCATGAAACCAAGGCGGTGTTCATGGCAAAAACAAACACAAACAGAGAACCAAGGGGTTAAAGAGCATTTATCATGTGTTATCTTTATAGACTTACACAAACGGCTTACAGTTCAAAGACAGTCCAGTCTACTGATTCGCCAGTTAGTTATAACGATAAAACACTAGGAAAAGTTCAAGGCCTCTGAGCTACTTTTACCGATATGATAAATGTTACACAAAGTTTCAGAACAGATTATACAACCACTCACTCATGTGGGGGATTGTTGGAAGAATGAGTAAAGTGGTTGAGGCAAACTAAGTCCCACATCGGGGAAATTTGTGTCTTATGCCACTACTTATACTAATGCTTGATGTATTATATCAATAGAAAGAGGAGATGGAAGAGGGAGAGACAATGGCATGATAAAACATTCATGCTAATATTTAAAGGTCAAAGATAAAGGGCCTTGGGCCTTGGGGCTCTTGGGGTCTGGTGATTAATTGGGCCTCCGATGGGCTCGCTGCGGAGCCGCTATTTTTTGAATTAGATCGCGCGATTGCCAACGGAAATTTCTGTTGGTAAAGGGTCGCAACCTTTCCAACAGTCATAGCCGTGGCAAATCGAACAGAAGCACCTGTTCATAAGAACATGCCTCTTCCAGCCTATATATAGGCTTGCAGTATTCGAATCAAATCACGAATTTGAAGTCTACTTTCTCTCCTCCTTGTTTTCTTCTTCCTCGCTCTGTTCTGCATCAAATATATACAGAAACTCTCTTGCGTTCGTCGTCGATTTGTGACTGTAGCGCAACATCACAAATACGGTCCGTTTCATCCTTGGGAAACGATTGCTCATCTTCCTTCCGCGCCGTAGAGGGAGCAACTTCGTTTCAAGGAAACAGCGCTCGCTGGACTCGGACAATAGTCGGTACTGCTTCTTTCTCTTTCTCTGGATATTTACTGTATCGGTGCATTTCCTTGCATACTTGTGGCTGAACTTTGTACTTGCAATTTGCAATATCATTGAATCGTATTGCTAACGCTTAAAGGCGTTACTGTTCATAGAAACGGTTTTAGCACGTTTCTAGTGATTGGTTTCTAACATTCTTGAAACGAAGTTGCTAATAGTTGCTTTCATTTGCAGACGACAATGTCGCAAAACAGCAACAGCAAATCTGTGCCGACACTGACTGTGCCACCGGCTCCGCCTCTGGTTCCACCAACTGTCCCATATTCGCATGGCGAGAGACCAGAGAAGTTTAATGGCCAGGATTTCAAACGCTGGCAACAGAAGATGCTTTTCTACCTAACAACCTTGGGCCTGGCCAAATACATTACGGAGGATCCACCGTTTGTTGAAGAATTAGAGCCAGACGCCACCAAAGTTGAGGCTTTTACTGCATGGAAGAATTCTGACTTCATCTGTAAGAATTACATTCTCAACGGATTAGATAACAGTTTATATAATGTATATTGTACCGTTGAGACTGCAAAGGTTCTCTGGTTATAACTTGAAAAGAAGTACAAGACTGAAGATGCCGGAATGAAGAAATTCATTGTCGGAAAGTTTCTTGACTTCAAAATGGTCGATTCCAAAACAGTCGTCAGTCAGATTCAAGAACTCCAAGTTATCATTCATGAAATTCACGATGAAAAGATGGTGTTAAGTGAGTCATTCCAAGTGGCTGCCGCTATCGAAAAGTTGCCTCCGTCATGGAAGGATTTCAAAAACTATTTAAAGCATAAGCGCAAGGAAATGACCATGGAGGATCTGATTGTTCGTCTGCGAATCGAAGAAGACAACAGAAAATCGGAGAAAAAGGGTACCAGTTCATTGCAGGCAAAAGCCAACGTGGTTGAGGATGAAAAGACAAATAAAAGAAAGCGCGAGCAGAATCCTAATGCAAAGAAACAAAAGAAGTTTCAAGGATCTTGCCATAATTGTGGGAAGAAAGGCCACAAAGCAGCTGTGTGTCGTGCGCCCAAAAAGAAGAAACCTGAAGCAAATATGGCAGGAAATTCAGAGGATGTCACAGATATGGATTTGTGTGCAGTTGTTTCTGAATGCAACCTTGTTGGCAACAACAAGGAGTGGTTTCTAGACACAGGAGCCACTCGTCATATATGTGCCAACAAGTGGATGTTTAAACCTACAAGCCTGCCACTGATAACGAGCAACTATTCATGGGTAACTCGTCCGCGTCAAAGGTTGAAGGCAAGGGAAAGATTGTACTGAAGTTAACTTCTGGAAAGGAACTAAAATTGAATGACGTTCTCCACGTTCCAGAAATCCGCAAGAACCTGATTTCAGGATCGTTGCTCAGCAAGCATGGTTTCAAACTAACATTTGTTGCTGATAAGTTTGTAATATCAAAGAACGGACTGTATGTTGGAAGAGGATATGTGTGTGATGGCTTGTTTAAAGCAAATGTAACCACTGTTGTACCGAACAATGATATGAATAAAAGTGAATCTTCTGCTTATATTGTTGACTCTTCTAACATATGGCATTCTAGATTAGGGCATGTAAATTTTGATACATTGCGAAAATTAATTAATCTAGAATTCATACCAAAATGCAATATAGATTCCAACTATAAATGTCAAGTTTGTGCAGAAGCAAAAATGACTAGAACCTCGTTTCATCACGTTGAACGAGAGATCGAACCTCTAGAATTAATACATACTGATGTATGCGATTTGAAAATGTGTCAAACTAGAGGTGGAAAGAGGTACTTTATCACATTCATTGATGATTGTACCAGATACTGTAATGTATATCTCCTTAGAAGTAAGGACGAAGCAATCGACATGTTTAAACAGTATAAGGCAGAAGTTGAGAATCAACTCAATAAGAAAATAAAATCTTTAAGAAGTGATAGAGGAGGAGAATACGAGTCTCCGTTTGAGGAATTTTGTGCTGAGCAAGGAATTATACATCAAACTACAGCCCCGTATTCACCTCAATCCAACAGTATAGCCGAAAGGAAAAACATAACTCTTAAAGAAATGATGAATGCCTTACTAATTAGTTCTGGATTGCCAGATAACTTTTGGGGAGAAGCTATTCTTTCGGCAAATCACATCTTGAATAAAATACCACGAAAGAAAACATCAAAATCTCCACATGAACTTTGGAAAAATAGACCACCATCCTACAAATACTTGAAAGTGTGGGGGTGTCTTGCCAAAGTAGAAATACCAAAGCCGAAAAAGGTCAAAATTGGACCAAAGACTATAGATTGCATATTCATTGGATATGCTCATAATAGTAGTGCATATCAATTTTTGGTGTACAAATCTGAAATTGATGATATTCATGAAAACACCATTATCGAGTCTCGAAATGCAAGATTCTTTGAACACATTTATCCTCTAAAGACCTCTATTGAAACTAGTGTTCAAAAGAGGCCAAGAGATTCAGATACTCCCAAGGATAATGCTGATCAAAGAGAAATGAATGATGAAACTGAGATAGAGGAACCGAGAAGGAGCAAGCGACAAAGGACCTCTAAATCCTTTGGACCTGATTTCTATGCATATATGATAGAAAATGAACCTCTAACTTACCAACAAGCAATGTCATTTCCCGATGCTCCTTATTGGAAAGAAACCGTCAATAGTGAAATAGAATCCATTCTACAAAACCATACGTGGGAACTAGTGGATCTCCCTAAAGGATCAAAACCACTAGGATATAAATGGATATTTAAGAAGAAACTAAAGGCTGACGGCTTAGTAGACAAGTATAAAGCAAGACTTGTAATAAAAGGATTCAGACAGAAGGAAGATCTGGATTACTTTGATACATACTCTCCAGTTACCAGAATAACATCAATTAGGATGCTTATTGCAATCGCATCTATACTGAATTTGGAAATACACCAAATGGATGTGAAAACTGCGTTTTTGAATGGTGAACTGGAAGAAGAAATATTTATGCAGCAACCAGAAGGGTTTCTAAGCCCGGGAAATGAAAATAAGGTGTGCAAATTAGTAAAATCACTTTATGGCCTTAAACAAGCTCCAAAACAATGGCACGAGAAATTTGATGAAACTATGTTATCAAATGGATTCAAAATAAATGAATCAGATAAATGCGTATATATAAGATATACGGATATTGGATATGTCATTGTTTGTCTTTATGTTGATGATTTACTAATCCTAGGAAATAATAATGCCATAATAAAATCTACGAAGGATATGTTATCCTCTAGATTCGACATGAAAGACCTAGGTGTGGCTGATGTAATCTTGGGTGTGAAAATTATAAAAACACCACAAGGATATGCCTTATCTCAGTCACATTACATAGCCAAATTACTTGAAAGGTTCAAGCAGTATAATATAACCATTGCAAAATCATCAGTGGATTTGAACCAAAATTGGGTAAAGAACACCGGTGATGGAATATATCAACTTGAATATTCTCGCATACTGGGAAGTATCATGTATGTCATGAATTGCACTAGGCCTGATATTGCATACGCTGTAAGCAAGCTGAGTAGATATACCAGTAATCCTGGTAAACATCACTGGAAAGCTATAATCAGGGTCCTAGGATATCTGAAGTACACACAAAACTATGTGTTACAATATGAGAAGTATCCTTCAGTGGTAGAAGGATATAGTGATGCCAATTGGATAACTGGCTCAAATGACACAAAATCCACAAGTGGATATGTGTTTACATTAGGAAATGGAGCAATCTCATGGAAATCATCCAAACAGACTTGCATAGCAAGGTCGACAATGGAATCGGAGTTCATTGCTCTAGATAAAGCCGCAGAAGAAGCAGATTGGCTTAGGAGTTTCTTGGAAGATATTCCAAACTGGGAAAAACCAGTACCTCCAATATGTATACATTGTGATAGTCAATCTGCTATAGGAAGGGCAAATAGTACATTGTATAATGGTAAGTCTCGACATATTCGTCGTAGACATAAAACCATAAGACAACTTCTCTCTAATGGAGTTATCACTATAGACTATGTAAGGTCAAAGGATAACATAGCGGATCCACTAACAAAAGGCTTGCCAAGAGAGAAAGTTCAAACCTTATCTATGGGAATGGGCTTAAGACCTATGAACTAAAAGTTTTCTAAAGCGGAAACCCCACCTAGTTGACTGGAGATCCCAAGATCTAGGTTCAAAGGGACAACTAAGTTTAAGATAAACTTGATGGCACTGTTAAATACAAACCATTCCTATGATAAGTCAGTGCACAACCCGTCGGAGAATAGGACAAGCTTGGCTTTTAATGATGTCTATACTGTGGTGTTATAAAGAACCAAGTGGGGTATTACGGGATACTCTTAATAGAATCACCAATGTGAGTGCGAAGGTGCCGCTTCAAGAAGAATTGTAAGGTCGAATTCTTCAAGCACTCATGAAACCAAGGCGGTGTTCATGGCAAAAACGAACACAAACAGAGAACCAAGGGGTTAAAGAGCATTTATCATGTGTTATCTTTATAGACTTACACAAACGGCTTACAGTTCAAAGACAGTCCAGTCTACTGATTCGCCAGTTAGTTATAATGATAAAACACTAGGAAAAGTTCAAGGCCTCTGAGCTACTTTTACCGATATGATAAATGTTACACAAAGTTTCAGAACAGATTATACAACCACTCACTCATGTGGGGGATTGTTGGAAGAATGAGTAAAGTGGTTGAGGCAAACTAAGTCCCACATCGGGGAAATTTGTGCCTTATGCCACTACTTATACTAATGCTTGATGTATTATATCAATAGAAAGAGGAGATGGAAGAGGGAGAGACAATGGCATGATAAAACATTCATGCTAATATTTAAAGGTCAAAGATAAAGGGCCTTGGGCCTTGGGGCTCTTGGGGTCTGGTGATTAATTGGGCCTCCGATGGGCTCGCTGCGGAGCCGCTATTTTTTGAATTAGATCGCGCGATTGCCAACGGAAATTTCTGTTGGTAAAGGGTCGCAACCTTTCCAACAGTCATAGCCGTGGCAAATCGAACAGAAGCACCTGTTCATAAGAACATGCCTCTTCCAGCCTATATATAGGCTTGCAGTATTCGAATCAAATCACGAATTTGAAGTCTACTTTCTCTCCTCCTTGTTTTCTTCTTCCTCGCTCTGTTCTGCATCAAATATATACAGAAACTCTCTTGCGTTCGTCGTCGATTTGTGACTGTAGCGCAACATCACAAATACGGTCCGTTTCATCCTTGGGAAACGATTGCTCATCATCCTTCCGCGCCGTAGAGGGAGCAACTTCGTTTCAAGGAAACAGCGCTCGCTGGACTCGGACAATAGTCGGTACTGCTTCTTTCTCTTTCTCTGGATATTTACTGTATCGGTGCATTTCCTTGCATACTTGTGGCTGAACTTTGTACTTGCAATTTGCAATATCATTGAATCGTATTGCTTAAAGGCGTTACTGTTCATAGAAACGGTTTTAGCACGTTTCTAGTGATTGGTTTCTAACATTCTTGAAACGACTTTGCTAATAGTTGCTTTCATTTGCAGACGACAATGTCGCAAAACAGCAACAGCAAATCTGTGCCGACACTGACTGTGCCACCGGCTCCGCCTCTGGTTCCACCAACTGTCCCATATTCGCATGGCGAGAGACCAGAGAAGTTTAATGGCCAGGATTTCAAACGCTGGCAACAGAAGATGCTTTTCTACCTAACAACCTTGGGCCTGGCCAAATACATTACGGAGGATCCACCGTTTGTTGAAGAATTAGAGCCAGACGCCACCAAAGTTGAGGCTTTTACTGCATGGAAGAATTCTGACTTCATCTGTAAGAATTACATTCTCAACGGATTAGATAACCGTTTATATAATGTATACTGTATCGTTGAGACTGCAAAGGTTCTCTGGTTATAACTTGAAAAGAAGTACAAGACTGAAGATGCCGGAATGAAGAAATTCATTGTCGGAAAGTTTCTTGACTTCAAAATGGTCGATTCCAAAACAGTCGTCAGTCAGATTCAAGAACTCCAAGTTATCATTCATGAAATTCACGATGAAAAGATGGTGTTAAGTGAGTCATTCCAAGTGGCTGCCGCTATCGAAAAGTTGCCTCCGTCATGGAAGGATTTCAAAAACTATTTAAAGCATAAGCGCAAGGAAATGACCATGGAGGATCTGATTGTTCGTCTGCGAATCGAAGAAGACAACAGAAAATCAGAGAAAAAGGGTACCAGTTCATTGCAGGCAAAAGCCAACGTGGTTGAGGATGAAAAGACAAATAAAAGAAAGCGCGAGCAGAATCCTAATGCAAAGAAACAAAAGAAGTTTCAAGGATCTTGCCATAATTGTGGGAAGAAAGGCCACAAAGCAGCTGTGTGTCGTGCGCCCAAAAAGAAGAAACCTGAAGCAAATATGGCAGGAAATTTAGAGGATGTCACAGATATGGATTTGTGTGCAGTTGTTTCTGAATGCAACCTTGTTGGCAACAACAAGGAGTGGTTTCTAGACACAGGAGCCACTCGTCATATATGTGCCAACAAGTGGATGTTTACAACCTACAAGCCTGCCACTGATAACGAGCAACTATTCATGGGTAACTCGTCCGCGTCAAAGGTTGAAGGCAAGGGAAAGATTGTACTGAAGTTAACTTCTGGAAAGGAACTAAAATTGAATGACGTTCTCCACGTTCCAGAAATCCGCAAGAACCTAATTTCAGGATCGTTGCTCAGCAAGCATGGTTTCAAACTAACATTTGTTGCTGATAAGTTAGTAATATCAAAGAACGGAGTGTATGTTGGAAGAGGATATGTGTGTGATGGCTTGTTTAAAGCAAATGTAACCACTGTTGTACCGAACAATGATATGAATAAAAGTGAATCTTCTGCTTATATTGTTGACTCTTCTAACATATGGCATTCTAGATTAGGGCATGTAAATTTTGATACATTGCGAAAATTAATTAATCTAGAATTCATACCAAAATGCAATATAGATTCCAACTATAAATATCAAGTTTGTGCAGAAGCAAAAATGACTAGAACCTCGTTTCATCACGTTGAACGAGAGACCGAACCTCTAGAATTAATACATACTGATGTATGCGATTTGAAAATGTGTCAAACTAGAGGTGGAAAGAGGTACTTTATCACATTCATTGATGATTGTACCAGATACTGTAATGTATATCTCCTTAGAAGTAAGGACGAAGCAATCGACATGTTTAAACAGTATAAGGCAGAAGTTGAGAATCAACTCAATAAGAAAATAAAATCTTTAAGAAGTGATAGAGGAGTAGAATACGAGTCTCCGTTTGAGGAATTTTGTGCTGAGCATGGAATTATACATCAAACTACAGCCCCGTATTCACCTCAATCCAACGGTATAGCCGAACGGAAAAACAGAACTCTTAAAGAAATGATGAATGCCTTACTAATTAGTTCTGGATTGCCAGATAACTTTTGGGGAGAAGCTATTCTTTCGGCAAATCACATCTTGAATAAAATACCACGAAAGAAAACATCAAAATCTCCACATGAACTTTGGAAAAATAGACCACCATCCTACAAATACTTGAAAGTGTGGGGGTGTCTTGCCAAAGTAGAAATACCAAAGCCGAAAAAGGTCAAAATTGGACCAAAGACTATAGATTGCATATTCATTGGATATGCTCATAATAGTAGTGCATATCGATTTTTGGTGTACAAATCTAAAATTGATGATATTCATGAAAACACCATTATCGAGTCTCGAAATGCAAGATTCTTTGAACACATTTATCCTCTAAAGACCTCTATTGAAACTAGTGTTCAAAAGAGGCCAAGAGATTCAGATACTCCCAAGGATAATGCTGATCAAAGAGAAATGAATGATGAAACTGAGATAGAGGAACCGAGAAGGAGCAAGCGACAAAGGACCTCTAAATCCTTTGGACCTGATTTCTATGCATATATGACAGAAAATGAACCTCTAACTTACCAACAAGCAATGTCATCTCCCGATGCTCCTTATTGGAAAGAAGCCGTCAATAGTGAAATAGAATCCATTCTACAAAACCATACGTGGGAACTAGTGGATCTCCCTAAAGGATCAAAACCACTAGGATATAAATGGATATTTAAGAAGAAACTAAAGGCTGACGGCTTAGTAGACAAGTATAAAGCAAGACTTGTAATAAAAGGATTCAGACAGAAGGAAGATCTGGATTACTTTGATACATACTCTCCAGTTACCAGAATAACATCAATTAGGATGCTTATTGCAATCGCATCTATACTGAATTTGGAAATACACCAAATGGATGTGAAAACTGCGTTTTTGAATGGTGAACTGGAAGAAGAAATATATATGCAACAACCAGAAGGGTTTCTAAGCCCGGGAAATGAAAATAAGGTGTGCAAATTAGTAAAATCACTTTATGGCCTTAAACAAGCTCCAAAACAATGGCACGAGAAATTTGATGAAACTATGTTATCAAATGGATTCAAAATAAATGAATCAGATAAATGCGTATATATAAGATATACGGATATTGGATATGTCATTGTTTGTCTTTATGTTGATGATTTACTAATCCTAGGAAATAATAATGCCATAATAAAATCTACGAAGGATATGTTATCCTCTAGATTCGACATGAAAGACCTAGGAGTGGCTGATGTAATCTTGGGTGTGAAAATTATAAAAACACCACAAGGATATGCCTTATCTCAGTCACATTACATAGCCAAATTACTTGAAAGGTTCAAGCAGTATAATATAACCATTGCAAAATCACCAGTGGATTTGAACCAAAATTGGGTAAAGAACACCGATGATGGAATATATCAACTTGAATATTCTCGCATACTGGGAAGTATCATGTATGTCATGAATTGCACTAGGCCTGATATTGCATACGCTATAAGCAAGCTGAGTAGATATACCAGTAATCCTGGTAAACATCACTGGAAAGCAATAATCAGGGTCCTAGGATATCTGAAGTACACACAAAACTATGTGTTACAATATGAGAAGTATCCTTCAGTGGTAGAAGGATATAGTGATGCCAATTGGATAACTGGCTCAAATGACACAAAATCCACAAGTGGATATGTGTTTACATTAGGAAATGGAGCAATCTCATGGAAATCATCCAAACAGACTTGCATAGCAAGGTCGACAATGGAATCGGAGTTCATTGCTCTAGATAAAGCCGCAGAAGAAGCAGATTGGCTTAGGAGTTTCTTGGAAGATATTCCAAACTGGGAAAAACCAGTACCTCCAATATGTATGCATTGTGATAGTCAATCTGCTATAGGAAGGGCAAATAGTACATTGTATAATGGTAAGTCTCGACATATTCGTCGTAGACATAAAACCATAAGACAACTTCTCTCTAATGGAGTTATCACTATAGACTATGTAAGGTCAAAGGATAACATAGCGGATCCACTAACAAAAGGCTTGCCAAGGGAGAAAGTTCAAACCTTATCTATGGGAATGGGCTTAAGACCTATGAACTAAAAGTTTTCTAAAGCGGAAACACCACCTAGTTGACTGGAGATCCCAAGATCTAGGTTCAAAGGGGCAACTAAGTTTAAGATAAACTTGATGGCACTGTTAAATACAAACCATTCCTATGATAAGTCAGTGCACAACCCGTCGGAGAATAGGATAAGCTTGGCTTTTAATGATGTCTATACTGTGGTGTTATAAAGAACCAAGTGGGGTATTACGGGATACTCTTAATAGAATCACCTATGTGAGTGCGAAGGCGCCGCTTCAAGAAGAATTGTAAGGTCGAATTCTTCAAGCACTCATGAAACCAAGGCGGTGTTCATGGCAAAAACGAACACAAACAGAGAACCAAGGGGTTAAAGAGCATTTATCATGTGTTATCTTTATAGACTTACACAAACGGCTTACAGTTCAAAGACAGTCCAGTCTACTGATTCGCCAGTTAGTTATAACGATAAAACACTAGGAAAAGTTCAAGGCCTCTGAGCTACTTTTACCGATATGATAAATGTTACACAAAGTTTCAGAACAGATTATACAACCACTCACTCATGTGGGGGATTGTTGGAAGAATGAGTAAAGTGGTTGAGGCAAACTAAGTCCCACATCGGGGAAATTTGTGCCTTATGCCACAACTTATACTAATGCTTGATGTATTATATCAATAGAAAGAGGAGATGGAAGTGGGAGAGACAATGGCATGATAAAACATTCATGCTAATATTTAAAGGTCAAAGATAAAGGGCCTTGGGGCTCTTGGGGTCTGGTGATTAATTGGGCCTCCGATGGGCTCGCTGCAGAGCCGCTATTTTTTGAATTAGATCGCGCGATTGCCAACGGAAATTTCTGTTGGTAAAGGGTCGCAACCTTTCCAACAGTCATAGCCGTGGCAAATCGAACAGAAGCACCTGTTCATAAGAACATGCCTCTTCCAGCCTATATATAGGCTTGCAGTATTCGAATCAAATCACGAATTTGAAGTCTACTTTCTCTCCTCCTTGTTTTCTTCTTCCTCACTCTGTTCTGCATCAAATATATACAGAAACTCTCTTGCGTTCGTCGTCGATTTGTGACTGTAGCGCAACATCACAAATACGGTCCGTTTCATCCTTGGGAAACGATTGCTCATCATCCTTCTGCGCCGTAGAGGGAGCAACTTCGTTTCAAGGAAACAGCGCTCGCTGGACTCGGACAATAGTCGGTACTGCTTCTTTCTCTTTCTCTGGATATTTAATGTATCGGTGCATTTCCTTGCATACTTGTGGCTGAACTTTGTACTTGCAATTTGCAATATCATTGAATCGTATTGCTAACGCTTAAAGGCATTACTGTTCATAGAAACGGTTTTAGCACGTTTCTAGTGATTGGTTTCTAACATTCTTGAAACGAAGTTGCTAATAGTTGCTTTCATTTGCAGACGACAATGTCGCAAAACAGCAACAGCAAATCTGTGCCGACACTGACTGTGCCACCGGCTCTGCCTCTGGTTCCACCAACTGTCCCATATTCGCATGGCGAGAGACCAGAGAAGTTTAATGGCCAGGATTTCAAACGCTGGCAACAGAAGATGCTTTTCTACCTAACAACCTTGGGCCTGGCCAAATACATTACGGAGGATCCACCGTTTGTTGAAGAATTAGAGCCAGACGCCACCAAAGTTGAGGCTTTTACTGCATGGAAGAATTCTGACTTCATCTGTAAGAATTACATTCTCAACGGATTAGATAACAGTTTATATAATGTATACTGTACCGTTGAGACTGCAAAGGTTCTCTGGTTATCACTTGAAAAGAAGTACAAGACTGAAGATGCCGGAATGAAGAAATTCATTGTCGGAAAGTTTCTTGACTTCAAAATGGTCGATTCCAAAACAGTCGTCAGTCAGATACAAGAACTCCAAGTTATCATTCATGAAATTCACGATGAAAAGATGGTGTTAAGTGAGTCATTCCAAGTGGCTGCCGCTATCGAAAAGTTGCCTCCGTCATGGAAGGATTTCAAAAACTATTTAAAGCATAAGCGCAAGGAAATGACCATGGAGGATCTGATTGTTCGTCTGCGAATCGAAGAAGACAACAGAAAATCAGAGAAAAAGGGTACCAGTTCATTGCAGGCAAAAGCCAACGTGGTTGAGGATGAAAAGACAAATAAAAGAAAGTGCGAGCAGAATCCTAATGCAAGAAACAAAAGAAGTTTCAAGGATCTTGCCATAATTGTGGGAAGAAAGGCCACAAAGCAGCTGTGTGTCGTGCGCCCAAAAAGAAGAAACCTGAAGCAAATATGGCAGGAAATTCAGAGGATGTCACAGATATGGATTTGTGTGCAGTTGTTTTTGAATGCAACCTTGTTGGCAACAACAAGGAGTGGTTTCTAGACACAGGAGCCACTCGTCATATATGTGCCAACAAGTGGATGTTTACAACCTACAAGCCTGCCACTGATAACGAGCAACTATTCATGGGTAACTCGCGTCAAAGGTTGAATGCAAGGGAAAGATTGTAATGAAGTTAACTTCTGGAAAGGAACTAAAATTGAATGACGTTCTCCACGTTCCAGAAATCCGCAAGAACCTGATTTCAGGATCGTTGCTCAGCAAGCATGGTTTCAGACTAACATTTGTTGCTGATAAGTTTGTAATATCAAAGAACGGAGTGTATGTTGGAAGAGGATATGTGTGTGATGGCTTGTTTAAAGCAAATGTAACCACTGTTGTACCGAACAATGATATGAATAAAAGTGAATCTTCTGCTTATATTGTTGACTCTTCTAACATATGGCATTCTAGATTAGGGCATGTAAATTTTGATACATTGCGAAAATTAATTAATCTAGAATTCATACCAAAATGCAATATAGATTCCAACTATAAATGTCAAGTTTGTGCAGAAGCAAAAATGACTAGAACCTCGTTTCATCACGTTGAACGAGAGACCGAACCTCTAGAATTAATACATACTGATGTATGCGATTTGAAAATGTGTCAAACTAGAGGTGGAAAGAAGTACTTTATCACATTCATTGATGATTGTACCAGATACTGTAATGTATATCTCCTTAGAAGTAAGGACGAAGCAATCGACATGTTTAAACAGTATAAGGCAGAAGTTGAGAATCAACTCAATAAGAAAATAAAATCTTTAAGAAGTGATAGAGGAGGAGAATACGAGTCTCCGTTTGAGTAATTTTGTGCTGAGCATGGAATTATACATCAAACTACAGCCCCGTATTCACCTCAATCCAACGGTATAGCCGAACGGAAAAACAGAACTCTTAAAGAAATGATGAATGCCTTACTAATTAGTTCTGGAATACCAGATAACTTTTGGGGAGAAGCTATTCTTTCGGCAAATCACATCTTGAATAAAATACCACGAAAGAAAACATCAAAATCTCCACATGAACTTTGGAAAAATAGACCACCATCCTACAAATACTTGAAAGTGTGGGGGTGTCTTGCCAAAGTAGAAATACCAAAGCCGAAAAAGGTCAAAATTGGACCAAAGACTATAGATTGCATATTCATTGGATATGCTCATAATAGTAGTGCATATCGATTTTTGGTGTACAAATCTGAAATTGATGATATTCATGAAAACACCATTATCGAGTCTCGAAATGCAAGATTCTTTGAACACATTTATCCTCTAAAGACCTTTATTGAAACTAGTGTTCAAAAGAGGCCAAGAGATTCAGATACTCCCAAGGATAATGCTGATCAAAGGGAAATGAATGATGAAACTGAGATAGAGGAACCGAGAAGGAGCAAGCGACAAAGGACCTCTAAATCCTTTGGACCTGATTTCTATGCATATATGATAGAAAATGAACCTCTAACTTACCAACAAGCAATGTCATCTCCCGATGCTCCTTATTGGAAAGAAGCCGTCAATAGTGAAATAGAATCCATTCTACAAAACCATACGTGGGAACTAGTGGATCTCCCTAAAGGATCAAAACCACTAGGATATAAATGGATATTTAAGAAGAAACTAAAGGCTGACGGCTTAGTAGACAAGTATAAAGCAAGACTTGTAATAAAAGGATTCAGACAGAAGGAAGATCTGGATTACTTTGATACATACTCTCCAGTTACCAGAATAACATCAATTAGGATGCTTATTGCAATCGCATCTATACTGAATTTGGAAATACACCAAATGGATGTGAAAACTGCGTTTTTGAATGGTGAACTGGAAGAAGAAATATATATGCAGCAACCAGAAGGGTTTCTAAGCCCGGGAAATGAAAATAAGTTGTGCAAATTAGTAAAATCACTTTATGGCCTTAAACAAGCTCCAAAACAATGGCACGAGAAATTTGATGAAACCATGTTATCAAATGGATTCAAAATAAATGAATCAGATAAATGCGTATATATAAGATATACGGATATTGGATATGTCATTGTCTGTCTTTATGTTGATGATTTACTAATCCTAGGAAATAATAATGCCATAATAAAATCTACGAAGGATATGTTATCCTCTAGATTCGACATGAAAGACGTAGGAGTGGCTGATGTATTCTTGGGTGTGAAAATTATAAAAACACCACAAGGATATGCCTTGTCTCAGTCACATTACATAGCCAAATTACTTGAAAGGTTCAAGAAGTATAATATAACCATTGCAAAATCACCAGTGGATTTGAACCAAAATTGGGTAAAGAACACCGGTGATGGAATATATCAACTTGAATATTCTCGCATACTGGGAAGTATCATGTATGTCATGAATTGCACTAGGCCTGATATTGCATACGCTATAAGCAAGCTGAGTAGATATACCAGTAATCCTGGTAAACATCACTGGAAAGCAATAATCAGGGTCCTAGGATATCTGAAGTACACACAAAACTATGTGTTACAATATGAGAAGTATCCTTCAGTGGTAGAAGGATATAGTGATGCCAATTGGATAACTGGCTCAAATGACACAAAATCCACAAGTGGATATGTGTTTACATTAGGAAATGGAGCAATCTCATGGAAATCATCCAAACAGACTTGCATAGCAAGGTCGATAATGGAATCGGAGTTCATTGCTCTAGATAAAGCCGCAGAAGAAGCAGATTGGCTTAGGAGTTTCTTGGAAGATATTCCAAACTGGGAAAAACCAGTACCTCCAATATGTATACATTGTGATAGTCAATCTGCTATAGGAAGGGCAAATAGTACATTGTATAATGGTAAGTCTCGACATATTCGTCGTAGACATAAAACCATAAGACAACTTCTCTCTAATGGAGTTATCACTATAGACTATGTAAGGTCAAAGGATAACATAGCGGATCCACTAACAAAAGGCTTGCCAAGAGAGAAAGTTCAAACCTTATCTATGGGAATGGGCTTAAGACCTATGAACTAAAAGTTTTCTAAAGAGGAAACCCCACCTAGTTGACTGGAGATCCCAAGATCTAGGTTCAAAGGGACAACTAAGTTTAAGATAAACTTGATGGCACTGTTAAATACAAACCATTCCTATGATAAGTCAGTGCACAACCCATCGGAGAATAGGATAAGCTTGGCTTTTAATGATGTCTATACTGTGGTGTTATAAAGAACCAAGTGGGGTATTACGGGATACTCTTAATAGAATCACCTATGTGAGTGCGAAGGCGCCGCTTCAAGAAGAATTGTAAGGTCGAATTCTTCAAGCACTCATGAAACCAAGGCGGTGTTCATGGCAAAAACGAACACAAACAGAGAACCAAGGGGTTAAAGAGCATTTATCATGTGTTATCTTTATAGACTTACACAAACGGCTTACAGTTCAAAGACAGTCCAGTCTACTGATTCGCCAGTTAGTTATAACGATAAAACACTAGGAAAAGTTCAAGGCCTCTGAGCTACTTTTACCGATATGATAAATGTTACACAAAGTTTCAGAACAGATTATACAACCACTCACTCATGTGGGGGATTGTTGGAAGAATGAGTAAAGTGGTTGAGGCAAACTAAGTCCCACATCGGGGAAATTTGTGCCTTATGCCACTACTTATACTAATGCTTGATGTATTATATCAATAGAAAGAGGAGATGGAAGAGGGAGAGACAATGGCATGATAAAACATTCATGCTAATATTTAAAGGTCAAAGATAAAGGGCCTTGGGCCTTGGGGCTCTTGGGGTCTGGTGATTAATTGGGCCTCCGATGGGCTCGCCGCGGAGCCGCTATTTTTTGAATTAGATCGCGCGATTGCCAATGGAAATTTCTGTTGGTAAAGGGTCGCAACCTTTCCAACAGTCATAGCCGTGGCAAATCGAACAGAAGCACCTGTTCATAAGAACATGCCTCTTCCAGCCTATATATAGGCTTGCAGTATTCGAATCAAATCACGAATTTGAAGTCTACTTTCTCTCCTCCTTGTTTTCTTCTTCCTCGCTCTGTTCTGCATCAAATATATACAGAAACTCTCTTGCGTTCGTCGTCGATTTGTGACTGTAGCGCAACATCACAAATACGGTCCGTTTCATCCTTGGGAAACGATTGCTCATCATCCTTCCGCGCCGTAGAGGGAGCAACTTCGTTTCAAGGAAACAGCGCTCGCTGGACTCGGACAATAGTCGGTACTGCTTCTTTCTCTTTCTCTGGATATTTACTGTATCGGTGCATTTCCTTGCATACTTGTGGCTGAACTTTGTACTTGCAATTTGCAATATCATTGAATCATATTGCTAACGCTTAAAGGCGTTACTTTTCATAGAAACGGTTTTAGCACGTTTCTAGTGATTGGTTTCTAACATTCTTGAAACGAAGTTGCTAATAGTTGCTTTCATTTGCAGACGACAATGTCGCAAAACAGCAACAGCAAATCTGTGCCGACACTGACTGTGCCACAGGCTCCGCCTCTGGTTCCACCAACTGTCCCATATTCGCATGGCGAGAGACCAGAGAAGTTTAATGGCCAGGATTTCAAACGCTGGCAACAGAAGATGCTTTTCTACCTAACAACCTTGGGCCTGGCCAAATACATTACGGAGGATCCACCGTTTGTTGAAGAATTAGAGCCAGACGCCACCAAAGTTGAGGCTTTTACTGCATGGAAGAATTCTGACTTCATCTGTAAGAATTACATTCTCAACGGATTAGATAACAGTTTATATAATGTATACTGTACCGTTGAGACTGCAAAGGTTCTCTGGTTATCACTTGAAAAGAAGTACAAGACTGAAGATGCCGGAATGAAGAAATTCATTGTCGGAAAGTTTCTTTACTTCAAAATGGTCGATTCCAAAACAGTCGTCAGTCAGATTCAAGAACTCCAAGTTATCATTCATGAAATTCACGATGAAAAGATGGTGTTAAGTGAGTCATTCCAAGTGGCTGCCGCTATCGAAAAGTTGCCTCCGTCATGGAAGGATTTCAAAAACTATTTAAAGCATAAGCGCAAGGAAATGACCATGGAGGATCTGATTGTTCGTCTGCGAATCGAAGAAGACAACAGAAAATCAGAGAAAAAGGCTACCAGTTCATTGCAGGCAAAAGCCAACGTGGTTGAGGATGAAAAGACAAATAAAAGAAAGCGCGAGCAGAATCCTAATGCAAAGAAACAAAAGAAGTTTCAAGGATCTTGCCATAATTGTGGGAAGAAAGGCCACAAAGCAGCTGTGTGTCGTGCGCCCAAAAAGAAGAAACCTGAAGCAAATATGGCAGGAAATTCTGAGGATGTCACAGATATGGATTTGTGTGCAGTTGTTTCTGAATGCAACCTTGTTGGCAACAACAAGGAGTGGTTTCTAGACACAGGAGCCACTCGTCATATATGTGCCAACAAGTGGATGTTTACAACCTACAAGCCTGCCACTGATAACGAGCAACTATTCATGGGTAACTCGTCCGCGTCAAAGGTTGAAGGCAAGGGAAAGATTGTGCTGAAGTTAACTTCTGGAAAGGAACTAAAATTGAATGACGTTCTCCACGTTCCAGAAATCCGCAAGAACCAGATTTCAGGATCGTTGCTCAGCAAGCATGGTTTCAAACTAACATTTGTTGCTGATAAGTTTGTAATACCAAAGAACGGAGTGTATGTTGGAAGAGGATATGTGTGTGATGGCTTGTTTAAAGCAAATGTAACCACTGTTGTACCGAACAATGATATGAATAAAAGTGAATCTTCTGCTTATATTGTTGACTCTTCTAACATATGGCATTCTAGATTAGGGCATGTAAATTTTGATACATTGCGAAAATTAATTAATCTAGAATTCATACCAAAATGCAATATAGATTCCAACTATAAATGTAAAGTTTGTGCAGAAGCAAAAATGACTAGAACCTCGTTTCATCACGTTGAACGAGAGACCGAACCTCTAGAATTAATACATACTGATGTATGCGATTTGAAAATGTGTCAAACTAGAGGTGGAAAGAGGTACTTTATCACATTCATTGATGATTGTACTAGATACTGTAATGTATATCTCCTTAGAAGTAAGGACGAAGCAATCGACATGTTTAAACAGTATAAGGCAGAAGTTGAGAATCAACTCAATAAGAAAATAAAATCTTTAAGAAGTGATAGAGGAGGAGAATACGAGTCTCCATTTGAGGAATTTTGTGCTGAGCATGGAATTATACATCAAACTACAGCCCCGTATTCACCTCAATCCAACTGTATAGCCGAACGGAAAAACAGAACTCTTAAAGAAATGATGAATGCCTTACTAATTAGTTCTGGATTGCCAGATAACTTTTGGGGAGAAGCTATTCTTTCGGCAAATCACATCTTGAATAAAATACCACGAAAGAAAACATCAAAATCTCCACATGAACTTTGGAAAAATAGACCACCATCCTACAAATACTTGAAAGTGTGGGGGTGTCTTGCCAAAGTAGAAATACCAAAGCCGAAAAAGGTCAAAATTGGACCAAAGACTATAGATTGCATATTCATTGGATATGCTCATAATAGTAGTGCATATCGATTTTTGGTGTACAAATCTGAAATTGATGATATTCATGAAAACACCATTATCAAGTCTCGAAATGCAAGATTCTTTGAACACATTTATCCTCTAAAGACCTCTATTGAAACTAGTGTTCAAAAGAGGCCAAGAGATTCAGATACTCCCAAGGATAATGCTGATCAAAGAGAAATGAATGATGAAACTGAGATAGAGGAACCGAGAAGGAGCAAGCGACAAAGGACCTCTAAATCCTTTGGACCTGATTTATATGCATATATGATAGAAAATGAACCTCTAACTTACCAACAAGCAATGTCATCTCCCGATGCTCCTTATTGGAAAGAAGCCGTCAATAGTGAAATAGAATCCATTCTACAAAACCATACGTGGGAACTAGTGGATCTCCCTAAAGGATCAAAACCACTAGGATATAAATGGATATTTAAGAAGAAACTAAAGGCTGACGGCTTAGTAGACAAGTATAAAGCAAGACTTGTAATAAAAGGATTCAGACAGAAGGAAGATCTGGATTACTTTGATACATACTCTCCAGTTACCAGAATAACATCAATTAGGATGCTTATTGCAATCGCATCTATACTGAATTTGGAAATACACCAAATGGATGTGAAAACTGCGTTTTTGAATGGTGAACTGGAAGAAGAAATATATATGCAGCAACTAGAAGGGTTTCTAAGCCCGGGAAATGAAAATAAGGTGTGCAAATTAGTAAAATCACTTTATGGCCTTAAACAAGCTCCAAAACAATGGCACGAGAAATTTGATGAAACTATGTTATCAAATGGATTCAAAATAAATGAATCAGATAAATGCGTATATATAAGATATACGGATATTGGATATGTCATTGTTTGTCTTTATGTTGATGATTTACTAATCCTAGGAAATAATAATGCCATAATAAAATCTACGAAGGATATGTTATCCTCTAGATTCGACATGAAAGACCTAGGAGTGGCTGATGTAATCTTGGGTGTGAAAATTATAAAAACACCACAAGGATATGCCTTATCTCAGTCACATTACATAGCCAAATTACTTGAAAGGTTCAAGCAGTATAATATAACCATTGCAAAATCACCAGTGGATTTGAACCAAAATTGGGTAAAGAACACCGGTGATGGAATATATCAACTTGAATATTCTCGCATACTGGGAAGTATCATGTATGTCATGAATTGCACTAGGCCTGATATTGCATACGCTATAAGCAAGCTGAGTAGATATACCAGTAATCCTGGTAAACATCACTGGAAAGCAATAATCAGGGTCCTAGGATATCTGAAGTACACACAAAACTATGTGTTACAATATGAGAAGTATCCTTCAGTGGTAGAAGGATATAGTGATGCCAATTGGATAACTGGCTCAAATGACACAAAATCCACAAGTGGATATGTGTTTACATTAGGAAATGGAGCAATCTCATGGAAATCATCCAAACAGACTTGCATAGCAAGGTCGACAATGGAATCGGAGTTCATTGCTCTAGATAAAGCCGCAGAAGAAGCAGATTGGCTTAGGAGTTTCTTGGAAGATATTCCAAACTGGGAAAAACCAGTACCTCCAATATGTATACATTGTGATAGTCAATCTGCTATAGGAAGGGCAAATAGTACATTGTATAATGGTAAGTCTCGACATATTCGTCGTAGACATAAAACCATAAGACAACTTCTCTCTAATGGAGTTATCACTATAGACTATGTAAGGTCAAAGGATAACATAGCGGATCCACTAACAAAAGGCTTGCCAAGAGAGAAAGTTCAAACCTTATCTATGGGAATGGGCTTAAGACCTATGAACTAAAAGTTTTCTAAAGCGGAAACCCCACCTAGTTGACTGGAGATCCCAAGATCTAGGTTCAAAGGGACAACTAAGTTTAAGATAAACTTGATGGCACTGTTAAATACAAACCATTCCTATGATAAGTCAGTGCACAACCCGTCGGAGAATAGGATAAGCTTGGCTTTTAATGATGTCTATACTGTGGTGTTATAAAGAACCAAGTGGGGTATTACGGGATACTCTTAATAGAATCACCTATGTGAGTGCGAAGGCGCCGCTTCAAGAAGAATTGTAAGGTCGAATTCTTCAAGCACTCATGAAACCAAGGCGGTGTTCATGGCAAAAACGAACACAAACAGAGAACCAAGGGGTTAAAGAGCATTTATCATGTGTTATCTTTATAGACTTACACAAACGGCTTACAGTTCAAAGACAGTCCAGTCTAATGATTCGCCAGTTAGTTATAACGATAAAACACTAGGAAAAGTTCAAGGCCTCTGAGCTACTTTTACCGATATGATAAATGTTACACAAAGTTTCGGAACAGATTATACAACCACTCACTCATGTGGGGGATTGTTGGAAGAATGAGTAAAGTGGTTGAGGCAAACTAAGTCCCACATCGGGGAAATTTGTGCCTTATGCCACTACATATACTAATGCTTGATGTATTATATCAATAGAAAGAGGAGATGGAAGAGGGAGAGACAATGGCATGATAAAACATTCATGCTAATATTTAAAGGTCAAAGATAAAGGGCCTTGGGCCTTGGGGCTCTTGGGGTCTGGTGATTAATTGGGCCTCCGATGGGCTCGCTGCGGAGCCGCTATTTTTTGAATTAGATCGCGCGATTGCCAACGGAAATTTCTGTTGGTAAAGGGTCGCAACCTTTCCAATAGTCATAGCCGTGGCAAATCGAACAGAAGCACCTGTTCATAAGAACATGCCTCTTCCAGCCTATATATAGGCTTGCAGTATTCGAATCAAATCACGAATTTGAAGTCTACTTTCTATCCTCCTTGTTTTCTTCTTCCTCGCTCTGTTCTGCATCAAATATATACAGAAACTCTCTTGCGTTCGTCGTCGATTTGTGACTGTAGCGCAACATCACAAATACGGTCCGTTTCATCCTTGGGAAACGATTGATCATCATCCTTCCGCGCCGTAGAGGGAGCAACTTCGTTTCAAGGAAACAGCGCTCGCTGGACTCGGACAATAGTCGGTACTGCTTCTTTCTCTTTCTCTGGATATTTACTGTATCGGTGCATTTCCTTGCGTACTTGTGGCTGAACTTTGTACTTGCAATTTGCAATATCATTGAATCGTATTGCTAACGCTTAAAGGCGTTACTGTTCATAGAAACGGTTTTAGCACGTTTCTAGTGATTGGTTTCTAACATTCTTGAAACGAAGTTGCTAATAGTTGCTTTCATTTGCAGACGACAATGTCGCAAAACAGCAACAGCAAATCTGTGCCGACACTGACTGTGCCACCGGCTCCGCCTCTGGTTCCACCAACTGTCCCATATTCGCATGGCGAGAGACCAGAGAAGTTTAATGGGCAGGATTTCAAACGCTGGCAACAGAAGATGCTTTTCTACCTAACAACCTTGGGCCTGGCCAAATACATTACGGAGGATCCACCGTTTGTTGAAGAATTAGAGCCAGACGCCACTAAAGTTGAGGCTTTTACTGCATGGAAGAATTCTGACTTCATCTGTAAGAATTACATTCTCAACGGATTAGATAACAGTTTATATAATGTATACTGTACCGTTGAGACTGCAAAGGTTCTCTGGTTATCACTTGAAAAGAAGTACAAGACTGAAGATGCCGGAATGAAGAAATTCATTGTCGGAAAGTTTCTTGACTTCAAAATGGTCGATTCCAAAACAGTCGTCAGTCAGATTCAAGAACTCCAAGTTATCATTCATGAAATTCACGATGAAAAGATGGTGTTAAGTGAGTCATTCCAAGTGGCTGCCGCTATCGAAAAGTTGCCTCCGTCATGGAAGGATTTCAAAAACTATTTAAAGCATAAGCGCAAGGAAATGACCATGGAGGATCTGATTGTTCGTCTGCGAATCGAAGAAGACAACAGAAAATCAGAGAAAAAGGCTACCAGTTCATTGCAGGCAAAAGCCAACGTGGTTGAGGATGAAAAGACAAATAAAAGAAAGCGCGAGCAGAATCCTAATGCAAAGAAACAAAAGAAGTTTCAAGGATCTTGCCATAATTGTGGGAAGAAAGGCCACAAAGCAGCTGTGTGTCGTGCGCCCAAAAAGAAGAAACCTGAAGCAAATATGGCAGGAAATTCAGAGGATGTCACAGATATGGATTTGTGTGCAATTGTTTCTGAATGCAACCTTGTTGGCAACAACAAGGAGTGGTTTCTAGACACAGGAGCCACTCGTCATATGTGTGCCAACAAGTGGATGTTTACAACCCACAAGCCTGCCACTGATAACGAGCAACTATTCATGGGTAACTCGTCCGCGTCAAAGGTTGAAGGCAAGGGAAAGATTGTACTGAAGTTAACTTCTGGAAAGGAACTAAAATTGAATGACGTTCTCCACGTTCCAGAAATCCGCAAGAACCTGATTTCAGGATCGTTGCTCATCAAGCATGGTTTCAAACTAACATTTGTTGCTGATAAGTTTGTAATATCAAAGAACGGAGTGTATGTTGGAAGAGGATATGTGTGTGATGGCTTGTTTAAAGCAAATGTAACCACTGTTGTACCGAACAATGATATGAATAAAAGTGAATCTTCTGCTTATATTGTTGACTCTTCTAACATATGGCATTCTAGATTAGGGCATGTAAATTTTGATACATTGCAAAAATTAATTAATCTAGAATTCATACCAAAATGCAATATAGATTCCAACTATAAATGTCAAGTTTGTGCAGAAGCAAAAATGACTAGAACCTCGTTTCATCACGTTGAACGAGAGACCGAACCTCTAGAATTAATACATATCGATGTATGCGATTTGAAAATGTGTCAAACTAGAGGTGGAAAGAGGTACTTTATCACATTCATTGATGATTGTACCAGATACTGTAATGTATATCTCCTTAGAAGTAAGGACGAAGCAATCGACATGTTTAAACAGTATAAGGCAGAAGTTGAGAATCAACTCAATAAGAAAATAAAATCTTTAAGAAGTGATAGAGGAGGAGAATACGAGTCTCCGTTTGAGGAATTTTGTGCTGAGCATGGAATTATACATCAAACTACAGCCCCGTATTCACCTCAATCCAACGGTATAGCCGAACGGAAAAACAGAACTCTTAAAGAAATGATGAATGCCTTACTAATTAGTTCTGGATTGCCAGATAACTTTTGGGGAGAAGCTATTCTTTCGGCAAATCACATCTTGAATAAAATACCACGAAAGAAAACATCAAAATCTCCACATGAACTTTGGAAAAATAGACCACCATCCTACAAATACTTGAAAGTGTGGGGGTGTCTTGCCAAAGTAGAAATACCAAAGCCGAAAAAGGTCAAAATTGGACCAAAGACTATAGATTGCATATTCATTGGATATGCTCATAATAGTAGTGCATATCGATTTTTGGTGTACAAATCTGAAATTGATGATATTCATGAAAACACCATTATCGAGTCTCGAAATGCAAGATTCTTTGAACACATTTATCCTCTAAAGACCTCTATTGAAACTAGTGTTCAAAAGAGGCCAAGAGATTCAGATACTCCCAAGGATAATGTTGATCAAAGAGAAATGAATGATGAAACTGAGATAGAGGAACCGAGAAGGAGCAAGCGACAAAGGACCTCTAAATCCTTTGGACCTGATTTCTATGCATATATGATAGAAAATGAACCTCTAACTTACCAACAAGCAATGTCATCTCCCGATGCTCCTTATTGGAAAGAAGCCGTCAATAGTGAAATAGAATCCATTCTACAAAACCATACGTGGGAACTAGTGGATCTCCCTAAAGGATCAAAACCACTAGGATATAAATGGATATTTAAGAAGAAACTAAAGGCTGACGGCTTAGTAGACAAGTATAAAGCAAGACTTGTAATAAAAGGATTCAAACAGAAGGAAGATCTGGATTACTTTGATACATACTCTCCAGTTACCAGAATAACATCAATTAGGATGCTTATTGCAATCGCATCTATACTGAATTTGGAAATACACCAAATGGATGTGAAAACTGCGTTTTTGAATGGTGAACTGGAAGAAGAAATATATATGCAGCAACCAGAAGGGTTTCTAAGCCCGGGAAATGAAAATAAGGTGTGAAAATTAGTAAAATCACTTTATGGCCTTAAACAAGCTCCAAAATAATGGCACGAGAAATTTGATGAAACTATGTTATCAAATGGATTCAAAATAAATGAATCAGATAAATGTGTATATATAAGATATACGGATATTGGATATGTCATTGTTTGTCTTTATGTTGATGATTTACTAATCCTAGGAAATAATAATGCCATAATAAAATCTACGAAGGATATGTTATCCTCTAGATTCGACATGAAAGACCTAGGAGTGGCTGATGTAATCTTGGGTGTGAAAATTATAAAAACACCACAAGGATATGCCTTATCTCGGTCACATTACATAGCCAAATTACTTGAAAGGTTCAAGCAGTATAATATAACCATTGCAAAATCACCATTGGATTTGAACCAAAATTGGGTAAAGAACACCGGTGATGGAATATATCAACTTGAATATTCTCGCATACTGGGAAGTATCATGTATGTCATGAATTGCACTAGGCCTGATATTGCATACGCTATAAGCAAGCTGAGTAGATATACCAGTAATCCTGGTAAACATCACTGGAAAGCAATAATCAGGGTCCTAGGATATCTGAAGTACACACAAAACTATGTGTTACAATATGAGAAGTATCCTTCAGTGGTAGAAGGATATAGTGATGCCAATTGGATAACTGGCTCAAATGACACAAAATCCACAAGTGGATATGTGTTTACATTAGGAAATGGAGCAATCTCATGGAAATCATCCAAACAGACTTGCATAGCAAGGTCGACAATGGAATCGGAGTTCATTGCTCTAGATAAAGCCGCAGAAGAAGTAGATTGGCTTAGGAGTTTCTTGGAAGATATTCCAAACTGGGAAAAACCAGTACCTCCAATATGTATACATTGTGATAGTCAATCTTCTATAGGAAGGGCAAATAGTACATTGTATAATGGTAAGTCTCGACATATTCGTCGTAGACATAAAACCATAAGACAACTTCTCTCTAATGGAGTTATCACTATAGACTATGTAAGGTCAAAGGATAACATAGCGGATCCACTAACAAAAGGCTTGCCAAGAGAGAAAGTTCAAACCTTATCTATGGGAATGGGCTTAAGACCTATGAACTAAAAGTTTTCTAAAGCGGAATCCCCACCTAGTTGACTGGAGATCCCAAGATCTAGGTTCAAAGGGACAACTAAGTTTAAGATAAACTTGATGGCACTGTTAAATACAAACCATTCCTAAGATAAGTCAGTGCACAACCCGTCGGAGAATAGGATAAGCTTGGCTTTTAATGATGTCTATACTGTGGTGTTATAAAGAACCAAGTGGGGTATTACGGGATACTCTTAATAGAATCACCTATGTGAGTGCGAAGGCGCCGCTTCAAGAAGAATTGTAAGGTCGAATTCTTCAAGCACTCATGAAACCAAGGCGGTGTTCATGGCAAAAACGAACACAAACAGAGAACCAAGGGGTTAAAGAGCATTTATCATGTGTTATCTTTATAGACTTACACAAACGGCTTACAGTTCAAAGACAGTCCAGTCTACTGATTCGCTAGTTAGTTATAACGATAAAACACTAGGAAAAGTTCAAGGCCTCTGAGCTACTTTTACCGATATGATAAATGTTACACAAAGTTTCAGAACAGATTATACAACCACTCACTCATGTGGGGGATTGTTGGAAGAATGAGTAAAGTGGTTGAGGCAAACTAAGTCCCACATCGGGGAAATTTGTGCCTTATGCCACTACTTATACTAATGCTTGATGTATTATATCAATAGAAAGAGGAGATGGAAGAGGGAGAGACAATGGCATGATAAAACATTCATGCTAATATTTAAAGGTCAAAGATAAAGGGCCTTGGGCCTTGGGGCTCTTGGGCTCTGGTGATTAATTGGGCCTCCGATGGGCTCGCTGCGGAGCCGCTATTTTTTGAATTAGATCGCGCGATTGCCAACGGAAATTTCTGTTGGTAAAGGGTCGCAACCTTTCCAACAGTCATAGCCGTGGCAAATCGAACAGAAGCACCTGTTCATAAGAACATGCCTCTTCCAGCCTATATATAGGCTTGCAGTATTCGAATCAAATCACGAATTTGAAGTCTACTTTCTCTCCTCCTTGTTTTCTTCTTCCTCGCTCTGTTCTGCATCAAATATATACAGAAACTCTCTTGCGTTCGTCGTCGATTTGTGACTGTAGCGCAACATCACAAATACGGTCCGTTTCATCCTTGGGAAACGATTGCTCATCATCCTTCCGCGCCGTAGAGGGATCAACTTCGTTTCAAGGAAACAGCGCTCGCTGGACTCGGACAATAGTCGGTACTGCTTCTTTCTCTTTCTCTGGATATTTACTGTATCGGTGCATTTCCTTGCATACTTGTGGCTGAACTTTGTACTTGCAATTTGCAATATCATTGAATCGTATTGCTAACGCTTAAAGGCGTTACTGTTCATAGAAACGGTTTTAGCACGTTTCTAGTGATTGGTTTCTAACATTCTTGAAACGAAGTTGCTAATAGTTGCTTTCATTTGCAGACGACAATGTCGCAAAATAGCAACAGCAAATCTGTGCCGACACTGACTGTTCCACCGGCTCCGCCTCTGGTTCCACCAACTGTCCCATATTCGCATGGCGAGAGACCAGAGAAGTTTAATGGCCAGGATTTCAAACGCTGGCAAAAGAAGATGCTTTTCTACCTAACAACCTTGGGCCTGGCCAAATACATTACGGAGGATCCACCGTTTGTTGAAGAATTAGAGCCAGACGCCACCAAAGTTGAGGCTTTTACTGCATGGAAGAATTCTGACTTCATCTGCAAGAATTACATTCTCAACGGATTAGATAACAGTTTATATAATGTATACTGTACCGTTGAGACTGCAAAGGTTCTCTGGTTATCACTTGAAAAGAAGTACAAGACTGAAGATGCCGGAATGAAGAAATTCATTGTCGGAAAGTTTCTTGACTTCAAAATGGTCGATTCCAAAACAGTCGTCAGTCAGATTCAAGAACTCCAAGTTATCATTCATGAAATTCACGATGAAAAGATGGTGTTAAGTGAGTCATTCCAAGTGGCTGCCGCTATCGAAAAGTTGCCTCCGTCATGGAAGGATTTCAAAAACTATTTAAAGCATAAGCGCAAGGAAATGACCATGGAGGATCTGATTGTTCGTCTGTGAATCGAAGAAGACAACAGAAAATCAGAGAAAAAGGCTACCAGTTCATTGCAGGCAAAAGCCAACGTGGTTGAGGATGAAAAGACAAATAAAAGAAAGTGCGAGCAGAATCCTAATGCAAAGAAACAAAAGAAGTTTCAAGGATCTTGCCATAATTGTGGGAAGAAAGGCCACAAAGCAGCTGTGTGTCGTGCGCCCAAAAAGAAGAAACCTGAAGCAAATATGGCAGGAAATTCAGAGGATGTAACGGATATGGATTTGTGTGCAGCTGTTTCTGAATGCAACCTTGTTGGCAACAACAAGGAGTGGTTTCTAGACACAGGAGCCACTCGTCATATATGTGCCAACAAGTGGATGTTTACAACCTACAAGCCTGCCACTGATAACGAGCAACTATTCATGGGTAACTCGTCCGCGTCAAAGGTTGAAGGCAAGGGAAAGATTGTACTGAAGTTAACTTCTGGAAAGGAACTAAAATTGAATGACGTTCTCCACGTTCCAGAAATCCGCAAGAACCTGATTTCAGGATCGTTGCTCATCAAGCATGGTTTCAAACTAACATTTGTTGCTGATAAGTTTGTAATATCAAAGAACGGAGTGTATGTTGGAAGAGGATATGTGTGTGATGGCTTGTTTAAAGCAAATGTAACCACTGTTGTACCGAACAATGATATGAATAAAAGTGAATCTTCTGCTTATATTGTTGACTCTTCTAACATATGGCATTCTAGATTAGGGCATGTAAATTTTGATACATTGCGAAAATTAATTAATCTAGAATTCATACCAAAATGCAATATAGATTCCAACTATAAATGTCAAGTTTGTGCAGAAGCAAAAATGACTAGAACCTCGTTTCATCACGTTGAACGAGAGACCGAACCTCTAGAATTAATACATACTGATGTATGCGATTTGAAAATGTGTCAAACTAGAGGTGGAAAGAGGTACTTTATCACATTCATTGATAATTGTACCAGATACTGTAATGTATATCTCCTTAGAAGTAAGGACGAAGCAATCGACATGTTTAAACAGTATAAGGCAGAAGTTGAGAATCAACTCAATAAGAAAATAAAATCTTTAAGAAGTGATAGAGGAGGAGAATACGAGTCTCCGTTTGAGGAATTTTGTGCTGAGCATGGAATTATACATCAAACTACAGCCCCGTATTCACCTCAATCCAACGGTATAGCCGAACGGAAAAACAGAACTCTTAAAGAAATGATGAATGCCTTACTAATTAGTTCTGGATTGCCAGATAACTTTTGGGGAGAAGCTATTCTTTCGGCAAATCACATCTTGAATAAAATACCATGAAAGAAAACATCAAAATCTCCACATGAACTTTGGAAAAATAGACCACCATCCTACAAATACTTGAAAGTGTGGGGGTGTCTTGCCAAAGTAGAAATACCAAAGCCGAAAAAGGTCAAAATTGGACCAAAGACTATAGATTGCATATTCATTGGATATGCTCATAATAGTAGTGCATATCGATTTTTGGTGTACAAATCTGAAATTGATGATATTCATGAAAACACCATTATCGAGTCTCGAAATGCAAGATTCTTTGAACACATTTATCCTCTAAAGACCTCTATTGAAACTAGTGTTCAAAAGAGGCCAAGAGATTCAGATACTCCCAAGGATAATGTTGATCAAAGAGAAATGAATGATGAAACTGAGATAGAGGAACCGAGAAGGAGCAAGCGACAAAGGACCTCTAAATCCTTTGGACCTGATTTCTATGCATATATGATAGAAAATGAACCTCTAACTTACCAACAAGCAATGTCATCTCCCGATGCTCCTTATTGGAAAGAAGCCGTCAATAGTGAAATAGAATCCATTCTACAAAACCATACGTGGGAACTAGTGGATCTCCCTAAAGGATCAAAACCACTAGGATATAAATGGATATTTAAGAAGAAACTAAAGGCTGACGGCTTAGTAGACAAGTATAAAGCAAGACTTGTAATAAAAGGATTCAGACAGAAGGAAGATCTGGATTACTTTGATACATACTCTCCAGTTACCAGAATAACATCAATTAGGATGCTTATTGCAATCGCATCTATACTGAATTTGGAAATACACCAAATGGATGTGAAAACTGCGTTTTTGAATGGTGAACTGGAAGAAGAAATATATATGCAGCAACCAGAAGGGTTTCTAAGCCCGGGAAATGAAAATAAGGTGTGCAAATTAGTAAAATCACTTTATGGCCTTAAACAAGCTCCAAAACAATGGCACGAGAAATTTGATGAAACTATGTTATCAAATGGATTCAAAATAAATGAATCAGATAAATGCGTATATACAAGATATACGGATATTGGATATGTCATTGTTTGTCTTTATGTTGATGATTTACTAATCCTAGGAAATAATAATGCCATAATAAAATCTACGAAGGATATGTTATCCTCTAGATTCGACATGAAAGACCTAGGAGTGGTTGATGTAATCTTGGGTGTGAAAATTATAAAAACACCACAAGGATATGCCTTATCTCAGTCACATTACATAGCCAAATTACTTGAAAGGTTCAAGCAGTATAATATAACCATTGCAAAATCACCAGTGGATTTGAACCAAAATTGGGTAAAGAACACCGGTGATGGAATATATCAACTTGAATATTCTCGCATACTGGGAAGTATCATGTATATCATGAATTGCACTAGGCCTGATATTGCATACGCTATAAGCAAGCTGAGTAGATATACCAGTAATCCTGGTAAACATCACTGGAAAGCAATAATCAGGGTCCTAAGATATCTGAAGTACACACAAAACTATGTGTTACAATATGAGAAGTATCCTTCAGTGGTAGAAGGATATAGTGATGCCAATTGGATTGTTAGATCGAAATTTGGGCCTAACACCCAAATTGCTCTGAATATTACAGAATTTCAAATGAAGAACCAGGAAAAAGAAAATAACACTCAGAGTTTATAGTGGTTCGGCGTTAACGAGCCTACGTCCACTTTATATATTACTGATTATGCTTTGAAAGCTAATACAATAAGGATTTCTCTCAATATTTCAGTAGTTTGGCAACAATGGCGGATTCAGTACTCAATATTGCCCAAAGATCCTCAAAAATGCCAAGCTCCGGGCTATTTATAGCTGATTTTATCAGGCGGATCGTGGACACGTGGCACGAATCCCGAGAACATCGGATCGCATCGCCACCGTTGGAGAAACAGTCAAATTAGCCGTTGTGGACAGGTGTCGTGATCTGCTTGAAAATTGGATCGTGCAGATGGGAAGAATTGGTCCAGATGACAGTTAGGGACACGTGTCGCCAGATCCGTACGATTCGGATCGCTGAAGACTAGTTCGCGCGTGAATGGGTCAGAAGGTTCGCCATGCACCATGGGATCGGATCGGTTCGCTCTGGGCAACAATATAAATTTGGATCGGATCGCCTAGATGTGTCGTTTGCTGATGAGATGGGGGCGATCCGTCGAGACGCGATCCTTCGAGTCGCGATCCTCCGAGTCGCGATCCTCCATGGGCGAGCCATTGAGACGCGATCCCTCGTGGGCGATCCATCGAGACGTGATCCTCCCAGTCGCGATCCTCCGTGGGCGAGTCGATAGAGTGTGATCCGTAACTTCATGTTCCCGGGGAACGTGATTTCCTGCTTTCCTCTTACGAATGATCCTGGGTGGCTTGGTCAAAGAGCGAGCCAACATTTTGCCCCCTCGAAGTATGTTATATCGATGATGGAACATGCTTCGAAGATTCTGATCTACTTTTTCCTGAAGGGACGCAAATCAACAGTCGCATTGGTCCAAATCGACATATGCATGAATCGGATCGTCATAGAGCGCCACGGTCCGAGTGGTCATGTGCTCGTCTCGAGCTGAGTATCTAGGCTTTTGTGCGAGACGTGGCGGGCTTTTCTTCGAGCCGTGTCGGGCTTCGGGCTTGGTGGGCCATCGTTTGAGGCGGTCCGTGGGCTTCTATGCGACACAAGCTTTGGATCGTGGCCTGTATGGTGTTTCGTGGACCGAATAGGACAAAGAAAGGGAGACAAACGGTCGCCCTCTTTGCCTATATAAACCGACCCTCTCCTCTTCATTCTCCTTCTTTCTTTCTGCCGAATCGTTTCGCCTGCACTATTGAAGAACGAACCCAAGTTTTTCAAACCTTCGAAAATCCGAGCATTCTCTCAATCTTTAGAAAGGTAACTCCACAAAAAGTATTCTTATTAGCGAACGCCGCTCTTTCATGAACTTTCTCGACTGGAAACGATGGAAATCTGTGCTTTTCTGAAGAAATCACCAAGTGGCCATGGCCATCGGGCGTAGAGCTCGGAATTCGAGGATGGGAAGGAGAGGAGGAAAACGAAGGAGGAAGAAGGAGAAGGAAAACCGACTCGGATCGTGGTCAAGAAGAGAAGATGAAAGCGAGTGGCGAGACGAAGGATCGTGGTGGCAGCAAAGGGACGTATCGTGGGGGTCGCAACGGTTCGTGAAGGAGCGATCCCTTCGCCCGGCGATCCGATGGGGGCGATTCCTCTGCCCTGCGATCCGAAAGGGGGCGATCCCTCTGCTTTGCGATCCGACTCATAACTGATGATACGAAGAAATTTCAGACTTTAATCAACGCCTTGTCACCATAAAACTCTGAACAGTTAGGATAGAGCCTTGACGTTGGACTTTCTGGACTAAATGACCTCATAATTTGACTGCATACGACGACTAATGTTTTGATGATCTTAATTGCTTTCACGCTTTATTTTTAATGCACACACGAGTACACACACCAGTACTTGCACACACGGGGGACGGGTAGTGTTAATCTTATTGTTCATATTTTCTCATCCTAGCAGCAATGTCGAATGATCACTCTTCTTCAAGATCCGTGACAGAAGCGGAATCCGAGATTCCTGAACAGTACAACCCTGGAATTTCTCCAATCAACCCAGGAGGTGAAGATTCTGGATCCGAGTACGAAGCCACAGAATCAGATCCGACAGAAAGTACTTCATCCAGCAACGATTCTGAGACTGATGAGCGAGCTCCTGACGAGATCCCAGGCGCACTCGGGATAGATAAATTTTCTGATTCTTTAGCATCCAAGCTTGACGAGATAAAACTTAAAAGAATCTGCTTAAGACACGGAATTCCTTGGGACGATGTCTTGACGCCTGGAAGCGAAGATAGACCCCACCTAGCACCGGAAGGGTATATGGCGATCAGTCGAACAATGTGTCTAGTAGGAGCTATTCCTCCGTTTCCTCCGATCGCCATCGAAACTTTAAGACAACTGGGAATTGCTCCGATGCAACTCCATCCGAACGCCTACGCATCGCTATATACCCTGTACATTGCATATGCGGAGATCTTACATGCCGAACTTAAATTCAGAGATTTGACATTCTTTTTTCTTTTCAAGCACCGTTCTTCGGCAACTCCAAACTTCTCCTTCTTTGAATCGGTGGCGAATAGGAAGGTTTTGTACGACGGATACAGCAACATTGGGGATCCTAAGTCCGATTGGTTTTATATAAGAAAACAGGCTGGATGCTCGCGTAGATGGCTCAAATCAAGTAAACTTTAAGCTTCTAATCGAATATCTTGTTCAAGAAGTTTAGGCCTTAACATTTTCCCTTTATCTCAAACAGATCATGTTTTCCCGAAAACGGAGGGTCCATTATACAGCAATCGGTTATCCATTCTTTCACAGAGTAGATCCGACTTTCTAAGGATCAAAAAATGCATTACTGACGACAATCTTCATAAGCATCGCCTTCTAGACAGAAGATTTGGACTTGGCACCGGCGGCAAACCTTATAAATATGTGCCCCCAACAGAGGGAGAGGGAACTTCACAAGCGGTAGAAACAACTAAATTTCGCAAGAGTCCTTCCCCGATAGTTATCCAAGGCGATGAAGACTTGAACATATACAGAGGGGATGAGGCCCGCGGTGACGCGTCGAAGGAAATTCCTATCTCTGCTCCAATAGAAACTGTTGCTGACGATGACTTGACAGAAGAGCAGTTATTTGATGAGCTGAATAAAATCCCTCTACCCGACGATGTATATACGGAGAAAGACTTCGGAGAGGGGCCTTTCTTCCCTGCTTCTGAAGAGGCGATCGCTTCAACTAGAGGACAAGAAACTGGTCAGATGAGCCTGTCTTCAGGCCCGGGTCTGTTAGGGGGAATTATATGGGATGCACACATCACACACACTATCTGACCCTGCACTCTTAAATTGTGGATATTCAAAGTTTTAATATGATCTTCTCTTTTTTGTAGGAACGATGTCCCGCAGGAAATCTTATTCGTATCGTTCTCTTCGTGAGGGCACACCCAGCCTTCGTCCGGATACCGAGCGCTCTCGCGGTCCTTCTCACAGGCCGAGTTCCTTGCAACCTCGGTCTCCACCTAGACCGATCTCTACTAAACCTTCAAGTCATCCGACAGTCCCGACAGGGGGAAAGAAACTTCTAAAAGAATTAACTCCTCCAAAGAGTGCACCTTCCCACAGCCGGTCGTCCAAAAGGCATCACGAATCTAAAGATAGGGACAAAGATTCATCCAAAGAGACTGAGAAGGAGAGAAGTGATATTGTCCCCACCAGCCAACCAGAGTTAGCTGCCCCCGGGTCACGGGATTACGTCCACGGTCCCGAGATCCAAGGTAGGCTGGGAAAGCTGCAGGAACAATTCCCAGACATATTCTTCGACAGGATGGTGTTTGTTCCTGCCTTGGAACCGGTTCCTAAAAATTGGGATAATGAAGTTATCGGCCACATCCGCCACGTGGCCAGACAATACGAAATGATGAAAAAGCATGCAGTTAATCTTTCAAAAGTGATTCGAACGCTCGAAATAGAAGCACACAGATCTAAAGCGAAGCTTGAAAATAACGAAAGGGCTAGGACAAAATTGGAGAAAGACCTGGAAGATGCTCAGTCCCAACTTGCTTTAGCACGGAGGGACGCTGAAAATTATAAGAATGAATTAGAGAATGCCAAGCAGCGCTTTCATTCAGAACTGGACTCTAATAGCCAAGAGAAAATGGCCTTAAAGAAGGAGGTTGAGGATCTCAAAATGGCCAACATCGAATTGAAAACAGCACAAGGCCATTTCGAAGCTGAGAAGGCTACTTGGGAGGCAGAAAAAGCGAGTTTAAAAGAAAGTTTGGCTCTGGCTAAGGCAGAAAAGGTGATTTTGAATGACCAGGTCTCGGACGCGGAGAGAAGGGCAGCTCTTGCCGAAAAGAACGTTGAAAGTGCCATTGGATTGGCCACTGCTTCTAACAACAAGCTCCTCGAAAGAGAGAAAGAGATCGAGGGGTTTGAAGAGATGATTTTTGATTTCCTTGGCCAGGTTCTCAAGACTCGCAACATCTCGTGGATCCCGGATTACCATGTTACTTTGGCCAATCAATGGGATGCCATCGTGGAGGGCGAATAACATAGATTGGGGGTCGAAGAAATCGACGAAGATGAATTGATGAAGAGCATCCTAAGAGACAATGAGCCTGAGGACCTGGCAGAGGGTCGTCGCCTGATTCTGGCGGAGATGGAAAAGGAGAGAGCCCTGGCTAAGGGTAAAAGCAAAGCTGATGAGGGCTTGAGTTCGGCTGTGGAGCCCAAGACCTCCGGGGTTGAGGAATACCATCCCGATGATCCATTAATCCCTTTGGGTCGAACTCCCTTAGTCATTGGGGCCTCTGCAATTACTCAAGAGGGTGCATCTTCTGAAGGTATCTCTCTCTTTTCCCCACAATTTGTTAAAGCAATCGTGAATTGTCGTCGTCTGATAGAACAACCAATTGAATTAGTAACATGTGTTCCTCGTAATACAGGTGGCGAGCCCGTCGATATGGGTGCTGAAAAAGAAAAGGAAGTGGAGAAGGAGGCTGTCTTGCCAGGTGCTAGTATTGATGTACCAAAGCAGGCAGAGGTCACAACAGCAGAAAAAAGCATCCCGGCACCTAGCACTGATGCGCCCAAAGATGCTGAGACCATCGAAGCCTTAAGAGACATGGATGGGCGCTATGTAGATGACGAAGAAGACACTATCGGCGCCAATAAGGCCGATGATGATGATGAGGAAACCTTGGCCAGTCGAAAAGCCAGATAGGAGAAAGAGTTGGCTTCAAAGAAGGTGGGAGATGAGGCTTTGGACGTAGTCCCTCTTGCAGAATTCGATCCCAAAACTGGGATGATTGTAAAAATCCAGCCCAAATCTATCAGCCAGCAGCTTCACTTCGCAAACCCCGATGACTTCCCGGCTTCTCTCTCTGGCAGAAGCAAGAGGAAAGAGGTGGAAGAGGAGACTTCAGAGGAGTCGGATATTCCCCTCATAGACAAGCGGAAGAAGAAAAAAAGGGATCCATCTGAAGCCGACAAGGAGAGGCTGGAGAAGCAGAAGCAAGAGAAGAAGTCAAAGCGTAAATAGGATATTAGTTGCTTGTTGATATTTTGTCTTTAGGTTTTCCACTGGCCAAGAAGTGTAAATGTGAGACTGGCCCTCACCTTCTTTTCTAGGCTGCTTTTCACTTTGTCGATTCTCAGTACATAAATAAAAGTTTATCTCTTTTTGCATCCTTATGTACCTGCATTCAAATAAACCTTCCATGTTTAGTTATAGGCCATCTAATAATAATTACAAATTAGTTGGACAACAGATAGCCAAAGGAAAATTTTCATGCTGCGTTGCTGTGTTAAAATTCAGGATATGTATATGAGTATATGTGCCCCCAATCGGTTGTTATCGTAGAGCCTGACGGGGGTTTACTAAGAATCGGATAGCCTTGTCGGCAGGTTGCCCCCTATTTCTGAATATGGGGGACTTAGAAGATTTCATAGGATAATTGTCCTTGTGGGACCGAATTCCAGACACCTTTCTCGGTGCTTAATCGGAGACGCTTTTATACTCTCTCTCTCTCTGGAGAGTTAGAGTTCGAGCTCAGCGATTCGTTCGCTCCCCGATCCTTCAGCGGGGAAGGAGCTCTTTCTCAGCGCTCAATCGGAGACGCTTTTATACTCTCTCTCTCTCTGGAGAGTTAGAGTTCGAGCTCAGCGATTCGTTCGCTCCCCGATCCTTCAGCGGGGAAGGAGCTCTTTCTCAGCGCTCAATCGGAGACGCTTTTATACTCTCTCTCTCTCTCTGGAGAGTTAGAGTTCGAGCTCAGTGATTCGTTCGCTCCCCGATCCTTCAGCGGGGAAGGAGCTCTTTTCTTAGCGCCAAGTCATGGACGCTTTTATATTCCCCTGGCGGTTGCCAAGGTTAGACTTCTGCTCAGGCAGCTCCGATCATGGTACACCGCCCTACCTTGTCATCTTTGCGTCCTTTATACTCTCTCTCAGCTCTGGAGAGTTAGAGTTACGGATCAAGTGGCCTGCAATCATGCACGCTCATCAATCCCGTGCTAGGTTTACATTTTAACCCAAGCTCTGAGGATTAAAACTAGTCGGACAAGCAGTTGGAGCATTTGCCAGGGCTTTGAGTACCTCCGAACAGTCTACGGGAGGAATGGTCGGCAACAGACTTCAGGTGCCTGCATCATTATATCGATTTTCACAAAAATAAATAGGCAGATAAGTAAAGATGCAATAAAGGTAAACGACACACAATATTTTATAGTGGTTCGGTCGAATCATGACCTACGTCCACTTTATAATCTCTTGCTTTAAGGAATCAGACTATTCTAGGCAAGTCATGCCCTGCACATAGTTTTTTAACAAAGCAAAAGAGTAAATTTGAAATTTTCATGTTAAATATGGCCGTAAATGTTGGGCATTCCACACTCTGGGGATTTCCTGTCCATCTACGGTTGCTAGCTTGAAGGTTCCATTATCAAGCTTGCTCAGAACGGAGTACGGTCCTTCCCACTTCGCTCCCATATGAGTTGGGGGTGGGAAGACACGTTTCAGAACCAAGTCTCCGGGTTCCCATGTTCGGGCTCGAACCTTTTTGTTGTAATATCGGGCGACCTGCTGTTTGCATCTCAAGGCACGCAGGTCTGCTTCATCCCTATTTTCTTCGATCATATCCAGGGACTCAAGGAGCAATTCATTATTGGTCATTAGATCATAATAAGTCACCCGATGAGAAGGTACCTTTATCTCAACCGGGATGACTGCTTCCGTTCCAAAAGCAAGGGAGAACGGGGTGTGTCCTGTTGCCGATTTATATGTTGTCCTGTAGGCCCAAAGTGCTAAGGGCAATTCATCAGCCCACATGGCTCTAGCCCGCTTCATTCTTCTTTTCAGAATGGACTTAATTACTTTATTTGCTGCTTCGACTTGCCCGTTCGATTGTGGGTGCGCCACAGAGGTGTAACGATTCTCGATGTGGTATTTTTGGCAGAAGTTTTTGAATTCAGCACTATCGAACTGAGTTCCGTTGTCCGTTATTACAATCTTTGGAATCCCAAATCGACAGATGATGTTTCTCACAATGAAGTTGATCACTCGTTTGGTTGTGATTGTAGTTAGTGGTTCAGCCTCGACCCACTTAGTGAAATAATCTACGGCTACAATAGCGAACTTTGCTCCGCCCCTTGCTATGGGGAGACTTTCTATGATATCAATTCCCCACATAGCGAAAGGCCATGGGCTCATCATTGTTTTTAACTGGCTTGGAGGCGCTCTAGGAATCTTTGAAAATCTCTGGCACGCATCACATCGTCGTGCATATCTTACTGCATCCTTGTTTATGGTAGGCCAGAAATAACCATGCCGCAATACCTTTTTTGCCAAAGTTTGCCCTCCAGTGTGGTCGCCACATTCGCCTTCGTGGACTTCTTGCAGCACACGCTTGATGTCATCGTGGGCTACACACTGAAGGAGGGGCATTGAAAACCCTTGTCTGTAAAGAACTCCGCTTTGCAGAACGTATCGGGCGGCTTTACGAATCACTTTACGCCTCTCGCTTTTCTTGGTTGGAAGCGTTCCATCCATTAGGAAATTCTTTATAGGGGTCATCCAGGACTCCCTTTCTGGTTCTGTCTCTAGTACTAGGTCGATTTCCATCTGGTCTATGCTAGGGGACCGAAGTACTTCAACGGGGGCTAGCCCAGTCACTTCAGGGTCGTCAGAACTAGCCATCTTTGCCAACTTGTCTGCCTGCTGATTCTCTGACCGCGGAATATGAGATATGTTGTAGTGATCAAAACCATTCAGCAGTTCTTTCACTTTCTTTAAGTATAAAATCAACCTTGCACTTTTAGCTTGGAATCTTCCAGTGACTTGATTCACAACTAACTTGGAGTCGCAGAAGATGTTCAGCTTTGTGACTTCCAATTCCTTTGCAATCTTTAATCCGGCTATCAGAGCTTCATATTCGGAATCGTTGTTAGTGGCATGAAACTCCATTCGGATTGCATACGTTATCAATCGTTTCTCGGGGGTTTCAAGCACTATTCCAGCGCCGGATCTTTCGTCGTTCCTAGCGCCATCAGTATACAATCTCCAGGCATTGGGATCGAAAAGTAACTTTGAAGGATCAACTTCCTCGTTTGCTATATCTTCCTCAGGGACAGTAAACTCTGCTATGAAGTTAGCTATCACTTGCCCCCGAATTGATCGTCTGGGCTGAAAGTTCAAATCAAATTGACTTAACTCAATATTCCATTTGAGTAACCTTCCAGATGCCTCCGGTCTCTGTAGAACTTGCTTGAGTGGATGATCGGTGTATATGGTGATAGGATGTGCCTGAAAATAATGCCGAAGTTTTGTAGAGGCAATCAGTAAACTATACGCCAACTTTTCTATCCGTGGATAATTACGCTCTGCTGCTGTCAATTTTTTGCTCACATAATACACAGGTCTCTGGACCTTGTCCTCTTCCCTTACCAATGCTGAGCTGATCGCATGGGATGACACCGCCAAATACACGAATAAATCCTCGTGATCTATTGGCTTAGATAAAATCGGAGGTTTCTCCAAATGCCTGAGAAAATTTTGAAATGCTTCTACGCAGTCAGGTGTCCATTTAAAGTGGCGTTTTCCTCGCTTTATTAATTCGAAGAATGGGATGCACTTATCCGTAGCTCTGGAGATAAATCTGCTTAGTGCGGCCACTTTTCCGGCAAGGCTTTGCACATCCCTAATTTGCCTAGGTTCCTGAATATTTCTGATTGCCGCGATCTGGTCTGGATTAATCTCGATACCATGGGAACTGACAATGAATCCTAAGAATTTTCCAGAAGCAACACCAAATGAACATTTGGTTGGATTGAGTTTCATTCCATACTTTCGAAGAATGTCGAACATCTCTGCCAAGTCAGTAGTGTGTTGAGAAGACTGCCTGGACTTAACCAACATATCGTCGACGTATACTTCCATTGTCTTCCCGATCTGGTTATAAAACATTCTGTTGACTAAGCGTTGATATGTAGCGCCCGCATTCTTCAAGCCAAAGGGCATCACCACATAACAATACAATCCCAGATCAGTGATAAAACTAGTGTGCTCTTGATCTGGAATATGCATCGGAATCTGATTGTATCCTGAATAAGCATCCATAAATGAGAGAAGCTCATGACCTGCCGTAGAGTCTACCAGCTGGTCAATCCGGGGCAATGGGAAACTATCCTTTGGACAGGCTTTGTTCAGATCTGAGAAGTCGATACACGTTCGCCACTTCCCGTTGGCCTTCTTTACCAGGACTGGATTCGAAATCCAGTCTGGGTAGGTCGAGTCTCTGATAAATCCATTACTCTTTAGCTTTCCAACTTCTTCTTTCAGGGCAGCAGACCTCTCCGGGCCCAACATTCGCCTTTTTTGCTTCACAGGAGGATGCTTAGGGTTAATGCTTAACGAATGGCTCATGATTGATGGGGATATCCCACACATGTCCGCGTGGGTCCAAGCAAATACATCCAAATTGTTTTTTAAGAAATCTGTCAATTCTTTAGCAAGATTCGGGCTTAACTGGGATCCAATCTTAAGGACCTTCTTCGGGTCACTGTCATCGATCGGTACATCCACAGTTGTCTCGTTGGGAGTCGCCATTCTGCCTCCGGGTTCTTGATCCTCTCTGGGATCTATATCCTCGGGCATCTCTCTGGGCGACTCTCCAACGCCTATCCTCTTTGGTTGCTATAAGGTCTCCGCCCCCGAAGGGGGAGAGTTGCCTTTAGTTTCGATATCCCCTCCATTGCGAAGTAACTTTAGTTCGGCAACGTAACACGCTCGTGCAGCAAATTGATCCCCTCTGACGATACCAATGCCAGCTTCTGTGGGGAATTTCAATAACAAGCACCAGGGGGCTATACAGGCTCTGAACTTTGTGAGGGCCGGTCGGCCCAAGAAGGCATTGTAGGTCGATTCAACATCCAAAACCACAAAGGGAAGGATTCTCACTCTCTGGCGTTCTCCTTCCCCAAGTGTAACTGGCAACTCTACATAACCCATTGGAGCGGTGGATGCTCCGTTGAATCCACGGATCCATCCTTGGCAGGGCTTCAAGTCTTTTATTTCGAGATTCATCTGGTCAAAGGTCTTTTTGAAAAGAATATTGACGGAACTCCCGTTGTCCACTAGAACCTTATGAACAATGGCTGGTCCAATATGTACTGTTATTACAAATGGATCTTCAGTTGGAGCATGGACTCCAATGCTTTCTCGTTCTCGAAAGACGACATCGTCGGTCATCATCTTTTGCTGCTTCACCGGGATACTGTCCTCGGGGTTGCTACATTCCCCTACCTCGAGGTGTTGTTTGGCTGCATTGACGTATTTATCCAATGCTTTGGAACTGTGCCCAGCGAGATAAAGTCCTCCGATCACGGTATTGATAACAATATTCTTTCCTTTTTGCTGAGCAGTCGGCCTAGCAGCAAGTTGATTTTGGTTCTGATTCGGGGCCTGCACTGCTTGCCCCCTGTCCCTGGGCGTTACTCTGTATTCATCTAACTTTCCTTCTCGAAGCAGCCTTTCGACTACATCCCTTAGGTGACGACATTCATTCGTCGAATGGCCGTGAATCTGATGAAAGAGGCAAAACTTCCCTGTTTCACGCTCTTTCTCTGTCGACTCTCTGGGAGGTGGCCTCTTATTCTGGAGGACTTCGTACGCATCCATGAAGATATTTTCCAGAGTATCACTTATTGGTGTATAACTTTCAAAGGCCCTGGGACGAGTCCTTCTCTGGGAGTCGTTCCCTCGGTTCCTCTTCCGATTATTGCCGTTACCATTATTATTGTTGTTACCTGGCTGGCGTCCACCCTGATTCTGATTTACGACGTTAACTTCAACTTTCCCCGAGCTGTCTCCCGTCTGTTTGATGGCGACATTGCTCTGAATTTCCTCCTTATCAGTTGTTTTAGCCTTTCGGTTGGCATATACCTCCTCCCGGCATAGATGTACGTTGGCTTTCTCGTAAAATAACTCTCTAGTGTGGGGCGGTTTGCCTGCCAGGTACCTCCCGAATTCAGTGTCCTTATCTACTCCGTCAATCAGTGCTGCGACAACGGTCAGTTCATGAGGATCTTCAACCTCAGTAGCGGCCAAATTGAAACGATCCAGGTACACCTTTAAACTCTCGCCTGGTCGCTGCTTGACAAGGAATAAATCGATCACACTTTTTGTCTTCTGTGCGTAGATACGGAATTGTTCTACGAACTTCTCGCTCAGCTCCCTGAAGCTAGAAATCGATCTCGCCGGCAGGCGAGTAAACCATAACAAAGCCACGTCCTCCAGGAATATGGGAAACGCTTTGCACTTAACAGCGTCAGAGGCTGCGGCAGCGGTCATCGACCAAGAGTATCTCATTAGGTGCTGGACAGGATCAGATCTTCCCGCATATCGGTTCATTTGTGGCATGTTGAAACGCCTTGGAAAAGTCGCATCCAAAATATCGTCAGTAAAAGGAGTATGACTGCGGTCGATCCCCCAATCTTCGTTCCGCTGTCCACGGCTGTCTGCCAGAATCTGGTGGACCATGGCTGCAACATTTGCACTGGTCAAAGGAGGTTCAGGGTCAGTGCCTCTGGCCCGGCGAGGTTCTCTGATCTCTCTTCGGGGAGCAGTCACAAAATCTGGGGCTCGGATGGGGCTACGCTGCCCCCTGTTATCATGAGTATGCGTGCGGCGACGGGGCTGAGGTGGTCTGTTATGCACAGGACTGTTCACATCTCGACTCCTGAGAGCCGTTGCTTGATCATTAACATTACGGTTTGAGGGTCTCTCCCCTAGCGCTTCTTCTTCCTGTGAGGGCAGGGTTCCGAACCGAAGTTGTTCTATGTTTTCGGCTCTCTCATATGGTTGCCGCGGAGGTCTCGGCGATTCTTCAGACGAAGAAGAATATACTGGGGTGAGTGAACGAACCGGCGATGTTCTTTGCCTTGCTAGTTCATCAAGTCTTCTATCCATAGCCGTCAAATTTTGCCGCAGGATGGAACTTTCCTGCCTTTGGGCAGCCAACTCATCAAACAACCTATCCCACATTTCGGCGAAGCGAGAGAGATCCCCCTCAGTGACAGGAGCAGCGGGATCATATTGGTCATCATCACTCTCTCTTATGCGCAAAGAGCTCGAACCGGGTCGAGCAGAGGTTCCAGGACGATAAGAGCGGGTCATAGGTTCCTTCCCAGGTCGAGTTGTAGTCTGATCATCAATTCGGACAGCTGCGGTTCGTGGATGGCGACTCGCTGCGCCCCCCTGAGGTCGACTCGTGGTCGTGGTACGCAGAGGTTGCGAGGCGTTACCTCGAGATCGAGTAACAACCCCTTCAGCGGCCTGGATCGTCTCGTTCTCATCGACTCGGAACGCGGTGTCTTCATCGGATCGGTTCGCCCCCTGCGCTCCGCGATCCAGAGTTTCTTCGTTTCCCAGTTCGTGCACACTCTCTTCAATCGTTTCGTTGGTCTGTGAAACTTTAGATCTTTTTCCAGCCATGATATCCGAATCGCTGGAATCTTCAAAGCAGCGAATAGTGAAACTTTAGGACTGAGTCTCTCAATGAAAGCACCAAAAATGTTAGATCGAAATTTGGACCTAACACCCAAATTGTTCTGATTATTATAGAATTTCAAATGAAGAACCAGGAAAAAGAAAATAACACTCAGAGTTTATAGTGGTTCGGCGTTAACGAGCCTACGTCCACTTTATATATTACTGATTATGCTTTGAAAGCTAATACAATAAGGATTTCTCTCAATATTTCAGTAGTTTGACAACAATGGCGGATTCAGTACTCAATATTGCCCAAAGATCCTCAAAACTACCAAGCTCCGGGCTATTTATAGCTGATTTTGTTAGGCGGATCGTGGACACGTGGCAAGAATCCCGAGAACATCGGATCGCATCGCCACCGTTGGAGAAACAGTCAAATTAGCCGTTGTGGACAGGTGTCGTGATCTGCTTGAAAATCGGATCGTGCAGATGGGAAGAATTGGTCCAGATGACAGTTAGGGACACGTGTCGCCAGATCCGTACGATTCGGATCGCTGAAGACTAGTTCGCGCGTGAATGGGTCAGAAGGTTCGCCATGCACCATGGGATCGGATCGGTTCGCTCTGGGCAACAATATAAATTTGGATCGGATCGCCTAGATGTGTCGTTTGCTGATGAGATGGGGGCGATCCGTCGAGACGCGATCCTTCGAGTCGCGATCCTCCGAGTCGCGATCCTCCGTGGGCGATCCATTGAGACGCGATCCCTCGTGGGCGATCCATCGAGACGCGATCCTCCGAGTCGCGATCCTCCATGGGCGAGTCGATAGAGTGCGATCCGTAACTTCATGTTCCCGGGGAACGTGATTTCCTGCTTTCCTCTTACGAATGATCCTGGGTGGCTTGGTCAAAAAGCGAGCCAACAGATAACTGGCTCAAATGACACAAAATCCACAAGTGGATATGTGTTTACATTAGGAAATGGAGCAATCTCATGGAAATCATCCAAACAGACTTGCATAGCAAGGTCGACAATGGAATCGGAGTTCATTGCTCTAGATAAAGCCGCAGAAGAAGCAGATTGGCTTAGGAGTTTCTTGGAAGATATTCCAAACTGGGAAAAACCAGTACCTCCAATATGTATGCATTGTGATAGTCAATCTGCTATAGGAAGGGCAAATAGTACATTGTATAATGGTAAGTCTCGACATATTCGTCGTAGACATAAAACCATAAGACAACTTCTCTCTAATGGAGTTATCACTATAGACTATGTAAGGTAAAAGGATAACATAGCGGATCCACTAACAAAAGGCTTGCCAAGAGAGAAAGTTCAAACCTTATCTATGGGAATGGGCTTAAGACCTATGAACTAAAAGTTTTCTAAAGCGGAAACCCCACCTAGTTGACTGGAGATCCCAAGATCTAGGTTCAAAGGGACAACTAAGTTTAAGATAAACTTGATGGCACTGTTAAATACAAACCATTCCTATGATAAGTCAGTGCACAACCCGTCGGAGAATAGGATAAGCTTGGCTTTTAATGATGTCTATAATGTGGTGTTATAAAGAACCAAGTGGGGTATTACGGGATACTCTTAATAGAATCACCTATGTGAGTGCGAAGGCGCCGCTTCAAGAAGAATTGTAAGGTCGAATTCTTCAAGCACTCATGAAACCAAGGCGGTGTTCATGGCAAAAACGAACACAAACAGAGAACCAAGGGGTTAAAGAGCATTTATCATGTGTTATCTTTATAGACTTACACAAACGGCTTACAGTTCAAAGACAGTCCAGTCTACTGATTCGCCAGTTAGTTATAACGATAAAACACTAGGAAAAGTTCAAGGCCTCTGAGCTACTTTTACCGATATGATAAATGTTACACAAAGTTTCAGAACAGATTATACAACCACTCACTCATGTGGGGGATTGTTGGAAGAATGAGTAAAGTGGTTGAGGCAAACTAAGTCCCACATCGGGGAAATTTGTGCCTTATGCCACTACTTATACTAATGCTTGATGTATTATATCAATAGAAAGAGGAGATGGAAGAGGGAGAGACAATGGCATGATAAAACATTCATGCTAATATTTAAAGGTCAAAGATAAAGGGCCTTGGGCCTTGGGGCTCTTGGGGTCTGGTGATTAATTGGGCCTCCGATGGGCTCGCTGCGGAGCCGCTATTTTTTGAATTAGATCGCGCGATTGCCAACGGAAATTTCTGTTGGTAAAGGGTCGCAACCTTTCCAACAGTCATAGCCATGGAAAATCGAACAGAAGCACCTGTTCATATGAACATGCCTCTTCCAGCCTATATATAGGCTTGCAGTATTCGAATCAAATCACGAATTTGAAGTCTACTTTCTCTCCTCCTAGTTTTCTTCTTCCTCGCTCTGTTCTGCATCAAATATATACAGAAACTCTCTTGCGTTCGTCGTCGATTTGTGACTGTAGCGCAACATCACAAATACGAACCGTTTCATCCTTGGGAAACGATTGATCATCATCCTTCCGCGTCGTAGAGGGAGCAACTTCGTTTCAAGGAAACAGCGCTCGCTGGACTCGGACAATAGTCGGTATTGCTTCTTTCTCTTTCTCTGGATATTTACTGTATCGGTGCATTTCCTTGCATACTTGTGGCTGAACTTTGTACTTGCAATTTGCAATATCATTGAATCGTATTGCTAACGCTTAAAGGCGTTACTGTTCATAGAAACGGTTTTAGCACGTTTCTAGTGATTGGTTTCTAACATTCTTGAAACGAAGTTGCTAATAGTTTCTTTCATTTGCAGACGACAATGTCGCAAAACAGCAACAGCAAATCTGTGCCGACACTGACTGTGCCACCGGCTCCGCCTCTGGTTCCACCAACTGTCCCATATTCGCATGGCGAGAGACCAGAGAAGTTTAATGGCCAGGATTTCAAACGCTGGCAACAGAAGATGCTTTTCTACCTAACAACCTTGGGCCTGGCCAAATACATTACGGAGGATCCACCGTTTGTTGAAGAATTAGAGCCAGACGCCACCAAAGTTGAGGCTTTTACTACATGGAAGAATTCTGACTTCATTTGTAAGAATTACATTCTCAACGGATTAGATAACAGTTTATATAATGTATACTGTACCGTTAAGACTGCAAAGGTTCTCTGGTTATCACTTGAAAAGAAGTACAAGACTGAAGATGCCGGAATGAAGAAATTCATTGTCGGAAAGTTTCTTGACTTCAAAATGTCGATTCCAAAATAGTCGTCAGTCAGATTCAAGAACTCCAAGTTATCATTCATGAAATTCACGATGAAAAGATGGTGTTAAGTGAGTCATTCCAAGTGGCTGCCGCTATCGAAAAGTTGCCTCCGTCATGGAAGGATTTCAAAAACTATTTAAAGCATAAGCGCAAGGAAATGACCATGGAGGATCTGATTGTTCGTCTGTGAATCGAAGAAGACAACAGAAAATCAGAGAAAAAGGCTACCAGTTCATTGCAGGCAAAAGCCAACGTGGTTGAGGATGAAAAGACAAATAAAAGAAAGCGCGAGCAGAATCCTAATGCAAAGAAACAAAAGAAGTTTCAAGGATCTTGCCATAATTGTGGGAAGAAAGGCCACAAAGCAGCTGTGTGTCGTGCGCCCAAAAAGAAGAAACCTGAAGCAAATATGGCAGGAAATTCAGAGGATGTCACAGATATGGATTTATGTGCAGTTGTTTCTGAATGCAACCATGTTGGCAACAACAAGGAGTGGTTTCTAGACACATGAGCCACTTGTCATATATGTGCCAACAAGTGGATGTTTACAACCTACAAGCCTGCCACTGATAACGAGCAACTATTCATGGGTAACTCGTCTGCGTCAAAGGTTGAAGGCAAGGGAAAGATTGTACTGAAGTTAACTTCTGGAAAGGAACTAAAATTGAACGACGTTCTCCACGTTCCAGAAATCCGCAAGAACCTGATTTCAGGATCGTTGCTCAGCAAGCATGGTTTCAAACTAACATTTGTTGCTGATAAGTTTGTAATATCAAAGAACGGAGTGTATGTTGGAAGAGGATATGTGTGTGATGGCTTGTTTAAAGCAAATGTAACCACTGTTGTACCGAACAATGATATGAATAAAAGTGAATCTTCTGCTTATATTGTTGACTCTTCTAACATATGGCATTCTAGATTAGGGCATGTAAATTTTGATACATTGCGAAAATTAATTAATCTAGAATTCATACCAAAATGCAATATAGATTCCAACTATAAATGTCAAGTTTGTGCAGAAGCAAAAATGACTAGAACCTCGTTTCATCACGTTGAACGAGAGACCGAACCTCTAGAATTAATACATACTGATGTATGCGATTTGAAAATGTGTCAAACTAGAGGTGGAAAGAGGTACTTTATCACATTCATTGATGATTGTACCAGATACTGTAATGTATATCTCCTTAGAAGTAAGGACGAAGCAATCGACATGTTTAAACAGTATAAGGCAGAAGTTGAGAATCAACTCAATAAGAAAATAAAATCTTTAAGAAGTGATAGAGGAGGAGAATACGAGTCTCCGTTTGAGGAATTTTGTGATGAGCATGGAATTATACATCAAACTACAGCCCCGTATTCACCTCAATCCAACGGTATAGCCGAACGGAAAAACAGAACTCTTAAAGAAATGATGAATGCCTTACTAATTAGTTCTGGATTGCCAGATAACTTTTGGGGAGAAGCTATTCTTTCGGCAAATCACATCTTGAATAAAATACCACGAAAGAAAACATCAAAATCTCCACATGAACTTTGGAAAAATAGACCACCATCCTACAAATACTTGAAAGTGTGGGGGTGTCTTGCCAAAGTAGAAATACCAAAGCCGAAAAAGGTCAAAATTGGACCAAAGACTATAGATTGCATATTCATTGGATATGCTCATAATAGTAGTGCATATCGATTTTTGGTGTACAAATCTGAAATTGATGATATTCATGAAAACACCTTTATCGAGTCTCGAAATGCAAGATTCTTTGAACACATTTATCCTCTAAAGACCTCTATTGAAACTAGTGTTCAAAAGAGGCCAAGAGATTCAGATACTCCCAAGGATAATGCTGATCAAAGAGAAATGAATGATGAAACTGAGATAGAGGAACCGAGAAGGAGCAAGCGACAAAGGACCTCTAAATCCTTTGGACCTGATTTCTATGCATATATGATAGAAAATGAACCTCTAACTTACCAACAAGCAATGTCATCTCCCGATGCTCCTTATTGGAAAGAAGCCGTCAATAGTGAAATAGAATCCATTCTACAAAACCATACGTGAGAACTAGTGGATCTCCCTAAAGGATCAAAACCACTAGGATATAAATGAATATTTAAGAAGAAACTAAAGGCTGACGACTTAGTAGACAAGTATAAAGCAAGACTTGTAATAAAAGGATTCAGACAGAAGGAAGATCTGGATTACTTTGATACATACTCTCCAGTTACCAGAATAACATCAATTAGGATGCTTATTGCAATCGCATCTATACTGAATTTGGAAATACACCAAATGGATGTGAAAACTGCGTTTTTGAATGGTGAACTGGAAGAAGAAATATATATGCAGCAACCAGAAGGGTTTCTAAGCCCGGGAAATGAAAATAAGGTGTGCAAATTAGTAAAATCACTTTATGGCCTTAAACAAGCTCCAAAACAATGGCACGAGAAATTTGATGAAACTATGTTATCAAATGGATTCAAAATAAATGAATCAGATAAATGCGTATATATAAGATATACGGATATTGGATATGTTATTGTTTGTCTTTATGTTGATGATTTACTAATCCTAGGAAATAATAATGCCATAATAAAATCTACGAAGGATATGTTATCCTCTAGATTCGACATGAAAGACCTAGGAGTGGCTGATGTAATCTTGGGTGTGAAAATTATAAAAACACCACAAGGATATGCCTTATCTCAGTCACATTACATAGCCAAATTACTTGAAAGGTTCAAGCAGTATAATATAACCATTGCAAAATCACCAGTGGATTTGAACCAAAATTGGGTAAAGAACACCGGTGATGGAATATATCAACTTGAATATTCTCGCATACTGGGAAGTATCATGTATGTCATGAATTGCACTAGGCCTGATATTGCATACGCTATAAGCAAGCTGAGTAGATATACCAGTAATCCAGGTAAACATCACTGGAAAGCAATAATCAGGGTCCTAGGATATCTGAAGTACACACAAAACTATGTGTTACAATATGAGAAGTATCCTTCAGTGGTAGAAGGATATAGTGATGCCAATTGGATAACTGGCTCAAATGACACAAAATCCACAAGTGGATATGTGTTTACATTAGGAAATGGAGCAATCTCATGGAAATCATCCAAACAGACTTGCATAGCAAGGTCGACAATGGAATCGGAGTTCATTGCTCTAGATAAAGCCGCAGAAGAAGCAGATTGGCTTAGGAGTTTCTTGGAAGATATTCCAAACTGGGAAAAACCAGTACCTCCAATATGTATACATTGTGATAGTCAATCTGCTATAGGAAGGGCAAATAGTACATTGTATAATGGTAAGTCTCGACATATTCGTCGTAGACATAAAACCATAAGACAACTTCTCTCTAATGGAGTTATCACTATAGACTATGTAAGGTCAAAGGATAACATAGCGGATCCACTAACAAAAGGCTTGCCAAGAGAGAAAGTTCAAACCTTATCTATGGGAATGGGCTTAAGACCTATGAACTAAAAGTTTTCTAAAGCGGAAACCCCACCTAGTTGACTGGAGATCCCAAGATCTAGGTTCAAAGGGACAACTAAGTTTAAGATAAACTTGATGGCACTGTTAAATACAAACCATTCCTATGATAAGTCAGTGCACAACCCGTCGGAGAATAGGATAAGCTTGGCTTTTAATGATGTCTATACTGTGGTGTTATAAAGAACCAACTGGGGTATTACGGGATACTCTTAATAGAATCACCTATGTGAGTGCGAAGGCGCCGCTTCAAGAAGAATTGTAAGGTCGAATTTTTCAAGCACTCATGAAACCAAGGCGGTGTTCATGGCAAAAACGAACACAAACAGAGAACCAAGGGGTTAAAGAGCATTTATCATGTGTTATCTTTATAGACTTACACAAACGGCTTACAGTTCAAAGACAGTCCAGTCTACTGATTCGCCAGTTAGTTATAACGATAAAACACTAGGAAAAGTTCAAGGCCTCTGAGCTACTTTTACCGATATGATAAATGTTACACAAAGTTTCAGAACAGATTATACAACCACTCACTCATGTGGGGGATTGTTGGAAGAATGAGTAAAGTGGTTGAGGCAAACTAAGTCCCACATCGGGGAAATTTGTGCCTTATGCCACTACTTATACTAATGCTTGATGTATTATATCAATAGAAATAGGAGATGGAAGAGGGAGAGACAATGGCATGATAAAACATTCATGCTAATATTTAAAGGTCAAAGATAAAGGGCCTTGGGCCTTGGGGCTCTTGGGGTCTGGTGATTAATTGGGCCTCCGATGGGCTCGCTGCGGAGCTGCTATTTTTTGAATTAGATCGCGCGATTGCCAACGGAAATTTCTGTTGGTAAAGGGTCGCAACCTTTCCAACAGTCATAGCCGTGGCAAATCGAACATAAGCACCTGTTCATAAGAACATGCCTCTTCCAGCCTATATATAGGCTTGCAGTATTCGAATCAAATCACGAATTTGAAGTCTACTTTCTCTCCTCCTTGTTTTCTTCTTCCTCGCTCTGTTCTGCATCAAATATATACAGAAACTCTCTTGCGTTCGTCGTCGATTTGTGACTGTAGCGCAACATCACAAATACGGTCCGTTTCATCCTTGGGAAACGATTGCTCATCATCCTTCCATGCCGTAGAGGGAGCAACTTCGTTTCAAGGAAACAGCGCTCGCTGGACTCGGACAATAGTCGGTACTGCTTCTTTCTCTTTCTCTGGATATTTACTGTATCGGTGCATTTCCTTGCATACTTGTGGCTGAACTTTGTACTTGCAATTTGCAATATCATTGAATCGTATTGCTAACGCTTAAAGGCGTTACTGTTCATAGAAACGGTTTTAGCACGTTTCTAGTGATTGGTTTCTAACATTCTTGAAACGAAGTTGCTAATAGTTGCTTTCATTTGCAGACGACAATGTCGCAAAACAGCAACAGCAAATCTGTGCCGACACTGACTGTGCCACCGGCTCCGCCTCTGGTTCCACCAACTGTCCCATATTCGCATGGTCAGAGACCAGAGAAGTTTAATGGCCAGGATTTCAAACGCTGGCAACAGAAGATGCTTTTCTACCTAACAACCTTGGGCCTGGCCAAATACATTACGGAGGATCCACCGTTTGTTGAAGAATTAGAGCCAGACGCCACCAAAGTTGAGGCTTTTACTGCATGGAGGAATTCTGACTTCATCTGTAAGAATTACATTCTCAACGGATTAGATAACAGTTTATATAATGTATACTGTACCGTTGAGACTGCAAAGGTTCTCTGGTTATCACTTGAAAAGAAGTACAAGACTGAAGACGCCGGAATGAAGAAATTCATTGTTGGAAAGTTTCTTGACTTCAAAATGGTCGATTCCAAAACAGTCGTCAGTCAGATTCAAGAACTCCAAGTTATCATTCATGAAATTCACGATGAAAAGATGGTGTTAAGTGAGTCATTCCAAGTGGCTGCCGCTATCGAAAAGTTGCCTCCGTCATGGAAGGATTTCAAAAACTATTTAAAGCATAAGCGCAAGGAAATGACCATGGAGGATCTGATTGTTCTTCTGCGAATCGAAGAAGACAACAGAAAATCAGAGAAAAAGGCTACCAGTTCATTGCAGGCAAAAGCCAACGTGGTTGAGGATGAAAAGACAAATAAAAGAAAGCGCGAGCAGAATCCTAATGCAAAGAAACAAAAGAAGTTTCAAGGATCTTGCCATAATTGTGGGAAGAAAGGCCACAAAGCAGCTGTGTGTCGTGCGCCCAAAAAGAAGAAACCTGAAGCAAATATGGCAGGAAATTCTGAGGATGTCACAGATATGGATTTGTGTGCAGTTGTTTCTGAATGCAACCTTGTTGGCAACAACAAGGAGTGGTTTCTAGACACAGGAGCCACTCGTCATATATGTGCCAACAAGTGGATGTTTACAACCTACAAGCCTGCCACTGATAACGAGCAACTATTCATGGGTAACTCGTCCGCGTCAAAGGTTGAAGGCAAGGGAAAGATTGTACTGAAGTTAACTTCTGGAAAGGAACTAAAATTGAATGACGTTCTCCACGTTCCAGAAATCCGCAAGAACCTGATTTCAGGATCGTTGCTCAGCAAGCATGGTTTCAAACTAACATTTGTTGCTGATAAGTTTGTAATATCAAAGAACGGAGTGTATGTTGGAAGAGGATATGTGTGTGATGGCTTGTTTAAAGCAAATGTAACCACTGTTGTACCGAACAATGATATGAATAAAAGTGAATCTTCTGCTTATATTGTTGACTCTTCTAACATATGGCATTCTAGATTAGGGCATGTAAATTTTGATACATTGCGAAAATTAATTAATCTAGAATTCATACCAAAATGCAATATAGATTCCAACTATAAATGTCAAGTTTGTGCAGAAGCAAAAATGACTAGAACCTCGTTTCATCACGTTGAACGAGAGACCGAACCTCTAGAATTAATACATACTGATGTATGCGATTTGAAAATGTGTCAAACTAGAGGTGGAAAGAGGTACTTTATCACATTCATTGATTATTGTACCAGATACTGTAATGTATATCTCTTTAGAAGTAAGGACGAAGCAATCGACATGTTCAAACAGTATAAGGCAGAAGTTGAGAATCAACTCAATAAGAAAATAAAATCTTTAAGAAGTGATAGAGGAGGAGAATACGAGTCTCCGTTTGAGGAATTTTGTGCTGAGCATGGAATTATACATCAAACTACAGCCCCGTATTCACCTCAATCCAATGGTATAGCCGAACGGAAAAAAAGAACTCTTAAAGAAATGATGAATGCCTTACTAATTAGTTCTGGATTGCCAGATAACTTTTGGGGAGAAGCTATTCTTTCGGCAAATCACATCTTGAATAAAATACCACGAAAGAAAACATCAAAATCTCCACATGAACTTTGGAAAAATAGACCACCATCCAATAAATACTTGAAAGTGTGGGGGTGTCTTGCCAAAGTAGAAATACCAAAGCCGAAAAAGGTCAAAATTGGACCAAAGACTATAGATTGCATATTCATTGGATATGCTCATAATAGTAGTGCATATCGATTTTTGGTGTACAAATCTGAAATTGATGATATTCATGAAAACACCATTATCGAGTCTCGAAATGCAAGATTCTTTGAACACATTTATCCTCTAAAGACCTCTATTGAAACTAGTGTTCAAAAGAGGCCAAGAGATTCAGATACTCCCAAGGATAATGCTGATCAAAGAGAAATGAATGATGAAACTGAGATAGAGGAACCGAGAAGGAGCAAGCGACAAAGGACCTCTAAATCCTTTGGACCTGATTTCTATGCATATATGATAGAAAATGAACCTCTAACTTACCAACAAGCAATGTCATCTCCCGATGCTCCTTATTGGAAAGAAGCCGTCAATAGTGAAATAGAATCCATTCTACAAAACCATACGTGGGAACTAGTGGATCTCCCTAAAGGATCAAAACCACTAGGATATAAATGGATATTTAAGAAGAAACTAAAGGCTGACGGCTTAGTAGACAAGTATAAAGCAAGACTTGTAATAAAAGGATTCAGACAGAAGGAAGATCTGGATTACTTTGATACATACTCTCCAGTTACCAGAATAACATCAATTAGGATGCTTATTTCAATCGCATCTATACTGAATTTGGAAATACACCAAATGGATGTGAAAACTGCGTTTTTGAATGGTGAACTGGAAGAAGAAATATATATGCAGCAACCAGAAGGGTTTCTAAGCCCGGGAAATGAAAATAAGGTGTGCAAATTAGTAAAATCACTTTATGGCCTTAAACAAGCTCCAAAACAATGGCACGAGAAATTTGATGAAACTATGTTATCAAATGGATTCAAAATAAATGAATCAGATAAATGCGTATATATAAGATATACGGATATTGGATATGTCATTGTTTGTCTTTATGTTGATGATTTACTAATCCTTGGAAATAATAATGCCATAATAAAATCTACGAAGGATATGTTATCCTCTAGATTCGACATGAAAGACCTAGGAGTGGCTGATGTAATCTTGGGTGTGAAAATTATAAAAATACCACAAGGATATGCCTTATCTCAGTCACATTACATAGCCAAATTACTTGAAAGGTTCAAGCAGTATAATATAACCATTGTAAAATCACCAGTGGATTTGAACCAAAATTGGGTAAAGAACACCGGTGATGGAATATATCAACTTGAATATTCTCGCATACTGGGAAGTATCATGTATGTCATGAATTGCACTAGGCCTGATATTGCATACGCTATAAGCAAGCTGAGTAGATATACCAGTAATCCTGGTAAACATCACTAGAAAGCAATAATCAGGGTCCCAGGATATCTGAAGTACACACAAAACTATTTGTTACAATATGAGAAGTATCCTTCAGTGGTAGAAGGATATAGTGATGCCAATTGGATAACTGGCTCAAATAACACAAAATCCACAAGTGGATATGTGTTTACATTAGGAAATGGAGCAATCTCATGGAAATCATCCAAACAGACTTGCATAGCAAGGTCGACAATGGAATCGGAGTTCATTGCTCTAGATAAAGCCGCAGAAGAAGCAGATTGGCTTAGGAGTTTCTTGGAAGATATTCCAAACTGGGAAAAACCAGTACCTCCAATATGTATACATTGTGATAGTCAATCTGCTATAGGAAGGGCAAATAGTACATTGTATAATGGTAAGTCTCGACATATTCGTCGTAGACATAAAACCATAAGACAACTTCTCTCTAATGGAGTTATCACTATAGACTATGTAAGGTCAAAGGATAACATAGCGGATCCACTAACAAAAGGCTTGCCAAGAGAGAAAGTTCAAACCTTATCTATGGGAATGGGCTTAAGACCTATGAACTAAAAGTTTTCTAAAGCGGAAACCCCACCTAGTTGACTGGAGATCCCAAGATCTAGGTTCAAAGGGACAACTAAGTTTAAGATAAACTTGATGGCACTGTTAAATACAAACCATTCCTATGATAAGTCAGTGCACAACCCGTCGGAGAATAGGATAAGCTTGGCTTTTAATGATGTCTATACTGTGGTGTTATAAAGAACCAAGTGGGGTATTACGGGATACTCTTAATAGAATCACCTATGTGAGTCCGAAGGCGCCGCTTCAAGAAGAATTGTAAGGTCGAATTCTTCAAGCACTCATGAAACCAAGGCGGTGTTCATGGCAAAAACGAACACAAACAGAGAACCAAGGGGTTAAAGAGCATTTATCATGTGTTATCTTTATAGACTTACACAAACGGCTTACAGTTCAAAGACAGTCCAGTCTACTGATTCGCCAGTTAGTTATAACGATAAAACACTAGGAAAAGTTCAAGGCCTCTGAGCTACTTTTACCGATATGATAAATGTTACACAAAGTTTCAGAACAGATTATACAACCACTCACTCATGTGGGGGATTGTTGGAAGAATGAGTAAAGTGGTTGAGGCAAACTAAGTCCCACATCGGGGAAATTTGTGCCTTATGCCACTACTTATACTAATGCTTGATGTATTATATCAATAGAAAGAGGAGATGGAAGAGGGAGAGACAATGGCATGATAAAACATTCATGCTAATATTTAAAGGTCAAAGATAAAGGGCCTTGGACCTTGGGGCTCTTGGGGTCTGGTGTTTATTTGGGACTCCGATGGGCTCGCTGCGGAGCCGCTATTTTTTGAATTAGATCGCGCGATTGCCAACGGAAATTTCTGTTGGTAAAGGGTCGCAACCTTTCCAACAGTCATAGCCGTGGCAAATCGAACAGAAGCACCTGTTCATAAGAACATGCCTCTTCCAGCCTATATATAGGCTTGCAGTATTCGAATCAAATCACGAATTTGAAGTCTACTTTCTCTCCTCCTTGTTTTCTTCTTCCTCGCTCTGTTCTGCATCAAATATATACAGAAACTCTCTTGCGTTCGTCGTCGATTTGTGACTGTAGCGCAACATCACAAATACGGTCCGTTTCATCCTTGGGAAACGATTGCTCATCATCCTTCCGCGCCGTAGAGGGAGCAAATTTGTTTCAAGGAAACAGCGCTCGTTGGACTCGGACAATAGTCGGTACTGCTTCTTTCTCTTTCTCTGGATATTTACTGTATCGGTGCATTTCCTTGCATACTTGTGGCTGAACTTTGTACTTGCAATTTGCAATATCATTGAATCGTATTGCTAACGCTTAAAGGCGTTACTGTTCATAGAAACGGTTTTAGCACGTTTCTAGTGATTGGTTTCTAACACCAACTATTCCAAAACCAGAGCTTCCACCGCTACCTGAAATTCCGACATTTCCAAAACCTGAACTACCAAAACTGCCCCCACTGCCTAAAATGTCGAGCCTGCCTAAGCTGGAAATACCTCCATTGCCTGAACTTCCTAAACCACCAACCATCACAAAAACTGAAGAAACACCGGTGGTGCCTGAAGTTCCAACTTTGCCCAAGCCAGTGGTACCTTCACTACCAGAGATCCCATCTATACCAAAGCTAGAGTTGCCACCTCTTCCTGAGATTCCCACCCTTCAAAAGTTTGAAATGCCTCCTTTGCCTCAACTACCTACTCTTCCAGAGATTCCATCTCACCCTTCCACCACCCCTTGAATTTTTCATACGACATGATTGATAATAGTTTCATAAGTTTATGCTTTCAATCTTAATTTATATACTTACTAAATTACTCATTGTCATATGTATACTGCATGATATATGATTATATCTTCTCACTTTTCTGCATTGTTGCACGTACCTTAAAAATTAGTATTATATTTTTGCCAAAATAGCAGTGATGCTTAAAGTAGAATAAATCCCTGTTATCTGGGCATTACTTCTAATGACATATATGGTTCGCAAGTTTTCTGCACACCGGATAACATACTAATACTTATTCAACTTAAGTACAATTTGAAGTAATCTAAGCCATGAGCTATTAATTGTCAACAAAAATTGTGGCTGGAATAAAGAGGCATAGGGGAAATTTACTACAGCCAAATCAGTCCTAAATGTTGAGAAAGCGGTAGGATCGTTCTAATGGTGAGATAAAACCAGGCAGAATAAGTACGTTTAACCTGTAAGAAATTTAATGCCAATATTAGTACTGAAATGTTGTCTTTGGGTTGCCTGTGTATACTATAAACTATAAACAATTACAATCTCTAACATGTAGTTTTTGGTTCCAACATTTTAGGGTGTGTAAATATATATAATAAGGAAATAGATATGCATTGTGCCTTTGTTTACGTGAAGGAAATTTTGGTGAGGTTGCAAGTGTTAAGTATGCTTAGATTATAAAACTTGTTGTGGACAACTAGGAGAATCAAATTAATATGCCGATGCAGCTTATTATAATTGTAAATAACATTTCATTGAATGTCAACCATATTTGTTCTATTTTCATGAATACACTGTATAATTTCTTCCAATTCTGTGTTAACTGTATTGTGCAGTTAGATTTTTTTTAATTTGGGTAGAAGCAATTAATATGCAGATACAACATCTTATAATCGTGAGATTGATTTCAATTGATAAAGCTGATCTTCGATGTTTTTGCATAAGTTAAAGAAATGTGATGTCTAGATGGAACTAAGATGAATCTTTTGTTGGAGTACTATGAATAATTTATTCAATTCATTTGAATGTGTTGGAAGCTTTAAAATTGTTGTGTGTTCTGATGATTAGCTGAATTATAAAATCAACAAATCTGTAAAACAATCGGCAACCTTTTAGCTGTGGGAGTATGATATAATGTTAATAAAGTTTTTTCAAAAAACTTATGTCAAATGTGATCCCACTCGCGGAGGTCCAGAGAACAATGTGCATTCAAAACGGTACCCTTTGTTTACTGTTGAATTCAAATTCAACAACCAACGGTAACAACCGTTAGTAAACGGTCGCGAGCGTTCGACCAGTCTTATATTACTCTACAATCTTTAATGGTAACAAATGTGTTTTTCATCCATCTGGGATTGCACATGCAACATATGTTCAAGTAAGCACTCATAACATTTCTAGTTGTGTTCACTTCGTCTGGTATATTCAATTAGACACAGTACCAGACAACTATAAGCAACTGAACAAAGCATAATCCGATTAATAAATCAATAAGTAAGCACATATTCCGATGATTAAAATGAGAGCATATACCATTTCACACGTTAATCACTATGAGTGCGTTCTAAGCGAACGATAACGGGGTATTTGAACGGGGTAATTGTGCGTGACACTATTGTGAACGAGAAATGTGTTTTTTTGCTGCGAACGTTGTATTTGAACGCGGTATTTGTATAATGTGTTTTTTAATTTTTATGTTTGGTTTGAAAATAAAATACTAATTGCATATAAAAAAACTACTACATTTCAAATACTATGCAAACACAACAGAAATACAATAACAAAATGGCATGAACATCCTACTTATTGGCACCCCCTTGTTTTATCAGATAAGTTTGGTATTCTTTTGTATGACATTTTTCTGCAAGTCCTGATATCAACCAAGTTTTCGCTATATCGTTGGGAAGAACAGTGAATAACTCTTTCTTGTCGGGTTCCATAACAAATAATATTGCTTGTACAACATCAAATTCACCTCCTTCTCCAAGATATTAAATGCGAGCAACCACATTTGCAAAAATTGTAGAACTTCCCGTTAATTCTACGCAGGTACCAGTATTCGGATTATCATAATATGTGCGTGATTTTTTCATCTGTCTCTCGTGTATCATTCAAATTAGCTTAGTCATCTTGTCTTCATTTTCACTACGTCTTCTTCTTGAACTTGACATGACATTGGTTGCGAAGTAGGATTCATTGGAGTTTGGTGTGAAGGAGGATTCATTTAAGTGTGGTGCGAAGGAAGATTCATTTGAATTTCACGAAATGGAGGATTCATTGGAGTTTAATGTTGCAATGGTGGATTTGATGGCGAATTCAAAATTGGAATATGTTCATTTTGCGTTTCATTCAATAGATTAAAAAAACCCATCAAAAGCCCACGTTCTATCAAACGTGCTCTGTGTTGAAGGTGGTGTACCAGTCTGCGACGGTTGTCCGGTAGCAGCAGGCATATACGACGATTGGCCAGCAGCATTCGTCCCTCGAAATAATTGTTGCATCATCTCTAAATGATCAATCGGACGTTTCTACATTTTGTAACAACGAGTCCAAATTCCTTAAAAAATAATAATTTTTAGGTACCTATATGTTAATATACCGTAGAAATTACAGTTCACAAACCTGTACGACATTGTTTTGGATTTTGCTTTCGTCTATCAGTGCGATGTTCGGGTTGTTCTGTACGACATTGTTGAATCTTTTTGCTATTACTTTGTGCACACCTTTTTTATTGCTACCACAAGCACCATAGGCTTCAACAACATATTGCATCATAATCTGTGTTGCGTTGAACAACCAAGGATGTGCAGATTTTTGGTTGGACGTACTGGAATATACCAATGCAAATTTGATCAAAAAAAATACCAAAATAACACATAAAAATAGTTATGTTGAATAACTAAAAAATAATAAGACACCGTTATTAAAGAAACCTATTTTGATGCTCGGATTTGGTTGGTAGAAAGTTGAAGAAGTGGAGGAAGTTTGTAATTTGAGTGTAGAGTAATGGAAGAAGGAGGGGTATAATATAGGTGCTGCAGATGAATGTTATAATTTGGACCGTTGGCGTCCGACATGTCGGACGCCAACGGTCCAAATTGTAACGTTCGTCATCGTCCCTTGTGGCCGTTAATGAACGTTGTCTGCGTCCGACGCAACAGATGCCATCGCAGCGGTAACGTGTCATTTGTTTACTACGAATGATACCTATGCCTTTTAGTTGGTCAACCCATGTGACTTTTGTGTGCTTTGCTCTCCTGAATACATTATTACGTGGTGATTTATCTCCTGCAAGTTGAACAGAGAAGTAACTTGTTGAATCAATGTACTGATAAGAATATGTTTCATCGACGGTGGATTAGCTTAAGGACAATGTTTTATATTCACCTATTAAGCTACTTATTATCACTAGAAAAGAAAAACATATTTCAACTTCAGGCTTAGTTTAAACTAGTATAACCACATAACGGTGGAGAAACCAACCATTCGTTGATATAAGTTTACAAAACAATATATATTTTAAATTTTCATTAATATTAGTAAATCAAGATAATAAGTTGGAATACACACACACAAAAATTGAGATTTTAATCTAAAATTTAAATTTAAAAAATATGATTATTGAATTTAAAATTTACTTATAACATCCAAAATTGAATACTTAAATCTGAAATTTTAAAATGGAGGTTCTCACTCAAAGAACTTTTTTAGTCATTTTAGGACAACACTTCTAAATAAATCTAATTGTTCTTAAATCTTATTATTGAGAAATGAGAGGTCCTTCAGCATAATTTTCAATTTTTAAGAATTTGGGTATCAAATTCAAACTTGAATTTGAATATTATAAAAGATTTAAAATTTCAATTCTTGAATAACAAAAGTTGAATTTGAAATTCATATTTGAAAAACTAATTTGATTTTCAAAATTTGTACTTCCTAAATTAATAAAACACAATCCCCAAATCTTATTCAGAAAAGGAATAAATATGTACTCCATGAATACGATGTAAAGAACGGTAAATACTAAAAAAAAAACTTATTAATGCATCCGCGTTAGGTTGGATTAGATGAAGCGGTAGGTTCTCTCAAACTTGCATTACATCTAAAAGTATCAATAGAATAATTGCATTTCCATGTAGAAAAATATTTGAATCGCGTCAATTTGGCAATTTAGCTAAAGGCTATGATATCTTATCAGAACCAAACCATTAGACTACCTAAAATAGAGTTGCAAAACAAGTTAATGTATATTCTTCACGCAGTTTTAAATCTAAACACTACTAAAAAGGCTTCAAATTGCGACGAGCTTGGGCGACGGCTAGCAACGGTCAAAAAACCGGCCGTTGCTAGCCATCGCTTAATTTAATATCAAATTCCGTCGTGGCTCTTCTTCCCCGATTCAGTTTCCTCAAATTAAAAAAAACGACGCCTACCTTGCTGCTGCCGTCACCCCCCCCTAAACACCTAATTTCTTCCTTCAAAACTCCATGCTATCCTCTTAAATTGCTCTGGTATGTCTTCTAATCCCTAATATATGTTTAATTAGGGTTATTTAGGGTTATTGTGTATGTTTATTTGGGGTTGTAAATTGATTGTTTATGGGGTATGAAATTGGTTGTATTGTGAGTTGCATATGATGTTGGTATTGTTATACATTGATTTGGTGGTTGAAATTTTTGATTATCACGTATGTGTTTGATTTAGGAGCATGAAAACGACGATTATCATGTATATAATTGGGTTTAGTTGATTGTGTTGTAGGTTGATTGTATTGTATGATCATTTGAGAAATAATGAAGTAAATGTGATTGTTTAGCGGTAGTAACTTGATTATGACTAGTGAAACGGTGTAATGATGGCTCTTATGCATGCACGGTTAATTAACTTCATAATTTATAACCTTAAACTAAAATTATCCAAAAGTAACTCAAACTAATTTATACTTCATAATTTTCATTGTCATGTTATTTTATAAATTGAAAGTACAAATTGAAAGTAACTCAAATTGAAAGTACATATAGACGGAAAAAGGTGCAAAGCGCAGCTAAGGAGCTTTTTTGAAGTTTAAGACGCACCTATTAGTGAAGCGCAAAAAAGTCGATAGCGTAAAAAACACACTTTTTTCATTTGTGTTGTTTTTCGGTATAAACTTAGATTGAATTTTTTTTTACTACTTATGTGAACCCCTTAGAAAAATTTGACCCCATCCGACAAGTATTGTATATGATCGTTATATGGGTATTCGTTTTTACACAAAACGAAAATCTATATTCATCTGATACAATATTCGTTGGATTTGTCCTAGTGTTGGACAAGTTACAAATATAATTACGTAAGCATATTTTATAAATCATTTCAGTTTAAACGGTTAACAAAGTTTCGATGGCACTTCCTATTTGTTCCCTATGTACACGCATCTGTGTACGATACAGGGACCAAAGGGAAGTGCTTCCGAAATTTTGTTGAACCGTTTAACCTGAAATGATTTATAAAATATGCTTACGTTATTATATTTGTAATGGGAAGTAGGTAGACCGGCCGTCAAAGTAAAAAAGAAATAAACAAAAATTTCGAAAACATGCAATAGTTATAGATGAAATTTTAAAAGATTTAAAATAGTATAAAGTGTTACGTTCGATCGAACTTTCTAACATATTTGTTGCAAATCAGGAAAATGTTCGATTATTTTCGTGATCGCAGTTGGATGTATCAACCCCGAACCGGTAAGAAAGGGTCGATAAAGGAACATTTTTGTAATGGAGTCTAAGAATTTATTAGATTCGCTAAATCTAATAATCGGAGTAACGTAGACATTCGTTGTCCGTGTAGTAAGTGCAGACATCTGAAGCATTGGAAGCCAGATGTAGTAGAAGTACATCTGTATAAATTTGGTTTTGTGTCGAATTATCACTTATGGGATCGTCATGGAGAACTTGTTCAACCTACGTCTAACCTTGTAGCGGTAGAGGATGATAGTACAATGATGAACGATAATACAGTGACGAATCCGATAGAAAATATGGTGCAAGATGTTGCACGATCAATGTTTCCTAACATTGAGCAAAGCGACGATGAGACTGGAAATGTTGAAGAGCCAACGACGGAAGCGAAAAAAAATTATGAGTTATTGAATTCTGCTAAGAGGCCGTTGTGGGAAGGGTGTACAAGCGGAACCGAGTTGTCTGTAACCGCCGAATTTATCACTATGAAATCAAAATTCAATCTTATAGAAGCTGCATTTACAGCAATTGTACAAACTGCAAAACGACATATGCCGCCCAATAATTTGATGTGCGATAGTCATTAATTATAAAGTGAAAAAACTTATGTCCTCTATTGGATTACCATATCATAAGATAGATACATGTGTTAAAGGTTGCATGTTGTATTGGAAAGAAGACGCTCACCGTAGAAAATGCAAATTTTGCAACGAAGATAGATACAAACCAAGGAAAAAGAAAGGAAAAAAGTTCCATATAAAAGAATGCATTATCTACCCATAACCCCCAGACTTCAACGACTATATGCATCTTCCGCTACAGCGTGTCATATGCGATGGCATAGTGTGAGAACATCAGAAGAAGGAACTATGATACATCCGTCTGATGGTGAAGCATGGAAACACTTTGATAGGACTTATCCTGAATTTGCTGCCGAGAGCCATAATGTTAGACTCGGTTTATGCACGGATGGATTTTCGTCATTTTCTCAATTTGGTAGTAAATATTCATCATGGCCTATCATTGTTACTCCTTATAATTTACCCCCATGGATGTTTATGAAAAATCTGTATATGTTTTTAACGGTTGTCGTCCCCGGTCCCGATGATCCGACACAAGGAATTGATGTTTATCTACAACCGTTGATTGAATAGTTGAAAACACTGTGGCATGAAGGAGTCGAAACATACGACATTTCGAGAAAAAGAAATTTTCGTATGTTTGCTTCTGTATTATGGACTATTAGTGATTTTCCCGCATATGGCATGCTTTCAGGTTGGAGCACTGCAGGACGTCTAGCTTGTCCTCATTGTATGGAGGAGACACGGGCATTTTCATTGAAGTATGGAAAAAAATAATTCTTGGTTTGACTGTCATCGTTGTTTTCTCCATATTAATCATAAATTTAAAACGGATAAAAAGAACTTTAAAGCCAACAGAGTAGAGACTATGCTACCGCCTAAAGTTTGGACAAGTGAAGAGATATATGAAGTTGTAAGTGAGTACCCAAAGATACATGAAACTGGAGAGCAGGTTGAAATTCCAGGTAAATCGGACATTCATAATTGGTGCAAACAAAGTATATTTTGGGAGTTACCTTACTGGAAAAATCTAAAACTTAGGCATAATATTGACGTGATGCATAATGAAAAAAAACGTTTTTGATAACGTTTTTAATACAGTTTTGAATGTAAAGGGTAAAACCAAAGACGATGCGAATTCGAGACGCGATATATTACACTTATGTAAATGGCCGGAGCTGCACTTGTATGATGAAAATAAAAAACCTAAAGCAAGCTATAAGCTAGACAACAGGCAAGTAAAACTCGTGCTAAAGTGGGTGGAAGGATTATGATGTCCTGATGGGATTTCTTTTCTTAAAATTATATTGCTATTGCAGGGGAAGTATAATGCAGAGGCTGCCAAAGCGATAGAGGCTAGTGGACAAGAGCTTACAGTTGCAGATTCTGATAGCATATGGCATTCTATCACTGATCCGCCTACTCAAGGAAGGCGATACGGTTTCGGTAATCAGGAGGTAAGACTTTTTTTAGACGTAAATTACTGCAATCACGATGCTTTATAAATATGTAAACCAAGAATACAAGTTAAGATACAAAAAATTCATGTTTAACACTAAGTAGTAAAAATTTGTTTAAATAACTTTAATGTGAAATTATTTATTTTACAGGCCGTTCAGCGCGCTTATCAGAGGTCGATGGAGGAGGCGACTATTGCGCGGATGCAAGAGCAAATGAATGAGATGATGGACTGGCAAAAAGGCCAAATGCAAAAGGAAATAGACGAGCGCATCGCAGCTTACTTCCAGGAGCACGGATTTATGCCTGGGAAGGGAGGAGAGGGAGATGATTCCGCTGTATATCGAGAGGAAGTAGAAGAAGGCGACAGCGAGAACGGGAACGAGGAAGATGATGATTAGTTCGTAGTGTAGGTGCTTTTTTTGATTTAGACTCTGGTACGTACATATACTTAGTTTTTTCTATGTTAAATGTACGTACGATACTATATGGTGTGTTTGGACATTATGACGGTTTGTGGACGTTGGTATGAAGTGTTTTGACATGTATGACTTTATTTGAACGGTTTTATGTTATGACGGGGTTTTTATTTTTGTTTTTCTAATGTATTTGATGATGGTACGGTTATCATGGATTAACTGTTGATGAGTATTGTTGAAATAGTGAGATAATAGTGGTGTGGTATTGGTTTTTTGATTGAATGGTTGTGGATTGGATTGTAGGAAAAGAATTGCTGTGTACTGCAGCTTTTGGTTTCAGGAAAAGCGACGGCTAGCGACGGCGTATTGGTCAATATATAGCGACGACTAGCGACGACGTATTGGTCAACACAAATTACTTGCCACGTCAGATGACACGTGGCCACTAGTCGTCGCTAACCATTGCTAACCAAGTGACGTGGCCGTCACTATCCCCGTTGTTATTCCTGTTGGCAACGACTGTAATAGCGACGGCATATAGCGACGGCTAGCGTCGGCCGTCGACGGCTATATGCCGTCGCTATTTGGAGCGTTCCTTGTAGTGAAAGGATAAATATAATATAACAACATATAGAAGTACTGACAAGGGCACATTATATTATATATAAAGATATAGGGAAAAACTGCAATAAATACTAAAAAAGAAAGCAAAAACAATGAGAACTCATCAAAATGATCTCCTCCACACCACTATTTTTCACTTTTCCAAACAATATACAAGCATCCATGTAGTAGTAATTTTCCATCTTGGTCTTCATCTTCATCTTCATCACTTTCAGAACCCTCTGAATTTTTCTTCATTCGGGCTTACCGTCGTTTTCTTTTTCTCATTCTGCAGTAAAGCTTTACCACCTGTAATCGAAGTTCCAAATAATCTGGAAGAGCTGCGTTCATTGCATGATGGTTGTTCAAATGAGGATGTAGTCATTGCCATACATTGAATCCGTGCTTGTAACTCAATCAGGCTTGCTGCGAAGAACCGTAGGAAAATGCAAGTCTTTTATGGCATCCTTATGCAATATTTTGTTGTCTTGGCAGCCCAAGAGCCTGTTTTTCACAATAGATTGAATTCCCTTGCTAAAATACTTATAGAAATGAGTAATGAAACCCCGTATTTTGCTTCAATATGCGCTCGGCGGCGGTTATAACACAATCGTGCAAGGTTACCAGGGAAGTCCAGCTGGCCATCAATGAAGACGTTGCTATTGTTGAGGTTTTGGTCTTTAATATTCCCCTTTTCTAATTTCGCTCATGTAGTAATGACCCCTGCAATTCTTCTTATGTGTGATCACCTAATGAGATTTAAAAAAATGTTACTACTCTATTTACATGTTACTCAAATTAAACAAATTCTTCTTATGTGCAATTCTTATTATGTGTAAGCACCTTATGAGATTTGAACAAATTCTTCTTACATGCAATTCTTCTTACCTGTTACAGGCTTGGGCACCTGTTTTGGAAATTTAAACAAATGTTGTTACTCAAATTAAACCCATTTGAGGCCTCAATTCTAATAGGCCATGTACATTGAATTTCATCCTAGTATGTATTACTACTTTCCATGTGTATATTTGTATGAATAGAAAGAAATTGCTTGTTACGCTTTTAATTAAAAAGTAAAATAAAATAAAATATGTAGCTAAATTCCTTGCATGAAAAATATACTTGACAATAAAATAATTTTGGTTTAGCTTAGAGGAAAAAATTCGGATTTCAAAGTGATTCTGTAACGAAAATTACATATAAAATTATAATTGATGTGCACACCTTATAATTAATAACGGATATTGATTGTATAAGATACACCAGTGTCCTAGTTTCAACCTGTTAGGTGTGGCTCGCATATATATACGATATATTAAGAACGGAAGAATTGTCCCACATCGCGGAATATTAAGAAAGATCGTGGTATATATATGGTATTGGTGGCATGTAATATTAGGGGATTCCTTTTGTTACAATAATTGTTTGCCAATACCAAATTATATGCTCGATGGAAGGCGATGGGGATGTTCAATCGGGACGCCGGCATAGGAGACTTCGACCACTGACCTCAGATAGACACGGTGAAGCGCGTATGGTACGCAGAAAATGCCGAAACTCAACATGGTATCAGAGCTCCATGGTTCGAGGGGACCAGTATATGTAGCATGACCGAAGGATGGCTCCTAAGGGGCTTGAGCATGGGATGCTCGTCAAGGTGGAGATACAATGGTAAAAGCAGCCTAACGCCACTGCTTATGAGAACTCGGGGTAGCAGCCTAGCCAACTGTGAAGAGGACTCAAGGTGTAACTCTAAGGTGATTTGAGCAATGCTCGCCAAGGTGGAGATTGTTAGGTGTGGCTCGCATTGAAATGGAGTGGGTGCGTGGTTTGAACAGGAGAACTGTCCCACATCGCGGAATATTAAGAAAGATCGTGGTATATATATGGTATTGGTGGCATGTAATATTAGGGGATTCCTTTTCTTACAATAAGTGCTTGCCAATACCAAATTATATGTTCGATGGGAGGCGATGGGGATGTTCAATCGGGACGCCGGCATAGGAGACTTCGACCGTTGACCTCGGATAGACATGGTGAAGCGCGTACGGTACGCAGAAAATGCTGAAACTCAACACAACCATCCTCAAAGTTATATTATATAGATTGTTAAAAACGCTTTCCATGTATTATATTCCATCGCATCTTACATCACGCACCTGCAGCACATTGTGCATATAATACATTAGTAATTCATGGGAGGGTTTTGTATATTTATAGTCCGATTCTAACTTAAGATAATAAAAAATGGTGTACTACTCTTCCGAACTGGATACGTATACTGTATGCTAAGACTACAAAAGACATGAGCAGCTTAATGGAGAAAACAAGCACACACCCTTATATTTTTTTCCATCATACTTGTATAAATTTATAGAATCAAGGACTGTGACAACCATGAAGTCTCTGTTGTCAAGCAATTAATTTGGGTGAATTGATGTCGTCACCTAAGATAACAAACATTTTCTACTGACCAATAAAGGTTACGTTCATCAAAGAGCCCAAATACTATGCGGTGCAAGAGATTAAGCCTCCATAAGCAAAGGTAGTGGTATCATCATTGTATATTCATTAGAAACATTAATTGACTTAGATAAACAAGTCTTAATGGACAACCAAAGTTACAAACACAGTCAAACAGACAGTGATAGCATCATGATGTTTAGAATCAAGAACAGAACTCATAAAAAAGAGAAACCTGTAAATTAATTAGTTGGCTTCGGCGCATATTTCTCAGTCTTGCTACAAAAGATTCGGCTTCCAAAGTAGAAGGCGGTAAATGTGATATTTGAGCAACGACATTACAATGCTTAAAAGGTAATAATTCAAACTCTTTCATCTAGATACAAAATAAGTAGTTGTTGAATATGTATTTAGTTTTGATAAGTGTCCTAAATGATGGTAAATCCAAATTTTATTTGAATTTGTTTGATAAAAGAAAATTAACTGTTTACGTTGATTACGGAGAATAAATTAACAAAGGGAAATACCTAAAATTTCTCAACTCAAAGCTTCTATTGTCTCCTTCTCAGAGAGAGAAATTCTGGTTGAATCAGGCAATAGTGAAGCATCATCAGACTAATTATCAAGCATAAGTAGCCAAATTAAAATAACATCAAGCACTATCTACATTTACCAGAAAATCCAAAATCATGTAGATATCACAAATTACCTCAACAGCGGGGTCGTGGAAAAGGTAAGCTAAGGAATCAGAAACCATGGGGTTCATAGAAGTAGCAAAAACTCAGAAATCAGAAGCGCGCAAAAAATAGAAAATAAAAGAGAGAAACAAATTAAACTTGCCTGTGATGCCTGCTTCAATTTAGGCATGCTGCTGCTTTTTCTTATTCTTCTTTCTTTTGTCCCTTTTGATTGCTGAATTGAGACAGCACTGCTGAAATGAGACTCTTTCGGTAAGTTGCGGGTAGGAATTCAGGAGGCAGGACGTTGTGACGGAGTGTGGGTGACGAAGGAGAGGTGTTACTTCAACGATGTTGATTCGGGAGTCGGTCGTTTAGTGTTGGAAAGTAAGACCGTAATAGAAAAAAAAAGGAATATATAGATATGAGGATGAAGAGATGTAACTGAAACATTCTGCACAATAGATAAAATTGAATGAGATGGAAATACAAAATCGCGATATTTTAGCACAGGAACAATCAGAAGAGACGAAGATGAAAGAAGTTTTCGCGATAAATTACTCTGGCGAAAATAGTTGGCTTCAAGAAGCTACCTAATGGTCCATTTGATTATTTGAGAAAAAAAAACCAAATAACATTTTATGATTCAACAATTTAAATTTACGCAAGCATAAATTTACTGCCATTTCCTCCTTTTATTGGAAGAGTTATTGAAGCATTATTTGCTTGCTTTTCTTCCACCATATGGACCTTTGATGTGTCAACAACTGTTTCATCTTGGGCATCTTTCTGCCTCAGTTGTTGTTCAACTTGCAAATATTGTGCAAGGCTATCTAGACTCATATCCTCCTACTTGTGTTTCAATAGTTTCCTTTGATCTTTCCCAAAAAGGGTAATTTGTCTATTATCTTTGAGACCTTAATCTCTTCATCTATATTTAAATTATGCTGACTGAATTGGTTAAGCATGTGTACGATATCATTGAATTGCTGTATAACTGAACGATCATTAGTCATTTTGTAATTTATCAAAAATTTGGTTAATTTGGTTAAGCCAAATACAACCGCAATTCCCTCACTCTAAAGGTCACTATGCCGACTGAAGTATGCTCTTTTTGTCCAAGTCACTGACACTAAATGGGAGCCATATATTTGGATTTGCCCAAAATAGTTATATGGATACACTGTAATGCAACTTTTTTAGATGATTGAGTGAACACGGTCTGTGCACACACACAGCCTAAACCTTAACTATCTCAGGGCCAGATTTCAACAGCCAAAACAGAGTAGATAAATGTTAGGTCAGCAGTGAAGTTTTTGCCTGAGATAAACTGATATAGGACATGCCGTGTGTATATGCATAATTGTACATGAGTATATGTACGGTGTAATTAGCCTTTAGCAGATTCTTTTCACTTTAGTAGCTATGCAGTTCTGATTAGGTAGTTTTTTTGTCTCAGAATTTTGTATATAAATGTCAAGCGATATCATATCACTTAGGTTGTGTTAATGATTCTTTGAAATTGTTTTCTTACTCTCTAAACTTTAAAATCTGCACCGATGCACCTTCTCCTTACCATATATTCTTGGTTTTCTTTTTTATAACTTCTTCGCTAATTTTCTTATCAAACTCTCCTTTGTTCTTGTCAAGTTATCCGTAAGCTTCCGAATTTATATCTGCATGCTTCATATGATTTGTAATACAAAATCATATTTAAAGTAAATAACATTAATAAAAGGAAAAAAACATATTTGATCTTTAAGCTAGGGTTTTATATTTGTTTCCAGAGAGTTAAATAAAATTTTGGTTCAAAAAATTATTTGTGCATTGCTTTTCTTCACCTTCCATCGTTTCTCATATCTAATCATGTAAGAATTTGGGGTAACCATTGTTGTGGAAAATTTTTGATTCAAGACTGCTTAAATCAAAAATCCACAATGCCGCGGAAAACAAGATCGTGGTAATAGTGCAAAAACAACCAATCGAACATTCTCAATCTTATCCAAGCCAATCACAATCACCAAACAATGGAAATAATAGAGCAATAATGAGAAAATAAATCACACAGGGATTTATAGTGGTTCCACCGACGTCTTGTCATTGTACGTCCACTTTGAGAGAGAAACCTTTATTAATATCAATAGAAGAGTACAAGAGATTGATTACAATGTTCAAATTTACTAGAAAATTTTGATTTTTTGGAGAAAGGAATTGAAGAAGATTAAGATTTCCTAAACCCTAATTAGAATAAACATTGATCTAATCTCTTGATTTTGTTGTACCTTCTCCTTTTGGATCCGATGTAGCTTATATAGACATAGGGAAGTATATGGAAATTCCCAAAATTTCCTCTAGATCCGAAATATCCGAAATATCATCCATATCCTAAATATTCTCCAGGTCTGAAAATATCCTCCAGATCCTAAATATTCGAAATATCCCGAAATATTGCCCTCAATCTAACACATAGTATCGCATACATCAACACTCCACCTCGATACTATATCCATTTACATCACAAACTTCAATGCACCTAAGCATTTCCTTCTATCTTCAATTAAGAAAGCTTGAATGTTTCCCCAATGAACTCCGGCATAGCCACCGCCCATTGCACTTCACTAACGAGTTCAGGCATAGCCCCCACTCGTCAATGAAGTGTTGAAACATCCAACTTCTAAACCAGTCTCACCAAAAGACAATGTACTCGGGAGTGAAAACGAGTACTTATGATGTGCACAAAAAAATGCACATTTATATTCACATATTTACTCTTGTTTAGTCTAATAAATGAACATTCTTGGGTATTTTATGTGATCAAACCATGTTTTAAAGATTTTCAAAATCATCACTTATTTCGGGAAAAAAGGGGGTCACTTGTGCATGTTTTAATTTGTGAAATCTTTTACTCGTTCCTTGTTATTTACTCTCGTAGGAATTTAGGAGCTAAAATGATCCATACACATGAAGAGATGAAGGAAAGCATGCACATACACAAGAGAAGGCAAAGAATTAATACATCTTATGGATAGTGGAGGGCCCATCTTTCAACTAGCCCACTTGCTTCATATTATTGAATGGGACAAAAGGCCTCATGCATTCTACATGACATATTAGTGGCTAAGATCAATTAGAAGCTTCATGAAGGGCCATTTTGGGGAATTCCCAAGAAAAGTGATTAGGGTTTTACGGTTTTAGATCATGTATATATACCCCTATGTTTCATGTATTTGGTATCTCCTTTTTAGCATATGAAAGTGTAAGTGATCAAATAAATAAAAATGGCTTCCAAGCCTATCTCTTTTATGTCTATCTTATATCTATTTTAATTTCTATGCTTCACTTTCAAGTTCATAGTTTAGATTTATTTACATTCATGCTCATAGCTTAGATTTACATTCATGTTCATTTACTTTATGATCATAGCTTAGATCTACTTTATGTTCTTAGTTTAGTTTTCTTCTTGCTCTACTTAGTTTTCTTTCATTTTGCTTAGTTTTCTAATGTTGAAACTTACATGTGTTGATATGACAACACATATGAGTGGCTAAGCCCTTGATTTAGGGGTAATGATGCTCTCTAACTTTGTGTAAGTTCAACAAGTGTATGATTTGTGATCTTTAATATGTGCTTAATGTTAGTGAATATGGATGTAAGTTTATACAAATGGGTTTGATTGGTCATGTTGCATTTGCAAATGATCTATTCTTATTCAATATAAACACAAGTTACATCCATATTTGCTAAGTGATTATTGATTTTGAAATGAAAGTATGAACAAAATTTGATGGTCTATAGTTCTAGCCAATAGTTCATAGACCATACTTAGAATAGTTTTGCTTTAGTTTCATTTTCATGAGAATCATAAGTGGTGTAAATATTGCATTTATATTACTTGCTGAGATCATACATTGTATGTTTGACAACTTACATAAAGGTGAGAGTGGATTTACCTCTAAATTACTCTCTAATTTCGTATTTAGCCCTCAACTTAGTTTCTAGTTTCATAGTTTTTATTAGAACAATTCAAAGTTTGGTTTAATTCGATTGAATAAAATTGAAATCACTTCTTTCCCTGTGGATCGACTCGCACTCACTACGTATTACAATAGTACGCCGTGCACTTGCGGTTATTTCAATATTCGTGCGACAGTTTTCTAATTTAATAGAAAATCCGTTGTAGCGAACAAGTTTTTGGCGCCGTTGCCGGGGAGAGATTTTGATTTTGATTCTATTCTTCGGATTAATTTTGTGTGTGTTGTATTTTGTGTTTTGATTGTTCACTTGTGTTCATATTTGTTTGTGTGTTTGTCTTTGTTTGTGTGTCTTTTGTTTAGTTTTTGTTGCTTAAATCTTAAAAAAAAATTAGTGTTTGTTAGTCCCATTTCTCTAAAAAAAAAAAAAGAGAGAGAGAGAGAGAGAAGTTGTTCCTTGTTTTGTTCACTTGAGCATATTTTTGTTTGTGTGCTTTGTTTTCATTTAGTATAGCCTTAAAAGAAAAAAAAAAAGAAAAAACAGTTTTTTCTACTGTTTTCATTTCTAGTTCTTTGTTCATATCCTTTGGTTTTTGTTGTTTGTTTTGTAAGCTTTTCATTTGCATTTTGCATTTGCTATTTTCTTTTAAAAAAAAAAATCTCCTTCAAACTGTCATTTGCTCTTTTTGCACCTCTCTGTTTCTCAGTGCTCCATTTTTGTACATTTTCAATTTTGCATTGCATTAGTCTTCATTTCTGCACTCAGTTTTCATTTGCAACTAGTCTGTAGTTCAGGTTGATCATTCCAGTTTAGTAAATATTTGCACTGTTTTTTTTTTATCATTTAGTCTCACTGTTCATTTTTGATCATTTTTGTCTCAGTTTGACAGAACCTTCTTTCACAACTGTTTCATTTTACCCAGTCTGTTACAAAACTTTCCAGTACATCATTTCATCCAAACTGTTTCACAATTTTTGATCATATAGCTGTCTTGCATTCTGTTGTGCATCTCAGTTATGTTTAAGACATAAAAAATATCATGACTGCTTCACATCTTGTTACAATTTCTGTTCTGCTTTCAATCCCTTTTTTTTCATTAAAAAAAAATTACATTGCATTCATCTTCTGTTTGGTGGAACTTCTGTTTGCACTTTTGTTTCCAGTTCTGTCTGCAATTCTGTTTGCATTTTTCCCATTTTCTGTTTGCACTTCTGATTAGTGCACAGCTCATCACATACTGACCAGTGCACCAAAACCATTCACACTACACAGCTGACAACTCCATCCTCCTGCCAAACTCCACACTTCTATTCTCAACCATCATCCAAGACCAAGACTGCTTCACTTCTTCAACGCTTTACTACAAAACCATTCACAAATCTCCAAACCCAACAGCTATAATCGCCAACTTTGAGCCAATACCCAAGCTTATGCCATCAACAAATTAACACTGACTTCATCAAATCGAACTGCAAAACCACCATTCCAGCAACTACAAACTTCTTCCAATACTTCCCACAACCATACCACTACTGTCACAAAACATCACCATCATCCGAACAACTCTACCCCATCCACATAACCACAACCTAGTGCAATCCTGCCATTACAATCCGCCACACAAAAACCGTGCTTCAAACTTCACTGTTTGCTACACAAAAATCCAACATCGCACCCAAGCCTGACTGCCACAGGTACTTCCACTGTCACCCAAACATACTATACTTCTATTTCTTTACATTCATTCCCCTTATCTCTTCTGTTTTCTTTTTCTTTTTTCTTCTGTTCATTCCTGTGCACTTCTTTTATGCACATTTCTCTTCCAAAACAACTCCTGCATTCTGCCAGCACCTCCATTCACACAGCAGCAAGACCACCGTCGACAACTTCACCTCATCTGCAATACACAGTGCCACACCATCTCCAGTTTATACCCACTACTCTCATACCAACCACTTCCATTTCCCAACGTTCTTCTTCTCAAACGATCACCAACCTCTTCAATAAATCCTCAAATCGAACTGAATCCCAAACCCCAACAACCAAATCCCTCAACCGTCGGCCTCTGTTAAATTCACGAATTCCTCAAAATCACTCAAGAACAAGCTCCTAAAATCCGAACTAAAAATCACAAACCCACAATAGAAGAACCGAACCAAATCACGAATTCAAATCCCCAATATCCCAAACCGTGAACAAATTGCACACCTTTGAAATCGCCCACCCCTGATCCGTAATTCACTCACGCAATCTCCAAATTTACTCGAACAATACCCGACCGCAGATCCCAGAATTACGCGCAAGTTTGAGTTTTTCAAATTTTTTTTTTTTGGGGTATGTTCGTATTTTTTTTTTGGGAAATAAAAGTGCGGACTGAAAGCTGGTAAATGGTGGAGTTCGCTAGATCTCATTAGTTTGGGTACTTGCTTTTTTCTGGGCTCGTGGGCTTAGCTCGTGTGGGGTTAGCTTGTGTGGGCTGTCCAAATTTTCAGCTTTGTTTTGAATATTTTTAGCTCTTTGGATAAACTTTCTTTTCCCCCTTTCTTTCTTAAAAAAAAGGGGGGGTGGGGTTTCTTTTTTGTTTTAGAGTTTTTATTTTTGGAATCCTTCGAGTATTGATTCGTGGGTGTGTTTTAAAAGTTAGATTTTAAGTTTTAGCTTGTGAATTTTAGTTTTTATCTAAAAAAAACATTTGTTTTTTTTTTAGTGTCTTTACTTGTTTTGTCTCAAGTTAGTTTTTTATAGTTCGGTCTTTCTCTTTGAAAATAAAAATAAACACTTGTTTATAGATTGTATTCACTTTTCAGGTTGTACAAAGAGGAATTGCTTTGTTTCGCTAGTTAGGAAACTGCTTGCTTGGATCGCTTTGCTTTGCTTTGCTTTGCTAACTCGCTTGCTTGCTAAAAAACGCCGCTAAAATTTTATTTTATTTTTTTGCTAATAAATTCGAACACTCAGGTATCGTGTTTTAACCCCTTTATTTTATTTGCATTGTTGATTGCTTGCATTCGCATTTAAAAATCCAAAAATCAAAATTAAATCATTCGTAGTTGCATTGTTAATACACGTTTAATTCCTGTTTTGCATTCATCTCATTTTATTTTATTTTCTTAAGGGAACACCCCAATTCACATAAGGTGGGGAGTTCATTACCCTTCCTTAGCCCAGAAAATTGCATATCATCGTAGAATTTGACTAATAATAACGGTTAGACGTTGGACATAAGGGAGTCGCGGGCTCATTTAGGGCTTAATTATATTTTGATTGTTGATTTATTTTGAACGAATTATTTCTTGGTGTCTAGACTACGGCAGAGAAATAAACACTAATAAATATTACAGTGATTCGTAAATATTATTTCGGTTGTTCTTCTGAAGGTACTTAAACCTTCGGTTGCATTTCTAGGGTGATTCCTGGTGCACCGATAACTCCTGTCCGTTAACTGGCCGAGAAATTTTTTGTTTAATTTAATCAAACGTATCATTATATAGTTTTGGGTTAGGAGCCACTAAGGACAGAAAATTTTGTAGTTATCTTCGCATTCATTTAGTTGCATTAGATTCATGCATACATAAAAAAAAAATAGAAAAAAATCAAAAATCCAAAAAAAAAAAAAATCATCTTCATTTGTAAATCAAATTGTTTTCTCTCTTATTCAAAAAAAAAAAAATCAAAACAACTCTCTTTTTGTAAAGAAAAAAAACTCACTTCTATTCTCTTCTCAAATTTGTTATTTCTTTTCTTCTCTTATTCTTCTCGCTAGTGCATGAGTATTTGGACTCACGACACCAATACGAATCATTGGACACGTGACCCTTCCACTAATCGTTTAGTTCGAACAAACATCCCTTCAACCATGGGTGAAGAAAACCCCCCTCGAACTCTTATGGATAGAATCTTCGCCGATCGAGTTTCTATTCCTTCTTGCATCATATTGCCCGCCCCAACGGGTAATCACTTTGAAATTCATTCAAATCACATAAATACTCTTCCAAAATTCGGCAATTTTGAACGTGATGACCCCTACATTTTCTTAACCAAATTTGAACAAGTTTGTGCAACCATGAAATTTCAACAACTAAGTGACGATAGAATCAAACTTAGGTTAATTCCATTTGCACTTACCGATTATGCCAAAAATGGTTGTATAGCTTGCCCTCAAATACGATTGGAACGTGGGATGAATTTGTGAAAGTTTTTCTAAAGAAATTTTACCCCTTGGAAAAAACATCCAAAATTCGAAACGAAATCGTCAATTTTCATCAATTTGGAGGAGAATCCTTTGCAAAATATTTCGAAAGATTTAAAGAACTTCTAGTCAAATGTCCACATCACAATTTCGAAAAATGGACTCTTTGCCAAATTTTATACGATGGACTCGAAAATAACTCTCGAACCATGCTCGAATCGATGTGCCAAGGAAACTTTCTTGCCCAAAATCATGATGCCGCTTGGCAATTTCTTGAGAACTTGGCCGAAAAATCAGCTCAATGGGAACGATCCAACGAGAAATCGATTTGTTCCCGATCAAACGCTCATTCGATAGGATCTTCATCAGCTTTAGAAGCAAAAATCGACGCGATGTTAACCAAATTCGATAATGTCCTTTCATCAAATCAAATGAATCAAGCTCAAACTTCTCAACCCTCGTGTTTCAAATGTAACGATCTGTCCCGTATTGCTGATCAATGCCCACACTCGTTAGAACAACTCAACGCTTTCAACAAAGTTAGGAACGACCCATTCTCTCCAACGTATAATCCTGGTTGGAGAAATCATCCTAAATTCTCGTGGACCCAAAACAACCCAAATTCGAATTTGGTTCGACCCTCATTCCAACCATTTACGAATAATCCTTCGAATCCCCCCTTTCAACAAAATCAATTCCAAAATTTTGCGCCACCTTCTCAAAATCAAGCGCAACAATCTTTTGTTCCCCAAGATGAAAACGACTGACTTCACTTGAGAAAAGTCTCGAAACATTGACTAAAGCAACGACTCAAAATCTCCAATAAAATAACAATTTGCAAAATTTATTGACTTCGTACATGCAAAACACGAGTCAATCGATCACTAAACTTGAAATGCAAATGAGTCAGTTAGCCACATCCATAAGTGAACGGGAAAGAGGCACTTTCCCGAGTCAACCCATTCCAAACCCCAAGATCCAGAATCCAAATCAAAACCAAGCTCATGTCGTTCAGGATAGCAATGTAACTCAGTTGAATGCTATCACGACTTTACGATCCGGTAAGAAAATCGATAATCAAATTGAAAACCCGAATAATGTACCGGATCTTCCTCTCGACCCTTCTAAAACCACAAATGATCTTGATCCAAATTCCGAGTCTACTTCTTCTCCAACTCAAATAGACCGACCTACTGAGTTGCGTATTCCATTTCCTCATCGTCTTTGACCAAAGAAACACTCCGTCCAAATGGAAAAGATGTTGGAAATTTTCAAACAAGTGAAAGTTAACATCCCTCTTCTTGACATCATTCAACAAGTCCCCACCTACGCTAAATTTCTCAAAGACTTGTGTACCCAAAAACGACACACTCATGTACCCAAGAAAGTCTTCCTAGCCGCCGGACTTAGCGAAGTCTTGACCCAATCGATCCCCGTTAAATACAAAGATCTCGGATGCCCTACGATCTCGTGCACAATAGGAGATAAAACAATTAACAAATGCTTAGTAGATTTGGGTGCAAGTGTCAATTTGATTCCATATTCCGTTTACCAACAACTTGGTTTGGGTGAACTTAAGCCAACGAAAATAATTCTTCAATTTGCTGATCGTTCAATTAAGAAACCCATCGGAGAAATCGAGGACGTACTCATCAAAGTTGGTCAATTCATATTCCCTGTCGATTTCATTGTTCTGGAAACTCAACCTGTCAATAATCCAATGAGTCAAATTCCATTGATCTTTGGTCGACCCTTTTTGGCTACTTCAAATGCTTTAATAAATTGTCGCAACAGTTCAATGAAAATATCTTTTGGAAACATGACTCTAGATCTTAACATTTTCAATCTTGAAAGTCATTCGAATAAATCGTGTGACCAAACCTTGGAAGTTAATGCCATTCACGAAAATTCCGAAAACGAATCGATTGACCTTAATGATGAGTGTGACGCCGAGTACGACAAATTGTTCCATGACGCTCCTAACGAAGTTGAATACACACTTCCATTTGAATCACTTTCAGTTGAGCCTGAATCTCAACCACGTTCTTTGATCGAGAAACCACCAAAGTTGGATCTTAAACCTCTTCCCGATCACCTTAAGTACGTTTACTTAGGTGATAACGATACTTGTCCTGTCATAATTTCTTCAAATTTAACTCGTGATCAGGAACTTTCTCTTCTTTCAACTCTTTCTAAAAACAAAGACGCAATCAGTTGGTCCATTTCGGACATCAAGGAAATTAGCCCCGCAATCGTTCAACATCGAATTCACTTAACCGACGAAGCCAAACCCACTCGCGAAGCGCAACGTAGGCTTAACCCTAAGATGAAAGAGGTAGTTCGCGAAGAAATTCTTAAACTTCTTGACAACGGTATCATTTACCCTATTTCTGATAGCTTATGGGTCAGCCCCATTCACGTTGTTCCTAAAAAGTCCGGACTTACCGTCGTCGCAAACGAACAAAACGAACTTCTTCCTACTCGGACTCAAACGGGTTGGCGTGTTTGCATTGATTATCGAAAATTGAATGCTGCAACACGTAAAGACCACTTTCCTCTTCCTTTCATCGATCAAATGCTTGAACGTTTAGCCGGTCATGAATTTTATTGCTTTCTTGATGGCTATTCTGGCTATAACCAAATTCCAATCTCTCCAGAAGATCAAGAGAAAACGACTTTCACATGTCCATTCGGTACCTTCGCTTATCGACGTATGCCTTTCGGACTTTGCAACGCTCCTGCAACTTTCCAACGATGTATGGTAGGCATTTTTTCCGATATGATCGAACGCATTCTTGAAGTTTTTATGGATGATTTTTCGATCTTTGGTGATTCTTTTTCCTCTTGCTTACATCATCTTGAACTTGTTTTGAATCGATGTAAAGAAAAACACTTAACGTTGAATTGGGAAAAATGTCACTTTATGGTCAAACAAGGCATTGTCCTTGGACACATAATTTCAAATAATGGAATTGAGGTAGATAAAGAAAAAGTTGACGTTATTTCAAAACTACCCATTCCAAAATGCGTTAAGGACATTCGTTCATTTCTAGGGCATGCTGGATTTTACCGACGCTTTGTGAAAGATTTTAGCAAAATCGCCCGTCCTTTAGCTACTCTTCTAGGAAAGGACATCCCATTTGACTTTAACGCGGAATGTGTTGCCTCTTTTGAACGTCTGAAAAACGAACTCATTTCAGCCCCGATAATCTGTTCTCCCAACTGGGAACTACCTTTTGAAATCATGTGTGACGCTTCTAACTTCGCGGTTGGTGCTGTCTTAGGACGACGCATCAACAAAATCCTTCACGTAATTTACTATGCGAGTATGACCTTGAACGACGCTCAACTCAATTATACGACCACCGAAAAAGAACTTTTAACTGTCGTTTTTGCGCTTGAGAAGTTTCGATCTTACTTGATTGGTTCTCACATCACGGTCTACACTGACCATTCTGCTCTTCGACACCTTTTTGCTAAAAAGGACGCTAAGTCACGCTTAATTCGATGGATACTTTTACTCCAGGAATTCGACCTTACAATCAAAGACAAAAAGGGATCCGACAACGTTATAGCCGATCACTTGTCTCGTCTTCCGAACGCACCATCTTCTTTGCCGATCAATGAAAACTTTCCTGACGAACAACTCCTTTCTGTTTCAATCGACCCTTGGTTCGCCGACATAGTGAACTATCTAGTCACTAAGGAAACTCCCTCTTTTTGGTCCAAACAAGATAAATACAAATTTCTGTCCCAAGTGAAATACTTCTACTGGGACGACCCATACTTGTTTAAGTATTGTCCGGACCAAATCATTTGTCGATGCATTCCTGATAGCGAAATTAGGAGTGTTCTCTCATTCTGCCATGATCATGCCTGCGGTGGACATTTTGGTCCTAGGAAAACCGCCGAAAAGGTGCTTCAATGTGGTTTTTATTGGCCCACTCTCTTTAAGGACGCGTTCGAATTCTGTAAAACTTGCAGTCGTTGCCAAATGCTAGGAAAGATTTCTCGATGAAATATGATGCCTTTGAACCCCATCCTTACGATCGAAATCTTCGACGTTTGGGGTATTGACTTTATGGGACCATTCCCAAATTCTTTCGGAAACATGTACATTCTTCTTGCTGTTGATTATGTTTCGAAATGGGTCGAAGCCGTTCCATGTAAAACAAATGATCATAAAATTGTCATGAAATTCCTAAAAGAAAACATCTTTTCGAGGTTCGGCACACCTCGCACGATAATAAGCGACAATGGAACACATTTCTGTAATCGATCTTTTGAATCCTTAATGAAAAAATATTCGATAACCCACAAGTTGTCCACTCCTTATCATCCGCAAACGTGTGGTCAAGTCGAAGTGTCGAATCGTCAAATAAAACAGATTCTGGAGAAAACTGTAAATAAAAACCGAAAGGATTGGTCACAGAAATTGATCGACGCGCTTTGGGCTTGTCGTACTGCTTTTAAAACTAATCTTGGAATGTCCCCTTTCCGATTAGTCTACGGTAAAGCCTGTCATTTACCCGTTGAAATTGAACATAAAGCACTTTGGGCAATAAAAAACTTAAACCTTGATCTTGAACAAGCTGGCGAAAACCGAAAATTACAACTCAACGAATTAGAAGAACTTAGGAATGACGCTTATGAAAATGCGAAAATTTACAAGGAAAGAACCAAAGTTTTTCACGACAACTCAATCCTAAGAAAAACGTTTTTGCCACACCAAATAGTTCTATTATATGACTCACGACTTCATTTATTCCCTGGAAAGTTAAAGTCCAGATGGACCGGACCATATGTTGTTCGAACTGTTTTTCCACATGGTGCCATCGAAATAGAAAATCCGAGGGATGGAGCCATATTCAAAGTCAACGGTCAACGTCTAAAACCATTCTTGGAATTACCCACTGATCGAGAGGAGGAGCTCATGATTCTTCATGAGTCATGCTACGTCAAGTAGGAAAGTTAAGTTAACCCTCCTTTGTAAATATGTAAATATTTCTCTTCTGTTCACTCATTGTGTCATGCATTGACTATGGGGACACAGTCAAAATTTAAGTGTGGGGGGGAGTCTCATTTTCATAGTCTAAAGTTGTAAAGTTCCCCTTTTTCTTTGTTAAAAAAAAAAGAGAAAGTGTTTTGCATTTTTATTTACTTTTAATATATGACATGATGAATTTAGCATACGGTATTGGTCGTACGATTAAAATATTTGGAATTTACTTCTCTTAATGGATAACAAAAGAAAAGTTTGAAATATGAACAAATTTGGTGTAACTGGTTTATAGGGAGATTCGTAGGTGATGAGTATGAAATGTTTTCTAAATTGTAATCCGATTAAATGAATGGTTAATTAAGATTACTTACGTTAACATTTTAGATCGTTTAAGTGAAGTTGTGCTAAGGTATTCTCGCTAAACTCTCTCTCTTAAAAAAAAGAATATATATATATATATATAATAATCCAAGGGTATCCAACATTGCTGGTACATCTGGCGTTGGTGTGCAAACCCGCCAAGCTCTATCCGGCACCTTGTTGACAAAGTCAGCGTTGGTATATCTTGGTCTCATTTTATGAGTTGGACACCTTAGGATTACTGACCCTCACGTAAGTCGTAGTGCAGTGTAGGGGTGGTATACCTAAGTATTTGTAAATAATAATAATGTAAATATTTTGTAAAAAAGAGAGAGTTAGCACTTGAAATCCAAGCACACTCTTCACTTATTTGACCTAACTTGCTAACCAAAAGTAATTAAAGATGCCATCTTATGATTGTTGATATCGATTACAGAATTCATTTCATATTTGCACTATGTTTTTACCAAAACAACTGGCCAAGCTAGAGGAGTTTGTAGCGATAACTGACTTTTGTTTGAAGTTTTGATTAGTAACGAACTTAAATTTCATAGTGACGACCCAAACTTGTGTTAACTCCTTCGTGTAAAATTTAAAAGTAAATTACCCATTTGTAAATAATCTTGCATTCATCTTGTACATGTTTTCTAATCTTGCATTTTTGTAAATATTTTTGGCATTTAACTTTTTGATTTTGTGGGTAGTATCCGCTGAAAACCCTCACGAGACAACACTCGTCCTACTGGGGACACCCAGAGGTTTAACGGCTTGTTGCATACTGTAACACCCCGAATTTCGGTTAATGCTAAAATTCACTAATTACAGAATAAATAATCTCAAATGTGGGAATTAGGGGAAACGGGCTGCGTCATTGCGTTCGTCTCGGAAAAATACGCGAAATAGAGTCCGAGTTTTCGAAAATCGGAGTCTGTATGGCTCAGTTATGGCCCGATGAAGTTTGCAGAAAATTCAAAGATAAAAACAGATTTAATAATTTAAAACCAGATTTTAAAATAGAGCAAGCGGGGCCAGGCGGGAAGATTCCCGCCCTACCCATGTCGACAGGCCTGTCGACAGGGGTGTCGACTTGCCTGTCGACTTGCCTGTCGACAGGGGGCGACGCCCAGTAAAACTGGGTGCACCAGTTTGGGTTCTTGGGCTGGCTTTGAGGGCTGGTTCTGGAAGCTTCTTGGATCTGACGGGTCTAAACCAATCTAGGGTTAATCTAAGGGTCTAAAATGCAACCTAATCCTATAAATAAGACCCTAACCCTACCCTAATTCATTCATAATTAGATTTTATAACTAAACTATGGCAAAATGAAACTTGATCATGGCCACCCCAAATCAATGAAGAGGAAAGCAAGCTAATCAACCTCTCTAATCAACCTCCAATCCATTCTAAGCATCTTAATCTTCTTCATTTGGAGTGCAAATTGCTAGTTGTGAGTTTCTATCACTTTAACATCAATTGTTAAAGCAAGTAGATTAGGTGTAATGAGACTTATGGTCTTGAATGCGGATTAGTGAGTTTGAATCATTTGTAATGATATGTTACTCTATGTTTTTCTATGTTTATGCATATTTAATAAGTTGGTTTATGCATATTTAATAAGTTGGTTTATGCATATTTAATAAGTTGGTTTATGCATACTTGATAAGTGGATTTATGCATATTTAATAAGTTGGTTTATGCATATTTAATAAGTTGGTTTATGCATACTTGATAAGTGGATTTATGCATATTTAATAAGTTGGTTTATGCATATTTAATAAGTTGGTTTATGCATATTTAATAAGTTGGTTTATGCATACTTGATAAGTGGATTTATGCATATTTAATAAGTTGGTTTATGCATATTTAATAAGTTGGTTTATGCATACTTGATAAGTGGATTTATGCATATTTAATAAGTTGGTTTATGCATATTTAATAAGTTGGTTTATGCATACTTGATAAGTGGATTTATGCATGATTAATAAGTTGGTTTATGCATGTTTAACAAGTGGGTTTATGCATGTTGAATATGTAAGTTTATGCAAGTTTAGTATGATGCATGTTATGTTTACATGATGCTAAATATGCAAGTTGTGGGCTATGTGATCATATACATGTTATGCAAGTTCATGAAGATATGCTATGCAAGTTACATGTATGTTAATATGCAAGATATGCTATGCAAGTTACATGTATGTTAATATGCAAGATATGTTATGCAAGTTACATGTTTGTTAATATGCAAGTTCATGATGACACATTATGCAAGTTTAAAAGTTAATATGCAAGTATGTGAAAGCTTATGCAAGTATGTGAATGCTTATGCAAGTATGTGAATGCTTATGCAAGTTGTGTATATGCTTAAATGCAAAGTTTAACATAATATGCAAGTTATGCATGCTTATGCAAGTATGTGAATGCTTATGCAAGTTATGTGTATGCTTAAATGCATATTTAACATGTTATGTAAGTTATGAGAATGCTTATATGCAAGTTCAACATGTTATGCAAGATATGTGTATGATAATATGCAAGTTTGGGTTAAATGTAGTTGGGTTAATATATGCTCATATATGCAAGTTGACATCCTCTTAACCCATGACAAAGTTATATGCTAAGATTTGGTTAAACCCATGATGTTTGTGATGGATCTTCCCCTTTATTATGCCATGAAGTGAGAACGATTTACGTGGGGAACGATGGGGTTGGAAAATATGTTAATAAATGTATGATTGGGTATGATTAAGCATACCATAAAAATAAATTACCATAAGTGGGAATTTACCTATTGAGTTAGGTCTACCCCATGGGAATTTACCTATTGAGTTAGGTCTACCCATGTTATGGAAAATTTGATATTAATTAGGGATAATTAATATGGGGGTGATTAATTAGGTGTAATTAATCGACTAAGACACGAGGTTGGACTCATTTGTAGTGTAAAATTGCCCGGACCCGACCGGCTTAACCAGTTGCTACAAATGTCAGCCCAATGTGAGAGGTCTTAGCCATAAATTAAGTACGTGATTAAAGTAAAGACACGAGGTTAGGCTCTGTTATGACGTAAGACTGCCCGGACTCTACCGGCTTAACCAGGCGGTCATAACAGTCAGTCTAATGTGGGAGGTCTTTATGGAAGATCACGGTCTTAATTAATTAAGAAACACTTAACCATATTAGCATGTAGTGGGACATGAGGGGTTAAGTGGGTGCCTTGGGTGGCATGTGGAATCTAGTGGGTTGCCTTGGGTAGCAATAGAAAAATACGATTAGAATACTTAACCAAAGTGGAACATGTAATTAAACATGATTAAAGGGTTAAGTAAGTGCCATGGGTGGCATGTGAAAATACGATTAGAATACTTAACCAAAGTAGGACATGTAAGTAGACATGATGAAAGGGTTAAGTAAGTGCCATGGGTGGCATGTAGAAATCTAGTGGGTGCCTTAAGGGGCAATTGAAATATGATTAGATGACTTAACCAAAACTTAACATGTAAGTGGGCATGATTATAAAGAGGGGTTAAGTGGGATGCACTAGATAAAATTGCAAGCTTAGGTGGTAGCTTGTGGGGGCCCATTTCAACCAATATCCCAAACGTATCTTTGTAGGCTCGACTTAAGTCGAGTGACGGGACACGCATATTGGGCTTGACTATAAGAGGCCAAACCGGGTTAACGGTGGCAACGCGGGACCAACGGGTTTCATATGCGTGTGTGGACCCGGGCTGGTTGGTAAGTCGTTGTTGCATCGTGTAGATATAAAGTCGTGCACCGTTGATATTATCAGGTGGCCACGTTGGGGAATGATACACCCCAATTGTGGGACCAGCACGGGTATCTACAGTAGGGAGCCGATCGCTTGGGAGTAGTGGGTACACCTAGTAAAGATAGGGGCAGACGGCACCTGTGTAGGGGTACAAGAAACTACCGGATAAAAATTGCTAAGTACACTTAGTGGGATCAACCTTTAAGTAGGAATTACTCTTGGTGGTTAGAACTGGTGTGGTGCAGTGTAGGAATTACCCTCGGGTGGATAAGTCTGGGGCGGTGTAGTCTAGTAATTATCCTTGGGTGGATAAATGCGTCTTTACGGTTATCTTAGTTTCTCTTAAGTTTGCCAAGCTGCTTAGTGTAGCCATTCATCCCCAGGCGTTACCGTATATCAACTTATGTCTTCTCTGGTTACTTTAATGATTGTATTGTTAAAGTTATAGGACTCACTCAGACTTATGTCTGACCCCGTTGTTTTTATCTTTTTCCCCCAACCCTAGGTTATCAGAGTAGGCCTAGTGCTAGTGGGCCTTGATCGGATTGCTGTATCTATCCTTTGGAGCTTGGACCGTTGAAGTAAAGCTCAGTTCATCTTTCCTTTTATGGCTATTGTTTACTTAGTGGGATTATGTACTTATTTTTATCAAGATGGTTATTTTGTACTTGACTCTTGTATGGTTTTGTGATGTAACCAAACATGTTTTACTTTCCGCTGCATTGAAATGATGATTTAAATTTTCAAGTATTACTTATATCTGTCTTGTTGTAATTTTTCTGTTCTATATTCACTTAAAATACTCCACCAATGTTATGGCATTCCCTTAGTGAGTGTCCGTAGCGGGCGTGGGGTGTTACACGTGGTATCAGAGCTTAAGGTTACCAGAACAGATAAAATTTTTAGAAAAACTATTTTCTAAGAATATGTTTGAAAGGAGTATTTTCAAAAACATGTCTTTCAAGAGAAAAGTTTTTGAAAGAAAAACATAATCCCCGATAGCCATATCTTTATCTTTCGAATTCTCCGTTTTGAATCTTTCCCTTTTTCGTCTCAGCATGGCTGAAGATCTTTATCTTCCGGACAATGTAGCGGTACCAGTATGGTATAGAAGGTTGTTAGAGGCTAGGGCCGCCGCTGCAGGTCCAGCTAATGTTCCTCCTTCACCCGTTGCACTCGTTCCTCCTCGCGCGGATACTTTTGCTATGACTTGTAGGAAGTTTAAGGCTATGGGAGGAAAACCTTTTGTGGGAGCTAGGGATTGGCTTAATGAGACGGAAGAATTGATGGAAATCTTGGAAGTAGAAGAGGGAAAGAAAGTCAGGTTAGCCGCTTGGTTAATGGAAGGAGAGGCCTCGTTCTGGTGGGAGGTCACTAATGGAGAACGCCCGATTGACTCTTGGGTAGATTTCAGGCATAGGTTTGAGGCAAAGTTTCTCTCAAAAGCGGAAGAAAATATGCATGAGGAAGAGAAGGGTCCCAATGCTAATAAAGCACCCGAGAAGAAAGGAGATCAGGAGATACCTCAACAGCAACAGCAAAACAAGGGTGGGAAAGGCAACGGTGGCAAGGGAAAGAAGAGGTGCTTCAATTGTGGGACACTAGGCCACCTAAACAAAGATTGTCGCAAGAAGACTAAGACTGGCTGCTTCCACTGTGGCGAAGCAGGGCATTTAGTGAAGGATTGCCCTAAGAAAGGGCAAAGGACGGGGTCTACCTCAGGAGGACAGGTGCAAGTTCTTATGGCACCAGGTCAGGCTAGGGGGCAAGTACAGGCTCTCGCGGTTCCACCGATTTGGGAAAGAGGTAGAACTATTTCTATTGAAAGTCTAGTTTTTCTGATCGATCATCCTGTCCGTACTTTATTTGATTTTGACGCATTGAATTCATTTATCTCATCATTGTTAGTAGAGTCACTGCACTGAGACACCAGTTTGGTAGAGGATCCCTTAGTTGTTTCAAACCCAATTGGGGCTCCATGATGTGTTTGGGTTTGAAAGTTTCTATACTTAGCGTTGAGTTTAGAAGTGATGCTTGTTGGGCTTCACGGGCTATGGGTTAGTTTTGGGCATGGACTGGTTTTCCAGTAGGGGTGCCGTTCTTAATTTTGAAGGGAGAGTTGTAGGCTTATGACCCGCTTGGGTAACACTCTCGAGATCTCTTGTAATCCCATAGAATCTGTTATGCTAAGTTATCTAGAATCGCTTGACACGACGGTCTAGAGTTTGCGATCTGTTAGAGCAGTCCGGGAATACTCGGATGTGTGTAAGGAGGTGAAGGGCTTACCTCCGGAGCGGGAGATTGACTTCCGAAAATATCTGGTAGATAATGCCAACCCAGTATCTTGGCCAGTGTGCCACACGGCTCCTCGTGAGAGGAGGGAACTCGATAAGCAAGAAGGTGGTTTGCTTAAGAAGGGGTTCATAAGACGAAGTATATCGGAGTGGGGTGCTCCAGCAGTTTTTGCTGCGAAGGCGGATGGGTCCCTCAGACTTTGTGTAGGCTAAAGAGAACTGAATAAACTCACAAAGAAGAATCGACACCCATTGCCGAGGATTTATGATCTCTTTGATCAGTTAGTGGGCGCCTCAGTATTTGTGCAGTTAGACTTAGCCACGGGGTTTCGTCACTTGAGAGTGGCTGAGGATAGTATAGAGAAGACTGCCTTTAGGACTCCGGATAGATTTTATGAGTGGCTAGCGATGCCATTTGGTTTGACGAACGCCCCCGCATACTTTGTTGATTGGATGAGATGGGTGTTCAGGGAGTACCTAAATAAGTTCGTGATGGTCTTTGTGGATGACATCTTGGTCTTTTCTAGGAGCAAAATAAGTTTTCGTATGTGCTCAATAGGGTGAGCAAAGCCAGTTATGGGAAAACGGTGGTTTTAGAGCGAGACTGGTAAGGACATCCAAAGTTGGTTAAAGGCTTAATTGATTAGCCATTTTTACTAGTATCATCTCACGTAGGTCGCCTGAACTCGAAGGAGATATCCCTTGGGTGTTTGTCTGATATTGGTTTAGGCCTTTGGGGCTTGCATTTGGGGGATGTCGAGTTCGACTAGGGTGGTCTGCGTGAGAGATGGACAGTCGCGATGATTTTTGATAGGATTCTTAGCATCCTATGAGATAGCGTATACCCATGGCAAGGGTAACATGGTAGCGGACACCTTAAGTAGAAAAAGGTTGTCCTTGAGTTCATTGTTCGTTGAACGACGGAGCTTAGAGTTTATTTCTATGTTTGACTTTGGACCTTCCGTTGACTTTGTACCCGGATTGCTAGCTTCTTTGGAGGTTAGACCTACTCTTTTGGGGCGGATTGGAGAAGCACAGAGGGACGACCCACAGTTGGTTGAGTTGGTGGGGAAGCTCATAAGGAGGGAGTCGTCCAGCCATTTGAGTAGGTACACCCTAGACGATAGGGGGTGCTTGCGTAGAGACGGTAGACTTTGTATACCGAAAGACGAGGGTTTGAGGAAGGTTATTCTTGATGATGCACACCGTTCTAGGATGACCATTCATCCCGGTGGGGACAAGATGTACCAAGACATGAAGAGGGTTTTTCTGGACCGGTATGAAGAAAGATGTGGCCGAGTATGTCGCTCGATGCTTGGTGTGCTAACAAGTGGAAGCGAAGTAAAAGAAACCCGGAGGGTTGCTTCTCCCGTTGGGAGTTCCGTAATAGGAAGTGGGATAGTGTCTCGATGGATTACCGAAATCAAGGAAGGGTAATACGGGGATTGGGCTTATGGTTGATAAACTTACGAAGTGTGCCCGTTTCATACCCGGGAAGAGCAAGAGCACTATTCCATGTCGAGCTTCAGTTTATATTCGAAAGATTATTAGATTGCATGGTGTACCCTCCAGTATGGTGAGCGATCGAGATCCTACCTTCACTAGAGAGTCTAGAGAGTTTTGGAAGAGTTTCCAAGAGGCGGTAGGGACTCAGTTGTAATAGAGTACCGCATATCATCCTCGGATAGACGGCCAGACCGAGAGGGTGAATCATATTTTAGAGGACCTTTTGAGGCTATGTATCTTGGATTTTGGAGGTACACGGGAGGAGCATCTTCCATTGGTGGAGTTACCCGACAGACTTAGTAGTGTACATGATGTATTCCATAGGAGGAAGTGCCTACATGAGACCGCAGAGGTGGTAGAGCCGAGTTTGCTTAGAGAAGTGGAAGTAGAGTGTGATGCGACGATTCGACGAGCTCCTACTTGCATCCTTGGGTCAGAGATTTGGAAGCTGAGAAAACAAGAGAGGTTCAACTAGTCAAAGTACAAAAAGGGAGATGAAGAGAGCGATGCTACCTGGGAGACGGAAGCGAAGATGCGTTCGAGGTACCCTTTTTCTTTCGGAGGGTATGTCCTTTTGCTTCACCTTCATCACATATCTTGTGCTTATCTTATCCTTAGTATGTCCTCTCGTTAGTACCTTTGACCTTTAGATAGGGTAAACCTATGGTTGAAACATGTGTTTGAGACATGTTATGGTTGATGGATGCAAGTGGATGCAAGTGTTTGCTAGTGGTTGCTCGTGGATACATATACACACACTCTAGGCACTAGATCGGCTCAGTCACTTCATATTGCATATTGCATAAAATTGTGTGTGGGAAACTTTATTGATGGATGTATAATGATTGTGTTATCATATGGATGATGCATTTTGGTGAATGATTGTGCACTCATGTAGATATTGTATATGTCGATAGGGTTCTCTCGCATACATAATGGATGCATGGCACTATCATGGTTTGCATATGTTCATACATTAGATAGGGAACATATACACACACTTTTTGCATATGCTCATACATCATTAGAAACTGTTTAAGGACAATGGATGCCTGTGGTTGATGGTTTGAGTAGATGGTTGTTTGGATGGTAGGATATGCATTCTCCTTAGCTTAGAGATTTCGGGGACGAAATCCTTTAAGGAGGGGAGAATGTAACACCCCGAATTTCGGTTAATGCTAAAATTCACTAATTACAGAATAAATAATCTCAGATGTGGGAATTAGGGGAAACGGGCTGCGTCATTGCGTTCGTCTCGGAAAAATACGCGAAATAGAGTCCGCGTTTTCGAAAATCGGAGTCCGTATGGCTCAGTTATGGCCCGATGAAGTTTGCAGAAAATTCAAAGATAAAAACAGATTTAATAATTTAAAACCAGATTTTAAAATAGAGCAAGCGGGGCCAGGCGGGAAGATTCCCGCCCTACCCATGTCGACAGGGCTGTCGACAGGCCTGTCGACAGGGGTGTCGACTTGCCTGTCGACTTGCCTGTCGACAGGGGGGCGACGCCCAGTAAAACTGGGTGCACCAGTTTGGGTTCTTGGGCTGGCTTTGAGGGCTGGTTCTGGAAGCTTCTTGGATCTGACGGGTCTAAACCAATCTAGGGTTAATCTAAGGGTCTAAAATGCAACCTAATCCTATAAATAAGACCCTAACCCTACCCTAATTCATTCATAATTAGATTTTATAACTAAACTATGGCAAAATGAAACTTGATCATGGCCACCCCAAATCAATGAAGAGGAAAGCAAGCTAATCAACCTCTCTAATCAACCTCCAATCCATTCTAAGCATCTTAATCTTCTTCATTTGGAGTGCAAATTGCTAGTTGTGAGTTTCTATCACTTTAACATCAATTGTTAAAGCAAGTAGATTAGGTGTAATGAGACTTATGGTCTTGAATGCGGATTAGTGAGTTTGAATCATTTGTAATGATATGTTACTCTATGTTTTTCTATGTTTATGCATATTTAATAAGTTGGTTTATGCATATTTAATAAGTTGGTTTATGCATATTTAATAAGTTGGTTTATGCATACTTGATAAGTGGATTTATGCATATTTAATAAGTTGGTTTATGCATATTTAATAAGTTGGTTTATGCATACTTGATAAGTGGATTTATGCATATTTAATAAGTTGGTTTATGCATATTTAATAAGTTGGTTTATGCATATTTAATAAGTTGGTTTATGCATACTTGATAAGTGGATTTATGCATATTTAATAAGTTGGTTTAATAAGTTGGTTTATGCATACTTGATAAGTGGATTTATGCATATTTAATAAGTTGGTTTATGCATATTTAATAAGTTGGTTTATGCATACTTGATAAGTGGATTTATGCATGATTAATAAGTTGGTTTATGCATGTTTAACAAGTGGGTTTATGCATGTTGAATATGTAAGTTTATGCAAGTTTAGTATGATGCATGTTATGTTTACATGATGCTAAATATGCAAGTTATGGGCTATGTGATCATATACATGTTATGCAAGTTCATGAAGATATGCTATGCAAGTTACATGTATGTTAATATGCAAGATATGCTATGCAAGTTACATGTATGTTAATATGCAAGATATGCTATGCAAGTTACATGTTTGTTAATATGCAAGTTCATGATGACACATTATGCAAGTTTAAAAGTTAATATGCAAGTATGTGAAAGCTTATGCAAGTATGTGAATGCTTATGCAAGTATGTGAATGCTTATGCAAGTTGTGTATATGCTTAAATGCAAAGTTTAACATAATATGCAAGTTATGCATGCTTATGCAAGTATGTGAATGCTTATGCAAGTTATGTGTATGCTTAAATGCATATTTAACATGTTATGTAAGTTATGAGAATGCTTATATGCAAGTTCAACATGTTATGCAAGACATGTGTATGATAATATGCAAGTTTGGGTTAAATGTAGTTGGGTTAATATATGCTCATATATGCAAGTTGACATCCTCTTAACCCATGACAAAGTTATATGCTAAGATTTGGTTAAACCCATGATGTTTGTGATGGATCTTCCCCTTTATTATGCCATGAAGTGAGAACGATTTACGTGGGGAACGATGGGGTTGGAAAATATGTTAATAAATGTATGATTGGGTATGATTAAGCATACCATAAAAATAAATTACCATAAGTGGGAATTTACCTATTGAGTTAGGTCTACCCCATGGGAATTTACCTATTGAGTTAGGTTTACCCATGTTATGGAAAATTTGATATTAATTAGGGATAATTAATATGGGGGTGATTAATTAGGTGTAATTAATCGACTAAGACACGAGGTTGGACTCATTTGTAGTGTAAAACTGCCCGGACCCGACCGGCTTAACCAGTTGCTACAAATGTCAGCCCAATGTGAGAGGTCTTAGCCATAAATTAAGTACGTGATTAAAGTAAAGACACGAGGTTAGGCTCTGTTATGACGTAAGACTGCCCGGACTCTACCGGCTTAACCAGGCGGTCATAACAGTCAGTCTAATGTGGGAGGTCTTTATGGAAGATCACGGTCTTAATTAATTAAGAAACACTTAACCATATTAGCATGTAGTGGGACATGAGGGGTTAAGTGGGTGCCTTGGGTGGCATGTGGAATCTAGTGGGTTGCCTTGGGTAGCAATAGAAAAATACGATTAGAATACTTAACCAAAGTGGAACATGTAATTAAACATGATTAAAGGGTTAAGTAAGTGCCATGGGTGGCATGTGAAAATACGATTAGAATACTTAACCAAAGTAGGACATGTAAGTAGACATGATTAAAGGGTTAAGTAAGTGCCATGGGTGGCATGTAGAAATCTAGTGGGTGCCTTAAGGGGCAATTGAAATATGATTAGATGACTTAACCAAAACTTAACATGTAAGTGGGCATGATTATAAAGAGGGGTTAAGTGGGATGCACTAGATAAAATTGCAAGCTTAGGTGGTAGCTTGTGGGGGCCCATTTCAACCAATATCCCAAACGTATCTTTGTAGGCTCGACTTAAGTCGAGTGGCGGGACACGCATATTGGGCTTGACTATAAGAGGCCAAACCGGGTTAACGGTGGCAACGCGGGACCAACAGGTTTCATATGCGTGTGTGGACCCGGGCTGGTTGGTAAGTCGTTGTTGCATCGTGTAGATATAAAGCCGTGCACCGTTGATATTATCAGGTGGCCACGTTGGGGAATGATACACCCCAATTGTGGGACCAGCACGGGTATCTACAGTAGGGAGTCGATCGCTTGGGAGTAGTGGGTACACCTAGTAAAGATAGGGGCAGACGGCACCTGTGTAGGGGTACAAGAAACTACCGGATAAAAATTGCTAAGTACACTTAGTGGGATCAACCTTTAAGTAGGAATTACTCTTGGTGGGTAGAACTGGTGTGGTGCAGTGTAGGAATTACCCTCGGGTGGATAAGTCTGGGGCGGTGTAGTCTAGTAATTATCCTTGGGTGGATAAATGCGTCTTTACGGTTATCTTAGTTTCTCTTAAGTTTGCCAAGCTGCTTAGTGTAGCCATTCATCCCCAGGCGTTACCGTATATCAACTTATGTCTTCTCTGGTTACTTTAATGATTGTATTGTTAAAGTTATAGGACTCACTCAGACTTATGTCTGACCCCGTTGTTTTTATCTTTTTCCCCCAACCCCAGGTTATCAGAGTAGGCCTAGTGCTAGTGGGCCTTGATCGGATTGCTGTATCTATCCTTTGGAGCTTGGACCGTTGAAGTAAAGCTCAGTTCATCTTTCCTTTTATGGCTATTGTTTACTTAGTGGGATTATGTACTTATTTTTATCAAGATGGATATTTTGTACTTGACTCTTGTATGGTTTTGTGATGTAACCAAACATGTTTTACTTTCCGCTGCATTGAAATGATGATTTAAATTTTCAAGTATTACTTATATCTGTCTTGTTGTAATTTTTCTGTTCTATATTCACTTAAAATACTCCACCAATGTTATGGCATTCCCTTAGTGAGTGTCCGTAGCGGGCGTGGGGTGTTACACATACGCTCAATGCAATCGTGCTCCCTACGAAAGTGGATTTATCTTAGTTTCTTTACTTTATTCGAGGACGAATATAAAGATAAGTGTGGGGGTATTTGATGTGCACAAAAAAATGCACATTTATATTCACATATTTACTCTTGTTTAGTCTAATAAATGAACATTCTTGGGTATTTTATGTGATCAAACCATGTTTTAAAGATTTTCAAAATCATCACTTATTTCGGGAAAAAAGGGGGTCACTTGTGCATGTTTTAATTTGTGAAATCTTTTACTCGTTCCTTGTTATTTACTCTCGTAGGAATTTAGGAGCTAAAATGATCCATACACATGAAGAGATGAAGGAAAGCATGCACATACACAAGAGAAGGCAAAGAATTAATACATCTTATGGATAGTGGAGGGCCCATCTTTCAACTAGCCCACTTGCTTCATATTATTGAATGGGACAAAAGGCCTCATGCATTCTACATGACATATTAGTGGCTAAGATCAATTAGAAGCTTCATGAAGGGCCATTTTGGGGAATTCCCAAGAAAAGTGATTAGGGTTTTAGGGTTTTAGATCATGTATATATACCCCTTTGTTTCATGTATTTGGTATCTCCTTTTTAGCATATGAAAGTGTAAGTGATCAAATAAATAAAAATGGCTTCCAAGCCTATCTCTTTTATGTCTATCTTATGTCTATTTTAATTTCTATGCTTCACTTTCATGTTCATAGTTTAGATTTATTTACATTCATGCTCATAGCTTAGATTTACATTCATGTTCATTTACTTTATGATCATAGCTTAGATCTACTTTATGTTCTTAGTTTAGTTTTCTTCTTGCTCTACTTAGTTTTCTTTCATTTTGCTTAGTTTTCTAATGTTGAAACTTACATGTGTTGATATGACAACACATATGAGTGGCTAAGCCCTTGATTTAGGGGTAATGATGCTCTCTAACTTTGTGTAAGTTCAACAAGTGTATGATTTGTGATCTTTAATATGTGCTTAATGTTAGTGAATATGGATGTAAGTTTATACAAATGGGTTTGATTGGTCATGTTGCATTTGCAAATGATCTATTCTTATTCAATATAAACACAAGTTACATCCATATTTGCTAAGTGATTATTGATTTTGAAATGAAAGTATGAACAAAATTTGATGGTCTATAGTTCTAGCCAATAGTTCATAGACCATACTTAGAATAGTTTTGCTTTAGTTTCATTTTCATGAGAATCATAAGTGGTGTAAATATTGCATTTATATCACTTGTTGAGATCATACATTGTATGTTTGACAACTTACATAAAGGTGAGAGTGGATTTACCTCTAAATTACTCTCTAATTTCGTATTTAGCCCTCAACTTAGTTTCTAGTTTCATAGTTTTTATTAGAACAATTCAAAGTTTGGTTTAATTCGATTGAATAAAATTGAAATCACTTCTTTCCCTGTGGATCGACTCGCACTCACTACGTATTACAATAGTACACCGTGCACTTGCGGTTATTTCAATATTCGTGCGACAGTTTTCTAATTTAATAGAAAATCCGTTGTAGCGAACAACTTACCATGAAGACAGAACACCAACGTCTCACCGATACTCTTCTACATCCAAGTTTCTCTCTCAATTGTGCCACCACGTGGCACCTAGCATCTCTCCAAGCGAATTAAGTTCGAGTAATGCTCGAACTTTCCAATCGGCAATGCCTTAGTGAACATGTCCGCCACGTTATCCTTTGTGTGCACTTTCCGAAGGCATACTTTCTTGTCTTCGTCCATGACCACTAGAAATGACTCTCTCACTTCAATATGCTTCGTTCGTGAGCTAAATGCCAAATTCTCTGCCAAATGTATAGCACTTTGGCTGTCACATCGATACTCTCTTGTTCAAAACCCAAGTCACACAATAGTCGCTTCAAATAGAGTGCCTCACTACACCAGAAATGCCAATTTGGCAGTGCTCATGGCTGTATCAAAATCGATTTGGCAGTGCTCTGGACCGTATCAAAAAATGGCGTCTCTGTTGCTTTGATACGGCTTAAAACCGTATCAAATTGATAATTTGATACGGTTTTTAGACGTATCAATTTAGAAATTTGACACGGCTTTAAGCCGTATCAATTTTTGAATTTGATACGGTCTAAAGTTGTATCAAATTTCTAAATTGATACGGCTTAAAACCGTACCAAATTGGTATGCTGGTACTGTCAAATTCATAGATCGATACGGTTTTAAGCCGTATCAAATTGGTAGATTGATAGGCTTAAAACCGTATTAAACTGTTATACTGATACGGTTTAAAACCGTATTTAATGCCTCATTCCTACAATGATAACAATGAATTACATACGGCTTATAACCGTATCAAAACCGGTATATCATAAATGCAATATACAAAAACACTGCCCCCATTGATATATATATATATATATATATGCACAATAAAGAAGATACGCTACAACCATATAACAGTACATAAAGAAGATATGCTAAGCATAATCCTATTAATACATAAACCATAACTTCAGTTAATACAAACCACATAACACAATATATACAAAGCATAATGTTCACAGTTCTTTCTCTAAGAAAAAAAGACAACAAAACTGCAGTTGTCGAGCCCATACAACTCATGCTTGTTCCAAAGCCTGAAAAGAAATTAAAATAACAAACATCAGCCGATTGTGTATTGATCAAATAAATAAGTATTCATGCAAGCGTTGTCCATGTTAGTCTCTGCATCTTAAGATGTATTGGTCAAATAAATTAGTATTGATCAAATAAATAAGTATCCACAACAACAATACATACTTTAAATTACTTGTGATTTTTGGTGTCAGTCTCCGCATCTTAAAATCATACCCTTATCCCATGTTGATATGTACAGTTTAAAGCAGGATGACCAATGAGCAACCCATAAATTCAGCTGAAACTAATCCGTAGTGCTCAGTTGAAACTGAGCCTTACGCTCAATTTTAACTGAGCTTACGGCTCAGTTTCGCTTAGCCTTTACGCTCAGCTGAATATTTTAAAATGTTTTAGACACTAGTCAGTATTATTACATTAAACTTCTAAATGTCTTTAAACTCAATATTAAATCCACCCACAACCCCCATGAATTTAAAAGAGACGCCTTTCCTATCTATATATCTCCCATTTTTAAATGCACCCTCAATAAATAGTCATTAATACTGCTTAAATTCTTAAAACATTAATTCTTTGTACTATTTTTTTTATTTTTATTTTTCCTTTCTTCTGAAGTCACAAAAACTATTGAACTGTACACAAATTGTTGAGGATACGAGGCAAACTGAAATAGAAAAGAAGAAAATTAAATACATGAAGTTAAATACAGTACAGTATTCTTATTTTTAGGTACAGCTTCTAGTCCATTTAGCTTGTATAGTTAGCTCTTCAATGAGCAGTTATGAAATAAAACCATGGTACTGAATAATTTGCTTTACTTTAGACCATTAATTGAAATAAATAGTTCAAAAGACCTGTATTCAATTCTTCACAGTAGTTTTATCAGAGTGCATAATCAATTTTATGGACAGTATAGATGGCCATTTTGATAAATTGTCCATGAAAGATAATTAGAGCCAACATATGGAAAATATGAAAGGTTCGTAACTTTAAATACATTTGTGTATCAGTGGTTTTTACTTGTATTTATGTACAAATAATGTATTCAATGAGACTACTAACTACAAATAATGTATTCAACGAGACTACTAACTATCAAGCGAACTGAGAGTTATATATGTATGATTCTTGAAGTTTTATTTTTTAGTGTTATAATTTGTTTAGGTTATAAAACATAGGTAAAGCATGAATGTATATGATAACAAACCATGAATACATGTACAATGTACTTGATTTGGTGTTAATACAAGTCATAATCAAACAGGTGCTTGTTTGGTTTTCACAGTTGGGTAGTTTAATGTGTGTGCACACGGGCGTGTAATGTGTATACACATATGTACACACATATGTATGCACATATCAGTTTGATACTTGCCTATGTTTCTAAAATAATGAATATTTAGTTCAAAATCAGTCTACTTATGTATGTATGTAGTTTTTGCAGCTTATTTTCACGGACCAGAACTGAATAATGCACTTTAACATTGCATATGACTTGCCGTAGAATATACTAAAATGCTAAATTTATACATGACCCGTTGTGACCTGACAGGATTGATGAGTTAATATGTACTTCAGCAGGAGTCATTAAAAAAAATCATAACATTCTAGTACACCTTAACTGCTCTAATCAAGATAATGGTATATCCACCTGAGAGTTGCAATAGATATTTTTTTAGGAAAGTAGTCAAACTATATTAACATAATAAAATCAGAAGATTATATATTTTTTACCCTGCTGAAAACCAATGCCTACAGCATGGGAGATTATTCTAGTAACTAGTATTTTTTATCAAAATCTTAGTAGTTACACTGAACATTTTTAAATACACTAAATCATTACATCGTGATTATTCATGTTATAAAAGAGTCGTTGCAAATCTAATATTTGAATATAAGAAGATAGAACACAAATCTAACCTTTGAGAAAAACGGTCCACATAGTTCAGGAGCACGGTACCACCTTGTTGCCACATAATCCTAGAAAAGAGTACAGTAGATGAATCAGAAAGCTGTCATAATTTAACAATGCCATGGCTGTGTCTATAATTGTTTCTCTATGATTGTTCGTTTACAATTTGAAATGTACATTTATTAACTATTTAATAACATAGTAAGAAGTATCAAGAACTCAAAACAACATAAACATGCACAAACTATATATTAATGTTTACAACATTATACTTGCAAATATACAGTAAATCAATTGAGAAACAAATCATTAAAACTATTAGCTAACTTTCAGAAAGAACCCTGGCTTTTGTTTGTATAAGAAAATATTGCAATCGTGTACACATCCGTTATTAGAAATATCCCCTCCTCGCACAAACAATCCAGTAGATTTTCGCAAAGTTGTTTGATAAATACTTTCCACTTTGGAAATGTTGTGGAGTGGGTTAAGGTGCCACAATTTTGTGTACGATGGCTACAGATATGGAAAACAAATAAGGGAACTTCATCCAGTTAGGCATTTAATTATTAAGTTTAACTTTTTAAGATGTAAACCTGCGAACAAGATCTGATTTCGCGAAGACCATTTCACTGGGAAGAGGCAGTTCTCCAAGAACCATAGCACCACCGCTGATATCCATGCCACCATAACACAAAGAGAAAGAATCTCAAATTACTCCTTTTTCCACAAATTGGTCCATTATGCTGAGGGGTCTACGCCCCAGACCCATTATACCATCAGCACGTTGACTAAACAGATCACCAGTTTCAGAATTTTAACAGCCAAAAACAGCACGCTAAGGAACAAGTGTGCTTTGACTACCAAAGGAAACTATGTCCTCACCCAGCACGCCGTTGCTTGATCTCATTTCAACATATTGCCACTGCTTGAAATCTAGGGTCCTACATATCATTGATTATTAGGCATTCTTTTGGGTTTTCATTGTATAAAGCTTCAAATACTTAAAACTATAAAACATACAATATCAACAAACAAAAATTATACTTTACTTAGTATAGCAAGCTATCACGGGAAGTAAAATAAAATAAGGGGAACACACGGTGGTAAAGAAGGTAACCGAGTAGGAGAAGCACTGATGCATTTTTACATGTGTGCATGCATGCATGTGATACAGAAAAGTAGAATAGCTAGCGGAATCCATCTGACTAGTGGTTGCAATACATAATTTCAAACCATGAGTATCACAGTGTAGAAAATTTTACAGATATGCAGTCACGAGGGTGCCATTGAATTTGGAATTAGATTATTTGCCAAACAGAAAATACTAGTGAATAGACAATTCAGGCTAACTAGTTGCTTAGCTCAATGCATTTAAACATTTAATGCATCAACCACTATGCTTATAGTCAAGACTATTTTGTTTGCCTGTTTGGCAAACTATTTTGTTAAAGTACCCACTTCCTAAAAATTAACATTAATTAGAGTATCCAATCAAAATGGTTTTCGTTTCCTTATCTTTGTTGAAAAAAAGAGGAAAGGAAAATTCTCCATGTAAGCTAGAAACAGGGAAAATTCATTGCAATATGGATGCTCTAATTATCAAGTAAATTATTTGATGATAGATTAATATTTAATTTAGTTTCCATGTTTAAATTTTGATATTTACTACATTCGCAGCGCATATGTAGTAGTAAATATCATAGCCAATATACGACAAACTGTCACTATCAAACGTGTAGTGATTGCATCACATGAACATATCATAGGCATAAAATATTTCCTGCCTTGCAGTATAATTGTTTGCATGCACAAGTATACAAATGGATAATACTGTATCGTTTATATAGATGGTATTAGGTGGAAGACAACCATTCACATTTGAACTTACCTACTTCAGTAGCACCTTCACCAAAAACATCTAAACATAACTATTTTCTATACAACTACAGATCAAGGAAAACGATGCAGAAAATGAAGCTTACTCTGTCAGGTTGTAAAGGCTGAAAACTATCATGCTTTAGATCTATTCAGTTCAATACATTGTTTATTAGTTTTAATTACTCTCTTCCAAAGCATATGTACCTATGTTCTATGACTCATGTTTGGGCCTACCATTTATTTAAAGCTACTACTACGTAAGTTCATTGGTATATTTTTTACACGTGATTACAATGTGAAAATAATTGGTATAATCAAAAATAAATAATTCTAGGCCAAATAATCATTGACTGCAATATAATATCTTTGTTATTTCGGATTTTTGACCAAAGCGTAGTGGAATAAATTAGTTATATATATGTTAGGAAACATAATATTATGCTTCCTAAAGTTTATATGTAATTTAAGTACAATGTTATTTTGTATGTTTTGATAAATTTAATCATACAGGTAGTAAAATACGGTAACCATACATTCTGACAGTGAACAGAAAATTGGCAAAACACATTAAAAAAATTTGGAATTCACAGTAAAACATAGTGATGGATATTTTAAAAGTAACAAAAACTAAGCCAATATAAAAATTTTGAGATGTCTAAATCGGGCTAGCAAGGCATTTGAAAAAAAGGAAAAACTTAACCTGACTCAACAAATGATTTGCGTCTTAGTTCAAGATCAGATCAGTAGGTTTGGATAGACACACATAGCAGTATAAAAAATATAACCTATAGCCACTAGTTACAGAGATTATAGACATCGGACTATATATGATGAATCAAGTTAATATATGAATACATCCATCTATGAATAAACTAAATTAATGGATCCGTCATCTACACAATCGGTGTATGCAATTTCAATTCAGTGTTAAAATATTTCATGAAATGAATAGCAAGAACACCTTTCACATTACATGAATCATTTATCATGGGATTTTTTTTAATAGTAGCCTAAAATAATTTGTACACCATGTAACTGGTTACGTGTATATAAATCATTTGAATTTTAAACTAAAATGGAACAAAAATAAAATAAATGAAATATCTTAGATGAGTTCTAAGTTGTTTAAAATGAGCACATATCATTTATATAATAACAATTAAGTAATCACAGTCTAACTAGTCGATAGTATTTTCATATTGCACATATGCATCTCAAAATACGACAAAGGATCAAAAATCCTTTCAATTTTGTCTGTACCATTGGCTTATATAGAAAACAATTTTTTTTTGTTGTAAAAATAATCATAAAAGTTTGAAATAAAAACAATAAAAGAACACAAAGTAGAGCGGAAATTTTTCATTGGGGTCAAATTTAAAACATAATGATAAATAGAGTTTAAAAACCCCCATAACAGCAGAGCTGGAAGAAATGTTGACGTAGTTGACATAAAATATGTGTATATTACTGATTTCAGATGGTGTTAAGTAAGTTAATCAGATCTAACAAATAATGTTCACTGTTACCAAATCTATTTTTCAGGTAATGCAAACATCGGGGGGGGGGGCATAGTAACGCTATGCATACAATATTTTACAGACCAGTTATATTTATATTAAAGCTGATAATTTAAACAATTATTCTTGTCAAATGGATAAATAATTCCTCACACCAAAATAAAATAGCATGTCATCGATGATGTAGATTTTATTAATCTAAACATAACTCCTATAATTTATAAAGAACAAAAATTTGAAAGTCAATTAGTCTGATAGCTTAAGGTAATCTACTGTCTCAGCTTATCAAATTATATAAAAAATAAAATGAACATAATTGAATATAGTGCTATATCAAGTAATACCTGAACTAGCAGTTAACAAAATGAGTTGATAGTGAACAAAATTCTAGCATATCAAGATTTTCGATCTTATTTCATGAAGCAACCAAACAACGAATTGTTAAATCTGTGTCCCTAATCAAATCATCGACTAATAGTTTACCTGATGATTTCCGCACTGCTCGCAAGATCCAGTTTTAGCAATCGTCTTCAAGCCATCGACTGCTTCTTCCTCTGCTGTGTAAGGTGAGTTTTATACTCACGATTCACTGCGTTCAGGTCTTTTGACTTCGTATAGACTGAAATGAAATAGTTGGTCCCTTTTTGTTTGATTATGTTGCCTATGTTATTGCTGCGCGAGTTCTTGCTTTATACCTTACAGTTCTTGCTTGAATGATATATCCGTGCTTATTCTTGGATGTTCCCTTTTTGTTTGATTAAGGCCTTGGCAGTAAATAACAATCTTCCTTAGATGTTCTCTAGTGTTCTAACTCACTGTTATATAAGTTTGATTGGGTTGGAATAACTAGTTCTGCTAATACAGATAATGAATTTTATGAATCTATTATCACCCTAGGACTTTTGGAAATGATTGGTATTTGTAATTTGTCTATCTACAGAGAGGGGAAAGATTTATCAATTATCATCGCATAATAAGATTGATATAATATTTACCAATACTACATTTCAGATTTTGTTTCGTAAAGTTTTTGCTACACTTACATTGAGGTCTCTGGACTGACAAAGGATCATTTTAAATTTAATAATACGTGGCCTAATAGATATGGGTATGAAAAATATTTATTAATACGTGTTCTACTAACTTTTCAGGTAGACAATTATATACATTATTGTGTAAATTAAAATGAGTAAACCATTTTTTTAAAACAGTGGAATATGCGCAGAATTTCTCTTTGACAAACTCAACTTATTTGAGAAAAAATACCAACAAGGTTTATTAGCGACCCCTTCATAAACCATCAGATCAATTAGTGCTAGAGGAGCACGAAAGTAAATTATTCCAATTGAAATATACTTTATAAGAACATGGGATAGAAATCAAATAGATGGCTGGTGCACTTCTATGTTTATTGCAGACATATGTTAAATGTCATGTATGAATTATATGCATGTATACTAGGAAATGAGATTAGCCGACATGTCACTTGCAAAATGTTGTTTAGTCAGTATTGCCCCATTTGCTAGGAATTGATAAACATGTATTAAAAAGGAGACATGTTTTTTTTCTTTCTCTTATGTTTGCCTTAAGAAAATATGTCCCTGCTGAATTGTGAATCTGTGTTAATTTCCCCATAACCTGAAATATTTTGTGTGCCGTACCATGATCTTTGGTATGCTATTTGCTGCCATAATAATTGAATTGACATAATTATGTTAAGAGGAAACACACACTGGCCTTGCATTAAACACCTTGTTCTTTATATATATATATATATATATATATATATATATAAAATAATGGGTTGGAAGTTGAACTGCACGTATTTGTCTATGTTGGACCTTTCTTTAAGATGACACTACCCTAGTTTTTAAATTCGGAAACATGTAGAGCACTAACACGTCTCATATGTGGTAAATATGAACATTTCTGACTTGTTTATGCATGATATCGTCGAAAAACCCGTGAGTGATATATAATATATATATATATATACATACATACATATATATATATATTTATACACACACACACACACACACACACACACATATATATATATATATATATATATATATATATATATATATGGCGCCTGCAGGACATAACATATGTTTGTTTTATAAAACCATTTCTTGTTGAATTGGGACAAAAATGAATATATAAATACTGAAATTGATATTATACGTGTGATATATGTTATCTTTGTTCACTTTAAAAAGAAAATGGATAACAAATTGTTGATGGGTTATGGAAGATTAAAGACAACAAAATAATATGTTTGAGTATTTTGATAAATTAGACATAAAAGAGTAAATATAGAAACAAAGTCTGTATATATAAAATGAATACATAGGTACATGTATTTGGAATTTTAGAATATACAGAAAGTTTATGAAATGCATAGGTTTTTCTTACATGTGTCTATGTGTATATCAAGCATGTAAAAAGAATCCTGCTATTAGTCAAACTGCATTCTCTATTTTTGTACTTAAAGACGGTATTGGCCAAACTTTAGAAATTCATTCCATTTAAAAAGAATAGGCTTTGCTATGGGTGTTGGGAAAGAAAAAAAACACATATGAAATGTCGTGTACTTGCACTGTTTGACATATTTAAAGATTAGGATTTCAAGTATTTGCCCCATATATTGCTAGCTTGAACATGCTGATTATCTGCATGTTCCTACAGTCACACTCATGAATATGTAGTAACTCGGATAAAGCACCAGTTCCTTATATATATGTTAAAGTGTGGCACAATTGTAGATTCTAGGATTTTTCAAGATCAAATTCCTGTTAATGTTACATATGTATCATCACATATCCGTGATGTTCATTCCAAAAAACATATTTACTCTATAGCAAGAATATAAAAATGAAGTATTTTTACTATTTCATCTTTTCTGCAAACCTATGGTTTGCCCATAATAATAGACAGTCTGCTGTAATGAAGTTTTATTTATTTATTGGACATTGTGTTTGCAGCATTGCACAATAAAAATGCTGAGTATTCTAAATGTGAAAGACTGAGTCCATGATTAGTTCCTGATCAAATGCGTTTATTTGACTGGACATATATTTTAAGTTTCATTATGTTAACACAATTGTTGTACCAAATTTTGGCATCCCTTATAGCCACACCCATCTGCTTATTAAAATTCTATGTATATATATGTATGCACTATATGTATGGCCTGTATGTTATTCTTGGTTCAATGCTCTTGCCTAGATTTATTCACTCTTCTTTCCGCATACTTGTTTGCATACCCCATGTGTGCATGCGCAGGTCCTCTTGCTTGATGAAATCTAGGAAATGTTTTTATGTCCATGATAAACTTGACTGTCATTGTCCTTGTCCATTAGTACTACATGTCGTGCTCATGCAAGTTGTGTATCCTGTCACATATTTCTTTTTCTCATGTCTTGATTTCTTGAAGCTCGTCTTATATATGTGGTGGCCGATGTACACATGTATATACGTACCACTGTATGTGTATATATATGTCACCGACGTACGTATATATAAAAATACATATGTTATCTTGTCTGGATCGTCTCAAGCTGTTATGCTCGGAGTTAAAAATTTGTTAGGATTAACTACAACATTTCTGTTTCTATTGAAGTTAAATTACTTGAACTATGATTTAATCCTGACTCGAGTGTTTTATATTTTTGCATGGAACGCCCGAGAAAGACCTAAGCAGTACAGATTTAAAGGATACAACTTATGATTCGAAGATTGACGAAGCTGGGGATTCCAAGAGACGACACACTCTGAAATTTAAACAGTAAAGATTTTTACTTGTATTTAAATTGTTTTTTTTTCACTGTATAGAAATTCTTGTATAAAAATTGATCATATATAAAAGTTATTTTATTGTTCAATACTGTGTTATTCTTTATTCTACGTTTTATGTGTTGATTCTGCGTTTAAACTCTGTAAGCTAAATAACGATTCGTCTATTTGAACGTTTTAAATTGGTTTAATTACTGGTTTAAAGCGGTCAAAAAGGCGGGACGTTACAAATTATATTTAAATTTGCATTTATTTCGCAAGGGGCAAAAACTGCTGCTATATGATAATTTTACAATGGTCCATGGCATGTTGTAAAATAGGTTTACCAAGTAGTATATTACAACGGTTGACGACCGTTGTAATATATTGTATTACAACGGGCAAAGGCCGCTTGTAATTTATTAGCTATTACAACGGGTTAATAACCATTGTCATAGAGTCATTGCACGTGACAGAGAAAGTAATTACAACGGTCCTTTCCAATAGTCATTGCCCGTTGTCAAATAGTCAGGAGCTATTACGACGACGCATATCAAGACGGTCATATGCCTGTTGTGAAATGCATATTACAACGGTTTTTGCCCATTGTAAAAGGACTGTTTTGTTGTAGTGTGTGCTATTGGGTGCAAATGGATATATAAGGTGAAGGACGATGGAAGATACAAAGCTAGGCTACTGGCTAAAGGGTTTGCACAGAGGAAAGGAAAGGAGTATGATGAGATCTTCGCACCGGTTGTGAGGCATACTTCTATCAGGATATTACTTGCATTAGTTGCTATTTACGATTTGGAGTTGGAGCAACTAGATGTGAAAACCGCCTTCTTGCATGGAGACTTGGATGAAGACATCTACATGGAGCAACCGGAAGGGTTTGTTGTAGAAGGTAAGTCAGAACTAGTTTGCAAGTTGAAGAAATCACTATATGGTTTGAAGCAATCACCTAGGCAATGGTACAAGAGATTTGATCATTTCATGCTTGAAAGTGGCTTCCATCGAAGCATCAAGGATGCTTGCATTTACTTCAAGAGGTTAGGAAATGATTGTTGGGCGTATTTACTCTTGTATGTGGACGATATGCTCATTGCTTCTAAGGACAAGGCGGAAATCAACAAGTTGAAAGAAAAATTAAAGGTGGAGTTCGAAATGAAAGATCTTGGAGAAGCAAGGAAAATCGTGGGCATGGAAATTGAAAGAGATCAAAAGCGTTTTGATTTGAGATTGACTCAAAAGGAGTACATTAAGAAGGTGCTTTGCCGGTTTAGCATGGAGAATGCAAAGGCGTTAAATACACCTTTACCTTTGCATATAAAGCTTTCGAGTAAGGGATCACCTATCGAGGAGAAAGACAAGGCTTATATTGCAAAGGTTCCATAGGCTAGTGCGGTTGGAAGTTTGATGTATGCCATAGTGTGTACAAGACCCAATATTGCAAATGTCGTCGGGGTGGTTAGTCGGTATATGGGTAATCCGGGGAAATCACATTGGGAAGCCGTGAAGGCTATATTGAGATATTTGAAAGGCACAGCATCTCATGGTCTTGTTTTTGGTGGTAGTGATGGATTGAGTTGCAAGTTAGTTGGTTATTGTGACTCGGACTACGCCGGTGATAAGGATCGAAGGAAAACAACTTTCGGGTATGTCTTCACACTTGGTGGTACGACCATTAGTTGGAGATCGAGATTGCAAACCGTAGTTGCTTTATCCACTATGGAGGCGGAGTTGATAGCCGCTGTGGAAGCGGCAAAGGAGGCACTACACCAAAATAGAAGATTTGACACACCAGGATGTAGAGATTTGATACGGCTTAAAGCCGTATCACATTTGATACGGCTCATAGCCTTATCAAATTTCTTTTGCTACATCTTCATCAATCCGCACCTCCCCAAACCTTAAAATCTAGCCGTAGATCTTGACAACTTCAGATTACTTCATTTCATACGTGTTTGAGCCGTATTAAAACGGCGTGATATTTTGTCTGTGCCTTCTCATTTTTGTTTCTCGCTTCTCCTTTTCACTTTTTTGTTTCGGCCGACATAAAAGGATTAGGGTTCTCCCCCAAATCTTCATTAAGGGGGCGAATTGATTTTGTCCTCCCTTCCCATGCAGCGACCAGACTCACCGCGATCAAGTCACCTCCCATGGTGCTCCCACTCTACTTCTCCTCTGCCAACCCAAATAATAAACCCGCTTTCCAGTTCTCTCGCCGTCATCTCCATCGCGTGGACGAGAATCATACTTCCAACGCTAGGATGAGCCTATAAGACGATCTTCTCACCAACGGGTAAATTTATGACATCTGGGTTTTAGTTTACTCCATTGCTGGATCTTATTGTGATGTTTTGGCTTTGGGTCCCATCTGACATAGATCATCAAAAGTTGAGTCACCGATTGTAAATTCCACCCAATGCAATGAGTAGTATCACGAAAGTAAAACGGAAATAGAGAAAGGTTGATGGGATTGAGGTGATTTGTTTGAATCTGATTTTGAAATGAGGAGAAAACGTGTTTTTTAGTTTGCTTGAATTGTAAATGTAGGATGCCTAATTTGGGGATCTGGAGGAATTGGGAAAGTAACATGTTTGCTAAGGGTTATTACGCAAATGAAGGTGGACGGAGAGAAAATAATATGTTTGAAGCCAAAATTTTACGTGGCGGCAATGGAATTAATAGATTGGAGCCAAAATTAGTTAAAAGTTAAAACCAATGGATGTTAGTTTAATATAGGTATGAAAATAAATATGGAAGTAATGGATCATTTACTATGAAAAAATAATTAATAAATATTTATTCTTCTTCTTTATCTTATATTATTTACTTAACAGGAAAATACCCTGAAGGACAAAATGAACATAAAATTATTCCATAAGGACAAGACGCTAAAATTTTGTCCATAAGGACAAATTTTTGTGTAAATGGAGGAATTATGGTGGCCCCTTGAATTCCTCCCTTTACACTAAAATTTGTCCTTATGGATAAAATTTTACCCTCTTATCCTTATGGAACAATTTTTTGTTCATTTTGTCCTTAAGGCTAAAAAACCCTTTACTTGATATTACTTGTTGCTTCTTCATTACAATGCAATATCAGTTGTTAAATGTTTAATAATATATATATATTCAAATTTTCAATATATATATATAATCATTAATTATTATTGTAATTCTATATTATCATATAACTAACATCGATTATTAAATGTCGGTTAACAAAGATTAATTATAAATAATTATTTAGTAATTATTAAGTGTTAAATAACTAGTACTATTTATCAATTACTTTTTATTTTGTAATTAAAGGATAAAAATTTCAAATGTCCACATCGTATAAAATTGGTAAAATTTCATTTATAAAATAACTGAAATTTCTTTGTATTATTAAGTAAATTTAAATTATTTTTAATTGAACTTTAAATTTATTCATATTCTTTCTAGTTATATTCATATGTAATAAGTTTTAACATTTTGCAATTCAAATTAGTTATTGGGGATTATTTATTCATATTCTTTCTAGTTCCCTCGAATACTTTTACAAAGTGAATCGATTTTTATAGTAGTAAATTAGTTATTGATGATTAATTGTTAAATATTAATAAATAATAAAAATTAGTGACGTATGTTTAATATAATATTATTAATGATTAATAAATATTTGTAACATATGATTCATGTAATAAATATTATTAGTAATGTAATATTATGTTTAGTAATTAGTAACATATGATTAATATATAATATTATTAATAATAAATTATTAAATATTAATAAATAATAAATATCAATTTTAAGAAAGCATTATAATTATTAATTATTTATTATTGAAAATTCACAGTAAGCACTCATCAATTACAACGATGTTTTTTTACTGTCGTAAAATTCGCATCGGTTACAACGAGCATTTTTTGGCCGTTTTAAAATTAGCACTTATTACAATGGTCACTTTTTGTCAGTTGTAAAACTGGCATATATTACAACGGGCATTATGTGAACGTTGCAAAATTGACATCTATTACAATGGTCCAGAAAAGACCATTGTAATAGTATTCTATTACAATGGGTTTTCATTGTCCGTTGTAAAAAAGATGTTATATAGGGCATTTATTAAAACGGGTCTTAACGGACCGTTGTAGTAGACCTCTATTACAACGGGCAACAATCGCCCGTTGTAAAATTGGCATTGTAATAGGGTAAATTTGTTGTAGTGACGGTTTCCTTGAGGAAGTGGAACCAACTCCCAAGTCCGGTTCTTCATCAACGATTGCATCTCTTCCTCGATGGCTCAAATCCACTTCGAGCTATCACTCGAATCCATGACGTCATCAAGGTCCATCGGCTCATCTTGGACTACATGAAGAGCATAGTCCAAATTCTCACAAAAGCTAAGATAGTTCCAATCGCTATATCTTTCGGGTAGCCTTATAGGAACGACGACCAACCCGAGTAGCAACGCCATCACCCGGTCTTTCTTCAGCTCCACCTTGAACTGAATCTTCTCTAGGCTCATGCACATCACCAACACTACTAGAGGAATCTTGTGGACTATGTGATGTAACATCAACCGCATTCACCTCGCAAGCACCTCCAACAACTCTACTCTCTCTAGGTCTGAAAGTGGGAATAACTTCCTTTTCCTTTGATTCACCATGAACCAAATCCGGAACATCCGATGAGCCTTCGTTCTCCTTGAACATAGCCGACTCATCAAAAGTAACATGACGAGAAACCATAGCCTTCTTCGTTTTCGGATTCCAAATCTGATAACCTTTGACACCATCCATATAACCAAGAAAAATACCTTTGAAAGCTCTAGGTGAGAGCTTATCATTCCCCGGATCATGCACATAAAAAGGACTGCCAAATACACGAAGATAACTCAAGTCAATGCTCTTCGCCTTCCACACTTCCTCCAGAATTTTGTTTTCAATAGCCGAGCACGGAATCCGATTAATAATATGCACCGCGGTTGACAAAGCTTCGGCCCAAAATCCCTTAGACAAACCTGATGTCAATCTCAAGCATCGAGCTTTCTCTAGTAGAGTTCGGTTCATTCTCTCCGCCACTCCATTAGATTGCGGAACTCCCGGTGTAGTAAAATGCCTCCGAATACCATGATGCTTGCAAAAATTCAGAAATTCTCCGGAAACATATTCGTCGCCATTATCGGACCTAAGAACCTTCAAAGTCTTTCCACTCTCATTCTCAATAAGAGCATTCCATTCTTTGAATCTTGCAAATGCCTCCGACTTGGCCTTCATTACATACACCCAAACCTTCCGAGAAAAATCATCAATGAAAGAAATATAATATCTTGCTCCTCCTAAAGAAGCTACAGGCGCTGGTCCCCAAACATCCGTGTGCACATACTAAAGAATCCCTCTTGAATCATGTTTTCCTTCACCGAATGATACTCTAGTTTGCTTCCCCATGACACATTCCTCGCAAAACTCCAACTTGCTGAAACTCTCACCATCAATCATCTCCCTTCGACGAAGAACATTTAAACTCTTCTCCGAGACATGACCCAATCTCAAATGCCACAGCTGTGTTGCATCTAAGCTACGAGAACTATCAACACCGACACAAGTTTCGCCTTCCACGGTCACTCCTTGAAGCAAATAGATACCATGAGTTTTAGCACCCTTCATAACCACAAGCGCACCCTTCGAAACCCTCAAGCTATCACTCTCAATGGTGATCTTACAACCTAAAGAATCCAACAGTCCCAAAGAGATAAGTGACTTCCGTAGTCTCGGAACATAGCGCACATTAGTGAGAGTACGAACCACTCCGTCAAACATCCGAATTTGCATGGATCCAATGCCCTTCGACTTGCAAACTGCACTGTTTCCCATAACAATAGATTTTCCTTCCCATTAAACATAAGAAGAAAAACAATTCCTATTAGGCGTCATGTGATATGAAGCCCGCGAATCAAGTACCCAATCGCTGCCCGAAACATCTGATGCTACTGCCGACAAAACATCTACGTCTCCCTCACTAACATCTCTCTCCACTGCAACTGATGAAGATGCTACTTCCTTCTTCCCCTTGTCTGGACAATCATTCTTCCAGTGACCAGGTTTCATGCATATAAAGCACTTGCCATTTCTTTCCTTTGACTTTCCTCTTCCACCGGGCTTCTTAGACTTAGAACGCCCCAGGTTTCCCTTCTTCTCTAACTTTTCTTTCTCCACAAATAAACCTTGACCATTACCAGCACCGCTACTACCATCACTCAGTTCCTTCATCTGATCTCGCAATTCCTCACTAAGAAGATCCGTCTTGACATCATTTAGAGTCAATGTATCCCGACCATAGATCAAACTGTTTGAGAACCCAGTATAGCGCTCAGGCAATGAACATAACAATATCATCGCCTTCTGCTCCTCCTCAATCTTCAAATCTACCGCTTTCATCTTCATTAGCAAACCATCAAACACATTTAAGTGCGCCTTTAGCGAAGTTCCTTCCTTCATCTTGTAGGTAAAGAAAGTCCGCAAAAAGATCAGTCGATTTGTGAGTGACTTCTTCATATACAACTCCTCCAATTTGTTCCAAATACCTTTAGCAGTCGTCTCACCATTAATTTCGTAAATAACATTCTCCCCCATGGCAAGTTGAAGTGTAGTGAATGCCCACTCTTCCATTTCTTCTCTCTCCACATCTGAGATGTCCTCTGGCTATAAATGTGTATCAAACACCATCCGATGTACCCGATTCCGCCTAAGAACCGCTTTCATCTTCCATTGCTACTTTTCGAAATCATTATCGCCATTCCACTTGTCGATAACCAATTGTGAACCAGCAGCCGCATACGACCCACATACATAAGGAGCTACACCACTTGGACCAACTGTTGATGGATTATTTGAACCTGATTCCGACATTTCTACAACTATCTACCAACACCGATGCTCTGATACCAAATGTTGTGGAGAAATTTTGATTCAAGACCGTTTAAATCAAAAATCCCCAATGCCGCGGAAAACAAGATCGTGGTAATAGTGCAAAAACAACCAATCGAACAATCTCAATCTTATCCAAGCCAATCACAATCACCAAACAATGGAAACAATAGAGCAATAACGAGAAACTAAATCACACAAGGATTTATAGTGCTTCCACCGACGTCTTGTCAGTGTACGTCCACTTTGAGAGAGAAACCTTTATAAATATCAATAGAAGAGTACAAGAGATTGATTACAATGATCAAATTTACTAGAAAATTTTGATTTTGTGGAGAAAGGAATTGAAGAAGATTAGGATTGCCTAAACTCTAATTAGAATAAACCTTGATCTAATCTCTTGATTTTGTTGTACCTCCTCCTTTTGGATCCCATGTAGCTTATATAGACATAGGGAAGTATATGGAAATTCCCAAAATTTCCTCTAGATCCGAAATATCCTCCAGATCCTAAATATCCTCCAGATCCTAAATATTCTCCAGATCTGAAAATATCCTCCAGATCCAAAATATTCGAAATATCCCGAAATATCCTCCTCAATCTAACACATAGTATCGCATACTTCAACAACCATAACACATCATCCATTTCTTATATCAGTGTTGTTCTTCCAACTTTGAACCTTTAAACCACCTTGAACTTGTATGGTATTGTCCTACCAATAGTTTTCTTGTAATGCTCATCATCTTGTACCCAAGCACAACAATATTTGCAACCGGTCTTCATCATGCTCCAGTTAGACATTAGAGCTAGTGATCGGTTTTTTTAGCTCCTTAGGTGAGTCCTAACTCTGGCTGTTCGCTTGCCGCGAGAGCACCCATTTTTTAATCTCATAGCATTTGGTATAATCTTTTCGAGTAACCAAACAACGAATTCATTCAACAATCTTAGGTGTGGTTGAAAAACTTTCAGAAACATTGTATACTCTTCAAATAAGTATGTAGTGTTGCATTAAGGAAAACTTTTAAAAAAAAATGTTGGGTTCAATAATAATCGTCGAGAAATTCTCATTATTGATTTTAGCATCATTTCAAACAACAATTTTCTACCTATAAAAATAAAGACATGATTTATGTTTGTTTTAATCAAAGGTAGTGCCTTTTTTTCTCGTAAATACAGATATGAATTGAAATATTTTTGATTTAGTAATGTTTGATTATGTAACTAATGGCTACAAATGCAACAAGCTTCTCGAAGACTGCTCATTTACTGGCGGTGCTCCCACTACAAGGAAGGGTGCATTTGGTGTCGGATACTGGCGACGGCTGACGACGGTTAAAAAAAGCGGCCCTCGCCAGCCGTCGCCAACCGTCGCCTAGAAAAGGATAAACCGGGAGCCTACAGTCCAGATCGATCATTTTCATTTCCCCCAAACCCACCCTCCCTTCGACGAAAAAAAAACCCTCCAGCCCGCCACCGACGCCGACCTACTCCAGCCGACGCCGAGCCCCAGGCCGCCGCTGACCGACGCCTCCCCCCTCTCCAGCCGTCACTCCTCACTCCTCTTCAATTTTAGGTATGATTTCTAACCTAATTTCCTAATTTAATTAATTAATGGTTATTTAAGTGTATTTGTTGTGTTATTATATTATGATTGTTGAATTATTATTGATTTAGTTATGATTGAAAACCCTAAAATGTGAATTTAGTTGTTTACTTGTTAATATTGTATGTTAGTTGATTTTGTGCGTATGTATGTGTTTATGAACTGTTATTTTATAGATAATAATCAATTATTGATATTGAATTTATAAAAATCAATTGATATTTATTTTAAATGGAGTAAATATAAACGGATGTGAATGTGAATTATTGGTTGTAGTGGTATAAAATTGGATGTGATTGTGAATGATTGGTTGTAGTGGTATGAAAGGATCATGATATGGAAATATTGATTGAATATGGGTTTGGCAACCCTATTCCAGAGTGATTGAGTGAAAATAGATTGTAGGGTGAGGATATGAATTGAAATATATATATATATCTTAGTAAAAATGTTCATGTGTTGGATAAAATTCTAGAATGTTAAAAATATCACATTTAACATGTGTAGGAGCTATTAAAAATAGCTAGACCTTGAAATAAATTCTAGTATGTTAAAACCATCACTTTTAACATGTGTAGGAGCTATTAAAAATAGCTAGACCTTGAAATAAATTGTCATATGTTAAAACTATCACTTTTATTATACGTATGAACCACTAAAAATATTCATGCGTTGAATAAATTATTTGAACAACATATATATGTATGTGTTATCAAAATCACTGACATATATTTTTGAATCAGGAAAAATGTCCAATTATTACGTTGACCGTTGGTGGATGTATGACGTTAGAATTGGAATGAAAGGCTCAGTGAAAGAATATTTCTATAATGGTGTAAATGAATTTGTTAGATTTGCAGTATCTAATAATCGAAATTACGAGGAGCTTCGTTGTCCGTGTAGTAAGTGTAAACTGATGAGGTTTCATAAACCAGACATCGTTAAAGTACATTTGTACAAATCAGGTTTTGTGCCAAATTATTATTTATGGGATCGTCATGGAGAAACTGTTGCACCTACAGTAAATCCTGTAGCGTCGGAGGTCGAATTAGTTACGACGAATCCAATAGAAGATATGGTGGAAGATGCAGCACGGTCAATGTTTCCTTTCGGCCAGGTTGACGACGATGACGTCAATATTGAAGAAGAACCGAACACGGAAGCCAGAAAAATATATGATTTATTGGCTTCAGCTAAGCGGCCATTGTGGAATGGTTGTGAAAGTGGAACTGAATTATCGGTAACCGCTGAGTACATCACCATGAAATCAAAATTTAACCTTACAGAAGCTGCATTTACAGCGGTTGTACAAGCTGCGAAAAGACATATGCCACCCGATAATCTGATGTGCGATAGTCATTACAAAGTGAAAACACTGATGTCGGCTTTTGGTTTGCCGTACCAAAAAATAGATACTTGTGTTAAAGGTTGCATGTTGTATTGGAAAGATGATATTAATCTTAGAAACTGTAAGAAATGTGGCGGGGAAAGGTATAAACCTAGAAAAAAGAATGGTAAGGAAGTTCCGTATACAAGAATGCATTATTTACCAATCATCCCTAGACTACAACGGTTATATGCATCCTCAGCCACTGCATGTCATATGCGATGGCATAGTGTGCGAACACAAGAAGATGGAACGTTGACACATCCATCGGATGGAGAAGCATGGAAACATTTTGATAGGACGTATCCAACATTTGCCGCAGAGAGCCGTAACGTCAGACTTGGTTTATGTACAGATGGGTTTTCACCATTTTCTCAGTTTGGTAGTAAATATTCATCTTGGCCTATTATCGTTACTCCTTATAATTTACCTCCGTGGATGTGTATGAAAACTCCATATATGTTTCTCACTGTTGTCGTTCCTGGTCCTAATGATCCAAAACAAGGCATCGATGTTTATCTACAACCGTTAATCGAAGAGTTGAAAAAACTATGGGATGACGGAGTTGAAACCTACGACATTTCAAAAAAAAAGAATTTTCGTATGTTCGCTTGTTTGTTATGGACGATTAGTGATTTTCCTGCATATGGGATGCTTTCAGGTTGGAGTACCGCCGGTCGTCTATCTTGTCCTTTATGCATGGAAGAATCACAAGCATTTTTCTTACGGTATGGAAGGAAGCATTCGTGGTTTGATTGTCACCGTTGTTTTCTGCATATCAATCATACTTTTAGAAGAGATAAAAAAAACTTTAAAGTTAACAGCGGAATGACTTTGCAAGCACCCAAAATTTGGACAAGTGAAGAAATATACGATATTGTAAAGGATTATCCGAAGATCCATGAGATTGGAGAGCAAACAGAAATTCCGGGCAAATCTGACATTCATAATTGGTGTAAACAAAGCATATTCTGGGAGCTACCTTATTGGAAAGATCTCAAACTTCGACATAATATCGACGTTATGCACAATGAAAAAAATGTATTTGATAATGTGTTTAATACTGTTTTGAATGTCAAAGGAAAAACAAAGGACGATATACATTCGAGACGTGACATAGAAGAATATTGTAAACGTCCAGAACTTCATATGAAGCCCAACGACAATAAAAAACCCAAAGCGTGCTATGAACTAGACAACAAACAAATAAAACTTGTACTGAAATGGGTTGAGGGACTGAAATGTCCGGATGGGATTTCTTCTAATCTTCGTAGATGTGTTGACTATAAAAACAACAAACTGAGTGGGATGAAAAGTCATGATTGTCATATCATGATGGAATATTTATTACCAGTGGTGTTCAAAGAATTATTGCCTGTAAAAGTGTGGGGTGTTTTAACAGAGTTAAGCTTATTCTATAAACAACTTTGTTCGGCAACGTTGAAAATTGATCGTCTCCGTAAACTTGAAGTCGAAATTCCGGTATTGATTTGCAAATTAGAGAAAATATTCCCTCCGGGATTTTTTAATGTAATGGAGCATTTACCTATTCATCTTCCATCCGAAGCTATTCTTCGAGGTCCAGTGCAATATGGATGGATGTATCCTTTTGAAAGGTAAAATTCATGCTTACAATTCAAAGTACGACAAAAAACACGAGTTGAAGGTTCGATTTGCAAATCTTATCTTGAAGAAGAAGCTTCGTTCTTTTTTTCTCATTACTTCAGTGATCATGTGAACCTATCATTTGTAAGTGGTCCTCGTAATGATGAAACCGTGGAACCCAATTTTTGTCCGACAATGCTATCTGTTTTTAGACAACATGGACGATCTTCTGGAAAATGTGTAGAAATATGGTTAGATGATAGAGATCACCATGTAGCACACACATATGTTCTTCTAAATTGTGCTGAAGTTGCACCATTTGTTAGGTACTAAATTTTTAACTTATTACAATTATATGTGTACATCAATTGTTAGTTAGTAATAGAATCATTTATATTTGCAGTATTTACGAATCAGAAAATCCAAATGGCGATCTCAGTAAAGATTTTGCTAAATGGTTCTCGAAGTACGTTTTCGATCCAATAAACTGCGTCAATGACGAGGGTTTGCAACATCTTGCGCTTGGACCAAAAAGAATTGTTAAGACTTATCCAATATTCTTCGTCAATGGATTTAAATTCAACACCAAAGATCATGGTACTGACAGATTAACATATAACAGTGGTGTATTTGTCAAAGGTAGTGATGATCCCGAAGAGCATATAAAAGACTTTTATGGCGTCTTGACACAGATTTTAGAGTTGACATATTATGTACAACCCGTTGAAAAAGTTGTTCTATTCAAGTGCAACTGGTTCAGCAATGTTCCTGGTACTGGAATCAACGTGCATAAAGATTACAAGCTTATAGAAATAAAGCACACATCGCATTACTCTAAGTATGATCCTTTTGTATTGGCAAAGCAAGCATTACAAGTTTACTTTGCTCCGTATCCGTCCTTAAAAAGAGATAAAGTAGATTGGTCTGCTGTAATTAAAACAAAGGCAAGATTTACATTTGAAGGAATTGCTATTCCAGACGATGCAGCGTATCAAACGGATGCAAATCAAAGCGATGAAATAATAATTGCTAATGATGTCCATTTAGAGTCTTTAAACGATGAATCAAATGAATTAATAGAAGCTTTTGAGAGTACAGAGGACAACGATATAGAGTATGAGACCGAGACTGAATCAGAAAATGAAGAAGAATAATATTATTTGTATATGATGTGCTATGTTGTGAACTTATATGATGTGCTATGTTGTAAACTTATATGATGTGCTATGTTGTGAACTTATATGATGTGCTATGATGTGAACTTATATGATGTGCTATGTTGTGAACTTATATGATGTGCCACGGTTATCTATTATCTGGTTCTTCTTCTTTTATGTAAATGATTCTTGTAGTTGCATTTGATAATATATGTTGTATGAGTTTATTTGATAATGTATGTGCATAATGATATATGAGTTTTTAATTTCGTGACAGATATGCCTCCTAGACGCCGACCTTCCCACAGTTCAGAGGCAGGTGCGAGCGGTACAGCACCGGATACACGTCCGGTCGTAGAGCTCGTGCCGAAGTCCGCAGGGTAAGTTTTTAATTTCGTAACTGCTTAATATTCAAAAGTTATTAAATGCTAATATCGTATTTTCTGCAGGGGGTTTGATATTATTCCAGGAGAGCTTGTTTTACGTGTGTCTAGACAAGCATATGTCGCTAGGTGGACAGAGGCGTGGCCTCACTGGGATGATATTCCTATGCATATTAGGAATGCCGTCCTCGCGGAGGTTCTTGTAAGTATAAATATATTTCTCATTTTTAAAATTATATAAAATATGTAATACTCTTTGTTTGTTAATTTATAGTGTTCTATACGGGTCCGGGATGAAGATATGGATGTTTTCCTCACCGCATGGAACCAGAAGATGAGGAAAAATTATTCAGGCAATCTATACAAGGCAAGGAAAGCAACAAAGAGGCCTCAGTGGATGAGCGAGGAGGTCTACGCCGATTTCCAGAAATTGTGGGCCACGGAAGCTGCTAGGGTAAATTACTTAAGCTTGTTTTAAAATTTTATTTTGTATATCCATCAATTAATCATATAATTAAATATACAGGAGCTTTCAGAGCGAAATCGAGCAAACAGGCTCAAAAATCCTGCTTTGCATCGGGCTGGGTCTAAGTCCTTCTCCCAGCATCGTCGCGAGCTGGTACGAAAGATAAATCACATTTACAAATAGTTCTAAACTTTTTAAATCGTATTGATTAATTCCAAATATATATTTTATCATTTCAGATGTCGACTCTCCAGCGGGAGCCTACACTTGCTGAGGTGTTTACCCAGACTCATGCCGTCGAGCGGACAGATCAGGAGGGTAACACCTCATATACATGGTCGGACACTAAGTCCTGCGAAACGATGGTTAGCATTTCTAATAATTTATATTTCTAATAATTTGTATAACAAAAATATATTTCTAATAATTTGTATTTCGCAGGACAAATACATGGCGGCATTAGATGCTCGAGCGACGGAGTTAGGCCAAGAGCCGGACGTGGAGGAGTGCAATCGCATCTGGAACAGAATCATCGACCCTCCTACCAGGGGTAGACGCTACGGCTTCGGGAACATAGAGGTGTGCATTTATATTGACAACTCTATTACAATAATTGTATAAAGCATGTATGGTATATAAAAAAACTTTTGACAATGGTTTCTAACTAGTTTAATATAATTATAGACGGCGGGGACTCAGGCCTCTTATACGAGGCGTCAGGATGAGGAGGAGATCAACATGCTTCGACAACAGGTTGCAGCCTTAGAAGATTTTCAGAAGAACACGCTCGTGTCCGTGCTGGATGCGCGGATTGCTGCATATCTTCAGGAGCATGGCGTGATGCCGCCGAGTGATCGCGATGATGAGGATGATGAAGACGAGGATGATGAGTAGGTAGGTACTTGTTTTTTTGTTTTATCTTGGACTTGTTTTGTAAATATAAACTTTGGTGATGGACTTGAGATGTTTGTGGTATTTTGTGGAAACGATCGATGATGGTATTTTGTGGTGTTTGTGGTATTTTGTGGACGTGTTGATGGTTTTATGATAATTTATCGTTTTTATTCTTGTTTTTTTGGACGTATTGATGGTATGAGGTGATGGATTGTGAATATGAGTGGATGGAATGTGAAATTGAGTGTATATGAGTTGCAGATGAACTGCATTTTGGGTTGTGTGGTTTTGATGGCTTGTTAGCTGCTGTAGTATAAAAAAAAAGTTACAGTTTGGCGACGGCTGGCGACGGCCAGTGACGGCCTTCTGGTCAGGTTAAGCGACGGCTTGCGACGGCTTGCGAGGGCCTTTTGCCCAGTTTTGCCACGAATGGCGAGGGCTGGCGACGGCTTATTTGCAAGGTATAGCGACGGCTTGCGACGGCTTTTTAGGGCTAAATGGTGACGGGTTGTGACGGCTTATAGCCGTTGTTTCGAATTATAACTGCTTGTCCACGTGGCAACTTTGCCGTCGCCAACCGTCACAAAAGTGGTGACCAATGCCGTCGCTATTTGATTAGCGTCCACATTTTTTGTGACGGCAATTAGCGTCAGCTGGCGACGGCTAGCGAGGGCTAGTGACGGTTTATAGCCGTCGCTATTTCCGCTTTTTCTTGTAGTGTCCTGTTCCTATTTAGCAACTCCGTAACCAATGATGCTGCTCGTATGCTTCTAGAAGCACCAGCTATCCCAAAACCAGAGCTTCCATCGCTACCGGCAATTCCGACACTACCAAAACCTGAGCTGCCAAAACAGCCCCCACTTCCCGTAATGCCAAGCCTGCCTAAGCTGGAAATACCTCCATTGCCTGAACTTCCTAAACCACCAACCATCACCAAAACTGAAGAAACACCAGTGGTACCTGAAGTTCCAACTTTGCCCAAGCCGGAAGTGTCTTCACTACCAGAGATCCCTACTTTACCAAAGCTAGAGTTGCCACCCCTTCCTGAGATTCCGACCATTCCCAAGATTGAACTGCCTCCTTTGCCTCAACTACCAATTGTTCCCGAAGTTCCAACTCACCCTTCTGCTACTCCTTGAGTTTCGTAGATGATATGGCACTATTGATTGTAGTTTCATTAGTTTATGTTTGGTCTTGATTTACGTATGTGTACTAGCTAGAATACTTATTGCCATATGTATGCTGTATGATATATTTTATTTTCTTACTTTTCTGCATTGGTGCGTCTTATAAATTAGTATTCTATGTTTATCCAAAGAGCAGTGATACTTAAACTAGAATTAAATCCTAATATATTTTTTCTCTGGCATTGTCGCATTGCTACTTCAGACATATAAGCTTCAAAAAATTTGTTTGCTGGAATAGAGTTACTAGTTGTATGCAGATCGTAGTGATATATGATGGTTGATTTTCCATGCACATGCGCACTGCATATCGTTACAGACTTACAGATTAAGAAGAGAAACCTATTATAAAGCAAACTACCAGTAACTTTTTTTCGTCTCCCTTTAGAAAATTTCGCCCTATATATCGTCCTTATAACTTGTGTCACATTGCTTGATAGTTGAGTTTGAAGTTACAAAAATAATCTACGAGTATATTTAGTGCCAGTGAAGTTGAGTTTCGACAATCCCTTAAAATTGAATTCTTACGCACACAACTAAATTAAAATAAAATAAATTTGCATTTAATAAGATAATGTGAGAGTTAGAAGAAATGAAGTGTTGGCTGCTTCGACTTACTTATCTCAAGCATACATGGGCTGCACGCCACGTTACTCTTCTATTTCTTTTGCAAAGTTATTGGGCTTAAGGCTTAAGGCCCATATCTGTAAATATTTGTACATAAACAGCGGTTGGTTGTATTATCTTCAGCATTGTATAATTTTCTACAATCAGTTCGGTAATAATACAAACGTTATCTCTTCTAGACCTGTCAAAATATAACCCTACCCTACCCATTTTACCCTAATTACAACCCTTTAGGGTCAATCCTTTTATAATTTTTTATTAAATGAATCATAAGAGGGTGGACCCTTTTTTAAAAGGGTTACAAATGGGTAACCCTCTTACCCAAATAGTAAAAAAATAATACTTTAAAATAACGATTTTTAAATGTAAAAATTTTAAAATTACGAAAATGCCCTTTATTTTGTAAAAAGTGAAAAAAAAAAGAAAAAATTCTGTGACGGCAAGGGATTTCGCTCGGTCCGAACCAGTCGCTAAACCGATCAAGACCGTTCGAAACGCTCTATCGTTTGAGAACACGACAAAATAGAACGCATACAAAAGAACATTTCATTGTATATTACAACAATGCATCAGATTACAGAATATACAGAGTATAAATGAATATTACACAGAAATATCAGAGATTTAAATTACATTTAAATACATCGCAGCGGAAAATGATACAATACACAACTAGAAGGAGATATACGGATACAAAGCTTTCCGGATATCGTTCCAGCTGTAAACCAGGATCCTGTGAATATAAATCTGCAAAACCAAAACTACTAGCTGCCCGTGTCGAAAATAGTGGCACCCAGAGTTTAGGTCAAAACAATAAACTCCAGGTCAGTCATGTGACTGGTGTGAGAACTAAAAACAGTTATTAATCTTTGTTTTAAAGTTAGGTAAATCAAGGGACCACGCCGTATAACACGGAACGGGTTTCCTCCCAAGAATACCAGTGCATATAAGTAAACAGCGCAATGCTTTTCTAAAAATGAAGCTATTATAAGACCCAGGTCCCATCACACAATGCAACGCAGCCGAGGATAGGGTTTTCCCTTATAATAGCCAAACATGCTTAGTACGTTAAAACAAATCATTTGATACTACTATAAGTGTATAGTGTATAAAACAACTTCAAATCATAAGTATCAATCATAGGCGACATGAGCGTCCCATGCCACTATGTCGCCATATATAGGTTTACAAATAAAACCGCAAAGTCACGTATTTGGAAATTGGATTTCCATCTATGAACCGAGGCAAAAGATAGTCCTCAACCGATTCGAGACGCTCTAGCCCGCCCCTCAGGATCAGAGCTCGAGTGACCCTTGGATCCTCAGGGCCAGTCCACCGATGTGGATTAAACTTAAACCCTGAACATGCGTTTCCCCGCCCTATGGGGCGTAGGTGAGCCAACTAAATGACTCCATCGGTTCGAGAACGACCGATCAATCCGAGGCGCCTCGCAACAGCAACAACCACATAAGTCAAACTCGTCAAGGCGTGTAAAACCACTGACGCCACTTCTAGCTAGAAAGAAACGCATGCCCTCCCTGACGTCCTCTCCCGTTTTTGGTTCATACCGGGTGTGAAACACGCGAAGTAAACGTTACACAAAGCTACGCCACAAAGGCCTTGCTTTGATCATCACCACAAGACTTTGCTTTTCAACAGAAGCCTCGATCAATTGCCACTTGGGCATGCCACACAGGCAATTCACTCCATGTGTTTGATATCCATCAATATATAACCCCTGAGCTCGTACGTCTCAGAGAAGTGCGTTAAGCAAGAGAATAAATTCTCCGCCGCCAAACAGATATATATTTAATAGAGATCAATCACACGGACTAAAATCCAATGTCAGACACACAGTCCACTTACAAGTCCGTTCTGGGGCTGAACGAAACCGGAGGCACCTAGTACCCCGCATATCCATCGATCTCCAAGTACGTCTGGACGATCACTAACTGTTTCCATCTTCTTGGGTGTACAGCCCAATCAAGATCATCAGTAATTACCCAAACGACGTGAAGACCTCCGGTCTTCGACCATCATCTTCATCTTCGACTTATCGTCGTATCAGTTATTCAGAATGGGATAAACCCGGTCTTCCCGAATAACTCGCGTATATTTAAATAAGTGTTACACAAACCCAACATACGCCTCATTCCAATTCATTAGTCACTAACCGTAAATTAATCAAGAGAATAATTCCCCAAATATTAACCCCGAAGGCCGAAACCAACATCAGATCAATATCCAGAAAACCATTCTGCTTGGCTAACCGACAGTTAGTTTCTAATTTCACATTCATAGGGAAAGGTTCCCATTAATTTTATCCAAGATAAATTCCTGAATTTATTCTCTAATCTATTTTTGAATATCAATTCAAAACTAGTCGGGATTAGCGAACCTTACCGAAGTAATCATTTGTTTTAATTTCCCAATCCCAACCTATTATCCCATGAAGTAAAACTGGTAATACTTCATATCTAACACCACGGTGTTATCGGTAAATTCAATTACCATTTCACGTTCAAATCTAATTAAAGATTTAACTATCGCCTGGAGCAAAACTGGTGGTACTCCATTTCGATTATTTCAATCTAATTAAAGATTCATTAAAACTCCACTTAGTTTTAATCTTCGACTGGGTTAAAGAATCAGTGTCATTTAAAACACGGTTCACGATAAACCCAAAATCACATTCATTAATTATCGGGTTAAAGAACGAGTGTTATTTAAAACACTGTTCACGATAAACCCAATATCAATATCAATATTCCAATTAAATATTATTGAATTGGTACACTTCATTAAATCTAAATAAAAAGATTTAATCTTTTCTCAACTGGGTTCAAGAACAGTGTTAGTGAAGACACCATTCACGACAAACCCAAATCACATTTGATATTCAATACAAGGCACTGAATAGAAAATATATCGGCTTATATTCAATATCAAATTCTACGACTAACAAATATCGCATTGGAAATAACGATATATATATATATCTTTCAAATTCCCATAACAATATCTGTATCATCACGAAATCCAACATCGAAATATTCCGAAGGCAATTTCGATTCAAATCCATTCCAATGCAATCATTGGAAATTCTGATTATTTTCAAAACCATTTCAAATTCAATTTATTTATTTAAAAATAAATAGAATTGTAATTCTAGTTCAAAACTAGTTCATTTCGATAAAAATCTATTTTTATCCTTTCAAATATGGAGTTTTTCATCCCAATTCTTTCTAAATCATTTCTTATGATTTTACACAAATTATTACTATTTTTAATAATTTTATCAAGGCCCGTACAGTCGATTTCCATCAACGGCCATCGAACTGCACTTACAGCGACCTTTTTCGAATTTGATTTGGACGTATCTCCAAATCCAACCGTTAGATCTCAAATTTCTAACATTCGTTAGAATGCTCTTTTCGATACGAACCCAACGGTTCCGGTTTTAGGAGAATCCGACGGTCGGATCTCCCGTAATGTCCGTTTGAAATAAATGGTCGAAATTCACGAACTGCCGCGGCGCGGCGCGTTCTATTCAGGCCATTATATTGTATATATAATATATATTTCGTCGATTTCTATTTAAAACGAATTTTATAAATAGTTTTAAATTCGTTTCAAAAGCAATTTCAACTTCCATTTCAATTCAAATCAAAATTGAATTCTTCTTTATAAATTCGTTTTAAAATTCATTTCTATTCAATTCAAATTTCAATTCAATTTGAATTCATTTCAATTGGTTTCCAATTCAATTTGAACTCGTTTTCAATTCAATTCGAATTCGTTTTCAATTCAATTCAATTCAAATTCGTTATCTATTCAATTCATTTCGAAATCGTTATATATTCAATTCATTTCGAAATCGTTATATATTCAATTCATTTCGAAATCGTTTTCAATTCATTTCATTTCGAAATCGTTTTCAATTCATTTCATTTCGAAATTGTAATTGTTTTCAATTCATTTAATTTCGAAATTGTTTTCAATTCATTTAATTTCGAAATTGTTTTCAATTCATTTCATTTCGAAATCGTTTTCAATTCATTTCATTTCGAAATCGTTTTCAATTCATTTCATTTCGAAATCGTTAAAATCGATATAAATATCGTTCACGTCAAAATGGCGTCAATCTAATCAACACGGCTTCATAAATTTCTATTTTCAAATATTCTATTTCAAATATTTCTTTTTCAAAATAGTTGTTATTATCAAAATATTTCGTTCAACACATGACCAATCTCAATGGATGAGTACTGACAACACATGAACCTTTATTTTATATTGATAAAGATGTAAATTTTATTACTAAAATATTTCGTTCAACACATGACCAATTTCAATGGATGAGTACTGTCAACACATGAACCTTTATTTTATATTATTCTTTATTTTTCAAATTGGAATGAGGCCCAATCAATTACCATATAAAGTTAATTATATGGATTCCATACAACACATGTATATAATAGCATTGAAAAATAATCAACCATCAACCAAAGTGCACTACACTGTATAAGCATCAAATATAGATATCTAACGCATATAACAGCCTGTCAATCGTTCGATCGACATATTTAATCAATCAGGATGAGTGAACTTCAAATTTCATCCTAACACCCGTGTGGGGTTTCAAACAATCAAACACATATTTTATTTGTGCAGTTGGGCGATGTGTAAAATTTATCGTCCCAATCAATGTCCTTCAAATAGGTGTACATAAACAAACCGTCCGGTTTGTAAATGAATATTTATTTATTCACATTCACGTTAAAAATTATATTTTTAACGATAAAACATTTTATTCAACCTATGAATATTCTATTCGGTTCATTTATTCAATAAAATGTTATTTTTATTTTTTCTAACATATTTTAGAAAATTTCGGCGGCATAACGACACGATACTAGAAACGGGACAAGGCCTAGCCTTATCCCCGGTCTAGTGAAGGCCCACGCCATTCACACATCAATCAAATTCACCAAACAACAAATTCAAATCAAGTCATCAAATTAATTTATGCAACCAAACAAACAAGTCCATGGTCTGTGGACGATTGTGTCGGGTGCTACTAAGCACCGTCTGCATCCTAGTATATATATATATAACTAGAAAAGAAATTGAAAGGTGAGAAATTCTCACATATAGCTATCCAAGCATCTTGACTCTTCTTTGATAGAAATCTTCATCGTTCTCGCCTCTTTTGTTACTTCCGTTGCTCGTATTCACTACCTATATAAAAATCCCATTTTTACTTCGCTATTCAATAAATAAAAATCGAATTTTGACTTCGTTATTCAATATATAAAAATCGAATTTTGACTTCGTTATTCAATATATAAAAATCGAATTTTGACTTCGTTATTCAATATATAAAAATCGAATTTTTACTTCGTTATTCAATATATAAAAATCGAATTTTTACTTTGCTATTCAATATATAAAAATCGAATTTTTACTTCGTTATTCAATATATAAAAATCGAATTTTGACTTCGTTATTCAATATATAAAAATCGAATTTTTACTTTGCTATTCAATATATAAAAATCGAATTTTTACTTTGCTATTCAATATATAAAAATCGAATTTTTACTTTGCTATTCAATATATAAAAATCGAATTTTGACTTCGTTATTCAATATATAAAAATCGAATTTTGACTTCGTTATTCAATATATAAAAATCGAATTTTGACTTCGTTATTCAATATATAAAAATCGAATTTCAAAAATATAGATTCCGCCTTTTCAAAAACAAAGATTATATTTTTAATATTCCTATGATGTAAAAATTATATTTTTATTACTTTAAAAATATAAAGATTATATCTTACTTCTACTTAATAAAAATTCCGTCTTTTCTATTTTAAAAATATGATCTTTTCTATTCTAAAAAAAATCTGATCTTTATCTTTTTAAAGTTCTAATCTTTTTCTATTTAAAATTCAAATCTTTTTTTCTATTTAAAGTTCGAATCTTTTTCTATTTTAAATCTTAAAATAAAATCAGTTTTTAAATGCTTTTAAAAAAAACAGTTTTACATCCTTTTCAAAATTCAGTTTTAAACCCTTTTTATAAAATCAGTTTTATCCTTTATAAAAAAATCAGTTTTATCCTAATTAAAAAAAATCAGTTTTACCCTAATTAAAAAATCAGTTTTACCCTAATTAAAAAATCAGTTTTACCCTAATTAAAAAATCAGTTTTACCCTAATAAAAAAAAATCAGTTTTAAAATAAAATAAAACAAAATAAAGTAAAAACAACTTACTTCAACTGCGAAGAAGGGGGGTTGACAGCCAAGCTCGGCGGTCTTCGGTGGTGGCGTCTCGAACGGGGCTCGCGGATTTAGGGTGTCGCGATGGCTTCGGGGGGGTCGGATTGAAGGAGGAGGAGGGAGCGAGAGCAAGGAAGAGGGGGGAAGAAGATCGGAGGGCGCGGTGGAGGTCTGGTCGACGGTGAAGGCGGGCGGCTGCTGCTGTTGCTTTCTTCTTCTTTTTTTCTGTTTAATGAATCGGGGGGGGGGCCAGAAAGGGAGATAAAGGGAGGGAATTAAAATTTATTTTTATTATTTTATTATTTAACTTTTCAAAAAAAAATTGACTTTCACATACGACCTCGAAACGAGGCCCACCGCCTGTCGTCCATAGCGTTTTACCCCCATTCCGAACACAATGGGATATGTATCGTAAGCTGATTCGATTGTTTCTAATAGTTTCCGTTGAATTTACATTTAAATCCTTATGTTGAATTTTAAACGTACATTTCAAATTACCGGGGTCACATACTAACTAGAATAATTCCAGAAAAATATTTTCTAGTTTCGTATTGACGATACGGTCCTAACAAAACTAGTTTCGTCGAATTCTGAGACCGTTTGAAAAATGGCCAATTTCCAGTCGATTAAAATCAACAGAAACTGGTCAAACGCGTTCTCTTTTGCCACGCTCACATATTGATTCGAAAAATTATGAAATTTGAAACCTAGCAATAACTTGACATCACGGACCCAACAAAACTGGTTTCGTCGAAATCCGAGGTCTTTTGCAAAATTCCCATTTTTAAGGGCCAGAATTCCATAGCGACTATTCAGAATTTTCGACTGGACATATCTTTTAATTCCCGCTATGAAATCTCGATCATTCGGATTCGTTGGGAAGATATTATCAATTAGATTATAATGTTTTTGGTTTCACTAAAATCCGGTTTGTTTTGCATTCGGTACATTCAATTGAAGTTTGAAATCGAATTATCGAACTACCGCGCCATTTTCAATTCCTTTTATAATTATAAATAATTATTTATATTCTAACGACGACGTATATAATATATACGTCGAATTATATTCAAAATAAATTTCTCGTCGATTTTATTTAAAATAATTCATTTTAAATAATCAAAATCCGCCAAAATTGCCAAAATAAAAATTTTAAACTGGCCCAGATTTTCGGGTTGTTACAATCTCCCCCACTTAAAACTTTTCGTCCCCGAAAAGGAACAAAGTCGAAAGTGGTTTGATTAATCAACACTACGTTCGATCTGGCTTCCATTCTCCAACTTTTCAGTTTCTGAGAATTTTCTAAAATTTCAAAAATTTGGCTAACACCCTAAATTTTCGAAAAATTTCGCCATAACCTCCCCTGCACCGGGAGCATCGGGGAATTTCAAATAGCTTCCCCGGTCCTTCAGATCTCAAAAAGAAAAAGAAAAAGCCAAGCGGCTAGCCAATAGGCTCATAAAATCATCATCACCCAAACAAAACAGTAAATTATGTAGCAAACATGTACCTATTTGTCGGGCAAACAAATTTTATTCTCTGCTCTAGCCTCCTTGCTATGACCTGTTCAATGCAAGTACAAGTATATGCAAGCAAACGCAACCAATTTTCAATATAATTCAATATGTGATTCAATTAGGCTAAATGGCTAAGAATTAGCAAACCAATAAACAAACAACCAAAACATCAATTAATTAGTTGATTAGAGTTTTCAAATTGATAACTTTGATACATAGTCAAAAATCATGTTTTGATGCCAAATCACAACAATGTATTCTAGCTATATTAGTTTTGGTTCTCACACCAGTCTAATAGGAAATATATAGATATTACACATTCGTCACTCGAATATAAATTCTGATGATGATATATCAACCATCAGAATCACCCCCGGGTGACTAGAGTGTAACTCTATATCTATCCAATATATCAAAACTTCGAATACACGCTAGCTAGGCGCATACGCAAAATCTTTATATATTGGATTGTCCTAATCAATATAAAATAAATAATCAAATACGAATAATTGATTTAAATTTTCAAAACAAAATTGGTTTTCATTTTAAAAACATACTCTCCACACTTGTTCTAGGATACTACTGATCCTATCTCTAACGAGTCATTCCCATTGGATATTACTAATCCAATATCTGATGAATTCTTTCGTATGGTTCTAATGTGTCTTGTTCTCTAAGCTTTGTAAACCAAAGCTCTGATACCAACTGTGACGGCAAGGAATTTCGCTCGGTCCGAACCAGTCGCTAAACCGATCAAGACCGTTCGAAACGCCCTATCGTTTGAGAACACGACAAAATAGAACGCATACAAAAGAACATTTCATTGTATATTACAACAATGCATCAGATTACAGAATATACAGAGTATAAATGAATATTACACAGAAATATCAGAGATTTAAATTACATTTAAATACATCGCAGCGGAAAAGGATACAATACACAACTAGAAGGAGATATACGGATACAAAGCTTTCCGGATATCGTTCCAGCTGTAAACCAGGATCCTGTGAATATAAATCTGCAAAACCAAAACTACTAGCTGCCCGTGTCGAAAATAGGGGCACCCAGAGTTTAGGTCAAAACAATAAACTCCAGGTCAGTCATGTGACTGGTGTGAGAACTAAAAACAGTTATTAATCTTTATTTTAAAGTTAGGTAAATCAAGGGACCACGCCGTATAACACGGAACGGGTTTCCTCCCAAGAATACCAGTGCATATAAGTAAACAGCGCAATGCTTTTCTAAAAATGAAGCTATTATAAGACCCAGGTCCCATCACACAATGCAACGCAGCCGAGGATAGGGTTTTCCCTTATAATAGCCAAACATGCTTAGTACGTTAAAACAAATCATTTGATACTACAATAAGTGTATAGTGTATAAAACAACTTCAAATCATAAGTATCAATCATAGGCGACATGAGCGTCCCATGCCACTATGTCGCCATATATAGGTTTACAAATAAAACCGCAAAGTCACGTATTTGGAAATTGGATTTCCATCTATGAACCGAGGCAAAAGATAGTCCTCAACCGATTCGAGACGCTCTAGCCCGCCCCTCAGGATCAGAGCTCGAGTGACCCTTGGATCCTCAGGGCCAGTCCACCGATGTGGATTAAACTTAAACCCTGTTTCCCCGCCCTATGGGGCGTAGGTGTGCCAACTAAATGACTCCATCGGTTCGAGAACGACCGATCAATCCGAGGCGCCTCGCAACAGCAACAACCACATAAGTCAAACTCGTCAAGGCGTGTAAAACCACTGACGCCACTTCTAGCTAGAAAGAAACGCATGCCCTCCCTGACGTCCTCTCCCGTTTTTGGTTCATACCGGGTGTGAAACACGCGAAGTAAACGTTACACAAAGCTACGCCACAAAGGCCTTGCTTTGATCATCACCACAAGACTTTGCTTTTCAACAGAAGCCTCGATCAATTGCCACTTGGGCATGCCACACAGGCAATTCACTCCATGTGTTTGATATCCATCAATATATAACCCCTGAGCTCGTACGTCTCAGAGAAGGGCGTTAAGCAAGAGAATAAATTCTCCGCCGCCAAACAGATATATATTTAATAGAGATCAATCACACGGACTAAAATCCAATGTCAGACACACAGTCCACTTACAAGTCCGTTCTGGGGCTGAACGAAACCGGAGGCACCTAGTACCCCGCATATCCATCGATCTCCAAGTACGTCTGGACGATCACTAACTGTTTCCATCTTCTTGGGTGTACAGCCCAATCAAGATCATCAGTAATTACCCAAACGACGTGAAGACCTCCGGTCTTCGACCATCGTCTTCATCTTCGACTTATCGTCGTATCAGTTATTCAGAATGGGATAAACCCGGTCTTCCCGAATAACTCGCGTATATTTAAATAAGTGTTACACAGACCCAACATACGCCTCATTCCAATTCATTAGTCACTAACCGTAAATTAATCAAGAGAATAATTCCCCAAATATTAACCCCGAAGGCCGAAACCAACATCAGATCAATATCCAGAAAACCATTCTGCTTGGCTAACCGACAGTTAGTTTCTAATTTCACATTCATAGGGAAAGGTTCCCATTAATTTTATCCAAGATAAATTCCTGAATTTATTCTCTAATCTATTTTTGAATATCAATTTAAAACTAGTCGGGATTAGCGAACCTTACCGAAGTAATCATTTGTTTTAATTTCCCAATCCCAACCTATTATTCCATGAAGTAAAACTGGTAATACTTCATATCTAACACCACGGTGTTATCGGTAAATTCAATTACCATTTCACGTTCAAATCTAATTAAAGATTTAACTATCGCCTGGAGCAAAACTGGTGGTACTCCATTTCGATTATTTCAATCTAATTAAAGATTCATTAAAACTCCACTTAGTTTTAATCTTCGACTGGGTTAAAGAATCAGTGTCATTTAAAACACGGTTCACGATAAACCCAAAATCACATTCATTAATTATCGGGTTAAAGAACGAGTGTTATTTAAAACACTGTTCACGATAAACCCAATATCAATATCAATATTCCAATTAAATATTATTGAATTGGTACACTTCATTAAATCTAAATAAAAAGATTTAATCTTTTCTCAACTGGGTTCAAGAACAGTGTTAGTGAAGACACCATTCACGACAAACCCAAATCACATTTGATATTCAATACAAGGCACTGAATAGAAAATATATCGGCTTATATTCAATATCAAATTCTACGACTAACAAATATCGCATTGGAAATAACGATATATATATATCTTTCAAATTCCCATAACATTATCTGTATCATCACGAAATCCAACATCGAAATATTCCGAAGGCAATTTCGATTCAAATCCATTCCAATGCAATCATTGGAAATTCTGATTATTTTCAAAACCATTTCAAATTCAATTTATTTATTTAAAAATAAATAGAATTGTAATTCTAGTTCAAAACTAGTTCATTTCGATAAAAATCTATTTTTATCCTTTCAAATATGGAGTTTTTCATCCCAATTCTTTCTAAATCATTTATTATGATTTTACACAAATTATTACTATTTTTAATAATTTTATCAAGGCCCGTACAGTCGATTTCCATCAACGGCCATCGAACTGCACTTACAGCGACCTTTTTCGAATTTGATTTGGACGTATCTCCAAATCCAACCATTAGATCTCAAATTTCTAACATTCGTTAGAAAGCTCTTTTCGATACGAACCCAACGGTTCCGGTTTTAGGAGAATCCGACGGTCGGATCTCCCGTAATGTCCGTTTGAAATAAATGGTCGAAATTCACGAACTGCCGCGGCGCGGCGCATTCTATTCAGGCCATTATATTATATATATAATATATATAATATATATTTCGTCGATTTCTATTTAAAACGAATTTTATAAATAGTTTTAAATTCGTTTCAAAAGCAATTTCAACTTCCATTTCAATTCAAATCAAAATTGAATTCTTCTTTATAAATTCGTTTTAAAATTCATTTCTATTCAATTCAAATTTCAATTCAATTTGAATTCATTTCAATTGGTTTCCAATTCAATTCGAACTCGTTTTCAATTCAATTCGAATTCGTTTTCAATTCAATTCAATTCAAATTCGTTATCTATTCAATTCATTTCGAAATCGTTATATATTCAATTCATTTCGAAATCGTTATATATTCAATTCATTTCGAAATCGTTTTTAATTCATTTCATTTCGAAATCGTTTTCAATTCATTTCGAAATTGTAATTGTTTTCAATTCATTTAATTTCGAAATTGTTTTCAATTCATTTAATTTCGAAATTGTTTTCAATTCATTTCATTTCGAAATTGTTTTCAATTCATTTCATTTCGAAATCGTTTTCAATTCATTTCATTTCGAAATCATTTTCAATTCATTTCATTTCGAAATCGTTAAAATCGATATAAATATCGTTCACGTCAAAATGGCGTCAATCTAATCAACACGGCTTCATAAATTTCTATTTTCAAATATTCTATTTCAAATATTTCTTTTTCAAAATAGTTGTTATTATCAAAATATTTCGTTCAACACATGACCAATCTCAATGGATGAGTACTGTCAACACATGAACCTTTATTTTATATTGATAAAGATGTAAATTTTATTACTAAAATATTTCGTTCAACACATGACCAATTTCAATGGATGAGTACTGTCAACACATGAACCTTTATTTTATATTATTCTTTATTTTTCAAATTGGAATGAGGCCCAATCAATTACCATATAAAGTTAATTATATGGATTCCATACAACACATGTATATAATAGCATTGAAAAATAATCAACCATCAACCAAAGTGCACTACACTATATAAGCATCAAATATAGATATCTAACGCTTATAACAGCCTGTCAATCGTTCGATCGACATATTTAATCAATCAGGATGAGTGAACTTCAAATTTCATCCTAACACCCGTGTGGGGTTTCAAACAATCAAACACATATTTTATTTGTGCAGTTGGGCGATGTGTAAAATTTATCGTCCCAATCAATGTCCTTCAAATAGGTGTACATAAACAAACCGTCCGGTTTGTAAATGAATATTTATTTATTCACATTCACGTTAAAAATTATATTTTTAACGATAAAACATTTTATTCAACCTATGAATATTCTATTCAGTTCATTTATTCAATAAAATGTTATTTTTATTTTTTCTAACATATTTTAGAAAATTTCGGCGGCATAACGGCACGATACTAGAAACGGGACAAGGCTTAGCCTTATCCCCGGTCTAGTGAAGACCCACGCCATTCACACATCAATCAAATTCACCAAACAACAAATTCAAATCAAGTCATCAAATTAATTTATGCAACCAAACAAACAAGTCCATGGTCTGTGGACGATTGTGTCGGGTGCTACTAAGCACCGTCTGCATCCTAGTATATATATATAACTAGAAAAGAAATTGAAAGGTGAGAAATTCTCACATATAGCTATCCAAGCATCTTGACTCTTCTTTGATAGAAATCTTCATCGTTCTCGCCTCTTTTGTTACTTCCGTTGCTCGTATTCACTACCTATATAAAAATCCCATTTTTACTTCGCTATTCAATAAATAAAAATCGAATTTTGACTTCGTTATTCAATATATAAAAATCGAATTTTGACTTCGTTATTCAATATATAAAAATCGAATTTTGACTTCGTTATTCAATATATAAAAATCGAATTTTTACTTCGTTATTCAATATATAAAAATCGAATTTTTACTTTGCTATTCAATATATAAAAATCGAATTTTTACTTCGTTATTCAATATATAAAAATCGAATTTTGACTTCGTTATTCAATATATAAAAATCGAATTTTTACTTTGCTATTCAATATATAAAAATCGAATTTTTACTTTGCTATTCAATATATAAAAATCGAATTTTTACTTTGCTATTCAATATATAAAAATCGAATTTTGACTTCGTTATTCAATATATAAAAATCGAATTTTTACTTTGCTATTCAATATATAAAAATCGAATTTTGACTTCGTTATTCAATATATAAAAATCGAATTTCAAAAATATAGATTCCGCCTTTTCAAAAATAAAGATTATATTTTTAATATTCCTATGATGTAAAAATTATATTTTTATTACTTTAAAAATATAAAGATTATATCTTACTTCTACTTAATAAAAATTCCGTCTTTTCTATTTTAAAAATATGATCTTTTCTATTCTAAAAAAAATCTGATCTTTATCTTTTTAAAGTTCTAATCTTTTACTATTTAAAATTCAAATCTTTTTTTCTATTTAAAGTTCGAATCTTTTTCTATTTTAAATCTTAAAATAAAATCAGTTTTTAAATGCTTTTAAAAAAAAACAGTTTTACATCCTTTTCAAAATTCAGTTTTAAACCCTTTTTATAAAATCAGTTTTATCCTTTATAAAAAAAACAGTTTTATCCTAATTAAAAAAAATCAGTTTTACCCTAATTAAAAAATCAGTTTTACCCTAATTAAAAAATCAGTTTTACCCTAATTAAAAAATCAGTTTTACCCTAATTAAAAAAAATCAGTTTTAAAATAAAATAAAACAAAATAAAGTAAAAACAACTTACTTCAATTGCGAAGAAGGGGGGGTTGACAGCCAAGCTCGGCGGTCTTCGGTGGTGGCGTCTCGAACGGGGCTCGCGGATTTAGGGTGTCGCGATGGCTTCGGGGGGTCGGATTGAAGGAGGAGGAGGGAGCGAGAGCAAGGAAGAGGGGGGAAGAAGATCGGAGGGCGCGGTGGAGGTCTGGTCGACGGTGAAGGCGGGCGGCTGCTGCTGTTGCTTTCTTCTTCTTTTTTTTTCTGTTTAATGAATCGGGGGGGGGGGCCAGAAAGGGAGATAAAGGGAGGGAATTAAAATTTATTTTTATTATTTTATTATTTAATTTTTCAAAAAAAAATTGACTTTCACATACGACCTCGAAACGAGGCCCACCGCCTGTCGTCCATAGCGTTTTACCCCCATTCCGAACACAATGGGATATGTATCGTAAGCTGATTCGATTGTTTCTAATAGTTTCCGTTGAATTTACATTTAAATCCTTATGTTGAATTTTAAACGTACATTTCAAATTACCGGGGTCACATACTAACTAGAATAATTCCAGAAAAATATTTTCTAGTTTCGTATTGACGATACGGTCCTAACAAAACTAGTTTCGTCGAATTCTGAGACCGTTAGAAAAATGGCCAATTTCCAGTCGATTAAAATCAACAGAAACTGGTCAAACGCGTTCTCTTTTGCCACGCTCACATATTGATTCGAAAAATTATGAAATTTGAAACCTAGCAATAACTTGACATCACGGACCCAACAAAACTGGTTTCGTCGAAATCCGAGGTCTTTTGCAAAATTCCCATTTTTAAGGGCCAGAATTCCATAGCGACTATTCAGAATTTTCGACTGGACATATCTTTTAATTCCCGCTATGAAATCTCGATCATTCGGATTCGTTGGGAAGATATTATCAATTAGATTATAATGTTTTTGGTTTCACTAAAATCCGGTTTGTTTTGCACCCGGTACATTCAATTGAAGTTTGAAATCGAATTATCGAACTACCGCGCCATTTTCAATTCCTTTTATAATTATAAATAATTATTTATATTCTAACGACGACGTATATAATATATACGTCGAATTATATTCAAAATAAATTTCTCGTCGATTTTATTTAAAATAATTCATTTTAAATAATCAAAATCCGCCAAAATTGCCAAAATAAAAATTTTAAACTGGCCCAGATTTTCGGGTTGTTACAATCTCCCCCACTTAAAACTTTTCGTCCCCGAAAAGGAACAAAGTCGAAAGTGGTTTGATTAATCAACACTACGTTCGATCTGGCTTCCATTCTCCAACTTTTCAGTTTCTGAGAATTTTCTAAAATTTCAAAAATTTGGCTAACACCCTAAATTTTCGAAAAATTTCGCCATAACCTCCCCTGCACCGGGAGCATCGGGGAATTTCAAATAGCTTCCCCGGTCCTTCAGATCTCAAAAAGAAAAAGAAAAAGCCAAGCGGCTAGCCAATAGGCTCATAAAATCATCATCACCCAAACAAAACAGTAAATTATGTAGTAAACATGTACCTATTTGTCGGGCAAACAAATTTTATTCTCTGCTCTAGCCTCCTTGCTATGACCTGTTCAATGCAAGTACAAGTATATGCAAGCAAACGCAACCAATTTTCAATATAATTCAATATGTGATTCAATTAGGCTAAATGGCTAAGAATTAGCAAACCAATAAACAAACAACCAAAACATCAATCAATTAGTTGATTAGAGTTTTCAAATTGATAACTTTGATACATAGTCAAAAATCATGTTTTGATGCCAAATCACAACAATGTATTCTAGCTATATTAGTTTTGGTTCTCACACCAGTCTAATAGGAAATATATAGATATTACACGTTCGTCACTCGAATATAAATTCTGATGATGATATATCAACCATCAGAATCACCCCCGGGTGACTAGAGTGTAACTCTATATCTATCCAATATATCAAAACTTCGAATACACGCTAGCTAGGCGCATACGCAAAATCTTTATATATTGGATTGTCCTAATCAATATAAAATAAATAATCAAATACGAATAATTGATTTAAATTTTCAAAACAAAATTGGTTTTCATTTTAAAAACATACTCTCCACACTTGTTCTAGGATACTACTGATCCTATCTCTAACGAGTCATTCCCATTGGATATTACTAATCCAATATCTGATGAATTCTTTCGTATGGTTCTAATGTGTCTTGTTCTCTGAGCTTTGTAAACCAAAGCTCTGATACCAACTGTGACGGCAAGGAATTTCGCTCGGTCCGAACCAGTCGCTAAACCGATCAAGACCGTTCGAAACGCCCTATCGTTTGAGAACACGACAAAATAGAACGCATACAAAAGAACATTTCATTGTATATTACAACAATGCATCAGATTACAGAATATACAGAGTATAAATGAATATTACACAGAAATATCAGAGATTTAAATTACATTTAAATACATCGCAGCGGAAAAGGATACAATACACAACTAGAAGGAGATATACGGATACAAAGCTTTCCGGATATCGTTCCAGCTGTAAACCAGGATCCTGTGAATATAAATCTGCAAAACCAAAACTACTAGCTGCCCGTGTCGAAAATAGGGGCACCCAGAGTTTAGGTCAAAACAATAAACTCCAGGTCAGTCATGTGACTGGTGTGAGAACTAAAAACAGTTATTAATCTTTATTTTAAAGTTAGGTAAATCAAGGAACCACGCCGTATAACACGGAACGGGTTTCCTCCCAAGAATACCAGTGCATATAAGTAAACAGCGCAATGCTTTTCTAAAAATGAAGCTATTATAAGACCCAGGTCCCATCACACAATGCAACGCAGCCGAGGATAGGGTTTTCCCTTATAATAGCCAAACATGCTTAGTACGTTAAAACAAATCATTTGATACTACTATAAGTGTATAGTGTATAAAATAACTTCAAATCATAAGTATCAATCATAGGCGACATGAGCGTCCCATGCCACTATGTCGCCATATATAGGTTTACAAATAAAACCGCAAAGTCACGTATTTGGAAATTGGATTTCCATCTATGAACCGAGGCAAAAGATAGTCCTCAACCGATTCGAGACGCTCTAGCCCGCCCCTCAGGATCAGAGCTCGAGTGACCCTTGGATCCTCAGGGCCAGTCCACCGATGTGAATTAAACTTAAACCCTGAACATGCGTTTCCCCGCCCTATGGGGCGTAGGTGAGCCAACTAAATGACTCCATCGGTTCGAGAACGACCGATCAATCCGAGGCGCCTCGCAACAGCAACAACCACATAAGTCAAACTCGTCAGGGCGTGTAAAACCACTGATGCCACTTCTAGGTAGAAAGAAACGCATGCCCTCCCTGACGTTCTCTCCCGTTTTTGGTTCATACCGGGTGTGAAACACGCGAAGTAAACGTTACACAAAGCTACGCCACAAAGGCCTTGCTTTGATCATCACCACAAGACTTTGCTTTTCAACAGAAGCCTCGATCAATTGCCACTTGGGCATGCCACACAGGCAATTCACTCCATGTGTTTGATATCCATCAATATATAACCCCTGAGCTCGTACGTCTCAGAGAAGGGCGTTAAGCAAGAGAATAAATTCTCCGCCGCCAAACAGATATATATTTAATAGAGATCAATCACACGGACTAAAATCCAATGTCACACACACAGTCCACTTACAAGTCCGTTCTGGGGCTGAACGAAACCGGAGGCACCTAGTACCTCGCATATCCATCGATCTCCAAGTACGTCTGGACGATCACTAACTGTTTCCATCTTCTTGGGTGTACAGCCCAATCAAGATCATCAGTAATTACCCAAACGACGTGAAGACCTCCGGTCTTCGACCATCGTCTTCATCTTCGACTTATCGTCGTATCAGTTATTCAGAATGGGATAAACCCGGTCTTCCCGAATAACTCGCGTATATTTAAATAAGTGTTACACAAACCCAACATACGCCTCATTCCAATTCATTAGTCACTAACCGTAAATTAATCAAGAGAATAATTCCCCAAATATTAACCCCGAAGGCCGAAACCAACATCAGATCAATATCCAGAAAACCATTCTGCTTGGCTAACCGACAGTTAGTTTCTAATTTCACATTCATAGGGAAAGGTTCCCATTAATTTTATCCAAAATAAATTCCTGAATTTATTCTCTAATCTATTTTTGAATATCAATTCAAAACTAGTCGGGATTAGCGAACCTTACCGAAGTAATCATTTGTTTTAATTTCCCAATCCCAACTTATTTATCCCATGAAGTAAAACTGGTAATACTTCATATCTAACACCACGGTGTTATCGGTAAATTCAATTACCATTTCACGTTCAAATCAAATTAAAGATTTAACTATCGCCTGGAGCAAAACTGGTGGTACTCCATTTCGATTATTTCAATCTAATTAAAGATTCATTAAAACTCCACTTAGTTTTAATCTTCGACTGGGTTAAAGAATCAGTGTCATTTAAAACACGGTTCACGATAAACCCAAAATCACATTCATTAATTATCGGGTTAAAGAACGAGTGTTATTTAAAACACTGTTCACGATAAACCCAATATCAATATCAATATTCCAATTAAATATTATTGAATTGGTACACTTCATTAAATCTAAATAAAAAGATTTAATCTTTTCTCAACTGGGTTCAAGAACAGTGTTAGTGAAGACACCATTCACGACAAACCCAAATCACATTTGATATTCAATACAAGGCACTGAATAGAAAATATATCGGCTTATATTCAATATCAAATTCTACGACTAACAAATATCGCATTGGAAATAACGATATATATATATCTTTCAAATTCCCATAACAATATCTGTATCATCACGAAATCCAACATCGAAATATTCCGAAGGCAATTTCGATTCAAATCCATTCCAATGCAATCATTGGAAATTCTGATTATTTTCAAAACCATTTCAAATTCAATTTATTTATTTAAAAATAAATAGAATTGTAATTCTAGTTCAAAACTAGTTCATTTCGGTAAAAATCTATTTTTATCCTTTCAAATATGGAGTTTTTCATCCCAATTCTTTCTAAATCATTTCTTATGATTTTACACAAATTATTACTATTTTTAATAATTTTATCAAGGCCCGTACAGTCGATTTCCATCAACGGCCATCGAACTGCACTTACAGCGACCTTTTTCGAATTTGATTTGGACGTATCTCCAAATCCAACCGTTAGATCTCAAATTTCTAACATTCGTTAGAAAGCTCTTTTCGATACGAACCCAACGGTTCCGGTTTTAGGAGAATCCGACGGTCGGATCTCCCGTAATGTCCGTTTGAAATAAATGGTCGAAATTCACGAACTGCCGCGGCGCGGCGCGTTCTATTCAGGCCATTATATTATATATATAATATATATAATATATATTTCGTCGATTTCTATTTAAAACGAATTTTATAAATAGTTTTAAATTCGTTTCAAAAGCAATTTCAACTTCCATTTCAATTCAAATCAAAATTGAATTCTTCTTTATAAATTCGTTTTAAAATTCATTTCTATTCAATTCAAATTTCAATTCAATTTGAATTGGTTTCCAATTCAATTCGAACTCGTTTTCAATTCAATTCGAATTCGTTTTCAATTCAAATCAAATTCGTTATCTATTCAATTCATTTCGAAATCGTTATATAATCAATTCATTTCGAAATCGTTATATATTCAATTCATTTCGAAATCGTTTTCAATTCATTTCATTTCGAAATCGTTTTCAATTCATTTCATTTCGAAATTGTAATTGTTTTCAATTCATTTAATTTCGAAATTGTTTTCAATTCATTTAATTTCGAAATTGTTTTCAATTCATTTCATTTCGAAATTGTTTTCAATTCATTTCATTTCGAAATCGTTTTCAATTCATTTCATTTCGAAATCGTTTTCAATTCATTTCATTTCGAAATCGTTAAAATCGATATAAATATCGTTCACGTCAAAATGGCGTCAATCTAATCAACACGGCTTCATAAATTTCTATTTTCAAATATTCTATTTCAAATATTTCTTTTTCAAAATAGTTGTTATTATCAAAATATTTCGTTCAACACATGACCAATCTCAATGGATGAGTACTGTCAACACATGAACCTTTATTTTATATTGATAAAGATGTAAATTTTATTACTAAAATATTTCGTTCAACACATGACCAATTTCAATGGATGAGTACTGTCAACACATGAACCTTTATTTTATATTATTCTTTATTTTTCAAATTGGAATGAGGCCCAATCAATTACCATATAAAGTTAATTATATGGATTCCATACAACACATGTATATAATAGCATTGAAAAATAATCAACCATCAACCAAAGTGCACTACACTGTATAAGCATCAAATATAGATATCTAACGCTTATAACAGCCTGTCAATCGTTCGATCGACATATTTAATCAATCAGGATGAGTGAACTTCAAATTTCATCCTAACACCCGTGTGGGGTTTCAAACAATCAAACACATATTTTATTTGTGCAGTTGGGCGATGTGTAAAATTTATCGTCCCAATCAATGTCCTTCAAATAGGTGTACATAAACAAACCGTCCGGTTTGTAAATGAATATTTATTTATTCACATTCACGTTAAAAATTATATTTTTAACGATAAAACATTTTATTCAACCTATGAATATTCTATTCGATTCATTTATTCAATAAAATGTTATTTTTATTTTTTCTAACATATTTTAGAAAATTTCGGCGGCATAACGGCACGATACTAGAAACGGGACAAGGCCTAGCCTTATCCCCGGTCTAGTGAAGGCTCACGCCATTCACACATCAATCAAATTCACCAAACAACAAATTCAAATCAAGTCATCAAATTAATTTATGCAACCAAACAAACAAGTCCATGGTCTGTGGACGATTGTGTCGGGTGCTACTAAGCACCGTCTGCATCCTAGTATATATATATAACTAGAAAAGAAATTGAAAGGTGAGAAATTCTCACATATAGCTATCCAAGCATCTTGACTCTTCTTTGATAGAAATCTTCATCGTTCTCGCCTCTTTTGTTACTTCCGTTGCTCGTATTCACTACCTATATAAAAATCCCATTTTTACTTCGCTATTCAATAAATAAAAATCGAATTTTGACTTCGTTATTCAATATATAAAAATCGAATTTTGACTTCGTTATTCAATATATAAAAATCAAATTTTGACTTCGTTATTCAATATATAAAAATCGAATTTTTACTTCGTTATTCAATATATAAAAATCGAATTTTTACTTTGCTATTCAATATATAAAAATCGAATTTTTACTTCGTTATTCAATATATAAAAATCGAATTTTTACTTCGTTATTCAATATATAAAAATCGAATTTTTACTTTGCTATTCAATATATAAAAATCGAATTTTTACTTTGCTATTCAATATATAAAAATCGAATTTTTACTTTGCTATTCAATATATAAAAATCGAATTTTGACTTCGTTATTCAATATATAAAAATCGAATTTTTACTTTGCTATTCAATATATAAAAATCGAATTTTGACTTCGTTATTCAATATATAAAAATCGAATTTCAAAAATATAGATTCCGCCTTTTCAAAAATAAAGATTATATTTTTAATATTCCTATGATGTAAAAATTATATTTTTATTACTTTAAAAATATAAAGATTATATCTTACTTCTACTTAATAAAAATTCCGTCTTTTCTATTTTAAAAATATGATCTTTTCTATTCTAAAAAAAATCTGATCTTTATCTTTTTAAAGTTCTAATCTTTTACTATTTGAAATTCAAATCTTTTTTTCTATTTAAAGTTCGAATCTTTTTCTATTTTAAATCTTAAAATAAAATCAGTTTTTAAATGCTTTTTAAAAAAAACAGTTTTACATCCTTTTCAAAATTCAGTTTTAAACCCTTTTTATAAAATCAGTTTTATCCTTTATAAAAAAATCAGTTTTATCCTAATTAAAAAAAATCAGTTTTACCCTAATTAAAAAATCAGTTTTACCCTAATTAAAAAATCAGTTTTACCCTAATTAAAAAATCAGTTTTACCCTAATTAAAAAAAATCAGTTTTAAAATAAAATAAAACAAAATAAAGTAAAAACAACTTACTTCAACTGCGAAGAAGGGGGGGTTGACAGCCAAGCTCGGCGGTCTTCGGTGGTGGCGTCTCGAACGGGGCTCGCGGATTTAGGGTGTCGCGATGGCTACGGGGGGGGGGGGTCGGATTGAAGGAGGAGGAGGGAGCGAGAGCAAGGAAGAGGGGGGAAGAAGATCGGAGGGCGCGGTGGAGGTCTGGTCGATGGTGAAGGCGGGCGGCTGCTGCTGTTGCTTTCTTTTTTTTTTTTCTGTTTAATGAATCGGGGGGGGGGGGGGCCAGAAAGGGAGATAAAGGGAGGGAATTAAAATTTATTTTTATTATTTTATTATT